>JALGPY010000005.1:43845478-49202978 GCA_023055425.1 Linanthus parryae | reverse complement strand
AGACTGCAGTAGTGACAGTCACCCTTAGTCACGCCCTTGGCAACGTCACTAACAGGTTTAAGAGAAACTTCCTTGGATTTAACAACTGCCTTGCCTTTTCCTTTGGAGGTAGAGGCAAACCTTTTGCCTTTCCCTTTATGCACCATCATTATGGCCTTGCCCTTTCCCTTGTTGATGCTTTGTTCAGCTGTCCTCAACATATTGAGTAGATATGGCAAATGTTTCACGATCTCGTTCATGATGAACTGTCCATAACTCTTAGGAAACGATTGCAAAACGAGATATGTGGCCAACTCTTGACCCACCAGAAACCCTAGTCTTTTGAGATTCTCCAAGTACCCGATCATTCGGAGTACATGAGGTCCCACTGGGTTTCCCTCTGACAGATGACATTTGAACAATACCTTGGAGACTTCAGACCTCTCAACCCTAGCCTGCTCTTGAAAGAGCTGCTTCAAGTGTGCGATCATATCGTACGCAGTCATGTTCTCATGTTGCTTCTGGAGCCCAGAGGACACGGTGCAAAGCATCAGGCAGGCCGCATCATTAGCATCATCAATGAACTTTTGATGCGCCTTTCGAGCTACAGCGGTATTTTTCTCTGGAGCCTGAGGAACTTCCTCCTCTAGAGTGTACAGTTTCTTTTTCTGCTTTAGAACGATTCTCAAGTTCTCATACCAGTCTAGGAAGTTGGTTCCAGAAATCTTATCATTCTCAAGGAAAGAGCGTAGGGAGTGATGAGCTCGATGAGTTGTTTGCCATTGGAATTCTAAAAAATGATAAATATACAAGTTTTAGTATCTCGTGAATTAATACCTATATTTAGTAATGACTAGATTATTAAACATAGCTCCCACTATTTTTCTCGAATTAATAAACCCTCAATATTATGCGAAAATATCATTATATTTTCTAGTGGGTGCCAAGATCTCTATTTCACTTCTTTTGAGCTTGCTTTGGCAAGTCACCCAAAATTGATTATTTAGGTAGGAACAATTCCAGTTGCATCCTAATACAATTCTTGGTTCAATTGGGAAAATAACTCCTAATTTATCCATCCCATGGATAATCCCAAATGGTTGCCTCTAGGCTTTTAATCTCATTAAAATCACTTAGTTGCATCCAACCTCTTACTTAAACAGTTGCACACTACTTGCTTGTGTTATCGCAACAAAATCATGACAAATCAACCTGCTTTGACACGCACGAGCTTGATAATCATGACTATGAAGAATGCATAAGTAACGAAAAGGCAAAATGCAATATTTAAATTGATGAATTTTTCCTTTTCAATTTTAATTGTTTTGTTGATCCATATCAACTGATCTACTTATTTTGAGTTGGGCCAACTCACAAGTAAAATATCCGGGTTGTTAATTATCTTATTATCAATTTGCATGTATCACTCCATACACCAACAATAAATAATAATACAATAAAATAAACAACCACAAAAGAAAAATTAACGTGATATGGACATGGCCTCTAAACTAAGATATTATCAAGCCAATGAGAATATCTATGAACCCGAAAAAAACAAGCTCATCTCCATGTGCCTCCATATTTTTGTCCATGCTCCATAGCTTTTGTGGATTGTCGCCATCTTGTGGTATCTTCATGCTCCTTCTTCAAATCTTGGCTATCATCTACTCTATCTAATTCTAGATAGAATCTAAACAAATAGAGAGATCTCACATGTTGAGAAGAAGACCGGCTCGCATGCCGTAAAACCTAATTAACTATTACATTAATTTGATCAGCTCGCAGGCCGTAAAACAAGCCACAAAATAAACATCCACAACAAACCACAACCTAAGGCATATCCAATTAGCATGCAATAAGTACATAAACAGTTAAAATCCAATTTTAACGCGCTTGGTCAATTTTAATTGTTTTTGGATGTGCTAGGGTCAAAACAGTCTTAAAGGGCTCACCATGGCTTTGGCCGAAACCCTAAAGGACCAACACACGGACTTGGCCCATGCGCGACCAAGCTGTGCGCTAGGGCCGGCCCGAGCCCTTGGGAGTGTCTCACTTGGGCGGCAAGGCAAGAGGGGCGGTCCCTAGGGAGGCCGAACCTCTCCATGGAGTTATTTCCAAAACAACTCATTGTCTTGTTTCCCAAGTTTAGTTGTTTCCGTACTTGAAAAACCCTTTTTCCAAACATGTGCCCAAACCCTAGCCGTCAAGATCCAAAAATTCACATCCTATGTTATTCAAACTCACTAATATTTCACATCATATGTAAAAATAGATCTTGTTTGATTGAATTATATTTGATTGCATCAATTATGCTTAATTTATCCGTTTTACGCGATAAACATTAATTTAAAGTGTAAAACAACATAAATCGTAACACATAAACTATGTTATGCTCTACGACCCGTGGTTCTGATACCACTATTGGGTTTTGATAATGGATACGCATCGGAATAAACAATAATTAATCCGTTCAAGACCCTCCAAGGATCACAAGTCTAGAACTCATAACGATAGTAAGGATTTAGTATCATAGTAAGGGTCTAGAACTCTCTCTCCTTGCTTTTCTCTCTACTCAAGTTATGTTATGAGCATTAGTCTTGAGAGTGTCCTTTATATAGTCAAACAACTCCTTGTTGACTTCATAAAAGACCCTATCCTAATCCTGTCCATACACAAGTTAGTCCAACTTCAAATTAGTCCTACTAAGTTTGCAAGTAGTTGCGCATTAATCATTCTATTTAATTAATCATATTAATTAATTCCCAAGTCCAGTCTAATCCATAGGGAGTGTGACCCCATAGGTTTCTACTTAGTTGGTAGTAACTATTACTAACACGGAGCGACCTCTAGCAAGACAACCACGCTACCCAACTAATTGAAATAGTCATCCGACAAACCTTGTGCAAGTATTGTCTCAATATCCGGATTGGACACGAGACATACAAGTCACACTAGTATATCCAATCATTAGTTTCTCGATCCAGGAAATATTCTTATCCGTGCAGATAACATAAATATCCTATATTTCTTTATCTGAGTCTCGTCCGACATTCTATAAGAACCATGCCTCGAGTGGCAGTGGATATCTACCCCCGTTATGCGGGAGGGACAAATTCTATCTACATCATTACCATCTCTGAGCTTGCTTCCTTATTGTATCCGACTAAAACCTTTATTAATACCCATTTACGATGTAGCGTTTGACGATGTCAAAACACAATATTCCACAACTAGAGGATCTAATGACTTCAAGTCTAAGTATGACAATATCGTTGTCACTACGAGAAGAACTTGTGAATTTACATAACCTGTATGTAGCCTTCTCATTATGGTTCAATCCAGTATGCGATTACTCCTAATGCATACCCATGTGTTGGATCGTGATATCACCATATCAGTCCAACCCCATACTAGTCCACAGTTGATCGCCATGTTAATCAATATAATTGACTAGGGATATTTAAGATAGACAACACCTTTGCAATCTAAGTACTTCATTATATTAAATATCTCCATAAATAATACAATGAATGTTTCTAGCCAAAAACACTATTCATACTAAAAAGATTGCCAATAGGGCACCTATTCCAACAGCTGTTAGGATGCAGTGTGATGAACCAGATGTGCAATCATTTCGTCGGGGTTCTGATAACTCTGCATTAGAGTTATCTATTCGTATAATTTCTTATCGGTTTGCGTGTAAAAATGGAGAATTTAGAGTCGTTCCGAGTCGTTTTGAGCGAGAATTGATCATGTGAGCGTTTTGTGCATTGCTTGTGAAGTCCGGGCATTTTCTATCTCGTTTTACGTGTGATTTATCATATCTTTTCACATTTGATCTTCGCGGGGTGTTCGTGTTGTGCTTTTCAGGAACGGAGCACGCGAGGAGCAAGTGGATAGAGGAAACGAACTTTGGAAACTAAGGCGAGCTCGAGAATTGGGAAGGAAAGCAAGAGACAATGATTCGAGTGCTAGAGAGGCACATGAGAAGATGTTACGGGCATTGAGCATATAGAGAGCTCAAAATGGAGGATCAAGTAATGGGTCGATGCTCGGGAAGTGATTCGAAAGCATGCGCTACGAGGGGACGAAGTTCCGATTTTTGCCCAGTTCATGAGAGGTCGTACGACCTCACTCAGAGGTCGCACGACCATATAAAGTTAGGACAGAGAGCAGTATAGTTGGAAGGAGGTTCTGCAGGACCTGATCAGAGGTCACAGGACCTGGTGGAGATTTGCCAGAGGTCGCAGGACCTCAATCTCAGGTCGCAGGACCTGCGGGTCAAAAGGCAGCAAGCAGCGAACACTTGTGCAGGTCTTGCAAGACATATTCAGAGGTCGCACGACCTCCACTTGCCTTTTCCAGAGGTCGTACGACCTGGAAGGGAGGTCGTGCGACCTTGGTTTTGCCAGATTTTTTTCAAACTTTGCGGGAACTTTTTGTAATTAACTCTAATTAGTCCCAAACACTTAGGAACGCATTTTAGACTTGGCCATGTCATTTTTGAGGGATAAGACGGGACAACAACGTTCTTGGAGTTTGAAGGAGCACTTTCGAGCATGGATTTCATCCGTTTGGATTTCTTTATCTCTTCTTCTTCATTATTCTTAGTGTTTTGTTGATGAAAAACATTGAGATTATGTTAGAACTCATGTCTAGCTATGTTTTATTATCGGGATCCTCGTTTGGTAGCTACGGTTCTATGAAATACACATTTTGATGTTTTGATTCATGTTTTAACTTAATTAGATACGTGATTCTCTTGTTATGAGTAGTTTATGTGATTATCTTTATCTCTCTTGCGTTTGACGTCGCGTAGGATTGATCTCAATTAGTGTTCACGTGGTAACTCCGTGAATGTTAGTCGGAAACTTGAACTATTTACCTAGTCTTATTAATGTTTGGTAACTCGATAATGTTAACTATGATCAAAAAGTAGAATTATGAGAATTAATGCATGTCTAGAATTGAATTAAATTTGGAAACTTGGTTTGAATCGATTCTAGGCATAGATTGCTTGCTTGGTAACTCGGTAAGTTAAAAATTGCTTGATTAACATGAGTAACGTATTATTGTTTCATGAATCAAAACGGATATTCGTAGTAACCTTAGTGATCCAGTAGAGGAAACCCGGTATTTGTCTCCATATTATCTCTTAAATCATCTCTCGCGTTGTTTAAAGCGTGAATCAGTAATTTATTTCGTCTCTTGATTAGTAGAATTAGAACAATCAAATCAACTTGCTAGCCCACATAAGGTTATTTATTCATTACTAATTTACGAGAAGTCTCTTGGGACACGACAACCCATAATATTATATATTACTCACTCGACAACCTTACACTTGCGGTAGGAGCGTGTCAGGTTCCATGAAGAGCCAAGTTGAACTGTATACCAATTCGGTTTGTACATCTTTTGAAACAATTAAGTTCTTCAAAGGGCATGTCGCCGATGGGATTCGGAAATTGAAAAAGATTATTTCTCAATCTTTTCAGGGTACGTACAAGAACATATTAAGAAGGGAGAAAATTCTTATGCCCGTGTGAAAAATCCGAACCCCCGGACACAAAACGCCATAAAGGTCTCATGAAAGACAAGAGAAGACAGTGACATGACAACATGCCGCAATCCTCCGGTGGACTCCGTTCAAGAAGTAGACGCTCCGGAAGACGATTCTCAACAAATACCATATGAGTTTGATGTTAAAGAGGAATACTTCTAGTCTCAATCAACTAATCACTACATGAAAGGCCAGTATGATTGATCTTGGTATGTTTATAGTAATTTTATTCGTGATTTCTTAAAAAGAAAGACGATACGGGAGACTATTCTCAAAAAGTACCATATGAGTTTGATGTTCTTGTGGAATTATCCATTGTATAAATCATTAGTCATGCCTTGAAAGGACATTTTAGTTGATCTTGGTCTGTTTGTATTAATTTTATCGTGATTTATTAAAAAGAAAATTCCAAGTTTTTAACAATTTTATCTCATTATGGAACAGTTCTATCTACTCCTCGTAATTTATTATCTGTATGATACATTTTTTATCTTTATGTTGCGAATACGTTTGTAATTTATCTTTAGCAATCAAATCTACTAGCAATTTTAACCCTAACGATCTGCTACACCGGGTAGCATTTTTGTCCTCTAGCAACGGAGACCAAAAAACAAAATAAAAAGCTGCTCCTAACCCTAATCAGGGACGCACGATAGACAACCCTGGTTGCATACACACACACATCATTACCTGAAGATCACACAATGTTAGATCTATCTCTATAATTATGCAAATGTAATCCATACAAATAGAAACATCATAAAAATCCATATAAATGTCGCAAGTGTAACAAACATTTTGTTTTTTTTTTTTGGCGGGGGTGGAATTTTCCAAAAAACACTAGATAACCCCTAATTTGTAGTAAAAAAAATCAATCAAACGTGCCCTTGTAAAAATATAAAATTGCACCACTTCTTCAAGCTACACGTCCAGCTTGGTTGGTAAAATGTTTCGCTTTAAACCTTAATGTGGAGGGTCCGACCCTCTCCCTCTCTATGCGCACTTTCATATTTTTTTCTCAAAAATTAAAAGGTGCACAAGGAGGCTCGAACCATCGTGGCCGAAGTTAAAAGTGCCAACCAAGCCAGAAGGCTTTTTTATGACAGTGTTGAAATTTAATGTTGTTAAATCTTTACAGAAGAGTACAAATAATGGCTCTGCTACTAGCCGAGTTGTGCCCCCTTTCGATGAAATCCTAGCTCCGCCATTGTGTTTTGTCCTCTCAGCATAAATGAAGAGGGCAAAATGTTTCTAAAAAAAAAAAAGATGGCAAAATGTATTTAAATGTGTCTGTCACATGCGCGTGACCTAAAGATATGTTTAACACCCATAAAAATATCTTGTGCATTTCTCAAAGTGTTCGTCAATAAATAAATTTCTGAAGTGTAATCTTTCATTTATCTGGTTCTAGCTAGAAGTGTCGCAATGTGTACCGAACTGGTCTGGATGTGACGACTCTTAGTTATGAATGCACATAACCTATATAAGACTGTTAAGTTTAATTTCCCAATCTATTAAAACTCTAATCATGTAGCTTGACTATTACAGTACTCAGTGTTGACCTACAAGTCACTGTATTACCGAATCTATACAGTTTTACTATTTATTGCTTGTCAAAATATCTGAATTCCTCCCCCCCCCCCCCCCCCCCCCATAGTCTCTATATAGAGGGCCCCTTTCAGCCCTAAATTTCCGCAAACATCTGCACTAACAATGGAAGCTCTTTCTTGGGCAGCTCTTGCCATCTTAGCATGGCTATCTTTATCGGTCTTTCTCCGAAAACTCACCACTAGCCAAAACCACCACCAGAAACTTCCACCAGGACCGAAACCATGGCCAATTGTCGGAAATTTACACCTAATAGGCCCCGTAGCCCATGCATCGTTCCATGAGCTATCCAAAAAGTATGGAGAAATAATAATGCTCAGATTCGGTAGCCACCCAGTACTTGTAGCCTCCTCTGCTACAGCTGCCAAAGAGATCCTGAAAACACATGACCAAACTTTCTGCTCTCGCCCCGCTACTGCCGCCGGTAAGTACACTTCCTACAATAACAACGACGTGACGTGGGGCTTCTACGGACCCCACTGGAGGCAAGGGCGGAAAATCTATGTCAACGAACTTTTCAGTCCGAAGCAGCTAGAGAAATTCAAGTATATCCGTGTGGAAGAGATGCGGGCCCTCATGTCTCGCCTTTATGGCACCTCGGGCAGAGAAGTGAATCTGCGGAACCAACTGATGCAACTCACCCTGACAAATGTTTGCAGAATGTCACTTGGCGACAAGTACTTTGACGAATTGGGGACCGAGTCCGAGGAAGGTACCTCAGAGGTGAAGCTGAAAGATCTCCGGGAGATGTTTGACGAATGGTTTTGGCTAAATGGTGTGTTCAACATTGGGGATTGGATACCCTGCTTAGGGTTCTTGGACCTACAAGGGTATGTCAAGAGAATGAAAAATTTAAGCGAGAGATTTGACAAGTTTCATAATTATGTGATTGATGATCACATGGATAGGATGAAAACGGAAGAGAAGGACGGTGCTTTTGTGGCAAAGGACATTGTGGATGTGATGTTGCAACTTGCTGAAGATCCCAATCTTGAAGTTAAGCTTACTCGTGACCGTATCAAGGCACTCCTACAGGTACCATTACTTGTTAATGTAAAAGGGGGGACAAATTTGGCTAATGTTTTTATGTATGACAAACTAATGTTCGTTTTCGTTTTGTTTTCATAAAATTAATGACAGAATCAAATGGCTGGTGCTATAGATACGTCCGCACTAACAGTGGAGTGGGCGATTTCCGAGCTCCTAAAACAGCCAAGAGTTTTAGAAAGGGCAATTGAAGAGTTAGACAGAGTCATCGGACGGGGGAGATGGATGGATGAGAGAGACATCTCAAAACTGCCATACATAGACGCAGTCGTAAAAGAAACAATGAGGCTACACCCAGTAGCCACATTGCTGGCGCCACACTTTTCTCTTGAAGATTGCGATGTGTTGGGTTACCACATCCCAAAAGGTACCACAGTTTTTGTAAACGTGTGGAGCATAGGGAGAGATCCTAGATCCTGGTCAGAGCCTGAAAAGTTCTGGCCAGAGAGGTTCTTGGGAAGTGAGATTGATATCAAGGGACGACATTTTGAATTGCTGCCTTTTGGCTCTGGAAGGAGAATGTGTCCGGCTTATAACCTTGGAATGAAAATGATCCAATCGACCTTGGCTAACTTGTTACATGGATTTGTGTGGAAGCTGCCGGGAAATATGAAGCCGGAAGATGTGGGTATGGATGAACATTATGGACTTACTACACATCGAGCTGATCCAGTCGTTGTTTTAGTTAAGCCGAGACTCTCTTCCCACATGTATTGATATGTTTGGGATTCCATCATTGTTGAATTTATTCCTGAGTCAATTTTATCCTAGTACAAAATAAGGGTGTGCCATCGTACGGTTTACTGTCAATTGTTTTTTATCGCGATTTACTTTTAAAATCAACTATGAACATGTATTTTCTCGGTCACATCTTTTGGTCTAAGGAACCTTAGCGTCATTTGGGGCTTATTTATGCAATATTTGTTAAAATTGAGTTTCGGGATGTGTTCACGTTAATCCCGGCATCTTAAATAAGTTTTTTATATATTTTTTAAGGTTAATATGATCTCAATTTTTGGTTTCGTTTTGCTTTGAAAAGAGCTGGAAGCTCGAGGATCGTTGCGCGCACGAAGACGAACTTCGAAATCAAAGAAACTCGAAGGAAAATGGAGAAGAATGAAGGAAAGAAGAAAAGAGAGCCAGGCATGCTGAAATCGCACTATCTGGATGTCCAGGTCGCCCGATCTAACCCTTGGGCAAAATATTGACAAGTCTTAGGTCGTAATATCTAAAAACACCCTTCTATCTTGGCGTCTGAAGCATGATCTGAACCATATCGCACAATCTGAGAAAATAGGAGCAGCCCTAGGATACCTAGATCGCACCATCCGAATGATCATATCGCACGACCTGACTATTATGCAACCATAATTCTAAAGGGTTAAAGTGTAATTAAAGAAGTTTCAGCAACAAGGAAACGTGGTATAGATCAAAATACGACCTAGGGGTCTTGAGGTAATTGATTCTAACATCGAGGAGTATCTTGGTAGACATCGGAGAGCATTGATTCATCGATGGATCATAAGATTCATTCGTTTGATATATTTCTTCTCATTACTTCAATTGTTACGGAAAACATGTGTTTATCTAGTATCGTTATGAGTATCTAAACACCACACTAGGTTCTATGGTGAACCTAGGATTATGAGACGTTTTCCGGATTATTGACATGGTTTCATGTTAGATTCCGTCGATATTTTAGTTCATCGATCTTGATATGGTAGTTCAAAAGCTGGGTTACTGACACATCTAGTTGAGGATGGACTTTGCTTGTGGGACTGGGAATTTGGATTTGATGTAATCATGCCTTAAAGTTTAATGAATATCCTGCTTATTTCATTGTCTATGCTTCGTTTGATGCATGTCGAGAAGTTCTAATCCGCAACTGCTAGTATACTAGAGATGTGATTGAGAGACGCGACACCGAGTTGGGATAGGATAACAAGAGTAGCCCCGTACTCTGAAGAACTGAGAAGTGATACACTAGGGTTAGCCGGAAACGTCAAATCAGTTGTTAGTACAACTCGATTGGTTACTATTGGACCGAGAGGCCCGACGCTGATCGATACGTAACAGTGTGCGTTACCGAGAGACATTAACACTAATAAATTGGCATGGCATTGTGCAATAGTTAATAGCACTTCACAATAAAATGTCAGGAATTCTCTTGAAGTGGTGGTTTCGGAGGTACAATTGAATAATACTTTGATGATGGTTGCTCAAATTAGGGGCTGATTCGTAAGGCAAGAAAGTATTTGCTCAAAGAAGGTTGCGGTGAATGATAGTTCGGTACAAGAAATTAGGTGGTAGCAGGCAATGCTGAATATATGGAGTTCTTGACATTGTTTGTAGAAGTAGCGAAATAATTTGGTGAGTGGAAGTAGAGGATTCTCATACAGACATACAGTCATACTAAACCCCGTAGAATTTAAAGTAAGATTACAAAATATGCAAATGATTTAATGGGTAAGCAACCCAATAATCTCCATCATTGACGGATGGCGTTAAGGGTTTTAATGCGATACATTTTAGGAGAAAAGTGTTATAATGCCAATTAAAACCAACGAGTATCAACTACTTCTACGTTCCTTGTCTTTCACCATAGAAGTAGGGATGACAATGCGGTTCGATCCGATCCGAAATCCGAGTGATTCGATCTGTATGGATCAGCCGAATCCGATCCATTTTAAAATGGATCGGATATGGATATTAAAAATCAAAATCCGTTCCGTATCCAGATTCGATTCGAATATATTAGGATATCTGATGGATATTCGACCCGAAAAGATCCGAACACACATATTTTTACGAAAATACCCTTAGACTTATAAAAAAATATGTATTTATCTAAATATATGTAAAACACATTACACGTATCACTACACATTATGTTTTCAGGCTGAAGAAAATATTCTACAATGGTCACGGATAATTTCAGTGTTGTTTTGATTGAATTTGTAGGCAATTTTAGACATTATAGGTGCCTTAAACCTTTAAATGACTTGCTTATAATTCTTTGTAGATTTACATTTGTCATATTGGTAAACTATTTTTTACTTTTTTAGACAGTTTTTTTTTTTTTTTGTGTGTGATGACTCTTTTTACGTACTTTTATGAATTTGTTGTATATTTTTTATGAGAAGGAAAAAAAAATGCTCAGCATCCGAATTTGGATCCGAATTAGATCCATTTCCGGAGATTTGGATTGTCTGATTGATTACGGATATTGCAAATCAAATCCAATCCGAATTCGATCTGAATCCGTTTACGATCCGGTCGGATTTGGAACGAATATGGATCCACTTATTCTGATCTGATTCGGATATGGATATCGGTGGATCCTATCCGAATCCGATCCATTGCCATCCCTACATAGAAGGTTAGGGTTTTTTCTATTTTGGCCTGGGTTAGTAAGTAGGATTAGTAAATTGGGCTAGGTTTTGTTTTAGTATAGTGGGTTAGTTAATATTTGGGTTACTATAGTGGGCCGTAATTAAAATTGGTAAGTAGCTCGAATACAATGTAGTGAAATAAATAGTGATGCAATTTTAAAGTCGCAAATGGGTCATTGCACCTCCAAAAACTTGCTAAAATGAATAAAGGGTGAAAGAGATTAAACGACTCAGAAAGTAAGCCTTAAATCAAAGCAACCGAGAATTGTCGAACAAGGAAGAGGAACAAAAAGCTGTAGAGGCTGGGAAGTGCTGGAACTTGCACGAGTAGCAACCAACTCGAACGAGTTGGATTGTGTTGTACGAGCAAGGCAGTATTCGCGGGAACAATGCTCTACTCGCACGAGCAGGAGAAGGAACTCATGCAAGCAGTTCAGGTATTTTAGGGTTGTTTCCTTGTTGCTTTGGGACGCTTTAGGTTACTTCAACAGCAATTTGAGGTTCCCAATTTTAGGTTCCCTTATTCCTATAAAAGGGGTTTAGGTCGTGCATGAGTAGACTGTGGTGTATTTTATGGTATTCTCGGGCTTCTAGTTTAGTAAAACAACAGTTTCTTGTCATGGAGGTAGTTAATAGTAAGAGAGCCAGGGTTTTGACAATTCCACCAAGAACGATGTCAGGTTATATACCCAAGATCAAGCGACTCATCGGGAGAAACAACTTCATTATGTGGGAATCAAGATGCGTTCTTTGTTAAAGCATCAACTCTTTGGTTTCCCTTGGCATCCGATTAGAAAGGGGTTAATAAATCCACCGACGAGTATCTGATGACGGGGGAAGAAGGGGCAAGCAATGTTCATCACATGCCTCGTGAACAATGTGATCACCAAAGTCGCTGATCAGGAGACGACATCTTATTTGTGATCAAAGTTGGAGAGTCTTTAGATGACTAAGTAGCTCACCAACAAGTTGATGCTAAAGCAGCGATCATTCAGTCTGCGCGTGTCTAAAGGTACGCATATCAGGGATTACCTAGACATGCTTAGTATTTTTTTCTTGAGTTGCGTAATGGTGATGACATTGTGAGCGATGGCGATTCTACCTTAATTCTTTTATGTATCAGCCTCCATCATATGAGGGTTTTGTACAGTCTTTTATTGTAGGGAAAGAGACTGTAACCTTAGAAGAGTTTAGGTCATCTTTTCACACCACGGAGCTGCGGCACAAGGCCGCAGGCACAGGTTCAGACGATCATGCTTCCGGAATAATGGCCAAGGGAGGCATCAGTATGGATTATAGGATATTTTCACGCTCCAAGTTACAGAGGGAAGTATGTGGCTATTACAAGGAGAAAGTCAATTGGAAGAGGGAGTGTACAAATAATAGTCATGGATCTTCAGATTTGGCAGAAGCTGGAGGGACTTTCGAGGATGGCCTAGTGCTCTAATCCCTTTGGGGGTTATTTGGGATACTGACATGCACTACATAATTTTTTTGTAAAAAACGGCAAGGACAAACTGTCGTGAAAAGCTTCAAAACCGCCGTTAAAGCTATAAACGGCTGCCTTAACGGCGGTTTCACACTCTCCGTTAATCTCGGCGTCGGGAAAGTTAACCGACGATTGTTTCCCGCCATTAGAATTAACGACGCTTGGCCAAAACCGCCGTTAAGTTAACGACAGATGAATCAAAATCGTCGTTTCTTTATGTTATTATTTTTTTATTTTTTTGAAATGATTATTTTTATTAATTGGCATTCTTTTAATTGGGGTTGTTTCTCTCAAATCCTTTAAATCAAATTGTGACTTTATTTGGCATTTTCTTCACAACATGAACCCATATCTGTTTTAGACCATATAACGTCGATGAACCCACATGAACCAAGAAATCAAGAAATTCTGCATCAAACCCATAATCAGCCATACATTTGAATTGATCGAATTGTAGGAGATGGAGTTGGAACTGTTTCGATCCATGTCACTTGACAACCGAGAAGACTGAAACACTGAGAGAGAATTGTATCTCTTTGGATCTGTAAAGAGAGGAGAGCGTTGGGGGTGGGGTAGAGAAGAAGACAGAGAAAAGAGGGTGGGGGGTGAAGTGAGACAGGAGAGGAGAAGAAGAGAGAGTTTGCGAGAAGGGAGAAGAACCAAGAAGGATATGACGATCGGGAAGGAGAAGAGTTGGGATAGAGAGAGTGATAGACATGGAAGAGAGAAAGAGAGACCGTGAGAGAATGAGACCGGGTGAGAGAGATCGAGAGAGATGGAAGAAAAATTACCTGGTCATCTTGGAGATCAACGGGATAGGGACTGAAAGGAGAAGAGAAGGACGGGGGCTCAGAATGAAGGAGGAAGAGAGAGGTACAGAATATATATATGTAGGGTTTACGATGGACGGCTAAGATTAAATAAGAGTCAACGGCTGAGATGTGATGAATACTCACCGGTTCTTTTATTTTTTATTAATAATTATTTGAATATACGGCGGTTTTGAGAAAACTGTCGTTTCTAAGGTATCTAATACGACGGTTTTCAAAAGCGTTTTTTTTACATATCTAATACGACATTTTTGATGCAGCCGTTGTTTTTGAAGTATCTAATACGACGGTTAGTAATCAACCGTAGTTTTTGATCAATCTAATACGGCGGTTTAGTACCAACCGTCGTTTATTTTGATCGTTTTAGGTACCATTAAATGGCGGTTTTTTAACTAGCTTTATAAAAACCACCGGAAAAGGACAAATTTGTAGTAGTGATGGAACATCTAGTGTGTGATTCTAGTTCAGACACGCGATCAGGTTCGGGGGCGCATTATGCACGAGTCTGTTTCTGGCGTGCATATGTTTCAGTGTGTATGTGGCAAGCTTCATTCTCGCACTTGGCGCGAAATTCGGCAACCATCGACATTTGGATTATCAGAGGCAATTCGGTGCACATCTGTCATGACACCTATTCTGGAACTCGTCGTTGGTGCATCTGGTTTGGTAATGACATCTTGCACTTGTCATGGTGCATCTGGTTTTGGCACTGTTGGAGTGCATCTGGAGTGTATTCGGTCATGTCTCTGTGAATACTTTCATTTATCGTTCTTGGTGGAGCACCTGTTTCCTGAAGTGTATCCATTTCTAGGAGTCATACTTGCTTCTGGTTCCGAGAGTTGCATCCATTTACGGTTTTTGATGAGAGAAGCATCTACTTCTAGTTTCGATTGGTTGAGAGGATTCAAGGCAAAATGGGATTTGTTAGGAGTGCCTTGAATCAAAGCAACCAAGACTCAATGAAGAAAGACGAGGAAGAAAAATCTGCAGCGTTCAGAAAAGTGCAGGAACTTGCACGAGTAGCAGCCAACTCGCACGAGTCTGATTGCGCTCGTACGAGCAAGGGGGTACTCGCACGAAAAAGACTTTGCACGTCCCAGCAATAGCAGGAACTCATGCGAGTAGTTCACGGCCGGGGCTTTTGGGTTGTTTCTTTGTTGCTTCGGGGCAGTTTCGAGTTACTTTAACAACAAATTTATGTTTCCCTATGTTTATAAAGGGGTTTAGGTCGTGCCTAAGTATAGTGTGGTGTATTTTTCTGGTACTCCCCGGTTTCTCTTTTAGTAATAAACATCAATTTTTACTTGTGGAAGTAGCTCACGATTTCGTTAGTGAACCACGTTAAATTTATGTTTCTCGATCTTATTTCGTTTTGTTTTATTCGTTCTTGTCTCGATACTCTTTTTATAACAAGCATGGTGAAAGATAACAGAGGAAGTAATAAATAGAGGAGGAGAAAGAGAGAAAAGTAGATAGGCAACTCTCGCACATGTCAATGACAAAACGTGAATTAACTCCACCCACAGTAGTACTACTTCCTTTGATTCTTCTGCTTCTTTTTTGTTTGACTTTTTCATCCGTAACTGTATTACTTTGACCAAATAATTTGGGTAGCAAAACAATATAATTTTTTGAAATTTTTACATGATGTTGTAAAATAAAGATAACTCTAGAACACAATGTAAAAACAACCAAATTGTTGCATCGTGTTGCTAATCAAATTATTGGATCAAAGTTACTAAGTAAATAGTGATAAAACTCAACTAGGAAGAAACACGAGAAATAAAGAAAGTAAACAATAGTAGCTTTCATATCATACATATTTCAGGGACTCTTTCCGATCACACGTTCAACAGATAAGATTGCACTAGCCAGGACCTCAAGTGGGTCAGTCTTAGTACATATTTCTTGGAAGCAAGATATTCATATATACAATCAACAAGTTGTGCCAACACTCAAAACAATAATTTAGTGGTTTGACGACTTTTATTGTCCAAAAGACATTTTTGCAAGAACTTTATACATATTGTTGATATTTCAGAAATGTTCTTAAGATATTTCAGAAATGTTCTTAAGAAATGAATTGTAAAGGCACAACTAATTCTGATTTGCCATTTGTTCGACTGAATGCCTGAGTGAATGAAATGTTGTGGGAAATCCAGTAAAAGCAAACAATTTCAGAATTGTGTTAGTATAAAAAGTTGAATCGAAATACTCAAAAAATAAAATAGAGAAGAATGATATAAGAGGTAGAAGAACTTATCGATTTGTAGGAGATGTGGAGATTAATGGTGTAGGCTAAGGCGGTACAAGACCTATCTTTAGGATAGTAATTTCCCCCACTATACCGTGCAAAATGGAATACACGGAAATGCTACATACCGATACAATGCCTACCACAGTGGAGAAGAAGCAAGATTGCACTTCTTGTCTTCTCCTAAATTAGAACCCAACCCGAACATGTAGAGAAGAAATACACCAATATGAAAACTTACTTTGACACCAAAGACACACTTGTATTTATAGGAATCAAATGGTGCTTGAAACACCTTTTAGGAAAATACACTATGAAAAAACACAATTGTTGTAAAAGTTACAACTATTTGAAACAAGACATATTTTCATGAAAAACCACAAATTTAAATTTAAACATAAAAATAATATTTTGGAATTTTGACACAACATGAAATTCTTTCAAAAACCAACTCTTTCAACAAGATTAAACCAGAAACAAGTTCAACAATAATGAATCCAAAATGTATCAATACATGTGGGCAGATAGTCTCGGCTTAGTCACTACAACAATTGGATCAGCTCGATTTGTAGTAAGTCCATAATGTTCCTCCATACCCACATCTTCCGGCTTCACATTTCCCGGAAGCTTCCACTCAAATCCATGTAACAAGTTAGCCAAGGCCGATTGGACGATCTTCAATCCCAGGTTATAGGCTGGGCACATCCTCCGTCCAGAACCAAAAGGCAACAATTCGAAGTGTTGTCCCTTTACATCAATCTCATTCTCTAAGAACCTCTCTGGCCAGAACCTTTCGGGCTCTTGCCAGAATCTAGGATCTCTCCCTATGCTCCAGGTGTTTACAAACACGGTGGTACCTTTTGGGATGTGGTATCCCAAAACATCACAATCTTCAAGAGAGAAGTGCGGCGCTAGCAATGTGACTACCGGGTGTAGCCTCATTGATTCTTTGATGATTGCATTGAGGTAGGGTAGTTGTGAGATGTCTCTCTCTTTCACCCATCTCTCCCTCCCGATGACGCGGTCTAGCTCTTCATTTGCTTTCTCCAAAATTCGTGGATGTTTTAAGAGTTCAGAAATTGTCCATTCTAATGTCATCGCAGCCGTATCTATACCACCGGCTATTGGATCCTGTCAATAATGCAAAACAAGATAGTTGCGATTAGTTTGCCCCAAAACAGATCAAATGAATAAAAGTCTAAAGCAAGCTAACAAGTATGGAGTATTTTTACATGTATGAGCCCCTTGATACAATCCCCGGTGAGTTTAACTTCAAGGTTGGGATCTTCAGCAAGTTGCAACATCACATCCACAATGTCCTTTGCCACAAAACCACCCTCCTTCTCTTCTCTTTTCCTCTTTTCCATATGCTCACCAATCACATAACTGTGAAACTTGTCAAATCTCTTGCCTAAATTTTTCATTTTCTTGACATACCCTTGTAAGTCCAAGAACGCTAGACAGGGTATCCAGTCCCCAATGTTGAACACACCATTTAGCCAAAACCATTGATCAAACATATCTTGCAGATCTCTCAGCTTTACCTCTGGAGTACCCTGCTCGGACCCAGTGGTCCCTGATTCGTCAAAGTACTTGTCGCCAAACACCATTCTGCATATATTAGTCAGTGTGAACTGCGTCAGTTGGTCCCGGAGCACAACATCTTGGCCCGAGATAGCAAAAAGGCGGGAAATGAAAGCCTGCGTTTCCTCCACACGGATGTACTCGTAGCTGTCTAGTTGTTTTGGGCCTAGCAGCTCGGTGAGGTAGATTCTCCTAGCTTGCCGCCAGTGAGCGCCGTAGGGGGCCCACGTCATGTCGCTGTAGTTGTAGGTGGTGTACTTTCCGGCAGCAAGGGCGGGACGCGAGCAGAAGGATTGGTCATGTGTTTTGAGGATCTCTCTAGCGATTGTAGGGGAGGAGGCTATGAGTACTGGTCGGCGACCGAATTTGAGCATCATTATGTCTCCATATTTTTTGGATAGCTCATTGAAAGAAACATGGGCTAGGGGGCCCATTAGGTGTAAGTTTCCGACAATTGGCCATGGTTTGGGTCCTGGTGGATATTTCTGGTGGTGGTTTTGGCTGGTGGTGAGTTTTCGGATAAGGGCGAATGAAGCTAGGCATGCTAAGATGGCAATAGCTGCCCAGAATAGCGCTTCCATTAGTGTTGGTGATTGATGAGTGTGGTGCTTGTGAAATTTAAGAGCTGCATTGGACCCTTTATATAGACAGGACTTAGATGATTTGTTTGAACTTCCAACTCTCCTACTATTGCTACATCCTACTATTTCACTTTTTTATTAATAATAATAATAAATGCTTTTTTTGTTCCCCTGTAATTTGTTGAAATTGGGAGTATTACATTTACAGTATTTGAATTACGATCAAGGCCAGCTCAGTCAATGCACAGAACAATACAATCTTTTTTTAAGAAAAAGAGAGAACCAGAGCAGCTAGCACCATTGATTTGGCAGTAACATCTGCTGAGTGACAATTTCTCTCCCATGGGTCGTGACGCTAATCATGTGTTCCATGCCAAGACTAAGTGCTAATTTGGTAATGTTGTGGCATTTTAGAAAGCTGGTGTGTAGGAAGTACAGTGAGAAAGCTGTTGTAGAAATCTAACCGAAAAGTGTTTTGAAAATTTCGTATTTAAGTTGTTGTGGGAAAACTCTTTTAACATTGTGTTTGGTAATTTAGTGTCTTAGAGTTCATGCTGATAGAATTCAAAGAACAAATGAAGAAATCAAAGGACAGTGCAGAGAAGGGAATATACCCTAATTAATCCATACCATTCATCAAGACCAAATACAGCTAATATAGCAGCATTCCAAACGGTGCTATTTCCAACCGTTGGATTGTTTTGTACTATTTAGCTAATCTAACAGATAACCAGAGAGTTTGGAGTACATTACAAAATAGTCCATTGTAATTCTGAGACTGCCACATATCTTCTAGTATTTATAGTGTGGCCCTGAAGTCTTGTAAATCTTCATCATAGTCCTCCAAGGGTGTCCTGCCTTCAGTTTAGTCCTTTAGTCTTTTACCCTTCCTCAAACTGATGGGGAGTCTTCACCATAAGTTTGTGCTTGAGAGTGTTGAAGTGGTGGATGGTGAGCCCTTTTGTGAAAATGTCTGCAACCTGTTCCCTGCTAGACACAAAGGAAATTTGAATAAGTTTTCTGACAGCTCTCTCTCTCACAAAGTGATAGTCAATTTCAACATGCTTTGTTCTTGAGTGAAAAATGGGATTTGCTGTCATGGCAATGGCTGATTGACTATCACAGTAAATGTGAGGAGTTTGAAATATAGAAATTTTGAGATCTTTAAAAAGAGTTTGTATCCAAGAAAGCTCAGCAGTTGTGGTGGCCAATGCTCTGTATTCTGCTTCAGGAGAAGATCTGGCAACTGTTGGTTGCTTCTTGGATGACCAGTGAATGGGATTTGTTCCCAGAAAGATAACCAAACCTGAGGTGCTTCTTCTATCTGTGACATTGCCAGCCCAATCAGCATCACTAAATGCTTGGACTGGCAAGTGTCCCTGTTGATAGAAGAGGCCATGAGAAAGAGTTCCCTGCAGATATCTGAGTACTCTTTTAGCAGCAGTAAGATGAATGTCAGTAGGAGAGTGCATGAATTGACACAAATGGTTCACTGTAAAACAGATATCAGGTCTAGTGAATGTAAGATATTGAAGAGCTCCTATCAGCTGTCTGTAAACAGTAGCATCATGTAGGGAGTACCTTCCTGAGAATGATACTTTGCACCTGAGGCCAATGGTGTGGGACAAGGTTTACAAGAGACCATATTGTATCTAACAAGTAAGTCTTTGACATACTTGCTTTGATGAACATATATGCCTTGGCTTGACCTTTTGATTTGTAAACCCAGAAAATAGGTTAATGGCCCCAAGTTAGTCATATCAAACTCATTGTGCAGTCTTTTGATAAGATAAGTGATGTATCTGTTATCACTACCAGTTAAGATAATATCATCAACATAGAGTAGAAGAAGAGTGATACCATGAGCAGAGTGTCTTACAAATAAAGATGAATCAGCTCCAGAAGGTACAAAACCCAGAGATTGAATATAAAAAGTGAATCTCTCAAACCAAGCTCTGGGAGCTTGTTTGAGTCCATAAATTGATTTCTGCAGTTTACACACATAGTTAGGAAACTGTTTGTGCACAAAACCTTGGGGTTGAGCCATATAAACAGTTTCTCTGAGATTTCCATGCAAAAAGGCATTCTTAACATCTAATTGTTGAAGAGGCCAATTATAAGTAGCAGCAAGACAAAGTATGATTCTAACAGTTGTATGTTTGATAACAGGAGAGAAAGTTTCATCAAAGTCTATGCCAGGGGTTTGGTGAAACCCTTTGGCAACAAGTCTTGCCTTATATCTAGCCACAGATCCATCTGGGTTATATTTGGTTTTGAAAACCCATTTGTTTCCAACAATATTTGCAAAAGGAGGAGGTTTAACAAGAGTCCAAGTTTGTTGTTTGGTTAAGCTAGTAAATTCATCATTCATAGCTTGTTGCCATTTATGATGTTTTACAGCTTCAGGAAAGGTATTTGGATCTTTACAAGAGCTAATCACATTAAAACCTAACTTCTTCTTTTTAAAGATACCTGATTTGCTCGTGGTCTGCATGTGATGTCTTGGGATTGTTGGAGAGACAGAGGGTATTGCTTCAGTGGTCATCTCAGAATTGATTGGATCCTCATTGTCATCACTAACAGTTGCCATCACAGGGCTGGCAATGTCAGCTGTTGAGTATTGCTGAGTTGCCCTTACAGTACTGGGACTCCCAGATGTATGCATCTGAGATGCCCTCACAATACTGGGACTCCCCTCTGTATGCATCCCAGTGTTACTTACAGTGTGATCATTGTCAGTTGGTTGCATCTGAGGAACAACATATGGACCAGTAGGAGCATTCATCATGGATGAGTTTTGACATGAAGAACCATCATGTCTCTCCTCTGAGGGACTAGGCAGACCAGGTCCTGTATCACAAAAGGTTGAAAAATCAGTTGGAGTAGATGAAGCAGAAGTGGTTAAGGCATAAGGAAATAATGTTTCATCAAAGATGACATCTCTGCTGATATAAATTCTATTACTGCTTCTATCAAGACATAAATATCCTTTGTATTGGTTTGCATATCCAATAAATACACATTGTTTAGTTCTGGGATCAAGTTTAGATGTGGTGTATGGCCTAAGGCAGGGATAGCAAGCACAACCAAATACTTTCAAGAGATCATAGTCAGGTCTTTTGTTGTACAGAAGTTCATATGGAGATTTTTTGTTTGTGTTTTTGCTAGGCATTCTGTTGATAAGATAAACAGCAGTCTCTACAGCATGGAACCACATGAATTTAGGCATAGAAGCATTTTGAAGTAAAGTGATAGCAGTTTCTATGATATGTCTGTGTTTCCTCTCAGCAATGCCATTTTGCTGTGGTGTGTGGGAACAAGACTTCTGGTGAGAAATTCCAGAGTCAGAAAGAATTTTTTGAAATATAAAAGAGATGTATTCCCCACCACCACCAGATCTTAGAATAGTGATAGCATGACCAAATAGTTTTTCAACTTGAGCTTTGAATTTAGGAAATAGCATAGTGATATCAGATTTATGATGCATGCCAAATAACCAAGTAAATCTAGACATGTCATCAATAAAAGTAACATAAAACCTGTAGCCATTCAAAGATTTAACATAAGCAGGACCCCAAACATCAGAGTGAAACAAATAGAGAGGTGTGTCAGAAGTTGTAGTAGAAGATTTATATGGCAACCTAGACATTTTGCCTTCCAGACAGTGTTTGCAAACAAAGGAAACATCATTTAAAACAGTATTAGGAAATTTTTTTTTAAGACAGTATCAGTAGGATGCCCTAAACGGACATGCCATAAATGAGACAATGTTCTTTGACCAAGATGAGCATGAACAGTGGGCTTCACAGAAGACACATTAGCTTGAACTTGATTCTTGACAGAATTCAGCAAGTTGGGAGGAATAGAGTGAATGGGGTACAACCCATTTTCACTCTGACCCTGATATAGAAGGAGACCCGTAGCTTTGTCCTGAATTGAGAAATGTTCAGCATCAAATATAAAGGTGCAATTGTGTTGGAGACAAAGCTTATGAACAGATAACAAATTTGCAGCTAGTTGTGGAACTAAAAGAGTATTATTAAGTTGAAAATTATGTGAGGGAGTAGATAGGTAGACAGTACCAGAATGGGTGATAGGCAGTGATTGACCATTACCAACTGCAACATGGTCAGGTCCACCATAGGATTCAGCATAAGAGAGTTGGCTCAAGTCAGTAGCCATATGGTTTGTAGCTCCAGTGTCTGATAGCCAGTAGTTTGGTGGAAGTTGGGTAGATCCATTAGAGGTATTAGCAGTGTAGGCAGTCAAAGAAGAGGGGGGTTTCTTTCCTTGGTAAGAGTGATCCATTTTGTACCAGCAGTCCAAGGCAGAGTGGTAATCTAGACCACATATTTGACAGTTAACAACAGGGTTTGAATACCCTTGATTGTTTCTTTGACCCTGAGAATCAGAGAAGTTACCATTTCCACCTCTGCCTCTATAATTCCCCCTTCCTCTTGTATTACCAGCTCTTCCCCTTTGATTATCATTCCTACCTCCTCTATAATTATGATTACCTCCCCTACCAGAGAAGTCAGTTTGGGTATAGTAATTTGAGTTTTGAAAGTGTCTGCCACCACGGCCACGACCACCTCGTTGGGAATAACTTTGAGTACCAGTGTTGAGAGAGGCAAAAGCCATATTGAGTTCAGATTGAGACTGTTTTTCAACAAGTTGTTCTTCAGCTTTAAGAAGCACATGGAGTTCCTCAAAAGAAATTGTTTTAGATCGAAAACTAATAGAGGAAGATTGAACACCCAAAGTTGATCTAAAGGAATTGTATTCAGGGGGTAACCCACTAAGTGCATGAATAAGCATATCTTCATCTTCAATAATCACAGAACAGAGAGCCAATTTATCACGAATAGACTTCAATTTTTGCATGTAGGAGTCAATAGAATCAGATCTTTTCTTGATAGATTGCAATTCACCTTTTAATTGAATAATATTTGCCCTAGTCAAAGAGGCGTACCTTCGCTCCAAGAGAGACCAGATAGCAAAAGAGGAAGACTGACCGATAACCTGAAGCAAAGCTTCTTGTGAAAGGGTGGCGTTGATTAGGGTTTGTATACCCTGATCTTGAGTCTGCCATGCAAGGAACGCTTCGTTCGGAGAAGATGAGCCATCGGCTGCTGTGATAACTGGATCAGGCGCTGGTAGAGATCCATCGACATACCCAAACATCGATTGGGTTTTGAGAACGGCCGTCATCTGGTGACGCCACAGCACATAGTTTGTGTTGTCAAGTTTATAAGGAACAAGTTGGTTGATATGTGAGAGGAGGAATAGAGGGTTTGTGGTGGTGGTGGTCATGGTGGTGGTCGGTGATGTAACAGAAAGCATGAACGGCGGAGGAAGAAAATTTCAGCAAACAAAATAAGAAACAGATGGATCTGAGGTATATAAACTATGAAGCAGAAACGCTTTGATTGAATCAAGCATCTAGAGAAGATAAATGGATCGAACCTGGCTCTGATACCATGATAGAATTCAAAGAACAAATGAAGAAATCAAAGGACAGTGCAGAGAAGGGAATAAGCCCTAATTAATCCATACCATTCATCAAGACCAAATACAGCTAATATAGCAGCATTCCAAACGATGCTATTTCCAACCGTTGGATTGTTTTGTACTATTTAGCTAATCTAACAGATAACCAGAGAGTTTGGAGTACATTACAAAATAGTCCATTGTAATTCTGAGACTGCCACATGTATTCTAGTATTTATAGTGTGGCCCTGAAGTCTTGTGAATCTTCATCATAGTCCTCCAAGGGTGTCCTGCCTTCAGTTTAGTCCTTTAGTCTTTTACATGCTACTGTCAAAACGACAATATGATATGATAAATAGTGCTATTATATAGTTATTGATATTTATTACATAAGAATGTCAAATTATATAATTAAAAATTGACTCTAAACCTACCTGCAAAATGTATTTGAGGATACATAATCCCTTGCACTTTCACTTTCCCACTACAACCCCCTACAATATACACAAGTGGGACACTTGACCCCAAAAAGATAACAGTGTTAACTTTTCTAGCGGAATTTCATCACATGACTAGCACGTGATGGGTTTTAATGTCAATACACTTTTTAAGAGGGACAGTAAAGTCATTAGCTGGTTGTTCCCCACCTCATAATAAGGGGGCATCTTCTTTCCTGATGCATGATCGAATGTATCAGACCACATCACTGAGAGAAAGCGACGGAAAATTGACTAAGAGAAATCGGCCGGGAAATCGACGGATAGAGAATCCGGCGAGTGATTCTGCTAGACCTGGGCTTCCACGTCTTGCCGATGTGGTGTTGCGGCGCAGTTGAGTTGTCCTAGACCCGCAGAGTTCTGGGATATCTGAGCATTTGTCCTTCCCTTTCCCAATCTCTCTATCTCATTCCCTACTTGAACGACACCTAAGCCACCCACAACCCCATAACAATTCTGTAGATTGAAGGTGTAGCATGAGGAAGTGGGTGTTTTAATTCAACAACTAGGGTTTTCAATTTGACATTAGTTGATTGAATTTATCTTGATAAATAAATTGAGGTAACAGAGCTTGGATTTGCAAACCCAGAAGATTCAATACTAATCTGACCCGTTCATGAATCAATATATTTGATATGTATCTTGGAGTTTTATGAGATTAAATTCTCGAGGAGAATAAACAATATTGAAAAAAGTTGCGAGATACGTTAACGAATGTTCTAGAACGAAGATTGTGACTGCAAATATTGTGTTCAATCAACCGGTGTTCAAGAACGGTTTGTGTTTCATTCTTCTAAAACCGAAGTCTGATGTCAGTGTTTTACGACGTGTTTGTTCAGATAAGGTGTGTTTTAATAAAACTTATGTGTGTTTTAATCAATGTTAATGTAAGTATTACGGTAAAACCCATCATGTGTAAGTCACGTGCTGAAATTCCGTTAAAAAGTTAACACCGTTATCTTTTTGGGGTTAAGTGTCCCACTTATGTATATTGTAGGGGTTGTAGTGGGAAAAGGAAAGTGCGGGAGGTTTTTCGTCCCAAAGAGCATTTTGCATGTAGGTTTAGAGTCAATTACCCAAAAATAAATTTACTAAACACATTAATACTGCTTTTAAGTTCGTAAAACAGCGTTCTAGAAAGCAAAACATTTCCAAACGGGTTCTAAGCACATTGAAATTGATTACCATTTAGCAGATAAATGGTACCGTCTAAGGAGTTGAATTTCGAGAAGGGGCATACCACATATTAGATGGCTGATGTTTTTATTAAAGCACTGTCTTCTCAACATCATCAGCAATATTATGCAGCAAGCTAAACTTGATGTCTAGCTATGATTCATCGGGCAGTTCAACTTGAAAATGCACGGAATAACTTCATGCTTTTGATAGTGAGACAATGTGTATATTGCAAGGGCATCGCCCATTAAATTATTATTCCTGCCTTTAATTCCAGTTGAATAGTATAACTAGAACATTGGTAGAGTTGACTTTTAAACTCTATAAACTAAGTCAACTAGAGACAGAACCATCCTCTTCTTCTCCAGTACCGATCATCAATCACAGTGCATTATCTTAGCTTTACTTTGACTTGAAACTTAGATTTCTTTTTAAATGAAATAATTAGATATATAAATATACATGATGTGTGCATAATATTTAATTATGATTACAGTGAAAATATATTAATTGACCAATAATGTTCCGTTTTGATATCATTTATTTATATCTCACTGACATAAGCACATAACTCCTTTAAATAATTGACATCCTATTATTTATGGAATATAACTCCTGGAAAGTCATATTTGGTATGGAAACATCTGCTTATGGAAAGCTATGTTGAAAATGGAAATTGTTATTTTTGGTAAGGTTATCGAACTGGTTACTTAGGTATGCCAATCACTCGAAAGGACTTTCGTTGCTTGCTTAAACTATGTTTGTCTTTTAACGTTCCTTACGTCCATGTCGTCCATGCTTTACTCTTCTCTAAACATGCTAGGTTATCTGCTAAGTCAGTTTTTGCCGACTTTTACACTGTGGTGTCCTTGGTTTAAAACCACCACAGATAAGCTGCAATGGGAGCCATGGGAGTGTATTCCACAAATTGTAGTATTTATCCGTCATCGAACACTTAGTTATCATGGGAAACAATATTTCTGTTTAGTTGATTAGTTACCAGTTTGTGGATTGGTGGATGTTTAGACTTGACTCACTAAATAACGGGAAGGTTTGCAGTTTTGGTTGAGTTTGTTTCTGTGTTACTAAATTCCCTTGCAGCCGATGGTGAACTTGGTTGCGGGATGACAAAGCCCAGTTTCCGGTCCATGAGCATTGGGGGTGTTACACAAAGTGTATAATGTGAGGGTGTTTTTTTGAAGTTACCCATTAAATTATATATTTTGCCTTTAATTCCAGTTGAACATAACTAAACTTACTTTCTGATGTTTTGCGTTTAGCATCTTCTCTTAACAAATTCACCGACCCAATTAACAAGCCAACTCTACCAATGTAAAACCAACCACAACCCCAAAAGTAATCCATCTCACGAAATTCGATCAAAGTTGAAATGCATAGATACAGAACAATAATCTTCTTCTCAAGTACCGATAATCAATCACAGTGCATAATCTTCGCATTCTTTTGACTCGAAACTTCACTTTCTTTTAACAAACTCGATGAAATAATAACCATTTCATTGTGATTATTGACTAATAATGTGCCATTTTAATATAACTGATTTACATATCAGGATGTCGGTATGAATATTACAAGTTAGACCTGGTGGCTGAAAGAGACACGGGGGAGCAGTAATCTGACGTGCTGTGATCAAGTCAATTCCCCCTGTTATAGATAAGGGGACAGCTAAAATATCCCATATGCTACTGAGATTTACAAAACAAGCACGACAGAAGCACAACATTAAGTATTCATTTTAGAGTAATGCTATAAAGATTGCAACCTCAGGATAATATACATAAAAACAACTCCCCTGATTTAACCCTTTTTCTATCAAGACAAATTTTATTTGTATCCAACGAAATGGCATGAAATTTTGAACATGTCAACGTCAAATCGGTCCAATTGGTGAAACAAGGCAGTCCGAATAAATGGTAACTCTTCACATCGGTACGCTACAAATGGTAGGTTGTACTAACACAGTATCATAATCACATACTCCTACATAATATGACCTTACCTTCAATACGGTCTACATAATACATGGAAGTGTCCTCCATTTCGTGTGTGCCCTTTTAGACAGAAATTGAAATATGCAAACTTAGATTCATCAGGTGCCCAAAGACTTATCACTTTCATACATCGACATGCATGAAACCTCGCAAGGCATATGATGAGGGTACGTATCCAACAGAGGACACGGCTACGGAGACGGCCCTGCGACGTGAGGATCGGAACCACGCTCCACCAAAGTATCTTACCGACCACGTGCCAAAGTAGTCGTTAGTTAGGACATTATTTATGTTAGTTTATTATTAGGGGGAGTTATTGCATTTTCTCAATTATTTAGGAGTCCTGGGGCTAATTAGTAGAAGTAAACTAGTCTTACATTCTGTCAGTCCGTATTTTATTTTTATCAGATGAATGAATTAAGTTAGTTTTTTTTTTTTTTTTTTCGTAACCCTAGTTTTTTGGAGATTTTCTGCTTCTCGAATTGCATATTGGAGACCGTAGCCTCTCGAATGGTTACACAATTGATACCGGCATGCGGTATCAGCATATAAATAGTTACAGAATTGGAGTGCTAATTCTTAACAACGGCAGTGATATTTTAAGAGTTCTCAGGAAGATGAAACTGGATTGCCTAGCCGCTAGCAACTACCAAGAAAGAGACAGTGTAGCCTGAGAATAAGTGATAAATAGATTAGTAAATTCAGTCGATATGGTTTATAACATGTCCGTCTACTCAGTAATATATAATTAATCTTATCCTTAATATCCTAAAAGACATGGCAGCACGTGAGTAAAGTAAAAATCCAGAGGTTCTCTATTACTATCTTTGTTTCTTCTCTTTCAGCCTACTTTACTTTTTGTTATTATTCACAGGGTCATTTTGATCCGATGATTTGATTAAAAAAACGATATAAGAATTTAATAATCTTTGCATGGACTTGTAGAGTAAATTTTACTCTACAACACTATGAAAAAAGTGTCAAAATATTATATCGTTTTGCTGTCTAAATCACAAAGTCAAAGTGAACCAGTTACAGAGTGAAAAGTCATAGTAGAACTATCCTGAAGAAACGGATGTAGTATTAGATACTTTGGAGATAAGTCATCTACTTACTCTGTTATCTAGTGGCAGTATTATATTGATCGAAAATTCAATATCTTCAGTCAATGGATCTGTCAGCTCATCCAAATCAATGATCAACATTCACACGCTCGACGGTTCAGTCAACTCAGCTTGGTCTGACTTGACATAAATCAATGGTTTGGCTCACTTAGGGGTATATTTGAAACATGAATAATGGAACGGAAAAAGAGAAAGGAAAGAAAATGTAGCAAAATTCCTCAACATTCCATCAATTTTCCTCCGTTTGGCAACTCAATAGGAAAATTTCAAGAGATAAATTAAGATTCAGTTTTGATATATGAAAATAATCCCTCCATAAGAAGTTTATTATATTTATGTCCCATTACTATGTGCAATTATAGCAAGTGCCTTCCCACTCTTTTTATTTAACATATGTACCCATGCAACACCAACGTCAATACCACCATCCCACAACACGACATCATTGTCAATACCACTGCCAACCACCATAGCCATCACTATCGCACTAAAACAACCACCCACAAAACTAGAAAACAACCATCACCATTCATCGTATATGTCTGTATTTAGAAGAGATAACATGAAGTAGTGGAATGAGTTAGAGGGGCTGAGAGAGTTTTGACACCGCAAGGGCAACAAAAGATTAGTACAAGAAGAGAAAGAGAGAGGGCTAGAGAGAAAGGGAGAGAGAGGGAGAGACGGAGGGAGAGAGAAGGAGAAAGAGGGGGAGATTGATAAGAAAAACTAGCATATCATTGGGGGAGGGAGAGATTTTAGCAGATTAGATGGAAAGAGAGAGAGGATTGAGATCGTTAGTGGGGAGAAAGTGAGAGACAGATGATGAGGTTGTTAACTCAAAAGAAGAAAATTAAGGCAGAGAGATATTAAGAATATAAGTAATCTATGTGGCTAGTGTTGAATTAGTATAAAGTAATGGTCCTACATTCATAATTACTGTATTAGGATAAAATGCCCAACGGAATATTGGGGCACCTCAGAAATTACTAAAGACTTGGGAGCATTTACACAATAGTGCTCTCTCTCTCAGTAAGAGCCACCCTGCTCCTTGAGCCACTAAACCTCCCTAACGAGGATGATTACCCCTTCTCTTCATCACTTCTTCGTCTTCCTCAACTCCCTCATCATTTGCATGCATTGTTATTGTCAGTTTCCATTTTTCTTGACTTGTTTAATCTAACCAAAATCTTTTTTGTAGGATCTTCTTCATGCTTTAGTGGATTGTCAACACTTAAGTAATCTCTTTGTCCCATTTCTTCCCTTGTTCAATGTCCCATTTCCCATACCCTTGGTGCTCTCTCTTGTCTGTCCTCCACTTAGTTCTTGTAATGTCTAACTCCTTTAGGTTTGATTTCCATAGCTCATCCTCAAAAGATTCCATAGAAAAAAGGCTAGATGAAAGGGGTATTGTCCTCACTCTTGATCCCATTAAGGTCTTTGCCTTTCGGGAACTCATGAAGGACACCATGAGCAGTTATATGCATCTGTAACTACTCCATTGATGAACCCTCTGGAAACTCAACCACCTTATTCATTCTCCTTTGTTTAAGCGGCCACCCAAATGCACGCTCCATTTCATTCTCCAACCGTTCCTCTTGAAACTCCACTTCCAAGTTCAATGACTCCACACCCAAGAGTTGCATCGGTTACCACAAATCAACACTATAAATAGCCCTACTTTGTCCATTGACATGGTTTTGCCACCCCCTACTCACCAATTTGTAGCCATCTTTCTTCCTGAATCCCAAGAACAACATCTCTCCATGAGAACCTTACCTATAACCTACAAAAAATTGAGTCACTCTGGTTTTATCATGAAAGCAACAGATTTTATCCCTTCGATTACCACAGAGACTGAGTGTGTGATCGGATTTAAAGACTTGAAGACATGAAACAAATTGATCAAGCTTTGCATGCAGAAAAATGAGAGAAATCAGAGAAGACTGATGTACCCAAAAAACCTAGGGGTAAATGTGGTGGTGCCAAATGTGTGGTTAAAGTCAAGAAGGGAGGAGTAGGTCAAGCCAAAGCAAAGAAGGCTCCCAAGGAAACTGCAGGTTCATCCCAGAAGAAGCCACTTAAGAAGAGAAGTGTTGATGCCTCGCAGATGCGGGCTAAGGATCAAGGTCAAAAGGGGTAATAAACCTAGAACAAAGATAAATCAAACCATGGAAAAATGTATAATTGCAGATCTCAATTTTAATACATTTTCTCCTGAATTTTTCAATTTTAAATTCAACAAAAAGTATGCTTCCACTTAGATCCTCCTCTGAACTCAGTTTTATATCCTTCAAAGCAAATTAACACTCAATCAATTTGTTTTTCCTACTTTGCATGATGGGTTCAAGGTGGGTGTCCCTCAACAGCCCCCAAAACAGCCATGAAAATTTTAAGTTAGAACTGCAGAGGACTAGGCCAAGACACTGCAGTTCATGAGGTATTTAATTTGGTATAAACAATAAACCTTCTCTTTTATTTCTAAGTGAAACAAAGCAAGAAGTCTCAGTTTTAAATAGAAAATTCAAAAAATTAGGTTTTAACCAATTTTCAGATGTCAATGTCTCAGCCTCTAGTCTCTAGTGTGCTTGGGACTCTAGTGTCTTTAACTGCTCTGTTTGCTCAACGTCTGAAAATATTATTTGCTTCATGTTTTGATGTTAGAAAGTGTGAAAGGTATATGGGTCTTATTTATGGGGCTCCTTATCTTGATCACAGACTTTCTTTCTGGGATCAGTTTGATAGGATTCTGCCCAAATTCAGTCCTCTTGTTCTTTTAGAAGACTTTGATAAGTCATCTTTAATAATGACAAAACTGGTCCCTGCTCCTCAACTCTTAGAGGAGGTGACCAACTCTTGTCTTATCTTAACTCCTGCAATATGACGGAGGTCAGAAATATTGGACCATGGTACACATGGACCAATAACAGGTGGCTCAACAGTCCAACTTTTTAAAGGCTGGATAGAGCCTGGTGCAATATGCACTTTGTCAACATGTTTCCTGATGTTCTCATTTATAACCAAGGAATCACTAGCTCTGATCACTCTCCTATGCTTCTAAACTTGCTTCAGGCCAATGTTCATTCAAACAAAATTGAGTTTCAAAAAGTGCTTAAATGTACTGGGCTCAAAGGGCTAGGTTCTTTTGGTTAAAGGAGAGAAGCAGGAACACAAAATTCTTCCATACCTATACTAAAATTAGAAAAAAAAAATAACCATATTTGGAGTATCCATCTCACAGATGCTACCGAAGTCACAAATAAGGAGTCAATTAAAAATGTTTTTTTTTATCCCACTTCCAAAGCAGCTCATTCTCGTCCTTGTCCTGCCTATCATGATCTATTGCATGAAAATAATAATATGTTTGCTTTCAGTCAACCTTTTAATGTTACAAGAATGTTACCTCCAAACCAACAAGCTTCTTTACTGTCCCCCTATACAACCCAAGAGGTTAAGCATGCAGTGTTCTCCCTCTCTCCCCTTAATGTTCCTGGCCCTCATGGATTTCAACCTATCTTCTTCCAGAAGGCATGGCCTACTATCTCTACAAAAACCACCACTGATGTTCTATCCTTTTTAAACTCAAGACATCTGCTTAAAGAGTAAAACACACATTATTCTTATTCCTAAAGTCCCTACAGCCTTTACAGCTAATGACTATAGGCCTATAAGCTTGTGTAATGTTATCTATCGTATTATTTCTAAAGTCCTTGCTTCTAAACTTAAAATGGTCATTCCTTCTCTAGATTTCCACAATCAAGATTGTTTCATTCCTAACAGACTTATTCAGGATAATACTATTACTGCTCAAGACCTTGTGTATACTATTCACAAAGTCAATTTTATTTCCCATCCTAAGTATGGTACTTTGAAGCTAGATATTTCAAAGGCTTTTGATAGGGTTAGATGTGACTTCCTAGAAAATATGTACCATCAAAAGCATTTTCCCTCAAAATTTATTAATCTCATTATGCAATGTGTGACCACTGTTTCATACTTAGTGTTAATAAATGGCTCTCCTACCCATCCATTTAAACCTAATAGAGGTTTAAGACAAGGAGACCCTCTGTCTCCCTTTCTTTTCTCAGTCTGTGCTGAAGTTCTTTCCAGCTCTCTTACTATGGTACATTAAGATGGATTGATTGATGGAATCCCCTTCTCTAGAACTCAAGCTATTACTCATCTGCAATTTGCAGATGATACCCTTCTTTTTTTCAAGATTACTTCTAAAATACAGCCATTTTATTAAAAATATTCTGGAGGAATATAGCAAGCAATCAGGACAAGACATCAACTTAGTGAAATCTTCTCTTGTCTTCAGCCCAAATTGCACAGCTGCTGACAAAGATCAGATTTCTCAATCTCTATTTCTGCAAGAAAAGTCTAGTATTCTAGAGGTATATTTGGGAATCTACCTAAATCATAAAGGAAACAATAATGATCTTGTTAAGGACGCTATTAAAAAGATTTTGGATAAGTGCTCAGGGTGGAGTGGGATTCTTCTTAATTCATTAGGAAGAAGCACTCTTCTCAGATCTGTCCTTAACAGCACCTTAGTTTACCCTATGTCAATTTGTGCCTTTCCAAAGAAAGACAGAAATATTTTACCTCTATGCTATTCAAATTTTACTGGTTTGGTAGCACTAACAAGAGAGGTATTCTTAGGACTTCCTTTGTAATAGAACTTCAAGAGGGGGTTAAGGTTTTAAAAATCTGAGTGGCTTTAACAATGCTCTACTTGCAAAACATAGTTGGACAATTCTTTCAGATCCTAAATCCTTATATTCTAATTTTTTTACTTCTAAATATTGCAAACGTAAACCTTTCCTTGATATCAAACAAACCCTTTTTTCCTCTTGTGCTTGGAAAGCCATCTGCAAAGGGAGAGATACCCTCAACCTGGGTTTGTCTTAGAAAATCTCTTACGGAAGCAAAATTTCGATCATATCAGGAGGGTGGATGGATTCAATTCCAGCAGCTTCACTTGATGAATGCTTAAGGAGTTCTTATTGTAATAATAGCTTCAAATGGGTATCGCAACTTCTTCTCCCTGCCTCCCAACAATGGAATATTGACACTTTAAATCAGCTCTTCCCAAATTGGCTTGTTAGACAAATTATTATTACCTCCATGTTTTCTTAAAATGAGAGTGATGATGATATTCCCTTTGGAAGCCTAACTCTAATGGAATCTTCACAGTTAGATCAGCTTACCATATCCACAATTATAATAACTCCTCTCCTCGTACTCTTTCTAAAATATCCATAAACTTAGTTATGATTTTGATTGGAATAGTCTCTGGAAATGTTGTCTTACGTTTAAGATTATTGGTCTCTTGGCGTATTCTTACTAATTCTCTTCCTACTTTAGCTAACATGCATAATAGAATTCATGCTTGCAACTCTTATTGCCCTATCTGTCCTCTGAATAATGAAGATCCCACTCACATTTTCATTAACTGTTCTAAGGCTCAACGACTGTGGCAAATGGCTCCTTTCTCCAACCCTCCTTGTCAATCCTATGATACCCAGGATTGGCTCAAGGGTTGGTTAAGACAAAAAAAGAAGCTACAAGCTCAAACCAAGGATTCAAATAACGGTCCATACCGTACCGTACCGCCCGGTTCAGAGCGATAACGGTAGTCACCGAAACTGTTTCGGCCAGTACGGTACGGAACGCTAACGGTAGTCACCGATACCGTTTCGGCCGGTACAGTACGTGTGAATCGGGTTCACAGCCGTATCGTCTGGTTCGGTTCAGTACACTCGTTTTCCGGCCGATTCGCGACGATTCATGACGATTTGAATGGTTCGAAAATGAAATGGGTCTTGGAAGATGAAAGAATGGGGCGGATTGTAGAGAGAGAGAACAAGAGGGAGAGAGAAATCAGAAGCAGAAGGTTAGCGTTCTTCCCTTTCATCGCTGCTGCTGAATGGAACAAAGGACGCCGTCTTCACGATGGTTATTGTAACACCCCCAAAGGGCCCAAGCCGGAGACCCGGGGATGTCACTCCGTACCCGAGAGGAGCCCGGATACAAGGAGATTTTATAACATGGTTCGCAAGCACAAAACATCCACAATAATAACTAAAACCAAATGAAATTATTTATTATTATAGTCCAACATCCTAGCCACAAACCGGGAATAAACAAACTAAAACGTTTAAACTAATAAAGAGTTCAAATTCAAATGAAACACTACTACTATTATTCCATGTGATGATACGCGTCCCCTTCTACGCCAGATAACTATCCTCTAAACATGTGGTGAGGAATCAAAAAGAAACACCACAGTACAAAATCAGCATGAAATACTGGTAAATAAACATCCAAACATGTAAAACAATGATGGGATAGTTATAAAACAATGACTCATTTATAAGTAAGAGTTTTTCGCAAACACAGCGGTAATAAAGTTGGATCTTGTATTAAAACATAAGAGTTCCCAATTCCATAATATTTCCAACCAATTTCCATAATCATTAGGAAAAATCCAAAATCCATCGTTAACTCCTTTCCGTTAACACAACCAAAAATCCATTATTACTTCGTTGTGACGGGGGAAACTAAACCATCTCGCAAGCATGCAAGACCTTAAGTGTCGACACCCCCCAAAGACTCTAGCGGCCAGAGGAGTGAGTACAGGGAGCTATCCGGGGACTTGCAACCAGATTAAATAAAAAAAAAATAAATTGAAACGGAAGACCGAGATCAAACCGTCCAATGCCAATAGTAACCAATAATAAATGTCCCCGCACAACTATTCCACTTTACGTATTAATGCATTATCATTATCATGGTGACATTTCCAAGAAAAGCATTTATCAAGTAAAAATCACATATTGCATGTCACATCACATAAACACATTTTGAGACGTATAGTAATACAAGAATTCGTTTTGACACGAAAGAGATAAGCACACTAGGCTTGTCATATTTACTTACCTCAAAGCAAATCCAACTATAGCAACTCAATCAACGTACTCTACGTAATCGTCGTCGACGAACTCGTTACCTACACGTAACAATATTCTAATCAAACAAATATTCTAGCAATATACTTGCTATATTAATTACATGCATATGATAGTCAGTGGTTTATGGTTCTAACACCATCCTAACATCTCAATCAAATTATACTTCAAAACATAACCCAAAACTTTGCTTCAAAATCCCCTAACCTAAAGCAGACATAATCTATCATAACTCCACCAATCTATTACTCCAGTTTCCCAAACAGATCATGGTCTACAAACAGTTCCATTGGATTTAAAACATTCAAAATAATATGTTTAGCCTCAAACGGATCTTAATTTCGATTCCTGAATCAAAAGTTACACTAGTTTCAAGTTTCCAACTTCACTCAAAACATCCATACGGGAATTGTCAATCTTCATGAAACTTTTCCCACAAGCATCTAGTTCATCCCATATTGATACTAAACCTAATATAACATGATTCCCACAATCAAATCAGATTGTTATCCACATACTATGATCATTCAAACACCCAAATCGTTTAATCAAACTTCTCTTCCAAACTAGGGTTTTTCCCATCACCCAAGAACATGATAAACCCTAAAACTTGATTATCAATCCTACAAATCCATGAACAATGATCCTAACAATATCAAACTGAAAATTAAATATTACATGCAACATACATGAATCATGAACAAGTGATCACAAGAATAAGAGATCAACAAGAGAAAAGAAAAGAAGAATTAAAACAAGCTCTATCCCGCCGTCATGGAGGCCGGATGGGAAGAGAGGCGGACGGAGAGAGAGAGAAAGAAAGAGAGAAAGAAAAAGAGAAAGATAAAAAATAGAGAGAGAGAGAGAGAGAGAGAAATTACCTCAACGGAAAAGAGAGAGACGGCGGCGGCGATGGGGTGGCTGCCGTCGGTCACAAGAGAGACGAGAGAGAGTGAGGGACGTGAGAGAGAGATAGAGTAAATAGGGAGAGTGAGGGTTTTATGAGAGTTGGAAATAAAATCAACTTCATAAGTAGGAAACCCTCTCGAATTAGGAAACTTTTACGTAGGAAGTTTTATGAGAGTTGGAAATAAAATCAACTTCATAAGTTAGGTCAAAAGACACTTATTCCCCCTTAGTTTTGCCAAAAGACAATTACCTCCCCCAAACTCAAGTAAAAGACACTAAAACCTTAAATTAAAGACACAAAGATTCCCCAAACTCTCGTAACCATTATAATTAACTCTCTACAAATAAATTAACTTCCAAATACTTATTATAATATCACAAAATACCCGTAGCCACAAAACGGGGTATTTCATCCTTCCCTCCTTAAAGAGAACTCCGTCCTCGAAGTTTAAACAAAAACTTCCCTCCTTAATGAGAATTTGTCCTTGAAGTTTAAACTAAACCTTAACCTCAATAAGGTATACACCTCCCCTCAATGGTACAACTACTAAATGCAAATCTAAGGTCATGAATGATATGCAATATACTATAAGTAGTACTGTATTAAAGAAAAACAAAGGATTACATCCTCTCCCCCTTAGAGGAGTGACGTCCTCGTAACTCAAGGTACCTCAGAAATCAAGGTAACCCTTAGACAAATAACTGTTTGACGAGGTACTTCTTTTCTGATCAGCTTAGGACTTCTGTCTATCCTGGGCTGCCTTCATTCGCTGCTGTATAAGTCTCACTTGATCTGTCATCTCTTCGATAAGTTGTGGACCAATTACTATCGTCTCACTTATGTCGTTCCAACACAATGGTGTTCTACACTTTCTTCCATACAACGCCTCATGTGGTGCCATTCCAATACTGGCATGATAATTGTTGTTGTAGGAGAATTCTATCAAAGGTAATCTATCAACCCATGAACCTTGAAAATCCATAACACACGACCTTAGCATATCTTCCAATGTTTGGATTGTCCTCTCGGTTTGTCCATCTGTAGCAGGATGGAATGCCGTGCTAAACTTCAGCTGAGTTCCCAATGCCTCCTGGAGTGCTTTCCAGAAGTGAGAAAGAAAATTGGGATCTCTGTCGGAAACTATAGAGTTTGGTACGCCATGATACCTCACAATGTTCTTCATATAAGCATCAGCTCTTTGTTCCATATTCCCTGTGTCTTTCATCGGAATAAACCTTGCTGTCTTGGTCAATCTGTCAACTACGACCCAAATATGATTCAGTCCATTCTTTGATGTCGGTAACGCAGTCACGAAATCCATCGAAATATAATCCCACTTCCAAACTGGGACGTCTAATGGTTGAACTAAACCTTCCATTCTTTTATGTTCAAACTTCACCTTTTGACAAGTTAGACATTTTGCCACAAATTCCGCTACTTCTTTCTTCATGTTAGGCCACCAAAACATCTTCTTCATGTCCTTATAAAGTTTGTCACCTCCTGGATGTATTGAGTGGGGTGTGTTGTGCGCTTCTCGCATCAACTTCTCCTTAGTTTCCGTACACTTATGTGGTATACACCATCTTCCCTTGTAACGAATACTTCCGTCTTCATGGATCTTGAAATCCTTTGCTTGACCTTCTGCAATCTTCTTCTTTATCCTTTCCAGCTTCACATCTCCTGGCTGGTTACTCCTTATTTCTTCTAAGACATCTGGCACAACTATCATATTCCCAAGGATATTCTTTACTCCTGCTTGTTTCACTACTTAAATTCCAAGTTTTCGGAACTCTCGGCATAGCCGATCGGGTAAAACTAGCATAGTATCCAAAGTATGGCTCGATTTTTGGCTTAACGCATCAGCTACTACGTTTGCCTTCCGTTCACGGTATTGGATACGCAAATCATAATCCTTTATGACTTCTAACCAACATCTTTGCCTGTTATTTAGCTCTTTCTGCGTGAAGATGTACTTGAGACTGCTATGATCCGTATACAATCTACACACAGATCCATACAAGTGATGTCTCCATATCTTCAGTGCGAAAACTATAGCTGCAAGCTCTAAGTCATGCGTATCATACTTCTCTTCATGAGTTTTCAGTTGTCTTGAAGCATAGGAAATAACCCTCCTTTCTTGCATAAGCACGCATCCTAAACCCTTCTTCGATGCATCACTGTAAACATCAAACTCGCCAGAATCATTGGGTAAAGCTAACAAAGGTGTTGTCGTCAACTTTTCCTTCAATGTCTGGAATGCTTCTTCACAATCTTCGCTCCACTTATACCTTACCGTCTTCTTGGTTAGCGTAGTAAGCGGTCTAGCGATCTTCGAGAAATCTTTCACGAAACGCCTGTAATATCCTGCTAATCCGAGAAAACTTCTTAATTCGGACACATTATTCGGAGTAGGCCAATCTTTCACTGCTGAAATCTTTCCTGGATCCACGGATATCCCTTCCTTCGAGATTATGTGACCCAGAAATGGAACATGATTTAGCAAAAACTCACACTTCGAGAGCTTAGCATATAATTTCTCATGTCTCAAAGTTTCTAACACTTCTTTGAGATGTTCTTCGTGTTCTTCCTCGCTCTTTGAATAAACAAGGATGTAATCAATAAAGACGACCACGAAACGATCCAGAAACGTCCTCATAACACGATTCATGAGATCCATAAATATTGCAGGTGCATTGGTTAGACCAAAAGGCATAACAGTAAACTCATAGTGTCCATACCTCGTTCTAAAGGCTGTCTTCGGGATGTCCTTCTCGGCTACTCGAAGCTGGTGATACCCTGATCTCAAGTCTATCTTTGAGAAAACGCTCGCCCCTTGTCACTGATCAAACAAGTCGTCAATTCGGGGTAAAGGGTATTTGTTCTTGATCGTTGCGCTGTTCAACTCCCTATAGTCAAAGCACAACCTCAAGCTTCCGTCCTTCTTCTTCACAAACAATACCCGTGCACCCCAAGGGGGAAATACTCGGCCTTATGTAACCCTTTTGAAGTAACTCTTGCAATTGATCCTTTAGTTCTTTCAACTCTACTGGCGCCATTCTGTACGGTTCCTTTGAAATTGGAGCTGTTCCAGCTGCTAAGTCCATAGTGAATTCGATCTCCCTTCTAAGTGGCATTCCTGGAATTTCGTCCGGGAAAACATCGGGAAAATCTCTAACTATTGGTATCTCTTCTAGCACATTCTCCTTCGTAGACATGTCTTGAACATAACACAAATAAGCACTATTCCCTTTCTTCACTTGGTTGACTATGGTCAAAGCTGACACTAGTCTGATACATGGTTCCTTTGTGATACCACGATAAGAAACTTTTTCTCCTTTTGGACCTCTAAGCCTTTATTTCTGATCGTGGCAGTCTACTACTTCTCGATATTTACCCAGCCAATCCATCCAATATCACATCTATTCCTCCAAGATCAAACTGTATCAGGTTGGCTGGTAGGGTACTAGCCGAAATCTTAACTTCTACTCCTTCAAAAATGGCGTCGCATACTGTTACATGACCGGTTGGGGTAGCTACGGGGATGGATATTTTAGACGGCTTATTGAGACTCAATTTTTCCACAAATGATGATGAAATAAACGAATACGATGCTCCGGAATCATATAGAGTAAAAGCTGGTTGATCATGAACAAGAAATGTACCAGTGACTACTCCGTTTGCTGCTTCAGCTTCAGTCCTGCTCATGACAGCGATCCTTGCAACATTCCCGTTCTGCGTTGCGGTAGTTCCTGCCGTACCAGTCCCATTGTTGTTGGCGTTAGCTGGAGCGTTGTTGTTCCTATTCCCGTTCTGAGCTCAGTTGTTCCTTTCATTACCTTGGTTGTTCACTTGCTGCCTACCATAATTGTTGCCTCCATTATTCTGGTTGTTGTAGTTCCCATAGTTCCGGTTTCCGCCCTGATTTTTGTTGTTGAACTGTCGGTTTCCTTGGTAATTGCCTCCTTGGTTCCCTTGCTGGTTCCCATTTGGTTTCAATCGGCACTCAAAAGCACGATGACCTTTCGTGCCGCAGTTGTCGCAGTTTACAAGGTTTCCTTGGCAGTCCTTTCCTGGATGGTTTTGTTGACACTTCTTGCAGATATAACGGCGAGGTTGCTCATCTCCGTTATTCTGTTTGTTACTGCGATACTGTCCTTGGTTACTTCCTCCATGATTAGACTTAAACCTCTTGTCCTGACTACTTTGGTTAATCCTACTCTGATTGTTTCCATAGCCCACAACGTTCTCAACCTTGCGCTTTCCACGCTTCTCATCTTGTGCCTCTTGAATACGCCGAACGGCTGCAGCTCTATCATAAGCTTCTTGTAGAGTATCGTACGTCCTGCACATCAAGTCTTTCTGCAGATGAAGTTCGAGACCAGACATGAACTTTCTAACTTCAGTCGCTTCATCAAGCATCAGCTGACCTGCGAATCGGGATAGTTCCATGAATTTCTTGAAGTACTCGGTCACAGAACCGTTTCCTTGTGTCAGATTCACGAAGTCTATGTACTTTTGATCCTGGACATGGTCCGGATAAAAGCGAGTGCGTAATGCAGTTTGAAGAGCTTCCCAATTGAAATTGGGTTGAGCCAAAAAGTTCTGACGTGTGCTCCTCCACCATGTATTAGCTTCGTTCTTCAAGTAGAATGCCGCGCAAACAACCTTGCGGTCTTCAGGGCACTCAACTAGCTCAAGGACCTTATCCATCTCATCGATCCAATTTTCGAACTCAACAGGATCCTCATTGCTTGTAAAGTTCCCTGGCTTCATGTCTGCCACTTTCTTAGCCCAATTTTCGTTATTCTGCTCTCCCTGGTTTGCGTTCTGCTCCATTTGAGCAAATTGCGCAAAGAGCTGCTCCATGTCGTCGTTGTTGTTGTTGTTTGGTGCGGCCATTGGTACTTGGCGATTTCTCCTGGTGTAGTATCGATTTGGTCTATCAGTCATAATCCCTACACTATAGCCTATTTTATTACTTATAAAGTATCAAGAAGTACAAACAATAACGCATATAAGGCATGTAGTGCACAATTAAACAAGTAATGTCGCACATTGATCATCATTTAACTCAATTACACATGTATTTCCACATAGGCTGATCATGTCTCAGCTTTTTGTCTTCTTCAAAAATTGGAAAAAGGATCAATCGGGCAAGAAAAAATTATGAATTTTGGTGTGCAACAAACTCACTGAGTCTACTTTCATAATCAAGAAGAACCAACTCAAAATCAATTGTGGAACTCGAGATACACAGAAAATACTACAGCTGCTGTCTCAGCCCACCAGAACAGAAACTTTGACTTTGAAAAATCTTAAACTGACTTTAAAATTCTCAAAATGAGCTAGTCTTTCTCCCAGAGTTATCCAAACGTGTCTAATAGTTTTCATAAAACTTTGAGGTCAAAACAAGATCTGGAAGATAGGTAAGAATCAAAAATGCTACAGCTAGTCACTTTGCAATTCTGCTACTGAACCACCAACTTTGAAAATTTGTAACTAATTCTACAGAACTCATATGGGGTTGAAATTTTTATGGGAGATACCTGGGTGTGTCTACTTTCTGGGAAAAATTAAGGGAAAAATAAATCCGAAGTTATATACGTCTGCTACAACAAAAACTCACTGCTGCGCAGATTCAACAACACTAAAGATCAAAGTTTTCACGTTTTAACTCCATGAACACTTTCCACGCACTTAATCAATAATAACAAAGCAACGCAACCTTAATTCATCAAATCATACTCCAAAATTCAGAAAGCTAAATTTATTAAACTCCCCAAATCGGGTCCTCAAAGCATAAACTTTATTCATCCCAAAGCAAAACGCTAAAAATTTAACTCTAGCCCAAAAGTGACTATTCAAAAATCGTTCTAAAACTTCAAAGTGTTACTTGGCTCCATAGCCTTATTCAAACCAGTAAATAAAACTTAAAAACATCTAGTCTAGGAAATCTAAAGAATTCTAACAAGCTTAATCCTCGTCCTCATCGCTTTCATCCATCTCTTCCTCTTCATTGGAATCATACTCGTGCTCTTCATCTTCACTCGGGTCTTCTTCACTTTCTTCATACTCCATGGGATCTTCTTCAATCTCGGGGTATTCATCGACATCTTCCATTGGATCTTCTTCGACTTCTTCATCGTCACTAGAGTCTATAATAATCACCTCTTTTTCTTCACTAGATCTTATGTAGATCACGTCTTCTTCATCACTGTACTCTATCTCAATAACTGTATAGCTTTGCCACTTAAGATAAGTCTCCATCAACAACTTGCATATAAAATCAGCACTTACCGTCCATTCACCTTGGCAACGATAGTCCCTACTATTCAGACGATTCAACCTGCCCATGATGTTGCTATACTTTGTAATAATTTCCCCAAATATGGGTTTCATAGGTAATGCCTTCACCATACAGTAAGCCTGAAAAGCTGGATTTATATACCGAGGAAAATCTAAGGCTTGGAATCTATCTTCACAATATTGAACCACGCGGTCACGAAAATCTGGAAAGTCTTCACCTTCAACCCAACGTGTAACAACAGGGTGCTTCTCAACTAGCAACACACGCTTCCTTGCTGTATGCTTAGTTCTAGCCATCTACAAGATGAAACAACTTAATAAATCTCTAATTTCACAAGACATAAATCGTAATCCAAAATAACTACTCTTCGCAACTAATAATCATTCCCAAGGCTCCAAATTGATAGTCACAAGACTCTTGAAGAAATTTTCCAACAAAGTCTCTTAAAAGTAGGCTTACAACTAGAACTCAATTGAAACACTTCAAAAATTCGACATTAGCATCTTGGATAGGCTAAGGCTCTTAGCTAGGAATGGGTGGATGGAAGTACTTGCTTTCTATCCTATTTTCTAAACACTTACACATAATAATCCTATCCATACTACCCAAATTCCCACGGCTCGTCAAATTTAAAATTATTCCTCCTATATTCATTTTAGTTACCCTAACAAGTTTCGATTTCTGTTTTGGAATGCCGGCTCTGATACCACCTGTAACACCCCCAAGGGCCCAAGACGGAGACCCGGGGATGTCACTCCATACCCGAGAGGAGCCCGGATACAAGGAGATTTTATAACATGGTTGGCAAGCACAAAACATCCACAATAATAACTAAAACCAAATGAAATTATTCATTATTATAATCCAACATCCTAGCCACAAACCGGTCATAAACAAACTAAAGCGTTTAAACTAATAAAGAGTTCAAATTCAAATGAAACACTACTACTACTATTCCATGTGATGATACGCGTCCCCTTCTACTACAGATAACCATCCTCTAAATCTGTGGTGCGGAATCAAAAAGAAACACCACAGTACAAAATCAGCATGAAATACTGGTAAATAAACATCCAAACATGTAAAACGATGATGGGATAGTTATAAAACAATGACTCATTTATAAGTAAGAGTTTTTCGCAAACACAGCGGTAATAAAGTTGACTATTGTATTAAAACATAAGAGTTCCCAATTCCATAATATTTCCAACCGATTTCCATAATCATTAGGAAAAATCCAAAATCCATCGTTAACTCCTTTCCATTAACAAAACCAAAAATCCATTATTACTTCGTTGTGACGGGGGAAACCAAACCATCTCGCAAGCGTCCAAGACCTTAAGTGTCGACACCCCCCAAAGACTCTAGCGGACAGAGGAGTGAGTACAGGGAGCTATCCGGGGACTTGCAACCGGATTAAATAAAAAAATAAATTGAAACGGAAGACCGAGATCAAATCGTCCAATGCCAATATTAACCAATAATAAATGTCCCGCTGATAACGCCCAAATAGGGGTTATTTTATAGCCTAAAAAGATGTGTATGTGTGCTGCCGGAATTTACCCTCGGAAAGCCTAGGTTTTAGGAACGAGACGTTTATTTGCTCTTCGTAAATTTCTGCATGTTTCGTACTTTTATTGGATATGATCGCGGGTTTTTTCATGTTTTTACAGGAACAGGTTCGGAAAGTGCATTGGGATGCGTGCCGAGACAGAAACAGGATCGCCTCGGGAAACGTGCAGAAAATGCTCGGGACAGGATTTGACCGGGACTGGTAAAAAATGGAGTGGAATGGAAAACGGAAAGACTGGAGGAAAAACGAGCAGTGAAAACCGACCGAGGAAGCTGAAAACGCCAAAACCGAGAATGACCGGAATGCGCTCCGTTGACAATATCTTGAGCTTCACTTGAAATTTTGAAGTGAAACCAGGGGCAAAAGAACGGAGACGTCAAGGGCTTTCCGAAAACAGGTTATAATGCTGAAACGGAGTCCGGCCGAAAAACCAACTCCCGTCAAGTGTGGGTCCAGACAGGCCACGCCCGAGTAAGGAGCCTCGGTTCCCGGTGTCCAGAGTCGGGAGCATTCATTTCAGGTTCGTGACGATTTCCGGGACAGTTTTGGCCTAGGGGTATTTTGGTCATTTTTGCACCGGGCCCGGGTTTCCAGAGTCAAGTTCAGATTTTGTCTCCCAAATTTAGTCAGCAGTTTTCCTATGGCCAGAGTCAGGATTGGGCAGAATTTGAAGCGGTTTTGACCCAGGGGTATTTTGGTAATTTTGACAAATTTCGGGTCAAAACGCAAGACGGGAGCACGGGAAAGCAGGAAGACACCAAGGAAGGCAAACCGGAGATTTCAGGCAGAAGTGTGGGACCCAGAAGACCCAACCGGGCCCTGCAGAGGACCAAGCCGGGCCAGGGCACAGCCCCTGCCTGCGTATATACGCAGCGCAGGCAGGGGGGTATGGGAGGATGATTTTTTGGGCCCTGGTTGCGTATATACGCAACCCTGCGTATATACGCAGCCAGTTTGACTTTTTTTTTCCCGATTCGGTGGACCGATGGCAGTTTTCGTAAATTCTAGCGCACGCGTTTCGAGGAAAGACAGCACTATTTAAGGACTCGTCCTGACTCGTTTTAGGGAGACAGAACGAAACGACACAGAAGACAAGACAGCACAACCGAAGGAGAAGTCGGAGCATCACCGGAAAGCACGGAAACGTGAATCCAGATTCAAGACGCGTGTTTGCTCTTCTTCTCTCTCATTCAAAAACTGTGTTATTTTGCTATGAGTTCTAGTAGCTAAACTTTCACCTAGGTTCTCGGTGAACCTAGGGTTTCGTTTTCAGAGAGGAGTTCTACGTTTAGACTATGAATTCATGATCGTACTATCTTAATTCAGCAGTTTTTATCAGTTATTCTGTCTTTGAATTTTACTGTTTATGCATGATCGGAGTCGCGAACCAGAATTGCTACAGACCCGAGCCGGTAGGTGAAAACGTCCGGATAGGTTTAGGAAGAGAAGACATAATTTAGCACCTTACCCCGATGGGCCGACTAGCGAAGGGGAATTAGGACTAGCCTGAAATCGTTGAGACCAACTGTTAGAGAATCTGACCCGGGCCATCAGGACAGGTTAGAAACCCTAGCAGCCTTAGAAAGAGATTGCTGATTTAGGAAGCTTAACAGGAATCCGAAAGTCTGCAGGATTGTGATAACGTGCAGGAAAAGAAAAGATACTGCACAATTAGTACGTGGCACGGATAACGAGACTGCTGTGTGTTTTCATGTCAAACAAAGAACAAAAATCTGAAGAACCATAGGGGATCCCGGGACCTAGTATCTCAAACCCTATTTTTACAACCTTAAGATTATTCAGAAAATTCTCATACAAATATTTACGTTTCAGTATTTACTTTCAGTACTTAGTTCGTACTCACAACTCTCATAATACTCATCCGTTTTACACTCTGTTAGTTAAAACTGATTACTAGAAAAACCTGCAAAGTCCCTGTGGGATAGCGCATCAAGTTTTTGGCGCCGTTGCCGGGGACTTTTTAGGGTTTATTTAGTAGTCCGAATTAATTTTCAGAGTTTTTTTTTTATTTTTTTTTTTATTTTTCTTTTATCTCACTGCTCTTGAGATCTCTACTTTTTCAGGATGGGCGACAATACCGAGAGAACGCCAGAACTGCCCGAGACACGTACTCCAGCCGAGATGGCTCGGTACATCAAGGATCTGATCGCAGCAGGATTCGCTGCCCGGAGCAACCAGAGGACATACAACCGGTCTGGGAAGGCGTTGGTGGAGAATTTCGAAGTCCCCATGGGGGGGCATGAGCGAGCTATTGTGGTGCCCGAGATCACCGCAAAACACTTTGACATAAAACCCTCCGCCTTCCAGACTGTGCACACCCTCTGCCCATTTTATGGCAGAGCCGACGAAGATCCGAACGACTTTATCGGGAAGTTTGAGGATTACTGCAACAAGGTCCGGTATAAGGGAGTTGACGCAGAGGCACTTATTCTAATTCTTTTCCCATACTGCCTGTACGGAGTGGCCAACGACTGGCTCGAATCCCGACCACCCAGGTCCATCACAACATGGGAGGGTGTGTCACCGATTTTCTAGCCAAATTTTACCCCGCCTCCCGGGTCATTCAATTACAAAGCGAGATTCTGTCGTTCAAGCAGAGGACGGGGGAGACGGTGGTAGACGCATGGGACAGATTGATGAGATTGGTGAAAAAGTACCTAAACCACGGTTTTGGAGATCCGAAGATCCTGCAGGTATTCTACCATGCCCTAGACAGGGAGAGTGCTGACAGGATTGACAGAGAAGCCGGAGGAAACTTCCTGTACCATGTGGACAAAGAGGGTGCCTATGAGCTGATGAAGCAGTTAGCCAAGCAGGACACTCGACTGTTTGACGATCGCAGAATCACGGCCTGAACCGAGCAAGAAGATGATGACCGGATAGATAATCTTGCCAAGATCGTTCAAGATTTGGTCAAGAAAGTTTACTCAGAAAAGAAGACTATTGCAGTGGTGGACGGGCCAGATTTGGACACAGCCATTGAGGGACTCAGAAACGAAGATGCCAATTACGTACAGCAGCAGTGGGACCCGAGCCGGTACAGATCAAGTACGAGAGATCATCCCGGGTTCCGTTACGGAAACCCGAATTCCGCAATTTATGTACCGGGATTCCAGCACAAGCCACCGGCTCAGCAGGCGGCCCATCTGCACAGCAGTACGATGCTCAGATGAAGAAAATCGAGTCCATGTTTCAAACCATCGAGTCCCGGTTTGCACACATGGACGCCCTGACAGCCGACGTGCAGACGACCAAAACGTCACTGCGCGCTTTGGAGGTACAAGTAGGGCAGTTAGCACAGCAGCTAACTGAGAGAGCACCAGGGAACTTACCCTCAACCACAGTAAATAATCCACGTGCTCAGGTCAATGCCATCACCACTCGGAGTGGATTAGCACTACAGGATCCGCCGTATCCTAGCCATGCACGTGCAGAAAAGTCGAAGGAAATCGAGCGCAAAGTATTTGGCCAGGATAACAGCTCCGTCGACCGCCCCCAGCCAAAGGGCTTGGTTGAGCAGGATGCAGTGCAGAACGAAGAGAAGGAAGCAGAAACGGTACCTGTCTCCAAGGAGGTGTCGTATCCTTTGAAGACACGAAAGAGGGATGATAGCAAGGACTACGCCAGATTTCTCGAGATTTTCAAACAGCTGAAGATCAACATACCCTTTGCGGAGGCATTGGCAAAGATGCCCACTTATGCCAAGTTCCTCAAAGAAATTTGTACGGACGGAATCGTATTAGCGATTTCGAGACTATAAATCTGACGGCAGAAGTGAGCAACTGTGTGAAGAATGGGCTACCGAGGAAGAGGAAGGACCCTGGCAGTTTTGTCATCCCGGTGACCCTAGGTAATGCTTACACAGGAAAGGCTCTGTGTGACCTAGGGGCTAGTATCAATCTGATGCCCTTGTCGATTTTCAAAACTTTGAAAATCGGTGAACTCAGGCCCACCAGAATCAAGCTGCAGATGGCGGACAGATCCGTGAAGCAGGCTTACGGAGTTATTGAAGACATTCAGGTGAAAGTCGGAGAACTAATTTTTCCGGCTGACTTCGTAATTCTGGACATGGAGGCAGGAGACATACCACTCATTCTGGGCAGACCGTTTCTGGCTACCGGAGAAGCCATGATCAACTGCAAGAGCGGAGAACTGACCATGAAGATTAATGAAGACAATGTGAAGTTCAACGTTTTCAAAAATCTGCAACTACCGAATTATTACGAGCACGAAGATATCTTCGCAGTGGAGGTAGTCGAAGAAAGATGGGAAACCGAGGAGATGGATGAGCTTTGGGAAGAAATTGACAGAGAGAACGAGGAGAGATTCCAGAAGGAGCAGGCCATGCAAGCTGAAAACCGGACCAGTTTACAGCTGGACGAAAAAGGTGGACAGAAATTGGCCCTGGTCCCGTCACACAAAGAGCCACCGACTCTGGAGCTAAAACCGTTCGCGAGCCATCAAAGTTCAGCACAGCCAAAGCAGTTTCAAGAAGGGCAGAATGCACTCTTCGGCGAGTCTCGGAAGCAGCTTTTCCCGGGAAAATTGAGATCCCGGTGGTCAGGACCGTTTATCATCAAAGAAGTACTTTCATGGGATGCGGTCGAATTGGAGAATCCGCATGACAGTGCAACTTGCAGGGTGAGCGGAAACCGGGTCAAGCCATATCTGGGCCCGGAAGCAGACGTCAAGGTAAACCCTGGCGGTTTTGACGTCCCTTGAGCAGACATAAGGTAACTGGGTCGGGCCGTCGACCGTAAATTACAAGCGCTGGTTGGGAGGCAACCCAACGTAGTAAGTTAGTTTAAATTATTTCAGTTTTATTTTCAGTTTTGAATTTTGAGAGAGGTAAGATGAGTGGGTATTGACTTTGAATTGAGCATGTGCAGATACAGCAGAGCAGAAAAAGAGAACAAAACGGAGCAGAAATACTCTGTGTGTGTATTTTACGCCCATCATGTGCGTATAATACGCACACAAGGGGTAGAGAGAGAGAAAAAAAATGAAAAATTGGAATTTTGCTGCTGCCTGCGTATATACGCAGGAGCCAGCAGTAAAATTTCAGATTTTTTTTTAAAAAAAAAAGAAAAAATATTTTTTTTTACCTGCTGTCTGCGTATATAAGCAACCCTGCGTATATACGCAGTCAGCAGCGAAAATTTTGAATTTTGAAAAAAAAATCCTTGTCAAAATTTTCCCTGTTTGCGTATATACGTAGGTGTTGAGTATATAAGCAGGCAGAAAAAAAAATTCAAAATGCTCCCTGTTTGCGTATATACGCAGTCATGCGTATATACGCAGGCAGAAGAAGAAAAAAATAATAAAAATATTTTTTTTTCGGACAACAGCACGTTTTTGCCCCATTTCTCTCTCTCTACCTCCATACACAGATCCGTGGAGTTTGAAGCGAATTCAGAAAATTTCGTAGAAGGAAAGGCAGATTTCCGAAATCTTGAAGAATCGACCCCGGTGTGTTCTGGCACACTCGACCGTCACAGGGACTCGTACGAGTTGGGGATTTTTCAGGAACAGTTTCTCTGCACAACGGAGCAATCGACCCCGGTGTACGAAAGTATACTCGACCATATGGGAGCACATTCTCAAACACAATGGTGCTCGGGGATTGCACATTTGAAGAGCACCTCAGAGCCAGGAAGGTTGACAACTTCCGTCGAGAAATTTTCTGGCGACCGGTCAACGGTCCTGCTCCACCGGAATCTGCGAAAAATTCCGCACCCGTAAGAACTGACTCCGGGTGCAAAGGTTCAATTTTGTCTCTCGCTTTATTTTTCTGCATATGCTACCATATGCTACCAGTTGTTTCCCTTCGATGAGGCAAGCCAGCTCATCCAATCCAGATTATATGCCTGATGATTTGTACCATGAATGCATGGCACCATCCAGAGTGGGGGTGGTGGCGTTGTAACTGCATTACGTTTTATTAAAAAAAAAATGATAAAAATTGAAAATTTTGAGACTGGGCGAATGATTTAGCTTAAAACTGGAGAGAGCTTAATGATAGAAAATTTCCCGAAAGTGGACGGTCTTAGGTGAGGAAGAGCTGCGAGAATCTGTCTAGGGGAGTTAATAAAGCCAATACACTTCAGAAACGCAAGTAGCTGTTTCCCGAGCCATGTATCCAACTAGCTGCCAGACCACTGTCACCAGGTAGTCGTCAACCCGCCATCGCGGTCACCACGTCATTTGGTGGAGTGATAGGCCATAGGGGACCTCACGTCCTGTCTCGCGCCTTAGGTCCACTAGTGAGCCCCGTTGGTCCATTAATCCTTTTCTTGGTAACCGTTTGACCTAGGAAGCCGTTTTTTGATACTCGCATCATTGTTAGTATTTTGACCTTTCCTACGCGTCATGGCACGAGGGAGTTAAGTTGAGGGGGATTTTCGGGGGTAGAGCAGATTTGTCATATTTGATAGTGGATGAGCGTCATATGTTATTTGAGGGTGTGTAAGGGTGAGATAGTGACGGCAGCACAATTCGGTGTGGCGGTGACTCACGACATTACACCGTGAGCACAGGAGGAGAGCCGTAGTGCGTAAATTTTCCGCACGACATGGGGAACTTTGGGTTGACAGGGTTGATTGAAGGACGCGCTGAGCTATTTAGACATCCTCTGAGTAAGGAGGATCGGTTGGAAAAGCGCGATTATTTTACAGATTGACTACATGGTTCGAAATTAGTGTAGGGGTAGTCGTTTCATACTTTATTTCAGTATTTTTCTATCACCCCACGTTTTTGGTTTATCATAGAGTTGGCCTAGTTTATATTGTTGTTTTTATTGTGTTGCCCCGAAAAAAAAATAAAGGAGTATCAAAGACAGAAAATTCAGGGTGCTTGATTGATTTTATTTTAAAACGTCGGGCCGGCAATTTTTATTACAGTTTCACATTCATTCACAGTTGTGGCCGCGAGAACGGCAGTTACACCGGGACTGGGGAGATTGAGTGTCTAGAATCTTAGGTGATTTGGGTCAGTTTCTATCATCTTGGTGAGGGAGTGTGAGATTGGGGTGTGTGTGAGTGTGCTGTGACGTTTAGGACATCGCTTCTAAATGACTTATCCTAGCATCCCAAAACCGGCAGATTTACATTACACCCGGAGTAAAAGCACGGAAGGTGTGCGTTAGGGATACGTTCGGTTTGCGTGCAAAAGCGGAAGTAAGTGGTGTTCGTGCTTGTTCCTAACCTAGGCTGGCCGCGAGTTCTTCCGATCACCGGAGTTTCTGAAATCTAGGGGAATATGAGAACTTGATGATGTTCAGTTTGAGTTGAAGAGATTGTCCAGTCTCACTAAAAAGATAAATTATTTTTATAGTATTAATATTGTTTTTAAATAAGTGCAGTTACACCGCTCTGGATTGATCCGGGATAGTATGCATTGGTAGTATATAGCTGGAGTTTGCTCGGGACGAGCAAAGTTTAGTGTGGGGGTATATGATAACGCCCAAATAGGGGTTATTTTATAGCCTGGAAAGATGTGTATGTGTGCTGGAAAACCGCGTTTTAGCCGGAATTTACCCCCGGAAAGCCTCGGTTTTAGGAACGAGACGTTTATTTGCTCTTCGTAGATTTTTGCATGTTTCGTACTTTTATTGGATATGATCGCGGGTTTTTCATGTTTTTACAGGAACAGGTTCGGAAAGTGCATTGGGATGCGTGCCGAGACAGAACCAGGATCGCCTCGGGAAACGTGCAAAAAATGCTCGGAACAAGATTTGACCAAGACTGGTAAAAAATGGAGTGGAATGGAAAACGGAAAGACTGTAGGAACAACGAGCAGTGAAAGCCGACCGAGGAAGCTGAAAACGCCAAAACCGAGAATGACCGGAATGCGCTCGGTTGACAATATCTTGAGCTTGAATTGAAATTTTGAAGTGAAACCAAGGGCAAAAGAACAGAGACGTTAAGGGCTTTCCGAAAACAGGTTATAATGCTGAAACGGAGTCCGGCCGAAAAACCGACTCCCGTCAAGTGTGGGTCCAGACAGGCCACGCCCGAGTAAGGAGTCTCGGTTCCCGGTGTCCAGAGTCGGGAGCATTTATTTCAGGGTCGTGACGATTTCCGGGACATTTTTGGCCTAGGGGTATTTTGGTCATTTTGGCACCGGGCCCGGGTTTCCAGAGTCAAGTTCAGATTTTGTCTCCCAAATTCAGTCAGCAGTTTTCCTATGGCCAGAGTCAGGATTGGGCAGAATTTGAAGCGGTTTTGACCCAGGGGTATTTTGGTAATTTTGACAAATTTCGGGTCAAAACGCAAGACGGGAGCACGGGAAAGAAGGAAGACACCAAGGAAGGCAAACCGGAGATTTCAGGCAGAAGTGTGGGACCCAGAAGACCCAACCGGGCCCAGCAGAGGACCAAGCCGGGCCAGGGCACAGCCCCTGCCTGCGTATATACGCAGGCAGGGGGTATGGGAGGATGATTTTTTGGGCCCTGGTTGCGTATATACGCAACCCTGCGTATATACGCAGCCAGTTTGACTTTTTTTTCCCGAGTCGGTGGACCGATGGCAGTTTTCGTAAATTCTGGCGCACGCGTTTCGAAGAAAAACAGCACTATTTAAGACTCGTCCAGACTAGTTTTAGGGAGACAGAACGAAACGACACAGAAGACAAGACAGCACAACCGAAGGAGAAGTCGGAGCATCCCCGGAAAGCACGGAAATGTGAATCCAGATTCAAGACGCGCGTTTGCTCTTCTTCTCTCTCATTCAAAAACTGTGTTATTTTGTTATGAGTTCTAGTAGCTAAACTTTCACCTAGGTTCTCGGTGAACCTAGGGTTTCGTTTTCAGAGATTAGTTCTACGTTTTGACTATGAATTCATGATCGTACTATCTTAATTCAGCAGTTTTTATCAGTTATTCTGTCTTTGAATTTTACTGTTTATGCATGATCGGAGTCGCGAACCAGAATTGCTACAGACCCGAGCCGGTCGGTGAAAACGCCCGGATAGGGTCCCGGATAGGGTTAGGAAGAGAAGACAGAATTTAGCACCTTACCCCGATGGGCCGACTAGCGAAGGGGAGTTAGGACTAGCCTCAAATCGTTGAGACCAACTGTTAGAGAATCTGACCTGAGCCATCAGGACAGGTTAGAAACCCTAGCAGCCTTAGAAAGAGACTGCAGATTTAGGAAGCTTAACAGGAATCCGAAAGTCTGCAGGATTGTGATAACGTGCAGGAAAAGAAAAGATACTGCACAATTGGTACGTGGCACGGATAACGAGACTGCTCTGTGTTTTCATGTCAAAGAAAGAACGAAAATCTGAAGAACCATAGGTGATCCCGGGACCTAGTATCTCAAACCCTAGTTTTACAACCTTAAGATTATTCAGAAAATTCTCATAAAAATATTTATGTTTCAGTATTTACTTTCAGTACTTAGTTCGTACTCACAACTCTCATAATACTCCTCCGTTTTACACTCTGTTAGTTAAAACTGATTACTAGAAAAACCTGCAAAGTCCCTGTGGGATCGATAATCTGAGTCGTAATACACTCTATACTACTTGATTCGTATACTTGTGAATAGCACGTTAAATTGCGCATCACCCGCACAACTATTCCACATTACGTATTAATGCATTATCATTATCATGGTGGCATTTCCAAGAAAAGCATTTATCAAGTAAAAATCACATATTGCATGTCACATCACATAAACACATTTTGAGACGTATAGAAATACAATAATTCGTTTTGACATGAAAGAGATAAGCACACTAGCCTTGGCATATTTACTTACCTCAAAGCAAATCCAACTATAGCAACTCAATCAACGTACTCTACGTACTCGTCGTCGACGAACTCGTTACCTACACGTAACAATATTCTAATCAAACAAATATTCTAGCAATATACTTGCTATATTAATTACATGCATATGATAGTCAATGGTTTAGGGTTCTAACACCATCCTAACATCTCACTCAAATCATACTTCAAAACATAACCCAAAACTTTGCTTCAAAATCCCCTAACCTAAAGCATACATAATCTATCATAACTCCACCAATCTATTACTCCAGATTCTCAAACAGATCATGGTCTAAAAACAGTTCCATTGGATTCAAAACATTCGAAATAATAAGTTTAGCCTCAAACGGATCTTAATTTAGATTCCTGAATCAAAAGTTACACTAGTTTCAAGTTTCCAACTTCACTCAAAACATCCATACGGGAATTGTCAATCTTCATGAAACTTTTCCCCCAAGCATCTAGTTCATCCCATATTCATACTAAACCTAATATAACATGATTCCCACATTCAAATCAGATTGTTATCCACATACTATGATCATTCAAACACCCAAATCGTTTAATAAAACTTCTCTTCCAAACTAGAGTTTTTCCCATCACCCAAGAACATGATAAACCCTAAAACTTGATTATCAATCCTACAAATCCATGAAAAATGATCCTAACAATATGAAACTGAAAACTAATGATTACATGCAACATACATGAATCATGAACAAGTGATCACAAGAATAAGAGATCAACAAGAGAAAAAAAAGAAGAAACAAAACAAGCTCTATCCCACCGCCATGGAGGCCGGACGGGAAGAGAGGCGGACGGAGAGAGAGAGAGAGAAAGAAAGAGAGAAAGAAAAAGAGAAATAAAGAAAAGAGAAAAAGAGAGAGAGAGAGAGAGAGAGAGAGAGAGAGAAATTACCTCAACGGAAAAGAGAGAGACGGCGGCGGCGGTGGGGTGGCTGCCGTCGGTCACAAGAGAGACGAGAGAGAGTGAGGGACAGGTAGAGAGTGAGGGACGTGAGAGAGAGATAGTGAAAATAGGGAGAGTGAGGGTTTTATGAGAGTTGGAAATAAATCAACTTAATAAGTAGGAAACCCTCTCGAATTAGGAAACTTTTACGTAGGAAGAAAAGTCAGGTCAAAAGACACTTATTCCCCCTTAGTTTTGCCAGAAGACAATTACCTCCCCCAAACTCAAGTAAAAGACACTAAAACCTTTAAATAAAGACAAAGAGATTCCCCAAACTCTCGTAACCATTATAATTAACTCTCTACAATTAAATTAACTTCCCAATACTTATTATAATATCACAAAATACCCATAGTCACAAAACGGGGTATTTCAGTTATCCTCTCTCTCTCTCTTTCTCTCTCTCTCTCACGCCTCTGCTATGTGTTTGTAGATGTGGGTGGTCTTGTAACTTATAACCTTATCTACTAGTAGTTCGGTTGAACTTATCAACAACAGACCACTTATTGGTTGCCAGTAGAGTAGATAGAAGTTAGGTCTTGTTTGTTTGTACTTCTTTTAAATAGTAGGTAATGTATAGTTTGACTTTTTTCGGGTACAATATGTTTATTGTGACTTCAAATCATGTTATATAAAAGACTATAAATATGTTTAATATACAAAAAAATGTCTTAAAAATAATTTTTTTTTGTATCTTTTGACGTTTTTTAACATTCACGTGTTCGGTCCCCGATTCCCGTTACGATTTGTCTGTTTGGGGCCAAAACCGTTTTCCTCGACCGTTACCGCGACGCCGGCAAATACCTTTAATCCTTGGCTCAAAGTAATTGGCAGTTGCCCCCAGCCATCCGTTGTATCCTATGGACTAATAAAAATAAAATGATCTTTGAAAGACAATTCTCTTCTCAGGAGCAGCTTCATCAAGCTACTGATCTGGCTGTCTTAATTATAGCTACATGTAGCTTGCATTTATCTTACTCTAATTTGTTTCAAACTCCACGCTCAGCTTCGACAGGTTTTATGGAAATAGCAGTTTCTGAGGGTTCTTCAAGCTGGGTGGCAGCTCATGATCAGTTTTCCCTAACTAATTTGTCAAGTCTCTGATGCTTTGCCTCTTGCTGTCCTACCCCCTTACGGTGCGTAGTCGGTGCTGATCCAGTTTTGACTCTTCCTGCGCCTAATCCTTGCCCTGCTCAGGCTTCTGGTGTTTTGGAAGGTCTCCATGAGGTGCCTTTGATGTTGATCTAGTGCTTCCCCCTTTGCCTGAGTGTTCTGTTAATGCCATCATCCCCTACATTAGGGAGTAGTTTCTTTCTTATGATTGTATCCGGCTAATCTTAGTGATCTATTTGAACTATGTTTGTTGTTAATATATTGGTGACTTTTTGGTTAATGGCAAAAAGTGACAACAATGGTTGTTCACTCACTTCACATCCTTCTTCCTATGTGAAACCCTAAATGGGATATTCTTTCTCTATGATTTGTGTTTTCCTTCATGGTATCAGAGCTTTGGCTCTGCCTTAAATGAATCATTTCTATCTTCTATCTCATATCCATCATCTTATGTCTCAGAAACATGATGGAACAAATTACGTTCTCTGGAAACATCATATGAAGTTTATTCTCGAAACTCGGCAACTATTTGGGTATCTTGATGGCTCCAAAGCCATCCCAGAAGAATTTCTGGAGATTGAATCGCCAGGCATGATGAATCTCCAAGCACTGTGGCTACGGTCGCAAATCCATAATACAAATCCAGGAAAGTACACAATTGAGCCATTCCGACCCTCTTAAAAGCCTCTCTCTCCAAAGAAGCTTTTATGAATGTTGTTGGGGAGTAAGTGACACCATATCTTCCTAGTTGGCTATGGAGCAAAGGTATGCTTCGATTACCACATCCTATATTCTGCAGCTCATTAAAACAGGTCTACAAACAATCACTAAGAAAAATGATTCTATTGATGTAGTTTCGAAGATTAAACGTATATGTGATAAACTTGTTGCATCTACGAAAATTAAAAATGAGGATGTTTTACTATATACCCTAAATTGTCTCCTCTGAGTACAATGGTTTTCTTTCTTCTATTCGTACTCAATCTACCTCTCTATCTCTTGAAGACCTGCATGTGCTCTTGAAGGCCAAAAAACACGTGCGGGACTCTTAATCCAAGTTCGAGAATACCTATGCTTTTCTTTCTTCAAACAATCTAGATCCTTCATGACCGGTAAGTTTGCCAATGGAGTCCCTTTCATTAGAGGCATGGGAGTGGTAGAGGTATGGCTAGAGGTGGTCGTGGAAGATTCGATACCTATAATGAGAACAGAGGTGGCTAGAGAGGTAGATCAAGTTGAGGTCCTAGATGCTGATTTAACTATGTAAGACTACTTTCTACTGGTATTCTAGTGGCTCTAACTCTAGTTCTAATCTAGTTGTATGCTAAATTTATGGCTTTGAGTCACTCAGCCATGGATTGCTATCACTGGATGACCTACTCTGATCAGGGGAGAGTTCCCCCTTCTCAATCTCCTAGTTACTGGCTTACAGATTCAGTAGCCACTAATCATATCGCTGCAGATCTCAAGAACCTTCATATGTCTGAGCCCTATTATAGAAATAATCATGTGTCTTTTGGAAGTGGTTAATATTTACATGTGTCTAACACTCGTATTTCTTCTATCACCAATAATTGTTCTCTTCAACTCAAAAATGTACTTCATGTACCAACTTTATATGCTAATCATAGTTGACAAATTGAGGTTCAGATAATGAGTCGAAACTCACCTTCACTGAATTGTGAATTGAGCCGAATCGTGAAATTGTAAAAGTTTGCTAGTACTTATTTTAAGCCGATCCAATAACATGTTTCATTAAACTATAACATGCTTGAGCTAATATATTCATAGTTTTACCAAAAAAAAGGTGAATAAATTAGAAACCCGCATCCCCAACTAGTGATAAGCAATTTTACACTGTAAAATATAAAAATAATGAAGATATAGAAAGACGGGTGGAGAAAGGAACTACGAGATGCCAATGAGATATAAAATAATAGGAAACTACTAGTCTTGTACTTCAAGAATGTATTATATTGCAAAACGTACAGATATATAGGAAGTATTATTTCCTAGACTTGAGCTCTAACTCAGTACACCCTTAGCTGAATCGATGGTGAACCGCATGAATCGGATTGAATCGCAACTGAATCGTAAGATTCGGCATCTAGAATCAGGATTCAAATAAAAAAATTAAATTTAAGATTCACCAAGGGATTCGCATCATTTCATTGGAGAAGCGAATCGAATCATAGGATAAAAATCATGAATCGTGGGATTTTAATAACTATGATGCTAATTTACTATCAGTATATCAACTATGTGTTCATAATATATGTAGATTCATATTTTATTCCACTTCATTCATTATTCAGGATACTCCTACGAGTCAAGTTCTCTATAAAGCCAAGAGTGAAGGTGGTCTTCATCCTATATCATCGAATCATGTTGGCTCATCATGGGAAGCTTTTTTGGGAAAAAGAATATCAACCTCCTTATGTCACTCAAAATTGGAACACCCCTATGAAGAAATTTTAAAGTAATGCTTTCCTATTATGTATTTAGACAATGCTGATGTCATGTGTTGCCATTGTCTAAGAGGGAAAATATCATGTGTACCTTATTCTAATTCTAGTAATTGTGTTACAAACCTCTGCAATTTGTCCACAGTGACTTGTGGGGACCTTCTTCTGTTAAATCCTAACATGGGTATAGGTTCTATGTTTTATTTGTGGATGCATGTTCTAAGTTTACATGAATATTTCCTCTATATCACAAGTTTGAAGTTGCACAAGTATGTCCTATGTTTAAATTGAATATATAATTGTCTTGAGAACAGATGGTTGTGTGGAATACATCTCCTATTTGTTTCAACATGTTCTCACTTCTAGTGGAATCACTCATCAAAATATATGTCCCTATACTCCTTGGCAGAATGGTGTAGCTGAGAGGAAGCATAGGCACATTGTTGAAACTACAATGACAATAATGACAGAGGTCTCTTTGCCTTAACATTTCTAGTTTCATGCATTTCACACTGCAGCGTATTTGATAAATAGAATGCCTTGTAAGAACAACTCCTATAAGTCACCCTGAGAGGTTCAATTTGGAACTAAACATGACTATGACTTCCTCATAGTGTTTGTTGCACTTGATATCCTAATTTAAGACCTTACAGTTATTCAAATTCGGACACCAAGTCTAAATCTAGTGTGTTTCTTGGCTATGCCTATGTGTCTGAAGGGTATTTGTGCTACCATATATTAACACAGAATTTCTATGTGAGTAGAGATTTTGTGTTTGATGAATTTAAATTCCCTTTTGCTCCTCAAGTTTTTAGTTCTGCAAGTACATATGGACTTGTTACATGGATTTGAGTGAAAACTTCCGGAAAAAATGAAGCTGGGAGATGCGGGTATGGAGGAACATTATAGACTTACTACACATCGAGCTGATCCAATTGTTGTAGTGGTTAAGCCGGGACTATCTTCCCACATGTATTAATACATTTAGGATTCTTCATTGTTGAACTTGTTCCTGGTTTAATCTAGTTAAGGAGTTCGGCTTTTAAACGAGTTTCATTCACTCAGGTATAGTCAAACAAATGGAAAATCAGAATTAGTTGTGCATTTACAATTCCTTTCTTAATAACTTTTCTGAAATATAGACAATATGTATAAAGTTCATACAAAAAAATCTTTTCGACGGTGGAAATCGCAATCCTTTTACCACTGAAATATTGTTTCAGTGTTGGCAGTACATGTTGCTTGATCATATAATACATGTTGTGTGCGAGGAATGTATTCACAGATAGACCCACTTCAGGTCCAGGCAAGTGCACCCCAACCTTATCTTTTGAAAATGTGATCAAAAAGAGGCCCTGAAAAATATCTGATCTCAAAGCTCGTGTTGTTGCCACAAAAGGTGGTGCCCCAATATTTCTGTCCTTTTTGAAAATCCTTCTCTGTGGGGTTGAGTTCTTTCAGGTTTTGTCACTGACCTGTGTGATAGATGCGTTTCAGGTTGATACTCATTGTTGTTTGGCATGGTAACTTAAAACACCACTTTTGCCCAAAATACCCCTGATGCCGTTAGACAATTATGGTGATTATTGGGGTTGCTTACCCATCAACTCCTTTATATATTTTGTAATTTTACTTCGAATTCTACTGGGTTTAGTATAACTGTATGAGAACCCTCTACTTCGACACACGCATTATTTTCTTATCTTCTACACACACTATCTAGAACTCTATATACAGAGCCTTGAACGTTGCCCCCTAATTTCTCTCAGATTATAAGGATTAAAGAAGCCCAAAGTCTCAGAGGCCCAATAATAGAAGCCCATCGTGTTGAAGTCTCAGTAGCTTAGCCAAGACCATTAGTTATTTGGCCCATTCTCTAAAGGCCCTTATGTAAACCCTAGCTTCTAAATCTCTCTACGGTCTTCCTCTTGAGCGGCTCTCTTATGTCCGTTTATTCTCGATGTATATCTCTCTGTACTCTGTGACCTTGGTTCAATGAATTAACTCTTCATTTCTCTCTCTTGTCTTTACTATTCTGCATCTATCTCTCTCTTCACAAAACTTCAAATGGTATCAGAGCCTTTAATATTCTCTCCACCACCACTCTCTCGCCGGCACCGTCAAATCCGCTGGCAATACTTTCTAATATCCACAATCTCTTACCAAATAAGCTTGATTCTACAAACTATGTGGCATGGAAACATCAACTTTCGTCGATTTTGCGTATACAGTCTATGTTTGCCTTTGTTGACGGCACTCATCTGTGTTCGCCTCAATATCTCACCGCGGATCACGACACCGTCTCAACGACGGTAGATCCACTTTTTACGGCCTGGCAGATGCAGGATCGGGCTATTTTAACTTTAATCAACGCTACTCTTTCTAATGAAGCTCTTAGTCATGTTATTGGTGTCACTAGTTCTAGATCTGCTTGGGTTTTATTAGTACACCGATATGCTTCTCTTTCTCGCTCAAACATTTTACAGTTGAAATCCGATTTACAAACCATCAAAAATCTTTCTGATTCAATCAATCTTTACATTCAAAAGCTCAAAACTCTTCGTGAACGATTGTCTTCCTCAAATGTTTTGATCGAGGATGAAGATATGTTACTCTATGCCTTAAACGGCTTGCCTCCGGAGTACAATTCCTTTAGATCTTTTATTCGGGTCAAATCCGACCCTATCTCTTCTAAAGATCTTCATGTCCTCCTTCTTTCTGAGGAACAAATGTTGGAATCTCAGGTTTCTATACCACCTCCTCTCGTGGTACCTGTAGTGATGGTAGCCGAAACCCTAATTTCGGTCAACGGGGAGGTCGTGGTACTGGTCATGGTTTCCCTTTTGACCAACCAAGAGGGATATCTGGGTATTATCGTGGTGGAGGCGGCGGCCGAAACCCTAACCCTAACTACCATCGCGGGGGTTGATCTAATGAAAACTCAACAATTTCTATGGTGGTTCTGGATTTGGATCCAAGAATGGTAATACGGCTCCTATAACATGTCAGATATGTGGATCCGACTATCACTCAACTATTGACTGTTGGCCTCGTATGGACTTTGCCTATCAAGGCAAGACTCCACCGGACAAACTCTCTGCCATGGCTGCTCAATCTCAACCTTCACCATCCACAGTCTCATCTAACTTTTGGCTGACAGACACCGGTGCTTCAAACCACATGGTGGCAGATCTCAAGAACCTTTCTTTTTCAGAACCCTACAATGGTCAAGAGCAAGTCCAAGTTGGTAATGGTCATTCTCTATCTATAAGAACACTGGTACTGCTCCTTACTCTTGATTCTTATCATTTAGCTCTGTCAAATACGCTTCATGTTCCATGTTTATCTGCGAACTTGTTATCTGTTAACAAACTCTGTGATGAAAACAATTAGAATGCAATATTTGATGCCCATTCATTTTGTCTTCAGGACAAGGCTACGAGTCAGATTATTTACAAGGGTTTGAGTGATAACGGTGTCTATCCAATAGCTTCTCTGTCTGAGTCAACCTCTTCTCCACAAGCTTATCTCGGTCACAAAGTCCAGTCGTCTCTATGGCAAATCATATGGGTCATCCTGCACATTATGTTCTAAATAAGTGTGTTAAATGTTTTGCTTCTGATGATTATGTTTGTCAATCCTGCTTAGCAGGCAAAATGTCAAAATTACCGTATCAACAGTCTACTTTTACTGCTTCTAAACCTTTATATTTGCTACACTCGCATTTATCTCATTTTACCTGGTTGTTTCCATTACATTATAAATCTGAATTTATTACTGTTTTTCCCAAGTTTAAGTCTTTTATTGAGAAGTTACTTAATTACTCTATCACTGTTTTACGATATAATGGGGCGAAGAATACACCACATTTATGTTCAGAAAAATGTTAAGTGATTTTGGTATTAGTCAAAAAAAATCGTGCCCTTATACTCCGCAACAAAACGGTGTTTCAGAACGAAAACATCGTCATATAGTCGAAACAGCAGTTACTCTTATGCAAAATGCTAACTTACCTAAGATTTTTTGGTATCATGCTTTACTTCATTAATCGCATGCCTAGTAAAAATATTAACAACAAATCTCCTTTTGAAATTCTTTTTAAGAAGAAACCTGATTATCATCAACTTAAAGTCTTTGGGTGTGCTTGTTATCCCTGCCTTACACCTTATACCAAATCAAAACTTGAACCTAAAACAAGACAATGCATTTTTCTCGGCTATGCATATGGGTATAAAGGTTATCTTTGTTATAAAAGGTCTTCACAAAAAATTAACCTTAGCCGTGATGTCTTATTTGATGAATATTTATTTCCTATGCTTGCTCAACTCCTACCTGCTTTTCATCCTCTTCTAACACTTCCTCTGTTGATATTACTGCTACTTGTTTCCCTACTGATTTTGGTTCTGTTTCCACAGGTACCATACGTCCCATAAGTGCTTTTGTCCCTCCCCCGGTTTTACAGATACATATACTACACACCCAGCTGAGGAGTCTAGCCCTATGGAGCAGCCACCTGGAATGGTTGCAATACCAGAACAAGGCTCCCTGAGTTCCTTACATGTTGGTGCACCATCTACCAGCTCTGGCATGGCTCCAGAGCTGGCGACTCCGATGATGAATCCCTACACTACCCCAACGGGTCCCCATTCGGGTTCACAACCGGGTACCAATCCAACTACCCAACTGGATTCCAACCTGATTGCCCAATTGGGTCCTCATCCGGGTCATCCAATGAAAACCCGAAACAAATTTGGTATTTTAAAAAAAGAAGCTTCTTTTCACTGCTTCTACTTCTACTGGTTTCAATGCTTCTGCTTTTCCTACTTCTTCTGATCCTTTGACTTTCAAAGAAGCTGTTAAATACTCACAGTGGCAAACTGCCATGGCTGATGAGTTCAACATCCTCTAAAAGCAAAATATGTGGACCTTAGTCAGTCCACCTCAATCTGCAAACATAATTGGTAACAAATGGGTCTTTAAGACTGAATTTCACCCTAATTGTATTGTTTCTCGCTATAGAGCTCGACTTGTTACTAAGGGGTTTCATCAAAATCCTGGTTTAGATTACGATGAGACCTTTAGTCCAGTGGTCAAACACACTACATTTCATTGTATTCTTGCTCTAGATGCTGCATTTGATTGGCCACTTCGACAACTTGATGTGAAAAACGCTTTTTTACATGGTCATTTACGTGAAACGGTATATATATGCAACAACCACAAGGATTTATTCACCCTAAATTCCCAAATCATGTTTGGGATTGAACAAATCAATCTATGGTCTTAAACAAGCACCTCGAACCTGGTTCGAGCGATTTACAGTCTACTTGCACTCTTTGGGTTTTAACACCTCTTTTGCTGATTCTTCTCTCTTTGTTCGTCACTATAATAAGACCATCACTGTTTTATTATTTTATGTAGACGATATCATAATCTCTAGAAATGATACTGCCCACATTGATCAGCTTGTCACCAAACTGGGCATTGAGTTTGAAATGTCTGATTTGGGTCCGTTGACTTACTTCCTTGGTCTTCAAATTTTAAAAACTTCAAAAGGGATACTCATTCACCTGGAAAAATATTACTGATATCTTGCTTTGTTTGACAGCTTGCAAAAGTTGTCCTACTCCACTAGCACCTGGAGTTAAGTATCATGTTTTAGATAGTTAAGTATCACGTTTTAGATGGAAAATCTCTTCATAATCATTCGGCGATTACGTGGTGCACTTCAGTATTTAACTTTTAGTCGTCCTGATATAGTGTTTGCTGTCAATCACCTCTGTCAGTTTATGCAAAACCCAATTGACTTGCATTTATCCGGTGCGAAACGCATTTTACGGTATCTTCAAGGCAAAAAGTGTCATGGTTTATTTTATCACAAGGGTTCTCATCCCTTACATGTTTTACAGATGTTGGCTGGCTGGGAACCCAACAGATAGACTAAGCACTACTGGGCTTCTTGTCTTTCTTGGGCCCAACCCAGTCCATTGGGCTTCAAATAAACAGCCCACTAATACGCGGTCTTCTACCGAAGCAAAATACCGAGCCCTCGCAACCGATGTTGTAGATCTTTCTTGGTTTAAAACTCTCTTTCGAGATTTAAAATTTTGTCTTCCTGAAGCTCCCATTATTTGGTCGGATAATCGTTCTGCTCTTGCCTTAAGAGCAAATCCTCTGTTTCACGCTCGAACAAAACACATCAAGCTAGACTATCATTATGTTAGAGAAAAGGTTTTACTCCATCATCTTACTGTTGGTTTTGTTTCAGGTAAGGATCAAACGACGGATATTTTCACTAAGAGCCTACACCGAACTTAGTTCGTCACCTTCAAAAGTAAACTCATGGTGCAGCCTCAATCACCATGAGTTTTAAGGGGAATCTCAGATTATAAGGATTAAAGAAGCCCAAAGTCTCACAGGGCCCAATTATAGAAGCCCATCGTGTTTAAGTCTCAGTAGCTTAGCCAAGCCCATTAGTTATTTGGCCCATTCTCTATAGGCCCTTATGCAAACCCTAGCTTCTAGATCTCTCTACAGTCTTCCTCTTGAACGGCTCTCTTATGACCGTTTATTCTCCATGTATATCTCTCTGTATTATGTGACCTTGGTCCAATGAATTAACTCTTCGTTTCTCTCTCTTGCCTTCACAAAACTTAATAATTTCTTCTACTGACCTCTCCTCCACCGCAACCCTCTTTGAGCAAATACTTCCAATTGAACCTCCCACCCACTTGAAGAGAATTCGCAGAAATTAGTAAGTGGGTCAAAATAAAATATCAGGCAAGAAAGAACAGCCAAATTGGACATTGGGCAACCTCCATTACTCCAATGTACTGAAACCTAGAATGGAACAACAACCCTCTGTGGGAGTGTGGTTGGGTGGTGTGGCAGCTTGTGCAGGGGAAAGCAAGAAGAATATACTTAAGGGTAAAAGACAATGACCACCCCTGAGTTTAGGGTAAATCCCACTCCGCTACCCTGTGTTTTGGAAAAAGACAGTATGCACCTTTTTGTTGGATGGAGCTGACGGTAGACTAACAGACCTGGTAAAAAGACTATTTCATCCCTTAAATGTTACAAAATTACACCCTATATATTACTTCTTCCATTCATTCATCTCATTTCTTAACCTAATTCCTCCCTCCCTTCCTCTCTTTCACTCTTCCCCCTCTCTCTCTTCCGTTCGGCAGAACACAAATCAGTTTCACCTCAGCAGCCTCCTCTCCGGCGCCACCGCCGACTCCCCTCGCTCGCCGTCCCGCATTTGTGGCAAGGCCGAGCTCATCGTCGGCGGAAGGCCGAGCTCACCGTCGGAGGCCTCCAGAAGGTACTCAAGATCCGTCTACGACTCGCCGGGATCCCGAGGTCCGTCTGGGGTCATTGTAGCTTCATACTACTAGAGCACAGGACCCTAAAAGATTGAGGGAGTTCAAGATGAAAGTTCATACTACTACATCTTTGAACTTAGTGAGAGAAGGCTTCCTTCCTCTTCTCTTCGATCCATAGCTGATTTCACTGAACAACTCCTTGGCCTTCGTCTTTCGCTTGTCCAGCATGCCATGAACCAGATCTAGCTTCAATTCAAGAAAATTCGAGAGAGAGAGACCATCGAATCATCTCTGTCTCGATGATATGTGTAAGCTTAGTGAGAGAAGGTCTCTCCGGTCTTCTCTCTCTCGATAATTTCAGGAGGCAGGGGATGGAGTTGAAGGACCGGCGAGTGCCAAATTATCCTCTCCGGTCTTCAATTCCGTCGGACCCGCTACTTTCTCCTTCGCAACATTCATTTTCACTACCGGAACACCGCCGTTACGATCGGGGGTGGTGGTGGTGCAGAGACCTTTTTTGGGCATTTTTATCCTTTTCAATGACCTCAATTAACTACTACAGGACCCTGTTCTTCACTTTCACAGATTGAGGGTTACTCACAGTGAGTAATTTTTATCCAAGAAAGGAAAGGGAGAAGGTAATCGACTTGGCAAACCTAGAGATCATCGAATCATCATCCATCAATTAATTGCAACTTTTGCTACTTGCTGGTCTTGAGAATGTTTACATGTCATCCCCAGATGCAAAGCTGTTTGTTTGTTTGTTTAATTTAGTTGTTAGTTTAATTTAATCATAGAAGTAACATCAGATGCAAAGCTTACACATATCAGTGACAAAAGAATTTTGTTTTGCATGGTAATGTTGATGATAGTTTCATTATTGTGTAACTTGATTCTAATGAATAAAAAAACTATTGATGGTTGGAAAAGTTGTAGTTCCTCTCCAGAACCTGTGAAGAACTCGCTAATTTGTGGTTTCAGAAATGGGTTTGGTCTTGTTCTTGGAAAATGAAGAAGAGTTTAATGTGGTTCTTGTTGTTCTTGAGAATAAAATGGGTAAAAAAATCCAAAAAAATACACAGGGGTATTTTGGTCCGAAAAATTCAGTTAACCACTTATCTAACGGAACATAACAGAAGGGTGCTAAGTGTCCACGGAATATTCCGTTAAATAGGTACAAAGTGTCTTTTTCCAAAACACAGGGTAGCGGGGTGGAATTTACCCTAAACTCAGGGGTGGTCAGTGTCTTTTACCCTATACTTAAATGATCTTGACAAACAGCAGGGATGCAATTTGTAAGGTGACCAAACCTTGAGGAGATCAACAAAATTTACCCAAACCACTCAACTTTTTTTTTTTGTTTCCCAACCTTCGCCCCGTAATCCGTTCTCGACCCGGGTCGCATGCTTGGTATGGAAGGTGAGTGTCCCAAGTGGGACTTTTCTGCAAACCATTCACATTTTATTATCATTCCATGTAGAAGATACTAGACGAATGAATAGGAAATAAGGGAAGTTATTGTAATTTGCCCCCTAAAATTAATATTTAGGGCCAATTTATTGAGAGTCCGGTCAACAAACAAACAGCTCCTATCAAATTTCTAGATCCTTCAAATATGCCAGACTAGGAAATAAGGTAAGCACCAAGGAGGAGAAGGAAGAGGCGATATGAGAGTCTTTTTCAAGTAACGCCAAGAGTGGCTTAAACATTTTGTGGCTTTTAATTGCTTTGACATTCTTGCTATGCATTTGGCACAAAAACTTTTTGGATTTAAACAGACTATATATAGACTCAGGTTTGAGTTGAGATGCAATAGTTACCGAGCAAAGCCATTGAAGGCTTTTTCTCTCAGAAAAAGACGCTACAAAAACCAATGACATCAAAGCCCGAAGGGAAAAAAATGGTAGGAGGCAACACAAGTGAAAACAAGAGTGAAAGCTAATCACAAAGAATGTAAAAAAGCTAATCTCAATGCTTGAGAATTTACCTTAAGAGAGTATATTGACAACAGAACGAAAACATTTGAGATTTGACTGGGCCGATTGGTCACCTGAATTCTGATTCAGTCTTCAGTCTCTTGCACGTGATAAATCTCTGCAACAACCTATAATTGCAAAGTTCAGAAAACAAAACTAAATGTCATAAAGAAAAGGAGTCCACAAAGGGGCACTCAAAATACTATAAACAGTACTTGCGAAAATAATAGAAGGGTGGCATATATAACCTCAATGGCTTACCTATTATCGGACGTTTAACATGTCTTTCAATGCTTGTAGATGGACTATAGAGATTGTGCTTTGTCGACAAGACCTTCCCATAGGCAGCAGAAACACATTTGATCAGAAATCCAGTCGGTGCAATGTTAAGAAAAAACGAAATATGCATAAAAGAAAGAAACCAAACCCACAGATTTACATGGTTCGGCAAAACAGCCTACACGGAATTGCAGAGATTTCACTTAAACAAACGAAAAATGTGAAATCAGAAATCGCTCAAAATACTTGCTACGAAACCTAAGAACTCTATCAATAGACAATCTATTGAACCGGGCCAGATCCAAACCCAAAACGGGTCAACCGGGGCAGAATATTTTTTCGGGGCGTCGCGATCACTATGGCTTCGGCCTATCGAACCAATCCTTCACTCCACGAATCATGTCTCCCTTTTCAGGTCGTAACAAAACATAAACCGAGTTGGTTCATAAAACGGGTCGCCCAAAACCTGGCTCCACTCCAACATGGATCACAAACTATATCCATATTATCCAGTAAGTGCGGGCCTAATTCTGTACTTGGTAATCTTTGAATTGAAGCTGAGCGAGACCAAAATCTACTTTAGCAAATATTAAGCAACCCCATTTTTCTACTGTTTCTTTGGACCCATATATTGAATGATGAATTCCCTTGAAGCATTATACTGTTAACTTAGAGAGGAATGAACAGTTTTGCTTCCAAAGGGAGGACAGTAATCTTTCTCTATATACAAGTCTTCCATTCTGTATAGCTCTAGTTTTGCCGGAATTCAACCACACAGTCTCCTGAATATTTTATAGCCTTTGGTTAATTAAACATCATAGGTAATGTAACATACAAGAGTACAATTTGGAGGAAGACTGACTTTGTCAACTGAAATATGGACATCAGAAGAAGAGCAGATGTCTAACCTGTCACAAAAAAAGAGGTGCAACAATCTTCAGAAAAGCTTGAACCATCATTCAATCTATTACAAGGAAACACAGGGATTCGCTAGTGAGAGCGCTGACGCACGATCTCAGCCAATAGTTCCCACAAGTCACTAGACATGACCATCCCGCCGATAGAGTAAACCGACTGAATTCGGGTTAGTTCTTTTTAAGTTCCATTTTAAGCGAAAAACATCATCAAACTGTCATTCCATCACAAAAAGTAGACCCTGACTCACTCAACAACAGGTGGCTGATGGAGTTCAGAGCTGTGCATTTTGTGTGAACATACTGCTCACACATGATACCCAACAATCTCCCCCTTCATGTGTGAGCCCTTCAACATGCTCCCCCTCGCCCGGAAGCATTCGCCGAATTTCTTGGAATCGCCTTTGTGAAAGTGCACCGGACCACCATCTGCCAGACCACCTGCTGGAGCAACACAGGAACTTGACCGTCTGCAGGAGCACCTGGTCCACCATTCATGGAAAAACCATCCATGAGAACACAGCACATCCCACCCTTGATTCACCACGGCAGCGTGCATGAATCTGGCTTTGATATTAAACACAGCGAGAAAGGAGCACCATAGTATGATTTGGGACACCCACTTACCCAAAAGGTCAACCTTATGAGTTAGGGCCCACATCATACTATAACAACCATGAACGTCATGTCCACCATCCCGATGTGGGCTGCTCACACATGATACCCAGCACATTTGTCTCATTAAGATCTTCAATTTGATAGGCCTTAGACCTATAGTATATAATTTCGCTTTAATACATGGTTGTGGCTACATATTGATCTTAGTTTCCCGTTACATAGCTGTAGTTGCAATTTCATCATCAGTGCATGCCTATGTGGTACAAAGTACAGAAAATACTCGTACACTATGAACTTTGTCTGACTCAAGTCCTCGCATTAACAAAAGTATAACCTTATCCTACAGATTTTCAATTTGTTCCCAGTTAGCCCAACCTCATGACAGTGTTAGCTTAGTATGAAGGAAAACGTGAATAAAGACCAAATCTCTTTTGTAAGTCATGCTTCAAAGAATGTTGCTAATTTGGTCATTTCAAAATAAACCTATCCAGCAAACTAAAATTGTAATATTATTGAACTAAGATAGGACAAACAATGAAAATGCAATTTGATACTTTTGGTAATGTGACGAGTTAGTGAGACACAGGGTAAAATGCAAGGGTTTCTTTTTGGAATTTACCCCATGAAATGTTTTATCCTGTCTGTAATTCCAGTTGAATACAACTAAACATACTTTCAGGCATTTTCCTTCAGCATCTTCTCTTGACAAATTTACCTACCCAATTAACAAACCAACACCAACATTGTAAAACCAACAACCACCCAGCAAGTCATCCATCCTCACAAAAGTGGATCAAAGTTGAAATACATAGAGACAGAACCATCCTCTTCTTCTCAAGTACCGGTCATCAATCACAGCGCATAAACTTAGCATTCTTTTTAGTTTAAACTTAGCTTTCTTTCAACAAATTTGATAAAATAATAAATATATAAATACGCATGCGATGAGTGCATAATATTTCATTGTGATTATTGAACAATAATGTGCCATTTTAATATAATTGATTTTCACCTAACTGACATAACTCCTTAATATAATAGGATCTCAGCGGGAATGTTACAATTTAGACCTACTGTCACATCTTAAACTAGTAGAAGAGCCATGGGAGGCAGGTAGTTTAGAGTGCTTTGATCAAGACAAGTGGCCCCTGTCACACATAAGTACAGCTAACAGATTCTCTCTGTTAATGATTTACAAAAACAAAAACACAACAATAAGTATTCATTTAGGGTAAGGCTATGAAGATTGCAATCGCAGAATAATATAAACAACTCTCCTTATTTCGCTTTTTTTTAGTAAGATAGGTTTTATTTGTATCAAATGAAATGGCATGAAATTTCGAATATGTCAGCATCAATTCAGTCTAATGGTGAAACAAGGCAATCTAGCTCCTTGAAAATATAAGGTCCGGGATGCGAGTATTATGCTTCAACTTGAGAAAATTTGTATACGAATATTTTCATGGAACATGCAAATATTGCGTTGGTTAACCTTAACTGGAAAAAATGGCAGATTTTACTACCATTCTTAACTATTTCTTCGGATACAAGTATTATGCTTGGTATAACTATTTCCTCGAATGTAACTATTATGCTTTCAACATTCAGTATTATAATCACATACTCCTACATTATATGACCTAAACTTCAATACGGTCTACAAACAGTTACACACAGGCAGCAAGTCGAAAGCATATTACTTGCACCCGAAGAAATAGTTATACAGCATAATACATGGCCTGATGTGTGTATCAAGTGTCTTCCATCTCCTGTGTGCCCTTTTGGACAGAAATTGAGTGACGCATACTTAGATGCACCAGGTGTCCAAAGACAATCACTATCATACATTAACAGTGATATTCGAAGAGTTATCAGGAAGATAAAATTAGAGTGCCTAGCCGCTAGCAACTACAAAGAAAGGGACAGTGTAGCCTGAGAGAAAACTGATAATATATTAGTTAATTCAGTCGATAATGTTCATAACATGTCCAACTACTCAATAACATAAAAGTAATTTATCCCTAATATCCTAAAAAGCCATAACAGATTCTATTGATTGCTCCAGATGCTCTATATATACGGTGTCCCCAACATCCATGAGTATAACCACCTTCTTTTGCCACCAATGAATTCTCTAACATGGGTGTCTCTAGCCATCTCTGTCTTGCTAGTTTCACTATCCCTCCTCCGGAAACTCCTCACAACTCGAAACCACCGAAAACCACCGGGACCCAGACCATGGCCAATCATTGGCAACATAAACCTAATTGGTGATTCACCCCATCGATCTTTTCAAAAGCTATCCGAAAAATACGGAGACATAATGCTACTCAAATTCGGTAGCCGCCCTGTGGTGGTAGCTTCATCCCCTGAAATGGCCAAAGAGTTTCTGAATAAACATGATGAAGTCTTCTCTTCCCGTCCTCCACTTGCTGCTGGCAAGTACACTGCCTACAATTTCCATAATGTGGCATGGTCTCCTTACAACTCATTCTGGCGCCAAGCACGCAGAATCTATGTCCATGAGATTCTCAGCCCAAAACAAGTTGATGCTTATGAGTACATTCGAGTGGAGGAAAGGAAGGCTTTCATGTCACGCCTTTTCTCTCTCTCAGGTCAGAAAATTGTGCTTCGGGGACATTTGATTCGGTTTGCACTGTCCCACATAAGCAGAGTGGTACTAGGTAAAAACTACTTCAGCGAAATGGGATCTAAGTCGAAGACGAGCGGTTCTTCAGAAGTGAATTTGGGAGATGAAATTTGGGGCATGTTGGTAGAGTGGTTTCACTTGAGTGGTGTGTTTAATATCGGGGACTGGATACCCTGGCTAGGAGTTTTTGACTTGCAGGGGTACGTAAAGAGAATGAAGAGTCTGCATAAGAAGCTTGACAAGTTTCACAGTCAAGTGATTGATGAGCACCTAGATAGGAAGAGAAGGGAGAAGGAGAATTTTGTGGCTAAGGATATGATAGACGTGGTTTTAAAGCTCGCGGAGGATCCTAACCTTGAGGTTAAGCTCACCAATGATTCTATCAAAGGGATCATGCAGGTACGTTTGTTGGCTAAGCATAGAAACACAGACATGCAGGCATATGTTAATTCATTAGTTAATGACATAAGCTATTTGAGTTTAAAAAAAAAAACAAAAACAAAAAAACAAAAAAAAAAAAAAAAACAAAAAAAAAACAAAAACAAAACAAAAAAAAAAACAAAACAAAACAAAACAAAACAAAAAACAAAAAAACACAAACATGTCGTTGTAGAGCTAATTTTGTACTATTATGTTGAGTTAATATTTCCTTTTAAAATGAGTTTTAATTCTTATCTAATTAAAGTATCAACTTCAAATAATATAGTATAGTACTCTAATTAGTAGGATACTAAACAAATTTCGTTGTACTCAACATTTTGAAACTGATATTATTTTGTTGAAATTTAATTGTGGAAAAATGAAGACTAAACAACATTTATATTTTTTGGAGAAATTTTGGCGATAACCGGTTGGAGAACGTAATCTCTATTCTCTATAAATGGAAAATTTGAGTTAAGTATTATTTTATGATTTGGTTTGAGTAGATCTGTTGGAGGCTAAAATCTCCATCTCTTCATCAAAAATGGAGAAATGGAGATATGGAGGTTGATCGGTTTCACCATCAGATATGGAGAATGGAGGAAAATAGAGATATGGGTTGTTTTTCCTACATGGTGCATTAACGCGTCACACATGCATAATTATGATCCACTTTGAGATAAAGAGTGTTCTCTTGATTCTTCTTGACAGGCTCCATGAAAGTTAAGAGGAGTTGCAATGAGATTCGTCAAGTTCTCTGTTTTAGCTGGATTCTTGGACTTGGCAACTAACATGTGTCTATTTTGTTGACCTTATCTTTTTTGCTCATCATATTCATGATCATTGAAATGCTAAAAGAAAAGATTTATTTGACTCAATTATGAAGAAAATCAACAGATATAGGTCCTACATTAGAATACTGACAGTGATGAATGCTAAAAAAACTAAATATTTATTTGCTGGTAACAGGATCCAATAGCCGGTGGTACAGACGGACCAGTGGTACCAATGGAATGGGCGATATCCGAACTTTTAAGGAACCCAGAGGCTATGAAGAAAGCGGTTGAAGAGCTTGACAAGGTCGTCGGAAGAGAGAGGTGGGCACAAGAGAAAGACATCCCACAACTGCCCTATCTTGAGGCAGTTGTGAAGGAAACACTAAGGCTACATCCGGTAGCTACATTGCTTGTGCCACACTATGCAACTAAAGACTGCCAAGTCTCTGGTTATGATATTTCTAAAGGTACCACAGTCTTCATCAATGTATGGAGTATAGGGAATGATCCTAGATATTGGCCAGAAGTTGAAAAATTCTGGCCAGAGAGGTTCTTTGAGAATGGCATCGACTATAAGGGGCAACACTTTGAGTTAGTTCCCTTTGGTTCTGGAAGGAGAATGTGCCCTGGCTACAAGCTTGGGTTGAAGATTGTCATAACAACCGTAGCTAACATGATACAGGGATTCGAGTGGAACTTGCCAGATAATATGAAGCCAGAAGATCTTGACATGATGGAAAAATATGGACTTAGTTCACATAGGAGAACGCCAATCGAGGCGGTGCTTAAGCCCAGACTTCCAGCTCATTTGTATTAAGCCATATACTTTTTATTGTCGTAATGTTTGATAATAGTGGTGGTTGCTGGTGCATTTTAACTTCCTTCGTTGAGGGACTCGTCCGAGTACCCCCTCTGTTTCATATTAATCCGTGTGCTTCTTCCTTTTATTCCAAATTGATGTAATGTATAATGTGTACTTTGAAAATTGTAGTGGTTGTTTATGCTCTATGTTAAAGGACTTGTCTGCATACCGTGGCAGTAGCTTTCCCCCTGCTTTTATTACTTGGACATTTCAACCTCGTCGTCTATTTCTCATCGTCAATCAAACATCTGCAAAAAGTCAGAAAATTCAAACATCTGCAATTGATCTATTTGAAATCACAGAGTTATTTCGAGCCAGTAAGAGGTCTTCATGAGTACTAATACCTTCAAACAAACTCCTCTTAATGTGTTCAACTTCACGGGTAGTTTGATTAATAATAGTAATATTAAAGATGATGAAGGCCTACATCTCTATCTCTATCTCTATCTCTACTATTTAAAAGTTTACATTGGTGTTTTTGGACACTAATATTTTGAAACTACCTATAATACCTTTGTGTGTCAATTTTATCACTAAAATACCGTTAAAAGTCCTACTAAAAAAAGTCTCCCGAATCTGATAAAAAAACATCCGCACAACTTATGTATCTCCTCCTTCCTCTAGGCACAATTCTGAAACAAAGCGGCAATCAACGCACAGGTTCAAGTCCAGCTTAGGTTTGTCGTTGTTGTTGTATAATCTTTGTCTTTGAACGGATGGAAGTTTTGTGACTCCAAAATCGAAGGTCGCCGCCTAGCTTAACACTCTCTGCTCTCAGATACGAACTCGCAAGCAACGGCGACAATGGCGTCCCTCTTACGGATCAACAATTGTGTCCCTCTCACGGATCGACTTTTACTCCAAAGAGTGGGTAACCTCGTTGTCTATTGTTGATAGACTCAGTGCCTTGTTGATAGACACAGTGCCTTGTGTGATTACTTCTACGATGATAAATTTCGAGATTTGCGCAATTACTCATCCAGACATTGGCAATTTCAGATTTCGAACATTGAGGTTATAATAGTTGTTTGTGTGCGTGTGTGTTAGTGTTAGTTTTGTTTAGATTTTGTACTGCTCATATAGTTATGTTTTCCAAGAAAAATTGGCTTCATCTGATGTGCTTTCTTATAGGTTGGATATGCTGGAACCTCCATTGTTAAATAAAGCTTCAAACAGGTATGTATGATCGTTCTTCTCTCATCGGCTCTCTATACTCTCACACCGAGACGCAAGTTGCAAATATCGAACAACTGAATATGTTGCGGCCATCTCCCTCATCGTGAACATATTTGGAGACCCTATCTACCGACGACCAACATCGTTGTGGTTTCTGCTACGATAACTTCTTGGAGTTTCTTCTCAATGTTAGGAATTCAGCAACGCCGTTGTTTTGTACCAGATCCATTCGGAACCAGAACAAAAATCATCATGCTTTAAGGTAAGGATCACCTCTGCCCTATGAACATACGAAACGTTCCACAATAAATAATATTCCCAATTATTTGCATTTTCAGTTTCCATGGATTGACCTTCGAACTCTGGTGCCCTTCAAAGCAGAGGAGACGAATGTAATCAACTCTAAACAACTGTCACCTGCAATCTGACCAAGGTATACGATAACCTGAAAACACTTCTCTTTAGTTTATGCACCGTTTTTCACGAGGATTTTCAATAACGAATGGAACCCCCTATTCCAATTACCAAGAAAAAATTCTTTGCCCATGCGACAAAGATTATTTCCTCATTATTTTTACCCATCTCTCTGTACATTTTTTATTTCTTCCTACATTGAAATTAATTCCCGGTAGCTTCTCTTTTGCATGCATCATTTTCTCTCAATGTTGAATCATTTCTTTAAATTAAAAAAAAAAAAAGTACTCATGTTGGCAAAATTGATCAGAAACCACAACTGAGACCAATTTCAATGATCTAACCTTGGGAATACCTGGCATACCTTCCAAACCATCTGTTGTTAACCCTCATCAACGAAAACAAATAATTTATCATTTTTTTTTTTATTTGTGGGTTGTGCTGCGTATGGTAATTATTGTAATTATATAAAGATTCTGACATCGTTTTTCTCTTATTCAGGAGTTCGATGTGGATTTATATGTATTAATTTAGTAACTAGGCGGTACCCCACGCTAAAGCGCGGGTTTGCACAAAAAAATGGTATTCCACTACAGGGGCATTTACTGTATTTCCTTACAAATGATGTAAAATATTTATCTTACCTCACATTATGTATGATAATGCGGTTGATACTAACCAACTATAATCATGTTCATGTTAAGGGCATACCGAAAAATTTAACATCGTGGGGGCGTAAAAGTTGTAACCAACAAATTTTCTCAAAAAAAAGATGTAACAAATTTAAATGTTGATTCTATGGCCCATTAAATATATTTAGAGTCAAAATATAATTTTAATTAAGAGAAATATATGTTGTGGGGCGAAAACTTAAAATAGTCTGTACAAATTTAAACACAATGACAAAATAAAAATGAAATCTATCAAATTAAAGTGTGATAACTCAACAGAAATACCAACAATAATGTTAAGAATGTGAGGCGCTTATTTAAATAAACCCACAAGAAAAGTATAGAAAATAAAAATTGAGTGGTTGTTCCCTTTAGGTGCGCCCCTTGTTCATGTTCCTCAATAAATTTTAATCTTGTTCTCTAAAAAAATATTCTTCTTACGTAATTTTTCAATATGATGGTTCACATTTCACGTGTGTGTATTAGTTCATATTTATTAAGAAAAATGACAATAAACATGTATGTAGTCGGACTTGTGACGCTAAATCTCCAGCACATGACGAACTGTAATACCCATCTCGTGATGGGCGTTACGGAAAATTTTGTTAATCAAATTTAACCCTCGTAATAATTGCAGGGCATTTGTCTCAAAATGAAATGTGCTCGGGATTTCTCAATGAAATTAAAGTGTTGGAGGTTTAGTGTTAGAAGTGTCAAATTCCATGTAGGTTTAGTGTCATTTATCCTATTTGTTGAACAACACATGTGTGTCATTTGGTATATATCAAATTTACATTTTTCGATTTGTACACACTTAGTACGTACAAAAAAATTTAATTTACTAAATTCATCACAATTTTCTTCATTTACTGAAATTTTTTTTAATCAAATTTAACCCTTGTAACAATTGCAGGGCATTTGTCTCAAAATGAAATGTGCTCCGGATTTCTCAATGAAATTAAAGTGTTGGAGGTTTAGTGTTAGAAGTGTCAAATTCTATGTGTGTTTAGTGTCATTTATCCTATTTGTTAAACAACACATGTGTGCCATTTGGTATATACTCAAATTTACATTTTTCGATTTGTACACGCTTAGTACGTGCAACATTTTTTTATTTATTAAATTCATCACAAATTTCTTCATTTCAAGGAATAAAAAGTACTTCTGTGTCGCATATACCCATATAGCAGCATGAGTGCAGTGAAATCAACCGTTCCCCTTGAGGGACACGCTCCGGTGACCTATATTTCGGAAAATAATAATTTAATACAAAATTATTTACAAACATATTTATCGAAATAGGAGATTGTGACTCCAATTTAGAAAGAAAAGATAAAATAATTAATATGTTTTAATACTTATTAGATACAAATTTATTCAAAGAACTACATATTTAAAGAAATAAGTAGAGTACTTCAGAAAGTATTGTGTCCAATATTATTTGTAAAATTGTATCACAAAATCAAATATCAATATTAGTAAAAAAAATAGTACCACTACGAAATTCAAATAAATAATTATTACAAATATAAAGAGTAACAAAAAAAATGACAAAGAAGTTCTTAAATCATAATCATTTTTTAAGATTTAAGAAATGATTATGATTTAAGAACTTCCAGTGGCTTGGTGGTTAGGGCTTTGAAAGATCTCCGCAGGTCATAGGGTTCGAGTATCACTTATGACAATAAATCATAATTATTTTTCTGAAAGAAAATAAAAGTTTTCTCAACAACAAAAATCATAATCAGTAGTAAAATTGTCTAAAAAAAGACCAGATGAACTAACTTTAAAATACATCACGCCAATGAAACTTTAGATATCTTGCAATGTGTAGTAAATATCACTTGTTAAGTTAAATGTTAGAAGTATTAAGATATAATTAAAATTTAAGATCATGTTTTAAAACAACGATATAGGAATTAATATGGTTGTATACATTTTTATTAAAAGAATAAGTACATAAATGTTAGAAAAAACATTTTAAGAAACAATGGTAAGTATATTTTTAAAAAGATCAGGTGCAGGTGCAGGTGTGGTGATGTTGCAAATGTTTACTTAGTCATAATTTGGGGAATTTGAGAATTCATTTTTCATTAAAATAATCTCGTGATACAATAAATCAAAAATATGAATTCTGGTGCACAAAACTAAGAAAATCAAAAAAAGAAAAAAACTTAAGTTTACTGTCGAATATAATTAATAGTAGATTGTAACCCCCTTTGTCATTAAGGCTATTAGTGGTGACTCAGAAATTAATAAATGAGGTAATTAAAATTGTGATGACTAATTTGCTACGTCACACTTCTAGTTTAATTTTTTTTATATGTGGACTATAATTATTGGTTGGGTAGTCCATGTAGGCGACATTTGTTTTCATAATGAGAGCTTTCAAATGACAAATGGCATGCTCAGATTAAACCTTAGCACTTGTCTGCTTTTATATATATATAGATTAGTCTTTGCACCTCTTACACAATTAGTCTCATACTTAATATGTTCTGTGTTGGAACTTGGTTTATTAATTTATAAACTTTTTGATCCTCATGAAAGAAGAGATGAAACTGAAATGTAATAGATTTTGTGTAAATCTTAGAAGCTTGGTGTAATCTTCGTAATCCTTTAGACAAATTAGCCTATAGTTGTCAAAATTGATCCCTTAAAACTTTTTTTCAATGCAGATACTGCAAGGTTGTTTTACTAGACATGATTAAACAGAATATTGATAGAAAAAAAATGCCATTGCATACCATGAGTTTCAAGGGGATTCTCAAGGTTGGTTGAATGATTTTACATCTTACTAAGAGTCGTAGTGGCTAGGGATTAGGTGTCATCGAGGAAAGGATATTCCTGAAGTTATCATTTGTTAAAAAAGTATGTTATTATCTGACTAAATTTGTGCATGATATTAACGGGTCATATGTTTTTATGTCTGTTTAGAGACCTAAGGTTTGAGTTTTTAACTGTACGTATATTGAGTTCATGGTTTTGCACCCAACTCCCCCAGACTCCTTCCGCGGGTTATGTGTTCGAATGTTGAGCCAGTAAATAAAGAAGCACTTGACTAGAAAAAGCAGCCTATGAAAACTGACTTTCTGACACATTTTATGTCTATATGTATTTTGAACTTTCGCCATAAACAAATATACTGCCAATCTATGTTGCACGGGTGCTTCTGATTGGTCGCGCACCCGGTGAGGATGCTTCGGGGTGCGTCGTGGGTGCTTGGGTGCTTCGTGGGTGCTTTGCGGGTGCTTTGTGGATAAGACAGAGTCATTTTTGAAAGTTTTAGCTGAGAGGTCGTCCAAATACAACTAGAATTTAACAAAGAAATGTGCATCTATGTGAACATTTTTAGCCCTTAGATTACTTATCTCTCCATAGCTAAGAACAGCGACATGAAGAGGTTATACTATTGATATAGTAACCTTGTAACTTCGAATGTGTGTATGAATTTATGTTAGATTATAATATGATCCCTATTATTGTCGTTATTATATTAGTATAATAGTATCACCTATAATATCATATTAAAATGTAAATAATGTGGCCGCACCCCTACCGCTCCCGCACCTTTGATTTTTGGGAATTTGTCGCACCCGCACCCAGTTCCCGAACCAGCACCCGCACCATACCCGCACTCGTGCTACATAGCTGCCAATGCATCAAAGGACAGGAGAAGTTTTGAATTTTCTGCAGGATATATTATTGGACAACAAAAAAAAAAAAAATGTTGTTAAGAGGCTGTCTATTAGTTCTCGTCAAGGACTACATGAGTTCAAGAATGAAGTCAACTTGATTGTAAAGATGCAACATAAGAACATGATCAGATTATTGGTTTGTTGTTTGGAGAGTAACGAGTCGTTGCTTGTTCACGAATACAGGCAAAAAAAAGCCTATACTTCCTCGTTTTCAGTATGGCCCTCACCTGTCATTTCTTTGTACCATGAGCCGACCAGTTATTGTCTTTAAGGAGGTACGTGTTTCCACTTTTGTATTCTATTTATCTTATTTTTGTACTAGATTCTATGAAGTGTCAATGCACGAATCAAGAAATCACCTTGTCTCAACTCTTAGCTATAGTGATGCACCTCTTACCACTAAGTCAATTTTTACTCTGTTTGATATAGCATACTTCTTTTCAGTTGATTTGAACCTCAAATTAACCATACTGACATCTCATCAATAGCCAAAGGTCGGACTCTGGAAAGAAAATTGAACTTTGGAATATATTCTTGACAATTTTCAGTTGAAAGAAGTGTACAAGGATGCGAAAGCCATTGGCTATGCTATAAATGAATATTGTAGGGGCTTCAATAATAACAAATTAGAAACTTTGGGACCCAAAAGAATATTTCAGAACTAATATTAATGGATAGTATCAGACCTTAAAAAAAAGAATCAATGCCAATTAATAGTGTTAGATCTTAAAGCAGCTATAAACCTAAAGTCATAATTGACTACCCTCGGAATGATACGAGAAAGTTTTACCTGATTAGACAGAAAGCAAACATTAACCGCTACATCACGTGATCGCAAAATTTTGAAATATTTTTTATTTTTCCAAATTTCAACCTCAACTAGAAAATGTTGATGAATAATCAAGTTCGGAGTAATATGAAGAAGTTTGAGACCCGCAAAAGATCGAACCCATATTTAAAAGTGGAGTTACCATAACTTATCAAAGCAATGGCAACAGAATTTGGAGTAAGATGAACTCCCTATATGTTATAATTGGTTGCAGAAGATGTATATTTAATATCTCACTAAACTCATTATCTTGCAAACATCTTCTAAATTAAATTTGATTGAATTCCCAATTGCTTCATGCCATCCAGTCATCCACTATTCCCAGCACACAGCTATAAAAAAAGTTATAAAAATAGAATTTGCCATGTTCTTTTTCTGAGTTCATGTACATTCACTATATGCTGTCTGCACACATAGGGAGGGAGCAAACCTATATTCACTTTATGTTTTCTATACACTAAGGAGTGAATAAAATACTTACCTTCTATTAATCTTACTCGAAGATATAGTGTCTGTTTCAAGACCTTGAAACTGTTTTCAAGGGTTTGAAACAAGCACTGCAGTTTTTGGCATGAACTTAGGGGGAGCTTTTGATTCTATTCTTACTCCTGATCTCTTATGTTTGATTATATGTTACTTGATGATGAAAGATTAATCATTCTACTCTAAACTTTGAATAATCTAACTGTTTGACTCAGTAGGGATATATAGTTTCCTATTTTGCAGGATTGTTTCCTAATCTATTTCAATGCAGGATGGAAATCAATCTGTCAAACTTATTATGAACAATGATCTGTTGTACCAAAAGCTTCTCAACCTTCCAACAAACAAGATCAAGACAGTATCTTTGAAGATACTAAGCAACTAGCCGTTGGGAGAGTTGTTAAAAGAATCAAAGTAGGCCTGTCAATCTTAGCCCAACCCACCAACCCGCCCATGCCCATTGTGATTAAACGGGTTCAAACCCGCCCTTATAACATAGTGGGCTTCTTGGGCTCGTCCATTTAAACCCATTTCATATTTGGGCATGCATGGGCTAATAATGAAGCCCCATCTAACCCGTCTCATATCTGCGTATATTCACTTCTCTCTCTTCCTCTGTGTGGTACGACGGTGCAACGAGAGCTCGCTACTCCATCTCTCGCTCTGGTTCCATCAATCTCAGGTTTGGGGCTTCAGATCTTCGTAATCTTATCTTTCTTGCGATCTTCATTTTGGCGATTTGGCGATTTGGCGATTTCACGATTTCCAATCGACGATTTCAGGTTTGTGGCTCGTTCTTCCATATCTTCTTTGTGAACGAAAGATCTGACAAGGGTTTAGATGAACGAACCATCTCTTCTCTCTGAACGAACGAACTGACAAGGGTTTTGGGTGAGTTAACTGAACTGCAACTCAACTCAGGGCATCTTAGGTTATGTGAATTTTTCCAATTTCATGAGTATTTGTTAGAATCATGAATTCTTCATTTTGTGTATGATTTTTATGATTTACATTAGCTTCTAGGTTTGGGGAAGATAATAAGCAATAATACTGTTAGTTTGTCGGCGAACACTTCATTCCCAACATATTCACTGTCCCGGGTCGGACCAGATTACGGGGCGAAGCCCCGGAACCGGTTGGGAAACCAAAAAAAGAAGTTGTATATAGTGTGGATTCTTTCATGGATTTCGTTCTGATCCATGAAATAGTCAGTGTATTTTGGGGTTTCTGGAGGTCGGATGATTTTGGTCTTGGAGATGGACTTACCGCTGAGCTAAAATTTGTTAATATTAGAGTTCTATATGTTTATATTTGTGGGTCTTTGACTCTCTCCCCCTCTTCTTTGTGTTGCATGTCTTTCAATTACCCAATCTCAGATCTGTGAGGTCAGCGTTTACTCTTCTTTTCTGGGTATTTTGAATCGTCTCCTTCAGTATCAGTTTTAATTTTTTTCATTTTGTTTAAACATTTCCGTTGAACTGGGTATTTTCTTTGGTTGGGTGATGATCTGAGTTTTCTTAATGGGGTTTTGGGTTTTCTGGGTATTTTCTGCTTTGGTTGCGTTTGAATTTTACTGCTATGTTGCTCTGACGTTACAACTTGCTTACATTTGCAGGTTAAGTAGGTTGAGTAGGCATACGTTGATCACGGTGGCATTCTCTAGTATCGAAGTTGTCGACCCCTAGTTATCTTAATCTTTTGTTGAGGAGCTTAAATTTTGATGTATGAAACTTAAATTCTGATGGAATTGTCACTGGATCTGATTTAATTATCGACTCGTAGTTATTTAGTTATTCATCTTCATTATGTGGTTGTAGTTGGTGTTAACCATGTCCTATTATTGCTTGTTGATATGAATGGTGAATCTGCATTCAAATTTTACAGTAAGTTATTGATATTAATGAATGTGTATTCAGTATTTTATATCCAGCACCCAGTTTATATTATGTCCGGGATTTGCACAGTTTTTTTATGTCCAGTTTATGTTGTGTAATGTTTTGTCGTCAGTTTTTTTGTTTTGTAACTTTTGTTTGAGATAGTAACTGGCGACGGTGGTGGTTGTGTGGCGGCGGTGGTGGTGTTGGTGGTACTATGGTGGCAGTGGTGAATTGGTGCTTGTTTTGATAAGAGTATTTGGCTAGATGGGCTAAATGGGCGGGCATGGGTTTGTATAGACCCACCATAGCCCGCCCATTTGACCCATGCATGTTAAACGGGCAGGGCGGGCTGGGCTTGTTCATGCTTGAACCCGTTTTTAAACAGGCGCAACCCGCCCAACCCGCCCGTTTGACAGGCCTAGGTCAAAGACTTGCAGGTGAATTTTAGGAAAGTTTGTTAATGAAGAACAATATCTTCAATTCAAACAAGCTGCATAAAAGGATTTTTGAATGAATATTTTCGAGAAAACACACAGGGCAATACACATAGACATTCAAACATCATAGAGGATTGACAAGCAACCAAGAAGCAAATCTACATCACTCAATCCAATCATCTGAAGAACACTACATTCTCACTGAAGACTTAGTTCTAAGTGTTCTTATCTTATGATCTTCAATTGTATATCATTCATATATTACTTCCAGTTTTTATTCTCGTGATTCAAGGTGAAAAGTAGAGAATTCTTAGTTAATCAGTTAGCTAGAGCGGGTACTAGATAGGTTAGTGAGAACCACAAGCTGTAACAGAGTAAGGCATCTCTCTGTGCTTGAGATCTAGGGCTTAGCTGAGGATTAATAAGAATTGAGTTGAAAATCATGCAGGGATTAAGTCCCTGAGGTAGAGAATAAATCCCTGTGTCTCTTGCATTTAATCCCTGCATGATTTTATATAGGGCTAAATCCTAATTAATATAAACTTTGTATTTTATGGTGTTGTCCTAGCTAGGTATAAATTCTTCTCATTGTATTATTTGCAAATCAATCAATTTAGTCAGTTGGTTCTACATGGTATCAGAGCACGTTCGATGCCCTAACCTCTGATTTTCTCTTCTCTCACGAGGATCGACCAACGAACACGCCGTTCCCTCAAGCGTCTTCATCGCCATCGTCGCTCTCTCCTTGCGTCTTGTGCAAATCCGATCAACCTCTGCGAATCCAGTCGCTCGCTGTTGTTCTTCGTCTCTTCAGGCTGCGAAATCACAGGCCCCTAGTTCTCCGATCAGCCGCGACCTCAGCTGCAAAGGTCGCAGCTCCTCCTAGGTTCGACCCAATCTCTGCACTGTTGCGTCGCCCAGGTCCGATTAATCTCAAATTCCTTGCCTTCCATCACTTCAGTGGAGGATATTGTTGACGTAGGTCCCTGAGGCACACAAATCCCATAAGGGTCATACCATCTTCTACTAGCTTTGGAGTGGAATTCTCGTTGTCATCTAGTGTCTTCTGTTTATGTGCATAAGCAGTGCACATGAGGCCATTCATTGTCATACCTTGAATTCCAACTCTCTGCTGTTAGCTTCGGTTTTATCTCTGTTAACTTCGGTTTTATCTCAACTGCTCCATGGCACCTCCTAGTACAGTTCCCGATCCCAACAACCCCAACAAACAGTTAATCGTCGTCACTGCCCCGCCAACTTTGATCAAGCTTGACGTGAATAACTTTCTGACCTGCAAAGTTCAAGTCCAAGCCCTTCTTACAGGACATGGCTTGCTGAGTTATGTTGACGGTAGCAAGCAACAGCCTCTACCCCTCCTCCCGCTGCCACCTGCTGCTCCGACCGCCACCGCTACCGCTCTGCAAACCGAATCAGCTACCGGAACCGATTCATCAGCCTCCTCTGCACTTGCTGACAGTACCAATCTTCAACCAAACCCTTCTTACGCATCCTGGTTTCAACAAGACCAGCTTGTCTTTGCGTTTCTTGCCAGTACTCTCGCGCAATCCGCGCTCTCTGACATAACCACCGCTCGCACGGCTCTTGATATTTGGCGCACACTCCACAACATATATGCGCGCCCTTCTCGTGGTCATATCAATCAGGTCAAGGAGCATCTAAAAAATCCTCAGCAAGGTACGCGGACAATATCCGCTTTCATGCATTTTGTTAAACACAAGGCTGATGAGTTAGCGCTTCTTGGCAAACCTATGGACGAATCCGATGTTGTGGATCGGATTCTTGATGGTCTGAATGAGATGTATCTCCCCATTGTCGCGGCGATAAAGGCCGGCGATACAGATATTGGCTTTGAAGAGCTATTTGAGAAGCTTACTCAGCATGAGCAGTACTTCGCTAAAGTACAGCCGAACCCCTCTTCCACTCCGGCTTCGGCCAACTTGTCATTTGGTCCTACACCGAGAGGTCGTGGACGCGGTCGTGGTCACCACAACCGCCACTCACAACAGCCCCAGTATCAGCCGCCACCTCCCTATCAGCAGTACACCTCCTCGTGGGCCCAACATGCTCCATCAGTCCCATCTGGACCTCGTCAGCCTCGCCCGTTCCTTGGATTCTGTCAGGGTTGTGGTGAACAGGGTCACCGTAGTTGCCAGTGCTCTCAGTTTGGTTGGATGCTTCAGTAGTATAACGATTATGGTCCCACTAGATCGTCTGGCACTCGTCCCAGCTCTATCTCTTCAGGGTACTCCGCTCCGTCCACCCCCTGGACTCCACGTGCCCATGTTGCTACCGCCCAGTCTGGACTTCTTCCTGCGTCATCCTGGCTTCTTGACACAGGAGCCACTCATCATATCACTGCTGATCTGGACAACCTGTCACTTCATCAGCCCTACACGCTTGGAGATGATGTGATGATTGGTGATGGTACGAGCTTGCCTATCACCCACACTGGTTCGCTATCTCTCACTCTCTCTTCACATACCTTTCATCTACATAATGTTCTTTGTGTCTCTGCCATTCAAAAGAATCTTATTTCTGTCTCTCAACTCTGTTTCTCTAATAGTCTGCTTGTTGAGTTCTCTTCAGATGGTTTTGTTTTGAAGGATCGAATCGCGGGGGAGCCCGTCCTAACCGGTACTCTTAAAGATGGAGTTTATGAGTGGCCAGCTTCCACTCCCTCGCTGGCACTTACCATCCAGTCTCGTCCGTCCTTCCAGTCTTGGCATCACCGTCTTGGCCATCCTGCCGGGCCCGTCTGTCGTCATATCGTTTCTAAGTTTTCTCTACCGTTTAGTAGTGGCAATTAGTCCTCATGTAATGCATGTCAATGCACTAAGAGTCACAAACTTCCTTTTCACAATTCTAGTATTAAATCCTCTCGTCTTTTTTTATCATTCATGTGGCTTTATTCTATGCAGCGAAAATCTCAATTAAATGATATTTTTATCCGTTGGCGTGCTCTCGTCGAAATATACTTTGCGGTCTCTCTTCGAACTCTCTACTCTGACAACGGGGGCGAATACATTGGCCTCCGCACCTATCTCTCGACCCATGGCATATCTCATCTTACCTCTCCCCCTCATACTCCCCAACACAACGGATACTCTGAACGTCGGCATCGGCATATCGTCGAGACCGGCCTTGCTCTTCTTCATCAAGCATCTATGCCTACGCACTACTGGCCGTATGCGTTCTCCACAGCCGTCTACCTAATTAATCGCCAACCATATCGCACACTTCCTCACCGGTCTCCCTTTGAGATCATCTTTCGCCAACACCCAAACTACGCCAAACTTCGTGTTTTTTGGTTGTCTCTGCTATCCTTATCTTCGTCCCTACACCACTCATAAACTGGAAGACAGGTCCACCCCCTGTGTCTTCGTTGGGTACTCCTTGACTGAGAGTGCCTACTTGTGTCTTGATGTCACCTCCCATCACCTGTATGTCTCACGTCACGTCCAATTTGATGAGTCGTCCTTCCCCTTCGCAGCTCAGTCTACTATCCCTTCCTCTGATGACTCCTCATCCCTTTGGTTTCATCCTTCAACTAGTATTCCCACTCTCCCCCCTAGGCCGTCTTCACCCTCCGCCAATCCCTCGCCATCTTTACCGCCCCCACCACCCCTACCTGATCTTGACGCACCTCACAGATACTCCGGTAAACACTATGTTCGCCGCACCAGTTCCTCGGTTTCCCCCTCAAACTCTTCGGCTGATCCCCCTGCCGCCCCTGCACTGTCTAATGTTCCATCCGCGCCTACTGCGCCTCCTTTTTCTTCCCATCCTATGGTCACTCGTTCCCGAGATGGGACTATTCGGCCCAATCCTCGCTATACCTTCACAGCCACCTCATCCAGTGATACTGATAGCAAGCCTCGTACCGTCACCGATGCACTCAAACATCCTAAGTGGCGCACGACTATGGCTGCGGAACTTGATGCCTTGGTTCAGAATAATACATGGACCCTTGTCTTACCGTCTGGAACCACAAATGTGGTTGGTTGTAGGTGGGTGTATCGCGTTAAGCGCAAACTGGATGGTACTGTTGACAGGTATAAGACCCGCCTGGTTGCTAAGGGATTTCATCAGCGCTCATGCATTGATTATCATGACACATTCAGTCCGGTGGTCAAACCATCCACCATTCGGCTTGTTCTCTCTATTGCTGTCTCTCAGCAGTGGCCTCTACGTCAGTTGGATGTTAATAATTCCTTTCTCCAAGGTTCTCTTTCTGAGACTGTCTACATGCAGCAGCCGCCCGGGTTTGTGGATCAGGACCGTCCTCATCATGTTTGTCGCCTCAACAAGGCAATTTATGGCCTCAAACAGGCCCCCAAAGCATGGTATGCTGAACTTCGTCACTTTCTCCTTCATCAGGGATTCGTCGATTCTCGTGCTGATACATGTTTATATATCGTCGCTCGGGTGTTATTATCTACCTTCTTGTCTATGTGGATGATATTATCATTACTGGCTCTGATGTGGATGCTGTCCAGCGCTGTATTCTTGATCTTTCTCGCAGATTTTCGTTGAAAGACCTTGGCGAGCTGTCTTTCTTTCTTGGAGTTGAGGTCTTACCTCATTCTCAGGGTCTTCTTTTGTCACAGCAGAAGTACATCCACGATCTACTTCACCGTCTTGGCATGGATTCCTCCAATCCGGTTCAAACTCCCATGGATACTTCTGCTGATCTTACTGTCACCAGTGGTACGGCGCTTTCAGATGCGAAGGAATATCGTATGGCAGTTGGCAGTCTTCAGTATCTTTCTCTCACTCGGCCAGACATATCCTTTGCTGTCAACCATTTATCTCAGTTCATGCACCGACCTACCACAGTTCACTGGAATGCAGTCAAACGCTTGCTTTGATATTTGCATGGGACTTCTGATCTTGGGCTGGTTCTCCGCCAGGGTCCCACGAGTCTCTATGCCTTCTCTGATGCTGGCTAGGCTGGTAACAAGGAAGATTACACATCTACTACTGGGTACATTGTTTATTTTGGGGGTTCTCCCATCTCATGGGGTTCCAAGAAGCAGCGTACGGTTGCTCGGTCTTCCACCGAAGCTGAGTATCGTGCTGTAGCCGCTGCTTCCGCTGAGTTGCGCTGGATATCTTCTCTTTTGTTTGAGCTTAGCTGTCCTTTGCCTTCTGCTCCTGCTATTTACTGTGATAACATGGGCGCTAACTATGTCTGCTCCAACCCAGTCTTTCACTCTCGCATGAAGCATGTAGCTCTTGATTTTCACTTGTTCGTGAACAGATTCGGGATGGGCTCCTATGTGTCTCCCATGTTTCCTCAGCTGATCAACTAGCGGACTGTCTCACTAGGCCTCTTTCCCGTGGCCCTTTTCTTCATTTGCGGTCCAAGATTGGCGTCTCCTCACGATCCTCCATCTTGCGGGGGCGTATAGGGCTAAATCATAATTAATATAAACTTTGTATTTTATGGTGTAGTCCTAGCTAGGTATAAATTCTTCTCATTGTATTATTCGCAAATCAATCAATTTAGTCAGTTGGTTCTACATTTTACACGTGTAAAATATAAGAATAATGAAGATATCGAAAGACGGGTGGATGAAGGAACTACGAGATGCCAAGGAAGTATTATTTCCTAGACTTGAGCTATAACTCAGTACATCTTCAGCTGAATCGATGGTGAATCCCATGAATCGGATTGCAAGTGAATCGTAAGATTCGGCATCTAGAATCGGGATTCAAATAAAAATTTAAAATTTAAGATTCACCGAGGGATTCACATCATTTTATTGCTGAGCCGAATCAAATCGTAGGATAGGAATCATGAATTTTGGGATTTTGATAACTATGATGCTATTTACTATCAGTGCAAACCCTCTGTTGGTTTTAATATTTGTTTCATGACTTGCACATATTTATGCATCAACCTCCAACTCTTTTTTTGTGACAATGAATCTTCTATTGCTATGACAGCCAATCCTATTACGCATGCCAGAACTAAACACATAGAATTGGATTACCACTTTGTTAGAGAAAAATATTTAAGAAAACAGTTACTGGTTTCATATGTTCATTCTGCAGATCAGCTTGGAGATATCTTCACCAAAGGTTTAGCAGCTCTTCCCTTCAAATATCTCAAGCACAAACTAATGGTGACTCAACCACCAATAGTTTGAGGGAGGGTATTAACCAACATTGTGAAAGTCAAAGTCAAAACCAAGTCAAATATGCAAGAGTCAAAGTCAAAGTTGCAGTTGAAGTCAAAGATTGAAGAATTTGGTTGCAGTTGAAGTTAAAGATTGAAAAATTTGGTGCTTTTCTGAATTTTGAAGAAAATCAGCCTTTTTTATGCAGTTTCATTAAGTTTTGGGGTCTCTCTTCAATTTACCAAACTTAAGAGGTCTATTTTCCATTTCCAAAGACTTAATTAAAGTCCCTGTCTTTGTTGTTGGGCCTTCCTAGAAATCTTCCTTTTCTCTTGGCCCTAGTGTAATTTGGCATTTGGGTTTCTACGACTTAGATCTAATATTCTCATCCAACGGTCATAAATAAGACCGTTTGGATTTCTCTGTATAAAAGCCATATGTGTGGCCGGTTAGGATTTATGACAATTTCTCTGGTTTGAGCAGCGAAGCTCTGCGAAATTCTATTCATGAAATTTCTTCATCTTCTTCGTTTGTTTTTCCAGTTTTGACTATCTGTTTCAAGAAATAATTTGATTTCTTTCAATAGCCACGACCTACACCCGTATAAAGGCCTAAACTACTGACTTGTGCCCAAAGAAATGAAGAAAACATTCTAAATTGTTCGTACGAACTCTTTCGGTGTTTGCACGAACATAACAGAAAACTCTAATTTTTTGCCGCTTCGTTTTTGCTTCCTGGCTTCGCCATTGCTTCGTCCGAATGTTAGCTAGGTACTTTGAATCACCAAAAACCTAACACAAAGAAACACAGTTATTTGCTAGTGACAGGGTTAATGCACGATCTCAGCCAATAGTAACCACAAGTCACTAGACTTGACCATCCCGCCGATAGACTAATCAGTGTATTCATCTTCGAACTAGATGTTTGATTTAGAGAACAATATCATCTATATTATAAATTAGGACGGTTGACTTTAAAATGTCTTTTACATCGTTAGATTAAATTAACCCCAGCCCTTAGATTTCACCTACCATCCACTTAAGTACTCACTACTCAACTTCCCACTAACTACCCACTCTTTTTATAATAATTATAAAAAAGGGACTTCCTTTGTTCCTAATTATTTACTACAATTATTTATGTTTGTATTCATTTTCTGTCCATATTTATAGGTGAATTTTTTTATTTTATTTATGACATTACAATAAGTGAAAACGTGTTTTTGGGGTAGTGTCCTCGGGGCACGGGCAATCCCCTAGTACTTAAATAGTCTAATAAATGTTGCTAGAACTTAGGAAAAATGTATACCGACAGCATTTTGTGTTAGTTCTTTTTAAGTTCTATTTTTAGTGAAAAACATCATCCAACTCTAATTCCATCACCTAAAGTAGACCGTGAATCACTAACAGATCCTTCACACAACTATTGGTGGCGAGATGTAGCTCAGCCCTGTGCATTTGTCTCATTAATATAGGCCATGGTGTAAATAAACCAAAGTAATATTTATGCTATTAGTCCCTAGCTTGTCTTTACATATAAATAACTGTATTAGGTCATTATTTTATTAATAAATTTGTTAATGATCTTATATGGTATTAGAGTGGGTCCCCGATCCCGTCTCATAAACCCTAAACAGTTGTCATCCAAGAGGATCGACCGTGTCATTCCCTCCACCGTCGGCCAGACAAGAAAAAAGGATCTATGTGTGCCAAAAAGATGCCACACGTGAGGGGGTGTGTTGAGAAGTCCCACATCAAGAATTCAAAAAGAAAAACAAAAAACTAATAAGTCTCCTTAGCTACTCTCCTCATTGTCAGTTGGTTTGGAGGTGAAACCCCATAAATTCTTACAATTAAGACCTTCAATTTGATATGCTATAGACCTATAATATACAAGCCCGCGCCATGGCGCGGCATATTTATTTAAAGACAATAATAAAAGGTTCCTATTTTTCTTAGTAGCATTTTACTTGACCATATAATTTGTCGCAATAAACACTTTAAGTTTTTCGATATTTGTCGATCTTTCACTCGTAACAAAGATAATTATCTAGAGAAAATAATATAAACCTTTATGACAAGAGACAAACCCAATTTAAAATTTATGTTACATGCCTTTAGCAGAAGAAGAAAAAAGTAAGAAGCAGTTCTAAATTCATAGTTCATTTTTTTTTTTTTTTTTTAGAAAATTGCTAGTTCTTTTCATTAAGTCATGGACATCCAAATGGAAATAAGAGAAATGATCTATACAATAGTTCTCGGAATTGACATTACACTTAATGCTCCAAGTCGTTCTAATGGGGTAGAATTCTATGAAAAATATTTTAGTTCTCAAAATTAACTTTCAAATGTAAGAAGAGAGGCTTCAACTTCTAAGAAGAATAATTTAATGATTAAGGGGTTGCAAATAGAAAATAAGTTAGACAGACTATTAGAATTATAGGCATAAAAAGAGCATTCACAATGTTAAACAAATTTCAAACCTAAATCACGTTTCCGTTATAACTTGTAATTTCATCAGTCTTTATTGCGAGTATAAGGTCTAGGTTACATGCTTAAAGATTGCATGATTTTTTAAATTGAATGCATATTTAGAAGTATATTATCTATCTCTCGTGAATATGAATGAATCTGTCTTTTAGAAAACGTATTTACATGTTTGTCTACTTGATAACTTTTATTCAAAATTATTTTGTCTTATGAAAGTAATAATATACTAAAATATGGAAGCTACATAAAGGGGGAGAAATACATTGAGTGAGGATACAATTACTTGAATCGATCCGAGTTCAACGGAATATCTCTAATTAATGTAAGTTCCTTCTGAAATATGCCGTTTTGGGAAGCAATTTAACGTCTTTACACCCATTCCCATGTTGTTGGAGGGCGATAACTTACATGTTGGACGACACTTGGCTCATCATTGTGCGATAAAGATGAGTGACTTAACGAATAAGTATAAGTTTATTTTTTAACAGACATATATAGCGAATTTTTTTAACAGACATATACAGCGAATTATCTTATTTTTTACCGTAATAATCTATTTAGTCATTGTACTCATATTTTTCTTGATTAGTGAAAATTATTGGTGTTATAGAAAGAATTCTCATGCATGAATCTAGGTTATATTTTGGTAATCATTTTGATTCTCAATTTATATTAGCGCCTAAAACAGTTATATTAGCGCCAAAATACTTTATGGAACAAAAGAAAAAAAAAATCAAAATTGCAGTATGTTACCATGATGATTACATGTCACTAAGAAATAACTTAGAAAGATTCCATTGACATAAAAATGTACTACCTCCGTTTTTGCTCTATGTCCTCGCACGTCTTTCGAGGGTAACTTTCGTCATGATTATGTTAGCAAAACAATGTGAGAATTTAGTAAATTTTTATGGTGTTGTACATCATAATTTGCTCTGCAATTCTTTGAAAAAATACTAAATTTTGGATCATTTTACTAACCAAATCACCGGGTCAAAATGACTCTTGAAAGTCGTGCGAGGACATAGAGAAGGAACAGAGGTTGTCACATGGAAGCCACTTGATAAAATTAATGATAAAAAAAAAAAAAAAAAAAAAAAAAAAAAAAAAAAAACTTGCTGGGAAATAGTCCCTCTAAATAATATTCCTAAAATCAAAAAAATGAAAACATTGAACTGCTAGCTTCTTCATTGATGAATTAGTATTTGGGGGATAAATTATACTTCATAAACGATTTTTTTAATATTGAAATACTTTTTTAGTATGAATTCTATTTCATCTTATAATTGAACTGCTAGCTTCTTCATTGAAGAATTAGTATTTGGGAGATAAATTTTACTTCGTAAACGATCTTTTGAATATTGAAATACTTTTGTTTATTATGAATTTTATTTCAAGCCATGCAATACGAAACACAAAAATACTCTTGATAGCTGCAGAAGCAAACACATGAAAGATAAAGATAAACATAATGGAGGACCAAAACCTACAACCTTCCTATAGTGGAAACTGGAAGCATATCATAACCAACTTGTATAGATTGACAAAGAAACCCATGAATTGAAATCCATACCTTTCTCATTCAGTTTAATTTTTCCTTGGTAATGTCCCAGAGCCCGAACCATAGTCTAGTCACCAAACCGGAAGAGAATGATCAAATGGAGTGTATGGAACAAAGTACAATGCTATTACGAAGTAAAAAGAAAAAGACTAATCAAGTATAAAAATGTTTGCGTATATTGCTAATTAAAAATGACATGGAACAAATATAGAAGCAGAATCATAAGAAATAAAATGGGAAATGAAAATAGTATCTTGGTGTGGGTAAATTATGAAAAGGTGATGGCTCTCCAGTGAATAAACATAAGAACCTCTGATTGTCTTACTCTTTTGAAACAATGTTCACGTCAAAATGGTGATGCTGAATTTTCAGACTCAAAGGTCATTCTTGGCCTGAATTTTAACACGTTCACTTAATCATACATGTTCTGGATGGAAAGACTAAAAGATTTAGCAAAAGAAGTATGAATCTATCAATTGAGTGCATTAACACATTCACTGAATCAATCATGTCCTGCATAGGAAGATTAAAAGATTTAGTCAAAACTCAATTTTGTATATGTATGTAGAAATGGAAAAGTTTCAGTTAATGTATCATACTTAATGCTTTAGACAATTAGGATGACACATGTAACTTAGATCCAACTTCGCAATGTATGATTGACTTGCCTATGCCAATTGTTTGCCACATTGAAAAATCATATGACATATGTCATTCATGGGAAGCTTCTCATATCCTACGTGGCGCAAGAAGAAGTCATTTCCCTTGCTTTTATATATATATAGATTTGACTTAAATACATGGGAGTGGCTATATATTGATCTTAGTTTCCCTTGACGTAGTTGTCGTTGCAATTTCATCATCTGTGCATACCTCTGTGGTACAAAGTACTAAAAATACTCGTACACTTTGAACTTTGTCTGACTCAAGTCCTCGTATTAACAAAAGTATAACCTTACCCTACAGATTTTCAATTTGTTCCCAGTTAGCCCAACCTCGTATAAGTGTTAGCTTATTTGAAGGAAAACGTGAATAAAGACCAAATCTCTTTTGTAAGTCATGCTTCAAAGAATGATGGCTAATTTGGTCATTAAAAAAAAATTATCCAGCCAAACTAACGGTGACAAGATTGAACTACGACAAACAATGAAAATACAATTTGATATTTTTGGTAATGTGACGAGTTAGTGAGACGAAGGGTAAACTGCGAGGGTGTTTTTTGGAATTTACCCATTAAAAGTTTTATCCTGTCTCTAATTCCAGGTGAATACAACGAAACATACTTACAGACATTTTGCCTTAGAATCTTCTCTTGACAAATTTACCGACCCAATAAACAAACCAACTCTGCATTGTAAAACCAACAACAACCCACAAGTAATTCATCCTCACAAAATTGGATCAAAGTTGAAATACATAGAGACAGAACCGTACTCTTCTTCTCAAGTACCGGTCATCAATCACCGTGCATAAATTTAGCTTTCTTTTGAGTTGAAACTTAGCTTTCTTTCAACAAACTTGATGAAATAATAAATACATAAATATGCATCCGATGTTTGCATAATATTTTATTGTTCATTGTCATTATTGACCAATAATGTGCCATTTTTTATCATTGATTTTCACCAATTTGACAAAAACTATTTTAAATCATAGGATGTCAGTGTGAACTGTTACAATTTAGACCTACTGTCAGTCTGTCACATCATAAACTGGTAGAAGAGACATGGGAGGCAGGTAATTTAGAGTGCTTTGATTAAGGGAAGCACTCTAATTATTCATAAGTCCAGCTAACAGATTCTATCTGTTCATGATTTAAAAAAACAAACACGAGAGAAATACAGCATTAAGTATTCATTTTAGAGTAAGGCTATAAAGATTGCAATCGCAGAATAATATAAATAAGCCTCCTAATTTCGCCTTTTCTTTTACTAAGATAAGTTTTGTTTGTATCAAATGAAATGGCATGTATGTTTGAATATGTCAACATCAATTCAGTCCAATGGTGAAAAAAGGAAATCTAGCTTCTTCGAAATATAAGGTCAGGATGCGAGTATTATGCAACATGAGAAAAACTGTATGTGGCGATTGGCATAAAACATGCAAATATTGCATTTTGGGGGTAATATTTGAAGATCTTAGCCTCCAACCGATAATCTCTAAATCTCCAAAAAAAAATGATTGTTTTAGTCTCCAACCAAGTTAACCAGCTAAATCAATTAATCAAATCTCCATTTTTTTTCTCCATTTTTTAGTGTTAGAGATGCCCATCTCCAATTAATCTATATATCTCCAAAAAGGTCTCCATTCTCCATTTTACCTCCATATTCTATAGAAAAAGGAAGAATGGATATTCACCTCCATTTCATGGATAAATGCGCTCATCGACAGGTTTAAATCTTATTTTGTATATCAGCAACTTCACAATATTTATATAGCAGATAATTACAATTACCAACATTATTATTGGACACACGCTAATTGTGTTGTTGGGATGCGTCTTGGTGCAGTTTGAGTGTAGAGTGAAGGAAATTGTATTGTTGGGATGCAGATAAATAGCCTAGAGGGTTACTGTGAATGTTTGGGGGGGGGGGGGTGAGAGGGAACTTTTGGAGGAAAATTATTGGAGGGAACCTATTATTGGCGGAAAGTTGTTGGAGGTAGCACTTTGTGGAGGGAAGTTGTTGGAAATAGACTAAGTTTTTGGAAAGAATAAAGGTTATGTTATTACATTAATTTTGGAGGAAATTGTCTTTGGAGGGTGGAAAATAAATAACCCCGCTTTATTTCTTCCAGAGGTGTGGAAATTGTCTTTTAGGAACAGGAGTGGAAATTGTCTTTAATGGGGAAAGGTGGAAATTGTCTATCGAAAATTTCGAGCTTTTGTCGAAGTTTTCTAGAGAGGTGGAAATTGTCCTCATGAACAGTGTCATGGGTATAATTATCATTTAACAGTACTAAGTGCTGACTTAATCATGTAAACATGTGATGTAAATTTATTTATAAATAAGTTTTAATTAAATATAGTCATAAGGGCATAGTTGTCCTTAATCCTAGTGGTAAGGGCATTTAAGTAATTACCCAGGGAGAGGGGTATAACGGTCACAGAAAAATCAAATAGTACCGAACATAGCAGAAGGATGGTAGTTGTCTAACCACCATCACTGACATGGGGTATTGGTATATACCCAAACATGAGGGGTATATTTGTATTTATTCCATACTCAAGGGGTGATCTTTGTCTTTTTCCTATTTAAATATTATTATCTTTTTTTAAGAAAATAAAAAATAAAAAAGTAAATACCACGGAAACAAAATACATTGTGACATTAGAAGAAAATGAAATACATTTAACACACAAAAGTAACACAAAAAAAGGGAAAAAAACACATGTCGTAGTAAGGTTGATATTTGTATTATGTAGGTTTAATGTTTCCTTGTTAGATGAATTTTAATTCTTATCTAATATAAAGTATAGACTCTAATTAGTAGGATATCAAACAAATATCGTTGTACTCAACATTTTGAAACTGATATTATTTTGTTGAAATTTAATTTTTCAAACATTATGCTTAAAACAACATTTATATTTTTTGGACAAATTTTGGCGATAACCGGTTGGGGACCATAATCTCTATTCTCTATAAATGGAAATATGGAGTTGTATGTTATTTTATGATTTGGTGAAGAATTTGAGTAGATTGGTTGGAGGCTAAAATCACCATTTCCTCATCAAAAATGGAGAAATGGAGATGTGGAGGTTGATCGGTTGGAGATTGCTCTATTTTCAACCATCAGATATGGAGAATGAAGGAGAAAAAAAAATAGAGATATGGGTTGTTTTTCCTACATGGTGCATTAACACGTCACACATGCATAATTATGATCCACTTTGAGATAAAGAGTGTTCTCTTGATTCTTCTTGACAGGCTCCATGAAAGTTAAGAGGAGTTCCAATGAGATTAGTCAGGTTCTCTGTTTTAGATGGATTCTGGGACTTGGCAACTAACATGTGTCTATTTTGTTGACTTGATCTTTTTTGCTCATCATATTCATGATCATTGAAATGCTAAAAAAACAGATCTATTTGATTCAATTATAAAGAGAATCAACAGATATAGGTCCTACATTAGATTATCGACAGTGATGAATGCTAAAAAAACTAAATATTTATTCGCTGGCAACAGGATCCGATAGCCGGTGGTACAGACGGACCAGTGGTACCAATGGAATGGGCGATATCCGAACTTTTAAGGAACCCAGAGGCTATGAAGAAAGCGGTTGAAGAGCTTGACAGGGTCGTCGGAAGAGAGAGGTGGGCACAAGAGAAAGACATCCCACAACTCCCCTACATTGAGGCAGTTGTGAAGGAAACACTAAGGCTACATCCGGTAGCTACATTGCTTGTGCCACACTATGCAACTAAAGACTGCCAAGTCTCTGGTTATGATATTTCTAAAGGTACCACAGTCTTCATCAATGTATGGAGTATAGGGAATGATCCTAGATATTGGCCAGAAGTTGAAAAATTCTGGCCAGAGAGGTTCTTTGAGAATGGCATAGACTATAAGGGGCAAAACTTTGAGTTAGTTCCTTTCGGTTCTGGACGGAGAATGTGCCCGGGCTATAAGCTTGGGTTGAAGATTGTCATAACAACCGTGGCTAACATGTTACAGGATTTGAGTGGAACTTGCCGGATAATATGAAGCCAGAAGATCTGGACATGATGGAAAAATATGGACTTAGCTCACATCGGAAAACGCCAATCGAGGCAGTGCTTAAGCCCAGACTTCCAGATCATTTGTACTAAGCCATATACTTTTTCATTGTCGTAATGTTTGATAATAATGGTGGTTGTTGATGCATTTTAATTTCTTCGTTGAGGGACTCGTCTGAGTACCCCCTTTGTTCTGTATTAATCCATGTGCATCTTCCTTTTATTACATATTGATGTGATGTACCAATGCATTATTTGAAAATTATAGTGGTTGTTTATGCATTTAAATTTCTACGATAAAGGACATGTCTACATACCGGGGCAGTAGCTTTCCCTCTGCTTTTATTTCTTGATTCCTTCAACCTTGTCTATTTCTCATCGTCAATCAAACATCTGCAAAAAAAAAATAGAAAATTGAAACATCTGCAGTTGATTTATTTGAAAACACGGAGTTATTTTGAGCCAGTAAGATGTCTTCAAGAGTACTAATACCTACAAACAAATTCCTCTTAATGGATTCAACTTCACGGGTAGTTTGATTAATAATAGTAGTGTTAAAGAAGATGAAGGCCTACACATATGTATGTATAAATGCATATACTGTAACTTAGATATATGGGTTGGATTGAGTTGATTCCTTTTCGTTAAATCATAAACCAACCTATATTAACAGTTTTGTGTTAAATATAATTTCAACCAAACCAAACTAGCAAGAAACTGTTAATTATTGGTTAGATTGGGTCTGGCTGGACGGTTTGGATAGTTTTGGCAGTTTATTATGCAAATTTGTCACAATATAATGCAAATTTGGAGGCAGATAGTATCTCTCTGAGTCTGGAGAGGACGTGCCCGTCATGTTTATGGTGCAAATTTGTCCCGGGTTTAGCTACTAGGCCATGATCATTTATTTCTTTGTGGGGCCTTTGTTTTCCAATAATGTAGCCTCCTTGGCATCTTTGTCCTTTACCACTTGGAGTAATCAATTGTTCATAATTGCCTAAGGTAAATAAAGCTATTAATTTTCAAGATCGGATTATCAAAATACAGTTTGACATATTCCACAAAACAATGATGAAGATTAGCCTAACGTGCCGGAATGATGCCATATAAATTGATATCCACAAAACCAATGAGATACTAATAATAAGTTCAGGAGTTTTTCAGTAAAGTTTTCCAAATGTCACAAATCAAATTGGCTACTGGTTTGTAATTTAGTCAGTGCAGGGGTCTCATCCAATCCTTTCAACAAATTGAACCTCAGATAAAAAGTTTCATTCCAAAATTGAAACATGTTCGTTAAACTTATTAACTTAGGAAAAATGTTTATAATTTTAACTCTCAAGTCTCAAGCTCTCGGCCATCTACTCCACTGCCTGCCAGGATCAGTGAAAAGACGTACTGCTCGAGTCTACTACCAAATGCAAACCAATATAAGTACTATTTCAAAGTTTAAAATTGGGTAGAAACTACAGAATACTGACACACTGTATAAAAATATATCGGAAAATCAGAGAGCAGATATGACAACTATGGAATCTCTATAAACATCTCTCCCAAGCTCTTTCCATCACCTCTCACATTATTTTACAATAATCTCTCCAATATTTAATCAAAATTGTTTGTCAAATTCCTTGCCGGAAACTTACAAATTTTGAAATACTATTTTCATAAGTTATATTTTACCTCTGTCATGGGCTAGTTCACAAGTGTCTGTTAATATGAGTCCACCGAGCTTCCTAACAGTCGTGTGCACTATTATTTTCAGTTCACACTTCCTCCTACCACCTAAATGATATAATATTATTTAATATTATTTTAATGTGATTATCAAGGACTACTCATAATGGATTAAAATACTCCTTCAACGTAATCGTTCACATTTCGAACTCACTGAACTTCCGTGAACAACGGGTATTGATTCTTGATTCAACAATTAAAATATATTAATTTTCTGGGATAAGTAGAAGAATAAGAGTGGAAGGTACTTACTCTTTCAGTCAACGATAGCTACACAATTTAACCTCCAAACACATTCGTGAACCATTATTGTTACAAGGATAATAGCCTTTGAAGCCTGGGATAATTTAGACTTCAAACTTTGAAGTTCTTAGAAGCAAAGGTATAATGTGGTAGCTCTAAACTGTTAACTCAACTAAGTTTTCTCATCTACTAGCTCCGTTCATATAAACCATTAGGCAGAACACAAGAGGAACTACGATTTGGATTGAAAATTACCGCTCAAATACAAGAACATAATAGCGGGAGTTCATCTCTTATAGAACCACAATAGCTCAAATCAGATACGATTGCAAGTAATTTACTGCATCTAATTGTCTTCACTCATTTAGAAAAAAGAGGAAGGTTAAACGTAAACCATTAATATCTGTAACCCATACTAGGACACTAAATATCATTTTATGAGCTCTCTCACGGCGTTCTAAAATGCAAATCTTGAAGTGTTAATTGTTTTTACACACCCGCTCCTGCTCCAGGTAATTTGGATTATGACAGCCCTTCAGATTTTTACCTCTTATATAAAGTTTCAAACTTCTTGGGAGTTCATTCAGACAAAAGAACAACACCTCTTACATCTTCATAGGAGGAACTCTGTACAGCCTTGAACTACATTTAACATGCCATCTACAAAAGAACGTGAATTTATTTAAACTGAAGAGTACTAAAATGTAAAAACCACATAGATTGCATGATTTCATCTTCATTATCGCCTATCCGGCCACCAGAAACTCACAGGGTCTGTATTAGGTCATCTGCATCCACATTTTGAAAGGGAAAAAAATTGTCCTATTTGATGGAATTTATCGGAGCACAAGAAAATGCCCTCAAAGTATGTATCATTTATTCACCCTTCATTTACAAGGTCTAAGGATTATAATACATTAGATTAACTCAGCAGCTAGCAATTGCGGGAATAATGTTATTGTTAAATGGAAGATGAAGATGCATAATATATTATTTAGTCGTAAAACCCAGTGCTGATTATGACAGCCATTGACTCACCAATAAAAAAATAAGTTAAAAGTAAAAATAAGTTGTGTACTACCACTCAGTCCCAGCTCTTCCCCACCAATTTGACTTTTACCACTATTCACTGGGTCACTTTGACTCGGTGATTTGGATAGCAAAGTAATGTAATTTTTGATAATTTTTTCATGGTGTTGTAGAGTATAAGTTGCTCTATAACACGGCGAAAACATATCAAAAAATCGCATCATTTTGCTATCGAAATCACCCGGTCAAAATGATCCATATACGAGTCAAATATTCAGGATGGTGGACAAGAGCTGGGACTGAGTGGTATTTATTTATTTTTATCTTTTAGTACTGATTGCAACTGGGGAGAAGTTAAAGGGGACAACTCATCAGCCGATGGGATCAGCCCAATACACAAATACAAGTGGAAGCTATTAAACTAACAGTTGGAACTCTCTATATAAGGGGTCCCTAACACCACGAAACATACACCAGTAGTACCACAATCACCACCTTCCTTCACCACAAATGGAGCCTCTTTCTTGGGCTGCTCTAGCCATAATATTGCTAGCTTCACTGGCTCTTCTTCGAATACTCATCCCTACCCGAAACCCAAAATCCCCGCCAGGACCTAAACCATGGCCGATTATCGGCAACTTAAACCTCATTGGTTCCTCCCCTCATCAATCTCTTGATAAACTATCCAAAAAATATGGAGATATTATGCTACTCAAATTTGGTGGTGCCCCAGTGGTGGTAGCCTCATCCCCTGTAATGGCCAAGGAGTTTCTAAGAACACATGACCAAACCTTCTCTTCTCGCCCTGTCACTGCCGCCGGTAAGTTCACCTCCTACGACTGCCACAATGTGGCGTGGGCCCCTTTCGGCCCATACTGGCGCCAGGCGCGGAAGATTTACATCCATGAGATTCTCGGCCCAAAACAAATGGATTCATATGAGTATATCAGAGTGGAGGAAAGGAAGGCCTTCATGGCCGGCCTCTTTTCCCTCGCGGGTCAGAAAGTGGAGCTCCGAGAACATCTCACACACTTTGCGCTCTCCCATATAAGCAGAATGGTACTTGGACATAACTACTTCAGCGAGACGAAGGGGAGCAGTTCTTCAGTGGTGAAGGTAGATGATCTTCGCAACATGTTGGTAGAATGGTTTCATCTTAATGGTGTGTTTAATCTTGGGGACTGGATACCCTGGCTAGGAGTCTTCGACTTGCAAGGCTATGTAAAGAGAATGAAGACTCTGCATGCGAAGCTCGACAAGTTTCACAGTCATGTGATTGATGAGCATGTGGAGAGGAAGAATAGGGAGAAGGAAAACTTTGTAGCAAAGGACATGGTGGATGTGATGTTGCAGCTAGCTGAGGATCCAAAACTTGAGGTCAAGCTCACTACTGATTACATCAAGGGGATCATGCAGGTAAATTTTTTTCCTAAGTATGCTTTATACCATAAACAACATAATAATGTTTTCAGGTTACTGAACTGTCTACATACTAAAATAGCAAAATGTCTTTTGGACCACACAACTCATTCAAACTTGCAGGACGATATTACCTTTTGTTTGAGCATGTGGACAGGAGAAATAATGACCTTTCATATTATTTTATTGCATAAATCTCTATCATACTATGAAATGTAAATATTTTATACAACTCTATCTTTACGCTAGTGCTCTATAGAATACAAGTGGCGAGTGATTTCTAATCTTTCTTGTTTACTAACCTTGTATAAAAAATAAGGTTAAATGCTGGCTTATAAGGATTTCAGTTTCTGTAAGGGTAGAAAGTAAGGATTGTAAGGATGCTAGATTGCTAGGTAACACAAAAAGAGGATGCTCATATATCGAGCTTGTTCAGTATATGCTTTCAACCACGGTTAAGATGGATGGACTTTCTTTTGACTCTGGAATCTGGATCATTCTAGTAGATAAACAGGAATAGCGGACTTGTTATTTGATAAGACAAAGTTGTTTGACATTAGTACAAGTATTGGTTCTAGCTGGAACTTGAGACTTTCCCGAGAAGAAATCTCAAACTCCACTAATAGGTCTATGTTCATTGATTCCGGATAAAAACCTGAATACATACTTCATCTTTTCAGAGTGATTTTCCTTGACCGAGTTCCAAGTCAGTCAAATGTTAATATAACCAAGTTATTTGATTAGTATCTAAACATAATACACTTATTTGACAACAGGACCCGATAGCTGGAGGTACAGACGGCACCGTGGTACCTTTGGAATGGGCAATATCTGAACTTCTGAAGAATCCCAATGTTTTGAAGAAAGCAGTTGAAGAGGTAGACAGTGTCACTGGAAGAGAAAGATGGGCAGAAGAGAAGGACATGCCACAACTTCCATACATCAGTGCAATTGTGAACGAAACACTGAGGCTACATCCGGTAGCTACATTGCTCGTCCCACACTTTTCAACCGAAGATTGTGAAGTCTCGGGCTACCACATTTCTAAAGGTACAACTGTGTTTGTAAATGTATGGAGTATAGGGAGAGATCCTAAAGTTTGGCCTGAAGCTGAAAAGTTCTGGCCAGAGAGGTTCTTCGAGAATAACATTGATGCAAAGGGACAACACTATGAGTTGCTGCCTTTTGGTTCTGGTCGTAGAATGTGCCCAGGCTATGGTCTTGGATTGAAGCTTGTAACCACAGCCTTGGCCAACCTCTTACAAGGATTTGAGTGGAACTTGCCAGATAATCTGAAACCAGAAGATCTGGAAATGGAAGAAAAATATGGACTGAGCACAAATCGAGAAAACCCACTTGAGGTTGTGGTTAAGCCAAGACTTCCAGTTCATTTGTATTGATGCATGTGATTCTTTAGATCGCAGCATATCTTATGGTTGGGGTACCATGTACCAACTCTTTGTTTCAAAAATGTATTTCGTTTCTGGTAATAATGGGGTGTTGTCTATGCACTGTAACTTTCTTTTTTAGTAAGGGAACTCGCTTGAATACCACACGGTGTCGTAGTTTTCCTCTCAATGTCGTTCCATCGTATGTTGGTTTAAGTAAATGGTTTCGATTTATTTGGTTAATTTTTGCTTTTGTCCTCTTCTCTTTTTATTATTGCTTTACCTACACAACAAGCTGCAATAACTCTGATGTTGACATGTTACTTTAACTTGATGTTGATCATGCTTATCACGTTTTTGTGAGGTAAGTTGAATATCCCCTGCTTTTAAGACCAATTGTGATCTATATCCTCCAGATGATCTGAGCTCCTGCATTCATTACTTATTTTAATATCCCTTGAAAACCTTGATGTTTATGTTTGAACTGCAACACATGTTTATGAGCCAACACTTCTTCTGTTCTTCACCACCAGACCTCCGGGAAACTGAATTAAACTTACTTAACAAATTATAGTCGATAGCCTAATTCATTCAAAAACTGGAAGTTCTCATCTTGACTTCTTCTTTATTGCAGGGTGGTTTAATTTATTCATTTTATTATTTTATTTTTTATGCTTTTATCCCGTGCTCTTCAATCTCTATGGTCAGCATAACTGATTGTTAGCCACACAACAAACTACAATAACTCTGATCTTGACATGTTTCTTCATCTTGATGACAAATTGCAATAACTACAATGACTGGTAGTTTCATCTTCAATGAACCTATTAGAACCTGAGAAATCTCAATTTTCATTGATAATTTTTTATTACAAAGCTTGAGAAACAATGAAGAGAGCTCTGCTTTTTATACCCACATAGAAGGGGAGGTAAATGTAAATAACTAAAACTAATAACAACCTAGCCTAGTCAGCAACTACTTGGCAAACAAGAGCCAATCAGACTGTGCCACGCAGTCTGATGGTTGCTGCCTTATTGAGACGACACCGTTCCACTTAAGGGACGGAAAATTCAAAAGCTAACGTTCAATCAAATCCAACGGCAGCTGCTACTCTTCCTCTTCTGATCCAACGGTCACTGAACACTCTCAGTTCATGTCATCAGTTTGGCATGAGTTGTAGTTTAGTCCAAGCTGAAGTTGATATCTTTCACTTCATTTTTGATACCCTCCCACAAGTTGAGGAGTGCAGGGACAACACTCCCAACATGGACACTAGGAAGTGAAAGATAGGAGATGGTAAAGCCTTTGTCAAGAGATCTGCTAACTGATGAGAAGTAGGCACAAACTTGAGACTTATGATTTGTTTTTGCACCATATCCCTCACAACATGACAGTCAACTTCAATGTGCTTTGTCCTATCATGAAAGATAGGATTTTCAGCTATCTGAATTGCTGATGCACTGTCACAATAGATGATGGGAATGGTGAGCAATTCACACTGCAGATCCTTAAGCAAATACAGAAACCATTGTACCTCACTTGCTGTTGCTGAGAGACTTCTATATTCAGATTATGCAGAACTTTTAGCAACAATGCTTTGCTTCTTTAACCTCCATGAAACCAGGGAAAACCAATGTAAACCAAATAACCACTTGTACTCCTTCTAGTATCCAAACACCCTGCCCAGTCAGCATCTGTGTAGACATGAATTGTCAAGGTGCTTGTAGCTGAGTAGAATAGACCTTGACCAGTATTTGACTTCAGATACCTCAGTACATGATGAGCTGCCTTCATATGAGCACTTGTAAGTTGTGAGACATATTGACTCAACTTATGTAAAACACATATCTGGTCTTGTATGACATAGATACAACAGTTTACCAATGATCTTTCTATAAACAATGACATCTGCTGGTTTTAGAACATCTCCAGATTCCCTCTGCAACTTGTTAGTTGGCTCCATTGGAATAGAAGCAGCTTTACAATCAAGATAATGAAATTCTTGCAGTATATCTTCTGCAAACTTCCTTTGACATAGGAAAATTCCATTGTCATTTCTTGCCACCTCAAAACCTAGAAAATATATCAAGTTTCCCAGATCCTTGAGCTGAAATTTATGATTCAAAGAGCATTTAAGAGCTGTAATGACATGAGCATTGTCCCAAGCTATCACAATGTCATCCACATACACAAGCAAGGCAATAAAATGTCCTTCTACTTTCTTGGTGAACAAAGTGTAGTCTGTTCTGCACTGAGTAAAACCAATTTCAATAAGAGTGTTAGAAAACTTACTATACCACATCCTTGAAGCTTGCTTAAGACCATATAGAGATTTCTCCAATTTGCAAACCAGTCTTCTTTTATCCACCCCTGGGTCATATCCCTCTGGTAGATCCATATAAACCTCCTCCTTCAATTTTCCGTGCAGAAAAGCATTATTAACATCAAGTTGCACAATGTGCCATCCTTTCAAAGCTGCTAGAGCTAAAACACTTTTAAAAGTAGGTAGTTTGGCCACCGGAGAAAAGGTTTTTGTGTAATCTATTCCTTCAGTTTGAGTATACCCCTTTGCCACAAGCCTGGCCTTGTACCTTTCTATAGACCCATCAGATCTCAACTTAATCTTATATACCCATTTGCAGCCCACGGTATCATGTCCAGGTGGTAATTTTGTCAAAATCCAGGTTTGATTTTGCTCTAGAGCCTTGATCTATCCACTTTGAGTCTTTAATTGCTTCTGCATAACTTTCTGGTTCTTTCATCACTGAAACTTGAGCTATATAGTGACCATATACCTCAGAGAATTTAGCTGATTCAAAAACAGGTTTAGGAATGTGTGTACTTTTCTTCATTGAGCTTGGTCTCTGAGCTGACAAGACATATTCACTCAGATAAGCTGGAGTTCTAGACTGTCTCCCTGATCTTCTTGGAGCTGAGACACCAACTGTTGTTGTTTCATTGTTGTCATTTTCTACTAAAACTTCTTCAATGACTTCATCATTCTGCTGAAAGTCATGATCTTCTTTCTCCATTACTGCTGCTGGTAAAGTAAAATCATTAAACACTGCTCCCCTCAAATCAGCAACTTTCTGAAAAGGAAGACTTCTTCATGAAAAACTACATTTCTTGTAATTTGAAATGTGCCTGTCTTCAGATTGTACAACTTGTAACCTTTGACTCCAAAGACATAGCCAATGAACACACATTTGTCTGCCCTGGGGTCAAATTTGTGTCTTCCTTGCTTCAAAGTAGATGCATAACACAAGCAGCCAAACACCTTGAGAAACTCATAATCAGGTAAAGTTTTGTGCATAACTTCATATGGAGATTTATTATCCAAAATAGCTGTAGGCACTCTATTGATGAGATATGATGCAGTTAGAACACAATCACCCCAAAACCTGACAGGAAGATTTGATTGGAATCTCAAACTTCTAGCCACGTTTAATAAATGTTGATGCTTCCTCTCTACTACAGAATTTTGTTCAGGAGTTTCAACACAGCTCAACTGATGTACTATTCCCTTCTCAGCAAAGAAAGGAATTAATCATAGCTCCTTGGCATTGTCACTTCTGAACTTCTTTATTGATGTCTGATACTGTGTCTCAATCATCTTACAAAACTGAGGAATAATTACAATGACCTCAGATTTATGAACCAAAAGATGCACCCATGTCATTCTACTCTTGTCTTCAACAAGTGTCAAGAAGTAACTATGCCCAGAGTGTGTAGGTGTCCTATAAGGACCCCAAATATCACAGTGTATGAGTTCAAATAACACATTTGACTTGTTCCCTCTTATCTTATAAGGCAACTTCTTTTGTTTTTCTAAAGGACAAATATCACAATGAGTGTTATTTACCTTATTTCTGCAGTCTAAAGACCTCATCATCTTTTTCAACTTCATATCTGAGAGATGGCCGAATCTCTTGTGCCATATCTCAGAAATCACTTTCTCAGATAAAGCATTTAAGCTCAATGCTGCATTTCTTTCATCATTTCTTCCTCCATTTTGAATGAGATAGAGAGCCCCAACCTTGATGCCAACTCCCAACACCTGTCTAGTCTCAATTTCTTCAATACTACAAGTATATTTAGCACACACAAAAACACATTTATGTGTATTTGTTAATTGAGACATGGACACCAAATTGAACTTCAAGTCAGGTACATACAGTACACTTTCCAAAACCAGATCATCATTCAATTTCACTTTGCCAATAGATGACACCGTCACTTTATCTCCATTAGGCAAATACACATATGTATCTTTCACAGAGATCATGTCATGCATAAAAAACTCATTGCAACACATATGATCAGTAGCACCACTGTAAATAATCCATGAATCTGGCAACATGGTACTTGGTGAAAAAGTAGACTGAAAAGAATATGAACTTACCCCTCCCATGAAATGATGACTGTAACTGTTTTCACTTGCATTGCTTGGAGAAGATTGTTGAAGAGGACTATCCATGCCATGAGAACTCCCTGAGCTTGTATTCCCATTATTACTAGCATTTAGGTTCTGCATTTGATTATTGATGTAGCTCATCATCTGTTGACATTGACTTTGTGTAAGAGTGGAGGACTGCACATCTGCATTGACCCTTTTTGATCCAATCACATTGTGAGCTTGAGCTTTCCCTTTTGGCTTATAGTTAGTAGGATAACCATGTAACTTCCAACATTTTGCTTTAATGTGACCAGTACCTCCACAATGATAACAAGTAGGTTTAGCATTGTAATTGCCATGAACACTTGAGTTAGAACCTTGAGTGGAGTTGTATCCAGCTCCATCATACTCTTTAGGACTTCTAGGTGGCATAGAATTTGAATACATAGCCACATTCTGCTGATTACTTGAATACATTGCCATTGGATTCAAAACCTGAGGTATACTAATTTGTGACTGCATCTCTTGCTGAACAACCTTAGAAAAGACTTTGTTCATACTTGGCAAAGGGTCTGTCAACAATAATTGATCTCTTACAAAAGTATAAGAATCATTTAACCCCATCAGAAACTGCATCACATAATCCTCCTCAACTGAACTCTGCACTCTACCACATTCACAAAAGAGAACTGTCTTGTAGTTACTTAACTCATCCCATAGAGTTTTTAGTTTTGTGTAATAGACTGTAACAGTCATATCTCCTTGCTTCAAAGAGCTAATTTCCTTTTTCAATTGGAAAATCTTAGGTATATTTTTCTGTGAGAATCTCTCAAATAAATCCACCCATATCTCCCTTGCTGTTGTTCTATACATAACACTTCCAGAAATGTCCCTAGAAACAGCACTAAGCAGCCATGAAATCACCATAGCATCACATCTCTTCCAAAGTGGATAGAGCTCATTCCCTGGATCTGGCATCTCAATGCTTCCACAAACAAAACCTAGTTTGTTCTTAGCTTCTAGAGCTACAAGCATAGATCGATGCCATGTATTGAAATTTTCTCCAGTTAAAACTTGAGAAACCAACACACTACCAGGATTTTCAGAATAACTTATAAAAAATGGAGAAGAGCTTTCTGTGCTCAGATTCATACCTCTCCCAGCTGCTCGTTGCGAGCCATTGGCACCGAACTCTCCATCGGTCGCCAATTCAAAACACCAGATCGGCTACAACCTCAAATTGCAGCACAAACAGATCTGGCCCTATCTCTGTGATCTTCAAATCACAGCACCCTCCCTTGTTGCTTCAGATCCAAAACCCTAGGTCGTACCAGCGAGCTGAATCGAGCTCTGATACCATATTAGAACCTGAGAAATCTTCATTTTCATTGATAATTTTTTATTACAAAGCTTGAGAAACAATGAAGAGAGCTCTGCTCTTTATACCTACATAGAAGGGGAGGTAAATGTAAATAACTAAAACTAATAACAACCTAGCCTAGTCAGCAACTACTTGGCAAACAAGAGCCAATCAGACTGTGCCACGCAGTCTGATGGTTGCTGCCTTATTGAGACGACACCGTTCCACTTAAGGGACGGAAAATTCAAAAGCTAACGTTCAATCAAATCCAACGGCAGCTGCTACTCTTCCTCTTCTGATCCAACGGTCACTGAACACTCTCAGTTCATGTCATCAGTTTGGCATGAGTTGCAGTTTAGTCCAAGCTGAAGTTGATATCTTTCACTTCATTTCTGATAGAACCCTCTCTTTCCTACCACTGTGTCTCGTCCTTCTCCCCATTTTGACTTTAACCACTATCCGATGGGTCAATTCGACCCGGTGATTTAAATAGCAAAATAATGCATTTTTCTTGTAACATTTTCATGATGTTGTAAAGTAAATGTTACTCTATAACAAGGTGACAAAATTATCAAAAAATCGCATCGTTTTGCGATCCAAATCACCCGGTCAAAGTGACCCAAATACAAGTCAAAAAGTCAACATGGGGAGAAAGAGAAGAGAGGTACTCGGAAAAAAAAAAAAAAAAACACTCCTATTTACTGTTCCAAACCTTCGTTGTTCAACACTTCTTCATCAAGGTAACAATCATTTCGGTGTGCTAATGTTCTCGGGGAAATAACTACAGGACTAATTACATGTTTCAAGAAAGGGTAAGGTTCTCCTGAACAAAAAAATTCTTGGCTAATTCCTTAACAAATTCTTCTAGTTGATAATGTTCCGGCCTGCATGACAGTTAAATACAAAAACCATGTTTCCACAGCTACTACTCGTGCACCACCATCTTTACCATTGAACATTATTGTAAGTAGTTCTCTAAAGATGCACCACCACTCCACTGCCACAACCAAAATTACTCGCCATGTCCACAGCCTTGGCTAATAGCTGGTAAGGTGGGTGTTGGGGTGGAGCCTGGTCTTGGCACCCTGTTTTATGAACCGACACGGTTCATGATTTGCTAAGACCGGAAAACGAGACATGACACGTGGAGCAAAGGGTTGGACCGGTTGCTCGTTTGGGCTTCGATCCGGCCCGGTTTAATGAGTTGTTTATTTATAGAGCTATTATGATACGAGTATTGCAGATGACGGTGAGCACGAGCCGATAGAGCCTCCGTCGCGAACACACTTGCGGAAGAATGTGCGTCCGCCGAGGAGGTTTGATGATTTCGTCGTCACGAAGAAGTAGTCGTTTGATTTATTAGTTTGAGTTATTTTATTTAGAACGTTGTTTTAGTTTGCTGAAATTTTAGTGAGTCGTATGAATAATCTTCCCGGTTTTCTATTCGGTTCTTTCTTCTTCCCCATCGTCCCGCAGCTCCATCCATGGCCGCCACACAACCCTCACCCATGTCCTTGGACATCCTCACCAATTCCTACAAAACCATAGATTCTAGGGTTGTGATCCTCGCGGAAGAAAACCAGGAGATCAAGGCCAAATTAGACAAGATACTTGCGTCCATCAACCCCGCACCCATCCTGCCCACGCCGACCACCCAAACCGGACAGCCTTCGGCCGACGCCTCCAAGGCTTTGACGCCGGGTACGTCCGGTTGGAAAATTCCGCCTTCGGTGGTTGCTACCACCAACGGTACCGGCGATAATGGACCCCGTATGCGCGTTGACGCTCCTCGTTTCGCGGGAACCGATCCGGCAGGCTGGATTTACAAGTCCATAAGTATTATGATTACTTCCGATCTTCTGAGAATGAACGGATTCAGTTTGTGGGCCTCTTGTTCGATCACCCAGCTTCCGAATGGCTTCGATACTATGAAGGTAATAATCCCTCTGCTACTTGGATGGAATTTTTGTGTGCGGTGAAGTAACGGTTTGATCCTAACCATTATGAGGATTATGTGGGTAATCTTTCAAAATTGACACAGACAACTACAGTTTTAGCGTATCAGACTGAATTTGAGCAAGCGTTCAATAAGATTAGTGGAGTGGCTCATTCTATATTGATATCTATTTTTCGTTCGGGTCTCAAACAACCCGTTCGCCGTGAGTTATTGCAGCCACCCGTCTACTTTGGCTTAGGCCTTTGCTCTTGCACGTTAATTATCCGCCAGTCATGTAGAAACGGTCACCGCTTATGCACCGCGGCGCTCTTAGCAACCGAACAACACTAAACCACCCGACAACAACCCAGCAGCCCCTACACCATTAGCTGGCCGAAAGCCAGCCTTACAGCAGGTGTGAGTCTCTCAGGAAGTGAAAGATGCTCGTTCTGCCCAGGGATTGTGCTGGTATTGTGATGAGAAATATGACCCAAAACATCGGTGCAGACACAGGTTTTTATTTCTTATGGGAGGACGCGATGATGAAGATGCGGACGACGATGTGGCTGATCTTCATGTTGATGACACGATCCAAGCGGATATTTTTCTTCTGCATACACTTGCCACTCACTCGAGTCGGCGCTCCTTGCGCATTGTTGGCCAGATTTCGGGCTCACCTGTTAATGTGTAGATTGATAGCGGCAGCACACATATCGCCCATCCTTCTGTTGCTGAAAGGTTGGGTCTTGTTTTGCATCCCGTGTCGCCTTTTCGGGTTTATGTTGGTAATGGCGCGTCATTACGCTGTTCTTATTATTGCCTGAAGACCCCATTGATCATCTAGGGGACTACACTCGAGTTGGACTTGTACGTCTTGATGGTGCACAGTATTGATATTGTGTTAGGGGTACAGTGGCTTGCTTCTTTGGGACGTTTTGCGATGGATTATAGTACGCTGTCCATGGAGTTTCAGTGTGGCGGCAAGGATGTTACTTTCCAGGAGGATACAACTCCACCGAAGCAAGTATCCTACAGTCGGTTTCTTTCATTATTTGCGCAACCCCAGTTATGTGAGATTTTTGAGCTATTCTCTGTGGACGCAACTCCGTTGACAGTCGTGGACGAACCGCTGCAGTTTCCCACCGACCTTTCTCCTGAGATTCAGCGGGTTCTCACCCGTCATACGGGCGTCTTTCAGTTACCTTCTGGTCTTCCTCCGCCGCGTCCTTGCGATCACCGCATTCATCTGCAGCCAGGGTCCAAACCGGTGAATGTACGGCCATATCGTTACCCCTATTTTCAAAAGACCGAGATAGAGAGACAAGTCCGTGCCATGCTTCAGCAGGGGATTATCCGGCCTAGTCTGAGTGCTTTTTCGTCTCCGGTGCTGCTAGTGCGCAAGAAAGACGGCACTTTTTGTTTCTGCGTTGATTATCGTGCCTTGAATACTGCTACGGTACCTGATCACTTCCCGATCCCTACATCAGATGAGTTATTCGATGAGTTGGGTGCGGCTCGATTCTTTACTAAACTCGACTTGCGTTCGGGCTATCACCAGATCCGTATGAGTGCTCCTGATATTGAGAAGACTGCTTTCCGGACTCATGAGGGCCATTATGAGTTCCTAGTGATGCCGTTTGGGCTCACCAATGCCCCTTCGACCTTTCAGGCTACGATGAATCAGATTCTTCAGCCGTACCTGCGCCGCTTTGTAATTGTTTTCTTCGATGACATTCTCATTAACAGCAGTACGCTGTTACTCCACGCCAGCCATCTTGATCAGGTTTTGCAGCTCCTCTCTTCTCATGGTTTCTTTGTTAAATTGACTAAGTGTTCGTTTAGCAGAACGACAGTGGATTACCTGGGCCATTTGATTTCTGAGGGTCACTTGAAGGCCGATCCAGACAAAATTTCTGCTATGGTTGCTTGGCCGTTGCCCACCTCTCAAGCAAATGCGCGGTTTTCTGTGATTGACTGGGTATTATCGTCGCTTTGTCCGGGATGCGTCGTTGGCTTCTCCGCTGACCGAGTTATTGAAAAAAGACTCTTTTGTTTGGACCGATTCCGCTACAGCCGCTTTTGATGCCCTTAAGGCAGCCATGACCTCTGCTCCTGTCTTGCTGTTACCTGATTTTTCTTTACCATTTGTCTTGGACACCGATGCTTCCGACGTCGGTATTGGCGCAGTTTTGATGCAGGACAACCACCCTACTGCATTCTTCAGTAAAAAGTTGGGGCCTCGCCGTCGTTTAGCCTCGACGTATCATAAGGAGCTCTACGCCATTATTGAGTCTGTTCAGAAATGGCGCCAGTATTTGCTTGGGCGTGAGTTTGTTATCCGCAGCGACCAGAAGAGTTTACGTGAATTGTTGACGCAGGTTATTCAGACCCCGAATTAGCAGTTTTATATCAGGAAGTTGATGGGATTTCAGTTTCGCATTGAGTACAAAACAGGGACTGCGAACAGAGTTGCCGATGCCTTGTCTCGCCGTGAGGATGATGACCCGGGCCGCGCTATGGAGGCCGAAGTCTCTCCAACAGCCTTGTCCCTCACGGTTTTCCAGCCCCACGCGAAATTCTTGCGGAGATACGCCGTGAAAATGGCGTTAGTGATGACTTATTGGCTTTACATGCCGCGGTTAGTTCTTCCACTCCCCCTCCCAATTTTACGGTTGTCGATGGTTTGTTATATTATGGTACTCGTCTCTGCGTCAGTGGCTCCTCCCCGTTGCGCGAGAAGCTTCTCTTTGAGTTCCATAGCTCCCCTTTGGCTGGCTATCCTGAGGTGGATCGTACCTTTCGCCGCCTCTTTGCGGTGTTTTATTGGCCGCGCATGCGGTTTGATGTTCGTCAGTTTGCTGCCGCCTGTCATGTCTGCCAAACGACGAAGTATTCTACTCTGAAACCTGTCGGTCTTTTTCAGCCATTGCCTATTCCTGAGCAGGTTTGGGAATTTGCCACTATGGAATTTATCACGGGATTACCGACTTCTCAGGGGTTTACCGCCATCATGGTCGTGGTGGATCGGTTGACCAAGTATGCCCATTTTGGTCCTCTTCCTGCAGAGTTCGATGCGCCTAAGGTTGCGAAGTTATTTGTGGAAGTGGTAGTCAAACATCATGGGTTTCCGGCACTTCTTCTCTCGGATCGTGATCCCATTTTTATGAGTCTTTTTTGGAAGGAGCTCTTTCGTCTCAGTGGTACCTCCCTCAAGTACAGCACCGCTTATTACCCCGAGGACAGACAGAGGTGAAGAACCGTGGGTTGAAAAATTATTTGCGCGCCTTCACGAGTGAACGGCCAACGCGGTGGTCACAGTTTTTACCTTGGGCAGAGTTGGCACTCAATTGCACGCATAACAAGAGCATTGCTTCCTCTCCTTTTCGTGCACTCTATGGCCGAGACCCTCCTTCTTTGTTTCCTTCGACCGCTCGTTCAGGTAAATCCCCTTTTGTTGCCTAGTCCACTGTAATGATTCAGAGTGAACAACTGATCTCTTACCTGTCACAAAAACGATGAGATACAACAACTTCAGGAAATCTTCAGTGATGTCTACCAAATATCTAACATGCTGCAAAATGGCAATTTTGATCGTAATGTAGTGAGTGCAGAGGTCTCATCCAATCTTTTAGAGACGTAGCCACACGTGATCAGTAGAGTGATATGAATTTCAGTAAATTCCATGCTCAGACGATATTTCATTCAATAACTAAAACATTTTCCTTCAACTAATTACCTTAAGCAGTATGTTTATACTTGTTACTCTCAAGCTCTGGGCCATCTATTCCGGTTACTGACAGATCAGTGAAAATACGTACAGAATAAAACTCAGTATTAGTATGATTTGACAGTTCAAAATTTTAACATGAACTATGGAGTACTGTCACACTGTATAAAAGTATAAAGGAAATCAGCGAGTAGATATGACAGCTAAAGGAATCTCTTTTAAGCTTTCTAAAAATAAACTAAATTTATCTCTATTAACATATCGCCCATGCTCTTTCCATCACCTCTCGCATTATTTTACTGCAGTAATCTCTCCAATGTCTTAACCAAAATCATTTGTCCGATTCTTACAGGGAAGTTTACTTACTTAAAACACTATTTTCTGAAAAAACGTCGAATTTCTTTCTGCCACCATTCTTTGAAATAGTGTCTTTAGCCACATGCATGTTAATTCACTGGTCTCTGTCATTACAAGACCACCTAATTATCTATCAGTCATGTGCAACCATTATTTTCAGTTCACACTCCTTCCTACCTTCTACTTCAAATAATACTCTTTTATCTTTTATTTTAATGCAATCATCAAGAACCACTCATAATGGATTAAAATATATGTAATCGATTCACATCTCAAACTCGCTGAACTTCCTTGAACAACTGCATGCGATTCTTTATTTAACAATTAAAAGAAATTGAATTGTTTGGATATGTAGGAGATTAATGAGACCGCGTAGGTACTTACTTGGTTTGGTCAATTATAGATTAATGAAACATAACTCGTGGTAATACAACTCAGAGCAAGGCTATAAAAATTTGAAACATTGTAATAATACACAGAGTTCTCCTTAATACACTTAACATGTTAAGACAGCCACTGGAATGTTTACAAAGTAAGATTGATATAAATTTCATACTCCTTCGATTTCAATCATTCCGTCTGAAGGACAAGACCTCTTATATCATCTTCATATATGGAACCCCAATACAGTTTTCACTATAACTATTCTCCATCTACAAGAAGAAGAAAAGACAATACATAGATATACTAATATGTTAAAAGCACATAGATGCTATGAGTTCATCACAATTGATAGGTACAATATTATGTCATCAGCATCCAGAAGAAAAGAAAATGCATAGCTACACAGGTTCAATTTCAGGAAAATGATCTGAGCACGTCGAGCAGAGTCCATGATATATCAGTGTAAAATATGGGCATGAAATCTGGCAAGGTTCAATTTCAGGAAAATGATCTGAGCACGTCGAGCAGAGTCCATGATATATCAGTGTAAAATATGGGCATGAAACCTGGCAAGGCGCCTAGATACTTCAGGTTGAAACTTAAAGAAAGATAAGAAATTAGATTAACTAGAAGCTAATAACTGATATTCTTTAATCACAAGAAGCAGTCCTGAATGTGACAGCCATTGACTAACCAATACAAAAATAAGTTGGCGCTGATATTCTACCCAAAAAAATCAGTGTTGCATGATTTGTGTTATTTAACTACTGATGGCAACAAGATAGAAGTTGGAAGGCACAACTCATCAGGAGATGAGGTAAGATCCATAAACAATTACAAATGGTAACTATTAAATTATCAGTTAGAACTCTCGATGGGCCAAGGTATTCCAGGAAGGAGATGATGTGATGGTGATTCTGCACAAGGAGCGATTTACAGTGGGCACTTACAGCAAGTTAAAGCCAAGAAAGTATGGGCCTTACAAGATTGTGAAGAAGATTAATGACAACGCTTACATTGTCGATCTGCCGAAGAGAATGGGAATTTCCAAGAAAGTATGGGCCTTACAAGTTTGGGTAGTGCCTTTGGCCACAGGCTATTTTTAGTAATTCAGAAAAGGGAAAGTGTGAAGAGAGAAAGAGCATGAAGGATTAAGGGCTGACTTTTGAAGAAGCAAGACTGTTTGGCTCCCTTTTAATCTCTTAAAATACTTTTCGAGCTTCTTTAAACCAAAGATCTCCCCTTTTGAAGATTGTCGTTTGGCTCTCTTCGTTGCTTCTAGACTGCATCAGCGGGTCTTATAGAGGTTCAATAAAAACTTATGATTCAACCCATATGCACTCTACTTCGTCCACCCTTCTTTTATCCTATGGGAAACATCATCTTCAATCTCTCCATCACTACGTAGAATTGACCCAAGATATCTAAAATAATCCTTCTTTGGCACCTCTTACCCACCAATAATTATTGCTTGCACTCCCACTGTCTGATGGCCACTAAAGTTACGCTCCGTGTATTTTGTCTTGGTCCAACTAATCCTACATCCTAAAGATTCTAAATTATCCCTCCATAATTCTACATACCATTTAGCCCGCTCTTGTTTAATCAATTAAAACTATATCGGCAGGGAATTACAAACACCGCGGGATATCTTTCTGACTACTCTTTGTAACCTCATCCGGAATCAAAGGGAATAGTTATTGACAAAGAAATAGATGGAAACTTTGTAGTGGGCTTTAGGCTAAACGGTTAGCTTCTAACTCGGTGACTATGTATTTACCTTCACTGCAATTGGAACTTGTTTTCAGATACCATGACTTATCTTTTAATTTGTATTAGCCGTTAGCCTACGCTTATACTTTGGAACAAAAGCATTAAAAGAGGGTCAACAATCATAATAATTCACAGAAGTAGTGGATCATCATTCTCGGCTACATACCACAAGAAGAGAAGAGAAGAAGTGGCTTCTGCATATCTGCATGAAAAACTTCCCCAATTATAAGTATCAGAGCTCAGTATGTACCAGCAAATGAAGATTTCTCCAAATAAAGGACTTCGCCGTCACCTTCCTTCTCCAGCATCACCCATGGGAGAGCCTGCTAGAGTTCACGAGTCAAACAACCCCAAGATATCTCAGGTTTTGTCTGAAATAAACAGTAGTCAGTCATTATTCATATTAAGAGGCAGTATAAGTTGTAAATTCAGACCAACTGATAGATAAATGTCATGATGATTACAATAGGGAATAAGAAGCACCTTTGACATACTTTTGCATATGCATGATTATCATACTAAATGCAGTTTCAGCTTACCACATAAAAGGCCCTTTCAATGACCATAACATATGATAGTGAGTTCAATTCTAATTGACTGCCACCCATTCCAGTAATCTGAAGCTAAACTAAGATGGAAGCACAAACAACATACTGGACAAGCTGGGTCCGGATGAATATTCAGAAATCAGAAATGAACGAGGATCAGGGATCTATTTACAAAATTGGCAAGAATGGGAGCTAACCAACCCAGATACTTCGTGATCTGGGAGGAATCTCCGGAAACACTGTAGTATATCATTATCAGGGGCGCATCATAGGCAATACTAGGTCTACTTAGTTTGTGTAGACCTGTTTTGGTGCAATGGTGTTATCTATGTTCATTGTTCACTTAACTTCTAATTAAACCGTGTGCAAAATAGATACATGGTGGGTAATGATTCTCTTATTATGAACATTGAAAAAATGTATGCCTCATATCACGACAAATGGCACTACGAGAGCTTTAGGTCACGGCCAAAGCGGGTACTATAGTCTCGTTAAACCTCTACTCACGTCAAGTTAATGAATTTTCTCGTAAAATATTTGCCCAACATACACTAATGCAATGCGGGTCTTGCAATTGTTACATAAAACTTACCCTTCAGCCTAGGTGGGATCCCACGTCAACACAACACTCCAGATGCACTCCTCCACTTTGTCCACCCTGCTTTTATCATATAGGTAACATCATCATCTATATTTCCATCACTACGCAGAATTGACCCATGATATCTAAAACTATCCTTCTTTGGCCCCTCTTTCCCACCAATAGTTATCGACTCTTCTTCCACTGTCCAACGCCACTTAAGTTACACTACATATTCTATGTCATAGTCCGACTAATCCCAAATCTTTTAGAATCTAAATTACCCTTCAATAAATCTAACTTATTGTTTAGCCCACTCCTTCCTTCATCGATCAACACTTTAAATATGCAAATAGCATGTACCACGAGACATCATCTTGGATATCGTTGTAATCTCATCCATCACAAAAGTTGCCATGTACGCACTTAACAGTGACTCTTGGTGTAAACGTATTGCCATGGGGAATTCTCTCCTCACTCCTCCCACTGTCCTCACAAGTAACTGTTTTCCTTAATCACCTCAATACATTCGATAGGTACCCCATTTCTCCACGACTTTCCACAGTAGCTCTCGAGACACTCAATCAAATGCCTTTTCTAAGTAATACTTAATGGAGGTCTCACTTATAATCTCTGTATTTCTTCATTCAGTGCCTAAGTAGGAATGTGATCTCCATTACCAATTTCCATAATACCAAATTGATTTATAGAATCACATCTTTATCTGCTCATAAAAACACACCCAAAGCTTTATTAGGTCACTCATAAGTCTGATACTTCAATAAGGAGAGAGAATTTGGATATCTCCCGTGTTCTTAAATAAAGGCACCAAAGTACTCTACCTCCACTCTTCCGGCATTTTCTTGAACTTCACGATTTTAATAAGGAAATTAGTCATCCAGAATGCCCCTTTGTCACCTACAGACTTGCGCACTGCAATCCAAAATTATATTAAAGTATAAGTTAACTTTGTTTTAGCATCTACAAAATCTCGTATGGATCAAAATCTGAGCAAGACACTGGTTGTGTCACTACAAAGTGTGTATCTTTCATTAAACATGTTCTCTCTCAATCAAATATAGTTCAAGCTCATCAATAATGCAACCAAATCAAAAGCGTAATCTGTCATTACAAAGGTTCTCTCTGCATTTGCTACCGTTGAAAGGTACTCTTTCACTAAAATGTTAATATTTCATCAAAAAAGGTGCTCTTTCCATTATTTGTAGTTCAATCTCATCAATAATGCAACAACTCCAGTCCATAAGCCAGAGAACTAAAAAACTGAAAAATTGACTACTCACAATTATTACTCAAGAGATATGGTCCTATCATTTGTTGTGTTCACATACACAAAACAAGAATCAAACAACAGTCCACAATTACGACTGATGGCATATCCATTAATTTTAACAACGCCGTATGATGGGAAGAAGGCGAAACATGGGATCCTTTCAGGTTGTCTATTCCGACTGGTTTTAGCCCTGCATCCAGCCAATTTCAAATTCCACCACGATAGGTGATGGCTCTGCCGTTACTGGAGAACCACCGAGTCTCCACAGTCAGCCTTGTCATTCTCATTTTCTGCATTCTTTTTTTTTTTTTTTTTTGTTACCACGTTCGCCTTTTACCATATGCCTCTTTGGCTTTGTTGGGGCTTTAAGCTCCGGGTTGAATATTGTCACCTTCTGTTACTTCGTGTTAAATGGGTTCAGTGATATAATCTGGTTCGTTAATACTATCACCTTCTGTGTTGTCTTGCATCCCCATCATGTGATTATAGTCCTGCATGTTCCCGCACTTAAATATAAGGTGTCTTTGAAAGAGATTCTTCGGACATCAAAACAAAGGTTTCTTCTGGACCTCATATACTTCCTCTATGTTTGGTGTAGGTAATGTAGCTGGGGTTGACATAGACATCAGTAGTGTTTCGCAAGTTCATTTATACAGATGGATGTGGTAATCAGTCTGGCTGTTACTTAAACATAAGCATTTTTATCGTAATCTGGAAGGTAATTGCTCTGTTTCATCATCTATGCCTAAAGACTGTCCAGTTAGTTACTCTAAGGCCTAATTTAGCAAGCCCCTTCTGCAGCCTGGATTTATCTTATAAATCTGACCCATATAGCATGGTCCCATCTCTCTCTGTTTCTCTCGATCTCTCGTATACCTATCTCAATAATATCGCACTCTCCTTCCCTGCTTCTCTCACTCTTTTGGGTGATCAACAGATGCCAACATCCATCCCAACTTTGGTTATGACACTAGTGGTGCCCGCGATATATGGTAGCAACATAATGTATTCTCAGACCTATCTATCAATCAGAGAGTGGTGCAGGACCCACCAAAGTTACAGTCAATTGGTGGTGGTATTGGCTTCACTGGTGGTAGTGGCAGTGGTGCATTTGAACCTCAACTTTAAGTTTCAATTACGACCACCCATGTCCATTTCATCTAATGCATTGCTGTCTTATACATCTTTGAACCAAAAGTGTGATGGGGGTCGTGCAATTGTTACTTAGTTATTTGTAGTTCTCTCAGTCCAAAGAACAATACAGCCTCTTATATCTTCTTCATGTATGGAACTTGATCTTATTTAAATGGAAGAAGAAGAAGAATACTAACATATAAAAGTTACATAGATGTATCTTAATCACCCAGGACTTTTTATTTATCAAATTAACGAAAAGAAGCATAACAGAAGCCCCTTGGAATATAATTGAAGCACATAATCCAATAGTATTATTATGATGCTTTTCCCGAATGTGGAGCAAAAACTGAGTGGGAGAGGAGTCACCCCCTTGTCTCTTCATCTTTCTGCCTCAGTTATATCTCTCATAATGTAATGTCCAGTGCCAGGGGGGAAACGTGATGGTTAGAAAAAAGAACGTATCTTATACTCTCTCTATTTCAATATTTTGGTCCCTTTTGGGATTCCAACTTTTTAAGGGGACATACAATCATTATATTCCTACAAACTTTTTACCATGTAATTGACTTAAAATACCCCCACTTTTTTAATTTTTTGATAATGCATTCCTACTTTTTTAGGGTAAAGTGGAAAAACTACAGTATTATGAGTCACAAAAAAGGAAAGTGACAAAAGTTCTGAGACAGCCAAAAATAGAATAGGGTACATAAATAAATCGGGTAAACAACAGTATAAGCAACACAATTGCAGTATTGTGGGGAAAATTCGGTATTTGGGAATGAAACACAAAAACTTCAATTGATTATGTCTATTTCATAGGTAACCAAAGGATTAGTAACACTTACAAATCTCTATATAAGGGGTGTCCCTAACACAACCAAAATCATCCACCTAGCCATCTTCCTTCACCACACATGGAGCCTCTTTCTTGGGCTGCTCTAGCCATAATATTGCTAGCTTCACTGCCCCTTCTTCGAATACTCATCACCACAGGAAAAGACCTTAAATCCCCTCCAGGACCTAAACCATGGCCGATCATTGGCAACTTAAACCTTATGGATCCTCTTCTCCATCGATGTCTTGACAAGCTATCCAAAAGATACGGAGATATAATGCTACTCAAATTCGGTAGCGCCCCTGTGGTGGTAGCGTCTTCCCCTGAGATGGCCAAGGAGTTTCTAAGAACACACGACCAAACCTTCTCATCTCGCCCAGTCACTGCAGCTGGTATATTTACCTCCTATGACTGTCAAAACGTGTCGTGGGCTCCTTACGGCCCTTACTGGCGCCAAGCCCGGAAAATCTTGGTCCATGACATTCTCAACCAAAAAAGATTGGATGCAAATGAGTACATCAGAGTGGAGGAAAGGCAGGCTTTCATGTCCTGCCTCTTTTCCCTCTCGGGTCAGAAAGTAGAGCTCCGAGGACATCTGACCCACTTTGCGCACTCCCATATAAGCAGAATGGTACTTGGGGAGAACTACTTCAGCAAGAGGAGCAGTTCTTCAGTGGTGAAAGGAGGAGACGATCTCCGCGACATGCTGGTAGAGTTGGTACATCTGAATGGTGTGTTTAACCTAGGGGACTGGATACCCTGGCTAGCAGTCTTTGACTTGCAGGGGTACGTAAAGAAAATGAAAATCCTGTATGAGAAGCTAGACAAGTTTCACAATGATGTGATTGATGAGCATGTGGATAGGAGGAATAGGGAGAAGGACAACTTTGTGGCTAAGGACATGGTGGATGTGCTGTTGCAGCTTGCCGAGGATCCAGAGCTCGAGGTCAAGCTCACTACTGATTCTATCAAGGGCATCCTGCAGGTAAATTTGTTTCCGAAGCACGTTGCATTATACCACACAGACATAAAAATGTTATCAGTTGACTGAACTGTCTATATGATAAAGATAGAAAAACATCTTTTGGACCATTAAATTAAATCTGGAGAATCGTAGCCGCTGGATCAATTCAATTCTCAACCATACAACTCATTCAAACTAGCGGGAACTTATTATTCTTCCCACGTATTATAACTCCATTTTGTGTTATATGACCTCTTATATAATTATTATTTCAATGCACTAACCGTGTGCTAAATGTTATCACAATTCTTTCTTGTAGTGATTTTAGGCACGGATCGATAAATGCAATTTATCAAATAAGTCATGTGAATTCTAGTCTCTTGTTGATTGACCTTGTTTACAACTAAGTTAATTGTTTCAATTGAAGAAAACAAACGGGAAATTTATCAAAATCGTAATGATTAATTACTTATTTGACAACAGGACCCGATAGTTGGAGGCACAGACGGCGTAGTGGTACCTTTGGAATGGGCATTATCTGAACTCCTAAAGCAACCCAACATTTTAAAGAAAGCAGTTGAAGAGGTAGACAGGGTCATCGGAAGAGAGAGGTGGGCAGAAGAGAAAGACATCCCACAACTGCCATATCTTGGGGCAATTGTGAAGGAAACGCTGAGGCTACATCCGGTAGCTACATTGCTTCCGCCACACTATTCAACTGAAGATTGCCAAGTCTCTGGTTACCACATTTCTAAAGGTACCATGGTCCTCATCAATGTATGGAGTATAGGGAGAAATCCTAAATATTGGCCAGAAGCTGAAAAATTCTGGCCAGAGAGGTTCATTGGGAATGACATTGACTTTAAGGGGCAACACTTTGAGTTAGTTCCTTTTGGTTCTGGACGGAGAATGTGCCCTGGCTATAAGCTTGGATTGAAGCTTGTCATAACAGCCTTGGCTAACATGTTACAGGGATTTGAGTTGAACTTGCCAAATAATCTCAAACCGGAAGATCTGAACATGCAGGAAAAATACGGACTGAGTACAAATCGAGAAAACCCACTTGAGGTTGTGGTTCGGCCTCGCTTCCCAGCTCATTTCTATTGATCTAGGTGTTTCTTCGGGGGTGATCCGTTAGAGATGCTATGGGTTACAGCACATCTTATGGTTTGGGTACCACGTACCACTCTTCCTTTTACTAGTGCAATGTTTTTCCGGAAATAATGAGGTGTAGTCTATGCAAGGGACTCCTTTCAATACCACATCCTGTAGTAGTTTCCCTCTAAATGTTTTTCTTCTGTGGCTTCTGTCCTCTTCTCTTCCTTCTCTAAGGTCGCCATAACTGGTTGTTGCTTCTACTTTATGTTGCTTATTTCGTTCTTGCAAGGTTTGTTGAATATCCTTTGCTGCTAAGCCAATTGTGATCTTTCAATTTGATTATTCTCCGCATGATCTATGCTTCTACCTTTGTTAATTATTAGTCTATTTCCTGAAATTAGAGCTGTCAAAATCAGCCCAGCCCATACGCCCGCAAGCCGCAGCCTTTAATTGGCTAGAACCCACCCATTTAAATATATGGGTTGATATTGTACTGCCCATTTAAAATCCACATATAAACAGGCAGATATGGGCGGTTTCAAGGGCCCCATCAAAAACCCGAGCTTAAATAAAGTACTTCATCTATTTTAATTTTACTTTATTGGTTTATGTTTAATTTATAATGTCAATTATACACACACACGATATGGAGTAAGCAAGGACGGAGTGTGAGAAGAAGCTATAAGCACCAAGCGGTAATTCTGGGTCGTCCGAAGACTATGGTGCGCCGCTCATATTGTGCCACGAGGAGCATAGCTTGCAGGGGACCACGTCCCTTCTGCCCCCAAGGGGCTGGCCACCGTCTGGTGGGCCACACCTTTGACCGCACGCATCCCGCACTGACCGGGCTCCACGCCCATTCCGACCATGAGACAGTGTTCGGGGCGACACAGAAGGTTGCAGTACCACGTACCGAGGCGTTGCACACACCGGGACTCATTGCCGGCCCAACCCTAACGCAGGTGACGCTTCTGCTTTAGGCCCACCAAGTTCCAAGGCCCCCAGCCCAGAGTCATATATTAGAAGGGCAGATTAGTACTATTATGCAACAATAAAGCCATGAACAAGCCTGTTTCTTTCCTACTCTACTATTGCACATTTTTTTATGCATTTATGACTATGACTATTTAAATCTACTATTGTTCACTGTTAAAATTTACTTACTTTTTTCCCACTTATTTTGAAGTAATTCAAATAGTCATGATGTTCAACATTTTATTCGTGAATATTATTTTCTTTTTATGGATATCTTCAATCAAATTACTATATTTCTTGAAAATAGGTATTGAAAATACCGTGAAAAATGATCTTTTACTGTAATTAAAATTGCAAGTAATTTTTCTACCATTGAATGTATGCTATCTTGTTAGAATACTATCATAAATAAATATTATGTACATATTTTAGAAAATCATTTCCTTTCTTTTGTGAAGAATAACCTTTTTTCCACAAGAAATTATATAAAAAAGATAATTTATAATATATCATATAATAACAATTTGTTTAATTGAGGGCCTATTTTTTTTTCTTCGCTTTAGGCCCCGAGATATGTAGGGCCAGCCCTGCCGGGACTGGAGAAGTCTAGTACAGCGGTGGCTAGTAAGGTCCGTCAGATCTTCGCCGGGGGGATCTGAGAGGGGCTCGCAGGTACCTTATATAGGAGAAAGGTTTGTGCTTGGATTCGGGATCACATCACGTGCCTGAGGAGATTAGCTTTCACTGCCTAGAGAAGAATGAAGCTAACAGCATCCCTTGATGCTCGGTGCCTGGGTTGGAGGCTTCGAATCGATGAGCAGAAGGAAGCTTTCGGGAAGAGAGAAGAGGGAGTGGAGAGAAATGAGAGACAGAGGCGACCGACGTGTGTCACTTGCTAGGGTTAGAACTTAGAAAATAAGTTTATATAATGGCAGGTTCATTAGTAATCAATGGGGTTCCGCCTCAGAACCGATTGTTATTGATGGGAGTACCTAAGGAACCTACGTTGCACGGAAACGAGTACGGGTACGGCAAGACACGGAGACGCCGACACGCCAAATTTTGAAAAATCGAGAAACGCCGACACGGGATATATATATATATATATATATATATATATATATATATATATATATATATATATATATATATATATATATATATATGTCAGTTTTATGGCAGCCAGACTCATTACAATAAAGACATTAAACCAATAACAAGTTTAGTCACTACCAAGTACAAATAGATCAAAGCATAAATAAGTTAAGACACTACATGTAGGTCTTCGACTCTTCGCTTCTTTCGTCTTCGCCGTTGTCTCGCAAACCCGATTGGAGTCTTCGAGATAGTGTGCAGCTAAGGTTAAGGGACCACTATTGAGAAGATGATACTTGATAATTTCATAATAGTCCCTTAATTTTTAGAATATCACAAAACGACCCCCGAGAAATTTTAAAAAAATACCAGAGCAATCTAACGGCGTCTCCATTTTAAGACACGCGTGTCGGACCGAGTGTCTGGCCATTTTTTTTTTTTTTTGCTTTTCAAACCAAATCGCCACCTGGCGTGTCTGAGACGTCCAGCGACGTGCTGTAGACGTTTCCGCGTTTCGGGAGTGTCTGAGACGCTAACGGGACAATATTTGGAGTGTCGGTGCAACGTAGCCAGGAACTAATTAACAACACAAAAGGCTCAAACAATCCCGATGTGGGACAAATCTCGACATGCCCCTCACGTGTGACATCATACAAGCCCAACATACGAACAACACAACTGGGTGACGGTGAGCACGTGGGTTACACGTGCAGTATGAACAACTAGCGTGTGCTCTGATAAGAACCTTGGGGCTCCACCTCGACCAATTGGCTATGGATGGACTACGAAAAAAAAACAAAAAAAAAAAAAAGAAAAAAAAATAGAACAACAACAACAACAACAACAACAACAACAACAACAACAACAACAACAACAACAACAACAACAACAACAACACTTCAAGTTTCTTTAGATTATGGTCCACTTCTCTTAGAGTTTCTTTAAGTGCTCCTAGCTACCCTTCTAGTACACCTAGCCATCTCCACCCACATACCATCCGTTCCTTCACTGGTATGCCATATTCCTGTCTCAAATATTTGGTTTCTGCAAACTCAAGTTTTCGCCTCGCAAATTCCACCACCTAGTACGTGGGTGTCTAGATCCCCGACTTCTACTCTTCCTCTGCTTGAACAAATTTCCAAAACCAAAAACCTGTGTTGGGTGGTCAAGCTCTAAATTCATTAACAACCTTGATCGTAAAGAACATTACATCTTCAGTGCCTCGATCATAAGCTCTCCTGTAATGTGGAATACTTTATTTATCTGAGGGGTGATGCAGGAAGCACCAGGAATTATGAATCTCACAGATTCAATAACACTCAACTCAAACAGTGAGGAGAAATGAATATTATTTCATAAATCAAAAGCTGAACTGAAAATGTAAAATGCTCCCCTATTTATAGAGAATAGAGGAGAGACCTAACAAACTTTAACAGATAAGAATTGACTAAGAGATCAGGATAAGCCTGATCCTTCTAATGAATTCAAAAACTTGCTGATTAACTCTGAACAAGTTAACAACTAACTTATTCTGATAACAAATTTAAATCCTAATCTAAATAATATCATACTAAAAAATCCTAGATAACTGAGAATAACTTCTCAGTTTTTATCCGCATCATTCTCCTCCACTGAGAAAACTCTACTCCGGAGAGTTAAATGAAAGAAACAGAGCGCGGACGACCTTTCCAGAGCAACAAGTACTTCCATATACCCCCAGCAAGCAATTCCTTTGGATGATTGGTCCATTGAACCAAGTACCTCCATGAATCGCTTTGAACTGAAATCTTTGGACGATTCTTCCAGCTAACCAAATATCGGAATAAATCACTTTTAGAAAATGACCTCAAGAAATTCTCCCAACAAGCAAGAAATTTCCAAATCGCAATTTCGTAAGATGCACAAGTTGGTTGTCCTTCCCACTGGAGCAAGTATTGTACGATGTTCCCATAGGCATGCATAGATGGATATGGATGATTCTTCCAATACACTAGATACTTCCAAATCATATCTCGAGATACAAGAGAATACTTGGACTTGTATGACTCATCAAATTGTTTAACGGTTTGAGAAAATAGATAAGATATGTGAGTTGTATCACCTTTGCACAATTTCACTTGAGGCTGGAAAATAGGAATTAAGTTCAAGTGATCATACTTGTTGGAACCGTCCATGAACTTTAGAGCTGTAGGAGGCCGCTCTTTAAGACGCGGCGAATTATGATCGACACATAGGCCGACACAAATCCCTTCGACTATCTTTGGCATACACACATGAGACACGATGCAGTATATCACCAAGAGGTTCAGTGAATGACCATCAAGATAGAATTGAGTTCCTTTGAAATGCTCCCCTGGTCGTAGCATAACATACTTGCTTACTTTGATAGAGACTATACTCCACCTTTGAATTGTCACAATAAACTTCGGAATGTAATCAATCGAAGTACATGAGATCTCCAAATCAGGATCATTGGAGATAGGAACTAAGTTGGAGCTTGGCATTAAGCCATCATCACAACAGGTGACTTTGCCAGGTACATGATCTTTGATGATAGTGGTAGCATCTTCATTGAAGCATGCGGTATGTTCAACATCCTGCTCAACTTCATCACTCTCTTGAAATTCATCATCTGACCATGTAGGTTCCTCAAGAGCGTAAACTTCTTGAATGTCTTCATCATTTGTCTTTAAGTGTTGCTTTAGTTGAGTATCATTCTCCACTCCACGTGCATCAATGCATTGATCTTTACTCAACATAGAATGATGAGCATGATATGTCTGACGATCGTCCTGGTGAGAGATATGGGGCACTTTCTCTTTTACCTTGTGGTTAACCTTTGGAGATCGTCTGTAATCATACTCAAGATTGTAGTCGAAGTCACAAGGAAAGGAAGCTGCGTTTCTTGAACCCTCAACAGATGCAAACTTGTGACAACTTGACCCTTGAACTTTAGAGGAGGGGTGATCCAAATAATCGTCATAATCTCTTCTTTGTCTGTACGAAGATGGAAGGTACTTGTCCTTCAAAATTGCTTTCATCTCGTACCACTTCGTGATAGGCTCTTCCTCATGACGTTCTAGACTGTCTTCTAGCCTTTGCCAATATTTCTGAGCTGATCCTCGGAGATGATTAATAGCAAACACGATACATAGAGAGTCTGAAAAATCATATCGATCAAAATAATCTTCTATCTCATCAAGCCAATCCAATAATTTGGAGCTTTCTCCCCAAAAGTATAGAGCATCATTTCGTCGGCTGATTGGAGTAGAGTTGGGGGTTCCAAGCATGTGTTTCGTCTTTTTGGGATAGCCATATCCATATATATATGACTGTTGAGACTCGTAATGCGGTTGTGAGTATTTTCCATAATTCTTCGTGGAATCACGACTTCGGTAATAATATCGAGAATATTCTTCATATCTCGACATGGTCGTTTCGAAGACTTACACAACGAGACGCAAAGCCATCAGTGTGCCAAAAGCATGAGAGCTCCGTGAAAATAATCTCTTTGTGTTGACCTTAGATTCTCATAATCAATGCCAAGTGAAATTCAAAGAATGGAGGAGACCCGATATTCAAAGAATACGAGCCGAGTGTGACAAAAATCCTTAATAGGAGATTCGCCAATTAGCTAGTGAAATTTAAATCTCTGTGTGTGTGTGTTTTATTTGGGCTGTGAGTAATGGGCTGAAAATAAAAAGAGAAGCTGAGTTGTTATGATACTGGGCTGGAACAGATGAGTTTCAGTGAAGACTGTTGGGTTTTAGTGACTAGTTGGGCTAGGGTTTAAAGCAGGGGGTAAAATAGGGGTTGTGATTGTTGACAGGGGCAAAATAGGGTTTTCAGGGGCTGGTTTTGTTATCCGTTGGGTTGCAGAGAGAAGGAGACGCAGACATAGTCAAGGGTAGCGGCTGTGGGAAAAGAACATGGGCTAGGTGAAGTGGCGGCATCGGCAATGGTAGAGTTCGCCTGGGGTTCCAGTCGGGAACGGAGCAAAGGCGGTGTTGGAGTAGGCAACAGTAGCGATGGAACACTCGTCACTGTGTTCACTGTTCTGGTCTGATCAACTGTAAGGACGAAGCTGTGGTGGCTTCATTTCCCGCCAGTGATGGCAACACCGCTTGTGACGGCGCTGGTGGCGATTGACAGATGACGGATTGATTGTTCGCCGTCGCCTTCTCCTTGTGTCTCTTCCCCTTGCTGAATCACACAGAGAGAACAACGGCACTGAGCACCAACTGAAACGTTTACTAGTCCGCGATGGTACCGAAATCGGCGACGGGAGATGTTGAGGCGGAGCACCTGTGGCAGTCGGATTGTAATCAGTTTTGATCTCAGCAATGGCTCCGCAACTGGATCGGTCTGTGAATTCCTTCCTCTTCTCAATCTCGCCTTCTTCTTGCTGGTTTCGCCGGAAAAGGGACTGGATTTCTTCGATTGCTCGAGTCAGCGCTGGGGTGAATGGATCCCACGCTTGCTTGTGGTGAGACTGCTACTGGTGGTGGAAATGGCGAAAACTTCCAGGCTGGTGCTTGTCTGGTTCACACGGCACCCGGTCGCCGCCGCGACGGCGTGGTCCGTTGGGCCTTTCTTCTTTCTCTGTTGCTTCTGTTCAGTAAGCGACTGAGAATGAAAGGAAGGTTGCTGGCTTTGATGTTGTTGTGCTTTGCTCGTCTGGAAGTGGGTTGCGTCTGAGATTTGGGTAGCACAGTTTGAGATTGGTTATGAACGGAAGAAGCGCTGGATCGCAGTCGGGCTCTGATACCAAAATGATGCAGGAAGCACCAGGAATTATGAATCTCACAGATTCAATAACACTCAACTCAAACAGTGAGGAGAAATGAATATTATTTCATAAATCAAAAGCTGAACTGAAAATGTAAAATGCTCCCCTATTTATAGAGAATAGAGGAGAGACCTAACAAACTTTAACAGATAAGAATTGACTAAGAGATCAGGATAAGCCTGATCCTTCTAATGAATTCAAAAACTTGCTGATTAACTCTGAACAAGTTAACAACTAACTTATTCTGATAACAAATTTAAATCCTAATCTAAATAATATCATACTAAAAAATCCTAGATAACTGAGAATAACTTCTCAGTTTTTATCCGCATCAAGGGGTTGCTAAGATTTATGGATAGGATTGCCTAGCTAGGGTTTGATAAGATTCGGTAGTAATATTGATCTAGGTGGCTGAATAAAATCCTAAATTATAGTCGGGCAATGAAGAGAGTCCATGGTCGGTTAATGATCCTTGCGATGAATTTTGTTGCCTCCACTATTCAAATATGTAGGTTGTGTAAGTCCATGAATCCATGACTGTGACAGCCATTTTGATAAAGTGGGAGTACACAAATGAGAATCCCGCAGGAACTCGGGACTCAATGCAGAGTACCGATTTGTATAGTGCAGATGAACTGCAAGATTTTCTCATTGCGAACAGTGTTAGCATCGAGCATATGAATAATTAACCATCAGCGGAAGTTTTCTTCTAGCCGACCACACAAAGCTTTGTGTTAAATCTCTTTGTTTTACGAGTGTGTTTACATCAGGTTCAATCAGTCGGGAAAACAACTTTCACAGGTTCTGCAACTATGATGTTGGCACACACGTGGATAAGGAGAACTTTGTGGCAAATGATGTTATGGATGTCATTTGCAGCACTCAGAGGATCCCTAAACTTGAAAACGAGCTCGCTAGTGACCGTGTCAAGGCGCTCATACACACTTGCACCCTTGATCTCAAAAATACACATGCAGAGATGTCTGGGCTAACCATGCCATACCTTCACAAAATCAAAATTAGTCTATTTTGGGGAGATATTTTGTGCCCATGCCTCTAACCAAAAGTTTCCTCATCTCTTGGTAGACATTCATAAAGGGGCAATTATTGTCATCAGATCTCAAGTAATAGAAACATTTTGACTTGTGAGGTTCTAAGGAATTAACATCGACAAAAAGGGACAACATCTTATGTTGTTGTCTTCCTGTTTGGCCGGATTACAACAGCACCAATCCACCCCGACTAACCTATTAACAGGTGTCTGAGTGAAACTCCTAAGAAAATTCGGGAATGTGTACGGAACTAGCCTTATCCCAATTGTCGCAATGAATGAGCCTAGACTTTGTGATCATTTGCATTGGTTTTTAAAGCTCTTCCTCGGGTAAGAGTATTGTGCTAAGTGATAGTCATGGTGATCGCTAATCCACTTAAACATCTGAAAGGAGACATTCAAATGCTTATTGGCATCTGCGATTAGGTATGATCTTAAGCGTTTATTCATTTCAATGGTTCAACGCATGTTACATCAGGACTACAAATATTCAATTTTTCCATCTATGTTGAAAACATAAAAAGGGGGGATTCTTCGAAACCAAAACATTTTTTCATCAAATATGTAAGAAATCGAAGCAAAAGAACACTGCGATAACTATTCACTACTCAGCAAAAAGGAACAATCATTCAAAGAAGGAAAGCACAAATTAAAAGCAAGAGGTATATACACTAAACAGAGGAAGGAAACAACTTACGTCTGGGTGGCTATGGTGCTCTGCGATCAACACCAGCGAACTAGGGTTTTCTACTTTGGCCGTTAGCTTGTTGTTGCTATTCACACAACCTTGCTCTCTTCTGTGGTTTCATGGTCACATTGACGACGACGGTGAACGGATTGACGATGAAGAAGCGTAACGGTTACGCACAAGGATCGGAAAGATCCAGCAGCTCTCGAGGAGTCTTCTTGTCCAGTTTCAAATCAATTACTGTATTCGTTACCGGGAAATCTTGGGAGTCGGGTTCGAAATATCCGTAGAGCTGACCATGGGTCGGGGCTGGTCGGGTCGGGTCGCACCGGGCCAAATTTAGAGGGGTGTTAATCCAGGCCCAACCCAGCCCAGTCATCAGGCAACACTTGGGTCCAAGCCCAAAGTATGTTATAAAATTTATAGCCAAGTCTAGCCCACGGAGCGGCAATTTATCCAAAAAAAAATTATTACTACTATTTATTGTAATATTATATACCAAAGTTACTCTTTTTTAGAGAGGACGTCTTTTTACCATTAGGCCTCGTTTGGGTAGCGGATAAGGAGGAAGGATATGATATGATATCCCCTCCCTTATCTTATCCCTTGTTTGGGTACCGGATAAGGAGGGGAAATCATATCCTCCCCTTATCGTTCCCCCATTTTTTTCCCTTGATTCGTATACAACCTACACCGGATAACAGGGTGAGGGGATATGAGGAAGTTTCATTATGGATTAAAGTACCCCCAACCAATCTTTGAAATTTCCAAATTATCCCTAACATAATTTTTGAAATCCTTGTATCTGAACATTTGTTTGAGTTAATTTCCTGGTTTTTGTTACTTAAATTGTTTTTTATATAAGTGAGTCATCTACCTGCTAAAGCACTAATTTCAAAGTTAAATATGTAAATTTATAATATAAATAAATACAACCATGATTACATATGTGAAAAAATGAATTGGATGCAGGTTGGTCTTTCAGAATAAACTAAACCAATGTGTCCCAGCATGACTTCTATAACCATGTTGTCTAACTTTGTTATGGTCCTAATTACTTCCTCATAAATGAGATGCTAATATCTTTTCTTTTTGTTAACCAAACCTTTTATAGCTCCAAAAATTCCCAGTATCCTCTTTTCACATAATTTGGAAAATGAATGAATATTTAAAGAAGGGATTATAAATATTATACTTGCAAAATCATATGAACACCAAATTACATTTTAATGATAAACTACAAGGTAAGGACATGTGACCACCAAATTACATATAGAAAGATGGTTAATGGGATTACAATAGTTTACTTTTATGAAAATTTAATGTTTTTATTAAAATTTTACTAATTTTTTTTTATAAAAGTGTACTTATATGTGACTGAATGAGTAGGCTGAGAATTGAGTGGGCAGTGTTTAAAGGAAGAATCAAAGTAGAAGGAATCAAAAAAGAAATAGCGAAGGTAGGTGGGCCGGCTGGGAATTGGGTAAGCAACATATCCCACCAAAAAGAAAGAATCAAGCTAATCAATAACCTTATATAAAAGGGGGTAAGCTTAAGTACGCATCAGCGCCACCTAACAGCTTTGCATACGTGGCCTACTTATAGCCAGCCATGTCAGCATATTATTTCCTAAACATAATTACTTCTTGTCCTTCAGTATTACTTCTATTTGCGCGGTGCCTTTGTGCTGTCGGAAGTCTTCCAAAGGAAGATTAGGTCTCTCTTCAGTTCAGAGAGAGGAGATCTGTGCCGGTGCCTCACGGCTTCGGAGGCGTCACCTTGCTTTCATGGTACGCCTCTCCTCTCTCTCTCTATGAAAGCTATCCATTAGTTGTTCGCATCGTTAGTGTTTGTTCTCACTAACAATAGGCTATCCAACTTGGTTGGGATTGATCCCCTTGCATCACTCCCCGGGTATCAGTTCCTTAGTCTGCTTGTTAGTAACATTACCAAGAAGCCAGATAATCAATTATATGTCATGCAAAAGCTGAAATCTTTACGGTTTGTTGATTCACTGAAGGTCAGTTTCTTGTGGTCATTGTTACTTTCTGCCTTGTCATGTTAGGGTTTGGTGCACTGGAACAGAGTTTATGTTTAAACTACCGGAATCCACTTCCGATTCTATTTGTTGCTATCTAGACAGATAGGCTTAAGTTCGCATATTGTTGCTATCTAGACAGATAGGCTTACATTTGCTGCTATCTAAACAGATAGGCTTAAGTTTACTGCCATCTAGACAGATAGGCTTAAAAAAAAATTGCTATCTAAACAGATAGGCTTATAATTTTGCTGCTATCTAGACAGATAGGCTTATATCTCGCACTTTAGTGCTATCTAGACAGATAGGCTTTGGTTTTGCTTCTATCTAAACATATAGGCTTTATTTCGCATATGGCTGCTATCTAGACAGATAGGTTTTAATTCGCATATTACTGCTATCTAAACACATAGGCTTATTTTAGACTTGGCTGCTAAACAGATAGGCTTTGTTTCACATATGGCTGCTATCTAGACATATAGGCTTTAGTTTGGCGTATGGATGCTATCTAGACAGATAGGCTTTATTTCGCATATGGCTGCTATCTAGACATATAGGCTTTAATTCACATATTGCTGCTATCTAAACAGATAGGCTTAGGTTCGCTGCTATCTAAATAGATAGGCTCATGTTTTGGCGTATGGCTGCTATCTGGACAGATAGGCTTATTTTAAATTGTTTGCTATCTAAACAGATAGGTTTTGTTTTATGAATCAAGCGATTGATTGCAAATCATAAGGGTCAATGAAGAAAATGATAAAAGTAAATCAATCGTTAATGTAGTCCTCATATGGGAGGAAAGCACTAGAGTGCAAGTTTGGGCAAGAAAAGTTCTAAGGATAGTATTTCTTCATACCATGTTAATATGCAATTTCTTTCCCTTTGGGATCATTTTCAGAGTGAGACGTCAACGGATTGCTATGCACGTCTTTAGTTGGATCAGAACCCCCCGATCCTCAATCATTCGAGTATCTCTTCTTTTGCCTCTCCACGATGGGCTCGATGTTCCTAGTACAAACAATTAATTTGAAGAAAGTAGGTATCTGCAAATTAATTAACTTACCTTTGTATTCGTCTCGCATGCCTTGGAGACAGATCTCCACAAGCCGGCTCTCAAACACTTCATCAACACACTCCAGTGACCTGGTCCTGAATTTCTTGATGAACGCAACACCTTCCTCGTCGTGCTTCTGGTGCATGCGCGAGAGGTGTATGGTGGTGACCTTCTCCTCGACTTGGAAGAACTTGGTGTAGAACTTCTTCACCATATCCTCCCATGTCTTGACAGAACCAGCCTCAAGGGTTCTGTACCATTTGTACGCGACAGTCCCCAGAGATTTAGGGAATTCGCGCATCAGCTGCCTGGTATCGATACCATGCAGGCCTATCAAATCAACGAATCTCATCACATGCTCGTGCGCATTCTCACTGACCTCATCGGACTTTTCCCATTTGGGCGCCTTGTAACCGATAGGATTGGTCATCAGATATATGTCCCGCGGGATAGGAGGTGCATTGCCAAATTTTGGGATGACATATCCGCAAAACTCTGGTTTGCAATGATGTTGTCTAAGCATTCATCCAGGGCCGTGACATTCGCAGGCGTACTTCCCCCAGGAATTGACGATGGTGCCGCAGCAAAACCCGGAATGTAGGGCATGCTTGGATCATAGGGAGGTGGAGGTGAGAGCGCATAACTCCCTTGTGTAGGGTTTTGATTCATGGATCGCGCAAACGGAAGCATAATCAAACAAACAACCATGCAAAACCCTCCAAGGATCACAAGTCTAGATGCATAACGATAGTGAAGGTAAGAAATCATAAACACACCTTTGGGTTCTCCTTGATGACTTCAAACGCGAATAGTGTCACGTTCTCTATAGTTGATCCACGCCTAGAGTTGTTCCTAGATCTCCAATCACCTTGGTGCTAGCCCGGATTGAAAGGAGGGTGAAGAAATCACGCAAAACGAGACACCAAAAGGGGTTCGGCACCCTTGTGGCGTCGGGGACAAGGGGCGGCGGCAAAGGGGGCGGCGTCCCTCTTTGTGGCTTGCTCTCTCTCTCCTTTGTTCTCTCCTACTCTTGTTATGTTCTCTTTAGAGCATAAAGTGTGTAGGGAAGGAAGGAGGAGGGTCCTTTATATAGTCCAACAACTCCTTGTTAACTACCTAAAGGACTTATTCTAGTCCTACTAGAATTCAATTTAGTCCCTTCCTTGCAAATTAGTCCCTACTAAGTTTGCAAGGGTTTGCAAAGTGATCCTTCTAATTAATTAATCCAATTAATTAATTCCATAATCTAGTACAACTCTATATAGCGTGTGACCCCATAGGTTCTATCTAGTTGGTAGCAACTCTTTGCTAATATGGAGCGGTTTCTAGCAAAACATCCATTCTAGCCAACTAATAGAATAGTCATCTAGACAACCTTGTACAAGTAATTGTCTCATCCCTTTGCCTCCATATCCGGATTGGACACGAGACATACAAGTCACACTCGTATATCCAATCCCTAGTTTCTCGATCCATGGAATAGCCTTATTCGTGCAAATAACATCAATATCTCATATATTGATTTATTTGAGTCTGGCCAGACATTCTATAAGCACTATCCTCGAGTGGCCTTGGATATTTGCTCCCGTTATGTGGGAGGGGCAAATCCTCTCTACGTCCACTACGATCTCTAAGCTTGCTTCTCATTGTATCCAGTACACGCCTTTATAACTACCCAGTTACGGTGTAGCGTTTAACGCTACCAAGATCACAATGATCCACAACTAGAATATCTAGTGACCTCAAGTCTAAGGATGACAATACCATTGTACCCGAGAAGCACTTGTGACTCAACATAACGTGTATGTAGCCTTCTCGGTAGTGGGTCAATCCAGTGCAACATTCCGTAATGCACACCTATGTGTTGGATCGTGATATCTCCATATCAATCCAACCCCATACTAGTCTATAGATGATTGTCCCATTTAATCATTATACTTGACTAGGGATATTTAAGATAAACAACACGATTGTAAATCTAAGGACTTCATTATATTAAATATCCAATAAATAATAAATGAATTTCTAGCCAATTACAAATTCATACTAAACTAGATTGCCTCTAGGGCATCTATTCCAACAGTCTCCCACTTGCACTAGAGCCAATATGGCGCATCTCGTATGCCCATACTCCTAGTGTGCCCTTCATGCTTCCACTGCGTGAGAGGCTTCGTAAGCGGGTCTGACAGATTATCATCTGTAGGAATCTTGCATATCCGAACGTCTCCTCTATCGATAATATCTCGAATCAGATGGAACTTCCTGAGCACGTGCTTGGACTTTTGGTGCGACCTGGGTTCCTTTGATTGCGCGATCGCCCCAGTGTTGTCACAGAACAACTCCACTGGATCCGCAATGCTAGGGACCACACCAAGTTCAGAAACAAACTTTCTGATCCAAACAGCCTCCTTTGCTGCGCCATTTGCAGCAATGTACTCAGCCTCTGTTGTAGAATCAGCTACCGTCTCTTGCTTGGAACTCTTCCAGCTCACCGCTGCTCCATTCAGGCAAAACACATATCCCGACTGTGATCTAAAGTCATCTCTATCGGTTTGGAAGCTTGCATCAGTGTAACCCCTTACACGCAACTCTTCCTCACCGCCAAACATCAAGAAAGCATCCTTAGTTCTTCTCAAGTACTTTAGGATGTTCTTGACAGCAATCCAGTGACTCTCACCTGGATTGGATTGGTATCTGCTTGTCATACTCAAGGCATATGACACATCTGGTCTAGTACATAACATGGCGTACATGATGGATCCTATGGCCGAGGCATAGGGAATCCTACTCATGTGTTCCTTCTCAATCTCATTGGAAGGACAACCACTCTTCGAAAGAGTGATTCCATGTGACATGGGCAAGAATCCCTTCTTGGAATCTTGCATGTTGAACCGTTTCAACACCTTGTCAATATATGTACTTTGACTTAGGCCTAGCAACCTCTTAGATCTATCTCTATAGATCTTTATACCGAGTATATAGGCTGCTTCCCCTAAGTCTTTCATTGAGAAACACTTTCCTAGCCAATCTTTCACAGATTGCAGCATGGGAATGTCGTTTCCAATGAGTAGTATGTCATCCACATACAAGACCAGAAAAGCTACAGAGCTCCCACTAACCTTCTTGTAGACACAAGACTCATCTTCGTTTCTGATGAAGCCAAACTCTTTGACCACTTCATCAAAACGTCGATTCCAACTCCTAGAAGCTTGCTTCAATCCATAAATGGATCGTTGCAGTTTACAGACTTTGTTGGCTTGCTTTTGGATCCTCAAAACCCTCCGGCTGTATCATATACACGTCCTCGAGGAGATTCCCATAAAGGAATGCTGTTTTGACATCCATCTGCCAAATCTCATAGTCGTAGTATGCTGCAATCGCAAGTAGGATTCGGATGGATTTGGTCATAGCGACTGGTGAAAAGGTTTCATCATAGTCAATACCATGAATCTGTCTGAATCCTTTAGCCACCAATCGGCCCTTATAGGTAATCACATTACCATCCATGTCGATCTTCTTCTTGAAGACCCACTTGCACCCTATGGGCCGCGCCCCATCAGGTGGTTCCACCAAAGTCCATACTTTGTTGGAATACATGGATTCCATCTCGGATCTCATGGCTTCAAGCCACTTCTGCGAGTCTGGGCCACTCATGGCCTCCTCATAGGTAGTAGGCTCATCATCTATGAGCATCGTGTCACCGGAATCTGTTACGAGAAGTCCGTACCTCTCGGGTTCCTGGCGCACTCTACTAGATCTACGAAGCTCTTGTGTTACCTGAACAGGTGGATCCACAACTACTTGTGATTCCTGTTCATGTTCCATAATCGGTTCAGTAATTTGTGGTTCTTGAACTTCTTCAAGTTCTACATTCCTCCCACTTGCTTCTTTAGAGACAAACTCTCTTTCTAGAAACACGCCGGTCCGAGCAACAAACACTTTGTTCTCGGTTGGATTGTAGAAGTAGTATCCCTTAGTTTCCTTAGGGTACCCCACAAATTTACACTTATCCGATTTAGGCCCTAGCTTGTCTAATTGTAAACGTTTTACATAGACATCGCAGCCCCAAATCCTCATGAACGACAGTGTGGGACGCCTCCCACTCCACATCTCATATGGTGTCTTCATGACTGATTTAGATGGAACACGGTTAATGGTAAAAGCTGCACTTAATAGAGCGTAGCCCCAAAACGATAATGGAAGATCGGTTTGACACATCATAGACCGAACCATATCCAATAGGGTTCGATTCCTCCTCTCGGACACGCCATTCCATTGTGGCGTTCCGGGTGGAGTGAGTTGGGACACGATCCCACACTCTCTAAGATAGTCGTCAAACTCTTGGCTCAAGTATTCTCCTCCACGATCCGATCGTAGAGCCTTGATACTTTTGCCAAGTTGCTTCTCTACTTCATTCTTGAATTCCTTGAACACTTCAAAGGATTCGGATTTTGCCCTCATAAGGTACACAAATCCATATCTACTGTAATCATCAGTAAACGTAATGAAGTAGACATAACCACCCCTGTCAGGCGTGGCAAATGGCCCACACACATCGGTATGTATGAGCGCCAATTGCTCACTAGTCCTCTCACCTTTCTTATTGAAAGGGGACTTTGTCATTTTTCCCAATAAACAAGCCTCACATGTCTCATATGATTCAAAATCAAATGAGTCTAGCAATCCATCCTTATGGAGTCTAGATACACGTTTCTCATTTATGTGGCCTAAACGACAATGCCATAAATAAGCAGGATTTAAATCATTTATTTTAATCCGCTTGGTATTAATGTTGTAGACAGGATTACTTAGATCAAGGACATAAAGTCCATTAAATAATTGCGCACTAAAATAGTGAATATTATTCAAATAAAAGGAACAACAATTGTTCTTTATTGAAATAATAAAACCTTCCTTGTCCAAACAAGAAATAGAAATAATGTTTCTGCTCATAGCAGGCACAAAATAGCAATTATTTAATTCTAAAACTAATCCTGAAGGCAGAGATAGCTCGCAAACGCCTATGGCCAACGCAGCAACCTTTGCTCCATTCCCAACGCGCAGATCTACCTCCCCTTTAGCCAATCTTTTACTTCTCTTTAGATCCTGCATATTTCGACAAATATGAGATCCACATCCAGTATCTAATACCCATGATGTAGAGACAGTTAAATTGACATCTACAACAAAAATACCTGGTGGTGGTGGAATCACTATTCCAAGCCGCTTGTCCTCCAGATATTTTGGGCAGTTCCTCCTCCAGTGTCCCGGTTGACTACAGTAGTGACATTCACCCTTAGTCACGACCTTGGCAATGCCACCAACAGGTTTAAGGGCTTGTTCCTTGGACTTAGCAACTGACTTGCCTTTGCCCTTGGAGGAAGAGGCAAACTTTTTACCATTTCCTTTATGCACCATCATAATGGCCTTGCCCTTACCCTTGTTGATGCTCTGTTCAGCCGTCCTCAACATGTTGAGCAAATCTGGCAGTGGTTTAACGATCTCGTTCATGTTATAGTTCATAATGAACTGTCCATAACTCTCGGGCAACGATTGCAACACGAGATCGGTTGCCAACTCTTGGCCGACCGGGAACCCAAGCCGGGCGAGATTCTCCAAGTACCCGATCATTCGGAGTACGTGGGGTCCCACCGGGTTCCCTTCTGCCAGATGACATTTGAACAGTGCCTTTGAGACCTCATACCTCTCTACCCTCGCCTGCTCTTGGAAGAGCTGCTTTAGATGTTCGATCATATCGACAGCATTCATGTTCTCATGTTGCTTCTGAAGCTCAGAGGTCATGGTGCAAAGCATTAGGCAGGCCGCATCATTAGCGTCATCAACACGCTTTTGATACGCCTTTAAGGCAGCAGGTGTCTGATTCTCTGGACCTTCTGGAACTTGCTCCTCTATTGCGTACAGCTTCTTCTCTTGCTTGAGAACAATTCTCAAGTTTCTGTACCAATCGAGAAAGTTGGTTCCTGAGAGCTTGTCCTTCTCAAGGACAGATCGTAGGGAATGTTGTGAACTCGATGAGTTGTTTGCCATTTGGAATTCTACAAAAAGGAAAATACGCAAGTTTTAGTATTTGTGAATTTTTTGACTATATTTAATAATGGCTAGTTTATTAAATATAGCTCCCACTATTTTTCTACGGATTAATAACCCTCAAGATATTAATGCGGAAAATATCCTTATATTTTCTAGTGGGCCAAGATCCATCTTTTTCATCTCCTTATGAGCTTGCTTTGGCAAGTCACCCATAATTCGATTACTTCTTAGGTAGGAACGATTCCAATTGCATCCCATATGCAACTCTTGGTTCAATCGGGCAGATAACTCCTTATTTATCCATCCATATGGATAATCCCAATTGATTGCCTCTAGGTTTCTTAATCAAATTAATAGCCTAGTTGTGCTCAACCTCTTATCTAAACAATTGCACATTGTTACGTGCCATCGCATTCCATCATTATGAACCAAGTCGCCATGCTTTGGCACGCACGAACTTGATAAATAATGATGATAATGAGTGTTTAAATAACGAGAAGGCAAGAACACAATATTTTAAAATTTGAGGGATTTTCAATTCAATTTTAATTATTTTGTTGATCAATATCAACTAATCTATCTATTTGAGTTTGGGCACAACTCCAAATAATAGATCCGGGTTGTCTAATTATCTTATTATCCTAATTGCATGCATCATCCATACACCAACCACACAAATAATAAGACAATAAATAAACAACCACAAAACAGAAATTAAACGTGATGTGGATATGGCCTTTTCTAGACTAAGATAATTCCAAGCCAATGGAATTATCTATGAACCCTAAACAAACACACATCTCCATGCGTCTTGATCTTTTGGTCCATCCTTCATAGTCATGTGGTGTGCTCCATGCTCCATGCTCCATCTTTTGTGGCTCCTTTGGCTTTGGGCTTCTTATCTTCAATCTTGGCTAACAATCTACTTTATCTAGCACTATCTAATACCTATACTAAATAAAATAAATCTCACAAGTTGAGAAAAAAATGGCACGCAGGCCATAAAACCCTAATTAATTATTACAATTAATTGATCAGCTCGCAGGCCGTAAAACCAAACCATAAAATTAAACATCCACATCAAACCACATCCTAAGGCCATATCCAATCACCATGCGATTTGCACATAAACAGTTAAAATCCAATTTTAACGCGCTTGGTCAATTTTAATTGATTTTAGGATTTCTAGGGTTAAAACGGTCCATGGGCCCAACAATCCAATTGCCCGGGCCCAAATAAGTGAACCATAAAGCCCTAGGGTCGGCCCGGCCCAAAAACCCGCAAGCTAGGCCCGCGGGTTAGGGCCGCCCGCCCCCTTAGGGCGCCAAGCTTGGGCGGCAAGCAAGGGGGGGCGGCTCCCTAGGGGCCGAACCTTCCTTGTGGAGGTTGTTTCCAAAACAACCTCCTTGCTTGGAGCCCAAGTTTGGTTGTTTCCTTGTTGTGGGAGAACTCCTTCTTCCCCAAGGATGCCCAAACCCTAGATCTATGATCCTAAAATTTCTCAAACTCACCAATTCATGCATCCAATGCAATAATTGGGTCTTGTTATGATTAATTCTTTGACAAATTGCATCCAATGCTTGATTTGTCTTGTTTTACGCGATAAACAACAAATTAAGGTGTAAAACAACAAGAATGTAACACATAAACTACGTTTATGCTCTATGACCTGTGGCTCTGATACCACTGTAGGGTTTTGATTCATGGATCGCGCAAACGGAAGCATAATCAAACAAACAACCATGCAAAACCCTCCAAGGATCACAAGTCTAGATGCATAACGATAGTGAAGGTAAGAAATCATAAACACACCTTTGGGTTCTCCTTGATGACTTCAAACGCGAATAGTGTCACGTTCTCTATAGTTGATCCACGCCTAGAGTTGTTCCTAGATCTCCAATCACCTTGGTGCTAGCCCGGATTGAAAGGAGGGTGAAGAAATCACGCAAAACGAGACACCAAAAGGGGTTCGGCACCCTTGTGGCGTCGGGGACAAGGGGCGGCGGCAAAGGGGGCGGCGTCCCTCTTTGTGGCTTGCTCTCTCTCTCCTTTGTTCTCTCCTACTCTTGTTATGTTCTCTTTAGAGCATAAAGTGTGTAGGGAAGGAAGGAGGAGGGTCCTTTATATAGTCCAACAACTCCTTGTTAACTACCTAAAGGACTTATTCTAGTCCTACTAGAATTCAATTTAGTCCCTTCCTTGCAAATTAGTCCCTACTAAGTTTGCAAGGGTTTGCAAAGTGATCCTTCTAATTAATTAATCCAATTAATTAATTCCATAATCTAGTACAACTCTATATAGCGTGTGACCCCATAGGTTCTATCTAGTTGGTAGCAACTCTTTGCTAATATGGAGCGGTTTCTAGCAAAACATCCATTCTAGCCAACTAATAGAATAGTCATCTAGACAACCTTGTACAAGTAATTGTCTCATCCCTTTGCCTCCATATCCGGATTGGACACGAGACATACAAGTCACACTCGTATATCCAATCCCTAGTTTCTCGATCCATGGAATAGCCTTATTCGTGCAAATAACATCAATATCTCATATATTGATTTATTTGAGTCTGGCCAGACATTCTATAAGCACTATCCTCGAGTGGCCTTGGATATTTGCTCCCGTTATGTGGGAGGGGCAAATCCTCTCTACGTCCACTACGATCTCTAAGCTTGCTTCTCATTGTATCCAGTACACGCCTTTATAACTACCCAGTTACGGTGTAGCGTTTAACGCTACCAAGATCACAATGATCCACAACTAGAATATCTAGTGACCTCAAGTCTAAGGATGACAATACCATTGTACCCGAGAAGCACTTGTGACTCAACATAACGTGTATGTAGCCTTCTCGGTAGTGGGTCAATCCAGTGCAACATTCCGTAATGCACACCTATGTGTTGGATCGTGATATCTCCATATCAATCCAACCCCATACTAGTCTATAGATGATTGTCCCATTTAATCATTATACTTGACTAGGGATATTTAAGATAAACAACACGATTGTAAATCTAAGGACTTCATTATATTAAATATCCAATAAATAATAAATGAATTTCTAGCCAATTACAAATTCATACTAAACTAGATTGCCTCTAGGGCATCTATTCCAACACCTTGTACTCCATTCGCGTGTGAAGGCAACGCGGGATATGGAAGCGAATTCCCATAAGATATCATGGACGAGCCTGATTGGGGCCTCGGTGCCTGGGGTGCAGGACCATTGGGGAGAGAAGATTGCGTGTTTTTTGGGACAGGCGCATGCGTCATAGAGTTTGTGTCTACCCCTGGTGGAGGAAGATGAGTTGCTAGTGGTGGGGCTAAAGCCCCTTGAGCAGTGTTCTGAACGAGTCCTCCCAGAAGCGCCATGATCTGGGCGATCTGGACGGACTGAGCTTGCACGGCCTTGGCTTGGTTTTGGATTGTGGCATGTAGTGTTTCCTGAGAGAGATTGCCTACAATAGCTTCCTGGGTGCTAGCGTTTCTGCTGGTGTTGGGCGTCTCCTCTCTCGGGGTTTCTTCCCCCAAAGGATATTAAACTCCATCACGAAGGTTACCCTCAAGAGACATGGTTGCCAAGTTGATTGGTTGAAGCTTTGAAGGTGGATGGGTTCACGTCGGGTTCACCAAATTGTGTACAAGGAAATCCTCAAGAGAGATCCAAGTGTACACCTCAAGTAGCGGATTAGAATAGAACACAGAGAAGTGTAGGGTGTGAGTAGGGAGAGAGTAAGCAATGGCAACTGTTCTTGAGAGTGAGACAGTAGACTAGCAAAAGATCTGAGAGAGATTAGAGATTAGACCCTGTAACGGAGAGCTAACGTTCCTATATATAGTGGGGAAGTTACCGTTGTGGGGGTTAATGCACCATAAATGGCGGCTTAATGGTAGACCCGTAACGGCACGTTCGACCGTATATATAGGGAACGTACGCACATGCCCACATATATCGGAGACCGTTAAGAGATCGTCCGCATTTATGGGATACGTGAGCCTTAAACCTATCAGTCAGTTAACAGAGGTCGCGCACGAGCTTGGTTGTCGTTCGCGCACGACAGACCTTACTCTAGCCTCCAAACCACTAAGTCCCTACAGGTCCCGTGTGGTTGGTACGCGAGGGATCTGTCTCACAGCCCCCAGTGGATAAGTATGAGCAGTGATTAGGTGTATATGGAGCAGAGTCAGATGTACTGGATGGCTTCCACGTGGATGGTGATCAGTGTGCACATATTTCACTGTCTACACCAAGACAAGGTTGTATCTCAACTGGGAGACTCTAGGGCTATTGTTGTCTAATGTATGCCATGATTAGTACACGACCAGATATAGCATTTTCTGTTGGAAAGCTAAGTAGGTATACTAGTAATCCAAGCACACATCATTGGCAGGCAATGAGGAGAGTATTTAAATACTAACGGAAAACCATGAATTATGGTTTGACGTACATGGAAGTCCTTGGGTTCTAGAATGATATTCTGATGCAAGTTGGATAAACAATATGGAGGATCATTCCTCAACTAGTGGATAGGTTTTTCTACTTGGAGGAGGGGTGATCTCATGGGCTTCAAAGAAGCAAACTTGCATCAACAATGAAATATGAATTTGTGGCATTGGCTGCAGCCGGTAATGAGACTGAAAGGCTAACGAATTTAGTGTATGAGATTCCATTGTGGGCCAAACCGATTTCACCAGTATCTATTAGGTGTGATAGTGCTGCTACTCTAGAAAAGGCATATAGTCAGGTGTATAATGGCAGGTCTAGACACTTGGGTGTCCGACATAGCATCATTCGGGAATTAATCATGAATGGTGTGATATCGGTTGAGTTTGTTCGTACACAACAAAATTTCGCGGATCATCTAACCAACTGGTTAGCAAGGGACTTAGTGCACAAGTCGACCGTGGGGATGGGATTATAGTCCATCTAGAATATATCTTATGATAAGATACTCAATTCCCTTCTATACAATGTTAGAAGCTGAATTCAATGTGGAACTCTTACATCAAGAAATTGGAACACAAAGATCATCCAAGTTATGTGTTCAGACCTGCAAGTTAAGGAGGTTGAATTTTACACTTCTAAATGGTTCTTTTGGAAAATTGTATGGCAAGTACAAGAGGAAAAGAACCACCTATATGAGTATGGAGTTTAGCCGCTTCAAGAAGTTGGGACATTGCTTCTATATTCTCATTGAAGGATAGTGACACTAGGCTAGTAAAAAGAAGTGTCAAGTTAGAATATGGAATATGTTGAACTTATGTGTATTTTTCATTCTTGTATTCATCATGAGTAGAAAGGGTTCAATCCATAGGACACCCCTATACTCGAGTATTTGAAGATCTAATTAACTAAGATGAAAATTCAATCGTCGAGACATTTTCATTTATGCATAAGTTTGATTTATTAAGGAAAGGATAAGTGAATCAAGGATTACACTAAAATGGGGGAGAATTGTTGGTGATTTTAGTGTCATCGTCATTTTGTGTAATCGGATTTACTTACGACCAAATTAGACATTGGCATGTACATGGTACACGTTACGAGGTGTGGAGTACACGCGTGCACACGACTATTTTAATGTCTTGGACGACGAACTCCCGGACGACTGGGGGGTTCGGGGGCGGAGCCCCCGACGGGGGCTTGGTCGAATGAACAACACACATAGAGCGCCTCTGAGTTTGGAAATCCATAGCAAAGCCTTATTCATTCTTGATACAGTCTCTCTTTTATCCGATTAGTGATTTCGTGTATACCACCGAAATACTCTAATCTAAAAGCTATCCCACGACTCAGAGATTATCCGGTCATTGATTCCTATACACACCTAGATATCCAACAGATTGAGTATGAAATGTTTAAAGAATAGAAGATTATGTTCGTTGAACGATGCAACTTCGATCTTTCGATCGATCTAATTTATGTTTTTATGGGTTGAAGTTGTAATTTTAAGTTTCACTTTCATGGGTTCTTGATGTTTACATTGTTCTTGATGATTCAAGAGTAACAATTCAAAATGTTCACATCCCTTAGTTTTATTATGATATCCTAGAGTGAGTATGATTACCTCGAAATTTGTTTCTCCGGGTGAAAGTCAGATATTTTTGTTTCTGTTTAGTACATATGATAACTCCTTAGTTGGAGTTATTTATGATATAATTTATTACCGTTTTGCTTGCGTTCTGATGCAATTTTACGAGAATTTGGCCGTGATTGTGAAATATTAGTGAATGTGAGCTTTATGTGCGTAATTGTCAAATCCGGGCGTTTTCGTATCTATTTTGAGCTACTTTTATATCACATTTGATCCCGGTATGTTAAGTGTTGTTTGTTTCAGTTACCGGAGGCTCTAGTCATGTATTGGAGGTGAAGACGAACTTCGGAAACGCGTGGAAGAGCTCGAAAATGACTAAGAAAGTGGAGCAGGGGAGGCGAGTGCAGTTTCAGAAAATATAAAAAAAATACATCTAGTTACCCCCTGATGTTGCAACATTGAGTTGCAACATCAAAAATACCTTGCAGCTTCTCCTCTGCAACACCAGAAACCACCTCCATCTTCTCCTTCACCTCCTGAAACACTAGCCACGACCACAGCCACACCCATCTCCACATCCATTCTCGCCATTAACCCCAGATCGCAGAAACCACCAGAACCACGGCCGCCACCGCCCAATTCCTCCATTGCCGACCTCCAACACCCAATTCGACCAGCCAACATCGCCTCTCTCCGATTCAACCCAATACCGCCAGCAACATCACCTTCAACCTCCCTCTTCTCCGACGGAACCAGAACACCCACTTCCTCTGAATCACCAAACCACCATCTCCAGTGACCCAAATCAACAACCCATCAGAGACCGCCCAATTCCTCCTCCATCTCTTCATCTTCCTTATTTCACCAAACAGAGCCAATCTCAACGCCGACCTTCAATCAGAACCACCGCGAACCCTGCAACCAACCCACAAATTCAGTAGCCATGGCCGCTGCAAATCAAACCCCTGATTCTCTCTGATTTTGCCGGCGTCACAACACATCCCCACTGAAACCCACTCATCACTCTCTCTTTCGATTTGACCCCCAAATCTATCGCCTCCCTCTCTGATTCTGAAGGCGTCGATCAAACCCAGCAAAAAGAAGAAGCAGCGGACAAAAGAGAGAATAAATTGAAGCAATCCCAGGAGCTGTTTGCGAAGAAAGATTTTCAGGCGGCTGTGACATGCTTTTGGGCCAAAATTTTAATTAATAGAAGTTATAGACTTGGAAGATGGGGGATTTCTACAATTAGGCAAAGTTTGATAAAAGAGGAGTTAAGGAAAAGTATAAAACTTGACCTACGGGTTAGTTTGAAAGGGGGAACGACCAGAAAAAAAGACACTGGGCAGAGACAAAAAAAGAGTACGCAGAAAAGAAGAGCAGCTCTGGTTGAAGATTTGGAGGCTTGGGAACGCGAAAAAAATCGTTTGATTCTTCTAAACTCTCGTTATCTCTCTCGTCTATCATGAACTTTATGGATCTCTGTATTGTTTTTTGTTACGATGAGTAGCTAAACTTCGTAATCAGGACCCGAGTTTGGGGTTAGGGTTTTTCGAATTGATTATGCGTTTTATGATTTGAGATTCATGTTTTGCCAAACTTAATTGATGTTTTTACGTTTGTTATGATTTTTTTGTGATCTTCATCTTATCTAGTTAATTAGAGACGTCTTGTTAGCTATAACTTAGTTTTCAATTATTTGGTAACTCGGTAATTGTTAAATCCGGAAAATCAAACAATCACTCATTCTTAGTGAAAGCAAGAATTGAGATCGTTAGAGTAGAATTCATCGTTAATGCATGTTTAGGGATAACTAGAACTTGGTAACTCGGTTCTAATTTAACCTAGACATAGGATGCTCACTTGGTAACTCGGTGAGTTAGTATTGCTCGATTAGCAAAGTAAAATTCGTCTGTGTTTCACAAATCGTAGAACGAAGTCAACAAGAGAATCCTAACAATTCCCCAGACGAGGTGTCCTGGTTGTTTCTCCCATATTAAATCTTAATATTTAAATACTTAATTTGTCTTTTTAATTATTTAGTTTAGAAAAATCTCTCAATTGCTAGCCCACATAAAGTTAATCATACTAATTAGTTCACGAAGTCTCTTAGGTTCGACAATCCCGGATTCACCGGATATTACTACACGCGACAGCTGTACACTTGCGGTTGGATCGTGTCAAGTTTTTGGCGCCGTTGCCGGGGACTTCAGTTGAATTAGTTAGGATTATTAACTTTAGGGATCTTATCTTTCTGTCTTTATTTATTTATTTGTTAATCTCACCGGCTTCCTAGAAAATTATTTTACAGATAACTTGGTGCTCATGTGGGGGCAAAATTATCATGGGCAATATTCAGGCTATTCGCCGTACTACTCATATGGAGATTTTCACACTCCTCCTCCTTGAAATCAAGAAGATGAGCATATGAAAGAAATATTGAAGCTCATGCTAGTAAAAAGGGGCAGAATGGAGGAAGGGCTCGATAGGATTGAGGAAACTGTCATGCGTCATGGACAACGCTTGGCAGAACTTTCGAGTGCATTGGCATATGCAGATAATGACAATGGGTCAATCAACATCATTCCTGACTTAGTTGAGGAGTGCGAAGAGGAAGACGAAGAACTCCCAGAGATCTATGTTTATAATACTGTCCATCATGAATTAATAGGTCCTCTGGTCGCTTCAGACTCGGATTCGGACTCAGATTGGGATGATATTGTGAAGCCTATACAACTTGTGCCTCGCTTAATTCCGGATCCATGGCATGAATGGGAGAGTGTGGACATCGCAAGCTTATGGCCCACTGAAGATATTTTCTTTGAGGAAGAAAGTCATGAAGCTAAGGAATTACTGCATGGAGATGGTTACAAGGACATGTATCAAGAAGTTCCTCAGCCTAATCCATATCTCTTGGAGATTATAAAATTGGAAAAATCGCATGAGGAAGACCAAAGGCCCCAATTTTATGCAGTCCATGATTTACCACCTGTGATTCCAAGACATGAGCTAGGGAAGGAAGCGGTCAAGACGGCAGTCCTTGCCATTACTGTTCCAACTGGGATTCTATTTCCACATAACCGATCCTCAATGATATTGGTTTTGAAGAATTGGAAGAAGAAGAAGAAGAGGAAAGGTACAATGGGTCATGATGTGGAGAATGAGTTTTCGAGAAGACCGGTGATCAAGGAGTGGAAGCACAAGAAGAAGAAACTTGCAAAGACCGTCTTCTACAACTTCTTCTTGCCATATGCGTCTCATGCATGCTCACTTGAGAAGAGACAAAAAGAGAGACGATGGTGGAAGAAGAAAAAGTGGAGAGAAAAATCTCTTTAAACATATTTTGAGGTAACTGGGTCGGGTCGTCGACCTTAAATTACAAGGCGCTTGTTGGGAGGCAACCCAACCTATTTATTTGCTTTAGCGTAGTTGTGTTTTAAAATTCATTTATTTTATTATGTTAGTTGGAGAGATGAGAGAGAGAGGGACTAATGATGTTTCCTAGTGACATACTCGAGCAGGTTATGGTAGAATCTACCCCGGTGTGCCATGGCACACATGACCTTTACAGGGACTCGTGCATGCGAGTTGGGGATTCTTCAGACATGGATTTTAGTAGAGGAGGGCAGTCGACCCCGGTGTGCGAGTACACATTGACTGTATAGGAGCATGGTGGCACCACTATTGTGCTTGGGGACTGCTTGGCGCGATTTCGTCCCCACCCTTGAGGTGGTTGTGAGTATCTTTTTCTCTTGCTAAATTTTGTGTTTCTTTTATATAAGTATGTCATGCTCCATCTCATCTACTGGCCTACACATTGATTGCTGAGTCTTCTTGCATACCCTCTGAATTCGTTGAGGACAACGAAGCATTCAGTGTGGGGGTGATTTATCTGTTTGCTAGCCATAGTGTCTTGCATAGCCAGTTACATGTAGGATGTGTCTAGGTTGTATTGTGAGTCAGTATTGTGGTTTATGTTATGTTTTTCCTTATATTGTCGTATTGTGTAGAGTAGTTTACATACTGTGTGCACTTTTAAATAATTGAGTCTACCCACCAAAAGTTGAATTGTGTTGTGTCAAATTTTTTTCGAGTCAAATCCTTGCATATAGAGTTAGGACATTATGAAAAATAAAAAAAATTGATAAAATTAGAAAATCCATAGAAAAAATAGAAAAATTTAAAAATTTGAGAAAAAGGCAATTGAGGATCTTGAAACTGAAGAGAGCTTAGTGAATGAATCCTTTTGAGTAGGAAGTGTCGTAGTAGGGAAATTTTTATTCTTTAATATTTTGTGTAGAAGTTTCACTAAGGATGTCCCGGGAATTTTTGGAAGTTGTGAAAGAATGACATGAAAAAGTATACCTAAGTTTCCTATAGTGTGCTAATTAGATTGAGTTTTGCTTGTAGCCGAATATTCTGTTTTCAAGTGGAAACTTGTGGTCTCTTGTTGATCTGGGGTGGACCTTCGTGTAGAGTTGGTTTCATGTGGTACGGTTGCCTCAGCCTAAGTGAAGTTGGGGGGCGTACACCACCATCCCTTACGGTGGTCACAAGAGTTAACCGAAAAAGCCCACGCTTTCTGGCTCTGCTGCACGGTTGTAAAAACAGAGGAGAAAATAAAAGAAACTGAGAAAAGCAAGAAAAAAAAAAGAAAAAAAAATTGTGCTTCAAGGAGAAACAACCTAATGTGCTTCCGGTCACACGGAAAATTTGGATTCCATCCAAGTAGAGCTTAGAGAGGAAAACTAGAGTCAAGCCTTATTTCACAGGAGTTGTGACTCCCTTCACAGGGACAATTCGCATTCAAACGCAATAAAGGCTAAGAGGGTCTGAAAACCTCAGATGATTCGGCGAAGAAAGGCTACAGTGAAGTTTGAGCTTAATTAGACCCAATGAAGGTTAGGACGTGCTTGTGTCTTGGTTTGAATTGGTGGAGGAAAGGGGACGCCTGAGTGAGCTTTTGCACTAAATCAAATTTTTATTTCAAATTCTTGCTACGTGTATATGAATTTCAAAAAGGATTATTGAGAGCTTGATGATTTTCAGTTGATGAGAGGGAGATTGCCTGATCTTACCAAAAAGAAAGATTTAAACAGTTTTATGTGTTGTGTTAAGATAGAGTCTAGAATTTGCATTTGCATCATATTGCTGCATTGTTGTGTCGTGAGTCGTGTTTGAGTCATGTGTGTTTTGTCGGCTAGTAGATAGACGAATGCAGTAGATGAGACTTTGCTCGGGACGCGCAAATGGTAAGTGTGGGGGTATTTGATAACTCCTTAGTTGGAGTTATTTATGATATAATTTATTACCGTTTTGATTGCGTTCTGATGCAATTTAACGAGAATTTGGCTGTGATTGTGAAAATATTAGTGAATGTGAGCTTTATGTGCGTAATTGTCAAATCCGGGCGTTTTCGTATCTATTTTGAGCTACTTTTATATCACATTTGATCCCGGTATGTTTAGTGTTGTTTGTTTCAGTTACCGGAGGCTCTAGTCATGTATTGGAGGTGAAGACGAACTTCGGAAACGCGTGGAAGAGCTCGAAAATGACTAAGAAAGTGGAGCAGGGGAGGCGAGTGCAGTTTCAGAAAGTATAAAAAAAATACATCTAGTTACCCCCTGATGTTGCAACATTGAGTTGCAACATCAAAAATACCTTGCAGCTTCTCCTCTGCAACACCAGAAACCACCTCCATCTTCTCCTTCACCTCCTGAAACACCAGCCACGACCACAGCCACACCCATCTCCACATCCATTCTCGCCATTAACCCCAGATCGCAGAAACCACCAGAACCACGGCCGCCACTGCCCAATTCCTCCATTGCCGACCTCCAACACCCAATTCGACCAGCCAACATCGCCTCTCTCCGATTCAACCCAATACTGCCAGCAACATCACCTTCAACCTCCCTCTTCTCCGACGGAACCAGAACACCCACTTCCTCTGAATCACCAAACCACCATCTCCGGTGACCCAAATAAACAACCCATCAGAGACCGCCCAATTCCTCCTCCATCTCTTCATCTTCCTTATTTCACCAAACAGAGCCAATCTCAACGCCGACCTTCAATCACAACCACCGCGAACCCTGCAACCAACCCACAAATTCAGTAGCCATGGCCGCTGCAAATCAAACCCCTGATTCTCTCTGATTCCGGCGTCACAACACATCCCCACTGAAACCCACTCATCACTCTCTCTTTCGATTTGACCCCCAAATCTATCGCCTCCCTCTCTGATTCTGAAGGCGTCGATCAAACCCAGCAAAAAGAAGAAGCAGCGGACAAAAGAGAGAAGAAATTGAAGCAATCCCAGGAGCTGTTTGTGAAGAAAGATTTTCAGGCGGCTGTGACATGCTTTTGGTCCAAAATTGTAATTAATAGAAGTTGTAGACTTGGAAGATGGGGGATTTCTAAAATTAGGCAAAGTTTGATAACAGAGGAGTTAAGGAAAAGTATAAAACTTGACCTACGGGTTAGTTTGAAAGGGGGAACGACCTGAAAAAAAAGACACTGGGCAGAGACAAAAAAAGAGTACGCAGAAAAGAAGAGCAGCTCTGGTTGAAGATTTGGAGGCTTGGGAACGCGGAAAAAATCGTTTGATTCTTCTAAACTCTCGTTATCTCTCTCGTCTATCATGAACTTTTTGGATCTCTGTATTGTTTTTGTTACGATGAGTAGCTAAACTTCGTAATCAGGACCCGAGTTTGGGGTTAGGGTTTTTCGAATTGATTATGCGTTTTATGATTTGAGATTCATGTTTTGCCAAACTTAATTGATGTTTTTACGTTTGTTATGATTGTTTTGTGATCTTCATCTTATCTAGTTAATTAGAGACGTCTTGTTAGCTAGAACTTAGTTTGCAATTATTTGGTAACTCGGTAATTGTTAAATCCGGAAAATCAAACAATCACTCATTCTTAGTGAAAGCAAGAATTGAGATCGTTAGAGTAGAATTCATCGTTAATGCATGTTTAGGGATAACTAGAACTTGGTAACTCGGTTCTAATTTAACCTAGACATAGGATGCTCACTTGGTAACTCGGTGAGTTAGTATTGCTCGATTAGCAAAGTAAAATTCGTCTGTGTTTCACAAATCGTAGAACGAAGTCAACAAGAGAATCCTAACAATTCCCCAGACGAGGTGTCCTGGTTGTTTCTCCCATATTAAATCATAATATTTAAATACTTAATTTGTCTTTTTAATTATTTAGTTTAGAAAAATCTCTCAATTGCTAGCCCACATAAAGTTAATAATACTAATTAGTTCACGAAGTCTCTTGGGTTCGACAATCCCGGATTTACCGGATATTACTACACGCGACAGCCGTACACTTGCGGTTGGATCGTGCCAACATACTCATAATTTTTTCTCTGGAGGATGAAGGAGGAATGAAGGAGAAGAGGGTTTGTGTTTGATGTAGTTGTTAGTAGTAGTGAACACCAAGAACATGAACATTATAAACACCAACAAACAGGGTTAAGTTGGCCAAAAAATGTTCAAAAATTTGCTTTATGGAGAGACCCTAACAGAGGGGTGCAATAAATCCTCTTTTTTTTCGTTACGAGGGTGTGCACAAGAGATTCCGGCGGGGAGACCTCCGTGTACACCGTAAGTAGAGGATCGGAGATGGCACAGGAAGAGTTGGGTTGTGTGTAGGGAGAGAGTAAGGCAGTAGTAATGTCAGAGAGAGAGACAGGGGTTTGGCAGAGCTTCCGCGTATGGCCAGTGTGTTCTCCTTTTGTATGGAAAGGTTAACGTCCTATATATAACGGAGAATGTGACCGTTGCAGTGTGGTTAATGCGCCCATTAATGGCGGCTTAATTAGCTTAACCGCAACGGCACGTTCGTCCGCCTATATAGGGACCGTTACAGCACGTTATGCGCGAATACCGGAACCGTTATGAGGTTGACCGGGTTTGACCGGGTTTATGGAGCTTGTGCCATAAATCTCTCAAAAGCAGTTACTAAAGGTCGCGTGCGGGCTTGGCTTGCACGCGACAGGACTTACTCTAACCTCCAAACCACTAAGTCCCTACAAGTCCCGTGCAGTGGTATGCGAGGGCTCTGTCTCGCAGCCCCCACATGGATCAGCGCGGCTGGTGATCCAGTGTGTGTGGAGCACAATATGGTGTGCTGGATGGTTGCCACGTGGACAAGATCTGTCAGCTCAGAAAGCACTATCTACATTATCCCCCTTTCTGCGCGTGAAGACTCATAGCTGGATAGACTTCCATGCGCGGAAACCAACATACGCGTCGCCGCCACGCACCAATTCAAATATGAGTAAATTCAGCCCCCGTGCGTGCCATTATGACCTAAAACCCCTAGAGTCGTGCCGTCTGGCCTTTAGGGTTTTAGGGGTGACGTCAGCTTGTCCTGTGATTGCGCGATTCGACGGTGACGGTTGCGATTCGACTACCGAAAGGACGCAACCCTTCATTGTTTTTGGATAAATACTCTGTACTCTCCATTGTTGCAAAGCATCACTTCTTTCTCTTAAAGTGAATGATACCCGGAAGTCTTCGAGAGCAGATTCAGATAATCAATCACCAGTTCTATCTTGTCAATCGTCTTCTTCAACTGTGTGTATCCAAGCAAGCTTTACGAGAACAAGGTTGGCCTTGTTCAATTTTGTTTATCATACCAATGTATGCTTTGAACTGTGTTGGATCTGCAAACCCATGACATATTATATGTTGAAAACTTGTGAAGAAGCTCCAATCTTTGAACATTTAATCCTTCTTGATAAGGCCCTTGGATATAGGGTTTTGAAATCCCCGATAATGCAAACAATTTCCAACCTCTAATTTCTGAAATTGGTACCAGAAACTGTTCATCTTTTTTCCCATAGATCTTGAATCTCAGAATTCAAACTGAAGTGTGCATATTTCTCCCCCCTTTTTTTTTGCTCTTCCGCAGGAATGGCAAAGACAAGAGGAACTAGAACCACCAAGGAGGACGAAGAAATACCTGATCTTCCGCAAGCTTTATGGCGGAAAGCCCCCTATCTGGGTGGCAAGGACTTCTACCATGCGAGAGTTAAGGCAAAGAAACTGCCTGCTTCTGTCCCCAATGAGGGATTGCTAACATTAACCCCTCCAGTTAACTCAGCCTTGCTCGATTTGATTGGTTCCGAAGACGTGGTTCGATTGGGAATCGAAAATGGGTACTTCCCGTATGCCGCGATTTCCACCCAAGCTTTTGTTCAGAAATTGGACTACATGGATGAATGGATTGACCATGTGTTGACCAATCATGTTGTGACTCTCAATGAGGCCGGCGTATACTTCGCCGTTCGTGCCATGAAGGGTGCTGCCGTGAAGCTGGACCAGTCCATGCTTCTAAACCTTCTTTCCCGCTACTCGCCTACGACTCACACTTTTCACTTTGCTGAGTTCGAGGATGCTCCTATGCTCGAGGACGTGCACATGCTGTATGATCTGTCTCCCATGGGCGAGGTAGACCCTTTGAGTCCCTTGAGGACGGATGCGGAGATTTCTTTATACACGCAGATGGAGGAATGCTTGTCAGAGGTAAAGAAAATCTCCACCCGGTGGACCACTACAAAAGCCCTTCCTGACTGGCAGTTGGTGGACACATCTGCGAAGAATACTTGGAATAAATGGGTGCGGTACTTCTTCCGTGATTATGCGAACAGCAGCATTACCAAGAAGCTTCTGAGTCAAGACCCAGAGGCCAAGAATTATGTGGAAGGTAAGGGTTATCATTTGACCCTTTGTGTTTTCCTCTGTGCCTGGCTGTCGAGGTACTTAATCGATGGTCACCCGCACGACGGGGTCTTCTATCACGTTCTGCCGCTTGCTGTGAAACTGGCCCTTGGCCAGAAAGTTGCACTCGGACCCTTGGTCTTGGGCACACTGTACTACAGACTGGATCAGCTAGTTGTGGCCATAAAAGAATCGCGTGGCCGCCTCGACATACTGACCTTCGTTAACATTGCCTTTTTGACGATGTGGGTCTTTGTGCGATGGCCTTCCTATGCCCCAACTGCTTCTAAGCCCAACAAGTGGTGTCCCCCAGGCGCGATGGAGGAGCGTAACAGCGGCAGAGCTGCAAGGTGGTTCGGAACGAACAATACCAAGTGCGTTTGGAGCCTGATATGCGACAATCGGCGAGAGTTCATAGCCAGGCCCTATGCCATGCGTATTGAGAACGTGCGATGGTTTCCAAAGCTGTACCCTTCTAAGGGTGTTGTCTTCTCAGAAGAGCTCCTCTTCGAAGATGGACCGCACTTCCATGAGCGCTATCGCGAATTCTTTTGCTGGTGCCTGCGAGGTTCCCTACCTGCTCTCGCAGAGCATATTCGTGAGCTCGCGCCGAGGTACGAAAGGATTACTGTGGATGTTGACCCCACTCGAGTTTCTCCCCAGTTCGGCTTTGATGCAGTGGCACCCTCAATCTGGCCACAGTCCATTATCAGAGGCTGCTATAAGCGCTTGTTGAAAAAGGAGTGCAAAACAGTCTTCATGAGCAACCTTCCCTTTGAGCAACCTGCGGGTAACCGCGAAGGTGGTTGTTCTAAGAACTGGCTCGCATACTGGCATGCCCAGCAGACAAGATTTGATACGCAGTCGGCCCCTCAGCCAAGCAGAGCTCCGGTAATCAAAAGGAACTCTTTTCCGTTTCGTCCCAACTGCAGTCTGGACGAGTCTGAATATGGTTGCTACTCATTGTTGGATCATGAGAACCATTTGTGCCCTGCCATCATTCTGGATGAAAAGATCGCCGCAGTTAAGAAAGGCGACTCGCATGTCATCAGATATAGCGAGATTTTTGCTAAGGTAAGCAACTTCTTTTGCATGCGCTAAGCTTCTTTACTTTCACATATTGACATCTTTATTCTACATTGCTTTCTGTAGTGCCATGTGCGGAGGTTCGCATCTGGCGATCGTTCCAAGTCGCTGGTTAACACCATTGTTACCACAAGAAGACAAGGACAGTCGTTCCTGCTGGCATCGAGGATGGATCCTGAGGTCGAGACCAGGATTCGCGAGGTCATGAATGCTTTTGCTGACTCGCTGATAGACAATGCTCTGGCCTTGTCTCCCCCTAGATTTAATCCGTCTCCTCCAGCGACTGCCGCGCCAAGAGTGAAGAGACCCAGGAAAAGGGGAATTACAATTTCTTCCCCTAGAAGCGCTCCAACTTCTCCTCCTGCGAGGTCCCTTTCTGTCAAGGACAAGGGCAAAGGTCGCATGACCAGTAAGACGCGGAAGGAGCTCGCAGTGGAGACCTTCGTTCCATTCGGCCAGGAGGAAAAAGAGGAGAAGCGGGAACCAAGAGAAGGAGATGAAGAAGAAGAAGAAAGAGCAAATGTGATACATGAGGAAGAACCAGGAGGTACTCCGTCGCGTTTCCCTTCTCATTATCATAACTCTTTTTCAAACTGATTTTGAACCAATCATTCCTTCGCAGATGATGATGATGATGAGACCATCAGCGGTCTTTTAGCCAAGAGACAGAAGAGAGGTGCTCAATCTGGCATTTCTGACGAACCCATAAGTGAGGACGTTCTTGCCGAGTCCAGGAAGACAGCTGCGGAAGCTGCTGAAAGGAGAAGAAAGCGAGAAGAGGAGGAGCTCGAGCGCGTGAGGCAGAGGAGCCTCGAAGAACAGCATGTTGACGACTTAGTGCGTCCAACTGATGAGGAAGATGTGCTTCCCGAAGAGGTGGCTCCTCGAGCTGAGGAGGAGGATGTGGCTCCAGAAGAGGATGCAGCAGCTTTGGAGCAAGCCCAAGCAGATTTTGAAGAAATCGCAGGCGGCAATAAAGGTGAGATTTTTAATCTCGCAGTAACTTATCGAGATGTTATTGTGGGTGCATTAAAGCATGGTATGTCAAAAGCTGACATTCGCCGTTGGCTAGTAGGCAAGTGCGGTGAACCCTCAGGTAATCACTTGATCGATATGCGTGAACTAAGATTAGCAACTCAAAGCATAATCATGACTAGTTTCTTCGCGCCCCAGGTCACGCCCATTTTAAAGACATGCTTAATGAGGACACACTAATAGGGCATGGTTCCACGTCTTTAGTGTATGACGAAGATACTGCAATCCCACCTTCGCGTGGAGGTTCTTGCTCTTAGCTTTAGCAAAGATAGTAAAATAACGTACAATACGAGTTACCTCATACCATCGCATTTTGTATAGCAGGCGATGCTGATGAACCCGTGCTGGGGCAAAGAAGTCAACCTTCTGCGTCTTATGTCCCGGTGCCGAGTTCTCATACCGAGAAGCCCGTCGCAGCTGCTGAATATGCAGGAGAGCCCTTTGAGGACGTCATCAAACTCTCTGATGATGCCGAGGCTGACACTGTGCTAATGGAGGACGATGTCCATGCTAGTGCTGAGGAAATGAGAACAAGTGCTGTTGATGCTACCGCATCTGAGAGTGTCCCTTGCCAAGCAACTTCGGCTGCCACTACGCCTCCAACGATGACTGAGCCAGCGGCACCTCTTCCTGCGTGGAGCTTTTGGGGCTCGCAGGTCGGGGCTGTGATCGCAACTGGTGCGGCTTATACTCTTCCTCCCAACTATGAGGAATTAGAGCTCGCAGCTGATAGAAGGGCAATGGAGCAAGGACAGTCTTCAACCACTCCAGCAACACGCATTCCTTCTCTTCGTGAGATCCTTGAAGGGACTGGTAAGTCGTGGTTCAGTGTTTGCACCCCGCATTATTCGTTTGCGAGTTTAAGAGCATAACTTGGCCTTGACATTGCTTTAGGTTTGAAGCAAGCCGATGTGGACTGGCTAGTTCGGATGCGCCTCACCTACCCCCAATCATTTGCAAGATCTCTGGAGATAGGGCCCTTTGACAGGAGGCTGTTTCTTACCGAGGCCATTTGGATTTTGGAGCAGCTGTCTGCGGCCATGCCTGCGACTATTTCTCCTCAAAGTGCCGAGTTGCTTTTTGGCATGTGCCAAAATCTTCTTGCCAAAGTTCAAGGCAGGCTGGGTTTCAAGTTTCTTATGAAAAGAGTTACCCTGATCCGCGCAGCCATAACTTTGAAACTCGGCCACCAAAACCTCGCAGTTGAGAAGCAGAAGGTAGAGCAGCAAAAGCAAAAGGTTGAAGAGGCTATGAAGCTCTATCATGAGATGAATGCCAAGTGCGAGCAGTTGAAGCAGGAAGTGGAGCAGGTAGAGAATCTGAGCCGTCAGTTCACCCCTCATGAGTCCTTGATCAAGGGTTTACTTTGATTTTTGAATTTTGAAAAGCAGCAAATAAATAGCTGAAACATTAATGTAATGTTGCTAGGGTTTTTCCCCCTTCTTTTTTTTCAAAAACAAAATAATCGAAGTACCCGTTTTGCCCCTTCCGGGATTTGCTAGAATATTTCTGTGCATATCCAATTATGACATCAGCAATTGATATTCTGTCTTGATTTTCGCGCTAATTGCTCATTAGATAAGCCCACTTTCCTTGGGAAGTCTATCCGAATCATGACCATCCGTCATTAATTAGGATACACAATTGAATCGTCGTAGCCTTTAGTAGGGTAATTGATTGTTACCGCTTTTCAAGGCGTAAGTGATTGACCTTACCCTCTTTTCAAATTCTGCTGACTCATCTTGGCAATCGAAGAGTCTCCACAAGGTCTATATAAACCCTGCCTTTTGCTATTTGGGTTCTTCATCCCAAAAATGTGCTTTGCCGTGAGTCCTTACGACTGCTGGCTTCAACGCTTTTTTTTCGTTGATTCATGGCAACTTCAAGTCATGAGACCTGAGTTTGCGCTTTGTGCTATAGAAATAGTTTCCAAGATCCGCTTTATGAGGCTTACTGATCTTTGTAACCTTCATAAAGAAGATGGAGATAATGTCTCATGTTTGTTCGAAGGATTTTCTTCGTCTATTATGTTTGCAGGTCATGTTTCCGGCCGCCTCCCGTTGAGGTGCAGCGCCGTACTGACCTTGCTACCGACTCGTAATGAACGGTGGGATTCTCCTCCAGCATCCCTGGAGGAGAACTTACTGCTCCCACGTTCGTGAGCTCGGGGTGGCGAGCCGTTGTGCTCGTTCCCGCGGACAAGGACCCCCTGTCATTCGGAGTTTCTGTTTGCATGTTGTACGTCGGAACCGGTGGTTCCCCAGGCGCGTCTCATGGGGTATTGACCAGATAAGGGCCTTGTCAAATACTGGGATCTTGAACGTATGGCTTCTTGTGGCTCTTGTAGGACGTTCATTTTATAGCAAGACCCTACTTGCGACAGATCTCTGGCCGCAGATTTGTGTATCGCATAGCCGGTGTTAGGACCGTTAGGTTCATCCTTCTTCAGTCAGGATTCCCGCGATGTGTAACTTTTTTTGCTTGTAAGTTACTTTTCGATTGCATTGTAAGCCGTGTTGGCTGCGTAGTTAGATTTGAGCTTTTTCGCTTGTAAGCTGCTATCTAGACACATAGTGGTAAATCACTTTGTATGATTTGTTGCAACAAAATACAATTTCGCATGTGTATCGGCAGATTTCGCCTTGTGTAATGGTATATACATATTTCGTATTGTTTTTAGATCGTTCGAGATCGTGTTTGCGCGGCTGTGCCATCTTGGCAGATGGGCTTGTGATTTGCCTTTAGACTCAAATGCGAGTTCCATCTTATCAGGTAGGCCTTTGGAGATCACTTAAGATCATTTTTGCATAATACTGCTATCCTGGCAGATCAACTTAAGAACGATTCTCAAATCGCATTTGTAGATTGCTGCTATCGCGGCGGATGGGCTTGAAAGATCATTTAAGATCATGTTCGCATAGGCTGCTATCGCAACAGATAGGCTTAAAAGATCAGTTAATATTGTTTTCACATGAGCTGCTATCGTGGCAGATAGGCTTAGAAGATCAATTAAGAGCATTTTCACATGTGCTGCTATCGTGGTAGATAGGCTTAGAAGATCAATTAAGATCATTTTCGCATAGGCTGCTATCGTAACAGATAGGCTTAGGAGATCAATTAAGATCATTCTCGCATAGGCTGCTATCGTGATAGATAGGCTTAGAAGATCAATTAAGATCGCATTTGCGTAGGCTGCTATCGTAACAGATAGGCTTAGAAGATCAATTAAGATCGCATTTGCGTAGGCTGCTATCGTAACAGATAGGCTTAGAAGATCAATTAAGATCGCATTTGCATAGGCTGCTATCGTACCAGATAGGCTTAGAAGATCAATTAAGATCGCATTTGCATAGGCAGCTATCGTGACAGATAGGCTTTGAAGATCAATTAAGATCGCATTTGCATAGGCTGCTATCGTGACAGATAGGCTTTGAAGATCAATTAAGATCGCATTTGCATAGGCTGCTATCGTAACAGATAGGCTTAGAAGATCCATTAAGATCGCATTTGCATAGGTTGCTATCGTAACAGATAGGCTTAGAAGATCAATTAAGATCGCATTCGAGTAGGTTGCTATTGCGGCGGATAGGCTTTTGCTAACAGTAATAATAAACCAAATGAAGCAATATAAAAAGCCAGAAGTATGAAGTTCTTCTCATTTGGGAGAAGCCTTTTATTATAGTACTCTCATATGGGAGAGATGAGATTACAATTCTCTCATATGGGAGAGAAGATTGTGCGAATCATAGCTATACAAAGCATAAGGCAACGTTGTAATAGAACGCATAAAATGAGAGAAGTCAGGGATAGTACTTCTTAATCCAGCGCATGTTGACTGAGCTCGGGGTTGAGGTCATTCCGTGCAACCTCCGTATGCTGCAATAGCCACTGTCAAAGACTTCTGTGACTTCGAAGGGTCCCTCCCAATTGGCTGCGAACTTTGGGTGAGCCGCCTCTCGCATGCAATGGTCAGATGCGCGCAAGACCAAATCCCCAACTGCGAAATCTCTACGTTGGACTGTTTTGTTGTACGCGCGAGCAGTCCTTTCTTGATATCGCTTCTTGGTCCTTTTAGCTTGTTCTCGCTTTTCTTCCAGCAAGACTAAATCATGATCGCGTTGATTGTCGTATAATGCGTGGAAGGCCAATCTTGCCGAATTAACTTTCACCTCCGCGGGTACCACAGCCTCAGCCCCATAGCATAGGAGGAATGGTGAGACTCCTGTGGGTGTCCTTGGAGAAGTCCGGTAGGCCCACAGGGCTATGCTTAGAGAATCAGCCCACTTTTTGTGGTCATCTGCGACCATCTTGCTCAAGATCCTCAACAGCGTCTTGTTGGTCGCTTCTGCTTGACCATTCCCCTTCGGGTAGTAGGGGGTGGAGCATATCTGCCTGATGTTGTATTCTGCTAGCTTCGCAGCCACCTGGCGATTAACAAAAGGAGTACCATTATCTGAAAGGATGGTGTTGGGTATTCCGAACCTCATATGATGTTTTCTTGGATGAAATGGACCACAGCTAGCGCATTTGCCGTCTTCAGTGGTATCGCCTCCACCCATTTGGTGAACAGCTCAGTCGCGGTGAGAATGAAATGATTTCCATGCGAAGTTGGTCGGATGGGACCAATGAAATCTAGAGCCCATGTGTGAAATGGCCATGGCGTTCCCAATGCATGTAGATCTACAGCGGGAACGTGCACTAGGTTCCCTTTGAACTGACACTCCTGGCAGCGTCGTACTTTGGTGCGGCAATCAGCCTCCATCGTGGGCCATAAATATCCAATTGAGAGAAGTTGCCTGCATAATTTCGCACCTCCCTGGTGTTCCACCTGATGAGAAAGGTCCATGACTTCTTGTGCTTCTCTGCCGTCTAGACATCGCAGCAAGTTGCCCTCATGGCCTCTTCGCCAAAGTAGGTTCTCATGTACCACGTATCGGGATGCTTTCCCCTTAACTTCTCAGCTTCTTTTTTTGATTCGGGTACGGTGCCCTGGGTGAGAAAATCGAAGAGTGGTTTCCTCCAATCCGCATCATCATCGGTTAGAGCGATGAGTAAAGAATCCTTGATCAGTGCGCAACTCTCGCACTTTCCCTGTATTAGGGCTGCCGCTGTTGACATGTTTGGCCAGTGAATGCCATATCTCTGAGCCTTTCGATAGATTGAAACTTCGCTTTCTCCGCAAGCATGTTGATGAATCTTCTCCAGCAGCAATTGTCCCTCTTGCTCGGAAACACATCGCATGAGTATTCCGCCAGGGCCCTTGTAGTAAAGGGTGTTGTCGTGTATGCAATACCCCTTTGTGAGTGCCCAGCTCTCGCTGCTTGTGCCTTCTGCGATGGTTCGTATGATTGCCTTTCTCCAGTCCGCATCGTCCATGCGTTCATCGTCGCACGCGTCTTCTGTTAACGCCGACGATGTTCGCACTTCGATCGAGATTCTTGCGGGACATTTGTCCGTACTAACCTTGGATCCCAAGGTTGCCAAAGCGTCTGCATGTCTGTTGTCCGCTCGGGGCTTGTGCTCGTACCTAACGTCGCAGAGTTGCTGCACCAATTTTTGTACCAAAGTCCGGTAAGACAGAAGATTAATCTCCTTCAAACCGTACTCGCCCGAGGCTTGCTTGACGATTAGCTTGGAGTCTCCCATGACCGTCAGATTGCTTACTTCCAAAGCTTTCGCTGCACGAAGTCCCGCTATGAGGGCTTCATATTCCGCTTCGTTGTTAGTAACTGCGAAGTCAAGCTTGGCGGACATCTGTATGACCTCTCCATCTTGTTTGGTCAAGACTATCCCAATGCCTCCGCATTTCCTCGTTGACGAACCGTCGAAATGGAGCGTCCAATAGGGTACATCGATTGCATAGATTTCAGGTCCCTCGAGTTCTTCTTCGATCACGGGCTCATGACTGTTGTCAGGGAACTGCGCCAACAAATCCGCTACCGCCTGCGACTTGATCGCCCGCGGCCGAACGCATGTGATATCAAACTAGGAAATGGTCATATACCATTTTGTCAATCTTCCTCCAGGAGTAGTGTGAGTTAGCAGATATCGTATGGGATCACTTTTTGTAACCACCACCACTTTGTGCGACGCAAAGTAGTGTCTCAACTTCTCTATTATAAAGAATAAGGCAAGGCAATGACGCTCAATGTCCGTGTACCTTGATTCTGCAGGCTGCACAATGCGAGAGATGTAGTAGATGGGCCTTTCTTGACCTTCGTACTCCTGAGCCAAAAGTGCTCCTATGGATTTCCTGGTTGACGTCAGATACAGCAAAAGCGGTGATCCCAACTGAGGTGCGATCATTATTTTTGAAGACGTCAGCAGTTCTTTCAGCTTCCCGAGCGCAGCCTCGTGCTCCGAAGTCCAGTTGTATGCGGCATCTTTCTTGAGAAGATTACTGAAGCAGAAAGTAATCTCGGCAATCGCTGGGATGAATCTTCGCAGATACGATAGCTTCCCCAATAATGTCTTCAAGGCACTCTGGTCGTGTGGCGGAGTCATGCTGATGATGGCTGAAACTTTCGCAGGGTCAGGCTCGATTCCTTGACGATGTACCACGCATCCCAAGAATTTCCCTGACGTTACCCCAAATGCGCATTTCATAGGGTTCATCTTCAGCTGAAAGCGTCTGCATCAGTTGAACACTTTCCGCAAATCTGCTAGGTGATCTGCCTCCTGCTTGGATTTAACCACGAGGTCATCTACATAAAATTCCACTTCTTTGTGCATCATGTCGTGGAATAGGGCCATCATGGCCCGCTGGTAGGTTGCACCTGCGTTTTTGAGACCAAAGGGCATCACCGTATAGTTGAACACTCCCACTGGGGTGATGAATGCAGTTTTCCGTGCATCTTCAGGGTCCATCTTGATCTGGTTGTACCCGCTGAAGCCGTCCATGAAACTAAACATGCGATGACCCGCTGTCGAATCGATGAGCAAATCGATGTTGGGGAGCGGAAAATCGTCCTTGGGGCAGAAGCGATTGAGATCTCGGAAGTCTACGCAGATGCGAAGCTGCCCATTCTTCTTTACCACTAGCACAATATTGGCCAGCCACGTGGGATGGTGATTCGGCTCTATGAACCTGGCCTCCAAGAGTTTGACAATCTCCTGTTTGATCTTCACGTTAAGCTCCGGCCTGAAGCTTCTTGTGCTCTGCTTTACCGGCTTAGACCTTGCTCCTCTTCGCTTGTGAGGTCTGCGCTTAGAAAGACTGGCCTCTTCTTTTCCTCGTTCGGGCTGAGGAACGCTTCCTTTAGCTCCTGCTTTTGTGGCCTGGGTTTGTCTTCCATGCATTCGGGTGCTTCTTTGAGCTTCTCATCTGGAGTGCTCTGCATCGGCTTTTCTGTTACCGCAATCTGCTCTATTTGGTTGATTTGCCCAGGGATATCCCCATGCCCGCGTGAGGACATCCCCGCGCACCTTCATATGCGATAGCATTTCTTCCCGTTGGCGTAGAAACTCTCTATCTCCTTGCCTTCGGGGTCATGCTTTGCTATTCTCTTCAGAGTATACACGCTCTTTCGCTGGTAGGCGATCCGCGGCGCCTCTTCCCGCGTGGGCGGCTTTCCTTTGGCATCTTCCCTTGTCACCATCACTCCCGCAGGTGACTGATCCTTGATATCTTCCCATAGGGGTAAAGGAGTAGGGTTGAATGGTCCCGGTGTTTGCTCGTCCGCCATCTCGGTGAACCACACCGCCTCGCTGAGATGTGCTTCATCCATGTTGAATGGATTCGTTGAAGCCGGTATCTCGACTATTCTGTCATTCCAGATAGCTTTCATGACTTGGTGAGCTGTTGAAGGGACCGCGTCAAAGCGATGAATCCAGGCTCGACCTATGATCATGTGATACGTAGTGTTCGCATCTATGACGTAGAACTTCGCTGAGCACTTGATTTTGCCGATCTGGACGCCCAGGCGGATCCATCCTATCGTCATTCTGGAGTCGCTTCCAAATCCCATCAGCGGAGATGGACGCCTGACAATCTTGTGCTCAGGGATCCCTGCGAGCTTCAGTGTGTGGAGCGAAACGACGTTGACCGCTGCTCCTCCATCGACGAATGCTCTTTTGAATTCAACGCCATTGATGATGGCCGTCACATACAGAGGCCTCTGGTGGCTCGCATCTGTCTTTTTGTCGCTGGCGGAAAAGGTCATAATCTTTTCTGTAGAGCGAGACGCCCTGATGACTTTCCCGTTGGAGACTACAAGATCCTCCTCGTAGTCCTCTGCTATCCTCAAGATTGGTTTCGTCATTTCTGTCCGGCATTTCTCTGAGAAGTTCATCTCGTCGAAGAATCTGCTGAAGCCGTGCGACCCCTTCATCCGGTCGGCACGTTCGTCCTCCGTGTCTACGCTGTAGTCCTCATCATCATGGACTTCGGCAATGATGGGTAGACCATCCTCTGCGACCTCTTCCAGATCCACAATCGAGATCATGGAGACATCTTTACCTTTCGAGTCTTGCTCCGCATGGGCAGGAAGTGGATTGTTGCGCACATCCTTCCTGTGATCGCTGACAATCAGCTCGCCATTCTTCATCTTCTGGCTGAATACAATCCTGAGCTTCTTACAGTCCGCTGTGGGATGCATGACCTTGCCGTGGTACTCGCACCACTTCGGGTCCCTCACCATCTCCTTGGAGGGTGCCTTCTCGAGCGGCGGTAGGACACCGTCCTTGCGCCACTGCCTGCATAGGTCGCTTGCCTCCTCCACCGAACATGGCAGAGGTGGTACGTCGAAGTTCACAATCTTCGCCTGCTTCTGGGGTGAAACTGTATTGACCTCAGCTTCGCGTCCTCTCTTGTAACTGAACCTCCCGATCTTGTAGGTGGTACCGCTCGAGGATCGCTCCGGAGCGTTTTTCTTTTTCTGCCTCTCCACTATAGGCTCGATGTTCTTCGTGCATTCGATTAGTTTTGAAAACGTAGGCGTTTGCAGGTTGATGAGCATACCTTTGTATTCATCTCGCATGCACTGCAGGCATATCTCTACAAGCCGACTTTCGAGCATCGGATCTTTGCATTCCAAGGACTTCGCCCTGAACTTCTTGATGAAAGTTATCCCGTCCTTTTCGCGCTTCTGATACATCCGCTAGAGGTGGATCATTGTCACCTTTTCCTCCATCTGGAAGAACTTGGTGTAGAACTTCTGGACCATGTCGTCCCAAGTCTTGACGGATCCAGCTTCTAACGTCCTGTACCACTTGTACGCCACGTTTCCCAAAGACTTCGGGAATTCTCGCATCAGCAGTTTGGGATCAGCTCCATACGGCCCCATGACATCGATGAAACGCATGACATGTTCATGAGCGTTTCCATTGACATCCTCGAACTTATCCCATTTAGGGGCCTTGTACCCAACTGGGTTAGGCATGAGATAGATTTCCCGTAGGATGGGTGGATCGGTGTCTAGCTTTGGGATGATGGTATCCGCGAATGATTGGTGAGCCAGAATGGTGTCTATACGCTTCTGCAGAGACGTCATACACTCTGGGGTGTTTCCCTCGGTAGCAGGTGAAAGGATTGCCGAAGGCGGAGGCGACACATATGCCGCTGGAGGATTGGGAGTGTATTGAGTGTTCGCGTTACCCCAGATTGCCGTTGAAGGAGGCAAGGGATATTGCGAGGCCGGGTTAGGTACCAAGGCCGGAGGCTGAGGGGTGTGGGCAGTAAGAGGCAACATTTGGGCTGTTGACCCTTGAATCGAGGGTAGCTGCGTAGTTGCTGGTGGAGTCTGCAGATTAGGGTTGGGGGGTGTGGTTGACACTCCCAGCCCTTGAGCGGTAGGGGTTCCTCCCTGAGAAACGGCGGTGGCTTGTGCAGGGTTCGGTGCAAGAGTCCCCAAGACAGCCATGATCCGTTGTAGTTGCGCAGATTGAGCTTTGAGGGCTTTCGCCTGACCTTGGATGGTGGCGTCCAAGGATTCTAGCGTCGGGGCCTCACCGGTGAAAGTAGGAGTGCGGCGAGTCTCCTCTCCTGAGGCGGCTTCGGTGGAAGGCGATCTGTTGCTGACATCATCCTCATGAGACATGGTTGCTTTTGATGGTAAGTTTCACGTCGGGTTCACCAAAATGTGCACAAGAGATTCCGGCGGGGAGACCTCCGTGTACACCGTAAGTAGAGGATCGGAGATGGCACAAGAAGAGTTGGGTTGTGTGTAGGGAGAGAGTAAGGCAGTAGTAATGTCTGAGAGAGAGACAGGGGTTTGGCAGAGCTTCCGCGTATGGCCAGTGTGTTCTCCTTTTGTATGGAAAGGTTAACGTCCTATATATAACGGAGAATGTGACCGCTGCAGTGTGGTTAATGCGCCCATTAATGGCAGCTTAGTTAGCTTAACCGCAACGGCACGTTCGTCCGCCTATATAGGGACCGTTACAGCACGTTATGCGCGAATACCGGAACCGTTATGAGGTTGACCGGGTTTGACCGGATTGACCGGGTTTATGGAGCTCGTGCCATAAATCTCTCAAAAGCAGTTACTAAAGGTCGCGTGCGGGCTTGGCTCGCACGCGACAGGACTTACTCTAGCCTCCAAACCACTAAGTCCCTACAAGTCCCGTGCAGTGGTATGCGAGGGCTCTGTCTCGCAGCCCCCACATGGATCAGCGCGGCTGGTGATCCAGTGTGTGTGGAGCACAATATGGTGTGCTGGATGGTTGCCACGTGGCCAAGATCTGTCAGCTCAGAAAGCACTATCTACAGAGGGAGATCAAATGTATTATTCAAAATACAGGGGTGTCGAGTGTCTTTTAGCCTAAACGTAGGGGTGCAAAGTGTCTTTTACCCTATTTTTAATCAACACATAAGATATTTTTTATATTTTGAAATTCTCTCATTAAACACAATCTTCATTAATTATCTGATCATTCAAAAAAATCTAAATAAAAATTAATTTATTATCTAAATTTATTTCAAGAAAATAAGTATAAGCTTAATTATATATTCTTCACAAGTGCTCTATGGGCACGGGTCAGTTGCTAAGTGTTCCCCTCCGAAAAATGTAGACGAGAAGATCCTCGCTATCAAATCCCTAAAGTGCTTGAGACTTTTTGGTGCATTGATTTAAATGATATTTTTTTCTTACACAAGTTTAAAATTTAATTCAGTTAAAGTAAATCAAGATACTGTTTATATTTTCAAAAACCGAGTCTTATCTATTTAATCAACACATAAGATATTGTTTATATTTTTTAAATTCTCTCATTAAACACAATGTTCATTAATTATCTGGCTATTCAAAAAAGACTAAATCCATTAAATTATTGTCTACATTTATTTCAAGAAATTAAGTATAAGCTGAATTGTATATTTTTAACAAGTGCCCTGTGGGCACGGGTCATTTGTTAGTGTCTTTGTATATAGACTAAGTTTCTACGTTTTTGCATCCTAACTCCCTCTAGGTTTGCGATGGTACCCCCTTATGTTTATAGAAATTACAAAGCAGTTATCTTCACATCATGTAATATTTTTCCCCATGAGTTTGGATTAAATACAAATCCACCCCTCTTGTTTGGATAAAGACGAATACCCCCAAAGACAAAAAGCGTCCTGTTAGTGGATGGAGGTTAGATGAATACCACACTTCTGTTACAATCAGTTAGTATGGGGGTGTAATCTGACTTTTTTATGACCATTTAGCCCATATTTGTATTTTTTGTTTATTATGTTCAAAGAGGCAAAAAGAATTGCACCGACCATGGCTGCAAAGTTAATTTCCCTGCCAAGAAAGTGCCAATTTCTCAACACCTAAATTCAACATATCAAATCCATCGTCGCCTAAGAAATGGGGAACATCACGAAACACAAACAAATCAAAGCCTTGTAATTCTTCATAGTCTGGTACCATTGCTCATGGAACAACTGAAAGCATTTGTTCACATCTTGACAAGCATATTCACACCTTCATACAATTACCAAGAGAAAATAGCATGGCTTAATCATGAGGAGCCCGTGGTCTTCATAGAAAAGAGCAAAAAGAGCCCATGCATTCCCAGCAAATCGAACACACGGGAACGATACACAGCTCGGATCCAAGAAGGACCAAGTAACACGAGCACATGGCTTCAACAGAGGACGTTCCACTACAAGCATCGACCACAGCTCAAGAACGAAATTAAACTAAACCCAACAGAAATTGAACCAAACCCAATACAATACATGAACAAATTCTTACATAGAGATCGAAATGGGAGGAACTACGAGATATGAAGAGAATGTACCCAATTAGTGTCGAGTGAAACAGAGAAGCGAAGGAGGAGGGTTTTGGTGGCGGAACCTCAAAACCAATGAAACCAAAACCCAGCCCTAATCCTCATTCTCTCTACTGCTACTGATTGAGAGAGGACGGGTGGTGGTGTGATGTTTGCTACTTGATTTCGGTGGTGGGTATGATGTTTGGTGGTTGATTTCAGTGGTGGTTATGTTTGTTGAGTTGTAGAGGCGTTGACCAGGGAAAGAGGGAGAACGGTGAAATGGCGATGGGTGGGTCTAGTCAATTGCATATCTTGTAGGTCAATGCTGCCGCTGGTGATGGCACCGACGACGGCTCCTAGGGATGGCAACGGATCGGATTCGGATCGGATCCACCTATATCCATATCCAAATCAATTAAAAATAAATGGATCCATATTCGATCCAAATCTAACCGGATCAGAAAAGCGGATTCGAATCGAATCCGGATCGGAATTAATTTGATATCCATATTCGATCCGACAATCGGGATCTCCGGTAATGGATCTGATTCGGATCCAAATATGGAATCCTGCGTAATTTATTTTATTTTTTTACCGCCAAAGAGAACATAAATAATATTAATATAGGGCAGAGCAAATACAACTACAGATACGATCCGAACCAGCACAAAACAAGCACAAACCTACTAAACAAGCCAGACAACTTGGAAAGCTACCTGGGCACCAAAAGAAATCAAAACAATCCAGCAAAAGCACTTCCCTTCCCCAAACAGAACTAGGGACACTGAGGGGAGTTAACCCTACCAAACATTCACAGAAAGTACTGAAAGAGGACTAGATAATTACATCAAACCAACTACAATCCAACTGAAATAGCTAGGCATCGATAAAGGCATGATGGCCATGGAGAGTTCATCTGAAGAAACCAAAGGGGACAAAGACACAGCAGCAGACTCCACCCTGGAGAGACCCAAAGCAGAAGGACTACAAGCCTGAGGAACAACTTCACAGCTAGGAGCAGGCAGCGCCAGGACACCTTCTGGTGGTAGAACAGCTAGAGGACAACATCAGAGACAGGATCAAGGGATCTGGGATCAAATTGAACTTGCCCAGCAATCCATGCAGAGAGATCCACGTCAACAGCAACTTCAACAAGAGTTGGCCCATCTAAAGAAAGAAAAATCATAAGGTACAAGCTGAAATTAGATATGAAGCCGTAGAACTAGTTTGCTGCCATAAGCTATCTTGATCAAGAAACTTGTTTTTAAAGATCATTTTGTTTCTTTTAATCCACAAAGTCCAGAGAATGGCAGCAAACCAGTGCCAACTATTGCTTATAATGAGCTTTTTCTTTTTTCTTATACATCCTTTTTGAGCCATTGATGGATGTACAAACTAGCGTGAGGCATAAAGCCAATATATGCCGCCTCCCAAAGCCCTTTAGCCTTGGAATAATGAAAGAAAATATGAGAGGGAGACTCAATGACAGAAGGACAAAGAGGGAAGTGAGGATCAATAGTGTTTATTCATTTTCTTCTCACAAAAAATACACAACAAATTTTTTTTTAAAAAGGTAAAAAACCCACCACACAAAATAAAAATCTGCCTAAAAAGTAAAATTATACTCATAATATTTTACCAATATGACAAACGCAAAACTATCAAGAAATATAGGCAAGTCATTCAAAGAATTAAGGCACCATTCTAAAAAAAGAATTAAGACACCAATAATGTCTAAAATTGTATACAAATTCATTCAAAACAATATACTAATGTGTAGTGGATATTTATGTAATAATGTGCTATATGTGTTTCTGAAGTAGTGGAATATTTTTTAGGCAACACATAATGTGAAGTGAATCGTGTAACGTATTTATATATTTATACATATATATATAGGTAAATATCTTATTTTTTATAACTCTAAGGGTATTTTTGTAAGACTATGTGTGTTTCGATCCTTTCGGGTCTGATATCCGTCGGATATCCTAAGATATTTGGATCGAAACCCATTACCGAGCAAATTTTGATTTTTAATATCCATACCCGATCCATTTTAAAAATGATCGGATTCGGACTTCATTCATTCGGATCGAATCACTTGAATTTCGGATTGGATCGAACCGCATTGTCATCCCTAGCAGCTCATCTTCCTCCTTCTTCTTGGGGCGATTACATGAGAGAGAGGGAGAATAATTGCTGGAGGGCAGAGAGACACACGGAGAGAGAGAGAGAGAGAGAGAGAGAGAGAGAGAGAGAAATGGGGAAGGAGGTGACTAGGGTTAGCAATTGAAGAAGAAGAATAATGGGAGGAGAAAACATGTATTTATAGTAGTGTAACTTTTCTTTCATGTAAGGGTAGACATGTCTTGTTAGCCCTTCCGTTAGTGCGTTGTTTCCTTCATCCTCTGACAGGGGTTATTCGTCTTTATCCAAACACAGGAGGTAGATTTGTATTTAATCCAAAACTCAAGGGGTGAAAATTGTCTTTTACCCTAAATATAAATATAGATACAGTTGTTTGCTAAATGTTTTTTTAAGATATTAGGACGACATATCTCTAAGACTCTAACTGATATTACTCATCTATTATATAAAACAACATGATTTAACTAACTTATGACTTTTCAACTTTTAAATTAAATAAATCAACTCCCCCCTTAGATCTCACATACCACCCACTTAACTTCCCACTACTTGAAAATTTACCCTCTCTCGGATTAATTTATGTAATTATCAAAAGTGTGTAAGAACATGATTTCATGGACATCATATAAAATTACCGGGGACGCCATTTTCATCTTCTCCTCTAGCAAAATCGATTATGAAAAGTGTTTTTTTGGATAGTGCACTCGGACACGGACAATCACCTAGTATTTCAATAAAACTAAATCATAGCTACATGGCGGCCGTTAACACTAGTAATAATAATAGGAAAGGTTTCATTAATTGGAAGGACTGGAATTCACCTCATGTACATCAATAATTCTAGCCCATTCGAGAGTAGAACCTAACCAGACTGCCGTTAAAATTCATTACCAGAGATAAAGTTCGCCATGAATTTGTCTCTCTCTCTCCGTGTGTCTCTCTGCCAGTTAGAAACACATAAGTTCATGGCGTTAGATTATATATCGTTATGTGCTGGAATTAGTCTATCGTTATGTTTATCTAATTTAGAGACACACGGTTCAGACTGCCGTTATGTGCTGGAATTCACCACCAAATTAGATAATCTATCGTAGCTAATGAACTAAATCGAACTACTATATGGTTATGTTTATGGTTTAGGGTAAGTTTCAGTTCTGACCAAATTGGTTCATCGATCTTCATTAATGAACTCAATCATTCTAATAGTTGATCAAATCGAAACGTCCATTGTGACTCACCACCAAATTGGATCCTCAATCACCACTAATAAACTAAACCGAACTAGTTGAATAGGGTTTAGGATTACTTTCAGTTGTGACCAAGTTGGATCACCGATCTTTCCTGAATTACTCAATTATAATAATAGTTGATCAAATTGAAATGTAATTTGTGAACTCAATCATAATAATTGTTTATCAAATTGAAATGTCGTCCAAATCGATCATCAATCTTCACTAACGAACTAAATCATACAACTAGTTTACCAAGTAAGACCATTAATTGGGGCAATGTATTTTGATAATCAATCTTCACCAAATTGAACTATCAATTAGCTCAGGCAACCCAATTAGACCATCGATCTTCACTACAAAATTTAGTCGAACTATTAGTTGATTAAGTCGAACTACTAGTTGATTAAGTTATGGTTATTTCAATTGTGATCAAATTGGATAATTGTTCCTCACTTATGAACTAAATTGCACAATTGATCATCACTACAGACCACAATCGAAGTACTAGTTGAACAAATTAAATGTTAAATGCGACTCACCACCTAAATGCAACAAATTAAATTGTATGTGATAATTTAATACATTATTCCATAATGTTTACGATATGAAAAAAAATAGAACCCAAACCAATTAAGGATACTTACAAAAAAATTGAACGGTTCACAAACTGCATAAACACAAAAGTTCAAATCATGACACTTGGTTTATCAAATTGTTGATTTTCGCTAAAATCTTAATTTTTACGGAATTTTATACCAAATTGGTCAACCTATAAACCAAACAAAGCTATCTAAGGATGTGCCAGCATTACAACAAATTGGATGAAATCTACAAAAACTCCAAACACAACATTTTCATAATTAACGGCAGTCTGAACCGTTAGAAACACATAACTTTGTTATTAACAGCGGTTTTTAACCGCTATATTTGTCTGTGTAGAGAAACATTGCAGAGATAAAGTTCGCCATGAATTTGGGATCGGTGAGGAGAGGGAGAGGGAGAGGGAGGGAAGCTTGCCCTTCGTCCTGGAGGAGATCAAGAGAGCAAGATGTCGCCGGAGATGGCAAAGGGAATGGTTCCCCGTTCGGGTTTTTTTCTGGGTTCGTTTGTCGGGGAGGAGAGAGAGGTTTAAGAGAAGGCCGGTACTGAAATCGCCGGAGATGGCTATTGCGGTCGCCCGAGGGAGCAGGTTCGTCGTCGGATTCTTGGATGAGTCTTCGATTTCTGGGTTGGGGTTTCGTCCGTAAGGACAGAGACGGGGACATTTTTTTTTTAGTGGAATTTAGGTTAACTTTTAATTTTGTTATCAAGTTATAATTTTTTCACTTAACACGTAAACCCCACATTAATAGTCCCCTTCTTTGACAAGAGTTTTTAAAAAGGGTAAAAGACAAAAATCACCCCTCGAGTATGGGGTATATACAAAAACACCCTTAGTGTTCGGGGATATACAAAAACCACCCCTGTCATTAACGGCAGTTGGACAAATACCACCCTTCTGTTAATGTCAGTTAAGAGAGGGGTGCAATCTGTCTTCTTTTATGACTATTTTGCCCTTATTTGTGTTTTTGTGTTATTTTGTTCTTGTTCATACTGTTCTTGGTGTTCTTGGCCACCGCCACCACCACACCGCCACCGCCAACACAAACACAAACAACAACAACAACAACAAAAGTAACCAAAACAACTCACCTGAATTTCAATTACCAGAACCTATCAAACCAAAATCATATTCCTCAAATTACAACTCAGTAATTGAACAAAACCAATTTCCCGAATCAATTCTAAACCATACAAGTTACAAAACCAAGCCATACAAGTTAATTTGCCACTTGTTTATCATCAAGAACACCAAGAACATCAAGAACACAAAATACATACCTACAAAATTTTCAAATAAATTAGTTACATGTTGTAAATTCTTTTTGGAGGTATTTCTATACTTACATTGAAAAATAAAATTGTTGTGTTAAGGAGTGGATAGAGCAACGTCCAGTGAGAGAATTCCGAAAAAGAGGCAGCAAAACAATGGAGCTCGGTCTCCATCTCCATCTTCATCTTCATCCCCGAGACACCATAACAACAACAACTACAACCGCTACCACTACTTCGCTCCATCGTCACCATTTTCATCAATGCTGTCTACCGAAGAAGAATCACTCTCTCCTCTGCCGCACACAGCTCAATCCCATACCCACTGCCACTCGCACAAGAACTCGAAAGAAGAACGAATTGCGAACCAGAGACCGTGAATTGGATGACGAGAGGCGGCAATTTCACACCAATCGAGGAATCGTTCAGTTAGAAGAAGAAGAAGAAGACGAGAGTGAGGACGCGGCGTCGTCGGCGGCGATGGTGAGGGAGATTCGGCCTACACGGCGGGGGGGATTTTGTCGTTGAGCGAGAAGCCATACCGGAGCTCTGAGTTTGGGAGATCTTCCCGATCTGGGAGAGCTCTGAACCTCCGATGGTGGGCCCCCGTTCAACGAGAAGATTGGGAGAGCTTTCCCGATCTGGGAGAGCTTTGAGCTCTGAACCACCGCCGTTGGTCGGAGTTGGTGAGCAGCCACCAGATCTGGTCAAGCCCTCAATCGGAGGAGGCGACACAGATTGTCAATCGGGGATCTCGATGGGTTTGGGTCTGGTTATGGTGGGTTTGATGGTGGTGGAGGCTGAGAGAGAGAGAGAGAGATGGGGAAGGGGAAGAATGCAGCTGGGTTGCAAAGTGAGGAAGGAAGAAGAAAAAATGGTATTTATAGTGTGACTTTTTTTGCCAAAATGAGGGTAGATATGTCTTCTTACCTATCTGTTAGTGTGCTGTTAGTGACAGGGGTGGTTTTTGTATATCCCCGAACACGAAGGGTGTTTTTGTATATACCCCATACTCAAGGGGTGGTTTTTGTCTTTTACCCTTTTAAAAATCCCCTTCTTTGACAATTCTTTTGGTTCTCGGGCACCAAGAGACTTTCACCTGTTGAAAGGAAGTAATTAGTTGCCGACAATCTTGTACAATCATACCATAACAAGTACGGTCTGAGACTTCCTCTTTACTGTTGATTTCCTCGGTCAGTTTCATAAAATCAGCTTCCATTTCAACTCCCTCAAAACCCATTCTTCTTGCCAGTAGCATGCCCTCCCGCAATGCCCATGCTTCTGCAACCCGTGCAGTTGCAAAACCTCGAACCAGACTAGCCATTGCAACAAGGATATTACCTTCAGCATCTCGAATAACCGCGCCTAGTGCACCCTCCTGTTCTTCGTCTTTCCATGCCGCATCAGCATTTTTCGAATCAAGCTTGAAAGTACCAGTTCAAAGACGGTTACACAAGGGAAAAAAGCAAATCAGATCATTATAATTACTTCCTCTTCGTCTTCCTTAGGTCATTACATCTTTTCCTTGATCCTCCATACCAATTCTTGTCGTTCCATCCCAGATTCTTTCCCCCCTTCCTTTGTTTTCCAACCAAAAATATCACATCCCCTTCTTGTTTCTGGCGAGATAACATGGGGCTGCGACAGATTCGGTAAACTTTGTAAAGACGGCGGATTCATGGCATGACTACTTTGAGCGCAAGGGACTCGATGAATTCGAGTTGATAGAGAATGCCATTGCGGTGGCTGCTTGGTACAGACCAGGTGAATTCTTGGAGCGGAGGGCACGCCTGACAGATATTCTTTACGCTAAGGTCGAAGCCTTGCCCCTACAACCACCACAACTCGGCAAGGAAGAAAAAGCTACTACTATAAGCACTAAGGAGCCATCAAGAACCTGCAGAAGCAAACACTCGACAGAAGCTGATCATCACAAGAAGCCGATTATCATCGATATAAACAGTATTAGTACCCATGTTTCATCATTATCACCTTCTCCTCGTCCTCCTATGCGGCTGCCCAAAGCCACTAACAACGTAGTACAATCATCTTCAAGACGCCATGGCAAGGGCAAGGTTTCTTCTGTAGCCCAGATGGTAAACACTCTACAGCCGATTACAATTGGATGATTAATAGAACATCAACAGAAACAGCAAAACTGGTGGTTGAAGATGCTCGTGATGATGATGATGATGATGAAACTCCACCTACTGATCTAGCATGGGTACTGGGTATGGAAGAAGAACTAGCTCTAATTGAAACTCCTACAACTGATCTAGCATGTTATAGAAGATCCGTACTGGGTCTAGAAGAAGAACCACCAGCTCTAATTGATGATGATCAACTCAAACTACTCCAGAAGAAACCCACCATAGAAGCAGCAGCAGCAGCAGCAGAAGCAACAAGTAGTACTAGTACGTGGAAAGCAGCAAAAACCATAACAGCAGTAGTGGCTCGTCATGATGGGGACCGCAAGAAAATGACGGTGTTGAAGAGAAAACTTCAGCAGCTAGGAAAAGGGAGATTACGACAAGGCCAAGATGGTATTGCTACTCATGACCAGAAAAAACTAGTGAAGGCTACTACACGACCACTAAAGAAAGCCGCCACGTCAACAAAACCAAATACTACTAGTACGAGGAGGAAAGTTCCAGACAATATTGGGAGAAACCACCTGCAGGTGGCAGCCAAAGACAATGGAAAGCTTGACGGCGATGCAGACTAGCTGCTGCCTCCAAGAGGAAACTCCATCAAGGTGGATACACACAGTCTTCTCTGAATGATCGAAAGAGGATAAAGACACAAGACTCCAAGGATCTTTGGTATCTGGTATTCAAGAAGAAGGATCTTCCTGATGAACAACATTCTATGGTCAACAATCACACAAGAAAGATGTTGATGATCTGAAACTAATTAAGATAGCTGGTGATGATCCTATTTGAATATTATTCGATCGTGTCATTGTATACCAAACAATTCAGAACTATGTGTGTGGCTTGATCCTTCGTCTGTGGGGGTACGTAGGCAGCCTCGTATCGTGAGGTTCAGCCACTGTAATTAATAAAATCTCTTTTGTCTTTACAGAAATCTCAAAGCAAAACTGTTTCTCTGACATCTTCTTTGTCATTAGAAATCTCAAAGATTCATCGTCTTTGATCGTCTTTGGTTAATGACAATCTTCGCAGCGCTATGGTAGACTTCCAAATGGATGGTTAACAGATGCTTTTCTCTGAGTCTTGTAGTTTCCGAGAAAACATAGTCATGTATCAACAAGCACCAAATTGAATTCATCGCCACATGGCACACAAATCACCCAAATGCACTGGTTAATATTTGGAACTGCTGATTTGGTAGTTAAATTGATCTGTGTGGCTGAATAAAATCACAAATTATAGTCGGCAATAAAGAAAGACCATGGTCGCTCGAGCGATCCTAGCGACAAAGCTTTCCGCCTCCACTATTCAAATTGGTAGGTTGTTTACGTCCATGAATCCAGAACTGTAACAGCTGTTAAATACAGTGGGAGTACTCAAATGAGAGTCCCGCAGGGGCTCAGGAGTCAATGCAGAGTACCGACTGGTGTAGTGCAGAGGAAATACATGGTTTGCTTACTCATCAAACAGTAACAGCATCAAGTAATTAAACAGTAAATGCAATCGCACCATCGATGCAAGTAATCTTCTTGCTTACCACACAAATCTTTTTCTTTAGTCTCTTAGTTATATGAGTACGTGTTCTACAGCGGAATTACTCAGTCCAGAAACAACTTTCACGAGTTCCGCAATCATGTCGTTGCTGTACACATGGATCAGAGGAACTTTGCGGCATATGAAACTGTGGATGTGATTAAAGCACTCAAATGGATTCTAAGCTTAAAAACGTGCTCAGGCGACTCTATCAAGGGGCCCGTGCATGCTTATACACTTGCAGCGATATCTGAACTAATCATGCCATGATTATTCTCTTATTGGGAGAAAATTGTACCGTGTCTCCAACCAAAGACTTCCTGATCTTTCGGTAGACATTCCTAAATGGACAATTATTTTAATGAATGTATGGAGTGTAGTGAGAGATCTCACATACTGGAGTCTGGAGACATTCGGAATTGTGAGGATCTACATTATCAATAAAAATGAATAGCGTTTTGGGATGTTGCCTTCCCCTTAGGCCGGATTTTAACAGGTCCACTCTACCTTGAGTAACGAACTTCCCGAATGCACAGCGGCGGGAACGATGTTACCTTCAGGGTTGGCACTGTGTAAACCTAATATTGATGCAGCAGTAACGAAACCTTCCATGGAACTGGATCTCTTGGCTGAAGGGGTGATCTAGAGAACCATCAATAGAAGTTAAGAAAGCGTGACATACCAAACCGAGTAAAGGAGATACAGACAAACCAAGAGGGCAGTCAGAGATCGAAGTTACCCCTCTGTTTCTGTTGATGGCTACTGAGAGAGACAATGCCGCTTGCGGGGTCGAATGCCAAGGGTTGTTCTTCACGAGAGGGAAGGGTGGAACAGGCACTCTGAGAGATCACCGATTAAGCTAAGAGTTGTGTCCTTCGGAAGAATAGTAGCTAAGGAGACCAAGCAACAAACGTTTCTTCAAGGGAGACCAAGAGTGAATATCATAAATTTAATAGAGGTGCTTTTGTAATAAACGGTATTAGAGAGGCAATTTTTTAATAAATGATCTTAGGAATCATTTAGTATCATTCACTCTTTTAAGATAGTAAAGATAAACATTTTTAATTGAAGACAAATGTCACAGCACTCGCAAACTCAATTTTCTAGCAATCCTACCACAATAGCTTCACTACTCCCCCACTATACCTCATGACAGTTCCTCCTCACAGCCGATGATATATTGGTACATTTTAACTGAAGAGCTTGAGGGCATTAGGTTTAAAGAGAATAGTGTTCCATCGAATAACAAGTGAAGTACGTATGTTTATATAGAGATTCCGAGGGTATATATATTGTAATATTTGGCTTGTATCTCCCATATTAGCAACGCTATATGATGGGAAGAACCCCCATGTGCATCAGAGCCTTAAAGGCCTTCAGTTCTAACAAGGTTTTAACAAGTTAACTTTGTTTTAGCATCTAAGAAATCTCTCATGGATCAAAATCTGAGCAAGACACTGTTTGCATCACTACAAAGCGTGTCTCTTTCATTAAACATGTGCTCTCTAATTCAGATATAGTACAAGCTCATCAATAATGCAACCAAATCAAAAGCGTAATCTTTCATTACAAAGGTGCTCACTCCTTTAGCTATAGTTCAAAGGTACTTTTTCACTCCAACTTTAATATCTTTCGTCAAAAAATGTGCTCTTTTCATTATTTGTAGTTTAACGTCATCAATAATGCAACAACTCAGTCCATAAGCCAGACGGCTAAAAAAATAATGCAACCAAATCAAAAGCGTGATCTTTCATTACAAAGATGCTCTCTCCATTAGCTATAGTTCAAAGGTACTTTTTCACTCCAACGTTAAATCTTTCATCAAAAAGGTGCTCTTTCCATTATTTGTAGTTTAATGTCATCGATAATGCAACAACTCAAGTCCATAAGCCAGACAGCTAAAAAACTAAGAAATTGACTACTCACACTTAACACACATGTGTTCAAGAGATATGGTCCTATGATTTGTTGTTTTCACTTGCACAAAATGAGAATCAAACAAAAACAGTCATTTATTAGCACAATTACAAATTATGGTATCTCCATTCATTTTAATAATGATATATGCTTGGAAGAATCCTTGAGGGGCGAAACATCGGATCCTTTCAGGTGGTCTAATCCTACTGGTTTTAGCCCTGCATCCAGCCAATTTCAAATTCCACCACGATAGGTGATGCTCTGCCGTTACTGGAGAACCACCGAGTCTCCATATTCTCTCTATTTCAGGCCTTGCCATTCTCACTTTCTGCATTCATTTTTTTTTTGTTACCGCATTCACCATTTACCTTATGCCTCTTTTGCTTTGTTGCGGGTTGAAAATTATCACCGTCTGTTACTTTGTGTATTTGAAAGGGCTTACTCGGACATGAAAACAAAGGTATCTTCTGGACAACATGTACCTCCTCTACGTCTGGTGTAGGTATTGTAGCTGGGGTTAACATAGACATCAGTAGTGTAATGCAATTTCATTTATATAGATGGATGTGGTAATCAGTCTGACTGTTACTTATACATAAGCATTTTTATCGTAATCTGGAGGATAAATGCTCCGTTTTTCATCATCTATGCCTAAAGACTGTTCAGTTGGTTACCCTAGGGCTTAATTTAGGAAGCCCCTTCTGCAGCCTGGATTTATCATATAAATCCGACACCATATACCATGATCTGATGATCCCATCTCTCTATATTTCTCTCGATCTCTCGTATACCTATCTCAATAATAATGCACTCTCCTTCCCTGTTTCTCTCACTATTTTGGGTGATCAACGGACGCAGACGTCCATCTCAACTTTGGTAGGAACATAATGTATTTGTTAGACATATCTATCAATCAGAGTGTGATGCAGGACCCACCAAATTTACAGTCAATTGGTGGTGGTATTGGCTTTACTGGTGGTAGTGACAGTGGTGTATGTGCTCATCAACTTTAAGATTCAATTGTGACCACTCATATCCATTCATCTAATAGTATACATCTTTGAATCGAAAAATAAGTGTGATGGGGGTCGCAATGAACCAATATTAGTGCGTGTGCAATTGTGCTTAGTTATTTGTATGTACAAACTTCTTGGAGTTCATTCAGTCCAAAGGACAAGACAGTCTCTTATATCTTCTTCATGTATGGAACTCTCACTGCAAATTTACATGCCAACTACAGTGAACTTGATCTTATTTAAACTGAAGAAGAAGAATGCTAACAAGAAAAAGTCACATAGAATGTCTATTAGACACCCAGGACTTTAATTTATCAAATTAACGAAAAGAAGCATAACAGAAGTCTCCTAGAATATAATTGGATGCATGGAGCAAAAACTGAGTGGGAGAGGAGTCACCCACTTATTGTATCTCTCATCATGTAATGTCCAGTGCCATGAGAGGGGGAAAATGTGATTTGTTAAATAAAAGAACTTATATTTTGGTCCCTATTGAGGATTCCAACTTTTTAAGGGGACATGTAATCATTACATTCCTACAAACATTTTACCATGTTATTTACTTAAATACCCCATTGTATAACTTTTTGTATATGCATTCCTACTTTTTTAGGGTAAAGTGAAAAAACTAAAATATTAAAAAGGAAAGCGGGCAAAAGTTCTGAGACGGCCAAAAAAAGAACAGGGGACCAAATATTGAGACGGAGGGAGTAGTACATAAATAAATCGGCTAAAACAACAGAAGAGTGAGTAACAGTTACAAGTCTCTATAAAAGGGGTGTCCCTAACACAACCAGAAACATCCACCTAGCCATCTTCCTTCACCAGAAATGGAGCCTCTTTCCTGGGCTGCTCTAGCCATAATATTGCTAGCTTCACTGGCCCTTTCTCGAAAACTCATCAACACAGGAAAAACCCGTGAATCCCCGCCAGGACCTAAACCATGGCCGATTATTGGCAACTTAAACCTTATGGATCCTCTTCTCCATCGATGTCTTGACAAGCTATCCAAAAGATACGGAGATATAATGCTACTCAAATTCGGTAGCGCCCCTGTGGTGGTAGCCTCCTCCGCTGAGATGGCCAAGGAGTTTCTAAGAACACACGACCAAACCTTCTCATCTCGACCAGTCACTGCAGCTGGTATATTTACCTCCTATGACTGTCAAAACGTGTCGTGGGCTCCTTACGGCCCTTACTGGCGCCAAGCCCGGAAAATCTTGGTCCATGACATTCTCAACCAGAAAAGATTGGATGCAAATGAGTACATCAGAGTGGAGGAAAGGCAGGCTTTCATGTCCTGCCTCTTTTCCCTCTCGGGTCAGAAAGTAGAGCTCCGAGGACATCTGACCCACTTTGCGCACTCCCATATAAGCAGAATGGTACTTGGGGAGAACTACTTCAGCAAGAGGAGCAGTTCTTCAGTGGTGAAAGGAGGAGACGGTCTCCGCGACATGCTCGTAGAGTTGGTACATCTGAATGGTGTGTTTAACCTAGGGGACTGGATACCCTGGCTAGCAGTCTTTGACTTGCAAGGGTACGTAAAGAAAATGAAAATCCTGTATGAGAAGCTAGACAAGTTTCACAATGATGTGATTGATGAGCATGTGGATAGGAGGAATAGGGAGAAGGACAACTTTGTAGCTAAGGACATGGTGGATGTGCTGTTGCAGCTTGCCGGGGATCCAGAGCTCGAGGTCAAGCTCACTACTGATTCTATCAAGGGAATCCTACAGGTATATTTGTTAATTTCCTAAGCATGTTGTATTATACCATCAGTTGACTGAACTGTCTATATGATAAAAACAGAAAAATGTCTTTTGGACCATTAAATTAAATCTGGATATTTGTAGCCGCTGGATCTATTCAATTCTCAACCGTGCAACTCATTCAAACTAGCGGAACCTTATTAATTCCCCCTCATATTATACCTCCATTTCGCGTTACTTGACCTCTTATATTTTTTCATTGACTAATCGTGTGCTAATATTTTCAAGTGCTAATATTTTATCACAATTCTTTCTTGTAGTGATTTTAGGCACGGATCAATAAGCTAGACTTTAAGTAATGGGAATTCTAGTCTCTTGTTTATTGAACTTTTTTACAACTGAGTTAATTGTTTCATATGAAGAAAAAAAAAGGGCAATTGATCAATATCGTAATGATTAATGTATTTATTTGACAACAGGACCCAATAGTTGGAGGCACAGACGGCGTAGTAGTACCTTTGGAATGGGCATTATCTGAACTTCTAAAGCAACCCAACATTTTGAAGAAAGCAGTTGAAGAGGTAGACAGGGTCATCGGAAGAGAGAGGTGGGCAGAAGAGAAAGACATCACACAACTGCCATATCTTGGGGCAATTGTGAAGGAAACGCTGAGGCTACATCCAGTAGCTACATTGCTTCCGCCACACTATTCAACTGAAGATTGCCAAGTCTCTGGTTACCACATTTCTAAAGGTACCATGGTCCTCATCAATGTATGGAGTATAGGGAGAAATCCTAAATATTGGCCAGAAGCTGAAAAGTTCTGGCCAGAGAGGTTCATTGGGAATAACATTGACATAAATGGGCAACACTTTGAGTTAGTTCCTTTTGGCTCTGGACGGAGAATGTGCCCTGGCTATAAGCTTGGATTGAAGCTTGTCATAACAGCCTTGGCTAACATGTTACAGGGATTTGAGTTGAACTTGCCAGATAATCTGAAACCGGAAGACCTGGACATGAAGGAAAAATACGGACTGAGTACAAATCGAGAAAACCCACTTGAGGTTGTGGTTAAGCCTCGATTCCCAGCTCATTTCTATTGATCTAGGTGTTTCTTCGGAGTGTATCCGCTAGAGATGCTATGGGTTGCAGCATATCTCATGGTTTGGGTACCACGTACCTACACTTCGTTTTACTAGTGCAATGCGTTTTCCAGCAATATGGGGTGTTGTCTATGCAAGGGACTCCCTTGAATACCACATCTTGTAGTAGTTTCCCTCTATATGTTTTTTCTTCTCTGGCTTATGTCCTCTTCTCTTCCTTCTCTAAGGTCGCCATAACTGGTCGTTGCTTCTAATTGATGTTGCTTATTCCGTTCTTGCGAGGTTCGTTGAATATCCACTGTTGCTAAGCCAATTGTGATCTTCCATTTTGATTATTATCCGCATGATCTATGCTTCTACCTTTGTTAATTATATTACTCTATCTCTTGAAACCCTTGATGAATGTATAACACATGTTTAGAGCTGCTAAAATCAGCCAAGCCCATACGCGACCCGCAAGCCGCAGCCTTTAATTGGCTAAAACCCAACCACTTAGTCCACATATAAACAGGCGGACAAAGGCGGTTTCACGGGCCTCACCAAAAACCCGAGATTAAATAAAGTACTTCATCTATTTTAGTTTTACTTTATTGGTTTATATTTAATTTATAATGTCAATCATACCCTCACTATTACAATATAAATTATAATTTATAATTTATATTGTAATAGTGAGGGTATTGACAAATCGTGCTTGCGATATATATATATATATATATATATATATATATATATATATGCACGATCTGGAGGAGACAAATATTAGATGTCCAGACATGAAGTTCAAGCCCAAAGACTGGAAATGGAGCCCAAGATAAGATCAAGCCCAAAGAGTTGCTGCTGTCTAAAGCCCAAAAGAAATGAAGCCCAATGTGATGACAAGGACCTTTTTTTAATGAAGTGTAAACTTTTGATGCGTTCTGTTAGTCTTCCTAAAGATTCAATGAATCATCTGGATAAACTCAATCGAACGGTCATTAATACGACCGTTCGGTATCATTGTATTTATCCCCTTCTTCAGTAATGAAACCCTAACGCCTCTTTCATTTTCTGCGTTCATCTTCTGTGTTCATCTTCTTCTTAAGAGCTCAGTCTCTCTCATGAAACCCTAATTGGGTTTTCATGGTATCAGAGCTGTAGATGCTCACTACCACCACTCCTCATACAACCATGGCGACCACCGGCGCCTCAAACCCTATGTTTCTTCTTCCAAATATTAACAACCTTATTTCTTTCAAATTAGACAGTTCCAACTATGTTTTGTGGAAATATTAGATCTCAGCAATCTTTCGCACCCAGAACCTTTTCGGTTACATCGACGGCACAGTTCCTCCACCACCGCAGTTTCTCACCGACGCTCCAGATCCTACACCCAATCCAGCGTATCAGGTATGGGTCTCCCAAGATCAGGCGTTGCTTACCCTCATCAACGCAACCCTGTCTCCGGAGGCACTTTCTCATGTTATTGGTCATGAATCTAGTAGATCTGCTTGGTTAGCTCTTGAGCGAAGGTATGCGTCTCTCACTCGCTCCAATGTGCTGCATCTCAAATCTGAACTCCAAAATATCAAGAAGAATTCTGATTCAATTGATGCTTACATACAAAGGCTTAAATCTCTTCGTGACAAATTATCTGTTGCTATGGATCCTATTTCTGATGAAGACATGCTTTTATACACTCTTAATGGTTTGCCTGTTCAATACAATCCCTTTCGTTCCTCTTTACGCATCAGATCTGAACATTTGACTCTTGAAGAATTGCATGTTTTAATTTCTGGTGATGAACATATGTTGGATTCTCAGTCTATGAAGTCTATTGATAATATGGGTCACTCTGCTTTTGCTGCTCAAACCTCTTCGTCTTCTCGGGGTCGTGGTTTCTCTAGGGGTCGGTCCAACCCTAGCTTTGACTCTCATCCCTCTGGTTTTCAGAGAGGAGGTGGCCGTTTTAACCCTAATAGTGGCCGATATCCACCCACTGGATATCAGAGAGGTCGTGGTTACTCTCGTGGCTCTGGTCGCAACTTTGGTGGTAGGGGTAGGTTTTCTTACTCTAACAAGGGAAATGGTGGATCTTCTAACCCTCCTGTGACTTGTCAAATCTGTGGCTATGACTATCATTCAGCCATAGATTGTTGGCACCGTATGGACCATGCTTATCAGGGGAAGAATCCACCAGAACAGTTATCTGCTATGGTGGCCTCTACATCTTTGAACCCACACACACCCACACCTGAGTATTGGCTATCTGACACTGGTGCTTCCAACCATATGACTTCAGATCTGAAGAATCTCTCTATTTCTGAGCCTTATCAAGGCACAGATCAGGTTTCTGTTGGCAATGGTAATACTCTTTCCATTTTAAACATAGGAAGTGCTTGTTTACCTACTGCTGCACATAATTTCAAACTTTCAAATACTTTACATGTTCCCACTCTTTCTACAAATTTATTGTCTGTTCATCAAATGTGTAAACAAAACAATTGTGTTTTTCTCTTTGACTCTGATTCCTTTTCCATTCAGGACAAGGATTCGGGGAAACTTCTTTATCAAGGAGTTAGTCAAAATGGTTTATACCCTGTTTTATCTTCTGCAAATACTACAAACACTGGTCCCAATCTAGTTCACACATCTACAACATTTGTGGAGAAGAAATCACTTCTCCTCTTTGGCATTCAAGACTTGGACACCCTACAGATGACATTATGCATAGAATTGTTCCTTCCTCTTCTATTGTTAAACATTCCCCTTCTGTTTGTCAGTACTGTTTAGCTGGTAAAATGACTAAGTTACCTTTAAAATTATCTACTAGTAAAACTCATGTTCCTCTTCACTTAATTCACAGTGATGTTTGGGGTCCTTCTAGAACAAAAAGTTATAATGGCTATAGGTATTACATTCTCTTTATTGATGATTATTCTAGGTTTGCATGGATATTTCCTTTATGTCATAAATCTGATTTGACCTCTGTCTTTCCTATTTTTAAACTGCAAGTTGCAAAGTTGTTAGGTTCACGTATTAAAATTCTTAGAACAGATGGAGGTGGAAAGTATATGTCTTATGTGTTTGAATCATTTCTTGCTCAAAATGGTATTGTTCATGAAAAATCCTGTCCACACACACCTCAACAAAATGGCATTTCTGAAAGAAAACATAGACATATTGTGGATACTGCAGTTACTCTTATGCAACAGGCTTCTCTTCCTAACTATTTCTGGTATCATGCTTTTGCTGCTGCTGTTTATCTCATTAATTTGATGCCATCAAAAACCACTGGTTTCAAATCTCCATGGGAACTGTTATTTAAACAAAAACCTGATTATAGTCACTTAAGAATATTTGGTTGTGCTTGTTATCCATGTTTAAGACCTTATATGCATTCTAAATTGGATCCTAAATCTAAGAAATGTGTGTTTCTTGGCTATGCTACCAATTATAAGGGATATCTCTGCTTTGAGAAAACATCACAGAAGTTTTACATCTCTAGAGATGTCATATTTGATGAAGATCTTTTTCCATATAAAACTGTTACTAACACTTCTTCTTCTCCCACTGCAGCTTCCCCTTCTCCTCTGTTCTCTTACTGTCCCCCTACTGGATATGATGAAAATGCATTCGAAACCAGTGAGGGGCCATCCCTGTCTTCCAGTACTGATGTACTGCAGCCACCTGAGAGGGAGAGTGATCCTAGTCCCATTGAAGAGCAGATACAAGAACAGAATACTACACCTCTCTCTCCCAGCTTTGGCATGGCAAATGCACAGACTGAAGCAGCTGCACCCACTCCAGGTCACTCAATGCACACCAGAAGCAAGTCTGGCATCTTCAAAAAGAAGACCTTTGGTTACTATGCTTCTGGTGGCTCTGATCCTTCTTCTTACAAACATCAAACTAGTAACTATGACTCTCTTTCTCATATTGTTCTTCCTGATCCTAGTTGCTACACTAAAGCTAACAAATTTCCTCATTGGCAAAAAGCCATGATTGATGAATTTTTAAGCCTTGTTCAACAAAACACTTGGACTTTGGTCCCTAAACCTCATAATGCAAATGTTGTTGGAAATAGATGGGTGTATAGAACAAAATACAACCCAGATGGTTCTGTTGCTAGATTCAAAGCAAGACTTGTGGCCAAAGGGTTTCACCAAACCCCAGGCATAGACTATGATGAAACTTTCAGTCCAGTTATTAAACATGCCACTGTTAGGACTGTTTTAGCATTAGCTGGTTCTTTCAAATGGCCTCTTCAACAGTTGGATGTGAAAAATGCCTTTTTGCATGGAAACTTGAAAGAAACTGTTTACATGGTTCAACCTCCTGGATATATTGATCAAAATGTGCCAAACTATGTCTGCAAACTTAACAAATCTATTTATGGTCTCAAACAGGCTCCAAGAGCCTGGTTTGAGAAATTTACTTCTTTTCTGTATTCTCTTAGCTTTTGTGCTTCAACTGCAGACTCTAGCTTATTTATACGACACAATGCTTCAAAGGTAACTCTTCTGCTTCTATATGTTGATGATATAATCATTACAGGTAATGATTTTCACTTTATAAATTCTCTCATTGCTTCTTTAAATTCAGAATTTCAAATGACCAACCTTGGCAAATTGACATATTTCTTAGGTTTAGAAATTCAGTACTCTTCTTCTGGCATTTTTATTCATCAAACAAAATATGTTCATGATCTTTTGCAAAGATTTAACATGGAAAATTGTCGTCCTTGTTCAACTCCTTTGGCTATTGGAGGAAAATATCATTTTCTAGATGGGACTCCTTTGACAAATCCCACTGATTTTCGCTCTCTTGTTGGAGCACTACAATACTTAACCTTTTCTAGACCTGATATAGCATTTGCTGTGAATTTATGCCAGTTTATGCATTGTCCTACAAATCTTCATCTCATTGGTGCTAAAAGAGTTTTGAGATATCTTCAAGGCACAAAATCTCATGGCCTTTTTTATAGTTATGGTTATTTGCCTCTTGAAGCTTACTGTGATTCTGATTGGGCTGGAAACCCAACAGATCGTCGCAGTACAACTGGGTTTGTGATTTTTATTGGGCCAAATGCTGTACATTGGGCTGCAAAGAAGCAGCCCACTGTCTCTAGATCCTCCACAGAGGCAGAATACAGGGCATTAGCTGTTACTGCTGCTGACTTAACTTGGTTCAAATATTTATTTCGTGATCTTCATCTACCTATTCCTTATGCACCTCAACTTTGGTGCGATAACAAATCTGCTTTGGCTATGACTGCAAATCCTATTCTGCAAGCTCATACAAAACATATTGAAATAGATTATCATTATGTACGAGAGCAAGTTTTGAGAAAACAACTAACTGTTTCTTATGTTTCAAGTGCAGAACAGTTAGCTGACATTTTTACCAAGGGCCTCACCACTCAGCAATTTTTGGAGTTAAAGTCCAAATTGATGGTTCAACCTCCACCATCAATTTGAAGGGAGGTATTAGATGATAAAGTCCAGACATGAAGTTCAAGCCCAAAGACTGGAAATGGAGCCCAATATAAAGATCAAGCCCAAAGAGTTGCTGCTGTCTAAAGCCCAAAAGAAATGAAGCCCAATGTGATGACAAGGACCTTTTTGTAATGAAGAGTAAACTTTTGATTCCTTCTGTTAGTCTTCCTAAAGATTCAGTGAATCATCTGGATAAACTCAATCGAACGGTCATTAATACGACCGTTCGGTATCATTGTATTTATCCTCTTCTTCAGTAATGAAACCCTAACGCCTCTTTCATTTTCTGCGTTCATCTTCTGTGTTCATCTTCTTCTTGAGAGCTCAGTCTCTCTCATGAAACCCTAATTGGGTTTTCAACAAGGACGGATTGTCAGAATAAGCTATAAGCACCATGCGGTGATTCTGCGTCGCCGAGGACTATGGGTTCTTCACCTTGCTTGTCACTGTAGATACATTGCTTTTGGTGTGCCCGTGAGTCTAGGCACCACTACTCATAGTGTGCCTGAGGGGAGCACAGCTTGCAGGGGGTGTATGGGGTTAGCACGTACCTTATAGGAGGAAGGTTCGCGCTTGGATTCGGGATCACATTACGTGCCTGAGGGGATTACCTTTCACTGCCTAGAGAAGAGTGAAGCTAACGGCATCCCTTGATGCTTAGTGCATGGGGTTTGAGGCTTCGAATCGATGAGAAGAAGGAAGCTTTTACGTGTGTCACTTGCTAGGGTTAGAACTTAGAAATTATGTTTATATAGGGGTAGGTTCATTAATAGTTATATATAAACCATACAAATATTTAAGTAAACTAGCTTTTTGTTAGAATCAATGTGGTTCCGCCTCAGAACCAATTGTTAATAACGGGAGTAGCCCAGGAACCAATTGACAACACACAAGGCTCAAACATTTTCGATGTGGGATAAATCTCGACACGCCCCTCACGTGTGACATCATACAAGCCAAACATGCGGGCAACACAACTGGGTGATGTTGAGCACGTGGGTCACACGTGCAACATGAACAACTAGCAAGTGCTCTGACACCATATTAAGAATTTCGGGGCTCCACCTCAACCAATTGGCTAAGGATGGGGTAAAAGAAAATTTCAAGTTTCTTTAGATTGTGGTACACTTCTCTTAGAGTTTCTTTAAGTGCTGCTAGCCATCTCCACCCACATACCATTAGTTCCTTCACTAGTATGCCGTACTTCTGTCTCAAATATTTGGTTTCTGAAAACTCAAGTTTCTCGGTTCGCAAATTCCACCACCTAGTACGTGGGTGCCTAGATCCCCGACTTCTGCTCTTCCCTCTGCTTATACAAAATTCCAAAACCAAAAACCTGTTTTGGTTGGTGAAGCTCTAAATTCATAAACAAATCAGATCCAAAAGAGCATTACTTCTTTAGTGCCTCGATCATAAGCTCTCCTGCGATGTGCAATACTTTATTTATCTGAGGGGTTGCTAAGACTTAAGGATAGGATTTCCTAGCTAGGTTTGTTGATAAGATTTAGTAGTTATATTGATCTAGGAGGCTGAATAAAATCCTAAATTATAGTCGCAAAATGAAGATAGTCCATGGCCGATTGAATGATCCGTGCGCCACTATTTAAATATGTAGGTTGTTTAACTCCATGAATCCAGAACTGTAACAGCCGTTTGATAAAGTGGGAGTACACAAATGAGATTCCCGCCGGAACTCAGGACCCAATGCAGAGTACCGATCTGTATAGTGCAGATGAACTGCAAGGTTTTCTCATTGCAATCAGAGTAAGCATCGAGCATATGAAAATTAATGACCACACAAATCTGTGTTAAATCTCTTAGATTTAGGAGTGTTTATGTCCTGTTCAATCAGTCCGGAAAACAAATTTCCCCAATTCAACAACTATGATGTTGGCGCACACGTGGATAAGGAGAACTTTATGGCAAATGATACTATGGATGTCATTTGCAGAAACCAGATGATTCCTAAACTTGAAAATGAGCTCACTAGTGACCGTGTCAAGGGGCTCATACAAACTTGCACCCTTGATCTCAAAAATACACATGCAGAGATGTCTGGGCTAACCATGCCATACCTTCAGAAAAGCAAAATTAGTCTATCTTTGGGAGATTAGTGGTGCCCTTTATGTTAACCAAAAATGTCTTGATCTCTGGGACAATTTAATTTCATGAAGGCATGGAGTATAGGGAGAGACCTCAAGTACTGGAAACATTCAGACTGGTGACGTTCTAGGGAATCAATGTCGACAAAAAGGGACAATATTTTAGTTGTTGTCTTCCCGTTTAGCCAGATTACAGCAGGTCCAATTAATCTACCTCGACTTACCTAATAAAATTTGGAGCCTGAGGCATGGGCATGGAAGAAAACTTAGGAATGTGTACGAAATTGGTGAGCATAGACTTCCTGATCATTTGCATTCTCTTTATCGTTCTTCCTTAGGTAAGTGTATCGTGCTTAGTGATTGCCATGGTGATTGCTAATCCACTTCAACATTGAAACGGAGGCATTTAAAAGCTTATTGCAACCTGCGACAACCATGTCAACGCTCCATTTTGGGCGTTCAGTGTGATCCTACTTATCAAAAGTTCGATATTTAGTTGAAAATTGCTTCTTTTGAACTAGTACATTTCATTAACTTAAACTCGCCCTTCTACAAGCTTAGAGAGATATCAACAGATCAGTTTATTCATTTCAATAGTTCAAAGCATGTTACATCACAACTTCAAATATTCAATTTTTTTCCATTGATGTTGAAAACGAAAAAGGGGGGATTCTTTGAACCCGAAACATTTCTTCATCAAATTTGTAAGAAATCGAAGCAAAAGAACACTACGATCACTATTCACTACTCAGCAAAAAAGGAACAATCGTTGAAAGAGGAAAATCACAAATCAGACGCAAGAGGTGTATTATCAACCACTAAAGAGCGGAAGGAAACAACTTACGTCTGGGTGGCTCTGCGAGCAACAACAGCGAATTAGGGTTTTCTACTTCGGCCGTTTCGTCCATTAGTTTGTTGTTGCTATTCACGCAACCTTGCTCTCTGGTTGATGTACTGTGGTTTCATGGTCACATTGACGACGACGGTGAACGGATTGGCGATGAAGAAGCGTAACGGTCGAAGAGGATCGGAAAGATTATGACCGGGAAACCTTGGGAGTCGGGTTCACAATATCCGAAGTAGCTGATTATGGGTCGGGCCGTACTGGGCCGAATTTGGAAAGGTTTTTAATGAGGCCCAACCCAGCCCACTCATCGGGCAACACTCGAGTCCAACAAGAGCAACAAGTGCAATAAAAATTTATAGTCCGGTCCAGCCCACAGACCGGTAATTTATTCGAATATCTCTTTTCTTTTTTTTTATTTTGATTGTCAAATCTATTTTGATTTGTTTATATGAGAGGATGATATTATATAGAGCTAAAAGAATACATCAAAGTCTTTATCTCAAAAAAAAAGTCTAACTGGTGAAAGAGTGCATCTAAAGATAAAAAACAACAAAGAATAAAGCAACAATCATACAATAAACAGACCATCAATTACATCGAGTGATTGTCATACATAGCGGTTTTGCCGCTCAATGAGCTTTAGCCACTGATTCGTACGACACGTTATAGATTGAACAAAACATGAAATTCTACATAGCACCCTTGAGCCTCCCATAAACGGACGCATCATGAACTGCCAGGCTACTCATTCCCTTGAACAGATATAACCATAAGAGCAATCAGTATTTTTTTTAGCCAATCAAGGAGAACATCATATTATATCAAAGAAGTGTTGAATATGACTTGAAGTCAATGGCGGCAAAAGTCAAAGGCGGCTAAGAGATTTAGGAAACAAATTGGGACGGCAAACTTTGGCAGTTTTTTGGTTGTTTCCTTATTTGTTCTATAGTCGTTTTTGGAATGTCTTGGGCACTAAGTCTGAAACACCCCGGAACCCCGGTTCCTTGCTAGCACAACCAAACGATAATCCAAAAGCGCATTTATTTAATAAAAACCGGAGAAATCCTCCAAAAAATGTTTGAAATAAATAAAATGACATTGTCTAAATGAAATAAACACTTCCTAAGTAAATAAATGTTTCCTAGCAGCCTGATCCTAGTCTTCAATTCACGTGTGCGCGTTCCCCCACCTTATTCTCGACCTGCGGGTTTTAAAATAGCGAAAGCCGACCGCAGAAAACGTTTATCAGTAAAAACTGAGTAAGCTCAAACCACAACATGTAAAACAGAGTTTTGGCTAACAAGAAATATAACAGTAGATATTAAATCACCCAGATGAGTTGTAAATAGTAGCTGATTCAACACATTAATCATTTGTTTAGCTGAGGCATGTTATAGCCCAGCGGGTAACGAATGCCCACAGAGAGGTCACGATGCAATAAATAATAAATAGGGTATCTTCTGGGATATCACAATCCATCCCAGTTCTCCCTAAACAACTATGAGACCTTAAGTGTCGACACCCCTATACCGTAGTGACCTACACAGGCATAAGTAGTACTCAATAGCTTTCACGCCTTTATAAAACCCCGCGACCGTATCATAGCAGTATATGTCAATCACGGGGGCCGGGTATGTAATCTCGTTTGGATTAGCACCCGAGGGGAATCACTCATGTGTGTCCCTCCACGCACATCCTCTGTACATCGCCCCAATTCATTTATCGTTCATTATTCTTTCACAATTTCACAAGAGTAACATTTGATTCAAAAGGCTGAGTAAAACACATTCTGGAAATCACGCTTCAAAATCCTCTAGTAAAATACTTTTGAGTATTGAAAGATATAGCAGTTGACAATTTAGGAAATAACGCACGCGAAAACCTCATTTTGAAAGTTAAAGGTGTTGCACGCCTGAACTTACCTGGAATGAAGATAACTCGTCACACGAAAGAAGAAGAAGTCCTAGTAATACGGATCCTCCACAAATTCGTCGTCTACGAACTCGACGTCTACAACAACAGTTATTCCTAATCAATATAGTGCTACCACGGCAGTAATACTCAGAATGCCCTATATGCAATGCAAGCGTAACCCCACTAGTCCCCCAGAAGTGAAACATAATTTATTATCTGTAACCGGAATAGTTGTTTATAAAGATAAAGTTGAGCTAAAGGAACTTTTTTTTTTAGTACTCTAGAAATAATACTTAATTTGTGAAACTAGATGTATTTTATACAAAAATTAAAATTAAACAAAATACCAATATTATAATTTATAAAAGCTTGTGTATTCTTCTCTAAATTGAGTTGACCGGAAAATTTATTAATTGCGACAAATGTCGTTTTCTTTTGGAAATCTGGGATTTTAAAATATGATATATAAATATAGTAAAATAAATAAATTATTAAATAAATAAATAAAATAATTGAATAAGAAGAGGGAAAAAAAATAGAAGCCAATAATCATATTGTTATTACTACAAATATATACTACTAAGTACTAGTGTATACTACTTACACATAACTACTACTACTATAGCTTTATTATTATATTACCACTGGTATTATCACTATAGTATAATGCTAATGCTGCTACCACTTATCACTATCAGACCAAGAAAAACAAGGGCATAAATTGCTTCGTTTTGTTTTGTTCACTACCCCCATCTTCAAATTGACAAAAGCCAACAATCTAAATCATCAATTCAACCAGAGCAGTACCCAAGTCCCAAAACGAGATGTAATACAAAATTGGAAACAAAACAGAGGATTTGGGGGTTACCAAACAAATGGAGCGGGAAGGTGACGATGGCGACGACGGGGAGCTCTCGGTGACGAGGCCGACAGTGATGAGGCCGACGGTGACGAGGTCGCACGACGGGACAGAGTAGGCGACGCAAAAGGGGGCGGCAGCGGCTTCGCCGGAGCTGGGTTCGACTTCGTCGGACCTTGGCTTCGGCTGGGTCTTCTTCGGCTAGTCGACGAGAGAGGGAGAGGGTGAGACTGAGAGAACTTGTGAGAGAGATTGGTGTGGGTTTTTCTCTGAAATTCGACTGGGTATTTATAGGTGGTGGAAGAGAATTGGAGAGGGAGGTGGAGACTGACGGAGAGAATTTTTGGGTGTGAATCGGGGATTGAAATCCGGACAGATTTGAAGTCCGAGTTTGAGTGAAATTCTCCTCTGAATTTGGACGAGAATGGGGTAGTGGTGATGCCGTTTGGAAGCGGTAGTTTGGAGGTCGAGTTGGAGTCGGAGGCGGAGATGGAGAAGTCTCCTGGTTCGTGAGGGGAGGAAGAAGATGAGAGGAGAAATATTAGGGTGGGGCTGGAGTACGGCTACTGCGGTGGTCGTTACGTAAAATAATAACACTTGACACGTAATGAAACGTTGTAGACACGTATTAATAACCTATTAATTACTTACTATAAACTATATACGTAATATATACGTACCATAAACTAGACGATTAAACTAAATATACAAAACTAAAAATACATTTTCATTTGTCTAAGCTATAAATATGAAACTAAAATAAATATCATTTTTTTTATATATATAAAATAACTTAATTATGTAGCTAAATATAAGAAAATAAACAAAACAACTTTATATTCAGAAATTAGCCCACGTAACTTTACGAAATTACTAAATACACCCATACTAAAGTACCGGGGTATTACATCACATCTCCCTTAAAACAAAGCTTCGTCCCCGAAGCTTAAGGTAATTTTCCCAAATGCAAGTATGCAGTTCTAAGCGACGTAATCACAATACAGGACGAGTCAATAATTACATGGTTGTTAAATCACCTTTCCCTTAAAATGATCGAAGTCCGGCAAGGCATAATGGTCATCCAGGTTCTCCAAAATAACTAGATTCAGGTTCAGCGTTAGCTACCTCCTAGGGTCTTAGTTTAAATCAATGGTATATAGTGTCCCTAGTTTCCTATATAGGATCTCGAGGGGTTGCTCTTACAATTCCTTCAACTCGGTCGACACTATTCAAACAATGCTTTGGAAGAAGATTGGCAAACTGAGATCGACTCCATGCCTTCTAACGATCAGCTATGCCATGCAGTACTCTGAAATGACCTCCTTCTCCTCCATGTCATCCATAAGCAGCGGGCAATCCTTCTTCTTAATGCTAGACGGGTTGTGGTAGAGGGTCTAGCCACATTGCAGGGCAAGAAAGAGAAAGAAGGAGAGTGGTGTCTCAGAATAGGTACTAGGTCTGGCCATGACACTCATTGATTCGAAAAAAGTAAAATACAATAAACTGTAACATGGCAGTGATCACATATTACCAACAATATGACAACGATAACAACACATGAGGCATGTAACAAGGTGAGTACAAAATAGAGTAAAATATCCTACTAGCCAATGAAAACTCCACTTTGTAGCAGATAAAAAGACAAGTAGGGAAAATGACTACGCTATCCCAGAACTCCCGGCTTGTTTAGTTTTATTTCCAATTTTCGATAGCTTATGTCCATTTTAAATTTCAAAAAGTTTCAATTTATGTTTTATCTTTATTTAATGGAAATCGAAAGGTCGCACTAGCGTTGGAACCGTCGGCTCTGATACCAACTGAAACACCCCGGAACCCCGGTTCCTTGCTAGCACAACCAAACGATAATCCAAAAGCGCATTTATTTAATAAAAACCGGAGAAATCCTCCAAAAAATATTTGAAATAAATAAAATGACATTGTCTAAATGAAATAAACACTTCCTAAGTAAATAAATGTTTCCTAGCAGCCTGATCCTAGTCTTCAATTCACGTGTGCGCGTTCCCCCACCTTATTCTCGACCTGCGGGTTTTAAAATAGCGAAAGCCGACCGCAGAAAACGTTTATCAGTAAAAACTGAGTAAGCTCAAACCACAACATGTAAAACAGAGTTTTGGCTAACAAGAAATATAACAGTAGATATTAAATCACCCAGATGAGTTGTAAATAGTAGCTGATTCAACACATTAATCATTTGTTTAGCTGAGGCATGTTATAGCCCAGCGGGTAACGAATGCCCACAGAGAGGTCACGATGCAATAAATAATAAATAGGGTATCTTCTGGGATATCACAATCCATCCCAGTTCTCCCTAAACAACTATGAGACCTTAAGTGTCGACACCCCTATACCGTAGTGACCTACACAGGCATAAGTAGTACTCAATAGCTTTCACGCCTTTATAAAACCCCGCGACCGTATCATAGCAGTATATGTCAATCACGGGGGCCGGGTATGTAATCTCGTTTGGATTAGCACCCGAGGGGAATCACTCATGTGTGTCCCTCCACGCACATCCTCTGTACATCGCCCCAATTCATTTATCGTTCATTATTCTTTCACAATTTCACAAGAGTAACATTTGATTCAAAAGGCTGAGTAAAACACATTCTGGAAATCACGCTTCAAAATCCTCTAGTAAAATACTTTTGAGTATTGAAAGATATAGCAGTTGACAATTTAGGAAATAACGCACGCGAAAACCTCATTTTGAAAGTTAAAGGTGTTGCACGCCTGAACTTACCTGGAATGAAGATAACTCGTCACACGAAAGAAGAAGAAGTCCTAGTAATACGGATCCTCCACAAATTCGTCGTCTACGAACTCGACGTCTACAACAACAGTTATTCCTAATCAATATAGTGCTACCACGGCAGTAATACTCAGAATGCCCTATATGCAATGCAAGCGTAACCCCACTAGTCCCCCAGAAGTGAAACATAATTTATTATCTGTAACCGGAATAGTTGTTTATAAAAATAAAGTTGAGCTAAAGGAACTTTTTTTTTTAGTACTCTAGAAATAATACTTAATTTGTGAAACTAGATGTATTTTATACAAAAATTAAAATTAAACAAAATACCAATATTATAATTTATAAAAGCTTGTGTATTCTTCTCTAAATTGAGTTGACCGGAAAATTTATTAATTGCGACAAATGTCGTTTTCTTTTGGAAATCTGGGATTTTAAAATATGATATATAAATATAGTAAAATAAATAAATTATTAAATAAATAAATAAAATAATTGAATAAGAAGAGGGAAAAAAAATAGAAGCCAATAATCATATTGTTATTACTACAAATATATACTACTAAGTACTAGTGTATACTACTTACACATAACTACTACTACTATAGCTTTATTATTATATTACCACTGGTATTATCACTATAGTATAATGCTAATGCTGCTACCACTTATCACTATCAGACCAAGAAAAACAAGGGCATAAATTGCTTCGTTTTGTTTTGTTCACTACCCCCATCTTCAAATTGACAAAAGCCAACAATCTAAATCATCAATTCAACCAGAGCAGTACCCAAGTCCCAAAACGAGATGTAATACAAAATTGGAAACAAAACAGAGGATTTGGGGGTTACCAAACAAATGGAGCGGGAAGGTGACGATGGCGACGACGGGGAGCTCTCGGTGACGAGGCCGACAGTGATGAGGCCGACGGTGACGAGGTCGCACGACGGGACAGAGTAGGCGACGCAAAAGGGGGCGGCAGCGGCTTCGCCGGAGCTGGGTTCGACTTCGTCGGACCTTGGCTTCGGCTGGGTCTTCTTCGGCTAGTCGACGAGAGAGGGAGAGGGTGAGACTGAGAGAACTTGTGAGAGAGATTGGTGTGGGTTTTTCTCTGAAATTCGACTGGGTATTTATAGGTGGTGGAAGAGAATTGGAGAGGGAGGTGGAGACTGACGGAGAGAATTTTTGGGTGTGAATCGGGGATTGAAATCCGGACAGATTTGAAGTCCGAGTTTGAGTGAAATTCTCCTCTGAATTTGGACGAGAATGGGGTAGTGGTGATGCCGTTTGGAAGCGGTAGTTTGGAGGTCGAGTTGGAGTCGGAGGCGGAGATGGAGAAGTCTCCTGGTTCGTGAGGGGAGGAAGAAGATGAGAGGAGAAATATTAGGGTGGGGCTGGAGTACGGCTACTGCGGTGGTCGTTACGTAAAATAATAACACTTGACACGTAATGAAACGTTGTAGACACGTATTAATAACCTATTAATTACTTACTATAAACTATATACGTAATATATACGTACCATAAACTAGACGATTAAACTAAATATACAAAACTAAAAATACATTTTCATTTGTCTAAGCTATAAATATGAAACTAAAATAAATATCATTTTTTTTATATATATAAAATAACTTAATTATGTAGCTAAATATAAGAAAATAAACAAAACAACTTTTATATTCAGAAATTAGCCCACGTAACTTTACGAAATTACTAAATACACCCATACTAAAGTACCGGGGTATTACAAAGTCGGTCATATATCTCTATATAAGCGACCTAGGTTGTGCCTAAACATTGCGGGTTGCCAGGCCTTTGGCCATAGTGTGGATTGTATTCGTGGTGTTTCTCTCTAATAAACATGGGTTTTCGGATCGTGGAGGTAGCTAGCTAATCACTAGTGAACCACGTTATATCGGGTTTGTACTTGTGTTCTTGTTTTCATCGTTATCATCGTTCTAAGCTAGGTCCAGATCATAACAAACTGGTATCAGAGCTCGTTTCCGCAGGGAGTTTGTCATAACAAACTGGTATCAGAGCCTGGTTCAGCGATTCAGGGGGAGCTCAGAGCCTGGTTGCGGTGTTCCAAGATCAAGGTGGAGCTATCGGGCTAGGGTTTCACAATCCGTGAGATTCATAGCTACGGTTTTGCGATCAAGGTGGAGCACGCATTCGCGGGTTACGGATCTGGAAAAGGAGCTGCAGAGAAGATGACCGAGGGGTGACCAAGATCGACAAGTTCACGGGGAGAAACAGCTTCAACTTATGGCAGATCAAGGTACGTGCTTTGTTGAAGCAGCAATGCATGTGGTTGCCATTGGCGGAAGATAAAGAGGGGGCTTCTACAACCACCACCGCTGAGTTTGAGTCTCAGCAAGAGGGGACGCGGCAGAGGGCTGCATATGGGGGTTCAGACAGTCAGAGTTCCGGCGCGATGATGGCGGCCAAGGGAAGCTACGGTGATGTCTGTTCAAACGGTAGAGAAAAGAGACACCGGTGGACGAAGGATGAACTCAGGATCTGCTGGTATGGCTGCAGGTGGAGGGTACTTCGGAGGATGGTCTAATTCTCTAGGCCCCGTTGGGGGGCATGAAATCCGTGCTCTTAACGAGGAGGCAGATTTGGCATGGGGGAGTCTATGACGAGGGACATGGCACGTGTGAGACGTGCATGGGGGCGTGTATGATGCGCGCAAGGGGGCGATTTTGCAGGAATTCGGTGGGAATTGGAGCAATCTCGCAAACGTTGCAGGAATTCAGCGGGAATTGGAGCAACGTGCTGGGGAGTTTGTTGTAGGGACTCGGTGGGAGTCGGAACAACAAAAAAATTTGTTGTAGGAGCTCAGTGGGAGTTGGAACAACAAACAGGGGTCTCGATTGCAAGAACTCGGCCGTAGTTGGAGCATCGACAGGGTTCGATTGCAGGAACTAGACGGGAGTTGGAGCATCGCTGGGGGCACTCGTTGAAGGAACTTAACGAAGTTGGAGCAACGTGTGACGTGAGTGTTTCGCATACAGCTGCGAAACGTTTGGGGTTGATTATTGGAGAGAAGCATCGCTTCAAATCAAGGTGGAGATTTGTTGAATATGACTTGAAGTCAAAGGCGGCTAAGAGATTTAGGAAACAAATTGGGGCGGCAAACTTAGGCAGTTTTTGGGTTGTTTCATTATTTGTTCTATAGTCGTTTTTGGAATGTCTTGGGCACTAATTCGGTCATATATCTCTATATAAGGGACCTAGGTTGTGCCTAAACATTGTGGGTTGTCACTATGGCATTTGTCCATAGTGTGGATTGTATTCGTGGTGTTTCTCTCTAATAAACATGGGTTTTCGGGTCGTGGAGGTAGCTAGCTAATCACTAGTGAACCACGTTATATCGGGTTTGTTCTTGTGTTCTTGTTTTCATCGTTATCGTCGTTCTAAGCTAGGTCCAGATCATAACAAACTAGTATTAGAGCTCGTTTCCGCAGGGGGTTTGTCATAACAAGAAGTATAAGAGATTTCAGACAATACAATGTCAGCACAAGCTGCAACCTACTGAAAACTGCTACAAACTACTAAACTACTACTCAAACCAACATTACACCTCAAGACGAACATAGAAATCAAAAATAGACAAGAAAACCTTCAACTAGTACAGACTAAAACTTTCAATCTCGTCGCCAATAACCAGAAGTCGATGCTGACAGGAATCGCCAAGAGAGACATCAAGACCTGAAACGAAACATAGAAACATCAAATGAACCAAACCAGTTGAAACCCAAATTGATAACCGACTACGCGAAAGCTAAGGTCGGGCATCTTGAAAATCAGGGCATAAACGTTCCATATCTCCAGTAGGTGACCGGAACTTAAAAATTAGCCTAAGTTTTTTTGTTGCACGACAATATCCAGAAGAAAATCCATGATATCATTACTTCGTCGTTTCGTAGTCAGTAAAGTGATTCGGTTTAACAACAGGTTTCGGGTCGGGTGCTGGTTTAAGGTTTTGGGTTGGGTCGGGTAGGTGGTGTAGGTTCATTTTTTGAGGTTGGTTCTGGGTCGGGTTGTACCCCGCGGTGGGTCTAAGCTCATGGATCGGGTTAAGGAAACGGGTTGGGAGCTGGAAGAGAGGCTCGAGGACCCGAAGATGGTTGGGTAAAATCATGAGCAATATGGTCTCTAGGTTGAGTAAACTTGCTTCTTTGATGTCCCTTCTTTCTCAGAAAAAGCCGACGGAGAGCCGAAATTTCGACCCGAACAGGACCTGACTGATTTCCATCTACCTGAATATATCGACGAATTTGCTTGGCATACCAATAATGATCAATCTGGACCTCCTGGTCAGTTCGTCGGTTCACAAAAGTAAACCCAGTCGGTTTGTTGCAATCGTAAAAATTAACCAGGGCTTCATCAATCTCCCTTCTTCTGCAGGCTTTTGCAAACTCTGATGTTGGTGGATGCACAAAACGTAAGCGAAGCAATTCCGATCTACTGTAGGTACGAGTCTTCTTTGAAATAGGACAGGCCGAGTGGTGAAAACCACATGTTTCTTTAAGTCATTTCGAGGTAGGAAGCTGTGGAACCCAACCTAGACATTGTTCCCGACTGGTCTCAGCCTCCTTTGTGGGGTACACAAACTATTCTGCTATGAGCTTCCTCCGTTTTTTCTTTGGAGTGAGTTCAGTGGCAGTGGAAACAAACATACATTCTACCATGGAAAAAACGGGGGAGGGGGGGACAAAGATGAGAGAGAAAGATTAAACAGAGAAACTACAACAAGAAAATAGAGCAGCGAAAAGAAGGTGAACATATAAGGTAAAGAAAAGGAGAAGGAGATCCTAAAAAAGAAGTAATTTTACAAGAAATAAGTAGAGTTTGATTGAGAGGGCCGAAAATATAAAAAGAGCTAAGGATCTAACACAATAACAAAACAAATTAGAATAGAAACCTTAAAACATGGTGGGAGAAAGGTTGAATACAGCCAAATGTTAAAAAGGAGGTAAAGCTCAAGGAAACAGAGAATAGAACTAGGAAAGGGGTGTAATGGAAACAGAGCATGACAGCGGTGGTAATGAACGGTGGTACTGATGAGCTCGACGGCGGCGGAGAAAGCCAAGGAGAGCCGAGAGCAAACAGGACACAACGAGAGAATAGGACGAGATCAGAAGATTTGATCTCAAGAACAAAAGCGGAAACAACAACTGATAGTGATGGCTGAGATGAACTCGACGGCGGCGGAAGCCAAGGAAGGCTGAGAATAAAACTGAGTAATAGGGGTTTTCTAGAGATTGGAGAGAGAATTTTCTCTCTCAAGAGTGTACACTTTTTTTCCTAAGAGCAATTAGTATTTATTTCAATGCAATTAAATATTGTGAGGTAGTGCGAAGTGAACTTTGTACTCCACTACCAAGAGCTCGGCTTGGAGGGCGCTAGACGCAAAGTACTTTTTTTCTATGATCCAATCAAAATCATCAACCCCTTGAATACATAAATCGGTGTGAAGACAGATTATGGGCATTCCAAGCGCCATCCTCAAAGATCTTCATTACGTGATGGTGATTGATTGCTAGCGTTGAGCCTTTGAACCTCTATCCGACATTGCAGCGGATGGGTAGGAGCTTCCATTTGCCCAGTGGGGACCGAGGCATGGGTTATAAGAAACTTTTCATTCTCCATGATAACACGGATCAAAGCAAGCGAAAAGTGAGTGTCACGAAAACTTTACTGCATCTTTCTCTCCTATAGTCCAGACCATGTGAATTGCACGTTATTCCTGGTTTCGATGATATATCAGAAGCTTTCCTCAAAAGGTGTCCCTGTTTAAGGATGATAGTTGCATGAGTTCCACAGAGATATAGTGTGCATGACATCCAAAGAACGGGTGATTAGGTGTTTTTGAGCATTGCTCACAACGGGGACAATTGTAATGGCGGTCTAACAAAATTACTTGATGTCACCTTATATATACTCCTAACTATAAATGCAGTAAATGAAAGTAGATGTGAAGAAGTTGAAACTCACTTCTACCATATCAGTTAAAATAGGACATCAGAACTAATAAAACTGAAATAACTTAAATTTATAATGACTAAGTGTTGGTGGTGTCAAATGACCGTTTGGAGGCGGGGGCTGGAGGGGAGGGGAGGGTTGGCGGACCGGTGGGGGAGGGGGACAGGTCCAGCATGTAACTTTCATACTAAATATTAAATATTGACACATGTCGTATTCTTGTGCACTCCGAATACTTTCGTGATTTTATGTATTAATTAATATTTATAGATACAATTGTTTGCTAAATGTTTTTTTCCGAAATTAGGAGCATATCTCTAAAACTCAAAATGGATGTTACTCATGTTTCAATAAAACTAAATCATAAAACAAAATAAAACTAAATCATAACTGCATGGCGAGGGGTTAACACAAGTAATAATAAGGGTAGAAGACACTTTCACCCCCTTTAGTTTCATTGAACTACATTTCCACCCCTTCTAGTTTGAAAAGGACACTTTCACCCTTTTAGTGTGCCGAACTTCAAGTAATTTACACTCCATATTGTTACACCGTTAGTCTGGGATTAGGAACCGTCAGTAAAATAATTTTTGGGACGAAATTGTCCTCATGTTATAAAAGCATTACTTAATGGCATATTAAAATTTTTGCATGATATGGGAGTCGAATTGGCCTCTAAAACTATTTCCAGTGACAGGCCCCACTACCAGACTGGGATTCACAGTCAGAGAGTGTAAATTACTTGAAGTTCGGTACACTGAAGGGATGAAGGTGTCCTTTTCGGGACTAGAGGAGGTGAAAGTGTCCAATGAAACTAGAGGGGGTGAAAGTGTCTTTTACCCTAATGATAATAGGAAAGGTTTCAGCGTTCTTGCGAATCAAGCTTGAAACTTGAAAGTACCAGTTCAAAGACGGTTAAACATGGGATTAAACAAAACAGATCAATGGATTCAATATGCTATTTGCTATAAGTACTTCATGTTCTGCCTCCTTAGGTCATCACATATGTGATCAGGACGAACCTCTAATCAACAACGTGAGAACATCAGCAACAAATTCTAGTACGAGGAAATTTGATAACATTTATGGGAGCAACCAGGTGGTGGAATCCAACGACATTGTCCAGGTGTGCAAGAAGAATGTCAAGCTTGACGATGCAGCGATGGAGATGAAACTAGAGGCCTCAAAGAGGAAACTCCATGAAGGATACACACAAGCTCTGAATGATCGCAAGAGGATAAAGACGCTAGACTTGAAGGATGTTCCTCAACAGCATTTAATGGTCAACAATCATACAAGATAGCATCAGATGCTGATGATCTGAAACTAATTAAAGCTGATGATCATGATCCTGTTTGATTAATTGATCATGTAATTGTATATGGAACAATTCAGAACTACGTTTATGGCTTGATCCCTCGTGTTTTGGGGTACGTAGGCAGCCTCATAATTTGTGAGGTTCAGCCACTGTAATTAATAAAAACTATTTTTTTTTTTTTAAAGAAATCTCAAAGCAGACTGCTTGCATTTGTGGGGTTTTGTTCTTTTTAGCCTAGGCAATAAGATTATATGATTTTATGTCTTGTACTTGTGGAGAAAGTGTGTTGCATCATAAATATCAGAGCTCAAATAAACTAGACAATCATTAACAAGTCGAAAGCGTGAAAATACTGATTGCAAGTGGTAAATAATATGGCATGGTCGACAGGAAAGCATCCCTGCTTAGCCAGACTACCCCTTAATTTATAAATTCTCTCGACTTTGGTTCTTCTCTACTCGGATCTGAGAACTGTTGTGACCAAATTGAGTCACTTTGGTTCAACAATCCTACCAAATTGAGTCGGGTGGTTCTAACAATTGCTGCTGGACTATACTTCAGGACAAAGACAGTTATCCCTTTTCAATGGAATGCTATGGAAACATCACCAAGTTATGTTGGCAGTGGTTTAGATCTCAGAAAGGAGCTGATACAAAGGAGACACAATTCAGGTGTAGGACACTCAGGTATCTTGGGAACCTACAAGACGGTCCACCGTCACTTCATTTGGTCTGGCATCAAGGACATAAAAAGATTTGTTGCAGCTTGTGAAATATGCCAGAGAATGAAGCATGAGAATGTCAACTACCCTGGGTTATTGCAGCCACTTCCTTTGCCTCAAAGGCCATTGCAGCCACTTCCAGAGGTGATCACACTGGTTCTGTGTGCCTATATGCGACATCCTTATTGAGAAATATATCGATTGACGTTTCTTTTGGGGTGTGATTATAATATCATTGTTCAACAAAAAAATGAAGCTTTAAATAATATAGATCACATCTCGTATAATTACTCTTTATCATATTCCAATTATCTTAAAGATGATAATGAAGATGACCCATCCAAGCCAGGAGCAAATCCGTACTGAAAGAAATTTTCGGATGACGATTTATCATTCTAAAGGAACAGCATTTCTTCTTTGTCTAGATTGGAAGATCTTTGGGCAGATGTGCTAAATATGTAAAATCGAGGACTGGCTATAATCATGCCAAAAATACATCATTCTGAAAGAACAACACTTTAAAGTTGCCGCTTTACTTTCAACTTTCAAGTTTATAATGGATGAGTCTCGGACTTCCAAATAATTTGCTAATGCAAATTTTAACAACTTCATAATTTAAACTAAGCAATTGGATGCTTAATTGGGGCTTATCGGCATTTAGGTCAGAAGTAGGGTATGAATTGCTTTGTGGAAGCATTTACATACCAAAAGCTCACTCAGTCACCCACTCACCCTCTTAAGCTTGGAATCATCAAACTCAGTCACCCACTCACCGTCTTAAACTTGGAAGCATTATACATAATGAATAGCTAGTATTTCATTAGAAGAATACTAAATCAGTTGCTCAGTCCAATAGTTTAACACCAAACGCCACTTTCGCCTAATACGCTAGATTTAGTCTTCCTACTTAATGTTGAAGATAAAAGCGAGGCACGGTCAAAGTCAACGGCTTCACACGGAGCCATACTTTTTTCTGTTGAAAATAGATCAGACAGTTGACATTTTATATCCCCACCTTCTATTTATAAACCTGGGATGCATAGCCATTTTTCGGTATTTCCTTAATGTGTGCCTCCATTTGTTGTTCTTGCATGTGCTCATGGCTCCAGCCTCCAAGTTCATGTATAAAAACAGATATAGTATATAGTATATACATTTTTATATCTATACACAATTTGACCTGGTGGATCAGCCTTCAAAGGTCTTCATCCCTCTTGGCGACTAATAAAAAGTCTCCATTGATAGCAACTAGCAAGGTTTGAAATAAGATCAATAAAACCCCCCATGAAGACCAACTTCCCATCATATATAAAGGCATGGGATGAGGTCCTTATCAATCATCAACATCCTCCACTCTACCAATGGGGCCTCTTTCTTGCATTGCTCTAGGCATCTTAGTATTCCTAGCTACAACTACATTCTTTCTTTTCCGAAGAGTCATCACAGCCACACAACACAGTCACCTGAATCTCCCACCTGGCCCTAAACCATGGCCTATCATCGGTAACCTGAACCTAATGGGCCCCGCACCCCACCGCACTTTCGACGACCTATCCAAGAAATACGGAGAAATATTGCTAGTCAATTTCGGAAACCGTCCCGTGGTGGTGGCGTCCACCCCGGAAATGGCCAAGGAGTTCCTGAAAACACACGACCAAGCCTTCGCTTCTCGCCCTGCCCTTGCCGCTGGCAAGTACACTGCCTACGACTACAAAGACGTGACTTGGGCCCCGTACGGCCCGTACTGGCGCCAAGCACGAAGAATCTATCTGCACGAGCTTTTCAGCTCGAAACAGTTAGATAGCTACGAGCACATCCGAGTGGAAGAAAGGCGGGCCCTCATATCCCGCCTTTTTGCCCTGTCTGGTCAAGAGGTCATGATCAAGGAACATCTGACCCAGTTCACACTCACGAACATATGCAGAATGGCCCTTGGCGACAAGTACTTTTGCGAATCCGGGTCCGGATCCCAAGATGGATATCCAATGGTGAAGCTAACAGATCTTCAAGAAATGTTGGATGAATGGTTCTATCTAAACGGGGTGTTTAACATTGGGGATTGGATACCTTGGTTAGGGTTCTTGGACTTGCAAGGGTATGTGAAGAAGATGAAGATTTTGAGTTGGAAGTTTGATAGGTTTTACAATTATGTGATTGGTGATCACATGGATAGGATGAAGAAGGAAGACAAGAAGAGCTTTGTGCCAAAGGACATTGTGGATGTGGTTTTGCAGCTTGCTGAAGACCCCAAGCTTGATGTTAAGCTCACTAGTGATAGTGTCAAGGGCCTAATACAGGTACTTTCATTTTTTTATCTGTTTTTTATTTGACAGCTATATTTCATATGCCATCACATCTCTCAAGTTCTTGAAATTATTTTGACATTTTTTTTTACTAATGTTGATAGGATGTGATAGCCGGTGGCACAGACACTTCTGCGACGACAATAGAATGGGCAATATCCCAACTCTTGAAACATCCAAGAATAATGAAGAAAGCAGTCGAAGAGCTGGATCGGGTCATTGGGAAAGAAAGATGGGTGGAAGAGACAGACCTGTCAGAACTTCCCTATATTGATGCAATTGTAAAAGAGACGATGCGGTTGCACCCAGTTTGTGCGATGCTTGCACCACATTTCTCTATGGAAGATCGTAACGTGTCTGGTTACCACATTCCTAAAGGTACAACAATATTTGTAAATCTGTGGAGTATAGGGAGAGACCCTAGGTACTGGCCAGAACCAGAGGAATTCATGCCAGAGAAGTTCTTGGGAAGTGATATTGACGTAATAGGAAGGCATTTTCAGTTACTGCCTTTTGGTTCTGGGAGGAGAATGTGCCCTGGGTACAAACTTGGAATGAAGTTGATTGTCGCAACTTTGGCAAACTTATTACACGGGTTTGAGTTGAGGTTGCCAGAAAACATGAAGCCTGAGGATGTGGGAATGGAGGAAACATATGGACTTACCACTCATCGAACTATCCCAATTGTTGCTGTGCTCGAGCCTCGCCTATCACCTGACATGTATTGATATGACTGTGCATGTTGTTGATGTTTTTTTCCTTTTGTAGTGTTTTTCTATTTATGCATGCTAATTTACCCTTACTAGATTTAAAGCACGAATCTTTACTCAAAGGTTCGGCTGAGATCAATACAATAACTCTTAAGTTTAGAGTAATCCAGTAACCAAATGTGTTCTTGGTATAATATTGATATGCTGGAGACTGTATGCAGTTGAATCAAGACCGATTTCACCTCAAATGGAATTGCATTTTGGGGTTTCGAGTTCACACTTTATCTAGAACTTCCAATTGCTGCTCAATACCATCTATTTAGCGAGACCTTTGTCAATCAAAAGGAAACCGACATGTTTCCCACTTTTTGGTGCTAGAATACAACTAGTCCAAACCTATGCAACTAATACATGCACTATTAACTAGTCCAATTCAACTAGTGTGGTTCATGACTAAGAGGCACAGAAACGGATAGACAGGTCGGATAAGATATGGGAATCGACACGAACATGTCAGTTACAATTGGTTTGAATTGGTTCACAGATGTTTTCAAACTAACTCGAAACTCAACTTTAACATCATCTACCTATCAGCATTCCTCTAATGTGGGAACTTAAGCTGATGGAGAAGAAGAATACTCGGATAATGCTATACCGTTTCTCTTGCATATGTGCAGGGGCGGAGCCATGAAATAAGAAGAGGCAGGGCACAAAACTACATATCTCTAGACAATATCGAACAATTATTAACTTTAGTATTTCTTTTGATAGCATGTTGATACGGGTCGACCGTATCTTTGTTATCATTATTAGTAATATCTATTTACGTACCTGTTAGTTAGCTAGATTATTTATTTTATCAGTTTGATTATGTTTTTATTTAATTAGTTGGTAGACCGGGCCGAGCCCGTTAGGTTAATAGTCTAGTTAGGGTTAAGTTATTTTTCTATTTAAACGTTGTAGTTTCATTATTTTTATCAATCAATCTAGAAGAAAGAATTAAAATCGTGTGTGTGGGTTAAAAACCCGTGTCTGTGTGTGTGGAGACTTGATGGTGTCTCGAACAACTATCGCGTTAGGTAAACCTAACACATGTTCGATAAAAAAAGGTATTTTTTCTCATGTTACAGTTACAATCACTACCCATCAACTAAAAACCATAACCAGGACAGTCACAAGAACACTATTTAGTGCCTCACGACGGTGAACGTACAACTATGCAATGCCAAAAGAAGTTGCAGAATTATATCAAGATTGAAGATATTAGCAGAAGAACCAGCAAAAACTATTAAGTCTTTGTACACACACATTTGGATCACAGTCCCTAATAAGATGACCAACTGAATCTAGCAAGACCTTTAAACTAGTATATAGAAAGCCCCAATTTTCACTTCGAAATACATCACGGTACAGTTCCCAATTTCTAATCAAAAACCCTAGTATTACAAGTCTCATTGAACAAAAATAATATGAAATTACATCTCAATGTTCATCAAACCAGAGTTGAATTGTACTGGGCGAGAATTCAGAGAAAGAAATTAGATTTCAAACCAAAATCAAAGATGTAAACTTACCTAAGAAGAGAGAGTTCTCAATCTCGGAGACATATAGCCGATTAAGTGAAGAGCACCGGCTTCGCACTTGCGTTGTTCCCTGACGGGGAGTTAGTATCATCCAAAATTAATGCATTTTTTCCTTAAAAATACGGATTCGCGTTTTATGCAGTAAATTCACGTTGGACTCCAACAACATAATCTAAAAGTTATGCAATTTGAACTTTTAAATAATATTAGATAACAACAAAAATAATGTTGCTTTTTTTTGCAAGCAACAAAAATAATGTTGATGATCGTGTAAGTGAAAAAATAATTAAATTTAACATTTTTTAATTTAATTAGGTAAAAGTTATATTTCATTAGGACACGTGTAAGTTGTACCTAAATCTTTGGAGATATGCCGAAGCTTATCTCCTCGCCAAATCTGGCGAGGATGATGCGTGAATTTCGCCTATTCAAATGCATGATCTGTTGGACTAAAATTTCTCTACCTTATCCAAATTTTAAATAAAATGGTGAAATGCCGGTTCTGTTGGAGATGCTCTTATTAGTTCAGTTCGTTTTCAATTTTTTGAAAACTCTTGGTTTTAGTTGCTGTTAAATCAGACACTGGTCCTTTTTAAAAATTAACAAAAAAACAAAAAAAAATAGAAAAACAAAAAAAACAAAAACAGACACTGATGTGAGTGTAGATATAAAAAAAAATCTGGGAGGGTTTTTTTCAAAAAAAGAAAAAAGAAAAAAAAAAAAAAGAAAACATCCGTGAGGGGCTTCGCTCCCGCTCCCAATCCTCACTCCGGCATTTTCAGTTAGAATTCGCCTATAATTCTCGCTCCTAAAATTTTAGAGTTAGTTTTCACCAACGCTATGTATTTTCTCATCAACTAGAGTAGTGAGTATTGCCCGTGCCCGAAGGCACTATCCCTAATTATATAGTGTTTGAATTTAGAGATGTTATCCAAAAAATATACTGCAAATGTGGGAAAAAAACAACTTCCGATTATGGGATGAGCATTATAATGGACATGGGAATAACTCATAATCTCTCTCCTATTAGTTAGGGATGTAGTTTTAGTGAGAAAAACATATATCATATTAGTTAGAGATGTAATAAGTGGGTGAGATATATCCAAAAATTAGGGGATTGCCCGTGTTCGAGGGAACTACCCAAAAAAACATGTTTCATAATCGATTTTGCTGGAGGAGAAGATGAAAATGGAGTCCCGAGTAATTTTATATGATATACATCAAGTCACGTTCTTACACACACACTCTCTCTCTCTCTCCACCGTTCGTGTTTGGAATGTATACAACAAAACCCCTCGTGTTCGGGGATATACCAAAACCCCCCTCTCATTGGATTGGTTAGGGTTTATTTTTGTCTTTGATTTTCAGAGGAGTGGGAGCAGAGAAGAGAAAGAGAGAGAGATAGAGAGAGAAGATATGGTAGAATAAAGGGCTAAGCAGAAGAAAAAACATATATAGTAGGGTATTTTTTTTCATTTGAGGGCAAAATAAGTATTTACTATGTCCCGTTAGTTACCGTTAGTCACCATCTACTGAGAGGGGGGTTTTGGTATATCTCCGAACACGAGGGGTTTTGTTGTATATATTCCAAACACGAATGGTGATTTTTGTCTTTTATTCAAAATTATATGAAATATATAATTTATATACGCGCTCTCATGACACTCTCAAATGCAACTTTTTAAAAAAATTGTCGTTTTCGCCCTCCCGCTCTAGGTGACTGAGGTCTGACTGCATGTTTGGAACCAAGATTTTAATCAAATCCGATTAAAATAAGTTATTTTGATTTTATTTTTTTTAGACTATTTTAATCTAATTTCGTTTGTTATGACACTAAATTTTAATCTGAAAATCTGCAGATCGAGATAATCTCAATGCAATTGTAAAATTTAAAAATTAAAAATTATGCGGCTGAAAAAAATAATTTTACTTTATTTTTTACATTAGCGTGACCATAGCTCATTTATAAGTGACTATATTAAAGAAATTGACGATGGTGCTCTTTAAATTTTGTCTAATTGATGAAATTTAGAATCCTACAATTTCAGCTCATATCAAACAAATTTAAATCTGTAGTTCAATTAGATTATTTACCAAAAATTATTTCAGCCGATCTCTCATATTTTCAGCTCATACAAACAGGGCCTAATGATTAGTTTCGGCTCGTACACAGAATACTGCGGTATTTATGAAATAATACAAAATCATGGAGGGCGTTAGTGTAATTTGCCAATGCCAGATCTCCCCCACACAAAATATCGCTAATCATCACTCTCCTCTCCATCTTCATCATCCCCTTCTCTCTCTCTCTCTGGTTTCAGATTCGGCCGACTACACTTCCCGATCACATACCACCGGTAAGCCTCACCATCTCCCCAATCGATCCCTCATCTCCGTACAAACTCCACGTTTCCCCTAACACCGTTATTTTCTTGACAGCGAGATGTACAACGGAATAGGGTTACAGACCGCGAGGGGCTCCGGAACGAATGGATACATCCAGAGCAACAAGTTCTTCGTCCGGCCCAAGACCGGCAAGGTCGCCTTCGACGGCAAAGGCTACGAGGCCGGCCAGGGAACCGCCGGCATGTCGAAGAAGCCCAACAAGGACATCCTCGAGCATGACCGCAAGAGGCAGATCGAGCTCAAGATTGTGATGCTCGAAGAGACGCTTCTCGATCAGGGGTATACTGATGCAGAGATTGCGGAGAAGCTTGCTGAGAAAAGGAGGGACCTGGAAGCTGCGGCCTCCAAGGAGGCGGAGGATGGTTCTGGACCCACGTCGAACAAGTAATTTTCTGCCAAACCCTAGAACTCCTTTTTTTTTTTTTTAATTCTTATGTGTCTTGCAAGTTATGAGTATGAACTACTTGGTCTGTTTCTTATGGATTGTCCTACTTTGACTTTTTAACACGTAACTAGGTCACTTTGACTCGGTAATTTGGATAGCAAAACGATATAAATGTTTGACAATTTTTTTTTATGGTATTGTAGAGGAAAGTTAACTCTACAAGACAATGCAAAGATTACAAAATTCTTGTATTATTTTGCTAATCACATCACTGGGCCAAAGTGACTCAGTGAAAAGTGACAAAAAGTGAAGTAGGCTGAAAGAGAAGAAACAAGGTAGTATTATGTTTCTGAATTTGAGCATGTTTGAGGGTTTATCTACTTGTTTGTACTGGTTTTGATGAATTTGTGTAATGGGGTAGACAAATGAAAGTATTAGTCCAGTGCCTGTTACATGGAGTTTGCTGCTAGGGGATGGGATTAGCTGATTGGTTAGTGTATGTAGGCTTGGATATTAGCTTAAATTTGAGAATTTCTCACCAACAAAGGATTGAGAATCTGGTTGAGTTGTAATATTATCTGATGAATGAGTTTGGACTGCGTGAAGCTAACATTGTTAGTGTTGTTACTTGTTAGTACTATTTACTGGTTTTTCCTGTGGTAGACGTCTTGGAAATGCGAGCTTGCCTTGTGTGCATAATTCAGATTTAGATTGCCTTGTGTGCATAATATAGTTTGCTGCTAGGGGATCAGTTTAGCTGATTGGTTAGTGGTTGTAGGGTTCAATATAAACTTAAATTTGAGAATTGCTTGCCGACAAAAGATTGAGAATCTGGTTGAGTTGTAATATTATCTAATGAATGAGTTTGGACGGTGTGAAGGTTGTTGGTGTTGTTATTACTGTTTTGCTGGTCTGTCCTATGTGGTTGGTGTCTTGGAAATGCAAGCTTGCTTTGTGTGGTGTTAAAACCGGTTTAGTTTAGATTTCTTAGAAACTGATGTAAACGTGTTGTTTTCCAAACACCAATTTTTTCGTTGATGGACAAGTGCCGAAGTGTCGAAGACAACTGCGGCAGTAGAATTGTCAAGGAATTTGGTAATGTTTTTTCTCCAACGTGATAGTCGGAATCTTTTGGAGTTAAGTATGTGTTAACCATATGCCTTGGAATCTTACTTGTATGCATCCTTTTCAGTCGATGTGTTATACTGTATCTTTTAGGCTACTTGTATTATTAAGGAAGTTGAGGAAAGTTTCTTAGGAAAGCGTTTGTTTGCGAGTGTTGAAACTAAAATGATGTACTTCAGAAATTTATCTTCTGATATGCCATTGAATGTGAAGGAGAACTTTTTCGGAACTGGCTTTAGAATTTTCTTTCTCTCAACGGATTCCTGTGTTTTCGAATGTCATCATCCGAACTTGTAAAGCAGAATGTCTCGTGGGAGGTGAGTGAGGACTTTTGTTTTCTCTAGTGGTGCCACTGTTGGGTTACTACAAGATACCTGTCATGTTCGTTGTACAACTCCGTGAAGCTTATACAGGATGGGATACCTGTCATGTTCGTTGTACAACTCCGTGAAGCTTATACAGGATGGGATGCCCGTCATGTTCGTTGTGCAACTCCTTGAAGCACAGACAAGAAAGATTAAGTCGAGGGACACCAAGGGTGGTAAAGAATTGGAGGAAGACTAAAGAGATCACTGTTGTACATGCACCACAGATATATTATAGAGTACTTATGTTCTTAAAATGCTTTTTGGGATATTTCTTGGGGTCTTAAACTAAACGGGGAGGAGGGAGAATGAGAGAATAGAAGTTGTTGTGATGGTAAAAACAATAAATTTCAGGGACAATGGTTACATGAAACTAATTCAAGAGCTTATAATCATGATGAAGGTAACTGATAAGGTGACAGTTAGAGTAAAAATTGGAAAAGATTGATCCCTTTAAACAAGTTGGAAACATTTAAGAAGTTTGTCTGTAGTGGCAGTTTTCAGAAACAAGAAAGGTCTGACAGAGTCACTCGTGTACACCTTATTTTCTTAGTAATGAAATGCCTTGGGGGCTCGCTCGGGTAGTTGATTTGAGGAGGGAGGGTATGGGGTTTCATGGGGGTATTAGGCAGGATTTGACGGCGAGAGATGCCATGAAATCTGATTCTCTGTTCCTGTGTTTGGCCAAGTTAGGATATTAATAACATGTTTGGGTAGTGCAGGGTAAGGATGAGGATTTGACATCACCCATGTAGAAACAACCACGATACCCTCTCCTGCTGCCGGTTTGTATTTGCAACCTTTGGTGTGCAGCTTTTTGATGTGTATATCCCAAACTGTATAATATACGAATTCCTTAAACATCAATTACGGTCCTAGCCATCAAAAAATGCATAGTTAAAAAATGGTAACAGATTTAGTTCAGTGTCTGGGAAGCACCAACAAGTTACTCATAAATACCTAATCAACTAACAAATGCACTGTAATATACTGATTTAGAAAATCGGACTGCTGGATATATAAATAAGGAACGCCAACCAAGATAACATCTAGCCGTCTTCCTTAGCGCGGGCAAGTAATACCTCCGAAGTCCAGATCCTCGAAAGCACCATTTCTTTCTCGTCAAAAATTATACCCATAAGTTACAAGAGGCTTGAATTCCTGAATCATATTGCCGAGTACTTTTCTTCTTATTTACCCTCAGGCTATTTAAGAAAGTTGACGGACGAAGGCAAAAGTTAACACTGTTTCCCTCATTTTTAGATAGGCTAAATATGGTACCGAATATCTTTATATTATTCCCTTATATTAATCAGTGCAATTGCTTTATCTCTGAGGAATGAGGACTGGATATACTTGTCATTTGTCAGTCACGCCGAAGGAAAAAAATCCCTTTCGTTCTGTTTCCCTCATTTTGTATTTGTATCATTTGTTAATACAAGCTCTTCAATCATTTATTTACGTTTAAATCATTTGTTCGCTAGGATCCATTTGTCGAGGTATACATCGACAAAGAAATGCTGACGTGATGATTATTTCGTGGATTTTCAGAATTTCGGATACACAAACACACCAGATTGCTGCTCGAAAGGAGAAGCAGCTGGAAATAATGAGAGAGGCATTGGGAATAACCACCACTGAGGCTGCTGACAACCAGAAGGAGGATGGGGAGGTGTCAGATACGGACATTTTCAATGATATTGATTATAGAGATGATGAGAATAAACGCCTAACCGATGAAAAAGATGATGCGAGGAAGGCTGTGAAAAGTAGAAAGAGTGAAGGGGGGACTGATGGGTTGGGAAGTCGCAAGAACCGAGAAAGCAAAACTAGGAGACACATTGACTCATCTGATACTGATAGTGGTGACAAGCATGCTAAAGAAAGCAGGAAGAAACATCGGAAAACTAGTCGGAGTGATTCTGAAAGTGATGTTGATGCGGATCTTAGAAAGACGAGACAGAAATCTAAAAAGGAGGTGAAAAGACATGATAGTGATGATTCCGACTCTGATACCAATGATGAGAAATATGGCAAGACTCGCAAGAGGCATAGCAAAAAGAGTTCTGATGAGGAGAAAGATAAGAGAACTCACAAAAGGCATGATAAGAAAGGTGGAAGACATGATGATGATTTCCGTGGCGAGAGACATGGAAAAACATCCAAGAGGCGCGGCTCAGATAGTGAGGCTTCAGATTCTGATTCCATGGATGGGGAACGTGACAAGTCTCGTGAAGGATCTGGCAAGAAAAGCAAAAGATACGATAGCGAAAGTTCCCTATCTGATGGTGAGAAAGATAAGAGAACTCAAAAAGGGCATGATAAGAAAGGTAGAAGACATGACAGTGACGATGATTCCATTGGTGGGAAACCTGGAAAAGCTTACAAGAGGCACGACTCAGATAGTGAAGCTTCTGATTCTGGTATGAAAGTTGATAAATATGACAAGTCTCGTGGGAGATTGGACAAGAAAAGTAAGAGATATGATAGTGAAAGTTCCCAGTCCGATGATGAGAAATATGACAAAGCTTATAAGATGCATAGTAAGAATGGTGCAAGACGTGACTCTGATGATTCACGTTCTGAAGGTGAGCGAGACAAGAGAACCTACAAGAGGCGTGACTCAGATGGCCAGGTAAAGAAAATAAATCAAGTTGAGGGTAGGAGTCAAGTTAATCAATATGCTAGTAATCAGAAGGTGGACAAGGAAGTTCCCATTAGTGATCACCGAAAGACTGAGAAGCACGAGAAAAGTAGCAGAAAGTACCATGAAGGAAGTGATATAGATAGAGACCGTCTCAAAAAGGACACTGTTGTTGGAAAAAGTAGAAGGCGTTCTGACAGTGATGATGATTCTAATCTCCATGATGGAAAAATGAAGAAGTCCCAGCTAAGTGGCAAGCATGTCATTGTCAAAGATGACCGTGGTAACAAAAGTGATGATTCCCATGGAAGTGATTTTGACAGTGACCCAAATGATCGCAAACGTGAGAAGAGGGACAGTACCAAAGCCTCAGAAATGAGCAGAGGAAGGCACAGAGGTGATGCATCTCCGCTAGGTAGACAAAATGATCATGGATCTAACTTAGAAGGGAGAGTTTCTGGTGGAAACGACAAGAGAAAGGAAAAGAGTGTTCTTCAGAAGGTTGAAGACAGGTCGGACACATTGAGAAAGCCAGAGGGTTTGTACAGATCAAGGGGAGATACAATTGGTCATTCTGGTCATGACAATGAAGTAATCTTGAGCAGCAAGAGGAAGGGTGAAGACAGAAACCAGGATGATCAGCCTGTTGCGAAGTCTAGAAGCCGACATGTTGGACAAGAAACAGATCATGGCAGTGAATATAACAAAGAAGAGGGAAAAGATACTAGATCTGCAAGGATTCAGGATGACCACCAAAGGGATGATTACTCAAAGGTGAACAGAGCCAAGGGGCGGGAAAGTGACGCCATTGAGCATGCTGGTAGAACGCGTAGTAAGGAAGATTTGCATATTGAAAGCAGGAGAAGTAATCGAGACCAGGAAGAAGAACGAGGGAGCAGAAGATACAGCAGGGATGATGAAAATAGGGAAAAGAAGCACAAAAGAGATGAAGAGGATATGCCTAAGAAGGATGTCAAAGATGAGGTGAGTAGAAGACGTGGAAGAATTGAGGACGAAGAGCGTGGTACTAGGAGAAATGAGAGGACTGGTATCAAAGACCAGGACGATGATGAAAATAGGGAAAAGAAGCTTGGAAAAGGTGGAGAAGATGTGCGTGGAGGGGATGAGAAAGCTGAAGAGCACCATGGAAGTAGAAGACATGGAAGAAAGGAAGAAGAGCGTGATTCTGGTATTAGAGATCAGGATGACGATGAAAACAAGGAAAAGAAGCGTGTAAGAGATGAGGATCACCGTGGAAAAAGAAGACGGGGAAGAGATGAGGAAGAAGAGCGTGGTACCGCGAGAAATGAGAGGGGTGGTAGGCATGCGGATTCTTCAAAGAGAGGAAAATATGATGATTCTCGTTCGGGTGAAGGAAGGCGGTATGATGACATTGACAGGGAAGATGGTGGACGGAGCCGACGCCGAGACTGATTCGTGTAATCTCTGTGACTACTACTGAGACCAAGGTAAAATTTTGCTTCATTTAATTGTCGTATTCCTCCAGTATGAGAAACTACATGGAAGGCAGTCTACAGTTCTCATCTTTTTAGGGTAAGAAAGATGGTTCTGGAGTTCCCAATTTCTGTTGCATGGTCATTGTTTAATTTACTGCAATTTTATTCACTTATTTACTTATTTTTTTATTAGATTCACCCAAACTGGAAACCTGATGCTGAAGTCCGCAAGAGCCCTGGGGGATGCTTTGGCTGGTGACTGGTGAAAGATGAGTACAATATGTGATGGAATGCCAATGTATTCAGTTTGTTGAGTTTATGACGTGATGGAATGTCAATGTATTCAGTTTGTTGAGTTGATGACCTTTGGTGGCCTTGTTGTTTTCACTGTTATGTGTGAGATGCTCTTCTACTTTTGGAATTTGTATCCTATGAAGTTTGTTTTCGGTAGCAGAACGGCTATCATATAGACTGTGTTTTGTCTGTGTTCTTGAATGACATTTTGTAGTGATCTCTAATGCCTTCTGGATGTAGCTACTATAGTTTTGATTGGAAGTATTCTCCAATGTTGTTCTGGCGTATTGCAAAGTACTCATACCTCTTGCACCTTGGATATACATTCTCTGTCCGGAATTGTGTGTGTTGAAAGCAGGGTGATATTAGAGCTTAGTTGCAACTGAGAACAAGTTGGAGCATGTTCACAGAACTGGAAGGAACGTCTTAATTCGTGATGGAAAACATGATAACTTAGCAGGAACAGAGAAATAGACGAAGCATGTACACCTGTTGATGTTTGTTTGCTTCCGCCTACTGGACTGGGACGGGGCACACTACTTTTTCCCAGTAGTGCTGAAACCGAAAATGAGATGGAGCATGTTCGCCCTGTTGATGCTCGTCTAATTTCCGTTTCCAATTGTTGAGGTTCACAAGTGTGTAGTTGAAAAAACCAATAGGCAGCGATGGATTCACTAAATTTTGAAATTCCAATTGTTGAGGTTCACAAGTGTGTAGTTGAAAAAACCAATAGGCAGCGATGGATTCACTAAATTTTGAAATCCATACCTCGACGCAAATTCAAAGCAACTCAACTCCACCCCGAATCGAATTACAGTTAATTCTTAGTCCACGCCGCTTGTTTCTTTTTTCGAAAACAAATGTTCAAGAAACTACAAAAATAAAAAATAAAAATAAAAATAAAAGGAATAGGTGAGCACAAGCAGTGAGCTTGATATGAATCTAGATAACATCTTCCTGTATTCCCCAAAGGAGCTCGAGGGATAACTTCAAGTTCATTAAATAAATGTATTTCATGTGTAACTGTTTTAATACTGTTGCTTATAATCTCTATATCAACTCATACTTTCTATGTACATCACCTTCCTGGTTCAACAAATTGCAAGAACGCGGCCAACTATTAGGTCTTGGTTCTGTAACCCATAACGCACAGTACAAGCCTTCCAACGTCCCTAGCTTCTACCATAAAAAAACAAAGAAACGCGTTACTTGCACGGTGCCACTACAGAATACAGGAAACAACATTAGGGCAAAAGAACATGTTAACAGGAGGTGCAGAAAACAAACAGGTAAACCTTTATAGGCATAGCAAGTGTGTCCTGCGGAATTAAACATGTCATTCTAAACATAAAGTTCCCTTGCATCTAGGCATTTACAGACGACGTTTAAGTCAGCACTAGAACACGCCCTGGTGTTGTTCATGCAGCCATTTTCAAATTTCAAACTCTCACATGGATAACAAGGAAATTATCATATCTATTCATAGTACTGGAAACAGCTATTGTGAAAAAAGACCAATTGGTAAAAAAAAAAAAAATCTCCGAGAGGTTCTAATGAAAGTCCCTCTTTATATTGGCCAAGGCATATATATAATATGTGTATTTCATTTCTAAAGACTTCTGCTAAGGCCATTCATGTCAAAGAGAGTGGTTTTGTGACACTGAGTTGCCATTTATTTTGCACCATAAATTTATCACGTGGAGATCATGAAAGTCTGTAAAGAGAGGGAGAACTATCTTTTGAATGAATAATATTTACTTACTGCATCAGATTCATCTAGCTCTCGAAACTATGAAGCTCAGATGCAAGAATGTCAGTGGGTTCTTCATAAATCCATCTCTGAATAATGTGACAAATACAGTAGACTAAATGGCCAACCAAAGGCTTTTTTCTTAAGAAAAATCAACGGACCAAGGGCAGTTGACAACAACAGGTAAAAGTACTACATCTGAAACACTGATTTGCAGTCAACTGTAATAGAGGAACTATTATCACTTACAGATAGGCGAAACCAGTGGGAAGCATCAACACTGCTGCTGAACCCATTTTTCATAATCCTGCACAAGTTGTTGCAAGAGTAACGGTACAAGCCGGTCGAGTAGAGCTTGCATCAGTCTGTTTCCCACCATAACTAAATGTCAGGATACAGCGCATATAAGGGCATCAATGTTACGATAAAAAAAATGACAGTTTGCTGGTATTATAACAGAAACACTTGGTCCAGAAAAATCATGATAATCAATCAAGACAGCAGTTAGTAAACAGGCACTTTGCAGTGTGTCTTTTCTAATCTGTATGCAAGCAGGTTTACAATAAACAATGATATCCGATCAATGTTAGTAGATTAGTGCCTAACAATGGGTATGCTAATCTGTGAGGTTGCATAAATCCAGTGTCAGCAACTTTCGCGATGATTTCAGAGTTTATATGGAGAAAAGATTTGGTTCTAATTAGACAACAAGAATCTTTGAAATGAATCCCGATATGGAAGTGCTTCCATCTTGTCTTATAATCTTAAAGAAGACCATCCCTAACAACATTGGCGGACACAGGGAGGGGCGGGCGGGGGCAAAATTTTGTATTTGCATTACTACCCAATTAAAATTTAGGTGTTTTCAAAAGGTGGTGTTGGCCCCCTCAAAATCAAAATCAATTCAACTTGGCCTTGCAAATTTTAGAGACACACGTTAATCTACTGTATACTCAAGTATGTATATATATAGCCTTGTAAGATTTGATTTAATGTTGCCTCTACGAGAAAGTAGTAATTACAATTTTTTCATTGCAATTACACGATAACAATTATTATTTGTATATTCTATTTTCAGTATTAATAATATACACATACAACGAAAGGAACTAAATTGTAAATCCCTGCTTCACCTCATAAGTTGGCCCCCGCTCGACTAGATTCCTGCGTCCGCCACTGCCTAACAATATGGAGCTGAAGCAGTTCTTCCTTCTTGAATCACTTGCCGCAAATAAAAATAAGCCCATTCTAGCATACGGACCAGTATATTAACTAGTGCAAATATGCATGGGTATCTGATGGTTCATTTCATAAATTAGCAAGCATTGTAGTTCACTATTATAACTGCATTTCAGTGATCGTTCTCTTACAGCTCTCTTCACTTAGTGGACTTAGTGTTCATATGCAACCTTTTATGGTGGATCAGGACATGAATTAGCAAAATATGCCATTCACTTCCATAACTGCATTTAACTGATCTTCTCAGAGATCCATATGAGTAATGTTCACTAGTTATGTTACTTACAGATTCCCAGGGCCCTCAATGGCAGACACTGGCAGCATAGTAAACGGCATTGTGTAAACCTGTATACAACAGAAACGAATGAGGTGAAATTTTTTTCTTCATGTTTGATGAGAGGCTGAAATTAAATACAAAAATAGCCCTAAACACTAACATGCATAGAGCATTAGAAATGTAGAACACACATTCAGTGAAGCTAAAATTATGAAGAACATAATCTTAAGGTATTAGGCAAATGCCTGAGACTTGCAGACCAACTTATAAGAAAGAATGAATTGATTAGAAGAGACCCTACATGCCTATACAACAGAATTAGCATTTTCTTCGTGAAGAAGTTGAAAGACAGAAGCTCAAGATCAGTTCTATAAATGTTTGTCGACTATTTAGTATGCCCGTCAAGACAGTTTCTTTTGAATTTCCAATTATTTAGGGGGTATGCAAAGAGTTGCAACCAGATTCAGATTTGAGATGTTAATTCAAAAAACATCCACTGACAACTAACGTTTTGTACGGGTAATTGTGAAATCTGTTCTATTTTAAGCCTTTTCAAAGTAATGGGACAAGCAACTTGGGACTAAAGCCTTTCAAAGGTAATGGGACAAGATACTCGGGAAGTCCCATAGAGCAGGGGCGGAGTCTTGGAGGGGCAGGGGGGGGGGGGGGGGGAGGACATTTTGAAGAGCTACAGATTCACCCCTGAATTTTGAAGATTAATTCAGTTAGGCCCCTTTTATTACAAATATGCCCCCAAGAAATCTCAATTATGTTCAAAATGTTGAAATATTTCTTTTATGGACCCTTACACATACATTTCACAAGACTCCTAACCATTCAAAAAAAATCTTGCCCCCCTAATCACAAAATCCTGGGGTCGCCACAGCCATAAAGGATAGATGGACCATTCTGCGGGATGGAGGAATAATATATCTATCACCTTTTCTATCGCTGTGTAATAGGCAGTCAAGTAAGTGTGTGTTGTGTTAAGAGTCCAGAGTACATTAGCATTCTCCTTTAATTTTGAGAGGCATATTATTTGTCACCAAATAAGTGATATACAACTATTATACTTATATAAAAAACAATAAGGCATTGAATAGGGTTGGACGCCGTTGATTAAGCAGTTACCTCTGATTCAATGCGTCGTTTACCATATGGTCCGAAAGACACAAGGTAAAATATCAGTTTAAATTGTAAGGCTATTTTTGTAATAAGATGTCTTTAAATCAAGGTTATTTTTGTCACTTCGAAAGTACTAGGAACACATATTGGTTAGGAACATCCAATGGTTAGGAACACTTCAAACTATCTTCTTTAATGTTATGTCCCGACTCCTGACCCTTCAAGAACGTGCGGATGATTACCACTAATTCAATATCAAAGAACAGAAGTACTGAGAAAACTTATGTAATGTGAACTGCGCTCATGGGCCTATGGTGATAACTTGATTAATTAGATGAATGATCACAAAGTTAAACCTGCCACGTAAAGGTACTGACTACTGAGGTATCAAGTGAGAGTTACAACCTCAAGAGTGAGATTCAGTTTTACGTCGACGTCAAGACATGGTTCCAAGTCATCTGTGTCCCACCTAATGCAATTTTGCATGGATGCTGCATGTCAAAAGAAAATGACTGTAGAGCATAAAGTTTACTACTGACTATAGTTATCTTATGCCAACAGTGAGTTGAAAAGCGAAGAAAGAAAACTCAAATGGAGTTGCATGAGCTTCAGAGTGTACCTGAAAAATGGCGATTTTGCCGCTCCACGGCCTCTGAACCCTCAAACTGCAAACACATACATTATCATTACTACAGGGGAAAGTATCATTTAAGCCACCTAATACAGCCTAATTGAATACTAAGAAACATTAATCTACCAAACTCTGACATGGAGAGTAGAGGGAGATGTATGGATATATAATATCTGAAGGCTACGTCAACAACTATCAGAAGCATTGTGACAACACCTTTACTATAAACAACCAATAGACCTGAAGTTGGGAATTCAAAATTTGATAACGGAAGTCTAGAACAGATACCATCATTGTCTATTGCAAATATCTACAATACAGTCATATGCTAAACCCATTTTTATCTTAACGAAATCCCTTGACTAAGCAATGATGTTCAACTTCTATTTCAGAGTCCTATGCACCAGATTGATTATTTTACTTGGTTCAGTATCATCAATTTCAGAAGACTCCCAATTGTTACCATTCTGACGTAAAGCATCAATTCCAGTATATTCTATTGTGAGGACTCACACAGGAAGCTTTCTATTGACAAAAGAAGGTCCTCAGTTTCCAAAGATATTCTTATTTCTATGTGGGATGTAAATAGCAGCTGATCATTTGAACAGGTAGAGCGGGAAAATTGTATATACTAATATGCTTAAACATCCAGAGTCCAGACTATTGTTAACTTAATGGGTTTAAAACCACATGGTTTAACATGTAGGAGTACTAATTAAATGTTGTCAAGGTCTGTCCACATCCCCAAACATAGAAAGGATATAACATTACAAGAGTAAATACAGATGTGTTGAAGTCTTGACGGTCATCTAAAACAACCTACCTTGCAGGATAACATTTCAACTGTACAGTCTTCAGTTGTAGGGGTAACCCGTAAGACCATGACAGGGGCCACATCAAAATTTAGAAGTTGAAGTTTCGGCAAGGTACACCTGTTGCAAGACCAAACAGCTTCTTTGACAACAATCAGGACCAAAGTATTGACAATTTGATAGGCTATCCGCTAAATGCAGTACCTTCAATCACATGTGTCATCTGGAAGGTAACATAAAAAATACATACACTTGGATGCGTACTCAGATGTCAAATACTGCATATTGCCTCAGAGATTCTAGACTACTTCAAGGCTCAAAACATTTCAAGCGAGTCCAACCGTTTAAAGCTATATAAGCTAATGCAGAAGCCTTGTGGTGTCTAGTACTATAAAGTTATATAACATCAACCATCATTTCAATTCATGTTAGTTGATCTCCTTTTGGAGGGGTTGCATACATCAAAACGTGTGTGTTTCTCGTTATTGTTTAATATGCAATGTTGATTCAAGTGAGTCAATGTTTATTTCTGCTCAATATTATTAGCAAGATGCCAATATATGCAAGCAAAACTTAATCGCTCCATCAGTGAAGTCCAGTGGCTCAAGTTTAAGCAAATGAAAATCCCTAACAAATATAGTTAAAAAATGAAAATATTGATTGATATTGGATATCTGGGTATATACTCGGTCAGCAATTGATACAGAAAGAAGAGATGAACTAGACCTGTATGTGTTAGTGTCAAGGAATTCAAAACTCTGCAAGGCACTTGTATTCAACATTGCTTCAACCCCAGACGGATGGCTAAGAAATTCTTTAATATGATATATCCTCTTGCCCTTAGTGTTGCCATCAGAATTTGGCAACTTCATGCTATCCTTCTTCGCTGCAGATAACTTTGCTGTTTTTACATTGGAAGATGACGGCTCTTCTATATTTGCTGTAACAACACTAATCTTCTTCCTGAAATCAAAGTCATTGTTTTAGGTCCCTATTTAAGCACATGACAATTGGGAAAGTACAGACTATGTCTACAAAATACGAAAAATTTACTAGAATGGCGACAAGAGTATACCAAAGCAACCATGTTTGTGCCCTACTATTTTCACCCAAACAAAACCAAAAAACAAATTAAGAATTTCCTTGACATAACTTCTCCACAGTCAAATGTGATGAAATCAACCCAAGGTGGTTGGGCCAAGTAATATGAGCCTTCTGATCCCAGTGGAGGTCGTGTGTTCGACCATTGCTGGAGGCCTGGAGCCATCACCCTGAGGAGGGCTTTTAAGTGCGTGACCTACCCCCAAAATTACTTGAGCAATATCTCCTTAAAAAATGCTCTCATAGAAAACCCTTCTAAAAAATACATGATTGTAAAAAACAAAATGTTGCATGTTGAAGGTGAAGCTTGTGTTGTGTAAGAATTCAAAAATATTATTTTTATGTTTAAATTTAAATTTGTGACTTTTTTTGAAATGTTGTCTTGTTTCAAATAGTTGTAACTTTTACAATATTTGTCTCTTGCTAGTGTCTTTTCCGAAAAGGTGTTTCAAGCACCCCTTGGTGACTATAAATAGAAGTGGGTCTTTTGTGTTAGTTGATGATTTTCAGTTTCATGTCTCTCTTCTCAATTCTCTTATTTCTTGTCCGGGCTGGGTTCTAATTTAAGAGAAGACAAGAAGTGCAATCTTGCTTCTTCTCCACCGTGGTAGGCATTGTATCGGTGGGTAGCATTTCCGTGTAGCCCATTTTGCACCGTATAGTGGGGGAAATTACTATCCTAAAGAGAGGTCCTGGACCGCCTAACCTACACAATTAATCTCTCATCTTATATAAATTCGATAAGTTCTTCTATCTCATCTTTTCATTATTTTTTCTCTATTTAAATTCTGTATTTTTCGGTTCACATTTTTATACTAACCATTTTCTGAAATTGTTTGCTTTTAGTGGATTTTCCACAACAGCTTGGAACATCAATGTGTCAACAGCTAAAAATTGTAGTAAAAATATGTCAAAACAGCTAAAAAAAAAAAAAGACAACTATTACAAAAAATAGCAACTTTGTTACCTTGTAATAGTAGTGATAAACTTGTTCTTAGGTATAGCAAAGAAAGGGAATGTGGAAGAAGCACCACATTTGGCTGCTCTCATCAGCGCAATCCTGATGAATCACTGCTTCTACAACTGGAAAATGAAATGAAACAAGCATTGTTGTTCATGAATTCACATAAATTAGAGACCACTTGATTGCAGATCATCTGATGGTCGCAGAGAGAGATAGAAACACAATTCGAAGCCGTGCATACCTTGGAAGTGCAACAAAGACGGGGGGCTTCTCTGAACCCTACTGCATCACCGCCGGCGATACCTTTATCGGACGGAGATAAAAGATGATTTTTTGTCGGCGATGATGGTTTGAATTGTGAGAAGAAGCAGGGCCAATTTTCAGCCACTGAGCACCATCGCAACTTTACCCGCCACATAATACTACGAGTAAACGTTTTGGTCCTACAATACTAGTGACTCATCACTGCAACTGCAAAATCGTGTGGATGTGGTTAGGGGTGACAATTTAATTCCACGTGATTGGAGAATTGGTCATCTAAAACTCACCCAAATTTGGAATTGGAAAATCTAACCTCCAAAATAAAGAAAAAACTTTTGTCTCTCACAAATGAAGGTGATGTCCAATTTTAAATTAGGGCAATGTTATGAAACAACTATTTAGGAGAAAGTTTTAGTACTAATTAACTAGATTTTTTTATTTAGAGAAATTTCTTTACCCTGGTTTTATGAGTTGATTATGGATTTAGGTTATGGAAATTTTCTTCTACATGAGTTAGGATTTAGGTGCTAGAGCATGAAAATTATTTTTAGGTCCTAGACAATTCAGACGACTTCTTCGGGGTTTTTTTAATGTAAATGACGCTGTTAAATCAGTAGATAGAAATTATTCCTCTCTTTTTTAGAGCAAGAGATATTATTCCTCTTAAAGTTTAGAGATTACAACATATTCCCGTTACTCTGGAGCAAATCTACTTTACTATAATGAATAAGTGAAATTTCGACTTGTAGCAATTTTGTACACAATACTATTGTGAATGCTCTTATAAGACTTGCAGCGAGGGGGAGGGATTACTCACCAAAGACCACATGAACTTTGAAAAGGTAATGGGTAAAACACACTTTCACCCCTCTAGCTTCATAGGACACTTTCACCCTTTTAGTGTGCCGATTGGCGAACTCAAAAAAAAAAAAAAAAAAAAAAAAAAAAAAAAAAAAAAAAAAAAATCATACTGTTACACCGTTGAATTGTGAACCATCAATAAAAATATCTTTTGGGACAAATTTACCGTCATATTATAAAAGTGTAGCACTACCCAATGACATATCAGAGTTTTCAATGACAGACCATACTCCGTGACTAAGAGCGTGTATCCACTCCCTGACTAGGAGCGTCACAATGTAAATTAATTGAAGTTTCGCGATGAAAGTGTCCTTTCCAAAACTACAGGGGGTGAAAGTGTCCTTCAGTAAAACTAGAGGGCGTGAAAGTGTCTTTTATCCAAAGGTATAATGAGCAGTGTTTGGCATTTCAATGTGGGTTTCGTTTCCTCCCTTGACTAATGCCTATAGCCAAGCTAATTAACGATATTTGACGATGCGTAGTGATGAGTTGAAACATACTTCAGTTTTCAGTCAAGCATCTACCAAAAATCGCATAGAAGACCAGAAAAAGGCAAAAGTTTTAAAGTTTCTATCTCAAAATCAATTGGCAATGAGAAAAGTAGCGCAAGCGAAACAGATCAAGTCCTAACAAGACAAACAACAATTCCCACCACTCCCAATCTGCAGAGCACCAGGTACATATCCACTACTATAGGTGAAATAACATCGAAATCAGAAACACCCATAAAACCAACTGCCTAAAGTGCCCAAAACAGAACCCCTCAATAAAATCTTCCGTTTTGCCTTGATATCAAAGAATAACAAATGGGGTTTTGAAAGATTACTTTGTATTAGTCACATCTATACTTCACCAGTCACTTTTGAATCACCCTCAGCTTAGCACTCCTACTACGCCGGTTCAACTTCTCTTCCTCCTGTGATGGTGTAATGGGTCTCTTCGTGAGGATCGTCCCGTTTAGACCTTGTATCTTTCTTCTAATCCAAGCTTCATCACTAACCTGGTCATCGTCATCATCATCACTGGCTTCTTCGTCTCTACCTTCGTTGCCGGAGCTATTGACGATGTCGAGAAATGTTTGTTTCACAATCCTATCTTCCAGACTGTGAAAAGATATCACAGCTAGCCTACCGCCTGGTGCAAGGCAGTCGAAAGAAGCATAGAGCGAATCTTTCAATACGTTGAGTTCATCATTAACAGCTATCCTCAGAGCTTGAAATACCCGAGTTGCTGTTTTGATCCAGCCTTGCCTCCCCCCTAAACCAACAAGAGGTAAACATTATTCAATAGTGTCAGACTAAGGTGTATGAAAACAGGTGCCTAGAAAAATTAAGATGTTAAATAAGTTGCTATTTTATTTTTTTGAGAAAGGGTTTAGAGTTTAAAAAAAATTAAGATGTTAAATATGTTGCTATATAGATGTAAGCAAACATAATAAATTCAAAGAATGGCATCACAAGACAATGATAAATGGCAATTCATGGAGGTACCAGCCAAAAGGCAGAGCGAAAATGAGACAGAAAGATCAATGAATACCTTTTGCCCAGGAAGTTGAGCGCTGAATAAGATTCACAAGTTCACCGGTGGAGTGTAAACCGCCCTGTTGACGGGCCTTCACAATCTTGTTCTGTAGTGAATACCAATTGCTTTCCTCACCGTATTCCCTCAGTATTCTTCCAACTTCAATATCTGGCCACGAATTCAATATATCTTCTGCTTTGAGACTTGCCTGTCATATCCCTGTTTCAATCAGCAAATTGAGAGAAAAGTAGGGAAATGTGTCGCCTTTAAGTAGAGAAAAACATCTTCGGGGGTACAAGTTAACCACAGTATATGCAGTTCCTTCACAATCTTTGGCATAATAGTTTCACAGAACAGATGCTTCAGTGTAAGAAAAGTTGTGAGTTACATGAAGGGAACTGTAATGAAGGTCAATGGCACTTCACATACTAGATTCTCTTCAAATCTTATTGCTACATGTATCCAATGTAATGATGCATGTACAACAGAGGATTGTATTTTTGGTTGCGGATCATGTTGATGTATAGAACTAGAGATGTAGTGCAATGAAGGAAAGCAGAACAGTGATACTTTCTTTTAGAAACAAGGTAAACTGGCACATCATAATTGCATGACAGTACCAAACTATTGACCCGTGAAAACTTGTTCTTGTAATGCCAAAATGAACACGTCAGCTATCAAAGAACTGAATTACAGCATAGCAAGTCCATTGATGTAATTCAGTATCACATCTACTATGCATTTGGAAGATATAATCTTTCAGTAGCTGCATGCAACAAACATTATTCCTCCAGAGGAACTAACAAAACGATGTGCCTTTAAATGCTCTGTACACTTTAATGCTAGATAAGCAGATTTGGGCTCTTACTTGTGGATTCATACGCATATCGAGAGGTCCATCACAAAGCACACTAAACCCTCTTTCAGCATTATTTACCTGTTAGAAAATGGAACATTAAAATCTGTTAAGGTAACATTTTTGGCAATGCTGCTGAAACAAGTAGAGTGCATATAAGAGTAGCTAACTAAATGAGGAGAGCTCATCCGATATAAAATCTAAAAACAACACGGAGTATGGCCTGTTGCCCTAGGGAATATATTTAAGAGAGTCGGACTTTCTAAGCTACAAGTATTAAAATTAAGTGTTTAAGCAATCTGTAGTACCATAAGAGCAAAACGGCATTATATTAGAACACCTGTTTCAAATATGGTTACAAAGGGTTTCAGTCAAGTCGATTCGAACCTGCATTGAAGACATTCCAAGGTCCATCAAGATCCCATCAACTCCTGATGTTAGCAAGCTATTGTCAACTTCTAGTAGCACAGACTTTATATCTTTATAGTTCTTCAAAAAGGTCTGTGCTTTCAATTCTGAAGATGAATTAGAAGATCTGTCACTAACTATTGAATTAATTCGAGCTTGAGCCTTTTCGTGTGCATCAGGATCAATATCCATCCCAACATACAGTTGCATTTCTGGATGGGCCTGAACTATCTGTAATAAGTAGAAGACTAGTAAGTTCATTTGGCACAAAAAGAGTACGCACATAAGAAAAAAGCTTTGAAAAGAGTGCGCACATAAGAATGTAAACCCAACCGAAAATCCTGGTAGGTTAAGAAAAAAGCAATTGAGATTCTTGGGACAACAAACTTTTAAATTTGATTGCAGGTCCAAGGCCTAGAGTCAAAAAGTTGAATGTTTAGTCTCACATAAATTTCATCGGTGCAATTAATTCCAATGATGACTCTTTAACAAAAGGAATCAAAGCATAATGATGCAGATGTAGTAAACTGCCCATGAGTGAAAAGTGATGAAATATTCACCCTTCTCTGTACAGGGCAGATTACATGTTCCTGTAGGTGTGCTTACTGACCATTCACACAACATAACAGCTATTCAGCTGAGGTGTGATTGGCTAATTAGCCACCAAAGCTTAAAAAAACAACTCAATTTGAACGAATATACAAAAGGAATAGGTAAACAGCGTATAAAAATGAATCTCATAAATTCGACACCAATCAGCCTCATGGCCATTTATTTTTCCAATCATGTATTGTGAACCCATTTTCGGAAAGACTGTTGCATCAGTAGAAGTAGCTATAGAAGCACAATGCTGAATACATATGTAATATATTTAGTGGCATGAACATGAAACCAGAGTCCCATGTTACTCTAGGAGTTGCCACTAATGTTTCTTTAGGTGATCTACTGACCATTCACACACAAGAACAGCCGATTAGCTGATGTCTGACTGGCTAATTGGACACCAAATTCAAATCACAAAACTAAAAAGAACACCATACACCAACAAAAACAGGATAAATAAACCATCAACCAAACCAAGTAACCCTATTTTCAATACCACTCCAATAAATAACATCATCATCCAAACAGTTCAAAAAATGATCAATTTCTCAGTGATAAGAAGATTGAAAACAAATCAGATAACTAGAAGGAACACTGAACACCAACAAAAACAGCCAATGAGCTTATGTCTGACTGGCTAATTGGACAGCAACTCAAATCACAAAACTAGAAGGAACACTGAACACCAACAAAAACAGGATAAATTAACCATCAACCTAACCAAGTAACCCCATTTTCAATACCACTCCAATAAATAAGATCATCACCCAAATAGTCCAAAAATGAGCAATTTCCAGTGATTTTTCACATTTGAAATCCAATTTGAACGAAATGAGCTACTTTCACTATCAAAAATTTGAATTTATAATCCGATTAGAACAAATGAGCAATTTTTCAGTGATAACAACAAGACTGAAAACAAATCAGATAACAAATGAAGCAGAAAAGGATCAAAAGAACAACAACTAACAGCGGAAGAGTGTCCGGCGGCGCCAAGAGTACAGTCGACGAAAGACCTCAGCTTTGTCGCAGCGAAGACCTGCAAAACCTCACCGAGCATCACCGGAATGTGACTCCCGACGTCCCCATACCGCAAGACGGCCTCTTCGTCGAATTCCTTATCCGAGCGAGTCCGCCTCTTCAGCACCGCCTCCGCTGCCGCCGCCGCCGCCTTGCTCCGCCGCGCGACTCTCTTCTTCTTGCTGCTTGTAGAAGCGGTGATGGTTCTGCATGTGGGTGAGCGGGTGAAGGAAGTGAAAGCATGGCGGAAATGGGAGAGATTGGGGGGAGTTTTGGAGGAGAGAGCGATTTGAGAATGGAGAAGGAGCTTCTTGGCTAGTGTATTAGCCATTTGTGGAGTGAGCGATTCACTTTATAACCTCAGAGTTCCATGGCTGCAGAAGAAAGCAACTCTTATCTGGTAAAACCCTAGATAAAGCCCTAGACAAGGGGAGAGTCCGTTACAGTCCAACCTAATTGGGCCAATATATAGTTATAGGGCTTCCACTTGGATTCCTAATTTCATTTAGTTTGCTAATTCTCACTTAGTGATCTCTACATCCTAAAAACCCAAGGGTCATTGACACAATCTAGTTTGGGCTTAGTGACACTAATTCTCAAGACAATCATTTGCACTTTAACTTCCGTTGACAAATTAACACAAACCGCTAACACCATTTGGTCTCAGCAGTTTGAATCCATGGTAGAGATGGATCAAAAAACCGACTCACGTCTGGAAGAACTTGTCCTCTATGGTATCCACACGAACAATCTGAAGTGGACTTCATCTTCTAGGTTGCTAGCATTCTTGAAGAAGAATGAGGATCTTGTCTCACAAGATTAATGAATCTAGACGTGCACCGAGGTTGAATCCCATTCAGACTGCGGCAGCAAGAGAGACCATGTCTGGCCGTGGGCTTCTAGATGAGGGCGACAAGGCTTGGCCGAAACCCTAGGAAGAATAAAACACTATTATTCTCTTCATCTTTTCTCCCTAGTATATGTGTGGGTGTGGGAATGTATTAAGCCTGAATTTTCATAGCCTATGATTTCTATTTATTGACTAGAAAATTCATCTTTGCCATTAAATGCTAACAATTAGGATTAGTTTGTATTCTAGTCCACAATTGCTCTTTAGTCCAACTAATGAGCACATTTTACACTTTAATCCAAACAATTCATCATTGCTCTTTTAGTCTACCTAATGAGCAACTAATTCCAATTAAATCCATTCTATGTGTGTGACCCATTAGGTTCCTAATTACGTTGGTAGTAACAATTACAAATATTGAGTTGTATCAAGCAGTACATCAATGCTACCAAAGTAATAGGAATGTTAGTGATCTGACTAACTAATGTTACCGTGTTTTATAATCCATTTGTCTCTTCTAATCAGATTAGGCAAAAGACATGGAGTGTCACTCTCGTATATCCAATATATAGTTTTCTCGATTCTCTGAGTAGACTTAGACACTAATGACATCAATATCTTATATTAATTCACTTGAGCATGGTCATGCATTTCCCAAAGTCTCACTCATGGGAGTGGCCTTCGATATTTACTCATGTTAAGCAGGGGGAACGAATCCTATCTACATCACTCACACCTCTCAGTATGTTTCATAGCATGTCCAGTTATCGTTTCATAATCACCTTGTTACAGTGTGACGTTTATCGATATCAAAACATGATAATTCACATATGGAGAATGTAGCGACTTCAAGTCAAAGGATCACAACACCATTGTCACTATGGGAAGCACTATGACATTCACATAACTCCCATGTAGACCTCTCATGGCGGGTTTTCAGTGCGTCATTACTCCTAATGCGTACCCATGTGTTAGACTTGATACACCATATCAGTCTATCCACATACTAGTCTCGATGCATTACAGTCGTCCTAATTAACTGCAATACTTGACTATAAGAATACAACATTTATATTCTAAGGACTTCATCATATTAACATATCTCATATCGATAATACAATGAATAAAATGTCCACATAAATGTCATGATATATAGAGTGCCTCTAGATCATATTCCAACAGTCTCCCACTTGAACTAGAGTCAATATGATGCAGCTCGTATGCTTATTGATATAGCGTGGCCCTCATGCTTTCGCTAATAAAGGGGTTTGGTAAGCTGGTCATCTGCTGGTACTTTGCATATATTCCCATCTCCTTGTATCAATGATCTCTCGAATGAGATGGAATCTCCTGAGTATGTGTTGTTTCTCCATGTAGAGAAAGAGCCGGGATGAAGTGCTACAAAATACAAGCATAAACTTAGTCCAACCATCCACATTACTAGTATTGTAGCACCCCTCCCCTCAAAGCTGAGAAATCTACCAGAAGACCCCCATACACGCGGGAGCGTCCTTCGCTAAGGCACCGGAATGCCCCATCAAGGAGTCTAACCCTAACAGTTTTGTTACGAGATAGAATTAAATAAAATTGAATTTAAATAAAACTTATTATTATACTTTTTATGATTTGTAGACTTCTTATTGATTAACTATATTCCCAGGTTTCCACGTTCTCACCTGAAAAATGTAATAGAAACATGCAGACGATAGAGAATGGAGATAACCGACTAAGTAATATATAGTTCTTTAAAAAAATTGTATATATTTTTGAAATGATTTACTTAACACTTATAGACGTCCAACTCATTATCCTGACATGACACCAAGATCACATAGATGGGGTAACATGTTATCATATCTCATGTGGTTCATAACCACCATCTCATCAATCCTTATACAGAGGATCCAAATCCCACTACCCAGAGGGTAGTGAAGATCATATTCACATCTGACAAGGAAGGTAAACCAATCCACCCTGACAGACTAGACCTTAAGTGTGCACACCCCCTACTTGATCATCAGTCCAGAGAGTGATACTAGCTGCCTATATGTCCAAAGACATGCCCAATGTCTCCGCATACAATTAAATATCCGAAGAAGATATTAACCAACCAAGTGTTCGAATTCTTCCGAAGAAAATTATATCACAGCTCATACTCATATTACACATACGAGTGTTATTAGCTTGAAGAAATACATAAACATCATAAGCGTACATATGCTTGCCTGATATCCAGCCTAGTGATAACTCCATAATTGGAGTTATATTCTTATGTGATTCCTTATCGTTTTGCATGTTTCGGGTGCATTTTTAGGAGTTTTAGACCAAATCTTGTGAAAATAAGCATGTTTGAGCTTTTGAACGTCATTGTTGAGTCCGGGCACTTTTTGCATTAATTTTATGATATTTTATCACGTTTGATCTTCCGGTATGTTTCTCGTGTTGTGGTTTTCAGGGATCGGGAGCTCGGGATGTTGCATTGGAGCAAAAGTGAACTTCGGAAAAGTAGGAGGCTCAAAGGAATGCTCGGGAGTTGTAGACGAAGAGGAAAAAGAACAAGAAGGTGAAGGGAAGAGTTGCAGCTTAGATAGTGATCTTACAAGTAATCGTACGATCACCCTACTTATCATATTCAAAATTTTGGGGTTTTTGTGCTATTTTGTAATAGTTATGATTAAAAAATCGTCTCCTAAACTATTAGAGAGTGAGGAACGGTGCTAGAGAAAGAGAGAGCTAGGGAGAACGCAAGTTGGCTTTGGGAGAGCTTGGAGATTGGAGCTTTGAATCATTCGTTTGGATTCTCTTTCTCTTATTTTCTTTGTTTATTCTCATGAACACACAAACTCTTGCTATTGTGATCATGAGTAAGCGTAGCTTAACCCTTTATTCAGGATATCTCGTAGGGAGCTAGGGTTTGACACCACATTTTGGTGATTTATGGATTTGGTTTCATGCTACTTAGCTTAATTGAATGTGTTTTGTTTAGTTATGTGCGATTTATGATTTTAATCCTTCTTTCTTATTGTTAGACGTAGCAATATGATTGATTTAGGTGATGAACGTTAGAGGAATCAATGTTTATTTCCGGAACTTGAATCGTGCACTAGTTGTATATTGGGTTGAGGAATCTTACTAGTTGGCTAAGAACTAAGAGTAGATCACAAGAACTTAACGCGTATTTAAACTTGAGTAGGCTAGAGGAATCAAGTACAAGGGTTTAAAGACAGTCTTTAGTTGAGGAATCTTCAAAGTAATTGTGCTAGTTTAGCTAAATAAAACGCATTCGTATTACTTGAACGTAAATCCTAAGTGGTGGAATTTCCTAGTGAACCCGTAGAGATATCCTTAACTTTGTCATTCATAAGTAACTTTGGTAATCATTCTTCATTAATCGTGAAGTCATTCATCTGATTAATTGAGATCTTTGTCTTTTATTTTTAGTAGGATTTAGCAAACAAAATCAACGCGCTTTGCCCACACAAGGTTAAGAAATATAAACTAATTTACAAGAAGTCCTTTGGGTTCGACAAACCCGGATATACCGGAATTATTACTACACACGACGGCTGTGCACTTGCAGTTGGAACATGTCACCTAGTTTCCTGATCAGCGAAACTGATTCAATATTACAGCATAACTATACAATTCAAATATATATGCTATTAAAATGTGTCCTCTAAGTGAGGTAGAGCGCACGATGCATATGTGATGCTAACTACCCAACTCAGTTTACTCTTTTGCCCCTGATCACCCAGTCTCTTTAGTACAACCCCTGACTATGCATGAACCCTCCAATGATACTCAGTAAAGTCTATAGATTTGCAAACACGATTCATTTCTTTCCTAATACACTCAGTATTGAAAACTACAACTTTCACTTAATTTCAATCAGGTTCGTATAGTCTTGCAAAGTTACAAAAAATCCCATACAGTTGACTTTTAGTCAATTTCAACCCATAAAGGCGCGGACTAACTCCAAATATTCAGATATTGTTACAAAGGTATGAGGTTATACCCCGAGTCATGATTTGACTGTCCAATTAAAATTATTGTAGAATTACCTGTTTGCCCATCTAATACAACGTGGTCCTAGGGTTTCCAGAAGATCAAACTTGGTCGAGCTGACCCTTCACCTTGAAATATTTTTCCGAACAACTTTCCAGAAGGACATTTTGGTCAATTAGGTCATCTATTAGCTGAAAGTCAAAGATAATGGATAAACTGACTCGCAAGGTCAACTTTTCATTTCCATTTTCAGGTAAATTGGGGAAAAGCTTTTAGAAACCTAAAGTGGGGTATTGTAGATTGAAGTACCAGGTTTCCAGAACAAATTCGAGTTTCTCAAGATTCAGAATACACAAGGAGATAAGTTTAGTCAAAGTTGGATTAAAATATCCCTTCCAAAACTTCATATATTTTAGAGAGTTTTCTTCGTTTCAAGACGACAACTCTGAGCTTAATTTATGAGCAATCCGTTTAGGAAAAGGGAAACTCTTGTATATGAGTGATTTGAAGTATTCACATCCAGCTTCTGACATGAGAATTCATAACAAGATTTGATAAAGTACTGAAGCAGTTATGATGATTCAAAGATGGTTGTTTCGGGTTACAATTCATACAAAAAAACGATATGCAATCAATTTTTGGCTCAATTTCTTGAAAATCCGTTTAGAAGATGAAGGTAACTCATAGAACGTGAATTGTAGTATTGAACATTATCTACTCATAGGAGGAATCAAATTGTAATTCTATGTTTTGGTCAAGATGTTGTGAAGTGCTGGAGATTTTGTTTCAGCCTTAGCCCCATACTGAGAGTTTTTTCCCTAATATCCTAACATTTCTCAGCATCTTTCCCTAACTTTATGGCTGTTTTGGGGAAGATTAGAGATTGAATTGAACGAACATGTTAACATGGAACTTTTAGAGATATAAACAAAGAGTCACCCTCTCAAATTTGAGCTCAACCCATCAATAATTGACCAAGTTATCACGGTTGGGAGTTGTCTATAAAACACAGGGTATGGACTACCCAATTTCAGCCACATTTTTGTTGCAACTTTGATCCAACTTCCAGGAAACTTAGAAAGGAAATCTCAATAAAAAATTAAACAACATTGTAAGGGGAAGTACTGGGAGTTCACAGGTCCTGGAATCATGTCATCCCGTGAACTGATGCGAAAACTACGGGCTGGTAAACATGGTGCGTTCACCCGCCGAAAAAACGAACATAAAGTGAGCTTAAACATGATTTATCAACAATACGTGTAGGGTTTTGATGCAGGTAAGGCAACAGAATAACAATAAAATTCATGATCAAATCCCTCCACGGATCGGAGGCACGCATTCATAACATGATGAAAGTAAGAACTGTGTACCTTGTTGATTTATGTGATAACTACGAAGAATTGTGTCTTCGTCTCGACCGATATCCACACCGAGAATTGCAAGATGGAATCTCCTTCACGTCTAGTGCTAGCTACATCGAAGGAGGTAGAATGATCATGCAAAACGAACACAACCGGGGCCGACGGCAGGGGGGGCAGACGGCTCCTTGGGTCTCTCTCTCGTTGCTTTGTCATTTCACTCAATTATGACTCTTGTGTGAAATAATAAGCTATGACTACCCTTGTATAGTTAATAAATCCTTATTAAGTACAGATTTTCCCCAATACTAATCATGTCCATACACGAATTAGTCACTTTGCAACTTAGTCCTACTAACTTTGCATGTGGCTGCGTAGGTTTCTACTTAGTTGGTAGTAACAAGTACAAACATAGAGGGGTGTCTAGCAACACATCGATGCCACCCAAATAATAGAAAAGTCAGTGATCCGACAAACCATGTGCCCAATGTTACCGTGTTGTGTATATCAGTTTGCCTCTATATCCAGATTGGACACGAGACATCAATGTCACACTCGCATATTCAATCCATAGTTTCTCGATCCTGGGAATAGACTTATCCATGCAGATAACATCAATATCCCATATTGATTTGTCTGAGTCTGGCCAGACATTCCATAAGCACCCCCATTCGAGTGGTCGTGCATATTTACTCCCATTATGTTGGAGGGACAAATCCACTCTACATCACTACCATCTCCCAGCTTGCTTCTGTCATGCACGATTACTATCTTTATAGTTACCAAATTACGGTATAACGTTTGATAATATCAAAACATATTATTTCACAACTAGGTTATCTAGTGACTTCAAGTTTAAGGATTACAACACCGTTGTCACTACGAGAAGCACTTGTGACATTAACATAATTTATATGTAGCCTTCTCGTGGTGGGTCAATACAATATGTCATTACTCCTAATGCATACACATGTGTTAGCCTTGATATCTCCATATCAATCTACCCACATACTAGTCTATAGTGATCGTCCTATCAATCAATATAATGGACTAATAATATTTAAGATTGTAGGGTTTTGATCATGGATACGCAGCGGAATAACAATAAATTTACCCGATCAAGACCCTCCAAGGATCACAGGAAGAGAAATCATGACGATGGTAAAGGATTCGTGTTATGTACCTTGTAGGTCTCCTTGATGACTTATAACGCGAATATCACGTCTATACGGTTGATCCACACCTAGTATTGAGATCTATATCTTCCAAACACCTTGTTCTAGCTAGGAAGAATGGAAAAGGATGAAGAAATCATGCAACAGAGCACCAAAGAGCGGGGCAGCCCTCTCTTCTTGGCCGACGGGTAGTGCGGACGGCAAGGAGGGTTCGGCCCTCCTTGTTGTCTTGCTCTCTCCTTCCTTCTCTCATACTCAATGTATGTTATGAGCATTAGTTGTAGGGAAGAAAGCTATGAGCATCCGTTATATAGTTCAACAACTCCTTATTACTACATAAATGCCCTCTCTTCTTCTTATTAATTAATCATATTAATTAATTCCCAAGTCTAGTTCAATCATATATGGCGTGTGACCCATAGGTTCTATTTAGTTGGTAGTAACTAATTACTAATATGGAGCGGCCTCAAGCAAGACATCCATTCTAGCCAACCAATAAAAATAGTCATCATGACAAACCTTGTGCAAGTATTGTCTCATCCCTTTATCTCAATATCCGGATTGGACACGAGACATACAAGTCACACTCGTATATTCAACCCATAGTTTCTCGATCTTGGGAATAGCCTTATTCGTGCAAATAACATCAAGATTCTATATTGATTTATTTGAGTCTGGATAGACATTCCATAAGCACTATTCCTCGAGCGGCCTAGGATATTTGATTCCGTTATGTGGGAGGGACAAATCTTATCTACATCACTACAATATCTAAGCTTGCTTCCTATTGCGTCCAATACGCGCCTTTATGACTACCCAGTCACGGTGTAGTGTTTGACGCTACCAAAACACAATATTCCACAACTAGATGATCTAGTGACTTCAAGTCTAAGGATGACAATACCGTTGTCACCGCGAGAAGCATTGGTGACTTTACATAACTTGTATGTAGCCTTCTAGGAGATGGGTCAATCGAGTATGCCATTACCCCTAATGCATACCCATGAGTTGGATCATGATATCTCTATATCAATCCAACCCCATACTAGTCTATAGATGATTGTCCCATTAATCACTATAATGGACTAGGGATATTTAATATAAACAACTCAATCGTAAATCTAAGGACTTCATTATATTAAATATCCAATAAATAATACAATGAATGTTTTAGAAAATTTATGTTCATACTAAAATAGATTGCCTCTAGGGCACCTATTCCAACATTCTCCCACTTGCACTAGAGCCAATCATCTCGTATGCCAATGCTCCTAGTGTGCCCTTCATGCTTGCTGTGAACAAGCGACTTTGTAAGTGGATCTGACAGATTTTCATCTGTAGGAATCTTGCATATCGGAACGTCTCCTCTTTCGATAATATATAGAATAAGATGGAACTTCCTGAGTACGTGCTTGTATTTCTGGGTGACCCGGGTTCCTTTGATTGCGCGATCGCCCCAGTGTTGTCATAATACAACTCTATTGGATCTGCAATGCTAGGAACCACACCAAGCTCAGTAACGAACTTCCTAATCCAAAAGCCTCCTTTGCTGCGCCATTCGCATCAATGTACTCAGCCTCTGTTGTAGAATCAGCCACGGTTTCTTGCTTTGAACTCTTCTAGCTCACCGCTGCTCCATTAAGGCAAAATACAAACCTCGAATGTGATATGAAATCATCTCTTTCGGTCTGGAAGCTTCCATCCGTGTAACCCCTTACACGCAACTCTTCTTCACCTCCAAATATAAAAAACACATCCTTAGTTCTTCTCAAGTTTTTTAGGATGTTCTTGAATGCAATCCAGTGACTCTCACCTGGATTGGACTGATATCTGATTGTCATACTCAATGCATATGACACATCTGGTCTAGTACATAACATGGCGTACATGATGGATCCTATGGCCGAGGCATAGGGAACCCTACTAATGCGTTCCTTATCAATCTCATTGGAAGAACAACCACTCTTCGAAAGAGTGATTCCATGTGACATGGGCAAGAATCCCTTCTTGAAGTCTTGCATGCTGAACCGTTTCAGCACCTTGTCTATATATATACTCTGACTCAGGCCGAGCAACCTTTTAGATATATCTCTATAGATCTTTATACCGAGTATATAGGCTGATTCACCTAAGTATTTGATTGAGAAACACTTTCCTAGCCAATCTTTAACATATTGCAGCATGGGAAAGTCGTTTCCAATGAGTAGTATGTCATCCACATACAAGACCAGAAAAGAAACAGAGCTCCCACTAACCTTCTTGTAGATACAAGACTCATCTTCGTTTCTGATGAAGCCAAACTCTTTGACTACTTCATCAAAACGTCGATTCCAACTCCTAGAAGCTTGCTTCAACCCATAAATGGATCGTTACAGTTTGGTGGCTTTCTTTGGATCTTCAAAACCCTCAGGTTGTTTCATGTACACATCCTCAAGGAGATTCCCATACAGGAATGCTATTTTGACATCCATCTGACAAATCTCATAGTCGTAGTATGCTGCAATAGCAAGTAAGATTCGGATGGATTAGGTCATTGCGACTGGTGAAAAAGTTTCATCATAGTCAATACCATGAATTTGTCTGAATCCTTTAGCCACCAATCGGCCCTTATAGGTAATCACATAACCATCCATATCGATCTTCTTGAAGACCCACTTGCATCCTATGGGGTGTGCCCCTTCGGCTGGTTCCACCAAAGTCCATACTTTGTTGGTATACGTGGACTCCATCTCGGATCTCATGGCCTCAAGACACTCTGAGAGTCCGGCCTTTCTACGACCTCTTAATAGGTAGTAGGCTCATCATTTATGAGCATCGTGTTACCAGAATCAGTCACGAGAAGTCCATACCTTTTTGGCTCCTGGCGCACTCTACTAGATCTACGAAGCTCTTGTGTTACTTGAACAGGCTGCTCCACAACCTCTTGTGGTTCCTGCTCATGTTCCGTAGTAGGATCAATGCTTTGTAGTTCTTGAACTTCTTCAAGTTTTACAGTCCTCCCACTTGCTTCTTTAGAGACAAACTCTCTTTCTAGAAACACGCCGGACCGAGCAACAAACACTTTGTTCTCAGTCGGATTGTAGAAATAATATCCCTTAGTTTCCTTAGGGTATCCCACAAATTTGCATTTGTTCGACTTAGGCCCTAGCTTGTATGATTGTAAATGTTTTACGTAGACATCGCAGCCCCAAATCTTCATGAACGACACTATGGAAAGCCTCCCACTCCACATCTCATGTGGTGTCTTCATGACTGACTTAGATGGAACACTGTAAATGGTGAAAGCTGCACTCAATAGAGCATAGCCCCAGAATGATAATGGAAGATCAGTCTGACACATCATAGATCGAACCATATCTAATAGAGTTCGATTCCTCCTCTCGGACACGCCATTCCGTTTTGGCGTTCCTGGTGGAGTGAGTTGGGATATTCTCCCACACTTTCTAAGATAGTCGTCAAACTCTTGGCTCAAGTATTCTCCTCCAGGATCTGATTGTAGAGACTTAATACTTTTTCCAAGCTGCTTCTCTTCTTTATTCTTGAATTCTTTGAACTTTTCAAAGGATTCGGATTTGACCTTCATAAGGTATACACCATATCTACTGAAATCATCGGTAAATGTGATGAAGTAGATATAATCACCCCTGGCAGGCGTGGCAAATGGCCCACATACATCAGTATATACTAGCGCCAATTGCTCACTAGTCCTTTCACATTTCTTATTGAAAGGGGACTTTGTCATTTTTCCCAATAAACAAGCCTCACATGTCTCATATGATTCAAAATCAAATGAGTCTATAAATCCATCCTTATGGAGTCTAGATACACGTTTCTCGTTTATATGCCCTAATCGACAGTGCCATAAATAAGCACGATTTAAATCATTTATTTTAATCCTCTTGGTAATTATGTTATAGACATGATTATTTAGATCAAGGATATATAATCCATTAAACAATTGCGCACTATAATAGTGAATACTATCAAAATAAATTGAACAACAATTGTTCTTTATTGAAATAGTAAAACCTTACTTGTCCAAACAAGAAATAGAAATAATGTTTCTGCTCATAGCAGACACAAAATAGCATTTATTTAATTCTAAAACTAATCCTGAAGGCAGAGACAGCTCGTACACGCCTACAGCCAATGCAACAACCTTTGCTCCATTCTCAACGCGCAGATCTATCTCTCCTTTAGCCAATCTTCTACTTCTCTTTAGATCCTGCACATTTCAAAAAATGTGAGATCCACATCCAGTATCCAATACCCAAGATGAAGAGCAAGTAATATTGACATCTATAAAAAACTACCTGGTGGTGGTGGAATCACTATTCCAAGCCTCTTATCCTCCAGATATTTTGGGCAGTTCGTCCTCCAGTGTCCAGGCTGACTGCAGTAGTGACATTCACCTTTAGTCACACCTTTGGCTACGCCACCAACAGCCTTAATGGAAGATTCCATGGGTTTGGCAACTGCCTTGCCTTTTTTCCTTGGAGGTAGAGGCAAACCTTTTGCCCTTCCTTTCTCCACCATCATTATGGATTTGCCCGTACCCTTGCTGATGCTTTGTTCACCTGTCCTCAACATATTGAGTAAACCTGGCAGAGGCTTCACAATCTCATTCATGTTATAACTCATGATGAACTGTCCATAACTCTCAGGAAACGATTGCAAGATGAGATTGGTGGCCAACTCATGACCCACCAGAAACCCTAGGCGGCGGAAGCTTTCTAGGTACCCCCGATCATACGCAACACGTATGGCCCCACGAGATTTCCTTATGACACATGAAATTTGAACAATGCCTTGGAAACTTCATACCTCTCAACCCTAGCCTGTTCTTGGAAGAGCTGCTTCAAGTGTGCGATCATATTGACTGCATTCATGTTCTCATGTTGTTTCTGAAGCTTATAGGACATGGTGCAAAGCATTAGGTAGGCCGCATCATTAGCGTCATCAACACGCTTCTGATACGCCTTTAGGGCTGCATGAGTGTTGTTTTCCGGAGCATCAGGAACTTGCTCCTCTAGAGCGTACCATTTCTTTTCTTCCTGGAGAACGATTCTCAAGTTTATGTACCAGTCTAGAAAATTAGTCCCGGAGAGCCTGTCCTTCTCAAGGACAGAGCCTAGGGAGTGAGATGAGTTCGATGAGTTGTTTCCCATTGGAATTTGATAAAAATGAAAATACGCATGTTTTAGTATTTGTGATCAATTAAATATATTTAACAATGACTAGATTATTAAATACAGCTCCCGCTATTTTTCTACGGATTAATAACCCTCAAATATTAATGCGAAAAATATCATTATATTTTCTAGTGGGTGGCAAGATCCCTATTTCACTTCTTTTGAGCTTGCTTTGGCAAGTCACCTAAAATTAGTTATTTAGGTAGGAACAATTCCAATTGCATCCTTATGCAACTCTCGGTTCAATTGGGCACATAAATCTTTATTATCCATCCCATGGATAATCCCAATTGTTCTCCTCTAGGCTTTTAATCTTATTAAAATCACCTAGTTGCGTCCAACATCTTGCTTAGACAGTTTCACATTACTTGCTTGTGCCATCGCAACACAATCATGACAAATCAAGTCGCCCTGCTTTGGCACGCACGAGCTTGATAATCATGATCATGAAGAGTGTCTAAATAACGAGAAGGCAAAAACGCAATATTCTAAATTGAGGGATTTTTGTTTTCAATTTTAAATTGTTTTGTTGATCCATATCAATTGATCTACTTATTTTGTTTTTGGGCTAACTCACAAATAAAAGATCCGGGTTGTTTATTTATCTTAATATCAAATTGCATGCATCATCCATACACCAACAACAATAATAAGACAATTAAGTAAACATCCAAAAAGAAATTAACGTGATATGAATATGGCCTCCTAGACTAAGATTTTCCCAAGCCAATGAGAATATATACGAACCCTAGAATAGAAAGCATCTCCATGTGTCTCCATCTCTTGGTCCATCCTTCATAGCCTTGTGGAATGCTCCATGCTCCATGTTGTGGCTCCTTTAATTCTTTGGACTTCTTTTCTTCAATCTTGGCTATCTATCTATTTTATCTAGTATTAGATAACATATATACTAAATAAAATAAATCTCACAAGTTGAGAGAAAAATACCGGCTCGCATGCCCTAAACCCTAATTAATTATTACATTAAAATTATCAGGTCGTAGGCCGTAAACAAACCACAAAAATTATACAATCACAAGAAACCACTTCTAAGGCCATATCCAGTCACCATGCGAATTGCACATAAACATTTAAAACTAATTTTAAACGCGCTTAGTCAATTTTAGTTTCTTTTGGATGTGCTAGGGTCAAAATGGTCCAAGGAATCTACTATCAATATAGTGAACCGCCCAAAAAGGACCAAGGCGCGGCCTTGGGCCGGTTGGCCGAGCCCCACGCGCGGCCGGCCCGCACGCCAGGCCGGCCCGAGCCCTTGGCCGTGCCCTACCTTGAGCGACAAGGCAAGGGGACGATCCCTATGGGGGGGGGGACCTCGTTAGGGAGTTGTTTCCAATACAACTCCTTGCCTTGTATCCCAAGTTTAGTTGTTTCCATGTTTTAAAAACCCTTTTTCAAATCATGTGCCCAAACCCTAGCACCTAGATCCAAAATTACTCACATCCTATGTGATCAAACTCACTAATCTTCACATCCAATGTTTAAATCAGATCTTGTTTGTCTTGAATCAAATTCAAGTTGCATATAATATGCTAAATTTGTCGTTTGAACGCAATAATCAACAATTATAGGTGAAAAACAACAAAATGTAACACATAAACCACGTTATGCTGTACAACCTGGTTCTGATACCACTGTAGGGTTTTGATCATGGATACGCAGCGTAAAAACAATAAATTTATCCGATCAAGACCCTCCAAGGATCACAGGAAGAGAAATCATGACGATGGTAAAGGATTCGTGTTATGTACCTTGTAGGTCTCATTGATGACTTCTAACGCGAAAAGTATCACGTCTCAACGGTTGATACACGCCTAGGATTAAGATCTAGATCTTCCAAACACCTTGTGATAGCTAGGAAGAATGGAAGAGGAATGGAGCACCAAATAGAGTGGCGGCCCTCTCTTCTTGGTCGACGGGTAGGGCGGACAGCAAGGTGGGTTCGGCCCTCCTTGTTGTCTTGCTCTCTCCTTCCTTCTCTCCTACTCAATGTATGTTATGAGCATTAATTGCAGGGAAGGAAGCTAGGAGCATCCTTTATATAGTCCAACAACTCCTTGTTACTACATAAAGGCCCTCTCTTTTTCTTATTAATTAATCATATTAATTTATTACCAAGTCTAGTTCAATCCTATATGCGTGTGACCCCATATGTTCTATTTAGTTGGTAGTAACTAATTACTAATATGGAGCGGCCTCTAGCAAGACATCCATTCTATCCAACCAATAGAAATAGTCATAATGACAAACCTTGTGCAAGTATTGTCTCATCCCTTTGTCTCAATATCCAGATTGGACACGAGGCATACAAGTCACACTCGTATATTCAATCCATAGTTTCTCGATCCTCGGAATGGCCTTATTCGTGCAAAAAACATCAATATCCTATATTGATTTATTTGAGTCTGGCCAGACATTCTATAAGCACTATCCCTCGAGTGGCCTAGGATATTTGATCCCGTTATGTGGGAGGGACAAATTATATCTACATCACTACGATATCTAAGCTAGCTTCCTATTGCGTCCAATACGCGCCTTCATGACTAACCAGTCACGATGTAGTGTTTGGCGCTACCAAAACACAATATTCCACAACTAGATGATCTAGTGACTTCAAGTCTAAGGATGACAATACCGTTGTCACCGCGAGAAGCACTTGTGACTTTACATAACTTGTGTATCTAGCCTTCACGGAGATGGGTCAATCGAGTATGCCATTACCCCTAATGCATACCCATGCGTTGGATGATGATATCTCTATATCTATCCAACCCCATACTAGTCTATAGATGATTTTCCCATTAATCACTATAATGGATTAGGGATATTTAAGATAAAAAACACAATTGTAAATCTAAAGACTTCATTATTTTAAATATCCAATAAATAATACAACGAATGTTCTAGCCAATTTATTATTCATACTAAACTAGATTGCCTCTAGAGCACCTATTCCAACAATTGTAATATAAGGACTTCATTATATTAAATATCTCCATAAATAATAAATGAATATTCTATCCAAAACAATGTTCATACTAAATAAGATTGCCTTTAGGGAATATACTCCAACAATATGGGCATGTTATGGCATTAGAAGTGACTTTTAAATCATCTCTTGATCATGTGGGGCCAACGAGCATCGAAAATGGTCAAGTAACGGGTGTTTACCCAAATCACGTCGACCTTGGCTTTTTTTTTTTTTTTTTTTTTCGGTGAGGCTTCAAGTCAGCATCCGCCGAGCTCTTCTCATTTCCACGACTGGGTCCTCAGATTTGAGTCCTCTGGTGCGACATGACCTTAGAAACAGTAATATGGTGGTCAATTTTACTAATTCACCACAAACTTAGAGAAAACAATCTATTATCAATCTAGGGTTCTTGAAGCTACATATCGAATTTCGATCATGTTACTGGCAATTGCAAATTTTTTTGGGTTTTTTTTTTAAACACATTGTGAGGAGCTCCCAAGTGTAGCAGCTTTGAAGGAGACACACGTTTGAGGGTACTTGAAGATAGTGGAGAAGATGTAGATTGAGGGGTTTATGAACTAGTTTGGGGGGGGGGGGTGATGCTTAGTTGTTTCAGCATTATATTGAGGATTTGATACCTGTTATAACATGCGGCAAGAGTGTAAGGTGTGAAATTTTCAAACTTGTGGAAGTATTTGCAATCATCCAAAACTTAAGGAAGTCGTCGAATTAGGAATAAATTCATGTTTCTAAAAAATACATTCCAGCCCCAATAACTTAAGGTAGTCCACAATCACCACCCCATACTTTCAGTGACCAGGGGGGTTAAGTGTAGTTTATGAAACCTTAGGGTAGAATTAGGAATTCCTATTTTTATAGAAATTTTCATTTCAACCCCCCGATCTTTTATTATTTTCAATTTATTCCTTGACTGTCTTGAAATTTCAATTTGCCCAGAGATCAACCCGTACTGATTTAGGGATAATTACATTATGGCCCAAAAATTTTCAAAATTTTCACTTCTATCCCTCGGCAATTTCAAAGTGTTACAAATTCGCTATTATCCATCTTAGAATCATTGTCCAGTATTTAACCACTTGGAAAAACAATATCTTTAATTCACACTAAATCCCAAAATTTAAAAATATTGCATTTTAACCCCTACATATCTTCAGGGGTTTTATAAGTATTTCTATTTGGTACTACCTCCATTTCTTCTCTATCACACCAGTTTGACTTTTTTCACTATTCACTGGGTCATTTTAACCCGGTGATTTGTGTAGCAAAACGATGCAATTTTTTGATAATTTTTTCATGGTTTTCTTTTTTTCTTTTTTCTTTTTTTTTTTTTTGAGAAATATGATTCATAAAAAGCTAACTCTTGGGAAATATAGCATCAGACTTTGAAGCCACCTAGGAAACTGTGTGAACCATTTCCCATTTCCTCTATTCATTGCATACTGAGCCAGCTTAGGCGCTCTTCCATTTGTTTTCCTCGAGATCCACTTCCGTTTGACCGACTTGAACGCCTTCATCTTCTCTGCAATTCTATCCATGGTTATTCTGGTTGGTCTGATCTTCAACCTGAGCTGTAATTTTCCGGGCCATCTGATCCAGAAGGAGTTAAGCATCTTCTTGGATTTTGAAGTCTGTGATTTTCAACTCGATAGCTAGATCCATCCCCAATTCTAGTGCTTGAGCTTCTGAGTTCCTTGCACCGCTTCCCCCAGTGATTTGCTTTGACTGAGCAGCAAGTAGAGAACTGTGATGATCTTTGATCAGAGCGTCGGCGCCCGCAGACCTCCGGGCATAAAACCACGACCCATCGAATTCCAAGATAGGGGCTTGCCAAGCTTTGTCCTCTCTTCTTGAATCGATTGCGCTCTGGCCAAAATCTGAGTTCTCCAGGTTCAGGTATTCGAGTCCCTTTCAAGTAGTGTGTTCTATGCTGATTTCTCCGTTTTTGAAGATTTTTGCATTCCGCCTCCACCATAGTAGCCAGATTCCGACACACAGCCGTTCTTTTTATGTGTTTGTCAGTTGCACTAGGCAATCCGCAAGCCAGAAAAGCTTGGGTTGTTTTAATTGAAAGCTTAGCTTCGTTTTGGCCGAAACAAAATTCTCCCAGAAGCTATCTGCTTCTTTGTAGCAGAACAACGCATGCGTTTCTGTTTCGATTTCTTCACAAAAGGGGCATTTTTGGGGGGCTTGGATGCCTTTGGCCGATAAATTGAATCTAGTAGGGACTGCTTCTCTTTGAGCTCTCCAAAATAGGAACATAATTTTCCTTTGGATCTTGATCTTCCACAGTTGCTTTGTCCAATCTCTGTTTCTTGAAGATGTATCATCTTGCTCGCTTATCTCCCTGGAACACTGTGTAATCATTCTGTAACCTGATTTTACGGTGTATATACCTGATTTTACGGTGTATATACGGTCTATCTGACTGTGGAATTTGGACATTAATAATATCCTCAACATCAACAGGGAAGAGGTACTGTTTAAGCTTTTGTACATTCCAGTTTCTATTTTGAATGTAGTCACTAACCATAGAATCTGCTCCTTCAGGTTGGGGGGGGGGGTGACCACTTTGTAGTTAACTGTCTGCAGCCATGGATCCGAGAAAAAATGAATTGACCTTTCATCTCTTAGGTTTTTCGTGATCCCTAACTTGAGCAATTAAGGCCTTCACATATAGATCTCCAAGCGTAAGACGGCTGACTTCCTAATTTTGCATCGAGAAACTCTTCCTGCTGGAAATATTTGTGTTTGAGTATTAGGGCGACTAAGCTCTCTGGATTGTTAAGGAGGCGCCAACATTGTTTGGCTAACAAAGCCTTGTTGAAGTTGAGTAAATCACGAAAGCCAATGCCTCCCTGTTTTTTAGGGACTTTAAGTTTCTCCCAAGCTACCCAATATGCCCTTTTTGCTTCCATTGCCCCACCAAAATGTCTCGTTTGTTGATCAATTATGTTGCAGGTTCCTATGTGAAGCAGAAAACATGACATAGCGTAGTTCAGAATTGCTTGGACCATTGACTTTAAGAGGATTTATTTTCCGTCTATAGACATGTGCTTTTCTTTCCAGCCTTTAACTTTGCTATTAGCCGATCCACGATGTAGTTAAACGTATTCTTCTTACTTCTCCCTATTGTGGTAGGGAGGCCAAGATATTTCTTGTGTTGCTCGACTTCTGGAACACCGCACGCCGTACTGATTGAGAGCTTTACTTCGTGTCCCACATTAGACGAAAATAGAGCAGCAGACTTGTTTAGGTTGTTTTTTTGCCCTGATGCGGCCTCATAATTTGTAATAATCTGTAAAAGTGTAGCTATATCCTCTTCTCTTGCTCTTGTAACAAATATGCTGTCGTTCGCAAAGAACAGGTGGGAGATCAAAGGCCCACTTCTGGAAGCTCGAACCTCTGAAAGCTGACGGTTCTCCACAGCTGCTGAAATTGAGCGAGATAGCCCTTCACTGCAAATGAGGAAAAAACACGGGGAAAGAGGACAACCTTTTCTTAATCCCCGCTTAGGTATGATTCTTCCTGCAACAGAACCATTTAGGTTAAAAGCATAGTTAGAACGACCCGGGATCTCGGTTCAGGGTTAAAGAGACAATCGATAACCAAAAGTAGAAATATAGTTACGAATATTACATTTTATTTAATAAATACAGCAATATTGAGAAGATAAGATTACAAATATAATTTGTTTGAAATAATCTATGTGATCTACTCTAACTTAATCTAAACGTTTTTGTCTCGATACGCGTTCCCATCCCCCACCTTGAGTGATGACCTGCGGTTTTAAAATGGCAAAAGCCGACGCAGTTTTGAAGAAATGATCAGTAAAACTGAGTAAATACACACTACAACATGTAAAGCAACGAGTGGCACGAAAGCATGAGTTGAAGCAAATAAAGAGATTTGAAAATCAATGAGCAAAAGAGTTGGAACAATTCGGAACATTTTTGAGTAACCGCGTAGCGAGAACCATCATCTTTAAGACATTTATAAACCACAAGTAGTCAACATATTCTTAAACAAGTAGAATATCAACAGTAAACAAGTCCATTTGACCTGATAATGATATTAAATCACAAGTAGCCAAAGCTTTTCAAATCATTTGATTAGATTAGGCAATCAAGAGCCACAAACGACATCAATAGAGTAATCAAACTTTCTTTCAATTCCAAATTTAACCGTTAAGTTTAGCTGAGGCATGTCTAGAGCCACCAGCAAGATCGATGTAGACAGAGGGATCACGAAATAATCACTAAGGGTTCCTTCTAGGGTCTATCAAACCCTATTTCACCCGAGCGTTAAGGGAGCCCATTCGTCAACCCCGCTCATAACATTAGCTAAAAGGCCTTAAGTGTCGACACCCCTATACCGTAGTGACCCTTACAAGTATAAGTAGCACTCTATAGCTCTATAAACCCCTTGGCCTCAATATCTTGATACCTTTTGGCTCATCGGGGGCGGATTTGTGAACATTAACGTTCTATCCAATAATAAGAAGCACTGCTTCAATGGTCTTAGCCATAAGAAAATGGAGGATCGCTTGACGCCTCTCATTAATAACAGTTCTCTGTACATCGTCCTAAGTCTATTAGAGGTATTTTATTTATTCTCTTTCACATAAACAGAATCAGAATATCAACATTTCACAAGTAATTTCCGAGAGTTCTCAAAGGAGATGAATAGAATAGTTTAACAACATTCGAGTGGAAAACATACATTCTCATACTTTTTCATATAACAAGCATTCATTTGAAACATCGAACGCATACGCACATTTTGATATGAAAAGGTCGTACATATGTACTTACCACTGAGATGAAGCACAATCAAAAGAAAGAAACTAAGCCTAGCACTCCGACGACAACCGCTCTCTCATATGAGGTCGATGTCTACAATCACACGTATGACGTACTCGTTATAACCAATTTACAAATTTATAATAGAAATGCAAACCTACATGTAACATAGTCCTAAATGTCACTAATGAACATATAATGATGTTTAATTATCAAAATAAATCAAACAATACACTTAGAATCTCAAACATTCAAGTTTTCTAAAAAATGTGAAACTTTAATTCTGGACAGAATTCTAGCTCTGACTTCAGAGACATATTTAGCATATCAAATCATCTCCTAAAATCTTGAAATTAATTTATGATGAACCTATATGTGTCTACTTTCAGATACATCAAGAAAATCATGCATAGCTATTATAAAACTCAAGTTACAAAAATAACAAACACTGCTATGCAGAGAAGGGTTTTGCAAAAACTTTCAACATTGCAAGGGGATTACTACCACTTGGAGAATATAAATAAATCTCATCTTCTCCAGAATGAATCCCCTATGTGTCTACTTTGATAGAAAGAACGATGAGATGCCATAGGTTTCTGAAAATGGGTTTTTTAATAAAAATGGCAAGATTGGTACTGAAGAGTTTCAGAAAACATGCAACTTAAAATGAGCAGATCTCCCTAACCAAAATGGATATGGAGTTGGTTTTTTTCTCAAAATGACCACCTCTGAGTCTAGTTTTAAAATATGCAAGAGTTAAAAATTTCACAGAGACAAAATTTGGAGATAATATACGTTTTTCACAAACAGGTCAGATTGTGTCAATATGTATTTTTCCCAAAAATCAACAAGTTTGGTTCAAAAGATACATGCAACTTATGGAGACTTGATTTTCACACTAATAACATCATTTTAGGCATGAAGTAAGATTTTTCACATGCTCTTGACACAAATGATCAAAATTTTCTTGACATGCAAGTGCAACTACCAAGAAATTTACAAAGTGCATATGGGTTTTAGTGTGAGTTTCATGAAATAGTCAAGATTTTGGAGTCAATCACATGATCTAACCATGGAAATGAAGAATCAAGCATGGAGATGAAGAAAACTAATGTGAAATTTCATCAATCAAAGAAAAACATAAACATGCATGTATGAATTCAAGACTAGAAGGAAGATTTACCCCAAGATTCAAGAAATTGGAGAGAAATTGTGAAATTGGGCTTCAATCCATGAGTAGAATGGTGGAATAACCCCCCTCCATGATGATATTAAGGTTGGACTCAAGTTTTTCATGATTTGGAGACCATAAAATTTAGTTTTGATGAAGTTTTTGTGAAGTCAACACCCAAAAACGGGCATGGAGTTTTGAGAGAGAGAAAAGAGCTTGTGTGAATGCTCTTGAAGAGAAAAACATGTGAAGAATTATGGAAGAAAGAAATGGGGTTGATGGTGGAGGTTGGTGGTGAAAGATCTCCCAAAAGAAGTTGATACAAAGTGAAGTAGTAATGAGAGGTTGATGGAGATGGGAGTGATAGAAGAAAAAAAATGATTGAATATAATGGGTGTAGTGTTCTTGATGTATTAGTAGAGCAAAATGTGAGATGCTTGTAAAAAAACATCTCCATATTTTAGTAGAGTTGACCAAAAATAATTGAGGGGGAACTTGATTATAAATAATCAATAGATGAATTGCTAGTTGGGGTAAAAAAATATTATATTGATAAATGAGAGGTTTCTTTGTGAAAACTAAAAGTTGATGGGTGAAAATATAATTTTCAGATATTAACTATCACATACAAGTTAATTTTCATAAATTACAAAATCGCCAAATAATTTCACATAATCCACTTTGTAAATAAATGTCAAAATCTAATTATTATTTTTTTTAGAAAATTACAAGTATCTCCCACGTATACAAAATGAGTTTCCTATCGTATTATCCAAGTTTTCAAAACTACAAAATAAGCCCAAAATAGAAAATATATATCATCATAGATGTCAAATGACACACTTATATTTTAAAACTAAGAAGAAGTCAAGGACAATTTTGAAATGTAAATTTCTTAAAATTCTCAAATATTTTTCGAAATTACTAAATAACCTCAAGTAAAATACGGGGTATTACAATAGTGAACTGAGTTAATGCAGCATAAAACAAGATTGATGGTTCTATTGCCGAATCCCAGTTTGTTCATCATGGCTTGTAAAAAATCCCACTCGACTATATCGTAGGCTTTAGACATATCGACCTTCAACGCAACATAACCCATGTTTCCTTTGACTCTAGTCCGCATAGTGTACATAACTTCAAAGGCAGCAAGAATGTTGTCCGTAATCTGCCGGCCGGGAACAAATGCACTCTGGTTGTCACTAATGATCTGTGATAGAATCGGCGTAATTCTGTTCGCAACCACCTTTGCAATTATTTTGTACACGAGATTGCACAAACTAATTGGTCTAAATTCCACCGGGGTTTGGGAAGCTTTGAATTTAGGAATTAGAGTTATCAGAGTTTCATTCAGCTCAGAAAGCTCAGCTCATCATTTAATACTGCAAGACATATGTTAGAAACATCTAAACCAACAACATCTCAATATTTTTGGTAGAAGAGAGCTGGATACCCGTCTGCTCTTGGCGCTTTACGCAGAGACCTGATTTTGAGAGCTGCAATGATTTCTTCTTTGGTGAAAGCCTCTTCCATCTTGATCCGTCCGGTTTTTGAAATTAAGCACGAAACAAACTGTGTTACTTCATTAATCTGAATGTCAGATGGTTGCTGGATGTGAATACTCCAGAAAAATGAATGTGAAGGTGGCGAAGAATATCTTCCTCAGAATCTTTACAGACCCCTTCCGAGGATTTGAATCCATAAATTATGTTCCGGTTTCTTCGCTGGGATGCTTTCCTGTGAAAAAAGTTGGTGTTGCGGTCACCATGTTGGATCCAAAGAGCCCTGCTCCGCTGATGCCAAAGTTCTTCTTCGTGGCTCAAAATCTCGTTCAACTCCTGCTGGGTTTGTTTCTGACATACCAGATTCTCACTCGTTTGATAACTCTTCCACAAACTGTGAAGATTTTTCTTTAGTTATTTAATCCTTCTTCTTACATTACCGAAGTTTTGTTGTTCCCATTGCCGGAGCCTTACTGAAAGGCCATTGAGTTTACTTGACATCGTATAATTCTCGTCCCATGCTTCTGAAATAGCTTCATGTGCAGACTCGTGTTTGGTCCAAAACGATTCGAAGTGAAAACGTTTGACTATATGTCTGGTAATCAGGGCACTTCTAATATTAATTTTCAGTGCCACATGATCTGAGTTAGCGAGCACTCGACACATCACTTGGGTACATGGGAACTTGAATTTCCACTCGCTATTAGCCACTGCACGATCTATCCGCTCCCTGATAATGGTTCCATCGCTGTGCCTGTTAGACCACGTGAATGGGACCCCTGAATAGCCAATATCACAAAGATCACAAGATTTTAAAACTTTGATAAATGGTTTGATCTGTCGGAACCGCACCTCCCTCCCCCCTTCCTTCTCGCAACTTGCCGTTATTGCATTAAAGTCTCATGCCACTAACCACGTCATCCCTTGCCGAGGATTTAATCTCTTGAGAAGTTCCCAAGAGTGGTGTCTTTGGTTTGTATCTGGGTCCCCATAGAACCCAGTGAAAACCCATTCTTCTTCACCGTTATGATTACAAAATCAACCGGAAATAAAAAAATCACTCGATCTAGCAAGCTTGAAATTTACCTTATGGAACCACATAAGCGACAAACCTCCGCACTGTCCCACACTAGAAACGTGGAATCCATGCTAAAAGTTGAGCTTTTTTTGTAGTTTATCCATCTTCGTATTATCCAGTCTTGTTTCGATCAGGAACACCATATCTGGTACTTGACTCCTTACTTCATCGTGAAGAGTTAGGAATGTTTGTGGGTTCCCAAGACCACGCACATTCCAATCTAGGAGATTCATTGGGACGGGCGGCGCTACGTCGCAGCCGCCGCCGGATCAATTTCACTAGTGTCATACCGTGTCACACTTTGCTGTCCTGATGAGTCTTCCCCTAGTCCTTCGCTACACGGCAAGGAACGCTCTTTTTTGTTTGTTGGCATTTCTAGGGGAGTTTTATTGGGTGGAGGGCTAAAGTTTGTAGTTGAACCTTTCCTCTTGGCCGCCTCAAATTCTCTGTCCTCGGCCAACCCCTTTGATTTATTGCGGGCATGATCCTTCCAGTTCTCGATTCCCCTTATTTGGCTGTGGTTTAATGAGCGGATCTTGTCCCTTACTGACCCCTCTTGAACTGCGAATACCTCATTCGGTGGTAGGCTAATATCCATAGTAGGGGCTTGCACAATACTATTCTTCTTTCCGGTTGGGTTCTGGAGACTGTCTTTACCAAGATTGGCTGTAAAAGCATCGGCAATTTCAGCAGCAAAATTCTCGATAAACTCTCGTTGTTCTTGTGTGTTGCTCTTGTACCCTTCTTCTTCTCCTTTAGCCAGCTCAGTAATTATCACGGACGAAGTGATCGCTTGCCCGCTTTCCTTTGTTGTAGCCATCGGATTGTCATAGATAGTAACCTCATTACTTTGATTGTTTTGGGTAGGATTCTCTTCAAGGAACATCTCATCTTCTCCTACACTTCCAACACTTGTTTTTGGGCTTTGGTGATTGGTAGTTGGAGAGTCTTGCTTGCCTCTTTGGCTATTGGCATTCTTCTTGGCTGGTGGATGGAAGAGCAGTCAATCCCCACAACCCTTCTCCGACTCCTCCTTCTCCTTGGGAGTGAATTCTGAGCACTGCTTATCACTATGTGTGATTCTGCCACACCAACAGCATAAGGATGGGATTCTTTCGTAAGGAAAGTCTAGCCATACCTTATTTTTTGCGGATCATCGCATTGGTTCCTCTGGGTACTGGTTCTGTAACTGGGAGTCGCACCCTGATTCGCACATAGTTCTTATCATCGTTTTCACTATGAATTCTATTGTCCGAATCAATAACTTCTCTAATCCGAGCAGCAATTTTCTTCCCTGTTTCCTCGTTAACCAGGGGTATAGGGAGATTAAATATTTGGATCCAAACATCAAATCCTCCAAAACCCACGTTTTTTGTTGGATCTCCTGGGAGCCAGGGTTTAAGGAGTAGGATTTTCTTGTTGAAGATCCAGGGTCCGCCTCCAGCCACTCTCTCTAGTGATTCTAGACCCGGAAAAACGAACAAGAAGGTGTTAGAGTCAATCGTGAAAATACTAACCTGTTCCCCATCCGTCCAAATCCGTTGGAACGTGTTTCGGAGAGCCTTGGCGTTAACCGGTTCGTCGGTGGCAACCATACCTAACAAGCAATGCTGAAACTTCTCTTCCGCTTTATCGCAATAGTCGTCGTCAAAACAGACTACCAGACTCTCTTTCGCAGTGTATTCCGACTCTCATTTAGCCCCCGGATCTGCCACGACTGCAGTCGAAAAGCTTCGCTAGGTCTCCCTAGGGTTCGTCTCCGACATTTCCGGAGGACTCCATAACTTTTACTTTTGTAGAGTAAAAGTTGCTCTATAAAACGGTGAAAAGATTATAAAAAAATCAAATCGTGTTGTTATCCAAATCACTCGGTCAAAGTGACCAACATATGAATCAAAAAGCCAAACGGTTGTGATAGAGAAGAATAGAAGGTAGTGTACCATCCTTTATCAATTTGACGGGTCAACAAGGAGTCCGTGAAAGCAACATTTACCTCCCAACAAAAGCAACGGCGGCAGCCTTTAGACTTTGGGACCCCCCACCCTCCTCCTATCCACACAGTCCCCACCAACACCACCACCATCGCTCAGCCCTCATTCCACGTCCTCCTCCTCCTTTTGAGCACTGTGAGAGATCAGATGTGTCCCTCCCGATTTACTTTACTCATCATCTCACTTCGTGGTTAAGCACCAATAATAAACAAAGACCCTCTCTCATTCTCTGGAGAACTATTCCTCGTTGCCCCTTCTCTCCCCCATCTGGGTTTGTTCAATGGAGCAATCACAACCACCGTCCGATGAATCGCCGAGAGTCCCCAAAACAGCGAGTCCGGGTTATATGGGGAAGCACCGGCTGGCTGCGGCGGTGAACCACCTCAATCAGCAAATTCAGATCATCCAGGTGATCAGTTTTGTGAGAATTTTACTGGGTTTAATCTCAATTTTGGTGGGGCATTTGAGTTTCTGATGATTGGGGTTTTTTGTGGTTGCAGGAAGAGCTGGATGAGCTTGAAAATCTTGGTGAATCATCTCTTGTTTGCAAGGAGTGAGTGTAAATTTTACTATTTACCTCCTCTTCAATTTCATTTCCTAGCTTTATGACCTAATACCTCTCTCTCTCACCCTATGAAATTGCAGGCTTGCAGCAACAATTGAGTCACTAGCTGACCCTTTGCTTCCTGTGTAAGTACCCCCTATAGCTCCACTACCGACTCGCTACCTTATTTCAGGTCCAATATTGTCCAAAACCTACTTGTCATGTTTCGCCTAAATTTTTCCAATTGACTTCAGCCACTTCAAGCCACTAATTTAGCTAACGATATGATACGGCACTACAATATTATTCAATAATATAGAAAAAATATGATACGACACTACAATATTATTCAATAATATAGACAAATTAACAAATTTTCGTATCATATCGCTAGCTAAACTAGTCAGTCAAAGTGTCCCAACAGATGTTTCTGCCAAGCAAGATTTGTGCAGGCACAAGGGTTACAAGCTACGTTACCCAGACTCTTCTAAATCGCCGCCGTACCCGTGTCGATACGATCCGACACTGGTATGGGTATGGGATGTGTGGCGGATATGGCTATATCTCACCGGACACGTTGACTAAAATGACATATGGTTTCGACAAAGACTTGGTCGCCATCTCTTGCCGTTAAATACACTAAACAAATTATAGTCCTTGTAGCTTAGCTGTATTACTTTTAAATACACTAAAACTTGCTTAAACAAAATGCATTTTTTGATTTTCTGCATTCTCATGTATGAAATTTTAAAAATATATTTAGAAACAATTATATTTCTACCATATCCCCGCACCCATGTCCAAAGGTTGGATACTTTTAGCCGAGTCCACGTATCCTAGTTTTAAGAAAGTTTGCAAATCCGATCTCCGGATCCGTATCATATCCGATACCCGCACCCGAGTCCCTGTAACATAGGTTACAGGTAGGGGCATGACTTGGTACGCTTCACCGCGCTTAAAATTTCAGAAACTTCTCATTATGAATAGTATCGCGCCCTTGTATCCGACCCAACAGATGAAACCCCTAGAGCCCCCAGTGCAATATCCCTAGAGTTCTAGGGAATGAACATTCGATATGCTTATGTGTTGCCTAAAAAAGATGAGCATCCCTACAACATGAAAGAGATGACCATAGCCTAAAAGAGGTACCTTCTCACTCGACGCGCTCCATAGACAAATGCTGAAAGTGGAACGTCAGAACGACCATTCTTTTGTTGTCGTTGGATCATTTTTTTCAAGGCATATGATGCTATGTGTAACTGATAGCGTGTAATGTTTTCTTTAAACAGAACGAGAGGACCGGCAGTTGTTGGATGGGATCGCTGGTTCCAGGGTGCTCACGGATCAGGCAGTCGTAAACGTTGGCTCTGAAGGAGAAGCTTAGCAGTTACGCCGGTCAAAACACACTTCTTCGAGTCACACAGTTTGCTGCGCAATATTCTAAACACGGATCTTAACACTTTCAACACGAGTTTTGTAACGCTTGCATCTCTCCGAGATATGAGCTGTATTTGTCAATTTATTGATAAGAAAATCAAACTCAGTCTAACTTCTGTAGATTTCAAGCCTTCTTCCTCTTATTGCTTATCATCGTGTCCCGACTCCCGAGAGTTAGTTTTTTGTTATGACAACTATTGTATCATAGCAACGGTTCACTCGCAGGGGCAGAAAATTATATTCGTACTTGATACACAATTTTATATTCGTACTTGATACACACAATCTCTTCGAGAGATGCAAACTCCTCCGCCAAGGCCTGGCTGAGTTGCTCTATTGGAATGTTCTTTTTATAGTGATATGTAATTTCCTTTGTAAGCTCTTATGAGAGGCCTAAACACTGTTCTAGCCTTTCATGATGGGTGATTTGTAATTTCCTATGTGAGATCTTATGAGAGGCCTAAACACAGTTGTAGCTTTCCTTGATGGGTGATAGTAATTTCCTTTGTAAGCTCTTATGAGAGGTGTAAACACTGTTTTAGCTTTTCTCGATCTACTGGCAGTCTTTTTCATGGGTGACGGATGACCTATAATTTCTTTTGTAAGCTCTTATAAGAGGCCTAAACACTTTTCTAGCCTTTCATGATAGGTGATTTGTAATTTCCTATGTGAGCTCTTATGAGAGGCCTAAACACTGTTCTAGCCTTCCTTGATGGGTGATGGTAATTTCCTTTCTAAGCACTTATGAGAGGCGTAAACACAGTTTAAGCTCTTATGAGAGGCCTAAACATTGTACCAGCCTTTCTTGACGGGTGTCGGATGATATGTAATCTCCCTTTTGAGCTCCTACGAGAGGCATAAAGACTGTTCTAGCCTTGGGAAGGGCTCGCCTCCCCGTTTGTTTTTACCAAAAAGAGTGATGCAACACTCAGCACACATATACTGCCCTAGAAATTTTTAGTTTATGCAAATCAAAGAACAATCACCAATGTATAACAATCGTTATCATGTTATTGTACAATTGACCACTAATTTGATCAGTAAGATGACAGTTACATCAAGCCACTCTACCCAAAACTGTCTCATGGACACCGATCACACACTGCTGGCGCTGCCTTCTTGATACCATAGCCAATATCCAAAAAAAAAGGAAGAAATCTTCTAATACTAGGAAACAAATATTACCTACTTATCGCAGACAAACCAATGTATTTGAAGATTCCAGACCCAAACAATGATACAAACAGAGTTCCCTCTTCAAATCATGGACGGAGCTTTGCAGGATTTGCTTGTAGAAAAGAAATCTGCGTAGTGATGTGCTGTGCCATACATTTCTGGAAAAGAATGAATCCAAAATACATGTGTTAGACTAATGATATTTGATTAAGTACGAGAATCATAACTAACAGAACACAAGATCGAAGGCAACAGAAACCACTTAATTCCCAGAACATACAACAAAAACAGGAACAGAATGCATTCAATAAAGTACATTAAAAACCCTAGGTGGAACAATTAAGTCGAACAAACAAAGTATACTCTTACTGAGGTAATCGCTCGTTTATAAAAGTTACCTACCTACAATGGACATGTAAGAAAGATGGATTTCTTCTATCTTTACTAGTTTTCTCCAAGAGTTACGCTCTTGAGCTCAACTATGTACTTGCTACTTTTAATTTCTCTAAAAGAAAGAACTCTAGGTAAAAGACAATCTGCACAAGGAGCTAATTGTATCAATCAAACCTGTAAACAAAGTTCAATAGATATCATATAATTTGATAGATAGGGGTGTTCAGTTCATTGCTCTCAAGTTCCCTGCATTTTTGGAATTTGATACTTCTGGTTTTGGGGTGTCTGGTGGATAGTGCAGAGGTACACAAGAAGAGAGTATCAAGAAAAACTCCACAGAAGCTAGGCTCATAGTATTACTGACATTATCAAATGGGAAAAGAGACATCTCATATAACCGTATCACCACGGATACTAAAGAATACCTACCAAAACACTTGGTGCGAATTGCAAAGACTCAACGCTATCAGATATCCCCTAAATCGCTGACAATAAACGGCGCTCTATCCTAAGCATCTTAAAGTGTACATCACTAACAATGAACCCACAGCAAAATGAAGATAAACAATTAATCCATCTCATCCAGCTATCTTGAAAACCTAAACGTTTCAAAAGGTTAATGAAAAGAAGCGCCAATTTACCAGTTCAAATTCCTTCCCAATATTGTAAATGATATCTAGACCATCCCTCCCTATTAAAGTGCGTCAACAAGTCATTAGTAAATATATCTTGAAGAAAGCATCTAGGTTTTTGGGCACCACTTCCACAAGCTACACTTTGAAGCTTGATCTACTTGCCAAGACTTGAGCATACACGCAGCACAAAATCCTTATCAATGGTTGCATCTATCCTCATCAAAGTGACAGTCAATGTTTCCCAAAATTTAGTTGACCTCAAAAAGCTTCTCTAAGTAATGACTACGACCCCATGTGGTACTTTCATACCATATCCAAATAATCCAAGTCTTAAACTTGTCACCCCAAAAAAAAAAAAAAAAAAAAAAAAAAAAAACCCGGTTCTCTGCTCTTATCAGGAACCGTAAAATTTGGCATAGCTTTTATCCAATCTATATACTAAATCACCTCACCCTTTTACTGTTACCATCTGTTTTGTTGTTCTTTTTTACACCGTCAGATTATTTTGAATCCAAGGGTTGTTGATTAACTATATGTATCTATCTTATCTCCCTTTATCACAATACAATCATTGGTGGGCCAACACAGGCATCAACCAAAAATTATATGACATCTTATGCCACATTTGCCTATAGTTGGAAGCAGTTTTATTTTTTCTTTTTTTTTTTTTTTTCTGAGAACAATTTTTTTTTTGTTTTTTATTTTTTCTGAGTGTACTTTTTTTTCTTTCTCCTTTCAATGTAAACATTTTGGAAGAGAAGAAATTGATATCATAAAAAGGATATTTAGTGGCTTCAGCCACGAGCTTTTTACTAGTATATGTATTACAAGATAACCATTGACCTTGTATGACAAAATACTGCATTGACCTTGTTAACTCTGACCTATATAGGCATTCTAAAGTTAAATTCTGAAGTTAACTAAGAAAATAAGGGACAACAGGTAATCACCTACTCTAACTTGGATAAACAACTAAGCAATTAATTCATCTGAATCGGCATTGATTCATAAGATTACCCATCTTTAATTGAAAACTCATGAAAATTGCGCAAGACTCGCATTACGTATCCTCATCATTTCATTGGCAAATTTGCACTTGTAACATAGAGAATCTTTATTTGATAATATAATCAAACATAGTAGGGCAAATGAAGTAGCATTCACCTCTAAAAAATTATCTGGAACTTTAGTCTGGCATTTTCTCCTGCCATTACAAAAATCAGAAAGCAAGGACAATCACTTGGAATGTCATGGATGAAATCCGGCATCCTAAACCAGTTGGTATGGCATGTTGGAACTCAAGAGTGATCCCCGAAATCCTTCCTCAGCTTGCTGAACTTCCATCTTCTGGTCTGAGAGTTCATCTGGTGGAAACATAAAATTAGTCAGCTCCCAATTAACAATTGAGACAATAGTTAGTTCGAACACTTTTTGGCTGCCATTAACAGATTACTTTCTTGATTTTCACCCAACATCAGTCTTCTTTAGGAAGTGTTAGGAGGCCACAGCACAAGATAGTGCAGACTGATCTTAGGACCATATGTCCAAACATGACCTGTGGAGACATAGATTGTGGGCATAACCCAAAATTCTCACCCCACCGAGCGATGCAGCTAAGCACTAGGTTTAAGTATTTGTGACAATTTACTGTTCCCACATAACTATATACACATGTTCACTTGTTGGATTCTTGTAGTAAGAACGAACGCATTAGGTTTTTCTAGGAGGATAAATTTCTGATCAGTTCACATACGAAAACTAAACCAAACTGGAACAACTTGGAGTCAATTTGAGCACACTTCAGTAGTCTTCAAACTGTTTGCTATGATGTTAAAATTATGTTCTAAATGTTTGAGGTTAATCCTGCAGGTAATAGCAGGAAAACTTATTTGAAAACATCATAGAATTGCAAAGTATAAAATATAATTAAAATACTCAGACATATGTATAATGGACACCGTTGTATTAACATAAAATGGCTAAAATGGGAAGAAACGCGAGAAACATATAGAATATGATATACATGTTGAAGTTGCTTTAGCCGTTTCTCATTCAAGATAAGAAAATTACGAAGCATGTAAACGAACAGATTAGTGATAGATTAATAATTAACGATATCCTCATTGTAACCTCCAAACGGTCGTTACCTGCAATATCACGATTCTCATGAACCTCTGAATCTTTCACCCAAAGGTTATCTCCAGGGAAAATATTCATGTCAGCAAGGGTTTTGTTACAATCTTCCTCGTCAATTTTTCTGGATCCCTTGTGAAGTAACTGGTTCTCTTTAACTACCTGCGGGTGGTAACAGATCAAGTTAATAACTGGGCCTAAATGGGTATTTTTTGTTGATCTTGAGGTAATCCACAAAAAAATGGTTTGCTAAATTTGATAAAGACTTCAAGATGGCTGTTTGAGGACACAAGTCTTTTGAATTTTTGAGACTTCTTATTAAAACAAAAAAAAAAAAAAACTATGTTTGGGGACCCATAGTTTTTAGGGAGCAAACGACATATCCAGAACAAGATGTGGCACAGGTAGTGCAACAGTTTGCACAAAACAAGAGTACTGGCTACATGAAATGGTGCAATGCTGCAATGAAACTCATACAAAACATCACAACTTCCCCTCATACACATTTGTAACACTTTCAAATGTTCTAACCATTGCAATTAGTACTTGATGTATAGAAACTTTGCTCCTTCAGAAAATCATAATTTAACACGTGGGCATGCTATGTCTTCTTCCCCACTACCATTTATAAGTTTGCTACAAAAAAAAAAGAAAAACACACGTGATTACCCCCAAACTAACTCAATTATGCTCAATATACTGGATTCATCACTTATCTCTCTTACTTTAATGTATGCATATTACACAACGAGGACTAGCCTTCTTCTCACATCTATCATTAATTGAACAAAATGTATCGGCATGGTCAGAGAATTCATAGTATCTTCTGATTCTTACATAACAAGTGGAAAAAAACTAACATCTACCCCAAGTCCCTTACACTTTAGAATAAGTATAGTAGGTCAGAACTGAAAGGAAAAAGAGTGAATATATCGAGTACATTTGGCTCATCCCTGCCAGGATAGGAACTGAAACCAAACCTGACAAGAGAAAAGAGAACAATGGGGTGAGATCCAAAATAATTTATTCTCTTGGAAGTTGGAACTGTGGGAATATTGCATCTGTCGGCGAAATTTGGCATATTGAAGGGGTTTAATTGGGTGTTGATGTTTGACGGTATCAGGGTAAAAGGTGAAAAAAGGAGAAGTAACGAGGAATAGATGATGTTTATGCTTGTGCTCAATCACAATGCTGGGATATCTTCTGTGGTTATAATGCAAGGGTGGGAATCACTGGAGGAGAGTTACCAGAAAGTGCTGGTGATGATGCCTTAGTTCTGAAGGTGTTAAGGGTTCTGAATCTGGGACCTGGCAGAGAAATTGATTGGCTGTTGAAGTCTTGAAAGATGGAATCAATAACTTGTTCAGTTATGAAATATCAGAACTCACATGAAAAGAAATAATATTTGAGGCAACTCAGTCGTTTATTAATCGAAACAGGGTGACCAAATGGAGCCTAAATACACGTCTGTTTTCCTAAACAGAAACACAAGTCTTCCACAACTCACTGGATCCTGCACCTTTCACCATATTCAGCCGTTCTACGTTCTCACCAACAATGTGACCAAGAAAAGACTCGCAGTACCCAAGAGTACGAAAGAAAATCAATTTATCCAAGGAGGAGCTCTCTTAAGTTCTGGCTTCATATCTCTTGCCACAGAGTCGAGGGAAAAGATGTACTGTTTCTGTTGCTAGAAAGTTATGCCCACACATTTAAATTTCCTATACACCTCCACATTGTAGCATTATTTATAACAATGGGGATTTCTACTACCTTACAGTAAGCTAACATACAAAATGTAAAATACAAATGCACTGATAATGAAAGAAATTTGAATATGGGGAAAGGAATATGTAGCATACCCCGAATGATTCCCAAATCATCATTTTCAACTGGTAGACTGTCGTGGTTCCAGAAACCTTCAGATTCACAGAGTTCCCAAAAGCCGCCTTCCTAGAGCGTTTAGAACTTCGGCGTTCTGACTCTAGAATGTTTGCAGATGGTTCTAATATGGATTTTGGCGGCTCCTTGCCACGAATTAAGTACACACATATATCCTCATCCGAGTAGTTGAGTTTCCTCATTAGATCAGAACTCTCTCGCTCTCCTACACAATCTTCACATACCTGATAGAATCACAAGACAATAGAGACCACAAGTAATGTTTCAAGTCCTTGCATGTCTATCATATTTTCAACTAAAAAAAGATTATGGTTTGGATAATAGATAATCAGAAAATAATCCACGGATGTAACCCTTTCTCCGGTGTAAAGCAGTTACCCCGTGCGAGTGACTACATGGAAAATGTTTATCCATTTTTATTCGAATGACCCCTACATGCGGTCGAATATATGTATTTCCAACAGTTTCCATATAGCAACATGTGGTTGCATATAGTAAGTATTTCCAAAAGTTTCCATATAGCATTGTCATGAACAGCGGAGAAAAAAAATGTCATGAACGGGCAAGAGATGTGGTGGAAGCAATGAAGTATCCATCTATGCAGTTAGGAACATTTTGCACTCAGCTAGAAGAATGTATAACTGATTTGTCTAGCATGAAATGTTCAGATCTCTTCATCAAATATCGTTCAAACCAAAGTAAACAAGCAGTTAAATGTTCCATAAAAAATCTAAGAAAAAAAATGACGATATTACACAATATTATATATTGGCATAAAAGCACCAACGACTAGATAGGATTCCATAAATACCTCTGGCCAAGTCTTCAATAGAAAACTTCTCGAATCATCTTCGCCATTCGCTTCATCATGACTACCCATTTGTTCTTCAGAGATAGGGGTTTCAGCAGAAGTTCCTTTCACAATAGTTTCTAGGGAGTCGGTAACTTCAACTTCAGCAGATATGCCATTTTCATATTTTCCATTCCAGTCTTGACAGAACAGTTTCCAGTCAGTCTCACTAATGATAGTCAGACCATCTACCTACAATCCAAAGCCACAGTTGAGTCAGTATACCTCTTGTTAGATCTTCTTGAAGCAGACACCAAATGTCCCTAATTTTTAGATAAAAAGAAAGGGTCCAATTCTAAGTATTTGTGGACTACAACAACTATCTGCAGTAAGATAATATCCAAAAACCAGTAAACTTTAGTGCTTTTCAGACGGGGTACCATTCATATCACTTACATTTGGTGACTTCTGCACAATCAAGCCACGTTTGCAGATTAGATGAGGAGGCCTTTGAAGAAGTCTTGAGTGCTAAAAGAAAATTAATAAAACAAGTTAATAGAGGAAGAGAGAGTACATTATTTGGTAACCAAATCAAAGTAATTAAATATAATTTGCTACTCCCACATAGTCCATTACAGTTATAGTTTTTCTGTTAATTTTGTCTTTCTTCTTATTGCCTCCAGAAGATATATTCTCAACGTAACCAAATAGAAAGACCGTTACTATAAGGGAAAACAAATATGCAGAGAACCAAAACAAAACCAAATAACATTGCTAGATGAAGGTATTTATTCTGCAGGAATCAGAACACTTTTGGAAAGAGAACTATTATCAGTATTGTTTCCTTTTACCTTTTCACACTTGAGTAGATCAACGACACTGCTCAATGATTCAAGTTCTGTAGAAGAAGCATTTTTGCCACTAGAAGTGACGTAGACCCTCCATTTCGACAACCATGACGTCGGCACCAGGTAATACCTTTGGAAGGGAACAAGAGCAGTAGGCTTTCCATTTGCTAATTTATCATGATGATGGCGCTGTCTTGACTTGAACTCTCTATGGTATGGATAAGATAATAAAGTCAGACAATCATGAAAAGACACTAAATTAAAGATGTAACTGACACTAAATTCATGACACTAAAATGACCTTAAACTATCTTCCAAGACTGCCACTTCTGTGAGTTCAGTACAGCATTTAGCACATGTTACAGAATCTGAAGGGAAAGTTGAACAGCCAATCAGATCATCAGGCTTTACAGCATTAGCACTCTCATAGAAAAATAGCCAGAGACTCTCTGGAACTGTCACTCGCTTGGCACCAGTGGCTTGCTCTGGCATAAGTAGCCCATGAGGGCACCTAATAGAAGCAGTCGGTCCTGCATCAGCTTCACAGGGAGAGTCTGTGTTTTTTCTTCGTAACCACTGGATCAACCTACAGATAGGAACTACTGTTACACCAGCAGAAAGCTACACTAACAGAGTAGAATATAAGCAAAATATAAATAGATTAACACAAAAAATAATACAAAGAAGAGACACGGAGAGCTTTCTGCTCTCAGGAATGTGTCAATAACACTCTTTTCTCTTGAATTCAGAAGCTCTATTGATTGATGCCAATGTGCCAGTAAAACTTTCTAGTGGATAAATCAATATGAGTGCTAAAGACGTACAGTAAGTACAATACAGCTAATAACAAAATCAAAGAGAAAGTATCCAACAACATACCAAGTCCTAGAAACAAAGTACAAATTCCCATCCAAACATTTCGCAGCAAGGGCTCCCTCCGCCAATTTTTTCAACGATAATCTCCGATCCCTGTAACTATCAGCACTGACCATACTGTGTGCCCCTTCTAAAAGGCATTCACGGCAGTAATCATCCTTGGCTAGTGTTGGCCCTCCATCATACTATAATTAAATGCATCCGACAAATAGAATTAGTATGAAGATAGTACTTCTTGGGCAAGAAAAAATATTTCAACATACAACTAACAGAAACAAAGGAGAAGCAAAAGAATTCATCTAATTGAGTCATATTATTGAAGAGTACTCATTATGTAAGATAGGCCACCAATTACCTGACCATAAAACGGCTATCTAGCAATGACGTAAACTAATAATCTCGTCTAAAACTGGATATTTTATCGCTTTTGAAAATACAGCATTGGAAAAACATGATAAAAAGTTAATAACATGAACTCCATATTCTGAGGTAGGGGTTCAACAAAATTTGGGTGTTTGGATTATTTATTTATTATTATTATTTTTTTTTGTGGACGAGTGGTTGAGGTGAGGAGAGACCGAGAGAGTACACCTCACCCCAACCACTTATTGACAAAAAGCCAAAAACAAACTGTCCAAACAACCTATGGGATTTAAGATAGCTCAAACTTCATGATTCAGAGTATCTCTCCTACCTAACCCTAATGTCTTTCTCCCACGTGTAAACACACACATCAGATGTATTTTCCTTTTTACCTGAGTTGGCCTCAATTTGTAAACAAATCATCTTAAGCCTCAGAGCCAATGGTGGAAAAAGATTATGTATTCTTAAAAAGGTCTCCAGAACTTTGAGGATCTGTCCGGGTAATACGAGTCCCTTGGATTTGGTAGGATTTTGGTCCAAAGCCGCTGTTTGCATAAGACAATAACGCCGGTGATTTGATTTGGACCGAATCCACATCAATATTTCCAGGCATAACATGTGAGATTTCAGTAACTGGTACACCACCGGAATTCCTAACTCAAACCTTACCTGATAGATACGAAGTTATCTGGCTCATTCTCTTTTTTATCATTTACTTTGTTGATTCTACAACATTTCCTTTTCCTCTATAGTTCCTGATCAATCCGTTTCCCCGAGGTCTCTATCATTGTCATACTCACTCTCCTAGGTCTTGAAAAATTTCAAGACAGTGAGGATATATAATTCAACATTTGTTCAAATTCTAGTCGCTAACTTCTTGTCGGAAAAAGAGTTGGAAATCTTTAAGATTTCAAATTCATGTTTCCAGACTTAAAGATAGTTAACCGTATTGGGCATCATTGGAGAGGAGTTATTTCGGAAACAAAAAAACAAAAAAAGAGGAAAGTCAAATTAATGCAGGCTATTCTCTAAATTCCAATAAAATGCAATCAAATCAAGTATGAGTTGGAGATCAAATCATAAAATTGCTTTTTACCCTTAATTTTATGCAAAAGATCTAGTAGGTTGAGTAGCTTTTGCTATATTTTTTTCTCCATTGAGCTTTTTCTTTCAGTTGGTGTTTTTGCTTATCCTCCTATCTTGCAAAAACACTTAACTCCCTTATGATTTTGATCGTTATGGACTGGTACCATGATGGAGTCCTAGACAGGCAGACCTAATCTTAATAGCCGGAACAAAATATCAATAGTTCCGTAGAAAGGGCCGAATAACATTTTCAATCTGCTGGCTCCATTGAGGTTGGTACTAATGGAGAGGATTTCTGGTTAGACTTATGGGTCAGTTAATGATTTGAACAGCACAAGCATGGTTTACTAGTTGGACGTGTGGGTATCTGGGCGGAAACCACTTACGAGTTTATAATGAGTTTTAGACATTATAACCCCGTCATACTTCGCTTCAGTAGGGATGAACTAAGAGGTAAATTCTCTAACATCAGGCTGCACGAACTTGGAGATCTCGACACATTACAAGATTATATAGGTTCTTCACCTGTAGTTCTTGGAATTGCGAGAATTCCCACTGAAGAAGATTTGCGCGCCCATCTTTTATGCATGTTATGATGGTCTTATTCGTGGCGAAAATGATCAAGGGGAAGTGCTGGAACATAAAATCGAATTTAGAGTTGAGCTGGACCGACGATGCTGATAATACAAATCTAACTCTACTTCTTCAACAGGATAAGGACACTCAACCAAGTCGCTTTGACAGAAATTTTAATTTATACTTTTTGATTGTTACCAATTTGATATCCAAGAACTCTCATTTTATTTTATTGGTGGTAATGGAATAATTGTGTAGGTCTGGTGAATATTTACCGTCAACATTTATATTAAGCAATAGGTATATGCAGAGGTATTACCAATGGCTCCTAAAAAGTGCTGACTTCTTTGCGAGTTTTTGGGCAGAAGATATTTACCATGAACCAGAAAGGTATCACAGTTCAGGGTCAGAAAGAATCATATTGTATAGACATGGAAACAACAACCACAAGCAAGAGGAGTTGTAATAAACAAAAACGACGTCAGCCAAACAAGTAAAACAGAGCATGAAGAGATTACCTTAGACGCCAACAATGCCCAGGACTTGGCTGACAACCGCTTCATGTGGCTAACCTTTGAAACTGGAACTTTACCGTGCAAGCAACAGATCGGATTATTGTCAATTGCCCTGCAGAGGATAAAAACCAGCCATGAGAAGATCAACTGCATTACATTGGTCACTAGGAGCAGCAATTTGTGATGACGGATACAACTTTTTTGATAATTATTGACAAGATGTATCTCTTTATAGAAATGATAAGCGCATGGAAGATTGAACGAGAACAATATACTACTGGAGCTAGAGAAACAACCATTATATATCAGGCAAAATAGTTATAAAGTACTGCATTAACTGCTTTTGTTAACCAAAGAAATGATAAAAGAGACATTAAGAATGCTTTCACTTACAAGGGATTGATACTCTCGGCCCAATTGCGAAGCCATTCTATTGAAATCCAGAAATGTGGTTCCTCCAGCGAGTGGACAGGGGCTTCAGAGAGGACTGATCGGACTTCCTGTCGTCTCTCGGTTATGCGATTCAACTCAAAGTCCTTCTTTAATTTATATTGTTCACAAGCACTCAAATATGATTTGTTCAGTTGCTCTATCTCTTCAAACAGATGAGACGGAATAGAAACATCATTTTCTGTAGTCACCCCACAATGGTTTTCAGTTTTCATCTTACCAGTTCCCATTTGAGCTTTTTCTCCACCATTCTTTGGATTCCTTAAGTTATACATCAACATGTAGGCATCATTGGATGAGAATACTTCTACGGGGTGAATGGAATTACATTCTAAAGACACAGGCTCATTATTGTCTGTATGGCTTCCCGTAGAAACATCCATGGGCTCAGAGCACGATAACTGGACAACGGCCTCGTTTGGAACAGACTTAGCAGCAGAACTTGAAGAACCTTCACCAAATGGGTGTACCCCCAAGTTTGACACATGTTCATCATCGAATTCCCACCACTGCCCAGTATTCTCATCTTTAATATGAGCTACATAATGACCACTATTCACTGCAGAACCCTTGTGTATCAAAACAGCAGACAAGTCATATATCAGGTTGGAGTGAGAATGATCTGACAATCTGTGACTCATATCTAGCTCGCCAGGAAATCCGAATGCAGATGTGATTTTCTTCTTGGTCGTGGTCTACAAAAGTTTAAATAGGGGAATATACTAAAATTAGATGAGAAACAACCATTAAAACGGTAGGAAAAATGATTAGGAAGACATAACAATCTTAGAATGGCTAACAAAAGCACATATATTACCAAAAGACCTATATGTTCCAGATGTTCAATAAAAGAACAAGTGAATCGGAGTAGATAACTCAGAAAAAGTAATTTTTAGCCTATATACTACAGAGCTTTGTGTCATTGAGATGCCAAGTGCAGCCAGCCGATACATAAGTGGTGTTTGGAACAGCTAGTTTTTGCTTAAGATTCGTTATCGACAAGCAGAAACAGCTAAGGGTGAAATTCACTTCTCAAGAAACAATCTTGACATCCAGAGTCTTCGCCAACGTCTATGTCGTTCTTGTTTCACCAAATTTAAGGGTTCTGGTGGGTTTGAATTTTGAAAAGCAATTTTCAATATCACAGTTAAAAGATCAACAACCTCGAAGCTTTCTCAAATAAGTTACAACCAAAGATCTTGAGTGCTAAAGAATGAGACAAATGTTTGTGACCACTGAAGAAAAATAATTGGGTTTCTAGCTAATAAATGGGCCTAAAATATCACGCAATCTTATACAAGATGATAGTCAAAGATATATGAGCCTTATTACCAAAAAAAAAAAGATATATGAGACCAAATTACAGAAAGCTTAAAGTTAGCCTTCAAAGTGCTGTTACACCGTAGCGTCACATTAGAGGATCCTTAGTTTCTGAAATCAAAGATAGGGGACAATTCAAAAGTGTGTTCTGTTTTTAGTGCTGTCTACCACAAAATATACTTAATAAGACCCATATTCTAGTATAACCCATTATTCTTTGTTTGTTGCAAATTTCATGTAATTTTGTTACCTTGTAACCATATGTTACGGGTTTGTTTATGGACAGTACAATAAATTACAAACCAATTGTAACTGCAGTATTGCACATAATCAAATCAGGCATACATTACACATAAACCATGATTCAAACATGAGATTCATAAGCTGTACTTATTTCAATCTGTTAATATGTATAACTAGAGAATCACCTTTGGAACAGTCTCCAAGGAAATAGACATAACTAGTCCAACACCAACCTATTTTATTATGTATAATAGTAAATCTGTAGAGAATTTGAGCATACAAACTATGTGCATGTGTTGGTAGACAGACTGTTTGATCCTTGATGGCAGTCTACGATTGGAATCATAAGTAATTCTCCATCAGCACAATTTTAGTAAGGGATTGACAACACAAGGACATTACATGAAGACATGCATCCATGAGGATATAAACAGAAAATAATCTTTGCAAAAGATGTACATGATCCATCATATGTCCAAACGGAGGTAAATAAATATAATCTGTCTCTGAACATAAATATACTGACCTTAGGAAGGAAGACACAACGTTTGAGCTGAAAATTTAGGACAGAGGGAAGTGACCGCAACTTGATTCTACGGCTAGCATCAACTCGTGTTTCACACGACTCGCAATAGTACTGGTTATCTCCTTCAAGCTTCTCAACATCCAGATAATCATCCAAACTATGACTTAAAGTTTTCATTCCCTTGACATTCAGTTCCAGCTCATAGAAGTCCTCAATTTTGGATGAAGCTTGAGAATCTTTTCCACATTTCGAGCACCTAAACAGTAGGAAACAGCCAACATTCAAGACAATCATTTATTGTCACGCATAAACCTTTTGAAGTAAGTTCCCTAGTTTTGTAAATATATGTAATTGTTGATAAATAAAGTGAAGCATAACACGGCAAAAACAATATCAGTATTAGTAACAAAATGAAAACAAAGATATAAGTACAACTGAAAATACAAATATGTTCTCCATACCACATACAGATGCTATAGTGAGCACACAGCAAGGTTAACAAAAGTATAGAACAAAAGAAAAAACTTCTATGTACTCCCGTAACTACGACATTATACAAGAAAAAAGATGCCAGGAGGAGAAAACTGCAGCTGACATAAACTTCTTTATTCACTCTACTTATGTTTTATTTTATTAGCGATTAAACCTAGTGCTCAAATGTAGCAGCAAGAACATAAAAGATATCACATTCTAGCTGCAGAACGGTTTGCGGACACTATGCTCCACGAATTTAGGCTGGGTCAAAGTAGATTTAACAATATAAAGGTACCATAAGATCCCCAAACCCAATAACATGATACGGACATTAGATGTCACATAAAACAAATTACACCAAGTGGGAGGTCATTTCTCTTAGGTGGTATTGGGCCTTCTAACCCCAAAAGCTAGCTCAAGGGGTGAGGTCCACCTACACAGTTAAAATGAATAGACCACCAGGCCCGTCAACAACTGATATGGGATAGGCCCCAACAATCTCCCCCTCACATATGGCTCGCGGTAGATAACCATGGGGTGACACTTCCCCTCATACTTAATAATAAATAGACCACCCTTCTGCAACCAATGTGGGATAAACCACAACAATTTCTGGAAGTAAGTAGATAGCAATGGATTAGCACAACAAATAGAAAACTAGCAGTGTCAATTGTCAAAGGGGCCTATAACATTGCTTTTCATAGCTAGTACGCCACTTCTCGAAATGCAAGGATACCAATGGAGTCAATAGGGCATACCAGGTTCCTATTCACATACTGGTAAAATCTAGTAATATAAGTTACAGACTAGCAGACAACTAACTTTGCAAGGACAACATCCATTTGGGATTAAGAACAATTCAATAATAATATGGTATTTTAACTTTGTGATAAATAGAATTAGTTATTAAAAGAAAGTAGAAAATTTCGTGACAAAATACACTGCTCCGATAATTGCCTACAAGACATCCTTGAATTTAGCAAACAGTTTCCGAAATTGTAGCAGAAGAAACAAATTAATCGAACTTTGAATTTTAGAATAGGCACGAAGTATACCAAAATAAGCAAAAGTTAAGACTTCAACATATCGCAGAGAAATAAAATATATTATGTACAACTAACAGGTACAAGAAAACTTACGTGGTGACATGTGAGACACTTCCACGGTAAAGATCCTGTACTACAGTTCTAGCTTTGGAAACTTTGGAACAGCTTAAACATCGTTCAAGCAGAGAGAAAAGAAGAGTGAGGAACTCATGGCTGTCCTGCTGAACACTATTATCAAGCTCGAGAGTTTTTATGAAAGGGGCTGAGTCAACAAAAGCCTTTTTACTAGCATGCAACTGTACAAAGAGTCGAGCTAGTTGATCCAATACTGGTTGCTCTTTCAATACATCTGGTTCAACAGCGAAAAGACCATCTCGAAACAATTTGTTCATGTATAGACACTGAAGTATACTGTTGGCATAGCATGTTGCACCCAGATTTGTGAGCCCCGCTGGTGAACTCGTGGAAGAACGAAGATCTTCCGATGGGTCTGGACCAATTGAAAGAAGAACCTCTGAGGTCTTCTGCCACAAACCAGACTTCCTGCTTCCATTGGGAGGTGGAACCAGTCCACAAAAGCAATTAGGGTTGTCTTTAGTATTTACTCGACAACCTTGACATACTGGCTTCCAGATCATATATAGCTGGTTTACGTCATGCTCGGTCACTTGACCTGTAGAGTGAATTCTTCTACACAAACCAAATACAGGAAACCAGGTTAAAAATTGATAACCATTTTTCAATTTCTCATTGGTATTAGATCGTATCAATAATAAAGACATACATTAAGGGTTAGTTCCATCAGAGATTAGCTTATCGGTTCGCTTACATCTACATAAAAATTCTTGACTAAATGCACCAAAAAATGTATATGATACCATTTTAAGCCTCGCTATCTTAGCCTAATTAGCTAATCGAGAATCAAAAATATTCAGAAATAGCACTTTGATAACCATGACAATACTCTTTTTTTTCAATTTCTCATTGGTATTAGATCGTATCAATAATAAAGGCATACATTAAGGGTTAGTTCCATCAGAGATTAGCTTATCGGTTTGCTTACATCTACATAAAAATTCTCGACTAAATGCACCAAAAAATGTATATGATACCATTTTAAGCCTCGCTATCTTAGCCTAATTAGCTAATCGAGAATCAAAAATATTCAGAAATAGCACTTTGATAACCATGACGATACTCTTTTTTTCAATTTCTCATTGGTATTAGATCGTGTCAATAATAAAGACATACATTAAGGGTTAGTTCCATCAGAGATTAGCTTATCGGTTTGCTTACATCTACATAAAAATTCTCGACTAAATGCACCAAAAAATGTATATGATACCATTTTAAACCTAGCTATCTTAGCCAAATTAGCTAACCGAGAATAAAAAAATATTCAGTAATAGCACATTGATATACCCCTAGTCCCAAAAGTCATCACATCCCAAGATTTGAGCAAAACCTAAAGAATTCACACGATTTCGTGACTACAAAGAACTGGAGGAATCTCACCTGAAAATATCTGAAGTGGCCTGCGCCTTGTCATCCGGTTTATGCTTTTTATTTTTACTCCTGGTAGTTGGTTTATGACTCATCTCAACACCAATGAAGTTCCAACTCTGCAAATCATCAAAAACAATAATGAAAAAATTGCATCACCCACTAATGAGTTAATCCCAGAAATGCAACAAAACAAATGAGTTAATCCCAGAAATGCCCACATTGTATGTACCTCTCCTATCAACTCAAACTTCACAGAAACAAGAATTTGATAAAAGAAAATAAAAAATCAAGACATCACCTGCTATCTACAACCCCAAGTGATGAAAACCCAGAAAAAATCAAAGAAGAAAAAGATCAAAAAACGTCAAATTCAAGCTCTGGCGAATTCTGGGTTACAAGAATTCTCCTCCAAAGCTAAATTCTCCCCTCGAATTTCAGAGCTTGATGGAAGAGAGCGGCTCCAACAGATGATGTTAAGACATATAATCTAGCTAGGCATTTAAAAAATCGATACATGTACAAGCAAAGAGAGAGAGAGAGAGAGAGAGAGAGAGAGAGACCTGAGGAGCTGAAGCGAGCGAGAGAGCTCTTGGGGGTGCAGGGACTTGTTTGGCTTCTTGAGATCAGAACAACAATTGAGGAGGAGGACAACAGAGTGAATGAACCCAATTTCTAAACCCCCAATTGCCCAAAATTTGGGTTTCTTTCTGTCTCCATCACCATCTATTTAAACTCTCTACACAACATACCAACTCCGGTTCTTTCCGGTTCACCCACTGGGGCATATTTGTCATTTGCTTCATACAATTCATCACTGAAATTTATTCTAGAAAATACTGAATTTTATTTATATATATATTGCAGTCAAATGGACCCGGATTGTTAGAGAAAATGCAAATCATGTGATGAGATATGTGATGTAATGTACTAGTGTGAGCACTTTAGCTCAAAATATTTTTTCTTCCTCTCAAATTCACTCAAATGCTATACTAGATGTGAATCTTGAGAATATTGATAGAATAGATTGTGAACAAAGTGCACCTTAATTCAAAATAGTATGTCTAAGTGTAAAGTTTATTGTATAAGTGGAATTTATTATTAACCGCCATATTTCATATCACGCGCGTAATATGTAAACGACATTTAACAGGAATACGAATAATTTCCATAAACATTTGTGATATGCTAACTTATTCTCTCGTCCGGTATTTCTCATTCTTCCAAAGGAAATTCACTACTTTGAATTGAACACGCATCAATTGTATACATGTAATGATCTTATGCAATTATATGTATCTAAATTTTGGCGCGTACATTCAATGAGAAATATTGAGTATTTGATCTAATTATAAGGTAATATTAACGAGCAACTCTTACTTTAGTAATACAAACAATCACCACTAGACAGTGCCATTTAAGGCAATTTTTGCTCTTTCATTCTCAATCTCATGTCATTTGCGCCGTCTAGCATTTAAATAACATGCGTTCAAGATTATTTTTTTAAAGAAAGTAATCTTATCAGGCCACCGGCTTACAACATCAAAAGCTAAACAGTCGCAAGCACATGGAGTAGGGAATTAATCCATAACCGATTAAAAGTTTATATCCATAGTCAGTTTCGCAAATTCATTAGAGGTCACATTGTCGTTCCTTGAGGGGTGATTTAATTGCAAGTCTCATGTACTTCTGAGATAGGGGAGACCTTCCCCAAGATTTTTGGAGTCTTTTGTTCCACTTGCCGCATCCACTTTCCCAACCTCCTTTTTTGTAATTCTCTCACTAGCGGTTATGAATCTGATTCTCAGATCCATTGCCATTTTGATCTATATTTTGATTGTTACTGCTTCAACTTCTCTTCAAGAACTCGTAAACTGCAAAGTTGCATGTGCTTTTCGTCAAGTCTTTCCCACTTCTAGGACAATGATGTCTCTCTATTTCTTTTCTCGGGTCCTCTTATGAGGGTTTGTGAAACACTTTCCCGAATGAAATGGTTGAAGTTCAACTCTCTATATAGCTTTCCTCCCATTTTTATGACAGTTTGTGCTTCCAAGGCTGAGCCACCGAACGAATCAAATAGGAAATTACGGCGATGAAGACTCCTTCTTGGCCTCTGATGACCACTCTGACGGATGTAATACCCTTCTGTTGTTCCAAGTAGCATCCGTGTTGATTTTGACCCAACATGGACGGGGGTTTGGACCAAATCTTCTTCAGCGTTATCAGTGATGGCTCCGCTGTCTGATATCTCGTCCGAGCCGGTCGATCTCCTTCATGCGTGCATCGTAGGAAGATAAGTTCTCTCTCGCCTCTTCGCCTATCTTCTTTGTTGTGTTTGTTCCCCCATCACCAAATATTGAAGAGTTCTTATTGTTTCAGAAGCCGTTAATGGCCGTGAGCAATGACCTTCTTATTCCTGGTCCAGCTCTGTGAAAACCCTTGGAAGCCATTCCCAAAAATTATTCCCAACCTTCTGAAGAAATCACGACCAATAATCCTCAACCAGACTTGTTAAGCTCGTGGAAAAGTCATGAATATGTGGGATTCAGTTTCTTCAGCTTTGTGTCATTTTGGAAGAAGTTGAGCATCTCTAAACCTCTTATTGTTAAGTTTGTTTTCTCACCGACAGTGTCTTATTTTGGACTCTCCATCCTGGTAACAAACATCTTTGAGTAACTTGTGTGTTTAATAAATGGATCCATCATACTTTCTCATTATCTCTTATTGATGATTCTCCAATCGGTGACTGATTTTCTTATTCTTCCAATTTTCGTATTAGATTGTACTATCATTACATAAAATAATTGTCATCATCGACATCATAGCGCCAAATAAGGTGATTCGACATATCGCTGTCAGTGATTGTGACTTGAAAGATCTGTTGTTGGTCTTCTTCCCGGAATACCCCTTTTGATTTTTATATATCCATCTTCATTGTTCTTCATTGATAAAGTTAGCAATCGAATAATCTTTTTCCTATCTCTTGGGTGTAATTGTTCTGAAATTGTATGGCCGTAAAAGCCATATGTCTGTAGTTGAGACTTTGTCCGTTCCCCAATCTCCATCTTGACTGATTTGTAGCCCTATTTTCAATAATAGAAATCACGTTCTTAAAAAAGGTCTCCGAATTTCAAAAATACAACGTCTTGAGGAGATTATGAGATTATCGAGTTTCAATTTTTTAAGTTATTGGTCACACCATAATCTCACCCGTAATCATATCCAAACAAACCCAATGTGTGTTCTAATCGAACGAAAACAACATATATGATACTACTGTAATAGTCACATACAGTCATTTGCAGCCACTAGATTGTATGTTACTACCACAGTTGATATCGAACGAAAACAAATCCGACGTTGTAGCTGTTGATATGTTCTTCCTATACATTGTTAAATAGTTAAAGAAACACTACATACTATCAATTTCTTTAATAGATTGACTTCGCCGCTTAGGTATAATTAATTTGTGTCATTATCTTGCTAAAATGACTCTAAAAACTAAGCACCAATTGAAGACCACGTAAAGTAATATAAAACGACGAGAACTTCTTTTTGTCAAAAAAAGGGTGAAAACTTTCATGTGACGCATTGAATGTCTCATTCACTAAATAGAGTAAATATTTAATTATATTAATTTATTTCCTAGTACATTTGATTAGATATGTTATTATTATCTTTTTGGGCAAATAAATGTCATATATGGTGGAAATTTAAATTCATACTTACTAAACAACTGCCTAATATCACATTAAACATAATTAAACAATGTTAACGCATTCCTAATACGTTGAATTTGAAAATTTTCTTTATTTTACCGGGTTAAAAAAATTCATATATGGTAAAAGCTTTAGTGAAATTGTAATTACTAATAATAATATAATTACTCATTTGCTAAAATTAAATTATTAAGTTTGTTGGTGTTACCAAACCATTATAAAAAGGAATCAAATTTAAGTGTGATTTGTGTGAAATCAAACAATTTATCAGGCAGATGAATCTAATTGGTTCAAATGTTTGTGTTCACTATTATGTTCACTGTTCACATTGTTCTGTCCGCTTATCATTTTCAAATAGATAACGGTGAACATTTTCATTTACACGTGGCATTTCTCATTCTATAAATATATTAAATACTTAAACAATATTAATATATTTTCTAGTACAATTGGTCAGATAGGTTACCTGTGTTTTCGGGTAAACAAATTTATACTACATGATGAAAGTTTTAAATTTTTTTTAGGAATAAAATTATTGTATAGAAGGATAAATATCGAATTACTTTATCTTTCGAAAAGAGAATGAACATTTTACTTGCTGCTCTCTGGTCAACATTATGACATCTCCAGTAACTGTGACGTCCATTCTAACACCTTCCTTCCAAACCTTATCGATATACCACATAAGAGTCTTTGCATAACCTTCCAAAAATCACATGACTATGCCGGAGCTCCGTCACCAAACTGAGCTCCTTGAGGTCCGCCAAATCTTCTGAGTGTTCACCGACTGAACGCCGACTGCGAAAATGGTCTCTGCTGCAATAAAGTGTCCGTTTATGTCTCTTAAGGTCACACTTCCCATCACCAGAGACTCAGGCCCCTTCTAGGTAGCATCAAAGTTTGCCTTAATAAACCCATTTTCCGGCGGTTGCCAAACTTCCTCTTAGCCTCTTCTCCTTAATCTATTTTCCTCGTCTTCTCTGTTTACTTGATCTTCAGATTTCCTCTTGATTGGAGCTTTAATGTCTTCAGTTTTTGTTTCCTTCTTCCTCATATGCAGAGAATTTCTTTACCAGATTCTCCGAATTGCTGCGATGATGAGCCAGATTTTAGGTGGCGAGGAATGCCCGATTTTGTACCTAAACCATTCCACAAAGTTGCTGAAGTGGGAAGAGATAAGTTCTGACAGCCCCATGTCCGACCATAAACCCTTTGCATTTGGAAACAAAAGGAAAATGTAAGATTCATCTTCTTTACGGGTTCCGCAGAAAGAACAATGGTATTTTATAGCAATATATCTCTTCGATAGATTGTGCGAAGTGGGAAGGGCACCTGTTAGAGCTCTCCAAGCTGTATGAGTAATATTTTTCTAGATCTTCACTTTCTAGAGTCTTTGTATGTAGGGTCTGTTGGAATAGATGCCCTAGAGGCAATCTAGTTTAGTATGAATTTATTTGTGGCTAGAAATTCATTTATTATTTATTGGATATTTAATATAATGAAGTCCTTAGATTTACAATTGTGTTGTTTATCTTAAATATCCCTAGTCCAGTATAATGATTAATGGGACAATCATCTATAGACTAGTATGGGGTTGGATTGATATGGAGATATCATGATTCAACACATAGGTGTGCATTAAGGGTAATGACGCACTGGATTGACCCATCTCCGAGAAGGCTACATACACGTTATGTTGAGTCACAAGCGCTTCTCGCGGTGCAATGGTATTGTCATCCTTAGACTTGAAATCACTAGATATTCTAGTTGTGGATTATTGTGATTTTGGTAGCGTTAAACGCTGCACCGTAACTGGGTAGTTATAAAGGCGTGTACTGGATACAATAAGAAGCAAGCTTAGAGATCGTAGTGGACGTAGATAGAATTTGTCCATCCCACATAACGGGAGCAAATGTCCTATGGGACATTGATGTTATTTGCACGAATAAGGCTATTCCCATGGATCGAGAAACTATGGATTGGATATACGAGTGTCACTTGTATGTCTCGTGTCCAATCCGGATATAGAGACAAAGGGATGAGACAATTACTTGTACAAAGGTTGTCAAGAGGACTATTCTATTAGTTGGCTAGAATGGATGTTTTGCTAGAAACCGCTCCATATTAGCAAATAGTTGCTACCAACTAGATAGAACTTATGGGGTCACACGCTAGATAGAGTTGAACTAGATTTGGGAATTAATTAATTTGATTAATTAATTAGAAGGATCACTTTGCAAAACCTTGCAAACTTAGTAGGGACTAATTTGCAAGGAAGGGACTAAATTGAATTCTAGTAGGACTAGAATAAGTCCTTTAGGTAGTTGGCAATGATTTGTTGGACTATATAAAGGACCTTCCTTCCTTCCTTCCCACACTTATGATTCATTAGATCATAACTTGAGTGGGAGAGAACAAAAGGAGAGAGCAAGCAAGCAAGAAGGAGCCGCCGCCCCCCTTGCTTGCCGCCCCGTCCCCGTAGGCCTCAAAGGAGGCCGAACCTCCTTTGGTTCGTCTCGTTTTGCGTGATTCTTCTTCCTCTTCCTCTTTCCGGGCTAGCACCAAGGAGTGGGAAATCTAGAAATCAACTCTAGGCGTGGATCAACTATAGATAACGTGACACAATTCACGTTTGAAGTCATCAAAGGAGAACCCTAAGGTGTGTTAATTGATTTCTTCCTTTACCATCGTTATGTCTCTTGACTTGTGATCCTTGGAGGGTTTTGCATGGTTAATTATTGTTTCCGTTGCGCATCCATGAATCAAAACCCTACAGTGGTACAGAGCCACAGGTCGTAGAGCATAAACGTGGTTTATGTGTTACGTTTTGATAGTTTTACACCTTAAATTGATTGTTTATCGCGTAAAACAATACAATGGGATGCAATTTGTCAATAATCTATCATAACAAGATCTAGTTTTTGCATTGGATGCATGAATTAGTGAGTTTGAGAAATTTTATGATCTTAGATCTAGGGTTTGGGCATCCTTAGGGAAGAAGGAGTTCTTCCAAAACAAGTAAACAGCCAAACTTGGGCACCAAGCAAGAGAATTGTTTTAGGAAACAACTCCCTAGGAGGTTCGGCCCCCCTAAAGGGACCGCCCCTCTTGCTTGCCGCCCAAGCTAGGCCGCCCTAGGGGCCGGGGAAGCCCTAGCCCGCGGCCTAGCCGCGTGGGCTAGGGCCCGGCCCGGCCCTAGGGCCTTGCGGTTCACCTTTTTGGGCCCGGGCAATTGGATTGTTGGGCCTATGGACCGTTTTAACCCTATAAAATCCTAAAGTCAATTAAAATTGACCAAGCGCGTTAAAATTGGATTTTAACTGTTTATGTGCAATTCGCATGGTGATTGGATATGACCTTAGGATGTGGTTTGATGTGGATGTTTAATTTTGTGGTTTGGTTTTACGGCATGCGAGCTGATCAATTAATTGTAATAATTAATTAGGGTTTTATGGCCTGCGAGCCATTTTTTTTCTCAACTTGAGATTTCTTTTATTTAGTATAGAAGTTACCTAGTGCTAGATAAAGTATTGTTAGCCAAGATTGAAGAAAAGAAGCCCAAAGCCAAAAGGAGCCACAAAAGATGGAGCATGGAGCATGGAGCATTCCACATGACCATAAAGGATGGACCAAAAGATCAAGACGCATGGAGGTGTGTTTGCTTTTAGGGTTCATAGATAATTCCATTGGCTTGGAATTATCTTAGTCTAGAAAAGGCCATATCCACATCACGTTTTATTTATGTTTTGTGGTTGTTTACTTTATTGTCTTATTATTTTGTGGTTGGTGTATGGATGATGCATGCAATTAGGATAATAAGATAATTAGACAACCCAGATCTATTATTTGGAGTTGTGCCCAAACTCAAATAGATAGATTAGTTGATATTGATCAACAAAACAATTAAAAATTGAATTTAAAATCCCTCAAAACTTAAAATATTGTGTTCTTGCCTTCTCGTTATTTAAACACTCATTATCATCATGATTTATCAAGTTCGTGCATGCCAAAGCATGGCGACTTGGTTCATAATGATGGAATGCGATGGCACAAGCTAGTAATGTGCAACTGTTAAAATAAGAGGTTGAACACAACTAGGCTATTAATGCGATTAAGAAACCTAGAGGCAATCAATTTGGATTATCCATAAGGATGGATAAATAAGGAGTTATTTGCCCAATTGAACCAAGAGTTGCATAAGGGATGCAATTGGAATTGTTCCTACCTAAAGTATTCAAATTATGGGTGACTTGCCAAAGCAAGCTCATAAGGAGATGAAACATGGATCTTGGCCCACTAGAAAATATAAGGATATTTTCCGCATTAATATCTTGAGGGTTATTAATCCGTAGAAAAATAGTGGGAGCTATATTTGATAAACTAGTCATTATTGAATATAGTCAAAAAATTCACAAATACTAAAACTTGCGTATTTTCCTTTTGTAGAATTCCAAATGGCAAACAACTCATCGAGTTCACAATATTCCCAACGATCTGTCCTTGAGAAGGACAAGCTCTCTAGAACCAACTTTCTTGATTGGTACAGAAACTTGAGAATCGTTCTCAAGCAAGAAAAGAAACTGCACGCAATAGAGGAGCATGTTCCAGAAGATCCAGAGAACCAAACGCCTGCAGCCCTAAAGGCGTATCAAAAGCGTGTTGATGACGCTAATGATGCGGCCTGCCTTATGCTATGCACCATGACTTCTGAGCTTCAGAAGCAATACGAAAACATGAATGTTGTCGATATGATCGAGAATCTGAAGCAACTCTTCCAAGAGCAGGCAAGGGTTGAGAGGTATGAGGTCTCTAAGGCACTGTTAAAGTGTCATCTGGCAGAAGGGAACCCGGTGGGACCCCATGTACTCCGTATGATCGGGTACTTGGAGAATCTCGCCCGACTGGGGTTCCCGGTCGGCCAAGAGTTGGCAACCGATCTCGTGTTGCAATCGTTTCCCGAGAGTTATGGACAGTTCATCATGAACTATAACATGAACGAGATCGTGAAACCACTGCCAGATTTCACTGGAGGAGGAACTGCCCAAAATATCTTGAGGACAAGAGCCTTGGAATAGTGATTCCACCACCACCAGGTATTTTTGTTGTAGATGTCAATTTAACTGTCTCTACATCATGGGTATTAGATACTGGATGTGGATCTCACATTTGTCGAAATGTGCAGGATCTAAAGAGAAGTAGGAGATTGGCTAAAGGGGAGATAGATCTGCGCGTTGGGAATGGAGCAAAAGTTGTTGCGTTGGCCGTGGGCGTGTGCGAGCTATCTCTGCCTTCAGGATTAGTTTTAGAATTAAATAATTGCTATTTTGTGCCTGCTATGAGCAGAAACATTATTATTTCTATTTCTTGTTTGGACAAGGATGGTTTTATTATTTCAATAAAGAACAATTGTTGTTCCTTTTATTTGAATAATATTCACTATTTTAGTGCACAATTACTTAATGGACTGTATGTCCTTGATCTAAGCAATCCTATCTACAACATTAATACCAAGCGGATTAAAATTAATGATTTAAATCCCACTTATTTATGGTACTGTCGTTTAGGCCACATAAACGAGAAACGTGTATCTAGACTCCATAAGGATGGACTACTGGACTCATTTGATTTTGAATCATATGAGACATGTGAGGCTTGTTTATTGGGAAAAATGACAAAGTCCCCTTTCAATAAGAAAGGTGAGAGGACTAGTGAGCAACTGGCGCTCATACATATTGATGTGTGTGGGCCATTTGCCACGCCTGCCAGGGGTGGTTACGTCTACTTCATTACATTTACTGATGATTACAGTAGATATGGATTTGTGTACCTCATGAGGGAAAAATCCGAATCCGTTGAAGTGTTCAAAGAATTCAAGATTGAAGTAGAGAAGCAACTTGGCAAAAGTATCAAGGCTCTACGATCGGATCGTGGAGGAGAATACTTGAGCCAAGAGTTTGACGACTATCTTAGAGAGTGTGGGATCGTGTCCCAACTCACTCCACCCGGAACGCCACAATGGAATGGTGTGTCTGAGAGGAGGAATCGAACCCTATTGGATATGGTTCGATCTATGATGTGTCAAACCGATCTTCCATTATCATTTTGGGGCCACGCTCTATTAAGTGAAGCTTTCACCATTAACCGTGTTCCATCTAAATCAGTCATGAAGACACCATATGAGATGTGGATGTGGGAGGCGTCCCACACTGTCTTTCATGAGGATTTGGGGCTGCGATGTCTCTGTAAAACGTTTACAATCAGACAAGCTAGGGCCAAAATCGGATAAGTGTAAGTTTGTGGGGTACCCTAAGGAAACTAAGGGTTACTACTTCTACAATCCAACCGAGAACAAAGTGTTTGTTGCTCGGACCGGCGTGTTTCTAGAAAGAGATTTTGTCTCTAAAGAAGCAAGTGGGAGGACTGTAGAACTTGAAGATTTTCAAGAACCACAAATCACTGAACCAATTATGGAACATGAACAGGAACCACAAGCGGTTGTGGAGCAACCTCTTCAGGTAACACAAGAGCTTCGTAGATCTTGTAGAGTGCGCCAGGAACCCGAGAGGTATGGACTTCTCGTGACCGATTCCGGTGACACGATGCTCATACATGATGAGCCTACTACCTATGAAGAGGCCATGAAGGGCCCAGACTCTCAGAAGTGGCTAGAAGCCATGAGATCCGAGATGGAATCCATGTATACCAACAAAGTATGGACTTTGGTGGAACCACCCGAAGGGGCGCGACCCATAGGGTGCAAGTGGGTCTTCAAGAAGAAGATCGAAATGGATGGTAATGTGATTACCTATAAGGGCCGATTGGTGGCTAAAGGATTCAGACAGATTCATGGTATTGACTATGATGAAACCTTTTCACCAGTCGCTACGACCAAATCCATCCGAATCCTACTTGCGATTGCAGCATACCACGACTATGAGATTTGGCAGATGGATGTCAAAACAGCATTCCTTTATGGGAATCTCCTTGAGGATGTGTATATGATACAGCCGGAGGGTTTTGAGGATCCAAAGCAAGCCAACAAAGTCTGTAAACTGCAACGATCCATTTATGGATTGAAGCAAGCTTCTAGGAGTTGGAATCGACGTTTTGATGAAGTAGTCAAAGAGTTTGGCTTCATCTGGAACGAAGATGAGTCTTGTGTCTACAAGAAGGTTAGTGGGAGCTCATTGGAAACGACGTTTCCAATGAAAGACATACTACTCATTGGAAACGACGTTCCCATGCTGCAATCTGTTAAAGATTGGCTAGGGAAGTGTTTCTCAATGAAAGACTTAGGGGAAGCAGCCTATATAATCGGTATAAAGATCTGTAGAGATAGATCTAAGAGACTGCTAAGCCTTAGTCAAAGTACATATATAGACAAGGTGTTGAAACGGTTCAACATGCAAGATTCCAAGAAGGGATTCTTGCCCATGTCACATGGAATCACTCTTTCGAAGAGTGGTTGTCCTTCCAATGAGATTGAAAAGGAACGCATGAGTAGAATTCCCTATGCCTCGGCCATAGGATCAATCATGTACGCCATGTTATGTACTAGACTAGATGTGTCATATGCCTTGAGTATGACAAGAAGATACCAATCCAATCCGGGTGAGAGTCACTGGATTGCAGTCAAGAACATCCTAAAGTACTTGGGAAGAATTAAGGATGCTTTCTTGATATTTGGCGGTGAGGAAGAGTTGCGTGTAAGGGGTTACACTGATGCAAGCTTCCAAACCGACAGAGATGACTTTAGATCACAATCGGGATATGTGTTTTGCCTGAATGGAGCAGCGGTGAGCTGGAAGAGTTCCAAGCAAGAGACAGTGGCTGATTCTACAACAGAGGCTGAGTACATTGCTGCAAATGGTGCAGCAAAGGAAGCTGTTTGGATCAGAAAGTTTGTTTCTGAACTTGGTGTGGTTCCTAGCATTGGGGATCCAGTTGAGTTGTACTGTGACAACACTGGGGCGATCGCACAATCAAAGGAACCCAAGTCGCACCGGAAATCCAAGCACGTGCTCAGGAAGTTTCATCTGATTCAAGATATTATCGATAGAGGAGACGTTCGGATATGCAAGATTCCTACAGATGAGAATCTGTCAGACCTGCTTACAAAGCCGCTCACGCAGTGGAAGCATGAAGGGCACACTAGGATTATGGGCATACGAGATGCGCCAGATTGGTTCTAGTGCAAGTGGGAGACTGTTGGAATAGATGCCCTAGAGGCAATCTAGTTTAGTATGAATTTATTTGTGGCTAGAAATTCATTTATTATTTATTGGATATTTAATATAATGAAGTCCTTAGATTTACAATTGTGTTGTTTATCTTAAATATCCCTAGTCCAGTATAATGATTAATGGGACAATCATCTATAGACTAGTATGGGGCTGTATTGATATGGAGATATCATGATCCAACACATAGGTGTGCATTAAGGGTAATGACGCACTGGATTGACCCATCTCCGAGATGGCTACATACACGTTATTTTGAGTCACAAGCGCTTCTCGCGGTGCAATGGTATTGTCATCCTTAGACTTGAAGTCACTATATATTCTAGTTGTGGATTATTGTGATTTTGGTAGCGTTAAACGCTACATCGTAACTGGGTAGTTATAAAGGCGTGTACTGGATACAATAAGAAGCAAGTAGAGATCGTAGTGGACGTAGATAGAATTTTCCCCTCCCACATAACGGGAGCAAATATCCTAGGCCGCTCGAGGGATAGTGCTTATAGAATGTCTGGCCAGACTCAAATAAATCAATATGGGATATTGATGTTATTGCACGAATAAGGCTATTCCCATGGATCGAGAAACTATGGATTGGATATACGAGTGTGACATGTATGTCTCGTGTCCAATCCGGATATAGAGACAAAGGGATGAGACAATTACGTGTACAAAGGTTGTCAAGATGACTATTCTATTAGTTGGCTAGAATGGATGTTTTGCTAGAAACCGCTCCATATTAGCAAATAGTTGCTACCAACTAGATAGAACCTATGGGGTCACACGCTAGATAGAGTTGAACTAGATTTGGGAATTAATTAATTGGATTAATTAATTAGAAGGATCACTTTGCAAAACCTTGCAAACTTAGTAGGGACTAATTTGCAAGGAAGGGACTAAATTGAATTCTAGTAGGACTAGAATAAGTCCTTTAGGTAGTTGGCAAGGATTTGTTGGACTATATAAAGGACCTTCCTTCCTTCCTTCCTTCCCACACTTATGATTCATTAGATCATAACTTGAGTGGGAGAGAACAAAAGGAGAGAGCAAGCAAGCAAGAAGGAGCCGCCGCCCCCCCTTGCTCGCCGCCCCGTCCCCGTCGGCCCCAAAGGAGGCCGAACCTCCTTTGGTTCGTCTTGTTTTGCGTGAATCTTCATCTTCCTATTTCCGGGCTAGCACCAAGGAGTGGAAGATCTAGAAATCAACTCTAGGCGTGGATCAACTATAGAGAACGTGACAATATTCGCGTTTGAAGTCATCAAAGGAGAACCCTAAGGTGTGTTAATTGATTTCTTCCTTTACCATCGTTATATCTCTTGACTTGTGATCCTTGGAGGGTTTTGCATGGTTAATTATTGTTTCCGTTGCACATCCATGAATCAAAACCCTACAGGGTCATGATCAGTTGAACTTTCAGTATTTTCAATTCTCATCAAGCTTTGAGCGGTATAGTATCCAGATTGAGCTGTGTACTGTCCAGTTTTTTTTAGTGCCATCTAATAAGATCCGACATTGTTCGTTGTGGGATTTAGATCTTCATCACTTCTTCAACTTCAATATCTAGTAAGCTGTCTTTCAACCTACCAACATTCCACTCCTTTAAACTTGGTAATATGTACTCTTCCTCTTTGGAGAGCTAACAAAAGCTTTCTTTATAATACCTCGATTTGATAAAGAGACTAATTTGATACTTATAATAAATCTTGGAGGTTGATTATTGTATTTCCAAAATTTTAGGAGTTGTAATTGTAGTTTTTTAGAGTTATAAAATAGTGGAATAATTGTTTGGGAAGTAATCGTATTTTAGAAAAGAAATTGTATGCATATACGTATAAACACTTTTCAGCAAATCGTATTTTATTTTATCCGTCACGTATATTTGTTTAACCAATTAGTATATACGATACATTCATGCATACCCGTATTTTATTCTAACCCGATCCAAAATCATGTATAATTGTATGTATAGTATATGAAACCCGTATTTTTGCTCAAACCCGACCCCAAACCCAATTGGGTAATACGTTTTCCCTCCTTTATTATCCCCTACTCGACCCACCTAACCTTCTATTTATCCTCTCCTTTTTTTTTCCCCATCACCACCAACAACATTTTCCCCTCTTTCTTTGGGTGATTTGGAGCAATTGACCCCTATATATACAAGTCCCTTCCCCATGGAAGGATGTAGATAAAATCTAATGTAACAACTATGATCGGAGGCCTAGAACCTTCGTGCCCCATTTTGACCACCAAACGTATAACAGCTGATTTTATAACACTCAAGCGCCCGTGAAAAATTAATAAAAGTTGGTAAGTAAATACTGAAATTATTCAAAACTAATATAAAAAATATTTTTAAGTAAAATTAATAACAATTGCACTACCAGTTTCAGATATAAAGATAAGGCGTTCGCAGTGCTATAAAATAACTAAAATTATACCAAAATAGAATAAAAATAAATAAAACATTAATGTGCAATTTAATGGGGACATTGGGAACTTGCATAATTTAGCTTTCATGCAAATACTAGGATTAATTTATTAAATACTTTTCAGAATTAAGGAACACACCTTTGTTTTTAATGGTACCAGCCACGTAATGTTCCATTAGCCTCCAAAATTCTATCGACAAATAGTAGATGAACCAATAACCTCTTCCGGTTTTGTGGGCCAATGAATACAATTTGTAAGCTATCTCTACACAAAAAAGATCAGTCTAACTAGGTGGTGGTAAATCTTAATTATCTCTCGTTCCATATATATAAGCAATTCCAGATAATAATAATAATTCCTTCCATGGTTAAGACAGTAATTGAAAATTTAGTAATCAACAAAGATTCATCAAGTTTCCATACGTTAAAGACAAATTTAGATAACTGAGGTTCAATCCAAGATTCACACCGGGTTTGAAATAAAGTATGCAGTTCGGGTTTCTCCCTTTGATGGTCGGGATCTTGCTGCGTTGCCCCTAGATCTTACTTAAACAATAATTCACCACGTGACTATTGATGGGATTCTGATGCCGAATATAATCAATGTGTGTGATGAAGCAACATAACCAACGTAATGAAAAAGGCAAAAACGCTAGGGAAAATCCTCTATAGGGTTCTAAAGAAAGTTCAATAATCAAAAGTTGTCAAATCGTGTCCACAAGCCGGACATTTTTAGCTGAAAACTCAAATTTGGATAAATTATGATAAAATCATAAAATTGGCCCAAAACATTGGCCTTATTGAAATAAACACGCATGTGAATGTTTTAGCCAAAAGGGGTTCAAAATGAAGTCCTAATCAACAATTGAAATATTACCCAAAATAATATATATATATATATATAACTTAAAATGGTCGTTTAACTAGCCAACAACGGATTTAGGGGTCGAAGATGGACCCTGATGGGTCTCCGACAAATTGACCATGTTCATCTTTTGGAGAGCTTTCTGAATTGGGGTCGCTCGTGTAATTCTGATGTCTGTAGCCAAAATGGCCCAAACAGCGCTACGACTCCAAATGCTGCACTTTATTCCGTCCCTTGCTTATCCTTCATCTCATGGTAGAGAAGCTTCAAATTTGCCGAGTTTGATAGTTTGGCTTCGTCTGATCATCCGATCCAGCATCAGATCCTCTGCTTGTTGCTTCAGAAAATCAATCCCTAGATCTATTTGCAATTCCTCTTTCTTAGTGAGTGATAAGTTCATATCAACTACATTACATTTCATGTTGAAGAGAAAATATGGGGAAAATCTACAACTCACAAGAGTTTTGTCTATCTGTAGAGGGGATTGTGTTCGTGAATTAAGCATACCTTAAAAATATTATATACCTTCATTGGTTTATATCCAAATGCTTATTTTTCTAAATAGATATGTATCTAGTTGATTTATGGATGCTTGTGCGGAAAGATAATACATATACGTAATCTGATCACATATTTCATTAAGTGCATATGAACTATGGTCTTGGATATAATTAATTAGTATAGGCTTTGCATCCATATACAATATAGAGTTTTTGTGGGTTAGCAAGATAATAAAAATAAGTCACCTACGTGTTAGATGCACTGATCAAATATGAATGAGAAACTCAATAAACACCTACATGAATCTGTACATCGGATGTGTCCAGGTTGTGCAAGAGAAATAATATATAGGTTTAAGTTATTATCATCGATCAACTAACCATTGTTTTTAAGTTGTAATTGCTCGTTGTTTGTAGACTACGGTTCGACCAACTATGTAAAATACTACACCTAAGGTTCTCATGTCGTTGTTGTTGACAAAAAATAAATAAATTAATATAGTGGTCCAAGAGATTAAGTATATGTACAAGTACATATCATTGCTTCTATACACCATTTAATCTCATAGTCCATACTGGGTTCTCTAGTTAATTGTAGGCTTTAAATTTACAAGATGATTGTAACCAAATACTAGATAATTATTACAACCAAAAAAACTTACACATAAATGATGAACTCAAAAGGGTAAAAATCAATTTGGTGATAGTAGACATCATTCCTCAAATATAAAGTTGTTTCTATGACTGGGTCAGTGACTACAAAACATGATACTTAATCACTCATAACTTTATTTTTCTCAAAAACCTGGTTCTTCTTCAAGAATCCAATTAATTCTCTAAAGACTTTAATTTCATTAGGTAAATCGTCAATTCTTCTTTCTCAACCCTCACAATCGTTTCGATACAACTGCATACTCATGAAGTTGAATTCCTCTGCTTCAAATTCAAAACACACTTTCAAGTATTGGATGGGGGATCTAGCAGCATTTTGTTCAGCTTGTTCTTTGTAAGGGTACACTTTACTGTAAAATCCCAGCCAAACATTGTCACTAATAGAGAGTCCATCACTTCGACACGTGCCTTGAACATTCCATTTTCTAGCTATTCGGTTTCTCATTTTTCCTGTGGAAGTTTGTACTCTTGAATACTTACTTCAAGAGTCTTGACTGAAATCTTTATAACAATCTTGGTTTCTTTCATACTCTTCTGTATAAGGTAAAAATGGTGTTAGTTCCTTCAAATTATTCGACAATTAGATATCTTAATGACAATAAAAATATAAAATTAATATTTCATACATATTATTATCTACATATTAAGTGTAATAATTTAAACATTGACTAAAGAGAAATAGAATTCTCACAAAAAAAATGGGCTAAAATATGAACTACATATGAATTAAGTAGGTATCAACATTGCTCTCACATCTAACGCTAACGGTATGAACAAATAAAATGATAAATAAAACTAGAATATAAATATGCAGAACCTTACAAATCTCTCGAAACGAATAAAATACCAATTATTCCAAAGATTATTGCCCAAAATAAAGGTAATTTACAAGTTTTATGAGAAAATAGATCATAATAAACTGATGATGAGAGAGATAAGTGAGAGTGCTTATAGAAATATGAAATCTCAAACATTAGGAACTTACAGTGTTTGAAAGGTAGTTGTGGTGGGAGAGAAGATTTGCAAAAGTTATTTACAAGTAGACTTTTTTTCACTTGGTGCAAACTATGAGTAATATTGAACGTATTCTTACATGTATATATTTGTACAACACAAACATTCAAGAAGCCTGTAATTTAAAGACAATTCAAATTTCTTAATTTGTCACGTTTATTAAATGACGAAATGCGAATAGCATTGAGAAAGAGACATAGAACAATGAATGGGGATGTTAATTCCCCCCCCCCCCCCCGAACTTTTCAAGTTATGGATTTTTTTTTTAATTTAATATCTTTTTGAAGAGTATTGGCACCACATTCTTTTCCAATTCGACACAATGCATTTTAAAGATTAGTGTATTGTTGTGTAACAATATCCATGATTCTCTGCACATAAAATTATCATATTATTTTGTAAAGTGATTATTGATAAATCAATAGTAAATAATTGAAATTTGGTAAATAAGATATAATTAATGTGGAGAAACAAGAGGAGTCGCATGGACGAGATATGGAGCTTAGGAAAATGAAAATTGCACAACAATTTTCATGGTTGATTCGAAGCACAATGAATTGTGATATGAAAGTGTAAAAAAATTCTATCATATAAGTAATAGGTGAATCTCGATAAGAGGAAAAATACATGTAACAATCATTAAGTTTTCCTGCAATATTCTTATTACCTCAAACCCGATAAGAAGAATATACATGTAGCGTTCATTGAAAGTGCATAGACTTGATAACACATTGCAAGTCCTCCATCTTTATGTTGAATTGGTATAACAATGAAAATCATTTTTCTTTATAGTTATTCAATTTTTCCTTAGAACAAGGCTACTCCATCATTTCTTCCGAGAATTCTAAGTTTGTCGAGTAACTCTTCTATCTTCCTTTCTCGCTCCTTAAGAAAGGCTCGATACTGTTGCAGGTTCTCGAAGTTGTAATCATTTACCTCAAACTCGAACAATGATTGTAGACACTGTATTGTAGCTTTCACAGCATCTTCTTTGGCTTGCTTTCTAGTGTTGAATAATCCACTATGAAATCATAGCCATGCTCTGTTGAAGTCACTTACTCCAACTGTTCCTCGTTCATGTTGTCAGCAATTTGTTTGATATCTCAGTTTTCTCTTGGGAGCTTGTACTTTTGTAAAATACTTTTCAAGAGGTTCTTGTAAGAAATATCTACAAGATCTATGGTTATTCCATAATTCTCTGCGCACCAAAAATATCATAGTATTGTGTAAAGTGATTAATGAGAATTCAATAGCAAATTTTGAACTAACATAACTCAAATTTGGTAAGTAAGATATGATTAATGTGGAAAAACAAACGAAGAAATATGGAGCTTACATAAATGAAATTTGTACAACAATGTTCCTGGTTGATTTGAAGCTGAACCAAATAATTGATAGGTAACAAACAGAAGTGAATTTAGATAGGAAAGCGTAGACAAATTATATTATTTAAATAGATGGGTGAATCTCAATAAGGAGAAAATACACATAACGTTCATTAAATTATTTCCAGCAACATTTTTATATTACCATTAAAAATATTTTAGATACTACTAATGTTTAAGAAATATTAAATAATGGAAGAGATTTATACATGACCAAAACAGATCACTGATTTGTCACTCCTTAAGTGATTAGTCAATTGGAGATGAAAAGTATTAAATGCCTCACTCTTTTTCCTATACATATGTCATTTGTTGAACATATAATACATGGATGGTGAAAGTCACTAGTGGATAAAACTTCATGGATCCTAGGTAAACTTATTTTTTAAAATTTAAGCAACAAGAAGTAACAATGTATGTGTTCATTTAGATGTCACGTTATATATTTAACTCGAGCTATTTAACTTGTTAACTTGATGAATCTTTGTTGATTCCTAAGTCGATAACACCGATTTACAATAACAAACACAATGAAAAAGTTTGTTGCATACTTGGTTAAAGCAAATAACAAGTTGAATAGCTCGAGTTAAATATATAATGTGACATCTAAATTAAAACATATATTGTTACTTCTTGCTGCTTGAATTTCCAAAAGAAGCTAACCTAAGATTCATGAATGTTTATCCACTAGTGACTTCCACCATCCATGTATTATTTGTTTAACAAATGACATGTGTATAGGAAAAAGAGTGAGGCATTTAATATATTTCATCATCAATTGACTAATCACTTACGGAGTAACGAATCAGTGATCCATTTTGGTGATGTATAACTCTCTTCTATTATTTAGTATTTCTTAAACACCAGTAGTATCTAAAATAGTTTTTAAATGGTAATATAGATATGTTGCAGGAAATAATTTAATTAACGTTATGTGTATTTTCTCCTTATTGAGATCCACTCATCTATTTATATGATAGAATTTGTCTACACTTCTCTATCAAAATTCACTTCTATTTGACGTACTGTCAATTATTTGGTTCGGCTACAAACCAACCAGGAACGTTGTTGTGCAAATTTTATTTATGTAAGCTCCCTATCTCTCCTTTTGTTTTTCCACATTAATTATTTGGTTCAGTGTAAAATTTGTTGTTGAATTCTCATTAATCAATTATACAATAATATGATATTTTTTGTGCGCAGATAATTATGGATACAACCACAGATCTGGTAGATATCTCTCTTACAAGAACCTCTTGAAAAGTATTTTACGAAAGTACAAGCTCCCAAGAGAAAACTGGGATATCAAACAAACTGCCGACAACATGTACGAGGCAACAGTTGGAGTAAGTGACTCCAAAGGGGCATGGCTAGAATTTCATAGTGGATTATTCAACACTAAAAATCAAGCTAAAGAAGATGCTGCGAAAGCTACAATACAGTATCTACAATCATTCTTCGAGTTTGAGGTAAATGATTACAATTTCGAGGACCTGCAACAGTGTCGAGCCTTGCTTAAGGAGCGAGATAGGAAGATAGAAGAGTTGCTCGACAAACTTAGAATTCTAGAAGGAAATGACGGAGTAGCCTTGTTCCAAGAAAAAATGAATAACTACAAAGAAAAATGATTTTCATTGTTCTATCTATTCAACCTATAGATGCAGGACTTGTAATGTGTTATCAAGCCTATGCATTTTTAATGAACGCTACATGTATTTTCTCCTTATCGAGTTTGAGGTAATAAAAAAAAGTGCACGAATAAACTTAATGAATGTTACATGTATTATCCTCTTATCGAGATTCACATATTTATTTATTTGATAGATTTTTTCTACACTTCCATATAAATTCACTGTGCTTCGAATCAACCATGAAAGTTGTTGTGCAATTTTCATTTTCCTAAGTACCATATCTCGTCCATGCGACTCCTCTTGTATCTCCACATGAGTTATATCTTATTTACCAACTTTCAATTATTACTAATGATTTATCATTAATCATCTTACAAAATAATCTGACAATTTTGTCTGCAGAGAATTATGGATATTGTTACACAATAATACGATAATCTTAAAAATGCATTGTACCGACTAGGAAAAGAATGTGGTGGCCAATAATATTTTAAAAAGGCTAAAATATGTAATTCTCAGTAATAATATTAATTGTTTTTCATTTATTAGTTTTGGAAATGTCATCGTGCAACGTACTTTCATCAAAGTATGTACACGTAAACACGGTCAATCCTAGTTTTTCAAAGGCCCGATAAAAAAATCAAACTTGGGGCCCTTGGTTAAAAGAAGTATGTCTAATAGTCTTTTGTAAAATCATACTCTAACGATCGGGCAGTATAACCCGCATATTATTGATCATAAAATTCGGGCTCTCAACCCGTAAAATTGTGGGGGGACATAAGGCCTTACCCACTACAAACAAATATTCTACAAAAAGTTACATAACTAACAAAGAAATTATCTATCAGTCTAAGAAATAAGAAGAGAACATACAACCTTTAGCAGTTCGATAGTACATGAATAAATTAATAACTGTGCTGAAATGGAAATCAAAATCCCTGCTCAAAAGTTATTAAATTATAAAATATGTACCTTTCTTGATTTCTTAGAGGCAAATGTACTAATTAAATCTTTCTATTCTATTTTTATGGATAAAATGGCTAACTCGCTCAAAATTTTCTTGTGACATGGTAGATCTCAAATTCGTTTTTATTAATTTTAACTTTTCAGAAACTTCTCTCTACACAAGCAACTGTAACAGGTATAATGAATATGATTCTATAACAGATGCATGCATTTGGATAATATACAATTACTTTAATATAATTTAGAACATGAATGGGCTTATTTATATGTATAGGCAAGACTACTCTCAACACTTCTAGTTCACAATATAAATCAAAACCATCTATATTTTATACTGACTCGTATTTTAAAGAATTTTCCAAGTTCGAACAATGATCTTGTAAGATTTTGTCATTCAAAGACTTTAAGACTTCAATATTCAGTAGAAAGCCAAATGTATTTTTGTAATCATCAAATTATTCAAATTTAGCTGCTAGTGAAGAAAGGGCTTGATTCACTATATAACAATAACAATTCAATTTTGAAAGATTGTTTAGGAGAAAATGTCATTTCATCATCTGCGCGTGTCTCATCCAATTGTTTTTTCCTACGAACAACACGTTTTTCGCGAAAAATTGGCTCAATGTTCATTTCCAAAGCAATTTCTTAGTATAACCCATAATTCTTGAAAATCCATCTTCTCTAAATTCTTTCAATAACACCATAAGACTTTGTAATTGAGATATGGCGGAATATATGTGCATGCTTTCAGATTGTAAACTTTTACTGACACTATTTACAGCAAACAATATTTTATACCAAATATTCATACCAAGTAAAAATTCAAAACTCTCCATCTCGTTAGTAGCTAAATTTTTAGCCCCGCTCTTTATTTTTGGATCGTTTCTTGTCTCAGCCAACTCAAGTAGAGTGTCTCTTATTTCCGTAGGTTGACGTTTAATTTCTTAAACACTCTCAATACGACTTCCCATCGTTTTTGCGACAAATATTTTAACCCTTAGGTGAGTGACATTATTACTTAAGATTTTCCATCTCAGTGTAGAGAGAAAAAATAGTATATGTGCGCCGCACAATTCCAAAAAAAGAAATAGCTCTAGGACAAGAGTTAGCCATATCGCAAAGTACTAAATTCAGACTATGACTACCACAATGAGTGTAGAATGCTCTCAGATTGATATCTAGTAATTCTTTTTGCACACCTTGTTATATTCCCTTCATGTTTGAGCCATTATCATATCCTTGGCCTCTAACATTCCCAATGTCAAGTTCATGCATTTTTATTACTTGTAGAAGTTCAAAATTCCTTTACCGGTTGCGTCATCTATTTTTAAAAACTCTAAAAATAACTCATCTATTCTAATACCGGTTGCGTCATCTATTAATAGAAGTTGTAGACTCGACATGAACAACGTCACCATTTTGACCATCAATAGCACACCCAATTTCATTAATATCATTTATATCAGCAATATAATTTTCATGTTCAACAGCGGGTGAATCAATTATGTAATAGAAATGATATTACCTCTGTAATACCCCGTAAAATCACTAGGGGTTATTTAGTAATTTAGAGACCCAAAACATAATAATAATAATAATAATAATAATAATAATAATAATAATAATAATAATAATAATAATAATAATAATAATAAATTTAGTTGCGAAAAGTAAATTATCGTGTTTTAATAGTGTGAGATTTTAGAAAGTCGTTACGTTAATAACTGTAACTTAAACCTTAAATATTTTCTTTATTTGGAACATTAACGCGTGTACGACCACCGCGAGACGTCGTAGTTTTGTCACACCCAATCACCCAACAAATAGGTGTACCCAACCACACCATAAAGTTTCTTTTGAGTTCATCTTCCTCACAACTCTTCCTTCCTCAAGATTTTCTCTTCGGCAACAAATATCACCACCGCCAACGTCATTTTCACCGCCACTTTTCCACCTCTTTGTCTCCTATTTAAACCCATCTCTCACCCTTATCATCTCCTCATCACAATCATCATCTTCTCCACCATCATTATCATCCCCATCACCATCATCTTCCACTTCTCCGGCCACCACCACCACCACCGTGAACAACACCACCACCTCCATCACCACTTTCTCTCCTTCTCTCTCTGTTCCTCTGTCTTGTGAGCAGAACACAGCAGCAGCAGCAGTAGCAAAGGGTAACAACCCAGCCACCACCACCGCCGCTGCCACGTCGGGAAGACCCACCCGAAACCACCACCAACATCATCTTCTATTCTCTCTACTCTCCCTCTGCCTCTCTCTCTTTCTTCCCCTGTTTCTCTGTCCCGCGAGCAAGCAACTGCAGCAAGCAGCAGCCAGAGAACCCAGCCACTGCCGCCACCTTTGCCGACGGGAAACCACCCCCGAAGTCACCACCCTCTGCTCCTTCTCTTCCCCTCTCTGCCACATCCTCTCTTCCTCTATCTATCACTAAATCGACCAGGAGGAGAAGTATTAGCATCTGAACCAGCCGCTGTAGCCGCAGAAACCACCACCGCCGGCCAACCTCCATATTTTCCGGCGAACATCTCTGCCCAACAAAAACAGAGACACCCGGACCTTTCCTTGGTCTCTCTAGACTCCTTAGGGTCCGACCCACCTTCTGGAGTGCTCAACCGAAGCCAAGACCCACCGGAAAAGCTCCGGTCGAGCTCCCTCTCCGGCGGCGATTTCGGTGACTTGACCCGACTCGATTTTCGACCGTTTCTCGCGTTTCTTGGGTCGGGTAAGCTCTAAATCTCGTCGTGAGTTGATTTCAGTAGTCAAATTCGTGTGTTGCATGCTTCAATTCGTGTTTTGATTGATAAACTTGATTATTCATGTTTGGGGGGAGCTAAGTGTAGTTTAAAGAAGTTGTTTTCAAAGGCTTAGGGGTTGTGGGTGTTCTTTAATGAATCTGTTGGGGGAGTAGTTGTTATTTATATATTCTGAAATAGCTTTTAATTGAATTATTAGTTTAGTAATGCTATATTAATATTTGTTTCAAATAAATTTAATAAAAATTGATGCTTGAAATAAAAATATAATTATGGCAAATAAGTTATTTTCTTAAAAATAAAAGTATGTTTTAATAATATAAAATAAGTTGATTAATTTAGTAGTAAGAATATGATGTGAGTAAATCATTATTTTTATTGAAAAATATATCATTTTAAATACTAACGTCACTTTAAATAGTGATTTCCGAGTATTTGCTCAATAAACTCTTATTAGCAAGAAGCCTATTTGAGATAATAAAATAATTTGCATTCATAAATATTTATTGTGTAAAATCACTATAGTTTTATTATTTAAGTTGAATTATTTATTTAATTACTTATTGATGTTGTTTTCTAGCTAAAATAACTTTTATAAAGGAGATAACGCTATTTTCTCAATATTGATAGTAATTATAATTTGTTGATTTTGAAAAAGTATTTATTAACGTTGATTTAATAATAGTCAAGTTATTTTAAAACGCTTCTTTGTCTAAGAATATGACGTCAAGACGAATTGGGGGTCGTGAGAGAAATAAATAGTATTCGACATAACCGAGCAATTTTATAAAGTTAGTGCCTTCATTTATAACACCATTATGACTAGAGATTTGTAAATTGTAGGAGACGGATACGTGGACGTAGGTTTCGTCGAACATCCGTTGTACGACTGCTGAGTTGACTTCAGGTGAGTTCACATGCTTAGCCTTGAGCCTTAGCTTCCTTCGTGTCAATATCTGATTTTATGAATTGTCTCAAAATGTGTTTTCTGCTTCACGTGCTTGCTTTGAGTTGGACTACATTTCAAAATGATTCTTTGAAACTGTCACGAAATAATAATCTGTTCATAATGCAAAGTGGAAAGATTCGCTTGTACCGGAACCAGATATATTGGGTGATGATTCCCTGGGCTTAGTCCCTAAAGATATATTCGGGTTCGATCCCCGGAGTTACTTATATTGGGTGATGATTCCCTGGGCTTAGTCCCTAAAGATATATTCGGGTTAGATCCCCGAAGTTACTTTTATGGGTTTAGATCCCTTGGGTTTTATCCCTAAAATGCGGGACTTCGCGTGCCCCGGCTCTACGCCTTATTGGCTAGGGTCCAGCATCTAGATAACACTCCTTTGATTGACGCTCTTAGGAGGGTGTTGCAACACTTAAGGTCTAGTATGTCTGCCGTGGTCACTGGTCTACCCTGGTACAACGAAATGATAAAAATTGATCTCTTTGCTCCTGTGTTTTGGAAACGTGCAACGGATTGGAATTTCAATGAATGGATTTCCTTCTTAAACGTTCTTAAATGATTATTTCTGCTGCAGACTCTGATGATGTTTTACTCGTACTCTGTTACTGTTTTAACTAACTCGTGAATCATCATCTATTTCATCTTCCTTGTTTTACATGCTAAGGTGTATCTCACTCAGCATTTCAAGCTGATTTTGGAAACTGCGGTTCTTGTTTTTCTTCCCACCGCAGGTCTAGGAGCTGGGACTGTAAAGTAGAAGGGGCGCGAGACACACCTAGACGGTCTATGTCACTTAGTATCTAGTAATGATAGTTAAGCTGTTGTGTAATAGTAATCATCTAGTTTGTAAGACCTAAAGTATTTGTTTAATATTATATCTATGTGTTGTGAAATGCATTGCTTTTGATCTCCGCCGCTTCTATTAAGCATCGCCCTCCCGGTCTTGTCCTGAGCCGGATAAGGGGGTTGTTGCAGGTGGTATCAGAGCAGTTCTTTCCAACAAGGGAATTAAAACCTGTAGGGTAACCTGAAATGAACTTAGGGAAAGATAAAATACGGATAAGCCGGGTATTTGGGGAGTTCTTGGTTACTTCCTCTTTCTTGACAAGTTGCTACGTGTCATCTGACTTTAAGCTGTTTTGTGTTGAGACCCTAGTGCCTATTTACGGTATATGGTTATGAAACCGTACCCATAGTATTCTTTATGTGTGTGTTCTTCTGTGCATCTCGCTGAGATATTGTGTGATTAGTTGGTACGGAATACTTATTAGTTGTGACCTGCTATTTGGGGAAGTACGTGGTTGCGGTAAGGAATCGTTTGGGGTACGTCATCACTAGGAGTATCGTTACCTCTCGAAACTAAGAAATGGAAGGAGAAGAAGCCCTACACCCACAAGTGGCCCAGTTGATCGGACATATGGGCCAGTTTGTTCAGGCAATGAACAACAACAACCGGAACAACAACAACAATGTTGTTGTTGAACAAGAACCTGACTGGGCTAAAAAGATAGCTCGTCGGAACCCGAGTTGCTTCTTTGGACAAGAAGATCCCGTGCTGCTTGAGAATTGGATTAGGGAGTTCGATAAGATTTTCCAGGCCATGGAATGCCCAAAAGCTAGAATGGTTAAGGAGGCAGCATTCTACTTCAAGGGAAAAGCTGACAACTGGTGGACTGCCAATCGAGCAAGGTTCATGGCTCAGGAAGGTTTTAACTGGGAGGCCCTGAAGACTGCAATGAGAGTCGCCTTTTATCCGGAGCATGTGAAGGAGCATAAGTATCAGGAGTTCATTGCACTAAAGCAAGGAAACGATTCGGTGACCGAATACTACGACAAGTTCGTGGAGCTAGCTCGTTTCGCAGAAGATACTGTACCTACTGAAAAGCGCTTGGTCACTCGGTTCATCGGAGGTCTGAAGCTTGAGATTCAGAGGACCATGCTCACCAGGACCTACGACACGCTGTCTGAGGCGTATGGGATAGCTGCTAACATTTGGAGAGTCGATCAGGTGATGACACAACAAAAGAAGAGAAAAGCGGAAGGCCAAGAGGATGACAATTATGGACAAGGCAGGAACAACCAAAGGGCAGACAAGCGTCCCAAGCTAGTCAATGTTGGAGGTAATCAGAATTGGGGAAATGGAGACAATCGAAACCAGCAACGCAACCTTAATTGCAAAAGGTGTGGCTATAATCATAGAGGATACACTTGTGAAGGTTCGGCCCTGACTTGCAGGTTTTGTGGCATCAAAGGCCACATAGCTTCTGACTGTAGGAGGAGGATGGCAGCTGAGAATGAGCAAGGAAGCAACGGGCAAGGACAGCGTCAGAATCAGAATGGGGGAAACCAGTTTCGCAACAATAACAACAATGGAAATGGAAACAGGAATGGAGGTCAGAATAGGAATGCAGTCACCAAGGAAAACGATGAGACTGGAAACAATAGGAACAGGAATGGAGGGAACGCCACTCAGGGAAACGACCAGAGGCCACCTGGAAGAATTTTCGTGTTGAGTAAAACGGAGGCACAAGCGCTAAACAATACGAAAGGTAAGCACTCTGACTTTAATCTCTGTGCGTCTCATTTAGGAAACCCGTGAGACCCTAGAAACCCGTCCAAGCTTCGAGGACGAAGCTTAATCTAAGGGGGGGAGGATGTAATACCCCGTAAAATCACTAGGGGTTATTTAGTAATTTAGAGACCCAAAACATAATAATAATAATAATAATAATAATAATAATAATAATAATAATAATAATAATAATAATAATAATAATAATAATAATAATAAATTTAGTTGCGAAAAGTAAATTATCGTGTTTTAATAGTGTGAGATTTTAGAAAGTCGTTACGTTAATAACTGTAACTTAAACCTTAAATATTTTCTTTATTTGGAACATTAACGCGTGTACGACCACCGCGAGACGTCGTAGTTTTGTCACACCCAATCACCCAACAAATAGGTGTACCCAACCACACCACAAAGTTTCTTTTGAGTTCATCTTCCTCACAACTCTTCCTTCCTCAAGATTTTCTCTTCGGCAACAAATATCACCACCGCCAACGTCATTTTCACCGCCACTTTTCCACCTCTTTGTCTCCTATTTAAACCCATCTCTCACCCTTATCATCTCCTCATCACAATCATCATCTTCTCCACCATCATTATCATCCCCATCACCATCATCTTCCACTTCTCCGGCCACCACCACCACCACCGTGAACAACACCACCACCTCCATCACCACTTTCTCTCCTTCTCTCTCTGTTCCTCTGTCTTGTGAGCAGAACACAGCAGCAGCAGCAGTAGCAAAGAGTAACAACCCAGCCACCACCACCGCCGCTGCCACGTCGGGAAGACCCACCCGAAACCACCACCAACATCATCTTCTATTCTCTCTACTCTCCCTCTGCCTCTCTCTCTTTCTTCCCCTGTTTCTCTGTCCCGCGAGCAAGCAACTGCAGCAAGCAGCAGCCAGAGAACCCAGCCACTGCCGCCACCTTTGCCGACGGGAAACCACCCCCGAAGTCACCACCCTCTGCTCCTTCTCTTCCCCTCTCTGCCACATCCTCTCTTCCTCTATCTATCACTAAATCGACCAGGAGGAGAAGTATTAGCATCTGAACCAGCCGCTGTAGCCGCAGAAACCACCACCGCCGGCCAACCTCCATATTTTCCGGCGAACATCTCTGCCCAACAAAAACAGAGACACCCGGACCTTTCCTTGGTCTCTCTAGACTCCTTAGGGTCCGACCCACCTTCTGGAGTGCTCAACCGAAGCCAAGACCCACCGGAAAAGCTCCGGTCGAGCTCCCTCTCCGGCGGCGATTTCGGTGACTTGACCCGACTCGATTTTCGACCGTTTCTCGCGTTTCTTGGGTCGGGTAAGCTCTAAATCTCGTCGTGAGTTGATTTCAGTAGTCAAATTCGTGTGTTGCATGCTTCAATTCGTGTTTTGATTGATAAACTTGATTATTCATGTTTGGGGGGAGCTAAGTGTAGTTTAAAGAAGTTGTTTTCAAAGGCTTAGGGGTTGTGGGTGTTCTTTAATGAATCTGTTGGGGGAGTAGTTGTTATTTATATATTCTGAAATAGCTTTTAATTGAATTATTAGTTTAGTAATGCTATATTAATATTTGTTTCAAATAAATTTAATAAAAATTGATGCTTGAAATAAAAATATAATTATGGCAAATAAGTTATTTTCTTAAAAATAAAAGTATGTTTTAATAATATAAAATAAGTTGATTAATTTAGTAGTAAGAATATGATGTGAGTAAATCATTATTTTTATTGAAAAATATATCATTTTAAATACTAACGTCACTTTAAATAGTGATTTCCGAGTATTTGCTCAATAAACTCTTATTAGCAAGAAGCCTATTTGAGATAATAAAATAATTTGCATTCATAAATATTTATTGTGTAAAATCACTATAGTTTTATTATTTAAGTTGAATTATTTATTTAATTACTTATTGATGTTGTTTTCTAGCTAAAATAACTTTTATAAAGGAGATAACGCTATTTTCTCAATATTGATAGTAATTATAATTTGTTGATTTTGAAAAAGTATTTATTAACGTTGATTTAATAATAGTCAAGTTATTTTAAAACGCTTCTTTGTCTAAGAATATGACGTCAAGACGAATTGGGGGTCGTGAGAGAAATAAATAGTATTCGACATAACCGAGCAATTTTATAAAGTTAGTGCCTTCATTTATAACACCATTATGACTAGAGATTTGTAAATTGTAGGAGACGGATACGTGGACGTAGGTTTCGTCGAACATCCGTTGTACGACTGCTGAGTTGACTTCAGGTGAGTTCACATGCTTAGCCTTGAGCCTTAGCTTCCTTCGTGTCAATATCTGATTTTATGAATTGTCTCAAAATGTGTTTTCTGCTTCACGTGCTTGCTTTGAGTTGGACTACATTTCAAAATGATTCTTTGAAACTGTCACGAAATAATAATCTGTTCATAATGCAAAGTGGAAAGATTCGCTTGTACCGGAACCAGATATATTGGGTGATGATTCCCTGGGCTTAGTCCCTAAAGATATATTCGGGTTCGATCCCCGGAGTTACTTATATTGGGTGATGATTCCCTGGGCTTAGTCCCTAAAGATATATTCGGGTTAGATCCCCGAAGTTACTTTTATGGGTTTAGATCCCTTGGGTTTTATCCCTAAAATGCGGGACTTCGCGTGCCCCGGCTCTACGCCTTATTGGCTAGGGTCCAGCATCTAGATAACACTCCTTTGATTGACGCTCTTAGGAGGGTGTTGCAACACTTAAGGTCTAGTATGTCTGCCGTGGTCACTGGTCTACCCTGGTACAACGAAATGATAAAAATTGATCTCTTTGCTCCTGTGTTTTGGAAACGTGCAACGGATTGGAATTTCAATGAATGGATTTCCTTCTTAAACGTTCTTAAATGATTATTTCTGCTGCAGACTCTGATGATGTTTTACTCGTACTCTGTTACTGTTTTAACTAACTCGTGAATCATCATCTATTTCATCTTCCTTGTTTTACATGCTAAGGTGTATCTCACTCAGCATTTCAAGCTGATTTTGGAAACTGCGGTTCTTGTTTTTCTTCCCACCGCAGGTCTAGGAGCTGGGACTGTAAAGTAGAAGGGGCGCGAGACACACCTAGACGGTCTATGTCACTTAGTATCTAGTAATGATAGTTAAGCTGTTGTGTAATAGTAATCATCTAGTTTGTAAGACCTAAAGTATTTGTTTAATATTATATCTATGTGTTGTGAAATGCATTGCTTTTGATCTCCGCCGCTTCTATTAAGCATCGCCCTCCCGGTCTTGTCCTGAGCCGGATAAGGGGGTTGTTGCAACCTCAACAGTGGGTGAATCATTTTTATCGTTTTCAATTTCTGAATTTTCTATGTTAGCTCTCTTGTTTGAAATAAATTATCTAAAGCAGCTCTCCGTGATTCAATAAGTTTTCAGTGTCTCTTTTCTTTTTTACTTTCTTAACATCCAAACATATATTTCCTAGAAGACATTATGATAGTAAAAGCAAAAAAAATTATTTAAAGAAAAAATTGAGAACACAGTGAAGTGAGATTCAATTATGTAATAGAAATGATATTACCTGATTACAATTGAAAAACTTCACAATTACCCAACTTCACTCTGTCAGAATACGAACAGTAAAATCATATTTCTATTTCAATAAACTCTCTATCACATATGAAATTCTTCCAGATTTATATATAAATCTGTTAGTTGGGAAATCTTACAGATTCATATGTAAATCTGTTTTAACTAGTATCATTAGTATAATTTCTATTCTAAACTAAGAATTTCATATATAAATCTGAGCAAGAGACCAAAAAATACTTACATAAATTGAAAATTGAGCCCATTTCTCCTTTATGCAGATTGGCAATCGATCGAAACAGAGATCAGAAATATCGAATAATCAACCCTTGGCGAGAGAGAGAAATGTCGAATATGAGTATAACGAGTTAACGACATAGATCAAGAGTGAGGGACGGTTGAGATTTGTGACTATTTCTGATTTATGAATCACAAGCCTTCAAAGAAAATACGAAGGAGAGTGAAAAAAATGGAAGAGACGCTTTACAGGCATTGACCTTCATCTTCCGGACATTGAGAGCGATCGTGCCGAGATTTTTGGCGATAATGGAGAGAAGCACCGCAAGCAGGTTTTTCGGCGAGAGTGAAGGAATGAAATGCTCATTTTTTTTGGGGAAAGGAATGGATTGCTCTTCAAGTACAAAGAAAGGGAAGTAATGTATAGGCATACAGAAGGTCAAATACACATAAAAGAGTATTTTTTTTTGTGAAATTACATATATACCCCTGTTTGTTTAGACTTGGGGCCCTTGCATTTCGGGGGCCCATAGCAAGCTACCCAATTGCCTTGCGGATGGGCCGGTCCTGCATGTAAACACATGTGAATGTTAATATTGTGACAGATAATACGTTGTTGTCACATAAATCCAGATTTGGAGGGCATTAGTGATCAATAAATTTTAATAAGGTTATAAATTAAAAAATAATTAATTATTTCCATAACTTGAAAAGTCCGGGGGGAAATTAACATCCCCATTCATTGTTCTATGTCTCTTTCTCAGTGATATTCACATTTCGTCATTTAATAATCATGAAAAATTAAGAAATTTGAATTGTATTTAAATTACATACTTCTAGAATATACGTGTTGTAAAAATATATCCATGTACGAATGCGTTCAATGTTACTCATAATTTGCACCAAATGAAAAAAGTCTATTTGTAAGATAACTTTTGCAAATCTTCTCTTCCACCACAATTCTATTCCAAACACTATAAAGTTCTTACTGTTAGATATTTCGTATTTCGATAAGCACTATCTCTTTCTCTCTTTCAATTGTTTTATTAGTTTATTATGATATATTTTCTCATAAAACTTGTAAATTACCTTTAGTTTGGGCCTTAATGTTTGTAATAATTTGTGTTTTATTCGTTTCGAAAGATTTTTAAGGTTTTTCATATTTATACTCTAGGTTTGTTAGCATTTTGGTTGTTCACACTGTTGGCGTTAGGGGTGAGAGCAGTGTTGATACCTGCTTAAGCCATATGGAGTTCATATTTTACCTATTTCTTGTTGCGAGCATTTTATTTCTCTTTAGTCAATGTGTTAATTGTTGCACTTTATTATGTAGATAATAATATGTGAAATATAAATTTTATATTTGTCTTGTCATTAAGATATCTAATTGTCAAATAATTTGAAAGAACTAACACAATTTTTACCTTGTTACAGAAGAGTATGGAAGGAATCGAGAGTATTATAAGTATTTCATTCAAGACTCTCTTGAATGAAGTATTGCAAGAGTACGAACTTCCACAATAAAAACGGGAGAAAATGGATTGTTCAAGGCAGGTTTCAAAGTGATGGACTACAATACTAACGGTGTTTGGATGGGATTTTATAGTGAATTGTACCCTTACAAAGAACAAGCTGAGCAAAATGCTGCTAAATCCGCCATTCAATACTTGAAGGTGTGTTTCGAATTTGAAGTAGAGGATTTCAAATTCAAGAGTATTCAGTAGTACCGAAACTATTGTGAGGGTTGAGAAAGAAGAATTGACGATTTTCTTGATGAATTAAAGTTTTGAGATTGAGTTCCTGGAGAAGATCCAGTGTTTTTGAGAGAAATAAAGTTCTGAGCGATGAAGTATCATGTTTTGTAGTCACTGACCAGTCATACAAACAGCTTTATACATTTGAGGAATGATGTCTACTATCAACACATTGATGTTAATTAACCCTTTTGAGTTCATAATTTATGTATGAGTTTTATTGGTTATAATAATTATATAGTATTTGGTTACAATCATCTTGTAAATTTAAAGCCTACAATTAACTAGAGGTTGTTTCATACCTAGTGAAAGCAAATTAAAGGTTAAATAGCTCAAGTTACATAAACATGTGCTGCAGTTGTGCTCTGCATAGCATCCAAACACATTATTTGCCTACATGCATGTGAAGGATTGTGAGGCAGGGTCCTTCGCATATACGCCTTATGCTTACGTGACTTGGGGGTGCGAGTGGCTTGGAGGCTAGAGTAAGAATTGTTGCGTGCGAGGTGCCAGTCGCGCATGCGACCCTCGTATGTTATCCATAGACCCGCGAACGGATTGTCACATCCTTGAAATTGCGAACTACGATCCCTACATATTCGGGCCGCGAGTAGTTCAATTAGGCGGGCGTTAAGGCCACAAGGGGTTCTATTACCATCGTGTGTGCTCACCCACGTCCGTCTAATGACATGTATATAAAGGATATATCACATTCACAAATAACAACAACCATTGACGAATAGATACAACAGCTACAACACTCGGCTCAGCAATCACTGTCTCACCTCTGTATAACATACGTCGCCTTTCCCTTACCCAAACCGACTCTCATATCCGGTCCCCAAACATGTTAACTAGGTGTCATTTGTTTTGTTCTTCTTATTGAAGGAACACAGGTGAACTGTCAATATCAACTCCTCGTCTATAGTAACCTATGTCTATAGACATGACAAATCCTGGAATGCACAAATTTCTTTATAGTAACAAGTTGCTTGCTACAAAGATCCTATAACCTATAAATCTATCCGGTTAGAAGTAAAGATATTTGTGTTGGTTTTAAACCTTGATAACTATGTATTAGAGTTATATTTTGTATTCATTTTACTATCGTTTTGCGTGATTTACAGGTGTATAATATTAATTTTACACTATGAATGTTGAGAAAACATAAAAGTTAGGCTTTGAGCGTTAAATTGTTAATTTATGTGTTTCTCGCGTTATGTTATGTATTTTGTCACGTTTGATCGCAAGGGTTTGTTTCGTGTTGTTTTGAGAGGAAACAATGCTAGGGAGATTAAGCGGAGGTGAGAAACAAGCTTTGGATATTCGTGGGAGCTTAGGATAAGAAGAAACGACAAAAGGAGTTGAAGAAGGGAGTTAAGTGTAGTTTTAATAAGTTTGTATAACTACACTTGGGCCCCCTAGAACAGAGAGATCCAACACTTAGTGAAATTTCGGAGAACAATAATTTCCCAATGTACTTCACGATCAGCTCAACAGATTGTAGGATCAGCTTCTGATCGCACGATCTGAAGAGCTAAGCGTGCGATCTCCCGGAGAAAAGAAAAGGCACGATTCAAGGAAGGGCAGATTGCACGATCTGCCAAAAGGAGATCACATGACCATATAAGAAAAGAGGCAAGATCGAACGACCTCCTTGAGGCAGAACACACAATCTACTGATGGGTCAGGCGTGACTTGTTTGTTCAATACTAAGTAGGTTTACTAATTATTTCATAAACCCATGGATTAATTAATACCAATACACATTTAATTGGGAGGCCATCTTCCATTATTCATTCTATCATTTGCGGGTCTTGGAGAAAAAAGCGAAGAATAGAAGAAGACAATGAAGAACTCAAGACCTCCATTGAAGATCTAAGTTTTGCTTATTCTTCTTCTTCCTCCTCTATAAATCATGTTATGGAGAAACTTGTTAGTTTTGTTTGGTTGATTACGATTAGCTAAACGGTTTTCTAGGCTTTTCTACGAGATCCTAGGGTTTTATGTAGACGATTAATTTCATGAAGTCAAGTCTTTGTGATTGAGATCTATTGAATGAATACTTAGTTTCTTTAACTTATTATAGAATCTTGTCTATTGACACGACTTGATTAGGATTTGATATTCAAGAACACTAGGGTTTGTTTATAGTTCTAATTATGCTCAATGTCGATTACGTTCTAATATAATTGTTCACATATTGTTTTAATTCTTAACGTGAATGGAGTAATTAAATGGAACCGTTATTTAGCTAGCGAATGCGCAACAGGGATTCTAACTAACTATGATGAGATATGACAATAATACCGAATCACTGAGACCGAAAGGAGAAGTTAGTAGGATTGGACAGTGTGTGTAGATTCAATAGGATTAATCAACTGTTACAAGAAACGCTGGAATGACAGGACCCATGATTGTATTAGTAGAGAACATGCTAGAACGGACTGGTAAACGTAGGTGGACTGAAAGGACCCTAGGTGTACCGTGGCGTAAATTGACAGGATACCAACTAAAGATTTTCAATACCGTTACCCGGCTTAACTAGAATAGAGTTAATGTGTTACACATCTTATCCTGAAATCGTCTACAACCCTAGGTGATCTAGAGATCGTGTGGTTTCTCCATCTTGTTTATTAAAATAAAAATAACAAAAATATTATATTAGTTTGTTATTTAAGTTTCACTCGCTTGTTCGGGGTCGAAAATATTTTATATCGCAATCCCATCCTCCTTGTTACTGCACTCTAATCTATTCTACTCAATAAATAATATCAAGTTTGTCCTCGTGGGATTAATAACTCAGGGTTTGAAATACTACCCATATATTACTTGACCGTGCACTTCTGTATACACATTAAGAAATTGCATCAAACCTAAAGTACTAATTCAGTTTTACTAGATAGTCTCTTGGTAAACAAGTTAAACCTGAACATTCAGGGATAAGATAACGTTCTATGAAGGTTCTTAGGCAAGGAAAATTAAGATTTCTTGTATGATTGGATAGACTCATAAATAACGGTCCAACAAATTAGACTACATGCACTATGTGGTCCATAATGCCTATGGGTCGTGCTTGATCCTACAATTTGGTTCACATTATATCTTATGATAATTGATTACCAATGATATGAAGTCCATAACACATGTAAGTCACGAAAACGTAAGAATAATCAATCTCATCTCACTGAACTAGATCTAAAGCAGTTATGTGGTCAATGATGCTATAGGAACATGCACAATCAGGGGTTCCTATGATCATTTTAATTCAATTAACCATTCAAGACTAAAATTAAAAAGAAGAAACCAATTTCTAGACTCTAAAGGAACATAACAAGAAAACTAAACCAACCTCTAGAAACATACGAGACAAGAATCTAATAACAGAGCATAAGAAAAATATGTCGATATCAAAATTATAAACCTACACAACTGGATATAACAAGTTATTACTTAGGGATCGTCGGTTTCTCTAGTGACCAATCTTCCTATTATATTCAAGCCCGATTCTCAAATCACATGTGTCAATCCACAAGACAAGTATCTCAAGGAGTGTTTGCTCATTGCGATCCAACTCGCGAAAAATGAAGTGTGTAAATCCAACACGTTAATCAAGCACTAAAGAGATCATTCAAATGATATTTTAAAATTCCAAGTGTTTCAAGCATCAAACATATGTAAACACACATAGGTGTTTCCACATGAAAGATCAAGCAACAAGTGAGATTTGTAAATTCTCATTCAAATCTCCTAACTAGTACTCAATTTCTAAAAGTTAGAATTGATGAGTTCCTCTCACTCAAATGCAACTTCAAATCAAACACGTCAAGCATATTTCCACATATACCTATTTCTTAAATATATCAACATGAGAAATACAAATATTGCACTAAGCATTCAAGTGAACCCAATTCAACCCATTAATCCTTGAAGTTCAACTTGACTCAATAAGAGGACCGGGGCACTAGATAGTCCCAAATCACCCAAGCAAATGAATATAAGGATGAAAGTTTAACTGATGATGAGAATTGAAGTTCAACTTGACTCAATAAGAGGTTCAACTTGACAAAATCTGGATACTATACCGCTCAAAGTTTGAAGTTCAACTTGACTCAATACGAGCTTCAACCGAGGCAGTAGATGTTCAACTTGAAGTTCAACTTGACTCAATCTGGATACTATACGGCTCAAAGCTTCATGAGAATTGAAGGTACTGAAAGTTCAAATGATGATGACCCTACACACAAAAGACTCTAGAAAGTGAAGATCTAGAAAAATATTACTCATACAGCTGGGAGAGCTCTAACACGTGCCCTTCCCACTTCGCACAATCTATCAAAGAGATATATTGCTATAAAATACCATTGTTCTTTCTGCGGAACCCGTAGAGAAGATGAATCTTACATTTTCCTTTTGTTTCCAAATGCAAAGGGTTTATGGTCGGACATGGGGTTGTCAGAACTTATCTCTTCCCACTTCAGCAACTTTGTGGAATGGTTTAGGTACAAAATCGGCATTCCTCGCCACCAGAAATCTGTCTCATCATCGCAGCAATTCGGAGAATCTGGTAAAGAAATTCTCTGCATATGAGGAAGAAGGAAAAAAAATTTGAAGACATTAAAGCTCTAATCAAGAGGAAATTTGTAGATCAAGTAAACAAAGAATACGAGGAAAATAGATTAAGGAGAAGAGGTTAAGAGGAAGTTTGGCAACAGCCGAAAAATGGGTTTATTGAAGCAAACTTTGATGCTACCTAGAAGGGGCCTGACTCTCCGGTGATGGGAAGTGTGACCTTAAGAGACATAATCAGATACTTTATTGCAGCACGGACCATTTTCGCAGTCGGCGTTCAGTCGGCGAAGACTCAGAAGCTTTGGCGGACCTCAAGGAGCTCAGTGTGGCGACGGAGCTCCGGCATAGTCATGCGATTTTTGGAAGGTTATGCAAAGAATCTTATGTGGTATATCGATAAGTTTTGGAACAAAGGTGTTAGAATGGACTTCACGGTTACTGGAGATGTCACAATGTTGATCAGAGAATCAATAACACACCTTAGGGTTCTCCTTTGATGACTTCGAACGCGAATTGTGTCACGTTCTCTATGGTTGATCCACGCCTAGAGTTGATCCTAGAATCTCCCAAGTCCTTGGTGCTAGCCCGGAAGAGGAAGAGGAAGAAAAATCACGCAAAACGAGACCCAAAAGGAGGGCTCGGCCTCCTTGTGGCCGACGGGGACGAGGCGGCGAGCAAGGGGCGGTCGGCTCCTTGCTTGTTGCTCTCTCTCCTTCTTTTGTTCTCTCCTACTCTTGTTATGTTCAATTATGAGCATAAGTTATGTGGGAAGGAAGGAAGGAAGGAAGGTCCTTTATATAGTCCAACAACTCCTTGCCAACTACCTAAAGGACTTATTCTAGTCCTACTAGAATTCAATTTAGTCCCTTCCTTGCAAATTAGTCCCTACTAAGTTTGCAAGGTTTTGCAAAGTGATCCTTCTAATTAATTAATCCAATTAATTAATTCCCAAATCTAGTTCAACTCTATATAGCGTGTGACCCCATAGGTTCTATCTAGTTGGTAGCAACTATTTGCTAATATGGACCGGTTTCTAGCAAAACATCCATTCTAGCCAACTAATAGAATAGTCATCTTGACAACCTTTGTACAAGTAATTGTCTCATCCCTTTGTCTCTATATCCGGATTGGACACGAGACATACAAGTCATACTCGTATATCCAATCCATAGTTTCTCGATCCATGGGAATAGCCTTATTCGTGCAAATAACATCAATATCCCATATTGATTTATTTGAGTCTGGCCAGACTATCTATAAGCACTATCCCTCGAGCGGCCTAGGATATTTGCTCCCGTTATGTGGGAGGGACAAATTCTATCTACGTCCACTACGATCTCTAAGCTTGCTTCTTATTGTATCCAGTACACGCCTTTATAACTACCCAGTTACGGTGTAGCGTTTAACGCTACCAAGATCACAATAATCCACAACTAGAATATCTAGTGACTTCAAGTCTAAGGATGACAATACCATTGCACCGCGAGAAGCGCTTGTGACTTAACATAACATGTATGTAGCCTTCTCGGAGATGGGTCAATCCAGTGCAACATTCCATAATGCACACCTATGTGTTGGATCGTGATATCTCCATATCAATCCAACCCCATACTAGTCTATAGATGATTGTCCCATTAATCATTATACTGGACTAAGGATATTTAAGATAAACAACACAATTGTAAATCTAAGGACTTCATTATATTAAATATACAATAAATAATAAATGAATTTCTAGCCACAAATAATTCATACTAAACTAGATTGCCTCTAGGGCATCTATTCCAACAATAAGTTCCTCTCACTCAAACGCAACTTTAAATCAAACACGTCAAGCATATTTGCACATCTACCTATTCAATGCATCAAATATATCAACATGAGAATTCCAAATATTACACTAAGCATTCAATTGAACCCAATTCAACTCATTCATCCTTGAAGTTCAACTTGACTCAATAAGGGATCGGGAATGGGTGAAATCAGAGAGAAATAGAGGATGTATAGAAACCCGTCTGAAATGGTGTCGAATGTGTTCGAGCAGAGAGCTCTAATTTCTTCTTTCTTGTGTTTATATAAGCTTCAGGGGTTGGTTTTCATATACTCCAAGACTTCATATAAACCATCCAATTGAACACAGAAGCTCAGAAACGTTGATTTGTAGACGCTTCAAGAACCCTAGGTGAATTGGGGGGCTTTGTATTCTTTGCGTCTTGGGCCGAATTGAGGGAAGAGGAAGGTAAATCATAGTCTAGCGAGTTGATTGGGACCAATTTAATTCAATTTTGTTGGGATTTGGCCATTTTTTGAAGTGTGGTTCGAGCTTGGACGATCCAACTATGGAGGTTGGTCTTCTTCCGTGTTTTCCATCGGGGAGAGAGAAGGCTGAACGCTCGTTGGTGTGATTTTTTCGCCCAAATTTGCAAGGAGGCCCCTCTAAGTTTGTTGGGGGCTTTAAAATGGCCCCCATCTGTTAAAAGCTCTTCATTGCACTCCTTAAAACGTTTAGAAAACTACACTTACACCGACAAGCCGTTACAAGCTCTTCATTGCATCCCTTAAAAGCTACAAGTAACTCTACTTTAGCCCAAATCCGTTATGATCTTGTCTATTATGCCCTTGACTTCACTTTTTAACTTGCAATTTATTCATCTCGCTTGCTTTGTCTTCAACTTTGGCCTCCTTATTCACTGTTTTTCTCAACTAAACATTTTAAATTCCTTCTTCACGTGTCTTTGCTCTTCTAGGCTCTTCCAATTCATCATTTAAGCGCCCCCAAACTAGAGTCTTGCGTTCCAAAGTAAGTTTGACTACAAAACAAGAGGAAAACAACCAAAACTACGAGAACAAGCACAAGTCCAGAAACAGGGATAAACTACGTAAATTACACATAAAAGCAAGTTATGAGAGATCCATTACCTACTAAAACATGCAATTTCCTTTCATCAACACACCCCCAACTAGCGTTTTTCTCGTCCTCGAGCAAAGAGAGCGATATAAGAAGTAAATTAAGAACCAATGATGAGACACACACTTCACTAGACAAGGCCTGACTCAATTCTAAACTAGAATCGGATATTCACAAACACACACACACGTTATCTATCCTAAGTGAGCACCAAAATAAAATACAATCCTAAAAATTATTAGATAATTTTAATTTTTTTTGTGGGTGAAAAAGAAGAATGCATAATTTTTTTCTCAAATAAACTCTCAAAGTCCACAAAGATTGAGAATGAAGCATATGGACGTCTAAGCATATACTCATACAAATGTGGGCGGTTTGGTAGAGGTTGACTCATGCGAACCACAAAACCTGTTAATTAAGGTCAATCTGCGAGAAATTATGCCTTCAAAATAAGGATCACATTAAACTAGCCATTCTCATACTTATTCAAAAGCACCCATGTAGGATGTAGCTCAAAAGCTTCGAACAAAAACGAGTTTTAGAATGGGGGATGTGGTTGTGGCTTGTGTGATCCTTTTGTGGATTTTTAGGAGGTGGTGCCATTTTTCATCATTTCAATTTTTTCCGATATTTATAGCATTAACATTTTTTTTTTTCATATTTCCACCTCCAATTAAAGGCTCTCCAAGACCCACAACAAAATAGAGGAATATACAAGAGAGTAGGCTTTTTAAGCTAGACCAAGATAGCTGTCTAGGTGGTGACGTAACATTTATCCCATGACACCTCTCTATTTCATAGACACCGCATGGGGTGTCATTGATCACCATCACTCCAATGGGCTACAAGTTTCCACCGCCAAAAACAATGAGAATAAAATCTTTCTTGTAGAATTCAAATAGATTTAGAGAATACACCCTTTATCAAAAGTATTAAGATGTCAACGTTTATGAGATCAAATTAGTTGGAAGGGCTTAAACAAGAAATGTATAAATTTAATGTGTCGCTTTGTGAGAACGTATGAGATCGTTTAATGTGGGATATTAGTGTAGATGTATTGAGTATAAGCGAAGAATTCCTTATTAAAATAAAGATAAAAAGAACATGGACTAACATATTTCATTATTTGAAAACATCTAGCTTCCTAAAGTTCTCCCTTTTCACTTTTTTCATTTTTAATTTTTTTTTTCATTTTTTTCCTTTCTTTTTTCTTGAAAAGTAAGCGACTCAAATATAACTTTCTAAGACTCAATAAAATCTATCAAATAAGAAAATAAATCTAGACTCAAGATAAAAGGGTAAAATAAATAAAACTACCAAAGCAAAGTGATAACTCCGTTTTCTGAGTTATTTTATGCCTTATATTTCAACGTTTTGCGTGTTAAACATGGAGAATTTGTCGTCTTTTGAGTAATTTATGCTGAAATTGTGATAATATGAGTTCATGGGCTTTACTTGTTGAATCCGGGAGTTTCTATAGATATTTTGAGCTTTTATTGTGATATGATCGCGGGTTGTGTTTTCGTGTTGTGATTGACAGGAAAATAGGACTTGGAGGATCATGGGGGAGATGGAAACGAGCTTCGGAAGCAAGGAACTCAAAGAAAAAGTCAAAGGAAGAAATGCAGAAGAGAGGGGTCTTCGTATGAGGACAATTTTCTTCGTACGAAGAGATTATACTTAGCCAAATTTCGGAGTGCTGAAATTCTCTTCCTAAACAAGCTTGCAGTACTTACATAGGAAGACCTTCGTACAAAGAGGAATTGTCTTCGTACGAAGAGAAAAGTCTTCGTACGAAGACATCGCAGAAACGCATGATTTTTTGGGGCTTTTGTGCAATATATCCAAACTTTGTAATATCATTATGGAAACGTATTTAAAGGTTGTAGGTCGTGATTTTCAGTAGTTTTCACGTTATAGACGTATCTTGGAGAGCTAGAAGCCATTGTTGGAGCTTACGAGCGATTGGATCACTTCGTTTGATTCCTAAACTCTTTCTTCTTGCTAGTTTTTGATTATGAACATTAAACTCGTTGTTTTGAGTATGATGTGTAGTAGCTAAGTAATTATTTGCTGGGAATTACTTGTTGGAAAGCTAGGGTTTGCTTGAATGAATATTTTGATACTTTGATTCGTTCTTTGGATTAAAATTATGCGTTCTCCTCTTATTACGATTATCTTGTGTTTGATTATTCAATGTTCTTGCGAGTAGCTAACGTAGGAACAAAGTAAAATAAGAACTTAAGTGGTAACTCCATGAGATCTAGTCGGTAAATCAAGATAATCACCTAATCGTATCATTATCTCGTAACTGGGTGGTGTTAATTAGGATCTAATAGTAGATTAAAGTCCAATAATGCATGCTTATAATTCAATTAGGCTTGGTAATTTGGTCTAAATTGATCATAAGTACAGGTAAATTTCTTGGTAACTCGGTAATTTGTAGGTTGCTTGATTGATAAGAGTAGCGTATTTGCGTTCCAAAGATCAAGACAACATTCGTAGCATTCCTAGTGATCCACAAGAAGAATTCCCAGCACTCGTCTTTTTTACAAGCAAAGACCTTACAGTTTTCGTCTTCGTTAATTGTGAAGAAACTCATAATTAATTGAGATTTTTGTTCTTTTACTTTAGTAGAATTAGAAAAACAATCAACTCTGCGACTTGCCCACATAGGATTAGACATAATAAATGATTTAAACAAGTCCCTTGGGTTCGACAACCCGTATTTCCGGATATTACTACACACAACGACCATACACTTGTGGTTAGATCGTGTCAAGTTTTTGGCACCGTTGTCGGGGACTTCGGCTAAATTAGTTATAATTCCTAGCCTTAGGGATCTTACTTTTTTGTTATATCTGATACTCACCTACGTTTTATGTGTGTTCTGTGATTCCATGTTAGATTGTACGGTGCATGTCCCGCTCTAGAGACGAGCCTTTGCATCCAACACTTGAAGACCCGGAATCCCTGCTACGAGCACAGCGTAGAGACAAGAGGAAATCAAGATCAGTTACCATGGATGAAGATACTAGAGCTGAGCTTGAAAGGATCCGCAAAGGTATGGAGGATGCGGATACAGCTAGAGCAGCAGCTGTAGAGGAAGCAGCCAATCAATCACGGGAAACTGAGCAGCTGAGGACTCAAATGGCTGAGATGCAGGCAAGGATGGATCGCTTGCCCCCCCCCCCCCAAATCCACAACCACGTCTTGGTGTGGGGGCACAAGTGGCGAACATCGGTGGGAATAATGGGGGATACAACAGGAAGAACGCCGAGGCACTGGTTAACAATGCCGAGATTGAAGACCGCCCTATGGTGGATTATTTCAGGACTACTCCAACATGTTACCAACCGACCATTGTCAGGCCGGAGATCAATGCCCAACACTTTGAGCTGCGCCAACATATGATTAATATGGTTCGTGATGAGTGCGCATTCAAAGGAGCTCCATGAGATGATCCCAACCACCATATGCTGGTATTTGAGCAAATCACATCAACCGTACACGACCAACGAGTTCCAGATGAAACAGTTAAGCTACTACTGTTTCCCTTCTCTTTATCTGGAAAAGCCAAGAAGTGGCTTATGGAACAACCAGCTAGGAGTATTGTGACATGGGCAGATTGTTGTCATGAGTTTCTGAGGAAGTATTTGCCACCATCAAGAGTCGCTCATCAGATGGCTGAGATTGAAAAATTCACTCAGGAAGAAGACAACTCATTGGGAGATGCGTGGAGGAAGTTTAGCCAAATTCTCCGTAGATGTCCGAATCATGGGGAGCCATGGCACAAGCTCCTCCATTATTTCTACAGTGCATTAGACAAGGAGACAGATGACCATTTGGATATGCTAGCTCGAAGTAAGTTTATGTGGCTTGGGGCACAGCGAGCTTAAGATCTGCTGAACAACATGTCTAAGAGAGAGACTATATGAGCTGAAACTCGTAGGTACTCCGAATCGGGGGATGCAGCCTTAGTCAACAAGATTGAATCTATGGAACAAAAGCTGGAATCCATGACCTCATCATTTCACGGAATGCAACCTCCATCACAGGTGAAGCCCATGGGTGAGTTACTAGCAGACGAGAGCCAGGGTTACGATGGTAGTGTTGAAGAGGTGAATTTTATGAAACAGCAAAAATGGTCCAACACATATCATCCCAATAATCACAATCACCCCACCTTCAGCTATGCCAATCCAAACAGTGGATTATATGCACCCGGTCGGAGACGAAATTCCCATACCAAGCACAAAGGCAGGTTCCACAACAGCAAGCTCCACAAAAAGAAGAACAAGAGACAAATGCTTTATTGAGAAAGTTACTAGCTAATCAAGACATGATGGAGAGCACGGTTGTCTCAATGCAAGCCACAATGAAGAGCCACGAGACGCAGATTGGGCAGATTGCCAATCAAAATATCAAACTTCCAGCGGGCATACTTCTAGCTAACACCATCATGCCTAATGAGCACCTGAACGCGATCACGACTCGCAGTGGCATCACTACCGAGGATCCCCCATATCCTAGCCACGCGCGAGCTGAGGCAACCAAAGCAACCGAGAAGGCGTTGGATGAAGCAATTCCCGTGCCTACCGTGATTCCCCAATCAAAGGACACGAGTAAGAATTTGGAGGAGAAACAAAAGCCGAAGGAGTACAGCATGCGTGTGCCATACCCACATAGGTTGAAGAGCCAAGAAGATGCAAAGCGCTTCAAGAAGTTTGTGGATATCTTCAAGAAGTTGCATATTAATATTCCTTTTGCGGAGGCCATTTCACAAATGCCAAAATATGCTAAGTTTCTCAAGGACCTCCTCTCTAATAGGAGGTGCATGGATTACTTTGAAACTGTAACCCTAAATGAAGAGTGTAGTGCCGTGGTTCAAAAGGCGTTACCAAAGAAGATGAAAGATCCAGGGGGTTTCATCATTCCTGTGACATTGGGAGATGCGTTCCATGGATGGGCATTATGTGATCTTGGTGCAAGCATTAATTTGATACCCACATCAGTATTTGAGCAACTTGGTGTAGGGGATCTAAAACCTACTCGTATGTGCTTGCAGATGGCTGATCGTACCATCAAACGCCCAAGAGGCGTTTTGGAGGATGTGCTTGTGAGAGTCGAAGGACTCATATTTCCCGCGGATTTTGTGATTTCAGACATGGAGGCTGATGATGATTTCCCACTCATATTGGGACGGCCATTCCTTGCCACGGGGAAGACGATCATTGATGTTGCCATTGGTGAGTTGACTATGCGGATAAACGACGAAAAGGTGACATTCAATGTATTTGAAGCTATGAAGTTCCCCGCGTATGCAGTGAGTTAGCAGTGTTTTGGTGTGGATGCACACACACCGATTGAGGAGGATGACATATTATTGGAGCAACTATATGAAGAACTTGCTCTACTTGATTCTAGTGAAAAAGAGCAAGTTATGGAGACTCATTGGCCAAAAGCCCCTACCCCTCGTTGATGAGGGAAGCAGGAAGATTCTTGCTCCTTCTCTTATTACTGCTCCCGTTTTAGAATTAAAGCCTTTACCTGTTCATTTAAAATATTTATACTTGGGATCTAATGAGACTTTGCATGTGATTGTTTCTGTATGTTTGGACATGAAATAGGAGGAGCAGCTTCTCAAGGTATTGCAGGAAAAGAAGGCATCTATGGGATAGACCATAGCGGATATCAAGGGGATCAGCCCCACAGTTTTCCAACGCAAGATCCGGCTCATGGAATATAAGAAGCCGGTAGTTCAATTTCAGCGCCGCCTCAACCCTCACATGCAGGAGGTGGTGAAGAAAGAGGTTCTTAAATGGTTGGAAGCAGACATCATCTACCGGACAGCACATGGACTAGCTCGGTGCAGTGTGTCCCTAATATGGGAGGTATTACTGTGGTGGAAGGGGAATAAGGTGATCAGATTACCACCCGTACTGTTACTGGGTGGAGAGTTGGCATGGATTACCGCAAACTCAATGATGCCACTTTGAAGGATCATTTTCCCCTCCCGTTCGTTGATCAAATGCTTGATAGGCTGGCGCTTCATTCTCATTACTGCTTTCTGGATGGGCACTCCAGGTATAATCAAATAGAAATTGAGCCAGCTGATCAGGAGAAGAGGACATTCACTTGTCCCTATGGGACGTTTGCATTCAGACGCATGCCTTTTGGGTTATGCAACGCACCTGCTATGTTTCAGAGGTGTATGTCGATCTTCTCAGCTACGATGAAGCAAAATTTTGAGGTCTTTATGGATGATTTTTTGCTATATGGTGATGGGTTCGAAGACACTCTGCAGCAGCTATCTCGGGTTCTTGATAGATGTATTGACTCCAAACTAGTGCTCAACTGGGAGAAGTGTCATTTCATGGTGACCGAGGGGATAGTGTTGGAGCACAAGATTTCAAGCAAAGGTTTAGAGGTGGACCGGGAAAAAATTGAGGTGATTGAGAAGCTTCCTTACCCTACATCTTTCAAAGGGGTACATAGTTTCTTGGGGCATGCAGGTTTTTACCGGAGGTTCATCAAGGATTTCTCGAAGATTAGAAAGCCTCTATCTGGTCTGCTTGAAAAAGATGCAATCTTCGATTTTGATGCAAAATGCAGGGCAGCTTTTGATGTGATCAAGGAAAAGTTGATCAGCTCACCCATCATCGCCACATCGGACTGGACCTTGCCGTTTGAATTTATGTGCGATGCTACGTGGGACATCGGAAAGATAAGGTAGCTCATGTCATTTACTATGCCAGTCGCACTCTTAACAATGCACATGTTAACTATGCTACCACGGAGAAACAGATGTTGGATATCATCTTTGCGTTGGACAAGTTTCGTCCATATCTTGTGGGTTCTCAGGTGACGATTTTCACAGACCATGCAGCCCTCAAGTACCTTCTCACCAAGAAGGACGCCAAACCAAGATTGATCCGGTGGGTTCTGTTGATGCAAGAGTTTGACGTGGTGATCAAAGATAAAAAGGGGGTAGAGAATGTTGTTGCAGACCATTTGTCATGGCTGGAGAATGAAAAGCAGGAAGAGGTGCCAATTAGAGAAGATTTTCCAGATGAACATCTTATGGTCGTGGTAGCAGTTGTGCCTTGGTTCGCTGACCTGGCAAATTTCAAGGCACTCAACATTGTCCCCAAGGACATGACCTTCCATCAGAAAAAGAAGTTCTTCGCAGATGCATGACGTTATTTTGGGGATGACCCCTATCTGTTCAAGTTAGGAGCTGATAATGTGTTGAGAAGATGTGTAGCTGAGCCAGATACGTTGGATATTCTTAGACATTGCCATAAACTGAATTGTAGAGGAAATTTTGGCAAGATGCGCACTATAGCTAAGGTACTTCAAAGTGGTTTTTATTGGCCTTCTTTACATAAGGATGCTCATCTATTTGTAGAGCAGTGTGACCGGTGTCAAAGAACCGGCAATATTTCCAACCGGAATGAGAGGCCTTAGAATTTTGTGTTGTAGGTGGAGTCATTTGACGTGTGGGTAATTGACTTCATGGGGCCATTCCCCTCTTCACTTGGTAACCTTTATATTATGTTAGCTGTGGATTATGTGACCAAGTGGGTAGAGGCAATGGCTTGTCCCAAGAATGATAGAGCTACTGTAGAGAGGTTTGTGCGCAAGAACATATTCCCGCAGTTTGATACGCCCAAGGCCATTATCAGTGATGAGGGATCGCATTTCGTGAACAAGGTCTTTGCCAACGTCTTGAGAAAATATGGGGTAAAGACACATAAGATATCACTGGCCTATCATCCGCAGTCGAATGGACAAGCTGAAGTATCTTACCGAGAGATCAAGGGGATTCTAGAAAAGACAATCAATCCGGGACGCAGGGATTGGTCCCTGCATCTAGATGACAGTTTATGGGCATACAGGACTGCATACAAGACCCCCTTGGGAATGTCTCCCTATCAGCTGGTATTTGGGAAGTCGTGTCACCTCCGGGTGGAACTTGAGCACAAGGCGTTCTGGGCCTTGAAGAAGATCAATTTGGATGCTAAGCTATCAGGTGAGCAACGGAAACAGGCACTACTTGAACTTGAGGAATCTCGATTGATGGTGTATGAGAGTGCAAAAATCTATAAGGAAAGGACAAAGCAGTGGCACGACAAGCACATCATACCGATAGACTTCAAGGTCGCACAGAGGGTGTTGATCTTCAACGCCAGGCTAAAGCTGTTTCCTGGCAAGTAAAAGTCTAGATCGAGTGGTCCCTACACGATTACAGCAGTCTACCTGTGGGGTTCCCTTGAGGTGGAAGATTCAAATGGGAACAGGTTCAAGGTAAATGACCAGAGAGCAAAGTCCTATGTGGATGGGAATTTCATTGGAGTCATTGAATGGCTCCATGCAACTCATGCAATTTGATTATCTCTGAGGTAACTGGGTCGGGCCGTCGCCCTTAAATTACAAGCGCTTGTTGGGAGGCAACCCAACCTATTTATTGCTGTAGTTTAGGTTTTAATACTGTCTTGTTTGTTTTTATTCTGTTTGATTATTTGAGGGGTACGAGAGAGTGGATTTAATATTCCCAATGAGTATGTGCAGGATTTCAAGGTGAAAGGCCTATTCCGGATCCCCCTTCTTGATGCGCGTGTGAAGAACATATTGACATTTGAGAAATAGCAGCCCAGAACGCGTATCGGGATCCGGAATGAAGAAATTGAAGTTTGATGCCATTTTTATACTTACTCAAAACACGCATCTCGGGAAGATCACAATTCCGGACTCCCCGTCTTGATATACGCGAGGATTTTATTGAGGAACAGAGAAAGCTAACACATATTGAGGATTACGAGGTGAAATTTTGAAAACGAGAATGAAAACAGAATTGAAGAGTGCCAATGTGTGGGGGTGGTTGAGAGCTTTTTGTACATTGGTGGATTGCGCATATCAGAGTCCGGATGAGGAAGTTACGCCACAAAGGATGCTCAAGAGAGTAAAACGAGGCCAAAAGCATCCGGAAATGCAAAACGTGCATTGGAACGAGTAAAATAGAAGAATAAAATATTCCCCAGACTTTGGGAATGTTTTATGGTAGAAGGGAGTCTCGAGGACGAGATCTTCGGAAAGCAAGAGCAGGATCAGATACGCGAAAAAGACCAAAAATGATGTTTTTGGCAGGTCCAGACTTCTCTTCGTACGAAGAGAATTGTCTTCCCACGAAGACATTTGACTTAGAAAAAATTTTAGCCTCTGAATATTGTCTTCCCATAAAAGCTTGCAGTACTTGTCTGGGAAGACCTTCGTACGAAGACATATTCTCTTCGCACGAAGAGTCTTCGTACAAAGAGAATTTTCTTCGTACGAAGACAACTGCCACTTTGACAGTTTTGTCCAGCCGGAACAAGAGAGAAAGGAGGAAGATTATGGGGGCATTTTGGAATTTTTGCACGAATTTCTTGATACATCTGAGGAGGAATCGGGCCTTCTTCTTCATTCTTCACGTTCAATTCTTCTACCTCCATAGCTAACCTCTTTAGCTCTTTCTCTCTCCCCCCACTCAATTCCCCACCGAATTCAACAAGGAACCAGCGGTTTTGTGCGCAATTGAGAGAGGATCAACGAGTGGTGGAGATTTTTGACTGAAAGTGACGAGAGAAGGAAAATTCAGTGAGTAAAGAACTAGGGTTTTCGTTCCTAGATCCGAAATTTGACCAAGTTGGAGGAAGATTCAAGCAAAAGTGAAGAAGACAACCTCGACGGGGACATCACAAGGAGCACGGTGCACCGTTCAGTTGAAGATTTCATCGAAAAATTTCGGCGATCCCAACGATAGTCCTTCTTGCCGGATTTTCTGCAAATTGTGCCCGTAAGACTTGCTCCGGGCACGTAGGTACTCTCTGCTCTAGCAATTTCAATATACGAGTCTTAGGCACAATGGAGTAAAAGCCCAATTTTATTTTGTTGCGCTTAGTAGCATGCTTGGTGGGGATTGAATAGAGTCCTAGGATTACATGCTTGAATTTGCTACGTGTTATGTTTTGTATACACTCCTTGTCACTGTGCACGAGTTGAATTGTTTGTTTTACTCATAATTTGAGCATTAAAATGGCGGGTGGTGGAAAGAAAAGAAAGACGGGTGAGGGGACATCTCAGGAGGCCTCCGGCTCGGGTGGTCCTCAATTAGAAATCCCACCTTCGCCCCAATATCCCATTCTGGCTGCCCCGTTGCCTACTAACCCGGGAATTGTGGGTAGGAGAATGTCTAAGGTTAACTTAAAAGAGCGTAGTGTGCGGCCCACTTGTTTTGATAGCTACCGCTTTGTGACCTACGAGGATCACCTCGACTCTATTAAGGACACCTACTTGAAAAAGTAAGGGCAGCCCGAGAAAGAGTTTCCAATGCATCCGGATATGCCACAGGGTATCAAGGATATTTTTGAGAGAGAAAAGCTGACCAATTGGTTTAAATTGGTAGGAAAGTCTAGTTCCCACATCGCCCGAGAGTTTTTTCTCAATCTGAGATATGCTAAGGACGGTGAGAGTCAGGATCCGCGCCTCGTCTATTGCAGAGGTACGTGGATAGTCTTCACGCCAGAGACTATCCGCTTGGCCCTTGGATTTCCACGATTGCGAGAGCCGTGTGCTTACAGTGCCACGTTGAGGAGTGAGGATATCTGGTCTCGAGTGAACTCTTTTTTTTTGATAGGGGAGTCGAGTCGTGGGAGAGGAGAGGCGATGTGACTCAGTGGAAAGCTCATAAGAACTCCTTCCGACCCGAGGCTAGGTGGTGTCGCGAGCTGCTAGAGAATTGGGTTCTGGGAATCACACACAATCCTCATTACTCTTTCCGGCTATGTGTCTTGGCTTTATGCTTGTGGACCGGGCTCGGGTAGACATCCCTAGGCTGATTTGGGCCGATTGTTTAGAGAGAGTCTCGAGGAATAACAATTTAGGACCCGGGCACACTTGTTTGCTAACCCATTTTGCCAAGACTGTAGAAATACCACTTGGGAGAGACATAGACCTGAAAAGGTTTACCGATAGGAAATGGTCTAGGTTTGATGAGTCGGCCAGAACCAAGGGCAAGGGTAGGAAGATGAACACCTCGAGGTTTTACAACCAAGTTGCCTATGATCACTTGAAGGTGGAGATGACCAGGAATAGAATTGAGAGAAGGCGCCAGTTTGATCATACGAGAAACAGTCTGGCGAAGGTGGGTAGTTTAATCCAGATGGTTGGCCAGTGGGTGATACAGTCGAGTGGTCAGGCGGCTGAGCAATTTGTTCCTCCGGTAACGACGACAAATCCTTGGTTTCAGGAGGACGAGTTCGAGTATCCGGTGCCTCCTAGTGAGGATGAGTTGGAGGAAGAAGAAGAGGAAGATGAGGACGATGAGGAGCTCGGAGAGCAGTATGCTTCGGGCCGATGAGGAGTAGAGAGTATAGATGCCTCCCATTAGGATTGTTGATTCCTCGTCCGATCGTTGAGGACAACGATGCATCCTAGTGTGGGGGGTGTGGGACATATTTTACTAGCCATTTGTCGAGTCTTTGCATCATCTTGTCACATGTAGGTAGGAATTTTAAGTTATGTCTTTATTTTCTTCTTTGTTATTTATAATTTTGTTTCCACGTTTATTTTTATTGAGTCATCGCACCAACGTATCGAGTCGTTAATCGAGTAGACCGTGCATGTAGGATAGGTTAAAAAAAAGAAAAAGAAAAAAACCAAAAAAAATTAAAAATTTGAGAAAGGGCAATCAAAAGAAGCTGAAAATGTTGTTGAATCGAGAAGTGTGAGACTTTTAGGCATAGGGTACGATTTGCGACCAAGAGTGACAACGTGAGTCCCCCTTAGTAGGTATAGAGAGACTTTCTTTACGGGAATGCATGCCTATTTTAAACACGTGATTAATTTTCAAATCTAAAGTGTGTGCCTAGTTTTCTTACAAGAGTTGAGCTAGGTGTGAGCTAAACAAGCCGAACGTTCTTGTGTACGTCTTAGGTAGTCGCCAACCCGCCTCGTAGTGGCACACAGAAATGCTGTGCGGGGTCGGTATTAGAGCACTCACTGCTTATAGAATTCACCCTGTAGGACCACTAGTAAACCCGTATTGAACCTTGGATTCTTTGATAAACTCTTGACATACGGTGACGATTATTGGCCTTCATCATTGATCGTTTAGAATCACCACTTTAGTGTGTCACGAGGGAGTTGTAGTTGAGGGGTTTCGTTGAGGGAGTGCTTCATGATATATTCTTATGAGTCTTACACATCGCTTATGCTTCATTTACTATTTACGAGGGGATGCGAGGGTGAGTGAGAGTAGGCTTGCGCACTTCAGTGTGGCGGTGTTCCAGGTCGTTACAACATGGACACAGTTGTGGAGAGTCGTGAGTGCGTGAAATCTAAAACGCACAAAATTGGGTTGGGTGATCTTAATTGGTAGATCGTGCTAGGTACCAGATTTCATTCATCGTGATGTAGGAGGTTCGGTTGGATTAGGCACGAGACAAACATCTAATAGACTACTTAAGAGGGACACGATTACATACGAGTGTGGGAGTGTCGACTATTGAATACGGACAACGAGATTGAGCTTGCGACGACTCCATCCCAACACATGTGCTTTGATTTCTATGCGGCTTAATTTGGTGACAACATTGATTTCATCGAGTTAGGGGGAGATGAATTTACTTGTGATATTTTTTTATCGAATTGATTATTTCCTCCCCTTTTCATCTTATGTTGGCTTGATTCTTGGAAGACCATTCGGAATTTGTGTTGCGGATTTTTTGGAAATTTTTGAGAAAAAAAATCAGAATAAAAAGAGATAAAAAAGAAAAGAGAGAAAAAAAATGAGAGTTGAAATAAAGGAATAAATGGGAGCTTATTGGAAGAACGAGTGGAGAAATAACTAGCTCATCGACGGGAAGTTTCATCTTGTGCACGATTCACGATGGTGTGCGCGAAGATTGTAATTGTACCGGGGTTTGAGGGGATCGAGGGCCGGAGATGGTGAGTTTCGGGTTCGGTTTCTATCATTGTTGTGAGGGTGTGTGAGATGTGGTTTTATTGTGAGAATGTGACGCTTTAGGACTATTACATGATTATTATCCTTTCGTCCCTAAGCCTCATTATTCTTACCTGTTAGTGGAATAGGAGCTCGGACCTTGAACGTGGCTTAGCTTAGCGTAGCCTCTTATTTTGTTGGCACGCACGAAGAGGTAATGCATTCTTGTACGTAGTAAGGATAGTTTCTCTATAGTAGCTAGGGGAGATTCTTGTTGTCGAATTTGGTTTCAACTCGTGCCTTGTATCTAGATTTCTCATTGCTTCATGATAACCGGTTTAAGCTAATGGAGATTGCCTGATCTCGCAAAAATAAAATAAAAGAAACAAAAGGTTTGTTATTTCAATACTTGCATTGTGAATATTGCATTTGCATATAGGTGCATTGTGTATAATCGAGTCGTGTCGGCTAGTAAAAGGATGGTTTGTGCTTTGGTATCTGACTTGGACTTGTATGCAATGATTGGTGAAATTATGCAATTGGCGTAGGGAAGTTATGAAATGGTGAATCGGTTTTGTATGCAAAGTTGGATTGATTGCGGGAAGTGATAGGAGGTTGGCTTGACATTTTTATATGACTTGGGAATTTGCTCGGGACGAGCAAAAGGTAGTGTGGGGGTAGTTGATAACTTCGTTTTCAGAGTTATTTTATGCCTTATATTTCTACATTTTGCGTGCTCAACATGTAGACTTTATCGTCTTTTGAGTAAATTATGCTGAAATTGTGATAATATGAGTTCATGGGCTTAACTTGTTGAATCCGGGAGTTTCTATGGATATTTTGAGATTTTATTATTATATGATCGCGGGTTGTGTTTCCGTGTTGAGATTCATAGGAAAATAGGGCTTGGGGGATTATTCGGGAGATGGAAACGAGCTTCGGAAGCAAGGAACTCAAAGAAAAAGTCAAAGGAAGAAATGCAGAAAAGAGGGGTCTTCGTACGAAGAAAATTGTCTTCGTACGAAGAGATTATACTTAGCCAAATTTTGGAGTGCTGAAATTCTCTTCCTAAACAAGCTTGCTGTACTTACATAGCAGATCTTCGTACGAAGAGGAATTGTCTTCGTACGAAGACTCTTCGTACGAAGAGAAAAGTCTTCGTTCGAAGATATCGCAAAAACGCAGGATTTTTCGGGGCTTTTGTGCAATTTATCCAAAATTTGTAATATCATTATGGAAACATATTTAAAGGTTTTAGGTCGTGATTTTCAGTAGTTTTCACGTTAGAGACGTATCTTGGAGAGCTATAAGCCATTGTTGGAGCTTACGAGCGATTGGATCACTTCCTTTGATTCCTAAACTCTTTCTTCTTGCTAGTTTTTTATTATGAACATTAAACTCGTTGTTTTGAGTATGATGTGTAGTAGCTAAGTACTTATTTGCTGGGAATTACTTGTTGGAAAGCTAGGGCTTGCTTGAATAAATGCTTTGATACTTTGATTCGTTCTTTGGATTAAAATTATGCGTTCGCCTCCTTTATGATTAACTTGTGTTTGATTATTCAATGTTCTTGTGAGTAGCTAACGCAAACTCAATTAAGAACTTGTGTGGTAACTCCATGAGATCTAGTCGGTAAATCAAGATAATCACCTAATCCTATCATTATTGTAACTAGTTAGTGTTAATTAGGATCAAAGAGTAGATTAAAGTCCAATAATGCATGCCTATAATTGAATTAGGCTTGGTAACTCGGTCTAAATTGATCATAAGTATAGGTAAATTGCTTGGTGACTCGGTAATTTGCAGGTTGCTCGATTGATAAATGTAGCGTATTTGCGTTCCAAAGATCAAGACAACATCAGTAGAATTCCTAGTGATCCACAAGAAGAATTCCTAGCACTCGTCTTTTTTTATAAGCAAACACCTTACAATTCTTGTCTTTGTTAATTGTGAAGAAACTCATAACTAATTGACATTTTTGTTCTTTTACTTTAGTAGAATTAGAAAAACCATCAACTCTGCAACTTGCCCACATAAGGTTAGACATAATAACTGATTTAACAAAGTCCCTTGGGTTCGACAACCCGAATTTCCGGATATTACTACACACGACGGCCATACACTTGTGGTTAGATCGTGTCACAAGGAAAAAAATACATGGTTTAACACAGGAAAATAGTGATGTTTCTCATGTAAAGTTCACATCCAAATCCTTAGACACATCGTCCACAATGATAGAATCTGACGGAGCATTCAAGCAACATTCAATTTTGTCACAAATACGAGCATAGCTCCCCGGATCTTCATTAGGCATATCAATACTAACCTGAGTACCTCCCAGCAAAGTTTTGATCTCATCACATTCAAAGTCATAGGAACTCCGCAAGTACTAGGCTCTTCTAGAGCACAAGACAATTCTACATTCCTTTCATGAGTGGTAGCATCAACTTTGACATCTAACCCATCACGTGAGTGGTTTCCATTTTGTAGCTCCTCCTCACATGTGTCACTATGTGAGTCATCCAAAGTGGCTCCACTCATGTCATGGGTTGAAGAGTCGTCATCACAAACATCAATCTCACTACCAATATCACTATCACATGCTTCTCTAGAGTGTGCAAATGAGAAATGAAAAACTATCACCTATCCTAGTAGAAACAACTCCATCATAAAAAATTTGGTCATTATTAGGCTCGTGATGTGTTATGAACTTGAGACTCGTGTGATGGTGATTCTTGTGAGGAATGAGAATTAGTGCAAGAGACTCATCATCATGCGATTGTGAATATAAGGATTCCAGTCTATTGACCAAGTGCGAAAATGATTCTACTAGTTCCTTATTTGATTTCAAAACTTCTTGAAGTTTTTTTCTCTAGAGAATAACTTGTAGGCTTCTTTAGTTCATCATTAAAATATGCTTCCATTTCAATATTATTCTATCCTCTTGATTCACAAGTCATGTCATTATATTCATAAGAGTTTGAAAACATGTAAGTGTGTGAGGGTGGTGATTGTGCACATGAAGCCTGAAATGTGTGTGCATGTGACCTACTATCATGCCAAGAATAATCACTTATGAAAATAATCACCATTATTGTAAGCACGCTCACGTTTGATACGCATTGATTCCCTAGAATGATTTTCATGTCTAGTAAGGGCATGGTAATAAGGATATGAAGAAATGTTAGGCCTCATCTCACAAAAATTAACATATGCACGAGACATTTTTTCCCAAGAAAGTAGATCGGAGGTCTTATCCAACCACAAACAACTAGAGAAAATGTCAAAAGAAAAACTACTAACTAACTAAGAAAGTAAAGCAAATAAAATCTAACGCCTAGCCTCTCCCAGGAAACGACGCCAAAAACTTGTTGCGGTGAAATCCCAACAATAGGATTATCGTTCCAAGTAGTACCAGATAAGTCCGGGGTCGAATCCACAAGGAGAGGAGGGTTAGAGAATGACTTACGATACTAGCAATAGAAAGTAACAAACGACTACTTAAAGCAATTAATGTAAATTCTCATAGGCTTTAAATCTAGCCAAGCTATCAAATCTACTACACAAGTGATGGAGCAAGTTGAGAGTTTTGATTTTTGCTAAAGTAAATAACTAAGAAAGAAGTAAAATACCAAGTAGAGAGGGGCTAGGGATCATCGATTTCCCTAGTGACCAATCCTCCAATTATATTCAACATGGTTCTCAAATCACATGTGTCAATCCACACGACAAGTATCTCAATGAGTGATTGCTCATTGCAATCCAACTCGCGACAAATGAAATGTGTAAATCCAACACGTTATGAAATCACTAAAGAGGTCATTAAAATGAGGTTTCGAAATTCCAAGTGTTTCAAGCATCATTCATATGTAAACACACATAGGTATTTCCACATGAAAGATCAAGAAACAAGTGAGATTAATAAATTCTCACTCAAATCACCTAACTAGTACTCAATTTCTCAAAGTTAGGATTGATGAATTCTTCTCACTCAAATGAAACTTCAAATCAAACACAACAAGCATATTTTCACATCTACCTATTCAGTACATCAAATATATCAACATGAGAAATCCAAATATTGCACTAAGCATTCAAGTGAACCCAATTCAACCAATTCTTCCTTCAAGTTCAACTTGACTCAATAAGAGGATCGGGGCACTAGATAGTCCCAAATCACCCAAGCAAATGAACTATCTAGAGATTATAAGAAATTCAAGAGTGATTAAGAGAAATGAACATTCAATAATCATTGCTTGATATTCCAATACAAGTTATCACCAATTCTTCATCAACTACTTGATTTTATCTTCAACAATGAAGAATAAGAACAACCCACTTCTTTTAAACTACAAATAAGATATGGTAATGAATAAAAGATGAAGAAAGATCTACTAAATGATGGGAAATCATCAACTAATCAGCTACTAGTTGCTGCTACTACAGTAACCGAACCCAAAAAATAGTGCAGTAGCAGCAGCAAACTTGACCCGAACAGAGCCTAAACACCCAAAGATGGTGAAATTCTACCTCCTCTCTTCCCCTATTCCTATTTCTCCTATTCTTTTCCCTGAGTGTGCTCGAAAAAAGAGCTCATAGGATCCAGAACAACCCCACGAATGGGCGAAATTAGAGAGAAATATAGGATATATAGCAACCCGTCTAAAAGGGTGCCGAAGGTGTCTGAGCAGAGACCCCGAATTTCTTCTTTCTTGTGTTTATATAAACTTCAGGGGTTGGTTTCGTAGCCTCCACGACTTTATCTAAACCGTCCAATTGAACTCAGAAGATCTGAAACGTTGATTTGTAGTTGCTTCAAGAACCCTAGGTGAATTGGGGGGTTTTGTATTCTTTGCGCCTTGGGACAAATTGAGGGAAGAGGAAGGTAAAGCATGGGATAGGGAGTTTATTGGGACCAATTTGAGTCAATTTGGTTGAGATTTGGCTGGTTACAATGGAGGTTGGTCTTCATCCGTGTTTTCCATCAGGGAGAGAGAAGACTGAACGCTAGCTGGTGTGAGTTGTTCGCCCAACTGTTAAAAGCTCTTCATTGTGCTCCATAAAACATTTATAAAACTACACTTACACCCCCCAAGTCATTACAAACTCTTCATTGCATCCCTTAAAAGCTTCAAGTAACTCCACTTTAGTCCAAATCCGTTATAATCTTGTCTATTATGCCATTGAATTCACTTTTTAACTTTCAATTTACTCATCTAGCTTGCTTTGTCTTCAACTTTGGCCTCCTTATTCACTTTTCTTCTCAACTAAGCCTTCTAAATTCCTTTTTCACGTGTCTTTTCTCTTCTAGGCTCTTCCAATTCATCATTTAAGAGCCCCTAAACTAGAGTCTTGTGTTTCAAAGTACGTTTTGCCTACAAAACAAGAGGAAAACAACCAAAACTACGAGAACAAGCATAAGTCCAGAAATAGGGATAAACTACGTAAATTACACGTACAATCAATTGACGAGAGATTCATTAGACTAGTAAAACATGCAATTTCCATTCATCAACACATACAATCTATTTAATAATGAACCATGTGAGATTGTACATACGAGTTCAACAAAATAAACCTCCTGCTTAAGTATGCGAAGAAACATTCCTGCAACTAGGTTAGAGTTGCGCATATTCTAGAACATACAAATGACGAGCACAAACAATTACTCTTGGACACTCATGTTAGATTTTTTTGACCTACCGAGAGTGTTACTGCAACACCATCCTAGAGTTCTCCCACTTGGACGCTTATGGAACTTCGAATTGAGATAAACCAGTCTTCACCTTGTGTCACACGAATTCATGAGGTTCAAGGTGACATCATCTCTACGAATATGTGACGCTTCAAGAAATAGGACACTCCACCATCAACGTTTTTCTTTATAGAGTTCTCCTCCATAGAAAAGTTAGAGTCGAACACTAACGAGATGTTGTCTGGTGAAGTCTTGAGATTCCAACAAAATCAGGACTTCAGATAATATCAGAGACGCCTTGTTCCATGATCTTCCAAGCTAAACATACTTGGAGGCAGAGGAAAACATGTTGAGCAATCACATGATATTTTACTCCCCTTGTCTTACAGAATCCCTCGAATCTAATCAAAGGGTGTGAACATTGCAAAGATCCTACTTTAATGCTTTCCTGCAAATTGTTAGTTCTTCCAGAAAACATAATAGGCACAACATACTAATAAATGTGGAATTACACAAGTGTCCAGAGAGTATTATGTTAAAGCTAATGTAAGAAGTCAATGATGCATACTGTAATACTCAAATTAACACCCAGTTTGAAACACAAAGACTCATAAGAGACACAAATTGAGAATCTACTTTTTTGTGGGTAATGTGATGCATACAGTGAGTGAGAGCAAGTAACACACGTGTGAATGAAGGAAATGGGGAGTTAAAATCATTCGACACATGTATGCATGAAATGTCTCGAACTGTAACATCACATGTCGGAACAGATGCCCTAGAGGCAATCTTATTTAGTATGAACATTATTTTTGGCTAGAATATTCATTTTATTAATTATGGAGATATTTATTATAATGAATTCCTTATATTATAAATGTGTTATTTATCTTAAATATCCCTAGTCGATTATACTTATTAATTGGGCGATCAACTATAGACTAGTATGTGGGTAGATTGATATGGAGATATCAAGTCTAGCACATGGATATGCATTAGGAGTAATGGCATACTGGATTGACCCACAACTAGAAGGCTACATACAAGTCATGTAAATTCACAAGTGCTTCTCGTAGTGACAACAGTATTGTCATCCTTAGACTTGAAGTCACTAGATCCTCTAGTTGTGGAATATTGTGTTTTGATATCGTCAAACGCTACACCGTAACTGGGTAGTAATAAATGCTCATATCGGACACAATAGGAAGCAAGTTTAGAGATGGTAGTGATGTAGATATAATTTTTCCCTCCCACATAACGGGAGAAAATATCCTCGGCCACTCGAAGGGTAGTTCTTATAGAATGTCTGGCCAGTCTCAGATAAATCAATATGGGATATTGATGTTATTTGCATGGATAAGACTATTTCCAGGATCGAGAAACTATGGATTGGATATACGAGTGTGACTTGTATGTCTCGTGTCCAATTTGGATATAGAGACAAAGGGATGAGACAATACAGTCACAAGCTTTGTCGGATTACTGACTATTTCAATTAGTTGGGTGGCATAGATGTGTTGCTAGACAGCGCTCCATGTTAGTAATCGTTACTACCAACTAAGTAAGAACCTATGGGGTCACACGCATATGAATTAAACTAGTCTTGGGAATTAATAAATATGATTAATTAAATAGAAGGATCAATGCACAACCACATGCAAACTTAGTAGGACTAATTTGCAATGTGGACTAACTCATGTAAGGACATGATAAGTATAGGGGCTAATATGTAGTTAACAAGGAGTTGGTAGACTATATATATGAAAACTCCTAGCTTATTCTCGTTAAGTGTGTCATAATTGTCATAACACAAGGAGATAAAAAGGCAAGGAGAGAGATCAACACTAGAGGGCTGAACCCCCTAGTGTCGTCCCTACCCCGTCGGGCACCAAAGATAGGGGCGGCCTCGTTCTTGGTTCGTTTGCGTTATTCTTCTTATTACTCCTTCAATCAATTGCTAGCACTCCGGATTGAAAGAAATCTAGACTTGATACTAGGTGTGGACTATCCGTAGAGACGTGAACACTATTTCACGTCTGACGTCATCCAATGAGACAAACAAGGTATTTTATACTAAATCCATTACCATCGTTATGATGTCTAGTCATGTGATCCTTGGAGGGTCTTGTGCGGATCTTTTTTGTTTTATTCTGCTGCGTAATCCGTTACAAAACCCTACATAAAACACTCCAGAGCAGTCATATGATTCAGTCACGAAGTTCTAATTAACATGTAGGCATCCAGTGAAAATAAGAACCAAGACATACTGTAAAAACAAGGAAACAATTATCATGTGAGGCTCATTTTGTAAGACACATAAGAATAAGAAATTATAAAATTAAACAAACATACACATAACTCTGTCTTGCTCGTTATGCGAAAAACACAAAAGAAAGACATTTTTTGGATGTATGCTACTACAAGATAAAAAATCATACACAACACATACAGTGCAACGGGGGAGATCTCTTGACATCTAGTTTCTGCAGATGCTCGTACGATTTTCTCATTCAGGTTATTTTTCAACACACATGAAGTCTCCATGTATGGATACTTTGTGATCCTTGTTGTTCTAAAGAAGACCCCATTTTTTCCCTTACCAATCCTCTGTGTAAGTTCAGCCTGTTTCAAAGGCTTGAAACAGCTTCAAGGCCTTGAAACTGCTTCCAAGGGTTTGAAACAATCATTGCAGAATACAGCATGAACTTAAAGGGAGCTTTTGATTTCATTCCAACTCCTGATATCCTATGATTGATTATATGTTACTTGATGATGTAAGACAAATCATTTTACTACTCTAAACTGTAATTAATATATTTGTTTGACTAAGTGTTGCAGGGATATACAGTTGCTTATTTTGTAGGAATAAGTTCTTAAACTGGAATGTGCAGAAAAGGAAACTGAGCTGCTGATTTGATTCTGTGTTAGCTCAAATCTAATGTGGACCTTCCTAACTCACTCCTAAAAAACAACAAGACAGTATCCTGAAGATATTGAGCAACTAGCCATTGGAGGAAGCTGTTAGAAGAGTCAAGATTTGAAGATGCTTTTTAGGAAAGTTTGTTGAGAAGATTCTGAAGATCTTCAATTCAAACAGGCTGCTTAAAATATGAAGTTAATAAAGAATTTCGGAGACACAACAGAGAGCAATACACAGAGACATTGAAACACTACAGAGGATTGACAAGCAAACAAGAAGCAAATCTACATCACTCTGAAGAATTCAGGATGAAAGACTGCCAAGGAGATATGAGATAAGCTTGTGGTTACCTTTGAAGAAATTAGCCAAGTCAAGAAAACCAAGATCAACATATTCCTTAGGCAATATGAGTTGTTCAAGATGAATGGAGATGAATCAATTAGAGACATGTTCAAAAGATTCACTGATATTGTCAACAACCTTGATTCATTAGGAAAACCCATTTCCAATGAAGAAAAAGTTAGAAATATTCTGATAAGTCTTCCTAAAGAAAAATGGGAACCAAAGACTACTGCCATTGAAGAATATCAAGATCTATAATCTCTTCAACTTGATGACCTTCAAGGAAAGCTGCTCACACATGAAATCTCTATGAATGAAACTGGTGGAGATTTACCAGACAGTGACAAGAACTTAGCTCTCAAGGCCAAGGAGAGTGAATCATCTGAGAGACTTGAACCAGAAGAAGATGATCATGAAGATCCTTTTGCTCTCATTTACAAAGCCTTGACCAGGATTCTAAAGATGACGAAGAACTTTGGAAACATAGACTTCAACAAGGACAAACACAGATCCTCCAGTAGCAGAGACTACAAAGGTAAAGCTATATCTCATGGTAATAAAGCTAAAGTAATGAATTTCTTTGAGTGTGGTGTTGCAGGACACTTAATCAGAGACTGTCCACACAAAAAAAGCAAACAATTTCAGAAGAAAGACCATGAAAAAATAAAAAAAGCTATGGTAGCTTCCTGGAGCGATTCTTATTCCTCTAGTGATTATGAGTTTGAAGAAGAACATGCCAACCTCTGCCTTATGGCCAAGCATGATGAAAGTTCTGGAATGAACATTGAGGTAATGGTAAACTGTTTGATTTCTAACCCAACAGATGTCCTCACTGATTATCTTAGAACAATTCTTTTAAGTGAGGAGGACTATTTGAACGAGATTAGAACTTTGAAAGATAAGGTTCATGAGCAAGCAAAAGAGAACTTGGAAATTTTTTGTCAAAATCAAAGCCTTGAAATTTCTCGGAAGAATTCTGACATAGATTTCAAAGCCTTGGAAACCATTTTCAAGGCCTTGAAAACTCAGGTCAAGGAAGTAGTCACTGAGAACTCTCTTTTGAGTGACATAATTGTTTCTCTAAGACATCATTGTTATGAATTGGAGGAACAAAAGACTACTCTAACTGAGAAACTTCAAGATGCTAAGAATGCTATGACAAAGCTTGCTGTCTCATAACACAACCTGGATTTGATTCTTGGAGGAAGCTTACAGTCTGTTCACAAAACTGGTATGGGCTACAATACAAACTTTCCTAGAAAGAGCAACACCAGATTTGTGAAGGCTAGTAACAAAACTTCTCCGAAATGCCATTACTGCAACAGAATTGGTCATGTTAAAATGACCTGCCCTTTTAGAAGAAGAGACCCTCAAATAATGAGAAAAACTTTTCCAGTTCAACTGAAAGGACAAGTTAGACACACTTGGGTTCCAAAAGGGGTTATACCACCTAACATGGTTGACCCTGAATATGAACTTAAATTCTACACTTGGTCTAACAGCTGGGTAAGGCAGTGAATGGTGTTTGCAGGATGTCATAAAGAGTAAAGATCAAAGATGGTTTATGGACAGTGGATGCTCCAGACACATGAGTATTCGTAAAGTTGGTTTAGACTTTGAAAATTCTATTTCTTGTGTCTATTTAGTTGATGGTTTGAAATTCAATCTGCTTAGTGTATCTCAACTTTGTGATAATGGTAACAAGGTTTCTTTGACAGAGAGAAATATGTGGTGAAAAATTAGAAAATCTGGAGTTTGCATTCTCACTGCCTCAAGGAAAACAATGTCTATACTTTACACACTAACAAAGTTGAAGGTGAAGGTGAAAGCTCGAAGTGTCTCAAGGCCTTGAAAGAAGATTCAAAGCTTTGGCACAGAAAGCTTGGACACATTAGCTTGCATACCTTGAACAAGTTGATCTCTAAAGACCTGGTAAGAGAATTTCATTCTATCAAATTCAGAGATGATGAAATATGCAAAGCATGTGCTCAAGGTAAGCAGATAAGGAGCTCATTCAAAACAAAGAAATTTGTAAGTACTACTAGACCCATTTAACTACTTCACATGGATTTTTGTGGTCCTATGAGGATTCCAACTCCAAAGGGTAAGAAGTATATGTTAGTTATTGTTGATCATTATTCTACATTTATGTTAGTTATCGTTGATGATTATTCGATATTTACTTGGGTTATGTTTCATAGAGATAAATCTGAATCTCTAACTGAATTTCCAAAGTTTTTTAAAGAACTTCTAACTTTGAAAAACCTACAATTGCTTCAATCAGAAGTGATCATGGTATAGAATTTGATCAGCTTGAGTTTGATTTATTTTGTGCTAAATCTGGTATCTTTCACAACTTTTCTGCTCCAAGAACTCCTCAACTAAATGGTGTTGTTGAAAGAAAGAACATGAATCTTGAAAAATGTCAAGGAAAATGCTTCTAGATAACAAGTTACCAAAGTCATTCTGGGCAGAAGCTGTGAACACGACCAACTACATACTCAAAAGATGTCTGATTAGGCCAATTTTGAAGAAGACCCCCTCTGAACTTTTCAAAGGAAGAAAGCTAAATATTTCTTATTTATAATCTTTTGACTACTCTTGTTTTGTTCCCAAAAATGGTAAGGACAACCTTGGTAAGTTTGATGCAAAAAGTGATGAAGGTATCTTTCTTGGTTACTCTCTGACTAGCAAAGCTTATAGGGTTTACAATAAAATAACTAAGCTTGTTGAAGAAAGTATTCATGTCATTTTTGATAAAAGCTATGATGGTTCTTTGAGTGAAAATTTTGAAGACTTGGATTTAAACAAGCATGATTCAGATGATGAAGGATATACTTCACATGGTTTCAAGGAAAGCTTGCAGGAAAACAGGAAGAATTCTCAAGGCCTTAAACATAGGTCTCAAAGCCTTGAAAATGAACAACAGGAGTATCAAAGTGATCAAGCTATTTCCTCAAGATCTCAAAGGATTGAAAATTTACCTGGAGAACCTGAGCCATGGACTCCAATAAAGAGATTCAAATATCTGTCATCTCATTCAATTTACAACAATATACCTGATCCATCCACTGGTACACAGACAAGATCCCAATTGAATAACTTGTGTGCTTTTAATGCTTTTTTTTTCTTTTAGAACCCAAAAATGTGAAAGAATTATTACAAGAAGTAGACTGGAACATTGCAATGCAAAGTGAATCCAATGAATTTGAGAGAAAAAAGGTGTGGAATCTAGTTCCTCCATCAAAAGATCATTCTGCTATTGGCACAAGGTGGGTGTTCAGAAACAAGTCAAATGAAAATGGTAAGGTAATCAGAAAAAAATCCAGACAAGTAGCTCAAGGCTACAACCAAGAAGAAGGTATTGATTATGAAAAGACTTTTCCTCCTGTTGCAAGGTTAAAGGCAATTAGAATGTTACTTGCATTTGAATCTTACGTGAACATTAAACGTTTTCAAATGGATGCCAAGTGTGCATTTGTAAATGGTTACTTGCAAGAAGAAGTTTATGTGGCTCAACCTCCTGGATTTGAAAGTGATGAGTTTCCAAATCATATAAACTTGACAAAGCTCTCTATGGTTTAAAACAAGCTCCAAGGGCTTGGTATGAAAGACTTTCAAAGTTTCTACTTGAAACTGGTTTCAAGAGAGGATTGGTTGATAAAAACCTTTTCATTAACACTCATGAGAAATACATTTTAGTAGTTCAAATCTATGATGATGATATTCTGTTTGAAGCTACTAATGATTCTATTTGCAAGGATTTCTCAAGTCTTATGAGCAGGGTATTTGAGATGTTCTTAATGGGAGAATTGAACTTCTTCCTTGGACTGCATGTACAACAGATTAAGAAAGGAATCTTTCTGCGTCAAAACAAGTATACTAAGGACTTGATCAACAAGTACAATTTGTATCATTCCAAAGTTACAAAGACTCATATGATTTCTACACTATCATTAGATAAGGATCAAGCTGGTAAGAGTGTAAATCAGAAAGAGTATAGAGGTATGATTGGATCTTTGCTAAATCTCACTGCTAGTAGACCAGACATTATGTTTAGTGTATGTATGTGTGCAAGATTTTAATCTGATCCCAAAGAGTCACATTTAACTGTTGTTAAAAGAATATTCAGATATCTGAATGTACCAAAGACATAGGGCTTTGATATCCAAAACAGTCTAACTTCTCTCTTTGTGGATATTCAGATGCTGACTTTGCAGGATATAAAGTTGGCAGAAAGAGCACTTCAGGGTGTTGCCAATTCATTGGCTCATCGCTAATTAGTTGGCATTCAAACAAACATAACTATGTGGCATTATCAAAAGCTGAAGCTGAATATATAGCAGCTGGAGCATGCTGTTCTCAAGTGTTGTGGATTTCTCAGCAAATGAGGGATCTTGGATTTGATTTCAAAGAAATACCTATCAGATGTGAGAACGCCAGTGCTATTTCATTTACAAAGAATCCAGTTCAGCATTCCAAAACCAAGAACATAGATGTTAGAAATCATTTCATCAGAGATCATGCTAAGAAAGGTGATATTATTCTTAAATTTGTCCATACTAACATGCAGCTGGAAGATATCTTCACTAAACCATTTCCAGAAGACATATTTACAACCCTCATATTAGAGATGGGTATGCTCAATAAGAAAGCATTGGTTTAGGGGGAGTATCAGGTAAGTTTTAGGTAAAGTATCATGTGTTTCAAATTTTTGAACTGATTTTCAAAGCCTTGAAAATCATTTCAAAGCCTTGATGATACTTGTTTCAGCAGTATAGCTTTTTCAAGGCCTTGAAATTCTTTCCAAAGCCTTAAAAATAAGTATATATGATATTTAGTCAAAAATTTGAATCTTTCAATATTGTGTGCCATGTCAGTAGATAAATTCTCAATATTGTATTTACTCTTTAAATTTAATTTCATATAAATCAGTATTAATTATTTCCTTTCCCACGTCACACACACACACAAATTTGAATTTCATTCAAACTGTAAAGATCTTAAAGAGATTTGTAAATATTTTTGTCTCCTTATCCAACTCAAACTCTCTAGTATTTATTTTCTTCTATCTCTCTCTCTCTCTCTCTCTCTCTCTCTCTCTCTCTCTCTCTCTCTCTTCTCCGGATCAATTATGTATATCTATTCTCTACCCTCTAACCCTAATGAGCACAAGAAGATAATCCCAAAGAATCAAGATCGCTAGAGGTTCAAAGGTGGTTTCAGAAAAGAAGATGAAGAATGCAGAAGATGTGATTCAAACTATCAGTGGTGATTCTAGTTCAAGAACTCCAACTGAAGAAAAGGCTCCTTCTCCTCCAAATAAGAAGAGCAAGAAAGACCTGACACCAAATTCCAGCAAGAAGAGGAAGATGGCAGATCAGTCTGCGCCTGATAAATAGCCAAAGGAACAAGTAGCTAGTCCAAAGAAGTTGAGAAGAAGAAGCCTACAATTGCTGACAAGGGAAAAGAAAAATTTGTAGAGTTGCACAAGAGAAAAGCACTGGAAAAGAACTGCAGATCTATTCAGAAAAGCCTCAGTCCCCTGGTAAGAAACTTTAGCAAGTGGTTTATTTCTCAAACTGCTAGAGGTCAATGGTTAGATGGTTTTTATTCTAGACCAGTAGCCTATTGTAGCGTGGTTAGTGTTAACATGTTGAAAAACATGAACCTCTAATGTGTTAAGAGGCTGAAGAAAAGCTCTATTTGTAAAGCTTTGAACCCTCCTGAAGTTGCCTATCCTAGGCTTAATAGGATTTTCTATCTGAACATGAATCAACTCAAAACTACTGTTAACTTGGTGATCCAATCCAAAGTTGTTGGGATTACAATGGAGTTAGATCACTCAGAGTTTTACAATATTTTAGGATGTCCCAAGAGATACAACACACAAAACTATCCCAACAAGGTTGAAGCTTTGAAACTGGCTAGGGAAGAATTCTTTCTACTTAATGTCTCTACCTTCTCAAAACAGTTAACACACTCTGTGCTAACTGTTGAAGCCAAAGTTTTGTTCATAGTCTTGATGAGGTGTGTAGTGCCCTAGGGAGAATTCAACAGAGCTTCTGACTGACAGGGTTTTATATTTGATGCATTTGATCATGCATGGATATGAGATTGATCTTCCAACAATTGTGATGGAACACATGCTCCACTCCCAGACCAAAGAAAGAAAGCACCATTTGCTTTATGCTAATCTGCTTTTTGCTTTCTTTCTTCACCTTGACCTTCCTACTGACAGAGAAGAAACCATTACCACTGGTTTTGGCATGCTTGATGAGAAAGAGTTGCAATCCAAGAATTTTTCTACTGTCTGAGAAGGATTTGCAATCCAAGAATTTTTCTAAACCCAAGGCCTTGACCCCTCCTTCAAACCTACCCTCTCAACCTCAAGACCTTTACATGGCGGTTCAAAGACTTGAAGTTCTTGAGAATGATATGGATGAGCTAAATGAAAATCAGCATGAGTTTAGCACTGAATTCAAGCAAGTAAAGTATATGGTTTAAAAGTATCTTCAAGAGCATCAATGTACTTCATGTAGAAGAAGAAGTTTCTCAGGCTGCAGAAGGATCAAAGAGGGATGCAGAAGGTTCAACCAAAGATCTGTTCAGTGAGCATACAACTCGGGATGAGACTACAGGGGTGGTAGACAAAGAAAAACAAGCTGTTCAGGAACAGGGTGATGAAGAACAGACTATGGGATGTTGATCAAGGATCTCAAGAAGAAGAAGAAGAAAGCTGTCATTCCAGAGATAGTAACTGAAGAACAACTGTTTGAAGCAACCGGTGGTGCTACTGGTCATGAAGATCAAGGCGAAGAACAACAAGATGATGAGGATGATAAGAAGATAGTGGAGAAGAAGATGCTGAGCCCAAGGGAGATGGAGACCCAACCCTTTAATTCTTGACTCTTCTTTCTTTCTTTTTTCAATTCCTTGAATTTCTCTTCAAAGTCTTGAAAATTTCTATCATTTCAAAACTTTTTTACTCAGTTTTCCAAAAATTGATCCAAAATTTTCTCATCCTTTTTAGATGAAAGTCAAAAAGGGGGAGAAATTTAGGTGTTTATTTATTTACTTTAAGTACTTCTTATCTGGATTAGAGTTCCGATTTAGATCAATAGGGTTTGCTAGACATTGTTATTTTTTACATTGTTGAAATAAGTTGAATTTCTTGGATATCTTGTGTTACAGTTTATTATCATGAATTCTTCTATACTCTAATGTATATTTTTTTCCAGAAAATCAGTCCCTAAAACATTAAGGTTTTGTCTTTCATCAAGGGGGAGATTGTGTCTATTTCAAGGCCTTGAAACTGCTTTCAAGGGTTAGAAACAATCATTGCAGAATACAGCATGAACTTAGGGGGAGCTTTTGATTTCATTCCAACTCCTGATTTTCTATGATTGATTATATGTTACTTGATGATGTAAGACAAATCATTCTACTACTCTAAACTATGATTAATCTATTTGTTTGACTAAGCGTTGCAGGGATATACAATTATTCTATTTTGCAGGAATTAGTTCTTAAACTGGAATGTGCAGAAAAGGAAACTGAGCTGCTGATTTGATTCTTTGTTAGCTCAAATCTGATCAGGACCTTCCTAACTTACTCCTAAACAACGTCAGGACAGTATCCTTGAAGATATTTAGCAACTAGACGTTGGAGGAAGCTGTTAGAAGAGTCAAGATTTGAAGCTGCTTTTTAGGAAAGTTTGTTGAGAAGATTCTGAAGATCTTCAATTCAAACAGGCTGCTTAAAAGATGAAGTTACTGAAGAATTTCGGAGACAAAACATAGAGAAATACAAAGAGACATTCAAACACTACAGAGGATTGACAAGCAACCAATAAGCATTTCTACATCACTCAATCCAATCATCTGAAGAACACTGCATTCTAACTGAAGACTTAGTTCTCAGTGTTCTTCTCTTCCGATCATCATTTGTATATCATTTACATAATACTTCAAAATCTTATTCTCGTGGATTATTCAAGGTGAACAATAGAGAATTCTTAGTTAATCAGTTAGCTAGAGCAGGTACTAGATAGGTTAGTGAGAACCACAAGCTGTAAAAGATTAAGGAATCTCTTTTTTGCTTGAGATCTAGGATTAGCTTTTGATTAATAATAATTGAGTTGAAAATCCTACAGGGATTAAGTCCCTGAGGTAGAGACGTAGGTCCAAGTGGACTGAAATATATAAATTACTCTTTAATGCACTTTACTTAGCTTATACAATGCTCAAAACAAGTTTCAATTCAAGGGCTTGAAACTCATTTCAAGGCCTTGAAAACTATCAGCTTTGTCTGTACTTTCTATTTTGATTCCAAGGACTTGAAACTCATTTCAAGGCCTTGAAATACTTGATGCACTTCACAAACATCTTTGAAACCACTCTTTTAGCAAAAGTTGTCATACTCTATTCAACCCCCCCCCCCCCACCCCCTTCTAGAGTATTGATCATGTTGTCATTCCTACATTACTATCCTTCTCTCTGAATACTTGTTGGTTTCTTGTGACTTACTCTTTCGCCAAAAATTGTGAAGGAAAGAATGTTTAAACGACATGCCCATATGACCATTGTAACACCCCTAAGTTTCGAGATATTTAGTACTCTAATATCAAGACTTTTGAGGCTAATTTGTAAATAGTTTGTCACAACTTTAAAGTTATTTATTTGGAGTGGTTGCAACTTTTTTGGAGTTGTTAGAATGATTTTCGGAGCACTTGAAATATTTGGGGTGGTTGTGCAATTCTCTGAAACTTAGTAGTTATCTAATTCTAGTTGTACCCTAAAGTTTGGAAAATTACACTTTCTACCCTAGTCTTTTGATTTTTCACTTCTAGCCCCTCTATGCATGATCGATGGACACTTGTCCTAAACATTTTGACATATTTCATGTGAGGTGGCAACACCCAACAACTCCTACTCTCCCTCATTCAGTAGGAAATTACATAGTTCTTCATCATCTTCTTCCACTTCTTTCTCCATGAACAACCACCTTCATCACCACCATAACATAACCATTTCTTTTACTCCTCCAAACTTGCTGCTGTAGGAGCTCACTGGGGACCTTATGATCAAAACACCCTTATCAAATTTTTGATCAAGTCATCGGGGAGGCCACAAAATCGGTACGAACACTAAGAACCCTAGTTTATGGTTTGACCAAATCCTTTCTTGCTATTGAAATTAATCTCTTCTACCCAATTCAATTGGATTCGTGAGGTGGAGGCGAATCCATCATACTCTTCTCCTTCGCCTAACTCATCGGAAATTGTCTTTGCCGCAAGCTGGGTTTCCAACCCGTCAAAAACTGCTAGTACAGTTGGGTGTCTCGATAAATGCTCGTTTTGGGTTGTTTCTCGATTCTAATAGCCTCCTTGAGGTCTTTATCTAATATAGAGTGTAATAGCAGGACCAAATCATGAAGAGTTGGCTGGATGTTGAGCGGGGAAGTCGCCGGAAGCTGCTTCACTCGCCGGAAAACTCCATTCCCGACGGGAAGGAGGTAATTTCTTCGTTTCTTCTTAAATTTTCACTTCTGAAAGTAGGGTAATGATCCTTGGATGTTTAGTAACACATTTAAAACCTGCACACTAACCCAGAAACAAGTTTTTGATATGTTTGATTCAGTGTTCTTTGCATTTTCCGACGAGAAACGCTGTAAATTTAACAGCCTGTATCTTGCTCAATTCTAGTTGTCTTGGCTTGAATTTTGACTATATGTAATCCCAGTGACTCCCTCTACAACTCCTGTGTTAACTTGAATTCGTAATTTGGTCTGTAAAGTGCCTAAATCTAGCTCCAAGGTCACTGCTAATTTGTAGTTCAAGCTTAAATGTGTTCTTGATTTCCAAAAACTTTCCTTTCGGGTCAACTTTGGACTCTCGTATCATTTTTGTTTTAATCCGTTTTCAGTGATTCTTGGCTTTATGGAAAGCCTAGACTTAGCTCTACAACCTCCTTTTGAATATCTTGAGCTAATTTTCACTCTAACTGGTCTGAATCTCAGCCTAAAGTTGAGGAAAAATGTTGTGTTCTTGAGCTGCCCATGGCTAAATTTTTTTAAGTGTAGAATCATGTGTTGAAGTACCCATTTTCTGAAATTTATAATTTCCTCAAAACTTAATGAAATCTTGTTTTCCTTTCTCTTATGTGAAGTTGGTATATAATGCTTCATTTTATCCTCTATGGGTCATCTTCAATTTTGTTACGGATTTCTCACAAATCAAGCCTAAAGTAGTTGCTATGAACTCGTGTAAAACTCCTGAATCTTCCTAAGTACTGAATTGTAATTTTCATCCAACTTTGACCAGCGATATCTCTTTGAATACTTGGAGGTTTTATGAGTTCAAATATGTTCATGAATCCTTGAAATATCATCTTCAAAACTCTATTTCTAGTTTCTCAAAATTTCTTCCCAACTAATCAGAAATCATCCGCGACGGAACTTACTCTAGCCTCCAAACCACTAAGTCCCTACAAGTCCCGTGTGGTGGTGTGCGAGGGCCCTGTCTCGCAGCCCCCACGTGGATCAGCGCGGGTGGTGATCCAGTGCGTGTGGAGCATAGCTAGGTGTGCTGGATGATTGCCACATGGCTGTGATCCGTCTGTCTGGAAAGCACTATCTACAATGGTAAAAATACGTTAGTAAAATTTCGGCATAAAAGTACGCGATTTGATTAATTCGAGTTTTCTATACGTACGTGTATAATTCGTAAACTAGTTATTCATTCGGAATTAAAAATACGGGTGCATTTCTTAGTATTTTAGCATTCATAATGATTTTTTTTAAACCAGCATACACAATGATTTATTTTTGTCCCACATGGCCATATTTTCATATTATTATCAAATATTTAAACAATTTTTAAAAAGAATGTACTCATTTGTTTATCATTTTTGTTAATTACACTATTTACACATAACTAATTACTTACGTAAAATAATATCAAACTATTTATGTTGTAAACTTCCATAAAAAACTTACTAAGCATTCCCAAATCTTAAGAATTATCATTTTAAAAATTAATAATATAACAAATAAGACTCAAGATGCATGTACATACATACATATATGTATATATAGCTATTTAAACTTAATATTTTCAAAATTTTACAATAATACTTGTAAATCTTTACAACAATAAAATTTTAAAATAGAGAAATAGTAAGAAAATATTTAATAATAACTAATTATTATAAGTTATAACATTTTGGATGATAATTTGTTCACTGCAATATTGTATGCAATAAGTTTTATTCGGAAGTATTGTACGTTAAAACGTTAAATACGAGTATTAAAAAAATCTCAAAATTTCGGGTATTCTTCATTAGGTCCAGCAATAGTACGAAATACGGAAGTATTATTCATTTATACGTTCGGACGGGTATTAAGCGGAAAAATTAAGAGTATTTACTAACTAGGTATGGGAGAGCTAGGAGTCATTTCTGCATGTTGTTAGACCAATCTGAGTATAATTTGGGGTCCGGGCACAGTCAGGGATTGTACTGGAGGGTTTTGGAGTATCATGGGCGTTTTGGTCAAGTTAGCTTGCATGACCTGCATTTCAATGCATTCTTGCATACAGCCTCTTATAGAGGGTATATGCTAATAGGTTGTATACTTTAATTATGTATATCCAATCGTTGTAAGGATCGTTCGAAGTAGACGTATGTATTCGTGCTGCCGCATTGACTGTGAGATTCAGCTTCGTATGAGACCAGTGTCCTCCCTGGAGTGCTAGCTTTGCTTTTCGCTTTACATAGCTCATTTTTAAGTACATATGTGTGATGTCTCGAATGAATATTCTGTCGATTGAGAAATATAAAAAGCATGATTTATACTCGATTTTTTTTTGGATATATATTGATTCCTCTTCATAACTCTTGGAAATTTAGGTATGATAAGTTAATAGTCTGATTTTGTTTATGGAAAATATAATAATTAAACACTTATAATATATTTAGGACGATGTGCTGAGTTGTGTTATTTATGGCTCCGGTCGGAGGCGCCAAGCGATCCTCCAACTACTTATGGCAACGGCCATTGAAGCAATGCTTCGTATTATGGGATAGAACTTTAATGTTCAAAAATCCACCATCGACGAGCTAAAATGTACCAAGGTATTGCGTCCAAGGGGTTTAAAGAGCTATAGAGTGCTACTTGTACTTGTAAGGGTCACTATAGTATAGGGGTGTCGACACCTAAGTCCTTTTAGCTATGAATTGTGAGCGGGGATTGACGCATGGTCTCCCTTAACGCTCGGGTGAAATAGGGTTCGATAGACCCTACAAGGAATCCTTTATGATAACTTCATGATCCCTCTGTCTACATCGACCCGCTGGTGGCTATGCATCAGCTAAACTTAACTGTTAAGTAAAGTTTAGAGAAAGTTTCTTACTCTATCCATCATGTATGTGGCTTTGGATATGCCCAAACCAAAATAAGTGAAGTTGAAAGAAATTCGGACTTGTGAATTAATACGTTTTATAGTGAAACATGAATTGCTCTCGTGAGATTGCTATGTTATAAAAATATCTTGACTACACGTGATTTATACGTGTATTTAAAATGAGAAGTTTTTCTGCACGTTTACTTATAATTCTTCCAAATTGTTCCAACTTGTTTACTTATTAATATTTCAATTCTCTTAGTTTATTTCAACTTATACTTGTGTGCGACTCATTGATTTACGTGTCGCAGTGAGTATTTACTCAGTTTTTATTGATTGTTTTCAAAATTTGGTGTTTGTGTTTGTTATTTCAAAACCACCACAGGTTATTGAAAGTCGGGATGAGAATGAAAATCGAGAATAAGAGAACGTTATCTTAAGTTAGATCACATAGCTCATTTCAAATATAATGATCTTGTAAAATTAGATTCTCCAAGATGGTTGTATAACTAGCTAAATGGTAATTTTTGTAAATATATCTCTACTTTTAGTTATTTATTATCGCTTTAACTCTGAACCGAGATCTAAAGGTTGTTTCAACCATGTTTACGCATACCAGTCTTTTTGCCGTCCTACTCATTGAGGGTGAAAATGTACTGGAAACATTACTCAAATTTATTTTGCAATTGAATATGATTTGGTAAAGGAGCAAATATTATATGCACATGCAGACTGTGCTTAATATGTGTTGCTCATTGTAGTTTTTGTGCCAAAGTCAATGATCGGCCTTCTATTTCAACTTAACATTTTTTTTTCAAAGAAGCTCCTTTAGTTTTGGCAATTTAAGCTCTATTGTGAATCTAAAGACACAGTCTCCTTACTGTTAGAAGTTCAGATTAGTTTGGATCAGAATCATTATCCGTCTGAAAAGTCCCCCTATTGTTAAATGCTGAGTTCGTCGAGCATGCATGCATGCTTAAGTCAGTTTTGTTGTTAGGAGTTCAAAGTTAAGTTGATCTAGCATGCAAGATTTAGTTTTTGGGTCTTTGCATAAAGGTGTTTGAGTTCAAAATTTGGACTTCTCGGATTCGAGCCTTGAGAGGCTGGTTCACCACTACGGTGCCTCGTTAAACCTTATCATGAAAAACCCCCAGTGGGAAAAATCAATGAAGGAAAAAGAGTACATCAGTGAATTCTAATTGCTCATCACCAGTGATGACATTCTTGTGGAACGCATCTGAATAATCTTCACAACCTCGTTAAAACCTTGCTAGGAAAAATTCTGTGGGACGAAAATCTGAGCAAAGGAAAAAGAGTTTCGCGCTGCTAGCATCTCATTAGATCTCCCCCCCCCTCACTAAAACATCTTTTTATCTGACATAAATTCATTGCAAAACAAGAATACAGTAATATACGACTAACAATCATACTTAATAATTACATATGCACCAAAACCTACTCGCAAGTGTACACTTTCAATTTTCTTCGGGCAAATATTATTTCTCATGGGTACCAACCTCCATGGAACTTCACAAAATTATGATTCATACGATCGTATTTGTAACTAGTGATTGCGCGATTCGGCGGTGGCGGTTGCGATTTGACCACTGAAAGGACGTGACTCTTCAGTATTTTTGAATAAATACTCTTCGTCCACCATTGTTGCAAAGTATTGCTTCTCTTTCTAAAGTGGATGTTCTGTAAGATCCTTCGAGAGCAAATACACATAATAACCAGTTCTTCCTTGCAAATTGTCTTCTTCAAATCGCTTCATCATCACAAGGTTGGCTTTTCTCAATTTAAATTAACGCACTCCATGCCTTTGTACTGTCTTGGTTTTAGAAAACCCAGAATCGTTTGAAATAGACCATTGCTTGATACTGCTTAAGAGGTTTCTTCTAAAACCCTAAAAGATTGAAACGACTTAAGACGATGATTTTCTGCAATTCGAAACTCAAAACTGTCCATCTTCTCAAATTAACAATCTCAAAACCCACAAACTTTGTAAAATCTGCTCCTTGAGCTTGAGACTAAAAGCGGATATATTTCTCCCCCTTTTTTTCTTGCTTTACTGTAGAAATGGCCAAGACAAAAGCGACCAAATCTGTGAAGGAACCAAAAGAAATCCTTGATCTTCCCAAGACCTTGTGGAAGAAAGCTCCATATATGGGTGGAGAAGACTTCTATCATGCTAGAACTGAAGTAAGGAATCTACCAGATCCCGCTACTGAAGATCTTCTACTGTTGAACCCTCTCACTAGTCAAGCGTTAATTGACGCCAAGGATGTGGTGAGATTAGGTGTTGAAAATGGGTTCTTCCCCCATACTCACATTTCTACCAAGGCCTTTGTGCAGAAGATGGATTTAATGGACGAGTGGATTGACCATGTGCTGACTCACCATGACATTATGCTAGACCAAGCTAGGATCTATTATGCTGTTAGGGCTACAAAGGGTGCTGCCATGAAGCTGGATCAGACCATGCTTCTAAACCTTTTTTCTCGATACTCACCTGCGACTCATACTTTTCACTTTGGTGAGTTTGAGGCCGCCCCCACTTTGGAAGATGTGCAAATACTATATGAGCTTTCACCCATGGGCGAATTTGATCCCTTGGCTGCTTTGAAATCTGATCCGAAACTCGCTCTTTATGCGCAGATGGATGAGTGTTTGACCGAGGTAAAGAAAATTTCCACCCGCTAGACATCTGCGGATGTTCTTCCCACATGGAAGTTGGTTGAGACCTCTGCGAATAATACTTGGTAAAATGGGTGCAATATTTCTTTCGCGACTATGCGAGTGGTAAAATTACCAAGGAGATACTGGAGAAGGATCCAAAAGCAAAAAATCATGTCGAGGGAAAGGGGTATCATTTGACCTTGTGCGGCTTCCTCTGCGCCTGGAAAGTGCGGTATTTGATCGACGGTCATCCTCATGATGGGGTCTTTTATCATGTCTTGCCCCTTGCTATCAAGTTGGCTCTTGGCCAGAAGGTCGCACTTGGGCCTCTAGTGCTAGGAACCCTGTATCATTGGTTAGACCATCTTTTGCTGGCGATTGAGGAGTCGCGTGGGCATCTTGATGTGTTGACTTTTGTCAACATTTCATTTCTTACCATGTGGGTCTTTGAAAGGTGGCCCTCTTATGCTCCTGCCCCTTCGAGACCCAATTCTTGGAACGTTCCAAGTGAAAAGAATGCACTTCGAAGTGGGAGAGCTGCCCGATGGTATAGGACCAACCCTCCTAAGTGTTCATGGAGTTTGGTATGTGATGATCGGACAAAATTTACAGCCAGGCCCTACACTACTCGCATTGATAATGTGCGATTTTTCCCGAGGCTATACCCTAGTAGAGATGGCTCCCTCTCCGAAGATACTCTCCTCAGGGGAGATGATTGCTACAGGGAATTCCTCTGATGGTGCTTGAGAGGTTCACTGCTTGCCCTTGCCCAAAATGTTTCTGAAATAACTTCCAAGTATGAGCGGATCACAGTCGACGTTGACCCGAATCGCGTCTCACCCCAGTTTGGTTTTGACGCAGTGGCGCCTTCTATTTGGCCTAGATAAGTGAATAGAGATTGCTACAAACGACTGCTGACAAAGAAATGTAAATCTATCCTTCTTAGCAACTTGCCTTTCACCCAGCCTTCAGGGAAACGTGTAGGTCGTCTTACAAAGAACTGGATCGCTTACTGGAACGCTCAACAAAAAAGGTTTGATGTATCCTCACCTCCCCGTCTCAACAAAGCTCCTGCGATCAAAAGGAATACTTTCCCGTTCCGTCAGAACTGTGGTTTGGACGATTCAAAGTATGGATTCTATTCCCTGCTTGATATTGACAAACACTTGTGCCCAGCCATGATTCTTGAGGAAAAGATGACCGCTGTTAGGGGCGGAGTTGTATGTGTGATCCAGTACAGCGAAGATTTTGCCAAGGTAAACAACTCTCCTTCGCTCTTGAAGCACTCTTTTCTTTGAAATGCTGATTTAAGATTTTCTTTTCCAGTGCTGTTTGAGGAGATTCGCATTCGGAGACCGTTGTCCATCATTGGTCAATTCTATTTTTAAAGCCAAGAGGAAAAAGCAAGAAATCCTTCTGGACATGGAATTGGCTCCCGAAGTAGAGGCTCTAATACGCGAGGAAATGAACGTATTCGCTCGTTCCCTGAAGTGGACGTAGAGGTTGTCCCGAAAGCTAAAAAGCAACAACAGAAGGGAAGTGTGATTTCTTCGCCGCCCAGGGAAGCTCCAGCCTCGTCGCCTGTGAAGTCCCCTGTTTGCAAGGGCAAAGGCAAGGGTCGCATGCAGGGGAAGACACAGAAGGATCTCGCGGTTGAGACGTTCATCCCCTATGATCAGGAGGAAGAAGCTGAGGAAGAAGAAGGGAGGGAAGGAGAAGGAGAAGAAGAAAGTGAAGAAGAGGAAAGAGAGGAAGAAGAAAGAGAGGAGATAGGAGAAGAAAGTTCATAAGGTAACTCAAATGAACTTATTCTCTTTAAATCATGGCTTTCGCAGTAGTGTTGTTAACTTAAATTTTCTTTTTCTTCGCAGATGATGATAAAGAGACCATCAGTGGCCTTTTGGCCAAAGAAAAGAGGAAGACAAAGGGGTCTCTCTCAGATGCGTCCAGTGAGCCTATATACGAAGTTATAATCTCCGAGTCTAAAAGAATGGCCGCCGAGGCAGAAGAGAGAAGGAGAAAACTCGAGGAAGATGACATTGAGACCATGAAGAGAAGAAGTCTGGAAGAAAAGCATACTGGTAGCATGAGCGTGGCTGCCTTAGAGCGCGCTCTGGAAGCCTTCGAGGAAATCGCGGGCAATGAGGAAGGTACAATTTTTAACCTTGCTATGACTTATCAAGAAGTAATTTTTGGTGTGTTAAAGCATGGCTTATCAAAAGATGATATTCGCCAATGGTTAGTAAGAAAATGTGGCGAACCCTCAGGTAAATATTTGAACAATGTTTGTAAACAAAACTTAATAACTCATTCCCTGTTGTAACGAGTTTCTTCGCAACACCAGGTCACGCTCATCTTAAACATGTGATAAACGAAGATACCTCTGTAGGATATGGTGTCGCATCAATAACATATGATGTTGGAGTTGCGATCCCACATAAGTGTGGAGGTGCTCCCTTTTGATTTAATAGAATAAAATATAAGACACAATTCATAATGCAAGTTACCTCAATATCTTTTCCAATTTTGTCTTGCAGGTGGTGCTGTTTCAAATGAACCTGCTAATGTTGACCCTGCTGCCACTGAAAGTGATGCTGCCGCTGCACGAGGCACAACTGCTAATGTTTCAGCTACGAGAGAGGTCATTGATGAGGCAGGTGCTGGTGACTCTGATGCGAACATGTTGCTTGAGCAAAGAAGTCATCTTCCTATGTCTCATGTTCCAAAACAAAGTTCGTACGTAGAGAAACCTGTTGTGGCTGATGAGGATGTAGGAGCCTCTGGAAGATGTTATTGAGGTATCTGATGATGTCGAAATCGACACCGGAATGAGATAGAGAGATGTTGAAGTTGAGCATGTAGGAGAGACTGGTGTGATTGAGGAGATGGAAGCAGAGGATGCTGGAGCTGAAGTTCATGGAAATGAATAGGTCATGGAAGACATAGAATCGCATGAAAATGTCGATATTCCAATGGATGCTCCTGAGAAAAAATAACCTCTCATGGATGAAGAAGTCCTTGGGCAAGCAGAAACCAACCGAGGCATCTCACAAACATCGCACACGAATGTAAACGTCCCAGCAGGGATCGCAGTTGGCGGCGGCAGTGGTGGTCCTCGCACTATCACAATTGTTGCTGAAGTTAGTAGTGTTAATATTCCACCCGTTTCTTCAAGTGTTGCTTCTCCTGAAAATGATCCACGACCTCAACAAAGTCCTGCTATCCCTTCCGTTTAGATGGAACTTTTCCAAGTTCCCACCGCATGGAGTTTTTGGGGTTCTCAGGCGGGAGCTGCCATCGCACCTGTCACTACTTGTGTTATTCCTGCTGACTATAATGAATGCGAGGTTCAAGCTGACAGGCAGGCAATGCAGCGAGGAGATGCTTCCGCTTTCCCTGTTATGCGCATTCCTTCTTTACATGAAATCATCGAAGGAACATGTATATTATAGTGTTTCCATATGTCATACTCTGTCTTTGTTAGCAATTTTCATTCCTAAGCTTGTCATTATTTTAGGAATGAGGCAACTTTATGTGGATTGGCTCGTAAATATGCACCTTTCGTACCCGTGGTCGTTTGCGAGAGCTCTAGAGTTGGATCCCTTTAAGAGAAGATTTTTCTTGACTGAAGCCACCTGGATTTTGGAGCAATTATCTGCGACAACACCTGCTACCATCTCAACTGATATTGCGCGGTCGCTCTATGATACATGTGAGAGACTTCAAGTTAAAGCTCAAGGCAAGTTAGACTTTGGATTCCTTTTCAACAGGGTTACCCAAATCCTCACATCTGCAATGCTGAAGTATGGCTACCGCAACCTCGCATTTGAAAAGAGGAAATTGGAAGAGCAAAAGAAGAAGGCTGAGGAAGCTGCCAACCTCTTCCACGCGATGAAGGCCAGTTATGAAAAGCTAAAACAAGAGATTAACCAAGCAAAAGAAATGTCGTTCCTGTTTTCACCAGAAGACCCTCTAATCAAGGATTTATTTTGAGATTTGCGCACACATATTGTAATGCTTCCCCTTTTCTTTCTAACACTGGGAATCCTATGTTAGCTTTTGCTCTTTTGAAAGATGTTCTGCTCTCGCTTTAATGCTATATCAATTGTGACGTCATGCTGCGAAGTAATTACCTTGATTACAACGTTTTAATTTATTATATAAGCGTGCTTACTGTGCAGTGGGCCCCATCGTTATCATGACATTTCCTCATTAAATAGCGTAATTGATAGCCTTATCAATTGAATAGGGAGTGCTGCCGTATCGTCGTAGCCTTAAGTAGGGTAATTGATTTTTACCCGTTTCTGAGGCGTTGTTGACTCAGAAAGGAAACTGAAGAGTCCCTTCTGAATTCTATATAAACATTCCTTCTTGTTATTTGGTTCTTCATCGAAAATGTTGTTTCCTGTGAGCCCTCACGACCGCCGATATCGACCCTTGACCTTTGTTGATTCATATCAGATCAGGGATTTGAAACCTGAGTTTGTGCCTTGTGATATAGAAATAGTTCTCAATAAATTCTTCGGAAAGCCCTTTGATCCACCTGATCTTTTTGAAGATCAATTGCGTAAGGTTTCCTGTTGGGACGAAGATTCTTTCTTCTTCATTATTTTTGCATAAATTGTCTCCGGCAACTTTCCGACGGAGCACAATCTGGTACCAGTTCCACTACCAGTATGTAATGAACGTTGTGCATCTTTTCCGGTTCTCCGGCAGAGAACTATTTGTCACCATTGTTTTGAACAAGGTGTGACAAGTGATTGTGCTCGTCTTTTGTGCACAATCAGCTTCCTGCCCCATGAGCTGTTTTCCCATTTGTTCTTCACATCTGCGGCCTTCATGGCTTGAAGTTCATTTGGCATCTCACCAGGGCGAGGGTACAAATCAGAGCTCTGTTTTGATCTACGACGTCGACGACAGCGCCGTGTCTCGTAGTTTTAGCACTCGTTGATTCAGGCTTTAGATTAGGAATCTTAGTGTAAGCTTTTGCTTGTAAGCTGCTATCTAGACAGATAAATTGTAAGCCATATTTGACTGTTATGAGAATATGAATTTTAATCCGCTGTTTACTGCAACAAATTGTAACTTCGCGTGCGAACTTGCTATATAACGAAACAAGTTGTGTTTCTATCGCAGTTATATCCGAATAATGTTAAAATAATTTGCTATCAAAACAGATAGGCTTTATATCGCACGAGAGCGTTATTGTTATTGCTGGCATCTAAGCAGATAGGCTTTTGGATCACTCAAGATCATAATTCGCTATAGTTTCTATATAGGCAGATAGGCTTTGGATCGCATGGGATCAAATTTTGTTATAATTGCTATCTAAGCATATAGGCTTTTGATCGTAGAGGATCATTTTGTTGTAGCTGCTATCTTGGCAGATAGGCTTTGGGCGAGTTGACAGATTTAAACAACATGAACAGAAGTAAATAAAGTAAACGAGGAAACAATTGAATAAGGTTCTCTCATATGGGAGAGTCATTATTATTAAAGCATCCTCATGTGGGAGGAGCACGAGAACAAATTCCTCATATGGGAGGAAATAGTGCAGAATACATGAGGCAACTAGACCTTTAAGTTGAAAATAATGGAAGCAACAGACTTTGGCATAAAAAATAAAGAGATGGGCTAAGGATAATACTTTTTAATCCATCGCAAATTGATTGGTCTTGGTGTTGTTGCAGTCCCATGAAGTCGCTGGATTGTGCGAAGACTTCTTTGACTTCAAATGGCCCTTCCCAGTTAGGTGCGAATTTTGGATGGGCTGCCTCCCGCATGCAATGATCTGAAGCTCGCAGAACCAAGTCCCCAACTGCAAAGTCTCGGTGCTGAACCGTTTTGTTGTACGCGCGAGCGATCCTTTCCTTATATCTCGTGTTAGCTCTCTTAGCCTTTTCACGCCTTTCTTCCAGCAGAATCAGATCATGATCACGTTGATTTTCATACAAGGAATGAAAAGCTAATCTTGCAGAGTTGAGTTTTATTTCTGCTGGTACAACAGCTTCGGCTCCATAACATAAAAGGAACGGGGAAACTCCTCTAGAGGTCCTCGGCGAAGTGCGAAACGCCCATTAAGCCAAATTTAAAGAATTTGCCCACTTCTTGTGATCATCCGCGACCATCTTACTCAAAATCCTTAGCAGCGTCTTGTTGGTTGCTTCTGCTTGACCATTCCCTTTCGGGTAATAAGGCTTGGAGCAAATATGCCTTATGTTGTATTCTGCCAGTTTCGCAGCCACCTGACGATTCACAAAAGGAGTTCCGTTGTCCGAGAGGATAGTATTGGGGATCCCAAACCGGTATATGATTGTTCTCTTGAACGAAGTTAACAACCGCAAGCGCATTTGCTGTTTTGAGCGGCACTGCTTCCACCCACTTAGTAAATTGCTCCGTTGCAGTCAAGATGAACTGATTTCCATGCGAGTATGGTCGAATGGGACCGATAAAGTCTAAAGCTCAGGTGTGGAATGGCCAAGGCATCCCTAATGCGTGTAAATCTACAGCGGGATCATGCACGAGATTGCCCTTGAACTGACAATCTTGACATCTTTTAACCTTGGTGCGGCAGTCTTCTTCCATTGTGGGCCAAAAATAACCAACGGTGAGGAGTTGTCTGCATAGCTTCGCACCTCCCTGATGCTCCACTTGATGAGACAGATCCATCACCTCTTGCGCTTCTTGGCTATCTAGACATCTGAGTAGATTTCCCTCGTGGCCTCTTCGCCAAAGTATGTTTTCCCGCACGACATATCGAGTTGCCTTTCTTTTAAGCTTCTCGGCTTCTTTTCTCTGAGTGGGCTCGATTCCTTCTGTCAAATAGTCAAAGAGTGGCATCTTCCAATATGTGTCATCATCGATCGCAGCAATCTCCAAAGAGTCTTTAACAATGTCCAGCTCTCTCAATTCCCTTGAATGATCGCGGCAAACGTGGACATATCCGGCCAATGAATCCCATATCTCTGGGCTTTTCGGTAAACAGAGACTTCATTTTCCCCACAATAGTGTTGGTGGATCTTTTCCAATAATGCATGTCCCTCCTGCTGCGAGACGCACCGTAAAGTAGAGGGAGCTATCGTGTACGCAGTATCCCTTGGTGGATGCCCAATTTTCTTTACTTGTTCCTTCAGCAATCGCGCGCAGTATTGGCTTTCTCAGATCCTCATCTTCTGCGGACTCCTCTTCGCATACTTCCTGCATCCAAGGCTGGGGTTGCTCTAACCTCGATCAAAATTCTTGATGGACACTTGTCCGCACTGATTTTTGACCCTAGAGTGGCTAAAGCGTCCGCGTGCCGATTATCAGCTCTAGGCGTGTGCTCGTATTTGACGTCGTGAAATTGTTGTACCAGCTTCTGCACCATAGTCTTGTACGGTAACAAATTGAACTCCTTCAATCCATACTCGACTGAAGCTTGCTTGACAATTAGCTTGGAGTCTCCCATGACCATCAAATTACTGACTTCCAGTGCCCTGGTCGCGCGAAGCCCTGCGATCAGAGCCTCGTACTCTGCTTCATTGTTCGTTACTGAAAAATCTAGCTTGGTGGACATTTGGATGACCTCCCCATCTGGCTTAGTCAGTACGATGCCAATCCCACCTCCTTTCCTTGTCGATGACCCACCGAAATGAAGCTTCCACTATGGCGACTCGATTGCATTGATCTCAGGACCTTCTAGCTCCTCTTACTGTGCTAAAAGATCTGCCACCTCCTGTGATTTAATTGCTTTTGGGCGAGCACACGTAATATCATACTGCGAGATGGTCAAGTACCACATTGCTAATCTTCTGCAGGGAGAGGAGTCACTCAAAAGATACCGTATGGGATCGCTCTTTGTGATGACCACGACTTTGTGTGAGGCGAAATAATGCTTTAACTTATCTATCACGAAAAATAAAGCAAGGCAATGACGCTTAATATCTGTGTACCTTGAGTCAGCCGGCTGTACCTCGCGAGAGATATAATAAATTGGCCTTTCCTTCCCTTCGTGTTCTTGGGCTAGCAGTGCTTCTATGGATTTCTTGGTCGATGTCAGGTGTAGATAGTGCTTTCTGAGCTGACAGATCTTGGCCACGTGGCAATCATCTAGCACACCATATTGTGCTCCACACACACTGGATCACCAGCCGCGCTGATCCACGTGGGGGCTGCGAGAGAGGGCCCTCGCATACCACTACACGGGACTTGTAGGGACTTAGTGGTTTGGAGGCTAGAGTAAGTCATGTCGCGTGCAAGCAAAGCCCGCGCGCGACCTTTATTAACTGCTTTTGAGAGATTTATGGCACGAGCTCCATAAACCCGGTCAATCCGGTCAAACCCGGTCAACCCCATAACGGTTCCGGTATTCGCGCATAACGTGCTGTAACGGTCCATATATACGCGGACGAACGTGCCGTTGTGGTTAAGCTAATTAAGTCGCCATTGATGGGCGCATTAACCACACTGCAACGGTCACATTCTCCGTTATATATAGGACGTTAACCTTTCCATACAAAGGAGGACACACCAGACATACGCGGAAGCTCTGCCAAACCACTGTCTCTCTCTCAGACATTACTACTGCCTTACTCTCTCCCTACACACAACCCAACTCTTCCTGTGCCATTTACGATCCTCTACTCTTGGTGTACACAGAGTTCTCCCTGCCGGATTCTCTTGTGCACATTTTGGTGAACCCGACGTGAATCTACCATTACAAGCAACCATGTCTCAGGAGGATGATGTCAGTAACAGATCGCCTTCCACCGAAGCCGCCTCGGGAGAGGAGATCCGCCGTACTCCTACGACTACCGGTGAAGCTCCGACGCTAGAGGCCTTGGACGCCACCATCCAGAGTCAGGGGAAGGCTCTCAAAGCTCAGTCTGCGTAGCTAGAACGGATCATGGCTGTCTTGGGGACTCTTGCTCCAAACCCTGCACCTGCCACCGCCGTCTCTCAGGGAGGAGGAGCCTCTACCACTCAAGGATTGGGAGTGTCAACCACACCACCCAACCCTAATCTGCAAACTCCACCGGCGACTACGCAGCTACCCTCAATTCAAGGGTCAACAGCTCAATTGTTGCCTCTCACCGCTCATACTCCTCAGCCTCAGGCTTTGGTACCTAATCCGGCCTCGCAGTATCCCTTGCCTCCTCCAACGGTAATCTGGGGTAATGTGAATGCGCAATACGTCCCCAGTCCTCCTGCGACATATGTGTCGCCTCCGCCTGCAGCAACCCCTCCTCCTGCTACCGAGGGAAGCACCCCAGAGTGTATGACGTCGCTGCAACGGCGCATAGACACTATCCTGGCTCACCAATCGTTCGCGGATACCATCATCCCGAAACTCGACAACGATCCGCCTATCCCACGAGAGATCTATCTCATGCCCAACCGTGCTGAGTACAAGGCTCCTAAATGGGACAAGTTCGAAGACGTCAATGGGAACGCTCATGAACATGTCATGCGTTTCATCGATATGATGGGGCCGTATGGAGCTAATCCCAAACTGCTGATGCGCGAGTTCCCGAAATCCTTGGGGAACGTGGCTTACAAGTGGTACAGGACGTTGGAAGCCGGATCCGTGAAGACTTGGGACGACATGGTCCAGAAGTTCTACACCAAGTTCTTCCAGATGGAGGAAAAGGTGACGATGATTCCTGCACCATCCTTTCGGATAATGGCACTCCTTTTGTTAATCGCCAGGTGGCTGCGAAGCTAGCAGAATACAACATCAGAAATATATGCTCCACCCCGTACTACCCGAAGGGGAATGGGCAAGCAGAAGCAACCAACAAGACGCTATTGAGAATCTTGAGCAAGATGGTCGCGGATGACCACAAGAAGTGGGCTGATTCTTTGAGCATAGCCCTGTGGGCTTATCGGACTTCTCCAAGGACACCCACAGGGGTCTCACCATTCCTTTTATGCTATGGAGCTGAGGCTGTGGTACCTGCGGAAGTGAAGGTTAACTCTGCAAGATTGGCTTTCCATGCATTGTATGACAATCAACGCGACCATGACTTAGTCCTGCTAGAAGAAAAGCGGGAGCAAGCTAAAAGGACTAACAAACGATACCAAGAAAGGATCGCTCGTGCGTACAACAAAACAGTCCAACGACGAGATTTCGCAGTTGGAGATTTGGTCTTGCGCATCTGACCATTGCATGCGAGAGGCGGCTCACCCAAAATTCGCAGCCAATTGGGAAGGACACTTTGAAGTCACAGAAGTCTTTGACAGTGGCTACTGCAGCATACGGAGGTTACATGGAACAACCTCAACCCCAAGCTCAGTCAACATGCGCTGGATTAAGAAGTATTATCCTTAACTTCTCTCATTATATGCGCTATATTACAACGTTTGCTTTATGCTCTGTATTGCTATGATTCGCACATCTTCTCTCCCATATGAGAGAATTGTAATCTCATCTCTCCCATACGAGAGTTTTATAATAAAAAGACTTCTCCCAAATGAGAAGAACTTGATGCTTCTAGCTGTCTTTATTGCTTTGGTTATTTCATTGTCAGCAAAAGCCTATCCGTCGTGATAGCAACCCTTGCGAACACGATCTTAATTGATCTTTTAAGCCTATCTGCCACGATAGCAGCTCATGCGAATATGATCTTAATTGATCTTTTAAGCCTATCTGCCACGATAGCATCTCATGCGAATACGATCTTAACTGATCTTTTAAGCCTATCTGCAACGATAGCAGCCTATGCGAATACGATCGTAACTGATCTTTTAAGCCTATCTGTCACGATAGCAGCTCATGCGAATATGATCTTAATTGATCTTTTAAGCCTATCTGCCACGATAGCAGCTCATGCGAATACGATCTTAACTGATCTTTTAAGCCTATCTGCAACGATAGCAGCCTATGCGAATACGATCTTAACTGATCTTTTAAGCCTATCCGCCACGATAGCAGCTCATGCGAATATGATCTTAATTGATCTTTTAAGCCTATCTGCCACGATAGCAGCTCATGCGAACATGATCTTAACTGATCTCTTAAGCCTATCAGCAACGATAGCAGCCTATGCGAGTACGATCCTAATTGATCTTTTAAGCCTATCTGCCATGATAGCAGCTCATGCGAACGTGATCTTAATTGATCTTTTAAGCTTATCTGTCAAGATAGCAACTTATGCGAGTATGATCTTCAATGATCTTTCAAGCCTATCTGCCACGATAGAAGCACTATACAGATGCGATCTTAAAATGATTCTTAAGTCTATCGGCCATGATAGCAGCATTAAGCAAAATGATCTTAAGTGATCTACAAATGCCTATCTGTTAAGATAGCGCCTGCACTTGAATCTGAAGCAAATCACAAGCCTATCTGCCAAGATAGCAAAGCTGCGCAAATACGATCTTGAGTGATCTGAAAAGCATATCTGTGAATTTATTCGACAGATAGCCAATCATAGCACAAATTCAAAGTGTAAATACAACACTACAAAAGGCAAAATTTGCCGATACGCGTGCGAAATTGTAATTTGTTGTAACAAGACGGCAATCATACAAAGCGATTCATCATTATGAGTCAAAATGACTTTACAATTCATCTGTCTAGATAACAGCTTACAAGCGAAAAAGCTCAAATCAAACTAACTACGCAGCCAACATGGCTTACAATGCATCTAAAAGGTAACTTACAAGCAAGAAGTTACACATCGGGGGAATCCCAACTGGAAAAAGATAGACCTAACGGTCCTAGCAAGAGTTGTGCGATACAAAGATCTGAGACCAAAGATCTGTAGCAAGTAGGGTGTTCCTGCGAGAAGAACAGCCCGTAGCCTGCCATGTCTACAAGACTTATGTGACGCTATGTTCAAGATCTCAGGATCTGACAAGGCCTCTGTCTGATCAAGATATGTGCCAGAGGAACCACCTGTTCCGGCGTATGCGGCTGTGAAGAACAGGCAAGCAGCACCTCCAAAGGCCAGAGGCTCCTTGTCCTCGGAGACGAGCACATTGGCTCGCCATCCCAAGTTCAAGAACGAAGAGGCAAGAAATTCTCCTCCAGGAAAGCTAGAGGAGAAATCCGCCGTTCATTACGAGTCGGTAGCAAGGTCAGCACGGCGCTGCACCTCGCCGGGAGGCGGCCGGAAACATGACCTGCAAGCATAATAGACGAAGAAAATTCTTCGAGCAAACATGAGGTATTATCTGCATCTTCTTTATGATAATTATAAAGATCAATAAGCCTTATGAAGCAGATCTTGGAAACTATTTCTATAGCACAAAGCACAAACTCAGGTTTCACAACTTGAAGTTGCCATGAATAAACGAAAAACAAGCGTTGAAGCCAGCAGTCATAAGGACTCACAGCAAACCACATTTTGGGATGAAGAACCCAAATAGCAAAAGGCAGGATTTATATAGACCTTGTGAAGACTCTTCAGTTGCCAAGATGATTCAGCATAATTTGAAAAGAGGGTAAGGATCAATCACTTACGCCTTGAAAAGAGGTAACAATCAATTACCCTACTAAAGGCTACGACGATTCGGTTGCGTATCCTAATTAATGACGGATGGTCATGATTCGGATGGACTTCCCAAGGAAGGCTTGCTTATCTAATGAGCAATTAGCGCGAAAATCAAGACAGAATATCAATTGCTGACGTCATAAATTGCGATGCACAGAGATATTTGAGCAAATCCCGGAAAGGGCAAAACGGGCATTTCAATTCTTTTTGAAAAAAAAGGGGGGAGAGAAACCCTAGCAACATTAAAATAATGTTTCAGCTACTCATATGTTTCAGCTACTTATCTGCTACTTTTCGAAATAAACCCTTGATCAAGGAGTCATGAGGAGTAAACTGACGGCTCAGATTTTCCACTTGCTCCACTTCTTGCTTCAATTGCTCGCATTTGGCGTTCATCTCATGAAAGAGCTTCACAGCCTCTTCAGCCTTTTGCCTTTGCTGCTCTACCTTCTGCTTCTCAGCTGCGAGGTTTTGGTGGACGCGTTTCAAAGTCACGGCCGCGCGAATCAGGGTAACTATTTTGATAAGAAAACCGAAGCCCAGCTTGCCTTGAACTTTGGCGAGAAGATTTTGGCACATGCCAAAAAGCAATTCCGCGCTCTGAGGAGAAATGGTCGCAGGTGTGGCCGCGGACAGCTGCTCCAAAATCCAGATGGCTTCAGTGAGAAATAGCCTCCTGTCGAAGGGCCCTATCTCCAGAGACCTCGCAAATGATTGGGGGTAGGAGAGGCGCATCCGAACTAGCCACTCCACGTCGGCTTGCTTCAACCCTAAAGCAATGTTAAAGCTAAGTAACACTATCGAACTCACAAATGAAGAATGCAAGATGCGAACAGCAAAACACGACATACCAGTGCCTTCAAGGATCTCGTGCAGAGAAGGAATGCGCATTGCTGGGGTAGTTGAAGACTGTCCTCGCTCTGTTACCCTTCTATCAGCTGCGAGCTCTAACTCATCATAGTTGGAGGGAAGAGTATAAGCCACACCAGGTGCGATTGCAGCCCCGACCTGCGAACCCCAAAAGTTCCACTCAGGAAGAGGTGCCGCAGGCTCAGTCATTGCTGGAGGCATGGTGGCAGCAGAAGTTGCAGCTTGATGAGGAATACCTTCAGGTGCGATAGCATCAGCAGCGTTCGTTCCTATTTCCTCACCACCAGCATGGGCATCCTCCTCCATCAACACGGTGTCAGCCTCGGCATCATCAGAAAGTTCGATGATGTCCTCAAGGGGGTCTCCTGCATATTCAGCAGCTGCGACGGGCTTCTCGGTATGAGAACTCGGCACCGGGACATAGGACGCAGTAGGTTGACTCCTTTGTTCCAACACGGTTTCATCAGCATTGCCTGCGATAAAAAATACGATGGTGTGAGGTAACTTGTATCGTATATTATTCTACTATCTTTGATAAGTTAAGAGCAAGCACCTCCACGCGAAGGTGGGATTGCAGCATCCTCGTCATACGCTAAGGACGTGGAACCTTGCCCTATTAATGTGTCTTCATTAAGCATGTCTTTAAGGTGGGCGTGACCTGGGGCGCGAAGAAACCAGTCATGATTATGTTTGGGTTGCTAAGCCTAGTTCACGCAAATTGCTCAAATGATTACCTGAGGGTTCACCGCACTTGCCTACTAGCCAACGGCGAATGTCAGCTTTTGACACACCGTGCTTAAGAGCACCAACAATAACATCTCGATAAGTTACTGCGAGATTAAAAATCTCACCTTCATTGCCACCTGCGATTTCTTCAAAATCTGCTTGGGCTTGCTCTAGAGCTGCCGCACCTTCTTCTGGAGCCGCATCCTCCTCTTCAACTCGAGGAGCCACCTCTTCGGGAAGCACATCTTCCTCATCAGTTGGACGCACTAGGTCGTCAACGTGCTGTTCTTCTAGGCTCCTTTGCTTCACGCGCTCGAGCTCCTCCTTTTCTCGCTTTCGTCTCCTTTCAGCAGCTTCTGCAGCTGTTCTCCTGGACTCGGCAAGAATGTCCTCGCTTATGGTTTCATCGGAAACACCGGAATGAGAACCCCTCTTTTGCTTCTTGGCCAAAAGGCCACTGATGGTCTCATCATCATCATCTGCGAAGAAACAATTTGTTCAAACCAGATTGCAAAAGAGTTAAGATAATGAGAAGAGAAGTACGATTGAGATACCTCCTGATTCTTCCTCTTGCATCGCATCTCTCTCTCTCTGTCTCTGAAATCTTCGATTCTTTCCTCTTCTTCATCTCCTTCTCTTGGCTCCCTCCTCTCCTCTTCTTCCTCCTGGCTGAACGGAACAAAGGTCTCCACTGCGAGCTCCTTCCGCGCTTTACTGGTCATGCGACCTTTACCTTTATCCCTGGAAGTAAGGGATCTCGCAGGAGGGGAAGTTGGAGCGCTCCTAGGGGAAGAGATTGTGATTCCTCTTTGTCTGGGCCTTTTCGCTCTCGGAGCAGCAGTCGCTGGAGGAGACGGATCATTCCTGGGAGGAGACAAGGCTGGAGTGTTGTCTATCAGCGAATCAGCAAAAGCATTCATGATCTCGCGAATTTTGGTCTCAACCGCGGGATCCATATTTGATGCCAGCCGAACTGGTTGTCCTTGCCGTCTTGCAGTAACAATGGTGGTGACCAGCGATTTGGAACGCTCACCATATGCAAATCTCCTCACATGGCACTACAACAGAAAGTGAAGCATGAAGTTTTTGACATATCGGAATAAGGAAACTTGGCGCATGCAAGAGAAATTGCTTACCTTAGCAAAGGTTTCGCTATATCTGATGACATGCGAATCACCTTTCCTGACTGCAGCGGTCTTTTCATCCAGAATGAAGAAGGGGCACAGGTGGTTCTCGCGATCTAGCAACGAATAGCAACCATATTCAGACTCGTCCAGGCTGCAATTGGGACGAAAAGGGAAAGAATTCCTTTTGATCACAGGAGCTCTGCTAGGCTGAGGGACCGACTGCGTCTCAAACCTTGTCTGCTGGGCGTTCCAGTAAGCGACCCAGTTTCTGGAATAGCCACCTTCGCGGTTACCTGGAGGTTGCTCGAAGGGAAGATTGCTCATCAAAATTGTTTTACACTCCTTGGACAATAACCGCTTATAGCAGCCTCTGATGATAGACTGCGGCCAGATTGATGGTGCCACTGCATCGAAGCCGAACTGGGGAGAAACGCGAGTGGGATCAACATCCACGGTAATCTTCTCGTACCTAGGCGCGAGCTCACGAACATGTTCTGCGAGAGCAGGAAGGGAACCTCTCAGGCACCAGCAAAAGAATTCGCGATAGCGCTCGTGCAAATGCTCTCCGCCCTCGAAAAGGAGCTCTTCTGAGAAAGCAACAGCCTTGGAGGGATACAGCTTTGGGAACCATCGCACATTCTCAATGCGCATGGCATAAGGCCTGGCTATAAACTCTTCCCGATTGTCGCATATCAGGCTCCAAACGCACTTGGGAAAGTTAGTTCCAAACCACCTCGCAGCCCTACCACTATTTCGTTCCTCCTCCGCACCTGGGGGACACCATTTGTTGGGCTAAGAAGCAACTGGGGCATAAGAAGGCCATCGCTCGAAGACCCACATTGTCAAGAAGGCAATGTTAATGTAAGTCAGTATGTCGAGGCGGCCACGCGATTCCTTCATTGCCACGACCAGCTGATCCAGCCTGTAGTACAGTGTGCCCAAGACTAAGGGTCCAAGTGCGACTTTCTGGCCGAGGGCCAATTTCACGGCAAGAGGCAGAACGTGATAGAAGACCCCATCATGCGGGTAGCCATCGATTAAGTACCTCGACAACCAGGCGCAGATGAAGGCGCATAGGGTCAAGTGATAACCATTGCCATTCACATAGTTCTTAGCCTTCGGGTTTTGACTCAGAAGCTTCTTGGTGATGCTGCTGTTCGCATAATCACGGAAAAAGTATTGGACCCACTTGCTCCAAGTGTTCTTCGCAGATGTGTCAACCAACTGCCAGTCAGGAAGGACTTCTGTAGTAGTCCACCGGGTCGAAATTTTCTTCACTTCTGACAAACACTCTTCCATCTTCTTGTACAAAGCGATCTCCGCATCTGTCCTCAAGGGACTCAAAGGATCCACCTCGCCCATGGGAGACAGATCATACAGCAAAATGAAATGTGTGAGTCGCAGGCGAGTAGCGGGAAAGAAGGTTTAGAAGCATAGACTGGTCCAGCTTCACGGCAGCACCCTTCATAGCACGAACTGCGAAGTATACGCCAGCATCGTTTAGAGTCATGGCGTGATGAGTCAATACATGTTCAATCCACTCATCCAAGAAGTCCACTTTCTGAACAAAAGCTTGGGTGGAAATAGCAGTATATGGGAAGTACCCATTTTCGACTCCCAATCGAACCACGTCTTCGGAGCCGATCAATTCGAGCAGGGCCGAGTTAACTAGAGGGGTTAATGTTTGCAATCCTTCACCAGGGATAGGGATTGGCAGTTTCTTTGCCTTAACCCTAGCATGGTAGAAGTCTTTGCCACCCAGATAGGGGGCTTTTCGCCATAGAGCCCGCGGAAGATCAGGTATTTCTTCGTCCTCCTTAGTGGGTCTAGTTCCTTTTGTCTTTGTCATTCCTGCGGAAAAGCAAGAAAAAATGGGGGAGAAATATGCACACTACTTCAGTTTGAATTTCGAGATTCAGGATCTATTGGAAGAAAGATGAACAGTCTAGTACCAATCTCCGAAATTAAAGATTGGAAGTCTAGTACCAATCTTCGAAATTAGAGATTGGAATCGTTTGCATTATCAGGGATTTCAAAAACCCTACATTCAAGGTCCGCGTCATCGGGGGATTAAACCGAAATTGGATTCAAAGATTGAGAGCTTCTTCATAAGTTTTCAGCGGATAATATGTCACGGGTTTGCAGATCCAACGTAGTTCAAAGCATATATCAGCATATTAAATCAAAATTGAACAAGGCCAACCTTGTTTTCGTAAAGCTTGCTTGGATGCAGACAATTGAAGAAGACGATTTGCAATTTTGAACTGGTGATTGATTATATGAATCTGCTCTTGAAGACTTCCGGGTATCATTCACTTTAAGAGAAAGAAGTGATGCTTTTCAACAATGGAGAGTACAGAGTATTTATCCAAAAACAATGAAGGGTTGCGTCCTTTCAGTAGTCGAATCGCAACCGTCACCGTCGAATCGCGCAATCACAGGACAAGCTGACGTCACGCCTAAAACCCTAAAGGCCAGACGGCACGACTCTAGGGGTTTTAGGTCATAATGGCACGCACGGGGGCTGTACTTACTCACATTTGAATTGGTGCGTGGCGGCGACGCGTACGTTGGTTTCTGTGCATGGAAGTCTATCCCGCTATGAGTCTTCACGCGCAGAAAGGGGGCTAATGTAGATAGTGCTTTCTGAGCTGACAGATCTTGGCCACGTGGCAATCATCTAGCACACCATATTGTGCTCCACACACACTGGATCACCAGTCGCGCTGATCCACGTGGGGGCTGCGAGACAGGGCCCTCGCATACCACTGCACGGGACTTGTAGGGACTTAGTGGTTTGGAGGCTAGAGTAAGTCAAGTCGCGTGCGAGCCAAGCCCGCGCGCGACCTTTAGTAACTGCTTTTGAGAGATTTATGGCACGAGCTCCATAAACCCGGTCAATCCGGTCAAACCCGGTCAATCCCATAACGGTTCCTGTATTCGCACATAACGTGCTGTAACGGTCCCTATATACGCGGACGAACGTGCCGTTGTGGTTATGCTAATTAAGCCGCCATTGATGGGCGCATTAACCACACTGCAACGGTCACATTCTCCGTTATATATAGGACGTTAACCTTTCCATACAAAGGAGGACACACCAGACATACGCGAAAGCTCTGCCAAACCACTGTCTCTCTCTCAGACATTACTACTGCCTTACTCTCTCCCTACACACAACCCAACTCTTCCTGTGCCATTTACGATCCTCTACTCTTGGTGTACACAGAGTTCTCCCTGCCGGATTCTCTTGTGCACATCAGGCACAACAAAAGTGGTGATCCCAACTGTGGTGCAATCATTACTCTTGGTGATGTCAGCAGGTCCTTCAGCTTCCCGAATGCGGCTTCATGTTCCTCTGTCTAGTTATACACAACATTCTTTTTGAGAAGATCACCGAAGCAGAAAGTCAGTTCCGCAATCGCTGGATAAATCTCCGCAGATTAGACAGATTTCCCAAGAATGTCTTCAGAGTGCTTTGATTGTGCGGTGCTGTCATGCTAGTGATAGCTGAAATTTTTGCAGGGTCAGGTTCAATTCCCTGACGATGGATCACACATACCAAGAACTTCCCCGAAGTTACTCCGAACGCGCATTTCATGGGGTTCATCTGTAATTGGAAACTTCTGCATCTTTCGAATACCTTTCGCAGGTCTCCCAGGTGGTCTGCTTCTTCCCTTGACTTGATAACCAGATCATCAACATAGAACTCTACTTCCTGATGCATCATGTCATGGAAAAGATCCATCATTGCTCGCTGATAAGTCGCACCTGCATTCTTTAGTCCAAACGGCATAACTGTGTAATTAAAGACCCCAACTGGCGTGATTAACGCAGTTTTTCTTGCATCCTCAGGATCCATCTTGATCTGGTTATATCCGCTGAAACCATCCATAAAGCTGAACATCCGATGTCCTGCAGTAGAGTCGATGAGCAAGTCGATGTTGGGCAGTGGGAAATTGTCCTTTGGGCATAAACGATAAGGTCTCTGAAGTTCACGCAGATGCGAAGCTGCCCATTCTTCTTTACCACTGGGACTATGTTGGCCAACCAAGTGGGACGATGATTTGGCTCGATGAATTTATCATTCAACAACTTGACTATTTCTTGCTTGATCTTCACATTTATCTCTCGTCTGAAGCTTCTCGCACTTTGCTTTACTGGTTTGGATCCTGGGACAACATCCAATCTGTGCATTGTTACACTCGTTTCCAAACCGGGCATTTCATCATATTCCCAAGAAAACACATCCTTGTACTCTATTAGCAGCTGCAGCAATTTTGCTTCATATTCGCTTGTGAGGTATGCACTCAGGAAGACAGGCCTTTTCTTCTCTTCATGTGGGCTTATGAACACTTCTTTCAGTTCCTGTTTCTGCGGCTTTGGCTTGTCTTCCATGCACTCGGGCACTTCTTTCAACTTGTCCTCCGGTACATCTGACCTCAGCCTGTCCTTCTTCGGGCCCTGCTCAAGTTGATTGATTTGCCCAGGGATATCCCCATGTTTGGATGGGGGTACCCCCGCGCACCTTCATATACGGTAGCATTTCTTCCCATTGGAGTAGAAGCTTTCTATCTCCTTACCTTTATTGTCATGCTTTATCACCCTCTTCAGAGTGTACACATTCTTCTTTTGATAAGCCACTTGTGGAAACTCTCCGCGTGCGGGTACCTTTTCCTTGACATCCTCTCTTGACACCATCACTCCCGCTGGTGACTGGTCCTTGATATCTTCCCATCGAGGTAAAGGAGTTGGGTTGAATGGTCCCGGCGTCTGTTCATCCGCCATTTCAGTGAACCACACTGCCTCAGTGAGATGCGCCTCCTTCAGATTAAAGGGATTCGTCGAGGCTGGTATCTCGACTACCCTGCTATTCCAAATGGCCTTCATTACTTGGTGAGCTGTTGAATGAACTGCATCGAAACGATGGATCCATGCCCGTCCTATGATCATGTGATACGTAGTATTCACATCAATGACATAGAACTTGGCGGAACACTTAATCTTCCCTATCTGGAGGCCAAGGCGGATCTATCCCATCATCATCCGGGAGTCACTTTCGAATCCCATCAGCGAGGATGGGCGCCTGACGATCTTCTTCTCAGGGATCCCTGCCAACTTCAGGTTGGTAAGCGAGACCACATTTACGGCTGCTCCTTCGTCAACGAATGCCCTCTTGAACTCAACGTCGTTGATCACCGCTGTTACATACAAGGGCTTCTGGTGACTTGAATCTGTCTTTTTGTCGCTCTCAAAGAAAGTCATTATCTTCTCTGTCGAGCGAGAGGCCCTAAACACTCTTCCGTTGGAGACGACAATGTCCTCCTCGAAGTCCTCCGCCACCCTGAGGATTGCCTTTGTCATTTCTTTCCGGCACTTTTCCGAAAAGTTCCTATCGTCAAAGAACTTTCTGAAGCCGTGCGACCCCTTCATCCTGTCGGCACGCGAATCCTCGGTATCCATGCTGTAATCCTCCTCGTCAAGGACTTCAGCAATGATGGGCAGGCCATCTTCCGCAATCTCTTTAAGTTCCATGATTCCAATCATAGCTACCTCTTTGTCTTTCGGTTCTTGCTCTGCATGGGCCGGCACTGGATTATTGCGCACATCTTGCCTCTGGTCGCTGACAATCAGCTCCCCTTCTTTTATTTTTTGGCTCATGAGGTGCCTGAGCTTCTTGCAATCAGTCGTGGGGTGCATAACCTTCCCGTGGCACTCACACCACTTCGGATCCCTCACCATCTCCCTGGAGGGTTTTCTTTCGAGCGGAGATAGGACCCCATCCTTGCGCCACTGTTTGCATAAGTCAATCACCTCCTCCAAAGAACATGGCAGAGGCGGTGCGTCCGAAGTCGAAACCCTGGGCTGCTTTTGCGGCGAAACTGTATTGACCTCAGCTTTGCGCCCCCTCTTGTAGTCAAACCTCCCAATCTTGAAAGTGGGTCCCCCCGGAGATCGCTCGGGACCATGTTTCTTCTTTTTCCTCTCGACTATAGGCTATGTGGTCTTGGTACATTCAATTAACTTCGAAAAAGTAGGAGTTTGCAAGTTAATTAACATACCCTTGTACTCGTCTCGCATGCCTTGTAGGCATATCTCAACAAGTCTGCCTTCGAGCACTTCGTCTCTGCATTCCAACGATTTGGCTATGAACTTTTTGATGAAGTTGACGCCATCCTCGTCACGCTTCTGATACATACGCGAAAGATGTATCATCGTATCCTTCTCCTCCACCTGGAAGAACTTGGTATAGAACTTCTTGACCATGTCGTCCCAAGCCTTGACATATCCAGCCTCCAACGTTATGTACCATTTGTAAGCCACGTTTCCCATAGACTTCGGTAACTCTCGCATTAATAGATTGGCGTCAAACCCATATGGCTCCATCACATCAATGAAGCGCATGACATGCTCTTGGGAATTCCCGTTAACATCATCAAATTTTTCCCACTTACGGGCCTTATACCCTGCGGGGTTGGGCATCAAGTAGATCTCCCGAGGGATAGGAGGGGCATTGTCAACCTTCGGGATGATGGTGTCTGTAAAGGATTGGTTGGCCAGGAAGTCTTCTATGCGCTGTTCTAAGGCCGTCATGCTTGCTGGTGCACTCCCTCCCACAGCAGGAGGAGGAGTCGCCGCCGATGGAGACACATACACAGCAGTTGGGTTGGGGGTGTAAGCCACATTGCTCACGGTTACTGGTGGAGAATGTAAGGGATATTGTGAGGAAATATTGGAGGGGATATCTGGAAGTTGAGGAACAGGTTTGACGATGGACGGTGGTTGGATCGTTTATCCCTGAATAGAAGGTGGCTGGACCATTGCTGATGGACTTTGCAAGCTAGGGTTTGGTGGTGTAGGTATTACCTGTGTTCCCTGGGAGACAGGGGTTCCAGCTCCTTGAGAGGCAGCAGTTCCCAGTGCCGAATTCGGGGCAAGAGATCCCAAAATGGCCATTATCTGAGCCATTTGTGCGGATTGAGCCTGAAGAGCTTTCCCCTGACTCTGGAGAGTGGCATTAAATGTCTCCAAGGTTGGAGCACTGCCGGTTGCCACGGAATTGTTGAGAGTTTCCTCCCCTGAGGTAGCCTCGGTTGAGGGAGATCTGTTGCTGACATCCTCATCGTGATACATGGCTGCTTGCAATGGTAAGTTTCACGTCGGGTTCACCAAATGTGTACGGGAGAATCCTTTGAGGAAGATTCAATGTACACCAAGAACAGGGAATAAGAGAAACACATGAGAAATAGGGTTGTGAGTAGGGAGCGAGTAAGACAATAGTAGCTGTATGAGAGAGAGACAGAGTTTTGGCAGAGCTTCCGCGTAGTTTAGGTTATTAGTGTTATGTAAGGAAGGGTTAACGATCCTATACATAGTGGAGAATATGACCGTTGTAGTGGTTTAATGTGCCCATTAATGGCGGCTTAATTACCTTAACTACAACGGCACGTTCGTCCGCATATATAGGGACCGTTACGCACTTCGTTCGCGTATACCGGAACCGTTATGAGGATGACCGGGTTTATGGAGCTCGTGGCCATAAATCTCTCAAAGCAGTTACTAAAGGTCGCGTGCGGGCTTGGTTGGCGCTCGCGCGCGACGGAACTTACTCTAGCCTCCAAACCACTAAGTCCCTACAAGTCATGTGTGGTGGTGTGCGAGGGCCCTGTCTCGCAGCCCCCACGTGGATCAGCACGGGTGGTGATCCAGTGCGTGTGGAGCACAGCTAGGTGTGTTGGATGATTGCCACGTGGCTGTGATCCGTCTGTCTGGAAAGCACTATCTACAATGGTAAAAATACGTTAGTAAAAATTCGGCATAAAAGTACGCGATTTGATTAATTCGAGTTTTCTATACGTACGTGAATAATTCTTAAACTAGTTATTCCTTCGGAATTAAAAATACGGGTGCATTTCTTAGTTTTTTAGCATACATATTGATTTTTTTTTTTTAAATAAGCATACACAATCATTTATTTTTGTCCCACATGGCCATATTTTCATATTTTTATCAAATATTTAAACATTTTTTAAAGAATGTACTCATTTGTTTATCGTTTTTGTTAATTACACTATTTACTCATAACTAATTACTTACGTAAAATAATATCAAACTATTTATGTTGTAAACTTCCATAAAAAACTTACTAAGCATCCCCTAATCTTAAGAATTATCATTTTAAAAATTAATAATATAACAAATAAGACTCAAGATGCATGTACATACATACATACATATATGTATATATAGCTATTTAAACTTAATATTTTCAAAAGTTTACAATAATACTTATCTTTCCAACAATAAAATTTTAAAGTAGAGAAATAGTAAGAAAAATTTAATAATAACTAATTATTATAAGTTATAACATTTTGGATGATAATTTGTTCACTGCAATATTGTATGCAAGAAGTTTTATTCGGAAGTATTGTACGTTAAAACATTAAATACGAGTATTAAAAAAATCTCAAAAATTCGAGTATTCTTCATTAGGTCCAGCAATAGTACGAAATATGGAAGTATTATTCATTTATACGTTCGGACGGGTATTAAACGGAAAAATTAGGAGTATTTACTAACTAGGTATGGGAGAGCTAGGAGTCATTTTTGCAAGTTGTTAGACCAATCTGAGTATAATTTGTGGTCCGGGCACAATCAGGTACTGTACTGGAGGGTTTTGGAGTATCAGGGGCGTTTTAGTCAAGTTAGCTTGCATGACCTGCAATTAATGCATTCTTGCATACAGCCTCATATAGAGGGTATATGCTAATAGGTTGTATACTTTAATTATGTATATTCAGTCGTTGTAAGGATCGTTCGAAGTAGACATATGTATTCGTGCTGCCGCATTGACTGTGAGATTCAGCTTCGTATGAGACCAGTGTCCTCCCTGGAGTGCTAGCTTTGCTTCTCGCTTTACTTGGCTCATTTGTAAGTACATATGTGCGATGTCTCGAATGAATATTTTTTCTATTGAGAAATATGAAAAGCATGATTTATACTCGAAATTTTTTTGGATATATATTGATCCCTCTTCATAACTCTTGGAAATTTAGCTATGATAAGTTAATGGTCTGATTTTGTTTATGGAAAATAGAATAATCAGACACTTATAATATATTTAGGACGATGTACTGAGTTGTGTTATTTATGGCTCCGGTCGGAGGCGCCAAGCGATCCTCGAATTACTTATGGCAACGGCCATTGAAGCAATGCTTCGTATTATAGGATAGAACTTTAATGTTCAAAATCCACCATCGCCGAGCCAAAATGTACCAAGGTATTGCGGCCAAGGGTTTTGTAGAGCGATAGAGTGCTACTCATACTTGTAAGGGTCACTACAGTATAGGGGTGTTGACACTTAAGTCCTTTTAGCTATGAATTGTGAGCGGGGATTGACGCATGGGCTCCCTTAACGCTCGGGTGAAATAGAGTTCGATAGACATTATAAGGAATCTTTTATGATAACTTCGTCATCTGTCTACATCGACCCGCTGGTGGCTCTGGACATGCATCAGCTAAACTTAACTGTTAAGTGAAGTTTAGAGAAATTTGCTTACACTATCGATCATGTATGTGGCTCTGGATATGCCCAAACCAAAATAAGTGAAGTTGAAAGAAATTCGGACTTGTGAATTACTACGTTTTAGAGTGAAACATGAATTTCTCCCGTGAGATTGCTATGTTTTAAAAATATCTTGACTACACGTGATTTATAAATGTATTTAAAGTTGAGAAGTTTTTCTGCACGTTTACTTATAATTCTTCCAAATTGTTCCAACTTTTTTACTTATTAATATTTCAATTCTCTTAGTTTATTTCAACTTATACTTGTGTGCGACTCATTGATTTACGTGTCGCAGTGTGTATTTACTTGATTTTTATTGATTGTTTTCAAAATGTGGTGTCTGTGTTTGTTATTTCAAAACCACCACAGGTTATTGAAAGTCAGGATGAGAATGCAAATCGAGAAGACGAGAACGTTATCTTAAGTTAGATCACATAGCTCATTTCAAATATAATGATCTTGTAAAATTATATTCTCGAAGATGGTTGTATAACTAGCTAAATGGTAATTTTTGTAAATATATCTCTACTTTTAGTTAGTGATTGTCGCTTTAACCCTGAACCGAGATCTAGAGGTTGTTTCAACCATGTTTACGCATATTAGTCTTTTTGCCATCCTACTCATTGAGGGTGAAAATGTACTGGAAACATTACTCAAATTTATTTTGCAATTGAGTATGATTTGGTAAAGGAGCAAATATTATATGCACTGTAGACTGTGCTTAATATGTGTGGCTCATTGTAGTTTTTGTGCCAAAGTCAATGATCGGCCTTCTATTTCAACTTAACATTTTTTTTCCAAAGAAGCTCCTTTAATTTAGGCAATTCAAGCTCTATTGTGAATCTAAAGACACAGTCTCCTTACTGTTAGAAGTTCAGATTAGTTTGGATCAGAATCATTTCCGTCTGGCAAGTCACCCTATTGTTAAATGCTGAGTTCGTCGAGCATGCATTCATGCTTAAGTCAGTTTTGTTATTAGGAGTTCAAAGTTGAGTTGATCTAGCATGCAAGATTTAGTTTTTGGGTCTTTGCGTAAAGGTGTTTGAGTTCGAAATTTGGACTTCTCGGATTCGAGCCTTGAGAGGCTGGTTCACCACTACGGTGCCTCGTTAAAACCTTATCATGAAAAACCCCAGTGGGAAAAATCAATGAAGGAAAAAGAGTACATCAGTGAATTCTAATTGCTCATCACCGGTGATGACATTCTTGTGGAACGCATCTGAATAATCTGCATAACCTCGTTAAAACCTTGCTAGGAAAAATATTGTGGGACAAAAATCTCAGCAAAGGAAAAAGAATTTCGCGTTGCTAGCATCTCATTGGATCTCCCCCCCCCCCCCCCTCACTGGAACATCTTTTTACCTGACATAAATTCATTGCAAAACAAGAATACAGTAATATATGACTAACAATCATACTTAATAATTACATATGCACCAAAACCTACTCGCAAGTGTACACTTTCAATTTGCTTCGGGCAAATATTATTTCTCATTGGTACCAACCTCCATGGAACTTCACAAATTTGTGATTCATACGATCGTATTTGTAACTAGTTACTTTTCAACCCATGTTTTGTTGTTCATTAATCCCCAGGCCTAATACAATATTATCGTCATTCTCACCACGAGATTATTGTATTTATGAGAATTTATCATGATTCATACCATATCATGTTTCTCATTTTATAAGTTCTACGCTCAAAAGCGGACATAAACCTCAACATAAATCCCACACTTAACAGCGGACATATAATATCAACATCGGTCACACGCTTAACAGCAGATATGTAGTATCTTCATAGACTGTAGTTCACGGGTCGGGTTGTCAGTGCTTTAATTACTATAAATTATACTCTACATATTTAAATAATTATGTAACCTGAGCAATTGCCTTTGTGCGTGTTGACTTTGTGTTGTCCAATACTTTCTAGTCAACATTGTTTCCCATATGATAAATCACGTGATTTTACAAAGCGCTTTCTCAAGATAAATATCATCATTCATAGGGGCAATACCCCGTATTTTACTTATGAGTTTTTTTTTTATATTGGAATTGAAGATTTCAAGAAATTAATATTTCAAACGTACTCTTGATCTAGTTTTAGTTTCAAAAGTATAGGATGTTATGTAGCATTTACGATTATCTAGTATTTTGTGTTTTGGGTTATTTTTTAAATTTATAAATTTTTTATATCTTTGAATACTTGCTATTTTTATCATCGCAAGTGAAAATAAGATAATTTTGTGTTAATTTTTATTAGTTAGTATCGAATTCCAAAAATACCCATCTTGTATGTGTAATCTTGTACTTACCATTAATTTTCAACATTCGCATCTCCACCCTTATTTTCTTGATATTTTAATTTCTACCACAACTAATTAGTTGAGAGATTTTTAATTGCACTCCAAACCATTTCCCCACTACCAAAGTCAACAACATAAAATATTGTTTCTTGATCAATCACACATATTAAAATATTGTCACATGTGTAGTATTCATACACTTACGCATATGCAAACTTTCATCACAGTCATTCCATTCATATTCATCAATTCATATTGCTATCTCTCAATTCTTCATATGTTTTTTCTCTTCAAGAGCACTCATACAAGCTCTCTTCTCTTCTCCAAACTTCGTTCCCGTTTTTAAGTGTTGACCTCACAAAAAGACCATCAAAAATCCATTTTATACTCTTCAAATCACGAAAAACTTGATTCCAAGATTGGTATAATCATGGAAGGGAGTTATTCCACCATTCTACTCATGGATTGAAGGCCAATCTCACTCTTTTCCTCACAATCTTCTTGAATCATGGGGTAAACTTTTCTTCTAGTCTTGAATTCATACATGCTGTCCATGTTTAGCTTTGATTGATGTATTTCATCATAGGCTTCTTCATTTCCATTCTTAATTGTTGATTTCCATGGTTAGTTCATGTGTTCGACTAAAAAATTTAGATTATTTCATGAAAATCATACTAGAACACACATGCATGTTGTGAATGTCATCTTCTTTGTATTTGTAGCTCAAGAGAGTTTTGATAATTAGTGTCAAGAGCATGTAAAAATGTTATTTTTCATGATTAAAATTGTGCTATTTGGGTGGAAATTAAGTCTCTATAAGTTGCATGTATCATTAGAACCATTCTTGTTGATTTTTGAAAAAATTGCATATTTATACAATCTGATCAGTTTGTGAAAAACATAGATTATCTCCAAATTTTGTCTCTGTGTAATTTTTAAACTTTAATATTTTGAAACTAAACTCAAAGAGGGTCATTTTGAGAAAAAAAAAAATCATCTTCATAGCATTCTTAGTTAAGAGGATATGGTCATTTGAACTTTCATATTTTCTTAAACTCTGTTTCTGGACCAGTCTTGGTAATTTTATTTAAAAAAAAAAAACAAAACAAAAAAAACAAAAAAAAAAAAAAAAATCCAGAAACTTTCGGCACCTCATCTTTCTTGTGTTTTAACTAGACAAATAGATGATTAATTTTGGAGAACATCGTCTTTTTCCTCTTCTCCAAGTAGTAGTAATGTTTATTCAAAGTTGAAACTTTCTGCCAAACTTGTCTCTGCACAACACTATTTGTTTACTTTTTTATCTTTAATTATATAATAGCTATGGATAAAATTATTGATATTACAGAATGTAGACACATTTATAAATCTTTTGAATGAGCTTTTTTATGTAGTGTTTTGATATGGTAAATATGGCTCTAACGTCAGATCTACAATTCTGTTCAGAATTGTAGTTCCACAGTTCTTAAAAAAACTTGAATTTTTCGTCTAAGTGTTTTGTCGGATTTATTTTGATACGTGAACATCATTATATGTGAATGTATGACATATACGGCTATGCGGCATGTAGGATTGCATTTGAATTATCGATGTGTAAGTTGGTTGTAATGAATACGATATACGTGTGATTGTAGACCTCGTAGGAGAGTGTGGTTCTAGTTGGAGTGCTCCACTTACTTTATTGCTTTTGATTATACTTAATCTCAGTGGAAAATTACATATGTGCGACTTTAACTTATCAAAATGTGAGTATTTGTGTGATTTCTCAAATGAATATTTTGTTGATTGAAAAAGTATAAAAACATGATTTATACTTGGAAGTTGTTTGAATATTTATGAATCCTTTGTGAGAACTTTGAAAATTACTTGTGAAATCTGATTTAGTTATGTTAAACAGAAGAATTAAACACTTATAGTAGAATTAGGACGATGTATAGAGTTATGTTTATTTATGGCTCCGGACGGAAGCGCCAAGCTATCCTCCCATAACTTATGGCTATGGCCATTGAAGCAATGCTTCATATTATTGGATAGAACTTTAATATTCACAAATCCCCCCCCCCCTCCCCGACGAGCTAAAATGTACCAAGGTATTGCGGCCAAGGAGCTTGTAGAGCGATAGAGTGCTACTTATACTTGTAAGGGTCGCTACGGTATAGGGGTGTCGACACTTAACGCCTTTAGATATGAATTATGAGCGGGGATTGACGTATGGGATCCCTTAACGCACGATGAAATATGGTTTGATAGACCCTAGATGGAACCATTTATGATTACTTCGTGATCCCTCTGTCTACATCGATCCGCTTGTGGCTCTGGACATGTCTCAACTAAACTTAACTGTTAATTGAAGTTGAAAGAAAGTTGCTTACTCTATCGACCATTTTGGCGGCTCTGGGTATGCCCCAACCAAAATAAGCAAAGTTGAAGGAAATTTGGACTTGTGAATGAATACGTTTTACAGTGAAACATGAATTGCTTCCGTGAGATTGCAATGTTTTAAGAATATATTGACTACTCGTGATTTATAAATTCTTTAAAGTTGAGAGGTTTTTCTACACGTTTACTTATAATTCTTCCAAATTATTCCAACTCGTTTACTTGTTAATTTTTCAAATCTCTTGATTTATTTCAACTCATCCTTGTGTGTCACTCACTGTTTTACATGTCGTAGTGTGTATTTACTCAGTTTTTACTGATTGTTTTCAAACTGCTGTGTTTGTGTTTGTTATTTCATAACCACCACAGGTTAGTGCGAGGCGGGATGGGAACGCGGATCATGGCGAGGACGTTGAGCATAAGTTATATCAATTAGTAGATCACATAGCTCTTTCAAATATTCTACATTTGTAAACTTATTTGCCTAATATTTACTGTGTACCTTAACCTTAATGTAATCTTAATAGTTGATATTCTCTTTTTGGTTATTGATTGTCGCGTTAACCCTGAACCGAGATCCTGGGTTGTTTCAGTTGGTATCAAAGCATCAGTTCTCCGGTTAAAGTGACTTTTCGATTTCCATTAAAAGTGAATAAGAAAGATAATATTTTTTTTGGAAATTTTAATAATTTACTAAGATAACTCAATTTGTTAATAAGGAAGTAAACAATGCGTCGGGGAGTTTGGGTACTTAAGTATTGTTAAACTTGATTTGTACTGTACTTGTTGATTCAATGTATTTGGCTATTGAGATGTGATTCATGAAAAGTTTACTTGCCTATTTAAATGCGCAATTCTAATGTGACATGCTTATTTATATCGATATGCTTGCTATACTTTTGTAATGCGTATCTATGACTCTTTATGTTTCTTTGCTATTTTGTCGACGAGAGAGTAATGACGTTTTGACTTAAAGACCTTGAGACCATTATTTTCATACCTACGAGTGACGACTTTTAAGATAATAATTATGTTGTTTCATTTTGAGTTAATTTGGCATGATCATTTCTGAAACTAGAAAGTTTTGACAATATTTTTTTTTTTAAAAAAAAGAAGTTTCTGAATTTTTTTGTCTTGTCGAGCTACCAAATGCCAAGTGATATGGACAACTTTGTTTACCAGTCCGCTGGCGTGACTCTTAGTACGACGGTACTATAAGTTGTACCCGCTGTGTTGACTAAGCTCGAACATCAGAAACACATGCGAGTTGTGATGGAGAGGCACGTTGTGTGACGACACATAGTGTTCTTTTCTCCCTCGTATGCGTGGAACACTTGAAGTGATTGGTTTCTCTAATTCTATACAGGTAAGACAACATTCTTAATGTGTACGATTCAAGCAAAATGACACGTTAGTTTTGATCGAAGTATTTTTTCTAAAAATTTTGATATTTGTTTAAATGCTACAAAAAAAATTTGAATCGCTTCTAAAATTGAGAACTTGTATGTTGGTGTAGGCCTTTCAAAATTTGATGTCGACCTTTTACTTGGGTGAATTTTATGTAAATCCCTAATGTGATACAAGTGAGAAGAGACTTTACCGACCGAGAGCTCGTTCCCGTTAATATAAGTGTGAATGTGCATTAGCATTTCATACAAGTCTCATGTGAATTAGTTGCATTCTCGTGAATTATATTCGTAGTTTTATGCAAAAATATTCTTAACCTTCGGGGACGAAGCTTCGTTTTCAGGGGGATATAATTTAATACCACGTATTTCACTTAGGGGTTATTTTGTAATATTGGAAAATTATTTGACGATTTCAAGAAATTAATATTTTAAACTTATTCTTGACATAGATTTAGTTTCTAAACTATAAGGGTATTATGTGGCATTTACGATTATCTAGTATTCCGTTTTTGGGTTATTTTATAATTTATAAAATTTTGGATATCTTTGAATGCTTGCCATTTTTATCATCGAAAGTGAAAATAAGATAATTTTGTGTTAATTTTTATTAGTTATTATTGAATACCAAAACATATATTGAATTCTTTGATTTCATGTTCCTCTTCTGGAGGATCAAAATGTTTACACAAGCGAACCTTTCTTGCTTAAAATGTAGATTGAAATCTAATACCCATTACTCAATAAGACATCCATCTTTTGCGATTTAAACTCACATTAGTACATACCCAGAAGAAACAATGATATTCTAGTTGGTGGCGTGTAATGGGGCATATCCTCCCCCCTCGTGATGTGAACATTGTGATCATGATTATCTGTAAACTTTGTTTATTCTTCTGGCATAGTTTGTCTCATATGTACTAATGTGTAAACCAATCCTCAAATTCAAACAAAAATATTTATAATAAATGACCTATTGAACGTCGTAGTTCTCTAATCAAAGTTTATTCAGGAAAGCCAAAAAGAGACGTAAATGTCAATACTTTAATTTAAAGTGAGTGGTGTACATAATCATGTTGGGATTGAAATCAATATACTAGACTTCTCGAAGAAGTATGTTAAATCTTATCAGTATAATTAATGAGATTGGTCACTTCTGGTGACATCACGATTGAGTAATAAACTCTCTTTTAACCCACATAAAATATCTTCAGGGATCATTGTTAAAAATTGAACCTTTCGAGAAGGTTTGCTATAAAATTCATACTACTTCAAAATAGTATATTGATTGTATTCAAACCACTTCAGGGGTCAAATCATTGAATTCAATCTCTTTTAGACCCTTTAAGATATTATTCTAGTGTATATGTTTACTATCCTATAACCGCGACCATGTAGTTATTTTAACATTAATAATAACACCGCTTCAGGGATGCATTATCATTCACTTTTGAAAATGGGTTAAATTGGTTAATCATGAATAAACATAGATAGTTTAAGTCCAACAGTTATGTTTGACTATAAGTCGTAACTTTAGGTTATCGACAATGAACATAGTCTTTCCCCATTTCTGATATAAAAAGAACAATATCAATGGCTCTCATGTTCATCCGTCCAAACCATTAAGTGGTTATATTTTGAAGTCTCTTTAGGATATTTTAGTTTCTTGTACGAACATAGTAATAACCAAAATAATTAAAAAAAAAAAAAAAAAGATACGAGCAAAACATAAATTTATGTGCAATAGCAGAAAAAGAAATTTGAACCTTCGGGTTTCATGTAGATTCTCTCTTCAGAGAGATATTTTGATATTACTTCATAACTCCATGGCTTATATTCAGTGGAAATACATGGACTAAGAACATCTTTTGGATGTTCTGTTTAGATCAAAATAAGGACATGATGAAAAGAAATGAAAAAATAAAACTAAAAAGCGCACTTCATCCTCTTGAGGAGGGTTGATCAATTATTAAATTTTAATCATCTCTTCAAGAGATCACTCATTATCATGTTTTATAACTTCAGGGTATAAAAGACTAACTGCTGGTTATGAGCGTTTGCATGTAATTAGTTACTTCAGGAACAAATTACTTGGCTATATATGAGAATATTATAAATCCTCTTCAGGAGATTCGTTTTCGTCCATAGTATGTAGAGAACAAAATTGTACTCCGAAGAAATAAACAAGTAAATAAATAAATGCAACGCGATCTCTTCAGGAAGTTTAAATAAAAATATTAAGCATTTTCGGCATCTCTTCTAGATATCTAGTAGTAACATGTTACGACTCCATGTCATAAAAAAATAGTGACGTAACTTCAAGTTACAATCAAATAGTCAAGTAGGTCACAACTCTTTTTAACAGAAACTGAAGCAATTCATTAGATAAAAGAACCATTACAATCCAGAGAAAACAGAGCTCACTGGACAAAGCAAGGACTTTTTGGCGAGATCATGAGCCAAAGAGCTCCAAACACGAGAAACAAAGAAAAAATTACAAGAGGAGAAACTCTTGTAATTCAGAAAAGAACATAAACTTGACATTCTCATATTAGATATGAAGGTTTAGGGTCAGACACCCATAAACACTATAGGTTCGTACATAAACAAACATATAGAATGAAGTAATAACATTTAACACACTGCTTTTAGGCTGTTAGTTTCAGCTTTTCCACTCCTAGACAAAGACAATTGCACTATACTACAAGTAAGACCAAAGTTGATCGCTCTATGGTCTCTACTGCACACTCTCTTGCCAAATCAGCCCAAGAAGAAACTCAATTTTACCCCTAGCTTTGTGTCTGTCCTCTGCTTTTGTTTTGTTTCTATTCGTAAGAGGGGGTATGCCCCCTGAACTTCTCTTGTATGAACCTATTTATTCTATGGCATTCTATCGTTTCATGTGGAAAAAAAAAGTATGTTATAGTTAATGTGGGTGACCTTTACCCAAAACATGAAGGTGCTCCCGCAAGTAGGTTAGTGCATATACAAAAGTGTGCAGTCAAACTATGCTAGAGTTTTGTTTGAGGCGCCACTTTTTGGAACTTTTAGTGATAGGTTAAAATTCATAACCAAGAAATTAGCAAACATTCTTACAACCGCTTTTCAAGTATGAATCACAAACGGATTAATCAAGCATTTACAACACTGGTGAAAGGCACAATACGTACAGTCCTATGCAACAATAAATGTGATACTTTGTTTTTCGTAGATGTCCATGCTTGAGCAGGTCGTGCTGATAACGTGTTGTAAATCGAGAGACGAGAGAAACAATAAAAAAAGAGGTAGTAAGAGAGACAAGATATGAGAGAATTGTATTCAGATGTATTATTAACTCAACTCTAAGCCTCTTTATATAGACATTATGTGAGACTTATTGACCATAATATAATCATACAAAATATACCAAACTAAGTGATGGATACTCACATTAGTCCAATTACGTATTTCATAAAAGTTGCACATATTTTAGGTTGATTGTTGGGTTTAGTAGTTGAAATGACCTTATGAATTTACGTAACAAAAATTTCCAAGATTATTTTGTGGTGGGTAATACAGGTAGTGGTTTCCACAAACTTTGCATACAAAGCCCTCCATGAAATCTAGGGTGCAAACAATTGCAAGTTGCGACCACGTTTGAACCCAATTTTATTCTTTAACCATAGCATCTGATGTTTTGGGTAAAAATTATCTACGTCCTTGCCTTGTATAAACAATTAGACAATCCTAAAAAAATAAAAAATAAACAATCATACAAAGAACATCCGAATGTAGGAGATCATCAAAAGAAATTGTAATAAATATGTCTTGATTTGATATCAACTTTTGAAAATTTATGCATTCCACCAGTTAGCATAAGCACCACAAGGTTCGGTGTTGTGTTAGGTAGGTTGAACAAACTATGTACACTTCCATAAGGTTTGGTTCTTTATTTTTTGATACGATCAGTTAACAGGATCAAACATAGCCCGTGGGAAGAAAGCTGAACAAGACTGAAAACTTCCACCATTATGCATGATCTTGCCCTTTTTATAAATAAGATCACACTGCCTTGATTTTTCTAGTAATAAAGCCGTACACTTGAGTTTAATTGTATCTCCAGACAAAAAAAAAAATCCTGCATCCGCCCCTATGCGTAGCACACTTTAAATTGTCAACGAATTAAATTTTCTCCCACTTTTAGTCTATAAAAGCTGCCCAATTCTTGATCTATCTCTATCAAAGACTTGAGCCAAGGTATAGCAATGGCCAATTCTGTAGCCATAGTGAACTCATTTTCTCTCTTTCAACATTCCTTGCTTTTTCTCTGCTTCATTAAGCTTCCAATCCTTTCTTTGTGTAGCGGTTTCACAGTGGATCTCGTCCACCACGACTCCCCACTCTCCCCACTATACGACGCAACCAAAACCATCTCTGACCGCGTAAAACGGGCTTTCCATATCTCTAATTCGCGAGCTGCTTACTTTAGAGAAGTATCCTCGAAACCGACAAGAAATTTTGAAGCCCAAATTCTTTCTGGAGGTACCGGATACATTGCTTTATTGTCTGTTGGTAAGCCACCAACTCCGTTTCACGCACATATTGATACCGGTAGCTCCCTAACGTGGATAAAATGTTTGCCTTGTTTGGAGTGTGACAATCAAACTGCCCATTTATTCGATCCGGACGAATCATCCACCTTCAATTTTTTAAACTGCTCATCACCATTTTGCAAAGGGCCTGATTTCTCTTGTTCGCAAACTGATCCCAAAAAGTGCAATTACGAAGTATTCTATGGCGACAACTCTTTTACCAAAGGATATGTCTCTAAAGAAACATTCACCTTTGGGTCGACCTCCATACCCGATCTACTCTTTGGCTGCGGGCATAACCAGGAAGGCAAGTTCTTAAACTCGTCTAATGGTCTCATCGGCCTTGGAGGTGGGAACATCTCCTTTCCAAGCCAAATGAAAAAATCGATCAACGGGAAATTCGCGTATTGTTTCGTGGACTCAAAATCCAAAGCCAAGGGCAAGATCAGCTTTGGCGACGATTCAGTGGTGTCGGGAAAAGGTGTCGTAACAACCCCGTTAGTACCCCGTAACGGTAGTACCTACTATCGCCTTACATTGGACAGCGTCAAGATAGGAAACAACAAGATTAAGTACCCAGAATTGGAAGACGGAAACATCGTTATCGATTCAGGTACCACAATAACTTATCTTCCAGAAGATATGGTTAGCAGTATAGGAGACGCGTTAAGAGACGACATCAAAGGAACAACCGTCCGTGACCCTGAAGGGGTATTCGACTTGTGTTACAATTCGAGTAGTACTAAATTCGATGGGGAACCTATAAATTTTGAGTTTAAAGGAGCTGAATTAGCGGTACCTCAATCGAGTGCCTTCATCGACATTGGCAAAGGAGTATCGTGTCTAGGGATCATTATGGCTGGTGGAATTTCGATCTTCGGGAACATGTTACAAGTGAATTTCCAGGTGGGTTATGACCTTGTAGAGAAGACAGTATCTTTCAAACAAACTGATTGTTCCAAACGGTAGACAGTTGATATTGATGTGGTTAATATTTATGAATTTGATTTCAGCAGTTGAAAGTTGGTAGCATTTTCGTTACTAGCGAACACTTTGTCAATCATCATTTTTGGCCGTCCTCCAAACTTTAGCATGTTAGTTACTAGGGCATAATCGCCGCAATGGCATAGTTTGGGGCCACGGCCCACGGGTTATGGCTTCTAATGAATGATCTTATGCATCAAATCTTCTAATGAACTGTTTCTACAAACGATCGTGAGACCAAATAAGGTGCTAGCGGGCGAGTTGTTTCTGCAGTGTCTAACGAAACAATGTCATCAAAGAATCTATATAATGTTGATGTATTGCGTTGGATGTTCAGGGGGACTGCACTGCAATTAACCCCAAGCCCGGCTATTTGAAAAAAAAAAAAAAAAAAAAAAAAAAAAAAAAAAAACACGACCTGCGGGTCCAAATTATATCTTATTCATTTCAAATAATATCATTAAAAACTAAAAAGTTTATTAATATTACATTAAATACAAACATGATTAAAACCAATCATGCATTTAACCATTGTAAACAACTTTTTCTATATCAAGTGATTAACATTACATGTTGGTTCTTTAAAAAAAAAAAACATTGCATGTTAAACACATCTCTTTCGTATACGTTCAGTTACATATGTATGTATATTTATATATGTTGATATAAATACCATAAAGAAATGATTTGGGTGGTGCCGGGCCGGGTTGAGCCAAAAGTATGAAATCAAAATCCAACTTGCGGGCTGAATTTGGTCGAACCCAAACCTTTAGTATCATGAGCTAGGCTGGGCGGGTTGGTCGCGCCACTGGGTCGATAGCCAGCCTTAGTTATCAATGTTTTCTATATGCTTCTTTTTGGGTAAAAGTCAATTTTGCCATCTTCAGCTTCCATGCTTTTGTTGTGTCCATCTCAAGAAAATTCAATAAACTAACTCTCAATGACTGAGCAATAACAAGAAATGTGCTGGTTCTTTCTCATCTATAAGAATGATGTCACGAGACCCAAATAATTACTTGTAGGTGTTTCCGAAAGCAACCTGTAACTCCAAAAATATAATCCTTGTCCCAGGGACTAGGAAAGATAAACGGGTGGGCCTATATGTCCCAAATGGGTCTACTGGTACCCAAAATCCACTGAACCTGATACTACACAGACAGGTGTGACCCGACGGAATCAGGCCCGAACCATGTTTAGTGTTTTACTTTATCCTGATTACCCATCCTCTTTCGCAGGATGCCGATATAATGTGGTTCCGCAACCCATTTCCACTTTTCTACAAACACACTGATTCCAGAACACAGCATACTTTGGAGGGTTTTGCCAACCTAGTAGAGATCTCGGTCGAGTACCATGCACGCAAATTGCTGTTTTGGGATGGACAAGATACATGATCTTAAGGTTATGCTGGAAGAGGTTTTTGTCGTTACCAGACAATAACAAGCCATCAGAGTCAACATCCTGGACAGTTCCTCAAAACTGCAAGTACAATAACACATTACCATCTCCCTTCAAGTGTGCATGATTATGCAAGTGTGCCTAATTAATTTTCTTCTCCGGTGATTTTTCCTATCCAGCACAAACAACTTCCATCCTCCAGATAAAGAGAAAGCCAAACAAGAAGGTAACTAAAGAAGTTAGTTCTATGCCCCCATTGATAAGGTCTCTTTTCGCGTTTCTAGATCCTATTGTACATAAAATGCTATCAGTAAGTGTAATTTGAACACTTTTGCTAGCATCTAGAATCAAGGATGTCAAATGTAATTGAAAAGCGCACCCTGCAAAGTTTCAGAGATTGTATTAGAATTACATGTCCATTCAATGCTTCAAGACGAACGAAAGATACCAGTGAAATGATTTTAATCGAAGCACAAGCACTACAAGCCATCATATAATACAAATCCGCTATCTGCACTATTGGTAGTTTCAGCGATGTTTTAACTTGAAGAGAACCAATGGGAGAAGTGACTATGAGGGGCTTAGTAGTTTTTTACATGGAGGCATGCTGAAGACACCATTGTAATAAATGGGGGCTCAACATAAGTGAAGAGCACAATCACCGTGTCCTCACAGCTGCTTGACCAGTTTGTTTTAAGATTCCAATCTTCGAAAACTGACCTGCAAGTAGTTGTGTAGATGAAAATTACAACTCGGAATAGATATTCGAGCAATTTACTGACTTGTATGGGTATATATTATCACGTCGCAAAAGTTAAAGAAAATGAATAATTAGTGATTTGCAGGGGAATCATCTAGTTGCATTCAAGTCGGACACTTAACTTCTAGCAAAGGTTAACAGTTCTTAAAACAGAACTCCTAAGACACAAAGATAAGCAGACAATACCATTGACATTCCGTAAAAGTTAAACAATCCGCACTATGTGTATACTACACATCAGTTCCAAACCATGAATTATAGTCTCCTACTAGTCATCGCACAACGTAGTCTGATCTAAACTTTCAGTTTGCAAGTACACTACCATGGCTCCTAAAATATTGTGGTGCAAGCACTACAAAACTAGGGAATAAAGCTGCAGGTCTGGATCTTCTCCTTTTTGCCCACCACAGAGATGTAATGAGAGATACTTAGAAGGGCATTTGCTTTAGTCCAAAATTAATGGAAGGTCCTCGTTATAGGAAATAGCAGGAAACATCTCCTACACAATTCATTGACAGCCGTGCTCACAAAGAGAGAAAATGGCTTGAGATTTTCTTTTTTCTTGAAAGAAAAGTAAGCTCAACGCCCGTCCTAACTAATTCCTGGATTTTGATTTCACAACATTTACAGGATTACGAAGGAGTGGTTCATGGCCTCCACTCAATCCCACCCCATGCTATCATTTCACCAAATCTGGCATTGGCCTTCCAGCCCAATCCCCATCAGTGAGTGAAGTAAATCATTTTAAAAAATAGAGCTTCAAGGGGCTCGTATTTGATCACTGCTAGATGTAACTAGTTTATGATTTATTAGATGATGTTCTTTGATGTAAGGAAAAGGTGGGTCGTATTGGCATTTAACAAGTTCTGCAGAAACTTTGAAGGTGATTTGGGATACTAAAGAAGTACCTATGAGCCATCCAAGTTGAGCTCGGGAAACCAGAATTATAACAACTTTTTAAGCTTAATCAATAGGTGCAAAGTTCCTACTTCAGATGATGCAGAACACAGGAGGTAACAAAAGCAGACAGAGGCAGCAGAAAGCTCAAGCATGCACCATTTTATTAACTAGGGCGAGGAAGGAATGTCCGGACTCTGACTTGCTAACTGCAAAGTCAATTCAAAGTCTGACCAAACGAAGCATATGGACAATGGCGGCAGATTATTTTCGTACACTCATACGTACAATTCACGTTTTGGCAAGACGAAAAAATAGTAATCAGCTGGACTATATATATGATGATGAACCTACAAATTTGATATATCTTCTTATGCATATATATTATCTGTCTGATCAAAATATATTATTATCAGCTGGAATCCATTTATGCTTGCAGATGAGTGTCTGTTCACCATTTACAATGCAATGTCTAATTCCTTTGAGAAGAACCTGTTTTGCATTCATAAATCCTTTCCAAATGAAAGAAGAGTTTGAGGCTATAAGTCCAATCAAATTTTTATTAGTGGAAGCCACAATCTTTATCCCCCCCCCCCCCTTTTTCATGTGTATCAGTATAACCAAACAGCTAGCCTTCGATGAATAAACTCAAAGTTGTGACGTCAACAAGTTGTACAATCTTCTTTGAGCAGGCATAGAAGAGTGGATGGGAAAATAGGGAAAATTTTCAAGACAACGCAACCCCGTGGTGACACCAGCACCTTATAGAGTCTCGAATAAAAGATAATGGAATCAGACTTCAAGGACAATTTCATGTTTGGAGGAGTCCCTCTGCTAGTGAAAATGTTAGAGGGGATATTATTTTGTTCCGATCTCTAAAAAAGCCAGGTTTATGGTCGATTCTGCTCTCAATCAGTTAATCCAGTGCCTAAATTGGATGAGCTACTTCAAGGCAAAACCATCTTGGATGAGAATTTAGGACTTGAGGCTACATTGGGTTTTCTAGTATTAACAGTATTAGCTGGGATTGGACTAAAATATAGTGCAGGTATTAGTTAATATTGTGTTTGGTTGTTCTGGTCTAGTTTTAATACCAGTACTAAATAGTGAAAAGATGGTGTTTAATACCCCAAATTAGTCCCCCCTTACATGAGGGTATTAGCTGGATTGGACTGTTTGTACTTTAATACTGAATTAGTACTGCACAAAACCAAACAAATTATTACTTATAATACTTAAGCTAATCCAATCCATTCCTATTGGAAAAATATAATCCAGTCTAGTCCAATCCGGTTAGTCTGCAAAACCAAACATGCCATGAAAACCTTGAGGGAGTAGTTTCGTACGTGAATGGGTAAGATCGTCCAAGAAGGCCGGCCCATCAACTACTACAATTTCTCTATTTGCAAGGTTAGAGAAAAAAATTCTGAGATAGAGGGTTCGGGTATTGAAGAGAGGCATGAGACTTCTAACATTCAAAGATGGGGCAAGCGACTTCTAACAATGTTTGAGGGATGGCCCCTGATGACGGATGCAAATAACCAACCTGAGAAATGCGAGCCACGTGGAGTGTACTCCCCTACCAGCTCTCCCACATCTCCCACATGACACTCGACTAACTGAATTGGCAACAGTCCAGTACTCCACGCATCTCGTGTGCATACTACATAGTTTCATATGTGGCGGTGCACCCTCACATATCGCAACTTAAACATGGAACCAACAAATGTTGCCACATCTAATGCATCTTGAAATTGCCAACAAATGTTATTATGGGTGGCAAAAATAATTGCAACGCCTACTATCCACAACACACAAAACAAAAATCTCTTACGAAAGTTATCATCTCAACCGTAACTCTTTAACCAGCATATTCACACTGACTGTCTCAACTCTAGTTCATTTACCACAATCTTCTCTCTGATTGTTTTACCGTCATTATTCACTTCTTCTACAAGCTCGTGAAAGAAAACTCATAAATGACTTAACCACTCAGCTATTTCAGAACATAGCATTTGTCCTCGGTACTACTTCTTGGTTACTTATCTATTCTGAAGTATTTTAGGTCATAGCATTTGTCCTCGGTACACTATTTCTTGGTTACTTTTCTACTCTAAGAAAGCTTATTATAACCTCCTGCTTATGCAGCTAACGGTTAATTTATCTCAACAGTATCATTTCAACTACTATGCGTCTATGCTTAATTGTTTATAATTTTACATCTTTTTTTATAGGTAATAAAAAGTCAATAAAAAATTATTACAGAGAAAGTGATAGGTCATACTCTCATAACCTACACAGTGAAAGAAGGAAGAAAAACTACAAACGCAAATACTAAGCCACCAAAAAGGTGATCAGCACAACTAATAGGTAAGCCAGTATGCCATTGAGAAACCCGAAGAATAAGGCCTCTCACAAAGTGATCCGACAAACGAGAGCCATCAAAAATTATTTTATTCCCGATCCTCCAAATAATACCTACCAAAGAAGCCAAACGTCAGAACCTTATGTCTCTTTATCCACCCGAGAGCCACCCCAAGAAGTCAAGAACACCGACACCACCTCAAGAAGTCAAGAACTCGGAAATTAGTAACAAATGCAACCCAAGAATTACTAGACGAGATCTGATACGGTGAATCGTAAAAAATATTAAGTGCATCATCGACCTCCCAGTCATTCAAATCATGGTGGAACCTAATATCCCACACTACATTCCCACCCCCACCCCATCACTGTCTCCCACACTAACACACTGGCTCACAAGAACAATCGAATCTTGAGCTATACGAAAAAGAATAGGAAATCGACACGACAAAGGCTCCTCCCCCAACCAACGGTGCCCCCAGAACCGAACCCTCTTCCCCAACTCCAGCTTAAACCTGACCCTTCCTTCAAAATTATCCCAACCAGCTCTAATACCTTTTCACAACCCACACCCATAGGACTTCTAACCACATTGGCGCTCAGCATGTCGCTCACTATCCCGAACCTAGCAGTGATCACTGTTCTCTAGAGGCTCTCAGTCTCAAGCCTAAACCTCCACAACCACTTTCCTAATAAGGCTTGATTGAAAAGGATCAAGCGACGAATGCCTAGGCCTCCACTATTCAACGGTCTGTAGAATTAAGTAAACTTTTATTATTTGAGCTTGTGCCCCAATCAAGCAAAATGGTACTTAAACTCATCACACATACCTCCCCACAAGAAGTTGTGCTGAAGTTTCTCCAACCTTCTAGCCTAGAAGTTGGCATCACAAAAATAGACATAAAGTAGGAAAACTCAATAGATTGCTCTTTATAAAGTGAGTCTACCGCCCTTCGAGAGATACTGCTTTTTCCAAGCTGCCAACCTATGTTGATGACGTTCAACAATCAATCCCACGCCCCAATGTCCTCGAGCTTTTCCACCAAAGGCATCCCTAAGTACCTAATAGGGGAGCATAGTAACCTTACAGCCCAAAATACTAGCAAACTAGTCAACTTTATCCACCTCCCCAATCACCTCATACTTGCCTACATTCACAGTCAAACGTGAGACCACTTCAAAGCAATCAGGCACCTCCAACAAGTAACCAAAACTCCTCGCCTCACAGAAGACCAAAAGATCATCAGTAAATAACATATCGGAAAGCTGAACTTGGGAACAACCCACCTAAAACTTTTCAGAAGAACTCCCTTCACCGTCGGCTAAGGGCCTCTATGAAAGTTATAACCAGCATACGAGAGGGGGCCTCCTCGATGTAGCCCACTTGAAGGTTGGAAAAACTTCTAGGTTGGGACAGCCCACGAGAAGGTTGGAAGAGTCATTTAGGCATCCCATTGACAAGAATAGACAATCTAACATAAGAGACACGAGACCTAATCACGCAGGGCAATGTTGACCTAAGTGCATCCTACCCAACAGATAGAACATAAACTCCAATTAACATGATCATAAGCATTCTCAACATCTAACTGGCTACCTACCCTTGAACCTATTACCCACATACTCATTAGCCACCAATATGGCATCCTGCTTGCCACAAAAGCATTTTGACAATAAGAAATAAGAGACGCCAAGACTCCTTCCAATCTTAAAGCATGCACCTTAGCCAAAATCTTGTGATAACTATTTACAAGACTAATAATATGCTTGAAATCTCGAATCTTTGCCGCTCCTGGTTTCTTCTAGAGTAACACCACAAAATTGGCATTCAAACTATTCTCAAACCGGCCATGATAGATGGAACTCGTGAATCAGACATAGTACATGCTAGAGTCGGCCCAGTCCTGAGAAAAGGTAATCGTCAACCGTCTGGCCCTGCAACAAGAACAAAGATTGCCTCGCCTCGCCTCAAAGGGAGCATCCAACCCTCCAGTAACACCTTCCCCTAAAACCCCAAAATCTAGACCATCCAGTTGTGGTCGATCCACCTCATCCTCCTGAAAAAGATTCTGATAAAAACTCATTATTGCGTGTCCAACCTTCTCCCCCTCAAAGAGAGTTATATGCCCAGAGCGATAAAATTTGACCTCCTATGAATATTAGCAAGGCAATGCAAAAACTTAGTGCACCTATCTCCTTCCTGAAACCACAAAGCTCTAGATTTTTTCACGCTAACGTATTGTTGACTCTAAAAAAAACAATACAAGCATACTCACCCCTCAAAAACATGTGTCTCTCACTCTCGCCCCCATTGTCCTCACGACCACCAAGTAACTGGATGCTTTTTGAACCTCCAAAGGAAAGTCCTTTAATCCAATGTCTCACGTCATCCTTAAGTACAGCAGATTTCCTTCCTTGAACAGAACTCCCATGCCCCTCGATCACGTAACCCTCCCACCAATTCTTCACTTGATCCTTAAAACTCTCCACATGCAACCACATATTCTGAAAACAAAACAGTGGGCCCACGTCGGACCCCCCCCCCCCTCCAACATAACAGCGCAGTGATCAAAAATATGATGGGGATGGGGAATAACTGACTGGACAACACTCGAAAATCTCTCCTCGCAACTCGAGAAACCAAAAAGCGGTCAATCTGGGACTGACAACCCCCTCTAACCAAGTAAATTCCCCATCAGCCAAAGAGAGGTCGACTAAGGCTAGCTCTTCTATAAAAGTGGAAAAAAAAGTTGCATCTCCTAACTAAGTTAAAGTCCCTCAAACACAACAAGGAACGCTCCACCTATGAACCATAGATGATAGCTCATCAAAAAACTCGCTGATCTTCATAATTACACGGCCGTACACCCCCGTACCAGTTCACATAAAGTCGTCCTTTATATCCCTAAAGAGAATTGAAAGAGTGAACTTGCCTATCTCGCATTCTACCTCCTCAACCACACGCTTGTCCCACAAAAGCAAAATTCCACCTGATGTACTTTCAACCAACTGAACCCTCCAATCCACAAGCATACCCCCCCCCCACCCCCCACCCCCCCCCCCCCCACCCACCCACCCACCCACCCACCAGTGCTCCTGAACAAACTCTCATCGCAGACAAACAATTTAGTCCCATGTATCCTGTTGAATTTAGTATCTTGTAAACAGACAACCAGCAAATGACGCAAGAAAGTACTCAACAACCCGACTGCCTTCCTCTAAAAGCCCCTGAGCTCTCACCATCTTCTGTCGCGCCCCTGGCTTATTCGCAGAACGTCTGACGCCTGATGTTACTCACCCCTGACCCTTAATTCTACATTTCATCCACGTTGATGCATCCCTCAACAGCTCCTCATTCTCTTCCTCCACTAGATCTAAAGCTCTCAAGGGTTGGCACCAAAATTCACTAAACGTTTCTCTTCCACCACCACATCACCCCCATTTACCTCAAGGAAACTCGGACAGGCCTCCACAAGGCTCCCATGATTCTGCCCACACCCCTACTCTTTCGCTACGACACCCTCCAACTCACCAACGCCACACTGAGAAGACCTTGCAGGACAAGGACCAACCCTAGAAACTTACCCTCACCACGACAAGCCCTAAAACTCCCCTATTTAACCACCGCCTCATCCCTGCAGAGCAAGACAAATGATTAGGAGAATCAAAAGAAATAGGAGGTTTGTAATCCGTATCAGACCTCCAGTAATTTTGCACCAGCCTCAAACTCTGTACAATTTTCTGTCGCAGAATTGTTTCTATCATTCCCCTGATTACGCATTGAGACTGACTCCTGCCCATTGCTTTTAAGTATCTCCTCCCTACGTAAACTGAGTGTTGTGTGATGTCTATCTTGATTAAAGGAAACCCAATGACATGACCTTGGACAATCCCACGAGTGTTAGGTTGTCTCCTGTGCGCTTTTGTTTGGTCCTTTGGTACTTACGTTTGTTGTTGTCCGCCTGTTTGTGCCTTCGGAGACCGTGTCCTCTCAGTAACTCCTGCACCAATTTGAGCACCTCCCTCTCCACAACCCAACCTATGAACATGTGGGTTAGAATGGACCCACACTCGTAACGGGAAGCACCACTCTTCTACGCCTATGCAAATCATTGGGAGAAGAAGAGATCCGTCTCCTCTCACCTTCAATTTGACCAACATAAAATGCTCTTTAGTTGCCGCGTTAGCATCCAACACCAAGAAATCCCCGATCTATCTAAGAACATCCAAGTCATAAAGAAAGACGAGTAGAACGACAAACGGAACCCACATAGAATCCTGTACAAAGCCATCGACAGCCGGAAAAATTTAACCCAATCCTACTGTTTGTCCCCATAAAACTGGCATACAGACAATTAGAAATTGATTTGTTCTATTGATTTGGTCACCCAATCCTATTGATTTGTTCTACCCACATAGATTCCTTCTTTAATTAAGACATCTCCTACTGTTTTTTGTTTGTCCCCATTAAAACTGGCATACGGACAATTTGCTCTAGACACTCCCAAATGCGCCAATTTTGGCTATGGTTTGGTTTTCGACACAGCTCGGTATTGCCTAACGCATCTGATAAAACTAAGCCAAGTGTGAGGCTCTAAAGAACTTAGCATTCCAAGTCCCAACAACTAGTCATGTACCCTGAGGCATACGGTGAACATCGCTGCTTCTTAACATAGAGCATTATTGCATAAATTATCGCCCATGGGTCATACTATTAAATTCACGATGCAGATCGCATCAATTTTCCTCGGGATTTTTTCAGAAGGTATGTTGGACTGGTTTTGTTCAGTCTTCTTCAGATTTCAAATACCAAATTAGATTTGTGCTGCAAAACAATAAACAAAAACTATATAATCTCACTACACACTGCTCATTTTAGTTCGTACTATAGAAAAATGTCGAGATTTAGTAAAATTGTCCAAAATGCAACCTACATTTGGCGACTAGAATTTACGCTCATTTCAAGCATCAAGATGAGTCAGATCTGTTTTCTGTAAGCTTTCTTCTCAGATTACAGTATAATCAAGGGATTATTGCCAAAAAAACAAGCAATCTGACATGTTTACTTGGTATATTACAGCATTAAGCCAATTTAGCACCCACTAAAAAACAGCAAAAAAACAGCTCAAAAAACAACAGAATCAGTGGGTTTTCTAAACGATGTTTTTATATCAAAAGAGAGCCTGCAAACATCCAGGAAAAACAGCAAATGGAACCAACTTTAATTAAAAACGCTTTCTTGTTTAGCAAACCTGTTTAAAAAAAGGTCTGCCCAACATGCACTAAATTTGTTTAGATGACCCTAGGCATAACTGCTAGAAGTATAAAGTTCGAACAATGATTTCCCGACCAACTTAAGGAGGGATGGCTGACCAGAAACGAATAGGTATAAACTAAACATCAAAACCAAGTACTTTAGTCCACACATGGCTCTGGTCTCCAATGTATATAAATATTTGTTCCAGACAAATAATAATCAGTGCACAGGTATCAGCATTTCTGCAATGCCAGATTCAAATCCAAATCTCACTCAACTAGAATTCCACAAAAACCTTTTTTATTGCATAGGAATCAAGAAATGTTCTTCCCTGTTGACGCCTTGACGTAGGTCAGTCTCGCATAGTTCTTCAATACACCTTGATTCAGCTACCTACTGTCATCAATTATTACTGATCGATCCCAATCTCACCCAATTGTTCTAGTTCGATTTAACCTCAGTTATGATTGAATTAGTAAGAAGCACTTAGTCCCCCTTTCCAGTCTTCATCCTTATTCTCCAATGTTCCACTCTCACCCCACTACTTTGTGAAGGCTAGGCTCCTCTAATAATCCTTCATTTCATAACCATCCTCTCCATTCATCTCATATCTAAGCACTTAACTTTAAATTCCTTCAATTCCCAAAATAACATTTGTTCTTCAACTGACACCAGCACTGCAACGTTAAAAATTCTTCGTCATCACACCTAGACAGAGCCGAAAATTAATCCTACAGTTCAGCATTTCTAGGAGCCTATGACATGCATATCAAGGAACCCAACAACACCAGAGAAGGATGGATGATCCATCACCCATAAAAGTAGAAATAGAAAAGCATCAATGGCACACATTAACCACGAAATAAATAAACTTGGATGAGACAACAGTTCAATGGAAAAGAGTAAGAAACCACTTAAAGTAGGGATGCAAGATCTGGAAAGGATTTGGGAATGGGGAATTATGGGGCCTTGATTCCTATAAATGACGCACCCTCCATTCACTGTCCACTAAATAATTCATCAACTCCACTCTCTCGGAGGCACCCCCAGAGACCATTTCCCGTCTTTCTGACTATGTGCATGGTGGACTATTATATACCATTTCCCTTGTGAAAAGTAGGCTCGGAAAGTATTATGACAGATATCTGCGGACTACAATCTCTCACCCCAAAATGAGACGAGAAAAATGAGACGAGAAACAAGGGGAGGCATTTAACTCCTAGAGAACCAGAACAGAAAATATTATGATCCATTATGGCTATCTGCGGACTACAATCTCTCACCCCAAAATTTCATGTAATAACTGAACTGAGTAAAGACAAAATTAGCCCATATCGACTTCTATCTAAATAGTCATATGTCAAATCAGGATCTACCATTTGTTGCTCCTTCATCCTTACAATCTCAAAAACATTGCCTAGAAACAAACAAATACGGAGTATCCATATGTGGCCTCCTTGTGTGTGTGTATGTGTTCACACCCCCAAGAAACTGGCCGAAATAATATTCAACTTTCCCCTCTCTGGTGCTCAGCTTTCAACAATAAGTTCATTTACGTTACCTTACTTCTAGAATGCAAGTTTTAAGTTCATCAAACTGCAAGCCATGCACATCAAGTACTATCATACTACATTGAAGCAATTCAAGCGTCAAAACTAACATTGATGCATCTATTAAAATGCTTTTCTCAGAGTAATACCATCTTAACATAAGAGTAGCCATACTTACAGTGACATAATTCTATGATTATGGAATTCAAGTTACCTGATATATGGATGATTAAGGCTGACTAGGCTTGCCACATGCACCTCAATATCCTAGATAGCTTGGATCTCCAATGTATTCAGCAATTTGTTCGAGACGCACAGTTAGCAGCTCATGGCTATCTGCATCTCTCACAATGCCAGTTTCACTGTCCATATCTTTCTCCATTAGATTACCATACACGCCTTTATGCTTGCCATACAAAACGAGGACTGGCCCTCCACGCCGGGGTAGTGCAGTCTCCAATAGGTCTTGAGCCACACCTTGGATTAGCTCCCTACTATCATCCATAGTGATATCACATGTGGTCGGCCCAACCACATCCACGATCTCACCTTTCTTCAAGTATAACCTCCCTTTTTTCAAATCTTTGCTCACAATTCTAACTCGAATATGGCTGGTCAGCCAAGAAACTCGAGACGCACTCCTGTCTTCTCTTTGTTCAGTTCTTCTCCCTTCCTCTTTGTTCCTTCTGCTCTCTTTTCTCTTCTCCTCAACTCTATCTCCCCTATGACTCTGTCTGCTACTTCTATTCCCACTCTCGGCTTCCTGAATCTTCAATTCCTTCAACTTCTTCAAACACCTCTCTTCTTCAACCGACCCCAACTCCGCGAGATCACGAATCTTAACCCCCACTTCCTCGTCGCTCCTCGAAAGCCTTATAACAACACTATCACCACCATTCTCAGCATCCACAATCCTTCCCTTTAACCCGATATACTTCCCACCAATTACCCTAAAATCTTTACCCACCGAGAACTGCCCTCTTTGCTCTTTCTCCTTAATATTACCATTATTGCCATTGCTATTGTTATTGTTATTACTAGGAGGTTCACTGAAAAACCCTAACCCTTCTTTCCCAACCCACTTCTTATACTCAGCAATCTTCACATCCCCTTTCGCGTTCCTCCCAATCCCCATCCCCTCTTGCCAGCCGTATCCGGCGAGCAACGCCGCACCGAAACCCTCGATCGGCATCTCGGCGTAATCTTCTAACCCTGGCCCGTCGGGCAACTTCTCCAAATCGTCCTTCAGTTTCTGCAGCATCACCGTCTCTACATGCGCCGGCCGTGAAAGCCTCTCCTCCGGTAAGGTCTTCGACGAAGTCTTCGCCGATTCGTCGGAGTTCCGGAGGTTTAGGCCGTAGGATATGTTTGGGCCGCCGTCTGCGGCGGCGGCGGTTTCGACCTCGAATTTGAGATCCTGGTCGGCGGAGGCCGCGAGGGGGATTTCGAGGTTCTTCATCTTTTTGAGGGGTCTCCATTCGTTCTGCTTGGGGGGGATCACGAGTTTTTTGGAGTTTTGGGCGGGTTGGGATGAGTCGAAGACGGTGACGTACTCTTTGTCGGCGTCGGCGGTGAATTTTTGGGAGGATTTGGGGTTTGGTTGTGGCTTTGAGGAGGATTTGCCGGCGATGGAGAAGGAGAGTTTCATAGTGTCTCCAGAGGGTCGAGAGAGGGGTGGGAGAGACGGAAGAAGTGACGGAGTTTAATAAGGGATGGTTTGGAGTTTGGAGAATGGCCGGAAAAAATAGACTGGAGTAAAGTAAATACATTTAATTAGTTAAGTTAATTTTTTGAAGAACCTATGATAAGTCTTTTGACTATTTGCCTTCCTGGTAGCACTAGTCATCGGCCCGAGTGACCCGCGCACGGCCCGGCCTGGCCCGGCCCAGCCCGGCCCAGCCAGAAAAACATATTGAACTCTTTAACACTGTTTGAAGTTGCATATAGTTTTCCTATTTACGTTAATACAGAAAACCTGCACAAACTCTCCAAGAATGTTAGTGATCTATGAGTTCTAACTGTCGAACGTTAATACAGAAAACCTGCACAAACTCTCCAAGAATGTTAGTGATCTGTGAGTTCTAACTGTCGAACATTGGAATATGATGCAACTGGCATTGCCTCCCAATCTTCCCAAGTGTCAATGCAGCCGACAAGTCTGAATGTTCCCTGAAACTACAGACAATAAGATGGCATGTCTCATGTCTACATTTTCTTACCAAATCTTGAGTCTTGACATTGAACTTTCTAATAGCCGGTTTGGTGGTACACGACACCATAAGTAAAATGAATGATGCTTAAGTTTCACTTATTAATATAAAAACAAAATACATATCACGGTACAACACGCAATCGGGACGAGATTCAAGAACAAATAACCATTTCCAATTTAACAAACAAAAGTACATTGGCAAATTTGTTGTTCTAGTGATACATCCTCCCACAACAATTCGTGATCCAAGTCCTCAGTGTCATTACCCACTTTATTATCAACACTACTGCTACTGACGCTACAAGAGTTGTTAGCATTGATTGATGACGACCATGACCATGACCCTGAGCTTGAGCCTGACAATGGATGGCTTTCTGGTTTTAAACCAGTTGACCTCTTTTCATGGTCCGGGTCATTTTCATAATCATTTTTGGAGGAGGGTGAGGCAAAATAAGTGGTCATCACACGATCTCCCTCGTACACGCTCCCTTTCCACATCCATATTCTTCTTTTCGTATGAACCCATGCCCCTGCCTTTGAGGCAATGATTCCGAGTTTTCTTTCTGCCTCATAATCAAAATTCAGTGATGACTTCATGGGTTCCTCAGCGTGTTTGAACTTCAGGAAGCACTTCAAAGGAAGACAAAGGTCTATTATCTCTAGAGGTGCTAGCTCCACTTGAGACACCACTGCTAGGACAAATCTGTAGTAGTTTTGCTTTCATTCATGACATGCTACCCCTTCTTTAATTTCGACTTCATCTTGTTGCTCAGCTTAGAAGCCTGTTTGTTGTGGAAATTCACCAGTCAAATAACAAGCAAATTATTATTAAGGCCTTAAAACAGAAAAACTAATATGTTACCTACCAAACTTGATATTCTAGAACGGGCAAAAATAGAATCTCTCTCGGAGGATGATAACTCCTTAGTTGGAGTCATCTTTCGTATGTAATACATTGCTATTTGTGTGCGTTTCGGTGAAAAGTGATGGAATTTAGGCCAATTCGTGGAGAATGAGCTTGTTGTGATTTATTGCTAGTATGGGCGTTTCTATGCGTTTGTAGATGTTATTTGTCAAATATAATCGCTTGGTATGCTTGTTCATATTTTCATGATATGAAAGGATGCTAAAATATTGCTAGGAGGCATGAAACGAACTTCGGAAAATGAGAAAAGCTCGGGAATGGCCAAGAAGAATGAGGAGAAGCAAAGTTAGAGGAGCAAAAGTGGCCAACCTTCACTATTTTGATGATATCTTGAGTTCTACAAGACCTGCATATTGAGACGGGTTCCAAATGAAATTAGACTCAATTAGCTTGCCAACGGTAGGTCATGGAGCTCAATCAAAGGCCTGACGAGAAAGATATTGTCCGGCGAAGATGACACAAAAACGAAGAAGAGCTGTAAAAGTTCACTGGACCAGTCTTCAGTATTCAGGCTATATCTAGAGTTCCATATACAATTTTGGAGAAATACCTATTCCATTAGAAAGTAGACACCTAGAGCTTTCCAACGGTATAAAATAGACCCAAAAAGGAGTCCGAATGAGGGAGAAAAGGCCCGCGCAAGATCAGCTTATGAAATCTGTCCGAGAATTGCAAACTAGAGGGGCTGAATTGCAAATTCGGCCAAAATACATTAAAAATCGTGCCCAGCCCTATAGATGACGAATTTTAGGAGCTAAAGGCAGAGTAGGCTGCTGGAGACAAAGAACAACACATTGGAGGAAGGCTTGGAGTTCGTCGTGAGAGCGAGGATTCCATCGTTTGATCTCTCTTCTCTATCTTTTTTATTGTTTTTTATCTTGAACAACATAAACTTCATCTTGTTACTCATGAAGCTCGGTAGCTAAGTTCGTTATCGGGAATTCTCCATGGTAGCTAGGGTTTGAAGCCATTTTGGCGGAGTATGAATTTGATTCACGTTTTGCTTAAACTTAATTGATGAAGTTCTTGTTTGCTATGTTTAATTCATGCTCTTAATCTATCTTGCTATTGTGAGACGTTGCAATAGGAAGATAATAGGTAATTGGTTAGTGAAAGCAACGAATTACCCGGATAATTGAATTAAGCATGTAGTCATATGTTAGAGGAATCAACCACTGACTGTGAACGTTGATTAGAATTAGATGATAGTCATTGTATATTTTAGGGATAATTAGAACTTGGTAACTCGGTTGTAATTTGACCTAGGCATAGAAATCTAGCTTGGTAACTCGGTTAACATTATTGCTCGTTTGGCAAATTAAATCATCATCTGTGTTTCAGAACGTAAATTGTTAACGGTGGAAACTTAGTGAACCTAGAGAAAATCCTGATATTTGTCTCATCACTTTACTCTCTTTATAAATAATTGTGTTTTTATTTATTTTTCTTAGTTATTAGAAAACTGAAATTGTTTACCCACAAGAAGTTAATCATCCTAATTGATTCACAACAAGTCCTCTGGGATTCGACAACCCTATCTTCCACATTTATTATTAGAACGATAACTGTACACGTTTTTGGCGCCGTTGCCGGGGACTTCGGTTGAATTAGTTATAATTATTAACTTTAGGGAATTTTATTTTTTTATTTTGTTTATTTATTTGTGATCTCACCTGCTTCCTAGTGAATAACTTGGCAGGCTTATTGGTGATCATGTTGGTGCATAATTACTATGGGCAAGCTCCAGGCTATTCACCGTACTACTCCTATGGAGATATGTACACCCCTCCTCCTTGCAATCAAGAAGATGAGAAGATGAAAGAAATATTGAAGCTCATGATAGTTAGAATGGACAGAATGGAGGAAGGGATTAATAGGATGGATGAAACTGTCCAGCTTCAGCGACAACACTTGGCAAAACTTTCGAGTGCATTGGCATATGCAGATAATGACGATGGGCAGGCCCGTCCTTAAGGCAAGGCCAAATTCATTGTTGCCTAGGGCCCACGCGGGAAGAGGGCCCCACAAGTCTAGTGTACTATGGTAGTTTAAAATTAGCTAATTACCTTTTCATTTCTTAATTAAATTTAAGCAATATTACAGTCTGGAATTGTGATACAATGACACTATTTTCTTGAATCAATGACTCTTTTTAAGATCAAATTCCGTAAATTGGTGCTAGCTCAAGTGGTAGAGAATTTAAAAGTTCATGCATAAGTTCCTGAGTTCAAACCCGGTAGACAACAAGCAGGTAAGTCTAAAAAAATAAAAAACAAAAAAAACCAAATTCTTGAAATTCAAATTCAAACAACTATTGTTTAATCCAATAATTTGTTAGAACAAAATACACATCATTTATCTTTTGTAAACGAATGACACATCATTATGTGATTAGTAACTTCGTCTTTGAATAAACACGATAAAACTGGAAATTTTATCGTGTAGAAAGTCTCATACAAATAAAGTCGCCTAGGACCTCATAAAAGATAGAGACGGCCCTGACGATGGGCCAAGTAGGATCATCCCTAACTTAGTTGGAGAGTGCGAAGACGAGGAACCCCCAGAGGTCTATGTCTATAATACTGTTCATCATGAAGTAATAGATCCTCGGGCTGCTTCAGACTCAGATTCGGACTCTGATTGGGATGATATTGTGGAGCATATACAACTTGCGCCTCACATAATTCTGGAGCCATGGCATGAATGGGAGAGTGTGGATATCGCGAGCTTATAGACCACTGAGTATATTTGCTGTGAGGAAGAAAGTCATGAAGCTAAGAAATTATTGCATGGAGATGTTCACATGGACATGTATCAAGAAGTTCCTGAATCTAATACATATCACTTGGAGATCATAAAATGGGGTGAATCACACGATGAAGACCAAAGACCCCAATTTTATGCAATACATGATTTGCCACCTGTGAACCCAAGGCAAGCACTAGGAATGGAAGCGATCAAGACGGCACTCCTTGCCATTACTGTTCCATTTGGTAGTTTGTTTTCACATGACAAGGCCTCAATGATATTGATTTTGAAGAAGAAGAAGAAGAAGAAGAAGAAGAAGAGGATAGGTACAATGGGTCATGATGTGGCGAATGAATTCTCGAGAAGACCGGTGATCAAGGAGTGGAAGCACAAAAGGAAAAAAAATACTTGAGGCTGTCTTCTACAATTTCTTTGCACCATATGAATCTCATGCATGCTCACGTGAGAATATGCAAAGAGAGAAGCGATGGTGGAAGAAGAAAAAGTGGAGAGAAAAACTATATAAATCACACTTGAGGTAACTGGGTCGGGTCGTCGACCTTAAATTACAAGGCGCTTGTTGGGAGGCAACCCAACCTATTTATTTTTTTAACTTATGGAGTGCATTTTTTAATACAGTTGTGTGTGTTTTATTTATTTATTTATGAAGAGATGAGAGAGAGATTGACTAATGATGTTTTCCTAGTGACATAGATGAGCAGGTTATGGTAGAATCTACCCCGGTGTGCCATGGCACACATGACCTTCATAGGGACTCGTGCATGCGATTTGGGGATTCTCCAAGTCACAGATTTTAGCAGAGGATGGTAGTCTACCCCGGTGTACGAGAACACACTGACTATATAGGAGAACAGTTGCACCACTAGTGCTTGGGGATTGCTTGGCGCGACTTCGTCCCTGCCCTTGAGGCGGTTGTGAGTATTTCTTCCTTTAGCTAAAATTATGTGTTTCTTTTGTATATGTCATGCTCCATATCATCTACTGGTCATACACATTGATTGCTGAGTCTTCTTGCATAATCTCTAAATTCGTTGAGGACAACGAAGCATGTTGTGTGGGTGTGATTTATCTGTTTGCTAGCCAAATGTGTTTGCATAGCCAGTTACATGTAGGATGTGTTTAGATTGTATTGTTAGCCAGTGTTGTGGTTTATGTCATGTTTTTTATTATATTGTGTAGAGTAGTTTACATATTGTTTGCACTTTTAAATAATTGAGTCTACCCACCAAATGTTGAATTGTGTTGTGTCAATTTTTTTTCGAGTCTAAAACTTGCATATAGAGTCAAGATAGTATGAAAAAGAAACAAAAAATGAAAAAAGAAAAAGAAAAGACAAAATCCATAAAAATTGAAAATTTAAATTTTTTGAGAAAAGGCAATTGAGGATCTTGAAACTGAAGAGGGCTTAATGAATGAATCATTTTGAGTAGGAAGTGTCGTAGTAGGACAAATCTATTTCCATAACTATTCAGTGTAGATGTTTCACTAAGGATGACCCGATGATTTTTGGAAGTTGTGAAAGAATGACATGTAAAGTATACCTAAGTTTCCTATAGTGTGATAATTAGATTGAGTTTTATTGTAGCTGAATATTCTGTTTTCAAGTGGAAACTTGTGGTCTCTTGTTGATCTGGGGTGGACCTTCGTGTTGAGTTGGTTTCATGTGGTACGGTTGCCTCAGCCTAAGTGAAGTTGAGGGGCGTACACCACCATCCCTTACAATGGTCACAAGAGTTAACCGAAAAAGCCCACTCTCTAGCTCACGGTTGAAAAAACAGAGGAGATATGTGCTTAAATGAAAAAAATAAAAGAAAGTGCTCAAATAAGGAGAACAACCAAATGAGCTGAGCTTAGAGAGGAAAATTAGAGTCAAGCCTTATTTCACAGGAGCTGTTATTCCCTTCACCGGGACAACTTGCTGTTAAAAGCAGTAAAGGCTAAGAGGGTCTGAAAACCTCAGATGATTTAGCAAAGAAATGCTACAGTGAAATCTGATCTGAATTAAACCCAATGAAGCTTAGGACGTGCTTGTGTCTTGGTTTGTATTGGTGGAAGAAAGGGGACACCTTAGTGATATTTTGCATAGAATCATTTTTTATTTCAAATTCTTGCTACGTGTATGGGAATTTCAAAGAGGATTAGTGAGAGCTTGATGATTTTCAGCTGATGAGATGGAGATTGCCTATTCTTTCCAAAAAAAAGAGAGAAATTGGATGTTTTAAATAATTATTTTAAGATCGAGTCTAGAATTTCATTTGCATTATCCTGATGCATTTGTAGTGTCGTGAGTCATGTTAGAGTTGTTTGAGTCTTGTTGGCTAGTAGACAAATAAATGCAGTAGATGAGACTTTGCTCGGGACGCGCAAATGGTAAGTGTGGGGGTATTTGATAACTCCTTAGTTGGAGTCATATTTCGTATGTAATACATTGCTATTTGTATGCGTTTTGGTGAAAAGTGATGGAATTTAGGCCAATCCTTGTGGAGAATTAGCTTGTTGTGAATTATTGCTAGTCCGGGCGTTTCTATGCGTTTTTAGATGTTATTTGTCAAATATAATCGCTTGGTGTGCTTTTTCATGTTGTCATGATAGGAAAGGATGCTAAAAAATTGCTAGGAGGCATGAAACAAACTTCGGAAGATGAGAAAAGCTCGGGCATGGCCAAGAAGAATGAGGAGAAGCAAAGTTAGAGGAGCAAAAGTGGCCAACCTTCACCATTTTGATGATATCTTGAGTTCTACAAGACCCGCTATAGTGAGACCGGTTCCAAATGAAATTAGACTCAATTATCTTGCCCACGGTATGTCACGGAGCTCAATCAAAGGCCGGACGAGAAAGATATGGTCCGCCTAAGATGACGCAAAAACGAAGAAGAGCTGGAAAAGTTCACTGGACCAATCTTTAGTATTCGGGCTATTGATGCGCAAACTAACGTGCTGTTCGCAAGTATACGAATCTTGTAATACCGGGTGTAATTAAACTCGGGTGATCGTTCCCACGAGGACTATTTCGGGTTTACTCACGTCGTCAGTTTTGGTTAACCGAGTGTAGTAACAAGGAGGAGTAGATTGTGACTGCAATTACTAAACTAAAAACAGTAAGTAAAAACGTAAACGTAATTATTTTTTTGTGACGTTTTTTGAAATAAGATGAATCGGTTGTTACGATAATAGATGAGAGCTAGGCTCCAGGATCCCCTAGGGTTTCTACAAATTTCAGTTTTACGTTCGATTATGAAAACACTCAGCAATTTCGATATCTGTGCAACGTACCAGTTGTGCAGTGAATTTTCAGATTCCGCAAGTAATACCGATCCTGCAGACTTTCGGATTCTTGTTAAGCTACCTGAATCTGCAGTCTCGGTCTAATCTTGTTAGGGTTTCTAACCTGTCCGAATGGCCCGGGTCAAATTCTCTAACAGTTGGTCTCACGTTTTTCGATGCTAGCCCTATCTCCCTTTCTCTGGTCAGTCTATCAGGGTAAGGTACTAAATCCTGACTTTTCTTCCTAATCCTAACTTGACGTTTTCACCTACAAGTTCGGGTCTATAGCAATCCTGGGTGATCAATCCTATCATGCATATACGATAATAATCAAAGCCAGAATAACAGATACAACTTGCTGAATTGAGATAACAATCATGAATCCATAAACGAAGTAGTCATAAAATCTGGATACGAAACCCTAGGTTCACCGAGAACCTAGGTAAAAAGTTTAGCTACGACTAGACATAATACAAAACGCAGTTTCTGAATGTAAAGAGAGAGAGAACAAAATCAAACTAAGTCTTCGAATCTCGAATCGCTCTTCCGTGCGCTCCGTGAATGCTCTGACTTGCCCTTCGGTTGTGCTGAGTATTGTGTTGTGTCTTCAAAACGAGCCTGGACGAGTCTTTAAATAGTGCTGTTTTTCCCAGAAACGCGTGCGCCAGAAATTACGGAATCTGCCATCAGTCCACCGAGCTCGGAAAAAAGTCAAACTGGCTGCGTATATACGCAAGGCTGCGTATATACGTAACCAGGGCCAAAAATCCTCCAACCATCACCCTCCCTGCTTGCGTATATACGCAAGGCTGCGTATATACGCAGGCAGGGGGTCGTGATGGGGGCCCTGCTTGGTCCTTTGGTGGGCCTGGTTGGGTCCCCTGGGTCCCACTCTTCTCCTGCTTTTCCGTGTTCCCGTCTTGACCCGGTCCTGTGCACGTTTCCCGAGACGGTCCCGGCTTGGTCCCGGCACGCTTCCCATTGCACCTTCCGAACCTGTTCCTGAAAAGGCAACATAGACGAAAACCCGCGATCATATCCAAATATAGCAATAAATAAGCAGAAATCCAGAAAGTACAAATAAACATCCCGTCCTAGATTCCCGAGGAATTCTAAGGCAATTTCCGGCAAAATACGCTATTTCCGACACAAACACTCGTGAAATCAGGCTAAAAGATAACCCTTAATTGGGCGTTATCAAATACCCCTGCACTAAACATTGCTCGTCCCGAGCAATCCTGCCAACTCTAGCCTGACATCATACCTCTCTGCCCTCGTGAGACTGGCTCTGTGCATACACTACCGTTGCATACTCTTTCGACCCGAACCTTTCAACCGGACGACTCGATAGAAAAACTGACTAAGATAGAATATACACAGACTCAAACGACTCAAAACAGACTAATGACAAAAATATTTTTGGTGAGATTGGGCAACCTCAAAAACATAACCAGTGTGTCCTCGTGATCTCATCCTTTTCAGAATGTACTTCCCTGCAAGCGATCGGTAAGTCTGAACAGATTTATATGGTGGATTTTAGCGCTGGACCAAAGTACTATTACTTTAGTTATCAAACTGAGCAAATCCCTAGCTAACTTACCATCCGAGCTTTTTCCGAAAGAATCTATGTCTAATCAGGTAGGATATATATATGTGTCAAGGTACGGCATAGTCCTACTTGTTATGACATTCTCACAATTTACCAAACTCACACCCCTCACCGAGATCCCGAAAAACTGCCCGAAACACCTAAGTTCCTGCTTTCCCAATTCTTCTGTCCCCCGGTGTGTCTTCGCCGTGCTCGCGGCCACAAATGTGAAGTGGTGTAAACGTCTCGAAAATTGTGCCACTCACTCAGCTTTTTATTTAAATAACAAAACATAAAACAAACTAAAATCTAGATAATGATTTTTTTCTTCTTTTTTTTCTTTTTCTTTGTTTTTCTCCCTTCTTTTTTTTTCTCTTTTTTTTTTCTCTTCTTGTTTTTTTTAATAAAACGACTATATACAAACATACACGAATACTGACACTACTAAACTGACTAAAGTTGAGTGAGTGAAAATAAATTTCTGTCGTGGGGTACGTAAAATGTCCTTATGTGAAGTACCCCCACACTAATCCTGAAGCGCTGATCCTGCAGTCGAAATAATACTGTGCAGTCCCACCGAACCTCCTCATCACCAAAGATGTAGAAAAACGGCACAACCACCAATTAACTCTACAACCCCCCGGAACCCCGTTTTGTGCGAAAAGATGCTCGCACGCGACTAACTCCTCCTGTGGTCACTATGTAATGAAGTGATCCACCTCCGCAAATTAATGCATTGTCACCACTAACTCACCCTGTCCTTCCCTCGAAAAACGTGAATATCAAAATTGTCCAAAACTGATAAATCATGAAGCTCTCCCATCTAAAACCCCACCCTACTCACTCCCTCCGTCATAACACGTAGAATAGCCAACTATCGACTGATGAGGTCTCAAAGAAGGCTGCCTAGGCTAAAGTGGCTACGAAGAAAGAGGGTAAATGGCTTCAAACGGGTTGACTAATTGGACCTAGGGGTAAGAAACAGGACGTGAGGTCCCTTGATAGCCAGTCACTCCACCGAAAAACGCGATGACCGTGACGGCGCCCGTGGGCGGGTTGTCGACTACCTAAGTGACGGTGGTGTAGCAACTAGTCGGATTCTTAGCTCAGGTGATAATTACTTGCGGATTCCAAAGGTCGCTGGCTCTCACATATCTACTATACCTCGGTGCAAGTTTTCTTTTCTTTCAAAGGATTCCACCTCAATTTCTTCACTGTTTCTGTTATCTCGATTGCCCTTGCTCAAAATTTTCTAATTTTAAACTTTTTTTTTGAAAAATAATGTATACCGCTGTTTGCGTATATACGCAGAGCTGCGTATATACTCAACCAGCAGCATAAAAAAATTTAATTTTTGATTTTTTTTTAAATATATACAATGCACGGCCAGTATGTTGGTGGTGGGTTGACTCAAATAATGAAAATATGCTGACTCAAATATATAAAATAAAAATTGCAAATAAACATGAAAAAACGTGCAGACCGGGTTAATGCAGACACGACTACCACCCCCACACTAAGAGGTGGCATGCCCTCATGGCACTCACTCGTCCGGAAAAATGTCGGGTCTGACCCGGAGAGCTGCTGCCAGAATCAGTCCGGTAGACGACCGGCCGACGCACGCGTGCACGGGGCCGGTAATCGGAGGACTGCGACTCGGACCCAGTCCAACTGCTAGGTGGCTGGGAGCGTAATCTCGTCCTGCCACTTGAAGGCTGCTGGGTACGGGTCCCAGTCTGACGTCCTGTGGGCTGCTGGGATCGTGTCCCAGGCTGACGTCTCTCCTGTCTCGCAGGTGGCGGTGATGGCTGAGTCGGGGGAGGTGGCTAGGTCGGGGGAGGTGGAGCCGAGGTATACTCGCTAGAGTCCCCGTCATCCGACCAACTCGTGGTGAAGCTGCTGGAGTAGGTAGGTGGAAAATACAGCGGGAGTGGCGGTTCTCGGCCTGCGTGTCGAGCTGCCTCCCACTGCTCCTCTCGAATGCTAGCAAGTGCAGCGTGGGTGTCCTTCGTGACCTTCCGCTGAGTCCGACGAGTATGTGTGAGAGCCCTCCAAAGTTTGCCCGCTTTGTCGAGCATTCTCTCCCCAATGGACTTGTGTCCGCCACGATACCCCTCAAATCCATCGTCAACTCGGGGCAACCTACGTGGCGGGGCTGGTCTAGCTCTCGGGGTCGGGTCGGCCCGTGGGGCCGGCTCACCTCGCTGTCGAGCTGGCTGGGTGTGGGCATTCCTCTCAGTCCCCTGCCGACTCGACTCGGGACGCTCACTCTCTCGACTAGTACGGCATCGCCGAAGTCCGGCCGATGCCTGGCGACTGGCTGGTCGCTCCTGAGTCGAACGCCTCCTAGGGGCAGGGGCAGGATCCTCCTCCATAATGTCGTCATCCTCATCGAGGTCAACGACCGGCTCCTGTGGGCCCGAGTTACGGGCCATAATCCTCCTATAAGGCCGTGGCCGAGGAGGCTCTAAATCGCCCTCAAGGATATCCATGGGAACCTCAAAATCCCGCGCCAGTTTGGCGATGAGGTTGGCGTACCCCAACCCCTTATGGCTCGCGGTGTTGTTCCGCTCCTGCATGTAAATCCAGATGCGACGAGGAATGTCGACCTCTCGCCGGAGAACGAGGCAGTAGACTAAGAGTACGTACTCATAGTCAAGATGGGTAAAATGCTTGATACCCACTACCCGGTTCACTACCCACTCGGCCCACCATCGTGGTGGCCCGGTAATAAATCGAGAGTGCATTTTCTTGCCTATCTCCCCAGCACCCTCTCTCTCGAAATGGGCACCCGGGTACCCACGAGTCACAACCCGCAAAATCTCAGCATCGCTCGGCGGGTAATCCTGACACTCAGCATAGGCGCACGGGATCCCATACGCCTGGCGGATACTGCCCGCCGTGACTAAAATAAACTGCCTCCGGCAGTACACCCATCGGGTGTCACCGTTGGCCTCACCCGCCCCCGTATGCATGAGGTTACTGTAAAACTCACGCACCAAGGAGGAGCTAGACACCTCCGGAAACCCGGCCAAGGACTGTCTGAAAAGTTCCGGACGACTAGCAAACTCTGCCATCTCTGGTGGCATGTTCATGTGGTCAACCTCAAAGCGGTAGTCCTTGGGCAGTTTTTGACCCATTTTCGTCGTTGTCAAATAGTAAAAATGAGCATAATGGTTTACGAACCGAAAACTGTCAAACCTCCTAGAGGTGAGTTGCTCCGCGGCGTACTCAGTAGGGAACTCGTCCCGGTTTTGGTCAAGGACCGGCACTCCCAACTCCATAATAGGCAAAACCTCGAAAAACGTGCCTAATCGGGAATTAAAGCAAAAAAATGTGAAACGTGCACGTAACAAGTGTGTCTCAATAGATAGTCCACCTAAGAGCTACCAGAGGTCCACACGGCAAGTGCCGCTCCAAAATCAAAAATACCGAAAAATGACGGACCCGGCTACGGGTCGTGCCAAAACAGAAAATAAAGAGAAAGATAAGATTTTCGATCTTCCCTAAACAGGGGTGAAGACCGGAGATTCTGCCCGAAAAGTCACCGGAAAAGTCGTCGGCGGTCGCTGGAAAAATCGCCGTAAAACGTAACTGTCCGGAATTGAAATCCGAACCCACCAAATCGAAGCCCTCGATATCCTCTTTCACCTTCCCTTGTTCGTTTTTTGCTAGTTCTTGCTCTAACACCTTCGAATCGGCACTTTTCCTCAAGAACACGCCATTCCTAGATGGAAATTTCCCGCTCGATTCTCGCTTGTTTCTGGATTTTGATGGATGATACTTGCTCCTTGCGACGAGGGGATTCCAGAAATGTGCCCGGAATTCGATTTGGAGGTCCGAGGCAAATTTGTGTTCTTCAAGCTTGAGAGAAAATGGAGGAAGAGAGAGAGAGACAGAGGAAGGTGCATCAATGGAGGGGGCCGGCCTCCTTCCTCCTTTTAAAACCTAAAAATGTAAAATGACCAAAATGCCCTCCGGGTTTTGAAAAAATTACATTTTTTTCTTTCTGTCTGCGCATATACGCAATACTGCGTATATTATATACGCAATCAGAAATAAAAAAGAAAACAAAAAAAATAAAAAAAATACCCCTGGTTGCGTATATACGCAGGGCTGCGTATATACGCAACCAACAATATTTTTTTTTGTTATTTTCTCTCTTCCTCTGTTTTCCCGGTTTTGCCTGATTTTTATTTTGCTGTCTCTGCACAATCTCAAATTTCAAGTCAAAAACCCGCTCATCTCGCCTCACTCAAAAATTCAGAACTGAATATAATACTTAATAAAATAACAGAAATAAACTAATTAACGGTTACTTTGGGTTGCCTCCCAAACAGCGCTTTGTGATTTACGGTCGACGACCCGACCTTGTTACCTCTTACGGGTCATCAAAATAGACCGGGTCTATTTTGACGACTTCGGCGGTCTCGAGATATGGCTTGATCCGATTCCCGTTCACCCTGAAACTGGACTTATCTTTTGGATTTTCCAGCTCAAATGCTCCCCATGCAAAATTCTGCTTGATGATGAACGGGCCTGACCAACGAGACCTCAGTTTTCCCGGAAAAAAACCGCATCCGGGTATTGTAGAGAAGCACTTTATCGCCTTCGTTAAACTGCTTTGGCGTGATACAGTGATCATGCCACTTCTTCGTCTTCTCATTTGTAAACTTTGGCGCTCTCGAAAGCCATTCTGCAGAACTCCTCTAATTCCAGCAGTGCCATCTTTCTCTTATCTCCCGCCAGATTCTGATCCAAGTTGAGCAACTTGATGGCCCAATACGCTTTGTGCTCCAACTCCACCGGTAAGTGGCACGCTTTCCCAAACACAAGCTGGAATGGTGACATACCCAACGGTGTTTTGAAAGCAGTCCTGTATGCCCAGAGCGCATCGTCCAGTCTAATGGACCAATCCTTTCGGCCGAGATTCACTGTTTTCTCGAGTATGCTCTTGATCTCTCGATTTGAAACCTCGGCTTGCCTGTTTGTCTGAGGATGGTAGGGTAACGAGACTTTATGAACTGACAAGCCGTACTGTTTCAGAACTTTCGCAAAGACTCGATTGATGAAGTGGGAGCCCTCTTCACTGATCATTGCCCTGGGAGTTCCGAAACGAGTGAAAATGTTACGTTTCAGAAAACGCTCAACGGTGGCTGCATCGTTTTTCTGACACGCGATCGCTTCGATCCACTTAGTCACATAATCCACTGCCAGCAGAATATAGAGATTACCCATGGAGGACGGGAATGGCCCCATAAAGTCAATTCCCCATACATCAAAAGGCTCTACTTCCTGCCACACGGTCATCGGCATCTCATCCCGATGTGACGTGTTTCCTGTTCTCTGGCATCTATCACATCCCTGCACATAGTCGTGACAATCTTTAAAGATTGTCGGCCAGAAAAAACCGGACTGTAGTATTTTATGAGCTGTTCGCGTTCCCCCAAAATGACCCCCACACTGTGATGAGTGGCAGTGTCGGATCACGTTCCAGGCCTCGTGGGTCGGAATACACCTTCTCAGGATGTTATCGGCCCCCTGTTTGAATAGGTACGGGTCATCCCAGAAATACTGTCGGCTTTCGAAAACGAACCGTTTCCGCTGAGACGGGGTGAGATCCTCGGGAAGCGTGCCAGTTACCAAGTAATTGGCTATGGCATAATACCACGGTCTCCCGATTTTTACTGCCATGATGTGTTCGTCCGGGAAGTTTTCCTTGATTGGCACCGGGTCCACCTTCACATTCTCAAGTCTGGATAGGTGATCCGCTACCACGTTCTCAACTCCCTTCTTGTCCCGGATTTCCACGTCGAATTCCTGCATCAGTAGTACCCACCTCAACAGTCTCGGTTTTGCGTCCTTCTTGTCCAGCAGGTATTTCAGGGCACTATGGTCGGTAAAAACGATAACTTTTGACCCGACCAAATAGGGCCTGAATTTGTCCAGGGCATACACCACAGCCAGCAGTTCCTTTTCTGTCGTTCCATAGTTGAGCTGGGCATCGTTGAGTACCCGGCTCGCATAATAAATCACGTGGCAGACTTTATCCTTTCGCTGCCCCATAACTGCCCCGACTGCGTAGTCGCTGGCGTCACACATCAGCTCAAACGGGAGTGACCAATCTGGTGTAGTTATAACCGGGGTTGTGGTCAGCTTCTCTTTTAAATGGTCAAAAGCCTGCCGACATGCTGCGTCAAAATCAAAGGGTACGTCTTTTCCGAGTAAAGTGCAGAGTGGCTTTGTGATCTTGGAAAAGTCTTTGATGAACCTCCGGTAAAATCCTGCATGTCCCAGAAAACTTTTGATTGCCCTTACGTTTGTCGGGTATGGAAGCTGCTTTATCACCTCGATCTTAGCCCTGTCCACCTCGAGTCCCTTGCTGGAAATTATGTGACCCATTACGATCCCCTCGGTGACCATAAAGTGACATTTTTCCCAATTGAGCACCAAATTCGCCTTCTTGCATCGGATCAGAACCTGACCCAAATGGTACAGGCAGTCATCGAAATTGTCCCCGAATAGTGAAAAATCGTCCATAAAGACCTCCAGATTTTTCTCGATCATGTCGGAAAAAATCGCCATCATACATCTCTGGAACGTGGCTGGAGCGTTACACAACCCGAACGGCATGCGCCGAAACGCGAACGTACCGTATGGGCAGGTAAACGTCGTCTTTTCCTGATCTTCCGGGGCTATGCAAATCTGGTTGTACCCGGAATACCCGTCCAGAAAAACAGTAATAGGCGTGGTGGGCAAGCCAGTCCAGCATCTGGTCCATGAATGGTAGCGGGAAGTGGTCTTTCAGTGTTGCTTCGTTTAGCCTCCGATAGTCCATGCAGATCCGACAGCCTGTAACGGTGCGCTGCGCAATCTGCTCCTGGTCATTATTCTGCACCACCGTAATACCCCCCTTTTTGGGCACGCACTGGACCGGGCTGATCCACGTGCTGTCCGATATGGGGTATATGATTCCCGCTTCCAGCCACTTCATGACCTCTTTTCGCACAACGTCCTTCATGTTTGGATTCAGTCTCCGCTGGGGCTGAATCACCGGTTTCTTGCCTTCTTCAATTCGGATCTTGTGCATGCAATAGGAGGGGCTGATCCCCTTTATATCTGCAATCGTCCAGGCGATTGCTTCCTTATGCTCTCGCAGTACCTCCAACAGTTTCTGCTCCTGTTCCTGAGATAAACGAGACGAAACAATTACGGGAAGAGTACCATTATCACCAATGTATGCATACCTGAGATGGCCCGGGAGCGGTTTCAGCTCCAGTGCGGGTGGCTCCTTGAGTGACGGGACCAGAATCATCTTTTGCCCGCCGTCTTCGTCCCGGTGCAAAGTGGTACAGTCATCGGCTCTCATGGCGTGCTCGCACCGAGTCTTCTCCTTTTCTTCCCCGTACATACTGTCTATCTCTTCCCACAATTGGTCCATCTCCTCGTTTTCCCAGCCTTCGTCAACCACGTCTATGGCAAAGATATCCTCGTGGTCGTAGTAATTTGGCAGTTGCAGATTTTTGAAAACGTTGAATTTCACCTTTTCCTCGTTAATCTGCATGGTCAGCTCCCCGCTCTTGCAGTTTATCATTGCTTCGCCTGTGGCCAAAAACGGCCTGCCAAGTATGAGCGGTACCTCCCCTGCCTCCATGTCCAGGATGACGAAATCTGCCGGAAAAATGAGCTCGCCGACTTTGACCAGAATATCCTTGATAACCCCATAGGCCTGTTTTACGGACCTGTCTGCCATCTGTAGCATGATTCTGGTGGGTCGGGGTTCACCGACTTTCAAACTTTTGAAAATCGTCAACAACATCAGGTTGATGCTGGCCCCTAAGTCACACAAAGCCTTTCCTGTGTAAGCGTTACCTAGGGTGACCAGTATAACAAAACTGCCAGGGTCCTTTCTCTTCCTCGGTAGCCCATTCTTCACACAATTGCTCACTTCTGCCGTCAGGTTTATGGTCTCGAAATCGCTCATCCGCCTTCTCCCATACAAGATGTCCTTGAGGAATTTGGCATAAGTGGACATCTTAGCCAAAGCCTCGACAAAAGGTATGTTAATCTGCAGCTGTTTGAACATCTCGAGAAACCTGGCGTAGTCCTTGCTGTCGTCCCTCTTTCGTGTTTTCAAGGGGTATGGCACCTCCTTGGAGACAGGTACAGTTTCTGCATCTGTCTCGTTCTGCACTGCATCCTGCTCAACCGAGCCCTTCGGCTGGGGGCGGTCGACTGTGCTGTTATCCTGGCCCGACAAGTTGCGTTCTACTTCTTTCGAATTTTCTGCACGTGCGTGGCTGGGATACGGTGGATCCTGCAGTGCCAATCCACTCCGAGTGGAGATAGCATTGATCTGAGCCCGTGGATTATTTACTGTATTCGAGGGTAGGTTTCCTGGCTGTCTCTCTGTTAGTTGTTGTGCTAACTGCCCCACTTGTACTTCCAAAGCGCGTAGTGACGTTTTGGTTGTCTGCATGTCTACCGTTAGGGCGTCCATGTGCTTGAACCGGGAATCCATGGTCTGGAACATGGACTTTATCTCCTTCATCTGAGCGTCGTACTGCTGTGCAGATGGGCCCGACTGAGCTTGCTGCGTCGGTGCAGCCTGCTGGGCTGGTGGCCTGTGCTGGAACCCCGGTGCATAAACTGTTGCGTTCGGGTTTCCGTACCGGAACCCGGGATGGTCTCTCGTACCCGGTCGGTACCGGCTCGGGTCCCACTGCTGTTGTACGTAATTGGTGTCTTCGGTCCTCAGTTCCTCAATGGCCGTGTCCAAATCAGGTTCTTCGACTACTGCAACAGTCTTCTTATCCGAGTAGACTTTCTTGACCAAGTCATGAACGATCTTGGCCAGGTTGTCTATCCGGTCATCCTCTGCTGGTTCGGCTCTAGCCGTCATCCTGTGATCGTCAAACAGTCGGGTGTCCTGCTTGGCCAACTGCTACATCAGGTCATACGCACCTTCTTTGTCCACGTGATACAAGAAGTTTCCCCCGGCCTCTCTGTCAATCCTGTCGGCGTTCTCCCTGTCTAGGGCGTGGTAGAAAACCTGCAGGATCTTCGCGTCTCCAAAACCGTGGTTCGGGCACCGTTTTACCAATCTCATGAGCCTGTCCCATGCGTCCACCACCGTCTCCCCCATCTTCTGCCTGAATGACAGAATCTCGCTCTGTAACTGTATGACTCGGGAGGCGGGATAGAACTTTGCCAGAAAATCTGTGACACACTCCTCCCATGTGGTGATGGATCGGGGTGGTCGGGATTCGAGCCAATCTTTGGCCCCTCCGTATAGGCAGTATGGGAATAAGATCAGCATGAGTGCCTCTGCTTCTACCCCCTTGTATCTGACCTTGTTGCAGTAATCCTCGAATTTCCCGATAAAATCGTTCGGGTCTTCGTCGGCCCAGCCATGAAACGGGCAGAGAGTTTGTACCGTCTGGATGGTGGATGGTTTGATGTCTAAGTGCTCGGCAGTGATCTCGGGCACCACAATAGCTCGCTCATGCCCCCCGGTGTGGACTTCGAAATTTTCCACCAATGCTTTCCCAGATCGGTTATATGTTCTCTGGTTGCTTCGGGCAGCAAGTCCCGCTGGTGACGAGTTCCTCGATGTACCGAGCCATCTGGGCTGGGGTACGTGTCTCTCGTTTCTGCCCACCGGCTTCAGTGTTCTTGGGCGTATCTCTCTGGTTGCTTGCCATCCTGCTTTCTCAGTTTTTGCGGTTCTGTTCGATGTACAGTTTTTCTGGATTGTCGAGTGGTGGTACCAAATCCCGAGGCAATCAGGGCATCAACTGAACAGTCCTGAAAACGCAGATTCAAAAATGCAGTGAGATAAAAAGAAAAATAACAAAACTGAAAAATAAACGAAAACTCAGAAAACTAATTCTGACAACTAAATAGACCCTAAAAAGTCCCCGGCAACGGCGCCAAAAACTTGATGCGCAAACTAACGTGCTGTTCGCAAGTATACGAATCTTGTAATACCGGGTGTAATTAAACTCGGGTGATCGTTCCCACGAGGACTATTTCGGGTTTACTCACGTCGTCAGTTTTGGTTAACCGAGTGTAGTAACAAGGAGGAGTAGATTGTGACTGCAATTACTAAACTAAAAACAGTAAGTAAAAACGTAAACGTAATTATTTTTTCGTGACGTTTTCTGAAATAAGCTGAATCGGTTGTTACGATAATAGATGAGAGTTAGGCTCCAGGATCCCCTAGGGTTTCTACAAATTTCAGTTTTATGTTCGATTATGAAAACACTCAGCAGTTTCGATATCTGTGCAACGTACCAGTTGTGCAGTGACTTTTCAGATTCCGCACGTAATCCCGATCCTGCAGACTTTCAGATTCTTGTTAAGCTGCCTAAATCTGCAGTCTCGGTCTAATCCTGTTAGGGTTTCTAACCTGTCCGAATGGCCCCAGTCAAATTCTCTAACAGTTGGTCTCACGTTTTTCGATGCTAGCCCTATCTCCCTTTCTCTGGTCGGTCTATCAGGGTAAGGTACTAAATCCTGACTTTTCTTCCTAACCCTAACTTGACGTTTTCACCTACAAGTTCGGGTCTATAGCAATCATGGGTGATCAATCCTATCATGCATATACGATAATAATCAAAGCCAGAATAACAGATACAACTTGCTGAATTAAGATAACAATCATGAATCCATAAACGAAGTAGTCATAAAATATGGATACGAAACCCTAGGTTCACCGAGAACCTAGGTAAAAAGTTTAGCTACGACTAGACATAATACAAAACGCAGTTTTTGAATGTAAAGAGAGAGAAATAAATCAAACTAAGTCTTCGAATCTCGAATCGCTCTTCCGTGCGCTCCGTGAATGATCTGACTTGCCCTTCGGTTGTGCTGAGTATTGTGTTGTGTCTTCAAAACGAGCCTGGACGAGTCTTTAAATAGTGCTGTTTTTTCCCAAAACGCGTGCGCCAGAAATTACGAAATCTGCCATCAGTCCACCGACCTCGGAAAAAAGTCAAAATGGCTGCGTATATACGCAACCAGGGCCAAAAATCCTCCAACCATCACCCTCCCTGCCTGCGTACGCAGGCAGGGGGTGGTGATGGGGGCCCTGCTTGGTCCTTTGGTGGGCCTGGTTGGGTCCCCTGGGTCCCACTCTTCTGCCTGACGCTCCCGGTTTGCCTCCCTTGGTGTTCTCCTGCTTTTCCGTGTTCCCGTCTTGACCCGGTCCTGTGCACGTTTCCCGAGACGGTCCCGGCTTGGTCCCGGCACGCTTCCCAATGCACCTTCCGAACCTGTTCCTGAAAAGGCAACATAGACGAAAACCCGCGATCATATCCAAATATAGCAATAAATTAGCAGAAATCCAGAAAGTACAAATAAACATCCCGTCCTAGATTCCCGAGGCATTCTAAGGCAATTTCCGGCAAAATACGCTATTTCCGACACAGACACTCGTGAAATCAGGCTAAAAGATAACCCCTAATTGGGCGTTATCAGCTATATCTGGAGTTACATATACAATTTTGGAGCAAGGTCTACGCCATTAGAAAGTAGACATCCAGGGATTTCTCCATGGTAGCTAGGGTTTGAAGTCGTTTTAGCGGACTATGAATTTGATTCACGTTTGGCTTAAACTTAATTGATGATGTTCTTGTTTGCTATGTTTAATTCATGCTCTTAATCTATCTTGCTATTGTGAGACGTTGCAGTAGGAAGATCATAGGTAGTTGTTAGTGAAAGCAACGAATTACCCGGATAATTGAATTAAGCACGTAGTCATAGGTTAGAGAAATCAACCACCGACTGTGAACGTTGAGTAGAATTAGATGATCATCATTATATGTTTTAGGGATGATTAGAACTTGGTAACTCGGTTGTAATTTGACCTAGGCATAGACATCTAGCTTGGTAACTCGGTTAAAATTATTGCTCGTTTGGCAAATTAAATCATCATCTGTGTTTCAGAACGTAATTAGTTAACGGTGGAAAGTTAGTGAACCTAGAGAAAATCCTGATATTTGTCTCATCACTTTACTCTCTTTATAAATAATTGTGTTTTTATTTATTTTTCTTAGTTATTAGAAAACTGAAATTGTTTGCGCACAAGAAGTTGATCATCCCAATTGATTCACATCAAGTCCTCTGGGATTCGACAACCCTATCTTCCACATTTATTACTAGAACGATAACTGTACACTTGCAGAGATCGTACCAGAGGAGCATTTTGCATGGGGCTTAATTGCAGGCGCGTGGACCTCGTCTGGGTGTGAATCGCATGTTATACATAGTACCCCAACCAGAGCGCAAATGTAATCATAGAAGGGACTGAGGGTTGCACATAGTAGAATCATCCCACTTATTTTATGTATAAGTAGGAATTGCCCAGTCCAGGTCTCCCCCTCATTCACACGAGCTATGATGGCTAAACCGGCTTCCTGGTCTCGAGGATCTGCGAGGAGGTTAACCACATGACAACCTAGAGCTTCAGCTACAGAATAACCATAAAGAAGTTCTGAAGGTCAATTCCTGCCCATTGAATTTTACGTCCCACCGAAATTAGCAATCTTCCATGACATATATTTCTCATCCTACGAAAAAATTAGACTATCCTCCAATATAATTGTTAGAACATCAAGAAAACCCTTCAAATTCATCAACCCTAGATCGTTAGGCTGTTGTTGTTGCAACTTAAACTTAAAAGTTTGTAACCCTAAATTGTAAGGTTGTTGTTCTTGTTGCAGCAAGAGAAAACCCTTCAAATTCATCAACCAATGATTACCTAGATACTAAGTATGATCATTTAGTACCTACAATTGAACTTACTCATCAGTAGAATATGATGCAATCACGATCATAAATATAAATTGACTGACCCGTTGAATCAAATGAATTGACATAGTGTTGATCTGTGAAACTGAATTCCAGCGGCTCCAAACCTCCACCGCCGCCTTCACTCAGCCACGACAAAGCATACTGTTGCAGAGGAGTTTTGCAGTGCTCGTATTGGAGAAGGGTATACTCAACATCTCATTCTTGAGATTGGTATGACTCAACTAGAGATCATGTGGAGAAATTCTTGGGGGCAGCAGGAGAGTGTCCATTGCTAGTAGGTAGGGGGCACTTGGTCATCTAAAAAAACAAACGTTGCCTCTTATGAACTGGGACAATGTTAAGTACCAATTTTTTATAGTAGCAAATACTACTATGAAAGAATTCTGAATATAAACACATTACCAGCATCCATACACGAATTATGAGTCGATATATTTAAGACAGTGGTATAGCAAAAGGTGCGTGTGATCACACCTGAAGCGACGAGAATTTCTCAGATTGTTATCATCATCATCATCAAATTGGTTATGAATGGGTTTAGGCTGCACGTCTTGAAACCAATGTAGGTGAATGGGGAGCTACACTTATAAGTGCCCAACTCTAAATTCCAAGCACCAAACATTGACAAGGCACAACTCTAAACCATTCACTTAGTATTATTCAGCTTCAAACCTCCTTGAGCTTTTTTTCAAAGAACAACAGTGCAAGTAGGGTACTTATTTACCAACTTATATAAAAGAGAGGGTTTCCCATCCATGTAAGTGTCAAACCGTATCTCACCGTAATGGTATAGCGGTAGCTCCATCCAACCTCAGTCACTGGATCATCTCCAGGTACAGCTAGAACCAAATCAGTAGCCGAATGAAGCTAATCTTTCAACTTCACTATCTGCCAAACAGCTGAAATCAAAAGATATGAAACTGAGTCATTGGCATTCCAAATTACACAAATCAGGTCACCAATTGTTTAGAGAAAGCGGCTACTATTCGTCGCGGAAAGAGTATACCAAACAATTGGACACAAATTACTCAAACCAAGCAGAGATTATAAACCTTAAAAAGATATGAAACTAAGTCATTGGCATTCCAAATTACACAAATCAGGTCACAATTGTTGAGAGAAAGCGGCTAATATCCGTCACAAAAAGAGTATACCAAACAATTGGGCACATATTATTCAAACCAAGTAGAGATTCATCAAAAACCCAACAATCAAACATTAAGAGAATCCAAACCCAGAAGTTAATTTAATCTATTTCCGTAATAAAAAAAACAAACCCATGATTTTAGGTAAGACTCAAAAACCCATCTACAAAATTTAACTTTGGAGGGTGGGTTACTTACTATTACAGGTGATTGGACGGGAAGGAGCAGAGGGGAAAGCCAGACGAAGGATCTAAATTGCGGGAGGCCTGCATGCGACGAATCGTGGACCAAAACGCCACCCTGTCGGACGGCTTCCCGTGGCCGACCCTAGGGTTTGGAAGATCCGGTGAGAGATGGGTGCGACGAGGAGCCAGCGAGAACGGTGATGGGGGAGGAAGAAGAAGAAGGCCTGATGAAACAGATGTCAACGCCATCTAATTCGGCACCGTTTTGCCTCGAACTCCGCGGAAGAAGCGACCGGAAGGAGATACCATCCGAGAGAGATCGAGGATAGAGAGAGAGAAACACAAGAAGTTTCCACATCCAAATGAGCAATCGTACAAGAGAAGAGAATAAGGGGAGGACAAATTCGTAAAAGCACAACTGGGAAGGAAGGGCAATAAGGTCATTCTCATTCCCAAAATATTAATGGTGAATGGGCAGTGGCTGATTGGGCCACCTCAGATGAAACGCCTATGTGGCGCTAATGTGGATGGCAATGCTTTTCTTTTATTATAGGTAGTATGATTTAATCGGATTTGAAGTGGAGACTCATGGGAATGGAGAAGAAAAATGCGAGTTGTAGTTTTTTTTAGGAGTCATCTAATAAAAGCAGATACTAAGAGGGGGAATGTAATAAAGAGGTCTTGTCATATCAATAAGTTCAACTAGACAATGAAGCCAGTTATTAACCCACGTGACAGCCTCACCCAAAAATTTCCAATGCCGAGCCAATGCGTGGGCAGCGAAATTCGCATATGGGGGCACTTATTGGGCTTCAATCATGGCTAGCCTATACACGTCGACTACACTGTCCACCACGTTCCCCACATATGAATGGTTGATTTCTTTGCTCCTCTCAAAGCTGATGAATGTCTGCCATTTGTTTCGAAAATCGCTTTTAAGAATCACCGGCGACTCACCGACGACACTTCTCTTGAGCAATTTCTGCAATGTCAAAAGGTTCAAGCTTTTCTTCTTTGAATCTGTAGTTGTTTGGATTCCACCATAAACCCTCAAACGTGGCTAAAATTATATTCTTTTTCTCCTGATCTACATGCATGAGCGAATCGGACATCTAGTTCTAAATGTTGACTGTCAAATCCGGACTTGCTGCAGTACCATTTTCTAGTAGCCAAACCTCTGTTGTGAATTTACATTTGTCGAAAACATGCTCTTCATCTTAGCCGTGATAGTCACAAACATGCATTGATTTATAACTTCACTTCCTCTTAACATTGCAAACCCGTATTAAAATTTTAGTTATTGGTTTTGTGCCACATCATCTATGTCTACTTTTTCTCTAATTTTGTTTCAGTTTAGCACAACTCATTTGAAAATATAAACCACCAACTTGTTATTTTCAGAAAACCAATGTCATTAGTGCTTAACCACAATTTACTGCTTGTTTGCTATCACCAATTTTAATCCAGATTGATTAAAATCGACATCGTTTCAATAATTTCGTCTGTTGTGCCTAAAAATTTTAATTTGATAATCTGCAGAGTAAAATAATCTTCATGGTACTCAACTATCACTTTATATTTATCCATATGGGGGCTGTGAGACAGGGTCACCCTCGCGTATAATTCAGACGGGAGTCAAGGAGTCTAAGTGGCTTGGAGGCTAGAGTAAGGTCCTTCGCACGTGAGTAACGGTTACACTCACATGCGATCCTTGTCAGTTATTTGAGAGACTTGCTAATCACACACTTATATATGCAGTTGACCGTAAACCTGCGAGGCAGTTATATAACCGTTGCATGCGGTTATATAACTCATTGTAACTATTGTCCTAAGACCCCTATATATAGAAGTTTCGTCTTATGTTCTAAGTTCGGTTCGTTTGCTATTCACACACACTCTGTCTCTCTCTCAGATCATTGATAAGGATTACTCTTATCCTTGCACACTTACTCTTTGTCTAATGTATTGTGCTCTTGTCTACTACAGGTGTATATCTAGATCTACTTGCCAGTATCCCTAACCCACAATAACGTAAAGTGGAATATCACACATACCGGAATCTGTTATCACTTGAGAGGCCATTTTTGTTGGCAGAGCTCTATGCTTGTTGGATAGAAATATTATTTTGGAGACCCTTTGTTGGCATTGACTTCTCGCCTTGTTGGGTGGAGTCCAAGAAGTACTCACCCTTCTGGCCTTTTGCTTCTTAAAGGGGTGTTGCAACACTCAAGGTCTAGTCTTCTCTTTGTTCGCATTATTATAATGAAGGCCCTTTGTTGGCATTATTATTCAGGAGGCCGGTTATTGGCATTTCTATTTCCGGTATTGTGCACAATAACTGGCACATTTGATTCAATATTGGGAAATTGATAATTGGATTTGTATTTTATTTGGAAAATGACACTTGTGAAGAACTAATTGGAAATGTTTAAAGCTTTGGATAGTGTCATTCGTGATTTGGCTAACACTTTTGACGCTGCAACTGCTGATATTTTTTTACTTTTACATGCTAAGGTGTATCTCACTTAGCATTTCTTGCGGACTTTGGAAAAACTGCGGTATTTTTTTTGTTCCATCGCAGGTCTAGGAGCTGAGATTATGGAGTAGCGGGATCCGAGACTCACCTAGACTATTAGAAATCATCACTCTATGTTGAGAACACTAGTTTAATAATATTGTCGTAATGTTGTGGCACGTGTTTGCGGCTGAAAGAAAATCGTGTAATAACTTGTTGGTTTTAAGTTGTATGTGAAATGTTTTGTTCAGGATTTCCGCTTTTCAAGTAGCACTCTCCCGGTCTCTCCCGAGCCGGATTGAGTGGAGTGTCACAAAGCCACCTTACCGCAGTCTGGTCTCCATAATGCTCCTCCACGCGCTCCAGCTTTAATACTGCAGTATCCATTGCCTCCCACCACTATTTCAAGTCCCGGGAGCTTGATGTTGCTCCTCTTCCTTTCATAACACAGTAAGGTTGGATGCTTACAGTTGTATGGTCTTTTATTATCCAATTACAATTCTCTGTCCTTCTTACCGCGATGATCTTGAGGGCTTACCGCAATCAACTCTACAGATGACTATTCCTTTCTCTATTTTCCGTTTGGTTTATGGCTTGGATCCCGAGCACTCTCGACGTCAAATGGTCACCACGAGATGATCTCCTCATGTTTCCCTTGCGTCTCCTCCCAGCTAAGCCATCTCCAAGCTCCTGGTTTCCTCTGTTTTCAGGTTCTTTTTCTTCTGTTCTAACGCTTCACGCTTCATTTCCTTATCTCGATTTGCGTGCCACAATAACCTGTACCTGAAAATCAGTCAACACAACCGTGGTCATATCTAGGATGGTAAGAAATGCACCAAATTATACAAAACATGTCAAATATACGGAAATTAGCGATGTCTCAATCTCCTGAAGGTACGATATATGCTTAAATCTCTCAAAATTCGATGAAATGTCACTCAAAACTCACTACAAACCTCTCAAAATGGTAGTTTATATAGCTCAAAACACTGAGTTATCACAGGCCCTTCCAAATGTGCCTGTTTGCTTGTCATTCAAACTATTTTGTTCGTGATACTATGGTCCTCAAATAATCCCATTGAAGACTTTTTCGTACAACACAAATTCTACCTTGGGTCGTGCATTAACTCATTCGGTCATTTGGCCGTTTATGATCAAGACGTCTCAATCATGATTTACACTTAGTGGTTCTGCACCCAACTGAGTTCAAGCGTTTGTTGTTGAATTAACACTGCATCAAGAGTGATGTATAATTCAAGGTTGTATATTACAGAAATCTTGTTGTTCTTAGGTACATACTAAGTTGTAGTTTGCCTACTTGGTGGGATTGTAACTGACTTTTCTAATCTAAAAAGAATGACTAGCACTTGTTGGTGCAAATAACTGGAGACTTGCATCCTTACTGAGCTTGTGTTATGCCTCTGATTTCATTGCCTCGACAATGGTTCGCTAGACGTGCACGTTGGTCTAGAAAAACGAACCAAGGACTAACGACGTGCAAGACGAAAAGATAACGTGGTGTGGAAGGCTTTGGCTTTATGCCTTTGCCTTGCCTTGGCTTGGTGCCTTGGCTAAACTTTGGTGGCATTTGTGGATGGATTCATTGTTGGCATGGATCAGCTTGAAGGTGCAGTGACTTAACGGTGGTTGTGCAATGCAGTGGGATGGTTTGAATGCCAAGCAGAACGATATCGTGAAAAATTTCAATGGCCAGTGCACAGAGTTGGTGCCGGACTTGTGCAACAAATTCGTGCACAGCAGACGGTTGTCGTGCAAATAATGGAACGGATGCAGACTTGTTTCAGCACAAACAATGAAATACAACAGTAGATGAATTGTGCCAGCTGCTGGACTGGACAGTGGGGTAGTTTCTAGCAGTTATTTCCTGCAGGGTAGTTATGTAGCAAATTCAGTTCGTTGTTATTTGAATTCTGTACAATAACTACTTTAGTAACCGCTAGAAACCACAATCTTCTTGCTGTATTTCAGTGGGATTTCGTGACTGTAATAGGCAGAGGAAATAGAGAGAAAACTTGGACGAATTTCTGGTTGTACTCTTGTTTTAATCTCAATAAAACTTAGTACAAGTTCGTTCAATCATTGTTGCCTTTGTCCTTTACATTCATCGCTACTAACAGTCCATTTAACGGAGAGAAAACGGCTGAACCAAGTTAGAACAAATTTGCTAACCTTGGTGCAATACCGTGTAGATTATTGAACCACAAAATCTGACCCGGTAACAGCTTGTACGTTGAGCTTTCAAAGAGGATTTTCACGTAATGAAAATTTTGTGTGTGGTCATTTACCATTCTTTATAAATAACTTTACACAATACATACGCTTAAGTAATTTACACATGTCTACTTTTGATACGGGTCAACAATATCATCTAGTTACGTAGTTATTTAGTTATTTGTTTAGTTAACTACTTCCTCTGTTCTCTCTCTATCTTCGAAATTTGCATTTTGTCACTATTCACAGAGTCACTTTAGTTCGGTGATTGGATTAGTAAAACGATGCAAGAATTTGGTAAACTTTGCAAGGTATTGTTGAGTAAATTTTACTTTACAGCACCATGAAAATAAAATTCAAAAAATTACATCGTCTTGCTATCCAAATAACAAGGTCAAAGTGATCCGATTACAAAAGAAAAAGTCAAACATGGAAGAAAGAGAGAGAACGGACTACGTAGTTGATATAATCCATATTTTTTTTGATAGTCCATATTTATTGGTGTGAACCGACTTTAGTACAGGTCCTTTCTCTTGCGAGCGAAGGCAAACAAAAGGAGGCCGCAATTGTCGTTATCTTTTGACTAAAATGACCAAACCCTAACAATAACCCCACGACTAATTACAAAATACAAACCAAACCCCCGACTAACCAAAACCCCCAAAAACAGAAAAAATGTTCGGCGGTGGCGTCGGCGGCGGAGGTGGTGGGAGCGGCGGAGGAGGAAGAGAGAACGAAAATCGAGCTCTAATGAGCCACATGATGATGCCCTTACCTCCTCTCCAACTCAACGACGACGACGAGTTCCCGAAGAGGGACGAGCGGGTGCCGCAGTGGACCCACCAGGAGACGCGCGACTTCATCTCGATACGCGCCGAGCTGGAGAGGGACTTCACGGCGGCGAAACGGAACAAGACGCTCTGGGAGGTGGTTTCCGGTAGGATGAAAGAGTTGGGGTACAGGAGGAGCGCTGATCAGTGTAAATGCAAGTGGAAAAATCTAGTCAATAGATACAAGGTATGCATAATACGTTGGACTTAATTGCATTTACAAAGTACTATCACATTTCAATTCTTGTTTTTGGGTGTCTCTGGATTAATTTTGTGGGTATCTAGAATGGGGCATTTGAATGTGGGTAAACCCTTTTTTTTTGTGTTGGTGTTTCTCCCATTTGGATGCTTATTGGGAGATGAATGTGCTGAGAAATCGACACATTTCACATGTAGGTAACAAAGACACCATATGTTTTTGGTTGTTTGTTCGTTTCGTGTAGAAATGTGGAGCTTTTGCTTACATCCTACTTGGTTTTTTCACTCTGGTGCGAAGAGTGCTGGTAAACCATAGCATTCCCATCAGACAATATACGTTTTATTTGCTTTGCTTCTGATTACTTCTCCTTGACCAGTACTACTAAAAACCTATCAGGACTATAAGCCTACATGCCTATCGGGACTTTAGGAGTATATTCGGAGCTCTGTGTTCAGATTTCTGTATGAATATGTGAAGGGCAAACCTACTAAATTGAAGAATGAGTAGACATTGAAACAAGAGATCATTGAAACTTGGTTTTATGGTTATGGTTATGCTGACCATGGCTCATGTAATAGCAATTATACATATGTATTGTATGGCTATGTATAAGAGGCATACAAAAATGTACGTTAGCATGTTTTGGCTGATTATAGGCGTTCAATGGAATGCTGCTGGCTCTGAATTTTTACGTCCCCATCAAGAGCCATGTGGAAACTGAAGTACTCCTTTTTTTTTTTTTTTTTTTTTTTGGTATATATGATATTAAAAAACAAACTACAAAATCATTCTCACAGAGCTTACTTCCTCCTTATCTGCAAGCAGAGTAGGGAGGCAGTAGTCTGGAGGGAAATGCATCAAACTAGAAGAAAAAAGACTCCTATCACATCTAGCTACCAGCAAATCTGCTAGCTTGTTCCCTTCCCTCCAAATATGATGCAAAGTACTAGCTGTACTAGCAAGTAAATCTCTGATTTGAGTAATGAGGACCCAGAAAGGAAGGGAGGGACTTCCTTGCTGCACTAACTCAACAGCTTCCCTAGAATCAGTTTCCACCATAGTTTCATGCAAGTCCAGCTGTTGAATTAACTTCAACCCTGACAAAATTGCCCAAAGCTCACCATTCAAAATAGACATGTTAACAACACAGTCTTGGAAACCCCAGATCCAGTCACCTGCTGCATTCCTACAAACACCAGCCACAGCTAACACACCACCAGAGCCACACTTGCCACAATCCACATTAACCTTAGGCTGATTAATTGGAGGTTTAACCCAGGACACCAACACTGGTTTCTGGACAGCTCTATTGATATCAATAGTCAAATCATGAGCCACCCTTCTTGCTTGATTAATAATCAACTGATGGGGTTGTGCAACTAGCTGAAACTTAGACTCATGGACTCTCTTGTTGTGCCAAAGCCAAATATTTGCAATTCCAGAGAGAAAAATCAAAGTCCAAGAAACACCCTCCACCACAATGTGCTCAGCAAATTGAATATTCCAGTCAATCCAGTCACTTGAACTTTGCAGAAAGAAATTCCCAGAAACAGAAGGGGGAAGAATGGCTTGCCAAATTTTCATTACCCATGAACAATCTCTTATAGCATGAAGTGAATCTTCACAGCAATGACAGCAGAAAGGACAAGAGGAGTTTGAAGTAATACCTCTCACTGCAAACAGTTTCTTTGTGGCCAATCTATCATGTTTGATCAACCAAGCTAAAGCTTTCCATCTTTGATAACCTTGACATTTCCACAAAGCTTTCCAAGATTTGGCAGAAGTTCTATCAATATCTAAATCAACAAGCTCCTTATATCCAGAAGCAACTGTGTAGGATCCCTGAGCAGAAGCAAGCCAGATCTTTTTATCAGAAATATCAGGATTCACAGAAACTGCAAGAATAAGATCAACTATATTGGTAGGCACTAGAGTCAGCAATCTCTGGGAATCCCAACCATCAGTTTCATCCCAGAAATTACTAACTCTTAAGAATAAGTCCTCTTCAGCCACCTCAGACACAGCCACATCAATTAGTTTAAATTTACCCAACCATTGGTCTAGCCAAAAGAGGGTATTTTCACCATTTCTCATATTCACCCCAGCACCATTTCTAACAGCTTCCATACTCTTATAGATCTGTTTCCAGATTTTAGAGTGATGGATTTTGGGAGAAAGGACATGAAAATCATCACCAGTATTGCCATACTTCAGAGTAAATTCAGTGGCCCATCTAGGAGGTTGATCAGTGAACATTCTCCAACCAGTCTTGGCTAGCATAGCAAGATTAAATTGAGTCAAATCTTTAAACCCCAGTCCACCCTTCTCTTTAGGTGAACACACTTTTTGCCAACTTAAGAGGGAGAGCTTGTCTTTCTCAGCAGAGCCACCCCATAGAAATTTCCTACAAGCTCTGTCCACTCCTTGGATTGTTTTAATAGGTAGAATAGCTGTCTGCATAGCATAAGAGGGAAGTGCTTGCAGAACACTATTAACAACAACAGCTCTCCCAGGTAGGGAGAGCTGATTTGCCTTCCAACCAGTAAGTTTCTTAGCCACTTTATCATTCAAGAACTGAAACTGCTTGTGACTGAACTGAGAGTGGATCAAGGGCATACCTAGATGGAAGCCAAGGTCCTCAGAAAGACTGATACCAGCTTGTTGGCTGAGCTCCCTGGCTCTACTTTTACTAACTGCTGGACACACAAATAATCTAGATTTTTCAAGACTAACAGATTGGCCTGTATCCACACAGAAATCAGCTAGCACAGATTTCATCACCTTTATCTGTCTAGGAGTTGCTTCACCAAAAAGCAGAAGATCATCTGCAAAAAATAAGTGAGAGATAGCTACCCCCTTCTTTGAGCACTTCACCCCTTTCCATTTCTTACTATCCACTGCAGCTTGTATCTTTTGAGCCAAAATCTCCATGGTTAAGAGAAATAGATAGGGGGAAATAGGATCCCCCTGCCTAACTCCTCTCTCAGGTTTAAATTCAGATTGCTTCTCCCCATTCCAAAGAACACTGTATGAAGAAGAAGTAACAGTATCCATGATAAGAGATTTCCAAGAAGAGGGAATACCAATTTGTTGGAGAACTGTATCTATAAGAGACCATTTGACTCTATCATAGGCTTTTGCAAGATCCACCTTGATTGCCAAACCACCCTTCCTACCTTTCATAGTCTTGAGGCAATGAAAAAGCTCTTGAGCTAGCACAATATTGTCACTTGTGTGTCTTCCAGGTAAGAAGCTATACTGATGTGGGTGGATGAGTCTTTGAAGAATTGGTCTCAGCCTTTGAGTCAACACTTTAGTGATCAATTTGAGAGTCACATTACATAAACTAATTGGTCTAAGTTGAGAAAAACTAGAGGGAACATCCACTTTAGGGATAAGAGCAAGGAGGGTACCATTAATACCAAGAGGCAGTTTTCCAGAAGCCACAGCTTCTTGAACCATGGAGACCAAGGTGGGCCCCACAATAGGCCATTGCCTTTGATAGAAGACAGGTGGCAGCCCATCAGGACCTGGACTTTTGAAAGCCCCCATAGAGAACAAAACCTGCTTCACTTCAGTTGCAGTAACTGGTAAGAGAAGTCTCTGAACATCCAGCTCAGTCAATCTACCTCCATGCCACCTTGTATTGTTGGGAACATCCATATCAGGATCAGAGAATAAATCTTTGAAGTGCTCAGTCACTTCTCTTTTCAAAATTGTAGGATCCTCACACCAACTACCATCTTTAAGCTTCATCATAGCTATCTTACTCCTTACTCTTCTTGCTATAGTAGTAATGTGAAAAAACCTTGTGTTTTTATCTCCTAGAAGGAGCTTACTTAATCTTGACTTCTGAAACCAGAATAATTCCTCTTGCTGCAAAATGGTATGGAGCTGTCCTTGCAATTCCAACTCCAAGTTAGCCAGGAAAGCACTGTCTCTAGTAGCCAAGAAATTTTGAATCCCTTGCAATCTAGCTAACAGCCACCTTTTTTTCTGAAAAATGTTACCAAAAGTAGTCACATTCCACTCCCTCACTTGCTTTGTAAAATTTTCAATAACATGAGCTATAGGTATGTCCTGCACCCAATGGTTCTCCACAAAAGAACTAAAATCACTTTCCAGAAGCCAGGCAGCCTCAAACCTGAATGGCTTCAAAGCAGGAGGAGGAGGAGACAACCCATCAGTATCCACAAGAAGAGGATGATGATCTGAACTTAATCTCACCACATGCTTAACTAGAGCATTTGGAAATAACTCCCTCCAGGAGCTATTACAAAGAGATCTATCCAATCTCTGCTTTATCATGTTCCCTAATTGAGAATTTGACCAAGTATAATGAGGTCCAAAGAACCCCATATCATGGAGGTGACACCTGTTAAAACAGTCTAGCATCTTTTCACATCTCTTAACACTAGCAGGCCTACCACCCAATTTCTCATCAGCAGAAGCCACTTGATTAAAATCACCAGTGAGGAGCCAGGGAAGAGAGTGATTTTGAGCTATCTGAGCTAGATACTCCCAGAGATCCTCTCTAGTCAAAGGATGAGGACTAGCATACACTGCAGAAAACAACCAAGCTGGTTGATTCACACGTCTAATTAGACCAGTAATGACTTGAGAAGAAGAAGCAACCACCTCAATTTCAACTTCAAGAGAATTCCAAAACAACCAAATTCCACCGGAGAAACCATTAGCTTCAACCACAGTGTACTGAGTAAACCGAGAACGATTACATATAGTAGCTGCTTGATCACTAGAGACTCGGGGCTCAACAATGACAAGAACAGAAGGGGAATAAATACGACAAAGTTCAAGAAGAGAACGAACAGTTTCAGGGTTACCTATGCCTCTACAGTTCCAGGCAAGGACCTTCATCGAGAAACTAGGATGAGGGTGGCCGGACAACCGGCTGAGCCAGCTTTCCAAACGGGTTGGTTGTGCTGCAAGCAACTCCCTGAGGGTGCTGATTAGTATTCGGGATCGAAGAGGAAGGGAAAAGTTTATTTCCATCAGCTCTTGAAACCCTGTCGGCTGTGAACTCCATCTCTGGATCGAGAAGTGGATTAAATCTATTACCGGCGCCGCTTCCACCAGAGTTGACGGCAGCCAGTCCTGGTTTACCACCACCGCTAGCTCCTCGCTGCGCAGATATCGCCTTACCACGGCCATATTGCTCCTTCTTCCTCCCTCCCGAATCAAACCCTTGAGAATTAGGGTTTGGGAAAGGGGGAAATCGGTTTTGATCCAAAGATTGTAACGGTTTCCGGTTCGTCTCCTTATTCGGTTTAGCCTTCTGCGACGAACCCGGTTTACCACGTCCTTCCATCTCAGCACCACGTGGAGTCCCCATTGGCTGACGTGGAGAGCTCCCATTGGCTCCTGACGACCCAAACACGTAGTGTGATGGATATGATTCAGTGTTACCCCAAATACCTGCACCTCCTCCACCACCGTTGGATTTCTGTCTAGAAGACACCTGTCCATCTCCTGGAGCACTCGGGTTCTCCGACTCCAGATTGCCGGGTCGGGCCACATTATTGGGACGACGACGTCTCGGCCGGGCTATCATCCAAGCCCCAAATCTCTCCTTCTTCTCCGTCGCCGGTACCGGAGAAGCACCCTTGTCCGCCACCACCTCCTCCATCGTCTCCGTCACCGGCGGATCCTTTGGATGAAGTGATGGACACTGATCCTTAGTGTGACCATACAAACCACACTCATAGCATATCTTCCGAAGACCTTCATATTCCACTAGAAATTCCTTACCATTTATCCAAATCGCCGGCAGTAAGCTCTGCTCCAGATCTACCTCAACACAGATCCGGGCAAATTTGCCCCTCTCCGCTGCAAGCGTAATCGGATCTACTTTCATCGCCGTACCAAAACGACTACCAATCTCCATAAGCACATCTTCATCAAAATACTCCACTGGTACCCCCTTCAATCGAATCCAGATCGGAGTCTTCAACACCGCCGGTCCAAATGGATCGAAGTGGGGGTGCCATTTTTGAACAGTAATATAGCTTCCCTGGATCATCCAAGGTCCTCTTAGAAGAACTTTCTCATAGTCATCTTTAGAATAAAACCTCACACAGTAGTAACCATTAGCCATGTCTGTTAATTCAAAACCCTGCGACAGCTTCCACTGAGCCGTAAGCCGAGAGTGAAGAACACCAAACAAAGGTTCCTTACCGAGAACATGAAGAATGAGGGCACGGCTCCATGGCCGATGCAGTTTATGCAGTTTGCTACCGCTGATTTGAATATGAACGCTGCCATCCTCTCGGATCTCCGATCTAACACCCGTCGAGTCCTCCAGATCTAGATCTGGCATCGGATCGTCTTCTACGTAGATCCGCTGTGAGGTCTGTAACAGAGCTTCCCTGAATTGACGGTTCCCAGTGACGGAAACATCCTCATCAGAGACAGTAGAGTGAGCGACGAAGCGTCGTTTAAAGTTCGATTGGTTTAAACTGTGGTGTAGAGAAGGATTGGAAGTAGGTTTTTCCGGCGGTGGTTCGGGGCCAACGCCGGAGGCGGAGGTTTCAGAATTCATTTCTTAGAGAGAGAGAATTTCTATGGGGAGTGTCTCTATTCGGTGTTCTGAAATCCTGAAACTGAAGTACTCCTTTCAATTTTCTGGAAATGGGTTTTTTTTTTCTGTCTTGGTAATTAACGTGGTTTCATAACTTTCAATTGTTTTCCAGTACGTCTAATTAATTCAATTGATTTTGCTGCACTTATTTTCTTGTTTCTCCTAATAAGTGATGGTATGAGTGGGTATTTTCCTTGAGGCCATTGCTCATTGTTCTACATGATGCATTCAAGGTTTAATGGTATTGGGTGTGTAGATTGTGTAATACAAATTCGCATATGGAACCCTTAAAGGCGCTGCTTCTCTTGTAATCTGCTCAAGTGGCCACAGAACAATATTGATCTTATATGGTAAATGGAAACTCAGTGATACCATAGTGGGGCTTCAATTGCTTTTGTGAAGGACAACAATACGTAGCTAATTAAACATATGAACGGAGGTGGCTTGACATGGATTTCAAAAACAGCTCTAACTTCTAATGATATTATTATATTTAGTACAGAGACCAAGCTAAAAAGTAAGATCTGAAATTCTGGATGACTTTGTTATCATCTCTGTTGCTATTGATCTCTGTGTGGTCTATGAAAGGATAGAATCATAGAACGATAGAAGTTTCATCATTTATGAACATTATCCGTTTAGCCCAATGTTATCCTTAATGGGGTAGTTACAATGCCATTGACTCCATCATTTCAGTTTGAAGCCAAACTATCTTTTCACTATGTTTATTAGTTTACTACTTCTGTTGTATGTACAATTTGTAATTGCTTATGTTAAAACATGTTGTACTTTTAAAATCTAAACTCTTAACTGACCAACTCCTATCTTATGCCAAACATAGATCTGTAGATTCCAAGCATTTAAGAATATCAGTCTAGATTTCCCTATGAGTGATACTTTAGAAATCTGAAAGTATCTATTTGCGAACTACTTCCTCCGGTACCTCTCTTTCTCTACAGTTTGACTTTTTTGTCCGTAACTGTTTCACTTTGACCCGGTGAGTTGGATAGCAAAATAGTGCAAAACTTTGGTAATTTTTTAGTCTACAACACTATGAAAATATTGCTAAATTCTTGCATCGTTTTGCTAATCAAATCACCGGGTCAAAGTGACCCAGTGAATAGTGGTAAAAGTCTAACTGGGGAGAAAGAGAGGAACTGAGGTAGTAGCCATTTAGCCCTCCTCCTACCTATGCCAAACATAGATACTTAGATTCCAAGCATTTAAGAATGTCAATCAGATTCCCTATGAATGATATTACTTTAGAAATTTGAAGGTATCTGTTTGTGAACTTGCCGTTTAACCTAGTGGATGAAGGCCCTGAGGCCGTTCATTGAGGTCTTAAGTTTGAGCATCTACCTGTAATGGGATTTTTTTTTTTTTTAAATAAAGTATCTATTTGTTGTCAGAAATAACTACGACAAATTTCATATATATCCAATCGAGAATGCTGTATTTCATACTTCTTCATTTCCATTCCAGGGGAAGGAAACTTCTGATCAGGATAGTGGCCGGCACTGCCCATTCTTTGATGAATTGCACGCAGTATTCACCGACAGGGAGACCAAAATGCAGCGGACGCTCCTCGAGTCCGAATCTGGCTCTAAGAGGGGTAAACGAATAAGTGGAGATCAATCCTCTGAGGAGTTGTCAGATGACGAATATGAGGAAACATATAGCCATGATCAGAAACCAACGAGACCTAAAAAACGGAAGGTTGACAAAGAAAAAGGTTTGCTGCAGTCAGCAGAAAGATCCTCGAAACAACCAAGCACAGGAAATGTTAAAACTGGCAATAGCCTAAGCAGTGTCCATAAGATGCTTCAGGAGTTTTTGCAGCAGCAGCAGAGGATGGAAATGATGTGGAGGGAGTCGACGGAGAGGCACGCGTATGAGAGGCAGGTGTTTGAGCAAGAGTGGCGGCAGAGGATGGTGAAGCTGGAGAGGGAGAGGATGATGGTGGAGCAAGCTTGGAGGGAGAGGGAAGACCAAAGGAGAATAAGAGAGGAGAGCCGGGCGGAGAAGAGGGATGCCTTGTTGACTATGCTGGCCAACAAACTCATCCAAGAAAACCATCCTTCTTGAGGAAGGAGATGTAGATTCTGTGTTGGTTTGTTGATAGTAGAGACTAGAGAGGCGTTACGGGTTTGTTTTTACTACAGAATGAAATGCTTTTGTTAAGCAAACTAGATTTTGTAAGTTATGTGTATGTGCGATGAGTATCAGAAGGGACAGTAGTGATTTTAGCTTGGGGGAGTTAAATTCTTTTGTATGATGCCAGGGATCTGATGTTTTGAGTTGATCTGTTGGTCAGTTTATACTTCTCTCCGAAGGAATATGCTATTTGGGTTTCTCGAATACTACTGCAAATTTTATTTACTTCCTCTGTAACTCTCTTTCTTTGCGTTTTGATTTTTACCATTATTTGCTGGGTCACTTTAACTTGGTGATTTGGACCGCAAAAACGATCAATTATTTTGATAATTTTTTCATGGTTTTGTAAAGAATTTCTCTACAAAACCATGAAAAAATATCAAGAAATTGCATCGTTTTGCTATCCAAATCACCCGGTCACGGAGCCATTTTTTTGATAATCCTTTTTTTTTGCTATCCAAATCACTGGGTTACGGAGCCGTTTTTTTGATAATCCTTTTTTTTTAGAAATTGTTTTGTCGTCAACGAGGCTTGAACCCGCGACCTCATACAGGGGACTTCCAACGCTCCACCACTTGAAGAGGCTTGAACCCGCGACCTCGTGCAGGGACTTCTAACGCTCCACCACTTGAATTACCACCGTAGCTGCGCTAATCTGTTATAACACAGGGAGAAAATTATCAAAAAATCACATGGTTTTGTTATCTAAATCACCCGGTCAAACTCAGACAAAAGTCAAAAAGACAACTTGGAGAAAAAGAACTGGGTGAGAGCGGTAAGAGACATCTTATTCGAAGGGGTATTATTGTCAATCGATGCAATTTCTTGATATTTTTTCATGGTTTTGATAATACCCCTTCAATGCATATTGAAGGGGTATTATTGTCAATCCGTTATCAGGAGTTACAAATCAATCACTGTGACATAAATTCGCAGGATTCCTGACCAGATTATTCGAGATGTGGGACCCACGTGGCATGGGCTTCCATAATCACGGAAAAGGATAAGCCCGTCAGAAACAAAACTTTCCTCAGGGCACTTTCGTCAAACTTCTCCACTGTCCGTAAACAGACAAGTGTGCTGTGCTCACTCCACTTTCTGTACCTCACTAAACTCGGTCACTTGACCTGAGTTGACTCATCCAGTCAGTCATCGTCGGTCACGAGTGAGTACGTGCGGGCGGTCGCGGTTGGCACGTACGAAACCACAAGTTTGATCTCATTGGCTCCAGTGATGCCCCTTCAATTCTGAGCATCTATTCCTCTCTCTCTCTCTCTCTCTCTCTAGTTCGCAATCTCAAATCTAAACTTCATATTTCATCACTTTACAGCTCAACTCCTCATCACTCCTCAGCTGCGTTCCCAGATCGAAATCCAAGGTCTGTGTTCTTATTCACTCAAGTTTCAATTCCATTTCTCAATCTGAAATAAACAAAAGAGCTTAATCCTTTGATGAAAATGCTACTGAGTTCATCGATTGATGCTCTTCGTTATTTGATTTTTTTATTTCTGCGTTACTGTTTTGATTTCAATGATCTTCGTTCTTCAAATTTAAGCAACCATCGATGCTGAAGTGAAGCAGCTGGAACTCTATGTTGGTGATGTTGATGTGTAGAGGAATAAGTTGAATGTATGTTGACCACTATGCATGCTGAATGATTTGTGTTTTTGACTGTTGTACAGTAATTTGGGGATTTTAGGTTGTAAATTGAGTGGAGTGAGACTAAGACTGTGAATTAGACTGGGCATTGATTTTGATTGCAGTAGTTGAGTTCTTTGTACAATTGGTCATCGATTGGTCGGTTTGTATGAGAGGTTCTACTGCTAATTAGGTCATAGTGAATGTGTACAAAGTGTGAGAGGAGAAATTGGAGCCGAAATCGATTATTCTAGCACTCTGAAGTACTTCTACCTTGTTATTGGACTAAGTCTTCATGGTAGTGGATGGATCTATTTAGCTAATTGAGGTCTTTTATAGTATTTAGAAACTAGGAGAAGTGAAATGGAGTAGTAGTTTTTTGAGCTCCGGCCATCATTGCTACTTACAGGTTGCTGTGGAAGAGATGTCGGCCTATCTTTGGATGTGGGGCAAATATTAGTTGACAATGGTGTGTCTTAGTACTGGGCTGCAGATTTTAAGCATTGCATTTTGAAGATTATTGATTGAGCGACAGTTTCTGCAAGAAATTCTTAATGACGTGTGGAAAAGTATCTCACGTCCTTATCAAGTTTTTTCATTTCCCATATTTCAGCCTTCGATTGTTGGGCCGTGAAGGTAAGAAGATAGTGGTTGTAGTTGAAAGTAGTTGACGTTGGTGGGATCAGTAGCATTCTCTTCGAGCTTCACAGTACACACTGGACATGGTGTATCTAATGTTGCATAATCTTGCACAGATGCAACATTGAATCTTTCATGATTAAAGTAGGTTGTTTGAGAACTTATTATAGCTAAAATAGAAGTATTAAGATATGGTGGACAATGAAGAGTATAGAACTCAATGTTGCATTATTTAGCACATATGCTTCTCCTGACTGTCGTACTGCATATCCAATTCTTTCATGCTTCAGTTGATCTAGGATGCTTGTCCGACTCACCACGTGGTTTTCTCCCTCTTCTCTTTTCTTTTTCTAATCCTTGATTCAAGTAGGAGATGCAAGAAGGTGGGTCAGTAAATTTTTAAATAGAATTTGCTCTTCAAATTGAAATTAAATCTCATAAATTGATTGATTAGTATTAATTTTATCTATTGCTCAGGTCATGGACTCATGATTCCTTAATAGAAGTAACATGTGTGTGTGTGTGTGTAATACACTAATACTGCACTGCTTCCTTGGTTGATCGATTATTCTCCAACTCCTGTATCGTCATGTCACCAAATTACCTGGAGTTCTAGACTTCTAGTATCTGGGAGGCAAATCTTCAGCTTAATTCTTCATGGAGACAGATTTGATAAAAATGATGGCATGGTTACGTGACAAAACAATGTCTTTTTAAAACAGGGTTGCCAAACAGGCACTTACACTTGACCTTTTGTTGCATTTAGCGAAGCATTTCCGTCATTCCTCAGAAGGAGTGGCTTCCTCATAGCCATAGGAGAAGCCTTCACTTCTTATTGGTAAACTCCAGAAGAAGATATTGCACTGCATATTATTCATGAAGCAGAGTGTGATGTAGTATTAATAGAAAACTGTAAAATTAATAAAAAAATGTGAAGCATGCAGTTTTATTTTGAAAATAGATTGACCTTTTTCATGGCCTTTTAATAATCTCGAGGGGGTTTAACAATGCATGGTGCGAGCAATAGAGTACTATGACAATGCCGGGAGAATATCTTACAAGACAAAAAGCTTCCGAACGAAGTTATTAAGAAGGAAAATGGTAGTTTGTTAGGATATACTCTGCTAAGAAAGAAGAAAGCAAAAAAATGTATGCTTAAATGTAGGAAGTAACAATAAATATTCTTACATGATGTTAAGATACTAATTTGAGAAATGCAATTATGCATGCCCTACTAAGAGGTGATACGAAATAAAAGATTACCCAAAATAGAAACACACAGTTTCGAAGATTGAGAAGTGGGTATATGGCTGAAATTCACTCCCTGTTTTGGCGAAGTCGTGAGTGTCCGTGGGGCGTCTGATTTTAGTCTGATTAGCCATGCAGGTCAAAATTAGTTAACATTCTGTCTATTAAAGTTTCTTTCACGCGATTGTCCAGTCTTTCAGAGTACCCCAAATTTCCAATTCACGCTGACCTTCATCTTTGAATTTCTCTTATTCATTAACTTTTTACTTTTCTGGTATGCAAAATATTTTGCGAACCAGAATTATGAAGACTTTATGATCTCTTTTGTTTTAATGTACTTCCACCTGAATGCAGTTGCTATTGGTCTGGTACAAAAGGCAAAACCTCTATTGTGGCGAAAAGGTGCCATGTTCCTGGTAAAAAAATCTAGCTGTTGATGGTTTGACCCCGGTTTTCACAAATTCTGCAGAGGCCAGGTAAAACTTCATTCTTCTGAAGCAAAGCTAACATTTCTCCTAATGCCTCTATTAGCCGCATTAGCTATTTGGTTACTCGAACAGATAGCACATTTGTTCTGTAGTTTAGATGCTGCTAGATCCTAGTAAACAGTAATTGCTAGTTCACATACCGTGACATGGTTGGTTCGTGCGTTGTAAACCAGATCTGTAAATTGAAGTATATTATGTCTTCTTTTACTCATTCATGAAAGGGAATATGATGTCTCTAAAGCTACAGTTTTTTTAGTGGACAAGCAGGTTTTTGGTATATGTGGGGAAACTTTGTGCAGAAAGTTTGAAATCATGAAATGTGCAGTGTACGACGTTTAAGACATTTTATAGATGTTTGATTGCTCCTTTCCTCACAAAGATTTTTTTTTCTTCTCTCTTCTACATGAATGGAATAGCAATTACACTGGCTAACCCCAGTTTGTGTATTTGCCTCGACGAGTTTTTTTTTTTATCGTTTCAACATTACGGACCAAACAGAGCAAAAATATTGAACATTCTTAACCTTGGAAGCCACATTAGTAGCTCTAATAGATTAGAGTTTGGTGCGATGGAACCACTCAATAGTATTGTAGGTTTGTAACTGCCTCTTGAAGATATTCTAATTATGTTTTGAATTATGACCCATCCGCTTGCTCTTTCCTGCAGGAGCCTTGTTTGTTTGGCAACTGGATTTCATCATGACCAGATAACTATCTGTATGCTCGGGTTGAAGCCAGATGATTAGAAGTGGTTTTGTTGTCCTTGACCAAGGCTACCATGGGAATCTTTTCTAGGATTCTTCGGACGCCATTGCTTCTTTGCGTTCTTATTTTTCTAATTGATAATACAAGATCCATCACTCCTGATGGTATGTGACAGACTGACAGTTAATGTGGTTTTCATCTTGTAACTTAACCAGTTTCTTTTTTGGTTGAAAATCATTGTTATGCGACCGGGAAAATGTCCTATGTAGTAATGTAGATTTCAAATTCCGTTCAACAGGGGTAATTTCAATTTATGATGGCAACTTACTGACTCCAAATTTCCCATCTTTGATAATCAACCCCCTCAAAATCACTAAACTTTTCATTCTCCTCTTCAAATTTGGCATATTCTTAATTGGCATCTCATAACAAACCAACAATCATTTCCCCAACCCTACTAGAAAATTCTATGAATAAGGTATATTGGAGAAGTATAATTTTGTTAATCTAAGAAGTAAAAGTATCGATTTTAGTAATTTTTACAGTTCTAATGTGACTTCCCGTGCTTGAAACTTTTTTTGCTTGTGAGGATTGCGATGAATTATAGTTTGGTGGGGTTGTTGAAACAAAAGATTGAAATGACAAATATCTATGAATCTGACAGGCTATATCTGTATCTAGTGTTTCATAAATGTTACATGAATCTTGTTTCTGATTTGTAGGTGAGGCTCTTATAAACTTCAGGACTGCCATTGTCGGTTCAGATGGTGTCCTGCAGCAGTGGAGACCGGAGGATCCTAATCCATGTGGGTGGAAAGGAGTCAAGTGTGATCAGAAATCCAAAAGAGTTATTTCTTTGTAAGTTTCATGGAGAAAACATTTCAAATGTTGTTCGGATGTCCATTTTGTAGCCAGTAGCTTTTGATTACATCTTACCCCAATGAAGTATGTATTTGCCTCTGTGCATATATTACATCAATGACACATCTAGAAAGACATTTTATTAATAAGCAAAGAGAAAAACATATTATTAAGACTTTGCTGTTGCACTTAATTTGGAGTGAACATGCAACAAATGAAGTTAACTAGTTAGATCAAATTATTGATTTTCTAGTTGCCTAGGGAGGTTACCTGTTTATATACTTGTTGTGTTATGGTCGAAATGGTACCCATCTTTTTCTACTGGCAAGGAATGTATAACTTGGAGCTTCACTTGAACTATTGGTATATGGATTCCTTTTGCTGTTCTATGGATATACTAAAAGATATATCAACTTTTAAAGTGAAACCTGCCACAATTTTTACCACATTTAAATGTGTGCTAGGAAACGACTCAGTAGTTTTCTTGCATCAACATTTATGATTACTATCGTCTCTTCCCCTGCGGTTTGTGTCGCTGATGGTTACAGTTAACTTTGTTGTGTGTTTCAGTTCCCAATATTTGTATATTTACTTTCCAATATTTCTAAAAAACAACTTTTTTTTGTGTAGAAATTGTTAATAAAACGTCTTTGCAGTATCATATCTAGCAACGTGGCATACATAATTCGTGTACAATGAGACATAAGGAATAAATAATTTAATCGTTCTTCTCCAAAGTATTTAAAATATTTTAATAAATTAAGTTTTGTTACAAAAACAGATCCATTATTTATCAGTATTACTTTGTTGTGGAGAGATTGAAGGGATAAAGTCATGCATAAAGTCTGTTTATTACGGGCTATTATTTCCAATCTAAGGGAAAGACGGATTTACAAACTATTGGCGCCGCTTTAGTTTTTTTGTTACACCAAACCTGGAAAGTAAGTGCAATTTCAATGTGCAGGAGCCTTCCATATCACAAGCTGAGTGGGCCGATATCAGCAGATATCGGAAAGCTAGATACCTTGGAGTTTCTGTACGTGTTTGTTTTCGGGATTTGTCTTCTTAGTTATTGAATCACTTGTGCTTTCTAAGGAAAAATACTACTGTTGCTTATATTATGATTTGCACGTATGATTTCTTATAGAGCTCTTCACAATAACAACTTCTACGGGACAATTCCTCCTGAACTGGGAAACTGTACAAAATTACGAGCGTTGTAAGTCATATATTCTTTCTGCATATACATACTCACTTATGTTGCTTAGCTTGTATAAAAACTGAGTTCACTAATTAGATTTAGTTAGACACTTGCGAGTATCTTCCGTAATAGTTCTTTTTTGAATCATCGTATCTTGGTTAATTGATTTACTTTGTTTGTTTGTGATTATTATTCAAAATGAAATTATTGGTTATTATCTCAGCTTCTACAAAGATTTGAATCTGGCTACTCGAAAAAAAAGGATTTGAATCTGAACAGTTCCTTGGCTGAACATCGCTGCAGCTAACTTAAGGTCTTTTAGGGAAACTATTTTGTCGGTTATATGAATTGACTGTCAAGTCTTCTACTATAAAGATACTTCAAAGACACTTTCAAGAGGGAGGGGGTTTAGTGAACATGTAAATTCTTAAGTTTTCCCTTTTTCCGCTCGTACCTTAGCGACTGATTTCCCTAACTGGAAGTTGATAAAATCAACAACTGTGTTGCACGCTTTCAGTATGGATAAGAATAGGAGGCTTATGGATTCTGTTTTTATGTTATGGTGGCGGTAAAGAAAAAATCTCGTGGACTACGTTATGTTGCGAGTCCCATCAATCTGGCAACCCAAGTAATCTCTTGCCAAGTATCTATGTTATGAGTCTGTATGAAGTTTGTTGTTTTCAGTTATCATTTACTTGTACTGTATGCATCTAGGAAGCAAGTGAATTATTCAAAAATCGCTAGACATCGGGTAGTTGAACATCTGTATTGATGATATTGTAGCTATGAGCTGCCACCCGCTTTTATTATATTCTGCTTATTAGTTGACTTGTCTGTGGTTCTGTGATTCTTTCTTTGGACAAGTCATTAAATATATTTTCTTTCACAGATATTTGCAGGGTAACTACTTGAGTGGATTCATTCCTAGTGAACTAGGAAATGCTCCTGTGCTTGAAAATTTGTAAGCCCCTTTCTTGTTCTGTTTTGGTTTCCTTTACCCATTGTTGGCTATTCCTTTATGTCTATTGCAGCAGCTTTGGTGGACGTGGAAGTGGATTGTTTACAGATGTGGAATGTCTCTAAACTGTTCAAACACATTAATTGGTAATAAAAAAGAAAAAGAAATAATGATGTGCAATACATAAATTAAAATTTATGGTGTCATGCACATCTTGGGCTAGATATGTGATGGTGACATATACTTGCTGTGGTTTTGTCTCTTCGAATGAGATCTTTCCACGAAATCTAACCAAAGCTCATTAGGGTGCTGTATTATTGCTGTTGACTTTCCATGTATTTTGAATGATGAGGCTTCTTAATTTACTTGTGATAAGTTTGTGAGCACAATAGGCAGATCATCAATCTATGTTCAAAGTCGTAATGTCTACACTGGGGTAGATCTCTTCCAAATAATGTTAAGATGAATGTTCATGTTCAAAGTTCAGAGATGTTGGCTTTCCAAATGATAACGTCAACTGCTCTAGCCTGACAAGATATAGGATGAATAAATATGGATATTTCAGTGACATCTTAACTTCATTTCCATCAAAGTAGTCGCATTGATGTAATGAAGCAAAGTACACCCTTGTTATGCGTATCTTGTCAAAATCCCATCGACTGATATTTCTACACCTTTCAGTTGATTTCCCTTCCTTGAGAAGTACTTATCTGGAAATCTTTTGCAAGGTTTTGCGTCCTGAAATGTATGGAGGTCAGAATTTTGATCTTTCGCAACCTGCTATATGCGAGTGCGTTGTTGTGACAATTCTACGAATGACTAAGATCAAATGCTTGTATTTGTATATATAGGAGATATCAATTGAAAATGTACTGAATACAATTGTATTTATTGTGTAGACCAATCTTTCAGTTCCCCTCAATTTAAGAGGATATGATTATTTCTCCAATGTCCGACTTAGATACGTTCTTCAGGCCTAGTTAAAAGATCAATGTATCCTATTATCTAGCGTACAATTTGAAAACATGAACAAATTATATCATATCATTTGCGTGTAATGGTATATAAGAGAGTTCTTGCAACAAAGGGCCTAGAACTCTTAATTTCGGTAGTCTGTAATTTGGACTTGAGGGCTGTCTGATTGTGTGTCTCTTTTGACTAGTTTAATAACTATCCCTCCCGAACAACTTGCAATATCTTTCGAGGCAGAAAAGTTGATTGTTGTGCCAATTCTATGAATGATAAAGATCCTCTATAATAATCTTTGGCGCATGAGACCCCGAACTTATGGTTTGATACATCTATACTGTTCTTACCTACATGAGTTTCAGAGCCTCTAAGAACATTGCTCACCCTATGGAGGTGTCAAACTAAGTAAGGCTGCAAATCGACTACGTTTGAACTTCCGAAAAATGCATCCCACTAGAAGCATCACAGCTCGATAAAATGGTAGTTCAAACTACAACCAAGATCTGCAATATTCCAAAAAGGGCAACTTACACTAAACGAACATGCACTATGCCAATTGTAACACAAACCCTCCTGCACTATCAATTTACCACTTAAACCCCTGCACATACCAACTGGGGTCAATTTATGCCATCTAGTAAATTGAACTGAAGCAGGGGCAATATAGACTTTCCCTACTACAACCATTCCACCACGACCATCACCACCCACCTCCTCTCTCTCTCTCTCTCTCTTCCACTCCCTTAACACCACAGATCCTGGCAAGCCTCAGCCGGCCACCACCTGCAACACCACAGCCATCACAATCACCATCACATTGGACATCCTCCAAATCAACTACCCTCCACCATTTATCCCTAACTACCCTCCACCATTTTATCCCAAGAACCTTTACTGCCCTCCACCATTTATTTGTCCCCAACCATTCGCTGAAACCCAACGTCAAGCAGGAATCCTAACTTGCACCGCCATTAAATCCGGTGAACACCCACCAACAGCCCTAACCACCACCGGAGAAAGATTGAAACCCACGCTGCCGCAAACACCCACAAATCACAGAGACTGTATATTAATTAACAAGAGAGAGCACCATCATTACATACTAGTCAAACCCTGACCCATCGACCCCAATGGGAGGATATACGTGGGATAACCTTATAGTGTTCCGAAGCATTATTCCGAGTACTCTCTTTGAAGTGAAACTTTAATGTTCGGTTACCTGCATATCAATACCCAGTAAAGTACTTCCTAAGGTTTCAGCTATGATGACTTAAAAGCAGATCCTTCTTGTGCGACAATAAAAAGTGGGAATGAGAATGATGTTCAGGAATCATAAATATGCCATTTAGTTAAGAGTTAAAAGATGTAGCAGGATAACAGGAATAGCAAATAAAAGGTATCTTCAGAAACGAATGAGATAAGAGATTTCGTGATATCTCAGAAAGATAGGGCATATAATTCTTTACTTAGAAAGAACATTATCTTTGTGTGGCAGAGATGTGACTGAAACACACATACTTCATCGGTTTAAAAGCTAGTTTTGGATAGTATCTCGATATTATTTCCTTGGAGCCACATTGGAACATGTGATTTGCCTTGTTTACCACTATGTATAAATAACTTTGCTTCAACTGATATAAAGCTAGTCGTTGGGTTTTGTAGATGATCCAAGTAGTATAACACTAGAGATTTTACATTTATATGAAATGAGCCTCGCACTTCAAAACTGTCTGAGTATGGAATCTGCTCATTCTGTAGGGATATATCTGGTAATACTCTAAGTGGCTCTATCCCAAAATCACTGGGGAGGCTAAACAAGCTTCTTTCATTGTGAGTTAATTTCCTATCCCTAACTGTTTATTTGTTCTGATAAGCCTGAGTTGAAGAGCTACAATCTTATTAATGTATGCAGAAATGTGTCGAACAACTTTTTGACTGGGCTAATTCCTTCGGATGGTGTGCTTAATAAGTTCACGGAGAGCTCGTAAGTTTAAATTATTGAATTTGTTTCTTAGTCATTGGATAGGAACTTATATTTTTCCTTGACGTTCTTTTGTATGTATATTGGTGTTTATTTAAAACTCTGTATTGCAGTTTTGTGGGGAATAAAGGTTTGTGCGGAGAACAAGTCAATAAGAGATGTAATGACAGTGGAGGTCCTGATCCTCATCCAAGTCCCTCAGGTGATCAATTGTGAATAGACCGATTAGCAATTGATACACCATGGATTTTTTAATGAAACAATTGAACCCTAAACATCATTTTTTTGGTTTGTCCTAACGTAATCATGAACTTTATTGTTGTCCTGCCTCCTTAATTGAGGTAATTTACTCCCTTTCTTTGAAAATACTAAGTCCGTCTTTCCTTTCCAAGATGTTGTAACTTGTCCTCTTTCTGATTAAAACACCTGTCATGCTTTTCAGAATTTCCTTTTGAGCAGGGATTTAGTGGCATTCAAAAGTGAGAAAAATATTACAATTCGACATTCTTGTGTGTTCATTGTAAATTTAAAGCATTAGCATGTTCTTATAAGAATTGAAATATCGTAAAGAACGAACAATTAGAGGTCTTTGGTTGTAGTCTGCAGGTGTGAGTGAAGAGGTTTCTGATTGAGTTGGTGGTCAAGTGTTTCATCTTTGTATTATCAGTTTATCTTCAAAAGCATGCATGTCTTTGTAAATTTTCATTATTTACTACCCCGTATATTCCCTTCCTAATTTGAGATGCCAATTATGTCTGCTTTCTCACATTTCAAAATTTAATCATTCATTTCCTTTTTCAAATCCAAACCCAAAAGCTATTGCATAATGCCAGAACATTTTAGGAGACAAAGAACAAGTTCGCTAATTATGATTCAACATACTACTATTGAAGTTCTTTCCCAGCGAAAGAAAACTAATATTATGGGGTGAAAGGAGTATGATTCTGAGCTAAACTTCTTGCCAATGACTAATATACCCGATCACTGTATTTCTTAAATTCTCTGATCATCACTTGCAAAGTTGGAGTTGCACACAAACTCCTCTCCATATCTTGTGTTCATGCTGTTTTTTGGTTTTTTTGCCATAACTAATTTTACTGCTTCTTATTTCAAATTTCTGTCTAGGGCAAAACCAAAGCAAGAAAAAATACTCGGGACGACTCCTTATAAGTACATCTGCTACTGTGGGAGCACTACTTTTGGTAGCATTAATGTGTTTCTGGGGCTGCTTTCTGTATAAGAAGCTTGGTAAAAATGATGGCAGAACTCTGGCAATGGATGTCAGTGGAGGTAAGTGAATTGTTATATAAATGATTCTATAGATTGTTCCATTTAAATCTTCGTGCTTTTATTGTTCCTAGAATTAAACCTTATACGATTGAAGGAGTATTGCTGCTGCAGGTGCATCTATTGTAATGTTTCATGGAGACTTGCCATATACTTCAAAGGATATCATCAAAAAGCTGGAGACACTAAATGAGGAACACATAATTGGTTCAGGAGGATTTGGCACAGTATACCGGCTTGCGATGGATGATGGCAATATATTTGCTCTGAAAAGGATTGTGAAGATGAATGACGGCTTTGATCGGTTTTTCGAGAGGGAGCTCGAGATTCTTGGGAGCATAAAGCATCGTTACCTAGTTAATTTGCGAGGATATTGCAATTCTCCAACGTCGAAGCTATTAATATATGATTTCTTATCAGGTGGTAGTCTAGACGAAACACTTCATGGTGAGATCTGTCTTTCTCTTTATTTATCTGTAGTTTCTATCATCGCATTCATAATTTTATCTCATTTTAAAGCAATGAGAGAATTATTTACTGGCAGAAGAATTTATTACAGCATTTAGTCTAGCAGAGACAGAAGACACCGTAAAACAAGCTAAAAAAACTAAATGCTAAGATAATCTGTCTCTGGGCTGATTCTGTGACCAGAGACAGATGCTAAGATAGTCTGTTAAACAAAAATAAAAAAATGTAGCGGAAAAGGAATTAAAAGAAACAAGTATTAAAAGCTTTTCTGCCCCTTATGCCATCCAACATATTAAATGCGGTTACATGATTGGGATTGATTGTCCTTAATGGTAATAATGTAGGGGGTTTGGAGGGCAAATTGGTAGTGATGGAGGTTTAGTGTTACCAATGTCACAGTACAGGTAGGTTTAGTAAAATATGTCTTAAATATTATAAAATTATAAAAGATCAATGTAATTAAGTAATGTCAAAAGCGATGGAAAGTCAATGGTAGATAATTATGTTTAATGATGGAGGAAGAGAGAATGAGTGGGCGTTGAGTCCGACCCACTTTGACTGACTGTTATTAGAAAGTGACCCGAGTTTGAAATATAATGAATCCACGGGTCCAATATATATAAGATAGAGATCATTGGGTTTCATTATATAAATAGCCATGCAGTCCAATATTTTGATTTGCTTGTTTGTGAAAGTACAACTGCTTGATTTGAAATTTTGAAGCAGAAGTGCAAATTCCAACTGCTTTTGAGAAATTCAGTTTCCCCACATTGTCAAGCCTATTAAAATCATGTTATTTTGGATTTACTGGTCATCATTTCATGCCTATATCCCTTTTATTGGACGAAGTATGTCAGTAGTCAAATTTGTGCTAATCCCTTTGGATGGCCTTTAGTAACAATTAATTTTCATTTATCTCTACAAGCTGAAATTTCTCCTCCTATAAATCTTGATGACCGCTTAATCCACTTACCCTAGTTCAAATATCTCTGACTTTTATTTCCTCCATTTAGTTCTGATATTGGCAAAAGGCTTACTACTTATTTCCAGTTTATTAGTCCCCTTTGACTTAATATAAATACTGTCTATAGAGCATTCCTGTATGGCTTTCAACTAAAATGTTTCAACTCTTTTATACGTTTGTAACTTTATACTCACTGTCCCGAAGTTCTTGTCCATTCTGGCTTTTGTACGTACTTAAGGATGTGATTTCACTTGTAAAACTACACATCTTGAAGAACTTGTGTCGTTTTACAAGTAAATGATGCTTGCGCAAGTCAAAAGGACAAGGATTTTGGGACGGAGAGAGTACTCAAATTAAGTATACATTAAATTAAATTACTTGAGAGAGTGTTTCCCGACAAAACTCAAACGAGCTTGTAAAAGTTCAAAGTAAACTCAAATTGTTCAATTTTGTCCACACTAAAAGGAAAAATGAAAAGAAAAAAATGGAACGTTAGTAAACACTATACACATGATCTTAATCGCAAGGAAGAAAAATGAAGAACAAAATTTTACAACTCATGTACATTCTTGGACTCTACACGTACATATGCACGGAAAAGTTGGACTAAAATTGTAAGAGGTTGGAAATCGTCGGTATTCAATAAATAAAATTGACTGGAAAAATATTCTCAACTTGTAGAAAGGCAGATAAAAGCCGAAGAGTCTACAAGAGATCAGTTCTTTTTAGATTCATTATTACTTTTACTGAAGTTGTAGTTCGAAGAATTGTTTGGGGATGGTCTAACAACATTGTTAATAATTCGGATGAGAGAGAGTGTGGATGAACACAGAAGCCATAATAGTTAGGTGAACTAGATAAATACGAGGGCAAAATTGACATTATATAAATTTCACTGATGGATTTGAATGGAATTAGTGTATTACCTGATTCAAGCAAAATTCATAACTTCGGTACCACCGGCGTTGAAATTGAAAAGTTGAGCACCATAGTGAAACAAATGACAAAACTTGGGGTACCAATGGTGCATTTGATGCTTTTGTTTGTGTTCTTTAAAATCTCTGGCTTGGTGTGGATTACTATATCGTTCTGTCTATAACATAGTTTTTTTCTTGTCTGATGCTATTTTACAGAAAGATCTGAGCAACTAGACTGGGATACACGCATCAATATCGTTGTGGGAGCTGCGAAAGGGCTGGCGTACTTGCACCACGATTGTTCCCCTCGAATTATACATCGCGACATCAAGTCCAGTAACATTTTACTTGATGGAAATTTTGAGGCACGGGTATCTGATTTTGGACTAGCTAAATTGTTGGAAGACGAGGAATCTCACATAACAACTATTGTAGCTGGAACATTTGGTTATCTTGCTCCAGGTAAGCAAAATTTTAGAACTGGTGTTCTTACGGCATTAATGTGATTACTGAGTGGAAAACCCCCCCTCTTGATAGCTTGAATACCATTGGATTATTCTTCCTGCTGTTCTGAAGGTAGTTTGGCTGAATTTATAGCCGTCTACCGTCGCTATTTAAACTCTGCCTAAAAGTCGGGAATTAAATAGATATAACATGAGAGCCATGTCTTCGAGGCTATCTTGGTCTTTCTGCAGCGTTGATAATTGCTACTCCAAAGACAGAAAAGGAAACTGAGATGGCCGATGGCAAAGATATATATGGGGAAGAAAGTTTTGAATCGGCTATAAACAAAATGAGATCCTCTTGACTTGGAAATGCCAATTTTTGTGTGCGGTTGTTCTCAAGTTTGTGTCTTATTAGTTGCAGAGGATCTTCTTTATATGAGCAAGAACTGGTGTAAGTCATAGGTGGTAGGCGCTGTTATTATCCCAGTGGTTCTTGAGTGACAAGGGTGAGTGGGTAAATTATGGGCTTTCCAGGGTTTATGTCTGGACGAATAACGAGGTTGTATTTGATAAAGGATAAAAATACATATCTGATTAGATACCATGAATATTGCATGCACGCGTGAGGTTTTTTATTTTATTTTTTTGTCAGTTCATTGCTAAAGAGTTTTCTCGTGTTTTTATTGTGTCATAATAATCTTTTAGTGGAAGTGGTGTGATATGTTTGAGTTATATAAGTGCCGATTTAGTTTTCTTGATCGATGCGTGGATGTGTTTATCTCATATTACGTGGACTTCTTCGAAGTTGGGTTAATGGAGTGTGAAGGGGATATTTGTGCGTGCTGAGTCCTGTAACTACAACGAGAAGAGATCTATCTCATGTTCTTGTTGTATTCTGGATTTTGATTTTTACCATTCTCATTCCTGGTTTTCTATGTTTCTTTGATATTACATTACTTGTGCACTTTCCACTGAAAATCGTCCATTTTGGAACCTACACTGTCTTATGTCGTACAAATTTAGGATGCCTTATATGCGTTCACTGGTGAAAGTGATCTGTCATCTATGGTTATATTCTGCATGATGTCCATAGATGCTTTGCTATGCTGTCAACACATATATTCTAAGTAAACTGATCTGCTCTAAATTGTTCCTTGGCAGAATATATGCAAAGCGGCCGAGCAACAGAAAAGAGTGACGTATACAGTTTTGGGGTACTCGTGCTTGAAATACTCAGTGGTAAGCGACCGACAGATGCAGCATTCATTGAGAAGGGCCTCAACATTGTTGGCTGGGTATGCCTCTGTCATCTCAATTTATATTGGCTTCATGTATATGATGCGCAAATTAATTGTCTATTAGGTTTGTAGATGGCGATTTGAGACTTAAACTTGTGTTCCTATCCCCCATTGCCCCATACCTGTAAGGTACCAGTTTGCTCTAAAGAAATCTGGTCTGGTTACACCGAAGAAAGTGTGACAACTGGTACACTGAAAAAGTACTTCTTCCGTCCCATTTTGTTTGTCTTGTTTGACTTTTCACACATATTAAGGTAGTGGGAAAAGATGCCAAAAAAAATTATGCAGTACCAAATTTACCCTCACATATTAATGATGATAGTACATGGGGATTATAGAAAGACTACAATAATGTAATTAATGAAGGGTAATAGTGGAAAAGGTAGTGGTTAAAAGTGTTTGTGTTTTCAAAGAAGACCAATTTTGGGCCAAGACAAGATGGCAAACAGGACAAACATTTTGGGAAGGAGGGAGTATAACTTGTCTGTTAACTATGATGCAGTAGACGAGGAACGTCGTTCCATGTCGTTTGCTTCTGGATCGTGATTGTCTTGGGGTTTATAAGGCGGGTATGGGATTATTGGTTTTGAGTTTTTAATGGCTACACACGGGTTGGGTTTAGGAAAGGCTTGGTAAGTGCAAAACCCACCCAATTTCCACGCCTAATTAGGTTAAAGAAAATTTACAAGTCAGTGCGTTTATATTTGTAAAAAAAGAATTTGGCCGTGAGTTTTGTAGTGCCATTGTCATATAAGAAACCGGTCACGCTATTGCGCAGGAGTTACTCATCTTACTGCAAAACAACAAAAAATGTTTAAAAAATTTATCAAAAAAAAAAACAAAAACAAAAAATGTTTAAAAAGTTCAGAATATAAATAAAAAACCATTTGAACTACTCAGCTTCTAGTTTAGTGCTTGAAGTACTATGATTCACCATTTACATGATTATTATGTTTCACCTACTTACTAAAATAATGAAATTGTTCTTTTGGTAGCTAGAACCATTTAAAGTCAGTATTGGGAAAAATCCTTTGTATTCCATGTCAACAAATAGACCTGAGAACGAGGTTAAAGATGGTAAAATTGTTCTTCTTGTAGAACCAGTTAAACACCATGATGCATTTCAACAGAACATTCCTAAAGCTATAGTAACTTGAGAAGCTCCATGCATTCCGTATCAATTGCATAAACATGAGACTGAGCTTATAAATGCTTCTTTATTTGATGGAACTTTTAAGTCCATAAGCTAGCTTAAAAGACCAACCACTCTGATTGGGCAACTGCTTTGGAGTAATCAATCATGTATGTCGATTAGTTTCAATGCCTTGGAAGACCAGTTGAGTGTTAAAAGAACATAAGACAATAAGAAAATTTGCACCCATGTATTTAGCAATTACTAGTACATTGTCACATATTTATTGATTTTCAACCACTAAAGAACCAATGGCTATGTGACCACATGGCCCTAATGATGATGTGCTTGATCATGATGCAAACAGTAAGATAACAGAAGACCTTTATTAAAACCATGGATAAAGTCTGTAAGAATAAACTACAACAATAGCTCATAAGTTTCTGAATAGTACAATTAAGCTGTAGCTTCCTCAGGGTCCTATCTAGATTTCATACCTTTGATTGTTTTGGTTCGGAGCATACTGAAAGAAAGCTACAAATAATTTACAGTGGGATCGTCTTAGCGAGTCCAATAAGAGGCCACTGCTTGCTCTATACCAAACTCAAAATCATCACCAGCTTGCCCTCTGTAATGAAAGAGATTCTCTTCATTTATTTCTTGGGGAAGTACCTACTTTACTAACTTTGCAGCATCAAAGCCTTCTCTCTTGGATGTTGAGTCGTACCTTTTCTTTGGGTCAATATGACTTAAAACTGTTCCACTAGAGTGGTATCGGGCTGGAGGAGTATCACTTGTTCAAGATGATTGATTCAATGAATACGAGTGAATGTACTCAAAATTTTCAGAATTTAATTGAGTACATTAACTCATATTCATTGAATCAAACATCTCTCGCATAGGAAGGTTCAAAAGTCTTTTTCTCATTTCATAGGACAGCCAAAATGAGGTAAAAGTTTTACATGTGTATGCCACTTGGAGAATAACATCACAAATATGATACATCTGAAGTACATATCCCTTATTTGTCCGCGTTTTTCCCTTTCCTTAAAATTCCAAAAATATTACTAGGTTACTGTGCTTTTTATTCAAATATGTCAGAAGTTGACTGAATATGGCACAACTGATACCGAAGGTGACCAATGTCGGGTCAATAAGACAATTTTGCTAGAGGACTGTAGCAGTCGATCTATTTCATTTTACCTCCAAGTAAACTTAATGCAAGGGTTTGCAGATGTAATGACCCCTTTCAGATATATTTAGCACCCACAAACTGTTGACATGCCCATCAATCATCATTCTATGCAGCTCAATTTTCTGATAACTGAGAACCGGCAACGGGAAATAGTTGATCAACACTGCGAAGGTGTCCAGACAGAGACTCTCGATGCATTACTCTTAATCGCCATCCAGTGTGTCTCTTCACTTCCAGATGACAGGCCCACGATGCACAGGGTGGTTCAGATACTGGAAAACGAGGTCATGACCCCGTGCCCAAGCGACTTCTATGATTCCAACTCGGACTGAGATGACAGAAGTATTATCTGCTGCTTTTCTCAAAAGGGGGCTATGTTTCTGCACGAGTTGCTTGCAGAAATATCAGGGTCAGGTTGGCGCTTGCAAGAGTTGCTTTGTACACAAGATTTGAGATCGACGGTGATGATGAGATTGATCCATTCATTCGACCAGCCTTTTTTTCCATTATATATTTCCTCTGTAATTTGTTTAGGTTTAGTGTACATGACGATTATCCGAAGTAGTTTTTACCCCCACGTGGTTTGATAGAATCTGCTCATGGCATTTTTGTATATTATCATCATTCAAACAATAATATATCGCTTGTAGTAAATTCTTCTGTTAACTTTTGGTTTCTATGTAATGGATTTATAAGCCATTATTATTCACATCCGTAATGATACACCTGCATGTCGATTCAGAGGGTGATATGCGAAAAAGATTATCGCAAATGATGTGCATGTGTTGCAGATTCTTTTATTACTTGGAATGTCTACAGTGAGATGAAGCTCACATGGTATTTGGTTTGTTTTGGAAACAGTTTTGACTCTGAGTTCAGTACTTCAGTACTTCAGTATAGCTGGTGAGAAATTCCTATTATCGGATAATTGTGATTTCATTTTTATATTTTTTGGTTGCTACGCTATTCCATTCCAGTGTATACTCACATACTAACAAAGCTTTGGCTGGCAGGACACAATGACAGCCCATTAACGGCACATAGAATCTCAAAATGATGCTCTGTTTGGTTTGCAGTAAAATGTTTTACAGGGGAAAATATTTTACGCGTAAATAATTGTGTGAAAAGTTTTGCTGCAATTATTTTCTCGTGTTTGGTTGACACTTGCCAAAATAGTTGGTCGGCAGTGATGGTAGCGGTGGCAGCGGTTATTGGTGGTGGAGGTGCTAGTATGAGTTGTAGTGCTCTTTCACTCTCCGAAAAATGACTTAGGGATTTGAAATATGTAAATTATTTTACATCATTTGAGTTAACATTTTACAGAAAGATATTTTACCTCCAACCAAACAGACCAAAACAAGAAAACATTTTACAGGAAAATGTTTTACCCCCAACCAAACAGAGCCTAAATGGCATCTGAAACTATAATTTTCATCACTCATAACAACTTTTATTGTCAATAATCCATTTACAATTCGTACTCCATCTAATAGCTTAGAGAATTACAAGGGAACCTATACACAATCATTGACAGAAAAATCCAATCCCTTGTACACAAAATATACAGATATGAACAACCAGCAAACGCGGGGATAAGGCCCTTTCATGGCGTTTGGGGTGCACAAATTTCCTTGGGAGCAGTATCTTGCCTTTCTACATATGCCGAGGGAAACCATCCAGTCTTACCCATGTATTCACCCTCCGACCATCCATTAGGACCGACCTGCGGAGGATCACCACCACACACGAAAATACAAGTCTCAAAATCCATGAATACCAAAATGATTATTTTCTTTCTGATGAAATATCATGTCTGTAAGATTCGTGTAAATTTAATAGATCAGGGTCCTTTAGTATAAAATATATTGTACGTTAATATTAGCCGACTACAAGTAAAGTAAAAAAAAAAAAAAGGGGGGGGGGTCCTATTTGAATTGAGGCTGAATCCTAGATATCAACAAGGAAAGAAAAACAGAGACGATGATTAACCTGGCGAACTACAACATAATCATCGACCGATAGGCTCAGCTCGCTATTTGCTTGAGCATCAAATGAGTGAATAACCTGGAAAAAAATAACCGGAATATAGAAAATGAGTTTCAAACACTGACTGCAACCTACTTGCATCGAGCTGCCAAGTATAGGAAAGTCACCCTAATGGGCATTTCGTTGGGTTATTGACAGTAAAATCTACATGCATTTTGTGACATTCAACCTCGCACACCTTTGATTTACCACTAAAACCCCCACAGTATGCCAATCAGTGACAAATAGCCCAATGCACACCAAATGAAGTCGCAACAATTCTCATCAACTGAACCCCCATGGTCACTATCATCAGTTGAACAGTGGGAATTCAACTGCTGAGGATTGTTGTGACTTCATTATTTCATTTGGAGAGGATTTGGGCTATTTGTCACCAGTTTGCATTGTTTTAGGGGTTGTAATGGTAAATCATTAGTGTGTGGGTGTACTGGGGGGTCAGTGTCACAAACTGTGTTTACTGTGAATGACCCATTTTTTTGGGATCAAAGTCATCCTAATGGTCTAGCCTGATAACCAAAAAAATAATAATAATAATAATAATAATAATAATAATAATAAAAAAACCCTCGATATTTCACAAATTTAGCAGACATCCTGTTAGTAGCACTATGAAACAATATGTCAAGGTAACTAGTACATACACACAAACCCTTCAAACCTCTAATAACTCAGGCTAACACACCGCTCAGAGCTAAACAGTCATATTAGGCTCCACCTTTAGTCTGTAGTCTATACACTTTCTTCAAAGTAAGCCCCCAAAAGATAAAAACCACATATGCTCTCAATCTAGGGATGGAAATTCCCTGGTTTTCGTCCCACCATACCGAATCTAACCCAACCCGTGAAGAACCTGAAGTATACCAAGAGACTTTGCCCAACTCATTTGTGCCAAAACCCTAACCATGCCGTACCCACCCAGTTCATATACACGTGAACTTCAAACATCAGAACTATGTTTTCTGCAATTACAACTATGTTTTCTCTCTATCCAGAGAGGGACAAGAAAACACCAACTAACAAAAAAAAATTCCACTACAACCACCAATCACATGCAATGATTGGGGGTGATAAGAGGGATAGAAATAGAGAGAAGGAAAGAGGTTTGTATGGTTGCGAGCTAGGAAGCATGGACACTCCAAAACAGGGGTCGTATCCGTGCTGGACACTCATACGATCCTCCAAAATTCGTGTCAGACACTCCGACTGGCGTGTCAGAGTATTTTAGAGAATTTTATTAGACTGGACACTTGGGGGACACTTAATGAGAGACGAAGTTGCCCCTTAGTGTTTACTAGACTTTCACACGGGTTGTTTAATGAGATATTTGAACTTTAAATGGGTTAAAATGTAACTAAGCTAAAGTAGATACGATATATTTGATTAATTAATGGCTCAATATATGAAAAGGTTACCCTTTTGAACAAAAAGTTCAAGTGAGGTTTTAAGTTCTCACATGCGACAACTTCAAGAGTATTCCCAATTTCTCAGACACAACTCGTCAAACTCGAACCCACCTAAGCTACTCTTTCTCTTCTCATTCTTATACTGTATAATGCTTTCCGTGATATTAAAGCTATAATATAAAGAAGTTGGAACCAATATTTTATCATATCTCGTAGCATAAAAATCCACATATATATAAAAAGATAATAATAATAATAATGTTGACGCGTGCCGTGTCGTATCCCCATTTTTTTTAGAAAATGACGTATCCTGTGTCCGTTTCCGTATCTTATCCAATACCCGTGCTTCTTAGTTGCGGGAGAATCAAAATCGCCATTCATGTCGACGTCATTTGTCCAACTCTGTAAATCGTTATTGCCGCCTTCTGATCTCCGGTGAGACAGCTCTACTCTCTCCGTAGATCGGCTTTCACGTAGATAGAAGTCAGAAAACAATGGCTCTCGTCGGGAGAAGAGAGATTAGAGAAGTCACAAGGTTCATAGCGATTGTTACCCGAAATTCCCAAACCCAATACTAGGAAATTACCCTAACATCCATTAACCAAATCCGGAAAATACAAATTTATCCATACCCAAAATTACCAACTCAGACCCATCCTGTACCAGATTAAACAGTAACCCTAACAGGTCTGGGCAGGTTGTCACCCGAATTTCCATCCAAAACTGCCATTCCTAGCTCCATCTCCTATTTCAACAGCAAACAACATTTGTAGCTTAAAACCTCATGAAATCTTCTGTTGCTATGTTAAAGACACAAGAGTCCCTAAATCTTAAACTTCACTGACACCTGAATAGGTCTCTGCACAGACTTTAATGGATTAGCAAATATTTGAACATGGTATGACCAAATTCATGAATGCTCTCTAGTGCATTTACAATGGAAGGTTAGAAAAACGGATGACTGTGAAGTGCTTTAAGTACTTACTTTTGCAATGAAATAGGTATCATCTTGATTCTCGTGACGAGGAAGTTGAACGTGGTGCTCATTTGAAGGGGGATCATCATGCATCCCAGGAATATTTGGATATCTTTGCATATTCACTGATTGCCATGAAGACTCGTTAAGTTGCTTCTCCAAAAGCAGCTACCTCGAATAATAAACAATTTACACGTCTAGTATATACCACAAATAAGAATGCTCTTTTGTAGATGGGGGAAAGGAAGTGAACAGTAGCGCTATTTGCTCAAAAAAGTTCATTTGTTTTCCATGACGGGCGTACAATTACATACCTGAGCGTGCAGATCATCAAGAGTGGCAACGATGTTTTTATGGAAAGATTTCTCAGCTTCTACCTGCGAGAGCCATTTGAGTAGGACCAGCATCAATTTTCTTGTTTTAATTTTCAGCATAAGGGCACGTTTGATAAAAAAAGAGAATGAATGACATGCAAATGGTACTGCAAGTCACTTATGCAAGTTCCAACATTTACCATGATTGGAGTTCACGGAGTACTTAAAATGGTTAAGTGAATAAATATACTTAGCGGTCACAAGGACTAACTCAAAAGTAATTCTTCATCAAGTGATGCGTATTAGATGAATTGATGCTGCAATTGCAATTTAGCATGACTAATACTACCACGAAAAATATTCATGAAGTAAAACCACAATTCATGTAATAGTTTATTCAAGAAAAGGGTGTCCCCATATTAGAAAAGGCAATACTGCTGAATATAGAATGGAGTTTTGGCATTAATTTCGATATGCATATAGTCTAAGCAGATCGCGAGTGGAAGCTTCCAGGGACATCAAGATAACTATTTTAAAGATGAAAACATGCACTCTAGAGTTGATAAGAACCAAGAAGTACCATGGTAACAAGCTTTCGAAAAGTGATCTTTTGCTGGTGATCCTCCACAGACAACATAGCAGCATTCGCTTCCCTTCCTAGGGCTACCAGTGCAGATCTAAGCTCATTTAATTTCTTTTCTGCACTTTGAAGTTTTATTGAACTCTCTGCTGAAGTAGAAGGATCCATACATTTAGATTTACGCCTTATTACTTCAGTTGCCTAGTAAAAAGATACAAATGGCATTAGCCATCAATACTCCGGTACCATAAAGTAACCAGGTATACCAAAATGTTCAATCAATACTACCTGTGCTTCCGCTTCTTGGCGGAGTCTACTATATTTGCGAGTCAAATGGCGAGCGTCCTCCAAAGGGGCGCTCGTAATTGATTCCCTCAATGGCTCACAAATCTGCAAATAGCCAATATGATGTAAAACTCGGCCAACATAAGATACAGACACATAAAAAAAGATCAAATCTGTGAAGAACTTTCTGTGATGGTAGAACAAAGAGCCTTTTTTTTTTTTTTTTTTTTTTTTTTTTTTTTTTTCTTACATTGAATTGGAGAACTCCATAATTCATTAAATTGATTTTCGCGGGAAAAAGAATAATGAGCTTTCTGAGATTTGATGGCGAAACAATGAGACCCTTTTTGTGTTTACCATGAGAGGGAGCTCTCTAAGGACTACTACCTCTGTTTCGCCTGTTTCAGCCTACTTCACTTTTTGTCACTATTCACTGGGTTACTTTCATCCGGTGATTTGATTAGCAAAACGATACAAGAATTTGGTAATTTTTGCATGGTGTTATAGAGGAATGTTTATTCTAAAATACCATGAAAAACTGTTAAAAAATTACATCGTTTTGGTATCCAAATCACCAAGTCAAAGTGACTCAGTTACGGGTTAAAAAGTCAAACGCAGACGAAACAGACGAAACGGAGGTAGTACTCAAGAAGAAACTGGCTAAAATGAAGAGCAATAACAGAACTCAAACCAAACGTCATCTCATGAAATATAATCCTTGTCAAGATCCCAAGGGATTCATCAAAGACAAAAAGAAACTACCCATCATAATTTTATGTTTTACTGCCTTACGGATCAGCATCCAATCTCTTTGTTCTATGCATTAGTAGCACCGGGTATCATACCCTTCAACCTATGCCGCCCCTCCGACATGTAGTTTCCACATTGTTCTTTTTTTGGGTAAATTTCAATGTATTAAAAAGAAGCCAGCTACAATATACATGGGCATACCCCCACTAAACAAACCATTTTCCACATTCTTTACTCAAGGCTATCGTCTAAACTACTGAGAAACTACTAGAGGCAAACAGTATATTGGGACGGGATAGAATCCTTGGTGATGTGAATTCAATTTGGATATCACTTTATATGGAATAAATTGATCTCAACCCTAGACCATATGGAGCCATGCCTCCAGATTATGAGCAAGCTCGTGCTTACTGGGAACAAGAACTAAAACGTATCCTGAACGTGATTGAGATCAAAGAAAAGGCAGCTAGAGTTATCACACTCATAGTGCCCCTTCATCACACGAGAGGCACAGGGGTTATTTTCTTATTATTGGTGCTTGTAAGTTTCTTATTACTAGCCTCTTTAGTTATGACTTATGAGCGTATAAATGTAACAGCACTAGAGCCAAGTTTCCTCAAAATGGTATTTTCTGTTTAACAATCAGTATACTCTATTAAGTCAAAAGTTAACCTGACTACCAAGGACTCCAAGCAAAACCTCTCTCTCGTTTTCCATTGATTTGTGCGAGGTGCCAAACTGCAAAGCAGCTGTAGCCAGACGGTATTCGTCACTTTGACTTTCGTTCCCATATTTGCAGCAATCCTCAGCCAACTTTATTGCTACAAAATGAAAGTGCAAATGGCTATGTTAATAATTCTACAATAACGAGAGCCACATCAAATGAATCATAAAAACACTAACCTATCTCCATTTGCTTTTTGCTGGTTGAAATAAAACCTTCAACACCGCGCACAATGTCCCGCTGAAAATGCTGTTAGCAAATTCGATTGTAAGATTCGATACATACCCTTTGTTAGATACTTAAAACGAACGTCACTAAAATGTTCAAGAGATCACTATAGAAGGTTGTATCAATACCTTCGCTGCTCTCGTGGAATTATAAAGATTCTGAAGTTGTTCATAACAATGAAGTTCATTGTCATCAGTCATCGCAGCCCCATTATTTAAATGTCCCAGCTGTCTCAAAACTGCCTGCAGTTGAGTGACGTACGATATACATGTTATGACATGACAGATACATGTTATGAATGTTCAACCCAAACCTACCCAATTATTTGTGAAACCCAAACAATCCTAACTTCACGATCGGCGTGATTCGGACAGGTTAAACGGGTTGAAAAAATGTTGAAATGTTATTTGAAAATATGTCCTATTAATTTGGTTATTTTTTTGTAATATGCTTATGTATACATTTTGGAGGCGGAAACATAATGTAATTTTCTTTAAATGATGAATAACTTCAGAAAAATCAAAGATAATAATTGTGTGGACATGTAACATCTAAATTCTAAACCAAGTACTAACTTGGATATGTAACATTTAATTTTTAAACCAGGTACTAACTTTTACATATGAAATTTTAGTCTGACTGGTGTTGTTTTAAACGGTTTCGCGAACTCCAAACCCATGATGAACCAAACTTAGTTTGGTTGGCAACTCTATAATTGTAACCAATCACGTAGCATCGGTTTATGCTAAATAATTCGGACCAGTTTGGTGGGGGCGGTGCGGGGAAGCGGGTTGGGGAAGGGTTTTGCTCACGCGGCCTGATCAATGGACCAGCGCACATCAGAACTTGATTATGTAGCAGTCATTATATCCTAAAATTTCAATTACTTTAACAGACTACCAAATACGTATTCTTGCTTACCAACCAACAACATTAGAAAGCTTGGGGGCAAATTCATAGAACAAGGTAGAACCCTAGAACATATCATTTGGGTAAACAAAAAACAGTTTAATATACTCCCCTCATATTTGCACGCGACAGAAAATACACAAATCTCTGGGTGAGAGCAAAAAACATGATAAAAGCTCTTTTTTGAGGAGAAAACGGTTAGGTTCTTGAGTACTAGAAGGGCCAAGACAAGATGATATGCTTATATCTGGGAAGGGCCAACGTGCTTATAACGTTACAATAGCACTAAAATCCTGTGGTCAGTATAGACTTTTGAGATTTACGGGAGGTCGAGAGGGCCCATAGCCCCTTTTCTGCTGCCTCTAGGCTCTTAACAAGCTCACCAATTGGCTTTTTGATTACATCAAAAGGTTCTCACTCAATTCCATTACTCATAGAAGGCCACAATTCATCAATTATATTCACAAAATTGAGGTTCAAACTCCACATACACAAGGTTGAAACCCAAAAGCATACGCAATTGAAAGAAAAAAAAATTCACTGCATAATCATTGAACAATCGAATAGTTCCATCAATTAAGAAAAAGGACCAACAAAACAACACCATAAGCAGTAAAAGCAGTTGAAGAACATAACCCAAATCACAAAAGACCAGAAGTTTCCGAGAAGAGTTTGAAATTGAAAATTGAAGAAGAAGAAGAGACCTGCTGTTGTCTGGCTACTTGTTCCCTGAGCTTACTCGCTTGCCTCTTTATGGCCTCCATTAGTATACGTATAGTTGCAGGTAGTGTATGTGATGAGATAGTTACAGAATAGGAGGGTGAAATTGAAAGCAAATTAACTTTATGGGAAGGACCCAGAAAAGCCCTTAAGAGTACTGGAAAGAGGACAAGAAGAAGAAGAAGCATCAGCAGCAAGAAGCAATAATTCAGTACTAGTAACAGGGGAAGAAGAAGATGAAATTGATTATTCTTTTTTGGGTACGACTAGTAGTGTTGGTATTTTCTTATGGAGAACAAGAGATGGAACTGGAAAGTGGAAAGGTCCTACCTTTGCCTTCCCCACAACAACTCATCAAGACTGGAGATCAGTCACTTTCCACTGATCAAGAATTCTATTTTTCTACACTATAAAAGACATTTTTGTCCCTATAGCTACGGTTTCTTTCTTATGAGCCGAAAAAAACTCTAAACCTCGCCTCCACGGGTCGATTTAATCTCGGTTCGGTTTTTTCTCAGTCTCAATTTTACTCGATCTAGTTCGGTTAAAATCCACAATTTATCTATTTTTTTTTTGAGGAACACAATTTATCTATGGATTCATTTTATTAATTAACGTTTGATTTTTAACCTAGAAAAAGTTAAACGTGTATAAAAAATTAAAATATATAGAGTGAAGTCTCAATATTTGGACAAAAAAAAAAAAAATCTCAATATAATTTACAACTGTTTTCTTCTGAGTGTAATTGAGTTGGTCGGACTTGCATTTTTGACTTTCGTCAGCCTTCTCAAACTGCGAGTCTGTCAATCATAGTTTTCTCATACTAGTTTATCTCTCTGATGTGATTTGCAGGCTATTGTACATGAGCGGTAGTTTACCTAGTGCGCACATGAAGGGAAGTGACTACGTATTCTCACGTCATATATTAAGAATATGAATGAATCTTCAACATATTACACGAGATAATAATTATACTATGCTTGGGTACACATTTCTTATGCAATGTGGTTATACAATTTAGTGCAATTTAATCGATGCGATTACTCCCAATTTAGTCTTTTCCGGCTAGCGGGTTTGAATCGGACAACTATTATTTTGTATCGATAATTTGTTTTTATAATATTATTTCTTAGTTTCATATGAGATAGTAGGACATGGAGAATGAGAGAAACTCTCTTAAAGTAAGAGATGAAATCAGGCGGGGAAAGAATTGATAAAGAATGGCAGAATTGATAGTTATTAATTTAAGGGGAATAAAATAGTATATTTTCATAAGAGTTATTCATTAAAAATCTAAAAAATTAAAGGTGCTAGTAGAAATTTTCAAAACTCACGACACCCTAGGTGCCTCAGGGTGCCCCCGCCCTTGCTCTCTAACACTATTATATATGGACTAAAATAGTCATTGTTGGAGGCTCAAAATGACGCCAAAGAGGGAGTGTTTAAAATCATGTGTCCAAAGTCCAGTTTTAGTTCGAGCTGATTCAGGTTGCTTTGAGTTCAGTCTGTCCAAATTACACCTCTATGCATAAGTGGTACGAATAGAACCGTTTCCGAGCCTATCCAGCCTAATAAAAAAACTCTTCAAGATTTTCCAATTTGAGTGTTAAACCGGCTTTTAAAACAATTTGGAATACATATACAGTCCGATTGATGTACCAAACCACTATTGGAGCTGGTTCGACTCGATCTTTAGTATGTAAACATATTTCATTAATATCACACACACTATTTTTTGAAGATTTACCTCTTTATCGTCGATTAGGTTTGAACTCGGGCCCTCATACAGGGCTCTTAATCGCTCTATCACTTAAGTTAGCATCCATTTGCTCACACACGCTACTTAATAACTTCCTCCGTTCTCTCTCTTTCTTTCTGTTACAATTCATGTCACTATTCACTGTATCACATTGATCCGTTAATTTGAATAATAAAATGATGCAATTTTCTGACAACTTTTGCATGGTTGTTGTAGATAAACTTTTCCTCTACAACACCATGCGAAAATTATCAAAAAAATATATCGTATTGTTATCCAAATGACAAGGTTAAAGTGACTCAATTATGTTTAAAAAAAAAAGTGACTCAAGTATGAGTTAAAAAGTCAAACCAAGAAGAAAAAAGAGGGAACGGATGTATGTACTATACTATGAAAAGAAAACTACCTTATTCTCAAAAAAACCGAAACAATCACAAAAACTGCTTAATCATTAGAAGTTAAAAGTTAAAACCACTAAATTTCATTAATTATTTCACAACAACATCTAGATTACAACTATTGATCGCTGCACACAACAGGCTTGAAAGAAACCCGTTTCTTGAAAAGATCATACCCAACCAAGAAGTTAATCTGTGCTAAACTCCCCAACACACCAACCCGGTCAGCGGTAGGAGCCACTGCCCAACACACCAATTTAGGAGTTTCCAAGAACACGAAACTGTTATATTCCGCCAATTCCAGTTCTGCCCCTCCAGTAAAATTTAATATCAAAGTAGGCCCCACGATTTGGTCCTCGAGTTTGTAACAAAGTGTTAGCGGCGCTGGAGGATCCGAAACCGGCGTCCCCTCGATAGCGTCTCTCACCATCGCTTCAACCACGTTGTAGAGCGTGATCGTAAGTAGGGTTAGAGTCATACTCGAGTCCAAGATAAGATTATTACTGTCTTGGGGGTCATCGGACACTGTTTGAATTGACCAAATCCCACTTTGTCCCGAGGAGGTTGACCGTGTTTTAACCACAATGCCTGTCAATGTAATACGGTGAAGAGTTTGGCGGATGTCCGAGACCAATGGCGTAGAAACCACACCGGCTCCTGAGACGACAGCGCTGCTACCAAAATTTAATTTGCTAGGAGTATCGTGAGTAACCGCCAGACAGTACGAGAACTTGCCATATATAGATTGCTCCAATTGGTTTACTATGGAGAGGCTTCCGCCCCCAAATCCAACGATCCCGGATACCACCTCGGGGAATGGCCCGCTGTTGTTATGACTGCACCCGAAGAGGGTTTTTGGGAACTGTACCTGCAGTGGAGGAGCCAGAAAGCTGAAACAGTCGGAGCAAAGAAAACAAACGTATTTTTGAAGGCATTAGAGAAAAAATGTGAACTCAGTCGGGGATATTTGTGTATTTGTTAAAGGGCATTTTTATCAAATATCACAACAATAGGGGTAAAAGTGTGATTTTGAAAAAGTGGGGTGGAAATTACCACCCCTTGGCATTTATTAAATCCGCCAATGTGTGTACCTGGTTGCCGTTGGAACTCAAAGTCAGCATGTCGATCGCTAGGTCGCCGGAGCTAGACGCTCCATAGATGTAATTAGTTTGGTACCGGCAAACACTATCGGTGGTTTTGTTGCATGAGATGTGAATTGTATCGTACTTTTCTAGGTTTTTGCACGGCAGTGACTTGCATGGCAAGTCTTTGTAGGTTTCTGAGGAACTGCGATTAAAAGGAGGCAGGTTTCGCTTGAAACAATTATCGCAAGGCGTACACTGGATCCAGGTAAGATCCGTTGTCGAATCAAAGAACGCGAGCATTTCATGTGGGGGCTTCCCAATTGACAATCTCATGAGATAGCCCCAAAGGTGGGTGGAAATATGTCCCTCCCATAAAATTTTATCGTTTGTGAGTATTTGATTGAGATGAGAAGCACGTGAAATTGAACGCCGGAAAGAATTTGTGAGGCGGTCGGAGGGTGCGATTGAAGGATCAAAGAGCGGAGAGATGGGTGAGTCGCTGTGGATGAGATCGACAGAGAAACTGGCCGGTTGGGAGTCGTTGAGAATGGGGAAGAACAGGAAGATGATGCTAATCAACATAAGAAACTGATGGAAGTTAGCTTGCGATGCCATCGGATGGTAGATGCAAGTTTACACAAAACAATGACATAAAGCTTGTAGAGTGATAACTGTGTAAACCACTTTTTTCTTTGCATTTACTAGTTTGACTGGATTTTAGTGATGGTTGATTACAGTAGACATATGACTTCTACCATCACAACTTTATTATTCCTGCTACATTTGATTTTGTAGAATACCCTCAGTCACGTGGCACTCACACTCAGTCACGTGGCACTCACATGTACGGTATGTCTGTGCTCCATATGCATTGTGTGTTTGTGTGTGTGGATGTATGTGTGTACGTATTTATGTATGTTTTAGTCAAAAGTGGAGAACATGCATACATACTCGCCTGAGACCTCATACGCAGCCGCCGGAGCACCATAATTTCCGGCGAGTTTTTAACCCAACTTAGGCGATCGATTTCTCTATCATTCGGTAACTGTTTTGATCAATTCTTGGCATAAATCTTCTTATTTTGACTTGATTTAGAGTTCTAGATGATTGAAAAGGCATGGGTACCGTTATATTGGTTAAGAATCAATTTGGTGGGTTCAAGGTGAAGCTTACGTTTGGCTATGAAGGGGGGGGGGTAATTATTGTTATTTTCAGGAACTTTGGGGTTCTAATGGAACATTTCAAAAACTTTAGGGTATGTTATGATGTATGTAGAAACTATTAAGGGGGTAATTACTTGTAGTTTCAAGCAACTTTGGGATAGCTATATGAACAATACATAATCTGAATTTATTTATATAACCAAGTTTTGTCTAATTTGTTAACTAGTGATATACACTAAGTATTTTTTTGCAATATAAACTAAAATATAACATCTTTACAAAAATAATAATAGTTGAGACTACGTTACAATACAATATCTATAAGTTAGATTTCTAAGAATATAATTGCATATATATATATATATATGTTTTTATTAAAAATAAAAATTTAAATTGGAAATTAGTTATTATTAAATATTACAATCAATTTATTGACACATAAGAATTTCGCTTTTGTATGTAATCTTCTCTCCCTTTTTGACTTTCAATAAAAGAGTAGATGAAATGTAGGATCTGTTCAGTGCGTTTTTAAGAAAATAGAAACAAAAGAGCTTCATGACTAAGAAGAAATAGAATAGAGAGAATGGGTTCAAGGCTTTGAAGATTTAGAAGACTTGGCTTTTCCTTTGCTTGTGCCTTGAGTCTCTTCCTGGCTCTTCCTCTGAAGCTTCTTCATCTTCCGCTTGTTCTTCAGCTTGTTCTCCTTGTTCTTCAGTTTTCTTTCCATGAGCTTCCTCATTCTGCATCTTGTCAACAACCTCATCAACCAACTTGTTTAGATCAGCAGCCTCCTTTTCAGCTTTTTCTGCAGCAGTTTCCTCATCACCTGCCTCCTCTTCAGACTGTTCAAAGAGATCTTTTGATGTCAGAACCACATGAATGCCTTTCTTCTTCTTCTTCTTCTTCTTCTTCTTCTTCTTCTTCTTCTTCTTCTTCTTCTTCTTCTTCTTCTTCTTCTTCTTCTTCTTCTTCTTCTTCTTCTTCTTCTTCTTCTTCTTCTTCTTCTTCTTCTTCTTCTTCTTCTTCTTCTTCTTCTTCTTCTTCTTCTTCTTCTTCTTCTTCTTCTTGAGAGCTTCTCCCAGAACTTCCTCTGAATCAATGCTGGTATCTCTGCTTTCTGAAGAAGGCAATTTCTACAGATCCAAACCTTTGATGATGCAGCCAAGTTTGTTGATCACCAAACCTTTGAACTTAGTGAAGTCATTGGACAAGTCAAATAAGCCCTGTCTTAAGTCCTCCGATCCATCTTGCAAAGCTCAACCCTATCTAAAACTTGTGAAAAGTCCAGATTACTAGATACTTTGGGCGTTGAATCAGCTCTAGGTTTGATGAATTCCTTCTCCTTTAGTTCCTTAACGTTGAACTATGAATAGAACTTCCACATTCCTTTTGCAGTGTAAACAATCCCAATCCTTTGAAGTGATGCCTCATCAACTACTCCAAAACCAGTCATCCTTCAAAGAAACTCCCAAATGGTTGAAAAACAATGCTAAGACATTGGCCTAGGGCAGAGAGTGGTTCCTATTCCTAGTCCCACAATAGACCATATGCTCCATCACCACAGTAGGAAGGTCTACCTCAAACCCTTGACATATCAAATACATCAAAATCAACACCTTGTCTGTTAGCAACTCTTTGTAATACTCTCTGGGAACTGCACATCTCATAATGATTGAGAACAAAATTTTGGCTTCACAAGTAAACACAGAATGTGTTAACTGCTTAGGTTCAGAAGTGGCTTTGGCTTTCTCCAAACTTTCTTTCCTATCAGGATGGTTACTCACCTTGTACTTCCTAGGTACTCCCAAAACTTTGGAAAATACTTTATGATCAAACCTAATATCCACACCAACCACTCTTGAAGTAAGGATGTACCTATCACTATCATCAAGTTCTTGAACCAAATTCAGATAAAACAACCTGGTTAATCTAGGGTAAGCTTCAGAAGGAGGGTTTAACAAACTTCCAACAGATGAGTTTCTCAAACTCTTAATGTAGTATAAGTCCAAAATTTCCAATAACTCAGTACTAATCAGACTACAAAAAGAAACTTTAGAAGATGCATACCCATCCATCCATACAACTTTAACCTCGGAATTAACAAACCAAGATTCAGGCAAAAGATTCTTACCAAAATTTGTGGCTTTCTTGGTTTTCACTGCACTGTGCTTAACCCTCTTCTTTTCAGGAGTTGCATCACCCTTCTTCTCTTTTGAAGATAGCACACTTTTCTTTTCCCCTTTCTCAGCAGTCACCTCTTTCTTCTTCTTACTTGATTCTTCCTCCTGATTCTTACTCCCCTGTTCTTTGTCCTTCACCACCTCCTTTGTAGCAGATTCTGAATCTGACCCAGCCCTTGCTTCTTCCTGAACTTCCTTACCCTTCTTGATCTTCTTTGAGGGAGGAGATGTCTCATGAACACTGGCTGTCTTCTGAGTCTGAACCATGAATGGTGATCTTCATGTTAGCCTTTCTCTTCACCCTCTTGTTGGAGGTCTGACCTTGCTGCTTGATCCTCTCTGATTTTTGCTCCATTTTGGTTAGGGTTTGAGAGAGTTTGAGAGAATAGGGAGAGAGAGAGAGAGATAGATACGAAGAGATAGAAGTTGAGAATGAGAGAAATAAGTCCTGAAGCCAGCTTAAGTAGGTAGAAGAGTCTGATTGAGAATGAAGATTTGCATGCAAAAAGATTTCAGAAGATTTTCAAAGATATTTTTAGATATTTTGTCAAAATATCTGAACATTTGGAAGATTCTGTAATTATATAAAAAGATATTACAAAATATTTCACAATCCAATTTTTAAAGGTAATACAAATCCACTAATCAAAGCAGTGTAATAGTGGTTCAAAGCTTTGAGAAGTTTCAGACTAAGACAGACACTTCAAAGCTTTGAGCCATACTTTCAAGGCCTAAGAAAGTATGATCTCAAGGCTTTGAGATTCACACCAATAATTCACATAGAAACTAATTACTCCCCCTAAATTAATGCATCCTTGTTCAACATACCCAATTCAAGCCTTAGGAATGCAAACCTCTCATCTGGCAATGGTTTAGTGAAAATATCAGCTATCTGCTTAGAAGTTGAAATAAAAGATAGAATAATATCACCTATTTCAGCATGATCTCTAAGAAAGTGATGCTCACATCTATGTGCTCTGTCCTTGAATGCTGAACTGGATTCTTAGAAATAGAAATGACACTTGTATTGTCACAGTTGATAGACACATTTCTGAAATCATATCCAAGATCTCTTAGCTGCTGAGCAATCCATAAAACCTGTGAACACAAGGCTCCAGCTGCAATATATTTAGCTTCTGCAGTTTATAGAGCTACTGAATTTTGCTTCTTTGAAATTCCAACTTATCAATGAAGATCCAAGAAATTAGAAACATCAAGAAGTACTCTTTCTGTCTACTTTGTATCATGCAAAGTCTGCATCTGAATAACCACTCAACATAAAGTTTTATCTTCTTGGATACCAAAGCTCCAAGTCTTTGGTTCCATTCAAATATCTGAAAATCCTTTTTACAGCAATCAAATGACTTTATTTAGGATTAGCTTGAAATCTAGCATACATACACACACTAAACATAATATCTGGTCTACTAGCAGTTAGATATAGAAGTGAACCAATCATACCTATGTACTCCTTTTGATTTACACTCTTACCAGTTGTATATTTGTCTAAAGACAGTGATGAACTCATAGGAGTCTTTACAACCTTACTGTGACATATTATACTTGTTTAACAAGTTCAGGGTGTATTTCCCTTGTTGCACAAAAAATCCTTTCTTCATTTGATGTACATGAAGTCCAAGAAAGAAATTAAGTTCTTTCCTGCACATTAGACTTGAAAACTCTTTTGAAAGAGCATCATTAGTAGCACCAAATAGAATATCATCTACATATATCTGAACAACTAACAGATCCTTTTCCTGATTTTTGATAAAAAGATTTTTATCAGCCAGTCCTCTCTTGTAACCATTTTCCAATAAAAATTTAGAGAGTCTGTCATACTAAGCTCTTGGAGCTTGTTTAAGTCCATATAATACTTTGTCTAATTTGTAAACATAATCAGGAAAGGTGTCACTTTCAAAACCTGGTGGTTGAGCAGCATATACTTCTTCTTGTAAATATCCATTCAGAAAAGCACATTTGACATCCATTTGAAAAAGTTTTATGTGATTATGAGATGCAAATGCAAGAAGTATTCTGATAGCTTCTAACCTTGCAACAGGGGAAAATGTTTCCTCATAGTCAATACCTTCTTCTTGATTGTATCCCTGTGCAACCAGTCTTGCTTTATTTCTTACAACCTTACCTTTTTCATCCAGTTTATTTCTGAACACCCATCTTGTTCCAATCAATGATTGATCCTTTGGTCTAGGAACCAAATTCCAGACCTTGTTCCTTTCAAACTCATTCAGCTCATTCTACATTTCAATGATCCAATCTGAATCTTCTAGTGCTTCTTTTGCATTTTTGGGCTCAATGAGTGATACAAAAGCACTGAAGGAACACAAGTTCCTCAATTGACATCTTGTCTGAGTTCCAGTAGTTGGATCTGATATGATATTCTATGCACGGTGATCTGATAGATATTTGAACTTCTTTCTGGTGTCCAAGTGTATGAACCTTCAAGGCTTTGAGTTCTTGACACAGTAGAAGGAGCATCATATTTTCTGTTAGTCTCAGTCTCAAGGCTTTGAGATTTTGGCTCAGCAGGGGGTTCAAGGCCTTGCGATTCTTCTGAAAGTTTATGCTGCTTAGTATTGCTCTTGCTGGCTTTCTCATAGTCTTCATCAGCCTCATAGTTATTCAAACTAAGATCTACAAAAATTTCACTCAGAGAATCATCAGTACTTTCATCAAAAGTAACATGAATACTCTCCTCTACTACCTTAGTTCTCTTATTGTAAACCCTGTATGCTTTGATGGTTTGAGAATAACCAAGAAAAACACATTCATCACTTATGGAATCAAACTTACCAAGATTATCTTTGCCATTGTTATGCACAAAACAAGTACAGCCAAAAGGCTTAAAGTAAGAAACACTAGGCTTTCTGTCTTTGAACAGTTCATAAGGGGTTTTCTTCAAAATTGGCCTAATCAAACATCTATTGAGCACATAGTTGGCAGTATTAACAGCTTCTGCCCATAAAGATTTTGGCAAATTACTTTAAAATAGCATGGTTCTAGACATGTCTTCAAGAGTCATATTTTTCCTCTCAACTACACCATTTGGCTGAGGAGTTCTAGGTGCAGAAAAGTTGTGTGAGATGCCATGCTTTGCACAGAATAAATCAAAATAAAGTTGATCAAATTCCCTACCAGGATCACTCCTAATAGATGCAACAAGTAAATTTTTCAAATTTTGAAGCTCTTTGCAAAGTTTTGAAAATTCAGATAATGCTTCAGAATTTTCTCTAATGAACATACCCACGTATATCTAGAGTAATCATCAACTAAAAAAAGCATATATCTCTTACCTCTGGGTGTTTGAACCCTCATAGGACCACACAAGTCCAGATGCATCAATTCTAAAGGTCTAGAGGTACTTACAAAGTTCTTTGGATTGAATGAGCTTCGAGTCTGTTTACCTTGAGTACATGCCTTACAGAACTCATCATCTTTGAATTTGAGGATTGGTAATCCCCCTACCAGATCTTTTGAGATGAGCTTATTCAAAGTATGCATGCTTATATGACCAAGTTTTCTATGCCACAACTTTGAGTCCTCCTTCAAAGCTTTTAGACATTTCAGACTATTACTTGCAAATTTGTCAGTACATAGTGCATAAACATTATGTGAACTAGGAGCAGTGAGTATATAATTGCCTGATTTTTCATCTTGCACCACACATTTCCCCTTTTCAAAAACTATCTTATTCCCTTTATCACACAGCTGAGAAATACTTAATAAATTATACTTAAGACCATCAACTAAATAAACATCAGAAATTGAATATGCAGAATTGTTACCAACACTTCCAATACCAATTATGTTGCACTTTGCTTTGTCACCAAGTGTGATTGTTCCCTCTGATTGATCTTTGAGCTCTGAGAATAAATATTTCTTCCCACTCATATGTATGGAACAACCACTATCCAAAATCCATTTATGATCTTTCAAAGCTTTGGTTACAACCTGGAAAATTTGATCAATGCCTTAACATGCTATTACACCAAGTGTAGAATTTGTATTTATACTCAGAGTCAACCATGTTAGGTGGTCTAACTCCTTTTGGAACCCAAATCTGCTTCACTTGTCCCTTAAGCTGATAAGGATAGGTATTTCTCATTATATGAGGTTCTGTCTTTCTAAAGGGGCAACTTAATTTCACATGTCCAATTTTGCACCAGCAATGAAATTTTGGAGAATGTCTGCTTCCTGATTACACAAAAGTTGTTTGGTTTCTTTTTGGAAAATTTGGATTATAACCAATTCCACTCTTGTATACAGAATGCATACTACCTCCAAGCATAAGATTTAGCTTCTGTTCTGAGCCAGCATGAGTTGAAAGAATTGTCTTGGAATCTTGAAGCTTACTAGTCAATGAAGTATTTTGTTGTTCTAAATCATCAGAATGATTTTTTAGATCAACAAACTTGTCTGTTAAAAGTGTTTTGATTAACTACTTCTTTGAACTGTGATTTCAAAGCTTTGAATCTGCTGTCCAAGGCTTTGAAGTCACTATCAATCTTCAATTAGTAGCTTCAAGACATTTGTTCTGAATAACAAAATCTAAATTTTCCTTTGCTTTCTCATGAACCTTCATTTTCAAAGAATCAATCTCATTCCTGCAACTCTACTCATTTAAAAACATGCTTTTGAGAATTTCAGGCAACACATCAGAAGGACTAGATAAGAGATTTCTTACCATGTCTACAATTGGCTTCTCAGTAGAGTGGTCCTCTTGATATCCTGCCATCAAACAAAGATTGGCTTGCTCCTCATCAGAATCTGAGTCTGAGGAATCTGAATCACTCCATGAGGCTACCATTGCCTTCTTTCTTCTGTTTTCATTTTCCTTCTTGGAAAATTGTCTGCTCTTCTTCTTTTGAGGGCAATCTCTTACCAAATGATCTGCATCTCCACACTCATAACAATTCATAACTTTGGGTTTATATGACTGTGAAGAAGACTTACCTTCTTGGATCCTTGCTTGTCGAGGATCTGAATTTCTCTTTGTTGTAATCCTTATTCCCTGAATTTCTCATTTTCTTCAGAATCCTGGCCAAGGCTTTGGAAATCAAGGCTAAGGCCTCTTCATCATCATCAACATCATCCTGTTCAAGGCTTTGGGATTTTTCACTGTCTTTCGCCTTGAGTGCCAGGTTCTTGATGTTGTCACTCAGTTCACCATCAACCTCTTTCATAGAGATCTAAATTTCCTTGCAAATCATCAAGTTCCAAGATACTTAGATCCTTAGCTTCTTCAATTGCAGTTGTTTTGGGCTCCCAATTGGCCTTGGGAAAGATTATGAGAATCAACCTGACTTTTTCTTCATTTGAGAATACTTTTCCCAATGACTCCAAGTTATTCACAATATCTGTAAACCTTTTGAACATATCTTTGATGGATTCATCAGTATTCATCTTAAACAGTTCATAGTGTCTCAAAAGGATATTGATCTTTGTCTGCTTGACTTGGCTAGTTCCTTCATAGGTAACAGTCAACTTATCTCAGATCTCTTTTGCATTTTTGCAGTTGAATATTCTGTTGAAATCATCTGCACTAAGAGCACAATACAATAAGTTCAAATCTTAGTAATTTTTGAAACCTTTTCCAGTTCAATAAATGAGAGATCTTCATCAGGTTTGATAGTTCTAACTCCATTGGCAGTAGTATAGAACTTGTTTGGCCTGTTCACAATAATAGACCATAGTTCCATGTCCTGATCTATGATGAACATTTTCATCAATGACTTCCAATGCACAATATTATCACCACAGAACAGTGGAGGTCTATTGGCTACCCTTCCCTGTGAGAATCCTCCTTTACCTACAAAAATCATTGTCAAAAGATGGTTAGATCTTTAAACTGTGACCCAAAGCTCTGATACCAATTGAAAGTGTGTAAGGTAGGTGTAAACCAGTATCTAAATACTCTAGAAGGGGGGGGGGGGTTGAATAGAGTATCTTAACTTTTGCTAAAACACAGCCTTTTGAAACTTAAGTAATGCAAGCTTATGATATCTCAAAGCTTTGAAAAGAATTGAGAAGCTTAAAGATATGAGAAGCTTAAAGATATAACAGCAGAGTATGGAGGCTTCAAAGATTTGAGATTTGGAAAGCTCAGAATCTTTTAAACTTCCAAGTTATACTGAAAGTAAAGACATCACAAGTAAATCGCAGAGACACAGAGATTTTACAGAGTTCAGTCACAATTGGACCCAGTCTCTGCCTGAGAGATCTAATCCCATTAGGATTCAAACACAACTTCTTATTAATCACCCAAATTTAGCCCTAGATCTCAAGCCTAAGTGAGCTACCTTACACTTATACAGCTTGTGGTTCCCAACCTATCTAGTTACAGGCTACAACCTGTTGAAAAAATAAGAACCTCTTGTTGTTCACTTGAACAACCAAACTACTAAGTTTTAATGAGGTTTTAGTAATGAAGAATGAATGATACAATTAAGTACAAGAAGAAGAACTCAGAAAGATAAGCTGTTGAAGCCTGGAAGAGTTCTTCTGATTTGGATGATCTTCAGCTGTTGGAGAATTGTTTTTCTTGAGTGATTTGAAGAACTCTGTAACTTGATCCTCCCATATTTTTTTTCTTTTCAAATCTACGATCTCTGTCATTTGTCTTTGATTTCTTCTATTCAAATTTAAAGCACTTGTCAGTCTGCAACCAACTGAGAAATTCTAGGAACTGAATCCTATAATATCTCCTTTATGATAAACTCAAATCAACAGCTATTTGAAATGGATTGCTGATCTGTTCATGAACGTTGGAGCACCCAAGAACCTGCATATACTCAGAAAACAAGATCAAACAAGTAACAGGACAATCTGGCAACAAGATCTGTTTAACCACAAGTTAACAGTTCATGAGATAACTGGGGTAGATTTGTCTGTTGACAGTTCTGAGTTAACGTATATATTCAAACTGATGAATATATCAAGTAACCAGTATAGAACACACAATATTAGACAGTAATCAACTTAAAACAAGTTCTAAGTCTCACAAAATTCACCCGCATACCCAAAGATAATTAGATGAATTTAGCAGTAAAGAACAACTAGTGCATCTCAAAGCTCTGAAGCTTTGCCTGCTCATTCACCAGAATGAACTTGGATTTTCAATCCAACTCAGTCCTGCACTAGTTATAACTTAGAACACAGATCACTAATGCATTCATATTATTAAACCATATCACAACAAAAACCTGCAAAAAAACAGTTAGATAAATAAACATGTAAGCACTGCTACAGTTACTCAAAGCTTTGAAGCTTTGGTACTTAGCAATATCTTCTGCTTATGTTACTGGCTTTCATGATATTTAGTAACATCTTCTGTTTGTGTTTATGACTTTCATCATCAAGGAAACAAAGCTCTCTTCATGTTCAATCACAAAATAATGTGTAGGAGCTTCAGACTTATCAGCCAACAAAGAAGTTGATCCTTGGCGTGGAGGAAGTACTGATGAATTTGGTGTAGATTACATCAAATCCTATTTTTTCCATCAAATTTGATGGTAACAATAGGATTTGGTGATATAGGATATGATTTGAGGGTACTGCGGGAGATGCACTTCACCGTTTCTCAAAAGTTACACCAAATATAGGATTTGGTGATTTGATGTTTTTTTGGTCAACGGCTGTGGGAGGCCTACAAAAATTTACCATTTTTTTGGGTGATTTGATGATTTGGTGATTTGTTGTGGGAGGTCGAAAACACCAAATTTTACCATCAAATATAGGATTTGGTGCACTATGGAAGATGCTCTTAGCTTCCACAACAGTACATTTTTTTAGAAACAAACCTATTGTGTTTAAAAAAAACAATATCTTCTTTCTCTCTTTAAGAAAGATGGGTCCAAGACCTTTTCTCTCCTCCTCATTTCTCTCCCCCTTAACCTCTGCTTCTACCTGTAATCACTCTCATTTACTCCATCTCAACCACCAAACCGTTGTGGAATTCACTCTTCTCTGATGACGCAGCCAAATAGGCCATCTGATTTTCACTCTATTTAAACTACTTACTATGCTTCTGCTCATTTCCCAAACTGTATTGATCACAATAAGGTTTTTAGGGTTCCTAATCCACACAGGGACTCATTTACGGCTAAGAGAAGCCGTCTTAATAAGCGTCTAGTTGCAATCTTTGCTGATTATGTTGTCGGGGACTCTAAAATAGTTTCCAGAGCCATCAATATTTTGCGGAAACTGGCAGGTAGTGTCCAATTGAGAATGAGGATGATTTCCACGACCTGCTTGCCGGCAGTCCATGGAGTATCTTGGGTTCCATTTTCATCCTGAGAGAATTGATTCCTAACACAGAATTTGTGGATAACTACTTTGCTTATAATGATATGTGGGTTCAAATTTGTGGTGTTCCAAAGAAATACATTAACGATGACTTGGTTAAAGAATTTGGAAGTATCACCGGTGATGTTGTTGACTTCGAGAGTACAGGAGGCTCCTACGAAAGGTATAAATGAGGTGATTAACATGCAAGCAGTTCACGATTTTACATCTTGAAAAAATGAGGGTTATGGTGAAAATCAACATCTTTGAGCCCTTCATTCCAGGGCACACTTGATGATGGTATTGTGGTTAGGGTTACTTTTAGATATTGCAAAATCTTTGAGGTTTGTTACAGATGTGGTTGCATTGATCATCCTGAATGAAATTTTGGTTCTCATTGAGGAAAGCTTTCGAGTTTAACTGTGACAAACTTGAAAGAAATTCAGCAGGTTAAAGGGTACGATACTCTTGGCCTCATTGATCAACCTATTTTCACCCGGGCCTTGAGAGGGATGATAACTCTCTATTAAAGTTATATTTCTTGCACGTTTTATATCGTCTTGTGTGAATTCCGGGTTGATAATCTTAGTTTTAGACTATGATTAGAGAGAAAAACCTAGAAATTTAGCTTTGCGCATGAATTCGTTAATCCTAGCATTTCTCATATAATTTTATGTATTTTTTTGTCACATTTGATCGCACGGGTTTTGTTTCGTGTTGTTTTGACAGGAGATGGAACCTTGGAGATGCAGTGGAGAGGAGAAACAAGCTTGGGAGATTAATCGGGAGCTAAAATGATGAAGAAATCATGAAAAATTGGTGAAAAGACATGGATAGGGGGTTAAAGTGTCATTCAATGAAGTTTGTGTAAAGACACTTTCTCACCTATAGAAGAGATCCCTATACTTAGTGAAAAATTCGGTGGCCAAGCGTGAGCAACTCACTGGAAGTATAGGATCACAAATTGTGATCACAAGATCAGCCACAAGATTAGCCACAAGACCAAAAATTTCAATAAATTGACGCATGTGAAGCACAAAATTGGTTCACTACCCGTCAGGCGAATTGGTCTTTGAAAATTGGACTCACTTGAAGTTAAAAAATGCAATTAACTAAAATATAAATAACTATACACTTAATCAGTCAAATTAATCAAACAAATCTATACATATCATCATCCTTACCCCCCAAATAATCACTTTTCACTTTTCACTTTTCACTTCGCAACTCTCTATCTCTCTTCTCTGCAATGATCATCTTCCCTTCCATGGCGTCCTCTGCTGAATCCTCTTCCTCTTCCGCTCCGGCCACCGTCGCACCCCATCCCAACCACGTCGTCACTGTCACGGAGTCCGGTCTACCCACCATCGAAGAACATGTTGGGTTTTGAAATACCCTCATTCTCAATTCTTGCATTCTGTAACTTGATTATGCATGTAAATGTATGAAAATGGTTTTAGAATCTGTTGTGTGTCTGTAAAATTTGATCATAAATTTGAATTCCATCAAATCAAGAAGTCGTACGAGAATAAGATCCATATCTAGAACTGGGACGATGACCTGTTCTAGATCTAGAACTCGTACGAAGTTACTCGTTTCAGTACCACCAGATTAATACTAAGACGAGAACATATAAAACTGGTACAAGGAGAAAGTAAGACCTACCGGACGAGCATTTTCGTCGTCTGGCGTTGGACTGCAATGTACTGAGACGAGTACTTCACTCGTCTTAGTATAAACCATTATATACTGAGACGGGCATTTTACTCGTCTCAGTATAAAATGGCCTATACTGAGACAAGCATTTTACTCATCTCGGTATAGACCTGTTTATACTAAGATGAGTGACGTACTCGTCTCAGTATATACCTCGTCTCAGTATAATCTGGTCTATACTGAGACGGGTACTGCTCGTCTAAGCAGTTAGAAAAGGAACAAAAAACATTGATTCCAGACTTTAGAAAAGTTCTGCAAATTTAACACTTAAAATTTTACTAGTGTGTAGACTTGAACACTTGATGATCTCCCAGCAACACTACGCTTAAAATAAAAATGTGACACACTGATAGTTGAAAACTTAATCTAAATTCAGTAACACTGAACACTTATAATAATTCATAAACTTTTAAACAATAACAGACAATTTAAAAATAATTTCAAGTATATCATTATCAATTTGAAATTACTAATCAATTTTTCATTTAAATTGTAGATGCAAATAATTAAAGTTTTGAGTTCGACGAGAAGTTGGGAGATGTACTGCTTCCATTGTGCCAGGTTAACGTCGTGATGGGAAACATCACTACGAGGGTATCTTTTAAAGGATACAAGCAGAGTTTGCAATACGTCTGCCCTGAATTTCAGGAATTGATTGAGGAAAGGCTCCCACAGCTGAAGTTTTTGTTGGACATCCATTGCGGGAACTTTAGCTTTCCCAGTATGCTTGTGAATCTTGTCATGCATGAAAAGATGAATGCGGGGAAAAAGAGCATGGATTTTGGTTCTACATTAACAACATGCCAATACGGTTTGTATTGCAGGAGTTTTGTTTGGTTTCGGAGCTGAGCTTGAATGAAACTACTGGTTTAGCCGAGAAAGACCGTGCATACAGTTGGGCTTCAAAGTGTTTACCAAAACAAGCTTGGTAAGTGTGCACAAGAGATTCCGGCGGGGAGACCTCCGTGTGCACCGTGTGCAGTGGATCAAGGATCGCACAGGAAGAGTAGGGGTGTGTGTAGGGAGAGAGTAAGTCAGTAGCAATGTCTGAGAGAGAGACAGAGGTTTGGCAGAGCTTCCGCGTATGGCAGTGTGTTCTCCTTTGTATGGAAAGGTTGACGATCTATATATACTGGAGAACATGACCGTTGTAGTGTGGTTAATGCGCCCATTGATGGCGGCTTAATTAGCTTAACCATAACGGCACGTTCGTCCGAGTATATAGGGACCGTTACAGCACGTGGTGCGCGAATACCGGAACCGTTACGAGGTTGACCGGGTTTGACCGGATTGACCGGGTTTATGGAGCTCGTGACATAAATCTCTCAAAACAGTTACTAAAGGTCGCGTGCGGGCTTGGCTCGCACGCGACAGGGCTTACTCTAGCCTCCAAACCACAAGTCCCTACAAGTCCCGTGCAGTGGTATGCGAGGGCTCTGTCTCGCAGCCCCCACATGGATCAGCTCGGCTGGTGATCCTGTGTGTGTGGAGCACAATATGGTGTGCTCGATGGCTGCCACGTGGCCAAGATCTGTCATGTCAGAAAGCAGTATCTACATTAGCCCCCTTTCTGCGCGTGAAGACTCATAGCCGTATAGACTTCCATGCGCGGAAACCAACATACGCGTCGCCGCCACGCACCAATTCAAATACGGGTAAATTCAGCCCCCGTGCGTGCCATTATGACCTAAAACCCCTAGAGTCGTGCCGTCTGACCTTTAGGGTTTTAGGTGTGACGTCAGCTTGTCCTGTGATTGCGCGATTCGACGGTGACGGTTGCGATTCGACTATCGAAAGGACGCAACCCTTCATTGTTTTGGATAAATACCTTGTATCCCCATTATTGCAAAGCATCACTTCTTTCTCTTAAAGTGAATGGTACCCGGAGATCTTCGAGAGCAGATCCAGATAATCAATCACCAGTTCAGAACTGCAATCCGTGTTCTTCAATTGTGCTCATCCAAGCAGGCTTCAAGAAAACAAGGTTGGCCTTGTTTACTTTTGATTTAAGATACCAATGCTTGCCTTGAACTGCGTTGAATCTGTAAACCCATGAAATTTGTGAAGAGGCTTTGATCTTTGAACCTGCTTCGTTTTAATCTTTCAACAATATTGGATCTTGCAACTCCCCAATTTCTGAAATCGATACCGGAACTGTTCGTCTTCTTTTGCATAGATCTTGAATTCCAAAATTCAAACTGATGTGTGGTATTTCTCCCCCTTTTTTTCTTGCTCTTCCGCAGGAATGGCTAAGACAAGAGTAACCAGACCCGTCAAGGAAGATGAAGAGATACCCGACCTTCCGCAGGCCCTGTGGCGAAAAGCCCCCTTTTTAGGCGGCAAAGATTTCTACCATGCGAGGGTAAAGGCGAAGAGGATGCCTGATCCTGTCCCCGTTGAGCGATTGCTGACGCTAACTCGCCCAGTTAACTCAGCCTTGCTCGAGTTTGTTGGTTCCGAGGATGTAGTTCGATTGGGAATCGAGAACGGGCACTTCCCATATACTGCGATTTCTACTCAGGCGTTCGTCCAGAAATTGGACTATATGGACGAGTGGATTGACCACGTGTTGGATCATCACGCCGAGACTCTTAATGAAGCCGGCATATACTTTGCTATCCGTGCTATGATGGGTGCTGCCGTGAAGTTGGATCAGTCCATGCTTCTAGACCTTCTGTCCCGTTACTCGCCTGCGACTCATACGTTCCATTTTGCTGAGTTCGAGGCTGCCCCGACACTCGAGGACGTTCAAATGCTGTACGAGCTTTCCCCCATGGGCGAGGTGGACCCTCTGAGTCCCTTGAGGACATCTGCGGAGATTGCCTTGTACACGCAGATGGAGGAATGCCTAGCAGAGGTGAAGAAAATCTCCACTCGGTGGACCACTACGAAGCCTCTTCCGAATTGGCAGCTGGTTGATACATCCGCGAAGAATACCTGGAACAAATGGTTGCAGTACTTCTTTCGAGATTATGCGAACAGCAGCATTACTAAGAAACTTCTGAATGAAGACCCGGAGGCCGAGAATTACGTAGAGGGCAAGGGCTATCATTTGACCCTTTGTGCTTTTCTCTGTGCCTGGCTGTCAAGGTATCTGATTGATGGTCACCCCCATGATGGAGTCTTCTACCATGTGCTGCCACTTGCTGTGAGGCTCGCTATTGGCCAGAGAGTCGCACTCGGACCCTTGGTTTTGGGCACGCTGTACTATAGGCTTGATCAGCTGGTTCTGGCTATGAGGGAGTCGCGTGGCCGCCTCGATGTACTGACTTTTGTCAACATTTCCTTTTTGACAATGTGGGTTTTCGAGCGCTGGCCGTCTTATGCTCCAACTGCTCTCCAACTTGACAAGTGGTGTCCCCCAGGCAAGACAGAAGCGCGCAACAGCGGAAGAGCTGCGAGATGGTTCGGAACAGGCAACACCAAGTGCGTTTGGAGTTTGATATGCGACAAACGGAAGGAGTTTACTGCCAGGCCCTATGCCACGCGTATTGAGAATGTGAGATGGTTTCCAAAGCTGTACATCTCTAAAGGAATGGTCTTTTCAGAAGAGCTTCTCTTTGAAAGGGGACCTCATTTCCATGAGCGCTACCGCGAGTTCTTTTGCTGGTGTCTGCGAGGTTCCCTTCCTGCCCTCGCAGAGCATATTCGTGAGCTCGCGCCGAGGTATGAGAAGCTCACCGTGGACGTTGACCCCAGTCGAGTTTCTCCTCAGTTTGGTTTTGATGCGGTGGCCCCATCAATCTGGCCCCAGTCTATTGTCAGAGGATGCTACAAGCGCTTGCTAACAAAGGAGTGCGAGACGGTTTTCATGAACAATCTTCCTTTTGAGCAGCCTGCGGGAACCCGCGAGGGTGGTTGTTCCCAGAACTGGCTCGCATACTGGGTTGCCCAGCAAACGAGGATCGAGACAGAGTCGGCCGCGCAGCCGGGTAAAGCTCCCTTGATCAAAAGAAACTCCTTTCCGTTTCGCCCCACTTGCAGTCTGAGCGAGTCTGAGTACGGTTGCTACTCACTGTTGGATCGCGAGAACCATCTGTGTCCTGACGTCATTCTGAAGGAGCAAGTCGCCGCAGTCAAGAAGAGCGACACGCAAGTCGTCAGATACAGCAAGGCTTTTGCTGAGGTAAGCAATTTCTTCACATGTGTTAAGTTTCCTCGATTTTCTTATGCTGACACTTTTATTCCGTACTGTTGTAGTGTCATGTGCGGAGATTCGCAGCTGGTGATCGCTCCAAGTCGCTGGTCAACACCATTGTTGCCACCAGAAGACAAAAGCAGCCGTTCCGGCTTTCATGGAGAATGGACGCTGAGGTTGAAACAAAGGTTCGCGCAGTCATGAATGCTTTTGCTGACTCGCTGATAGACAATCCTCCGGCTCCGTCTCCTCCCGGAGATGACCCGTCCCCTCCAGCGAATGCGGCGCCGAGAGTGAAGAGACCTAGGCAAAAGGGAATTACGATTTCTTCCCCTGGAAGTGCTCCAGCTTCTCCTCCAGTGAGGTCCCTTTCTATCAAGGACAAAGGCAAAAGTCGCATGCCTAGCAAAGTGCGGAAAGAGCTCGCAGTTGAGTCTTTTGTTCCCTTCGATCAAGAGGAAGAGGAAGAGAGGCAGGAGCCCCAAGCAAGTGATGAAGAAGAAGAAGCAACAGTTGTGATGCATGAGGAAGAATCAGGAGGTACCCCCGTCGCATTTCCTTTCCCGTCATCGTAACTTTTTTTGCGCTTCTTATCTTTAAATCATTCGTGTATTCGCAGATGATGATGATGATGAAGCCATCGGTGGCCTTGCGACCAAGAGGCAAAAGAGAGATGCCCATTCTGGCATCCCAGATGATCCCATAAGCGAGGACATTCTGGCTGAGTCCCGGAAGACAGCCGCGGAGGCTGCTGAGAGAAGGAGGCGTCGGGAAGAAGAGGAGCTTGAGCGTGTGAAGCAGCGGAGCCTCGAAGAGCGGCATGTTGACGACTTAGAGCGTCCAATTTTCGAGGAAGACGAGCTTCCCGAAGAAGTGGCTCCTCATGGGGAGGAGGAAGATGAGGTTCTCGGAGAGGATGCAGCAGCCTTGGAGCAAGTCCAAGCGGATTTCGAGGAAATCGCAGGCGGCGATAAAGGTGAGATCTTCAATCTCGCAGTAACTTATGGAGATGTTATTGTGGGTGCGTTAAAGCATGGTGTGTCAAAGGCTGACATTCGCCGTTGGTTAGTAGACAAATGCGGAGAACCGTCGGGTAATTATTTGAGTGATACGCATGTACTAGGCTTTAGCAACTTGAGGCAGAATCATGACTGGTTCATTCGCATCCCAGGTCACGCTCCTCTTACAGACTTGCTTAGTGAGGACATACTGATAGGGCATGGTTCCACGTCCTTAGTGTATGATGAAGATACCTCAATCCCACCTTCGCGTGGAGGTGCTTATTCTTAGCTTTAGTAAAGATAGCAAAATAACTTATAACGCAAGTTACCTCATATCATCGCATTTAATGTCGCAGGTCAAGCTGAGAAGCCTGAGCTGGAGCAGAGAAATCAGCCTTCTGCGTCTTATGTTCCAATTCCGAGCTCCCATACCGAGAAGCCCGTCGCAGCTGCTGACCACGCGGGTGAGCCTATTGAGGACATCATCGAGCTTTCCGACGATGCTGGAGCTGACGCTGTGCTGATGGACGAAGATGTCCATGCTAGTGCTAAGGAAGTAAGGACAAGTGCTGCTAATGCGTTCGCATCTGAGAGTGTCCTTCGCCAAGCGACTTCGGCTGCCCTTTCGCCTCCGGCGACGACTGAGCCCGAGGCACCTATTCCTGCGTGGAGCATTTGGGGCTCGCAGGTTGGGAATGCAGTCGCAGCTGGTGTGGCCTACACTCTTCCTCCCGACTACGAGAGATTGGAGCTCGCAGCTGATAGGAGAGTTATGGAGCGAGGGCAATCTTCGAACAACCCGGCAGCCCGCATTCCTTCCCTTCATGAGATTCTGGAAGGAACTGGTAAGTAGAGCTTTACGGTTCGCACGTCATATTATTCGCTTGCGAGTTTTGACATCATAACTTATTTTTGACGTCTCCTCAGGTTTGAAGCAAACCGATGTAGACTGGGTGGTTCGAATGCGTCTCAGGTACCCCCGCTCGTTTGTGAGATCTCTGGAGATCGGTCCTTTTGACAGGAGGCTGTTCCTTACTGAAGCCATTTGGATTTTGGAGCAGCTGTCTGCGGCTACACCCGCGACCATTTCGGTCCAGAGTGCTGAATTGTTATGCGGCATGTGCCAAAACCTCGTGACCAAAGTCCAAGGCAGAATGGGCTTCAAGTTTCTTAAGGACAGAGTCACGCTGATTCGCGCGGCTGTAACTTTGAAACTCGGTCACCAGAATCTCGCAGCTGAGATGCAGAAGGTGGAGCAGCAGAAGCAAAGGGTTGATGAAGCTCTGAAGCTGTATCATGAGATGAATGCCAGGTGCGAGCAACTGAAGCAAGAAGTGGAACAGGTAGAGAAGCTGAGCGAGCAGTTCGCGCCCCAAGACTCCTTTATCAAGAATCTGCTTTGATTTTTCGAATTTTGCAAAAATAGCAAGAAAAATAGCTGAAACATTAATGTAATGTCTTGAACATTAATGTAATATTGCTAGGGTTTCTCCCCCTTCTTTTTTTTTAACAAGAACAATGAATTTTCCCATTTTGCCCTTTTCCGGGATTTGATTGGATATTTCTGTGCATATCCAATTATGACATCAGCAATTGATTCTCTGCTTGATTCTCGCGCTAATTTTTCGGCAGATAAGCACGCTTCCGTTGGGAAGTCCGTCCGAATCATGACTATCCGTCATTTATTAGGATACGCAACTGAATCGTCGTAGCCTTTAGTAGGGTAATTGATTGTTACCGCTTTTCAAGGCGTAAGTGATTGAACTTACCCTCTTTTTTGAATTTTGCTGACTCATCTTATGCAACCGAAGAGTCTGTACAGGGTCTATATAAACCCTGTCTTTGCTATTTGGGTTCTTCATCCCAAACATGTGCTTTGCCGTGAGTCCTTGGGACTGCTGGCTTCAACGCTTGTTTTTCGTTGATTCATGGCAACTTCAAGTTTTGAATCCTGAGTTTGCGCTTTGTGCTATAGAAATAGTTTCCAAGATCCACTTTATGAGGCTTATTGCTCTTTATAACCATCATAAAGAAGATGTAGATAATATCTCATGCGTGTTCGAAGAAATTTCTTCGTGTATTATGTGTGCAGGTCATGTTTCCGGCCGCCTCGTGGTGAGGTGCAGCGCCGTAGTGACCGTGCTACTGTCTCGTAATGAACGGCGGAATTCTTCTTCAGCATCTCCGAAGAAGAATCCGTCACCTTCACGTTTGTGAGCTCGGGATGACGAACCGTCGCGTTCATCCCCGTCTACAAGGAGCCCTTGCCCTTTGGAGCTTCTGCTTGCCTGTGGATCGCCGGAACCGGTGGTTCCTTGGGCAAATGTTATGGGGTGCATATCTGACAACGGTCTTGTCGGATAGCGGGATCTCGAGCGTATGGCTTCATGTGGCTCTTTTAGAGCAAGATCCCCCCTGCTACAGATGTTCACCCGCAGATCTAGGCGTTGCGTAGCCGGTGTTTGAAACCGGTGGGTTCATCCTTTGCAGTCCGGGTTTCCGTACTGTGTCTCTGCTGGCTTACCAGCCACTTTTCGAATGTATTGTAAGCCATGTTGGCTGCGTAGTTAGATTCGAGCTTTTCGCTTGTAAGCTGCTATGTAGACAGATAAATTGTAAGTCATTTGACTCGTAATGATAAATAGCTTTCTGTATTATCTGCTGTCTCTTTACAACAGAATATAATTTCGCATGCGTTTCGGCATATTTCGCCTTGCATAATGCTATGTAATTGTTTCGCATCTGCGATACATTGATTCGCGGGTGTTTTGCTAGATCGTTCGAGATCGTATCTTCGCAGCTGTGCCATCTCGGCGGATGGGCTTGCAGTTGGCCGTTGTAAATCATTTAAGATCATGTTCACAACATTGCTATCGTATCAGATAGTCTTTAGCAGATCAATTAAGATCATTAAGTGGTGCGAATTGCTATCACAAAAGATAGGCTTTATTAGCGAACTGCTTGAGATCGTTTCTCGCATAAATTGCTATCGCAACAGATAGACTTTTAGAAGATCCAGCAAGATCATCTTGCGCATGCGTTGCCATCGTAACAGAGGCTTGGGTGATCAACTAAAATCACTTTGCATATAAGTTGCTATCGTAACAGATAGGCTTGAAAAGATCAGGTAAGATCGTTTTGTGTATAAGTTGCTATCGTAACAGATAGGCTTGAGATCGCACTTGTATAGACCGCTATCGTGAGAGATAGGCTTAGATGATCAATTGAGATCACATTTGCGTTTGGCTGCTATCGTAAGAGATAGGCTTTACATGATCAATTAAGATCGCATTTGCGCTTGGCTGCTATCGTAAGAGATAGGCTTTAGATGATCAATTAAGATCGCATTTGCGTTGGCTGCTATCGTGAGAGATAGGCTTTAGATGATCAATTAAGATCGCATTTGTGTTGGCTGCTATCGTGAGAGATAGGCTTAGATGATCACTTAAGATCGCATTTGCGTTGGCTGCTATCGCGAGAGATAGGCTTAGATGATCACTCAAGATCGCATTTGCATTGGCTGCTATCGTGAGAGATAGGCTTAGATGATCACTTAAGATCGCATTGCATTGGCTGCTATCGTAAGAGATAGGCTTATATGATCACTTAAGATCGCGTTTGCATTAGCTGCTATCGTGAGAGATAGGCTTAGATGATCACTTAAGATCGCATTGCATTGGCTGCTATCGTAAGAGATAGGCTTATATGATCAATTAAGATCGCATTGCATTGGCTGCTATCGTAAGAGATAGGCTTATATGATCAATTAAGATCTCATTTTGTATGGATTGCTATTGCAGCGAATAAACCATTGTTAACAGTAATAACAAATTAAATAGAGAAACATAAACAGCTAGAAATATGAACTTCTCATTTGGGAGAATTCTTTTATTATAACGCTCTCATATGGGAGAGATGGGATTACAATCCTCTCATATGGGAGAGGAGATTGCGTAAATCATAGCCACATGAGACATTAAGCACGTTATCATAAAACGTATGAAATGAGAGAAGTCAGGGATAGTACTTCTTGATCCAGCGCATGTTGATTGAACTGGGAGTTGAGGTTGTGCCGTGCAACCTTCGTATGCTGCAGTAGCCACTATCGAAGACTTCTGTGACTTCGAAGGGTCCTTCCCAATTAGCTGCGAACTTTGGGTGAGTTGCTTCTCGCATGCAGTGGTCAGATGCGCGCAAGACCAAGTCTCCGACTGCGAAATCCCTTCGCTGGACTGTCTTGTTGTAGGCGCGAGCGATTCTTTCCTGGTACCGCTTGTTAGTCCTTTTGGCTTGTTCTCGCTTTCCTTCCAGCAAGATTAAGTCATGATCGCGTTGATTTTCATAGAGTGCATGGAAGGCCAGCCTTGCCGAATTGACTCTAACCTCCGCAGGTACTACAGCTTCGGCCCCATAACACAGTAGAAATGGCGAGGCCCCTGTGGGTGTCCTTGGAGAAGTTCTGTAGGCCCACAGAGCTATGCTTAGAGAGTCGGCCCACTTCTTGAGCCATTAATAGGCAGCATTTGTGCCGTTGATCCTTGAACCGAAGGCAGTTGCGCAGCCGACGGTGGAGTCTGCAGATGAGGGTTGGGAGGTGTGGCTGGCACTCCCAATCCTGGAGCAGTAGGGGTTCCTCCTCCCTGAGGGATAGCGGTGGCTGGCGGAGGATTTGGCGCGAGGGTGCCCAGAACAGCCAAGATTTGTTCTAATTGCGCGGATTGAGACTTGAGAGCTTTCGCCTGACTTTGGACGGTGGCGTCCAAAGACTCTAACGTCGGTGCTTCGCCGGGAGTCGTCGGAGTACGGCGGGTCTCGTCTCCCGAGGGAGTTTCGGTGGAAGGCGATCGGTTGCTGACATCATCCTCCTGAGACATGGTTGCTTTTGCCGGTAAGTTTGACGTCGGGTTCACCAAAATGTGCACAAGAGATTCCGGCGGGGAGACCTCCGTGTGCACCGTGTGCAGTGGATCAAGGATCGCACAGGAAGAGTAGGGGTGTGTGTAGGGAGAGAGTAAGTCAGTAGCAATGTCTGAGAGAGAGACAGAGGTTTGGCAGAGCTTCCGCGTATGGCAGTGTGTTCTCCTTTGTATGGAAAGGTTGACGATCTATATATACTGGAGAACATGACCGTTGTAGTGTGGTTAATGCGCCCATTGATGGCGGCTTAATTAGCTTAACCATAACGGCACGTTCGTCCGAGTATATAGGGACCGTTACAGCACGTGGTGCGCGAATACCGGAACCGTTACGAGGTTGACCGGGTTTGACCGGATTGACCGGGTTTATGGAGCTCGTGCCATAAATTTCTCAAAACAGTTACTAAAGGTCGCGTGCGGGCTTGGCTCGCACGCGACAGGGCTTACTCTAGCCTCCAAACCACAAGTCCCTACAAGTCCTGTGCAGTGGTATGCGAGGGCTCTGTCTCGCAGCCCCCACATGGATCAGCTCGGCTGGTGATCCTGTGTGTGTGGAGCACAATATGGTGTGCTGGATGGCTGCCACGTGGCCAAGATCTGTCTTGTCAGAAAGCAGTATCTACAGTAAGAACATCAATGTATCAGAAATTGACAATGTTTTGGCTGGCCTGAGGCCCAAATTTAAAGAGATGACTGAGGAAGAGAAATTTGATTATGCCAGACTGTTGACGTTATGCCTGATTGGGCGAATGATGTTTGTGAAAAACAAATGAGGACACAATATCCATGGTACCGTTTGGCCTGCTTTCAGATTTTGAATCGGCAAACAATTTCGTATGGGGCAGGTACATGTGGCCATATTTATTTGAGCAAGTGGGCGAGAAGGCTTAGGAGAAAAATACGGATCACCTCGGTCGCCGGAAGTAAAACATGTTGAACTTTCTGCACATGTTCCTTGCATAGATTTGCGAGGCCATACCCCAATTTGGTGAGCTACAGGGAAAATCGAGGGTAGTTGAGGAAAGGTAGTTGCCGCGATTAGACGTGGAGAAAATGCACCTTGGGCTTGGAAGAAGCAGCCCAATACTGGAGCGAGATAAACAATGTTCATCCTACCCTCGTCGCAACGGAGGAAGAGAAAAAACAACACTAATGGAGTAGCTTCATTGAATACAAGAGGACTCACCCCGACCAACCACTTCACTCTAGGTGGACTGCTCTGTTTGAAAAGAGGACAATACTTGAGGATGTCTTGAGTTCTAATCGGAAATTCATACCAAGCTACAACTTTGAGGGAGGGCCAATGGATGAGGCAGTGGCTACAGATACGACGAAAAAGAGGAGGAAGAAGATTGTTGCAAGGTATGATGGGGTCGGGCCACAGAAGAAGAAGCAGAAAAAAACTGTTAACGACGAGGAGGCTGGCCCACAGTCGAAGAAGAGGAAGAAGACGGAAAATCGCAAGGAAGTTGCTCTTGTGGATGAGGAGGAAGAGGAATAGGAGGATGTCAGTCTTTCCCTGAGACGGAGAAGGAGTGCAATTGTGATTTCCTCACCTCCACATCCATCTCCACCGAGAACCCAACATTCAGTGTCTCTGATACCTCCAACTACCGGTCAACCCGAAGCTGCAAGATCTGAGAGAGTTGACTTAGAAGACTGCAAATGGGAAATGCTAAAAGCTTTTGAAGAGGCGTTGGTTCCTATCAAAGATAACCAATTCCATTTGCCTGAGGAAATAGAAGACATGAGCAAGAGGATGGGTGCGGTGGAGACAGAACTCCATGCGTTGAAAAAGCATTGTAAGACCGCTAACGCTGTCATATTTGAAAATATCAGCCATCACGACAGGATAGAGGTGGAATGACCGAAACAGGTCGGCGATTGGTGCCAAACAACGCACAAAATGGTAAAATATCTGCACACCCTGTGGAAAGAAGTGCGAGAAGACCCAACAACCGACATTTGGTACCTTAGCGAGGTACGCATATTGGCAACCGTTTTATTTTATGAATATGAGGAACATACAAGATCGGAAGAGTGCTGGACACCCCAATCGCTTTACGATTTTGCAAGATGGGATGACTTACATGGCATATACCACCGGGATGATATGAAAATTGTTTATGAGAATTGTAAGGAAAGTTACTGGCGCCGTAATCATGAAAAAATTTATTGGGAGACTACGACATATGGGGTTGCACAGGCACAACAAGGTTGTCGTTGTAAGAATTTACTCTACAGTGCAACTGTTCCATTTTCGTGTTTTGGGAATCTGACTAAGTCGGCGCCTGAATTTTAAACTGCATTCAATGCTTGGCTAGACGACCCTCACAAAGAATTCCAGGGGATAAACTGTGGATGCAAGGTAGTTGAACTAGATTTCTTCTGTTACATTCTGAGATATAAATGTGCTTTGGGATGGCATAACATGGACGAGATTACTTATGTGCAAAGACGGTTGTACTCAAAGACTCGATGCGAAGCCATGATAGATATAGTCATTACTGAATTGGATTAGTATCTTGCATGGGTGAATAAATCATTGAGTTACGAAGAGCGGAAGAAGAAGTTGGCTCTACATTTTGAAGGGAATAAGCCGTCCCGTGGAACTGAGATTGCCAAAGCATGTAAGTGGCTCATGCCATGGTTTGCAAGAATGCCAGTTGATGGGGGAGCAGGAAGTTGGTTGCTCGTTTACATTGAAGTCGATAATATGGTGGTTCAAGTCTTCGATCCATTGAAAAGCGCGGGCAAAAAGCAATGGGAGCTTGATGCTCTTCGCAAGGAATTCCCTATGATGCTCAAAGAATCCAGCGTATGCAAATCGAAAAACAGGTTGTTAATAAATAATAGTTTGGGCATGGATCACTTCTTCAAGTTGGACGATCAATGGAAATATGCAAGAGATAATAGTAAAGAGTCGGGCTTCTATGTCGTAAGAATGATTGAGCACCTTGTGGAATGTAATCCCGTTAGGGGTTGGACTGAACTAGACAAAAGGGCTCCAAAGGAACATAAGTCTATTTATGTGCCTTAATTTGGATGACTGCTTTTCACTACCCGGTTTACGATGGAAAGGGTAACAGGAAGGACAAGATGGTGCGTATTTAGTTGGAATTGGTATACTAACTTGTTATGAGATAAATCTTTTGTTGGTACGGAATGAGCTTTTTCGTTTTTCAAATTTATTTTATTACTGACAATCGATTACACAGGAAACAACGAACAACCCACCGATTACAAACAAACGAGCGCATAACTACGACATGATTACATAGCATCTACATAAACCAACAAAAAAACAATAAAGAAAATAAGGAATGAGTTAGCTTTTGAAGGCGCATGAGCAACTACGTCTACAGAAGTGGATGGACCAGTGTGAACATTTTCCTCGTATGAAGTTGGTGGTCTGGTATGGTCATTTTCACGGCGGCGTTGCTGGTCTGTAAACCAAGCATTTTCAGCCTCTTCTATGTTGCATACCTAATATATCAAGCGTTCTTATATCCTACTGTTTGATCCTGACATGCTGGCCAAGAAGTATATATGCTGGTTTGTCGACCCGCATATACGACGTAATAATATTCTTTGCGAGGCATTCCTGACATTTAACATTACTACGTTAGATGATCTAGGATTGAGGGGTTTAAAATGATTGAGTAACATTTTTAGTAACCATAGTAATAGTACTTAGTAGCTTTTAGGGTTTACTGTTTACAATTTTAGGGTTTAAGTTAAATTATCTAATGGGTACTTACAATTAGTTTTTTTAACAATAATGACAAATATTTTATTTATGATAATAGGATTTTAGGGTTTCTCAAAAAATATAGGATTTGTTTGCAATATATATATATATGTATATATATAGGATTTCAGGGTTTAAGTTAAATTTTAGGGTTTACTGTTTACAATTTTAGGGTTACTCCCATCAGTATGTGTGTTGTTGATTGTGTGGAGATTTGGACATCTCTTGTCTTGTCAGATAAGACAAAGTGAGATGCATTAATTAACTGGGACGAGCAGAGCACCAAAACAGGGACGACTTATTCCGTCGTCTGGAGTTAGGAACCGAGACGAGCAAACACTCGTCTCAGGCTTATGCATTTGCCCGCCCCAAGAGGACCTCCAAGAGTGGGACGAGTGATTTCCTCGTCTGGAACTTCAAACTGAAACGAGCAATCACTCATCTCAGTCTTGGAGGTCTTACAATTTGAGGGTTTAGGTTACATGATATAGGTTTTAGTGGGATACATGACTTAGGGTTTATGGATTTAGGTTGTAGGGATTCATGGTTTATTGATTTGAGGAGTTTTACATGGTTGAATAACATTTTTAGTAATTATAGTGGTGGTACTTAGTTGGTTTAAGTGTTTATTGTCTACAATTTTAGGGTTTAGATTACATGATATATGGTTTAGGGGATTACATGACTTAGGATTTATGGATTTAAAATCTAGGGATTCATGGTTCATTGATTTAAGGGGTTTTACATGGTTGAATATTATTTTTAGTAATCATAGTGATGGTACTTAGTTGATTTAAGTGTTTATTGTTTTCAATGTTAAGGTTTAGATTATATGATCTATGGTTTAGGAGATTACATGACGTGGGGCTTATGGATATAGGATATAGGATTCATGGTTTATTGATTTTAAGGATTTTACATGGTTGAATAACATTATTAGTAATCATAGTAATGGTTCCTAAGTTGGTTTAAAGGTTTATGACTTTAAAATTGTATGATTTAGATTGGATGATATAGGGTTTCTGGTATAAGTTTTAGGATTACATGATTTAGAGTTGAGGATTAGGGGTATTTTGGGTTTAAAGTTTACATTACATGATTTTATGGTTTAGGACTTGCACAAAACATTTTTAACAAGGTTTGATAATATTTTTTCATGATTTTACGGTTTAGGGTTTGGGGTATGCTCGTCTCAGTATGAGTTGTCGATTGTGTGGAGTCTGGAATGACTAAACACTCATCCATGTATTGCCTGAGAGGACTGGGACGATGCAATGTGCCCGTCCAAATTTACGAAGTGAACAACTAAGACATAGAGGAACTCCAAGACTGATATGAGTGATATACTCGTATAGAACATCAAACTGGGACGAGAAGTCACTCGTCTCAGTCTTGGAGGTCTTGCTCGGTTGCGAAATGAGCCAATTTTGAGGCTTTATGGCAGCTCAGTCTTTAAGTTTACAATTGGAGTAAATTCAACTGTACTTTGGTAGGTTTGGGTAGATGAAAATTCAATGTTTTGAAAGAGATGTAGGGCTTTAATCATGGATATGCAACGGAACAACACTATATTTATCCAATCAAGACCCTCCAAGGATCACATGAAGAGAAATCATAATGATGGTAAATGATTCGTGTTATGTACCTTGTAGGTTTCCTTTGATGACTTCTAATGCGAAAAGTATCACGTCTCTACGGTTGATCCACGCCTAGGATTCAGATCTAAACCTTCCAAACACCTTGTGCTAGCTAGGAAGAATGGAAGTGGATGAATAAATCACGCAACGGAGCACAAAAGAGGGGCGGCCCTCTCTTCTTGGCCGACGGGTTCGGCCCTCCTCTTTTTACTAATATGGAGCGACCTCTAGAAAGACATCCATTCTAGCCAACCAATAGAAATAGTCATCATGACAAACCACGCGCAAGTATTGTCATCCCTTTGTCTCAATATCCGGATTGGACGAGAGACATACAAGTCACACTCGTATATCCAATCCATAGTTACTTGATCCTGGGAGTAGCCTTATTCGTGCAAATAACATCAATATCCTATATCGATTTGTTTGAGTCTGGCCAGACATTCTATAAGCACTATCCCTCTAGTGGCCTTGAATATTTCCTCCCGTTATGTGGGAGGGAAAAGTTTTATCTACATCACTACGATATCTAAGCTTGCTTCCTATAGTGTCTGATACGCGCCTTTATGAGTACCCAGTCACAGTGTAGCGTTTGACGCTACCAAAACACAATATTCCACAACTAGAGGATCTAGTGACTTCAAGTCTAAGGATGACAATACCATTGTCACCACGAGAAGCACTTGTGACTTTACATAACTTGTGTGTAGCGTTCTCGAAGATGGGTCAATCCAGTATGTCATTACTCCTAATGCATACCCATGTGTTGGATCATGATATCTCCATATCAATCCAACCCCATACTAGTCTATAGATGATTGGTTCAATTTAATCATTATAATGGACAAGGGATATATAAGATAAACAACACAATTGTAAATATAAGGAATTCATTATATTAAATATCCAATAAATAATACAATGAATGTTCTAGCCAATTTATTGTTCAACTAAACTAGATTGCCTCTAGGGCACCTATTCCAACAGTCTCCCACTTGCACTAGGGCCAATCCGGTGCATATCATACGCCAATGCTCCTAGGGTTCCCTTCATGCTTGCGATGAACAAGCGGATTTGTAAGTGGATCTGACAGATTCTCATATGTAGGAATCTTGCATATCCGAACGTCTCCTCTTTAGATTATATCTCGAATAAGCTAGAAATTCCTGAGTACGTGCTTGGATTTCGGGTGCAACCTGGGTTCCTTTGATTGCGCGATCGCCCCAGTGTTGTCACAATACAAGTCTATTGGTTCCGCAATGCTAGGAACCACACCAAGATTAGTAACGAACTTCCTAATCCAAACAGCCTCCTTTGCTGCGCCATTCGCAGCAATGTACTCAGCATCTGCTCTAGAATCAGCCACCGTCTCTTGCTTGGAACTCTTCCAGCTCACCGCTGCTCCATTCAGGCAAAACAAAAACCCCGAATGTGATCTGAAATCATCTCTGTCGGTCTGGAAGCTTGCATACATGTAACCCTTTACACGCAACTCTTCTTCACCTCCAAATATCAAGAACGCATCCTTAGTTCTTCTCAAGTACTTTAGGATGTTCTTGACTGCAATCCGGTGACTCTCATCTGGATTGGACTGATATCTACTTGTCATACTCAATGCATATTACACATCTGGTCTAGTACATAACATGGCGTACATGATGGATCCTATGGCCGAGGCATACGGAACCCTACTCATGTGTTCCTTCTCAATATCATTGAATGAACAACCACTCTTCGAAAGAGTGAATCCATGTGACATGGGCAAGAATACCTTCTTGGAATCTTGCATGCAGAGCCGTTTCAACACCTTGTCTATATATGTACTCTGACTCAGGCCGAGCAGCCTTTTAGATCTATCTCTATAGATCTTTATACCGAGTTTATAAGCTGCTTAACCAAAGTCTTTCATTGAGAAACATTTTCCGAGCCAATCTTTAACAGATTGCAACATAGGAATGTTGTTTCCAATGAGTAGTATGTCATCCACATACAAGACCAGAAAAGCAACAGAGCTCCCACTAACCTTCTTGTAGACACAAGACTCATCTTCGTTTCTAATGAAGCCAAAATCTTTGACTACTTCATCAAAACGTTGATTCCAACTCCTAGAAGCTTGCTTTAATCCATAAATGGATCGTTGCAGTTTACAGACTTTGTTGGCTTGATCTGGATCTTCAAAACCCTCAGGTTGTGTCATGTACACATCCTCGAGGAGATTCCCATACAGGAATGCTGTTTTGACATCCATCTTCCAAATCTCATAGTCGTAGTATGCTGCAATAGCAAGTAAGATTCGGATGGATTTGGTCATTGCGACTGGTGATAAGGTTTCATCATAGTCAATACCATGAATCTGTCTGACTCCTTTAGCCACCGATTGGCCCTTATAGGTAATCACATTACCATCCATGTCGATCTTCTTCTTGAAGACCCACTTGCACCCTATGGGGCGTGCGCCTTCGGGTGGTTCCACCAAAGTCCATACTTTGTTGGTATACATGGATTCCATCTCGAATCCTATGGCCTCAAGCCTCTTTTGAGAGTACGACCCTTTTATGGCCTCTCCATAGGTAGTAGGCTCATCATCTTTGAGCAGGTGTCACCAGATTCAGTCACGAGAAGTCCATAACTCTCTGGCTTTTGCGCACTCTACTCGATCTATGAAGCTCTTGTGTTACTTGAACAGGCTGCTCCATAACCTCTTGTGGGCCCTTCTCATGTTCCATAGTAGGATCAATTCCTTGTGGTTCTTGAACTTCTTCAAGTTCTACAGTACTCCCACTCGTTTCTTTAGAGACAAACTCTCTTTCTAGAAACACACCAGACCTAGCAACAAACACTTTGTTCTCAGTTGGATTGTATAAATAATATCCCTTAGTTTCCCTAGGGTATCCCACAAACTTGCATTTGTCCGAATTAGGCCTTAGCTTGTCTGATTGTAAACGTTTTACATAGACATCGCAGCCCCAAATCTTCATGATTGACACTATGGGACGCCTCCCACTCCACATCTCATGTGGTGTCTTCATGACTGACTCAGATGGAACACGGTTAATGGTGAAAGATTCACTCAATAGAGCATAGCCCCAAAATGATAATGGAAGATCAGTCTGACACATCATAGATCAAACCATATCTAATAGAGTTCGATTTCTCTCTCGGACATGCCATTCCACTATGGCGTTCCGGGTGGAGTGAGTTGGGATATTATCCCACACTCTCTAAGATAGTCGTCAAACTCTTGGCTTAAGTATTCACCTACACGATCCGATCGATGATCCTTAATACTTTTGCCAAGCTGCTTCTTGACAGCTTGAAAATGTATTAGTTTGGGACATCTTTTTACCATTGGTTTTAACCCTGTGAGAGTTGAGTTTGGCCATTTTCAGCTTATTTTCCACTTGATACGAGGCAGAGATTTTTAGATCAGGATTGCAAAATTTGAGTAATTTTATGCATACTTTTGTTTGTTGGATATGATCGCGGGTGCGTGTTATGTGCAGGTAACAGGTGCCGGAAAAATGCATGAGATTGACTTGGATAGGAGGCAGCGTGTCAGGAGAGCTGGGCAGAAAAAGGAGGAAAAAATGACTAAGTTGTGCGTTCAAACGCAGAAGCTGCGTTCAAACGCACAAGGCAGGCAGCAGGAAAAATGGCAGAATTTGGCTAAGGCCTGCGTTCATACGCAGAGACAGGCTGCGTTCAAACGCAGGAGTCAGAGACCAAAGCGCAGAAAAAACTAAGTCCTGCGTTCAAACGCAGGTTGTGCGTTCATACGCAGGGTTCAACACTCAGGAGAAGAAACGGCCAAGGGGTGCGTTCAAACGCAGGCAAGCTGCGTTCAAACGCATGGGTTCAGGAGCCAGAAGAGGAAATTGACTAAGTCCTGCGTTCAAACGCAGGGGGGGTGTGCGTTCATACGCACTGCGTTCAAACGCAGGAAGTGTGCGTTTGAACGCACAGACGTGTTCCAGAATCTTCCAGGACGGATCTTTTCGAGGGTAAAACAGGAATTTCGTGCATCAGTTTTGGAGACTGTGGCAATATAAAAGGAGGTGTCCCAGCACTGTTTTAGGGTTACGGAGGCATACTACAGCTATCATCATCATCAGCAGCCAGTTTTCACAGCAGCCAGGAGTTGGAGCAGAGCAGGATTGGAGCAGTTTTCCAGTATCTTCAGAAATAACTAGTTTGATCTTTTCTCTTTTTATGAAACATTGTTTTTGAATAATGCAAGTTAGCTAGACCTTTTGCCTAGGTTCTCGGTGAACCTAGGGTTTATGAATTCAGCAGACTTGGATGTTTTGATTTTCAGATGCATGGCTAGCTAAGTCTTAATACAGATGGTTTGTTTATTATTCTGTCTTTGATTTTATTTACATACATGAATGGCTTGATCACCCAGGAGTGTTACAGACAGGACCTGGTGCGCGAGAGTGACCAGTGAATGTTAGGAAGAAAAGACAGGATTTAGTACTCTGCCTTGATGGACCGAGAGGTGAAGAGAATCAGGGGACTAGCCCAGAAGCATTAGACCAACTGTTAGACGTTTAGGGGGAGACCGAGAGGAGAACCTGTAACCCTAGCAGACTTAGAACGAACGTGCAGATTTAGGTGGACCGAGAGGACCTGAAAATCTGCAGTCGAGTGATAAGTGCATGAGACCGAGAGGAGATTGTACTATTGGTATGCTGGCATAAACAAAACCACTGTGTGTTTCTGAAATCAAATAAACCATGGAAGCTGGAGAGTAACCCTAGGGGATCCTGGAATCTAGATTTTTAGAATTATCGACTTTTACAACTACAACAATTTCAGCAAAATATTCAGCAGAAAAATAAAATAAGTCTTTTTACTGTTTTTATTCATTATAATTCAGTATAATCAAATCCCAAACCTTCCTCCTTTTTACAAACTTTGTGTCTTATTCTGATTCTGATTAGCAAAAACTTAAACTGTTCTCGTGGGTTCGATAACCAGAGTCGCAATTACATACTCTATACTACTTGATCGTACACTTGCGAAAAAGCAGATAGTTTACGCTGTCAAGTTTTTGGCGCCGTTGCCGGGGAACGGTTACAGTTTTTGTTAAAGAGACATTAGAATAAATCTCAGATTTTTTCTTTTATTTTTACAGTTACTTTCTTTCGACTTACTGCTCTTGAAATCTGATTTTCAGGCTATTCTAGTTTATGCCCAGATTGCCCCGCAAACTGGTATCACCACTCGAAGATCCCGAAAAACTTTTCAGAGAGCAAAGTCACAGACACCGAGCCGCGATGTCTGAGCACGGAGAAGACACCACAACCGAAACAGGAACACCCACAGGACAGCCACAACGTACTCCAGCACAGATGGCTCTTTACATTGAAGAGCTGATAGCAGCAGGTTTTGCTGCCAGGAACAATCAGAGGACTTATAACAGGTCTGGAAGGGCACTGGTCGAAAATTTTGAAGTCCCAACCGGAGGACATCAACCAGCTATTGTAGTGCCCCCCATTACAGCAGAGCACTTCGACCTGAAATCATCCACCATTCAGACCGCCCAGACCCATTGTCCTTTTAATGGGAAAGCAGACGAAGATCCAAACGACTTCCTCGGAAAATTTGAGGATTACTGCAACAAGATTAAATACAGAGGAGTCGAAGCAGACACGCTAAAACTGATTTTATTCCCATACTGTTTGTTCGGAACAGCAAAGGATTGGCTGGAGGCAAGACCACCGAGGTCTATCACTACCTGGGAGGGGCGTGTTGCTGATTTCTTAGCAAAATTCTACCCTGCATCCCGCGTTATCAAGCTGCAGAGCGAGATCTTATCTTTCAAACAGAAGATGGGGGAGACAGTGGTAGATGCATGGGACAGGCTAATGAGACTTGTGAAAAAATGCCCCAATCACGGCTTCGGGGATGCAAAGATTCTGCAGGTATTCTACCACGCACTTGACAGGGAGAATGCAGACAGGATTGACAGGGAAGCTGGGGGTAACTTTTTGTACCATGTGGATAAAGATGGAGCCTACGAACTGATGAAGCAACTAGCCAAACAGGATACTCGCCTGTTTGATGACCGCAGGCTCGCAGCAGTAGCAGAACCAGTGGTTGATGACAGGATTGATAATCTCACGAAAGTGGTACAGGACTTAGTCAAGAAGGTGTACACAGAAAAGAAGCCGGTGGCATCAGTAGACGAACCTGACTTTGACGCAGCAATTCTGGAGCTTCAGAACGAAGATGCTAACTATGTTCAGCAGCAGTGGGATCCTAGTCGCTACAGACCAGGCACACGTGACCATCCAGGGTTTCGCTACGGAAATCCCAATGCAGCAGTGTATGCACCAGGATTCCAGCACAGGCCACAGGCACAACAGACAGCTCCAGCCCAGCCTGCGCAAGCAGCACCACAACTAAACCTGTCTCAACAACATTTTGAGTCCTATATGGAGAAATTCAATAAGCAGTTGGAAACCAGATTCGCACAGATGGACTCATTAACTGCTGATGTAAGCCAGATGAAGATTGCTATCCGCAACCTGGAAGTACAGAATGGACAGCTTGCACAGAACCAGGCAGAACGAGCCCCAGGGAATTTACCGTCTAACACAGTGAACAATCCACGCGCTCAAATCAATGCTATCACAACTCGGAGTGGAATTGCACTGCAGGATCCACCGTATCCCAGTCATGCACGTGCAGAAAAGTCAAAAATTATTGAACAGGAGGTGATTGACCGGGAAGACAGTTCAACCGCTGACCCTCAGAAAAGGGGTTCGGTCGAGCAGGAAGCAGCGCAGAAGAATGAGGGTAATCCAGAGACAGTGCCAACTTCTAAGGAGATTCCTTACCCTCTGAAGACACGCAAGAGAGATGACAGCAAAGACTACGCCAGATTTCTGGAGGTATTCAAGCAATTACAGATAAATATACCTTTTGCTGAAGCACTTGCCAAAATGCCTACTTATGCGAAATTTCTCAAAGACATCTTGTACGGTAGAAGGCGAATGAGTGACTTCGAAACAGTGAATCTGACGGCAGAAGCGAGCAGTTGTGTAAAAAATGGTCTACCACTGAAAAAGAAAGACCCTGGCAGCTTTGTTATTCCGGTAACCCTGGGCAGTGCATACACAGGAAAAGCCTTATGCGATTTGGGTGCCAGCATCAACTTGATGCCACTGACCATCTTCAAAAGTCTGGGAGTCGGAGAACCACGCCCAACCAGAATTATGCTTCAAATGGCTGACAGATCCGTGAAACCCGCTTATGGAGTAATTGAAGATATCCTGGTAAAAGTGGGAGAGCTTATTTTTCCAGCGGATTTTGTGATACTGGATATGGAGGCAGGAGAGGTTCCGCTGATCCTGGGCAGACCTTTCCTGGCGACTGGTGAAGCCATTATTAACTGCAAAAGTGGAGAACTGTCCATGCAAATTAATGAAGAAAAAGTAAAGTTTAATGTTTTCAAGTCTCTCCAGCTTCCCGATCATTATGGGCATGAAAACTGTTTTGCAGTTGAGGTAATTGATGACCTGGAAAGCGATGAGATAGAAGATTTATGGGAAGAATTTGAAGACATATTTCCAGAGGAAACAGAAGAGCAACAGGATGAGCAGATCATGGGAACAGAAAGCTGGGTCAGGCTATACAGGGATGAAGGAGGCGAGCAGAAAATGACACTGGTCCCGTCACTGCAGGAACCACCAGCCCTGGAATTAAAGCAGTTGCCAGACCACCTCAGGTACGCTTTTATTGGTGAAAATAATACCCTGCCAGTAATCGTTTCATCTCTTTTATCTCAGGAACAGGAACAAAAGCTACTGGAGGTACTTCGAGAGCATAAAGAAGCCATAGGATGGACAATTGCAGACTTGAAGGGAATCAGTCCTGATTATTGCATGCACAAAATAAGAATTGAAGACGGAAAGAAGCCAGTCATCCAGCCTCAAAGAAGATTGAACCCAATTATGAAAGATGTGGTACGTAAGGAGGTCATGAAGTGGCTAGAAGCAGGAATTATATACCCCATATCAGACAGCACCTGGGTGAGTCCTGTCCAGTGTGTACCGAAGAAAGGGGGTATTACAGTAGTGCAGAATGCTGATCAGGAACAGATCGCCCAACGAACTGTCACTGGCTGGCGAATCTGTATGGACTATCGGAAGCTGAACGAGGCCACACTGAAAGACCACTTCCCACTACCATTCATGGACCAAATGTTGGACAGACTAGCACACCATGCTTATTACTGCTTTCTGGACGGGTACTCGGGCTACAACCAGATCTACGTAAATCCAGAAGACCAAGAAAAGACGACATTCACTTGCCCGTATGGAACGTTCGCCTTTAGAAGAATGCCGTTTGGACTGTGCAATGCTCCAGCAACATTCCAGAGGTGTATGATGGCTATTTTCTCTGATATGATAGAGAAAAACCTGGAAGTTTTTATGGATGATTTTTCATTATTTGGAGACAGCTTTGAAGATTGCCTATACCATCTGGCCAGAGTTCTGATTCGCTGCAGGAAAACAAATCTGGTACTTAACTGGGAAAAATGCCACTTCATGGTGACTGAAGGAATAGTGCTGGGACACAGGATTTCCAGTAAAGGGCTGGAAGTAGACAGGGCAAAAATAGAGGTGATCAAGCAGCTGCCGTATCCAACCACAGTGAGGGAAATCAAGAGCTTTTTGGGCCACGCAGGATTTTACAGAAGATTTATTAAAGACTTCTCAAAAATTACAAAGCCACTTTGTAATCTGTTGGGAAAAGATGTGCCCTTCGTATTTGATGAAGCCTGCAAAGAAGCTTTTGACGTGCTTAAAGAAAGGCTGACGACTGCACCCATTATCACAACACCAGACTGGACGCTCCCGTTCGAGCTGATGTGCGACGCCAGTGATTACGCTGTGGGCGCGGTACTGGGACAGAGGAAGGACAAGGTGTGCAGTGTCATCTATTATGCCAGCAGGGTCCTGAATGAGGCACAGATTAATTATGGGACTACAGAGAAGGAGCTGCTGGCAGTCGTTTTTGCCCTGGATAAATTCAGATCGTACCTGGTAGGCTCTAAAGTCATTATTTTTACAGATCACAGTGCACTGAAATACTTGCTGGAAAAGAAGGATGCAAAGCCAAGGCTGCTGCGTTGGATTCTGCTGATGCAGGAATTTGACGTCGAAATCAGGGATAAAAAGGGAGTTGAAAATGTAGTAGCTGATCATCTATCTCGTCTGGAAAAACCTACAGAAGAAGTGGTGCCCATTCAAGAAAATTTTCCAGATGAACATATTATGAAGATCAAGACCAACAGACGACCCTGGTACTATGCCATAGCCAATTATTTGGTCAATGGAGCACTCCCTGAAGATATCACCCCTTGGCAGAAAAAGAAATTTATTTCAGATTGCAGGCAATATTTCTGGGACGACCCTTATCTGTTCAAGCAAGGGGCAGATAATATTCTCCGACGGTGCATTCCATGTCACGAAATTTTGGAGGTAATTCAGCACTGCCACTCAGCACAGTGTGGAGGACACTTCAGCGGACCGAGAACAGCTCACAAGGTGCTGCAGTCAGGATTTTTCTGGCCAACAGTTTTCAAAGACTGCCATGACTACGCGCAGAGCTGTGATCGTTGCCAATGGACAGGAAATATCTCCCAGCGGAATGAAATGCCCATGACACTTTGGCAGGAAGTCGAGCCTTTCGACGTATGGGGTATCGATTTTATGGGTCCTTTTCCTTCGTCTCTGGGAAATCTCTACATCTTATTGGCAGTAGATTACGTGTCAAAATGGGTGGAAGCAATAGCCTGCCAGAAGAACGATGCGTCAGTTGTGGAAAGGTTCCTCAAACGCAACATCTTTACCAGATTTGGGACACCGAGAGCCATGGTCAGTGATGAAGGTTCTCATTTTATCAATAAAGTCTTTGCCAAGGTTCTAAAGCAGTATGGGGTGTCTATCCATAAGGTATCACTGCCTTATCACCCTCAGGCAAACGGGCAAGCAGAGGTGTCCAACAGGGAGATAAAGAGCATACTGGAAAAAACTGTGAATCCAGGACGCAAGGACTGGTCGTTAAAGCTGGATGATGCGCTTTGGGCATACAGAACTGCTTACAAAACCCCACTGGGAATGTCCCCGTACCAGCTGGTGTTTGGGAAAGCATGTCATTTACCAGTAGAATTGGAGCACAAAGCTTACTGGGCAATCAAACAGCTGAATATGGATCACAGTTTATCAGGAAACAAACGGAAGATGGCACTCCTTGAACTGGAGGAATTTCGTAAAACTGCATACGAGAGTGCCAAAATTTATAAGGAAAAAACAAAGAAGTGGCATGACAACCGCATTCTACCAAAGAAGATAGAAATCGGGCAGAAGGTTCTCCTATACAATTCAAGGATGAAATTCTATCCAGGGAAGCTGCGCTCAAGATGGTCTGGACCATTTATTGTGAAGGACATTACATCATGGGGAGTGGTGGAGCTGGAGAACCCGAGGGACAATACAGTTTTCAAGGTGAATGGGAACAGAGTCAAGCCATACAGGGATTCTCAGGAAATCATGGAGGTAGAGGCACTCTACCTCGACAGTCCGTGATTACAACAGAGGTAACAAAGTCGGGCTGTCGACTGTAAATCACAAGCGCTGGTTGGGAGGCAACCCAACGTAGGTTAGTTGTTTTTAGATAATTTTTACAATGTTCATAATTTGAGAGAAAAGTGAGAAAGAGGGATTAAATGTTGAACTCAGTGTTTTCAGGAAGCAGAAGGCGTGCGTTTAAACGCAGAAGACTTGCGTTCAAACGCAGTGCGTTCAAACGCAGAGATCTTGCGTTCAAACGCAGCCCCACAAATGGACAGGAAGAGCACTGGAAACTGCTAACACTTTTGCGTTCAAACGCAGGAGACCTGCGTTCAAACGCAGATCACATCATGAAAATTTTCAGCCACCAAGTGGTGCGTTTAAACGCAACACAGTGCGTTCAAACGCAAGATGACAAAGAAGAGGTGAAAATTCTTAAGGCGTGCGTTTAAACGCAGATCCTGCGTTCAAACGCAGACCCAATCAGCAGAGATTTTCTAGAGAGACAAAGGCATGCGTTTAAACGCAACTCATGTGCGTTCAAACGCAGCTCATCCGAGATGCAGAAGATAAGCGTTGCGTTCAAACGCAGCTCATGTGCGTTCAAACGCAACTCATCAGACCCAGAAAAATTCAAGAACGTTCAAGCATTGCGTTCAAACGCACACGCTGCGTTTAAACGCAGCTCATCAGATCTTCAAATTTTCCAGAAAAATTAAGCAGTGCGTTCAAACGCAAGACCTGCGTTCAAACGCACATTTGAGCGGGATCAAAAATTTCGGAAAATTTTGAAAAATTTTGAAATTTTGGGGTCATTCTGCAATTTCTGAAAGTTCGCCTATATATACTGTACGGATGACAGTGACTCATTTTCACACAAGTCTTCCAGTTTTCAACTCTCTCTCTAGAAAATTCTCTCTGCCCTAGCAGCCGCCAGAGCAGTCTGCCGCCAGCAGCCTCCGACGACCACCGCAGCACCGCCAGAAGGTCAGGAACAGTGTGGGGGTGATCCAAATCCGCCGATCCAAACACCAACAGATTCATCTCAGAGAGATATTTCCAGATCTGTACCCGTAAGATTCACTCCGGGTACCCAGGTTCTATCTTTTCATTCTCTCTGCATATTTTCAATTTTTACTGTTTGAATCTGAAATGGAGGTGGATCAACCTTTCATGAGGCCAGATAGGGCTATTGCACCATTGAACATCATAGACTGCCGTCTTCTTAGGCCTAATTATTTCTGCGACCATAGGTTTGTCAACATGGAGGCTCACCGTTTCTTTTTGCAAGACAAAAAGATTCGGTATGACATACCCGCTGAGAGGACCTTTCCACGTGACAGGGTAGCCATGGGGGATGAACTGTTTGAATTTACTGGACAGGATCAGTTTGGGGATTTGTTTACTGGGTTTCCCAATCTGCGGGTCAGTTCTGTGCTGGCTAAGGAGATTTACAGCAATCTCCAGCAGTGCATGAACAGTGAAGTCCAGTCAATTGACTGGATTTACTGCAGAAAGAGATGGATTCGAATCACCCCAGAGAGTATCCGAGAGAGTCTGGGTCTGGAGTTGGTGTTGGATGACTGTCAGTTCCAGGAACTGAGACGTCATCCATCAGAGCAGTTGAGTGAGCAGATCCTGACCACCCTGTGTGCTGGTGTCCCCGGCGCTGTCTGGTACCACCCTGAGAGGAGTCCTTCCTACCGAAAACTGCCATCGACCTACCTGATTAGAGAGGCGAAATGGTGGACAGAGTGGGTGAACAACAGAATTGTGGGTATAAAACACTTTACCCACATTGATTATAATATTGCCCTGCTTGTGTACTGTTTGATGGCCCGGGAGCCTGTGAGCCTCCCGGAGATTATTTGTGAGTTTTTCCGGGAAAGGAGGGAGACCCATAGCAAGAAGGGTTTGGGTCTTCTGGGGATGTTGACAAAAATGGCACAGGATTATCTTGTGGTCATTCCTGGCGAGCTGAGAGACATTCGACCTGTTCAAGTACGAAAGTACAAGAACATGAGATGTGCGCTGGAGGAGGCCATTCACGGCCCTCCTGAATATGTCCAAGTGGACGATGATGATGATGTTGTTCCACCTCAGGGTGGGGGTGGTGGCATGCCACCACCGCCTCCTCCCGGTGATGGGGGTTTACCAGCTTTACCAGGACCCTTCCCACTGCCCCGTTCTGCCAGTTCCAGCGAACACAGGCAGGCCGACCCTGACTTGGGGCAGTCTAGCAGAGGGGCCAGGCGCAGCTCTTTTGGGCGCCTGGAGAGGACTGAGCATGAGGAGTGGGTCAGGAAGAAAATTAAGGCCCAAGAAAAAGTACAAAACTACCTGGTAAAGACGGTCAAGAAAATGGCCAGGGGTCTTGGCAAATTGTTTAAGACCCAGAAGCACATCTACCACGCTCACACAGCCGCCATGAGAGCTCATGAGTCGGCACTTGCTGAAATTCAGAGTAACATGCGTGGTAGGCAGTTTAATTTTCCAGCCCGCTATTCTAGTGATAATTGTCCAAGCTGGACAATGGAGGATAGCCGGCCATTTGATAGCTTCTCTGGCCATGACCCCACACCAAGCCCGGAACATGGAGACAGTGTCGGTGACCCCGGCGGACCCGGTACCCAGTACCCACCTAGGAGAGATCATGCAGACCCAGGGGCCAGCAGTGCCCATCCCGGTGCCAGCCACGCTGGTACCGCTGCTGCAGCACGCCATGCTGCGAGGAAACGCGCCAGAGGGCGCACCCCTTCACCATCTCCCGAGCCGACTGACCAGTCTACTCAGGAGAACACAGATTCGAGCTACCGACCAGATCAGTAGAGTCGCGAGGACGCGCCACCTCTAGTGTGGGGGTGGGGAATCGTGTCCTCCTGCATAGCCATGTCAGCATATTTTGGTCAATTTTATTTTTTATTTTATTTTCATTTTTGAGTCAGCACGTTTGTTATGTTGAGTCGACCCACCAATCTTTCTGACCTTGCATGATAAAAAAAAAAATATAAAAAAAAAAAAATAAAAAAATAAATGATATAAAAAAATAAATAGGGAAAATTAATAAATATTTTTTTCTGAGAAAGGGCAACTTAGGACCTAGAAACTGAAGAGAGTCCAATGAAAGAGCTTATTAGAGTAGGAAGCACCGTAGCAGGGATACTTCAATTTTAGTATTTTGTGCACAATTTTCACGACAGGCTATCCCGGGTATTCAGGAATGTGAAAAGTAGATACAGGCATACTTTTGACTTCTCTAGTGTGCTAGGCAGATTCGGTCTTTAGATAGTTGAATATTCTGTTTCCTGTAGAAACTGGTGGACTCTTGGAATCTGGGGTGGACCTTCGTGTTGAGTCGGTTTTATGTGGTACAAATCTGTAGCCTAAGCGAAGTTGTAGAATGTACACCACCATCCCTTAAGGTGGTTCCAAGAGAAAATCCTAAAAAGCCTACACTCTTAACGCTCTACTGCACGGTTGTAAAAAAAACAGAGGGGAATAAGAAAAAAAAAAAAATATATAAAAAAAAAAAATGATGAAATTTTGTGCTTAAAGGAGAAACAACATAATGTGCTTCCATTCACATGGAAAATTTAGATTCAATCCAATTTAGAGCTTAGGAGGGAAATTAAAGTCAAGCCGTATTACACAGGAGTTGTGTCTCCCAGCAATGGGACAATTTGCAAATCAAACGCAATAACGGCTAAGAGGGTCTGAAAACCTCAAATGATTTGGCGAAGAAAAACTATCTGTTGACTATAGATGCCTGGACCCTCAAAGTCAAAAGACGTGCCTTGTCTTGGTTGGTTTGGTGGATGTTTGTGGATACCTTAGTGGATTTGTGCATAGGATCAGTTTATATCATTTCTTGCTGCGTGTTGTGGAATTTCGAAATAAGCTAGTGAGGATTTGATGATTTCAGTTTATGATAGAGAGGTTGCCCAATTTCAGAAAATATATATATATATATATATAAAAAAAAAAAATTTTTGTTGTGTCTTGAGTCAGTTTGTGTATATTCTGTATCTGAGTCAGTCGTCTATCGAGTGTTTTGGTCTGTGTCTTGAATCTGTGAAAGAGGGAAAGTATGCAAATTGAAGTATGCAAAAATGGGTCTGCAGGGCAGTATGCAAGGGTCTGCTCGGGACGAGCAGAGATAAGTGTGGGGGTATTTTGACAGCTTGAAAATGTATTAGTCTGGGACATCTTTTTACCATTGGTTTTAACCCTGTGAGAGTTGAGTTTGGCCATTTTCAGCTTATTTTCCACTTGATACGAGGCAGAGATTTTTAGATCAGGATTGCAAAATTTGAGTAATTTTATGCATACTTTTGTTTGTTGGATATGATCGCGGGTGCGTGTTATGTGCAGGTAACAGGTGCCGGAAAAATGCATGAGATTGACTTGGATAGGAGGCAGCGTGTCAGGAGAGCTGGGCAGAAAAAGGAGGAAAAAATGACTAAGTTGTGCGTTCAAACGCAGAAGCTGCGTTCAAACGCACAAGGCAGGCAGCAGGAAAAATGGCAGAATTTGGCTAAGGCCTGCGTTCATACGCAGAGACAGGCTGCGTTCAAACGCAGGAGTCAGAGACCAAAGCGCAGAAAAAACTAAGTCCTGCGTTCAAACGCAGGTTGTGCGTTCATACGCAGGGTTCAACACTCAGGAGAAGAAACGGCCAAGGGGTGCGTTCAAACGCAGGCAAGCTGCGTTCAAACGCATGGGTTCAGGAGCCAGAAGAGGAAATTGACTAAGTCCTGCGTTCAAACGCAGGGGGGGTGTGCGTTCATACGCACTGCGTTCAAACGCAGGAAGTGTGCGTTTGAACGCACAGACGTGTTCCAGAATCTTCCAGGACGGATCTTTTCGAGGGTAAAACAGGAATTTCGTGCATCAGTTTTGGAGACTGTGGCAATATAAAAGGAGGTGTCCCAGCACTGTTTTAGGGTTACGGAGGCATACTACAGCTATCATCATCATCAGCAGCCAGTTTTCACAGCAGCCAGGAGTTGGAGCAGAGCAGGATTGGAGCAGTTTTCCAGTATCTTCAGAAATAACTAGTTTGATCTTTTCTCTTTTTATGAAACATTGTTTTTGAATAATGCAAGTTAGCTAGACCTTTTGCCTAGGTTCTCGGTGAACCTAGGTTTTATGAATTCAGCAGACTTGGATGTTTTGATTTTCAGATGCATGGCTAGCTAAGTCTTAATACAGATGGTTTGTTTATTATTCTGTCTTTGATTTTATTTACATACATGAATGGCTTGATCACCCAGGAGTGTTACAGACAGGACCTGGTGCGCGAGAGTGACCAGTGAATGTTAGGAAGAAAAGACAGGATTTAGTACTCTGCCTTGATGGACCGAGAGGTGAAGAGAATCAGGGGACTAGCCCAGAAGCATTAGACCAACTGTTAGACGTTTAGGGGGAGACCGAGAGGAGAACCTGTAACCCTAGCAGACTTAGAACGAACCTGCAGATTTAGGTGGACCGAGAGGACCTGAAAATCTGCAGTCGAGTGATAAGTGCATGAGACCGAGAGGAGATTGTACTATTGGTATGCTGGCATAAACAAAACCACTGTGTGTTTCTGAAATCAAATAAACCATGGAAGCTGGAGAGTAACCCTAGGGGATCCTGGAATCTAGATTTTTAGAATTATCGACTTTTACAACTACAACAATTTCAGCAAAATATTCAGCAGAAAAATAAAATAAGTCTTTTTACTGTTTTTATTCATTATAATTCAGTATAATCAAATCCCAAACCTTCCTCCTTTTTACAAACTTTGTGTCTTATTCTGATTCTGATTAGCAAAAACTTAAACTGTTCTCGTGGGTTCGATAACCAGAGTCGCAATTACATACTCTATACTACTTGATCGTACACTTGCGAAAAAGCAGATAGTTTACGCTGTCACTTCTCTACTTCATTCTTGAATTCTTTGAACTTTTCAAAAGACTCGGATTTGGCATTCATAAGGTATGTAATTCCATATCTACTAAAATCATCAGTAAACGTAATGAAGTGGACATAACCACCCCTGATAGGCGTGGGAAATGGCCCACACACATCAGTATGCACTAGTGCCAATTGCTCACTAGTCCTATCACATTTCTTATTAAAATGTGACTTTGTCATTTTTTCCAATAAACAAGCCTCACATGTCTCATATGATTCAAAATCAAATGAGTCTAGAAATCCATCCTTATGGAGTCTAGATACACGTTTTCGTTTATGTGGCCTTAATGGCAGTGCCATAGATAAGAAGGATAATCATTCATTTTAATACTCTTGGTATTTATGTTATAGACATGATCATATAGATCAAGGATATGTAATCCATTAAATAATTGCGCACTACAATAGTGAATATTATCAAAAGAAATGGAACAACAATTGGTCTTTATTGAAATTGTAAAACCTTCCTTGTCCAAAAAAGAAATAGAAATAATGTTTCTGCTCAGAGGACATGGTGCAAAGCATTAGGCAGGCCGCATCATTAGCGTCATCAACACGCTTCTGATACGCCTTTAGGGCTGCAGGAGTGGTGTTTTCCGGACCTTCAGGAACTTGCTCCTCTAGAGCGTACAATTTCTTTTCCTGCTTGAGAACGATTCTCAAGTTTCTATACCAGTATAGAAAATTGGTCCCGGAGAGCTTGTCCTTCTCAAGGACAGAGCGTAGGGAGTGTGATGAGTTCGATGAGTTGTTTTCCATTGGAATTCTACAAAAGAAAAATACGAAAGTTTTAGTATTTATGAACAATTTAACTATATTTAATAATGGCCAGATTATTAAATATAGCTCTCACTATTTTTCTACAAATTAATAACCCTCAAGTATTAATGCAGACAATATCATTATATTTTCTAATGGGTTCCAAGATCCATATTTCATTTCTTTTTTGCTTGCTTTGGCAAGTCACCCAAAATTAGTTATGTAGGTAGGAACAATTCCAATTGCATCCTTATGCAACTCTTGGTTCAATTGGACAAATAACTCATTTTTTATTCATCACATGGATAATCCCAATTGTTTACCTCTAGGATTTTAATTTTATTAAAATCACCTAGTTGATTCAAACCTCTTACTTAACCGGTTCCACATTACTTCATTGTGCCATCGCAACACAATCATGAAAAATCAAGTCACCTTGTTTTGGCATGCACGAGCTTGATAATCATTATCATGAAGTCTAAATAACGAGAAGAAAAAAACACAATATTTAATTTGAGGAATTTTATCTTCAATATTAAGTTGTTTTGTTAACCATATCAAATTATCTACTTATTTGAGTTTGGGAAAAAAATCCAAATAAAAGATCCGGGTTGTTTATTATCTTATTTTCAAATTGCATGCATCATCCATACACCACAACAATAATAAGACAATAAAGTAAACAACCACAAAAAGAAATTAACGTGATATGAATATGGCCTCCTATACTAAGATATTCCCAAGCCAATGAGAATATCTATGAACCCTATAATAGAAAACGCATCTCCATGTGCCTCCAACTCTTGATCCATCCTTCATAGCCATGTTGTGGCTTCTTTAATTCTTTGGGCTTCTTTCCTTCAATCTTGGCTATCTATCTATCTAATCTAGCGCTAGCTAACATTTATACTAAATAAAATAAATCTCACAATTTGAGAAAAATACCAGCTCGCTGGCCGTAAACCTTAATTAATTATTACATCAAATTGATCAGATCGCAGGCCGTAAACAAACCACAAAATTAAACATCCACAACAAACCACATCTAAGGCCATATCTAATCAGCATACCAATTGCACATAATTAGTTAAAACCAATTTTTAATGAGCTTATTCATTTTTAATTGATTTTGGATGTGCTAGGGTTAAAATGGTCCAAGGGGTCCACTATCAATATAGCCGAACCGCCAAAAAATGACAAGGGCGTGGCCTTGGGCCGGTCAGCCGAGCCCCACGCGCGGCTGAGCCGCACGCTAGGCCGGCCTGAGCGCTTGGTCGTGCCCTAGATTGGGCGGCAATGCGAGGGGCGGTCACTAGGGGGGGGGGACAAACCTCCTTAAGGAGTTGTTTCCAAAACAACTCCTTGCATTGCTGCCAAATTTTTTAGTTGTTTCCATGTTTGAAGACCCCTTTTCCAAAGTATGTGACCAAACCCTAGCTTCTAGATCCAAAAATTCTCACATCCTATGTGATCAAACTCACTACTCTTCACATCCAATGTTAAATGAGATCTTTTTTGTCTTGAATCAAATTCAATTCACATCTAATATGCTTAATTTATCGTTTTAACGGAATAATCAACAATTATATGTGAAAAACAACAAAACCTAACACATAAACCACGTTATGCTCTACAACCTGACTCTGATACCAGTGTAGGGTTTTGATCATGGATATGCAGAGGAACAATACTAAATTTATCCGATCAAGACCCTCCAAGGAAACAGGAAGAGAAATCATAACGATGGTAAAGGATTCGTGCTATGTACCTTTTAGGTCTCCTTTGATGATTTCTAACGCGAAAAGTATCACGTCTCTACGGTTCATCCACGCCTAGGATTGAGATCTAGACCTTCCAAACACCTTGTGATAGCTAGGAATAATGGAAGAGGAAGAAGTAATCACGCAACGGAGCACCAAAGAAAGGGGCGACCCTCTCTTCTTGGCCGACAGGTAGGGCGGACGACAAGGGGGGTTCGGCCCCCCTTGTTGTCTTTCTCTCTCCTTCCTTCTCTCCTACTCATGTATGTTATGAGAATTAGTTGTAGGGAAGGAAGCTAGGAGCATCCTTTATATAGTCCAACAACTCCTTGTTACTACATAAAGACCCTTTCCTAATCCTACTCAAGTTCGGATTAGTCCAGCTTGCATATTAGTCCTACTAAGTTAGCAAGTTGTTGCGATTTGATCATTCTAATTAATTAATCATATTAATTAATTCCCAAGCCTAGTTCAATCCTATATGGCGTGTGAACACATAGGTTTCTATTTGGTTGGTAGTAACTATTTACTAATATGGAGCGACCTCTAGCAAGACATCCATTCTAGCCAACCAATAGAAATAGTCTTCATGACAGACCTTGTGTAAGTATTGCCTCATCCCTTTGTCTCAATATCCTGATTAGAGAAGAGACATACAATTCACACTCGTATATCCAATCCATAGTTCCTCGATCCTGGGAATAGCCTTATTCGTTTAAATAACATCAATATCCTATATCGATTTATTTGAGTCTGGCCAGACATTCTATAAGCACTACCCCTCGAGTGGCCTAGGATATTTTCTCCCGTTTTGTGGGAGGGACAAATTCTATCTACATCACTATGATATCTAAGCTTGCTTCCTATTGTGTCCGTTACGCGCCTTTATGACTACCCAATCACGGTGTAGTGTTTGACGCTACCAAAATACAATATTGCACAACTAGAGGATCTATAGACTTCAAGTCTAAGGATGACAATACCGTTGTCACCACGAGAAGCACTTGTTACTTTACATAACTTGTATGTAGCCTTCTTGGAGATGGGTCAATCCAGTATGCCATTACTCCTAATGCATACCCATGTGTTGGATCATGATATCTCCATATCAATCCAACTATACTAGTCTATAGATGATTGTCACATTTAATCATTATAATGGAATAGGGATATATAAGATAAACAACACAATTGTAAATCTAAGGACTTCATTATATTAAATATCCAATAAATAATACAATGAATGTTCTAGCCAATTTATTGTTCATACAAAACTAGATTGCCTCTCGGGAACCTATTCCAACAAGAGGGACACACATTTGTTAGGGTTTGTTTTGAGGTTGAATGTCACTCTCACTAACAAGGGTAGCAGGGTAATTCAACGGTTTTTCTCACCCACTTTAGGCTACATGTCATCAGACATGTCACTGGAATTGTTCCACTTGTTTGCTAATAACTTCCGTTAGCATGTGTTTTAAAAGGAGGTTATTTTTCAAATACCAATTCAGCCGAGTGCATTTTTCCAACTCCAATTCACAGAAAGGCATAAATCAAATTCTCCCATGTGAAGGGGGTTAAAAACTTAAAAATAAGAAAAAAAATGGAGGAATGAATTGATCATTCACTCCCGCTTGGTAAAGAGAGCGAGAGAAGGAGGAGGCCACAAACATAGGGTGGAGACGAAGAACTCCACCATTGAAGGCTAGGTTTTGACTTATTCTTCTTCTTCTTCTTCTTGTATGGAGAAACTTCTTAACTTTTTTTTTATTAGCTAAACGTTTTTCTAGGCATCTCTGTGATAGCCTAGGGTTTATGTAGACAAATGATTCCCCGGATTCAAGTCTTTGTTTCATGCGTTTGTCTTTGATTCAATGAATGATTGTTAGTTTCATGATAAAATTGATGATTCTAGTCTATTGATACGACTAGTGTATGATTTGATAGTCATTAAAGCTGGCGTTTGTTCTTGAATTATTGTCTTGCTTAACATTAATTTTGGGTCTCGTTTTATGTTCATACATCGTTCTTAGTCCTTAGAAAGAATGGATTCGCAACCCGGACTTGTTAATTAATTAGATGAGTGCACGACAGTGACTTATCCTAGTTGTGAAGAGTTTATGAGCGCAATCCCGAATCACCGAGACCGTAAAAAGAGAAGTGTTAGGATTGGCTTTAGTGGGTAGATCCGGTAGGTTATTCGACTGTTCTGTGCAACAGTGGACCGACATGACCCGTTTTCGTGCACGTAGTTAGCCTACTAGAACAGACAACTAGACTCATGAGGCCGGCATGAGATTGTAGTCAACCGAGACCTAGGATGACATGAGACGGATAGGAGATTGTCAGAGCAATTCCCCTCTGAACTAGAATAGGGTTAATGTGTTACATAGCTGAACTGGAAATCGTCTAAAGCCCTAGGTGACCTAGAGATTGCCTAGTTTCTCCATATATGTTTATTAAAATAAAAATAAAAAATATATTAGTTAGTTGGTAGTTTAATTCAGTCGCTCGGTTGGGGGCAACAATTTATTTAATCTAAATTCTTCCTCCTGTTACCGTACTCTAATTTAAATAACTAATTAAATAATCTCAAGTCTTTCCTCGTGTGTTCGATAACTCGGGGTTGAAATACTACACTTATATTACTTGACCGTGCACTTGGGCATACACGTTAAGAAATCGCATCAAGTTTTTGGTGTCGTTGCCGGGGAAATGGTAGATTATTTAGTTAGGAGTTAGTTTAGAGTACTTTCATTTTATTTATATTTTTTTATTCTCTATCTCTGTGCTTCACTGGTATCTTGTGAGTTTTTTTTCGCAGGGACGCAGGAAGACATAATGAGCATGTCAAGCGAGGATGATTATGAGGCGATATCTAAGTACCCATACTTATGTGCTAAATGCAAAATTTGGCACACAAATGACTACGCAGTGATTTGGTGCTTTAAATGCAAGAAATATCACAAGTTTGAAGATGCATGCAAATTCATCCACCCAGCTTCAGCAGCACCAGGAAGATTCATCAGTGAGTATGGCAGAAAGGCACAGTATTATGGAGGCAATCCAAGTGTGCCCCAAGTTTTTTCCTTGGTTACATGACGCGCGATTACTACGTGTTACTACGCAAGTATACGGTCAAGTAATAAAGTGGAGTATTTTGGACTCCGAGTTATCGAACCCAAGGGAAGGTGTTTACTATATGCTCTACCTTACCAATTAAACTCAATTTACCTAAGTAACCGGTAAAAATGTTTGTAGTTTGAAGTGTTGTCACCCTCAAACAAGTGACTAGCAATGGTAGTGAAATAACGAGAATAAAATGATTTGATGTAAATCAGAGGAGAGAAAGCTAGGCGATCTATAGATCACCTAGGGTAGTTTTGACGATTCCGGATTCATGTCGTTCTACACAAAGGTAACGATTTGTCCCTCTCAGGCCAAGTATACTACCTATGTGTTCTAGCAGGCCAACAATGTTGCAAGGGATAATGTCCTCTCAGACCACCATACACGAGCAATTCATTACGTCCTACTGATTTTACCCTCATCTAGCCATTCCCATCCAACCAACCTCTCAGTCTAGTCAATTAAGAATGATCTTGTTTACTCATCCCAACTAGGGTAGAGTTGTTTTTACACACTCACTAGTTACGTAGTAATTTCGGGTCATGACTCCTACGTTACTAAGAATTAAGCATAATAAACAAGATAATTAGGCTACCAATATCATCATTAAACCTATTTCATGATTGAATGAAGAAATAGATAATCCACATCACACATCTTAGCCCTAACTTGTCAATGAAAGAACTCAACATGATGAAAGCCAAAACAATCTTCATTGAACCATAATCCTAGCATGAAAGATCATCCAGAATCCGGAAAATATCATCAAAACATAAACCCTAGGCTCTCCATAGATGTCTAGGTATGAGTTTAGCTACTCATAACGCAAGTTAACATGGTTATTGAATAGTTCATACAAGAAAGTAGAGAGAAAAATAGATCAAACGCTAGAAATCGTGAAGATTGGTGCGATCCGGGCTCTTTTCCTTGCTCGAAGTCGTTCCCAATGAAGTCTCCTTGCTCTACTCCTTCTTCGTGGCTTTCTCGATGCGTGAATGATGTATATTTTCGTCCCTAGGTCGTCCTTCTTTCATAACCCGCAGAAGACTTCAGTAATTGCACAATAGCCCCCTGAAATCTGCTCCTGACTTCAATAGGCCACAACTTCTTCGTCCGAACTCGAATTTAGCTCCGTGACCTATCGTTGGAAAGCTCTCTGAGTCTACTTTCATTTGGCACTTGTATCACCTCCGAATTATTTTTAGAACTCCAGCTAGGATCAAAATAGTGCAAACTGGCCATCCAAGCTCCTCCAATTCGGCTTCTCTTGACTCCACTTGAGCTCATGTGGTTTCCGAAGTTCGTTCCATGCCTCCTATCAACCGATTAGCATCCGTTCCTGCAAATAAAACATGAAAAACCATACCAAGCAATTATATTTGACAAATAACAATAAATATGCATAGAAAACGCCCAGACTAACAATATAGCACATGGTGAGCAACAAGTGATAAAACGACATTTATTCTCCAACATTAGGCTCAAATCACTCTCAAATACCTATTAACATGTGGTAAATGCTAAATAATTATATCCCCTAAAAGGTGCTATCAAACTCCCCCACACTTACTCTTTTGCTTGTCTCGAGCAACAATGAAGCACAAAACCCCCACACTTGAGACATTGCATACATAACACAACCAAACCAATGCATACCCCACCGCTTTGCATACTTCACTTTCCTCTAGCCAACACGACTCACGAATCAATACACAAAGACACGACTATGCAAACTACATGATATGTACAATGCAACTCAAGTATTTACAATGCAAGGAATTAAATAACGTATTTTTTTCTTTTTCTTGTTAGAGATTGGGCAACCTCTCCATCATTAACCGAAAATCATCAAATCGTCACTAGCTCACTTTAAATTTTAACAACACATAGCAAGAAATAAGATATGGTGATCCTATGCACAAACTCACTAAGGCGTCCCCAAACATCCTCCAAATCATACCAAGATACGACACATCTTTTGATTCAAAGCGTCTATGCATTTCAAGTTTCGAAGTGATCTTCCTTCGCCAAGTCATTTTAGGTTTTCAAAACCACTTAGCCGTTATTGCTTTGAATGCAATGTGTCCCATTGCTGGGAGACACAAATCCTATGTAATACGACTTGACTTTAGTTTCCCTCTTAAGCTCTACGTTGGATTGAATCCAAATTTACCGTGCACACGGAAGCACATTAGGTTGTTTCACCTTTAAGCACAATTTTATTTTAGATTTTTCATTTATTTTTAGTTCCTCCTCTGTTTTTACAACCGTGCAATAGAGCTTAAGAGTGTGGGCTTTTTAGGATTTTCTCTTAGAACCACCTTAAGGGATGGTGGTGTACACTCCCTGACTTCACTTAGGCAAGGGAAGCATACCACATGGAACCTACTCTACATGAAGGTCCACCCCAGATTCTAAGAGTCCACAAGTTTCCACCGGAAACGGAATAATCAACCACTCAAACACTCAATCCTCCTAGCACAATAAAGGAATCAAAAGTATGCCCGTAATCTACCTTCACCTTTCCATAGATACCCGGGACATCCCTTCGTGAGACTTGTGCACAAAATACTACGGTGTTTCCTACTCTCATGAGCCATTGCATTGGATTCTCTTCGGTTTCTAGGTCCTAAGTTGCCCTTTCTACAAAAAATTCAATTTTTTAGGGTTTTCTTGTTTATATATATATATATATATATATATATATATATATATTTAGACACTACATGTAACTGGACAACTCGACTAACCAACAACAAAGGGTAGGTGGACTCATTAAATTAAAGTGCAACAATAATATACAATGCCCTGGTACTCACGGGATTTTGTTTTTGCTCTAGTTTCTTCGTCCGATGTCCGATTCCTTCGATTCTCGCGCTCACAAACTCGCCATTGGATGTAGAATCCAATGTTGAATGAAAAATTCCCAAATTCCTGGGAATATTTCATCTCCTCTCCAAATTTGCTCCCTAGCGAAAGATGTGCCCCTTTAAACTTGTGTTTTCTTTCATCCCTCTTCGGATTCCGATGCGTGCAACTCCGGACCACAACTAGCTGCAAATATATTCAATTAGTGAATAACTACTCCTCGAACTCGAGTAGCCTCTCTTCCAAGCTCCTATTAGCAAATTGCTCGTTGTGCCTCGTTTTGCGTGCAATGTAGTGCACGTGCATCAAGAAGGGGAATCCGAAGGGTTCTTGGGTAACTTTGTCCTGCATGCTCATAGGAAATATTAAACCGCTATCTCTCGCCCCTCAAAATCAAGTATGAAGAACTAAATACAAAAATAAAATAACGAAAGTCTTACTGTACATTGAGTTGCCTCCCAAGAAGCGCTTGTAATTTAAGGTCGACGGCCCGACTCGGTTACCTCAACCGTCTAGGATAGTGAAGGATTCTTAAATCTTCACTTCTTCTTCTTCCACCATCTTTTCTCAATGACTTTCTTCTCAAGTGCACGCCTGTGCTTCAAAGATGGTGGACAATTGTAGAAGATGGCCCCTTTCATCTTATACTTTTTCTTCTTAATCAGCTTCCACGAAGTACTAATGGGCTCAAATGAATCTTTAGCCATGAAACCATCCCAGTAATACTCATTCGGTGCTATATGATCTCCATTAGATACATGCATCTCATCTATACCTCCACACTTGACGATTTCCAACCCCTTGACTATGGCATATAGATCGTCAATAGGATAGCCAACCGAACAAGAAATCGGAAGTTTCCCATCACGTTTTCCCCAAAAGACTCTTCATACACAAGTATTCTCAACTCACTGCGGACTTGATTTACATGTGATATGGAAAAGTCTTCAAAAAACTGAGAAGGGACTTTTACCTCAATTGTAATGGACACTATTTCTTCGCCAACTCCATCATCAGTATACCACAAGCTCTCAATGTAGGTGTCATCCCACTCATGCCAAGGCTGTGAGATAATTGGAGATTGCCATGCAGAGAGCATCGCCTCCTCCATTGTTGGACACACAAGTCCACCCCAGTCTGAATTAGAGTCCGAGTCCTCATAAGGGGAAGAGTCCACCAATGGTTCATGGACATTGCATTCTTCGATCGACTCATGTATCTCTTCTTCCACGACTGCAGTTTGGGATGCAGATTCTCTTTCTTGCTCCATCCTAGCTATCAGTGTCCTTTTCATGTCTAGGACCGCCGGTAGCCAATGAGGTTCATCCAAACCATCTTGTGATGGTGTCCATAGAGACTCAATTAAGGGCTCAATGGCATGTGGCAGAGGCTCCTCTTGTGGCTCATCTGTGATAAGGGACATACTTGTGATGCGCGCTTGGATCTCCCCCATAATATTGTGCAAGTTTTCTATGCTCGCTGATGAGTCTTGGTGGTGCTGAGGCTGCGGTGGATCGAATATGCATGCGTCTTCATACTTGTGATCCTTCTTGCATTTGTAGCACCAAATCATTGAGCATGTGTCATCATTGTGCCAAAATCTACATTTAGCACACTAGTAGGGGTAATCAGAGATCCCCACATAATCGTCGTCGCTCCACATGCTCATTACGTCTCCTGCTTCCTGCGTTCTTGCAAAAAAAAAAACTCACAAGAAACCCGTGAAGCATAGAGATAGAAACAAAATAAAACAAACTAAAACCAAACTCTACATTTAGCACACTAGTAGGGGTAATCAGAGATCCCCACATAATCGTCGTCGCTCCACATGCTCATTACGTCTCCTGCTTCCTGCGTTCTTGCTAAAAAAAACTTACAAGAAACCCGTGAAGCACAGAGATAGAAACAAAATAAAACAAACTAAAAGAATGGTACTCTAAACTAACTCCTAACTAAATAATCTACCGCTATCCCCGGCGACGACACCAAAAACTTGACGCGCGATCACTACGCGTTGCTACACAGGTATACAGTTGTAGATAGTGCTTTCTAGACAGACAGATCTTAGCCACGTGGCGACCATCCAGCACACCTAGCTGTGCTCCGCACACACTGGATCACCGCCCGCGCTGATCCACGTGGGGGCTGCGAGATAGGGCCCTCGCATACCACCACACGGGACTTGTAGGGACTTAGTTGTTTGGAGGCTAGAGTAAGTCCTGTCGCGCGCGAGCGACAACCAAGCCCGCGCGCGACCTTCAGTAACTGCTTCGAGAGATTTATGGAACGAGCTCCATAAACCCGGTCAACCTCATAATGGTCCCGTATACGCGGACGAAGTGCGTAACGGTTCCTATATACGCGGACGAACGTGCCTTTGTGGTTAAGCTAATTAAGCCGCCGTTAATGGGCGCATTAACCCACTACAACGGTAACATTCTCCGTTATATATAGGATCGTTAACCCTTCCATACGAGGACGAATCACCTGAACTACGCGGAAGCTCTGCCAAAATTCTGTCTCTCTCTCATACAGTTACCATTGTCTTACTCTCTCCCTACTGACACCCTACTCTTTCCGTGTTCTTTCTATCCCCTGCTCTTGGTGTATATTGAATCCACCTCAAAGGATTCTCTCATACACATTTGGTGAACCCGACATGAACCTACCATTGTAAGAAACCATGTCTCACGAGGATGAAGTCAGCAACAGATCTCCATCCACGGAAACAACCTCGGGAGAGGAGACCCGTCACACTTCTGCGGTCGCCAGCGAGACTCCGACTTTGGAGGCTTTGAACGCCACTATCCAGAATCAGGGAAAGGCCCTCCAGGCTCAATCCGCACAGATGGATCGGATAATGGCTATCCTCGGAACTCTTGCTCCGAATCCTACATCGGGCACTGCTGTCTATCTGGGAGGGGGAACCTCTACCACCCAGGGAACTGGAGTGGTACCTACACCACCTAACCCTAATTCGCAAACCCCACCAGCAATGGTGCAATTACCCTCTGTTCAGGGGAAAACGACCCAAATACCGTCCCTTACCACACATATTCCTCAACCACCAACTGTGGCACCCAACATCTCTTCACAATACCCCTTGCCTCCTCCGCCGGAACTGCTGGGCAACGTGACTGCCGCAAACGCTAGGGCCATTTAACCTGACCCCTTTGCCTCGATGGGAAGACATCAAGGATCAGTCGCCAGCAGGAGTAATGGTGACAAGGGAGGATGCTAAGGAAAAGTTGTACTGCACAATGCAGAGGCTCCATGGGATTGCCACAACCCCGAGTCCGATCAATATGCGCTGGATCAAAAAGTATTATCCTTAACCTCTCTCTTTACATACATTGGATTCAAATGTCTATTGGATTGTATGTCTAGTACTCCGTTGAATTCATGCGTTGTTTCCTCCCATACGAGGAACTTGTAATTTTGCCTCTCCCATATGAGGGTGCCTTTAATAAAAGAATTATCCCATATGAGGAACTTGTAATCTTACCTCTCCCATACGAGAGTACTTTTAATAAAAGGACTCTCCCATATGAGAAGAATTTTATTATCTCAGCTGTCTTTTTATCGTTTTATTTGCTTCTTTGCTTGCTTATAACAAAAGTCTATCTGCCTAGATAGCAGCCATAATATACGATCCCATGCGATCCAAAGCCTATCTGCTGAGATAACAACAATGTTCAAATACGATCTTAAGTGATCTAAAAGCCTATCTGCCTAGATAGCAGCCATAATATACGATCCCATGCGATCCAAAGCCTATCTGCCGAGATAGCAGAAATGTTGAAATACGATCTTAAGTGATCTAAAATCCTATCTGCCTAGATAGCAGCCATAATATACGGTCCCATGCGATCCAAAGCCTATATGCCGAGATGGCAGAGATGCTGAAATATGATCTTAACTGATCTATAAGCCTATATGCTTAGATAGGAAGCTATGGCAACAACGCCCCGTGCGACGCAAAACTTATCATCTTGAGGAAAATAATTATTCAGGCGAATATCCGAATGCGAAACGTGAAAGAAACATAACTTGTTTTATAGCAAACGTGCATGCGATATTACAATTTGTTGTATCAAACAAGAACAGCAAATGCACAATTGCATTTCATTAACAGTCAAAATGACTTAAAATTTATCTGTCTAGATAGCATCTTACAAATAAAAGCTCATACTAAGAAGATTCTTACTATAAAACAAACGGCCTACAAATGCTAGCAAAAACTATGCGACGCTATCGTCGAGGTCCTAGATCTGAACAAGGCTCTTGATTGGTCTTCTGCCCAAGAGATATGCCGGATGAACCTCATGTCCTCGCGGATGCGGACGTGAAGAACAAGTGGAGAATAGCTCCTGGGGCAGGAAGCTTATTGTGCAGAGGGACGAGCGCCATGGCTCGTCACACCTTGTTCAAAAACATGGAGGCAAATAGTTCTCCTCCAGGAAAGCTAGAGGAGAAACACTCCATTCATTACGATTGAGTAAAAAGGTCAGTATGGAACTGCGCCTAGCCGGAAGGCAGCCGGAGATACGACCTGCAAACATAATAGACGAAGAAGAATCTTCGCAGAAGCATGAGATATTATGTATATCTTCTTCAAAGTGATCATGAAGATCAACAAGATTTATAAAGAAGATCTTGCGAGCTATTTCTATGGAACAAAGCACAAACTCAGGTTTCACAACTTGAAATTGCAATGAATCAACAAAAGACAAACATTGATGCCAGCAGTCGTAAGGACTCATGGCAAGCCACATTTTGGGATGAAGAACCCAAGCAGCAAGAGGCAGGGTTTATATAGACTCTATAGGGACTCTTTAATTCCCTGGCTGAGTCAGCAAAGCTTGGAAAATGGGTATGAATCAATTACTTACGTCTCAAAAGAGGTAAAATTCAATTACCCTACTAAAGGCTATGGCGATTCGGTGGCACGCCCTAATTAATGACAGAAGGTCATAATAAGGATGGGCTTCCCAAGGAAACCGTGCTTATCTAATAAATCATTAGCGCGAAAATCAAGGCAGATACGTCACCATGTGACGTCATAATTGATACGCATCAAGATATGAGTGCAAATCCTCAAAAGGGCAAAATGGGACATAGAGTTTCAAATAAAAAAAGGGGGAGAAGCACTAGCATTACAATGATATTTTTGTTTCCCGCGCTTCAAACTCACAAATGCGAGAATTTGGGTGAGCCTTTTGAGAAGATATCCGAAGCCTAGATTGCCTTGTACTTTAGTTTAAAGCCCTTTGCATGTGCTATAAAGCAGCCGTGCACTATTAGGAGAAATGGTCGCAGGGGTGGCCACAGACAGCTGCTCCAGAATCCAGATGGCTTTTGTCAAGAAAAGTCTCCTATCATAAGGTTCTATCTCCAGAGATCTCACGAATGACCAGGGGTATGAGAGGCGCATCTGAACCAGCCAGTCCACATCAGCTTGCTTCATTCCTGAAAAAGTTGATTCAAGTTTAGAGAATGAAAGCTTTTAAACGAAGGTGTAGAATGCGAAAAATGGTAACATACCAGTCCCTTCAAGGATCTCACGTAAAGAGGGAATGCGCATTGCTGGAAAGGGGAAAGCATGCCCTCGCTGCATTGCTCGTATGTCAGCCGCGAGCTCGAGCTCATCATAGTTGGCAGGGAGAGTATAAGTCGCAACAGGTGCGACGGCAGCTCCAACTTGTGATCTCCAAAAACTCCATGATGGGGGAACCTCTAAAAGCTCTACCTCTGTTGAAGGAACAACAACAGTAGTAGCTGCTGCTCGAACAGGAACTTCTTCGGCTGCGAGGGGCTCTTGTGGCTCGGGAGCATTCATTTGAACATCAACATTCGTATGTCATGCTATGTCTTCCATGACCTGTTCACTTTCATGAACTTCAGCTCTAGCACCCTATGCTTCCATTTCCTCAACTGCGGCATCAGCATCTTCTTCTCTTAGCACGGTGTCAGCTTCGACATCATCAGATACCTCGATGACGTCCTCCAGAGGCTCTCCTGCATACTCAGCAGCTGCGATAGGCTTCTCCATGTGAGAGCTTCGCTCTGGAGCATAAGATGTAGGGAGCTGACCCCTTTGTTCCTGCACATCCTCATCGGCATCACCTGCGATATAAGACAGGAAAATATTAAGGTAACTTGCATTATACAATGTTTTGTTATTTTGATAGAACAAAAGCGAGCACCTCCACACTTAGGTGGGATCGCAGCACCTTCATCATATGTTAAATATGCGACACCGTATCCTATTAGAGTATCCTCATTCAGCACATCTTTAAGGTGAGCGTGACCTGGGGTGCGAAGAAACTCGTTACAATAAGGAGTGGGTCACCAAGCTGGGATTCGCAAACATTGTTTGGATAGTTACCTGAGGGTTCGCCACATTTGCTTACTAACCAGCGGCGAATGTCACTTTTTGAAAGGCCATGCTTTAACACACCAATAATTACTTCTTGTTAAGTTACAGCAAGGTTAAAAATCTCACCTTATTTGCCGCCTGCAATCTTCTCAAAGTTCCCTTGAGATTGTTCCAAAGCAGTCGCATCGGCGTTATCAACATGCTGTTCTTCCAAACTCCTACTTTTTATGAGCTCGATCTCATCTTCCTCGAGCTTCCTCCTTCTCTCTTCGGCTTCAGCAGCCTTTCTCTCGGACTCAACAAGGATGTCTTCGTCTATGGCCTCGCTGGAAATGCCAGAGCGAGACCCCTTGGTCTTTTTCTTTTCCTTGGCCAGGAGGCCGCTGATGGTTTCTGTGTCATCACCTGCGAAAGAACAAACTATTCGGCAACTGTTGCAAGAGCTAAAGTGTGAAGAAGACAAGTTTGTTTGAAGATACCTTCCGAATCTTCTTCTTGTATCTCACATATTTCTTCTTCTCTTTCGCTTTCTTCCCTTTATTCTTCATCATCTCTTCCTCTCACTTCTCTCCTCTTGTCCTCCTCTTCCTCCTCTTCCTGACCAAAAGGAATAAAAGTCTCAACTGCGAGCTCTTTCTGCGCTTTTCTTGGCATGCAACCTTTGCCTTTTTCTTTAGAGGCAAGAGCTTTCGCAGGAGACGGAGTTGGAGCACTCCTAGGAGGAGAGGAGATCGTAATGCCCTTATTCTTTTGTCTCTTGGCTCGCGGGGCAACATCTGCGGGAGGAGACGGAGCATTCCTGGGAGGAGACAGAGCTGGAGTATTGTCTATCAGCGAGCTAGCAAACGCATCCATTACCTCGCGAATCAGAGTCTCTACTTGGGGAGTTATTCCCATTGTTAAAGGAATTTCCTTGTCCTGCCTTTTCGTGGCAACAATAGAGTTAACCAACGATTTGGAGCGCTCTCCAGATGCGAACCTCCTCAGATAGCACTAAAAAAATGGAGTGTAAGTTTCAATGCACCAAAATAAAGGAGTTTAACATGCATAAAGGGAATTTTTTACCTTGGTAAAATCTTCGTTGTACTTGATAACATGCGAAGCTCCCTCCCTAATAGCGGTCATCTTCTCCTCAAGAATGGTGGATGGGCACAAGTGATTGTCAAGATCCAGCAAGGAGTAAAACCCATACTGAGAATCATCCAAGCTGCAATTAGGAAGGAATGGAAAGGCATTCCTTTTGATCGCAGGAGCTTCGCTGGGCTGAGGAGTCGAGTGCGTTTCGAATCTGGCTTGCTGGGTAGCCCAGTAAGAAATCCAATTTCTGGAGAGGCGACCTTCACGGCTACCTGAAGGTTGAACGAAGGGCAGGTTTCTCCAAAAGATCGTCTGCCACTCGCCAAACACCAGTCGCTTGTAGCAGCCTCTTGCGATCGATTTAGGCCAAATGGAAGGCGCCACTGCATCAAAACCAAACTGGGGAGAAACGCGAGTTGGATCAACGTCGACTGTGATCCTTTCATATCTGGGAGTAAGTTCAGGAACATACTCAGCAAGAGCAGGAAAGGAACCCCTTAGACACCGGAAGAATAATTCGCGATAGCGCTCATGACCTTCGAGAAGGAGTTCTTCTGAGTAAGCAAGAGGTTTGGCGGGATATAGCTTCGGGAACCAGCACATATTTTCAATATGCGTGGCGTAAGGCCTAGCTGTAAACTTGCTCCGGTCATCGCATATCAGACTCCAGGTGCACTTGGGAAGATTGGTTCTAAACCATCGAGCAGCCCTCCCACTGGAAAGTTCAGTCTCCGCGCCTGGGACATACCACTTGCTGGGCCTAGAAGGATCGGGAGCATAAGAAGGCCATCGCTCAAAAACACACATGGTAAGGAATGCGATGTTGACATAAGTCAACACATCAAGACGAACGCGAGAATCCTTGATCGCCACTACCAGATGGTCCAATCTATGATATAAAGTGCCCCAGATCAGAGGCCCAAATCCGATCCTCTGGCCGAGGGCCAACTTAACAGCAAGGGGGAGGACATGATTAAAAACCCCATCATGAGGGTGACCATCAATCAAGTACCTCGACAACCTGGCACAGAGGAAGCCACACAAGGTTAGATGGTATCGTTTTCCCTCTACATAATTCTTCGCATTTGGATTCTTGTCCAGAAGTTCCTTGGTAATACCACCATTCGCATAGTCACGAAAGAAGTATTGCACCCATTTGCCCCAGGTGTTCTTCGCAGAAGTCTCAACAAGCTGCCATTCAGGAAGAACTTTCGCAGATGTCCAACGAGTGGAGATTTTCTTCACCTCGTTTAGGCATTCTTCCATCTGCGCATATAGAGCAAGCTCTGAAGCAGTCCTCAAAGGGCTCAGGGGATCCACTTCGCCAATAGGAGAAAGGTCATACAAGATGTGCACATCTTCCAAAGTAGGAGCAGCCTTGAACTCAGCAAAGTGGAAGGTGTGAGTCGCAGGTGAATAGAGAGAAAGAAGGTTTAGAAGCATGGATTGATCCAGCTTCACGGCAGCACCCTTCATAGCACGAACTGCGAAATAAATCCCAGCATTTTCTAATGCGATAACATGGTGGGTCAATACATGGTCAATCTACTCATCCATCAAGTCCAACTTTTGAACAAAGGCCTGAGTAGAAATCGCAGTATGAGGGAAGAACCCATTTTCAATCCCTAGCCTAACCACATCCTTGGAGTCGATTGACTCTAGCATGGCTTCATTGGTAGGCGGGGTCAGTGTTCGCAATTCTCCGGATGGGGCAGGAGCTGGTAGGTTCTTCACCTTAACCCTAGCATGATAAAAATCTTTTCCACCCAAATAGGGGGCTTTTCTCCACAAGGTCTTGGGAAGATCAGGTATTTCTTCAGGCTCTTTAACGGGTTTAGATCCTTTTGTCTTGGCCATTCCTGCATAAAAGCAAGAAAAAAGGGGGGGGGGGAGAATATACCCACTTTCAAGTTTAAATTTCAGATTCAGGAAGCAATTTTGGTTTGTTAGAAGAAGATGAACAGTTCAGGGTCAGTTCTGGGTTTAGAATCTCATAATTTCAGAAAAGTTCATCATTCGAAATCATCACAATCTGGTGATTCAATCAGTTATGGGTTTAGGAAAAGCCTCTTTCGCAGTTCTCAATGAACGGTATATTCCAAATAGCTCTGGGTTTACAGATCCAAGACAGTTCAAAGGATATTTAAACACATTAATGGAATTAAGCAAAGCCGACCTAGTTTTGGTGAAGCAAGTTGAAGGAGACGATTGACAAGGAAGAACTGATGGTTGATTACTTGAATCTGATCTTGAAGGCTTCCAGGTAACATTCACTTTAGAGAGAGAAGTGATGCTTTGCAACGATGGAGAGCATATAGTATTTATTCAAAACAATGAGGAGTCGCGTCCTTTCAGTGGTCGAATCGCAACCGTCACAGTCGAATCGCGCAATCACAGGACGAGCTGACGTCACGCCTAAAACCCTAAAAGAACAGACGGCACGACTCTAGGGATTCTAGGTCATAATGGCACGCACGGGGGCTGATTTTGCGTGTATTTGAATTGGTGCGTGGCAGCGACGCATGCATTGGTTCCTGCGCACTGAAGCCTATCCGGCTATGTGTCTTCACGCGCAGAAAGGGGGCTAATGTTGATAGTGCTTTCCAGACAGACAAATCTTAGCCACGTGGCGACCATCCAGCACACCTAGCTGTGCTCCGCACACACTAGATCACCGCTCGCGCTGATCCACGTGGGTGCTGCGAGACAGGGGCCTCGCATACCACCACACGGGACTTGTAGGGACTTAGTGATTTGGAGGCTAGAGTAAGTCCTGTCGCGCGCGAGCGACAATCAAGCCCGCACGCGACCTTTAGTAACTGCTTTGACTGTTTTATGCCACGAGCTCCATAAACCCGGTCAACCTCATAACGGTTCCGGTATACGCGGACGAAGTGCGTAACGGTTCCTATATACGCGGACGAACGTGCCGTTGTGGTCAAGCTAATTAAGCCACCATTAATGGGCGCATTAACCCACTACAACGGTCACATTCTCCGTTATATATAGGATCGTTAACCCTTCCATACGAGGACGAATCACCTGAACTACGCGGAAGCTCTGCCAAAATTCTGTCTCTCTCTCACACAGTTACCATTGTCTTACTCTCTCCCTACACACACCCTACTCTTTCCGTGTTCTTTCTATCCCCTGCTTTTGGTGTATATTGAATCCACCTCAAAGGATTCTCTCGTACACAACAGTCAAGTAATAACGTGGAGTATTTTGGACTCAGAGTTATCGAACCCAAGGGAAGGTGTTTACTATATGCTCTAGCTTACCAATTAAACTCAATTTACCTAAGTAACCGGTAAAAATTGTTGTAGTTTGAAGTGTTGTCACCCTCAAACAAGTGACTAGCAATGGTTGTGAAATAACGCGAATAAAATGATTTGATGTAAATCAGAGGAGAGAAAGCTAGGCAATCTATAGATCACCTAGGGTAGTTTTGACAATTCCGGATTCCATGTTCTAACACAATGACTCTTAGTAACATATGCTGGGTAATGGCATTGACAATTACCTATCGGTCTCATATCCCTCTCAGGCCAAGTATACTACCTATGTGTTCTAGTAGGCCAACAATGTTGCAAGGGATAATGTCCTCTCAGACCACCATTCACGAGCAACTCATTACGTCCTACTGCATTTACCCTCATCTAGCCATTCCTATCCAACCAACCTCTCAGTCTAGTCAATTAAGAATGATATTGTTTACTCATCCCAACTAGGGTAGAGTTGTTTTCACACACTCACTAGTTACGTAGTAATTTCGGGTCATGACTCCTACGTTACTAAGAATTAAGCATAATAAAAAAGATAATTAGGCTACCAATATCATCATTAAGCCTAGTTCATGATTGAATGAAGAAATAGATAATCCACATCACACATCTTAGGCCTAACTTGTCATTGAAAGAACTCAACATGAAGAAAACCAAAACAATCTTCATTGAACCATAATCCTAGCATGAAAGATCATCCGAAACCCGGAAAGTATCATCAAAACATAAACCTTAGGCTCTCCATAGATGCCTAGTTATGAGTTTATCTACTCATAACGCAAGTTAACATGGTTATTGAATAGTTCATACAAGAAAGTAGAGAGAAAAATAGATCAAAACGCTAGAAATCGTGAAGATTGGCGCGATCCGGGCTCTTCTCCTTGCTTGAAGTCGTTCCCAATGAAGTCTCCTTGCTCTCCTCCTTCTTCGTGGCTCTCTGGATGCGTGAATGATGTATATTTTCGTCCCTAGGTCGTCCTTCTTTCATAAACCGCAGAAGACTTCAGTAATTGCACAATAGCCCCCTGAAATCTGCTCCTGACTTCAATAGGCCATAACTTCTTCGTCGGAACTTGGATTTAGCTCCGTGACCTATTGTTGGAAAGCTCTCTGAGTCTATTTTCATTTGGAACTCGTCTCACCCACATATTATATTTAGAAATCCTGCTAGGATCAAAATAGTGCAAACTGGCCATCCAAGGTCCTCCAATTCGGCTTCTCTTGACTCCACTTGAGCTCCCGTGGTTTCCGAAGTTCGTTCCATGCCTCCTATGAACCGATTAGAACCCTTTCATGCCAAGAAAACATGATCAAACATACCAAGCAATTATATTTGACAAATAACAATGAAATATGCATGGAAAACGCCCGGACTAACAATGTAGCACATGGTGAGCAACAAGTGATAAAATGACTTTTATTCTCCAACGTTAGGCCCACATCACTCTCAAATACCTATTAACATGTGGTAAATGCTAAATAATTATATCCCATAAAAGGTGCTATCATTACAAAAGTGGCATAAGAGGATTCTGCCTCAGGTATGGAATACGTTAGGGAGATGATGAAGAGGATAACGAAACGAGTAGAGAAACTGTCAGCGACATGGGAATCAAGTATTCAAGAGCCACAAGAGGAGCCCTTGCCACATGACAGTGAGCCTCATATTGAACCTTCATCATCATTTCCACAAGGGGATGATTCGGATGAACCACATTGACTTTCATTTGTACGAGAGATGCAGAGTACATTTTGGGCTAAGATGGAGCAAGAACAAGATGCACCACAAGCTATGACAGTGGAAGAAGCGATACCTGAGCTGAGCAATGACTGTAGTGTCCAGGAACCATTGGTGTACTCCGCCGTTTATTAGGAATCAGACTGTGATTCAGACTGGGGTTGACCTATGTGCCCAAGATTGGAGGACCTGCCATATTGCGAGCCAAAACTGCATGTTCCCTCATGTCCTTGGTATGAATGGGAAGAAACTGACATTGGAAGCATGTGGTGTGCTGATGATGAAGATGATGAAGTACTTGTGCCCATACCTATGAGATAAAAGCCCCTACTCATACTTTTGAAGAGTTCTCCGTATCTGATATTAATCAAGTATGTGATGAGTTGGAAAGACTTGTGTATGGAGATTATTATGGGAAAGAGCATCATGAGAAATTTTCAATTTCTTGTCACATTGGCTATTCTATTGATGATCCACACGCCATAGTTAAGAAATTGGAAACCAACAATGTAGGGGTGTGGATGACTTACATGCGCTGATGAAAGAGCATCAAGCACCAACGAGGTACTAGTGAGATGAATTTATGTAGAAGGATGAATTTGAGCCCAGTGGTATTTTGTCGAAGTTGATCAAGAAGATATATTAAAAGACGAATAGAGTCAGCTTCTACAACTCTCCACCATCTGCACAGCACAGGGGTGCACGTGAAGTCAATGAAAAGAGATGGTGGAAGAAGAAGTGGAGGGATAAATATGCCTCCACAATCCTTTTCGGTTGAGGTAACTGGGTTGGGCCGTCGAATTTAAATTACAAGCGCTGCTTGGGAGGCAACCCGATATAGAGTAGAATGCGATTTTTTTTGCATTTAGTTCTCCATATCTGATTTTGAGGGGTGAGAGAGTGAGAGAGTTGCTTTAATACTTTCAATCATTGTGCAGGGACACAGGTACATAAGACGCTTAGGATTCCCTTTCTTGATGTGCGTTTTCGAGAGTGTTGAGCAGGAGCACATCAAAATCCGGAAATAGATGCAGATTGCCGGAAACTGTCACGATCCACAAGACCCCTTCTTGTTGCAGTTTCACGGAAACGGTTCCCATGTAGTTCCGGGCACCCTAGGTATCTATTACTCTCTCCGCTTCTATGTTCTGAGCGATAATTGTTGAAATCCACCGTCTATACATTTATGCGAGGAAACCTCCTATTTGATATCTGAATTCGTTGAGCACAACGAAGCGCTTAAGTGTGGGGGGTTTGTATCTTAGTCTTCTAGCCATGTTGTCTTGCATAGCCTTGTTACATGTGGTTATGTAGTGCTCTGTAGTAGCTGTGATTAGTGTAGAGTCTTAATATATTACCGTGATGTGTTAAATGTTTAGTTTTGCATTGCTTTGCACTTTTACTTTATTGAGTCCCCCTACCCAAAACTTGTGGTTAGTCGAGTTGGCCAAAGCATATAGAGTTAGGAAACAATGAATAGAATAATGAAATAAATAAATAAAAAGAAAAGCAGAAAATTTAGAAAAAATTGAAAATTTTGAGTTGGGCAATTGATGAAGCTTGAAACTAGAGAGAGTTCAATGAAAATGTCCCAATGAATAGGAAGCACCGTAGTAGGTAAAACTTTAATTTTTTAGTATCCTGCACACCTGTTTCACGAAAGGATGTCCCGCGTATTCAGAGAAAAGTGAAAAGTAGATTTTGGGCATACCTTTAGTTCCTATAGTGTGCTAGGAGGATTTGGTCTTGGGGTAATCGAATAGTCTGTTTTCTGTGGAAACTTGTGGCCTCTTGAAATCTAGGGCGAACTTTCGTGGTGAGTTGGTTTCACGTGGTATGCTGCTATAGCCTAAGTGAAGTTAGGGAGTGTACACCACCATCCCTTACGACGGTTTCAAGAGCTAACCAAAAACCCACACTTAGTTGCTCTAACTGCATGTCTGAAATAAAAAGAAGAGAACGAAAAATAAAAGAAATCAAAATATTCTCTTAGACTAGATACGGAGAAAAACCTAATGTTCCCCCGTTCGCACGGGGAATTGGGATTCAAACCAATTAGAGCGGCTAAGGGAAAATTGAAGTCAAGCCGTATTACGCGGAGTTGTGTCTACCGTCACTAAGAAAACTTGCATTTAATTCAATAACGACTAAGAGGGTCTATGAACCTCATATGACTTGGCGACAAATGACCACCATAAGACTAAGGGTGCCTAGACCCTCTGAGCTAAGGACGTTCCCAGATATTGGATTGAGATTGGTGGATGTTTGGAGACCCCTTAGTGAACTTGTGCGTAGGGTCATTGTATTTTCAAGTCCTTTTTGGGGTTGTGTGAATTGCAAACGAGAGTTTTGAGAGCTTGATGATTCTGGTTAGTGATAGCGAGATTGCACGTCTCTTAAGAGAAAGAAAAAATTGTGTTGTCAATTCTTGCATTGTTCTATAATAGAGTTTAATTGTATAGTCATGTAGATCACATTATTGTGTGTGTGAGTTGTTCGTGTCACATGGCTAGTAGAGTTGTATGCAATTAGGTGGAAAACGTCGTGTGAGACTTGATTTTGCTCGGGACGCGCAAAAAGGTAGTGTGGAGGATTTGATTCTACCTATTAGAGTTTTATTTCTTGCACGTTTTATATTGTCTTGTGGGATTTTCGGGTTGATAATCTTAGTTTTACACAATGATTAGAGAGATAACATAGAATTTTAGCTTTGCGCATGAATTCGTTAATCCTAGCGTTTCTCATATGATTTTATGTATTTTTGTCACGTTTTATCGCACGGGTTTCGCTTTGTGTTGTTTTAACAGGAGACAGAGCCTTGGAGATGAAGAAGAGAGGAGAAACAAGCTCGATAGATTAATCGGGAGCTGAAATGATGAAGAAATCATGAAGAATTGCTGAAAAGACATGGAGAGGGGGTTAAAGTGTCATTTAATGAAATTTACGTAAAGACACTTTAACCCCTCTCTTGAGGAGAGCCCCATGTAGGGTTTTGATCATGGATATGCACCGGAATAAACAAAAATTTATCCATTCAACACCCTCCGAGGATCACATGAAGATAATTCATAGGGAATCAAACAAGTACCTCGTGGTTCTCCATTGATGACTTCAAACGCGAATAGTCTTCATGTCTCTACGGTTGATCCACACCTAGGATTGAGATCTAGATCCTCCAATCTCCTTGTGCTATCTAGGAAGAATGGAAGAGGAAGAAGAAATCACACAACGGAGGACCAAAGGGAAGCTCAGCCTCCTTGTTGTGGCCAACGAGTAGAGGGGGCAGACTAGGGGCGGTCAGCTCCTTGTCTTGCTCTTTCTCCTTGCTTCTCTCCTAATCAAATTATGTTATGAGCATATGTTATGAGGGAAGGAAGCTGGGAGAATCCTTCATATAGTCTAACTACTTCTTGTTACTACATAAAGGCCCTCTCCTAATCATACTCAAGTTCGGATTAGTCCAACTTGCACATTAGTTCTACTAAGTTAGCAAGTTGTTGCGTTTTGATCCTTCTAATTAATTAATCATATTAATTAATTCCCATGTCTAGTTAAATCCATATGGCATGTGACCCCATAAATTTCTACTTAGTTGGTAGTAACTATTTACTAATCTGGAGCGGTCTATGGAAAAACATCCATAGTACCCAACTAATAGAAATAGTCATCCGACAAACCTTGTGCAAGTATTGTCTCATCCTTTATTCTAAATATCCGGATTGGACACAAGACATACAAGTCACACTCGTATATCCAATACATAGTTCCTCGATCATGGGAATAACCTTATTCGTGCAAACAACATCAATATCCTATATTGATTTATTTGAGTCTGGCCAGACATTCTATAAGCACTATCCCTCGAGTGGCCTAGTATATTTTCTCCCGTTATGTAGGAGGGAAAAATTGTATCTATGTCACTACAATATCTAAGATTGCTTCCTATTGTGTCCGATATGCGTCTTTATGACTACCCAGTCACGGTGTAGCGTTTGACACTACCAAAACACAATATTCTACAACTAGATGATCTAGTGACTTCAAGTCTAAGGATGACCATACCTTTGTCACAGCGAGAAGCACTTGTGAACTTACATAACATGTATGTAGCCTTCTCGGATATGGGTCAATCCAGTATGCCGTTACTCCTAATGCATACCCATGTGTTGGATCGTGATATCTCCATATCAATCCAACCCCATACTAGTCTATAGGTGATTGTCCTGTTAGTGAGTATAACGGACCAGGTATATTTAAGATAAACAACACAATTGTAAATCTAAGGGCTTCATTATATTAAATATCTCCATAAATAATACAATGAATATTCTTGCCAATTTACTGTTCATACTAAACTAGATTGCCTCTAGGGAATCTATTCCAATAATTTCCCACTTGCACTAGAGCCATTCTGGTGCATCTCGTATGCCAATGCTCCTAGTGTGCCCTTCATACAACTCTACTGGATCTGTAATGCTAGGAACCACACCAAGCTCAGTGATAAACTTACTAATTCCAACAGCCTCCTTTGCTGCGCCATTCGTAGCAATGTACTCAACCTCTGTTGTAGAATCAGCCACCGTCTCTTGGTTAGAACTCTTCCAGCTCACCGCTGCTCCATTTTGGCAAAACACAAGCTCTGGCTGTGATCTGAAATCATCTCTGTCGGTTTGTAAGCTTGCATCCGTGTAACACCTTACACGTAACTCCTATCAAGAACGCATCCTTAGTTTTTCTCAAGTACTTTAGGATGTTCTTGACTGCAATCCAGTGACTCTCAACTGGGTGGGACTGATATCTGCTTGTTATACTCAATGCATAAGACAAATCTGGTCTAGTACATAACATGGCGTACATGATGGATCCTATGACCGATGCATAGGGAACCCTACTTATGCGTTCCTTCTCAATCTCAATTGAAGGATAACCACTCTTTGAAAGAGTGATTTCATGCGACATGGGCAAGAATCCCTTCTTAAAATCTTGCATGTTGAACTGCTTCAACACCTTGTCTATGTATGTACTTTGACTTATGCTTGAGTTGCTTCATAGATCTATCTCTATAGATCTTGATACTGAGTATATAAGTCGCTTCATCTAAGTCTTTCATTGAGAAACACATTCCTAGCCAATCTTTAACATATTGCAGCATATGAATGTCATTTCCAATGAGTAGTATGTCATCCACATACAAGACCAGAAAAGCAACAGAGCTCCCACTAACCTTCTTGTAGACACAAGACTCATCTTCGTTTCTAATGAAGCCAAAATCTTTGACTACTTCATCAAAACGTTGATTCCAACTCCTAGAAGCTTGCTTTAATCCATAAATGGATCGTTGCAGTTTACAGACTTTGTTGGCTTGATCTTGATCTTGATCTGGCTCATCATCTTTGACTACTTCATCAAAACGTTGATTCCAACTCCTGGCGCACTCTACTTGACCTACAACGTTCTTGTGTTACTGGAACAGGCTGCTCCACAACCTCTTGCTGAACCTCTTCATGTTCCATAGTAGGATCAATGCTTTGTGGTTCTTGAACTTCTTCATGTTCTACAGTTTTCCCACTTTCTTATTTAAAGACAAATTCTCTTTCGAAAAACACGTCGGACCGAGCAACAAACACTTTGTTATCAGTTGGATTGTAGAAATAATATCCCTTAGTTTCCTTAGTGTATCCCACAAACTTGCACTTGTCCGACTTATGCCCTAGCTTGTCTGATTGTAAACGTTTTACATAGACATCGCAGCCCCAAATCTTCATGAACGACACTGTGGGAGGATTCCCACTCCACATCTCATGTGGTGTCTTCATGACTGACTTAGATGGAACACGATTAATGGTGAAAGCTGCACTCAATAGGGCATAGCCCCAAAATGATAATGGAAGATCTGTTTGATACATCATAGATCGAACCATATCCAATAGAGTTTTATTCCTCCTCTCGGACACGCCATTCCATTGTGGCGTTCCGGGTGGAGTGAGTTGGGACATTATCCTACACTCTCTAAGATAGTCGTCAAACTCTTGGCTTAAGTATTCTCCTCCACGAAATGATTGTAGAGACTTAATAGTTTTGCCAAGTTGCTTCTCTACTTCATTCTTGAATTCTTTGAAATTTTCATAGGATTCAGATTTGTCCTTCATAAGGTATACAAATCCTTATCTACTGAAATCATCAGTAAATGTGATGAACTAGACATAACCACCCCTGGAAGGTGTGGTAAATGACCCACATACATCAGTATGTACCAGCGCCAATTGCTCACTAGTCCTCTCACCTTTCTTATTGAAAGGGGACTTCATCATTTTTCCCAATAAACAAGCCTCACATGTCTCATATGATTCAAAATCAAATGAGTCTAGAAATCCATCCTTATGGAGTCTAGATACACGTTTCTCTTTTTTATGGCCTAAACGATAGTGACATAGATAAGCAGGATTAAAATCATTTATTTTAATCCTCTTAGTATTTATGTTATAGACATGATTATCTAGATCAAGGATATATAATCCATTAAATAGTTGCTCACTACAATAGTGAATACTATCAAAATAAATGGAGCAACAATTGTCCTTTATTGAAATAGTAGAACCTTCGTTGTCCAAACAAGAAATAGAAATAATATTTTTGCTCATAGCAGGCACAAAATAGCAATTATTTAACTCTAACACGAATACTGAAGGCAGAAACCTCTCGTACACACCCACAACCAATGCAGCAACCTTTGCTCCATTCGCAACGCACAAATCCATATCTCCTTTAGCCAATCTCCTACTTCTCTTTAAATCCTGCACATTTTGACAAATGTGAGATCCACATCCAGTATCCAATACCCAAGATGAAGAGCAAGTAATATTGACATCTATAACAAAAATACCTGGTGGTGGTGGAATCACTATTCCAAGCCTTTTACCCTCAAGATAGTTTGGGCAGTTCCTCCCCCGGTGTCCAGGCTGATGGCAGTAGTGACATTCACCTTTAGTCTGACCTTTGGCAATGCCACCAACAGAGGTAAGAGCATCGTCCTTGGGTTTGGAAACTGCTTTGCCTTTTCCCTTGGAGGTAGAGGCAAAAATTTTTCCCTTTCCTTTCTGCACCATCATTATGGATTTGCCCTTACCCTTGTTGATGCTTTTTTTAGTTGTCCTCAACATATTGAGAAAATCTGGCAGAGGTTTCACGATCTCATTCATGTTATAGTTCATGACGAACTGTCCATAACTCTCAGGCAATGATTGCAGAATGAGATCGGTGGCCAACCCTTGACCCACCGGAAACCCTAGGCGGCCGAGGCTCTCTAGATACCCGATCATACGCAACACGTGCAGCCCCACGGGGTTTTCCTATTACAGATGACATTTGAACAGTGCGTTGGAAACTTCATACCTCTCAAACCTTGCCTGCTCTTGGAAGAGCTGCTTTAAGTGTGCAATCATATCGACTGCATTCGTGTTCTCATGTTGCTTCTTAAGTTCATAGGACATCGTGCAAATCATTATGCAGGCCGCATCATTAGTGAAAGTGTGAGTATGCAGATGTATAAGCAGCTAAGATACTCTAGAGGGAGGGGGGGAGGGGTTGAATAGAGTGTTCCAACTTTTTGCAAAACTTGCTAGGATTATGAAAAATTGTGCAAACAATAAAATTCAAGGCCTAGAACACAAGTTCAAGCCTTTGAAGTAGATGCAGAAAGTAGAGAGCAAGTATGCCTTTTCAAGGCCTTGAAAACAAGTTCAAACCCTTGAAAAATAAATAGTTTTGTATGTTGCAAAAGATATGAAAGTAAATGAATTGAAAATGCACAAGACAAGTGATTTATAGAGTTCAGTCCACTTGGACCTACGTATCTACCTCAGGGATTAGATTCCTGCATGATTTTCAACTCAATTCTTATTAATCAAAAGCTAAGCCCTAGAACTCAAGCACAGAGAGTTCCCTTACTCTGTTACAGCTTGTGGTTTTCCCTAACCAGTCTAGTACCTGCTCTAGCTAACTGATTAACTAAGAATTCTCTATTGTTCACTTTGAACAATCCTTGAGAATAGATATAGATATAATACAGAAATGATCTACCAATATAGCTCTATACAGAAGAACACTTAAGAGTAGAAAAACTGAAGTGAAATGCAGTGAACTTCTGTGAATGGATTGGAAGAGATGAAGAACTTCTTTGATGCTTGTCAATCCACAATACTTTCTCTGTATTTGTCCGTTGAGTATTGTCTCTTGTTGCTTCGAATTTGAGCTCTATATATACTTCAAACAACTCAGCAAGTCTCCCCAGATTTTCAACAACAACCTTCCTATTTTGTAGGCAACAGAGTTTGACTACTTTGAAATCTTCTCCAACGGTTGGATGATCACAATATTCAGAGATATTGTTGTGATCTTGAATTTAACCACCATGAGAAGATGTCACAAACATCTGATTGATCACAAGATCAAAGTGTCCAAGTGTTTCCAAATCTGCAGCAATTTAGTTTAGGAAACAATCCTGCAAAACTTAGAAACAAAATTTCCTGCATTATCATGGTCAAAAAGATGATATATTACGATTAAAAACATGTTATAACAATTTGTCTTTCATCACTAACAACAGAGAATCAAACATATAAAGGAAAGAGAGTAAATCAAATCAGAAAGTTAGCATAAAAACTCCCCCTGAGAATGTGCATTCAGGTTAAGCAGTTTCAAGGCTTTGAATCCAGTTTCAAGGCCATGAAAATAGCCAAACTATTTTCAACCTTCTGAAACTGATTCAAGGCTTTGAAAGCTGGTTTAAGGCCTTGAAATAGCCAAGCTATTTCAAGTCTTGCACAACCTGATCTTTCAATCTCCCCCTTGATGAATGACAAAACGAAATTCTGTTTGATCCTTAGTCTCTGCAAAATAAACTGATTAGACCATAATTTAAAACCCAATATTTCCAAAAAGATCCAACTTATTCATAATACCAACAAAAACTTAAACAGTTTCAGCAAAATAAAACCAAATAAACCTAGGAATAAGAAGTAGAAACTAAAAAACCTAGAATTTTCTCCCCCTTTTTGACTTTCATCAAAAAGTTAGAAGATGTTGGATCAAGTGTCAGGAAATTTTTGAAAATTTAAAGAAAACTTTAAATAAGAGAGAATGTGGTAGAAAGAATAGGCAAGACTAAGGAGTTTGATCATCATCTTCAGCCTGATCTCCTTCCTCTTTCTCATTGTCTTCTTCATCAGTCTTGTCCTGTTCTTCCTGTTCTTCTGCAGTCCCTCCTGCAACAGTTGCTTCTTCAGTCTTGTCCTTTTCAGTAGCCTTTGGAGATTTATTTTTCTTCTTCAATGTGATCAGCAGTTCATCCGAGTTAGGGCTATTGACTTCATCTTCTGCCTGCTTTCCCTTGTCTGAAACTGGAGTAGCTTATTCCTGGTCTGAATCCTCACTAGGAAAGTCCTTGTCAAAGTCTCCTTTCTTTGTTCCTTCAGGATCCTCAGGAATATCAAGCAAGGTCATGCTTCTGAAGATACTTTCCACCATGTACTTGACATGTCCCATATCACTTTCCAGTCCAAAACAGTTGCTTTGACATCCTCCATGTCTAGCTCTAAACCATCAAGTCTTTGATTTTTTGTAGGCTGAGAAGTTTGACTTGAAGTGGGAGTCAAGGTCTTGGGCTTAGAAAACTTCTTTGCACCTAGTTCTACTTCATTCAAGTCTGAGTAAAGTTTCCAAACTCTCTCTTTTGTTTTCACAACTCCAATTTTCTCAAAGGCTTTCTCATTGAGTTCCCCAAATCCATTTGTGACTGATTCCTCTCTAGTATAAGGAATCTCAAAATGCTCAAAGAACAAAGTGAGCAGGTTTGCATAGGGGAGAGGGTGAATCCTCTTACTGGTTAGGCTAAAGAGCATGTGTTCAATTACTAGTTTTGGAAGATGAATGTCATGGCCATGCATAACCAGATACATGATGTCCAACATTCTCTCAGTCACCAACTCTCTTGAGTGCTCTCTAGGAAAGACACATCTCACCAGTATAGTATGAAGGACCTTGGCTTCAATATTCAACACAGAATGTGTTAACTGTTTGACTGAGGTTGCGATGTTTGGAAGGAAAAATTATTCTTTGGCTAGCTTCAAAGTTTCTGACTTTGGTGGATGATTGCTAGTATCATACCTCTTTGGACACCCTAACACATTGGCAAACTCAGAGTGTTCCAGTTCAATTACTATCCCATCAACTTTAGATTTGATCACCAAGTGTGCAGTTCTCTTAACTTGGGTCAGGTTCAGGTAGAAGAGTCTGGTGAGTCTAGGGTAGGCTATTTCTCTAGGATTCAGCATACACCACAAAGAACTCTTCTTCAACAGAGAGATGCACTTAAGTTTCATGTGTTCCAACACATACTTATTAACCAAACTGCAGAAACCAACAGATCTTGAAGCAAAACCATCTAACCAGTGACCTTTAGAGATGTTTGAGACAAACAATGTCTCATATGGTGTTGTGTTCTTTGTTGAGGCCTGGGAATATATCTGCAATGCCTTCTCCAATTTTCCTTCTGGTTGTGCTTCTGTCACCTTCCCTTTCCCTTTTTCTGCCTGAGTTGCTTTCTTCTTCACCTTCTTTGAACTGGTAGACTCTGTTTCTAGTTGCTTCTCTGTAACAGCCTTCTGCTTATTTTTCTTTTCTGAAGAGGAGGTTGTAGCCTTCTTGACCTTCTTCTTTTGTGGCGGAGGATCTTGGACTGCCTCTGCACTGGGAGTTCTAGAACTAGAGTCTCCACTGACTTCTTGAACCTCTTCCACTGCTGCTTTTCTCTTCTTCTCTGAGACAGGTTTCGAACCTCCAGCCATCTTGATTCTGTCTGAGGCTCTTATTGTGCTCATTAGGGTTTGGGAGAAGAATAGAGAGAGATAGAATGATGCGGAATGAAGGAGAAGAAAAGAGGATAAATACTGAAAGAGTTTGAAAGGAAACTAGTATCTCTCTGATTCTCAAAAAGATTTGCAATGATCAGAGAAATTTCAAAACTATTATGCCGTTGGAAAATAGAATATACTAATACTATATTTGGCTAAATCAAAGTTTTGAAATGGGTAGGGGCTATATTAGGCAAATGTCTACAGAGATATCATTCAGTATAGAATGATCCAAGAATATTGACTATTAGTGTAGCAAACTTATTTTCAAGGCTTTGAAAAGGTTTTCAAGGTCTTGAAATGCTGTAACACTGCAAAAAGTAAAATTTAAAGCTTTGAATTGATTTTCAAGTCTTTTAAACTCAGTTCAAAACTTTGTAAACACATACAACTTCCCTTTCTTACTTGATGCTCCCCCTAAACCAATGCATCCTTATTTAGCATGCCCAATTCCAGTCTTAGAAGTGAGAATCTTTCATCTGCTAATGGTTTGGTGAAGATATCTGCAATTTTCATGTTAGTAGCAACAAATTCAAGAACAATATCACCTTTCTCAACATGATCTCTGATGAAGTGGTGTCTGACATCAATGAGCTTGGTTCTTGAGTGTTGCACTGGATTCTTTGTAATTGAAATTGCACTAGTGTTGTCTCACTTAATAGGTATGCCTCTGAATTCAAATCCAAGGTCTCTTAGCTGTTGAGCAATCCACAATACTTGTGAGCAACATGCTCCTGCAGCTATATATTCAGCTTCAGCTGTTGATAGAGCAACTGAATTCTGTTTCTTGGAATGCCAACTAATCATGGATTATCCAATGAATTGGCAAGTTCGTGAAGTACTTTTCCTATCAACCTTGTAACCAGATTCATCCTTGACTAAGGATAGTGTAGAGCTCATAGGTGTCTTGGCTTCCTTACATTGAGCCATGCTATATTTGTTTAGTAAGTCTCTTGTGTACTTGCTTTGATGCAGAAAGATGCCCTTCTTCAATTGATGTATTTGAAGTCCTAGGAAGAAGTTCAACTCTCCCATCATGCTCATCTCAAATTCCCTGCTCATAAGACTTGAGAAATCTCTGCATAATTGATCATTAGTAGCTCCAAACATTATATCATCAACATATATCTGAACTACAAGTAAATCTTTCTCACGAGTCTTAATGAAAAGAGTTTGTCTACTAAACCTCTTTTGAAATCATTTTCAAGTAAAAACTTTGACAATCTTTAATACCAATCCCTTGGAGCTTGTTTCAAACCATAAAGAGCTTTGTCAAGTTTGTAGACATGGTCTGGAAACTTGTCATTTTCAAAACCAGGAGGTTGTGCAACATAAACTTCTTCTTGTAAGTAGCCATTCAAGAAATAACACTTCACATCCATTTGAAATAGTTTCATGTTCTTGTAAGATGCAAATGCAAGCAAAATTCTAATTGCTTCTAACCTGGCAACTGGTGCAAAAGTTTCCTCATAATCAATACCTTCTTCTTGATTGTAACCTTGAGAAACTAACCTTGCTTTTTTTCTGATCACATTGCCACTTTCATCCAACTTGTTTCTGAATACCCATATGGAACCAATCACGGACTGGTATGAAGGTGCAGGAACTAGGTTCCAAACCTTATTCCTTTCAAACTCATTAAGTTCACTTTGCATATCAATGATCCAGTCTGCTTCTTGTAAAGCTTCCTTCACCGTTTTTGGTTCTACAAGAGAAATAAAAGCATTAAAGGCACATAATTTCTTCAACCGTGTTCTGGTTTGTGTACCAGTGGTTGGATCTGATATGATATTATCAGCTGGATGGGATGAGAGATATTTGAATCTCTTTCTTAGAGACAATGGTTCAGGTTCTCCATAGATCTTTTCTGGTCTTGAAGAAGTGGCTTTGTCACTTGAATCCCTCTGATCATCTTTTTCAAGGATTTGAGCTGTATTTTCAAGGCCTTGAGCACCATTTTCAAGGTCTTGAGAATTTCTTCTATTCTCTTCTGAGCCTTTCTTGAATCCTAATGGATTCTCAGTCTCTTCCTCTGATTCATGCTTGTTCAAATTCAAGTCTGTAAAACTTACACTCAAAGAACCATCATAGCTTTCATCAAAAATAACATGAATGCTCTCTTCAACCAGTTTGGTTATTTTATTGTAAACTCTATAAGCTTTGCTATTAAGAGAGTTACCAAGAAATATACCTTCATCAATCCTTGCATCAAACTTACCAAGATTGTCTTTTCCATTGTTATGGATAAAACAAGTGCATCTAAAGGGTCTGAAGTAAGAGATGTTTGTCTCCTCCCTTTGAATAGTTCATAGGGAGTCTTCTTCAGAATATGTCTGATCAAGCACCGGTTCAAAATATAGTTTGCTGTATTCACAGCTTCTGCCCATTAATGTTTTGGCAGCTTGTTCTCAAGAAGCATTGTTCTTGACATATCTTCAAGAGTTCTGTTCTTTCTTTCAACAACACCATTCTGTTGAGGAGTTCTTGGAGCAGAAAAGTTGTGAGAATTATCATGCTTATCACAGAATAAATCAAATTCTAGCTGATCAAATTCTCTACCATGATCACTTCTGATTGAATCTACAGTTAGTTTTTTCAAGTTTTGAAGTTCTCTGAAAAGCTTTGAAAATTCAGAGAGTGCTTCAGATTTTTCATTGAGAAACATAACCCAAGTATATCTTGAGAAATCATCTACAACAACTAGCATATATATTTTACCTTTTGGAGTGGGAGTCCTTATAGGACCACAGAGATCCATATGAAGTAATTCAATAGGTCTAGTTGTACTTACAAACTTCTTTGGCTTGAAGGAACTTCTGGTCTGCTTGCCTTGAGCACATGCTTTGCACATTTCATCTTCTTTGAACTTGATGGATGGCAATCCTCTTACTAAGTATTTGGAAATCAGCTTGTTCAAAGTATGCAAACTGATATGACCAAGTTTCATGAGCCAAAGCTTTGAATCCTCTTTCAAGTCCTTGAGACACTTCAAACTTTCACCTGCAACTTTGTTAGTCTGAAAAGTACAAACATTGTTTGATCTAGAGGCTGTGAGAATGCAATTTCCTGATTTCTCATTTTGCACCACACACTTATCTTTACCAAATATAAATTTGTTTCCATTATCACAAAGCTGAGATACACTAAGCAAATTAAACTTCAAACCTTCAACCAAATATACATCAGAAATAGAGTTTTCAGAATTTGTACCAAATTTTCCAATACCAAGAATATTGCATTTGCCTTTGTCACCAAGTGATATTGAACCTTCTGATTGCTCCTTTAATTCTGAGAATAGAGATCTCTTTCCACTCATGTGTCTTGAGCAACCACTGTCCATGAACCACTTATGTTCTTTGACATTGGTGACAACCTTCAAACACCAATCACTACCTTGCCCAGCTGTTAGACCAAGTGTGGAATTTGGATTCATATTAAGGATCAACCATGTTAGATGGTCTTACCCCTTTAGGAACCCATCTGTCCTTTGAGTTGAAAAGGGAAAGTGTTCCTCATTATGTGAGGGTCTCTTCTTCTAAAAGGATAAGTCATTTTAACATGACCAGTTTTGCAGCAGTAATGAAAAGTAGGAGAAGTTTTGTTTCCAGCTTTCAAAAACCTGGTATTGTTCCTTCTTGGAAAGTTTGGATTGAATCCAATACCAGCTTTGTGAACAGACTGTGAACTTCCTCCAAGAATCAAGTTTAACTTGTGTTCTGATCCAGCAAGCTTGACTTGGACTAATTCAGATTCTTGAAGTTTCTCAGTAAGAGTAATCTTTTGTTTCTCTAAATCATCAACCTGATGTCTTAGATTAACAAGGCTGTCACTCACTGAGGAGTTTTCAGCGACTACTTCCTTGACTTGTGTTTTCAGGGCTTTGAAACTGGTTTTCAAGGCCTTGAAATCACTGTCAGTTTTCTTCTGAGAGATTTCAAGATTCTAATTTAGGCAAACAAGTTGTAGGTTTTCTTTTGCTTGATCATGAACTTTTTCTTTCAAAAGCCTGATCTCTTTTAGATAATCTTCCTCATTGAAAAGCATTGTTCTGAGATATTCTGAAAGAGCTTTTTTTGGTTTTGAAATTAGGTAATTTAACATTACCTCAATGTTCTTTTCAGAACTATCATCATGCTTGGCACTGAAGCATAGGCTGGCATGTTCTTCCTTAGATTCAGATTCACTAGAGCTATATGAAACACTCCATGAGGCTATCATGGCTTTCTTTCTTCTTTCATGATCTTTCTTTTGAAAGTTCTTGCTCTTTTTGTGTGGACAGTCTCTTATCAAGTGTCCTGCATCACCACACTCAAAACAGTTCTTAACTTTTGACTTGTTCTGTGAAGAAGACTTACCTCTGTAGTCCTTGCTAATGGATGATCTATAACATTCTCTGTTGAAATCTTTGTTTCCAAAGTTTCTCTTCATATTGAAAATCCTTTTCAAGGATTTAGAAATTAAGGCAATTGGATCTTCATCATGACCATCTTCAGTTTCAAGGTTTTGAGTTCTCTCATTCTCTTTGTCTTTGAGGGCTAAGTTCTTGACACCATCTGGGAGTTCTCCATCAACTTCATTCATAGATATCTCATGATTCAGAAGCTTCCCTTGTAGGTAATCAAGTTGTAAAGTTGAGAGATTCTGAGCTTATCAATGGCTGTGGTTTTTGGTTCCCATTTTGCCTTTGGAAGGCATCTGAGAATCTTCCTCACCTTTTCTTCATTGGAAAAATGTTTTCCCAGTGAGTCAAGGTTGTTGACAATATCAATGCATCTCTTGAATATGTCTCTGATGGACTCATCTGCATTCATCTTGAACATCTCATATTGTCTGAGATAAATGTTGATATTGGTTTGCTTGACTTGACTGCTTCCTTCAAAGGTAACCACAAGTTTATCCCATATTTCTTTAGCAGTTGTGCATTCAGAGATCCTGTTTAATTCATCTGTAATTAAAGCACAATACAAAATGTTAATAGCCTTGTAGTTCTTAGAAAAATGCTCTAATTCAGAAGAGGAGAGTGAGTCTTTTGTTTTCGGAGTTTTAGTCCCATATTTCTCTGTGTAGAAAGTATGAGGTCCATTTTGGATAATGGTCCAAAGCTCAAGATCTTGATCAATGATGAACATTTTCATGAGAGCTTTCCAGTGAGCAAAATTTTCTCCACAGAATAGAGAAGGTATGTTAGCAGCTCTTCCCTGTGAGAAACCACCATCACCTACAGTACTCATGATCACCAGATGAAAAACTTATACAGTGATACAAGCCCTGATACCAATTGAAAGTGTGATTATGCAGATGTATAAGCAGCTAAGATACTCTAGAAGGGTGGGGGTTGAATAGAGTATGCCAACTTTTTGCAAAACTTGCTAGGAAGACGAAAACTTGTGCAAACAATGAAATTCAAGGCCTTGAACACAATTTCAAGCCTTTGAAGTAGATGCAAAAAGTAGAGAGAAAGTATGCCTTTTTCAAGGCCTTGAAAACAAGTTCAAACCCTTGAAAAATAAACAGTTTTGTATGCTACAAAAGATATGAAAGTAAATGAACTGAATATGCACAAGAAAAGTGATTTATAGAGTTCAGTCCACTTGGAACTACATCTCTACCTCAGGGATTAGAGCCCTGCAGGATTTTCAACTCAATTCTTATTAATGAAAAGCTAAGCCCTAGAACTCAAGAACAGAGTGTTCCCTTACTCTGTTACAGCTTGTGGTTTTCCCTAACCAGTCTAGTACCTGCTCTAGCTAACTGATTAACTAATAATTCTCTATTGTTAACTTTAAACAATCCTTGAGAATAGATATAGAAATAATACAGAAATGATCTAACAATATATCTCTATACAGAAGAACACTTAAGAGTAGGAAAACTGTAGTGAAATGCAGTGAACTTCTGTGAATGGATTGGAAGTGATGAAGAACTTCTTTGATGCTTGTCAATCCACAATACTTTCTCTGTATTTTCCCGTTGAGTATTGTATCTTGTTGCTTCGAATTTGAGCTCTATAAATACTTCAAACAGCTCTGCAAGTCTCCCCAGATTTTCAGCATCAACCTTCCTATTTGTAGGCAACAGAGTTTGACTACTTTGAAATCTTCTCCGACGGTTGGACGATCACAATCTTCAGAGATATTGTTGTGATCTTGAATTTAACCACCATGAGAAGCTGTCACAAACTTGTGATTGATCACAAGATCAAAGTGTCGAAGTGTTTCCAAATCTGCAGCAATTCTGTTTAGGAAACAATCCTGCAAAACTTAGAAACAAAATTTCCTGCATTATCATGGTCAAACAGATGATATATTACGATTAAAAACATGTTATAACAATTTGTCTTTCATCACTAACGACAGAGAATCAAACATATAAAGGAGAGAGAGAGAGTAAATCAAATCAGAGTGTTAGCAGAAATACTCCCCCTGAGATTGTGCATTCAGGTTAAGCAGTTTCAAGGATTTGAATCCAGTTTCAAGTTTCAAGCTTCTGAAACTGATTCAAGGCTTTGAAAGCTGGTTCAAGGCCTTCAAGTCTTGCACAACCTGATCTTTCGATTAGTGTCATCAACATGCTTTTGATACGCCTTTAGGGCTGCAGGAGTGTTGGTTTCCAGAACTTCAGGAACTTGCTCCTCTAGAACGTACAGTTTCTTTTTCTGCTTGAGAATGATTCTCAAGTTTATGTACCTGTCTAGAAAATTGGTCCCACATAGCTTTTCTTCTCAAGGATAGAGCGTAGGGAGTGTGATGAACTCGATGATTAGTTTGCCATTGGAATTCTGTAAAAAGGAAATACGCAAGTTTTAGTATTTGTGAACAATTAACTATATTTGATAATGGCTAGATTATTAAATACAGCTCCCACTATTTTTCTCAGATTAATAACCCTCAAATATTAATGCGGAAAATATCGTTATATTTCCTAGTGGGTGCCAAGATCCATATTTCACTTCTTCTGAGATTGCTTTGGCAAGTCACCCAAAATTAGTTATTTAGGTAGGAACAATTTCCAATTTCATCCTTATGCAATTCTTGGTTCAAATGGGCAAATAACTCCTTATTTATCCATCCCATGGATAATCCCAATTGTTCACCTCTAGGCTTTTAATCTTATTAAAATCACCTAATTGCGTGAAATCTCATACTTAAACAATTTCACATTACTTGCTTGTGCCATCGCAACATAATCATGACAAATCAAGTCGCCTTGCTTTGGCACGCACGAGCTTGATAATCATGATTAGGAAGAGTGTTTAAATAACGAGAAGGCAAAAATGCAATATTTAAATTGAGGGATTTTCTTTTTCAATTTTAAGTATTGATCAATACCAACTGATCTACTTATTTTGAGTTGGGCTAACTCACAAATAAAAGATCCGGGTTGTTACTTATCTTATTATCAAATTGCTTGCATCATTCATACACCAACAAGACAATAATGTAAACATACACAAAAATAAATTAACGTGATATGGATATGTCCTCCAAGACTAAGATATTCTCAAGCCAATGAGAATATCTATGAACCCTAAAATAGCAAGAGCATCTCCATATGCCTCCATGTTTTGGTCCGTCCTCCATAGCCTGGTGGAATGCTCCATGCTCGACGTTGTGGCTCCTTTAATTCTTTGGGATTCTTTTGTTCAATCTTGGTTACCTTTTCTATTTAGTACTAGCTACCAACTAAACTAATTAAATAAACCTCACAAGTTGAGAAAAAAATCGGCTCGCAGACCGTAAACCCTAATTAATTATTACATCAAATTGATCAGCTCGCATGCCGTAAACAAACCACAAAAATTAAACATTCACAACAAACCACATCTAAGGCCATATCCAATCATCATACAAATTGCACATATACAGTTAAAATAATTTTTTAACGCGCTTAGTCAATTTTTAATTGATTTTAGGATTACTAGGGTCAAAACGGTCCAAGAAGGGCAACCAACTAGTGGTCGAACCCCTTAGAACCGCATGGGCCTAGCCTAGGCCGGTCGGTCCAACCTGTGGGGTCGCTCGACCACCTAGGCCTTCAGACTAGGTGGCTTGGGCGGCAGGGAGAGAGGGCGGTCTCCCTAGGGGGGCCGAACCTCTTGGATTTGTCTCCAAAACAAATCCTTCCTTGTTCCCCAAGTCCAAATCCTATCCAAATTATAACTTCTTTCCAATTTGTGCCAAAAACCCTAGATCTAAGATCCCAACATTTCTTAAACTCACTAATTCATACATTAAATGTAAAAGTTAGATCTTGTTTGGTTTAATCATATACAACATGCATCTAATATGCTTAATATGTCTTTTTAACGCAATAATCATCAATTATAGGTGAAAAATAACAAAATCGTAACACATAAACTACGTTATGCTCTACAACCTGGCTTTGATACCACTGTAGGGTTTTGATCATGGATATACAGCGGAATAAACAATAATTTATCCATTCAATACCCTCCAAGGATCACATGAAGATAATTCATAACGATAGTAAAGGAATCAAACAAGTACCTTGTGGTTCTCCTTTGATGACTTCAAACGCGAATAGTGTCACATATCTATGGTTGATCCACGCCTAGGATTGAGATCTAGATCATCCAATCTCCTTGTGCTAGCTAGGAAGAATGGAAGAGGAAGAAGAAATCACGCAACGGAGGACCAAAGGGAGGCTCGGCCTCCTTGTGTGGCCGACGGGTAGAGGGGGCGGGCCAAGGGCGGCCAGGTCGTTGTCCTTCTCTCTCTCCTTGCTTCTCTCCTACTCAACTTATGTTATGAGCATATTTTATGAGGTAAGGAAGATATTAGCATCCTTTATATAGTCCAACAACTCCTTTTTACTACATAAAGGCTCTCTCCTAATCCTACTCAAGTTCGGATTAGTCCAACTTGCATATTAGTCCGACTAAGTTAGCAAGTTGTTGCGTCTTGATTCTTCTAATTAATTAATCATATTAATAAATTCCCAAGTCTAGTTCAAACCATACGGCATGTGACCCCATAAGTTCTACTTTGTTTGTAGTAACTATTTACTAATATGGAGCGGTCTCTAGCAAAACATCCATACTACCCAACTAATAGAAATAGTCATCCGACAAACCTTACGCAAGTATTGTATCCTCCTTTTGTCTCAATATCCGGGTCGGACACAAGAAATACAAGTCACACTCGTGGAAGTATTGAGATGTATGAGTGTTGATCCTACTAATTATTTGATATAGTTTAAGTATTTGAGTGGGAGAGGCGACTCCGTGGTTTTTCCCTTTTTCGAGTTTTCCACGTTAAAATTGGTCTTGTCTAGTTTTTGTTTATTGTCTTCAATTGCGTTGTCCAACTCTCCTTTTAGTTGCACGGTATTGTGGTGAAATTTGAAATATTTGGTCTATTTGCTTCCGCTACGAAATGGTATAAGTTTTTTTTATCTTGGATTCCCCAATAAGTGGTATCAGAGCCTGGTTCATTGTTTTTTGGCTCGATTGTAGTGCTGGTGGCACAATGATAAAATTGACTTCGACAAATTATTCAATTTGGAAGGCAAGGATGGAGGATCTATTGTTTTGTAAGGACTTGTATGATCCTGTCGAAGGTGATTCTTCGAAGCCGACCACCATGACGGAAAAGGCATGGGACACATTGCATAGGAAGACTGTGAACACTATTAGACAGTGGATTGACCAAAGCGTTTTTTCACAATGTTTCCAAAGAGACAAGGGCGGATGTGTTGTGGAAAAAGCTTGAGTCATTGTATGAGAGACAAACGACTCAGTACAAGATGCACCTCGTGAAGATAGCCAGAGTGTGTCTGATCATATGAGCAGTTTCAGGACCTCATGAATCAGCTAACGGCGATGTGGATTGTATTTGATGATGAGATTTAGGCATTGTTTCTTCTCAGTAGTTTGCCGGATAGTTGGGAAACTCTAACAGTGGCTCTCAGCAATTCAACTCCAGATGTAAAGTTGACTAGTGATATGGTCAAGGATAGCTTGTTGAATGAAGAAGCTAGACGGCCTAATTCAGGCATGAACTCAGAGGCTGAGGAACTGGTTTCACAAAAGAAAGAGAACAGAGGGAGAAGTCACAGTAGGGGTCCAAAGAAAGACAAGAACCACTCGAGAGGTCATTCGAGAGAGAGGGAAAAGACTGTCAAATTCTACCATTGTGAGGGGTATGTGACATATGAAGAAAGAGTCCTGGAAACTGAAGAACAAGGGACAGAATGGGCAAGACAACAAGAATGAGAAGACGGTTGCTACAACGACTAAGGATGATACTCTCATTTTCTGTGAGGAGAATGTTGTGAGTATAACTTGTCTAAGCAGCAGCTGGGTTATTGACAGCGGGGCTTCCATTCATGTTACCTCCAGGAGGGAGTTCTTCTCATCTTACTGACCAGGTGAATATGGTGTGGTCAAGATGGGGAATGAAGGTGTGATAAAGATCATCGGCATGGGTGATGTTTTCTTGGAGACTAACACTGGAAGCAAGCTTGTTCTCAGGGATGTCAGACATGTTCCAGATATTCGGCTGAATTTGATTTCTGCGTGAAAGCTTGATGAATATTGGTATTGCAATCAATTCGACGACAGGAAATGGAGACTTACCCAGGGCTCATTGGTTGTTTCTATAGGAATGGAGGTGTGTTAACTGTACGTGATGCATGCAAAGCATACCAGTCCAGTGGTAGCGGTTGATGATTCCTCTACAGAGTTGTGGCACAAGAGACCGGGTCACATGAGTCTGAAAGGACTCGATGTCCTAACGAAGCGAGAGAAGCTCCATGGCATTGAAGGTAATATTTTGAAGCATTGTACTCATTGTTTGGCTGGAAAGCAACACATGTTGAGTTTTCAACATTCTTATGGTTCTAGAAAGTCTGATGTTCTAGAACTGGTACATTATGATGTATGTGGTCCCATGAAGATGAGAACACTTGGTGGTGCGAAATACTTTGTTACTTTCATTGACGATCATTCAAGGAAAGTATGGGAATACACTCTTCGGATTAAGGACCGAGTGGCTGATGTGTTTACGGAGTTTCATGCTAGTGTTGAGAGGGAAACTCGAAAGCCATTGAAGTGCATCAGGACAGACAATGGCGGTGAGTACAAGGGTTCCTTCCACTGGTATTGCAGGAATTATGGTATTAAACATCAGAGGACCCCTCCCAAGACCCCATAGCATAATGGTGTAGCAGAAGGATGAATAGGACCATGATTGAGAATATCAAATGTATGTTGTCACAGGCAATGCTGCCAAGAACCTTTTGGGGTGAGGCAATGAGAAAACTGTGGATTTGAAAAATCTCTCTCCAAACTGACAGAGTTTGGACAGGTAAAGATATGTCTTACGGTCACTTCAGGGTGTTCGGGTGTCGGGCATTTGATCATGTCCCGAGAGATGAAAGATCAAATCTTGATGAAAAATAAAAGAAGTGTATCTTTTTGGGTTATGGCCATGAAGAGTTGGGTACCGGTTATGGGATCCAGTTGACAAGAAGATTTTCAAGAGCCGAGATTTTGTATTTATCGAAGATTAGAATATTGAGGACATTGATAGATGTGATAAGGTTCAAGTTGATGGTGATGATTTGGTGGAAAAGAGTCCAGCTCCTACTCCAACAGAGCAGGGTGATGTGATGATGTAGTGCAGGATGATAAGGGTGATGCATTTGATGTTGATCCACCTCTATTTGATGATCAGGCAGATGCACAGGATGAGGTGTTACATCCAGAGCCACAAGTTCTAGCTGTTACGGAGTTGGGGAGATCTAGCAGAGATGAGAAACCCTATCGAAAGTATTATCCGTCTGAGTATGTGACACTCACGGATGTGGGGGAGCCAGAGAGCTATGATGAGGTCATGACAATTGACAAGAAAGAGAAACAGCAGAAATCCATGGAATCTGAGATGCGGTCCTTACATGAGAACAACACCTATGAGTTGGTGGAGTTGCCTAAGGGTAAGAGAGCACTCAAGAACAGATGGGTCTACAGGTTGAAGTCTGAAAACTCAGAACCAAGGTATAAAGCAAGATTGGTTGTGAAATGGTCCAGACAGAAGAAAGGAGTAGACTACAAGAAGATATTCTTTCCAGTGGTGAAGATGTCGTCTATCCGGGTTATTCTAGGTATAGTTGCCGGCAGGGACTGGAAGATTGAGCTGCTTGATGTCAAGACTGTGTTCCTTCATGGTGATTTGGAGGAGGATATCTACATGGAACAGCCGAAGGGTTTCAGAGTTCAGGGAAAGGAGAATCTCGTATGCAAGCTGAACAAGAGTCTGTATGGCTTGAAGCAGGCACCGCGGAAATGGTACATGAAGTTTGACTCATTCATGGGGGAGCATGGATACAAGAAGACAACTTCAGATCATTGTGTGCTTGTGAAGAATTTCTTTGACGGTGATTCGATCATTCTTTTTTTGTATGTCGATGACATGTTGATCATTGGCGGTGATGCCTGCAAGATTGCTAGGTTGAAGAAGGATTTGGGCAAATCATTTGCTATGAATGATTCGGGGTCCGCGAAGCAAATTCTGGTCATGAGAATTTCGCGAGACCGGAAAGCCAAGAGGCTTTGGTTATCTCAGGTGACCTACATTGAGAAGGTCCTGAAGAGGTTCAATATGGACCAGGCAAAGCCAGTTAGTACACCTCTTGCTAATCACTTCAAGTTGAGCTCAAATAAGAGTCTCAGGACAGAGGCAGAGAAGGAAGACATGATGTCAGTTCCATATACTTCAGCAGTGGGTAGTTTGATGTACGCCATGGTGTGTACAAGGCTGGACATAACTCATGCGGTTGGCGTAGTCAGTCGGTTTCTCTCCAATCCTGGTATCTCAGGGGTACTTCGCAGTCGTGTATTTTCTTTGGAAATGGTGATCCTACTCTTGTTAGCTTCACGGATGCTGACATGGCTGGGGAAAGTTTGATTCTTCGGCGTTATTGCTTTCGCTACGACTTTGGGTTTTGTCATGTTTTGAGCCCGGATTGCCCAAAAAACACCCCCTATCCTCCCTAATTCAGCCCCTAATTAACACCAACAACAAAAAAGCCCAACTCAGTTCCAAACCTGAAACCAAGAGCCTTCGTCCTCAGAAGCTTCGTTCGAGACTCAACAGTCAGACACTTCGGCCTTCCCTCAGTACCCAGAGGAAATCTTCCTTAAAAATAATTGGTTGATTTTGGGACTGGTCGATCAAACCCAACTCGATCTTAGTCAAGAAAGAAAGTCGGTGTTCCCGGAGATGGGCGACCCTTCGGTCGATTGATGGAGTTTAAGGGAATATATATAGGGGAGAGAGCATAGAGACAGGTTTTCATGTATCAAGAGAAGATAAGAGGTATAGAGGCAGAGACAGAGAGTAGAGATTGATAGAAAAAGAGCAATTGAGAGGCCCGGAAGATACAGAGTTGCGGGGATTGTGAAATCACAGAGGATAAGAGTTGATCTTCCCCCTTTCCTCATCTGTTAAACTTTCATTTTTTTTCGTTTTATTTTACTTCTTTCTAATATTTATATCTTTCCAATTTTGACAAATACCCTTACTATGTAGTTAGTGTTTGGATGACGTTTCTTCCAAGTTTCACATTCACGTATATATTACAAATGGGGGATGCAAGAAGAGAGTTTTAGAAATGGGGGTTGAAATGTGAGAGTTTCGGCAAACTGGAGGTATGCATTAAGTAATTAAGCCAAGATTACAATAATGGTTCTTCGTTGTGAAACGATGTTTTTGGGTGAGAGAGAGTAAGAGAGACAAACAATGTAGGGAGAAATAGTGTTGAGATGTGTCTTAAATCTCCAAACATAAGCCTCTTTATGTAGGCATTAGGGTGGGCTAATAGAACAGTTACAATGTACAATGGGCTTACAACATGTGGTGGATATTCACCAATAAACTAGCCCAATATTTCATAATACTCTCCCTTGAATATTCACCATAAGAATGCCTCATTAAAACCTTGTCGAGAAAAACCCAGCGGGACAAAAGCTCTGACGAAGGAAAAGAGTACATTGGTGCTTGAAGACTTCTATCGTGTGCCTCGTTAAAACCTTACCAAGTAAACCCAGTGGGACGAAAACCTTGGCTAAGGAAAGAGTACAGACCTAAATAAATATTATTCTTGTCATAAACGAATCTTCTGGATTCTTTGTTGCCTTTCATTGAAGATAACATTCTTCGAGAACTCACATTCGGCTGCGTGCCTCATTAAAAACCTTGTTAGGAAAAAACATGTGGGATAAATGTTGGAATAGATGCTCTAGAGGCAATCTAATTTTAGTATGAATTGGCTAGAATAATCATTGTATTATTTATGGAGATATTTAATATAATGAAGTCCTTAGATTTACAAATAGTGTTGTTTATCTTAAATATCCCTAGTCAAATATGATGTTTAACATGACGATCATCTATAGACTATTATGGGGTTGGATTGATATGGAGATATCACGATCCAACACATGGGTATGTATTAGGAGTAATGACATACTGGATTGACCCAAATCCGAGAAGGCTGCATACAAGTTATGTCAAATTCACAAGCGATTCTCGCGGTGATAGGATATTATAATCCTTAGAATTGAAGTCACTAGATCCTCTAGTTGTGGAATATTGTGCTTTGACAACGTCAAACGCTACTCCGTAACTGGGTAGTTATAAAAGCGCATGTTGGGCACAATATGAAGCAAGCATAGAGATGGTGAGTGATGGAGACATGATTTGTCCCTCCCACATAACGGGAGCAAATATCCGAGGCCGCTCGAGGGATGGCGCCTATGGAATGTCTGGCTAGACTCATATGAATCAATATGTGGATATTGATGTCATATGCATGGATAGGGCTATTCCCAAAATCGAGAAACATGGATTGGATATACGAGTGTGACTTGTATGTCTCGTGTCCAATCCAGATATTGAGACAATGGGATGCGATAATAAGATCACAAGGTTTTGTCAAGATGACATGGATGTGTGCTAGACACCGCTCCATGTTTGTAAATAGTTACTACCAATTAAGTAGAAACCTATGGGGTCACACGCCATATGGATATAATTGGACAAGAGACTTAAGACTTAATTAATAGAGATTAATTAAGAATGATCATATTGCAACAAGTTGCTAACTTAGTAGGACTAATTAGCAAATAATACTAGTCCAAATATGGATATGATTAGTATTGGGCCCTTTATGGAAACAACTATGAGTACTTGGACTATATAAAGGAACTCCTTCATTCCCTCTCAATATATGTTATTCATAACACATATTGAGAGGAGAGAAAAGAGTTGAGAGCAAGCAAGTAAGAGGCCTAACGCCCCTTACCCGCCGCCCCAACCCGTCGGCCACAACAAGGGGCCGAAACCCTCCTCGTGGCTGTGTTGCGTGATTTCTTTGTCTCCTTCCTCCATTCTAGATAGCACAAGAAGGTTGTGAAGGTCCAATTCTCTATCCTAGGCGTGGATCAACCGTAGAGAACGTGACATGATTCGCGTTTGAAGTCATCAAAGGAGAACCCAAAGGTAAACACATATTAATCCTTTACTATCGTTATGTGTTCTTGACTTGTGATCCTTGGAGGTATTTGAACGGAATAATTATCTTTTTCCGCTGAGATTCCATATTCAAAACCCTACAGTGGTATCAGAGCCACAGGTCGTAGAGCATAACGTAGTTTATGTGTTACGATTTTGTTCTTTTAACACTTTAAATTCATGTGTATCTCGTAAAACGACAAATTAAGCATAGTATATGCAATTGAATAGAGATTAAATCTAAAAAGATCTAATTGTGCATTGGATGCAACAAATTAGTGAGTTTCTTGGTTTAAAGATTAGGGTTTGGGCACATGTTTGAAAAATGGGTTTTTCAACATGGAAACAACTTAGATTGGGCAACAAGGAAGGAGTTGTTTTTGGAAACAACTCCCATAAATGGTTCGACCCCACATAGGGGACCGATCCCTATGCCTTGCCGCCTAAGCCACGCACAGCCTAAGGGCCGGCCGGGCCTTGGCGCGACCAGGAGGACCGGCGGCTTGGGCTTGGCAGGGCCCTAGGGCCGTGTGTGATCCAATAGGGCTTTGGGAAGTATTTTTGGATTGTTTTTAACCCTACTTCTTCCAAAACAATTAAAAATTGAACAAGCGCGTTAAAATTGGTTTTAACTGTTTATGTGCTATTCACATGGTGGTTGGATATGGCCCTAGGTTGTGGTTTGTGTGTGAATGTTTATTTTGTGGTTTGTTTAACGGCCTGCGAGCTTATCAATTAATGTAATAATTAATTAAGGTTTACGGCCTGCGAGTCGTCTTTTTCTCAACTTGTGAGATTTATTTTATTTAGTATAGGAGTAGCTAGATAAAATAGATTGTTAGCCAAGATTGAAGAAAAGAAGCCTAAAGACATTGGAGCCATTGAGATGGAGCATGGAGCATTCCACAAAACTATGAAGGATGGACCAAAAGATGGAGGCGCATGGCGATGTGATCTATTTTAGGGTTCATAGATATTGTCATTGGCTTGGAAATATCTTAGTCTAGAAAAGCCATATCCACATCACGTTTATCTTGTTGTGGTTGTTTATTTTATTGTCTTATTATTTTGTGATTGGTGTATGGTTGATGCATGCGATTAGGATAATAAGATAATTAGACAACCCGGATCTATGATTTGGATTTTTTCCCAAAGCTCAAACATATAGATCATGTTGATGATGGATCAACAATGCAAATTAAAGATGAAAGGAAATATCCCTCAATCAAAATATTGTGTTTATGCCTTCTCGTTAATTAAACACTCATCATGATCACTATATCCCATGATTGTGCGTGCCAAAGCATGGCAACATGGTTTATCGTGATTATATGCGACGACACGTAACAATGTGCAATTGTTTAAGTAAGAGGTTGGACACAACTGGGTAGATTTAATAAGATTAAAAGAACCTAGAGGCATACAATTGGGATTATTCATGGGGATGAATAAATAATTGTTATTTGCCCAATTGAACCAAGTGTTACATATGATGTAATTGGAAAGGTTCCTACCTAAATAACCAATTTGGGTGACTTGTCAAAGCAAGTTCGGAAGAGGCGAAATATGGATCTTGGCCCACTAGAAAATATAAGGATATTTTCCGCATTAATATGGAGGGTTATTAATCCGAGAAAAATAGTGGGAGCTATATTTGATAATCTAGTCATTATTGAGTATAGTAAAATCATACTAAAATCTTGTATATTTATCGTTTTTGTAGAATTTCAATGGCAAACAATTCATCAAATTCATCACACTCCCTACGGGCTGTTCTTGAGAAGGACAAGCTTTCTTGAACCAACTTTCTGGACTGGTACATAAATTTAAAAATTATTCTTAAACAAGGAAAGAAACTGTACACACTAGAAGAATAAGTTCCAGAGGGTCCAGAGAACAATACCCCAGCAGCCCTAAATGCGTATCAAAGACGTGTTGACGATGCTAATGATGCGGCCTGCCTTATGCTTTGCACCATGTCTCCTGAGCTTCAGAAGCAACATGAGAACATGAATGCAGTCGCTATGATCGAACACTTGATGCAGCTCTTTCAAGAGCAGGCAAGGGTTGAACGATATGAAGTTTCTCGGGCATTGTTCAAGAGTCACTTGGCAGAAGGGAACCCAGTAGGACCGCATGTGTTGCGGATGATCGGGTATCTTGAGAATCTCGATCGCCTATGGTCCCCAATTGGTCAAGAGTTGGCCACAGATCTCATTCTGCAATCGTTGCCGGATAGTTATGGACAGTTCATCATGAAGTATAACATGAATGAGATTGCCAAGCCTCTGCCAGAGCTACTCAATATGTTGAGGACAGCTGAACAATCCATCAACAAGGGAAAGGGCAAGGCCATAATGATGGTGCAGAAAGGAAAGGGTAAAAGGTTTGCCTCTACTTCCAAGGGTAAAGGCAAGACAGTTGCTAAACCTAAGGAAAATTCTCTTAACCTTCTGGTGGCGTGGCCAAAGGAGTGATCAAGGGTGATTGTCACTACTGCAGTCAGCCTGGACACTGGAAGAGAAATTGCCCAAAGTATCTGGAGGATAAAAGGCTTGGGATAGTGATCCCACAACCACAAGGTATTTTTGCTATAGATGTTAATTTAACTACTTCTTCATCATGGGTATTAGATACTGGATGTGGATCTCATATTTGTCGAAATATGCAGGATCTAAGTAGAAGCAGAAGATTAGCAAACGGAGAGGTGGACTTGCGCGTTGGGAATGGAGCAAGAGTTGCTGCATTGGCTATGGGCGTGTATAGGCTGTCTCTGCCTTCTGGATTATTATTAGAATTAGATAGTTGCTTTTATGTTCCTGCAATGATGAAGAACATTATTTCCGTTTCTTGTTAGGACAAGAAAGGTTTTACTATTTCAATAAAGAACAATTGTTGTTGTTCAATTTATTTTGATAGTATTCACTATTTTAGTGCGCAATTATTTAATGGATTATATATCCTTGATCTAAGCTATCCAATCTATAAAATAAATACTAAGAGGATTAAAATGAATGATTTAAATTCTGCTTATCTATGGCATTGTCGTCTAGGCCATATAAATGAGAAACGTGTATCTAGACTCCATAAGGATGGATTTCTAGACTCATTTGATTGTGAATCATATGAGACATGTGAGGCCTTTTTGTTAGGAAAGATGACAATGTCCCCTTTAAATAATAAAGGCGAAATGACTAGTGAGCAATTAGCACTCATACATCCTGATGTATGTGGGCCGTTTGCTACACCTGCCAGAGGTGGTTATGTCTACATCATTACATTCAATGATGATTTCAGTAGATATGGATTTGTATACCTTATGAAGGCTAAATCCGAATCTTTTGAGAAATTCAATGAATTTAAGAATGAAGTAGAGAAGCAACTTGGCAAAAGTATCAAAGCTCTACGATCAGATCGAGGAGGAGAGTACTTGAGCCAAGAGTTTGATGATTATCTTAGAGAGTGTGGGATATTATCCCAACTCACTCCACCCGGAATGCCACAATGGAATGGCGTATCCGAGAGGAGGAATCGAACCTTGTTGGACATGGTTAGGTCTATGATGTGTCAAACAGATCTTCCGTTATATTTTTTGGGATATGATTTAATGTGTGCAGGTTTCACCATTAACCGTGTTCCATCCAAATCCGTCATGAAGACACCACATGAGGTGTGGAGTGGGAGCCGTCCCACAGTGTCGTTTATGAGGATTTGGGGCTCCGATGTTTATGTAAAACGTTTACAGCCAGACAAACTCGGGCCGAAATCGGATAAGTGTAAGTTTGTGGGATACCCTAAGGAAACTAAGGGCTATTACTTCTACAATCCAACCGATAACAAAGTGTTTGTTGCTCGGACCGGCGTGTTTCTAGAAAGAGAATTTGTCTCTAAAGAAGCAAGTGGGAGGACTGTAGAACTTGAAGAAGTTCAAGAACCACAAATTACTTATTCGGTTATGGAACATGAACAGGAGCCACAACAGGTTGTGGAGCAACCTGTTCAAGTAACACAAGAGCTTCGTAGGTCGAGTAGTGTGCGCCAGGAGCCAGAGAGGTATGGGCTTCTCGTGACGGTAACTGGTGACACTATGCTCATAGGAGATGAGCCTACTACCTGTGGAGAGGCTATGCAAGGGCCGTACTCTCAGAAGTGGCTAAAAGCCATGAGATCCGAGATGGAATCCATGTACACAAACCAAGTATGGACTTTGGTGGAACCACCCCAAGGGCACGCCCCATGGGGTGCGAATGGGTCTTCAAGAAGAAGACCGACATGGATGGTAATGTAGTTACCTATAAGGGCCGATTGGTGGCTAAAGGATTCAGACAGATTCATGGTATAGACTATGATGAAACTTTTTCCCCAGTCGCTATGACCAAATCCATCCGAATCCTACTTGCGATTGCGGCTTACTATGACTATGAGATTTGGCAGATGGATGTCAAAATAGCATTCCTTTATGGGAATATTCTCGAGGATGTGTACATAACAAAAGCAGAAGGTTTTGTAGATCCAGAGCATGCAAATAAAGTCTGTAAGCTTCAACGATCCATTTATGGATTGAAGCAAGCCTCTAGGAGTTGGAATCGACGTTTTGATGAAGCTGTCAGAGAGTTTGACTTCATCAAGAATGAATATGAGTCTTGTGTCTACAAGAAGGTTAGTGGGAGCTCCGCAGCGTTCCTGGTCTTGTATGTGGATGACATACTACTCATTGAAAACGACATTTCTTATGCTGCAATCAGTTAAGGATTGGCTAGGAAAGTATTTCTCAATGTAAGACGTAGGGGAAGCAGCCTATATACTCGGTATAAAGATCTACAGGGATAGATCTAAAAGGTTGCTAGGCCTAATTCAAAGTGTTGAAACGGTTCAACATGCAAGATTCCAAGAAGGGATTGTTGCTCATGTCACATGGAATTACTCTTTCGAAGAGTGATTGACCATCCAATAAGATTGTGATGGACCGCATGATTAAGATCCCCTATGCATCAGTCATAGGATCTATCATGTACGCCATAATATGTACTAGACGGGACATATCATACGCGTTGAGTATGGCGAGCAGATATCAGTCTAATCCGGGTGAGAGTCACTGGATAGTAGTCAAGAACATCCTCAAGTACTTGAGAATAACTAATGATGTATTCTTGATATTTGGAGGTGAGGAAGAGTTGCGTGTAACTGGTTACACAGATGCAAGCTTCCAAACCGACAGAGATGATTTCAGATCGCAGGCGGGATTTGTGTATTGCCTGAATGGAAGAGCTGTGAGCTGGAAGAGTTCCAAGCAAGAGACGGTTGTTGATTCTACAACAGAGGCTGAGTACATTGCTGCAAGTGGTGCGGCAAAAGAAGCTGTTTGGATTAGAAAGTTTGTTTCTGACCTTGGTGTAGTTCCTAGCATTGGGGATGCCACTGTGTTGTATTGTGACAACACAGGCGCGATCGCTCAATCTAAGGAACCTAGATCACACCAGAAATCCAAACACGTACTCCGAAAGTTCCATCTTATTCGAGAGATTATCGATAGAGGAGATGTGAAGATATGCAAGATTCCTACAGATGATAATCTGGCAGATCCATTCACAAAGCCGCTTGTTCAGCGCAAGCATGAAGAGCACACTAGGGCGATTGGCATACGGGATGCACCAGATTGGCTCTAGTGCAAGTGGGAGACTGTTGGAATAGATTCCCTAGAGGCAATCTAATTTTAGTATGAATTGGCTAGAATAATCATTGTATTATTTATGGAGATATTTAATATAATGAAGTCCTTAGATTTACAAATCGTGTTGTTTATCTTAAATATCCCTAGTCAAAAATAATGATTAACAGGAAGATCATCTATAAACTAGTATGGGGTTGGATTGATATGGAGATATCACGATCCAACACATGGGTATGTATTAGGAGTAATGACATACTGGATTGACCCAAATCCGAGAAGGCTACATACAAGTTATGTTAAAGTCACAAGCGCTTCTCGCGGTGATAGGATATTATCATCCTTATACTTGAAGTCACTAGATCCTCTAGTTGTGGAATATTGTGCTTTGACAACGTCAAACGCTACTCCGTAACTGGGTAGTTATAAAAGCGCATGTTGGGCACAATAGGAAGCAAGCTTAGAGATGGTGAGTGATGTAGACATGATTTGTCCCTCCCACATAACATGTGCAAATATCCGAGGCCGCTCGAGGAATGGCGCCTATGGAATGTCTGGCTAGACTCATATGAATCAATATGGAGATATTGATGTCATATGCATGGATAGGGCTATTCCAAGAATCGAGAAACATGGATTGTATATACGAGTGTGACTTGTATGTCTCGTGTCCAATCCGGATATTGAGACAAAGGGATGCGATAATAAGATCACAAGGTTTTGTCAAGATGACTATTTCTATTAATTGGGTAGCATGGATGTGTTGCTAGACACCGCTCCATATTTGTAAATAGTTACTACCAATTAAGTAGAAACCTATAGGGTCACACACCATATGGATATAATTGGACAAGAGACTTAATTAATAGATATTAATTAAGAAGGATCATATTGCAACAAGTTGCTAACTTAGTAGGACTAATTAGCAAATAATACTAGTCCATATATGGATATGATTAGTATTGGGCCCTTTATGGAAACAACTATGAGTAGTTGGACTATATAAAGGAACTCCTTCCTTCCCTCTCAATATATGTTATTCTTAACACATATTGAGAGGATAGAAAAGAGTTGAGAGCAAGCAAGTAAGAGGCCTAACGCCCCTTACCCGCCACCCCAACCCGTCGGCCACAATAAGGGGCCGAAACCCTCCTCGTGGCTGTGTTGCGTGATTTCTTTGTCTCCTTCCTCCATTCTAGCTAGCACAAGAAGGTTGTGAAGGTCCAATTCTCTATCCTAGGCGTGGATCAACCGTAGAGAATGTGACATTATTCGCGTTTGAATCATCAAAGGAGAACCCAAAGGTAAACACATATTAATGCTTTACTATCGTTATGTGTTCTTGACTTGTGATCCTTGAAGGGATTCGAACGAAATAATTATCTTCTTCCGCTGCGATTCCATGTTCAAAACCGTACAATAAAAACCTCATTGAAGGAAAAGAGTACAACGCCTCATAGTTTCGGTATTGAACCTTGAAACTCCCCCTATTCATAGCATCAATTAATTGATATATATTCACTTTATTCAATGCTTACTTGGAAGTAGAGGATCACACGTCATTTTTTCTTAGGACCTAATATATAAATTCACGACAAAAATAAAATCTAGCCATTTGTGAATAGTCATACAAACACATCCAAATATATGATGTAATCCATGTAGAGATAGTAAACAAAAACGATTTATCAATCGTTAGCATGTCATGTAAGTGTATGTATGTTAGGTGATATGTGACAACATACAAATGCATCTAGACTACTCGCGAGTGTACATTTCGGTTGCTACATGTAACTAGATATCTTTCATGGGTATGAACCTCCATGATTTTCACATAAAGTGATTTATACGATCGTACTGTAACTGGTTACTTTTATATTCGTAGTCTTCTAGAAACGAATATCACAATCACTCTTAACAAAGAGAGTATTTGTGGGGTTATAACTATAAATATAACCAAGAGAAACATTGATTTCATTTAGGCATCACTTGCACTATAGCATATTTCTTGTTCAATAGTCTCACGTATTCAACAATTAGGGTACGGACATTTGAGTATATTGTTCTATGTGAACAGGGATACTATGGGCATCTACAGTTCTTCAAAGTACTTCCCAAATATGCTCTATGCATTAACTGCAGAGCTCATGTATATGTATACACACATGTGTTGACTTTGATTGTGGCCAATATAGTCAACACAATTCCACTTATAGTGGCATAAAGAAATCAAACGAATTCAAGCGCCTTTTCAATTAAAGTATCATCAACCATAAGATCATGAGGTTATTTTAAAATTAGGTACCTTAGATTCTTCAAGAGCTTCATGTCTCTTCAAGGGCTATTTGGTTTCCAACGTTGGATTTGATCTAATGTTGATTATATCATTTCTTTTCTCATTAATCATGAGAATTTGTCATATCTTTTGTTCTCAATTGGGACTTTAAATTGCACAAGATTTGGATGCTTATCACATCCTCTTCTTGAGCATCATAATATTTGAACAAGCAATCCTTACATGCTACTAGCATGCTATCAAACCAAACACTCATTAGTTATTTAGAATTCCGTCTATGAGGGAACTTATAACTTTACACAAGTATAGCTAGATGTAAATGAGATAAAAATAAAATTCACGTCATGTAACATGGTTTATCTCCCCCTCATGACGTGAAACCCATGACTGTCATAACTTCACAACTTATGCTTGTGGCATAAAAAAACCCAAGCAGACATTAAGTCTATGTCATGCAATTTATCTCTCTATGAGATATGATATGTCACCGTTCCAATTTTCATATTATCATAAACTCTAGTCACTACTACCATGAGACGAGTTATTATTCGTTGAGAAATATGTTATGATTCTAACTTCCTTCAAGGAAGTCTAATGAGCTGATTTGGTCATCCTCTCCGTAGAACAAAACAGGTAGAAATAATCTAAAAAAAAAATCCTGGTGGATAAGTATCAATCTATAAATCTCTCAAAATTAGATCATTATATTCTCCATCAAGCATAAATGCTTGATGAAGAATATTTAGGATAGCATGCTAAAATTCTCAAAAGAATATCAGCAAAGGGAGGGGTAGCAAGTTTCATACTCTTCGGGAGGCTTCATATAATATTTAGATATTTTTAAATGTATGAATGATAACATCCAAACCACTCCAGGGGTTGATTGATAGTACTCAATCTCTTTTAGAGATTTTCAATGACTATTTTTATCCATAACCATAACTTAGTCCACTGTCTTGCAAGACTATTTGGACCATTTGACATTCACTTCTGGTAAGGTGGATCAATTTTGGTTGGACATTTTGAGTGACTATACATCATTAAGAATTATTCATCATAACATCAATCTAACATCGAAGCCACTTTAGGTGCTAAATTATGCTTTTGAATATCTTCTTTTTAATTGATACAAAATCACAACACATCAACTAGGCGTTGGTTTGGCGACGTAACACATCTAGCCACATTCGTTCCCTAAAAATAATATCTTCGTAGAGAATGCCCTTTTTCTCTAAATAATTCAAAATTTGATTCGTGGAGTCATAGCTCTAAATATTTTAAGGGACTAGAAGCTTCTCAAATAAGCCAATAAACAAAACTCGAGAACGCAACGAAGTTCATAGGGGATGCTATGAAACTACTGGTGCATTTATTATCCTCCCTGTTTTATGTAGTCTATGAACGTGCATACTATTGCAACTATGTCATGACTGCGCCAATTACTCTGACACCACAGATTGGTTCATTTTAGAGAATGTGTCACTATGTTATTTTAAAAAATACTGTAGAGTAGGAATTTGCTCAATGAAATGCTCTACATTCCACGTCTCAACAATGGGACCAACTTATCATAATGTTGATCATTAAATCTCGCATTACTCTACACGAGTTTTCATTTGATAATATGTTATATAACTCTTGGGCATAATATGTATTTCACGACTTCTGGTGTGAAATATTTCTTTTGTACCCACTAGCAATATTAATTGCTTTTTATACTTGCCATCGTATGGTATACAAATCTCTTCAGGAGATCTTTGTTATCTTCCTTTTAAAACATTAACAGTAATATAAAAAATTAATTATCTACAAGAGGAATGTAGATTAACTGAAAAATAAAAGTAGACAATCGAAACTTATGGCTTGATGAGTGTAGATTCTCTCTTTAAGAAGATCTTTTAACATATCTTTATAACATCATGTTATAAGTATCTTCATAGTTTTCATAACTTCTGGTATGACAAAGTCTTTCTACGCATATAAAATGCTTATGTCTAACTCATGGACTAAGAACATCTTCTGAATGCTCTATTTGAATCAATAACAAGTGTATAAACAGCAATGTACTAGACAAGATTAAAAAATGCGTATACGACACAAGAAATAAATATAATATAACCTCTTCACGAAGGTGGACCACTATTTGAATTTTAGCAATCTCTTTAGGTAATCGCTATATTTCATAACTTCGTATTATGAAAGTCATAACTATGGGTTATGAATGATTTCATCTAATTTGTTACTCCAAGAACAAATTATATGGCTATAAATGAATGTCTATAACCCTTACGAAACCTCTTCAAGAGATTCGTTTTTGATCCATATTATGTAAACAAGAAAATTGTAGTATGGAATACGCGTAAAGTTAAATAAATCAAAGCAAACTGAACAAGACCTTTTCAAGAGGTTAATAAAAAGAACTTTAATATCTCTTTAAAATGTTTTACGATAATACCTTATCACTTCAGGTGATAAAAATATTGTGTCGCAACTTCATGTTACGTTCAGAAAAGCGTCATTTTACTGCCTCATAGCAGTGGAAGTAATTAATCTTCGTTCGAGATTAATTACATCGGCGAGCCAAAACTCATACACCAAGAACATAAGCACAATAGATACCTATTTAAATGCATGGGGATTAAGGACACTGTAACTGAAACATCTGCACTTCTGGTATCTCAAACTTATCATATAATCTTTCAAAAGAAAGGGAACAGAAGCATCCAGTAGAAATTGAAGAAATCCTACAGTGTGGCCACAAAAAGCTCGGTTTTCCACCTTTTTCTAATCCCTAATTTTTGTTCCTTTTTAGAAGAGCATATATATCAAGTTCAGCATGCGAACAAAAATTGAAAAATTAGATTCAGTTCTACCGCTAAGAACCTAACTACAATAACTCATAACATGAATTTTGACAAGTCAAACCTCATAATAATGAGAGCGAGCTATCAGCTGGGAATTTTAACACAAAATAAATAATTTTCTTCAGGTTATGAAATTCAGTTAAGTGGACAATTCACCATCAATTTTGCATCTATATTGCATGTCCGTAACATATCGGAAAAAATATATACTAACCTGTAGCTGGTCACTGTTGTAGCAAGTGGAAGATCACTTAATTCACCTACCAATGCTTGAAAAAAACAAACAAAATATCAAAAGTACAATTATCAGCATGCTGCTGCTAGGATGGATGATTGCAAAGCAAGAAAGGTTGATACAAGCTACTATGCAAGAACCAGGTTAATCTCTGGGAAACGAAACATAAATTATAGGATGCAAAAAATAACAATCAATTGTGAAATGATAAGCTTCAGCATCGTATAATTGGTTTGTGGATTCCAAATATGACAAATGAGCAAAGGAGTGCGGTTACCTGATTCTAATTTATTTATCCTTATTCTCGATTAGAATTTTGTATTCTTGGTTCAGATCATTAAATGAAACTCAAATATACTCAAATGACAAATGGTAATCAACTTAACAATCAGCTAAAGTAAGAATTCACCCAAAATTAGGAAGCATCAGTAGTCCTTACTTTGCTATTCACGCCCCCGTCGCCACTTCTCAAACTCGATGACCTGACCTAGTTTCAAAGCATTAGTAGAAATGGACTGTTATATGATGACCTGCATACATGTGTAAGGATCACGTTCGAACTGTAATGGTACCATAAGCACGACTCACAGCAGATAACATTAATTTGTAATGGTACCATAAACAAATAAATATTCTGTCTTTCCAGAGGCCCGGACCAACAGTCCCTCTTTGCCTCTCACATCTCACAATTCGAGTGACATTGAACTTCATGATAGAGCAACAATATGGTGTGGAGAAGATATGCTCATATCAGTTTTACATTTATGATTTTTTTTGTCTACTCATTTTCCCATAAATTAAATTTGATTTTGCAGGGCATAAAGCAATGTAAATACAGCACAGTGGGTGTCATTGTTTCAGGGACAGAACAAAAAAAATAATAATTATGGGATTGAAACTTCAGTTATGTAAGTTTTGATTCTCTTTTGTCCAGATCTTTGACTCTGAGTTCTCAACAAAATGCATAAAAAAGATTTGATAGCTAACTCCCCCTGAATTTGCTAAGTAATACGTTCTGAATAAATTTTGCTAGCTAATATGCTTAGCTCCTTCAATTAGTTTGAAAATTCAATCTATGGTTCAACTTATACGCAGTATTAATAATCTGAATACTTTTTAGTTCTCTTAAGTATTTTTTATGTTACAAGTGTTTATGGGAGTGACTGGGTAAGCGGAGCATCAATTCTATTCGAACGACCAGATATTTTGACTTCAACACTTTTACATTTGTCTGAATAAGGTTTAATTTACAATTGCTCGCTATTTGTCACTCCCAAACATGGGTATTATACTATATTTTTTCGAGAAAAAAATATAGTAAAAGTACTAAGATGGGTATTTTTACTATGTTTTGATTCAGTTTTACAAACAAAACTTCCAGATACTGAGATTTTACAAGGTCTTCCGTCTTCCTGATGTAGCTTCCAGCATGCAAGGGTTCCTCACAAGTAGTATCTTATTTTCTTCAAATATCAACTATCTTAACCATAGTATATGAACTTTCAGGATCAGCTAATTCCTACAATTTTATTGAAATCGTGTATTTTTAATATGAGGACTGCATTCGAAATCTGAGAGAATTTGAGGTGAATGTCTACCAACAACGGTCAGAAGCAATCTATTTCGGGAAGCAAAATAAAATACAAATCTCGGTCCTCAGTAAATAAGAAGAGCATATGTGCAGCATATAAACCAATAGCGCAACGCAAGAAAAACCAAAGAAACCACTCTAAATCCACAGCAGTAGATTCAAAGCATAGAGACCACTGCAACTACCATCACCGGTAGCACAACTACCATCAGCACCACCCACCCAAGTAGACGCTAAATATAATTCTATATCAACACTGACCTCGAGATCGATACAATTGAGATCGGAAACGCAATCAATTCGCATCCAGCTACAAACCTGCAAATGAAAGCAGGTTAGTTCCAACCATTTAGCAATAGCAAAAGACACAAGCATCAAGTAGCCATAAAACGATCCAGGGTCAGCATGAGGCCAGCATAGATTTCAACAGCAAAATGGTATATTAACACTAAAACATAACTATAAGTGACAAGGAATAAGAGTATCATGGAAAGACCACTGGTAAACAATGCATTTTTTAAATAGCTTGTCATCTAAACTGCCGAGATATATTTGTGTCACGACCAACTTCTCAGTATATGTTGATTTCTTAGCTTGATATCAGTGATGTCTCCCATGGAAAAAACATTCTTGAGTCCCTGCACCCTTAACTTGTCATCAACTTTTAGCCTCCCAAACTCATCCAAGGGATCACTGAAAGCTGTCTCCTTCGGCGTCGAATTCGAAAACCTTTACTCTGCTGAAGATGTTGGCGAAGATGGACTATTAGGTAACCCACAAATAGAACGGCACAACTTGAGGAGAAGCTAATAAATACAAACCATCCGTGTAGGTAACATTGAAGGGGAAGGGAAATCTATCGAGAAAGAATTGTTAACATCAGGTGATCTTCTCAAATTAAAAACCAGTGGATATGCTGTCCGTTGATTACAGCTCATGGTGCAGCAGAGCGCGCAAGAACAAAAACAATGCAATACTGATTCTATGTATCATAACTGGATTCCATCATGGAAGACCAATGAACCCAAATTGTTTTATTTTTTGAAAAATGAACTCAGTTATTGATCACATATAAAGATCACTGAGCAAAAATCAATTTGGAATAGTTCCTTTCACACCATAATCATAGGAACATAAGAAGATAGCAGATTGGCTCTAGTCAACAAAACATATATGTTCCCTCCAAAATTGTCAAATGACATATGATTGTGCCAAACCTCTGTTGGTTTGGGTTGAAGATTTGCACCCTGACAAGGAGAAACAACTCAACAAAACACCCATAATGAAACCCACACACATGTTGAATATGGTAAGACCTAAAAGGTTTGAGACTACGCCTTCGCCATTTTTATGTAGAACAAACTTTTTCGACAGCTGAACCCCTGCTATTGGGGATCATGAATGCCTACAATAGAAATACAATAAAAGCTCACACAAAATTTATCCAACTTCAATGCAGCACCAGACTTCCAAAATGTTCTATGCCAAAGTTATAGGGGGAAAAGGAGCACTCATAAAACCCACTGATTAAGATATTTACTTATACCAATGTCAAGCAAGTCCTATCACAGCCAACCATATGCATAAAAGCTGCAGACAGACGCATACGATGTGGTTACTTTCTTACGTAGATAATTTTTAATATGAATAGAGGGTCCCAGAGTATTCTTACATCAGCAGACTTCATAAGGTCATGTGCTTGGAACATCAGAAAATAGTATTGAAGACCACTTAGCAACCTAAAAGTTTGATTTTTTTAAAATCAAACACAATTTGCATAGTTGACTTCTAAAATCCTCTCAACCTCATATGGATCTCTCCACTCTCTGAACAACAATCATCTGCACCCCCCTCCACAACCCATACTCCTACTTAAAAGCCATGACACTATATTCCAAATTCCTCGCACAGAAAGTGGAAGAGTTTTTACACCAAATACAAACAAATTAACAATCTCATGTTATGAATAGTGGCACCTTTTGTTGGGCTGCAAGAACACCGGAGGGATTTTCCTCAACCCTCATATTCATCCCATAAAAGACACATTTACGAACCTTCAATTCTTCTCTTCACTGGCATCAACAGATAGGCAGAAGAAAACAATATAGGCCATCCATGTACATAGAAAATGTGACTTGTTAGTCTTTGGCAAATGCGATTATAGTTGGAATAATTCAAATATATACAGTTTGTAGATACCCGCTACTGAGCCTGCTCTTATTTGCTAACAGTATCAGTCTAAAGATTTTAATATTAACTATGTATGCATCGTCTTGTTACAATAATGAAGTAATTTGCCTCTTTCAACAACACCTTCAGACACATTAGTACTCATCTTAGATTGATCACCAACTTAAAAACACAACACCGCAACCCGAGAATCAACACCCATAAGCTCAAAGTGGTGATATTTAGGGTCCAGAAAGGTCGAAATCAGTGTTCTTATCAGAACATGAAACGACCCAACATGATATACGTAGTAGAAGTTTAAATTGCAAATAAACAAATTGAGAGGGCAAGAACACAGACCCGAATCTCGTTGGCATAAAATCAGTTCAATCAGGCGCAAGGCTGAGAAAGGGAGCCGATAATTGTTTCAGCAGCAAGACAGGTATCCTATGCAATTCAAACGTGTCAAGCAAGTCATTACTGGAAGGAAATTATATTTCATGTTCAATGCAGTGTAGTTTAAGAGTAATTGTAAAAGTAACAAACTTGTATATGATACTTTTGTTTTGATACGACCGAATAAATTATATTTCAAGTCCGATGCAGCTAACGCATGAGCTACTATGAACCAACATTTTTGCCAAATTGTGTCAGCACGTTATGCCCTCAACTCTAAACTGAACAAAAATCCAGAAAGCATACCCACGATAACTGCATTTAAATCAGCACGAACCAACTGAACAACAATCAGCTGAGAATATAATTTCTCCTCGAAGATGACCGAGTACATACAGTAAGATTACAGGCTAGCTCAGAGTATAAAACACCAAAATAGGCGAGCGCATCACAAATAGGTTAGATTATGCTGGTTACCTTGCAGATTCTCTTCAAACCGAGTGTATCCTTTAAAATCTACATCAGTTTTGTTGGCAAAAATGGACTACCAAACTGGGTTCATGTAAGATTAAACAGTAGGCAAGGTTTCTCTCCGGGAAAGAGTATTGAACCAATGGTGTAGAGCTGGTGGAAATAATAAAAGTTGAGAATACCATTATTCAAAGGTATGTGTATCTACTGAAAAAAAAAAAAAAAAAAAAAAAACCATTAGAGACACTTACCTCCTGCTTCAGTTTGAAGGTACTTAAATTTAGTAATTTTTGTGAACTAATAATAGTCATGGCCATAACAGGAATGGAAGTACAAATTTCCGTAAACTAATAACAGCCACCACCATGGAAGTCATGTTTACCAGACAACATCATAGGATATTAGGAGCAGACCATACCAATACTCTTGTCGTCAAATCAAAGATATCCAAGGTCATATAAGACAACGGCTAATCTCAATGGTCTAGGGATTTGAATAAGAGATGAAGGGCTAGGGAAATCCATGTCTACCAGAAAAACTCTCATGCCTGCTCTCAATAATCAGATATGAAAAAGTTGGAGTTAAGGGAGATAGAGATACCCAATGGCAGTGGCGTGACAGGAGCAGGTCATACGGTCAGTGCACTTTATGGATATGAAACTCTCGCAAACAATACGAAGCTCTAACGGACTGTCAAGTACGGTAATTCTCGACACCAGAATCCCCAAAAGTTGGCCCTACAAATTAAAGAAAGCATTTTTGCCTCTGAGTTCATTTATAGAGATGGGAAGGTAAGTCTGTGTTACTCGTATTTTCATTCTTGAATTGAATATGGGTTTAAACATGGATTTTCAGTCTAGGTAATGAAACGAAAGAATAGCACTGAGTATTATGTTAAATAAAGTTTCGAAACTTTCAAGCCTTATGTGACGATGAGTATTAATATTGAACATAAAATTGGCCTTACTTTCAAGCCTTTCAATCCTTATCAGAACATAAAATTTTATGAACATTACAATAACATTGAAGAACATTGAAGTTCCCACGGGAGCAAGCCATTAACGGAATTCAAAAGAAATCAAAATCACTTGTTATATAGATTGAGTTCCAATTCCTTCTTTCTATTCTTCGTTCTCATGAAAATTCCATAATCAAGTCTCTTATCCAAAGAGAGAAAAAAGTCGTGCATAAATGTAAGATACAGAGGTTGAGGGGTTGTAGATGACATCTTACCTTTACAGTGAAATCGGTTCATTTCTTCGGCCACATGCTTTAAGTAAACATTGTTACCTTCAAAATCGAGAACCAAAGAACAGAGTGACGTTAAATCGATGTTAAGACTGGAAAAAGGAAGGAAACAAACTCATAGATGTTTACTCAACTCTTGGCGTCCACGATTTGAGTCCCGGTGTTCGTGAGAGAGAGGGATACAAATCATCGAGGGTAGACGCCCACCAAGTTTGAGATCTCTGCGATAAAATCATACCCAAATCAAAAACTTTGGCGCCTTGAAACACACCCAAGCATTCACGGCCATTCTCGTATTGAAAACTTTTCATAGTAGAAATATCGCTAAAAATATTACTTTCTCTGAAAACATTTCCAGGAAATGCAGAAGCAAAAATCAGATAGATAGGAAATGCTAAGAAGCTGAAAAAAATCAAGAACATTGCCTAAAACATACTTTGCACGTTTATTGTTGCAGATATAAAAGTAAAAGCAAAGTAACAACTAAGAAATATAGGTGTTTACCTCACTGCGACCAACAGATGCAGTGATTTAATAAAAAATAAGTGTTCATCGGTCAATGCAAATGGGAGGATTGTCAATCAGCCAACTTCAAATAGTCAGTACATGCACTCAAAATCGAGCACATTTTGAGTAAGGAGAAGCTACAGTCTTGGGGCGGATAACCATTGTCTAGCTTTCAGTAGTTAAGAGGCTCAGTTATCCGACTAATTATAATAGCATATATATTCTACCCTACTACTCACTGGGCTCTCTGGTGCGGTTAAACAAAGCACTAATAGTAGAACCTCCATAAGCAAGCTCATAACCCCAATTTAGTTTAATCAAATGGGTGGAACAACCAAGAAACCCAAAACGTAACTGAAGTAAGAAAACCAAATGGAGTGGAGACTATCAGTTTAAGAGCAACCCAAATCGAAGACTTACATAAGCGGATCTGGACATGCACCTGTAGGAGCTTCTCTCGGAAGCGACGGGCAAAATTTCCAAGCGAAGAGAGAGAGAGGGAGAGAAAGAGACGCGGTGCTGTGGAAGTGAGAACAGAAAGAGATGAGAGAGAAGAACGAAGCTTCTGGTTGAAGCTGGCTTCTCTCAGAAGCCTTGTGATATCAAACAGGCAAAGAAGATCAAAATGACCACAACGCCCTTCAACCACAGCTTACCTGTTCCATGTCAGCAAGGGCATAACCGACCTTTTCTACACGTCACTATTACATAGGCATTTCGCTGGCACTTTGTCCGAATTGGCAGCACATGATTGGGCCACCCCTGCCACGCAATGTGGCCATAACTTCTTTTATATAGGTAGTAAGATAGATTACATAGGAAGGGAAAAATTATAGTGAAGAAATAACTACGAAAAAAATGGCAATGAGAATCCATAACCTCTTTATGAGGTTATTAAATAAATGTAAGATACCTCTTCAGGAGATGTAATAATCATATACTATGACTTCTTGTCATAAAAAAATCGCAACTTCGGGTGCGTGAAGTCCATAACTTCTGGTATGAACATATGCTCTTGCAAGTATAAAGCTTAACCCAAAACAACGGTTATTCACTTAGACCTCTTCTGGAGGTTATAGAAAAATCGTACATCTCTTCAAGAGATGAAAAAATAATATATTATGACTTGAGGTCATAAAAGAATGTCATAACATCATTTTATGATCAGAGTTCCATGCGATTCACAACTTCAATTGTGAATCCATATTTTCTTTTATAAGCATATCAATCGCTTTAATAGACATGAAGTTCATAGTCTAAGAACCTCTTCAGGGGGTGTGAGAAATAACAACAATGTTTTACATCTCCTTTCTTTCAATTTACAGATTGAATATGAACAAAACAATAAAAGATAAACAGAATGTAGCAACCAGTTTCTTTTTTTCAGTTCTTTTTACAACCATTGCAGAGACTAAAACTCAACTCCATTAATAAATTAACAAGTTAAATCAAATCCAATAAAATAACCATGTTGACAATGGGACAGAAAACACTATCTTTAACTAGTAGTAGTATAGACCAACAACCATGGTCAAGAAGAAACAAAACTACTACATCCGTTTCTTCTTTATCACACTGGTTTGATTTTTGTTACTATTCACGGGGTCACTTGACCGGGTGATTTGTGTAGCAAAACCATGCAATTTTTTGATAATTTTTTCATGGCGTTGTAGAGTAAAAGTTGCTCTATAACACGGTGTAAAAATTATCAAAAAACCGTTTTGTTTTGTTATTCAAATCACCCGGTCAAAGTGACTCAGATACGAGTCAAAAAACCAAAACCGATGTGATACACAAGGTAGTAATAAATTATTAAATTAATAAATGATGGAGGTCATGTGTACCAGAGTTAAACACTTTTAGCAAAACAATTTTTAGAATTCCAATAAATATTCTGGACAAGGCCTACTAAGATCCATGGAGAAGAAAATTGAAAACCTACTGCTGTAACATTTTTTCTTTTGCACCGACACATGGTGCTCATGAATAAGCAGGCATACATGTTAAAAAAAGAGCAAAATATGACTACCAACATAGTTGGACTTACCTCAACTCAAAGACAGTTGTCATTGTACACCCCTTTGGTTGTGGATGTTGATGCGCGGCATCAAATCGTTGCATTTGCTCCGTCTATCTCTTGAGTTAATCATGGATGGAGTCTAGATCAACATGGTATTCAGTGCTATTTCATCCTAGAGTTTCACAAAACCCTGTTATTTGATAGGTTTATTTTCCTGGTAGAGCAGTGCTAATAACGTGTTGTGGAACGATGTTTGTGGGAGAGAGAAAGAGAGTAAGGGTGAGTTTGGGAATGTTTATGCTGCCAGCACAGCTACTTTCCGACAGCAGAAGCAGTTTTAGTGTGTTTGGTAAAAATAAAATTTTTGCAGCAGTTTTTAGGAAGCAAAGGGGAGATGCTTTTCCAGAAAGTGTTTTTGATTAATTTATCTACAACCGACTTTAACATTACAATTTTTAAATATCAATAATTATCTCTACGGAAATGACACGTGTAATATATTTTTGTCATTTTACCCTCTCACAGCAACTTCACATTTGATATTACCAAACATAAAATTACTATATCAATATTTCACAGCAGCTTCTAAGTAATATTTACCAAACAACATTTTATTAAGAATTCACAGCAGCTTTCTATTGTGTTTTCACACAGCAGCTTTCTACCACCGCCACAGCATTCCCAAACTAGCCCTAAGTGAGACAAACAATGTAAGGAGAAATATTTCTTAGAGATGTCTTAAATCTCCTACCCTAGACTTCTTTATATAAGCATTAAGGTGGACAAATAGACCAATATACAATGGACTTACAACATGTGGCGGATATTCACCAATAAACTAGTCCAATATTTCATAACATTTTTGTATATAAAGATAGATTATATAAACCACTTTTACCGGTGTAACCGTTTGTTTCTTTTCAAATTCAAGGATTCTCATTGGTTACGAATGTAAAAGACTAAAATAATGATTCAAGAAGTTTTTATTAATTATAATTCATGAATTATTTATTAATAATTCAAGAATCACTACGCCACATCCATTATTTCGCTGCATAACACTACACATCGGCGCAATTAGATGGCTTGAAAGAGAGCCGATTCTTGAAAAGATCAAAGGAAACCAAGAAGTTAACCTGTGACAAATGAACCAATATACAATGGACTTCACTAATAAACTAGCCCAATATTTCATAACATTTTTGTATATAAAGATAGATTATATAAACCACTCTTACCGGCGTAACCGTTTGTTTCTTTTCAAATTCAACCATTCTCATTGGTTACGAATGTAAAAGACTAAAATAATGATTCAAGAAGCTTTTATTAATTATAATTCATGAATCATTTATTAATAATTCAAGAATCACTACGCCACATCCATTATTTCGCTGCATAACATTACACATCGGCGCAATTAGATGGCTTGAAAGAGAGCCGATTCTTGAAAAGATCAAAGGAAATCAAGAAGTTAACCTGTGACAAATGAACCAATATACAATGGACTTCACCAATAAACTAGCCCAATATTTCATAACATTTTTGTATATAAAGATAGATTATATAAACCACTCTTACCGGCGTAACCGTTTGTTTCTTTTCAAATTCAACCATTCTCATTGGTTACGAATGTAAAAGACTAAAATAATGATTCAAGAAGCTTTTATTAATTATAATTCATGAATCATTTATTAATAATTCAAGAATCACTACGCCACATCGATTATTTCGCTGCATAACACTACACATCGGCGCAATTAGATGGCTTGAAAGAGAGCCGATTCTTGAAAAGATCAAAGGAAACCAAGAAGTTAACCTGTGACAAACTCCCAAACACAGCAAATTGATCATCCGTAGGAGCCACTGCCCAACACCCGATGTCGCCAAAATCGAGGAAACTGTTTTCACGCGACAATTTCAAAAGTGCACCGGCACTCCCATCAGACGCTGTAAAATTGTATATCACGGTGGGCCTCACAAATTTCGTCTTGTAACAAAGTGTAAAAGGCTCGGGTGGATTCGGTATTGGTGTCGCCCTAATAAATCTTCTCAACGTGTCCTCAACTAGCCCGTAGAGCGAAGTCGGTAGTCGGGTTATTGTCGTACTCAAGTCAATGATAGTATTACCTATTATGGGTTTATCGACCCCCATCGAATTAAAAGATTTTAATCCATTGGCCGCAATGGTTTCTAAAACGATTCCTTGCAATGTGACACGGTACATTGTCTCACCAGTTCCCGACATCAACGGTGTAGTAACCACGCCTTTTCCCGAAATTTTAGCGCTGTCGCCGAAACTTAGTTTGCTAGTAGCCAAGCGATCTTCCGGCAAGCAGTACGAGAACTTGCCACGTACGGATTCCTCCAATTGGTTGACTATGGAGAGTTTCCCACCTCCAAGACCAAGCACGCCCACGGCCGACTTTAGGAACGGCCCGCTGTCGTCGCGACCGCACCCAAAGAGAGTGTTTGAGAACGCTGTCGTCCCGCCGTTGACCGAATTCAAAGTCAACGTGTCGATCGCGATGTTTCCGGAGCTAGACGCGTTGTAGTTGTAAGAAACATCGTACTGGCAGGAAGTGTCAGTGGTTTCCTTGCATGAGATGCGGGGTGATTCGTACTCCTTCAGGCCTCTGCATGGCTCTGACCTGCACGGTAAGGGCCGGTAGGTTGCCGAGGAATTGCCGTTGAAACCAGGCGGGTTTTGAGGGAAACAGTTTTCACAAGGCTGACACTGGATCCAAGTAAGATCAGTGTTCGTGTCAATGTACGCGTGCATTTCACGTGGCGGCGTCCCCACCGACACTTTCACGAGATAATTCCAAAGGTAAGGAGATCCATTCGGCACATCATCAGATGCTACGGTATCGTCGTTAGAGAGTCGTCGCCGGTAAACATTTTTGAGGCGGTCGGAAGGTGAGATTGAACGATTGAAGAGTGGAGAGTTTGGGGAGTCGCGGTGGATGAGATCAACTGAGAAACCGCCGGATTGGGATTGGGGGAGAATGGAAAAGAAGAAAAGGAGGAAGGGGATCAATGCTAGGAAATGATGGAAGTTGGTTTGAGACGCCATGGATGATGGATGCTAAAGCAAGTTTACTGAAAACAATGATAGGAAAAGCAGGTGACGATTAGCAATTTATACTGCAATTGCACGGGTATTTACGTAAATGTGATCATTTTTTTTTCCTTTAATTACTTTGACTGGATTTTAATGATGAGTTGATTAAAGCAGACTTCCACTTCATTAACTCTTTTACAAGTGAATTAATAACAAATTTCCGTTACTTATAACGCAAAGCTATTACAATTAACGAAATCACATGACAGAAAGTATTTTTCAAAGTATATTAATTCTCATTATCAACATAATTATTATTAGTTCAATTAATACGATTACTAGGAGATTTTCGGTGCCCCGAGGGCACTATCCCAATCAAAAAATCTTAAAAAATAATAAGACATAGGACGAAAATATGCATCCACATGTATACTTGCCAAAATATTAACTCTTGCAAGAGAGAAAAATGAAGAATTTTTATTTGTTCAACCTTTACAAAAATGGGGAAAGTTAAAGATGTGTGGAGAAAGTGGGGAGAAATTACAAAAGTGGTGAGTGATAGATGAAATCTAGGGCTGGAATTGACTCAATCTAACGGTTGAAATAAAGTCAACCGTTCTAATTATAGAATAGATTAAAAACACATTTATTCTGTTATGAATACGATTTCATTGATTATATTTATATACTTTCCGCGTTCATGAATACGGTCTCATTAGATGTGTTAATTTACTCCGCAAAAACAAAGTAACAGTATTAATGTAATGTATTACTCATTCAAGATTTGAGTTGACAATTATTTCTCACCTTTTACCATGATAACTTAGGCTAACTTTAATGTAAGAGGTATCTCAGTTGGCGTGTTTGGTTTTCTGGACAAATAGTATGGGTCTAACGTCTAATCTCGACTGGAATATTTAGGATTTTTTTTTGAGAAATTACATCATATAGCCTGATTCGAACTCGAGACCTCATGTATGAGCTTCAAGCGCTCTACCACTTAGCTAGATTCAATTGTACCGAAATATCTATATTACATATAATAATGTGTTTGAGTTTATACACTATTAATATAAAATGTATTATGATCAGTCTAATCCATATAATGCCCTCATACACGTGTATGACGGTTTTGAGGGCTTGTTTGAGAATATTATGGTGGTGCTAGAAGCTACTATGTGAGAATGAATGTGAAAAAACTGATGCTAATTTTGAATAAACTGTTGTCGGTAAGTATTATGCTTAATTACTTACTGCACACCACAATTTATCAGAACTATCACATTGCTTTTTCAGTTCCAACACACGCTAATTGCATTCCCCATTTTCAATATACAAGTCAATGTCAAACGAAGAACGAATTTCATCAACAAATTTAAAGTCGTTGAAGGTTTTATCATATAGCGCCAGTGGCGGATGCACGTAGGAGGGTGTGGGGGCTATAGCCCCCAATCATTTTTCAAAAATTACAATTTCACCACATAATGTACGAATTATATACAACTTAGCTCCCACTAAAATTATACAATAGCCTCCATTATTTGAGTTCATTCATTATAACTTTCTCACATTAGAATTTAGCCCCCACTCACGTGAAATCCTGGATCCGCCCCTATATAGGCGCATATAGTCTATGATACCAAAAACATCACATTATGTGAGAGGATGCCCTTCAAGTACGATAGCATTCGAAAAGAATTCTTTTACCTGCTTGACATTGACCAATATTGTGCAAATGGAGGATGCGTGCAATATGCTAATTTCATAAGAGTGGGTTTCAATGTGATAATCTTAAAAAATTGGGGGGTATGGTCTACGTATTATGTGAAAGCTACACTGAAATGTTCATATACTAATTTCATGATAAAATCAGATGTGAATATGTTGTGAGAGAGTAAAATGACAAAAATATATGACATATATCAGTTTTTGTAAGGATATATATATATATATATATATTTAAAAAGTTACAATTTAAAATCAGTGGTAGGTATTTTATTCAAAAGCAAGTTTTGAAAAAGCGTCCCCCCTTGCTTATTGAAAGATCCTGTGAGAACTACCTAAAAAGTCCATTATGTTAACAAAACACATTAAAAGTTGCATATGTTGTCGGAAAGCAGCTATGCCGGAAAAAAAAAATATACCAAAACTAACTCTAAAACCGTGGATTAAACACAAAATTTTCATAAATTGGTACCAATATTAAAAATAGCATGAACTAACTAAATAAATTATTATTAATAGAGAGGTCTGCTATGTTTCACTAGTTATTCGTCTCCCTTATATTTCACATAGTTCGTGTCAAATATGATTGAGTAATACAAAATTACATATACAAATTAGTACGACTAATACCCAAAAACCAAACATAACTTATTTCTAGTTCGCCTCATATGTGTGACTACACAAATATATTAATTAAAAAGCTAATAGTGGCATAAGAAAGAAAAAAATATAAAATAAATATAAAAAGCTTCAAGAGACGCAGGCAAAATTGCATTGGTGAAGAAAATCCCAAAATCTAAATAAATTAAAAATGTATTGAGAAGTGAAAAGATTGCAAGTCTTAAAGAATTTTACAACGGATCGAGTAATTAAGTCCCAGCTTGTGCAGAGGGTCCTTGTGTATCATGGCTCGTAGCTTATTTTTTAAGTGGATGCAATTTATAAACTGGTCATGGCCCAACTGTTCAAGGTTCATGTGAAATTTCTAAGGGCATTTCAGTCATTTGATTAAACGTTCGCTTTGACATAGAAAATATTGACGTGAATTTGGTTGCCCTAGATAAATTGAAAAGTAGTTCTCACGCATCATATGGTGTAATTTCTAGAGAATCTATTTGAGCAGTGGCTTTCAAGTTATTAACATTACTTTCATGTTAATGTTAGTAACTTCTGAAAAGAAATATGCTAGTAAAGTAGTAATGATTATAAATCACGTAATTATAGAAAGTAATTTATAGAGGAATGCTATACATACCCATTTCGGTCAAATTTGCAAAGCCGATGTGGAAATCACAAAGCGTGTCTTCATGGAGTGCAAATTTGCTGAGCAGGTGTGGGAAGTCTTGTTAGGAGACCAGTCCTTGCAAAAGATGGCAGGAGATTTTAGTAAATGGCTACCACAAATGCTTGAGGAACTAGAGTTTTATAGATCATAAGCTTTTCTGGTGTGATTTTAGTGGGATTAAAATAGAAATTGTTTTAAAGGAGCATTGTTAACAACTTAATTGGTAGATTATGTATGAAAGCACTTACTATCTTGCATGTCAAATAATGAACCAGATCACCTGCATGTGACAACATCATCCAAATTTCAACCAGAAATAATTAGACAACACCAACTATGTGATGGGTGAAACAGAAAGTCAATAGTTCTTATGATTTAAACCACCACCGAGTAACCATCGTAGGGGAAGAGTCACTGCGATGTTCTGATATGGCTATTTACATAGCATGGTCATTGAAGAGTTACGATGTTCACAAATGGCACTTTACATAGCATGGTCATTACGATCTCAAGTCATGGTATGAAAGTGACAATGACATTACCAAATACAAACGCAAAGGACTAGCAAGTATATCAAAAAAGGAAGGGAATTGGTTGAACTTTTTTCTTAAATTAGAAGTGCCTAAGAGTAGCAACTTTTGGGCATGGAGAGGATGAAATTTGTCACTAGATGCACAATGCAATTTCTAGAGAAAAAGATAGATATACCGTTTACACGCAAGTTTGCATAGCCTAAATGGAAAGTGAAACATGTCTTCATTAAGTGCCAATCCCCGAAGAGGTATTTGAACTCTTGTCCTCATAATAGTTCCTATAAAAGAGAGTTGGGGGCTTTAGTAAGTTAAGGAACTATAATTTACATATCGCTAGATTGTGAGTGTGACTTTGTGCAAACTTTGGTGGCATCAAATCGAAATACCTTAAAGCAATACAAATGATATCAACACAATTCGTAGATCATGTAAGAAGATACGCATCTGCCTACTAAAATGAAATATCAGATCTAGAACCATATCTAAGACATGTTCCATCATGATCGGAAGATTTCACCCAAAGGTGAATGGTGCCGGTCATCGGATGGGTGAAACAGAACGTCGATGGTGATTGCGACTCAACTATCATCGGATGCCATCGTAGGATATATATGATACTCATGGTCACCTTTAGCGGTCTTCATCGAATCGAAATTGATTGGATCGAGAGGAAAAGAGATCAGGTGATCTCTCTATTGACATAGATAAGGTTTCAAAACGCTGGCGTCTCAGTTGATGCTTTGGTCGTTGTTAAGGAGATTGAAGAATTCTTTAACAGAGTGTGAAGAACCTAGATCAGGGTTTCACACAAGGAGATGAGAGAAAGGAGAGCGAGAGAGAGAGCGGCCGAGAAGAAATGAAGAACCAAAAGGTAATCGATTAGGGTTCCGGGAGAGTATAAATACTCTTTAGTTTACAGTAACTACGTAAGTGACCCCAGATTAATATGGCCATTACAATAAGGAACTATAAGAAAGACAATTTCTGAATAACCCCTAAACACAGACAGATTACTACGTGGCACCAATATTACAACCAACATTCATATTGAAACATGATTAATCAGAATGTGTTCAATCTAGGATCCCACACAGTTTCTTAGTATTTGTCAATACATAAACAAGTCTAATGCATTGTATAGGGATATTATAAATGACTCGAGTGTCTTTATTGAGATACTATGTGATGCAGACACATGTTCTTACAGGCAATTCAGCCTTCTTAAATCTAGTCCAACAAGAAATTATGAAACACTATCAGTTATGCGATCCTTAGGTTTCAAATATATTCCTAGAAGTTTCAGAGTCATTCTTAAGTTTATGATTATTCCTGTAGCATCAATCCATGTGTCTTTGGACTAAACAATCGACTTTTCAAAATAGAAAAGGACGAAAGAGCCGCACAAACCATGTCTCGAGCGCCCATGGTTTGAACGAATCCCTAGGTGGTCGCGCATAGCCTAGGGGCAGCCAGATTAGGGGTTTGTAGGCTCTTTGTCTTTCTGGTTTAGCTGTTTTGGCAGTTTCAGTCAGTCAATTTTTCTTTTAAGAGATTCTTTAGGATTTTATTCCTTGTCTTCAAAGTAAGAGAGTTTTACTAGGAACAAAACATATTTTTTATGAAAATAATATCTTTGCTGATAATGATCACAATAATATGTATTTTCCTAGTACAACTCTTTTATGAATATAACCAATTTTCTATTTAAGTTGTAAGTTCAATTCAATTTTAAAGTTTCAAAGACCTAGTCTATTTCAAGGCCTTGAAATAGCTTTCAAACCCTTGAAACTGACTATGGTGTGTATGCATGAACTTAGGGGGAGTTTCTGATTCCCTTTGAACTCATAAACCCGTGTGCTTAATCTATTATCACTTAATGATGAAAGAAAAAGTATTTTAACATATTTAACACTATCTAATCTATCTGTTTGAATTAGTTTTGCAGGGAAAGTTTATTTCCTATTTTATAGGATCTATTTCCTAACCTGAGTTTCGCAAGGAAGGAAATTCTGAGATGATTTGATTCTGTGATCAATCCATTTATTGTAACAGCTTCTCAACATGTTTATGAACAAGATCAAATCAGTATCCTTGAAGATACTGAGAAACTATCCGTCGGAGAAGACTGTTAGAGAAGTCAAAGTTGCTGCCTACAAAATAGGAAAGTTTGTTGCTGAAGATCTTGAAGATTAAAAAATCAAAAGAGCTGTATATAACATTTAACAGATAAAACAACGGGAAAAATCTAGATACACTCAAAACACTTCCAAGGATTGTCAAGCAACAAAGAAGCAGATCATTCTCTCTCAATCCAAGCATTTGAAGAACACTGCACACTCATTGCAGTTCCACTTTCTGTGTTCTTCATTTCGGAACTGTATTTGTATATTATTCATATACTACTTTTTTTTTGAGAATTTTATTCATATACTACTTCTGTTTACATTCTCAAGGACTGTTCAAAGTGACACAGAAGAGAATTCTTAGTTAATCAGTTAGCTAGAGCAGGTACTAGATTGGTTAGTGAGAACCACAAGCTGTAACAGAGTAAAGCATCTATCTGTGCTTGAGATCTAGGGCATAGTTGTTGGATTAATAAGAATTGAGTTAAAAATCCTACATGGAGAAGATCCCTGAGGTAGAGGTGTAGGTCCAAGTAGACTGAACTCTATATATATCTTGTGTCTCTTGCATTCACTTTTCAGTCATATACTTAGCTTTTTAAAGTTTTAAAAACTAGTTCATTTCAAGGGTTTGAATCTCATTTCAAGACCTTGAAATAACATTATTCTCTTCTTACTGAACTGTTTTCATTCCAAGGGCTTGAAACTCATTTCAAGGCCTTGAACTTCTCTTTACTTAGCAAAAATTCTTTTGAAACCACTTCTCTTGCATTATTTAGCAAAAGTTGGTATACTCTATTCAACCCCCCCCTTCTAGAGTATAGATCCTGCATTCATACCAACTATACACCCCTTCAATTGGTATCAGAGCTTGTATCACTGCATAGATTTAACCATCTTGTGAACATGATTACTGTAGGTGATGGTGGTTTCTCTCAGGGAAGAGCTTCCAACAGACCTCATCTCTTCTGTCGAGACCATTTTGTCCACTGGAAAGATTTGATGAAAATGTTCATCATTGATCAAGACATAGAGCTTTGGACTATCATTCAGAATGGTCCTAAAAAGTTCTACACAGAGAAAGATGGGATGAGAACTCTAAAATCTGAAGACTCTCTCTCTGCTTCTGATTTAGAACAATTTTCTAAAAATTAAAGCTATGAATCTCTCATATTATGCTTTAAGTGCAGATGAATTCAACATGATCTCAGGTTGCAAGACTGCCAAAGAAATCTTGGATAAGCTTGTGATGACTTTTGAAGGAACCAGTCAAGTCAAGAAAACTAAGATCAACGTATATCTCAGGCAATATGAGCTATTCAAGATGAATGGAGGTGAGACAATCGGAGGCATGTTCAAAAGATTCACTGACATTGTCAACAATCTTGATTCATTGGGAAAACACATTTCCAATGAAGAAAATGTTAGAAAGATTATAAGAAGTCTTCCAAGAGCAATGTGGGAACCAAAGACTACTGCTATTGAGGATGCTCAAGATCTTTCATCACTTCAACTTGATGATCTTCAAGGAAAACTTCTTACACATGAAATATCTATGAATGAAGTTGATGGAGAGTTATCAGATGGTGTGAAAATCTTATCTCTCAAGGAAAAACAGAATGAGCCATCTCATATTCTTGAAACTGAAGATGAGGATGAAGATCCTATTGCTTTGATTTCCAAATTGTAACAACCCTGGAACCTACGGTTCCTTGCTAGTGCAACCAAATGATAATCCAAAAGTGCATTTATTAATGAAAACCGGAGAAAACCTCCAACAATAGTTTGGAAAGAAATAAATGACAGTGTTCAAATCTAAATTATGAAATAAGAGATTCCTAGATAAATGAAATAGTTTCCTAGCTGCCTGATCCTAATCTTCAGTTCACGTGCGCGCGTTCCCCCACTTTATGCATAACCTGCGGGTTTTCAAATAGCAACAGCTGACCGCAGAAAACGTTTATCAGTAAAAACTGAGTAAGCATATACCACAACATGTAAAGCAGAGTTTTGGCTTAAAGAGTGAATCATAATATAACTGAAGTAACTTCACATTTAATCATTAGTTGAGCTGAGGCGTATTAGAGCCCAGCGGGTAACGAATGCCCACAGAGCAGTCACGATGCAATAATAATAATTAGAGTACGTCTCAGGATATCACAGTCCATCACAATTCACCCCTGAACTAACTATGAGACCTTAAGTGTCGACACCCCTATACAGTTGTGACCCACACATGCATAGGTAGTACTTTATAGCTTTCACAATAAAATTAGGGAATCACCGACATGCTTCCCTGGCCGTAGCCACAATACAAAGGAGACTCGCCGACATGCGTCTCCGACCGTAGCCTTCACACACATCCTCTGTACATCGCCCCATATCTTTCATCGTTCATTAATATATCACATGACCACAAGTAACCGCATACTTTTCAAAGATATTTTTGCAAGAGAAATTTCGAAATTCAAAGCTTAAAACAATTGCACGATACACAGGTAACACACGCCAAACACATTTTGATAGTTTAAGGTGTTGTGCATATAAACTTACTTGGATTGAAGAGAGATCGTCACACGAAAGCAAGCACGCAACTACTCGTAGTAGGGGTCCTCAATGAACTCGCCTCCTAAGAACTCGGAATCTACAATAGCAATTATTCCTAATTAACACACAGCTATCACGACAACAGTGCACACAAGTCCTATATGCGAATGTATATACTCCCTTATCTAACTCCCCCGAAACTTTGCTAATTTAAAGTAAAATTATTATTTAAATATGACTAATATAAACTAGCTTTTGTTAATATAAAGCATACTACAACTATAATTATATTTATAAACTTGTAAGGTAATCAAAACTTATTATTATTAAAATATCGAAAGTAGTTGGTCTTCAATTCCAATTACAAAACCAAAACTTGTTAAAGTATAAATAAGAAACAACCTTCAATTATTTAGTATCCAAAAATATATTTTTATTTGGAAATATCTTATTTTACTAAAACATGTTTTTTTTTTCATACAACTTACTAAAAGCCAAGTAGTAGTAATAATAATAATAATAATAATAATAATAATAATAATAATAATAATAATAATAATAATAATAATAATAATAATAATATTCAAAACAAAGTAATTCTTTTGACCTACTACCCATCCCTACTAACACTATTAATATTATAATATAACTACAACTACTACTACTCTTAATACTTTAAGATAATGATATTAAATTACTAGTAACACCACACTATCATACTACAACAATCAACAAGACAAAATAAAGGTGTTTGAAATACCAGTTGAAGGGACGGGAACAAGATGGGTGGCGATGGCGGCGATGGTTTGGCTTGGTGCTACCGCTGCTGTTGCAGCTTCGTCGGAGGGCAGAGAGCGTTGGAGGGAGCGGTGGCGGCGTCGGATTGGCGGAACGGACCTGGGTTCGTCCTTGTCGGGGCTGGGCTCCGGTCGATTTCGTCGGCGGGTTGCTCGGCGAAGAACACAGTAGAGAGAGTGATTGAAAGAGCGAGATTGAGGTGTGAGTTTTCTGAATTCCTAGGAGGGTTATATAGCCTTCAGTGGAAGAATTTGAGAGTGAGGAGGATGTTCGTCGATGGTGACTTCGGGTTGAAGTGGGTTTCGAATCGAGTCATAAATTCGGAAAAACTGTTTTGCTCGGTGAGTAATAATCGGGTTCTCGGGTGAATTGGAGTGAATCGGGATGGTCTTTTGTGAAGATGGTGGTCGAATTGGCGGTGTTGCAGTTGGAGGCGGTGTTGGTGTCGGAGCAGGAGACGGAGGACTTGAGGAAGAAGAAGACATGAGTAAATATTCGGTGTGACAAGTGTACCATGTAGTGCGGTGGCTTGACACGTAAAACTAGTTAAAACATCACAATTTGGTCACGTTAAAAATGTTATTCGTCACGTAACTAACTACCTAGTTAACTATTATAATTTACTAAAATAAAGTTATAAAAAGAATTTATATTCATATAACTACATATAACATAATAAATATTTATATAACTATATATAACATAAAAAATACTTATTTAATAAAATAATAAATACTTTTATAAAACCGAATACGAACAAAAATACTCCTAAAAATACCCTTAAAATTCCAGGTTATTACACAAATCCCTGACCAGAATTCTCAAAATGAAGAAGAACTTTGGAAACAAAGACTTCAACAGAGATAGGCACAGATCCTCCGGTAGTAAAGACTACAAAGGTAAATCTTATTCACAAGGTAATAAGCCTAAAGTCATGAATTACTTTGAGCGTGGTGATGCAGGACACTTGATCAGAGACTGACCGCACAAAAAATAACAAGAACTTTCAAAAGAAAGATCATGACATAAGAAAGAAAGCTATGACAGCTTCATGGAGTGATTCAGAAACCTCAAGTGATTCTGAAACTGAAGAAGAACATGCCAACCTATGCTTTATGGCCAAGCATGATTAAAGTTCTAAGAAGAACATTGAGGTAATGGTAAATTGATTGATTTAAAAATAATAAAAAATCATCTCTGACCATCTTGGAACAATGCTTTTAAATGAAGAGGACTATCTGAAAGAAATTAGAGTTTTGAAAGAAAAAGTTCATGAGCGAGCAAAAGAAAATTTGCATCTTGTTTGCCTAAATCAGAATCTTGAAATATCTTGGAAGAAAATTGATAGTGATTCAAGGCCTTGAAATCCTGTTTCAAAGTCTTGAAAGCACAAGTCAAGGAAGTAGTCACTGAGAACTCTCTTTTGAACAACAGTATTGTTGATCTAAGGCATCAAGTTAATGAATTGGATAAACAAAAGACTACTCTTGCTGAGAAACTTCAAGAATCTGAATTAGTTAAGGCAAAACTTGCAGGCTCAGAACACAACTTGAACTTGATTCTTGGAGGTAGCTTAAAGTCTGTGCACAAAACTGGTATCGGATACAACCCAAATTTTACTAGAAAGAACAATACCAAATTTGTGAAAGAAGGAAGCAAAACATCCCCTAAGTGCCAAAACTGTTATAAGATTGGTCATGTTAGGATGAATTGTCTTTTTAGAAGAGGAGACCCTCACATAATGAAGAACAATTTTCCCTTCCAACTCAAAGGACAAGTTAAACAGATTTGGGTTCCTAAAGGGTTTTGACCACCAAATATGGTTGACCCTGAATATGAATCTAAATTCCACACTTGGTCTAACAGCTGGGTAAGTTAGTGAATGGTTTTTGCAGGTTGTCACCGAGATCAAAGAGCAAAAATGGTTTATGGATAGTGGTTGCTCAAGACATATGCGTGGAAAGAGATCTTTGTTCTCTGAATTAAAGGAGCAATATGAAGGTGCAATTACACTTGGTGACAAAGGAAAATGCAACATTCTTGGTATTGGTAAAGTTGGTACAGATTCTGAAAATTCTATTTCTAATGTCTATATAGTTGGTGGTTTGAAATTTAACTTTCTTAGTGTATCTCAGCTTTGTGACAATGGCAATAAAGTTATCTTTGACAAGGACAAATGTGTGGTGCAAGATGAGAAATCTGGAAATTAAATCCTCACTGCCTCTAGGTCAAATAATGTCTATAATTTTCAAAGTAACAAAGTTGCAGGAGAAAACTTGAAGTGTCTCAAGGCCTTGAAAGAAGATTCAAAGCTTTCGCACAGGAAGTTGGGACACATTAGCCTGCATACATTGAATAAACTTGTTTCCAAGAACTTAGTGAGAGGCTACCCTCTATCAAGTTCAAAGATGAAGAAGTATGAAAGGCATGTGCCCAAGGCAAGCAAACCAGAAGCTCATTCAAGCCAAAGAACTTTTCAAGTACTACTAGACCCCTTGAATTACTTCATATGGATCTCTCTGGTCCTATGAGAACTCCAACTACAAAGTGTAAGAAGTACATGCTTGTCATTGTAGATGATTTCTCTAGATATACTTCGGTTATGTTTCTGAAAGAAAAATCTGAAACTCTCTTTGAGTTTTCAAATCATTGTAGATAACTTCAAACATTGAAAAACCTACCTGTTGCTTCAATCAGAAGTGATCATGGTAGAGAGTTTGATAAACTTGAGTTTGATTTATTCTATTCTAAGCATGGCATCTCTCACAACTTTTCTGCTCTTAGAACTCCTCAACATAATGGAGTTGTTGAAAGAAAGAACATGACCCATGAAGACATGTCAAGAACAATGCTTCTGAAAAACAAGTTGCCTAAGTACTATTGGGCAGAAGCTGTGAATACAGCAAACTATAATCTTAGCAGGTGCTTGATCAGACCTATTTTGAAGAAGACTCCCTATGAACTGTTCAAGGGAAGAAAGCCAAACATCTCTTATTCTAAGTTTTTTGGTTGTACATGCTTTGTTCACAATAATGGTAAGGAAAATCTGCGTAAGTTTGATCCAAGAAGTGATGAAGGTTTTTTTCTTGGATATTCACAGACAAGCAAAGCCTATACAGTTTACAATAAGAGAACCAAACTTGTTGAAGAAAGCATTCATGTTATTTTTGATGAAAGCTATGATGGTTCTTTAAGTGATGGTTTTGCAGATCTCAATCTGAATAATTATGATTCAGATACTGAAAAAGAATTCTCAAAAGGATCCAAGGAAATGTCACAGGAACAAAAACAGGCATTTTCAAGGCCTTGAAACCAAAGTTCAAAGACTTGAAACAGAACCTCCAGAGAAGACAACAGAACAAGCTACTAATTTAAGTTCTCAGCGACTTGAAAAGAAAACTGGAAAGCCTGAACCATGGAATCCAAGTAAGATATTTAAATATCTCTCATCTCATCCTTCTGATAACATTATTTTTTATCCAACCAGTTGTACACAAACTAGATCACAATTGAAGAATCTTTGTGCTTTTAATGCTTTTATCTCTCTTGTAGAACCTAAAACTGTGAAGGAAGCACTACAAGAAGCAGACATGATCATAGCTATGCAAAGTGAACTCAATGACTTTGAAAGGAACAAAGTTTGGAACCTAGTTCCTCCTCCAAAAGATCAGTCTGTTATCGACACCAGATAGGTATTCAGAAACAAGTTAGATGAGAATGGAAAGGTAATCAAGAACAAATCTAGATTGGTAGCTCAAGGCTACAATCAAGAAGAAGGTATTTACTATGAAGAACTTTTGCTCCTGTCGCCAGGTTAGAAGCAATTAGAATTCTACTTGCATTTGCATCTCACAAGAACATGAAACTCGTTCAAATGGATGTGAAGTGTGCATTTCTAAATGGCTATTTGCAAGAAGAAGTTTATGTTGCTCAACCTCCAGGTTTTGAATATGACAAGTTTCCAGATCATGTTTACAAACTTGACAAGGCTCTTTATGGTTTAAAACAAGCTCCAAGAGCTTGGTATGAAAGATTGTCAAAGTTTCTACTTGAAAGTGATTTCAAAAGAGAATTAGTAGATAAGACACTATTCGAAAAGACTCATGAGAAAGATATGCTTGAAGTTCAAATTTATGTTGATGATATTTTGTTTGGAGCTACTAATGATCTTCTTTGTAGGAATGCTCAAGTCTTATGAGTAGGGAATTTGAAATGAGCTCGGTGGGTGAACTGAACTTCTTTATTGGACTACAAATTCATCAGATAAGGAAAGGAACATTCCTATATCAAAGAAAGTACACAAGGGACTTGCTACAAGTACAATATGTCTCAGCCCAAAGAAAATAAGACCCCCATGAATTCTACACTGGCTATAGACAAGGATGCATCTGGTAAGAGTGTGTGATAAGTCTGAAGCTCCTTGATATTAATATTTGAATGCATATACAAAGGCTTTGGTTCTTTGATTATGAAAGACAGAAACACAAGTAGGAATTAAGCCTAAGTACCAAAGCTTCTAGCTTTGAGGTACTGTAGCAATGTGCATATATATTTTTGTCTAACTGTTTTGTGCAGGTTTTTGATTTTGATATTGAATGATTTTATGAAGACATCATTAATATGTTCTGAATAAAAAAATATGCATGAATGAGTTGTATTGGAAATCCAAGTTTATTTCTCAAAAAAAAAAAAAAGAAATCCAAGTTTATTCTGATGACTTAGCAGGCAAAGCTTCAAAGCTTTGAGATTCACTGGTTATTCTTCACTACTAAGTTCATCTGACTATTTCTGTGTATGCAGGTTATTTATGCGAGATTTAGAACTTGTTATGAATTGATTATTGTCTAATAATACTTGTTCAATACTGGTTACTTGATATATTCATCAGATTGAATATGTATAGTAGGTAAGTTTATCACCAGACCAATCTAGCTTAGTTTTCTCATGAACTGTTAGCAGTTCGCTAATCAGATCTTGATGCAAGATTGTCTTGATTTTGTTTGATCTTGTTCTTTAAGTTTTTTCAGGTTTGTTAGGCGTTCTAACCTCTATAAAAAAATCAGAAATACATTCAAATATAGCTGTTGATTGAAACTTATCAGAAAGGAGGATTTATAGGATTTCTGTTCCTAAAAACTCTCAGTTGGTTGCAGATTCCTATTTAAGTGATCAACACTTTGATATTGAACAGAGAGCCAGAAACCGAGACTGATCAACGTGGGCTTTGAAGAGAGTTACAAACAAGAGATATAAAGTTACACAACTCTTCAAACAATCAAGCCAATTAACACTTCAACAGGAGAAGATAATTCATCAGATCAGAAGAACTCTTCCAGGCTTCATCATATTATTATTTCTGAATTCTTCTACTTGTACTTAATTGTATTATTCATTCTATCTTTCTGAAACCTCATTAAACTTAGTAGTTTGGTTGTTCAAGTGAACAACAAGAGGTTCTTATTGTTTCAACAGGTTGTAGCTGGTAACTAGATAGGTTGGGAACCACAAGCTGTATAAGTGTAAGGTAGCTCACTTAGGCTTGAGATCTAGGGATAAATCTGGGAGATTAATAAGAAGTTGTGTTTGAATCTTGGAGGGATAAGATCCCTCAGGCAGAGACTAGGTCCAATTGTGACAGAACTCTATAAAATCCTTGTGTTCTTACTATTTGACTTTGTTATCTTTACATTTAGGCTAAACAGGAAGTTTCAAAGCTTTGGAGCTTTCCAAATCTCAAAGCTTTGAAGTCTCCACATTCTGCGGTTATATCTTCAAGTTTCTCAAAACTGTTTCAAAGCTTTGAGATATCAACAGCTTCATCTAGTCAAGTTTTAAAAGACCGTGTTTTGCCAAAAGTTATCATACTCTATTCAACCCCCCCTTCTAGAGTATTTAGATCCTGTTTTACACCTAAATTACAAACTTTCAATTGGTATAGAGCTTTGGGTCACTATTTCAGGATCTAACAATCTTTTGACAATGAGTTATGTAGGTGATGGAGGATTCTCACAGGGAAGAGCAGCTAATAGACCTCCACTTTTCTGTGGTGATAACTTTGTGCATTGGAAGGCATTGATGAAAATGTTCATTATAGATCAGGACATCGGACTATGGTCTATTGTTGTGAATGGCCCAAACTTGTTCTATACTACTGTCAATGGAGTTAGAAATGTAAAACCTGATGAAGATCTCTCAGTTATTGAACTAGAAAATATATCACATAATTACAAAGCTGTGAACTTATTATATTGTGCTCGTAGTGCAGATGAGTTTAATAGGATATCCAACTGCAAAAATGCAAAAGAGATCTGGGATAAGCTAACTCTTACTTATGAAAGAACTAGCCAAGTCAAGCAAACAAAGATCAAAATCCTTTTGAGACACTATGAAATGTTTAAGATGACTTCTGATGAATCCATAAAAGATATCTTCAAAAGGTTTACAAATATAGTGAATAACTTGGAGTCATTGGGAAAAGTCTTCTCAAATGAAGAAAAAGTCAGGAAGATTCTCAGAATCTTGCCCAAGGCCAAAATGGGAGCCTAAAACTACTGCAATTGAGGAAGATCATGATTTAAGCATCTTAGAACTTGATGATCTGCGAGGAAAATTGCTCACTCATGAGATTTCCATGAAGGAGGTTGATGGTGAACTGAGTGACAACATCAAGAACCTGGCACTCAAGGAAAAAGACAATGAAAAATCTCAAAGCCTTGTACAAGAGGATGATGATGATGATGAAGAAGCCTTAGCCCTGATTTCCAAAGGCTTGGCCAGAATTCTGAAGATGAAGAGAAACTTTGGAAACAAGGACTACAGCAAAGAAAAATTCAGATCCTCAACCAGGAAGGATAAGAAAGGTAAGTCTACTTCACATTCATATAAACGTAAAATGGATTGCTATGAATGTGGAGATGCAGACCATCTGGTAATAAACTGCCCTCAAAAGAAGAAAAGTAGGCAATTTCCTAAGAAGGAAAATGACAACAGAAGAAAGAAGGAAATGGTAGCCTCATGGAGTGATTCAGACTCTTCAGACTTAGATTCGGATGAGGAGCAAGCCAATCTCTATTTAATGGCTGTACATCAAGAAGACCACTCTACTGAGAAGCCAATTGAAGATATGGTAAAGAACTTTTTATCTAGTCCTTCGGATGTCTTACATGAAATCCTCAGAAGCATGTTTTTGAATGAGGAAAGTTACAAGAATGAAATTGATTCCTTGAAAGTAAAGGTTCGTGAGCAAGTAAAAGAAAATTTAGATTTGATTTTTCAAAGCAAGTGTCTTGAAGCTACTAAGTTGAAAATTGATAGTAACTTCAAAGCCTTGGACAGCAGATTCAAAGATTTGAAATCATAGGTCAAATAAGTGGTTGATTAAAACACTCTTTTAACTGATAAGTTTGTTGATATAAAACGTAATTTAGAAAATTTAGAACAACATAAAACTTCATTGACTAGTGAGCTACAAGAATCTAAGAAAATTATTTCAACTTTTGCTGGCTCAGAACATAAGCTAAATCTTATTCTTGGAGGAAGTAGGCATTCTGTATAAAAAAAGTAGAATTGATTATAATCTAAAACTTTCCAACAAGAAACCAAACCACATTTGTAAAATCAGGAAGCAGACATTCTACAAAGTTTCATTATTGTGGTAAAATTGGACATGTGAAATTAACTTGCCCCTTTAGAAGGACACAACCTCATATAATGAGGAACACCAATCCTTATCAGGTTAAGGGACAAGTGAAACACCCTCCCAAGTCGCAAGGCTGGCCGGGCCCCACGTTCGGAAGAGATGTCTTTGCCCGAGGTGATGAGCCTCATTGGGAACGGATAAGGATCGTCGGTTCATAGCTAGTACAACCATTGATAACATTTCAAAACATAATTTATAACAATTTTTCCAAATAAACAAGTGATAACATTTGAAAATCTAAAATTACACTTTTATTTGAAATAATATACTATGTGATGTTTCCAACTAGCAAACCTTCTCTATCCTGCTGTGTCGTGAACGTTTCCCCCACCTCGATAGCCAACCTGCGGTTTTAAAATAGCAAAAGCCGATGCAGTTTTTACAGAAAATGATCAGCAAATGGCTGAGTAAGCTAACACCCATAGCACGTAAACAGATTATGAGACATATGATGGGAATAACATATTCGCTGATAAATAAATATAAAATAATCGCGGGAAAACCGTTCACGTGGATTTGATGTGTCAAACTCCGTAACGATCTCAAATTTCTTATTCCAACCCGAAAATGTGGTCCATCTCGGGAAATCACTTTTAATAGCAATTCACAATATTACTTTAATATCAAGATAATAACATTCTCATCGATAGTATAATCGAGTCCAGAAATCCATTTTAGCAACTAGTTGATACGGGGCGTGACCATATCCAATCCACAACCTCTTTCTCATATGTGCAAAAGCACTACCAAAACCATAACTCAATCACAGGAGGTTCGCATCACAACGCCTCATAACCATATCATAATCAAAAGGAGGCCAGAGCCTCATAATGTCATAATCTCATAATTAGTAACCAAAACACAATATGTCAGACATGTATCGTTTCACGGATATGGCACAAACCCACGCCCAACGGCTTTCCACTTTACATAGTTACATCTTTTATTTCAAGATGTAGAATCATGTAAGGAGCTCCAAGCTAAAGCCGGTATGGAACAAAGTAATAATAATCGATGTGTGATTGAGAGATATTCGGATTTGACCAGTAAGTGAGCGGTGTGCTACTCTTGGTAACCGAGGCAACGATTCCAAATTTCGTACTTCCAACCCAATGACGTGGTCCGTCTTGGGAAATCACTTTTACCAGTATTTCACAATAAAATTTAGATTTTCTCTTTCGGATTGTTATTTAGGATTTGGATACCTGTTTCATGCAATACTTCAAAGAGGAGTATTTCAAAACGAATAAAAAACTCAAATAAGTCAAGTACGGTTGTATTTCACAAATAACACACGCGATACGCGAAATGAAAGAAAGGCACGCGAGGCTAGGAATATTAACTTACAAAAAAAATCCAAGCATGTCCTAGAAGTCGTATCGTCTATGAAAACGTCATCTACAAATCGGAGCTTCTAACTTAATACCATTTCAACAAATATAAATCCTATATATATTTCTAGCTCCTTTTATTTTTCTCAAGAAAATATTCATTTTAACTTAATCATAAACCCAAAAATACATTTTCTTCAATAATATTTACCCCCAAAATATACTTATTAATTTATAAATGCTTATCTAAATAAATTTAAGAGAAACTAATTTTATAAATGAATTTGAAATTAAAAACTGCATTTAGTACCCAAAAGTTTCTGAAATGTCAACTGTCTCCCCCATAAATTTATGAAAAGACATTATAACCCCCCAGAAAACTTTCTGAAAATTATACTTTAACCCCCAAATAAAGAACACCCAAACTCAATGATCAAAACATGGATTTCAGGTATTAAAACTTGATTTTGATTACTTTAAATTTCGCGAGAAACGGTCAAGAATTCGAACAGGTCGAGCTTCCCGAAAGCGTCGCCGGAGGTGCAGCTTCGCCGGGGCTTCTCCGGCTGTTCTTGGCCTCGGTTGAGGCCTCCTCTCGCTTGGTCGGACCTCCAGGAGCTGAATGGTACTAGTTTGAAGGTATGGGTCATCACCGTTGAGCTCCGGCGAATTCCTCGCCGGAAACTATGGAGGTCGCCAGTGGTTTAGGGGTTGCTGCTGCTGTTGCTGCGGCTTTTTCTCCTTCTGGTGGGTTCGTCGAGCAAGGCAGAGGGAAGAGATGAAGGTAGCAGGGGAAAGAGGGAGAGGGATGGGTGGCAGTGGTGTTGGCGGCCATTTTTGCCGGCGGGTCTCCTCGTCGGGAAGGCAGCGGCATTGTTGCCGCTGCTGCTGCTGTTTCTCGTCGTCAAAACAGAGGTAAGGAGAGAGATTGAGGCAGAGAGATAGGCAGAGGGAGAGAAGATATGGAGGTGGCGTTAGGGGTGGTGGTGTTGGTCAGGTGTGGTTGCCGAAGGGGGGAGAGGGATGAGACTTATAGGAGAAGAGGGAGAAAGAGAGAGAGAGACGGGTGAGAGTGAGAGAAGAGAGGGAGATAATGTTGGGAGTTGGGAGAAAAATTTGGGGAATGAGAAGTTTTCGGGGGTGGTTATTTGTTTCCCGAAGGAGGAGAAGAAATAGGGGAAGAGAGAGAGAGAGAGAGAGAGAGAGAGAGAGAGAGAGAGAGAGAGAGAGAGAGAGAGAGAGAGAGGTGTACGGGAGTGAGAGTGAGAGATTTTTGGGGAATCAAAAATTGGGTTTCCTGATGAAGTTTCTAAGTAAAGACAAAAACATCCCCCCTTTTTCTCATATACTTTATTTATAACCCCCAACTTAACTATTTGATATTATTTAAAAATACAAATACCTCCCCACTAGCTATTTATTTTTGAAAATAAGTGATTAAATTTACGAAAAAATACGTCAATAATATCTAGAAAAATACGGGGTGTTACATCCTTCCCCCCTTAAAGAAAGCTTCGTCCTCGAAGCTAGAACGGATAGGTCTCGAAAAGGTTCTAACGTCAACGTGTCTCACTTATCGTATCGGCAAATAAACAAGCATCGCAGCTAATCACAAAGCAGCAAATAGTAACTACACTTAACATACTCAGACTTAAGCTATCCCGCAATCCCCGACTTGTTCAATTTTATTACCGGTTTTAGTTCTCTTATATTCATTTTAATTTTGAAAATATTATTTTAATTGAAACCGAAGGGTCGTACTAACTTAGAACTGTCGGCTCTGCTACCAACTGCAACACCCTCCCAAATCGCAAGGCCGGCCAGGCCCCACGTTCGGAAGAGATGTCTCCGCCCGAGGTGATGAGCCTCATTGGAAACGGATAAGGATCGTCGGTTCATAGCTAGTACAACCATCGATAACATTTCAAAACATAATTTATTACAATTTTTCCAAATAAACAAGTGATAACATTTGAAAATCTAGAATTACACTTTTCAGTGAAATAATATACTATGTGATGTTTCCAACTAGCAAGCCTTCTCTATCCTTCTGTGTCGTGAACGTTTTCCCCACCATGATAGCCAACCTGCGGTTTTAAAATAGCAAAAGCCGACGCAGTTTTTAAAGAAAATGATCAGCAAACAGCAAAGTAAGCTAATAGCCATAGCACATAAATAGATTATGAGACATATGACGGGAATAACATATTCGCTGATAAATAAATATCAAATATTCGCGGGAAAAGCGTTCACCTGAATTTGATGTGTCAAACTCCGTAACGATCTCAAATTTCGTATTCCAACCCAGAAATGTTGTCCATCTCGGGAAATCACTTTTAATAGCAATTCACAATATTACTTTAATCTCCAGATAATAACTTTCTCATCGATAGTATAATCGAGTCCAAAAATCCATTTTAGCAACTAGTTGATACGGGGCGTGACCATATCCAATCCACAACCTCTTTCTCATATGTGCAAAAGCACTACCACAACCATAACTCAATCATAGGAGGTTCGCATTACAGCGCCTCATAACCATATCATAATCAAAAGGAGGCCAGAGCCTCATAATATCATAATCTCATAATCAGTAACCAAAACACAATATGTCAGAAATGTATCGTATCACGTGTATGGCACAAACCCACGCACAACGACTTTCCACTTTACATAATTACGTCTTTTCTTTCAAGATGTAGAATTGTGTAAGGAGCTCTAAACTAAAGCCGGTATGGCACAAAGTAATAATAATCGATGTGTGATTAAGAGATATTCGGATTTGACCAATAAGTGAGTGGTGTGCTACTCTTGGTAACCGAGGCAACGATTCCAAATTTCGTACTTCCAACCCAATGACGTGGTCCGTCTTGGGAAATCACTTTTACCAGTATTTCACAATAGAATTTAGATGTTCTCTTTCGGATTGTTATTTAGGATTTGGATACCAGTTTCATGCAATACTTCAAAGAGGAGTATTTCAAAAAGAATAAACAACTCAAATAAGTCAAGTACGGTAGTATTTCACAAATAACCCACGCGATATGCTAAATGAAAGAAAGGCACGGGAGGCTAGGCCTATTAACTTACAAAAAAACTCCAAGCATGTCCTAGAAGTCATATCGTCTATGAAAACGTCACCTACAAATCAGAGCTTCTAACTTAATACCATTTCAACAAATATACATCCTATATATATTTCTAGATCCTTTTATTTTTCTCAAGAAAATATTCATTTTAACTTGATCATAAACCCAAAATTACATTTTCTTCAATTTTATTTACCCCCAAATTATACTTATTAATTTATAAATACTAATCTAAATAAATTTAAGAGAAACTAATTTTATAAATGAATCTGAAATTAAAAACTGCATTTAGTACCCAAAAGTTTCTGAAATGTCATCTGTCTCCCCCCTAAGTTTCTGAAAAGACATTATAACCCCCCAGAAAACTTTCTGAAAATTACACTTTAACCCCCAAATTAAGATCACCCAAACTCAATGATCAAAACATGGATTTAAGGTATTACAACTTGATTTTGATTACTTTAAACAACTCAGAAGGAGATTTTAAGCATACCCATAACAAATTTCGCGAGAAACGGTCAAGAATTCGAACGGGTCGAGCTTCCCGAAAGCGTCGCCCGAGGTGGAGCTTCGTCGAGGCTTCTCCGGCTGTTCTTGGCCTCGGTTGAGGTCTCCTCTCGCTTGGTCGGACCACCTGGAGCTGAATGGTACAAGTTTGAAGGTATGGGTCGTCACCGTTGAGCTCCGGCGAATTTCTTGCCGGAAACTATGAGGGTCGCCGGTGGTTTAGGGGCTGCTGCTGCTGTTGCTGCGACTCTTTCTCCTTGTGGTGGGTTCGTCGAGAAAGGCAGAGGGAAGAGATGAAGGTAGCAGGGGAAAGAGGGAGAGGGATGGGTGGCAGTGGTGTTGGCGGCCATTTTTGCCGGCGGGTCTCCTCGTCGGGAAGGCAGCGGCATTGAAAAAAAGGAGAAGATGGAGAACCCTCTTTAATAACCTTCATAGCATCAGAAGAATCAGTCTCAATGACAAATTTTCTGTGAAGATAAGAGGGTGCAATTTTTAATCCTTCAAAGATGGCCCAAAGCTTCCCATTAAGCATATAACCACGACTAATAAATATTTGAAAACCCCACAGCCAAGTTCCCTGATCATTTCTGCAAACCACACCAACAGTCACGCCCATTTTCAAATTGGCACAATCCACATTAATTTTCAGCTTTTTAGGGGGAGGTTTTGTCCAAAAAACCTAAATAGGTTTCTGGGGAATGTGAAGAGGATTTAGGGACTGCAATTTCTCTACACTTCTAGCTTTCCAATAAATGACATCAATCAGATTAGTTGGAAATTGATAATCCAACTCATGGATTCTATTGTTGTGACAAAACCATATAGAAGAAGCAGTAGAGACAAACAGAATTGGCCAATTAATAGCAATGACACCCTTATCTTGAACAATCAGGTTGCTATCTACCCAATCACTAACTGGAGCTTCAAAGAACAGTTCCCAGAACTCATCTTTGACCAATTTCTTCCAAATAGATTTTTCCCAAATACAATCTCTAATGGCGTGCAAGGAAGTTTCAGCCAGAGAAAAACATGAAGGTCAAGCTGCACTACTCACAATCCCTCTTTTAGCTTTGAGAGATTGAGTACACAGCTTATCATGCTTCAAAAACCAAAGAAATATTTTCCATACTTTAAAACCTTTAACTTTCGAAATATTTCTCCAATCCCTCAAGGTAGTAGAATCACATTCAATGTCTCTTATCTCTTTATAAGCAGAAGAAACAGTATACTGACCTGAACTGTGACTCAGCCACACATTCTTGTCTGTTTGTGTTGCATGCTCATCAAGGACAACAGTATTGAGAAGCTCTAAGAGTGGAGGAGGGAGCATAGGGGATAGCAGATTCAAATTCCACCATTCATTCTTAATCCAGTAACTGTTAACAGGAAGAAGTAACTCTTGATCATCAGGAGAAGTAATTGCCACATCACACAGTGAAAACTTTCCCAGCCATTGTTCCACCTAAAAAAGAGTGTTTTCACCATTAGAAACACCTCTACTAGCACCCTTATTAGAAGCTTCCAAGGCTATGAAAACTTGCTTCCACACTTTAGAATAATGTGGTTTTGGGGTGATGTTACCATACTTATGTATCATAACAGAAGCCCAAAAAGAGTAGTCACAACTCCTAGCTCTTCAACCAGCCTTGCCAAGCATGGCTAAATTGAAATTATCAAGTTGACACAGACCCATCCCTCCCTCCTCCATGGGACATCTCAATTTATCCCAATTGATAAGGGACATTTTACCCTTCTCTACAGAGCCACCCCATAAGAATCTCAAGCAAGCTTGATCAATTTCCTTAACAATCTTTTTAGGAAGTAAAACAGATTGCATTGTGTAAGTAGGCAACGCCTGAATAACTGACTGTATCAACGTGGTCCTACCAGCAAGGGAAAGTTGGGGAGCCATCCAACTAGCAAGTTTTTTCCTTACTCTGTCACCAGATGCTGAACTGAGAAGCAGAGAGTCTCTTATGAATAAGAGGGATTCCTAGATGCGTCCCCAAGTCATCTATTAAACCCATATTCAGCAGAGCACTAAGCTTCCTAGCCATGGCTCTAGGGGTGGAGGTGGACACAAAAAGCTTGGAATTATCATAACTTATAGCTTGGCCTGAATCATTAAAAGCTTCATCAAGAATAGTTCTCATCACTTTAGCTTGCTTAATGGTGGCCTCACCAAAAAGGATGAGATCATCCGCAAAAAATAGATCAGATATTTTAGGACCTCCTCTTGAGCATTGGACCCCTTTCCAATCACCTTTGTCCACAGCTCCTTGAATTTTTGAGCCAAAATCTCCATAGTATGTAGGAAGAGGTAAGGAGAGATGGGTTCTCCTTGCCTCAATCCCCTAGAAGGAGTAAAATCTCTAAGTTTCTCTCCATTCCACAACACCCCGAATTTATTTGAAGTCACAACATCCATCGTAAGAGAAATCCAGAGGGGAGGAAGCCCAATTTGGGAAAGAATAGAATAAATAAGAGTCCACCTAACCCTGCCATATGCTTTGGCAAGATCAACCTTCATGGCCAAGAAACCCTTCTTGCTCTTGTTAACATTAAAGCTATGAAAAAATTCTTGAGCCAAGAGATTATCACAAGCATACCTCCCCGGAAAGAAACTGAATTTATTTGGATGTATAATCCTCATAAAAATAGGCCTAAGCCTATGAGTAAGTAACTTTGTAATGATCTTCAGAGGAACATTACAAAGGCTTATAGGCCTTAGTCCCCAAAAAAGTAGATGGTGCTTCAACTTTAGGGATCAGCACCAAGAGGGTCTTGTTGATCTTACTAGGCAATTCACCCTTCATAACAGCATCTTGAACCATTTTTACAATAGAAGGACCCACAATGTTCCAGTGTTGTTGGAAGAACACGGCTGGAATCCCATAAGGGTCAGGAGTTTTAAGACTTCCCATAGAAAAAACAGTTTCTTTGACTTCCTTAGCAGTGATATCAGCTTGCAGCAAAAGAAGGTCAGCCTTAGTTAAACAGCCCCCTTTCCAAACAACAGAGCTAGTCCTAGGATCAGAATCCATATATAACTGCTCAAAATGTTTAGTGACTTGTTCCTTAAGAATAGCATAATCATCACACCAATCCCCAGAAGGAAGCTTTATCATAGAGATTTTATTTTTCCTCCTCCTATTAAGTACTGAAAGGTGAAAAAAAGAAGTGTTCCTATCTCCCATAAGATGTTTACACACCTTTTCCTTCTGAAACCAGAAAATATCTTCTTGATCTAGAACATAATTCCATTCTTCTAGGAGAGGAACTTCAAGGGCTTCCAGGTAAGGGTTATGCTTAATAGCTAGAACTTTATGGATCCCATCCAGTCTGGCTCTTATGTGTTTCTTTCCGTGGAAGATGTTACCAAAAGTGTACTCATTCCAAATCTCAGTTTCTCTAGAAAAATTAGCCACTGCATCAGCAATTTGCAACTCACTCTTCCATTTGTCTTTAACCAAATCCTGAAAAGTGATGTACCCAAACCAAGAATACTCCATCTTGTAAGGTTTCTGAGAAGCAGCAGGAGGCCTCAAACCAGTAGTGTCAATCAGAACAGGGTGGCGATCTGAGTTAAGACGAGTAATATGTTTAACCAGAGCCTTAGGGAAAAGAATTCTCCATTGACCATTACAGAGAGCGGGATCAAGTCTTTGTTGAATTTTCCTTCCAAGTGGTTGGGAATTGGTCCAAGTAAATCTGGGACCCTCAAACCCCATATCCAGAAGCTTGCAATAAATAAACAATCCAGAAGTTTAGCAAAACTTTTAGATTTAACATTCTTACCCCCTTGCTTCTCATGAGCTGCAGAGACTTGGTTGAAATCCCCAGCAACTAGCCAAGGAAGGGAATGTTGATCAGCTACCCTCTTCAAGAACTCCCATAAGTCTTCTCTAGAAATAGGTTGAGGAGCTGCGTAAATGGCTGAAAAGAGCTAGATCTGCTGATTAACCAGCTTAATAACACCTGTAATGGACTGAGAAGAAGTAGAAACCACCTCTACATCCACCAAAGAACTGTCCCATAGCAACCATATACCACCCGCAAAACCTTGAGTTTCTACGGCTTGATACATGTCAAAATGAGACCTATTACAAATAAGTTGAGCATACGTGCTCGCAACTCTGGGTTCATCAAGAACCAAAACAGAAGGAAGATACAACCTACAAGTATCCAAAAGGGATCTAATTGTAACTTCATTCCCAATGCCCCTACAGTTCCAAGTCAGGAGCTTAATCAGAGACTTATTGGGAATTTGCCGATAATCTGGCGAAGAAACTGCTGTGCCCTCACAGGGTTGATTCTTTCATCCAACAAACCGATGAGGAGTCTTGTACGAAGAGGAACCGAATAGGTCACCTCCATTGTAGAGATTGGTTCTATCGGCGGAGTGAGCACTCTTTGGATGTTGAATTCCACCTGTTCAACCCGTGAAATACGTATGTTGAAATTAGACGGTGGAACCCCTGCCCTACCAGCAGTGTGAGCTCCTCATAACTTAGGCTTGTTTGTCGGACCCCCATTAGTTCGTCCTCGATGACCTCCATGACCAATCTCCGAACCCGCATTGAAGCTGAACAAAGGAATTTGATTCTGATCGAGAACAAAGAAATGGGGGCGATTAGGGTTATCACCAGAGCTATTCTGAATTGGGGCTTTACCCTTATATTTAGGTTTAGGCAACGGACGGTTGAGATTAGAAGAGCCCAATCCTCCCGAAACCTGACCTGAATTCCAAAAATTCACGTTTGGGCTAACACCTACCCGAGCAGCATTCCCCTCATGGCCCAACAGAGAAAAACGAGACCCAAACGGCCTAGAAAACCTGCCTTGACGAGGCCCAAAACCTAACCCATCACCACCCGGTCCAGTGAATTGAGTCGATTCAGATGAGTTGAGCGTAGGGTTTGGTTGTGGCCGTCTCAGACGAGGCGGAACAAGCATCCAAGCGCCATACGGTTTATACTTCTCGGACTCCGACGAAGACTTCCCTAAATCAACTGGAGGTTTCCCCAAATACGGCATATGCCTACTAGAAGATGGAACCCCTACTTCCTCTTCCATAGTCTCTGACCCCATACTTGGCTGGTTTGATGATGGAACCTCCATTGGAACCACCTTATAGGGAAACTTATCCTTCTTGTGCCCGAAAACTCCACACTCAAAGCAGATTTGAGAGAGACCCTCATACTCCACCTGAACTTTCCGGTTGTTAATCCAAATCGCCGGCAACAACATCTTCGATAAATCGACTTCAACACAAATCCTAGCAAACCGTCCTCTCGCCGCCGAAAGCGTGGTCTGATCTACTTTGATAGATGTCCAAAACTCACCCCCAAATCATCAGGGTTTCCACATCAAAATACTCTACCGGCATTCCCCGAAGCCTAATCCAAATTGGAGTCGAAATCATCGGTTCACCATAAGGGTCAAATGAAGAACCCGTTGTTGGACCGTAACGTATCGGCCCTGAATCATCCAAGGACCATTCAGCCGAACCTGAACATAATCTTCACTATACTAAAATCGAGCCATGAAATAGCCATTCTCAACATCATTAAGTTCAAACCCACTTGCCATCTTCCATTGCGCCGTGAGACGATCATGAACAACTCGATAATCAGGGGTTTTCCCCTGAACATGAAGAATGAGAGCATGGCTCCGTTGGCGATGGAGCCTTTTTAGAGCGTGATCAGAAACCTTAAAGGAGATACGCCCATCATGCAACGTTTCACGAGTCACATCCGATCTATCCGCCGTTCCAAATAGATATGGCTGTTCATCCTCCATGAAAATCCCAGAAGAGGATGAATTAGAGTTTCTCCTAATGTGCGATTGCCCCGAAGCAAATCTTCTTCAACCGGATCCATGATCAAATTAGAGACAAAACTTCTCTTAAAGATTTGTTGATTCCGCCGGAGGTGAGAGTCACCACCAACCGGAGACGACAACGGAGCCGAAGGCGGTCGGGGAGGGGGGGGGGAGGAGGTGGGGGCGGAGGAGGGTTCAAAATGTCGGCGTTCATAGGTCATGAGAGAGAATTCTAGAGACAGAATTTGATCACATTTTTTAGTCTATTTACTGGTTATTCTTCACTGCTAAGTTCATCAGACTATTTCTGTGTATGCAGGTTATTTCTGTGAGAGTCAGAACTTGTTATGAATTGATTATTACCTAATAATACTTGTTCTATACTGGTTACTTAATATATTCACCAGATTGAATATGTATAGGAGCTAAGTTTATCACCAGACAAATCTAGCTTAGTTTTCTCATGAACTGTTAGTAGTTTGCTAATCAGATCTTGATGCTAGATTGCCTTGATGCTGTTTGATCTTGTTCGTTGAGTTTTTCAGGTTTGTTAGGTGTTTTAACGTCTATAAAAAATCAGAAATACATTCAAATATAGCTGTTGATTGAAGCTTATCAGAAAGGATGATTTATAAGATTTATGTTCCTAAAAACTCTCAGTTGGTTGTAGTTTGCTATTTAGTGATCAGCACTTTGAATTTGAACAGAGAGCTAGAAACTGAGACTGATCAACGTGGGATTTGAAGAGAGTTACAAATAAGAGAGAACTAGTTACACAACTCTTCAAACAATCAAGACAATTAACTCTTCAGCAGGAGTAGATCATTCATCAGATCAGAAGAAATCTTTCAGGCTTCATCAACTTATTCTTTATCAGTTCTTCTACTTGTACTGAATTGTATTATTAATTATATATTTTTGAAACCTCGTTAAAATTAGTATTTTGGTTGTTCAATTGAACAACAAGAGGTTCTTCTTGTTTCAACAGGTTGTAGCTGGTAACTAGAAAGGTTTAGAACCACAACTTGTATAAGTGTAAGCTAGCTCACTTAGGCTTGAGATATAGGGCTAAATCTGGGTGGTTAATAAGAAGTTGTGTTTGAATCCTGGAGGGATAACATCCCTCAGGCAGAGACTAGGTCCAATTGTGACTGAACTCTATAAAATCCTTGTGTTCTTACTGTTTGATTTTGTTATCTTTACATTAAGTCTAAACAGGAAGTTTCAAAGCTTTGGAGCTTTTCAAAGCTCAAAGCTTTGAAGTCTCCCAATTCTGCAGTTATATCTTAAAGTTTCTCAAAACTGTTTCAAAGATTTAAGATATCAACAGCTTACTCTACTTAAGTATTAAAAGACTATGTTTTGGCATAAGTTAGCATACTCTATTCAAACACCCCCTTCTATAGTAGTTAGATCATGTTTTACACCTAAATTACAAACATTCAATTGGTATCAGAGATTTGGGTCACTGTTTGAGGATCTAACAATCTTGTGAAAATGACTTATGTATGTGATGGAGGACTCTCACAGGGAACAGTAGCTAATAGACCTCCACTTTTCTGTGGTGATAAGTTTGTGCATTGGAAGGCATTGATGAAAATGTTCATCAAAGATCAAGATATGGAACTATGGTCTATTCTTGTGAATGGCCTAAACTTGTTCTATACTACTGTCAATGGAGTTAGAACTGTAAAACTTGATGACGATCTCTCAGTTACTGAACTGGAAAAGGTATAAAAGAATTACAAAGCTTTGAACTTATTATATTGTGCTCTTAGTGCAGATGAGTTTAACAGGATATCAACCTGCAAAAATCCAAAAGAGATACGGGATAAGCTAAGTGTTACTTATGAAGGAACTAGCCAAGTCAAGCAGACAAAGATAAATATCCTTTGAGACACTATTAAATGTTTAAGATGACTTCTGATGAATCCATCAAAGATTTGCTCAAAAGGTTTACAGATATTGTAAATAACTTGGAGTCATTGTGAAAAGTCTTCTCAAATGAAAAGTCACGAAGATTCTCAAAAGCTTGCCCAAGGCCAAATGGGAGCCTAAAACTACTGCAATTGAGGAAGCTCAAGATTTAAGCATCTTGGAACTTGATGATCTGCAAGGAAAATTACTCACTCATGAGATTTCCATAAAGGAGGTTGATGGTGAACTGAGTGACAACATCAAGAACCTGGCACTCAAGGCGAAAGACAATGAAAAATCTCAAAGCCTTGAACATGAGGATGACGATGATGAAGAAGAAGCCTTAGCCCTGATTTCCAAAGCCTTGGCCATAATTCTGAAGAAGCAGAGAAACTTTAGAAACAAGGACTACAACAAAGAAAATTTCAGATCCTCAACCAGGAAGGATCAAAAATGTAAGTCTACTTCACATTCATATAAACCTAAAGTTATGAATTGCTATGAATGTGGAAATGCAGATCATCTCGTAAGATATTGCCCTCAAAAGAAGAAAAGCAGACAATTTCCTAAGAAGGAAAATGACAACAGAAGAAAGAAGGCAATTGTAGCCTCATGGAGTGATTCAGACTCTTCAGCCTCAGATTCAGATGAGGAGCAAGAAAATCTTTGTTTAATGGCTGGTCATCAAGAAGACCACTCTACTGAGAAGCCAATTGTAGATATGGTAAAGAACCTTTTATCTAGTCCTTCTGATGTCTTACTTGAAATCCTCAAAAACATGTTTTTGAATGAGGAAAGTTACAGGAATGAACTTGATTCCTTGAAAGTAAAGGTTCATGAGCAAGCAAAATAAAATATAGATTTGGTTTTTCAAAAAAATTGTCTTGAAGCTACTAAGTTGAAAATTGATAGTGACTTCAAAGCCTTGGACAGCAGATTCAAATCTTTGAAATCACAGGTCAAAGAAGTGGTTGTTCAAAACACTCTTTTAATTGATAAGTTTGTTGATCTAAAAAGTCATTTAGATAATTAGGAACAACAGAACAGTTCATTGACTAGTGAGCTTCAAGAATCTAAGAAAATTCTTTTAACTTTTGCTGGTTCAGAGCATAAGCTAATTCTTATGCTTGGAGGAAGTATGAATTCTGTATACAAAAGTGGAATTGGTTATAATCAACTTTTGTTGGCTCAGAACATAAGCTAAATCTTATGCTTGGAGGATGTATGCATTCTGTATACAAAAGTGGAATTGGTTATAATCCAAATTTTTAAGAAGAAACCAAACTACATTTGTAAAATTAGGAAGCAGACATTCTCCAAAGTGTCATTATTGTGGTAAAATTGGACATGTGAAATTAACTTGCCCCTTTAGAAGGACATCACCTCATATAATGAAGAGCACCTATCCTTATCATCTTAAGGGACAAGTGAAACTGATTTGGGTTCCGAAAGGAGTTAGAACACCTAACATGGTTGATTCTGAGTATGAATTCAAATTCTACACTTGGTCAAATGGCATGTTCAGGCATTGATTGAATTTTGCAGGATGTCACCAAAGCTCTGAAAGATCAGAAATAGATTTTGGATAGTGGATGTTCCAGGCACATGAGTGGAAATAAATTTTTATTCTCAGAGCTTAATGAGAAATCAGAGGGAACAATCACACTTGGTGACAAAGAAAAATGCAACATAATTGGTATAGGAAGTGTTGGTAACAATTCTGCTTATTCAATTTCAGATGTTTATTTAGTTGGGGGTCTTAAGTATAATTTATTGAGTATTACTCAAATTTGTGATAAAGGTAATAGGTAGTCTTTGAAAAGGAGAAATGTGTGGTGCAAGATGAAAAATCAAGAAATTGCATACTCATTGCTCCTAGATCACATAATGTTTATGCACTATGTACTGACAAAGTTGCAGGTGATAGTCTGAAATGTCTCAAAGCATTGAAGGATGAATCAAAAATTTGGCATAGAAAGCTTGTTCATATAAGCATGCATACTTTGAACAAAATCATTTCAGAATATCTGGTAAGGGGTTTACCAATCCTGACACTCAAAGATGATGAGATTTTCAAGGCATGCACTCAAGGTAAACAGACCAGACGTTCATTCAAGATGAAAAACTTTGTAAGTACTTCTAGACCTTTAGAATTGATGCATTTGGACTTGTATGGTCCTATGAGGGTTCAAACACCCAGAGGTAAGAGATATATGATTGTTGTGGTTGATGATTATTCTAGATTCTGTTCGGTTATGTTTATTAGAGATAAGTTTGAAACATTATCTGAATTTTCAAAACATTGTAAAAAGCTTCAAACTTTGAAAAATTTACAAATTGCATCTATTAGGAGTGATGATGGTAAGGAATTTGATCATCTTGATTTTGATTTATTTTGTGAAAAGCATGGCATCTCACACAAATTTTCTGCCCCTAGAACTCCTCAACATAATGGTGTAGTTGAGAGGAAAAATAGGACTCTTGAAGACATGTCTAGAACCATGCTACTTGAAAGTAAATTGCCAAAGTTTTTGTGGGAAGAAGCTGTTAATACTGCCAATTATGTGCTCATAGATGTTTGATCAGGCCTATTCTGAAGAAAACTGCTTATTGAATTGTTCAAAGGCAGAAAGCCTAGTGTTGCTTATTTCAAGCCTTTTGGCTGTACTTGTTTTGTGCATAACAATGGTAAAGATAATCTTGGTAATTTTGATGCTAGAAGTGATGAAGGTGTTTTTATTGGTTATTATCAAACTAGCAAAGCTTACAGAGTTTACAATAACAGAACTAAGATTGTAGAGGAGAGCATTCATGTAATTTTTGATGAAAGTACTGATGATTCTCTCAGTGAAAGTTTTGCATATCTCAATTTGAATAAATATGAGGCTGATGATGACTGTGAGAAAGTCATAGAAGCAAAACTAAGCAGCAGAAAATTTCTGAAGAATCTCAAGGCCTTGAACCTCCTACTGAGCTAAAATCTCAAAGCCTTGAGACTGAGAATGACAGGAAATATGATTCTCCATCTACTGTCTCAAGAACTCAAAGCCTGGAGGACCATACACTTGGACACCTAGAATGAATTTTAAATATTAATCAGATCATCCTGCACAGAATATCATATCATATCAAATTATTGGAACTCAGACAAAAGGTCAACTGAGGAATTTGTGTGCTTTCAGTGCTTTTGTATCACTTATTGAGCCCAAGAATGCAAACTAAGCACTATGCAGACTGGATCATTGCAATGCAGAATGACCTGAATGAGTTTGTAAGGAACAAAGTATGGAATTTGGTTTCAAGAGCAAATGATCAATCAGTGATTGGAACAAGATGGGTGTTCAGTAACAAACTTGATGAAAAAGGTAATGTTGTGGGAAACAAAGCAAGACTGGTTGCAGAGAGATATAATCAAGAAGAAGGCATTGACTATGAGGAAACATTTTCCCCTATTGCAAGGTTAGAGACTACCTGAATACTTCTTTCATTTGCATCACATAATCATATAATTTTTTTTCAAATGGATGTCAAATGTGCTTTTCTGAATGGATATTTACAAGAAGAAGTATATGTTGATCATTCACCAGGTTTTAAAAATGACACCTTTCCTAATCATGTTTACAAATTAGAAAAAGCCTTGTAAGGACTTAAGCAAGCTCCGAGGGCTTGGTATGACAGACTCTCTAAATTTTTATAGGAAAATGTTTTCAAGAGAGGAATGGTTGACAAAACTCTTTTTTATTAAGAATCATGAAAAGGATCTGTTAGTTGTACATATATATATTGATGATATTCTATTTGGTGCTACTAATGATGCTCTTTCAAAAGAGTTTTCAAGTCTATGGTGGATGGAATTTGAGATGAGCTTGATGGGAGAACTGAGTTTCATTCTTGGAATTCATGTGCATCAAATGAAGAAAGCAATTTTTTTGCATCAAGGAAAATACACCCAGGACTTGTTAAACAAATATAGCATTTCACAGTCCAAGGTAGTTAAGACTCCTATGAGTTCACCACTGTCTTTAGAAAAAGATACAAATGGTAAGAGTGTGAGTCAAAAAGATTATAGAGGTATGATTTGTTCACTTCTATATCTATCTGCTAGTAGATTAGATATTATGTTTAGTGTATGCATGTGTGCTAGATTTCAAGATGATCCTAAGGAAATTCATTTGATTGCTGTGAAAAGAATTTTCAGATATTTGAATGGAACCAAAGACTTGGGCTTTGGTAACCAAGAAGATCTCACTTTATGTTGAGTGATTATTCATATGCAGACTTTGCTGGATACAAAGTAGACATAAATAGTACTTCTGGATGTTGCCAATTCCTTGGTTCATCATTGATTAGTTGGCCTTCAAAGAAGCAATATTCAGTAGCTCTATCAACTACAGAAGCTGAATACATTGCAGCTGGAGCTTGTTGCTCCCAAGTTTTATGGATTGCTCAACAGCTAAGAGATCTTGGATATGAATTCAGAAATGTGCCTATCAACTGTGACAATACAAGTTCCATTTTTATTTCAAATAATCCGATTCAGCATTCAAGGACAAAGCACATAGACGTGAGACATTATTTTCTTAGAGATCATGCTGAAAAAGGTGATATTTTTCTATCTTTTATTTCTTCTTGTAAGCAAATAGCTGATATTTTCACTAAACCACTGCCAGACGAGAGGTTTGCATCCCTAAGGCTTGAACTGGGTATGTTAAACAATGATGCATTGGTTTTGAGGGAGTATTAGTCCTTATGTGTATTATATGTTTAAGTCTCAAAGCCTTGAGATCATACTTTCCCAGCCTTGAAAGTATGCTTCAAAGCTTTGAAGGTTCATGTGTTAGTCCGAAACTTCTCAAAGGTTTGAACTACTGTTACACTGTTTTGATTAGTGGATATGTTTTATCTTTAAAAAATTGGATCGTGAATTATTTTGTAATATCTCTTTAGATAATTACAAAATCTTTCAAAAGTTCAGAGATTTTGACAAAATATATAAAAATATATTTACAAATCTTCTGCAATCTCTTTGCACGCAATATCCCTTTCAATCAAACTCATCTACCTACTTAAGCTGGATTCAAGACTTATTTCTCTCATTCTCAACTTCTATCTCTTCGTCTTTATCTCTCTCTCTCTCCCTTTTCTCTCAAAATCTCTCAAACCCTAATAAAAATGTAGCGGAAGTCTGAAAGGATCAAGCAGCAAGGTCAGACTTTCAACAAGAGGGTGAAGAGGAGGATAACAGGAAGATCACCATTCATAGACCAGATTCAGAAGACACAGTTAGTTTTCATGAGACGTCACCTCCCTCAAAGAAGGTTATGAAGGTAAAGGAAGTTCAAGAAGAAGCAGTGGTTTGGTCAGAATCTGAGTCTGCTACAGAAGAAGTGGTGAAAGACAAAGAAGAGGGGAGTAAGGGATTAAGGGGAAGAGTCAAGCAAGAATAAGAAAGAATTTGGTGTTGAGAAAGCTGAAAAGAAGAGTGTGCCACCTTCAAAGGAAAATAAAGCTGATGAGAAGAAGGGTGAAGCAACTCCAGAAAATAAAAGGTTGAAACATAGTGCTGTGAAGGCCAAGAAAACCACCATTTTTGGTAAGAATTTGTTACCTGATTCTTGGTTTATTAATTATGAGGTTAAATCTGTGTGAATGGATGGGTATGCATCATTCAAAGTATATTTTTGTTCTTATTAGTATTGATTTGATGGATATAATGGACTTAGAATACACTAAGAATTAGAGGAATTCATCTGTTGGGAGTTTCTTAAATCCACCATCTGAGGCTTACCCTAAGCTAACCAGACTATTTTTTCTGAATTTAGTTCAGAACTTGATGATAGTGATAGGTATATTCTTACTTCAAAAATGGCTCGTGTGGACATTAGGTTGGATCACAAGGTGGTTGCCAAATTTTTGGGAGTACCTAGGAAGTATAAGGTTAGTGATCACCCTGATAGGATGGAAATTTTGGAGAAAGCCAAAGCCTTGTTTTTCTTGGAGGGAACCCCTAGTGAACCAAAACAGTTAACACACTCTGTGTTTACCTGTGAAGCCAAAATCTTGTTTTCTATCATCATGAGGTGTGTAGTTCCTAGGGAGTATTCCAAAGAGTTGGCGATAGATAAAGTGTTGATCTTGATGTATCTTATATGTCAAGGGTTTGAGGTAGACCTTCCTACTGTTGTGATGGAGCATATGGTTTACTGTGGCGCTAGGACTAGGAATCATTCCATGCCTTATGCCAATGTATCACCTTTGTTTTTGAAACACTTTGGAGTTTCTTTGAAACGTGAGGAGAAGATTAGTACTGGTTTTGGAGTGGTATATGAGGCATCACTTCAAAGGATTGGGATAGTTTACACTAGAAAAGGAAAGTTGAAGTTCTATTCTGAGTTGAGTGCTAAAGAGCTGAAAGAGAAAGAGTTTATCAAACCTAGAGCTGCTACAACCCCCAAACTGTCTGGAAATTTGGATTTCTCTCAAGTACTAGATAGGGTTGAGGTTCTGGAAGATGGAGTGGAGGATTTGAGACAAGGTTTATTTGATTTTTCCAATGACTTCACCAAGTTCAAACGTTTGGTGAACAGCAAACTTGACATCATCATCAGAGGTTTGGATCTGCAGAAAGTACCTTCTCCAGAGAGCAAAGAAATTAGCATTGATTCAGATAAGATTATTGGGGAAGCTCTTAAAAAGCAGAAGAAGAAGAAGAAGAAGAAGAAGAAGAAGAAGAAGAAGAAGAATAAGAAGAAGAAGAAGAAGAAGAAGAAGAAGAAGAAGAAAAAGAAGAAGAAAGGAGTCCCTGTTGTTCTTACTTCCAAAGATATCTTTGAACAGTCTGAGGATGAGGCTCGTTCTGAGGAAACTGCTATAGAGACTGCTGAAAAGGAAGCTACTGATTTGGACAAGCTGGTTGATTAAGTTAATGAAAAGATGCAGGCTGAATATGAGGAAGCACATGGTAAGAATGCTGAAGAACCAGGAGAGAAAGGAGAAGAAAAAGCTGAGGTTGAAGAAGATTCAGAGGCTGAGACATCTGAGGAAGAGAAAGAGGAGCCCTAGGGCAAGGGAAAAGGAAAATCAAAATCTTCAAAGCCTTGAAACCCAACCTTCCTATCTCTTTATAATGAGTCATGAAGTTCTTTTTTAATCCTTTTATTTTATTTAAAACACTCTGAACAAATCCTATATTTCTTTTACTCTTTTGATGAAAGTCAAAAAGGGGGAGAAGATTATTGTGTTTTTAGGTTGTTTAAGTTTTTGGTTTAAGTTTTGTAAAAATTTCTGGATATTGTAAGATAGTATTTGTTTTTCTTTAAATATGCCTGTGTTTTTGGTTATTTTGTGCTATCTGTGACTATCTAGCCTGTTTCAAGTTGTTATGTGGATATCACTTGTGTATGTGAGTTGCAGGAAGTTCATTCAAAATCAGGATTTCAATAATGTGTTTTGTCTTTCATCGAGGGGGAGATTGATAAGTCTGAAGCTCCTTGATATTAATATTTGAATGAATATACAGAGAGCTTTGGTTCCTTGATAATGAAATCCATAAACAAAGTAGGAATTATGCCTAAGTACCAAAGCTTCAAAGCTTTGAGGTACTGTAGCAATGTGCATATATATATTTGTCTAACTGTTTTGTGCAGGTTTTTGATGTTGATGTGGAATGTTATTATGAAGCCATCAGTAATCTATGTTCTGATTAACAAAATATGAAGGACTTAGTTGGATTGGAAATTCAAGTAAATTCTGATGAACTAGTAGGCAAAGCTTCAAAGCTTTGAGATTCACTGGTTATTCTTCACTGCTAAGTTCATCTGGCTATTTCTGTGTATGCAGGTTATTTCTGTGAGATTCAGAACTTGTTATTAATTGATTATTATCTAATAATACTTGTTCTTATACTGGTTACTTGATATATTCATCAGATTGAACAGTTAGCAGTTTGCTAATCAGATCTTGATGCTAGATTGCCTTGTTGTTCCTTGTTCGTTGAGTTTTTGTAGGTTTTTTAGGCGTTTTAACGTCTATAAAAAAATCAAAAATCCATTGAAATATAGTTGTTGATTGAAGCTTATAAAAAAGGAGGATTTATAGGATTTCTGTTCCTAAAAACTCTCAGTTGGTTGCAGATTGCTATTTAAGTTATCAGCAATTTGAGTTTGAACAGAGAGCAAGAAACTAAGACTGGTCAACGTGGGATTTGAAGAGAGTTAGAAACAAGAGAGATAAAGTAACACAACTCTTCAAACAATCAAGCCAATTAACACTTCTACATGAGTAGTTCATTCATCAGATCAGAAGAACTCTTCCAGGCTTCATCAGCTTATTCTTTTTGCGTTCTTCTACTTGTACTGAATTGTATTATTCATTCTATCTTTCTGAAACCTCATTAAACTTAGTAGTTTGGTTGTTCAAGTGAACAACAAGAGGTTCTTATTGTTTTAACAGGTTATAGTTGGTAACTAGAAAGGTTTGGAACCACAAGCTGTATAAGTGTAAGGTAGCTCACTTAGGCTTGAGATCTAGGGCTAAATATGGGTGATTAATAAGAATTTGTGTTTGAATTCTGGAGGGATAAGATCCCTCAGGCTGAGACTAGGTCCAATTGTGACTGAACTCTGTAAAATTCTTGTGTTCTTACTGTTTGATTTTGTCTAAACAGGAACTTTAGACAAAATCTCAAAGCTTCAAAGCTTTGGAGCTTTCCAAATCTCAAAGCTTTGAAGTCTCCACATCTTGCAGTTATATCTTCAAGTTTCTCAAAACTGTTTCAAAGCTTTGAGATATCAACAACTTACTCTTCTCAAGTTTTAAAAGACTGTGTTTTGGCAAAAGTTAGCATGCTCTATTCAACCCCCCCCCCCTTCTAGAGTATTTAGATCCCGTTTTACACCTACATTACAAAATTTCAGTGTGAAATTAAAAGAGTATAGATGTATTATTTAATCTTTACTCTATCTCACAGCTAGCATACCAGATATCATGTTCAGTGTTTGTATGTGTGCTAGATTCAAGATGACCCTAAAGAATCACACTTGACTGCAGTTAAAAGAATCTTTAGATATCTCAATGGTACCAAACACTTAGGGCTTTGGTATCCTAAACAATCTAACTTCTATTTGTGTGGCTATTGTGATGCTGACTTTGCATGTTACAAAATTGATAGCAAGAGCACAACAGGATGCTGCCAATTTCTTGGATCATCTTTCATCAGCTGACATTAAAAGAAGCAAAACTCAGTAGCACTATCAACAGCAGAAGCTGAATACATAACAACTAGAGCTTGCTGTTCACAAGTGTTATGGATAGCACAACAACTGAGAGATCTTGGATTTGATTTCAGAGATATACCTATCAAATGTGACAACACTAGTGCAATATAAATTACAAAGAACCCAGTTCAACATTCAAGAACCAAGCAAATTGATGTCAGACACCATTTCATCAGAGATCATGCTGAGAAATGTAATATTGTTCTTGAATTTGTTTCTACAAACATGCAACTTGAAGATATCTTCACTAAACCACTGCCATATGAAATATTTTCAACTCTATAACTGGAACTAGGAATGCTAAATAAATATGCATTGGTTTAGGGCGAGCAACAGGTAAGAAAGGTATGTTTTTTTGTGTTTCAATGGTTTGCACTGATTTTCAAAGCCTTGAATATCTATTCAAAGTTTTGATTTTATGTGTTTCAGTTTAGAAGCATTTCAAGACAATGAAATTATTTCAAAGCCTTGAAAATAAGTGTGGTAACTGGTTAGTCAATAACTTCTGGATCATTCAGTATTGGGTGCTATCTTTGTAGATATTTGCTCAATAGTGCCCCTAAATTTTTCAAAATAAGTCTGATAACTGGCCAAATATAGTATTAAATAATTTTATTTCCAACAGACTCAAAGATTTGAATCCTCTCTAATCATTGGAAATCTTTTGAGATCAGAGAGATCGCAGTTTCCTTTTTCAACTCAAACTCTTTCAGTATTTATCTTATTTTCTTCTCCTTCACTCCGTATCATTCTTGCATCTCTATATTCTTCTCCCAAACCCTAATGAGCACCAGAAGAGCCTCTGACAGAATCAAGATGGCCGGTCGTTCAAATCCTAGTGCAGAGAAGAAAAGAAAAGCCTCTAAATAAATTCAAGATATCAGTGAAGACTCAGAACCAAAGGAGTCTACTGATGAAGAACAAGAATCTTTACCTCCCAAGAAGATAGTGAAAAAGGACTAGTTTCCAGTGACAGGCAAGAAGAAAAGGACCACGGGAACTAAACAAGAGAAGATGAAGGGTATCCATATTGGAAGCCCTAAGAAGGACAAGAAGAAGACAAACATAGGGATCAAAGGAAAAGGAAAAAAAATTCTCATTCAAGACTCAGACTCAGATACTACTTCAGGTTCCTATGGAGTGTATTCTGTGTCCAAAAGAGGTGAACTTGAGAAAGATCTTTCTGAAGCTGAGACTGTTTCAAAAGAAGGAAAGAAAGATCATCAAAAAGTTCCCTCTGCACAACATAAGAGGGTGGCTGTGAAGAAGAAACTGAAGCATGGAAGAAAAGCTTTAGAAAGACTCACCTTCTTGTTCAACAGTGTTATAGAGAAAATCAATTCCTTCTTTGAGGATCTTGATGTGGTTACTACAGAAGTCATGGACACTGATGGAGCCAGTGAGGAAGAAGAAGGAAATGCGGATGGAGATGAAGACGCAACACCATATTCTCTTGCCTATTCTTTCTTTCCCACTTCTCTTTTTAAGTTTATTTTCTAAATTCTCCAGACTCTGATCCAACATTTTCTCATTCATTTTGATGAAAGTAAAAAAGGGGGAGAAATCTAAGGTTGTCTCTTTTTTGTTTTTGGTCAATAGGATTTACTTGAACTTATGTGTTTAAGTTTTCTATTAAATAAGTTGGATCTTTTTCGAACCAATGTGTTATTACTACTTGAACTGTATGCTAATCAGTATTTTTTGCAGAAACTAAGATTCAAACAGATTGAGGTTTTGTCTGTCATCAAGTGGGAGATTGTAAGTTCACAGGTTGCATAGGCTTGAAATAGAAAAAGCTATTTCAAGCCCTTGAACAAGTTTTCAAAGCCTTGAATCAGTTCTCACAGACTTGAAGGCCTTGAAACTGGATTCAAAGCCTTGAAATTGTCTAACCTGTATGCATGTTCTTAGGGGGAGTTTTTCTTAACTCTTCTGATTTGATTCGACTTCTCACACCCATGTGCTTGATCTGCTGCTATTTGATGATGGAAGAAAAACTGTTTTGATATATTTAACATCGTTTAATCCATCTGTTTGACCCAGTTTTGTAGGGAAATATTATTTCCTAGTTTACAGGATTGGTTTCCTAATCTGGTTTTTGCAGGATAGGAAACTTGGAGAGATGTGATTTTGTGATCAATCAGACACTCTTGAAAGCTTCTCAGATTGGTTAAAGACAAGATCAGATCAATATCTTAGAAGATTATGATTAACCATCCGTTAGAGAAGGTTGTTAAGAGAGTCAAAGTTGTTGCCCACAAAACAGGAAAGTTGTTGCTGAAAATCGGGGAAGATTTGCAGAGCTTTGAGTCATATAAATAGAGCCCGTTTTGAAGCAACAAGACACAACACTCACCGGGAAAAAAGAGAGACAAATTTCTGGATTGACAAGCATCAAAGAAGCACATCATTCTCGCAATCCATCTCACAGAAGATCACTACATTCTTCACTGCAGTTTTACTCTTCAATGTTCTTCTGACTTGCACTTCATTTGTAGATCATTCTTGTACTACTTCTATATTTCATTATAAAGGATTGTTCAAGGTGAAAAATAGATAATTATTACTTAATCTGTTAGCTAGAGCAGGTACTAGATAGGTTAGAGAGAACCACAAGCTGAAACAGAGTAAGGCAATTTTCTGTGCTTGAGATCTAGGGCTTAACTTTTGATTAATTATAATTATGTTGAAATCCTACAGGGAGAAGATCCCTGGGGTAGAGACGTAAGTTCAAGTGGACTGAACTCTGTAAATCCTGTGTCACTTGCATTTACAGTTTCATTTATATACTTAGTTTTTACAGCATTCAAACTAGTCTGTTTTCAAGGGTTTGAAACTCTTTTCAAGCCCTTGAAAAAGACCTGTCTGTTTTATTTCAAACTGTATTTCATTTGAAAGGCTTAAAACTGTTTTCAAGTCCTTGAACTCCATTTCTCTTTAAATAAAATTCTTCTCTTCTACAACTTTTACAAAACGTTGGCATGCTTTATTCAACCCCCCTCCTTCTAGAGTATCTGTACTCCATTTCTACCTGCATACTCCCCTTTCAAATAAGGAGTGTGACCCCATAGGTTTTTACTTATTTGGTAGTAACAATTTACTAACATGGAGCGGCCTCTAGCAAGACATCCATGCCACCCAATTGATAAAATAGTCATCTGACAAACCTTGTGCAAGTATTGTCTCATCCCTTTTGCTTCATATCCGGATAGGAAACGAGACATACAAGTCAAACTCGTATATCCAATCCATAGTTTCTCGATCCTACACTACAGAAAAATTGGTTTATTACGACAAGTAAACTCGTCGTTGGAATAAAAAGACGACGAGAAAAGTTCGTCCAAAAAGCGTCGGATTAACCCCGTCGTTAGTTCGATGGGGCAACAACTTTTCCCAGTGGTTGGTAAAAGTTTTAACCGACCACTGCTGCCGACCAAATCTTTTCGTCGTTGATATTTTGCCGACGACTTACTGACCATTATATTATGTGGTCAAAACTTTTGCCGACGAATATTTCGACCAAATTATTTAGTCGTTAATCTTTTCCCGACCACACGGCGACCATTTACTCTTTTTAAAAAACTTATGCTGACGACTTTATCGACTACTTATTCCTGTCGTAGGTATAACGCAGACGACTTTACTCGTCGTTGTTAAGTTTTATTTGCACGTGTCTTTTTTTAATATCATTTTCACGACCAGTTTAATCGTCGTAATATGTATTTGCCGACAGATTTCGTGGTCGTCTTTTTATTTTTGTGTTCCTCAAAGAATACTACTGACGTAGTCTCCTATCTCACAATTTCTTGAATCTGATCATAAAATAAAACAAAAAAACCAGTAGCCAGGTGATCATTTTTGATCACCCATGCATACACACATACGACACCAACAATTGCAAAATACAAGTTTTCATTCGAAGCTTAATGCAACCAAACTTACACCAACGTACTGTTAAAAAAATTTAATTGTTCGAAACAAGCCACAAAAACCCGGCCATATACACATCCACACAAACTTCCTCAAAAAATTAGTTAAAATTCATGTCTACAACAATTCCTCCAAATTCAAAACATTGTTCTGATTTCTTTTACCCTTGTACCTCAGAATGATGGTGGAGAAGTGTTCATGTGTTAGCGCATTGAAGACGGGATGAGCATATGGATGTGATGCTGCTTCTGCTGGCGGAGCTGTAATTGACATCATTGCTGTGATTTCAAAAAAAGCAGAAGAAAATAAATAACAGTTCATGAAAAAAATTAAAAAAACAGTTCATGAAAATTGAACACGACGAGGGGAACGAGACTAAAATGTTGCTGTTTGTGACATACAAAAACTCGCAGGCCCAAAAGCAGAAAAAGTATCGAAGCGAAGTATTCACAAACACCGGACGTTGTAAAACAAGTATGTTGTTCACCTATTATTTAAATTAATGTTCAACGAATTCCAACAACTGAAAGTGTTCACATACCCGCCACTACCTCATCATGAATGAACTTAATGCATGCCTCCTAAATGAACATCATAACAACCACCAACCAGTAATAACCATGCATATATGCACCCTTAAACACTGAATCGCAACTGTTCGAATTCTTAAAATTAATGATAGGTTAATGACATGCCCTCCCTATTTAATTTGTAACGTCCATTTCATTCTCAGACACAGCAAATCCCCTCCCCGAAATCTTCTTACCATGGAACCCATTCACAAATGCCTACGTGAAGAGGAGGAGGTCACCAGTCCTTTCACAGGACTGCCAGGGTCCTATGTGGATGTTCCAATAATCATCTCAGATGATGATTCAAGCAGTGACGACGAGCCTGCTGTCGAGTTGTTTAATAAGAAGAGATATAGTCTTGAGGAAGACCCGCTGATGAGATATGCAAGAAGATACGAGATACTGCGGAAGATGAAGAAGAGATACACAGGAGAGGGGGGGGGCTTCCGGGACAAATCTTGAGACCCCCGATGAACAAGTGAAGGACGACAATGCGGAGCCATCAAACCCAATCTCCAGCACTAGCCAGACTTCTATTTTCTGTTCTTACTGTTATTATATTTTATGTTATTTTCCTGAAATTTTTGTTTAATCTTATCTTGAAGACACAACTACTTAAATCCTCACAATTACTCACTGTTGCATGTTCCACGCGTAATTGACAAGAACAACACAGCGGTAAGTAACAAAGCTGCCAAAACGAGACGCGAAGAGTTATTTCACCCGGTAAAACGAAACACAATAAGCCTAGAGCCATGGTATACCTTAAAACTAAGTTTCGTAAAAATGAATTTGGAGGTCATATAATCAACTATCTTAATTAGTTTCATATATCCAGGACGTACTGGGAGACATCGATCACTTTCAACTATATCCAAAATAAAAGTGCCACAAACTTCAGGCATACACGAAAACAACTAAAATCTAATTTATCTACACAGCATACTCAACATGTCATTTATTCACATACTGAAATGAAAATTGACATTTAAATGACCTTAATAACCCTCCGAAGATGATGAAGAATGATGCCCGCTCGACGCCTTCTCGACCATCAGCTGGTTGGCCATCAAGGACTCCAAGTTCTTAAGCAGTTCTTCCATTACGGTCATAAGGTTGAAGGATTCATTTTCCCTTATCACTGCCTCTTTAGCATTTTTCTCGAATTCCTTTGCCTTTTTCTCAGCCTCCTCCGCTCTTCTACAGGCCTCCTCGGCGCCTTTCTCCGCAACATGTGCCCTAAGCTCAGCAGCTTCAGCCATTCTTTGTGCTTCAGCAACCCTGGACCCATTAGACTCCATGCCTTCTTGAAACGTGAATGAAGTCCTCAGGATCTGAACAGGACCATATCCCGCTACAAATCCACTCCTGCCTCCAACAACCATCTCCACTATCTTATCTTCGGTCAGCAACCTCTCCTTATCATTATCTCGCATCTCCACCATCCTTCTCTGTAGTTTAAACAAAGCATAAAGTCTTAACACCATAGCATGTAAAATAAAACATGGCGAGGGAATTACGAAACTGACGTGCTTCTCCTCCGCATCCGCACTTATCCATGTCCCTGAGTTCTTCCTGGTGTGTGTTGTTTTGTAGCTGTCGATGAGGGAGAGGTTCTCCTGCACAAGATAATATTCCAAATAAATATTTCATGCGGAAATAAGTTCTAGCTGTGAAAATTATAAATTGATGCGAAAGAGCGGATGACATGGAACTTACCATCTCATATAAACGCTAGACAATGGACTTTGAACTTGCGGTAGAAAGATTTTTGACTTTTGATCGGTTCAACTTAGCCGTGGTACTCCTACACTGCAATGACGTAATAGTGGACATGAAGTCAAAAGCGAACCTAAATTAGTTTGCTGCAAAGAAAAAGCATTCAATATTTTACCTTCCACCCATCTGTCTGAAAAAGTGCGCACACTTTTTCCCACTGCTCCTGGGAGACACTTGGTGCTGGGTTTTTAATTGCTTCAGCAGGGGTGCGGAAGTTCTTGGAGTGTGTGTGCAGCTTATAACGGTACTCACTATAAGCTTCCTTTCCCATATAGTTTATGGCCCACAGAGTGGTTTTTTTGTTGAAGTCGAGGTCAAACAGACCCCGCATACGACAAGATATGTGGTCATAAGTACACATTCACAGAAAATAATTGTTGGAAAAATATGTTCGCACGTATTTTACGTCACTTACTTGAAGATGATCATATATGGGTTTCAGGTCAACCTCGTCCATATCTTTCCACCCAGACTTGTACAGTGGTGCATTCTTCCGCACTGCTATACCCACCTCTGCAGTGAACTCCTTCGCATTTTTCGCCAACTGGCTTCTTCTGGCGAAGAGGGATGTTCACAGATAACTTTCCTCCCTTGCCCAATTTCTTCCTCGTTAAAAGGCCACGGTTCACGCCTCTTCCTCTTCTGCTTGAAGGCGGACCTGCCACAATATAATTAATTACTAATTAGTTATATTAGGATCATAAAAGGTATATATTAGGTGGGTTAAGAGAATGAGATACGTACTCGATGTAGGTGGGGCCCCTGTGTCATTCTGTGTAGGGGCGGATTGAGCCACCGGCGTAAACGGGGACCTGGGCGACGAGGGGACCCAACTTGTTGAAGCCGCTGCGATCTCCTCGGTGTTGTAGCCTGGGACGTCAGGTTCTGCTAGAAAAAATTCAAACCTCTGAGCTGAAGCGATAATAAAAAAAAGGCGATGAACAAAAAACAAAAAAAATCATGTTAACTGTATAAGTACTGGCATCAGCAGCCATTTCACCGGCACTCAGCTCTCCCATTGTCATGTCAACAGTCTTGCGGCCCCTAGTCAATGGCGGCGACCGTCCCTCAATTTCCTGTGATTCCTCATCAGCCTGCAGTAAGACATAGACCTACCGAGCTCATGTACGGCAATCACCAATCTTCAAATTCCGTAATCATTCACGAATACCCACCTCGTCGACCAAACTGTACGAGTCTTTTTTGTGCTTCCTTTTCAATCCTCTTGATCCCACTGCAACTGCGAATGAGAACAGGAATCACTAGCTAGGTAAAAGCACCAACAACCAAAAACCACCAAACCAAATACAAGTAAAATATAAGCGGAAATGGATATAATGTTACCATTCGGTTGAGAAAGCCTTTCAACAGATCTTCTTATCAACTAGAAATCAAAAGGAAAAATGTCATAAAACAAATGAGCAAAACCATCGGTCGCATTTAAAAGAAATATCGAAATTCATAATATAATCCATGACTGGTTCTTCATATCACACATATACCTCACTATCAGATAGAATCTCCTCCGCCACTGTAGCCTTAGGCGTAGACCTATTTTGGGCTTGACCATTACCCCCCTCAACAGTCCTTCCTTTCCCACTGGGGTATTTGCGTTGCTGGATCACAGGTGGTAAAACCTATAACGTTTGCACGTAAAGGTTACATTTCAAGCCTAACAATGATATGAAAGAAAACAGGGATGGTGTAAATTGGTTCAAACATCATCTACATTACCTCTGTGTTTGAGGGAAACACCTCTGCCCGAGATGCAGTAGATGGAGACCTCTTGTCAGCTGGTCCAGGAACCCCATGAACAGTTGCAACATTGCTGTTGGGTTTTGACGTAGGTAACGCAGCGGAATAACAAAATTAATCCTACTCAAAGCCCACCAAGGATCACAGGAAGAGACATCATAACATGATCAAGGACATAGAAGATGTGTACCTTTTGATTTGTGAGATCACACGAAGAATGATGTCCTCGTCTCTACGGTTGATCCACGTCTAGAGGTGAGATCTAGATTCTTCCTTCTCCACAAGTGCTAGCTTGAACCCGGAGGAAGAGGGATGAAGATCAAAGCAACAAATCACCAAAGGCACAAGAGAGGGGCGGCCTCTCTTTGCCGACGGGTAGGGGGCGGACGGGTGGCTAGGGTTTAGGCCCTAGCACCTTGTCTTGCTCTCTCTTTTGCTCTCTCTCCCACTTTTGTGTTATGACTAATAATAACTCATCTAGTGGGAAGGAAGCTAGAGCCTCCTTTATATACTCCAACAACTCCTTGTTGTTTCCATAAAAGAGTTTCCTAATTCTAGATGAACTAGAATTATTCCCTTCCTTGCAAATTAGTCCTACTAAGTTTGCAAGGTGTTGCACAATGATCCTTCTATTAATTAATCTATATTAATTAATCCCAAATCTAGCTCTACTCTATTTGACGTGTGACCCCATAGGTTTCTATATAGTTGGTAGTAACTATTACTAACATGGAGCGGTGTCTAGCAACACATCCATGCCACCCAACCAATAGAAATAGTCAGTGATCCCGACAAACCTTTGTGCCCAATATGTCATATTGCATTATCCCTTTGTCTCCATATCCGGATTGGACACGAGACATAAATAGTCACACTCGTATATCCAATCCATAGTTCCTCGATCCTGGGAATTTGCTTATGCTTGCAGATAACATTAATATCTCTATATTAATTTATCTGAGTCTGGCCAGACATTCAATAAGCCTCATCCCTCGAGTGGCCGTGGATATTTACCCCCATTATGTGGGAGGGACAAATCCTATCTACATCACTACGATCTCTAAGCTTGCTTCCTATCACGCCCGATAGCCACCTTTATGATTACCCAGTTACGGTGTAACGTTTGATAACATCAAAGCGCAATATTTCACAACTAGAGTATCTAGTGACTTCAAGTCCAAGGATTGCAATAATATTAGCACTACGAAAAGCGATTGTGACTTTACATAATTTAATGTATCCTTTTCGTCGTGGGTCAATCCAGTATGCCATTACTCCTAATGCATACCCATGTGTTGGATCGTGATATCTCCATATCAATCCAACCCCATACTAGTCTATAGATGATTGTCCCATTAATCATTATAATTGACTAGGGATATTTAAGAATATAACACCTTATATTCTAAGGACTTCATTCATGTTAGCATATCTCCATATTGATAACATAATGAATCGTAAATCCATATATTTGTCACAATTAATTGATTGCCTCTAGGGCACAATTCCAACAGTCTCCCACTTGCACTAGAGTCAATCTCCTGCATCATATGCCTATTGATCTAGCGCGGTCCTCCACGCTTACACTGCATAGGGGCGAGACATATGCTGGCACCTTGCAAATATTCACATCTCCTCCATCAACAATTTGATTGAGATTGAATATTCTGAATAAATGCATCTTATGCATTAACTTACTCAGTCCTCTATGTTAGAATCAATGACTGAATCTTGCCTGGAACCTTTCCAGCTCACAGTCACTCCCTCTAGCATAAAACATAAAACTCGACTATAATCTGAAATCTTCTTTGTCAGATGGAAGTTCTCATCACTGTAACCCCTTACAGTAAACCTCTTCCCATCCTCCATTAATCAAGATTTCATCCTTTATTCCTTCTCAAGTACTTAAGGATAATCTTGATAATTATCAAGTGACACCTCACTTGGATTTGATCGGTATCTTTGTGTCATGCTTTATGACACGTCTGGCCTAGTACATCTCATGGCGTATCTCGTGAATCTAATTCATACGGTCCATTCCCAATCTAATTGGTAAAACAATTAGCCTTCCAAAGACTAATTCCATGTGACATGGGTAAGAATCAAGATTCTTTTCACGTTGAACCATTTCAACACCTCGTCAATATATGTACCATGACTCAGGCTGAACAATTACTTTAATCTATCTCCATAGATTTTATAGATTGTCTCGCCTAAGTCAATTTATTGGAAATCAATTTCTCTAGCCAATCTTTAACAGATTGCAGAGTAGAGACATTGTTCCCAATGATTAGTATGTCTCTACATACAAGACCAGAAATTTAACTATGCTCCCACTAACCTTCTTGTAGACACAAGTATCATCTTCAATTTTCGATGGAACCAACTCCTTTGATTGCATCATAAATTCGAAGAATCCAATCTCCAAGAAACTTGACTCAATCTATAAACAGATTGCTACAAGCAAGATGCGAATGGATTTAAGCAACACAACTGGGGAAAGATTTCGTCATAGTCTATACTATGAATTCTCGTGAAACCCTTTTCAAACCAGTTGTCCCTTAAAAGTAATCATATTACCATCCATGTTGGTTTCCTCATAACCTACTTGCACCCTATGGGTCCTACCCATTCAGGTGGTTCCACCAAAGTCCATACTTTGTTGGTATACATGGATTCCATATCGTATCCTATGGCTCCTAGCCATTTCTGAGAGTATGGCCCACACGTGTCCTTCTCATAGGTTGTAGGCTCATCTCGATGAGCAATATATCACGAGTTATGAGAAATCCTTATTTCTCTAGTCCCTTGACATATCCTACCTGTCCCACGAGGTTCTTGTGTTATCTGAGTAGGTTGCTCCACAACACCTTGTGATCCTGCTCATGTTCCATCAAACGGATCAATGTTCTGTTGTGGTTCTTGAACTCCTTCAAGTTCTACAGTCCTCCCACTGTTTCTTTTAGAGACAATCTCTACCTAGAAACACTGTGGTTCGAGAAACAAACAGTTTGTTCTCGATTAGGTTGTAGAAATAATATCCTTTTCAGGATATCCCACAAAACATTTATCCGACTTGGGTCCAAGTTTATTTGTAAACTCTTTTACATAAACATCATAACCCCAAATATTTTATGAATGACATACTAGGACACTTCCTAGTCCATATCTCATATGGTGTTTTTCATAATCCGTTTTTGATGGAACAAGGTTAAGGGCGAAATTTGCTGTAATTAGAACATAGCCCCTAAAAGTAAACTGGAAGTTCTGTTTGACTCATCATGGTCCGAACCGTGTCCTACAAGGTTCGAACTCTCCTTTTAGACACGCCAAAAACCCATGTGGCGTGCTAGGTGGAGCGAGTTTTGGATCATATCCAATACTCCCATAGATTCTTGTCAAACTCTTGGCCCAAGTATTTTTCTTCTATGATCCAATCGTAGAGTCTAAATACCTTTGCCAAGTTGGTTCTCTACTTCATTCCTGAATACTTTGAACAATTCAAAGGATTCTGATTTGTTTCTTCATAAGATACACAAATCCATATTTCTCTGATCCTATCAGTAAATATGATGAAGTACTAAAACCATCTTTAGTATTTGTGCTTAGCGGCCTTCATACATCAATATGTATGATTCCCAAAAGATCATATCTTTGCATAATAAGTCTTACATGTCTCATATGATTCAATAATCAAATGAGTCCCAGAAATCCATCCTAATGGAGTTCTAGATATGTATCTCTTATTTATGGGGCCTAAGCGATAATGCTAAAGATAAGTGAAGTTCATATCATTATATGCAAACCTCTAGGTATTAATGTTATAGATGAAATTATCATGATCATGGATATAGAATCCACTTAGACAAAATTGCATTACAATAATGCATACCATAATAAATGGAACAACATTTGTCCTTTAATTATGATAAGGAGCTTTCTTGTCCAAACAAGAAACTATGATAATGGTCCTACTCATAGCAGGGACATTATCCCTTTTGTCTAATTCATGAACAATTTCTGAAAGGTAGAAATAATTCCTTACGGCTTTTCAGCAACCCTTTGCTTCATAGCCCCACGTGTAGGATTATTTCTTCCTTATCCAATTGTCTTCGTCTCTTGAGATCCTACACATTTCTATAAATGTGAGATCCTCATCTAGTATCATATACTCTTGATGATGAGATAGACACATTGAATTTTATATTAAAATACCCAAGTCGGAATTCATAATTCCTTTATTATTTACTTCCATGTACTTTGGGTAGTCTCTCTTCCTCTACACCACCTATGGGACTTCGAGACAACTTGGTTTTAGCAACAGGCTTGCTTTATACTCATGGGTTCGGCGCAAACCATTTTCCCTTACCCATGCTGTTAACTATTAACAGTTTTTGCCCATGCCCATTATGAGTGTTTTGTTTAGTGATTTTTCAATCATATTGAGTAAATCAACTTTTAAAACAAAACTGTAATTGCATCCAATGCAATTCTTGGTCCACTTGGGAGAATAACTATATATTCTTTATCTATCTTATAGATAACTCCCAATATCTAAGCTTTCAATCCTATTGAGTTAGTTTAGTTTGCGCTTTACCTCTTGCTTCACCAGCCACACATTACAAACTTGTGTCGTCGCGTCATATCTCGATGAACTAAGTCGCCTTGCTTTGGCAAGCCCGAACTTATTCCATCTTGATCATGACGAGTGCTAAGCAAGAGATTGCAAAGTGGAGCAACTCCTTAAGCCTTTCATGACAAGCTCGTATGATCATATCACATACCCCCAAATTTCTTATCTTGCTTCCAAAGCTCAGAGTCCATGGGAGCTTGACATGAGACAAGTTACATCCAAAGAACCATTCTTTGATGTTCCTTCCATAAGGCTTTAGTGTGTTTTGGTAGTTGGTGGGAAGAGAGATTTATGCTCTACAATGTATACCATATTTCCTTTATTTGAGAACAATTCTCAATTTTATACCAATCTAGAAAATAGATTCCAGATATCTTGTCCATCTCATGGACATAAAGTCGCGTTTGTTTGTTTAATCCGATGGGTACTCAACACTTATAGGATTATGCAAAGCATTGTGACAAATAACTATATTCAACAAGGATTTAAATTATTAAATATAGCTCCCACTATTTTTCTCGGATTAATAGCCCTCACCATTAATGCGGAAAATATCTTATACTTTCTAGTGGGTCCAAGATCCCTTTTTCACTTCTTCTTGAGCTTGCTTTGGCAAGTCACCCAAGAATTGGTTATTTAGGTAGGAACCATTTCAATTGCATCCCATGCAACTCTTGGTCCAATTAGGCGAATAAATTCCTTTTATTCTTTATCCAATTGGATAACTCCTAATTGTCATGCCTCTAAGCTCATCAATCAAATTGACTCTTGCCTAGTTGCGTCCAACCTCTTGCTTTCAACATACACGCATTACTAGCTTGCGTCGTCCGCAACACACCATGGAAAATTAAAATCGCCTTGCTTTGGCAAGCCCGAATTTTTAATAGGCCATGATCATGAAGGGTGTTTTGGCAAGAGAAGGCAAAACGCAATATTTAATTGAGGGATTTCTTTTAAGTTGTTTGGTTGATCTTATCAACATGGTCTACTTATTTGGATTGGGCCATCCACAATAAAAGACCAACCTTGTTTATTATTATCTTGTTAATGTTTTGCTAGTATCGCCATACACACAAAATAAATAACAAGACATAAATAATAAACATCCACAAAAGAAAATAACGTGGCATGGATATGGCCCTTAGACTAAGATATTACCAAGCCAATGATAATATCTATATGCCCTAAAGTGACAAGCTCATCTCCATGTGCTCCACCATAGCTGCGCGCCTAGGGATGTCTTTTGGCTCCTTTGGTTCTCCGGTCTTCTTCTCCATGTTCTTGGCTATCAACTAAATATTTCTAATTCTAGCCTAACATCTAGAATAAATAAATAACAAAAGCCTCACATGTCGAGGAGAAAAAGACGACTCGCAGGCCGTAAAACTTAATTAATTATTACATTAATTTGATCAGCTCGCAGGCCGTAAACCAAACCACAAAACAATAAACATCCACAATCCTAGGCCATATCCATCCACCATGCAATAAAGCACATAATACAGTTAAAAACAATTTTTAACGCGCTTGTTTAATTTTAATGAAATTGGGTAACTAGGGTTTCACAACGGTCCAAAGGATTTACCAAAGAATGGCCGAAATCAACCAAGGAACCGCCACACTAGGCCCGGGCCGGCCGGCCCCTAGCCCACACGGCTAGGCCGTGTGCTAGGGTGTGCCGGCCCCTCTTGTGCCGTGTGTTACTTGGGCGGCAAGGAGAGAGAGGGGCGGTCCCTACATGGGCCACACCTCCTCATGGAATTGTTTCCATAAACAATTCATGGAATTATTTCCAAAAACAATATATGGAATTGTTTCCATAAACAATTCCTTCCTTGTTGGGTTGTTTCCAAAACACCCTTATGGTATTGTTTCCAAAATAATTCTTTCCTTGGTTCCCAAGTTTAGTTGTTTCCATAAACAACTTCTTACTTGTTTCCCAAGTTTAGTTGTTTCCAAAACAACTTATTCCTTGTTGCCCAAGTTTAATTAATTCCATACTTGGAAAACCCCTTTTCCAAGCATGTGCCCATGAACCCTAATTTTTCAAGAACCCAATTATTCACATCCTATGTGATTAAACTCACCAATTCTAACATCCAATGTTAAATTGGGTCTTGTTTGATTGAATCAAATTCAATATTGCATCTACTATGCCAATTTTTCAGTTTTCGCGTAATAAACAATAATACGGTGTATGAACTGAAATCGTAAACACATAATATCATGTTATGCTCTACGACCTGTGGCTCTGATACCACTGTTGGGTTTTGACGTAGGTAACGCAGCGGAATAACAAAATTAATCCTACTCAAAGCCCACCAAGGATCACAGGAAGAGACATCATAACATGATCAAGGACATAGAAGATGTGTACCTTTTGATTTGTGAGATCACACGAAGAATGATGTCCTCGTCTCTACGGTTGATCCACGTCTAGAGGTGAGATCTAGATTCTTCCTTCTCCACAAGTGCTAACTTGAACCCGGAGGAAGAGGGATGAAGATCAAAGCAACAAATCACCAAAGGCACAAGAGAGGGGCGGCCTCTCTTTGCCGACGGGTAGGGGGCGGACGGGTGGCTAGGGTTTCGGCCCTAGCACCTTGTCTTGCTCTCTCTTTTGCTCTCTCTCCCACTTTTGTGTTATGACTAATAATAACTCATCTAGTGGGAAGGAAGCTAGAGCCTCCTTTATATACTCCAACAACTCCTTGTTGTTTCCATAAAAGAGTTTCCTAATTCTAGATGAACTAGAATTATTCCCTTCCTTGCAAATTAGTCCTACTAAGTTTGCAAGGTGTTGCACAATGATCCTTCTATTAATTAATCTATATTAATTAATCCCAAATCTAGCTCTACTCTATTTGACGTGTGACCCCATAGGTTTCTATATAGTTGGTAGTAACTATTACTAACATGGAGCGGTGTCTAGCAACACATCCATGCCACCCAACCAATAGAAATAGTCAGTGATCCCGACAAACCTTTGTGCCCAATATGTCATATTGCATTATCCCTTTGTCTCCATATCCGGATTGGACACGAGACATAAATAGTCACACTCGTATATCCAATCCATAGTTCCTCAATCCTGGGAATTTGCTTATGCTTGCAGATAACATTAATATCTCTATATTAATTTATCTGAGTCTGGCCAGACATTCAATAAGCCTCATCCCTCGAGTGGCCGTGGATATTTACCCCCATTATGTGGGAGGGACAAATCCTATCTACATCACTACGATATCTAAGCTTGCTTCCTATCACGCCCGATAGCCACCTTTATGATTACCCAGTTACGGTGTAACGTTTGATAACATCAAAGCGCAATATTTCACAACTAGAGTATCTAGTGACTTCAAGTCCAAGGATTGCAATAATATTAGCACTACGAAAAGCGATTGTGACTTTACATAATTTAATGTATCCTTTTCGTCGTGGGTCAATCCAGTATGCCATTACTCCTAATGCATACCCATGTGTTGGATCGTGATATCTCCATATCAATCCAACCCCATACTAGTCTATAGATGATTGTCCCATTAATCATTATAATTGACTAGGGATATTTAAGAATATAACACCTTATATTCTAAGGACTTCATTCATGTTAGCATATCTCCATATTGATAACATAATGAATCGTAAATCCATATATTTGTCACAATTAATTGATTGCCTCTAGGGCACAATTCCAACAATTACCGCACGGGGATTTACGGTGTTGATTGGCTGTTGGTAAAACCTACAACATTTTCACGAAAAATGGTACATTTCAAAAGCATTAGTAATATTGAAGAAAACAGTGGCTGTAACTTGGTTCAAACATCATCTACATTACCTGAATGTCGGCCAGAAACTATAGCGTCCGTGCTGCAGTAGACATAGCCCTCTTCACGGCTTCTGTATGACCACCGCCAATAGTACTGTTTCCTTTCGCGTGCGGGGATTGAGGTTGTTATTCCACAGGTGGTATGACCTACGACGTTTGCACAAGAAACGTCACATTTCAAGATTACTATGAATATTAAAAAAACAATTATAGACCTGATCACCTTAATACTTGTGGTGCTTCCCGGATCCATGCCGGAGCCGGCACTCTTCAACTTCTTTGCCAGATTCATAGCTGCCAAAATAGACGATAGTACCTATTAGATAGAACCTCATTCCCAAAGTGATTTAGTTTCCCTTCCAATCAACACAAGATTGAAATGCTAATTAAATGTATTAGCCTACTTTTACAACTTACCCTCTTGGTCGACATTCAACTTCCTCGCAGCATTCAATCTTTCAAGGTTTTTTGCTTTAGCCCGTTCCATCAAATAACCGGGGGTACATTATACGCCTTATTCTAAATTACAAACAATTAGATGTGAGGAAGCAATGAAATTCCCATAAGACGGAAATATCATCAGTTTCACTGATATACCTGCGATGTAACCCCTCCAGCACCAGCATCAGCACTTCCATTTAGGCCACCGCTGCCCAAACTGTTATCTCTTTCCGACACAGCCTTCCGCGTTTGTAAGCCTTCAGAAATATTGGAAGCGCTGCTCCTTAGCACATGCGATCCTGCAGGGACTAAGAATTACAAAACATACTTGTATGATTATAAGCACAACATATACAGTAAGGATGCATCAAACACAGACGAAGGGTCATACTAACCGCGATGGTTGCCAGTGCCGTCGAGCTTGGCCAGCCCCTTCGTCGGATTGCTTTGGGCAATTTTCTACATTAACCACGTTGTGAGATATACGTAAGGAACTTATAGCTACCAAAATATTTAAGCTACAAAAAGACTAACGCAAAGTGAAAATAAACATTGCTCGTTACATATAAATAAGCGTTCACGCTAACATAACATAACATATCACCTCTATCTTCACCTTCTGTGCGGCAGCAGCTCCACCAATAGAATGATTCTTTGTGTCCTGGACGTTCTACGAGGTTGTAGAAACTTTTGTCGAACCAGTTTCTGTAACTACACAAGAAAGAAAATATCTGCAGTGTGAGTCGATAATATGTGAAGACATAAAAGTTGCAATAACGTAGGAAAACTCTCACCACGATTTCCGGACGATGAAATGTCCTCCGCAGCTTTTAGGGGCCTGAGCCGACCCGACCGTCTAATCTTTTTGGTCGTCGACATCATGTAATTTGGTTATTTACTGGATATAGAAAATGTCAATACAGAACCCTGTAATATGAACTGAGAATATTTGAATTACTTGCCTTGTCAAAAATTTACGTAATCTTCACCAAGTCATTCAAAGAGAGCCGTCGTAATCCTATACGTAAACAAACAGCACGCAAAAAATGCAAACCCTCATGTACAACATATGATCTAAAACAAAACAACTTAAACAATTCATCATTCCAAATCATTGAGATCCGTATCGTAATCATCATCAGCGGTACCATCTTCGCTTCGGTAGTCCGTTTCATCCTCAGATGCATAATTCTCGCCAAGTGTTTCTTTTAAGTTGTCAAAATAATTAGGGTCCACAATAGGGGGATCCTGAACAATTTGAGTAGGCAAAACCTCATCTATGTTAACATTTACTTCAAACGCCTCACCGCTGTTCGATGACTGCTGATAAGCATCCTCAACTCGTATGTCTATATTTCCATCATTCGCTTTTGGGACCTGATAAGATCGAGTTTCTATCTTCTGCGCTATTCGCCAGTTCCTACCCGCAACAGTGTCGGGAGCATAGAAGGCTTGTCCAGCATGGGTCGCAAAAATGTAAGGATTATCTTTTTACCAAGTCCTAGAGACGTTTACAAAAGTAAAGTGGCCGACTTTCTTAATGCCTTTCTTATCTGCTACATTAAACCAATCACACTTGAACACCATAACCCGGTTGTGAGTTGGATATGTTAGTATAAAGATGTCATTTACTGTACCATAACAATCAATTTCCTTGCCTAAATGTTCCGATGGCACAACAACTCCGGAATTATGGGTTGTCTTATGTTCATCATTGGCACACGTGCGGAACCTTAGGCCATTCACAACACAAGCCTTATATCGACACACTTTCTTGTCAGCACCACATGCGATTAAATACAGTCCATTGGTTGCTTCTGCTTATTTGTCAAGGTGCTTTCGGGCCATCTGAATGAACGGTTGTAAATTGAAGTTTTAATATGAATTCAAATACATATGACATGTTCATGACGAGGCCAAGAGAACGAAAAACCTACATGCCGTTTAAACCAGTAAGGAAACTCCTGCCGATGCATATGATACCCACGTTCTTGGTCAGGTTCAAGCTCGTGGATTTCTTTACGGTGTTGTCTGGATTCAGGGTTATATCAGGATTAAGTACGCTTAAATATTTACTGAATTGGCATCCAATAATTAAGCAAAATTTATAGTTGAACCACTCACATCAAATACGGCTCAAACTCCGTACAGTTTTGTAAAATATACCAGCTGATCTGCTCATATTCCTCTGCTGACAGCTCGTAAAAGGATGACCCCGTCAAAGGGTGAGCTGCACCATCGAATATGGACAAATTCGGCATATCACTGGTGTTGACCTGCCCACCGTTGCGCTCAATCCCATTAAATCTCGTATTAACTCCGTGAAGATACATCGAGCAGAATGTGAGACATTCATTGTCGATGAAAGCTTCACCAATTGAACCCTCCGGCCTCGCTTTATTTCTTACATACATCTTTAGCGTATGCAGAAATCTGTTTTAATAACCAGTACAGACACCGTAAACATTACGTATTTTCAAACAAATTATATATATTACAAATCATGTATTATACCAGCACCTAACCTTTCAATGGGATACATCCATCAAAACCGAACCGGACCCCCGTATAGTGCATCTCGCGGAAGATGAACCGGCAAGTGCATCATGATATCGAAGAAGGAAGGAGGAAATATTAACTCAAATTTACAAATATCAACGTTTTGTCTTCTTCAAGTTTTTCTAAAATCTCGACAGTGAGAGTTCTTGAGGTCAGCTCCTTGAAAAACGCGCTTAGCTCAGTAATAGCAACGACAACTTCACTGCTGAGGTTGCCAAGTATTGCGAGTGGAAGCAGCCGTTGTAATAGGACATGGTAATCGTGGCACTTCATTCCAATTAACTTGTTATCTTTGACACTTACACAAGCTGAAATATTTGACGCATACCCATCTGGAAACTTAATTGCTTTTAACCATTCACATAAAATTTTCTTACCGGCTGCGTCCTAGGTATATGGTGCCTTGGGAAGATTCACTTTCTCACCAACATTTTCTTCTGGCAGATGAAATTCCAGCCTAATTTTCATACGCTTTAAATCCCTTCGTGCATTTGCATGATCTTTACTTTTTCCTTCAGTACACATCAGCGTCCCAACAAGACTCTCGCAAATGTTCTTCTCGATATGCATTACGTCCAGCCAGTCTCTTGTTTTAAGTTCATGCCAATAAGGTAGTTCGAAGAATATACTTTTTTTCTTCCAATTTAACTCTTCCGGGGGACGGTTCAAATTCCTTTAGTGATTTGATTCCGTATTCCCCAATCTCAAATCTTTGGGATGTTTCTCTAACTGCTTCAGAATGTCATCCCCGGTTAACTCCTTCGGTTTTTTTTCATTTCCCTCTTCCCAAACTTGGTACTAGTCCGCCACTTATGTTTCGGCCCCAGGAACCTACGAGCACCCATATAAGCTTGCTTCTTACTAAAATGTAGCTTGATCGAATCTGTGTCCTTGTTACAAGGTGGGAAAGCTAGTTTTACTTTGGTGCGTCATCCCGACATCATTGTATAGGCGAGAAAATCATTAATTGTCCCAAAAAGTGCAGCATGTAAGATGAATCGCTCACCAGTTGCTACGTCATAGGTCTCGAAACCTACTTCTCACATCTCTTTCAGCTCATCAACCAAGGGACGCAAGTAGGTATCGATTGCGTTTCCCGGGGACGTTGGGCCAGGTATCAGCAGCGGCATCATCAGAAAATCCTCATTAAGACACCCCTCAGGGGACATATTGTACTGCCGTGCAGCAATACGCCACATACTGCAAGCACTATTCATCATGCCGAATGGATAAATCCATCAGTGGCTAGTCCCAAACGCACATTACGAGGATCCCAGCAAACCACTCATGCGCTTGGTCAAACTCTTGCCACTGCTTTGTATTGGCAGGATGAGTTATGACTGAGCCATTCTGGACACGCTCTTCCTTGTGCCATCTCATTGCCTTAGCGGTTGTTTTTGACATGAACAACTTTTGCAGCCTCGGTTTAATTGGAAAGTATCTTAGAACATGTCTAGGAACTCTTTTTCTCTTTGTGGTACTGGGCTTATATCTAGGCTCACCACAATCAGGGTTTGGACAGTGGTCTAGGTGTTTGTTTTCTTTCCACTATAATGTGCAGTGTTTAGGGAACGCATGGATGTTGATGTATCCTAGCCTAGTCCACGCAACACTTTCTTTGCTTCATAAAATGACTTAGGTATTGAGTGACCAGGAGGTACTAACTCTCTAATAAAATCCAACAACAAGTTTACTGATTTGTTACTCCATCTATAGATTGTCTTAATATGAAGCAGCCTGACGATGAGTGACAACTTCGAGAATGTTTGACACCCAGGGTATGCTTTATATTGCGCATCCTTCGACAACCTGTCGAATTCATGGTGCCCCCCACCATCGGTGGATGGTATGGAACCGGGTGAGGGAAGTGTTCCTTCCTGTAAGTCCCCGATTAACCCCTCCATGTCATCACCTATTTCTGCAATGTCATCATCCCCACTACCAGCGCTACCATAATCTATACTGACACTTTCCTCCCCATGGTAGATCCATATTGTGTAGTCCTTTTGTATACCGTTCAGAGGCAGATGCTTTTAACTTGCTCAACACCTTCATAAACTACATTAACACAAATACAAAAAGTACATCGTACCCTATTAGAACTATCACTATGCAATCTAGCAACCTCCAGAAACCCAGCAACTCCTTTAGTATATTCAGGAGAAAACTTATCAGTCAGCGACATCCACCCACGATCCATTGAGCCAACACAATTAAGAGTAGACGTCGATATTTCCCTACTATAACCTATCCTATACAAGACATGAAGACAACACGTACATGTAGGAACATGCATGCATAGTCGACACATCGTCATAAGTCAGAGTAGAACACAGAAAAGGTGCGACTCACGATATCACACAATCGCGCGAACTGAACAACGGCCAAGTGTAACTTTCCTTCGATTGAATGTAGATCCATATCATCACGGCCTCTTCAGTGAGCATGAAGAGACTAGATATGTACTCGGAGCCAAGTAATGCGTATTAAACAGGCTGCGAAAGGATTTTTGCCCCGCCTTGCGTATAACATTGTCTCACCATCAACCAGTGCCATCGATAGAGAAACATCATCACGCTCTCTTACAGTGCTCATGAAAACCAAATAAGAGATGAACACCAAATAAGAGTGCACATTCAATTATTAGTTAAGAATGACATAATATCAAAAAGTAAACATTAAAACATGTTAGCAAACCCACAGCAGTATGTAAATAAACAAGCATTTCTGAACTTCACAAGTACAAATCGGTCGTCCAGTGTAATTCATAAAAAGAGGCTCAGATCAGTTTTATCATCAAAGACAGATAAGATCTTCTCATAGGCTACAAAATGATTTTTCCTTGCCAATATATTACATTCTATCACCTTCGATGATCGAATTCGAAAGATCTTAGTGAAAGCTTGAACGAGCGAATTCGAATCACTGACATATCATCACCGCCTCTTACTGTGTACTATAGTGAATGTTTCAGCGCAACTTGCTAAATAAATTTTGCAAATGGTGTTGGAAAAAAGGAGTATTGTAACTGATAGCACACACTATGCACATATTATAGACAACAAGCAATCTAAATATTAACATAAGTTATGATAATAAAATTGCAGCCACATAAGTTTGCACTTTACCTCCCTTCAAGTTTCTTAGTTGTTTAACGTAAGCTCCAATTCGTCTATCTTCTGTACAAATCGGCATAAGAAACATGATGTATGATTAATAAAGAACATGATGGGTACACAAAAAACAAATTACGACTCACAATACCAATACTAATGAACTCAGATAATCATCAATTTAGCCAGTCAAGTCAAACGGACAACTCAAACGCCACATACGACTCACAAAGTTTAAGGAGTGAGTGATTAACCTAAGCACACATAGACTTAGAGCTAGCAGATTGACTGTTTAAGATAAATACAGACAAAGAGAGGGCTAGGCAGAACATATCATGACATTCGTGAAGTGGTACTGGTACTGTTCATGTATCAAATTCAGAAGATGCATGTCAGTAGTCACACGTAGTGTTGGCACGTTAATCAATAACATAACCTTCTCATGTATACAGAAAAACACATGAATGCCCCAAATAAACAGTTTGTACATGACAACATACTAAAGAACGAACACTTACAGCCACATAGCAGAAGAATAGCCCTATATTTTTCCTTTCAACTTTAGGGAGCCCCAAATTAAAAAAGTCTATTTTGAATACAGGTATTCTTGCAGTTTCACAGCAGGAATCGACCGGTGATAACAACAGATATGAACAAGAACAAGAAGTAACAAGATATATCAATAAGAACAAGTAATATTTTAGCAAATTTTGATAGAAGAAAGATCATACTGAGCTTGCATGAGGCTAAGACGCGACCGACTCTGTGGGTGCTTCAATGAACACTCCGACAACTTTTAGGCGCTAGTAAGACGAGATTAAGCCTTTGTTCGATCGATTCAAGCACGGTTGTTCGATCGGTAGGGGAGCTGAGAGGTCGCGGGAAAGGGCTTGAGAGTTCTCGCCGGAGGATTTTTTGTGGATAAGGAGACAATGAGTGGAGCATAGGGATCCAGAACGTATTTGCTAATTCATTCCACCACCATAGTTAATTATGTTAATTCTATTCTTTGTCCCATATTTTTACTTATTTCAATTTCCATCCCCTCAAAACGGTTTAGGGTTTACATGAAATTAAGTTGCAGACCATTGACTAGTGCCCTTTCAAGCTCGCGATTAGGTGTTCATGGATAATGGATTAGTTATTTAGAGTAGGGATCGCAAAGTTGACCCTTGACTGTGGAGTGAACTCTCTAGAGAAGAATATTATTAGTTTTAGGGTTAAGTGGGGACCGCAATATTTACCGTTGACTGTAGCTCAGTAGCTAGACCTTATAGTTAACCATGCATTGCCTTTGTTTGATCAATTAGTTTAACCTTTTCGAGATAGCATCGTATTCCAAACGTAATAGTGATTGATTTTCGATTTAAACGTAGACCGTACAGTTGACTGTTAAGTTGACTGTTGTCTTCCTTTAACCCAACCTAATATAGTGTCACATGGTGGTAACCCCAAAGTTGAAAGTTCACTACATAGTTAACTTTAGAGTTGACCGTTGACCATACAATTTTGTAATTTAGTTGACTGTTATCTTCCTTTGACCGAACCTAATAGTTTCACCAAGTATTAACTGCAAAGTTATAAGTTTACGACGTAATTGACCTTTTAGTTGAACTTTGACCGTAAAGTTAACTATTTACTTAACTGTTGTCTTCCTTTGACCAAACCTCATAGTGTCACGTAGTGGTAACCGCATAGTCGACATTTGACTACGTAATTGACTTTTTGAGTAGACCGTTCACCGTACAGTTGACTATAGTTCACTGTGGTCTTCCTTTGACCGAACCTAATAGTGTCACATAGTGCTAATCGCAAAGTTGACAATTGACCACTTAATTGGCTTATTATTTGACCGTTGACTGTAAAGTTGACTATTTGGTTCACTGTTGCCTTCCTTTTACCAAAACTTATAAGTGTCTCCAATAGGTAACCGAAAAGTTGACAGTTGACAAGGTAGTTGACTTTGGAGTTGACCGTTGACCACACAGTTGATTATTTAGTTCATTGTTGTCCTCCTTTGACTGAACCTATAAGTTTCTCCAATTGGTAACCAGAAAGTTGACAAGGTAGTTGACTTTGGAGTTGACCGTTGACCGCACAGTTGACTATTTAGTTCACTGTTGTCTTCCTTTGACTGAACCTATAAGTGTCTCCAATGGGTAACCGGAAAGTTGACAGCTGACAAGCTAGTTGACCTTGGAGTTGACCGTTGACCGCACAGTTGACTATTTAGTTCACTGTTGTCTTCCTTTGACTGAACCTATAAGTGTCTCCAATGGGTAACCGGAAAGTTGACAGTTGACAAGGTAGTTGACTTTGGAGTGTCACGAAGTGCTGACCGCAAAGTTGACAGTTCACCGCGTAATTGACTTTTTAGTTGATCGCTGACCGTACAGTTTACTATTTAGTTCACAGTTGTCTTCCTTTTGACCGAACCTAAAAAGGGTCACGAAGTTCTAACCACAAAGTTCACAGTTGACCACGTAATTGACTTTTTAGTTGACCGTAAAGTTGACTATTTACTTCATTGTTTTCTTCCTTTGACCGAACCTAATAGTGTCACCAAGTGGTAGCCGCAAAGTTGACATTTGACTACATAATTGACTTTGGATTTTACCGTTGACTGTACATTAGAGTATTTAGTTCATCGTTGGCCTTGTTTGACTTAACATATTAGTTTCTCTAGGTGGAAACTACGAAGTTGGTTTTTCTGAGTGGAAACTACGAAGTTGACCGTTAACTGCATATTAGACTTTTGCCTTAACCGGACGCTGTAGAGTTTTCCTTTTTGTTGACCGTGCACTTTATCTGACCTATGATAAACTTAAACGTAGACTGCATATTTACTCATGAGTTGACGATTGATTGTACAAGTTACTTTTAAATAATAATTTGTAGACTTTCATTCCTATTACTAATTTACAATCTACGGGCTTTAGGCCAATTATCAACAAGCAATACAGTTGCCATTACTAAATCAGAGGTCACAAAATGTTAACAATAGTAATAAAATATTTCAAACCAAGTACCGGATTAGATATGTTGTAATGACGTTACAAAACACATTGCAACATATTCATATATAATAATAAAGATCCAAACTACATTAAAAATACATTGATTTCATAAGCATAACTAGGACGCTATTATAAATCCGACACAATGAGTGGAGCATAGGACGCTATTATAAATCCGACACAATGAGTGGAGCATAGGGATCCAGAACGTATTTGTTAGTTCATTCCACCACCATAGTTAATTATGTTAATTCTATTCTTTGTCCCATATTTTTACTTATTTCAATTTCCATCCCCTCAAAACGGTTTAGGGTTTAGGGTTTACATGAAATTAAGTTGCAGACCATTGACTAGTGCCCTTTCAAGCTCGCGATTAGGTGTTCATGGATAATGGATTAGTTATTTAGAGTAGGGATCGCAAAGTTGACCCTTGACTGTGGAGTGAACTCTCTAGAGCTGAATATTATTAGTTTTAGGGTTAAGTGGGGACCGCAATATTTACCGTTGACTGTAGCTCAGTAGCTAGACTTTATAGTTAACCATGCATTGCCTTTGTTTGATCAATTAGTTTAACCTTTTCGAGATAGCATCGTATTCCGAACGTAATAGTGATTGATTTTCGATTTAACCGTAGACCGTACAGTTGACTGTTGTCTTCCTTTAACCCAACCTAATATAGTGTCACATGGTGGTAACCCCAAAGTTGAAAGTTCACTACATAATTAACTTTAGAGTTGACCGTTGACCATACAATTTTGTAATTTAGTTGACTGTTATCTTCCTTTGACCGAACCTAATAGTTTCACCAAGTATTAACCGCAAAGTTATAAGTTTACGACGTAATTGACCTTTTAGTTGAACTTTGACCGTAAAGTTAACTATTTACTTAACTGTTGTCTTCCTTTGACCAAACCTCATAGTGTCACGTAGTGGTAACCGCATAGTCGACATTTGACTACGTAATTGACTTTTTGAGTAGACCGTTCACCGTACAGTTGACTATAGTTCATTGTGGTCTTCCTTTGACCGAACCTAATAGTGTCACATAGTGCTAATCGCAAAGTTGACAATTGACCACTTAATTGGCTTATTATTTGACCGTTGACTGTAAAGTTGACTATTTGGTTCACTGTTGCCTTCCTTTTACCGAACCTATAAGTGTCTCCAATAGGTAACCGAAAAGTTGACAGTTGACAAGGTAGTTGACTTTGGAGTTGACCGTTGACCACACAGTTGACTATTTAGTTCACTGTTGTCCTCCTTTGACTGAACCTATAAGTGTCTCCAATTGGTAACCGGAAAGTTGACAAGGTAGTTGACTTTGGAGTTGACCGTTGACCGCACAGTTGACTATTTAGTTCACTGTTGTCTTCCTTTGACTGAACCTATAAGTGTCTCCAATGGGTAACCGGAAAGTTGACAGCTGACAAGCTAGTTGACCTTGGAGTTGACCGTTGACCGCACAGTTGACTATTTAGTTCACTGTTGTCTTCCTTTGACTGAACCTATAAGTGTCTCCAATGGGTAACCGGAAAGTTGACAGTTGACAAGGTAGTTGACTTGGGAGTGTCACGAATTGCTGACCGCAAAGTTGACAGTTCACCGCGTAATTGACTTTTTAGTTGATCGCTGACCGTACAGTTTACTATTTAGTTCACAGTTGTCTTCCTTTGACCGAACCTAAAAAGGGTCACGAAGTTCTAACCACAAAGTTCACAGTTGACCACGTAATTGACTTTTTAGTTGACCGTAAAGTTGACTATTTACTTCATTGTTGTCTTCCTTTGACCGAACCTAATAGTGTCACCAAGTGGTAGCCGCAAAGTTGACATTTGACTACATAATTGACTTTGGATTTTACCGTTGACTGTACATTAGAGTATTTAGTTCATCGTTGACCTTGTTTGACTTTACATATTAGTTTCTCTAGGTGGAAACTACGAAGTTGGTTTTTCTGAGTGGAAACTACGAAGTTGACCGTTAACTGCATATTAGACTTTTGCCTTAACCGGACGCCGTAGAGTTTTCCTTTTTGTTGACCGTGCACTTCATCTGACCTATGATAAACTTAAACGTAGACTGCATATTGACTCATGAGTTGACGATTGATTGTACAAGTTACTTTTAAATAATAATTTGTAGACTTTCATTCCTATTACTAATTTACAATCTACGGGCTTTAGGCCAATTATCAATAAGCAATACAGTTGCCATTACTAAATCAGAGGTCACAAAATGTTAACAATAGTAATAAAATATTTCAAACCAAGTACCGGATTAGATATGTTGTAATGACGTTACAAAACACATTGCAACATATTCATATATAATAATAAAGATCCAAACTACATTAAAAATACATTGATTTCATAAGCATAACTAGGACGCTATTATAAATCCGACACATGCGACACAGACGCCCAACAAAAATCCAACAGCGCCGAAAAGTAGCCAGTTATTCTTTGGTGTATACGCAGAACGTTCTGCGAAACAATTGGACGGAGCGGCAAGTATGTCAGCACGACGGCGTTCCTGATCCGCCAACAAGGCATTCGTAGCCCTTCATAATCTGTATACTTGTAATTCATATTTTTATCCATCTACGTGTTTAGAGATTTCGAGATATACCCCATCTATTTGATAGATGGGTAAAAAAATATTCTATAAAGATATGCAAAAACCAAAATTTTAGACTCTAATTTATGTTCTTTTTTATTTCTACCCTTAGAATGTTAATACTTCATATACATATTCGAAAGATTCCATTTTTTCGTTGAAAATCAAAAAGTCTCTAGGACTCCCTTCAATTTCTTTGTATTTTCGTTCATATTCTAGAAAGCAAGCACCCTTGTATCCCGTTGTTTGTCGCTAACACTCTGGCCATGACTTATATCCGCCGCTTTGTCGGCCAACAAATACAGCATAGTAAGTCTGTTTGCGATTTATTTCTACGAGACAGCACTCACAGACAGTCAATAACAGATAATCAAGAACAAACTACTACATCCTGGCTTTGAAGTGCAAAACTGTTACAGTCAATAGCAAATTATTACAATTCTCTTACAATAGCCAAACTGTTTCAATAATAGTGATCATATGCTCAGACCAACTGCTGAATACATAATAAGAGATGATCACAGGGTGCAAAAGGATATTGCCATCACAGCCTGTTATGATCACTAATATAAACTTGCCTGCTTATCATTGATCTCAGATACAATACAGTCAGAACTACCAAATTTAAAGCCATAATCAGTAGTCACACATAGGCAGCATATATAGGTTATACAGTAAGAATCAGGGTCCTATGAGGATGCTCCAAGATATAGTACTGTAAGAGGATGCCATAAGATATACGGTAATTCAGACCCAAAAATATGGACACAGAAGGAGGCTCGGATCAGTACTCATGAAAAGCAAATAAGTTGCAGAAGGATTTTGATATGCCATTCATATTACACTCTACCAACTTCAACAAAGTGAATTCGGTAGAACCATATATATCATACAGACTATTCAGTGAGCATAAAGAGGCTCATATCAGTACTCGTGAAAAGGAAATAATAGATGATCACAGGATGCAAAAGGATTTTGCCTCGCCCATATGACACTCTATCATCTTCAAAGAGTGAATTCAATATATCCATATCACCAAGGACTCTTCAGTGGGCATGAAGAGGCCGACTGATATCGGTACTCATCAAAACTAAATAAGAGATGATCACAAGCTGCAAAAGGATTTAGCCTTGCCATGCATATTACACTCTATCAGCTTCAATGGGTGAATTCTATAGATTGATCCAAATCATCACAGCCTCTGAAATTCTCACAAGTAGTCACTAATGCACCGACACAGGACACAAATAGCTATATATATAGATCATCAGTTAACTGGTGGACTCAGTACCAAAGCTATCCACATAAATGAGACGCAAAAAGTTATTTCACTGGAAAAATGGAATGCAAGCTGCAAATGCAAACCGTGACTTTAAAAGTTTAATTTCGAAAATATGAATTTCAACACATAAGACTATCAACTAAACTGAGATCATCCATGACAGACATAACATTCTTATATCAAAAGTATCAGACAACTTCAAGCATATACCAAACAATGGAAAATTATCGACACCAGCATACTCAACATGTTAGTAATTCGAACATTGAAATGAAAATTGTCGTCTTCAAGAAAGACAAGGAATTAAAACCCACACATAAAAAAGAAAAAACTCCACAACAAGGTATTGGAATCAAGAAAAAAGAAAGCCTCAAACACGATTCCACTATGCCATCGCAGAACAACGAAACCCCCAGTATACAAATAACCTAATCTATTAATTGTAAATCGAATCAGTGAATTCTTACTTGAGTATTGGGGAAACTTCGATTCTTCGACAAAGTTCTCAGCAATTCCGATCGATGAAAACCGGACCCGTCAGGGTTCCAGATCTAAGTTCCTCGTCTCTCCCTCCATATTTGGATTGAAGTGGTTAGCTCTCACCTCACAGAATAATAGTCTCGTGGTTATATATGTTGCTATGGTGGGAGTATCGATCGATGAAGAATAGATGAAGAGCTACAGATCGATAAGAGATAGGGACTTGTGAAATCGATCGATTTGCCAACGGGGTGTAAAAGAAGAAGAACAGAGCTAGCGAGATCGAAATGAGGAACTGATCGAGAAGTTGGAAAATTTCAAGGGTTTAATTTGGTGAATATTGATGAATTGGGTTTTGGCTCTAAATGTTCGTGAATTGTTAGTTTCCCCTCCAATAGCAATATTGAACTGTGTGGATGCTATGACATAAGTTGGAAAAATTTCAGGTTTATGTTTTTTGTGAATTGATGAATTGGGTTTTGGCTCTAAAGTTTTCGTGAATTGTTAGTTTTCCCCTCCAAAATGTTTAATGAAATTTTCCGCCTAATGATAATAGGTGGAGTTAAAATTATTAAAAATTGTGTTTTTACCTCAATTGTTTCATGTAATTATAATTTCATCCCAAAAGTTTGCTCAAATTTTTGTTTAGATCCATTCCCGAAAAAACTGCAAGTCGTCGATAATTTTTTATTTCGGATGACTAGTCATTTCCCCGCAAAAGAAACACAGCTTGTCTTTAAAAATATAAAAGACGACAAGGTAGACGACGAAATGATAAAAAAGACTGTTTGTACTGCTTTTAAAGACCATAATCTTGGTAGTCGAAAGGAAACTTGTCGCTGATAGCAGAATCTGTTGTAGTACTAGGAATGGTCTTATCCATGCATATAACATCAATATCCCATATTGATTTATATAAGTCTGGCCAAACATTCTATAAGCACCATCGCTTGAGTGGCAGCGGATATTTGCTCCCGTTATGTGGGAGGGACATATTTTATCTACATCACTACCATCTCTAAGCTTGTCCCTATTGTGCCGTTATGCACCTTTATTGCTACCCAGTCACAGTGTAGCGTTAGACGCTATCAAAACACAATACTCCACAACTAGAGGATCTAGTGACTTCAAGTCTAAGGATGACAATACCGTTGTCAATACGAGAAGCAATTGTGACTTTACATAACTTGTATGTAGTCTTCTCGTTGTGGTTCAATCTAGTATGACATTACCCCTAATGCATACCCATATGTTGGATGGTGATATATTCATATCAATCCAACCCCATACCAGTCTATAGTTGATCGTCATGTTAATCAATATAAGGGACTAGGGATATTTAAGATAAACAAACACATTTGTAATCTAAGGACATAATTATATTAAATATATCCATAAATAATACAATGAATATTCTAGCCTGAATAATGTTCATACTAAAATATTGCCTCTATGGAATCTATTCCAGCAGTCTCACTTGAGCCAATGCGGTGCATCTCGTATGCCAATAGATCTAGTGTGTCCTTCATGCTTGCGCTGAACAAGCGGCTTCGTAAGCGGATCTGACAGATTCTAATTTGTCGAAATCTTGCATATCTTCACATCTCCTCTATCAATATTATCTCAAATAAGATGGAAATTTATGAGTATGTGTTTGGATTTATGGTGTGACCTGGTTTCCTTGGATTGTGCGATCGCTCTAGTGTTGTTACAATACAACTCTACTGGATCCACAATAATGGGAACCAAACCAAGCTTAGTGATGAACTTCCTAATCCAACCAGCTTCCTTTGCCGCGCCACTCGCACTAATATACTCAGCCTCAGTTGTAGAATCAACTACCGTCTCTTGCTTGGAACTTTTCGAGCTCACCGCTGCTCCATTCAGGCAAATCACAAATCCTGACTGCGATCTGAAATCATCTATGTCAGTTTGGAAGCTTGCATCTGTGTAACCCCTTACACGTAACTTTTCCTTACCTCCATAAATCAAGAACGCATCCTTAGTTATTCTCAAGTACTTGAGGATGTTCTTGACCGCAATCCAGTGACTCTCACACAGATTAGACTAGTATTTGCTTTTCATACTGAACGCGTATGACACATCTGGTCAAGTACATAACATGGCGTACATGATGGATCCTATGGACGAGACATAGGGTATCCTACTCATGCGTTCCTTCTCAATCTCATTGGAAGGACAATCATTCTTAGAAAGGGTGATCCCATGCGACATGGGAAAGAGTCCCTTCTTGAAATCTTGCATGTTGAACCGATTCAACACCTTGTCTATATATGTACTTCCAATTAGGACTAGAAGCTTCCTTAATCTATCTCTATAGATATTTATACCAAATATATAAGCTGCATCCCCTAATTTCTTCATTGAGAGCACTTTCCAGGCCAATCTTTAACAGATTGCAACATAGGAATGTCATTTCCAATTAGTAGTATGTTATCCACATACAAGACCAGAAAAGAAATATAGCTCCCATTAACCTTCTTGTAGACACAAGAATCATCTTCGTTCTTGATGAAATCAAAATATTTGACTGCTTCATCAAAACATCGATCCCAACTCCTAGAAGCTTGATTTAATTCATAAATGGATCGTTGTAGCTTACAGACTTCATTTCCATGCTCTGGATCCACAAAACCCTCATGTTGTGTCATGTACAAATCCTCGAGGAGGTTTCCATACAGAAACATTGTTTTCACATCCATCTGCCAAATCTCATAGCCATAATAAGATGCAATAGCAAGTATGATTTGAATGGATTTTGATTATTGCGACTGGTGAAAAGATTTCATCATAGTCAATACCATGAATCTGTCTGAATCCTTTTGCCACCAATCGGCCTTTATAGTTAATCACATTACCATCCATCTCGGTCTTCTTCTTGAAGACCCACTTGCACCCTACGGGCCGAGCCCCTTGGGGTGGTTCCACCAAAGTCCATACTTTGTTGGTATTCATGGATTCATCTTGGATCTCATGGCCTGAAGCCACTTCTGAGAGTTCGACCCTTTCATGGACTCTCCATAGGTAGGAGGCTCATCATCTATGAGCAACGTATCACCAGACTCAGTCACGAGAAGTCCATACATCTCTGGCTCATGGCGCACTCTACTCGATGGACGAAGTTCTTGTGTTACTTGAACATGCTGCTCCACAACCTATTGTGGCTCCTGTTCATGTTCCATAGTAGGATCGATGCTTTATGGTTCTTGAACCTCTTCAAGTTCTACAGTCGTCCCACTTGCTTCTTTAGAGACAAACTCTCTTTCTAGAAACACGCTGGTCCGAGCAACAAGCACTTTGTTCTCAGTTGGATTGTCGAAATAATAACATTAGTTTCCTTAGGGTATCCCACAAACTTACATTTACCAGACTTAGGCCCTAGCTTTTCTTGTTGTAAACATTTTACATAGACATCGCAGCCCCAAATCTTCATGAATGACACTGTGGGACGCCTCCCACTCAACATCTCATATGGAGTCTTCATGACCGATTTAGATGGAACACGGTTAATGGTGAAAGCTGCACACAATAGAGCGTAGCCCCAAAAGGATAATGGAATATCAATTTGACACATCATAGATCGAACCATTTTAACAGTGTTCGATTCCTCTTCTCGAACACGCCATCAATTGTGGTGTTCCGGGTGGAGTGAGTTAAGATACTATCCCACACTCTCTAATATAGTCGTCAAACTCTTGGCTTAAGTATTCACCTCCACGATCCGATCGTAGAGCCTTGATACTTTTTCCAAGTTGCTTCTCTACTTCATTCTTGAATTCTTTGAACCTTCCAAGGCATTCGGATTTGGCCTTCATAAGGTATACAAATCCATATCTACTGAAATCATCAGTTACCGAAATGAAGTAGACATAACCACCCCTGGGAGGTGTGGCAAATGGTCCATATACATCAGTATGTATGAGTGCCAATTTCTCACTAGTCCTCTCACTTTTCTTATTGAAAGGGGACTTTGTCATTTTTCCCAATAAACAAGCCTCACATGTCTCATGTGATTCAAAATCAAATGAGTCTATAAATCCATCCTTATGGAGTCTAGATACACGTTTCTCGATTATATGGCCTAAACAACAGTTCCATAAATAAGCAGGATTTAAATAATTTATTTTAATCCTCTTCGTATTTATGTTATAGACAAGATTACTTAGATCAAGGATATATAATCCATTAAATAATTGCGCACTAGCATAGTGAATACTATCAAAATAAATGCAGCAACAATTGTCCTTTATTGAAATAGTAAATCCTTCCTTGTCCAAACAAGAAATAGAAATAATGTTTCTGCTCATAGCAGACAAAAAATAGCAATTATTTAATTCTAAAACTAATCCTGAAGGCAGAGAAAACTCATACACGCCTAAGGCCAATGCAGCAACGTTTGCTCCATTCCCAACGCGCATGTCTATCTCCCCTTTAGCCAATTTTCTACTTCTCTTTAGGTCCTTCACATTCAACAAATGTGAGATCCACATCTAGTATCCAATACCCATGATAAAGAGACAGTTAAATTGACATTTATAAAAAAAATACCTGGTGGTGGTGGAATCACTATTCCAAGCCTTTTATCCTCCAAATACTTTGAGCTGTTCCTCTTCCAGTGTCTAGGCTGACTATAGTAGTGACAGTCATCTTTAGTCAAGCCCTTGGCAACACCACTGACACGCTTAAGAGAAAATTCCTTGGATTTGGCGACTTCCTTGCATTTCCTTTTATAGGTAGAGGCAAACCTTTTACCTTTCTCTTTCCACACTATCATTATGGCCTTTCCCTTTCCCTTGTTGATGCTTTGTTCAGCTGTCCTAAACATATTGAGTAGTTATGTCAGAGGTTTCGCAATCTCATTCATGTTATAGTTCTTGATGAACTATCCATAACTCTCAGGCACCGATTGCATGATGAGATAAGTGGCTAGCTCATCGCCGACCAGAAACCCTAGACATGCGAGATCCTCCAAGTACCCGATCATACGGAGCACATGTGCAACAACCCCCTTGTCCGGCTCGGACGAGACCGGGAGGGCGATGCTAAAGTGACGGCGGAAATCAAAAGCAAACCCTCCATTATATTACATTGATATTAAACATTACACACATCGTATCTTACCTACGTTATTGAGTATTGCTATATTATATACAGACTAGCATACTAGCTGATTTATCGTGACATCTTTATTATATGTGAGTCTCGCACTCCGCAACTTCGTAGTTCCCATCTCCTAGACCTGCGGTGGGAAGGAAAACAAGAACCGCAGTTTCTAAAGTCAGCACTGAAATACTGTGTGAGTAACACCCAAGCATGTCAAACACGGAGTGGAGACAGATTTACAATATCAGAGTAAAATACAGGGGAAGTAAAAAGATAGTTGAAGAATAAGATATTCTCGAGTTTCAATTACCATTTCAGAAATGTTCAGAAACCAATCTTTAATCCATATCCAATCATCGGAGGAAAATTTCAATCCGATTCCAATAATCCAAATCAGAGGTTCCCATTAATTAGAAAGAACCAGTTACTCATATTTCCAAACCGGATATACCATTTTCATTTCTTGAGTTGAACGGGGAAAATCCAATCACATCACAAGTATTTCCCATCACCAGGCTACCACGACCTTAAGTGCCGGCACCCCTCTAAGACTTCTCCGGCCGGAGAGGTGAGTACATGGAGCGAACCCGGGGCTAATTGCAACCGAGCTAAATAATAATGGGTCGAGTGGACGAAGCCAACAACGACCAAACCAAATGATAAAGATCCAAATGACGTTCCCCGCAGAACTCTTTCCAATTTACGTTATTACGGATTATTATTTATCGTATGACAGTTTTAAAACAGTCATTTCAAAACACGAACAAAACTCAAGTAGAGCATGTATAAATCAAAGCGCATTTTGAGACAGACATTAAAACCGTGTTATGACACGAAGGAAGCTAGCACGCGAGGCTTGGCATGTATACTCACCTTGCTTTTCAGTAAATAGCACGTAATCTTCCCCTAGAAGGACACGCAGCCTTCGTCAACGAACTGGTCACCTACTGTGCACAAGAGATTCCGGCAGGGAGACCTCCGTGTACACCGTACGTAGTGGATCGGGGATCGCACAGGAAGAATAGGGGTGTGTGTAGGGAGAGAGTAAGTCAGTAGCAATGTCTGAGAGAGAGACAGAGGTTTGGCAGAGCTTCCGCGTATGGCAGTGTTGTTCTCCTTTGTATGGAAAGGTTAACGATGTATATATACTGGAGAACGTGACCGTTGTAGTGTGGTTAATGCGCCCATTAATGGCGGCTTAATTAGCTTAACCATAACGGCACGTTCGTCCGAGTATATAGGAACCGTTAGAGCACGTGGTGCGCGAGTACCGGAACCGTTACGAGGTTGACCGGGTTTGACCGGATTGACCGGGTCTAGGGAGCTCGTGCCAAAGATCTCTCAAAACAGTTACTAAAGGTCGCGCGCGGGCTTGGCTCGCACGCGACAGGGCTTACCCTAGCCTCCAAACCACAAGTCCCTACAAGTCCCGTGCAGTGGTATGCGAGGGCTCTGTCTCGCAGCCCCCACATGGATCAGCTCGGCTGGTGATCCTGTGTGTGTGGAGCACAATATGGTGTGCTGGATGGTCGCCACGTGGCCCAGATCTGCCATGTCATAAAGCAGTATCTACATTAGCCCCCTTTCTGCGCGTGAAGGCTCGTAGCTGTATAGGCTTCCATGCGCGGAAACCAACATGCGCGTCGTTGCCACGCACCAATTCAAATACGGGTAAGTTCAGCCCCCGTGCGTGTCATTATGACCTAAAAACCCCTAGAGTCGTGCCGTCTGACCTTTAGGGTTTTAGGCGTGACGTCAGCCCGTCCTGTGATTGCGCGATACGACGGTGACGGTTGCGATTCGACTACTGAAGGGACGCAACCCTTCATTCTTTTGGATAAATACCTTGTATCCCATTATTGCAAAGCATCACTTCTTTCTCTTAAAGTGAATGGTATCTGGAGATCTTCGAGAGCAGATCCAGATAATCAATCACCAGTTCAGGACTGCAAATCGTATTCTTCAATTGTGCATATCCAAGCAGGCTTCAAGGAAACAAGGTTGGCCTCGTTTACTTTTTTTGATTTTAAAATTCCGGCGTTTGTCTTGAACTGCGTTGAATCTGTAAACTCATGAAATCTGTGAAGAGGCTTTGATCTTTAAACCCGCTTCGCTTTACTCTTTCGACGATATTGGATCTTGCAATTACCCAATTTCTGAAATCGGCACCGGAACTGTTTGCATTCCTTTGCATAAGTCTCGAATTCAAAATTCAAACTGACTGGTGTGGTATTTCTCCCCCCCTTTTTTGCCCTTTCGCAGGAATGGCCAAAACAAGGGTAACCAGACCCGTCAAGGAAGATGAAGAGATGCCGGAGCTTCCGCAGTCTCTGTGGCGAAAAGCCCCCTTTCTGGGTGGGAAAGATTTTTACCACGCGAGGGTGAAGGCGAAGAGGATGCCTGATCCTGTTCCCGTTGAGCGGTTGTTGACACTGACTCGCCCAGTTAACTCAGCCTTGCTCGAGCTAGTTGGCTCCGAGGATGTGGTTCGATTGGGAATCGAGAACGGGCACTTCCCATACACTGCGATTTCTACTCAGGCGTTTGTCCAGAAGTTGGACTATATGGATGAGTGGACTGACCACGTGTTGGGTAATTACGCCGAAACTCTTGATGAAGCCGGCATTTTCTTCGCTGTTCGTGCTATGAAGGGTGCTGCCGTGAAGTTGGATCAGTCCATGCTTCTAGACCTTCTGTCCCGCTATTCGCCTGCGACTCACACGTTTCACTTTGCTGAGTTCGAGGCTGCCCCCACGCTCGAGGACGTTCAAATGCTGTATGAGCTTTCCCCCATGGGCGAGGTGGACCCCTTGAGTCACTTAAGGACATCTGCGGAATTAGCCTTGTACGCGCAGATGGAGGAGTGCCTAGCAGAGGTGAAGAAAATCTCCACTCGGTGGACCAGTACAAAACCTCTTCCGAACTGGCAGCTGGTTGATACGTCTGCGAAGAATACCTGGAACAAGTGGTTGCAGTACTTCTTCCGAGACTATGCGAGCAGCAGCATTACTAAGAAGCTTTTGAGCCAGAACCCGGAGGCCGAGAATTACATAGAGGGCAAGGGTTATCACCTGACCCTTTGTGCCTTTCTTTGTGCTTGGCTGTCGAGATTTCTGATTGATGGTCACCCCCATGATGGGGTCTTCTACCATGTGCTGCCACTTGCCGTGAGGCTCGCTCTTGGCCAGAGAGTCGCACTTGGACCCTTGGTCTTGGGCACGCTATATTACAGGCTGGATCAGCTGGTTCTGGCGATGAGGGAATCGCGTGGCCGCCTCGATGTTCTGACCTTTGTCAATATCAGCTTTTTGACAATGTGGGTTTTCGAGCGTTGGCCGTCTTATGCTCCAACTCCCCTCCCACTTGAGAAGTGGTGTCCCCCAGGCGAGACGAAAGCGCTCAACAGCGGAAGGGCTGCGAGATGGTTCGGGGCAAGCAACACCAAGTGTACTTGGAGCTTGATATGCGACAAGCGAAGGGAGTTCACTGCCAGGCCTTACGCCACACGTGTTGAGAATGTGCGGTGGTTTCCAAAGCTATACCCCTCCGAAGGTATGGTCTTGTCAGAAGACCTTCTCTTTGAAAAGGGACCGCATTTCCACGAGCGCTATCGTGAGTTCTTTTGCTGGTGTCTGCGAGGTTCTCTTCCTGCACTTGCAGAGCATATTCGTGAGCTCGCGCCACAATATGAAAGGCTTACAGTGGATGTTGACCCCACTCGGGTCTCTCCTCAGTTTGGTTTCGATGCGGTGGCCCCATCAATCTGGCCCCAGTCTATCGTTAGAGGGTGCTACAAGCGCTTGCTGACAAAGGAATGCAAGACGGTCCTTATGAGCAATCTTCCCTTTGAGCAGCCTGCGGGAACTCGCAGGGGTGGTTGTTCCCAGAATTGGATCGCATACTGGATTGCCCAGCATACGAGGATGGAGACGGAGGCGGCGGCGCAGCCAGGAAGGGCCCCCTTGATCAAGAGAAACTCTTTTCCGTTTCGCCCCAATTGTAGTTTGAGCGAGTCTGAGTATGGTTGCTACTCGTTGTTGGACCGAGAGAACCATTTGTGCCCCGATTTCATTCTGAAGGAGCAAGTCGACGCCATCAAGAAAGGTGACACGCAGGTCGTCAAATATAGCAAGGCATTTGCTGAGGTAAGCAATTTCCTTGTGTGCTTTAAGCTTTTTGATTTCCTTGTACTGATGCTTTTCGTTCTGCATTGTTTAGTGTCACGTGCGGAGATTCGCAGCTGGTGACCGTTCCAAAGCGCTGGTGGACACTATCGTTGCCACCAGAAAGAGGGGAGAATCGTACCGGCTAGCATGGAGGATGGATGCCGAGGTCGAGACAAAGGTTCGCGCAGTCATGAATACTTTTGCTGACTCGCTGATAGACAACCCTCCGGCTCCGTCTCCTCCTAGAGATGACCCGTCCCCTCCAGCGACTGCGGCGCCGAGAGTGAAGAAACCTAGGCAAAAGGGAATTACGATTTCTTCCCCTAGGAGCGCTCCAGCTTCTCCCCCAGTAAAGTCCCATTCCGTCAAGGACAAGGGCAAGGGTCGTATGCCCAGCAAAGTGCGAAAAGATCTCGCGGTTGAGACCTTCGTTCCATTCAATCAAGAGGAAGAGGAAGAGAGGCAGGAGCCCCAAGCAAGTAATGAAGAAGAAGAAGAAGGAACAGTTGTGATGCGCGAGGAAGAGTCAGGAGGTACTTCCGCCGCATTTTCTTGTCCTTTATCATAACTTCTATGCAGTTCTTTTCTTTGAACCAATTGTATATTCGCAGATGACGATGATGAAGCCGTTGGTGGCTTTGTGGCCAAGAGGCAAAAGAGAGATGCCCATTTTGGTGTTTTCGGATGATCCAATAAGCGAGGATGTTCTTGCTGAGTCCCGGAGGACAGCTGCGGAGGCTGCTGAAAGAAGAAGGCAGCGAGAGGAAGAGGAGCTCGAGCGTGTGAAGCAACGGAGCCTCGAAGAGCAGCATGTCGACGACCTAGTGCGTCCAGTTGGCGAGGAAGACGAGCTTCCCGAAGAAATTGCTCCTCATGTGGAGGAGGAGAATGAGGCTCCTGGAGAGGACGCAGCAGAGCTAGAGCAAGTCCAAGCAGACTTCGCAGAGATCGCGGGTGGCGATAAAGGTGAGATCTTCAATCTCGCAGTTACTTATAGAGATGTAATTGTGGGTGCATTGAAGCACGGTGTGTCAAAGCCTGACATTCGCCGTTGGTTGGTAAGCAAATGCGGAGAACCCTCAGGTAATCATTTTGAGTGACATGCATGTACTAAGCTGTAACCATTTGAGACAAAGCCATGACTGGTTTAATCGCATCCCAGGTCACGCCTCTCTTAAAGACTTGCTTAGTGAGGATACACTGATAGGGCACGGTTCCACGTCCCTAGTGTATGATGAGGATACCTCAATCCCACCTTCGCGTGGAGGTGCTTATTCTTAGCTTTAGCAAAGATAACGAAATAACTTATAACACAAGTTACCTCATATTATCGCATTTTGACATCGCAGGTCATGCTGAGGAACCTGAGCTGGAGCAGAGAAGCCAGACTTCTGCATCCCATGTTCCAATCTCGAGCTCCCATACCGAGAAGCCCGTCGCAGCTGCTGGACACGCAAGTGAGCATCCCGAGGGTGTCATTGAACTCTCCGATGATGTCGAAGCTGATGCTGTGCCGATGGACGAAGGTGTCCGTACCGGTGGTGGGGAAGAAGGGACAAGTGATGCCAACATTTTCGCATCTGATAGTGTCTTCCGTCCAGCGACTTCGGTTGTGCCTCCGGCGATGACTGAGCCAGAAACACCTCTTCCTGCGTGGAGCATTTGGGGCTCGCAGGTTGGGAATGTAATCGCAGCTGGTGCAGCCTACACTCTTCCTCCTAACTATGAGAGTTTGGAGCTCGCAGCGGATAGGAGAGCCATGGAGCGAGGGCAGTCTTCGAACAACCCGGTGGCTCGCATTCCCTCTATTCATGAAATTCTGGAAGGCACTGGTAAGCAGAGATTCACCATTCGCACGTCACATTATTTGCTTGCGAGTTTTGACCTCATGACTTGTTTTTGATGTCTCAGGTTTGAAGCAAACCGATGTAGACTGGGTGGTTCGAATGCGCCTCAGATACCCCCGGTCATTTGTGAGGTGTCTAGAGATCGTACCTTTTGACAGGAGGCTATTCCTTACTGAAGCCATTTGGATACTGGAGCAGCTGTGTGCGGCTACACCTGCGACCATTTCGGCCCAGAGTGCTGAATTGCTATGTGGCATGTGCCAAAATCTCGTGCTAAAAGTCCAAGGCAGACTTGGTTTGAAATTCCTCAAGGACAGAGTTACACTGATTCGCGCAGCTGTAACTTTGAATCTCGGGCACCAGAATCTCGCAGTTGAGATGCAGAAGGTGGAGCAGCAGAAGCAAAAGGTTGATGAAGCTTTGAAGCTGTATCACGAAATGAATGCCAAGTGCGAGCAACTTAAGCAAGAAGTGCAACAAGTGGAGAGGCTGATCGAGCAGTTCGAGCCCCAGGACTCCTTAGTCAAAAATTTGTTTTGACTTTTCGAATTTTTGAAAAGAAAGGAAAATGACTGAGACATTAATGTAATGTTTTGAAACATTAATGTAATGTTGCTAGGGTTTCTCCCCCCTCTTTTTAACAACAAACAATGAGTTTGCCCGTTTTGCCCTTTTCGGGATTTGATTGGACATTTTCTGTGCATATCCAATTATGACATCAGCAATTGATTCTTTGCTTGATTTTCGCGCTAATTTCTCGGCAGATAAGCACGCTTCCGTTGGGAAGTCCATCCGAATCATGACTATCCGTCATTTATTAGGATACGCAACCGAATCGTCGTAGCCTTTAGTAGGGTAATTGATTGTTACCGCTTTTCAAGGCGTAAGTGATTGAACTTACCCTCTTTTTTGAATTTGCTGACTCATCTCAAGCAACCGAAGAGTCTCCACAGGGCCTATATAAACCCCGTCTTTGCCATTTGGGTTCTTCATCCCAAACATGTGCTTTGCCGTGAGTCCTTACGACTGCTGGCCTCAACGCTTGTTTTTCGTTGATTCATGGCAACTTCAAGTTTTGAATCCTGAGTTTGCGCTTCGTGCTATAGAAATGGTTTCCAAGATCCACTTTATGAGGCTTATTGCTGTTTATAACCATCATAAAGAGGATGCAGATAATACCTCATGTGTATTCGAAGAAATTTCTTCGTGTATTATGTGTGCAGGTCATGTTTCCGGCCGCCTCGTGGCGAGGTGCAGCGCCGTAGTGACCGTGCTACCGTCTCGTAATGAACGGCGTGATTCTCCTCCAGCATCCCTGGAGGAGAACTCATTGCCCCCACGTTCCTGAACTCAGGGTTGTAAACCGCTGTGTTCATCCCCGTCTACAAGGAGCCCTTGCCCGTTGGAGCTTCTGCTTGCAGCTTGATCGCTGGAACCGATGGTTCCTTGGGCAAATGTTATGGGGAGCATATCTGACAATGGTCTTGTCGGATAGCGGAATGGCAAGCGTATGGTTTCATGTGGCTCTTTTTAGAGCGAGATTCCCTTTGCTACAGATGTCACCCACAGATTTGGGCATCGTGTAGCCGGCGCTTGAAGCCAGGGCGGTTCGTTCTTTGCAGTCCGGGTTTCCGTACCGTGTCTCTGCTGGCTGATCAGCCATTTTTCGAATGTATTGTAAGCCATGTTGGCTATGTAGTTAGATGCGAGCTTTTCGCTTGTAAGCTGCTATCTAGATAGATAAATTGTAAGTCATTTGACTCGTAATGATAAATAGCTTTTGTATTATCTGTTCTTTGCAACAAAATACAATTTCGCATGCGTTTCGGCTTGTTTTGCCTTGCATGATGACATGTAATGATTTTTCATATGTGATGTCAATTCGCAGACATTTCGCTAGATCATTTGAGATCGTAATTTCGCAGCTGTGCCATCTTGACGGATGGGCTTGTAGTTGGTCGTTGTAAATCGTATGAAATCACGTTCACAACGTTGTTATCGTTCCAGATAACTTTCCAGAGATCAATTAAGATCGTTGAGCTGTGCAAATTGCTATCATAGAAGATAGGCTTTGTTTGAGATCGTTTCTCGCATAAACTGCTATCACAGCAGATAGATCTTTAGAAGATCTAATAAAATGATTCTGCACTTGCGTTGCCATCATAACGGACGGGCTTGGGTGATTAACCGAAATTACTTTGCGTATAAATTGCTATCGTAACAGATAGGCTTGAGAAGATCATTATAAGATCGCACCTGCTATCCTCAAGAGATAGGCTTTAGACGATCGATTGAGATTGTTTTTGTATTTTGCTGCTATCGCACAAGATAGACTTTGGACGATCATGTAAGATCGTATTTGCTTTTGGGTGCTATCGCAAGGGATAGGCTTTAATGATCACTTAAGATCGCATTCGTATGGACTGCCATCGCGAAAGATAGGCTTCAACAGTCATTCAAGATCGCATTTGCGCCTGGCTGCTATCGTAAAAGATAGACTTTGCATGATCACTTAAGATCGCATTTGCATCTGATTGCTACCATAAGAAGTAGGCTTTAGGCGATCAATTGAGATCACATTCGTATTTGTCTGCTATCGTAAAAGATAGGCTCTGATGATCATCTAGGATCGCATTTGTATTTGGCTGCTATCGTAAGAGATAGGCTTTAGTGATCAATTAAGACCGCATTGGTATTTGGTTGCTATCGTAAGAGATAGGCTTTAGTGATCAATTAAGACCGCATTGGTATTTGGTTGCTATCGTAAGAGATAGGCTTTAGTGATCAATTAAGATCGCATTCGTATTTGGCTGCTATCGTAGGAGATAGGCTTTAGTGATCAATTAAGATCGCGACTGTATTCGTTGCTATCGTAAGAGATAGGCTTTGCATGATCATTTAAGATCGTATTTGCATTTGCTGCTATCGCAGAGATAGGCTTTGATGATCAATTAAGATCACGTTTGTGTTTGCTGCTATCGTAAGAGATAGGCTTTGATGATCAATTAAGATCGCATTTGTGTTTGGTGCTATCGTAGAGATAGGCTTTGATGATCAGTTAAGATCGCGTTTGTGTTTGCTGCTATCGTAGAGATAGGCTTTGATGATCAATAAAGATCGCGTTTGTGTTTGCTGCTATCGTAGAGATAGGCTTTGATGATCAATAAAGATCGCATTTGCGTTTGCTGCTACCGTAGAGATAGGCTTTGATGATCAGTTAAGATCGCGTTTGTGTTTGCTGCTATCGTAGAGATAGGCTTTGATGATCAATAAAGATCACATTTGTGTTTGCTGCTGTTTGCAGCGAATAAATCATTGTCAACAGTGATATCAAATAAAATAGAGCAATATAAGCGGCTAGAAATATGAACTTCTCATTTGGGAGAATTCTTTTATTACATCGCTCTCATATGGGAGAGGTAGAATTACAATCCTCTCATATGGGAGAGGAGATTGCATCAATCGTAGCCACATGAGATATTAAGCAACGTTATCATAGAACGTATAAAATAAGAGAAGTCAAGGATAGTACTTCTTGATCCAGCGCATGTTGACTAAGCTCGGAGTCGAGGTTGTGCCGTGCAACCTTCGTATGCTGCAGTAGCCACTATCGAAGACTTCTGTGACTTCGAAGGGTCCTTCCCAATTAGCTGCGAACTTCGGGTGAGTCGCTTCTCGCATGCAGTGGTCGGATGCGCGCAAGACCAGGTCGCCAACTGCGAAATCCCGCCGCTGAACTGTCTTGTTGTAGGCGCGAGCGATCCTCTCTTGGTACCGCTTGTTAGTCCTTTTAGCTTGTTCTCGCTTTTCTTCCAGCAAGACTAAATCGTGATCGCGTTGATTTTCATAGAGCGCATGGAAGGCCAGCCTTGCCGAATTGACTCTGACCTCCGCAGGTACTACAGCTTCGGCCCCATAACATAATAGAAATGGCGAAGCCCCTGTGGGTGTTCTTGGAGAGGTCCTGTAGGCCCACAGAGCTATGTTAAGAGAGTCGGCCCACTTCTTGTGGTCATCTGCGACCATCTTGCTCAGAATTCTCAGCAGCGTTTTGTTAGTCGCCTCGGCTTGTCCGTTTCCCTTTGGATAATAGGGGGTAGAGCATATCTGCCTGATATTGTACTCCGCAAGTTTTGTAGCTACCTGACGATTAACAAAAGGAGTACCGTTATCTGAAAGAATAGTATTCGGGATTCCGAACCTGCATACGATGTTTTCCTGGATGAAATTGACCACAGCCAGCGCGTTTGCCGTCTTTAGTGGTATTGCTTCCACCCATTTGATGAACAGCTCAGTTGCAGTGAGAATGAAATGGTTCCCATGTGACGTTGGTCGGATGGGGCCAATGAAGTCCAAAGCCCATGTGTGAAATGGCCATGGTGTTCCTAATGCATGTAGATCCACAGCAGGAGCGTGCACTAGGTTCCCTTTGAATTGACATTCTTGGCAGCGTCGCACCTTGGTGCGGCAATCGAATTCCATCGTGGGCCAGAAGTATCCGATTGAGAGGAGCTGTCTGCATAATTTCGCACCTCCCTGATGTTCCACCTGATGAGAGAGATCCATGACCTCTTGTGCTTCCCTATCGTCTAGGCATCGCAGCAAGTTGCCCTCGTGACCTTTTCGCCAAAGCAGGTTTTCTTGAACCACATATCGAGAAGCTTTCCTCCTCAATTTATCTGCATCTTTTCTCGATTCGGGTACAGTGCCCTTGGTGAGGAATTCAAACAATGGCTTTCTCCAGTCTGTGTCGTCATCGATTAGAGCGACAAGTAGAGAATCTTTGATTAGTGCGCAACTTTCGCACTTCCTTTGTATCAGGGCTGCCGCTGTAGACATGCTTGGCCAATGGATGCCATATCTCTGAGCTTTCCTGTAGATTGACACCTCGCTTTCTCCGCAAGCGTGTTGGTGAATCTTTTCCAGCAGCTGTTGTCCCTCTTGCTCGGAGACACATCGCATGAGTATTCCTCCGGGACCCTTGTAGTAAAGGGTGTTGTCGTGGATACAATATCCTTTCGTGAGTGCCCAGCTCTCGCTGCTGGTGCCTTTCGCAATGGCTTGCAGGATTGCTTTTCGCCAGTCTGCGTCATCCATGTGTTCGTCGTCACACGCATCTTCTGTTAATGCCGACGATGTTCGCACTTCGATGGAAATCCTCGCGGGGCATTTGTCTATGCTGACCTTAGATCCCAGAGTTGCTAAGGCGTCTGCATGCCTGTTGTCCGCTCGGGGCTTGTGCTCGTATTTCACGTCACAGAATTGCTGCATCAGCTTTTGCACCAGAGTGCGGTATGACAGGAGGTTGATTTCCTTTAAACCATATTCACCCGAGGCTTGCTTAACAATCAGTTTGGAATCTCCCATGACCGTTAAGTTGCTCACTTCTAAAGCTTTCGCCGCACGGAGTCCCGCGATAAGAGCCTCGTATTCCGCCTCGTTGTTCGTGACTGCGAAATTGAGTTTTGCGGACATCTGTATGACTTCCCCGTCGGGCTTTGTCAAGACTATCCCAATGCCCCCGCCTTTTCTGGTTGACGAACCGTCGAAGTGGAGGGTCCAATAGGGCACGTCAATCGCGTAGATTTCAGGGCCTTCGAGCTCTTCCTCAATCACGGGTTCGTGACTGTTGTCGGGGAACTGTGCCAACAGATCTGCTACCGCCTGCGACTTGATCGCTCTTGGCTTCACGCATGTGATGTCGTATTGAGAGATGGTCATATACCATTTCGCCAATCTCCCGCCCGGAGTAGTGTGAGTTAGCAAGTATCTTATGGGGTCGCTTTTGGTGACCACCACTACTTTGTGCGATGCAAAATAGTGTCTCAACTTCTCTATTACAAAGAATAAAGCAAGGCAATGACGTTCGATGTCTGTGTACCTTGATTCAGCAGGCTGCACAATGCGAGAGATGTAATAGATAGGCCTCTCTTGGCCCTCATATACCTGGGCCAAGAGTGCTCCTATAGATCTCCTTGTTGATGTAAGATATAGCAGCAGCGGTGATCCCAGTTGAGGCGCGATCATAATCTTTGGGGATGTAAGTATCTCCTTTAGTTTTTCAAATGCGGCTTCGTGGTCAGGAGCCCAGTTGTACGCGGCGTCCTTCTTGAGGAGAGTGCTGAAACAGCATGTGATTTCGGCGATTGCTGGGATGAATCTCCGCAAATATGATAGTTTTCCCAAGAATGTTTTCAAGGCACTTTGGTCGTGAGGTGGCGTCATGCTGGTGATGGCTGACACTTTCGCAGGGTCAGGCTCGATCCCTTGGCGATGGACCACGCACCCCAAAAACTTCCCCGAGGTCACGCCGAATGCGCATTTCATAGGGTTCATTTTCAGTTGAAAGCTCCTGCATCTGTTGAACACCTTTCGCAGGTCTGCAAGGTGATCTGCTTCATGCCTGGATTTGACTACCAGGTCATCCACGTAGAATTCCACCTCTTTGTGCATCATATCGTGGAATAGAGCCATCATGGCCCGCTGATAGGTTGCATCTGCGTTCTTAAGACCGAACGGCATCACCGTGTAGTTGAATACCCCCACGGGAGTGATGAATGCAGTTTTCTTCGCATCTTCGGGATCCATCTTGATTTGATTGTATCCGCTGAAGCCGTCCATGAAACTGAACATGCGATGGCCTGCCGTCGAATCAATGAGTAAGTCGATGTTAGGCAGTGGGAAATCGTCCTTAGGGCAGAAGCGGTTGAGATCGCGGAAGTCCACGCAGATGCGGAGCTGTCCGTTCTTCTTCACCACCGGCACGATGTTGGCCAACCATGTAGGATGGTGATTTGGCTCTATGAACTTGGCGTCTAGGAGCTTAACGATCTCCTGCTTGATCTTGACGTTGAGCTCTGGTCTGAAGCTCCTGGTGCTTTGCTTGACCGGTTTAGACCCTGGGATGATGTCTAAACGGTGCATGGTGATGCTCGTGTCCAGTCCTGGCATCTCATCGTATTCCCACGCGAATACATCCTTGTACTCCGTTAGGAGCTGCAGCAGCCCTTGTTCCTCTTCGCTTGTGAGGTCCGCACTCAGGAAGACTGGCCTCCTCTTTTCCTCGTTCGGGCTGAGGAACACTTCCTTTAGCTCTTGCTTTTGTGGTCTTGGCCTGTCTTCCATGCATTCGGGCGCTTCTTTGAGTTTCTCGTCTGAAACAATCTGTGTTGGCTCTTCTGTCAGCGCAACTTGTTTGATTCGATTGATTTGCCCAGGGACACCCCCATGCCCGTGTGAGGACGTCCCCGCGCACCTTCATATGCGATAGCATTTCTTCCCGTTGGCGTAGAAGCTCTCTATCTCCTTACCCTCGGGGTCATGCTTTGCAATCCTCTTCAGGGTATACACATTCTTCCGATGATATGCGATGCGCGGCGCCTCTTCGTGTGTAGGCGGCTTTTCCTTGGCATCTCCCCTTGTCACCATCACGCCCGCAGGTGACTGGTCTTTGATGTCCTCCCAGAGAGGTAAAGGAGTAGGGTTGAATGGTCCGGGTGTTTGCTCGTCCGCCATCTCGGTGAACCACACCGCCTCGCTGAGATGTGCTTCGTCCAAGTTGAACGGGTTAGTTGAGGCTGGTATCTCGACAATCCTGTCGTTCCAGATAGCCTTCATCACCTGGTGAGCCGTCGAAGGGATTGCGTCGAAGCGATGAATCCAAGCTCGACCGATGATCATGTGATATGTGGTGTTCGCATCTATGACATAGAACTTCGCCGAACACTTGATCTTACCAATCTGAACGCCTAGGCGGATCCATCCGATCGTCATTCTAGAGTCGCTTCCGAATCCCACCAGCGGGGATGGACGTTTGACCACTTTGTGCTCGGGGATCCCTGCTAGCTTAAGTGTGTGGAGTGGGACAACATTGACCGCTGCTCCTCCATCGACGAATGCTCGCTTGAATTCGACGCCGTTGATGATGGCGGTCACGTACAGGGGCCTCTGATGGCTCGCATCTGTCTTCTTGTCGCTGGCAGAAAAGGTCATAATCTTTTCTGTGGAACGGGACGCCCTGATGACCTTCCCGTTGGAGACCATAAGTTCCTCTTCGTAGTCCTCCGCTATCCTTAAGATTGCCTTTGTCATATCCGATCGGCATTTTTCGGAGAAGTTCATCTCGTCGAAGAATTTGTTGAAGCCATGCGACCCTTTCATGCGGTCGGCACGCTCGTCCTCCGTGTCCATGCTGTAGTCTTCCTCTTCATGGACTTCAGCAATGATGGGTAGACCATCCTCTGCGACTTCTTCCAAGTCCACTATTGAGATCATGGCGACCTCCTTGCCCTTTGAGCCCGAATCTGTATGGGCAGGCAGTGGGTTGTTGCGCACATCCTTCCGGTGGTCGCTGACGATGAGTTCGCCGTTCTTCATCTTCTGGTCGAACGCGAATCTGAGCTTCTTGCACTCGGCCGTGGGGTGCATGACCTTGCCGTGGTATTCGCACCACTTAGGGTCCCTCGTCATCTCCTTGGAGGGTGCTTTCTCGAGCGGTGGCAGGACGCCGTCCTTGCGCCACTGTCTGCAGAGATCGCTCGCTTCCTCCACCGAGCATGGCAGAGGCGGTGCGTCGAAGTTTGTAACCTTCGCTTGTTTCTGGGGCGAAACTGCGTTGACTTCAGCTTCGCGTCCTCGCTTGTAGCCGAATCTGCCGATCTTGTAGGTGGTGCCGCTCGCAGGTCGTTCTGGAGCGCTCTTCTTTCTTTGTCTCTCGACGATGGGCTCGATGTTCATCGTGCACTCGATGAGCTTTGAGAACGTGGGTGTTTGCAAATTGATCAGCATGCTCTTGTATTCATCTCGCATGCACTGCAGGCATATCTCTACGAGTCGGCTTTCGAGCATGGGATCCTTACACTCCAAGGACTTCGCTCTGAATTTCTTGATGAAAGTGATCCCATCCTCCTCGCGTGTTTGATACATCCGCGAGAGATGGATCATCGTCACCTTCTCTTCCATCTGGAAGAACTTGGTGTAGAACTTCTGGACCATGTCGTCCCAGGTCTTTACAGATCCGGGCTCCAATGTTCGGTACCATTTGTATGCTACATTCCCAAGAGTTTTTGGGAACTCTCGCATCAGCAGTTTGGGATCAGCTCCATATGGACCCATGACGTCAATGAAACGCATGACATGCTCATGAGCGTTCCCGTTGACGTCCTCGAACTTATCCCATTTGGGAGCCTTGTACCCTGCCGGGTTAGGCATGAGATAGATCTCTCGTGGAATGGGTGGATCGTTGTCTAGCTTCGGGATGATGGTATCCGCGAGCGATTGATGAGCTAGGATGGAGTCCACACGCTTCTGCAAGGACGTCATGCATTCTGGGAGGCTTCCCTCGGTAGCTGCCGGAGGGTTTGCCGTAGGCGGTGGCGACACATATGCCGCCGGAGGATTGGGAGTGTATTGACTGCCCGCGTTTCCCCAAATTGTCGCTGGTGGAGGCAGAGTGTACTGCAAAGTTGGGTTAGACGCCAAAGCCGTGGGCTGAGAGGCGTGAACAGCAGGGGGTAGCATTTGCGCCGTTGACCCTTGGACCGAAGGCAGCTGCGTGGCTGACGGTGGAGTCTGCAGATGAGGGTTGGGAGGTGTGGCCGACACTCCCAGTCCTGGAGCGGTGGGGGTACCACCTCCCTGAGGGATGGCGGCAACTGGTGGAGGATTTGGTGCAAGGGTGTTCAGAACGGCCAAGATCCGCTCCAATTGCGCAGATTGAGACTTGAGAGCTTTTGCCTGACTTTGGACAGTGGCGTCCAAGGACTCTAAAGTTGGCGCCTCGCCGGGAGTCGTCGGAGTACGGCGGACTTCTTCTCCCGAGGGGGTTTCGGCGGAAGGCGATCGGTTGCTGACATCGTCCTCCTGAGACATGGTTGCTTTTGCTGGTAAGTTCACGTCGGGTTCACCAAAATGTGCACAAGAGATTCCGGCAGGGAGACCTCCGTGTACACCGTACGTAGTGGATCGGGGATCGCACAGGAAGAATAGGGGTGTGTGTAGGGAGAGAGTAAGTCAGTAGCAATGTCTGAGAGAGAGACAGAGGTTTGGCAGAGCTTCCGCGTATGGCAGTGTTGTTCTCCTTTGTATGGAAAGGTTAACGATGTATATATACTGGAGAACGTGACCGTTGTAGTGTGGTTAATGCGCCCATTAATGGCGGCTTAATTAGCTTAACCATAACGGCACGTTCGTCCGAGTATATAGGAACCGTTAGAGCACGTGGTGCGCGAGTACCGGAACCGTTACGAGGTTGACCGGGTTTGACCGGATTGACCGGGTCTAGGGAGCTCGTGCCAAAGATCTCTCAAAACAGTTACTAAAGGTCGCGCGCGGGCTTGGCTCGCACGCGACAGGGCTTACCCTAGCCTCCAAACCACAAGTCCCTACAAGTCTCGTGCAGTGGTATGCGAGGGCTCTGTCTCGCAGCCCCCACATGGATCAGCTCGGCTGGTGATCCTGTGTGTGTGGAGCACAATATGGTGTGCTGGATGGTCGCCACGTGGCCCAGATCTGCCATGTCATAAAGCAGTATCTACACCTACACAGTACATTCCTTCATTCGATTACGAATTTATCTATACAAGTATGCCAACAAGAATTGTTATAAGTCTAAACGAGTCGTATTAGAAATCACTAAATTCCCCTAATACAACACTTAAATATTTCTCGTAATAATATTTTACATTTTAAATTTATTATATAGAAACTCATAACTTATGTCCTTAACCTTTTAATACTTATTAAATGCTATTTTATCAGCATATTTATTTATAAGTAGCCAATAAATTATCTAAAGAATAATATTAATAAAACGGCTATTTAGTTATCAAATTTATAAAACTAAGTATGAAAAACACTTATAGTATTCTTAGTAAATGAATATAAATGCTTAAGTTAGTAGAAATTATTATTCTTATTAATATAAATAAACGTTTACTATTAATTGAGAAAACATTAACTTTAAATCTAAAATATCACTTAATAGCCAATATATATTTAAAATAAATATCTATTTAAACAAATTGATATATTTTCAAGAAAATACATACTTTTAACTAACAATTATTTTTACTTATATTACCTTAATATCTTCTCACTTTTATTTAATTAGAATAATATTTAGATATCATAGAAATTAATTTAAAATCAAAAATCATATTTTTATCTCATTTTTATATAGTCAGTTTGCTAAACGACAAGAGATTCCCCAAGATATGCTAAAAGAGCACAAATACCCCTTTCTCACTTTAAAACAGTTTCACAATCTATATAATCTACCCTTACTATTCATAAATTACATAAACTACCCCCTTCCAAGAACATAAAAAATCGTCCGAACTAAACAAGAATCGAAGCATTAAAACGTGTTTCTAACTACTAAAATCATACTAGGGGAAGATTTAGAGCGTACCGGTACCAAAAATCGCAAGAAACGGTCGCGTATCGGTCCGGGTCGAAGCCCACGTCGGAGGTCGCCGGTGATGGAGCTCGACGCCTGCGAATGAGGCCGTTCTGGGTTCTAATGATCATCCTGGTAGCTTGTTCGGGTCCCTAAGAGCGGATTAGGACGGTTTCCAGGTGGTGGGTGCTCTGTTTTGTTTCGGGTGGAGCTTGGTCGGAGTTTCGCCGAATTTAATGGAGGTTCGGCGATGTTGGTGGTCGGGCTCTGTTACTGTGAATGGTTTCTCCTTCTTCTCCATATTTCTGGTCGCACGGTGAGGAGGAGTGAGAGAGAAAAGCAGAGAGTGAAACAGAGGGCGTTGGTGTCTCTCGGGTTTCTTCCCGACGGCGGCAGTGGCGGTGGTGGCTGGTGAGGTCGCTTCCGGCTGCTGCTGCTGGTGCTCTGTTCAGGACAGAGAGAAAGAGAGATAGAGAGGGAGAAGAAAAGGGGCAGTGAGTTTGGGAAGGTGTGGGTGATGGAGGTGGTGGACGAAGGTGGAGGTGATGGTGGTGTTGGTGGTTGTTTGGCCGGAGAGGAAGAAGACGGCGGTGATGATGGTAATGGTGACTGTGGGAAGAGAGGGAGGGTGAGTTTTATAAGAGGAGTGGGTCGGTAAAGCAAGAGGTGAGGCGGCGGCGGTGACAAAAATCAAGCCGAAGAAGAGAAGATGAAGAAGATGAATGAATCTGTGAAACAAATTCAAGTTGGAAATGATTTTCTAGAAAATTATTAGGTGTGGTTGGGCACACCAAGTGTAGGGTGATTGGGTGTAGCTCAACTACAAAGCCTCGCGGTGGTTGTACACGCGATAACAACTAGAATAAAGAAATTCACCGAATTACATTACAAACATTAATCTCACGTTGTCTAAAATTGTATCCGAATAATTTTCCCAACTTATTATTGTTGTTGTTCTTATTATTATTATTATCATTATTATTAATGTATAATGTGTATATATATACATAGCAATTATATTATTCCAATAGTGTATTTTTACTATACAATTGTTAAAATAATGCCTTATTAATCATATCACGATAGCGTATCCAATATTTTGTCAGAATTCTATTTATATTAGCTTAAAAATTTACTATTTTACCCCTAGTAGTTAGACGGGCTATTACAACATGAGGTTCCACAGGGTTCCCCTCTAATAGATGACATTTGAACAATGCCTTGGAAACTTCATACCTATCAATCCTTGCCTGTTCTTGGAAGATCTGCTTCAAGTGTTCGATCATATCGAACGCACTCATGTTCTCGTATTGCTTCTGAAGCTCATACCTCATGGTGCAAAGCATTAGGCAGGACGCATGATTAGCATCGTCAACAATCTTCTGATACGACTTTATGGCTGCGACAGAATTATTTTCTGGACCCTCATGAACTTCCTTCTCTAGAGTGTACAGTTTCTTCTCTTGCTTGAGAACGATTATCAAGTTCTTGTACCAATTTAGAAAATTGGTTCCAGAAAGCTTGTCCTTCTCAAGAACAGCTAGTAGGGAATGTGATGAACTCGATGAGTTGTTTGCCATTGGAATTCTACAAAATGAGAAATATACAAGTTTTAATATTTTGTGAACAAATGACTAAATTTATTAATGGCTACATTATTAAACACATCTCCCACTATTTTTCTCGGATAATAACCCTGAATATTAATGCGGTAAATATCATTATTTTCTAGTGGGCCAAGATACATATTTCACTTCTTTTTTAGCTTGCTTTGGCAAGTCACCCAAAAACTAGTTATTTACGTAGGAACAATTCCAATTGCATCCCTATGCAACACTTGGGTCAACTGGGAAAATAACTCCTTATTTATCCATCCCATAAATAACCCCAATTGGTTGCCTCTAGGATTTTAATCTTATTAAAATCACCCAGTTGCGTCGAACTTCTTACTCAAACAATTGCACATTAATTGCTTGTGCCATCGCATCACATCATGATGAATCAAGTCGCCATGCTTTGGCACGCACGAGTTTGATAAATCATGACTATGATGAGTGTTTGAGTAACGATAAGGCAAAACGCAAAATTTGAATTTGAGTGATTTTTCTTTAAATTTTAATTATTTTGTTGATCCATATCAACTGAACTACTTATTTGGGTTGGACAATCCCACAATAAAAGATCCGGGTTGTTAATTATCTTATTATCAATTTTGCATGCATCAACCATACACCAACAATAAAAAATAAGAAAATAAAATAAACAACTACAAATGAAAAAAACGTGATGTGGATATGGCATCTAGATTGAGATATTCCCACGCCATTCAGAATATCTATGAACCCTAAAATAGCAAGCACATCTCCATGTGCCTCCATCTTTTAGTCTGTGCTCCATAGCTTTTCTGGATGTCGCCATACTCCTTGGCATGTGGAATGCTCCATAGCTTTGTGGTTATTTGAGCTTCTTCTCCATGTCTTGACTATTATCTACTCTATCTAATACTAGATAGCACCTATGCTAAATAAAGAGATCTCACAAGTTGAGAAACAGATCGGCTCGCATGCCATAAAACCTAATTTACTAGTACATTAATTTTATCAGCTCGCATGTCGTAAACCAAACAACAATAATTAAACAATCAAAACATCCACACCTAAGTTCATATCTAGTCACCATGCAAATAGCACATAAACAATTAAAATCCAATTTTAACGCGCTTGTTCAATTTTAGTTGATTTTGGACATACTATGGTCAAAACGGTCTAAGAGTGCTCACCATCATCACCGTCGAACCCCAACTGGACCAACACATGGCCTTGGTCCGGTCATCGTTGGCCCACGCGCGGACGAGCCGTGCGCTAGGTTGGCCCGAGCCCTTGGTCGTGCCTTACTTGGGTGGCAAGGCAAGAGGAGCGGTCCCTAGGGGGGCCCGAACGTCTGTATGGAGTTGTTTCCAAAACAACACCTTGCCTTGCTGCCCAATTTTAGTAGTTTCCTAATTGGAAAAACCTATTTTTCCAATTGGTGCCCAAACCCTAGTTTCTAGATCCAACATTTTCACAACCTATGTGATCCAAAATTTTCACAAACTACGTTATACTCTACGACCTGTTGCTCTGATACCATTGTAGGGTTTTGATAACGCATACGCAGCAGAATAAACAATAATTAATCCGTTCAAGACCCTCCAAGGATCACAGGAAGAGACATCATAACGACAGTAAAGGTTTGAGTATTCATAATACCTTGTGGGTCTCCTGTGATGATTTAACTTGTGAAATAGTATTCACGTCTCTATGGCTAGTCCACTCCTAGGATTGAACTCGGATCCTCCACGCCTTTGTGCTAGCTAGGGATGAAGGAGGAAGAAGAAGATCATGCAAACCAACGAACCAAGAAGAGGCTCGGCCTCTCTTGGTGGCTGATGGGTACGGGGCGACGGACAAGGGGTCGGGTTCGGTCTATTGTATTGCTATCTCTCCTTGCTTTTCTCTCTCACTCAATGTTTTATGAGAATCAGTTGAGAAAATAAGCTATGAGTGTCCTTTATATAGTCCAACAACTCCTTGTTACCTACATATTAGTCCCTCTCGTAATCGTGTCCTTACACGGATTAGTCCAACTTGCAAATTAGTCCTACTAAGTTTGCAAGTAGTTGCGTATTGACCCTTCTATTAAATTAAGCATATTAATTACTTCCTAAGTCCAGCATAATCCATAGGGAGGGTGACCCCATAGGTTTCCACTTAGTTGGTAGTAACAATTTACTAACATGGAGCGGCCTCTAGCAAGACATCCATGCCACCCAACTAATAGAAATAGTCATCCGACAAACCTTGTGAAAGTATTGTCTCATCCTTTTGTCTCCATATCCGGATTGGGAACGAGACATAAAAGTCACACTCGATCCTGGGAATAGACTTATCCATGCAGATAACATCAATATCCCGTATTGATTTATATGAGTCTGGCCAGACATTCTATAAGCACCATCCCTCGAGTGGTCGCGGATATTTTCTCCCGTTATGTGGGAGGGACAAATTTTATCTACATCACTACCATCTCTAAGCTTGGTTCATATTGTGTCTAATATGCGTCTTTATTGCTACCCATAAATGGTGTAGCGTTTGACGCTATCAAAACACAATACTCTAAAACTAGAGGATCTACTGATATCAAGTCTAAGGATGACAATACGGTTGTCACTACGAGAAGAACTTGTGACTTCACATAACTTCTATGTAGCATTCTCGTTGTGGGTTAATACAATATACCATTACCCCTAATGCATACCCATGTGTTGGATCGTGATATCTCCATATCAATCCAACCCTATATTAGTCTATAGTTGATCGTTCTGTTGATCAATATAATGGACTAGGGATATTTAAGATAAACAAACACATTCGTAATCTAAGGATTTTGTTATATTAAATATCTTCATAAATAATATAATGAATATTCTAACCAAAGTAATGTTCATACTAAAAGAGATTGCCTCTAGGGCATCTATTCCAATAATTTCTACTACCGTAATTCAGTAGTACTAAATAAAAAACATTACTGCATATTATATTACAAAAACAGCTTGATGACTAGTGAAACTTTAACTAAATCTTCACCAACAACGGACTAGTCAATATCAGCAAAACCTTATATACAGAGCTTTTCTGAGTTTCAGTTAAACACTTGTTACTCAGAAAAAAATATATATATTTGATAACTCTTTATTAGAGTTATATTTCTTGCATATATTATATCGTTTTGCGTGATTTCGGGGTTGAAACATAAGTTTTACACTATGAATGTTAAGAAAACGTAGAAAGTTGAGTTTTTAGCACTTTATTGTTAATCCGGGCGTTTCGATGCATATTTCGATGTTATTTATCAAATATAATTGCTTGGTATGGTTGTTCATGTTGTCTAGACAGGAATGGATGCTAAACGATGTTTAGGAGACATGAAACGAGCTTTAGAAACAAAGCAAATTCAAGAGGAAGCAAGAGAAGCAAAGTCGGGGGAGCAAAAGTGACCAATCTACACTATTTTGGTATTATCTCGAGTTATACAATACATTTTGGAGTGAGACCAGTGTAAAATGAAAGTATACTCAAAGAGCTTTCCAACGATAGGTCACGGAGCTAAAACGGAGATCGAACGAGAAAGTTAAGGTCCGTCAAAGAGGATGAAAATCTGAGTTCATCTCCAGGGGTGTTCGTGCGAACACTTTTGTGTTCGTGCGAACAAAAACACTTAGAAAAATTTTGGGACAGCCAAGAAAAGGTGAAAAACAAGCTGATAATTTGTGGGAGCAAAAAAGGTGTTCGTGCGAACAGAGAACAAATATCTGTTTGTGCGAACACCCGTTTGTTCTTGCGAACAGAGGGCTAAATCGCAATTTTTTGGGTTGTTTTGTAATTTTTAAAGAGTTTGAGCTTTGGGACTTCTTCTAACCTAGGAGTCCGTCCTTGAGGGAAGGGACACGCATCTTTGGAGCGTCTTGGAGCAAGAGAGAAGGAAAGACGAAGATTGAAGGCGAAGATCATCAGTTCTTGAAGATTACTCGTTTGATTTCTCTTCTTTTCCCCCTTAGTGATTGATTATGGAGACTTATGTATTGCTAAACAACAATATGTCTAGCTAGACACTTTAAGCTAGGCAATTGATGACGAACTAGAGTTTGATTAGCTTTTTCCGGATTCATGACTTGATTCATGTTTTGAAAACTTAATTCTAGTTGATGTTCTTGTTAGCTTTCTTTTTCTTGTTCTTTAATATTTAGTATGCTTGGCTTGATCACCCGTAGTATGCTATTTGTTGATATAGTTTCCCGATAGTGAGCTATTAGAGACGTGTTGAAAAAAATAGGAAATATTCTTGTAGTTCTCTCAGACCGAGAAGAGAAGAGAGCTTGAATAACCGTGTGTGGGTTGTTTCGGTTTGTATCTGTAGGACTTAGTGAAAACGATGGACCGACCGGACCCGGTGAGTGAGCCTAAAGAACCAACTAGAAATTAACGGTAGACGAAGGTGGACTGAGAGGACCCGAAGTCAATCGATTACGCAAATTCATGTGAGATCGACAGAATAACATGATGAGTGTAGCCCGGTATAACTAAACATCACTAGAGTGTTTTAAGCGTAATTCAGAAACTGTTAAGTGCCCTAGGGATCATCAATTGCCTAATTCTCTTCATATTCGTATCAATCAAACCTTTCTTCCTTTTACCTTGAAAATCATATAAAAAGAGTAGCGTAGTTAGTCATTTACTTTAAGTCACTTGTTTGTGGGTGACGAACCTTCGAATCAAACACTTCTTACCGGTTACTTTGACTTTAAATTAATCATCTACCTAAATAATCTCAAGATTGTCCATGTGGGTTCGACAACCTGAGCTTAATACTCATCTTTATTACTTCGACCGTGCACTTGCGTATACACGTAAGAAATCGTGTCAAGTTTTTGGCGCCGTTGTCGGGGAAAGCGGTAGATTGTTTAGTTAGAAATTAGTTTAGAGTTTTATTTTGTTTTTATTTTTGTTACTATCAAGTACCTCACGGGTGTGCTAGTGCTGTGATCTCAGGTAAAGATGGTAGAGGGCGAAGAGCCGAGTAGCCCTACTCGAGAACAGATGGAAGCAATGTTAGGTGAGGCTAAAAAGGTACTGCGGGAGGCAATGGCTAGGCAACAATCAAAACCATATAAAAAGTCTGGGAAGACCCTAATCCAGGCATTTGAGGCGGATCTCAAGGGAACTGAACCAGCAATTGTGGTGCCACCAATTCAAGCAGAAAGCTTCAGCCTCAAGCTGTCCACAATTCATTTCATACAAGATCAGTGCACATTTACTGGGGCAGAAGAAGAAGATCCTCATGCATTCATTGGAAAATTTCAGAACACGTGCCAGGTAATACACTACAAGGGGGTCACTGCTGAATCACTTAAACTGTTGTTATTACTTATTGCTTCACAGGAGCTTCTAAAGATTGGCTGGATTATTTGCCTTCCAACTCAATCACAACGTGGGAAGATTGTGTCTCTCAGTTTATGTGCGAATTCTTTCCAATATCATGTATGATTCAGCAGCAGAACCAGATATGGAATTTTTGGCAAAAGCATAATGAATCACTCGTCACAGCATGGGAGCACCTCACTTTCTTGATGCGTAAATTCCCCAATCATGGCATTGACATAGCTCATATCATTCAAGTATTCTATAATGGGCTTGACAAGGCTAATAAAAATAAGATTGATTTGGAAGCTAGAGGTAGCTTCTTGTTCAAATGCGATGTGGAGGGCGCAGATGATTTGATGAGACGTGTGGTTGAGCAAGAGGAGAGCTTGGATTATGAGTTCCAGCATCAAGAACCGATGAAGCATAGCTCACTGGCACATAGCATAGTTCAGGTGAATGCGGTGGAGGCAGGGCATGAAGTAGGTAGTCCAGAGATGCATCAGCAGCAGCCAGTACCACCTTCAAATTTGACCGAGATGACAGGGATAATAAAGGTAATGGATCAGCACATGACGGACTTGTCCACACATGTCAGCTCTTTGGCAATTGCACTTCAGGTGGCTCAAGCAAAAATAAAAGATCTGAAAGAGAAAATCGAACAAAGAGAACCAAACAACATTGTTCATACTTCTGAGCAGCAAGCTCAAGCCATCACAACTCAAAGTGGTATTGCACTTGAGGACCCACCATATCCGAGTAATGCCAACGCTACAGCATCAAAGGCTAAGGAACATGAAGTCTTCGATTCTCAGAAGACACCTGTCATGATCCCCCAATCAAAGGGCATGATTCACCAGGATGCAGAGAAATCTACTGAGGTACCACTTTCATCTCCTTCTTCTCCAGAACTACCATTTCCATTATGTACTAGGAAGAAGAAGGACAATTCTGAGGAATTCAGGCGCTTTCTAAACGTGTTTTCAAATCTGCACATTAATATTCCGTTGATTGAGGCACTTCAAAAGATGCCAAAATATGCAAGGTTTATTAAATATGCAGTCCTTGGTAAGAAAGCGGTGGATGAATTTCAGAGAGTGAACTTAAATGAACATGTTAGTTCATGTGTTTTTCATGGACTACCTAAGAAAAAGAAGGATCCGGGTAGTTTTGTCATTGAAGCTAACTTGGGTGACGCCTACACGGGATTGGCTCTCTGTGATCTGGGAGCGAGCGTGAATTTGATGCCGTTGTCGGTATTCAAAAAGCTAAGTGTGGGGGAGCCTCCAAGAACCCGTATCACTCTCCAATTTGCAGAAAAATCATCCAAGAGAGCCTGTGGGATGATACAGGATGTCCTTGTAAGGGTCGGCAGCTTGATAATTCTGGCTGATTTTGTCATACTAGACATGCCAGCAGGTGATGTGCCCATTATTCTTGGTAGGCCGTTCTTGGCGACAGGTCGTACTCTCATTGACGTAGAGAATGGGGAGCTGATTATGAGGGTCAATGATGACATGGAGACTTTTCGGGTCTTCTAAAAGATGCCCCAATACTCGTGGGAGTATCATCCAGGGGTTCCATTTTCAGTGCCAATGAAGCGCCAAATCCCAGAGTTTTCGCAAGGGGATCCACCTGATTATTGGGAAAGGAACAAGCCATTTATTGTGCAAGCACAAGAAGCAGTGCTTCAAATTCAGCACAGGAAAGCTAAGCTGGAAGTGGTACAATGTGCCAGACTACCCTCGTGAGGTGGCATAGGTAACATGGTCGGGCCGTCGACCTTAAATTACAAGCGCTGCTTGGGAGGCAACCCAATGTAGAGTAGGATGTTTTTTTTTTTTGTTTTTATTTGTTAATGAGTTCTCTATCTTTGACTATGAGGGGTGAGAGAGAGTGGACTTATTTTTCCAATCAGTGTGCAAGGACACAGGTACAAAAGACGCTCCGGGTTCCCCTTCTTGATGCGTGCGATAGAGAATGTTAAGTACGCACATCGGAATTCGGGCGCGTAGAGACTTCTCCGGAAATTGTCAATGGTCCACAAGACCCCTTCTTGTTGCAATTTTGCGGCAACAGTGGCCATGTAGGTCCGGGAACCCAGGTACCTCTAACTCTCTCTCTCTCTCTTGTTTCGATGTTTTGAGCAATAAATGTTGAAATCCACCGCCTGCACATTTAAGCGACGAGTCCTCCTTCATTATCTCTAAATTCGTTGAGGACAACGAAACACTTAAGTGTGGGGGCGGGGGTGGGTTTGTATCTACTTTCACTAGCCATGTCTTTGTTTGCATCGCCTTGTTACATACAGTTTTGTGTTCGTGTTGTGTTGGTTTATGGTAGGATTGTCTAGTTTATGCATTTATTAGCACTTTTACTTTATTGAATCCCCTACCCAAAACATGTGCTTAATCGAGTTGGCCAAAAGAATATAGAGTCTAGGAAAATATGATAAAAATATCAAAAATTCAAAAAAAAAAAAAAAAAAAAAACATAAAAAAAAATTGAAAAATTTTGAGAAAGGGAAATTGAAGAGAGTGAATGTGGAGAGGCTTAATGATAGAATTCCTTAGGATTGTGAAAATCTAAGGCGAGGTAGACGCGAGAATCTGGAGTAGAAAGACTTATAGGGCTAATGCACATTAGAAATGCGAGTAGCTGCCTCTCAGACTGGTTATCCTACTAGCGCAACACCAACGTCACTCAGGTAGTCGTCAACCCTCCTCGTAGTGGCAATGGAACAGTTGTGCGAGTGATTTTTATGGGGGTCTCACATGCCGTCTCCATCTCCTAGGTCCACTAGTTACCCCTGTTGATCCGTTTACCCCTTTTATTCGCAGCCTCTAGCCTAGGAAGCCTTTCATTGTGACTTTCATCACTTGTTAGAATGGCCCTTTCTTATGCGCCATGATAGAGGGAGTCGAGTTAGGGAGGTTCGATGAGGATGTGCTGAATTGACAAATCTTACGTGGATTCTCTTACATGTCGTCTTTTGAGGGGATGTGAGGGTGAGTTAGAGACGGTAGCACACTTCGGTGTGGTGGTGAGTCGTGTCCTTACACCACGATTACAGGTGGAGTACCGTAGTGCGTGATATTTTTTTTGTCCGCACGTCATGGGGTGGGCGTTGGTTGATCTTACAGGAGGTCGTTCTTATGCTTCATTTAAATTCTCTATATCTTAGGTGATGAGGAGGATCGGTTGGAAAAGCACGTTTACACATTGACTACTGAGTTTTTGATATGCTTTACATTGAGTTGGGGGTGTCGACATCTATTGATTACACTACTGATTTGACACATTCCACCCCTACAGTATTTGATACTTGGATCTCCACGGATATTACTATCATTATTGTTGGCTCCATGGAACTTGTTAGATGAAAAAAAAAATAAATAGAAAAACAAAAAAAAAGAAAAACAGAAATTGAAAGTGAAAGGGAATAAGGAGCTCAAACTGAATTTCTTGAAGACCGAAGAGATTAGCTATGGATCTTGATCACTCTTTCACATTCGTGGCCGCGAGAACGGCGTTGCACCAAGATTGAGGGAATAAGGGCCGGAGTAGTTAGATTCGGTGGGGTTCCTTGGATTTTGGTTAGGGAGTGTGAGAATCGGGTTTTTGTGAGTTATATCATGACGTCTAGGACTACGCTTCTAAATATCCTATCCTACCTGTCCTAAGCCATCAGCAGTGTGAACCCGTGGATAAATAGCTCGGATGGTAAGTGCTAGGGATACGTTTGATGAGTGTGCGGAAGCAATGTCTTAAGTGTTCGTGCCCGTTCTGCCTAACGAAACTGGCCGCAAGTTCTACCGATCACCAAAGTTATAGAATTTCCGAGGGAATATGAGAGCCTTATGACTTGCCGGTTTACTTTTTGAGATTGCCCAATCTTTAACTAAAAAAAAAGGAAAAATATATATTTTTGTGTTGTTTCAACTTTGGCATTGTTTTATAATCGAGTTGCATTGTTTATAGTCATGTAGATTGCATTGGGTGTGTGTTGTGTGTGTCACATCGCTAGTGTAGTTGTATGCAATTCGGTGGATTCAAACATAGTGTGAGGATTGATTTTGCTCAGGACGCGCAAAGGGTAGTGTGGGGGAATTTGATAACTCTTAATTAGAGTTATATTTCTTGCATATTTTATATCGTTTTGCGTGATTGCGTGGTTGAAATATGAGTTTTACACTATGAATGTTAACAAAACGTAGAAAGTTAAGTTTTTAGCACTTTATTGTTAACCCGGGCGTTTCGATGCATATTTCAATGTTATTTATCAAATATAATCGCTCGGTATGGTTGTTCATGTTGTCTTGACAGAAACGGATGCCAAGCGATGTTTAGGAGACATGAAACGAGCTTCGGAAACAAAGCAAATTCAAGAGGAAGCAAGAGAAGCAAAGTCGGAGGAGCAAAGGTGACCAATATCCACTATTTTGATATTATCTCGAGTTATACAATACATTTTGGAGTGAGACCAGTGGCAAATGAAAGTAGACTCAAAGTGCTTTCCAACGATAGGTCACGGAGTTAAAACGGAGATTGGATTGAGAAAGTTAAGGTCCGTCAAAGAGGATGAAAATCTGAGTTCATCTCCAGGGGTGTTCGTGCGAACACTTTTGTGTTCGTGCGAACAAAAACACTTAGAAAAATTTTGCGACTGCCAAGAAAAGGTGAAAAACAAGCTGAAAATTTGTGGGAACAAAAAAGATGTTCGTGCGAATAGAGAACAAATATATGTTCGTGCGAACACCCGTTTGTTCGTGCGAACAGGGGGCTAAACCGCAATTTTTTTGGTTGTTTTGTAATTTTTAAAGAGTTTGAGCTTTGGGGACTTCTTCTAACCTAGGAGTCAGTCCTTGAGGGAAGGGACACGCATCTTTGGAGCGTCTTGGAGCAAGAGAGAAGGAGAGACGAAGATTGAAGGCGGAGATCATCAATTCTTGAAGATTACTCGTTTGATTTCTCTTCTTTTCCCCCTTATTGATTGATTATGGAGACTTATGTATTGGTAAACTATTATAGGTCTAGCTAGACACTTTAATCTAGGCAATTGATGACAAAGTAGGGTTTGATTAGTTTTTTTCCGGATTGATGACTTGATTCATGTTTTGAAAACTTAATTCTAGTTGATGTTCTTGTTAGCATTCTTGTTCTTGTGCTTTAATCTTTAGTATGCTTGGCTTGATCACCCGTAGTATGCTAGTTGTTGATATAGTTGCACGATAGTGATCTATTAGAGACGTGTTGAAGAACATAGGAAGTATTCTTGTAGTTCTCTGAGACCGAGAGGAGAAGAGAGCTTGAATAACCGTGTGTGGGTTGTTTCGGTTTGTTTCGGTAGGACTTAGTGAAAACGGTGGACCGACAGGACCCGGTGAGTGAGCCTAAAGAACGAACTAGAACGTAACGGTAGACGAAGGTAGACCGAGAGGACCCGAAGTCAATCGATTACGCAAAGTCATGTGAGATCGACAGAAGAACATGATGAGTGTAGCCCGGTATAACTAAACATCACTAGAGTGTTTTAAGCGTAATCCCGAAACTGTTAAGTGCCCTAGGGATCATCAATTGCCTAGTTCTCTCCATAATCGTATCAATCAAACCTTTCTTCCTTTACCTTTAAAATCATATTAAAAGAGTAGCGTAGTTAGTCATTTACTTTAAGTCACTTGTTTGTGGGTGACGAACCTTCAAATCAAACACTTCTTACCGGTTACTTTGACTTTAAATTAATCGTCTACCTAAATAATCTCAAGACTGTCCCTGTGGGTTCGACAACCCGAGCTTAATACTCATCTTTATTACTTTGACCGTGCACTTGCATATACACGTAAGAAATCGTGTCAATATTATTACCTCAACATGTAAAGGTTTTCTCGTAAAATTGTAGGAGTAACTTTGTTTGCTCTTAAAGTAAATACCGTGGTCTTGCTCTAACCATACAACACAGAACACATATTGAAGAAAGAGAATGAGTGGCAGACAAAAGAAAGTGGATTTGTTACATGTCCTGTGATGTATGGATTATATCACCATGTCAAATTTTCTCTTGGAGCAAGAAATTATTACTCAAATTGTAGACAATATCGCAAAATAGTCATGTATTAAAATATTTAGAGACAAACGAATGTGATTCTATTAAAATGTTACTTCCTTCGTTTCTTCTGTATGTCATGGTTTGACTTTTTAACCCGTAAATGAGCCACTTTGGCTCGGTGATTTATATAGCAAAACGATATAATTTTTGAGAAAAAATCTCAAGGTGTTTTAGAGTAAAGTTTACTGTACAAGAACATGCAAAGATGACCAAATTTTGTATCATTTTTTTATTTATTAAATAACTTTGTCGAAGTGACCAGTGAATAGTGACAAAAAGTGAAGTAGGTTAAAAGAGAAGAAACCACAAACTAATGAATTGTGAGTCCTAGAGAGATAATTTCTGGGCAGAGTAGAGCTCTCAATGCATTTCCTTAGCTTATAGTGCTTTAGTCCGATTGACACCGTCGGGATAGTCCGGTTGCAGGTTCTAGTTTGAGACAACTCTCTTCCTTCTTTTTCTTGTTCCTAGTTGATCTTTAAGCTCCTTCAGTATTTTGTTTCAACCCGGTTGTTTTTATATTTGTTTTATAACCAAAAAAATTTAGAAAATGGACGTAATACATCTCAGAGTACATGACAAATCTGATAAAATATTCAGTATTAATGAGTTGGATCTTAAAGAGTGTACGAGGATAGGGATGGCAACGGGTAGGATCTGGATCGGATCAGGCCCTTCCCGATCCAGATCCGACCAGCATAAATGGGATCCAGATCCGATACAGATCCGTTCTAATCATCACCGGATTCGGATCAGATCAGATCGGGTTTCATTAAGTTGATCCAATCATATCCGTATATCCATATAGTACGTGTTCGGATCCGATTCGGATCGGATACGGCTCGAGTTTATAATAAAATAGAAAAAAAGTATTAAAAAATAAACACTATTTCATATGCGAAGACATGTTCGTAAGTTATGAAGCCTAAAAAACAAAAGAAATGATTTTGTAGGTTGGAGTTATATATAGTATTCTTATAGTAAGTGTAAGTGGGTAGGTAATAAGGGTATATTTATAAAGCACACATATACGTCGGATCGGGTTAGAATTCGGTGGATCTGCCCTGATATCAAAATCCAGATCCAAATTCGTTCGGGTCTGGCTTTCCAAATCCAAATCCTATCCATTTTCAATTGGATCGGATCCGATCCATTCGGCTCGGATCGCTCGCATCTCAGATCAGATCGGACCATATTGCCATCCCTATACGAGGAAAGGGCATAATTCGAAAAATGATTTGGAGGAAATGAGAACATTTAAACCATATTTTCCAGGGCTGGACCGGATAGAAGAAAATAACAAGGCCAATCTTTATGGAAACATAAAAACGCTCAATATTTGGTGGCCCATTAAGGCTCACCGGCTGTGATGCACTAAAAGTTTTGGGGAAATACGTAACTCATTACATAAATCCCATATTTATAAGTGAAATTGAAGATGAAGATTGAGCTGATGAGAAAGAAACTAACAGTGATGTTCTTAATTCCCCCACGGAGTCATTACATCGAGATAACCCGGGTTGAAAATTGTGGTGGAAGAAGACAATGGAAAAAAAGATCAATCCAAATGATGTTGGATGATCAATTGAGAAGAGATTCTAGAGAGTGGTTGGTAAAGACGCATTTGAACGAATATTTAAAGTTGGAGCGCAACTACAGAGGGAATTTGCAAATGTCATGTAAAAATGTCCACAACAGAGTACGCGCAGGGGAATTGAACACGAAGGGTGTTAATTGGGTTACGGAGAAGCTAGTGGAGATGATTGAAGAGGAAAACCGGGACCTAAAATAGAAAATATTGTTTGTTACCAGGAAACTCATTGATGCGAGAAACTTCTTTCAAACAGACAGGGATGGTATGTATCGCAGAGCCAAGGTAAGGGTTGGAGATTTCATATAAAAGGAAGAAATAAAATAGGTTGAACCAGAACAGATGAGGAATGAAGAGGCGGGTCTTACCATGACTCAAATTACTTATGAGATGACTAAGCTGGAACAACAAGGGGATAGGGCAGGACGCTGCAATTCCATAACTCAAATCTCTAGTAAATATAGAAGATGTTGACTGTATTTTTCTATGAGAAACCAATGTAAGAGTTGAAAAATTCAAAAGCAGTCTTTCTCGTTTTAATTATGAAAATTTTTGGGGGTTAATTCCAGTGGTAGAAGTGGTTTCTTGCTCCTTTGTTGGAGGAACAATATAATGGGGAAAGTGGTCTATTGATCCAAAATATTATCTATGTGTTCGTGAAACCTAAGATTGATAAACTGGTGTACAATGTGTTTACGCTCCATGTATTGCATAGAAAATAGATAAAATGTGGAGGTATATTCAGTATATCAACGAGTCCGGCCAGATCCCAAATTCTATTTTTGGAGACTTTAATGGTGTATGCTATGAAGAGGAGAATCAAGGAAGAAGAAGGTTTGCTCATTCCTCAAACAAAGGTGTGCTCAATTTGATCAATAAGAATGGGCTCATTGAACTTTTTATTGTCGGAGAAAAGTTTACATGGTTCAATGGCTGGAAAAAAGGCATACTAATTAGTGAAAGATTATATAAATGCTATGCTGACACAGTGTAAAGAACCCTGTTTCGAAATGCTACTATTTTCATAAGTTGTCTAGTTACTCTGATCCTTATCTTGTGGTGCTTGATCTGGACAAGAAAGAAGGCGGAGTTAAGAGGCCTTTCAATTTTGAAGAAGTATAGTCTAGAGATAAGTCAAGCTGGGAGATTGTAGCAAACAACTTGTATGGCAATGCAAGCTCTCAACCACGGGCTTATTGTTAGAGACAAATGAAGTAAATCAAGACAACTTTGAGAAAATGGAATAAAACTCACTTTGGTTGGATTGATTCACTGTTAAAGGAAGCAATCATAGAGCTCAATGAAGTCCAAAAGGATAAGAATTTGAATATGTTGAGAGAGCGATAAGAAATCAAATACAAAAATTATTACGAAAAATGAGATAATATGAAAGCAAGTCAAAAATATGGACGGGGTATGCAAACACCAAGTATTTTTCCCACGGTAGCTGCAATAAAAGTAAAGATAAACAAGATTGAAGGGATTCTAAAACTAGTTGGGAATTTAGTGTACAAAAGAGGAGATAGGTGACTGTATGAATGAAAATGGGTGTAACGGTGGCTGTAGCTTAATTGATGGTGTTCAGATTACAGGTAATCAGAGCTAACAATATTATAACAAGTACACGGGTAGGTCGGAGAGTCAAGGAGAGATAAAGGAAGGGTGGAAGTAAGCATTGTCTCGTCCATATGTTGTTTCAATTGGTTAAATTGGTTTTGTAGATTGGAGGTAGAGCTTAAATAACTTCTAGAATTGTGATTTGATGTTTTGAGGGCCCTGATCCTTTGGCTGTAGAGAGTTGGAAAGGAGCAGCAAATGAGTAGTTTCGGTATTAAGGGTATCCGTGACCGTGAGATCCGATCAGGGTTCTATTGCAGTGTGATTGGTTAGATCTCTTTCACATCGGGTTCACCAACTATGTACGAATGCAAAGGGGTAAGTACAATTGTAGCTTAATCAAGGTATTCAGATTACTAGGTAATTAAAGCTAACAATCTTATAGAAAGTACACAGATAGATCGGAGAAACAAGGAGATATAGAGAAAGGGGTGGAAAGAAGCAGTACCGTACTTGCATAGGAGAGAGACAGCTTGTTGGCAGCAATTCGGAAATTCACAGAAAAATAATCTGAATGGAAGTGTACGAATGGAATTGCACGAAATTGAAACATGTACCATCCAATTTATACTAGTCAGACTAAGGGAACCAGTGGGAGATAAGTGGTTGTATGGATGGACCACGTCCTATTATGATGGTGGCGTACCATAAATCCCCGGAGGATTGTCATGGATGACGCCAAACCTAGTATAAAGAAGACGGTAGAACAAGTTTGCTCCACAACAGGTACTGGTCACATTTGGGCGGAAGTGCTATGCGACGCGCCTGATTCGAGTCCCAAACCACTAGAATCCCTTGCTCTCGTGCAAAGTTATAGGTGTGAGGGATCCTCTCTGATGGTCCCTCCAAGTTCAAGATAGCATGATCTGGTGCTTTCGGAGCACAATTGTGAGGCCACCAGTAGGCTGCTGATGGGTCCATGGCAGTGACCCAATGCTCTACTTTTGATTGTCTACAGTGACCAATTCACTACTTTCTTCAATGATCTTCTCACTTCTAACAAGGAATATCTTTACTCTTATAAAAGGACCAATAATGAAACAAGTGTTCCTATTAAAAACACCCCACATAAATTGTATATTTAGAAAAATAACCCTGCTAAGTTAACCTAATTACACTATGAGACAATTCTCAAGGACTCTGAAAAGTCATATTTAACTGACGCGTTCGAAGAGACGCAACGTTTAAGAGAAATGACTTCCAGAATGGTCACAATACCATCTCCAAACCTAGGTCTTTCATCCTCATATTCGCCTCTATCCTCTTGGCGTAGAACCAAATCATTTAGAAATTTTAAAGCACTATGGATTCATGTGGTTATTTGACTCCATTCAATTTTGGGCACACTGGTCTACCTCGATGAAAAGTTCTACGGTGATTCTAAATTCCCTGACATATTTTTTATTACCTTCTTGCGTTACGTATGAGATTCTCCTTGTTGGTTTTTCACTGACAACCACTTCCGAGATTGTATAAGATTCAGATCCTCTTGATGACTCAGACCTGGATTCTCTTGATGATTGTGAAGGTCCCGTTAATTATCTATATTTGTTCGGGTTGTGACTTGAAAATTCAAAGTAAATAAACTTGGTAACAATTCAACGGAAAAGTCAAAGCCCAATACATTAGGAAATAAGGGAGGCGGTAGTGGCTGGCAATTCCACCGCCCAAGTCTCATGGGTATTTAAAGAAGCTTTGGCTCTCATAGACATAGAACACACAGGGCATAATTGAGAGCTCTTCGAGAGTCCTTGTGGTGTGTGTTCGGGTGGGTGCTTCGGGTCGCCACCGTGGCCGTTGCGGCCACGGCGTGCATTGTAATCGGGTTCTCTTCTCAATAAAATATCTGGTTCTCGATGTGGATTAGCTAGTGGGTTCGTTACGAATTCGTTAGTGAACCACGTTAAATATCTGTCTCGTTCTTGTTTTGCTTTCTTCGTTCTTGCTCGAATACCCACAGGATACAACAAACTGGTAGTAGACCTCTGAAATAGGAGTTCTGTTACAACAAACTGATATCAGAGCCAGGTCAAGAGGAACACCAGTTTTAACAAATTGGTATTAGAGCCGGGGTTCCAAGATCCTGGTGGAGCCTAGAGCTAGAGTTTCACGTTTTGGTGTAACTCAAAGCTAGGGTTTCGCGATTTAGGTGAAGCAGGCTATCAGGAGTAGGGTTTCGAGATTCCGCCAAGAACGATGTCTGGTTTGGCGATCAAGATCGATCTTTTCGTGAGAGAGAAGCAGGTACACCCACCGTCTGAAGCCCCGTGAAGGGGGCTATCTAGGCTCCTGACGGAGCAATTTGACGCACATCTGATTAGGCGTGCAAGCGATCTGGAAAATCCAACACGCATTCTGTACTGGCGCGAATCTGGCGGTTCACGCACATCTGGCGTTCTGGTGATTGATGTTCAGGCGCAATCCGGCTCCCGGCGTGGAGCATCTGGCGTGTTAATTGAATCTGGTTCTGGCTCATGCATTGCAGGAACTCCTTGGAGTTGGAGCAACAGCATGGAGCATCTGGCACGTGAGATTTCTAACACGCGCATCTGGTCCTGGTTCTGACGCGCATTATGCACGAGTTTGTTCTGGCGTGCATCTGTTCTGGTTTTGGGGCGTTTACCATGACACGCATTGAGCTCGCATCTGGCGCGAACTTTTCTGGCAAGCATCAGGCACATCTGAGGCATACGGGGCGCATCTGGCATGAAAATTGGTGGCACTCTTCATTGGTGCATCTGGTCTGAATGACATCTGGGCACTTGTTATGGTGCATCTGTCTGGCGCAATTAGGCGCATCTGGAATACATTCGGTCCTGCTTTCTCAATGAATGTATTTGAGTCTGGTTCTGGGCGGAGCACTTGTTTCTGTTTCAAGAAGTGCATCCACATCGGGCGCAGTCGTTGCAGTAACGCATGGTAGTTGGTGCAACGATTTGGCGATTCGAGTTTCACATACAGGTGCGAAACATCTGTACGGGGAGGCGTGCTCGTTACAGGTTTTGTGGGAGACGCATCCGGTTCAGGTTTGAAAAGAGTAGCATCAGGTTCTTATTTTGAATTACTGAGACGATTCAAGTCAAGGTGGAGATTTGTTCGGGTTGTGATTTGAAAAGTCAAAGTAATCAAACTTGGGAACAAATCAAAGGAAAAGTCAAAGCCCAATACATTAGGAAATAATGGAGGCGGTGGTGGCTTGCAATTCCACCACCCAAGTCTCATGGGTATTTAAAGAAGCTTTGGCTCTCATAGATATACAACACACAGGGCGTAATTGAGAGCTCTTCGAGAGTCCTTGTGGTGTGTGTTCGGGTCGCCGCCGTGGCCGTTGCGGCCACGACGTGCATTATAATCGGGTTCTTTTCTCAATAAAATATCTGGTTCTGGTTGTGGATTAGCTAGTGGGTTCGTTACAAATTCGTTAGTGAACCACGTTAAATATCTGTCTCGTTCTTGTTTTTCTTTCGTCGTTCTTGCTCGAATACCCACAGGTTACAACAAACTGGTAGCAGACCTCTGAAACAGGAGTTCTATTACAACAAGATTCATCCCAATAGAACATCGTGTTTCAACGATCACCCATGACTATTGGCCTGAATTTTAGTCGGATGAAATTGGTGGTTATACATCATCTCATCATACTGTTCTTCATGTGAATTCAGAAGATGACGACGATGGTGGTGTTGGTACATGATATGGTGATGAATGTCGTTGTGAGGAAGACATTGAGGAATTTGATCGCTGATCTCTTCTGGTAATTTTGAATAGATCAGTTAGGCCATTTAATTATGCCTAATGTTTTACACCTTCTTGGTAGTGTGGATATTGTGTCAGACTTGGGGTTTTTTGTTGCGGTCTAAGTGCATTTTGGTATTGCCCATCTTAATCAATTTAGATTAAAATCGGTCTCTTTTCAACAATTTCTTTTGTTATGCATGCATATTTTAATCTAATAATCTGCAGGATTAAAAGTAATCTCTGTGCAATTACAGAATCTCCAAAATTGGGGATTATGCAGCTGAAGATTTCTGAAAAATTAATTTTGATATTTTTTTAACATTAACATGATCACAATTTAGTTATAAATTGGTGTATTCAATTATTTGACTTTAAAGTTATTTAAATTTTGTTAAATTGATCAAGTGGTGATCTATAATTTCAGCTCATACCAAACAGACCGTGATTCTTAGTTAAGTTGGATTTTTTTTCTCAGATTATTTTCAGTTGATTATTGAGATTTTCAGCTGGTACCAAACATGCTCTAAGTTAAATAGTTTGGCAGTTAATTTGATGCTCTTCATTGCAAATCTTTTACTACTTTGGTGAATTTAATTTGTCATTTTTTACTCAGTCAGTGACTTTGTAATCTTGTTTGTTCAAATGTTTAAAATAAATATCTATTTAAACAAATTGATATATTTTCAAGAAAATACATACTTTTAACTAACAATTATTTTTACTTATATTACCTTAATATCTTCTCACTTTTATTTAATTAGAATAATATTTAGATATCATAGAAATTAATTTAAAATCAAAAATCATATTTTTATCTCATTTTTATATAGTCAGTTTGCTAAACGACAAGAGATTCCCCAAGATATGCTAAAAGAGCACAAATACCCCTTTCTCACTTTAAAACAGTTTCACAATCTATATAATCTACCCTTACTATTCATAAATTACATAAACTACCCCCTTCCAAGAACATAAAAAATCGTCCGAACTAAACAAGAATCGAAGCATTAAAACGTGTTTCTAACTACTAAAATCATACTAGGGGAAGATTTAGAGCGTACCGGTACCAAAAATCGCAAGAAACGGTCGCGTATCGGTCCGGGTCGAAGCCCACGTCGGAGGTCGCCGGTGATGGAGCTCGACGCCTGCGAATGAGGCCGTTCTGGGTTCTAATGATCATCCTGGTAGCTTGTTCGGGTCCCTAAGAGCGGATTAGGACGGTTTCCAGGTGGTGGGTGCTCTGTTTTGTTTCGGGTGGAGCTTGGTCGGAGTTTCGCCGAATTTAATGGAGGTTCGGCGATGTTGGTGGTCGGGCTCTGTTACTGTGAATGGTTTCTCCTTCTTCTCCATATTTCTGGTCGCACGGTGAGGAGGAGTGAGAGAGAAAAGCAGAGAGTGAAACAGAGGGCGTTGGTGTCTCTCGGGTTTCTTCCCGACGGCGGCAGTGGCGGTGGTGGCTGGTGAGGTCGCTTCCGGCTGCTGCTGCTGGTGCTCTGTTCAGGACAGAGAGAAAGAGAGATAGAGAGGGAGAAGAAAAGGGGCAGTGAGTTTGGGAAGGTGTGGGTGATGGAGGTGGTGGACGAAGGTGGAGGTGATGGTGGTGTTGGTGGTTGTTTGGCCGGAGAGGAAGAAGACGGCGGTGATGATGGTAATGGTGACTGTGGGAAGAGAGGGAGGGCGAGTTTTATAAGAGGAGTGGGTCGGTAAAGCAAGAGGTGAGGCGGCGGCGGTGACAAAAATCAAGCCGAAGAAGAGAAGATGAAGAAGATGAATGAATCTGTGAAACAAATTCAAGTTGGAAATGATTTTCTAGAAAATTATTAGGTGTGGTTGGGCACACCAAGTGTAGGGTGATTGGGTGTAGCTCAACTACAAAACCTCGCGGTGGTTGTACACGCGATAACAACTAGAATAAAGAAATTCACCGAATTACATTACAAACATTAATCTCACGTTGTCTAAAATCGTATCCGAATAATTTTCCCAACTTATTATTGTTGTTGTTCTTAATATTATTATTATCATTATTATTAATGTATAATGTGTATATATATACATAGCAATTATATTATTCCAATAGTGTATTTTTACTATACAATTGTTAAAATAATGCCTTATTAATCATATCACGATAGCGTATCCAATATTTTGTCAGAATTCTATTTATATTAGCTTAAAAATTTACTATTTTACCCCTAGTAGTTAGACGGGCTATTACAACATGAGGTTCCACAGGGTTCCCCTCTAATAGATGACATTTGAACAATGCCTTGGAAACTTCATACCTATCAATCCTTGCCTGTTCTTGGAAGATCTGCTTCAAGTGTTCGATCATATCGAACGCACTCATGTTCTCGTATTGCTTCTGAAGCTCATACCTCATGGTGCAAAGCATTAGGCAGGACGCATGATTAGCATCGTCAACAATCTTCTGATACGACTTTATGGCTGCGACAGAATTATTTTCTGGACCCTCATGAACTTCCTTCTCTAGAGTGTACAGTTTCTTCTCTTGCTTGAGAACGATTATCAAGTTCTTGTACCAATTTAGAAAATTGGTTCCAGAAAGCTTGTCCTTCTCAAGAACAGCTAGTAGGGAATGTGATGAACTCGATGAGTTGTTTGCCATTGGAATTCTACAAAATGAGAAATATACAAGTTTTAATATTTTGTGAACAAATGACTAAATTTATTAATGGCTACATTATTAAACACATCTCCCACTATTTTTCTCGGATAATAACCCTGAATATTAATGCGGTAAATATCATTATTTTCTCGTGGGCCAAGATACATATTTCACTTCTTTTTTAGCTTGCTTTGGCAAGTCACCCAAAAACTAGTTATTTACGTAGGAACAATTCCAATTGCATCCCTATGCAACACTTGGGTCAACTGGGAAAATAACTCCTTATTTATCCATCCCATAAATAACCCCAATTGGTTGCCTCTAGGATTTTAATCTTATTAAAATCACCCAGTTGCGTCGAACTTCTTACTCAAACAATTGCACATTAATTGCTTGTGCCATCGCATCACATCATGATGAATCAAGTCGCCATGCTTTGGCACGCACGAGTTTGATAAATCATGACTATGATGAGTGTTTGAGTAACGATAAGGCAAAACGCAAAATTTGAATTTGAGTGATTTTTCTTTAAATTTTAATTATTTTGTTGATCCATATCAACTGAACTACTTATTTGGGTTGGACAATCCCACAATAAAAGATCCGGGTTGTTAATTATCTTATTATCAATTTTGCATGCATCAACCATACACCAACAATAAAAAATAAGAAAATAAAATAAACAACTACAAATGAAAAAAACGTGATGTGGATATGGCATCTAGACTGAGATATTCCCACGCCATTCAGAATATCTATGAACCCTAAAATAGCAAGCACATCTCCATGTGCCTCCATCTTTTAGTCTGTGCTCCATAGCTTTTCTGGATGTCGCCATACTCCTTGGCATGTGGAATGCTCCATAGCTTTGTGGTTATTTGAGCTTCTTCTCCATGTCTTGACTATTATCTACTCTATCTAATACTAGATAGAACCTATGCTAAATAAAGAGATCTCACAAGTTGAGAAACAGATCGGCTCGCATGCCATAAAACCTAATTTACTAGTACATTAATTTTATCAGCTCGCATGTCGTAAACCAAACAACAATAATTAAACAATCAAAACATCCACACCTAAGTTCATATCTAGTCACCATGCAAATAGCACATAAACAATTAAAATCCAATTTTAACGCGCTTGTTCAATTTTAGTTGATTTTGGACATACTATGGTCAAAACGGTCTAAGAGTGCTCACCATCATCACCGTCGAACCCCTACTGGACCAACACATGGCCTTGGTCCGGTCATCGTTGGCCCACGCGCGGACGAGCCGTGCGCTAGGTTGGCCCGAGCCCTTGGTCGTGCCTTACTTGGGTGGCAAGGCAAGAGGAGCGGTCCCTAGGGGGGCCCGAACGTCTGTATGGAGTTGTTTCCAAAACAACACCTTGCCTTGCTGCCCAATTTTAGTAGTTTCCTAATTGGAAAAACCTATTTTTCCAATTGGTGCCCAAACCCTAGTTTCTAGATCCAACATTTTCACAACCTATGTGATCCAAAATTTTCACAAACTACGTTATACTCTACGACCTGTTGCTCTGATACCATTGTAGGGTTTTGATAACGCATACGCAGCAGAATAAACAATAATTAATCCGTTCAAGACCCTCCAAGGATCACAGGAAGAGACATCATAACGACAGTAAAGGTTTGAGTATTCATAATACCTTGTGGGTCTCCTGTGATTATTTAACTTGTGAAATAGTATTCACGTCTCTATGGCTAGTCCACTCCTAGGATTGAACTCGGATCCTCCACGCCTTTGTGCTAGCTAGGGATGAAGGAGGAAGAAGAAGATCATGCAAACCAACGAACCAAGAAGAGGCTCGGCCTCTCTTGGTGGCTGATGGGTACGGGGCGACGGACAAGGGGTCGGGTTCGGTCTATTGTATTGCTATCTCTCCTTGCTTTTCTCTCTCACTCAATGTTTTATGAGAATCAGTTGAGAAAATAAGCTATGAGTGTCCTTTATATAGTCCAACAACTCCTTGTTACCTACATATTAGTCCCTCTCGTAATCGTGTCCATACACGGATTAGTCCAACTTGCAAATTAGTCCTACTAAGTTTGCAAGTAGTTGCGTATTGACCCTTCTATTTAATTAAGCATATTAATTACTTCCTAAGTCCAGCATAATCCATAGGGAGGGTGACCCCATAGGTTTCCACTTAGTTGGTAGTAACAATTTACTAACATGGAGCGGCCTCTAGCAAGACATCCATGCCACCCAACTGATAGAAATAGTCATCCGACAAACCTTGTGAAAGTATTGTCTCATCCTTTTGTCTCCATATCCGGATTGGGAACGAGACATAAAAGTCACACTCGATCCTGGGAATAGACTTATCCATGCAGATAACATCAATATCCCGTATTGATTTATATGAGTCTGGCCAGACATTCTATAAGCACCATCCCTCGAGTGGTCGCGGATATTTTCTCCCGTTATGTGGGAGGGACAAATTTTATCTACATCACTACCATCTCTAAGCTTGGTTCATATTGTGTCTAATATGCGCCTTTATTTCTACCCATAAATGGTGTAGCGTTTGACGCTATCAAAACACAATACTCTAAAACTAGAGGATCTACTGATATCAATTCTAAGGATGACAATACGGTTGTCACTACGAGAAGAACTTGTGACTTCACATAACTTCTATGTAGCATTCTCGTTGTGGGTTAATACAATATACCATTACCCCTAATGCATACCCATGTGTTGGATCGTGATATCTCCATATCAATCCAACCCTATATTAGTCTATAGTTGATCGTTCTGTTGATCAATATAATGGACTAGGGATATTTAAGATAAACAAACACATTCGTAATCTAAGGATTTTGTTATATTAAATATCTTCATAAATAATATAATGAATATTCTAACCAAAGTAATGTTCATACTAAAAGAGATTGCCTCTAGGGCATCTATTCCAATAATTTCTACTACCGTAATTCAGTAGTACTAAATAAAAAACATTACTGCATATTATATTACAAAAACAGCTTGATGACTAGTGAAACTTTAACTAAATCTTCACCAACAACGGACTAGTCAATATCAGCAAAACCTTATATACAGAGCTTTTCTGAGTTTCAGTTAAACACTTGTTACTCAGAAAAAAATATATATATTTGATAACTCTTTATTAGAGTTATATTTCTTGCATATATTATATCGTTTTGCGTGATTTCGGGGTTGAAACATAAGTTTTACACTATGAATGTTAAGAAAACGTAGAAAGTTGAGTTTTTAGCACTTTATTGTTAATCCGGGCGTTTCGATGCATATTTCGATGTTATTTATCAAATATAATTGCTTGGTATGGTTTTTCATGTTGTCTAGACAGGAATGGATGCTAAACGATGTTTAGGAGACATGAAACGAGCTTTAGAAACAAAGCAAATTCAAGAGGAAGCAAGAGAAGCAAAGTCGGGGGAGCAAAAGTGACCAATCTACACTATTTTGGTATTATCTCGAGTTATACAATACATTTTGGAGTGAGACCAGTGTAAAATGAAAGTATACTCAAAGAGCTTTCCAACGATAGGTCACGGAGCTAAAACGGAGATCGAACGAGAAAGTTAAGGTCCGTCAAAGAGGATGAAAATCTGAGTTCATCTCCAGGGGTGTTCGTGCGAACACTTTTGTGTTCGTGCGAACAAAAACACTTAGAAAAATTTTGGGACAGCCAAGAAAAGGTGAAAAACAAGCTGATAATTTGTGGGAACAAAAAAGGTGTTCGTGCGAACAGAGAACAAATATCAGTTTGTGCGAACACCCGTTTGTTCTTGCGAACAGAGGGCTAAATCGCAATTTTTTGGGTTGTTTTGTAATTTTTAAAGAGTTTGAGCTTTGGGGACTTCTTCTAACCTAGGAGTCCGTCCTTGAGGGAAGGGACACGCATCTTTGGAGCGTCTTGGAGCAAGAGAGAAGGAAAGACGAAGATTGAAGGCGAAGATCATCAGTTCTTGAAGATTACTCGTTTGATTTCTCTTCTTTTCCCCCTTAGTGATTGATTATGGAGACTTATGTATTGCTAAACAACAATATGTCTAGCTAGACACTTTAAGCTAGGCAATTGATGACGAACTAGAGTTTGATTAGCTTTTTCCGGATTCATGACTTGATTCATGTTTTGAAAACTTAATTCTAGTTGATGTTCTTGTTAGCTTTCTTTTTCTTGTTCTTTAATATTTAGTATGCTTGGCTTGATCACCCGTAGTATGCTATTTGTTGATATAGTTTCCCGATAGTGAGCTATTAGAGACGTGTTGAAGAACATAGGAAATATTCTTGTAGTTCTCTCAGACCGAGAAGAGAAGAGAGCTTGAATAACCGTGTGTGGGTTGTTTCGGTTTGTATCTGTAGGACTTAGTGAAAACGATGGACCGACCGGACCCGGTGAGTGAGCCTAAAGAACCAACTAGAAATTAACGGTAGACGAAGGTGGACTGAGAGGACCCGAAGTCAATCGATTACGCAAATTCATGTGAGATCGACAGAATAACATGATGAGTGTAGCCCGGTATAACTAAACATCACTAGAGTGTTTTAAGCGTAATTCAGAAACTGTTAAGTGCCCTAGGGATCATCAATTGCCTAATTCTCTTCATATTCGTATCAATCAAACCTTTCTTCCTTTTACCTTGAAAATCATATAAAAAGAGTAGCGTAGTTAGTCATTTACTTTAAGTCACTTGTTTGTGGGTGACGAACCTTCGAATCAAACACTTCTTACCGGTTACTTTGACTTTAAATTAATCATCTACCTAAATAATCTCAAGATTGTCCATGTGGGTTCGACAACCTGAGCTTAATACTCATCTTTATTACTTCGACCGTGCACTTGCGTATACACGTAAGAAATCGTGTCAAGTTTTTGGCGCCGTTGTCGGGGAAAGCGGTAGATTGTTTGGTTAGAAATTAGTTTAGAGTTTTATTTTGTTTTTATTTTTGTTACTATCAAGTACCTCACGGGTGTGCTAGTGCTGTGATCTCAGGTAAAGATGGTAGAGGGCGAAGAGCCGAGTAGCCCTACTCGAGAACAGATGGAAGCAATGTTAGGTGAGGCTAAAAAGGTACTGCGGGAGGCAATGGCTAGGCAACAATCAAAACCATATAAAAAGTCTGGGAAGACCATAATCCAGGCATTTGAGGCGGATCTCAAGGGAACTGAACCAGCAATTGTGGTGCCACCAATTCAAGCAGAAAGCTTCAGCCTCAAGCTGTCCACAATTCATTTCATACAAGATCAGTGCACATTTACTGGGGCAGAAGAAGAAGATCCTCATGCATTCATTGGAAAATTTCAGAACACGTGCCAGGTAATACACTACAAGGGGGTCACTGCTGAATCACTTAAACTGTTGTTATTACTTATTGCTTCACAGGAGCTTCTAAAGATTGGCTGGATTATTTGCCTTCCAACTCAATCACAACGTGGGAAGATTGTGTCTCTCAGTTTATGTGCGAATTCTTTCCAATATCACGTATGATTCAGCAGCAGAACCAGATATGGAATTTTAGGCAAAAGCAGAATGAATCACTCGTCACAGCATGGGAGCACCTCACTTTCTTGATGCGTAAATTCCCCAATCATGGCATTGACATAGCTCATATCATTCAAGTATTCTATAATGGGCTTGACAAGGCTAATAAAAATAAGATTGATTTGGAAGCTAGAGGTAGCTTCTTGTTCAAATGCGATGTGGAGGGCGCAGATGATTTGATGAGACGTGTGGTTGAGCAAGAGGAGAGCTTGGATTATGAGTTCCAGCATCAAGAACCGATGAAGCATAGCTCACTGGCACATAGCATAGTTCAGGTGAATGCGGTGGAGGCAGGGCATGAAGTAGGTAGTCCAGAGATGCATCAGCAGCAGCCAGTACCACCTTCAAATTTGACCGAGATGAGAGGGATAATAAAGGTAATGGATCAGCACATGACGGACTTGTCCACACATGTCAGCTCTTTGGCAATTGCACTTCAGGTGGCTCAAGCAAAAATAAAAGATCTGAAAGAGAAAATCGAACAAAGAGAACCAAACAACATTGTTCATACTTCTGAGGAGCAAGCTCAAGCCATCACAACTCAAAGTGGTATTGCACTTGAGGACCCACCATATCCGAGTAATGCCAACGCTACAGCATCAAAGGCTAAGGAACATGAAGTCTTCGATTCTCAGAAGACACCTGTCATGATCCCCCAATCAAAGGGCATGATTCACCAGGATGCAGAGAAATCTACTGAGGTACCACTTTCATCTCCTTCTTCTCCAGAACTACCATTTCCATTATGTACTAGGAAGAAGAAGGACAATTCTGAGGAATTCAGGCGCTTTCTAAACGTGTTTTCAAATCTGCACATTAATATTCCGTTGATTGAGGCACTTCAAAAGATGCCAAAATATGCAAGGTTTATTAAATATGCAGTCCTTGGTAAGAAAGCGGTGGATGAATTTCAGAGAGTGAACTTAAATGAACATGTTAGTTCATGTGTTTTTCATGGACTACCTAAGAAAAAGAAGGATCCGGGTAGTTTTGTCATTGAAGCTAACTTGGGTGACGCCTACACGGGATTGGCTCTCTGTGATCTGGGAGCGAGCGTGAATTTGATGCCGTTGTCGGTATTCAAAAAGCTAAGTGTGGGGGAGCCTCCAAGAACCCGTATCACTCTCCAATTTGCAGAAAAATCATCCAAGAGAGCCTGTGGGATGATACAGGATGTCCTTGTAAGGGTCGGCAGCTTGATAATTCTGGCTGATTTTGTCATACTAGACATGCCAGCAGGTGATGTGCCCATTATTCTTGGTAGGCCGTTCTTGGCGACAGGTCGTACTCTCATTGACGTAGAGAATGGGGAGCTGATTATGAGGGTCAATGATGACATGGAGACTTTTCGGGTCTTCTAAACGATGCCCCAATACTCGTGGGAGTATCATCCAGGGGTTCCATTTTCAGTGCCAATGAAGCGCCAAATCCCAGAGTTTTCGCAAGGGGATCCACCTGATTATTGGGAAAGGAACAAGCCATTTATTGTGCAAGCACAAGAAGCAGTGCTTCAAATTCAGCACAGGAAAGCTAAGCTGGAAGTGGTACAATGTGCCAGACTACCCTCGTGAGGTGGCATAGGTAACATGGTCGGGCCGTCGACCTTAAATTACAAGCGCTGCTTGGGAGGCAACCCAATGTAGAGTAGGATGTTTTTTTTGTTTTTGTTTTTATTTGTTAATGAGTTCTCTATCTTTGACTATGAGGGGTGAGAGAGAGTGGACTTATTTTTCCAATCAGTGTGCAAGGACACAGGTACAAAAGACGCTCCGGGTTCCCCTTCTTGATGCGTGCGATAGAGAATGTTAAGTACGCACATCGGAATTCGGGCGCGTAGAGACTTCTCCGGAAATTGTCAATGGTCCACAAGACCCCTTCTTGTTGCAATTTTGCGGCAACAGTGGCCATGTAGGTCCGGGAACCCAGGTACCTCTAACTCTCTCTCTCTCTCTTGTTTCGATGTTTTGAGCAATAAATGTTGAAATCCACCGCCTGCACATTTAAGCGACGAGTCCTCCTTCATTATCTCTAAATTCGTTGAGGACAACGAAACACTTAAGTGTGGGGGCGGGGGTGGGTTTGTATCTACTTTCACTAGCCATGTCTTTGTTTGCATCGCCTTGTTACATACAGTTTTGTGTTCGTGTTGTGTTGGTTTATGGTAGGATTGTCTAGTTTATGCATTTATTAGCACTTTTACTTTATTGAATCCCCTACCCAAAACATGTGCTTAATCGAGTTGGCCAAAAGAATATAGAGTCTAGGAAAATATGATAAAAATATCAAAAATTCAAAAAAAAAAAAAAAAAAAACATAAAAAAAAATTGAAAAATTTTGAGAAAGGGAAATTGAAGAGAGTGAATGTGGAGAGGCTTAATGATAGAATTCCTTAGGATTGTGAAAATCTAAGGCGAGGTAGACGCGAGAATCTGGAGTAGAAAGACTTATAGGGCTAATGCACATTAGAAATGCGAGTAGCTGCCTCTCAGACTGGTTATCCTACTAGCGCAACACCAACGTCACTCAGGTAGTCGTCAACCCTCCTCGTAGTGGCAATGGAACAGTTGTGCGAGTGATTTTTATGGGGGTCTCACATGCCGTCTCCATCTCCTAGGTCCACTAGTTACCCCTGTTGATCCGTTTACCCCTTTTATTCGCAGCCTCTAGCCTAGGAAGCCTTTCATTGTGACTTTCATCACTTGTTAGAATGGCCCTTTCTTATGCGCCATGATAGAGGGAGTCGAGTTAGGGAGGTTCGATGAGGATGTGCTGAATTGACAAATCTTACGTGGATTCTCTTACATGTCGTCTTTTGAGGGGATGTGAGGGTGAGTTAGAGACGGTAGCACACTTCGGTGTGGTGGTGAGTCGTGTCCTTACACCACGATTACAGGTGGAGTACCGTAGTGCGTGATATTTTTTTTGTCCGCACGTCATGGGGTGGGCGTTGGTTGATCTTACAGGAGGTCGTTCTTATGCTTCATTTAAATTCTCTATATCTTAGGTGATGAGGAGGATCGGTTGGAAAAGCACGTTTACACATTGACTACTGAGTTTTTGATATGCTTTACATTGAGTTGGGGGTGTCGACATCTATTGATTACACTACTGATTTGACACATTCCACCCCTACAGTATTTGATACTTGGATCTCCACGGATATTACTATCATTATTGTTGGCTCCATGGAACTTGTTAGATGAAAAAAAAAAAAAATAGAAAAACAAAAAAAAAAGAAAAACAGAAATTGAAAGTGAAAGGGAATAAGGAGCTCAAACTGAATTTCTTGAAGACCGAAGAGATTAGCTATGGATCTTGATCACTCTTTCACATTCGTGGCCGCGAGAACGGCGTTGCACCAAGATTGAGGGAATAAGGGCCGGAGTAGTTAGATTCGGTGGGGTTCCTTGGATTTTGGTTAGGGAGTGTGAGAATCGGGTTTTTGTGAGTTATATCATGACGTCTAGGACTACGCTTCTAAATATCCTATCCTACCTGTCCTAAGCCATCAGCAGTGTGAACCCGTGGATAAATAGCTCGGATGGTAAGTGCTAGGGATACGTTTGATGAGTGTGCGGAAGCAATGTCTTAAGTGTTCGTGCCCGTTCTGCCTAACGAAACTGGCCGCAAGTTCTACCGATCACCAAAGTTATAGAATTTCCGAGGGAATATGAGAGCCTTATGACTTGCCGGTTTACTTTTTGAGATTGCCCAATCTTTAACTGAAAAAAAAGGAAAAATATATATTTTTGTGTTGTTTCAACTTTGGCATTGTTTTATAATCGAGTTGCATTGTTTATAGTCATGTAGATTGCATTGGGTGTGTGTTGTGTGTGTCACATCGCTAGTGTAGTTGTATGCAATTCGGTGGATTCAAACATAGTGTGAGGATTGATTTTGCTCAGGACGCGCAAAGGGTAGTGTGGGGGAATTTGATAACTCTTAATTAGAGTTATATTTCTTGCATATTTTATATCGTTTTGCGTGATTGCGTGGTTGAAATATGAGTTTTACACTATGAATGTTAACAAAACGTAGAAAGTTAAGTTTTTAGCACTTTATTGTTAACCCGGGCGTTTCGATGCATATTTCAATGTTATTTATCAAATATAATCGCTCGGTATGGTTGTTCATGTTGTCTTGACAGAAACGGATGCCAAGCGATGTTTAGGAGACATGAAACGAGCTTCGGAAACAAAGCAAATTCAAGAGGAAGCAAGAGAAGCAAAGTCGGAGGAGCAAAGGTGACCAATATCCACTATTTTGATATTATCTCGAGTTATACAATACATTTTGGAGTGAGACCAGTGGCAAATGAAAGTAGACTCAAAGTGCTTTCCAACGATAGGTCACGGAGTTAAAACGGAGATTGGATTGAGAAAGTTAAGGTCCGTCAAAGAGGATGAAAATCTGAGTTCATCTCCAGGGGTGTTCGTGCGAACACTTTTGTGTTCGTGCGAACAAAAACACTTAGAAAAATTTTGCGACTGCCAAGAAAAGGTGAAAAACAAGCTGAAAATTTGTGGGAACAAAAAAGATGTTCGTGCGAATAGAGAACAAATATATGTTCGTGCGAACACCCGTTTGTTCGTGCGAACAGGGGGCTAAACCGCAATTTTTTTGGTTGTTTTGTAATTTTTAAAGAGTTTGAGCTTTGGGGACTTCTTCTAACCTAGGAGTCAGTCCTTGAGGGAAGGGACACGCATCTTTGGAGCGTCTTGGAGCAAGAGAGAAGGAGAGACGAAGATTGAAGGCGGAGATCATCAATTCTTGAAGATTACTCGTTTGATTTCTCTTCTTTTCCCCCTTATTGATTGATTATGGAGACTTATGTATTGGTAAACTATTATAGGTCTAGCTAGACACTTTAATCTAGGCAATTGATGACAAAGTAGGGTTTGATTAGTTTTTTTCCGGATTGATGACTTGATTCATGTTTTGAAAACTTAATTCTAGTTGATGTTCTTGTTAGCATTCTTGTTCTTGTGCTTTAATCTTTAGTATGCTTGGCTTGATCACCCGTAGTATGCTAGTTGTTGATATAGTTGCACGATAGTGATCTATTAGAGACGTGTTGAAGAACATAGGAAGTATTCTTGTAGTTCTCTGAGACCGAGAGGAGAAGAGAGCTTGAATAACCGTGTGTGGGTTGTTTCGGTTTGTTTCGGTAGGACTTAGTGAAAACGGTGGACCGACAGGACCCGGTGAGTGAGCCTAAAGAACGAACTAGAACGTAACGGTAGACGAAGGTAGACCGAGAGGACCCGAAGTCAATCGATTACGCAAAGTCATGTGAGATCGACAGAAGAACATGATGAGTGTAGCCCGGTATAACTAAACATCACTAGAGTGTTTTAAGCGTAATCCCGAAACTGTTAAGTGCCCTAGGGATCATCAATTGCCTAGTTCTCTCCATAATCGTATCAATCAAACCTTTCTTCCTTTACCTTTAAAATCATATTAAAAGAGTAGCGTAGTTAGTCATTTACTTTAAGTCACTTGTTTGTGGGTGACGAACCTTCAAATCAAACACTTCTTACCGGTTACTTTGACTTTAAATTAATCGTCTACCTAAATAATCTCAAGACTGTCCCTGTGGGTTCGACAACCCGAGCTTAATACTCATCTTTATTACTTTGACCGTGCACTTGCATATACACGTAAGAAATCGTGTCAATATTATTACCTCAACATGTAAAGGTTTTCTCGTAAAATTGTAGGAGTAACTTTGTTTGCTCTTAAAGTAAATACCGTGGTCTTGCTCTAACCATACAACACAGAACACATATTGAAGAAAGAGAATGAGTGGCAGACAAAAGAAAGTGGATTTGTTACATGTCCTGTGATGTATGGATTATATCACCATGTCAAATTTTCTCTTGGAGCAAGAAATTATTACTCAAATTGTAGACAATATCGCAAAATAGTCATGTATTAAAATATTTAGAGACAAACGAATGTGATTCTATTAAAATGTTACTTCCTTCGTTTCTTCTGTATGTCATGGTTTGACTTTTTAACCCGTAAATGAGCCACTTTGGCTCGGTGATTTATATAGCAAAACGATATAATTTTTGAAAAAAAATCTCAAGGTGTTTTAGAGTAAAGTTTACTGTACAAGAACATGCAAAGATGACCAAATTTTGTATCATTTTTTTATTTATTAAATAACTTTGTCGAAGTGACCAGTGAATAGTGACAAAAAGTGAAGTAGGTTAAAAGAGAAGAAACCACAAACTAATGAATTGTGAGTCCTAGAGAGATAATTTCTGGGCAGAGTAGAGCTCTCAATGCATTTCCTTAGCTTATAGTGCTTTAGTCCGATTGACACCGTCGGGATAGTCCGGTTGCAGGTTCTAGTTTGAGACAACTCTCTTCCTTCTTTTTCTTGTTCCTAGTTGATCTTTAAGCTCCTTCAGTATTTTGTTTCAACCCGGTTGTTTTTATATTTGTTTTATAACCAAAAAAATTTAGAAAATGGACGTAATACATCTCAGAGTACATGACAAATCTGATAAAATATTCAGTATTAATGAGTTGGATCTTAAAGAGTGTACGAGGATAGGGATGGCAACGGGTAGGATCTGGATCGGATCAGGCCCTTCCCGATCCAGATCCGACCAGCATAAATGGGATCCAGATCCGATACAGATCCGTTCTAATCATCACCGGATTCGGATCAGATCAGATCGGGTTTCATTAAGTTGATCCAATCATATCCGTATATCCATATAGTACGTGTTCGGATCCGATTCGGATCGGATACGGCTCGAGTTTATAATAAAATAGAAAAAAAGTATTAAAAAATAAACACTATTTCATACGCGAAGACATGTTCGTAAGTTATGAAGCCTAAAAAACAAAAGAAATGATTTTGTAGGTTGGAGTTATATATAGTATTCTTATAGTAAGTGTAAGTGGGTAGGTAATAAGGGTATATTTATAAAGCACACATATACGTCGGATCGGGTTAGAATTCGGTGGATCTGCCCTGATATCAAAATCCAGATCCAAATTCGTTCGGGTCTGGCTTTCCAAATCCAAATCCTATCCATTTTCAATTGGATCGGATCCGATCCATTCGGCTCGGATCGCTCGCATCTCAGATCGGATCGGACCATATTGCCATCCCTATACGAGGAAAGGGCATAATTCGAAAAATGATTTGGAGGAAATGAGAACATTTAAACCATATTTTCCAGGGCTGGACCGGATAGAAGAAAATAACAAGGCCAATCTTTATGGAAACATAAAAACGCTCAATATTTGGTGGCCCATTAAGGCTCACCGGCTGTGATGCACTAAAAGTTTTGGGGAAATACGTAACTCATTACATAAATCCCATATTTATAAGTGAAATTGAAGATGAAGATTGAGCTGATGAGAAAGAAACTAACAGTGATGTTCTTAATTCCCCCACGGAGTCATTACATCGAGATAACCCGGGTTGAAAATTGTGGTGGAAGAAGACAATGGAAAAAAAGATCAATCCAAATGATGTTGGATGATCAATTGAGAAGAGATTCTAGAGAGTGGTTGGTAAAGACGCATTTGAACGAATATTTAAAGTTGGAGCGCAACTACAGAGGGAATTTGCAAATGTCATGTAAAAATGTCCACAACAGAGTACGCGCAGGGGAATTGAACACGAAGGGTGTTAATTGGGTTACGGAGAAGCTAGTGGAGATGATTGAAGAGGAAAACCGGGACCTAAAATAGAAAATATTGTTTGTTACCAGGAAACTCATTGATGCGAGAAACTTCTTTCAAACAGACAGGGATGGTATGTATCGCAGAGCCAAGGTAAGGGTTGGAGATTTCATATAAAAGGAAGAAATAAAATAGGTTGAACCAGAACAGATGAGGAATGAAGAGGCGGGTCTTACCATGACTCAAATTACTTATGAGATGACTAAGCTGGAACAACAAGGGGATAGGGCAGGACGCTGCAATTCCATAACTCAAATCTCTAGTAAATATAGAAGATGTTGACTGTATTTTTCTATGAGAAACCAATGTAAGAGTTGAAAAATTCAAAAGCAGTCTTTCTCGTTTTAATTATGAAAATTTTTGGGGGTTAATTCCAGTGGTAGAAGTGGTTTCTTGCTCCTTTGTTGGAGGAACAATATAATGGGGAAAGTGGTCTATTGATCCAAAATATTATCTATGTGTTCGTGAAACCTAAGATTGATAAACTGGTGTACAATGTGTTTACGCTCCATGTATTGCATAGAAAATAGATAAAATGTGGAGGTATATTCAGTATATCAACGAGTCCGGCCAGATCCCAAATTCTATTTTTGGAGACTTTAATGGTGTATGCTATGAAGAGGAGAATCAAGGAAGAAGAAGGTTTGCTCATTCCTCAAACAAAGGTGTGCTCAATTTGATCAATAAGAATGGGCTCATTGAACTTTTTATTGTCGGAGAAAAGTTTACATGGTTCAATGGCTGGAAAAAAGGCATACTAATTAGTGAAAGATTATATAAATGCTATGCTGACACAGTGTAAAGAACCCTGTTTCGAAATGCTACTATTTTCATAAGTTGTCTAGTTACTCTGATCCTTATCTTGTGGTGCTTGATCTGGACAAGAAAGAAGGCGGAGTTAAGAGGCCTTTCAATTTTGAAGAAGTATAGTCTAGAGATAAGTCAAGCTGGGAGATTGTAGCAAACAACTTGTATGGCAATGCAAGCTCTCAACCACGGGCTTATTGTTAGAGACAAATGAAGTAAATCAAGACAACTTTGAGAAAATGGAATAAAACTCACTTTGGTTGGATTGATTCACTGTTAAAGGAAGCAATCATAGAGCTCAATGAAGTCCAAAAGGATAAGAATTTGAATATGTTGAGAGAGCGATAAGAAATCAAATACAAAAATTATTACGAAAAATGAGATAATATGAAAGCAAGTCAAAAATATGGACGGGGTATGCAAACACCATGTATTTTTCCCACGGTAGCTGCAATAAAAGTAAAGATAAACAAGATTGAAGGGATTCTAAAACTAGTTGGGAATTTAGTGTACAAAAGAGGAGATAGGTGACTGTATGAATGAAAATGGGTGTAACGGTGGCTGTAGCTTAATTGATGGTGTTCAGATTACAGGTAATCAGAGCTAACAATATTATAACAAGTACACGGGTAGGTCGGAGAGTCAAGGAGAGATAAAGGAAGGGTGGAAGTAAGCATTGTCTCGTCCATATGTTGTTTCAATTGGTTAAATTGGTTTTGTAGATTGGAGGTAGAGCTTAAATAACTTCTAGAATTGTGATTTGATGTTTTGAGGGCCCTGATCCTTTGGCTGTAGAGAGTTGGAGAGGAGCAGCAAATGAGTAGTTTCGGTATTAAGGGTATCCGTGACCGTGAGATCCGATCAGGGTTCTATTGCAGTGTGATTGGTTAGATCTCTTTCACATCGGGTTCACCAACTATGTACGAATGCAAAGGGGTAAGTACAATTGTAGCTTAATCAAGGTATTCAGATTACTAGGTAATTAAAGCTAACAATCTTATAGAAAGTACACAGATAGATCGGAGAAACAAGGAGATATAGAGAAAGGGGTGGAAAGAAGCAGTACCGTACTTGCATAGGAGAGAGACAGCTTGTTGGCAGCAATTCGGAAATTCACAGAAAAATAATCTGAATGGAAGTGTACGAATGGAATTGTACGAAATTGAAACATGTACCATCCAATTTATACTAGTCAGACTAAGGGAACCAGTGGGAGATAAGTGGTTGTATGGATGGACCACGTCCCATTATGATGGTGGCGTACCATAAATCCCCGGAGGATTGTCATGGATGACGCCAAACCTAGTATAAAGAAGACGGTAGAACAAGTTTGCTCCACAACAGGTACTGGTCACATTTGGGCGGAAGTGCTATGCGACGCGCCTGATTCGAGTCCCAAACCACTAGAATCCCTTGCTCTCGTGCAAAGTTATAGGTGTGAGGGATCCTCTCTGATGGTCCCTCCAAGTTCAAGATAGCATGATCTGGTGCTTTCGGAGCACAATTGTGAGGCCACCAGTAGGCTGCTGATGGGTCCATGGCAGTGACCCAATGCTCTACTTTTGATTGTCTACAGTGACCAATTCACTACTTTCTTCAATGATCTTCTCACTTCTAACAAGGAATATCTTTACTCTTATAAAAGGACCAATAATGAAACAAGTGTTCCTATTAAAAACACCCCACATAAATTGTATATTTAGAAAAATAACCCTGCTAAGTTAACCTAATTACACTATGAGACAATTCTCAAGGACTCTGAAAAGTCATATTTAACTGACGCGTTCGAAGAGACGCAACGTTTAAGAGAAATGACTTCCAGAATGGTCACAATACCATCTCCAAACCTAGGTCTTTCATCCTCATATTCGCCTCTATCCTCTTGGCGTAGAACCAAATCATTTAGAAATTTTAAAGCACTATGGATTCATGTGGTTATTTGACTCCATTCAATTTTGGGCACACTGGTCTACCTCGATGAAAAGTTCTACGGTGATTCTAAATTCCCTGACATATTTTTTATTACCTTCTTGCGTTACGTATGAGATTCTCCTTGTTGGTTTTTCACTGACAACCACTTCCGAGATTGTATAAGATTCAGATCCTCTTGATGACTCAGACCTGGATTCTCTTGATGATTGTGAAGGTCCCGTTAATTATCTATATTTGTTCGGGTTGTGACTTGAAAATTCAAAGTAAATAAACTTGGTAACAAATCAACGGAAAAGTCAAAGCCCAATACATTAGGAAATAAGGGAGGCGGTAGTGGCTGGCAATTCCACCGCCCAAGTCTCATGGGTATTTAAAGAAGCTTTGGCTCTCATAGACATAGAACACACAGGGCATAATTGAGAGCTCTTCGAGAGTCCTTGTGGTGTGTGTTCGGGTGGGTGCTTCGGGTCGCCACCGTGGCCGTTGCGGCCACGGCGTGCATTGTAATCGGGTTCTCTTCTCAATAAAATATCTGGTTCTCGATGTGGATTAGCTAGTGGGTTCGTTACGAATTCGTTAGTGAACCACGTTAAATATCTGTCTCGTTCTTGTTTTGCTTTCTTCGTTCTTGCTCGAATACCCACAGGTTACAACAAACTGGTAGTAGACCTCTGAAACAGGAGTTCTGTTACAACAAACTGATATCAGAGCCAGGTCAAGAGGAACACCAGTTTTAACAAATTGGTATTAGAGCCGGGGTTCCAAGATCCTGGTGGAGCCTAGAGCTAGAGTTTCACGTTTTGGTGTAACTCAAAGCTAGGGTTTCGCGATTTAGGTGAAGCAGGCTATCAGGAGTAGGGTTTCGAGATTCCGCCAAGAACGATGTCTGGTTTGGCGATCAAGATCGATCTTTTCGTGAGAGAGAAGCAGGTACACCCACCGTCTGAAGCCCCGTGAAGGGGGCTATCTAGGCTCCTGACGGAGCAATTTGACGCACATCTGATTAGGCGTGCAAGCGATCTGGAAAATCCAACACGCATTCTGTACTGGCGCGAATCTGGCGGTTCACGCACATCTGGCGTTCTGGTGATTGATGTTCAGGCGCAATCCGGCTCCCGGCGTGGAGCATCTGGCGTGTTAATTGAATCTGGTTCTGGCTCATGCATTGCAGGAACTCCTTGGAGTTGGAGCAACAGCATGGAGCATCTGGCACGTGAGATTTCTAACACGCGCATCTGGTCCTGGTTCTGACGCGCATTATGCACGACTTTGTTCTGGCGTGCATCTGTTCTGGTTTTGGGGCGTTTACCATGACACGCATTGAGCTCGCATCTGGCGCGAACTTTTCTGGCAAGCATCAGGCACATCTGAGGCATACGGGGCGCATCTGGCATGAAAATTGGTGGCACTCTTCATTGGTGCATCTGGTCTGAATGACATCTGGGCACTCGTTATGGTGCATCTGTCTGGCGCAATTAGGCGCATCTGGAATACATTCGGTCCTGCTTTCTCAATGAATGTATTTGAGTCTGGTTCTGGGCGGAGCACTTGTTTCTGTTTCAAGAAGTGCATCCACATCGGGCGCAGTCGTTGCAGTAACGCATGGTAGTTGGTGCAACGATTTGGCGATTCGAGTTTCACATACAGGTGCGAAACATCTATTCGGGGAGGCGTGCTCGTTACAGGTTTTGTGGGAGACGCATCCGGTTCAGGTTTGAGAAGAGTAGCATCAGGTTCTTATTTTGAATTACTGAGACGATTCAAGTCAAGGTGGAGATTTGTTCGGGTTGTGATTTGAAAAGTCAAAGTAATCAAACTTGGGAACAAATCAAAGGAAAAGTCAAAGCCCAATACATTAGGAAATAATGGAGGCGGTGGTGGCTTGCAATTCCACCACCCAAGTCTCATGGGTATTTAAAGAAGCTTTGGCTCTCATAGATATACAACACACAGGGCGTAATTGAGAGCTCTTCGAGAGTCCTTGTGGTGTGTGTTCGGGTCGCCGCCGTGGCCGTTGCGGCCACGACGTGCATTATAATCGGGTTCTTTTCTCAATAAAATATCTGGTTCTGGTTGTGGATTAGCTAGTGGGTTCGTTACAAATTCGTTAGTGAACCACGTTAAATATCTGTCTCGTTCTTGTTTTTCTTTCGTCGTTCTTGCTCGAATACCCACAGGTTACAACAAACTGGTAGCAGACCTCTGAAACAGGAGTTCTATTACAACAAGATTCATCCCAATAGAACATCGTGTTTCAACGATCACCCATGACTATTGGCCTGAATTTTAGTCGGATGAAATTGGTGGTTATACATCATCTCATCATACTGTTCTTCATGTGAATTCAGAAGATGACGACGATGGTGGTGTTGGTACATGATATGGTGATGAATGTCGTTGTGAGGAAGACATTGAGGAATTTGATCGCTGATCTCTTGTGGTAATTTTGAATAGATCAGTTAGGCCATTTAATTATGCCTAATGTTTTACACCTTCTTGGTAGTGTGGATATTGTGTCAGACTTGGGGTTTTTTGTTGCGGTCTAAGTGCATTTTGGTATTGCCCATCTTAATCAATTTAGATTAAAATCGGTCTCTTTTCAACAATTTCTTTTGTTATGCATGCATATTTTAATCTAATAATCTGCAGGATTAAAAGTAATCTCTGTGCAATTACAGAATCTCCAAAATTGGGGATTATGCAGCTGAAGATTTCTGAAAAATTAATTTTGATATTTTTTTAACATTAACATGATCACAATTTAGTTATAAATTGGTGTATTCAATTATTTGACTTTAAAGTTATTTAAATTTTGTTAAATTGATCAAGTGGTGATCTATAATTTCAGCTCATACCAAACAGACCGTGATTCTTAGTTAAGTTGGATTTTTTTTCTCAGATTATTTTCAGTTGATTATTGAGATTTTCAGCTGGTACCAAACATGCTCTAAGTTAAATAGTTTGGCAGTTAATTTGATTATCTCTTCATTGCAAATCTTTTACTACTTTGGTGAATTTAATTTGTCATTTTTTACTCAGTCAGTGACTTTGTAATCTTGTTTGTTCAAATGTAACCCCTTGCAAGCAGATCGTCAATAGATTCGGACATACTCTGCTTGTGGGCCAGCAAAAACTTCAAAGTGAAGTAATCTGATCAGAGGTTGTCATGGTAGAGTGAAAGAGTGTCTCCATCTCATTGAAATATAGGCAGGTGATATTAACAATTTAGCATCAATGTGTTGTTGATGTAGAATTTAAATAACTCATATAAAAATTACAATCCAATAGAAGAGATTTTCTGTCACGCAAAATGCAATACTGCCAAATTTGACGAGAGTTGTTCCATTGGCATTTTTATTCTTTAATTTAACCCATGTTCTCTAATTTCTCTTAACCACTTCTCCTATATTTTCGACATAGTTATCCCTCAAATGTTTCCCATCTCTACGATTTATTAGTTTTCCAAAGTGACGTGTAAAGAAAAAATACGCTTAATAATGTTTTTGCATAGTTGCGGTTGGAGAAGACAATGCGAAAAAGTGCAATGGAGATGCTCCAAGTGTCCCAGGTTATTGTTCTTTTACTATTCCGATATTATATTTGTCTTTGTACTACTCTACCTAAGTTGAGGGAGTATAATTTCCCAACTTGAGAACAATGGGAAAAAAATTCTCCTTAGGTTCAATTGCAGTGGTGTTTTGCAACTATCTTTTCATGGAATTTTGTTTCACTCAAGTCCCTTTTTTCAGGAAGAATCACAATAGTGTACAATAGTATATGTCAGTTTCTACATGCAGCAAACTACATCACAGGACAAATAAATAATTTTTCCTTCTCTATGATTGAGATTGCAAAAAAGAATTTTGACTGTTGTCCTCTTTTTCAACACATGTAGTTAGTCGTTTATCAAATATTCATTTATCGAGATTTTATTGTATTAATTAACAAAATCAACTCAATTTAGATATTATATTAAAACGTTCTAATATTCACGTGCAAAGCATGTACACCTTTCTAGTATTCTAAAATGACTAAAAGAAGTGGTGTCTCATACTATTGAGTGTAAGGAATGGCCATGTTTATGCAGAATCCCATACAAGCGGAAGATTAAGGAGTTTCTTATGTGAATTTTTACCAACATTATTGAGTGTAAGGAATGGCCATATTTATTGTGCTCTTTTAAAAACACTATTGGCAAATTGTTATAGAAGATCTCTTTGAACTTGTTCAACAATTTTTCATCACAGGAAGAAACAACCAAATATGAACTCCAGTTTCATTACTTTGATCCCGAAGATTGATGCAACTCAGAAAAACCAATCTCTCAATGTAATGTGGTTTATAAAGTCATAGTGAAAATTATTGTAAATAGAATAAAGCCACTATGGGAAAGAATTGTGTGCCCTATGCAAGCTGTTTTTGTGCCAGATAGACATATCCAGCATAATTTTATTCTTCTCCGTTAAATCTTACATACCATGAACAAGAAGAAAGGAAAATGGGGGCTAATTGCTAAAAAAGTTTACACGGAGAAAGAATACGATAGGAAGGAATGGGATTGCATTGACAAAGTGCTCAGATGACTAAATTGTCCTCCTGTTTTGAGAAATTGGATCAAGGAATATATTTCTTTTGTGATTTTTTATGTTCTAATTAATGGTGGTCCTATAAGATTCTTCAAAGCCGAGAGGGGACACAGACACGCGGACCTCTGTCCCTTTACCTTTTCATTATAGGTTCTGATTTTCTGTCCAGAATTCTAGTTGTTGCCAAAGAAAGTGGTTGGATAACTGGCAAAATGCTAGCAAGGAATTGCCCTAGTTCACCACATAATGTATGCTGATGATTTGATATTCATGACAACGAAAAATGAAAAGAAGGCTAAGCATATGGATCTTTGCAGGTAGCTGTACGAGGACGCCTTGGGGAAGAAGACAAATATATCAAAATCAGAAATCCTCTATAGCAAGAACACTAATGGGGGGGGGGGGGGGGGGGCGGGGGGGGGGGAGGGGTGCTTTAAAAGAAGAGTAAAAGATTTTTTGCGGCTCAAGAAAGGAGACAAAACAGAGATCTACTTGGGATTACCAATGTTTTCATAAGAAACCAAAACCCAATCATACTTTGAAGAAAATATAACAGAAAGTGAGTGGCTGGAAGAGAAAAGTCATATCTTTTGTAGGGTAGGATGACTCTAATTCCAACCACTGTAAGCTCTAATCCATCCTTTTTAATGTCAATTTTTCTTCTACCAAAAACTACTGTTACAAAATGAATGAATTATGCTCTGATTTTTGGTGGGAAAGAGTTGATGACAAGAACAAACTCAGTTGTTGGATTGGGATAGCCTGTGCTTGGCAAAAGATGAATGGAGTTTTGGATTTAGAGAGTGTGCTAAATACAATCTTGCTGTAGTGTCTAAGCTTGCTTGCATATTTAGACATCTAAAGATAAGATTTGGGTTACGCAGCTTCTGGCCAAATATTAATTGCAGCAGATTAATCTCCCAAGATGGAGCCAAGAAAGTTAGACTCTTACTTTTGGAAAGAAATGTTGAAATGCATAAACTTAATTGAGGCTGAAGCTTGTTTGATTATTGGTAATGGGACCCAAATTGATACCACTCCGTTTCTTGTGTTTAGCCCCCTTTGGATTTGCACCAGAGAAAGTTGGTGAGCTTATTAATGAAGGTACCAGAAGCTGGAAGTTGGAGGTTATTGAAGAATAGTTTGATGAGATTGAAAAATAAAAAATTCTCAAGTTTCACATTCCAGTAAGAGGTGAATATGATAGGTGGTGGTGGAAATATGAAAAGAATGGTGGTGTTACTGAAAAAATGGCTTACAAATGACAAAAAAGATAACTAACTACAGAAAGAAGGGAAGTGGTCAATTAGGGAAAGTTTTAGAATTTGAAATTGCACAATGACTAAAAATGGTGTCGTGGAGAGCAGGTAGAAACATTATGCCAACGAATGAAAATATAAGGTGAAAGGGGATTATTATTGATGGCTTTGTAATCTTTGCAATAAAAGTTTGTGATTAAAACAAAACAAAACAAAACAAATTAGAATTAACGGCTAGCTAAAACGCCACCGTTCAACTAGATTATTTGAAAGAGCTGAACGTTACCATCTAACTGTTGCTGAGACTCTCCCTGTTTCATCCAACGGCATCTGCTCAATGATGAGAGTATTGTTCATTTAATAAAGGAAATACAAATGAACAGTAACTTTGTCATTTAATTTTGATCATTTAGCCTTCAAATCTTCAAGACCCTCCCTCAAGTTGGTGAGTTCACAAGCTTAACTCCCAACTTGGACAGAAGAAAACCAAAAACAGCTAGATGCAATGCCTTAGTGAGAATATATGCTAGCTGATGAGAAGTATGCACATACCTTAGAGAAAACACTCCTTTCTGCACAAGATCTCTGACTAAGTGACAATCAATGTCAACATGCTTAGTCTTATCATGAAACACAGGGTTTGCAGCTAGTTGAAGAGCTGAGTTGCTGTCACAGAAAACCACAGGAGACTTGGCCAAAGAAACTCCAAAATCAGAAAGAAAATATAGAAACCAATGAATCTCACAAGAGATTGTGGCAAGTGCTATGTATTCTGACTCTGTTGAGCTCTTTGAGATGACTGTCTACTTCTTTGAATTCCAAGAAACCAAGGAATCTCCTATGTAAATCAAGAAACCAGAGGTAGACTTCCTTGTATCCAAACAACCTACCCAGTCTGCATCAGAATACCCTGCATCAGATATCTCAAGACATGATGTGAAGCTTTGAGGTGAAGAGTTGTGGGATTAGAGATGTATTGAGACAACTTGTGAACAGCAAAATACATATCTGGTCTTAAATTGAATAAGTATAGCAATTTACCCACCAATTACCTATACTTCATACTGTCTTCACCAAAGAGAGTATCACCAGATGCAACTGTAAGCTTCAAAAGAGGATCCATAGGAACTGAAGCTGGTTTGCACTTGCAATACCCATCTTCCTCCAAAATGTCTATTGAAAACTTTCTCTGGCACAAACTAATACCATGATCAGTTCTTGCTATCTCAGAGCTAAGAAAATATCTGAGATACCCCAAATCTTTCAACTGAAATTTCTCATTCAAAGCAGTCTTAAGTTCATGAAGCTGTGACAAATGAGTGCCTCCTAGGACTATATCATCCACATACACCAAAATGAAAATGAAAGAATCACATGACTGCTTCACAAAAAGAGTGTAGTCAGTCTTGCATTGTGCAAAACCCAGATCAATAAGAGTAGCTGAAAATTTGTTATACCATTGTCTTGATGCCTGTTACAAACCATAAAGAGACTTCTGCAGATGACACACCACTTTACCATTTCCTTGAGATGAAAAATTGAAAGGAATATTGTACCCCAAAGGCAATTCCATATAAACCTCTTCTTCTAGATCTCCGTGTAGGAAAGCATTATTAACATAAAGCTGCAATAGATTCCACCCCTTAATGGCTGCAAGGGCTAATAGACATTTCAAAGTTGGTAACTTAGCAACTGGAGAGAAAGTCTCATTAAAATATATTCCTTCAGTTTGAGTGTACCCTTTAGCAACAAGTCTAGCCTTATACCTCTCAATTGTCACATTAGAGTTAATCTTGACCTTGTACACCCATTTGCACCCAACATGATCATGTCCTGGGGATAAAACAGTAATTTTACAAGTGTCATTAAGCTCAAGAGCCCCCAAATTTTCTTGCACTGCCTTGACCCACTATGAGTCTTTAGAAGCCTCTTGATAAGTATTGGGTTCACAGATAACACTTATAGAACATGCACTGGGAAACACAGATGTGTTACCTGGTGAGGAATCAAAAATCATTGGAGATAGACAAGTTGACAACATTCTAGGCTTGCTAGTAACATAATCTCTCAAATAGTTTGGAGCTCTTGTTTCCCTGGCACTTCTTCTAGGCTGTGTAGTCTTTGCTGGCTGAGTAGAAACAATTGTACTATTTCCAATTTCTTCAGCTTCTAGTACATCATTTCTATAGTTAAAAGTGTTCTCACAAGGTGTAGGTACCACAACAACATCTGCAAGTCTAGGCCAAATGGATGATGAGGTAGCAAATGGAAATACAGTTTCATGAAATGTCACATTTCTAGAAACCAAGAAACTGCATTCTATCAAAATATACAGCCTATACCCTTTCATTCCAAAAACATACCGAAGAAACACCCAAGGAACAGCCCTAGGTTCAAACTTTGTTCTCCCTTGCATGAGAGTAGAGTTGTAGCATAAACACCCAAAAACTCTAAGAGAGTCATAATCTGGAGAAACTCCATGTAGACATTCATAAGGAGACTTTCCCTTCTGAGCACTTGTAGGTACTCTATAATCAAGTACGCAACAGTGAGAATGCTATCTCCCCAAAAATTTTAAGGTAAAGAGGATTGGAACATCAAAGCTCTGCCAACATTCAGTAAATGTTGATGCTTTCTCTCAACCATTAACTTTTTCTGATGAGCTTCCACACTACTCAGCTAATGCACTATTCCTTATGAGAGCATAAAATCCACTAATTCTAGCTCTTTATCATTATCACTTCTGAATTTCTTAATTTTTGCCTTAAACTGAGTTTCTATCAATTGATAGAATTGAGGAATAACAGTTTGTTCTTCAAACTTGTGAGTGAGAAGATATACCCATGTCATCCTTGTAGCATCATCTACAAGTGTAATAAAATACCTATAACCAACATAGGTGGGAGTCTTGTATGACCCCCAACTGTCACAATGAATAAGAGCAAAGGGAAGAGATTCCATTTTACCAATACTGGGATATGGAAGCTTCCTTTGCCTTTCTTGAGGACATACTTCACACAAGGAGTTGTATACTGCATTATCAGTGTTCAGTACTTTCTGCATCCACATGAGATAAATGTCTAAGCCTTTTATGCAATATTTCATTTGAAGCAGCAACCATTGCAGTCACATGACACACTGTTGTGTTGTCTGTTTCCAAAAGGTACAAACCATCTGACTTTCTTCCTTCTCCCAAAATAACTTGAGTGTCAGCGTGAAGAATCTAACATTTTTCTGCATCACACACAAACACACAACTCTGCTGCTTTGCCAACTGAGTCATAGATACCAAATTAAATTAAAACTCAGGTATATATAGAACTCCTTGAAACATCAAAGTAGGAGTAACTTGAAATGAACCTGTATGAGAGACTCTGACCTTCTTCCCATTAGGTAAACAAAACTAAACCACTGTCATCTCAACATGATTTATCAAAACACCCAAAGTAGAGCACATATGATCAGTAGCTCCACTGTCAATGATCCAAACATCTTTGACACTAATATTCCTTTTAAGAGAACTAGTGAAGCTAAAAGAGTGCATTACACTTCCCATAAAGTGTTGATTGTAAATAGGATCTCCCTTTTGATACTGATGAACAGGACTCTCCATAGAGTTATTGCTGTGAGAAGGAGAAACTGAACATGTATCACTCATTGTACCATGGGATGAAGAAGAAGAATGTTGCATCTGTGTACTAATATACTGCATCATCTTTAGCATTGACTCTGTGTGAAAGGAAAGCCACCTTCGCCTCCTGATTTGTCATCACCTGAATGAGCTTCACTTGTCACATTGTGAGCTTGTGACTTATGTTTGCTCTTAAAATTATCAGGATAGCCATGCAATTTCCAGCATTTAGCTTTAAACATGTCCAGTCCCCCAAGAATGATGACAATGAAGCTTAGTCTTAACATGTACAGTAGGTTTAAATTCATACTCTTCATGAGGTGGTCCACTGTAAGAATGACCATTATGAAATTGAGAAGAGTACATGGCCATAGAAGGCATAGAAACAGATGCAGTCTCAGAAATAGCTCCCTGCATTTCTTGCTGAACTATCTTAGAAAAAACTCTATTTATACTTGGTAGAGGATCCATGAGCAAGACTTGGTCTTTAATAGAAGAGTATCCATAATTAAGCCCCATCAAAAATTTCATAACATGTTCTTGTTGAACCTTGATATGAATCATCCCCAGAACATTATAAGTACAAGAGTGAAGAGCTCCACATGTGCATCTAGGCATCTCTGTGTAATTCTCAAGTTCATCCCTGACGCAATTACTACGCGTTGCTATGCAAGTATACGTTCAAGTAATAAAGTGGAGTATTTTGGACTCCGAGTTACTGAACCCAAGGGAAGGTGTTTACTATATGCTCTAGATTAGCAATTAAACTCAATTTACCTAAGTAACCGGTAAAAATGATTGTAGTTTGAAGTGTTGTCACCCTCAAACAAGTGACTAGAAATGGTAATGAAATAACGCGAATAAAATTATTTGATGTAAATCAGAGGTGAGAAAGGCAATCTATAGATCACCTAGGGTAGTTTTGACAATTCCGGATTCCATGTTCTAACACACTGACTCTTAGTAACCTATGCTGGGTAATGGCGTTGACAATTACCAATCGGTCTCATGTCGTTCTACACAATGGTAACGATTTGTCCCTCTCAGGCCAAGTATAATAACTATGTGTTTTAGCAGGCTAACAACATTGCAAGGGATAACGTCCTCTTAGACCACCATTCACGAGCAACTCATTACATCCTACTGAATTTACCCTCATCTAGCCATTCCTATCCAACCAACCTCTCAGTCTAGTCAATTAAGAATGATCTTGTTTACTCATCCCAACTAGGGTAGAATTGTTTCAACACACTCACTAGTTACATAGTAATTTCGGGTCATGACTCCTACATTACTAAGAATTAAGCACAATAAACAATATAATTAGGCTACCAATATAATCATTAAGCCTAGTTCATGATTGAATGAAGAAATAGACAATCCACATCACACATCTTAGCCCTAACTTGTCAATGAAAGAACTCAACATGATGAAAACCAAAAAAACCTCCATTAAAACATAATCCTAGCATGAAAGATCATCCAAAATCCAGAAAATATCATCAAACCATAAACCCTAGGCTCCCCGTAGATGCCTAGGTATGAGTTTAGCTACTTATAACACAAGTTAACATGGTTCTTGAATAGTTCATACAAGAAAGTAAAGAGAAATATAGATCAAACGCTAGAAATCGTGAAGATTGGCGTGATCCGGGCTCTTCTCCTTGCTTGAGGTCGTTCGCAATGAAGTCTACTTGCTGTCCTCCTTCTTCTTGGCTCTCTGTATGCGTGAATAATGAAATTTTTCGTCCCTAGGTCGTTCTTCAATCATAACCCGCAGAAAGCCTTCAGTAATTGCACAAAAGCCCCCTGAAATCTGCTCTTGACTTCAAAACGCGATATCTTCTTCGTCAGAACTCCGATTTAGCTCTGTGACATATCGATGGAAAGCTCTATGATTCTAATTTCATTTCGCACTAGTCTCACCCAAAAATGAGTTGTATAACTCAGGATATGATCAAAATAGTGCAGATTGGTCATCCAAGCTCCTCCAATTCGGCTTCTCTTGACTCCACTTAAGCTCCCATTATTTCCGAAGTTCGTTTCATACCTCCTATCAACAGATTAGCATCCGTCCCTGCCAAAATAACATGAACTAACATACCAAGCGATTATATTTTACAAATAACAATAAAATATGCATGGAAAACGCCCGGACTAACAATATAGCACATGGTAGCAACAAGCGATAAAACGACCTATAATCTCTAACATTGGCCTCAAAACACTTTCCAAATACATATTATCATGTGTTAATGCTCAATAATTATATCCCCTAAAAAGTGCTATCAAGCACCCCCATACTTACTCTCTTGGTCGTCCCGAGCAACAATGAAGCACAAAACTCCCACACTTGAGACATTGCATACATACCAAAACAAAACCCAATGTATACCAGACCACTTTGCATACTTAACTTTCCGCTAGCCAACACGACTCACGACTCAATACACAAAGACACGACTATGCAACTACATGATATGAACAATGCAACTCAAGTATCTACAGTGCAAGGAATTCAAGAACATATTTTGTTTCTTTTTAGTAGAGATTGGGCAATCTCAAAGAACAAACCGGCATGTCATAAGGCTATCACATCCCCTAGAAGACTATATAACTTTGGTCATCGGTAAAACTTGCGGCCAGTTTCGTCAGACATAACGGGCACGAACACAAAATCAGTTGCTTCCGCACGCTCATCAAACGTATCAGTAGCACTTACCATCCGAGCTATTTATCCATGGGTTAAAATGTTGATGGATTTAGGACGGGTAGGATAGGATATTTAGAAGCGTATTCCTAGACGTCATGATACAACTCACAAAACCCGATTCTCACACTCCCTCACCAAAATCCAAGGAACCCCCACCGAACTAACTACTCCGGCTCTCATTCCCTCAATCCTGGTGTAACGCCGTTCTCGCGGCCAAAAATGTGAAGAAGTGATCTCGAACAATAGCTAATCTCCTTAGTCTTCATGAAGGTTAGTTTCCGGCTCCCTATTCCATTTCAATTTTAACTTTTTGTTTTTTTTCTCCCCATTTTTTTTCAATTTCATTCTCATACCAATAAGCACATGGATCCACCCATACAATAGTAATATACACGAAGATTAAATCAATATAGATATTGTTAGGGTGGAATGTGTGAAATCGAATGATGAAATCAAATATATGTCGACACCCCCACACTCAATGTAAAGCATATCCAAAACCCGATAGTCAATATGTAAACGTGCTAATTCCAACCGATCCTCCTCATCACCTAAGATGTAGAAAATATAAATGAAGTGCAAGCACGTCCTCCTATAAGATCAACCAACCCCCACCCCCATATCGTGCGGAAAGAAAGTCGCGCACTACGGCACTCCACCTGTGATCGTGGTGTATGGACACGACTCACCGCCACACCGAAGTGTGCTCCCCTCTCTAACTCACCCTCACATTCCCTCAAAAGATGACATGTAAGAATGTCCACTGAAGATGTATAAAATCAGCTCACCCTCATCGAACCTCCCTAACTCAACTCCCTCTATCATGACGCATAGGAAGGGACCATTCTAACTAGTGATAGAAGTTACAAGGAACGGCTTCCTAGGCTAGAGGCTGTGAATAAAAGGGGTAAATGGATCAAATTGGGGTAACTAGTGGACCTAGGCGATGGAGACGGGACGTGAGGTCCCCATAAAAATCACTCGCACAGCTGTTCCGTTGCCACTACGAGGAGGGTTGACGACTACCTAAGTGACGGTGGTGTAGCGCTAGTAGGATAACTAGTTTAAGAGACAGCTGCTCACAACTCTCAAGTGCATTGGCCCTATAAGTCTTCCTACTCCAGATTCTCGCGTGTCTACCTCACCTCAGATTTTCATACTACCTAGGGAATACTATCATTGAGCCCTCTCCACGCTTACTCTCTTCAATTGCCCTTTCTCAAAAAAATCACTTTCTAGGGTTTTTCTCTTTTTTTTGTATTTTTAGACACTATATGTAACTGGCCAACTGGATTAACCAAAAAAATAGGGTAGGTGGACTCAATAATTAAATGTGCAACAATATATACAATGCAAATATTTAAACGTGCACATGCAATCCTATGGACTAACTCTATATGCATAACAGACTCACTAAACTACATGTAACAAGGCTATGCAATGGCTAACTAGCGGATAGCTAAAAACTCCCCCACACTTAAGCGCTTTGTTGTCCTCAACGAAAAATAGAGTGAAATCAAGAGGACTCGGCTGCTCAAGCTTAGGGCCGGTGGGTCTAGACGGAGTGAGACCTCCCTTCGTCCTCAGCTCGGATGTCGGGACTCGACTCTGGGTATACGTCAGACTGGTAATGGAACAAGCCATCGTAGGTATGTGGGTGCTGCAACTGGACATGGGCCGCCACAGCCAAGTGCCGAATCCAACCACCTTGCTGGGCACAGTTATAGCTAAGTGACTCCATACCTCGGCCCAACTGGCGCTGACTACTAAGGATGTGCTCAAAATGTCTTCTCTCCCTAGCTCTATCCTCATAAGCGTGGAGTCTCTGCAACTTCATCATAAGCATGAGCGTGTCAAGCTGTCGCTCCATGTTGGAGCTCGAGCTACTCTCTTGGTCTCCGCTAGGTTGTGTGGGGTCAACATGTATTTGGTTCTTGAGGGTTGGGTATTCTCTCCCAAGTACGTGCTGCATCCTTCTTTTTCTTGTCTCTAGAGCTATCGTCATACTCTAGACCACTCAAATTAGCCTTAGCATCTTGTGCTAGCTTTATGAGCAAACAAGTGTGCCCGGGAGATCTACGTTCATAGCGGTCAGTCCTCTCCATAAGAAATCGATAAATGAAGTACGGGACATTGATGCGCTTCCCCATCCACAAACAGTAAGCCATGGTGCAAAGCGGGAAGGAGTACGTAGGATTAGGAGACACTCCATAAACCCAGTTCTCAAGAAACTCACACAACCACCTCGCACGTGGAAGCACGAGTCTCCTAGAAACGTTCCACTCAGGTAAAGTGGGTTTCTCATTCCACCCCGCTCCAGGCACCCCCTCAAAACAAAAGGCACTCACTACTTCAAAAGCATCCACCCTCCTAATGGTCTCATGGTAGGCACAAATCTCATTCTTTAGAGGTTTGAATTTCAGGGCGGCCGCAATAGTCTCGGGAGTGATGACTATATAGGTGCCCCGGCAATACACATGCCTCCGATCCTCACCCTCTCCCTCGAAAAAAAAGCGAGCATTTACCAGAATCTCCCTCGCAAGAGTAGAGCTAGACTTCTTACAAATTTTGAACCACCTATTTAGCCTCTCATTATTGAAGAGATCCTGAAGTTGTTTTGGCATTTTGTAGCTTTGCGGGAAGGGTTTTTCAGGATTCCCTACCCTCTTCAGAAAAGCATCAATGCAATATGCCTTATGGGCATTGCACTATCAAACCTGAAGCTGCAGAATTTGAAGCTGCAGATAGCATCGAGGTCAACATCTTTTGCAGCCCTACCCCTCGTCCCAATCTTTGGAAGTGTAGACATAACTAAGTTCAACTCATAACGAATTGGAGACGGAGGCACTTGACGAAGGTTGCTAGAGCCGTCTCCCTCGTCCACATTCTCCTCCTCACTCAAAACTACATCTTCCTCTGGATTGAAGATGGGGTGATCATCAACAACTATACCCCGTCTCCTCTTAGCACTATTCGATGTTGACATAATGATAGAGAAAATAAAATACGAGTGCACGTGAGGTCTAGAGTGAACTAAGCAAGTATCACAAATCAAATATGAGCAAGTAACAAATTCGAAGCAAATTAAGACCTAAGAGTGCGTAAGTAAGGAATTAAAGCGAGAGAAAGATTTCGGTACCTACGGTCCCGGGGTACCGTTCTTACGGGACCGGTTTCGCAAAAATTGGTTAAGAAAGGACCGAGTGGTCGACCAATATTTTGAAAACTTGAGCAAAGTGAAGTTAGACTACCTCCTTGTGCTCCTTAGTGTCCCCATCGAAAGTCTCTTCTTGAGCTAAGGTCGAATCTCCCTCCAAGTTGATGAATCGGAAGATTTTGTGTTCTTGGAGCTCTTCCTCTTTGATTTCCCCCACACTCAAACTAATCCCTATCTCTCAAAAACCAATTAATGTTGTTGTTGGGTTTGCAAGGAGCAAAACTTTACAAAAAAATTTCAATTTGGTTGAGTTTTGAAAATTGGGTGTATTGATGTATGGGTGTTCTTCAAGGTTTGGGAGGAAGAAGATGAAGAAAAGAGAGGATTTGATTCAAAATTGGGATGTTAGGACCCTTCATGGCCGGATATAGTCTTTAAACAACCCCCAAAATACCAAAAACACCCCCCCAAAAAGAAGCCAAGCCGCCCGATTTCGGCCCCCATTTCGGCCTGAAATGGGTTCCCAAATCACTGCTTTTTGCCCACTTTGTTTTTGCTCTAGTTTCTTCGTCCGGTATCCGATTCGTGCGATTCTTGAAACGTTGGACTCCACACTCGAGGAGGAATCCATTTTTGACTGAAAAATTCCCAAATACGGGGATTTTTCCGTTTCTTCCCAAATTTCCTCTCTTTGTTAAAAAATCTCTCTTCCTAAAGCTCTTCAACTTTCTCCACTCCGGATTCCGATGCGTGCAACCCCGATATCTCAACTTGCTACCGTAATCCTCATGACTAATTGGCTACTCCTCGACCTCGAGTAGCGTCTTTATCAAGTTCAATGGTCCCGGTATGCTCGTTGTTCCTCGTTTTTTGTGCCAAATTGTGTACATGCATCAAGAACGGGAATCCGAAGGGTCTTTGGTACCTGTGTCCTGCACACTTATAGAAAATATTAAACCTCTCTCTCTATCACCCCTCAAAAATCAAGTATGAATATATAAAAACAGAATACCAAAAAAATACAACTACCTAAATTGGGTTGCCTCCCAATCAGCGCTTGTAATTTAAGGTCGACGACCCGACCCAGATATCTCATAGCCCCTACACCGGTGGCTTGGCACCCTGACACAATTCAACCACAAATGTATGGTCGTCATGTGTAGTAATGTAATACCCCAATTTTATACAAGAGGATAAGTTAATAATTTTGATAGAGCCTGGAGTTATAATTGTGATTTATAAAAGTTCTAAATGAATTAATTAAAGAATAAAATTGAAATTGTAAGTTCTGAGACATTGTAAAATAGTTAGATAAAATTTAAGGGGTTATAATCGTAGTTTTCAAAAATGCTAAGTTGTTAATATGAAGAGTAAGGAGATAATTATAGTTTAGAAAAGTTAAAACTAATTTAGTTCAAAATTGGGGAGGTAGTTGTAGTTTCATAAAATATAAACTAGTTAGCTAAATATTGGTTGGGCGTACAATTATAGTTTTCCGAAGTTATAAACTAATTATATTGATAAGTTGGGGAGGTAAATGTAGTTCAGAAAAGTTAAAACTAAACTGAAAAACATTCTGGGGAGGTTAGTGTATTTTAGACAAATAAAAGTGTGCAAATATTTTTAGATGTAGGGGGTTGTAGTTGTCTTTTATCAAAGTTTAAGTATGCAATTTTTTTTCTTGTACATAATACGTATGAAATACTTATAGCTACTCGTATTTTGTCTAACCCGACCCGTAAAATAGTATAACCGGGTAGTATGTACCGTATAATTATACGCACCCGTATTTTTAGTTACAACCCAACCCAAAACCCGTATTTATATCTATTTATTTTTATTTATTTTCTTCCTCCCTCCCTTCTTTTTCTCTCTTCTCTCTCTCTCTCTCTCTCTCTCTCTCCTCCAAGGGGACACACTCCCACCTCCTCCATCACCATCTCTCTCTCTCACAACTCCCCCTCCCTCTCTACCAACCAAATTCATCCCCCCCTACATGTTAATCCTCCTCCTCCCTCACATCATCACCTCCCTCCCACCTAAAGAAAATTAATTCCCCATCCCCTTGTTTTCTTTCTCCCTCACTCACGGCACACACACACCCACACACCCTCCAAAAACATTCACCCTCACAAAAAACACACACACACACACACACACACCCTCATTAATTTTTCTCTACTCTCACAAATATCTCTCTCTCTCTCTCTCCTCCTCACGGCAAACACCCACACACTCACAAACTCTCACCTGACCCAACTCACTCCCCCTCCTATATAACCCCATGCCTCCTCACAACACCAACAACAACAAACAAAAACAATAACAACACCACCCTCATCGTCATCTCATCTTTTCTTCCCCTTGGGAAAACAACCCGACACCACCACCTTCGGCACCACTACTACCATAACAGCCCCCCCCCTCAACCTCCCTCTCTCAACCTCTTGGCAAAACCCATCACAGACAACAACACCCACAACCACCATCACCATCACCACCCCCACTGCCGACACCAACACCACCACCATCTCCACCATTACAGCCACCATCCCCTAATTCTCAATCTCTCAACCTCCCTTTTCCCAAAACAGAGCAACAACTACAACAACATCACCACCACCATCATCATCAACATCACCAAAACCACCCCCGTCACTTCCACATCACCGTCGGCTCCTCCCTGGCCACCACCTCTAGACCTCTCTCTTACTCTCTCTATCGGCTTTCCTCTCTGTCCCCAACTCCCTCTCTCTCTCCTCTGGTCGCAAAACAGAGCAGGAGCAGCATCAAGAACAACGGCGAAGGCCACGACCCGAAGACCAGAACCAGCCGGGTCACCTCCAAACGCCACATCTCCGACCTTCTTCCTCCCTTCCGGCGACATACCCACCTTCCTAGAGGTCCGACCGAGGTCAGAGGACCCCAATTCCAATGACCCATCCACCGGAGAGCCATGATTTCCGGCGAGAAGATCGACCCGAACACAAACCCAGTTCTCTATCATTCGGTATCCGATTTTGATAATTTTTGAAATGAATCGCATTCTATGGGCAACAACGAATAATTAGATTCATGAATTGGGGTTGTTGATTTTGAAGAAGATGATGGAAGGCGGTGATTTTGTCATTTCCGAAACTTTAAGGGCATAAAGTGTCAAATCTGAAACGTTAGGGGTAGCCCCTGTTTTTACCTAAACTTCATTATTTTATAACACTTTTATTTAAAATGCTTTTATGAAACAACTAGCTATTTAAATATGTTAATAAACTTCATTATTTATTACTTAATTTTGCTATAAATTGAAAATAATTATTTTGTAATGAAAATAAAATAATTAAAAGGCAAAATTTCTATAAAATTTGAGATTAGGTATAACTAAGTAATACAATAAGTTAAAAAACATCTATTTTTGTTTATAATTGGAATAATTGATGTAGGCGACGGGTTCATAAACGAGGGCTACGAGAAGTACTTCGAGCTATTTAAAGTTTCAATTGAGGTAAGTTAATATGCCTAGCGTTGTGTGCCTCGCGTGCGTTATTTGTGAAATACTACTATATATGTTTTATTTGAGTTATTTATTTTTTTAAATACTCTACTTGAAGTATCATTTGAAATTTGTATCCAAATCCAAATAAAAATCCGAATGAAGAACACTAAACTCTTATTGTGAAATGAGAAGTACCGTTCCAATCACGACTACCAAATTAGGCCGTGTTTACCTAGTTCACGGGCCATGATTATCAATAGTAGCACACCGCTTACTTATTGGTCAAATCTGAATATCTCTCAACCATACATCGATTATTATGACCGTGCCACACCGGCTTTACTTTGAGCTCCCGATTGCATCTTGTATTATGTTAAAAGAAAAGTCGTAATTATGTAAAGTGGAAACTGTTGTGCGTGGGTTTGTGCCATATCCCTGATGCGATACATTTATGACATATTGTGATTGGTTACTGTTATAAGATTATGATGCGCTGACCTCCTTTTGATAAGTTATGGTTATGAGGCGCTATGATGCGGACCTCCTGTTATTGAGTTATGGTTATGTGGGTGCTTTTGCACATTATGAGAAGGAGGTTGTGGATTGGATATGGTCACGCCTCGTATCAACTAGTTGATAAAATGAACTCCTGGACTCGATATCTTATCATCTTGAGATTTAAAGTTATACTGTGAATTACTTTTAAAAAGTAAAGCCCCAAGATGGTCCACGTCTTTGGGTTAGAATACGAAATTTGAGATAGTTACATAGTTTGACACCTCAAAACAACATGAACGCTTTTCCCGCGCATTTCTGATATTTATTACGCAGCGAATATGTTATTCATGTCATATGCCTCATAATCTGTTTATGTGCTATGGGTGTTAGCTTACTCAGCCGTTTGCTGATCATTTTCTGTAAAAACTTCGTCGACTTTTGCTATTTTAAAATCGAAGGTTACGAGTAAGGTGGGAGCCGTTCACGACGCCGCTGGCTAGGATATTGAGCTGCATAGTATTTCATCTAGCATTTGTCATTTTGTAAATTATTGTATTTATACCATTCAGACAATGTCACTGGTTTTATGAATGAATAATTATTATATTTGGGTATTCGATGGTTGTACTAACTGTTAACCAACGATCCTTGTCCGTTCCCAATGGGGCTCATCACCCCAGGCGGAGACATCTCTAACGAATCATGCGGCCCGGCCGGCCGTGTGGTTTGGGGGGTGTTTCAAGTAATATCCGGAAATCCGGGTTTTATACCCAAAGGACTTGTCGTGAACCAATTAGTGCTATTAACTTCGTGTTGCCAAGCAATTTGAGAGAATTTTCTAAACTAAATAATTGAAAATACAAAAAAAGTATTTAAATATTTAGATTGAATATGGGTGGAACAACTAGGACACCTCATTTGGGGAATCGCTAGGATTCTCTTGTTGACGACGTTCTATGATTTGTGAAACACACACAAATTTATGTTGCTAATCGAGCAATAATAACCCACCGAGTTACCAAGTGAGCATCCTATGCCTAGGTTAGATTAAAACCGAGTTACCAAGTTCTAATTATCCCTAAACATGCATTAAGGTTGAATTCTACTCTAACGATCCCAATTCTTGCTTTCACTAAGAACGGGTGATTGTTTGCTTTTCCGATTTGAACAAGTACCGAGTTACCAAATAATTGCAAACTGATTTCTAGCTAACAAGACGCCTTCAATTAACTAGATGAGATGAAGATCGCAAAACAATCAAAGCAAACGTAAAAACATCAATTAGGATTATCAAAACATGAATCTGACCTCACAAAACGCGTAATCAACATGAAAACCCTAACCCCAGACTCGGATCCTGATTTAAAAGGTTTAGCTACTCTAAAACATGATCACAATACAAGTTTTCATGATCAAAATAGCAAAACTAAAGAAGAAACAAAGTTTGAGAAGCCAAACAAATGATCCAAGTGCTCCCAATCTTCTCCCACCGTTCCTAGCTCTCCAAGACGTTCTCCAGCGTGATAACTCTCTAAAAACGTGCCCAAAACTGATCTAATACGTTTCCATAGTGTTTAGAAAAATTTAGGAGTAATTACAAACGAGCCCCAAATGTTTCAGAAAGTTTCGCGCTGAAAGTAGGTCGTGCGACCTGTATAGTAGGTCGTGCGACCTACTTGTGTACGCAGACTAGGTCGTGCGACCTGTATAGTAGGTTGGGCGACCTACTAAATCCGATGAAAATTCGCAGTAGGTCGTGCGACCTACTTGAGTAGGTCGTGCGACCTACTTCCTTAGCCAATTTTTTCGGCTTTTTTCTCCGACTTTCTCCGTGCCATAACTTTCTCGTCCGACGTCCGTTTTTGCTCTGTGACCCGCCGTTGGAAAGCTCTCCGATTCTGCTTTCAATTGCCAGTGGTCTCACATCCATCTTCATTGTAGAAATCAAAATATCCTCAAAAAATCCTTAATGTTGCTCTAAAACATCCTTGAAAAGCAACTAAGCTTTTTGAAAAGCAAATGAGAACCCGGATTTTGATCCCGAACTCCGATGAATGTGATTTTTTCACCTTTGGATTCCTTTTGCGACGTAGAATTTTCCCATGTAGAGAAGTCTCCGTTTCCGGACCGTTTTCTTGATTTTCTCAATTATTACCCAAATTGGTCGAAAACATCCAAATCGCACCAAATTCGCCTTTTTCTTTTATTCCGAAGCTCGTTTCTTCTCTCCACTTGATTCGCGCATACGTAATTCCTGTCAAACAACAACACGGACACTAACGCGAAGATCAAATGTGATAAATTTTCAAAATCATACTCGAAACCATTAAGAAACGTCCGGATTGTACTTTAAATCAAACACATCCAAAAGTGTATTTTCTTCTTATTTTGGCTCAAATCTCGACACTTTGCACCGAAACGCCCACAAATAACAATATAAAGTGTATATAAGATAACTCTTATTAAGGAGTTATCAAATACCCCCACACTTGCAGTTTGCGCGTCCCAAGCAAAGTCTCATCTACTGCATTAAAGTGTTTTCTAGCCGACACAACTCAAACAACTTTAACCTGACTCTAGACACTACTAATGCTGCAAGATGATGCAAATTCAAATCTAGACTCGATCTTAAACACAAAAAAACAAATTGCTTTCTTTTTGGGAGATAAGGCAATTTCAATCCACATTAGACTAGTGCTCAGGGATGATGAAGAAGTTAGGCAAGAGGTGTGAATTGCAACTAAACTCGACAACCAGTAATTCCCCATAGTTAGTATAGAAAGCTTAACTTTACTGTAAATAACAACCTAACTCTTCATGTGTGCTGATAAAAATAAGAGGCTAACCAAGGCTAAGCCACATTCATACTCCGATCTCCTATTTCGCTAACAGCCAAATATGATGAGGCTTAGGGATAAAAAGGATATAACTTCTATGAAGCAGAAAATCCTAAAGCGCCACATAAACTCACCCAACCCCATATCTCACACACCCTCACCTTGATGATAGGAATCCACAACCCGAATCTCACCGACTTCGGCCCTCAATCCCCTCAAACCCCGGTACCATGTCAATCCCGTGGCCATCAAACCGAAGCATACGCGATCTCAATCAATCTTCAACAGAAACAAGAACTTTCGCCACTCGATTTCCAATAAGCACAACGGTATTTCTTTATTCCTCTCTTTTTTTCTCTTTTTTTTTCTATTTTTCATCTTTTTTTTTTTCTTTCTCTCAATCAAATTTCAATACAATCAAATAAATATGACTGGTCCTCCTTCAATAATCAAGAAGTACAATAATGTCAGGGAAAGGAAATAAACAAATCCATGAATGTATATCACAATAATAATACATCTCCCCTAACTCCATGAAGAACGATGCCACAACCCATCCAAGTCAAAGCGTGTATGGGGGTGGAGTCGTCAATGCACAATCTCTATGTCCGTAGTCAAATGTCGACACCCCCACACTAGAGTGCAGTGATATCCCCCTCTCAAGAAGTCAAATAAGATATATGTCATGTGCCTAATCCAACCGAACCTCCTACACCAAGATGATAGAAATCCAGTACCTAGCACGTTCCGCCAATTAAGTACAACCAACCCATTTCGTGAGAATTAGATGTCACGCACTCAGGCTCTCCACTACTGTGTCCATGGTGTAATGACATGGAACACAGCCACACCGCAGTGTGCAAGCTGACTCACATACCCTCGCATCCCCTCAAAGATATCTAATGAAACACATGCGAACAATAGGACTCACATAAATCTGAAAATGAAGCACTCCCTCAACGAACCCCCTCAACTACTGCTCCCTCGTGACGCTCTAGAAAGGTAATTCTAAACGATATATGATCAAGGCCAAGAATCGTCTCCCTAGGTCATAGAGGCTAACAATGAATCCAAGGATCAACTAGGGTTATCTAGCGGTCCTACAAGGTAAGATCTAAAAAGCAGTGAGTGCTCTAATACACATCCTCGCACATCTGTTTTGTGTGCTACTACGAGGCGGGCTGGCGGCTACCTAAGACAGACAACATGAACGTTCGGCTTGTTTAACAAACACCAAGCTCAACTCTTGTAGAGAAAAACAGCACACACTTTAGCTTTTAAAATTCAGTTTTAGTTTGAAAATAGGTAGGCATTTCCGTAATGAGATTTTGTCTATACTTACTAGGGGGAACTAAACGTGTCACTCTCGGTCAAAATTCACACCCTATGTCTAAAGTCTTCACATCTCACTAAATCAACCAAGTTTATGCTTATCTCAATTGCCTTTTCTCAAATTTTTATGGATTTTCTGTTTTTCATTTTTTTTCCATAATATCCTACTCTATATGCAAGGATTAAACTCGAAAAAAAAATATGACACTACACAACACAACTCTTTGGTGTGTAGACTCAATTATATAAAAGTGCAAACAGAATATAAACTACACAATACTACAATATAAGTAAAAACATTACATAAACCACAACACTGACTCACAATACAATCTAAACACCGTACATGTAACTGGCTATGCAAGACACATTGGCTAGTAACAGTTAAACCACCCCCACACTGAATGCTTCGTTTTCCTCAACGAATTTAGAGATTAAACATAGGACTCAGCAATCAATGTGAAAGACCAGTAGATGAGATGGAGCTATGACATACTTATATAAAAGAAACACAAAATTTAGCAAGAGAAAAGATACTCACAGCCACCTCAAGGGTGGGGGCAGAAATCGCGCCAAGCAGTCCCCAAGCACAGTAACAGCACCACCATGCTCCCAAAAACTCAGTGTGTTCTCGCACACCGGGATCGACTGCCTCCTATGCTAAAATCCATGTCTGAAGAATCCCCAACTCACCAGTGCAAGTCCCTGTGAAGGTCATGTGTGCCATGGCACACAGGGGTAGATTCTACCATAACCTGCTCAAGTATGTCACTAGGAAAACATCATTAGTCCCTCTCTCTCATATCTCCATATAAATAACTAAAAACAAACACAACTGTATTAAAAACTCACCCCCTAAATTAAGAAGAAAATACGTTGGGTTGCCTCCCAACAAGCTCCTTGTAATTTAAGGTCGACGACCCGACCTAGTTACCTAAAAAGATGTTAAGGAGGTTTTTCTCTCCACTTTTTCTTCTTCCACCATCGCTTCTCTCGTTGTCTCTTCTCAAGTGAGCATGCATGAGATGCATATGGCGCAAAGAAATTGTAGAAGACGGCCTTGAAAATTTTCTTCTTTCTGTGCTTCCACTCCTTGATCACCGGTCTTCTCGAGAATTCATTCAACACATCATGACCCCTTGTACATTTCCTATTCTTTTTCTTCTTCCAATTTTTCAAATTCAATATCATCAAGGACCGATCATGTGGAAATAGAATCCCAAGTGGCACAGTAATGGCAAGGAGTGTTGTCATCACTGCTTCCTTTCCTAGTGTTTGTCTTGGAATCACATGTGGCAATTCATGTATTGCATAAAACTTGGGTCTTTGGTCTTTCTCATGTGATTCACCCAATTTTATGATCTCCAGGAGATAAGGATTAGTTTGAAGACTTTCTTGATACATGTCCTTGCAAACATTTCCCTGCGGTAATTCCTTAGCTTCATGACTTTCTTCAAAGAAAATATCTTCAGTGGGCCATAAGCTAGCGATGTCCACACTCTCCCATACATGCCACGACTCCGGAATTATGCAAGGCAAAAGTTGTATAGGCTTCACAATATCATCCCAATCTGAGTCCGAATCCGAGTCTGAAGCAGCCCGAGGATCTATTACTTCATGATGAACAACATTGTAGACATAGACCTCTGGGGGTTCTTCGTCTTCCTCTCCGCACTCCTCAACTAAGTCAGGAATGACGCTACTTGGCCCATCGTAATTATCTTCATATGCCAATGCACTCGAAAGATCTGCCAAGTGTTGTCCCTTCAGCTGGAGAGTTTCATCCATCCTTATTAATCCCTTCCTCCATTATGTCCATCTTAGCTATCATGAGCTTCAATATTTCTTTCATCTCCTCATGTTATTGATTGCAAGGAGGAGGGGTGTATATATCTCCATAGGAGTAGTACGGTGAATAGCCTGGAGCTTGCCCATAGAAATTATGCCCCCACATGATCACCAAGATAGCTGCACAATAATTCGCTAGGAAGAACGTGAGTTCAACAAATAAATAAACAAAAGAAAAAAATAAAATTCCCTAAAGTTAATAATTCTAACTAATTCAACCTAAGTCCCCGGCAACGGCGCCAAAAACTTGACATGATTCAACCACAAGTGTATGGCCGCCGTGTGTAGTAATATCCGGAAATCCGGGTTTATCGAACCCACAGGACTTGTCGTGAACCAATTAGTGCTATTAACTTCGTGTGGGCAAGCAATTTGAGAGAATTTTCTAAACTAAATAATTGAAAAGACAAAACAAGAATTTAAATATTGAGATTGAATATGGGTGGAACAACCAGGACACCTCGTTTGGGGAATCGCTAGAATTCTCTTGTTGACGACGTTCTATGATTTGTGAAACACAGACAAATTTATGTTGCTAACCGAGCAATAATAACCCACCGAGTTACCAAGTGAGCATCCTATGCCTAGGTTAAATTAAAACCGAGTTACCAAGTTCTAATTATCCCTAAACATGCATTAAGGTTGAATTCTACTCTAACGATCCCAATTCTTGATTTCACTAAGAACGGGTGATTGTTTGCTTTTCCGATTTGAACAAGTACCGAGTTACCAAATATTGCAAAATGATTTCTAGCTAACAAGACGCCTTCAATTAACTAGATGAGATGAAGATCGCAAAACAATCAAAGCAAACGTAAAAACATCAATTAGGATTATCAAAACATGAATCTCACATCACAAAACGCGTAATCAACATGAAAACCCTAACCCCAAACTCGGATCCTGATTTAAAAGGTTTAGCTACTCTAAAACATTATCACAATACAAGTTTTCATGATCAAAATATTAAAACTAGAGAAGAAACAAAGTTTGAGAAGCCAAACGAATGATCCTAGTTCTCCCAAGCTTCTCCCATCGTTCCTAGCTCTCCAAGACGTTCTCCATCGTGATAACTCTCTAAAAACGTGCCCAAAACTGATCTAATACGTTTCCATAGTGTTTAGAAAAATTTAGGAGTAATTACAAACGAGCCCCAAATGTTTCAGAAAGTTTCGCGCTGAAAGTAGGTCGTGCGACCTGTATAGTAGGTCGTGCGACCTACTTGTGTACGCAGACTAGGTCGTGCGACCTGTATAGTAGGTCGGGCGACCTACTAAATCCGATGAAAATTCGCAGTTGGTCGTGCGACCTACTTGATTAGGTCGTGCGACCTACTTCCTTAGCCAATTTTTTCAGCTTTTTTCTCCGACTTTCTCCGTGCCATAACTTTCTCGTCCGACGTCCGTTTTTGCTCTGTGACCCGCCGTTGGAAAGCTCTCCGAGTCCTCTTTCAATTGTCAGTGGTCTCACATCCATCTTCATTGTAGAAATCAAAATATCCTAAAAAAATCCTTAATGTTTCTCTAAAACATCCTTGAAAAGAAACTAAGCTTTTTGAAAAGCAAATGAGAACCCGGATTTTGATCCCGAACTCCGATGAATGTGATTTTTTCACCTTTGGATTCCTTTTGCGACGTAGAATTCGCCCATGTAGAGAAGTCTTCGTTTCCGGACCGTTTTCTTGGTTTTCTCAATTATTACCCAAATTTGTCGAAAACATCCAAATCGCACCAAATTCGCCTTTTTCTTCTATTCCGAAGCTCGTTTCTTCTCTCCACTTGATTCGCGCATACGTAATTCCTGTCAAACAACAACACGAACACTAACGCGAAGATCAAATGTGATAAATTTTCAAAATCATACTCAAAACCATTAAGAAACGCCCGGATTGTACTTTAAATCAAACACATCCAAAAGTGTATTTTCTTCTTATTTTGGCTCAAATCTCGACACTTTGTATCAAAACGCACACAAATAACAATATAAAGTGTATATAAGATAACTCTTATTAAGGAGTTAGGACAACCCGTGCCACTTCTTCCAGCTTCCTCTGCTGGATTCTCAACACAACACGATGAACTTTGTCTGTTGGAATTGGTTGCTCATCACGAACCACCTCAGAACTCTTGTGCACTGATTGCACGACCACTGGCATCTGTGTCTTCTCTTGAGGTTGATGTGTAGTCGTCTTAGAAACCCGGAAGGTCTCCCACGCATGATTGATCCTCATGATCAACTCTCCGTTCTCAACATCAATGGGAGTCCGATCGGTAGCCAGAAAGGGCCTACCCAGGATGATCGGAACATCTCCCACATGCATCGCAAGAATCAAAAAATATGCAGGGATAATAGAATTCTCTACCTATACCAATACGTCTTCCACCACACCAAATCTCTCTCTTGCAAGACTTGTCAGCAAACCGAAGGTTGATCCATGTGGAACGAGCTTTTACTCCCAGCTTCTGAAAGACTGAAAGTGGAATTAAGTTGACACTAGCCCCCAAATCACATAGGGCCTTCCCCGTGTAAGCTCCTCCCAAGTTAGCTTCTCATCTTCCCGGATCCTTCTGTTTTTTAGGCAAACCATGCATCACACATGAGCTCACCTGCTCATTCAATTCTACTGTCTCAAAGTCCGGCACTGCCCTCTTTCCTGAAATTGCATCCTTCATATATTTGGCATATCTAGACATCATCTTGACTGTCACAATCAATGGAACATTGATATGCAACTTCGAGAAAATGGATAAGATCTCTTGTACTCCTCAGAGTCATATTTCTTCTTTCTTGCCTTAAGCGGATATGCGAGATTCTTAGATAACGAGGGTGGTGGTGGTGTTACCTCGTCATCAACATGCGGAGTCACGCCTTTTGATTGGGGGATCATGACAGGGGTCTTGTCAAAGACCTCATGCTCCCTAGCTTTCGAAGCTTCAGCTCTGGCGTGGCTCGGATATGGAGGATCATCAAGAACAATCCAGCTATGAGTGGTGATGGCGTCCACCTAGCGCACATTCTCCGTGTCAGATGGCAAGGACCTTGGGGCTCTAGTGGAGAGGTTAGTAGCAATCTGTCCTACCTGCATTTCCAGGTTACGAAGTGAGGTCTTGGTGATATGAAAATCTGCAGTCAGTGTCTCCACATGAGACGTGAAAGTATTCACATTCTTGCCCATCTGATACATCATGTTCTTCAGATCTGTCATCTCACCGTTCTGCCCTGCAACTGGTGGTGGTGGTGGCGCCTGAACAGCTGGCCTTTGCTGAAACCCCGGTGCATATGAAGCTCCAGCCTGATCTCCATACCTGAATCCTGGATGATCTCTAGTCCGTGGCCTGTAGTTCCCCTGATTCCAGTTCGCTGTCCCTGTGCCCCCACATAGCTAACATGCTCATTAGCAGCTTGAGTCAAAGTTGCATCAAAATCCGGCTCCTCCACTGCAGACACAGTCTTCTTATCCTGATACACATGCTTTGTCATATCTGAAACCATCTTTGTAATCCCATATTTCCACTCATCATTCTTTGGCTCGGGAAACTTGGAAAACCTCCTAGAGTCATAGAATTGAGCATCCTGTTTTTCAATTTATGAGTAATTACAAACGAACCCCAAATGTTTCAGAAAGTTTCGCGCTGAAAGTAGGTCGTGCGACCTGTATAGTAGGTCGTGCGACCTACTTGTGTACGCAGACTAGGTCGTGCGACCTGTATAGTAGGTCAGGCGACCTACTAAAACCGATGAAAATTCGCAGTAGGTCGTGCGACCTACTTGAGTAGGTCGTGCGACCTACTTCCTTAGCCAATTTTTTAAGCTTTTTTCTCCGACTTTCTCCGTGCCATAACTTTCTCGTCCGACGTCCGTTTTTGCTCTGTGACCCGCCGTTGGAAAGCTCTCCGAGTCTGCTTTCAATTGTCAGTGGTCTCACATCCATCTTCATTGTATAAATCAAAATATCCTCAAAAAATCCTTAATGTTGCTCTAAAACATCCTTGAAAAGCAACTAAGCTTTTTGAAAAGCAAATGAGAACCCGGATTTTGATCCCGAACTCCAATGAGTGTGATTTTTTCACCTTTGGATTCCTTTTGCGACGTAGAATTCGCCCATGTAGAGAAGTCTCCGTTTCCGGACCATTTTCTTGATTTTCTCAATTAATACCCAAATTTGTCGAAAACAACCAAATCGCACCAAATTCGCCTTTTTCTTCTATTCCGAAGCTCGTTTCTTCTCTCCACTTGATTCGCGCATACGTAATTCCTGTCAAACAACAACACGGAAACTAACGTGAAGATCAAATGTGATAAATTTTCAAAATCATACTCAAAACCATTAAAAAACACCCAGATTGTACTTTAAATCAAACACATCCAAAAGTGTATTTTCTTCTTATTTTGGCTCAAATCTCGACACTTTGCACCGAAACGCCCAAAAATACCAATATAAAGTGTATATAAGATAACTCTTATTAAGGAGTTAGCACACCCCGTGCCACTTCTTCCAGCTTCCTCTGCTGGATTCTCAACACAACACGATGAACTTTGTCTGTTGGAATTGGTTGCTCATCACGAACCACCTCAGAACTCTTGTGCACTGATTGCACGACCACTGGCATCTGTGTCTTCTCTTGAGGTTGATGTTTAGTCGTCTTAGAAACCCGGAAGGTCTCCCACGCATGATTGATCCTCATGATCAACTCTCCGTTCTCAACATCAATGGGAGTCCGATCGGTAGCCAGAAAGGGCCTACCCAGGATGATCGGAACATCTCCCACATGCATTGCAAGAATCAAAAAATATGCAGGGATAATAGAATTCTCTACCTATACCAATACGTCTTCCACCACACCAAATCTCTCTCTTGCAAGACTTGTCAGCAAACCGAAGGTTGATCCATGTGGAACGAGCTTCTACTCCGAGCTTCTGAAAGACTGAAAGTGGAATTAAGTTAACACTAGCCCCCAAATCACGTAGGGCCTTCCCCGTGTAAGCTCCTCCCAAGTTAGCTTCTCATCTTCCCGGATCCTTCTATTTTTGAGGCAAACCATGCATCACACATGAGCTCACCTGCTCATTCAAGTCTACTGTCTCAAAGTCCGGCACTGCCCTCTTTCCTGAAATTGCATCCTTCATATATTTGGCATATCTAGACATCATCTTGACTGTCACAATCAATGGAACATTGATATGCAACTTCGAGAAAATGGATAAGATATCTTGTACTCCTCAGAGTCATCTTTCTTCTTTCTTGCCTTAAGCGGATATGCGAGATTCTTAGATAACGAGGGTGGTGGTGGTGTTACCTCGTCATCAACATGCGGAGTCACGCCTTTTGATTGGGGGATCATGACAGGGGTCTTGTCAAAGACCTCATGCTCCCTAGCTTTCGAAGCTTCAGCTCTGGCGTGGCTCGGATATGGAGGATCATCAAGAACAATCCAGCTATGAGTGGTGATGGATTTCACCTGGCGCACATTCTCCGTATCAGATGGCAAGGACCCTGGGGCTCTAGTGGAGAGGTTAGTAGCAATCTGTCCTACCTGCATTTCCAGGTTACGAAGTGAGGTCTTGGTGATATGAAAATCTGCAGTAAGTGTCTCCACCTGAGACGTGAAAGTATTCACATTCTTGCCCATCTGATACATCATGTTCTTTAGATCTGTCATCTCACCGTTCTGCCCTCCAGCTGGTGGTGGTGGTGGCGCCTGAACAGCTGGCCTTTGCTGAAACCCGGGTGCATATGAAGCTCCAGCCTGATCTCCATACCTGAATCCTGGATGATCTCTAGTCCCTGGCCTGTAGTTCCCGTGATTCCAGTTCGCTGTCCCTGTGCCCCCACATAGCTAACATCCTCATTAGCAGCTTGAGTCAAAGCTGCATCAAAATCCGGCTCCTCCACTGCAGACACGGTCTTCTTATCCTGATACACATGCTTTGTCATATCTGAAACCATCTTTGTAATCCCATATTTCCACTCATCATTCTTTGGCTCGGGAAACTTGGACAACCTCCTAGAGTCATAGAATTGAGCATCCTGTTTTTCAATTTGCTTCATGAAAGCATATGCTCCATCCTTGTCAACCCTATATAAGAAGCTACCTCCTGCTTCCCTGTTCAATAGATCCTGGTTGGGACGCTCCAAGCTGTGATAGAAGACTTGGAGGATGTTGTAGTCGCAAAAATTATGATTCGGACACTTGCGTATCGTCCTCATGAAACGGTCCCATGCTTCTACAACTGTCTCATTAGCATGCTGCTGAAAAACAAGAATATGTGCATGTAAGCCAATGACGCGCTGCGCGGTGTAGAATTTGTTCATGAACTCGTCAACACATTGCTCCCAAGTGGTGATCGATTCTGGCTCCCTGTACTCTAGCCATTTCTCTGCCGCTTCAATGTCTCTGGGGTCACATTCTTGTACTTCATTGTCTTGATGTAGGCATCAAAATTTCCAATGAAGTCATTTGGGTCTTCATCTCTGTTCCCGTAGTACTGAAGTTGGTTCTACACCGTCGTGATGGTGGCAGGCTTCAAATCGAAGTGGTCCGCCTGTACGTCTGGCACCACTATAGCTGGCTTGTGTCCGCTCTGAGGTGACTGAAACTTTTCAACCAATGCTTGCCCCGATTTTTTGTAGGGCATTTGGTTCTGTTGCTCATCAAGTTTCTCCTGAAGTTCAGTCAACTTCTGGTTCAGTTGAGCGTTAGTTAATTGCTCTCCCATGGCGGTCTGTCTTGGATCTCGTCTCGGAGTTCTGAATAGCTGTTCTGGGTCTTCAAATGGGGGCACAAGGTCTCTAGAGATCCGATGCATACACTGAGAACCTGAAACACAATTGAGAAAAAATAAATCAGAAATCACAGAGATAATAAACAAAAAGAAAGAGGTAAATTAAACTAATCGCTAAACTAGAATAGTAACCAATGCATTCCCCGACAACGGCGCAAAAAACTTGACGCGCGATTACTACGCGTTGCTACGCAAGTATAGGGTCAAGTAATAAAGTGGAGTATTTCGGACTCCGAGTTATCGAACCCAAGGGAAGGTGTTTACTATATGCTCTAGATTAGCAATAAACTCAATTTACCTAAGTAACCGGTAAAAATGATTGTAGTTTGAAGTGTTTTCACCCTCAAACAAGAGACTAACAATGGTAATAAAATAACCCGAATAAAATGATTTGATGTAAATCAGAGGAGAGAAAGCTAGGCAATCTATAGACCACCTAGGGTAGTTTTGACAATTCCGGATTCCATGTTCTAACACAATGACTCTTAGTAACCTATGCTGGGTAATGGCGTTGACAATTACCTATCTGTCTCATGTCGTTCTACACAATGGTAACGATTTGTCCCTCTCAGGCCAAGTATACTACCTATGTGTTCCAGCAGGCTAACAACATTGCAAGGGATAACGTCGTCTCAAACCACCATTCACGAGCAACTCATTACGTCCTACTGAGTTTACCCTCATCTAGCCATTCCTATCAAACCAACCTCTCAGTCTAGTCAATTAAGAATGATCTTGTTTACTCATCCCAACTAGGGTAGAGTTTTTTTCACACACTCACTAGTTACATAGTAATTTCGGGTCATGACTCTTACGTTACTAAGAATTAAGCACAATAAACAAGATTATTAGGCTAACAATATCATCATTAAGCATAGTTCATGATTGGATGAAGAAATAGACAATCCACATCACACATCGTAGCCCTAACTTGTCAATGAAAGAACTCAACATGATGAAAACCAAAACAATCTCCATTAAACCATAACCCTAGCATGAAAGATCATCCAAAATCCGGAAAATATCATCAAAACATAAACTCTAGGCTCTCCATAGATGCCTAGGTATGAGTTTAGCTACTCATAACACATGTTAACATGGTTCTTGAATAGTTCATACAAGAAAGTAAAGAGAAAGATAGATCAAACGCTAGAAATCGTGAAGATTGGCGTGATCCGGGCTCTTCTCGTTGATTGAGTTCTTTTCCAATGAAGTCTCCTTGCTCTCCTACTTCTTCTTGGCTCTCTGGATGCGTGAACAATGAAATTTTTCGTCCCTATGCCGATCTTCAATCATAACCCGCAGAAGTCTTCAGTAATTGCACAAAAGCCTCCTGAAATATGCTCCTGACTACAAAACGCGATATCTTCTTTGTCCAAACTCTGATTTATCTCCGTGACATGTCGATAGAAATCTCTCTGAGTCTAATTTCATATGAAACTGGTCTCACCCCAAAATGAGTTCTATAACACTCGCTATGAACAAAATAGTGCATATTGGTCATCCAAGCTCCTCCAATTCGGCTTCTCTTGACTCCACTTAAGCTCCCATTGTTTCCGAAGTTCGTTCCATGCCTCCTATCAACCGATTAGAATCCGTCCCTGCCAAAAAAACATGAAAAAACATACCAAGCTATTATATTTGACAAATAACAATAAAATATGCATGGAAAACGCCCGGACTAACAATATAGCACATGGTAGCAACAAGCGAAAAAACGACCTATAATCTCTAACATTGGCCTCAAAACACTCTCCAAATACATATTATCATGTGGTAAATGCTAAAGAATTATAGCCCCTAAAAGGTGCTATCAATCCCATTAGGATTTAAGCCTAGTATAATAGGCAGTAACACTAAGGTTACCTTGCCTAAGATTAACGATAGCACTACTAAGCGGAAAAATCTCAGGGAAGTTCTTTTGAGAAAATATCTAAACAGTATCAAACCATATATCTTTGGCTGTAGAGTAATAGACAAAACCGGAGGCAATTCTTTGCTAACAGAGTTCAACAACCAAGAGATGACCATTCGATCACAACGCTCCATAAGGAATAAATCTCAGAAGTCCGTTCAGGCTCCACAATCACACCATTGACAAAATCTAACTTACTCCTAGCTTCGAGAGCTACAATCATGGATCGGTACCACAAATTGAATTTATCACCGTTAAGAACTTGAGAGATAAGATCATATCAGGTGAATCTGATTTGTGAAGAAAATACGGAGAAGATCTATCCATGGTCGAGATCCAGAACCGGAAGAAGAGTGCTCTGCTTCAGGTAAAACCATAATGAAAAACTAGATCGGCGCTACGAAGAGAAACCCTAGAAACGGCGAAGAAGAAATCAGACCGTAGGCTCTGATACCATATTGAATTTCAGAGAGAAAAGGAAATTGTCTCCAATTGAGATTCAATATCTAAGTCTAAAATGTGAAGTTACAAACCCTAATATCCCAAATCAGTGAGGAAAAGGAAGAAAAGAAAATAACAGAAAATACATCATTGGCTAATGAAACAACCAATCATAGCACCCCATGTGTCTGAGAGGATGAGTCATCGAAGCAAGTTAATTAACTACTAATTGAAAGCTTAAAACAAAATAAATGAGATCTAACAGCTAGCTAAAACGCCACCGTTCCACTAGATTATTTGAAAGAGCTGAACATTCCCATCTAACGGTTGTTGAGGCTCTCCCTGTCTGATCCAACGGCATATGCTCAATGATGAGAGTAATATTCATTTGGTAAAGGAAATACCAAATGAACAGTAAGTTTCTCATTTCACTTTAATCCTTTAGCCTTCAAATCTTCAAGATTATGTTTCTCAATTCAAACTGGTATTCTCTTATTGAAGATAAGCATGATATATGACAAAAAACAAGAACTGAGATGTATATGGCAACTGCCTCCATTTTTAGAAGATTTGGCAACTGAGAAACAAAGAAAAATTTGGGACTTGTGAGATTTTAAATAATCAAGTGATGCTACTCCCGTTTTTCCAAGAGATTAAATTCCACAACGGCAAATACGACTTGGATAGAGCAAAAGAGAAACTTGAGAAGAAGGATAAAAAATTAGAGTTTCATAGTCCACCACTTGAAGACTGCTAGCTTAAAGGGGAACTATGATGCTAGTGTGAAGCAGAAGGAGGAAAAGTAGGCATTGCCATCATAGTGAGAAACCATGTTGGAGATGTGATGCATATTGAAAACAAATTGTTCCCATTTGATTCTGTTGAAGAAGCTGAGTTGATTGGAGTGGAGCTAGCTATGCATGTTTACAAGATAAAATTTGGTACAAAGCTAAAATCGACATTGATTGTAAAAATATGGTGAATGTTGTTTTGAAGAAAGAAAGTCCTGGATCGAGATGGAAGAACAGAGCTCTTGTTGTGAGTAGTTATGCAACAGAGGTATAGGTTTTTTTTTTTCAAACTTTGTTCGAGATATACAAATAGGCTAGCTCATTGTGTATCTAATTGGCTAGATAGAGAAATGTAGATACTAGATGAGTTCCTAGAGGTAATCAATTTGTCGTACATTTATATGGACTTACTATTCAATGTGTTATCGATATAGAGATATGTCAACATGAATTAATTTCTTAGAATATAAATATTATTCTTAAATGTCCCTACTCGAGTACTACAGTTAATTAGGACGACTGTTTTGCATCGAGACTAGTATGTGGGTGGATTGATATGAGGATATCAATTATAACATATGGGTACACATTAGGAGTAATGGCGTACTGGATGACCCACCATGAGAAGGCTACATGAGAGTTATGTGAATGTCACAAGTGCTTCTCATAGTGACAATGTTGTTGTGATCATTCGACTTGAAGTCACTAGAAACTCTAATTGTGAATTATCATGTTTTGATATCGTCAAACATTGCACCGTAACTGGGTAACTATAAAGGCGATAATCGGATAATATATGAAGCAAGTTGAGAGGTGCTAGTGATGTAGATAAGATTAGTCCCTCCGACATACCGAGAGTAAATATCCATGACCACTCGATGAGTGACACTTAGGGAAATGCATCGCCATGCTCGAATAAATCAATATGAGATATTGATGTTATTTGTTAATTTAATTCTACTCACAGATCGAGAAACTATAGATTGGATATACAAGTGTGACACTCCTTGTCTTGTGTCCAATCTTGATAGATGAGACACATGGATTATACAACACAGTAACATTGGTCACATAGGTTAGTCAGATCACTTACATTCCTATTACTTTTTTAGCATTGGTGTATCGCTAGATGCCTCCAAATGTTTGTAATAATTGTTATTAGTGCCAACGTAATTAGGAACATACAGCTTCACTCACAAGAATAGATCAAACTGGAATTAGTTTTAATTAGTTGGAATAAATATCAATACTGAATATTGGACTAAAGTGTAAACTATGGTCATTAGTTGGACTAAGGAGCAACTGTGGACTAGAATGAAAATTAATCCAAACTGTTAGATTTAAGGGCAAAGATGAATTTCTCTAGATATAAATAAGCTATATAGGCTATGAAAATTAAGTCTCGATTCATTCCTACTCACACAAATACACTAGAGAAAAAGATAAAGGGAGAAAGGAGTTTTTCTCAAGCTAGGTTTCGGTCACCATTTGTGTCGCCCCTTTGTGAAGCCCACGGCAATGTGATGGCCACCACTCTCATGCTTCCACGATTGGGTTACACTTCGCCAGTGTGCGCGTCCAGATTCGTTGATTTTGGATGACAAAATCCTCCTCCTTCCTACGATTGGTAGCACCAATGGAAAATAAGTGAAATTGAAGTCTATTCGTGTGGATACGGAAGAGATGTCGTTCTTTCGGTATGTGTTTATGATCGTCACCAATTCGTTTGACTGAGGTAACCTCCAATCATCATATTATGTTTATTTACATGGGTCCTTGGTGGGTTTGGCAAATTTAGTTTTGTATTTCGATGCGACTGATTGCCCAAAACCGAACAAGATGGGCCCCAGTAATCCGAATGGATGTTGAAAGTGTTAGTGTGCACATGGTAGTGTAGCTAAGATACTCTATAAAGGGGGGGGGGTTGAAAAGAGTATGCCAACTTTTTGCAAAACTTGCTAGAAAGATGAGATCTTGTGAAAGCTAGTGAAGTTCAAGGCCTTGAAAATAAGTTCAAGCCCTTGAAAGAGATACAGTTTGTGTTAAAGAAAATAAGCCTTTTTCAAGGCCTTGAAAACAGTTTCAAACCCTTGAAAAAAATATAGTTTTGTATGCTGCAAAAACTATGAAAGTGAATAAACTGTAAATGCAAGAGACAAATGATTTATAGAGTTGAGTCCACCTGGACCTACGTCTCTACCTCAGGGATCTTCTCCCTTCAGGATTTTCAACTCAATAATTATTAATCAAAAGCTAAGCCCTAGATCTCAAGCACAGAGAATTGCCTTACTCTGTTATAGATTGTGGTTCTCCCTAACCTGTCTAGTACCTGCTCTAGATAATTGATTAACTAAGAATTCTCTATTGTTCACCTTGAAAAATCCATGAGAATAAAGATAGAAATAACACAGGATCTACCAATGAAGTACAATACAGAAGAACTCTTAGAGTGTAAAAATTGAAATGAAGTATGCAGTGATCTTCTGTGAATGGATTGTGAGATGAATGAACTTCTTTGATGCTTTGTCAATCCAGAAATTCTTCTCTCTTTTTTCCCATTGAGTATTGTCTTTTGTTGCTTCATTATTGAGCTCTATTTAAACTTCAAACAGCTCTGCAAATCTTCCCATATTTTCAGCAACCAACTTCCTATTTTGTAGGCAACAGATTTTGACTTCTTTGACATCTTCTCCAACGGTTGGATGATCACAATCGTCAGATATTTTGTTGTGAACTTTCGTTCAAACATCTTGGGAAGCTGTCATCCAAGTCTGATTGATCACAGGATCAAATTATCCAACTGTTTCCAAATCTGCATAAGTTTAGTTTAGGAAACAATCCTGCAAAACTTGGAAATAAAAGTTCCTGCAATATCAATGTCAAAGAGATGATATTCTATGTTAAAATGTGTTAGTATAATTTATCTTTCATCATCTAATAACAATAAGACAGTTATATCAATGAGGGATAAGAGATCAACTTGGAAGAGTTTACAGAAAACTCCCCCTAAGAATGTGCATATAGGTTAGTCAGTTTCAAGGCTTTGAATCCAGTTTCAAGGCCTTGAAAATAAACTATTTTCAATCCTATGGTAACTGATTCAAGGCTTTGAAAGCTGATTCAAGGCCTTGAACTAGTTAAACTATTTCAAGCCTTGCACAAACTGATATTACAATCTCCCCCTTGATGAAAGACAAAACCAGATTCTGTTTAATCCTTAGTCCCTGCAAGAAAATACTGCTTAGTTCAAAATTCATAATGACGCAGTAATTCCAAAAAGATCCAACTTATTCAGATTACCAGCTGAAAATAAAAAGTCCAGCAAAAAGCAGATAACATCTAAGAATGAAACCTAAAACCTAGAATTTATCTCCCTTTTTGACTTTCATAAAAAAGATAGAAGATGTTGGTTCAAGTGTCTGGAAAATTTTGAAAAGAAAACTTTAAAACTGAAAAGAAAGAATGTGGAAGAAAGAAGAGTCCAGATTATGGGGTTGTGTCTTCATCTCCATCCTGATCTCCTTCTTCTTCCTCACTGTTTTCACTGTTAGCTTGAACTTCTTGTGATAGCACATCTAGTTCCTCAATGAAGGAGCTGATCTTCGCAATAACACTATTGAATAAGAATGTGAGTCCTTTCAGGGCTTTCATACCATGCTTCAGCTTCTTCTTTACAGCCAACCTTTACTGTTGAGCAGAAAAAGTTTTGCGATTCTTCTTTCCTATTTTTGAAGCTTCTAAAGACTCGGTCGGACCCTTATTATGTTTCCCCTTGTTGGATATGGAGTACACTCCATAGTATCCTGAGGTAGTGTCTGAGCCTGAGTCTTGAATGAGGATTTCTTTTCCTTTTCCTTTGACTTCTGTGACTGACTTTTTCTTGTCTCTCTTAGGGCTTCCATTATGAATTCCCTTCTGCTTTTCTTGAATGGATACCGTAGCCTGGTTCTTCTTTGCTGGAGATTGGTCCTTCTTCACTATCTTCTTGGGTGGTGAAGACTCTTGTTCTTCCTCAGTAAAGTTCTTTGAATCAGAGTCTTCACTGAACTCTTGAACTTCATCCGCTGCTTCTTTTCTCTTCTTCTCAGAACTAGGTTTTGATCTCCTGCCATCTTGATTCTGTCTGAGGTTCTACTTGTGCTCATTAGGGTTTGGGAGAAGAATAGAGAGATGTAGGAATAATACGGAGAGAAGAGAAGATAAGTAGATATATACTGAGAGAGTTTGAGTTTAAAAAGGAAACTAGAATATCTCTCCGATCTCAAAAGATTTGCAAGAATCAGAGAGAATTCAACTCTTTTAGGCCGTTTGGAAAATTAAATATTCTAATACTATTTTTGGCTAAAACGTATTTTTGAAAAAGGTAGGGGCTATATTGAGCAAATATCTACAAAGATATCACCCAATACAGAATGATCGAAGTTTATTGACTACTAGCATAGCAGACTTATTTTCAAGGCTTTGAAAAGGTTTTCAAGGTCTTGAAACGCTGTAACAATGCAACAGATAAAAATCAAAGCTTTGAAGTGATTTTCAAGGCTTTGAAAATCAGTTCAAACCTTTGAAAACACATACAGCTTACCTTTCTTACCTGATGCTCCCCCTAAACCAATTCATCTTTATTTAGCATTCCCAATTCCAATCTTAGACCTGAGAATCTTTCATCAGCTAATGGTTTAGTAAACATATCTGTAATTTGCATGTTAGTAGCAACAAATTCAAGAACAATATCACCTTTCTGAGCATGATCTCTGATGAAATGGTGTCTGACATCAATGTGCTTGGTTCTTGAATGTTGAACTGGATTCTTTGTAATTGAAATTGCACTTGTGTTATCACACTTGATAGGTATGCTTCTTAAGTCAAATCCAGGGTCCCTTAGCTGTTGAGCAATCCATAGTACTTGTGAGCAGCATGCTCCTGCAGCTATATATTCAGCTTTAACTGTTGATAGAGCAACTGAATTTTGTTTCTTCGAGTGCCAACTGATCAAGGATGATCCAATAAATTGGAAAGTTCCTGAAGTACTTTTCCTATCAACTTTGTAACCTACAAATTCAGCATCTGAAAATCCATGCAAACAGAAATGAGAATGTCTTGGATACCAAAGCCCTAAGTCTTTGGTACCATTGAGATATCTGAATATTCTCTTCATAGCAGTCAAGTGTGATTATTTTGGATCAGCTTGAAATCTAGCACACATACATACACTAAAACTAATATCCGGTCTACTTGCTCTGAGATAGAGTAATGATCCAATCATACCTCTATACTCTTTCACATTGACACTCTTACTAGATTCATCCTTGTCTAAGGATATTGTAGAACTCATAGGAGTCTTGGCTCCCTTACATTGAGCCATGCTATAGTTACTTAACAAGTCTCTTGTGTTCTAGCTTTGATGCAGAAAGATGCCCTTCTTCAATTGATGTATTTGAAGTCCTAGGAAGAAGTTCAGCTCTCCATCATGCTCATTTCAAATTCCCTGCTCATAAGATTTGATAATTCTTTGCACAATTGATCATTAGTAGCTCCAAACAAGATATCATCAACATAGAACTGAAATACAAGCAAATATTTCTCACGAGTCTTTATGAAAAGAGTTTTATCTACTAATCCTCTTTTGAAATCATTTTCAAGCAAAAACTTTGACAATCTTTCATACCAAGCTCTTTGAGCTTGTTTTAAACAATAAAGAGTTTTGTCAAGTTTGTATACATGATCGGGAAAAATTTCATTTTCAAAACCAAGAGGCTGTGCTACATAAAATTCTTCTTGTAAGTAGCCATTTAATAAAGCACACTTCACATCCATGTGAAAGAGTTTCACGTTCTTGTGAGATGCAAATGCAAGCAAAATTCTAACTGTTTCTAACATGGAAACTGGAGCAAAAGTTTCCTCATAATCAATACCTTCTTCTTGGTTTTAACCTTGAGAAACTAACATTGCTTTGTTTCTGATCACTTTGCCACGTTCATCCAACTTATTTCTGAACACCCATCTGGTACCAATGACAGACTGGTTTGTAGGTGGAGGAACTAGGATCCAAACCTTATTCCTTTCAAACTCATTGATTTCACTTTGCATATCAATGATCCAGCCTGCTTCTTGTAGTGCTTTCTTCACAGTTTTAGGTTCTACAAGAGAGAAAAATCGTTAAAAGCACACAAGTTCTTCAACTGTGATCTAGTTTGTGTACCAGTGGTTGGATCTGAAATGATGTTATCGATTGGATGAGATGAGAGATATTTGAATTTTTTTCTTGGATACCAGGGTTTAGGTTCTCCATTGATCTTCTCTGATCTTGAAGTAGTGGCTTTGTCACTAGTATCCTTCTGATCATCTTTTCAAGGCTTTGAGGCTTATTTTCAAGGCCTTGAGCACCACTTTCAAGGTCTTGAAAATATCTTCTGTTTTCTTCTGAGCCTTTCTTGAATCCCAGTGGATTCTCAGTTTCTTCCTCTGATTCATGCTTGTTCAAATTCAAGTCTGGAAAACTTTCACTCAAAGAACCATCATAGCTTTCATCAAAAATAACATGAATGCTCTCTTCAACAAGTTTGGTTCTTTTATTGTAAACTCTATAAGATTTTATATTCAGAGAGTAACCAAGAAATATACCTTCATCACTTCTTGCATCAAACTTACCAAGAAATATACCTTCATCACTTCTTCCTCACCTTTTCTTTGTTGGAAAAATTTTTTCCCAGTGAATCAAGGTTGTTAACAATGTCTGTGCTCTTCTGCATTCGTCTTAAACAACTCATATTGACTGAGATAGATTTGATCTTGGTTTGCATCACTTGACTGGTTCCTTCAAAAGTAACCACAAATTTATCCCGGATTTCTTTGGCACTAGTGCAGGCTGAAATCCTGTTGAATTCATTTGTACTCAAAGCACAATATAAGATGTTAATAGCTTTGTAATTCTTAGAGTATTCCTCTAATTCAGAAGAAGAGAGTAAGTCTTCAGATTTGGGAGTTCTAATCCCATCTTTCTCTGTGTAGAAAGTGTGAGGTCCATTCTGTATAATGGTCCAAAGCTCTATGTCTTGATCAATGATGAACATTTTCATCAAAGCTTCCAAGTGAGCAAAATTTTCTCCACAAAATAGAGGAGGTCTGTTTGCAGCTCTTCCCTGTGAGAAACCACCATCACCTGCAGTACTCATGATCACCAGATGGTTAAATCTATACAGTGATACAAGCTCTGATACCAATTTAAAGTGTGAGTGTGCAGATGGTAATGTAGCTAAGATACTCTAGAAGGGGGGTTGAATAGAGTATGCCAACTTTTTGAAAAACTTGCTAGAAATATGAGATCTTGTGAAAGCTGGTGAATTTCAAGGCCTTGAAAACAAGTTCAAGCCCTTGAAAGAGATTCAGTTTGTGCTAAAGCAAATAAGCATTTTTCAAGGCCTTGAAAACAGTTTCAAACCCTTGAAAAACAGACATTTTTGTACGCTGCCAAAACTATGAAAGTGAATGAACTGTAAATGCAAAAGACAAATGATTTATAGAGTACTTGGGCCTACGTTTCTACCTCTGGGATCTTCTCCCTGCAGGATATTCAACTCAATTCTTATTAATCAAAAGCTAAGCCCTAGATCTCAAGCACAGAGAATTGCCTTACTCTGTTACAGCTCGTGGTTCTCCCTAACCTGTCTAGTACCTGCTCTAGCTAACTGATTAACTAAGAATTCTCAATTGTTCACCTTGAAAAAAACTTCAGAATAAAGATAGAAATAATACAGAAATGATCTACCAATGAAGTAAAATACATAAGAACACTTATAGTGTAGGAACTGAAATGAAGTATGCAGTGATCTTATGTGAACGGATTGTGAGATGAATGAACTTCTTTGATGATTTGTCAATCCAGAAATTCTTCTCTCTTTTTGCGCGTTGAGTATTCTATGTTGTTGCTTCAGTATTGAGATCTATTTAAACTTCAAACACCTCTGCAAATCTTCCCAGATTTTCTGCAACAAACTTCCTATTTTGTAGGCAACAGATTTTGACTTCTTTGACATCTTCTCCAACGGTTGGATGATCACAATCTTCAGAGATTTTGTTGTGATCTTTCTTTTAAATATCTTGGGAAGATGTCATCCAATTCTGATTGATCACAGGATCAAACTGTCCAACTGTTTCCAAATATGCATAAGTTCAGTTTAGGAAACAAGCCTGCAAAACTTGGAAATAAAATTTCCTGCAATATCAAAGTCAAACAGATGATATTCTATGTTCAAACGTGTTAGAACAATTTGTCTTTCATAATCTAATAACAATAAGACAATCATATCAATGAGCGATAAGAGATCAACTTGGAAGAGTTTACACAAAACTCCCCCTGAGAATGTGCATATAGGTTAGTCAGTTTCAAGGCTTTGAATCCAGTTTCAAGGCCTTGAAAATAGATAAACTATTTTCAGGCCTATGGTAACTTATTCAAGGCTTTGAAAGCTTATTCAAGGCCTTGAAATAGTTAGACTATTTCAAGCCTTGCACAACCTGATCTTACAGATGTAACGAAGAGTACGTTTCATTCTATGAAGCGCCTTAGGGAACTTGCTATGGTGTAGCTTCCCATACACACAGTGCTCATAAAACCCTATACTATGGCGCACATGCCGAGTGTGATAGCCTTTTTGTGACATTCAACGTTCACTCACATGATCGGGCCTCATACGCCATAGCTTGATTTGATCAACCTTTGATCTTGGCCGACAAAAATCTGACAGATTCTATGATGGCCTAACCAAATAGTACATACAAAGTTCCATCCTTAACTCCTCCGGGTAACTTATCAGAAACCTAGTAGACGCATAAATCTCCACCTTCACCCATGAAGCTGAATCCCTCGCTTTCGAGTAGACTCAATGAAATCAGATTCTTTGTGACAAGTGGTACGTGTCTAACCTCCATGAATGTGCATTTCTTCCCATCATACGTCTCGAAGCTAACTAAACCTCTTCCTATGACCTTGAAAATGGCTCTGTTTTCCATGTGAATTGATCCTTCATCTGCATGGTTGTAGCTTGAAAATAGTTACCTGTTAGAGCAGATGTTATAGTAAGCCCCATAGTCAAGAAACCACGCATCAAATTGATGCGTAACATCATCCGCCAGTAGAACAAAATCATCCTTGGACAAGTTCCCCTTCTTTACCACGCATGCAGATCCGTTATGTTCCTGTTGATTACCTCATTTTGGGCAATCTCTCTTCCAGTGCCCCTTTTCCTTGCACCAAGCACATACATCCTTGGGTAACTTATAATCAAAAATTGTTTTTTCTTGTTCTTCTTACCCTTCTTGCTTCCCCCCTTTTCCGTCAATCCGGAAGCATGGTCCTCTGTATCTGTACTTTCACCCTTGTGGCGCAATTCCCTATAATGGAGCGCGGATCTGACCTCCTCTAGGGTTAACTTATCCTTATTCACAATAAAGGATTGCACAAAGTTCTCGTATGATGGAGGTAACGAGTCCAACAACAAGAGTGCGACATCCTCATCATCCACCTTCTCTTTAATATTATGAAAATCCAGAAGAATTTTTTTCATTTGATCAAGATGATCCTTGAGAGCCGTACCTTCAGGCATCCGCATGGTGAATAGCCATTGGTTTAGCATCAATTTGCTGGTGAATGACTTCGTCATGTAGAGACTCTCTGACTTGAGCCAAAGAGTTGCCGCTCTTCTGACCTGCGACCCCAGTGATCACGTCATCCGATAAGCACAACATAATGTTGGAATGTGCTTTCTCCTCCATCAATCTATACTCGATGATGTAGCATCCATGTTTCCTTTTTCTCTGGTCAAAGGTGTCCATATGCCTTGTGATTTGAGCAAAGCCTCCAACTTTATCTTCCATAGACTTAAGCTGTTCCCTCCTGTGAATATGCCGATCTTCAAAATGGATGCGGACATTGTTCTTCGAGTGATCACGACCTAAGCTCTGATACCAGTGTGTTATGACACTCACGATCTCTCACACCTCACGAACAATGAATAAAACGACGAAACAAACAAGTTTACGTGGTTTGCTAGTACAAATTATGCTAACTACGTCCACGAGCAAGACGATCCTTTATTCAACTCAAGAGAACGATTTACACTGCTCACATATCATTATTGGAACCCAAAGGACCACTTTTATACACCCCAGTTCTGCCCCAAGCTCGGAAATGAAGTTACCATATCTTAGTTGCCGCCTCCAGGACTTGTTAGTACGATAAACATTCGTGCGAACATATTTTTGTCACACGAACAGGGTCTGGTCTTCTGGCCGCCTTTAAATTTCGTTGCTCCAGTGGTTGACTCCCTATTTAAGGCACTATTCTAACACTTCTAGAGGGAGGAAATCGAAAATCGATGTTCTTAAAATAACATACCTTCTGCTATGTGTATGAGTGATGATTTGGAGAATTTCTTTCGACGGAACTTGCTCAGCAATCTCTCGGCGGTTATGTGACAACGGCGGTGTTGCAACAGGGATTACAAAACGAAACGCGAGGCATAGGTTTGGAACCGATTCATCTTATAGTGAACATAGCTGTAACAACCCGTATTTTACTACAGGGTTATTTTAGTAATTCCATACACTATATTTATTATTTGAAAATGTGAGAATCGTATTGTTTGATATTAGTGTTAGTCGTAATAAGACGCTGCATATATCGCGTGTGGTTTATGTCGTAATGATAAACTATGCAATTATAACTATCTTGATAAATTTATATATTCCTATAATGTTATTTAATAATATTGTTTTGTTTTAAATAATAAGTTAACTATAAATTTTAAATTAATAGTGTGGTAAATGTTTATTAAAATAAAACGTTGAAGAGTTTTTCTCAGAATTAATATTTGAACTTTTATTAATCAAATTCATTTGTATATTAATTAAAATACTTTTAATAATCAAAAATTTATTTTGTCAGTAAATATTTAGTTTCTATCAGTCAAACTCCGATATAGATAGTCAAATATCGTTTATCAGTCTAATTTACTTTTAGCTGTCAAGTTTATATTTATCAGTCAAATTATTATTATTATTATTATTATTATTATTATTATTATTATTATTATTATTATTATTATTATTATTATTATTATTATTATTATTATTATTATTATTATTATTATTATTATTATTATTATTTAAAATCGTTTGTTTAAAACTTGTTAATTTATAGTCGTGTTTTATTAGTTGTCAAGTTTTAATTACTCGTCGCGTACCCGAACCACCGCGTAGTTTGGTGACCCAGCCACACCCAATCTTTTTCTCTCTCCCATCACATCTCTATTTTTCTTTTCTTTTTTTTCTTCCTCTGCTGTGTCCTGCTTCAACCTCCATCCGTACCCCCTTCACCTGCGACAAGCCGACAACCACGCCGAGCGTGGCTATGCACCAGCTAGCTACCACCTAGCTCATCACCAATCACCATCAACCTATCTCCCTCATCTCTTTCTTCTCCTTCACGTCCAAACCTCTGCTCTGTTTTTGCCGAGACACCCAAAAAATCACCATCACCAAACACCACTGCCATCAGCACCTCCTTCACCTCCACCTCTGCTTGACCTCTCCGCCTCTCATCTCCATCACCCTCTCTCCCTTCTCTGGTTTACCGAACCCATAACAACAACCACCCCAGCCACCTATCTCTCAATCTCACTCTCTTCCCCTCTGTTTTGCCGACGCAAGACCCACCAAAAACGCCACCACAACCACCACCGACACCGAACACCACCACTGCCACCAATCACCGCCACCTCCGCCTCTCTGTTTCAGCACCGAAACCCAGCAACACCAAAACCCAAACCTCCTCCATCTCTTTCTCACTCTGTTTTTGCCGAGAACAAATGCAGCAAAAACAGAGCACTCCAATAACCATCACCACCACCGTGAGCCACCACCTCCAATCACACCACCATCTCACCCAGCTCCAATCACCACCACCTCTAACCTCTCCTCTCTCTCCCTTTGCCTTGACAGAAACCCAACAGCAGCAGCAGCGCCGGTGTAACCCCCGACGCCACCCCTGCCACGTGACCCGAACGCCGATTGGCAGCACCCACAGCACCGCCACTGCTAACTCCCTCTCTCCGTCTCTCTATCGCGACCGGACGAAGCCCAGCCACCGGATTAAACCGGCGACCAGGACCCTGAACCACCGCTGCCTCCATTGCCGTCGAAGCTCCGACGAAATCGTGACCCGGAACTCCGCTTGTCCGATTCAACTTGTTTCTTGTTTGGAGCCTGACTTCGTAGAACCAGGCGTTGTCTACCTGTAGTGCAACTTGTGTATCTTCGGCTCTCACGGTGAGTATTCATGCTTAGTATCGTGTGCTTATCTTCTTTCGTGTCAAAACGTGATTTATGTCTTGTCTCAAAATATATGTTTAGTTTTGCGTGCCAATTCCTTTCATGTGATATACTTGTTTTATTTGAAAATAATTGACGCACCTCATTTCGAAATTTCTAAACTTGTCGTACTTGCTTCTATATCGTCACTTTACTACTCGTCTTCAAATCGAAAAACTCATTGTTCAACTCTCACTGTCAGAATTCATTAACAACATAAAGTGAAAGATCGCATGTACCGGAACCAGCTCGTTGTTAGTTGGTATCCCCTTAGTTGGCTTTAATTTTTCTCTCAGATGGCACGACTCTTCGCCTAGTATAGGTTATTATTATAGTGGGGGTGGGAAAGGTTTTCCATAACGCCAGGCACGGAGGAAAGGTTTTCTCACTTGTTGTCGTCCTACATCGGGAAAGGATTTTCCCAAGTTGTGACGTAGTTTATTATTATAGTGGGGGCGGGAAAGGTTTTCCATAACGCCAGGCACGAAGGAAAGGTTTTCTCTCTCGTTGTCGTCCTACGCTGGGAAGGTTTCCCCGGGAAAGGTTTTCCCAATTCATGATCTAGATATCCGATCTGAGATGATATACTTCCCCTGGTCTCCCCTGGTTACTGCGACATGATAATATGACTTGTTTCATATTCACGTTTGGAAACGTATGAATATCTCGGTAAACGAATCGGCTACTCATAATAACTTTTCGTTTAGAAACAATAACTTCTGAGAACTCTGATAATCGTTACTTCTACTCGTACTTATATTTCTGAAAATAGTTCAAGTCTTTACTCTGATGTTTATACTTATACTCTGTTACTGTTTAAACTATGTCAAATGTAAACCCGGTAACCTTTCTTAGCCACTCGATTTTACATGCTTAGGTGTTTATCCATCTAATTTTTTTCTGAACACCCATCTGGTACCAATGACAGACTGATTTTTAGCTGGAGGAACTAGGTTCCATACCTTGTGTCTTACAAATTTATTGAGTTCACTTTGCATTTCCATAATCCAGTCTGCTTCTTGTAAAGCTTCCTTCACAGTTTGGGTTCTACAAGAGAAATGAAAGTATTAAAAGCAATAAAGATTCTTCAACTGTGACCTTGTTTGTGTACCAGTGGTTGGGTCAGAGATGATATTGTCACCTGGATGAGATGAAAGATATTTGAATCTTTTTCTTGGATACCATGGTTCAGGTTCTCCGTAGATCTTTTCTAGTCTTGAAGTAGTGGCCTGATCATTCATCTCTTTCTGATCATCTTTGTCAAGGCTTTGATCTCTATTTTCAAGGCCTTGAGACCTATTTTCAAGGTCTTGAAAATAGCTTCGGTTTCCTTCTGAACCTTTCTTGAACCCAAGAGATTTCTCATCTTCTTCTTCTGATTCATGCTTGTTCAAATTCATGTCTGCAAAACTTTCACTCAAAGAACCAACATAGCTCTCATCAAAAATGACATGAATACTTTCTTCAACCAGCTTGGTTATTTTATTATAAACTCTATAAGCTTTGCTAGTAAGAGAGTAACTAAGAAATACACCTTCATCACTTCTTGCATCAAACATACCCAAGTTGTCCGTACCATTGTTGTGGACATAGCATGTTCAGCCAAAGGGTCTGAAGTATGAGATGTTTGGCTTCTCCCTTTGAAGAGTTCACATGGGGTTTTCTTCAAGATAGGCCTGATCAAGCACGTGTTCAGAATATAATTTGCTGTATTAACAGCTTCTGCTCAATAATGTTTTGGCAGCTTATTTTCTAGAAGCATTGTCCTTGACATGTCTTCAAGAGTCATGTTCTTTCTTTCAACAACTCCATTTTGATGAGGAGTTCTAGGAGTAGAGAAATTGTGAGGGATACCATGTTTAGCACAGAACAAATCAAATTCTAATTGATCAAATTCTCTACCATGATCACTTCTTATTGAAGCTATGGGCAGGTTTTTAAAGTTTTGAAGTTCTCTGCAAAGCTTTGAAAATTCAGAGAGGGCTTCGTATTTTTCTTTTAGAAACATAACCCAAGTATATCTAGAATAATTGTCTACAATGACTAGCATATACCTCTTAACTTTTGGAGTTGGTGTCCTCATAGGACCACATAAATCCATGTGAAGTAGTTCATTAGGTGTATAGGTACTTACAAACTTCTTTGGTTTGAATGAGCTTATGGTCTACTTACCTTGAGCACAAGCTTTGCATACATCATCTTCTTTGAACGTGATAGATGGTAATCCTCTTACCAGATCCTTGGAGATCAATTTGTTCAATGTATGCAAGCTAATGTGACCAAGCTTTCTGTGCCAAACCCTTGAATTCTCTTTCAAGGCCTTGAGGCACTTTAAGCTTTTACCTGCAACTTTGTTACTGAAAAGTATAAACATTGTTTGATATGGAGGCTGTGAGATTGCAATTTCCTGATTTCTCATTTTGCACCACACACTTCTCTTTATGAAAGATAACCTTGTTGCAATTATCACAAAGCTGAGATACACTAAGCAAGTTAAAATTCAAACCATCAAGTAGATACACATCATAGATAGAATTTTCATAATCACGTACCAACTACCAATACAAAGAATGTTGCATTTTCCTTTTTCACCAAGAGTAATTGAACCTTCAGATTGATATTTCAATTATGAGAATAGGGATCTCTTCCACTCATGTGTCTTGAGCAACCACTGTCCATAAACCACTTATGATCTTTGATGTTGGTGACAACCTGCAAACACCAATCACTGCCTTACCCAACTGTTAGACCAAGTGTTAAATTTGGACTCATACTCAGGATCAACCATGTTAGGTGGTATGACCCCTTTAGGAACCCAAATCTGTCTGACTTGTCCTTTAAGTTGAAATGGAAATGTGTTCCTCATTATATGAGGGTCTCTTCTTCTGAAAGGACAAGTCATCTTTATATGACCAACCTTGTTGCAAAAATGAAACTTAGGAGAAGTTTTGCTTCCAGCTTTCACAAATCTGGTATTGTTGTTTCTTGGAAAATTTGGATTGTAGCCAATACCTGTTTTAAGAACAGACTTGGAACTTCCTCCAAGAATCAAGTTTAACTTTTTGTTCTGAGCCTGCAAGATTGACTTTCACTAATTCAGATTCTTGAAGTTTCTCAGCTAGAGTAGTCTTTTGTTTATCTAATTCATCAACGTGATGTTTTAGATTAGCAAGGTTGTTACTCAATACAGATGTTCTCAGTGACTATTTCCTTGATTTGTGTTTTCAAGGCTTTGAACTGGTTTTCAAGGCCTTGAAATCACTGTCAGTTTTCTTTTGAGAAATTTCAAGATTCTGATTCAGACAAACAAGTTGTATATTCTCTTTTTCTTGCTCATGAAATTTTTCTTTCAAAAATATAATCTCCTTCAGATAGTCCTCTTCATTTAAAAGCATTGTTCTGAGATAATATGAGAGGGCTTCTTTAGGATTTGAAATCAAACAGATTACCATTACCTCAACGTTCTTTTCAGAACTTTCATCATGCTTGGCCATGAAGCATAGGTTGGCATGTTCTTCTTTAGATTCAGATTCACTTGAGCTATATGAATCACTCCCTGAAGCTATCATAGCTTTCTTAAAACTAAGATTTTTGAAAGTAATTTAAGCTAAATTTGAACTTGAAGTTGAAATTGGTAGGGCAAGACAAACTGAGAAGTAAAATCTGAATAAGCCGGGGATTTTGGGTTATGTCTCTTGTTTATCCTCGCATGCCTAACTGATATGTGTTACTTGTCCTTACTCTCATTCCATTTTCAAGCCTTAGTGCTTATACATGTTCGAATGACCAGTGACTGACTGGGGAATTTCCCGCCCACCCTCATCCTTGGTTTTGAAATACTATATCCTACACGTATGTGTGTTCTTTCTTACATGACTTAAGGATTTTTTACCCCGCTTTGTGCTAATTTATGATTGTTCAATCGCACTTCACTATATGCTTCGTTATTTGTGAGTGTTATATTCTCAAGTGCCACAAATTGCAACGAGTCTCTTATATGATTTGCTATTGGGTGCGTACTTGTATGATGTCTTCTTGCACGGTTAGAACCGTTTTTGTGCGTAATGTCCATACCTATTTGCATACCCTCCGAATCGCGTAATCGATAAGAAATTGTATAGGGCATATGAACGATAGGCAACACCGCTACGCCACCAGAAGCAACACGTCTACCCGAATGGAAGGAGTTGAAGAATTGCACCCACAGGTGACTCAATTGATCGCTCAGATGGGTCAGTTTGTTCAGGATATGAACAACAATCAAGGCAATCCAATCAACACTGTTTCCAATGAACGGGAACCAGACTGGTCTAAGAAGATAGGTTAAAGAAACCCGAGCAAATTTTACGGGAAAGAGGATCCAGTGCTGCTCGAAAACTGGATCAGGGACTTCGATAAAATCTTCCATGCAATGGAATGTCCCGAAGCCCGCAAGGTCAATGAGGCGGCTTTCTATTTCAAGGACACAGCCGATAACTGGTGGACAGCTAATCGAGCAAGGCTCGTAGCTCAAGAAGGCTTTAACTGGGAAGCAATGAAGGCTTCTATGAGAGCAAACTTCTATCCAGAGCACGTCAAGGAACATAAGTATAATGAATTCATCACGTTGAAGCAAGGCAACGACTCCATGACAGACTACTATGACAAGTTCGTGGAGTTAGCTCGATTTGTAGAAGACACAGTGCCTACGGAAGGACGCATGGCCACTCGCTTCATAGCAGGTTTGAAGCACGACGTTCAGAGGATCATGCTCACAAGGGGCTATGACACCTAGTCTGAAGCATATGGGATAGCAGCAAATATCTGGAGAGTCGATCATGCACTAAGTCAACAGCTCGAAAAGAGAAAGGCGGCAGGTTTAGAGGCTGGAAGCTCTGACCATGGAAGAAACAACAAAGAGGAAACAAAGAAGTACTTTAGGTTCGGCATTGGTGGAGGAAGGGAGAACTTTAAACCCAGGAATGTTAGCGACCAACACAACAAGGCAGAAAGGCCGACCCACCACTTTTATTGTAATATATGCAACGAGGACCACCAAGGAGTTAATTGTGATGGAAGTAAGGTGACATGCAACTATTGTGGCATATTGGGCCACAGGAAGTATGAATGCGACAAAATGAAGGCAGCAGAGATACAAGGCAATAATGGAGGTAATAACCAAGGGGTTGCGCAGAAAAACTATTTGGGAAATGGACGGAACTACCAAGGGAATCAGAAGAAACAAATTGGGAATGGATCTCAGCTGAACAGCCAGAATAGGGGAAATCATTTATGCAACAACAACAACAGGAACGGCGTTGCTGGTCAGCACGGAAACCATTATAACGTGAATGGGAATGGGAATGGAGCTCATAACAGGAATGTGGCCTTCAACGGCAACCATGGAGCTGGCAGCAATGGAAACGGAAACGGAAGGAGTGCAGCTCAAGGCAATATCCAGACGACAGATGGTCAAATCTTTATGATGAACCAAGTAGGGGATGAAGCAGCATACAACATGGGGACATGTATGCTTTCTGTCTACTATCACCCTACTTTTCTCTTCGTATTAGAAACCCATCGAGACTCTTAGAAATTCTTTCAAGCTTCGAGGACGAAGCTCACTCTTAAGTGGGGGAAGATGTAACGACTCTGTTTTGTCCGTGCATTCATTTACCTGTTAATTATCTCCTTGTCTAACCGTGACTTCCAATTGAGACCTCCAAGTTCTAGTACTGTGCTCAAGCTTCGAGGACGAAGCTTAGTCCAAGGAGGGAAGGATGTAACAACCCGTATTTTACTACCGGGTTATTTTAGTAATGCCATACACTATATTTATTATTTAAAAATGTGAGAATCATATTGTTTGATATTAGTGTTAGTCGTAATAAGACGCTGCATATATCGTGTGTGGTTTATGTCGTAATGATAAACTATGCAATTATAACTATCTTGATAAATTTATATATTCATATAATGTTATTTAATAATATCGTTTTATTTTAAATAATAAGTTAACTATAAATTTTAAATTAATAGTGTGGTAAATGTTTATTAAAATAAAACGTTGAAGAGTTTTTCTCAAAATTAATATTTGAACTTTTATTAGTCAAATTCATTTGTATATTAGTTAAACTACTTTTAATAATCAAAATTTATTTTGTCAGTAAATATTTAGTTTCTATCAGTCAAACTCCGTTATAGATAGTCAAATATCGTTTATCAGTCTAATTTACTTTTACCTGTCAAGTTTATATTTATCAGTCAAATTATTATTATTATTATTATTATTATTATTATTATTATTATTATTATTATTATTATTATTATTATTATTATTATTATTATTATTATTATATACACATAATTTCATAAATTGATATATACACATAATTTCAAAAAAATGATATTATTGAAACTTATCAAAACGAACAAAAGATTTTTTCTTCAAAAGTAATTGAAAATATTTCTTTAAAATTTCAAAACTTGCAAAATTAGAAATATTGCGTATTCATACGTATTACTTTTCATCGTCTCATAATCTATATATAATTAATCTCAAATAAAAAAATATCCCTGAAAAATAAGTTTCTAAAAATCTCATTTTGGACCTCTCTGCGTATTGTTGAGCCTAGCTCACCCAAACGTCTTGACTTGAAAACGAGGTTAAATTGCAAAGAAATCTCAAGACAAAATTGATGTTTCGAAACAGTGGCATTTTGGGATTTTGCATCACAACAGTGGTATTTTGGTATTTTAAGTACAACATAGAAATATTTTGGGTTCTTCCTCGTTGTTATGCATAGGCACTAAACACCAATTCCAGCAACGGAACAACACAACATAGCACAAACAAGACCCCGCAAACTCCTCAGTTGTGTTTTCTGATAATGTTAGCACGGATGAGAAAATCGAGCTTAGTCAGAGACTTGGAGTACAACTTGCAGAAGAACATGTTTCCTACCTGGGCCTCCCTAGTGCTTTCGGCCGAAGCAGGTCCACTTCCTTTGGCTACTTGCCTGAACGCATCAGTAACAAAACGAAGGGTTGGAAAAGCGAGGAGTTGTCGATTGTAGGGAAAGAGGTGCTTATTAAGGCGTTGGTTCAAGCCATCCCTAACTATGCAATGGGTTGTTTTCTCTTGCCCATGAAGGTGTGTCATGATATGGAGCGCCTTGTTCGACGTTTCTGGTGGGGCGGAAATGAAGAAAAAAGGAAGATACATTGGGTTGCGTGGGACAAATTGAAGACGGCAAAAGAGGACGGAGGCCTTGGTTTCAGAGATTTTCGGGATTTTAATGTGGCAATTTTGGCAAAGCAAACTTGGCGTTTCTTGCGAAAACCGGACAGCCTTGTAGCCCGGGTATTTAAAGCTAAGTATTTCAGAAACTCTTCAATAATTGATATGAAACCCGGCCAAAACTGTCAGGCCTCGTACGCTTTTAGAAGCATTCTTGCAGGTCGGGATCTCATTAAATCAGGATTACATTGGAGAGTTGGTGATGGCAACCGTATTAAGATCTTCAAAGATAATTGGCTTCCTCGCGGAAGTACTAGAAGAGTAATTACACCTCCCCCAACTGGCTTTGAGGAAGCTACTGTTGATTATTTGATCGACCCGGCGACACGAACATGGGATGTAAGTAAAATGCAGCATCTTCTTTTACCGGTTGATATTGACACTATTTGTTCCATCCCATTAGCAAAATATTCTGATCATGATGATTACTTCTGGGCCTATACGGATGACGGGTTATACTCCGTTTCGTCTGGTTACAAAGCACAGTTGATTCGATCCAAGGGTGAGCCGTCTTCGTCAGCAGGTCCTGTTAATAGACAGTGGCTTCAGCGTATGTGGGGGCTCAAAATTCCAAAGAAATTAATCTTCCATGTTTGGCCTCTTTGGAATAACTCACTTCCAGTGGCTTCCCAATTCCGTTCAAGAGGTCTGAACATCAATAGTGAGTGTATTGTTTGTCATGATGGAATCGAAACTGAGGAACATGCCTTCCTACTCTGTGATAATGTGAAGGAAGTTTGGAGTACATGTCCAGACCTAGACTTTGTTCTTAGATGGAAAGAAAGGCTCAGAGACTTGATAGTAGAGGTATTCACTTCCCACACGACTGCAATTTGTGAGAGTTTTGTGGCAATTATCTGGGCAATTTTGCGCGCTCGGAATGATAAAGTTTTCAACGGCAAAGATACTACTCCTCCTCAGATTTCTAGGCTCGGCAGTGGCTATATCCAGTGGTTCCAGGAGGCAAAGCTTTGGGGTTATCTTGGCGTTCACCCATTGACTTCTTCGACAGCAGCAAGATGGTCAGCCCCAGCTCCAAATTCAGTCAAAGTCAACTCGGACGCATCATGGATAAGTCTGGGTTTGCATTCGGGGCTGGGCTGTGTGTTACGTTCTTCTCAAGGAGCATTTGTTGCGGCTAGACATCAGCGAGTCTCGGGGATCCTCTCTCCACTTACTGCAGAACTTGAAGCAATTAGAATGGGAGTGTTACTTGCTCGCGAACTCAAGATCGAGAGAATTGAAGTGAAAACGGATAGTCAGGTGGCAACTCAATTGGTGCGTGACGGCTGCAGTGGGAAAATTACGGCGGCAACAGCTTTGTCAAACATGCGCTCCATAGTAGCTAACTGTCGTGAACTTCTCAACTATTTTCAGGAGTCCGTGGTCACACATGTGGGTAGGAATGGAAACAAATTTGCCCACTGCGTTGCGCAAAAAGGATTAGTTGAGGACGATATGTCGTACTACTCACAAGTCCCGATCTGGGCACAAAATGTATTTTTTAGATGATTTTGAGGGAGTGACGTCTCATTCATAATGAAAAATTTCTCCTCAAAAAAAAAAAAAAAAAGACCCCGCAAACTCCAGCAGCACAATCAAACAACGTTTTGGCAGCACTCGAACCAAAATTACCCCGTGGCCAACGCGCGCGGGTAAAACTAGTAATTTATCCAAACAATAAAGTGGTTTCATTGCCGTAGCTATCAGCATGAATAACTTCCTAATCCGGATTATTGAAAAGCAAGACAAACTTATTCCTATTTCCAGTCTTCTTTCGGATTCATCAAAAAAACAAAATCTTCTTTCGTAGAACTCACACCCAATCTAGCTAAAACCTATTATAAAAGAACCCATCCCCGTTCACAACCAAATCAACAAAAACACCTTAACATTCTTTGCGAGAGAGAGAGAGAGAATGAACAGTGCTGTGAAGTCCGACAAACAACTTTCGAGTATGGAGCTTCAGCGGCCGAGTCATGAAGACGCCGCTCCGCTCCGGAAAGTCATTACCGTGGCAGCCATTGGTGCCGGAACCCAGTTCGGGTGGGCCCTGCAGTTGTCCCTGCTCACACCGTATATCCAGCTCCTCGGAACGCCCCACCAGTATGCCTCCTTCATCTGGCTCTGCGGTCCCATCTCCGGCATGATTGTTCAGCCGCTCGTCGGTTACTTCTCAGACCGCTGCAACTCCCGATTCGGCCGCCGCCGTCCCTTCATCGCCGCCGGAACCGCTCTCATCGCAGTCGCCGCCTTATTAATCGCCTTCGCCGCCGACATCGGACACATGGCCGGCGATCTCTTAATAGTGAATGCGCTCAAGCCACGAGCCATCGCTGTTTTTATCATCGGCATGTTGCTCTTCGACGTCGCAAACAACATGGTAGCGAGTCCCTGCCGTGCCCTCCTCGCCGATCTCTCCGCCGGCGACCCAAAAAGGACGAGAACGGCTAACGCGTTGTTCACCTTGTTTATGGCTATCGGGAATATTGTCGGGGACGCCGCCGGAGCTTATTCTCACCTCTATAAGTTGTTTCCGTTCTCCGCCACACGTGCATGTAACGTGTACTGCGCGAACCTCAAGAGCTGCTTCTTCTTGTCCATAGCTCTGCTCGTCACTCTAACCACCTTGGCAGTCGCCACAGTACGTGAAAAGCCACTCTCCGAGATCGAACCGGGCGAAACTGTTGAACCGGCGGAGAGCAAACGGGTTCCTTTCTTTGGGGAATTATTTTCTGCCTTGAAGGGCTTGCCAAGGTCCATGTGGATCCTTCTTCTGGTGACATGCCTCAACTGGTTCGCGTGGTACAGCTTCTTGTTGTTCGACACTGATTGGATGGGACGTGAGGTCTACGGTGGAAAACCTGGGGACAAAGTATACGATCACGGCGTTCGAGCTGGCGCGTTAGCTCTCATGCTTAACTCAGTGGTAGTTGGTATCACATCTCTTGGAATGGAGTATATGGCGCATGGACTAGGTGGCGTGACGAGGTTATGGGGTGGGGTGAATATTTTGCTGGCAGCTGGTCTTACCATGACGGTTGTCATCACAAAGAAGGCGGAGTCAGCTAGGCACTTGGCTGCCGTCCACAATATTAGCGCCGCGGAAGCAAAATTGCCAGGGACAGGTGTCAAGATCGGCGCGTTTTCTCTGTTCGCTGTTCTGGGTATCCCTCTTGCGATCATGTACAGTGTTCCTTTTGCTCTCGCTTCTATATTCTCCAGCAACTCTGGCGCTGGACAAGGTCTCTCTCAGGGAGTTCTGAATCTGGCCAATTGTGTTCCATCGATGATCGTGTCCTTAACCGCTGGAGCTTGGGACGCCCTATTTGGTGGCGGAAACTTACCAACTTTTGTAGTTGGAGCCGTCGCAGCTGTTGCAAGTGGGTTGTTGGCGATGATCATGCTTCCGTCCCCACCGCCGGACAATGCGTTCAATCAGGCCGCCTTTGGAGCGCACCAAGATGAAGATTTGGATTTTTAGAGTTTTTGTGGTTTTATATTTTTCTGCACTTTTACAAAGTTTACAACTCTATGTCGTGATAATTAATGACTATATTTTATTGATTAAATATTTGCACCGTTGCCTCATACAGAATGTACTCGTACGCGAATCTAGTAAGTTCTGCGTGATAGTATAATTATCATTGTTAGATGGGCTTTGTGAGGTAGTTAAATGTGGTCGATCCATGTTTAAAATTGCCACTACATAAGGTATCCACTGTGATCTATTGCATGCTGGGAACTGTTGGGGAATCCGGGCTCAAAACACGACAAATAACCAAGTCGTAGCGGAAGCAAGTAACCCAAAAATCAAACTTTCCCCACGAATATGCAACTAAACGGAGAGCACCACAATTGCAAGTAAACAATAAGCTAAAAACGAGACAAGACAATTTTTAACGTGGAAAACCCGAAAACGGGAAAAACCACGGAGTCACTCTCGACTCAAAGCTTCCACTATAATCAACAATAGTAGGATCACAACTCATACATCTCTAGCAAGCTAGAGGATCAACCAAGCAACAAGAAAAACCTTTCTTTGCTTACAAATACATCTAGACTATAATCTAGGGTGAACCGAGAAAGTGAACCTAGAGAGCTCTAAAACGAAATCCAACCGGTAGATAGTTGACTTACCTACCCAGGAGATGCCTCCTCAAATTTCAGCCCAATCGGAGCAAAAATCACCGTCGGATCTTCGCCGGAAGTGGCTGGTCGCAGCCTTCAAACAAACCCAGCAAACTCACTGTTTTGTTTCTCCCGTTACTCTCTACTCTCTCTCACTGTGTGATAATCTTTTCACCAACACACACCAGCTGTTTTATGACCCACTCACAATTCATGGATGAAACAAAAAACAACCATTGGCCACAAAATGATCCACGTAGCCAACCAAGGACACTCCACAAATTCACATGTGGTAACCTGGAAATAAATCCAAACCTTTTTCTTTTTCTTTTTTGTTTTCTTTAATTACTCACATGAGCAATTATCTGGTGTGTCGCACCCACAATGAGGTGGACTACACCAACAATCTCCCCCTCCACCTCATGTGGAGGACTCCATACCCGCGAGGCTTCTACACACTTCAAGCTTCGCGATCGGTACGGACTTCGTCATCATATCAGCACCATTGTCGTCGGTATGAATCTTGACAAGTTCAACCGACCTCGCATCCAACACATCCCGTATCCAATGATACCTCACATCGATGTGCTTGGATCTCGAGTGAAAACTCGAGTTCTTGCTGAGATGGATCGCACTCTGACTGTCACAGTACAGAGTATACTTCTCTTGCTTCAACCCCAGCTGCTGTAACAGCTTCTTCATCCAAAGCAACTCCTTGCAACCCTCAGTAGCTGCAATAAACTCAGCCTCAGTAGTAGACAATGCAACGCATTTCTGCAACCTAGACTGCCACGACACTGCTCCCCCTGCAAAAGTGTTCAGATACCCAGACGTAGACTTCCTCGAATCGATATCCCCAGCTATGTCAGCATCCGTGAAACTAACAAGAGTAGGATCACCATTACCAAAGCAAATACACAACTGAGAAGTACCCCTGAGATACCTGAATATCCACTTAACCGCAGACCAATGCTCTCTACCAGGATTGGAGAGAAACCGACTGACAACGCCAACCGCGTGAGCTATGTCCGGCCTCGTACACACCATGGCGTACATCAAACTACCCACCGCTGAAGCATACGGAACCGACATCATGTCTTCCTTCTCTGCCTCTGTCTTGGGACTCTGCTTTGAGCTCAACTTGAAATGACCTGCAAGAGGTGTACTAACTGGCTTCGCCTGGTCCATATTGAACCTCTTCAGGACCTTCTCAATGTAGGACTCCTGAGATAACCAAAGCCTCTTGGCTTTCCGGTCTCGCGAAATTCTCATACCCAGAATTTGCTCCGCGGACCCCAAATCCTTCATAGCAAAGGATTTGCCCAACTCCTTCTTCAATCTGGCAATCATGCTGGCATCACGACCAACGATCAACATGTCATCGACATACAGAAGAAGAATGATCGAATCACCGTCAGAGAAATTCTTCACAAACACACAATGATCTGAAGTTGTCTTCTTGTATCCATGCTCCCCCATGAACGAGTCAAACTTCCTATACCATTGTCGCGGTGCCTGCTTCAAGCCATACAGACTCTTTTTCAGCTTGCACACGAGATTCTCCTTTCCCTGAACTCTGAAACCCTCCGCCTGTTCCATGTAGATCTCCTCCTCCAAATCACCATGGAGGAACGCAGTCTTGACATCAAGCTGCTCAATCTCCCAGTCTCTGCTGGCAGCTATACCCAGAACAACCCGGATAGACGACATCTTCACCACCGGTGAGAATATCTCCTTGTAGTCTACTCCTTTCTTCTGCCTGAACCCTTTCACAACCAATCTTGCTTTATACCTTGGTTCTGAGTTCTCTGACTTCAACCTGTAGACCCATCTGTTCTTGAGTGCTCTCTTACCCTTAGGCAACTCCACCAACTCATAGGTGTTGTTCTCATGTAAGGACCGCATCTCAGATTCCATGGCTTTCAGCCATTTCTCTTTCTTGTCAACTGTCATGGCTTCATCATAGCTCTCTGGCTCCCCCTCATCCGTGAGTGTCACATACTCAGACGGAGAATACTTCCAATAGGGTTGCCGATCTCTGCTAGATCTCCTCAACTCTGTAACAGCTGGAGCTGGTGGCTCTGGAGGTACCTCATCATCCTGTGCATCTGCCTGATCATCAACTAGAGGTGGATCAACATCACCTGCATCACCCTGATCATCCTGCACTATCTCATCACCATGCTCTGCTGGAGTAGGAACTGGACTCATGTCCACCAAATCATCACCATCAGCCTGAGGCTTATCACATCTATCAATGTCCTCAATAGTCTAATCTTCGAGAAATACCACATCTCGGCTCCTGACAATCTTCTTGGTAACTGGATCCCATAACCGGTATCCAAACTCCTCATGGCCATAACCCAGAAAGATACACTGCTTGGATTTGTCGTCAAGCTTTGATCTTTCATCTTTCGGGACATGTACAAATGCCCGACACCCGAACACTCTCAAGTGATCGTAAGACACATCTCTACCTGTCCAAACTCTGTTAGGTATATCTGTCTCCAAAGGAACTGAAGGAGAGAGATTGATCAAATCCACAGCTGTTCTCATTGCCTCACCCCAAAAGGTTCTTGGCAGCTTTGCCTGTGACAACATACATTTGATCTTCTCAATCATGGTCCTGTTCATCCTCTCTGCTACACCATTATGCGGTGGGGTCTTGGGAGGTGTCCTCTGATGCTTAATCCCATGGTTCCTGCAATACCAGTGAAAGGAACCCTTGTACTCACCGCCATTGTCAGTCCTGATGCACTTCAATGGCTTTCCAGTTTCCCTCTCAACACTAGCATGGAACTCCTTAAACACATCAGCCACTTGATCCTTACTCCGAAGAGTGTATGCCCACACTTTCCTTGAATGGTCATCAATGAAAGTGACAAAGTATCTCGCACCACCAAGTGTTCGCGTCTTCATGGGTCCACAAACATCAGAATGTACCAGTTCTAGAATAGCAGACTTTCTAGAACCATATGAATGCTGAAAACTAAATCTGTGTTGCTTTCCAGCCAAGCAATGAGTACAATGTTTCAAAGGATTACCTTTAATACCAGGGAGCTGCTCTCGCTTGGTTAGGACATCAAGTCCTTTCTGACTCATGTGACCCAGCCTCTTGTGCCACAAATCTGTAGAGGAATCATCAACTGCATTTACCACTGGACTGGTAAGCTTCGCGTGCATCACATACAGTGAACACTCCTTCATCCCTCTAGCAACAACCAGCGAGCCCCGAGTAAGTCTCCATTTCCCATTACCGAAATGATTGATATACCCGTCTTCATCAAGCTTCCCTGAAGAAATCAAATTCAGCCGAATATCTGGAACATGTCTGACATCCCTGAGAACAAGCTTGCTTCCAGTGTTAGCCTCCAAGAATACATCACCCATGCCAATGATCTTTGACACACCATCATTCCCCATCTTGACAACACCATAGTCACCTGGTCTGTAAGATGAGAAGAACTCCCTCCTGGAGGTAACATGAATGGAAGCCCCGCTGTCAATAACCCAGCAGCTGCTCTGACAAGCTATACTGACAACATTCTCCTCACAGACAATGAGAGTATCATCCTTAGTCGTTGTAGCAACTGTCTTCTCATTCTTGTTGTCTGACCCATTATGTCCCTTGTTCTTCAGCTTCCTGCACTCTTTCATGAAATGTCCCATACCCCCACAATGGTAGCATTTCACACTTTTCTTCCAATCACTCGACTGGCCTCTCGAGTTGTTCCTGTTTTTCTTAGGACCCCTGCTGTGACTTCTCCCTCTATCCTGTTTCTTTTCTGAAACCAGTGCCTCAGCCTCCGAGTTCATGCCTGACTCGGACCGTCTAGCTTCTTCATTCAACAAGCTATCCTTGACCATATCATTGGTCAACTTTCCATCTGGAGCTGAATTGCTGAGAGCCACTGTCAAAGTTTCCCAACTATCCGGCAAGCTACTGAGAAGAAACAATGCCTGAATCTCATCATCAAATACAATCCGCATCGCCGTTAGCTGATTCATGAGCTCCTGAAACCTGCTCATATGCTCAGACACACTCTGGCCATCCCTGTACCTCAAATTCACAAGCCGCTTCATGAGGTGCATCTTGTTCTGAGCTGTCTGCCTCTCATACAAAGACTCTAGCTTTTTCCACAAAACATCCGCTCTTGTCTCTTTGGCGACGTTGTGAAAAACGCTTTGGTCAATCCACTGTCTGATAGTGGCCACAGTCTTCCTATGCAATGTGTCCCATGCTTTGTCTGTCATAGTGGCCGGCTTCGAAGAATCACCTTCGACAGGATCATACAAATCTTTACAGAATAGCAAATCCTCCATCCTTGGCTTCCAAATTGAATAATTTGACGAAGTCAATTTTATCATCGTGCCACCAACACTATGCTCATCCATTTTAGTCAACGCTACAACCGAGCCAGCAACAATCAACCGGGCTCTGATACCACTTGTTGAAGAATCCGGGCTCAAAACACGACAAATAACCAAGTCGTAGCGGAAGCAAGTAACCCAAAAATCAAACTTTCCCCACGAATATGCAACTAAACGGAGAGCACCACAATTGCAAGTAGACAATAAGCTAAAAACGAGACAAGACAATTTTTAACGTGGAAAACCCGAAAACGGGAAAAACCACGGAGCCACTCTCGACTCAAAGCTTCCACTATAATCAACAATAGTAGGATCACAACTCATACATCTCTAGCAAGCTAGAGGATCAACCAAGCAACAAGAAAAACCTTTCTTTGCTTACAAATACATCTAGACTATAATCTAGGGTGAACCGAGAAAGTGAACCTAGAGAGCTCTAAAACGAAATCCAACCGGTAGATAGTTGACTTACCTACCCAGGAGATGCCTCCTCAAATTTCAGCCCAATCGGAGCAAAAATCACCGTCGGATCTTCGCCGGAAGTGGCTGGTCGCAGCCTTCAAACAAACCCAGCAAACTCACTGTTTTGTTTCTCCCGTTACTCTCCACTCTCTCTCTCACTGTGTGATAATCTTTTCACCAACACACACCAGCTGTTTTATGACCCACTCACAATTCATGGGTGAAACAAAAAACAACCATTGGCCACAAAATGATCCACGTAGCCAACCAAGGACACTCCACAAATTCACATGTGGTAACCTGGAAATAAATCCAAACCTTTTTCTTTTTCTTTTTTGTTTTCTTTAATTACTCACATGAGCAATTATCTGGTGTGTCGCACCCACAATGAGGTGGACTACACCAACAGGAACAATATGTTGGTATGAAGGGTATTTGTCTTCTCTCCGGTCATAACCGGCAATGGAATTTAATCTTAACATGTACCTTCATCAAAATCGTGAATGATGATACCTAATGACTCAATTCCTCCGTTGGTCTCAAAGAATGCACGTAAATATCGTACCACGAATGTCGTGTGGGTGTGTTAGTATTTACCTAACGTGATAGCAATTTTAGGAGTTTGGCTTTGCTACGGTTGCCCAAGGTACAGTTCATGTCCTGTACAAATCGAACATGTCACCTCAAGCCATGCCAGACCTGATCCAATGGAGATTAACACAGCAACCTTTTGTCATTCTCACTCCAACGCGCACCATTCTCTCCCACTTCTGTCTTTCGTTTGTTCAGAGGTAGAAAACCTCATTACCACCTCCTCAGTCTCTCCCCAACCCAACCGACCCATCACCGTTCTCTCACCCTGACCCAATCAAAGAGAAGGTTTTCTTAACACCCCAATTAGACCCAAACAACAATCTTCACGATCAGAACTCTCAAGTGACCTCGTAGCAAAAGCCAAACCCAGATCTCCACAAACACAAATCGTCAATTGGGTTTCGAACTTCCGCAATTGGCAGTGTTTGTCGTCGATTTCAAAGTTAACAGTCTGCTTCACCCATATTTTACACTATACAGAGGTTGTTGTTACCTGTGACGATTAGCTATTGCAATTTATCTTAACTACGACAAGTGGGTTTTTCACCGAGTCAATCCAATTTCAAAGGGAACCGAGAAAATTGTTGAAGAAAGAGAAAGGGTGCATGGCATGGTGGTAGCATCGCCGATTGTTTTGTGGGGATGGATGTTAGTATTGTTGAGGATGGAGGATGGTGCGCGTGGAATTCAAATGAGAAGAAATCGGTGTGTTAATTCTCCATTGGATCTAGTCTGACAAGGCTCAATGTGAAACGTCTGATTTTTTTTTTTTTTTAGACAGTGAAACGTCTGATTAGTACTGTACATGATATGTACCTTACGCAACCATAGCAAAGCCGAAATTCCAATTTTAGACGCTATCAAGTCTCCACACACACACGAACAAGTTGACACATGCAATTGACTTTTAATTTTCTGATTGATGATTAAATTCGTGAAATTAAAAAACTTAAAATATAAAAAGACGTACCTAATCTAAAACGACTTGATACGGGTCAGTCGTATATTCATCAACCGTGTTATTGAATTATTTATTTAATTGCTAGTTAGTATTATTTATTTGCTGGTTTAATTATTTTGTTAATTAGTTTATTTATTGAATTAGTCATTTATTTAATTAGTTAGTGAACCGGGCTTGACCTGTAAGAGTGTAGGTTAGGGTTAGCTTATTTTAGTATTTAAACAGTGTAGTTGTTCAGTTTTAGTCATGGAATAAGAATTGTTATGTTTTCTTGATTTAACTTCAGATTATTTTCGTTTAGTAGTTGTAGTTTACACCGTAGCATCGCTACGTGGGATACTGGTATGTATCAACTAGTGCTTGTATTGACGAATGGTGGATATGGGTGGTCTCCCTTGCGTCGTTCTTATTCTCGTTCTCGAAGATCCCGCATACATCGAAGAACTCTGCCAGCAGGTGAATAAAAAAATTAATTATCTCACCTTGGCAGAGTTGGAACACCGCCAGACGAGTGGGTATCTCAGCATGAGAGATCTGGAAGACATCAAGCCAGTGGGGGACGACACCTAGAAGTGACCACTGAGGAGTTCTATCGCATCCATGAGCAAATATTCGAGCCCAAACTCGTACCGTCTCAAGATCCGGCGAGCAGACACTGGGAACAACATGAAAAGCAAATCTGAAATCACCACAATCGCAGCCGCCACAACAAACCCTAGCAATGCCACTGGAAGCCCAGCCACGAACTGTTCTGCAAAAGCCAGACCAGATCCGTCCACCAATCATGCCACTGCCGACATCTTCTCCAGCTCCGGCAAACGAGGAAGCCTTCTCTGCGTCACCAAGCACCCCTACCGTCGTCTACGATCTAGATGTCTCGCGCCCCCTCACGACCGCGACCAAGCAGCAGCCACCGCCGCAGACGCCAGCCGCTTCGTTTGCCGCTGCCTCCAGTAAGCCGGAAAGTCGAGTGGCGTTTGTATTTGGCCTGGACGACCACCGACCGGCCTGCGCAAGCCACCAGCATCCACATGTGAGCAACAAACAGGCCCACGACGCGATTCCACCGTCGTGACTCCAAGAAGCAGAGGTATGTGCTTATCGGGTCGGATTAGCCGAGCAGTTTCATTCGGCTCAATTTTAGCCATCGGATTCCTTCCGGCTCAACGTCGGCTCAGGCTTTCTTTCGACTCCTCCTGAGCCAACGGCTCCACCTTGGCTCCAAGTGAGCTGTAAGCCACTTTGTAGCCAATTTTTGAGGCACCACTATAATTTTTTGAGACATGGGGTGTGTCTTAGGGTTTTTTGCCCTCCCGAGTATGTTTCCATCTTTCATTCTTCGGGATTTGGCTTCCAGAGTGGTGTTCACAAGTTCATTCGTTTTCAATTTGATCCGGGCATACATAATGGTGGCCTTGTTGCCGATTTTTCGCATCACCACCTTGAGGACAATGTGTTTTTTGAGCGCGGAGGAGTTGATACGGGTCAGTCTTATATTCATCAACCGTGTTATTTAATTATTTATTTAATTGATAGTTAGTATTATTTATTAGTTAGTTTATTTTCTTTTGTTAATTAGTTATTTATTGAGTTAGTCATTTATTTAATTTGTTAGTGAACCGGGCTTGGCCCGTAAGAGTGTTGGTTAGGGTTAGCTTATTTTAGTATTTAAACATTGGAGTTGTTCAGTTTTAGTCATGGAATAAGAATTGTTATGATTTCTTAAGTTAAATTCTGATTATTTTCGTTTAGTAGTTGTGGTTTACACCGTAGCATCTCTACGTGGGATGCTGGTACGTATCACGACTCGATTGAACGGGCCTGCAAAAAGAATCGTTTAAACAAACCCGGTCCATGACTTGACAACTAAATAATTAAAAAATACAATACACTATGCATGCATAATACAAGGCTTGAGTTACTTCGGAGGTTGACGTTCTCGTGTACTCCGTCGTGGCGCTGTCAGTTGACGGTTGAATATCCGAATCAACTCCCCGCGTTAACAATCATCTTGACCCCAAGGCGGAAGAAAAACCGATGACACCCCTGTGCGGCTTTGGTCAATCCTGTAATAGATCGCGTTGGCCGTGTAATACACTGTAAATTTGTTAGGGGTAAAGTAGTAATTTGGGGAGGGAAGTACGAATTTGGTTGCGATTAGTGTTTGGGTAAATTATCGTGTTTTAGAACTTGGAGAATTTCGTGCGGTAATTCGAGAAAAAAACATTAGATATGATATTCGCAATTTAATTTGTGAGTCTGTCTATTTTTAGCCGAGAGTGCGTGTGCGACCACTGCGAGACTTCATGGGCTTGCCACACCCAATCACTCTAATAGTTATTTTTCAAATCATATTCTTCACCAAGCTTGCCTTCTCCTTCCTCCACAATAGCCCTCACAAACTCACCTCCATAACCACCATCGTCCCTTTCATCACCATCATCATTTTCTCTCTCGGCAATAACAACCGAGACCAATCATCACCCCCACCTCCCTCTCTGTCTCTCTTCTCTGTATCATTTCCCTCTATGTTCACCGAGACCAGCAGCGGGCAGCCGAAAAAGTTGTAGCAGCAGCGGCGGCCAAGCAGGGAGCCACCACCGCCGCTGTTCCCGACGGGAAACCACCAAAATGAACATCACCACATATCTCTCTGCTTCATCCCTGCTCCCTTTCTTTCTCTCCCTCTATGCCTCGACTGGAAGAAGTAGAAGCATCGACGTAACCGGTAAAAGGCTGCCAGCACCTCCGAGCCAACATTAATTCCGGCAAGATTCTTGAGTGTTTGCCTCCAGCACCACCACCCACAACCTCTATCCGCTTCCAGTAGAATCCTAGGACCCCGGCGAGACCGCAACCATTAACACTGGTGACGAAGATCACCTCACAACATTACCAACGAGAGATGCGACCCGGCCTAATTCTTGGCCGTTTCTTGCAATTTTGATTCGTGTATGGTTTAAATCTTGTCGTGTGTTGATTACAATAGTCAAAATCATGGCTTGCATACTTTGATGCATGTTAAGATCGATCGAATTAGTATTTCTTTTTAAGAGGGTTAAAGTGTCTTTTACATAAACATTTTTTAGTGTTAATGTAGGAGGAGGTCACTACAAAAAAATCGGTTGATTACGATGAAAAAACTCGTCATGAAATTCAAAAATTTTGTCGTTAGAGCGGAAAGACGACGAAATATTTTTGTCGAAAGTTTGTCGGTATAGCTCCGTCGTTAGTTCGCCGGGGCAACAGAATATCCGCAGGTCGGTGAAAGATATGTACCGACCGCTTTTTCCAACCATATATTTTCGTCACTGGGCTTTTACCGACGACCTCCCGATCATCAAATTTCGTGGTCAATAATTTTTCCGACGACCATTTCGACTAGATTTAGTTCTCGTTGAATTTATGCCGACAACAATTCTTGTCGTCTTTGGGCTTTGGACGACTACTTTTTCCGTCGTTATTTACTATCTATTTTGGTAAATTTTTGTGCTGTTTGCCCATTTTTTCTTGAAAAGACGACTATTTTTCTTGTCGTTATTTCTTAAAACGACAATTTTAATCGTCGTATATAGTCTTTCTGCTCACTAATTGTTCGTCGAGAAATGGTCGTCTATAAAAGTAATATTTTTTATCAATAAATACTAAAATCATAAACAACTTCAAAAAAAATGAAATTTCTATTAATAACCGAACCCAGTGTACCCGAAATTTGTACATTTACATCAACTACAACATCAAATACTAACAAACTATATATCATCCAAAACAAAACTGTAAACTTAGCATAAATTACACTAGGTACGTAGTTGTGAGTGAAGCTCCGATGTGAACGTGTATCATGCATAAAAGGTGGAGGCGACCTTTGTTGGGTTTTGACGTAGGTAACGCAGCGGAATAAAAAAAATTCCTACTCAAAGCCCACCAAGGATCACATGAAGAGACAATCATAACATGATGAGAGCATAGAAAATGTGTACCTTTTGGTTTGGGAGATCACACGAAGAATAGTGTCTTCGTCTCTATCAATATCCACACCTTGGATCTTTATTGGAATTCTTCTCACCGCGAAGTGCTAGCAACGGAAGAAGGAGGAAGAAGATCACGCAAAACAAGGCACTCAGTCGTGCCTTGTGGTGGCCGACGGCAAGGGGGACAGACGGGGATGAGGGCTTCGGCCTTCTCCTTGTCTCTCTCTCTTGCTTTGTTAAGTTATCTAAAATAATGACTTGTCTTAGAGAATTAACAAGCTAGAGATCCTTTATACAGTCATAACTCTTTATTAGCTATCATAAAGGCCCCAAAACTAATCATGTCCCTACATGGATTAGCCCACATGAAAATTAGTCCTACTAAGTTTGCTTGTGGTTGCGTTATGATTCTTTTATTAATTAGTCCAACTAATTAATACCAATATCCAATTAATCCATCCGGTGTGTGACCTCATAGATTTCTACTTAGTTGGTAGTAACTTATTACTAACATGGAGCGGTGTCTAGCAACACATCCACACCACCCAATTAATAAAAATAAGTCAGTGATCCCGACAAACCTTGTGCCCAATATCTAATATTGCATTATCCCTTTGTCTCCATATCCAGATTGGAAAGGAGACATAATAGTCACACTCTTATATCCAATCCATAGTTTCTCGATCATGGGAATATGCTTATGCAAGCAGATAACATCAATATCTCCATAATGATTTATCTGAGTCTGGTCAGACGTTCAATAAGCACCATCCCTCGAGTGGCCATGGATAATTGATCCCATTATGTGGGAGGGACAAATCTTCTCTACATCACTACGATCTCTAAGTTTGCTTCCTATCATGCCCGATATCTATCTTTATAGTTGCCCGGTTAAGGCGGAACGTTGGATAACATCAAAGCATGAAATTCCACAACTAGAGTATCTAGTGACTTCAAGTCTAAGGATTACAATATAATTGGCACTACGAGAAGCGATTATGAATTTGACATAATCAAATGTATCCTTCTCGTCGTGGGTCAATCCAATATGCCATTACTCCTAATGCATACACATGTGTAAGACTTGATATCTCCATATCAATCTACACACATACTAGTCTATATTTAATCGTCCCATCAATCAATATAATGGACTAGGGATATTTAAGATAAACAACACATTGTATCTAAGGACTTCATTATATTAAATATCACAATAATTAATAAATGAATATTCTAGCCAAAACATTGTTCATACTAAATATAGATTGCCTCTAGGGAACCTATTCTAACAGTCTCCCACTTGCACTAGAGCCAATCTGTTGCATCTCGTATGCCTATAGATCTAGCACGCCCTTCATGCTTTTGCTATGTAAATGGCTTTGTGAGGGGATCTGAAAGATTGTCATCCATTGGAATCTTGCACATCTTCACATCTCCTCGACCGATCATATCACGAATAAGATGGAATTTCCTAAGTACATGCTTCGATTTCTGGTGTGATCTTGGTTCCTTGGCTTGTGCGATCGCTCCGGAGTTGTCACAATACAACTATATGGGATCCATGATGCTAGGGACTACAACGAGTTCAGTGATAAACTTCTTTATCCAAACTGCCTCTTTTGCTGCTTCCGCAGCGGCAATGTACTCAGATTCAGTTGTAGAATCAGCAACTGCCCCTTGCTTGGAACTCTTCCAGCTCACAGCTCATCCATTCAGGAAAAACACGTATCCTGACTGCAATCTGTAGTCATCTTCGTCGGTTTTAAAACTTCCATCAGTGTAACCAATTACACTTAGCTCTTCCTTATCTCCAAATATCAAGAACGCATCCTTAGTTCTTGGCAAGTACTTTAGGATGTTGTTGACAGCAATCCAGTGACTCTCACTCGGATTGGACTGATATCTGATCACTCAACGCGTATGATACGTCTGGTCTAGTACACAACATGGCGTAAATGATGGATCCTATGGCCGAAGCATAGGGTATCCTACTCATGAGGTCCCTCTCAATCTCATTGGAAGGACAGTCACTCTTAGATAGAGTGACTCCATGCGACATGGAAAAGAATCCTTTCATGTTGAACCTTTTCAACACCTTGTCCATATATGTACTTTGGCTCAGGCCGAGCAGCTTTCTAGATCTATCCCTATAGATCTTGATACCAAGTATATAAGATGCATCTCCTAAAACCTTCATTGTGAAACACTTTTCTAGCCAATCTTTAACATATTGTAAAGAAGGAATGTCGTTTCCAATGAGTAGTATGTCATCCACATACAAGACCAGAAACACTACAGAGCTCCCACTAACCTTCTTGTAAACACAAGGCTCATCTTCGTTCTTGATGAAGCCAAACTCTTGACTGCTTCATCAAAACGTTGATTCCAACTCCTAGAAGCTTGCTTTAATCCATAAATGGATCTTTGTAGCTTACAGACTTTATTGGCATTCTCTGGATCCTCACAACCCTCCGGTTGTGTCATGTACTTATCCTCGAGGAGTTTTCCATAAGGAACGCTATTTTGGCATCCATTTTCCAAATCTCGTAGTCATAGTAAGCTGAAATCGCAATTAGGATTCGAATGGATTTAGTCATGGAGACTGGCCAAAAAGGTCTCATCATAGTCAATACCATGAATCTGTCTATACCCTTTAGCCACCAATCGCCCCTTGTAGGCAACTACCTTGCCATCCATATCGGTCTTTTTATTGAAGACCCACTTGTACCTTATGAGCCGAGCCCCTTCAGCTGGTTCCACTAAAGTCCATACTTTGTTGGTGTACATGGATTCCATTTCGGATATCATGGCTTCTATCCACTTCTTGGAGTCTGGGCCTTTTGTGTACAAGGAAATCCTTAAGAGATATCCAAGTGTACACCTCAAGTAGAGAATAAGAACACAGAGAATTGTATAGTGTGTGTAGGGTGAGGGTAAGCACTAGTAAGTGCTTGTGAGAGAGAGACAGTACTGGACCGATATGTCTTGTGTCACAACGGAGAGCTAAAGATCCTATATATAGTGGGGAAGTGACCGTTGAGGGGTTAATGCAACATAAATGGCGGCTTAAAGATAGAACCCCAACGGCACGTTCGACCGTGTATATAGGAACCGTTACGCATCTGCACGCAAGTATCGGAGACCGTTATGAGATCAGCCGCATTGATGGGACACATAAGCCTAGGATCTCTCAGTCAGTTACCAGAGGCCGCGCGCAAGCTTGTATGTCGCATTCGCGCGACGGACCTTACCCTAGCCTCCAAACCACTAAGTCCCTACAAGTCCCGTGTTATGGTGCGCGGGGGCCTGTCTCGTAGCCCCCACGGGGATCAGCACAGATGGTGATCTGCTATGGATGGAGCACAGCTAGGTGTGCTAGATGGCTGCCACGTGGCGATGATTCGTCTGTTTGGAAAGCAGTATCTACAATAGCCCCCTTTTGCGCAATTGCCACGCGCTCTTCTGTTGTGCAGTCGCACAAAATCAACCGTTCGTGAAGTCCACACAAACCTTTTGAATTTTTAATTCGAATCCCCATAGCCCCCCCAGTCATGGCCATGATTGCCTAGGGTTTGGGAAGCGTCGTTCAGCCTTTGATGAAGCGTGGCTTCTGTCGAGTTAATCAAACGTCATCCAAATTCACCTATTTTCGAGGCAGGGATAGATCAAAGGTCAAATCTTCCGGATTCCGAAGCATTTGCTGACTCAGCAGTACTCAAGGGTTGCAACTCTTTGGGAGTTTAGTTAAACCTTTTATTCCTTTGATTTAGACTTTCCTTCCTTGCTTCCCTTTAAGACAAAACATCCATTCAAGCATTTGTAGCGATGGCTCCCAAGCAAGCTGCTGAAGTTCCAGAACAGCCTAGCGAATTGTGGTACAAAGCCCCCTACCTTGGGGGTTATGATTTTTATGCGGCCACCATTATGGCATCCCCTCTCCAAGAATCCCCGTTGAATGATGCCCTGCAACTTGTTCCCGAACCAGTGAGGTCTGATTGGGACGTGGTTAATGCTGGGGATGTGCAACGCCTTGGCGTGGAGGCCGGCTTGTACGGTTTCACTGATATTCTTTCGCAGTCTTTTATGGAGGGTTTTGACTGGGTGGAGGAGTGGACGGAACATATCCTTTGCCATTACGCGGCAGACCTGAATCGCGATAATATTTTTCACGCCGTTCTTGCAACCAAAGGTCTCCGTATCTGGTGCGAAGGTAACATGCTCCAGGCACTATTTTCCAGGTATTCCAGCAAGACCCACACTTTTCATCTCTCCCATCTTGAAGTTGCTCCTACCTTGGAGGATGTGGAGGTCTTGCTAAACCTCCCAAGCATGGGGATCGTTGATCCCTTAGCGCCTTTGAACGATCCAGACGAGATTCAATTATTTGAAGATATGAAGGTCCTTATAGCGGATATGGGAAGAACTGACTCGAAATGAATGCCTGGAGCGACCAAACCCTGTGGAGAATTCCCAGGTATATCCTCCGGTCCAAAGAACACTTGGTCAAAATGGCTCATGTACTTCTTTAAAGACTTTGTCGATCCCTCCGTGGCTCGTGAATGGTGGGACAAAGACCCGGAGGCGTTCATCTGTGTCGTAGGAAAAGGGTTTCACTTTACCCTTTGTGGCTATATATGCGTGTGGTTATCGCGCTACTTGATAGATGGGTTTCCCCATGACGGAGTCTTCATGCACGTGCTTTCGATTGCAGTGAGGTTATCCCTTAGACAAAAGGTAGCCCTTGTCCCACTCGTACTGGGCTCCTTGTATCACCGTCTTGACTTGGTCGTTTCTCATTTCGAACAGTCGCGAGGAAGAGTCGACGTTTGTACCCTTGTTAATACTGCCTTTCTTTCCCTGTGGGCCTCTGAGAGATGGCCTGGGTATGCCCCAATTCCTGTGAAATTGGGCCTTTGGAATTCTCCTCGTCCCTCAAATCTTCTAGAGTCCTCGAGCGTGGCGCTGGTATAATACAGAAGCTCCCCAAAGGACGTTTGCCTTAATAGTCGACTCTATACTACCCGTTTGAAGGATGAGAATATAGATTTCTTGGAAGACTTATATCCAATGCAAGATATTACTATTTCCGTGGAGCTCATAACTAAAAGCGATTGGTCTTTCAGCAGGTTTGTGAACTGGGATCGAAGATGATTTCTTCCTGCGCTACCTGAATACGTATTAGACACCGAGTTTTCCGGTGACTTTGAACGAGTTACCGTGCCATATGATCCTGTTCGCGTTAGTCCCCCATTTGGGTATGACGCCGTCGCTCCTACACCGTGGCCCGAACCCATTGACTGGGGCTGTTATGACATTCTTTTATGTGGCAAGGGTGTGTCCTCTCTTTATGCTGAGCTTCCTTTGATCCATCCTTCGCGTGAAAGGAGGGGTCGGAATACCCCAAACTGGGTATCCTTCAGGAACTTCCAGACCCGTCTTCTACTCAATCTCCATGATATCCCTTCTCCTAACAGGCTACCCATATTTTCAACCAACGAGTATCCTTTTGAGGCCTTCCGTAGCCGCGATGACTGCAGTTATGGCTACTTTTCCCTGCGGGCTAAAGATCGGAATTTATGCGCCCAACTAATTCTCGAGGAGAAGATTGAAATTGCTAAACGTAAATCCTTTACGGCTAAGGCCAAATATGCCCATTCTTTTTTCCTGGTATGTCCACGCTTCGTTGCTCATTTTATGTACAAACACGCTTACCATCTTCTTTTTAACTGGTTTCTTGCCTTTAGTGTTGTCTGAGGCGTTTTGCGTCCGGAGATAGAAGCGCGAGTTTTGATTCTCGTATATGGGTGGAAAGAGCAGCCTTGCGAGGCTCATCCATCCTTGATAATCGTATTCAGCCAGCAATGCCTATGCCTCCCGAAGTTCAGTTGTTGGTTTCTGATGCACTAGTAGCTTTCCTTACTTCTAACGGAAAAATCTCTGTGAGAAAGAGACTTTCCTATGAAACTCACTCCAGCGAGATACTCACGCGGGAACTGAAGCGCCCTCGTGTCGGGACAATCGGCCAAACAAGCACAAGATCCTCAGCACGTAAGGGACATACCTATTCTCTTGGTAACCATGCCTGTTGACTTTGTGAAGGTCTTATTCTTATTTCATGGCAGGTGAAACTCCTTGCATAGGGGAGACAGGGGAGGCCGTGGTGAGCAAGCGTGTTGCTTACGATGGGCACCTTGCGCGCATCGAGGGGCAGCGTCAACAACCATCCATACTCATCTCTTCAGATGAGGAAGATATTGCACGAGACTCACGCGCTGCTCGAGATGTGTCTCCTGTGAACGACATTTCTCGCGAGGAGGGTTTTGGAGAAATCGCTCCCCCCAGGCATGATGTGGTGTTAGGAGAACGCGCTCCCTGTGCAGTGGCAATTACTGCTAATGCTCCAAAGTCTGCCTCTAAGCGGGCCCCTGCTTCCATCGAGGGTATTCGTGCGACTGTACTAGATCAGGGCACTCCTTTTTCCATGCCAAGCATTCCAAGGTATTCCCATTTTCCCGGTGATTTGGTTTTGGATTTGGACGTTCCTTCCTCCAAGAATCCATTTGAGGTATGGGGCTCGCGAACCGCATCCCCTGTTGCTGTGAGGAGGGACTCGGTAATCCCTGAGGTGTATTTTGCGCGTGAGGCTTTGAGGAACTGATCGTCACAGCTAGTGCTAGCTTGCGGGCGACATTGCCGATTGCTCCCCTTAAGAAAATTATCGAAGGAACTGGTAAGCCCAACCTTGTCGTTTACTCATCATACCTCGATTTAAAATCGCATTTTTCCGAGTATCTTATCGCGCATGTGCATGTAGGTATTGATCAAGCCTGCCTGGAGTGGCTTATGAAAGTTCGGGTATCTTTCCCTGCTGCTTTTGCGCAAGTGCTAGAGCTGTCTCCAGGAGACAGAGGGAAAATATTCAAAGAGTTGGCTGCTTTCCTGGGAGAGCTGTATCAGGCTACTCCTGTAAGTACCACACCGGCTAAAGCCCAAGAGTTCCTTGCCAACGCGCAGAAACTTGAACAACTTGCAGCAGGACGGTTGGACATGAGCTTCCTCGCCCGGTGGTTAACAAGAATTCATAATTATGCCAATTTGGGAAATGAGCTTGCTACCTTTAAAAGGGAGACAGCAGATCTTGCTGCGCGCAGGGAAGAATTCGTGCGCAAAGACAAGGAATTGAATGAGGCCGTGAAGCGTCATGAAGCTAACAAAGCCCGTATTGCAGAGCTTGCTGCTAACTCTCTTAAGTTGTCAGCGCGGGATTCTTTGCTGAAGGAGTTCTTTGAAGAATGAGGTTGCTTTGACAAGGAAACATTTTTTATTGTCCTGCTTTTGCTTTGTGCTCTGTGTGGCTGTAATACTGGTAGAACGTGAACAATATGTTTATGTACATCTATTGTCCATGCTTTGTGTTGCATCTGCATAAATACTAAATGCTTAACTATTTTATTGTCTCTTAAGGGCAAGTGTTGTTTTGCGCTGTTTTGTAGGCAAGCGCGCTATTAAGCAAATGCCTTTTTTGCAAATTATGACTTGAGAGAATTTTATTGCTGCCGCATGAGTTGGTGTTGTCGCACTTCTATTTGATGAAGTTGATTTTTCTTTAGGCTGCGAAGACTTTGGCCCCTCTTATAGGCAATCATGCGGGTGGGCCTCCTTTGTATGGTTCCCAAAATATTTCATGTGTTGTTTCCGCACATGATTGTCGTCTAATAAGATAGACTTTTTCGCGTTAGGCCACCATTCGGGCGGGTAACCTACTTGTATCCCTGCTATCCTATGAGATAGGCTTGTATTTCTATCATGTGAGATAGGCTTTTGCCCTTATCATGTGAGACGGGGCCGTATTGCTATTGTAAGAGATAGGCTCTTGCCGCTATCACGTGAGATAGGTTTATGTTGCTATCGTATGAGATAGGATTTTACTGCTATCATTTAAGATAGGCTTATGTTGCTTTCTTTTGAGATAGGCTTTATTCTGCCGCTATCATAGGAGATAGGATTTGGTTTGCTATCGTGTGAGATAGGCTTAGACCGCTATCTTATGAGATAGGCTCATGTCTAGATATTGTGGTCGGCTGGAGACCCATTAGCCGGAGAGGCAGACTGACAATTTTGACAAAAGAGCCCTCCTATGGGAGGGATATTATCAATAATCTGATCCTCATATGGGAGGATTTAAAGAAAGGACATCCGCAAGAAATTAAACGGAGAAGGCTAAGGATAGTACCTTTTTAGCCATCGCATGTTGATTGGTTGCGACGTAGTAGCAGTTCCATGGAACCGCAGAATGTTGCAATATCCGCTGTCGAAGACTTCTTTTACCTCGAAGGGTCCTTCCCAATTAGCCACAAATTTGGGGTGGGCGGCTTCGAGCATGCAATGATCGGAGGCCCGTAGCACGAGGTCACCTACTGTAAAGTCCCTATTCTGGACCATCTTGTTGTATGCACGCGCAATCCTCTCCTTGTACTTAAGGTTTACTCTTGTGGCTTTCTCGCGTTTTTCTTCCAAAAGGATCAAATCGTGGTCACGTCATTGTTGTACAAGGCATTGAAAGCCAATATTGTTGAGTTTACTTTGACTTCGGAGGGGACGATCGCTTCTGCTCCATAGCATAGAACGAAGGGGGAAGTCCCAGTGGGAGTTCTAGGCGATGTTCGATATGCTCAAAGTGCTGTTCCTAATGAATCTGTCCATTTCTTGTGGTCGTCTGTGACCATCTTACTCAATATTCGTAGCAGTGTCTTGTTGGTTGCTTCCGCCTGCCCATTTCCCTTCGGGTAGTAAGGCGTGGAGCATACCTGTCTGATGTTGTATTCCATTAGCTTCTCAGCTACTTGGCGGTTTACGAAGGGAGTGCCATTGTGGGACAAAATAGTGTTGGTAATGCCAAAGCGGTGAATGATATTTTCCTGGATAAATTTGACCACTTCCGCCGCATTTGCTGCTTGAGCGGGATTGCTTCTACCCATTTAGTGAATTGCTCAGTTCATGTCAGGATGTATTCATTCCCCTTTGAGGGGGGTCGTATTGGTCCAATGAAATCTAGTGACCAAGTACGAAATAGCCATGGGGTCCCTAGCGCATGTAGGTCAAACATGGGAGCATGACCAAGATTGCCATGAAACTAGCATTGCGGGCACCTTCTAACCATCACGCGACAATCGGCCTCCATGGTTGGCCAGAAGTACCCCACTGTCAAGAGTTGTCGACATAACTTCGCACTCCCTTGGTGTTCCACTTGGTGCTGTGGGGTTTTGATTCATGGATCGCACAACGGAAGCATAATCAGACATAAAACCATGCAAAACCCTCCAAGGATCACTAGTCAAGAGACGTAACGATGGTAAGGGTTAGAAATCATAAACACACCTTTGGGTTCTCCTTGATGACTTCAAACGCGAATTGTGTCACGTTCTCTATAGTTGATCCACGCCTAGAGTTGATCCTAGATCTCCCAACTCCTTTGGTGCTAGCCCGGAATAGGAAGAGGAAGAAGAAATCACCCAAAACGAGACCCAAAGGAGGGTCTCGGCCTCCTTTGGCCGATGGGGACGGGGCGGCGGCAAGGGGGGCGTCGGGCCTCCTTGTTGCTTGCTCTCTCTCCTTTTGTTCTCTCCCACTCTTGTTATGTTCACTTGATGAGCATAAGTTATGTGGGAAGGAAGGAAGGAAGGTCCTTTATATAGTCCAACAACTCCTTGTTAACTACCTAAAGGACTTATTCTAGTCCTACTAGAATTCAATTTAGTCCCTTCCTTGCAAATTAGTCCCTACTAAGTTTGCAAGGGTTTGCAAAGTGATCCTTCTAATTAATTAATCCAATTAATTAATTCCCAAATCTAGTTCAACTTTATATAGCGTGTGACCCCATAGGTTCTATCTAGTTGGTAGCAACTATTTGCTAATATGGAGCGGTCTCTAGCAAAACATCCATTCTAGCCAACTAATAGAATAGTCATCTCGACAACCTTTGTACAAGTAATTGTCTCATCCCTTTGTCTCTATATCCGGATTGGACACGAGACATACAAGTCACACTCGTATATCCAATCCATAGTTTCTCGATCCATGGGAATAGCCTTATTCGTGCAAATAACATCAATATCCTATATTGATTTATTTGAGTTTGGCCAGACATTCTATAAGCACTATCCCTCGAGTGGCCTAGGATATTTGCTCCCGTTCTGTGGGAGGGACAAATCCTATCTACGTCCACTACGATCTCTAAGCTTGATTCTTATTGTATCCAGTACACGCCTTTATAACTACCCAGTTACGGTGTAGCGTTTAACGCTACCAAGATCACAATAATCCACAACTAGAATATCTAGTGACTTCAAGTCTAAGGATGACAATACCATTGCACCGCGAGAAGCGCTTGTGACTCAACATAACGTGTATGTAGCCTTCTCGGAGATGGGTCAATCCAGTGCAACATTCCCTAATGCACACCTATGTGTTGGATCGTGATATCTCCATATCAATCCAACCCCATACTAGTCTATAGATGATTGTCCCATTTAATCATTACACTTGACTAGGGATATTTAAGATAAACAACACAATTGTAAATCTAAGGACTTCATTATATTAAATATCCAATAAATAATAAATGAATTTCTAGCCACAAATAATTCATACTAAACTAGATTGCCTCTAGGGCATCTATTCCAACAGTATCCCACTTGCACTAGAGCCAATCTGGCGCATCTCGTATGCCCATACTCCTAGTGTGCCCTTCATGCTTCCACTGCGTGAGAGGCTTCGTAAGCGGGTCTGACAGATTATCATCTGTAGGAATCTTGCATATCCGAACGTCTCCTCTATCGATAATATCTCGAATCAGATGAAACTTCCTGAGCACGTGCTTGGACTTCTGGTGCGACCTGGGTTCCTTTGATTGCGCGATCGCCCCAGTGTTGTCACAGAACAACTCCACTGGATCCGCAATGCTAGGGACCACACCAAGTTCAGAAACAAACTTTCTGATCCAAACAACCTCCTTTGCTGCGCCATTTGAAGCAATGTACTCAGCCTCTGTTGTAGAATCAGCTACCGTCTCTTGCTTGGAACTCTTCCAGCTCACCGCTGCTCCATTCAGGCAAAACACATATCCTGATTGTGATCTAAAGTCATCTCTGTCGGTTTGGAAGCTTGCATCAGTGTAACCCCTTACACGCAACTCTTCCTCACCGCCAAATATCAAGAAGGCATCCTTAGTTCTTCTCAAGTACTTCAGGATGTTCCTGACTGCAATCCAGTGACTCTCACCCGGATTGGATTGGTATCTGCTTGTCATACTCAAGGCATATGACACATCTGGTCTAGTACATAACATGGCGTACATGATAGATCCTATGGCCGAGGCATAGGGTATTCTACTCATGCGTTCCTTCTCAATCTCATTGGAAGGACAACCACTCTTCGAAAGAGTGATTCCATGTGACATGGGCCAGAATCCCTTCTTGGAATCTTGCATGTTGAACCGTTTCAACACCTTGTCAATATATGTACTTTGACTTAGGCCTAGCAACCTCTTAGATCTATCTCTATAGATCTTTATACCGAGTATATAGGCTGCTTCCCCTAAGTCCTTCATTGAGAAACACTTTCCGAGCCAATCTTTCACAGATTGCAGCATGGGAATGTCGTTTCCAATGAGTAGTATGTCATCCACATACAAGACCAGAAAAGCTACAGAGCTCCCACTAACCTTCTTGTAGACACAAGACTCATCTTCGTTTCTGATGAAGCCAAACTCTTTGACCACTTCATCAAAACGTCGATTCCAACTCATAGAAGCTTGCTTCAATCCATAAATGGATCGTTGCAGCTTACAGACTTTGTTGGCTTGCTTTGGATCCTCAAAACCCTCCGGCTGTATCATATACACGTCCTCGAGGAGATTCCCATAAAGGAATGCTGTTTTGACATCCATCTGCCAAATCTCATAGTCGTGGTATGCTGCAATCGCAAGTAGGATTCGGATGGATTTCGTCATAGCGACTGGTGAAAAGGTTTCATCATAGTCAATACCATGAATCTGTCTGAATCCTTTTGCCACCAATCGGCCTTTATAGGTAATCACATTACCATCCATGTCGATCTTCTTCTTGAAGACCCACTTGCACCCTATGGGCCGCGCCCCTTCGGGTGGTTCCACCAAAGTCCATACTTTGTTGGTATACATGGATTCCATCTCGGATCTCATGGCTTCCAGCCACTTCTGAGAGTCTGGGCCATTCATGGCCTCCTCATAGGTAGTAGGCTCATCATCTATGAGCATCGTGTCACCGGAATCAGTTACGAGAAGTCCATACCTCTCGGGTTCCTGGCGCACTCTACTAGATCTACGAAGCTCTTGTGTTACCTGAACAGGTTGCTCCACAACTGCTTGTGGTTCCTGTTCATGTTCCATAATCGGTTCAGTGATTTGTGGTTCTTGAACTTCTTCAAGTTCTACATTCCTCCCACTTGCTTCTTTAGAGACAAACTCTCTTTCTAGAAACACGCCGGTTCGAGCAACAAACACTTTGTTCTCGGTTGGATTGTAGAAGTAGTATCCCTTAGTTTCCTTAGGGTACCCCACAAATTTACACTTATCCGATTTAGGCCCTAGCTTGTCTGATTGTAAACGCTTTACATAGACATCGCAGCCCCAAATCCTCATGAACGATAGTGTGGGACGCCTCCCACTCCATATCTCATATGGTGTTTTCCTGATTTAGATGGAACACGGTTAATGGTGAAAGCTGCACTTAATAGAGCGTAGCCCCAAAATGATAATGGAAGATCGGTTTGACACATCATAGATCGAACCATATCCAATAGGGTTCAATTCCTTCTCTCGGACACGCCATTCCACTGTGGCGTACCGGGTGGAGTGAGTTGGGACACAATCCCACACTCTCTAAGATAGTCGTCAAACTCTTGGCTCAAGTATTCTCCTCCACGATCCGATCGTAGATCCTTGATACTTTTGCCAAGTTGCTTCTCTACTTCATTCTTGAATTCTTTGAACACTTCAAAGGATTCGGATTTTGCCCTCATAAGGTACACAAATCCATATCTACTGTAATCATCAGTAAATGTAATGAAGTAGACATAACCACCCCTGGCAGGCGTGGCAAATGGCCCACACACATCAGTATGTATGAGTGCCAATTGCTCACTAGTCCTCTCACCTTTCTTATGGAGTCTAGATACACGTTTCACATTTATGTGGCCTAAACGACAGTGCCATAAATAAGCAGGATTTCAAATCATTTATTTTAATCGGCTTGGTATTAATGTTGTAGACAGGATTGCTTAGATCAAGGACATAAAGTCCATTAAATAATTGCGCACTAAAATAGTGAATATTATTTAAATAAAAGGAACAACAATTGTTCTTTATTGAAATAATAAAACCTTCCTTGTCCAAACAAGAAATAGAAATAATGTTTCTGCTCATAGCAGGCACAAAATAGCAATTATTTAATTCTAAAACTAATCCTGAAGGCAGAGATAGCTCGCACACGCCTATGGCCAACGCAGCTACCTTTGCTCCATTCCCAACGCGCAGATCTACCTCTCCTTTAGCCAATCTCCTACTCTCTCTTTTGATCCCGCATATTTCGAAAAATATGAGATCCACATCCAGTATCTATTACCCATGATGTAGAGACAGTTAAATTGACATCTACAACAAAAATACCTGGTGGTGGTGGAATCACTATTCCAAGCCTCTTGTCCTCCAGATATTTTGGGCAGTTCCTCCTCCAGTGTCCAGGCTGACTGCAGTAGTGACACTCACCTTTAGTCACGGCCTTGGCAATGCCACCAACAGGCTTAAGGGCAGGTTCCTTGGACTTGGCAACTGACTTGCCTTTGCCCTTGGAGGAAGAGGCAAACCTTTTGCCCTTTCCTTTCTGTACCATCATTATGGCCTTGCCCTTACCCTTGTTGATGCTCTGTTCAGCCGTCCTCAACATGTTGAGTAAATCTGGCAGTGGTTTAACGATCTCGTTCATGTTATAGTTCATAATGAACTGTCCATAACTCTCGAGCAACGATTGCAACACGAGATCGGTTGCCAACTCTTGGCCGACCGGGAACCCCAGTCGGGCGAGATTCTCCAAGTACCCGATCATTCAGAGTACATGGGGTCCCACCGGGTTCCCTTCTGCCAGATGACATTTGAACAGTGCCTTTGAGACCTCATACCTTTCTACCCTCGTCTGCTCTTGGAAGAGCTGCTTTAGATGTTCGATCATATCGACATCATTCATGTTTTCGTGTTGCTTCTGAAGCTCAGAAGTCATGGTGCAAAGCATTAGGCAGGCCGCATCATTAGCGTCATCAACACGCTTTTGATACGCCTTTAAGGCAGCAGGTGTTTGGTTCTCTGGACCTTCTGGAACATGCTCCTCTATTGCGTACAGTTTCTTCTCTTGCTTGAGAACAATTCTCAAGTTTCTGTACCAATCAAGAAAGTTGGTTCCAGAGAGCTTGTCCTTCTCAAGGAGAGATCGTAGGGAATGTTGTGAACTCGACGAGTTGTTTGCCATTTGGAATTCTACAAAAGGAAAATACGCAAGTTTTAGTATTTGTGAATTTTTTGACTATATTCAATAATGGCTAGTTTATCAAATATAGCTCCCACTATTTTTCTACGGATTAATAACCCTCAAGATATTAATGCGGAAAATATCCTTATATTTTCTAGTGGGGCAAGATCCATCTTTCATCTCCTTATGAGCTTGCTTTGGCAAGTCACCCATAATTTGACTACTTTAGGTAGGAACAATTCCAATTGCATCCCATATGCAACTCTTGGTTCAATTGGGCAAATAACTCCTTATTTATCCATCCATATGGATAATACAAATTGATTGCCTCTAGGTTTCTTAATCAAATTAATAGCCTAGTTGTGTTCAACATCTTATCTAAACAATTGCACATTGTTACGTGCCATCGCATTCCATCATTATGAACCAAGTCGCCATGCTTTGGCACACACGAACTTGATAAATAATGATGATAATGAGTGTTTAAATAACTAGAAGGCAAGAACACAATATTTGAATTTTGAGGGATTTTAAATTCAATTTTAGTTGTTTTGTTGATCAATATAAACTAATCTATCTATTTGAGTTTGGGCACAACTCCAAATAATAGATCCGGGTTGTCTAATTATCTTATTATCCTAATTGCATGCATCATCCATACACCAACCACACAATAATAAGACAATAAAATAAACAACCACAAAACAGAAATTAAACGTGATATGGATATGGCCTTTTCTAGACTAAGATAATTCCAAGCCAATGGAATTATCTATGAACCCTAAAGCAAACACATCTCCATGCGTCTTGATCTTTTGGTCCATCCTTCATAGTCTTGTGGAATGCTCCATGCTCCATGCTCCATCTTTTGTGGCTTCTTTGGCTTTTGGGCTCCTTTATCTTCAATATTGGCTAACAATCTACTTTATCTAGCACTTGCTAACTTCTATACTAAATAAAATAAATCTCACAAGTTGAGAAAAAAAATGGCACGCAGGCCATAAAACCCTAATTAATTATTACAATTAATTGATCAGCTCGCAGGCCGTAAAACCAAACCACAAAATTAAACATCCACATCAAACCACATCCTAAGGCCATATCCAATCACCATGCGATTTGCACATAAACAGTTAAAATCCAATTTTAACGCGCTTGGTCAATTTTAATTGATTTAGGATTTCTAGGGTTAAAACGGTCCATGGGCCCAACAATCAAATTGCCCGGGCCCAATAACGTGAACCACAAGGCCCTAGGGCCGGCCCAGCCCAAACCCACAAGGCTAAGCCCGCGGGTTAGGGCCGCCCGGCCCCTAGGGCGGCCAAGCTTGGGCGGCAAGCAAGGGGGGTGGTCCCTAGGGGGGGCCGAACCTTTGCTTGGTGCCCAAGTTTGGTTGTTTCCTTGTTTTGGGAGAACTCTTTCTTCCCCAAGGATGCCCAAACCCTAGATCTAAGATCCTAAAATTTCTCAAACTCACCAATTCATGCATTCAATGCAAAAATTGGATCTTGTTATGATTAATTGTTGACAAATTGCATCCTATGCTTGATTTGTCTTGTTTTACGCGATAAACAATCAAATTAAGGTGTAAAACAACTAAAAGTAACACATAAACCACGTTTATGCTCTACGACCTGTGGCTCTGATACCACTGTGGGGTTTTGATTCATGGATCGCACAACGGAAGCATAATCAAACATAAAACCATGCAAAACCCTCCAAGGATCACAAGTCAAGAGACATAACGATGGTAAGGGTTAGAAATCATAAACACACCTTTGGGTTCTCCTTGATGACTTCAAACGCGAATTGTGTCACGTTCTCTATAGTTGATCCACGCCTAGAGTTAATCCTAGATCTCCAAACTCCTTTGGTGCTAGCCCAGAATAGGAAGAGGAAGAAGAAATCACGCAAAACGAGACCCAAAGGAGGGTCTCGGCCTCCTTTGGCCGATGGGGACGGGGCGGCGGCAAGGGGGGCGTCGGGCCTCCTTGTTGCTTGCTCTCTCCCCTTTTGTTCTCTCCCACTCTTGTTATGTTCACTTGATGAGCATAAGTTATGTGGGAAGGAAGGAAGGAAGGTCCTTTATATAGTCCAACAACTCCTTGTTAACTACCTAAAGGACTTATTCTAGTCCTACTAGAATTCAATTTAGTCCCTTCCTTGCAAATTAGTCCCTACTAAGTTTGCAAGGGTTTGCAAAGTGATCCTTCTAATTAATTAATCCAATTAATTAATTCCCAAATCTAGTTCAACTCTATATAGCGTGTGACCCCATAGGTTCTATCTAGTTGGTAGCCAACTAATAGAATAGTCATCTCGACAACCTTTGTACAAGTAATTGTCTCATCCCTTTGTCTCTATATCCGGATTGGACACGAGACATACAAGTCACACTCGTATATCCAATCCATAGTTTCTCGGTCCATGGGAATAGCCTTATTCGTGCAAATAACATCAATACCCTATATTGATTTATTTGAGTCTGGCCAGACATTCTATAAGCACTATCCCTCGAGTGGCCTAGGATATTTGCTCCCGTTATGTGGGAGGGACAAATCCTATCTACGTCCACTACGATCTCTAAGCTTGCTTCTTATTGTATCCAGTACACGCCTTTATAACTACCCAGTTACGGTGTAGCGTTTAACGCTACCAAGATCACAATAATCCACAACTAGAATATCTAGTGACTTCAAGTCTAAGGATGACAATACCATTGCACCGCGAGAAGCGCTTGTGACTCAACATAACGTGTATGTAGCCTTCTCGGAGATGGGTCAATCCAGTGCAACATTCCCTAATGCACACCTATGTGTTGGATCGTGATATCTCCATATCAATCCAACCCCATACTAGTCTATAGATGATTGTCCCATTTAATCATTATACTTGACTAGGGATATTTAAGATAAATAACACAATTGTAAATCTAAGGACTTCATTATATTAAATATCCAATAAATAATAAATGAATTTCTAGCCACAAATAGTTCATACTAAACTAGATTGCCTCTAGGGCATCTATTCCAACAGGTGCGACATTTCCATGACTTCTTGGGATTATTTTCCATACAAGCATTTAAGTCAGTTCCCGTTATGCCCCTTTCTCCACAGAATGTTCTCTTGGAAAATGTATCTATTGGCTTTTCTTTTGAGTTTTTCGGCCTCCTTTCTGCTGGGGGGCGCAGTTCCCTCTTGAAGGTAAGCGATTATTGGTTGTCGCCAATCGTCCTCTATTACAGCAATCTCCATGGTGGCCTTGATTAAAGCACATCTCTCACTGTTGTTTTGTATAATGGCAGCGAAGTATGACATCTACGACAAGTATATTCCATACCTTTGGGCCTTCCTGTAGATGGAGATCTCGTTGTCCCTGCAAGAATTTTGATGAATCTTGTCCAGGGTTGCTTGGCCCTCCTTTTCGGTTACGCATCTCATGTGGATACCCCCAGGGCCTTTGTGGTAGAGCAAACCTTCGTGTATGCAAAAGCCCTTAATAGAAGCCCATGTTTCCTTGCTGGTTCCGTCATCCATCGCGCTCAGAATAGGCTGCCTCCAGTCCGCCTCTTCCGGAGGTCCTTCTTCACACAGGTCTATTAATAACGACCGGGTTGACTTGACCTCAATTGATATCTTCGCATGGCATTTATCTGAGCTGATTTTCGCTCCTAAATTAGCAAGCGCGCCTGCATGATGATTGTCATATCTAGGAGTATGCTCGTACTTGACAAACTTGAAGCTCTGAACCAGCTTCTGCACAATCGACCGATATTGGAGAAAATTTATCTCTTTTAGAGCATATTCTCCCGAGGTTTGTTTGACAATTAGCTTTGAATCTCCCATGATGACAAGATTCTTAACTTCCAAAGCTCTAGCTGCAAGGATTCCCGCGATCAGGGCCTCATATTCGGCCTCGTTGTTGGTTACCGCAAATTCCAGCTTTGTTGACATTAGGATAACCTCTTGATCATGCTTGATGAGTACCACTCCAATTCCTCCTACCGATCTTGTAGATGATCCGTCAAATCGTAGCTTCCAGTACTCCTTGCTGATTGCATATATTTCAGGCCCCTCGAGACCCTCTGGCACAGGCTCGTGCCTTTCGTCCGGGAATTGTGCGAGAAAATCTGCCAATGCTTGTGATTTGATGGCCTTAGGTTGCATGCATGTAATTTCATAATGGGAGATGGTCATGTAGCGTTTCCCGAGCCTCCATGAGGGACGTGAATGCCCTAGTAGGTACCGTATGGGATCATTCTTCGTTATAACCACTACATTGTGGGAAGCAAAGTAAAGTTTTATCTTCTCAATCGCGAAAAACAAAGCCAAGCAATGCTTCTCTATGTCCGTGTATCTTGATTCTGCTGATTGGATCATGCGGGAGATGTAATACACCAGTCTTTCTTGTCCCTCGAACTCATGGGCCAGTAGTGCTTAAATCGATCTTTTGGTTGAAGTGAGGTACAATAATAGAGGTGCTCCCAACTGCGGTGCGATCATAACCCTCGGGGATGTTAGTAGTCTCTTCAGTTTCTCGAATGCAACTTGATGCTCCTCTGTCCAGAGGAACGTTGCGTTGTTTTTGAGCAAATTGCTAAAGCAGAAGGTCAATTACGCAATTGCCAGTCTAAACCTCTGTAAGTAAGAAAACTTTCCTAGAAATGCCTTTCGTGCAGTTTAGGATTGCGGTGTTGGCAGATTTGTGATTGCCGAGATCTTGGAGGGGTCAGGCTCGATCCCATGACTGTGGATCACACAGCCTAGGAACTTACCAGAGGTTACCTCAAATTCACACTTCATAGGGTTCATCTTTAGATGAAATGAGCGACATCTGTCAAAAACCTTCCTTAGATTTTTCAAGTGGTCTTCTTTCTTCTTCGACTTAACCACTAGATCATCCACATAGAATTTGGCTTCTTGGTGCATCATGTCGTGAAACAGTGCCATCATTGTGCGCTGGTATGTGGCTCCCGCGTTCTTCAGACCGAAGGGCGTGACCGTGTAATTGAAGACCCCTACCGGTGTTATGAATGCTGTCTTCTTCACGTCCTCAGGATCCATCTTGATCTGGTTATAGCCACCGAATCCGTCCATAAAGCTGAACATCTCGTGGCCTGCAGTGGAGTCGATCAAGAGATCCACGTTCGGCAAAGGGAAGTCATCCTTTGGGAAGAATTTGTTCAGATCTCTGAAAGCTACACATACACGAAGGCTTCTATTTTTATTTAACACGGGGACTATGTTTGCCAGCCAGGTGGGATGATGGTTGGGTTCTATGAACTTGGCATTTAGCAGTTTGACCATTTCCTCCCTAATTTTGACATTGATCTCGGGACGGAAATTCCTCGCGCTCGGCTTGACTGGTTTCGAACCTGGGATGACATCCAGGCGATGCATAGTGATGCTTCGGTCCAGTCCCGGCATTTCGTCATAATTGCATGCGAACACATTTTTGTACTATTTTAGTAGCTCGACCAGCTCTTGCTCTTCTGTATCGTTGAGGTGTGCGCTCAGGAAGACAGGTCTTTGCTTTTCCTCGTCAGGGCTGAGGAATACCTCCTTGAGTTCCTGCTTTTGTGGCTTTGGGCGGTCTTCCATGCACTCAGGTGCTTCTTTGACTTCCCCAACTAACGGGTCTCCCTTACCCATACTAGGAACCCCTGATAGCTTGCAAATTCGCCTGGGAACACCCTTAACACGATAACACTTCTTACTTTTGGGGTAGAAGCTGCTCATTTGTTCTTCAGTATGCTCCATTACCTTCTTCAAGGTGTAAATGTTTTTGGCTGTTTTAGGGGCATCCTCCCTCGCGGGTTGGTCTTCCTTAGACTCCTCCTGTATTACTGTCGCTCCAGCCAGTGGCTGATTCTGGATGTCCTCCCATCGGGGCAAAGGAGTTGGCCGAAATGGGGCCGGAAGCAACCTGTCTTCCATCTCTGTAAACCATATCGCTTCAGGTAAGTGTGCCTCCTCCAGATTGAAAGGATTCACCGAGGCGGGTATTATGACCACCCTTTCTTTCCAGATGGCTTTCATCACCTGGTGAGTTGTCGAAGGTACAGCGTGAAAGCGGTGAATCCATGCTCGCCCAATAATCATGTGGTAAGTCGTTTCAGCCTCCATGACGTGGAATTTGACGGAGCATTCGATCTGCCCAATTCAGACCCCCAAACGGATCCAGCCCAAAGTCATTATGGAGCCACTTCCAAATCCCGTCAAGGACGAGGGCTTCTTGACCATCTTATGCTTGGGAACCCCTACCACCTCTAGGGTGCTGAAGAAAAATGACGTTTACCGCAGCTCCACCGTCGACAAAGGCTCTTTTGAACTCAACGTGGTTGATCGTGGCCGTTACATACAACAACCTTTGGTGGTTGATGTCAGTTCTTCTGTTCGACTCGTCGAACATCATGATTAGTCCTTGCGGTCTAAAGGCGCTGATGACTTCGTCGTTCGTGATGGAAAATTCTTCTCCGTACTTCTCTGCCACCCCTAATATTGCTTTCATCATCCCATGTCTGCAGCCTTCTGAAAAGTTCATTTCATCAAAGAATCTGATGAATTTGGTAAATCTCTTCATTCGCCCAGCGCGAGAATCTTCGGTATCGACGCCATATTCTTCAGCCTCACAGAGTTCTGTAACTACAGGAACTGCCGCTTTCGCCTCGTCTGTGATCGAGATCATGGCGATCTCTTTCTCCTTGGATTCCTTTCGCGGTAAAGGGTTATCTCGAACATCCTTGGTTGACTCTTCAACAACCAACTGGCCTTCCCCTATCTGCTTGTCCACCATCCACTTGATTTTCCTGCATTCCCTGGTTGGATGGGAGATTTTCCCGTGATATTCGCACCATTTCGGGTCCAAAAATTGTTCTCTTGTAAGTTTGTGTTCAAATGCCGACAGGATTCCATCTTGTCGCCATTTCTTGCAAAGGTTAATGGCATCCCTGAACTAGATGGGCAGGGGTGGCTGCTCTTGAGCTACAAACCGCCGTTGCTTGCTGGGCGAGGATATCGCGTGCACGTTGGCGTCTCGTGATTGTTTGTAATTGAATCCACCGTTAGAGCCAGGATTCGTCGGCGCGCGCTCACTTCCATGTCTCTTCTGCATCCTTTTACCAGTGGCTCAACGTTCCAGGTGCAATCAATCAACTTAGATAAAGTAGGCATGTTCAAGTTAATCAACATACCATTATACTCATCGTGCATGCCTTGCAGGCAAATTTCGACGAGACGGCCCTCCGAGACCTCATCGATGCATTCCAAGGACCTGGCTCTGAATTTCTTGATGAAGGCGACACCTTCCTCGTCACACTTCTGGTACATTCGGGAGAGGTGGATGGTGGTGACCCTTTCATCAACTTGGAAGAACTTTGTGTAGAATTTCTTCACCATTTCTTCCCATATCTTGACAGATCCCGCTTCTAGGGTTCTGTACCACTTGTATGAAACAGTTCCCAGAGACTTGGGAAACTCGCGCATGAGCATCCGAGTATCATCCACGTGTGGGCCCATCATATCCACGAACCTCATCATGTGCCCGTGGGCGTTCCCACTGACTTCATAAAACTTCTCCCATTTGGGTGCTTTGTACCTAGCAGGGTTTGGAATCAAGTAGATATCCCGCGGAATGGGAGGTGCATTATCTACCCCGGGGATGACAGTGTCCGCGAGGCTTTGATTGGAAATGATATTGTCGATCATTTGCTCGAGGGCTGCCATGCTAGCAGGTGTTCCCCCATAGGATGAAGTTGTTGGCCCGAAACCCGGAATGTAGGGCATATTGGGGTTGTAAGGAGGCGGAGGTGGAGGTCAATGGCTTCCTAGAGCTCTGTTTGCGTAGAGAGATGATGTAGGATATGAGGCAGGGTTCCCTGCCGTCATCAGGGACGAGCCTGATGAGAACGGTGGCGTCTGGCTCGTCGAGCCACCCGAGAGAGGAGTCTGGGCAGCAGAGACATGCACTATTGAGGTGGACACTGTCCCTGGCGGGGGCAGCGGAGTTGGCAGCAATGGGGCCGAAGCCCTCGGGACAACATTCTGGGCCACTTTTCCAAGAATTTCCATGATCTGAGCAATTTGCTCAGATTGAGCCTCCATATCCCGGGCTTGGGTTTGTATCGTTGCCTGGAGAGACTCCAAAGAGGTCTCTCCCTCAAAGACAACTGGATCCCGAGTATTGGGAGTTGGGTTGAGCAGTCCGTCCTCTCCTGAGGTCTCCTCATGGGAGGGAGATTGGTCTCCATGATGAACGTCTTGGTCCAAAGGCATTATGAGCAGATTCAAAGTTTTTGAAGGTGGATGTTTCAGGTCGTGTTCACCAAAATGTGTACAAGGAAATCCTCAAGAGATATCCAAGTATACACCACAAGTAGAGAATAAGAACACAGAGAATTGTAGAGTGTGTGTAGGGAGAGGGTAAGTACTAGTAACTGCTTGTGAGAGAGAGACAGTAAACTATGGTACTGGACCGATATGTCTTGTGTCGCAACGGAGAGCTAACGATACAATATATAGTGGGGAAGTGACCGTTGAGGGGTTAATGCACCATAAATGGCGGCTTAAAGATAGACCCCCAGTGACACGTTCGACCGTGTATATAGGAACCGTTACGCATCTGCCCGCAAGTATCGAAGACCGTTATGAGATCAGCCACATTAATGGGACACGTAAGCCTAGGATCTCTCAGTCAGTTACCAGAGGCCGCGGGCAAGATTGGATATCGCATGCGCGCGACGGACCTTACCTTAGCCTCCAAACCACTAAGTCCCTACAAGTCCCGTGTTATGGTGCGCGGGGGCCCTGTCTCGTAGCCCCCACGGGGATCAGCACGGGTGGTGATCCGGTGTGGATGGAGCACAACTAGGTGTGCAGGATGGCTGCCACGTGGCGATGATCTGTCTGTCTGGATAGCAGTATCTACACCTTTGATGGCCTCCCCGTAGGTTACAGGCTCATCATCTATGAGTGGTATGTCATCGGGCTCAGTCAAGAGAAGTCCGTACCTCTCTGGCTCATGACGTACCCTTCCTGACCTACGGAGTTCTTGTGTCACCTGAACAGGTTCTTCCACAATGACTTGCGGTTCCTTTTCATGTTCCATCATCGGCTCAGTGGTTTGTGGTTCTTTAGAGATAAACTCTTTCTAGAAACACGCCGGTCCGAGCTACAAACACTTTGTTCTCAGTTGGATTGTAGAAATAATATCCTTTCGGTTAATGGTAAAAGTTGTCTTCATTAGAGCATGCACCCAAAATGATATTGGAAGATCCGTTTGAGACATCATAGATCGCACCATATCTAATAGTTTGCGATTCCTCCTTTAGGACACGCCATTTCATTGTGGCGTTCGGGATGGAGTGAGATGGGATACAATCCCACACTCTCTAAGATACTCGTCAAACTCTTGGCTCAAGTATTCTCCTCCACGATCCAATCTCAAAGCCTTAATACTTTTACCAAGTTGCTTTTCTACTTCATTCTTGAATTCCTTGAACAATTCAAAGGATTTGGATTTGGCCTTCATAAGGTATACAAATCCATATCTACTGAAATCATCGGTAAACGTAATGAAGTAGGTGTAACCACCTCTGGCAGGCGTGGGGAACAGCCCACATACATCGGTATGTATGAGTGCTAGTAACTCACTAGTCCTCTCTCTTTTATTATTGAAAGGGAACTTTGTTATTTTTCCTAATAAACAAGATTCACATGTCTCATATGATTCCAAATCAAATGAGTCTAGATGCCATCCTTATGGGGTCTAGATATGCGTTTATCGTTTATATGGCCTAAACGACAGTGCCATAGATATGTAGGATTTAAATAATTAGTTTTAATCCTTTTAGTATTTATGTTATAGATGGAATTATTTAGATCAAGGATATATAATATATTAGACAAATGCGCACTACAATAGTGCATACTATCAAAATAAATGGAGCAACACTTGTCCTTTATTGAAATAGAAAAACCCTTCTCATCCAAACAAGAAATGGAAATAATGTTTCTGCTCATAGCAGGCACATAATAGTAATTTTCTAATTCTAAAATAAGTCTAGAAGGAAAAGATAGTTCATAAACGCCTACAGCTAATGCAACAACTCTTGCTCCATTCCCGACGCGCAGATCTATCTCTCCTCTAGCCAATCTTCTACTTCTTTTCAAATCCTGCACATTTCGACAAATGTGAGATCCACATCCAGTATCCAATACCCAAGATGAAGAAATAGATAGATTGACGTCTATAAAAAATATATCTGGTGGTGGTGAAATCACTATTCCAAGCTTCTTATCCTCCAGATATTTGGGGCAATTCCTCCTCCAGTGATCCGACTCGCTACAGTAGTGACAATCACCTTTAGGCACGCCCCCACTAGGCTTTAGGGCTTCCTTTTACTTTGCAACATTCTTGCACTTTCCTTTAGAATTAGAGGAAACTCGCTTGCCCTTCCTTTTATTCACCATCATTAGGGCCTTGCCCTTGCCTTTGTTGATGCTCTGTTCAGCTGTCTTCAGCATGTTCAACATGTCTGGCACAGTCTTACTGATCTCGTTCAAGTTATAGTTCATGATGAGCTGGCTATAACTATCAGGAAACGATTGCAAGACAAGATCAGTAGCCAACTCTTGGCCAAGTGGGAACCTCAGTCTCGTGAGGTTCTCAATGTACCCGATCATACGGAGTACATGAGGCCCAACTGGATTCCCTTCTGCGAGACTGCTCTTGAACAGTGCTTTGGACACCTCATACTGCTCATGCCTTGCCTGTGCCTGAAACTACTGTTTCAAGTGTATGATCATATCATAGGCCTCCATGTTCTCGTGTTGCTTTTGAAGCTCAGAGGTCATGGTGCAGAGCATGAGGCAAGTTACATCATTAAAATCATCTATATGTTTCTGACGTGCTCTTACATCAGCTAGAACAAACTCATCCTGGGGTGGGTCTGATTAGGAGTGTCCAAGACGTACAGCTTCTTTTCTTGCTTAAGGACAATCCTTAAGTTTCTGTATCGGTCAAGGAAATTCGTTCCACAAAGTTTGTCCTTCTCAAGGACAGATCGCAGGGATGAAGTCGATGCGTGATTGTTTGCCATTTGGAATTCCACAAAACGAGAAATATGCAATTTTAGTATTTTGAACAATTTTAACTATATTCAATAATGGCTAGACCATTAAATATAGCTCCCACTATTTTTCTCGGATTAATAGCCCTCATCATTAATGTGGAAAATATCATGTATATTTTATAGTAGGTCCAAGATTCATATTTCACTTCTTCTTGACCTTGCTTTGGCAAGTCACCCAAGAATTGGTTATTTAGGTTGGAACCATTCCAATTTCATCCCATGCAACTCTTGGTCCAATGAGGCGAATAACTCATTATTCTTTATCCTTTAGATAACACCTAATTGTCATGTGTCTAGTTTCATCAATCCTTGATCTTACCTAGTTGCGTCAAACCTCTTGCTTCAACAATCACACATTACTTGCTTGTTTCGTCCGCAACACATCATGATGAATTAAAACGCCTTGCTTTAGCAAGCCCGAATTTAATAGACCTTGATCATGAAGGGTGTTAAGGCAAGAGAAGGCAAAACGCAATATTCTATCTGAGGGATTTAATAGTCATTATTTGTTTGGTTGATCCCATCAACATGATCTACTTATTTGGATTGGGCAATCCATAATAAAAGATCAAACTTGTTTATTATTATCTTGTTAACGTTTTGCTAGTATCGCCATACATATAAAATTAAATAACAAGACATAACTAATAAACATCCACAAAAGAAAAATTAATGTGGCATGGATATGGCCCCTAGACTAAGATATTACCAAGCCAATGATAATATCTATATGTCTTAAAGTGACAAGCTCATCTCCATGTGCTCCACCATAGTTGTGCGCCTAGGGATAGGTGTCTTCATCGTCTTTATGGCTCATTGGTTCTCCGGTCTTCTTCTCCATGCTCCTGGCTATCATATAAATATTTCTAATTCTAACCTAACTTCTAGAATAAATAAATAAATAAATAAAACCTCACATGTTGAGAAGATGATCAGCTCGCAAGCCGTAAAATTAACTAACTATTACATTAATTTTATCACCTCGCATGCCGTAAACCAAACCACAACAAACACAAACATCCACAACCTAGGCCATATCCATCCACCATGCAACAAAGCACATAATACAGTTAAAACCAATTTTCAACGCGCTTGTTCAATTTTAGTTTGAAATTGGGTAATTAGGGTCACAACGGCCCAAGAAATCCACCATCCACCATGGCCGAACCATCCAAGGACCAAGTCTAGTCCTTGGGGTGGTCGGCCGAACCTCACGCGCGGCTAGGCCGCACCCTAGGCCGGCCCAGCCCCTTGGCCGAGCCTTGCTTGGGCGGCAAGGCAAGAGGGACGATCCCCCTAGGGGTCGAACCTCCTTATGGAAAAACCATTCCTTGTCTTGTTGCCCAAACTTAATTGTTTCCATAAAGTTGTTTCTATAATTGGAAAAACCCTTTTTCCCAATTATGTGCTCAAGAACCCTACTTTTTCAAGAACTTAATTATTCACATCCTATGTGATTAAACTCACCAATTTACAAATCCAATGTTAAATAAGGTCTTGTTTGTCTTGAATCATATTCAATTTTCATCTACTATGCTTATTAGTTTCAGTTTCCTGTAAAATGAATAAAACGGTGTATAAACTGAAATCGTAACACATAAAATCATGTTATGCACTACGACCTGTGTCTCTGATATCTCTGTTGGGTTTTGACGTAGGTAACACGGCGGAATAACAAAAATTCCTACTCAAAGCCCACAAAGAATCACAGGAAAAGACAATCATAACATGATGAGAGCATAGAAGATGTGTACCTTTTGGTTTGGGAGATCACACGAAGAATAGTGTCTTCGTCTCTATGAATATCCCTACATTGAATCTTGATTGGAATCCTTCTCACCGCGATGTGCTAGAAATGGAAGATGGAGGAAGAAGATCACGAGAAACAAGGCACTCGGCTGTGCCTTGTGGTGGCCGACGGCAAGGGGGACGGACGGGAATGAGGGCTTCGACCTTCTCCTTGTCTCTTTCTCTTGCTTTGTTAAGTTCTCTCAAATAATGACTTGTCTAATAGAATTAACAAGCTAGAGATCCTTTATATAGTCATAACTCTTTATTAACTACATAAAGGCCCCAAAACTAATCATGTCCCTACATGGATTAGCCGACATGCAAATTAGTCCTACTAAGTTTTCTTGTGGTTGCGTTATGATCCTTTTATGAATGAGTCCAACTAACTAATACCAATATCCAATTAATCCATCCGGTTTGAGACCCCATAGGTTTCTACTTGGTAATAACTTATTACTACCATGGAGCGGTGTCTAGCAACACATCCACGCCCCCCAATTAATAGAAATAAGTCACTGATCCCAACAAACCTTGTGCCCCAATTTCTAATATTGCACTATCCCTTTGTATCCATATACGAATTGGAAACAAGACATAATTGTGATGACCCAATTTTATATTGAGTATAGTTTGCAATTTAAATGTTGAATATGTGATGAATATTTTAGCATGTTTCACCATTTAAAGTGATTAAATCTAAAAGAGAGAAGAAGAAGAAGAAGAAGAAGAAGAAGAAGAAGAAGAAGAAGAAGAAGAAGAAGAAGAAGAAGAAGAAGAAGAAGAAGAAGAAGAAGAAGAGCTTGTCAAAAAGAGTAATCGCTTGTCAATAAAAAAAAAGAAGAAGAAGAAGAAGAAGAAGAAGAAGAAGAAGAAGAAGAAGAAGAAGAAGAAGAAGAAGAAGAAGAAGAAGAAGAAGAAGAAGAAGAAGAAGAAGAAGAAGAAGAAGAAGAAGAAGAAGAAGAAGAAGAAGAAGAGAAATAATAAAAGCCAAACAAACTTGTAAGTACTTAAATAGATGGTGAGTGAAGAGTATTGTATAAATTCCCCCTAATCTCACAATGCTTACACATGGAGGCCTAGATATGGTGCATGCTTGACACATGGAGGCCTACATAGGGGATAGGTGTGTGTGTTGTAATAAGGGAAGGGAAAAAGAGTGTCTCTTGGAACATGATAGGAAGGCAGGGGAGAAATAAGAGGGAGTGTGGCTGCTCCTACCTAGAAAAATTCAGCAACAAGAGAGAAACAAGAGAAAGAAAAAGAGTGAAGGAAGAGAGAAAGAAAAGGGAAATGTGAGAAGGCTTGGAGGAAGGGAGAGTATGAAGAGACGACGATTGGAGAAGAAGCTTTGCTGGTTTTGAGGTCAAGGAGAAGGCATAGAACACTCACCCTAGTGATCAAAGTGGATGGATCACTCTCTAGAGGTAGGAACTTGTCAATACTTTAGCCATGTCCCCCTCGTTCTTGCATGTTCTTGTGAATTTGCTAGAAATCATATGCATGATGGATAAAATTAGTAAAAATTCTCATTAGCATCTTCAAATATACTTGTTGATTGTGTGAAAATATCAAGGGTTGATTCTTTATGTGTCAAGAGATTTAACCCAAGAACAATGAGGTAAAGGAGAGGGTTCTCTGGAAATCTGTCCTAGCAGAATTGATGTATTGTAAAATATGAAAGGTGAAGCCATGGTTGGCTATCATTCGTGAAAATTTAGCACAAGTTAATTTAAGGTGTTAACTAATACACGTAAAATTTTCAGAGTCACTGTCATTTATCTTGGGTATGAAACATGCAACAAACCTAGGTTGGTCGACTGGAATTCTCTACCTAATTAGCCACTGTATTGACTTGATTTGAGACTCTTACCCTCCTCTGATGAGTATGTAAATTTTAAAGTAGTTATTTGACTTCCATATCTTCCTTGTCTAAAATTTTTAGCATCACACAATACCTATAACATATTCAAATAAATTTAGGAACCCACTGCTGTAACAGAGTCCAAATTATAAAATTAGCCACTGTTTTGAATTTATTTGAGACTCTTCCTCTCCGCTGATGAGTATGAAAATTTTAAAGTAATTACTTGACTACCTTATATTCCTTGTGTAAAATTTTGAGCATCAGAGGCTTCCAATAACATAATCAAATAAATTTAGGAACCCACTGCTGTAACATAGTCCAGATTCTGAAATTAGCCACTGTTTTGAGTTTATTTAAGACCCTTCAACTCTTCTTATGGGTATGAAAATTTTACTTTAGCTACTTGACTTCCTAAATTTCCTTTTTTAAAAATTTTAGAATTACAGTATACCTATAACACATTTAAATAAATTGAGAAAGACACTGCTGCGAGTAGATTTGGTTTCTGAAATCACCTAATGTGTTTTTTTAAATTGGTACACTCATCCTCCCTTCCATAGGTTATGATATTTACACCTCTAAATCGTAAACTGGTAGTGTTTCTTGTAAAGAGATCTCAAGGTCTTGAGGTAATCATATTTTTTTAAAAACAAATTAAAAGATTACAGTAGTATCCTAGAACTCACTTGCAGAGAACCAATAAGGTCGAGATGCCTAACCCTTGAAGATGTTGGAACTATACTCGGTGGTTAACATGATTAGAATTAATTGAGAATTCACTTTATTAAGAAGTATTATGTTAATCATGTGTGGCTATTCGTCAACGAGATATGCATCTTGAGGATATATTTTTGGTGTGAATGTGTGATATAAGGCTAAATGTTTCACAACTTTGTGAATGATGTGTGTATGAAGAACTATGTTATCGACATATGAAAATGAATTTAGAGGAATTAAATGTTTTAATGGACTCAGACAAAGGATACCAACAAGGAGGGATTGTACATCCCTTGGGTGAAAGACCCTAAACGACACTGCGGCCAAGTGTTCTTAGCACCCGTAGAGGTGTGTGGGCAAAATCGCTCCCTTGTGAAAGCGATAATGCGGTTGTGGGTTATCTCACTCCCAGGTGGAAGCCAGTATGTGAGTGGAATTAATTGCATGACGTAAAATAAGAAGGAAGACGAAACCTGATTATCTGTTTTTAGGTTTATTTTGTGTGAGATTAAGTTGGACTTCGATCGATGTGAATATATGAAAAATGTGTATGTATGGGCCATGAATTTAGTATTGTCTTGTTCCTACTCGGGCTTAGCCCTACTGTTGACTTTCTTTTTCAGGACCTAAGCAGGTTGGAGAGAGTAGCTCGGTTCCCGAATTGTCTTAATGTTAGATCTCGGGATGATGATTCCACAGGTGTATAAGTGTACATAAGTAAATGCGTAGTAGCTTTATGTAACCAGTCGTGGAAGTATGCCTTTGGGGTCATGGGACGTTTGTAGTACTGCTCTGAGCACCTTGTAATATTTTCTCAAGTAAGGTATAATTATGTTTGTTATTATGTTAGTGTAGATAGTGCTTTCTGAGCTGACAGATCTTGGCCACGTGGCAACCATCCAGCACACCATATTGTGTTCCACACACACTGGATCACCAGCCGCGCTGATCCATGTGGGGGCTGCGAGACAGGGCCCTCGCATACCACTGCACGGGACTTGTAGGGACTTAGTGGTTTGGAGGCTAGAGTAAGTCCTGTCGCATGCGAGCCAAGCCCGCGCGCGACCTTTAGTAACTGCTTTTGAGAGATTTATGGCACGAACTCCATAAACCTGGTCAATCCGGTCAAACCCGGTTCAACCCCATAACGGTTCCGGTATTCGCGCATAACGTGCTGTAACGGTCCCTATATACGCAGACGAACGTGCCGTTGTGGTTAAGCTAATTAAGCCGCCATTGATGGGCGCATTAACCACACTGCAACGGTCACATTCTCCGTTATATATAGGACGTTAACCTTTCCATACAAAGGAGGACACACCAGCCATACGCGGAAGGTCTGCCAAACCCCTGTCTCTCTCTCAGACATTACTACTGCCTTACTCTCTCCCTACACACAACCCAACTCTCCCTGTGCCATTTCCGATCCTCTACTTACGGTGTACACAGAGTTCTCCCTGCCGGAATCTCTTGTGCACATTTTGGTGAACCCGACGTGAAACTTACCATCATAAGCAACCATGTCTCGGGAGGATGATATCAGTAACGCATCGCCTTCCACCGAAGCATCCTCGGGAGAGGAGATCCGCCGCACTCCTACGACCACCGGTGAAGCTCCGACGCTAGAGGCCTTGGACGCCACCATTCAGAGTCAGGGGAAGGCTCTCAAAGCTCAATCTGCGCAGCTAGAACGGATCATGGCTGTCTTGGGGACTCTTGCTCCAAACCCTGCACCAGCCGCCGCCGTCTCTCAGGGAGGAGGAGCCTCTACCATTCAAGGACTGGGAGTGTCAACCACACCACCCAACCCTAATCTGCAAACTCCACCGGCGACTACGCAGCTACCCTCAATTCAAGGGTCAACAGCTCAAATGTTGCCCCTCACCTCTCATACTCCTCAGCCTCCGGCTTTGGTACCTAACCGGCCTCGCAGTATCCCTTGCCTCCTCCAACGGCAATCTGGGGCAATGTGAACGCACAATACGTCCGTAGTCCTTCTGCGGCATATGTGTCGCCTCCACCTGCAGCAACCCCTCATCCTGCTACCGAGGGAAACACTCCAGAGTGTATGACGTCTTTGCAAAGGCGCATAGACACCATTCTGGCTCACCAATCATTCGCGGATACCATCATCCCGAAGCTAGACAACGATCCACCTATCCCACGAGAGATCTATCTCATGCCTAACCCTGTTGGGTACAAGGCTCCTAAATGGGACAAGTTCGAAGATGTCAATGGAAACGCTCATGAACATGTCATGCGTTTCATCGATGTCATGGGGCCGTATGGAGCCGATCCCAAACTGCTGATGCAAGAGTTCCCGAAATCCTTGGGAAACGTAGCGTACCAGTGGTACAGGACGTTGGAAGCTGGGTCCGTAAAGACTTGGGGCGACATGGTCCAAAAGTTGTACACCAAGTTTTTCCAGATGGAGGAAAAGGTGACAATGATCCACCTCTCGCGAATGTATCAGAAGCGCGAGGAGGACGGAATAACTTTCATCAAGAAGTTCAGGGCCAAGTCCTTGGAATGCAAAGATGTGATACTCGAAAGCAGACTCGTGGAGATATGCCTGCAGTGCATGCGAGATGAGTACAAAGGTATGCTTATTAACCTGCCACGATAGCAGCTCATGCGAAAGCGATCTTAATTGATCTTCTAAGCCTATCTGCCACGATAGCAGCCCACGCGAAAACGATCTTAATTGATCTTCTAAGCCTATCTACCACGATAGCAGCTCATGCGAAAACGATCTTAATTGATCTTCTAAGCCTATCTGTCACGATAGCAGCCCACGCGAAAATGATCTTAATTGATCTTCTAAGCCTATCTGTCACGATAGCAGCCCACGCGAAAATGATCTTAATTGATCTTCTAAGCCTATCTGCCACGATAGCAGCTCATGCGAAAACGATCTTAATTGATCTTCTAAGCCTATCTGCCACGATAGCAGCCTATGCGAAAGCGATCTTAATTGATCTTCTAAGCCTATCTGCTATGATAGCAGCCCATGCGAACATGATCTTGAATGATCTTTCAAGCCTATCTGCCGGGATAGCAGCGCTATAAAAATGCGATTTTAAAATCGTTCTTAAGTCTATCTGCCATGATAGCAGCATTATGCAAAATTATCTTAAGTGATCTACAAAAGCCTATCTGTTTAGATAGCGCCTGCACTTGAATCTGAAGCAAACCACAAGCCTATCTGCTAGGATAGCAAAGCTGCGCAAACACGATCTCGAACGATCTGAAAACATATCTGTGGATTTTTACGGCAGATAGCAAATCATAAGCGACAATGCAAGTGTGTATATAACACTACAAAAGGCAAAATTTGTCGATACGCATGCGAAATTGTAATTTGTTGTAACAAAACAGCAGATCATACAAAGCGATTTATCATTATGAGTCAAAAAGACTTACAATTTATCTGTCTAGATAACAGCTTACAAGCGAAAAAGCTTAAATCAAGCTAACTACGCATCCAACATGGCTTACAATGCGTCTAAAAAGTAACTTACAAGAAGAAGTTACACATCGGGGGAATCTTAGCTGAAAAACGATGGACCTAACGGTCCTAGCACAAGCTATGCGATACACAGATTTGCGACCAAAGATCTGTAGCAAGTAGGGCGCTCCTACGAGAAGATCAGCCCGCCACCCGCTATGTATACAACCGCAAGACCTGGGTGACGCTATTTCCAAGGTCTCAGGATCTGACACGGCCTCTGTCTGATCAAGATATGTCCCAGAGGAACCACCTGTTCCGGCGTATGCAGCCGTACAAAACAGGGGAGCAGTTATTCCTCGGGCAATGGGCTCCTTGTCCACGGAAACGAGCACAATGGCTCGCCACCCTGAGCTCACGAACGTGGGGGCAAGAAATTCTCCTCCGGGCATGCTGGAGGAGAATCCCGCCGTTCATTACGAGTCGGTAGCAAGGTCAGTACGGCGCTGCACCTCGCCGGGAGGCGGCCGGAAACATGACCTGCAAGCATAATAGACGAAGAAAATTCTTCGAGCAAACATGAGGTATTATCAGCATCTTCTTTACGATAGTTATGAAGATCAATAAGCCTTATGAAGCAGATCTTGGAAACTATTTCTATAGCACAAAGTACAAACTCAGGTTTCACAACTTGAAGCTGCCATGAATCAACGAAAAACAAGCGTTGAAGCCAGCAGTCGTAAGGACTCACGACAAACCACATTTTGGGATGAAGAACCCAAATAGCAAAAGGCAGGGTTTATATAGACCTTGTGGAGACTCTTCAGTTGCCAAGATGAGTCAGCAGAATTTGAAAAGAGGTTAAGGATCAATCACTTACGCCTTGAAAAGAGGTAACAATCAATTACCCTACTAAAGGCTACGACGATTCAGTTGCGTATCCTAATTAATGACGGATGGTCATGATTCGGATGGAATTCCCGAAGAAAGTGTGCTTATCTAATGAACAATTAGCGCGAAGATCAAGGCAGAATATCAATTGCTGACGTCATAATTTGATATGCACAGGGATATCCTAGCAAAACCCGGAAAGGGCAAAACGGGCATTTCAATTCTTCTTTTTGAAAAAAAAAGGGGGAGAAACCCTAGAAACATTACAATAATGTTTCAGCTACTTATCTGCTACTTTTCAAAAATCAAAATAAACCCTTGATCAAGGAGTCATGGGGAGTAAACTGACGGCCCAGATTTTCCACTTGCTCCACTTCTTGCTTCAATTGCTCGCATTTGGCATTCATCTCATGAAAGAGCTTCATAGCCTCTTCAACCTTTTGCCTTTGCTGCTCTACCTTCTGCTTCTCAGCTGCGAGGTTTTGGTGGCCGCGTTTCAAAGTTACGGCCGCGTGAATCAGGCTAACTCTTTTGATAAGAAACTTGAAGCCCAGCTTGCCTTGAACTTTGGCGAGAAGATTTTGGCACATGCCAAAAAGCAATTCCGCGCTCTGAGGAGAAATGGTCGCAGGTGTGGCCGCGGACAGCTGCTCCAAAATCCAGATGGCTTCAGTAAGAAATAGCCTCCTGTCGAAGGGCCCTATCTCCAGAGACCTCGCAAATGATTGGGGGTAGGTGAGGCGCATCCGAACTAGCCAGTCCACGTCGGCTTGCTTCAAACCTAAAGCAATGTCAAAGACAAGTTATATTATCAAACTCGAAAATGAAGAATGCAAGATGCGAACAGCAAATCACGACATACCAGTTCCTTCAAGGATCTCGCGTAGAGAAGGAATGCGCATTGCTCGGGTAGTTGAAGACTGTCCTCGCTCCATTGCCCTCCTATCAGCTGCGAGTTCTAACTCCTCATAGTTGGGGGGAAGAGTATAAGCCTCACCAGGTGCGATTGCAGCCCCGATCTGCGAACCCCAAAAGTTCCACGCAGGAAGTGGCGCCGCCGACTCAGTCATTGCTGGAGGCGTGGTGGCAGCAGAAGTTGATGCTTGATGAGGGATACCTTCAGATGCGATAGCATCAGCACCATTCATTCCTATTACCTCAGCACCAACAATAACATCTCGATAAGTTACTGCGAGATTAAAAATCTCACCTTCATTGCCGCCTGCGATTTCTTCAAAATCTGCTTAGGCTTGCTCTAAGGCTGCCGCATATTCTTCTGGAGCCGCATCCTCCTCTTCCACTTGAGGAGCCATCTCTTCGGGAAGCACATCTTCCTCATCAGTTGGACGCACTAGGTCGTCGACGTGCTGTTCTTCTAGGCTGCTCTGCTTCACGCGCTCGAGCTCCTCCTCTTCTCGCTTTCTCCTCCTTTCAGCGGCTTCCGCAGCTGTCCTTTTGGACTCGGCGAGAATGTCCTCGCTTATGGTTTCATCAGAAACGCCAGAATGAGCACCCCTCTTCTGCCTTTTGGCCAAAAGGCCACTGATGGTCTAATTATCATTATCTGCAAAGAAACAATTTGTTCAGACCAGATTGCAAAAGAGTTAAGATAATGAGAAGAGAAGTACGATTGAGATACCTCCTGATTCTTCCTCATGTATCGCATCTTCCTCTCTGATTCTGACATCTTCAACTCTCTCTTCTTCTTCTTCACCTCATTCTCTTGGCTCCCGCCTCTCCTCTTCTTCCTCCTGGCCGAATGGAACAAAGGTCTCCACTACGAGCTCCTTCCGCGTTTTACTGGTCATGCGTCCTTTACCTTTATCTCTGGCAGAAAGGGACCTCGCAGGAGGGGAAGTTGGAGCGCTTCAAGGGGAAGAAATCGTAATTCCCCTTTGCCTGGGCCTCTTCGCTCTTGGCGCAACAGCCACTGAGGGAGACGGATCATCCCTAGGGGGAGACAAGGCCGGAGTGTTGTCAATCAGCGAATCAGCAAAAGCATTCATGACCTCGCGAATCCTGGTCTCGACCTCGGGATCGATTCTCGACGCTAGCCGAAACGGCTGTCCTTGCCTTCTTGTAGTAACAATGGTGGTAACCAGCGATTTGGAACGCTCACCGGATGCAAACCTCCGCACATGGCACTACAGCAAGGAGCGTAGAATGAAGTTATCAATATATTGAAGTAAAGAAGTTTAGCGCATGCAAGAGAAGTTGCTTACCTTAGCAAAAGTTTCGCTATATCTGATGACATGCGAGTCGCCTTTTCTAACCGCAACGACCTTTTCATCTAGAATGATGGAGGGACACAGATGGTTCTCGTGATCCAGCAATGAATAGCAATCATATTCAGACTCGTCCAGGCTGCAATTGGGAAGAAAAGGAAAAGAGTTCCTTTTGATCACAGGAGCTCTGCTTGGCTGGGGGACCGACTGCGTCTCAAATCTTGTCTGCTGGGCGTTCCAGTATGCGAGCCAGTTTTTGGAACAGCCGCCTTCACGGTTACCTGCAGGTTGCTCGAAGGGAAGATTGCTCAGCAAGACAGTTTTACACTCCTTTGACAACAAACGCTTATAGCAGCCTCTGATGATAGACTGCGGCAGATTGATGGTGCCACTGCATCGAAGCCGAATTGGGGAGAAACGCGAGTGGGATCAACATCCACGGTAATCCTCTCGTACCTCGGCGCGAGCTCACGAACATGCTCTGCGAGAGCAGGAAGGGAACCTCGCAGGCACCAGCAAAAAAATTCGCGATAGCGCTCGTGGAAATGCTCTCCACCTTCGAAGAGGAGCTCTTCTGAGAAGACAACACCCTTAGAAGGATACAGTTTTGGAAACCATCGCACGTTTTCAACACGCATGGCATAGGTCCTGGCTATGAACTCTTGCCGATTGTCGCATATCAGGCTCCAGACGCACCTGGGGTAGTTTGTTCCGAACCACCTCGCAGCTCTGCCTCTATTACGTTCCTCCACTGCACCTGGGGGACACCACTTGTTGGGCTTAGAAGCAACTGGGGCATAGGAAGGCCATCGCTCGAAGACCCACATTGTCAAGAAGGCAATATTAATGTAAGTCAGTATGTCGAGGCGGCCACGCGATTCCTTCATTGCCACGACCAGCTGATCTAGTCTGTAGTACAGTGTGCCCAAGACCAAGGGTCCTAGTGCGACTTTTTGGCCAAGGGCCAATTTCACAGCAAGGGGCAGAACGTGATAGAAGACCCCATCGTGCGGGTGGCCATCGATTAAGTACCTCGACAACCAGGCGCAGAGGAAGGCGCATAGGGTTAAGTGATAACCCTTGCCATCCACATAGTTCCTAGCCTTCGGGTTTTGACTTAGGAGCTTCTTGGTGATGCTGCTGTTCGCATAGTCACGGAAAAAGTACTGCACCCACTTGTTCCAAGTTTTTTTCGCAGATGTGTCAACCAACTGCCAGTCAGGAAGGACTTCTGTAGTGGTCCACCGGGTGGAAATTTTCTTTACTTCTGACAAGCACTCCTCCATCTGCGTGTACAAAGCAATCTCCGCATCCGTCCTCAAGGGACTCAAAGGATCCACCTCACCCATGGGAGACAGATCATACAACATGTGCACATCCTCGAGCGTGGGGGCAGCCTCGAACTTAGCAAAATGAAAGGTGTGAGTCGCAGGCGAGTAGCGGGAAAGAAGGTTTAGAAGCATGGACTGGTCCAGCTTCACGGCAGCACCCTTCATAGCACGAACTGCGAAGTACACGCCAGCATCATTTAGAGTCATGGCGTGATGAGTCAATACATGGTCGATCCACTCATCCATGTAGTCCAAATTCTGAACGAAAGCTTGGGTGGAAATCGCAGTATACGGGAAGTGCCCATTTTCGACTCCCAATCGAACCACGTCTTCGGAGCCAATCAATTCGAGCAAGGCCGAGTTAACTGGAGGGGTCAATGTTTGCAATCCCTCACCAGGGACAGGGGTAGGCAGTCTCTTTGCCTTAACCCTAGCATGGTAGAAGTCTTTGCCACCAAGATAGGGGGCTTTTCGCCATAGAGCTTGCGGCAGGTCAGGTATTTCTTCGTCCTCCTTAGTGGGTCTAGTTCCTTTTGTCTTTGCCGTTCCTGCGGAAAAGCAATAAAAAAAGGGGGGAGAAATATGCACACTTCAGTTTGAATTTCGAGATCTATGGGAAGAAATATGAACAGTCTGGTACCAATTTCAGAAATTAGAGATTGGAATCGTTTGCATTATCAAGGATTTCAAAAATCCTACGTTCAAGGTCCTTATCATTGGGGGATTAAATCGAAATTGGATTCAAAGATTGTGAGCTTCTTCATAAGTTTTCTGTGGATACTATCTCACGGGTTTGCAGATCCAACGCAGTTCAAAGCATATATCAGTATAAATCAAAATTGAACAAGGCCAACCTTGTTTTCGTGAAGCTTGCTTGGATGCAGACAATTGAAGAAGACGATTTTCAATTTTGAACTGGTGATTGATTATATGAATCTGCTCTTGAAGACTTCCGGGTATCATTCACTTTAAGAGAAAGAAGTGACGCTTTGCAACAATGGAGAGTACAGAGTATTTATCCAAAAACAAGGAAGGGTTGCGTCCTTTCAGTAGTCGAATCGCAACCGTCACCGTCAAATCGCGCAATCACAGGATAAGCTGACGTCATGCCTAAAACCCTAAAGGCCAGACGGCACGACTCTAGGGGTTTTAGGTCATAATGGCACGCACCGGGGCTGAACTTACTTATATTTGAATTGGTGCGTGGCGACGACGCGTACGTTGGTTTCTGCGCATGGAAGTCTATTCGGCTATGCTATGAGTCTTCACGCGCAGAAAGGGGGATAATGTAGATAGTGCTTTCTGAGCTGACAGATCTTGGCCACGTGGCAACCATCCAGCACACCATATTGTGCTCCACACACACTGGATCACCAGCCACGCTGATCCATGTGGGGGCTGCGAGACAGGGTCCTCGCTTACCACTGCACGGGACTTGTAGGGACTTAGTGGTTTGGAGGCTAGAGTAAGTCCTGTCGCGTGCGAGCCAGGCCCGCGCGCGACCTTTAGTAACTGCTTTTGAGAGATTTATGGCACGAGCTCCATAAACCCGGTCAATCCGGTCAAACCTGGTCAACCCCATAACGGTTCAGGTATTCGCGCATAACGTGCTGTAACGGTCCCTATATACGCGGGCGAACGTGCCGTTGTGGTTAAGCTAATTAAGCCGCCATTGATGGGCGCATTAACGACACTGCAACGGTCACATTCTCCGTTATATATAGGACCTTAACCTTTCCATACAAAGGAGGACACACCATCCATACGCGGAAGCTCTGCCAAACCCCTGTCTCTCTCTCAGACATTACTACTGCCTTACTCTCTCCCTACACACAACCCAACTCTCCCTGTGCCATTTCCAATCCTCTACTTACAGTGTACACAGAGTTCTCCCTGCCGGAATCTCTTGTGCACAGTTAGCTTACAAAACAAAAAAAATAAAAAAATAAAAAAACTTTCTCTTTTTCTTATACTTAACCAAAAATAATTCACCCCCATTTTGGGGCGTGACAATAATAGTCACACTCGTATATCCAATCCAGAGTTTATCGATCCTGGGAATATGCTTATGCAAGCAGATAACATCAATATCTCCATATTGATTTATCTGAGTCTTGCCAGACATTCAATAAGCACCATCCCTTGAGTGGTCATGGATATTTTCTCCCATTATGTGGGAGGGACAAATCCTCTATACATCACTACGATCTCTAACCTTTCTTCCTATCATGCCCGATAGCTATCTTTATAGTTTCCCAGTTAAGGCGCAATGTTGCATAACATCAAAGCATGATATTCCACAACTAGAGTATTTAGTTACTTCAAGTCTAAGGATTCCAATATAATTGGCACTACGAGAAGCGATTGTGACTTTGACATAATCTAATGTATGCTTCTCGTCGTGGGTCAATCCAGTATGTTATTACTCCTAATGCATACCCATGTGTTAGACTTGATATCTCCATATCAATCTACACACGTACTAGTGTATATTTAATCATCCCATTAATCAATATAATGGACTAGGGATATTTAAGATAAACAACACATTGTATCAAAGGACTTAATTATATTAAATATCACAATAATTCATAAATAAATATTCTAGCCAAAACATTGTTCATACTAAATATAGATTGCCTCTAGGGAACCTATTCCAACAACCTTGAGTTCTTGCAAGCTACACGGTCGTCTTGTTGGGAGTCTTATTCACAAAACCTGAAGACATTCACAAACAGCATATAATTGTTTTGCCAAGTATGAACAAGAATTATGTTATATATGCAGTGAAGGTGTATGCTAAACTAAACTCAGCTAGCTATCTATTCACCTGATATACAAAATTCAGATTCTTAAATCTGATTCACAGAGATAACAATGGACCACTTCCAGAAGAAGGCTCAACAGCCTCATGGTCAAATGCAATTTTGAGGTCTCAGGGAGCCCTCATATCAATTCAACTATACCGATGAACTTCCATAACGTCTGAGCGCATAAAGGAGTGTACATATAATATTTTGAGTGCAGTGTGTGAATTGTATGCATGGTCTTCACCAGGCAGTAGTCTCCACTCACACCACGCAGGGGTCTCGACCGAGCAATATGCAGCATATAACATTGGAAGTGTACAATATAGTGACTCTATTAGTGCGTGTGTTCCATGCATAGCTTCCACCTGGCAGGAGCCTCCACCCACACCACGCAGGGGTCTCGTTTACAAGTTATGATTTTCAAATGCGAGAGACAGTCAGATGATGCTAGTATTGCAGAGTTATTTACCTCTATTGGCGACGCAACTCGTCCTTAAACAAAATACTCTGCAAATATTTTGGAGATTTCTAGCCTGGCATTTTTAGGACATCACATAAGGCGCTAATATATACTACGTATGGACGTACTCATAGTATCAATGTTCTATAACATGCAAATTGTACATGCAACAGGTGATTGGAAAAGAAGTTATAATTTTGTAATGTTGCCACCCCTAATCAATGAGGCGATTCATGAACCAATACCTACTGCACTAATCTCTAACCTAGCAATGATATCTCTGCAACCACATCTTTAAAACCTGAAATGATTACTCTGAAACCTCATCTTTAAACCAGCATTTATTAATCCATTAAACCCCCACCTCTCTATACTCTTCATCTTCTCCTAACCCTCAGGTTCCCCACTATGTATAAAACCATGCCACCCCTAATCAATGAGGTGGTTCATGAACCACTACCTACTGCACTAATCTCTAAACCAATAATTATATCTCTGCAACCACATCTTTAAACCAATAAATGATTACTCAGAAACCACATCTTTAAACCAGCATTTATTAATCCATTAACCCCCCACCTCTGCATACTCTCCATCTTCTCCTAACCCCCAGGTTCCCCACTGTGTATAAAACTAGAGCATACAGCCTTCGATGCTGATTTTGTTATGTTCTGGCACACTTGATACAACATTCTGATGCACAGGATGATCACAAACAAGTTAGCTGCTGGAGTTGGCAGCTTCTTTGTGGTGATTCCACGCATCACAGTGACTTATTGAGAAGGGAATGAAACAAGGTTTCCTTCCAAAAGGGAATACAAAAAAAGTTTAGATTTTGGGCATGCATTTCAACAGCAATTCCGTTCGGCAGCAATGTAATGCTGGAAAAATCATAAAGAAGCTATTGGAGGTGGTAGGTAATTTTTTTATGATTGTTTCTAGCATTACTATGAGATATTCAGAGTCTGGTCTACTACCTCCCGGGCACGGAGATTCATCACAGAAAGCTTGTGTGGTGGTCTAAAATCTATTGGGTTGTTGCGTCCATGGTTCATCCACCATACTACGGCCCAAACCAATACGTTGGCGTATTCGATGGTCGACGAACCATCTTTTGCGGCAACCCCATAGGTCTTGGAATTCCAACCCAGCTATCTTGTGATGCATGGAATAACCACAAAGAAGCTGCTGGATTTTAGAGCTATTACTTAACATGTTTTTCTTTCTACTCGTTGTAAATTTTCTCACAGGTCACAACTAATGCATCCATACGTAAAATTAGTTACTCTAAAAGCTATCTTGCGCGATCATAAGACAAGGTTTCCCTCAAAATGGGAATATGAACATCAAGAAGAGAGTGGACTTAAAGTAAATGAAAGGGGGCACCAAAATATGTTTACCTCTGGCGAAAGTCCAAACAGTGCCCACTCATCTATACTATCGATTAATGTTCTGTAACCTCGAAATGTTACCTGCAACAGGTGGTAGGAAATACAGTTTAGTTTTGTTTACTCATTTTACGTAGATGTGAAAATTATGGATCAACAAGATAAAATAAACAAAGTTTACCTCTGCCGAAATTCCGCACAGTGCACAACATTATCGAAAATGAACGTGAGTGTGAAAATGAAGTAATTTGGACTAGGGCATTGATAAGACACGAGAATTTAATGGTAAATTCATGGATCGTAAATAGTGATGACAAATTGGGGATCACTAGAGCGCAAACAGTTAGCATTCAGTAGATTATAATAATCATGAAGAGGCCCACTTCGATACTACATGGAAACAAACGACGAGCATGAATGACATCATTATAAACCTATAAACCATTAATCATCATGACTATCACAAAAAATTATGAAGTAATTGTTCGAATTCCCAAACTGCGTCATTGAACAACATTAACGTACAACGCAACCAATTAATCAATTACTTGTACGTTCAATAAGGATGAAAAAAAAGAAAACTGACAGCTTCTTAACTCTATTTAATCTCATACATCCATTCCAAAATAGTCACAGCAAATTAAATCGCTTCTCCAAGACTCCATCAAAGTCCAGTCCCCAAAATGCCATTACCATGAAACCAGTTCGCAAACTCCTGCGTGAAGAGGATGAGGTCACCAGTTCTTTCACATGGCTGCCAAGGTCCAATAAACATGCTCCAATTTTCATCTCAGATTCAGCAGATGAAGATCCAAGGAGCGAGGACTCCCCTTCAGTGAGGTTGTATAAGAAGAGGCAAACTACATTGGAGGAAAGCTGGCGGAAAATACAAGAGACTGGATGGAGAATCCAGTTAATTGAGCAGATGAAGATTGAAAATTATAGGTCGGTTGTGCCTCTCGATTCTATGAATTAACCGGTGAATCCGTTTTCCCAATCAAAAAGATATACATGGGGGCTAACGGGAGAAAGCTTTCAAACAAGCAGAAACCAGACAAGGCCCCGACAAATGAACAAATCAAATAGGACAATGCAGACTAGACTTTAATTTTCTATAATTTTCTTCTTATTTTTCGCTTATTCATTCTAATGTTTTGTTTTCTATATATGTATGGCCGGTTGTCTTTATTATTTGATAGTTTTCTTTAATTTGCAATGACTTGACTTATTAGTGAAATAAATTTTATTGGTAATTCATTCGTTCATCGTCTACTGTCTGCGGGTAGCTGCGAAGGACATTTTGACATGGTTTAAATGCACCAGAGTGTTGTTAATATTTTGCAAATATTATCGGCGGGTCAAAATGACATTCGCAACTCCACCAAGAATGGAGAGGTTGAACGGATAAAATAACAACCATCACACTCAAGTTCTAGGAAACTAAAATATGCGATGGACTACGCATCTATTAGGACAAGGATCTCACACACGATATCAACGTCCCCTCAACACGCAATTGGGCGCAGAGACGACATTACAAAGGTGTGCTTTGCCAATCAAGAAGAGATACAGACCCGATCATGGAATGAACAGAGGGAAATACGGAAAGAGGCTCAGATTTGTACTCATGAAAACCTAATAAGAGATCGATGATCACTTGCTGCACAAAGTAATTTGGCTCCCATGCATTACACTCTATCGGCTACAAAGAGTGAATTCGGTAGATCAAAATCATCATGGCCTCTTCAGTGACCTTGAAGAGGCTCCGATCTATACTCATTAAAACCAAATAAGAGATGATCACAACAGGCTGCAAACAAAAATTTGCCATGCATAATACTTCTAACAGCTTCAAGGAGTGAATTCGATAGATCCATATCATCATGACCTCGCAGTGAGCTAACACTGAGCATGAAATGCTCAATCAGTACTCATTAAAAGCAAATAAGTGATGATCACAACACGCTGCAAATAATACAACCCTGATTTGGGGTTACCAAACAGGTGTCGTAATAATTACCATATGCATCATTCATAAATTTCGAAGTAGTTGATTCATTAAGCCATATATATCATACTTCAAATGTACTGAAATAAAATCCATTGGAAAATCCTTCGTTCATCCTCTATCATCTACAGGTTCATGTGAAGGCGACTTCGACCCGATTTTCAGGCACACACTTTTGCAATGTATTAGCCATCATTATGAGCGGGTCGAAGAGCCTTCACATGCCCCGGCAGAATAAAGAGGTTATATGGGGGAAATAACTAATATCAAAGTCAATCCCGTAAAGTGAACAAGGCAAACCTCAAATTAAACATGTTGAACAGATATCATTGGCACCCCTAATCAATGAGGTGGTTCATAAACCTATGCCTAGTAAGCTGCACTAATCTTCAAACCATGCAGCACATATTTCTCTAAAACCACAGCTTTAAACCAGTATTTATTATCACTTACCTCCAACCTCTCCATCTTATAACTCTCCATCTTCTCCTAACCCCACAGCCTCCTAATTGTGTATAAAACTAAAGCCTACAGCCTTGTCCATTTTAATCCATGTCTCTACATATTCTCATAGGTCATAAGTAATGCATCCAGAGAAGAAAGTAAAAGCCATAGAGTACAGTTGCCACATGAGACAAGGTTTCCCTCCAAAAGGGAATTTCAGCATCAATAAGAGACTGATTGGACTTAAAGGAAATAAAGGGGGGGGAATCAGAATATGCTTTTTAAAGGTTATCACAAAAGCACCAAAAGTTAAACCTTGAGACCATCAACAAGGAGTCTTGACTAAACAACTCATGTACACAATATGCATAAGTTGTGTTTTTTTTTGGCTAACAAACAAACAGACATACACACACACAAACATGCATAAGTTTTGTTAAGAGCAGCTCCAGTAATGTTATGTTGGAAAAAAATGCAAATTAGCCATCAAAATGTAATCAAGTATTAATCTAATTAAACTATTACTTAATTAAAAAAATTAATATAATCAAATAAAAATGCATTTGTGCCTCTCTTGGCTTTGAGAGATGCTTTTTGGCTGATCCATATGGATTTACGGTTTAGGGTAGACCATCATGCATTGGCCGTGGAGTTTACTTATGAGTTCGATCACCTTTGACTGTACAGTAGACCTTTTCCTTTACGTTGACTTTCTTCGTATGAACATACTAATCTGACAAAGTGGAGACCAAAAAGTTATATGTTCACTACATATAGTTGACTATTTAGTATAAACTCAAAAATTAAGTTTAGGGTTTAGGGTTGACCATCATGCATTAACTGTGGAGTTGACTTAAGAACTCACATTTGACCGTACAATTGACCTTTCCTTTTACGTCGACTTTCTTTGTGCGAACCTAATAATCTGAAAAGGTGGAGACCAAAAAGTTGTATGTTCATAATTAACTTAGTATAACCTCAAAAATCAAGTTTAGAGTTTGGGGTTTAGGGTAGACCACCATGCCTTGACTGTGGAGTTGACTTATGAGGTCGATCACTTTTGAATGTACAATAAACCATTTCATTTACGTTGACTCTCATCGTGCGAACTTACTAATTTGACAAATTGGAGACCAAAAAGTTGTATGTTCACTACATAGTTGACTTAGTATAACCTCAAAAAATCAAGTTTAGGGTTTAGGGTAAACGATCATTCATTGACTGTGAAGTTGACTTATGAGCTCACATTTCACTGTAGTTGACCTTTTCAATTACCGTTGACTTTATTCGTCCAAACATTTATATATATATATATATATATATATATATATATATATATATATATATATATATATATATATATATATATAGTTGAATAAGTGGAGACCGAAAAGTTAACCAATCAGGGTACATTCACCGGCTATGCTTTACCGTTCTCGCCTTTTACGGAGTCGATTGAGATACGGGTGTAGACACTGCTTTCTGACATGACAGATCTTGGCCACGTGGAAGCCATCCTGCACACCATATTGTGCTCCACACACAGAGGATCACCATCCGAGCTGATCCATGTGGGGGCTGCGAGACAGAGCCCTCGCATATCACCGCACGAGACTTGTAGGGACTTGTGGTTTGGAGGCTAGAGTAAGCCCTGTCGCGTGCGAGCCAAGCCCGCACGCGACCTTTAGTAACTGTTTTGAGAGATTTATGGCACGAGCTCCATAAACCCGGTCAATCCGGTCAAACCCGGTCAACCCCGTAACGGTTCCGGTATTCGCGCACCACGTGCTCTAACGGTTCCTATATACTCGGAAGAACGTGCCGTTATGGTTAAGCTAATTAAGCCGCCATTAATGGGCGCATTAACCACACTACAACGGTCATGTTCTCCAGTATATATAGATCGTCAACCTTTCCATACAAAGGAGAACACACTGCCATAGGCGGAAGCTCTGCCAAACCTCTGTCTCTCTCTCAAACATTGCTACTGCCTTACTCTCTCCCTAAACACACCCCTATTCTTCCTGTGCGATCCTTGATCCACTACACACGGTGCACACGGAGGTCTCCCCGCCGGAATCTCTTGTGCACATTTTGGTGAACCCGACGTGAACTTACCAGCAAAAGCAACCATGTCTCAGGAGGATGATGTCAGCAACCGATCGCCTTCCACCGAAACTCCCTCGGGAGACGAGACCCGCCGTACTCTGACGACTCCCGGCGAAGCACCGACCTTAGATTCTTTGGATGCCACTGTCCAAAGTCAGGCGAAAGCTCTCAAGTCTCAATCTGCGCAACTAGAACAAATCTTGGCCGTTCTGGGCACCCTCGCGCCGAATCCTCCACTGGCTGCCGCTGTCTCTCAGGGAGGAGGAACCCCTACCGCTCCAGGATTGGGAGTGTCAGCCACACCTCCCAACCCCCATCTGCGGACTCCACCGTCGGCTACGCAGCTGCCTTCAGTTCAGGGATCGACGGCACAGATGCTGCCTCCTGCCGCTCACGCTCCTCAGCCCTCGGCTTTGGCGTCCAACCCAACTCTGCAGTACCCTTTACCTCCCCCAACGATGATCTGGGGAAATGCGGGTAGCCAGTATGCTCCCAATCCTCCGTCGGCGTATGTGTCACCACCGCCTGCGGCAACCCCTCCGTCAGCTACCGAGGGGAGCATTCCAGAATGCATGACGTCTTTGCAGAAGCGCGTGGACACTATTCTGGCTCATCAGTCATTTGCGGATACCATTATCCCGAAGCTAGACAACGATCCACCCATTCCACGGGAAATCTATCTCATGCCTAACCCGGCGGGGTACAAGGCTCCTAAATGGGATAAGTTTGAAGATGTCAACGGAAACGCTCATGAGCATGTCATGCGTTTCATTGATGTCATGGGTCCGTACGGAGCTGATCCCAAACTGCTGATGCGAGAATTCCCAAAATCTCTTGGGAACGTAGCATACAAATGGTACCGAACATTGGAGGCCGGATCCGTGAAGACTTGGGATGACATGGTCCAGAAGTTCTACACCAAGTTCTTCCAGATGGAAGAAAAGGTGACGATGATTCATCTCTCGCGGATGTACCAGAAGCGCGAAGAGGACGGAATCACTTTCATCAAGAAATTCAGGGCGAAATCCTTTGAGTGCAAAGATCCTATGCCTGAAAGCCGACTCGTAGAGATATGCCTGCAGTGCATGCGAGATGAATACAAAGGTATGCTAATCAATTGAAGATGAATCCCATGAAATGCGCGTTCAGAGTAACATCAGGGAAATTCTTGGGATGCGTGGTTCATCGCCAAGGGATCGAGCCTGATCCCGCGAAAGTATCAGCTATCACTGGCATGACGCCACCCCATGATCAGAGTGCATTAAAGACATTTTTAGGAAAGCTATCCTATCTGCGGAGATTCATCCCAACAATTGCCGAAATCACATGCTGTTTCAGCACTCTTCTCAAAAAGGACGCCATGTACAACTGGGCTCCGGAGCACGAAGTCGCATTCAGAAAGCTGAAGGATTTACTCACGTCCTCAAAGATAATGATCGCGCCTCAACTGGGATCACCGCTTCTGCTATATCTGACATCTACGAGGAGATCTATAGGAGCACTCTTGGCTCAGGAGTATGAAGGCCAGGAGAGGCCTATCTACTACATCTCTCGCATCGTGCAGCCTGCTGAATCAAGGTACACAGACATCGAACGTCATTGCCTTGCTTTATTCTTTGTGATAGAGAAGTTGAAACACTATTTTGCATCACACAAAGTAGTAGTGGTCACCAAGAGCGACCCCATAAGATACTTGCTAACTCACACTACTCCGGGAGGGAGACTGGCGAAATGGTACATGACCATTTCCCAATACGATATCACATGCGTGCGACCGCGAGCGATCAAGTCGCAGGCGGTAGCCGATCTGTTGGCACAGTTCCCTGACGACAGCCACGAACCCGTGATCGAAGAAGAGCTCGAAGGCCCCGAAATCTACGCAATCGACGTGCCCTATTGGACCCTCCACTTCGACGGTTCGTCAACCCGGAAAGGCGGAGGCATTGGGATAGTCTTGACAAAACCAGATGGGGAAGTCATACAGATGTCCGCAAAGCTCGACTTTGCAGTCACAAACAATGAAGCGGAATACGAAGCTCTCATTGTGGGGCTCCGTGCGGCGAAAGCCTTGGAAGTGAGTAACCTAACAGTCATGGGAGATTCCAAGCTGATTGTTAAGCAAGCCTCGGGCGAATATGGTTTGAAGGAGATCAACCTCCTGTCTTATCGCACCCTAGTACGGAAGCTGATGCAGCAATTCTGCGATGTGAAGTACGAGCACAAGCCCCGAGCAGACAACAGGCACGCAGACGCCTTAGCAACCTTGGGGTCTAAGGTCAGCATAGACAAGTGCCCCGCAAGGATTTCCATCGAAGTGCGAACATCGTCGGCATTGACAGAAGACGCGTGCGACGACGAACACATGGATGATGCAGACTGGCGAAAATCAATCCTGCAAGCTATTGCGAAGGGCACCAGCGACGAAAGCTGGGCACTCACAAAAGGATACTGCATCCACGACAACACCCTTTACTACAAGGGTCCCGGGGGAATACTCATGCGATGCGTCTCCGAGCGGGAGGGACAACAGCTGTTAGAAAAGATTCACCAACACGCTTGTGGAGAAAGCGAGGTGTCAATCTACAGGAAGGCTCAGAGATATGGCATCCATTGGCCAGATATGTCAATAGCCGCAGCCCTGATACAAGGGAAGTGCGAAAGTTGCGCACTAATCAAAGATTCTCTACTCATCGCCCTGATCGATGACGACACGGACTGGAGGAAGCCACTATTTGATTTCCTTACCCAGGGCACCGTACCCGACTCAAGAAAAGAAGCCGAAAAATTGAAACGGAAAGCGTCTCGATACGTGGTACAGGAAAACCTGCTTTGGCGAAGAGGTCACGAGGGCAACTTGCTGCGATGTCTAGACAACAGAGAAGCACAAGAAGTCATGGACCATTCTCATCAGGTGGAACACCAAGGAGGTGCGAAATTATGCAGGCAACTCCTCTCAATCGGGTATTTCTGGCCCACGATGGAGGTCGATTGCCGCACCAAAGTACGACGCTGCCAGGAATGCCAATTCAAAGGGAACCTAGTGCACGCTCCCGCTGTGGATCTACATGCACTAGGGACGCCATGGCCATTTCACACATGGGCTCTGGACTTCATCGGCCCCATCCGACCAACGTCGCACGAGAACCATTTCATTCTCACCGCAACCGAGCTGTTCACCAAGTGGGTGGAAGCAATACCATTAAAGACGGCAAATGCGCTGGCTGTGGTCAACTTTATCCAGGAAAGCATCGTATGCAGGTTCGGAATCCCAAACACCATTCTTTCAGATAACGGTACTCCTTTTGTTAATCGCCAGGTAGCTGCGAAATTAGCGGAGTACAATATCAGGCAGATATGTTCCACCCCTTATTACCCAAAGGGAAACGGACAAGCTGAAGCGACTAACAAAACGCTGCTGAGAATTTTGAGCAAGATGGTCGCAGATGACCACAAGAAGTGGGCCGACTCTCTAAGCGTAGCTCTGTGGGCTTACCGAACTTCTCCAAGGACACCCACAGGGGCCTCGCCGTTTCTACTATGCTATGGGGCCGAAGCTGTAGTACCTGCGGAGGTTAGAGTCAATTCGGCAAGACTAGCCTTCCATGCACTCTACGAAAATCAACGCGATCATGACTTAGTCCTGCTGGAAGAAAACCGAGAACAAGCCAAGAGAACCAATAAGCGATATCAGGAGAGAATCGCTCGCGCCTACAACAAGACGGTCCAGCGACGAGATTTTGCAGTCGGAGACTTGGTCTTGCGCGCATCTGATCACTGCATGCGAGAAGCGACTCACCCAAAGTTCGCAGCCAACTGGGAAGGACCCTTTGAAGTCACAGAGGTCTTCGACAGTGGCTACTGTAGCATACGAAGGTTGCACGGCACAACCTCAACTCCGAGTTCAGTCAACATGCGCTGGATCAAGAAGTACTATCCCTGACTTCTCTCATTTCATACGTTCTATGATAACGTTGTTTAATATCTCGTATGGCTACGATTTACGCAATCTCCTCTCCCATATGAGAGGATTGTAATCTCATCTATCCCATATGAGAGCGTTGTAATAAAAGAATTCTCCCAAATGAGAAGCTCACATTTCTAGCTGTTTATGTTGCTCTATTCAGTTTGTTATTACTGTTAACGATGGTTTATTCGCCGCCATAGCAGCCAATGCGATGCGATCTTAAGTGATCATCTAAGCCTATCTCTAACGATAGCAATCAATGCAAATGCGATCTTAAGTGATCATCTAAGCCTATCTCTCACGATAGCAGCCAATGCGATGCGATCTTAATTGATCATCTAAGCCTATCTCTAACGATAGCAATCAATGCAAATGCGATCTTAAGTGATCATCTAAGCCTATCTCTAACGATAGCAGCCAATGCAAATGCGATCTTAAGTGATCATCTAAGCCTATCTCTCACGATAGCAGCCAATGCGATGCGATCTTAATTGATCATAAAAGCCTATCTCTCGCGATAGCAGCCAATGCGAATGCGATCTTAATTGATCATAAAAGCCTATCTGTTGCGATAGCAGCCTATATAAGTGCGATCTTAATTGATCATAAAAGCCTATCTGCTATGATAGCAACCTATGCGATCATAATTGATCCTTTAAGCCTATCTCTTACGATAACAGCACTGTACAAATACGGTCTTAATTGATCATATAAGCCTATCTCTTACGATAGCAGCCTGTACAAATGCGATCTTAATTGATCACTCAAGCCTATCTGCTACGATAGCAACTTATATACAAAGCGATTTTAGTTGATCGCCCAAGCCTATCTGTTACGATGGCAACGCATGCGCGAAATGATCTTATTAGATCTTCTAAAAGTCTATCTGTTGCGATAGCGGTTTATGTGAGAAATGATCTCAATCAATTCGCTAATAAAGCCTATCTGCCATGATAGCAATTCGCACCACTTAACGATCTTAATTGATTTGCTCAAGACTATCTGCCACGATAGCAACTTGCAACATTGTGAAGATGATCTCGAATGATCCACAACGGCCAACAACAAGCCCATCTGCTATGATGGCACAATCGCGAAAGATACGATCTCGAGCGATCTAGCGAAGCGTCAGCAAATTAATATATCACAAATGCGAAACAATTACATAGCATTATACAAGGCGAAATATGCCGAAACGCATGCGAAATTGTATTTTTGTTGTAAAGAGACAGCAGATAATACAAAAGACTATTTATCATTACGAGTCAAATGACTTACAATTTATCTGTCTAGATAGCAGCTTACAAGCGAAAAGCTCGAATCTAACTACGCAGCCAACATGGCTTACAATACATGCGAAAAGTGGCTGACAAGCCAGAAACACACTACGGGAATTCCGACTAGAAAAAGGATAAACCCACCGGTTTCAACACCGGCTACGCAACACGCAGATCTGCGGCCAAAGATCTGTAGCAAAAGGGATGCTGCCGCGAAGAGATCAACTTGTCATTCGCCACATCCCTGGCAGCGAAACCTGGGAAACGATACGCCCAAGACCCCAAGGGGTGACAAAAGCCTCTGTCTGATCAAGATAGGCGCCGGAGGAGCTTCCTGTTTCGACATATGCTGCTCTGCAAAACAGGCGAAGCAGTCATTCCTCTGGTGATGGATTCCTTGTCATGTTGGACAAGGGCATTGACGAGCACCCTGAGTTCAAGAACGAAGAGGCAAGAAATCCTCCTCCAGGGATGCTGGAGGAGAATTCCGCCGTTCATTACGAGACGGTAGCACGGTCACTTCGGCGCTGCACCTCACCACGAGGCGGCCGGAAACATGACCTGCACACATAATACACGAAGAAATTTCTTCGAACACACATGAGATATTATCTGTATCTTCTTTATGATGGTTATAAAGAGCAATAAGCCTCATAAAGTGGATCTTGGAAGCTATTTCTATAGCACAAAGCGCAAACTCAGGATTCAAAACTTGAAGTTGCCATGAATCAACGAAAAACAAGCGTTGAAGCCAGCAGTCATAAGGACTCACGGCAAAGCACATGTTTGGGATGAAGAACCCAAATAGCAAAGACAGGGTTTATATAGACCCTGTACAGACTCTTCGGTTGCATAAGATGAGTCAGCAAAATTCAAAAAGAGGGTAAGTTCAATCACTTACGCCTTGAAAAGCGGTAACAATCAATTACCCTACTAAAGGCTACGACGATTCAGTTGCATATCCTAATAAATGACGGATGGTCATGATTCGGATGGACTTCCCAATGAAAGCGTGCTTATCTACCGAGAAATTAGCACGAAAATCAAGCAGAGTATCAATTGCTGATGTCATAATTGGATATACACAGAAATATCCGATCAAATCCCGGAAAAAGCGGCAAAACGGGAAATTTCATTGTTGTTGAAAAAATAAAAAAAAAAGGGGGGAGAAACCCTAGCAACATTACATTAATGTTCAAGACATTACATTAATGTTTCAGCTATTTTTCTTGCTATTTTTGCAAAATTCGAAAAATCAAAGCAGATTCTTGATTAAGGAGTCTTGGGGCGCGAACTGCTCGCTCAGCTTCTCTACCTGTTCCACTTCTTGCTTCAGTTGCTCGCACCTGGCATTCATCTCATGATACAGCTTCAGAGCTTCATCAACCCTTTGCTTCTGCTGCTCCACCTTCTGCATCTCAGCTGCGAGATTCTGGTGACCGAGTTTCAAAGTTACAGCCGCGCGAATCAGCGTGACTCTGTCCTTAAGAAACTTGAAGCCCATTCTGCCTTGAACTTTGGTCACGAGGTTTTGGCACATGCCGCATAACAATTCAGCACTCTGGACCGAAATGGTCGCGGGCGTAGCCGCAGATAGCTGCTCCAAAATCCAAATGGCTTCAGTAAGGAACAGCCTCCTGTCAAAAGGACCGATCTCCAGAGATCTCACAAACGAGCGGGGGTACCTGAGACGCATTCGAACCACCCAGTCTACATCGGTTTGCTTCAAACCTGAGGAGACGTCAAAAATAAGTTATGATGTCAAAACTCGCAAGCGAATAATGTGACGTGCGAACAGTAAAGCTCTACTTACCAGTTCCTTCCAGAATCTCATGAAGGGAAGGAATGCGGGCTGCCGGGTTGTTCGAAGATTGCCCTCGCTCCATAGCTCTCCTATCAGCTGCGAGCTCCAATCTCTCGTAGTCGGGAGGAAGAGTGTAGGCCGCACCAGCTGCGACTGCATTCCCAACCTGCGAGCCCCAAATGCTCCACGCAGGAATGGGTGCCTCGGGCTCAGTCGTCGCCGGAGGCGAAGGGACAGTCGAAGTCGCTTGACGAAGGACACTCTCAGATGCAAACGCATTAGCAGCACTTGTCCTTACTTCCTCAGCACTAGCATGGACATCTTCGTCCATCAGCACAGCATCAGCTCCAGCATCGTCGGAAAGCTCGATGATGTCCTCAAGAGGCTCACCCGCGTGGTCAGCAGCTGCGACGGGCTTCTCAGTATGGGAGCTCGGAATTGGAACATAGGACGCAGAAGGCTGACTTCTCTGCTCCAGCTCAGGTTCCTCAGCTTGACCTGCGACATTAAATGCGATGATATGAGGTAACTTGCGTTATAAGTTATTTTGCTATCTTTTCTAAAGCCAAGAATAAGCACCTCCACGCGAAGGTGGGATTGAGGTATCTTCATCATACACTAAGGACGTGGAACCATGCCCTATCAGTATGTCCTCACTAAGCAAGTCTGTAAGAGGAGCGTGACCTGGGATGCGAATAAACCAGTCATGATTCTGCCTCAAGTTGCTAAAGCCTAGTACATGCGTATCACTCAAATAATTACCTGAAGGTTCTCCGCATTTGTCTACTAACCAACGGCGAATGTCAGCCTTTGACACACCATGCTTTAATGCACCCACAATAACATCTCTATAAGTTACTGCGAGATTGAAGATCTCACCTTTATCGCCGCCTGCGATCTCCTCAAAATCCACTTGGACTTGCTCCAAAGCTGCTGCATCCTCTCCGGGAACCTCATCTTCCTCCTCCGCATGAGGAGCCACTTCTTCGGGAAGCTCGTCTTCCTCGACAGTTGGACGCGCTAAGTCGTCAACATGCCGCTCTTCGAGGCTCCGCTGCTTCACACGCTCAAGCTCCTCTTCTTCCCGACGCCTTCTTCTCTCAGCAGCCTCCGCGGCTGTCTTCCGGGACTCAGCCAGAATGTCCTCGCTTATGGGATCATCTGGGATGCCAGAATGGGCATCTCTCTTTTGCCTCTTGGGGGTGACCATCAATCAGATACCTTGACAGCCAGGCACAGAGAAAAGCACAAAGGGTCAAATGGTAGCCCTTGCCCTCTACGTAATTCTCGGCCTCCGGGTCCTCGTTCAGAAGTTTCTTAGTAATGCTGCTGTTCGCATAATCTCGAAAGAAGTACTGCAACCATTTGTTCCAGGTATTCTTCGCGGATGTATCAACCAGCTGCCAATTCGGAAGAGGCTTCGTAGTGGTCCACCGAGTGGAGATTTTCTTCACCTCTGCTAGGCATTCCTCCATCTGCGTGTATAAAGCAATCTCCGCAGATGTCCTCAAGGGACTTAAAGGATCCACTTCGCCCATGGGGGAAAGCTCATACAGCATTTGAACGTCCTCGAGTGTGGGGGCAGCCTCGAACTCGGCAAAATTGAACGTATGAGTCGCAGGCGAGTAACGGGACAGAAGGTCTAGAAGCATGGACTGATCCAGCTTCACGGCAGCACCCTTCATAGCACGGATAGCAAAGTATACGCCGGCTTCATTAAGAGTCACGGCGTGATGGTCCAACACGTGGTCAATCCACTCATCCATATAGTCCAATTTCTGGACGAACGCCTGAGTAGAAATCGCAGTATATGGGAAGTGCCCATTCTCGATTCCCAATCGAACTACATCCTCGGAACCAACAAACTCGAGCAAGGCTGAGTTAACTGGGCGAGTCAGCATCAGCAATCGCTCAACTGGGACAGGATCAGGCATCCTCTTCGCCTTTACCCTCGCATGGTAGAAATCTTTGCCGCCTAAAAAGGGGGCTTTTCGCCACAGGGCCTGCGGAAGGTCGGGTATCTCTTCATCTTCCTTGACGGGTCTGGTTACTCTTGTCTTGGCCATTCCTGTGGAAGAGCAAGAAAAAAGGGGGGAGAAATACCACACTTCAGTGTGAATTTTGAAATTCAAGATCTACGCAAAGGAAGACGAACAGTTCTGGTATCGATTTCAGAAATTGGGAAGTTGCAAGATTCAATATTGTTGAAAGATTAAAAAACGAAGCGGGTTCAAAAGATCAAAGCCTCTTCACAAATTTCATGGGTTTACAGATTCAACGCAGTTCAAGGCAAACACTGGTATCTTAAATCAAAAGTAAACGAGGCCAACCTTGTTTTCTTGAAGTCTGCTTGGATATGCACAATTGAAGAACACGGATTGCAGTTCTGAACTGGTGATTGATTATCTGGATCTGCTCTCGGAGATCTCCGGGTACCATTCACTTTAAGAGAAAGAAGTGATGCTTTGCAATAATGGGGGATACAAGGTATTTATCCAAAACAATGAAGGGTTGCGTCCTTTCGATAGTCGAATCGCAACCGTCACCGTCGAATCGCGCAATCACAAGACAAGCTGACGTCACGCCTAAAACCCTAAAGGTCAGACGGCACGACTCTAGGGGTTTTAGGTCATAATGGCACGCACGGGGGCTGAATTTACCCGTATTTGAATTGGTGCGTGGCGGCGACGCGTATGTTGGTTTCCGCGCATGGAAGTCTATACGGCTATGAGTCTTCACGCGCAGAAAGGGGGCTAATGTAGACACTGCTTTCTGACATGACAGATCTTGGCCACGTGGCAGCCATCCAGCACACCATATTGTGCTCCACACACACAGGATCACCATCCGAGCTGATCCATGTGGGGGCTGCGAGACAGAGCCCTCGCATATCACCGCACGGGACTTGTAGGGACTTGTGGTTTGGAGGCTAGAGTAAGCCTTGTCGCGTGCGAGCCAAGCCCGCACGCGACCTTTAGTAACTGTTTTGAGAGATTTATGGCACGAGCTCCATAAACCCGGTCAATCCGGTCAAACCCGGTCAACCCCGTAACGGTTCCGGTATTCGCGCACCACGTGCTCTAACGGTTCCTATATACTCGAACGAACGTGCCGTTATGGTTAAGCTAATTAAGCCGCCATTAATGGGCGCATTAACCACACTACAACGGTCATGTTCTCCAGTATATATAGATCGTCAACCTTTCCATACAAAGGAGAACACACTGCCATACGCGGAAGCTCTGCCAAACCTCTGTCTCTCTCTCAGACATTGCTACTGCCTTACTCTCTCCCTACACACACCCCTATTCTTCCTGTGCGATCCTTGATCCACTACACACGGTGCACACGGAGGTCTCCCCGCCGGAATCTCTTGTGCACAACGGGAAAGAAGAGATGTTTGTGATTCAAAGAGCACTCCGGAGGGGCATTTATGCCAATCTAAGACATATGGAAAAGCGACTCCTTTGATTAAGAGTTTGAAGTTTAATAGATCACTGGCCCGACGAACCTACCCTACCTCGAAGAAGCGATAAGGTCAATAAGTTGAAGGAAGGGCCCTGTCCCGGGCTATGCTATGGTTGACTAAGTGGAGACCGAAAGTTAACCAATCACTAGCTTCATATTGACTAAACCTTCTAGACCAACTTTCACATTAGAGGTGACTTTTCATCTTATGTTTGACCTTAATTTCTTTTAGCGATAATTCACAAAAAGGGTCGGCTCTATAGCACGGCAGCCGAGGCGGTCTCTTTAGGCCCCCAATCCGGCAAGGCCCCGTTTTTTATTAGCAATATTTTTTTTTAAAGAGAACTCTATAGTTATCTCAATTGGATACTTCGATGCAATTTCATCAATAATTGTGTATTGGTTTGTGGAAGTTTACTTTTTACACAAACTTGACCGAAGTTCGAATCTTGTTGATGACATATGTCAGCATTTTAGTTGTTACCTAATTATCAAAAAGTTGTACGGTCCTTGAACATGAATTCAAGTTAATATATTACACACAAGTAGTAGTCACACATAGCTAGCATTGTTCAAATATCTGTCACATAAAATGTTTCGAGAATAGTTACAGGCAAGGATTCAATATTACATATATAACCGAAAATAAGCAAAAGCTACAACAAAGATAGCAGTATCTAGCTTCTTCTAGTTTGCCTTTGCCCCCACATATGATGTTTGGTAATCGACAGATTCACCCATTCCATCGAAGATTTCCACACGAACTTCAACAAATCTATTACCTTCAAGTAGCTTGACTTTCCTTTCACATTCAGCTGCAGGCTTCATGCATTCCAGGAATACAGTCTGTTTTGGTGGGTTACCCTTTTCATCTTCTGAATCAGAGAGGACCACTGGAGCATTCAAATACAGTGGAGGCCGTGGTGTGAGAGCAATGGTGACCTCCTCCTCTTTAAAGGGTGGGGATTTTTCTGTTGTTACTAAGACACATGCAATAATATAGTGAATTAGATATATATCAATATCATCAGGGTTTCTTAGAGTGACCAAGCACTGACCAAGCAGCGCGCATAATGAACATCATAAATAGTAATAATAGGCTCATATCAGTACTGCACAAGAAAAACTTGACCATTCCGGGTAAATCACAAAAAGGGGCTCAGATCAGTACTTAAGGGGTGTACAGTAGGTAGAAATGCAAGATCAATACTCTAGAAGGGAGAGTTGAATAAAGTATGCAGACTTTTGCTAAACTTTGCATTAATAGTGGTTTCAAAACTCATTGGAACCTTGTTCCTTTCAAACATATTGAGTTCACCTTGCATTGATATAATCCAGTCTGCTTCTTGTAATGCTTCCTTCACAGTTTTAGGCTCTACAAGAGAAATAAAAGCATTAAAAGCACAAAGATTTTTCAACTGTGATCTGGTTTGTGTACTAGTGGTTGGATCAGAAATAATGTTATCAGCTTGATTAGATGAGAGATATTTGAATGTCTTTCTTGGTGTCCATGGTTCAGGCTCTCCAGTTTACTTCTCAAGTCTCTGAGAACTTGAAGTAGTAGCTTGTTATATTGTCTTCTCTGGAGATTAAGTTTCAAGGCTTTGAACTTTGGTTTCATGGCCTTGAAAAAATGCGTGTCTTGTTCTTGTGACATTTCCTTGGATCCTTTTGAGGATTTTTCTTCAGTATCTGAATCATGTTTGTTCATATTGAGATCTGCTAAACCATCAGTCAAAGAACTATCATAGCGTTCATCAAAATTTACATGAATGCTTTCTTCAACAAGCTTGGTTCTCTTAAACTCTATAGGCTTTGCTTGTGTGTGAATAGCCAAGAAAAATACCTTCATCACTCTTGCATCAAACTTACCAAGATTTTCCTTACCATTATTTTGGAAAAAACAAGTACAACCAAATAGTTTGAATTAAGAAATTTTTGGCTTTCTTCCTTTGAGCAGCTCATAGGGGGTCTTCTTCAGAATTGGTCGAATCACGCACATGTTAAGAATAAAGTTTGCTGTATTAACAGCTTCTGCCCAATAATACTTTGGAAACTTGTTTTCCAGAAGCATTTATCTTGACATGTCTCCAAGAGTCATGTTCTTTCTTTCAACTACTCCATTTTGTTGATGAGTTAAAGTTCTTTGGCTTGAATGAGCTTCTAGTTTGCTTGCCTCTTGCACATGCCTTGCATATCTTCATCTTTGAACTTGATAGAGTGTAAGCCTCTTATTAAGTTCTTGGAAACTAACTTGTTCATGGTATGCAATCTAATGTGTCCCTACTTTCTGTGCCAAAGCTTTAAATCTTCTTTCAAGGCCTTGAGACACTTCAAGTTTTCACCTACAACTTTGTTAGTTTGAAAAGTATAAACATTGTTTGATCTAGAGGATGTGAGGATGCAAATGCCATATTTCTCATTCTGCACCACACATTTCTCATTATCAAAGATAATATTGGTGCCATTGTCACAAAGTTGAGATACACTAAGCAGATTGAATTTCAAGCCATCAACTAGATATACATCAGAAATAGAATTTTCGGAATTTGTACCAACTTTACCAATACCAAGAATGTTGCATTTTCCTTTGTCACCAAGTGTAATTGATCCCTCTGATTTCTCTTCAGTTCTGCGTATTGAGATCTCTTTCCACTCATGTGTCTTGAGCAACCACTGTCCAAAAACCATTTTTTCTATTTGATCTTGGTGACACCCTGCAAACACCATTAACTGCCTTACCCTGCTGTTAGACCAAGTGTTGAATTTAGATTCATATTCAAGGTCAACCATGTTAGGTGGTCTAACCCCTTTAGGAATCTCAATTTGTCTAACTTGTCCTTTGAGTTGGAAGAGAAAAGAGTTCCTCATTATGTGAGGGTCTCTTCTTCTAAAAGGACAACACATATTAACATGACCGATCTTATTGTAGTAATGGCATTTGGGAGATTTTTTCTTCCAGCTTTCAAAAATCTGATAATGTTCTTCTTTGGAAAATTTGGATTGTATCCAATACCGATTTTGTGAACAAACTTTAAGCTACCGATTTTGTGAACAAATTTGTTTTCTGAGCCTGCAAGTTTTGCTTTGACCAATTCAGATTCTTGAAGTTTCTCAGTCAGATTAGTCTTTTGTTTATCCAATTCATCAATGTGATGTATTAGATTAACAATGATGTCACTCAAAAGAGAGTTCTCAGTGACTACTTCCTTGACTTGTGTTTTCAAGGCTTTGAAACTGGTTTTCAAGGCCTTGAAATCACTGTCAGTTTTCTTCTGAGAGATTTCAAGATTCTGATTCAGGCAAACAAGATGTAAATTTTCTTTTGCTTGCTCAGGAACTTTTTCTTTCAAAACTCTAATTTCTTTCAGATAGTCCTCTTCATTTAAAATCATTGTTCTAAGATAATCAGAGAGGGCTTCTTTTTTCTTGAATTAAGCAGTTTACCATAACCTCAATGTTCTTTTGAGAACTTTCATCGTGCTTGGCCATAAAGCATAAGTTGGAATGTTCTTCTTCAGATTCAGAGTAACTTGATGTGTCTTAATCACTCCATGAAGCTATCATAGCTTATTTCTATGATCCTTCTTCTGAAAGTTCTTTCTTTTCTTGTGCGGACAGTCTCTGATCAAGTGTCCTGCACCACCACACTCAAAGCAATTCTTGACTTTAGTCTTATTACAATTTGAAGAAGATTTACCTTTGTAGTCTTTGCTGCTGGAGGATCTATGTATATATCTGTTAAAGTCCTTGTTTCCAAAGCATTTCTTCATTTTAAGAATTATGGTCAAGGCTTTGGAAATCAAAGCAATTGGATCTTCATCATCATCCTCAGTTTCAAGGCTTTGAAATGTCTCATTCTCCTTAGCCTTGAGAGCCAAGTTCTTTACACCTTATGGTAGTACTCCATCAACTTCATTCATGGATATCTCATGTGTAAGGAGCTTCCCTTGTAGGTCATCAAGTTGGAGTGATGAGAGATCTTGAGCTTCCCCAATAGCAGTAGTCTTTGGTTCCCATTTTTCCTTTTGAAGACTTCTTAGAATCTTCCTTACCTTTTGTTCATTGGAAATATGCTTTCCCAAACAATCAAGGTTATTGAAAATGTCAGTGGATCTTTTGTTAATGTCTCTAATTGAGTCATCTCCATTCATCTTGAATAGTTCATATTTGGTTGAGATATATGTTGATCTTGGTTGGCTTAACTTGGTTGGTTCCTTAAAAGGTTACCACAAGCTTATCCCATATCTCATTGGCAGTCTTGCAAGTTGAGATTATGTTAACTTCATTTGCACTCAAAGCACAATATAAGAGATTCATAGCTTTATAATTTTTTGAAAATTTCTCTAACTCAGATGAAGAAAGAGAGTCTTTAGATTTAGGAGTCCTAATCCCATCCTTCTCGGTGTAGAAAGTATGGGGACCATCCTAGATGATAGTCCAGAGTTCCATATCTTGATCAGTAATGAACATTTTCATCAAAGCTTTCCAGTGAAAAAAATTGTCTCCACAGAAGAGAGGAGGTCTGTTAGCATCTCTTCCCTGAGAGAAACCACCGTCACCTACAGTACTCATAATAACAAGATGGTTAAATATATGTAGTGATACAAGCTCTGATACCAATTGAAGGGGTGTACAGTAGGTAGAAATACAGGATCAATACTCTTGAAGGGGGGGTTGAATAGAGTATACAGACTTTTGCTAAACTTTGCAAGAATAGTGGTTTCAAAAGATTTGTAAAAAGATTCAAGGCCTTGAAATGAGTTTTAACCCTTTAGAATAAAACAGTTAGAGTAAACAGAAGAATAAGTCTATTTCAAGGCCTTGAAATGAGTTTCAAACCCTTGAAATTAAACTGTTTTGAATGCTGCAAGATTTCTAAGTTTGTGTAGATAATGCTTTCTGAGCAGACAGATCCTGGCCACGTGGCAATCATCTAGCACACCATATTGTGCTCCACACACACTGGATCACCAGCCGTGCTGATCCACGTGGGGGCTGCGAGACAGAGCCCTCGCAAACCACTGCACGGGACTTGTAGGGACTTAGTGGTCTGGAGGCTAGAGTAAGTCCTGTCGCGTGCGAGCCAAGCTCGCGCGCGACCTTTAGTTCCTGCTTTTGAGATATTTATGGCACGAGCTCCATAAACCCGGTCAAATCGGTCAAACCCGGTCAACCCCATAACGGTTCCGGTATACGCGGATAACGTGCTGTAACGGTCCCTATATACGCGGACGAACGTGCCGTTGTGGTTAAGCTAATTAAGCCGCCATTGATGGGCGCATTAACCATAGTACAACGGTCACATTCTCCGTTATATATAGGACGTTAACCCTTCCATACAAGGGGATAACACACCAGACATACACGGAAGCTCTGCCAAACCCCTGTCTCTCTCACATACAGTGCTACTGCCTTATTCTCTCCCTACACACAACCCAACACTTCCTGTGCCATTTTCTATTCTCTGCCTTTGGTGTACACGAAGTTCTCTCTGCAGGATTCTCATGTGCACATTTTGGTGAACCCGACGTGAACTTACCATTGCAAGCAACCATGTCTCATGAGGATGATGTCAGTAACAGATCGCCTTCCACGGAGACCAGCTCGGGAGAGGAGACTCGCCGTACTCCTACGGCTACTGGTGAAGCTCCGACGCTAGAAGCCTTGGACGCCACCATCCAGAATCAGGCGAAGGCTCTCAAAGCTCAATCTGCACAGCTAGAACGGATCATGGTTGTCTTGGGGACTCTCGCTCCAAACCCCGCATCAGCCACCGCCTTCTCTCAGGGAGGAGGAGCCTCCACCAATCAAGGATTGGGAGTGTCAACCACACCACCCAATCCTAACCTGAAAACTCCATCAGCAACTACGCAGTTACCCTCAATTCAGGGGCCAACAGCTCAAATGTTGCCTCTCGCTGCTCACACTCCTCAGCCCCCAACTTTGGTACCTAATCCGGCCTCACAGTATCCCTTGCCTCCTCCAACGGTAATCTGGGGTAACGTGAACTCACAATATGTCCGTAGCCCTCCTGCGACATATGTGTCGCCTCCGCCTGTGGCAACCCCTCCTCCTGCTACCGAGGGAAGTGCTTTGGAGTGTATGACGTCGCTGCAACGGCGCATAGACACTATTCTAGCTCACCAATCGTTCACGGATACCATCATCACGAAGCTTGACAACGACCCGCCCATTCCACGAGAGATCTATCTCATGCCTAACCCTGCTGGGTACAAAGCTCCTAAACGGGACAAGTTCGAAGACGTCAATGGGATCGCCCATGAGCATGTCATGCGCTTCATTGATGTGATGGGGCCGTATGGGGCTGATCCTAAGCTGCTGATGCGCGAGTTCTAGAAATCCTTGGGGAACGTGGCCTACAAGTGGTACAGGACGTTGGAAGCCGGATCCGTGAAGACCTGGGACGACATGGTCCAGAAGTTTTACACCAAGTTCTTCCAGATGGAGGAAAAGGTCACGATGATTCATCTCTCGTGGATGTATCAGAAGCGCGAGGAAGATGGAATAACATTCATCAAGAAATTCAATGCCAAGTCCTTGGAATGCAAAGATGTGATACTCGAAAGCAGACTCGTGGAGATATGCCTGCAGTGCATGCGAGACGAGTACAAAGGTATGCTTATCAACCTGCAAACACCTACATTTTCAAAGCTAATCGAATGCACGAAGAATATCGAGCCTATAGTGGAGAGGCAGAAAAAGAGGAACGCCCCTGAGCGATCCTCGGGCGGTACTACTTTCAAGATCGGGAGATTCAGCTAGAAGAGGGGACGTGAGGCTGAAGTGAATACGGTCTCGCCCCAAAAGCATCCGAAGGTAGTGAACTTTGATGCACCACCTCTGCCATGTTCGGTGGAAGAAGCAAGCGACCTTTGCCGACAATGGCGTAAGGACGGTGTCGTGCCGCCGCTCAAAAAGGCACCCTCCAGGGAGATGGTGAGGGACCCGAAGTGGTGCGAATGTCACGGAAAGGTCATGCATCCCACGGCTGACTGCAAGAAGCTCAGAATGGTATGCCAAAAGATGAAAAATGGCGAACTGATCGTCAGCGATCAAAGGCAGGATGTGCGAAATAATCCACTCCCTGCCCATGCGGAGCAAGAGCCGAAGGGCAAAGAGGTCGCCATGATCTCGATTGTGGACCTTGAGGAGGTCGCAGAGGATGGTCTACCCATCATTGCCGAGATCCATGATGACGAGGACTACAGCATAGACACGGAGGACGAACGTGCCGATCGAATGAAGGGATCGCATGGGTTCAGCAGGTTCTTCAATGAGATGAAATTCTCAGAGAAATGCCGCAAGGAGATGACAAGGGCGATCCTGAGGATAGCAGAAGATTACGAGGAGGATGTCGTAGTCTCCAATGGAAAGGTTGTCAGGGCGTCTCGCTCTACAGAAAAGGTCATAACCTTCTCCGCAAGCGAAAAAAAGACAGATGCGAGCCATCAGAAGCCTCTGTATGTGACAGCCATCATCAATGGCGTGGAGTTCAAAAGAGCGTTCGTCGACGGAGGATCAGCAGTTAACGTTGTTTCGCTCCATACTCTGAAGCTAGCAGGAATTCCGGAGCACAAGATCGTCAAGCGTCCATCCCCGCTGATGGGATTCGGAAGCGATTCCAGAATAACGATAGGATGGATCCGCCTGGGTGTCCAGATCGGCAAAATCAAGTGTTCAGCAAAATTCTATGTCATAGATGCGAACACTACGTATCATATGATTATATGCCGGGCCTGGATTCATCGCTTCGATGCTGTTCCTTCAACACCTCACCAAGTGATGAAAGCTATCTGGAATGACAGAATAGTTGAGATACCCGCTTCGACAAATCCTTTCAACATGGATGAAGCGCATCTCAGTGAGGCGGTGTGGTTCATTGAGATGGCAGATGAGCAAACGCCGGACCATTTAACCCCACTCCTTTGCCCCGATGGGAGGACATCAAAGATCAGTCACCCGCAGGAGTGATGGTGACAAGAGAGGATGCCAAGGAAAAGCCGTCTACGCGAGAAGAGGCGCCGCGGATTGCCTACCAGCGAAAGAACGTGTACACTTTGAAAAGGATAGCAAAACATGATCCTGAAGGCAAGGAGAGAGAGTTTCTACGCCAACGGGAAGAAATTCTATCGCATATGAAGGTGCGCGGGGGTGTCCTCACGCGAGCATGGGGATATCCCTGAGCAAATCAATCAAATTGAGCAGGTTTCCAAGACAGACAAACCAATGCCAAGCACTCTAGAAGAGAAACTCAAAGAAGCACCCGAACGCATGGAAGACAAACCCAGACCACAAAAACAGGAGCTGAAGGAGGTATTCCTAAGCCCGGACGAAGAAAAGAAGAGGCCAGTCTTTCTAAGTGCGGATCTCACAGGCGAAGAGGAGGAAAGATTGCTACAACTCTTAACTGAGTACAAAGACGTGTTCGCATGGGAATACGATGAAATGTCCGGTCTGGACACAAGCATCACCATGCACCGGTTGGATGTAATTCCAGGATCCAAACCGGTAAAGCAGAGCACAAGAAGCTTTAGGCCGGAGCTCAACGTGAAGATTAAGCAGGAAATTGTCAAACTACTGGACGCCAAATTCATAGAGCCAAATCACCATCCCATATGGTTGGACAACATTGTGCCAGTAGTAAAGAAGAATGGGCAACTTCGTATCTGTGTAGACTTCTGGGATCTTAATCGCTTCTGCCCCAAGGATGATTTTCCACTCCCCAACATCGACTTACTTATCGATTCAACTGCGGGTCATCGCATGTTCAGCTTCATGGACGGCTTCAGCGGGTACAATCAGATCAAGATGGACCCCGAAGATGCACGGAAAACCGCATTCATCACCCCAGTGGGAGTTTTCAATTATACGGTTATGCCTTTTGGTCTCAAAAACGCAGGTGCGACTTACCAAAGGGCCATGATGGCCCTGTTTCACGACATGATGCACAAGGAAGTGGAATTCTACGTGGATGACCTAGTTGTCAAATCCAAGGAGGAGGCAGACCATCTGGGGGATTTGCGAAAAGTGTTCAACAGATGCAGAAGCTTTCAATTAAAGATGAACCCCATGAAGTGCGCATTCGGGGTAACATCAGGGAAGTTCTTGGGATGTGTGGTACATCGTCAAGGAATAGAGCCTGATCCTGCGAAGGTATCGGCCATCACTAGCATGACGGCGCCACATAACCAAAGTACCTTGAAAACCTTCTTGGGAAAGCTATCCTATCTGCAAAGGTTCATCCCAACGATCGCCGAAATCACCTTCTGTTTCAGTGATCTTCTCAAGAAAGATGCTGTATACAACTGGACTGCAGAGCACGAGGCTGCGTTCGGGAAACTAAAGGAGCTGCTGACATCGTCAAAAGTAATGATCGCACCTCAGCTCGGTTCACCACTCTTGTTGTATCTGACGTCAACAAGGAAGTCTATAGGAACACTCCTAGCTCAGGAGTACGAGGGTCAGGAAAGGCCCATCTACTACATCTCTCGCATCGTGCAGCCCGCAGAATCAAGGTACAGGGACATCGAACGTCATTGCCTTGCCTTATTCTTTGTAATAGAGAAGTTGAGACACTATTTTGCTTCGCACAAAGTAGTGGTGGTCACAAAGAGCGATCCTATACGGTATCTTCTGACTCTCACCACTCCTGGGGGAAGATTGGCAAAGTGGTATATGACCATTTCCCAATATGACATCACATGCGTTCGGCCGCGGGCAATCAAATCGCAGGCGGTGGCATATTTGCTAGAATAGTTCCCCGATAACAGTCATGAGCCTGTGATTGAAGAAGAATTGGAGGGACCTGAAATCTACGCAGTTGAGCTGCCCTATTGGACGCTCCATTTCGATGGCTCGTCAACAAGGAAAGGTGGAGGCATCGGAATAGTCTTGGCCAAACCAGATGGAGAGGTCATACAAATGTCCGCAAAGCTTGACTTCGCAGTCACCAACAACGAAGCAGAGTATGAAGCTCTCATAGCAGGACTCCGCGCGGCAAGGGCCTTAGAAGTAAGCAATCTGACGGTTATGGGAGACTCCAAGCTAATCGTCAAACAAGCCTCGGGCGAGTATGGTTTGAAAGAGATAAACTTGTTTCCCTCCTGGACCTTGGTACAAAAATTGGTGCAACAGTTCTGCGATGTTAGGTACGAGCACAAACCTAGAGCGGACAATAGGCATGCTGACGCTTTAGCTACCTTGGGATCCAAGGTCAGTGCGGATAAATGTCCCGCGAGAATCTCGATTGAAGTGCGAACATCCTCGGCGTTGACAGAAGACGCGTGCGACGATGAACGCATGGATGATGCGGACTGGAGAAGGTCAATCTTACGGGCCATCTCAGAAGGCACGAGCAGCGAGAAATGGGCATCCACAAAGGGGTATTGCATACATGACAACATCCTCTACTACAAGGGCCCTGGCGGAATACTCATGCGATGCGTCTTGGAGCAAGAGGGACAAGCGCTGTTAGAAAAGATTCACCAACATGCTTGAAGGGAAAGTGAGGTGTCAATCTATGGAAAAGCCCAGAAGTATGGCATTCATTGGCCGGACATGTCAACGGCCGCAGCATTGATCCAAGGAAATTGCGAAAGTTGCTCACTGATCAGGGACTCTCTATTAATTGCCCTGGCCGACAATGATGTGGATTGGAGGAAATCACTCTTTGACTTTCTCACGCAGGGTATTGTGCCTGAGTCAAGAAAAGAAGCCGAGAAACTAAAGAGAAAAGCAGCACGATATGTGGTGCAAGAAAATCTGCTTTGGCGAAGGGGCCATGAAGGCAACCTGCTGCGATGTCTGGACAGCAAGGAAGCACAAGAAGTGATGGAACTTTCTCATCAGGTGGAACATCAGGGAGGTGCGAAATTATGCAGAAAGCTCCTCTCGATTGGATACTTCTGGCCCAGCATGGAGGCTGATTAACGCACCAAAGTAAGACGCTGCCAGGAGTGCCAATTCAAAGGTAATCTAGTGCACGCTCCTGTCGTAGATCTACAGGCGTTGGGAACACCATGGCCGTTTCATACATGGGCTCTGGATTTCGTCGGTCCCATTCGACCGACCTCGCATGGGAATCATTTCATTCTCACCGCGACCGAGTCGTTCACCAAGTGGGTAGAAGCAATACCACTGAAGACAACAAATGCGCTAGTCGTGGTCCATTTCATACAAGAAAGCATCATATGCAGGTTCGGAATTCCAAACACCATTCCTTCAGATAATGGTACCCCCTTTGTCAATCGCCAGGTGGCTGCAAAGCTAGCAGAGTACAACATAAGACAAATATGCTCCACTCCATACTACCCGAAGGGGAATGGACAAGCGGAAGCAACCAACAAGACGTTATGGAGAATCTTGAGCAAGATGGTCGCAGATGACCACAAGAAATTGGCTGATTCTTTGAACATAGCCCTGTGGGCCTATCGGACTTCTCCAAGGACGCCCACAGGGGCCTCGCCATTTCTTTTATGCTATGGAGCTGAAGCTGTGGTACCTGCGGAAGTGAAGATTAACTCTGCAAGGTTGGCTTTTTCACGCATTATATGACAACCAACGCGATCATGATTTAGTCCTGTTAGAAGAGAAGCGGGAGCAAGATAAAAGGACTAACAAACGATACCAAGAAAGGATCGCTCGTGCGTACAACAAAACAGTCCAACATCGAGATTTCGCAGTTGGAGATTTGGTCTTGCGCGCGTCTGAACATTGCATGCGAGAGGCAGCTCACCCAAAATTTGCAGCCAATTGGGAAGGACCCTTTGAAGTCACAGAAGTCTTTGATAGTGGCTACTGCAACATACGGAGGTTACATGGAACGACCTCAACCCCAAGCTCAGTCAACATGCGCTGGATTAAGAAGTATTATCCTTAACTCCTTTCGTTATATGCGTTAGATTACGTCTGCTTCATGCTCTGTATGTGCTTCATGCTCCATATTGCTAAAACTCGTGCATCTTCTCTCCCATATGAGGGAATTGTAATCTCATCTCTACCATATGAGAGTATTTTATAATGAAAAGACTTCTCCCAAATGAGAACAAACTTTATGCTTTCAGCTGTCTTTATTGCTCTATTTATTTCATTATTTCTCAGTAGCGAAAGCCTATCCGCCGTGATAGGAACCTATGCGAATACGATCTTAAGTGATCTTCTAAAGCCTATCTGCCATGATAGCAACCTATGTGAATGTGATCTTAAGTGATATTTTAAGCCTATCTACCATGATAGCAGCCTATGCGAATATGATCTTAAGTGATCTATAAAGCCTATGTGCCATGATAGCAGCCTATGCGAATATGATCTTAAGTGATCTTTTAAAGCCTATCTGCCATGATAGCAGCTTATGCGAATACGATCTCAAGTGATCTTTTAAAGCCTATCTGCCACGATAGCAGCCTATGCGAGTATGATCTTAAGTGATCTTTTAAGCCTATCTGCCATAATAGCAGCCTATGCGAACATGATCTTGAATGATCTTTCAAGCCTATCTGCCATGATAGCAGCACTATACGAATGCGATCTCAAAATGATCCTTAAGACTATCTGCCATGATAGCAGTACTATGTAAAATGATTTTAAGTGATCTACAGAAGCCTATCTGCCGAGATAGCACCTGCACTTGAGTCTCACCTTAAGTAAATCTCAAGCCTATCTGCCAAGATAGCAAAGCTGCGCAAATACGATCTCGAATGATCTAAAATCATATCTGCGAATCTATCCGACAGATAGCAAATCATAGCAACAATGCAAAGTGAGAATGCAGCACTACAGAAGGCGAAATTTGCCAATAACACATGCGAAATTGTAATTTGTTGTAACGAAGACAGCAAATCATACCAAGCGATTTATCATTATGAGTCAAAATGACTTACAATTTATCTGCCTACATAGCAGCTTGCAAGCGGAAAGGCTCAAAACGGAGCTAGTTACGCAGCCAACACGGCTTATAATGCATCTAAATAGTAACTTACAAGCGGAAGTTACACATCGGGGAAATCCTAACTGAAAAAGGATCGACCTAACGGTCCTAGCAGAAGCTATGCGATACAACGATCTGCGGCCAAATATCTGTAGCAAGTAGGGTGCTCCTATGAAAAGGACGACCCACTAACGCTACAAGAACTATGCAACGCTATGTTCAAGATCCCTGGATCTGAAAAGGCCCCTGTCTGATCAACACCCCAAGAGATGTGCCTGAGGAACCACCGGTTCCGGCGTACAATAGGCAAGCACCAACTCCTAGGGCAAGAGGCTCCTTGTCCACAGAGACGAGCACAATGGCTCGCCGCTCTGAGCTCAAGAACGTGGTGGCGAATGATCAACCTCCGGGCAAGCTAGAGGGGAAATCCACTGTTCATTACGAGTCGGTAGCAAGTTTAGTACGGCGCTGCACCTCGCCGGGAGGCGGCCGGAAACATGACCTGCAAGCATAATAGACGAAGAAAATTCTTTGAGCAAACATGAGGTACTATCTGCATCTTCTTTATGATATTTATAAAGATCAATAAGCCTTGTAAAGCAGATCTTGGAAGCTATTTCTATGGCACAAAGCACAAAATCGGGTTTCACAACTTGAAGCTGCCATGAATCAACGAAAAATAAGCATTGAAGCCAACAATCGTAAGGACTCACGGCAAGCCACATTGTGGGATAAAGAACCCAAGCAGCGTAAGGCAGGGTTTATATAGACCCTGTTGAGACTCTTCAGTTGCTGTGATGAGTCAGAAAAACTTGAAAAAAGGGTAAGAATCAATCACTTACGCCTTGAAAAGAGGTAACAATCAATTACCCTACTAAAGGCTACGACGATTCGGTTGCGTATCCTAATTAATGACGGATGGTCATGATACGGATGGACTTCCCAAGGAAAGCGTGATTATCTAATGAGCAATTAGCGCGAAAATCAAGGCAGAATATCAACAGCTGACGTCATTATTGATATGCACAGAGATATTCGAGCAAATCCCGGGAAGGGCAAGACGGGCATTCGAATTATTTTTGAAAAAAAAAGGGGGAGAAACTCTAGCAACATTACAGTGATGTTATGTTTTAGCATTTTTTTCCTCGACACAGCTTTGCTATTTTTCAAAATAACCCTTTGAACAGGGAGTCATTAGAGGTAAACTGACGCGACAGATTTTCCACTTGCTCCACTTCTTGCTTCAACTGCTCATATTTGGCGTTCATCTCATGGAAGAGCTTCACAGCCTCTTCAGCCTTCTGCTTTTGCTGCTCCACCTTCTGCTCCTCAGCTGCAAGGTTATGGTAGCCACGCTTCAAATTCACGGCCGCGCGAATCTGGGAAACTCTTTTGACGAGGTACCCAAATCCCATCTTGCCTTGAACTTTGGCGAGAAGGTTTTGACACATGCCGAAAAGCAACTCCGCGCTCTGAGGAGAAATGGTCGCAGGTGTGGCTGCAGATAGCTGCTTCAAAATCCAGATGGCTTCAGTCAAAAACAGCCTCCTGTCGAAGGGCCCTATCTCCAGAGACCTCACAAATGATTGAGGACAGGAGAGGCGCATCCAAATTAGCCAGTCCACGTCAGCTTGCTTCAACCCTAAAGCAATGTCAAACCAAGTTAGACTATCGAACTTGCAAATGAAGAAAGCAAGATGCGAACAATAATCATGACATACCAGTTCCTTCAATGATCTCGCGCAAAGAAGGAATGCGCATTGTTGGGGCAGCTGAAGGCTGTCCTCGCTCCATTGCCCTCCTATCAGCTGCGAGCTCTAACTCCTCATAGTTGATAGGTAGAGTATAAGCCGCACGAGGTGCGATTGCGGCCCCGACCTGCGAACTCCAAAAGTTCCACGCAGGAAGAGGTGTCGCAGGCTCAGTCATTTTCGGAGGCATGGCAGCGGTAGAAGTTGCAGCTTGATCAGTGATGCCTTCAGGTGCGATAGCACCGGCAGCATCCGTTTCTGTTTCCTCAGCACCAACATGGGCATCTTCCTCCATCAACACGGTGTCAGTTTCGACATCATCAGAAACTTCAATGATGTCCTCGAAGGGCTCTCCCCCATATTCAGCAGCTGCGACGGGCTTCTCAGTATAAGAAATCAGCACCGGGACATAGGATGCAGAAGGTTGACTCCTTTGTTCCAAGATGGCTTCATCAGCGTTGCCTGCGATACAAAGTACGGTGATGTGAGGTAACTTGTGCTGCATAATATTTTATTATCTTTGGTAAGCTAGGAGCGAGCACCTCCACGCGAGGGTGGGATTGCAGTATCTTCGTCATATGCTAAGGACGTGGAACCTTGCCCTATTAATGTATCTTCATTAAGCATATCTTTAAGATGAGCGTGACCTGGGGCGCGAAGAAACCAGTCATGATTATATTTGGGTTACTAAGCCTAGTTCACACATGTTGCTCAAATGATTACCTGAAGGTTCACCGCACTTGCTTACTAGCCAGCGGCGAATGTCAGCTTTTGACAAGCTGTGCTTTAACGCACCGACAATCACATCTCGGTAAGTTAATGCGAGATTAAAAATCTCACCTTCGTTGCCGCCTGCGATTTCTTCAAAGTCTGCTTGGACTTGCTCCAGAGCAGCCGCATCCTCTTCTTGAGCCGCTTCATCCTCATCAACTTGAGGAGCCACCTCTTCTGGAAGCACATCTTCCTCATCAGTTGGACGCACTAGGTCTTCAACGTGTTGTTCTTCTAGTCTCCTTTGCTTTACATGTTCGAGCTCCTCTTCTTCTCGCTTTCTTCTTCTTTCAGCAGCCTCCGCAGCTGTTCTCCTGGACTCGGCAATAATGTCCTCGCTTATGGTTTCATTGGAAACACCAGAATGAGAACCCCTCTTCTGCTTCTTGGCCAAAAGGCCACTGATGGTCTCATCATCAGCATCTGCAAAAGAACAATTCGTTCAAACAAGATTGTGAAGAGTTAAGATAATGAGAAGAGAAGTACGATTGAGATACCTCCTGACTCTTCCTCTTGTATCTCATCTCTCTCTCTGTCTCTGACATCTTCAATTCTTTCCTCCTCTTCATCTCCTTCTCTTGTCTCCCTTCTCTCCTCCTCTTCCTCCTGGCCAAACGGAACAAAGGTCTCCACTGCGAGCTCCTTCCGCGCTTTACTAGGCATGCGACCTTTACCTTTATCCCTGGCAGTAAGGGATCTCGCAGGAGGGGAAGTCGGAGCGCTCCTTGGGGAAGAGATTGTGATTCCTCTTTGTCTGGGCCTCTTCGCTCTTGGAGCAGCGGTTGCTGGAGGAGATGGATCGTTCCTGGGTGGAGACAAGGCTGGAGTATTGTCTATCAGCGAATCAGCAAAAGCATTCATGATCTCGCGAATTTTGGTCTCAACCGCGAGATCCATTTTCGAGGCTAGCCGAACTGGTTGTCCCTGCCTTCTTTCAGTAACAATGGTAGTGACCAGCGATTTGGAACGCTCACCAGATGCAAACCTCCTCACATAGCACTGCGGTAGAAAATGAAGCATGAGGTTTTCAATATATTGGAATAGAGAAACTTAGCACATGCAAAGGAAATTGCTTACCTTAGCGAAAGTTTCACTGTATCTGATGACATGCGAATCACCTCTCTTAACCCCGGCTATCTATTCGTCGAGAATGGTGGAGGGACACAGGTGATTCTCGCAATCCAGCAACGAATAGCAGCCATATTCAGACTCGTCCAGGCTACAGTTGGGACGAAAAGGGAAAGAATTCATTTTGATCACAGGAGCTCTGCTTGGTTGAGGGGCCGACTGCGTTTCAAATCTTGTCTGCTGGGCATTCCAATAAGCGATCCAGTTTCTGGAGTAGCCACCTTCGCGGTTACCTGGGGGTTGCTCGAAGGGAAGATTGCTCCTCAAGATTGTTTTACACTCCCCAGACAGTAATCTCTTGTAGCAGCCTCTTATGATAGACTGCGGCCAGATTGATGGTGCCACTGCATCGAAGTCGAACTGGGGAGAAACGCGAGTAGGATCAACATCCACGGTAATCCTCTCGTACCTAGGGGCGAGCTCACGAACGTGCTCTGCAAGAGCAGGAAGAGAACCTCTCAGACACCAGCAAAAGAATTCGCGATAGCGCTCGTGGAAATGCTCCCCAACCTCGAAAAGGAGCTCTTCTGAGAAAGCAACAGCCTTAGAGGGATACAGTTTTGGGAACCATCGCACATTCTCAACGCGCGTGGCATAAGGCCTGGCTATAAACTCTTCCCGATTGTCGCATATCAGGCTCCAAACGCACTTACGAAAGTGTGTTCCAAACCACCTCGCAGCCCTACTGCTATTACGTTCCTCCTCCGCACCTGGGGGACACCATTTTCTGGGCCTAGAAGGAATTGGGGCAAAAGAGGGCCATCGCTCGAAGACCCACATAGTCAAAAAAGCAATGTTAATGTAAGTCAGTACGTCGAGGCGACCACGCGATTCCTTCATTGCTACGACCAGCTGATCCAACTTGTGGTACAGCGTGCCCAAGACTAAGGGCCCAAGTGCGACTTTCTGACCAAGGGCCAATCTCACTGCAAGAGACAGAACATGATAAAAGACCCCATCATGCGGATGGCCATCGATCAGATACCTCGACAACCAGGCGCAGAGGTTCAAATGATAACCCTTGCCATTCACATAGTTTTTAGCCTTTGGGTTTTGGCTCAGAAGCTTCTTGGTGATACTGCTGTTCGCATAATCGCGAAAGAAATATTGCACCCACTTGTTCCAAGTGTTCTTCGCAGATGTGTCAACCAACTGCCAGTCGGGAAGAAGTTCTGTGGGAATCCACCGGGTGGAAATTTTCTTCACTTCTGACAAGCACTCCTCCATCTGCTTGTACAAAGCGATCTCCGCATCAGTTCTCAAGGGACTCAAAGGATTTACCTCGACCACGGGAGACAGGTCATACAGCATGTGTACATCTTCAAGAGTGGGAGCAGCCTCGAACTCAGCAAAGTGAAATGTGTGAGTCGCAGGAGAGTAACGAGAAAGAAGGTTTAGAAACATGGACTGGTCCAGCTTCACAGCAGCACCCTTCATAGCACGAACTGCGAAGTATATGCCAGCATCGTTTAAAGTCATGGCATGATTGGTCAGTACATGGTCAATCCACTCATCCATGAAGTCCAATTTCTGACAAACGCTTGAGTGGAAATCGCAGTGTACGGGAAATACCCATTTTCGACTCCCAATCGAACCACGTCCTCGGAATCGATCAATTCGAGCAGGGCCGAGTTAACTGGAGGGGTTAACGTTTGCAATTCTTCAGCAGGGACAGGGATTGGCAAGTTCTTCGCCTTAACCCTAGCATGGTAAAAGTCTTTGCCACCCAGATAGGGCGCTTTTCGCCATAAGGCCTGGGGGAGATCAGGTAATTCTTCAACCTCCTTAATAGGTTTGGTTCCTTTTGTCTTTGCCATTCCTGCGGAAAAGCAAGATAAAAGGGGGGAGAAATACACATACTTTAGTTTGAATTTCAAGATTCAGTTCAAAGCGTACGAGGATTTATTGGAAGAAAAATGAACAGCCCAGTAGCAATCTCCAAGATTAAATATTGGAATCGTTTGCATTATCAGGGATTTCAGAAACCCAGAAACCCCACATTCAAAATCCTTATCATCTGGGGATTAAATCAAAGTTGGATTCAAAGAGCAAGATCTTCTTCATAGTTTTCAGTGGATATATGTTTCAGGAAGTTATGGGTTTGCAGACCCAACGTATTTCAAAGCATATATCAGTATATTAAACAAAATTGAACAAGGCCAACCTTGTTTTGGTAAAGCTTGCTTCGATGCGCACAATTGAAGAAGACGATTGACAAGAGAGAACTGGTGATTGATTATCTGAATCTGCTCTTGAAGGCTTCCGGGTATCATTCACTTCAAAAGAAAGAAGTGATGCTTTGCAAACAATGGAGAGTACAGAGTATTTATCCAAAACAATGAAGGGTTGCGTCCTTTCAGTATTCGAATCGCAACCGTCACCGTCGAATCGCGCAATCACAGGACAAGCTGACGTCACGCCTAAAACCCTAAAAGACCAGACGGCACGACTCTAGGGGTTTAGGTCATAATGGCACGCACGGGGGCTGAATCTGCACATATTTGAATTGGTGCGTGGCGGCAACGCGTACGTTGGTTGCTGCGCATGGAAGCCTATCCGGCTATGAGTCTTCACGCGCAGAAAGGGGGCTAATGTAGATAGTGCTTTCTGAGCAGACAGATCTTGGCCACGTGACAATCATCTAGCACACCATATTGTGCTCCACACACACTGGATCACCAGCCGTGCTGATCCACGTGGGGGCTGCGAGACAGAGCCCTCGCATACCACTGCACGGGACTTGTAGGGACTTAGTGGTCTGGAGGCTAGAGTAAGTCTTGTCGCATGCGAGCCAAGCTCGCGCGCGACCTTTAGTACCTGCTTTTGAGAGATTTAAGGCACGAGCTCCATAAACCCGGTCAAATCGGTCAAACCCGGTCAACCCCATAACGGTTCCGGTATACGCGGATAACGTGCTGTAACGGTCCCTATATACGCGGACGAACGTGCCGTTGTGGTTAAGCTAATTAAGCCGCCATTGATGGGCGCATTAACCACACTACAACGGTAACATTCTCCATTATATATAGGACGTTAACCCTTCCATACAAGGGGAGAACACACCAGACATACGCGGAAGCTCTGCCAAACCCCTGTCTCTCTCTCATACAGTGCTACTGCCTTACTCTCTCCCTACACACAACCCAACACATCCTGTGCCATTTTCTATTCTCTGCCTTTGGTGTACACGAAGTTCTCTCTGCAGGATTCTCTTGTGCACAGTTTGTAACTGAAAATTAAATGCAAGAGACACAAGATATATAGAGAGATGACGTACTCTATTACAGCTTGTGGTTCTCACTAACCTATCTAGTACCTGCTCTAGCTATCTCATTAACTAAGAATTCTCTATTGTTCACCTTGAACAATACTTGAGAATGACAACTAGAAGTATTATCAAAATGGATACAAATGAAGTTCAGAACAAGAGGAACACGATAAATGAAACTACAGTGAGTATGCAGTGTTCTTTTGATGCTTTGGATTGAGAGATGAATATGCTTCCTTGATGTTTGTCAATCCTTGATTGTGTTTGTGTCTCTGTTAATTTGTATCTTTAGTTGTGTGTCGAATTCCTCCAGCAATTATCTTTTTAAAACACTCAATTTGAATGGAAGATCTTCAAAATCTTCTCAACAAACTTTCCAAAATATTTTTCTTCAAATCTTGACTCTTCTAACAGCTTCTCCCAACGGCTAGTTGATCAATATCTTTTGGGATACTGATTTGATCATGTTGGAGATATGTTAGGAAGCTTTTTAAAAACATCAGACTTATTGGAGAATCAATCATTAAGCAGTTACCATATTTGCAATACATAAGTTAAAAAACAGGTTCCTACAAAATAGGAAACATAATTCCCTGCAATACTGAATCAAACAGATGATGTTAGATCCTGCAAACTGTGTAAAAACACATTGTCTTTCATCATCAAATAACATCTAATCATGCACAGGGTTTAGGAAATGAGTCAAGTACAGAAGCTCCTCCTAAGTTCATGTATATAAGCCTCAATCAGTTTCAAGGCTTTGAAAGCTACTTCAAGGCCTTGAAATAGACTATCTATTTCATGTCTTGAACATGCATTGAACTTATAAGTACTCATTAAAACCAGCATATAAGATATCGATGATCACATGCTGCAAAAGGATTTTGCCTTGCCATGCATATCACACTCTATGGGCTACAACGATTGAATTCAATATATCCATATCATCATCGCCTTTTCAGTGAGCATGATATCATGAAGAGGCCCAAATCAATACTCATGACAACCAATATCTTGAATTAACATCCACTAATATCTTGAAACCAATAGTTATTTCTGAGACAATGCACCTCATTCAAATCATAATCATGAAAGATGGAACCCCTCCAAATACAGCTCAACATTGGTCCGTTTAAGATATCTATTATATTGCATTCAAGTGATCATTCATAAGTTCCCAAGCAGTCGAAGCATTAAGCCATAACATAGACTTGAAGTGAACTAAAGTACCATTCGATGCTAATTCAAACATTTTATCCTCTATAGTATACGAGTACTTGTGAAGGACATTTCGACCCGATTTGAATGCACAAATGATTGCATCATTTTGCCAACATTAATTATCAGCTGGTCAAAATGCACTCCACAAGTACACATAGCAACAAGGTCAAGACTATTATTTACTATTATTTTCTGTAATTTATTTCACATATTTATCTTATTTTTATTCTTTGATAATTTCCTTTTGCAATAAACTAACTTATTAATGAACTAGCATTCATTAACTGGAAATTCATCCGTTCATCCGCTACCGAATGGCGTGACTTGCGAAGGCCCCCTGTTTTCATGCAAAAATGTTTGCATTAAATTGCCAACATTATCAGCAGGTCAAAATGGCCTTCGCAAGACCCGACATAATAGAGAGGTTAAATGGAGGAAATATATTATAACAAATAAAAAATATGGAATGAACAAAGGGAAATACGGAAATGGGCTCAGATATGTACTCGTGAAAACCAGATAACACATCGATGATTACAGGTTGCAAAAGGGCTTTTCCGTACCATGCATATCATGACATTGTATCGGCTACAAAGTGAATTCGAACGATCCATATCATAACGACCTCTTAAGTGAGCATGAAGAGATTAGATCAGTACTCATTAATTAAAAACAAATAAGAGATGACAACAGCAAGCTGCAAAAATAAATTTGCCTCGCCTGGCATATTACAAATCTAACAGCTTCAATGAGTGAATTCGATAGATCCATATCATCACGGCCTCTTACACAACTACATTTTTGGACACATCAAATTATGAACTGGCATAAATGACACAGGGTACTTAATAAATTTCATACCGTACACATAAATTGGGAGACATGCACATTTTTAGCTACCTCAGTTTCATCTGCATCACATTCAACTAGCCAAATTATATATACTTTAAAACATACATTCCTATACGTATGTTGCCGCATATATATGTTATTCAGCCCATGAATACACACTTTTCAATCAGTTAACAGCAACCACTTGGTTATGTGAGAAACAGTATATATATACCACATTCTACACACAACTAGCAGATGCGAACATAGGATTTACCCATAGTTAAAATGTTTGCAAATATCACAGTAAAATTAAAGAACATACAATTTATAAGCATGAAAGATGGAGCCCGTCCTACAAATACAGATACAGTAAAATTGCTCATTTTAAGTCATAGAAATGAAAATGACTTGTTAGATGTGAGCTCAAGCCACCATTCAGAACCCAAATTGAAAAGCGCGTGTATAATCAATAGAAAACTCATAAGCCAAATTGAGACTGAGATACAGAGAGTGACGGACCAGTTCTGAGGACAGATGTTTCTGAAGGGTGAGACATGGAATTTCTCTTCCTGTGCCAAAACTCCATTCTCATATTTGAACCACCTGTTAACCGATTGAGTCAATCAGAATGATGAACGATCGATTCGGGAAAGGAGAAAGACGGTGGTGGCGAGAGGAACGCGGTTGTGCGGAAAGAGAGAGAGAGAGAGAGAGAGAGAGAGAGAGAAATAGAGATAGAGATAGAGAGAGAGAGAGAGAGAGAGAGAGTCGGCGGTGGTGGTGAGTGGAAGATGATGAGTTAGCTAGGGTTCTTCGATAGGTGAATTCGATATGGAGGCCGAAAGGGGGAGTAATGGCCTGGAAGTGTTAGTTGGCCGGCAGATAGGGTGAATTAATTATTTTGTATGATTTCATTTTGCCTCCAACACTCGGGGAGATTTCAATTCCCTCCCCAATATTTAGCAAAAATTGCATTTCCCGGCCAAAAGTTTGGTCAAGTTTGTGTTTAGATCCATTCCCGACAAAACTGCAAGTCGTTAATAATTTTTTTATTTCGGATGACTAGTCTTTTCCCCACGATAGAAACACAGCTGGTCTTTAAAAATCTAAAAAACGACAAGCCATACGACTAACTGAAAAAAAGAATGTCTGTACTGCTTTTAAATACCATAATCCTGGTATTCGGAACGAAACTGATCGCTGAAAGCAGGATCCCTTGTAGTGGGTGTTATGTTTAAAGAATCTGTTAGGGGGGTTATCGTTTCTTATTAAAGCTGTTTTGTGAGTAGGAGGGGTGGCTGCTGTCTTTCAGCACATCTAAGGGAGATTCACCTGTTTTTTACTTAAAAATCATACATTACGCGAAAAATTATGTTATTTTTTTATTAAAAATAATTTCTAGAAATACTAGGTTTTGTTCTCGTCGGGAAAGTGATTCGGGGTTTGAAATGGTTTTCGAAACTAGTTACTGTGCATGTGTGTTGCACATGAAAGTCTAAATTTTTGTAACATTAAACACAAATCTTAAATATAATATAAAAGCGGAAAATTCTCGATGTGAAACCAGATTTCACCATTTGCATGTCTTTGTATAAGAATTATGAGTAAGACATTTGTAATCCAACATGTCGATTCTCTCATAATTAACCAATGAGAAATCGACATGTACTCATCTATTACTTTGTAGATATGATTTTACGGTTATAATTTTAGTTTGTAACATGAGCAATTACTGCTCATTTTAATAATATAATTCTGAATTATTATTGGATGTTCATGCATGATTTTATGACCTTAATATAAATATATTTTTTAATATAAATATGTTTTCTTCCTAATATATATATATATATATATATATATATATATATATATATGTTTCGACATATTAGGATAAAATATGTATGGCATAATTGATTTAATTTTTTAAAAGTGGAAAACACGTTTATGATCTTTTCGCATAACAAATATGTCACGAATATAAAATAATATTGTGATTCTGTGTAGTAATATAATTTTTTTCTTATGACCTTAATATTAATACGTTTTAAATTTTGGCACAAAATGTATACGATCATAGAATAGTTAATTTAAATGTTATATAAGGATATGAAATTCAGTAGTAATTCCTATTATTATTTAAAAATTACTATTCCCCAGTGGATCTTTAGTTGATGTATATTATATAGTTTTAAACTTTAATAAAAAGTGACCTTATATTTAAATTAAATATTAATTCATGTAAAATTGTATGCAATGATATTCTTAAAGACATATGTGGTATGCATTTGTGCGTCTACATGTAAGTGAATGACATTAAATATTTTTGGAAAAAACAATCGCACTAATTATTCCATGTTAATTTTCTCATAATTAACTTGCTTACTTTTATGTGAAACAAATCTCTGATATTACTCAATCTTATGATTAGACTATTAAATTTATTTTGTTTAAAAAAAAGACTATTTAGTTTATTTTATAATGATGTAAAGCATATATGATAATAAGTTCAATAAATATAAATAATATAGGTACTTTTATACAATTCTCACACAAGAAAGAAATGGATCCCCTAAAAAATGGATCTCTCTCTAGATGTCCCCTTGATTTGCTCGTCATAGGGGTTTCAATCATGAAGGAGGATAATTTCGTAGTGCTGTTTCTGTTTATCAAGGCGGATTTTCTGTGAGTGTTGACCGGGCTCCCCTATTTTTAGCAATGGTGAGAGGAGGAAGCTCCGTCTCGTTCAGTCAATTTCAAATGGCGTCATCGTCTGCATAACTCTCGTCGGGGAATTGTTTTGGCAGAAGGCAGAGGAAGACTACGCCGCGAGTCTAGTGGGGTAGCTCCTCTCCGATCAACCAATTAAGGAGAAGCCGATGATGTAGGTCTTAAAGAGAATTTGGAAAATGAACCGTTATGAATAAAAATCTATCGCCAAAGAAGGGGACAACCTGTTTCTCTTCAGATTTGACTCGCTTGGGTTCATGGAACGAGTTCTTGATGGAGGGCCTGATTCTTCGATGAAGTTTTTCTAGTGGTTCAGAAATGGGATCCCACAATCCCCCCAACTTAGTATGTGTTTTATGAGGTTGCGGTGTGGGTTCAGATTCTTGGATTGCCGACCCACCTACGGAGAAAGGATGTGGGAAACCTTGTGGGGTGAAATCTGGGTAAAGTTGTGAAAGTAGAGTCCTTTGATGATGCCACTAAGGGAGAGGGAATTCTACGTGCTCGGGTTCGTATCCCGATCTGAAACCCCCTGAAGAAGGCAACAACTGTAGGGACTGGTAGAGCCGGAAAATGCACATTGGCGTTCCAGTACGAGCGCATTCAATCTGTGTGCTTCCGATGTGGTCGCATCACCCATCAAGCGAGTCGGTGCGTCCAGCCCATTGATAACGGGACAGGGGACACAAGCTTCCGTTCGTGGCTTCTGATTCCCGGCTACAAACACATTATTGCTACCAAGCATCCAGTCCGAGGGAGCACGTCAGCGTTCTTCAGGCCAGATCATGGGCGCGTGAGGACATAGGACAAGGAAGAACGTTATGGCGGTTACCCAGATTCGCGCAATCTGGTAGCAGTTACGAGCCTGGATGAGGTAGATCTTGAAGACGCATGATGGAGGCGTCAAAGAGAGTGGATGAAATAGAAACGATTAAGGAACAAACGGCATTGATAATAAAGGAGTTATTGCTAAGCGGCGGGAGTGATTGCCAGAAAGAAATGGAGGGTGCTGATAGTGCTAACCTTGAAGTCGCGGTTGCAAGTAAGGGTATTGGGCCAAAACTTGGTGGGCTAAGATTAAGTGACCATCTGGGAAGCTTAATATTCAAGGCACGCTTACAGATCTTGTAATTCCTAGCCCACAAAGCTTCGAATGCCCGACAGAACCTATTGTTTTTGTGGCATCAGGTACTGTGGTCCCATCTCCTCCTTTAGCAAGAAAGATTCAGATGCAAAAAATGGTGTCTTTGTAGGGGGGAAAAGACAAAACGGGGAAGGAACATTGCTGAATTGAAGGAGCAGATTCGAAAACGGAAACAAAAGGTTTCTGATGATCAAGTGGAAGGGCACTAGTAACTAAGCGCAAGACGGTGTAGGACTGTGTTGAAACGAACTTTACCATTGAGGTCCAAGGAAAAGGGAAACGCCACAAATTTGGTAGTCCCTTGTCCAATGTTGAGGAAGTCTCGAATGCCCAAGCTGAGAAGATTGTTCAAGAAGTGGTCTCGGAATCAGAGAACATTGAGATATAGGAGGTGAGTGCAACGCACCACCGCCGGACGCAAAGATTGCTATAGGATGGAACATACTAGGGTTGGGAAACCCTTGTACGTTCCATGGTCTCATCGACTTGGCAAAGAGGGAGCGTCCGAACCTGCCTTTTCTTATGGAAACAAAAAATAATAAATTTCAGATGGATTGCATTCGTAATAAATTAGGGTTCAAGTAGGGTGTCCATGAAATTTGTGTGGGTAAGGGTCGTCAAGGGGGTCTTTCATTAATGTAGGATGAGTCTGTGGAGGTAACTGTTTTGAAGTATTCTGTGTTTTTTATCGATTTTTCAATAAAATGCGATGATTCTGTTTCGAGATGACACTTCACTGGTTTATACGGGGATCCTCTAGAATTGGAACAGTTTAACACATGGTCCCTTATTGATCAAATCCGCAGCTCGAACATTAGACCATGGTGCATCTTGGGCGATTTTAACGCGATCTTGTCAATGGATGAGAAAGACGGTGGCAGGGGTGTTACGTTTTCACAACTATCACCATTTATCGAAGCTTTACATCAAAACGATTTAAAAGACCTGGGCTTTGCGGGCCTTGGTTTCACATGGTCAAATAACCAATGTGATGATAGATCTATTCGCGAACAGCTCGACGGCTCGACTGTGTTGTGGCCTCCCCGGAATGGATCAATTTGTTCATTGGAACCCTGGTAAATCACCTTTTAGCTTAGGTTTTAGATCATCTCCCGGTCCAGTTAACTTTGTGTAATGATATTAGGGCCAGGCAACAAAGCAATCAACGCCGGTGTATTTTTTAATCGGTTTGGTTACATCACGATGGGTTGGAAGGCAATCTTCACAGGTTCTGTGAATATTCGAAAACTTACCTGGGATCAAAAATTTCAGCAGCGAATCAGGGACTACGGACCTGGAACTCACATGAATTCGGTAGTGTTCAGAAGAATCTGAAGCACATCAGATAGCTAGTGGCGACCTTGGCCACAATGCCGCAGACGGCTATGGTATTGCGGAAAACCCAGAAGCTGCGGAATGAGTATAACATGATGCTCAAATTGGAGGAAGAGGTGTGGTTTCAACGTTCGAGGGTGAACTACCTCTAATTAGGGGAAAGGAATACTTGTTATTTTCATTTGAAGGCGACATCTAAGAGGGCTCGAAACACTATTTTCGGAATCGAAGATGCATAGGGAATCAGGAAAGAAAGCTATGGGAGGTGGTCGAAGTTGTGCACGACTACTTTGGGGGTTGTTTGCAACTACGTCAACCGAAGCAATTCAAAGTGTAGTGGGTGCAATATCGGAGGCTTTATTGGATCAGCAAGCTTCTTCTCTTGAAGCCCCCTTCAAGGAAGCCGATGTTTTGGAAGCCCTTTATCAGATGGGTGTGCACACTTCACCTGGGGTGGATTGCTTTCCGCCTTTATTTTTTCAAAATTTTTGGCCCATAGTCTGAGCGAACGTCACAACGAGATACCTTGGCATCCTCAATGGCATAGATGAGGTACAATATCTTAATCATACCCTTATTGTGTTGATTCCTAAAGTTAAGCAACCCCGTAAACCAGCAGATTATCGCCCTATAAGCTTATGTATGATTGTGTAGAAGATAGTATCAAAGGCGATTGCGAATCGTTTGAAACCTGTTATGGACGCCATTATCTCCCAGAATCAGAGTGCTTATGTCCCGGGTCGCTTAATTACAAAAATTTCATTATTGCCTGTGAACTCATCCACACAATGGATAATCAAATGAAAGGCAAAAGGGGTATGATGGCCATCAAGGCAGATATGAGTAAGGCCTACAAAAGGGTTAAGTGGAATTACCTCAATGAAGTTCTACTAAAAATTGGTTTTGGGGAGAAACTAGTATCGCTAATCATGGATTGTGTGTCCTTACTAAGGTACTCGTTTATTCGAAATGGCGAAGTTGTGGGTAATCTGAAACCTAACAGGGTCTTGCGTTAGCGGTGCCCTTTATCTCCGTATTTGTTCCTATTATGCACTGAGGGTCTCTCACACGCTCTATTGCAAGCCAGTAGGAGCTCAGTTCTCACTCTGATGATAGCATCTCGTTCCGGCCCCTCAATATCCCATCTCTTGTTTGCTGATGATAGTATCTGTTTTACGAAGGCTGGTGAGGGGGAGATTGGGTCACTTATACAAATTTTGCAGGATTATGAGAATTCGTCGGGTCAAAATATTAATCTCGAGAAGTCGGCAGCCATGTTTTCGAGAAATGTACCCCAACACAGACATGTACCGTTATGTCAGGTAGCTGGAGTGCAGCTTGTTCCTATTTTTTAGAAATATCTTGGTTTGCCAAACAAAATTGGGCCGGTCGAAGATGGTTATGTTTGTGACGATTCTAGAGTGGATTAGTTCCCGGCTTAATGGATGGAACGAGAAGTATATGTCCATACCTGGTAAGGAAATCTTGATAAAGCGGTCATGCAAGCAATTCCAAATTTTGCCATGTCATGTTTTTTATTCCCAAAGCAGTTATGTACGAAGATTGAGAGCCTTATTCTTGAGTTTTGGTGGAAACGGAACAAATATAGGAAGGGGATGTGTTGGATTGCTTGGAACAAAATCAAGTTGTCCAAAGAGACAAGGGGTATGGGTTTTCGTGACTTGCAGTCCTTTAATATGGCCCTATAGCGAAGCAAGTATGGAGAATTCTTGTATGATAAGTCTGAAGCTCCTTGATATTAATGTATGAATGCATATGCAAGAGCTTTGGTTCCTTGATGATGAAAGACAAAAACACAAGCAGGAAATATTCCTAAGTACCAAAGCTTCAAAGCTTTGAGGCACCGTAGCTATATGCATCTATATATTTGTCTAACTGTTTTGTGCAGGTTTTTGGTTTTGATATGGAATGACATTATGCAGGCATTAGTAATCTATGTTCTGATTAAAAAAATATGCATGACTGAGTTGGATTGAAAATCCAAGTTTATTCTGATGAACTAGCATGCAAAGCTTCAAAGCTTTGAGATTCACTGGTTACTCTTCACTGCTAAGTTCATCTGACTAATTATGTGTATGCAAGTTATTTCTGTGTGATTCAGAACTTGTTATGAATCTATTGTTGACTAATAATACTTGTTCTATACTGATTACTTGATATATTCATCAGATTGAATATATATATATATATAAGCTAAGTTTATCTCCAGATAAACCTAGCCCAGTTTTCTCATGAACAAATAGCATATTGCTGATCAGATCTTGATGCTAGATTGTCTTGATATTGTTTGATCTTGATTGTTGAGTTTTTACAGGTTTGTTAGGTGTTGCAACTTCCATAAAGAAATCAAATAGCTATCCAAACATAGCTGTTGAAAGAAGCATGCCAGGGAGGAGGATTTTTAAGTTTTCAGTTCGTAAAATCTCTCAGTTTTGTTGCAGGATGATATTTAAAGAGATCAGTGTTTTGATTTAAAAGAAAACAGAGATTGAGACTGATCTTCGTGATATTTGAAGAGAGCTACAAACAGGATATCTATTCATTCAAATCTTAAGGTTCATCAGGCTATTGACATTCCAGAATCAAGATCATTCATCACATATTGAAGAACACTTCCAAGCTGATTATCTATTCTTTGTGTTCTTCACACTTGTATTAAACTTGTATTATCATTTTGTGTTCTTAAACCTCACAAAATTAGAAGTTTATTTGTTCAAGTGAACAACAAAGCGGTTATTATTATTTCAACAGATTGTCGCTGGAACTAGATAGGTTGGGAACCACAGCTGTAATAGGTGAAAGGTAGCTCACTTAGGCTTGAGATCTAGGGCTAAATCTGGGTGATTAATAAGAAGTTGTGTTTAAATCCTGGAGGGATAAGATCCCTCAGGCAGAGACTAAGTCCAATTATGACTGAAATCTGTAAAATCCTTGTGTTCCTGCAGTTTACTTTTGTTATCTTTACATTCAGTCTAAACAGGAAGTTTCAAAGCTTTGGATCTTTCCAAATCTCAAAGCTTTGAAGCCTCTATATTCTGCAGTTATATCTCAAGCTTCACAAAACTGTTTCAAAGCTTTGAGATATCTACTGCTTACTTTAATCAAGTTTTAAAAGACAGTGTTTTGGCAAAAGTTAGCATACTCTATTCAACCCCCCCCCCCCCTTCTAGAGTATTTAGATCCTGTTTTATACTTACATTACAAACTTTCATCGTATACCCGAATCTCTTTTATCACGGGTATTTAAAGCCAAGTATTTCTTGAATTCAGATTTTTTTGAGGCTCAATCTGGTTACAACCCTTCTCAGACTTGGCGGGCAATGTTAGAAGGCAGGAGGGTTCTTGAAAGAGGTGCTTATATACGTATTGGAAATGGCCACTCTATAAAGGTGTTCGAGGAACGATGGATCCTCGCCCATCTAGTTTCAAGGTTAGTACTCCAATTTCCACTCATACCTCGATGCTTGTGGCTGATTTCATAAACGAGGGTTTTCGGCAATGGGATTTGGAGAAATTAGGAAGAGGGCTCAACCAAACAGATTGTGACGAGGAATTTCCGAAAATACCCTTATTTAGTAGTAAAAATCCCAAAATACCACCCTTTTAACACAAAATCCCAAAATGCCACTCTTTTTAAAATGTTGGCTGTTTCTCTCGATTATGGGCAGCCCGGGCAGGTCAGGATATATTGTAATTTCTGAAAATTAAAATAAAAAACAGTTTATTTAAAATAATTTTAATAAAAGAAAAAAGTCACCCACCTAAAAAAACAAAAAAAAGTCACGATCTTGTAAAAAGATTCACGTTCTTCTTCTTGAAAACCCTTCTCCCTCATCTTATACAGTGGTGGTAGCGGTGGTGGTATCGTTGTTGATATTGAGAAGTCTGTGTTGTTCTCTTCTACCTACTCTCGTGGATCGGCGACAGTGGAGGTACAATTCTTTTATTTCTACATATTGCAGCTCTTTTCGATTGTTCAATATGTCACATTCGTTTTGTTCAATGGAATTGAGGTTTGATTGTTAATTTATTTTCATTGAAACCCTAAGAATGGTGTTTTCCTTGATTATGAAAGTTAAACCTCACGAATGGTGTTGATTGATCCTTTTCTTACTATTGCATCGAAGACTATTAATGAATCAACCAAGGATTGGTGATTTTGTTGGAGTATATGATTTCATAACGTTTGATCCATGAGTTCAATGTGCATATTAGGGTTCAATAAAAATAGGGTAACAGAACAGTTTGACTATTGCTGAGAAACATTAAAATTGACTGTTTAGATTCAAAGCTTGATTTGTCTCTAACCGTTCATCGAAATTTGATAAAAATTGGAATGAACAATCATCTAAGGGTATGTAACAGCCCACAAAAACTGTTTTGACAAATAATGAATGGGGTCCGACTTATCATAAAGAACGTTGGGCTGAAATTGCTGAGAAACATTAAAATTGACAGTTTAGATTCAAAGCTTGATTTGTCTCTAACCGTTCATCTAAATTTGATGAAAATTGGAATGAAAAATCATCTAAGGGTATATAATAGCCCACAAAAACAGTTTTGAAAAAATAGTGAATGGGGTCCGACTTATCATAAAGAACGTTGGACTGAATTTGCTGAGAAAGGTTAAAATTTGACAGTTTAGATTCAAACCTTGATTTCTCTCAAAACGTTCATCGAAATATGATGAAAATTGGTATGAAAAATCATCTAAGGGTATGTAACAGCCCAGAAAAATAGTTTTGAATAATAATGAACAGTGTCAGACTTATCGTAAAAAACGTTGGGCTGAAATTGCTGAGAAACGTTAAAATTTGACAATTTAGATTCAAACCTTGATTTCTCTCAAACCGTTCATCGAAATATGATGAAATTAGTATGAAAAATCATATAAGGGTATATAATAGCCCACAAAAATAGTTTTGAATAATAATGAATGGTGTCAGACTTATATAAAAAACGTTGGGCTCAAATTGCTGAGAAATGTTAAAATTTGACAGTTTAGATTCAAACCTTGATTTCTCTCAAACCGTTCATCGAAATACGATGAAAATCGGTGTGAAAAATCATATAAGGGTATATAACAGCCCACAAAAAAAGTTTTGAATAATAACGAACGGTGTCCGACTTATCGTAAAAAACATTGGGTTGAAATTGCTGAGAAACGTTAAAATTTGACTGTTTAGGTTCAAACCTTGATTTCTCTCAAACCGTTCATCGAAATGCGATGAAAATTGGTATGAACAATCATCTAAGGGTATATAACGGTCCAAAAAAACATTTTTGAATAATATTGAGTAGTGTCCGAGTTATAGTAAAAAACGTTGGGCTGAAATTGCTGAGAAACGTTAAAATTTGACAGTTTAGATTCAAACCATGATTTCTCTCAAACCGTTCATCCAAATACGATGAAAATTGGTATGAACAATCATCTAAGGGTATATAACGGCCCACAAAAATAATGAACGTTATTTAAATTGAATGACAAAATCTTTTAATAATATTTAAATATATTTCCGGACCTGTCCGGGCTGCCCATAATCGAGAGAAACACCCAACATTTTAAAAAGGGCGGCATTTTAAGATTTTGTGTTAAAAGGGTGGTGTTTTGGGATTTTTAGTACTAAAGAGGGGTATTTTCGGAAATTTCTCAGATTGTGACACTATTAGCAAGCTTATACTTCCAATTACATATCAGAATGATACATGGTCCTGGTATTTTGATAAATTAGGCAATTATACGGACCGGTCTGGCTATTACTTGGCGGAAGAGTTACGACATGGAGGTTTGTGCATGGTTCCCTACCCACTTCCACAAATTTAGATCCGAAGGGGGGTTGATGCTTACCCTATGTGTTCATGGTGTGGTAAATGTCTAGAATCGGAAGAGCATTTATTTATGCAGTGAAAGCACATGAAAAGGGTTTGGGAAGAAGTATTAGGCCAGGATTCACGCCATAACCGATATGGTATTGCCACGGAATGGATTGAGGAGTCGTTGCATGCTCTAAATGACGACAAGCGCAAACTGTTCATCATTGCAGTCTGGGTATGTTGGAGGTTCGGAACTTAAGAGTGTTTGAGAAGACGGAGGCAACACATGAAGCGGTAATTCGACGCATCTATGGTTATTCTAATGAACTAAAATTGATCCGAAGCCCTCGGGTGTCTCTGATGAGTGTCAGCAAGGGACTCCCCAGGTGCCCACATAGAGGTAATTGATAGCCTATTCTCTTAATTTTGAGGATAAAGGCAGTACATTTTGCTGTTTGGAATGTCTACATGTCGTTTGGTTGCATTTGTCACATTTTTAGGATAGGCTATTCCAATTCAAGCTAGATTGTTATATAGATATTCAAACTAAGAAATGGCAAATGTTCAATACAAGCTTCTCCCTTTGAACTTGTATGATACGGATAGCGTATCAATATTATTTAATATTTATCTATCGCGATATTTATTTAATTAATAATACGGGCTTAGTACGTTATGTTAGGGTTAGAGTCAGTTTATCTATTTAAAGCATTGTAATTCCCCAACTTAAAATCAATCAAGAAGAATAAAACAGTGTTTATTATTTTATTTTCATGTTTGTGTGCGTGGGTGTGCCCGATCGTTACTCGGGGGTAACAATTGGTGCTTTCATTGAGAGAGTCCGTCAGACTTTCGTTCGCGGCGCTCACATTCTCAAGCTCTAGAATGGCGGACAAGAATGACCATTGTGCCATTTCCGTTATCGTCGATAAACCCTGCCAGAGAGTAGATGACGCGAGGAATCGTTTGGCAGCAGACAGCGCCGCCCGAGTCGCTCGTTTGGCGGAAGACCGGGTCGGGATGCAAGCATCATTCGCGAACTTTGAATATTTACTCAGGAGGTACCAGCTGCAAGAACAACCGAGGACCACGCCGCAAGAGCCACTGCCGCCTCAAACTCCAGCGGAAACTACCTTGTAAGTTCACAGGTTTCACAGGCTTAAAATACAGAGCTATTTTAAGGCCTTGAGCCAGTTTTCAAAGACTTGAATCAAAGCTATTTCAAGGCCTTGAATTAATGTTCAAAGTCTTGAAACTGTCAGACCTGTATGCATATTCTAAGGGGGATTTTTTTTGAGTTCTTCTGATCATATTCTAACTCTCTCACCCCTATATTTGATGTGTTATCACTTGATGATGAAATAAAAAAGCTTTTGATTCACTTAGACTTCATCTAATTAACATGTTTGACTTAGTTTTGGAGGGAAAATTTGATTTCCTATTTTGCAGGATTGGTTTCCTAACCTTGGTTTTGCAAAAAATGAAACATTGAGAGAATGTGATTCTGTGAAAAATCAGACACTCTTGAAAGCTTCTCAATTTGTTTAAAGACAAGATCAGAACAATATCTTTGAAGATTATGATCAACTATCCGTTGGAGAAGGCTTTTAAAAGATTCAAAGTTGATGCCTACAAAACAGGAAGTTTGTTGCTGAAAATCAGGGAAGATTTGCAGAGTATCTGAGCTGTATAAATATAGATCATTTTGAAGCAACAGCAACAACACTCAACGGGAAAAAAGAGAGACACATTTCAGGTTTGACATCCATCAAAGAAGCACATCATTCTCACAATCCATCTCACAGAAGATCACAGCATTCTTCACTGCAGTTCCACTTCATGTGTTATTCTATTCTGAGCTTAATTTTTATCTCATTATTATACTACTTCTAGCTCTAATTCTCAAGTATTGTTAAAAGTGAACAATAGAGAATTCTTAGTTAATCAGTTAGATAGAGCAGGTACTAGATAGGTTAGTGAGAACCACAAGCTGTAACAGAGTAAGGCATATCTCTGTGCTTGAGATCTAGGGCTTAGATTTTGATTAATAAGAATTTTGTTGTAAATCCTACAGGGAGAAGATCCCTGAGGTAGAGACGTAGGTCCAAGTGGACTGAACTCTATAAATCCTGTGTCTCTTGCATTTATCATTTCATTCTCACACTTGTTTTACACAGAATTCAAACTTGTCTGTTTTCAAGGGTTTGAAACTCTTTTAAAGGCCTTGAAAAAGACTTGTATTTTTTATTTATTCAAACTGTATTTCTCTCCAAAGGCTTGAAACTGTTTTCAAGGCCTTGAACTTCTTTGTGTCTTTATAGAAATTCTCGTCATTGCAAGTTTTACAAACAAAGTTGGCATACTCTATTTAACCCCCCCCCCCTTTAGAGTATCTCTACTGCATTTCTACCTGCTTACTCCCCTTTCAATCGGTATCAGAGCTTGTATCACTGTATAGATTTAACCATATGGTGATCATGAGTACTGCAGGTGATGGTGGTTTCTCACAGGGAAGAGCTGCTAACAGACCTCCTCTATTCTGTGGAGATAATTTTGCTCACTTGAAAGCCTTGATAAAAATGTTTATCATTGATCAAGACATTGAGCTATGGACCATTATTCAGAATGGACCTCACACTTTCTACACAGAGAAAGATGGGATTAAAACTCCCAAATCTGAAGACTCTCTCTCTCTCTCTCTCTATTCATCTGAATTAGAACGATTTTCTAAAAATTTTAAAGCTATTAATATATTGTATTGTGCTTTGGGTACATATGAATTCAACAGAATTTCAGGCTGTAAGACTGCCAAGGAGATCTGGGATAAGCTTATGGTAACATTTGAAGAAACCAGTCAAGTCAAGTAAACCAAGATCAACATCTATCTCAGACAATATGAGTTATTCAAGATGAATGCAGATGAGTCAATCAGAGACATGTTCAAAAGGTTCAAAGACATAGTCAATAACCTTGATTCACTTGGAAAGCATATTCCAATGAAGAAAAGGTAAGGAAGATTCTGAGAAGTATTCCAAAGGCAAAATGGGAACCAAAGACTACTGCAATTGAGGAAGCTCAAGATCTCTCATCACTCCAACTTGATGACCTACAAGGGAAGCTCCTGAAACATGATATATCCATGAATGAAGCTGATGGAGAGCTTCCAGAAGGTGTCAAGAACCTAGCACTCAAGGCTAAAGAGAATGAGAAAATTCAAATCCTTGAAATTGAAAATGATGATGAAGATCCATTTTCTTACTGAGAAACTTCAAGAATCTGAATCAGTCAAAGCCAAGCTTGCAGGCTCGTAACACAAGTTCCACTTGATTCTTCGAGAAAGTTCAAAGTCTGTTCACAAAACTGGCATCGGATACAATCCAAATTTTCCAAAAAGAAACAATATCTGATTTGTGAAAGCTGGAAACAAAACTTCTCCTAAGTGTCATTTCTACAATAAAATTGGTCATGTTAAGATGACTTGTCCTTTCATAAGAAGAGGCCCTCACATAATGAGGAACACATTCGTATTTCAAATCAAATGACAAGTCAAACAAATTTGGGTTCCTAAAGGGGTCAGACCACCTAACATGGTTGATCCTGAATATGGGTCCAAATTCCACACTTGGTCTAACAGCTGGGTAAGGCAGTGATTTGTGTTTGTAGGTTGTCACCAATGTCAAAGAAAAGAAGTTGTTTATGGACAGTGTTTGCTCGTGAAAAATGAGTGGAAAGAGATCTCTATTCTCAGAATTGAAAGAGCAATCAGATGGTTCAATTACACTTGGTGACAAAGGCAAATGCAACATTCTTGGTATTGGTAAAGTTGGTACAGATTCTAAAACTTCAATTTCAGATATATATATATATATATATATATATATATATATATATATATATATATATATATATATATATATATATATATATAGTAGATGGCTTGAAATTTAACTTGCTCAGTGTATCTCAGCTTTGTGATAATGGTAATAAGATTATCTTTGATAAAGAGAAGTGTGTGGTGCAGAATGAGAAATCAGGCAATTGCATTCTCACAACCTCTAGGTCAAACAATGTTTATACTTTTCAGACTAACAAAGTTGCAGGTAAAAGTTTGAAGCGCTCCAAGGCCTTGAAAGAGGATTCAAAGCTTGGGCACAGAAAGCTTGGTCACATCAGCTTGCATACCTTGAAAAAATTGATCTCCAAATATCTAGTAAGAGGATTACCATCTATTAAGTTCAAATATGATGAAGTATGCAAATCATGTGCTCAGGGTTAGCACACCAGAAGCTCATTCAAGCCAAAGAAGTTTGTAAGTACTACTAGACCTAATGAATTACTTCACATGGATCTCTGTGGTCCTATGAGGACTACAACACCAAAAGTTAAGAAGTATATGCTAGTTATTGTAGATGACTATTCTAAATTTACTTGGGTTATGTTTCTGAAAGAAAAATCTGAAGCCCTCTCTGAATTTTCAAAGCTTGGCAGAGAACTTCAAACCTTGAAAAACCTACCTATTGCTTCAATTAGAAGTGATCATGGTAGAGATTCTGATCAATTAGAATTTGATTTATTATGTGTTAAGCATGGTATCTCTCACAATTTCTCTGCTCCTATAACTCCTCAACAGAATGGAGTTGTTGAAAGAAAGAACATGACTCTTAAAGATATGTCAAAAACAATGCTTTTAGAAAACAATCTGCCAAAACACTATTGGGCAGAAACTGTGAAAACAACAAACTATATTTTGAACAGGTGCTTGATCAGACCTATCCGGAAGAAGACCCCCTATGAACTATTCAAAGGGAAAAAGCCAAAAATTTCATACTTTAAGCCCTTTTGATGCACATGTTTTGCCCACAACAATGAAAAGGACAACTTGGGTAAGTTTGATGCAAGAAGTGATGAAGGTATATTTTTGGGTTAATCTCTAACTAGAAAATCTTATAGAATTTATAATAAAAGAACCAGGCTAGTTGAAAAATTATTCATGTTATTTTTTATGAAAGCTATGATGGTTCTTTAAGTGAATGTTTTGCAGAATTGAATCTGAACAAGCATGAATCAGAAGAACAAACTGAAAACTCACTTGGTTTCAAGAAAGGCTCAGAAGGAAACAGAAGCCATTTTCAAGACCTTGGAAACAGGTCTCAAGGCCTTGAAAATAGATATGAAATCCTTGATAAAGATGATCAGAAAGACATGAGTGATCAGGCTACTACTTCAAGACCAGAGAAGCAATATGGAGAACCTGAACCCTGGTCTCCAAGAAAGAGATTCAAATATATTTCATCTCATCCAGCTGACAACATCATATATGATCCAACCACTGGTATGCAAACAAGATCATAGTTGAAAAATCATTGTGCTTTTAATGCTTTTATTTCTCTTGTAGAACCTAAGACTGTAAAGGAAGCATTACAAGAAGCCGACTGGATTAAAGCTATTTAAAATGAATTCAATGAGTTTGAAAGAAATAAGGTGTGGAACTAAGTTCCCCCACCAACAAACCAGTCTGTCATTGGTACCAGATGGGTGTTCAGAAACAAATTGTATGAAAGTGGCAAAGTGATAAGGGACAAAGCAAGGTTAGTTGCTCAAGGTTACAACCAAGAAGAAAGTATTGATTATGAGGAAACTTTTGCTCCTGTTGCCAGGTTTAAAACAATTAGAATTTTAATTGTCTTTGCATCCTACAAGAACATGAAACTATTGTAGATGGATGTGAAATGTGCATTTTCTTAATGGATACTTGCAAGAAGAAGTTTATGTTGCACAACCTCCTGGTTTTGAAAATGACAAGTTTCCAGATCATGTTTACAAACTTGACAAATCTCTATATGGTTTGAAACAAGCTCCAAGAGGTTGGTATGAAAGATTGTCAATGTTTTTACTTGAAAATGATTTCAAATGAGGATTAGTAGAAGAGACCTTTTTCATAAAGAATCGTGAGAGAGATTTACTTGTAGTTCAGATTTATGTTGATGATATCTTATTTGGAGCTACTAACGATCTATTGTGCAAAGAATTATCAAGTCTTATGAGCAGGGATTTTGAAATGAGCATGATGGGAGCTGAACTTCTTCCTTGGACTTCAAATACATCAGATGAAGAAGCGCATCTTTCTACATCAAAGCAAGTACACTAGGGACTTGTTAAACAAGTACAGCATGTCTCAATCAAAAGAAATGAAGATTCCTATGAGTTCTACACTGTCCTTAGATCACGATGAATCTGGTAAGAGTGTCAATGTGATAGAGTATAGAGGTATAATTGGATCATTGCTATACCTTACTGCCAGTAGATCAGATATCATGTTCAGTGTATGTATGTGTGTAAGATTTCAAGCTGATCCAAAGGAATTACACTTGATTTCTGTGAAAAGAATCTCCAGATATCTAAATGGTACCAAATACTTAGGGCTTTGGTATCCAAGACATTCTAACTTTTCTTTGTGTGGATATTCAGATGCTGACTATGCAGGTTACAAAGTTGATAGAAAAATCACTTCAGGAAGTTGTCAATTCATTGGATCCTCCTTGATAAGATGGTACTCCAAGAAACAAAACTGAGTTACTTTATCAACAGCTGAAGCTTAATACATAGCTGCTGGAGCATGTTGCTCACACGTATTATGGATTGGTCAACAGTTGAGAGATCTTAGATTTGATATCATAAGAGTACCTATCAAATGTGACAACATCAGTGCAATATCAAATACAAAGAATCCAGTTCAGCATTCAAGAACCAAGCATATTGATGTCAGACACCATTTCATAAGGGATCATGCTGAGAAAGGTGATATTGTTCTTGAATTTGTTTCTACTAACACGCAACTTGCCGATATATTCACTAAAAAATTGCCAGATGGAAGATTTTCAGCTCTAAGACTGGAATTGGGTATGCTAAATAAAGATGCATTGGTTTATGGGGAGTACAAGGTAAGGAAAGTAAGTTGTTATGTAATTTCAAAGGTTTGAACTGATTTTCAAAGCGTTGAAAATCTGTTCAAAGTTTTGAGTTTATGTGTTTTAGTGAAACAGTATTTCACCACTTCGAAAACATTTTCAAAGCCTTGAAAATAAGCCTGTTAAACTGATAGATCAATAACTCTTGGATCATTCAGTATTAGGTGCTATCTTTGTAGATATTTACTCAATATTTCCCCTACCTTTTTCAAAATCTTTTTTCAGCCAAGTATAGTATTAAATTATGTATTTCCGAAGGCTTCAAAGATTTGAATCTTCTCTGATCATTACAAATCTTTTGAGTCAGAAAGAATTTGCAGTTTCCTTTTTAAACTCAAATTCTCTTACTATTTATCCTCTTATCTTCTCCTTCTCTCCATATCAAGCCTACTTCTCTCTATTCTTACCCAAACCCTAATGAGCACGAGAAGAGCCTCTGACAGAATCAACATGGCTGGTGGTTCAAAGCCTAGTGCAGAGAAGAAAAGAAATACAGCTGAGGATGAAGTTTAAACAATAGGTGGGGATTCAAGGTCTAGGAGTCCCTGTGCAGAAGCAGTTACAGAACTTCCTCCACCTAAGAAGAAAGCTAAGAAGGTTGTGACACCATCTTGGGACAAGAAGAAGAAGAAAGAGAAGACTACTGCAGAAAAGCAACCAGAAACACATATCTCAAGTCCCAAAAAGCTGAAGAAAAAGAAGAAGGCCTCTCAAGCTGAAAAGGGAAAAGAAAAGGTGACAGTGGAAGTACCAGAAGACAATGTGTAAAGAGCCTTGAAGATCTACTCTAAGAACTCTGCTCCTGACGAATCTTTGTTCATCACAAACACTTCCAAAGGTTAGTGGTTGGATTGTTGTGCCTCTAGGCCTACTGCTTTGTGTAGCTTTGTAAGTCTTCCTATGTTGCTTGGAATGAATCAGAATTGCATTACAATGTTATAGGAAAGCTCTCTTTGGTTCATGTTAAACCCTCCTGAGCTAGCATATCCCAGACTTACCAGATTCTTCTATCTCAACATGAAGCAACTTAAGAACTCTCCACACTTAGTAATCAAGACTAGAGTTGCTAGTATTAATATTGATCTAGATCATGCTGATTTTGCATCTGTTCTAGGATTTCCTAAGAGGTATGACACACAGAACCATCCTCCCAAAAGTGAAGTTTTGAAGCTGGCCAAAAAAGAATTCTTTCTACCAAACATCCCCACCTCATCTAAACAGTTAACACACTCTGTGTTAAATGTTGAAGCCAAAGTTTTATTCACTATCTTGATGAGATGTATCTTTCCAAGGGAACATTCGAAGGAGATGATCACTGAGAGGGTGCTATATATAATGTATCTGATTATGCATGGGTATGACATAAACCTTCAGAAGCTTGTAATGGAACACATGCTGTTTAGCAATACAGATCATAAAAAGCATTCTTTACCTTATGCAAATTTCTCACACTTTTCTTCCAACACCTTGAGATTCCAACAGGTGGTGAGGAGACTATCACTTCTGGATTTGGTTTGCTTAATGAGAAAGCATTTGAGAAGATTGGAGTGGTGAAGACAAAAGCAAAAAATTGGAAGCTGTATTCAGAGCTAATAGAAGAATAATTGGGTGCAAAGAAGTTTCTTAAGCCAAAGACCTTGACTCCTACTTCAAGCCAGACCTCAGAGCCTCCAGATTTTTCTTCAATTTTTCAGAGACTTGATGGTTTAGAGATGGACACTAGTGGAATCAAATAGAATCAGCATGGGTTTGAGACTGATCTCAGGGAGGAGAAGTACATGGTGGAGTGTGTTTGATGTCCAAGATGATTTCTTCCAAGCTGGAGAAGGTCTAAAGAAGGATGGTTCTGACAAGAACTTGCCCAGTGAACACTCAAACCAGGAAGAGGCTGCTCAAGACAAGGACAAATGAAAGCAGGTGTTGGATGAACAAGTTTCTCAAGAGGGAGGAGAATTAGACAGTCCTTATTCAGAAGCACTGCTGATAAACATCAAGAAGAAGAAGAAGAAATCTCAAAAATCAATGAGTCCAGAAGTTGTTACTACTAAAGATCAGACTGAAGAAGAAACTGCTGGTGTGAATGAAGAGGTTGCAGAAGAATAGGCCAATGATGAAGACAGTGAAGAGGAAGAGGGAGAACAGGATGGAGATGAAGACCCAACCTCATATATTCTTGCCTATTCTTTCTCCCACTCTTCTATTAAGTTTATTTTCAAAATTTTCCAAAGACTCTCATCCAACATTTTTTCATTAATTTTTATGAAAGTCAAAAAGGGGGAGAAATCTTAGGTTGTTTTTATGTTTTTAGTGACCTGTATTTTGGTCTGTAGGATTATCTGAGACTTTTGCGTTTTTCTGCTTAAGTTTATCATTGAATAAGTTGGATCTTTTTGGAACTTATGTGTTATTAATTTTTGTAATGTGTGCTACTAAGTATTTTTTGCAGAAACTAAGGATCAAACAGATTTGTATATCATTCTTCACTGCAGTTCCACTTCCAGTGTTCTTCTATTCTGAACTTAATTTGTATATCATTCTTATACTACTTCTAGCTCTCATCTCAAGGATTGTTCAAAGTGAACAATCAAGAATTCGTAGTTAATCAGTTATCTAGAGCAGGTACTAGATTGGTTAGTGAGAACCACAAGCTGTAACAGAGTAAGGCATATCTCTGTGCTTGAGATCTACAGCTTAGCTTTTCATTAATAAGAATTGTATTGAAAATTCTGCAGGGTGAAGATCCATGAGGTAGAGACGTAGGTCCAAGTGGACTAAACTCTATAAATCATGTGTCTCTTGCATTTATCATTTCATTCTCATACTTGTTTTACACAGCATTCAAACTAGTCCGTTTTCAAGGGTTTGAATTCAAGGCCTTGAAAAAGACTTTGTCTATTTTTTTATTCAAACTGTATTTCTCTCCAAAGGCTTGAAACTGTTTTCAAGGCCTTGAACTTCTTTGCTCTTCACAGAAATTCTCATATTTGCAAGTTTTACAAAAAAAATGGTATACTCTATTCAACCCTCCCCCCCCTTCTTGCACATCTCTACTGCATTTCTACCTGCTTACTCCCCTTTCAAACCCCATACCAGCAAGAACAGCTGCTGCCTCCACCTACGCCCCAAACCCACTACTGCAAGCGCCGAGATGCCCAACCCGTTTGGGAATGCCGAAGCCTCCATCGCCACTCATCTTCCGCAGCCAAAAAATCCCCAAACCCAACACCACCGAACGCACAAGGTCGCCGTCTCCGGCGTTATCCCGCCGCCCCATTCGCAGCCAAATCTACCTACCACAGAGTCTTCGGGCGACCACACCTCAAACACCCCCATCCTCTGCAACTACCACGACGCCGACCTCCATCCAATCACCAGCGACTTCGACAACCACCAATCGCCCAAATCACCTGAATCAGAACCACCCAGAACAGCGTGTTCCGGCGAGTCCCCGTCGTTCAGAAATCGTCGGGAAGCACAACAACCCCGGCGAACTCCCTCCGCTCACCTCTGGTCTCAGTCGTCCCCAAATAAAACCCGAATGACCACAAATCTGACCCAATTGGTCGATTGAGTCACTCTCTGGCCTCCACCTGCCTTCAAAGCTGACAATCGCCGCCCAACATCAGGTGTACTAGCAACCTTTCCCGGTCCGCGTGCCGCCACATCCACTACCGCCAGCCGGATCGCGAACCCACGACACGACCCACCACGCTGCCTGTGACGGGTGAGCCTCCAAAAATTGTGGTCCTTTTCCAACTAACCCTAGGGTTGCAATTGGACCCAATTCAACCTGTCGGCTTAATTTCACTTCTGGCCCAATCTAAGAACTAGTCCAATTAAGCTATTGGGTCTACTTTATTATTTGGGTTTCTTACAACAATCGGGGTTCATTCAAGTTTTGGCCTTCAATCTACGACCAACCTTGAGGGAAAGGTGATTTTCAAGTGTGGGGGAGTTGATACGGGTAGCCTGTATCCTTATTTAGTTAATTATTTAGTTATGGGTAAATTAATAAATTAGTCGTTTAATTATGTTATATAGTATTTAGTATATTCGGGCTTGGCCCGTAGGTCAAGGGTTAGGTTAAGATAGACCAGTTTATCTATTTAAAGAGTTGTAGTCTCCTCCAGTTTAATCAATCAAGACAACACCGTCGACAACCTCAAGCCACCAACACCGCCGGCCCTAAACTCGGTCGGACCAACTAAAGTTATCGCTGAACTCAATTCTGCCACCACCGCTACTCCTGGCGAGCTCCATCCATCCACCCACAGCCTCAGCCCCCACCAATCGGCCAACGCACAACCCATACTCGCGACATCGCGACCTGAAACCACAGAGAGCATCGCCGGCGTCGCCGAGCCCTTCGCCTGCAATAATGGCGACGTCCAGATCCGGGCAAGCCCCTCTCGTTGACCCTCTCGCCGTCCGACTACCTTCCAAAAATCCGGCGACCTCACCCCTACCTCCACCTCCATAGCCGCCTGCGGCAAGGGACGGGAGAAGCTCGTCCTTGGTTTGTTTTTCAGAAAGAAGATAGAGTTCAAAACCCATTTGGGTTAAACTCACAAGATGGGCTGATTCTTCCATTTGGGCCGAATTTTACTTTTAGGCCCAATTCTTTAAGCTGGTCTCTTATTCTATTTGGGCCTAATGATTTTGGGCAGGAAGTTATTCAGCTTAATGGTGAAATAGGACTACAAAACAAGGATTTAAATGCCGTTTGCTCTCAATTTGATCCGGACAAGACTATTGCAAATTTTCAACATCCGCCTTGAGGACAAGGCGATTTTCAAGTGTGGGGGAGTTGATACGGGTAGCGTATCAATATTATTTAATATTTATTTCTCGCGTTATGTATTTAATTAAAAATATGAGCTTGGCCCGTTAGGTTAGGATTAGAGTCAGTTTATCAATTTGAAACATTGTAATTCTCAAGCTTACAATCAATCAAGAAGAATAAACCAGTGTTTATTATTTTATTTTCGTGTTTGTGTGCGTGGGTTTGCCCGATCGTTACCGGGGGCTAACATTGTATTAGTGATAAGTGGTCTTGTTGCAATAGTTAACCAAATCTATTGCCTAACACAGTCAATCAATACTATTTTATGAATGTTAAGTCTTATTCTTGCTCGCATAAAAGTTCTTTCATGTACGTAAGTTTTACCAAGTACTGGCGTTCGGTTATCAAAGACAAATTGTGTCTTCAGGACATTCAATTTATTTCCAACATTTCTGCTGATGCCAACATGTTGGCACATATGAATTTCTTAAAACATGGCGGTAGACAATGTCACTCAGGAAGCCTGATGTTCCCTTGATTCCACATAATATCCTCCATTACGTAATTAACAAAATGGCTGTGGTTATCTCAAAGGACTCTGAATTCACAGACCTAGTCGCTAAGTGAAGAGAGGCTGACTCTTCTGCATTGTGTCATTGTCATGACTAGTACCCATACCTTTTAAATTATGTAACACAATCATTTTAACAAAAATCACTATTTAAATAAACACTAAATATTTCAAGAAAGTGACCGTTTTAAAAGAATAATGATAGGAAATTAGATCCATCATGGAGATTGAAAGTGCATTCACACAAACGATGAAAAAAATAATAATGAAGACCGAACACGACCTTTCTTTCTAAAGCACAGTTTGAATAGGCGAAAGTACAACATTGCACCCACAAAGTCTGCATAAACAAAATTAATGCCATTGGAAAGAAGTAGGAGTTCAAGTACTTTGAAATTAGTAGCAAGAAGATCTAAAACAACTAAAAAGCCATGACAATTGTGTAATGGTGAACACGTGTGACGTGTGTGCGCAAAAGCATGTGATATGCGAAAAAATTGGGTATGTGGATCATTCCGTTGGTGTTTCTTACTATCTACCAGTCTGTTCCAGCTCTTTCTTCCCAATTTGACTTTTGTCACTATTTACGGGGTCACTTTGACTCAGTGATTTGAATAGCAAACCGATGTAATTTTTTGATAATTTTTTCATGGTGTTGTAGAGTAAAATGTGCTCTATAATATGGTGAAAAAGTTATCAAAAAATCGTATTGTTTTGCTATCCAAATCACCCGGCCAAATTGACTCAGATACGAGTCAAAAAAGTCAGATGGGAAGAAAGAGCTGGGACGGACTGGTATGTTTCTTCTTTTTCAACTTAGATTGACTTTTTTATTCGTAACTGGGTCACTTTGACTCGTTGGTTGCTTTTTTTTAGATATTTACTCTACAAGATCATGCAAAATAACTAAATTTGTGTATTTTTTGCTAACCAAATCACCGGGTTAAAGTAGCCGAGTGAATAGTCTCAAAAAGTGAAGTAAGGTGAAAGAGAAAAAACAGAGGTAGTATTATTTTATTTAGGTAAAAAAAATGTTATTTTTATTAAAAAAAAAAAAGAAAAAAACATTGTTGTAACAGAACTCCTGTTTCAGAGCTTTGCTATCAGTTTGTTAAAATCTGGAGGTATTCGAGCGAAACGACGAAAGCAAAACAAGAACGACACAGATATAACGTGGTTCACCAACGAATTCGTAACGAACCCGCTAGTTACCTCCATGGCCAGAACCAGATATTTTATTGAGAAGAGAACCCGACAATGCACGTCGTGACCACAACGGCCACGACGGCCACACGAAACACCCACCCGGACACACACTCTAATAATCTCTAAAGCTAACCCGTGTGTGTACGTTGTGTATTACAAACAAAGCATAGCCCTTCACATAATGCACCAAGCAAACTTGGTCTCCAAGTAGCCAAGTAAACCATTCCTAACGCCACAAAAAAATACATGGAATCATTCTATGCATGTGACCCGCCCCATTATTTCCTTACTGACTATGATTCAAAGTCGAACTAAACAAATCTCCACCGTGACTTGAATCATCTCAGCAACCCGAAATCAGAACCTGATATTTCTCTTCTCAAACCTGAACCTGATGCGTCTCCTAGAAACCAGAAACGAGCACGCCTTCCCAAACAGATGTTCCGCAGCTGTATGCGAAACCCGAATCGCCAAATTGTTGCTTCAACTACCATGTGTTCCTACAACGAATGCGCCCGATGTGGTTGCACTTCCGAAAACTGAAACAAGTGGTCCACCCTGAACCTGTCTCGAATACATTCACTGAGAAAGCATGACCGAATGTATTCAAAATGCGCCCAAAAGCGCCAGACAGATGCACCATGACAGAATGCCCAGATATCGCTACCAGATCTGATGCACTTAGTGATGAGTGCCCCAACAATTTTCATGCCCGATGCGCCCCGTATGCCTCAGATGCGCCAGATGCTCGCCAGAAACAGATCGCGCCAGATGCGAGCTCAATTGCGTGTCATGGTACACGCCCAAAAAACAGAACATATGCACGACAGAAGAAACTCATGCATAATGCGCGCCAGAACCAGGACCAGATGCGCGTGCCAGAAATCTCACGTTTCAGATGCTCCATGACGTTGCTCCAACTCCAACGAGTTCGTGCAACGCATAAGCCAGAACCAGAATCAATTCATACGCCAGATGCTCCACGCCGGGAGCCGGATTGCGCCTGAACGTCAATCGCCAGAATGCCTTATGCGCGTGAACCGCCATATTCGCGCCAGATCCCTTGAATGCCTTATCAGACGCGGCCAGATTGCTCCGACAGGAGCCCAAATAGCCTCCTCCATGGAGCTTCAGATGGTGGGTGTACCTGCTTCTCTCTCCCGAACAGATCGATCTTGATCGCCAAACCAGAAATCGTTCTTGGCGGAATCTCGAAACCCAACTCCCGATAGCCTGCTCCACCTGAATCGTGAAACCCTAGCTTTGAGTTCCACCACGATGTTGAAACCTGGCTCTTATACCAGTTTGTTGTAACAGATTTCCTGTTTCAGAGCTTTTACTACCAGTTTGTTATAACCTGGAGGTGTTCGAGCAAGAACGACGAAAGTAAAACAAGAACGAAGAACGAGACAGATATAACATCATTCACTAACGAATTCGTAACAAACCTGTTAGCTACCTCCACGGCGGCCACCGGAAACACCCACCCGGACACACTCGAATAATCTCTCAAGCTAACCCGTGTGTGCATGTTGTGTATTACAAACAAAGCATAGCCCTTTAAATAATGCACCAAGCAAACTTGGTCTCCAAGCAGCCAAGTAAACCATTCCTAACGCCACAAAAATACATGGAATGTTTCAATGCATGTGACCCGCCCCATTATTTCCTTACTGATTATGATTCAAAGTCAAACTTAACAAGCATGATATATATATATATATATATATATATATTGTGATTTTGAAGGTTAAAAGACATATCTTCAACAGACCGTAACAAAAAAAAAGTAATAATACATCTGTATTTCTTTCTATGTGTTTCTCTCATTTTATTTTTTCAGGAGGTCAAGGCTATTTCTTTTATGTAAAAGATAAAACAATAGCTATAACTCTTAGTACAATATTTAAAAGATGTTCTTATTTGAAAAATTCAAATGATTATTTTGAGTGTAAAATGCCAATTTGATAATTATCAACATTATCCTAACGAACGTTTAGTCGTCGGTAAGCCATGTTAGTGGACCCGTAGCGCAAGAGGGTTGTGTTAGTTTTTAGGGTAAAAGACAGTTACCACCCCTGAGTTTAGGCATAATACCATCCCGCTACCCTGTGTTTTGGATAAAGATACTCCGTACCTTTTTTTGGATGGAGGTAAATGGTTGACTAACAACACGAATAAAAAGACCATTTTACCCTTAAAATTTATTAAAATTACCCCCTATATATAGCCTAACCCCCTCTCCCCTCCATTTGTAACCCCAATCCTTTCTCTCTCTTCCCCCCCTTTCTCTCTTCCAACATCAGCAGCAACACAGCCGCGCCTCCCTCCCTCTTCATCTTTTTCTTCTCCTTCTCTCTTCCCCGACCAACCGCCTCTCTCCCTTGTGCACTCAACATAGTCACTCTCGACCGCCGAACCCAAAAACCCCGTCTCCGAACCCAGAAAACCCCATCTTTACCCTGGTCCTAGTTGTAATGGACCTTCTCGGCGTAGATTGAAGACAGAGAGATGGAGAGATAGAGGTGGAGGAGAGAGAGATCGAAGAGGTGGTGGTTTGGGTTCTTCAATTAGAGCTTGAATCGCTGCAATTGGGGAGGTGGGCTGGGGATTCACCGGCGATGTTGGCGAATTACTCGATGTTGGAGGCTAAAGAGGAGGACCCATTATCAGAATCGAGCTTAGGGAGGCAGAGGAGGCCGTCGGCGGAGGAACATCGAGGAGGACCCCTCATCTGCACGGTGTTCCCGGTGGAAACCTCACGACAAACGACTTCGAGGAAGAGGACATGACGATGGCGATGAAGATCTGTACCAGAGAGTCGTCCGTTACCTCGACCTGGATGATAAATCGTCGCCTTTGAAGCCGATATGACTCGTCAAATACTACTGAAACATGTTTCAACTCTGACTTCTTGCCTGATCTCTTGTCTTCGATTTGGATTGATTTAAGAGGGGTTTTGGTTGTTTTCTGATGAGAAGTCACAAATTTGGTAAGTATTTGTTAATCTCGATCATCCGAGCTCAGTCAATTTGATTTCTTTGGTTTTCGTTTACGGATTCGATATTCGCCAGTGTCTAAAGGGAAAAATTTATCTATTCACACTGATATGTGAAAATTTGTTGAAATGTGCTTGAATTTGAAGTAATGATAGAAGTATATGAGTGATGAATCAAGCAGTGATTGTGATATGGATACAGAACAAATTTGCTTGAATTTCAACTACACCCTTTGTTTGCTTTGTGATTTACTATTATGAGTATTTTTATTGCTGGTTAATCTTCAACCAAATTGCTGATTTTTTTACTTTTACTGTGTTCTTGGTGTTTATTGATTGTGTTCTTGGTGTTCTTGATGTTCTTGATGATAGGCAATGGTAATATAGTCCAAAAAAATACACAGGGGCAACATGGTCCGGAAAAATTATATTTCTTACCTTTCTAACGGAATAGAACAGAAGGGTGCTAAGTGTCCATAGAATATTCCGTTAAATGGGTGCGGAGTGTCTTTATCCAAAACCCAGGGTAGCGGGATGGTATTATGCCTAAACTCAGGGGTGGTAATTGTCTTTTACCCTAGTTTTTATAGTGCTATAAGTCACGAGTGTACAAAGACGCCCATGCCCTTGGTTTAAATGAGGTTAACGACCATTTTGACGTTAAGTCGCCGGTGCGCGATGTCAATAGAACCCATATTGTAAAAGGGTTATTTGTCAATTTTCACAATGCATATAACGTATTGTCAACAAATTACTACTGCAACTTGTTAAATATCAAAATGCTAAATTTAATTTTAAAGAAGAGGAACACAACTTATATGGATCTGAAAGAGCAACACTACACGACAACAAGCAAAGTAAGATTTTATAGACTTAGACTTAATTCGAAACTTCTTAACGAAGAAGTATAAATCTGACTTTTAATTTCAGTCTCCGAACTTAGAATTTTTGTCCCACATCGAGCAGGAGAGCAAGTGTTACCCCATAAAAATTCTACATAAGGATCAAAAGATCAAGATATCGTGGTCTAAAACAATTATTAAAAAATATTATTTAGAGTTTTAGAAATCAATTTATTTCTTTGGAAGAAGATGGATAAAACTTGATCGTACTAATCAACTACTTTTTCAGTATTCTTTGTTTCTTCTTGGTCCAACTTTTACCATTATTCATTGTATCACATTGACCCGATGATTTGATTAACAAAATAATGCGAGAATTTGGGATCTTTTCAAGGTGTTGTTTGTGTACACTTTAATTTACAACACCACAAAATATTCCCAAAAGCTTGCATAGTTTTGCTATCCAAAACAAATGAAAAGGTCAAAGTAGGAAGAATAAGAAGATAGAAAGTACTAGGCAGTCAAAACAGATACTGTAAAAAAATAAAATTATGCATGTTCTCTGTTCTGCATTTAGTAGCTTGATGCTCCCGCCCCATGTGAGTTACCGTATGAGAGCAGTTCACATGTGAAGCGTCCACCAATAAACCTTTAGTCTTACCAAATTAAGAAGTCCTCCAATAAAATTTGAATATTCTTTATAACTTTGAATATTCTTCATAACAAAAAAGTATCAAATTTACAAATGAAGTTCATCATAGAGGCTAACAAGTCAATATACCACTCACTTCGGGCCATTATCATCGTGTCATTCAATCAAGAATTGAGCAACTCAAGTATTAAACATCGTTGAACAACCGAATTATTAAATTTTAAACACCTCAAGAAAAGAGAACTCAATTTATAAGCTCTGAAAGAGCATCACTGCAGTAGAACAAGTGATGTGGGATATTTTACACGTTCTGAATTACAAGCTTTTTCTTAACCGAACAGAGTATAAATTATTACTATGAACTCAAGTTGTTTAACTTAGTATTCACTAAAGCTTTTTCATCAATTTGCCAATGCTTTCTCACCCATAAGAGAACAAAAATTGGTAAATGATAAACTCACACGAAAAAGCAAATCTTTGAATGGGAAAATATTAGCCTTCATGCAACAAGAATAAAAGAGAGCTAAACCGTTGGAGAAATTTTAGATATCAGGCTCAAGTAACGAACAATTGAAAGTATTTGAATAAGTGTAACTATTATCAAATTCCATCTGTGTTGCAAGTGGAGTGGATCGATTAAGAAATCAGATCAGACATTCGTTTTGGTAAGTTTAGGCCATGAAATAAAGAGTGACTGTTCGGAATCGATTTCAGTACCCCTCATGTTCCAAGGCTGTCCACAGAGAAAAGAATTCCAGCCAACGCATGTTTGACCAAACTACATGGGGAGAGTTTCCAAAATAGGGGCATAAAAAGATTTCAGAGTAACATGTGTGGGCACTTTGATACGGATCAAGTAAGTTAGGTGGTGTTAGCTATTTATTTATTTATAAGTTATTTAATTATACTAGTTAGAAGCACGTGCGTTGCACGTGGTAGTAACAATTCCGCAAATTGAGAAAATACTATCAATAAACGTTTAGATTCCACACCTATAAAGATTTAAGAAACAAATTTGCAGAGATGCACAAGCCGCTGTTGTTAACATCAAAGCTAACATATGTCAGTAGGTATGTTGATCACAAAGCGACATGTTAGCGACTCTTTTTTTCCTCTTGTCAAATAGTTAAATCATAATCTTACGTAAATAAATGGATTATTCTGGTAAGGTGGTACTATTTTTCTATCTTTTGTAGGATAGTGGTTCATACAACATTCATGGGTCAAAGCAATTTTTCCCAATTTCAAAGTGACTGATTTTTTACAAATGGGAAACATTATCAACAAGTTTTGATAGTGGGTAGTGCAAAGTGATAGTTTCGCTATACTGGGAGGTACCATTAAGTAATTAAGCCAAATAATTTCGAACAACCATTTACTCTAATAGTAGGCTAACGCAGTAAAACGAAACTGAAAACCTAATTACTAAACGTCCTTGATCCATCTTCTTCAGGAAATGTAGATGGGATTGTTGTGGCTGCATTAAGGCAGAGAACTTGAAACCTAAGAACACTTCAAAATTGTACCAGAATTTAATAGTTTATCCACGTGAGAACTAAGCTGATAGGGCCCAAACGCAAAATAGGTTGACTTACTATATGCGTTTTTTTAGACCTTGGTAATGTTTTCAATATCAAATGAACCAAACGTTAATTGATTTACCTGCAAGGATGTCAAATTGTGTCATTGTTTTGCTTATATATATATATATATATATATATATATATATATATACATATAAAGCTGGATTTTCATGAAACTATTTGAACAAGTGGTAGCAGTAGTAGCAATATGAATGTTAGGACTGCAACTCGGGCGGGTTGGGCGGGTTGACGCCCTTGTCCAAGCCCAAGCCCGAGTTCAGTTGGGGTTGCCCAAGCCCAGCCCAGCCCGTGTTAGGAGCATCGCCAACCCGTCCAAGCCCAAATTCGAACAATCCAATTCGGGTTCGGGTTGAATTCGGGCTAGCCCGTTAAACTAGTAAATTAACATAATTATCACATTCAACACAATTAAAATTGTCCCTTTAAAATTAAGTTAATAACTTACATATAAAAATAGATACGGAATGTAGACAATTCATTTTTTTTTATATAAGGCTAAAAAGTGATGACTATATATTGTAAGAGTGAATTAAAAGACTATCCATTTATACAAGAGAATACTAGATATTTTGTTTAAAAAAATCTATTAATTGTGAACATAAACACAATTAAAAATATCACTAATAATTAATAAAAAAAATAATTGATTGGTAAATATGCTATATATAATACTCTTCAAATATAACATTTATAGGTAATGAATATACAAATCGGGCAATTCGGGCTAGCCCATCGTTTAATATTCGTACCCAAACCCGACCGTAATTGTAAATCGGGTTGAGAATTTCTGCCCGAGCCCGTCCAAATTACTCAAAACATGTGCCCGAGCCCGACTTTAGTCCGGGCTGGGTTCGGGTTGGTCGGGTTCAGCCCGTCCAATTGCATATACAATGAACCAAAACTCATATAAACACATTGAAAATTTTATCTCGAGACTATTCCATGTGAAACTTGAAATCTTACAGTAGAATCGAAAACACTTCATGACCCACCATAAACAATAAAGCTTGTATAATGAATAACAACAAACATAAATCACAGAGAACCATTGGGGTATAATCAAACTTGAGTGATCATGGAATGGAGATAGCTACATGGAGAGCGTTGGGGCTACCAAAGTTTTTGTCGATGGTGATGGAGAGAGTGGTGTCTTGCGCCAACTACTGTCTCTGTGACTTTGTCCCTGACAAAGGGAAGGGTGGAATGGACAGTGACCAAGGAGTTAGTCTGCGGATCTCTAAGTGAAAGAAAGAGTTGCATCCGTTAGAAGGAAGAGTTGCAGTGAGTCTATTGAGCGACGTTTCTGTGAGGGGCAGAGGACCATGAGTGAATAGCCTAAGTTTGATCGAGGCACTTTTGTAATAAACAATTTTATTGATGCACTGTTGTGATAAACGATCGTAGGAACACAATTAAATGCTTCAGTCTTTTATATATAAAGATAAAGATATAAACGACCCTGAACAGATGTGAGTCCTCCTCATAAGAACTCATACAGAGTTTTCACCCAAATGGTCAGTTTATGCGGTCATGCCTGATGAAATGTTTTTTGGAGGAGACTCCCATCAACCCCTCTAAAACCAGGTTATGGCTTAAGATGAATCACGACTTGCGCGATATAGTTACAAAAGCTTGAGAATTTTAAAGTAGCAATAGTTTCTGCAAAGTTTCCTCTTAGAAAGGAGTACTACCAATTGAGGTAGATTCCTACAAATATATTTCAAATTCCCTTTTTGGTTTGGGATTTATTTTCAGTTTCTAGTCCTTGTACCCAAAAAAGGAAAACAATTATGCTCTCCTGCACAAATTCCTCAAAATGTTATTTATCATGTGATATACTATTAGATAACCGAATTACTCTGCAGATGCTTGGTTGTCAAACCTGGTAACTTATGTGTTCCTGTCGTCTCGGTCAGCTTCTGCTATATCAACTCGTCTTTATTCAACGTCTAACCTTACTTCTTTCCACAATCTAGTTGGGTTTGTTTGAAACTAATATTACCTTGTCGTTCCACAACAATATGAATAACTTTGGTAAAGACGGCGCCTCTGCAGCCAATATGCTCCAAGCAGTGCAGTCTTCTTATAAGATGATACCTTTCTCTTACGTGACCATAAAATAGTACCTCCAACAAAAGATCCTTCATTTTTATTTCAAGATATACTGGGTCTGAAATTCTAAATCAATATCGACTCAAATTAATCCCCTAACTTGAAATCCCAAATCGACCGGCGAAGTTAGGTCTAAACCTCCTCTGTACTCTTGCCGCCTTGCGAGGAGGAAACATAAAACAGGGATGAGAAACGGAAGAACTCAAGCTAAGACCATGGAAACCAAACACTCGGAAATTACACTTGAGTATATTATGGAGCAGCAAGAAGAATACGAATCTTAGGAATTCCAACTGTTATTTACTAAACATCTAACATCAATCACAATAAGCAGTTCAAAATAACTGCATGCTCACGTTTATGTACGTATCTCTGAGTAATACAATTAAGTACCTGGAAGTTGGTGAAATCACCGATAAAATTAGCGAACTGATAACATGGTTATAAACGGCTTCCTTCGTGCTAGAGCTTCCAAGGAGTTACTTTGTTCTCTGTGTAATCGCTGTAAAGAAATTAGCTCCGTTGATCGTTCTTCGCGCAGAACCAGAAGCGAAGGGGGAACTTTCCTTGAGCGCCCTGATCAAACAATATATGATGATTCTCATGCGAACCTGAATTAGATTTATGGTTCATAATCCGAAAGGAAGGTCAGGGGTCCATAGAAATTTGTCTGAATCAATCTGTGTCTGGGAGACTTTGAGAGACGACTAGGGTTTTGGAGGAAGCAGCGTTTTAGAAACGACGTGACCAGCGGCGTGGGCGTCGGTGATTGCTTCTGGTAAGTGACGGAGATGAGATGTGAGCCAGTGTTTCAATCAAAGACAACTTGAGGTGATTCGTGAGAAGGTGAAGGTCAGGGGTCCATAGTAATTTGTCTGAATCAATCTGTGTCTGAGAGACTTTGTAGAGACGACTAGGGTTTTGGAGGAAGCAGCGTTTTTAGAAATGACGTGACAAGCGGCGTGGGCGTCGGTGATTGCTGCTGGTAAGTGACGGAGATGAGATGTGTGAGCCAGTGTTTCAATCAAAGACAACTTGAGGTGATTCGTGAGAAGGTGTCTCCAATAGAGACGTGTGAACAAACTGCAAAGGTAAGTTATATCGGCTTGAGTTGGTTTTTTAGTAATAAAATAGACATACAAGGGTATTATAGGCAGTGTGAAAGTATTAGTGTCAAAAAATACATATACAAAACATTTAAATAGTAGAGATAACAATAATTAGTCCTTATTTAATAATTAGTCCGACCCATCGTAAAGTAGGCTGGTTTGGGTTCCCAGCTTATCTATTTAAATGATGCAATCTTTCAGTTTAATCAATCAATAAGAAATATCAATTCTCTAGTTCTCGTTCTTATTCTCGTTAATCTCTCTGTCTCTTTCGTCTAATTCTCTCAATATCTCCATCTAATCTATCAATTTCTTCTATTATCGATACTTCACGTATCATCTGACTCTTTCATTGAGTTTCACCATACTCAAATGGTGAATTATTTTGCATTATGACGTACTTGAGAGAAAGCGAATTGATCGCCAAATGTTCAAAACGTTAGAAAACATGAATGCCACGCTCACAAGGATGGATGCCTCGCTTGACCGAATCTTTGTTAAGCAACCCGCTAATCCGCCGCTCCAGTTCAAGGTGGTCAATCAGCAACAAGGGAAACAAACCCAGCAGAACCAAATTGAACAGCCTCCAAATCTGACGGAATCGAACAAGCAAGACCGACTACCACCGACGCTGGATCAATACCCACAACAACAGTCAAAGAAGTCGGAGAAGCAACCTCCGCTGCACTCGCCGCCGCCATCGCAAGAGGAACAACAGAAGTAGGAGGTAAGGATTGCAGAAACCAACCTCGTCGTTATTCCGCAACGCGAATCACCTGTCGGCCAAACATCGGTTTCCGACAGCCACCGCACGAGCAACAACATCAAGCCATCACCGCCTGACAACGCCATGGATTTTGAAGATCTCTGTCGCCTCCAATCGAAGCCCTTACCGGCGTCCTTGGTACTGTCGGAACAACCACAGGACGAACCTGATCCGCTGGATTTCGAACCTCCTGGTGCGGCTTCTACCAAGCCGAGCGCGGAACCGCCAAAGGTCGCCGAATGGCTGCCACCGCTGCCGCGTCCGTCGCTCAACATTTCTGCCGAACCTCCACGAATCTCCGACGAACTCAAGCAACAAAAACCAGATCCGAACCCACCCAAACCCCCTGACCCCGTGTGCGAACTCCGTGCGCTGCGCCAACCGCCGGCAGAGCCGCCACAGCCGTCGTCCAAGAACCCGAGCCACCAGCAACCAAAGGGGACGGGAGGGAGAAATTTTTATTTGCTCTAAGAGCACCACGTCAGCATGACAAGTTGTGCTCTACATCATTCAGTAACTGACACATATACCCACTAGGGTTAACCACTACCCCTATAGGTTATAGAAAAAAAATCAGATTCCTACATGGCTATTTTCTCTCTACCACTCACCCCACTAGTAGTGTAGATGTCAACATGTGAGTGGAATAGAGCACCACGTGTGATTTACTCTATGAGCACCTAAGAACCAATTAAGGTTCACCCCCTTCTTACTAGGGATGGCAACGGGTCGGATCTGGATCGGATCATGCAAGATCTGATCCAGATCCAACCAGGAGAAATGAGATCCAGATCCGATCCAGATCCGCTCATATAATCACCGGATTCGGATCAGATCGGATCGGGTCTCATTCAGCTGATCCAAATCCGATTCGTGGATCCATATAGTACGTAGTCGGATCGGATTCGGATCGGATCCGGCTCGAGTCTGCAATCAAATAGAAAAAACAATATAAAAAAGTAAACACTATTGCATACGCTAAGTCATGTTAGTAAGTTATGAAGAGTAAAAAATAAAAAGAAATAGCTTTGTAAGTTGGAGTTACTATAGTATTCTTCTTGTAAATGTACGTGGTGAGGTAACAGGGATATATTTGTAAAGCACACATATACGTCGGATCGGATCGGGTCGGAACCCGGTGGATCTACCCTCAGATCCAAATCCAGATCCAAATCCGTTCGGGTCTGGCTTTCTGGATCCAAATCCGATCCATTTTAAGTTGGATCGGATCTGAATTCGATCCATTCGGCTCGGATCACTCGGATCTCAGATCGGATCGGACCATATTTCCATCCCTACTTCTTACTGCACTCACACTGTGGGCTGAGTAAAATTTTTGGGCCCGATCCACCATTAAGACATAACTTACCAATTGGGCCTCAATTTTTTTTGGACCTATTATTTATGTGCAGAAAGTATTTGGGTTTTGTGTAGATTTGGGCTACACAGAGTCTACTGTGGGTCAGCCACTTCATATGAGCTACACCAACTGGGATCACTCATTTTTTGGCTCAAGTTATATTCTCAAACTCGCTCGACGCCAATTTGATCCGGGCAAGAATATTGAGGATTTTTTTTCAACATCCACCTTGAGGGCAAGGTGGGTTTTAAGGATAGGAGAGTTGATACGGATCAAGTAAGCTAGGTGGTGTTAGCTATTATTTATTTATAAGTTATTTAGTTATTTAGTAATAATTAGTCTTTATTTAATAATTAGTCCGGCCCATGGTAGAGTAGGCCTATTAGGTTATGGTTTGGGTTCCCAGCTTATCTATTTAAACAATGTAATCTTTCGGTTTAATCAATCAATAAGAAATATCAATTCTCTAGTTCTCGTTCTTATTCTCGTTAATCTCTCTGTTCCCTTTTCGTCTAATTCTCTCAATATCTCCATCTAATATATCAATATCTTCTATTATCGATACTTCACGTATCACACTTTCTGTAATAAATAATTTTAGAGAGTCATTTTTGTAATAAACGATCTTAGGAGCCACTTAAATTTCTTCACTCTTTTAAGATAGTGTCTATATATATATACTAGTAAGGTGCACGTGCGTTGCACGCGAGTTTTTTTCTTTTTCTTTTTTTTCTGAAAAGGATATATGATTTAAGACCTTTGAACTTTGAAGAAGTTGGTTGCATTTGCCATAGGTGAGATTGTCTCTCCCTCAATACCGCCCCGTAGATTGCTCTAAATCATCTGTACAAAAATAGAGTTTCTTCTTTCTGAACAACTGCCATAGTTGTCATTTACTTACCCATTTGAGTGTAGTTATCAATTGAAGTTTGGATTGAGATTTGGGTAAAGGAAAACAGAGATTTTTCTTGATTCAAACAAAGAAATGGTGATAGATGATGCTATCATCATAGAAAAGCTACTGTGATCAAATCTACCCGCTCCCCAGGGCCGGCCCTTCCACTAGCCAATTTAGGCGGTCGCCTAGGGGCCCGAGGACGGGAAGGGCCCCCTCTTTTTGGTACATATCTATTAATACCCACTTTAGATAGTAAAGGGAAAAAAAGTGTAGTGACGTTTAGATAGTTGAGTAAAATGTGTTAATATATTTTGTTTTCTTGTTCCATTATCAGTTGGATTATATCATTAAACTGTTCACTTACCTTAATATTTGTCGTCGGAATTACACATTAGTACAGTAGGGCCTCGATTCAAATTTTGCCTAGGGCCCCAAAAGTTGTAGGGCCGGCCTTGCCGCTCCCACGTTAAAGTTGCGAACCGTGTCAAATAATCCCATGAAAAGGCCCTTTTTTTAACCTATCCCAGACCAAAATTTCAGCATAGTACTATTTTTGTTTTTGTTTTTTTCCCCTCTTTTGCACATATTCAATTAATCGCGAGTTCCTCTCTTTTGCATGTGTACCTGAGTAATGTACATTTCATGACTCAGATATGTATACATTCCACCCCGGTTGCTTAATCCATTACTGTTGTTTTCTTTGTAGGACATTAGCTTATTTCGTGTATGAATATGTTCACGCGGCCAAATATTTATATTAGTGTGTTTTTTTTAGTTTATCAACTTTCAAGAGTTTGATTTATTGGCAAAGCAAGACTGCAATTCTTGAGATCCGTAGTCCTTGTTGCTGCGATTAAATTTTAAATAAATACCAGATTTTGTGATGGTGACAGTGGTGGTAGTCTAGTGTTGGAATAGGGTAAATATTGTATTGCATGATAAATGCCCTGATACATGTCTATTTATATAGGCTGAAATAGGGACCTAAGCATAAATAATGTTTGCCTAATTTACATTACTGTCCATACGCCCCCGCAAGATGGAGGGTCGAGGCGAGACTCCAATCTTGGACCGAAGCGGGAGAAAAACAGACCGGGAGAGTGGCTTCGTGAGACAGTCAGCTAACTGATCGGCACAAGAGACATGTGAGACCCGGAGCATACCATCCTGGACTTGTTCCCTTACAAAGTGAAAATCAAGAGCAACATTTTTCATTCGCGAGTGAAAGACCGGATTGGAGCAGAGATAGGTTGTACCAGTATTGTCGCAATAAATCGCTGGGACGGACGGGAGAGAGACGCCGAGCTCAGAGAGAAGTGAGTGGAGCCAACATAAATCAGCCGAGGCTGCAGCAACAACACGATATTCAGCCTCAGTAGAGGAGCGAGCGACTGTAGGCTGCTTCTTTGAGCTCCAAGAGATCGGGGAGCCACCAAGATACACCAGATACCCAGAAGTGGAGGTGAGATCATCCTTGTTACCAGCTCAATCGGCATCGGAGAAAGCATAAAGTGAACATGGACCACGACGAATCAAGATTCCCAACTCAGCAGAGCCTTGCAAATAGCGGAGAACCCTTTTTACAGCATTCCAGTGAACCATTTTCGGTCGGTGCATAAATTGAGACACACGGTTGACAGCGAAAGCGATATCGGGCCGATTAAATGATAGATACTGGAGGCTTCCAACAGTCATACGATATTCTCGCGCATCTGGAAGAGCAGTACCACTGAGAAGACGTAAATCAACAGAGATGTCCATAGGAGACTGAACCGGATTAGCAGAAGTCATACCGAGGCGCTGCAAGAGATCACAAATATACTTCTGCTGAGACAAAACCAAACCATCTGCATGAGGAAGAACTTCGACCCCCAGAAAATAAGACAAATTTCCAAGATCTTTTAGAGAGAATCTGCGCGAGAGCATATCTATACATTGCTGCACATAAGAGTTTGAGAAGCCTGTGACAATAATATCATCCACATAGATAAGAAGAAAGACAGTAATCCAGGAATGCCGATAAACGAATAGTGATGATCTGCACGTGAATTAAAGAGTCCCTGCTGGAGCAAAAACATACGAAGCTCCTCATACCATGCTCGAGGGGCCTGTTTAAGACCATAGATCGCCTTCCGCAGACGACAGACAAAGTGAGGGTGATCTTGATCAACAAATCCTGGAGGTTTCTCCATGTACACATCCTCATGCAAAGTCCCTTGAAGGAACGCAATATTGATATCCAACTGTCTGATAGACCACCCTTGGGAGACGGCCAATGAAAGTATCAATCGAATGGTGGCAGGCTTAACGACAGGGCTTAACGTTTCATGGAAGTCAACGCCCGGTCGCTGATGAAAACCTTTAGCCACGAGTCTATCTTTGAACCTGTCAACAGAGCCATCAGGTAATCGTTTGATACAAAAGACCCATTTGCACCCAACTAGGTTTCGAGAGTGTGCCGGAGGAACAAGGTCCCACGTGTGATTCCGAACCAGAGCATCGAATTCAGTAGCCATAGCTGCTCGCCATTGAGGGTGACGCATGGCCTGAGTGACAATGGTGGGTGCAGTGTCCGTAGGTGAGGTGGCAGTTGCTGGAATGATGTCGTAGATGCAATCTAGTTTAGTATGAATTTGTATATGGCTAGAAAATTCATTTATTATTTATTGGATATTTAATATAATTAAGTCCTTAGATTTACAATTGTGTTGTTTATCTTAAATATCCCTAGTCCAGTATAATGATTAATGGGACAATCATCTATAGACTAGTATGGGGTTGGATTGATATGGAGATATCATGATCCAACACATAGGTGTGCATTAAGGGTAATGACGCACTGGATTGACCCATCTCCGAGAAGGCTACATACACGTTATGTTGAGTCACAAGCGCTTCTCGCGGTGCAATGGTATTGTAATCCTTAGACTTGAAGTCACTAGATATTCTAGTTGTGGATTATTGTGATTTTGGTAGCGTTAAACGCTACACCGTAACTGGGTAGTTATAAAGGCGTGTACCGGATACAATAAGAAGCAAGCTTAGACATCGTAGTGGACGTAGATAGAATTTGTCCCTCCCACATAACAGGAGCAAATATCCTAGGTCACTCGAGGGATAGTGCATATAGAATGTCTGGCCAGACTCAAATAAATCAATATGGGATATTGATGTTATTTGCACGAATAAGGCTATTCCCATGGATCGAGAAACTGTGGATTAGATATACGAGTGTGACTTGTATGTCTCGTGTCCAATCCGGATATAGAGACAAAGGGATGAGACAATTACTTGTACAAAGGTTGTCAAGATGACTATTCTATTAGTTGGCTAGAATGGATGTTTTCCTAGAAACCGCTCCATATTAGCAAATTGTTGCTACCAACTAGATAGAACCTATGGGGTCACATGCTAGATAGAGTTGATCTAGATTTGCGAATTAATTAATTGGATTAATTAATTAGAAGGATCACTTGGGGCAATTGAAAATATGCCAGTCTGTGAATTGGTCTTAGAAAAATGCATTCGGGTGAATTGGTCTTTGAAAAATACCCTCCTTTTTAAACACTAGGTAACAAGTGGTTGTTAGCAGCGTAGTGGGGCCATCTGTCTCTCTCGTCTCCATTCTCTCTCTCTCGTCTCCATCTGCCTCTCGTCTCCATCTCTCTCTCTCGTCTCCATCTGTCTCTCGTCTCCATCTCTCTCTCTCTCGTCTCCAACTGTCTCTCGTCTCCAACTCTCTCTCTCGTCTCCAACTGTCTCTCGTCTCCAACTCTCTCTCTCGTCTCCATCTCTCTCTCTCTCTCGTCTCCAAATACGGTATGTCTCGTCTCCAAACACAATAGTTAAATGACTCTAAAAACAAACCCTAAAAACGCGTACTCTCTCTCTCCAACATTGAATTGTTTCTATCTACCTCAACCTACCAAGTACAGTTGAATTTACTCCAACTGTAAACTTTATGAATGTATACCTTAAACTCCTCAAGAATATGGCTCATTTGTCACTCTCATTGGCTCCAGTTCTCCCATAGAAGTATCCCATTTGTCTGTACAAGTCTCTCTCTTTTCTCACTTTTGTTCTTCAGCTACGGTAAAAACTTAAACTCTCATCTCTCTGCTTTTGTCCTTATTATATGTTGATCACAGTACTCTGAAATGTATGGTATTCTCATTTATTTACTTTCATCCTTCCAATATGTTCATCACATTACTCTAAATTGTAGGTTACGTTCGTTATGTTTCTGCTCTGTTCTTCATTATTATTGGTTTGATGTGTGTTGTTGTATGTGGAGAGACTGGGATGAGTATATTCATCGTCTCTGTCTTCTCATAAGACTAAGACTGAGACTGAGACGTGAACTATGCTCATACCAGTCTTCCCCATGCACAACTGGGAAGAGCAAGGCCTGCCAAACTGGGACGAGAAATCTCTCGTCTGGCATTCAAATCACAGACGAGGACTCATCCCGGTCTGGCATTTGATAGACTCGTGGGACGAGTAATCTCTCGTATGGCCTTCAAATCGCAGAAGAAATATCACTCGTCCCAGTCCGGGGTGTGATAGACTCGTACGAGTACGATACCCAAAGATGACAAGACAGGGACGACAGAGACCAGCATACCCTAAACCCTAAACCCTGAAATCCTCTCTTATCATGAAAAAATGGTATTCAATATTAAAAATGTAAATTGTAAGTCCTAAACCATATAATAATGTAATCTAAACTATAAACTCAAAATAATACAATCATCATATCTTAATCATGTAATGCCTAAACCTTATACATACCATTAAACCAACTATCATCCTCCCAAAATCCTACATTTGTAGACACTAAACACTATAACCAACTAAGTATCATTCCTATAGCCACTAAAGATGTTAATTGTAAGTCCTAAACCATATAATAATGTAATCTAAACTATAAACTCAAAATAATACAATCATCATATCTTAATCATGTAATGCCTAAACCTTATACATACCATTAAACCAACTATCATCCTCCCAAAATCCTACATTTGTAGACACTAAACACTATAACCAACTAAGTATCATTCCTATAGCCACTAAAGATATTAATTGTAAGTCCTAAAACATATAATCATGTAATCTAAACTTTAAACTCAAAATCATACACTCATCATATCTTAATCATGTAATGCCTAAACCTTATACATACCATTAAACCAACTAAGTACCATCTAAACACTAGAACCAACTAATTATCATTCATATGGCTACTTAAAGTGTTATTAAATAATACTTAACATGAATCCCTAAATCATAGAACATCCAAGCATTTAAGTAAACCCTAAGATTGTACACCTAAGACTGGGACGAGTATACTCTCGTCCCAGTTGTAAATACAGGGACGAGTATTCTCTCGTCCCAGTTGGAATTACTAGGACGAGCATTTACTCGTCTCATTATTGGAAATACTGGGACGAGCATTTCCTCGTCCCATTATTAAATAAATATGTTGTCTGAGATGGTGGTGGTCCCTCTCCTCCCTAAAAAGAGTACAGAACATTCTGTTACCCATCATATGGTGAGAGAAAACCTTTTTTTCTTTGTCAGACCAAACCCTAATTTCATCCAAACCCTAAAATCATTCTCTCTCTTTCTACTATCCGAACCCTAAACCCTAAAATCATTCTCTCTTTCTACTATCTGAACCCTAAACCCTAAAATCATTCTCTCTCTTGACATGTAGAAATGGTGAGAAAATTGATGTTCCGTGCTGTTTGGAATGGTGAATGGACGTGTGCCGAAGGTAGACACATATACATAGGTCAGGCAGTGAAGAATGCAGTTTTCAAGATAATTCAAGGCATTACCGTGGAATTTTTGGAGCACGAAGTTTCGGTCAGAATGGATACAGATTGTCCGCCTACCAAAAAGGTTGTCTTATGTTATCATTTCCAATTTCCAGATGCTAACCTGATCGAGCCTAATATCCTCACTAAATATTTAGAAATCAAAGATATCTTTGATACTACGGAAAAGGGATCTATTGTAACCATGTACGTCACGTTAAAGGATTTGGTGGATCAACCATACATTAATGCTGACGTTGCTGACCAGGATTTGATGGATCAAACTGAAACCCTTAACAATCAGTTGGTTCCTTTGAGCCCCCCCTTACATACCGCGAGGATTACTTTCAAGGTATAGAGATACTCGCCGAGGATCATGACGGAGACAGGGTAGCATATAACGCAATAGATCTCACTCCATCTCCGGATCACTGTAACGGCATTGTGCAATTAGCTGACAAAGTTATGGTTGCCACTAATGACTCAATGGGGCAAACTAATCTTGCATTGGCAACTTTTGCGGTAGATTGTACAGAGAGTCGTGGACAGACTGGTGTGGGACGGCTAGACAGTCTGGAAATAGAGATGAAAGGTTTGTATACTGGGAGGGCGTTGTCCCACCATATAAGAACGGTTGCAGGTTTGAAGACATGGACTTTTTACGTTTATAAGCGAGACCAGACTCGTATTATACTTCGGTGCTTGAATCGCGAATGCAAATGGATGCTTGGGGCTTACAAGCAAAAAGATTCCGTGCACTACCAGGTGAAGAAACATAACCCCATTCATACATGTACGGCATGCAGCGTAGATGGGAAGCACCGTAATATTAATAGCGAAGTGATCGCGCAGGAATTGCTGGGAATGATGGGCCAAACAAAAAAGGCACCCACAATCAATGAAGTACAGAACATCGCCTTAAGAATGGGAAGTAGAATATCGTACTGGCCGGCATGGTATGCACATCAAAGGGCCAAACAGATGATCCAGGGTACTCGTGCTCAAAATTAGGCTGATCTTCCCGTGTTCATGTCATTATGTGAAATCCTGAACCCTGGTACTAAATGGGATATGGGAGTGGACGAAGGTGGTGTTTTCTTGTACTGTTTCCTTGCGTTCGGGGCACAAATTCAGGGGATACCGTATATGCGACCTGTAATTGTCATCGACATGTCGCACATGAAGAAAGAACCCCTGCAATTGGTCGTATGCACAATGGTTGACAGCCAGAAACAGTGCTATCCCATTGCATGGGGACTAGTGGACAAGGAAAACACCGCTGCATGGACTTGGTTCTTACACAAACTGAGGTTAATTGTCCAGGATCATGACAAGTTGACGTTCGTTTCAGATCGGCACCAGGCTATCATCAATTCAGTTAAGGCCGTGTACGCCTTATCCAACCACGTCCACTGCTATTACCATTTGAAAATGAACGCTCTGAAGCATTACAATACACAAAAGTGGGTGCCTCATTACCACGATGCGGCCTACACATTTGATAAGGATGCGTGTGAGTCACATCTGATAGACATGGGTATTGAGTGCGACAAAGTAAACAGCGTTAACGACAAGACCGTCAAACGTTACTTTCGGGATGCCGGTCTAGAGAAATGGGCAAGGTCCCATTGTAAAACAGCACGGTTTGAGATGCTTACATCCAACTATGATGAGTCTATTAACTCGTGCCTGCTGCCGACCAGGTCTGACAAAGCTCTTACAATGTTCTCCCAAATATGCGACCTTTAGAGCGAGTGGCACCTTAAAAAACGAAACTTCGGCATTGACATGGGCAACACCTACCTGACTGTGAAAATGGAGAAAAGAATGTTGAGCCGTTCTATAAAGTGTATAGATTTTCGCGTGCGACCAATTTCAGAGTCTCTGTATGAAGTCCGCGGTAATCATCTGAAAACTCATATCGTGGAATTCAAACCTGGACATTGCCTCGGAACCTGCACGTGCGGCAAATACCAACAGATGTGGTTCCCGTGTGTACATGCGTGTGCTTGTGCAAAAGAACTCAGAAAACTTGGCCGTTACAATGCCAACCATGATATGAAGGTCATGTACGACCACACCAGCAGGTTCTATTCACTGGAATTCTACAATCTGGCTTATGCAGGTACAATTAAGACTCCTCCCAACCCAGCAATGTGGAGCAGCGAAGTCACAAGCGAAGTACCTGCACACATAAGAAACATTCGCCCACTTCCACCGAAGAAAGTGGTAACAGTTGGGAGGGACAAGGAGAAAAGACACAAGTCAATGGTCGAAGCCGTTCGTGAAAAGAAGCGAGGAACGGGAACGTACGGATGTAGCCATTGCCATGTAAAAGGGCATACCAGAAAGATTTGCCCTCAATTGAAAAATTAATGTTGTGATAGAAGTCGTTGTTCTTGGTTCTTTGTAATGTAATTCCAAGTTCGAAACCTTTTATGATGATTGCGCAAACAATATATCTTTTGTTTCGATCAATTATTGTGTTTTTTAATATGAATATGCATTTTATTACATAAATAAACAATATATCTTTTGTTTGGATCAATTATTGTGTTTTTTTAATATGAATATGCATTTTAATACATAAATAAACAATATATCTTTTATTTCGATCAATTCTTGTGTTTTTTAATATGAATAAATTGTTTATTACATAAATAAACAATTTATTTTTTAAATTTATTGGCAAAGAGGAAAACTATGATACATTGTAAAATTGTTACATGTTTTAAATTTTGATACATTTCTTACAAAAAACTGTTACATTTTTCAAGAATGTTTGAAAATTATTACAATTTCTAGAAAACATACATGCATGTTTTCTAGAAAATGTAATAATACCCGGCACATGAACCTAAATCTCTCTCCGTCTCTTCATCTACCCAGGAAGCACTACAAAAGCCACTGTTCTCTCCAAAACTCACCACATTCTGAAATGGCAAAGAAGAAGATACCAAAGGAGTGGGAAAGCGACAAGGAGGAGGATAGTGAAAGGTCCGAGGACGAGGACGAGGACGAGGAAGAGGATGAAGACAGTGAATAAGACAGTGAAGAGGACAGTGAAGAAACTGACAGTGATGCAGAAATCACAGCCTCTTTCAGGTCAAAAAGGGGCTCTGAAACTACTCAGTACACTGAAGATGAAGACGAAGAAGATGACGATGACTTCGTGGATTGGCCGCCATCTCCGCCGCTGAAGAAAAGAAACAGAGACGACAGCAGTGAAGAAGAAGATCCGGAGCTCTGGCCTCGCAAACCCAAAAAACCCAAAAAAATGTGATCTTTCTACATGTTTTTAAGTTTTTAATGTAATGAAATCTTTTGTTTCTGAACTTTTTCATCTTTCTGATTATGACTGTTCATCTTTCCGAAGTTTTTCGTAGCTTTTTTCTGGAAAAACACAGATTCTGTGTAAGACGAGCAGTTGCTCGTCCCGTTGTCGACCTGCTCGTCTCGGTATCAGTATGACAATATACATAGGCGAGCAGAACTCTCGTCTCAGTATATTGCCACACTGAGACGAGCAATACAAACAGGGACGAGCATTAACTGGGACGAGAAACAACTGGGACGAGCACACAAGTCTCACGTCCCAGTTGTTAAGAAGAGAGAAGAGAGTTTTGTTTTAAAAAGAAAGTTAATCAAAAGATAATTGAATTAGTTACAATGGTTAACCCTAAGTCAGGTCAACAAATAAACATAAGTGAGAGACGGGTATTTTTCAAAGACCAATTCACCAGACGGGTAGGACGATATTCAGCGTCATTAGAGGAGCGAGCGACTGTAGGCTGCTTCTTTGAGCTCCAAGAGATCGGGGAGCCACCAAGATACACCAGATACCCAGAAGTGGAGGTGAGATCATCCTTGTTACCAGCCCAATCGGCATCAGAGAAAGCATAAAGTGAACATGGACCACGACGAATCAAGATTCCCAACTCAGCAGAGCCTTGCAAATAGCGGAGAACCCTTTTTACAGCATTCCAGTGAACCATTTTCGGTCGGTGCATAAATTGAGACAGACGGTTGACATCGAAAGCGATATCGGGCCGATTAAATGATAGATACTGGAGGCTCCCAACAGTCATACGATATTCTCGCGCATCTGGAAGAGCAGTACCACTGAGAAGACGTAAATCAACAGAGATGTCCATAGGAGACTGAACCGGATTAGCAGAAGTCATACCGAGGCGCTGCAAGAGATCACGAATATACTTCTGCTGAGACAAAACCAAACCATCTGCATGAGGAAGAACTTCGACCCCCAGAAAATAAGACAAATTTCCAAGATCTTTTAGAGGGAATCTGCGCAAGAGCATATCTATACATTGCTGCACATAAGAGCCAGTGGAGCCTGTGACAATAATATCATCCACATAGATAAGATGAAAGACAGTAATCCAGGAATGCCGATAAACGAATAGTGATGATCTGCACGTGAATTAAAGAGTCCCTGCTGGAGCAAAAACATATGAAGCTCCTCATACCATGCTCGAGGGGCCTGTTTAAGACCATAGATCGCCTTCCGCAGACGACAGACAAAGTGATGGTGATCTTGATCAACAAATCCTGGAGGTTTCTCCATGTACACATCCTCATGCAAAGTCCCTTGAAGGAACGCATTATTGACATCCAGCTGTCTGATAGACCACCCTTGGGAGACGGCCAATGAAAGTATCAATCGAATGGTGGCAGGCTTAACGACAGGGGTGAACGTTTCATGGAAGTCAACGCTCGGTCGCTGATGAAAACCTTTAGCCACGAGTCTAGCTTTGTACTTGTCAATAGAGCCATCAGGTAATCGTTTGATACAAAAGACCCATTTGCACCCAACTAGGTTTCGAGAGTTTGCCGGAGGAACAAGGTCCCACGTGTGATTCTGAACCAGAGCATCGAATTCAGTAGCCATAGCTGCTCGCCACTGAGGGTGACGCATGGCCTGAGTGACAGTGGTGGGTGCAGTGTCCGTAGGTGAGGTGGCAGTTGCTGGAATAGATGCCCTAGAGGCAATCTATTTTAGTATGAATTTGTATATGGCTAGAAAATTCATTTATTATTTATTGGATATTTAATATAATTAAGTCCTTAGATTTACAATTGTGTTGTTTATCTTAAATATCCCTAGTCCAGTATAATGATTAATGGGACAATCATCTGTAGACTAGTATGGGGTTGGATTGATATGGAGATATCACGATCCAACACATAGGTGTGCATTAAGGGTAATGACGCACTGGATTGACCCATCTCCGAGAAGGCTACATACACGTTATGTTGAGTCACAAGCGCTTCTCGCGGTGAAATGGTATTGTCATCCTTAGACTTGAAGTCACTAGATATTCTAGTTGTGGATTATTGTGATTTTGGTAGCGTTAAACGCTACACCGTAACTAGGTAGTTATAAAGGCGTGTACCGGATACAATAAGAAGCAAGCTTAGAGATCGTAGTGGACGTAGATAGAATTTGTCCCTCCCACATAACGGGAGCAAATATCCTAGGCCACTCGAGGGATAGTGCATATAGAATGTCTGGCCAGACTCAAATAAATCAATATGGGATATTGATGTTATTTGCACGAATAAGGCTATTGCCATGGATCGAGAAACTGTGAATTGGATATACGAGTGTGACTTGTATGTCTCGTGTCCAATCCAGATATATAGACAAAGGGATGAGACAATTACTTGTACAAAGGTTGTCAAGATGACTATTCTATTAGTTGGCTAGAATGGATGTTTTGCTAGAAACCGCTCCATATTAGCAAATTGTTGCTACCAACTACATAGAACCTATGGGTTCACACGCTAGATAGAGTTGATCTAGATTTGGGAATTAATTAATTGGATTAATTAATTAGAAGGATCACTTTGCAATACCTTGCAAACTTAGTAGGGACTAATTTGCAAGGAAGGGACTAAATTGAATTCTAGTAGGACTAGAATAGGTCCTTTAGGTAGTTGGAAATGATTTGTTGGACTATATATAGGACACTCCTTTCTTCCTTCCCACACTTATGATTCAATTGATCATAAATTGAGTGGGAGAGAACAAAAGGAGAGAGAGCAAGCAAGCCAATGAGCTCGTCGACCCCTAGCTCGCAGCCCCCTTCCCGTCGGCCCACAAGGAGGAAGAAACCTCCTTGTTTTGGTCTAGTTTTGCGTGATTCTTCTTCCTCTTCCTCTTTCCGGGCTAGCACACAGGATTGGAAGATCTAGAAATCAACTCTAGGCTGTTGGAATAGATGCCCTAGAGGCAATCTAGTTTAATATGAATTTGTACATGGCTAGAAAATTCATTTATTATTTATTGGATATTTAATATAATGAAGTCCTTAGATTTACAATTGTGTTGTTTATCTTAAATATCCCTAGTCAAGTATAATGATTAAATGGGACAATCATCTATAGACTAGTATGGGGTTGGATTGATATGGAGATATCACGATCCAACACATAGGTGTGCATTACGGAATGTTGCACTGGACTGACCCATCACCAAGAAGGCTACATACATGTTATGTTGAGTAAAAAGTGCTTCTCGCGGTGCAATGGTATTGTCATCCTTAGACTTGAAGTCACTAGATATTCTAGTTGTGGATCATTGTGATCTTGGTAGCGTTAAACGCTACACCGTAACTGGGTAGTTATAAAGGCGTGTACTGGATACAATGAGAAGCAAGCTTAGAGATCGTAGTGGACGTAGAGAGGATTTGCCCCTCCCACATAACGGGAGCAAATATCCTAGGCCGCTTGAGGGATAGTGCATATAGAATGTCTGGCCAGACTCAAATAAATCAATATATGGGATATTGATGTTATTTGCACGAATAAGACTATTCCATAGATCGAGAAACTAAGGATTGGATATACGAGTGTGACTTGTATGTCTGGTGTCCAATCCGGATATAGAGGCAAAGGGATGAGACAATTACTTGTACAAAGGTTGTCAAGATGACTATTCTATTAGTTGGCTAGAATGGATGTTTTGCTAGAAACCGCTCCATATTAGCAAATAGTTGCTACCAACTAGATAGAACCTATGGGGTCACACGCTATATAGAGTTGTACTAGATTTAGGAATTAATTAATTGGATTAATTAATTAGAAGGATCACTTTGCAAACCCTTGCAAACTTAGTAGGGACTAATTTGCAAGGAAGGGACTAAATTGAATTCTAGTTGGACTAGAATAAGTCCTTTAGGTAGTTAACAAGGAGTTGTTGGACTATATAAAGGACCCTCCTTCCTTCCTTCCTTATAACTTATGCTCATTAGTGAACATAACAAGAGTGGGAGAGAACAAAGGAGAGAGAGCAAGCAACAAGGAGGCCGAACCCGACCCCCTTGCCGCTGCCCTCACCCCGTCGGCCAAAAGAGGGCCGAAACCCTTTTTTGTCTCGTTTTGCGTGATTCCTTCACCCTCCTCTTATTCCGGGCTAGCACCAAGGAGTTTGGGAGATCTAGGATCAACTCTAGGCGTGGATCAACTATAGAGAACGTGACACTATTCGCGTTTGAAGTCATCAAGGAGAACCCAAAGGTGTGTTTATGATTTCTTACCTTTACTATCGTTATGCATCTAGACTTGTGATCCTTGGAGGGTTTTGCATGGCTATTTGTTTGATTATGCTTCCGTTGCGCGTTCCATGAATCAAAACCCTACAGTGGTATCAGAGCCACAGGTCATAGAGAAAAAAGTAGTTTATGTGTTACATTCTTGTTGTTTTACACCTTAATTTAATTGTTATCGCGTAAAACAAGACAAATCAAGCATGGGATGCAATTTGTCAATAATTACTCATAACAAGATCCAATTTTTTGCATTGGATGCATGAATTGGTGAGTTTGAGAAATTTTAGGATCTTAGATCTAGGGTTTGGGCATCCTTGGGGAAGAAGGAGTTCTCCCAAAACAAGGAAACAACCAAACTTGGGCTCCAAGCAAGGGAGTTGTTTTGGAAACAACTCCCAAGAGGAGGTTCGGCCCCCCTAGGGACCACCCCCTTGCTTGCCGCCCAAGCTTGGCCGCCCTAAGGGGCCGGGCGGCCCTAACCCGCGGGCCTAGCTTGCGGGTTTTGGGCCGGGCCGGCCCTAGGGCCTTGTGGTTCACTTTGACGGGCCCGGGCAATTGGATTGTTGGGCCCATGGACCGTTTTAACCCTAGACATCCTAAAATCAATTAAAATTGACCAAGCGCGTTAAAATTGGATTTTAACTATTTATGTGCAAATCGCATGGTGATTGGATATGGCCTTAGGATGTGGTTTGATGTGGATGTTTAATTTTGTGGTTTGGTTTTACGGCCTGCGAGCTGATCAATTAATTGTAATAATTAATTAGAGTTTTATGGCCTGCGTGCCATTTTTTTTCTCAACTTGTCAGATTTATTTTATTTAGTATAGATGTTAGTTAGTGCTAGATAAAGTAGATTGTTAGCCAAGATTGGAGAAAAGAAGCCCAAAGCCAAAGAAGCCACAAAAGATGGAGCATGGAGCATGGAGCATTCCACATGACTATGAAGGATGGACCAAAAGATCAAGACGCATGGAGATGTGTTTGCTTAGGGTTCATAGATAATTCCATTGGCTTGGAATTATCTTAGTCTAGAAAAGGCCATATCCACATCACGTTTATTTTCTGTTTTTGTGGTTGTTTATTTATTGTCTTATTATTTGTGTGGTTGGTGTATGGATGATGCATGCAATTAGGATAATAAGATAATTAGACAACCAGGGGATCTATTATTTGGAGTTGTGCCCAAACTCAAATAGATAGATTAGTTGATATTGATCAACAAAACAATTAAAAGAATTAAAAATCCCTCAAATTCTAAATATTGTGTTCTTGCCTTCTCGTTATTTAAACACTCATTATCATCATTATTTATCAAGTTCGTGCGTGCCAAAGCATGGCGACTTGGTTCATAATGATGAAATGCGATGGCACGTAACAATGTGCAATTGTTTAGATAAGAGGTTGAACACAACTAGGCTATTAATTTGATTAAGAAACCTAGAGGCAATCAATTGGAATTATCCATATGGATGGATAAATAAGGAGTTATTTGCCCAATTGAACCAAGATTTGCATATGGGATGCAATTGGAATTGTTCCTACCTAAAAGAAGTCAAATTATGGGTGACTTGCCAAAGCAAGCTCATAAGGAGATGAAAAGATGGATCTTGGCCCACTAGAAAATATAAAGATATTTTCCGCATTAATATCTTGAGGGTTATTAATCCGTAGAAAAATAGTGGGAGCTATATTTAATAAACTAGCCATTATTAAATATAGTCAAAAATTCACAAATACTAAAACTTGCGTATTTTCTTTTTTGTAGAATTCCAAATGGCAAACAACTCATCGAGTTCACAACATTCCCTACGATCTGTCCTTGAGAAGGACAAGCTCTCTGGAACCAACTTTCTTGATTGGTACAGAAACTTGAGAATTGTTCTCAAGCAAGAGAAGAAACTGTACGCAATAGAGGAGCATGTTCTAGAAGGTCCAGAGAATCAGACACATGCTGCCTTAAAGGCGTATCAGAAGCGTGTTGATGACGCTAATGATGCGGCCTGCCTAATGCTTTGCACCATGACCTCTGAGCTTCAGAAGCAACATGAGAACATGAATGCTGTCGATATGATCGAACATCTAAAGCAGCTCTTCCAAGAGCAGGCGAGGGTAGAGAGGTATGAGGTCTCAAAGGCACTGTTCAAATGTCATCTGGCAGAAGGGAACCCGGTGGGACCCCATGTACTCCGAATGATCGGGTACTTGGAGAATCTCGCCCGGCTTGGGTTCCCGGTCGGCCAAGAGTTGGCAACCGATATCGTGTTGCAATCGTTGCCCGAGAGTTATGGACAGTTCATTATGAACTATAACATGAACGAGATCGTTAAACCACTGCCAGATTTGCTCAACATGTTGAGGACGGCTGAACAGAGCATCAACAAGGGTAAGGGCAAGGCCATAATGATGGTGCATAAAGGAAAGGGCAAAAGGTTTGCCTCTTCCTCCAAGGGTAAAGGCAAGTCAGTTGCCAAGACCAAGGAACAAGCCCTTAAGCCTGTTGGTGGCATTGCCAAGGTCGTGACTAAGGGTGAATGTCACTACTGCAGTCAGCCTGGACACTGGAGGAGGAACTGCCCAAAATATCTGGAGGACAAGAGGCTTGGAATAGTGATTCCACCACCACCAGGTATTTTTGTTGTAGATGTCAATTTAACTGTCTCTACATCATGGGTATTAGATACTGGATGTGGATCTCATATTTGTCGAACTATGTAGGATCTAAAGAGAAGTAAAAGATTGGCTAAAGGGGAGGTAGATCTGCGCGTTGGGAATGGAGCAAAGGTTGCTGCGTTGGCCATAGGCGTGTGCGAGCTATCTCTGCCTTCAGGATTAGTTTTAGAATTAAATAATTGCTATTTTGTGCCTGCTATGAGCAGAAACATTATTTCTATTTCTTGTTTGGACAAGGAAGGTTTTATTATTTCAATAAAGAACAATTGTTGTTCCTTTTATTTGAATAATATTCACTATATTAGTGCGCAATTATTTAATGGACTTTATGTCCTTGATCTAAGCAATCCTGTCTACAACATTAATACCAAGCGGATTAAAATAAATGATTTAAATCCTGCTTATTTATGGCATTGTCGTTTAGGCCACATAAACGAGAAACGTGTATCTAGACTCCATAAGGATGGATTACTAGACTCATTTGATTTTGAATCATATGAGACATGTGAGGCTTGTTTATTGGGAAAAATGACAAAGTCCCCTTTCAATAAGAAAGGTGAGAGGACTAGTGAGCAATTGGCGCTCATACACACCGATGTGTGTGGGCCATTTGCCACGCCAGCCAGGGGTGGTTATGTCTACTTCATTACATTTACTGATGATTACAGTAGATATGGATTTGTGTACCTTATGAGGGCAAAATCCGAATCCTTTGAAGTGTTCAAAGAATTCAAGAATGAAGTAGAGAAGCAACTTGGCAGAAGTATCAAGGCTCTACGATCGGATCGTGGAGGAGAGTACTTGAGCCAAGAGTTTGACGACTATCTTAGAGAGTGTGGGATCGTGTCCCAACTCACTCCACCTGGAACGCCACAATGGAATGGCGTGTCCGAGAGGAGAAATCGAACCCTATTTGATATGGTTCGGTCTATGATGTGTCAAACCGATCTTCCATTATCATTTTGGGGCTACGCTGTATTAAGTGCAGCTTTCACCATTAACCGTGTTCCATCTAAATCAGTCATGAAGACACCATATGAGATGTGGAGTGGGAGGCGTCCCACACTGTCATTCATGAGGATTTTCGGGCTGCGATGTCTATGTAAAACGTTTACAATCAGACAAGCTAGGGCCTAAATCGGAAGTGTAAATTTGTGGGGTACCCTAAGGAAACTAAGGGATACTACTTCTACAATCCAACCGAGAACAAAGTGTTCGTTGCTCGGACCGGCGTGTTTCTAGAAAGAGAGTTTGTCTCTAAAGAAGAAAGTGGGAGGAATGTAGAGCTTGAAGAAGTTCAAGAACCCCAAATCACTGAACCGATTATGGAACATGAACAGGAATCACAAGCGGTTGTGGAGCCACCTGTTCAGGTAACACAAGAGCTTCGTAGATCTAGTAGAGTGCGCCAGGAACCCGAGAGGTACGGACTTCTCGTAACTGATTCCGGTGACACGATGCTCATAGATGATGAGCCTATTACCTATGAGGAGGCCATGAATGGCCCAGACTCACAGAAGTGGCTTGAGGCCATGAGATCCGAGATGGAATCCATGTATACCAACAAAGTATGGACTTTGGTGGAACCACCTGACGGGGCGCGACCCATAGGGTGCAAGTGGGTCTTCAAGAAGAAGATCCACATGGATGGTAATGTGATTACCTATAAGGGCCGATTGGTGGCTAAAGGATTCAGACAGATTCATGGTATTGACTATGACGAAACCTTTTCACCAGTCGCTATGACCAAATCCATCCGAATCCTACTTGCGATTGCAGCATACCATGACTATGAGATTTGGCAGATGGATGTCAAAACAGCATTCCTTTATGGGAATCTCCTCGAGTACGTGTATATGATACAGCCGGAGGGTTCTGAAGATCCAAAACAAGCCAACAAAGTCTGTAAGCTGCAACGATTCATTTATGGATTGAAGCAAGCTTCTAGGAGTTGGAATCGACGTTTTGATAAAGTGGTCAAAGAGTTTGGATTCATCAGGAACGAAAATGAGTCTTGTGTCTACAAGAAAGTTAGTGGGAGCTCTGTAGCTTTTCTGGTCTTGTATGTGGATGACATACTACTCATTGGAAACGACGTTCCTATGTTGCAATCTGTTAAAGATTGGCTAGGGAAGTATTTCTCAATGAAAGACTTAGGGGAAGCAGCCTATATACTCGGTATAAGGATCTATAGAGATAGATCTAAGAGACTGCTAGGCCTAAGTCAAAGTGCATATATTGACAAGGTGTTGAAACGGTTCAACATGCAAGATTCAAAGAAGGGATTCTTGCCCATGTAACATGGAATCACTCTTTCGAAGAGTGGTTGTCCTTCCAATGAGATTGAGAAGGAACACATGAGTAGAATTCCCTATGCCTCGGCATTAGGATCTATTATGTACGCCTTGTTATGTAGTAGACCAGATGTGTCATATGCCTTGATTATGACAAGCAGATACCAATCCAATCCAGGTGAGAGTCACTAGATTGCAGTCAAGAACATCCTAAAGTACTCGAGAAGGATTAAGGATGCTTTCTTGATATTTGGAGGTGAGGAAGAGTTGCGTGTAAGGGGTTACACTGATGCAAGCTTCCAAACCGATAGAGATGACTTTAGATCACGTCGGGATATGTGTTTTGCCTGAATGGAGCAGCGGTGAGCTGGAAGAGTTCCAAGCAAGAGACGGTAGCTGATTCTACAACAGAGGCTGAGTACATTGCTGCAAATGGCGCAGCAAAGGAGGCTGTTTGGATCAGAAAGTTTGTTTCTGAACTTGGTGTGGTCCCTAGCATTGCGGATCCAGTGGAGTTGTTCTGTGACAACACTGGGGCGATCGCGCAATCAAAGGAACCAAGATCACACCAGAAGTCCAAAGCAAGCCAACAAAGTCTGTAAGCTGCAACGATCCATTTATGGATTGAAGCAAGCTTCTAGGAGTTGGAATCGACGTTTTGATGAAGTAGTCAAAGAGTTTGGCTTCATCAGAAACGAAGATGAGTCTTGTGTCTACAAGAAGGTTAGTGGGAGCTCTGTAGCTTTTCTCGTCTTGTATGTGGATGACATACTACTCATAGGAAACGACATTCCCATGCTGCAATCTGTGAAAGATTGGCTAGGAAAGTGTTTCTCAATGAAGGACTTAGGGGAAGCAGCCTATATACTCGGTATAAAGATCTATAGAGATAGATCTAAGAGGTTGCTAGGACTAAGTAAAAGTACATATATTGACAAGGTGTTGAAACGGTTCAACATGCAAGATTCCAAGAAGAGATTCTTGCCCATGTCACATGGAATCACTCTTTCGAAGAGTGGTTGTCCTTCCAATGAGATTGAGAAGGAACGCATGAGGAGGATTCCCTATGCCTCGGCCATAGGATCTATCATGTACGCCATGTTATGTACCAAACCAGATGTGTCATATGCCTTGAGTATGACAAGCAGATACCAATCCAATCCGGGTGAGAATCACTGGATTGCTGTCAAGAACATCCTAAAGTACTTGAGAAGAACTAAGGATGCTTTCTTGATGTTTGGCGGTGAGGAAGAGTTGCGTGTAAGAGGTTACACGGATGCAAGCTTCCAAACCGACAGAGATGACTTTAGATCACAATCGGGATATGTGTTTTGCCTGAATGGAGCAGCGGTGAGCTGGAAGAGTTCCAAGCAAGAGACGGTAGCTGATTCTACAACAGAGGCTGAGTACATTGCTGCAAATGGCGCAGCAAAGGAGGCTGTTTGGATCAGAAAGTTTGTTTCTGAACTTGGTGTGGTCCCTAGCATTGCGGATCCAGTGGAGTTGTTCTGTGACAACACTGGGGCGATCGCGCAATCAAAGGAACCAAGATCACACCAGAAGTCCAAGCACGTGCTCAGGAAGTTTCATCTGATTCGAGATATTATCGATAGAGGAGACGTTCAGATATGCAAGATTCCTACAGATGATAACCTGTCAGACCCGCTTACGAAGCCTCTCACGCAGTGGAAGCATGAAGGGCACACTAGGAGTATGGGCATACGAGATACGCCAGATTGGCTCTAGTGCAAGTGGGAGACTGTTGGAATAGATGCCCTAGAGGCAATCTAGTTTAGTATGAATTTGTACATGGCTAGAAAATTCATTTATTATTTATTGCATATTTAATATAATGAAGTCCTTAGATTTACAATTGTGTTGTTTATCTTAAATATCCCTAGTCAAGTATAATGATTAAATGAGACAATCATCTATAGACTAGTATGGGGTTGGATTGATTTGGAGATATCACGATCCAACACATAGGTGTGCATTACGGAATGTTGCATTGGATTGACCCATCACCGAGAAGGCTACATACATGTTATGTTGAGTCACAAGTGCTTCTCGCGGTGCAATGGTATTGTCATCCTTAGACTTGAAGTCACTAGATATTCTAGTTGTGGATCATTGTGATCTTGGTAGCGTTAAACGCTACACCGTAACTGGGTAGTTATAAAGGCGTGTACTGGATACAATGAGAAGCAAGCTTAGAGATCGTAGTGGACGTTGAGAGGATTTGCCCCTCCCACATAACGGGAGAAAATATCCTAGGCCGCTCGAGGGATAGTGCTTATAGAATGTCTGGCCAGACTCAAATAAATCAATATATGGGATATTGATGTTATTTGCACGAATAAGACTATTCCATAGATCGAGAAACTATGGATTGGATATACGAGTGTGACTTGTATGTCTCGTATCCAATCCGGATATAGAGGCAATGGGATGAGACAATTACTTGTACAAAGGTTGTCAAGATGACTATTCTATTAGTTGGCTAGAATGGATGTTTTGCTAGAAACCGCTCCATATTAGCAAATAGTTGCTACCAACTAGATAGAACCTATGGGGTCACACGCTATATAGAGTTGTACTAGATTTGGGAATTAATTAATTGGATTAATTAATTATAAGGATCACTTTGCAAACCCTTGCAAACTTAGTAGGGACTAATTTGCAAGGAAGGGACTAAATTGAATTCTAGTTGGACTAGAATAAGTCCTTTAGGTAGTTAACAAGGAGTTGTTGGACTATATAAAGGACCCTCCTTCCTTCCTTCCTTATAACTTATGCTCATTAGTGAACATAACAAGAGTGGGAGAGAACAAAGGAGAGAGAGCAAGCAACAAGGAGGCCGAACCCGACCCCCTTGCCGCCGCCCTCACCCCGTCGGCCAAAAGAGGGCCGAAGCCCCTTTTTGTCTCGTTTTGCGTGATTCCTTCACCCTCCTCTTATTCCGGGCTAGCACCAAGGAGTTTGGGAGATCTAGGATCAACTCTAGGCGTGGATAAACTATAGAGAACGTGACACTATTCGCGTTTGAAGTCATCAAGGAGAACCCAAAGGTGTGTTTATGATTTCTTACCTTTACTATCGTTATGCATCTAGACTTGTGATCCTTGGAGGGTTTTGCATGGCTATTTGTTTGATTATGCTTCCGTTGCGCGTTCCATGAATCAAAACCCTACATAGGCGTGGATCAACTATAGAGAACGTGACACAATTTGCGTTTGAAGTCATCAAAGGAGAACCCTAAGGTGTGTTAATTGATTTCTTCCTTTACCATCGTTATGTCTCTTGACTTGTGATCCTTGGAGGGTTTTGCATGGTTAATTATTGTTTTCGTTGTGCATTCATGAATCAAAACCCTATAGTGGTATCAGAGCCACAGGTCGTAGAGCATAAACGTTGTTTATGGGTTACGTTTTGATAGTTTTACACCTTAAAATTGTTGTTTATCGCGTAAAACAAGTCAAATCAAGCATGTGATGCAATTTGTCAATAATCTATCATAACAAGACCTAGTTTTTGCATTGGATGCATGAATTAGTGAGTTTAAGAAATTTTAGGATCTTAGATCTTGGGTTTGGGCATCCTTGGGGAAGAAGGAGTTCTTCCCAAACAAGGAAACAACCAAACTTGGGCACCAAGCAAGGGAGTTGTTTTGGAAACAACTCCCAAAGGAGGTTCGGCCCCCCTAGGGGACCGCCCCTCCTTGCTTGCCGCCCAAGCAAGGGGCGGCCTAGGGGCCGGGGCAGCCCTAGCCCGTGGCCTAGCCGCGTGGGCTGGGGGCCTGCCGGCCCTAGGCCTTTGCGGTTCACTTTTTGGGCCCGGGCAATTGGATTTGGGCCCCATGGACCGTTTTAACCCTAGAATATCCTAAAATCAATTAAAATTGACCAAGCGCGTTCAAATTGAATTTTAACTGTTTATGTGCAATTCGCATGGTGATTGGATATGGCCTCAGGATGTGGTTTGTTGTGGATGTTTAATTTTTGTGGTTTTGTTTACAGCTTGCGAGCAGATCAATTAATTGTAATAATTTATTAGGGTTTTATGGCCTGCGAGCCATTTTTTCCTCAACTTGTGAGATTTATTTTATTTAGTATAGTTGTTAGCTAGTGCTAGATAAAAGTAGATTGTTAGCCAAGATTGAAGAAAAGAAGCCCAAAGCCAAAAGGAGCCACAAAAGATGGTGCATGGAGCATGGAGCATTCCACATGACTATGAAGGATGGACCAAAAGATCAAGACGCATGGTGTTTGCTTTTAGGGTTCATAGATAATTCCATTGGTTTGGAATTATCTTAGTCTAGAAAAGGCCATATCCACATCACGTTTTATTTATATTTTGTGGTTGTTCATTTTTATTGTCTTATTATTTTGTGGTTGGTGTATGGATGATGCATGCAATTAGGATAATAAGATAATTAGACAACCCGGATCTATTATTTGGAGCTGTGCCCAAACTCAAATAGATAGATTAGTTGATATTGATCAACAAAACAATTAAAATTGAATTTAAAATCCCTCAAAATTCAAATATTGTGTTCTTTCCTTCTCGTTATTTAAACACTCACTATCATCATAATTTATCAAGTTCGTGCGTGCCAAAGCATGGCGACTTGGTTCATAATGATGGAATGCGATGGCACAAGCTAGTAACGTGTAATTGTTTAAATAAGAGGTTGAACACAACTAGGCTATTAATGTGATTAAGAAACTTAGAGGCAATCAATTGGGATTATCCATATGGATGGATAAATAAGGAGTTATTTGTCCAATTGAACCAAGAGTTGCATAAGGGATGCAATTGGAATTGTTCCTACCTAAAGTAGTCAAATTATGGGTGACTTGCCAAAGCAAGCTCATACGGAGATGAAACATGGATCTTGGCCCACTAGAAAATATAAGGATAATTTCCGCATTAATATCTTGAGGGTTTTTAATCCGTTGAAAAATAGTGGGAGCTATATTTGATAAACTAGCCATTATTGAATATAGTCAAAAATTCACAAATACTAAAACTTGCGTATTTTCTTTTTTGTAGAATTCCAAATGGCAAACAACTCATCGAGTTCACAACATTCCCTACGATCTGTCCTTGAGAAGGACAAGCTCTCTGGAACCAACTTCCTTCATTGGTACAGAAACTTGAGAATCGTTCTCAAGCAAGAGAAGAAACTATACGCAATAGAGGAGCATGTTCCAGCAGGTCCAGAGAACCAAACACCTGCAGCCCTAAAGGCGTATCAAAAGCGTTTCGATGACGCTAATGATGCGGCCTGCCTTATGCAATGCACCATGACTTCTGTGCTTCATAAGCAACACGAAAACATGAATGTTGTCGATATGATAGAGCATCTCAAGCAGCTCTTCCAAGAGCAGGCAAAGGTTGAGAGGTATGAGGTCTCTAAGGCACTGTTCAAGTGTCATATGGCAGAAGGGAACCCGGTGGGACCCCATGTACTCCGTATGATCGGGTACTTGGAGAATCTCGCCCAACTGGGGTTCCGGTCGGCCAAGAGTTGGCAACCGATCTCATGTTGCAATCGTTGCCTGAGAGTTATGGACAGTTCATTATGAACTATAACATGAACGAGATCGTGAAACCACTACCAGATTTGCTTAATATGTTGAGGACAGCTGAACAGAGCATCAACAAGGGTAAGGGCAAGGCCATTAAGATTGTGCAGAAAGGAAAGGGCAAAACGTTTTCCTCATCCTCCAAGGGCAAAGGCAAGTCAGTTTCCAAGTCCAAGGAACCTGCCCTTAAGCCTGTTGGTGGCATAGCCAAAGGTGTGTCTAAAGGTGAGTGTCACTACTGCAGTCATCCTGGACACTGGAGGAGGAACTGCCCAAAATATCTGGAGGACAAGAGGCTTGGAATAGTGATTCCACCACCCCCAGGTATTTTTGTTGTAGATGTCAATTTAACTGTCTCTACATCATGGGTATTAGATACTGGATGTGGATCTCACATTTGTCGAAATGTGCAGGATCTAAAGAGAAGTAGAAGATTGGCTAAAGGGGAGATAGATCTGCGCGTTGGAAATGGAGCAAAAGTTGCTGCGTTGGCCGTGGGCGTGTGCGAGCTATCTCTGCCTTCAGGATTAGTTTTAGAATTAAATAATTGCTATTTTGTGCCTGCTATGAGCAGAAACATTATTTCTATTTCTTGTTTGGACAAGGATGGTTTTATTATTTCAATAAAGAACAGTTGTTGTTCTTTTATTTGAATATTTTTCACTATTTTAGTGCGCAATTATTTAATGGACTATATGTCCTTGATCTAAGCAATCCTTTCTACAACATTAATACCAAGCGGATTAAAATAAATGATGTAAATCCTGCTTACTTATGGCACTGTCGTTTAGGCCATATAAACGAGAAACGTGTATCTAGACTCCATGAGGATGGACTACTAGACTCATTTGATTTTGAATCATATGAGACATGTGAGGCTTGTTTATTGGGAAAAATGACAAAGTCCCCTTTCAGTAAGAAAGGTGAGAGGACTAGTGAGCAATTGGCGCTCATACATACTGATGTGTGTGGGCCATTTTCCACGCCTGCCAGGGGTGGTTATGTCTACTTCATTACATTTACTGATGATTAAAGTAGGTATGGATTTGTGTAACTTATGAGGGCTAAATTTGAATCCTTTGAAGTGTTCAAAGAATTCAAGAATGAAGTAGAGAAGCAACTTGGCAAAAGTGTCAAGGCTCTACGATCGGATTGTGGAGGAGAATACTTGAGCCAAGAGTTTGACGACTATCTTAGAGAGTGTGGGATCGTGTCCCAACTCACTCTACCCGGAACGCCACAATGGAATGGCGTGTCTGAGAAGAGGAATCGAACCCTATTGGATATGGTTCGATCTATGATGTGTCAAACTGATCTTCCATTATCGTTTTGGGGCCACGCTCTATTAAGTGCAGCTTTCACCATTAACCCTGTTCCATCTAAATCAGTCATGAAGACACCATATGAGATGTGGAGTGGGAGGCGTCCCACACTGTCGTTCATGCGGATTTGGGGTTGCGATGTCTATTTAAAACATTTACAATCAAACAAGCTAGGGCCTAAATCGGATAAGTGTAAGTTTGTAGGGTACCCTATGGAAACTAAGGGTTACTACTTTTACAATCCAACCGAGAACAAAGTGTTTGTTGCTCGGGCCGGCGTGTTTCTAGAAAGAGAGTTTGTATCTAAAGAAGCAAGTGGGAGGACTGTAGAACTTGAAGAGGTTCAAGAACCACAAATCACTGAACCGATTATGGAACATGAACAGGAACCACAAACAGCTGTGGAGCAGCCTGTTCAGGTAACACAAGAGCTTCGTAGATCTAGTAGAGTGCGCCAGGAACCCGAGAGGTATGGACTTCTCGTGACCGATTCCGGTGACACGATGCTCATAGATGATGAGCCTACTACCTATGAAGAGGCCATGAAGGGCCCTAACTCTCAGAAGTGGCTAGAAGCCATGAGATCCGAGATGGAATCCATGTATACCAACAAAGTATGGACTTTGGTGGAACCACCCCAAGGGGCGTGACCCATAGGGTGCAAGTGGGTCTTTAAGAAGAAGATCGACATGGATGGTAATGTGATTACCTATAAGGGCCGATTGGTGGCAAAAGGATTCAGACAGATTCATGGTATTGACTATGACGAAACCTTTTCACCAGTCGCTATGACCAAATCCATCCGAATCCTACTTGCGATTGCAGCATACCATGACTATGATATTTGGCAGATGGATGTCAAAACAGCATTCCTTTATGGGAATCTCCTCGAGTACGTGTATATGATACAGCCGGAGGGTTCTGAAGATCCAAAACAAGCCAACAAAGTCTGTAAGCTGCAACGATCCATTTATGGATTGAAGCAAGCTTCTAGGAGTTGGAATCGACGTTTTGATAAAGTGGTCAAAGAGTTTGGCTTCATCAGGAACGAAAATGAGTCTTGTGTCTACAAGAAAGTTAGTGGGAGCTCTGTAGCTTTTCTGGTCTTGTATGTGGATGACATACTACTCATTGGAAACGACGTTCCTATGTTGCAATCTGTTAAATATTGGCTAGGGAAGTGTTTCTCAATGAAAGACTTAGGGGAAGCAGCCTATATACTCGGTATAAGGATCTATAGAGATAGATCTAAGAGACTGCTAGGCCTAAGTCAAAGTGCATATATTGACAAGGTGTTGAAACAGTTCAACATGCAAGATTCCAAGAAGGGATTCTTGCCCATGTAACATGGAATCACTCTTTCGAAGAGTGGTTGTCCTTCCAATGAGATTGAGAAGGAACACATGAGTAGAATTCCCTATGCCTCGGCATTAGGATCTATTATGTACGCCTTGTTATGTAGTAGACCAGATGTGTCATATGCCTTGATTATGACAAGCAGATACCAATCCAATCCAGGTGAGATTCACTAGATTGCAGTCAAGAACATCCTAAAGTACTCGAGAAGGACTAAGGATGCTTTCTTGATATTTGGAGGTGAGGAAGAGTTGCGTGTAAGGGGTTACACTGATGCAAGCTTCCAAACCGATAGAGATGACTTTAGATCACGTCGGGATATGTGTTTTGCCTGAATGGAGCAGCGGTGAGCTGGAAGAGTTCCAAGCAAGAGACGGTAGCTGATTCTACAACAGAGGCTGAGTACATTGCTGAAAATGGCGCAGCAAAGGAAGCTGTTTGGATCAGAAAGTTTGTTTCTGAACTTGGTGTGGTTCCTAGCATTGCGGATCCAGTTGAGTTGTACTGTGACAACACTGGGGCGATCGCGCAATCAAAGGAACCCAGGTCGCACCAGAAATCCAAAAACGTGCTCAGGAAGTTTCATCTTATTCGAGTTATTATCGATAGAGGAGACGTTCGAATATGCAAGATTCCTACAGATGAGAATTTTTCAGACCCGCTTACAAAGCCGCTTACGCAATGGAAGCATGAAGGGCAAACTAGGAGTATGGGCATACGAGATGCGCCAGATTGGCTCTAGTGCAAGTGGGAGACTGTTGGAATAGATGCCCTAGAGGCAATCTAGTTTAGTATGAATTTGTATATGGCTAGAATATTTATTTATTATTTATTGGATATTTAATATAATGAAGTCCTTAGATTTACAATTGTGTTGTTTATCTTAAATATCCATTGTCCACTATAATGATTAATGGGACAATCATCTATAGACTAGTATGGGGTTGGATTGATATGGAGATATCCTGATCCAACACATAGGTGTGCATTAATGGTAATGACGCACTGTATTGACCCATCTCCGAGAAGGCTACATATACGTTATGTTGAGTCACAAGCGCTTCTCGCGGTGCAATGGTATTGTCATCCTTAGACTTGAAGTCACTAGATATTCTAGTTGTGGATTATTGTGATTTTGGTAGCGTTAAACGCTACACCGTAACTGGGTAGTTTAAAGACGTTTACCGGATACAATAAGAAGCAAGCTTAGAGATCGTAGTAGACGTAGATAGAATTTGTCCCTCCCACATAACGGGAGCAAATATCCTAGGCCACTCGAGGGATAGTGTTTATAGAATGTCTGGCCAGACTCAAATAAATCAATATGGGATATTGATGTTATTTGCACGAATAAGGCTATTCCCATGGATCGAGAAACTGTGAATTGGATATACGAGTGTGACTTGTATGTCTCGTGTCCAATCCGGATATAGAGACAAAGGGATGAGACAATTACTTGTACAAAGGTTGTCAAGATGACTATTCTATTAGTTGGCTAGAATGGATGTTTTGCTAGAAACCGCTCCATATTAGCAAATTGTTGCTACCAACTAGATAGAACCTATGGGGTCACACGCTAGATAGAGTTGATCTAGATTTGGGAATTAATTAATTGGATTAATTAATTAGAAGTATCACTTTGCAATACCTTGCAAACATAGTAGGGACTAATTTGCAATGAAGGGACTAAATTGAATTCTAGTAGGACTAGAATAGGTCCTTTAGGTAGTTGGAAAGGATTTGTTGGACTATATAAAGGACACTCCTTCCTTCCTTCCCACACTTATGATTCAATTGATCATAACTTGAGTGGGAGAGAACAAAAGGAGAGAGAGCAAGAAAGCCAAGTAGCTCGCCGCCCCCTAGCTCGCCGCCCCCTTCCCGTCAGCCCACAAGGAGGCCGAAACCTCCTTGTTTCGGTCTCGTTTTGCGTGATTCTTCTTCCTCTTCCTCTTTCCGGGCTAGCACCAAGGATTGGAAGATCTAGAAATCAACTCTAGGCGTGGAACAACTATAGAGAACGTGACACAATTCCCGTTTGAAGTCATCAAAGGAGAACCCTAAGGTGTGTTAATTGATTTCTTCCTTTACCATCGTTATGTCTCTTGACTTGTGATCCTTGGAGGGTTTTGCATGGTTAATTATTGTTTTCGTTGCGCATCCATGAATCAAAACCTTACAGCAGTAAGGGTGTAGATGGGTTTGGATTTGAGGGTCCCATCACGAGAACGAGTAACCATTGGATGGCCAGTGGTAGGAGGTGCCAGAGGAAGATCTGGTGCAGCTGTAGGAGCTGATGGGAGAGGTGAAGGCGGCCGAGGCGTCGCATGAGGAACAGGTGGGGACGATGACGGCAGAGGTGCCGACGGCGGATTAGGAGATGTGGGTGCTGAAACAAGTGGGGCCGAGGCTTTAGGGAGCCTGGTAAAAAAAATTCTCTTTATACCGCTGAAACGGAGGGTCAACCTCTGGGGAAGAGGCAACATTCTGGGATGGTGAAGGAAGTAGTGCTGTGGGCGTTTCAAACCAGTCATGAAGAAGCTCATCGGTGGTTGGGGAAACACGTTTCGAGGAGGATGCGAACGGAAAGGGGGACTCAACGAATTGGACATGACCAGACACATAGAGGTGGTGAGAGATGACATCAAGGCAGAGGTAGGCACTCTGAGTCAAAGAGTAGCCAACAAAGACACATCGCGTATAGCGGTCATCGAGCTTGTGACCGGTGTAAGGACAGAGGAACGGATAACAAAGACAACCAAAAATACGAAGCTTGTGATAGTTGGGTTTTTGGTTAAAGATTGTTTCAAAGGGGGAGAGCTTCTTCAGAGAGCGTGTGGGCTGTCGATTTATGAGGTATACAGCAGTGGAAAAGGCATATGGCCAGTACTGAGGTGGCATAGAGGCGTGATGAAATAAGGCAAGACCGGTTTCAACGATGTGTCGATGTCGGCGTTCAGAATACCCATTGTGTTCAGGTTTATGCGGTGGGGAAGTGAGGTGAGTGATTCCATTGGTAGAGAGATAGGTACGGAGACTAATGCATTCGCCCCCGTTGTCCGAATACAAACTTTTTATTGGGACGGAAAAGAACTTCTCAACTAGGGCGCGGAAACGGATGAAAATGTCAGACAATTGAGACTTGCGCTGCATAGGATAAAACCATATGTATTTCGAGTAGTGATCAACAAAAATAACATAATATTTATAGCCATCATGAGAGGAAACGGGTGATGTCCATACATCACAAAATACGACATCAAGTGGACGAAACGATTTAATACTTGAATTATTAAACGGAAGTTTGTGACTCTTCGTGCAATGACATGCATTACAGGACTGTGACTCTGTTGAACTACTAATAGGAAGAGAAAAAGACGAAACTAAATGACGGCAGACAGGTCCTGCCGGATGACCAAGACGATGATGCCAAGATGAGAATGATGGACGAGACTCAGAGATTAGTGCGATGAGACGGAAGATGCTGACCACTCGTAAACCCCATCTCTAAACGGACCAGTTAGAATTGGCGCCCCCGTAGTTCGATCCTTCAAGACAAAGCCACCAGAGGTAAATTCAGCCACAAGATTATGATATGAGCACAATTTAGAGATGGAGATAAGATTTTTCTTAATTTTGGGCACACATAAGACATTATAAAGAGTAAAGGAACCAATGGGAAAGGGAAGAGAGAGCTAACCAGTATGAGTGATGGAAAGGCCGGTGCCATCACCGATCATGACTTCTTCAGTTTGGGTGTATGGTTGATGGAGAGAGAGGTTGGCGAGATCAGCTGTGATGTGATGGGTTGCACCACTGTCAAGGAGCCAGGTCTGAGGAGGCGAAATCCTAGGGAGAGCTGTGGCGACATGGGATCGTGGATTCCAGGAGGTAGCTGATGTTGGCGAAGCCTGATAATGCTGGCTATAATGATGTGTTGGAGGCCTGGGAAACCCATTCTGATTGTGTTGTTGAAACATCCATCCAAATTGGGTGCAGTGACGAATACGGTGGCCCTGGGCACCACATCCTTGACAATAACCAAGGAATGGTCAAGAAGTCGCTCTCGGTGTGGGGGGCATGTGGTTATTCGGCCAGCCATCATTACCCATGGAGAGACCATCATCTCACCAACCATTTGCAAATAGTGCACATGGGTTATCTTTTCCACTGGTTCCCACTACACCGTGGCTGACAACAACAAAGGAAATCGCATAATCATCTATGGATGCCAAGGAGTCTGATTGGGCAGCTAGGGTTCACAACGCCTTCGGCTTTGTAATACCCGTGGGCCTATTTTTTCCTTTAGAATTAATTCTTTTTAGCAGCAGGCATTTTAGCTCCGTGATGCTTCGGGGACTAAATAGTGGTTTTCTTCCGTTCTTTCGTCTGCAATTTGATCCGGGCAAGGACATCGTTGAACTTTTCAACACCCACCTTGAGGGCAAGGTGGTTTTTAAGGGTGGGAGAGTATCCTCCTGTGTTTCTTCCGACTGTTCTTCATCTAGCGGCGGCAGTTCGCCGTCTCTGATTATGTGCTGGAGGCAGCAGAATTCGTCAGTCGAAATCAATCGAAATTGATTCCGACTTGCTTTGAGGCATTCCTGATCTGACAGGGTGAAATACCCACGTGCTTGTAGGTCTTCAAGTTCCACCACGGTGAGACAGTTGATTGTTTCACCTTGCTGGTAGAGCTCGTCGATTTCATCGAGGAGCACTAGTTGGACCCCTTTGTGACCGAGATCGACAATAGCAAACGGGAGATCCATGGAGTCCGGGGGCGAGCGCCGCGAACGAAAAGTCCGACCGACGCTCTCAATGAAAGCACCAATGATACGTGATAGTATCGAGATAAAGAAGAAATTGATAGATAATGAAGAAAATGAGAGATAGACGAAAGAGGGAGATGAGATTTTAAGGGAGAGATTGATATTATTTCATTGCTTGAATAATAATGAAGGACGTACGATGCTTAAATAGATAAATAAATTAAACCTAACCCTAATTCTAAACCTAACAGGCCAAGCCCGGCTTATTAATTAAATAAATAACTTCCTAAATAATTGATGATATTGATACGGCTACCCGTATCAACTCTCCCACCATTAAAAACCACCTTGCCCTCAAGGTGGATGTCTGAAAATCCGTCGTACTCTTACCCGGGTCGAATTGACGTCGAACGGTCTTCAAAACGCCACTTCGTAGTCTCAACTCGCCACTAACCTTGCCCGGATCAAATTGTCGACGAACTAGCCTGAGCAAACCAATTCGGAGTCCAAACCCCAATAAAGAAAGCGAGTGTATATGAGTGAGCTGTCCCAATTTATCTGGGTAACCCAAAAATGAATTAGGCCCCAATTTATGAAAATTGAGCTTAACTGAATACTCAGGCCCAAACAAAGATTGAAGCCCAAATGAAATCACGAGCCCAAATGCTGAATTTGACCCGATTGGGTTTGACCCCTAACTTCTCTCTGCTGAAGAGAAAACCCAAGAACCCGCAGGTGGTTGCGGCGACTCTTGGACACCGGTGGAGGTTCTGGTGGGGGTTGGGGGTTGTAGATGAAGGCTGTTGTTGCTCGGTGGTTGGAATCGCCGTCAAAGTCAGGGGGCGCAGGTGGTTTTGGATCTAGCGGCTGCGATGGCAGGACGAGTTCGTCGGGGATTTAAGGGGGGTCGTCGGGATGTTCAGAGGGTGTGAGCGGTGGAGACGGCGAGAGAATGAGGGTGGATGTCGATTGGGGGTATTGGATCGACGGGATTAGCTTCGATTGAGAGGTCGGCGCCTGATCCGCCGCTGATTGCAGCGGTTGGTTAAATAATATTGATACGCTACCCGTATCACTCAAGTACTTGAATTAAAATAAAATGTATTTCAGGCAGAGTATACTGAAGCATGGAACCTCAATTAGCCATCGGTGCTTTACATTGGAGTTTGCCAAAATAGTGTAGTTGGCTCAAAACAATTCCCCACCCGGATTTATCTAATGCAACAAAAAACGGTTCTTTCTTAGAGCATTGATATCAATCCTCATTACTAAATACCCCGGGATGCTTCATTCCCTGGCCAGAGTGCATAATACTCACAGAAGCATAACCTTACCTCCCTGAGGCGACCACCATGTTTACTCTGTCAGCAAAACTCTGGCCTGTTAAACTAAAATTGTGAGTTTGTCAAAACATTAATCCATTTTCTCGAGCAAACACTTGCAGAATCTAAGAATTTCGAACTCGCAACCCTGGGAAAGTATGAGTTCACATTAGACACTTATGGATCCATCAAAGTAAGCGGTTAAGTAATGGTACCCGTCATTCCATATCCAACCCTGGCTCCTTGTATGGAAAAGGTTCAGCTCCCTCCCTCCCTCCCTCCATTTTTCATGCCATAGCCAACCGGGCCCCTCATCTTGCTACTCCTACACAATTTCAAATAGTAATATAAAGATGACTTAGAAGAAAGGTAATCTTTACCAGAAAGAAGCATATATGGATGTCGGTCGACATATACATATTGGGAAGTGTTGCATAAAAGCAATGCCATATAACTGTTTCCTAATAATGGTTTGGAAAGCGAAAGAAATATCGAGAAAGTAACAAGTTTAATCCTTAGCACAGCCATCAACTTGAATGAAGAATAATGCCCTTTTGACTAACTGGAAAGGTAATCATAATTCTCATCATATTTCAGTCTAAAAAAGATGTGGAGCTGCTCAAGTATAATGCCAACAATGGGAACACTAAGGTAGATGTTCCTTTTGAAGGCTCGATAGTTTCTAAACGCTTTTTTTTTTTTAATTTTGCAATTGTTCTTTGTTCCTAAAGCTCTTAATGTACTGGCTTACAAGATTCTAAGTTGAGTAAAACCTTCTATGAAAAGATTTGTTTTAAATCATGCGTTCTAATAGCCCAGAAGGTCCTTTCCATTCAATTGAAAACTAAATTTCTTACTCTAAAAAGTGGCATAGAGCTGGGTAGGAGTAACACAACCCAATGATCGCCAAAATAGAAGGGAAAATAGTTTGTTTTCCTTGATGTGGGTTTGTAATTCATGTTCAAAATCAGATTGTGTGAAGTGGATACATGCCTTAACTAACAATGAATTGCTTTTGAACTGTCAAAACAAAAATTTCATTGAAGATACATGGTAACATAACGTTGGCTCTTGTGGATGTAAGATTGCTCAAGTGATCTGTTCGTCATAGAGAGATTCTTTTATTGTCAAGATCCTATGGCATACTCCCTACACTAAAGAAATTGGCCATAAGTGGCAAGACGCGGATACAAAGGTTGATATATATCCATCTCAAAATGATAAATTTAGAAGTATAGTTGAACATCAGCTTAAAAATTACTTTGGAAATACAACGAAATGATGAGCAAAGTTTTTGTTATGACGCAGTGGATGAATCCGGGTATCAAGCAAGAACGATAAGAAAATATAAAGAAAGAGAGACAAGAAATTTAACGTGGATCGCTAGTTTAAATACTAGCTACACCACAACCCGAACCCGATTTATTGAGAGAAACAAACCCGAACCCGATTACAATCACGAAACACACACGCACGAAAAAAGCTCACTTTGAACTCTCTGTCGTGTGTGTGTAGTGTTGCTCCTAACTAGCTACTTACTTGCTCCTAATCAAACCAAAACAACATGTCTTTATTTATAGTGCCAAAGCACATAGCCGCCACATTGTTTGTCAGCAAATCAAAGTTTGTATCTTTTGACTTTTGACAAAACACAATTCATTCCTTATTGGTTTTGACTGCTTGGACCTAAAGTTGTTACAAAAAAATTGATTCCAAGTCAAACTTTCAAAAAATCTCTACCTTGACTTGAATGATCTCAGCAACCCTGAATTAGAAAAGATGTTTCTCTTGAACCTAAACTGACGCGTCTCCTTGAAACTGAAACGAGCACGCCTCCACCTAGAACAAGACTCGAATACATTCACTGACAAAGCAGGACCGAATGTATTCCCGATGCGCTCCAAATAGCGCCAGAACCAGTGCACCATGACAAGTGCCCAGATGTCGTCCAGACCAAATGCACCGACGACGAGTGCCACAAATTGTCATGCCAGATGCGCCCCGTATGCCTCAGATGCGCTTGAATCCCTAGTGCGCGCCAGAAATATTTTCGCGCCTAGAACGTGAACCCGATTCGCGTGCCTGAGATCTCACGCGCCAGATGCTCCATGCCAGGAGCCTAGAATCGCTCCCAAGGGGCTCAGAGAAGAATGTCGTCATTAGAGGAGGTCCTCCACCTAGAACCAAATTCGTCTGGTTCTTCTTGGGACACTCCCTTTTCCAGTGAACTTTCTCCTTGCAGTAGGCACAGACGTCCTGTGGTAAGCTGGATCTTGTATCCCTTAGCTTTTCCTGCTTTGACCATTAAACCAGCCGCATAATGGTCACCTGAATTGCCTGCAGCCTTGTGCCTCAGAATCCTAGTGTGAAGAGCAGATCTGACCTGACCTAGGGTTATTGTATCTTTCCCACCAATGAAAGATTGCACGAAACCCTCATACGAGGGAGGCAGCAACACCAGCAAAATTAAGGCCGCATCCTCATCACTTATTTTCTCCTCACTATTACGCAATTCAAGCAGAATAGTGTTTAGATCATCTAAGTGATCACTAATTTGCGTACCTTCAAACATTCGCAACCCGAATAGCCGCTGCTTGAGCATCAACTTGTTTGCCACAGATTTCTTCATGTAGAGCTCCTCCAATTTGACCCATAAAGCAGCCGCCTTCTCCTGATCTGCGACACCGGTGATCACGTCGTCCGTCAGACACAACATGATCGTTGTGTGCGCCTTCTCCTCCATCTTCAGATACGCCGATTTGGTTGTGTCGACGTTGCCCTTGTTGGACGCCAAAGGCAGCCAAAGATCGTCGCGTTTCAACAACGCCTTCATCTTGATCTACCACAGACGGAAACTGTTTCTCCCACTGAACTTCTCGATCTTCATAATATCCGACATCGTTTCTTGTTTGAAACCCTAACCTAACCTGGCTCTGATACCAGTTTGTTATGACGCAACGGATGAATCCGGGTATCAAGCAAGAACGATAAGAAAATATAAAGGACGAGAGACAAGAAATTTAACGTGGATCGCTAGTTTAAATACTAGCTACTCCACGACCCGAACCCGATTTATTGAGAGAAACAAACCCGAACCCGATTACAATCACGAAACACACACGCACGAAAAAGCTCACTTTGAACTCTCTGTCGTGTGTGTGTAGTGTTGCTCCTAACTAGCTACTGACTTGCTCTTAATCAAACCAAAACAACATGTCTTTATTTATAGTGCCAAAGCACATAGCCGCCACATTGTTTGTCAACAAATCAAAGTTAGTATATTTGACTTTTGACAAAACACAATTCATTCCTTATTTGTTTTGATTGCTTGGACTAAAGTTGTTACCAAAAAAAAATAGTTCCAAGTCAAACTTTCAACAGTTTTCATACCAGATCTTTTCAAGGAACTTAAGCTGGTTTCCTCTGGCATTGTCATCGTTCATTGATATAAATCATTATTCAACATCTGCTATGAAGTCTCCCATTTCAAGGATGCGAATGATGAAAAGGAAAACAACTACACGTCCAGCCTCTTGTGCATGTCAAACATTTTAAAGTCTTGCTCATACAAATGCTTGAACAGCAAAAGTAAACTAAGTAGATGCTTGCCAATGTTTAAACCACTGGAAGAAATAACTTGAAATAAACCGTTGAAGCTTATTCTCCAACATATGGTCAAGCAAACTTAAACTTCAGAAAAACAAACTGTAAACAAGATTGAAAAGAAAATATAAAAGTTAAAATAAGATAAGTGGATGCTTTCGCAGTGCAACAGTCCCAACTTTTTAGTGAGGTGGAACAAACAAAAAAATAGTTGATTTTCAAATTAAAAAAGTGTAGAAACCACAATTGGTGTAGAACAGAAAAGTACCTTACTTACACGTGAAACTTGCACATTTAAAAAATTCCTCCGCTAAGAACAGAAATACAGCTGGGTCAAGTTAAAGGTGACTCCACAATTTCATTAAGAGGGCTTGCTTGACATGTAGATGTGTTGAAGTCACTCTTCAGTTGTCGAGATATCGTGTGTCTGATACGACTTCTTCCGAGGATGTACTTATAATTCCAAACACACGGCAAGTCCCCAAAAAGTATCTATTTTGGAACACACATCAGAGAAACTACATCATTACAGAAGGATTGCATATTAGCAAATCCCACATACGATTCTGGTTCATTGCATCAGTCACCTATTCAAGCAAAGTAATTCGAAAAATTCAATCCGGGAGCAAGTTAAACCTTTTTTTGAAAGTTCAAATTAAATACTTAATTGGCAAACCTCCACTTTTCAAGAAACAACTTTTTTAAACGTATTTAAGTCCGCTTTATTATAAGTAGGAAATCATAGTTTATTGCATCCTTATGAAGTTTTCATGCTTTTACAAACATTGTTAGCCTTCGCCTTATTAAAACTCGTTTATGAACCTGTGGCTCCGCTAAAGTGGCTTAAAAATAACAAATTTTGAGAGTGTTTAGCAATACCACCGCAGTTACATACCGCACTTGAATTGAAGATCCCCCATAACAATTACAACACCCTACTTATAATTATACAGTATTACAAAAAAAAATATATCATTGGCCTTATAAAATTCTTTATTCAATAGGCACAGCTAAAATGGTCTAGAATCGAAGAAATTGAGAGAGATTTAAGTACTACTACCGCAATTACATGCCCTTTTCTAGTATTCCAATGTACGCGAGGTAAGAGCGAGCTTTGGTTAAACCAAACTCAGTGTATACGCCTCTTCTTGGAGAATGAATACAGTTGGATTGAGTGAGAGGTAATTTGAATTTCCTAAGTCACCTATGCAAACATATAAATTCTACCGGTTTGATCCAGAGTCGAGTTACAAATTGGGTTGGTAAACCTCCAGTTTTTTAGAAACGCTTTTCTTAATCAAATTATTGTTAGAGTTTGCTTTATTGTTAGTAGACAATCATAATTTCTACCATGCTTCTTCAGTTTTTATACTTAAACTACAATTTACACTCAAATTCATCTAACTTTTCAAGCTCTTTTCTTCATATGTTTAGATTCATGCTTCTCATTTTTTTGAATTTTGGAAGAGTACAATTTCCAGGTAAAAAATTTCTATATGCTTGGATTGAAACTCCCTCATATGATAGTGAAACTCCCTCGTGTATAAATAAAGTATTACAACAACGTTAGCCTTCGTCTTAATAAAACTTTTATAGTCATCTAAAATGGTTTAAAAGTGAAGAACTGGGAGAGATTTTAGTATTACTACTGCAGTTACATACCCCACTTGGATTGAAGCTCCCTCATAAGAATAGCAAGACCTTACTATAGTTATACACTACTTCGGAAATGTTATACTGGCCTTATTAAGACTTGTATACTGCTTCCGCAAAAGTGGTTTAGAGATGATGTAAGTGAGAGAGATTTTAGCATTACTACCGCAATTACATATTCTTCCTACTTCCTAGTATTCCAACACATGAGGTAAGGAGAGAGATTTGAAAAGAGTTCAAACTCACTTTTCTTTAACGCTTACAATATTATCCAGATGCGGGGCTTATACATGTACAATATTATGATTTTAGAAAAGCAAAAGCAATAGTCAAAAGCAACTGGCATTTGACCTCTAGTGCGCACCTTGAGCACTTTAAACCCAGTATAACTGACACCAACTAAATAAATTAGAGAACAAAAAACAGTGTCGGACACTTGGAACAAAAATAGAGAGAAATAGATAGGGGTACATATGTAGGATATATATAATTGCACAAATTCATAATATAAATATCAGATAACTTACTGGGCCGGACAAAATTTGATTCAACTCATCAGTAAATTTGGACCTACATTTGCAATTAACAAAGTGGAGCATGGTGAGAGACCATCCATTGTTTTTACTGCATGTTCCTGTATCGACCAAAAGGCCACCTCCATTGTCGACATAAAAAGCGGAACTGTTCTGCACAAGTAATGTGGGTCTAATGTTGATAACGGCTAAAGCATAACTTGCAGATATTTACAGTGTGTTCGGCTTAATCAACCTGCTTTCTGCTCCCAAATGATTAAAAGTTTTATAGAAAATATATACAAACATTTATTGTGAATTACGGAATTGCATAGCCCCCAGTGGGTGAAGATGTAGGGTAGAGAAGGAAGTAGTTAAATCATTATAGATCCTCAATATTCTAATCAACTGTGAACTCCAAATTATCCCCTTAACGGAAACCCTCAATATACAGCTCGATTCAAATAAGGTGTACGCTATGAAAATCGAACAGCAGCAAAATGGGAACTTCATACCTCCTCTTTACGCTTGGCTTCTATGCAACAATAAAACATAGAAAAGAAACATAAGTACATAGCTAAAACAAAAATCATCAAAGCAAACACTCAACCTCAAATCTATGTCAGAAACAACATTGGAACAGGGCTGCAAATAGGAGTACTAAGCATAGTTGTTGAAACTATGCAAGGACAACATAAAATCTGAAACAAAGCTCTCGTGTGATTTTCTGAAACCCGAACCAAATATGTTGAATATCAAAAGTCATGAAAATGAACAGATGTATGGTCGGTTATGACAAACAGTTGATACAAATCAAATAGAAAGAACAAACTTTTGAACCATCTTATATAATATATAAAAGCATAAAAGTTATTAGGTGAAACTACATGTTGTCATTTGTCCCTACACAATCATTATAAATTTTACAATTGTCATCCCGCATGTCTATTTGTACAAAGTCAACCAATGAGAAATTTACATGATTGTTTTAAAAACCAGACCGGCCGGTTCGACCGGTCGGACCGGCGAACCGGTGCTTGACCGGTCCAGTCAGGTAATCAGACCGTATCTGCATACGAACTGTGCCACGTCATCGGAACAGGCGGTTCAACCGCCGAACCTGTCGAATCGGCCGGTGTTTGACCCGCCGATTCTCTCCTTTAATTAGAAAGAAATTTGCGCAATGCCAGGAATCGAACCCTGATCTTCGGGTTATTAACACCCACGACTTACCATCACGTGAGACAGCTCTTTCAGTTTGAATGGAGCGGTTTGACCGGTCGGACTGGCGAACCAGTGCTTGACCGGTACAGTCAGGTAATCAGACCGTATCTGCATACTAACCCCGCCACGTCATCGGAACCGGCGGTTCAACCGCCGAACCGGTCGAACCGGCCGGTATTTGACCTGCCGGTTCTCTCCTTTAATTAAAAAGAAATTTGCGCAATGACAGGAATCGAACCCTGATCTTCAGGTTATTTTAACACCCACGACTTACCACCACGTCAGCCAGCTCTTTCAGTTTCACTTGAGCAATTATTATACTTAAGACATCATTCCCAAATAATGCTGGTACTAAACATCAATTTACAAATTGTAATTTTTTTTATCAACTACTGTAACAAATATTCAAAAATATTTATCTTTCGCAAATTAAAGTCTACATTCAAAATATTATATGGACAAGTTGTTCTTTCAAAAATGTTTATTTTATAATACTTTCATCAAAATATATTTTTATTTTGACTATAATTTAGTTATTTGTGTGTGTGTTTATTTTTGTAAGCATTTCTATTACTATAAAAATATAACAACGCTAAATAAACTTGAAAACTAAAACATTCAAGTATATTTTTGGCTATTTTCTATTATGTTTACTAATTTTGTATATTATTAAATAAACGTGTAATTGAACCCGTCCGACCACCCTTTTGACCGGTCCGACCATGAACCGGTGCCTTACCTGTTCGATGGCCGGTCCGGTTTTTAAAACTTTGCATATAATCACATATTGCTTTGTCATTATGATTTGTAATGATATTCTTTATATTTGTATCTTATGAGCTATTATTATTCATTTTATTGTTTTAATGATAGTCAATTTGTCAAGAATGTTCATTCATCTTGATTTTACTATTATTATTTTTATTATTCTTGGATGAGAAAAGTTATGAACAATTTAATCTCAGTCATACAGTATTTTTAAAATATTACTCAAGTTCATATTATTGTATAATAGTAACCTCAATAAATGACATGGATACATGAACTTTGAATGTATTCTTCTTATTGCTAATAAAAAGTTATTCCTCTAATACATTCTACTTTCATAAATAATATATATATAATCAAAGTTATAAGATATTATATCATTTCTACCTTTAACGACACGAGTAAAAGCATCATATTCAAAATAAATATTTACGCAAATAAATTTTTATAAATCTATATTATTAAAGACATATGTTGCATCTAACTGTCATTGTTACTAAAAATAAATAAAAATATACATGTAAATGAAAGTAATAAGTTAATTTCCTGAGAGATATGATACATTTATCTCTTATATTTTCTTATGAATGCAAACATATAAAAAGGAACATGACAATAGATACTAACTCGGTCTACACTCGATGAATATATTCAATTTAATTGGGATTAGTGGCGACTTCTAAATCATCACTTTTATTAGTCATAGTTATTTTTTAATGTAATGAAATTATAATTTGTGACTCTTGAGGCATGACATATAATTTTTTTCTTTAAGTTATAATTGAATTAATGTATTGTTGGTTCATTATATGATAAATATACAAAACATATTTTAAAAGCAACTATAGCGGCCCTCTAAAATCAGCAACAAGTTGTGCGGTTTAGTTTTCCGATATTGTAGCGATTCATTACCGGACAAATTCAAGATTTGGAAACAAAAACATTGATACATTATTAACCATTCTTAGGAGTAGAGTCCCATAATATCCACTTTCTACTGTTGGGAACAACTTGTTGGTTTGAAAGAAACTGTCTTCCCTACAAGATCATAACCTACCTTGAAATCTACCTGTAATGCGTTCCCAAGGACCCCAGGGCGGTCATTATCGCCAGGAAGTATACTCAGACAAACAACTCCACCGTCTCTCTCGATGAATGCGGTCGATAGAGGTACCTCTAATTCAGCTCCCTTGAACGCAAATATGATGGGAGGGCCATCAAATCGGGTAGTAGCGGCATCGTAACATACTTCGTAAAGCCCCTGAGGGTCAGGGACCCAATGCCCACCAATGATTTGTTGCACTTCCCACATGATATTGTTGACTGGGTCGGGAAGAAAAGTTAATTGATAACGGGTATTTATGACGACATTACCAGCATTTGTCACATTAGGGTATGGAATTGTTTTGTTTCCTATCTTGACACTTTCCAGTGTCACCATATGGAGGGAACTATTGTTGCCGCTGGTTACCAACGGGGTAGAAACAACCCCAGGTCCTGACACCACTGCATCGTCGCCGAAACTAATTTTGCCTGTGGCTTTTGAATTTGGATCGTATCGCACGAAACAATATGAGAATTTGCCACCGAACGATCCACTCTGTTGGTTTAGGAAGGAAATGTTCCCTCCTCCAAGGCCCAAGACACCAGTAGATGTTGGCAGATATCCTCTATCTTGACTATGCCCGCACCCGAAAACTAGGTTGGGTACCGAGGTTGACCCAAAGGTGAATGTTTCAACAGCAACGTCTCCAATAGAATAACTATCGTCGTCGTAGTACACTTGGTACTGACACCCCGTTGGATCAGTTGAGGAAAGCATGATATAATCCTCCTCCTTGCAAATAGGAGATGAGCCATTCACAGGATTGTAGGTGGATGATTTTGTTGGATCAAAGAAAGGAACAGTTTGGTTGTAACATTGTTTACAAGGCAAACATTGTGTCCACGAGAAGTCTCTAGTTGTATCAATCTCTCCGTAAAATGGAGTTGGTGGAGTCCCGATGGATCCTAGCATGATGTAGCCATAAGCTTCAGGACGAGATGGGGATTGAAAACCTGTTGTTTTGAATGGGGAGAGTGGGGAGTTGCGGTGGATAAGATCGGCAGTGAAACCTCCACCATAAGATAGAATTGGGAGTTGAATCAAGGAGAAGAAAAGGATGAAATGGAAGAAAGAAGATGAATTCACCATGGCTACAGAACTCATTAAGGTTATAGCTTGACTCAAAACTTGGGAATGAGATGTGCAGATTTTATAGATGGAAATAAAGAGAGAGGAGATGTCTTTTTGGCAATTAAAACTATTCTCTAATTACTCAAGATATATTTACACTCGTCAAGGGACAATGAATCCCGAAGGGTACAGATTTTATGGGAAAAATAAATGAGTCCCGATCCTCGTCCGTTCCTTTTACTATTTCTCTTTTTTTTTTGAAATAATTTTTATATGTCTTATTGGAGCATCACCTATCGTTTGTTCAAATTTTATTCACACAAAAATTATGTATTACTTTAGAAGTACGTATTTGATAGAGATATTTTACATGTGACAAAGCACTGAAATATATACCACAAATGATCTTTTTAGTAAATAAAAATGAAAATGAACCACTGTAATAACAATATCATTATTATTATTATTATTATTATTATTATTATTATTATTATTATTATTATTATTATTATTATTATTATTATTATTATTATTATTATTATTATTATTATTATTATTATTATTATTATTATTATTATTATTATTAGAAAGAACAATGTCAAATTTTTTTTTGAAGGAAAAGATGTCAATTTTTAATACGGGAAACATATTGGCTGTAAAACTTTTTGTTCCTTAAATTTGAGTTTTTATCCACTAATAATGTTAAATGAAAAAATAGTTTGAAATTCAAAGTATTTTAAACTGTTTTACATTCTATGGATTGTGTCTCAATGTCAATGCCACACTGATCATCTCTTTTTTTTTTTAGAGAGGAAACTTATCATCTTTTTTCGGTAGTGTTACAAGTCATGTATTGAAATATATGTTTCTTACAAAATGTGTATCCTGGTTATGTCAAAAAATCCATTGCAGGTTATAGGCATATCGTATGTTGATTCACTGACCGATAATGCCTTCATAAAAGGGGTTTTACTGTTGACATTTGTTAGTGATGGCAATAAACTTTCATTAATTGTAATTATCGTGTAAATCAATTGTAAACAAATAAGTCAACAAAATATACAATATCCAATTACTAAACTCAGGAAGTTTTATTTAAATTTAGTATTTATTTTTTAAATAAATTAATCTAGTTATTAATTCATAATTAGCGCTCAAGAGAAAATAATTATAATTTAAAACCTCTTACCCAGTAATCACCAACTCGATCATTTATTTTTCCGAGTTAGTAAGTTTACCTATATGATAATAACTATTATGAAATATTGTTAATTTATGTGGTGAATATTCCATAATCATGTAATATCATATCTATCTCTATAATATATAAAAGTAAGAAAATGATCCAGTTAAATAACAATATGTCATCCTTCAAGAAGAATCAACATTACAATGATCATTTGTGAGGATATCTAAAAACTCAACAGATGACAAAATTTCACTACTTTCCGCACTAACATTTGGAACACCTTTCAATGAAATTGTTTCTGTTGGATTAAAAAAAAATAACAATGTGTCATTTGTCATCCATTATGAATTGAGGAAATGACACATAGATGCTAAATTGGACTACTCTACCAATACGTATATAACACATGCTTGTTTGTACATATAAATACATGAACTGATACGCTATAATTCATGATAATAAGTGATTAGGCCTTCAATGTATGGGGTTCTGAAATGATCTTAATTGGAGGGACTGTTATATTCTTTTTCCCATGTAAGTGCTACAATATTTTTGATACCCTGTTCTATTCGCGTGTAATGAAGTGAAAAAATAATTATAATTAAGAATTAGACGAAAGTTTCACTTTCCTTAGTATTGCATCACTGCCCCATAATTTTAGAAAATTCAATAACTATTTCGCAACATCCAACAATCATCAGCTCATGCCAAATTTGAACACAGTTTTAGATATTCATACTTTTGCCTCATTATTTATAGTAATTACAAATTTCCCCCCACCCTCCAACAATACAACCACTATATATTCTCTGTGAAGTTATTCTCAGACTTATCCAAATTTTGAGATAATAGAAAATTTTGAATGCAATTTTTACCTCAAAATTTTTAGTTATCGCACCTAAAGCCCTATAAATTTTCAGGGTGTTAAAGAAACCTAGCACCAATGAGTGTATTAGTGAAAATTTAGCAAGCTGAAAATCAGTAGGAAAATGACGAACAAAACCTTTTGTTTTCTGCACGCTGTCTCAGGCGAAATAGCAAACTAAATCCATATGTTTAGTTTTGCTATGCAAAACTGGATTAACAGAGACACAAAGCAGATAAATTGTCACAATACAGTTGTGGAAAGACTACAAGAGGCATATAAATCACTAAGAAAAAGTATGAGCCAAATAAGATCTGAAAATGTTGCATATAGAGGTATAAAGTCTGCCTCTTTTGAAGATTAGGACATTGTACGATGCTTTTTAGGGCATTTCCAACCCTGTTGGGGGGGGGGAGAGGGGGAAAATCATATAAAAATAAGGTTCATGTCCAACCATATGGCGGGGGAGGGGGGGAGGAGGAAGGGAGAAGGGTGCTATGGGGATAAATTTTGCCATGGGTGTGGGATGGTTAGAGAGGGTTTTCCCTTGGACATCCCCTCCCCCTTTTCCTACATGGACTGGTTAATTAAATTAATATTTGACAATATTAATTATACTTAGTAATCTTTTTATAATTTTATTACACATTTTTATTATGATTAGTAATTTTTCATTATTATTTATAAAAATTCATAATGTATTCACGATTGTTGAAAAGTATATTTACGAAAATTCGTCGATATCTTATTTTGTTTGAAATTTAATAAATATTATATTTTATACAGTTAACAATTATAAATCTTAAATAATTAAAAATACGGTTCCAAAAAAATTTCAAAAAAAAATAATTAAAAATACGATTAAAAATGTCAAATTTATTGAATCATAACGATGCAACCTTATTGTTATTATTGTTGTTTTTGTACACACACAAACACACACACACATATAATTTTGCATTTAAATTTTTTAGTATTTATAATTTATTTTAAATCATTAAAAATATTTGAAATTAATTTTGTTGGGTGAGTGAAAAGGAATGGGTTGGAGATGAGTAGTAGTTTGGGGGAGGAGGAGGGGAAGGGGATGGGAAAATGGCGGGTCCGTGGGGGGAGGGTGTTGCAGGAGCAGATGAACCAGACGAAGCCGAGCTGTCGGACGCAACTAATCTGGCACTTCACTACCACGACATGGAAGACAAACGCAAGAGAGGGGCAAAATGGTCACATTTGGTCACGCCACACTGTTTGGGCGTAACTTGAGCCACAGGGATCAAAATGCCTATTGTAATATGTTTTCGGAAAGCTCTCGGCGAGACGGACTAGTTAAATTGGCTCCGCCCCATCAAGCATGATTTCAGCCTAAAAAAAAGACGTTTGACCAGTCAACGGAAGCCTTAAAGACAAATTATGCTATTTTTGGAAGTTTTCCTTTTTCGCATTTTGACCTCTTTATTTAGCCCGATTTGGGTAAAACTATCCTCAGCGTATTATTTTCAATAAGACCTATAGTTTTGGGCCAATTTTGTAATTTTGCTATATTTGACAAAATCAGGTTTTTGAGCTGTTATACCCGACTTGTGGGTAATTTTTCGTCAGACTTTGATTATTGAATAATTCAAGCCTCTAGAGAGCTCCATTCCCTAGTTCTTTGCATTTTCATTATTGATTCCGCTGTGATCCCTCGTTTGGGTGATAACCTAGGCGTCAGAGGGGATGGTGGAGGGGGAGGTGAGGGGAGGGAGAAAATGACATGACTTAGAGATGCCCTTAGATGACTAAGAAATCAAGTTAGCACCCCTACATAAATGCAAGATCTAGAACTGAATTTCTATCAGTTACATCCCCTGCCCAATCAGAATTTGAATACCCACACAAATGGAGTGGAGCTTTCCTGAATTGTAAACAAAGATGAGTGGTACCCTTGACACACCCGAAATTTCTGTGCAATGCTTTCCAGTCAGTAACTGCAGTGACACATTATTTGACAGGCATTGTTGACAACAAACGTAAGATTTGGTCTAGTGGTTGTGAAATATTGCAAGGAACCAACAAGGCTTCTATATGCAGGTGGATCATCAAGAGGGTCTGATATGATAAGAATGAACATCAACCTTGAGTGCAACAAGAGTAGCTAAACTCTTGCAATCAATGAATCCATATTTGTACTACTCTATATTAGTGTGGGGCTGTTTTAGTGTTTCAGTTTATAAACAACAAAAGTATCATTCGATTTCAGTATATTTACATTATAGCCACTCTCTGAAATCCAGTCACGACGCATGGAAACAACGCGACCGTACAGGGCTTCTGTTGTCTAAGGAAGCATGTCTCTCTTACCGAAAAATTCTGATTTCCCGTCCTCGCCTCTGTGTTTCAAAATTGATGGTTGCTTGCATTCGATTTATGCTTCCCATCACATCGTCAAGGTCCGGGATTCGATTCGTCGTGAAGCCATTGAAACACCTAGACAATCCCAGACCTTGACAATTCCGACGGCTCCAAACCCACCATCGAGGGATATCGAGTAGGTATGGCAACGGGTCGGATCCGAATCGGATCAGGCTAGATCCGATCCAGATCCGACTAGGAGAAATGGGATCCAGATCCGATCCAGATCCGTTCGGATCATCACCGGATTCGGATCAGATCGGATCGGGTTTCATCCAGCTGATCCAAATTCGATCCGTAGATCCATATAATACGTGGTCGGATCGGATTCGGATCGGATCCGACTTGGGTTTGCAATAAAATACAAAAAATAACATAAGAAATAAATATTATTTCATAAGCTAAGGCATGTTCGCAAGTTATGAAGCCTAAAACACAACAGAAATAGCTTTGTAGGTTGGAATTACTATTGTTTTCTTCTTGAAAGTGATAGTGGGGAGGTAGTATGAATATATTTGTAAATCACACATATACGTCGGATCGGATCGGGTCGGAACCCGGTGGATCTGCCCTTGGATCCATATCCAGATCCAAATCCGATCGGATCTTGCTTTCCAGATCCAAATCTGATCCATTTTCAAATGGATCGGATTTGGATCCGATCCATTCGGCCCGGATCGCTCGGATCACAGATCGGATCGGACCATATTGCCATCCCTAATATCGAGTCTATTCAGGTTCATGTTCAAAAATCAAAGGGGAAGAAAAGATTTCATCTAATCGACCTCGAAATTGACTCATATGGCACATTTTTTTTGTCCAGGTAATTCATCTCTTGCGATTCCAATTATTTTTGTGCAGATTATTTAGGGCTCAAAATCGTTTCTGGTGTCTATGCTCTGCGATTGATGGGTTACTTATTGCAAAAAAAATCTCCACAGATAGTCCATACAACACCCGAGGAGATCCTTGGAGAAGAAGAATAGGGCTTCGTCTAATTGACGCAAGGGTTTCACGCGCCTTCAAGCTGTCTCGATTACCGCCGGATACGTTTTCTATCCTCCCGCCTGAGAAATCCTAGGTTACAGGGTGGTTCACTACCAGCCAGGTGTTGCTATCACCGCTGCTCATTCGAGGTACCCGTAGCTAGAAATCGCACAAGAGTTTCAGGCGCCTCCTGCCTATCAAAAGAATGGTTCACGCGCCCTTCTAATTCACTTCAATCACCCCCAAGCTCGCACGCCAGAAAAAAAAATCCACGACAATGTTTCACCAGGTTCGATACGGTTATGGCTGATGAAGGGATGACAACCAAATCAGTAAGTAGGAGAACCACTAAAGGTATTCATAAACATATTAACAAATGTCTGTCTTATTAACAATCGTCTGTGTGTAAGATTGGTGTTTTTTTGTGTTCAGATTCATGTTCCTTTATTTTGTAAGATCTCGTCATCCTATCCTGCTGTTTGAGACTAGAAATTATTTCCTTGTGGATATCATAATACTCTAGATGGTTACAAACTACCTGATGAGCGGTGGTGAGATTGTGAAGACAAGTAACCAAAACCTAACAAAGTTTGCTGTAGTGCTTAACTTCGTGTAATGTGGCTGATAGAGTGGTGTGTAGGCATTGGGCGTTGGGTTCTTTGCTTGAATGCTACGCATCTTTGCAGTTGGTGTCTGGTGATAGAGAATATATGGCTATGTATTTAACCACCACTTTTCTTTTTTTAGGTTCTCCATACTATTAATCTTGTTGTAATTGACTATTTTAGAGGCTGCTTTTAGAAATATGAAGCTACACCGCCCCTTCACCTTCCTAATCAAACGTACCGTCTGCTGAGTTCTAATCTATGTGAATGGTGACTCTTTATCTTTTAATCGACATCAGAATTAGAAGTTTTAAAATTGAATTTTATGGGTTCCTATTTGCTCATCTCAATGCCCGTTTCAAATAAATAGCACACATGTTGCTTTCCTTAGTAGCTTCGCCAAGCAACTACATTGATACGTAATCATATAAATACTTACACAGACGAGAGGGATAATCACAAAAGATATCATCAATTCAGAGGAAAAGGATTGAATGCCTTTGTAAGACGAGAGGGATAATGAAGCAGCCTACATAAAAGCAAAATGCCACAGAATGCGAAGCTATTGTACCTTGTGGAATCAACATTTAGTTAGCATGCCCACTCTGTTTCTTCTCCTTTGACTTTTACTGTTTAGACCCTGTACTAAGACAACCAGTCAACCATCTTCAAATCTTCTTTATTAGATTTGACAAGATCAAATCCGCATGCTTGGCATTTCTGATTCATAAAAGTTCTGGAGACCACTTTTAGTTGCAAATTATGTGCTTGGTATGGATACCTATGTTTTATTTCAGTCTTTCTGCCGATAGTTAAAAGGCTTGAGACAATGTTAGCCTTGGTAACCTGCAACAGCGAAGAGAAGAAGAAGAAGAAATTGACGGGGAAGAAAAAGAACGTGGGAGAAGAAGTCAGAGAGAAGAGAAGTGGGATAATGATTTTGTTGTTATTTCACTAAATGAAATCAACTTGTTTAAGTAGACTCTCTAGACCCTGTACGGTTCGACCCAACTACAACCCGAACAAAGTACCGAAAAGAAACCCGGGCGGACTTTATAATTTGCTCAAAGACTCAATACATAACTTTAAGACCCGATAAAATAAAATTAACAAACAACTACTTTGATACGTAATCATATAAATACTTGGGATGTCCAACGTTACGTTTAGGCCTCTAGTACGCAGTCAACTCAGTATTTGCTACAGTCGTATCAACTCCCCCTCGACGGAAGCCACCTTGTCCTCAAGATGAATATGCGGAAAGTGGTGCGTTATCTCAGACACCGGTTCCCACGTATCGACAGATCCATCGGACCACTGCACCCGCCACTGCTCCTGTGGTTGTCCATGCACCAGAACTGTGAGTCTTTCAGAGGCGCCAAGAGGATTCGAAAGGGGACGACCTCGAAAGAGATGGTCGGGTAGCTCCACTTGATCCAGGCCAGCCACATTGGCCACATACGGCCTCAATAGAGAAACATGAAAAACATTGTCAATACGGCTAGCCTGAGGAAGACGAAGACGGTACGCGACTTGTCCAATCCGCTCAATTACTTCAAAAGGTCCATAATAACCCAGTGCTAGCTTAGCAGAAAGTGGACGCGCGACTGAGTGCTGACGATAATGCTGAAGACGCAATAACACCCAATCCCCAACGTTGAAGGAGACATAGCGATGATGCTTGTTGACATGGTCACGCATCCGCTGACGCATGGCAGTCGGATGATGCTTCAAATCTCGAATCAAAATACGACGCTCGGTGAGGATCTCTGCTACTGTAGGCGAACAACTAACAGCAGGAATAGACGGGAATAAAGAAGGAGGCTCACGGCCGTAGAGTGTGCGGAACGGGGACATACCGATGCTGTCGTTTTGAGTGCATTTGAGGGCCAACTCTGCCCAAGGAAAACATTGAACCCAGCGCGTAGGGCGCTCATGTGTAAATGCGGGCAAATACTGTTCCAAACCACGATTCATTACATGTCCGTCAGTTTGCGGGTGGTATGCTATTCTATACTTCAAAGAAGTTCCACTGACCTTGAAGAGCTCCTTCCAGAAAGTCCTCAGAAAAATAGAATCCCGATCAGACACTAGTGAAGCTAGAAACCCATGATGTTTGACGACAACCTCGATAAAGACACGAGCAACCCGCGACCCATCAAAATTGGCAGGTAGGGCTCCAAAATGTACATACTTCGTTAGGCGATCAAGGACAACCATAATCACACAGTTGCCCTTGAATGGTGGCAGTCCCGTAATGAAATCCATAGAAGCATCATCCCAGACCCTTTCGGGTATAGGTAATGGCTGCAATAGGCCCCCTGACTTCTGCATAGAATAATTTGTAGTTTGACAGGTATAACAAGCCCGCACAAAATCGCTGAACATCTAGACGCATCCGTGGACAATAGAAAGTAGAAGCAATGCGACGAAAGGTGCGAGCAATACCTGGATAAACCGCAGTCGGTGAGCTGTGGAACTTGGCCAACAATTACTCTTGCAAACCGAGTCACCACTGATTCAAATTCGGGTTTTGTAATAGGGAATACCGTTGACAAAAGAAAAATGCAGCGGCGGGGTGTCTGAAGCTAGCGACGTGCGTAGAGCCAGAAGATCTGCACATGTAGCTGTCTCGTGACGAATACGCGCTAGAAGACCGGGCAAAGTCCGAACCAAGGAGGACAACTCGGCTGAAGCTTCTGAGCTCTCTTCGCGGCGGGACAATGCGTCAGCAACCTTGTTCGAATCGCCAGTCTTATACTCGATGCGAAACTTGAAGTCCATAAGCTTCCGAATATAGAATTGTTGATCCAGCGTCTGTATCACCTGAGATAGAAGCTCGTTAAGGCTGCTTTGATCACTGCGAATCTCAAACTCTCGTCCCAACAGATATGTTCTCCATCTCTGAACCGCTTCCACAATCGCATGAAGATCTTTATGATAAGTGGAGGAATGTTTTCGTTGAGGGCCCATTTTTTTTGCTGAAAAAGGCAAGAGGATGGCCATTTTGCAACAAAACAGCACCGACCCCTGTGTCTGACGCGTCTGTCTCGAGAACAAAGAACTGCTTAAATTATGAGAGCTTCAATACTGGGGAAGAGGTCATGGCCTGTTTAAGGGCTATAAAGCTCTGATCAGCCGCTGAATTCCATGCATAAGGAGATCGGTGAGAGGTTCTGCCAACATCACATAATCGCGAATGAAGCGGCGATAATAACCCGTCAGCCCCAAGAATCCACGTAACTGTCGAAATGTAGTAGGTGTAGGCCATGTAGACATCGCTTCCAATTTGTTAGGGTCAGCCTGAAGCTCCCCTGCTGTGATTATATGCCCCAGGTAGTCTACTGTAGTCCTGCTGAAAGAACATTTTGTTAACTTAACAAAAAGCCAGTGACTTGCAAGAATCTGTAGAACCTGGTGCAAATGAGAGGCGTGCGCATCCTACGTGGTGTTGTATACCAAAATATCGTCAAAGAAGACAATCACGAAGGAACGTAGAAACGGATGAAAGATGTGGTTCATGGCCGACTGGAAGGTGAACATTTGTGAGGCCAAATGGCATCACAATGAACTCATAATGACCATCATGAGTACGAAAAGATGTCTTCGCGACGTCCCCTGGATGCATGCGAATTTGATGATACCCAGATCGTAAGTCAAGCTTCCTGAAGAAGCGCGCGGCTTCTCGCTCATCAAAAATCTCATCAGTAGTAGGAATCGAAAACAGAACCGGCACGGTCACTGCATTTAGGGATCTGTAATCAACACAGAATCGAAAGGTGCTGTCCTTTTTGCGAACAAGCAACACGAGTGATGAAAATGCACTACGGCTCAGCTGTATGATAACCTGCTGAAGCATATCACGGACCTGTTCCTCAATCTCGCTCTTCTGAAAGTAAGGATAACGGTAAGGCCAAACATTGACCGGTTTGGAACCAGGCGTCAAGTGAATGCGATGATCCCAAGGCCGTGGTGGTGGTAATGCCGCTGGGATGTAAAAAACCTGGCTATTGGCCTGTAAGACTGCCAATATGGGAGGAGGCACGTCAGGAGGAAAAACCACGGTCTCAGTCCCTGGGTTGTTCGGCTGCAGAGGAACAGTAAGCATCTCGTAAAACTCAGCTTCCGGTTCGCGCATAATAAGAGGAGAGGGGTGGTTGTATGAAATCTGTCTGGGAGCAGAAGTATCGCCCTGAAGTGTAACGGGCTGTTCATCCCATACGAACTCCAACTCCATCTTCACATAATCGGTAAACACCTTACCTAGTGTCTGTAACCAGTGTATCCCCAAAACAATATCACGCCCGTGAACAGCAAGCACATGAAGATCAATCTCAAACGGGTTTCCCTGCAAAGTCAGTGGTGCCTTCGGACAAAAATAAGAGCAGTGTAATGATTCCCCGTTACCAACATAAAATCGAAAGGGTGCAACGGGGTGAAGAACTAAACTGAGCTTTTCGGCAGTGGTCGGGTTGATGAAGTTGTGGGTGCTGCAGTTATCAATAAGGACCTGAACATTTGTACCCGCAATAGAGCCAAAAACTTTGAACGATCGAGGGACACGATTACTTGAGAGTGTATGTAGCCAAGGAATGGTGTCGGTGATAACGTGTTCGTCGCCATCAGGGGACGTGGTTGTCATGTTTGTCTCGTCGTCCTCTGCACCCAATAACAGAAATTTGGGTTTGCACTGATGCCCGCGCGCAAATGTCTCGTCACAATTCCAACACAACCCTTTCATGGATCGTTCCTCGCGCAGTTCGCGCGTGAGTCGCATGATAGGTAACCCCGTGGTCTTCTCAATCATAGGAGCGGGCTGGTTCGCTGCGGTTGGGGTAGCCGTGACCGTGCGGCTGGCTGGTGGTGTCCACTGCCGTTTAGGTGTATACATTGGAAGTAGCTCCTGGTGAGAAGCTGCAAGCTCACGCGCAAGTGCAAACGCTTTCCGCGAGAGTGGACGGGTTACGCAGCCCGAGTTAACGTTTCAGCGGCTGTTTCAAGCCCGAACGGAAAATAGAGACCAGTGTAGTCTCTATCATGTCCGGAAACCTTGTTTAGCAAGGTCTCAAGCCAAAACCGACGTCCTTTGCTGAAGCTTGGAAAGTAAACTGAAGTAATCCTCGTAATGATCCGGATCAAAGAGCTGCTTGACGGCGCGCAAGAAATCCATCCAAGAAACTGCTTCGTGATTACACTGATAATTACGGTACCATTCCGACGCGGGGTGATTAATCAGAATCAAAACTAGCTGCAACCTGTCATTCTCGGCGGTCTGAAAATAATCAAAGTACTTTTGGATTTAAAAATGCAACCGACAGGATCGTCGCCCGTGAATCTGGGAGCATCGACGCGCATAAGCGGTGCTTGATCGGACGGGGTCGTGAATCGAGATGGAGGAGGCTGCCAACTGGTCGAGTAGGGTAAGGCCAGCGATGTACTTCCCGTGGACTGCCCAGAGGTGATGGAACCTGGTGCTGGGCCTAGCACGCTGCGGGGTGGAGGTGGCTGCCTCGCCGCTGGGGGCTGCCGGGATTCCAGCCGGGCAACATCAGCGCGATAACGTCCTAACTCCTTCTGGAGTTCCTGGATGTGCTTAAAGAGATCAATTGTATTGATTGGCCCTTTCCTGGATGTGCTTAAAGAGATCAATTGTATTGATTGGCCCTTGGGGCATTTCAATCGGATCCTTGGCAGAGCGGTCGGCCATGGCAATTGCTTTGGCAAAAAAGTGTGGTGGACCCACTGATCAAAACACAACCAGAGGGAAAAGAAAAACAACAAGCCGAAGTGAACAACTTCCTCTGATGAGAACCCACTAACGAAACAAAAATCACCGAGAAAAACAAAACTCTCGATCAGCAGTGCTTGAACCGTTGGATCTCTTCCAAAACCTCTGCTGCTGAACCCATTTCATCATCCTCAACCCGTCGCGGTCCCGCATGGTCTGATTCTCCCATAGATATTTCCCGACGGCGAGTCCGGCGTAGAACGGTACGTAAAACGACGTCGCCGAGTCGGGGTCCGTCGTCCTACACGTGTAATTAAGAAGCCTGTGGTGGTAGATCATCTCGTTGGCGAACTGGTTGGTCCAGAACCACGCCGGGGCGAGACGCTCCGGCACGATTCCGGCCAACTCGGTCAGCAGTGCTTGAACCTGTGGTTAGGAAAAGAAAAACAACAAGCCGAAGTGAACAACTTCCTCTGATGAGAACCCACTAACGAAACAAAAATCACCGAGAAAAACAAAACTCTCGATCAGCAGTGCTTGAACCTGTGGTTAGGGTTTGTGGTGTTTTGGCGTTTGGGCGGTGGGAGGTCGAGGAGAGAGCGGCTCGGCAGGATGCTGAACTCCGCAATCAACAATGAAAGCACCAGATTGTTAGCCTTGGTAACCTGCAAACAGCGAAGAGAAGAAGAAGAAACTGACGGGGAAGAAAAAGAACGTGGGAGGAGAAGTCTGAGAGAAAAGAGAAGTGGGATAATGATTTTGTTGTTATTTCCCTAAATGAAATCAACTTGTTTAAAAGAAGCACCATGTACAGTTCGACCCCACTACAACCCGAACAAAGAACCGAAAAGAAATCGGGCGGAGCTTATAATTTGCTCAAAGACTCAATACATAACTTTAAGACCCGATAAAATAAAATTAACGAACAACAACTTTGTTACGTAATCCTGTAAATACTTGGGACGCCCAACTTTACGTTTAGGCCTCTGGTATTTTCTACAGTCGTGTCCGTATCAGACAACTATTAGAGGGTCCTGTAAAGCTTGTTGTTGGGTAAGTTATCCGGACTCTTCTATCTTGGCGCTACGCCAGTGTTGGACATGGTCCTCCTTCGTGTTGTGGTCTTTACCTTGTTTGAAGTTGTTGTCAGGTCATATAAATCTCACTTGCTGTTATCAAACATGACCGACATTTTCTTCTGACAAAGTCAATTGATGAGTTGAAAACAACCCTCATTCAGGTTTAAGTTTGGTGTGTAAACGTGAATGTTGTCATTCATAAATAATTCCAATGATACCATATCAGGCTATTTCCGCGCCCACGTCCAGTGGACACTTTAAACTGTATCCCTGAATCCTAAAGTTTTGGCATGAAAGCAAATCTGATCGTTGGGTACACACCCCACATGAATAGAACCCCACAAAGTTAGAGGAAGCGGATGTATACCCGATCTATGACTGACGGGTGTCTTAAAGGACAAATGCTTCCTGCAACAACTTCTATCGCTCGAATGACTTAGAAAACATGGTGATCATGTTCATCTATTAAACAGTAGTATAGATATGTGAAATTTTAATTTATGACACTATTTGTTATTATTCACTGTTTCATTCTTTCATAACTGTAATGTCATTTCATAACTGTAATGTCACATTGGTCTGAAAGCCTAGACGTTGAAAGCCATCACAATCATTTTATAACTGTAATGTCACATTGGTCTGAAATAAAATGTTATTTCTTCAACGTCTAGGCTTTCAACGTCTAGGTATTCATAACTGTAATTGTGATTGGTCTGAAAGCCTAGACGTTGAAGAAAAAAGAGGGTGTATTCAAAAACAGTTTGAGAGTAGAAAACGCAAACATGATCTATGTGATGCGTCAAAGGATAAGCAGGTACAAAACTCCCGAGAACAATTAAAAAGTTTCGCGCCCTAGCAATCCCAAAAGAGGCTGACAAGTTTGCCAGCATCAAGTACAAAAATCATCAACAACCATAGGACAGTACAAACAAGAGGTATTTTACCACCCTTATAGATAGTATATTTTCAAATTGCACGACATTCTATTCTTACAAGTTCAATGATATGAAGAAGTCTATGAAACTTCTACCTTTATTTATGATAATTGTTGGAGAAGCATAATTCTTTGGAAAATGTTTAAATATACACAAGTGTTTTTGAGTCAAACTTTAGCTCACGATTGATTTTCTTACATACTAGTAGGGAGCACGTGCGTTGCACAGCGGCGGAGCCAGGAAATCGAGTCAGCCGGGGCAAGATTCGCGAACTCAAAAATCAAAGTTAAAAGTCAAAGTCAACAGTCAAAAGTTGTTAAATTTCATAAGCAATTATACATACAAACATCAAATTAATAATGAACACAATACTCACAAGTTTATTCTAATAAACAAAAAATACTCACAAGTCACAATTTGTTTTTTTTTTCGAGGAGACAATGAGTTTTTAATGATAAATGGTAAATTATAATGAACACAATACTCACAAAGTCACAATTTGTTCTTTTATTTGGAAAAGACAATGAGTTTTTAATGGTAAAAAGGTAAGTTGGCAAAAAAAAAATTATCAACTAAGAGGAGAATTGAACCTGTGTAGTAGGATTTGCCAACTACAACAACTAAGCACTTGGGCAACGGGACAATTTAGAATTTTAGGAGGGCAAAATTCTATATTCATTTCAATTAGTCAAAAAAAATCTAGAAAACTAGGGGTACTAGTAGAAATTTTCAAATTTCAAGGAGGCAACTGCCCCTTGCCCTTACATAGGTCCGCCCCTGGCGTTGCACGTGGTATGATTTATTTCCACCATTAGCTAACTACACATTGATGTTTTCACAAATAAAATGATTTCGATTGGAAAAGGAGATCCTATGTTAATAAGTCAACGAACTAAGTTAGACATACATAGACAACGACCAATAAAACTAATTGCAAAACAAAGGCCACCACATGAGACATGGACCAATAGCTACTGATAACTTTTCTCGAAGAGAAACTCATAACAAAAATTAGAAAGAAACCTTCAAGAACCAAAAAAGACACTATGCTTATTTCATGGACTTGTTTTTCAAATTCCATCTCCTTGGGAAAGTCGACTGTTTTATTTGACAAATTAATGTTCGGCTTCAAATGGCTGAACATTTTATTACAAAATACTTCCTCCGTTTTTTTCTTTCTCTATGCTTTGACTTTTTGATTCGTATTTGACTCACTTTAACCAGGTAATTTGGATCGCAAAAACGATACAATTTTTTGATAATTTTTTCACCATGTTATAGAACAATCTTTACTTTACAACACCATGAAAAGAATTGTCAAAATATTAGATCGTTTTGCTATCCAAATCACCGGGTCAAAGTGACCCCGTGAATTGTGACAAAAGTCAGAACGTAGCGAAAGAGAAGAAATGGAGGAAGTATATTGTTTAGGCAATAAAGCTTTTCATCATCAGCGACGGATACTGTCACAGAAGAGCCAAGTAGGCAAGAACAATGAAGTAGCAACTTTTTCCTATTTTGACCTTTCTCCTTGAAATTGAAACCAGAGACTCACTTCCCTCATAACAAAATGATGAATCAATCCAATTCAAAAATGCAGTGCCCATTTAGGTATTTACCAGGGAAAATGAATGAACTATTGATAAAACAAACATATGGAAAAGTAATTATTGTCAACTATGTACTACCTCCGTTTCTTCTCTATCACACCAGTTTGACATTTTGATTCGTATTTGGGTCACTTTGACAGGGTGATTTGGATAGTAAAACGATGCGATTTAGCCAATCTTCTACTTCTTTTCAAATTCTGCACATTTTGACAAATGTGAGATTCACATCCAGTATCCAATATCCAAGATGAAGAAATAGAAAGATTGACATCTATAACAAAAATACCTGGTGGTGGTGGAATCAGTATTCCAAGCCTTTTATCCTCCATATAATTGGGGCAGTTCCTCTTCCAGTGTCCTGGCAGACTACAGTAGTGACAATCCCCTTAGTGACCTTCTCAAGGACATAAAGCATGGATGGTGTCGATTTTTGATTAGTGTTTGCCATTGAAATTCTACAAAACGAGAAATATGCAATTTTAGTATTTTGAACAATTTAACCATATTCAATAATTGCTAGATTATCAAATATAGCTCCCACTATTTTTCTCGGATTAATAGCCCTCACTATTAATACGGAAAATATCATATATTTTCTAGGGGGTTCAAGATCCATATTTCACTTCATCTTGAGATTGTTTTGGCATGTCACCCAAGAATTGGTTATTTAGGTAGGAACATCTTTCCAATTGCATCCTTATGCAACTCTTGGTGCAACCGGGCAAATAACTCCTTATTTATCTATCTAATAGATAATCTCAATTGCATTGCCTCTAAGTTATCAATTCAATTGAATTTACTTAGTTACGTTTAACCTCTTACTTTAACAACCACACATTACTTGCTTGTGTCGCCGTATCACATCATGGTAAATTAAAATCGTCTTGCTTTGGCAAGCCCGAAATTGATAAACTTGATAGGGTGTTAAAATAAGAGAAGGAAAAACATAATATTTCCTTTGAGGGATTTAAATGTCATTATCTAATTTGTTTGGTTGATCCCATCAACATGATCTACTTATTTGGATTGGACAATCCACAATAAAAGACCATTCTTGTTTATTATTGTTTTGTTGCATTTTTGCATGCATTAACCATACACCAAAATAAATAACAAGACATAAATAATAAACATCCACAAAATACAAAACTGTGGCATGAATATGGCCCCTAGACTAAGATAATACCAAGCCAATGATAATATATGTATGCCCTAAAGTGACAAGCTCATCTCCATGTGCTCCACCATAGCCGCTCGCCTAGGATGAGAGTCTTTTTCGTCTTTGTGGCTTCTTGATCCTCCAGTCTTCTTCTCCATGCTCTTGGCCATTATCTAATTAATCTAATTCTATCCTAGCATCTAGAATAAATAAATAAAACCTCACCTGTTGAGAAAATGATCAGCTCGCAGACCGTAAAATTAACTAACTATTACATTAATTTGATCAGCTCGCAGTCCGTAAACCAAACCACAAAAAGTAAACATCCACAACTTAGGCCATATCCATCCACCATGCAACAAAGCACATAATACAGTTAAAACCAATTTTTAACGTGCTTGTTCAATTTTAATTGCAATTGAGTAATTAGGGTCAAAACGGTCCAAGGGACCCACCAAGGCACTTGGTCGAGCCCCAAAGAACCGCCACGAGCCCTTGGCAGCACGGTCGAACCGTGGGCCTTGGCCGGTCTGGCCTTGGACCCGTGAGCTAGCTTGGGCGGAAAGGGAAGGGAGGGGCGGTCGGTTAGGGTTTCGGCCCTAGCCTTCCTCCCTCCTTCCTTCATTCTTCCCCAAGTCTAGTTGTTTCCTTGTCGGGAAAAAACCCCTTTTCCCCAACTTCATGCCAAAGAACCCTAATTTTTCAAGAACCCAATTGAAACATCACATGTGCCCGGAATTGGCTAATTCTATACGACGATAGTAATTTCCCGAATCCCTATCTAATCATATTAGTATTGCATCAATATGCTAATTTCAGTTTTCGTGTAAAATTAATGATACGGTGTAAAACTGGAGACAATTAACACATAATCTCATGTTATGTGATATGACATGTGGCTCTGATACCACTGTAGGGTTTTGATGCAGGTTACGCAGCTGAATAACAAATTTTTTATCCTGATCAAACCCCTCCAAGGATCACAGGTAAGCATTCATAACATGATTAGGGAAGACACATATGTACCTAAGTGTGTGTGATCACAACAAAGAATAGTGTTTTCGTCTCTATGAGTATCCACACCTTGGATCTTCAACTGGAATCCTTCCCACCGTGTAGTGCTAGCAACGGAAGAAAGGAGCAAAGGATCACGCAAAACGGAGCTTGAGTCGTGCCTATGCGGCCGACGGCAGGAGGGGACAGACGGGTCTAGGGGCTTCAGCCTCTAGGCTCTTGTCTCTCTCTCTCTCTCTTGCTTTGATATGTTTCTTTCAATAATGACATGGATGAGAAAATAACAAGCTAGAGTTCCTTTATTGAGTTAATAACGCCTTATTAGCTACATAATTGCCCCAATACTAATCATGTCCTTACATGGATTAGTACACTTGCAAACTAGTCCTACTAACTTTACTTGTGGTTGCATTATGATCATTTTATTAATTAGTCCAACTAATTAATACCCACATCCAATTTAATCCATATGGTGTGTGAGCCCATAGGATTCTATTTAGTTGGTAGTAGCTGTTACAAACATAGAGCGGTGTCTAGCAACACATCTATGCCACCCAACTAATAGAAATAGTCAGTGATCCCGACAAACCCCGTGCCCAACGTTACCGTGTTTTGTAATCCCTTTGTCTCTATATCCGGATTGGACACGATACATATTCGTCACACTTGTATATCCAATCCATAGTTTCTCGATCCTGGGATTAGACTTATCCATGCCGATAACATCAATATCTCCATATTAATTTATCTGAGTCTGGCCAGACATTCCATAAGCTCTACCCCTCAAGTGGTCGTGGATATTTACTCATATCATCTAGGAGGGACAAATCCTATATACATCACTGCCATCTCTCATCTTGCTTCCTATCGTGCCTGGTTGTTATCCTTATGGTTACCCAGTCACGGTGTAACTTTTGATAATATCAAAGCATGATATTTCACAAATAGAGTATCAAGTGACTTCAAGTCTAAGGATTACAACACTATTAGAAATACAAGAAGCGCTTGTGACGTTGACAAAATCTAATGTAGCCTTCTCGCGCAGGGTCTATCCAGTATGCTATTACTCCTAATGCATACCCATGCGTTGGATCGTGATATCTCCATATCAATCTAAACGCATACTAGTCTATAGTTGATCGTCCCGTTAATCAATTTAATGGACTAAGGATATTTAAGATAAACAACTCAATTGTAATCTAAGGACTTCATTATATTAAATATCTCCATAAATAATACAATGATTATTCTAGCAACTCGTGTTCATACTAAACATATTGCCTCTAGGGCATCCAAAACCAACAGTTATCATGGTCACTAATGTCAATTTTCTATAATGCGAGAAGAAGCCATTTTTTTAAGTAATGGATGAACCTTACAAAATTAAGTGTGGGAAAAACCTAACAAATAATAAATATTATACAATTAAAATGCTCGACAAAAATTAAAACTTACAAACTCCAAGAACAATTCTTGGAGGAGGAATGTGTAGGATGTATTGCTTGATTGTTGTTTCACAATTAAGGAGGAATGTGAGAAATTCGCCGTTGAGAACCGAGGAAGAATGAGGAATTGAGGAAATTGGAGAGTGTTTCATGGTTTTGAGTGAAGAATGTGAGGAAAATGGAGAGTGTTTGATGATGTTGAGTGAAGAAGTGTGAGAAACTTGGATATTATTGGAAGAGTTTGAGTAAAGAAAAATGTTAGAAGAGTGCTGGATACATATAGATGTGTAAGAAGGGGAGGGGGTGAGTGTAGTTCCTGGAAAAAAAATTCCGAAAAAACCCATCCAACGGGTGCCAAAAACAGTTACTGACCGCGCCTAGCCCCTGATTTAACTACACATAACATTCAGATTTTTGAAAATTCGGTTTCAGTGGTTCCGGGTCCGGTTCCGGTTCGATGAGGAATCGGTTCGATGATGAACCGGTTCCGGTTCCGGAACTGGTTCCGGAACCAGTTCCGGTTCCGGATCCGGTTCCCGTTTATGCCAGACCGAACTGTACCCGTATTAATACGCTTCCGGGTCCGGTTCCAGTCATAGACGCTCGGTTCGGTTCGTCAGTATGTCTTATTCCATTATTTTGGTTCGGTGTTAACCGAAACCGTCGGTCAAACCGAACTGAAGTGCAGCTCTCCTCACAAAAGGTAGAACCTTCAAAGCCATGTGGCCGCATCATATAAACATCTTCTCTCAAGGGACCATAAAAAAAAGCATTATTGACATAAAACTGCCTCAAATATCAATTAAAATTGCAAGATAAAGTCAAAACCAATCTCAAAGTAAGGTGTCTAGCAGATGGACTGAAAGAATCTTGAATGTCTATACATTCTTCTTGACCAAACCTTTTAGCCACAAGCCTGGCCTTTTACCTAGCTGTGGTGCCATCGACATTCCTTTTAACCTTAAACAACCATTTACAGCCAACAATATTTCTGTCAGAAGGAAGATGAGTCATTGTCCATGTCTGTTGAAGCTGAAGAGCTCTAAATCCTTCACATATAGCTGCATACCACTTAGGATTATACAAAGCTTTTTTAACTCATGTTGGTTTAAGATCTAAACCATGAGTAGGAAAAACAGCAAGTAAAATGAAAGAAAATTTAGGTTTAGTGATCCCACTCTTTGATCTATTAATAATATGATGACTTGAGCTACTAGGATCTGAAGAAACCTAATAGTTGCACAAGCACTGAGAGAATATGTCGAAGAAGAGGTAGTAGTAGCTATATTATCAAAAGGTGCGAATGTAACCGCACCAGGATTATGATCATCATTACTAGAGTCAACACTACTATTTGAGATAGTAGATGCAACAGAGACGGTTGGAGGTTCTCTTGGAGGAGACAATGCAGGTACATGATTCGTACTAGGGTAAGAAGCCACATCTAATCAAGAAGCTAGAGTTGTTGAAGAAGAAACGATTGTACTGTGAAAAGGAAACATTTTTTCTTGAATGTGATGTTATAAATCGGTGATCCAAACCTTAGTATTGGTATTGACAAGGCAAGAAACTAAGACACAAAGCCAACATGGATTTTGGTGCATGAGAAACAGGATAGTTTCTCATGCTTGGGGCGGTGGAGGTCTGTGTGAATTGGGTTGGCTATGTATTTGGAATCAAGTTGTTTCCAAACAAATTGAAAACACTCCTTTTGTTTTCTTTTGTCTTAGATTGGCAGTGGCCTATTTAAAGGCTTGTGACTTTGCTAGCATAATGTCTTTCTCTTATTTGTAATCTATTTTAATTGGCAAAAGGGTAGGTCTTGTGCGTGGTGGGTATTGTTTGGGTGGCCGTTGTGGCCTTTGTGGCCACGGTGTGCATTGTAATCGGGTACTCTCATCAATAATATTGGATCGTTTGGTCGTGGACGTAGCTAGTCTCAAAGCTAGTGAACCACTTTAAATTTCTTGTGATGTTCTTCGTCTTGTTCTTCGTTCATCGTATCTTCTGAATTCCTAGCAAGTGGTATCGTGCTTCCGAAAATGTTTTCTAACAAGTGGTATCAGAGCCAGTTTGTTGGGTTAGGGTTTGGTGAAGAGTGATGGCGAATTCATGGGATGAAAATATGTTGTTTTGATGAAAAGAGTTGTAGATGGTGCATTCCAGACAGACAAATCACAGCCACGTGGTAGCCATCCAACACACCTAGCTGTGCTCCATGCACACCCAATCACTGCTCATACTTATCCACTTGGGGGCTGCGAGACAGGGCAACCCGCGATGCTCACCACACGGGACTTGTAGGGACTTAGTGGTTTGGAGGCTAGCGTAAGGTCCGTCGCATGCGAACCATAACCAAGCTCGCGCGCGACCCCTAGTAACTGACTTGAGAGACTTAATGACATGTCCTTTAAACCCGGTCGATCTCATAACGGTCTCCGGTATATGTGGTCAGGTGCGTAACATTCCCTATATATACGGTCAAACGTGCCGTTACGGGGCTATCATTAAGCTGCCATTTATGGGCTCATCAACCCCTCACAACGGTCACTTACCTACTATATATAGGATCATTAGCCCTCCATGGAACGGCGGACACTCCTAGTATTGTACCAACGCCACGCGCTGCCATTAGGAGTGTTCCACGCCTTCACCTCTAAGGGAACTGGAGCATATCCAGGCCACCTTTCAAAAACCCACATGGTTAGGATACGACGTCGACCCTGCCTTGTGTATGCTCGACATGAGTCGCGACCAGGTCCAAGCGGTGATACAGAGATCCCAATACTAAAGGCCCTAGAGCTATCTTTTGTCCAAGAGAAAGTTTCACGGCGAGTGCAATCATGTGAGTAAAGACCCCGTCGCGAGCATGACCATCTATCAGATAACGCGACAACCAGGCGTAAAGAAAGCCTCACAAAGTCCATTTTGAGCCTTTCCCTTCAATGGCAATGACCGCATTTGAGTCTTCCTCCAGTAACTCTTGAGCAAGCTTGGGTTTGATAAAATCCTGGAAGAAGTACATAACCCACTTCGACCAGTTGTTTTTGGAACCAGAAGAAACGGACATGTAGGTTTCACAAGGGTTGGTCGCGTCAGGTTTCCACCTCGAAACCACCTTCTTCATGTCCGCGATACACGCTTCATTTGGGCGAAAAGGGTGAGCTCCTCTTCAGACTCCAGCTCAGCTAAAGGGTCAAAAGCCCCCATACTTGAAAGCATCAGCAAGCTCTCCACATCTTCAAGGGTAGGCGCAGCCGCGAAGGTAGAAAAATGAAAGGTGTGGGTCTTTTTGGAGTCCCCGGAGAACATGACTCTCGTCATATCTTGGTCAACTCGAAGGTTGAGCCCCTTTGTCCCGCAAATGGCATGGAATGTCCCAGCCTTCATCAGCAACTTCTCATAATTATCGAGGATAAAGGCGGTCCATTCCTCCAGCCAGTCGAGCTTCTCCAAGAAGGCCTAGAAGAGAACGTCGGTGAAGGGGTATAGGCTGACCGCGATGCTAAGTCTCTGCACATCTTGAGTTCTTGCTACATCCCAGTCTTCTCTCTCTGGTTCAGGAAAAAGTTGAAAAGCATCTTCCGCCAGGGACTACTGGAAGGTGGTCCCCTAGATGGTAGCCAAAAAGAAGTCATCATCACCCAGATAAGGGGTTTTGCACCACAAATCTTTGCTAAGTTCAGGCAACTCAGCCGCTTCCTTCTGCTGAATTTGTTGCTTATTTGGAGCAATTTCTGTTAACACAAATTATTTCTCATATTCCAAAGTAATATGTAAGGATCAATATCTAGTGGGATGTGAAGAATAGCGAAGAACAAACATGAACATCAAACCCAGATTGGGTTACATGAAAAGAATGAGGGGGGAAGATGTTTGCTAGTCTGATTTCAAAATAAAAGGGGGAGAATCACTGACCTTATTGTTGTTTGAGCGATTGAAGTACTTGGGTGATTTTTTCAAGAATTTGGTAGAAAACTAAAACTCCTTGCTGGTGATCTTCTCTCTGGCTCAAAAAACTTCAACAATGGTGGAAATCGGCAGAAATTTGCGGATATCAACTGGTTAGCCGCGAAACGAACATCCCCTATTAAAGGCTACGATGTTTGGAGAGACCTAGGAAATCATGGTTAATCCTGGGGGCTAGGGTTTTCGACTCTGCAGTTAATTCGAAGATTTACACGTGAGAGTCACGCATGGCTAATTTTGCGGGATTACATCACAAGTGCGCACGTGATATTCGCGCACAAGGGGGCTAATGTAGATGGTGCATTCCAGACAGACAGATCACAGCCACGTGGTAGCCATCCAGCATACCTAGTTGTGCTTCATGCACACGCAATTAGTTCTCATACTTATCCACTTAGGGGCTGCGAGACTGGGCCACCCGCAATGCTCACCACACGGGACTTGTAGGGACATAGTGGTTTGGAGGCTAGAGTAAGGTCCGTCGCGCGCGAACGACAACCAAGCTCGCGCGCGACCCCTTGTTACCGACTTGAGAGACTTAGTGAAAAACTAATCGATCTTATAACGGTCTCCCATATATGCGAACGGGTGCCTAACGTTCCCTATATACACGGTCGAACGCGCCGTTAAGGGGCTATCATTAAGACGCCATTTATGGACGCATTTACCCCTAACAACGGTCACTTACCTACTATATATAGGATCGTTAGCCCTCCATGGAAAGGCTGCTAGTTCTTCTGCTTGATCTTCTGGATTCACCGAAGCTCTTGCTATCATTAAGATGTCTTTCTCTCTCACACAGTTACCATTTCTTACTCTCTCCCTACTCATTACCCTACACTTATCTGTGTTCTTGTTCTTGATCTAATTCACTACTTGAGGTGTACACTTGGATCTCTCTCAAGGATTTCCTTGTACACAAGAGTATTGTTGATACACTCACCAAAAAGTTCTTTACTGGGGGAACTATTGGTCTCTTTGTTGTGGGAGCTACCGGGTTCCTTTTGGGGGGAACTATTGGGTTCCTTATTAGACGATCTATTGGATTCTTTGTCATGGAACATTAGGCGTGCATTCTAGCGCAAATCTGGCGATTCACGTACAATTGGCGTTCACGCGCAATTAGGCTTCTGACATGAGTATTGGGTACATGGATCTTGTATTGGCCGCTAGGAGGATTCAAGTCAAGGTGTAGACGACTCGAATCAAATGGCGAATCTGGCCCGTGGCATGGAGCAATAGACCATTTTGGGATGCGGTTGGTGGCGCAATTTATTTGGGCGCGCATTGTTGATTACATGTCATTGGGCATGTATCGTTAGGCGGCGTGTTATTGTGCACACATTGATTGTTGGCGCGTTATTGAGTGTGTCTCGGTTTGCGCATTGGTGCGGTGCTTTGGTTGCGCAATTGGAATGACATTGATTGATTGATAGGCACTTTCATCATCTAGTGTCATAGTGACGATATTGGGGAGATGCATTGTTTCATGGTGCATTACGGTGTGCTGATCGGGACACATAAGTCTATGTGTTTGTTCAGACGCAATGACGTGCTCGTTACGACACATAAGGGATGTATTCCAATACCGCAAATTTGGGAATATATTATATCGATTGACTGGATTGATGAAGGCATTGGGTTGATTGCTAGGGAGTTTAGATCAAGGTGGAGATTTGTTATGACTTGGTGATCCAAACCTCAATATTCTTATTGACAAGGCAAGGAACGAAGAGACAAAGCCAACATGGATTTTGGTGGATGAGAAAAATGGGATAGTTTCTCATGCTTGGGGTGGAGATCCGTGTGAATTGGGTCGGCTATGTATTTGGTAGTAAGTTGTTTCCAAACAACTTGGAAACATTCCTTTTTTTTTTCTTTTGTCTTGGATTGGCAGTGGCCTATTTAAAGGCTTGTGACTTTTCTAGCATAATGACTTTTTCTTATTTGTGATCTCTTTCAATTGGCATAAGGGTAGGTTTTGTGCGTGGTGGGTATTGTTTGGGTGGCCGTCTTGGCCTTTGTGTCCACGGTGTGCATTGTATTCGGGTACTCTCATCAATAATATTGAATCGTTTGGCTGTGGACGTAGCTAGTCTCAGAACTAGTGAACCACTTTAAATTGCTTGTGTTGTTCCTATTCTTGTTCTTCGTTCACCGTTTCTTCTTGTTTCCTATCAAGTGGTATCGTGCTTCCACCATCGTTTCCTAACATGTGACATGCCTTGAGACATGCACCTTGCCAGACAATGTACTCAATTGGAAAGTGATAACTCCAAAAATACATGTCATAGATCTAACTTTCGGCTTATGGTTTAGTGAAGGGGTATAGCACAAGTATCAAAACACCCTTGTGTTTGTTTAATCAGGCACATTGTTTATGTCACCTTCTATGTTGACACAAAGATAAAGTGGCATTATGTTAATAAAAAATAACGAGTTCAATGCAGCTTCTGACCACAATGAGGTACTGCATGATGAAGAAGAGTTCTCATTGTCTCTCCAATGTGTCTATTTTTTTCTCTCAACTACACCATTGTGTCCAGGTGTATAGGGACACGTCTTATTATATTGAACACCCTTTTACTGAAGCAATTGAAATAAAAATCAATTATTAAATTTATTTCTTCTATCTGTTCTGATTGCAAAAACTTTAGCAGAGAAGTGTTTTTCGATTTACAGCAAAATATGACTGACCCAAAGACTTCACTCCTGACATGGTAGTGAGTTTAAATGACTAAAAGTACTTGGTGAAAACATCTACAATGAGAAGATAGTACATATGACCAGTGTGTGTGACCATTAGACTTGGACCTCTAATATCCATATGAAGTAAAACACAAGCAGCTGTAGCTCTATGGAGGGGCGAAGCTAGGTATTCAAAACATTTGGGGCACTTTTGCAAGGTATTCAAAATAATTGGGACACAATTGCAATTTTGGAAAGGGCACAATTTGAACTTTTTATACATTATTGGGAGAAATTGAAGTTTTTCAAAATTTTGGATAGGGCACATGCCTACCCAGACCGCGGGTTGGATCCTCCCTAGCTCTAGGTTTCGTAACAGGAAAGGGTAATTTCATGCACTTGGCTAAAGGACAAGAAGAACAATGTCTAGTGAGAGAAATGTTCAGAGAATTAATGTGAGAAAGAGGCCTAGAAATAACATAGTACGGGAGGCCAAGCCCAGCATGCCAATAAGTAGAAGAAGCCGTAAGAGCCAAACTTTGATACAAAACAGTTAAAAGGAACCATGAACATAACTGTAGAGACCATTAGAGCAATGAACTTTATAGAGGTTTATCATAGTATTTGTCACACTATTGAGTTCCTTAGACAAAAACGATGCACAGAGCTTCCACATTGGCTCGGTGCATTAGTTAGTGGGTTCGGCAATGTGTTCGTTGGCTTCTCGTGGGCTAACACGGGTGGTTGGTGTGGGAAGCTTGGTGCAACTCCTTACTTCAATCGCCGAAAATCCTGGTGCGCTCTGTCAACTTGGTGCGGCATAATTTTGTAACATGTTTGCTAGCTATTTTTGGTCACTTGCTATGGAATTCGTGGCTTGTATTAGGGCTGTAATTTAGTAGCTATTTAGTGGGGAAAATGGGATAGAAAGTGGGGTGAAACCAGTTCATGGGTGTGTACATGACTTGGGGTGGTTTCTTTGCAACCGTCGCGACTATATAAGCGGTTTTTGGGGCTGTTTCTGGGCAGAGTTGGAAATCAACGAAAATTGAATTGTATCCTTGTTTATTTGGAAGAATAAAAAGGTTGGGAGAGTTCCCGTAAGCTGCATGTTCATTCGTTTATGTTTTCCTACTGAATGGTGATTTTGTTCGTTGTTTTGGAGGCTGAACGAAGCGGTAAACTTTGTTTCCGCACGGTGTCATTTTGAGTGATTAAAATCTGACCCCGTGACAAACAGGTATTAGATCCTGGTTGGTGACTATTAGCTGCATTTTTGTGCCTAAGGAGGGCCCATTTGGGTGGAGGAACGGCGGCCTAATTCTGCGTTTGACGGCCGAAATTCTGGTGGATGGGCGGTGAGTTCTTCGCTTCCCGGTCAGGTTGTTTTGTGCGGCTTTGTGCTGCGTTTCTTTTTCTTCATTTCACAAATTGTGGTGGGTAATTAACTCGCTGCAATGGCTGCTAGAAATGCGAAGTTTCAAGAACGATTGTCGCAGTTGGAGGCGATCGTTGGTGCGCTTAATGAGGACGATCCTACGGATCCTTTGACTCGGAGAATGGCAGTTGCGGAAGGTGGTCTTGAAGACCAATACAATTCTCTTGAGGCAGAGGTGAATGGGGCGATCGCTCGGCATCAAGATGAGCGGAAAGAGTTAGCGGCAACTCAGAATCGTTGTGGGGTTTCAGAGACGGAGTTAGCTACTTTGCTTGCTCGCTTTGAGACGGTGGAAAAAGATTTGGCAGCCTCGTTAACTCGCTCTAAGATTGTGGAAAAAGAATTGACGGATTTTCGGATGCTCTTGGCTACGAGTCCGACTGGTGGTGGAGAAGATCGACGAAAGGTTAGGTTCCCTAACGAAAATAATTTTGCGGAGTGAGAAGCTCCAAGGAATTGGAGAATTTCCTTGGGGATATGGAGCAATATGTCTCGGCTACCCGAGTTCTGACGAGGACAAAGTCACGATTACAACGATGTAACTCGAAGGATACGAGAAGTGGTGGAGGATCCGTTCATCGGGGGATATGAGTTCAGGTCGTCCTTGTGTGGATACGTGGGAAAAGCTAAGGAACGCATTGAAAGAACAGTTCTTGCCGGGGAATGGTTCGCGGTTGGCTCCAGAGGGATTGCGTCGGCTCAAGCACACGGGTTTGGTAAGAGAGTATGTTTTGAAATTCTCTTCTCTCATGCTAAACATTCAGGAGATGAGCGACTACGACCAACTCTACAACTTTATGAAGGGTTTACAACCATGGGCGCAAGCGTAGTTGCGGAGGCAAAACGTGAAGGATCTTCGTGGGGCTTACACCGCGGCTGGAGCGTTGGTTGATTACCGACTAAGTGAGGCAGATTCCGATTCTTCTTCTTCATCAAAAATCAAGAAGGCAAAGGGGAAGAATGGTGTGGAATCTGAAACGGACAAGAAGCGGGGATGTTTCATTTGCGAGGGTTCTCATCTTGCTCGTGATTGTCCGAAATGGGAAAAGTTGAGTGCTTTGCTAGTGACGGAAATTCATGAAAATTTATAACGTGTGGTTGAATTGAATGATCTTCTGTTATTGAACAAGATGGTTGCTTTTGAACCATCTATGAAGAAGGCTAAATGGGCTGAAATCGTTGAGAAGAAAGAGACGAGGACAGGCGACCCAAATTTGGCCTCGATGAGGACGTCGAGTTCAAGAGGGGCGGGATGTTTGTCACACCGTTGATTTCCTTAGACGAAAACGATGAACAGAGCTTCCACATTGGCTCGGTGCGTTCGTTAGTGGGTTCGGAAATGTGTTCGTTGGCTGCTCGGTGGGCTAACACGACTGGTTGGTGCGGGATGCTTGGTGCAATTCGTTTCTTCAATCGCCGAAAATCCTGGTGCATTCTGTAAGCTTGGTGCGGAAGAATTTTGTAACGCGTTTGCTAGCTATTTTTGGTCATAGCTATAGAATTTGTGGCTTGTATTAGGGCTGTAATTCAGTAGCTATTTAGTGGGGGAAATGGGCTAGAAAGTGGGGCAAAACCAGGTCATGGGTGTGTCCATGACTTGGGGTGGTTTCTTTGTAACCGCCGCGGCCAAAAGTTGCGTGTTCATTCGTTTCCGATCAGAGTGGGAAAGCAACAAAAAATGTCTTGCATCATTGTTTATTTGGAAGAATAAAAAGGTTAGGAGAGTTGCCGTAAATTGCGTGTTCATTCGTTTACATTTTCCCACTGAACGGTATTCCGTTCGTTGTTTGGGAGGCTGAACGAAGCGGTAAACTTCGTTGCCGCACGGTGTCGTTTTGAGTGATTAAAATCCGGCCCCGTGACAATATCCATGTATGAACCACGGCAGAAGTAGACTAAAAATCATTTAGACCACTATTGTAATGTGCCAGTTGTGGAACAAAAATAAGTGACTGCGACAAGGATGAAACATTTTTCATAGGGTTTAGAAGCAATGCAACATGAGAAGTAGGGAGAAGACCATCACCCTTGCGAGAAGATTAATAATTGGGAACTTCTCCCTACTTTATTGGGACTTCTTCCTCACTTTCTTTCTTTTTGACCTAAACTGCACACACCGATGTTTTTTGTCTGCGAGTGGCGATGAGTACATGGTTTGAATTCATGGAGTTCGACCTAAAAATCAATTGGAAATGTGAAGAGTAGCCCGTGAAATTTTTTGATTCTTTTTCTTTTTCTAGAATTTTCGATGTTGGACCTCTCAACAATCTGATTCTTCGTTTAGGCAAAGCATACACCTATGTGGTATTGAAAACTAACAATTCAAAACAATAAACACAAATATAACAACCTTCACATGAAAATTGACAAAAGATCGGTCCCAGACATACTTTTAACTTTTAACATCAAAATCGTTCATTAAACATACTACACTTTGGAACAGTCTGTTTGTTTGAAAGAAACTGTGCTTCCTACAAGGTCATAAACCATCTGGATGTTCACTTGAAACATGTTCCCCCAGGTCGAAAAGTCATCCTGCGGAAGGATCCCTAGACACGAAACTCCTTCGCCAACATCGACGAAAGCCCTTGATAGCGGTATCTTTATTTCACCCCCGCGGAGTGCAAAAGTTATGGGCTCCCCGTCGAATTGAGTATTGCTTGATTTGTAACATAAGTCGAACAACAATTGAGGATCAAGTACTGGAGTTCCTTTGATGTTGTTTCTCAACAGTTTTGTTATACCGTCAACAACTTTGGTTGGAAGATAGGTGAATGTATTCCCAGCAGAGAGCTCAATAGTTCCAAGTTTCGCACCTTGTCGGTGTGGAAATGTGATGTTTCCAATCATGATTTTGTCCAATTTCACGTTATAGTAGAAGTCGTCCAGAATTAAAGGGGTGCTAAAAAACCCAGGTCCCGGCACCACTGAATCGTCACCAAATCTGAATTTCCCCGTAGCGTTAGATTTTGGGTCCACAAAGCAATACGAGAATTTCCGGTTCATACTCTTCAGTTGACTTGGCAAGGAGAAGTTTCGTAATCCAAGTCCGATAACGCCAGTAGTTGAGCTTGGGAAGAGCGGGCCTCGGTTGAAATGCCCACACCCGAAAACTAGATCTAAAGATGTCGAACCAAATGTGAATGTTTCTGTAGCAACATCCCCAAAAGAAGAAGAGCCTAGGTTATAGGCCTGGGCGTAGAGGCATCGATTGGGTTCAAAAAATTTAGGAGAACAGTAGAAAACATAGGTTTTGTTGCATATTGGTGACGAGCACTTTATGGGATTGTAAGTCGATGATTTTCTAGGATCAAACAAAGGGGCGCTTTGCTTGAAACAGGAGTCCCGTTTACATGGAGCACACTGTGTCCAAATTAGTTGGGTAGAAGTATCAATCTCTGCATAATATGGACTAGGTGGTGTTCCAATGGACGCCACAATAATGTATCCAATACCTATAGGAAGAATTTTGGCTAGACAATTTCGACCGGGTTTTGAGGACACTTCTCTAATGTGAGAAAGTCTAGAATTAGAGATATGGAAGTACCTTTTCACGCGGTCAGAGGTTGTTTCGGTTGGGTCGAATACTGGGGATTGTGGGGAGTCACGGTGGATGAGATCGACTGTGAAACCAACACCGGAAGACAGAATAGGGAGCTGAATGAAACACAGGAAAATCAAGGATGATAGTAAGAGAGGCAACGAGTTCCCTGTGTTGGAAGAAGTTGCCATGGCTATAAGATTGACTCAAATTTTTGATTGACATTAGACGAAGGATTGTAAAGATTTTATAGACCACAAGAGGGAGAAGATAATTGATAATGTTACATGAATGCAAACATATTTATTGTTTACACTTTACAGTCAATGCCCACTCATTTTCTTTTGACCAATATAAATTTTCACTCATTTTCATATTTCATTTTTTTTTGGGAAATCATATTTCCTTTATGTAGTTGCAAACATGTCCTTCTTTTAGCTCTAAAAAAAGAAAATATGTCCTTTTTTTCTTAAATAAAGAAAATATGTCATTTTTTTCTTAGTGAGAACATAATGCAATATTTTCTCAAAAACATAAAATAATGCATTACTCTGTACTAATGTCAAACTTTAATGCTAGTACATTGGTTAATACGTCAAAACAGTTTTTCAATTAATTAATAAATGATTAATGCCCGCGACAAAAAAGTTTCTGCTGGAAAATATTATTTGTCGCAAAATGTAACAGTAATTAAAATTTGTCGCAAAATGTCTCCAAAAGTTCATTCCAGGATCAATTTTCAATCTATTAAAAGTTCGATTGATGACAAAATAATACAACTTTTTATCAGAAAAATATATATATTTCAAAGCCTGGAAAATTGGCCCCGAATGAATGAGACAATTTTGGGTAAAACCCACTTCCATGCAGTCAAGGGTGATATTAGATACTTTGTTATCTTTATTTATACTTTTACCTAATACATCTTGATATATTACATGAAAAATCATTATGAACTACCCCCTGCTATTTCATGAGTTTATAGTTGTGGTGAAAACCTAGTTTTCTCTCCCCATCAAAGTCTTTTGAGCTGATATTGCTGGAGAATACACAAAAATTCAATTCTTGTCAATAATCGTCGTCAAGGGACTCTTTCACTACGTTCTTCTCTAGATACGTCTTAATATAATAAGTGTGTCAAACATAAGCATCACCACCTTCTTTACTCTATATGGGCCCTGCTCATATCTTTTTTTGGTCCTGAACATTTTTTGAAGGGAAGATGCTCTCACTGCTATCTATAAAACAAACGTGTTCTGGCTACCACCATACATAATATCACACCTACAAGAAGCTTTACGGCGTGTCTCCTGATTAATTTAATCAAATAAACATGTTGAATTACAGCCTTACCGGTAGGCAATAGTTGACCCACGATTGATAAAAGCGGTGGAAGATGAGTTAGATGCGTTGGCAAAGACGAATAATTTTGATATAGTTCAGTTACCACTCGGTTAAACCTTAGTAAGGTAGAGATGAACAAACAACGTTAAAAATCAGTTGGACGGTTTTGTTTCAAGATGTAATGCTCGATTGGCAGCAAGGGGTTTCACAAATGAGTATGATATTGACTCTGAGGAGAGGAGACCTTTTTCTCCTCTTGCCCGCCTCATCATATTCGTATTATAATAGTTGTGGCCGCTGAGGGATGTTGGTCTTTGTTCCTAATGGACTTTATAATTTATTTCTTAACGATGATATTTCAGAGGAGGCGTATAATTTAGGGGTGCAACTTGGGCGGGTTGAACCCGACCAACCCGAGCCCAGCCCGAATTAAAATAGGGCCCGAACACATAGCTTTAGTAATTTGGACGGGTTTGGACAAAATTATCAGTCCGAATTGCAATTACGGTTGGACTTGGGCACAAATATTAAACGACGAGCTAACCCGAATTGTCCGATTTGTATGATCACTACCTCTAAATAGTATACTTTGATAAAATTATGTAGCATATCTACATGAATATGCTACTTTTCATTGATTATTACGGATATTTTTAATCATAATTTTGTTTTTGAACTACTTTATTTGGTTTTTTCATAAAAAATATTGAATTTCTTGTGTTTTAAAAAAAGCATTAAGTTTAATGTCCTAGCCTGAATTCAGCCCGAACCCGAATTCATTTAAACGAATTTGGGCTCGGACGAGCTGGAAATTATCTTAACTCGGGCTGGGCTGAGGTTGGGCAGCCTCGACAGAAATCGGGCTCGCGCGTGGACAAGGGTGCCAACCCTTCCAACCCACCCGAGTTGCAGTCCTAGCGTATATACAACATTCACCTCATCTTAATGCTCCCGACACACTGGTATGTCACATGTAGTGTACATTTTTATTGACTAGAAGAAGCCCCTTGGGCTTTATTTGACCTGTTTTTGTTCCATAATGCTCAAGCTTGATTTGTCTTCTAAAACATATGATTAAGCGCTCTTTATTAGTCATAAAATTCATGGAGTTATCCTCATATCTGTGTGTGATATGATAATAGGATGATCTTGTCCGCATTAATAAGCTGAAAGAGTCCTTAAATCACGAACTTCAGATGAAAGATTAAGATCTTGAGGTCACTTCTAATTCTGATGGATACTCTCTTTAAGAGGTTAAGTTGCTTCTAATGTTATTGCTTGTGCAGAACTAAACTATCCATAGGCTGCCTCAACGAAGTTAGAGCCTAACGTGATCCTACTCCCTTCAAAGGAGAGCCTCTATCTGATCATACTCGATACTAACATATTATTATAGTCTTGATTACGTCAGAGTCACTCATCTTCATATAGCTTATATTGTTCATCAAGCTTGTCAGTTAATGACTGCGTTTTCTTCTACACATTATTTTATTTTGATATTCTTCTGAGTTCTCCTCTATTTCAAAGACAATATGTTTAGTTGTCTCTATTTTCTACTCACTTTACACCATTTTCCATGGGTTCTCAAATGTTATTTTATCTGGTGATCCAAATTATTGACGTTGTACTACGGGTACCATTTTTCATAGGCAACTTGAATATGTCTTGGTGCAGCAAGAATGAAACACTCGTTACTTGGTCAAGCATAGAAGCCAAGTAAGCTGCATTAGGTGATGTTACACATGAGGTCATCTAGATGCTCTGGTTATTAGCATATTGGCACGGAGAGAGTAGATGAACATAGCTTCAATGAAATGGAGAGAAGAATTTTTCAAAATTGAGTTAACCATTTTATATGACTACGAGATATGTTGCATATGTTACAGTAACTTGGGCAATGATTTCGCGAAAGATGTTCAACATAATTGACACTGCTCTTCCGGAAATTACTAAAATCAAATCTTGTTTCTTTTTTTTCTTTTTCTTTTTTTTTTTGTTGTTGTCAATAAGTGAATCTTGTGTTTTTTTACTAAATAATATTTTAAACTCTCCCTTTTACAGTTGTGGAATGTTAGGATCCATAAGGAATTTTAAAGGAAGTCTTCTAAAATAAAATTAATCGAGATAAAAGTTGAGACAAAATTAGCGTTGACTAATTAGTGAAACAATAAATCTTAGAAAATCAATAATGACACTTACTTAATGGGTAAACCTATTATAACGGAACTAACAGTTTGCAACCTCCCCTTATAGAATAGGCTTATTGCATCCTCCACTTGTGAAAAATTTTGTACTTGTTGAAGCTGGTAAAATAATCCATCTAAACACCATCCATATTTAGAGGGTAAATATGTCAGTGCACTAAAATCAAACTCATCCTTATTAAAAATTATAATGTAAAATATGGAATAATTAAAAAGAAATAGGCTAAATTACACCGGAGGAATCCATATTTTGCAAAATCGAACAAGTGGGTATCCAAATTTTAAAATCGAGCACCACGGGTCCCAAATATTAGATTTTTGAGCAAATAGGTTCCATTCCGTTAACTTTCCATTAATATTGGACCGAAAATTGTAAAAAGACTTTTGTACCCCTTATTTTCACCTTCATTTTTTTTTAAATACAAGTTTTACTAAAAATCTAAAAAAAAAGTTAAAAAAAAATAAGTTTTTATTTTAATAATTTGATATATGTAAGATAATGCAATATATTTTATCAAAACAGAGTAAACGATGATGTAGCATAGATAGTATCACCACCACCAATACTTTGTTGGTTTGTTCAGATCTATTTTCATCTCATCTTCACCTCTCTATCTCTTCTCACCCCATCTCTCTTTCATGTTTTCAGTTTTCACGTCAATGGCTCAATTTCTTCTCGCCACCACCGCTCCGTTGCCCTGTTTTACCGAGAGAACACCACCACCGTCGCTGCTTTGTTTTGGCCAAAACACCACCACCACTTCGTCCTCCACTCCGGCGAAACCCAGAGCTCCAAGCCTCCAACCACCGCCTCTATCACCGTCGCATATATGCTTCCTCTCTCGACCCATAAGAGGAATTTCAAAATCGGCTGGTTTTTGGGCCGACCGGTTCTTGCATTTACGGTCTGATTGACGGACCGAACCGGTCACCGGCCGGTTCACCGGTCGGACCAGTCAGACTGGCCGGTCCGGTCCGGTTTTAAAAACTATGTTGCAAAGTGATGTTCACTAACTCGGGAAGAAGACAGTGTACATAATTTTGTTTTGTTTTTTTTTTCTTTTATAAATTTGAGGTCAATGTGACCATTTTTCCCCTTAAACAAAAGGACTTATCAGTCAACTAACTGTACCGAACGTCGTTTCGTTTCTGTTGCTGGAGCGAAACATTTCGGTACCGGTGTGTTTCGGTGATTCGTTTCGGACTAATTTCTTTAAATTATACAATTGCCCTGAAGTTGTTATATTTTCAAATTGACCCCATTATTTTTATTTTTTGCAAAATGACCCATAAAAATGTATATGTATAAATTTTCCATATTCCACAATGAAGTTGATCATAGCCTCATACTAGTTCTACACAATTAACTAAATAAATAGTAACATATTTACATGTATATACTAGCACAAAAACACATTCCACATATATGAAAATCATCAAACTCAAAATACATTGCAAATGTTTCGAATGTTTAAGTTCATCAATTGTTGAAGTTGAGAAACTAAATAATACGAAATTCAGAGTAATGTCTGAAAAATAAAACGGAGAACGCTAAATTATAGTACGCAATGAGTGAATGAATGAAAAATACTTAGACAACTATTTATCTTCGAGATCAACATAGACGTAAGGATCGTTTTCTCCTCCAATGAAACCTTGATCATCCAAACCATTTTGCCATTTTGTGTCTCAAGTTGGACATCATCACCATCTATCAAATCAACGGCCTCAGGTTCTTCATCAATTAAGGTTAAAACTTCCATGGCCGGTTCAATATCTTCCCATGAATTGTCCTCTTCAAGGTCCTCTGAAGTAAAAAATGCCGGTTCTTCACATACTCATTCATCCAATAAGTCGATGTTGTCAAGACTAACAGGATCAAGAACACTTTTCCCTCTTTTAAGCAACCTTAAAAAAATTACATTAGTTTGGTAGCAAAAAATATTGAATCAATGGAAATAGCTCAAATCGAAATGTGTTATTTTCACTCACCTCTCACGAAGCTTTACATTGTACTGAATATAAACAAGGGTTAATTGCATTTTACCCCATGCCGTGTAGTTAGGGACTTCTGCGAAATACCTCCTTTGTGGTTCAAAATGATGCAAAAAGCCTACTCAGGGTTTCATTTTTGTGCGCAAAGGGGGTAATTCTCCATTAGTTGTTGTAAGAAGACTCAAATGCTCTTTAATATATATCCAAATCATCTCATTTTCTCTTCTCACACTCTCTCTAACTTTCCTCTCTATTTTTTTTTTCTCTCTTCCTTCTCTCTATAAAGCACATCTGGGTTGAATAGTTGAACCCAAACTGGCGGCAGCGGAGGTGCGCGAGGCAGCAACGGTGGCTGATGCGGTGGCGGTTCTTCTTCTTCTTCTTCTTCTTCTTCTTCTTCTTCTTCTTCTTCTTCTTCTTCTCACGAACCCAGATCTGGGTTGTTCCCAGATCCGGTGGTGGTCGACGCGACGGCGTAGGCCGATGCGACGGCGGTGGCGGCGGTGATTGACCAGTTCAGATCTGGGTTCTTCTTTTCTCTCTCTTTCTATATCTATGCTCTCTCTCTCTCTCTCTCTTTCACACCTGGGTCGATGACAAGTTCAGGAGTCACGGTGGATGGGTAAAATCCGGGTATACGAGGTTGTGTTCTTCCTTCTTCTTCCCTTTCATTTTTTTCAGAAATTATTTCGATTTTTGGAGCTATTGTCACTAAAGTAATGAATAAAGAACACAACCCAAGCTTGGAAATTGTTACTCTCTGGATGCAGGAATGAAAAAGATCTGTGTTTGTTGTTGTTTGGTTGAACCTGTCACAAACCCTTCTGTGAACTCACTTACGAAGGGATATATTTTGATCTTCCTCTTCAAGGTTCTTCTTCGTACTTTAGGAAAGATTTTTATTGTTTTTCATTTTTAATTTTTTGTTTTCTTTTTCTATTTGAGAACTAACTGAGAATCAAAATTTTGGAGGAATTTTCTCAAAAAAAAAAAATGGAGGAATTAGTTTGAAAGGAAAGGGCAGTATGGACACTTCAGAAGTCGTTTTTTGACGGTTTCCGTTAGATTTAACGGAACCGCACATAAACCAAACCACAGGGGGGGGGGGGTATTGCAACAATTGAGACCTCAGGGAGGTATTTCGCACAAACCCCTAACCATAGGGGGTAAAATGCAATTAACCCTATAAACAAGACCGTTCAGCCTTTTAAACTCCAATCTATTCCTTTTTTTTTTTGATTGAACTCAAACGTGCTCCAGTTTCTTTCACATCCCGACGAACAACAACATTGGCTTAGAATATGGACAGCAAACTTTTTCAATTCCGGTGTGTCATAACCGAGTTGTTCCCACCATTCAACTTTGTCACAAGATGCAAGTGCAAAAAAATTAAACTTTTTACACAAGCATTTAAAATAATATAAAAGTAACATGACTAAAGTAAATATATAGAAGATAACTAAAAAGATGTTGTACCTGGATTAAGTTCAGCACGTTGACGAATAGCGAGTGAATTTCTGAAAAATCCTAGTGATTTTGTGTATTGGGGAATTTGCTTACTTATTGTGCTTTGTAAGGCATAATCCTCTATTAAGGATGTCACACAAGTCACAAAGCCTCTCTGAACTTTGTCTTGCTTCAAGAATGAATGTCCAAAGTATATCCCAGGGTTGAGAAAGCATCCAGCATATGAAGTTGCCTGTCCCATCTAGCATCTATGATCTTGTGAAGGGGAGGTACAAGGAGATCTTATTCTTCAACCTTGTCATGATTTCCTATTTCGCTTTGTCCATAGCCTCAAACAAGTATCCCATGGAAGGCTTCTCGTCACCATCCACCATATGAAGAACTCGCACTAACGGTTCACTAACGCTCACAATAATTGAGCATTGGTACCAAAATACCGAGTCTTCTAGTATGATTTTGGCAATCTCTTTTTCCATCTAATATTTTGATTAACAAGAGTTAACCCATTTGTCACTTGTGAACATTTCCCTTAGTTCATTTCGGAATTTAATAAAGCTGCCAAGAGTGAGAAAGTTTGTAGCAAACCTGGTTACAACGGCTCGACACAACTTTCTTCCATTAGTGAAGTCCCTCCTCATTGTGTTCACAACCCAAGAGTAGTTGTAGATGAATATGCTAAACCGTTTTGCTTTTTCTATAGTTTCGTGAGTGACAGGGAAGTGGTCTGACTTATCATAATTCTCTAGCATCAAGTTTATGCAATGAGCAGCACAAGGAGACCAAAAGAAGATACCATACGTACGAGCCAGCCTCTTTCCCGCAGCTTTATATGCAGCCTCATTGTCCTTGATAAATTGCACCACATTACTTGGACCCACATATTGAATAACCTCATTAAATATCTTAAACAGGATATCTGCATCTTTCGTAAGACAAGAAGTATCAACTGACTTTATGAACATGGTCCCGAGTGGAGAATACGCAAGGAAATTAATAAATGGAACTTGCCTCCGACATGTCCATCCATCACTCATAATTGAGCATCCAGAAGAACCCCATGAAGCTTTCATGTCAAACAAATTATCTCGAATCGCGTGAATGTGACTCTTAAGTGAAGGACACCTCAAACCATAAGCTGTAGGTCCTGTGAATCCCGGCCCAATTGTAGTCATTGTGTCTATGGCTGGCTGATAGTAAAGGGAGTTTGGTGGCATTAAACGGCAAGCCTGCATCGTACCACCACCTAGAAACTTCCATCCTTGCTTGGTGAATCTGTTCTGTAAAAGCCATAGCACTTTTTATACTAGGTTGAGCACCCAGTGTGGTTCTTGGAGAAAATTGAATACCATTCAGTCTCCTCTTTTTGGTAGCATCAGGTACATCTTTCCCATTTTTTCCGTTGTTACACGAGGCAGACTTATCTGCATCACGTCTTCATCATCTTCATCAAACGAAGGCCCACGACCAATGTCCCTGTTAACTCGCTCCTTTCTTTGCTTTTCTTGGCGTTAATCTTCCAACATTCTTTTTATTTAGTATCGAACATCAACAGAGACCTTTTTACAAGCAAGAGCATGACCGAGAATCCCAGCTAGATGTTGTTTAATCCGTGTGATCCCACCCCCTTTTATGTGTTTGTTGCATTGGATGAAAATTGTATGGTTTCTAGCTCCCGACACAACTCTAGCATGCTCCCACGCAAGATCATTTGACTTGGAAGGAGCCAACTGAATAGGTGCCGAAGCACTTGCATCTTCAGCCATGGACTGTCACAAAAATATCACCAAACAACAAAATTAACAAATACCAAAAGAAAATCAGAACAATAAAAGTATGAAACTGATATCTAATAAAAGATAAATGATATGACATATCATTTTTTTTCTGAAACAATCTAATAAAATATGAATGTAATTTCTAACCATGAACTTAATAATTACTATGTTTCAGTTCAACATCTCCATTGTATTGTTACCATAGAACATGATCTTTCAAAAAAAAGAGAAATCTCCAAACACGGCCATTATACAGAAACTTTGTGCAAGGGATGATCAACCACGGGTGTCACTTTAAGGTCTGTAATTGATGAAAAAATGTTAACAATTTACACTTTGTTAACAATTTACACTTTGTGCAAGGGATGATCTACCAGGGGATTTTCACAAGATGGACCTCATTGTTGATTCCCTCTCAATTCAATGGACCTCACGGTTCGCATACCAGGTTTGATTTCTCCAATCAACTATTTTCTTCCTTGTTTGGTTTTTGGGAGTTTTGTGTTGTTAGTTCATTATCTTGTTGTGGGTTCATGTCAGCTTGGGATTAGGAGGTGAACCCCTTACTTGGAACCCCCCCCCCCTCCCCACATTGTATTGGGTTGGTCTACAGTGCGTCCGCCAATAGGGCGGACGTCAGCTAATTTGTCCGCTAGCGCGGGCCCCGTCACTACGAGACAAAAAGTTTACCCGGTATAGCAGGTCACTAGGGTTTGTAGATAACTTTGTTAGATTAGTAGATAGCACTAGAAAACAATTGTAATCTTTCTGCTGCAGAAACTGCCCAGAAAGATAACAACACAAGATCTAAAGATAACCAGAAGCATAAACTAGATAACAGAAGCCTACAAAGTAGATAACATCCGTTCTAAGTGATGGATCTTCACGAGTAATTCCATCCTAAAACCAGCAAACATAAGTCCTAATTGCCTTTCCATGACATATTCGTTGATTGAGACCTATAGAAGTCCCCTTTGTCATCAAATTCAACTGGTATCTCTCGTTAATCATCTTCCGCATCGATTTCTTCTTCGTAGGAGTCCACGGGAGGATTGGGACATGTAGTCCTGTTGTGTCCAAGCTCCTTGCAATTACCGCACCGTCTGCGCTTGTCCTGCTTGGGTCCTTTTGGGTGTTTCGTGTCCGGTGGGTTCGGATTCTTCACGTGGCTGTAGGGATTATCTTCTTTCTTCACAACTCCGTGGGTACCCTATTCAGATTGAGTACACATTCTCGTCATAGTTCTGATTCCATCGGCCATGTGATCCTTCCAATACTTATAATTTGCAAAAGATCTACAACCCAAAGAGGTGTACAATGTCACCTGGCTCTTCATGGCACCCCGACGAGGACCTTGGACGGCTGGGTCGTCACACGACTTCTGAATAGGCTCCTTCATCGAAAGCTCGGTTGCGTAGAATTTCTTATCCGTTTTTACCCACCTATCAGCAATTAAATTTGTAGGGATCCTATTAACACCCTTCTCTTTCAGAACAAGAATCATATGTTTGCAGATCATCTTCGATGTCTCAAACTTAAAGCAAGTGCAGCAAAGACCGCGATTAGATCGTGTACACTGAACAATTTGCTGCAGCAGAAGAGAAGATAATGTTAAAAATCGGGAGAACAATAATCACATGAAAGATAACATTCATTTCAAAATTTATGTAGGAAACCATAGAGAATTACCATAAACGAATAGATAACAATTTCAAAGGATTAGAAAACCCTTGTAAATACGCAGACATTTATTTGATATTTAGGCATCAAAAGTACTACGTGTGTACACTACACTACAAACTAATATCAATTAGTACATGAAGGGAGAAATATGCGTACCACACTGTGCTTTATTTCACCTCTCATCACGTAGAATTGATCAACCTTTGATTCTTCAATGGGAATAACCTTCGTTACTCTGTAATCCTCTGCCATCTCAGCTTGATGCTTGAACTTGAGGAAGATATTATTTGTGAATACCTCAGTTGCATGCTCCTCTAGCTTCCTGAACCTCGTTGTACATATCGGGTCCGATTGGTCAGATTTGAAGTGTTCCTCCCTCTCATTTTTTCGTAGCTTTCCTAACCCAGTCATTAAACCCCTGCAAAGGTCGACCAACTTATCCATATAGGACACAAAATCCTTGAAAAAACTGTTTACGCTCTCGCACCTCGAGGTTGTTGTTTGTCCGGCAAAGAAGAAGAATTTCAGGTATGTCTCTGCCCACATGTGCCTAGCCAAGTAGGTGACTTGGATCCAATGGTTATGAGAGAGGTCCCATCTTTCTACCATGGCCTGCCAATCTTCAAACCAAAAATTCTCGGGTTTCCTACTATGCATACATTTCTTAAAATCAGAAATGAATGCGGCACCCTTCTTCATCTTTCCTTCAGCATTCCGACAAAGATGCCAAGAACACAAACGATGTTTTTCATGTGGGAAAGTTTTTTGAATGGCACTTTTCATGGCTAAATCACCATCCGTAATAACCGACACGGGCATCTTATTCTCCATTGCCTCCTTCAAACAACTCAAGACCCACTCATATGTTTCTTTTTTCTCGTCATGAACAACCGCAAAGGCAAAAACTGTATTTTGAAAGTGATTGTTCACCCCAGATAAAATTACTAAGGGTTTTCGATACATGTTTGCTTTGTATGTTGCATCGAAAATAAGTACATCCCCAAACCTTTTGTAATCTTCCTGTGATCTCCTGTCACACCAAAATAAACTTTGAAGTTCTTGGTTGCTCCCCAATATGAACCTAAAAAACAAAAATAATATACAGAAAGCATTATTAAAGATAAAGAAAATTTTTATAAAGGAACAGAACAATCTGATAGCATGGAAGAAAACATTCTAACAAAAGATAACAATTGTAAGCAAAAGATAGCAATTCTAATGTGTGAACATAATATCAACAGTGCAGAAAACATTATTAGAGTAATAGATAATACTCTTACCTTTTGAAAAAACCATGATGGCTTTTTTTCAGACTATCAATGAACTTCAGAGTCTGTTGGCCATCTCCTTCATTGGAATATAATTTGTCTAGAGAAGCCATTTTGTTATACATATCCTTCTGTGTGTAAGGGACGTTGGCATAGCCTCCGGATTGTTTTACCATCAAAAGGAAGCCTTGACAGTACTTTATGCCCACCTCCTTCAATGATCTGATGTGTTCGATATCTGACTCGGTCACCTTTCTGTGAGACCGGTGCATGCTCTTGCACTGTGGATCAGAAAGTGTGTGAGAATGTACTGGTTGAAAATAATCCACTGTAAACGGCTCCGTAGGTGAAGTTCTTTTAATTCTTATTCGAGCTTTGCAGAGGCACCGAGTGTTTCTAGTATGCTCCCTCTTCCGATTGTCTTTGTATTTCCACTTATCAGATCGGACACCTTGTCGCGCACATACAAAGATCCTAGACTTTGTGAGCTCCTTCGTTTCCGGATCAAAATACCTTCTATTACACCTTCTTATCCCGAAACCCAGCATCAAGGCATAAAGGTTGTACCAGTCAAAAGCCTCAATCTCACTGGCAAAAGTCATTGCCTCCACCTGTTCCTTGGTGTATATTACTCCTGTAGGCAGGGAAGTTGTTATTTTTATCCAAGCAGTTAAAAAGATTAACAACAAGCTTAATATTACATACTGGGTTTCAGATCACCATTTGGAGCAATGACAAAGGAGGCTCTTATTTCATCGTCATCATCCTCATATGGCTCTGTAAGAGAGAAATCGTATCCTTCATCGTCATCCATGGCTTCGAAATCGTATTCGTCTTCTTCATAATCATGAGGCAAAGAACACAAAGCTTTACCTTTGCCATAATAGCCACTTTCTCTAACTTCTCTCGAATTCATCTGGAAGTTTGTTTCTATCCTTCCCTGCTCACCATTACAATTCAAATAAGAAGACTTCAACAAACAAAAAAAAGAATTGCCTCATTTGGAACATATTTTTAATGATGGCAATGTGAATAAAATAAGAAGTTACTAAACATAGTACTAAACATCTGTAAAGGCAACTTCCTTTACATTTATTGTACCTAAAATAATAAATATTTCAACTACAAATCCATTAGTTATACTAGAGAGAAATGTCTGAGGAGCAGATTACAATTGTAGTTATGCAGATAACAATTTCAAAGCCTCAGATTATATGAAACTTTATTGGAGTTAGGTGGTAGTTGTCCAAGAGGGCCTGATGAAATTCTGAACACATTAATTGAACTACCCCAACCATATCATTAATTTATCTTTCCCTAATAATGAAAGTTTTATTAACTCTCCTAGCTTCCCAAAGATTTGTTATTACTCTTTGCAAATGGACAATGTGAATAAAATAAGAAGTTACTAAACATAGTACTAAACATCTGTAAAGGCAACTTCCTTTACATTTACTGTACCTAAAATAATAAATATTTCAACTACCAATCCATTAGTTATACTAGAGAGATGTCTGAGGGGAAGATTACAATTGTAGACGTGAAGATAACAATTTCAAAGCAGCAGATTATACGAAACTTTATTGGAGTTAGGTGGTAGTTGTCCAAGAGGGCCTGATGAAATTCTGAACACATTAATTGAACTACCCCAACCATATCATTAATTTATCTTTCCCTAATAATGAAAGTTTTATTAACTCTCCTAGCTTCCCAAAGATTTGTTATTACTCTTTGCAACAAATGGACAATGTGAATAAAATAAGAAGTTACTAAACATAGTACTAAACATCTGTAAAGGCAACTTCCTTTACATTTACTGTACCTAAAATAATAAATATTTCAACTACCAATCCATTAGTTATACTAGAGAGAAATGTCTGAGGGGCAGATTACAATTGTAGATGTGAAGATAACAATTTCAAAGCCGCAGATTATACGAAACTTTATTGGAGTTAGGTGGTAGTTGTCCAAGAGGGCCTGATGAAATTCTGAACACATTAATTGAACTACCCCAACCATATCATTAATTTATCTTTCCCTAATAATGAAAGTTTTATTAACTCTCCTAGCTTCCCAAAGATTTGTTATTACTCTTTGCAACAAATGGACAATGTGAATAAAATAAGAAGTTACTAAACATAGTACTACACAAATGTAGAGTTAGGATGTTATGATGTTTCTTTACGGCCCACTAATCTTTTGGGTAAAGAAGAACCCAGTTACATGAAATGATGAACGCACCCGTGGCATGATACCATCGTGTTGTTGAACACTCGTGGCGGGACGGAAGGAGAACCCTCGCGTCATTACACTTCATTGCAAAATTACACAATATGACTCCTCAACACAACCACCAAAAAGCTCAAGGCACACCGTGATGTGCTACAACACAAGGCCTTCCGCCATGGAACAGTGTGTGATGGGGACAGCGCCATTGTTCGTGTATCCTTCAAGTGTGTGACTCGGGAGCTTAATTTAATCACAAATAAAGTCACTCAACATGCACGAGCCACATTTACCAATACATCTCGAGCAATTAGTGGGGGAGAATCGATTTTCAGAGTTTTCGGGGTCAGTAAGAGGGAGTTGACCAAACTCAAGTCAATCAGGATTAACCCACACGAGTCGGGAATGAAAATAAAATGTCCCCTCCTTGACCCACACGATGATTGAAATGAAGAAAAATTATAAAAACATGGCTCAAACACAGACAACATTTCTAAGGTAGGAAGATAACAATGGTTCTAGGGTTTAGAAAATTGGAAAACAACTTCAAGGAAGCAGAAAACAATGTCAAAGAAACGTTGGATCACATGCATTTTGCATGGGAGAGAGCCTGTTTTGTAGAATGAAAACATCACAGTGCCGTAATTTGAAACTATAATGGACTTGGAAAACCAAATATATGACTTGATTATTAAGACTCAAATAGGTTGAGTAAAAATTAAAAGCACGTAGACATTCACGTTACAAAAATTTAGTTTTTATGGATTATTGCGAGCCCCATATGTTCTTTGTTGATTTATGTTCAACAATGAAGAAGAAATTCCAGCCAAGTAATATGAAAGGTGCCCTATATTGAATCTCAGAGAGCGTAAACAGTATCAGAGTGACAGACAACATTTTCTGACCTTTAGACAGCAATATCACGTTCACAGATATTATCATTTGAATTGAGCAAGTTCACAACGAATGTTGCCTTACTCGGTGTAATTTGACTCACACAATGTAGACTTAGGATGTTATGATGTTTCTTTACGGCCCACTAATCTTTTGGGTAAAGAAGAACCCAGTTACATGAAATGATGAACGCACCCGTGGCACGATACCATCGTGTTGTTGAACACTCGTGGCGGGACGGAAGGAGAACCCTCGCGTCATTACACTTCATTGCAAAATTACACAATATGACTCCTCAACACAACCACCACAAAGCTCAAGGCACACCGTGATGTGCTACAACACAAGGCCTTCCGCCATGGAACAGTGTGTGATGGGGACAGCGCCATTGTTCGTGTATACTTCAAGTGTGTGACTCGGGAGCTTAATTTAATCACAAATAAAGTCACTCAACATGCACGAGCCACATTTACCAATACATCTCGAGCAATTAGTGGGGGAGAATCGATTTTCAGAGTTTTCGGGGTCAGTAAGAGGGAGTTGACCAAACTCAAGTCAATCAGGATTAACCCACACGAGTCGGGAATGAAAATAAAATGTCCCCTCCTTGACCCACACGATGATTGAAATGAAGAAAAATTAAAAAAACATGGCTCAAACACAGACAACATTTCTAAGGTAGGAAGATAACAATGGTTCTAGGGTTTAGAAAATTGGAAAACAACTTCAAGGAAGCAGAAAACAATGTCAAAGAAACGTTGGATCACATGCATTTTGCATGGGAGAGAGCTTGTTTTGTAGAATGAAAACATCACAGTGCCGTAATTTGAAACTATAATGGACTTGTAAAACCAAATATATGACTTGATTATTAAGACTCAAATAGGTTGAGTAAAAATTAAAAGCACGTAGACATTCACGTTACAAAAATTTAGTTTTTATGGATTATTGCGAGCCCCATATGTTCTTTGTTGATTTATGTTCAACAATGAAGAAGAAATTCCAGCCAAGTAATATGAAAGGTGCCCTATATTGAATCTCAGAGAGCGTAAACAGTATCAGAGTGACAGACAACATTTTCTGACCTTTAGACAGCAATATCACGTTCACAGATATTATCATTTGAATTGAGCAAGTTCACAACGAATGTTGCCTTACTCGGTGTAATTTGACTCACACAATGTAGAGTTAGGATGTTATGATGTTTCTTTACGGCCCACTAATCTTTTGGGTAAAGAAGAACCCAGTTACATGAAATGATGAACGCACCCGTGGAACGATACCATCGTATTGTTGAACACTCGTGGCGGGACGGAAGGAGAACCCTCGCGTCATTACACTTCATTGCAAAATTACACAATATGACTCCTCAACACAACCACCAAAAAGCTCAAGGCACACCGTGATGTGCTACAACACAAGGCCTTCCGCCATGGAACAGTGAGTATTACCCCCGCCGGTGTCAGAGCTACCTATCACTTCCGAAAATCAAGGATTTTTATCAAAAAATGACCAAAGAGCAGCGAGCCTGGATGTATGAGGTGGGTCTTGGTGGTTTGGAGCATCTGCAAATCACAGGGACCCCCGAGGAATTCAACAAATTCATCTACAATGCTTTTGAAGTAGATGGATACTTGACGGCGCATGGCCGGTCGCTCAAGATCACCGATGAGATTGTCGGTTGGCTGCTAGGTATAAGTTGGGAAGGTGAGATTTTCAAACCTGAGCCAACTGACAAAGAGGCTCAGCTAATCGGCCAAAGTATCGGACTTGTGCAACCAGTTACGTCGGTTGAATCGTACATGAGGTGGTTTGCTGCTGAGGAGAATAGGGAGATTCTGACGGATGAGTGGAAGCGCAGGGCGGTTGCATTTGTTCTTGGATGTTTTGGAATGCCGCAAACTCGGCAAGGTGTTAGGTCCACACTAGCTCGCTATGTGGTGGATCTTGAGCACCTCAAAAAGGTGAACTGGGCTGCAACATGGCTCCATCACTTCCAAGAACAGCAAATCAAGGTGCAGAAAGGGAAAAGCATCCGCGGCGGGGGATGTATTTTGATCCCAATGGTAAAGATTACTAAAACTGTTTTCAGATACTTATTAATGTTGGTTACAAGCTTACTGTTTCCTTCCTTCACCTTACAATTGTTTTCAATGTTTATGTAGCTTCTGTATTTAGAGAAATTCTGCCCGAAGCTGCTGAAAAATCCTGATGGGTGTGAAAACCAGGATGCTAGTCCGAGGCTTCAGTTTTGGACCACTGAACTTGTTGCAGAGAGATGGAAGTTTGTGCAACAAAACCAAGATGTAAGTAGATATCTACTGAAAATTTACAATTGTTATCAATCTGTTGAAATAGTTAACTTTGAAGTAATTGAATGTTTCTGCTTTTGTTGGTTATATAGTTGAAGCTGAGGAGACTCGAGGAGCCTGTCAAGGAGGAAAAAATCTACGAGAAGTTTGTGCAACAAAACCCAGAACTTCAAACCAAAGATGTTGAAAAAATCTTTGAGAAACTTTTCGAGAAAATTTCCATGAAGCAGCTGGCGGCGAATTGCACAGGTTGATCAAGTCTGAAGGAGAAAAGGAAGGTGAGGAAAAAAGAAATGTTGAGAAGGAGAAGGAGAAGGGGAAGGAGAAGGAGAAGGAGAAGGAGATGGGTAAGGATGAGGAGGGAGAGAGCGAGGAGGAAGAGAAAGAAGAAAAGTTTAAAACTCCCATTCAAAAGAGGAGAAAACTGGAGGAAGAGGAGGTCAACAGTCCCAGTGGGCGAACAAACCAAGACACACAGGTACGCAAACAAACATTTGTTTACTATTTCATTAAAGGTGTTCTGTAAACACTTACAAATGTTGTCTCTGCTGTTATCATTTTAGGTGGCTTCAAATTTACCACCAAAGCCCTTTCTCGTGTCTGGTTCTCCGAAGCTACGAGGGAATCTAGTGGGAAATGAATGGGGAAAGGCTCTTCACATTATCAGACGGTCTCCTCGGGGTCATGGTAGGGCCTTGAAGAAGAGGCCGTCAGCTGGATTTACCTACCTTCCCCAAATGCCCACCGGTGACGAGTGTTTTCTTCACTACTACCTCACGTACAAGTACGAGAAAGAATACAGCTTGCAGGACGCTAAAATTCCTAGCGAACTATATACGTAAGTTTTATTTAAGACACATTAGCGTTCAAGTAAAACTTAAATGTTTTAAAAAATTAGTGATACTTATTTACATTTCATGCAGTGAGGAGGTGGTGAGAATAGGGAAGATTACTACTCTGTCAAGGGGAAGCTCGTGGCGACTCCGCCAAGGTGAATGGTTCGACAACGACGTAAGTATTTTGCTCTCGGTATTGAAGAATGTTATCAAACCCATGAAAAAGTTTTCTTGTGACTGTGAAGTCATAAAATTGACTTTTTAATCACTCAGGTCATTGATGGGTACCTCATGTATCTTCATGAAAAAGAGAAGAACCGGCCATACGAAGATAAAAAGAGGATCTGGTACCTGAGCTGCGAGTATTCCGTAAGTTTCCCCCCCTCTTCATTTTGATAATTTCATTATATTTAAACTTTTTTTTCCATATGGTATAATGAGTTGTTATTCTCTTTCAGTTGGTGGATAAAGAAAGACCTGGGCTGAAGTTGCACGATGTTTTTTGTGGCGACTGGAGGGAAATGGGCTATGTAAGTGATTTCATTACAGTGGTGTTCTCTGTCTTTACAATTTCTTTCCAGAAATATAACTTTGTTATCTAGGAGGTCACTGATTTTTTTCACTCTAATTTGTTTTATCATAAAATTAGATTGCTGTGCCTTTGAATGTAAAGAACTCCCACTGGCTGATGATGGTCATCAGTTTTGTGGATTCGGAGATTTACATTCTAGACTCTCTGTCCGGGCATGGCTACAGAGAGGAACACATTAAGGCCAAGGTCAGAAGCATGCACACTGTCCTCTCTCGTCACACTGAGTACACAGAAGACATTACCAAATGGTTAATTTGGTATATGAATGATGATGTGCATCAACAGCCAAATGGGTAAAGTTTCTTAGGCTTTACAATTGTTTTCCCATAGTTTGACGTTTTTATTTCTTTCTTTACTCATGTTCTCCAGACTAAACTTCACAGGTGTGATTGTGGTCCCTTCATGTGCTTCTTCATGACGCACCTCAAGGAGTTGGTTCCGAATCCTCGCAAAGATCTCAGAGTCAACATGGACTATGTGAGAATCTGGATTGCAAATGAGATGGCGGATTTAATATACAACGCCCTTAATGAAGAGGTCCTTGACGGGGTGAAGGAGTTGAAGAAGAAGGAGGAACACCTCCGGGAATGGGCATTCTTGTATAGGAAAATTCCTTCAGCGACCTGGTCATCACCCAATTCCCTGAAGAGGAAGGCGGCAAAGGCGAAGAAGAAAACGGCAAAAGTATGAATCTAATTATTTGTTGTCATGTCTGAAACAATGTTTGATTTGTTATGTTTTTTTGAACATTTTTAGTATTCTGGTTTCATGGGGAGGTTATGATCATTTTGATTGTTGTGTTTTGTTGATCTTTTTATCAGAAATTTTTATCTTATAGAACTTTTGGTTATGTAACAATTTTTATCTGGGCATTTATAGCCTTCTAACTCTCAACTACCAGTTCTCATTGAGTGAAAGACCAAGGAGCCCATCTACCCACATTAAATTCATAAATGCACATTGTGTAGCTAACAAATATTTTCTTTACTTTTACAATTGTTATCCCTGTTGGCTGAGAATGCTATCTGGACATTTATTGTCAACTAACTCCCAACCACCAAGTTTCTTCTTTTATTTCTAGCTCACCAACCACTTCAAATACATACACCTACCCATTCACTCCCATTCAGAGATTATTTTCTTCTCTCACCCTTACCTCTTCTATTCTTCCTTCCCTCAACAATGTCTCAACATAGTTTCAACTCTACAACCACACAACACAACACTCCCACTAAAGCTCAAGACTACACCATAACAAGCAAGTTATGGTGTAGGTGGTGTAGGCTTGAGCTTTGTTATTGTAGCCGTAACCCGCTTATTCGAACCGCACATACGCCGAAAACGATGGACGCAACTTGAACAAAAGGTATAGGTCGTCAATGCAAGTATATATGCTGGGAAGACGAGTTTCTCAACACGTGTTTTCCTCAAGAACTCCCAAAACGGCAGGAGATAGTAACTACAATCCGTAAGAGACTGGAAAAAGGCGAGCAGGTTTCGAAAACTTAACTATACATATGTGAAATTATTCTGTTTAGGCCATTTAGTCATTTGTATCGTATTAATTTCATATTAAGCTCACTTCTGCTGATCGTTGATGTTTAACTTTGATTATTTGGTTTCACTGATCTTTTATCAATGATTGTTATCTTTTTATTTCTACTGGTTATCTAGGTTATATCATTTGTTTTCTGCTTTCGTATTAATATTGTCTAATTGTTATCTTTCTGGAAATTTTGTTTTCGGATGCCTTATAAATGTTATCTAGGTCAAAAAAGATTCCCTCCAGGGACCACATTTTTTGTCCGCTAGCGGGTATTTTCGTAATAACCGGGAAGTACCGGCTGAGCCGGTTACTTCCGGACGCACCAAAGTTTTTGCCCATTGTATTGGGTTGATCTTATTTGTGCTGCAAATGGTCTATACAACATAAAAGATTCATACTTGGAAACTTATTTTGATAAAATCCATTTTAGGGAAGGAATGCACTTAAAATGGGACTGATGGAGTAATCAAAATTTTGCATTTTTGTGGGTGTTTTGTATTTTCTAGTTCATATCTTGTTAAGGGTTCATGTCAGATTAGAAGGTGAACCCCCGTATTGTTAATGTAAAGTGAAACTAGACTAAACCCACCACAAACCAAGATGGGTCATAGCAAATCGCCTCGTTTCATAGATAGAACTGAACTTAGATTAGCATTAAAGTAGAGTGGAACTAGACTAAACCCACCACAAATCCACAATTATTAACATAAAAAGAACACTTCAATAAGTTTTCAGCCAAACCCAAAAAACAGAGGAACTCATGACTTCACTCACTGATGTCTGATCACTCACACACTCACCGCCAGGGGATTTTTTCAGAATTTTGCGAAAAAATCTCACTCTCTTACATAGTTGCACAATGATTTGAGCAAAAACTAAGCATATAATTTTCAACCAACCCCAAACAGAGTATGAACTGAAGCTTTGACCTGAACGTACAAGATAAGGAGCTGAAGTTTGACAACTGAAGTTCGATATTACTTACAGTTCGTCAAACAGAGGATGACCTGCAGCGTAGTACGGTAGTAGAATTTCGGTGATCAGATCGATGCAGCAGAAGCGTCGTGGAGAAAAAGAGCCCTAGCCGAACCCTGTACTTCTCCGTTTCTGTTTTTTAGATGTTTATTACTTTTTTTGCTTTTATTTGACACAGCCCGAAAACTTTTTTAAATTACAAACCGACCCCGAATGCATTCCGGCCAAAATTTGTAAAACCGTCCGAAACTCACGAATCATCCCGAAACACTCGGAATCACCCCGAAACAGGCCGAATTTCAAACCGGTGCGTTTCAGTACCGGTTTCCTTTCGCTTTTGGACCGGAACGGTATGTTTCGGCCAAAACGGAACGGAATTACATACAATTTTAGAAGGTGGTGGATGATTTTTTTACCAGTTTCAATAAGTAGGATTTTTTACAAATGAGAGATGCAGTAAGCCTATTTCAATATTTGCGGATGCTTGTGTTAGTTTTGATATACTGGGGATATGCTTTAAGTAATTAAGTGTACATTTTTTGCAGTACCAAATGCATACAACATATTCCTTTAACAATATTTAATTCTTCCTATGAAAAGAGAATATAGTGTCTAAAAATGAGTATGCCTAAATACTACATTTGAATATATTGTTCAATGATATATATATATATATATATATACATACATACATATAGGATAATTGACATAAAACCTACCTGCTGTATTACATTTGTGACACAAAATCTTCTGCACTTTCAATTTTCCACACCAACCCCCTACAGTTTACTATTACGTGACACTTACCCAAAATCGGTAACGCCGTTAAGGAATTGGATGGAACAAAGTCAAGTGACCAACACATGATGGTCTTACTGGTAATTTCTCACTTTGATTACATGACTTTGTTCTGTTTAATTTATCAACCGCGTTATCGATTTTGGGTTAAGTGATTTTGTAAACTGTAGGGGGTCGGTGTGGAAAATTGTAAGCGCAGAGGATTTTGTGTTACAAGCTAATAGTGCATGTTTGTTTTATGTCAATGACTCGTGTATATATATATATATAGTTTCTCACACAACGCTCTCTATTATTATTTTCTTTGAATTTGCAGTCTATAAATTGGACCTCTTGTGCTTTACTCAATTCGAGTAAGAGATTGTTCTCCTTCTCTCTGTTTCTAACATTATGATCATTACTATAAACTCTAACGTAAAATTGGCGCATAAAACTAATGCAACATAATTTTTGAAACGCATCACTTCAAGAAAATGCAATGATAAGAAATTTAAAGAAAATGAAGTCCATATGCAATTTATATGCTATTTTAAAGTTTGTAAGAGTTTATATGGTGCATAAGTTCCTAACGTGTTATACCCGTATAACCCCTATACCTTAATTTAATTATTAAAAAAAATCATTTTACACACAAAAACCCAGCCGTAAAAAGAAAAAGAGTCCTAGAGCATCTCCTATGGGACATGTAAACGGCGGTTATCTTTATATATAAAAGAGAAGGTGAAAAATGTGTCTCCAATGGGCTCCCTATTCCGTTATTTATTATACCGGATAGTTATCCCGCTCTCTATGTTTAAAGAGCATGAAATGGGATAACTAAATGTTTTGTGTCTATTTCTCTTCTCTGTTTATACTTCAATTTTTTTTTTATTTAATTCATATCTACAACAACTACTTTTAGCTAACTTTTTTTTTTGAAGACATCTAACTTTTACTTAGTAGCATCGGAGATCGTATCAATTTTTTTCTATAGTTAAATAAAGAATGAAATTTTATTTAAAATATAAATAACTTATAACTAGTATCATTGGAGATGCTGGGATTAACTAGATGTCTGTGCCAAAACTATAGGCAATCCATGAAATCTCCTGTGAATCACCTACTATTTCTTCACTGTCTTCATCAACTTGGTTGAGGTCGCCTTGTACTCCTCCATCTGGTCCTTTGCTTCTGTCTGCTCTTTGGTCGGTGAACTTCGAGCAGAGGAGATCTGTAATCAAATCAGTATCTTCTCGTCGTCTTCTGACAATATCATATGCTAATTTGCAGCCGCTAATATGTCACTGGAAAGCCCTAAAACAAAATGCCAAGCACTGTTGTTCTAACCTAATGACGCTACAGGCATTCTCTCTGACAAAATCTGATGAGAAGACAGACCATGAAAGCAAGAAGTCAAATAAAAGTACTACTATGGAAAAGGTATGCGATGATTCCCAATTTCATGGGCTGCAAAGATAGAAACTTATTTCCTTGGTTTCTGGGAGAGTTTTATATTTTTATTTTGACGGGTTACACAATGTTTTCGTCGCGACCGGAAACATTGCTTCTTTTTTTTAGAAACGTTGCATTAAGGAACATTGTTTTGTTTTTGAGGGGTCACATAATTTTCAGGAACATTATTCTGGATCCGCTCAATACGTTCTTCTGAAGTTGAAGAAACATGAATCGCGACCAATTTAAAAAGAGAATTCTCTATCAAGGTTCAAGGACAGCCTCCTGTAAGTTTAAATTATATATTTCCCGTAGATTTCAAAATTAGGGAGGTTCTCGAATTCAAATTCATGCCTTTGTTGTGTTCTTGATATTCAAATGAAGAGTAATTTACTCAAAAATTATGTAGTCTTCCTGCTTTCTCCGTGACTATTGGCTTAAGATTCAAACTTTTGCAAGAAGATTTCTTTAAATTCCGGGTGGGGCTAATGATAATAATCTAGGTAGATAGTTTGTCGTACTTGTTCCAACACATAAATACGGGAGAGGTGCCCATTTCTAACTTATTTATTTTAACAAGAGGAAAGCACACAGCGTAATAGAGTCTCATATCGTAGGGCATGCAACTATAATATGTTAGAGCGTTCTCTTCATATTAAGTCAATCAACTTAATGAGAATTATAGATATAAGCTGAACAGAGAAAAGAGATAAGACTGTTGATGTAGAATCTTCTTCTTGGCACAAGTCATTGTTTAATTTGGAACAATACATTTTTTTTTCGCATTGATCTTCGCTTTGGACGTGAACCACTTTTTTTTTTTTTTTTTCTGAATAGTACTCCAGTCAACTTTGATTTTCTTCTTATATTTACTTCAACCAACCTTTGCCAACATTAAAGAAGATAGAACCAATACATGTCACTAGAGCTAAACACTTCTCCTTAAATATACAATGAGCCACGGTTATATACGTTAATACTGATCCTTAGATTTGCATGTGATATACTCATGAGGGAAATCTGATTATTTCAAAAGCTACGGACATGACAAGAAGTTATAGCATCGTATCGATATTAATTCAAATAAAAAATTGGACTTGCTATTTTGTTTTGCTGGAAAGAACAAGCTATTTACATATCTTTTCTATATGTTTTCTTACATGCAGTGATGATTTATTTCCATGATTTTATAATTTCGATATTGAAACGTTCGATATAAAATTTATAGATCTTACCAGTTGTTTAATAGTTGGTAAAAAATATAAAAATACAAGTAGGAAAATGCATATGCATACAAATTGATGGTTAGATCAAACTCTGAGCCACAAATTTTCTAATTAGTAAATAACTTGTTGCACACTTTGAGAATAGAAGATAGGAAATGTTCTATTTTAACTTTGGCAAGGAGGGGTTAAAGTTAAGCTCCATATTCTCCAATACCGGCTATGTATTTTCTCAATCTCTCAAACTTGTTACGTATGAAGAATGCTAATCCTTGATTACATTATCAACATGCTCTCTGGTTGAACTATATCTAACTTTCTTCTTCTTCCGTTGCACCAACTGAGTTCCTAGGCCCATGGTCATTGCTAACTGAAAATATGACATAAACTTTCCCCTCTGTAGACCGTTCAAGTAAGAAAAATCATTAGTGTTTCAGACCTAAGTTAGTAGAAAATAGTGGTAGGGAAAACCTGCTCTAGATGTTCTTTCACTCAATGTGTCTGTTTTAATCTATTGACACTAAGGCCTAGTTTGTTTTTTAGTTTAAAAATATGGGATTGAGAATGTTGGGATTATTAGTGATGGGATTGAGAGTGCTCATTGGAGTTGAAGATGGTGTTTGATAAATGATAAGGTTGGTGTGGGATTAAATATCAAAATGACCAATTTAACCTTCACTCGACTGACATGGTAGGGAGGAAGCAAAATAGAAGATGAGGCTGTTTGGTCATTTTGGTAGGGCCACATCCGGCTTAATACCTGGTCCACCCAGGTATGAGATAAGCCTCCATATGAAGGACTATTTGTGGGCCCTGGATAGTTAAGGATTTGACAACATTTTCAAACAAACAACATTCTTAGCCAACTTGGGCTTGGTAATCCCATCCCAAGTCTCCAAGATGAACAACAAACGAACCCTTTGCTTTGTGTTAATCTTGACAAGTTTCAAAAATCTAATGGACTATCTTTACAGTTCACATGTTATAAAAATCTGTTTTGAGGAGAAAAAAAAAAGAATTACAACTCTATTTACCTAAGGCTTTCACGGAGATTAAACGCATGCCTTAATTGGTGATGGTAACTGCACACTGGAAAAAAAGTGGAAAATCGGTTAAGGCTCTTACATACGCCGAAGTTGTAAGAGTAGATACCTTGGTCGATGCACTTCGATGATGTAATATAATTAGAAATTTACCCAGTACCACGTGTTCAAACCACCACCATAGTTTATGAAATGTTTGAATCGTTTACATTTTCAATTTGATATAACTGTCTGGTGAGTCCAAAATTTCACTTTCTCTTAACATAGACTGGTTAAATTAAATCTATATTATATATAAAAGTTAGGAGGTGAGCAAATATTCACTCTCCATATGCCATTTGACATCCACATCTCTATATACCATTTGGCATCCACATCATGTCATGCATGTCAAGTAATAACAAATTAAAGTGTTCCATGTCATTTACATATTGTAATTTAGATGAGTGAGTGAAAATGAGTATTAATTAACACTAAATACAAAATCTGTAACTTACGACATTAAAGTGTCAAATTTAATAATTTTATTAATAAGGATAATATTATTAAAAAAAATAAGATGTGAAAGGTAGGAAGTAGTTGAAAAATAAATTGCTTCTTCTACTAACATGTCTTTTTTTAGAATCACCAACATGTTTTTAGTTATGCATATTCTGTCTTCTTGTAATAACAATGTCTTACTAATGAATTTGAAATCGATTGAATTAAAAATTAAAGTTACTAAATTACTTGATAATATATTTCTTCAATTCTAAAATAAATCGAAAAACGTAAGAGCATATAAGTTTTATATTTTCACTTTTGGAGTAGTACTTTTAACAAGAAGTGCAATAAATAAATACAAATGACACTCAAACAAAAAAAAAATCTTGAAAATATTTATCGATGATGTCAAAAAATATTTACTTATTAAATGTAAAACAAACACTCAGAAAGTCCATTGTTAGTATTTTTCTCAATTATTCTAGACCTTTGCGTAATCGTCAACCAAACGCCCACTCAACTGACTGAAATTAAATTTTGTGTAAAATGTTTGATATATTCCTATTAACAAATTAATAATGATACTCTTCTTGAAAAATGGAAATTAATAAAAAAGCGATTGACACTGGCTAACATTTTTCTGAGCATATGTACATTTTTATTCTATTACTAATAAAAATATGTCAAGATGTAACCAAATAATATGTTGCATTATATTTATATATATTCTAATTTAGATTAGTTAGTTAAAATGTTTGTCAAGTAATTTTTTATTATTTTATTGAAAACATAGGGGTTTATTTCAGCAGTACTATTACGTTTATGAAATATGCCCTCAGAATTTTAACAATGAATGAATTGTTTTATAAATATATTGAATTAAAGATCTAATTAATAAATTATATTAGATTAAATTTTCACAATTTTAATCGTAAATTATTTTTGGAAAAATTTATAACATATAAGTTGTTATATTTAACTTTTTGAATAGTACTTTTTAACACGAATTACAACAAATAAATACAAAATACACTAAAACTTAAAATAAAACTCCGGAAAATCTTTACCAATGGTCTCACAATATATTAATACCTTAATATGAAACACGTACTTAGAAATTCTATAATTAGATGTTTCTTATTTACACTGAAATTTTTTGTTATCGTTAATCGATAGCTCACTTAGCTCATTCAAATTTAATTTTGTGTAAAATATATGTCTAATTTATAATGATTCATTTCTTAAACAAAAACTGTTAATCAAAAACAAAAATAAGTATAGACACAAGCCACTGTTTTTCCAAACGTATGTATATTTTTATTCTATTAATGATAAAATGATACTTATTCTAAGAAACATGGCTATTTAAAAGAAGTACAATGAGAAAGATGGGGTGAATGGTTGCTTGAATAATTGAGACTTTATGACATTCACATCAATCCTGTTGTTAATCCTGAAACTCATAACGAATGATTGAGGTTAAATCTCCAATTTATTATTAAATTATTTTATAATATTTTTTTCCTATAGCCTGTTTTCTTTTTATAAGTCGCCTTGACAATCTGTTGTATGTGGTCTCTCAGGTAAAATACACTATCCACAATAGCGTAATCATCACTAAGACTCCACGAGAAATAAATTATTAGTATTTTTTTAATATATAAATACCTACATTTTGAGCAACAAAAGTCAAAAATTTCACAACGAATTTGATGTCCTTCGTTTTTTGAGAAGGCCATAGGTTTAATTTCTCTTCTTATAATTCTGTACACCCATAGTATGTTGACAATTACACAATTTGTATATAATATTTTATTTTATGTTAAAAATATGGATTACACTATGTTTAGTTTTCTCTTTAATGTCTCTCTTTGTAATTTTTGATGAGTTTCTTGTGGTTCAGAGACACAATACATGAAAAGTATTTTATAAGACGTATTATGCCATTTCACGTGAATTTTTTTCATTCAGTACTGTTTTAACTATCACAAAATATAAATTTTTCAATACCTCAAAAAGGAAAGGGATAAAAAAAAATTGTTTTGATAGTTTTAAAATAGTTTTCATTAATTGCAAGCGATCTTGTAAGAAGTAAGTTTACAATAGTTTAAATTTATTCGTTTTTTCTTATTTGTACACTCGATCACATAATGATTTTCTATACCTCTATCTTCCGAGATTCAATTGGATTAATTTCAGCTACACTATTTATATACAAAAGAAATATGAACGTTTTAGAGCTTTTCTCCCCATGAATACTGGTCATTTGTTCTAATTTTTTGTAAGATTTTAACTAACACAGTTAGATTCATTTATGTTACTATTATCTTTTTAAAAATGAAGAAATTGATCTTATAACAGACTCGCGCATCGCGCGGACGCGCGGGGTATCGCCTAGTTTGTAATAATAGGAATTGAGGTACAACTAAATTAGCTGTAGATGGTAATTTAAGTAGAAACTGCTTTGCATATTATGGAAACCTAAAGTGATAATGCTATGTTGGGTTCACACACAATTTATTATCCAAAATTCGTTACATTAATCAGAAACCACTCTCCTTGGAACATAAACAACAAACTTTGCCTTCACATGCTAGAAAGTGTACATGCCACGTGCAGAGCCCGTGCTGAGCACGTGCACCCTACTAGTAAGATAAAAGAATATCATACATGTAATTCATGTATAACAAAAATAAACTAATTCTTCAAAAAAAAAAAAAAAACAGAAGTAACCCATTGACTGATTCAAAAAAAAAAAAAAAAAAGGTAACCTATTAACGGAAGAAAACAAAACAACATGCTAATTTTTCAAGAAGGGAATAAAACTTTAATTGGGAAAAGTAGGTTCGTAACAAAAGTCCATCCATCTTTAGCAGATAAAATAAAATCATGCATATAGTAAATACTCAAGGATGTAAGCACTTGCATATCCACTGACTACAGCTGGGAACAATCTGTTTTTTTGAAAGAAACGGTCTTCTCTACAAGATCATAACCCACCAGAAAGTTCTTTTGTAACATGTTCCCGAATATCACTGGCCCAAAATCAGGAACAATCCCTAAGCACAAAACTCCTTCATCTGTCTCAATAAATGCATTTGATTGGGGTATCTCTAAATCAGCTCCATCAAATATAAATGTTATAGGTCCCCCATTGAATTGGGTACTACTAGAATTGTAACACAAGTTGTACATCCCTAGAGGGTCCGGGATCGGAGTACCTTTGATGTCTTGTTTCAACTCGCTTTCTATACCGGTAACTATGGATTTAGGAAGATAAGTTAAAGTCGTACCAGAATCGATAACTAGCTTTCCCGCTGTTTCTTTTGGGTATGGATATGTACTGTTTCTTATCTTGACGCTGTTCAATGTCAACACATAGAAGGTACTTATTTGAAATGGTACCAAAGGGGTAGAAACAACCCCTGGGCCTGACACCACTGAATCGTCACCAAAGCTGATCTTCCCTGTGGCGTTACATTTCGTGTCCCCTAAACAATAGGAGAATTTTCCATTAATCAATTTGTACAATTGGGTCGCGAATGAAATATTTCCACCTCCAAGCCCGATGAGACCTGTAGATGAGTTTTCAAACGTGCCTTGGGCGGAATGCCCACACCCAAAAACTAGATTCGGTATAGATGTTGACCCAAAGGTGAATGTTTCAGCAGCGACATCCCCACGAGAATAGGATTTGTCGCCGTAGGTTATTTCATAGGCACACTTGGTGGGATCAGTTCTGGAACAATGGAAAAAGGGCTCTCGGCAAGTTGGAGATGAGCAGTTCATGGATTTGTATGTGGACGAGTTTTTGGGGTCAAAGAAAGGGGCCTTTTGATAGTAACAGTCATCACAAGGTGAACATTGTGTCCAAGTTATGTCGCTACCGGTATCAACCTCTCCATAAAATGGAGTAGGTGGAGAACCAACAGATGATACAATGATGTATCCTACACCTGTAGGAAGCGCTTGTGCTTGAAAATTTTTGACAGATTTTGAGGATGCTTCTCTAAAGTAAGCAGCTCGAGAATTAGAGATATGGAACGCATGTTTAGCTCGGTCAGAGCTAGTTTTTGTTGCATTGTATAATGGGGAGAGTGGAGAATCGCGGTGGATGAGATCCATTGTGAAACCCCCACCGGAAGTTAGAATTGGTAGCTGAATGACGCTCAGGAAAATAAAGGAATGCAGGAACACAAAAGTTGCCATGGCAATACCTTTGAGTCAAGAGTTTGAATGAGATAGACCAAGAATTGTACAACTTTTATAGTCTAAGAGGAAAGAATCAAATTTAATTGAATTAATTGATGATGGGAGTCGTAATGAATTTAATTTATAACACATCTCTTCAGAAGGAAATTTAAACCTTGGTTTCTCAAAAAAAAAAAAAAAAAAATTAAACCTTGCACGAATGAGTAATTAATTTTTTTGGTACAACATTTTTTTTTCCGGTACCACTAATAATGAGCGATTACAATCATTATTGGCATGTTTGGTTTTCTAGTATTAGTGGTATTAACTAGTATTGGACTTTTTTTTTGATGACTAGTATTGGACTAATTATAGTATTGTGATTATTAATAGTTTGTTTGGTTTGTTCTGGATTAAAATTTAATACCAGTACTAAATAGTGAAAAATATGAGTTTAATACCCTATTTTAGTACCCTCCCCAAGAGAGTATTAACAGTATTGGACTATTCAGTATAGTTGGAATTGAACATTAATTACACCAACAACTATTCATAATACTTTGTACGGTACATAATCAAACACAGTATTAAATATAATACAGCTAATCCAGTCCAATCCTATCCGACCTAGTCCAGTCCAGTACAGTCCAGTACAGTCAAGTCCAAAAAACCAAACGTGACCTACAATTCCTAAACTGGTTTATTGTAAAATTTAATTTTTTTGATGTAATTTGTAAAATTTAATTTAAAAATGTTTTGCTTTGAACAATAACTGTTATGAAATATATAATCTGATATGGTGAATATTCACAGAATATTGTACTACCATGTATAGATGATACTGATTGGCCCCCACACCTTATATAAAGGGTGGTTTGGTGGAGAATAATACATACTTGATATTCCTCACGATATTGTTCTCTCTTCTCTACTCTTGAGTTTATAACACGTTATCAGCACGCTCTACCGGAAGAGAAGATCTATAAAAAGAAAAGGTACGATTATTTATGAATGTTGTCAAGATCAAGATGATCAAACGAAAAAAATAATTTTCGATCTTGATTGTCTCATCTCTTATGTGATTCAAAGTTGACTCAAATCAACGACACGTCGTAAAAAATAATTTAGAGCACTTAGATGCTCCACTTAGTGCGTTTGTTCTTCTAACCCCAACTTATTTAATCCGATCTAGAGCAAATACATGCTCCGCCTTGTGCGTTTTTGAAGACCTCGGTCTATTTAGATCTAGAGATGAGCATATGATTTAGAGCAATTATGAGCTCCGACTTTATGGCGAAAAATTATCTGCAAATCTGATTTGAAAAAATTAGAGGCCAAATCCGATCTGAAAAAAAAAAACTGACCTAAAAAAAAAAAAAAAAAAAAAAAAAAAAAAAAACTTCACCGCCCCCAGGAATTGAAGAAACCACAACTGGTTGGTGAGTTGGCCACTATGCACTAAACATAGCACTATTGCCATTGGGACTAGCAGAGATTGCAGTATTGAGGCAACCAATTTTATATTTATAATTGATCTTTCGCTGCTTGCTCCCCCCCAAAAACAAAAAATCATAAACCACTTCTGAGATTGGAACACCAACACACGGGGTAGGGCATCAGCTGCTGAAACAAACCTGGAACCTATGGTTCCTTGCTAGTGCAACCAAACGATAATCCAAAACCCGGAGAAATCCGCCAACAATAGTTTTGAAAGAAATAATGATAGTGTTCAAATCTAAATTCTTAAATAAGAACTTCCTATAATAAATGAAATACTTCCTACCTGCCTGTTATCGTACATTCAGATATCACATGATCGTTCTAATAACCACAAGTAACCGCATACTTTTCAAAGAGACATTCCAAAATTTAAGACTTTAAAACAGTTACACGATACACACGTAACACACGCCAAACACATTTTGATAGTTAAAAGTGCTGTGCATATAAACTTACTTGGATTGAAGATGGATCGTCACACGAAAGCAAACAGCCTCCTAGTATTTGTAGTATGGATCCTCCACAAATTCACCGCCTATGAACTCGGTGTCTACAATATCAATTATTTCCTAATTAACATTAAATCATCACAACTATAGTGCAACAAGGTCCTATATGCAATGTACTTATTCCCTTATCCAACTCCCTCCGAAATACATTAACTATAAGCATAAGTTTTGAATAATTTGATAAAGAGAATAATAATTTGTAAATATAAAATATAAAACCGAAATAAAGAGTAGTTTAGAAAATTACTTAATTTTGTTATAGGTATAAATAAATATTAAAATAGCTATACATGTTGAAAGTATAAATATCAAAATTATAAATGCTGGTATATTCTTCTCTAGATTGGGTTGAACCGAAAAGTTATTATTTACGACAAATGACATTTTATTCATGAAATCTGGAACCTTGAAATATAATACCAAATTATTTAACTTAGTAAAATAAAATAAATAGAAGTTGGTAACCTCCTATTACCATATAATATATACCACATACCCTAATACATTTCTACTAATAGTATTACAATATTATACTACATTACTACCATTACTAATAGAACCATTAATATTATATTACTACAACTACCAGTATTATATAGTTACAGTACCTATGCATATAAAGTAACAACTCAAATAAATAAGTAAATAAATATATAAGTACTACTACCACTATTGCCAATACCCATATGAACTTAAACAGAGGGAGGCCTATTACCGAGCAGACATGGGAACGAAGACAACCGCGGAAGACGGCGGCGATTGGAGACGACTGTGACGACGACGCAGGCGAGGACAACGCCGGTGTCGGCGCTGGACAGAGGCGACGACGGAGAGGGAGTAGAGGGTTGACGGCGTCGGCGGCGCTGGGCTCAGTCGGTTTTCCGGCCGGGTTTTTGCTCCGGCGGTTCAAACGGGAGAGCGAGAGAGAGGGCGATCGAGAGAAGCTATGAAATGTGTGTGGGAATTATCTGGGTTTCAGGTGCGTAATCATACCCTTCAATTCGAAGATCCGGCGGGGAGTAGGAGTCCGATTGGTGGCAAACTTCCGGGTTGAATTGGGTCGAGATTTTGGGCGAAATCAATTTGCTTGGTGAGAAATTATCGGTCCGTGATGGATTAGGATCGAATTAGGACGAGATTCGGATCGAAGAGGAGGCCGTGGTGGTGGTGTTGTAGTTGGAGTCGGCGGTGATGGCGGAGAAGTCGCCGGGGAAATACATCTCCTATGAATGGGGGAAGGTGAAGTGATATACTATGGTGTGGCAGGGAGCACTGGCCACGCAGTGGCATGTTACGTAAAATTGGATTAAACGTGACGTTTGGACACGTTAAAAATGTTATACGGCCCACAACTTTTAATAAATAGAAACTTACCTACCTTTTATAACTTTTACTAAAAACAATATATAAAAATAAAAATTCAACAATACTATTTTTCTTAACATATGATTATATATACATATATATACAATATATAACTCTTGGAAAAAAAATAATACAACTACTTTTATAAACCACACTAACGACCCAAAATACTCGCTAAACACCTAAAAATACCCCCAAAATTACGGGGTATTACAGCTGCAATGCTGCCAGTTGATCTAGCATTGCCGAATTGTCAAAGTTGGGAAACTTATTGTTATTGTATTCGTATACTTCCACTAGACAAGCTTTTTTTTTTTTTTTTTTTTTTTTTTTTTAATTTTTTTGTTAGTCAATTCCTAAATGGCAAATCTAAGACCGTCTCCGTTCCAAATCGTACATATTTATTTTTTCCCGTTCTTCTCATTCTTCCAAAGAAAAAGAAACACAACAAGATTATGTCACTAGAGTATGAACTCGTGAACTCAAGACGTGAAAAAAAAAATAAGTCACTTGAGTGTTTTAGACTCGTGACTTCAAGGACGCGTAAAAATAAATTAAAATAAGTCACTAGAGTGTTCTAAACTCGTGACCTTGAGGACACGCACAATTTAAGAAATTACGCGTGAGCATGAACCTATTTGGTGCACAATATAGAGACCTATCATTGCCATCTCATATACATGGTCTTGCTTGTTATATAATGCGCGACTGTTTTTATTATTTATTCATACGAAAAAAGAGCAAGAAGTCACTAGAGTTTCTGACTCGTGATATTACCGCTAAGGTGGGACACGTTTCTTGATTTCCTTTATTAAACCTCTGTGAAAGAAAAAAATTCACTAGAGTTTCAAACTCGTGAATGAGAACTATAACTTGTTCATTTTATTTTATTTTTAATTTTATTTTATTTTTGCAAGTTTACTGGGTTTTTTTTTGTTATTTGAAAAAAATATATATGGCACTAGAGTTTTGAACTCGTGACCTCGAGGCGCTTGCCCGGATAAAACAGCTCGGATAAATATAATGATGCGGTTTCTACCACTTAATGTCGCTTAACAATGTTATATTGTTATTGCGTTGTGTAAAAAAGTGCTCCTAAGCTATTTGTACGCTTTGGTAAACCGTGTTACATGAAATTATAGAGCAAATAACAAATATCTATAACCGAGAGTTATCGTGTTTTATATATCTTTCTCCCTAGAGTGAGAACTACATAATTGAATTTGAAGATTCAATTTTAACTCTTCTCCTCTCGTATTGCTATTTTTGTCATTTTTACGAAGAAAAGAGGGAACCCCATGTGAGGTTCAACCCCATGATCATACATTGGTCCTAAGCTATTCATATGCTTAGTTGAACCATGTCTTCATATTTTTTTAACTCCTCATTTTGTATTGCTATTTTGACTCCTCTTTACGAAAAAAAAAAAGAATTGCTATGAGGAGCCTATCATTGACGAATATGAACATCGAAGCAATTGTTATTGCTTATGCCTTTTATCCATAACAGACAATTGTGGAAGAAAAAAAAAAGACTACGTATAATATAGCACCCATATTTGTTCGATTTTATTTCATTCTCAATAATTCTAAAAAAATGGCATTGTATCTCAGGAGTGGATGATTGAGTTTATGCTCGACTCGATTCCGTAAAGTCAATAGAGAGTCGTCCCTGAAACCAATCCTATAAATTATATGGTTGAAACAATATGCATAGTCACAGACTTAGTTGCGATTGTCGTATGGTCTTGGTACCATGAGGATCCCATATGGATCCCCTATTATACCCTTTGTAGTAAAAGACTGCATAAAAACAGGGGGAGAAAAATAAAGGTTGCAAATAAGCCACCCCTTAAGTGGTCATGATCGCGTACTTGTCATACGCCGATATGCTTTTTCTCATATCTATGTAATTTTTTGGTTGAGTGATTCATGATCCTCCCAATATCTATATAATTTTTTAGTTGAGTGATTCAAGATCCTCCCAATATCTATGTAATTTTTTGGTTGAAGTGATTCAAGATCCTCCTAATATCTGTGCAATTTCTTTAGTTGAGTGACTTAAGATCCTCCCAACTCCTTGGCAATCTCAAGCTTCACATTAATCTTGTCACACCATATTTTTGGCAACACAATATAGACAAAAGATTATTAATTTCTCAAATGAAGAATTCTTAAAAGTAGTTATTCGAGAAAGATTCTTTAATTAAATATGTTTTTGTTTTTTCATAGATCTATTACATCTACCTTTTTTTTTGTTTGAAGGGATATTACAAGTAGATGTAATAACTTAAAAGTTATTACATCTACTTTTAAGAAATATAATACTGTGAAGTTGCATATTTTTTTTTAAGAAATATTTATTTCTCTTGTTTATTAATTCTAGAGAAATCCTACAAATTATGTGGTTCATTAGTATCAAGGTTAGCTTCTTCTTTTTACATTGTCTCTACATCTTGATTTTTTTCTTGATTGTTATGAAGTCCCTAATTCTTCTATGGCTGACACAAGAAAAAGAAAAAAAAAAGACAATAGCAGAAAATACATAAGTCCCTGGTATGTTTATTAACACCATATTTTATACCCGAAGTTATGAACTATATGACTTGATGAAAAGGTACCCCACAAGAGGTAACCTACTGTAGATAGTGCTTTCCAGATAGACAGATCACAGCCACGTAGCAATCATCCAGCACACCTAGCTGTGCTCCACACACACTGGATCACCACCCGCGCTGATCCACGTGGGGGGCTACGAGACAGGGCCCTCACACACCACCACATGGGACTTGTAGGGACTTAGTGGTTTGGAGGCTACAGTAAGTTCCGTCGCGCGCGAGTGACAACCAAGCCCGCACGCGACCTTTAGTAACTGCGTTGAGAGATTTATGGCACGAGCTCCATAAACCCGGTTAACCTCATAACGATTCCGGTATACGCGGACGAAGTGCGTAACAGTCCCTATATATGCGGACGAACGTGCCATTGTGGTTAAGGTAATTAAGCCGCCATTAATGGGCGCATTAACCCACTACCGCATTCATTTTTTCCTCGAGAATAGTGGCTGGGCACAAGTGGTTGTCAGTATCAAGTAAGGAATAAAAACCATACTTGGAATCGTCTAAACTGCAATTCTGACGGAATGAAAAAGCATTCCTTTTAATAAGTTCAGATGATACCCCTTTCCCTATACATAATTCTTCGCTTCTGGATCATTTTCCGGTATTTTTTTGGTGATCTGACTATTCGCATAGTCGCGAAATAAGTATTGCACCCACTTTCCCCAAGTGTTCTTCGCGGAGGTTTCAACCAGATGCCACGCGGGAAGTACTTCTGCAGATTTCCAACGGGTAGAAATTTTCTTTACCTCGGTCAAACACTCTTCCATCTGCGCATAGAGAGTGATCTCTGGACTAGGTTTCAAAGCAGTCAAAGGATCGACTTCGGCCATGGGTGAAAGTTCATACATAATTTGAACATCTTCCAAAGTGGGAGCGGCCTCAAATTCATCAAAGTGAAAAGTATGAGTCGCAGGTGAGTAGCGAGAAATAAGGTTTAGAAGCATGGTCTGATCCAGCTTCACGGCAGCGCCCTTCGCAGCCCTAACAGCAAAATAGAATCCATTCTTGTCTAGCGTGATAGCATGGTGAGTTAGCACATGGTAAATCCACTCATCCATTAAATCCATCTTTTGCACGAAGGCATGGGTAGAAATTTCAGTATGAACGAAGAACCCATTTTCAACACTTAATCTTACCACGTCCTTGGAGTCAATTAACTCCAACCTGGCTGGAGTAGTAAGAGGACTCAACAATAGCAGATCTTCAGTGGCGGGAGCTGGTAGATTCTTTACTTTAACCCTAGCATGATAAAAGTCTTTCCCACCTAGATATGGAGCTTTCTTCCACAAGGCCTTGGGAAGATCAGGAATTTCTTCGGGGTCTTTCACAGATTTGGAGGCTTTTGTCTTTGCCATTTCTACAGAAAAGCAAGAAAAAAGGGGGGGAGAAATATATCAACCTTTAGTTCAAATTCAAGAAGCAGTTCTAGGTTTTGAAATTATCAAAAGGGGAAGATGAACAGTTCTGGGTTGATTATAGATTCAAAATTTCAAGATTGCAGCAGATCTTCGTTTTAAGTGGTTTCGACCTTTAGGGTTTAAAGTAACCCTTTCAACAGTATTTCAAACGATTTTGAGTTTCTCTAATTCAAAACAGTTCAAAAGATATGGAGTGCATTAATGAAAATTGAGAAAAGCCAACCTTGTGATGATGAAGCAAGTTGAAGAAGATGATTGGCAAGAAAGAACTGATGATTGATTATCTGTATTTGCTCTCGAAGACTCTCAGGAAACATCCACTTTAGAGAGAGAAGCAATATTCTGCAACAATGGAGGGCATGAATTATTTATTCAAAAGAACTGAAGAGTCACGCCCTTTCAGTGGTCGAATCGCAACCGTCACCGCCGAATCGCGCAATCACAGGTCGATGCTGACGTCACGCCTAAAACCCTAAAAGAAAAAAAGGCACGAATCTAGGGATCCTATGTCATAATGGCACGCACGGGGGCTGATTTTGCGTGTATTTGAATTGGTGCGTGTCAACGACGCGTGCGCTGCTTTTTGCGTATTGAAGTCTATCTGATTAGGTGTCTTCACGCGCAAAAAGGGGGCTAATGTAGATAATGCTTTCCAGATAGACAGAGCACAGCCACGTGGCAATCATCCAAAACACCTAGCTGTGCTCCACACACACTAGATCACTACCCGCGCTAATCCACGTGGGGGCTACGAGACAGGGCCCTCGCACACCACCACACGGGACTTGTAGGGACTTAGTGGTTTGGAGGCTAGAGTAAGTTCCGTCGCGCGCGAGTGACAACCAAGCCCGCACGCGACCTTTAGTAACTGCGTTGAGAGATTTATGGCACGAGCTCCATAAACCCGGTCAACCTCATAACGGTTCCGGTATACGCGGACGAAGTGCGTAATAGTCCCGATATATGCTGACGAACGTGCCATTGTGGTTAAGGTAATTAAGCCGCCATTAATGGGCACATTAACCCACTACAGCACTCATTTTTTCCTCGAGAATAGTGGCTGGGCACAAGTGGTTGTCAATATCAAGTAAGGAATAAAAACCATACTTGGAGTCGTCTAAACTGCAATTCTGACGGAATGAAAAAGCATTCCTTTTAATTGTAGGAGCTTTGCTGGTACGAGGAGTTGAGGATACATCAAATCTGGCATGTTGAGCATTCCAGTAAGCGATCCAATTCTTGGTAAGGCGGCCTACGCGAATCCTCGAAGGTTGGATGAAAGGCAAGTTGCTAAGAATGATCGATTTACACTTATTTATCTGCAGTCGCTTGTAGCAATTTCTTTTAACTGACTTAGGCCAAATGGAAGGAGCCACTGCATCAAATCCAAACTAAGGTGAGACGCGAGTTGGGTCAACGTCGACCGTGATCTGCTCGTACTTGGGAGTTATCTCATAAACATTTTCGGCAAGGGCAGGTAGTGAACCTCTCAAGCACCAACATAAGAATTCGCGGTAGCGATCATGTCCCTTGAGAAGGGTGTCTTATGAATAAGAACCATCTCTACTAGGGTACAGCCTCGAGAAAAATCGCACATTGTCGATGCGAGTAGTGTAAGGCCTGGCTGTAAATTTCCTTCGATCGTCGCACACCAGACTCCATGAACACTTGGGAAGATTGGTCCTATACCATCGGGCAGCTCTCCCGCTTGGAAGTGCATTCTGCGCGCCTGGAACATTCCACATGATGGGCTTCGAAGGAACAGGAGCATAAGAGGGCCACCTTTCAAAGACCCACATGGTGAGAAATGAAATATTGACAAAAGTCAATACGTCAAGACGTCCACGCGACTCCTCAATTGGAACCACCAGCTGGTCTAATCGATGATACAAGGTGCTAACACTCGAGGCCCAAGCGCAACCTTTTGGCCAAGGGTCAACTTGACAGCAAGGGGCAGGACATGATAAAAGACCCCGTCATGAGGATGACCGTCGATCAAATACCTTGACAGCCAGGCACATGAAAGCCGCATAAGTTCAGATGATACCCCTTTCCCTATAAATAATTCTTCGCTTCTGGATCATTTTCCGGTATTTCTTTGGTGATCTGACTATTCGCATAGTCGCGAAATAAGTATTGCACCAACTTTCCCCAAGTGTTCTTCGCGGAGGTTTCAACCAGATGCCATGCGGGAAGTACTTCTGCAGATGTCCAACGGGTAGAAATTTTCTTTACCTCGGTCAAACACTCTTCCATCTGCGCATAGAGAGTGAGATCTGGACTAGGTTTCAAAGCAGTCAAAGGATCGACTTCGGCCATGGGTGAAAGTTCATACATAATTTGAACATATTCCAAAGTGGGAGCGGCCTCAAATTCAGCAAAGTGAAAAGTATGAGTCGCAGGTGAGTAGCGAGAAATAAGGTTTAGAAGCATGGTCTGATCCAGCTTCACGGCAGCACCCTTCGCAGCCCTAACAGCAAAATAGATTCCAGTCTTGTCTAGCGTGATAGCACAGTGAGTTAGCACATGGTAAATCCACTCATCCATTAAATCCATCTTTTGCACGAAGGCATGGGTAGAAATTTCAGTATGAACGAAGAACCCATTTTCAACACTTAATCTTACCACGTCCTTGGAGTCAATTAACTCCAACCTGGCTGGAGTAGTAAGAGGACTCAACAATAGCAGATCTTCAGTGGCGGGAGCTGGTAGATTCTTTATTTTAACCCTAGCATGATAAAAGTCTTTCCCACCTAGATATGGAGCTTTCTTCCACAAGGCCATGGGAAGATCAGGAATTTCTTCGGGGTCTTTCACAGATTTGGAGGCTTTTGTCTTTACCATTTCTACAGAAAAGCAAGAAAAAAGGGAGGAGAAATATATCAACCTTTAGTTCAAATTCAAGAAGCAGTTCTAGGTTTTGAAATTATCAAAAGGGGAATATGAACAGTTCTGGGTTGATTATAGATTCAGAATTTCAAGATTGCAGCAGATCTTCGTTTTAAGTGGTTTCGATCTTTAGGGTTTAAAGTAAACCTTTCAACAGTATTTCAAACGATTTTGGGTTTCTCAAATTCAAAACAGTTCAAAAGATATGGAGTGCATTAATGAAAATTGAGAAAAGCCAACCTTGTGATGATGAAGCAAGTTGAAGAAGATTATTGGCAAGAAAGAACTGATGATTGATTATCTGTATTTGCTCTCGAAGACTCCCAGGAAACATCCACTTTAGAGAGAGAAGCAATATTCTGCAACAATGGAGGGCATGAAGTATTTATACAAAAGAACTGAAGAGTCGCGCCCTTTCAGTGGTCGAATCGCAACCGTCACCGCCGAATCGCGCAATCACAGGTCGATGCTGACGTCACGCCTAAAACCCTAAAAGAAAAAAAGGCACGAATCTAGGGATCCTATGTCATAATGGCACGCACGGGGGCTGATTTTGCGTGTATTTGAATTGGTGCGTGTCAACGACGCGTGCACTGCTTTTTGCGCATTGAAGTCTATCTGATTAGGTGTCTTCACGCGCAAAAAGGGGGCTAATGTAGATAATTCTTTCCAGATAGACAGAGCACAGCCACGTGGCAATCATCCAAAACACCTAGCTGTGCTCCACACACACTAGATCACTACCCGCGCTAATCCACGTTGGGGCTACGAGACAGGGCCCTCGCACACCATCACACGGGACTTGTAGGGACTTAGTGGTTTGGAGGCTAGAGTAAGTTCCGTCGCGCGCGAGTGACAACCAAGCCCGCACGCGACCTTTAGTAACTGCGTTGAGGGATTTATGGCACGAGCTCCATAAACCCGGTCAACCTCATAACGGTTCCGGTATACGCGGACGAAGTGCGTAATAGTCCCTATATATGCGGACGAACGTGCCATTGTTGTTAAGGTAATTAAGCCGCCATTAATGGGCGCATTAACCCACTATAGCAGTCATTTTTTCCTCGAGAATAGTGACTGGGCACAAGTGGTTGTCAGTATCAAGTAAGCAATAAAAACCATACTTGGAATCGTCTAAACTGCAATTCTGACGGAATGAAAAAGCATTCCTTTTAATTGTAGGAGCTTTGCTGGTACGAGGAGTTGAGGATACATCAAATCTGGCATGTTGAGCATTCCAGTAAGCGATCCAATTCTTGGTAAGGCGGCCTACGCGAATCCTCGAAGGTTGGATGAAAGGCAAGTTGCTAAGAATGATCGATTTACACTTATTTATCTGCAGTCGCTTGTAGCAATTTCTTTTAACTGACTTAGGCCAAATGGAAGGAGCCACTGCATCAAATCCAAACTAAGGTGAGACGCGAGTTGGGTCAACGTCGACCGTGATCTGCTCGTACTTGGGAGTTATCTCATAAACATTTTTGGCAAGGGCAGGTAGTGAACCTCTCAAGCACCAACAGAAGAATTCGCGGTGGCGATCATGTCCCTTGAGAAGGGTGTCTTATGAATAAGAACCATCTCTACTAGGGTACAGCCTCGAGAAAAATTGCACATTGTCGATGCGAGTAGTGTAAGGCCTGGCTGTAAATTTCCTCCGATCGTCGCATACCAGACTCCATGAACACTTGGGAAGATTGGTCCTATACCATCGGGCAGCTCTCCCACTTGGAAGTGCATTCTGCGCGCCTGGAACATTCCACATGATGGGCTTCGAAGGAACAGGAGCATAAGAGGGCCACCTTTCAAAGACCCACATGGTAAGAAATGAAATATTGACAAAATTCAATACGTCAAGACGTCCACGCGACTCCTCAATTGGAACCACCAGCTGGTCTAATCGATGATACAAGGTGCTAACACTCGAGGCCCAAGCGCAACCTTTTGGCCAAGGGTCAACTTGACAGCAAGGGGCAGGACATGATAAAAGACCCCGTCATGAGGATGACCGTCGATCAAATACCTTGACAGCCAGGCACATAGAAAGCCGCATAAGTTCAGATGATACCCCTTTCCCTATACATAATTCTTCGCTTCTGGATCATTTTCCGGTATTTCTTTGGTGATATGACTATTCGCATAGTCGCGAAATAAGTATTGCACCAAATTTCCCCAAGTGTTCTTCGCGGAGGTTTCAACCAGATGCCACGCGGGAAGTACTTCTGCAGATGTCCAACGGGTAGAAATTTTCTTTACCTCGGTCAAACACTCTTCCATCTGCGCATAGAGAGTGAGATCTGGACTAGGTTTCAAAGCAGTCAAAGGATCGACTTCGGCCATGGGTGAAAGTTCATACATAATTTGAACATCTTCCAAAGTGGGAGCGGCCTCAAATTCAGCAAAGTGAAAAGTATGAGTCGCAGGTGAGTAGCGAGAAATAAGGTTTAGAAGCATGGTCTGATCCAGCTTCACGGCAGCACCCTTCGCAGCCCTAACAGCAAAATAGATTCCAGCCTTGTCTAGCGTGATAGCACAATGAGTTAGCACATGGTAAATCAACTCATCCATTAAATCCATCTTTTGCACGAAGGCATGGGTAGAAATTTCAGTATGAACGAAGAACCCATTTTCAACACTTAATCTTACCACGTCCTTGGAGTCAATTAACTCCAACCTGGCTGGAGTAGTAAGAGGACTCAACAATAGCAGATCTTCAGTGGCGGGAGCTGGTAGATTCTTTATTTTAACCCTAGCATGATAAAAGTCTTTCCCACCTAGATATGGAGCTTTCTTCCACAAGGCCTTGGGAAGATCAGGAATTTCTTCGGGGTCTTTCACAGGTTTGGAGGCTTTTGTCTTTGCCATTTCTACAGAAAAGCAAGAAAAAAGGGGGGAGAAATATATCAACCTTTAGTTCAAATTCAAGAAGCAGTTCTAGGTTTTGAAATTATCAAAAGGGGAAGATGAACAGTTCTGGGTTGATTATAGATTCAGAATTTCAAGATTGCAGCAGATCTTCGTTTTAAGTGGTTTCGATCTTTAGGGTTTAAAGTAAACCTTTCAAAAGTATTTCAAACGATTTTGGGTTTCTCAAATTCAAAACAGTTCAAAAGATATGGAGTGCATTAATGAAAATTGAGAAAAGCCAACCTTGAGATGATGAAGCAAGTTGAAGAAGATGATTGGCAAGAAAGAACTGATGATTGATTATCTGTATTTTCTCTCGAAGACTCTCAGTAAACATCCACTTTAGAGAGAGAAGCAATATTCTGCAACAATGGAGGGCATGAAGTATTTATACAAAAGAACTGAAGAGTCGCGCCCTTTCAGTGGTCGAATCGCAACCGTCACCGCCGAATTGTGCAATCACAGGTCGATGCTGACGTCACGCCTAAAACCCTAAAAGAAAAAAGGCACGAATCTAGGGATCCTATGTCATAATGGCACGCACGGGGGCTGATTTTGCGTGTATTTGAATTGGTGCGTGGCAACGACGCGTGCGCTGCTTTTTGCGCATTGAAGTCTATCTGATTAGGTGTCTTCACGCGGAAAAAGCGGGCTAATGTAGATAATGCTTTCCAGATAGACAGATCACAGCCATGTGGCAATCATCCAAAACACCTAGCTGTGCTCCACACACACTAGATCACTACCCGCGCTAATCCACGTGGGGGCTACGAGACAGGGCCCTCGCACACCACCACACGGGACTTGTAGGGACTTAGTGGTTTGGAGGCTAGAGTAAGTTCCGTCGCGCGCGAGTGACATCCAAGCCCGCACGCGACCTTTACTAACTGCGTTGAGAGATTTATGGCACGAGCTCCATAAACCCGGTGAACCTCATAACGGTTCCGGTATACGCAGACGAAGTGCGTAACAGTCCCTATATATGCGGACGAACGTGCCGTTGTGGTTAAGGTAATTAAGCCGCCATTAATGGGCGCATTAACCCACTACAGCAGTCAGTTTATCCTCGAGAATAGTGGCTGGGCACAAGTGGTTGTCAGTATCAAGTAAGGAATAAAAACCATACTTGGAATCGTCTAAACTTCAATTCTGACGGAATGAAAAAGCATTCCTTTTAATTGTAGGAGCTTTGCTGGGACGAGGAGTTGAGGATACATGAAATCTGGCAAGTTGAGCATTCCAGTAAGCGATCCAATTCTTGGTAAGGCGGCCTACGCGACTCCTCGAAGGTTGGATGAAAGGCAAGTTGCTAAGAAGGATCGATTTACACTAATTTATCTGCAGTCGCTTGTAGCAATTTCTTTTAACTGACTTAGGCCAAATGGAAGGAGCCACTGCATCAAATCCAAACTAAGGTGAGACGCGAGTTGGGTCAACGTCGACCGTGATCTGCTCGTACTTGGGAGTTATCTCATAAACATTTTCGGCAAGGGCACGTAGTGAACCTCTCCAGCACCAGCAGAAGAATTCGCGGTAGCGATCATGTCCCTTGAGAAGGGTGTCTTCTGAATAAGAACCATCTCTACTAGGGTACAGCCTCGAGAAAAATCGCACATTGTCGATGCGAGTAGTGTAAGGCTTGGCTGTAAATTCCTCCGATCGTCGCACACCAGACTCCATGAACACTTGGGAAGATTGGTCCTATACCATCGGGCAGCTCTCCCGCTTGGAAGTGCATTCTGCGCGCCTGGAACATTCCACATGATGGGCTTCGAAGGAACAGGAGCATAAGAGGGCCACCTTTCAAAGACCCACATGGTGAGAAATGAAATATTGACAAAATTTAATACGTCAAGACGTCCACGCGACTCCTCAATTGGAACCACCAGCTGGTCTAATCGATGATACAAGGTGCCTAACACTCGAGGCCCAAGCGCAACCTTTTGGCCAAGGGTCAACTTGACAGCAAGGGGCAGGACATGATAAAAGACCCCGTCATGAGGATGACCGTCGATCAAATACCTTGACAGCCAGGCACATAGAAAGCCGCATAAGTTCAGATGATACCCCTTTCCCTATACCTAATTCTTCGCTTCTGGATCATTTTCCGGTATTTCTTTGTGATCTGACTATTCGCATAGTCGCGAAATAAGTATTGCACCCACTTTCCCCAAGTGTTCTTCGCGGAGGTTTCAACCAGATGCCACGCGGGAAGTACTTCTGCAGATGTCCAACGGGTAGAAATTTTCTTTACCTCGGTCAAACACTCTTCCATCTGCGCATAGAGAGTGAGATCTGGACTAGGTTTCAAAGCAGTCAAAGGATCGAATTCGGCCATGGGTGAAAGTTCATATATAATTTGAACATCTTCCAAAGTGGGAGCGGCCTCAAATTCAGCAAAGTGAAAAGTATGAGTCGCAGGTGAGTAGCGAGAAATAAGGTTTAGAAGCATGGTCTGATCCAGCTTCACGGCAGCACCCTTCGCAGCCCTAACATCAAAATAGATTCCAGCCTTGTCTAGCGTGATAGCATGGTGAGTTAGCACATGGTAAATCCACTCATCCATTAAATCCATCTTTTGCACGAAGGCATGGGTAGAAATTTCAGTATGAACGAAGAACCCATTTTCAACACTTAATCTTACCACGTCCTTGGAGTAAATTAACTCCAACCTGGCTGGAGTAGTAAGAGGACTCAACAATAGCAGATCTTCAGTGGCGGGAGCTGGTAGATTCTTTACTTTAATCCTATCATGATAAAAGTCTTTCCCACCTAGATATGGAGCTTTCTTCCACAAGGCCTTGGGAAGATCAGGAATTTCTTCGGGGTCTTTCACAGATTTGGAGGCTTTTGTCTTTGCCATTTTTACAGAAAAGCAAGAAAAAAGGGGGGAGAAATATATATACCTTTAGTTCAAATTCAAGAAGCATTTCTAGGTTTTGAAATTATCAAAAGGGGAAGATGAACAGTTCTGGGTTGATTATAGATTCAGAATTTCAAGATTGCAGGAGATCTTCGTTTTAAGTGGATTCGATCTTTAGGGTTTAAAGTAACCCTTTCAACAGTATTTCAAACGATTTTGGGTTTCTCAAATTCAAAACAGTTCAAAAGATATGGAGTGCATTAATGAAAATTGAGAAAAGCCAACCTTGTGATGATGAAGCAAGTTGAAGAAGATGATTGGCAAGAAAGAACCGATGATTGATTATCTGTATTTGCTCTCGAAGACTCTCAGGAAACATCCACTTTAGAGAGAGAAGCAATATTCTGCAACAATGGAGGGCATGAAGTATTTATTCAAAAGAACTGAAGAGTCGCGCCCTTTCAGTGGTCGAATCGCAACCGTCACCGCCGAATCGCGCAATCACAGGTCGATGCTGACGTCACGCCTAAAACCCTAAAAGAAAAAAGGCACGAATCTAGGGATCCTATGTCATAATGGCACGCACGGGGGCTGATTTCGTGTGTATTTAAATTGGTGTGTGGCAACGACGCGTGCGCTGCTTTTTGCGCATTGAAGTCTATCTGATTAGGTGTCTTCACGCGCAAAAAGGGGGCTAATGTAGATAATGCTTTCCAGATAGACAGATCACAGCCACGTGGCAATCATCCAAAACACCTAGCTGTGCTCCACACACACTAGATCACTACCCGCGCTAATCCACGTGGGGGCTACGAGACAGGGCCCTCGCACACCACCACACGGGACTTGTAGGGACTTAGTGGTTTGGAGGCTAGAGTAAGTTTCGTCCCGCTCGAGTGACAACAAAGCCCGCGCGCGACCTTTAGTTACTGCGTTCAGAGATTTATGGCACGAGATCCATAAACCCGGTCAACCTCATAACGGTTTCGGTATACGCGGACGAAGTGCGTAACGGTCCCTATATATGCGGACGAACGTGCCGTTGTGGTTAAGGTAATTAAGCCGCCATTAATGGGCGCATTAACCCACTACAACTGTCATATTCTCCACTATATATAGGATCGTTAACCCTTCCTTACATAACACGAATCACCTGAGTCACGCAGAAGCCCTGCCAAAACTCTGTCTCTCTCTCATATAGCTACTATTGTCTTACTCTCTTCCTACACACAACCCTACCTTTCCTGTGCTTCCCTTATTCCCTGTACTTGGTGTACCTTGAATCTTCTCCAAAGGAATCTCCCGTACACACCTACATTTGTCAAACTTGAAGTTTCGACAATTGAAAAAAAAAAGCTCTATTCAAGGATGTACATGAGACCTTTTAAGGCTCACAACGGTAGCTTCTTAGCACCATGTGTTTCATGAAACAAAAATATTCCCCTTGAATATTGAGATTCAGACTAATGAAACTATTTAAGTTTTATACTTGCATTTATGGACATGCCAAGTGGTTTTTTATAATTACGAATAAATGACATTCTCCGTAGACAATTTCTTCATAAAATGGCTTCATGCATTACATCGCCTACCCAACGTAGAGAATTTGTCATAGAAATGGCTTGATGCATTGCATCGCCCAACCGACACCTAGTTTATGCGTTGTGATTCCATACCAAATCTCATAGAACATCTAAAATTTATTATTCAGCCCCTAAAGTGGCTTGGATTTCATCAATCTCACATTCGAAAAATGTGCATATCTTATATCGAGCACCTAGAAGACGTATCGTCTCTAGAAGATATCAATGGTTTTTGACATGAACTCGTCCATAAATTTCAAGATTGAGTTCGTCACCGTTGGCATCACTAAAAGTGTTTGGTTGCTTGAATAATTGATATGAGACTTCAATAATCTTCATGATTATTTTAGATTGACTATATATGCACTTCTTATGAATTGTGCAATATTATCCATTCGGGTGAATTTTTATATAAATACATGTTGTATGCTCATTATCTATCTCATTTGAATCCCTTTTAAAGGAGGAGCATGAGATCAGTATATTCTCATTAGTGAAACTCCTATCCCAAAGAGGATAGTATTTTAGAGTTCTTGAGAACTGCAAGTTTGAATTGTGACAAATTTATCTCCTAAGGAGATACATTCTCGCCTATATTTTTTTTGGCTCGAGTATATAAATATGCCGAAAGCATATCTTTATGACATTGATCATATGGTTCATGTCATGAGGGGGAGGAGATACCCTATTACAAGACATGAATTTTAATTTAAATATCTTATTCAAACTTGATCCAAACGTTCTTATATATTATGAGATTTATGGAGCATGTAAATGTTGCTTATGCAACTACAAATATCATTTACAAGGATGATGGCCTTGTGAGTTTTAATTCCGTAGAAATTGAGAACACAAGAGAATCATCAATAAATGATCCAACCAACGATGGAAAATCAATGCCTTTGAAGAGGTAACAACTTATGTAGAAGTTAATATTATACCTACATTGGATTTTATTCATATCTTCGTTGATGATATTACTTTTAAAGCGCTTGAAATCATATGATTTCCTTAAACACTACAAGTGAAATCGTGTTTGACTACATATTGGCCAAAATCAAAGTCAACACCTGTGTGTATACAAATATGCACGAGCTCTGGAGTTAATGCGTAGAGCATATATGTGAAGTACTTTGAAGTACTTGAGATGCCTCAAGCATCCATGTTCATATAGAACAATATATTCAAATGTCCGCACCTTAATGGTTGAATGCGTGAGACTATTGAAAGAGAAATATGCTATATTGAAAGCAATGCCCATATGTTTCTCATGGTTATAATAATAACCCACAAATGCTCTCTTTGTTTAGAGTGATTTATATTTCGTTTAGTTTTAAGACTACGAATATGAAGTAACTAGCTACACAAAATGATCGTACAAATCACTATATGTGAAATCCATGGAGGCTATTGCCCATGAAGTATACTTCTTTGCTGAAGCAAATTGAAGATACACACTCGCAAGTAGTTTAGGTGCATATGCATATTATTTAGTATGACGAATGTCTCATGAGAATATAACATGTCATACTTATTAACTGATAGTTTTTATTACAATCTTGAATGATCATTTTGCATCATATTATGTTAGACATTATGTTTTTTCCATAAATTCACTTTCAGGTATGAAGTGTGACATCAAGATGATGCAAAGAGAGGGAGATTAAATTACAAGGCGCTGTATTCTTTTTCCTTAGCCGAGGTTTTTTTTATCCCACAGGGTTTTTCCAAGCAAGGTTTTAATGAGGCATGCAACCATGAATGAGTTGAAGACTACACCAAATCTCCACTCACAAGATGCACTATTTTTCCTTCGTCAGAGCTTTTGTCCCAATGGATTTTGCTTGACAAGGTTTTAACGAGGCATCGTATTAGTGAATATTCAAGGGGGGTGTTATGAAATATATAATCTGATATGGTGAATATTCACAGAATATTGTACTACCATGTATAGGTGATACTGATTGACCCTCACACCCGATATAAATGGTGGTTTGGTGGAGAATAATACAGACTTGATATTCCTCTCTATAATGTTCTCTCTTCTCTACTCTTGAGTTTATAACAGTAACATAATTCTATGCTTCATACTTTATGTCAAACTAATATGAATTGGAGTTTAAATGCATTTTAAAAAAGTATTGGTTAAATTTTTTAATCAAATTATGTTACTAATTAAGATCTTGGATTTGATTGATGATCGGAAGGAAAATGACATTTGATGTAATAATTTAAATTATGTTAATCATGAATAAAATGTGATGATTATTGTATATTCCATTACATTTAAAATATGATGAAAGGAAAATTGCGGGGATTGTGAAATCTCAAAGGAACATTGAACTAGTCCCTATCTTGAAATCTCAGAGGAACATTGCAACCTCTCCATTCCCTACTATTCCATCCTCAAAGACATGGCATATGGGATATTGCAAAAGTGAGAAAGATAGGCAAGAAATGAGAGTCAAGCATAGAATCTAAAATCCATGATAAGTCTTGGATCAAAAAAATCTAATACAAATAGAAGAAGGCTATGATACCATGCTAAGAATCTTAGAGTTCCACCTATCTTATCAGGCAGGGGCGGAGCCATGTAGGGTGGGGGGGGGGGGCACGTGCCCTCCAGAATTTTTCAGAAGCACTAGATTATCCCTAATTTTGTAAGAAAGTTTCAAGTCTTCTCTTGCTCAAACACATAAGTGTTTCGCATAATAGAAAGACCGAGAGCTTGTCTATCTCTTTTGGGAACGCGCGATATTTTTAAACTTGTTGGGAATTGGGTTTGAATCCTTTCGTGTCCATATTAATTTTTTTCTACATAAATTGAACATAGCATACAAAACCGGCCCACTTAAGTTGAAACACAAAAACAACTTTAGCTCAGTTGGCAAAGCGCAAGGCTTTGGGGGCAAGGGGGAAGGGGGCAAGGGGGCTCGAGTCCTTGTGATAGCTATTTTAACATAAAAAATGCCCTCACATAAGCTGAGACACAAATGCTAACTTAACCCGATTAACCTTCGTTTGAGTTCTTCGGTGGTGGTTTAATTTTTTTTCCACATATATTTTACTAAACTGATGATATTAAAATACAAAAGTATCCCACATGGTTTAACAAATATAGTCACCAAAATTCATGTGCCCTTACAAAAATTGAAATTTTTACCCATAACGGTCGAGCTGTGCCCCCCCCCCCCCCCCCATGAAATCTGAGCTCCACCATTGTTATCGGGCACAAGTGTAATAGAATATTGACAACATGGGAATAACAATAATTCCCAACAATTCACGCACAAAAAACATTCTCCTACATCATGTGGAAACAACGTGAGACATTTACGAGTTTGAAAGGACTATGAGATATTTTGTCCAATTAAATTTTTTCATTAAGTAAATGTGTAGTTTTATTAACAAAAGGGAAAGTAAGTGGCTCATTTTTTCTACAAGAGCTTGAAAAATGAATCATAATTTGTTGGAATAAAGCTTGAATGAAGAATTCAGAAGAAAACAACCAAGGCACCAACATACCCATTCAGACGAATAGGTTATCACTCTCTTCTCATTCGTGCGAATGGTATTTGTACGAATAGGTCGGGATGTTCATGAATGTCTCCTGGAGGTGGAAACTTGGTTGTTTCCTTGTAGGTCTAGGTTAGTTCGGGAATAATGGGTAGTACAAATTTCTCGTTTGGGGTCTGGAACTGATATGCAAACATTGTAATTCATTACTCTTTCTAAATAAAGCACTCTTCTTTGTAGTTGACTTAGTTAGCATAATTTGCTAGAAAACAACGTTAAATACTCGTGTTATTAGATGGTAGTTCATCGTTTCGTGAGATAGTTTCTCATAAAAAACAAGTATTAGAGCCAGGTTATTGAAATCCACCAAGAACGATGTCCGGATCCATGTAGGAGGGAAAAACTTCATCCTGTGGAGGATCAGGATGTGCGCCTTATTGAAATCGCAAGGCATATAGACGTCGTTAGCCACAAAAAAAGCCGGAATGGATGTTGCATAAGTGGAGTATAGGTTAATTGAGGAGGCACATTCGACGACCATGTTGTTCTAATCGGATGATGTTGTCACAGAGGTCGTGGATCAGACAACGAAAGTAACTTTATGGATCGAGTTGGAGAGTCTCTACATAACAAAGTGGGGGGCTCTCACTCTTGTAGGGTTCCACAGTGGATTCCATGCTAGTCTTAGTGTGGATTATTTTAGCCGTAGTGGGGGGCTCCCACTCTTGTAGTAATACACCGTGGATATTAGAATTCGTTCGTATTTGAAAAAATCACATTGACTATATGATGGTGGCAAACGATTGAATCCATTGTATACTAACTCGTTTCTACATGGACCCAATTAGCAGCAACCAACGGTTTTCTTAGAAACTTTTAAGAAGTTTGAGATGTACACCACGAACACTATGGTGCGTGGTAAGGGACACTACAACAAATCCTGCTTACGGCGACCAGTTACATTTCGACAACTAAAATTTGGTCTTTAAAAGCAGTATAAACAGTTGCTTTGTCTGTTTGTCTTTTGACTTGTCGCCTTTCAGGTTTTTAAAGACCAAGCGTGATTCTATTGTGAGAAAATGACAAGTCATTCGAATGCTAAAATTATAAATGACTTGCAGTATTGTCGTCAATGGATCTAAACACAATTTTGACTAAACTTTTGTGCGAAAAATTAAAAGTTTGACTGATGTTTTTTAGAAAATTTAATTAGTACCAACTTTTGGAGTCAAACAAAAGATTGGAGGGGAGATTGATATTTTACCCAAATAATTGGAGCGAAGAACAACATCTATTCAATTTCACTTCACACATAAAAAAAATCTTTTCCGCACCTGGATCAATTTTCTCCCGCGACTTCTATCCATCTTCCCTCCGTCCTCTCTCTCTTTCTCTTAATCTAGTTCCGCTCAACCTTTTGGAATCTCTCCCTTATTCCCTCTCGACCCCATCTCTGTCCCCATCTCCCTCCCTCATCTCTCTAAATCGCTCATCAGAGAGGCCACGACCTAGCAACGTGCACGGATAAGCTTGAAACACCCAATCCAGGGTCTCGCCCGAACCAACAAAATTGAAGGCTCGACGCCATCTCAACTCCTGTGACGGCTCAATCTATGAAGGTACGAATTATCTTGCTCTATGTGTCAAATGAAAGTTCAATTTTGATGTGAATCGACTGAATTTGTGCTCGTTTATGTGGTTCCTGTTCTAGGGTTCCTAGTTACTTCAAATCGGGGCTTCTTGTTCTGAACCCATAAATAAATTGAAAGCCAATGAATTGCGGCAAAACGGATTGAGAGAGAAGATGACGCAAGAACACGAGCCTTTATATTTAGAAGTTAGGTCCGCAATGCTGCTAGTTGATCACTGGTGCTACAGAGTAGTGTGAAAGGCGTCCTGAGCCCCTTCAAGCAGTTGGAAATTGGATGGCTAAGTGTTATGACGCAGCGGATGAATCAGGGTATCAAGCAAGAACAATAACAAAATATAAAGAACGAGAGAGAAGAATTTTAACGTGGTTTGCTAGTATAAATACTAGCTACTCCACAACCCGAACCTGATTTTATTGAGAGAAACAAACCCGAACCCGATTACAACCACGCTAACACACACACACGCGAAAAAGAAAGCTCACAAGACTATGCTAGTGATCTTAGCCTCTCACCCGTGTGTGGATCATGTGTTGTTCCTGACTACCTATGTAAAACTAAAGGAAAAGAGTCCTTTAAATACACGTGCCAATACGTTGTCTCCAAGCCAACTAATTGCCGCCCCAAGTTAGGAGAATCAATTTTGACTACCTGATTTCCTTTTTCTATTGGCTAATTAATTCATTCCATCATTTTTTTTGTCTTGGACCCAAAGCAATTACTAAATTTGATTTCAAGTCAAAACTTCAATACTAAGTTTGTTTCTACGATTCATTATTGTTTATACTTTGTTTGCAACTTATATTTCAACCTCTATGTTCTTAGTTGATTGATGTCTGTTAATGTTTTGTTTCTTATTCTTTTGTGTGATTTCGATGGAAGGGATGTATATTTTGGAGACTAGATTTTGACCTCCATGCTCTCCAAAACGATGAACTTCACAAACCATACCACCATGTTTACAAAAGTCTTCCAAATCCTCGTGTACTCCTAGACTAAGGGTGTTGTTGAATATGACTTGAATTCAAAGGCGGCAAAAAGTCAAAGGCGGCTAAGAGATCTAGGAAACATATTGGGGCGGCAAACTATGGCAATTTCCGGGTTCTTTCCTTATTTGTTATATAGTCGTTTTGGAATGTCTTGGGCACTAAGTTGGTCCTATATGTCTATATAAGTGACCTAGGTTGTTCCTAAACATTGTGGGTTGTATTCGTATCGCTTCTCTCTAATAAACAAGATTTTTCAGGTCGTGGAGGTAGCTAGCTCATCGCTAGTGAACCACGTTGCATTGTGTGTGTTCTTGTGTTCTTGTTTTCATCAATTCATCGTTCTCTAAGCTCTGCCCGGATCATAACAAACTGGTATCAGAGTCAGGTCCAGCGACCCATGAGGAGCTCAGAGCTTGGGTTGCGTTGTTCCAAGATCAAGGTAGAACTATAGGGCTAGGGTTTCACAATCCGTGAAATTCATAGCTAAGGTTTTACGATCAAGGTGGAGCACGCGTTTGGGGGTTACGGATCTGGAAAAGGAGCTGCAGAGAAGATGACCGGAGGGCTGAACAAGATCGACATATTTACACGGAGAGACAACCGCAGGTGGCGAATCAGGATGCGTGCTTTGTTGAAGCAGCAAGATCCGTGGTTGCCATGGGCCTCTGGAAAATGGGGTGCGGATATAACCACCGCTGAGTTCGAGGCTCATCAAGAGGGGACGCGGCATAGGACTGCGTATGGGGGTTCAGATAGTCAGTGTTCCGGCGCATTGATGGCGGCCAAGGGAAGCTACGGTGACGTCTTTATAAGCGGTAGAGAAAAGAGACACCGGTGGACGAAGGATGAACTCAGGATCTGCAGGTTTGGTTGCAGGTGGAGAGTACTTAGGAGGTTGGTCTAGTTCTCTTGGCCCCGTTGGGGGGCATGGAATCCGTGCTCTTGACGAGGAGGCAGATGTGGCATGGGGGAGTCTCTGACGAGAGACACAGCACGTGTGAGACGTGCAAGGGGGAGCATATGAGGCGTGCAAGGGGGCGATATTGCAGGAATTCGGTGGGAATTAGAGAATTTCGCAAAACGTTGCAGGAATTCGGTGGGAATTGAAGCAACGTGTTGGGGGGGGGGGTTGTTGTAGGGACTCGCTTGGAGTCGGAACAACAAACGAATTTGTTGTAGGAACTCGGTGGGAGTTGGAACAACAAACAGGGGATTCGATTGTAGGTACTCGGTCGTAGTTGGAGCATCGATAGGGTTCGATTGCAGGAACTAGACGGGAGTTGGAGCATCGCTGGGGGCGCTCGTTGCAGGAACTTGGCGAAGTTGGAGCAACTTGTGACGTGAGGGTTTCGCATACAGCTGCGAAACGTTTGGGGTAGATTATTGGAGAGAAGCATCGGTTCAGGTTCGAGTTGCTGAGATGATTCAAGTCAAGGTGGAGATTTGTTGAATATGACTTGAAGTCAAAGGCTGCTAAGAGATTTAGGAAACAAATTAGGGCGGCAAACTATGGCAGTTTCCGGGTTGTTTCCTTATTTGTTCTATAATCGTTTTGGAATGTCTTGGGTACTTAGTTGGTCCTATATATATATAAGGGACCTAGGTTGTGCCTAAATATTGTGGTTGTATTCGTATCGTTTCTCTCTAATAAACAAGATTTTTCAGGTCGTGGAAGTAGCTAGCTCATCGCTAGTGAACCACGTTACATCGTGTGTGTTCTTGTGTTCTTGTTTTCATCAATTCATCGTTCTCTAAGCTCTGCCCGGATCATAATAGGTGTGAAATTCGTAGTCCATTTGACAATTTTTCTTTCCTTCAATTGACTTATTCATTCAAAATGTCTCTAAAATTAGGTGTACATATGAGTGTGAAACTCGTAGTTAGTGGTGAAAGTTGTCCGTGTAGCAAAGAAGTTTTTCCAATCTTTCATTCAAATCCACTATGAGATAGTACTGTATAATTGATCCTCCGTCTAATGAACATTTGGTTTGGGTCCAAAATCATTGAATAGTGTTTAGTAGTTTTGGCCTCACATATCAACTGAACATCTACTTTATGCTATCTCTAATTTGCAATGTTTACATCTTGGTAGCAACCCTCTTGCTTATACTTTGTTTCTAATCAATTATGAATCTATCCGACATAATCACTGTGCCAAAATGAAAATTTGTCCACGATACAGAAAAAATAAAGCGATTTGCTAGAGATATATGCTAGCTAGTCATTTATTAAATTCTGATTAGTGAAGGAGATCAGACCCAGTCATAGTGATTTTTTGGCAAACTTATGAGTTTTAAACTACTACATGATCCTCCAGTTCCCATATTTGAACTACTATTTCGCTAACTATGGTACCATACTTTTCAAACCGCATATCAAGTGAGCTTAATCTCTAGCTGTTTTACAATTAGACTCCAGAGCTGAAGACAAATATTCTCTATTGTTGAATCAGAGTTCGTTTAGCTGGTAGAGCTTTGTTTTAGTGTACTGTGTGCGTTTAACATTCATGATATTTGCAAAGGTTAACTTGTCACTCATATACAAGGTGTCTCGTTAATCTTGTAGCCTGCATCGTTTGGCCTCTTTGATAGTCTTGTTTCCGTCTCCATTATTGGGTTAATTTAGAGGTTGTGCCCCCAACCAGTAGTGCAGGTCAACCTATAACTTTTATCCCGAGAGGATGTGTATGTTCAATATCCTTGAAATTACCATGGCGGAGGGCTCTATAGCTTCTCAAACTCAGGAAAGACCTGATTTAAACAGCTAAACGTTAATGACAGAGCAGTTCTAAAACATAATGCAAATGGTAAACGATCTGAAAAGGGAACTGATTAGAGAAACTATAAAGCAAGCAGAGTCGCAAATGTTTTAATATCTGGATACTCATTGATACATGTAAGTGTATTGGCTTAAGAGGTCATTGCATGATGAGTCCTCCGTTGAGTTCAATCACAGTCACATCCACGCTCATGTTTCTCAATTCTCATACTTTCCATGTAAAGTTTGGCAATGACCATGTCTTTGGGTGTTGAACAATGCTGACTGTGAAGTGAGTCGACAAGGTCAGGACTAATTGATTCTGATCTTGACACTTCCTTATATGTCCCAGATTCCATCTCCCATGTCCAATTATCCCTTCTTATAACATATATTAAGGATTGAGGCATAAAAACCTTGGGATTGCTTACCTGCAAAGGTTATATAATAATGTTCTATACACTTCGTTCTTCTTATTCAGTTTAGGCATGTTATCAATATACATGGTGACTGGTATATGTTTGGACGAACAAACGCAAGTATATAGCAGTGTGTATTACTATTAACTATTTGTAGCACTTTTGGTTCTTCCATTTCTAGTAGATTTTCAATTACTGACATGTTTGATACTTCTGTCGTATCAACATCCATATTGTTTATCGGTTATGTCATTACATATGAACTTTGGGTTTATCGCGACTCCTACTAAATGGCAGGATTGAATTGGGCTTCATTGAGTTCAGGATAGATACTAAACTAATTGTTGGGAAAAGAAAACAGTGGGATACTTCCCGTGAGCAAGAAGGAAGGCTACCTAGGGTTTTATAAATCCTTAAGGTCGTTCCGTGCAGTATTATATTGGGCCTGAAGAGGGGATTCAGAAGGCCGTCTTCACCGAGACACCTCAAACCCTGAAGACAAATCATGGTAAGCTCTCTTATATTACATTGTAATCTGGATTTGCTGGCGTTTGTCGATATTGGTTTTTTATTCGATTAGTCTTCCGTTCCTTGAACCGCATACCACATAGCATTTTTTGGTTGAGAACAAGTTGATTTGTGCTTTCGAGTTAGTGGCTTTTACTCTATGGCATGGCAATTATGATCTGGTTGTGCAAATAGATGCAGTGCTGCAAATGCTGGTTCTCTGTCCGAGTTTATTGCCACTTTGCTTTTTTGATGCATACATGGATATAGGTATAGTATTCAATATGGCTATTGTGTAAAATATTGACCTTGGCCTCAATTTTTGTAGCTAGAAAACCCAGAAATGGGTTATTTTACTGTAATGTTGTGCTTCAAGATTTGTCCCTTTCCGGAATTCAGATGATGGTCTACTTATTACTGAAATGTTGCACTGTGATTTAGTACTACAAGATGCAAGCAACTCTATTGGAGAGACCAGTTCGGAGACAACGAGAAGAAGGTAAAGTTTCTTTATCTGTGATGTTATGATCTTCGTTTGTTCATAAATTTGTGCTTCTGCAGTTTAATTTTCTGTCCTGATTTTCTAAGGTTATCACAGACATCTCATTATTGATTATGTTCTTGGTATTGATAGTAATATTCTTCTTTGGTAGAGTGATCTTTGCTTCATCCAATATTTTGCGTCTGACTTGCTTAAATAAGAAGAGGAACAGAGGTGGCTGAGACTGATTATGAGCAGACTCTACTGATCAAACAGGGAGTTGCTCAGAAGGTAAGTTTCATCGTTTACTTGCTTGAGCTGCTAATCGAAATTGGAAGAATTGACCACAACATTACACCCCTTTTTGATTATACATGGAATTCCTCAGTCACCGAAGCTGCTGCTACTGATCAAACAGGGAATTGCTCAGTCACCATAGCAGCTGCTGCTGCGCAAAGTGACGGTAATTTAGCTACTTTACTGTATCAAGTAGCTAACGGAGAGCCATGCATTGTATCAAAATCATTGTATCAACATGGCTGGCATATCCAACAAAATTTTCCGTCCACTGATTAAGCTGGACAAATGTTGATATGCCGGGGGGGGGGGGGGGGGGGGGGGTGGTTGAGTCCAGATAACAGGGATGTCCCAACCTGTAGTATGCAAGTTGTTTTTCGTAATTAACCCAAAAAGGAAAAAAAAAATAAAATATAAACAACCAGAAATAGGCAATTAAGTTTCATTGTTACTATCCATATTATCCATCTTAAGTCTTTACTAGGTGACCCCACACTAAGGCGTGGAGTGAAATGTAAATTTATACATAAAATTTTAAATTTAATTTGCATCTCTTTTAACTGTCAAACTTAATAAATTACACAATTTTCTTTTGTTCGACTTCACATCTGGAAAGATATAACAAAAACTTTTGTCCTTTGCATGAATTCTCGTAGTAAGAATATTAAGATATGTATGGCAGTACCACAACAAGTTATTTTGTGTGCACATTAGAATCACTACATCATGATTTGATTAACAACAAATTCTATTTTTATTGATAATGTAAAATATAGTCTTACCAACCATTTGTACAAATTTGATTCATATATTGTCATGTCTCTAGACTGTATTCAAATACATGACATTTTATTTTTGCCAATAACCATCAATTTGTGGAGTGATGCATTTGTCTAATTTAAGATATTCACTTGTTTTCATAAAAAAGAATTGATAAAGGCTATTTCAATTTTCATATTTGAACACGAAAATTGTCAGATTTGCAAATGGGTGCGGAAGGTCCTTAGTTTTAAACTGGCTGTATGTTGTAATTCTTGAAAAAATGACATTTCTATTAATTCGTAAAAAATCATACCAAAAATTGAAAACGAACACAATTATCAAGTTTATGTATTGTTTAAGATTATTATATTTATACTATCACAAATTATTAAAATAACTAATTATTTTTTAGCAGCAAATTTGAATAACTTGTTACCGTGTATCAAATATTTTAACCCAATTATATTGTAAAAAATATAACTTTTAATGAATATTTTTTTCATTACATAATTAAAAAATAATATACTTAATAGATACTCAGTGCCAATTAATTCTAAGTTATATTTTTGATTGGTGATGAGATGATATGTTAATTCAAAATTTGACCATCTATAAAACATCTCTTTTTATATAATGGAATTTATGTATATGTATGAACTCATATAGCATGCAGCTAGGGTGGTAGCTCAAGTGGTAGAGCGTTGGATGCCCATGCACGAGGTTGCGGGTTCAAATCTGGTTGACGTCAAAATAATTTCTCAAAAAAAAAAAAAAAATCTTATATATCATGATTTTGTCTCATACAATTAAACTATTTCTAACTTGATAAACGAGTCGTGGTGGGGTGGAGATTACATATGCCACATTCTCATCATTATTCAAGTTTAATGTTCCGATTGAATCAACAACCGTTTGGTCTCCCAAGTGAAAGTATTGGATGTTTATTTCCTTCTGTTTGTTGGTTAAATGTTTCGAGTCATTCTGCATTCTTGGTTTGCAGTTTTTTTTTGTTTCGTGCATAGAGTTTTTGGAGTTAAAAACAGAAATAATGTCCGCAGAAAGAAAGTAGGCAAACATTTGAGACTCATAGACACTAGTTTATTATTATGCTAAGTTTGTATTTTTTTTGGACCCTAGTTTGTTAGGATTTGATGTAAATTAGTTGATGTACAGTTATAACTTCTTTTTCTACGATTGGTTTGATTGATTATCAATAGAAATGTCTTTTTAAAAGCTATTTATGATTTAAATATATATATTTATAGAAAATTCTTGCTTTTAAAGACGAAAAAAATAAGAGAGAAAAAGAAAAAAATCGTCATCCTAAAAAACAACGACAAGCAGAATGGTCGTTCTCCACAAAAAGACAACAAAAAATGGACAGACAGAACAAAAATTTACTAACACAGTAGTCGATTACTAAAGAACGACAAAAAAATTCGTATAAAGTTTTAGGGATAACCAGCAAAGTTTTCGGAAAGGTTAAAGTTTGTCGCAAAAGTTTTGACCCCGAAACAAGATAGTCGGGAGTAGTCCTCAAAGGTATTAACGATGAGCAAAATTTGTCGGCAAAGTCAACATAAATGATATTCTAACTACCAAGAAATGTTTTTGTCACCAGGGGGAATCAACGACAGATCTATGCCGACGCGATAGCGACGAAAAATGTTTGTTGTCTTTTCGTTCTTACGACGAATTTTCAAGATTTAACCACAACATTACTCGTCGTAACAAACCAATTTTTTTGTAGTGGGATTTCAATGCAATCACAATATTGGCAGAAAAACAAGGTAGAGTAGCATACATGAACCTTATGTAACGATTTATAGTTCCATTATCAAATAACTAGGCGATACCCCACACTAAAGCGCGGATTCGCAAAGAAAATTGTCATTCAAACACTTTAGTATTCGCCGAGTTTCTTTACAAATTATGAAAATTCAATTAATTTTATATCACACAATGTGTATGATAATATTAATTTTTGTACTAAACCAATATAACTATGTACATGTGTGGATCAAAAATTTGCAATAATAGGGACTAAAAAGTTGTAATAAATTTGAACGTGAATTTCTTGCCAATTAAAAAATATGTACTATAGTGTTTAAAATAAAAGAAATATAAGTTGTTGGCGAAAAAAATTTAATACAGATAGGGAGTAATTTGAATATATTTAGAAAATATAAGGTAAACTATCAAATTAAAATATGACCATTGTGAAAGAAATTTCAACAACGAGCATATAATGTAAACAATGCAGGTGCTTATCTCAATGAATTTTAAAGGATAAAATATTAAAAATTAAGATTGAATAGTTGTCTGGTTCCACTTAGTTTATGTTTCTTTTTTATGTAGGTTTGCAATATGAAAATCTCGAAAGTTCACTCTTCTTGCACAAAGTGCTACATTTTTTTAGGCGTAATTACTTAATGCATACCCCAGTATGTCAAAACTAGCACATTGCAACCCCTTATTCTAGAACTAGTTGATTGGAACCCGCATTTGCAAAAAACATGTCAGTGTGAAACTGGTAAAAGAATTCCATCCATCACTTAAGAGGAATATTCTGTTAGTTGACAAACAAGTCCATTTTGTTAGGGAGAAGACAGTCTGCTCCGTAAAAACGATGATCACCACTGCAGCCACCATCAACTCCGCCATCCCCTAACCAGATTCGATCAAGATTTCTTTAATTACAGAAAAAAGTTACATTTTTATAATTCCAAATTACCACTTCGCCACGCTGTAATCCATGACCCGTCACATTTCTTGTAGAAGGAAATTTAGATCTTCGGAGAACAAAATGGTCGCCGAGGCTTTGATGATAATAAGATCTTCTAAGCAAACATGGAAAAATTCTATCTGCAATTGGACAGAGACTGAATTAAAGAACTTGAGGATTATGAACTCAAGCAGCTCTCAGTAGAAGAAAGAAAAAAGCTGATTGTTTACCTGATCCAATTTCGTTCTTTCACCCCGAGGGAGTGACCATCCGAGTTTATCTGCAAGCCCACGCCGCTTCTCTCCTGTCCGGGTAAACTCGGATTCGACCAACGACCTCCACTGGATTGGATGCTCTGCCAGAAACTTCTTTAACTGTGGAGATCGGATTCAGCGACGGCTTCGCCACGTTGAAGTTTAGGTGATGCTTCGATTGAGAAGTCTTCTGGTGGAGGATCTGATTGGATTTTGCAGGTGTTGGAGCCATCTGGGGAGAACCAAGATTCAAAATAACACGGGGATTGAAGATGAGAGAGTTGAACTCTGATGGGTTCTACGTTTTGACATAAAAGATCAAAGATTGGACTGATTTAACCAAAAAAAACTGTTGACATCAATTGAAACTAGAACTTGGGGAGAGAGAAGGCTGACTATCGGTTGGTGACTGTTGGAGAAGAAGCTAAAAACGGAGAAGAACTGAGGAGAGACCAGAAGGAAAAATGAAAACAGACGCCCAAGATGGGAGAAAGGGTTGTAATTATCCGGAATGGGTGCTTGGGCGATGCGAGCTTAAAAAAAGATCGGATGCATCCAAATCCTTCTCGACAACAACTAATTTCATATAAAGTAATGGGGTTGTCTATGGTGCGTCCCTAATTAGGGTTCCTGACAACTTTTTTTTTTGTGGTCCCCGCTACTACAGGACAAAAAATGTTACCCGCTATAGCAGGTAACCTCGGCTGGAGATATAGTTGTTAAGAGTTTTTCTCGCTTTAGATAAAGTTCTTAATATCTACGCGGCTAAAAGATAGAAAAGACTACCATATAGTTAGTAGAGTTTAACAAGTAGAAAGAGTTCCCTCATTTAAGAAAGCAATGTTAACAGTTTGAGTTTTATTGTTAATAAATAACGATGAAATTAACTACAAGCAGACCAATATCAACTCAAAAGTCCTTTAAAGGCATGTTTAAAGATTAATACCAGAACAATTCAACAATAACATTAAAATAAGGTGGTACTTGTTCAATATCATCTCCCGGGTCGTCTTTCTTGTCAAGAAATCACGAATAAAATCACTCTAAACAGACCTATATCATTCATGCTTGTTTTTCTTGGACTGACTACTCGATTGAGACCAGAAGTATTCATATTTAACATCAAACTCAAGTGGCAGTTCTGCAAAATCGTCTTCCGGATCGTCCACTTGTTCGACGGAGTCCACCGGAGGATTGGGGCATGTTGTCCTGTTGTGTCCCAGCTCCTTGAAATTGCCACACCTCCTTCTCTTGTCTTTCTTTGGTCCCTTTGGGCATTTGGTGTCCGGGGGGTTCGGATTCTTCACATGGGCGTAGGGATTTTCTTCCTTCTTAATCTCTCCTTGTGTCCCGGCTCCTTGTGTACCCTGAAAAGTTTTAGAAACCATTCTCTGCATTTTCCGAATCCCGTCGGCCATATGCTCTCTGAAGAACCTCATTGTCTCGCCAGTAGTACAACCCAAACGGTAATACAGTTGAACTTCGTTCCTCGAGGAAGCCCGGCGCAAGGCTTGCAAATCTGGGTCATCACTTTTCTTCCCAACAGGCTCCTTCATTGATGGCTCGGTTCGGTAGAATTCTTTGTCAGTTTTGGTCCACCTTTTGGCAATTAAAGAGTTTGGGATCCTCTGTACTCCCTTTTGTTTCAGAACAAACAACATGTGTTTGCAAATCATATACGATGTTTCCCAACGAAAACACGTGCAACGGAGAAGCCTATTATCATGACGACATTGAACAACTTGCTGAAGCAAGAAAAGATAGGGTGGTTAGAAATTAAGAAGGAAATGAAAATACAAATGAACACAAGGATAGACAGATTGTAACCTGGTACTAGATAGAAGAGGACAATAGTTCAAAGACTGTGACATCAATACTTATTTGTTACACTTTAAGACTTAAGATATCAATAATAACATTAAGAAAACATGACAAGATTATTTAGAAATAAAAATTCAGTACACGAGTACATAGTATATAAATATGTAAATTGAAGCAGATGTACATACCATGGATCTCTTCATTTGACCTCTCATCACGTAGAACAAGTCCAAGCTCTCTTCTGGAACAGTTTTGACTTCAAACACTCTATAATCATCACCCTTTGCAGCTTGTTTCCTAAACATGTTGAAGACATTTTCGGTGAAGACCTCTGCTGCATGGCGTTCGAGTTCCGTGAACCCTGTTGTTATCACCGGGTCTGATTGGTCGGAGCGATGGTGTGCCTTACGCTCGTTGTTGCGTAGCTTGTCAACCCCTGTCGTGAATCCCTTGCAAGCATTGGTCAATTTGTCCGAGTAGGACATATAATCCTTGACAAAACTGTTGATGCTCTCGCATCTCGAGGTCGTCGTTTGCAACGCAAAAAAATGATCCTTCAAGTATGTCTCCGCCCACAAGTGGCGGTTCATATATGTGACCTGGACCCAATTCCTATCAGCAATGTTCCATCTGGTAAGCATTGCATGCCAATCATCATGCCAAAATTTTTTAGGTTTCCTACTATGCAAGCACTTTTTAAAATCAACCATGAAGCCATCTCCCAACTTCAGATTAGCCTGGGCGTTCCGACAAAGATGCCAAGAACACAGACGATGTCTTGCCTCTGGGAAATTATCCATAATAGCTTTTCTCATTGCCAAATCGCCATCCGTGATGACGGACAAAGGCTTCTTATTATTCATTACCTTCATCAGGCACTTCAAAACCCAATCATATGTTTCTGCTGTCTCGTCGTTGAGAAAAGCACAGGCAAAAATAGTCGTCTGGTAGTGATTGTTCACGCCAGATAGAATTACAAATGGTTTTTGATAGATGTTGGTCTTGTACGTTGCATAAAAAATGAGTACATCGCCAAATCTGTGGTAATCTACCACTGATCTCCTATCACACCAGAAAACACTTTCAAGCTCATGATTTTTACCTGTTCTTAACCTACAAAAACAATAAATAACACTTAGGGAAACAGAAAGATTAGTTACATAAATGATGTTAACTCTAACAGGTCAGAAAGTAAGTTTAACAAATAAGTATGAGCATAACTGAACAGTAGACAGACCTTAACAGATAAGATAGCACTCTTAATTGTTAAGAAGTAAACTTACTCCCTGAACACGCCATAGTGACTGTGCTTCAAACTGTCAATGTACATCAAGGTCTGCTGCCCATCTCCTTCATTTGAATATATCTTGTCCATAGAGGCCATTTTATTGTAAAGATCTTTCTGTGTGTAACCCAACTTGTTATAACCGCCGGCTTGTTTAACCATCAAAAGAAAGCTTTGGCAATACTTGATCCCCACATCCTTCAAAGATCTGACCAGTTCAACATCAGCCTCAGAGACCTTTCGGTGTGACCGGTGGTTGCTCGCGCATTGTGGTTCCGAAAGTTCGTGTGAATGACCGGGTTCGAATTGAACCACCTTAAAAGGCTCGGTAGGTGAAGTTCTTGATATTTTTACACGAGCTTTGCATACACACCTAGTGTTTATGGTATGCTCCCGTTTCCTATTTTATTTGTACAGGACCTTCTCGGAGCGCAAGCCTTGTCGGGCACACACGTATATCCTTGACTTTATGCCTTGACGTATTCGAGGACTTTTGTGGGCTGAACAAAAATTATAACTAATCAGGTATTTTCCTAGATGAATTTTGAATTGAGTCATATCATAAAAATGACAAGGCAGTGAACTTACAGAATAACACGTGCCGAGGAACCAAATCCGCTTGATTCCTTGGAATTCCCGGCTACGTTCATGAAGATGAAGGAATTGCATGTAAGCATCCATCACCTCATCGTCAAACCATTTTTCATCCCGGAGGCGCCAAGCGGACGACCTCGTCAGTTTGGCCATGCCACCCATATCAGCAACTATCTCACTGCATATTATATATGATACACAACCAGAAGTATAAACATAATGCATGCCACACATAAGAATTATTTAGGAAGTTTGAATGTAAATAAAACTTACGTTGCCAATTCTAGGGGAACATAAAAATTCTTGCTGGTGTGTTCGTACGTGCTCGCATACTTGTGCGACATGTAGTAATGGAGCCAGCAATGTTCTGCTTCAGGCATGGGTGGGATAAGAGTCAATTCTTTAGGATTCATGTGTTGCTTATACAGCGATATCCTCGAAGACGCTCTAATGATCCGATCTGCCTTTCCCCGGACAGTCCCAACCAAGTTTCCCCTTGGGTTCTTCGGAGAACCATGAACAAGGAATGGCTGGGGAGGTACATTGGAGGCCACCTAATAAATCAACAAAATCATTAGTTTTTTTAAATTTTAAAAATAAATCTCAAATATTAAGATATCAACTTTAAGACATTTACCTCAGTGCTGGAGCTGATTGTGTAGACCACCTTCATGGGAGAGTTAACCTCAGCCTCCTCTATCTTCTGCTTCTTCTTAGCTCTTAGTTCTTCTTCACACTTTTCATTCTCTTTCTTCTTCTGAGCTCCTTCCTCTTCCCCCTTTTTCTTACCCCCTTCCTCTTCCTCCTTCTTCTCATCCTCTTCATTCTTCTTCTCTTCTTCCTTCTTCTTCTCTTCTTCCTTCTTCTTCTCTTCTTCCTCATCCTCCTTCTTCTTCTGTTCTTCCTTCTCCTTTTCCTTCCAGAGGGACATAAGATACTCTTTGTCAAGCTTTTCAACCACCTGTCCCACAATGCACTTCCAAAAATCCTCTGGTAGAGGTGGAGGCAGTAGTTGGACTACTGGTGCAACAACGTTTTCAGTTTTGGGCTCATCATCAGCTTTTTTCAACTTCAACTACATACAAAAACAGAGTTGAGAGACATAAAATTAAGATAGTAATCTTAATATATAAACAGGACACTATAATGTCAATGTTAAAGTTCACTCACATTGTTGTTTTGTTGGACATACTTCCATCTCTTGGAAACATCAGAGGTTTCCCAGAATTTCAACCTTGGAATTGCTTCCTTATCCTGACATCCTTTTGGGTTTTCCAGATACTTTGGGCAGAACTTTTCCATGTACAAAAGCTAGAAAAGTAAAATTGAGATGGCAGCATTTAAGAAAGTGCTCTTAATATTTTAAACTTCATGGTAAAATAACTGAAAAAGAGTTAGAGATTTACCAAAGGAATCAGCACGCAACCAGTTCCGCGAAGGGTTGTTCCAGTCTGAGCCTTAACTTGCTGTGTCTTGAAGTGATCCAGCCATAAGGCTGCCCAGTTTACCTCTTTCAGGTGCTCCAAATTAACAACAAGATTAGCAAGACCTCTCCGGACTCCTGCTCGTCCTATCGGCATTCCCAGTGCACCCAAGATCAAGCAAACAGCCCTTCGTTTCCACTCATCATTCAACAGCAGCCTGTTCTCATCCGCCTTGAACCACGGAACGTACTCACCGAAAGTTGTGTTGTCCTTAACGAGGCCGATACTTTCTTCAACTATGCGGAGTAGCATCGGATCGACCTCCGGGAACTCTGTTTCTCCGTAGCATCGGATTCCAAATAGCCACCCGACAACTTCCGGTGTTATCTCCACGGTGCGGCCGTGCGCTGTCAAGTACCCGTCGGTATCGTAGCACTTGTAAATGAATTGGTTGAATTTCTCTGGGGTTTCCGTGATCTTTAGGTGCTGTAGTCCTCCAAGGCCCACTTCGTGCATCCATGCTTTCTGTTCAACCGTCATTTCTTTAAAAAGATTCTGAACAGAGGGCAGGCTCATGTAACTCTGAAATCGCCTTGGATTCTTCAACTTTTTAACTGACTTACCCTTCAGCTTGGCTTCAGCCGCCTTCTTCTTCAACTTTTCCTTCTCCCCCGTCGACTTCCTTTTCAAAGAACCTTCTCTTTTCCGCTTGTCTTTTTCTTGATGAGCCGCTGTGAGATAAGGTTCCTTCTGGATATTGGTCATGCATGTCCACTCCAAGTTGATGCTTTGTAGGACCGCTTTGGTCATCCTCATTTTAGGATCTATTTTCCGAAGACTGTGCATCCTCACATTTCTGAAATTATGAAAATCAACCCATAATTTAAATTTACATAGGCATACAATAAACTAAAACAGCAACAAACAATTAAAATTAAAGCGAAAGCCATTAGAGATGAAGTAATAACATGCAAACTTTAACAGAAAGGGCAGTAAATATATTAGATTGAGGTTCTAATAGATAAGAAATTAACTGCAGATCAGGAGACACATAATTTAAACAAACTTTTTGCGAGAGTAAAATCATACTTGTATCTGATGTAGGCACTCATGGAATTGCCATGGTGAGCTTCATCATCACTCTCATCCTCATCTCCTTTGTATTCCTCCACATCTCCATTCTCTTCCTTCTCTTCCTCATCTGACTCCTCCTCATCTGACTCCTCCTCATCATTTTCTTGCTGTTCAATCTGTTTGTCCTTCTCATTCTTCCTCATCTCAAAGCTGTACTTGCTTACATCATGATCCTCATCACTAGAGGATTCCAAGGCCCTTTTCTCGTAATTGTCTCGTTGCTCCTGTGGTAAATTGCAAAATAGGGCATACATCTGTACCAAAAGTTGGGGAGGCATATCCTCGTCTTTCAATTTGAAAGCATATTTCCTCTCCTCACTGTCATATGTAAACAGTTGCAAATTAACAGTCATATGTAAACAGTTGCAAAAAATAGGCTATCAGTTTTATAACAATAGTAAGATTTATCAAAAATTAAGAAAAAGCAATTAACAGTTAAAGTCAGCAGAACACATTACTAAAGTTTGAAAGGTCAATTCTTTAGATAGCATATTTAATAAAGTTCATGTTTTTAACAGAAGATTACTTACATGAACATGTCAAATCCAGGTGTGTGCTGGATGTTCTTTACTTCATCTTCTAAGCTCTTTCCCCTTTTCTTAGAAACCTTTTTCTTTCCCCTTTTCTTCAATGGTCTTGGTGGGGCTGGCTTTTTCCTTGGTGACCTCCTTGGGATGTTCACAATTTTGTCCTCCTCCGAAGTGAAGTGAAGCTGCTTCTTAGCTTTCTTCTTCCTCTCAATGTCTTCTTCAATGGTCTCTGGATTCTTTCTCTTCTCAACTGAGGCAGCAGCATCGGCCAATTGGATTATGCCACTAGCATCCTCGAACTGTGGTCCTTCAACCATTGATAAAGGAAGGACTTTTGTTGAATCTTCCCAGATTTGTCTACCAATTGAGTCGGTGGAGTTAGGGTGAGCCTCCTTTGCCTCTTCATGCGAATCCCCTCCTCCAATTTCGGTTTTGCTGGGGTTTCCCTCTTCTGTTTTGGAGCCCCCATCTCCTACTGGTTCTTGAGGGCTAGATCCTCGATCTTTGGTTGGGTTCAAGACAGGAGTGAGGGGATTTGCAGTTAAAAGGACTTCCAAATTAACCGGGCTTACCTCCTGGTTTAGATCTGAAATCACCTTATCGATGTCTTTGGAAGGTGAAATCTGCTCCCCTACGCCTGTATTTTCCTGGTCCGCCATGGATTTGTGATAGAGATGGAAGGGGAAGTTGAATTCGGGAAAATGATGAGAGAGAGAGAGAGAGAGAGAGAGAGTTAGAGAGATTTGTGATAGGGCTGGTCTGGGTTCGTCTGGTTTGTGGTTGCTAGTAATGAAGAAACCTCGCAGAGAGAGAGAGATATTTGGTTGTGTGGTTGCCAGTAATGAAGAGGATGGGACAACTGACATTAAAATTTTCAAATTTCAAATTTTTCATAAAAAGCTATCTACATTTTTAGACAAAAACACAAATATTTTAAAGACTCCATCTTAACGTAACAAACATATTGTTTTTTTAATTTCTTTAGTTGTGGAGTGTCATAATTAATTTTATTTTGTATTATTGGTATATTATTATATTAGTATTGCCATGACAGTGTGTACAAATGTAGAAAACACAAGTATCGCCATCTTTGCGTCTGCATTTGACTGTCTCTTAACATCTCCTTCTAAATATATTAATATAATTTCCATAATTCTGAACTCTAGAGAGAACACTATCTTATTTTTTAATATACTCATCACTGTAAAATTTTATTAACTTTTTGTTTGTTCATCAATTGGTTAACTCAGGGATGCCTATTTGTGGGTTTTTGGAGGTTGTGCACACTGCCATGCATGGTACAAACACAAGGCAGGCACAAAGTCCTCAAATTGGGTACAGAATTGTGTTGGTGATGTAGTTAATGGGAAAGAACAATGTTTCCAACGGGTACGCGTTACCCAAACTGAGTTTGATTGACGTCTATGCATCTCATTTGTGCCACCACTCAACACATACTATCACTATGTGACATTTTAAGACCAATTCTGATACCTACAACACACGGTCACTTCTCACAACATCAAGTCTCACAATGTCGATAGTCGGTTAAACCCTTATCCCTCGGTGTTCAAGTCCCATGGTTGGGTGTGACCTCAAAACTCCCAGTCTTGTTAAAATGACCCAAATACAACATTAAATCAGATTTGGCATGCTGGGGGCACATTTCATGGCTAAACTCGTACAATTATCGAGTTTTCATTCGATTTTTGCCCCTTTATGTCACTTAGAGGAGCAAAACTTGAAGCCATTTCAAAATAACTCCCAGCACTGTCCTTGGCATGTTTTCCAGGACACATGGTGACACCCCGAGTCATTCCATCGACGAAGAAACCAAAATAAGTGGCATTTTAAAGGAAAATACATTATAAAGTTTAAGATAGACCCCTCTCTAGGGTTTAGCATTTAAGAAGATACATGCATTTTTTTAGAATGAGTTGTTAATACTCCATCAACTCAATACTCAAAGATGCCTATTTGTGGGTTTTTGGAGGTTGTGCACACTGCCATGCATGGTACAAACACAAGGCAGGCACAAAGTCCTCAAATTGGGTACAGAATTGTGTTGGTGATGTAGTTAATGTGAAAGAACAATGTTTCCAACGGGTACGCGTTACCCAAACTGAGTTTGATTGACGTCTATGCATCTCATTTGTGCCACCACTCAACACATACTAGCACTATGTGACATTTTAAGACCAATTCTGATACCTACAACACACGGTCACTTCTCACGACGTCAAGTCTCACAATGTCGATAGTCGGTTACACCCTTATCCCTCGGTGTTCAAGTCCCATGGTTGGGTGTGACCTCAAAACTCCCAGTCTTGTTAAAATGACCCAAATACAAACTTAAATCAGATTTGGCATGCTGGGGGCACATTTCATGGCTAAACTCGTACAATTATCGAGTTTTCATTCGATTTTTGCCCCTTTATGTCACTTAGAGGAGCAAAACTTGAAGCCATTTCAAAATAACTCCCAGCACTGTCCATGGCATGTTTTCCAGGACACATGGTGACACCCCGAGTCATTCCATCGACGAAGAAACCAAAATAAGTGGCTTTTTAAAGGGAAATACATTATAAAGTTTAAGATAGACCCCTCTCTAGGGTTTAGCATTTAAGAAGATACATGCATTTTTTTAGAATGAGTTGTTAATACTCCATCAACTCAATACTCAAAGATGCCTATTTGTGGGTTTTTGGAGGTTCTGCACACTGTCATGCATAACACAAACACAAGGCAGGCACAAAGTCCTCAAATTGGGTACATAATTGTGTTGGTGATGTAGTTAATGTGAAAGAACAATGTTTCCAACGGGTACGCGTTACCCAAACTAAGTTTGATTGACGTCTATGCATCTCATTTTTGCCACCACTCAACACATACTAGCACTATGTGACATTTTAAGACCAATTCTGATACCTACAACACACGGTCACTTCTCACGACGTCAAGTCTCACAATGTCGATAGTCGGTTACACCCTTATCCCTCGGTGTTCAAGTCCCATGGTTGGGTGTGACCTCAAAACTCCCAGTCTTGTTAAAATGACCCAAATACAACATTAAATCAGAGTTGGCATGCTGGGGGCACATTTCATGGCTAAACTCGTACAATTATCGAGTTTTCATTCGATTTTTGCCCCTTTATGTCACTTAGAGGAGCAAAACTTGAAGCCATTTCAAAATAACTCCCAGCACTGTCCTTGGCATGTTTTCCAGGACACATGGTGACACCCCGAGTCATTCCATCGACGAAGAAACCAAAATAAGTGGCTTTTTAAAGGGAAATACATTATAAAGTTTAAGATAGACCCCTCTCTAGGGTTTAGCATTTAAGAAGATACATGCATTTTTTTAGAATGAGTTGTTAATACTCCATCAACTCAATACTCAAAGATGCCTATTTGTGGGTTTTTGGAGGTTGTGCACACTGCCATGCATGGTACAAACACAAGGCAGGCACAAAGTCCTCAAATTGGGTACAGAATTGTGTTGGTGATGTAGTTAATGGGAAAGAACAATGTTTCCAACGGGTACGCGTTACCCAAACTGAGTTTGATTGACGTCTATGCATCTCATTTGTGCCACCACTCAACACATACTAGCACTATGTGACATTTTAAGACCAATTCTGATACCTACAACACACGGTCACTTCTCACGACGTCAAGTCTCACAATGTCGATAGTCGGTTACACCCTTATCCCTCGGTGTTCAAGTCCCATGGTTGGGTGTGACCTCAAAACTCCCAGTCTTGTTAAAATGACCCAAATACAACATTAAATCAGAGTTGGCATGCTGGGGGCACATTTCATGGCTAAACTCGTACAATTATCGAGTTTTCATTCGATTTTTGCCCCTTTATGTCACTTAGAGGAGCAAAACTTGAAGCCATTTCAAAATAACTCCCAGCACTGTCCTTGGCATGTTTTCCAGGACACATGGTGACACCCCGAGTCATTCCATCGACGAAGAAACCAAAATAAGTGGCATTTTAAAGGGAAATACATTATAAAGTTTAAGATAGACCCCTCTCTAGGGTTTAGAATTTAAGAAGATACATGCATTTTTTTAGAATGAGTTGTTAATACTCCATCAACTCAATACTCAAAGATGCCTATTTGTGGGTTTTTGGAGGTTGTGCACACTGCCATGCATGGTACAAACACAAGGCAGGCACAAAGTCCTCAAATTGGGTACAGAATTGTGTTGGTGATGTCGTTAATGGGAAAGAACAATGTTTCCAACGGGTACGCGTTACCCAAACTGAGTTTGATTGACGTCTATGCATCTCATTTGTGCCACCACTCAACACATACTAGCACTATGTGACATTTTAAGACCAATTCTGATACCTACAACACACAGTCACTTCTCACGACGTCAAGTCTCACAATGTCGATAGTCGGTTACACCCTTATCCCTCGGTGTTCAAGTCCCATGGTTGGGTGTGACCTCAAAACTCCCATTCTTGTTAAAATGACCCAAATACAACATTAAATCAGAGTTGGCATGCTGGGGGCACATTTCATGGCTAAACTCGTACAATTATCGAGTTTTCATTCGATTTTTGCCCCTTTATGTCACTTAGAGGAGCAAAACTTGAAGCCATTTCAAAATAACTCCCAGCACTGTCCTTGGCATGTTTTCCAGGACACATGGTGACACCCCGAGTCATTCCATCGACGAAGGAACCAAAATAAGTGGCATTTTAAAGGGAAATACATTATAAAGTTTAAGATAGACCCCTCTCTAGGGTTTAGCATTTAAGAAGGTGCATACATTTTTTTAGAATGAGTTGTTAATACTCCATCAACTCAATACTCAAAGATGCCTATTTGTGGGTTTTTGGAGGTTGTGCACACTGCCATGCATGGTACAAACACAAGGCAGGCACAAAGTCCTCAAATTGGGTACAGAATTGTATTGGTGATGTAGTTAATGGGAAAGAACAATGTTTCCAACGGGTACGCGTTACCCAAACTGAGTTTGATTGACGTCTATGCATCTCATTTGTGCCACCACTCAACACATACTAGCACTATGTGACATTTTAAGACCAATTCTGATACCTACAACACACGGTCACTTCTCACGATGTCAAGTCTCACAATGTCGATAGTCGGTTACACCCTTATCCCTCGGTGTTCAAGTCCCATGGTTGGGTGTGACCTCAAAACTCCCAGTCTTGTTAAAATGACCCAAATACAACATTAAATCAGAGTTGGCATGCTGGGGGAACATTTCATGGCTAAACTCGTACAATTATCGAGTTTTTATTCGATTTTTGCCCCTTTATGTCACTTAGAGGAGCAAAACTTGAAGCCATTTCAAAATAACTCCCAGCACTGTCCTTGGCATGTTTTCCAGGACACATGGTGACACCCCGAGTCATTCCATCGACGAAGAAACCAAAATAAGTGGCATTTTAAAGGGAAATACATTATAAAGTTTAAGATAGACCCCTCTCTAGGGTTTAGAATTTAAGAAGATACATGCATTTTTTTAGAATGAGTTGTTAATACTCCATCAACTCAATACTCAAAGATGCCTATTTGTGGGTTTTTGAAGGTTGTGCACACTGCCATGCATGGTACAAACACAAGGCAGGCACAAAGTCCTCAAATTGGGTACAGAATTGTTTTGGTGATGTAGTTAATGGGAAAGAACAATGTTTCCAACGGGTACGCGTTACCCAAACTGAGTTTGATTGACGTCTATGCATCTCATTTGTGCCACCACTCAACACATACTAGAACTATGTGACATTTTAAGACTAATTCTGATACCTACAACACACGGTCACTTCTCACGACGTCAAGTCTCACAATGTCGATAGTCGGTTACACCCTTATCCCTTGGTGTTCAAGTCCCATGGTTGGGTGTGACCTCAAAACTCCCATTCTTGTTAAAATGACCCAAATACAACATTAAATCAGAGTTGGCATGCTGGGGGCACATTTCATGGCTAAACTCGTACAATTATCGAGTTTTCATTCGATTTTGCCCCTTTATGTCACTTAGAGGAGCAAAACTTGAAGCCATTTCAAAATAACTCCCAGCACTGTCCTTGGCATGTTTTCCAGGACACATGGTGACACCCCGAGTCATTCCATCGACGAAGAAACCAAAATAAGTGGCATTTTAAAGGGAAATACATTATAAAGTTTAAGATAGACCCCTCTCTAGGGTTTAGCATTTAAGAAGATACATGCATTTTTTTAGAATGAGTTGTTATTACTCCATCAACTCAATACTCAAAGATTCCTATTTGTGGGTTTTTGGAGGTTGTGCACACTGCCATGCATGGTACAAACACAAGGCAGGCACAAAGTCCTCAAATTGGGTACAGAATTGTGTTGGTGATGTAGTTAATAAAAAAGAACAATGTTTCCAACGGGTACGCGTTACCCAAACTGAGTTTGATTGACGTCTATGCATCTCATTTGTGCCACCACTCAACACATACTAGCACTATGTGACATTTTAAGACCAATTCTGATACCTACAACACACGGTCACTTCTCACGACGTCAAGTCTCACAATGTCGATAGTCGGTTACACCCTTATCCCTCGGTGTTCAAGTCCCATGGTTGGGTGTGACCTCAAAACTCCCAGTCTTGTTAAAATGACCCAAATACAACATTAAATCAGATTTGGCATGCTGGGGGCACATTTCATGGCTAAACTCGTACAATTATCGAGTTTTCATTCGATTTTTGCCCCTTTATGTCACTTAGAGGAGCAAAACTTGAAGCCATTTCAAAATAACTCCCAGCACTGTCCTTGGCATGTTTTCCAGGACACATGGTGAAACCCCGAGTCATTCCATCGACGAAGAAACCAAAATAAGTGGCATTTTAAAGGGAAATACATTCTAAAGTTTAAGATAGACCCTTCTCTAGGGTTTAGCATTTAAGAAGATACATGCATTTTTTTAGAATGAGTTGTTAATACTCCATCAACTCAATACTCAAAGATGCCTATTTGTGGGTTTTTGGAGGTTGTGCACACTGCCATGCATGGTACAAACACAAGGCAGGCACAAAGCCCTCAAATTGGGTACAAAATTGTGTTGGTGATGTAGTTAACACTACAAGAATTTTATTTATTTGTTACGAATTCTTTTGTTTCGGTCATAATTCGTAACTATATGTTACAATTTTGTTACAATTTAATATCTTGGTAACTAAATATCACATGAGGTATTTTTTTTTTCGACTAGCGTTAAAAATGGGGTAAAAAAAATATGGTGGGAATTGTATTTGAGGGGGGAAAAGTTGGCGCCATATATTTGTAGTATATAGCTAGAAATATGTGGTAGCTAAAACCCAAGTCATGTTTAAGATTTCACTTTTTACAAAACTTGGTAACAAAATATATAATTTTTGGTTGACTTTTTTACATTTATTAAATTATTTGAACCCCACCTTTCCCTGTTTCTCTGAAAGAAACCCACTCCCTGAAGCCGCCTCTCCCACTAAACTAAAAACCCGCCTCTTCCTATACCCTAACAAGACACAGTACTGGAGTTTGATTTGGAGTGAAACTCTTATACATAGTGAACTCTGTGGTGTAGATATATGTTAGAGCTTGCGTATAAATCCCCATCAGTGGTGTCGATCTTCGGTACTTAGTTGAAGCCCGACGGCTTGTTCCTCAGGTGGTGTCGATCTTCGGTACTTAGTTGAAGCCCGACGGCTTGTTCCTCAGCAGGCGCTTATTCGCCTGGATTACAATCACCTCTGGCCATTCGGAATCAAATCTTCTGCATTCATCGATTCCACGATTTAGGTTATGATCGATTTCTGTTATTGTTCCTATGTTGAAGATTTACAGTTCAGTGATATATAGTGACTTAGCCATCTGATTATGTAAAATTCGTTGGTATTTTTGTGAGTAGATTATCCTGTTGAAGTTGAAGTTGAAGTTGAAGCAAGGAAATATCAGGTATGTTCCCAGATTCTTCTCTATTGTCTGATATTTCAGTAAATAATCTTGTTAGACTTGTTCAATCTATTGACTTGACTTGACTAAATTAGTAGCTTGTGGTGTTAACGTCTCTGAACAAATATGATGATCACATTTGTTTATAGATGTGGAGATAAACATATACATATGATTTGTATGAACAAGACTAAAGGAACATATATCAGTTCTAACATAATTAAGGTAATGGACCATGTACTGGTAAATAATAGTCTAACTTCAGCTTCAAGTTTAATAACTGTGTAGTAGAGGCCCTCTAAGAGGCTATTGAGTACCCCTTAAGGTAATTTTTGGTAGTCATGTATTCTAAGGATGAAATGCTTTGGCTGGTGTAATCGTGGAAATTAGACCTGTCAATTGGCCGGGCCAGACCAAGACTTGGCCTTGACTATAATGTGTGAAAACCTAGTCCAAGTGATCCCCCATATAGAAGACCTGTGAAACCTAAGCCCATCTGACCCTCGTTCTTGCAGCTCAGATCAAGGAGGGCCCTGTAGATCAGGATCATGTTAGTGATAGAATACCAAATATACCAGAGAAGGTTGGGTATATAGGTACCTATGGTGGACTGCAGTAACCTAAAATCACAACTAGGTTGGGTATATAGGTTCCACTTCTTAGTCCCAACTGCAGGAATCACACGTAATGTTGTTTCACAGTCCGCATTAAGTTCATAGTGGTTGATTTCACTCAACGTAGCTGGTTGAGTGAGCTCTCAGGCTTGTGAGTAATCAAGGTTTCTTCTGACCTTCTGCAGACGCCTTTCCCCATAAAGCCTGAGCAATGCTCTCAGTTTTAGCCTGAGCAAAGCTAGTATTTGTGAATTCTTCTTCGTCGATCTTGCTAAAGATCGACGAAGAAGAATTCGGCGGCCATAGAGCTCTTCTTCAAGAGGGCCTTTTTGTTTCCATTATGCTTTATTATGAGATTTTTTGATTTTTAAGCACTATGATGGTTTGAGGCTTTGAGCATCCACGAAAAACTACATGCTGCAAACACTATTCCCTAGAATAGAGGATCAATCTAGGAAAATAGTGTTTGCAGCATGCGATACATCCTATTTTTTGGTTTCTTATATTTTTACTTGCTAGATGCGTCAAGTCGAACATACTTGTTTGCTAATATAGTTTATACTATTATAGGTAGTTAAACTTCTAATATTTGACTGTTTTATGTATATAAGTACTGGAGTAAACATGGAAAAATAAGATAGGTGAACTGAATAACAAATTATTATTTTTACTTTAAACATAAGAGTAGCTAGAATGTAATTAGCGCCACTGTAGATGCTCTAGTACTTTCACCTAGTTGTTTGAACTTAGTTGGAGGCTTGAAACCTTTTGCTTCCAAAATAGAATACATTCCATCACTTCCAGCGAGAGTTTGGCAAATTTTGAATATGGTGTTTGCCGTAGAGCAATCAAAATCTGCAAATGAGCGGGTTTATCATTCTCTTTTCTTTCTTTGTATGCATCATGTGTTGCTCTCGTCACATTTGATTATATCCTTGTTAGTGGAATTTCGTTTTCTCCATGGTATCAAATAGCATAACAACTGATATGGTATTCAAAGGTTTGTTAAATAAATTTGCAGGCTGCCTTACTGTTACCAGATATTTTTATTTGATGTTCTTTGAATGATTGAATTGTTTATCATAGTCTACCATCTTATGTCATGCTATTTCTGTCAAGTAGCCTTTAATTTCTAACACAAGTACAAATAATATATAGAGACGACTGATTCTGTATCTTCGACAAGGTCAGATAGAAGTGTTATTTTAGTTGTCTGGAGGGACCAACATGTGTGTGTGTTTTTTGTGAGAATAACCATGCGTAGTTGACTTGTTAATAAGTTGGACCATTTTCTTATCATTTGACAATAACTTCTTAGATAGAATCCTGGGCCTTCCTGATCTCAGTCTGCTACCTACGAACACAGCTCTTGAGCCTTGGACACAAACTTCATTTGGCTGGTGTCTCTGATCTATGAAATGTAAATTGCCTCATGCGCAAAGGGGGCGAATGTGGTGAAAACAGATATATACGTCGGAGTACCAAAAAAATAGTCCATAGCTCTCATGATATAGAGAGACTCTGCGGTAATTACATTCAGATTCCCCAAAGCATTTGTACAGTGGCACACAACACCAACACTCATGGGCGTACCACAATAAACTACTAATAAGAGATCAGGTGGGAAGTTAGGCTTATCCCAAAAGTATACAAATTTTACCAAACACAATTTCACATACCAAATAACTAAAGTTGGGGTTAGAAAACAGGAATAAGACATGGGTCAGTCACTAGCGCGTGTGTATGTCTGCATATGTGTGTGTGTGGATTCATATGTATGAATTTTTGTATACAAATTTAGAACTTTAAACATTAATCAACAAAATGGCTCCTTCCCAAAAAAGACTGGTGATGTGGGATTATATTCCCACCATCAGGAACAGTGGTTGCCGACCCGCAGTAGATTCGTGTGCTGACGAGTGATTCCTGCAAAGTTTAAAGATTGGGGGGGGGGTGTCTCGGATCTCTCATGTGCTGCTTAAATTAGCGGTGGTTACGGAGAGAAACTGAATAACCAAATCGGGGTATTGAAGTATGTACCTTGTGAACGGAAATGAAGCCTCTTTAAAAAGAGTAGTGACCTTGCACAATAGGTGATTGAGCCGAGATTGAGTCTTATTTGGATGGGATTGTAATCCCTTATAATATGAGTGATTATCTCCTTATAGGATTTACCCTGAGGAGAGGAATTTCCTTTCTGTATGCATGAGAGTTACTATACTGGTCTTAGCTGGTGTTGAGGAACCATTGCCGCTGGCCAGTTGGTCGCACTCATCTCTAGTCTTACCCAAGTCTCGGGTGATAGTTGATCACGACCATATCAATTGAGTTAAGTAATATACTTAATTGGGGGATTACCAAATACTTTGGTTCTTTATGGTTTCAAGAAAGAATGTTCTATAGATTTATTCAATCCATTTTGACAATTTGTTTATTAAAAGAAAATGGTTGGACGAACTTATCTGGAAAAGAAATCATCTGTAAGCATAACTGTGACTGTGCTTTTAGGGTCTTGCTATTACACACTTACGAGTTGTGACTGTTACGTACCATGGTCATTTAAAACAACAAACACAAGAATTTTGAGGAAATGCTACAATCAGGTAGGTGAGCAAGCAACAAGCGGACTCCAAGTTGGGCGGGGATGGAGTAGGTATGAGAAAATCTTAAGGTGACTCCAGAATCTAACATAAGACATTTTCCTGAACCACCCACCCTTACCATTGCTCAAGCTTATTACAAGTATTTCAAAAGTAAACATTCTGAACTACACAAGTCAGCCAGTTTATATGTATTCCCAAACGGCTAAACCCAATAAAAATTCACCAAATCACTGGAAACTGGATCTGAGAACTTCCTCTAAACTAATGAAACACGACTACTTCAACCAGATTGTAATTTAGCTAATGAGCAGCTATCGGAAAACCAAAAAGGCTTATTCCAGCAGTACCCAGGTTTGAACTCTCATAATTCAGCTACATGAAAACCCCATTCCCTACAATCCATAAAGGTAACAATTTGAACTCTCGAAATTCTGCTCAACATAGCCCACATGCACATGTTCACTAACATAGGCTTTAAAGTCTTATGCAAACACTAAAATCATTACAGTTTCTTCTACCCGGATGTCACATTTTGTTCGTGTTCTTCCATTCTGATGGGATTTGATGAAAAACGCATATTTTTATCTCTTTCACATCACTTCAATTCCCATATGAGATGTTAGTAATCCCCAATTTTCAGTTCATGCATACATACTTATGTACATGTTATGTAATCGTATATTGTTATATAATGATGGTATATTGTTATACACGTTTCTGACTTGTCTATATCCTTTATCATTTGGTAATAGGTAATAATGAATAGGAGTTGGATGCAACTTAGTGGTAGTGAAAAATTCTCTGATGAGTATTCCAATGGAGTAGAAAACTTTATTCAGTTTGCAAAGAAAAGTGCTGACATTAGAAATTGGATCCGATGTCCTTGTCGAGTGTGCAACAATGTCGATTTTCGTCCCATTTCTATTGTGGAGGATCACTTATTTGAAAATGGAATCATATCAGATTACACGCTATGGATACATCATGGGGAAACCTCAAATGTGGAAGTTGATGATGGAGACATTGACAATGAGGATAATGAAGAATTTTCCTTGTATGCAAATGATGGTATGCCAGATATGATACAAAATATATATGCTGGATCAATTTTAGGTCATAACACGAGTGAGCGGGAGGTTGGATCGAGCGACCCTATTCCAGAAGGAGAAGAAAAAAGGTTTAGTCGATTGCTGGAAGAAGCTCAACGCGAAGCGTACCCCGGATGTCAGAAGTATTCAAAGCTTTCTTGTCTTGTGAGGTTGTTACACCTTAAAACAATGAATAATTGGACAAACAAATCTTGGAATCAACTAATTCATTTCTTGAAAGACCTTCTCCCACCCGGTGAAACACTGCCCAAGTCATACAATGAAGCTAAGTCTATGATGCGAGATTTAGGTTTGGGTTACAACAAGATTCATGCATGCAAAAATAATTGTATTTTGTACAGAAAAGAGTACGAAGATCTTGATGCCTGCCCTAAATGTGGAGAATCTAGGTGGGAGAAAAATTCTATAGGCCAACGCAAAAAGGTTCCGCAAAAGATCTTGCGACATTTCCCATTGAAGCCGAGGTTGCAACGACTATTTATGTCTAAGGAGATCGCTGAGGATATGAGGTGGCATAAAGAGAAACGTGTTGAGGAGGACAATATGTGTAGGCACCCGGCCGACTCAGAGGCATGGAAGGAGTTTGACAAGAATTTTAATTTGTTTGCACAAGATCCTCGTAATGTTCGTCTCGGGCTTGCAAGTGATGGCTTCAATCCATTTGGTAACATGAGTACTTCTTACAGCATGTGGCCTGTCGTGTTGACTCCATATAATTTGCCACCGTGGAAGTGTATGAAGGAGCCCTTTCTATTTTTGTCCCTTCTCATACCCGGAAAAGAGTCACCAGGAAACAATATTGACGTATACTTGGAACCTTTAATTGAGGAGCTGTATGAACTGTGGGAAGAGGGGATTGACACGTACGATGCTTATTCAGGACAAACTTTCAAATTGCATGCTGCTATTTTGTGGACGATTAATGATTTTCCCGCATATGCTATGCTATCAGGTTGGAGCACCAAAGGAAAACTTGCATGTCCTAACTGCAATAAAGAAACTTTCTCTACAACACTAGTACACGGGAGAAAGCAATGTTATAGAGGCCACCGCAGATTCTTGCCTGCAGATCACAAATGGAGAAGAAGTCGTAAATTTGATGGAACTGTGGAACGCGAGTCGAGACCGAGAGTACTTACAGGAGATGACGTGTTAAGACAATTGGAGGAAATTCCTCCCCATGAATTTACAAGGAAAAGGAAGCGTGGTGATGATGATCCACGTTTGAATTGGAGAAAAAAGAGCATATTTTTTACTTTGCCTTATTGGAGAACACTAAAAATAAGACATAATATTGATGTCATGCATGTGGAGAAAAACATATGTGAAAGCATTTTGGCTACACTTATGGACGTTAAAGGTAAAACCAAGGATAATGTGAATGCTTGTCTGGATCTAGAGTCTATGGGAATAAGAAATGAGCTTCACGTGGAAGAAGTTGGTGATAGATACACCATGAATCTTGGTTGCTACACTCTGGATGCGGAGGAGAGGAGGCGATTTTGTGAATGGTTAAAAACAGTTAAGTTTCCTGATGGCTATGCATCCAACATCAGTCGATGTGTAGTTTCTGGTGGATCAAAGATATCTGGAATGAAAAGTCACGATTGTCACGTATTTTTACAAAGGTTGCTCCCTACTGCAATGAGGGGGTACTTGAGAAAGGATGTTTACAGTGCATTAACAGAGCTTAGCACTTTCTTTAAGGAGTTGTGCAGCAGAACCTTGCGGATGGATGTGATAGAGAAGTTAGAGGAAGAAATTGTACTAATCTTGTGCAAATTGGAGATGATATATCCGCCTGCATTCTTCGATATAATGATACACTTGGCAGTCCATTTACCGCAAGAGGCGAAGATTGCTGGTCCAGTTCAGTATAGATGGATGTATCCAATTGAAAGGTAAGAATCATCTCGTCATTACTAAAATTGTACTGAAACTTTTAAGTACTAGTTATTTCAAACATGTGTATGATATATGCTATTTTCACATAGGTTCTTGCGAACCCTGAAGCGATACGTTCGCAATAAAGCCCGCCCGGAAGGTTCAATTGCAGAGGCGTATATTGATAGTGAGTGCTTAACCTTTTGCTCATTGTATCTTAGTGGTGTGGAGACAAAGTTCAATCGAGATGAAAGAAATGAAGATGGAAGCCAAGGGAATGGTTTGCTGGAAGTTTTTTCTCAAAGGGTGCGACCATTAGGATCAGGAAAACCATTCGTTCTAGACATGGACGATTATGAAAAAGTCAAATGGTTTGTGCTGAACAACAGCCCCGAGTTAGATTCATATAGAAAGTAAGTTTACTAAATTTTAGGTATTTTTAAATAACTCTATAGTTATTTTGAGTTACATTTAGTTTTTCTCTAATAATATATATTACAAACAGGTTACACCTAGAAGAACTTAAAAGTATCAGTGCTCACAATTTACAGCGGAGACACGAAGAGACATTTGCTCAATGGTTTGAAGATCATGTAAGTAATGTGATGTACTACGTTGTTACTGTTAGCAATTAAACAGTTAAAATTATTATTTTTAACTATCTATTGTTTATTTATGTAGATAACAAAGTTGCATAGTCAAGGTTCTAGTGAAGTTACTGAAGATATTTATTCTCTAGCTTGTGGCCCTGATCAACGAGCTGATAAATACTATGGTTGCAACGTCAATGGTATACGGTTTCATACTAAGGATCATGAGAGGAACCGGAAAACTCAAAACAGTGGTGTTCTTACTATTGGCGAGCATGACTCAACCGATATTAATTTCTATGGTTCACTACGGGACATTATTCAATTAGATTACATTGGTGGGCGGCGTGTGTTTTTGTTCAAATGTGATTGGTATAATGTCGGTGATAGGAGAATGGGAATTCAGACTGACGAATACTTGACTAGTGTGAATGTGTCTCGGACATGGTATGATGGAGACCCTTACATTTTAGCATCTCAAGCGGAGCAAGTATTTTACTTAGATGACATGAAGTTGGGTGGAGACTGGAAAGTGGTACAAAAGATCCAACCACGAGCAGTTTTTGATGTTCCAGAGGTGGAATTGGATCAAGGGCCTCGTCTTGAGGATGATCCAGTTGCTGACGAGGATGCATACCAACAGAACGATCCCTGTAACGAAATTCACGTCCAAGACGAAGTTGGAAACTACAACTCTCTGAATAAAGACGGTTCCGCACCAATCACAGTAGATGCAGATATGATGAGGCCGTTCGTGAGAAAACAAATTGATGGTCATGGATTAAATAATGAACAGGAAGTGGAAGACGAAGACGAAGACGAAGAAATATTTGACAAAGAAGATGAAGACGAAGAATTATTAGACAAAGAAGATGCTGACGAAGAAGAAGAAAATGATGAAGACGATGACAGTGACGAAGATTAAGGATACTACGTTTAATGCTTAATTATTTTAAATATACAATACTTGTGTTTACGAACCAGTGCAAATTTTGTGTTTGGATGAACAATACATTTTTTAGTTTTTATCTAAAGTGTTACATGTAATGTTCTTTATTTTCTGTTTATGAACTAGTTCTTACATGTAATGTTCTTTATTTTCTGTTTATGAACTAGTTCTTACCATGTAAAGTGTTACATGTAATGTTCTTTATTTTCTTTACGCAGATGGCACCGGGAATGAAAACTCGCAATCGTCGCCAACTAGCAAATATGCTTGTACAACCTAATCCTATAGTTGCAAGTTCCCAAACCTTGACCCCAGATTCAAGTTCAAATGGGCTAGTCTCAGCTCCAGATTCAAGTTCAAATAGGATCGTCTCAGCTCCAAATTCAAGCTCAAATGGGCTCGTCTCAGCTCCAGATGCAAGTTCAAATGGACTCGTCTCAGCAGACAGTGGTGGTAATATCGGTATGTCATGCGCTTATTTACTTTATAAGTAAATACATAGGTTAGGATCTTCAAAATTGGCCTTTACCGTTATGCCAACCCCTTTAGGTTCTGGGGACTGAACAAGTATTAATGCTATATTGGATCTGCACAGCCGCATTGGTTTCATAGTCTCGAAATTACTGAGCTAGCTGTAACAAGAACCAAAACCAAATTTGTGAGGAATTAATTGCCATTTCTTTGTCCTGTTAGTCCCTGGAGTCATGTTACTTCAATTATCTGAAAACTGTGTTTGTTGTGTTAAGGAGAGAATAAAACTTGCTAATTTTCCTTTATCAGAGCCACTCATTTTAAAGTATACTTAGATATAGTATAGTTGAAGTTGGCTGTCTTTTTCTATCTATGTTTCCTTTTCTGAAAATCTTGTTATGTTATGCTTTTTACTGCTTGGATTTTATATCTATATTCTGGCGCATTTCTTTGTTGCGGCTTGTGTTAGGTCCTGTTATTTGTGAGCTCACAGAACAGCAAATTTGAGAATCATGTATGTTACAAAGCTTTTTGTCTTGGTTCCCATAACCTAAATTAAACGGCTTCATTGTCTGTATTTCCTCCAACAAAAGAATCTTTACAGAGTGAGAAGTTAGTAGCAGTGGCAGGGCTTACGTCGACCGCAGTAAACTCATTGCCTGACGAGCCACCAGAACCTGCATTTAATACCTTTCTGATTGAAATTGGTGATTCATTTTTCCAGCAAGCATTTTTATTGTCTTCATCTTTTTGTAAGCCACCAACCATCCCAGGCTCATCCATGTGAAGATTTCCTTTCTTCACCTCGCTAAGAGTAGAATCCTCTAGCTTTGTACAGGAAACCACTTCAGTTTCAATGCAAAGAGTTCCTACATTTTCCCTGCCAGCATTCTTGCTGTCTTCATAGTTTTGTAAGCCAACATCTGGTCGAGGCTCATCTATTAGAAGATTTCCATTCTTCACCTTGCTAATAGAAGATTTCTTGGACTTCGTAGGAACCTCTTCAGTTTCACTGTACAGAGTTCCTTGCTTAGTGTGTGCATTACTTTCTGGGGTGGAAAACAAGTTTCCAAGTTCGTCATCTGCATATCAGGAACAATATTCAATGGTCAAACACCTTGAAGGAGATGCAGACTGTGAAATATCAATCTCTGAGAAAAATTGAAACAGAGAACTAACCATGTGCGCTTCCATAGTCATACTCCCCAAAGTTCCACGAAGGGCAGGTCATGGTGTTGACAAGGGATACTGCAACAAAGTGAAAGCCAGCTAAGATATTGCTTCTATATGTTATAGGACAAAATCAAGAGCAGATAAGAGCATGATGAAAATATATTCAAAGATTTGAGAGAACATAGTGTTTGCAGCATGCGATACATCCTATTTTTTGGTTTCTTATATTTTTACTTGCTAGATGCGTCAAGTCGAACATACTTGTTTGCTAATATAGTTTATACTATTATAGGTAGTTAAACTTCTAATATTTGACTGTTTTATGTATATAAGTACTGGAGTAAACATGGAAAAATAAGATAGGTGAACTGAATAACAAATTATTATTTTTACTTTAAACATAAGAGTAGCTAGAATGTAATTAGCGCCACTGTAGATGCTCTAGTACTTTCACCTAGTCGTTTGTGATGAAGGTTTCAGGGAAACCATTACTGATCTTATTTATGTTGTCATTTACTGACGCACATTATGTGAGATTGGTGTGAAAATGTTCGCAGGTGTTGTCGTAGCTAAAAAGGGTCGTGGTGTCTCTCGTAGCTTGTCACTGAAGAAATGTATAAAGAAAAATGGAGGAAACAAGTTACCGGTAACTTATCCGGAAGGAAAACTCAAACCGGTTGGAATGTGGGCCTCTATGTTCACCTCTGAATTGGGTGTTCTCTGCCGGAAAGCAAAATATCTTGAAGCAAAGTCGTGGGGTGCAGTGTCCATTAGTGAGAAAGAGAAGTTGTATGCCGCCATCAAGGTATAATAATTATTAAGACGATCATTTATATTTGAAGAATCTATAATTTGCACGAACAATATTTTTATATAATTGACTCCTCTTGTAGAACTCGTTCGACATCGAATTGAGTCTAAATGTCCTGACTGGTATGGAAGCACAATTAGAAATCTTGTACAAGCAGTGGATGCACAGGATGCACAAGCACTACAAGAAATATCCTTCAATGGAAGTTGAAATTGAGAACCCGTATCGCGGTGTTGCTAAGGAACATTGGGAAAAGCTTTGTCGTAAACATTTTGAAACTGAAGCATTCAAAGTGAGTTTCTACTGTGTAATACTACCTTTGTTCATAAATGCAAATGAATTCACTCATGTTAACTGGTTACGTTTTCAGAAGAAAAGCAGGACAAACAAAGCAAATAGGTCAAAGCGTCAAATTCACGGATGTCTTGGTTCAAGATCATATGTTAATCATCGCTATATGACGGTAATTTCTTTCTAAATAACCATGAAATCCATGGACCGTATGTTTTTCTCTTCAATATCCTACAAACTAAAACACTGAATTTATGTTCTGTAGAGAAATAAGGAGACCCAGGAAGAGTCAGGTCCAATTAAGTTCTGGAAGGAAGTTCACTTTGAAAAACGCACAAAGAACTGGAAATGCCAACGTGCAAAGGATCTTTATGTACGAAATAGTTAATTTTAGTCTACGATTAGTTTGAAGTTACATATACGTATATTGTTTTGACAACAATTTTCTTACAATTATAGGACGAAATGATAGAGCTTCAGCAGAGTCCTCTTGAAGAGGAAGGAACACCCCTGACTGAGGATGAAATAGTGGAGCGTGTTCTTCGGAAGGAGTCAGGGTATATGCTGGGGGTCGGATACGGAGAGATACAACATGCTTCGTCAACACTAAGGCAACAATATGCAGCTGAAGTTGGTCATGCAAAATCTAGGGCTGACGAAGCAGAGAGGCTGGCAGAAGCAGCGGAGAGACGAGCCGAGGAGGCAGAGAGGCGTGTGGATCATTTACATACCGAACTTTCAAATGTCAAAGAAACGGTGGAGCAGTTCCGTTCATTCATAGGTAACATTGGATCTGTAATTCCAGGTATGCGGAGTACCAATACCAGTGCTCTGATATCTCCGATGAGCACTCCTAATCACGTTCAATCCGAGTCTCCTCGTAGTCCTCGTAGTGCCTGGTAAGAGAATTTTTCCTCCTTATATAAGTATAATTGTTGTCATATAATTTGAATGATCATATATGGGAACTGTAGCATGATTGTCTCTTGCACACTGTCCTCATCTAATTTTTGTTAATTTGCAGACACGGTTCATTTGCACATCCGTTAGGAAATAAATTGATACAATGTCTGACCAAATAACAACAAATGGTTCACAACCAAAGATGAACATTCACATTCATATTGCAGCAATATGTCCACTTGAGAATACCATGTTCAGTATCTACATGATATTATGCTAGTGATTATTTCAACATCATGATGGTTTAGCGGCATTCTTTTTTGCTATTCAAGCAGTGATCTGAATGCGTGTCACAAGAGGTCCAAAGGGCTTCCATATGGTGAATAACATATTCTTAGCCCTTAGGTATTGTTGCACCAGATCGACTGATGCTATGTGATTCCAAGGCTGTGATTCATGGAGCTGCGTTTAGTTTTTCACTTCACTTGCATAAAAAAGAACTATTCATGGCATAGGAGGCTTAACAGCGCAGCGAAAAATATGTGCAGATGAATCAGAGACACAAGTTATATGGGTTTTATGTTTTACTTGTTTTCTAATATCTGAAGAAGTGGGAGGCTTGGTATCTGGTTGCGTCTTAAACACTTGTCTATAATCTTAGAGTCTAGATTGATGTTCATGTCCAATACAACAATCTCTTACATTTATTTTGATTTATACTGGTCTGTTATGATTTATCTTCAATCTCATGAATACTGATGGATCACTGAATCGTGTTTCTTTCTTTTTTTTTTTTTTTTTTTTTTTTCTTTTTTTGCAGAACCTGAAGACTAGAGAGCAGCCTATACCAGCAGGAGACGGAAATGTGCCCCCTGTGCAGTATTCGTTGGAGTCCCTTATGAATCAGCCCATGCAAGCCCCTGATAGATACCCTATTCCTGACTCAAGTGCTCAGGGTGTAGATATCCCCAGCTTTTCTATTCCATTTGCACACTTTTTTATTCCATTTGCACATCCGTTAGGAAATAAATTGATACAATGTCTTTTTCATTGCGTTTTTCATAGATTTCCGAACGACATGTAGTGCTAAGTATTAGCACGGCTAGATGATAATAATTATGGATGATTCGACTGTGCGGATTGCAGTCAGAATGTATATTTACGATTATTTGATATTTTTAATGCAATTTATTTGCAGATTGTGCGCTATCAGTAGTAGTATTTTTTCAAATTTTATTTATTTCATATTATTAAGCTTCGAATAAGTGGTCCTCTTTTGAGGAAAATGTTACGAAATTTCCCTCGAAAGAGGGGTTTTTTGTTACGATTTAGGTGACAAAAAAATTGTATCTTGTTATGCGAGTTGCAGTTTTGTTACAAAATTGAGGTTACGAAATGTCACTCATAGTGGTGATTTGTTACCATCTTTGCCTCTCTTTTGTTATAACATATTCGTTGTTGTTTATGATGTAGCGGTTGGTTTGTTGTTACGAATTCTCATCTTTTTGTTACAAGTATTCGATCATATAACTACAATTTTGTTACGTATACAAGGATATTTTATGACGGACTACTGTAGTGGAAACTATATAATCTATGACGGAAAGTTCATAACAAAAAAGTATATCGAAATTGTTACCAAACTTTGTTGCAATACATATAATATTCTATTACAGCACCGTCGTAACAAACTGTTGGACATTTAGTTACGAACAACTTCATTGTAACATTAATTTCTAGCCACGGACATAATGCAACGACGGTGTTACGAATTAAATTTCGTAACCCAAACCTCTTGTTACGGGATTTTGTTCACTTGTTACGAGAATTTTCTTAACAAAAATGTTAATTTCTTGTAGTGTAATGGGAAAGAACAATGTTTCCAACGGGTACGCGTTACCCAAACTGAGTTTGATTGACGTCTATGCATCTCATTTGTGCCACCACTCAACACATACTAGCACTATGTGACATTTTAAGACCAATTCTGATACCTACAACACACGGTCACTTCTCACGACGTCAAGTCTCACAATGTCGATGGTCGGTTACACCCTAATCTCTCGGTGTTCAAGTCCCATGGTTGGGTGTGACCTCAAAACTCCCAGTCTTGTTAAAATGACCCAAATACAACATTAAATCAGAGTTGGCATGATGGGGGCACATTTCATAGCTAAACTCGTACAATTATCGAGTTTTCATTCGATTTTTGCCCCTTTATGTCACTTAGAGGAACAAAACTTGAAGCCATTTCAAAATAACTCCCAGCACTGTCCTTGGCATGTTTTCCAGGACACATGGTGACACCCCGAGTCATTCCATCGACGAAGAAACCAAAATAAGTGGCATTTTAAAGAGAAATACATTATAAAGTTTAAGATAGACCCCTCTCTAGGGTTTAGCATTTAAGAAGGTTCATGCATTTTTTTAGAATGAGTTGCTAATACTCCATCAAATCAATACTCAAAGATACATTAGAATTTTTTTTTTGCTTTCCTTTTAAATATTTCATACTAAGTGCCAGAATTTCGTGGCACATTTTGAAATTTTTGAATTTCAGGAACGAAAATAATAATTTGAAATTTTAAAAAACGTGAGAGAGTGGTACAATCAAATCAACCGCCTCAACTGCCACTCACAGCCCACCTTGCCTTTAATTTCGGAACAGTTCCATTTGCAGAGTCCTTCTAGTAATTGACTCTGTGGTTGCAGTTCCAATTAATTTTCTGAAACTGACGAATCTCTCTCTCTCTCTCTCTCTCTCTCTCTCTGTCTCTCTCTCCAGTTCGCAACTTTCCTCTTCATCTTCCCCATCTTCATTTTCTCCATCTTCATCTCTTCTCCTTCAATCAACATACAGAATCCATGGCGAAGAAGAAGATTATTCGAGAAAGACGATCCAAACAACAAGATCTTGCCGATAACAAGATCGATAGCAACACTAGCAACACGGAAAGACAACAGAGTTCACAGGAGGGAAAGACAACGGAGTCCACGGATGAAATTGGTCTGAAGAATTTTGGAGATGGTCTCGATGCAATTCCATTATCAAGGGTTGATTTTGAAATGGCGGATGTTGAAGCAGACAAATTGCAGAAATTGGCTGAGGCTGCTGCCTTAATTGAGAAGAGTACGAGTACAGAGGAAGAAGCCAGTACAGAGAAGAAGAAACTAAAGAAGAAAGAGAAAGAAAAGAAGGAAGAGCACGTTGAGGAAGTCCCTAGGAGATCGACCCGGAAACATCCAGCACCACCGAAGGCAGTGAAGAAACGAACAAATCAGAAGGCTTCTAAGCGCAAGAATGAAGATGTAGAGGTGAAGCATACTCCTGGATTTGACCTATTCCTGTAAGTAATCACTTTTTTTTTTAAATGTCCTTCTTTTTTATCATGCTGTTTAATGAATTAATAACTCCTTCTTAAAATCAAATTACATCACAAATTTGTTCTACCTTCTCACTTTGTCCTAAATTAATCTTTGTTAATTGTCATGTTTCACAATGCACTGTTATCCCATGTAACTTAATTGTTAAATCTGTAATCTCTGAAATTTAAATTGCCTTCTGTGTTATTTGAAGGTTTTACTTAAGTTTTTCAACTGTTTACTTATGAGAGTAACCATCAAAAATCTACAATGGGATATAGAGGGAAGGATATGCCTCCCAAACTGATAGCACAGCAGTATAGAGTATTTCTCAACTTACCTGAGGATGAACGAAAAAGGTACGATCAGAAAGCGACGGAAGTCTCGAGTGACGAGGAGATTGATGTAAGCCAATACACTGTTCAGAAAAGAACAAATGATAATATCCAACCTGAGGCTGAAGAGCAACCGGAGGATGAGGAGGATGAGGAGGATGAGGAGGAGGAGGAGGAGGATGAGGTCCAAGAGGAGGAACAGAATGACGATGACGAAGAATACAAACCCGTGGAGGATAAGAGCGATGATGATGAAGAAGATGAGGAGGATTTGGAGGAGGATAGGGAGGAACAGAAGGAAGATGAGGTAAGTGACCAACCTGTGGAACAGAGGAGGGAAGATGATAGTGACGATGAAGCCCATCATGGCAATGCCATGAATGCGTACATAAGATTCAAGTAAGTTTCTTCCCTAATCAATCATCTCGTAAAATTTTGTTTCAATTGTGAAGCCAATGTCTACTATTCTGCACCCTCGTTCTAAACTATTAAAGTCCTTTTCTAAACCATTAACTGTTCAAACATCATAATGCATGTTATTACTTTAAAGTCTAGTGACTTTATTTGATTTTAAATGTTTGAGGTTGTGTCTTATATGTTATGGATCTAGTACTTGGAATTGTAATTTAATTTTCTTTATTGTCTCATGATTGTTGTAGAAATGTTCAGACGCACAAGCTCAAGAAACAAGATCCTCGTGTGAAGATAACCGATGATGTCAAACAGAGGATAAACGATGAATGGAAAAGGCTGAAAAAGTCCCAACAAGAACCCTATATCACAGCTGCCACCGAAGAAAGAGAGAAGAGGAAATCAGCTGGCACATTGAAGAGAAGACCAACCGGTGAGAAGGCCAAGCAGAAGAAGAAATCGGCTGCAACCAAGTTGAAGGGCAAATCAAAGAAGAAGCTGAAGAACCCGAGGCGGTTCCAAAGCTTTATGAGCCTGCCCTCTGTTAAGGCTCTCTTCAAAGATATGACAGATGAACAGCAGTCATGGTTGACTGAAGTGGGGCTTGGAGGACTAAAGCACCTACAGATTTCAGAAACCCCCGAGGCTTTCAACAAATTCCTCTACAACTCATTTGACACCGAGGGGTCCTTGACGGCTCACGGCCGGACTGTGGATGTAACCCCGGAAGTTGTCGGCTGGCTCCTTGGAGTAAAATGCACCGGAACAACTGAGTTTCCGGAGGTCGATCCAAAGGTTGTACAAGAAGTGGCACACAGAATTGGCCTCGTCCAGGACAACACAAAGGTCGGTAAGTATGTTCCGTGGTTCTTGAAAAATAGGAAGCTGTTCAATGATGAGTGGAAGCAGAGGGCTGTTTGTTTAATCTTGGGGGCCCTAGGGATGCCGATCGGGCGACAAGGAGTCCGGTCTGGGCTGGCCAAACTTGTTGTAGATTTGGAGCACCTGAAAAAGGTGAACTGGGCGGAATTGTGGCTTGATCATCTGGTGAAACAAAATGTGAAGGCCCAGACTGGGGAAACCTTGCGAGGAAATGGTTGCGTGCTGATTCTTGTGGTAATAATCTAGCATTTTGTCATTTTTTTTATGATTTCTGTTTAATATGTTAAAAGCTCCTTCTTAAGTTCTAATGTTGTGAGTATATTTTGTAGCTTCTGTACTTGGAAAAGTTTTGCCCCAAATTTCAAGAAAATCCCAAGGGCTGCAAAGACAAGAATGCAAGTCCCATGTTGAAATTCTGGAAGACATCTGATGTTTCTAAGAGATGGAAGTATGTGTGTATGAATGAAAATGTGAGTAACCTTTTACATAAAACTTACAAATATGTTTTTATCAGTTAACATCCTTATCTTAAATGTTAACCTTTATACTCTGTTGTTCTTTGTAGTTGAAGTAGAAGAAAATGGATGAAGAGCCAATTACTGAGAAGGCTGTTGCACCAGCAATTCAATTAGTTCTCCCACCAGGGGATTATTTGAAGGATCTTTTGGGACAGCTGGCGCAGAATGCTGACCCGCAAACATTATTGGCCATGTTCGCGACTGTTAACAAGAGAAAGTCTGAGTTGGAGGAGGAGAGGGAAGATGGAAGAAAGAAGATGAAGGATGAGGAGAGAAAGAAGGAAGAAGATGAGAATAAGCAGGTAGATGAAAGAGCGGAAAAGAAGCAGGGGGATGTAACGGAGGAAGAGGAAGGAGGGGAAAAGAAGAAGGGAGGTGAAGAGGATAAACAAGAAGAACCTCCCAAGAAGAAGCAGAAGAAGAATCAGGATGAGGTTAGCTCTTCGATGGAGGTGGTCGAAGAAGTCAGATCTGACGATGACGATGAGGTAAGTGTATTAACTGTTTTAACTTTAGACTTGATGTCTCTGTTTCCAATTCTAACATTTTGTTGATTTATTAGGAGGAGGCATCCTTGGCTTCTTAGGCGGACCCAAGGAAAAACATTGATGGGTCTGTCCGGGGAAAGGCGCGGTGGATCATAAGGGGGTCGAATCGGGTGTCGCTTAAGAAGCAACAAAGCAATCCTGAGGAAATGACATGTCTGCCAGAGATGCCAAGCCTCGAAGATTGCTGGATCAACTTCTTTTTGTCTCACAAATATGAGCCTAAGTTCGATAAAAAACCTTGGGATCCCAAAATTCCACTAAGCTTGCGAGAGTAAGTGTTATTTACATTCAAATTTCCTAAATAAGCTGTACAAGACACACATTTTGTTTTTACTTATGGTTTGATTTGTTATTATATCTGCAGTGAGTTGGTTATTAACATTGCTGATTATGAGAAGGTGACGAGGTATGCCGCGTGGCGCTTCATGGATGGTAAATGGTTTGACAACGAAGTAAGTATTTCTTTTTGTTGATTTAACGTAGTTTCTTAACACATTCTCCCATCATCATCATAACACTTTTCTATTCCGTTTTTAAACAATTAGGTCATCGATGCATATTTGCAATTGCTTCATCTGAAAGAAAGAAGCCGACCATTTGGTGGAATCCCTCGCATTTGGTACCTCGGAACACATTATGCCGTAAGTTCATTCCCTTTTCATTGGATAAAAACTCAATTTAAAATTCTTCCACAAAATAGCATCATTAATTTTAATTATTGTTCAGCCAACGAAGGGTAATCGATATTTCCAAGTGTCCGATAAATACGGAGGAACGTGGAACGAGATGGGCTACGTAAGATTTAGGATTTCTATCAATGCAATCTGCTTTATACATTCATATTTTGTTGAACTTATTTTATGTTGAATTGTTAATGAAATAGATTGCCCTGCCCATGAATGTACATCGAACCCACTGGTTCATGATGGTCATTTCCTTTGTCGACAAGGAAATATACGTCTTGGACTCGCTTTCTGGACATGGGTATGTTGAGAGGGATGTGGCTAGAAAAGTTAATCAAATTCACCAGGTGCTATCCTCCTATCCAGAGTACCATGATGACATCACAAAGTGGGATGTGTGGTACATGAATGACGACGTTCCCCAACAACCAAACGGGTAAAAATCTTATTCATTAACTCCACTCACCATTTTCTTAAACACACTATCTTATACATCACAACTGCATTCTATTTTAATCTCTCAGGTGTGATTGTGGCCCTTTTGTATGCTTCTTCATGACCCACTTGAGGGACCTGATTCCTAATCCAAAGAAGAACTTCTCTATTCAAGTGAAGCATCTGAGAATCTGGATAGCCAATGAAATGGCTAGATCAGACTACAACATCCACAAGGCCAAGATGTTTGAAGAGTTACTGAGCTTCAAGTCTATTGATGAGAATGTTCATGAGTTTGAAAGGATGTACAATTTCACTTATTTTCCTACTGTTCCATTCGAATCCGGGGCGAAGACGAGGAGGTCGGCGCGAAAGTCGTCGGGGAAGAATGGAAAAAAGTGAGTTTGTCTGTTATGTTGTTTGGGAATTTGTAATATGAACAATGTTTATGTCAGTAAATTTTGTGGGTTGTATGTTTGAGATTGTATGTTATGAACAATGTTTCCCAGTGATGATTAGGCAATGTTTGTTTGCTTATGATTTGATGACTTGTGTTGTTTTCTGAAAAATTACTTGTGATTTTTTGTGAACACAAACTGTACAGTTAGTTTTATTTAAGGTGCATTTGGTGTTGGCCAACTACCCTCACCTACCAAAACTGAATTAATAAATGCACTACTACGTTATTAGGTACCAATTCTAAATTGTTAAGTACTCTATCTTAAAGTTAGATACCTGCATTTATATCAGCCAACCTACCCACTGCCCGCTTTTAATACAATCTCCAACCACACTCAACTAACTCTTTATTTCTCTCTTCACTCTCAGATCTCATCTGTTCTCCTTCTCTTTCACCCTTCTCTTCTTTCTCTCTAAGAAATGTCTCAACATAGTGTAAGCTCTTCACCCTCACCAAGCAATCCACCTTCATATTCAAGAGGAGATTCATCCCGGAGGTCAGGGTGTAGGCCTGGGCAGTGTTTCTGTGGCCGTTACCCGGTAATTCGTACCGCACATACGCCCAGAAATGACGGACGCGTGTTTTGGAATTGTGCCAAGCCTAGAGGTCAACAATGCAACTATTTCTACTGGGAAGATGAATTTCCCAGTCCTTGCTGTGCTCCATATCTCCAACAACTTCAGGAGGAGGTAACAACGTTGAGTAGGAGAGTCGTAGGGGCCGAGAATGCTTCCAAAGCCCACTCTTTTCATGTGAAACTGCTGTATGTTGTGATTTTTGTCATTCTCATCGTTTTAATTTCAAAGTAAGATAGTTTGCTTCTCTATTCTGTTGTGTTCAGTTAAGTGTGAGACTCGAAGGGGCCGAGAATGCTTCAAAAGCCCACTATTTTCGTGTGAAACTGTTGTATGTTGTGATTTTTGTCATTTTCAACATTTTAATTTCAATGTATGATAGTTTATCCTGTATTTAATTCTAATTCTGCTGTGATTAGTTAAGGATTAAAGTTTTGTTAACAATGATATCTCAGTTTTTATCTTAAATGAAAGTGTTAATATCTTAACTGTTAAACTAACTAACTAAAGATTAATCAATGATATCTCTGTGCAATCTTATTCAGCTTAGTTCATTCTATAGTGTTAACAATGCTATCTAGGTTAAAAAGGAATCTTCCTGGGACCACTTTTTTTGTCCCGTAGCTGGCCTCTGGGACCACTTTTTTCGTCAGGTAGCTGGCATTTTCGTAATAACCGGCTAGTACCGGCTTAGCCGGTTACCTTTGGGACGCACCAAAGTTTTTTCCTAAAGTAATGTCCATCCCAGTCTTTGCATGGTTTAGATTGTGTTAGTGATAGATTCATTTCACAATCACTACCTATGTGATTATTTTCATCGAGACACACTAACAATGATGGTTTAAAGTGAACCCTTATATATGAAGCTTCACATATAAAGACATGCAACCTTATACACAGTCTTTTGATTTCTTACCAAAAGCGAATAATTGTTGTTATCTATTTTGAATCTATAATCCTTAATCTTTGTGAGAATGTGGGTGGTGTGTTGTAGATTTTTGTTAGAATTTGCATTCATCATTTTTAAGGTTAGTTTGTAAAATAATTATTTTTCTTTTTTACTTTGTATATTAATTCTAACATAATTACATCAACACATTATAAAAAAAATATATTATAAACTTCAAAAGTATATGTTTTAAGATGTACTACAAATTTTTCATAATACCATGTACTTTCCCCGTAAATATTTTTGAAATATCCATATAAGTAAATAAATATTCCTGAAGGTGTGATCAAGATATTATTCAATACATTCCATCTATCACATTTATAAGGCTAAAGCACAACTATTTTATGGCTAAATTAATTTTTTATTTTTTAGAATTATTTCCAAATTACTAAATGTGTGGTGATGTTAGTAAGCCGTACGATTGTCTCACGTATAGAGGGATTAGCTGTGTCATGATCGTTTGATGATATTTAGCAATATTGTGGCTCATGAACGTACATCAATATGTATTGGCAAATCTTGTTGGTCAATTCGGTTAGAAAATGTTCACCTTTAAGAGGGATTAACTTGGATGGAATGACGTACGAAAAGAAATGAGAACTATGTGAATTATTATTAATCTCAGTTCTTTGACGTGATACTTGTACGGAGAAAAATCAAAAGGCTTTTATTCTTAGACGAATATCAAAATGTAAAAACTGACATTCCCGAAAAGAAATAAAATCTTGCTAACATAAGAAATAATATAGACAAAACAAATTTGTAACTTTATTGCAGCAATTAATTAAGAATGCACAATCGAATATTTCTGCATGGTTTTTCAAAAAAAAAAGAATATTTCTGCATGAAGAAACATTATATGCAGAATTGCATTTCAGTACTACCTCCGTTCTCTCTCTATGTTCCTAGTTTGACTTTTTCTTCCGTAAATGACCCGGTGATTTGAATAGTCAAACGTACCATTTTTTGGTAATTACAACATCATTCAAAAATTATAAAATTCTTGCATCGTTTGGCTATCAAAATCACCGTATCAAAGTGATCCAGTTAATAGTGGTAAATGAAAATAAGAATGATACAGAGAGAGCAGAGGAAGTACAAAAAGTTCTTCATTTCTTCCGGATTTTAAATTTATTATGAAGATTTTGAGCTAAAAACACTGAAATAATAACTACCATCATAAAATTTCTAATGAGACACTTTTTCATGTTAAACCTACTATGAAACATTCTCTACAAATAGAAGGAAATAAAATTTAAAAGTTTCGGCTGCAGAGATAAATATGATTGCAATAGTTAATAACGAAATCGTCAAATTAGCTATACATATTAAAGTATATCAGTCTACAATGATCATCAATAGGCCCTTATACATACTTTTTTTTTGTTTTTGTCTTTGAAGTGTGATATTTTCTTCTTTGATCTGATTTCAGTGAAGGAAAACTGATATTTTTTCTTTTTCCAATATACTAAACCATATGGTAAGCCAACTAAGGCCACACTTTCTTTGTCTAATTTATAACTTTCTATATCCTTTTTAAGTCATAAGGAAAGTTTTGTTTTGCTCATTTTCGTCAGAAATTTTTCAAATTAACTTTTTTTTCTCTTTTAAGACTAAAAAAGATAACTTTCAATAAATCACTCTTTCTTCCTTTTACTCCTGAAATGAACATTTCAGGAGATAAATTGTAATTGAAGTAAGCAACTTCTAAACAAAAAAGATAAGTAAACAATAAAAAATAAATAGTTCCAAAATATGCATTATTTTCATTTTTCATAGAAATCGATAAATATTTGCATAAATTTAGGCGAGGAAAGCAATATCTAAATAATTGAACATCAAAAAGTCTATATATTTATCAATCGGCTACATCAATATGTCAATTTTATAGGTAATAATGTTCCGATCCTCTAGACTCAGCCTCTGCTTTCTTTAACAAATTTTATGTGACTTTTTTTCTCATTGCTTCATTTGAAAATATTTTTAAGAAAATTTGGTTACGCTTTAGGGAAAAACTTGTCAATTTATTACCTTCTATTCTATCTCCTAATTGGTTGACATTGGATGTAAAATGAAAAAAAAAAGTAGTTAAAAGGAAATTTATATTTTTACTTGACTTAGAAAAAATAAACAATGCTTGAAAAAGCAAAGAAAATGGAGCTTAAGTGTTTAATTTATTCTCTACAGAACCATGTCACAAGATATTTTTGTTTTGTTTTTTAGGTAAAATCATATTTCATAAGTCGAACATAATCATTGGATACCTCAAAGTTTAGAACATGAAGGAGCCAATCGGTTATCCGCCTATCCATTGTTCTGAAAAATTTATACCATTTGTGAACTATCTAACTGTAGGGTTCTGATCATGGATGCACAACGGAAAAACAAATATAATCCATGCAATACCCTCCAAGGATCACAAATCAAGAGACATAACGATATTAAGGGATTAAATAAATTAACACACCTTATGGTTTCTCCTTTGATGACTTCAAACGCGAATTGTGTCACGTTCTCTATAGTTGATCCACGCCTAGAGTTGAATTCTAGATCTTCCCACTCCTTTGTGCTAGCCCGGAATGGAGAAAGAGGAAGAAGAAATCACACAATGCGAGGCAACAAGGAGGTTCGGCCTCCTTGTTTGGGCCGGCGGGATGAGGCGGCTGCAAGGGGGGCGACGGGCTCCTCTTGCTTGCTTGCTCTCTCGTTTTTGTTCTCTCCCACTCAAGTTATGATCAATAAGGTCATAATTGTGGGAAGGAAGGAAGGAGTATCCTTTATATAGTCCAACAAATCCATGCCAACTACCTAAATGACCCATTCTAGTCCTACTAGAATTCGGTTAAGTCCCTTCCTTGCAAATTAGTCCTACTAAGTTTACAAGGTGTTGCAAAGTGATCCTTCTAATTAATTAATCCTATTAATTAATTCCCAAATCTATTTCAACTCTATATAGCGTGTGACCCCATAGGTTCTATCTAGTTGGTAGCAACAATTTGCTAATATGGAGCGGTTTCTAGCAAAACATCCATTCTAGCCAACTAATAGAATAGTCATCCGACAAACCTTGTACAAGTAATTGTCTCATCCCTTTGTCCTTATATTCGGATTGGACACGAGACATATAAGTCACACTCGTATATCCAATTCATAGTTTCTCGATCCATGGGAATAGCCTTATTCGTGCAAATAACATCAATATCCCATATTGATTTATTTGAGTCTGGCCATACATTTTATAAGCACTATCCCTCGAGTGGCCTAGGATATTTTCTCCCGTTATGTGGAGGGAGAAATTATATCTACGTCCACTACGATCTCTAAGCTTTTTTCTTATTTTATCCGGTACACGCCTTTATAACTACCCAGTTACGGTGTAGCGTTTAATGCTGCCAAAATCACAATAATCCAGAACTAGAATATCTAGCGACTTCAAGTCTAAGGATGACAATACCATTGCACCACGAGAAGCACTTGTGACTTAACATAACGTGTATGTAGCCTTCTAGGAGATGGGTCAATCCAGTGCGTCATTACCCTTAATGCACACCTATGTGTTGGATCATGATATCTCCATATCAATCCAATCCCATAGTAGTCTATAAATGATTGTCCCATTAATCATTATACTGGACTAGGGATATTTAAGATATAAAACACAATTGTAAATCTAAATACTTCATTATATTAAATATCCAATAAATAATACAATGAATGTTATAGCCACAAATAAATTCATACTAAACTAGATTGCCTCTAGGGAATCTATTCCAACAGTCTCCCACTTGCACTAGAGCCAATCTGGCGCATCTCGTATGCCCATGCTCCTAGTGTGCCCTTCATGCTTCCACTGCACAAGCGGCTTTGTAAGCGGATCTGACAGATTCTCATCTGTAGAAATCTTGCATATTCGAACGTCTCCTCTATCGATAATATCTCAAATCAGATGGAACTTCCTGAGCACATGTTTGGATTTCTGGTGTGATCTGGGCTGCTTCGATTGTGCGATCTCCCCTGTGTTGTCACAGTACAACTCAACTGGGTCCGCAATGCTAGGAACCACACCAAGTTCAGAAAAAAACTTTCTGATCCAAACAACTTCCTTTGCTGCGCCATTTGCAGCAATGTACTCAGCCTCTATTGTAGAATCAGCCACCGTCTCTTGCTTGGAACTTTTCCCGCTCACCGCTACTCCATTCAGGCAAAACACATATCCCGACTGTGATCTAAGGTCATCTCTGTCGGTTTGGAAGCTTGCATCAGTGTCACCCCTTACACGCAACTGTTCCGCACCGTCAAATATCAAGAAAGCATCCTTAGTTCTTCTCAAGTACTTTAGGATGTTCTTGACTGCAATCCAGTGACTCTCACCCGGATTGGATTGGTATCTGCTTGTCATACTCAAGGCATATGACACATCTGGTCTAGTACATAACATGGCGTACATGATAGATCCTATGGCCGAGGCATAGGGAATTCTACTCATGCGTTCCTTCTCAATCTCATTGGAAGGCCAACCACTCTTCGAAAGAGTGATTCCATGTGACATGGGCAAGAATCCCTTCTTGGAATCTTGCATGTTGAACCGCTTCAACACCTTGTCAATATATGTACTCTGACTTAGGCCTAGCAGTCTTTTTGATCTATCTCTATAGATCTTTATACCGAGTATATAGGCTGCTTCCCCTAAGTCCTTCATTGAGAAACATTTCCCTAGCCAAAATTTGACAGATTGCAGCATGGGAACGTCGTTTCCAATGAGTAGTATGTCATCCACATACAAGACCAGAAAAGCTACAGAGCTCCCACTAACCTTCCTGTAGACACAAGGCTCATCTTCGTTTCTGATGAAGCCAAACTCTTTGACCACTTCATCAAAACGTTGATTCCAACTCCTAGAAGCTTGCTTCAATCCATAAATGGATCGTTGCAGCTTACAGACTTTGTTGGCTTGCCTTGGATCCTCAAAACCCTCCGGCTGTATCATATACACGTCCTCGAGGAGATTCCTATAAAGGAATGCTGTTTTGACATCCATCTGCCAAATCTCATAGTCGTAGTATGTTGCAATTTCAAGTAGGATTCGGATGGATTTGGTCATAGCGACTGGTGAAAAGGTTTCATCATAGTCAATACCATGAATTTGTCTGAATCATTTAGCCACCAATCGGCCCTTATAAGTAATCACATTACCATCCATGTCGATCTTCTTATTGAAGACCCACTTACAACCTATGGGCCGCGCCCCTTCGGGTGGTTCCACGAAAGTCCATTCTTTGTTGGTGTACATAGATTCCATCTCGGATCTCATGGCTTCTAGCCACTTCTGAGAGTCTGGGCCTTTCATGACCTCTTCATAGGTAGTATTCTCATCATCTATGAGCATCGTGTCAGCGGAATCAGTCACGAGAATTCCATACCTCTCGGGTTCCTGGCGCACTCTACTAGATCTACGAAGCTCTTGTGTTACCTGAACAGGTTGTTCCACAACTGCTTGTGGTTCCTGTTCATGTTCCATAATCGGTTCAGTGATTTGTGGTTCTTGAATCTCTTCAAGTTCTACAATCCTCCCACTTGCTTCTTTAGAGACAAACTCTCTTTCTAGAAACACGCCGGTCTGAGCAACAAACACTTTGTTCTCGGTTGGATTGTTGAAGTATGAACCCTTAGTTTCCTTAGGGTACCCCACAAACTTACACTTATCCGCTTTTGGCCCTAGTTTGTCTGATTGTAAACGTTTTACATAGACATCGCAGCCCCAAATCCTCATGAACAACAGTGTGGGACGCCTCCAACTCCACATCTCATGTGGTGTCTTCGTGACTGATTTAGATGGAACACGGTTAATGGTGAAAGCTGCACTTAATAGAGCATGGCCCCAAAATAATTATGGAATATCAGTTTGACACATCATAGATCAAACCATATCTAATAAGGTTCGATTCCTCCTCTCAGATACGCCATTCCATTGTGGCGTTCCGCGTGGAGTGAGTTGGGACACGATCCCACACTCTCTAATATAGTCGTCAAACTCTTGGCTCAAGTATTCTCCTCCACGATCTGATCGTAGAGCCTTGATATTTTTTCCAAGTTGCTTCTCTACTTCATTTTTGAATTCTTTGAACACTTCAAAGGATTCGGATTTGGCCTTCATAAGGTACACAAATCCATATCTACTGTACTCGTTAGTAAATGTAATGAAGTAGACATAACCACCCCTGGTAGGCGTGGAAAATGGCCCACACACATCAATATGTATGAGCGCCAATTTCTCACTAGTCCTCTCACCTTTCTTATTGAAAGGGGACTTTGTCATTTTTCCCAATAAACAAGCCTCACATGTCTCATATGATTCAAAATCAAATGAGTCTAGTAGTCAATCCTTATGGAGTCTAGATACACGTTTCTCGTTTATATGGCCTAAACGACAGTGCCATAAGTAAGCAGGATTTAAATCATTTATTTTAATCCTCTTGGTATTAATGTTGTAGTTAGGATTGCTTAGATCAAGGACATACAGTCCATTAAATAATTGCGCACTAAAATATTGATTATTATTCAAATAAAAGGAACAACAATTATTCTTTATTGAAATAATAAAACCTTCCTTGTCCAAACAAGAAATAGAAATAATGTTTCTGCTCATAGCAGGCAAAAAATAGCAATTATTTAATTCTAAAACTAATCCTGAAGGCAGAGATAGCTCGCACATGCCCACGGCCAACGCATCAACTTTTGCTCCATTCCCAACGCCCATATATATCTCCCCTTTAGCCAATCTCTTACTTCTCTTTAGATCCTGCACATTTCGACAAATGTGAGATCCACATCCAGTATCTAATACCCATGATGTAGAGACACTTAAATATACATCCATAACAAAAATACCTTGTGGTGGTGGAATCACTATTCCAAGCCTCTTGTCCTCCAGATATTTTGGGCAGTTCCTCCTCCAGTGTCCAGGCTGACTACAGTAGTGAAACTCACCTTTATTCACACCTTTGGCAATTCCACCAATAGGTTTAAGGGCAGGTTCCTTGGACTTGGCAACTGACTTGACTTTGCCCTTGGAGGATGAGGCAAACCTTTTGCCCTTTCCTTTCTGCACCATCGTTATGGCCTTGCCCTTACCCATGTTGATTCTTTGTTCAGCTGTCCTCAACATATTGAGTAAATCTGGTAGTGGTTTCACGATCTTGTTCATGTTATAGTTCATGATGAACTGTCCATAACTCTCGGGCAACGATTGCAAGACGAGATCGGTTGCCAACTCTTGGCCGACTGGGAACCCTAGTCGGGCGAGATTCTCCAGGTACCCGATCATACGGAGTACATGGGGTCCCACCGGGTTCCCTTTTGCCAGATGACACTTGAACAATGCCTTAGAGACCTCATACCTCTCAACCCTTGCATGCTCTTGGAAGAGCTACTTCAGATGCTCGATCATATCGACAGCATTCATGTTTTCGTGTTGCTTCTGAAGCTCAGAAGTCATGGTGCATAGCATCAAGCAGGCCGCATCATTAGCGTCATCAACACGCTTTTAATACGCCTTTAGGGCTGCAGGTGTTTGGTTCTCAGGACCTTCTCGAACATGCTCCTCTATTGCGTACAATTTCTTCTCTTGCTTGAGAACGATTCTCAAGTTTCTGTATTAATCTAGGAAATTGGTTCCAGAGAGCTTGTCCTTTTCAAGGACAGATCGTAGGTAATGTTGTGAACTCGATGAGTTGTTTGCCATTTGGAATTCTACAAAAGGAAAATACGCAAGTTTTAGTATTTGTGAAATTTTTACTATATTCAATAATGGCTAGTTTATCAAATATAGCTCCCACTATTTTTCTACGGATTAATAACCCTCAAGATATTAATGCGGAAAATATCCTTATATTTTCTAGTGGGCCAAGATCCATGTTTCATCTCCTTATAAGCTTGCTTTGGCAAGTCATCCATAATTTGACTACTTTAGGTAGGAACAATTCCAATTGCATCTCTATGCAACTCTTGGTTCAATTGGGCAAATAACTCCTTATTTATCCATCCGTATGGATAATCCCAATTGGTTGTCTCTAGGTTTTAATCGTATTAATAGCCTAATTGTTTTCAACCTCTTATTTAAACAATTACACATTACTTGCTTGTGCCATTGCATTCCATCATTATGAACCAAGTCGCCATGTTTTGGCACGCACAAACTTGATAAATCATGACGATAATGAGTGTTTAAATAACGAGAAGGAAAGAACACAATATTTTGAATTTTGAGGGATTTTATATTCAATTTTTAATTGTTTTGTTGATCAATATCAACTAATCTATCTATTTGAGTTTTGGCACAACTCTGAATAATAGATTCAGGTTGTCTAATTATCTTATTATCCTAATTGCATGCATCATCCATACACCAACCACAAAATAATAAGACAATAAAATAAACAACCACAAAACAAAAATAAAACGTGATGTGAATATGGCCTTTTCTAGACTAAGATAGTTCCAAGCCAATGGAATTATCTATGAACCCTAAAATCAAACACATCTCCATGCGTCTTCATCTTTTGGTCCATCCTTCATAGTCATTGGAATGCTCCATGCTCCATCTTTTGTGCCTCCCTTTGGCTTTGGGCTTCTTTTCTTCAAACTTGGCTAACAATCTACTCTATCTAGCACAAGCTTACAACTATACTAAATAAAATAAATCTCACAAGTTGAGAAAAAAAATGGCTCGCAGGCCATAAAACCCTAATAAATTATTACAATTAATTGATCAGCTCGCAGGCCGTAAACCAAACCACAAAATTAAACATTCACATCAAACCACATCCTCAGGCCATATCCAATCACCATGCGATTTGCACATAAATAGTTAAAATCTAATTTAACACGCTTGGTCAATTTTAATTGATTTTAGGATTTTCTAGGGTTAAAACGGTCAATTGGGCCTAACAATCATATTGCCCGAACCCAAAAAGAGGACCGCGAGGGCCTTGGGCCGGCCGGCCCCTAGCCCACGCTGATAGGCCGCGGGCTAGGGCTGCCCTGGCCCCTAGGCCGAGCCTTGCTTGGGCGGCAAGCATGGAGGGGCGGTCCCCTAGGGGGGCCGAACCTCCTTTGGGAGTTGTTTCCAAAACAACTCCCTTGCTTGGTGCCCAAGTTTGGTTGTTTCCTTGTATGGGAAGAACTCCTTCTTTCAATAGGATGCCCAAACCCTAGATCTAAGATCCTAAAATTTCTCAAATTCACTAATTCATGCATCCAATGTAAAAACTAGGTCTTGTTATGATAAATTATTGAAAAATTGCATCATATGCTTGATTTGTCTTGTTTTACGCGATAAACAATAAATTAAAATGTAAAACTATCAAAACGTAACACATAAACCACGTTTATGCTCTACGACCTGTGGCTCTGTTACCACTGTAGGGTTTAAACGATGGATGCGCAACAGGAAAATAAATATAATCCATGCAATACCCTCCAAGGATCACAAGTCAAGAGACATAACGATAGTAAGAGAAGAAATCAATTAACACACCTTAGGGTTTATCCTTTGATGACTTCAAACGCGAATTGTGTCACGTTCTCTATAGTTGATCCACGCCTAGAGTTGAATTCTAGATCTTCCTACTCCTTTGTGCTAGCTCGGAATGGGGGAAGAGGAAGAAGAAATCACACAATGCGAGGAAACAAGGAGGTTCGGCCTCCTTGTTTGGGCCGACGGGATGGGGCGGCGGCAAGGGGGGCGACGGGCTCCTCTTGCTTGCTTGCTCTATCCTTTTTGTTCTTTCCCACTAAGTTATGATCAATAAGGTCATAAGTGTGGGAACGAAGGAAGGATTATCCTTTATATAGTCCAATAAATCCTTGCCAACTACCTAAAGGACCCATTCGAGTCCTACTAGAATTCGGTTTAGTCCCTTCCATGCAAATTAGTCCTACTAAGTTTGCAAGGTGTTGCAAAGTCATCCTTCTAATTAATTAATCCTATTAATGAATTCCCAAATCTAGTTCAACTCTATATAGCGTGTGACCCCATAGGTTCGATCTAGTTGATAGCAACAATTTGCTAATATGGAGCGGTTTCTAGCAAAACATCCATTCTAGCCAACTAATAGAATAGTCATCCGACAAACCTTGTACAAGTAATTGTCTCATCCCTTTGTCTCTATATCCGGATTGGACACGAGACATACAAGTCACACTCGTATATCCAATCCATAGCTTCTCGATCCATGGGAATAGCCTTATTCGTGCAAATAACATCAACATCCCATATTGATTTATTTGAGTCTGGCCAGACATTCTATAAGCACTATCCCTCGAGTGGCCTAGGATATTTGCTCCCGTTATGTGGGAGGGACAAATCCTCTCTACGTCCACTATGATCTCTAAGCTTGCTTCTTATTGTATCCAGTACACGCCTTTATAACTACCCTGTTACGGTGTAGCGTTTAATTTTACCAAAATCACAATAATCCACAACTAGAATATCTTGCGACTTCAAGTCTAAGGATGACAATACCATTGCACCACGAGAAGCACTTGTGACTTAACATAACGTGTATGTAGCCTTCTCGGAGATGGGTCAATCCAGTGCGTCATTACCCTTAATACACACCTATGTGTTGGATCATGATATCTCCATATCAATCCAACCCCATACTAGTCTATAGATGATTGTCTCATTAATCATTATACTGGACTAGGGATATTTAAGATAAAAAACACAATTGTAAATCTAAGGACTTCATTATATTAAATATCCAATAAATAATACAATGAATGTTCTAGCCACTAATAAATTCATCCTAAACTAGATTGCCTCTAGGGCATCTATTCCAACACTAACTTCCTAATGAATGTCACATGCGCCAAGTAACTCACAAAATAAGTCAATGGCATGTTTACTTATGAACATATGTATTTCATATTGTTATAAATAAATTCATTAAAAATGTATAAGAGACAATCAATTACGGAATTTACATTGCTCTGTCGTAGTTTGCTGAGATCGCTAATGAACATATGTATTTTATATAATTGATATTTAAATTGTGGGAATCAGTAACACCAATATTATTTATTTGATGTATCACTTAAATGATTATGTGAACTAAATCCTTTAAGTCCTTAACCATTACATTAGAGTTGTCGAAGTGTTTGTTTTACAATAATAGATTCTAAACATTTCAATTTTTTCAAAATGTTATTATATAATTTCATGAGGATTCTAATAAACTATATCAAATTTGATAGAGAACAGTAAAAATGTGAATTATGGATCATATGGGCTAAACCTTCACCATTACATTATAGTTGTAGAAATATTTGTTCTACAATAATAATTAATCAATGTATTTAATTCGTAAATTTCATTTCAAGTATCAATGATATATTTTATTTGTATCAGCAAACTGACTTCAAGTCATACTCACATCAAGATCACATCATTTTTTTTTACTGATTTGACTCCAAATTAAATTCATGTCTTATTGATGCGGGAGAGGATGAACCTCACAAGACCGAGCTGTCAGACGCGACTAATTTGGCACTTCTCTACCACGAAATTGAAGACAAGCGCAAGATATGAGCAAAATTGTCACTTTTGGTCACGCCACACTGTTTTGGGCGTAACTTGGGCTACATGGATCAAAATGAAAATTATAACCTGTTTTCGGAAAGCTCTCGGCGAGGCGGTCACGCAATATTTCAGCCCCCAAAAAAGGACGTTTGACCAGTCCACAGATGCTTCGAAGATATATTTTTGCTATTTTTGACAGTTTTCCTTTTACGTATTTAGACCTCATTTTAAGCCCGTTTTGGGTCAAACTTTCACCTGCGTGTTTCTTTCAATAAGTCCTATAGTTTGGGGTCAGTTTTAGGATTTGACTATTTTTGGCAAAATTAGATTTTTTTTAGCTATTCATACCCTGCTCGTGGGTAAATTTTGGTCAGACTTTAATATTATTTATTTCTGAATTCTAGAGAGCTTTGTGCTCTATTTTCTTTGCCCTTTTCATTGTTGATTCCGCTGTGATCCCTCGCTTGGTTGTTTAACCCGGCGTTACGTTGGTATCAGATCTTAGTTCGACGTGGGAGGAAGATCATCATCGGCGATGGCTCGTGGACGTGCTTGGGTCGTGGGCAGCAAACTGCTGAAGACGCCCCCAACGAGAACGTAGCCTTGAGGATGTGATGGTGATAGAAGATTTTTGGCGGCAGAACAAGGTTCAGCAAAAGAGCTCACACGGCGCAAGATCTGAATGATCAAGAAGACTCAGACGGTTACTCGGTGTCATCGTTCGAGAACCTGTACCATCTCGAACCACGAGTTCGGGAGTACCGTGGTCTTAAAGATCATCGCGGAGTTCTTGGCTTCAAGGTCGAGATGCCCAGTTATTCCGGTACCCTTCAGGCTGATGGATTCATCGATTGCCTCAATGAGGTGGATCGGATCTTTGAATATAAGGAGGTTTCAGATCGCGAGAAGGTGAAACTAATGGCTATCAAACTTAAGAGCAGAGGTTTGGCTTGGTGGGAGCAGTTGCGTCTTTGTCGTGAGAAGAAGGGTAAGCCCAAGATTGCTGATTGGGAGAAGATGAAAAAGAAGATCTCACTTTCTTCCCTACGGTTACAACCAAACCCTATATCAGCATCTCCACACGTTGAGGTAGGGTACCAAATCAGTGGAAGATTACACTGAGGAGTTCTACCAGTTAATTGCCCGGAATGACTTATCTGAAATAGAAGAGCAACTAGTAGCACGATACTTATTAAGCTTGCGACAATCTCTGCAAGATGTTCTAAGCCTTCAAAATTTCTGGTCGGTTTCAGAAGCTTTCAGAGAGCTCTTATTGTGGAGAAAAAGTAGAGCAGAAAATCTGCGTCGAGGACTTGAGATCGACTAGACATCAGGAGCCTTGTCCAGCCACAAAGGCAGTACCTGGAGCGTCGAGTAGCGGTTTGAAGTGCTACGGGTGTGGTGAACCAGGGCACAGGGCGACGGAGTTGTAGGGTTTTGATCATGGATACACAGCGGAATAAACAATAATTTATCCATTCAATACCCTCCAAGGATCACAGGAAGAAAATTCATAACGATAGTAAAGGATTCGTGACAAGTACCTTGTAAGTCTCCTTTGATGACTTCAAACGCAAATAGTGTTACGTCTCTAGGGTTGATCCACGCCTAGGATTGAGATCTAGATCCTCCAACTCCGTGTGCTAGATAGGAAGAATGGAAGAGGAAGAAGAAATCAAGCAATGGAGATCAAAAGAGAGGGGCGGCCTCTCTTCTTGTGGCCGACAGGTAGAGGGGCGAAAAAGTGGGCGGACGACTCCTCGTTCTTTCACTCTCCTTGCTTCTCACCTACTAAAATTATGTTATGAGCATTAGTTATTGGAAGGAAGCTTGGAGCATCCTTTATATAGTCCAACAACTCCTTGTTACTACATAAAGGCCCTCTCCCAATCCTACTAAAGTTCGGATTAGCCCAACTTGCATATTAGTCCTACTAAGTTAGCAAGTTGTTGCATTTTGATCCTTCTAATTGATTAATCATATTAATTAATTCCCATGTCTAGTTCAATCCATATGGCGTGTGATCCCATAAGTTTCTACTTAGTTGGTAGTAACTATTTACTAATATGGAGCGGTCTCTAGCAAGACATCCATACCACCCAACTAATAGAAATAGTTATCCGACAAACCTTGTGCAAGTATTGTCTGATCCCTTTGTCTAAATATCCGGATTTGACAAGAGACACACAAGTCACACTCGTATATCCAATCCATAGTTACTCGATCCTGGGAATAGCCTTATTCGTGCAAATAACATCAATATTCTATATTGATTTATATGAGTCTGGCCAGCTATTCTATAAGAACTACACCTCGAGTGGCCTAGGATATTTGCTCCCATTATGTGGGAGGGACAATTTCTATCTACAACACTACGATATCTAAGCTTGCTTCATATTGTGCCTGATACGCGCCTTTATGACTACCCAGTCACGGTTTGGCGTTTGACGCTACAAAAACACAATATTCCACAACTAGATGATCTAGTGACTTTAAGTCTAAGGATGACAATACCGTTGTTACCGCGAGAAGCACTTGTGACTTTACATAACCTGTATGTAGCCTTCTCGGAGATGGGTTAGTCTTGTATGCTATTACTTCTAATACATACCCATGTGTTGGATCGTGATATCTCCATATCAATCCAACCCCATACTAGTCTATAGATGATTGTCCTGTTAATCAGTATAATTAACTAGGGATATTTAAGATAAACAAAACAATTGTTAATCTAAGGACTTCATTATATTAAATATCTCAATAAATAATACAATGAATATTATAGCCAATTTATTGTTCATACTAAACTATATTGCCTCTAGGGCATCTATTTCAACAGTAGTGCAAGAAGCCTGCTGTGCAAAAGCCAAAGAATATATTCATCTAAGAAGGTGCAATTGACGAGATCGAAGAGGTTGGGTCCAAGGGAGATTCGTATATGACGACTATGAAGATGAAGATGGTCACGAGAATTTGGTCGTCCGTAAGAGTTCGCTAACTACCAAGGGTGAGTCAGAAAGATGATTGGTTGAGAAACAATATCTTTCACACCACCTGTACGATTGGGAAGAAGGTTTGTAAGATGATCGTAGACGGCGGTATTTGCGACAACATAGTCTCTGAAGAAGCTGTCAAGAAATTGCAGTTGAAGACGGAGCAACATCTTGCGCCTTACAAGCTGTCATGGTTAGTGAACGGTTCTGAGGTAACAGTTGATAAGAGATGCCTTGTTTCCTTTTCAATTGGTAATAAGTATCATGGTAGTCATTGGTGTGATGTGGTAAAGATGGATGCATGCCAAGATTTATTGGGTCGTCCATGGCAGCATGATCGTCATGTATTCCATGATGGGTACAAGAACACACATTCTTTTGTTATGAAGGGGAAGAAAATCGTACTAGCACCCCGACAGGAGTGTCCCACTCCAACCCCAACCGCACCGGTTAACCTGCTTTCTCGATCCCAGTTCTTGGGAGAGGTCCAGTTGGAAAAGTTTGTTCATGCTTTGATCCCTTCTTATAGTAGTGGCGGTAATGAGGATTCTGATTTACCCTTTGAGGTGCAGCAGGTTTTGAATGAGTTATCCTACTTGATGCCAGAGGACCTCCCTCCTGGTTTTCCACCAATGAGAGATATCTAGCATAAGATAGACCTAGTTCCAAGATCTAGTCTGCCAAACAAACCTGCCTACTGTCTCAGTCCCAAGGAAGCAGAAGAGTTACAAAGACAGGTGGTCGAATTACTTGAGAGGGGTTACATAAGGGCGAGTATGAGTCCTTGCGCAGTACCTGCCCTGTTAGTTCCGAAGAAGGATGGTTCTTGTCGCATGTGTGTTGATAGAAGATCCATCAATCGGATCACCATGAAGTACAGGTTTCCCATTCCGCGGCTTGATGATATGCTAGATCAATTGTCCGGCTCTAAAGTTTCTCAAAAATTGACCTCAAGAGTGAATCTTATCAGATTCGGATCAAGTAGGTAGACGAATGGAAGACCGCATTTAAGACACAACATGGGTTTTACGAGTGGATGGTAATGCCTTCAGTCTCACAAACGCGCCCAGCACATTCATTTGGTTCATGCATCAGGTTCTGAGTCCTTTTATGGGGAAGTTTGTTGTCGTTTATTTTGATGAAATTCTTATTTAGATTCCTACGTGGGCTGTCCATTTTGATCATCTGCGAGCTGTCTTTTTGAAGCACTGAAGGCAGAGAATCTGTTCATTAACAAGAAGAAGTGTTTCTTTTTCACTACTTCTGTGAAATTTTTGGGATTTATAGTGTCTAATGATGGTGTACATGCAGATCGTTCGAAGATTGAGGCAATTGTGGACTGGCCTAGGCCTAAGGCACTGCACGATGTGCGTAGTTTCCATTGGTTAGCGTCATTCTATTGCCGATTCAACAGGAATTACAGAACTTTGATTACACCCATCACTGAGTGTCTGAAAGGGCGTGATTTCCAGTGGACGGATGAAGCAGAGGCCAGTTTCAATCAGGTTAAGAAGCAGATGACAGAGGCACCAGTTCTGGCACTCCCTGATTTTGACAAGATGTTCGAGGTTAACTGTGATGCTTCAGGTTTGTGCATTTGAGGTGTTCTAAGCAAGTAAGGGTGTCCGATTGCGTTTTTCAGTGAGAAGCTGTCCGGGTCCAAGAAGAATTACTCGACTTATGATCTCGAGTTCTACGCCATTATTCATACATTGAAGCATTGTCGTCATTACTTAGTGCAGAAGGACTTCGTCCTATTTATTGATCATGAGGCTTTGAAGTACATTAATGGGAAGGACAAGTTGAGTAGACGACATGCCAAGTGTGTGGCTTACTTGCAGAAATTCACCTTTGCATTGAAGCACCAGGCATGAATTTTGAATCGGGTAGCCAATGCTTTGAGTCTTCGTAATATGCTTCTTACCTCCATGAGCAACCAAGTCCTTGGGTTTGAGGTATTTGCAGAGATGTATGAGGCTGACCCTTCATTCGAGAAGATCTTTTCGGAGGTAACTTTTGGTCAGCGCCATATTTTGTTTTGTTTTGTTTTGTTTTGTTTTGTTTTGTTTTGTTTTGTTTTGTTTTGTTTTGTTTTGTTTTGTTTTGTTTTGTTTTGTTTTGTTTTTTTGTTTTTTTTTTTGTTTTTTTGTTTTTTTGTTTTTTTTTTTTTTTATTTTTTTTTTTTTTTTTACATAATGGTTATCTATTTCGCGGACGGTGTTTGTGCATTCCAGATTGTTCACCAGCAGATTATCAGGGAGATCCACCAGGAAGAGCACTTTGGCCGAGACAAGACGTTGGATCTTGTGTCTGCTGACTTTTATTGGCCAAAATTGAGTGCAGCTGTGGCACATTATGTGGACCGTTGCTATGTGTGCCAGCGTTCGAAGGGAGTTCTCACTAATGCATGTCTTTAAACTCCTCTACCTGTCCATGAGGCGCCTTGGTTTGATGTTAGTATGGATATTGTGCTTGGCTTACCTCGCACACAGAGCGCGGCAGATTCTGTCCTTGTTGACAGGTTTTCCATGATGGCACATTTTGTACCATGCAGAAAGACAATGGATGCCATGCGGACAGATACCTTTATTTCAGAGAAATTGTGAAGCTGCATGGAGTTCTACAATCCATCACCTCATATTGTGACACGAAGTTCATGAACCAATTCTGGAAGAGCCTTTGGGAGAAGTTGGGTACACAGTTGAACTTTAGCAGTGTGTATCACCCGCAGACCGATGGATAGACTGAGGTAGTGAGTTGCGGCCTACGGAATCTTCTCAGGCGTTTGGCATGTTCCAAGCCAAAGCAGTGGGATTTGGCGCTTGCTCAGGCGGAGTTTGCTTATAACAGGTCAGTGAGCAGGACCACGGGGATGAGTCCCTTTCAGGTTGTCTATGGTCAGAACCCGTCAGGGGTATTAGACTTGGCTCCTATTCCACGTGTAGGGCGTGTTCATCCTAAGGCCGGGGAGATGGCAGAACATTTGAATAATATTTAAGACCAACTGAAGAGCAAGATTGAGGAAAGCAATAGCAAGTACAAGGCCCGAATCGACAAGCATCGTCGCCAGGTACTTTTTGAGGTTGGTGATTATGTATGGGCTGTATTGACTTGTGATAGTTTTCCTGTGGGAGAATACAATAAATTGAAGGAAAGGAAGATTGGGCCTTGCGAGATTGTGCAGAAGATCAATGACAATGCTTATCGGTTGCGGCTTCCTAGTCACCTGAAGACGTCTGACGTGTTTAATGTCAAACACCTCACAAGGTGCTTTGTAGATTCTGAAGACGAAGGAGTAAACTCAAGGACGAGTTCTTCCAACTAGGGGAGACTGATGCAAGAGCGGATGAACCAGACGAGGCTGAGCTGTCAGACGCGACTAATTTGGCACTTCTCTACCACGAAATGGAAGACAAGCGCAAGAGGGGAGCAAAATTGTCACTTTTGGCCACGCCACACTGTTTTGGGCGTAACTTAGGCTACATGGATCAGACTGACTAGACCTGGCAAAATGGACGGTGTGGGTGGATTTCGGTTGGATATATATAGGTTGGTTTTAGATAGGTCAGTCTCCATTGAAGTCCAAATGTTTACTGGACTTTATTAGGTAGATTTTTATGGACCCGGGTAGTAATGGGAAGTCCCATTTAAGCCCAATTTAAGCAAACACATATTTTGTACTAAACCCAGTCTCACATCTAAACAAAGCAGGAAGCCCCATTTCTTAACATAAGTCCCATTTTTTAACCTACTCCTTGTTAGTTTACTGTAATAGCCCTGTCTAATCATCAATTACCACTTGTCTCTACAAAACTTGTCCGTTCTCTTCCAGAACCACCATCGCCACCTCCCAGCACCGCTGCTGGCCAGGAACTCACCCTACAACCACAACAACCCCCTCTCCGCCATTTTCATCGACTTCTTCCGTATCTCCATCTCATCTCAGCCACGCAAAAAAATGGATAACCCTAACAAGGTCAAGATCGACATCACATACAACAACCAAATCACAAATTGACCAAAATTGAAAGTGAAATCGATTGATTCGAAAAAATAGAAAAACGAATATGAAACAACTTCCATCGAAGCCGTGAAGGGGAGAGGATGCTGATTTAGGGAATCCATTGGCGGCATGAGTCGGAGAGAAATGGCGAGAGAGAGAGAGAGATCGGCATATCCGCCGACGCAACTCTGATGAAGTGATGTATAACAACAATATACTTTGTTCTGAAACGCTCAACTGGATTTCTTTTAATTGATATTGCACTTGTGTTGTCACACTTGATAGGTATATCTCTGAAATAAAATCCAAGGTCACTCATTTTTTGTGCTATCCATAACACTTGTGAACAGCAGGCTCCAACTGCTATGTATTCAACTTCTGCTGTTGATAGTGTAACTGAGTTTTGGTTCTTTGAATGCCAGCTGATTAAGAATGATTCAAGAAATTGACAACATCCAGATGTACTCTTTCTATCAACTTTATATCCTGTAAAGTCAGCATCTCTATACTCTTTCACATTCACACTCTTACAAGATTCATCCTTGTCTAAAGAAAATGTAGAACTCATGGGGGTCTTAATCTCTTTGGACTGAGACATATTATACTTTCTTAGCAAGTCCTTTGTGTACTTGCTTTGATGTAGGAATATGCCCTTCTTCATCTAATGAATTTGAAGTCCAAGAAAGTAATTCAATTCTCCCATCAAGCTCATTTCAAATTCCCTGCTCATAAGACTTGAAAATTCCTTGCACAGAAGATTATTAGTAGCTTCAAAAAGAATATCATCAACATAAATTTGAACTAAAAACATATCTTTCTTATGAGTCTTTATGCAAAGGGTCTTGTCTACTAATCTTCTTTTGAAAACATTTTCAAATTGAATCTTTGACAATCTTTCATACCAAGCTCTTGGAGCTTGTTTCAAACCATAAAGAGTTTTGTCAAGTTTGTAAACATGATCTGGAAACTTGTCATTTTCAAAACCTGGAGGTTGAGCAACATAAACTTCTTCTTGCAGATAGCCATTTAAAAAAACACACTTCACATCCATTTGAAATAGTTTCATGTTTTTGTGAGATGCAAATGCAAGTAGAATTTTAATTGCTGCTAACCTGGCAACAGGAGCAAATGTTTCTTCATAGTCAATACGTTCTTCTTGATTGTAGCCTTGAGCTACCAATCTAGCTTTGTTCCTGATTACCTTTCTATTCTCATCTAACTTGTTTTCGAATACCCATCTGGTGCCAATGAAAAACTTATTTCTTGGTGGAGGAACTAGATTACAGACCTTGTTCCTTTCAAACTCATTGAGTTCACTTTGCATTGCTATAATCCAGTCTGATTCTTGTAATGCTTCCTTCACAGTTTTAGGCTCTACAAGATAAATAAAAGCAATGAAAGCACAAATATTCTTAAACTGTGATCTCTTATCAGCAGGATGAGATGAGAGATATTTAAATCTCTTCCTTGCTGTCCATGGTTCAGGCTCTTCAGTTTGCTTCTCAAGACATTGAGAACTTGAAGTAGCAGCGTTTTCTGATGTCTTCTCTGGAGATTATGTTTCAAGGATTTGAACCTTATTTTCAAGTCTTTGAAATGCATGTCTTGCTCCTGTGATACTTCCTTGGATCCTTTTGACGATTCTTCTTCAGTATCTGAATCATGTTTGTTCAAATTGAGATCTGCAAAACTATCACTCAAAGAACCATCATAGCTTTCATCAAAAATAACATGAATCCTTTCTTCAACAAGCTTTGTTCTCTTATTATAAACTCTATAGGCTTTGCTTTCCTGTGAATAGTCAACAAAAATACCTTCATCACTTCTTGCATCAAACTTACCAAGATTGTCTTTACCATTATTGTGGACAAAACAAGTACAACCAAATGGTTTGAAGTAAGAAATGTTTGGCTTTCTTCCTTTGAACAACTCATAAGGGGTCTTCCTCAGAATAGGTCTGATCAAGCACCTGTTAAAAATATAGTTTGCTGTATTCTCAGCATGTGCACAATAATATTTTGGCAACTTGTTTTCCCGAAGCATTGTTCTTGACATGTCTTCAAGAGTCCTGTTCTTTCTTTCAACTACTCTATTTTGTTGAGGAGTTCTAGGAGCAGAAAAGTTGTGAGAGATGCCATGCTTAGAACATAATACATCAAACTAAAGTTGATCAAACTCTCTACCATGATCACTTCTTATGGAAGCAATATGTAGGTTTTTAAAAGATTGAAGTTCTCTACAATGATTTGAAAGTTCAATGAGAGCTTCAGATTTTTCTTTAAGAAACATGACCCAAATAAATCTAGAGAAATCATCTACAATAACAAGCATGTACTTCTTACCATTTGGATTTGGAGTCCTCATAGGACCACAGAGATCCACATGCAATAGTTCAATGGGTCTAGTAGTGCTTACAAAGTTCTTTGGCTTGAATGATCTTCTAGTTTGCTTGCCTTGTGAACATGCCTTGCATACTTCTTCATCCATGAACTTGATGGAGGGTAGACCTCTTACTCAGTTATTTGACACTAACTTGTTCAAGGTATGCAAGCCAATGTGTCCTAACTTTCTGTGCCAAAGCTTTGAATCTTCCTTTCAAGGCCTTGAGACACTCAAGTTTTCACCGGCAACTTTGTTAGTTTGAAAAGTATAAACATTGTTTGATCTAGAGGCTGTGAGAATGCAATTTCCAGATTTCTCATTTTTCACCACACATTTCTCTTTATCAAAAATAACCTTGTTGCCATTTTCACAAAGCTGAGGTACACTAAGCAAATTAATTTTCAAGCCATCAACTAGATATACATCAGAAATAGAATTTTCTGAATTTGTACCAACTTTACCAATACCAAGAATTTTGCACTTTCCTTTGTCACCAAGTGTAATTGATCCTACTGATTTCTCTTTCAGTTCCGAGAATAGAGATCTCTTTCCACTCATGTGTCTTGAGCAACTACTGTCCATAAACCATTTCTGCTCTTTGATCTTGGTGACACCCTGTAAACATCATTCACTGCCTGTACGAGCTGTTAGACCAAGTGCTGAATTTAGATTCATATTAAGGGTCAACCATGTTAGGTGGTCTAACCCCTTTAGGAACCTAAATCTGTCTAACTTGTCCTTTGAGTTGGAAAGTGTTCCTCATTATGTGAGGGTCTCTTCTTATAGAAGGAGAAGTCATCTTAACATGATCAATCTTACTGCAGTAATGGCACTTAGGAGATGTTTGCTTTCGTCTTTTACAAATCTGGTATTGTTCTTCTTTGGAAAATTTTGATTGTATCCAATACCAGTTTTGTGAACTGACTTTAAGCTACCTCCAAGAACCAGGTTGAAGTTGTGTTCTGAGCCTGCAAGTTTTGTTTTGACCAATTAAGATTCTTGAAGTTTCTCAGTCAAAGTAGTATTTTGTTTATCAAATTCTTCAACTTGATGTCTTAGATTAACAATACTGTCACTCAAGAGAGAGTTCTCAGTGACTACTTCCTTGACTTGTGTTTTCAAGGTTTTGAAACTGATTTTCTAGGCCTTGAAATCGCTGTCAGTTTTCTGCTGAGAGATTTCAAGATTCTGATTCAGGCAAACAAGATGTAAGTTCTCTTTTGCTTGCTCATGAAATTTTTCTTTCAAAACTCTAATTTCTTTCAGATAGTCCTCTTCATTTAAAAGCATTGTTCTAAGATAATCAGGGAGGGCTTCTGTTCGTTTTGAAATCAAGCAGTTTACCAATACCTCAATGTTCTTTTCAAAACTTTCATCATGCTTGGCCATATAGCATAGGTTCGCCTGTTCTTCTTCAACTTCATCTTGCTTTTCTTGTGTGGACAGTCTCTGATCAAGTGTCCTGCATGACCACACTTAAAGCAATTCATGACTTTAGGTTTATTACTATGTTAAGAAGATTTACCTTTGTAGTCTTTGCTACTTGAGAATCTATGTCTATCTCTGTTGAAGTCCTTGTTTCCAAAGCTTTTCTTCATTTTAAGAATACTGGTCAAGGCTTTGGAGATTAAGGCAATTGGATCTTCATCATCATCTTCTGTTTCAAGGCTTTGAAATGGCTCATTCTCCTTTTCCTTGAGAGCTAGATTCTTGACACCTTCTGGTAGTTCTCCATCAACGTCATTCATGGATATTTCATGTGTGAGGAGCTTCCCTTGTAGGTCATCAATTTGAAGTGATGATTGATCTTGAGCTTCCTCAATACAGTAGTCTTTGGTTCCCATTTTTCTTTTGGAAGACTTCTCAGAATCTTTCTAACATTTTCTTCATTGAAAATGTGTTTTCCCAATGAATCAAGGTTGTTGACAATGTTAGTGAATCTTTTGAACATGTCTTTGATTGACTCATATCCATTCATCATAAATTGCTCATATTGCTTGAGATATATGTTCATCTTTGTTTTCTTGACTTGGCTGGCGTCTTGCAACCCGAGATCCTGTTAAACTCATTTGCACTCAAAGCACAATATAAGAGATTCATAGCTTTAAATTTTTTTTGAAAATTCTTCTAACTCAGAAGAGGAGGGGAGTCTTCATATTTGGGAGTTCTAATCCCATATTTCTCTGTGTAGAAAGTATGAGGACCATTCTGAATGATAGTCGAGAGTTCCATATCTTGATCAATGTTGAACATTTTCATCAAGGCTTTCCAGTGGACAAAATTGTCTCCACAGAAGAGAGGAAGTCTGTTAGCAGCTCTTCCCTGAGAGAAACCACCATCACCTACAGTACTCATAATCACAAGATGGTTAAATATATGCATTGATACAAGCTCTGATACCAATTGAAGGGGTGTACAGTAGGTAGAAATACATGATCAATACTCTTGAAGGGGGGGGGGCTTGAATAGAGTATTCAAACTTTTGTCAACCTTTGCAAGAATAGTGGTTTCAAAAGATTTGTAAAGAGATTCAAGGCCTTGAAATGAGTTTCATGCCCTTGGAATGAAAACAGTTAAAGTATGAGAAGAATAAGCCTATTTCAAGGCCTTGAAATGAGTTTCAATCCCTTGAAATGAAACGGTTTTGAATGCTGCAAAAGTTCTAAGTATGTAACTCAAAAGTAAATGCAAGAGACATAGGATATATAGAGTTCAGTCCACTTGGACCTACGTCTCTACCTCAGGGATCTCCTCCCTGTAGGATTTTCAACGCAATTCTTATTAATCCACAGCTAATCCCTAGATCTCAAGCACAGAGAGATGTCTTACTATGTTACCGCTTGTGGTTCTCACTAACCTATCAAGTTTCTGCTCTAGCTACCTGATTAATAAGGAATTCTCTATTGTTCACCTTGAACAATCTTTGAGAATGAGAACTAGAATTATTATTAAAATGATATACAAATAAAGTTCAAAAAAATAAGAACACGTGAAATGAAACAACAGTGAGTATGCAGTGTTCTTCTGAGGTTTGGATTGAGAGAGATGAATCTGCTTCTTTGTTGCTTGTCAATCATTGAATGTTTTGAGTGTCTCTGCCAATTTTCTGTGTAGCTGTGTCTCAAATTTCTTCAGCAATTCTTCTTCTAAGCACTCAGTTTGAATGGAAGATCTTCAGAATCTTCTCAACAAACTTTCCTGAATATTTGCTTCAAATCTTGACTCTTCTAACAGCTTCTTCCAACGGCTAGTAGTTCAGTATCTTCCAAGATATTTATTTGATCTTGTTGGAAGTCTGTTGAGAGGCTTCAAACCATAGCAGATCAATCACATAATCAAGTCATGAAGTAGTTTCTATTTCTGCAAAACATAAGTTAGGAAACAGGTTCCTATAAAATAGGAAGCACAATATCCCTGCATATCTGATATTGTGTAAAAATACTTTGTTTTTCATCATCAAGTATCATCTAATCATGCACAGGGGTTTAGAAGGTTAATCAAGTACAGAAACTCCCCCTAAGTTCATGCATATAAAGCTCAGTCAGTTTTAAGGTTTTAAAAGTTGTTTCAGGGCCTTGAAATAGACAAGTCTTGAACCTGCATTGAACCTAAAAGGACGAATTTGGGAGTGTGCACCGCAAGTTACATTGCATAAGGGCACGACTTTTGGGGCTGGCGGAGTCTAGACAATCGGCCGAGGTAATATAAATCACTCGTGATCTAAAATCAGAGTACAACAGATTGTTAGAGGAGGAAGATGAATTATGGTTTCAGCGCTCCCACGTATCGTTGCTTCGGATGGGTGATAGAAACACAAGATCATTCCACAAAAAAGCTTCTGGTTGACGGCGTCGAAACACTATATTGGGTATCGGGGACGCCTCTGGGTACTGGAAAGAATCTTACCATGATGTTGTTAAAGTGCCCCACGAGTTTTATCATGAGTTGTTTAAGAGAACAAGTCCTTCTCCGAAAAGCTTAAGCAAAATTGTGGTCGCCATACCGCAATCTCTTCCACCTTATCGTTCTAGACTACTGGATGATTTGTTTACTGCAGCTGAGGTGTGGGAGGCTGTACGGCTAGATGTTTAGCAATCCTTAACGATGGTGAATAGGTATGTTCTCTTAATCATACACTTCTAGTTTTAATTCCAAAGGTTAAACAACCTTGAAAGCCATCGGTTTATCGGCAAATTAGCTTGTGCACGCTGCTTTACAAGATAGTGACCAAGGTGATTGCGAACCGAATCAAAGGGGTTATGGATGATGTTATTTTTCTAAATCAAAGTGCTTTTTTACCCGGCCGTCTGATCACGGACAATGTGATTGTTGCATATGAGCTGATTCATACCATGTCTTGCCGTATGAAAGGAAAAAAGGGTATGATGGCTTTCAAGGCGGACAAGAGTAAATCTTATGACAAGGTAGAGTGGAGTTATCTGAAAGCGGTTTTAACTAAGATCGGCTTTGGTGACAAACTGGTGTCTCTGATTATGAATTGTGTAACTACGACTCGTTTCTATTTTGTTCGAAATGGCCAGGTTATTGGGTATCTCACCCCAGTAGAGGCCTACGTCAAGGTTGTCCCTTATTGCGGTATATATTTTTGCTACGTACTGAAGGTCTCTCTCGTTCTCTTTCAGTAGAAAGCACTCGATCAATTACGCCAACAAAAGCATCTCGTTCAGGGCCACCTATCTCCCACTTATTGTTTGCTAGTGATAGTATTTTTTTCGCTAAAGCTGATTGCAGGGAGATTGAGGCATTATTACAAATCCTGAAAGATTATGAACTAGCTTCAGGCCAAATGATTAATTTAGAAAAGTCGGTGGCTATGTTTTCTAAAAATGTCCTGCTAGATGAGCAGGTTCACATTTGTCAATTGGCCGGTGTTCAGTTGGTTTCAATGTTTGATAATATCTGGGATTGCCAACCAGGGTGGGCGAAGATGGTCATGTTTTCTAATACTCTTGAAAGAATTAGCGCTTGTTTAAACGGATGGAAGGTGAAGTTTTTATCCATTCCAGGGAACGAAATTTTGATGATAATTCAGGCGATTCCGAAATATGCTATGTCATGCTCCATGATGCCTAGTAAACTTTGTCAAAAGATTGAGAGTCTCATACGTGACTTTTGGTGGAATAGAAAAGAGGCTGGCAAAGGACTTTGTGGGGTTGCTTGCGATCGCGTTAAGCTTTTCTAAAGATGATGGAGGTGTTGATTTTCGCGATTTCCAATCTTTCAACCGTGCACTTGGCGAATGCTAACTAACCCTGACTTCCTCATGGCTCAATCTTGAAGTACAAGTATTTACCCAAATGAAGAATTATGGGCTGTCGCTGTTGGATATAATCCATCGCAGATTTGGCGGGGTATTATGGAGGGACGACGGGTTCTTGAAAAAGGGGCGTTTATACGTATAGGTGATGGAACCTCAAAAAAGGTGTTTGAGGATCGGTGGATTCCTCGACCATCAAGCTTCAAGGTATGTTCCCCTAACACTGGTATTCAAGAAATGCATGTTTCCGAGCTAATTGATGTTCATTCGAGAGTTTGGGATACAAATCCAATTCAAGAATTGTCAACTCCGCGAATCAAGATGTTATCCCCAACATTGTGCTGCCGGTTACCAACCAAGAGGATGGTTGGGCTTGGTTTTTTTATAAGAATGGTAATTACTCTGTACGGTCGGGGTACTACTTGGCGTTGGAAATTAGGCGTGAGGACATTATGAATTCTGAAGGTCAGCCGAGTGTGCAGAAGCAATCCTTTTGGAAGGACTTATGGAAACTGAAGGCAAACTGATCATCCATTTTCACAACATGGAGGCTCGGTCATCTCTCCTTGCCAACCGCGGACAATCTAATCTTGAGAGGAATGGATGTTCCTCATTTATGCTCTTGGTACTTTAAGAAACAAGAATCCCAATCTCATCTTTTTATGAAGTGTAAATATATAAGTTCAATTTGGGAGGCTGTATCAGGATTCCCGGCACAACGGTCATGCCGATGTGCGGCCATGGATTGAGGATTCCCTTCAATATCTTCATGAAAATAAGAGAAGATTGTTTGTTACTACCATATGGGTTTGCTGGAGGACTCAAAACCTACAGATGTTTGAGAGTAAAACAATCACTTCGGAGGCGATCATCAAGCGAATCCTCAGCTCAGTGAGGGAATTTGAAACTATAACTCTCCAAGTTGTACCTGACCAACTAGAAGACGTATCTCCCCAGGACTCATGAAGAACAAGTGCAGAAAGCAATTGTTTAAGTCCACTTTCGCCGGGCTGGGTCAGGATGAATACTGATGGAGCATGCAGAAGAGACGAACTTTCGGCGGTCGGAGTAATGCTACGTGACCTCCACGGGGAACCTATCGCAGCAATGCCGTAACCAATCTCCTCGTCTACGGATCCTAAAGTAGTGGAAGGTTTGGCGGTAAGAGATGGTATTCTGCTTGCTTGGCGGCTAAACTATCGCCAACTAGAGATACTAACTGACCTTCGTTGTATTCCTCGTTATCTCAGTCCTAATGATACAGGAACAGGCCATCGCTCAATATTTGCGTCTATTATGCATGATTGTAAGGTATTGACGCAGCGTTTTGACGCAGTCACCTGCAAATGGTGCCCTAGAGAAGTAAACTCGCAAGCCCATGTTTTAGCTAGATACGTTATGTCGCTAGCATCGACAAAGGTTTGGATGGGGGTTGTTCCTCGATGGGTTCTTCACTGTAACACGAGTTTGCCTTTTGGGCAGTTTGCAAGATAATGAAAACTCTATTTTCCTCAAAAAAAAAAAAAAAAAAGAGATGGGCTAAACCTCCACCGTTTTTTTTTTGAGGGAACCTACCTTATAGGTAGGGCGGCATAAACCCCGCTTTCATTAAATAAATTGGGCTTCCAACCCATAAAACAAGTGGGGGGACATAAACCTTACCCACAAATTTTACAATCAATAATGAACAAGCCCACTACAAAAGTAAAGCCTAACTACGGAATAAAAAGCACATAGAAAAAACTACACTGAAAAGAAACGAAACAACCCTAAAGGAAACCAGACAGACTACGCCGCTTCATTCTCAGATGAACCTTCATTTTCCTTGTGAAGAATACTCTGAATGTAGCTAGGGGATAAACCGTATAAACCCGTGCGTCTTCATCTTCCAGACCCCTCGTAGCCATCAAATGTGCTGCTTGATTTCCTCCTCTCCTTATATAAAACAGCCTACCCTTCAGTTGATCCGTGATGAGATGTCGAAGCTCTGCCAAAATGTCTTGCCATTCGTTAAACCATATCTGAGATCCGTTCATCGAGTTGTAGATATTCAAAGAATCAGTTTAAAAGATGATGTTTTCTGTGAAGCATCCCAGATCTCGAATCAATCTAGCAACTTCTGTAAGAGCTCTAGCTTCTCCAAAGTTTGAATTAGGGGAAGGGGGTAACGGAATAGTAATAGCCATCAAGAAATCCCACTTATGGTCTCTGCACACTGCTCCTGCACAATCTCTGTGAATCGAGTTTGAAGAAGAAAAATCCACATTAATTTTAACAGAGCCAAGAAATGAAGGATTCCATCGACCAGGTAAGCCAATCTGGGTTGTGTTACTATTCGGATCTTCTTCAAACTTCCAGTCTTGATATAAACTTTCGATCCAATTGATAATTTGGTTGTGATTCTGCATCTTGTCTTCAAAAATTTCAAGTTACGAACTCTCCAGATCACCCAAATACACGCAACAAACATTACCTGGCTTTTCTCCTCATTCTTCTGGATTATGGAGTTGATCCAGTTTCTTGTCCTAGTAAAATGACCAGATAAGTCCATTATCTTACTGTAATGCTTCCAGATGAATTTGAAGTAACTACACTCACTGAACAAATGTTGTTGTGTTTCTGAAGGGCTAGCATAGAAGGAGAAATTTGTATTCATCTGGATTCCACGATGTAGAAGGTTAATTTTAATCGAGAGAAAGTTGGAACAAACTTTCCAGAGGAAGACTTTAATTCTCTGAGGAACAGGTAAGCCCCAAATTCTCTTCCAATCTTCTTCAGCAATCTTGTTAGTTGAATCACCTGTGAGTTTAGAACTTCTGATAGCCTTGAACAACATAAAATTTCTCTTGTAACCTCACTTAACAGTATAGTCCCCATTAGTAGTGTGACCCCAACAGATACTATCATGACCAGCTCTTTGACTAATAGGAGTATGAATGATACCTTCAACATCATCTTTAGAGAAGTGATGTTTAATGAGGTCATAATTCCAACCTCTGAACTCTCTTAAAAGCCTGCTAACAGTAGAGTTGCAGGGTAGAGTTGGACTACTATAAACTTTCCTTCCCCCTTTGTCCATTATCCATTTGTCATTTTAGATTAGGATATGTTCTCCATTTCCTACTGTGAATCTACAACCTTCCTTCGAAATCGCTTTAGCTTTGATGAAACTTCTCCAAATATGAGAAGGTGACTGACCCAGTTCTGAATGCCAAATATAAGTGTCTATGAAATATTTAGCCTTTAAGACCTTGTAGACTAGAAATGTTGAAAGATTCCATATCTCTCATTCCCAGTCCTCCTTCATTCTTATGGAGACACAAATTCTTCCAAGTAGTCCAGTGCAACCCTTTCTTGTCAATGCTCTTGCCCCACCAAAATCTAGACATTAAGCTCTCCATGTCTTTCAAAGTAGAAGAAGGTAACAAAAAGCAAGACATGTAGTAGGTAGGTAAAGCTTGAACAACTGATTTCAGAAGAATCTCCTTACAGCAGGAGAAATAATTTTCTCTTTCCAAGTAGAAACTTTCTTCCACATTATACCATTTAAATTACTGAAAATTATCTTTCTGTCCTTACCAATAGAAGTAGGCAGTCCCAAATATTTCTCATGACACAGAGAAGAAGGAACTTGAAATATTTCTTGCAAAATAGCTTTAGCCATAGGTGGTACAGAGGGAGAAAACACTAAATCTGATTTGTCATAGTTAACTTTCTGACCTGAAGCACTGCAGAAGGTTTGAATAATATTGTGGAGGGTAGTTGCTTCTTTAGGAGTTGCCTTACCAAACAGTAAAGAATCATCAGCAAAGAACAGTTTAGTGATAATAGGACCATTTCCCACTGATCTATAACCCCTGAAGTCTTCCTTCCTCAACTGCTTTGTTGATTAAAGCAGTAAAACCTTCAGAAAAAATAAGGAAGAGATAAGGTGATATTGGATCACCTTGTCTTAGACCCCTAGTAGGGTGAAAAAACGGTGTCTTGTTCCCATTAACCAGAATGGAGTAGGTCACAGAAGTAACACATTTCATGATTAATTGAATGAAAGAATCAGGAAACCCCAGCTTGAGCAAAAAGTTCTTAAGATAAGCCCACTCAACTCTGTCATAAGCTTTAGACATGTCTAGTTTCAGAGAAAAGAACCCATTACCCCTTCTAAACTTCTTCATGGAGTGAATAGTCTCAAAAGCAATGATGACATTATCAGTGATAAGTCTGCAAGGAACAAAAGCACTTTGTGCTTCATCAATAATCATAGGTAACACCTTTCTGAGTCTGTTAGCAATAACCTTGGAAACCAGCTTGTAAATAAAATTACATAAAGAGATAGGTCTGAAATCAGTAGTCTCCTTAGGTACCTGAATCTTAGGAATCAAAGCAACACAGGTTTGATTGATACCAGCAATCTCCTCTTTAGCTTCCAGTATGTTAAGAACAAGTTGGATGACATCATTACCTATTATGGGCCAATAGTGCTGATAAAAGATAGCAGGCATACCATCAGGCCCTAGTGCCTTGAGTGGATGCATCTGGTGTAGTGCTTCTGTGACTTCAGTTTGCTCATAAGGTTTACTCAAAAGATTCCTCATATCATTAGTAACTTTGACATGAATAGCATTAGTAACAGTATCAAGGTTGCTAATATCTGCAGAAGAGTAAATCTGTTTAAAGTAATGCAGACACACCTTAGCAATGTTTGGTTCTTCAGTCACCCAAACTTTATCTTTATTGTAGATTCTGTGATCAGGTTCCTCCTTCTTCTAGAGGTAGCCTTTCTGTGGAAGTAAGCTGTGTTCCTATCACCTTCCTTTAGCCACAGAGCCTTTGACTTTTGTCTCCAATCCATCTCTTCCTTGGAAAGAATGTTGTTGATGCTATCGTGCACATGTTTTATATGAAAAATGTTATCAGCATCAGGATACTGATTTCTAAGATGGGCTAGAGACCTCTGAAGTTTATCAATCTCAGTCTTAACATGTCTTCTGTTGTTTCTGTCCCAACTGTGTAAAGCTGTGGCTAAGTGTTGAATATTCCTTTGAAAATCTTGAGTAGACAAAGCGGAATTGTGATGATTCCATGTTGTAGCAATTAACTGCTGACAATAATTGTCCTTGGTCCAACTATAAGAAAATTGGAATCTTTTCTGCTGGGCCTGACTTTGTTTGCAATTCTGAATATTAATAACTAGTGGGTGATGATCAATAGTACTCTTCTCTTGAACCACCACAGTTGAATTACTGAAAAGATGCATGAAAGCATCATTGGTCATCACTCTGTCCAATTTTTCCTTTGTGTGATGAGAACCTAGTCTGTTGTTAGACCAGGTGAAAAAAGTTCAACTGGTAGGGAGTTGTTGAAGGCCACAATCTCTGATACAATTTCTGAACATAGCCATCTGAGTTTCATTTCTCAAAGAGGACCCCCAGTATTCATGATGACCAGTTATTTCATTGAAGTCCCCCATAATAATCCAAGGGGTAAGAGAATCAGGTGGCTTAATCTTTATCAATAAGTCCCAAGATAAGCCCCTCTGAGATGTATCAGGATCACCATAGAATCCTGTTAGCAGGTACCACTTAGAAGGATCTTGTCTGTCACAGATCTTACAATGAATAAGAAACTTGTGGTACTTTAAAACATGCAAGTCTACCTATTCTTTCCAGAACAAAGATAGACCACCTGAAATGCCATCTCTGGGGACATGGAAAGCATGCTTGTACTGAAACTGTAATCTTATTTTGTCTGCTTTACCTCTTTCTAACTTTGTTTCAATTATGAAAAATACTTGAGGAACTTCAACCCTCACTTTGTATTTAAGGGCTAGAAATGCACGAATGTTCCCCAAACCTCGTACATTCTAACATAGTGTTTTCATTGCTTCCGGCAAGGGTTGTCATCAACCTCCGCCGATATATCATCAAAAAAAGACAAGCCTGCCAACCTTTCTTGGCTTCTACTTCTTTTGTTGTCTTGGCCAATAGAAGTAGTTTGTGTATGCTGACAATCCTACACATTGCTCACAACATTATCCATAATTCTAAGAGGAATTGATTTATTGGAAACACCTCTTGTAGCAGTTGAAGTGGTCTTTCTCTTCTTCTTATGAATGTCATTACAAATATTAGAAGCTTGGTAATAATCAGTTCCTTTACCTTGTCAGCAATAGCAGTTTTCTGAACAATACTTTTCTCTTTTTGAACTGCAGATTGTCCAGTGAATTCAGAGAAATTGTTTCCTCTGGACGTGTTGCTATCATCTCCATTTAGACTGGGTTTCTGGAAAGAACTACAAGAAGGATTTGTAGATTTTTGAGCACTTCTCAACCAATTCCCATACATGCTGGTGGTTTGAATTCCAAGTTTCTGATATCTCTTCAAAGCAGTACACATTCTGGTATCATGACGAATTAAACCACTGAAATCACAATGAAAAGGTAATTTTCTCATACCTGATGTCAACCCACACCAACTTTCATGTCTTTGGATTTTTAATTTTGATACATCTAGGAAGTGGTTTATTTATAAGCATGCCAACTTTGACTCTGATGTACCTTCTATCCCAACTTGCTCTTTCTGGAATTTCTACATAATACTTAATTCCTAGAGCATTTGAATTACCTTCACCCACTTTAATGGTTAGACATTCAGAATGCACATTTTTAAGATGTAGGAGAAAAACAGTATCATTATAATCCACAATCAACATGTTTTCTCCTTGAATCCATTTTTTCATCACAATAAGGCTCCCATTAAATAACCATGGTTGACTGTCAAGAATTTTATCCATATCTTCAGTTTTAGAAAACATGAATTGGAAAAGATTTTTTCCTAGAGAAATCACTTGAAATCCCTCTGGTTCTTCCCATAAACTGCAAAGAGAAGCATGAAGACCCACAGAATTAATAGGCCTATTATGGAAAATCTTACCAAATATGCTGTTTTTGCAGTCCCTAATGACTTCATCAATTGAATCATCAGGTAGATCCACAACTTGTTCTTCTTCTTCTGTTAATTGCAATTGATTCATAGACCAAGATAAACCTGGTTCCCTTTGTTTGTCTTCAGGTTCCAGTGATGTGCCTTCTTCCATTTCTTCAAAATACTGTGAAGGAGAAGGTATTTGACATGAAAGTGCTTAAAAGATGCAACAAAGTGTAAAGAAACTCTACAAAGCAGAGTAAAGAGCAGCAGGTTCAGGCCATTGTAGCCAGAAACTGCCTTATAGGGGATGGAAACTGCTTTGTAACTGACAAAAAAGGTGGATAACTGTTTGCAACTGTCTGAAGAAGGTGGCTAACTTAAACCTCCACCGTTACATTATAGTTGTAGAAATATTTGTTCTACAATAATGAGTAATTAATTTATTTAGTTCGTAATTTTTATTTCAAGTATCATTGATATATTTTATTTGTATTACCAAATTGACTTCAAGTCATACTCATATCAAGCTCATATCATTTTTTCACGGATTTCACTCCAACTTAAATTCATGTCTTATATAGTAAAATTAATAAGAAGAACAAATATTATAATATATATATATATATATATATATATATATATATATATATATATATATGTTGGGTTCCGTATTTTGGAGAATAATACCAATGTAATGTTCGATCCTGTTTACAAATTTAAAGGTTCAACAAAAAAAAATTATTATCATAAACTATTCACATACATTGGATAAATGATTCCTTTGTAACTTATATAATCAAATAACTAATTATTGATTCTATTAACGAGCAAGTTAAAGAATTAATTTGTAATTACTAATTTTGAAGTTACATGATGAGTTGTTTGACATGTTGTATGCTTACCTTGATAGGTTGGCACTTTAGATAATTTTCATTGGTTAGAAGTCCACGTAAGCGTATCGTGCAAGCTTACTTTGATAGGTTGGCACTCTATCAAATTCATGTCTCCACCTTACTAAGAGTTAATTGACAAATGACAAGTTAATATTACTAGGTTTTGCCGCACGGTGAGGGAAGCATTGCAGTTATCTGTTTCAGATCTTAGTTCCATGCTCGACCAATGTGTGGGAATGTTGTTGGTTGAAGTAGTTGTTTGCTGTTGGACGATGGATATGCAGTCGGAGTTTCTGGAGTCTCGTTTACAGCACATGAAGAGAACCAACAACAATGTTTGAGATTTCTACTAAGCATGTAGTTGAGTTGTAGTCTTCGCTCTGTTTGTAATACCAATACTTCGACAAGAAGAGATGGCATTTGAGGCTTGTACTATTTGCAGAAGAAGAATGTAAAGTTGGAGAAAGGAAAAATATGTAGCATGGATTTTATACTTCACAGTTATTGTTGAATTATTATGAACATCCAGGTACTTATCATCCTTGTGTGCATTTGTGATCAGGTTGTTAATAAGGAACAAGAAAGGACATGGATGCACGCAAGTATGAAAAGATCTGTATCTTTTGACATGTTTCTTAGCCTCATGAAATTTTTGATATTTTTCATTCTAAGATCTAGCTCCAGGAAAAATCATGTAGTCGTGTTTGCTTTCACCGCCGTAACGAAGACTTGTCTGCCTGTTGAAAGGCTGGTGTTTCTGTGGATGTGAGGTAGGAGCCGTTCTGAGTGGTAACGCGTATCCATCTACATATTCACATCAGTATAACATACCTCTCAGAATAAGTGAAAAATATATACTTAGATGCACAATGGATCTGAAGAAATTTGGATTACTGGACACATTATTGAGTGGCGGCAATCTTGGCACATTCTAATGATCTGTAAAGGTAGCAGAGATCTTGTTCATGGTAATTGACTAAACTGAATAACATAGTGCAAAAACAAGCTATTACCTTTTAGGGTTTTAGGTAGGATAGGTAGCGCTCCACAGTTAGCTGACATCTCCTAGGAATAATGAATGCAAGTTGAAGAAGAGAACTAAGATGAAAGAGAATCAGATTTTGGAGCAAATTTTGACCTGCATCAGTTAATGCAAAACTTTAATTTGTAATCTTGTACGACAGTGAAACTCGTAAAAACAATAGTCTTAACATTATTATTGTCTCTATCCGCTAACCTTGAATCCCATCGCTGTTTTGGGCAGTAGTAGTAGTAGTAGATATAGAAAATGCAGCGAGGATGAATGATGTGTAAATCTTTTGCGACCGACAGTGTAAGACTAAAAGTTTTGACTTAATTTAGTAATGATTCATTCTTTTAAATTAGGAAGCCACCATTGCGTAAATCCACAAATGTGCAACTCCAAAAGTAACATATGTTATTCATCACCAAGTAAATAAGGTGTATCAGTAGCCGTTGATGATAGAATAAGTGGCGAAGAGAATCATCGACGGGAATCCACTGAAAGCTCCCGCGGCAGAAAGCACAACGAGAGCCATCAATTGATTGTGGTCAGACCTTAACAACTGCATATGATCCTCCAGGGTCAACTCAGGAAGGTCAAATGACATACCAGCTTTCATTGGAAAGATGTGAAGAATCAGAATGTGTAGTGTTCCCTTCCTGAATCTGCAATGTTTATGATAGCCTAATTTTTTCTGCCCATACATCAGGGGCAAGATTTGCCTTCCGCTACTTCAACTTGAAGCAGCTTTTTATGATCCTATCTCTATTCACACTCAACTCCATTGCAAGGAGGTTAGGGACATAATTTATCAGATTTTATGGTCACGGTCTCTCTAATAAACTCTACTCTAATAAACTCTAATAAACGATAACAAAGTTTTCAGGGTAGAAGTTTTCATGGTTTGTGAAGGTCTTTGGAGATCAAGAATGCCCTCTTCAGTGGGTCACATCAATTGCATGTTTCCTGCGGTGCTGCAAGTTAGAAGAGTAAAGGTAAGTGTGTTAAGTGCACCATGAACATTGAGAATTACCTTAAATATTTGCATAGTACAAGAGTGTAAGAAAAAGCCAGAGATAGTAAACACAGCCTCGGTGCCCCGTAACCTTTCACTAACACCACTGCTTCTACCTCTAGAAATCTCTCATATTAAGTTCATGAGATTGTTCAAGTAGTATATAGAGAACTAATTTGAACTCAATTTTAAAAATCTGCTAATTTATACTTATTTGCTATGCTCTTATCACGCTAGTATTATCTTGTAATACATCCTTCTCTTCAAAATTCAGATCCAGAAACACCTAGTATTGCAACATCACAAAATCAGTAAGTCTACAGGACAGAAGCTATTTTGAGCTCTGCTTCTCACACACACAAGGCCCGTATTATGCATACTATCTTACGCCTGTATCAACATGACTTTGGATTTCTTACAAGGAGCCAATGTGGTATATAAGATTTCTTTCTCTGTTGCAAGAAACAATTCATATTTGTCGGTAGAAATTCAAATTCAGTTCATAAACTTCATAAGTAGGAAAATAAACAATTAGGAACTACCTTTTAGATATTGTGTTACTTTCTTAATTACAATTACACCCAATCCTCATTTCAAAAGAGCTATCTCACGGAATACAAGCATGCTCAAAGCATTAAAATCAGGAATTCCCTACACTGATAAATTGCCAAAGTCTAGAATAATCTAGAGTTTCGTTATGGCACTACCGTTTTGCTTCAAATACTGAATAAAATTTAAAATTTATGCTAGAACAACTTAATTTTTTGGTCAATACAGTAGTCGTGCAACAGAAACTGTGCAGATGTCCAATTTCCAAGGGTTGATGTCAGCACTTTTTGTGCTTTATGCATATTGGTTGGCTGATTAATTTCATCTGGGGTGTCCATTATTGACCACAATATCCTAAGCAAACAATTTGATTACTTGTTTCTGTAAAACCCAAGATATATAGTAATATAGTTCTTTAGTAAATTCACATACAGCACAGCAAAAAAGTGCTTCTACAGCGTGGCATAAAATTGCGGGTATCCGGCAAGTCTTTTTTTAACGGAGACTAAAGCAATTGTTGGATTCAAAGTTGGTGTTAGTGAGAAATAATTGACTAATCATACTACTGATTATGAAGCAAAAGATACTAATATCTTGGCAGCTTTCGAAGTTCAATATAGCAGTTCTTGCCAAATTAAGATGGGAATAGATTTAGATGCAAAAATAGGAAAAGAGAGCAAATCATCCTTCAGAAAGATAAGTCAGTTGTTTGCCCCTCTTTCTTCCTAACGTGTCATGTGCTGTATTGATTAGAGCACCACGTGTATTTGCTCTTAGAGCAAACAAAAATTTCTCACTATAATCCATCATAGCCTACGGAGTGAGTAGCAAACTGGAAAAAAAAAAAATCATATGTTTTGGAGCAAGGGAAGGGACAGTTACTGAGTAGTGTCAAACACATGTGAGATAAAGAAAAACACAAGCAAGCCACAGGCTTTTACCGGAGGAGTGCTACAATCAATCTTACCCCCAAAGATTCTTACAAAATAGTTGGAACTTGAAAGCATTTAGATACACATTGAGATTAGATGCAAATTAAAATAACCAGGGGCACCAAAGGAAACGGGAACTAGACATCTTACTCAGTTAATAGGTATTTGGAACACAAAATGTTTCCCATAATGGATCATTAAATTACCACATACACACAAAGTTGGTGAAATAGCTTCCTATTAAAAATCATTAATGAGAGCTCAATAGGAGGATCTGCAGTATTCAAGAACTCCAAAAATTGAGAAACACAAATCCGATTATTTTTCATTTTCTGTCCTCTGGTTGAAGATATTTTAGTTTCGACTCATTCCAAATAGGTTATGCTATACTTGTTTCGACTCATTCCTCTGGTTATATTTGTACTGATCAAAAACTACATCAAAGATCTAGCTAATAACTTGAAAAGTATAGCCAGAAACTTTTATGCAAATTGACATCTATATCACGATGAGGATATAAGTAATTCCTTGGACTATGCTCGACTCCGGCTGATTTGGAAATCAGTTACCGGCTAAAGAGAGGAAAAAGTATGTTCCAGTGAGTTATTTTCATGTACGAATGGCTATTTATTCCTGATATGAACCACCTAATTACTTCAGAGGCTTTGCTCCAACAAAGGAATTCGTTTTTTTTACCATACATGATCTTAATAAAACATGCATAAATCGGATTATCCTTAAAGTAAGCTAACAGGGGATAAATAATAATGTACCCGGTGCAATCACACATATTACCATAACTATGCGACAAAACAGCTACAAATTCGTAATCCGCTTATCTAAAAATTCATTATTCAAAGATAATGAACCGTACCAGTAATGGGTATAGGTGATTCATCAATGCCTAGTTTATTGAGACTCAATGAAGATAAATTGTGCCAGAAGCCCTCTTCCACGCGAGTCTCAAACATTGCAAACTGAAGAACCCTCCTCTCATTCCCAGATATTCTCGCCGTCTAGTTGGGCTGTTTCCACAACTCCACGAATTCAGCAAAACAGTGAGCTTCTTATGCAAGTATGTTGTTGACAAACAAGAGTAGAAGATACAATTACACTCTCATGCACACCATACAAGGTAACTTTATAATTTATAGAACCTTATTGTGTCCACTTAAATCTTTATTCTAGCATATTCTAAGGTAAACGAATGGGATCCTACGAGGAACAACTTGTGTTTCTTTTGGGTCCAAATGAAATCACTTGATAGAAACGCAGGACACAGAGTATAAGCGAGAAAAAAGAAAAACTACTTCTGCTGAAACGTGGGAAATTATACCATCAATTCCGGTCAGTAAAGGGTTAGCCCAAATTAATGCCGCTACTAAAAACCAATTATGAATGCTTCTTATTTTGAGATTCACGTGAAGGAGGAGGACCCCAAAAAAACTTCCAGTGAGAAAAAATACTAAAAGTCAACTTCAATGACAATTACCGGATCTGAAACAAAAAATTGAACTTGACCAGCAATGAGTTTGGGGTTTATCCTAAGCCGAAGAACAGCACATATGACGGATAGACTTAAACAAATTGTGCTTTTTGTTGCAGGAAAATGATGGGGAATTATTCGTCGACCCGAATTCCCGCCGCAACGGAAGCAAAAAACAACGCCGCACGATCACACACTAACCACACGCAATATTGGAGAAGAAAAACGACAACACAAGAATTTAACGTGGTTCGGCCAAACCGCCTACATCCACGGGAGGAGGAGAATTTCACTATATCAATGAGGGAATACATCGTAGGGGAGAGACGGCTCAATACGCGGACTACGTCGACGCGGTACTCTCATCCTCATAGACTACATCCATGAAACCCTAACCTCACACATCCGCTCAAAGATATCTCTCACCAATCTCTCTCAACTCGACTCAATTAGAAACAATAGCTAGCACCTCTATTTATACTAATATTGAGGAGGTGGAAAAGCCCACCAAGCCCAAGCTATCACCTCCTCAGAGATCACCTCCTCAGAGGATGTAATCAGACGCATCGGGTACACCGATTTGTCTTGCGGAATTCTAGACAAAACCCAACAAACTCCACCTTGGCTTGAATTCTGCAAGCGCCTAGGAAATTCCTCAGCCAACTCCGTTGTTGATGTCAACTCCGCCGCATCCGCCATGCTCCACCTGCATGGATCACCATCGCACCTCTACCGAGATGCTCTGCACCCCCTCCTAGGGCATCGCCTCGCACCCCCGACACGGGTGCATCTTAAAGCATGACACTTTCGGGAGTAGTGTGGCTCCATCTCTCTACCAGCTAGCTCATCACTGGAGAGTTCTCCACCAACCACGTCAAGTGCAAACGAGACTCCCTTCCTCTTCACTACTGCAGTAGTTTTCTTCATCATCGTTCTCTTCACTTGAGCACCATCTCGAACAACCTGCAACTTCTGCATATCCTGCACTATCTCCATGCTCCAGCGTCCTCACACGTCAACCACGTGTTTCTCCACGCCAGCCCTGAGTGCACTCCATGCCCTGTTGCTTCTCATGTTCAACCATACGCCTTCACCAAGACGTTTTGCAAAGCCACCGCTTTGCGTACCCTCTGTTACTTACCTCTCTTCTTGCCTCGAGTTGCTCAAGAGTTATCGTCACGAACCACACACAGAGATATCAGGACGCCACTCTGCCATGGCCTTGTCAACTGCGTCCACCGTCTCAATCTCTGCCCTGGAGCTTCTTGTGAATTTCCTTGCAATAGTTGCCCACGTCTCTAGCCAGACTCCTCAACAACTGTTGCGTCTCGTGCTCACAATCACACAAAGCCTATGCTTCTTGCCTATGTTGAACAGCAGCTCCACCTGTCAACACACTCCCAAGCCTGCAAAGGTTGCCAATCGAACGTTCAATTAGGAAAACGCATCTAATTGAACCCACCTGATTGGACTTGAACTTGATTGACCCTGATCGCATCCCGTCGTCTTCGATCTCCCTATCGATATCGATTGATGCCGATCTTATCAATCCACCCATAATCTCAAAATTCTGACCGTACCGATGAATCCGCAACGTCCAAAAACATAGGGTTAGACTCCTGACTCATCCCAATCTGAACTACAGGCATGTCGTAACCACCCGAACAAGTTTGGACCGTCGATTCACGTAAGCACGCTGCCACGTCAGCATCCTGAAAAATCCAGCCACAGTTTGCAAAATCTGACCCTGCCACCTTGTCCGGAGCGTCCAAAAACCTAGGGTTCACCTCCTGTTCGAGCCCAATCGGACTTACAGGCAGCTCGGAATACCCAAAACAATTTTGACCACTCGATCGCGTCCTTGCCGCGCTGGAGCACCGCGGATCTATCACACCTGATCCATCCGCCCAGAAGCAGCCCCATGTGAGCCAAACAGCTGCCTTCTTCATCCTTTGGTTGGTAACAACCCACCACCAACTCCATGTCACGAGCAGCTAACTTTTTTTTCTTCTTTTCTTTGTTTTTCTTCGTCCTTTCACCTGCGTGCTCCACCCGGATCGTGAACCTGGCTCTGATACCACTTGTTGGGGAATTATTCGTTGAATTCCCGCCGCAACGGAAGCAAAAATACGCCACACGATCACATACTCAACACACGCAATATAGGAGAAGAAAAACGACAACACAAGAATTTAACGTGGTTCGGCAAAACCGCCTACATCCACGGGAGGAGGAGAATTTCATTATATCAATGAGGGAATACATCGTAGGGGAGAGACGGCTCAATCCGCGGACCACGTCGACGCGGTACTCTCATCCTCATGGCCTACAACCATGAAACCCTAACCTCACACATCCGCTCAAAGATATCTCTCACCAATCTCTCTCAACTCTACTCAATTAGAAACTATAGCTAGCACTCTATTTATACTAATATAGAGGAGGTGGAAAAGCCCACCAAGCCCAAGCTATCACCTCCTCAGGGATCACCTCCTCAGAGGAAGTATTCAGACGCATCGGGTACACCGATTTGTCTTTCGGAATTCGAGACAAAACCCAACATAAAATTCATTCGATAATTGATAGTAAGTAAGTCACTTGGAATTGCGAAACCAAAGTCGCTTCCTGCAATTAACACCGTAACATAACACCGTAACAGGGACCCGGGAGAAATAAAGTTTTGAATTTTCCTATAGAGCTCTATTTACTGTCTCTTCTTAATACATTCGTCACCACTTTCGCAACCCACAAATATATGAACCACCATTTTACACGGAATATAGTAGGACAATGTTACCCTAAAAAACTGTTGTGCTATTGGTGAAATTGACTGTTCCAAGATAATTTTGTTGATCTTCTTGCAGGAGATGTAGAGCAAGAGATTGGGTCAAAAGCACACATCCGACCGAGAAACTGAAATTGGAAGAAGAAGATGAGGATGAGACGCACCGATAGAATTGTTGGAATAGATGCCCTAGAGGCAATCGTAGATTTAGTATGAACAATGTTTTTGGCTAGAATATTCATTTATTATTTATGGCGATATTTAATATAATGAAGTCCTTAGATAAATTGTGTTATTTATCTTAAATGTCCCTAGTCCATTATATTGATTAATAGGACAATCAAATATAGACTAGTATGTGGGTAGATTGATATGGAGATATCAAGTCTAACACATGGGTATGCATTAGGAGTAATGGCATACTGGATTGACCCATGACGAAAAGGATACATTAGATTATGTGAAGTCACAATCGCTTTTCGTAGTGCTAATATTATTGCAATCCTTGGACTTGAAGTCACTAGATACTCTAGTTGTGAAATATTGCGCTTTGATGTTATCAAACGTTACACCGTAACTGGGTAATCATAAAGGTGGCTATCGGGCGTGATAGGAAGCAAGCTTAGAGATCGTAGTGATGTAGATAGGATTTGTCCCTCCCACATAATGGGGGTAAATATCCACGGCCACTCGAGGGATGAGGCTTATTGAATGTCTGGCCAGACTCAGATAAATTAATATGGAGATATTAATGTTATCTGCAAGTATAAGCATATTCCCAGGATCGAGGAACTATGGATTGGATATACGAGTGTGACTATTTATGTCTCGTGTCCAATCCGGATATGGAGACAAAGGGATAATGCAATATGACATATTGGGCACAAAGGTTTGTCGGGATCACTGACTATTTCTATTGGTTGGGTTGCATGGATGTGTTGCTAGACACCGCTCCATGTTAGTAAGAGTTACTACCAACTATATAGAAACCTATGGGGTCACACGTCAAATAGAGTAGAGCTAGATTTGGGATTAATTAATATGGATTAATTAATAGAAGGATCATTGTGCAACACCTTGCAAACTTAGTAGGACTAATTTGCAAGGAAGGGAATAGTTCTAGTCCTACTAGAATAAGAAAACTCTTTTATGGAAACAACAAGGAGTTGTTGGAGTATATAAAGGAGGATCTAGCTTCCTTCCCACTACATGAGTTATTAGTCATAACACACAAAGAGTGGGAGAGAGAAAAAGAGAGAGCAAGACAAGAGCTAGGGCCGAAACCCTAGCCCCGTCCGCCCCCTTACCCGACGGCACAAAGGGAGGCCGCCCCTCCTTTGTTGCTTTGTTGCTTTGTGCCTTTGATCTTCATCCCTCTTCCTCCAAGGTTCAAGCTAGCACTTGATTGAAGGAAGAATCTAGATCTCACCTCTAGACGTGGATCAACCGTAGAGACGAGGACATCATTCTTCGTGTGATCTCACAAACAAAAGGTACACATCTTCTATGTCCTTAATCATGTTATGATGTCTCTTCCTCTGATCCTTGGTGGGCTTTGAGTAGGATTAATTTTTGTTATTCCGCTGCGTTACCTACGTCAAAACCCAACAGTGGTATCAGAGCCACAGGTCGTAGAGCATAACATGATATTATGTGATTACGATTTCAGTTCATACACCGTATTATTGTTTATTACGCGAAAACTGAAAAATTGGCATAGTAGATGCAATATTGAATTTGATTCAATCAAACAAGACCCAATTTAACATTGGATGTTAGAATTGGTGAGTTTAATTACATATGATGTGAATAATTGGGTTCTTGAAAAATTAGGGTTCATGGGCACATGATTGAAAAGGGGTTTTCAATTATGGAAACAAAATTATGGAATTAAATCCATATGGAAACAACCTTGCTTGGGCAACAAGGAAGGAGGAAGGGGACTAGGGCCGAAACCCTAGCCGCCCGCCCCTCCCTTGGGCGCCAAGCAAGGCCGCGGCCCCCTTAGGCGTGCGGCGGTCCTAGGGTTCGGGCCACTTGTTGGCTTGAACCCTTTGGACCGTTGTGAAACCCTAGTTACCCAATTTCATTAAAATTAAACAAGCGCGTTAAAAATTGGTTTTAACTGTATTATGTGCTTTATTGCATGGTGGATGGATATGGCCTAGGATTGTGGATGTTTATTGTTTTGTGGTTTGGTTTACGGCCTGCGAGCTGATCAAATTAATGTAATAATTAATTAAGTTTTACGGCCTGCGAGTCGTTCTTTTTCTCCTCGACATGTGAGGCTTTTATTATTTATTTATTCTAGATATTAGGCTAGAATTAGAAATATTTAGATGATAGCCAAGAGCATGGAGAAGAAGACTGGAGAACCAAAGGAGCCAAAAGACATCCCTAGGCGCGCAGCTATGGTGGAGCACATGGAGATGAGCTCGGCACTTTAGGGCAATTAGATATTATCATTGGCTTGATAATATCATTAGTCTAGAGGCCATATCCATGCCACGTTTTTTTATTTTTGTGGATGTTTATTATTCATGCCTTGTTATTTATTTTGTGTGTATGGCGCTACAAGCAAAACGATAACAAGATAATAATAAACAAGGTTGGTCTTTTATTGTGGATAGCCCAATCCAAATAAGTAGACCATGTTGATAAAGATCAACCAAACGAATTAAAAGAAATCCCTCAATTAAATATTGCGTTTTGCCTTCTCTTGCCAAAACACCCTTCATGATCATGGACTATTAAAATTCGGGCTTGCCAAAGCAAGGCGATTTTAATTTTTCATGATGTGTTGCGGACGACGCAAGCTAGTAATGCGTGTATGTTGAAAACAAGAGGTTGGACGCAACTAGGCAAGAATCAATTGGATTGATGAGCTTAGAGGCATGACAATTAGGAGTTATCCAATTGGATAAAGAATAAAAGAAATTTATTAACCTAATTGGACCAAGAGTTGCATGGGATGCAATTGGAATGGTTCCTACCTAAATAACCAATTCTTGGGTGACTTGCCAAAGCAAGCTCAAGAAGAAGTGAAATAAGGATCTTGGACCCACTAGAAAATATAAAGATATTTTCCGCTTTAATAGTGAGGGCTATTAAACCGAGAAAAATAGTGGGAGCTATATTTAATGATCTAGCCATTGTTAAATATAGTTAAATTGTTCAAAATACTAAATTGCATATTTCTCGTTTTGTAGAATTCCAAATGGCAAACAACAACGCATCGAGTTCATCCCTACGATCTGTCCTTGAGAAGGATAAATTGTCTGGAACAAATTTCCTTGACTGGTACAGAAACTTGAGGATTGTCCTCAAGCAAGAAAAGAAGCTGTACGTCTTGGACACTCCAATTCCAGACCCACCACAAGATGAGTCTCTATTAGCGGAAGTAAGGGCACGTCAGAAACATATTGATGATTCTAATGACGTGACTTGCCTCATGCTTTGTACCATGACTGGTGAGCTTCAGAAGCAACACGAGAACATGGAAGCCTATGATATGATCAGACACTTGAAACAATTGTTTCAGGAACAGGCAAGGCATGAGCGCTATGAAGTGTCTAAAGCATTGTTCAAAAGTAGTCTTGCAGAGGGGAATCCAGTAGGCCCTCATGTACTCCGAATGATCGGGTACATAGAGAACCTTGAGAGACTGGGGTTCCCACTCGGCCAGGACTTGGCGACTGATCTCGTCTTGCAATCGTTGCCTGACAGTTATAATCAGTTCATTATGAACTATAATATGAACGAGATCAACAAGTCTTTGCCAGATTTATTGAACATGCTAAAGACAGCTGAGCAAAGCATCAATAAAGGCAAGGGCAAGGCCATAATGATGGTACACAAGAAGAAGGGCAAGTCAGTTGCATCTACTTCAAAAGGAAAACGCAAGAAAGTTGCGAAATCCAAGGATGCCCTAAAGCCTAGTGGAGGCGTGTCTAAAGGTGAATGTCACTACTGCAGCCAGCCGAGTCACTGGAGGAGGAATTGCCCTAAATATCTGGAGGATAAGAAGCTTGGAATAGTGATTCCACCACCACCAGGTATTTATGTTATAGACGTCAATCTTTCTATTTCATCATCCTGGGTATTAGATACCGGATGTGGTTCTCACATTTGTCGTAATGTGCAGGATTTGAAAAGAAGTAGAAAATTGCGAAAAGGGGAGATAGACTTGCGCGTCGGGAATGGAGCAAGGGTTGCTGCATTAGCTGTAGGCGTTTATGAGCTATCTTTGCCTTCTGGACTTATTTTAGAATTAGACAATTGCTTTTATGTGCCTGCCATGAGCAGAAACATTATTTCCGTTTCTTGTTTGGACGAGAAAGGTTTTTCTATTTCAATAAAGGACAAGTGTTGTTCCATTTATTTTGATAGTATGCACTATTGTAGTGCGCATTTGTCTAATGGATTGTATATCCTTGATCTAAATAATCCAATCTATAACATAAATACTAAAAGGATTAAAACTAATGATTTAAATCCTACATATCTATGGCACTGTCGTTTAGGCCATATAAATGAGAAACGCATATCTAGACTCCATAAGGATGGACTTCTAGACTCATTTGATTTGGAATCATATGAGACATGTGAATCTTGTTTATTGGGAAAAATGACAAAGTCCCCTTTCAATAAGAAAGGCGAGCGGACTAGTGAGTTATTGGCACTCATACATACTGATGTATGCGGACCATTCCCCACGCCTGCCAGAGGTGGTTATACCTACTTCATCACATTTACTGATGATTTCAGTAGATATGGATTTGTATACCTTATGAAGGCCAAATCCGAATCCTTTGAATTGTTCAAAGAATTCAAGAGTGAAGTAGAGAAGCAACTTGGCAAGAGTATTAAAGCCCTACGATCGGATCGTGGAGGAGAATACTTAAGCCAAGAGTTTGATGAGTATCTTAGAGAGTGTGGGATTGTATCCCAGCTCACTCCACCCGGAACACCACAGTGGAATGGTGTATCCGAGAGGAGGAATCGCACTTTATTAGATATGGTGCGATCTATGATGTCTCAAACAGATCTTCCGATATCCTTTTGGGGACATGCTCTAATGACGGCAGCTTTTACCATTAACCGTGTTCCATCCAAATCAGTCATGAAGACGCCATATGAGATATGGACTGGGAGGCGTCCCATAGTGTCGTTTATGAAGATTTGGGGCTGCGACGTGTATGTAAAGCGTTTACAAACAGACAAGCTCGGGCCTAAAGCGGATAAGTGTAAGTTTGTGGGATATCCTAAGGAAACTAAAGGATATTACTTCTATAACCCTACCGAAAACAAAGTGTTTGTTGCTCGGACCGGCGTGTTTCTAGAAAGAGAACTAGTCTCTAAAGAAGCAAGTGGGAGGGTTGTAGAACTTGAAGAAATTCATGAACCACAAACCACTGAACCGATAATGGAACATGAACAGGAACCACAAGAAGTTGTGGAAGAACCTGTTCAAGTAACACAGGAACTCCGTAGATCAGGAAGAGTGCGTCATGAGCCAGAGAGGTATGGACTTCTCGTGACTGAGCCCGATGACGTACCACTCATTGATGATGAGCCTGCAAACTATGGAGAAGCCATGAATGGCCCAGACTCTAAGAAGTGGCTAGAAGCCATGAGATCCGAAATGGATTCCATGTACACCAACAAAGTATGGACTTTGGTGGAACCACCCGAAGGGGCTCGACCCATAGGGTGCAAGTGGGTCTTCAAGAAGAAGACCGACATGGATGGCAAGGTAGTTGCCTATAAGGGGCGATTGGTGGCCAAAGGTTATAGACAGATTCATGGTATTGACTATGATGAGACCTTTTCACCAGTCGCCATGACTAAATCCATTCGAATCTTACTTGCTATTGCAGCATACTATGACTATGAGATTTGGCAAATGGATGTCAAAACAGCGTTCCTTTATGGGAACCTCCTTGAGGATGTGTACATGACACAACCAGAGGGTTTTGAGGATCCACAGAATGCCAATAAAGTCTGTAAGCTGCAAAGATCCATTTATGGATTAAAGCAAGCTTCTAGGAGCTGGAATCGACGTTTTGATGACGCGGTCAAAGAGTTTGGCTTCATCAAGAACGAAGATGAGCCTTGTGTTTACAAGAAGGTTAGTGGGAGCTCTATAGTATTTCTGGTCTTGTATGTGGATGACATACTAATCATTGGCAATGATATTCCTACTCTGCAATCTGTTAAAGATTGGCTAGGAAAGTGCTTTGCAATGAAAGACTTAGGAGACGCAGCCTATATACTGGGTATAAAGATCTATAGAGATAGATCTAAAAGGTTGCTTGGCCTAAGTCAGAGTACATATATTGACAAGGTGTTGAAGAGGTTCAACATGCAAGATTCCAAGAAGGGATTCTTGCCCATGTCACATGGAGTCACTCTTTCCAAGAATGACTGTCCCTCCAACGAGATGGAGAAGGACCGCATGAGTAGGATACCCTATGCTTCGGCCATAGGATCCATCATGTACGCCATGCTATGTACTAGACCAGACGTATCATACGCGTTGAGTATGGTGAGCAGATATCAGTCCAATCCGGGTGAGAGTCACTGGATTGCTGTCAAGAACATCCTAAAGTACTTGAGAAGAACTAAGGATGTGTTCTTGATATTTGGAGGAATGGAAGAGCTAAGTGTAAAGGGTTACACTGACGCAAGCTTCCAAACCGACAAGGATGATTACTGATCGCAGTCTGGATACGTGTTTTGCCTGAATAGAGGAGCTGTGAGCTGGAAGAGTTCCAAGCAAGGCACAGTTGCTGATTCTACAACAGAAGCTGAGTACATCGCTGCTGCGGAAGCAGCAAAAGAGGCAGTATGGATAAAGAAGTTTATCACTGAGCTCGGTGTGGTCCCTAGCATAGTGGATCCCGTAGAGTTGTACTGTGACAACTCTGGGGCAATCGCACAAGCAAAGGAACCAAGATTGCACCAAAAGTCAAAGCATGTACTTAGGAGATTCCATCTTATTCGTGATATGATCGATCGAGGAGATGTGAAGATATGCAAGATTCCGACAGATGACAACGTGTCAGATCCGCTCACGAAACCTCTTGCGCAGCGAAAGCATGAAGGGCACGCCAGATCTATAGGCATACGAGATGCGCCAGATTGGCTCTAGTGCAAGTGGGAGACTGTTGGAATAGATGCCCTAGAGGCAATCGTAGATTTAGTATGAACAATGTTTTTGGCTAGAATATTCATTTATTATTTATGGCGATATTTAATATAATGAAGTCCTTAGATAAATTGTGTTATTTATCTTAAATGTCCCTAGTCCATTATATTGATTAATAGGACAATCAAATATAGACTAGTATGTGGGTAGATTGATATGGAGATATCAAGTCTAACACATGGGTATGCATTAGGAGTAATGGCATACTGGATTGACCCATGACGAAAAGGATACATTAGATTATGTGAAGTCACAATCGCTTTTCGTAGTGCTAATATTATTGCAATCCTTGGACTTGAAGTCACTAGATACTCTAGTTGTGAAATATTGCGCTTTGATGTTATCAAACGTTACACCGTAACTGGGTAATCATAAAGGTGGCTATCGGGCGTGATAGGAAGCAAGCTTAGAGATCGTAGTGATGTAGATAGGATTTGTCCCTCCCACATAATGGGGGTAAATATCCACGGCCACTCGAGGGATGAGGCTTATTGAATGTCTGGCCAGACTCAGATAAATTAATATGGAGATATTAATGTTATCTGCAAGTATAAGCATATTCCCAGGATCGAGGAACTATGGATTGGATATACGAGTGTGACTATTTATGTCTCGTGTCCAATCCGGATATGGAGACAAAGGGATAATGCAATATGACATATTGGGCACAAAGGTTTGTCGGGATCACTGACTATTTCTATTGGTTGGGTTGCATGGATGTGTTGCTAGACACCGCTCCATGTTAGTAAGAGTTACTACCAACTATATAGATACCTATGGGGTCACACGTCAAATAGAGTAGAGCTAGATTTGGGATTAATTAATATGGATTAATTAATAGAAGGATCATTGTGCAACACCTTGCAAACTTAGTAGGACTAATTTGCAAGGAAGGGAATAGTTCTAGTCCTACTAGAATAAGAAAACTCTTTTATGGAAACAACAAGGAGTTGTTGGAGTATATAAAGGAGGCTCTAGCTTCCTTCCCACTACATGAGTTATTAGTCATAACACACAAAGAGTGGGAGAGAGAAAAAGAGAGAGCAAGACAAGAGCTAGGGCCGAAACCCTAGCCCCGTCCGCCCCCTTACCCGACGGCACAAAGGGAGGCCGCCCCTCCTTTGTTGCTTTGTTGCTTTGTGCCTTTGATCTTCATCCCTCTTCCTCCAAGGTTCAAGCTAGCACTTGATTGAAGGAAGAATCTAGATCTCACCTCTAGACGTGGATCAACCGTAGAGACGAGGACATCATTCTTCGTGTGATCTCACAAACAAAAGGTACACATCTTCTATGTCCTTAATCATGTTATGATGTCTCTTCCTGTGATCCTTGGTGGGCTTTGAGTAGGATTAATTTTTGTTATTCCGCTGCGTTACCTACGTCAAAACCCAACAAGAATTGAAGCTGGGTTTTGTTAAATATCGAGCGATTGATTAGGGTATGCCTTCACCGTCGTCGTCTTCTTCATCCGTTGCAGCATCTTCGACGCCTGTCCGAGCGTCTCCAATTAGTAGTCCCATTGTCTCTGCTTGATGGCGCCGCAAATCGAGAAGAAGAAGAAGAATAATAATAATAAGAAGAAGAAGAAGAAGAAGAGAAAGCTTCAGAGAATTAGACAGAAGACGTAATTCATTCAAAAGATGACTAAACTATTACAATTACCTACCTTTATAGTCTAGGGGCGAGTTTGTAATAAACAAAAGTGCATAACGGTCAAAGCCAGCTAAACATAACTGTGACCAACACTAACCAATCAGCCCTCTCCCCTTCGCTGGGCTGGACGGCTGACCTGGACACTTAAATGGAACAATGGAGTTCCATTTAACCATTTGAACTAAACGGCTACCTCCAATGGACGGATCAGATTAGAAGAGAAGAATCTGATCGTACGGTAACTGCTTCATCCTAGCTTCATGTCATCAGTTTAGGGTTGTTGGCACTTTAGTCCAGGTTGATGAAACCTGACAATGTCTTCCCCTAAAATGATTCATGACCTCATGAATCCAATGCTGTAAATTGACCTCTGAGGTCATAGTAATCCTCCTAGGTGGCCTCAGCTGGAGATAGGTTGAGCCACTGCAGATGAGTGTCCCTTTTTGACCAATTATCTCTCCAAAATGGCAATTGGTTCAACTAGAAACTGGCCTTCAGGTCCAACTGCTAGTAAAGTGGATGATGCTGGGTGATTACGAATGAACTTCTTCAGCTGTGACACATGAATACCAGTTAAAACTTGGAATGTGCAGGAAATTGCAATCTATAAGCCACCTTGCCTATCCTTTGCAGAATTTGAAATGGTCCATAAAACCTGGGAGACAGCTTGTAGGTTGCCATAAGCCGTACAATGCTTTGCATATAAGGCCGGAGCTTCAAGAATACCCAGTCATTAACTGTAAATACCCTCTCTGTCCTATGCTTGTTAGCATAATGCACCATCATTTCTTGAGCTTTCACCAAGTTGTCTTTCAGAAGCTGTAGTAATCTGTATCTATCAGTGAGGAATTCATCAACTTCAGCATTGCCAGCCTTATTAAGCTGGTGGAAATTGTAATGATGGGTTTTGTACCCATAAAAGCTTCAAAGGGTGTGAGTTGCAATGCAGTATGGTAATTAGTATTATACCACCATTCAGCTAGACACAGCCACTTAGCCCATTTGTGTGGTCTGTCAGCACTTAAGCACCTGAGATATACCACCAAACACTGGTTGAGCCTTTCACTTTGACCATCTATTTGAGGATGATATGCAGTGGTGTACTTCAACTGAGTCCCAGCAGTTTTAAAGAGAGTATGTGAAACAACCCGGGATCTCGGTTCAGGTTTAAGGAGACAATCGATAACAAAAAGTAGAATATTAACTATTAAGATTACATTTCATCTAATAAATACAACAATCTCGAGAAGATAAGTTTACAAATGTAATGTGATTGAAGTAAGCCATGTGATCTACTAAGTGATCTAATCTAAGCTAAACGTCTTCGTCTCGAAACGCGTTCCCATCCCCCACCTTGATTGACGACCTGCGATTTTAAAATGGAAAAAGCCGACGCGGTTTTGAAGAAAATGACAAGTAAAAACTGAGTAAGTACACACTACGACATGTAAAGCAACGAGTGGTTCAGAATGATGAGTTGAAACAAATCAGAAGATTTAAAACAATAAAACTAACAGGTTGGAGAATTTGGAACAACTGAAAGTCATCGAGTAACAAAAACATCTCAATTTTAGAACATGGAGAAACCACGAGTATTCGGTAATATAACCAGAGTGAGCAAGTCCATTTAAGTTGATAACGATATTAGTTCATGAGCAGCCTAATCTTTTCAAATCATTTCAATCGATTAGGGAATATCTAGAGTCACAAACAATATCAATTGAGTAGTCAAACTTTCTTTCAAGTTCAATTTCACCGTTAAGTTTAGTTGAGGAATATCCAGAGCCACCGGCATGATCGATGTAAACAGAGGGATCACGAAATAATCACAAAGGGTTCCTTCTAGGGTCTATCAAACCCATTTCACCCGAGCGTTAAGGGAGCCCATACGTCATTCCCCGCTCACAAAAATAGCTAAAAGGCCTTAAGTGTCGACGACCCTATACCGTAGTGACCCTTACAAGTATAAGTAGCACTCTATAGCTTTACAGTCCCTTTGCCGCAATACCTTGGTGCATTTTGGCTCATTTGGAGCGGATTTGTGAAAAGTTAAGTTCTATCCAATAATAAGAAGCATTGCTTCAATGGTCTTAGCCATAACAAAATGGAGGATCGCTTGGCGCATCCTATTAATAAAACAACTCTGTACATTGTCCTAAATCTATTAGAGTTATCTTATTACCTTTATTTCTCATAACCAAAGTTGGTATACAATCTTCACAAATTCATTTCCAAGAGTTCTCAATATAAATCAATAATTGGAATTTTTTAGTATAAATCATGCTTTATATACTCTTCCAAACAAGGCGATATTCATTTAAAACGTCACACACATGGGCTCAATGTGATAATTGAAGTTCGCACATATGTATTTTATTTCTTCTCTTTACCATAGACAAAATCAGATTATCAACTTATCACATGTAAAGTTCTAAGACTTGTAAAGAGGATTCAATTTATATCCAAACAATTTCGAGTATAAATCATGCTTTGCATACTTTTTCAATTAACAAAATATTCATTTGAGTCATCACACAAACACTCAAATTTTGATAAGTAATATTCGCACATATGTACTTACCTCTGAGCCGTGAAAGGCGCAAAGCAAAGCTAGGACTCCTACAACGCTCGTCTCATATTGGATCCGAGTCTCACAGTAAATGCTGCAACACGAATACGTACGTCTATTGCGTAACGATCCTGAACACCGGTTGGATGCACACAATTAAAGTATACAGCCTATTAGCATATACCCTCTATATGAGTTTGTATGCAAGAATGCAATGGAATGTAGGTTATGCAAGCTAACTGCCCAAAACGCCCCTGATACTCCGGAACTTAGTTCCCCGGACCCGAAATCATACTTATATTGGCCCAAAAACATGCAATAATGACTCCTGGCTCTCCCATATGGACTTAGCAACGAAATCTATAACTTTCAATATTACACTTACCCCCTTAAAGTTTAAAAAAAATGCAAAAATGCCGCAACAGTTGACTTGGTCAACCCTAGCCTAGAATGACATGCAAGTACTCCAAATATCATAAAACACATGCTGACAAACTCCAAGTTACTAACTTGATCTCAATTCGAGGCTTAAGTCAAATGATAATTTTCCCCTCCTATCTAGATCAGTCAAACTAGGGTTTTTGAAAAGTCAAAATTGGTCAAACTTGATATTTAGACTTAGATGATGAATACGAACAAGTTTCAAGAAGATTGCTAAGGCTTGAAATGTCATTTAGAATATCGAATTCAAAACTCAAATATAGAGGAAAATCAACTCAACTCAACTTTAGAGATGATTTGTGAACAATTGAGTGGGATACTTGGAAATCTAAGAATAGGGTTTTGAAGATGGTAGTTCAAGGATTCCAATAAATATTTGAACTTCCAATAATTCAAAATAAACAAAGAGTTATGCTTGTTCAAATTTGGGTAAAATAATGAATCAACAATTAGAAAAATTCAAGTGTTTCTTATAAGTTCAAAGTAGCAACTTTAGACTCAATTTGTGAGAAATCCATGAAGAATTTGAAGATGACTCGGACGAGATAAAATGAAGTAATATGTACCAGCTACACACGGGAGAAAGGAAAACAAGATTTCATAAATAATTGAGGAAGTTATGATTGTTTGAAAATGACTGTTTCAAACCGGAACCCAACACTTCGAAAAATTTCTATTCTCGACAGATTGAAGAACACGAATGCAGCGAGTTCAACTCAAGTTTTGGGTTATTTAGAGACCGAAATTGACAAAATTTAAAACACGAAAGTTGTAGCCACTCATTTGTGGATTCCGAAAAGCTAAAGTTTCCCTAGTTTGAGTGTGTAACGAGGGAGATACAAGCCCGCGAACATGGTAAGTTTTGCATGCCAAAAAACGAAGAAAAATCGAGAAAAACCATACCAAATTAAACTCAAATCCAATTTTGGGCAGATTAGGGCTTGCTTAAAGGTTTAACCGAGCCCTAAGGGTCATTTTGATCCTATACCCATAGAAAAAGAACAAGAAATTAGATCTTACCAAGAATAAGGTGGCTATGGAGGTTTGGCGGAGGAGGGGTTCGGCATGAATGGTGGCCGGAGCAAAAATCGTCGAATTGGGGGCCATGCTTGTACTTTACGGACTTGCCTTGATCTCAAGAGAAAGAATATATGGGTTAATATAATTGAAATGCAACGAGGAGGGAGTAATCCACAATGAACCGTGCTAGGGTTCATACCTTTGAATCGAGTTTTCTCTCTTGGTTCTTGATGAAACCCCAAACTGTTTGGGGCATTTTGATCCCTGAATTGAGGGATACTACCAGCGGTAACAGATCTTGAAGATAGGTGGTGGTGATGGGTTCGAAGTTTGGTGGTGGTGGTGCTTGATTGGTGTTCTTGGTTGTTGGAGGAGAAAACAAGGGAAGAAGATGAGAGATGAGAGGAGAGTTTGCTGAAAATGGAAGGAACTGAGAGTTGGTGAGGTTTTACCACCTAATGGGCATGTGGCAAACTTTTCCAAGGGCATTGACTTGTGGTTTTCATGCACTAGGGGAGAAACTTGAAATTTATTCAAAGTTAGGGTACAAACTAGAATTAGATGTTCTACAAATTTAGAGAATTCCTCTACCACCCCGAACATTACTAGAGCTTCAAAATCATTCTACTAACTTCCAAATATTGCCAACACTCCAAAATGCCAACTATAAAGCCGTGACATACTATTTACAAATTCGCCCCCAAAGTCCTTATATTGCACTTAAGAACACTCTGGGGAATTAGGGGTGTTACAATCTACCCACCTTAAAAGAATTTTCGTCCCCGAAGATCTCAACCTATACTTACCCGTATTCAAGAAATGCAAATGAAATACATCATAGTGACTCAGTCTATATGACTTAATCATACAAGCACATAAACCACTCTTGTCGGATGTTTTGCTTCCAACAGATGGCTTCCTTAGTTGGTTACTTAGCAATACCTTAACGGAAAGAAATTCCTCATTCTCACTCTCCACACGATGGGGCATATACTACATACCAGCCTAAACTTTCATCACATTAGGGTTTCATATAAAATTAGCTCAAGTAAATGGTCGCACTGATTTTTGAAAAGTTAGACCCAAATTCAATTTCTCATGTTTACAAAGCAATTTGAAAAATTTCAAGCATTTAAACAAATCTCGAAACTTTTAGAAAAATACTTTGACCGATACTAACATGTCATTTTGCTTTGCTCATCCGCATTAAAGAAAATGTTTTCTTACCTGTATAGGATTAGATAACCAATCACCTCAAGTGTTCCACGCATACGAGGGAGAAAAGAGCACTATGTGTCGTCACACAACGTGCCTCTCCATCACAACTCGCATGTGTTTCTAATGTTCCAACTTAGTATACACAGCGGGTACAACTTATAGCACCGTCCTACTAAGAGTCACGCTAGCGGACTGGTAAACAAAGCGGTCCATATCACTTGGCATTGGGTAGCTCGAAAAGCCAATAATTTAAAGAAACTATTTTGTTTGTTTTATTGTCAAAACATTCAAATTTTGGAAAGAACCATGTCAAATTTAACTCAAAAAAATAAAAATAAAGGCCAACTAATGTCTTAAACTACCTCACTCGTTGATGAGAAAGGAGGGGTCTTAGGGTCTTCTAAGCCAAAACGTCGGTATTCTCTTGTCGAAAAAATAACAAAAATAGAAAAAGTTATTGGTACACATCACACAAGTATAGCAAGCATATTGACATAAATTGGCATGTCACACAAGTATAGCGCATGTAAATAGGCAAGTAAATTTTGCATGAATCACATCTCAATTATCCTCTAATATTTATTCAACATGTATAGTACAAATCAGGATAATGATAGGTAAGTACCCCAACCCGTCGGCTTGTTTACTCTTTTATTATCAAGTTATGTTATCCTAATCAACTTTAAAATTTCAAAATTGTGTTTTTTTTCTTATTCACTACTAATGGAAATCAAAAGTCACTTTAAACCGGAGAACCAATGCTCTGATACCAGCTGAAATAACCCGGGATCTCGGTTCAGGGTTAGGGAGACAATCGATAACAAAAAGTAGAATATTAACTATTAAGATTACATTTCATCTAATAAATACAACAATCTTGAGAAGATAAGTATACAAATGTAATGTGATTGAAATAAGCTATGTGATCTACTAAGTGATCTAATCTAAGCCAAACGTCTTCGTCTGGATACGCCTTCCCATCTCCCACCTTGATTGATGACCTTAGGTTTTAAATGGCAAAAGGAGACGCGGTTTTGAAGAAAATTATCAGTAAAAACTGAGTAAGTACACACTACGACATGTAAAGCAACGAGTTTTTCAGAAGCATGAGTCAAAACAAATTATAAATTTAAAGTAATAAAATTAACAGGTTGGGAAATTTGGAAAAATTGAAAGTAATCGAGTAACAAAAACATCTCAATTTAAGAAAATGGAGAAACCACGAGTATTCGGTAATATAACCATAGTAAGCAAGTCCATTTAAGTTGATAACGATATTAGTTCATGAGTAGCCAAAGATTTTCAAATCATTTCAATCGATTAGGGCATATCTTGAGCCACAAACAACATCAATAGAGTAGTCAAAATTCTTTCAAGTTCAATTTAACCGTTAAGTTTAGCTGAGGCATGTCCAGAGCCACCAAAAGAAACGATGTAAACAGAGGGATCACAAAATAATCACAAAGGGTTCCTTCTAGGGTCTATCAAACCCTATTTCACCCGAGCGTTAAGTTAGCCCATACGTCAATCCCCACTCACAATAAAGCTAAAAGGCGTTAAGTATCGACACCCCTATACCGTAGTGACCCTTACAAGTATAAGTAGCACTCTATAGCTCTACAAACCCTTGATCGCAATATCTTGGTACATTTTGGCTCATTGGGGGCGGATTTTTGAACAATTAAGTTTTATCCAATAATAAGAAGCATTGCTTCAATGGTCTTAGCCATAAGAAAACGGAGGATCGCTTGGCGCCTCCCATTAATAACACAACTCTGTACATCGTCCTTAATCTATTAGAGGTATCTTATTACCTTTATTTCGCATAACCAAAGTTGGTATACAATCTTCACAAGCCATTTCCAAGAGTTCTCAGTATAAACCAATAATCGAAATTTTTCAGTATAAATCATGTTTTTCATACTCTTCAAAATAAGACGATATTCATTTAAAACGTCACACACATGGGCACAATGTGATAATTGAAGTTCGCACATATGTATTTTATTTATTCTCTTTACCATATAAAAAATCAGATTATCAACTTATCACAAGTAAAGTTCGAAGACTCATAAAGAGAATTCAATTCATATCCAAAAAAATTCGAGTATAAATCATGCTTTGCATACTTTTTCAATTAACAAATATCATTTGAGTCATCACACAAACACTCAAATTTTGATAATTAAGATTCTATTTCGTAACGATCCTCAACACTGGCTGGATACACACAATTAAAGTATACAGCCTATTAGAATATACCCTCTATATGAGGTTGTATGCAAGAATGCAATGAAATGTTGGTTATGCAAGCTAACTGCCCAAAACGCCCCTTGTAGGGTCACAACTTTCATGGACTTGAAATACTAAGTTATTTCAAGGCCTTGAACCAGTTTTCAAAGCCTTGAATCAATTTTCACAGGCTCCGCTATTTCAAGGCCTTGAAGAGGTTTTAAAGCCTTGAAACTGTTTGACCTGTATGCATGTTCTAATTGGTAGTTTTTATAAACTCTTCTGATTTGATTCTATCTCTCTCACCCCTATGGTTGATGTGTTATTATTTGATGATGAAATACAATATGTTTTGATATATATAACATCATTTAATCCATCTGTTTGACTCAGTTTTGCAAGGAAATTTTATTTCCTATGTTTGCAGGATTGGTTTCCTAATCTGGCTTTTGCAGAAAAGATAACATTAAGAGAAGATGTTTCTTTGATAAATCAGAAACTAATGACAGCTTTTCCATTTTTTTAAAGACAAGATCAAAACAATATCTCTAAATATTATGATTAACTATCCGTTGGAGAAGGCTGTTAAGAGAGTCAAAGTTGTTTCCTACAAAATGAGAAGTTGTTACTAAAAATCTGGGAAGATTTGCAGAGCTATTAAGCTGTATAAATAGAGCTATTTTTGAAGCAACAATACATAACACTCAATGGACAAAAAGAGAGCCACATTTCTATATTGACAAGCATCAAAGAAGTTCATCATTCTCACAATCCATCTCATAGAAGATCACTGCATTCTTCACTGCAGTTTTATACTTCAATGTTCTTCTATATTGTGCTTTAATTGTAGATCATTCTTGTATTACTTCTATCTCTCATTCACAAGGATTTTTCAAAGTGAACAATAGAGAATTCTTAGTTAATCATTTACCTAGAGCAGGTACTAGATAGGTTAGAGAGAACCACAAGCTGTAAAGGCATATCTGAGTGCTTGAGATCTAGCGCTTAGCTTTCGATTAATACGAATTGTGTTGAAAATCCTGCAGGGAGAAGATACCTGAGGTAGAGACGTGGGTCCAAGTGGACTGAACTCTGTAAATCACTTGTCTCTTGCATCTACAGTTCATTTACATACTCATTTTTACAGCATTCAAACTAGTCTATTTTCAAGGGTTTGAAACTCTTTTCAAGGCCTTGAAAAAGACTTGTATGTTTTACTTTAAACTGTATTTCATTCCAAAGGCTTGAAATTGTTTTAAAGGCCTTCAGATGCATTGCACTTCATATAAACTCTTCTCCTCCACAAATTTTGCAAAAAGTTGGCATACTCTATTTTACCCCCCGCTTCTAGAGTACCTGTGTTTCATATCTATCTGCATACTCCCCTTTCAATTGGTATCATAGCTTGTATCACTGTATATATTTAACCATCTGGTGATCATAAGTACTGTAGGTGATGGTGGTTTCTCACAGGGAAGAGCTGCTAACAGACCTCCTCTATTATGTGGAGATAATTTTGCTCACTGGAAAGCTCTCATGAAAATGTTCATCATTGATCAAGACATAGAGCTATGGACCATTATTCAGAATGGACCTCACACTTTCTACACAGAAAAAGATTGGGTCAAAACTCCCAAATTTGAAGAATCTCTTTCTTTATCTGAATTTCAACAATTTTCTAAGAGTTACAAGGCTATTAACCTCTTGTATTGTGCTTTGAGTACAGATGAATTCAACAAGATTTCAGGCTGCAAGACTGCCAAAGAGATCAGGGATAAGCTTGTGGTGACATTTGAAGGAACTAGTCCAGTCAAGCAAACCAAGATCAACATCTACCTAAGACAATATGAGCTATCAAGATGAATGCAGATGAGTCAATCAGAGAGATGTTCAAAAGATTCACAGACATTGTCAATAACCTTGATTCACTTGGAAAGCATATTTCCAATGAAGAAAGGTGAAAAAGATTCTGAGAAGTCTACCAAAGGCAAAATGGGAACCAAAGACTACTGCAATTGAGGAAGCTCAAGATCTATCATCACTACAACTTGATGACCTAAAGGGGAAGCTCCTGACTCATGAAATATCCATGAATGAAGCTGATGGAGAGCTACCAGAAGGTGTCAAAAATTTAGCACTCAAGGCCAAAGAGAATGAGAAAATTCAAAGCCTTGAAACAGAAGATGATGATGAAGATCCATTTTCATTAATTTCCAAATCCTTAACCGGAATCCTCAAGAAGAATAAAAACTTTGGAAACAAAGACTTCAACAGAGAAGGACATACATCATCCTGTTGCTAGGACTACAAAGGTAACTCCTCTTCACAAAGTAAATCAAAAGTCATGAACTGCTTTGAGTGTGGTGATGCAGGACACTTGATAAGAGATTGTCCACACAAGAAAATCAAGAACTTTCAGAAGAAAGACCATGACAGGAGAAAGAAATCTATGATATCTTCATGGAGTGATTTAGATACCTCAAGTGAATTTGAATCGAAAAAATAAAATGCCAACCTATGCTTCATGGCCAAGCATGATGAAATTTCTGAAAAGAACATTGAGGTTGTCACCAATATCAAAGAGAATAAGTGCTTTATGGACAGTGGTTGCTCAAGACACATGAGTGGAAAGAGATCTCTATTCTCAGAATTGAAAGAGTAATCTGAAGGTTCAATTACTCTTTGTGACAAAGGCAAATGCAACATTCTTTGTACTGCTTTGTGATAACGGCAATAAGGTTATCTTTGATAAATACAAGTGTGTGGTGCAAATTGAGAAATTAGGAAATTGCATTCTCACAGCCTCTAGATCAAACAATGTTTATACTTTTCAGACTAACAAAGTTGCAGGTAAAAGCTTAAAAGTGTCTCAAGGCCTTGAAAGAGAATTCAAATCTTTGGTACAGAATGCTTGGTCACATTAGCTTGCATCCCTTGAAAAAGTTGATATCCAAAGATCTTGTAAGAGAATTACCATCTATCAAGTTTAAAGATGATGAAGTATGCAAAGCTTGTGCTCAGGGTAAGCATACCAGAAGCTCATTCAAGCCAAAGAAATATGTAAGTATTTCTAGACCTATTGAATCACTTCACATGGATCTCTATGGTCCTATGAGGACTCCAAATCCAAAAGGTAATAGGTATATGCCAGTTATTGTAGATGATTATTCCAGATATACATAGGTTATGTTTCTAAACGAAAAATTTGAATCCCTCTCTGAATTTTCAAAGCTTTGCAGAGAACTTCAAACCCTGAAAAACCTACCTATTGCTTCAATCAGAAGTGATCATGGTAGGGATTTTGATCAATTAGAATTTAACTTCTTCTGTATTAAGCATGGTATCTCTCACAATTTCTCTGCTCCAAGAAGTCCTTAACAGAATGGTGTTGTTGAAAGAAAGAACAGGACTCTTGAAGATATGTTAAGAACAATGCTTTTAGAAAACAAGCTGCCAAAACACTATTGGGCAGAAGCTGTGAATACAGCAAATTACTTTTTGAATAGGTGCTTGATCATACCTATCTTGAAGAAGACCCCCTATGAACTCTTCAAAGGGAGGAAGCCTAACATTTCATACTTCAGACCCTTTGGTTGCACATGCTATGTCCACAACAATGGTAACGACAACTTGGGTAAGTTTGGTGCAAGAAGTGATGAAGGTATCTTTCTGGGTTACTCTCTTACTAGCAAAGCTTATAGAATTTCTAATAAAAGAACCAAGCTGGTTGAAGAAAGTATTCATGTTATTTTTGATGAAAGCTAGGATGGTTCTTTGAGTGAAAGTTTTGCAGACTTGAATCTGAACAAGCATGAATCAGAAGAAGAAGCTGAGAACTCACTTGGGTTCAAAGAGAAGCCATTTTCAAGACCGTGAAAATAGATCTCAAGGACTTGAAATTAGAGATCAAAGCCTTGACAAGGATGATCTGAACAGGCTACAACTTCAGGACCAGAGCAGCAATATGGAGAGCCTGAACCCTGGTCTCCAAGAAAGAGATTCAAATATCTTTCATGTCATCCAGCTGACAACATCATATCTGATCCAACCACTGGTACACAAACAAGATCACAGTTAAAGAATCTTTTTGCTTTTAGTGCCTTTATTTCTCTTGTAGAACCAAAAAATTTGAAGGAAGGTTTACAAGAAGCATACTGGATTATAGCTATGCAAAGTGAACTCAATGAGTTTGAAAGAAATAAGGAGTGAAATCTAGTTCCCCCACCAAAAAATCAGTCTGTCATTGGTACCAGATGGGTGTTTAGAAACAAATTGGATGAGAATGGCAAAGTGATCAGAAACAAAGCAAGGTTAGTTGCTCAAGGTTACAACCAAGAAGAAGGTATTGATTATGAGGAAACTTCTGCTCCAGTTGCCCGGTTAGAAGCAATTAGAATTTTACTTGCTTTTGCATCTTACAAGAACATGAAACTATTTCAAATGGATGTGAAATGTGCTTTCTTGAATGGTTACTTGCAAGAAGAAGTTTATGTTGCACAACCTCCTGGTTTTGAAAGTGATAAGTTTCCAGATCATGTTTACAAACTTGACAAAGCTCTTTATGGTTTGAAACAAGCTCCAAGAGCTTGGTATGAAAGATTGACAAAGTTTCTGCTTGAAAATGATTTCAAAAGAGGATTGGTATACAAGACCCTTAAGATAAAAACTCGTGAGAAATATTTACTTGTAGTTCAGATTTATGTTGATGATAATCTATTTGGAGCTACTAATGATCTTCTATGAAAAGAATTCTCATGTCTTATGAGCAGAGAATTTGGAATGAGCATGATGGAAGAGTTGAACTTCTTCCTTGGACTTCAAATACATCAGTTGAAGAACGGCATCTTTCTACATCGAAGCAAGTACACTAGGGATTTGTTGAACACGTACAGTATGTCTCAATCCAAATAAATTAAGACTCCTATGAGCTCTACACTGTCCTTAGACAAGGATGAATCTGGTAAGAGTGTCAATTTAAAAGAGTATTGAGGTATGATTTGATCATTACTATTCCTTACTGCTAGTAGACAAGATATCATGTTCAGTGTATGTATATGTGTGAGATTTCAAGCTGTGCCAAAGTAATCTCAAGTGATGTGAAGAGAATATTCATATATCTCAATGGTACCAAATATTTAGGGCTTTGGTATCCAAGACATTCTAACTTCTCTTTGCATGGATTTTCAGACGTTGACTTTGTAGGTTACAAAGTTGATAGGAAAAGCACTTCAGGAACTTGCCAATTCATTGGATCCTCCTTGATAAGTTGGAATTCCAAGAAACAAAACTCGGTTGATTTATCAACAGTTGAAGCTGAATATATATCTGCTGGAGTATGTTGTTCACAAGTTTTGTAGATTGCTCAACAATTGAGAGATCTTGGATTTGATTTTAGAAGTATACCCACCAAATGTGACAACACTAGTGCAATATCAATTATAAAGATTCCAGTTCAGCATTCAAGAACCAAACATATTTATGTCAGACACCACTTCATCAGAGATCATGCTGAGAAAGGTGTCATTGTTCTTGAATTTGTTTCTACTAACATGCAACTCGAAGAAATCTTCACTAAAACCATTGCCAGATGAAATATTTTCAGCTCTAAGAATGGAATTAGGCATGCCCAATAAAGATGCATTGATTTAGGGGGAGAATCAGGTAAGGAAAGTAAGTTATTATGTGTTTCAACGAATTGAACTGATTTTCAAAGCCTTGAAAATCTCTTCACAGCTTTGATTTTCAATTATTTTCAAAGAGTTTAAAATATGTCTGATAACTTGTTAGTGAATAATTCTTGGATCATTCAGTATTGGGTGCTATCTTTGTAGATATTTGCTCAATATTGCCCCTACCTTTTCGGAAATTCTGTTTCAGCCAAATATAGTATTAAATTATTTATTTCCAACGGCTTCAAAGATTTTAATCTTCTCTGATCTTTACAGATCTTTCGAGATCAGAAAAATATTGCAGTTTGTTTTTCAAACACAAACTCTTTCAGTATTTATCTTCTTCTCTTCTCCTTCACTTCGTATCAAATCTAACTCTCTCTATTCTTCTCCCAAACCCAAATGAGCATTGGAAGAGCCTCTGATAGAATCAAGATGGCCGGAAGTTCAAAACATAGTTCTGAGAAGAAGAGAAAGACAACTGGGGATGTGGTTCAGACAATCAATGGAGACTCAAGTTCCAGGACTCCCAGTGCAGAAGCTGTTGCAGAACTTCCTCCACCAACGAAGAAGACTAAGAAGGATGTGACACCATATTCAGACAAGAAGAAGAAGAAAGAGAAGGCTACTGCAGAAAAGCAACCAGAAACAGAGATATCAAGTCCCAAGAAGTTGAAGAAAAAGAAGAAAGCATCTGAAGCTGAAAAGGGAAAAGAGAAGGTGACAGAGGAAGAACCAGAAGACATTGTGGAGAGAGCCTTGCAAATCTACTCAAATAACACTGCTCCCGATGAATCTTGGTTAATCTCAAATAATTTAAAAGGTTAGTGGTTGGATGGTTTTGCCTCTACGAATATTTCTTTTTGTGGATTGATCAGTATGCCTATGTTGAATGGAATGAATCTGAATAGCATTACCATGTTAAAGAAAATCTCTTTGTGGTTCATTCTAAACCCTCCCGAGCTAGCCTACCCTAGAATTACGAGATTCTTCTATCTCAACATGAAGCAACTTAAGAACTCTCCACACTTAGTAATCAAAACTAGAGTTGCTGGTGTTACTATGGAATTGGATCATGCTGAGCTTGGAACTGTCCTAGGCTGTCCTAAGAGGTATGACACACATAACCATCATCCAAAAAATGAAGCTTTGAAGTTGGCCAGAGAACAATTCTTTCTACCCAATGTCCCTGCCTCATCCAAACATTTAACACACTTTCCGTTAAATGTTGGAGCCAAAGTTCTATTCACTATCTTAATGAGATGTATCTTTCCAAGGGAACATTGCAAGGAGTTGGTCACTGAGATAGTGCTATAAATTATGTATGGCTATGACAATTATCTTCAGAAGCATGTAATGGAACACATGCTGTTTAGCCAAACAGATCAGAGAAAGCATCCTCTTCCTTATGCAAACTTGCTCACTCTGTTCTTCCAATACCTTGAGATTCCTACTGCCGGTGAAGAGTCTATCACCTCTGGTATTGGTATGCTTAATGAGAAAGATTTTTAGAAGATTGGAGTGGTAAACACCAAGCCAAAATTTTGGAAGTTGTATTGAGATCTGAAAGAAGAAGAGATGAATGCAAAGAAATTTATTAAGCCCAAGGCCTTGACCCCTACTTCAAGCCAGACCTCTCAGCCTCTTGATTTGTCTTCAATCCTTCAGAGACTAGATGGTCTAGAGATGGACAATAGTTAAATCAAAGAGAATCATCATGGGTTTGAGACTGATCTCAAACAGGTTAAATACATGGTGGAAACCATCTTTAGAAGCATGACTGTGTTAATGTTCTTGAGGATGAAGAAGGTACTAAGAAAGGTGATTCTGACAAGAACTTGCCCAGTGAACAATCCAACCAGGAAGAGGCTGCTCAAGTCAAGAATAAAAGAAAGCATGTGGTAGTTGAACAAGCTGCTCAAGAGGGAGATGAAGTAGACAGCCCTGCTGATAAACCTGAAGAAGAAGAAGAAATCTCCAAGGGCTGCTACTATAGAAAATGCTGAAAAAGAGACTGCTGGTGTGAATGAAGAAGTTGCAGAAGACCAGGACAATGATGAAGACATTGAGGAAGAGGAAAAAGACCAGGATGGAGCTGATGACCCAACCCCATAAATTCCAGATCCAAATCTTCTCATTCTTTTTTATGAAAGTCAACAAGGGGGAGAAATCTTTGTTTTTTTTTTTTTTTTTTTTTTTTTTTTTATTCTGTTTAAGTGACCTATCTTTTGGTCAGTAGGAATATTTTCAACTTATTTGTTTTTCTGCTTAAGTTTATTAATAAGTTGAATCCTTTGGAATTTATTTGGTACAACTATTTATTGTGTATGCTAATCAGAATTTTTGCAGAAACTAAGATTCAAACAAACCGAGATTTTTTCTTTCATCAAAGAAAGATTGTAAGGTCACATGTTTCATGGACTTGAAATACTAAGTTTTTCCAATACCTTGAACCATCTTTCAAAGCCTTGAATCAGGTTTCGCAGGCGCTATTTCAAGGCCTTGAACCATAATTCAAAGCCTTGAAACTGTTTGGACCTGTGTGCATGTTCTAAGGAGGAGTTTTTTTTAAACTCTTCTAATTTGTTTCCATCTCTCTCACCCCTATGCGTGGGTGTGTTATTATTTGATGATGAAAGAAAAACTGTTTTGATATATCGAACATCATTTTAACCATCTGTTTGACTCAGTTTTGAAGGGAAATTTTATTTCCTAAGTTTGCAGAATTGGTTTCCTAATCTAGCTTTTGAAGGAAAGGAAACATTAAGAGAAGTTGATTATGTGATCAATCAGACACTCATGACAACTTCTCAATTTGTTAAAATACAAGATCACAACAATATCTCTGAAGATTATGATCAACTATCAGTTGGAGAAGGTTGTTAAGAGAGTCAAAGTTGTTGCCTACAAAACAGGAAGTTGTTGCTAAAAATCTGGGAAGATTTGCAGAGCTTCAAAGCTGTATAAATAGAGCTATTTTTGAAGAAACAATACATAACACTCAACGGGCAAAGAGAGAGACACATTCTGGATTGACAAGCATCAAATAAGTTCATCATTCTCACGATCCATCTCACAGAAGATCACTGCATTCTTTACTGCAGTTTTATACTTTAGTGTTCTTCTGTCTTGTGATTTATTTGTAGATCATTCATGTATTACTTCTATCTCTCATTCTCAAGGATTGTACAAAGTGAACAATAGAGAATTTTTAGTTAATCAGATAGCAAGAGCAGGTACTAGATAGGTTAGAGAGAACCACTAGCTGTAACAGAGTAAGGCATATGTATGTGCTTGAGATCTAGGGCTTTGCTTTTGATTAATAAGAATTTTGTTGAAAATTCTGCAGGGAGAAGATCCCTGATGTAGGGACGTAGGTCCAATTGGACTGAACTCTATAAATACCTTGTCGCTTGCATCTACAGTTCATGTACATACTTAGTTTTTACATCATTCAAACTAGTCTATTTTCAAGGGTTTGAAACTCTTTTCTAGGCCTTGAAAAAGACTTGTCTGTTTTACTTTGAATTGTATTTCACTCCAAATTCTTGAAATTGTATTCAAGGTCTTGAACTGCATTGCACTTCATAGAAACTCTTTTCCTCCACAAGTTTTGCAAAAAGTTGACATACTCTATTCAACCCCCACCCCCTTCTAGTGTATCTATGCTGTATATCTATCTACATACTCCCCTTTCACCCATGATACTCCGAAACTGTCTAGTTGCCTGGACCCCAAATCATACACATATTGGCCCAAAAAGATGCAATAATGACTCCTGGCTCTCCCATATGGACTTAGAAACGAAATCTAAAACTTTTAATAAATTACACTTAGGCCCCTAAAGTTTATTAGAAATGCAAAAATTCCCCAACTGTTGACTTGGTCAACCCTAGCCCAGAATGACATGCAAGTACTCCAAATAACATACAACACATGCTGACAAACTCCAAGTTACTATCTTGATCTCAATTCGAGGCTTAAGGGAAATGACAATTTTCCCTTCCTATCTAGAACACGGTTAATGGTGAAAGCTGCACTTAATAGAGCGTGGACCCAAAATGATAATGGAAGTTCAGTTTGACACATCATGGATCAAACCATATCCAATAGGGTTGGATTACTCCTCTCAGATACGTCATTCCATTGTGGCGTTCCGCGTGGAGTGAGTTGGGACACGATCCCACACTCTCTAAGATAGTCGTCAAACTCCTGGCTCAAGTATTCTCCTCCACGATTTGATCGCAGAGCCTTGATACTTTTACCAAGTTGCTTCTCTACTTTACTCATTAGTAAATGTAATGAAGTAGACATAACCACCCCTGGTAGGCGTGGCAAATGGCCCACACACATCAGTATGTATGAGCGCCAATTGCTCACTAGTCCTCTCACCTTTCTTATTGAAAGGGGACTTTGTCATTTTTCCCAATAAACAAGCCTCACATGTCTCATATGATTCAAAATCAAATGAGTCTAGTAGTCCATCCTTATGGAGTCTAGATACACGTATCTCGTTTATATGGCCTAAACGACAGTGCCATAAGTAAGCAGGATTTAAATCATTTATTTTAATCCTCTTGGTATTAATGTTGTAGTTAGGACTGCTTAGATCAAGAACATACAGTCCATTAAATAATTGCGCACTAAAATATTGAATATTATTCAAATAAAAGGAACAACAATTGTTCTTTATTGAAATAATAAAATCTATCTTGTCCGAACAAGAAATAGAAATAATGTTTCTGCTCATAGCACGCACAAAATAGCAATTATTTAATTCTAAAACTAATCCTGAAGGCAGAGATAGCTCGCACATGCCCACGGCCAACGCAGCAACTTTTGCTCTATTCCCAACGCGCAGATCTATCTTCCCTTTAGCCAATCTTTTACTTCTCTTTAGATCCTGCACATTTCGACAAATGTGAGATCCACACCCATTATCTAATACCCATGATGTAGAGACACTTAAATATACATCCACAACAAATATACTTGGTGGTGGTGGAATCACTATTCCAAGCCTCTTGTCCTCCAGATATTTTGGGCAGTTCCTCCTCCAGTGTCCAGACTGACTGCAGTAGTGATACTCACCTTTATTCACACCTTTGGCAATGCCACCAACAGGTTTAAGGGCAGGTCCCTTGGACTTGGCAACTGACTTGCCTTTGCCCTTGGAGGATGAGGCAAACCTTTTGCCCTTTCCTTTCTGCACCATCATTATGGCCTTGCCCTTACCCTTGTTGATTCTTTGTAGCTCTCCTCAATCATTCGGAGTACATGGAACCCCAGTCGGGCGAGATTCTCCAGGTACCCGATCATTCGTAGTACATGGGGTCTCACCGGGTTCCCTTCTGCCATATGACACTTGAACAATGCCTTAGAGACCTCATACCTCTCAACCCTTGCCTGCTCTTGGAAGAGCTACTTCAGATGCTCGATCTTATCGACAGCATTCATGTTTGTTGCTTCTAAAGCTCAGAAGTCATGGTGCATAGCATCAGGCAGGCCGCATCATTAGCGTCATCAAAACGCTTTTGATACGCCTTTAGGGCTGCAGGTGTTTGGTTCTCAGGACCTTCTGGAACATGCTCCTCTATTGCGTACAATTTCTTCTCTTGTTTGAGAATGATTCTCAAGTTTCTGTACCAGTCTAGGAAATTGGTTCCAGAGAGCTTGTCCTTCTCAAGGACAGATCGTAGGGAATGTTGTGAACTCGATGAGTTGTTTGCCATTTGGAATTCTACAAAACGAAAATATGCAAGTTTTAGTATTTGTGATTTTTTTACTATATTCAATAATGGCTAGTTTATCAAATATAGCTCCCACTATTTTTCTACGGATTAAAAACCCACAAGATATTAATGCGGAAAATATCCTTATATTTTTTAGTGGGCCAAGATCCATGTTTCATCTCCTTATGAGCTTGCTTTGGCAAGTCACCCATAATTTGACTACTTTAGGTAGGATCAATTCCAATTGCATCTCTATGCAACTCTTGGTTCAATTGAGCAAATAACTCCTTATTTATCCATGTGTATGGATAATCCCAATTGGTTGCCTCTAGGTTTTAATCGTATTAATAGCCTAGTTGTGTTCAACCTCTTATTTAAACAATTGCACATTACTTGCTTGTGCCATTGCATTCCATCATTATGAACCAAGTCGCCATGCTTTGGCACGCACGAACGTGATAAATCATGATGATAATGAGTGTTTAAATAACGAGAAGGCAAGAACACAATATTTTGAATTTTGAGGGATTTTATATTCAATTTTTAATTGTTTTGTTGATCAATATCAACTAATCTATCTATTTGAGTTTGGGCACAACTCCAAATAATAGATTCGGGTTGTCTAATTATCTTATTATCCTAATTGCATGCATCATCCATACACCAACCACAAAATAATAAGACAATAAAATAAACAACCACAAAACAAAAATAAAACGTGATGTGAATATGGCCTTTTCTAGACTAAGATAATTCCAAGCCAATGGAATTATCTATGAACCCTAAAAGCAAACACATCTCCATGTGTCTTCATCTTTTGGTCCATCTTCATAGTCATGTGGAATGCTCCATGCTCCATCTTTTGTGTCTCCCTTTGGCTTTGGGCTTCTTTTCTTCAAACTTAGCTAACAATATACTCTATCTAGCACTAGCTATCAACTATACTAAATAAAATAAATCTCACAAGTTGAGAAAAAAATGGCTCGCAGGCCATAGTACCCTTATTAATTATTACAATTAATTGATCAGCTCGCAGGCTGTAAACCAAACCACAAAATTAAACATTCACATCAAACCACATCCTAAGGCCATATCCAATCACCATGCGATTTGCACATAAACAGTTAAAATCCAAGTTAACGCGCTTGGTCAATTTTAATTGATTTTAGGATTTTCTAGGGTTAAAACGGTCAGTTGGGCCTAACAAAAATATTGCCCGATTCCAAAAAGAGGACCGCGAGGGCCTTGGGCCGGCCGGACCCTAGCCCACGCGGCTAGGCCGCAGGCTAGGGCTGCACTGGCCCCTAGGCCGAGCCTTTCTTGGGCGGCAAGCAAGGAGGGGCGGTCCCCTAGGGGGGCCGAACCTCCTTTGGGAGTTGTTTCCAAAACAACTCGCTTGCTTGTTGCCCTAGTCTGGTTGTTTCCTTGTATGGGAAGAACTCCTTCTTTCAATAGGATGCCCAAACCCTAGATCTAAGATCCTAAAATTTCTCAAACTCACTAATTCATGCATCTAATGCAAAAACTAGGTCTTGTTATGATAGATTATTGAAAAATTGCATCATATGCTTGATTTGTCTTGTTTTACGCGATAAACTATACATTTAAAGTGTAAAACTATCAAAACGTAACACATAAACCACGTTTATGCTCTACGACCTGTGGCTCTGTTACCACTGTAGGGTTTTGATCATGGATGCGCAACGGGAAAACAAATATAATCCATGCAATAACCTCCAAGTATCACAAGTCAAGTGACATAACGATGGTAAGGAAAGAAATCAATTAACGCAACTTACGGTTTCTCCTTTGATGACTTCAAACGCGAATTGTTTCACGTTCTCTATAGTTGATCCACGCCTAGAGTTGAATTCTATATCTTCCTACTCCTTTGTGCTAGCCCGGAATGGAGAAAGAGGAAGAATAAATCACACAACGCGAGGAAACAAGGAGGTTCGGCCTCCTTGTTTGGGCCGACGGGATGGGGTGGCGGTAAGGGGGGGCGACGGGCTCATCTTGCTTGCTTGCTCTCTCCTTTTTGTTCTTTCCCACTGAAGTTATGATCAATAAGTTCATAAGGGTGGGAAGGAAGGAAGGAGTATCCTTTATATAGTCCAACAAATCCTTGCCAACTACCTAAAGGACCCATTCTAGTCCTACTAGAATTCGATTTAGTCCCTTCCTTGCAAATTATTCCTACTAAGTTTGCAAGGTGATGCAAAGTGATCCTTCTAATTAATTAATCATATTAATTAATTCCCAAATCTAGTTCAACTCTATATAACGTGTGACCCTATAGGTTTTATCTAGTTGATAGCAACAATTTGCTAATATGGAGCGGTTTCTAGCAAAACATCCATTCTAGCCAACTAATAGAATAGTCATCCGACAAACCTTGTACAAGTAATTGTCTCATCCCTTTGTCTCTACTTCCGGATTGGACACGGGATATACAAGTCACACTCGTATATCCAATCCATAGTTTCTCGATCCATGGGAATAGCCTTATTCGTGCAAATAACATCAATATCCCATATTGATTTATTTGAGTCTGGCCAGACATTCTATAAGAACTATCGCTCGAGTGGCCTAGGATATTTGCTCCCGTTATGTGGGAGGGAAAAATTCTATCTAGGTCTACTACGATCTCTATGCTTGCTTCTTATTGTATCCGGTACACGCCTTTATAACTACCCAGTTACAATATAGCGTTTAATGCTACCAAAATCACAATAATCCACAACTAGAATATCTAGGGACTTCAAGTCTAAGGATGACAATACCATTGCACCACGAGAAGCACTTGTTACTTAACATAACATGTATGTAGCCTTCTCGGAGATGGGTCAATCCAATGCGTCATTACCCTTAATGCACACCTATGTGTTGGATCATGATATCTCCATATCAATATAAGCCCATACTAGTCTATAGATTATTGTCCCATTAATTATTATACTGGACTAGGGATATTTAAGATAAACAACACAATTGTAAATCTAAAGACTTCATTATATTAAATATCCAATAAATAATACAACGAATGTTCTAGCCACAAATAAATTCATACTAAACTAGATTGCCTCTAGGGCATCTATTCCAACACTAACTTCCTCATGAATGTCACATGCGCCAAGTAACTCACAAAATAAGTCAATGGCATGTTTACTTATGAACATATGTATTTCATATTGTTATAAATAAATTCATTAAAAATGTGTAAGAGACAATCAATTACGAAATTTACATTGCTCTGTCGTAGTTTGCTGAGATCGCTAATGAACATATGTATTTTATATAATTGTTATTTAAATTGTGAGAATCAGTAACACCAATATTATTTATTTGATGTATCACTTAAATGATTATGTGAACTAAATCCTTTAAGTCCTTAACCATTACATTAGAGTTGTCGAAGTACTTGTTTTACAATAATAGATTCTAAACATTTCAATTTTTTCAAAATGTTATTATATAATTTCATGAGGATTCTAATAAACTATATCGAATTTGATAGAGAATAGTAAAAATGTGAATTATGGATCATATGGGCTAAACCTTCACAATTACATTATAGTTGTAGAAATATTTTTTCTACAATAATAATTAATCAATGTATTTAATTCGTAAATTTCATTTCAAGTATCAATGATATATTTTATTTGTATCAGAAAACTGACTTCAAGTCATACTCACATCAAGCTCACATCATTATTTTTTTCTGATTTGACTCCAAATTAAATTCATGTCTTATTGATGCGGGAGAGGATGAACCTCACAAGACCCAGCTGTCTGACGCGACTAATTTGACACTTCTCTACCACGAAATGGAAGACAAGCGCAAGATATGAGCAAAATTGTCACTTTTGGTCACGCCACACTGTTTTGGGCGTAACTTGGGCTACATGGATCAAAATGACAATTATAACCTGTTTTCGGAAAGCTCTCGGCGAGACGGTCACGCAATATTTCAGCCCCAAAAAAGGACTTTTGACCAATCCACAGAAGCTTCGAAGATATATTTTTGATATTTTTGACAGTTTTCCTTTTACGTATATAGACCTCATTTTAAGCCCGTTTTGGGTCAAACTTTCACCTGCATGTTTATTTCAATAAGGCCTATAGTTTGGGGTTAGTTTTAGGATTTGGCTATTTTTGGCAAAATTAGACTTTTTTAGCCATTCATACCCTGCTTGTGGGTAAATTTTGGTCAGACTTTAATATTGTTTATTTCTGAATTCTAGAGAGCTTTGTGCTCTAGTTTCTTTGCCCTTTTCATTGTTAATTCCGCTGTGATCCCTCGCTTGGTTGTTTAACCCGACGTTAGGTTTGTATCAGATCTTAGTTCGACGTGGGAGGAAGATCATCATCGGCGATGGCTCGTGGATGGCTTGGGTCGTGGGCAGCAAACTGCTGAATACGCCCCCAACGAGAACGTAGCCTTGAGGACGTGATGGTGATAGAAGATTTTTGGCGGCAGAACAAGGTTCAACAAAAGATCTGACACGGCGCAAGATCTGGATGATCAGGAAGACTCAGACGGCTACTCGGTGGCATTGTTTGAGAACATGTACCACTGCGAATCACGAGTTCGGGAGTACCGTGGTCTTAACGATCACCGCGGAGTTCTTGGCTTCAAGGTCGAGATCCCCAGTTATTCCGGTACCCTTCAGGCTGATGGATTCATCGATTGCCTCAATGAGGTGGATCGGATCTTTGAATATAAGGAGGTTTCAGATTGCGAGAAGGTGAAACTAATGGTTATCAAACTTAAGAGAAGAGGTTCGGCATGGTGGGAGCAGTTGCGTCTTTGTCGTGAGAAGAAGGGTAAGCGCAAGATTGCTGATTGGGAGAAGATGAAAAAGAAGATCTCACTATCTTCCCTACGGTTATAACCAAACCCTATATCAGCGTCTCCACACGTTGAGGTAGGGTACCAAATTAGTGGAAGATTACACTGAGGAGTTCTACCAGTTGCCCGGAATGACTTATCCGAAATAGAAGAGCAACTAGTAGCACGGTACTTATCAGGCTTGCGACAATCTCTGCAAGATGTTCTAAGCCTTCAAACTTTCTGGTCGGTTTCAGAAGCTTACCAGAGAGCTCTTATTGTTAAGAAAAAGTAGAGCAGAAAACCTGCGTCGAGGACTTGAGATCGACTAGACATCAGGAGCCCTGTCCAGCCACAAAGGCAGTACCTGGAGCGTCGAGTAGCGGTTTGAAGTGCTACAGGTGTGGTGAACCAGGGCACAGGGCGACGGAGTTGTAGGGTTTTGATCATGGATACACAGCGGAATAAACAATAATTTATCCATTCAATACACTCCAAGGATCACATGAAGAGAATTCATAACGATAGTAAAGTATTCGTGACAATTACCTTGTAAGTGTCCTTTTATGACTTCAAACGCAAATAGTGTCACGTCTCTACAGTTGATCCACGCCTAGGATTGAGATCTAGATCCTCCAACTCCGTGTGCTAGATAGGAAGAATGGAAGAGGAAGAAGAAATCAAGCAATGGAGACCAAAAGAGAGGGGCGGCCTCTCTTCTTGTGGCCGACAGGTAGAGGGGTGGACAAGTGGGCGGATGGCTCCTTGTTTATTCACTCTCCTTGGTTCTCACCTACTAAACTTATGTTATGGGCATTAGTTATTGGAAGGAAGCTAGGAGCATCCTTTATATAGTCCAACAACTCCTTGTTACTACATAAAGGCCCTCTCCTAATCCTACTAATGTTCGGATTAGCCCAACTTGCATATTAGTCCTACTAAGTTAGCAAGTTGTTGCATTTTGATCCTTCTAATTAATTAATCATATTAATTAATTCCCATGTCTAGTTCAATCCATATGGCGTGTGATCCCATAAGTTTCTACTTAGTTGGTAGTAACTATTTACTAATACGGAGCGGTCTCTAGCAAGACATCCATACCACCCAACTAATAGAAATAGTCATCCGACAAACCTGGTGCAAGTATTGTCTAATCCCTTTGTCTCAATATCCAAATTTGACGCGAGACATACAAGTCACACTCGTATATCCAATCCATAGTTACTCGATCCTGGGAATAGCCTTATTCGTCTATATTGATTTATTTGAGTCTGGCTAGACATTCTATAAGAACTACACCTCGAGTGGCCTAGGATATTTGCTCCCATTATGTGGAAGGGAAAAATTCTATCTACATCACTACGATATCTAAGCTTGCTTAATATTGTGCCCGATACGCGCCTTTATGACTACCCAGTCACGGTTTGGCGTTTGACATTACAAAAACACAATATTCCACAACTAGATGATCTAGTGACTTCAAGTGTAAGGATGACAATACCGTTGTTACCGCGAGAAGAACTTGTGACTTTACATAACCTGTATGTAGCCTTCTCGGATATGGGCCAGTCTAGTATGCCATTACTTCTAATGCATACCCATGTGTTGGATCGTGATATCTCCATATCAATCCAACCCCATACTAGTCTATAGATGATTGTCCTGTTAATCAGTATAATTGACTAGGGATATTTAAGATAAACAAAACAATTGTTAATCTAAGGAATTCATTATGTTAAATATCTCAATAAATAATACAATGACTATTATAGCCAATTTATTGTTCATACTAAACTATATTGCCTCTAGGGCATCTATTCCAACAGTAGTGCAAGAAGCCTGCTGTGCAAAAGCCAAAGAACTTTTCATCGAAGAAGGTGCAACTGACGAGATCGAAGAGGTTGGGTCCCAGGGAGATTCGTATATGATGACTATGAAGATGAAGATGTGCGTTATGGAGATGGTCACGAGAATTTGGTCGTCCGTAAGAGTTTGCTAACTCCCAAGGGTGAGTCAGAAAGATGATTGGTTGAGAAACAATATCTTTCACACCACCTGTACGATTGGGTAGAAGGTTTGTAAGATGGTCGTAGACGGCGGTAGTTGCGACAACATAGTCTCTGAAGAAGCTGTCAAGAAATTGCAGTTGAAGACGGAGCAGCATCTTGGGCCTCACAAGCTGTCATGGTTAGTGAAAGGTTCTGAGGTAACAGTTTATAAGAGATGCCCTGTTTCTTTTTCAATTGGTAATAAGTATCATGGTAGTCATTGGTGTGATGTGGTAAAGATGGATGCATGGCATGATTTATTGGGTCGTCCATGGCAGCATGATCGTCGTGTATTCCATGATGGGTACAAGAACATCCATTCTTTTGTTATGAAGGGGATGAAAATCGTACTAGCACCCCGACAGGAGTGTCCCACTCCAACCCCAACCGCACCGGTTAACCTGCTTTCTCGATCCCAGTTCTTGGGAGAGGTTCAGCTGGAAAAGTTTGTTTATGCTTTGATCCCTTCTGATAGCAGTGTCGGTAATGACGATTCTGATTTACCCTTTGAGGTGCAGCAGGGTTTGAATGAGTTCTCCTACTTGATGCCAGAGGACCTCCATCCTGGTTTTCCACCAATGAGAGATATCTAGCATAAGATAGACCTAGTTCCAAGCTCTAGTCTGCCAAACAAACCTGCCTACTGTCTCAGTCCCAAGGAAGCAGAAGAGTTACAAAGACAGGTGGTCGAATTACTTGAGAGGGGTTACATCAGGGCGAGTATGAGTCTTTGCGTAGTACCTGCCCTGTTAGTTCCAAAGAAGGATGGTTCTTGTCGCATGTGTTGACAGAGGATCCACCAATCGCATCACTGTGAAGTACAGGTTTCCCATTCCGCGGCTTGATGATATGCTAGATCAATTGTCCAGCTCTAAAGTTTTCTCAAAAATTGACCTCAAGAGTGAATACCATCAGATTCAGATCAAGTAGGTAGACGAGTGGAAGACCGCGTTCAAGACACAACATGGGTTTTACGAGTGGATGGTAATGCCTTCAGTCTCATTAACGCGCCCAGCACATTCATGTGGTTCATGCATCAGGTTCTGAGTCCTTTTATGGGGAAGTTTGTTGTCATTTATTTCGATGAAATTCTTATTTAGATTCCTACGTGGTCTGTCCATTTTGATCATCTGCGAGCTATCTTTTTGAAGCACTGAAGGCAGAGAATCTGTTCATTAACAAGAAGAAGTGTTTCTTTTTCACTACTTCTGTGAAATTTTTGGGATTTATAGTGTCTAATGATGGTGTACATGCAGATCATTCGAAGATTGAGGCAATTGTGGACTAGCCTAGGCCTAAGGCACTGCACGATGTGCGTAGTTTCCATGGGTTAGCGTCATTCTATTGCCGATTCAACAGGAATTACAGAACTTTGATTACACCCATCACTGAGTGTCTGAAAGGGCGTGTTTTCCAGTGGACGAATGAAGCAGAGGCCAGTTTCAATCAGTTTAAGAAGAAGATGACAGGGGAACCAGTTCTGGCACTCCCTGATTTTGACAAGAAGTGCGAGGTTAACTGTGATGCTTTAGGTTTGTGCATTGGAGGTGTTCTAAGCCAGTCAGGGTGTCCGATTGCATTTTTCAGTGAGAAGCTGTCCGGTTCCAAGAAGAATTACTCGACTTATGATCTCGAGTTCTACGCCATTATTCATACATTGAAGCATTGGCGTCATTACTTCGTCTTATTTATTTATCATGAGGCTTTGAAGTACATTAATGGGCAGCACAAGTTGAGTAGACGACATGCCAAGTGTGTGGCTTACTTCCAGGAATTCACCTTTGCATTGAAGCACCAGGCAGGAATTTTGAATCGGGTAGCCGATGCTTTGAGTCTTCGAAATATGCTTCTTACCTCCATGAGCAACCAAGTCCCGGGGTTTGAGGTATTTGTAGAGATGTATGAGGCTGACACTTCCTTCGGGAAGATCTTTTCGAAGGTAACTTCTGGACAGGTAGAGGAGTGTAAAGACATGCATTTGTGCATTCCAGATTGTTCTTTGCACCAGCAGATTATCAGGGAGCTCCACCAGAAGAGCACTTTGGCCGAGACAAGACGTTGGATCTTGTGTCTGCTGACTATTATTGGCCAAAATTGAGTACAGCTGTGGCACATTATGTGGACCGTTGCTTTGTGTGTCAGCGTTCGAAGGGAGTTCTCACTAATGCATGTCTTTACACTCCTCTACCTGTCCATGAGGCGCCTTGGTTTGATGTTAGTATGGATATTGTGCTTGGCTTGCCTCGCACACAGAGCGCGGCAGATTCTGTCCTTGTTGACAGGTTTTCCAAGATGGCACATTTTGTACCATGCATAAAGACAATGGATGCCGTGCGGACAGACACCTTTATTTTAGAGAAATTGTGAAGCTGCATGGAGTTCCACAATCCATCACCTCATATTGTGATACGAAGTTCATGAACCAATTTTGGAAGAGCCTTTGGGAGAAGTTAGGTACGCAGTTGAACTTTAGCAGTGTGTATCACCCGCAGACCGATGGATAGACGTAGGTAGTGAATTGCGGCCTAGGGAATCTTCTCAGGTGTTTGGCATGTTCCAAGCCAAAGAAGTGGGATTTGGCGCTTGCTCAGGCGGAGTTTGCTTATAACAGGTCAGTGAGCAGGACCATAGGGATAAGTCTCTTCCAGGTTGTCTATGGTCAGAACCCGTCAGGGGTATTAGACTTGGCTCCTATTCCACGTGTGGGGCGTGTTCATCCTAAGGCCGAGGAGATGGCAGAACATTTGAATAATATTCAAGACCAAGTGAAGAGCAAGATTGAGGAAAGCAATATCAAGTACAAGGCCCGAATCGACAAGCATCGTCGCCAGGTACTTTTTGTGGTTGGTGATTATGTATGGGCTGTATTGACTTGTGATCGTTTTCCGGTGGGAGAATACAATAAATTGAATGAAAGGAAGATTGGGCCTTGCGAGATTGTGCAGAAGATCAACGACAATGCTTACCGGTTGCGGATTCCTAGTCACTTGAAGACGTCTGACGTGTTTAATGTCAAACACCTCACAAGGTGCTTTGTAGATTCTGAAGACGAAGGAGTGAACTCAAGGACGTGTTCTTTCCAACTAGGGGAGACTGATGCAAGAGCGGATGAACCAGACGAGGCTGAGCTGTCAGACGCGACTAATTTGGCACTTCTCTACCACGAAATGGAAGACAAGCGCAAGAGGGGAGCAAAATTGTCACTTTTGGCCACGCCACACTGTTTTGGGCGTAACTTAGGCTACATGGATCAGACTGACTAGACCTAGAAAAATGGACGGTCTGGGTGGATTTCGGTTAGATATATATATAGGTTGGTTTTAGATAGGTCATTCTCCATTTAAGTCCAAGTGTTTACTGGACTTTATTAGGTAGATTTTTATTGACCAGGGTAGTAATGGGAAGTCCCATTTAAGCCCAATTTAAGCAAACACATATTTTGTACTAAACCCAATCACACATCTAAACAAAGCAGGAAGCCCCATTTCTTAACATAAGTCCCATTTTTTAACCTACTCCTTGTTAGTTTACTGTAATAGCCCTGTATAATCTTCAATTACCATCCGTATCTACAAAACTTGTCTGTTCTCTTCCAAAACCACCATCGCCACCTCCCAGCACCGCCGCTGGCCACGAACTCACCCTACAACCACAACAACCCCCTCTCCGCCATTTCCATCGTATTCTTCCGTATCTTCATCTCATCTCAGCCACGCAAAAAAAATGGATAACCCTAACAAGGTCAAGATCGACATCACATACAACAATCAAATCACAAATTGACCAAAAATTGAAACTGAAATCGATTGATTCGAAAAAATAAAAAAACAAATATGAAACAACTTCCGTCGAAGCCGTGAAGGGGAGAGGATGCTGATTTAGGGAATCCATTGGCGGCATGAATCGGAGAGAGATGGCGAGAGAGAGAGAGATCGGCATATCCGCCGACGCAACTCTGATGAAGTGATGTATAACATCAATATACTTTGTTCTGAAACGCTCAACTGGATTTTTTGTAATTGATATTGCACTTGTGTTGTCACACTTGATAGGTATATCTCTGAAATAAAATCAAAGGTTACTCATTTTTTGTGCTATCCATAACACTTGTGAACAGCAGGCTCCAACTGCTATGTATTCAGCTTCTGCTGTTGATAGTGTAACTAAGTTTTGGTTATTTGAATGCCAGCTGATTAAGAATGATCCAAGAAATAGACAACATCCTGATGTACTCTTTTTATCAACTTTATATCCTGTAAATTTAGCATCTCTATACTCTTTCACATTCACACTCTTACCGGGTTCATCCTTGTCTAAAGACAATGTAGAACTCATGGGGGTCTTAATCTCTTTGGACTGAGACATTTTATACTTTCTTAGCAAGTACTTTGTGTACTTGCTTTGATGTAGGAATATGCCCTTCTTCATCTAATGAATTTGAAGTCCAAGAAAGTAATTCAATTCTCCCATCAAGCTCATTTCAAATTCCCTGCTCATAAGACTTGAAAATTCCTTGCACAGAAGATCATTAGTAGCTTCAAAAAGAATATCATCAACATAAATTTGAACTACAAACATATCTTTCTCATGAGTCTTTATGAAAAGGGTCTTGTCTACTAATCTTTTGAAAACATTTTCAAGTTGAAACTTTGACAATCTTTCATACCAAGCTCTTGGAGCTTGTTTCAAACCATAAAGAGTTTTGTCAAGTTTGTAAACATGATCTGGAAACTTGTCATTTTCAAAACCTGGAGGTTGAGCAATATAAACTTCTTCTTGCAGATAGCCATTTAGAAAAGCACACTTCACATCCATTTGAAATAGTTTCATGTATTTTTGAGATGCAAATGCAAGTAGAATTTCAATTGCTTGGAAACAGGAGCAAATGTTTCGTCATAGTCAATACGTTCTTCTTGATTGTAGCCTTGAGCTACCAATCTAGCTTTGTTCATGATTACCGTTCTATTTTCATCTAACTTGTTTTCGAATACCCATCTGGTGCCAATGAAAAACTGATTTCTTGGTGGAGGAACTAGATTACAGACATTGTTCCTTTCAAACTCGTTGAGTTCACTTTGCATTGCTATAATCCAGTCTGATTCTTGTAATGCTTCCTTCACAGTTTTAGGCTCTACAAGATAAATAAACGCATTAAAAGAACAAAGATTCTTAAATTGTGATCTTGTTTGTGTACCAGTGGTTGGATCATAAATAATGTTATCTGCAGGATGAGATGAGTGATATTTAAATCTCTTCCTTGGTGTCCATGGAAGAGATCTCCAGTTTGCTTCTCAAGACTTTGAGAACCTGAAGTAGCAGCGTTTTCTGATGTCTTCTCTAGAGATTCTGTTTCAAGGATTTGAACCTTAGTTTCAAGGCCTTGAAAATGCATGTCTTGTTCATGTGATACTTCCTTGGATACTTTTGACGATTCTTCTTCAGTATCTGAATCATGTTTGTTCAGATTGAGATCTGCAAAACTATCACTCAAAGGACCATCATAGCTTTCATCAAAAATAACATGAATGCTTTCTTCAAAAAGCTTTGTTCTCTTATTATAAACTCTATAGGCTTTGCTTGTCTGTGAATAGTCAAGAAAAATACCTTCATCACTTCTTGCATCCGACTTACCAAGATTTTCCTTACCATTATTGTGGACAAAACAGGTACAACAAAATGGTTTGAAGTAATAAATGTTTGGCTTTCTTCCTTTGAACAACTCATAAGGGGTCTTCCTCAGAAAGGTCTGATCAAGCACCTGTTAAAAATATAGTTTGCTGTATTCTCAGCATGTGCCCAATAATATTTTGGCAACTTGTTTTCTCGAAGCATTATTCTTGACATGTCTTCAAGAGTCCTGTTCTTTCTTTCAACTACTCTATTTTGTTGAGGAGTTCTAGGAGCAGAAAAGTTGTGAGAGATGCCATGCTTAGAATAGAATACATCAAACTAAAGTTAATCAAACTCTCTACCATGATCACTCCTTATGGAAGCAATAGGTAAGTTTTTAAAAGATTGAATTTCTCTACAATGCTTTGAAAATTCAATGAGAGCTTCAGATTTTTCTTTAAGAAACATGAACCAAATATATCTACATAAATCATCTACAATAACAAGCATGTACTTCTTAACCTTTGGATTTGGAGTCCTCATAGGACCACAGAGATCCATATGCAATAGTTCAATGGTCTAGTAGTACATACACAGTTCTTTGGCTTGAATGATCTTCTAGTTTGCTTGCCTTGCAAACATCCCTTGCATACTTATTCATCTCTGAACTTGATGGAGGGTAGACCTCTTACTCAGTTCTTTGACACTAACTTGTTCAAGGTATGCAAGCGAACGTGTCCTAACTTTCTGTGCCAAAGCTTTGAATCTTCTTTCAAGGCCTTGAGACACTCAAGTTTTCACCTGCAACTTTGTTAGTTTGAAAAGTATAAACATTGTTTGATCTAGAGGCTGTGAGAATGCAATTGCCTGATTTCTCATTTTGCACCACACATTTCTCTTTATATAAAAAAACCTTGTTTCCATTTTCACAAAGCTGAGGTACACTAAGCAAATTAAATTTCAAGCCATCAACTTGATATGCATCAGAAATAGAATTTTCAGAATTTGTACCAACTTTACCAATACCAAGAATGTTGCATTTTCCTTTTTCACCAAGTGTAATTGATCCTACTGATTTCTCTTTCAGTTCTGAGAATAGAGATCTCTTTCCACTCATGTGTCTTGAGCAACTACTATCCATAAACCATTTCTGCTCTTCGATCTTGGTGACACCCTGCAAACACCATTCACTGCCTTTACGAGCTGTTAGAACAAGTGCTGAATTTAGATTCATATTCAGGGTCAACCATGTTAGGTGGTCTAACCCCTTTAGGAACCTAAATCTGTCTAACTTGTCCTTTGAGTTGGAAAGTGTTCCTCATTATGTGAGGGTCTCTTCTTATAAAAGGACAAGCCATCTTAACATGATCAATATTACTGCAGTAATGGCACTTAGGAGATGTTTGCTTCCATCTTTTACAAATCTGGTATTGTTCTTCTTTGGAAAATTTTGAGTGTATCCAATACCAGTTTTGTGAACTGACTTTAAGCTACCTCCAAGAACCAAGTTGAAGTTGTGTTCTGAGCCTGCAAGTTTTGTTTTGACCAATTCAGATTCTTGAAGTTTCTCAGTCAAAGTAGTATTTTGTTTATCAAATTCTTCAACTTGATGTCTTAGATTAACAATACTGTCACTCAAGAGAGAGTTCTCAGTGACTATTTCCTTGACTTGTGTTTTCAAGGTTTTGAAACTGATTTTCAAGGCCTTGAAATCGCTAGCAGTTTTTTGCTGAGAGATTTCTGATTCAGGAAAACAAGATGTAAGTTCTCTTTTGCTTGATCATGAAATTTTTCTTTCAAAACTTTAATTTCTTTCAGATAGTCCTCTTCATTTAAAAGCATTGTTCTAAGATAATCAGGGAGGGCTTCTGTTCGTTTTGAAATCAAGCAGTTTACCATTACCTCAATGTTCTTTTCAAAAATTTCATCATGCTTGGCCATATAGAATAGGTCCGCCTGTTCTTCTTCAACTTCATCTTTCTTTTCTTGTGTGGACAGTCTCGATCAAGTGTCCTGCATGACCACACTTAAAGAAATTCATGACTTTAGGTTTATTACTATGTGAAGAACATTTACCTTTGTAGTCTTTGCTACTGGAGAATCTATGTCTATCTCTGTTGAAGTCCTTGTTTCCAAAGCTTTTCTTCATTTTAAGAATACTGGTCAAGGCTTTAAAGATCAAGGCAATTGGATCTTCATCATCATCTTCTGTTTCAAGGCTTTGAAATGGCTCATTCTCCTTTGCCTTGAGAGTTATATTCTTGACACCTTCTGGTAGTTCTCCATGAACGTCATTCATGGATATTTCATGTGTGAGGACCTTCCCTTGTAGGTCATCAATTTGAAGTGATGAGTGATCTTGAGCTTCCTCAATACAGTAGTCTTTGGTTCCTATTTTTCTTTCGGAAGACTTCTTAGAATCTTTTTAACATTTTCTTCATTGAAAATGTGTTTTCCCAATGAATCAAGGTTGTTGACAATGTCAGTTAATCTTTTGAACATGTCTCTGATTGACTCATCTCCATTCATCTTAAATTGCTCATATTGCTTGAGATATATGTTCATCTTTGTTTTCTTGACTTGGCTGGTTCCTTCAAAAGTTACCACAAGTTTATCCCAGATCTCCTTGGCAGTCATGCAACCTGAGATCATGTTAAACTCCTTTTCACTCAAAGCACAATATAAGAGATTCATAGCTTTATTTTTTTTTAAAAAAATTCTTCAAACTCAGAAGAGGAGGGAAGTCTTCAGATTGGGAGTTCTAATCCCATCTTTCTCTGTGTAGAAAGTATGAGGACCATTCTGATTAATAGTCCAGATTTCCAGATCTTGATCAATGATGAACATTTTCATCAAGGCTTTCCAGTGGAAAAAATTGTCTCCACAGAAGAGAGGAAGTCTGTTAGCAGCTCTTCCCTGAGAGAAACCACCATCACCTACAGTACTCATAATCTCAAGATGGTTAAATCTATGCATTGATACAAGATCTGATACCAATTGAAGGGGTGTACAGTAGGTAGAAATACATGATCAATACTCTAGAACAGGGGGGGGGGGTTGAATAGAGTATGCAGACTTTTGTCAAACATTGCAAGAATAGTGGTTTTAAAAGATTTGTAAAGAGATTCAAGGCCTTGAAATGAGTTTCATGCCCTTGGAATGAAAACAGTTAAAGTATGAGAAGAATAAGCCTATTTCAAGGCCTTGAAATTAGTTTCAATACCTTGAAATGAAACGGTTTTGAATGCTGCAAAAGTTCTAAGTATGTAACTAAAAAGTAAATGCAAGAGACACAGGATATATAGAGTTCAGTCCACTTGGACCCACGTCTCTACCTCAGGGATCTTCTCCCTGTAGGATTTTTAACGCAATTCTTATTAATCCACAGCTCAGCCCTAGATCTCAAGCACAGAGAGATGTCTTACTTTTTTTACAGCTTGTGGTTCTCACTAACCTATCAAGTATCTGCTCTAGCTATATGATTAATAAGGAATTCTCTATTTTTCACCTTGAACAATCCTTGAGATTGATAACTAGGAATATTATTAAAATGATATACAAATGAAGTTCAAAAAAAATAGGAACACGTGAAATGAAACAACAGTGAGTATGCAGTGTTCTTCTGAGGTTTGGATTGAGAGAGATGAATCTGCTTCTTTGTTGCTTGTCAATCATTGGATGTTTTGAGTGTCTCTGCCAATTTTCTGTGTAGCTGTGTCTCAAATTTCTTCAGCAATTCTTCTTCTAAGCACTCAGTTTGAATGGAAGATCTTCAGAATCTTCTCAACAAACTTTCCTGAATATTTGCTTCAAATCTTGACACTTCTAACAGCTTCTTCCATCGGCTAGTAGTTCAGTATCTTCCAAGATATTTATTTGATCTTGGTGGAAGTCTGTTGAGAGGCTTCAAACCATAGCAGATCAATAACAGAATCAAGTCATGAAGTAGTTTCTATTTCTGCAAAATATAAGTTAGGAAACAGGTTCCTATAAAATAGGAAGCACAATATCCCTGCATAACTGATATTGTGTAAAAATACTTTGTTTTTCATCATCAAGTATCATCTAATCATGCACAGGGGTTTAGAAGGTTAATCAAGTACAGAAACTCCCCCTAAGTTCATGCATATGAAGCTCGGTCAGTTTTAAGGTTTTGAAAGTTGTTTCAGGGCCTTGAAATAGACAAGTCTTGAACCTGCATTGAACTTACAAGGACGAATTTGGGAGTGTGCACCGCAAGTTACAGTGCATAAGGGCACGACTTTTGGGGCTAGCGGAATCTAGACAATCGGCTGAGGTAATACAAATCACTCGTGATCTAAAATCAGAGTATAAAAGATTGTTAGAGGAGGAAGACGAATTATGGATTCAGCGCTCCCACATATTGTGGCTTCGGATGGGTGACAGAAACACAAGATCATTCCACAAAAAAGCTTCTGGTTGACGGTGTCGAAACACTATATTGGGTATCGAGGACGCCTCTGGGTACTGGAAAGAATCTTACCATGATGTTGTTAAGGTGCTCCACGAGTTTTATCGTGAGTTGTTTAAGAGCACAAGTCCTTCTCCGAAAAGCTTAAGCAAAATTGTGGTCGCCATACCGCAATCTCTTCCACCTTATCGTTCAAGACTACTGGATGATTTGTTTACAGCAGCTGAGGTGTGGGAGGCTGTACGGCTAGATGTTTAGCAATCCTTAACGATGGTGAATAGGTATGATCTCTTAATTATACGCTTCTAGTTTTAATTCCAAAGGTTAAACAACATTGAAAGCCATCGGATTATCGGCCAATTAGCTTGTGCACGTTGCATTACAAGATAGTGACCAAGGTGATTGCGAACTGAATCAAAGGGGTCCTGGATGATGTTATTTTTCTAAATCAAAATGCTTTTTTACCCGGCCGTCTGATCACGGACAATGTGATTGTTGCATATGAGCTGATTCATACCATGTCTTGCCGTATGAAAGGAAAAAAGGGTATGATGGCTTTCAAGGCGGACAAGAGTAAATCTTATGACAAGGTAGAGTGGAGTTATCTGAAAGCGGTTTTAACTAAGATCGGCTTTGGTGACAAACTGGTGTCTCTGATTATGAATTGTGTAACTACGACTCGTTTCTATTTTGTTCGAAACGGCCAGGTTATTGGGTATCTCACCCCCAGTAGAGGCCTACGTCAAGGTTGTCCCTTATTGCCGTATTTATTTTTCTACGTACTGAAGGTCTCTCTCATTCTCTTTCAGTAGAAAGCACTCGATCAATTACGCCAACGAAAGCATCTCGTTCAGGGCCACCTATCTCCCACTTATTGTTTGCTGATGATAGTATTTTTTTCGCTAAAGCTGATTGCAGGGAGATTGAGGCATTATTACAGATCCTGAAAGATTATGAACTAGCTTCAGGCCAAATGATTAATTTAGAAAATTCGGTGGCTATGATTTCTAAAAATGTCCCGCTAGATGAGCAGGTTCACATTTGTCAATTGGCCGGTGTTCAGTTGGTTTCAATGTTTGATAAATATCAGGGATTGCCAACCAGGGTGGGCGAAGATGGTCACGTTTTCTAATACTCTTGAAAGAATTAGCGCTTGTTTAAAAGGTGAAGTTTTTATCCATTCCAGGGAACGAAATTTTGATGATAATTCAGGCGATTCCAAAATATGCTATCTCATGCTCCATGATGCCTAGTCAACTTTGTCAAAAGATTGAGAGTCTCATACGTCACTTTTGGTGGAATAGAAAAGAGGCGGGCAAAGGACTTTGTGGGGTTGCTTGCGATCGCGTTAAGCTTTTCTAAAGATGATGGAGGTGTTGATTTTCGCGATTTCCAATCTTTCAACCGCGCACTTGGCGAATGCTAACTAACCCTGACTTCCTCATGGCTCAATCTTGAAGCAGAAGTATTACCCAAATAAAGAATTCCGGGCTGTCGCTGTTGGATATAATCCATCGCAGATTTGGCGGGGTATTTTGGAGGGACGACGGGTTCTTGAAAAAGGGGCGTTTATACGTATAGGTGATGGAACCTCAACAAAGGTGTTTGAGGATCGGTGGATTCCTCGACCATCAAGCTTCAAAGTATGTTCCCCTAACACTGGTATTCAAGAAATGCATGTTTCCGAGCTAATTGATGTTCATTCGAGAGTTTGGGATACAAATCCGATTCAAGAATTGTTCAACTCCGCGAATCAAGATGTTATCCGCAACATTGTGCTGCCGGTTACCAACCAAGAGGATGGTTGGGCTTGTTTTTTTGATAAGCATGGTAATTACTCTGTACGGTCGGGGTACTACTCGGCGTTGGAAATTAGGCGTGAGGACATTATGAATTCAGAAGGTCAGCCGAGTGTGCAGAAGCAATCCTTTTGGAAGGACTTATGGAAAGTGAAGGCAAACCGATCATCCATTTTCACAACATGGAGGCTCGGTCATCTCTCCTTGCCCACCGCGGACAATCTAATCTTTAGAGGAATGGATGTTCCTCATTTATGCTCTTGGTACTTTAAGAAACAAGAATCCCAATCTCATCTTTTTATGAAGTGTAAATATATAAGTTCAATTTGGGAGGCTGTATCAGGATTCCCGGCACAACGTTCATGCCGATGTGCGGCCATGGATTGAGGATTCCCTTCAATCTCTTCATGAAAATAAGAGAAGATTGTTTGTTACTACCATCTGGGTTTGCTGGAGGACTCGAAACCTACAGATTTTTTAGAGTAAAACAATCACCTCGGAGGCGATCATCAAGCGAATCCTCAGCTCAGTGAGGGAATATGAAACTATAGCTCTCCAAGTTGTACCTGACCAACTAGAAGACGTATCTCCCCAGGACTCACGAAGAACAAGTGCAGAAAGCAATTGCTTAAGTCCACTTTCGCCGGGCTGGGTCAGGATGAATACTGATGAAGCATGCAGAAGAGACGAACTTTCGGCGGTCGGACTTATGCTACGTGACCACCACGGGGAACCTATCGCAGCAATGGTGTAACCAATCTCCTCGTCTACGGATCCTAAAGTAGTGGAAGGTTTGGCCGTAAGAGATGGTCTTCTGCTTGCTTGGCGGTTAAACTATCGCCAACTAGAGATACTAACTGACCTTCGTTGTATTCCTCGTTATCTCAGTCCTAATGATACAGGAGCAGGACATCGCTCAATATTTGCGTCTATTATGCATGATTGTAAGGTATTGACGCAGCGTTTTGACGCTGTCACCTGCAAATGGTGCCCTAGAGAAGTAAACTCGCAAGCCCATGTTTTAGCTAGATACGTTATGTCGCTAGCATCGACAAAGGTTTGGATGGGATTTTGTCCTCGATGGGTTCTTCACTGTAACACGAGTTTGCCTTTTGGGCAGTTTGTAAGATAATGAAAACTCTATTTTCCTCAAAAAAAAAAAAAAAAAAAAAAAAAAAAAAAGGGCTAAACCTCCACCGTTACATTATGGTTGTAGAAATATTTGTTCTACAATAATAAATAATTAATTTATTTAGTTCGTAATTTTTATTTCAAGTATCAATGATATATTTTATTTGTATTACCAAATTGACTTCAAGTCATACTCATATCAAGCTCGTATCATTTTTTTGCGGATTTCACTCCAACTTAAATTCATGTCTTATATAGTAAAATTAATAAGAAGAACAAATATTAATATATATATATATATATATGTGTGTGTGTTGGGTTCTGTATTTTGGAGAATAATACCAATGCAATGTTCGATCCTGTTTACAAATTTAAAAGTTCAACAAAAAAAAAAATTATTATCACAAACTATTCACATAAATTGGATAAATAATTGCTTTGTAACTCATATAATCAAATAACTAATTACTGATTCTATTAATGAGCAAGTTAAAGAATTAATTTGTAATTACTAATGTGGAAGTGACATGATGAGTCGTTTTACATGTTGTATGCTTACCTTGATAGGTTAGTACTTTAGATAATTTTTATTGGTTAGAAGTCCACGTAAGCGTATCGTGCAAGCTTACTTTGATAGGTTGGCACTCTATCAAATTCATGTCTCCACCTTACTAAGAGTTAATTGACAAATGACAAGTTAATATTACTAGGTTTTAATGCACGGTGAGGGAAGCATTGCAGTTATCTGTTTCAGATCTTAGTTCCATGCTCGACCAATGCGAGGGAATGTTGTTGGTTGAAGTAGTTGTTTGCTGTTGGACGATGGATATGCAGCCGGAGTTTTTGGAGCCTCATTTACAGAACATGAAGAGAACCAAAAACAATGTTTGAGATTTGTACTAAGCATGTAGTTGAGTTGTAGTCTTTGCTGTGTTTGTAATATCAATACTTAGACAAGCAGAGATGGCATGTGAGACTTGTACTATTTGCAGAAGAAGAATGTAAAGTTGGTGAAACCAAAAATATGTAGCATGGATTTTATACTTCACAATTATTGGTCAATTATTATGAACATCCAGGTACTTATCATCCTTGTGTGCATTTGTGATCAGGTTGTTAATAAGGAACAAGAAAGGACATGGATGCACGCAAGTATGAAAAGATATGTATTTTTGACATGTTTCTTAGCCTCATGAAATTTGTGATATTTTTCATTCTAAGATCTAGCTCCAGGACAAATCATGTACTCGTGTTTGCTTTCACCGCCGTAACGAAGACTTGCCTGCCTGTTGAAAGGCTGGTGTTTCCGTGGATGTGAGGTAGGAGCCGTTCTGAGTGGTAACGTGTATCCATCTACATATGCACATTAGGATAACATACCTCTCAGAAGAAGTGAAAAATATATACTTAGATGCACAATGGATCTGAAAAAATTTGGATTGCTGGACACATTATTGAGTGGCGGCAATCTTGGAACATTCTAATGATCTGTAAAGGTAGCAGAGATCTTGTTCATGGTAATTGACTAAACTGAATAACATAGTGCAAAAACAAGCTATTACCTTTTAGGGTTTTAGGTAGGATAAGTAGCACTCCACAGTTAGCTGACATCTCCTTGGAATGATGAATGCAAGTTGAAGAAGAGAACAAAGATGAAAGAGAATCAGATTTTGGAGCAAATTTTGACCTGCATCAGTTAATGCAAAACTTTAATTGGTACGGTGTAACAGTATATCATATAAAAAATAAGATTGTACGACAGTGAAACTAGTAAAAATAATAGTCTTAACATTATTATTGTCTATGTCCGCTAACCTTGAATCCCATCGCGGTTTTGGGCAGTAGTAGTGTTGGCTATGACTTGAATCAAAAGTCAAAGTCAGAGGGGGCGGTGTATTGTTGCTGAGTTGGTTTGGTTTGGAAACATTAGTTGTTTCCTTATTGTTTGGTAATACACCGCCACAAATTTGTGGCCTTATATATAGAAACTTGATTTGGTACTCACACACAACACACACAGAGAGTACTTAGAACGTGGATTGAGAGCTACCAGTCTTGTGTGTTCGGGTGGGTGTTTCGGGTTGCCGCCGTGGCCGTTGTGGCTACGGCGGCGTGCATTGTAATCGGGTTCTCTTCTCAATAAAATATCTTGTTCTGGTCGTGGATTAGCTAGCGGGTTCGTTACGAATTCTTTAGTGAACCACGTTAAATATCTGTCTCGTTCTTGTTTTGCTTTCGTCGTTTTTGCTCGAATACCCACACGTTATAACAAACTGGTAACGGAGCTCTGAAACAGGAGTTCTGTTACAACAAACTGGTATCAGAGCAAGGTCAGGGGTTCACCAGTTTTAACAAACTGGTATCAAAGCCAGGGTTCCAAGATCTGTGTGGAGCCAAGAGTTAGGGTTTCACGTTTTGGTGGAACTCAAAGCTAGGGTTTCGCGATTCAGGTGGAGCAGGCTATCGGGAGTAGGGTTTCGAGATTCCGCCAAGAACGATGTCTGGTTTGGTGATCAAGATCGATCTGTTTGTGAGAGAGAAGCAGGTACACCCACAATCTGAAGGCCTGTGGAGGGGGCTATCCGGGCTCCTGTCGGAGCAATCTGGCGCGCATCTGATTAGGCGTGCAAGGGATCTGGCAAATCCAGCACGCATTCAGTACTGGCGCGAATCTGGCGGTTCACGCGCATCTGGCGTTATGGCGACTGATGTTCAGGCGCAATCCGGCTCCCGGCGTGGAGCATCCGGCGTGTGAATTGAATCTGGTTCTGGCTCATGCGTTGCAGGAAACTCGTTGGAGTTGGAGCAACGACATGGAGCATCTGGCGCGTGAGATTTCTGGCACGCGCATCTGATTCTGGTTCTGGCGCGCATTATGCATGAGTCTGTTCTGGCGTGCATCAGGTTTTGCAGCGTGAACCATGACACGCACTGAGCTCGCATCTGGCGTGATCTGTTTTTGGCGAGCATATGGCGCATCTGAGGCATACGGGGCGCATCGGGCATGACAATTTGGGCACTCGTCATCGGTGCATCTGGTGGGCATTATGTCATGGTGCATCTGTCTGGCGCAATTGGGCGCATCTGGAATACATTTGATCCTACTTTCTCAGTGAATTTATTCGATTCTGGTTCTGGGTGGAGCACTTGTTTCTGTTTCCGGAAGTGCAACCACATCGGGCGCATTCGTTGCAGGAATGCATGGTAGTTGGAGAACCGATTTGGCGATTCGGGTTTCGCATACAGCTGCGGAACATCTGTCTGGGGAAGCGTGCTCGTTTCAGATTCTGGGAGACGCATTCGATTTGGGTTTGAGAAGAGAAGCATCAGGTTCCGGCTTCGGGTTGTTGAGTTGAATCAAGTCAAGGTGGAGATTTGTTGGCTATGACTTCAATAAAAAGTCAAAGTCAGAGGCGGCGGTGTATTGTTGCTGAGTTGGTTTGGTTTGGAAACATTAGTTGTTTCCTTTTTGTTTGGTAATACACCGCCACAAAGTTGTGGCCTTATATATAGACACTTGATTCGGTACTCACACACAACACACACAGAGAGTACTTAGAACGTGAATTGAGAGCTACTAGTCTTGTGTGTTCGGGTGGGTGTTTCGGGTTGCCGCCGTGGCCGTTGTGGCCACGGCGGCGTGCATTGTAATCGGGTTCTCTTCTCAATGAAATATCTGGTTCTGGCCGTGGATTAGCTAGCGGGTTCGTTACGAATTCGTTAGTGAACCACGTTAAATATCTGTCTCGTTCTTGTTTTGCTTTCGTCGTTCTTGCTCGAATACCCACACGTTATAACAAACTGGTAACGGAGCTCTGAAACAGGAGTTCTGTTACAACAAGTAGTAGTAGATATAGAAAATGCAGCGAGGATGAATGATGTGTAAATCTTTTGCGACCGACAGTGTAAGACTAAAAGTTTTGACTTAATTTAGTAATGATTAATGACATACCAGCTTCCATTGGAAAGATGTGAAGAATCCGAATGTGTAGTGTTCCCTTCCTGAATCTGCAATGTTTATGATAGCCTAATTTTTTCTGCCCATACATCAGGGGCAAGATTTGCCTTCCTCTACTTCAACTTGAAGCTGCTTTTTATGATCCTATCTCTATTCAAACTCAACTCCATTGCAAGGAGGTTAAGGACATAATTTATCAGATTTTATGGTAATGGTCTCTCTAATAAACTCTACTCTAATCTATATATATATATAAAAGCAGACAAGTTCTCAGGTTGGATATGAGCTTGCCATTTGTCATTAGATATTTCTCCTTAAAAAGATATTTGTCTTGCCCACTTGGCACTTGACCAATGATTATTAGCCAAATAAGTTTTTACTAATACACATCAACTGCCACATTGGCACATTCATTTTCACATTCAATTCCATTTTTTAAATTATATTTTAACAAAGAAATCAATTGCAATGTAACCTCCATGTATTTAACACTATCATTAAATGGTAATTTATTTAAAGCATTTAGTGGGCGACACTCATATCATCTTAAAAATGTAAAAAAAAAAAAATTAACTATAAAAAATGTAATATTGTTGTCTTCAAATCCTACATGATAAGTTCATATTTTCATGTACTCAACCTAGGATTGTTGTTTTCTCTTTTTTCCCAGTTTCCTCTACGAAAAACCTGTGTAATATGTATATATATACATATATATATATATGAATTGTAATATATATATATATATATAAATATGTATATGAATTGGAATATATATATATATATATATATATGTACATATATTGTAATATGTGATCCATAATTTATTAAAATATAATTTAAAAAATGGAATTGAATGTGAAAAATTAACTATAAAAAATGTAATATTGTTGTCTTCAAATCCTACATGATAAGTTCATATTTTCATGTACTCAACCTAGGATTTTTGTTTTCTCTTTTTTCCCAGTTTCGTCTACAAAAAACCTGTGTAATATGTATATATATATATATATGTGAATTATAATATATATATATATATAAATATGTATATGAATTGGAATATATATATATATATATGTATATATATTGTAATATGTGATCCATAATTTATGATCTTTTTAATGTTATCAATTTTTTTAGTCTTCCAAAAATAGATATTTTTTGTAAATTTAAAATTATAAAACTAAGTCTAAATATAATAAATTTTAATATATTTATTTTTAGAGGAAATAAATTTTAATATGTTACAAAAGGTTAATGATTCTCCTACATGATAAGTTCATATTTTCATATACTCAACCTAGGATTATTGTTTTTTCTTTTTCCCAATTTCGTCTAAAAAACCTGTGTAATATGTGTGTGTGTGTATATATATATATATATATATATATATATATATATATATATGAATTGTAATATATATATATATATATAAATATGTATATGAATTGGAATATATATAGACATATATATTGTAATATGTGACCGATAATTTATGATCTTTTTAATGTTATCAATATTTTTAGTCTTCCAAAAAAAACATAATTTTTTTAAGAATATAAATTATAAAACTAAGTCTAAATTTAATAAATTGTAATATGTTTATTTTTAGAGGAATAAATTATAATATGTTACAAAAGGTTAATGATTCTTCTTTGCAATTTTTCCTCCAAAAAAAAGTGACCATGACGCATATCTCAATTTTGCATCCATATTCATAAGCCATATTAGATTTAGTGCATCATTGCTATAGGAACTAATATTCACTAATCAAACTAATTGTAAATTATTAGGCATTTCATATCACATGATTTACAAAACTCGGTAAAATGTAGAAATATGGAATACTAGGTACGGCTAATTAAATACATTACTTTAAAAATATAATATTATTGTTATCAAAAATATAATATTATTGATATATTTCATAAGAAGAGGAAAAATTAATTCTTTTGAAGGTAAAAAAATAATTTGAAATCAGTGCTTACAATCTACAACGCATATAAATAATGAGATAAGGACATCGTCATTTCTCTATTATTCAAAAGTATTACACGAGTTCATAGCGTACATGAAAATTCCAATACTCCTTTAATAATAGTTAAGAAGAAATATTCATTGATGTCTTCTAACTTACCCCAATATTTTAGTGTCGTCAAGTATTACCCGGATGTTTAATTTTCATTAAGTATTATTTTTTATTCACTAAATCTTATCTACAAAGCAATCAAAAGTCACATATGCATTATATCTTTTTTGATATTCATGATGGTTATAATCTCTTACTTGAAAAATGAATGGGCAATGAGGTGTTACTAATGAGCATGTCCTTCATTGCTCAAATAAGATTTTTTTTTGTTACTTCGTCTTAATTCTCTCAAGTAATTATCCTAATTTTATTTGAAATATTTATTTTGGTACATTTATATTTTCTGTCGGAGAGCATGTCTAAAGTTGTGACAAGAAAACTACAAAATAATCAACCTTACCCTCAAAGGCCAAGGCGTCTGTAAATGACGCAAACAATATATATGACATTGTTAGTATAGTTTCATTTTAATCAAATATAATGATTTCTTTTGGTATGTTCATATGAAGGAACATGATTCTCATTTATTGGAGAGACTTATGTATGGACTGTGCATAATCCGATATAGAAAGGCAAATTATGCTCAATGGCCAGGAGATGCGAAGGACACAATGAGATATCAAACACTGTCAGAATAGTTCTATTCTAATTGCACGAAATCCTTACTCCAGGTTCTCAATTTGAATAATTTATTGGCATTATTACTTAATGCATACCCCCAAGTATGTTGAAACTCTCACATTGCAACCTCCTGTTCTAAAACAGCTTATTGCATCCCCCAATTGCAATAAATATGTCAATGTGAAACTGGAAAAAAATAACATCCAAACACTAGCTATTATAGAGGGGTAAATTTTTCAATACTTAATGTGACATTACAATGATAGAAAAATTATAGAGAAAGGAAGAAGATCATAAAGACATTGTTCAAAAAAAAATGAAGACATTGTTCAAAAAAAAGATAAAAAAATAAAGAGGAAGATAAAGAGGGGAACAGTAGAAGAGTCCTGTATTTATAAAAAAAAAAAAAAAAAACTCTCCTCCTCTCTATGTGGCGATCTATTTCTGCGGCTCCCGATTTCTACGGCTCTCGATCTTCCTGGTTGAAGCGAAAATTCTGGCTTATGGAAGATTCGACAAGAGCCACCAGAGCGACCATGCGTTTGAGTGGAGAAATGGATTGAGTGTTCATGTTTCCTATGTTTGCTTCTGGTATGATTTGTTTCTGGGTTTCAATCAAGCCGATGATTATTTTTTTCCGGGTTTCGATTCTAGATTTGGTTGATTTGTGGTTCGATTCGGCTTTCTTCTATGTCAATTTTGATACATGTTTTATTCTCCCCATCTCTGATCTCTCTCTGCTCTCGCTGTCGCTGCCCGAATACCACAGATAGAAAGAAAGTTCGCCCATCTCCGGGGAGCTCATTTATTTTCTTGAGTTATATTGACTTGGGTGAGATGGATTATATTGAGAATCAACCAATTAGAATAAAATTAAAGAAACCTATGTGAAGGGATTCTTGGGCATTGTCGGATTCTGAAACGACACTGGTGGTGCTGACCGGAATCTGGGTATTGAGAGTCGGCAGGGGTGGTTGTGTTAGCATTCCCAATACGTGAGTGACAAGAGAAAGCAAAAGAAAACAATAACAAGATCAAGAACACATGAATTTACGTGGTTCACTAGTTTTGAGACTAGCTACGTCCACGGCCAAACCAACCAATTTATTGATGAGAAGCCAACCCAATTACAAGCACACACCAAGTCATGACCCTAGCATCTACTTATATACTAGTAAAAGACTTGGAGCCCAAGTAATGTCCAAAACTAATCCGAGACAAACTAGGAAATAATTCCTAAATTGTTTCCTGAACCAACAAGGACACTACCAAATATATTAGTCAAAGTAGACCCCTACAAGGATTCCTTGTTGCCAAAGTAATGTAATTACTTCCAAAAACTACCCTTTGACCATTCCATGCTAGGATTTTGAATCAACCAAAAATCCCAACAAACCTCCACCTTGATTCAAATCCCATAGCTACCGAACCAATTCTTCTCATCAATCCAACAAACCCAATTCGAGTGTATTCCCAAATTGCGGAATTGAACACACTCCCAATGCGTCCCAACAAACACAAAGACAATGTGTCCCAATAAACGCTCCCTAATGCACCATGACTAATGCATACCCCAACGTCACTCCAATGACACTTAGTGACAAAAGTGCCTATCAAACAATGTCATGCCAATTCGCGCCGCCACTCGCACCAATGCGCAAAACCAATAACCTGATGCGCGCCAGTCCAAGATCCAATCGCGCGACCAACCGATGCATGCACAATAACACGCCACTAACCCCGCGTGCCCAACAACACGCGCTCATGCTCCATGCCTGGAGCCCGAACCGCCCCCAAGCGGCCTAGAGAGTTTCATCGTCCTCGAGCGTCCCTCCTCCTCCCCCTGAAGCGAGATCTACAAGTGATCGATTTTTAGGACACTCCCTCTTCCAATGACGTTTCTCCCTCAATTTGCTAGTTGATTCAATCCGCCTCCACCTAGGATTGAATCTTCCTAGCCGCCAAATCCAGATATAGATCCTGATCACTCGCCGGGTTGAGCACGCCATATCGATTGACGAATGCCAGAACCGAAAGCGTGCCGGATGTACTAAAACTAGATCCACAATTCCGATGCTCCACAATAAGAGCCCGATAGCTCCCCCAACAAGGAACCCGATAGCCTCCCAACAAAGGCTTGGTGTGCTTGCACCCCCTGTTTCAGAGGCCCACCAGCGGAAATCCAATCTTCCCATCAAACGCGACAGATCTTGATCACGAACTAGTCATTGCTTCTCTTGAGACTCAACGAACCTGGCTCTGATACCACTTGTTAGGATTCCCAATACGTGAGTGACAAGAGAAAGCAAAAGAAAACAATAACAAGATCAAGAACACATGAATTTACGTGGTTCACTAGTTTTGAGACTAGCTACATCCACGGCCAAACCAACCAATTTATTGATGAGAAGCCAACCCAATTACAAGCACACACCAAGTCATGACCCTAGCATCTACTTATATACTAGTAAAAGACTTGGAGCCCAAGTAATGTCCAAAACTAATCCGAGACAAACTAGGAAATAATTCCTAAATTGTTTCCTGGCCCAATAAGGACACTACCAAATATATTAGTCAAAGTAGACCCCTACAAGGATTCCTTGTTGCCAAAGTAATGTAATTACTTCCCAAAACTACCCTTTGACCATTCCATGCTAGGATTTTGAATCAACCAAAAATCCCAACAGGTTGCTATGGAGGTAACCATTGTAGGCGAGCTGATATTCATATTTTTATTAGGTGGACAATTTTACCCTTCAAGAAAAGGATTTATTCATCAACTAACGGTTTAGTCCGTTAAATTGTGGATGGAATTTTTTTTCCGAGTTTCACATTGACATATTTATTACAAATGGGGGATGCAATGTGAGAGTTTTAGGAGTGGGGGTTGCAATGTGAGGGTTTCGGCATATTGGGGGTACACACACTTTGTGTTTGACGCGAACAATCGTACTTTAAGAATAAGAAAAAACAACTAATATTCAGAGGAATTACACCCATATCATGGTGGGTACACACACTTTGTGTTCAATAATTGTTCGTCAAAATAAACTTCTTAATTCCTTCGCTCTTAGAATCATTCAGGTTGTTCATCAAATATTGTTCTCCTATAGCCTATTATGGTGGGTACACTCTTTGTGCTTCGATGATTGTTCTTCAAAATAAACTACAATTTCACTGTTTATTTCCTACACTCTTAGAGGCATTAAGGTTCTAAGAAAGAGTGAGAGATATAAAATGAAATATTGTTAACCTCCAGCCTGTTGAGGAGTACATGCCTTGAAAAGCCATGAAAGGAAAACAATTGTTAAGCTTGAATGTCAGACAAGCATTAAATTATGCACTTACGATAAAGGATTGGTATCATCGCAATGCTCACTGGAATAAGAGTTATTGCGTTACTCCCCACAGAAGACCTGCACTTGACACTTTACCAAAACATAGCTCCCATATTACAATGTATTTCCAACTTTGAGGCCTTTGTGTTATTCCTATGAATGAACGGCACTTGGCACTTTACCAAATTATGTCTCATTTATATTGAAGTAAATAGTATATGTACCAATACTCCTAAGTCCCGCGCGTACGCGCGGGGTCACGCCTAGTAAACTCTAATAAACGATAACAAAGTTTTCAGGGTAGAAGTTTTCATGGTTTGTGAAGGTCTTTGGAGATCAGGAATGCCCTCTTCAGTGGGTCACATCAACTGCATGAGATTGTTGAAGTAGTATATAGAGCACTAATTTGAACTCAAATTTCAATAATCTGCTAATTTATTCTTATTTGCTATGCTCTTATCACGCTAGTATTATCTTGTAATACATCCTTCTCTTCAAAATTCAGATCAAGAAACACCTAGTATTGCTCCAGCACAAAATCAGTAAGTCTACAGGACAAAAGCTATTTTGAGCTCTGCTTCTCACACACCAAAGGCCTGTATCATGCATACTATCTTACGCCTGTATCAACATGACTTTGGATTTCTTACAAGGAGCCAATGTGGTATATAAGATTTCTTTCTCTGTTGCAAGAAACAATTCATATTTGTCGGTAGAAATTAAAATTCAGTTCATAAACTTCATAAGTAGGAAAATAAACAATTAGGAACTACCTTTTAGATATTGTGTTACTTTCTTAATTACAATTACACCCAATCCTCATTTCAAAAGAGCTACCTCACGGAATACAAGCATTCTCAAAGCATTAAAATCAGGATTTCCGTACACCGATAAATTGCCAAAGTCTAGAATAATCTCGAGTTTCATTATGGCACTCTAGATTATTCTAAATAAATTTTAAATACTGAATACAATTTAAAATTTATACTAGAACAACTTAATTTTTTGGTCAGTACAGTAGTCGTGCAACAGAAACTGTGCAGATGTCCAATTTCCAAGGGTTGATGTCAGCACTTTTTGTGCTTTATGCATATTGGTTGGCTGATGAATTTCATCTGGGGCGTCCATTATTGAACCACAATATCCTAAGCAAACAATTTGATTACTTGTTTCTGACAAACCCAAGATATATAGTAATATAATTCTTTAGTAAATTCACATACAGCACAGCAAAAAAGGTGCTTCTACAGCCTGGCATAAAATTGCGGGTATCCGGCAAGTTTTTTTTAACAGAGACTAAAGCAATTGTTGGATTCAAAGTTGGTGTTAGTGAGAAATAATTGAGTAATCATACTAGTGATTATGAAGCAAAAGATACTAATATCTTGGCAGCTTTCGAAGTTAAATATAGCAGTTCTTGCCAAATTAAGATGGGAATAGATTTAGATGCAAAAATAGGAAAAGAGAGCAAATCATCCTTCAGAAAGATAAGTCAGTTGTTTGCCCCTCTCTACATGATCAACTATGAATTTTAGCGAAATTGAGCAGCTAGATATTAAGGAAAGAATTAGCCAGATGGAGGTACTATAATGCATCATAGCCTACGGAGTGAGTAGCAAACTGGAAAAAAAAAATCATATGTTTTGGAGCAAGGGAAGGGACAGTTACTGCGTAGTGTCAAACACATGTGAGATAAAGAAAAACACAAGCAAGCCACAGGCTTTTACCGGAGGAGTGCTACAATCAATCTTACCCCCAAAGATTCTTACAAAATAGTTGGAACTTGAAAGCATTTAGATACACATTGAGATTAGATGCAAATTACAATAACCAGGGGCACCAAAGGAAACGGGAACTAGACATTTTACTCAGTTAATAGGTATTTGGAACACAATATGTTTCCCATAATGGATTATTAAATTACCACATACACACAAAGTTGGTGAAATAGCTTCCTATTAAAAATCATTAATGAGAGCTCAATAGGAGGATCTGCAGTATTCAAGAACTCCAAAAATTGAGAAACACAAATCCGATTATTTTTCATTTTCTGTCCTCTGGTTGAAGATATTTTAGTTTCGACTCATTCCAAATATTTTATGCTATACTTGTTTCGACTCATTCCTCTGGTTATATTTGTACTGATCAAAAACTACATCAAACATCTAGCTAATAACTTGAAAAGTATAGCCAGAAACATTTATGCAAATTGACATCTATATCACGATGAGGATATAAGTAATACCTTGGACTATGCTCGACTCCGGCTGATTTGCAAATCAGTTACCGGCTAAAGAGAGGAAAAAGTATGTTCCAGTATTTTCATGTACGAATGGCTATTTATTCCTGAAATGAACCACCTAATTCCTTCAGAGGCTTTGCTCCAAAAAGGAATTCGTTTTTTTTACCATACATGATCTTAATAAAACATGCATAAATCGGATTATCCTTAAAGTAAGCTAACAGGGGATAAATAATAATGTACCGGTGCAATCACACATATTACCATAACTATGCGACAAAACAGCTACAAATTCGTAATCCGCTTATCTAAAAATTCATTGTTCAAAGATAATGAACCGTACCAGTAATGGGTATAGGTGATTCATCAATGCCTTGTTTATTGAGACTCAATGAAGATAAATTGTGCCAGAAGCCCTCTTCCACGCGAGTCTCAAACGTTGCAAACTGAAGAACCCTCCTCTCATTCCCAGATATTCTCGCCGTCTAGTTGGGCGGTTTCCACAACTCCAGGAATTCAGCAAAACAGTGAGCTTCTTATGCAAGTATATTGTTGACAAACAAGAGTAGAAGATACAATTACACTCTCATGCACACCATACAAGGTTACTTTATAATTTATAGAACCTTATTGTGTCCACTTAAATCTTTATTCTAGCATATTCTAAGGTAAACGAATGGGATCCTACGAGGAACAACTTGTGTTTCTTTTGGGTCCAAATGAAATCACTTGATAGAAACGTAGGACACAGAGTATAAGCGAGAAAAAAGAAAAACTACTTCTGCTGAAACGTGGGAAATTATACCATCAATTCCGGTCAGTAAAGCGTTAGCCCATATTAATGCCGCTACTAAAAACCAATTATGAATGTTTTAAGATTCACGTGAAGGAGGAGGATCCCAAAATAACCTTCCAGTGAGAAAAAATACTAAAAGTCAACTTCAATGACAATTACCGGATATGAAACAAAAAATTGAACTGGACCAGCAATGAGTTTGGGGTTTATCCTAAGCCGAAGAACAGCACATATGACGGATAGACTTACACAAATTGTGCTTTTTGTTGCAGGAAAATTCATTCGATAATTGACAGTAAGTAAGTCACTTGGAATTGCGAAACCAAAGTCGCTTCCTGCAATTAACACCGTAACATAACACCGTAACAGGGACCCGGGAGAAATAAAGTTGTGAATTTTCCTATAGAGCTCTATTTACTGTCTCCTCTTAATACTTTCGTCACCACTTTCGCAACCCACAAATATATGAACCACCATTTTATACGGAATAGAGTAGGACAATGTTACCCTAAAAAACTGTTGTGCTATTGGTGAAATCGACCGTTCCAAGATAATTTTGTTGATCTTCTTGCAGGAGATGTAGAGAAAGAGATTGGGTCAACAGCACACATCCAACCGAGAAACTGAAATTGGAAGAAGAAGATGAGGATGAGACGCACCGATAGAATTGAAGCTGGGTTTTGTTAAATATCGAGCGATTGATTAGGGTATGCCTTCACCGTCGTCGTCTTCTTCATCCGCTGCAGCATCTTCGACGCCTGTCCGAGCATCTCCAATTAGTAGTCCCATTGTCTCTGCTTGAGGGCGCCGCAAATCGAGAAGAAGAAGAAGAAGAAGAAGAAGAAGAAGAAGAAGAAGAAGAAGAAGAAGAAAGCTTCAGAGAATTAGACAGAAGACGTAATTCATTCAAAAGATGAGTAAACTATTACAATTACCCACCTTTATAGTCTAGGGGCGAGTTTGTAATAAACAAAAGTGCATAACGGTCAAAGCCATCTAAACATAACTGTGACCAACACTAACCAATCAGCCCTCTCCCCTCCGCTGGGCTGGACGGCTGACCTGGACACTTAAATGGAACAATGGAGTTCCATTTAACCATTTGAACTAAACGGCTACCTCCAATGGACGGATCAGATTAGAAAAGAAGAATCTGATCCTACGGTAACTGCTTCATCCTAGCTTCATGTCATAAGTTTAGGGTTGTTGGCACTTTAGTCCAGGTTGATGAAACCTGAAAATGTCTTCCCCTAAAATGATTCATGACCTCATGAATCCAATGCTGTAAATTGAGCTCTGAGGTCATAGTAATCCTCCCAGGTGGCCTCAGCTGGAGATAGGTTGAGCCACTGCAGATGAGTGTCCCTTTTTGACCAATTATCTCTCACCAATGGCAATTGGTTCAACTAGAAACTGGCCTTCAGGTCCAACTGCTAGTAAGGTTGATGATGCTGGGTGATTACGAATGAACTTCTTCAGCTGTGAGACATGAATACAAGTTGAATCTTGGAATGTGCAGGAAATTGCAATCTATAAGCCACCTTGCCAATCCTTTGCAGAATTTGAAATGGTCCATAAAACCTGGGAGACAGCTTGTAGTTTGCCCTAAGCCGTACAATGCTTTGCATATAAGGCCGGAGCTTCAAGAATACCCAGTCATTAACTGTAAATACCCTCTCTGTCCTGTGCTTGTTAGCATAATGCACCATCATTTCTTGAGCTTTCACCAAGTTGTCTTTCAGAAGCTGTAGTAATCTGGATCTATCAGCGAGGAATTCATCAACTTCAGCATTGCCAGTCTTATTAAGCTGGTGGAAATTGTAATGCTGGGGTTTGTACCCATACAAAGCTTCAAAGGGGGTGAGTTCCAATGCAGTATGGTAATTATTATTATACCACCATTCAGCTAGACACAGCCACTTAGCCCATTTGTGTGGTCTGTCAGCACTTAAGCACATGAGATATAGCACCAAACACTGGTTGAGCCTTTCACTTTGACCATCTATTTGAGGATGATATGCAGTGGTGTACTTCAACTGAGTCCCAGACGTTTTAAAGAGAGTATGTGAAACAATCCGGTATCTCGGTTCAGGTTTAAGGAGACAATCGATAACAAAAAGTAGAATCTTAACTATTAAGATTACATTTCATCTAATAAATACAACAATCTCGAGAAGATAAGTTTACAAATGTAATGTGATTGAAGTAAGCCATGTGATCTACTAAGTGATCAAATCTAAGCTAAACTTCTTCGTCTCAAAACGCGTTCCCATCCCCCACCTTAATTGATAACCTGCGATTTTAAAATGGCAAAAGCTGACGCGGTTTTGAAGAAAATGACAAGTAAAAACTGAGTAAGTACACACTACGACATGTAAAGCAACGAGTGGTTCAGAAGGATGAGTTGAAACAAATCAGAAGATTTAAAACAATAAAATTAACACGTTGGAGAATTAGGAACAACTGAAAGTAATCGAGTAACAAAAACATCCCAATTTTAGAACATGGAGAAACCACGAGTATTCGGTAATATAACCAGAGTAAGCAAGTCCATTTAAGTTGATAACGATATTCGTTCATGAGTAGCCTAATCTTTTCAAATCATTTCAATCGATTAGGGCATATCTAGATCCACAAAAAATATCAATAGAGTAGTCAAAGTTTCTTTCAAGTTCAATTTAACCGTTAAGTTTAGCTGAGGAATGTCCAGAGCCACCGGCATGATCGATGTAAACAGAGGCATCACGAAATAATCACAAAGGGTTCCTTCTAGGGTCTATCAAACCCATTTCACCCGAGCGTTAAGGGAGCCCATACGTCAACCCGATCACAAAAATAGCTAAAAGGCCTTAAGTGTCGAGGACCCTATACCGTAGTGAACCTTACTAAAGTATAAGTAGCACTCTATAGCTTTACAGTCCCTTTGCCGCAATAACTTGGTGCATTTTGGCTCATTTGGAGCGGATTTGTGAAAAGTTAAGTTCTATCCAATAATAAGAAGCATTGCTTCAATGGTCTTAGCAATAAGAAAATGGAGGATCGCTTGGCGCAACCCATTAATAATACAACTCTGTACATTGTCCTAAATCTATTAGAGGTATCTTATTACCTTTATTTCTCATAACCAAAGTTGGTATACAATCTTCACAAAGTCATTTCCAAGAGTTCTCAATATAAATCAATAATTGTAATTTTTTAGTATAAATCATGCTTTATATACTCTTCCAAATAAGACGATATTCATTTAAAACGTCACACACATGGGCACAATGTGATAATTGAAGTTCGCACATATGTATTTTATTTCTTCTCTTTACCATAGACAAAATCAGATTATCAACTTATCACATGTAAAGTTCTAAGACTTATAAAGAGGATTCAATTTATATCCAAACAATTTCGAGTATAAATCATGCTTTGCATTCTTTTTCAATTAACAAAATATTCATTTGATTCATCACACAAACATTCAAATTTTGATAAGTAATATTCGCACATATGTACTTACCTCTGAGCCATGAAAGGCACAAAGCAAAGGTAGGACTCCTACAACGCTCGTCTCATATTGGATCCGAGTCTCACAGTAAATGCTGCAACACGAATACGTACGTCTATTGCGTAACGATCCTCAACACCGGCTGGATGCACACAATTAAAGTATACAACCTATTAGCATATACCCTCTATATGAGGTTGTATGCAAGAATGCAATGAAATGTAGGTTATGCAAGCTAACTGCCGAAAACGCCCCTGATACTCCGAAACTGTCTAGTTGCCCGGACCCAAAATCATACTCATATTGGCAAAAAAACATGCAATAATGACTCCTGGCTCTCCCATATGGACTTAGCAACGAAATCTATAACTTTCAATAAATTACACTTACCCTACTAAATTTTTTTAAAAAATGCACAAATGCCGCAACTGTTGACTTGGTCAACCCTAGCCTAGAATGACATGCAAGTACTCCAAATATCATAAAACAAATGCTGACAAACTCCAAGTTACTAACTTGATCTCAATTCGAGGCTTAAGTGAAATGATAATTTTGCCCCTCCTATCTAGATCAGTCAAACTAGGGTTTTTGAAAAGTCAAAATTGGTCATACTTGATATTTAGACTCAGATGATGAATACGGACAAGTTTCATGAAGAACATAAGGCTTGAAATGTTATTTAGAATATCGAAATCAAAACTCAAATATATAGGAAAATCAACTCAACTCAACTTTAGAGATGATTTTTGACCAATTGAGTGGAATACTTGGAAATCTAAGAATAGGATTTTGAACATGGTAGTTCAAGGATTCCAAAAAATATTTGAACTTACAATAATTCAAAATAAATAAAGAGTTATGCTTGTTCAAATTTGGGTAAAATAATGAATCGACAATTAGAAAAATTCAAGTGTTTCTTATAAGTTCAAAGTAGCAACTTTAGACTCTGTTTGTGAGAAATCCATGAAGAATTTGAAGATGACTCGTACGGGATAAAATGAAGTATTATGTACCAGCTACACATTGGAGAAAGGAAAACAAGATTTCATAAATAATTGAGGAAGTTATGATTGTTTGAAAATGACTGTTTCAAACCGAAACCCAACACTTCGAAAAATATCTATTCTCGACAGATTCAAGAACATGAATGCAGCGAGTTCAACTCAATTATTGTGTTATAGAGACCGCAATTGACAAAATATAAAACACGAAAGTTGTAGCCAATCATTTGTGGATTCCGAAAAGCTAAAGTTTCCCAAGTTTGAGTGTGTAACGAGGGAGATACAAGCCCGCGAACAGGGGAAGTATTGCATGCTGGAAAACGAAGAAAAATCGAGAAAAACCATACCAAACCAAACTCAAATCCAATTCTGGGCAGATTAGGGCTTGCTAAAAGGTTTAACCGAGCCCTAAGGGTCATTTTGATCCAATACCCATATAAAAAGATCAAGAAATTAGAGCTTACCAAGAATAACGTGGCTATGGAAGTTTGGCGGAGGAGGGGTTCGGCATGAATGGTGGCGGGAGCAAAAATCGTCGAATTGGGGGCCATGCTTGTACTTTACGGACTCGCCTTGATCTCAAGAGAAAGAATATATGGGTTAATAGAATTGAAATGCAACGAGGAGGGAGGAATCGACAATGAACCGTGCTAGGGTGCATACCTTCTGAATCGAGTTTTCTCTCTCAGTTCTTGATGAAACCCCAAACTGTTTGGGGCGTTTTGATCCCTGAATTGAGGGATACTACCAGCGGTAGCAGATCTTGAAGATTGGTGCTGGTGATGGGTTTGAAGCTTGGTGGTGGTGGTGCTTGAATTGTGTTCTTGGTTGTTGGAGGAGAAAACAAGGGAAGAAGATGAGAGATGAGAGGAGAGTTCGCTGAAAATGGAAGGAAGTGAGAGTTGGCGAGGTTTTACCACCTAAAGGGCATGTGGCAAACTTTTCCAAGGGCATTGACATGTTGTTTTCATGCACTAGGGGAGAAACTTGAAGTTTATTCAAAGTTAGGGTACAAACTAGAATTAGATGTTGTACAAATTTAGAGAATTCCTCTACCACCCCGAACATTACTAGAGCATCAAAATCATTCTACTAACTTCCAAATATTGCCAACACACCAAAATTCCAACTATATAGCCGAGACATACTATTTACAAATTCGCCCCAAAAGTCTTTATATTGCACTTAAGAACACTCTCGGGAATTAGGGGTGTTACAATCTACCCACCTAAAAAGAATCTTCGTCCCAAAAGATCACATCCTATACTTACCCCTATTCAAGAAATGCAAATGAAATACAGCACCGTGACTTAGTCTATTAGACTTAATCAGACAAGCACATAAACCGCTCTTGTCGGATGTTCTGCTCCCAGTAGATGGCTTCCTTAGTTGGTCATTTAGCAATACCTTAACGGAAAGAAATTCCTCATTCTCACTCTCCACACGATGGGGCATATACTACATACCAGCCTAAACACTCATCACATTAGGGTTTCATATAAAATTAGCTCAAGTAAATGGTCGCACTGAATTTTGAAAAGTTAGACCCAAATTCAATTTCTCATGTTTACAAAGCAATTTAAAAATTTTCAAGCATTTAAACAAATCTCGAACATTTTAGAAAAATACTTTTACCGATACTAACATGTCATTTTGCTTTGCTCATCCGCATTAAAGAAAATGTTTTCTTACCTGTATAGGATTAGATAACCAATCACCTCAAGTGTTCCACGCATACGAGGGAGAAAAGAGCACTATGTGTCGTCACACAACGTGCCTCTCCATCACAACTCGCATGTGTTTCTAATGTTCCAACTTAGCATACACAGAGGGTACAACTTATAGCACCGTCCTACTAAGAGTCACGCTAGCGGACTGGTAAACAAAGCGTACCATATCACTTGGCATTAAGTAGCTCGAAAAGCCAATAATTTTCAGAAACTATTCTATTTGTTTTATTGTCAAAACTTTCAAATTTTGGAAAGAACCATGTCAAATTGAACTCAAAACAATAAAAATAAAGGCCAACTAATGTCTTAAACTACCTCACTCGTTGATGAGAAATGAGGGGTCTTAGGGTCTTCTAAGCCAAAACGTCGGTATTCTCTCGTCGACAAAATAACATAAAAATGGAAAAAGTCATTGGTACACATCACACAAGTATAGCAAGCATATTGACATAAATTGGCATGTCACACAAGTATAACGCATGTAAATAGGCAAGTAAGTTTTGCTTGAATCACATCTCAATTATCCACTGATATTTATTCAACATGTGTAGTACAAATCAAGATTATGATAGGTAAGTACCCCAACCCGTCGGCTTGTTTACTCTTTTATTATCAAGTTATGTTATCCTAATCAATTTTAAAATTTCAAAAATGTGTGTTTTTTCTTATTCACTAATAATGGAAATCGAAAAGTCACTTTAACCGGAGAACCAATGCTCTGATACCAGCTGAAATAACCCGGGATCTCGGTTCAGGGTTAGGGAGACAATCGATAACAAAAAGTAGAATATTAACTATTAATATTACATTTCATCTAATAAATACAAAAATATTGAGAAGATAAGTATACAAATTTAATGTGATTGAAATAATCTATGTGATCAACTAAGTGATCTAATCTAAGCTAAACATCTTCGTCTGGATACGCCTTCCCATCCCCCACCTTGATTGATGACCTGCGGTTTTAAATGGTAAAAGGCGACACGGTTTTGAAGAAAATGATCAGTTAAAACTGAGTAAGTACACACTACCACATGTAAATCAACGAGTTTATAGAAGCATTAGTCGAAACAAATTAGAAATTTAAAATAATAAAATTAACAGGTTGGGAAATTTGGAACAACTGAAAGTAATCGAGTAACAAAAACATCTCAATTTAAGAAAATGGAGAAACCACGAGTATTCGGTAATATAACCATATTAAGCAAGTCCATTTAAGTTGATAACGATATTAGTTCATGAGTAGCCAAAGATTTTCAAATCATTTCAATCGATTAGGGCATATCTTGAGCCACAAACAACATCAATAGTCCAAATTCTTTCAAGTTCAATTTAACCGTTAAATTTAGCTGAGGCATGTCCAGAGCCACGAGCAGAAACGATGTAAACAGAGGGATCACGAAATAATCAAAAAGGGTTCCTTCTAGGGTCTATCAAACCCTATTTCACCCGAGCGTTAAGGTAGCCCAAACGACAATCCCCGCTCACAATAAAGCTAAAAAGCCTTAAGTGTCGACACCCCAATACCGTAGTGACCCTTACAAGTATAAGTAGACCTCTATAGCTCTACAAACCCTTGATCGAAATACCTTGGTACATTTTGGCTCATTGGGGGCGGATTTGTGAATAATTAAGTTTTATCCAATAATAAGAAGCATTGCTTCAATGGTCTTAGCCATAAGAAAATGGAGGATCGCTTGGCGCCTCCCAATAATAGCACAACTCTGTACATCGTCCTAAATCTATTAGAGGTATCTTATTACCTTGATTTATCATAACCAAAGTTGGTATACAATCTTCACAAGTCATTTCCAAGAGTTCTCAGTATAAATCAATAATCATAATTTTTTAGTATAAATCATGTTTTTCATACTCTTCCAAATAAGACGATATTCATTTAAAACGTCACACACATGGGCACAATGTGATAATTGAAGTTCGCACATATGTATTTTATTTATTCTCTTTACCATATAAAAAATCAGATTATCAACTTATCACAAGTAAAGTTCGAAGACTCATAAAGAGAATTCAATTTATATCCAAACAATTTCGAGTATAAATCATGCTTTGCATACTTTTTCAATTAACAAATATCATTTGATTCATCACACAAACACTCAAAATTTGATAAATAAGATTCTATTGCGTAACGATCCTCAACACCGGCTGGATACACACAATTATAGTATACAGCATATTAGAATATACCCTCTATATGAGGTTGTATGCAAGAACGCAATGAAATGTTTGTTATGCAAGCTAACTGCCCAAAACGCCCCTTGTAAGGTCACAACTTTCATGGACCTGAAATACTAAGTTATTTCAAGGCCTTGAACCAGTTTTCAAAGCCTTGAATCAATTTTCACAGGCTTTTCTATTTCAAGGCCTTGAATAGGTTTTAAAGCCTTGAAACTGTTTGACCTGTATGCATGTTCTAATTGGGAGTTTTTCTAAACTATTCTGATTTGATTCTATCTCTCTCACCCCTATGCTTGATGTGTTATTATTTGATGATGAAAGACAATATGTTTTGATATATCTAACATCATTGAACCCATCTGGTTGACTCAGTTTTGCAAGGAAATTTTATTTCCTATGTTTGCAGGATTGGTTTCCTAATCTGGCTTTTGCAGAAAAGGAAAGATTAAGAGAATATGATTTTTTGATAAATCAGACACTCATGACAGCTTTTCAATTTTTTTAAAGACAAGATCACAACAATATCTCTAAATATTGTGATTAACTATCCGTTGGAGAAGGCTGATAAGAGAGTCAAAGTTGTTTCCTATAAAATGAGAAGTTGTTACTGAAAATCTGGGAAGATTTGCAGAGCTATTAAGCTGTATAAATAGAGCTGTTTTTGAAGCAACAACACATAACACTCAATGGAAAAAAAGAGAGACACATTTCTAGATTGACAAGTGATAAATCCATAATTGGAGTTATATTCTATTGTGATTACTTGTCGTTTTGCGTACTTTCCGATGCGTTTATGTGTGTTATAGGCCGATTTGTGATAGTTTTGAGCATACTTGAGTATTTGGACTTCATGGTGTAATCCGGGCGTTTTATGCATGTTTTATGCTTTATTTGTCGCATTTGATCTTCCGGTATTTGTTCGTGTTGTGGATTTCAGGAACCGGAAGCGTGGAGTGCGGATTTTGGAGCCGAAGCGACATTCGGAAAGAAAGAAACTCAAGGAATGCATGAGAGAATAGAAGAAGAGGACAAGCTAAGAGGAGAAAAAAACTTAGCCAAATTTTCAATAGGAGTGAAAAGAAGCAACACACATGGAAGATCAACGTGATCCTATAAGACAAAAGGTGATCCTATGATCACAAGATCAAGTGCAAGACCACCAACTTGATCCTACAATCAAGTAAGGTGATCCTAGGATCACAAATTGTGATCACAAGATCACATTACTTGATCTGACGCATGAAAAGGGAGTGAAATTGTTATTTTTAAAAACTTAAAAAAGAAGTAGCGTGTTTTAACAAGGAGGAACGACCTAGGGTTGAGATTATTGATCTATTCTACGCCACTGGAGAGAAAGGAGCATTCTTGGGAGCTTGGAGACCATCGTTTGATTCTCTATCTTCTTCCCCTCTTTAATTTTTGTTTATGATCACTGAAACTTTGTACTTTGATCATGTGTTTTAGTAGCTAAACCCTCTATTCGGGATATCTCATAGGGAACTAGGGTTTTGAACACCATATTTTGGTGATTTATGGATTATTCTTCATGTTTATTGACTTAATTGGATGGTTATGCTTAGTTATGCTTGATTCGTATGCGTAATCCTATCTTTCATATTTTTTGACGTCACAATAAGATTGATCTAGGTGATAATTATTAGAGGAATCAATAGTTATTGCTTGAACTTGAATCTTGCACTAGTCGAATCTAGGGTTGCGGAATCTTGCTAGTTAACTAGAACTAAGAGTTGATGTCAAGATCATAATGCATATTTAAACTTAAGTAGGCTAGAGGAATCAGGTACAAGTGTTTAAATATAGACTTTGGTTGAGGAATCTTCAAAGTGACATTGCTCGTTTGGCTAAGTAGAAAACATCCGTGTTGTATGAACATAAATCCTAAGTGGTGTGAATTCCCTAGTGAACCCGTAGAGATATCCCGAATTATTCATCTTCTTGAGAAACTCCTACAAATCAATCTCTATTAATCGTGAATTAATTCATCAAATTAATCGGGACTCTTGTCTTTTATTTAAGTAGAATTAGAAAACAAACAACGCGATTTTCCCACATAAGGTTTAGAATAATTAGCTAAGATAAAAAGAAGTCATTTGGGTTCGACAACCCGGATTTCCCGAATATTACTACACGCGACAGCCGTACACTTGCGGTTGGAACGTGTCAAGTTTTTGGCGCCGTTGCCGGGGACTTCGGCTAAATTAGTTATAATTCCTAGCCTTAGGGATTTTATTTTATTGTTTATATCTATTACTCACCTACTTTCTGTGTGTAATATGTGCTTTCAGGTTGAATTTCACGGTGCATGTCCCGTTCTCGAGACGAGCCTTTGCACCCAACACTTGAGGACCCGGAAACATTGTTACGCGCACACCGTAGAGACATGAGGAAGACAAGCTCAGTTGCTATGGATGACCAAACTAGAGCTGAGTTTGAGAGGATCCGCAAAGGTATGCAGGATGCGGAGGCAGCTAGAGCAGCAATTGTAGAGGATGCTGCCAATAGAGCACGAGAAACTGAGCAGTTGAGGGCTCAACTGGCTGAGATGCAGGCAATGATGGATCGCTAGGACCCCCCAAATCCACAACCACGTCCTGATGTTGGGGCACAAGTGGCGAACATCGGTGGGAACAATAATGGGAATAATGGGGGAAACAAGAGGCAGAACGCCGAGGAACCGGTTAACAATGCCGAGATTGAAGAACGCCCTATGGTGGATTATTTCAGGACTACTCCAGCGTGTTATCAGCCTACCATTGTCAGGCCGCAGATCAATGCCCAACACTTCGAGTTGCGCCAACATATGATCAATATGGTTCGTGATGATTGCGCATTCAACGAAGCTCCAGGAGATGATGCCAGTCACCATCTGCTGGTATTTGAGCAAATCACATCAACCATGCAAGACCAACGAGTTCCAGATGAAACAGTTAAGCTATTATTGTTTCCCTTCTCCTTATCTGGAAAAGCCAAGAAGTGGCTTATGGAGCTGCCAGCTGGGAGCATAGTGACATGGGCGGATTGTTCTCATGATTTTATGAGGAAGTATCTGCCACCATCCCGAGTCGCTCAGCAGATGGCTGATATTGCAAATTTCACTCAGGAAGAAGACAACCCATTGTGAGATGCTTGGAGGAAGTTTAGCTAAATTCTCCATAGATGTCCGAATCATGGGGAGCCATGGCACAAGCTCTTCATTTATTTCTACACTGCATTAGACAAGGAAACGGCTGACCAGTTAGATATGCTAGCTGGAGGTAACTTTATGGGGCTTGGAGCACAGCGAGCTCAAGATCTGCTGAACAACGTGTCAAAGAGAGAGTCTACATGAACTGAAACTCGTAGGTACTCCAAACCGGGGGATGCAGCCTTAGTCAACAAGATTGAATCTATGGAACAAAATCTGGAATCCATGACCTCAACATTTCACGGCATGCACCCTCCATCACAGAAGCCCATGGGTGAATTACTAGTAGATGAAAGCCATGGATATGATAATAGTGTTGAAGATGTGAATTTTATGCGACAGCAGCAATGGCCTAACACCTATCATCCCAACAATCGCAATCACCCCAACTTCAGCTATGCCAATCCGAAAAATGGATTATGTGCACCCGGTCAGATACCAAATGTTCCATATCAAGCGCAAAGGCAAGTTCCACAACAGCAGGGTCCACAAAAATAAGAGCAAGAGACGAATGCGTTATTGAGAAAGCTCCTAGCTAATCAAGACAGGATGGAGAGCACGATTGTCTCAATACAAGCCACAGTGAAGAGCCACGAGACCCAGATTGGGCAGATTGCCAATCAAAATATCAAACTCCCACCAGGTATGCTTCCTGCAAATACCATCACGCCTAATGAGCAGCTGAATGCCATCACAACTCGCAGTGGCATCACTACCGAGGATCCCCATATCCTAGCCACGCGCGAGCAGAAGCAACTAAGGCAACCGAAAAGGCGTTGTATGAAGCAATTCCCGTGCCTATCGTGATTCCCCAATCAAAGGACACGAGTAGGAAGTCGGAAGAGAACCAAAAGCTTAAGGAGTATAGCATGCGTGTGCCATACCCGTAGAGGTTGAAGAGCCAAGAGGATACAAAGCACTTCTAGAAGTTTGTGGATATCTTCAAGAAGCTGCATATCAATATTCCCTTTGCATAGGCCATATCACAAATGCCAAAGTATGCTAAATTTCTCAAGGACCTCCTTTCCAATAGGAGGCGCATGGATGATTTTGAGGCAGTGACTCTGAATGAAGAGTGTAGAGCCGTTGTTCAAAAAGTGCTACCAAAGAAGATGAAAGATCCAGGTGGTTTTATCATTCCTGTGACTTTGGGTGATGCCTTTCATGGTAGGGCATTATGTGATCTTGGCGCTAGCATCAACTTAATGCCTACATCAGCTTTTGAGCATCTTGGTGTGGGAGATCCAAAACCCACTCGGATGTGCTTGCAGATGGCTGACCGCACCATCAAACGCCCAAGGGGTGTGTTGGAGGACGTGCTTGTGAGAGTCGAGGGACTTATCTTCCCCTCTGATTTTGTGATCCTAGACATGGAGGCCGACGATGATGTCCCCCTTATCTTGGGCCGCCCGTTCTTGGCTACAGGGAGGAAAATCATTGATGTGGCTAACGGAGAGCTAACTATGAGGACCAATGATGAGAAGGTGGCTTTCAACGTCTTTGAAGCTATGAAGTTTCCCGCGTATGCGGTGAGTGAGCAATGTTTTGGGGTGATACACACCAGATGAGGAGGATGACATTTTATTGGAGCGACTATATGAGGAGCTTTCTCTACTTGACTCTAGCGAAAAAGAGCAGGCTATGGAGACCCATTGGCGCCAGCCCTTACCCCTCTTTAATGAGGGAAGCAGGAAGACTCTTATTCCTTCTCTTGATATTGCTCTTATTTTAGAGTTAAAACCTTTACCTGCACATTTAAAATATTTATATCTTGGATCTAATGATACTTTACCTGTGGTTGTGTCTTCTTGTTTGGACAGGGAACAGGAGGAGCAATTATTGAAAGTGTTGCAGGAAAGGAAAGCAGCTATGGGATGGACCATAGCGGATATCAAGGGGATCAGCCCCACAGTATGCCAGCACAAGATCCGGCTCATGGAGGACAAGAAGCCGGTAGTTCAATTTCAGCGCCGCCTCAACCCTCATATGCAGGGGGTGGTGAAGAAAGAGGTGCTTAAATGGTTGGAGGCGGGCATCATATACCCGATTTCCGACAACACATGGACTAGCCCGGTGCAGTGTGTCCCTAAGAAGGGTGGTATTCATGTGGTGGAAGGGGAGAAAGGTGATCAAATTGCTACCCGTACTGTTACTGGGTGGAGAGTTTGCATGGATTACCGCAAACTCAATGATGCCACATTAAAGGATCACTTCCCACTTCCATTTGTTGATCAAATTCTTGATAGGCTGGCACATCAATCTCATTATTGCTTTCTGGATGGGTATTCCGGGTACAACCAAATCGTCATTGAGCCAGCGGATCAGGAGAAGACGACATTCACATGTCCCTATGGGACTTTTTCTTTTCGACGCATGCCCTTCGGGTTATGCAATGCGCCTGCTACTTTTCAGAGGTGCATGATATCGATATTCTCAGACATGATGGAGCAGAATTTTGAGGTATTCATGGATGACTTTTCGCTTTATGGTGATGGTTTTGATGACTGTTTGCAGTAGCTGGCCCGGGTTCTTGATAGATGTATTGACACTAACCTAGTGCTCAACTGGGAGAAGTGTCACTTCATGGTGACTGAGGGCATAGTTTTGGGGCACAAGATATCTCGCAAAGGTCTAGAGGTGGATAGAGGCAAGCTTGAGAAGCTTCCATACCCTACTTCTGTTAAAGGGGTAAGGAGTTTATTGGGACATGCAAGGTTTTATCGGCGCTTCATTAAAGACTTCTCGAAGATCACGAAGCCTTTGTATGGATTACTTGATAAGGTTGCGTTATTATATTTTAATGTAGAGTGCAAGTCAGCTTTTAATTTGCTCAAGGAGAAGTTGATTAGCGCGCCCATCATCACTACCCTAGACTGGACTTTACCGTTTGAGCTCATGTGTGATGCTAGTGATTATGCGGTAGGAGCTGTTCTGGGACAGCGAAAAGACAAGGTAGCTCATGTCATCTATTATGCTAGCCGGACCTTGAACAATGCACAGGTAAACTATGCTACTACTGAGAAATAAATGATATCTATTATTTTTGCATTGGACAAGTTTCGGCCGTATCTTGTAGGTTCTAAGGTGATTATTTTTACCGACCATGCCGCTCTCAAGTATCTTCTCACCAAGAAGGATGCAAAGCCAAGATTGATCCGGTGGGTACTTTTGATGCAAGAATTTGATATAGAGATTAAGGACAAGAAAGGGGTGGAGAATGTTTTGGCGGATCACTTATCCAGGTAAGAGATTGAGAAGCATGAGGAGGTGCCTATCAGAGAGGAATTTCCCGATGAACAACTTATGGTAGTGGTCGCAGCTGTGCCTTGGTTTGCTGATTTGGCAAACTTCAAGGCGCTGAACATTGTTCCCAAAGACATGTCCTCGCATCAGAGACAGAAGTTCTTTGCAGATGCACAACAATATTTCTGGGATGATCCCTATCTATTCAAGATGGGAGCAGATAATGTATTGCGGAGATGTGTAGCGCCACCAGACACGTTGGAGATTCTCAGACACTTCCATGAGTTAAACTGTGGGGGTCATTTTGGCAAGTCGCGCACAGTGGCAAAGGTACTTTAGAGTGGATTCTATTGGCCCACATTGCATAAAGATTATCATTTGTTTGTGCAGCAGTGTGACCGATGTCAGAGAACCGGAAATATTTCCAATGGAAACGAGATGCCTCAAAATTTCGTGTTGGAGGTAGAGCCATTTGATGTTTGGTGCATTGATTTAATGGGGCCATTCCCCTCTTTACATGGTAATCTTTATATCTTGTTGGCGGTTGATTATGTGACCAAGTGGGTGGAGGCTGTGGCATGTCCCAAGAACGATGGAGCTACTGTAGAGAGATTTGTACGCAAGAATATTTTCACGTGGTTTAAGACGCCCAGGGCTATTATTAGTGATGAGGGATCGCATTTCGTGAATAAAGTCTTTGCCAATGTTTTGATAAAATATGGGGTAAAGAAACATAATTTATCACTAGCCTACCATCCGCAGTCAAATGTGCAAGCTGAAGTGTCTAACCGAGAGATTAAGGGGATTTTAGAGAAGACGGTCAATCCGGGACACAAAGGCAGGTCTCTACACTGGGATGACAGTCTATGGGCATACAGGACAGCATACGAAACTCCCTTGGGCATGTCTCCCTACCAGCTAGTATTTGGGAAGTCATGTCATCTTCCGGTAGAACTTGAGCACAAGGCGTTCTGGACCTTGAAGAAGATCAACTTGGATGCTAAGCTCTCAGGCGAGCGAAGGAAACAAGTGTTAATTGAACTTGAAGAATTTCGATTGATGGCTTATGAGAGTGCAAGAATCTACAAAGAGAGGACCAAGCAATGGCACGATAAGCACATTATACCGCGAGACTTCCAGGTGGGACAGAGGGTGCTGATCTTTAACGCATGTCTGAAACTGTTTCCTGGCAAGTTGAAATCGAGGTGGAGCGGTCCTTTCACGATTACAGAGGTATATCCATGTGGGTCACTTGAAGTGGAAGCTGAGAACGATAATCGGTTCAAAGTGAATGGACAGAGAGCCAAGTCGTACGTGGACGGGAATTTCATTAGGGAAATTGAGCGCCTCAGCGTAATTCCCGTGTTCTGATCTCTTATGAGGTAACTGGGTCGGGTCGTCGACCTTAAATTACACGGCGCTTGTTGGGAGGTAACCCAACGTACTTTTATGCTTTAGTGTAGAGAGTATGTTTTTAAATACTATTGTGTGCGTTTTTCAATGCAGTTTTCTTATCTAAGGGGTGAGAGAGTGAGAATCTTACATTTGAATTGAGTCTATGCAGGAATACAGGTTGGAGACGCTATCCGGGCTTCCATCCTTGATGCGCGTGGAAGAAACACACAAAAATCGAGAAAGCGACGTAATAGTCACAAAAATTGAGGTCCTAAATCCTGAAGTTTATTCCGGTAATTTTGGAATAACACAAGCAAAAGGAGAAAGAGCGCGAAACGAGCTTTCCGACGATATATTATATGCGTGCATCGGAGTCTGGAGGGGTAAATTAGAAGAGAAAGAAGAAGAAAGAAAAAAAAAATTGAACAAAACGAAAGAAAAAAAAATGACGCTGATACTTAGAAAAAAGTGATGAAGAAAAATTCCCCCACACACTGTTAGTGCAGGATCAAATAAGTTGATCGTGTGGGGTGTTTCGCTGATCGCTGAATCAACTCATTAAGGGCAGATGGGTCTTTTCTCAAAAGGGAGAAGAGAAAATAAAAAAAAAAAAGAAAAGAAAAAAGAAAAAAGAAAGGAAGTCGCTGCATTAAGCACCGACGTTTCTTCTCGTTCAAACCCACGACAATCTCCAGAACACAGAGGACGCCCCACGAACAGAGCTGCCGACCGAAAATCACCGAATTTTGACGGCGGTTGGTGGGTTCTGCTCGGCAGAGCAGCGACGGCGACATCCTGTGTTCAACTTTGAAGATTTTTGCGAAGAATAGTGTGGGGGAAGCAAGTGAAAGCTAGGGTTTTCTCAAGACGAATCTGCAAATTCGTTATCAACCGGTTGGAATTTGATTAAACCGTTTGCGGGGTTGTGACGAGGACAGCGCGGACAAGCTATTGAGATAAAAATCTCATATCTCGAAAAGTATCGAAAACTTGACTGATTTTGTCGATTCAGCTTCGTTTGAACGGAACTCTAGGGCTTCAAGTATCGCTAATCTCTCTCTTCCGCAAGTAATTTTATCGAGTCTAGGAACATTAAGTAAAAGTCCAAATTTGTTATTGTTGTCGCTTAGTTGCGGCGTTTGGGGGCGATTGACTAGTGTCCTAGGACTTATTTGCTAAATTGCTTTATTGTTTTGATTCAGTACACACTCCTTTTCACGTGAACGTAGCGAATATAATCTCTAAATTTGAATTGCTACTTTCTTGTGCAATGAATTCATCTAGGGTTAAGAGGAGTAAGGCACCTGAATCTCGTAGTATAAAGAAACAGAAAGTAGTTGGGGAAGCAGAAACTGATGTCGTGACTGAGTTTGAGTGTCCTAGATCTCCACCTTATCAGTGGTTGAATAATCCATTGCCGGTTATCCCTGACGCTAAGGGGAGTAGAGGACATAAAATTAAGGATATTACAGACCCTGCGAAAGTGACCCCTACTAATTTTTGCAGCCTGAGGTTTGTGTGTTATCATGCCCATATTCACTTTCATACAAATGAGGTCCTTAAGTATAAGCCAAACCCTGAAAGAGTTTTTCAAGCTAAAAAAGTTGCTCCACCAGTTTGCGGTTTTGTGCCCCAAGAGTTGAAAGATTTAGTCGTGAGAGAGAACTTTGAGGGCATGGAAAAATTAATTAATGGTGATTCGTGCTCGGCCCTTGCTCATGATATGACCGTTAATGCCCGTTTTTCAAATTGTAGTTGTCGATATAGCGAGATAAGAGATGAGAGGGTGATTTTTGCTAGGAAAGTGTTTGTAGTCTTCACACCGGAGACTATTGCCAAGGCCCTTGAGTGGCCGCCCATCGAATCTTGTAAGTTTCGAGAGACTTTGGAGCGAGAGAAAATAGAAGATGAATTAGAAGAGTTTTGCTTCAAGGGAGTGCCGGGAGCCGCGTGGGTTAAAAAGGAAAACAAAAGGCATTGGCAAATCGATAACAAGTTTCTCCTTCGGCCCGCACGATGGTTGATTGAGTGGGTAGAGACATGGGTTTTGGGAATTACCTCGACCCGTTTTGTCGACTTAGAAACATGTGACATGGCCTATTGTCTATACAAGGGTTGGAGATTTGATATTCCCGCTCGGATTCACAGAAATTTCCGAGCAAGGTTGACGGAAAAGGGTAACCGAAGAGAGCCGGGGTATAATTATTTGCTCATGCATATGGCTCTAAAGGCAGGGTTGAATCTGCCAACTTGTGAGTGCGATCGGCGGATGCCCGCTAGGCGGTTCTATGCAAGCATCCCAGATCCTTTTGCAGTCAAGATGACTGGGAGCATGCCATCAAAAGGCGGTAAGAAGAAGGGTAGCAAGAGTGGACTGAGTCAGCCGGAGGCTGTTTTTGATACTGAGCATGCCATTAGATTGATGAGAGCAGATACTTTAAATGCTATTGGGCAGGTGTTGGATAAGGAGGATAGGCATTTTCTGCATGTGTGTAGCAGTTTAAGGAAGATAGGGGCAGAGCAGACTAGGCAGAACTAGTGGTTTGCCCAGATGAACGCTAAATACAATCTTGAGCTTCACTCTCAGCCTGGATTGTATGAGTAAGCTTCAGATGCCTATAGTAGTGATGAGGAAAATGGTGATGATGGCCCTGAGTAGATTCACCGCCCCTCGCATTAGAATTGCCGAGTCCTCTTGATTAATATCTAAATTCGTTGAGGACATCGAAGCATTCTAGTGTGGGGGATTTTTAATCTTGACTAGCAAGTCCTTGTCTGCATTAACCTATCACATATAGATTGTTAGGGCGTATTGTGTCGTCTTCGTGGTCCGTGTCGTTTGTAGTTTTAGTGTCGTAATGTGTGTGATAGTTATGTATATGTGTTAGTGTTTGTTTCTTGCACGTTTATTTAATTGAGTCCACCTAACCAAACTGAGTCAGTTTCGATTCTTCTTTCGCATCTGGCCTTGCATGTAGAGTTAGAATAAATAAAGTAATAATAAAAACATAAAGTAAAAAAAAAATAAGAAAAAAAATATTTAAAATAAGAAAATTTGAGAAAGGGCAATCAAAAGAAGCTTAAAATTTGGTACAATCGAGGAGTGTGAGAATTTTAGGCGTAGGGCGTGACTTGTGACCGAGAAGGACAAATTCAGTTTCCCCTAGTACGTATAGAGAGACTTCCTTTACTGGAATGTCTACCTATTTTACTACACTTACTTGATTTTCAAATTTAAAGTGTGTGTCGTTTTTTTTTACAAGAGTTGAGCTAGGTGTGAGCTAAACAAGCCGAACATTCATGTGTACGTCTTAGGTAGTCGCCAGCCTGCCTCGTAGTGGCACACAGAACAGCTGTGCGAGGATGCGTATTAGAGCACTCACTACTTGATAGATCTCACCTTGGTTTTATTCATAACCTCTTGACCTAGGGTGACAATTCTTGGCCTTCATCATAAATCGTTTAAAATCACCACTTTAGTGCATCACGAGGGGGTCGTAGTTGAGGGGGTTCGATGGCGGAGAGCTGTACTGCATATATTTGTGAGTTCTACATGATTGCTTGCTTATTATTACATATCTTCAAGGGGATGCGAGGGTGAGTGAGTAGGCTTGCGCACTTCGGTGTGGCGGTGTTCCATGTCACTATACCATGGACACAGTTGTGGAGAGCCGTGAGTGCGTGAAGTCTAATCCGCACAACAATGGGGTGGTTGATCTTAATTGGTGGGTCGTGCTAGGTATCGTTTCTTTTCATCATCACGATGTAAGAGGATCGGTTGGATTAGGCACGAGACTTACATACATTTAATTACTTGAGAGGGGGCATGTTTACATTCTAGTGTGGGGATGTCGACTTTTGACTACAGACATCGAGATTGAGCTTCTGACGACTACATCCCTACACACGCGCTTTGACTATTTGGCGGCTTTGTTTGGTGACACCATGTACTTCATTGAGTTAGGGGGAGATGAATTTTACTTGTGATATACATTCATTGGATCGTCTATTTCCTCCCCTTAACATATTTGCTTTGCTTGATTCTTGGAAGACCACTCGGATACTTTTGCGGCATTTTGTTATATTGAGAGATGAAAAAAAAATGAAAAGAAAAAAAGAATGAAAAAAAGAAAAAAAACAAAGAGAGAAAAGAAGGAGAAATGGAATAAAGGAATAAATTTGAGCTTATTGGAAATTGAGTGGTGGAAAGTTACTAGTTCGTTGACGACGGTTTGCATTTCGTGCACGTATCGCCATGGTGACCACGGAGATCGTTATTGTACCGGGGTTTGAGGGGATCGAGGGCCGGAGACGGTGAGTTTCGGGTTGCAGTTTCTATCATCGTGGTGAGGGTGTGTGATATGTGAGGTTTAATGTAAGAATGTGATGCTTAGGACTTGTTACTACATAATTATCCTTTTGTCCCTAAGCCTCAACATTCTAAACCGTTAGCGGAGTAGGAGCTCAGACCTTGAACGTGGCTTAGCCTAGCGTAGCCTCTTATTTTTGTCGACACATGCAAAGAGGTAGGTATTCCTTTACATAGTAACGCTAGGCTCTCTATACTAACTAGGGGAAATTCTCGTTGTCGAGTTTAGTTGCAGTTCACGCCTTGTTCCTAGATTGATCATCACTCCATGAGAACCGGTTTGAGCTAATTGAGATTGCCCAATCTCGCAAAATAAAAGAGAAAAAAAATGTTATTTTGTTATGTGCATTGTATATATTGCATTTTCATATTGTTGCATCGTTGAGTCATGTATTGAGTCGTGTTTATGTCGAGTCGGCTAGTCCTTGTTTGTATGCAAGTGGTGTTTCGAAAAGTATGAAATTAGTTAGACTCGTACCATGATTTGTTGGGGAGAAAGTTTTGAGATGATGGCCAGTTTTGATAGATTGCTCGGTCCGCGCAAATGGTATGTGTGGGGATATTTGATAACTCCATAATTGGAGTTATATTCTATTGTGATTACTTGTCGTTTTGCGTACTTTCTGATATGTTTATGTGTGTTATAGGCCGATTTGTGATAGTTTTGAGCATACTTGAGTATTTGGACTTCATGGTGTAATCCGGGCGTTTTATGCATGTTTTCTGCTTTATTTGTCTCATTTGATCTTCCGGTATTTGTTCGCGTTGTGGATTTCAGGAACCGAAAGCGTGGAGTGCGGATATTGGAGCAGAAGCGAACTTTGAAAAGAAAGAAACTCAAGGAATGCATGAAAGAATAGAAGAAGAGGACAAGCTAAGAGGAGAAAAAGACTTAGCAAAATTTTCAAGAGGAGTGAAAAGAAGCAACACACATGGAAGATCAACGTGATCCTACAAGATAAAAGGTGATCCTATAATCACAAGATCAAGTGCAAGACCACCAACGTGATCCTACAAGACAGAAGGTGATCCTATGATCACAAGATCAAGTGCAAGACCACCAACGTGATCCTACAATCAAGTAAGGTGATCCTAGGATCACAAATTGTGATCACAAGCTCACATTACTTGATCGCACCACGCCAAAGGGGGTGAAAGTGTAATTTTTTAAAACATAAAAAAGAAGTAGAGTGTTCTAACAAGGAGGAACGACCTAGGGCTGAGATAATTGATCTATTTTATGCCATTGGAGAGCAAGGAGCATTCTTGGGAGCTTGGAGACCATCGTTTGATTCTCTATCTTCTTCCCCTCTTTAATTTTTGTTTATGATCATTGAAACTTTGTACTTTGATCATGTGTTTTAGTAGCTAAACCCTCTATCCGGGATATCTCATAGGGAACTAGGGTTTTGAACACCATATTTTGGTGATTTATGGATTATGCTTCATGTTTATTGACTTAATTGGATGTTTATGCTTAGTTATGCTTGATTCGTATGCGTAATCCTATCTTTCATATTGTTTGACGTCACAATAAGATTGATCTAGGTGATAATTATTAGAGGAATCAATAGTTATTGCTTGAACTTGAATCTTGCACTAGTCGAATCTAGGGTTGGGGAATTTTGCTAGTTAACTAGAACTAAGAGTTGATATCAAGATCATAACGCATATTTAAACTTAAGTAGGCTAGAGGAATCAGGTACAAGAGTTTAAATATATACTTTGGTTGAGGAATCTTCAAAGTGACATTGCTCTTTTGGCTAAGTAGAAAACATCCGTGTTGTATGAACATAAATCTTAAGTGGTGTGAATTCCCTAGTGAACCCGTAGAGATGTCTTGAATATTTCATCTTATTGAGAAACTCCTACAAATCAATATCTATTAATCGTGACTTAATTCATCGAATTAATTGGGGCTCTTGTCTTTTATTTTAGTAGAATTAGAAAACAAACAACGCAATTTGCCCACATAAGGTTTTGAATAAGTAGCTAATTTAAAAATAAGTTCTTTGGGTTCTGATAACTCCGTTTTCGGAGTTATTTTATGCCTTTTATTTCTACGTTTTGCGTGCTTATATTGGAGAATTTGTCGTCTTTTGAGTAAATTGAGCGTAAATGTGATTATGTGAGTTCATATGCAATACTTGTTAAATCCGGGCGTTTCTTTAGATTTTTGAGCTTTTATTGTGATATGATCGCGGGTTGTGTTTTCGTGTTGTGATTCGCAGGAAAACAGGGCTTGGAGGATCGTGCGGGATTTGGAAGCGAACTTCGGAAACAAGGAACTCAAAGGCAAGTCAAAAGGAAGGAGAAAGTCAAAAGAAAGTCAAAGGAAAGTCAAACAGAAGAGGAAAGTCAAAGAAAGTCAAAGGAAGGTCAATGGAAGAAAGAAGGAAGAGAAAAGTCAACAGAAAGAGGGCTGGAACAGAAGTCTTCGTGCGAAGACATTTGTCTTCGTGCGAAGACAAATACTTAGTCAAATTTCAGCTCGGCCAAAGTCTCTTCTCAAACACAGTTGCAGTATCTATATGATAAGACCTTCGCACGAATAAGCAGAAGTCTTCGTACGAAAACTCTTCGTGCGAAGACAACTATCTTCGTGCGAAGAGATCGCTGGACAGTGCAGTTTTTTTGGGGCTTTTTCGTATTATATCCAAACTTTGTAATATTATTATGGGAACATATTTAAGGCTTTTAGGTCGACCTTTTCAGTAGTTTTTGGAGATTAGAGACATCTTTGGAGATCAAGAGGCCTTGGAGAGAGCTTAGGAGCTTTTGGATCATTCGTTTGGATTCTAAACTCTCGTTTTTCTTGATTTTTATGTTTAAACTCATTATAATCGTCGTTTTGATTATGAATATGAGTAGCTAAACACTTTTTGCTGGGAATTCTCGTTTGGTGTAGCTAGGGTTTGATCTAAAGTTGATGTTTTGATGATTGTAATGCATGCTTAGCTTAATCTCACGTGTTTATTCATTATTATGGATTATTTACGTTCTTAATCATATTATCTTTGCGAGTAGCTAACGTAGAGATAGAATCAATTAGTTTTCACGCGGTAACTCCGTGAGAATTAGTCGGTAAATTGAATAATCCACCTAGTCGTATCAATGCTTGGTAACTCGGCATCGTTAACTAGGATCATTAAAGTAGAATTATAATCTTAATGCGTGCTTAAAGCTAAATTAGGCTTGGTAACTCGGTCTAGTTTAACCTAAGTATAGTGGACTTGCTTGGTAACTCGGTAAGTTCAACGTTGCTTGATTAATAGTGAATAACACATGGTTGTTTTACAAATCAAAATATAAATTTAGATCAACCTAGTGAGCCTAGAGAATTCCCGGTACTTTTTCCCTTATTGATAAAACCTCCAATTATCAATTCTTCATTAATCGTGAACTATTTCACTTGGTTAATTGAGAATATTGCGTTTATTTTTCTTAGAATTAGATAAAAACACAACTTGCGACTTGCCCACACAAGGTTTAGAATAGTAATTAATTTGCACAAAGTCCCTTGGGTTCGACAACCCGGATTTCCGGTTTATTACTACACACGACAGCTGTGCACTTGCAGTTGAATCGTGTCAAGTTTTTGGCGCCGTTGCCGGGGACTTAGGCTAAATTAGTTATAATTCCTAGCCTTAGGGATTTTAATTTATTGTTTATACCCATTACTCACCTACGTTTTGCGTGTTTCGTGATTTCAGGTTGATTTACACGGTGCATGACCCGTTCTCGAGACGAGCCTTTGTATCCAACGTTTGAAGACCCGGAATCCTTATTAAAAGCACAGCGTAGAGACAAGAGGAATTCAAGCTCAGTAGTTATGGATGAAGAGACGAGAGCTGAGTTTGAGAGAATTCGCAAAGGTATGAAAGATGCGGAAGCAGCTAGAGTTGGAGCTGTAGAGGAGGCTGCACAAAGAGCCGCAGAAGCTGAGGAGGTGAGAGCTCAAATGGCTGAGATGCAGGCAAGGATGGATCGCATGGTTCCCCCAAATCCACAACCACGTCATGGTGTGGGGGCACAAGTGGCGAACATCGGTGGGAACAACAATGGGAATAATGGGGAAAACAACAGGCAGAACAATGCTGAGAATGAGGAACGCCCTATGGTAGATTATTTCAGGACTACTCCAGCATGTTACCAGCCTACCATTGTCAGGCCACAGATCAATGCCCAACACTTCGAGTTGCGCCAACATATGATCAATATGGTTCGTGATGAGTGGGCATTCAACGGAGCTCCAGGAGATGACCCCAATCACCATCTGGTGGTATTTGAGCAAATTACATCAACCCTGCACGACCAGCGAGTTCCAGATGAAACAGTTAAGCTATTGCTATTTCCCTTCTCCCTATCTGGAAAGGCCAAGAAGTGGCTTATGGAGTTACCAGCTGGTAGCATAGTGACATGGGCAGATTGCTGTCATGAGTTTCTGAGGAAGTATTTACCACCATCCAGAGTCGCGCAGCAGATGGCAGAGATTGCAAAGTTCACTCAGGATGAAGATAGCTCGTTGGGAGATGCGTGGAGGAAGTTCAGCCAAATTCTCCGTAGATGTCCGAATCATGGAGAGCCATGGCACAAGCTTTTCCATTATTTCTACACTGCATTAGACAAGGAGACAGCTGACCAGTTAGATATGCTAGCTGGAGGTAATTTTATGGGACTTGGAGCACAGCGAGCTCAAGATTTGCTAAACAACGCGTCAAAGAGAGAGACTACACGATCGGAAACGCGTAGGTACTCCAAACCGGGGGATACATCCTTAGTCAACAAGATTGAATCGATGGAACAAAAGCTGGAATCCATGACTTCAGCATTTCACGGTATGCATCCTCCAACACAGAAGCCCATGGGTGAGTTACTAGCAGATGAAAGCCAGGGATATGATAACAGTGTTGAAGATGTGAATTTTATGCGACAGCAGCAATGGCCTAACACCTATCATCCCAACAATCGTAATCATCCCAACTTCAGCTATGCCAATCCGAACAGTGGATTATATGCACCCGGTCAGAGACCCAATGTTCCATATCAAGCGCAAAGGCAAGCTCCACAGCAGGCTCAGCAACCAGAAGAACAAGAGACAAATGCTTTATTGAGAAAGTTGTTAGCTAATCACGACAGGATGGAGAGCACGATTGTCTCAATACAAGCAACATTAAAGAGCCACGAGACTCAGATTGGGCAGATTGCCAATCAGAATGCTAAATTTCCGCCAGGTATGCTTCCGTCCAATACTATTCCTCCTACTGAGCAGCTCAAGGCTATTACTACTCGCAGTGGTGTGACTACTCAAGATCCTCCATATCCTAGCCATGCGAGAGCCGAAGCTACAAAAGCTATAGAGAAGGAATTGGGTAAAGAGTTGCCCAAGGCCGTGAGTCCTCAATCAAAGGACACGGTTGAGAAGAAAGAAGAGTCCAAGAGCACTCCTGATCCGGCTGCTTATAAACCACGAATTCCATATCCGGCGGCGATAAAGAGGAATGATGAGGAACACTTTGGGAGATTTATGGATATATTCAAGCAATTGCATATCAACATTCCTCTTGTAGAAGCACTTGCTCAGATGCCCAGGTACAAGAAGTTCTTGAAGGAAATTCTATGGGGAAAGAAGAGCATAGAACCCTATGCCACGGTAAAGCTAACAGAGACGTGTAGCACAGTCATACAAAGAGACATTCCCAAGATGAGAGATCCAGGCAGTGTCATTTTAGGCTGCACTCTTGGGGGTGGATATCATACACATGGTCTCTGTGATTTAGGCGCGAGTATTAATCTCATGCCATTGTCTCTGTTTCAGAGATTGGGCATTGGTGCACCGACCCCTGTGAAGATGGGTCTGCAATTGGCAGACAATTCTATAGTTACGGCGAATGGGGTGATTGAGAACTTGCTCGTCAAAGTGGGTGCATTTGTATTTCCTGCTGACTTTGTGATAGTGGATATCAAGGAGGATCGCGATGTTCCACTCATCTTTGGAAGACCGTTGTTGAAAACAATGCGCGCAAATGTGGATCTAGAGGCAGAGGAGTTGACTATCAAGGCTCTAGACTCATCAATCGTGTTCAAGGCATTTGTTCCTAGAAAGGGGAAGAATAAATTGGCCATGATCAAGTTTAGAGAAGATCGTGTGGATCCGTCTCCTGGTTTGCCTACCGTTTTGCATCCCGATCCACCCGAATCAGAGGAGAAGCCAAATGTGGTGAGAGCACATGATGTGGTGCAGAAAATCAAGAGCATGAAATTGAAGGAGGAAGCACGTCGTGCTAGACCTCCTTAACATATCTCTGAGGAAACTGGGTCGGGCCGTCGACCTTAAATTACAAAGCGCATGTTGGGAGGCAACCCAACCTATTTATTGCTTTAGGATAGATTTTAATACTGTTTTGTAATTTTTATTCGGTTTGATTTTATTGAGGGGTGCGAGAGAGTGGATTTAATATTTCCAATGAGTATGTGCAGGAATACGAGGTGAAAGGCCTATTTCGGATCCCCCTTCTTGATGCGCGCGTGCGAAACAGAGTAAAAAGTCCAGATTTGCAGCTAAATACGCGTATCGGGATCCGAAGTGAAGGAATTGAAGATAGAAGCCATTTCTGCATCTATTCAACACACGCACCTGGGGAAGATCATGTTCCCGGACTCCCCGTCTTGATTTGCGCAAGAATTTAATTAGTGAACGGAGAAAGCTAGCACGCCGGCACGGATTACGAGGTGAAATTTTGAAGGACAGACTGAAATAAGAATTGAACAATGCCAACGTGTGGGGGTGGTCGAGAGCTTTCTGTAGATAGGTGGATCGCGCAAATCGGAGTCCGGATGAGGATGTTACGCCAAGAGGATGTTTTAGCGAGTAAAACGAGGCCAAAAGCATCCAGAAATGCAAAACGTGCCTTGGAACGCGTGAAAGTGACAAAAAAAATATTCCCCGGATTTTGGGAGTGTTTTAAGGTAAAAAGGGAGTCTCGAGGTCGAGGAGATCCTTCGGAAAGCAAAGGCGCGATCGGATACGCGAAAATTTGACAAAAAGGATGTTTTTGGCAAGATTCAGCATTGTCTTCGTATGAAGACAATTGTCTTTGTAGGAAGACTCTATACTTAGAAAAAATTTCAAGTCTGAAAATTGTCTTCTCAAAACCAAGTGCAGTATCTATGTGAGAAGACCTTCGTGCGAAGACAATTTGTCTTCGTACGAAGACTCTTCGCACGAAGAAAACTGTCTTCGCACGAACACAGCGGGCGAAATGACAGACTTGGCCACGCACGGACATAGGCTTGAAGTTATTTCTTGGGGGTTTTTTAGACCTTTTGCACCTTGAAGCTTCATCATCTGCTGGGCATTGATCTCTTCTCCTCATTCTTTATCTTCACAGCAGCCTTCACTCTCCATAGCCGCACCTCACTCCAATTCACCCCACCCTTGATTCTTCACCAAATTCAACAACCCACCTAGGGTTTTTCTCGCAATTCAGAGGAGAACAAGATTCCATAGGTGGTTTTGAGAGAGAGTGCGAGACAAGAGAGAAATCAGAGGAGGAAGGAGCTAGGGTTGTGAAGAAGAACTGAGAAATTGGACGAGTTACAGCTTGATTCAGCTTACGGACGAGAAGGAAACACTAACGGGGACTAAGCAAGGAGTACGGAGCATCAAACAATTCGAGGTTTCGACAAATTTTTCCGGCGACATCAAAATCAGCCCGGGGTTGTCAAATTGTGGAATTTTTGCGTCCGTAAGACTTGCTCCGGACGCGTAGGTACTATCTAACCTTCGTATTTCAATATTCGAGTCTTAGGCACATTGAGTAAAAGCCCAATTATTTGTTGTTGCGCTTAGAAGCGTACTTTGGGGGCGATTGCGTAAAGTCCTAGGAAATATTTGTTACGTGCCTACGTGTTTCATTCGAGTACACACTTCTTGTCACGTGCACAATAGTTGAATTGTTCGTTTTACTTGAAATTGAATTCTAAATGGCGGGGGGAAAGAAACGAAAGACGGGAGAGGGTTCTTCGCAAGAAGCATCGGGGTCGGGCGATCCTCAATTAGAGATTCCGCCTACTCCCCAATATGCCATCTTGAATGCCCCTTTCCCGGCTAAACCGGGCATTGTAGGCCGACGAAAGGCCAAGGCTAATTTGAAGGAGAGAAGTATTGGGCCCGGATACTATGATAGTTTCCGTTTCGTCACCTACGAGGCCCATCTTGACTCTCGAAGAGATACTTATTTGACTAAGAACGGGCAGCCCGAAAAGGCATTTCCATTGCACGAGGACATGCCTCAAGCAATCAAGGAAATTTTTGAGCGCGAGAAGCTTGACAATTGGTTTAAGCTAGTAGGGCAGTCTAGTTCACATATTGCGCGAGAGTTTTGTTTCAATTTGCGGTATGCAAAAGATGGTGAGAGCCAAGACCCTCGTCTTGTTTACTGTCGGAACGAGTGGATAGTCTTCACGCCAGAGACTATCGCTCTAGCCATGGGTTTCCCCACTTTGAAAGAGGGTTAAGGGTTAGAAACGGTTCTTCGTAGTGAGAATCTTTGGTCTCGTTTAAATGCTTTTTGCTTTGCGAAGGGGGTTTATCCATGGGACAGGAAAGGGTAGGTGCTTCATTGGAAGGCCGAAAAGAAGTTTTATAGGCCGGAGGCTAGGTGGTGCTGTGAATTGTTAGAAAACTGGGTTTTGGGAATCACACGAAACCCTAGTTACACTTTCCGCCTCTCTGTCTGGGCTCTTTGTCTTTACACCGGGGTTAGAATTAATATCCCCAAACTGATTTGGGAGAACTGTCTTGAGAGGGTGTCGAGGACGAACAAATTGGGCCCCGGTCATACTTGCTTGCTCACTCACCTAGCCAAAACTGCCGAAGTAGTCATAGGGAGAGATATGGATTTGAAAGCGTTTACTGCTAGGAAGTGGCATAGGTTTGATGAGACAGCGAGGAAGAAGGGGAAGGGTAGGAGGATGAACACCTCTAGGTTTGACAACCAGGTTGCCTATGATCACCTGCGAGAGGAGATGGCCCGGGATAGACTCGAGAGGAGACGCCAGTTTGCCCACACTCGGGACAATCAGGCGAAGCTGGGGGGATTAATCCAGATGGTGGGCCAGTGGGTTATACAGTCTAGTGGTCAGGCAGCGGGGGAGTTTGTTCCACCGGTCCCGACGGCGGATCCGTGGTTCCAGGAGGATGAATTTGAGTATCCGGTTCCGCCGAGTGAGGAAGAGGAAGAAGAAGATGATGAGGAAGAAGATGATGAGGATGAGGAAGATGACGAGTAGTGGAGTGTGCCCTCGTGCTAGAATTGTTGAGTCCTCGCGATATCGTTGGGGACAACGATGCATTCTAGTGTGGGGGTGGTTGAATCCTTTTTACTAGTCAGTGTCGTGTCTTTGCATCGCCAGTGTCAGCATGTAGTTAGAAATTTTTGGTTATGTCCTTATTTTTCTTTTTATTATTCATTTTTTTTGCGTGCACGTTTTGGTATTTTTGAGTCAACCCACCATTGTTGAGTCATTAGTCGAGTTGGCCGTGCATATAGTATAGGTATAGAAAAAAAAAAAAAAAAGCTAAAAATGTGAAAACACCAAAAAAAATTAAAAATTTGAGAAAGGGCAATTGAAAAAAGCTGAAAATTCGGTAAAATCGAGAAGGGTGAGACTTTTAGGCATAGGGCGTGAATTGCGATCGAGAGTGACAATGTGAGTTTCCCTTAGTAAGTATAGAGAAACTCTCTTTACGGGAATGCGTGCCTATTTTACACACGAACTTAATTCTTTCAAATCTAAAGTGTGTGCCTAATTTTCTTACAAGAGTTGAGCTAGGTGTGAGCTAAACAAGCCGAACGTTCTTGTGTACGTCTTAGGTAGTCGCCAACCCGCCTCGTAGTGGCACACAGAACAGCTGTGCGAGGTGTGTATTAGAGCACTCACTGCTTATAGAACTTACCTTGTAGGACCACTAGTAAACCCGGATTTGAACCATGGATTCTTTGACAACCTTTGGACTTAGGGTGACGATTCTTGGCCTTCATCATTGATTGGTTAGAATCACCGCTTTTAGTGCGTCACGAGGGTGTTGTAGTTGAGGGGGTTCGATGAGGGAGTACTTCATGCTATATTTGTGTGAGTCTTGCATATCGCATGCACTTCATTTGTGATCTTCGAGGGGAATGCGAGGGTGAGTGAGAGTAGGCTTGCGCACTTCGGTGTGGCGGTGTTCCATGGCATTACAACATGGACACAAGTGAGGAGAGCCGTGAGTGTGTATCATCTAATACACACAAAACTTGGGTTGGGGGAATTTAATAGGTGGATCGTGCTAGGTACCGGATCTTACTCATCGTGGTGTAGGAGGTTTGGTTGGATTAGGCACGAGACAGATATTTGATCGACTACTTGAGAGGGGACAGGATTACATTCGAGTGTGGGGGTGTCGACATTTGACTTCAGACATCGAGATTGCGCTTGCGACGACTCCATCCCCACACATGCTCTTTTATGTTAGCGGCTTTGTTGGTTACACCGAGGATTTCATTGAGATAGGGAGAGACATTGATTTGTGATTCATACGTGTTGATTTGGATATTGTCTCTCCTTACGATTATATGTTAGCTTGGCACTTGGAAGACCACTCGGGACGTATATTGAGGAAAGAATGCAGGAATTTGAGAGATAGAAAAAAAAAAATCAAAAAAAAAAAAAAAAAAAATCAGAAAAAAAAAGAAAAGAGAGAAAAAAAGGAGAGATGAATAAAGGAAGAATGAAAAGCTATGTGGAAGAACGAGTGGAGAAGCGACTAGTTCACGAACGGGAAATTTTGGCTTATACATTATTCATGACAATAGCCGCGGAGATCGTAATTGTACCGGGGTGTGAGGGGATCGAGGGCCGGAGATGGTGAGTTTCGGGCTTGGTTTCTATCATTGTTGTGAGGGTGTGTGAGTTATGGTATTTGTGAGAATGTGACGCTTTAGGACTTGTATTTGATTCTTATCCTATTTGTCCCTAAAGCCTCATCATTCTAAACCCGTTAGCGGATTAGGAGCTCGGACCTTGAACGTGGCTTAGCCTAGCGTAGCCTTTTATTTTGTGGCACACATGAAAAGGTATTGCATTCTTGTACTTAGTAAAGTTAGGTTCTCTATACTAGCTAGGGGGAATTCATGTTGACGAATTTGATTTCGAATCATTCCTTGTGTCTAGATTTCTCATCGCTTCGTGTGAATCGGTTTAAGCTAATGGAGATTGCCCAATCTCACAAAAGAAAAAGAAAATTTGTTATTTCAATACTTGCATTGTGAATATTGCATTTGCATATAGGTGCATTGTGTATAATCGAGTCGTGTCGACTAGTAAAGAGGATGGTTGGTGAATGGTTCTACTCGGATTAGTATGCAAGTGTTCATGGTTTTGTATGCAATGTGAGGTGAAAGTATGCAAATGGCGTAGGGAAGTTATGCAATGAGTAAGTAGGTTAGTATGCAAAGTTGGATGAATTGCGGGAAGGTGAGGAAAGTTTTGACTTGAGAGAGATGGAATTGACTTGGGAGATTTGCTCGGGACGAGCAAAAGGTAGTGTGGGGGTAGTTGATAACTCCGTTTTCGGAGTTATTTTATGCCTTTTATTTCTACGTTTTGCGTGCTTATAATGGAGAATTTGTCGTCTTTTGAGTAAATTGAGCGTAAATGTGATTATGTGAGTTCATATGCAATACTTGTTAAATCCGGGCGTTTCTTTAGATTTTTGAGCTTTTATTGTGATATGATCGCGGGTTGTGTTTTCGTGTTGTGATTCGCAGGAAAACAGGGCTTGGAGGATCGTGCGGGATTTGGAAGCGAACTTCGGAAACAAGGAACTCAAAGGCAAGTCAAAAGGAAGGAGAAAGTCAAAAGAAAGTCAAAGGAAAGTCAAACAGAAGAGGAAAGTCAAAGAAAGTCAAAGGAAGGTCAATGGAAGAAAGAAGGAAGAGAAAAGTCAACAGAAAGAGGGCTGGAATAGAAGTCTTCGTGCGAAGACATTTGTCTTCGTGCGAAGACAAATACTTAGTCAAATTTCAGCTCGGCCAAAGTCTCTTCTCAAACACAGTTGCAGTATCTATATGATAAGACCTTCGCACGAAGAAGCAGAAGTCTTCGTACGAAGACTCTTCGTGCGAAGACAACTGTCCTCGTGCGAAGAGATCGCTGGACAGTGCAGTTTTTTTGGGGCTTTTTCGTATTATATCCAAACTTTGTAATATTATTATGGGAACATATTTAAGGCTTTTAGGTCGACTTTTTCAGTAGTTTTTGGAGATTAGAGACATCTTTGGAGATCAAGAGGCCTTGGAGAGAGCTTAGGAGCTTTTGGATCATTCGTTTGGATTCTAAACTCTCGTTTTTCTTGATTTTTATGTTTAAACTCATTATAATCGTCGTTTTGATTATGAATATGAGTAGCTAAACACTTTTTGCTGGGAATTCTCGTTTGGTGTAGCTAGGGTTTGATCTAAAGTTGATGTTTTGATGATTGTAATGCATGCTTAGCTTAATCTCACGTGTTTATTCATTATTATGGATTATTTACGTTCTTAATCATATTATCTTTGCGAGTAGCTAACGTAGAGATAGAATCAATTAGTTTTCACGCGGTAACTCCGTGAGAATTAGTCGGTAAATTGAATAATCCACCTAGTCGTATCAATGCTTGGTAACTCGGCATCGTTAACTAGGATCATTAAAGTAGAATTATAATCTTAATGCGTGCTTAAAGCTAAATTAGGCTTGGTAACTCGGTCTAGTTTAACCTAAGTATAGTGGACTTGCTTGGTAACTCGGTAAGTTCAACGTTGCTTGATTAATAGTGAATAACACATGGTTGTTTTACAAATCAAAATATAAATTTAGATCAACCTAGTGAGCCTAGAGAATTCCCGGTACTTTTTCCCTTATTGATAAAACCTCCAATTATCCATTCTTCATTAATCGTGAACTATTTCACTTGGTTAATTGAGAATATTGCGTTTATTTTTCTTAGAATTAGATAAAAACACAACTTGCGACTTGCCCACACAAGGTTTAGAATAGTAATTAATTTGCACAAAGTCCCTTGGGTTCGACAACCCGGATTTCCGGTTTATTACTACACACGACAGCTGTGCACTTGCAGTTGAATCGTGTCAGGTTCGACAACCCGGATATACCGGATATTACTACACGCGACAGCCGTACACTTGCGGTTGGAACGAGTCAACAAGCATGAAAGAAGTTCATCATTCTCACAATCCATCTCAAAGAAGATCACTGCATTCTTCACTGCAGTTTTATACTTCAATGTTCTTCTATCATGTGCTTTAATTGTAGATCATTCTTGTATTACTTCTATCTCTCATTCTCAAGGATTGTTCAAAGTGAACAATAGAGAATTATTAGTTAATCAGTTACCTAGATCAGGTACTAGATAGGTTAGAGAGAACCACAAGCTATAACAGAGTAAGGCATATCTGAGTGCTTGAGATCTAGGGCTTAGCTTTCGATTAATACGAATTGTGTTGAAAATCCTGCAGGGAGAAGATCCCTTAGGTAGAGACGTGGGTCAAAGTGGACTAAACTCTGTAAATCACTTGTCTCTTGCATCTACAGTTCATTTACATACTTAGTTTTTACAGCATTCAAACTTAGTCTATTCTCAAGGGTTTGAAACTCTTTTCAAGGCCTTGAAAAAGACTTGTATGTTTTACTTTAAATTGTATTTCATTCCTAAGCCTTGAAATTGTTTTCAAGGCCTTCAGCTGCATTGCACTTCATAGAAACTATTCTCCACCACAAGTTTTGCAAAAAGTTGGCATACTCTTTTCCACCCCCCCCCCTTCTAGAGTATCTGTGTTTCATATCTATCTGCATACTCCCCTTTCAATTGGTATCAGAGCTTGTATCACTGTATATATTTAACCATCTGGTGATCATAAGTACTGCAGGTGATGGTGGTTTCTCACAGGGAAGAGCTGCTAACAGTCCTCATCTATTTTGTGGAGATAATTTTTTTCACTGGAAAGCTCTAATGAAAATGTTCATCATTGATCAAGATGGGATCAAGATGGGATCAAAACTCCCAAATCTAAAGAATCTCTTTCTTCATCTGAATTAGAACAATTTTCTAAGAATTACAAGGCTATTAACCTCTTGTATTGTGTTTTGAGTACAGATGAATTCAACAAGATTTCAGGCTGCAAGACTGCCAAAGAGATCTGGGATAAGCTTATGGTGACATTTGAAGGAACCAGTCAAGTCAATCAGAAAGATGTTCAAAAGATTCACAGACATTTTCAATAACCTTGATTCACTTGGAAAGTATATTTCCAATGAAGAAAGGTGAGAAATATTATGAGAAGCCTACCAAAGGCAAAATGGGAACCAAAGACTACTGCAATTGAGGAAGCTCAAGATCTATCATCACTACAACTTGAGGACCTATAAGGGAAGCTCCTGACTCATGAAATATCCATGAATGAAGCTGATGGAGAGCTACCAGAAGGTGTCAAAAATTTAGCACTCAAGGCCAAAGAGAATGAGAAAATTCAAAGCCTTGAAACAGAAGATGATGATGAACATCCATTTTAATTAATTTCCAAAGCCTTAACCGGAATCCTCAAGAAGAATTAAAACTTTGGAAATAAAGACTTCAACAGAGAAAGACACACATCATCCAGTTGCAAGGACTACAAAGTTAAGTCCTCTTCACAAAGTAAATCAAAAGTCATGAACTGCTTTGAGTGTGGTGATGCAGGACACTTGATAAGAGATTGTCCACACAAGAAAATAAGAAATTTCGGAAGAAAGACCATGACAGGAGAAAGAAAGCTATGATATCTTCATGGAGTAATTCAGATACCTCAAGTGACTCTGAATCGAAAGAATAACATGCCAACCTATGCTTCATGGCCAAGCATGATGAAATTTCTGAAAAGAACATTGACGTTGTCACCAATATCAAAGAACATAAGTGCTTTATGGACAGTGGTTGCTCAAGACACATGAGTGGAAAGAGATCTATATTCTCAGAATTGAAAGAGCAATCTGAAGGTTGAATTACTCTTTGTGACAAAGGCAAATGCAACATTCTTGGTATTGCTTTGTGATTATGGCAATAAGGTTATCTTTGATAAATAGAAGTGTGTGGTGCAAGATGAGAAATTAGGAAATTGCATTCTCACAGCATCTAGATCAAACAATGTTTATACTTTTCAGACTAACAAAGTTGCAGGTAAAAGCTTAAAGTGTCTCAAGGCCTTGAAAGAGGATTCAAATCTTTGGTACAGAATGCTTGGTCACATTAGCTTGCATCCCTTCAACAATTTGATCTCCAAAGATCTGGTAAGAGGATTACCATTTATCAAGTTCAAAGATGATGAAGTATGCAAAGCTTGTGCTTAGGGTAAGCATACCAGAAGCTCATTCAAGCCAAAGAAATTTGTAAGTACTTCTAGACCTATTGAATCACTTCACATTGATTTATGTGGTCCTATGAGGACTCCAAATTCAAAAGGTAATATGTATATTGTGACATCCCGCATAATTAAACCCATTTAAGCATTATTTGGAGTTGGTTTATGACCTTATAATATGATTTTTTTTGGGCCAATTAATTTGGGATGGAATTTCATATTAGTCCCCTATAATTTCAATATTGACAAATTCTTATTTGCTATGAAGTGTGAAGAAGTATGAAGTGCGTTTTTGGTACATACGTATTTCTTGAGTATTGTTATCGTATTGTTCATCTTGCATGTACACCTAGTGTAGTGGGGGAAGTAGACCCTTAATTACTATTATTAGGCATGCTAATGACCCATCATGACTACTTGCCTTGCATACCATAGATTTGTATCAATTTTACACTTCCCAAGCCATCTTGTTCATTGAACCAAAACTTTCTACTACATTCCCGGATTTGAGAAAGGGAGCCACCAAAGCATGGCCAAAACTTGGTATTTTGCTATTCTATGGGTGTAAAACTTATGGGAGTTGGATACCTATCAACCCTAGAGTCTTTTTCCAATGTTACTCCTCATATTTAAATCATTTGGAGCTAGTTAAATGTGTCATCTTTTGTTGTGTTATTTGTGCCTAGTTAGACTATACTAGTGCACTCCTTGCAATTATGTGTGGTGTGACTTATGTACCCAATCTCTTGTACATCTTTATACCTTTGTTATGCAGCCCATCCTCATTTTTTTCTCACACCCATTATCTCTCTTCAACTCACTAGAAGTTCTATTTCCTCTCAAAAGAACTTCAGCCCGTTTTTGTGCTAAGACTACCACAAAACACCATCAAAACTTCATATTCTAGCATCCAAAGTATGGAAAATTCATCTCCAAGCTAGTTACAACCTTGGTGGAGAGTTATTTCTTCATTCTACCCAAGGATTTGAGCTCACAAACACTCTTTTGCTCACCAATCTTGATCTTGAGGTAAAACCTTGATCTAATCTTTGACTTTTGCATATTCTTAGTTCTAATGTCCTTTTTCCATTGTAGAACATCTGAAAATGTCCTTGCATGTGTCTATTTTTGCATCTTCTTGTGGATTTATGGGTTCATCCTCATGGTTGAAGTTTTAGAAGAAAGGTTGTGTCCTAAAAGATGAGAGTTGTTCTTGATCTCCCTATTTCATACTTCTCATCTATTCAAGTCATGTGTTTTTGCTCATTATTGAAGCCTATGTGCTGTATTTGGAATTGCATGTGTCTCTTTCATATCTTATTTGGTCATCAATGAAGTTCTTTCACATATTCACTTGAGGATCTTGTGATTTCAAGGAAGTGGTCTCGTTTTGATACTCTGTTTTTCGTCAGATTTGTGACCTGACTTAGATAGGCCACATCTCACTCATAAAAACTCGTATGCTGCTCTACCTTATATCGTTTCGAAGCCCTGTGTGTCTAATTTCATCTCCAACTGGTTTCATGCCGAAATTCATCATATATTTTCTGTAATGCGAATTCTTGTAAACTGTGTCTGGGCTGGAACTGGGTTCGGGCAGATTCTATCACTCAACTTTGTGGAGTCATTACTCTCTCATACGAGCTTGTATTTTGCTCTACCTTATATCGTTTTGAAGCTCTATGTGTCTAGTTTCATTTCCAGTTGGATTCATGCCAAAATATGTTTATAAATGTTATTTGCTAAACTGAAAGTCCATGGTATGTTTCATAAATGTTTGGCCAAGATGGTTGCCTAAATGACACTGTTGAACAGTACCCTAACGGTCGGGGGATATACACCGGTACATACCCTAACGGTGGGGGATATACACCGGACAGTACCCTCCCAGCGCGGGGACATAGACCGGAGGTCGATACCCTGTCCCAGGGATATAATATGGGATGAGCCGTTAACACGTGCGTTGTCATGACTTGTCGACTATGTTTTGTCCGAGGTAGCGATTCTACGCGGACTCGCCATATTTATGGCTTAGTGTCACAAATGAGATTTTAAATGGCCAAAGTTTTGAATGAAAGGAGCCGAGGGCTCAAAGTGGTGTTGTGGAGGGACCGAAGACCCAAGTGTTTTAAAGTAAATGCTCTACATGTTTACTTACTTGAATGCTTGCTTGAATTATGTTGTTTATATTACTCTTTATCTATGTATGAACTGTGAAGCAAGCATGTTTTGAACAACTTGTATATTTCCAAACCTAACAAAGGGGTAAGTACGTGCTCACCAGACTTCGCAGTCTGACCGGTTTTTAAATGACCGCTATTTCAGGTTCAAAGGAGAGGACCGAGCCAAGTAATCAAGCTGCTTAGTTGCTTATGCCATTTCATGTTGTGGATAATTTATGCTTTTGTGCTGAAGTTGTCTAAGAATCTTGTCTCATGTATATAATGTAGTACTTGGTGTCTGTTGGTATGTAACTCTTTGGGATCTAGCTTGCACTTGTTGGAGACCATGTATGGTTATCTTTTGGTAACGGGAATGTGTTACCCCATGAGGGGATATCCCGTGGTTTGTTAACTCAACTTTTCGAGTTGTTTTGTGACCCTTTTATGGTATATGTGTAACCGTGACTGAACCATGAATGACTTGACTCTGCTATCATTGAGTACCATGGAGGATGGATAAAAGTGTTATTTACGAAATTCTCAAATTCTATTTCCTTTTTATACAAGACGAGTTTTGAAAATAAATTGTTTTTTTAAATATAAGACCCCTTTTCATAAGCTTCCGCAATATTTATCAGTTAATCCTTGAATTTCGAAACTTTTTCACTCTCATCCTCATGGTACGAGTTAGCCTTGGTGGCGTGTGACGCCTCGTTCCCATTTAATTACTTTATTAATCGGGGTCGCGGGAGCAGGGTGCTACATATATGCCAGTTATTGTAGATGATTATTCTAGATATACATGGGTTATGTTTCTAAACGAAAAATCTGAAGCCCTCTATGAATTTTCAAAGCTTTGCAGAGAACTTCAAACCTTGAAAAACCTACCTATTGCTTCAATCAGAAGTGATCATGGTAGGGAGTTTGATCAATTATAATTTAACTTCTTTTGTATAAAGCATGGTATCTCTCAAAATTTCTCTGCTCCAAGAAGTCCTTAACTGAATGGTGTTGTTGAAAGAAAGAACATGACTCCTGAAGATATGTCAAGAACAATGCTTTTAGAAAACAAGCTGCCAAAACGCTATTGGGCAGAAGCTGTGAATACAGCAAATTACTTTTTGAATATGTGCTTGATCATACCTATCTTTAATAAGACCCCCTATGAACTCTTCAAAGGGAGGAAGCCTAACATTTCATACTTCAGACCCTTTGGTTGCACATGCTATGTCCACAACAATGGTAACGATAACTTTGGTAAGTTTGATGCAAAAAGTGATGAAGGTATCTTTCTGGGTTACTCTATTACTAGCAAAGCTTATAGAATTTATAATAAAAGAGCCAAGCTGGTTGAAGAAAGTATTCATGTTATTTTTGATGAATGCTATGATGGTTCTTTGAGTGAAAGTTTTGCAGACTTGAATCTGAACAAGCATGAGTCAGAAGAAGAAGCTGAGAACTCACTTGGGTTCAAACAAAAGCCTTTTTTAGACCTTGAAAATAGATCTCAAGGACTTGACATTACAGATCAAAGCCTTGACATGGATGATCAGAAATATATAAGTGATCAGGCTACAAATTCAGAACCAGAGAAGCAATATGGAGAGCCTCAACCCTGGTCTCCAAGAAAGAGATTCAAATATCTTTCATGTCATCCAGCCGACAACATCATATCGGATCCAACCAGTGGTACACAAACAAGATCACAGTTGAAGAATTTTTGTGCTTTTAGTGTTTTTATTTCTCTTGTAGAACCGAAAACTTTGAAGGAAGCTTTACAAGAAGCATACTAGATTATAGTTATGCAAAGTGAACTCAATGAGTTTGAAAGAAATAAGGTTTGAAATCTAGTTCCCCATCAACAAATCAGTCTGTCATTGGTACCAGATGGGTGTTTAGAAAGAAATTGGATGAGAATGGCAAAGTGATCATAAACAAAGCAAGGTTAGTTGCTCAAGGTTACAAAGAAGAAGAATGTATTGATTATGTGGAAACTTCTGCTCCAGTTGCCAGGTTAGAACCAATTAGAATTTTACTTGCTTTTGCATCTTACAAGAACATGAAACTATTTCAAATGGATGTGAAATGTGCTTTCTTGAATGGTTACTTGCAAGAAGAAGTTTATGTTGCACAACCTCCTGGTTTTGAAAGTGATAAGTTTCCAGATCATGTTTACAAACTTGACAAAGCTCTTTATGGTTTGAAACAAGCTCCAAGAGCTTGGTATGAAAGATTGACAAAGTTTATGCTTGAAAATGATTTCAAAAGAGGATTGGTAGACAAGACCCTTTACATAAAGACTCGTGAGAAATATTTACTTGTAGTTCAGATTTATGTTAATGATATTCTATTTGGAGGTACTAATGATCTTCTATGAAAAGAATTCTCAAGTCTTGTGAGCTGAGAATTTGAAATGAGCATGATGGAAGAGTTGAACTTCTTCCTTGGACTTCAAATACATCAGTTGAAGAAGGGCATCTTTCTGCATCAAAGCAAGTACACTAGGGACTTGTTGAACAAGTACAGTATGTCTCAATCCAAATAAATCAATACTCCTATGAGCTCTACACTGTCCTTAGACAAGGATGAATCTGGTAAGAGTGTCAATTTAAAAGAGTATTGAGGTATGATTGGATAATTACTATACCTTACCGCTAGTAGACGAGACATCATGTTTAGTGTATGTATATGTGCGAGATTTCAAGCTGAGCCAAAGGAATCACTATTAAGTGATGTGAAGAGAATATTCATATATCTCAATGGTACCAAAGACTTAGGGCTTTGGTATCCAAGACATTCTAACTTCTCTTTGCATGGATTTTCAGACGTTGACTTTGCAGGTTACAAAGTTGATAGGAAAAGCACTTCAGGAACTTGCCAATTCATTGGATCCTCCTTGATAAGTTGGAATTCCAAGAAACAAAACTCGGTTTCTTTATCAACAGTTGAAGCTGAATATATATCTTCTGGAGTATGTTGTTCACAAGTGTTGTGGATTGCTCAACAGTTGAGAGATCTTGGATTTGATTTCATAAGTATACCCATCAAATGTGACAACACTAGTGCAATATCAATTATAAAGATTCCAGTTCAGCATTCAAGAACCAAGCATATTTATGTCAGACACCACTTCATCAGAGATCATGCTGATAAATGTGTCATTTTTCTTGAATTTGTTTCTACTAACATGCAACTTGAAGATATCTTCACTAAAACCATTGCCAGATGAAATATTTTCAGCTCTAAGAATGGAATTAGGCATGCCAACTAAAGATGCATTGATTTAGGGGGAGAATCAGGTAAGGAAGGTAAGTTATTATGTGTTTCAAAGAATTGAACTGATTTTCAAAGCCTTGAAAATCTCTTCACAGCTTTGATTTTCAATTATTTTCAAAGACTTGAAAATAAGTCTGATAACTGGTTATTGAATAATTCTTGGATCATTCACTATTGGGTGCTATCTTTGTAGATATTTTCTCAATATAGCCCCTATCTTTTCGGAAATTCTGTTTTAGCCAAATATAGTATTAAATTATTTATTTCCAACGGCTTCAAATATTTTAATCTTCTCTGATCTTTACAGATCTTTCGAGATCAGAAAACTATTGCAGTTTCTTTTTCAAACACAAACTCTTTCAGTATTTATCTTCTTCTCTTCTCCTTCACTTCGTATCAAATTTACCTCTCTCTACTCTTCTCCCAAACAGTAATGAGCACTGGAAGAGCCTCTCATAGAATCAAGATGGCCGGAAGTTCAAAACCTAGTTCTGAGAAGAAGAGAAAGACAACTGAGGATTTGGTTCAGACAATCAATGGAGACTGAAGTTCTAGGACTCCCAATGCAGAAGCTGTTGCAGAACTTCCTCCACCAACGAAGAAGACTAAGAAGGATGTGACACCATCTTCAGACAAGAAGAAGAAGAAAGAGAAGGCTACTGCATAAAAGCAACCACAAACAGAGATTTCAAGTCCCAAGAAGTTGAAGAAAAAGAAGAAAGCATCTCAAACTGAAAAGGGAAAAGAGAAGGTGACAGAGGAAGAACCGGAAGACATTGTGGAGAGAGCCTTGCAAATCTACTCAAAGAACACTGCTCCTGATGAATCTTGGTTAATCTCAAATGCTTTAAAAGGTTAGTGGTTTGATGGTTTTGCCTCTAAGAAGATTGCTTTTTGTGGATTGATCAGTATGCCTATGTTGTTTGGAATGAATCTGAATAGCATTACCATGTTAAAGAAAATCTCTTTGTGGTTCATGGTAAACCCTCCTGAGCTAGCCTACCCTATAATTACGAGATTCTTATATCTCAATATGAAGCAACTTAAGAACTCTCCACACTTAGTAATCAAAACTAGAGTTGCTGGTGTTACTATGGAATTGGATCATGCTGAGTTTGCAACTGTCCTAGGCTGTCCTAAGAGGTATGACACACATAACCATCATCCAAAAAATGAAGCTTTGAAGTTGGCCAGAGAACAATTCTTTCTACCCAATGTCCCTGCCTCATCCAAACACTTAACACACTTTCCGTTAAATGTTGGAGCCAAAGTTCTATTCACTATCTTGATGAGATGTATCTTTCCAAGGGAACATTGCAAGGAGTTGGTCAATTAGAGAGTGCTATACATTATGTATGGCTATGAAATTGATATTCAGAAGCATGTAATGGAACACATGCTGTTTAGCCAAACATATCATAGAAAGAATCCTCTGCCTTATGCAAACTTGCTCACTCTGTTATTTCAATACCTTGAGATTCCTACTGCCGGTGAAGAGTCTATCACCTCTGGTATTGGTATGCTTAATGAGAAATCTTTTTAGAAGATTGGAGTGGTAAAAACCAAGCCAAAATTTTGGAAGTTGTATTGAGATCTGAAAGAAGAAGAGATGAATGCAAAGAAATTTCTTAAGCCCGAGGCCTTGACCCCTACTTCAAGCCAGACCTCTCAGCCTCTTGATTTGTCTTCAATCCTTCCGAGACTAGATGGTCTAAAGATGGACAATAGTTTAATCAAAGAGAATCAGCATGGGTTTGAGACTGATCTCAAACAGGTTAAATACATGGTGGAAACCATCTTTAGAACCATGACTGTGTTTGATGTTCTTGAGGATGAAGAAGGTACTAAGAAAGGTGATTCTGACAAGAACTTGCCCAGTAAACACTCCAACCAGGAAGAGGCTGCTCAAGTCAAGAATAAAGGAAAGCAGGTGGTAGTTGAACAAGCTACTCAAGAGGGAGATGAAGTAGACAGTCCTGCTGACAAACCTGAAGAAGAAGAAGAAATGTCCAAAGGCTGCTACTATAGACAAGGCTGAAAAAGAGACTGCTAGTGTGAATGAAGAAGTTGCAGAAGACCAGGACAATGATGAAGACAGTGAGGAAGAGGAAGAAGATCAGGATGGAGCTGATGACCCAACCCAATAAATTTCATATCCAAATCTTCTCATTCTTTTTTATGAAAGTCAAAAAGGGGGAGAAATCTTAGTTTTTTTTTTTTTTTTTTTTTTTTTTTTTTTTTTTTTTTATTCTGTTTAAGTGACCTATCTTTTGGTCAGTAGGACTATTTTAAACTTATTTGTTTTTCTGCTTAAGTTTATTAATAAGTTGAATCTTTTGGAATTTATTTGGTACAACTATTTATTGTGTATGCTAATCAGTATTTTTGCAGAAACTAAGATTCAAACAAACCGAGGTTTTTTCTTTCATCAAGGAAAGATTGTAAGGTCACATGTTTCATGCTTTATTTGAGTTTGACTACATTTCAAAATGATTCTTTGAAACTGGCACGCAATAGTAATACGATCATAATGCAAAGTGGAAAGATTCGCTTGTACCGGAACCAGTTTTGTTACTTCTATTGGGTTTCGATCCCCTGAACTCATGTCCTAAAATGCGGGACTCCATGTGCCCCTAAGGTTTAGATCCCTTGGGTTTTATTACCTAAAATGCATGACTTCGCGTGCCCCGGCTCTACGCCTTATTGGCTAGGGTCCAGCATCTAGATAACACTCCTTTGATTGACTCTCTTAGGAGGTTGTTGCAACACTTATGGTCTAGTATATCTGCCGTGGTCACTGGTCTACCCTGGTACAGCGAAAAGAGAAAATAACTGGACATCTTTGCATCTGTGTTTGGAAATGTGCAATGGAATATAATTTCGATAAATGGATTTGTTTCTGAAACGTCCATAAATGCTTATTTCTGCTGCAGACTCTGATAATGTTTTACTCGTACTCTGTTAGTATTTTACTTAACTCGTGAATCCGCAACTATTTCATCTTCTTGTTTTACACGCTAAGGTGTATCACACTCAGCATTTCAAGCTGATTTTGGAAACTGCGGTTCTTGTTTTTTCTTCCCACTGCAGGCCTAGGAGCTTGATTGTAAGATAGAAGGGGTGCGAGACTCATCTAGAGTATGGATGTCACCAGTAGACTATCTAATAAATGTTAGATAAGTTTTGTGAAATAGTTTTGTGTAATAGTAGCAACTAGTGTGTAATACTCTAAGTTTGGTGTTTAATAATATGAATAAGTGTTTTGAAATGTATTGCTTTTGATCTCCGCCACTTCTATTAAGCATCGCCCTCCCCGTCTTGTCCCGATTCAGATAAGGGGGTTGTTGCAGGTGGTATCAGAACAGTTCTTTCCAACAAGGGAATTAAAATCAGTAGGGTAACTTAAAATGAACTTAGGGCAAGATAAAATATGGATAAGCCGGGTATTTGGGGAGTTCTTGGTCAATTCCTCTTGCTAGACAAGTTGCTATGTTTTATCTGATATTCTTCTATTTCGTGTCGAGACCCTAGTGCAAATACGGTATATGGTTATAAAACCGTACCTCTAGTATCCTTTATGTGTTTCTTCTTCTGTGTATCTCAATGAGATATTGTTTGACTAGTTGATATTGAGTACTTATAAGTTGCGACCTGTTATTTGGGGAAGTACGTGTGTTGCGGTAAGGAATCGTTTGGAATACGTCATCACTATAGGAGTACCGTTACCTCTCAAAACTAAGAAATGGAAGGAGAAGAAGCCCTACACCCACAAGTGGCCCTGTTGATCGGCCATATGGACCAATTTGTTCAGGCAATGGACAACAACAACCGGAACAACAACAAGAACCTGATTGGGCTAAAAAGATAGCTCGTCGAAACCCGAGTTGCTTCTTTGGACAAGAAGATCCCGTGCTGCTCGAGAATTGGATTAGGGAATTCGATAAGATTTTCCAGGCCATGGAATGCCCAAAAGCTAGAATGGTTAAGGAAGCAACATTCTACTTCAAGGGAAAAGCTGACAACAAGTGGATTGCCAATCGAGCAAGGTTCATGGCTCAGGAAGGCTTTAACTGGGAGGCCCTGAAGACTGCGATGAGAGTTGCCTTTTATCCGGAGCATGTTAAGGAGCACAAGTACCAGGAGTTCATTTCACTAAAGAAAGTATACGATTCGGTGACTGACTACTACGACAAGTTCGTAGAGTTAACTCGTTTCGCAGAAGATAATGTACCTACCGAAAAGCGCTTGGTCACTCGTTTCATCGGAGGTCTGAAGCTCGAGATTCAAAGGACCATGCTCACCAGAACCTACGACACGCTGTCTGAGGCGTATGGGATAGCTGCTAGCATCTGGAGAGTCGATCAGGTGATGTCACAACAAAAGAAAAGAAAAGGAGAAGGCCAAGATGATGACAGTTATGAACACGAAAAGAACAACCAAAGCGCAGACAAGCGTCCCAAGCTAGTCAATGTTGGAGGTAATCAGAATTGGGGAAACAGGGACAACCGAAACCAGTTACGCAACCTGAATTGCAACAGGTGTGGCGATAATCATCGAGGATACACTTGTTAAGACTCGGCCCTGACTTGCAGGTTTTCTGGCATCAAAGGCCACATAGCTTCTGACTGTAGGAGGAGGATAGCAGCTGAAAATGAGCAAAGGAGCACCGGGCAAGGACAACATCAGAATCAGAATGGGGGAAACCAATTTCGCAACAATAACAACAATGGAAATGGCAATAGGAATGGAGGAAAGAATAGGAATGCAGCTACCTACGGAAATTATGAGGCTGGAAACAATAGGAACAGGAATGGAGGGAACGCCACTCAGGGAAACGACCAGAGGCCACCTGGAAGAGTTTTTGTGTTGAGTAAAACGGAGGCACAAGCGCTGAACAATACAAAAGGTAAGCACTCTGACTTTAATCTCTGTGCGTCTCATTTATGAAACCCGTGAGAACCTAGAAACCCGTGCAAGCTTCGAGGACGAAGCTTCATCTAAGGGGGGGAGGATGTAATACCCCGTCTAAAATTTAAGGGTAAAATAGCAATTAAGAGAACTAAACAAAATAATAAAAACGACAATAGTAATAATAATCGAAACTTAGTGGTAAAATATATATATAGCATATATATAATAAAATCTGGTTAGTTTATCGTATTAATATCGTAAGAAAATCTAAAATGAAACCTTAAATTTTTGCGCGGTTATTATTATTTATCAAAATTATGTCGCGATAACAACCACCGCGAGACTTCCTACACGTACCACACCAAATAAATACCAAGAAGTTGTTTTTCACTTGAAGATGTGTCACCAGACAACATCATTTTCTTTGTCTTCTTCTTAAGTTCCTTCTTCATTTATCCTTCTTCTTCCTTTTCTTCTCCTACTCCTTCGGCAGCCACCTAGCCCGACAACCCACCGCATCACTGCCTCATCCACCTCCTAAACCTCCCTATAAAATACACTCTCCCTCTCTTCTCACAGTCACCATCATCATCATTTTCATCTTCATCTTCTTCCTCCTATCCGTCCGCTAACGCCACCACCATAACCACGACCTCTGAACTCTCTGCCTCACATATCTCCCTCTGCCTCTCTCTCTTTCTCACTCTCTGTTCTCTGTCCCCGAACAGAGCACAAGGTAGCAGCAGCAGCCGGCAAAAACCGGCCGCCACCACTGCCAACGTCGGGAGAGAACCCGAGAGAAAATCACCGCCACCACCCTCTGTTTTCATATCTCTCTTCCACTCTCTATTTCTCTCTTTCTCCCCCTGTTTCTCTTCCCTGAACGAAGACATCAGCAGCAGCAGTTGGCAGCCAAATCCACCAACCACCGCCGCTGCCACCGTCGGGAAAGAGGCCCGACACCACCACCACTCTCTGCTTTCTCTTCACCCTCCACCACTGTCCCTCTCTCTCTAATCCCCTCTCTGTTTCGAACCTATACAGAATAATAGAAGCCAAAATAGAGCCCTAGAGGCAGTAGCCGAAAGCCACGCCGCCGGCCAAACCTCCATAGTTTCCGGCCAAACCTTCGGCCACCGCAAAACAGAGACATCAGGACCTTTCCCTGGTCTCTCTAGACTCCTTAGGGTCCGACCCACCTCCTGGAGTGCTCAGCCGAATCCAAGACCCACCGGAAAAGCTCCGGTCGAGCTCCCTCCCCGGCGACGATTTCGGCGACTTGACCCGACTCGATTCTCGACCGTTTCTCGCGTTTCGTGGGTTGGGTAAGCTCTAAATCTCGTCGTGAGTTGATTTCAATAGTCAAAATCGAGTATTACATACTTTAATCCGTGTTTAGATCGATCGATTTGAATATGCATGTTTGGGGAGCTAAGTGTATTTTAAGAAAGTAGTTTTCTAAAATTTTGGGGCTGTTAGTGTCCTTTGAAGAAACTGTGGGGCAGCAGTTATATTTTCTATATGCTGGATTTTTCAATAATTATGTTTTAGTTTAGTTAATGTCATATTAGCATGGGTTTCAATTAATTTAAATAAAAATTGATATTTTGAAATAAAGTATGATTATAGCAAAAATAATTGATTTCCTTAAAAATAAAAGAATGTTGTAATAATATAAAATAAGAAGATTAATTTTGTAGTAAGAATATGATGTGATTAAATCATTATTTTTCTTGAAAAATATATCATTTTAAATACTAAACGTCACTTTAAATAGTGATTTCCGAGTATTTGCTCAATAAACTCTTCTTAGCAAGAAGCCTATTTGAGATAATAAACTAATTTGCATTGATAAATATTTATTGTGTAATATTATTATAGTTTTACTATCTAATGAGTTTGAATTATTTATTTAATTACTTATTAATAAAGTATATTTATTTTGATATTGTTTTCTAGCTAAAATAACTTATTATAAAGAAGATAATGCTATTTTGTTAATATTGCTAGTACTTATAATTTTTTTATTTCGGAAAATTATTTATTAATGTTGATTTAATAATAATCAAGTTATTTCAAAATGCCTCTTTATATAAGAATATGACGTAAAGACGAATTGGGGGTCGTGAGAGAAATAACTAGTATTCCACATAACTGAGCAATTTATAGAGTTTGTGCATTCCTTTATTCAAAAATAACACCGTTATGACTAGAGATTTGGAAATTGTAGGAGACAGATACGTGGACGTAGGTTTCGTCGAATATCCGTTGTACGATTGCTGATTTGACTTCAGGTGAGTTGCATGCCTAGCCTAGCTAGCCTAGCTTCTTTCGTGTGAATATCTGATTTTCATTCTGTCTCAAATGTGTTTTGTACTTTGCATGCTTTATTTGAGTTTGACAACATTTCAAAATGATTCTTTGAAACTGGCACGCAATAGTAATACGATCATAATGCAAAGTGGAAAGATTCGCTTGTACCGGAACCAGTTTTATTACTTCTATTGGGTTTCGATCCCCTGGACTCATGTCCTAAAATGCGGGACTCCGTGTGCCCCTAAGGTTTAGATCCCTTGGGTTTTATTCCCTAAAATGCGGGACTTCGCGTGCCCCGGCTCTACGCCTTATTGGCTAGTGTCCAGCATCTAGATAACACTCCTTTGATTGACGCTCTTAGGAGGGTGTTGCAACACTTAAGGTCTAGTATGTCTGCCGTGGTCACTGGTCTACCCTGGTACAGCGAAAAGAGAAAATAACTGGACATTTTTGCATCTGTGTTTGGAAATGTGCAATGGAATATAATTTCGATAAATGGATTTGTTTCTGAAACGTCCATAAATGCTTATTTCTGCTGCAGACTCTGATAATGTTTTACTCGTACTCTGTTACTATTTTACTTAACTCGTGAATCCGCAACTATTTCATCTTCTTGTTTTACACGCTAAGGTGTATCTCACTCAGCATTTCAAGCTGATTTTGGAAACTGCGGTTCTTGTTTTTTCTTCCCCCCGCAGGCCTAGGAACTGGATTGTAAGATAGAAGGGGCGCGAGACTAATCTAGAGTATGGATGTCACCAGTAGACTATCTAATAAATGTTAGATAAGTTTTGTGAAATAGTTTTGTGTAATAGTAGCAACTAGTGTGTAATACTCTAAGTTTGGTGTTTAATAATATGAATAAGTTTTTTGAAATGTATTGCTTTTGATCTCCGCCGCTTCTATTAAGCATCGCCCTTCCGGTCTTGTCCCGAGCCGGATAAGGGGGTTGTTGCAGGTGGTATCAGAGCAGTTCTTTCCAACAAGGGAATTAAAACCTGTAGAGTAACTTAAAATGAACATAGGGCAAGATAAAATACGGATAAGCCGGGTATTTGGGGAGTTCTTGGTCACTTCCTCTTGCTTGACAAGTTGTTATGTGCTATTTGATATTCTTTTGTTTCGTGTCGAGACCCTAGTGCAAATACGGTATATGGTTATAAAACCGTACCTCTAGTATCCTTTATGTGTTTGTTCTTCTGTGTATCTCAATGATATATTGTTTGACTAGTTGATATTGAGTACTTATAAGTTGCGACCTGTTATTTGGGGAAGTACGTGTGTTGCGGTAAGGAATCGTTTGGAATACGTCATCACTAGGAGTACCGTTACCTCTCGAAACTAAGAAATGGAAGGAGAAGAAGCCCTACACCCACAAGTGGCCCAGTTGATCGGCCATATGGACCACTTTGATCAGGCAATGAACAACAACAACCGGAACAACAACAACAATGTTGTTGTTGAACAAGAACCTGATTGGGCTAAAAAGATAGCTCGTCGAAACCCGAGTTTCTTCTTTGGACAAGAAGATCCCGTTCTGCTCGAGAATTGGATTAGGGAATTCGATAAGATTTTCCAGGCCATGGAATGCCCAGAAGCTAGAATGGTTAAGGAAGCAACATTCTACTTCAAGGGAAAAGCTGACAACAAGTGGATTGCCAATCGAGCAAGGTTCATGGCTCAGGAAGGCTTTAACTGGGAGGCCCTGAAGACTGCGATGAGAGTTGCCTTTTATCCGGAGCATGTTAAGGAGCACAAGTACCAGGAGTTCATTTCACTAAAGAAAGTATACGATTCGGTGACTGACTACTACGACAAGTTCGTAGAGTTAACTCGTTTCGCAGAAGATAATGTACCTACCGAAAAGCGCTTGGTCACTCGTTTCATCGGAGGTCTGAAGCTCGAGATTCAAAGGACCATGCTCACCAGAACCTACGACACGCTGTCTGAGGCGTATGGGATAGCTGCTAGCATCTGGAGAGTCGATCAGGTGATGTCACAACAAAAGAAAAGAAAAGGAGAAGGCCAAGATGATGACAGTTATGAACACGAAAAGAACAACCAAAGCGCAGACAAGCGTCCCAAGCTAGTCAATGTTGGAGGTAATCAGAATTGGGGAAACAGGGACAACCGAAACAAGTTACGCAACCTGAATTGCAACAGGTGTGGCGATAATCATCGAGGATACACTCGTTAAGGCTCGGCCCTGACTTGCAGGTTTTCTGGCATCAAAGGCCACATAGCTTCTGACTGTAGGAGGAGGATAGCAGCTGAAAATGAGCAAAGGAGCACCGGGCAAGGACAACATCAGAATCAGAATGGGGGAAACCGATTTCGCAACAATAACAACAATGGAAATGGCAATAGGAATGGAGGAAAGAATAGGAATGCAGCTACCTACGGAAATTATGAGGCTGGAAACAATAGGAACAGGAATGGAGGGAACGCCACTCAGGGAAACGACCAGAGGCCACCTGGAAGAGTTTTTGTGTTGAGTAAAACGGAGGCACAAGCGCTGAACAATACAAAAGGTAAGCACTCTGACTTTAATCTCTGTGCGTCTCATTTATGAAACCCGTGAGAACCTAGAAACCCGTGCAAGCTTCGAGGACGAAGCTTCATCTAAGGGGGGGGAGGATGTAATACCCCGTCTAAAACTTAAGGGTAAAATAGCAATTAAGAGAACTAAACAAAATAATAAAAACGACAATAGTAATAATAATCGAAACTTAGTGGTAATATATATATATATAGCATATATATAATAAGATCTGGTTAGTTTATCGTATTAATATCGTAAGAAAATCTAAAATGAAACCTTAAATTTTTGCGCGGTTATTATTATTTATCAAAATTATGTCGCGATAGCAACCACCGCGAGACTTCCTACACGTACCACACCAAATAAATACCAAGAAGTTGTTTTTCACTTGAAGATGTGTCACCAGACAACATCATTTTCTTTGTCTTCTTCTTAAGTTCTTTCTTCATTTATCCTTCTTCTTCCTTTTCTTCTCCTACTCCTTCGGCAGCCACCTAGCCCGACAACCCACCGCATCACTGCCTCATCCACCTCCTAAACCTCCCTATAAAATCCACTCTCTCTCTCTTCTCACAGTCACCATCATCATCATCTTCACCTTCATCTTCTTCCTCCTCTCCGTCCGCTAACGCCACCACCATAACCACGACCTCTGAACTCTCTGCCTCACATATCTCCCTCTGCCTCTCTCTCTATCTCACTCTCTGTTCTCTGTCCCCGAACAGAGCACAAGGTAGCAGCAGCAGCCGGCAAAAACCGGCCGCCACCACTGCCAACATCGGGAGAGAACCCGAGAGAAAATCACCGCCACCACCCTCTGTTTTCATATCTCTCTTCCACTCTCTATTTCTCTCTTTCTCCCCCTGTTTCTCTTCCCTGAACGAAGACATCAGCAGCAGCAGTTGGCAGCCAAATCCACCAACCACCGCCGCTGCCACCGTCGGGAAAGAGGCCCGACACCACCACCACTCTCTGCTTTCTCTTCACCCTCCACCACTGTCCCTCTCTCTCTAATCCCCTCTCTGTTTCGAACCTATACAGAATAATAGAAGCCAATATAGAGCACTAGAGGCAGTAGCCGAAAGCCACGCCGCCGGCCAAACCTCCATAGTTTCCGGCCAAACCTTCGGCCACCGCAAAACAGAGACATCAGGACCTTTCCCTGGTCTCTCTAGACTCCTTAGGGTCCGACCCACCTCCTGGAGTGCTCAGCCGAATCCAAGACCCACCGGAAAAGCTCCGGTCGAGCTCCCTCCCCGGCGACGATTTCGGCGACTTGACCCGACTCGATTCTCGACCGTTTCTCGCGTTTCGTGGGTTGGGTAAGCTCTAAATCTCGTCGTGAGTTGATTTCAATAGTCAAAATCGAGTATTACATACTTTAATCCGTGTTTAGATCGATCGATTTGAATATGCATGTTTGGGGAGCTAAGTGTATTTTAAGAAAGTAGTTTTCTAAAATTTTGGGGCTGTTAGTGTCCTTTGAAGAAACTGTGGGGCAGCAGTTATATTTTCTATATGCTGGATTTTTCAATAATTATGTTTTAGTTTAGTTAATGTCATATTAGCATGGGTTTCAATTAATTTAAATAAAAATTGATATTTTGAAATAAAGTATGATTATAGCAAAAATAATTGATTTCCTAAAAAATAAAAGAATGTTGTAATAATATAAAATAAGAAGATTAATTTTGTAGTAAGAATATGATGTGATTAAATCATTATTTTTCTTGAAAAATATATCATTTTAAATACTAAACGTCACTTTAAATAGTGATTTCCGAGTATTTGCTCAATAAACTCTTCTTAGCAAGAAGCCTATTTGAGATAATAAACTAATTTGCATTGATAAATATTTATTGTGTAATATTATTATAGTTTTATTATCTAATGAGTTTGAATTATTTATTTAATTACTTATTAATAAAGTATATTTATTTTGATATTGTTTTCTAGCTAAAATAACTTATTATAAAGAAGATAATGCTATTTTTTTAATATTGCTAGTACTTATAATTTTTTTATTTCGGAAAATTATTTATTAATGTTGATTTAATAATAATCAAGTTATTTCAACATGCCTCTTTATATAAGAATATGACGTAAAAACGAATTGGGGGTCCTGAGAGAAATAACTAGTATTCCACATAACTGAGCAATTTTATAGAGTTTGTGCATTCCTTTATTCAAAAATAACACCGTTATGACTAGAGATTTGTAAATTGTAGGAGACAGATACGTGGACGTAGGTTTCGTCGAATATCCGTTGTACGACTGCTGATTTGACTTCAGGTGAGTTGCATGCCTAGCCTAGCTAGCCTAGCATCTTTCGTGTGAATATCTGATTTTCATTCTGTCTCAAATGTGTTTTGTACTTTGCATGCTTTATTTGAGTTTGACTACATTTCAAAATGATTCTTTGAAACTGGCACGCAATAGTAATACGATCATAATGCAAAGTGGAAAGATTCGCTTGTACCGGAACCAGTTTTGTTACTTCTATTGGGTTTCGATCCCCTGGACTCATGTCCTAAAATGCGGGACTCCGTGTGCCCCTAAGGTTTAGATCCCTTGGGTTTTATTCCCTAAAATGCGGGACTTCGCGTGCCCCGGCTCTACGCCTTATTGGCTAGTGTCCAGCATCTAGATAACACTCCTTTGATTGACGCTCTTAGGAGGGTGTTGCAACACTTAAGGTCTGGTATGTCTGCCGTGGTCACTGGTCTACCCTGGTACAGCGAAAAGAGAAAATAACTGGACATCTTTGCATCTGTGTTTGGAAATGTGCAATGGAATATAATTTCGATAAATGGATTTGTTTCTGAAACGTCCATAAATGCTTATTTCTGCTGCAGACTCTGATAATGTTTTACTCGTACTCTGTTACTATTTTACTTAACTCGTGAATCCGCAACTATTTCATCTTCTTGTTTTACACGCTAAGGTGTATCTCACTCAGCATTTCAAGCTGATTTTGGAAACTGCGGTTCTTGTTTTTTCTTCCCCCCGCAGGCCTAGGAACTGGATTGTAAGATAGAAGGGGCGCGAGACTAATCTAGTGTATGGATGTCACCAGTAGACTATCTAATAAATGTTAGATAAGTTTTGTGAAATAGTTTTGTGTAATAGTAGCAACTAGTGTGTAATACTCTAAGTTTGGTGTTTAATAATATGAATAAGTGTTTTGAAATGTATTTCTTTTGATCTCCGCCGCTTCTATTAAGCATCGCCCTCCCGGTCTTGTCCCGAGCCGGATAAGGGGGTTGTTGCAGGTGGTATCAGAGCAGTTCTTTCCAACAAGGGAATTAAAACCTGTAGAGTAACTTAAAATGAACATAGGGCAAGATAAAATACGGATAAGCCGGGTATTTGGGGAGTTCTTGGTCACTTCCTCTTGCTTGACAAGTTGTTATGTGCTATCTGATATTCTTTTGTTTCGTGTCGAGACCCTAGTGCAAATACGGTATATGGTTATAAAACCGTACCTCTAGTATCCTTTATGTGTTTGTTCTTCTGTGTATCTCAATGATATATTGTTTGACTAGTTGATATTGAGTACTTATAAGTTGCGACCTGTTATTTGGGGAAGTACGTGTGTTGCGGTAAGGAATCGTTTGGAATACGTCATCACTAGGAGTACCGTTACCTCTCGAAACTAAGAAATGGAAGGAGAAGAAGCCCTACACCCACAAGTGGCCCTGTTGATCGGCCATATGGACCAGTTTGTTCAGGCAATGGACAACAACAACCGGAACAACAACAAGAACCTGATTGGGCTAAAAAGATAGCTCGTCGAAACACGAGTTTCTTCTTTGGACAAGAAGATCCCGTGCTGCTCGAGAATTGGATTAGGGAATTCGATAAGATTTTCCAGGCCATGGAATGCCCAGAAGCTAGAATGGTTAAGGAAGCAACATTCTACTTCAAGGGAAAAGCTGACAACAAGTGGATTGCCAATCGAGCAAGATTCATGGCTCAGGAAGGCTTTAACTGGGAGGCCCTGAAGACTGCGATGAGAGTTGCCTTTTATCCGGAGCATGTTAAGGAGCACAAGTACCAGGAGTTCATTTCACTAAAGAAAGTATACGATTCGGTGACTGACTACTACGACAAGTTCGTAGAGTTAACTCGTTTCGCAGAAGATAATGTACCTACCGAAAAGCGCTTGGTCACTCGTTTCATCGGAGGTCTGAAGCTCGAGATTCAAAGGACCATGCTCACCAGAACCTACGACACGCTGTCTGAGGCGTATGGGATAGCTGCTAGCATCTGGAGAGTCGATCAGGTGATGTCACAACAAAAGAAAAGAAAAGGAGAAGGCCAAGATGATGACAGTTATGAACACGAAAAGAACAACCAAAGCGCAGACAAGCGTCCCAAGCTAGTCAATGTTGGAGGTAATCAGAATTGGGGAAACAGGGACAACCGAAACCAGTTACGCAACCTGAATTGCAACAGGTGTGGCGATAATCATCGAGGATACACTTGTTAAGGCTCGGCCCTGACTTGCAGGTTTTCTGGCATCAAAGGCCACATAGCTTCTGACTGTAGGAGGAGGATAGCAGCTGAAAATGAGCAAAGGAGCACCGGGCAAGGACAACATCAGAATCAGAATGGGGGAAACCGATTTCGCAACAATAACAACAATGGAAATGGTAATAGGAATGGAGGAAAGAATATGAATGCAGCTACCTACGGAAATTATGAGGCTGGAAACAATAGGAACAGGAATGGAGGGAACGCCACTCAGGGAAACGACCAGAGGCCACCTGGAAGAGTTTTTGTGTTGAGTAAAACGGAGGCACAAGCGCTGAACAATACAAAAGGCAAGCACTCTGACTTTAATCTCTGTGCGTCTCATTTATGAAACCCGTGAGAACCTAGAAACCCGTGCAAGCTTCGAGGACGAAGCTTCATCTAAGGGGGGGGGGGAGGATGTAATACCCCGTCTAAAATTTAAGGGTAAAATAGCAATTAAGAGAACTAAACAAAATAATAAAAACGACAATAGTAATAATAATCGAAACTTAGTGGTAAAATATATATATATAGCATATATATAATAAGATCTGGTTAGTTTATCGTATTAATATCGTAAGAAAATCTAAAATGAAACCTTAAATTTTTGCGCGGTTATTATTATTTATCAAAATTATGTCGCGATAGCAACCACCGCGAGACTTCCTACACGTAGTTTTTCACTTGAAGATGTGTCACCAGACAACATCATTTTCTTTGTCTTCTTCTTAAGTTCCTTCTTCATTTATCCTTCTTCTTCCTTTTCTTCTCCTACTCCTTCGGCAGCCACCTAGCCCGACAACCCACCGCATCACTGCCTCATCCACCTCCTAAACCTCCATATAAAATCCACTCTCTCTCTCTTCTCACAGTCACCATCATCATCATCTTCACCTTCATCTTCTTCCTCCTCTCCGTCCGCTAACGCCACCACCATAACCACGACCTCTGAACTCTCTGCCTCACATATCTCCCTCTGCCTCTCTCTCTTTCTCACTCTCTATTCTCTGTCCCCGAACAGAGCACAAGGTAGCAGCAGCAGCCGGCAAAAACCGGCCGCCACCAATGAAGCACATGAGTCCAGGTGATCGAAACCCAATAGAAGTAACAAAACTGGTTCCGGTACAAGCGAATCCTTTCACTTTGCATTATGATCGTATTACTATTGCGTGCCAGTTTCAAAGAATCATTTTGAAATGTAGTCAAACTCAAATAAAGCATGCAAAGCACAAAACACATTTTGAGACAGAATGAAAATCAGATATTGACACGAAAGAAGCTAGGCTAGCTAGGCTAGGCATGCAACTCACCTGAAGTCAAATCAGCAGTCGTACAACGGATATTCGACGAAACCTACGTCCACGTATCCGTCTCCTACAATTTACAAATCTCTAGTCATAACGGTGTTATTTTTGAATAAACGAACGCACTAACTCTATAAAATTGCTCAGTTATGTCGATTACTAGTTATTTCTCTCACGACCCCCAATTCGTCTTTACGTCATATTTTTATATAAAGAGGCATGTTGAAATAACTTGATTATTATTAAATCAACATTAATAAATAATTTTCCGAAATAAACAAATTATAATTACTAGCTACATTAACAAAATAGCATTATCTTCTTTATAATAAGTTATTTTAGCTAGAAAACAATATCAAAATAAATATACTTTATTAATAAGTAATTAAATAAATAATTCAAACTCATTATATAATAAAACTATAATAATATTACACAATAAATATTTATCAATGCAAATTAGTTTATTATCTCAAATAGGCTTCTTGCTAAGAAGAGTTTATTGAGCAAATACTCGGAAATCACTATTTAAAGTGACGTTTAGTATTTAAAATGATACATTTTTCAAGAAAAATAATGATTTAATCACATCATATTCTTACTACTAAATTAATCTTCTTATTTTATATTATTACAACATTCTTTTATTTTTAAGGAAATAAATTATTTTTGCTATAATCATACTTTATTTCAAAATATTAATTTTTATTTAAATTAATTGAAACCCATGCTAATATGACATTAACTAAACTAAAAAATAATTATTGAAAAATACAGCATATAGAAAATATAACTGCTGCCCCACAGTTTCTCCAAAGGACACTAACAGCCCCAAAATTTTAGAAAACTACTTTCTTAAAATACACTTAGCTCCCCAAACATGCATATTCAAATCGATCGATCTAAACACGGATTAAAGTATGTAATACTCGATTTTGACTATTGAAATCAACTCACGACGAGATTTAGAGCTTACCCAACCCACGAAACGCGAGAAACGGTCGAGAATCGAGTCGGGTCAAGTCGCCGAAATCGTCGCTGGGGAGGGAGCTCGACCGGAGCTTTTCCGGTGGGTCTTGGATTCGGCTGAGCACTCCAGGAGGTGGGTCGGACCATAAGGAGTCTAGAGAGACCAGGGAAAGTTCCAGATGTCTCTGTTTTGCGGTGGCCGAAGGTTTGGCCGGAAACTATGGAGGTTTGGCCGGCGGCGTGGCTTTCGGCTACTGCCTCTAGGGCTCTATTTTGGCTTCTATTATTCTGTATAGGTTCGAAACAGAGAGGGGATTAGAGAGAGAGGGACAGTGGTGGAGGGTGAAGAGAAAGCAGAGAGTGGTGGTGGTGTCGGGCCTCTTTCCCGACGGTGGCAGCGGCGGTGGTTGGTGGATTTGGCTGCCAACTGCTGCTGCTGATGTCTTCGTTCAGGGAAGAGAAACAGGGGGAGAAAGTGAGAAATAGAGAGTGGAAGAGAGATATGAAAACAGAGGGTGGTGGCAGTGATTTTCTCTCGGGTTCTCTCTCGAGTGTTTATGTGATGACTCAAATGATTTTTTTTAATTGAAAAAGTATGCAAAACATGATTTATACTTGAAATTATTTGGATATAAATTGAATCCTCCTTATAAGTATTAGAACTTATGTGATACGTTGATAACCTGATTTTGTCTATGTTAAAGAGAATAAATGAAATACATATGTGCCAACTTCAATTATCACATTTTTCCAATGTGTGTGACGTTTAAAATGAATATCGTCTTATTTGTAACAGTATGAAAAGCATGATTTATACTGAAAAATTACGATTATTGATTTATACTGAGAACTCTTGGAAATGACTTGTGAAGATTGTATACCAAATTTGGTTATGAGAAATAAAGGTAATAAGATACCTCTAATGCTGAGTGAGATACACCTTAGCGTGTAAAACAAGAAGATGAAATAGTTGCGGATTCACGAGTTAAGTAAAATAGTAACAGAGTACAAGTAAAACATTATCAGAATCTGCAGCAGAAATAAGCATTTAAGGACGTTTCAGAAACAAATCCATTTATCGAAATTATGTTCCATTGAACGTTTCCAAACACAGATGCAAAGATGTCCAGTTATTATCTCTTCTCGCTGTACCATGGTGCTTCATTGGTGTTCTTGGTTGTTGGAGGAGAAAACAAGGGAATGAGTTGAGTGATGAGAGGAGAGTTTGCTGAAAATGGAAGGAAGTGAGCGTTGGCGCGACTTTACCACCTCATGGGCATGTGGAAAACTTTTCCTACGGCATTGACATGTGGTGTTCATGCACTATGGGAGGAAATTGAAATTTATTCAAAGTTAGGGTACAAACTAGAATTAGATGTTCTGTGAAATTTAGAGAATTCCTCTACCACCCCGAACATTACTAGAGCTTCAAAATCATTCTACTAACTTCCAAATATTGCCAACACTCCAAAATGCCAACTATAAAGCCGTGACATACTAGAGTAGTTGTAGATAGTGCTTTCTGAGCTGACAGATCTTGGCCACGTGGCAATCATCCAGCACACCATATTGTGCTCCACATACACTGGATCACCATCCGCGCTGATTCGTGTGGGGGCAGCGAGACAATGCCCTCGCATACCATTGCACGGGACGGGTAGGGACTTATTGGTTTGGAGGCTAGAGTAAGTCCTGTCGCGTGCGAGCCAAGCTCGCGCGCGACCTTTAGTAACTGCTTTTGAGAGATTTATGGCACGAGCTCCATAAACCCGGTCAATCCGGTCAAACCCGCTCAACCCCATAACGGTTCCGGTATTCGCGCATAACGTGCTGTAACGGTCCCTATATACGCGGACGAACGTGCCGTTGTGGTTAAGCTAATTAAGCCGCCATTGATGGGCGCATTAACCACACCACAACGGTCACATTCTCCGTTATATATAGGACGTTAACCTTTCCATACAAAATAGAACACACCAGACATACGCGGGAGCTCTGCCAAACCCCTGTCTCTCTCTCAGACATTACTACTGCCTTACTCTCTCCCTACACACAACCCAACTCTTCCAGTGCTATTTCCGATCCTCTACTTACGGCGTACACAGAGTTCTCCCCGCCGGATTCTCTTGTACACATTTTGGTGAACCCGACGTGAACTTACCATTGCAAGCAACCATGTCTCAGGAGGATGATGTCAGTAACAGATCGCCTTCCACCGAAGCCGCCTCGGGAGAGGAGATCCATCGTACTCCTACGACTACCGGTGAAGCTCCGACTCTAGAGGCCTTGGACGCCACCATCCAAAGTCAGGGGAAGGCTCTCAAAGCTCAGTCTGCGCAGCTAGAACGGATCATGACTGTCTTGGGGACTCTTGCCCCAAACCGAGCACCAGCCGCCGCCGTCTCTCAGGGGGGAGGAGCCTCTACCACTCAAGGATTGGGAGTGTCAACCACACCACCCAACCCTAATCTGCAAACTCCACCGGTGACTACGCAGCTACCCTAAATTCAGGGGTCATCAGCTCAAATGTTGCCTCTCGCTGCTCATACTCTTCAGCCTCCGGCTTTGGTACCTAATCCAGCCTCGCAGTATCCCTTGCCTCCTCCAAAGGCAATTTGGGGTAATGTGAATGCACAATATGTCCCTAACCCTCCTGCGACATATGTGTCACCTCCGCCTGCAGCAACCCCTCCTCCTTCTACCGACGGAAACACTCCAGAGTGTATAACGTCTCTGCAACGGCGCATAGACACCATTCTGGCTCACCAATCATTCGCGGATACCATCATCCCGAAGCTAGACAACGATACGCCTATCCCACGAGAGATCTATCTCATGCCTTACCCTGTTGGGTACAAGGCTCCTAAGTGGGACAAGTTTGAAGATGTTAATGGGAATGCTCATGAACATGTCATGCGTTTCATTGATGTGATAGGGCCATATGGAGACGATCCTAAAATACTGATGCGCGAGTTCCCGAAATCCTTGGGGAACGTGGCTTACAAGTGGTATAGGACGCTGGAAGCCGGGTCCGTGAAGACTTGGGACGACATGGTCCAAAAGTTCTACACCAAATTCTTCCAGATGGAGGAAAAGGTGACGACGAACCACCTCTCGCGGATGTATCAGAAGCGCGAAGAGGATGGAATAACCTTCATCAAGAAGTTCAGGGCCAAGTCCTTGGAATGCAAAGATGTGATACTTGAAAGTAGACTCGTAGAGATATGTCTGCAGTGCATGCTAGACGAGTACAAAGGTATGCTTATTAACCTGCAAACGCCTACGTTTTCAAAACTAATCGAATGTACGAAGAACATCGAGCCTATAGTGGAGAGGCAGAAAAAGAGAAACGCTCCTGAGCGGTCCTCGGGCGGTACTACTTTCAAAATCGGGAGATTCAGCTACAAGAGGGGACGCGAAGCTGAATTAAATACGGTCTCACCCCAAAAGCAAGCGAAGATTGTGAACTTTGATGCACCACCTTTGCCATGTTCGTTGGAAGAAGCAAGCGACCTCTGCAGGCAATGGCTCAAGGACGGTGTCCTACCGCCGCTCGAGAGGGCACCCTCCAAGGAAATGGTGAGGGACCCGAAGTGGTGTTAATACCACGGGAAGATCATGCATCCCGCGGCGGACTGCAAGAAGCTCAGAATTGTGTTCAGCCAAAAGATGAAGAATGGCGAGCTGATTGTCAGCGACCAAAGGCAGGATGTGCGCAACAATCCACTCCCTGCCCATGCGGAGCAAGAATCGAAAGGCAAAGAGGTCGGTATGATCTCAATTGTCGATCTTCAAGAGGTCGCAGAGGATGGTCTACCCATCATTGCCGAACTCCATGATGATGAAGACTACAGCATAGACACGGAGGACGAGCGTGCCGACCGGATGAAGGGGTCGCACGGCCTCAGCAGGTTCTTCGACGAAATGAAATTCTCAGAAAAATGCCGGACGGAGATGACAAAAGCGATCTTAAGGATAGCAGAAGATTACGAGGAGGATCTCGTAGTCTCCAATGGGAAAGTCGTTAGGGCGTCTCGCTCTACAGAAAAGATCATAAACTTTTCCGCCAGCGACAAGAAGACAGATGCGAGCCACCAGAGGCCTCTGTATGTGACGGCCATCATCAATGGCGTCGAGTTCAAAAGAGCATTCGTCGACGGAGGAGCAGCAGTTAATGTTGTTTCGATCCACACATTGAAGCTAGCAGGAATCCCAGAGTACAAGATTGTCAGGCGTCCGTCCCCGTTGATGGGATTCGGAAGCGACTCCAGAATGACGATAGGATGGATCCGCCTGGGTATCCAGATCGGCAAAATCAAGTGCTCAGCGAAATTCTATGTCATAGATGCGAACACTACGTATCACATGATCATAGGTCGAGCCTGGATTCATCGCTTTGACGCTGTCCCTTCAACAGCTCACCAAGTGATGAAAGCTATTTGGAATGACAGAATAGTCGAGATACCAGCTTCGACGAATCCATTCAACATGGATGAAGCACATCTCAGTGAGGCGGTGTGGTTCACTGAGATGGCAGATGAGCAAACACCGGGACCATTCAACCCCACTCCTTTACCCCTATGGGAATATATCAAAGATCAGTCACCTGCGGGAGTGATGGTGACAAGAGAGGATGCCAAGGAAAAGCCGCCTACGCGAGAAGAAACGACGCGGATTGCCTATCAGCGAAAGAACGTGTACACTCTGAAAAGAATAGCAAAGTATGACCCTGAAGGCAAGGAGATAGAGAGTTTCTACGCCAACGGGAAGAAATGCTATCGCATATGAAGGGGCGCGGGGGTGTCCCCACGCGGGCATGGGGATATCCCTGAGCAAATCAACGAAATCGAGCAGTTTGCGGAGACAAAAAGACCAATGCCGAGCACACTAGAAGAGAAACTCAAAGAAGCACCCGAATGCATGGAAGACAAACCCAGAACGCAAAAGCAAGAGCTGAAGGAGGTTTTCCTAAGCCCGAACGACGAAAAGAAGAGGCCGGTCTTTCTAAGTGCAGACCTCACAAGCGATGAGGATGAAAGATTGCTACAGCTCTTGACCGAGTACAAGGACGTGTTCGCATGGGAATATGATGAAATACCCGGCTTGGACACGAGCATCACCATGAATCGGTTGGACGTAATTCCAGGATCCAAGCCGGTAAAGCAGAACAAGAAGCTTCAGGCCGGAGCTCAACGTGAAGATTAAGCAGGAGATTGTCAAACTCCTGGATGCCAAGTTCATAGAGCCGAATCACCATCCCACATGGCTGGCCAACATTGTGCCAGTGTAAAGAAGAATGGACAGCTTCGCATTTGCGTCGATTTCCGGGATCTCAATCGTTTTTGCCCCAAGGACGATTTTCCGCTCCCCAACATTGATCTACTTATCTATTCGACAGCGGGTCATCGCATGTTCAGTTTCATGGATGGCTTCAGTGGGTACAATCAGATCAAGATGGACCCTGAAGATGCACGTAAAACCGCATTCATCACCCCAGTGGGAGTATTCAACTATACGGTGATTCCTTTTGGTCTAAAAAACGCAGGTGCAACTTACCAGCGGGCCATGATGGCCCTGTTCCACGACATGATGCACAAGGAAGTGGAATTCTACGTGGATGACCTGGTGGTTAAATCCAAAGTGGAGGCAGACCATCTGGCGGATTTGCGGAAAGTGTTCAACAGATGCATACGCTTTCAATTGAAGATGAACCCCATGAAGTGCGCATTCGGAGTGATATCAGGGAAGTTCTTGGGATGCGTGGTGCATCGCCAAGGAATCGAGCCTGACCCTGCGAAAGTATCAGCCATCACTGGCATGACTCCGCCACATAACCAGAGTGCCTTGAAAACATTCTTGGGAAAGCAATCATATCTGCGAAGATTCATCCCAGCGATTGCCGAAATTACTTTCTGCTTCAGTGATCTTCTCAAGAAAGATGCCGTATACAACTGGACTCCGGAGCACGAAGCTGCGCTCGGGAAACTAAAGGAGCTGCTGACATCTTCAAAAGTAATGATTGCACATCAGCTAGGATCACCGCTTTTGCTGTATCTGACGTCAACAAGGAAGTCCGTAGGAGCTCTTTTGGCTCAGGAGTATGAGGGTCAGGAAAGGCCCATCTACTACATCTCTCGCATTGTGCAGCCCGCAGAATCAAGGTACACGGAAATTGAGCGTCATTGCCTTGCTCTATTCTTCGTAATAGAGAAGCTGAGACAATACTTCGCTTCGCACAAAGTGGTGGTGGTCACAAAGAGTGATCCCATACGATATCTTCTGACTCACACCGCTCCTGGGGGAAGATTGGCAAAATGGTATATGACCATCTCCCAATATGACATCACATGCGTTCGACCGCGGGCGATCAAGTCGCAGGCGGTGGCGGATTTGTTGGCACAGTTCCCCGATAACAGTCACGAGCTTGTGATTGAAGAAGAATTAAAGGGACCTGAAATCTATGCAGTTGAGTTGCCCTATTGGACGCTCCATTTCGACGGTTCGTCAAAAAGGAAAGGCGGAGGCATTGGGATAGTCTTGACCAAACCAAATGGGGAAGTCATACAGATGTCCGCAAAGCTTGACTTCGCAGTCACCAACAACGAAGAAAAATATGAAGCCCTCATTGTGGGGCTTCGCGCGGCAAAGGCCTTGGAAGTAAGCAATCTGACGGTTATGGGGGACTCCAAGCTAATCGTCAAACAAGCCTCGGGCGAGTATGGTTTGAAGGAGATAAACCTACTGTCCTACCGGACCTTGGTACAAAAACTGGTGCAACAATTCTGCGACGTTAGGTATGAGCACAAACCTCGAGCGGACAACAGGCATGCTGACGCTTTAGCTACCTTGGGATTCAAGGTCAGCACGGACAAATGTCCTGCAAGAATCTCGATTGAAGTGCGAACATCCTCGGCGTTGACGAAAGACGCGTGCGATGACGAATGCATGGACGATGCAGATTGGAGAACGTCAATCTTACGAGCCATCGCAGAAGGCACGAGAAGCGAGAACTTGGGCATCCACAAGGGGGTATTGCATACATGATAACTCCCTTTATTACAAAGGCCCTGGCGGAATACTTATGCGATGCGTCTCCGAGCAAGAAGGACAGCTGCTGTTAGAAAAGATTCACCAACATGCTTGCGAGGAAAGTGAGGTGTCAATCTACCGGAAAGCTCAGAGGTATGGCATCCATTGGCCGGAGATGTCAACGGCCGCAGCGCTGATACAAGGAAAGTGCGAGAGTTACGCACTGATCAAAGATTCTTTACTCATTTCTCTGACCGACAATGATGTGGATTGGAGGAAACCACTCTTCGATTTTCTCACACAGGGTATTGTACCCGAGTCAACAAAAGAAGCTGGGAAACTAAGAAGGAAAGAAGCCCGATATGTGGTGCAAGAAAATCTGCTTTGGCGAAGGGGCCATGAAGGTAACTTGCTGCGATGTCTAAACAGCAGGGAAGCACAAGAAGTGATGGACCTTTCTCACCAGGTGGAACATCAGGGAGGTGCGAAATTATGCAGACAACTCCTCTCAATTGGATATTTCTGGCCCAATATGGAGGCTGATTGCCGCACCAAAGTACGACGCTCCCAGGAGTGTCAATTTAAAGGTAATCTAGTGCACGCTCCTGATGTAGATCTACATGCATTGGGAACGCCATGGCCATTTCACACATGGGCTCTGGATTTCATCGGTCCCATTCGACCGACCTCGCACGGGAATCACTTCATTCTCACCGCGACTAAGTTGTTCACAAAGTGGGTAGAAGCGATACCACTGAAGACGGCAAATGCGCTAGCTGTGGTCCATTTCATCCAAGAAAGCATCATATGCAGGTTCGGAATTCCCAACACCATCCTTTCGGATAATGGCACTCCTTTTGTTAATCGCCAGGTGGCTGCGAAGCTAGCAGAATACAACATCAGGCAGATATGCTCCACCCCATACTACCCGAAGGGGAATGGGCAAGCAGAAGCAACCAACAAGACGCTGTTGAGAATTTTGAGGAAGATGGTCGCAGATGACCATAAGAAGTGGGCTGATTCTTTGAGCATAGCCCTGTGGGCTTATCGAACTTCTCCAAAGACACCCACCTGATTCTCACCATTCCTTCTATTCTATGGAGCTGAGGCTATGGTACCTGCGGAAGTGAAGGTTAACTCCGCAAGATTGGCTTTCCATGCATTGTACGACAATCAACGCGACCATGACTTAGTCCTGCTAGAAGAAAAGCGGGAGCAAGCTAAAAGGACCAACAAACGATACCAAGAAAGGATCGCTCGTGCATACAATAAAACAGTCCAGCGACGAGATTTCGCAGTTGGAGATTTGGTCTTGCGCGCATCTGATCATTGCATGCGAGAGGCGGCTCACCCAAAATTCGCAGCCAATTGGGAAGGACCCTTTGAAGTCACAGAAGTCTTTGACAGTGGCTACTGCAGCATACGGAGGTTACACGGAACAACCTCAACCCCAAGCTCAGTCAACATGCGCTGGATTAAGAAGTATTATCCTTAACTTCTCTCATTATATGCGTTATATTACAACGTTGCTTTATGCTCTGTATGTCTATGCTTCGCATATCTTCTCTCCCATATGAGAGAATTGTAATCTCATCTCTCCCATATGAGAGTTCTATAATAAAAAGACTTCTCCTAAATGAGAAGATCTTTATGCTTCTAGCTGTGTTTATTGCTCCATTTAGTTCATTATTACTGTTAGCAAAAGCCTATCCGCTGTGATAGCAGCCTATGCAAATGCGATCTCAACTGATCTTTTCAGCCTATTTGTCATGATAGCAGCCTATGCAAATGCGATCTTAATTGATCTTTTAAGCCTATCTGTCACGATAGCAGCCTATGCAAATGCGATCTTAATTGATCTTCTAAGCCTATCTGCCACGATAGCAGCCCATGCGAAATGCGATCTTAATTGATCTTCTAAGCCTATCTGCCACGATAGCAGCCCATGCAAAAACGATCTTAATTGATCTTCTAAGCCTATCTGCCACGATAGCAACCCATGCGAATACGATCTTAAATGATCTTCTAAGCCTATCCGCCACGATAGCAGCTCATGTGAAAACAATCTTAAGTGATCTCTCAAAGCCTATCCGTGAAGGTAGCGGCACTGTGCAAATTCAATCTTACAATGATTCTTAAGTCTATCTGCCATGATAGCAACATTATGCAAAAATGATCTCAGTGATCTACAAAAGCCTATCTGATGAGATAGCACTTGCATTTGAATCTAAAGCAAATCACAAGCTTATCTGCCAAGGTAGCAAATCAGCGCAAATACGATCTCGAATTATCTGAAAGCATATCTGCGAATCTATTTGGCAAATAGCCAATTATAGAAACAATGCAAAGTTTAAATACAACACTACAAAAGGCGAAATTTGCCGATACGCGTGCGAAATTTTAATTTGTTGTAACAAGACAGCAAATCATACAAAGCGATTTATCATTATGAGTCAAAATGACTTACAATTTATCTGTCTAGATAAACAGCTTACAAGCGAAAAAGCTCAGCTCAAGCTAACTACGCAGCCAACATGGCTTACAATGCATCTAAAAGGTAACTTACAAGCGAGAAGTTACACATCGGGGGAATCCTAGCTGAAAAAGGATGGACCTAACGGTCCTAGAAGAAGCTATGTGATACAAAGGTCTGCGACCAAAGATCCGTAGCAAGTAAGGCGTTCCTGCGAGAAGATCAGCCCGCTACCCGCTATGTCTACAACCGCAAGACCTGTGTGACGCTATTTCCAAGATCTCAGGATCTGACAAGGCCTCTGTCTGATCAAGATATGTGCCAAAGGAACCACCTGTTCCGGCGTATGCGGCCGTGCAAAACAGGGGAGCAGTCATTCCTCGGGCGATGGGCTCCTTGTCCACAGAGACGAGCTCATTGGCTCGCCACCCTGAGTTCACGAACGTGGGGGCAAGAAATTCTCCTCCGGGCATGCTGGAGGAGAATTCCGCCGTTCATTACGAGTCGGTAGCAAGGTCAGTACGGCGCTACACCTCGACGGGAGGCGGCCGGAAACATGACCTGCAAGCATAATAGACGAAGAAAATTCTTCGAACAAACATGAGGTATTATCTGCATCTTCTTTATGATAGTTATAAAGATCAATAAGCCTTACGAAGCAGATCTTGGAAACTATTCCTATAGCACAAAACACAAACTCAGGTTTCACAACTTGAAACTGCCATGAATCAACGAAAAACAAGCGTTGAAGCCAGCAGTCGTAAGGACTCACGGCAAACCACATTTTGGGATGAAGAACCCAAATAGAAAAAGGCAGGGTTTATATAGACCTTGTGAAGACTCTTCAGTTGCTAAGACGAGTCAGCAGAATTTGAAAAGAGGGTAAGGATCAATCACTTACGCCTTGAAAAGAGGTAATAATCAATTACCCTACTAAAGGCTACGACGATTCGGTTGCGTATCCTAATTAATGACGGATTTCCCAAGGAAAGCGTGCTTATCTAATAAGCAATTAGCGCGAAAATCAAGGCAGAATATCAATTGCTGACGTCATAAATTGATATGCACAGAGATATTCCAGCAAATCCCGGAAAGGGCAAAACGGGCATTTCAATTCATTTTGAAAAAAAAGTGGGGAGAAACCCTAGCAACATTACAATAATGTTTCAGCTACTTATCTGCTACTTTTCAAAATAAACCCCTGATCAAGGAGTCATGAGGAGTAAACTGACGGCTCAGATTTTCCACTTGCTCCACTTCTTGCTTCAATTGCTCGCATTTGGCATTCATCTCATGAAAGAGCTTCACAGCCTCTTCAACCTTTTGCTTTTGCTGCTCTACCTTCTGCTTCTCAGCTGCGAGGTTTTGGTGGCCGCGTTTCAAAGTCACGGCTGCGCGAAACAGGGTAACTCTTTTGATAAGAAACTTGAAGCCCAGCTTGCCTTGAACTTTGGCGAGAAGATTTTAGCACATGCCAAAAAGCAATTCCTCGCTCTGAGGAGAAAGGGTCGCAGGTGTGGCCGCGGAGAGCTGCTTCAAAATCCAGATGGATTCAGTAAGAAATAGCCTCCTGTCGAAGGGCCCTATCTCCAGAGACCTCGCAAATGATTGGGGGTAGGAGAGGCGCATTCGAACTAGCCAGTCCACGTCAGCTTGCTTCAACCCTAAAGCAATGTCAAAGCCAAGTTAGACTATCAAACTCGCAAATGAAGAATGCAAGGTGTGAAAACCAAATCACGACATACCAGTTCCTTCAAGGATCTCGCGCAGAGAAGGAATGCGCATTGCTGGGGTAGTTGAAGACTGTCTCGTTCCATTTCCCTTCTATCAGCTGCGAGCTCTAACTCCTCATAGTTGGGGGGAAGAGTATAAGCCGCACCAAGTGCGATTGCAGCACCGACATGCGAACCCCAAAAGTTCCACGCAGGAAGAGGTGCCGCAGGCTCAGTCATTGCCGGAGGCATGGCAGCAGCAGAAGTTGCAGCTTGATGAGGGATACCTTCAGGTGCGATAGCGTCAGCAGCGTTCGTTCCTATTTCCTCGGCACCAGCATGGGCATCTTCTTCCATCAACACGGTGTCAGCCTCCACATCATCAGAACGTTCGATGATGTCCTCAAGGGGCTCTCCTGCATATTCAGCAGCTTCTTGGTATGAGAACTCGGCACCGGGACATAGGACGCAGAAGGTTGACTCCTTTGCTCCAACAAGGTTTCATCAGCATTGCCTGCGATACAAAAGGCGATGGTGTGAGGTAACTTGTATCGTATATTATTTTACTATCTTTTATAAGCTAAGAGCAAGCACCTCTACGCGAAGGTGGGATTGCAGCATCCTCGTCATACGCTAAGGACGTGGAACCTTTCCCTATTAATGTGTCCTCATTAAGCATGTCTTTAAGGTGAGCGTGACCTGGGGCGCGAAGAAACCAGTCATGATTTTGTTTGGGTTGCTAAGCCTAGTTCACGCATATTGCTCAAATGATTACCTGAGGGTTCACCGCACTTGCCTACTAGCCAACGGCGAATGTCAGCTTTTGACACACCGTGCTTTAGCGCACCAACAATAACATCTCGATAAGTTACTGCGAGATTAAAAATCTCACCTTCATTACCGCCTACGATTTCTTCAAAGTCTGCTTGGGCTTGCTCTAGAGCTGCCGCATCCTCCTCTTCAACTTTAGGAGCCACCTCTTCTGGAAGCACATCTTCCTCATCAGTTGGACACACTAGGTCGTCGACGTGTTGTTCTTCTAAGCTCCTTTGCGTCACGCGCTCGAGCTCCTCCTCTTCTCGCTTTCTTCTCCTTTCAGCAGCTTCCGCGGCTGTTCTCCTTGACTCGGCGAGAATGTCCTCGCTTATGGTTTCATCAGAAACACCTGAATGAGCACCTCTCTTCTGCCTCTTGGCCAAAAGGCCACTGATGGTCTCATCATCATCTGCGAAGAAACAATTTGTTCAAACCAGATTGTAAAAGAGTTGAGATACTGAGAAGAGAAGTACGATTGAGATACCTCCTGATTCTTCCTCAAGTATCGCATCTCCCTCTCTGTCTCCGACGTCTTCAATTCTTTCTTCTTCTTCTTCATCTCCTTCTCTTGGCTCCCGCCTCTCCTCTTCTTCCTCCTGGCCGAACGGAACAAAGGTCTCCACTGCGAGCTCCTTTCGCGCTTTACCGGTCGTGCAACCTTTACCTTTATCCCTGGCAGAAAGGGACCTCGCAGGAGGGGAAGTTGGAGCGCTTCTAGGGGAAGAAATTTTAATTCCCCTTTGCCTGGGCCTCTTCGCTCTTGGCGCTGCAGTCACTGGAGGAGACGGATCATCCCTAGGGGGAGACAAGGCCGGAGTGTTGTCTAACAGTTAATCAACAAAAGCATTCATGATCTCGCGAATCCTGGTCTCGACCACGGGATCCATTCTCGATGCCAGCCGAAACGGCTGTCCTTGCCTTCTTGTAGTAACAATGGTGGTAACCAGCGATTTGGAACGCTCACCAGATGCAAACCTTCGCACTTGGCACTACAGCAAGAAGCGTAGTATGAAGTTTTCAATATATTGAAGTAAATAAGCTTAGCGCATGCAAGAGAAGTTGCTTACCTTAGCAAAAGTTTCGCTATATCTGATGACATGCGAGTCGCCTTTTCTAACCGCAGCGATCTTTTCATCTAGAATGATGGAGGGACACAGATGGTTCTCGCGATCCAGCAATGAATAGCAACCATATTCAGACTCGTCCAGGCTAAAATTGCGACGAAAAGGAAAAGAATTCCTTTTGATCACAGGAGCTTTGCTTGGCTGAGGGATCGACTGCGTCTCAACCTTGTCTGCTGGGCGTTCCAGTATGCGAGCCAGTTTCAGGAACAGCCGCCTTCACGGTTACGTGCAGGTTGCTCGAAGGGGAGATTGCTCATCAAGATTGTTTTACACTCCTTTGACAACAAACGCTTATAGCAGCCTCTGATGATAGACTGCGGCCATATTGAGGGTGCCACTGTATCGAAGCCAAATTGGGGAGAAACGCGAGTGGGATCAACATCCACGGTAATCCTCTCGTACCTCGGCGCGAGCTCGCGAACATGTTCTGCGAGAGCAGGAAGGGAACCTCTCAGGCACCAGCAAAAGAATTCGCGATAGCGCTCTTGGAAATGCTCGCCACCTTCGAAAAGGAGCTCTTCTGAGAATGCAACACCCTTAGAAGGATAGACTTTTGGAAACCATCACACGTTCTCAATGCGCATGGCATAGGGCCTGGCTATGAACTCTTCCCGATTGTCGCATGTCAGGCTCCAGACGCACTTGGGATAGTTTGTTCCGAACCACCTCGCAGCTCTGCCGCTATTACGTTCCTCCTCCGCACCTGGGGGACAACACTTGTTGGGCTTAGAAGCGACTGGGGCATAGGAAGGCCATCGCTCGAAGACCCACATTGTAAAGAAGGCAATGTTAATGTAAGTCAGTATGTCGAGGCGGCCACGTGATTCCTTCATTGCCACAACCAGCTGATCCAGCCTGTAGTACAGGGTGCCCAAGACCAAGGGTCCAAGTGCGACTTTCTGGCCGAGGGCCAATGTCACAGCAAGAGGCAGCAAGTGATAGAAGACCCCATCATGCGGGTGGCCATCGATTAAGTACCTCGAAAACCAGGCGCAGAGGAAGGCGCATAGGGTCAAGTGATAACCCTTGCAATTCACAAAGTTCTTAGCCTTCGGGTTTTGACTCAGAAGCTTCTTCGTGATGCTGCTGTTCGCATAATCACGGAAAAAGTATTGCACCCACTTGTTCCAAGTGTTCTTCGCAGATGTGTCAACCAACTGCCAGTCAGGAAGGACTTTTGTAGTGGTCCACCGGGTGGAAATTTTCTTTACTTCTGACAGACACTCCTCCATCTGCGTGTACAAAGCAATCTCCGCATCCGTCCTCAAGGGACTCAAAGGATCCACCTCGCCCACGAGAGACAGATCATACAGCATGTGCACATCCTCGAGCGTGGGGGCAGCCTCGAACTCAGCAAAATGAAATGTGTGAGTCGCAGGCGAGTAGCGGGAAAGAAGGTTTAGAAGCATGGACTGGTCCAGCTTCACGGCAGCACCCTTCATAGCACGAACTACGAAGTATACGCCAGCATCGTTTAGAGTCATGGCGTGATGAATCAATACATGGTCGATCCACTCATCCATAAAGTCCAATTTCTGAACAAAAGCTTGCGTGGAAATTGCAGTATACGGGAAGTACCCATTTTCGACTCCCAATCGAACCACGTCTTCGGAGCCAATCAATTCGAGCAGGGCCGAGTTAACTGGAGGGGTTAATGTTTGCAATCCTTCACCAGGGACAGGGGTTGGCAGTTTCTTTGCCTTAACCCTAGCATGGTAGAAGTCTTTTCCACTCAGATAGGGGGCTTTTCGCCATAGATCGTGCGGAAGATCTGGTATTTCTTCGTCCTCGTTAGTGGGTCTAGTTCCTTTTGTCTTTGCCATTCCTGCGGAAAAGCAAGAAAAAAGGGGGGAGAAATATGCACACTACTTCAGTTTGAATGTCGAGATTCAGGATCTATTGGAAGAAAGATGAACAGTCTCGTACCAATCTCCGAAATTAGAGATTGGAATCGTTTGCATTATCAGGGATTTCAAAAAGCCCTACATTCAAGGTCCTTATCATCGGGGGATTAAATCGAAATTGGATTCAAAGATTGTGAGCTTCTTCATAAGTTTTCAGCGAATAATATGTCACGGGTGTGCAGATCCAAGGCAGTTCAAAGCATATATCAGCATATTAAATCAAAATTGAACAAGGACAACCTTGTTTTTGTAAAGCTTTCTTGGATGCAGACAATTGAAGAAGACGATTTGCAAATTTGAACTGGTGATTGATTATCTGAATCTTCTCTTGAAGACTTCAGGGTATCATTCACTTTAAGAGAAAGAAGTGATTCTTTGCAACAATGGAGAGTACAGAGTATTTATCCAAAAAAAATGAATGGTTGCGTCCTTTCAGTAGTCGAATCGCAACCATCACCGTCGAATCGCGCAATCACAGGGCAAGCTGACGTCACGCCTAAAACTCTAAAAGCCAGACGGCACGACTCTAGGGGTTTTAGGACATAATGGCACGCACGGAGGCTGAACTTTCTCATATTTGAATTGGTGCGTGGCGGCGACGCGTACGTTGGTTTCTGCGCACGGAAGTCTGTCCGACTATGGTCTTCATGTTGGAATAGATGCCCTAGAGGCAATCTAGTTTAGTATGAATTTGTAATTGGCTAGAAATTCATTTATTATTTATTGGATATTTAATATAATGAAGTCCTTAGATTTACAATCGTGTTGTTTATCTTAAATATCCCTAGTCAAGTATAATGATTAAATGGGACAATCATCTATAGACTAGTATGGGGTTGGATTGATATGGAGATATCACGATCCAACACATAGGTGTGCATTACGGAATGTTGCACTGGATTGACCCATTACCGAGAAGGCTACATACATGTTATGTTGAGTCACAAGTGCTTCTCGGGTACAATGGTATTGTCATCCTTAGACTTGAAGTCACTAGATATTCTAGTTGTGGATCATTGTGATCTTGGTAGCGTTAAACGCTACACCGTAACTGGGTAGTTATAAAGGCGTGTACTGGATACAATGAGAAACAAGCTTAGAAATCGTAGTGGACGTAGAGAGGATTTGCCCCTCCCACATAACGGGAGCAAATATCCAAGGCCACTCGAGGATAGTGCTTATAGAATGTCTGGCCAGACTCAAATAAATCAATATATGGGATATTGATGTTATTTGCATGAATAAGGCTATTCCATGGATCGAGAAACTAGGGATTGGATATACGAGTGTGACTTGTATGTCTCGTGTCCAATCCGGATATGGAGGCAAAGGGATGAGACAATTACTTGTACAAGGTTGTCTAGATGACTATTCTATTAGTTGGCTAGAATGGATGTTTTGCTAGAAACCGCTCCATATTAGCAAAGAGTTGCTACCAACTAGATAGAACCTATGGGGTCACACGCTATATAGAGTTGTACTAGATTGTGGAATTAATTAATTGGATTAATTAATTAGAAGGATCACTTTGCAAACCCTTGCAAACTTAGTAGGGACTAATTTGCAAGGAAGGGACTAAATTGAATTCTAGTAGGACTAGAATAAGTCCTTTAGGTAGTTAACAAGGAGTTGTTGGACTATATAAAGGACCCTCCTCCTTCCTTCCCTACACACTTTTATGCTCTAGAGAGATCATAACAAGAGTAGGAGAGAACAAAGGAGAGAGAAAGAGCAAGCAAAGAGGGACGCCGCCCCTTTGCCGCCGCCCCTTGTCCCCGACGCCAAAAAGGGCCGAACCCCTTTTGGTGCTTCGTTTTGCGTGATTTCTTCACCCTCCATTCATTCCGGGCTAGCACCAAGGAGATTGGAGATCTAGGATCAACTCTAGGCGTGGATCAACTATAGAGAACGTGACACTATTCGCGTTTGAAGTCATCAAGGAGAACCCAAAGGTGTGTTTATGATTTCTTACCTTTACTATCGTTATGCATCTAGACTTGTGATCCTTGGAGGGTTTTGCATGGTTGTTTGTTTGATTATGCTTCCGTTTGCGCAATCCATGAATCAAAACCCTACAGTGGTATCAGAGCCACAGGTCATAGAGCATAAACGTAGTTTATGTGTTACATTCTTGTTGTTTTACACCTTAATTTGTTGTTTATCGCGTAAAACAAGACAAATCAAGCATTGGATGCAATTTGTCAAAGAATTAATCATAACAAGACCCAATTATTGCATTGGATGCATGAATTGGTGAGTTTGAGAAATTTTAGGATCTTAGATCTAGGGTTTGGGCATCCTTGGGGAAGAAGGAGTTCTCCCACAACAAGGAAACAACCAAACTTGGGCTCCAAGCAAGGAGGTTGTTTTGGAAACAACCTCCACAAGGAGGTTCGGCCCCCTAGGGGACCGCCCCCCTTGCTTGCCGCCCAAGCTTGGAGCCCTAATGGGCCGGGAGGCCCTAACCCGCGGGCCTAGCTTGTGGGTTTTGGGCCGGGCCGGCCCTAGGGCTTTATGGTTTACTTATTTGGGCCCGGGCAATTGGATTGTTGGGCCCATGGACCGTTTTAACCCTAGAAATCCTAAAATCAATTAAAATTGACCAAGCGCGTTAAAATTGGATTTTAACTGTTTATGTGCAAATCGCATGGTGATTGGATATGGCCTTAGGATGTGGTTTGATGTGGATGTTTAATTTTGTGCTTTGGTTTTACGGCCTGCGAGCTGATCAATTAATTGTAATAATTAATTAGGGTTTTATGGCCTGCGTGCCATTTTTTTTCTCAACTTGTGAGATTTATTTTATTTAGTATAGATATTAGCTAGTGCTAGATAAAGTAGATTGTTAGCCAAGATTGGAGAAAAGAAGCCCAAAGCCAAAGGAGCCACAAAAGATGGAGCATGGAGCATGGAGCACACCACATGACTATGAAGGATGGACCAAAAGATAAAGACGCATGGAGATGTGTTTGTTTAGGGTTCATAGATAATTCCATTGGCTTGGAATTATCTTAGTCTAGAAAAGGCCATATCCACATCACGTTTAATTTCTGTTTTGTGGTTGTTTATTTATTGTCTTATTATTTGTGTGGTTGGTGTATGGATGATGCATGCAATTAGGATAATAAGATAATTAGACAACCCGGATCTATTATTTGGAGTTGTGCCCAAACTCAAATAGATAGATTAGTTGATATTGATCAACAAAATAATTAAAATTAAAAAATCCCTCAAATTTTAAAATATTGTGTTCTTGCCTTCTCGTTATTTAAACACTCATTATCATCATTATTTATCGAGTTCGTGCGTGCCAAAGCATGGCGACTTGGTTCATAATGATGGAATGCGATGGCACGTAACAATGTGCAATTGTTTAGGTAAGAGGTTGAACACAACTAGGCTATTAATTTGATTAAGAAACCTAGAGGCAATCAATTGGGATTATCCATATGGATGGATAAATAAGGAGTTATTTGCCCGGTTGAACCAAGAGTTGCATATGGGATGCAATTGGAATCGTTCCTACCTAAGAAGTAATCGAATTATGGGTGACTTGCCAAAGCAAGCTCATAAGGAGATGAAAAAGATGGATCTTGGCCCACTAGAAAATATAAGGATATTTTCCGCATTAATATCTTGAGGGTTATTAATCCGTAGTAAAATAGTGGGAGCTATATTTAATAAACTAGCCATTATTAAATATAGTCAAAAAAATTCACAAATACTAAAACTTGCGTATTTTCCTTTTGTAGAATTCCAAATGGCAAACAACTCATCGAGTTCACAACATTCCCTACGATCTGTCCTTGAGAAGGACAAGCTCTCAGGAACCAACTTTCTCGATTGGTACAGAAACTTGAGAATTGTTCTCAAGCAAGAAAAGAAGCTGTACGCAATAGAGGAGCAAGTTCCAGAAGGTCCAGAGAATCAGACACCTGCTGCCTTAAAAGGTGTATCAAAAGCGTGTTGATGACGCTAATGATGCGGCCTGCCTAATGCTTTGCACCATGACCTCTGAGCTTCAGAAGCAACATGAGAACATGAATGCTGTCGATATGATCGAACATCTAAAGCAGCTCTTCCAAGAGCAGGCGAGGGTAGAGAGGTATGAGGTCTCAAAGGCACTGTTCAAATGTCATCTAGCAGAAGGGAACCCGGTGGGACCCCACGTACTCCGAATGATCGGGTACTTGGAGAATCTCGCCCGGCTTGGGTTCCCGGTCGGCCAAGAGTTGGCAACCGATCTCGTGTTGCAATCGTTGCCCGAGAGTTATGGACAGTTCATTATGAACTATAACATGAACGAGATCGTTAAACCACTGCCAGATTTGCTCAACATGTTGAGGACGGCTGAACAGAGCATCAACAAGGGTAAGGGCAAAGCCATAATGATGGTGCATAAAGGAAGGGCAAAAAGTTTGCATCTTCCTCCAAGGGCAAAGGCAAGTCAGTTGCCAAGTCCAAGGAACAAGCCCTTAAGCCTGTTGGTGCCATCGCCAAGGTCGTGACTAAGGGTGAATGTCACTACTGTAGTCAACCTGGACACTGGAGGAGGAACTGCCCAAAATATCTGGAGGACAAGAGGCTTGGAATAGTGATTCCACCACCACCAGGTATTTTTGTTGTAGATGTCAATTTAACTGTCTCTACATCATGGGTATTAGATACTGGATGTGGATCTCATATTTGTCGAAATATGCAGGATCTAAAGAGAAGTAAAAGATTGGCTAAAGGGGAGGTAGATCTGCGCGTTGGGAATGGAGCAAAAGTTGCTGCGTTGGCCATAGGCGTGTGCGAGCTATCTCTGCCTTCAGGATTAGTTTTAGAATTAAATAATTGCTATTTTGTGCCTGCTATGAGCAGAAACATTATTTCTATTTCTTGTTTGGACAAGGAAGGTTTTATTATTTCAATAAAGAACAATTGTTGTTCCTTTTATTTGAATAATATTCACTATTTTAGTGCGCAATTATTTAATGGACTTTATGTCCTTGATCTAAGTAATCCTGTCTACAACATTAATACCAAGCGGATTAAAATAAATGATTTAAATCCTGCTTATTTATGGCATTGTCGTTTAGGCCACATAAATGAGGAACGTGTATCTAGACTCCATAAAGATGGATTACTAGACTCATTTGATTTTGAATCATATGAGACATGTGAGGCTTGTTTATTGGGAAAAATGACAAAGTCCCCTTTCAATAAGAAAGGTGAGAGGACTAGTGAGCAATTGGCGCTCATACATACTGATGTGTGTGGGCCATTTGCCACGCCTGCCAGGGGTGGTTATGTCTACTTCATTACGTTTACTGATGATTACAGTAGATATGGATTTGTGTACCTTATGAGGGCAAAATCCAAATCCTTTGAAGTGTTCAAAGAATTCAAGAATGAAGTAGAGAAGCAACTTGGCAAAAGTATCAAGGCTCTACGATCGGATCGTGGAGGAGAATACTTAAGCCAAGAGTTTGACAACTATCTTAGAGAGTGTGGGATCGTATCCCAACTCACTCCACCCGGAACGCCACAATGGAATGGCGTGTCCGAGAGGAGGAATCGAACCCTATTGGATATGGTTCGGTCTATGATGTGTCAAACCGATCTTCCATTATCGTTTTGGGGCTACGCTCTATTAAGTGCAGCTTTTACCATTAACCGTGTTCCATCTAAATCAGTCATGAAGACACCATATGAGATGTGGAGTGGGAGGCGTCCCACACTGTCGTTCATGAGGATTTGGGGCTGCGATGTCTATGTAAAACGTTTACAATCAGACAAGCTAGGCCCTAAATCGGATAAGTGTATATTTGTGGGGTACCCTAAGGAAACTAAGGGATACTAATTCTACAATCCAACCGAGAACAAAGTGTTTGTTGCTCGGACCGGCGTGTTTCTAGAAAGAGAGTTTGTCTCTAAAGAAGCAAGTGGGAGGAATGTAGAACTTGAAGAAGTTCAAGAACCACAAATCACTGAACCGATTATGGAACATGAACAGGAATCACAAGCAGTTGTGGATCCACCTGTTCAGGTAACACAAGAGCTTCGTAGATCTAGTAGAGTGCGCCAGGAACCTGAGAGGTACGGACTTCTCGTAACTGATTCCGGTGACACGATGCTCATAGATGATGAGCCTACTACCTATGAGGAGGCCATGAATGGCCCAGACTCGCAGAAGTGGCTTGAAGCCATGAGATCCGAGATGGAATCCATGTATACCAACAAAGTATGGACTTTGGTGGAACCACCTGATGGGGCGCGGCCCATAGGGTGCAAGTGGGTCTTCAAGAAGAAGATCGACATGGATGGTAATGTGATTACCTATAAGGGCCGATTGGTGGCTAAAGGATTCAGACAGATTCATGGTACTGACTATGATGAAACCTTTTCACCAGTCGCAATGACCAAATCCATCCGAATCCTACTTGCAATTGCAGCATACTACGACTATGAGATTTGGCAGATGGATGTCAAAACAGCATTCCTTTATGGGAATCTCCTCGAGGACGTGTATATGATACAGCCGGAGGGTTTTGAGGATCCAAAGCAAGCCAACAAAGTCTGTAAGCTGCAACGATCCATTTATGGATTGAAGCAAGCTTCTAGGAGTTGGAATCGACATTTTGATGAAGTGGTCAAAGAGTTTGGCTTCATCAGAAACGAAGATGAGTCTTGTGTCTACAAGAAGGTTAGTGGGAGCTCTGTAGCTTTTCTGGTCTTGTATGTGGATGACATACTACTCATTGGAAACGACATTCCCATGCTGCAATCTGTGAAAGATTGGCTAGGAAAGTGTTTCTCAATGAAGGACTTAGGGGAAGCAGCCTATATACTCGGTATAAAGATCTATAGAGATAGATCTAAGAGGTTGCTAGGCCTAAGTCAAAGTACATATATTGACAAGGTGTTGAAACGGTTCAACATGCAAGATTCCAAGAAGGGATTCTTGCCCATGTCACATGGAATCACTCTTTCGAAGAGTGGTTGTCCTTCCAATGAGATTGAGAAGGAACGCATGAGTAGGATTCCCTATGCCTCGGCCATAGGGTCTATCATGTACGCCATGTTATGTACTAGACCAGATGTGTCATATGCCTTGAGTATGACAAGCAGATACCAATCCAATCCAGGTGAGAGTCACTGGATTGCTGTCAAGAACATCCTAAAGTACTTGAGAAGAACTAAGGATGCTTTCTTGATGTTTGGCGGTGAGGAAGAGTTGCGTGTAAGGGGTTACACTGATGCAAGCTTCCAAACCGATAGAGATGACTTTAGATCACAGTCGGGATATGTGTTTTGCCTGAATGGAGCAGCGGTGAGCTGGAAGAGTTCCAAGCAAGAGACGGTAGCTGATTCTACAACAGAGGCTGAGTACATTGCTGCAAATGGCGCAGCAAAGGAGGCTGTTTCGATCAGAAAGTTTGTTTCTGAACTTGGTGTGGTCCCTAGCATTGCGGATCCAGTGGAGTTGTTCTGTGACAACACTGGGGCGATCGCGCAATCAAAGGAACCAAGATCGCACCAGAAGTCCAAGCATGTGCTCAGGAAGTTTCATCTGATTCGAGATATTATCGATAGAGGAGACGTTCGGATATGCAAGATTCCTACAGATGATAATCTGTCAGACCCGCTTACAAAGCCTCTCACGCAGTGGAAGCATGAAGGGCACACTAGGAGTATGGGCATACGAGATGCGCCAGATTGGCTCTAGTGCAAGTGGGAGACTGTTGGAATAGATGCCCTAGAGGCAATCTAGTTTAGTATGAATTTGTAATTGGCTAGAAATTCATTTATTATTTATTGGATATTTAATATAATGAAGTCCTTAGATTTACAATCGTGTTGTTTATCTTAAATATACCTAGTCAAGTATAATGATTAAATGGGACAATCATCTATAGACTAGTATGGGGTTGGATTGATATGGAGATATCACGATCCAACACATAGGTGTGCATTACGGAATGTTGCACTGGATTGTCCCATTACCGAGAAGGCTACATACATGTTATGTTGAGTCACAAGTGCTTCTCGGGTACAATGGTATTGTCATCCTTAGACTTGAAGTCACTAGATATTCTAGTTGTGGATCATTGTGATCTTGGTAGCGTTAAACGCTACACAGTAACTGGGTAGTTATAAAGGCGTGTACTGGATACAATGAGAAACAAGCTTAGAAATCGTAGTGGACGTAGAGAGGATTTGCCCCTCCCACATAACGGGAGCAAATATCCAAGGCCACTCGAGGATAGTGCTTATAGAATGTCTGGCCAGACTCAAATAAATCAATATATGGGATATTGATGTTATTTGCATGAATAAGGCTATTCCATGGATCGAGAAACTAGGGATTGGATATACGAGTGTGACTTGTATGTCTCGTGTCCAATCCGGATATGGAGGCAAAGGGATGAGACAATTACTTGTACAAGGTTGTCTAGATGACTATTCTATTAGTTGGCTAGAATGGATGTTTTGCTAGAAACCGCTCCATATTAGCAAAGAGTTGCTACCAACTAGATAGAACCTATGGGGTCACACGCTATATAGAGTTGTACTAGATTGTGGAATTAATTAATTGGATTAATTAATTAGAAGGATCACTTTGCAAACCCTTGCAAACTTAGTAGGGACTAATTTGCAAGGAAGGGACTAAATTGAATTCTAGTAGGACTAGAATAAGTCCTTTAGGTAGTTAACAAGGAGTTGTTGGACTATATAAAGGACCCTCCTCCTTCCTTCCCTACACACTTTTATGCTCTAGAGAGATCATAACAAGAGTAGGAGAGAACAAAGGAGAGAGAAAGAGCAAGCAAAGAGGGACGCCGCCCCTTTGCCGCCGCCCCTTGTCCCCGACGCCAAAAAGGGCCGAACCCCTTTTGGTGCTTCGTTTTGCGTGATTTCTTCACCCTCCCTTCATTCCGGGCTAGCACCAAGGAGATTGGAGATCTAGGATCAACTCTAGGCGTGGATCAACTATAGAGAACGTGACACTATTCGCGTTTGAAGTCATCAAGGAGAACCCAAAGGTGTGTTTATGATTTCTTACCTTTACTATCGTTATGCATCTAGACTTGTGATCCTTGGAGGGTTTTGCATGGTTGTTTGTTTGATTATGCTTCCGTTTGCGCGATCCATGAATCAAAACCCTACACTTCACGCGCAGAAAGGGGGCTAATGTAGATAGTACTTTCTGAGCTGACAGATCTTGGCCACGTGGCAACCATCCAGCACACCATATTGTGCTCCACATACACTGGATCACCAGCAGCGCTGATTCGTGTGGGGGCTGCGAGACAGGGCCCTCGCATACCATTGCACGGGACTTGTAGGGACTTAGTGGTTTGGAGGCTAGAGTAAGTCCTGTCGCGTGCAAGCCAAGCTCGCGCGCGACCTTTAGTAACTTCGTTTGAGAGATTTATGGCACGAGCTCCATAAACCCGGTCAATCCGGTCAAACCCGGTCAACCCCATAACCGTTCCGGTATTCGCGCATAACGTGCTGTAACGGTCCCTATATACGCGGACGAACGTGCCGTTGTGGTTAAGCTAATTAAGCCGCCATTGATGGACGCATTAACCACACCACAACGGTCACATTCTCCGTTATATATAGGACGTTAACCTTTCCATACAAAAGAGAACACACCAGACATACGCGGGAGCTCTGCCAAACCCCTGTCTCTCTCTCAGACATTAGTACTGCCTTACTCTCTCCCTTCACACAACCCAACTCTTCCTGTGCTATTTCCGATCTTCTACTAACGGTTTACACAGAGTTCTCCCCGCCTGATTCTCTTGTACACAGTAGTCAAACTTTCTTTCAAGTTCAATTTTAAGTTTAGCTTAGGCATGTCCAGTGCCACAAGCAGAATCGATGTATACAGAGGGATCACGAAATAATCACAAAGGGTTCCTTCTAGGGTCTAAGTAACCCTATTTCACCAAGCGTTAAGGGAGCCCATACGTCAATCCCCGCTCACCATAATAGCTAAAGGCCTTAAGTGTGGACACTACTATAACGTAGTGACCCTTACAAGTATAAGTAGCACTCTATAGCTCTACAAACCCTTGGTCGCAATACCTTGGTACATTTTGGCTCATCGGGGGCGGATTTGTGAACAATTAAGTTCTATCAAATGATAAGAAGCATTGCTTCAATGGTCTTAGCCATAACAAAATGGAGGATCGCTTGGCGCCACCCATAAATAACAAAACTCTGTACATCGTCATAAATCTATTAGAGGTATCTTATTACCTTTATTTATCATAACCAAAGTTGGTATAAAATCTTCAAAAGTCATTTCCAAGAGTTCTCAGTATAAATCAATAATCGGAATTTTTCATTATCAATCATGCTTTTTATAGTCTTCCAAATAAGACGATATTCATTTAAAACGTCATACACATGGGCACAATGTGATAATTGAAGTTCGAACATATGTATTTTATTTATTCTCTTTACCATAGACAAAATCAGATTATCAACTTATCACACGTATAGTTATAAGACTTATAAAGAGGATTCAATTTATATCCAAACAATTTCGAGTATAAATCATGCTTTGCATACTTTTTTAATTAACAATATATTTATTTGAGTCATCACACAAACACTCAAATTTTGATAAGATTCGCACATATGTACTTATCTCAGAGCTTTGAAAGGCGCAAAGCAAAGCTAGCACTCCTACAACGCTCGTCTCATGTTGGATTCGAATCTCACAGTAAATTTAGCATCACGAATACGTACGTATATTGCATAACGATCCTCAACAACGGTTGGATACACACAATTAAATTATACATCCTATTAGCATATGCCCTCTATATAAGGTTGTATGCAAGAATGCAATGAAATGTAGGTTATGCAAGCTAACTGCCCAAAACGCCCCTGATACTCCGAAACTGTCTAGTTGCCCGGACCCGAAATCATTATCATATTAGCCCAAACACGTGAAATAATGACTCCTTGATCTCCCATCTGGACTTAGCAACGAAATCTATAACTTTCAATAAATTTCACTTAGGCCCCTAAATTTTATTAAAAATGCAAAAATGCCCAAACTCTTGACTTGGTCAACCCTAGCCTAGAATGACATGCAAGTACTCCAAATATCATACAACACATGCTGACAAACTCCAAGTTAGTAACTTGATCTCAATTTGAGTTTAAGTGAAATGACAATTTTTCCCCTCCTATCTAATCAGTCAAACTAGGGTTTTTGAAAAGTAAAAAATGGTCAAACTTGATATGTAGACTCTAATGATGAATACGGAGGCTTGGTAAACTTTCTATTCTCGACAGATTCAAGAGAACGAATGCAGCGAGTTCAACTCAATTTTTGGATTGTTTAGAGACTGAATTTGACAAAATTTAAAACACGAAATTTGTAGCCAATCATCTGAGGATTCCAGAAAGGTAAAGTTTCCCTAGTTTGAGTGAGTAAAGAGGGATATACAATCCCGCGAACAGGGGAAGTTTTGCATGCCATAAAACGAAGAAAAAATCTAGAAAAACCATACCAAACCCAACTTAAATACAATTATGGGCCTATTTGGGGTTGCTAAAAGGTATCGATTCCTAAGGGTCATTTTGATGCAATACCCATCGATAAAGAACAAGAAATTAGAGCTTACCAAGAATCTGTTGGCTATGGAGGTTTGGCAGCGCAGGGTTCGACATCCATGGTGGCCGGAGCAAAAATCGTCGAATTGGGGTCCATGCTTGTACTTTCCGGACTCGCCTTAATATCAGGAGCAAGAATATGTGGGTTACTTAAATTGAAATGAAACGAGGAGGGAGTAATTGACAATAAACCATGCTAGGGTTCATACCTTTGAATCGGGTTTTCTGCCTCGGTTCTTGATGAAACCCCGAACTGTTTGGGGCGTTTTGATCCCTGAATTGAGGGCTACTACGAGCGGTAGCAGATCTTGAAAATAGGTGGTGGTGATAGGTTTTTATCTTGGTGGTGGTTGTGCTTCATTGGTGTTCTTGGTTGTTGGAGGAGAAAACAAGGGAAGGATATGAGAGATGAGAGGAGAGTTTGCTGAAAATGGAAGGAAGTGAGAGTTGGTGAGGTTTTACCACCTAAATGGCATGTGGCAAACTTTTCCAAGGGCATTGACATGTGGTGTTAATGCACTAGGGGAGGAAATTTAAATTTATTCAAAGTTTGGGTACAAACTAGAATTAGATGTTTTACAACTTCTGAGAATTCCTCGACCACCCCGAACATTACTAGAGCTTCAAAATAATTCTACTAACTTCCAAATATTTCCAACACTCCAAAATTCCGACTATAAGGCCGTGACGTACTATATAAAATTCTCCACCAAAGTCCTTATATTGCACTTAAGAACATTCTCGGGAATTAGTATGCCAGAAAAGACTTAAGGAAATTGCGTCTCTATCACTTACAGTGGAACTAGGTATATGATGGAGCTTGCATATATGTTGGAAGAAAGCTTATGCCTCCACTTCAGCTACGTATGGATGATATAGAGCAATGAAATGCCTATATTTTGAGAGTCTGTCAATTACCACCAATATTGTAGTCTTCCCCTCAGATTTAGGCAACCCTTTAATGAAGTCCATAGCTACATGCTCCCAGGGCTTGTATGGTATAGGTAGAGGCTGCAGAAGATCAGGATAAGGTACATATTCAGACTTCATTCTTTGGCATGTGTTGCAGACTTTCACCCATTGCTTGACTTGTTTCTTTAACCCAGGCCACGTAAATAAGAGTTTTACCTTCTTATAAGTTCTAAAAATACCATAGTGACAACCCACCCCAGTATTGTGTAACTCTATACTAATACTTTCTCTCAAATCAGTAGATGGACCCACATAAATCAAGGTGGCATGTTTAATGATGCCATGTTGCAGGCTATAATGTTGCTGATAAGCAGGATCAATGGCTAACATACTGACTATATTTTGAACCCATACATCATTGGTATAGCTATCTCTGAGGTCTTTCATCCATTTAGGAATGACAATGGAAACAACATTCCATTCTCCTTTATTAGTGACAGTTGTAGGAACCCTTCTAGATAATGCATCAGCCACTACATTCTCTTGTAATTTTTTTTAGTTGATTTCATAGTGTAGACCGAACAATTTAGAAATCCACTTTTGTTTCAATACAGTAGTGAGCTTCTATTCCAACAAATACTTTAGACTATGATGATCAGTCTTTATTATAAACTTTGCACCTTCCAGGTAAGGTCTCCATTTAGAAACTGCATACACCAAAGCCAGCAACTCTTTTCATATGTGGACAAACCTAGGTGTTTGGCACTATAAGCCTTACTAAAGAATGCTAATGGCTGGTGATTCTGCATCAATACTGCACCTATACCATCATGACTTGCATATGTTTCTACCACAAATTGCTCAATGAATTCAGGCAGTGAATGTACATGTGAACTAACCATAGCCATCTTTAGCTGATGGAATGCCTGAGTAGATTCATCATCCCAAACAAACCCTCCCTTCTTCAGCATTTGTGTTAATGGCCTAGCAATAATTCCATAACTTTTTATGAACCTTCTGTAATAACTAGTCAAACCAATAAATCTCCTTAGTGCTTTTGAATTCTGGGGTAGTGGCCACTCTTACATTGCTTGCAGTTTCTTAGGGTCTGTCACTACCCCCTCCTTGATTATGATGTGTCCTAGATACTCCACAGAGTTAATTCCAAAAGAACATTTACTTAATTTGGAAAATAATTGATAATTCCTCATGGTCGCAAACATAATATTCAAATAATTCACATGTTGCAGCTATAAACTAAGATATCATCAAATAAAACTAGCACAATCTTTCTGAGATAACCTTTGAATACCTGATTCATTAAGCACTGGAAAGTGGATGGTGCATTTTCAAGGCAAAAGGCATTACCCTGAACTTATACAACCCTTCATGAAATTTCAAAGATGTATTGTACATATCAGCTTCTGCCATTCTCACCTGGTGATAGCTAGTCCTCAAATCCAACTTGACTGTAGCTCCGTTTAACTCATCCAGCAACTCATCTATTACAGATATTGGAAACTTGTTCTTTATAGTAACCTCATTCAACCCCCTATAATCAACACAAAATCTCCATGCACCATCATTTTTCTTTACCAATAACACTGGAGCAGCAAATGAGTTAGTGATCTTGTGCTCTCTTGGGTGGTAGTTGGGTTGGTTCTGCAAAAAATGTCAGCATAAGGTGGTACCTCAGCCTTGTCTTCTATAGCACTGATAGTGAATAGATGTGCAGTGGTAGATGCTACAATTTGCTCATCGTATCTGTGTATGGAATTTAACAGTACATCTCTCACTTCTAGGGGTGCAGTATTAGATTGTAAAACCACTTCTTTCCCTTTGATACTGGAAACCAAAATCTTTCTTGTTGAAATCCAGTGAGATGGGACTAACTTCCTTCAGCCATTGAGCTCCAAGCACCACATCACATCCCTCCAACGGTAGGACTCTGAGTTCAGTAACAATGTGGTACTTCTGTAGTTTAATTTTAGTATGGTGACAAGTCCCAATGATGGTAATGACAGAACCTTCAGCTACAGCTACTTGCATGATCTTGTCCTGTTTTTGTATGCACCCCACCCTCTTAGCTGTGTTGATACCTATAAAGTTATGTGTAGAACCCGTTTCTAATAGTATTTGTACCTCTTTACCATTGATGCTACACAAATTTCTTATAGTTTCAACACCTGTGTTTCCAGACATTGCATGAACATATATACCAAGTGGTGGATCTTCTTTCCATCCATAGATATGAAAATATCTCTCAGCCTTCTGTAGCCACCCCAGTGGATCAGTGCCATTGAATTTGGGACACTCTAGCTTAGGGAGTGGTATTGTAATATTAGTGTAATTCCTAACAAATACATTACGATCTTCTTTGTTAACACTCCTTGAAGAACAAGGAGAAACATAACCTGGTCTCCTAAAAAGACCATCCCCTGGGGTGTCATTACAACCATTATCCACTTTCGAGCTTCCATCAACTTTCTCTTTCTGTTTTAGATTACTCGATGATTTATAACTAGCAGTCTATTTCCTAAACTGATCCTCAAACTTCATTTCTAGTCATTCAATTCAGTCTCCAAACCTTGGCATAATTCAGACGCAATCTCAGTGAATCTAGAGTTCATAAATTCCCCGAGAGAGACGAATTTGACTCGCAGATCATCCATGTTTCCTTCCAGGTCCATCAATCGTTCCTCCATAATCTCAAACCCTAGTTTCCGGTTCTGCGAGATTTTGTTGTGCCTTATTTTTGGAAGTCATTTCTGCCCAAATTGGTTAGCAACCTGGCTATGATACCAACTTGTGAGGTCCTCGTTGAGTCTCTGGTTATAACGGAGAATGATCGGAGAGAAGTCGAAGAAGAAGAAGAAGAAGAAGAAGAAGAAGAAGAAGAAGAAGAAGAAGAAGAAGAAGAAGAAGAAGAAGAAGAAGAAGAAGAAGAAGAAGAGAAAGCGTTAGAGAATTAGAGAGAATATGTAATTCATTCAAAAGATGAGTAAACTGTTACAATTACACACTTTAATAGTTTGGGGGCGAGTTTTTAATAAACAAATTGTATAAAGGCCAAAGCCATCTAAGCCTAACTGTGACCAACATTACCCAATCAGCTCTCTCCCCTCCGCTGACCTGGACGACTGACCTGGACACTTATATGGAACGACAGCGTTCCATTTAACCATTTGAACGAAACGACTACCTCCATTGGACGGATCAAATTAGAAGAGAAGAATGTGATCCTACGGTAGCTGCTTCATCCTAGCTTCATGTCATCAGTTTAGGGTTGTTTTCACTTTAGTCAAGGTTGATGAAACCTGACAGTCTGATGTGAGAGAAGAGAGATTCGAGCGGTGGTGGCGTTGTCGAAGCCATTCAGAAGAGAATGAGAGAGCAAGGAGACAAAGGGGCAATAAGGTCACTACAATACATAAAATTAATGCTGAATCGACAATCACTGATTGGGCCACGCCAACATCAAAACTTATGTGGCGCTAACATGTAAAGGAACTTAGCTCCTTTTATATAGAGGTTATAGATATATTGATTGATGAGCTATTAGACCTCAACAACAATGGGAATGTTTTTAGTTGGTTTAGTAACCCACTGAATGGGGAAGTAATCGTGAAAGATTAGTCATTGGGTTATGCATAGTTCAATAGCAAAGATGCTTCGACTAAGCTAGGGTAAGCAATTTAATTGCTACAGTTTCTAATCACTGTTCCATTGAGTTTGTTTGGGAGAAGACTAAATTTTTTTTAAACCAGAGTTTCTAGTTTGAATCACCATGGCTGTTGCTGAAGAATGGAATCGTTTGGGTGACAACAACACCAAGCTCAAAATACTATCGAACAAATTGCTGGCATAGGATAAAACTGCTTTTGATAACATAATGAATAAACTCAAGACCATTCAGGCTAATTGTGAGAACATCCAATGTGCTGACAATGAGGCAACCCCCACTACTAATATATAATCGCTCGGGAAGGAGCACACTAAGTTGCTGAAAAAAGGAGAAGAATTACAACTTCAAAGGTGGAAGGGACCAACGACTAAAATTAGGTGATCGAATACCAATTTCTTTCATCTTTGCGAAATAATACGTTAAGATAGAAACACTCTTTACGGGATAGGAGAATAACACAAGTGTTTGGGTAAACGAGGAAAAAGAAGTTATTGCAGTTTAAGAGAAACATTTCTCCAACATCTGACTTTGGACATGCCTACGGATTAGTCCATGGGTGCTATGCTGCAAGAAACCCCATGCCCCCTTTGTGCTGAGGAGTGTATAGGTTGGAAAAAGAATTTGGTTCAGACGAGGTTCAGGCTTACCTCGATCAAATGGAGCCACTTAATGGGTGCCCAACTATCTTTTTCCATCAAAATGGTCACATAGTTGGATCAGAAATCACGGAGATATGATTGTAAATAGTGAATAACGAAAAATGTATAACTAATTACAACCACACAATCATATCATTAATCCCCAAAATCAGGTATGTTCGCATTCTTGGAGGCGTACGACCAATTAATCTCTGCTCGGTCATATATATGTTGGTCACCAAAGGCTTACCAAATCGTATGTGGTATGTCCTAATTCTTTTATTCCTGAGAGTCAAAGTGCTTTATTCATGGCCATTTAAACACAGAAAATATTTCAATTTCCTTTTAGTCGATGAACACGATGAAAACTCGAATAAAAAGGAAAACATGTTATGTTGCCCTAAAGCTTTATATGGCAAAAGCCGATGATCATGTGGAATTCTGCTTTATAATAAAAGTTATACAGCATATGGGATTTGGAAAGAATGGGACCGATGTGGTGTATACAGTATCTCAATAACCTCCTCTTCTATAGCTCTTAATGCCAAGAGTATGGGAAGAAGTATATCTCAACGGGGCCTTAGAAAATTTTTCCATTTGTAGCCATATTTCTTTCTCTTGATCTGAGAAATTATGTCTCAAGCATTCTACAAAGATGTGCGTAACTGCTGGCTTTTTGGTCTAAATTCTTCTCAGAGCAGACCCATCATCTCGCACTTGTTCGTTGCTGATGACAACATGCTTTTCCTAAAGGCTAAGGAGGAGGAAGTTACAGCATTAGAAGAAACTTTAAAATCTTAAAAGGCTGCATTTAGGGCGAAATAAATCTATCTAAGTCATCCATGGTCCTCTCCTCTAATATCTCGCAGCACTATGACAACCAGCTAAGTCAAGAAATGGGTGTCCAAGTTGTGCACTCCCACGAGCGCTATCTTGGCCTTCCTACCACAAGAGGAAGAACAAGAGTGTCAAGTTTCAGTATAGTTGCAGAACCAGTAAAAAGGAACCTAAAGACATTGGAAACAAACATCAATTTCTACGGCTGGGAGTGAAGCCCACATTAATGTCGTAGGCCAGGAAATCCCAAGAAGCTATATGGATTGTTTTTTATTGCCACAACAGTTGTTGAAAAATTAGAATCTATGTACAGTTAGTTCTGGTGGGGTAACAAAGAGGCAGAACGAGTAGGCCACTAGATCACATGGAAACATCAAAACAAATCAAGAATTGAAGGAGGGTTAGGTTTCAAGGACCTTGAATCACTCCACATAGCCATTCTAGCCAAACACACTACCGGAAACGAACCGAAAAACGGCGAGAATATATCACTGTTTATGAGCTTTTTCTCGCTGTTTAAGGCAATAACGGCGTATTTTGGTACGGCCACGAGGTATTTTGACGTTAATACTATGCGGCAAGAAAAACCATCATCGTGAATGGCCTCTCGCTGTAATTATTCCTCAAAAACGGCAAGAAAATCGCCGTATGTTACATAATAGATACCACAAAAATACCAAATATCGCAGTATTTGAAGAGCCATATGCGTCAATTATTTTTCCGTTAAAGTAATTAGGTTTGCTGATTTTGGTTTACATCAAATATAGCGAGAAATATTATCGCTGTTTATTGACCTCTGTATTACGGCAAAACCAAAGCCATATTAACCTATCTCTTGCCGTATTTGAATGTAATTTTTTACGGCAACATGTTAAGCTTTTTTTTTTTTTTAATTTTGTTGTTAAGTAAAACAGCAAGAATGTATTCTTGCCGTAATTGAGCTAGACCCTTCAACCAGTCCAGATCATAGCTGGAGTATTCCAACCTGTAGCTTATTTTCAGGCACAAACCAACACATAGCCTTATGTTTTCAGGCACAACCAACACATTTCAATATATATATATATATATATATATATATATATATATATATATATATATATATATATATATATATATATATATTTGTGTGTGTGTGTACACAAAGTTTACCCCAAATTTTACATTGTCAAAGTTGTACCCCAAATGTACAATTCCAATAGACCAAAACCTATACTCTGCGCATTATACCAAAATATATATTCTTCGGCTTTTGAGCTAGCTATCTATCTTCAAGATTCAAAATAATAAATCTCATCTTTTTGTAGCTAGATTTACCTGTAGATGTATCCCTAAGTGCGACAAAATGACTTCGAATACGCGGGCTCCGCCTTCACATTCACACGCTGCACCAAAATGGTCATGATAACGTGCACGTGCAAAGCCTGGATAAACCTAAACAAGATAATAGTACATATCAATATTAAAATAGATACCATTTTAAGTTTACGGACAATAAAACATAAAGCACGACCACATATACACATTTAAGCTATTTTACGGTTTCAATTCTCCAGTATATTGTGAAAGAACGAACAGCAATAATTTATAGACGTGAAATTGCAATTTCTGATCAGTTGTTTCACCGGGCAAAGGATGGCCATTACCTCATGGCACTGCTACAACATCTACAACGCTCATAATTCAAATTCAGCTTCTTTCATTACTAAAGAAACTTTTGAGTCAAGAATATGTTTAAGGAAGTGGCTGTATTTTGTGTATTTAATCTTCTAGTTGTGGTTAGGCTTGCTCTGTAACTATGATAGTAAGTGGGGCACAAGGTGTGGTAGGTACTGTGGTTGTACAATGGTTTCTTTTTTTTTGTAAATGTCATGCTTCGTAGAACTTCAAGAGCAGACTACGGAGTAGATCATGGTAGATCAAGATGTCTACCCCTATTGTACTAAGTTGACTATCCTTGTATTTGGTTAATTTAATGAAGTTCTACAAAAAAAACTATTTTTCGACAGCAATTTCCAAAACAAATCAAATAAACCAAGTTGATTTCAAGACGACAAACAAACTAGACTTTAACAGCGATAAGATTGATTCTGAGATGTTGGTTAGTTTGCTAAAATGAGGGAAATCCAACACAGCACTTGACGAAAAACTAACCTGAAATTCAATGTGCAGGGTTCGTTAAAGATAGCGACTAGCACAACGAACCCAACACTTGATAATTACCAGTCTAACACTCTGAAGTCGCGTTTCAACAAGAGAACATGGAATTGGATACTCCGACTAATGTCCAAGAGAACATGGAACATGGAACATGGAATTACCAGTCTAACACTCCGACTGATGTCACATGTCCGTTCTTTATGGCTTCACGTTGATCTCCGAAGCATCCTCAAACTTCATGAACCGGCTCGTCTCGGTGGCTGGCCGATGCACGTAGCAGACAGGGGCAACTACAAACCAAGACCATGGAATTGACAATCCATGGGTATTGTTTTGTAGTTTCCCCTATGTGCTACGCACCTTGGTCAGCCACCCAGCTTAGCTAGTTTATGAAGTTTAAGGATCGTTTGGAGACGTCACCAAGACATGATGGTTGGGGAACAGAGCAGTAACATCAGCCGGATCCGTACAGGTGCCGCAATTTCCCAAGCTCAGTCATGCTAATTATGCAGTTCCATGTTCTCGTCGTTGAAAAGTGACTAAATGGGTGTTGGAACGATATGTATTCAACTGTTGGGTTGAAAAATATAGCCACTGAACTGGAATCTTGGAAAAATAAGTATGAACACAAACTAACAATTTGATCGTGTGAATCCAAGCTCAATTTACTAGAATAAGCACAGCCACATGTACACTGTTAGGCTATTTTACGACAGGGGAAGTCACAGTCAAAGAAGTATACAACCAAATGTGTGCTGTAGAGAAGAGATGATGCTTGATAAGGAAAGAAGATGTACGACAAAATAGTGCAAGTATTACAGTACTCCAACTCCTAATACATCTACATTGTTCGTCCAATGGAGATGCTAGCATCAACAAATGAGAGGGGAGTATAGCTATATGGCTTGACGTCGATGTCCGAACTATCTTCAAATTTATCGAAATGGCTCCCCTGGGGGGCGTGTAGCAAACCGGTTCAACTACAAACAAACACCATAGAATTGACAATTACATGTGTATTGTTTTGGGGTTGCACCGATTTTTCTGGCAGCCACCCAGATGGGCCAGTTCATAGAATTCGAGGATCGGTTGGGAGAGTCAAGAAAACCATCCATACGAGACTACAGAAATTACAAACCAGTTATAATTAAGACAATGTTTAAAAAAGGGTAAATATTAATTTAGTACTTAAACATAAACATAAACATAAACTCACACAGCATGACCAAATGCTTCTTTCACGAATCAATTAGGTTATAAGATGTCAAATTATGAACAATGGTAGTGAGAAAGAACAGAAAATACAACGATACATATACACCAACCCTGGCTTGGAAAATAATAATTTACAATATTAATAAAAATGTCAATTATTAGAGCATAACCAATAAATTTAGCCAATCACAAATCTAGGGTTTAGAATATTCATCTGGCAGTTTCTGTAAACATATACTGCTTCACATCTTTAAGAACCCAACTCGAGTAATACTTGTTTATAACAAATGAGTTTAAATGGATTGCTCCAAATAATACTTGTTTACCCAACCCATATATAATGTGATTAAAATGGGTTTAAATGGGTTGCTCAAAATAATACTTGTTTATTAAATAGACAGGAACCAACCCATATATCATGTGGTAAAAAACCTATGGATCAGAACCGGTTGCATGCATCTGTAACTGATTCCTTCATGAAGCTTCATGCATCTGTAACTGCAGTCCCTTTGGCTTCACAGATGCATGCCAATTAAAATTCATCATGTGTTCAGGGTCCTCTCGCCTCTCCCATTAATGATCCTGTAATCCACCAATTTGACCGTTACGGAGGATCAACACTATAAAATCCCCTACATCAGTTCTCATTTTCCACAGATCCACATCAAATCACCTTCTCTTTCACTTATCCCCCGCAACCGATGATATGAGGCAACATCCCACAACTTTCAAGAAACTGGGCCAGCCAAGTTTGGTTATGAAAGACCCAGATAAGAAAGTGAAATGAAATACAAGAAAGGAAAAAAGCATGAATAAGATTCAATCGGGTGGAAAGAGCAAAGGGAAGGTTCAGAAAAGGGTTGCACGAGTTGAAACGACCATGGTTCCAATTTATGATGGCATGCCTTTAGCAATGTTCCCTCATGTGGAAGACACTCCTGTCTCCTCTAATGTTATTTTGGCCCTGCCTGCTCTTGTTGGTTTTCGCTCTTCTGCTGTTTAGAACATGCTTTCCGTTTAGTTATTTTGGTTAGTTATTTTGTTTTTCGGGTTTGTTTATATAATTTCCCTATCATGCAGTATTAAAAGTGTTTGTTTATTGACATTGAACAACCTTTTTGTATATTTCAATTTTGCTTTATATATTAACGGGCTCGAAATTCGGCAATAATAGATACAAAAAGACAAAATCAATAGCTGATTAACCAATTTGAGGCCTTACGGTAGGCAAACAACAACTAAAATTGAACACTGGATTACCAATTTCATGAAATTTCATGATAACAAACTAAGTGAACAACGGACCCGAGACTAGAAATATGGTTTCATGAAGCTCCGAAAAGAGGGTTACATGAAGCCCTAATTCTGGAACAAGAATTAGGGCTTCATGTAACCCTCTTTTGGGAGCTTCAATAATCAACAAAAATCAATAATCAACCAATTTCAAAATGAACGAACCCAAGACTAGGTAAACAACAAACCCTAGACTAGAAATTAAAATAAAAATCAACTGACACATGAGAGATAGAGAAGGGTTTACGATTCAGCTTACAGGATTTCTAGAGATAGAGAACGGTCGACGATGGTGTGCATTTGATGGAGAAGGGTCGACGATGGCGATTCTGCTTTCTTGTGGCTTATGGGTGGACCAATATACCATTTTCTCTCCATTATCTCTTCTCTTCTCTCTCTTATCTTTAGGCTTGTGAAGGGTTTCATTCCATAGACCTAGAATTTCTTTCTCTTCACAAGCACGGGCTATGGAAATTTTCGCCCCAAAATTTGGAGGAAAAATCAAACAATTTTTGGCATAGTATGACACTTGTAAAAAAATACATATACGGAGAGAAATCTCGTCGTATAAGATGGCAACTAACGAAGTTAATAAACTCTCGCCGTTTCTGTTAAATATTATTTACCGGGATAATGAAATGATGCCTTTACTAAGAATTTCTCACAACTTATAATTAAAGTACTAACGAATATATTTCTTCTCGTAGTTTTTGTTAGAAACCTTTCCGTTTATGCTAAACTACATACGAGGCCACTATTTTGTCGCCATATAAGACAATTTTAAGAGAGAATATTAACTATCGCCGTTTGTGATACAATAAACGGTGACATATAATCTCGCCGCGCGAATTTTAGTATATTTTTTCAATTTTTGTGTTCAATTCTAGTAGTGAAAATACTGGAGTGACATTAAACAACCAAAATCTCTTGTCAGTATTGTTTTCCAAAGTAAAATTTACCCTCATAGATCAATCGTGAGATGGACCTCAAAGCTAGATCATATGCCTGGCAAGCATGTGGGAGAGCCGCGAAAACACTCACAAGGATGCACGTTTGAAACTGGGTAACAACTAGTCAATTAGGATTTTTTCTTGTCCTTGGCTTAGGAGGGGAACCATCTCTATTCCAAATCAAGATCAACATATCCAACCTCAAATATCTTGCCTCAAAACTCATCATTGACAACAATTGAGATACTCGCAAACTGGAATAAGTGCTCTTACAGCTTGATGTCGAGGAAATTTTCGAAGTATTAATACCCTAGTTAGAAAAAGATTATGAGATTATTTGGAACTAAAGGGACAGTGACACTCATTGAGTAAAAAATAGAACATCATTGCAGAAAGAGAAAGGAACAAACCCAACAGTGAACATGGCTCGGTCTGAGTCCCATATGCTTGCAAAGAGCTGAACACACTGTAGGGTTTTGTTGGAGGTTACGTAGCGTAAATGCAAAAAAAAATCATTCCCAAAACTCTCCACGGATCGCAGGTGTAGCATCATAACATGATGAAGGAGAAGAGTTACCTTGTTAATCTGAGTGATCACTGCGCAGAAGTTATGTCCACGCCTATGCTGGTATCCACACCGTAGGATCTCCAACTAGGACTTCCTCTACCGTTTGTGCTACCAGTGTAAGAAAAGAGCACTCAAGGAGCTTGATCCAATCAATCTTGGTGCACAACAGTGGAGGAGGGAGGTATTCGACCCTCTTGTGCAGTCGTGTATGGGGTTCGTGCGCCTCTCTCTCTCTCTCTCTCTCTCTCTCTCTCTCTCTCTCTCTCTCTCTCTCTCTCTCTCTCTCTCTCTCTCTCTCTCTCTCTCTCTCTTTCTTCCTTTCTCTAAGTTTTCATCTAAGAAAAGATTATGGATTGAATTTTCTTTTAAAATTAATAACTCTTTATTAATTACATGACTAGCCACTTCTAATTAGATCCAAACATGGATTAACTTTCCCTTTAGTCCAATTTGCTATTTCATCCGAGTAAATATGCACATTCTTGCACTGTGATCCCTGATTCTTTTAACTGTTAATTAGTTCAAATAATTAACATCTACATCCAGTATAATCCTTTGGTGTGTGACCCTGCAGGTTCCTATTACGTTGGCAGTAACAATGACAAACATTGAGCAGTGTCTAGCAACGCATCAATGCGGCCCAAGAAATAGGAATAGTCGGTGATCTGGCAAACCTCCATGACCAATTTTACTATGCTGTGTAGTCCCTTTTTCTCGTTATTCGGGTTTGACATGAGTCACAGATGTCACACTCGTATATCCAATCCATAGTTTCTCTATATTGGGGAGTAGACTTAAATGAATAGATAACATCAATATCGTAAATTAAATTTACCAGAGCCTGGCTAGGCATTTGTTAAGTCCTACTCATTGAGTAGCCATGGATACATACTCACGTTATGTGGGAGGGAGAAACCTCTCTACATCACTACCATCTCTCATCTTGCTTCATATCATGTCCGATTAGCGCCTTTATAGTTACCCAGTTACGATGAAACGTTTGACGATATCAAAACATAATAATTTACAACTTGATATCTAGTGACTTCAAGTCAAAGGACCACAACACCATTGTCACTACGAGAAGGACTTATGACATTCACATAACTTCCATATAGTCTTTTCGTGGTGAGTCAATCCAGTATGCCGTTACTCCTAATGCATACCCATGTGTTAGACTTGATATCTCCATATATATCTACCCACATACTAGTCTCTATGCACAATGATCTTTCTAATAACCATTATACTTGACTAGGGATAATTTAAGATAACAAAATTGTAATCTAAGGACTTCATTGTGTTAATATCTTCATATCCAATAAAATGAATAGTTTAGCCAAAACAACGTTCACATTAGAGATTACCTCTAGGGAATACACTAACAGTTTTCCTCTTGCACTAGAGCCCATCTGGTGTATCTCGTATGCCTATCGATCTTGTGTGGCCCTCATGCTTACGCTAAGAAAGGGGTTTGTGAGTGGATCTGAAAGATAATGATATGTTGGTATCTTGCATATCTTCGCATCTCCTCTGTCGACTATCACTCGAATGAAATGGAATCTCCTGAGTATATGTTTGGACTTTTGGTGTGACCAAGGTTCCTTAGCTTGTGCAATCGCCCCAGTGTTGTCACAATACAATGCAATGGGATCCACTATGTTAGAAACCACACTAAGTTTATTGATGAACTTCTTGATTCTAACAGCTTCCTTCGAAGCACTCGATGCAACAATGTACTCAGCTTCTGTTGTAGAATCAGCAACTGTCTCTTGCTTAGAACTCTTCTTGCTCACGGCTCTTCTATTTAGGCAAAACACATAACTCGACTGTGATCTGAAATCATCCTTGTCAGTTTGGAAGCTCGCATTAGTATAACCCTTTATACTGAGTTCTTTCTCCCTTCCATGTATTAAGAATGCAACCTTAGTCCTTGTCAAGTACTTAAGGATATTCTTGACTGCAATGCAGTGACTCTCACCCGGATTGGACTGGTATCTACTTGTCATACTCAAAGAATATGACACATCTGGTCTAGTACACAACATGGTGTACATGATAGATCCAATAGCCGACGCATATGTTATCTTACTCATGCGGTAAGATACAGTGATTTATTTGATGGACAGTTAGCCTTCGTAAGGGTAAATCCATGTGACATGCGTAAGAATCATTTATTTGATTCTTGCATGTTGAACAGCGTCAAAACCTTGTCGATACATGTGAAAGACAGTAATGTAGGAATTACAACAAGATCAATACTCAAGATGGGGAGGGGGGGGTTGAATAGAGTATGAAAACTTTTTCAACTTCTTCTAAAAGAGTGGTTTTAAAGAAGTTTGTGAATTGAAGCAAGAACTTAAAGACCTTGAAATGATTTTCAATTCCTTGTAATCAAAATATACAGTAAATAGAAAGATGATAGTTTTCAAGGCCTTGAAATGAGTTTCAAGCCCTTTAACTGAAATCTGTTTTGACCAGTATAAGAAAAGTAAAGTGCAGCAAAGTAAATGCAATAGACACAGTGATTTATAGAGTTCATTCGACTTGGACCTACGTATCTACCTAAGGGACTTGATCCCTGAAAGACTTTTAACTGAATTCTTATTTATCAAAAGCTAAGCCCTAGATCTCAAGCACAGAGATGCCTTACTCTGTTACAGCTTGTGGTTCTCACTAACCTATATAGTACCTTTTCTACCTAACTGATAAACTGATAATTCTCTATTGTTCACCTTGAAAAATTCACGAGAATAGGAACTGGAAGTATTATCTAAATGATATACAAATGAAGATGAGAAGAGAAGAACATTGAGAACTAAGTCTTCAATGAAACGACAGTGTTCTTCAGATGATTGGATTAAGTGATGTAGATCCGCTTATTGGTCGCTTGTCAATCCTCTTTGTTTGAATGCCTCTGTATGTTCTGCATTGTTGCATCTCCAAAATTCTTCATTTGAAATCACTTTTATACAGCTTGTTTGAATTGAAGATATGCAAGATCTTCATTAACAAACTTTCCTAAAATTCAGCTCCAAGTCTTTCACTCTTCTAATAGCTCTTCCAACGGCTAGTTGCTCAGTATCTTCAAAGTTACTGACTTGATCTTATTTGTTAGAAGGATGGGAAGCTTTAGGTATAGCAGATCAAATGCACAATAGTTTTGACATATTGATTTCCATCCTGCATTCAAACAGATTAGGAAATAATCCTGCAAAATAGTAAACTATATATCCCTGCAAAAACTGAGTCAAACAAAGAGATTAATCACAGTTTAGAGTAGTGGAATGATTTTTCTTTCATCATCAAGTAAAATATAATCAAATATAGGAGATCAGGAGTTGTAATGAAATCAGAAGCTCCCCCTAATTTCATGTTGTATCATTTGTACTTGTTTCAAACCCTTGAAAGCAGTTTCAAGGCCTTGAAACAGACAAGCTATTTCAAGCCTTTGAAATAGGCTGAACTTATAATCTCCCCTTGATGAAAGACGAAACCAAAAACCTTTTAGGGACCATTAGAGCATACCAAAATTCATGACAATGAACTTTAACACCAGATATCCAAGTAATCCAACTTATTTCAAAAAAAAAAAACAGTAATGTTTGGCAAACCCTATTGATCTAAACCAAATCTCTAATCTAGATTAAAATACTTAAAGTAAAAAAAAATTAACACCTAAATTTCTCCCCCTTTTTGACTTTCATCAAAAAAGAATGAGAATATGTTGGATCATTGTTTGGAGAACTGAATAAAAAAGTTTTGAAAGGGGAGAAATTTTCAAGACTTTGAAGAGAAATTCAAGGCCTTGAAATCTTAAATAAAGAATTGGCAAGAATTAAGGGGTTGGGTCTCCGTCTCCCTTGGGATCAGCATCTTCTTATCCACTATATTCCTCATCATCCACATCATCTGGTTGTTCTTCTTGATCTGCATGACCACTAGCACCACCAGTTGCTTCTAACAATTTTTTTTCAGTCACTATCTCTGGAATGACAGCTTTGTTCTTCTTATTCTTCTTGAGATCCTTGATCAACATCCTTGAGTCTGGACTGTCAGCATCAGCTTATTCCTGTTCTTCATCACCCTGTTCTTGAACTACCTTTTTCCCTTTGTCCACCACCCCTTTATACTCATCCTGATTTGTATGCTCACTGAAAAAATCTATGGAAGAACCTTCTGCATCCTTCTTTGATCCTTAAGCAGCCTGAGACACCTCTTCTTCCACACGAAGAACATTGATTCTCTTGAAGATACTTTTAACCATATACTTTACCTGCTTGAATTCAGTACCAAACTCGTGCTCATATTCCTTCAGCTCATCCATATCCTTCTCAAGAATATCAAGTATTTGAACCGCCGTTGATATGTCTTGAGGTTGAGAGGGTATGTTCAGAAAAATTCTTGGATTGTAAATCCTTCTCAAACAGATCATAGTATAACTTCTAAATACCATCACTGGTTTTCACAACACCAACTCTCTAAAATGCTTTCTCATCAAGCATGCCAAAATCAGTAGTAATGGTTTCTTCTCTGATAGTAAGAAGGTCAAGGTGAAGAAAGAAAGTAGAAAGCATATTAGCATAAGGAAAAGGGTGCTTTCTTTCTTTGGTATGAGAGTAGAGCATGTCTTCCATCACAATTTTTGGAAGATCAATCTCATATCCATGCATGATCAAATACATCAAGTATAATACCCTGCCAGTCAGCAACTCTTTTGAATTCTCCCTAGGAACTAAACACCTCATCAAGATTGTGAACAAAACTTTGGCTTCAACAGTTAGCAAAAAGTGTGTTAAATGTTTAGAGGAGGTAGAGACATTAGGTAAAAATAATTCTTCCCTAGCCAGTTTCAAAGCTTTAAATTTGTTGGGATAGCTTTCAGTGTTGTATCTCTTTGCGCATCCTAAGAAATTGGCAAACTTAGAATGATCTAACTCCATTGTAATCCCAGCCACTTTGATTGAATCACAAGGTTAACAGTTGTTTTGAGTTGCATCATATTCAGATGGAAAAGCCTAGGCAACTTCAGGAGGGTTCAAAACTTTCCAAAGAGAAATTTTCTTCAGCCTCTTAACACACTCCAGGTTCATGGTTTTCTTCATGTTAACGCTAACCATGCTACAATAGGCTACTGTTCTAGAAGAAAAACCATCTAACCACTGACCTCTACAAGTTTAAGAAATAAACCACTTGCTGGAAAGTTTCTTACCAGGGGATTGAGGCTTTTCTGAATAGATCTGCAGTTCTTTGCCAGTGCTTTTCTCTTGTTCAACTTCTACAACTTTTACTTTTCCCTTGTCAGCAATCATAGGCTTCTTCTTCTTTAACTTCTTCGGACTAGCCACTTGTTCCTCTGGCTATTTTTCAGGAGCAGACTTATCTTCCATCTTCCTCTTCTTGCTGAAAGTTGGTGTCAAATCCTTCTTGCTTTTCTTCTTTGGAGGATAAGGAACATATTCTTCAGAAGGAGTTCTGGAACTAAAATCACCTCTAATTGTTTGAATCACATCTTCTGCAGTATTCCTCTTCTTTTGTGAAATCACCTTTGAACCTCCATCCATCTCGATTCTTTGGGATTCTCTTCTTGTGCTCATTAGGGTTTGAGGGTAGAGAATCGACAGACAGCAGTGGTACGGAGAGAAAAGAGGGAGAGAAGTAGATAATTACTAGAGGGTTTGATTTAGATAAGGGAAAATAAAATTTTCCAAATCTCTTTGAGATCTTTACAGTTTGAATGAAATTAAAATTTGTGTGTGTGTGTGTGTGACGTGGGAAAGGAAATTAAATAATACTGATTTATACAAAAATAAATTTAAAAATTAAATACAATACTGAGCAAATATCTACTTAGATAGCACCCAATAGTGAAAGACCCAATTTTTGACTAAATAGCATAAAGACTTATTTTCAAGGCTTTGGAAAGAATTTCAAGGCCTTGAAAAGCTATACTGTTGAAACAAGTACCATCAAGGCTTTGAAACGATTTTCAAGGGTTTAAAAATCAGCTCAAAACTTTGAAACACATAAACCTTTACCTTAAGCATACCTGATACTCCCTCTAAACCAATGCTTCCTTATTGAGCATACCGATCTATAATATGATGGCTATAAATATGTCTTCTGCCAATGGTTTAGTGAAGATATCTGCCAGTTGTTTGTTAGTAGAAACAAATTCAAGAACAATATCACCTTTCTCAGCATGACCTCTGATTAAATGATGTCTAACATCTATGTTCTTGGTTCTCGAATGCTGAACTGGATTCTTTGTAATTGAAATAGCACTGGTGTTGTCACATTTGATATGTATTTATTTGAAATAAAATCAAATATCCCTCATTTGCTGAGCAATCCACAACACTTGAGAACAGCATGCTCTAGCTGTTATATATTCAGCTTCAGCTGTTGATAATGCCACAAAGTTCTGTTTTTTTGAATCCCAGCTGATTAGGGATGAACCAAGGAATTGTCAACACCCTAAAGTGCTCTTTCTGTCTACTTTATATCATGCGAATTCAAAATCTGAATATCCACAAAGAGAGAAGTTAGACTATTTTGGATACCAAAGCCCTAAGTATTTGGTACCATTTACATATCTGAATATTCTTTTAACAGCAGTTAAATGTGACTCTTTGCGATTAGATTGAAATCTTGCGCACATACATACACTAAATATAATGTCTGGTCTACTAGCAGTGATATATAGCAAAGATCCAATCATACCTATATATTCTTTCTGATTTACACTCTTACTAGGTTGATCCTTATCTAAGGATAGTGTAGAACTTATAGGAGTCTTTGTAACTTTGGACTGAGACATATTGTACTTGTTAATCAAGTCCTTAGTATACTTATTTTGATGCAGAAAGATTCCTTTCTTCATATATTGTACATGCAGCCCAAGGAAGCAGTTCAATTCTCCCATTAAGCTCATCTCAAATTCCCTGCTCATAAGACTTGAGAAATCATTTCAAAGAGAATCATTAGTTGCTCCAAAAATAATATCATCAACATAGATTTGAACTACTAAAATTTCTTTCTTATGAGTCTTGATGAAAAAGGTTTTGTCAACTAATCCTCTTTTGAAACCATTTTCAAGTAAAAGCTTTGTCATTCTTTCATACCAAACCCTTGGAGCGTGTTTTAAACCATAGAGAGCTTTGTCAAGTTTATAAACATGATTTGGAAACTCATCACATTCAAATCCAGGAGGTTGAGCCACATAAACTTCTTCTTGCAAGTAACCATTTAAAAATGCACACTTGACATCCATTTGAAAAGGTTTAATGTTCATGTAACATGCAAATGCAAGTAACATTATAATTGCTTTGAACCTTGCAATAAGAGCAAAAGTCTCATCATAATCAATTCATTCTTCTTGATTGTAGCCTTGAGCTACTAGTGTGGCTTTATTTATGATTACCTTGCCATTTTCATCTAACTTGTTTCGGAACACCCGCCTTGTGTCAATGACAGACTTATCTTTTGGTGGAGAAACTAGATTCCACACCTTTTTTCTCTCAAATTCATTGAGTTCACTTTGCATTGAAATGATCCAGTCTGCTTCTTGTAATGTTTCTTTCACATTTTTGGGTTTTACAAGAGAATTAGAAGCATTAAAAGCACACAAGTTTTTCAGTTGTGATCTTGTCTATGTACCGGTGGATGGATCAAATATAATGTTGTCAACTGGATGAGATCACAAATAGTTAAATCTCTTTCTTGGAATCAATAGCTCGGGTTTTCCAGGTAACTTTTCAACCCTTTGAGATCTTGAGGAAGTAGCTTGAACACTTTGATTTTTCTGTTGCTCATTTTCAATTAAGGCTTTGAGAACCATTTTCAACGCCTTGAAAATTCTTCTTGTTATCTTGCAAGCTTTCCTAGAACCCATGTGAAGACTCTGCTTCATCTTCTGACTCATGCTTATTCAAATTTAAGTCTACAAAAATTTCACTCAAACAACCTGTTGGAATAGATGCCCTAGAGGCAATATAGTTTAGTATGAATTTGTATATGGCTAGAAAATTCATTTATAATTTATTGGATATTTAATATAATGAAGTCCTTAGATTTACAATTGTGTTGTTTATCTTAAATATCCCTAGTCAAGTATAATGATTACTAGGACAATCATCTATAGACTAGTATGGGGTTGGATTGATATGGAGATATCATGATCCAACACATAGGTGTGCATTACGGAATGTTGCACTGGATTGACCCATCTCCGAGAAGGCTACATACATGTTATGTTGAGTCACAAGCGCTTCTCGCGGTGCAATGGTATTGTCATCCTTAGACTTGAAGTCACTAGATATTCTAGTTGTGGATCATTGTGATCTTGGTAGCGTTAAACGCTACACCGTAACTGGGTAGTTATAAAGGCGTGTACTGGATACAATGAGAAGCAAGCTTAGAGATCGTAGTGGAAGTAGAGAGGATTATCCCCTCCCAGATAGCGGGAGCAAATATCCTAGGCCACTCGAGGGATAGTGCTTATAGAATGTCTGGCCAGACTCAAATAAATCAATATAGGATATTGATGTTATTTGCACGAATAAGGCTATTCCCATGGATCGAGAAACTATGGATTGGATATACGAGTGTGACTTGTATGTCTCGTGTTCAATCCGGATATGGAGGCAAATGGATGAGACAATTACTTGTACAAAGGTTGTCAAGATGACTATTCTATTAGTTGGCTAGAATGGATGTTTTGCTAGAAACCGCTCCATATTAGCAAATAGTTGCTACCAACTAGATAGAACCTATGGGGTCACACGCTATATAGAGTTGAACTAGATTTGGGAATTAATTAATTGGATTACTTAATTAGAAGGATCACTTTGCAAACCCTTGCAAACTTAGTAGGGACTAATTTGCAAGGAAGGGACTAAATTGAATTCTAGTTGGACTAGAATAAGTCCTTTAGGTAGTTAACAAGGAGTTGTTGGACTATATAAAGGACCCTCCTTCCTTCCTTCCATATAACGTATGCTCATTAGTGAACATAACAAGAGTGGGAGAGAACAAAGGAGAGAGAGCAAGCAACAAGGAGGGCCCGACGCCGCCCCTTGCCGCCGCCCTCGTCCCCGTCGGCCAAAAGAGGCCGAAGCCCTCTTTTGAGTCTCGTTTTGCGTGATTCGTTCTTCCTCTTCCTAATCCGGGCTAGCACCAAGGAGTTTGGGAGATCTAGGATCAACTCTAGGCGTGGATCAACTATAGAGAACGTGACATTATTCGCGTTTGAAGTCATCAAGGAGAACCCAAAGGTGTGTTTATGATTTCTAACATTTACTATCGTTATGTATCTAAACTTGTGATCCTTTGAGGGTTTTGCATGGTTTATGTTTGATTATGCTTCCGTTGTGCGATCCATGAATCAAAACCCTACACAACCATCATGGCTTTGATCAAAAATAACATGAATACTTTATTCAACAAGCTTAGTTCTTTTATTGTAAATCCTATAAGCTTTGCTAGTCAGAGAATAACCAAGAAAGATACCTTCAACACTTCTTGCATCAAACTTACCAAGATTGTCCTTAACTTTGTTGTGAAAAAAACAAGTGCAGCCAAAAGGTCTGAAATAAAAAATATTTGGCTTTCTTCCTTTGAAAAGTTCATAGCGGGTCTTCTTCAAGATTGACCTAATTAGGAACCTGTTGAGTATGTAGTTGGCTGTGTTCACAGCTTCTGCCTAAAATGACTTTAGCAAGTTGTCATAGAAGCATTGTCCTTGACGCATCTTCAAGAGTCCCGTTCTATCTTTCCACAAAACCATTCTGTTGAGGAGCTCTTGGAGCAGAAAAGTTGTGAGAGATAACATGCTTAGCACAAAATAAATAAAAGTGAAGCTTATCAAATTCTCTACCATGATCACTTCTGATTGAAGCAATTGGTAGGTTTTTCAAAGTTTGAAGTTCTTTACAAAGTTTTGAAAATTCAGTTAGAGCTTCAGATTTATCTCAAAGAAACATGACCCAAGTAAATCTAGAATAATCATCAACAATAACTAACATGTACTTCTTAACCTCTGGAGTTGGAGTTCTCATAGGACGACAAAGATTCATGTGAAGTAGTTCAATGGGTCTAATGGTACTTACAAATTTCTTTGGTTTGAATGAGCTCCTTGTCTGCTTACCTTGAGCACAGGCTTTGCATAAATCATCACCTCTAAATTTCATAGAAGGCAAACCTCTTACCAGGTCTTTAATATCAACTTGTTCAAGGTATGCAAGCTAATGTGGATTTCTGTGCTAAAGCTTTGAATCTTCTTTCAAGGCTTTGAGACACTTCAATTTTTCACCTGAAAATTTGTTAGTGTGCAAAGTATAGACATTGTTTGACCTTGAGGCATTGAGAATGCAAATTCCAGATTTCTAATTTTGCACCACACATTTCTCTTTGTCAAATATAACTTTACTAATACCTAATATTTTGCATTTGCCTTTTGTTAACAAGTGTGATTGAGCCTTCAAATTGCTCTTTTAGTTCTGAGAATAAATATCTCTTTCCACTCATATGTCTGGAGAATCCACTGTCCATAAACCATCTTTGATCTTTATTCTTGGTGACATCCTGCAAACACCATTCATTGCCTTACCTAGCTGTTAGACCAAGTGTGGAATTTTGATTCATTTTCAGGGTCTATCATGTTAGGTGGTCTAACCCCTTTAGGAACCCAAGTCTGTCTAACTTGTCCTTTAAATTGAACTGGAAAAGTGTTCCTCATTATTTGAGGGTCTCTTCTTCTAAAAGGACAAGTCATTTTAACATGACCAATTATGTTGCAGTAATGGCACTTAGGAGAAATTTTGATACTAGCCTTAAAAAACTAGTATTGCTTTTTCTAGGAATGTTTGGATTGTAGCCAATAAAAGTTTTGTGAACAGACTATAAGCTTCCTCCAAGAATCAAATTCATATTGTGTTCTGAGCCAGCAAGCCTTGTCATAGGATTCTTAGCATCTTGAAGTTTCTCATTTAGAGTAGTACTTTTTTCCTCCAGTTCATCACAATGATGTCTTAGAGCAACAATTCTGTCACTCAAGAGAGAGTTCTTAGTGACTACTTCCTTGACTTGAGTTTTCAAGGCCTTGAAACTGGTTTCTAAGGCTTTGAAATCTTTTTCAGACTTCTTCTGAGAAATTTCAAGGCTTTGATTTTGACAAAGAAGTTCCAAGTTCTCTTTTACATGCTCATGAACCTTTTCTTTAAATGTTCTAATCTCTTTCAGATAGTCCTCCTTAGTTAAAAGCATTGTTCTAAGATTTCCAGTGAAGACATCTATTGGTTTAGAAATCAGACAGTTTACCATTACCTCAATGTGCTTTCAAGAACATTCATCAGGCTTGGCAATAAGGCATAGGTTGGCTTGGTCTTCTTCAGATTCAGAATCACTAGAGGAATCAAAATCACTCCAGGAAGCTACCATATCTTTTTTTCTTCTGTCATTGTCTTTCTTCTGAATGTGTTTTCTTTTCTTGTGTGAACAGTCTCTGATTAAATGTCTTGCATCACAACACTCAAAGATATTCATTACTTTAGCTTTATTTCTATGAGATATAGTTATACCTCTTTAGTCTCTACGACTGGAGGATCTGTGTTTGTTCTTGCTGAAGTCTTTGTTTCTAAAGTTCTTCTTCATCTTTAGAATCCTCTTCAAGGCTATGGAAATGAGAGCAAAAAGATATTCATAATCATTTTCTTTTGGTTCAAGGATTTGTGATGATTCACTCTCCTTGGCCTTGAGAGCTATGTTCTTGCTACCATCTCGTAAATCTCCATCAGCTTCATTCATGGAGATCTCATGTGTAAGAAGCTTTCCTTGCAGGTCATCAAGTTGAAGTGATGATAGATCTTGAGCTTCTAAAATTGCGGTAGTATTTGGTTCCCATTTTGCTTTAGGAAGACTTCTAAAAAATTGTTTAACATTTTCTTCATTGGAGATATGTATTCCCAATAAATCAAGGTCGTTAACAATATCTGTGAACCTTTTGGACATGCCTCTAATTGATTCATCTCCATTCATCTTGAACAATTCATATTGCCTGAGAAATATGTTGATCTTGCTCTGCTTGACGTGGGTGGTTCCTTCAAAGGTTACCACAAGCTTATCCCATATCTCTTTGGCAGTTTTGCAACCTGAAATCCTGTTAAATTCATCTGCACTCAAAGAACAATATAAGAGATTCATAGCTCTGTAATTTTTAGAAAATTGCTCTAATTTAGAAACATAAAGTGAAGTTTTGCGAGTTATGATCCCATCTTTCTCACTGTAGATATATGAGGAACCTTTTGAATGATAGTCCACAGTTTCATATCTTGATCAATGATGAAAATTTTCATCAGGGCTTTCCAATGCACAAAATTTTCCCTACAGAACAAGGGAAATCCATTAGCAGCCCTTCCTTTTGAGAAATCACCATTTCGTACTGTACTCATATTCACAATACTGTTAGATCTATGCAGTGATACAAGCTATGATACCAATTGAAAGTAGTGTAGGAATGACATAAGGATCAATACTCTATAAGGGGGGTTGAATAGAGTATGTCAAATTTTGCAACTTTTTCTAAAAGAGTGGTTTCAAAGAAGTTTGTGAAGTGCATCAAGTATTTCAAGGCCTTGAAATGATTTTTAAGTACTTGGAATCAAAACTAAAATTAAATAGAAAGATGATATTTTTCAAGGCCTTGAACTGAAATATGTTTTGAGCAGTATATAAGACAAGTAAAGTGCAACAAATTAAATGCAATAGACATAGTGATTTATGGAGTCCAGTCCACATGGACCTACGTCTATACCTCAGGGACTTGATCCCTGTAGGATTTTCAACTCAATTCTTATTAATCAAAAGCTAAGCCCTAGATCTCAAGCACAGAGATATGCCTTACTCTGTTATAGCTTTTTGTTCTCACTAGCCTATCCAGTACGTGCTCTAGCTAACTGATTAACTAAGAATCTCAATTGTTCACCGTGAAAAATTCACGAGAATAAGAATTGGAAGTATTATCTAAATATTATACAAATGACGATAAGAAGAGAAGAACACTGAGAACTAAGTCCTCAGTGGAACTGCAGTGTTCGTCACATGATTGGACTGAGTGATGTAGATCTGCTTCTTGGTTCCTTGTCAATCCTTTGTGTTTGAATATCTCTGTATGTTCTGCACTATTGTATCTCCAAAATTCTTCATTCAAAATCACTTTTATACAGCTTGTTTGAATTGAATATATGCAGGATCTTCAGTAACAAACTTTCCTAAAATTCAGCTGCAAGTCTTTGACTCTTCTAACAGCTCTTCCAACGGCTAGGTGTTCAGTATCTTCAATAATACTGACTTTATCTTATTTTTTAGAAGGCTCTGAAGCTTTAGGTTTAGAAGATAAAATTCACAAGAGCTTTGACATATTGATTTCCATCATGCATTCAAATAGATTTGGAAATAATCCTGCGAAATAGGAAACTATATGTCCCTAAAAAAACTGAGTCAAACAAATAGATTAATCATAGTTTAGATTATTAGAATCATTTTTCTTTCATCATCAAGTAACATATAATCAAACATAGGAGATCAGGAGTTGTAATGAAATTAGAAGCTCCCCCTAAGTTCATGCTATATCAGTTGTACTTGTTTCAAACCCTTGAAAGCTGTTTCAAGGCCTTGAAACAGACAAGCAGTTTCGAGCATTTGAAACAGTCTGAACTTACAATATGTACTTTCACTTAGGCTGAACAACTCCCTTGATCTATCCCTATATATCATTATAATGAATATATAAGTTACATCCACCAAGTCTTTCATTGATAACGAATTCCCTATCCAACATTTAACAAATTGCAAGGTAAGAACATCGTTTCCAATGAGCATTATATCGTCTACATACAAGACCAGAAACACTACAGAGCTGCCACTAACCTTCTTGTAGAAACAAGGTTCACATTTGTTTTTTATAATGCCAAACTCTTTGAATGCATCATCAAACCGAAGATTCCAACTCCGAGAAGCTTGCTTCAACCCATAACTGGATCGCTGCAACTTACACACATGATAGGTATGCTCTGGATCCTCAAAACCCTCAGGATGTGTCATGTACACATCCTTAAAGAGGCTTCCACACAAAAAAGGTTTTTTGACATCCATCTGCCAAATCCCATAATCGTGATAAGCTGAAATAACAAGCAAAATGTGAATGGATTTAAGCATCGCAACAGGGAAAAAGGTTTCCCCATCGTCAATGCAATGAATCTGTACGAAGCCTTTTTTCACCAATCTCCCCTACAAGGAAATCACACTGCCATCGATGTTGGTTTTCTTCTTGAAAACCCCCTTGCAACCTATCGTCCTTTCCCCATCAGGTGGTTCCAATAAATTCCATACTCTATTGGTATACATGGAATCCATTTCAGATATCATGGCTTTAAGCCATTTCATTGAGTCCGGACCCTTCAGGGACTACTCACAGGTTTTAGGCTCATCATCATCCACGAGCAATACGTCACTGGTTTCAAACAAGAGAAGTCCGTACCTCTTTGGCCCCAGACGTATCCTACGAAAAATACAAAGCTCTTGTGTTAATTGAGTAGGTTGCTCCACAACATCTTGTGGTTCCTCCTCATGTTCCATCATAGAATCAATGCCTTGTGGTTCTTGAACCTCTTCAAGTTATAAAGCCCTCCCACTAGTTTCTTTAGAGACAAACTCTCTTTCTAGAAACACACCGGTTCGAGAAACAAACACTTGGGTTAAGTATTTACATAAACCTCATGAATCCAAATTCTCATGAACGACACACTAGGAAGCCTCCCAGCCCATATCTCATATGGCGTCTTCATAACTTATTTGGATGAAACACACTTAAGATTAAAGAGAGTTGTTAATAGAGAATGACCCCAAAATGAAATTGGAAGATCTATCTGACTCATGATAGATAGAAGCATGTCCAACAGGGTCCGATTCCTCCTCTCTGACACCACATTCCCTTGTGGTGTTCCAGGTGGAATGAGTTTGTACAAGATCCCACACACTCTAACATAGACGTCAAACTCTTGGCTTAAGTATTGTTCTCCAAAATCTGATCGTAGAGCCGTAATATGCTTGCTAAGCTTGTTCTCAACTTCATTCCTGAATTCTTTTAACTTTTCAGAGGATTCGAATTTGCTCTTCATAAGATACATTAACCCATACCTATGGAAGTCATCATTAGTAATAAAGTGAGGATAACCACCTCTGGAGCTTGTGGCAAATGGTCCACACACATGAGTATGTATGAGTGCCAATACCTCACTCGTCCTCACACCTTTCTTCATGAAAGGATACTTAGTCGTCTTTCCCAATAAACAAGCTTCACATGTCTCATATGACTCATAATAACATGATTCTAGAATTCCATACTTATGGAGCCTACAAATGCGCTTCTCGTTTATATAGCCTAAACGACAATGCCAAAGGTATGTCGTATTCAAGTCATTAGATTTAATCCTCTTGGTATTTATGTTATAGACGGAATTGTCTAGATCAAGGATATACAACCCATTAGACAAAAGTGCATTACAATAATGCATACTATCAAAATAAACGGAGCAACGCTTGTCCTTTATAATGACAGAAAAACCTTTCTTGTCCAAACAAGAAATAGAAATAATGTTCCTACTCATAGACACATAAAAATAATTGTCTAATCCTAAAATAAGTCCAGAAGGTAAAGATAAATCATAAGATCATACGGCTAATGCATCAACTCTTGCTCCATTTCCAACGCGTATGTCAATCCCCCTTTAGCCAAACGTACGCTTCTCTTTATATCCTGCACATTTCGACAAATGTGAGGTTCACATATAGTATCTAATACCCAAGACTAAGAGATAGACAAATTGAAATCTATAAAAAAAAAATACATGGAGTTGGAATCACTATTCCAAGTTTCTTGTCTTCCATATACCTTGGGCAGTTCCTCTTCCAGTGGCAAGTCTGGCTACAATAGTGACATGGTCCCTCAACAATTCCACCAGCAGGATTTAAGGCTTCCTTGGGCTTTGCAGCTACCTTGCCCTTTCCTTAAGGATTCTGGGCAACCTTCTAGCTCTTCCCCTTATTGACCATCATTATGGCATTGCCTTTAACTTTCAAAATACTCAGTTTAGAGATCCGCAACATAATGAGCAAGTCTATTACAGTTGTGATAATCTTATTCATGTTGTAGTTCATGATGAATTGAATGTAACTGTCCGGCAACGATTGCAGGATGAGATTAGAAGCCAACTCTTGGCTGAATGGAAACCCAAACTTGTCAAGATTCTTAATGTTACCAGTCATACGGAGTACATGAGGTCCCACTGGGTTTCCCTCTCGCAGATTACACCTGAACAGTTCCTTTTATACTTCATACCGCTTATGTCATGCTTTCTCTTGGACGAGCCATTCCAAATGTATGATCATACATACGCCTCAATGTTCTCATGTTGCTTCTAAATCTCAAAGTTCATTGTGAAAAGCATTATGCAAGTCACATCAGTAGAATCTTTAAGAATATTTTGAGGTGCCATCCTAACGGCAGCAGTAGCATCAGCAGGTGGTGCTTCTGGAATTTCCTTCTCTAGAATGTACATCTTCTTTTCTTGCTTGAGAACAATTATCAAGTTTCTGAACCAGTCTAGGAAATTCATTCGAGATAGTTTGTCCTTCTCAAGGACCAAACGTAAGTATAGTGTCAATATTTGTTGATTGTTTGCCATTGGAAATCTCAAGAGAATGAGAAATTTGCAATTTTAATAATGTGAACAATTATACTATACGTAACAATGTCTAGATTATGAAATATAGCTCCCATAACTTTTCTCGGATTAACAGCCCTTACTATTAATGCGGAAATATCATGTATTATCTAATGGCCAAGATTCATATTTCACTTCCTCTTTAGCGTGCTTTGGCACGTCACCCAAAAATTGATTATTTAGGTCGGAACAAATTCCAATTGCATCTAATGCAACTATTGGTTCAACTGGGCGAATAACACCTTATTCCTTATCTATCTCAGAAATAACTCACAATTGTCTTGCATTTAATCCTATTGAAATAGTTTAGTTGCGTTTGACCTCTTACTTCAGCAATTGCACATTACTTTCTTGTGCCGCCGCGCCACATCATGATGAATCGGGTCTCCCTGCATTGTCAAGCCCGAACTCCATACATCTTGATCATGACGAGTGCTATGCAAGAGAAGGCAAAACGCAAATATGTCCTTGAGGTATTTTTTTTCATTTAATTTGTTGATTATATCCACTGATCTACTCATTTAGATTGCGCAAGTCTAAATGAAAGATCCAAACAGTTAGATAATTATCTTGTTATCGTTTTGCATGAATCAACCAGACATCAAAATAAAATAAGATAAAACAATAAATAAACGTGATGTCGATGTGACCCCTAAAACAAAAATATTCCCAAGACAATGAGAATATTTATAAGCCCTAAAATAGCAAGCTCATCTCCATGTGCTTCCGTCTTTAGCCTATGTGTTCTAGCATGTGTGTCTTCATTGTCTTGTGGTCTCTTTCGTGTTTGGACTTCTCTCCATGATGCTTGCTATTTCCTATCTATCTAATTCTATCTAGTCTGTATAAACTAAATAGAGGGACCACAAATGCGAGGAAGAAGACGACTAGCAGGTCGTAAAATTAATCAAATTAATTACATCAGAACGAAAACCAAACAACACAAAGTAAAACATCCTCACAACTAAAGCCACATCCGCCCACCATGCGAAAAAACTTACAAATAAGTTAAAATTCAATTTTATCGCGCTAGGTCAATCTTAATTAGTTTTGTTAACTGGGCCAAACTGTCAAATTGGTCGGGCCTGGCCTAGCGGTTAAACCGGTCACCCATAGGCCAGCGCACCAAGGTGGACGTGTAGCTACATTGGCCGAACCCCTTGGGGGTGGAAAAAAAATTAGACTCCCTTGTTCTTGGCCGAACCTTATGTGGGACATAAAAAATCATTTTTCTACCCAATTGTTCCCTAACCCTAGTTCATCACCAATTATACGTATATCAATTATATATGTGAAAACTCATTAATTTTGCATCATATACAAGTTTAATGAATCGCCCCATGAATCATATTCATGGCGCATCATAACACGCATATCAAATTTATTACTTTTTACAGTTAAACTAACAGATACGGCCAAAACTGATAAAACAAGTAACCACATAAATCAAATTATGTGGAACAACAGAACCAATAAGATTTTTAAGTAGAAGGAGAAGACATCAAGTCAACTAGTAGACATAATTTACGAAAACATATCTGAGTTTGGCGAGGTTATGCACCAAGCATAGCAACTGGAGTGTTAGTTTTTTGGTGATTCATAGTACAAAGCCAACACTTGGACGAAGCAGCGAAGCAATGGAGAATGCAAGGAAGAAAGAACGAAGCAAAAAATTGGAATTGGCTATTTTGTTTGTATGAACATGTTCTTGCCAACACTTCGGTTGTTCGTACGAACACACTGGGTTGGGACGGTTTTCGTTGTTTCCTTGTTTGTTTTGGAATGTTTTCTCCATTTTTTTGGGAACAAGTTGGTATTCTAGCCTATATAAAGGCTTAGGGGCGTGGATTTCAATAGTGTGGTTGATTGTATTGGACTCTCATCAATAAATTTGGTTCGTTTTGGTTGTGGATTTAGCTAGCCTAAAAAACTAGCGAACCACGTTATATCGACATGTTGTTCTTCACCTTGTCCTTCGTCTCATCACTCTTCTTGGCCAGGTTGTTGGGTTTCAAATTAGTCAGGAGTGATGTCGAACAACATGAAGGATTGATCGTTTTGATGGGAAGAGTGGGTTTAGCTTGTGGCAAATAAAGATCTTTACTTTGTTGAAGCAACAAGATCTATGATTGCCACTAGCTAACAAATCGAGCATTGATAAAACCAAACCGGAGTTTGTGAAGATGAGAAGGCGCATTCAACGATCATGTTGTACCTCACAGAAGACGTGAGCACTGGAATAGCATATCATACCTCGACAGCTGGCTTGTGGAAGAAGTTGAAGGATATCTATGCAAACAAATATGTGATTAACAAATTGATGTTGAAGCAGCGACTATTCGGTCTTCGGATGGTTGAAGGTACGCATATTGGTGATCACCTAGACAATCTCAACACTATATTTCTTGAATTGCGCAATAGTGAAGAGACTATGAGTGATCTTGATGCGGCCATTATATTGTTGGTGTTTCTACCTCCTTCTTTTGAAGGTTTTGTCCAGTAGTTTTTTGCTGGGAAGGAGACGATAACCATTGAGGAAGTTCGTTCGGCACTGCACACAAGGGAATTAAGGCACAAGGCGTCAAAGTTTTAAGATCATGATGGTGGCGCATTCATGGTCAAGGGTGGACAAGGTAAGGGTTGAAATCAGAATTATGGTAGATCCGAATCACCATTGGACGTCTGTGCATTTTTTCATGAGAAAGACCACTGGAACCGGAATTATCCCAACAACAAAGGATATGCATATGCTGGAGTGAAAGGGGGAGGGACGTCATCCGAGGATGGCATCGTTCTTTAGGTCCCATGTGCAGGCTCGAGCTCGTAGCATAGGAGCATTGGGAACGTGTCTTATGGCCCGCGATCGGTGACACGTTATTCGGAGCGAATGGTTTTGGCTACATGATATTGGTCATGTATTGTTTGTTGGCACGTTGTTGAGTGTGTTTTGGTTTGCGCATTAGTGCGGTTCTTTAGCGGCGCAATTGGCATGAAATTGATTGATTGATGGGAACTTTTGTCGTTGAGTGTAATTGAAACGACATTGGGGAGATGCATTATGTCATTATACATTGGTGGTTTGGTGATTGGGAAACACAAGTCTCTGCCTTTGTTGAGACGCAAAGACCCGTTCGTTGTGACGCATTTAGAAATATATTCTATTGGTTGATTTGATTGATGAGAGCATTGGATTCGTTGCTAGGGTACTTGAATCAAGGTGGAGTATTTTTAGATTTTTTGGTGATTCTTAGTACTTAGCCAACACTTGGACGAAGCGGCGAAGCAATGGCAAAAGCAAGAACGAAGCAAAAAAATTGAGTTGTCTGTTGTGTTCGTGCGAACACCAAATATGTTCGTACGAACATGTTCGTACGAACACTTCGAGTGTTCGTACGAACACACTGGGTTGGGGCGGTAATTCCGTTGTTTCCTTGTTCGTTTTGGAAATTTTCTACGTTTCTTTGGGCATAAGTCGGTATTATAGCTATATAAAGGGTTAGGGTCGTGACTTTCAATAGTGTGGTTGATTGTATAGGTGTCTCATCAATAAAATTGGTTCCTTTTGATCGTGGTCGTAGCTAGCCTCACAACTAGTGAACCACATTAAATCGTTGTGATGTTCTTCATCTTGTTCTTCGTCTCATCACTCTTCTTGGCTTCCTCGTCCGTTTTCTAACATGGAGAATAGACCACCACCATATCCAATCACCATAAATGGAAGGCTCCCACATCTGTTGGCTTAAATTGAACGTCGAGGGATGTTGGTACCCACTGGAACTTAGAGGAGATGGAGGAGGTGTTTTTAGAGATTACACAGGAAAATTCATCACCAAGTTCTCATCTCCATTGAAGACGACATTAACCGCCATGGAATGAGAAGTTGCGGCTCTGAAGAAAGGTCTCGTCATCGCCAAAAGCTTCTCATTCGTGGATTTTGATGCCCTGGTGATAGTGATGAGAGAAAAATAAATGGACTGAGAAATGGAGATTATCCGACGGAAAATTTCGGAGATTTGGATGATTTTTGAAGAGGTGCATCTATCTTATTTTGCGGAGATTATCATATAGTACTCTCGGCATAGTACCAATAGCGTAGCCCACATTTTTTTAAAAAAAGACCAACAGATTGACTCATTGCTTGTATGACGCCATATCACTCCTATATGGTGTGAAGCGCAAATCCAAGCACATGTAATTGGCGTAATGAGCTCAGATTAATATATCAATAGTGTCTCAAAAAAGAACTCGGACACAGGTTTCGCTAGTTATGACTTGGGGTAATAACTGAGACAGGCTAATAACAGAACATCCATCAATCTTTAGTCATTGAAGTAAATCCAATTCATATAATTATTACTTAAGAATGTAAACACTTCAATGTCCACTGTTTACGGCTTGGAGCAATCTGTTTGTTTGAATGAAACGGTCTTCTCTACAAGATCGTAACCCACCTTAAAATTCTGTTGTAACCGGTTCCCGAAGATCACAATGCCGGATGCAGGAACGATCCCTAAACAAGAAACTCCGTCCTCGATCTCAAACAATGCATTAGATTGGGGTATCTTTAAATCAGCTCCGTCGAACTTAAATGTTATAGGCCCCCCATCAAATTTAGTAGTAGCTGAATCGTAACATAAGTTGAAATATTGGAGCGGGTCAGGGACTGGTGTTCCTTTGATGGTTTTTATCAACTCGTCTTCTATTCCGGTAACCATACTCTGAGGAAGATAAGTTAAAGTCGTACCAGAATCAATAATAATATTTCCATCACTCAACTCTGGGTGTGGAAATTCACTTTTTCCTATCTTGACGCTGTTCAATGTCAACGGATAGAAGGTACTTATATTACCGGGTGCCAACGGGGTAGAAAGAACCCTGCCCCCCAAAACCAATGCATCCTCACCAAAGCTGATCTTGCCGGTGGCGTTTGATTTTGAGTCCGCAAAACAATACGAGAATTTTCCATTGATCAATTTTTTCATTTGACTCGTGAAGGATATTTTCCCGCCTCCAAGTCCTAAGAGACCTGTAGATGAGTTTGAGAACGTGCCTTGTGCGGTCTGCCCGCACCCAAAAACTAGTTTGGGTACTGTGGTTGACCCAAAGGTGAATGTTTCAGCAGCGACATTCCCTTCAGAAAAAGAACTGTCGCCGTAGGATACTTCGTATGAGCACTGAGCTTGATCATTACAAAACAAAATATACTCATCGGTGTTACATAGAGGAGCCGAGCAATTCTGGGAATCGTATGTGGATGACTTTTTCGGATCAAAGAGAGGGGCCTTTTGAAAGAAGCAGTCATTACAAGGCGCACATTGTGTCCAAGTTAGGTCGCTACCCGTATCAATCTCTCCAAGAAACTGAGTAGGTGGGGAACCAATGGACGATACAATGATGTATCCGCCACCTGTAGGAAGAGCTTTTGCTTGAAACTTTTGACTGGATTTTGAGGATAATTCTCTAAAATAAGATGCTCGTGAATCAGAGATATGTATGTCCCTTTTCACGCGGTCTGAGATGGTTTTTGTTGCGTCGTATAGTGGGGAGAGTGGGGAGTCGCGGTGGAAGAGATCAACTGTGAAACCCACACTAAGAGATAGAACTGGGAGCTGAATGAAGCATAAGAAAAGCAAGGAATACAGGAATAAAGAAGTTGCCATGGCTGGATATTTATTCAAGCTCTTGGTTGAGTTAGACCAAGAACCAAAAAGCTTTTATAGACCAAGAGTAAAGAGCTACATTTAAGATAATTAATTGAAGATATACATCCAGTTAAGAAATAATAAGGTTTTCTGCTCATGAGATGAATCATAGCCAATTTAATTATTTGTCTAGTAATTAAACACCCGTTTCACTACAAAAAGTTATTAAATACCCATGACTCTTTTGAATGAAAAATGATTTCGACACCCATTTTATTGTAAATATTAATTGTTAATACACGTCTTTTGACTGAGAACTCAATGTAGTACTTTGTTTGTAGAAATGTAAGAGATAAATGCCATGCTACTTGAATACTTTTAGGTAAAAGCATTTAAATGAATATTAAATACCCACGACTGTTTTGAATGAAAAATAAGTTGGTCATCCATTTTTTGTAAATTTTAATCGATACCGCACACATTTTTACTGAGAACTTAATGTTGTTTATTTGTACAAATGTCAAACATAAATGCCATGGTACTGGAATACTTTTATGAAAAAATATTGACAAGAACAATACATTATTGTTAGAAAATTACATGTCGCGCTTATAGAAGTTTTTTGTAATTAACTGAAAATTCAAGGGGGTACGCTACAGTTAGCTAGGAGTTTGTCTATAAATAGAGGCAGCTTCACGAATAATAAATATATTACGTGAAAATTTGGTAGAATATACATACGTAGGAACCCTAGTTGTCTCTCGATGAACGTGCCGTGAAACATTACTACAAGAAATCAGAACTTTAGCAGTAGTTGTAGCCGCTGGTATATATAGACCCTCTAACCGCTGCTATGTCCCTGCTGGCGTAGCTCCCAATCGGCGGGAAACCAAGTCGCTGCGGTAGGGTGTCTATAGCGGCGGCTAGGGCCGCAGGTATAGCTTTGAACATATTGTGGTAGTTCCTTCCGCTGCAATAACATGAAAGCTATTGCAGGGGGTCCAACCGCTGGCATAGTATTTCTTATTGCGTCAACTTCCGCCCATGAAATAATCTGGTTTATAGAGGCTGCAATAGCCGCCGGGAAAGCATCTTTTCAGAGGCAGGTTCAGGCATATGCTCAGCTCGAGTTGTACCAGTGGCGCCGGAGTTGTCCCGGTGGCTTAGCAACCGCAGAAGCTTACTGTGTAAACTTAGCTGCTGCTACAACCTCCCCAAAGAAATAAAACCAATCGACAATATGTTTGAACATCTAGTTGAATAAGAAAGTTTTATCGATCCCGACTTAAGTGTCAAGTAGAAGTCACAACTAGTACACAGCAAATGGACTATTTAAATTCACTCAAAAAAATATACAAAATTTTATTGCCTTTATTAGTCACTGGAAGTTTTATTGTCTAGGATAAGGAAAAACTTCAAACACCGGTAGTGCAAATCAACATCACGCCACCAACATTTTTCTGAGACGTAGGTCCACTGAGCTCATCATTGATTTTCCAGGAGCAAGCTAGTACTTCCCTCAAATCGATTGAAGATCACCTCCAACGTATGGCTCGACATCCGGTAGCATACAAGTGGCACCGGCATATGCTTAAGGAGACTGAGACCAACCTGGTAGACAAAAACGATTAGTTTGACGATTAAGACATCATTAGCAGAAGACAAAATATGAAATGTGCAAAGAACGTTTTGTTTGACTATTACGAAAAGAGTTTAAATGCAAACATGAACTCAAGTATCTAGCATTTGTTGCATTTTGGACACAAGGACAACACAAAATGAATGGTAGGCATTTTTATGAATGATATGCTAGAATAGGTTCATGTATAATATATCATGTATATTTTAGAAAAGAAAATGTTGACTATCTTACAGAAACTCATCTTCATCGCCTTCGTCATTTCCTCTTCCACCCTCATCATAAATCAGTAATCTCTCTTCACTTATCTGGTTTTCCCTTTCTCTACCCTGTCTATCCATTCATCACTGTCAGCATCATCTTCCGTTTTTCGTTCAAGATCATTTCCAGCAACTACATGCAAGCGCACACATTAGGGATCCACCCATCTATGAAATTAAGTATCCAAGGCTACATAAACGCAAACTAGAGTACCTATCACTTGCTAAAATCGAAGCAAATGCAGGGTGACTATCCTGAAGAGATGACTACATTTTTTCAGCTATTTCCCTTTGAATGCTTTTTCAAAATGTTTATTCAAGTCCAAATTCAAGTCGCTATCTTAAGTTCTGAATAGATGGTTATGCTGGTTACAAAATATTTCCATACCATTATCATCTGCAGGGTGAAAGAGTGTGCCAAAAAACTATATCGATGGATAAAAACATATATGTTTATTAACAAATAATTATAACAAATAATGAGGATTTTTAGAATTGATAGACAACCGTCACCAAGCACGTTAGAAAAAGATACATACTAAAAAAATCCATTTTTAAATTAACCAGAGAATTATTTAGCTGAATAACACATGTTTTTCATCGTCCTATCTCCCGAAACTGCATATATTTTACATTCTTCATAGTCTTTACAAAAAACAATTGTCGGATAAGTTGGCAGCGTTATCACTGCTTTACGCCACCATGAAAAAAGGTTAACAATTATGCACACTGTTACAAAGAGTGTCACGGGTCAGAAATGATACATATAACAATGTAAAGATTATGTGGTTTACTGGAAATAATAATGTGCATGCAAGGTATGTAATGAAAAGAATAAGTATGCATGAAAGTGTAATCAATACCCGATTAAAACGCACATAGTTAGTTCATGTAAGAAACCTCATAGTCACTCTTCATCCTCATAGACAAGGACACAACACTACTGAAGTCCCAATCCAATAATCAGATAAATCATTGTGGATGAATTATAAGAAAAATCTAAGATTTAGTTCTTGGACATTATTTACCTTACTTGGTGAAAGAGGGAAACATATTCATGTAGCCTAGTCCCAATCACTAATCAAGTAAATCACTGCAGAGTGAAGAGCCAAAGTTAACTCTCAAAAAAAACAAAAATAGGAGGTCATCCTACAGGATTTCTAAATACATGTTCAGGACTTGCACCTAAAAATCAGACAAATCTGAGGTACATGCCAAAATTCTTTCAAGCAATTGAAGTTTATGTTGCTACCAAACCACTACTCATTCCAAATTTGAAGTTACCACGGTATGAAACTAGGTCCTAACAAGACTGTAATAACAATGTACTATACATAAAAGCCATTTAAAGTCCAACTACAGAGTAACATAAAATTCAGACAGGTTTCACATAGATTTAAATTGAATTTTCGTCAGTATACCTCAATATGTGTACATCTCCTCGCAAACAGGGAACTCAACCTCAATCCACACCAGTAAAGCTATGAGCTGACATCAATTTTAATCACGAAAAAGAGGTTCATGAGGAAGAACAAAAGACAAACAAAGATATTTTCTCATAATAGTCAAGCTTAGCACTCCATTACGAATACAAACACTCACAGAGAGGTCCGATGCATAAGAGAACGAGTGAGGGAAGAGGAAGAACTTGAATAATTCCTTAACAAAATTGGTAGTTTCAGTTATCCTGCAACATAAACCTTAAAATACAATCATCTAAAGTAGCACAAACAAGTTAAATTAAGTAAGAATCTTACAATTATGGAAGAGCAATTAAGTACTGAATTGGATGACTTCATTGGTTTGTCCTTAAGGAGGTACCATCACTACAACAAATATGACATTTTTTGACAGTTTTTTTGTCGACACACAGTTTTATGTCGATGGTTACGCGATTAATCGACAATATCAGAATTTGTCGATGCACATGATATTTTTTGTCGACCTTTTAGTTTTTATTTTATTCTTCCCAATAATGTGGTCAATATATTGGGAGTATTTATTTGATTTTGACATCTACTTACATAGTGACATATCTTTTTGTCAACTCCTGCTAAAAAGTGAATAAAAAATTGGAGGGTAAACAATTAGTGTTTCCCACAATTCCAAATTATTAGAGGGAATTAAAAAAATTAAAAAAATTTCAAGCATAAACCAGTTGACTCACGACCTCTCTTTCTCCCCCTCAATCGACGATCCTCTCACTATCCCTGCCTCTCCGTCGTCAATCTCTCTCTCGAAGCGATCTCAGCAAGCGAAGCGAAACGAAAAGGTTCGTAACTTCAGCTTCTTCGTCTTCGCAATTCTCTATTATCTACCTCATTTTGTGATTCGTACTCGATTACTCTCTGTTCGTTTCTGTGTTTTGGTTTGTGTACTCATTCGCGCGATTCGTTTTCTTTCCGTCTATCTTTAGTTTGTAATTCGTATCGGAGGAGAAGATTTCTCTCTTCTTAGCACACTTACGGTGAAGAACATGGAAGTAACAATTGATTAGTTGAGCCTCTCTACGCTACTTAGGTCTGTTGAATATTAGGGTTTGTTTTTAATTCGCTTTTATATAGAAAATATTCCTGATTGCAGTTCGCCATTAGCTAATTGCTCTGTGTATTATCGTGCAGGATTGAGTAGGGTTGTTTTTCTGATCTTGGATTTAGGGTTTTTGGAGAGAGATGGCACATTTGGGTAGTGGTGCTGAGGCACATTCCAGGTTCAAGCAGTATGAATATAGGGCTAACTCAAGCCTTGTGTTGGCTACTGACTCTCGGCCCCGCGATACCCACGAGCCTACTGGAGAGCCTGAGTCTCTCTATGGCAAAATATATCCCAAAAGCTTTGGAGACAGGGCTTTCTACGAACCCTAGGCGATTTCTCTCTCACTGTGTTTTATCCCCCATCCCTCTGCGGCATGTTGACAATCCCCTTATATCTACATGGATGTGCAGTTCATCTATTTTCTCTGTGTATTCCCTCTTGGTCCAATTATAAGCCCGTTGAAGTTATTTCCAGGGTAATCTTTCATTGGTATGTACAGCTTCTTATGAAGGCTTTGGTGGCCTGTAATCCGCAGGAGGCAAGCAGGGTTCTTTTTTATGATTTGTGAAATTATCTCATGTTGTTCTTTGTTAAGCCTTTCGCGCAACAACAACTTTGGAGTAAGACGATTTCTGGCTGCAACTATTGGATTCAAGAGGTACTTCATCTCCCTACATACTCATGCATTATTTTAAGATCATCTATGATTATGTGACTAAATCAATTGATGTCTGCAGTTGTTCTCTTCAAGGCATGTTTTTGTTTGGTCTGGGTTTGTTGCTGTAGTAAACCAATTGATGGCATCATATTCTCCTCTCTCTCTCTCTCTCTGTCTCTCATTGTGCCCTGTTTTTGTTGGGTTTTTTGGTTGTGCATAGTCTGAAGCAGGGGTTGTAGCATTCTATATACTCCAGCAAAATCTTTCAACAAGGCTCCATCACTGCTCCAGTAGCACCGCCATTGGCAAAGACCACAAGGTGATCTTGGGCTGTTGTCCCCACATTGTCTCTATATTTACCTCTACGATATCGTAGAAAAATCCTGTATCCACCATTATTTAGTCATTTAGTGCATTGTATTCTCAGTTCAATTTCCTAAAGATTGTGTTAAAAGGTTTTTTTTCCTACTAATTCATTGATACCTTGTGCTTCTTTAGCATTTGCATACTGTTGAGCATCCGCCTCTTGCTGACGACAGTGCATAGCAGCATCCCAAAGGTGTTCATGCCATGGCAACCCTTTATGCCATGGCAAAATAGCGGTGTTCACGACTGGCTCAGGTTTATACTTGATGCTTTTCTGATTCTATTTAATATCCTGTTATGTGCTTTAACAGTATTGTAATAACTCTTGGAAAATTCATTTTGTTGTGCCTTCACGGTTTGGTACGTCGATTTGTTGACTATGCAGGCTCCGGAACGGAGGAGACAAGGTAAGTCTTCTTATACTGTGCTGTTTTAAAGCTTAGAGAATATGTGAATCTCGGATTATAATTATTTTGCTCACATATCTCAATCATATACAAAGTAGAAATCCTTGGGGGATCAGTTTTCATCATAGTTTAATTTCATCATTGATTCATGGATCATGTGCATTCATTTTATTGTGTTAGGCCACCAAGTTTAATTTTCTCATAGTTCCTAGAATTGTGCAGTAGTTGTTTAAATTAAAGTGTGTCCATCAATATTGGAATGCTGGCGAACATCTTATGAGGAATCAGAGAACAATAAGAACACGGTCAACACAAATAGTAACACAAGCATGTAATCTGATCTGTTATCTGCTCGAAAAAAAAGTTACACAAGCATTTTTATGGTATTGATATTGTTTCTTTAAATATTTACTCAGTGTTTAAACATTGAGATGTACCTGCTATTTTGGTATCTGTCAAAATCGAGAAATCAAAGTTCAATGATAGGGTAGGAACAAAGACGCTTGGTATGATGAGGTTTGTAAGTGATTTATTAATTGAGTTTAATATATTAGGAGCGGAATGTGAACAACCAATATATATAATTCATTTATAGCTAGATCAATGCCACATTACCAATTACCAAGAACACTTTCTGGATTTATATATATATAGACGGAGTTGGTGGTGCTGTGTTTCAATGCTCGTGTTTATGAATCCCATGATGCAATTCTGAATTTAAGAAACTCTAACTATGCATTTCGAATATCTGGATTTCGCTAAGTGTAGAGAAAGTGTAATTAGAAAATGGATTTGGTCCCCACTCCCCACAATAGATAAAACTGGTCCAAAAAGGAAAACTAATATGAATATGAAGACAACCCAACACAGTAGAAGTATACTCTTACTAACCAAAATGTGAAACTTACAACATAAGAGTACATCTGGAACAAATGTATGCAGATAACTCGACATGTATGTCGTAACCCTCTTCTTTTTTCGAATTGCTTCCGAACAACTGAGTATCATTCCTCTTCCTCTTGTCTCATTCCCCTTCATATGAACTGATACTGAGTTGGGGGTTAGTCAGTATAGACAAAACACCAAAGCATATGAAAGTTGATACATTCGAGTCGCATTCAGGTTATTTGTTGAGAAGAGAAATGAGACAAGAATAGTAGAACTTAGGACATTGAAGCAGGGATGAATTTATTCTTGAGAGAAACAGCTTCCACATTTTGGAATCTCTAGGAAATTGTTGGTGCAAATAGTGTTAAATTTAGAATGGGAGGTGGCTATGTACAGCTTCCACATTTCTTGGCATGCAGAAATGTGACATGTAATCCTGAAGGATCATATTGAGATATTCCAATTGGGTTTTTGAACCATACATAATTTGTGAATGAACTCAATCCAAGATTGGTAATTTAGGTTGCTCTTTAGTATACTTGTTGAAGCGTTGTTTCACTTTGTTACCAACTTTTGAATATGGCCAAAACAATATAAAGAGATTTCCTGAAAGTCTGTCTAATCAGTACATGTATTTCGTCTTTTTCAGCTCACAGTGTAGAAGAAAAAGCTGGTATTTCCCAAAGAACTTTATTCCTATCAGTAGTACAGCTTTGTATGGAAATGGAGTGGACTGTAAAGATAATTTGAAAGTCATAGTCTCAAAGAAGAAACATCAGCATTTCTGAAAGCCATCATATCCTCTGAATTTATTATTAGTAGTAGCAAATCCTCTGAATTTTAATATTATTGCGCTCTCTGAATTTGCAGGTTTTTATTTCGGTGAATGAGTGTTTTACTAAAGGAAAGGAAGGGCATAATATGCTATTGTTCTGCTGATCGCAAAGAATGGGTTACTATCCTATTTCTATCCTACTGCCTGTACAGAAGGTATTACTTGCTAGCATAAGCTCTTTCTTTGCATCATAGAGAATACTAACAGTTTAATCCAATGAAGACGAAGGAAATAGGCAGGGAGTATGAATAGGTTTCTATCTTAAACTACCTTGGCACTCTATGTCTTTGTAATGACTTTACTTCAATGACTGAATCTCTTCTTAAGTAAGCACATACCTTATGATTCCTTGTTGTTGAACCACACAACTACTATCTTATGATTCCTTTTTTCATTGTTTGCAGGTTTAGCGTCGCTTGTTATGATACGTTCAGGGCATTGAAGGAAGCAAAATACTGGCCGGTGATTCTGGACACTGGATGATATAACACTAGCTGTTTTCTGGGCACTTGATTCGTCTTTCTGGACATAGTTTTTGAGCTTTAAAACGCTAGCTACTTGTTTTCTTAACTTAATTCTGCTTTGTACGACTCTTTAATTAGAGTGAACTGGTGGCCGGTCATTCACTCGGCTTAAGGATGAAAATACTTATTATGCAGTATTATTTTTGTTTGTAATGTAAAAAATCCCAGTTTTGGAGGGCTGGTCTTGGATTTGTTTATGAGTAGTGTTTGAATTTTGGGTGCATGTCTGCATATATGTAAAAATCTCCATAATTTTTTTTTTTATTTCGTAGTGATACAGGCGACAAACATGTTTGTCGCCAGGATGTAAAAGTGAGAAAATATGTCTACTGGTGACAAACAGAACTTGTCACCTATGTACATAAACTACCAAATTTACTTGTCGGTAGTTATACTAGAGACAGAAAATGTTTGTTGTTAGATTTAAACTGTCGACAAAAACTGATGTCGCTTTTTTTTCTGCCGACGTAATTGAGATTTGTCGGCCTTAATACTAACGACCGACTTGTAGTGACCATTTTCCATCAAAAAAATATTTGTCGGTAGAATTTCTACCGACATATTTGGCCTTTCTAGCGACAATTTTTGCTGTCAATGGAGGTAGAATTTGTTGTAGTGCATGGCGAGATTGCAATTATTTGAGTCCAAATCTGTGTTCAGTTAACAAAGAGAAGGCTAGTTAGTCTCTTGTAGCCATATAAAGGCATCGGCAGGGAAGAAAACAGTCCAACTGAAGTGAAAGGATATGAGCAATACCGCCTCTGAAAAAACTCCATAGTCCATAGGGATCTAGAAGTTGGTCTAAATTCATGAAAGATGCCAAAAAAAAGCTTTCAGTAGGATTTATCATCTATTCTATAAAACAGCACGGTTGAATTTTTCTCAACCGTTAGATTAAAATCAACCTAGCCGTAGATTTCACCTACCACCTAAAAAAGTACCAGTGAAAAATAAAAAACACACATGAACCCTCTCACACACGACCCTGGGAGAAACCAACGAACCCTCCGCCTTCTATCGGCAATGGCTACCCTCCCTCTCTCACACTTTGTCTCTCTCACATCGCCATACCTAAAGAAGCAACCTTTAGGCGCCACCACATCGGCAATGGCGAAGGTTCTATCGGCAATGGCAATGGCTCTGATTTCAGCTTCTCCCTTAGGCGCCACCAGATCGCCTTCTACTTTGTTTTGCGGGTTTATTTCAGTTGATTTCAGGGTTGAATTTGAATTGGTTTCAGTTCCTTTGATTTTATTCTCATTCTGGACACACATCGAACGGAAGAATTGAGAGAAGAAGTTGCTTGCGGTACTGGAGGAGCAGGCAAAGGTTATATATTTTTTTGTAGCTTTTTTCTGGATTTTGTTTTCAATTTCAGAATTTTTTTATCCTGAGTTAGTTATTTTGGGATTACTGAAATTGGGGTTTCAATAAAGTATTACTGAAAATTATGTTTTGTAGAGTGTATGTGTAGTTTGATTGTTGTTTTGTCTGAAAGACAACAGAAGCAACATATGGGCTTGGAACTTCGATTACGTATGTTCGATTCTTTCGTCTATGGCTTCCTGATGCATCCATTTTTCGATCAAGACCCCCCAGGTCTGGTGCGAACACCGTCGAAGCCATCGCCTCTCCTCCACAGCCGCCAGACTAGGTCTCCATATAGGGAATCCCACTCCTCACCGGTGAGAGAAGCGAAGTCATCCTCCTGAAATTCCCCAGGTCTAGATACGTCAAGGCGAGAGAAGCCCTCACAGTGCTAAAAAAACAGAGTCTGATGGCGTAAGGAGTTCGCTTACGACGAGTTTCATAGCAAGTAAGTGAACCCTTCTCCGGCCAAGAGAAGCGCCTCAAATTGGTGCCCTTATGATACTCAGGTGTATGCATTTTCATTCCCAGTATTTAGGTTCTTAGTTTGGGATCTTGGATTTTAAAATTAACTGTTCCTTCACTTTAAGTTCATCAGCTTTAATTCGGTTTCTGATTGGGTAATTTCTTAAAAATATTAGGTGTTATGAACTAAAAAACTCCTTCTGATGCCTCTTTCACTTAAAGAGGCAAGTTAGCTCCACCAAAAGCCTCTGGTGTGTTTATTTTGCCTCCTTTCATTCTCGGAGCCCTTTTTACAACAAAACAATTCTCTCAGTTTAAGGGTATGAGGCTTTTGGTTGCTGTTCATCAGGATTTCATTGTACATCAACGGTACAAGAAAATGTATATTCCATATTTTATTGTCTAAGTATTTTTCCTCTTTTTATTGAGAGTTTTTATTCTTTCAGTAAGCACTAATACTATTTCCTAATATGGCTTCCTTATAGGTGCTAGTTTTTCTTCTTCAGAAAATGATTTGGGCTGGTGATGTTCAACGATGGTTGTTGATGCTGGTTATGGCTGGTGCTGACGGTGGACATTGATCACTTTTCACTTGCACAATGTTTTCCAATAATGTATCTCTCTATTGTTGCATAATGTTTTTTCCTTTTTATCATCCGAGGACTAATTATGAGCTAATGTTCACTAAGTTAGGATCATCTTATTTGTACTAAGAGGTAAATTATCTGAACTGTCATTGCTTGGATATATTTTTGATAGCATTCATGCATGACATGAACATAAGGATCTCAGGTTCAGTTTTTTAATTGTAGGTGTACCTTACAGCATCTATTAGACATGTGGAGTGAATTGTGTGAAATCCTTTCATCTATGATTATTTGAAGCCCATTTACATCCTCCGTAAAACCGTCACTAATTTAACATTTTCATGTTCGTTCGTTCAATGATTAACTTCTCACGAGTAATGGACTGCTTGCTCTATGATGCTTTTGTTATCGAAGATTTAAAGTTTGAAATTAACCGGTAGACTTATGGAAAAGAATGTGTCTTCTCACAAATCTCAATTGTTGGTTTGAAAAGTTATTTGATTTTATTTCATTTATTATTTCCTTTGGTTAGCTGCGGTATGTTATGTTTCTTTCAGGAATCTGTTTTGATAAAAACTTTAGCTGGCTTCTCATTTTCCATTTGTTTGTGGATGTCTTCTTTTCATAGCTCATAGCATCATGTGTATGGTCAAGTTTGGTTTAATTCAGTATTTTTATGAAGAGTATGCAAAGCAAAGTAGCCTGAAATAGCAAACAGATGACTTAATTGCTTTCGCTGATTTCTAAGGCAGTGTGGTGAGGAATTGTTGCATAGAATCAGCAAATGGTTTCAATGTTTGCTCCTGTATGCGGGACTTGCCATAGGTAGATGCTTGTATTTACGGTATATTATTGACTCTATTATGATAATGATGGTCTTGAACTTTCAGGTTCGAGTTCTTGAATGACTGCTGGATGCTTACTTACATTATGTATGTTGTCATTTCCCATTGTTCATGGAGCTGATCCTAAAAAAGTGGAGACTTAAATACAGGATGCCATCAAAGTGAAAAACAAAGATTTTTTTTTTGTTTTGGTGACCTCCTTTACCGCAATTTGAAACTAATGTCGAGAAATAAGCGACCCTCTTCCTATCACATGAAAATGTTTAAGTTATTATTAGTGATTTTGATGTAATCCGTTTCAATAACTTTGGCACTTTCGAAAATAAACGTCACTTTGTATGATGTTTGTGGGTTTTTTAGTATAAACATCAGAATAAACTTATCATTCTATACTACTGTTATCCTTTAATTTTTTCTCAATTATGTATGTTGTCTTCATTTTTTTTGCTATGTTCTTAGATGAAGTTCTCATTTTGTTTCATGCACATTTTAACTGACGTTTGTTCGTGTTTGTTTGGGATAGTGCCCTTCGGCACGGGCAATTCCCTAGTGCTTGTATAAATTTGCTAATGTTGGAGAGCAAGGACATGAACACAAGTGAACATTTACAATACAGTTATTTTCTCTTTAAGTTTAAAATTAAATGTAGGATGAACTCTGAAAGAACCAACAGTAGGCTACTACTAACCACATCAAACACCACCATAACAACTAACTGTTAACACAAGCATACCAAAGAATTAGGGACATCCTGGAAACACAAGGACATAAACATGCATGAAAGACCAAATGTTATCAAAAGCTCAATTGAATCGCAAATAATTCCATAGGAGAAACTAGATAGAATAAGTGAGGAATACATATCAAATAAGCGATAATCTTGTAAGGGATTGTGAGGTGTCTCCGATCGAAGTCTTGTCTCCAAATAGAGTGAACCCTAAACCCTCTTCTACATTCTTTAATTCATGGCTCCAAATTGACGACAAGAGATACAATTGAACCACTATACCGATACAAGAGCCAAAGATTGGGGGAATTTTCGGGCGGGGGAATTTCTCCCTCGTGAGTGTGCTCGAGTTCTGTGTCAACGAAAGATGAGATAAGAGGAGAGAGTATAAGTGAATCACAATCGTGAGCGAAGCAATTGAAGATGGGATTTCGGGTTTCACAAAAATCAAGGTGGGGGATTTTTGCACTCCGAAGGTGTTGTGTGACGAATGATTTTGGGCTAGAGAGGAAGAGAGAGCTAATCTATGTGGGTTATAGAGTAGAGTAAAGTAAAGTAGAGAGTTAATGTGGGTTAGATAATAAAAATAGATAGTAAAGTGGCAAATTTGTAAATTTCTAACATTATTCAATTATAGTTTTTTCTGAGAAACTTATTCAATTATTGTTGATAATTAATCGAGTGACAAAATACATAGTTAAACTTAAATTATAATGTCAATAACGACCAACATATTTAATTACTTACAAAAATATCAAGTGTAGACATCGGTAATCCATTCAAATGGGTCAGTTACAATTGGGAGTATGGTCTAGCTAATAAGTAGTTTGATCGAGCTCACCTAGTAAAGTTTGACAGTCCTATTAAACAATGAGATGAAATTGAGAGTACGATTTGGTTAATTAATAGTTCGGTCGAGTTCACTAGTATTAAATAATGGTTTGATTAAGGGGTGAGTCAAAATCAAGAGTCCCCCTAGTCAATCACTAGTTCGATTAATTTCATTAATAGAGATCTATAACCTAATTTAGTAGTGGGTCACAATTCAGGGTTCAGTTAGACTCGAGGGTCCTCCTGCTCAGTTAGTAGTTTGGTTAAGTTCATTAGTAGAGACCGAAAGCCCAATTTTACTGAGGGTCATTAATAATTTATCAATTTGATCAATTGCAAGTTCTAATGAGTTCGTATAAATCGCGATCCCAAGAGGGTGTCACAATTAGTAACTCACTTTGATTACAAGACACTGGCGGTGTATTTGGAGGTGAAATATAGTCAGGGATCCAAACTTTTAGATGAGTGGTTAGATTTAAGTTCACTACTATTGATTGATTGTCCAGTTGAGAGTAGAGTCACAATTGAGAGTTCAGTTTGGTCAACTCCTCATCCAGGAATGAAAATACACGCAAAAGTGAGCCCTACTATTACTTCAAAGTTCACTAACGAAAATTGATGGAGGGGTATAATTTGTAATTATATTGCACAAAATAAGGGTGTTCCTTGTCAATTGATGAACAGCATGGATATGAATTGTCTTTTTACATAAACCCGAGGGTAAAAACTGTAAATTACCCAAGAAAATATTCGAAAAATTAAACTTGGAGCTTTGTGGGCACTGAAGCCCAATAACAGAGTCCGGTACGGCCTAGGAGTCCGGCATCTCGAGAACTCATATGAAAGCTCTGTATAGTACCCAAGGTCAGCCACATCAAAGTTGGTGCAACAAGCTTGTCATATGCTAACACGGTACGAGCATGCCTCAAAGTACAGCTCAAATTAGTACAACATTCGTTCTGTCAGGTCTATGATACCGCACCATTCATAAGGTCACTTTGACCCCGTGATTTGGTTAGCAAAATGATGCTATAATTTGAAAATTTTTCTTGATCTTGTATACAAATATTTACTCTACTACACCATGAAATTACTTAACGTATCATTACCTTTAGTTAAAACAATTAGTTCATTTTTATTTTGCGTGATCTTGTAGACTAAGTGAAGCTATGTTACGCTTTTATTCAAGTTCCATGCTTCGAATCTCAGTGTGTGCTAATTTTTAGTATCAAATGATCTTTTTCTAAAAAGTGTTCTATGCCAGCGATTAAAAGTGTCACTATTTACTACAATTACCAGCGGCTACGATGACTTGCTGCTATAAGTGGCCTATACCAGCGACTAACTGACAAACCGCTGCTATAAGGATCCTATACCATCGGCTGAATGACCAACCGCTGCAATACAGAAAACTTATAGATGCGGGTCCACTACCCGCTGCTAAAGAACCTATTTTTTCGGCGGTTGTGTTATACCCGCTGCCAAAGATAACCTATAACAGCGGCTTTTGAAGCGACCGGTAAAAAAGTCGTCGTTATAGCCCTAATTTCCTGTAGTGATTGTGTTCACCCTAGAGGATTGTACGCATTGTAGAGAGATGCGAATGATTTATGCTACAAGGTAAACGCTTAAAACATCCGATGTAAATATCATGCTCTGATTTATATCATGTGTAGCAGTATTTTCCTTCATTTGTACTAGAGTCGTTGCTCGTACTTCGTGCCTCGTAACCCGAACCTGTAGCTGATCTGAAAATACTGTTTTTCGTAACATAGTTTTCTGTGTGCGAATAACATGTCGTTACGAAGATATGTTTACAGTGATTCTAAAAATATTTTGTTTTAATTCAGACAAAGTTTGCATGGTCGATTAAAGATTATATGTTGTATAAGTCCGTTTTGTTTAGATTTGTAAAATAAAACTTGTTTTTCCAAACATGTTAAAATTAAAATTTAAACAAATAAACGGGATTAAGACGATGAGACGAGCCCGCGGGTGTAAAGATCACAAGAAACAGAGCACCCAAGGCGGCGTGTGGGGTCACACGCCTGCTAACGTCGCCGCCACGTGCCCTGACGCGTCAAGCTAGTTGCGGCAGCTGACGTGGCAGCCATGGATGAAGTGGCTAATGATGTATCGAGGATGAGGAATGCTGGTGTGGCATGCCAAGTCAACCTAGATGCTGGCGTGGCAGCCACATGTCGCTGACTGGACCGCCACCAAGCATCCGAGTCAACAACTGCTGCCATGGTGAGGTACCGCGGACAACCGGTGACAGAGGCATACCGCCTCACGCGCGACGATGCGTGTTGGCATGTGCGGTGGCAACCAGTCAATGTTACATCCACATTGTTTTCTACATACCTAAAATTTAAATTTGCTAATTTCTTGTATTTTTTAATATTTATTCAAATGAGGAAAAGTTCGGTTAATTACAGATTAACTAATTAGTAATTAAACACTTTTGGAGGTAATTAAGTGACCTTAAACACACTATTTTTACCCCAAATATTTTTACGAAGACTAAACTCTTTTTCATGACGTGCTTTCACAAGGGATGAGAATATAGGGGTTTTAGGGCCATATTTGATTATTCAGAGTCATAAAATAATTTATTATTAAATTCCAGTAATTACTAGATAATTTTTGAAATTTTTAGAAAATTCCAGAATGTTTATTATTATGTATAATAAATATTTGTGGGTTTAATTGTTGTGTTTTGTGCATGGATGTGGCATTGATGTTATTATTTAATATTTATGTTGTGGTTTTGATTTTATAAATTGTAAATTTATTATGAAATTAAAATACGGCACGCGTGTCGTGCCTGTCTTATTCTCAAATGTTTTCTACTCTCACCTACTCCCCTCGTTAGGAGGTCATTCTTATTAGAAATAACATAGGTAGTTCGTAAGTTTGAAATTTGAAGACTCAAGAGATGACCAAACCAAGAAACATGGAGCATGGTGCATGGAGCAAAGAAGAATTCAAAGACTTCGCGACGAGTATTCTCAATAAATTAGGCGCATGAAGCTGAATATAATATTTGCACAAGACATGTTGTCATTGATGAGAATTCAAATCTTTAGGGGCCACATCCATGCATTCTTTTTCTTATGCTCATGTATGTTTGTTTTAAATTCTTAACTGCATGTGGTTGGATATACATGTATATCTTGTGTAACCCTGCATGCTGAGGAACTCAACAAAAGTAGCATACACTTGAGATGTGATTAAAATTGAGGAAACATAACGTATGAGATTTGATTCCTAGGACATACGCTAGGTTTTGGTTTCTTCCTCATGCAACACTATTAAATTTTGGTCCGGGGCTCATGTTAAGAAACTAAGATAATGCTATTGTTGCTATCCTAATAATGTGTATATCAATCAATCATGTCTAAATCAAGATGTGAAGGCTAAATGGTGAGAATAATGAAGTGACGTATCGTCGTACATAGGTTAGGTTTACTGACCACCTACAAACAATCGAACATGTGGCAAGTAGTGTATCTCACATCATTCGATACACATTGTTTAATTTTTTTTAACTAATTTGGAGGTTCCTCTTATATAAAGTTTCAGAGATATGAAGAAATATCCTTATTCCTTGCGATTTCAAGAACCCCATTGGAGAGCCTGCCAAAAAATTATCATTCGTGAAACGAATCTCTATATACCAGGGCTAGTACGAAATGGATGTCTGGTAGTCTTGAGCTCCAACAAACACATCAAGCTGGCATGTGAAATCTAAAAATTGAGATATATACTTAAAGTTCTAGTATGCCAGGGTATTCTAATAGAATTTATACAACCATACACTGGTCAAAGAAAAGCACAATAATAATATGGCTTAATTACTTAATGCATACCCCTAGTTTGACGAAACTCTCACATTGCAACCTCCAACTCTAAAACTCTCTTTTTGGATGCTCATTTGCAAAATACATGTCAATGTGAAACTGGTAAAATATTCCATCCGAACACTAACTGTGTTATAAGGGTAAATTTGTCATACAAAAATAAGAATATGATTCTTAAAATAATAATAAAATTAAAATAGTAAAGAAGAAGATAAGGAAGAAGAAAAAACATTTCTCCTATCTTCGTCGTTCGTCTCAAGTTTCCCTTGTGAGTCTTCTTCTTCTTCCATTTCTAGTTGTGGTTTCAATTAAAAAATACTATTTCTCTTTCCCAATTCCTCCAATCTCTTATCTTTGGTCCTTCATCGTCAAAACCTAGAACCCAGATCAGATTTCAAGCTTTGAAACTCTAATTTCCGTTTGATTTTGAATCTGGGTTCTCCCCAAATGGTTCAAACATCTGCAAATGCAAATCAGAGTCTCCAGCCAGAGAACCCTCGATCGAAACATCGCCTGATTCCAATGTCGCGAAGAAGACGCCGAACTCAAATTCCACCGTTCACCATTTGATCTGGGTAGGAGATTCGAACTACTTAGAGACTTAGTGATATAACCACGGTTCTCGGGATCTCACATCCCACGGGAGATTGTTTTTTTTGGTACAGAGCAATACTTAGAGTTGTTCTTCTCCTTTCTTCCTTTTCACCGATTTGGGTTCTCAAATTGTATGCGATTTGAACTACTTATAAATTTAATTATCGAATCATAGTTCTCAAGGAACCGATGTCAGAAGGGAGATTTGAATTTGTTGGGAGACTAGTACCTTGGTTTAATCTTCTTTTTTTCAGTTTCTTGAATCATGGTTTCCCAAACTGATACAAAGGCACTGTTCTTACACTTGTGTTCCTAATGATAGAGTTCAACTTCTCATATCTCGTGATGACCATCAACTAGACCCAGACGACGGTTAAAACTATAAACTTGAAGGACCAAAATTGGGTACCGAGATTTCAATCTTGAGGACGTTTCGCTCTCCGAACAAGATGATATTGATTCTGGGTTGCAGATTAATGGTGTGAAATTGTTTGATTATGGGCGATGAGTTTTGATTGATAAAAATTTAACGGTACCTCGGCAGAGGGTGGAGGCGATGGTGGTTGTTGTGGCAGTGTTGATGTTGCTGCGGCAGTGCTCATGTTTTTACGAGGAAGATTGTTTTACCCTTAAATAGGGATGGCAATGCGGTTCGATCCGATCCGAAATCCGAGTGATTCAATCTAAATGGATCAAGTCCGAATCCGATCCATTTTAAAATGGATCCGATATGGATATCAAAAATCAAAATCCGGTCTTTATCCGGATTCGATCTGAATATATTAATATATTTTATGGATATACGAGCCGAAAGGATCCAATCACATGTACTATTACGAAAATACCCTTGGATTTATAAAAAGTTATGTTTTTACCTACATATATATAAATACATTACACAACTCACTACACATTATGTTTTCTGGCCTAAAGAAAATTTTCCACTATGGTTATGGACAATTTTAGTGTTTGTTTTGATTGAATTTGTAGACATTTTTAGACATTATTGGTACCTTAAATCTTAGAATGACTTGCTTATATTTCGTGGTAGATTTAGGTTTTTCAAATTGATAAAATATTTCTAGCATATTTATAATTTACTAGGCAGATTTTTTATTTTGTGTGGTGATTTTTTTCAACGTGTTTTTGTGAATGTTTGCGTACTTTTTATGAGAAGTACAAAAAAAGTTGCCCAGGATCCGAATCTGGATCCGAATCAGATCCGCTTCTGGTGATTCGGATTTCGGATCGAATATGGGTATTGCTAATTAAATCTGATCCGGATTCAATTCAAATCCTTTTCGGATCCGATCGGATTTGGATCGAAAATGGATCCACTTATTTGTATCGGATTCGGATATGGATATAGGTGAATCCGATCCGAATCCGATCCGTTGTCTTCCCTACCCCTAACAAAATAGACGTGGTTTTCAACTAACGGAATATTCCCTCAAGCGGTGGATGGAAATAATTTTCCAGTTTCACATTGACATGTATTTCGCAAATTGGGTACCCAATTAGAGAGTTTTAGAAGTAATGGTTGCAATGTGAGAGTTTCGCCAAACTGGGAGTATGCATTAAGCAATTAAGCCTAATAATATCTGTATGAGATGATTCCATATATTTTTTAAGTCTGTTAACAAGACACTTTTTACCCTCCCAAACCTGCCCATACAGCCACCACACATTCAAGAAGGAATTTAAATTCATAAAAGTAAGGACTTGTAGAATTATGTTCGGGCTAATTCTTCATCGAGCCTCTCAGAAATTAATGACCGTACAACATATGCGAATGTGTTAATTGTTGGAAAGCAAATTGTCTCCAAATTATTTTGATTGTCTTTCACTAGACCGACAGTGCACCACAACAAACTTGTTCTTATCCAAATTATAGTTATTTAAAAGAAAAAGAATCATAACAACATAGAAAATTAGCAAAACTATGCAACAGTATTATTGTCCATTAATCACAATAAACCCTAAATAATAGAAGACATGAATTTTATAATCTTCTTCATTTAAAACTATAATAAGAACATACCTTGGCCTACCATCGAGAGGTATATATATTTGTATATCTGCATAAAGACTGTTGTAAGAAATGTTGGAAAGGTGTAGGTGTATTAAGAAGAATCTGAAAACAGAAAGATTAACAGAAAGGATGAAAAATGCAGAAACAATGAACACTTACAGATGGTTAAATTGCCGAATGCTGTAGCAAGATAGAAGACAGTCTCGTTGTTCATGAAACGCTCTCCGTGAAGTAATATTTTCCCCCCACAGTTGGTTGTGCTTCGTTTTATTTATGTACAGACACGGGCAAATTTACTCCCCAGGCTGAAAGTCTTCACATACTGCAGACGAAAGCACAATCTGCAGTACCGACGAACCGAACTTTGTTTTGAGAGAAACTGGTAGTGAGTTAGTGAGAGAGAGAGAATTGTTGCTGGAGTTCGGATGGGAAAAACTGAGAGAGGAAGGTTCCTTTTATAGGCAGGGAGAGGAGCAGTTACAAAACCGTTTGTGACTGTTCAAATTTGAACAGTAACGGTTGTAACTGTTCCAAAAGTTACAACTGTTGAAGACAGTTAATAACATTTTCGGGTTGGACTGTTAATATTAGTTATTAACGGGCTGGACTGTTAATACTGTTAATATTAATTATTAACGGGCTGGATTAAAAGTTATTTTCTGGCCCAAAAAGATAAAGCCCAACCAACCACCACCCACCCACCGCACCGCGCCACGTCACGGCTTGGCCCGTGCCCGTGCCCGTGCCCGAACCCGAACCCGAGACCGAGCCAAGCCGAGCCGGCCGGCCGGACGGCGGCGGCGGCGCGCGCGCGCGGTGTGGTGGTTTGACCATTGTCTAGGTCCTCTCTCCTACACAAAATGTGTATCACCCAAAGGGCGTGCCCTTAGTACTCAACCTTTGAGTAGATGAACTACTCTTCTCTTCCTCATTTTCAAGATGTGGGTTCATTTAAAATTGAGCAATTGAAGTGGCCAACTTCAACGCCTAATTTCTCATTCAGCCGTTAATGGTTTTCGACGTTTGGGATCTTGAATCGATCCCCTTGTTACCTAGTTTAATAATATGTTAACGTTGATCCAAGTTCTTAGTTATAACTTGACCGAAATTGGGTAACAAAAGCATGGTTCGAAAACCATTTTAAAACAATCCCCCACATGAATGACAAATTAGCGTTTATGCTGAAAGTGTCGATCTCATTTGTGGATTTCTCTCAGTGGTAAATAATTGCCTAAGGAAAGGTGGTCATAGACTTTGAACCTTTCCTATAGTGAGATACTATAGGGTATACTGGCTAGACAGTTTGCGAAGCGCTTTGAACTGCTTTGCCGTGTCGTATACCTTGTCGATAGTAACCACACAAATAAATACCGAAACATAGTTGGTTCTCATGGTTGTGTTCATTTTGGCCTTGAAACACTTTGCCTGGTTTTTCATGAGTAGTCTTTAGAGGAGTGTAGCCTTTTTCATCCTCCTAGAACGGGCCCCATTTCCTACTCACATAGGTGAGACACATTTAAGGGTATCAATCCATACTCTTCTTAACATGTGACCTCATTAAAAGCATTGCTTACCCTGGTCCTATCACTCTTCGTCCTAGGAATGGGATTGAAACGTTGTTTCATTTTTATGAGTGATTTTATATATGAACAAATAGTTAGGTTGTCCCTTTTGAACCTAGTTCTTGGGATCTCCAGTCCCCTAGGTTGGGTTTGCCGCTATTGTGCAACTCTTACGAGATAGGCTTTAGCCCCATTCCTCTCGACGAACTTGCAACCAATTCTCTCGATAGACCTTTGGTCAGCGGATCCACTATATTTTCCTTTGACTTTACGTAATCGATCGATATTATCCCTTGTGAGAGAAGTTGCCTTATAGTATTGTGTCTTCGACGCATGTGTCGAGACTTACCATTATATATACTATTTTGTGCCTTTGCTATTGTCGACTGGCTATCGCAGTGAATGCATATAGCAGGCACCGGTTGCGTCCATATTGGAATGTCTTCGAGGAAATGACGAAGCCATTCTGCTTCTTCCCCTGCCTTATCTAATGCTATGAATTCCGATTTCATAGTAGATCTTGCAATGCACGTCTGCTTTGAAGACTTCCAGCATATTGCCGCTCCTCCGAGTGTGAATACGTAACCACTCGTGGACTTGGAATCTTTTGTATCAGATATCCAATTCGCATCGCAATATCCTTCTTGGACAGCAGGATAGTTGGAATATTGTAATCCTAAGTTTTTGGTGTATCGTAGATACCTTAATACTCGGATCAATGCTGTCCAGTGATCCTTTCTAGGATTACTAGTAAAACGACTGAGCTTTCCAACTGCTTGTGCGATGTCCGGCCTTGTACAATTCATTATGTACATCAGGCTTCCTATTATTTGCGCGTACTCAAGTTGTTTGATTGCCGAACCGCGATTTTTGGCGAGATGCATGCTTGTGTCGACTGGTGTTCTTACTTGTTTGCCGCTATATTTTTCAAACTTTTCGAGAACTTTCTCGATATAGTGAGACTGAGATAATGCATACCCTGAGGATGTCTTAGAAACCTTGATTCCTAAAATGACGTCAGCCACCCCTAAATCTTTCATATCAAAGCTTGTTGACAATAAACTTTTGGTGGCACGTATTACTTTCTCGTTGTTTCCAAAAATCAACATGTCATCAACGTATAGGCATATGATGACACACCCATCAAGGTTTTTTTTAGAATACACACACTTGTCGCATTCATTGGTTTTAAAACCATTTGTTGACATAACTTTGTCAAATTTTTCATGCCATTGCTTGGGTGCTTGTTTTAATCCGTATGAGGATTTCTTTAGACGACAATATTTGTTTTTGCTTCCTGGAACTTGAAACCCTTAAGGTTGTTCCATATAAATTTCTTCTTCTAGTTCTCCATTTAGGAATGCCGATTTAACATCCATTTGATGAATTTCAAAATTAAAAATTGCTGCAATTGCAACTAGCATTCGAATGGATGTTATTCTAGTGACCGGGGAATAAGTGTCGAAGAAGTCTAAACCTTCCTTTTGTTTTTATTGTTTTGCGACAAGTCTAGCTTTATACTTGTCGATGGAACCATCCGATTTAAGCTTTCGCTTAAATACCCATTTGCAACCTAATGGTTTGCATCCTTGAGGAAGATCAACTAATTCCCATGTATTATTATGGAGAATTGATTCAATTTCGCTTTTTAATGCTTCCTTCCAATAGGGTGCCTCAACACTTGACATAGCTTCTTTGTAAGTTGCAGGATCATTTTCTACCATATAAGTAAGAAACTCCGGACCAAATGTTTTAGGAGCCTTTTGCCTTTTACTTCGTCTAGGCTCTTCTTCTAAGTTTTCTTCAAAAACTATGTCATGCGCCCACTTATAATATAATTGCGTTTTCATTTCTTTATAAGGAAAGATATCCTCAAAGAATGACGCATGTGCCGATTCGATGATGGTATTCTCATGAATATCCGGAATTTCCGATTTATGAACCATAAAGCGGTAGGCGCTGTTATTTAATGCGTATCCAATGAAGACGCAATCAATTGTCTTTTGACCTAACTTTAATTTTTTAGGTAATGGAGTAGCTACTTTTGCAAGACATCCCCAAGTTCTTAGATGCTTGTATGCGGGTTTACGCCCTTTCCATAACTCGTATGGAGTTTTGTCCATTTTCTTTTTAAGTATTCTATTAAGAATATAATTGGCTGTTAATAGCGCTTCCTCCCACAAGTTTTGTGGTAGACCTGAACTTAAGAGTAATGCGTTAAGCATTTCTTTTAGGGTCCTATTCTTCCTTTCCGCCACTCCATTTTGTTGAGGCGTATATGGTGCTGAAGTTTGATGGATTGTTCCATTTTCAGCGCATATAGTTGCGAATAGAGAATCGTATTCTCCTCCTCGATCACTTCGAAGTATTTTAATCTTTTTGTTGAGTTGATTTTCTACTTTGGCTTTGAATTGTTTGAAAGCATCCAATGCTTCATCTCGGCTATGTAACAAATAAACATAGCTATATTTGGTACAATCATCAATGAAGGTAATAAAGTACTTTTTGACGCTTCTTGTTTGAATAAACTTTAAATCACAAATATCGGTGTGAATAAGTTCAAGAGGAATTGTTGTTTTTGTACCAATCGGTTGAAACGATTGTCTTGTCATTTTTGACTCTACACAAATTTCACATTTGTGATTTTCATCGATAGAACTTTTTGGAAGATGATCGGTATTCATTAATTTACGAATTGAGTCGTAATTAACATGTCCTAATCTTCCATGCCATAAACAAGATGAAGAAAGTGAAGACTCCAACAAATAGTTAAATATTGCTTTCTTATTCATTGCGGAAACAACCATTACATTGAGCTTGAAAAGCCCATCCTTCAAGTAACCCCTTCCTACATACTCCCCATTTTTGTTTAACACAAACTTGTCGGATTCAAAGACAAGTTTGAAACCCTTTTTGCTAAGTACAGAACCTGAAACAAGGTTTTTCCTAATGTCGGGGACATGTAATACATCATTAAGTACAAGTTTCTTTCCGAACGTCATTTTGAGAATCAACCTTCCCTTTCCTTTGACTAAGGATGTGGCCGAGTTACCCATGTAGAGTTGTTCCTCGTTCTCGACTTCTTCATATTCGGCAAACATGTTCTTGTCGGCGCAAATGTGGCGAGTAGCCCCGGTATCAACCCACCATTCGTTTGGATTTCCTCCGGCGAGATTGACTTCGGAGATTACGGCGGCAAAGTCTTTATCATTGTTTCCTTCGGTGAGGTTTGCCTCCGGCTTCTTGCCCTTGAAAGTGTTTCTCCTTTTGCGGCAGTCCTTCTTCATGTGACCGACTTTCCCACAAATGAGACACTTTCCCGCGAACCTCTTTTTCTCGTAAGGGGCACTTGCCTTCCTCCTTTTGTGATTGTTCTTTTCTGGGCCTCCCTCCACAATGTCGATCCTAGAATGATAACTTTTTGAGGGTCTTTCGTCGGTGATCCGGTTTCCTTCCTCAATGCGTAGGCGGACAATTAGTTCCTCCATCTTCATCTCTTTGCGCTTGTGTTTCAGGTAGTTCTTGTATGCTTTCCATGCCGGTGGAAGCTTGTGAATCATGACTGCAACAAGAAATTCCTCGGGCAGAATCATGCTTTCGGCTTGCACATCATGGATGAGGCATTGAAATTCCTGAACCTGTGACATAATAGATTTAGAATCCACCATCCTAAACTCCATAAAATTTTCTACTACAAATTTCTTGGCTCCCGCATCCTCTGTTTTATATTTCTTTTCTAGGGAAAGCCATAGTTCTTTTGTAGTTTTTACAGAACAATAGACATTGTACAGTTGATCGTCTAAGCTATTGAGAATGTAATTTCTGGCAAGGAAGTCAGAATGCTTCCAAGCGTCAATAGCGACGAGTGCTTCTGCATCTGCGTTTGATGGAGTTTCAGGCGCATCATCCCTTAGGTATTTCTTCAAACCTAAGGTGGTGAGATAGAAGAGCATTTTCTGCTAGCAACGCTTGAAATCAATCCCCGTGAATTTTTCGGGTTTTTCTGCCGTCACTGCGTTGAGCGGAACAACCTAATTGGCAGCCGCTGTCGCCATGTTGGACGGATTTGGCGGACGAGTTTCAGTCCCAGTTTCTGACATTGCTGAAGATACAAATGTCTCAGCAAACAGAAAGAAAGTAGAAGAAGAGAAGAGTACAGAATAATAACAATACTGTAAACTAATCTGAAAATAATACTGTTAAAAATTCTGTGTAAAACAGATTCTTTTAAACACCTATGAAATATTACTTCACGATTGTTGGAAAGGTGTAGGTGTATTAAGAAGAATCTGAAAACAGAAAGATTAACAGAAAGGATGAAAAATGCAGAAACAATAAACACTTATAGATGGTTAAATTGCCGAATGTTGTAGCAAGATAGAAGACAGTCTCGTTGTTCATGAAGCGATCTCCGTAAAGTAATATTTTCCCCACACAGTTGGTTGTGCTTCGTTTTATTTATGTACAGACACGGGCAAATTTACTCCCCAGGATGAAAGTCTTCACGTACTGCAGACGAAAGCACAATCTGCAGTACCGGCGAACCGAACTTTGTTTTGAGAGAAACTGATAGTGAGTGAGTGAGAGAGAGAGAATTGTTGCTGGAGTTCGGATGGGAAAAACTGAGAGAGGAAGGCAGTTAATAACTGTTTCGGGTTGGACTGATAAAGCCCAACCAACCACCACCCACCCACCCACCGCACCGCGCCACGGCCCGGCCCGTGCCCGAACCCGAGACCGAGTCGAGCCGGCCGGACGGCGGCGCGCGCGCGCGCGAATGGTGGTTCGACCATTGTCTAGGTCCTCTCTCCTACACAAAATGCGTATCACCCAAAGGGCGTGCCCTTAGTACTCAACCTTTGAGTAGATGAATTACTCTTCTCTTCCTCATTTTCAAGATGTGGGTTCATTTAAAATTGAGCAATTGAAGTGGCCAACTTCAACGCCTAATTTCTCATTCACCCGTTATTGGTTTTCGACGTTTGGGATCTTGAATCGATCCCCTTGTTACCTAGTTTAATAATATGTTAACGTTGATCCAAGTTCTTAGTTATAACTTGACCGAAATTGGGTAACAAAAGCATGGTTCGAAAACTATTTTACAACAAGAAAATCATTATGAACCACTGATTTGTTTAATTCAATTTCGAGGTTAACTCGGGTAAAATTTGTGTTAATTTATTTTGTTAGGGTACTGTAATATTTCATGCAGGTTTAAAACTTTTGATTCCTATCAATTAACTATACCACAACATGGAACTAATCTAAAAAATCTAGTGCGTGAGGACATTTATACAAGTATCTTTAAGTAATAAGAGCAGTAAAGGTTATGTACCTATTTGATGAGTAAATTCCATGGAAGGAGTACGAAATCATGGCATGGGTCGCGGCATGGAAGATGTATATATATATTTTTTTTGAAAGGAAGATGTATATTTGACTATATAATCAACATAAGCGAATTAAGGGTCTGCTATCTATAACTAATTTATTCATCAGGACCTCCTACAGAAATTCGCCGCAAAAAAAAAATAAAATAAAATAAAATAAAAAAAACAAAAAAATAAAAAAAAACTCCAAAAATTTGAAAGATTACTCCTTAGTTTTGCCTTGCTAACACTTTGCCACATGCAATATTGGTTTTACCACTTATCGTCTCTGCAGTTTGTAAAATTATGGTACTTAGGTTAAATTGACTAATACTATTAACTTCTGTTTAATAAATAAGAAAAAAAAAAGAAGAAAAAATAAAAATAGAAATATAGATGAAATTGGAAGAGAGAAAAAAGAAAAAAAAAAGTAAAAAGGAAAAAAAGTCAAGAGATCACACTGCCCCTTTTGATGTATTAAAAAAATACTAAAATGCCACACTTATCTAACAGAAGCTAACGGTGTTAGTCAATTTGAGTTAAGTGTCGCAATTTTACAAACCGCAGCGACGATAAGTGGTAAAACCGATACTACACTTCATTAAGTGTCAGCGAGGCGAAACTGTGGAAATGTTTTCCGTCAAAAGTTGAAAACTCTAATTATTACGTACCTGAATTACTGATAACGGTCAGTAAATATGAATGAAAATTGAAAATTAAGCTTTAATTAAAATCGTCGTCTGCTCAAGAAAATTGTAGTACTTCGTTGTTTGACCTGAGACTGTTAATTGAAGAAGCAGATGACCTAATATATCTTGGCTGAAGTCAGAAACGGCTACCTTCACTACAACAGATCCTGCTTTCAACGACCAGTTTCTTTCCAACTACCAGAATTATGGTCTTTAAAAGCAGTACAAACAGTCTTTTTATCAATTAGTCGTCTACCTTGTCGTCTTTTAGATTTTTAAAGACCAGCTGTGTTTCTGTCGTGGGGAAACGACTAGTCATCCGAAATTAAAAATTATCAACGATTTGGAGTTTTGTTGGGAATAGATCTAATTAGAAATTTGACCAAACTTTTGGGCGGGAAATGAAATTTTTGCTAAATTTTGGGGACGGAAATAAGATATCCCCTAGTGTTGGAGGCAAAGTCAAATCATACCAAAAAATTAATTCACCCTATATGCTGGCCAAATAACAACTCCCCGCCATTACTCCCCCTTTCGGCCTCCACATCTAATTCACCTATCAAGAACCCTAGCTAACTCATCATCTTCCACTCGACACCACCGCCGGCACTCTCTCTCTCTCTAGCTCTCTCTCTATCTCCGCACAACCGCGGTCCTCTCACCACCATCCTCTTTCTCCTTACCCGAATAGATCGTTCTTCATTCCGATTGACTCAATTGGGCACCAGCTGGTTCAAATCTGAGAATGGAGTTTTGGCGCAAGAAAAGAAATTCCATGTCTCACCCTTCACAAACATTTGTCCTCAGCAACACTGGTCCGTCGCTCTCTGTCTCTCAGTCTCAATTTGGTTTCTCAGTTTATAGTGATTATACATGCGTTTTTCAATTTGGGTATGAATGGTGGCTTGAGCTCAGATCAAACAAGCTCTTTTCATTTCTATGACTTAAAAGGAGCAATTATAATGTGATAACTGTATTTGTAGGTCGAACTCCATCATTCATGCTTATAAATTGTATGTGCTTTAATTTTACTATGATATCTGGAAACATTTTTACTATGGGTAAATCCTGTGTTCGGATCTGCTAGCTGAGTGTAGAATGTGGTATATATATATACATATATATATATATTGTTTCTCGCATAACCAAGTGGTTGCTGTTAACTAATTGGAAAGTGTGTATTCATGGGCTGAATGATATATCTATGCGAACAACATACGGATAGGAATGTCTGTTTTAATGTATATATAATTTGGCTAGTTGAATGTGATGTGGATGAAACTGAGGTAGCTGAATTTTTGCATGTCTCCCAATTTATGTGTACGGTATGATGTTTTTAAGTACCTATGTCATTGCTGCAAGTTCATAATCTGATGTGTCCAAACATTTAGTTGTGTAAGAGACAATGATGATATGGATCTACCGAATCCACTCATTGAAGCTGTTAGAGTGTACTATGCCAGGCAAGGCAAATTTATTTTTGCAGCCTGCTGTTGTCATATCTTATTTGTTAATGAGTACTAACTGATCCTCTTCATGCTCACTGAAGAGGCTCGAATTCACTCTGTAGCCAATACAGTGTAATGATATGCATGACGACGCAAAATTCTTTTGCAGCATGTGATCATGGATGTGTTATCTGGTTTTCACGAGTACAGATCTTAGCCCATTTCCGTATTTCCCTCCGTTCCCATGTTTTTTATTTGTTATTATCTATTTCCTCCGTTCAACCTCTATATTCTGTTGGGTCTTGCGAAGGTCATTTTGACCCGCTGATAATGTTAGAAATCTAATGCAAACATCTATTCATGAATTTCCTCCGTTCAACCTTTCTATTCTGCCGGGGCTTGCGAAGGTCATTTTGACCCGCTGATAATGTTGGCAATTTGATGCAAACATTTGTGCATGAAACCCGGGTCAAAGTGGCCTTCGCAAGTGCCGACATTCGGTAGCGGATGAACGGATGAATTTCCAGTTAATGAATGCTAGCTCATTAATATGTCGATTTATTGCAATAGGAAATTATCAATTAATAAAAATAAGAGAAAGAAAAGAGATAATATAAAGAAAATAACAGTACATAAAAGTCTTGACCTTGTTGCTAGGTGTACTTGTGAAGGGCATTTTAACCAGCTGATAATTAACGTTGGCAAAATGATGTAATCATTTGTGTGCCTCCAAATCGGGTCGAATTTTCCTTCAAAAGTACCCGTAAACTATAAGGATGAAAGGTTAGAATTAGCAACGACTGCTATTTTGGTTCACTTCAAGACTATGTTATGGCTTAATGCTTCGACCGCTTGGAAAGTTATGAATGATCAAATGAATGAAAATATGAAATATTTTAGATAACATAAATATATCAATGTTGAGCTGTACTTGGAGGTTCTCTATCATTCATGATTCTAATTTGAGTGAGGTGCATTGTCTCAGAAATAACTATTCCTTTCAAGATACTTGTGGATGTTAATTCAAGATATTGGTTGTCATGAGTATTAATTTGGGCCTCTTCATGATATTATGATGTTCTTCATGCTCACTGCTTGCCGACTGTAAGAGGCCGTGATGATATGGATCGTTTGAATTCACTCTTTGTAGCCTATAGAGTGTGATATGCATGGCAAGGCAAAATCCTTTTGCAGCATGTGATCATCGATCTCTTATCTGGTTTTCATGAGTACAGATCTGAGCCTCTTCATTCTCACTGAAGAGGCGATGATGATATGGATCTATTGAATTCACTCGTTGTAGCCCATAGAGTGTAATATGCATGGCTTAAGGAAAAATTCTTTTGCAGCCTGTGATCATCGATCTCTTATCTGCTGGTTTTAATGAATAGTGATCTGAGCCCCTTTCTGTGATTTACCCAGAATGGTGCAGTACTGATATGAGCCTATTATTGCTTTTTATGATGTTCATTATGCGCGCTGCTTGGCTAGTGCTTGGTCACTGTAAGAAACCCTGATGATATGGATATACATATATTTAATTCACTCTATTATTGCATGTGTGTCAGTAACACATAAAAATCCCCACCCTTTAAAGAGGAGGAGGTGACCAGTGCTCTCACACGACGACCTCCACTATATTTTAATGCTCCAGTGGTCGCCTCTGATTCAGAGGATGAAAATGATGACCCACCGAAACTGACTGTATCCCAAGAATGCATGAAGCCTGCAGCTGAACGTGAAAGGATTGTCGAGCTACTTGAAAGTAACAGAATTGTTGAAGTGCCTGTGGAAATCTTCAAAGCAATGGGTGAATCTGTCGATTAGAGAACAACAGATGTGTGGGGCAAAGACAAAGGAACCAGAAGAAGCTAGATGATGCTATCTTTGTAGTAGCTTTTGCTTATTTTCTGTTATATATGTAATATTGAATCTTTGCCGGTAAGTATTCCCGAAACATTTTCTATGACAGATATTTGAACAATAATAGCTATGTGTAACTACTACTTGTGTGTTATATATTAACTTAAATTAATGTTCAAGGACCGTACAACTTTTTGATAATTAGGCAAAAACTTAAATGTTCACATATGTCATCAACAAGAATCGAACTTGGGTCAACTTTGTGTGAAAAATATAAACTTTCACAAACCAATATATAATTATTGATAAAATTTCATCAAAATATGCAATTAGTTGAGATAACGATAGAGTTCTCTTTAAAAAAAATTCCTAGTAAAAATTGGGCCCTCGCCGTATTGGGGGCCTAAAGTGGCCGTCTCGGCTGCTTACTATAGAACCGGCCCTTTTTGTGGATTATCGCTTAAATAAATTATGGTAAAAACTAAACTGAAAAGTCACCTCTAATGTGAAGTTGGTCTAGAAGGTTTGGTCAACTACGAACAAAGTGATTGGTCAACTTTAATTTCGGTTTCTACTTAGTCAACTATATATATATATATATATATATATATATATATATATATATATATATATATATATATATATATATATATATATATATATATATATATATATATATATATATATATATATATATATATAACGGTTATTGAAAATGTTAACTACAGTCAAATGTGAGCTCATAAGTCAACTCCATTGGCAATGAATGATCCGATAGTTGACTTTTTGAGGTTATACTACGTCAATTATGTAGTGAACATATAACTTTTTGGTCTCCACTTTGTCAGATTATAGTAAGTTTGCACGACGAAAGTCTACGTAAATGAAAAGGTCAACTTTACAGTCAAATTAGATGATCGAGCTCATAATTCAACTCCACAGTTAGTGCATGATGGTCTACCCTAAACCCTAAACCCTAAAATTGGCTTTTGAGGTTATAATGAGTCAACTATGTAGTGAACATACAACTTTTTGGTCTCCACTTTGTCAGAATTAGTAAGTTCGCACAAAGAAAGTCACCGTAAAGGAAAAGGTATACTTTACAGTCAAAGGTGATCGAGCTCATAAGTCAACTCCACAGTCAATGCATGATGGTCTACCCTAAACCCTAAACCCTAAACCATATGTACTTGGCTTTTTGAGGTTATACTAAGTCAACTTTGTCGTGAACATTCAACTTTTTGGTCTCCACTTTGTCAGATTAGTAGGTTCGCACAAAGAAAGTCAACGTAAAAGAAAAGGTCAACTTTACAGTTAAACTTGAGCATTGTAATTCAACTATATAGGTTATGCATGGTATACGTACGGTCAACTATTAATTCTCCACCCAGTCAAACATATAGGTTTGGACAAATGTGAGCTGTAGTCAAATCCACAGTCAATGCATGGTCTATTATGCGATAGGCCATGAGAGCATATTATCGATACTTACCTTAATTTAGAATCGACATTTCGATTGTCTTATAACCTGTATATTCCACGAACAATGTTCCTGTCAGTTTTTCACCAAAAAAATATGTTCGTGTCAGTTTCTAAAGCAAAGTGAAATTTTTTTGAAACTCTGGAAAATAACTGCAATGAAGAAAATACATTTACAGGGGAGGGAACTTTCATTACAATGAAACTTTGGGAGGAAAGTATAATTAACGAAAATATTTATAGGGGAGGGGAATACAACTACATCCAATAATAAGGGAGGAAAACACATTGAATCAAAATAATTTGTAAAGGATTCAGTTAAAAAAAATGCCATATGGACCCGTTGCTCGCCACTCATTCCTCAACCCTTATCCACAAGCGAAGAGCCTTCTGAAGCTCTTCCCGCGACCACTCACTCATCTCCCCGGCCGATGGAACCACTGAATGTCTTAGGAACGGCGACACCTGTTGCGCCTGAAGGTCATCAGAGTGTTGATTCAAAAACCCACGGAGACGATTTTGTCTTAGCCTCGAGGATGGTCTATTTGGACTAACTTCTCTCAGACTCTCGTACATTAGTAACTTCTCTCAAACTCTCTCAAACTCTCTTATCAGGTCGATTCATGCTACTGATCTGTAATTCCGTATGTGAATGCATCTGTTCGGACTAGTACTGTTGTATTTGGGGGTTTGGTATGCTCTTTGGATTAGGGATATCGTTATATCTATAGTTGGGGACTTACTCTTCAACTAGGGTTCGTCCGAAAAAAGCTGTTCAATTTATCCTTCTGTGTTGGGCTGAGTGTTTGTTCTTCATGGTGATGTTGCTAATGCAGATTATTAGTTATACAAATAGAAACTAGAATAATTAGAATAATACTAGAATAATAGCGGGGAAAATACTTATTATTATATATAAGAACTTTAAATTGCTAGAGTAATTAGAATAATTACTAGAATAATTAGAATAATTACTAGAATAATGATTCAATGATAACCTGCATAAAGCATATTGTGTACATGAGCTGTATAGCCATCTGCTAAATACTAATGTTCTCAAGGTTTAACTTTTTGGTGATTTTGTGAGAACCTGCATAAAGCATATACTAATTCCCCCCTTTATTTCCTTTAAGTCCTCTCACCCTCTTCTTGATGTTGAAATTCCATTTTGGAGGGAAAACTTGTCTTATTTGGCAACTAGTCTATAGCTTTTACTTTATTATGTGGATGCATTACTTGTGACCTATGAGAATATTGACAGACATGGACAAGGCTGTAGGCTTTGGTTTTATACACAGATGGGTGGTTGTGGTGTTAGGAGAAGATGGAGAGTAATAAGATGGAGAGGATGGTGGTTAGTGATACTAAAACTGGTTTAAAGATGTGGTTTCAGAGAAATATGTGTTGCATGGTTTCAAGATTACTGCAGCTTACTAGGCATTGGGTCATGAACCACCTCATTGATTAGGGGTGCCAATGATATCTGTGCAACATGTTCAATTTGAGGTGTGCCTTGTTCACTTTACCGGATTGACTTCGATTAATTACTTCCCCCATAATGCTGGCTAATAAGGGCATGTGAAGGCTCTTCGAACCGCTCCTAATGCTGGCTAACATGTTGCAAAGTTGTGTGTCTGCATACCGGGTTGAAGCGGCCTTCATGAGACCATGTACATGATAGAGGATGAACAGAGGAATTTCAAATGGATTTTATTTCAGTACAGTTGAAGTATGATATATATGGCTTAATTAATCAACTGCTTCGAAAGTTACGAATGATGCATATGGTAATTATTTTGACACCCGTATCGTAACCTTCCAGATAAGGGTTGCATTATTTGCAGCGTGCTGTGATCGTCACTTGTTTTCTTTTACTGAGTACTGATTTGAGCATTTCTTAAACACTGTTAGCGCTTATTGTGAGGCGGTGATGATATGGATCTATCGAATTCACTCGTTGAAGCTGTTAGAGAGTATCATGCATGGCGAGGCAAAGTTTTGTTTGCAGCCTTCTATGATCATCTCTTATTTGTTTTTAATGAGTAAAGATCGGAGCCTCTTCACGGTCACTTAAGAGGCTGTGATGATTTTGATATACAAAATTCACTCTCTGTAGCAGAGAGTGTCATGGTATGCATGGCGAGCCAAATTCCTTTTTGCAGCCAATGACCATCGATCTCTTATCTGGTTTTCATGAGTACAAATCTGAGAGCCGCTCTGTTAAGCCATATATATGGCTTAATGAATTAGCTGTTACAAAAGTTATGAATGATGCATATGGTAATTATTTTGACACCCGTTTCGTAACCTGCCAGATAAAGTTGCATTATTTGCAGCGTGTTGTGATCATCACTTATTTTCTTTTAGTGAGTATTGATTTGAGAATTCCTTTCTCACTGTTAGCGCTCACTGTCAGGCCGTGATGATATGGATCTATCGAATTCCGTCGTTGAAGCTGTTAGAGAGTATTATGCATGGCGACGCAAATTTTTGTTTGCAGCCTGCTATGTTCATCTCTTATTTGGTTTTAATGAGTAAAGATCAGAGCCTCTTCACGGTCACTGAAGAGGCTGTGATGATTTTGATCTACCGAATTCACTCTCTGTAGCCGATAGAGTGTCATGGTATGCATGGCGAGCCAAATTCCTTTTCTGCAGCCAGTGACCGTCGATCTCTTATCTGGTTTTCATGAGTTCAGATCTGAGCCTTTCTCCGTATATCCCTCTGTTCATTCTATGTTCGTGTCTGTATCTGTTCTACGTATCTCTTCTTGATTGGAAAAACACACCTTTGTAATGTCGTCCTTGCGCCCAATAGCGTGTTGAGGGGATGTTCATATCGCGTGCGAGATCCTTGTCCTAATACATGCGTAGCCCGTCGCATATATTAGTTTTCCTATAACTTGAGTGTGATAGTTGTTATTTTATCCGTTCAACCTCTCTATTATCAGTGGAGTTGCGAAGGTCATTTTGACCCGCCGATAATATTTTCAAAATGTTAACAACACTTAGGTGCATTTAAACCGGGTCAAAATGTCCGTCATAGATACCCGTAGACGGTAGACAATGAACGGATGAATTACCAAAGGAATTTATTTCACTTATAAGTCAAGTAATTGCAAATTAAAGAAAACTATCCATTAAAGACAACCGACCATACATATATATAAAACAATATATTACCATGAATAAGAGAAAGATAAGAAGGAAAATTACAGAAAATAAAAGTCTAGTCCGCATTGTCCTATTTGAGTTGTTCATCTGTCGGGGCCTTGCCTGGTTCCTGCTTGTGTGAAAGCTTTGTCCTCGTAGCCCCCCTGTATCTCTTTTTTATTTGGAAAACGGTTTCACCGGTTTCTTCATCGAATTCGAGAGGCACAACCAACCTATAATTTTCAATCTTCATCTGCTCAATTAACTGGATTCTCCATTAAGTCTCTTGTATTTTTCGCCGGCTTTCCTCCATTGCAGTTTGCCTCTTCTTATACAACCTCACTGAAGGGGAGTCCTTGCTCCTTGAATCTTCATCCGATGAATCAGAGATGAAAATTGAAGCATTCTTATTGGACCCTGGCATCCCTGTGGAACGACTAGTGACCTTCTCCTCTTCACGCAGGCGTTTGCGAATTGGTTTCATGGTAATAGGATTTTGGGGACTAAAATTTGATGGAGTCTTGGAGAAGCGATTTAATTTGTTGTGACTATTTTGGAATGGATGTCTGAGATTAAACAGAGTTAATTACCTGTCAGTTTATCTTTTTTTTCCTCAGCATTAAACATGCAAGTAATTGACTAATTGATTGTCTTATACATTAATGTTGTTCAATGAGGCAGTTTAGGGAATTCCAACAGTTACTGCACAATGTTTTTGTGAATGGTCATGATGATTAGTGGCTTATAAGTTTATTATGATATCCTTCATGCTCTCTGTTTTTTTCCATGTAGTACTGAACTAGGCCTCTTCATGATTATTATAATCTACTGAATGCTACCTGTTTGCGCTCTAGTGATCCCCAATTTGGCATCACTAGCAACGATCCATGAACATACCATTGAATTCTCGTGCCTTACCAATACCCTGGTCCAAATTACTTCAGTTTCACTCTCATGTTCATTTTCGATAATAGTTGTACACTGCGTGAATTTTTAGCAGAGGTAAATTTTGTTTCTTTTATCTTGTTGATCTATAATTTTCACATCAACGTAAGATGAATACACAAAAATTAACTGTATTTCCTATCACCTTTTGCAGGTAACATTTCTTGGTTACAGAACATTAATTGATAGTATGGATGAGTGGGCACTGTTTGGACTTTCGCCAGAGGTAAACATATTTTGGTGCCCCCTTTCATTTCCTTTAAGTCCACTCTCTTCTTGATGTTGATATTACCATTTTGAGGGAAACCTTGTCTTATGATTGGCAACATAGATTTTAGAGTAACATAGCTTTTAAAGTAACTACCTTGTCTTATGATCGCGCAACCTTGTCTTAAGTCCACTCTCTTCTTGATGTTGATGATTCTACAATCTATTCTTCATGTTGAAATCCTCTTTTGGAGGAAAACCTTGTTTTATGATCGCCTAACATAACTTTTAGAGTAAATACTGTCTTGATGCATTAGTTGTGACATGTGAGAAAATTAAGAGCGAGTAGAAAGAAAAACATGTGAAGTAATAGCACTAAATCCAGCAGCTTCTTCGTGGTTATTCAATGCATCACAAGAAAGTTTGGTTGGAAGTCCAAAACCTATGGGGTTACTGCATAGTATGGTTCATCGACCATCGAATACATCAACCTATTGGGTTGGCGAATACTATGGTAGATGAACCATACATGCAGCAACCCAATAGATTTTAGACCGCCATGCCAGCTTTATCTGTGATGATTCTTCGTGCCCGGGTGGTGGTAGACGAGATTCTGAATATCTCATTGTGGAATTGCCGTCGATGAGGAGTTGGGCTATGATAAACAGATGTTGGCATTGTTATGTTTTGACTACTAGAAGCAACATCTTTATGATCATTCCATGGATCATAATGCTGCATTAAGACAACCAGAACATAACGACATCAAACTTGTGGACATCGTTGACATCGACATGCTTTCAGACAAGAAAAACTCTATATTGGAAGATGAAAGGTGTAGTGAAATGTACGGGGCTGTAGGTTCTGGTTTTATACACAGTTGGGAAGCTGGGGGTTAGTAGAAGATTGAGAGTTTAAAGATTGAGAGGTGGGGGGTTGGGGGGATTAATTGAGTTTAATAAATGCTACTTTGAAGATGTGGTTTTATATCAAAATTACTGCAGTTTTAAATATTAGTGGAGGTCAGTAGGTATAGGTTAATGATGAACCTCATTGATTAGGGGTGGCAATGTTCTGAAAATAGTTTTTACATTGTTCTTTTGGTATAAACGTTTGGCTTTGTGATGTACGTGGTGTTTAGAATTGGGTCTTGAACCGGCTGGCGAATTAGTCTTTGCAATCTACTATCGGTTGACTCAGTCAAAATTTTGTTTCCTTAAGCTGATACCAAATAGTCTCTTAGTACTATTCTGTTTCTTCTCTTATAGAAAAAGGATGCATTTTTTTTATAATAATGATTCAAGAATGAGGCTCAATCTGCAGAGAGATGCGGATGTTTTTTGGAGGGTTGTTGACCCTCTCTGCAGTTGTTTGCTTTGGAGCCGGTGATTTCTAAACTCTTTCAATCAATATGTGTATTGTTATGTTGCAAACAACATACATACATAATGAGTGATATCTCTAGCTTTGAACTTTCTGGCGAAGCATACCAAAGTATAATAATACATGAGTTTTTAGAGTAACCTAGCTTTAAAGTAACAAATTGATTAATAAATGCTGGTTTAAAATTTTGGTTTTAGAGTAATCATTGCTGGGTTTAAAGATGTGGTTGCAGAGAGATCATTGCGGGTTTAGAGATTGATCTAGTAGAAATAGGCTCATGAACCACCTCATTGGTTAGGGGTGGCAACATTACAAAATTATACAAACTTTTTTTCCACTCACATGTTGCAGGTACAATTTGAATGTTATAGAACATTGATACTAGTAGTATATATTAGTGCCTTATGTGATGTCCATAAAATACCAGGCAAAAAATCTCCTAAATATTTGCAGAGTATTTCGTTGAAGAACAAGTTGCGTCGCCAATAGAGGTAAATTACCCTGCAAACTTTACATCATCTGACTGTTCCTCGCATTTGAAAATCATAAACGAGACCCCTGCGTGGTGTGGGTTGAGGCTCCTGCCAGGTGGAAGCTATGCATGGAACACGCACTGAAACACTCACTATATATGTTTGACACTTCCACTGCTGTATGCTGCATATTGCTCGCTCGAAACCCCTGCGTTATGTGGGTGGAGAGCCTTGCCTGGTGGAGACAATGCATACAATTCACACACTGCACGCACAATATTATATGTGCACTTTATGCTGTCAGAAGTTAGGGAAGTTTATCGATATAGTTGAATTGAGATGAGGGCTCCCTGAGAGCTGAAAATTGCATTTGTCAATGTCACTGTTGCACCTTCTTCTGGCATTTTTCCATTGTTATCTGTGTGAATCAGATATAAGAATGTGAATTTTGTATTTCAGGTGAACAACTAGCTAGCTGAGTTTTAGTTTAGCATATACCTTGTACTGCATAACATAATTCTTGTTCATGCTTGTCAGAAAATTTATATGCTATTTGTGAATGTCTTCAGGTTTTATGAATCAAACTCCCAACACGACGATTGCATGACCGTGTAGCTTGCAAGAACTCAAGATCGCCTCCACCTCCTATGCACGATCCACGTTCACATCGGAGCTTCCCTACTCACAACTACGTACCTAGCTAGTGTAGATTATGCTAAGTTTGTAGTTTTGGTTTGGATGATATTTATTTTGTTAGGATTTTATGTTGTAGTTGATGTAAATGTACAAATTTTAGTTACAGTTGGTTCGGTTGATATTAATAGAAATTTCATCTCTTTATAAGTTTTTTATGAATTAAGTATTTGTTTATAAAAAATATTATTTTTATAGACGACACTTCTCGACAAAAAATTAGTGAGCAAAATGACTACATACGGCGAGTAAAATTGTCGTTTTAATAAATAAAGACAAGTAATATGGTCGTCTTTTCACGAAAAAAGTGGGCAAATAGCACAAAAGTTACGAAAATAGATAATAAATACGACGAAAAAAATAGTCGTGCAAAGACAAAAGACGACGAGAATACTTTTCGGCATAAATTCAACAACTACAAAAGCTTGTCGAAATAATCGTCGAAAAAAGTTTTGACCACAATTTTTTTTGGTAGGGTAGTCGTCGGCAAATTATAAACGACGAAACAATTTCGTCGGAAACTATGGTCGGTAACACAGAAATATGTTGTCGCCCCGTCGAACTAACGACGGAGCTAGAACGACGAATTTTCGGGATAGAACGACGAGTTTAATCATCGTAATAAACCGAATTTTTTGTAGTGCTTTAGTCTATTGCATTGTAGAACCCCATAATTGATTGAAATCTGATCAATTACAAACTTGAAGTATGACCTATAATCAGACCGTTTGGCATTGTTTGTGCAAAAAAGATATATTTAGGAGGCCGTGATGCTATACTGCTGAGCCTATAATAGATTGCAGAAGGATACAGAAGAACTATGAAAGTAAGGAATTGAAGATATCGGATAGCAGACATTGTAAGAGACGAATGCTCTGAGGAAAAAGGAAACCATTAGGCCAACCGATTTTGGTTTAGAGGAACTACATTGAGTCTATCAAGTGCAGGCTAGTATGACCTGAGAATTTGTTAGTTTCATATCTTTGTACCACTACTGCTATCTCGTCTCTATCCGTCTCACTCACTATGAATGTTGAGGAGGACCACAAACTTTAAGATTAGGGTCATCGTTTGAATCGATCGCAATGTTTCAGAGGGTCGCCCTCTAATTGTGCAATTATCAATGAACGAAGAGGTGAATGTTTGAAGAGTCTGAAACCCTAACCCCAGAGAGATTTAGAATAGGTGTGTGAGGGAAGAGTCATATTGGGCTTGTACGGATGAGAGTAAGTAGAGTGGAAAGGAAATGTCAAAAATTTGAGATACAACCCTAAAACATCCGGATTTCCGGCCTTGGAATCCGGATTTTCGGATTTCAGTCGGATTTCCGGATTTCAGTCGGATATTCTAACACAAATGTGTGTTATCACAGTGGTAAAATGTTTGGATCCACTACATGATTTCTCAAGTTCGAACCACACAATCTCAAAAAACTAATATTTTTTTACCCATAATCTATAATAATCTACTCCATCCAAATACTACAGATTAAATGAGGTTTTAAGCTCAACCTCTCACTTAGTTCAACTCATCGAACAACCCCATTGTGTGTGACCATAGAGGAAGACAATTTATGGTGCTGTGGTATTTTTGGTTATTTCAAAATGATTGAGGGATAGTATGGGCATTTCAAAAATATTATGAACTGATTATGATTTCTTTTAGGAACCCTTACAAACTTATACTACGTATGTTTCTTCTCTTTCAGCTTATTTCAGTTTTTTCCACTATTTATTGGGTCATTTTGACACGGTGATTCGATAAGCAAAACGATACATAAATTTAATAAACTTTCCATGATTTAGTAGAGTAAACTTTACTCTTCAACAAAGACACGCTTTCTTACGTTTTACCGCAAGTGCACGGTTCAAGTAATATCGGGTAGTATTTCAACCCGGAGTTATCGATCCCATTAGGACAAGCTTGAGATTATTAAATTAGTGATTAGATTAGAGTACTGTAACAGGAGGAAGAATTTTGATTGGAAGAGTTGTCTCAAACCGGTGACTGACATAGAATACACTACTAAACTAATATTTTTGGTTTTTAAAATTTATTAAACAAAATGGGGAAACGAGGAAATCTCTAGATCTCCTAGGGATGTAGACGAATTCCGGATCAGCTATGTAACACGTCAATCCTATTCTAGTTAAGCCGGGTAATAGTACTGACAATCTCCTCTCGGTCTAATGTCGTTCTACGTCACGGTCTACTTGGTGTCCTGTCGGTCCACCTACATCTACCGGTCCGTTCTAGTAGGCTAACGACAGTGCACGAAATGATGTCCTCTCAGACCACCACAACACGAACACCTCACTATCTCCTATCGAATCTACCCACTAAGGCCAATCCTACACACTTCGCTTCTCAATCTCAGTGATTAAGGATTCTTGTTCATATCTTATCATAACTAGGTATAAGTCGCTCTCACGCACTTGCTAGTTAATTAACAAGTCCGATTAATTACTCAATTCCTTCCAAGTAATTAAGCATAGCATATGAACAATCAGCTACAAAAAATATTACCTTTAAGCACGATTACAATCTATGAAGAACACGAAGAGTATGAGTTATCAATTCCTACCCTAGCCGTGTCAATAGTCTAAGATCTTCACCAAGTTCATGAAATCAAACGTCATCCAATAGGTCAAATCAAAAATCATGAAACAAAGTCTTAAATCCGGAAAACATAATCGTCTACATAAACCCTAGGCTCTATAGAGTAGCCTAGAAAAACGTCTAACTAGTACTTGAAATCGTAGCAACACAACAATGTTTCTCCATACAAGTGTTTAAAAGAGGGCAGAAGAGATCAAACGTTGAACAGGAGCTTCCGCGTCGTCCCCTTCGTCCTCCTCCTTGTTCTTGGCTCTCTTTATGCATGAATATCTTCCTCCTAGGTCTCTCTCGCGTTTTTTAACCATCTGGGGGAGTTTTTTTTAATGTATTTTGCTGAAATTGCATTTCAGCCCCTCTAGTTTGTAATTCCCCGCCAGAATTGTAAGCTGATCTTGCGCAGGCCATTACTCATTCATCCGGACTCTGATTAAGCTCCGTGACCTATTGTTGGAAAGCCCTTTGAATCTGATTTCATTTGGCACCGGTATCACTCCCAAACTAATTGTAGATCTCGAGCTATCATAATATTAGTGCAGACTGGTCACTCCAGCTCCTCCAACTTTGCTTCTCTTCATTCCACTTGAGCTCCCATTGTTTCCGAAGTTCGTTCCATTCTTCCTATCAACCGATTATCATCCGTTCCTATCTAAAAAACATGAAAAAACATACCAAGAGATTATATTTGACAAAAACAACTAAGTACGTATAGAAAAGCCTGGACTAACAATAAAAGGCATGTGAAGCATCAAGTCAGAACGCAACATATTCTCTACAATTAAGATCAAATCTCTCATGATAATGTGGGAAGTAATTATAATATATAGCTCCTAAAATGTTCTATCAAATTCCCCCACACTACCTTCTTGCTCGTCCCAAGCAAAAATTGCTTCCAAGATTCACATATATCTTTACTTTCCCTTAGACACAATGACTCAAACACTGGACCTTGCAATCTACACGACTTTAAACAATGCAACTCGATTATACACATTGCAATAAAGTACAGAATATATTTTTTATTTTTAGTTAGAGATTGGGCAATCTTGAAGAAGAAACTGGCATGTCATAAGGCTCTCACTTTCCCTTGGAGATTCTATAACCATGGTGATCGCTAGACCTTGCGGCGAGTTTTGTCAGACAAAACGGGCACAGACAAAAAATAAATTTCTTTCGCACACTCATCAAACGTATCCCTAGCACTTACCATCCGAGCTATTTATCCACGGGTTTCAATTGATGACAGCTTAGGACGGGTAGGATAGGATATTTAGAAGCGCGGTCCTAGACGTCATGATATAACTCGCATAAACCCATTCTCACACTCCCTCGCCAAAATCTAACGAACCCCACCGAACTAATTACTCTGGCCCTCATTCCCTCAATCTTGTTGCAACGCCGTTCTCACGGACACAAATGTGAAGAAGTGATCAAAACTCGTAGCTCATCTCCTCGGTCTTCATGAAGTTCAATTTCCGGCTCCCTATTCCATTTCACTTTCATTTTTTTTGTCTTTCAATTTCAATTCCATACAAATAAGAACATGGAGCCACCAATGATGATAACAATATCCAGGGAGATCCAATATCAAAATAGATAACGTGGGGGTGGACTTTGTCAAATCAATAATGAAATCAATATAGGTCGACACCCCCACACTCAATGTAAAGCATATCACAAACCCGGTAATCAATGTAAACCTGCTTTTCCAACCAATCCTCCTCATCACCTAAGATGTAGAAAATATAAATGAAGCACAAGGATGTCCTCCTATAAGATCAACCAACCCCACCCCATATTTCACGGAAAGAATGTCACACACTACGGCACTCCACCTGTGATTGTGGTGTATGGACATGACTAACCGCCACACCGAAGTGTGCTACCGCCTCGAACTCACCCTCACATCCCCTCAAAAGATGACATGTGAGAAAATACACTCAAGATGTATCGAAGCAGCTCTCCCTCAACAAACCTCCCTAACTCAACTCCCTCTATCATGACGCATAGGAAGGGACCATTCTAACTAGTGATGAAAGTCACAAGGAATGGCTTCCTAGGTTAGAGGCTGTGAATAAAAGGGGTAAATGGATAAAATTGGGGTAACTAGTGGACCTAGGAGATGGAAACGGGACGTGAGGTCCCCATAAAAATCACTCGCACAGCTGTTCCGTTGCCACTACGAGGAGGGTTGACGACTACCTAAGTGACAGTCGTGTAGCGCTAGTAGGATAACTATTCTGAGAGACAGCTACTCACAATTCTTGTGTGCGTTAGCCCTCTAGCCTTCCTACTCCAGATTCTCGCGTCTCCCTCACCTCAGATTTTCATACTCCTAAGGAATTTCTATCATTGAGCCCTCACCACATTCACTCTCTTCGATTTCCCTTTCTCAAAAAATTTCAATTTTTAGGGTCTTACTTATTTTTAGCTTTTTGAGGGGTTTTTTTTTTTTTTTTTATGTGTAATTGTCCAACTAGACTAAGACACAAATATGGGTAGATGGAATCAATAAATAAACGTTCAACAAATATATACAATGCAATAACTAAACATGAACGTGCAATCTTAACTCTGACACCTACGTACAAACTAACTCACTAATCTATATGTAACAAGGCTATGCAAGTTAAGGCAAGTAAAGATATGTGTAAACCCCCCCCCCCCCACACTTGAGATAATCATTGTCCTCACTGAATTTAGAGTGACTAGACAAGAATTCTAAAGCGATAGAAAGAAATTGTACCTACGGTCCCGGAGTACTGTTCTTACGGAACCGATTTCAAAAAAATTGGTCGAGAATGGACTGGTTGGTCGACCAATTTTTCAAAAACTCAAGCAAGTTGAAGCAAGACTACCTCCTTGTTGTGCTCCTCGTTGTCCCCGTCGCAAGTCCCTCTTGGAGCTTTGGCAGAATCCCCCCCCCCAAAGGAACGAATTGTACAATTCTCGTTCTTGGATTTCTTCCTATTTGAATTCCCCCACACTCAAACCGCTCACAATCTCTCAAAAACTCAAGAGTTAATTTTGTAGTTGGATTTGCAAGGAGCAAAACCCAACAAAAATTTCGTGATTTGGATGCATTTTGAGTTTTGGGTGTGTGGTGTTCTTGAGGTTTGAGAGGAAAAAGGATGAACAAAAGGAGTGTTTGATCCAATTTGGGGGTGTAGAGGATGAGAAATCTTGTTTTGGGCTTTATATACCCCCCAAATGGTCAAAAATACACCCAAATAGTGAGCAGCCTGGACCATTTTGGCCCAAAATGGTTTCCGAAATCAATGGCAGTTTTCAAAGCAGATGGTTGGTTTCTATTCGGGCCGAAATAAGCCTATTTCGGCCTCCATTTCGGCCCGAAATGGGGGCCGAAATCACTGGACTTCGCCACTTTGTTTTTGCCATAGTTTCTTCATCCGGTATCCGATTCACACGATTCTTTCACCGTTGGACTCCATATTTGACGAAGAATCCATTTTTGACTAAAAAAAATTCCAAAATCTGGGAATTTTCCGTTTCTTCTCAAATGTTCTCTCTTGTGCAAAGAATCTCGCCTCCAAAGCTCTTAAATTTTCTCTTCACTCCGGATTCCGATGCGTGCAACCCCGACACCCCAACTCGCTACCATGCTCCTCATGACCAATTGGCTACTCCTCGACCTCGAGTAGCTTATTTATCAAGCTCAATGCTTCTGGTTAGCTATTGGTTCCTCGTTTTGCGTGTGAAATCGTGCACATACATCAATATTGGGAAGCCGGAGAGTTCTTCGGTACCTGTGTCCTCCACACTCATAGGAAATATTAAAACAACTATATCTCACCCCTCACGATCAAATATGGAGAACTAAATAAAAAAATAAAATAACAAATATCCTACTCTACATTGGTTGCCTCCCAAGAAGCGCTTGTAATTTAAGGTCGACGGCCCGACCCGGTTAATTCAACCGTCTAGGATAGTCAAGGATGCTTTAACTCTCAACTTCTTCTTTTCCACCATCGTTTCTCAATGACTTTGTTCTCACGAAGTGCACCCATGTGCAAAGAAGATGGTGAACAATTGTAGAAGCCGAATCTTTTCATCTTGCACTTGATCCTCTTGATCAACTTCAACAAAGTTCCACAGGGCTCAAATGAATATTTGGCCGTGAAATCATTCTAGTAGTAATCCTTCGGTCCTAAATGATCTTCAGTAAACGTATGCATTACACTCACACCCCCACACTTGACGATTTCCAACCCCTAGACTATGGCATATATATCGTCAATAGGATAGCCAATAGAACACGAAATTCGAAGTTCCCATCACGTTATTCCCCAAAAGACTCTCCATACAAAAGTCTTTTCAACTCATTGCGGACTTCATTTATATGAGATATGGAAAAGTCTTTACAAATCTGAGTAGGGGCTTTTACCTCAATTGTAATGGACACTATTTCTTCGCGAGCTTCATCATCAGCACAGCACAAACTCCCAATATTGGTTTCATCCCACTCATGCCAAGGCTGTGAGATAATTGGAGGTTTCCTTGAAGAGAGCATCACCTCCTCCATTGTTGGAAACAAGTCCACCAAGTCTAAATAAGAGTCCGAGTCCTCATAAATGGAAGAGTCCACCAATGGTTCATGGACAATGCATTCTTCGCTCGGCTCATGTATCTCTTCTTCCATGACTGAAGCTTGCGATTCGGATTCTCGTTCTTTCTCCATCCTAGCCATCAGTGTCCTTTGCATCTCTAGGACAACTGGTAGCCAATGAGGCTCATCCAAAACAGCTTGTGATGGTGGCCATAAAGACTCGATTAGGGGCTCAATGGCATGTGGCACAGGTTCCTCTTGTGGCTCATCTGTAATACGGGACATCCTTGTGATGCGCACTTGGATCTCCCCCATAATGTTGTGCAAGTACTCCATGCTCGCTGATGAGTCCTCTTGGTGGTGCTGAAGCTGTGGTGGATCGAATTTGCATGAGTCTTCATACTTGTGATCCTTGTTGCATTTGTAGCACCAAACCATTGAGCATGTGTCATCATTATGCCAAACTCTGCATTTAGCACAGTAGTAGGGGTAATCAGATATTCCCTCATTATCCTCGTTGCTCCAGATGCTCATTATGTCTCCTGCTTCCTTTGTCCATGCAAAAACAAACTCACAAGATACCCGTCAAATACAGCGATAGAAACAAAATAAAACAAAAATAAAAGAAAAGTAATGTAAACTAACGCCTAACTAAATAATCTATCGTGTCCCCGGGCAACGGCGCCAAAAACTTGACATGCTTTCTTACGTGTTACCGCAAGTGCACGGTTCAAGTAATATAGGGTAGTATTTCAACCCCGAGTTATCGATCCCACGAGGACAAGCTTGATATTATTCAATTAGTTATTAGATTAGAGTTATGTAACAGGAGGAAGAATTTTGATTGGAAGAGTTGTCACCCTCAAACAGGTGACTGACATAGAATAAACTACTAAACTAATATTTTTGGGTTTTTTAATTTATTAAACAAATATGGAGAAACAAGGCAATCTCTAGATCACCTAGGGCTTTAGACGATTTCCGGATCAGCTATGTAACATGTTAATCCTATTGTAGTTAAGCCGGGTAATAGTACTGACAATCTCCTCTCAGGTTTCAATTCGTTCTACGTCCCGGTCCACTTTTTGTCATGTCGGTGCACCTACATCTACCGGTCCGTTCTAGTAGGCTAACGACAGTGCACGGAATGATGTCCTCTCAGACCACCACAACATGAACACCTTACTATCTTCTACCGAATCTACCACTAAGGACAATCCTACACACTTCTCTTCTCAATCTCATTGATTAAGGATTGTTGCTCATATCTCATCACAACTAGGTCTAAGTCGCTCTCAGGCACTCACTAGCTGATTTAACAAGTCCGGTTAATTACTCCATTCTTGCCAAGTAATTAAGAATAGCATATGAACAATTAGATAAAAAAATATTAACTTTAAGAACGATTAGAATCTATGAATAACACGAAGATTCATGAGTTATCAATCCCTCCCCTAGCTGTGTTAATAGACTAAGATCTTCAACAAGTTCATGAAATCAAATGTCATCCAATAAATTAAATCAAAAAGCATGAAACAAAGTCTGAAATCCGGAAAGCATAATCGTCTACATAAACCCTAGGCTCTCTAGAGAAGCCTAGCAAAACGTCTAAGTACTACTTGAAATCGTAGCAACACAACAAAGTTTCTCCAAACAAGTGTTTAAAAGAGGGTAGAAGAGATCAAAAATTAAACCAGAGCTTCCGCGTCGTCCCCTTCGTCCTCCTCCTTGTTCATGGCTCTCTCTATGCGTGAACATCCTCCTCCTTGGTCTCTCTCACGTTTTTTAACCAGCTGGGCGAGTTTTTTAATGTATTTTGTAGAAATTGCATTTCAGCCCTCCAGTTTGTAATTCCCGGCCATAATTGTAAGCTGATCTTGCGCAGGCCATTACTCTCTCATCCGGACTCTGATTAAGCTCCGTGACCTATCGTTGGAAAGCCCTTTGAGTCTACTTTCATTTGGCACCACTATCACTCCCAAATTAATTGTAGATCTCCAGCTATCATCATATTAGTGCCGAGTGGTCAATCCAGCTCCTTTAACTTTGCTTCTCTTCATTCCACTTGAGCTCTCATTGTTTCTGAAGTTCGTTCCATGCTTCCTATCAACCGATTAGAATCTGTTCCTGTCAAAACAACATGAACAAATATACCAAGCGATTATATTTGAAAAATAACAAGTAAATATGCATAGAAACACTCGGACTAACAATAAAAGGCATGTGAAGCATCAAGTGATAAAACGCAACATGTTCTCTATAATTAAGCTCAAATCTCTCATGATAATGTGGGAAATAACAGTAATATTTTTTTAGTTTTTTTTTTTTTTTTTTTTTTTTTTTTTTTTTAAAATAATATATCTACAAACACTTGAAAAGTCGGGAAAGAAGTTCGACATAGAAAGGATAAAGTTCTGCAACCTTCCTCGATTAAGATGGCCTACTTCGTATTTTTCTTCACATGATGCATAGTTTATTGAATTTCACTCAACTTTATTATATTTAGTCTTAAACTACTTATTTCGTTATGTTGGGGAATCCGGGCTCAAAACACGACAATACAACCAAGTCGTTGCGGAAGAAAATAACCCAAAGATTTCAACTTTCCCCACAATAACGTGCAACTAAAACGAAGAGCCGGACAATGCAATTGAATATAATAAACTAAGAACGTGACAGACACCAATTTTTAACGTGGAAAACCCGAAACCCGGGAAAAACCATGGAGTCGTCTCTGCGACTCAAATATTTCCACTATAATAAAATAAATAGTGGCATCAACCCTCATACATCTCTAGCAATCTAGAGGATGAACCAAGCAACAAGAAAAAACTATTCTTTGCTTACAATATCATCTAGACTATCATCCGGGGTAATTACGAGAATATCACCTTAGAGGGGTCAAGACCAAAATCTAACCGTTGGATGTATGGAGGATATCACCAGGACCTAACCCCTGAAATGTGAGCTGAATCTGGAGAGATTTCACTGTTGGATCGTTGCCTGAAGCTTGCTGGTCGCCCAACAAAAACCCAGCAGCAGCCCCTGCTACTTCTTCTCCAAAACCCGTTCCCTCTCTGTTGCTTCTACCTCTCTCTCACACATTCTGTGATGTTATGAGACCACACCCTCACATCAATTGTGAGGCATAGGCCACACAGGCACATGAGATTCAAATAGACACAACCTGGAGACAACAACCAGGTCCCATTTATTTATTTTTTCTTTTGCTCTCATGAACTTTTATCCTGTGTGGAAAACGCACCCAGTGAGGTGGACCACAACCAACATTCTCCCCCTCCACCTCATACGGAGGGCTCCATACCTGCGATGCTTCTACAAACTTCAAGCTTGGAAATCGGTACGAACTTCGTCATAATATCAGCACCATTGTCGTCGGTATGAATCTAGACAAGTTAAACCGACTTCCCATCCAAGACATCTCTAATCCAGTGATACCTTACATCGATATGCTTGAATATCGAGGGAAAACTCGAGTTCTTTCTGATATGGATCGCACTCTGACTGTCACTGGTCAAAAGTCTACTTCTCTTACTTCAACCCCAGCTGTTGTAAGAACTTCTTCATCCAAAGCAACTCCTTGCAACCTTCAGTAGCTGCAATAAACTCAGCCTCAGTAGCAGACAATGCAACACATTTCTGCAACCTAGACTGCCAAGACATTGCTCCCCCATGAACGAGTCAAACTTCTTGTACCACTGCCTTGGTGCCTGCTTCAAGCCATATAAGCTCTTCTTCAGCTTGCACACCAGATTATCCTTTCCATGAACTGTGAAACCCTCCGGCTGTTCCATGTAGATCTCCTCCTACAAATCACCATGGAGGAACGCAGTATTGACATCAAGCTGCTTAATCTCCCAGTCTGTGGTGGCAGCTATTCCCAGAACAACCCGGGTAAACGACATCTTCACCACTGGTGAGAATATCTCCTTGTAGTCAACTCCTTTCCTCTGCCAGAACCCTTTCACAACCAATATTTCTTTATACCTTGGTTCTGAGTTCTCTGGCTTCAACCTGTAGACCCAATTGTTCTTGAGTGCTCTCTTACCCTTAGGCAACTCCACCAACTCATAGGTGTTGTTCTCATGTGAGGACCGCATCCAAGATTCCATGGATTTCAGCCATTTCTCTTTCTTCTCAACTTTCATGACCTCATCATAGCTCTCAGGCTCCCCTAATCCGTGAGTGTCACATACGCAGAAGGACAATACTTCTGATAGGGTTGCTGATCTCTGCTAGATCTCCTGAACTCTATAATAGCTGGAGTTTGTGGCTCTAGAGGTAACACCTCATCCTGTGCATCTGCCTGATCATCAAATTTAGGTGAATCAACATCACCTGCATCACTCCGATCATCCTGCACTATCTCATCACCATGCTCTGCTGGAGTAGGAAATGGGCTCATGTCCACCAAGTCATCACCATCAGCTTGAGGCTTATCAAATTTCTCAATCTCCTCAATAGTCTGATCTTAGAGAAATACCACATCTCGGCTCTTGACATATTCTTGGTAACTGGATCCCATAACCGGTACCGAAAATCTTCATGACCATAACCCAGAAAGATACACTGCTTGGATTTGTCATCAAGCTTTGATCTTGCATTTCTCGGGACATGTGCAAATGCCCGACAACCGAACACTCTCAAGTGATTGTAAGACACATCTCTACCTGCTGAGACTCTGTCAAGTGTATCTTTCTCCAAAGGAACTGAAGGAGAGAAATTGATCAAATCCACAGCTGTTCTCACTGCCTCACCCCTGAAGGTTCTTGGCAGCTTTGACTATGACAATATACATTTGATTTTCTCAATCATGGTCATGTTCATCCTTTCTGCTACACCATTATGTTGTGGGGTCTTGGGAGGTGTCCTCTGATTCTTAATTCCATGGTTACTGCAATACTAGTGAAAGTAACCCTTGTATTCACCACCATTATAAGTCCTGATGAACTTCAATGGCTTTCTAGTTTCCCTCTCAACACTGGCATGAAACTCCTTAAACACATCAGCTACATGGTCCTTACTCCGAAGAGTGTATGTCCACATTTCCTTGAATGATCATCAATGAAAGTGACAAAGTATCTCGCACCACCAAGTGTTCTTGTCTTCATGGGTCCACCAACATCAGGATGTAACAGCTCTAGAATACAGAATTTCTAGAACCATAAGAATGCTGAAAACTCAACCTGTGTTGCTTTGCATACAAACAATGAGTACGATGCCTAAAATGATTACCTTTAATACCACGGAGCTGCTCTCGCTTGGTTAGGACATCCAGTCTTTTCTGATTCATGTGACCCAGCCTCTTGTTCCACAACTGTGTAGAGAATCATCAAGTGCATTTACCACTCGACTGGTAAGCTTTGCATGCATCACATAAAGTGAGCACTCCTTCATCCCTCTAGGAACAACCAATGATCCCCGGGTAAGTATCCATTTCCCGTCACCGAAATTATTTCAATACCCATCTTCAAAAAGCTTCCCTGCATAAATCAAATTCCGAATATCTGGAACATGTCTGAAATCCCTGAGTACAAGCTTGCTTTCGTTGTTAGTCTCCAGGAATACATCACCCATGCCAATGATCTTTGACACACTTTCATTCCCCATCTTGACAACACCATAGTCACCTAGTATGTAAGATGAGAAGAACTCCCTCCTTGAGGTAACATGAATGGAAGCCCACTGTCAATAACCCAGCTGCTGCTCTGACAAGCTATACTCGCAACATTCTCCTCACAGACAATGAGAGTATCATCCTTAGTCGTTGTAGAAATCGTCTTCTCATTCTTGTTATCTGACCCATTCTGTCCGTTGTTCTTCATCTTCCTGCACTCTTTCTTCATGTGTCCCATACCTCCACAATGATAGCATTTGGCAGTCTTCTTCCACTCTCTCGACTGGCCTCTCGAGTGGTTCATTTCTTTCTTTGGACCCCTGTTGTGACTTGTCCCTCTATTCTATTTATTTTATTAAACCTGTGCCTTGGCCTCCGAGTTCATGCCTGACTCAGACCGTCTAGCTTCTTCATTCAACGAGCTATCCTTGACCATGACGTTGGTCAACTTTCCATCCGGAGCTGAATTACTGAGAGCAACTGTCAAAGTTCCCAAGCTATCCGGCAAGCTACTGAGGAGAAACAATTCCTTAATCTCATCATCAAACACAATCCGCAGCGTCGTCAGCTGATTCATGAGCTCTAGAAACCTGCTCATATGCTCAGACACACTTTGGCCATTCATGTATCTCAAATTCTAAAGCCGCTTCATGAGGTGCATTTTGTTCTGAGATGTCTGTCTCTAATACAATGACTCAAGCTTTTTCGTCATTACATTGTCTCTGATCTCTTTAACGACGTTGTGAAAAACGCTTTGGTCAATCCACTGTCTGATAGTTGCCACAATCTTCCTATGAAATGTGTCCCATGCTTTGTCTGTCATAGTGGACGGCTTCAAATAATCACCTTCGACATGATCATACAAATATTTACATAATAGCAAATCCTCCATCCTCAGTTTCCAAATTGAATAATTTTCCGAAGTTAATTTAATCATCGTGCCACCAACACTATGCTCATTTATTTTAGTCAACACTACCAACCGAGCCCAGAACAATGAAGCAGGATCTGATACCACTTGTTAGGGAACTCGGGCTCAAAACACCACAATACAACCAAGTCGTAGCGGAAGAAAATAACCCAAATATTTCAAATTTCCCCACAATAGTGTGCGACTAAAACGAAGAGCCGAACAATGCATTTGAAGAAAATAAACTAAGAACGAGACAAACACCAATTTTTAAAGTGGAAAACCCGAAACCCAGGAAAAACCACGAAGTCGTCTCTCCGACTTAAATACTTCAACTATAATCAATCCAAAAGTGGGATCAACCCTCATACATCTCTAGAAAGCTAGAGGATCAACCAAGCAACAAGAAAAAATAATTATTTGCTTACAATATCATCTAGACAGTCATCTAGGGTAAAGAAGAGAAGAGCACATTAGAGGGGTCAAGACCAAAGTCTGACCGTTGGATGTTTGGAGGATACCACCAGGACCTAACCCCTGAAATTTGAGCTGAATCCGACAAGATTTCCCAGTTGGATCATTTTCTGAGGCTTGCAGGTCACCCAACAATAACCCAGCTGTAGTCGCTGCTATTTCATCTCCAATACCCATTCCCCCATTCCCCCTCTGTTCCTTCTACCTCCCTCTCTCAAATTTTGTGATGTTATGATACAACACCCTCACACCAATTGTGAGGCAAAACAAATGCTCTACACAATTGACTCCACGTGGACCAGCATAGGCCACACACGCACATGAGATTCAAATACACACAACCTAGAGACAACAACCAGGTTCCATTTCTTTTTTATTTTTTATTTTGCTCACATGACTTTTTTTCTGGTGTGGAAAACTCACATGGATACAATAAGACAACTTCTAATCATTGTATGTTTGTGAAGAATTTCTCGGACGGTGATACGATCATTCTTGTTATGTATGTTAATGACATGTTGATCGTTGGTCGTGATGCCAGCACGATTGCGAGATTGAAGAATGAGTTGGGCAAATCCTTTGCTATGAAGGATTTGGGTTCCGCGGAGCAAATTCTGGGTATGAGAATTTCGCGAGTCCGGAAAGCAAAGAGGCTCTGGTTATATCAAGAGTCCTACATTAAGAAGGTCCTAAAGAGGTTCAATATGGACCAGGCGAAGCCAGTTAGTACACCTCTTGCTGGTCATTTCAAGTTGATTTCAAAGTAGAGTCCCGTGACAGAGGCAGAGAAGGAAGACATGATGTCGGTTCCGTATGATTTACGGTGGGTAGTTTGATGTACGTTATGGTGTGTACAAGGTCGGACATAGCTCATGCGGTTTGTGTTCAGCCGGTTTCCGTCCAATCCTGGTAGAGAGCATTGGTCTGCGGTTAAGTGGATATTAAGGTATCTCAGTGTAATTCTCAGTTGTGTATTTAGTTTAGAAATGGTGATCCTACTCTTGTTAGTCTCACGGATGCTGACATGATGCGGATATTGATTCGAGGAAGTCTACGTCTGGGTATCTGAACACTTTCTGCAGGGGGAGCAGTGTCTTGGCAGTCTAGGTTGCTGAAATGTGTTTCATTATCTACTACTGAGGCTGAGTTTATTGCAGCTACTAAGGGTTACAAGGAGTTGCTTTGGAAGAAGAAGTTGTTACAACAGCTGGTGTTGAAGCAAGAGAAGTATACTCTGTACTGTGATAGTCAGAGTGCGATCCATCTCAGCAAGAACTCGAGTTTTCACTCGAGATCCAAGAACATTGATGTGAGTTATCACTGGATTAGAGATTTTTCGTTTTTGATGCAGGTTACGCAGCGGAATAATAAAATTTGTCCTGCTCAAATCCTACCAAGGATCACAGGCAAGCTATCATAACATGATAATGGCATAGAACATGTGTACCTTAGTTTGGGATATCACATGAAGAATAGTGTCTTCGTCTCTATGAATATCAACACCTTGGATTATTGATTGGATTCCTTCTCCCCGCGATGTGCTAGCAATGGATGAAGGAGGAATGGATCACGCAAAACGAGGCACAAAGGCTGTGCCTTGGAGGCTGACTGATTGGATGGGGCGGAAGGGTGAGAGGCTCGACCTCTTTCTCAGTCTCTCTCTCCTTGCCTTGTTATGTTCTCTCAAATAATGACTTTTCTTGAGAATTTACAAGCTACAGTTCCTTTATATAGTAATAACTCTTTATTAACTACATAAAGGCCCCAATACTAATCATGTCCTTACATGGATTAGCCCACTTGCAAATTAGTCCTACTAAGTTTTCTTGTGGTTGCGTTATGATCCTTTTATTAATTAGTCCAACTAATTAAAGCCTATATACAATTTAATCCATCCGGTGTGTGACCCCATAGGTTTCTACTTAGTTGGTAGTAACTACTTACTAACTTGGAGCGGTGTCTTTATAAACATCCATGCCAACCAACCAATAGAAAGAAGTCAGTGATCCAGACAAACATTGTGCCCAATCTTCACATACTGTGTTATCCTTTTGTCTCCATATCCGGATTGGACACAAGACATATTAGTCACACTCTTATATCAAATCCATAATTCCTCGATCCTGGGAATATGCTTATGTGAGCAGATAACATAAATATCTCTATATTGATTTATCTGAGTCTGGTCAGACATTCCTATAAGCACCATCCCTCGAGAGGCCTATGGATATTTTCTCCCATTATGTCTACGTCACTACGATATCAAAGCTTACTTCGTATCATGCCCGATAACTATCTTTATAGTTACCCGGTTAAGGCGCAACGTTTGATAACATCAAAGCGTGATATTCCAAAACTAGGGTATCTAGTGACTTCAAATCTAAGTATTACAATATCATTTGCACTACGAGAAGCGATTGTGACTTTGACATAACTAATGCATCCTTATTGTTGTGGGTCAATCCAGTATGACATTACTCCTAATGCATACCCATTTATTAAACTTGATATCTTCATATCAATCTACACAAATACTAGTCTATAGCTGATCGTCCTATTAATCAATATGATGGAGTAGGGATATTTAAGATAAACAACACATTGTATCTAAGGACTTCATTATCTTAAATATCACAATAAATAATAAATGAATGTTCTAGCCAAAATATTGTTCATACTAAATATAGATTGCCTCTAGGGCACCTATTCCAACTGTCTCCCACTTGCACTAGAGCCAATCTGGCGCATCTCGTATGCCTATAGATCTAGTGTGCCCTTCATGCTTTCGTTGCGCAAGTGGCTTTGTGAGCGGATCTGAAAGATTTTCATCCGTCGGAATCTTGCAGATCTTCACATCTCCTTTATCGATCGTATCACGAATAAGATGGAATCTCCTAAGTACATGCTTCGAATTCTGATGTGATGCTTGCTCCTTGGATTGTGCGATCGCTCCAGAGTTTTGACAGTACAGCTTCATGGGATCCATGATGCTAGGGACCACACCGAGCTCAGTGATAAAATTATTTATCCAAACTGCCTCTTTCGCTGCTTCCGCAGCAGCAATGTACTCATCTTCAGTTGTAGAATCAGCAATTGTCTCTTGCTTGGAACTCTTCCATCTCACAGCTTCTCCATTTAGGCAGAACATGAATCCTGACTGCAATCTGTAATCATCCTTGTCAGTTTGGAAACCCGCATCAGTGTAACCAATAACATTGAACTCTTACTCACCTCCAAATATCAAGAACACATCTTAGTTCTTGAGGATGTTCTTGACAGCAATCCTGTGACTCTCACCTGGATTAGACTGATATCTTCTTACCGTACTTAATGCGTATAATACGTCTGGTCTAGTACAAAGCATAGAGTACATGATGGATCATATGACCGAAGTATAGGGTATCCTACTCATGCAGTCCGTCTCAATCTCATTGGAAGGATAGTCAGTCTTAGAAAGAGTGACTCCATGCGACATGGGAAAGACTCCCTTCTTGGAATCTTGCACGTTGAAACTTTTCTGAAAGTGTGTAATGTAGACTAAATAAAGGACCTAAATACTCTATAAGGGGGGGGGGGGGGTTGAATAGAGTATGGAAACTTTTTGCAAAACTTAAAGTTTAACAGGATAGCTTTGTGTGAAACTCAAATCTCAAGGCCTTGAGATTTTGTAAATTGTCTGAAACTCACTGTGGCAAAATCGTAAGCTTCAAGGCCTTGAACTATGAACAATTCTAAACAGCTTTTAAACCCTAGTTTGATTTGAGTTGTGTGCAGCAGATAATAATCAAACAGAAAAATAAAGAACACAAAGCAATTTACAGAGTTCAGTCCCAATGGACCTAATCTCTGCCTGAGGGATCTAATCCCACCAGAATTGGGCAAACACTTCTTATTACTCACACAAAAACAGTCCTAGATCTTCAAGCCTATGTGATTTCCCTTACACCTATATAGCTTCTGGTTCAAAACCTATCTAGTTCCAGCTACTATTTGTTGAGCTAACAAGAACCTCTTGTTGTTCACTTGAACAACCAACCACTAAGTTAAGTGAGGTTTAAAGATAATATAGAGATACAAAGATGGAAGTACAAATGAAGAACACCGTATAAAGATAAGTTGTTGAAGCCTGGAAGTGTTCTTCAGGAATGACTGGATTGATTTGATCTCCAGAAGTCTAGAATGAAGATTGAATTGATTGTGTGTTTGAATGGATGATCTCCCACGAATTTTTCACACCTCTCAGAGTATTCTGCAAGCCTCTCTATACTTCAAAATTCAAACCAGTCTCTTTTATCCACAGCTGCAACTGATTGAGAGATTTTAGGATCTTAGTTCCTAAAAATCCTCCTTCTGTTTTCAACTTAAATTCAAACAGCTTCAGGTGGATATCCGTTGGAGTTTGTTGAGATTTCTCCTGCATGTTTAAGAAACCTGCAACAGCAAAGAAACACTGCAACAACACAATCCAAACAACTAACAGTAATGAGACTGTTTGGTTATACAGTTTCTGATAAAACTGTTTAATAAACTCAGAATAATAATCTGCATATACTCTAGAACAAATAAGTCATGAAAAACAAGTTTCATACACTTAGAAGTGAGTAAATAATCACAATACTAAGAGTCATAACCTGCAAGAAAGAATCAATCAAGTTTTGTAAAAACTATCAGTAGCTCAAGGCATATCTCAAGGCCTTGGAGCTCTGAACCTGCTTCACAGCATTTCAAAATAAAACCCAGATTAACTTTGATTCTTCCTGTTCTGATCATCTGCAATTGTGTTAGATGTATAAATAATACAAACCACAAATATATACCATAAACCACTGATTTGCATAATCAGATATCCAATTCTGCAACACAAAGATGTTAGAACACATAGCAGGATAAGAAAACTCAAGGCTTTGAAATTCTGTCAATCTCAAGGCCTTGAGATAACTGACATGCTTTGCTTCTTATGTCTTAGCCATTTGACTCAACATTTTCAACACCTTGTCTATATATTTACTTTGTCTTAGGCCGAGCAGCTTTCTAGATTTATCTCTATAGATCTTTATACCAAGTATATAAGCTGCATCCCCTAAGTCCTTCATTGCGAAACACTTTCCTAGACAATATTTAGTAGATTGGAAAGTAGGAATGTCATTTCCAATGAGTAGTATGTCATCCACATACAAGACAAGAAACACAACATAGCTCCCACTAACCTTCTTGTAAACACAGGGCTCATCTTCGTTTGATGAAGTCAAACTCTTTGACTGCGTCATCAAAACGTCGATTTCAACTCCTAGAATCTTGCTTTAATCCATAAATGGATCGTAGCAGTTTACAAACTTTATTGGCATTCTCTGGATCCTCAAAACCCTTCGGTTGTGTCATGTACACATCCTCGAGGAGGTTCCCATACAGGAACGATGTTTTGACATCCATATGCCAAATCTCATAGTCATAGTAAGCTGCAATAGCAAGTAGGATTCAAATGGATTGAATCATGGCGATTGGCGAAAAAATCTCATCATAGTCAATAGCATGAATCTGTCTATAACCTTTAGCAACCAATCGCCCTTTGTAGGCAACTACCTTGCCATCCATGTCAGTCTTCTTCTTGAAGACCCACTTGCACCCTGTGGGCCGAGCCACTTCAGGTGGTTCCACCAAAGTCCATACTTTGTTGGTATACATGGAATCCATTTCGGATCTCATGGATTCTAGAAACTTCTTGGAGTATGGGCCTTTCATGGCCTCTTCGTAGGTAGCAGGCTCATCATTCATGAGTGTTATGTCATCAGGCTCAGTCACGAGAAGCCCGTATCTCTCTGGCTCATGACGTACCCTTCCTGACCTACGGAGTTCCTGTGTTACCTGAACAGGTTCTTCAACAACAACTTGCGATTCCTGTTCATGCTCCATCATCAGTTCAGTGGTTTATGGTTCTTGAATTTCTTCAATTTCTACAGTCCTCCCACTTGCTTCTTTAGAGACTAACTCTCTTTATAGAAACACGCCGGTCCGAGCTACAAACACCTTGTTCTCGGTTGGATTGTTGAAATAATATCCTTTTGTTTCCTTCGGACATCCCACAAACTTACACTTATCCGCTTTGGGTCTGAACTTGTTTGTTTGTAAACGCTTTACATAGACATAGCAACCCTAAATCTTCATAAATGACACTATGGGACGCTTTTTAGTCCATATCTCATATGGTGTCTTCATGACTGATTTGGATGGAACACAGTTAATGGTTAAAGCTGCAGTCAATAAAACATGTCCACAAAATGATATTGGAAGATCCGTTTGACACATCATAGATTGCCCCATATCTGATAGTGTACGATTCCTCCTCTCGGACACGCCATCCCATTGTGGCGTTCCGGTGGAATGAGTTGGGATAATATCCCACACTGTCTAAGATACTCGTCAAACTCTTTGCTCAAGTATTCTCCTCCACGATCCTATCGTAAAGCCTTATTACTGTTACCTAGTTGCTTCTCCAATTCATTCTTGAATTCCTTCAACAATTCAAAGGATTCGAATTTGGCCTTCATACGGTACATAAATCCATATCTACTGAAATCATCAGTAAACGTAATGAAGTAGGTGTAACAACCTCTGGAATTCATGGGAAACGGCCTACATATATCAGTATGTATGAGTGCTAGTAACTCACTAGTCCTCTCACATTTCTTATTGAAAGGGGACTTTGTCATTTTTCCCAAAATACAAGACTCGCATGTCTTATATGATTCCAAATCAAAGTATAGAAACCCATCCTTATTGAGTCTACATATGCGTTTCTCGATTATATGGCCTAAAATGACAGTGCTATAGATATGTAGGATTTAAACCATTAGTTTTAACCTTTTTACTATTTATGTTATAGATAAAATTATTTAGATCAAGGATATACAATCCATTAGACAAATGCACACTAAAATAGTGCATAATATCAAAATAAATGGAGCAACGCTTGTCCTATTGAAATAGCAAAACCCTTCTCGTCCAAACAAGAAATGAAAATTATGTTTCTTCTCATAGCAGGCACATAATAGCAATTGTCTAATTCAAAAATAAGTCCTGAAGGCAAAGATAGATCATACACGCCTATAGCTAATGTAGCAACTCTTGCTCCACTCTCGACGCGTAAATCTATCTCCCCTTTAGCATATCTTCTACTTCTTTTCAAATCCTGCACATTTCGACAAATGTGAGATCCACATCTAGTATCCAATACCCAAGATGAAGAAATACATAGATTGACATCTATAGAAAAATACCTGGTGGTGGTGGAATCATTATTCCAAGCTTCTTATCCTCCAGCTACTTGGGGCGATTCCTCCTCCAGTGACCTGGCTAGCTATAGTAGTGACAATCACCTTTAGCCACGCCCCACACTAGGATTTAGGGCTTCCTTGGACTTTGCAACTTTCTTGCGCTTTCCTTTAGAAGTAGAGGAAACTTCCTTTCCCTTCCTTTTATTCACCATCATTATGGCTTTAACCTTGCCTTTATCGATGATTTGTTCAGCTGTCCTTAGCATGTTGAGCAAATCCGGCAGAGCTTCACTTATCTCGTTCATGTTATTGTTCATGATGAACTGGTTATAACTATGTAGCAATGAATGCAAGACATGATCAGTTGCCAACTCTTGGCCGAGTGGGAACCCTAGCCTCGTGTGGTTCTCTATGTACCCGATCATCCGCAGTAAAAGCCCAACTGGGTTCCCTTCTGCGAGATTACTCCTGAACAGTGCCTTGGAAACTTCATACCGCTCATGCCTTGCCTTTTCTTGAAACAATTGTTTCAAGTGTTCGATCATATCGTAGGCTTATATGTTCTTAGATTGCTTCTGAAGCTCATAGGTCATGGTGCAAAGCATTAGACAAGTCACATCATTAGAATTATCCACATGTTGCTGATGTGCTCTCATGACATCCAGAAAAGACTCATCCTTTTTCTTGCTTAAGGACGATCCTAAAGTTTCTGTACGAGTCAAGGAAATTTGTTCCAGTAAGCTTGTCCTTCTCAAGTGCAGATCACAAGGATGAAGTCGATGAGTGATTGTTTTCCATTGGAATTCTAAAAAAACGAGAAATGTGCAATTTTAGTATTTTGAACAGTTTAACTATATTCAAGAATGGCTAGATCATTAAATATAGCTCCCACTATTTTTCTCGGATTAATAGCCCTCACCATTAATGCGGAAAATATCATATATATTTTCTAGTGAGTCCAAAGTACATATTTCACTTCTTATTGAGCTTGCTTTGGCAACTCACCCAAGAATTGGTTATTTAGGTAGGAACCCTTTACAATTGCATCCCATGCAACTCTTGGTCCAATTAGGTGAATAATTTCTTATTCTTTATCCTTTAGATAACACCTAATTGTCATGCCTCTAGGCTCATCAATCCAATTGACTTTGCCTACTTAAGTCCAACCTCTTGATTCAACAATCATACATTACTTGATTGTGTCGTCCGCAACACACCAGGGTGACTTAAAAAGCCTTGCTTTGGCAAGCCAAAATTTAATAGACCTTGATCATGAAGGGTGTTTAGGCAAGAGAAGGCAAAACACAATATTTCCATTGAGATATTTAATAGTCATTATCTAATTGTTTGGTTGATCCCATCAACATGATCTACTTATTCGGATTCGGCAATCCACAATAAAAGATCAAACTTGTTTATTATTATCTTGTTAACGTTTTGCTTGTATCATCCATAAACCAAATTAAATAACAAGACATAAATAATAACATCCACAAAAGAAAAATTAATGTGGCATGGATATGGCCCCTAGACTAAGATATTACCAAGCCAATGATAATATCTATATGCCCTAAAGTGACAAGCTCATCTCCATGTGCTCCACAATAGTCGCGCGCCTAGAATGGGAGTCCTCATCTTCTTTGTGGCTTCTTGGTCCTCCGGTCTTCTTCTCCATGCTCTTGGCTATTATCTAAATATTCTAATTTTAGCCTAACATCAAAAATAAATAAATAAATAAAACATCACATGTTGAGAAGATGATCAGCCCGCAGACCGTAAAATTAACTAACTATTACATTAATTTAATCAGCTCGCATGCCTTAAACGAAACCACAAAATAAACATCCACAACCTAGGACAAATCCATCCACCATGCAAAAAAGCACATAATAAAGTTAAAACCAATTTTTAACGCGCTTGTTCAATTTTAGTTGAAATTGAGTAATTAGGGTCACAACGGTCCTAGCGGTCCAACCTAAACCTAGGCCGAACCCACGGATCGCCGCACGCCACCGGGCAAACCCAGCCCTAGGCCGACTTCTCCTAGGTGGCCGAGGCCTTGCTTGGCGGGCAAGGAAGAGGATGGGCAGCGGCTAGGGTTTCGCCCCTAGCTTCTTTTCCCTTCCTTTCTTGTTTCCGAACTTTGTTTGTTTCCATAATTGAAAGGCTTAATTACTCAATGCATACCTCCAGTTTACCGAAACTATCACAATTCAACCCCCGGTTCTAGCACTAGCTTATTGCATCCCCCATTTGCAAAAAATACGTCAATGTGAAACCTGGAACGAAATTTTATCGCAAAATTAACGTACTCGAAGGGCATTACCTCAAACAATTTGATGCGATTGTATCATAGAAGATGTGCACTTTAAGAAAATGCCTTTGTCGGGTTCGAATTTGATGATTGAATTTCGTTCCTAGTTTGACATTGACGTAGTTTTTGCAAATGAGGGATGCAATCAGCTAGTTCTAAAACTGGGGGTTGCAATGTGATAGTTTCGGCAAACAGGGGGTATGCATTAAGTAATTAAGCCTAATTGAAAAACCGCCTTTTCCAATTATGTGCCCAAGAACCCTAATTCTCAAGAACCTTATTTATCACATCATATGTGATCCAAACTCACTAATTCTTACATCCAATTTTAAATTAGTTCTTTTATGTCTTGAATCAAATTCAATTTGCATCTAATATGCCAATTAATTTCAGTTTCGCGTAATATAAACAATACGGTGTATAAACTGAAATCGTAACACATAAAATCATGTTATGCGCTAAGACCTGTGGCTCTGATACCACTGTTGGGTTTTGATGTAGGCTACGCAGAGGAATAATAAAATTAATCCTGCTCAAATCCCACCAAGGATCACATGCAAGCTATCATAACATGATAATGACATAGAAGATGTGTACCTTAGTTTGGGAGATCACTTGAAGAATAGTGTCTTCTTATATATGAATATCCACACCTTGGATTCTTGATTAGATTCCTTCTCACCGCCATGTGCTAGCAACAGAAAAAGGAGGAATAAATCACGCAAAACGAGGCACCAAGGTCGTGCCTTGGAGGCCGACGGATTGGAGGGGGCAGACGGGTGAGAGGCTCGGCCTCTTGCTCCGTCTCTCTCTCCTTTCCTTGCTGTGTTTTCTCAAATAATGAGTTATCTTGAGAATTAACAAGCTAGAGTTCTTTATATAGTAATAAATCATTATTAACTACATAAAGGCCCCAATACTAATCACGTCCCTTACATGGATTAGCCCACTTGTAAATTAGTCCTACTAAGTTTGTTTGTGGTTGCATTATGATCCTTTTATTAAGTAGTACAACTTAATAATACCTATAACAAAGTTAATCCATCCGGTGTGTGACCCCATAGGTTTCTACTTAGTTGGTAGTAACTACTTACTAACATGGAGCGGTGTCTAGCAACACATTCATGAAACCCAATTAATATAAATAAGTCAGTGATCCCGAAAAACCTTGATCCCAATGTTCACATATTGTGTTATCCCTTTGTCTCCATATCCTGATTGGACACGAGACATATTAGTCACACTCGTATATCCAATCCATAGTTCCTCGATCCTGTGAATATGCTTATGTGAGCAGATAACAACAATGTCTCCATATTGATTTATCTGAGTCTGGACAGACATTCCTATAAGCACCATCCATCGTGTGGCCCATGCATATTTGCTCCCATTATGTGGGAGGGACAAATCCTCTCTACGTCACTATGATATCTAAGCTTGCTTCCTATCATGCCGAATAACAAACTTTACAGTTACCCGGTTAAGGCGCAACCTTTAATAACATCAAAGCATGATCGTCCACAACTAGAGTATCTAGTGACTTAGAGTCTAAGGATTACAATATCAAGAGCACTACGAGAAGCGATTGTGACTTTGACATAATCTAATGCATCCTTCTCGTTGTGGTTCAATCCAGTATGACATTAATGTAGGGTTTTGATTCATGGATGCGCAACGGAAACAATAATTAACCATGCAAAACCCTCCAAGGATCACAAGTCAAGAGACATAACGATGGTGAAGGAAGAAATAAATTAACACACCTTAGGGTTCTCCTTTGATGACTTCAAACGCGAATTGTTTCACGTTCTCTATAGTTGATCCACGCCTAGAGTTGATTTCTAGATCTTCCAATCCATGGTGCTAGCCCTGAAAGAGGAAGAGGAAGAAGAATCACGCAAAACAAGACCAAACCAAGGACGTTCGGCCTCCTTGGGGCTGACGAGGACGGGCGGCGTGCTCCTCTTGGCTTGCTTGCTCTCTCCTTTTTGTTCTCTCCCACTCAAGTTATGATGTAATGAATCATAAGTGTGGGAAGGAAGGAAGGAAGGTCCTTTATATAGTCCAGAAAATCCTTGCCAACTACCTAAAGGACTTATTCTAGTCCTACTAGAATTCAATTTAGTCCCTTCCTTGCAAATTAGTCCCTACTAAGTTTGCAAGGTTTTGTAAAGTGATCCTTCTAATTAATTAAACCAATTAATTAATTCCCAAATCTACTTCAACTCTATCTAGCGTGTGACCCCATAGGTTCTATCTAGTTGGTAGCAACTATTTGCTAATATGGAGCGGTTTCTAGCAAAACATCCATTCTAGCCAACTAATAGAATAGTCATCTTGATAATATTTGTACAAGTAATTGTCTCATCCCTTTGTCTCTATATCCGGATTAAACACGAGACATACAAGTCACACTCGTATATCCAATCCACAGTTTCTCGATCAATGGGAATAGTCTTATTTGTGCAAATAACATCAATATCCCATATTGATTTATTTGAGTCTGGCCAGACATTCTATAAGCACTATCCCTCGAGTGGCCTAGGATATTTGCTCCCGTTATTTGGGGGGGGGGACAAATTCTATCTACGTCCACTACGATCTCTAAGCTTGCTTCTTATTGTATCTGGTACACGCCTTTATAACTACCCAGTTACGGTGTAGCGTTTAACGCTACCAAAATCTCAATAATCCACAACTAGAATATCTAGTGACTTCAAGTCTAAGGATGAAAATACCATTGCACCGCGAGAAGCGCTTGTGACTCAACATAACGTGTATGTAGCCTTCTCGAAGATGGGTCAATCCAGTGCGTCATTACCCTTAATGCACACCTATATGTCGGATCATGATATCTCCATATCAACCCAACCCCATACTAGTCTATAGATGACTGTCCCATTAATCAATATACTTGACTAGGGATATTTAAGATAAACAACACAATTGTAAATCTAAGGTCTTCATTATATTAAATATCCAATAAATAATAAATTAATTTCTAGCCACAAATAAATTCATACTAAACTAGATTGCCTCTAGGGCATCTATTCCAACAGTCTCCCACTTGCACTAGAGCCAATCTAGCGCCTCTCGTATGCCCACACTCCTAGTGTGCCCTTCATTCTTTCACTGCTTAATCGGCTTTGTAAGCGGGTTTGACAGATTCTCATCTGTAGGAATATTGCATATCCGGACGTCTCCTCTATCGATAATATCTCGAATCAGATGAAACCTCCTGAGCACGTGCTTGGATTTCTTGTGCGATGTGGGTTCCTTTGATTGCGCGATTGCTCCAGTATTGTCACACTACATCTCAATTAGATCCGCAATGCTAGGAACCACACCAAGTTCAGAAACAAACTTTCTGATCCAAACAGCTTCCTTTGCTGCGCCATTTGCAGCAATGTACTCAGCCTCTGTTGTAGAATAAGCTACCATCTCTTGCTTGGAACTCTTTCAGCTCACCGCTGCTCCATTCAGGCAAAACACATATCCCGATTGTGATCTAAAGTCATCTATGTCGGTTTGGAAGCTTGCATCAGTTTAACCCCTTACACGCAACTCTTCCTCACCGCCAATTATCAAGAAAGCATCCTTAGTTCTTCTCAAGTACTTTAGGATGTTCTCGACTGCAATCCAGTGACTCTCACCTGGATTGGATTAGTATCTGCTTGTCATACTCAAGGCATATGAAACATCTGGTCTAGTACATAACATGGCCTACATGATAGATCCTATGGCCGAGGCATAGGGAATTCTACTCATGCGATCCTTCTCAATCTCATTGGAAGGACAACCACTCTTCGAGAAGTGATTCCATGTGACATGGGAAAGAATCCCTTCTTGGAATCTTGCATGTTGAACCGCTTCAACACCTTGTCAATATATGTACTTTGACTTAGGCCTAGCAGTGTCTTAGATCTATATCTATAGATCTTTATACCGAGTATATAGGCTGCTTCCCCTAAGTCCTTCAATGAGAAACACTACCCTAGCCAATCTTTAACAGATTGTAGCATGGGGATGTTGTTTCCAGTGAGTAGTATGTCATCCACATACAAGACCAGAAAAGCTATAGAGCTCCCACTAACCTTCTTGTAGACACAAGACTCATCTTCGTTCCTGATGAAGCCAAACTCTTAGACTACTTCATCAAAACGTCGATTCCAACCCCTAGAAGCTTGCTTTAATCCATAAATGGATCGTTGCAGCTTAAAGACTTTGTTGGCTTGCTTTGGATCCTCAAAACCCTCGGGCTGTATCATATACACGTCCTCGAGGAGATTCCCATGAAGGAAAGCTGTTTTGACATCCATCTGCCAAATCTCATAGTCATGGTATGCTGCAATAGCAAGTAGGAATTCAGACGGATTTGGTCATAGCGACTGGTGAAAAGGTTTCATCATAGTCAATACTATGAATCTGTCTGAATCCTTTAGCCACCAATCGACCCTTATAGGTAATCACATTACCATCCATGTCGATCTTCTTCTTGAAGACCCACTTGCACCCTATGGGCCGCGCCCCTTCGGGTGGTTCCACCAAAGTCCATTCTTTGTTGGTATACATGGATTCCATCTCGGATCTCATGGCTTCTAGCCACTTCTGAGAGTCTGGGCCTTCATGGCCTCTTCATAGGTAGTAGGCTCATCATCTATGAGCATCGTGTCACCGTAATCGGTCACGAGAAGTCCATACCTCTCGGGTTCCTGGCGCACTCTACTAGATCTACGAAGCTCTTGTGTTACCTGAACAGGTTGCTCCACAACTATTTGTGGTTCCTGTTCATGTTCCATTATCGGTTAAGTGATTTGTGGTTCTTGAACCTCTTCAAGTTCTACACTCCTCCCACTTGCTTCTTTAGAGACAAACTCTCTTTCTAGAAACACGCCGGTCCGAGCAACAAACACTTTGTTCTCAGTTGGATTGTAGAAGTAGTAACCCTTAGTTTCCTTAGGGTACCCGAAAAATTTACACTTATCCGATTTTGGCCCTAGCTTGTCTGATTGTAAACGTTTTACATAGACATCGCAGCCCCAAATCCTCATGAACGACAGTGTGGGACGCCTCCCACTCCACATCTCATATGGTGTCTTCATGACTGACTTAGATGGAACACGGTTAATGGTGGAAGCTGCACTTAATAGAGCGTGGCCCCAAAACGATAACGGAAGATCGGTTTGACACATCATAGATCGAACCATATCTAATATGGTTCGATTCCTCCTCTCAGACACGCCATTCCATTGTGGCGTTCCGGGTGGAGTGAGTTGGGACACGATCCCACACTCTCTAAGATAGTCATCCAACTCTTGGTTCAAGTATTCTCCTCCACGATCTGATCGTAGAGCCTTGATACTTTTGCCAAGATGCTTCTCTACTTCATTCTTAAATTCTTTGAACACTTCAAAGGATTCAGATTTTGCCCTCATGAGGTACACAAATCCATATCTACTGTAGTCATCAGTAAATGTAATGAAGTAGACGTAACCACCCCTGGCAGGCGTGGCAAATGGCCCACACACATCAGTATGTATGAGCGCCAATTGCTCACTAGTTGTCTCACCATTCTTATTGAAAGGGGACTTTGTCATTTTTCCCGATAAACAAGCCTCACATGTCTCATATGATTCAAAATCAGATGAGTATAGTAGTCCATCCTTATGGAGTCTAGATACACGTTTCTCGTTTATGTGGCCTAAACAACAGTGCCATAAATAAGCAGGATTTAAATCATTTATTTTAATCCGCTTGGTATTAATGTTGCAGACAGGATTGCTTAGATCAAGGACATACAGTCCATTAAATAATTGCGCTCTAAAATAGTGAATATTATTCAAATAAAAGGAACAACAATTGTTCTTTATTGAAATAATAAAACCATCCTTGTCCAAAAAAGAAACAGAAATAATGTTTCTTCTCATAGCAGGCACAAAATAGCAATTATTTAATTCTAAAACTAATCCTGAAGACAGAGATAGCTCGCACACGCCCACGGCCAACACATAAACTTTTTCTCCATTCCCAATGCGCAAATCTATCTCTCCTTTAGCCAATCTTATACTTCTCTTTAGATCCTGCACATTTCGACAAATGTGAGATCCACATCCAGTATCTAATACCCATGAGGTAGAGAAAGTTAAATTGACATCTACAACAAAAATACCTGATGGTGGTGGAATCACTATTCCAATCCTCTTGTCCTCCGGATATTTTGGGCAGTTCCTCCTCGAGTGTCCAGGGTGACTGCAGTAGTGACACTCACCTTTAGTCACACCTTTGGCAATGCCACCAACAAGCTTAAGGGCAGGTTCCTTGGACTTGGAAACTGACTTGCCTTTGCCCTTGGAGGATGAGGCAAACCTTTTGCCCTTTCCTTTCTGCACCATCATAATGTCCTTGCCCTTACCTTTGTTGATGCTCAGTTCAGCTGTCCTCAACATATTCAGCAAATCAGGCAGTGGTTTCACGATCTCGTTCATGTTATAATTCATAATGAACTGTCCATAACTCTCGGGAAACGATTGCAACACGAGATCGGTTGCCAACTCTTGGCCGATCGGGAACCCTAGCCGGGCGAGATTCTCCAAGTACCCGATCATACGGAGTACATGGGGTCCCACCGGGTTCCCTTCTCCAAGATTATACTTGAACAGTGCCTTAGAGACCTCATACCTCTCAACCCTTGCCTGCTCTTGGAAGAGCTGCTTCAGATGCTCGATCATTTCGACAGCATTCATGTTTTCATGTTGCCTCTGAAGCTCAGAAGTCATGGTGAATAGCATAAGGAAGGCCGCATCATTAGCGTCATGAACAAGCTTTTGATACGCCTTTAGAGTTGTAGGTCTTTGGTTCTCTGGACCTTCTGGAACATGCTCCTCTATTGCGTACAGTTTCTTCTCTTGCTTGAGAACAATTCTCAAGTTTCTGTACCAATTAAAAAAGTTGGTTCCAGAGAGCTTTTCCTTCTCAAGGACAGATCGTAGGGAATGTTGTGAACTCGATGAGTTGTTTTCCATTTGGAATTCTACAAAAGGAAAATACGCAAGTTTTAGTATTTGTGAATTTATGACTATATTCAATAATGGCTAGTTTATCAAATATAGCTCCAAATTTTTTTCTACGGATTAATAACCCTCAAGATATTAATGCAGAAAATATCCTTATATTTTCTAGTAGGCCAAGATTCATGTTTCATCTCCTTATGATCTTGCTTTGGCAAGTCACCCATATTTTGACTACTTTAGGTAGGAACAATTCCAATTGCATCCCTTATGCAACTCTTGGTTCAAGTGGGCAAATAACTCCTTATTTATCCATCCATATGGATAATCCCAATTGATTGCCTCTAGGTTTCTTAATTATATTAATAGCCTAGTTGTGTTAAACCTCTTATTTAAACAATTGCACATTACTAGCTTGTGCCATCGCATTCCATCATTATGAACCAAGTCGCCATGCTTTGGCACGCACGAACTTGATAAATCATGATGATAATGAGTATTTAAATAACGAGAATGCAAGAACACAATATTTGAATTTTGAGGGTTTTAAATTCAATGTATTATTGTTTTGTTGATCAATATCAACGAATCTATCTATTTGAGTTTGGGCACAACTCCAAATAATAGATCCGGGTTGTCTAATTATCTTATTATCCTAATTGCATGCATCATCCATACACCAACCACAAATAATAAGACAATAAATTAAACAACCACAAAACATAAATAAAACGTGATGTGGATATGGCCTTTTCTAGAGTAAGATAATTCCAAGCCAATGGAATTATCTATGAACCCTAAAAGCAAACACATCTCCATGCGTCTTGATCTTTTGGTCCATCCTTCATATTCATGTGGAATGCTCCATGCTTCATGCTCCATCATTTGTGGATCCTTTTGGCTTTGGGCTTCTTTTCTTCAAACTTGGCTAACAACCTACTCTATCTAGCATTAGCTAATAACTATACTAAATACAATAAATATCAAAAGTTGAGAAAAAAAATGGCTCGCAGGCCATAAAACCCTAATTAATTATTACAATTAATTGATCAGCTCGCAGGCCGTAAACCAAACCACAAAAATTAAACATCCACATGAAACCACATCCTAAGGCCATATCTAATCACCATGCGAATTGCACATAAAAAGTTAAAATCCAATTTTAACGCGCTTGGTCAATTTTAATTGATTTTAGGATATTCTAGGGTTAAAACGGTCCATAGGGCCCAACAATCCAATTGCCCGGGCCCAAAAGTGAACCGCAAGGCCCTAGGGCTGGCCGGCCCCTAGCCGACGCGGCTAGGCCACGGGCTAGGACTGCCCCGGCCCCTAGTGCGGCCTTGCTTGGGCGGCAAGCAAGAGGGGGCGGTCCCTTTAGGGGGGCCGAACCTCTTAGGGAGTTGTTTCCAAACCAACTTCCTTTCTTGGTGCCCAAGTTTGGTTGTTTCCTTGTTTGGGAAGAACTCCTTCATCCCCAAGGATGCCCAAACCCTAGATCTAAGATCCTAAAGTTTCTCAAACTCAATAATTCATACATTCAATGCAAAAACTAGATCTTGTTATGATTGATTATTGACAAATTGCATCATATGCTTGGTTTATCTTGTTTTACGCGATTAACAACAATTTTAAGGTGTAAAACTATCAAAACGTAACACATAAACCACGTTTATCCTCTACGACCTGTGGCTCTGATAACACTGTAGGGTTTTGATTCATGGATGCGCAACGGAAACAATAATTAAACATGCAAAACCCTCCAAGGATCACAAGTCAAGAGTCATAAAGATGGTAAAGGAAGAAATCAATTAACACACCTTAGGGTTCTCCTTTGATGACTTCAAACGCGGATTATGTCACGTTCTCTATAGTTGATCAACGCCTAGAGTTGATTTCTAGATCTTCCAATCCTTGGTGCTAGCCCGGAAAGAGGAAGAGGAAGAATAATCACGCAAAACGAGACCAAACCAAGGAGGTTCGGCCTCCTTGAAGCCGACGGGGACGGGCGGCGGCAAAGGGGGGGGGGGGGGGGCGGCGTGCTCCTCTTTGCTTGCTTGCTCTCTCCTTTTTGTTCTCTTCCACTCAAGTTATGATCTAATGAGTCATAAGTGAGGGAAGGAAGGAAGGTCCTTTATATAGTCCAACAAATCCTTGCCAACTATCTAAAGGAGTTATTCTAGTCCTACTAGAATTCAATTTAGTCCCTTCCTTGCAAATTAGTCCCTACTAAGTTTGCAAGGTTTTGCAAAGTGATCCTTCTGATTAATTAATCCAATTAATTAATTCCCAAATATAGTTCAACTCTATCTAGCGTGTGACCCCATAGGTTCTATCTAGTTGGTAGCAACTATTGGCTTATATGGAGCGATTTCAAGCAAAACATCCATTCTAGCCAACTAATAGAATAGTCATGTTGACAACCTTTGTGCAAGTAATTGTCTCATCCCTTTGTCTCTATATCCGGATTGGACACGAGACATACAAGTCACACTCGTATATCCAATCAACAGTTTCTCGATCCATGGGAATAGCCTTATTCGTGCAAATAACATCAATATCCCATATTGATTTATTTGAGTCTGGCCAGACATTCTATAAGCACTATCCCTCGAGTGGCCTAGGATATTTGCTCCCGTTATGTGGGAGGGACAAATTCTATATACGTCCACTACGATCTCTAAGCTTGCTTCTTATTGTATCCGGTACACGCCTTTATAACTACCCAGTTACGGTGTAGCGGTTAACGCTACCAAAATCAAAATAATCCACAACTAGAATATCTAGTGACTTCAAGTCTAAGGATGACAATACCATTGCACCGCGAGAAGCGCTTGTGACTCAACATAACGTGTATGTAGCCTTCTCGGAGATGGGTCAATCCAGTGCGTCATTACCCTTAATGCACACCTATGTGTTGGATCATGATATCTCCATATCAACCCAACCCCATACTAGTCTATAGATGATTGTCCCATTAATCATTATACTTGACAAGGGATATTTAAGATAAACAACACAATTGTAAATCTAAGGTCTTCATTATATTAAATATCCAATAAATAATAAATGAATTTCTAGCCACAAAAAAATTCATACTAAACTAGATTGCCTCTAGGGCATCTATTCCTACAATTACTCCTAATGCATACCAATGTGTTAGACTTGATATCTCCATATCAATCTACAAACATACTAGTCTATAGTTGATCGTCCTATTAATCAATATATTGGACTAGGGATATTTAAGATAAACAACACATTGTATCTAAGGACTTCATTATATTAAATATCACAATAACTAATAAATGAATGTTCTAGTAGAAACATTGTTCATACTAAATAAGGAACCTATTCCAACAGAGATGTCTTGAATGGGATGTCGGTTGAACTTGTCAAGATTTATACCGACGATAATGGTGCTGATATGATGACGAAGTCAGTACCGGTTAAGAAACTTGAAGTCAGTACCGGTTAACCAATGGTGCTGATAATTGGTGTTTGTCTAGTTTTAATTTATTGTCTTCAATTGCATTGTCATACTCTCTTTTAAGTTGCACGCCTTTGGGGGAAAGTTTGATTCTTGGGTGTATTTGCTTCCGCTACGACTTCGTGTAAGTTGCGTCTTTGAGCTCGGATTCCCGAACACATTGTAAATAACTGCATTTTATTTTATTTAGAATAATGTTACAGATCTCACCAATATCTCCCACTCATCTCTCTCCCTAGTACAAAATTGGTAATGTGATATAGTAGCATGATTACATTATTGTAAAAGAGAAATGCTAATGAACCCACCGATATATCCCACTCATCTCCCACCTTCCTTCTAAAACAATGCAATCATGCTAAATCTATATCTATAGAAAAGAAAGGAAAATAGACTACTTTTGTGCCACGTAGGTTCTGAGAAGCATTCTAAGAATGACAAATGTCATCTTTCTTTGTCCTATTGTCATAAATGTGGAGTGTATATGCCAATTAAAAATTGCCAAATTGGATTTTTGAGACATGTCATATTAACTCTAAATATCTTCACCATTCAAAATGGTGTTTTCTATACCAGACTTTTTATTTTACTACGTCTTGAGAACAACAATTTTGATTCTCCCATCTTGTATGATACAACTAATATGAGTTGTTTTGAACAATTGCAATAGTCTAAACTTTTAGATTATTGTGATATAATTATATTCATTAAATATAAGTTAAACATAAAAAGCTTCTATGTCTCATAAACTCCCCCAGCTGTGTCATAAACCAAATTCAATGGACATCTCATTAAACCTTTGATTGACCTTCCATTACATGTCATTGAACAAGAATGAAGGTGCTTCACCACCATGCTAATTTATGATTTCCTTTTATTTGTTTGTATTTCAAATTTTTATCCAACACCATGAATCAAATTGCCATCAAATTTCGATTCCAAATTTTCAGATCAATTGAGTTCACAGGTTATGCTATGCGGCTATGCTTCAAAGAAGATGCAATTGAGCTGATGATAGACATTATGCATGCACATGCCAATTTATCTCTTCCAAGTCAGTGCGTACATCCATATTTTTTTAAATGTATTTATCTTTTACATATTTTTCCTTATCAATAGTCTCTCATTGTTGCATTAGTTGATCCGCACTTAATTTTTACTCTAAAACGTTCAGAAAAAGGGTTGCTTATCTCCTCACTGAGTGTTTCAACTCCGAATTTTTTATTAATCGACTTCACATGTTATACTATGCAGTTATGCTTCAAAGAATGTTGCAACTGAGCTAATGATAGATATTATACATACACATGGAGATTTATCTCTTCCAAGTAAGTGGCATAGGTCAATCATATTTTTCTTATTGTATTTGTCTTTTACATATTTTCCTGATTTAATAATCTTTCATTCTTGCAATCGTTGCTCCCCGCTTATTTTTTCCCTATGAAACGTTAAGAAATCTGGCTCTTTGTGACTACAGTCTTTTCAATTTCTCAACTTGTTGCGTATGGCTTGATCTTCTTATCAACCTTACAATCTCATAGAGAATTAGTATAACTAACCAGATTTTTGAAGTCTCCTAATGAATAAGTATGAATCCTACTTTGCTGGTCTATATAGATAGCACCACCATGGTTCCACTTATGAATCATAATTCCATATATCCATTTAGTCTATGATGTCTATTTTCAATGCTTCATCAACTACACCAATAGCCTACTTGAGGATGTTATATTGTTATTGTTATACTCTCACGATCACTCACGCCTCACGAACGAATAAATAATCGACAAAACACCAAGTTTATGTGGTTCGCTAGCCCAAATCGAGCTAACTACATCCACGACGAAGAAAGACCTTTATTTATAAAGAGGAACGATTACAATGAAGTACATACATGTTCTAAACCCTTATGAGCCTATTTATAGTGCTAAGAACTGTCCCAGAGCCGTCCTAGATAGATTAGGAAACAATTCGAAAAACTTGCAGGAGCAGACTAGGTGGTGCGACCTAATTTACTAGGTCGTGCGACCTCAAAATTAGGTCGTGCAACCTACTCCGAAAAACTTGCTGCTCCGGATGTTTTTCACTAGATCGTGGGACCTACTTACAAGGTCGTGCGACCTACCTGAAAACATGATTTTTTTTTTTTTTTTTGCTTCTTTGCTCTCCATCTTGGTCCCTTTGGTCCCCATTGTTGCTTTTGATGAATTCTTTAACTTATTCAAAACACAAATCCAACAAATCTCCACCTGGACTTGAATTATCTCATGTAGCAACAACAGCTCCTTTTCTTGCAAATAAAGCTTGCCTCCTCCGCACCAAATGTCTCATGTCACGGAGACTCACTGGACCCCCGTCGGGTCTGACATGCCCCGAAGGGCTCACTGGCTCATAATGTTGAGCAATTCAAGATAATGATAAAACTTTCTATCCGGAACCGGCTTGGTGAACATACCGTGGGTTTATCAGCAGTCTCCACCTTCATCACCTTTATCCTTCTTTCACTTCTCAGAAAATGATACCTGACATCAATATGCTTGGTCCTTTCATGATGAACCTAGTCCTTCGTCTAGCAAATTTCACTCAAGTTATCACAGTAGACTATCGCTTGATCTTGATGCAGTCCTAGATCATTGACCATTACCTTAAGCAAATTACCTTCTTTGCTGCTTTCGTTAGAGCCATGTACTCTGCCTCTGTGGTGGACAAAGTCACCGTCGGCTGAAGCGTCGCCTTCCAACTCAGAACAGATGCTCCCAGAGCAAATATAGCCCGTCATTGATCTTCTACTATCAACATCCCCTGCATAGTCCGAATCCGAGGAACCTGCTACCAAGATGTTTTCATGTGACCCATAGCATAGGCCAATGTCTGACGTACCCTTAAGTTACCTAAATATCCGTTTCACCGTCTACCAATGGTCCCTACCCAAATGAGCCATAAAATGACTAACCACACTAACAGTGAATGCTAAGTCCATTCGAGTACAGACTATAGCATACATAAGACTTCCAACTGCGCTAGCATATGGAACCTTGGACATGTACTCCTTCTCCTCCTCAGTCTGAGCGGTGTACAGTCCCAACTTGTTGTTAGTTGCCATAGAAGTATATGTATCTTTAGTTGATAACATCCCGAATCTTGTCAAGATCTTCTAGATGTATCCCTACTCTGACAAGAAAATGCTTCTTCTTCTTCCTCTCTCTATAGATCTAAACTCCCAATATCTTCCGAGCACCTCCCAGATCCTTCATATCGAATTCTGCAAAAAGGGACTATTCAGTTCTCAGATGTCCTTGATATCTCGAGTTGTAATCAGAATATCATCCACATACAGAAACTAGGTAAATACGTGATCCACTATGCAACTCTTTGTTATACACGCAACAATCATACCTTCACTTTTGGTAACCAATCTTCATCATGAAGCTGTCAAACCTCATGTACCATTGCCTCGGTGACTTCTTAATTCCATAGAGAGATCTCTTCAGCTTGCACACGTGGTTCTCTTTTCCGGGAACTTGGAACCCTTCCGGTTGGCTCATGTATATCTATTCTTCCAACTTTCCATGTAGGAAAGTTGTCTTAACATCCAATTTCTCAAGTTCTAGGTCGTGGTGTGCCCCTAAAGCTAGTAATAGAAGAATGTATAACCACTGGTGAGATTTTATCGTTGTAGTCAACTCCCTCTTTCTGATTGAACCCTCTTGCAACTAGCCTTGCCTTATACTTGACGCCCTCTCCAGATGTAGTTCCTTTGTTTCTTCAGAACACCCACTTGCAGCTGACTATCTTCCTTCCCGCAGGCAATTTAACAAGTTACCAAGTCGAGTTCTTGCTAAGAGACTCCATATCTTCTCCCATCGCGGCAATCCATTGCGCTGACTCAGAACTAGATATATCGGCCTTGTACCTCTTCTGCTACCTGTAATGCATATCCCACCATACCATCATCCCAGTATCTTGTCGGAGGCTTTATGAATCTCCTCGGTCTTCCTTCAGTGATACTTTGATGAACTGGTTCCTCTAGTGTAGACGCATCCTCACTATCAGACTCTTCTGCTTCTTCCTCTTCGACTTCCGGTGGCGGTTTAGGGATTTCGAATCCTTAGGATCATGAGGATTCGATTCTACCTCCACCTTCTTCTCTGCAAATCCAAGCTCCACCTCCACGGAGTTCTTCAACATAAGAGTCTCATCAAAGACTACACTTCTGCTAAGTATAATCTTTTTGTCTGCCCATATCTTGTATCCCTTCACATGTATTCCGAAACCCATGAATACTCCCTTCTTAGATCTTTGGTCTAGTTTTCCATCATCAACGTGATAATAGACAACACAACCTAAGACTCTCAAATACGAGTAATCCACTGCTCTACAGGACCAGCCTTCCATAAGAATCTTGCATCATATACCTGCGTGCGGGCTCCGATTTATGAGATAGCATGCCATGGAAACCTGCTCTCCCCAAAAACCTCTTGAAAGACCTACATTCGAAAGCATGCACCTTTATTTTGATAGAAGTATTTGATTCATTCTCTCGGATACACCGTTCTGTTGCGCAGTCTCTCGGATAATACCTCTTGAAAGACCTGCATTCGAAAGCTTAGGATGACTTGGATATTCGTGACGAACGGTGCGATTCGAAAGCATGCACCTTTATTTTGCTATAAGAAAATATGTGTACCTGCCAATAGCCTCAACTCGAGATGGACCCCCGCAATCCGAATGGATATAATCTAGAGTAGATTTTGAAAGTTTGTAATGTAGACTAAATACAAGACCAAAATACTCTAGAAGGGGGGGGGGGTGCTGAATCGAGTATGGAAAATTTTTTCTAAACACAAATTTTAACTAAGTAAATATGTGAGAAACTCGAATCTCAAGGCCTTGAGTTTTTAGAAAACTAGTCAGAAACTTTCTAAGGAAAACAGAAAGCTTCAAGGCCTTGAACTACCACTAGTTCTGAGCAGTTTGTAAACCCTAGTTTGATTTGAGTTTCTTGCAACAGAAAATAACAAAACTGTAAAGCAAAATACACAAGGAAGTTTACAGAGTTCAGTCCCAATGGACCTAATCCTTGCCTGAAGGATCTAACCCACCAGGATTGGGCAAACACTTCTTATTACTCACACAGAAACAACCCTAGATCTTCAAGCCTAAGTGAATTCCCTTACACCTATACAGCTTGTGGTTCCAAACCTATCTAGTACCAGCTACTAACTATTGAGCTAACAAGAACCTCTTGCTGTTCACTTGAACAACCAACCACAAGGTTTAGCGAGGTTTTAGATATACAAAAGATAACCAGATTAAAAAAACAGAAGAAGAACACAGTAGTAGAATAATCTTGTGAAGGCCTATATGTGTTCTTAAGAAAACTGGAATGATTGATCTTATGAAAGCTATAATTGAAGCCTGAATGTATGTGTGTTTGAATGTCCCATCTTCCACTAATTTTCCACACCTCTCTCAGTTCTCTGCAAGCTTCCCTTTTCTTTAAAAAATCAAACCAGTCTATTATCCACTCTCTACAACTGAATGAGAGATTTTAGGATCTCAGTTCCTGCAAATCCTCATCCTTTCCAACTACAATTCAAACAACTTTGATTAGATGTCTGTTGGATTTTTTTGAGATTGCATTTGCACGTTTAACAAACTTGCAACAACATTAAAACACAGCAACAACAAAATCCAAAAATATAACAGACTAAGTCTGTTTGGATTTCCAGTTTCTGAATAAAAACTGGATCAAGTGAATAAAACAATAATATGATTAACTTCTGAAACATATAACTCATGATAAAATAGTTTAAGGCTTTTAGAAGTCATTAAACAATCATAATGATAAAGATTAAATCATGCAAGAAATAATCAAATTAAGTCTGTAAAAATTGTCAGCAGCTAAGGCACATCTCAAGGCCTTGATACTCTGAACATGCTTCACAGTCTTTCAATGTTGAGACCAGAAATCTTAAATTCTATCTGATCGGGATATCTGCGATTGTGTTAGATGTATAAAGAATATATAACATATATATTTGCAGAAATCTCTGATCTTAAACATCAGATACAACTTTCAACACAAGATTATTAGAGCATACAGTATAATAAAGCTACTCTCAAGGCTTTGAAGCTCTGATCAGTATCTCAAGGCCTTGGAGCCTTGAAAATACTTTGTCTTTGTCTTTCATCACTCAAAACAGTTACTTCTCAAAACACACTTAGAAGTCTTTGAGTCATAAATCTCCCCCTTGATGAAAGAAAAAACCAATAATCTTGTGTAAATATCCCTGCAACTCCTTGTAAGAATTAGATATCAACATTTTGCAGAAACAATAAACAGTAATACCAGTCAAACCACATTAACAAAAATAACCAGCAATCACAGATCACAAATAATCACAGAACATAATTTATTAACACAATTTATTAGCTAAACTTATCCAAACAAAACTAGCACATAATTTCTCCCCCTTTTTGACTTTCATCAAATAAAGGTGAAGAAATGTTGGATCATTACTCAGAGTCTTAAAAAAACTTAACAAAAAAAAATTCCTACTGAATGTCAAGGCCTTGAGAATAGAAAAGAAGAAAAGAAAAGACAGAAAGAAAGTATCAAGGTTTTGGTCTTCTCAAATCTTCACTTCCTTTTTTATGCTAGGCCTTTCTCTGAGCCTTCTCCAACCTCTTCATCACTTTCAGCATCTTTAGCAGACTGATTCTCTTCTTGTTCACCATCTACTTCAGCAACAACTTCCTCAATAATCTCATTCACCATCTTGTTCTTAATCTGCAATGAATCACCTTCTGTAGCTGCATCAACACCTGTGTTTTCACCAACTTCTTCATCATCAGTTTGCTCATACAAATCCTTCGAAGTGAGAACCACTGGAATAGGCTTCTTTTTCTTCTTCAAGAATTCACCTAGCCTTTCATCTGAGTCAACACTCGTGTCATGACTAGTAGCAGAAGGAATCTTTTCCAGCTTCAAACCTTTAATGACAACATCCAATTTTCCATTCATCACATTCATCAAAACCTTGAACTGATTAAAATCAGAAGATAGATCAAATAGCCTTTGTCTAAGATCTTCAATCTCAACCAGCTGATCTTCAAACTTCTCAACCAACAGAGAGTAATCCTCATTTTCTTGTCCCCTTGCTCTTGTAGCCCCCTTAGGTTTAACAAACTCTTTCTCTTCAAGCTCAGCTTTTGATAACTCTGAATAGAACTTTGTGTACGAGGGAATCCTTTGTGGAAGATTCAATGTACACCAAGAGAAGGGGATGAGAAGAACACAGTACGAGTAGATTGTGTGTCGGGAGAGAGTAAGGCAATGGCAACTGTATGAGAGAGAGACATAATTATGGCGGAGCTTCCGCGTAGTTCTGGTTATTCTTCGTATGTAAGGAAGTGTTAATAATCCTATATACAGTGAAGAATATGAACGTTGTAGTGGGTTAATGCGCCCATTAATGGCGGCTTAATTACCTTAACCACAACAGCATGTTCGTCCACATATATGGGGACCGTTACGCACTTCGTCCGCGTATATAGGAATCGTTATGAGGTTGAACGCGATTATATAACTCGTTCCATAAAACTCTCAAAGCAGTTACTAAAGGTCGCGCGCAGGCTTGGTTGTCGCTCGCGCGCGACATGACTTACTCTAGCCTCGAAACCACTAAGTCCATACAAGTCCCGTGTGGTGGTATGCGAGGGCCCTGTCGCGCAGCCCCCACGCGGATCAGCCCGGGTGATGATCCAGTGTGTGTGGAGCATAGCTAGGTGCGCTTTATGATCGCCACGTGGCTAAGATCTGCCTATCTAGAAAGCACTATCTACACTAGCCCCGTTTTTGCGCGTGAAAACGCCTAGTCGGATAGGCTCTAATGCGCAAAAACCAGTGCACACGTCGTTGCCACGCACCAATTCAAATCCACGCAAAATCAGCCCCCGTGCGTGCCATTATGACCTAAAATCCCTAGAGTCGTGCCGTCTGTTCTATTAGGGTTTTAGGCGTGACGTCAGCATCATCCTGTGATTGCGCGATTCGACGGTGACGGTTGTGATTCGACCACTGAAAGGACGCGACTCTTCAGTGTCTTTGAATAAATACTCCATGCCCTCTATTGTTGCAAAGTATCACTTCTCTCTCTAAAGTGAATGTTACCTGAGAGCCTTCAATTCAAGTAATCAACAACTAGTTCTTTCTTGTCAATCGTCTCCTTCAACTTGCTTCATCAAAACAAGGTTGTCTTTGCTCAATTTCATTAATGTATTCAAATATCCTTTGAACTGTCTTGGATCTGCAAACCCATAACTATTTGGAATACGCCATTTATTGAAAACTGCGAAAGAGGTATTTCTTAAACCCTAAAAGATTGAATCACCAGATTGATACGAATTTCGAACAATAAATTTCTTCAATTCTGAGATTCTAAACCCAGAACTATACCATAACTGTTCATTTTCTTCTTTTTTCAAAATAACCCAGAATTGCTTCCTGAATCTGAAATGGGTATATTTCTCCCCCCCCCCATTTTCTTGCTTTTCTGCAGAAATGGCCAAGACAAAAGGTTCCAAGCCTGCTAATGAACCTGAAGAAATTCCTGATCTTCCAAAAACCCTGTGGAGGAAAGCCCCCTATCTAGGTGGGAAAGACTTTTATCATGCTAGGGTTAAGGTAAAGAATCTACCAGCTCCCGCCCCCTCTGGAGACTTGCTAATATTGACCCCCCTTACAACTTCAGCCATGTTAGAGTTAATCGATTTTAAAGACGTGGTAAGATTGAGGATTGAAAATGGGTTATTCCCACATACTGAAATTTCTACCCAAGCCTTCGCACAGAAGATGGATCTGATGGATGAGTGGATTGACCATGTACTGACTCACCATGCCATCACATTTGACGATGTTGTGATTTATTTCACTGTTCGTGCTATGAAGGGTGTTGCCGTGAATTTGGATCCGACCATGCTTCTAAACCTTCTTTCTCGCTACTCACCAGCGACCCATACCTTTTATTTTGCTGAATTCGAGGCTGCTCCAACTTTGGAAGATGTACAAATTCTATATGACCCTTCCACGATGGGTGAAGTGGATCACTTGAGCGCTTTGGAACCTGGTCCAGAGCTTACTCTATATGCGCAGATGGAGGAATGCTTGACTGAGGTGAAGAAAATCTCTACTCGGTGGACATCTGTGAAAGTGCTTCCTGAATGGCAGCTAGATGAGACCTCTACAAAGAACACTTGGGGAAGGTGGGTGCAATACTTCTTTCGTGACTACGCGGATGGAAAAGTCACCAAGGAAATTCTGGATATGGATCTAGAAGCAAAGATTTACATAGAGGGGAAGGGGTATCATCTGACCTTGTGCGTCTTTCTATGCGCCTGTTGTCGAGGTACTTGATCGACGGTCATCCTCATGATGGGGTCTTTTATCATGTTCTCCCCCTAGCTGTTAAGTTAGCCCTTCGCCAGAAAGTCGCACTTGGCCCACTTGTACTAGGGACCCTATATCATCGAATGGACCAACTAGTAGTCGCGATCAAGGAGTCACGTGGGCGTCTTGATGTGTTAACTTTTGTCAACATTTCATTCCTTACCATGTGGGTTTTCGAAAGGTGGCCTTCTTATGCTCTTGTTCCCTCTAGGCCCAGTAAGTAGTGCGTTCCTGGTGCGGAGAATGCACTTCCTAGTGGGAGAGCTGCTCGATCGTACAAAACTAATCTTCCCGAGTGCACATGGAGTCTGATATGCGATGACCGGAGCAAGTTTACAACTATACCTTATGCTACACGCATTGAAAATGTGCGATGTTTTCCAAAGCTGTACCCTACTAGATCTGGTTTCTACTCGGAAGAGCTCCTTCTCAAAGGACATGATCGCTATGGCGAATTCTTCTGCTGGTGCTTGAGAGGTTCCCTTCCTTCTCTTGACGAAAATTTTTCTGAGCTAACTCCCAGATATGAAAAGATCACAGTCGATGTTGACCCAACTCGCGTCTCTCCCCAATTTGGTTTTGATGCAGTGGCGCCTTCCATTTGCCTAAGTCAATCCCAAGGAATTGCTACAAGCGGCTGCTGATGGGTAAGTGAAAAACGATCTTTCTGAGTAGCTTGCCCTTCATCCAACCTTCAGGTAGTCGTGTAGGTTGCCTTTCCAAGAATTGGATTGCTCACTGGGTTGCCCAGCAGGCCCGGTTTGAGACGCACTCAGCTCCTACTCCTAGTAAAGCTCCTGTGATTAAGAGGAATGTCTTTCCATTCCGCCCCAATTGCAGCTTGGATGATACCCAATATGGTTTTTATTCCTTGCTTGATTCTGATAGTCACTTGTGCCCAGCCACTATTCTTGGGAAGAAGATGACTGCTGTTAGGGAGGGAATTTCGCAAGTAATCAAGTATAGCGAATATTTTGCCAAGGTAAACAACTTTTCCTTTATGCATGAAAGACTCCTTTCTTTTGACACGCTAAAACTTACACCCTTTTTTCTCTTTTTAGGGTTATTTGAGGAGATTCGCATCTGGGGAGCGCTCCAAATCGCTGGCCAACTCTATTGTTGCCGTGAAAAGGAAAGACAAGAAAAGTCCCGTGACAATGGAACTGGCTCCCCTGGTAGAGGCTCGGATACGCGAGGAAATGAATGTGTTTGCTTGCTCGCTGATAGACAATGCTGTTGAGGTGGATGCATAGATTTCCCCAAAGGCCAAAAGGAAAACGGCAGAAGGGCTTTGTGATTTCCTCCCCTCTTAGAAATGCTCCAACTCCGTCTTCTGGGAAGTCTCTCGCATCCAAAGACAAGGGCAAAGGCCGCATGCCGGGCAAGACACAAAAAGAGCTCGCGGTTGATACCTTCATTCCTCTTGGCCAGGAACAAGAGGAAGAGGAGGACGAAGGAAGAGAAGTGAGAGAAGAGGATGATGAAGAAGAAGAAAAGGAAGAAAGCAAAAGAGGAGAAGAAAGAGACGAGACAAGAGAAGAAATATCATAAGGTATCTTGAATGAACTTGTCTTCTTCAAACTTTGGCTTTTTCAATGATTATTGATTAATTTTCTTTCACAGATGAGGACACAGAGACTATCAGCGGCCTTTTGGCCAAGGAGAAGAAAAAGACCAAGGTTCTCGCTCTAACATTTTTGGCGAGAGTATAGACGAAGATATCATTGCCGAGTCTAAGAAGATGGCTGCTAAAGCAGAAGAAAGAAGGAGGAATCTCGAGGAAGATGACATCGAGCTCATGAAAAGGAGAAGCCTGGAAGAACAACATGCTGATAACGCAGACGTTGCTGCCTTGGAATATGCTCAAGAGGATTTTGAGGAAATCGCATGCGGCAAGGAAGGTGAGATTTTTAACCATGCTTTGACTTATCAAGAAGTAATTATTGGTGCGTTAAAGCATTGCTTATCAAAAGATGATATTTGCCGATGGCCAGTAGGCAAGTGTGGCGAACCCTCAGGTAATCATTCAAACAATGTTTGTAAACCAGGCTTGGTAACCCACTCCCTATTGTAACGAGTTTCTTCGCACCACCAGGTCACGCTCACCTTAAAGATGTGCTTAATGAGGATACTCTAGTAGGATATGGTGTCGCATCTTTAACATATGATAACATAGCTGCGATCCCACGTAAGTGTGGAGGTGCTCGCTTTTGATCTCATCAGACTAAAAAAAATTATTTAGAACAAGTTTACCTCAACATTTTCATGTCTTGTATCGCATGTGATGTTGTCATCGCACAGGGTTCTACTGATAATGTGTCCACTAAAAGGGAGGTGATCGGTGAGGCAAGTGTTGACAACTTTGATGAGGACATGCTGGAGCAGAGGAATCATCTCCATACATCTTATGCCCCAGAGTGAAGCTTGCACGTTGAGAAACCCGTCGCAACTACCGAGTATGCAGGAGAACCTCAGGAGGACATTATCGAGGTATCCGATGATATCGAAGCTGATACTGTGTCAAGGGAAGAAGATGCTGAAGCTGAAGTTGAGGAAATGGAAACGGAGGATGCTGGAGCTGAAGTTCATGAAAATGAACAAATCATGAAAGACATAGCATCGCATGAAAATGTCGATGTTCAAATGGATGCTCTCGAGCCACCAAGACATCTCGGGGCTGAAGAAGTTCCTAAGCAAACAGTCGCTGCTGAAATGATTCCCCATACTTCTTTGAGTGTTGCCATTCCTGCGAATGGCTTTGAGCCTTCACAACGTCCCACTGTTCCTTCCACTGAGGTAGAGCCTTTACAAGTCCCCCCTTCATGGAGTTTTTGGGGTTCAGGAGTGGGAACTGACCTTGCAACTGCTGCAACGTATACAATCCCTGCCAACTATCATGAGCGCGAAGTTGCGGCTGATAGGCAAGCAATGCAGCAAGGTCATGCTTCTGCTTCTCAGTGATGCGCATTCCCTCTTTGCGTGAGATCCTCGAAGGAACAAGTATGTCATCATATGTCGCATTCTATACTTTTGTTTAGAAACTTCACATTTCTAAATTCATCATTCTTCTGCCAGGGGTGAGACAATCCGATGTGGATTGGCTCATAAAGATGCGCCTTTCATACCCATGGTCATTTGCAAGAACTCTGGAGCTGGATCCTTTTGACAGAAGGCTTTTCTTAACTGAAGCCATCTGGATTTTGGAGCAACTGTCCGCAGCTACCCCCCACGACCATTTCACCTGATAGCGCGCGGTTGCTTTATGGCACATGCAGGGGTCTTCAGGCTAAAGATCAAGGCAAATTGGACTTCAGTTTTCTTCTCAAGAGGGTCACCCAGATCCTCGCGTCTGTGAGTCTGAAGCATGGCTACCACAACCTCGCATCTGAAAGACGGAAGTTAGAGGAACAAAGGAAGAAGGCTGAAGAAGCTGCCAACCTCTTTCATGCGATGAAGGCCAAGTATGAGGAATTGAAACAAGAAGTGAACCACGCGAAAGAGGCTTTGCTTCCATTTTCTCCGGAAGATCCTTTAATCAAGGATTTATTTTAGAAACAAAAATATTATTTTAATGCTAGTGTTTCTCCCCCTTTTTTTATTTAAAACATTTGGATCTTCATGTCCCATTTTGCCCTTCTGTGGATTTTGCACTCGTATCTTGATGCATATCAATTATGACGTCATATGCTGACGTAATTACCTTGATTTTTGCGCTAGTAATTGATTAGATAAGCACAATTTCCTTGGGAGCCACATCCTTATTATGACTTTCCATCATTAATTAGGGCGTGCCGCTGAATAGTCATAGCCTTTAGTAGGGTAATTGATTTTTACCCCTTTTTGAGACGCAAGTAATTGATTCTTACCCGTTTCCAAAGCCTTGCTGACTCAGCCAGGGAATTGAAGACTCCCTCATGGAGTCTATATAAGCCTTGCCCCTTTCTATTTGGTTTCTTCATCCCAAAATGTGGCTTACCATGAGTCCTTACGACTTTTGGCATCAGTGCTCGTCCTTTGTCGATTCATGTCAATTTCGGGCATTGAAATGTGAGTTTGTGCCTTGTTCTATAGAAACAACGCCTAAGAACTTCTTTGAAAAGCTTACCGATCCTCATAATCTTTTTGAAGAAGATCCACGTAAGATTTCATGCTTCTGCAAATATTCTTCTTTGTTTATTATGTTTGCAGGTCGTATCTTTGATAATCTCGCGGCGTGGCACGGTCCTGTACTGACCTCACTACCGAATCGTAATGAATGGTGTGTTTCTCCTCTAGCTTTCTTGGAGGAGAACTATTTGCCACCATTGTTTTGAACAAGGTGTGACGAGATATTACGCTCGTCTTTTTGCACAATAAGCTTCCTGCCCCAGGAGCTGTTCTCCCACTTGTTCGTCACGTCCGCAGGCGTCAAGACATGAGGTTCATCTTGCATGTATCTTGGGCAGAAGATCAATCTAGAGCCCTATTCTGATCTAGGACCTCGACGATAGCGTCCCGTCACATAGCTCTTGTTAGGACCCGTAGGCCGTTCATTTTAGAGTAGGAATTTTCGTGAGTGTAACTTTTGCTTGTAAGCTACTATCTAGACAGATAAATTGTAAGTCATTTTGACAGTTAATGAAATGCACTTTGTTATTTGCTGTTTTTATTCGATACAACAAATTGTAATTTCGCATGCGTCTTTGCTATATGATGGAACAAGTTATGTTTCCTTCGCATTTTGCATTCGGGTATTCGTCCGAATAATTAGCTATCTTGAGAAGACAGGCTTTGAATCGCACGAGGCGTTGTTGCTATAGCTTGCTATCTAGGTAAATAGGCTTTGCAACGCACGAGGCGTTGTTTCTATTGCTTGTTATCTAGGCAGATAGGCTTATAGATCAATTAAGATCATGATTCAATGTTGCCGCTATCTAGAAAGATAGGCTCTGCTCGCTCAAGGCGTTGTTACTTTCGCTGCTATTTAGGCAGATAGGCTTTTTAGATAACTTTAAGATCATATTTCAACATTGCTGCTATCTTGGCAATAGGCATTGGATCGCATGGGATCATGTTTTATAGCTACTATCTATGCAGATAGGCTTTTGTCATAAGTGAGCAAACAAGTAAATAAATCAATAGAGACAATCGAGATAATAAAACTCTTCTCATATGGGAGAATCCTTTAATTAAAAGCCGCCTCATATTGGAGGATCATGACTACAAATTCCTCATCGGGGAGGAAACAACGCATAATTTCATGGGAAGACTCGACATAAAATCGAACACACATTTAAGGCTAACATAAAGGGAAGCTAGGGATAATACTTTTTTATCCATCGCATATTGATCGGGCTTGAGGTTGTTGCGGTCCCATGAAGTCTCTCTATGGTTCAGTAACCACTGTCAAAAACCTCTTTTACCTCGAACGGCCCTTCCCAGTTAGCTGCGAACTTTGGATGAGCTGCTTCCCGCATGAAATGATCTGAAGCTCGTAAAACAAAGTCCCCAACGGCAAAGTCTCGGTGCTGAACTATTTTATTGTACGCGCAAGCAATCCTCTCCTTATATCTCTTGTTAGCCCACTTAGCTTATTCACGCTTCTCTTCCAATAGAATCAAGTCATGATCACGTTGATTTTCATACAAGGAATGAAAGGCTAACCTTCCAGAGTTGACTTTTACTTCCGCCGGTACAACGGCTTCAACTCCATAGCATTGAAGGAACGGAGAGACTCACGTGGGGGTCCTTGGCGAAGTGCGATATGCCCACAAAGCCAAATTTAAAGAAGTGGCCCACTTTTTGTGATCATCTGCGACCATCTTACTCAAAATCCTTAGTAGCGTCTTGTTGGTTGCTTCTGCTTGACCATTCCCTTTTGGATACTACAGAGTGGAGCATACTTGCCTTATGTTGTATTCCGGCAGTTTCACGGCCACATGGTAATTTACAAAGGGGGTGACATTATCTGAGAGGATTGTATTGGGGATTCTGAACCGGTAGATGATGTTTTCTTGAACCAATTTTACCACTGCGAGCGCATTTGCTGTCTTGAGCTGTATTGCCTCTACCCACTTGGTAAACAACTCGGTCGCGGTCAAGATGAACTGGTTCCCATGCGAAGCCGGTCGAATGGGGCCGATAAAATCTAGAGCCCAAGTATGAAATGGCCATGGTGTTCCTAATGCATGTAAATCTATAACAGGAGCATGCACGAGGTTGCCCTTAAATTGGCATTCCTGGCATCTTTTTACCTTGGTGAGGCAATCCGCTTCCATTGTGGGCCAAAAATAACCAACTGTGAGGAGTTGTCTCCATAATTTCGCGCCCCTTGATGCTCCACTTGGTGAGATAAATCCATCACCTCTTGCGCTTCTTGGGTATCTAGGCATCTGAGTAAGTTACCCTCATGGCCCCTTCGCCAGAGTACGTTTTCCTGCACCACATATCGTGCCGCTTTTCTTTTAAGTTTCTCTTCTTCCTTTCTTTGATCGGGCTCGATTCCTTTTGTCAGAAAGTCGAAGAGTGGCTTCCTCCAATCTGTATCATCATCAACCAGATTAATTTCCAAAGATTCATTGATTAACGTGCAGCTTTCGCAATTTCCTTGAATGATTGCACCGGCCGTGGACATATCCGGCCAATGAATCCCATATCTTTGGGCCTTTCGGTAAATCGACACTTCACTTTCTCCGCAGGAGTGTTGATGAATCTTTTCCAATAATGCTTGCCCCTCTTGCTGCGAGACGCACCGCATGAGTATTCCTCCCGGACCTTTGTAGTAAAGGGAGTTGTCGTGTATGCAGTACGCTTTAGTGGACGCCCAATTTTCTTTGCTTGTTCCCTCGGCCATTGCACGTAATATCGGTTTTCTCCAATCTTCATCATCCACAGATTCATCTTATCATGCCTCCTCTGTCAAGGCCGGAGTTGTTCGGACTTCGATCAAAATTCTCGCAGGACATTTTTCCGTACTGACCTTAGATCCCAAAGTGGCTAGAGCATCAGCATGCCTATTATCAGTCCTAGGCGTGTGCTCATACTTGACATAAAAAAAATTGCTGTACCCGCTTTTGCACCAAGGTCGTATATGGTAACAGATTTACCTCCTTTAGTCCATTCTCGCCCGAAACTTGTTTGAAAATTAACTTAGAATCCCCCATAACCGTCAGATTGCTCACTTCTAGTGCCCTGGCCGCACGAAGTCCTGCGATGAGAGCCTAATACTCTGTTTCATTGTTGGTTACTGGGAAACCTAATTTGGTGGACATTTGGATGACTTCCCCGTCTGGTTTAGTCAAAACAATTCCGATTGCACCACCCTTCCTTGTTGATGATCCATCGAAGTGAAGCTTCCTATATGGCAACTCAACTGCATAAATTTCAGGCCCTTCTAGTTCCTCCTCGATCATGGGTTCATAGCTGCTATCCGGGAACCGTGCCAGAAGATCTGCCACTGCTTGCGATTTGATTGCTCGTGGTTGAACACACGTGATGTCATATTGCGAAATGGTCATGTACCATTTTGCCAATCTTCCGCAGGGAGAAGTATGACACAAGAGGTATCGTATGGGGTCACTCTTCGTAATCACCACAACTTTATGCGAGGCGAAATAATGCCTTATTTTTTCAATTACAAAGAATAAGTCAAGACAATGGGGCTCGATATCTGTGTACCTTGACTCGGCCGGCTGCACTATGCGGGAAATATAATAGATCGGCCTTTCCTGCCCTTCATATTCTTGAGCTAAAAGCGTTCCTATGGATTTCTTCGTTGATGTTTGGTACAACAAAAGCAGCGATCCAAGCTGTGGTGCAATCATTGCCTTTGGTGATGTCAGCAGGTCCTTCAGTTTCCCAAATGCGGCTTCGTGCTCCCCCGTCCAATTGTATACAGCATTCTTTTTTAGGAGATCGCCAAAGCAAAATGTTATTTCTGCAATGGCCGGAATGAATCTCCGCAGGTAAGACAACTTCCCTAGGAATGTCTTCAGAGTGCTCTGATTATGTGGCGCCGTCATGCTGGTGATAGCCGATACTTTCGCGGGGTCAGGCTCGATTCCTTGGCGATGTATCACGCATCCCAGAAACTTCCCCGAAGTTACTCCGAATGCACATTTCATGGGGTTCATCTTTAGTTGGAAACTCCAGCATCTTTCAAACACCTTCCGCAGGTCCCTCAGATGGTCCGCTTCCTCTTTGGACTTGACAACCAGATCATCAACATAGAATTCCACTTCTCGATGCATCATGTCATTGAACAGAGTCATCATCGCCCTCTTATAAGTCGCTCCCGCGTTCTTGAGCCCAAATAGCATAACCGTGTAGTTAAATATCCCAACCGGCGTAATGAACGCAGTCTTTCATGCATCCTCTGGATCCATCTTGATCTGATTATATCCACTGAAGCCATCCATAAAGCCGAACATCCAGTGCCCGGCAGTGGAATTAATGAATAAATCGAAGTTGGGCAGCGGGAAATCGCCCTTTGGGCAGAAACGATTGAGATCCCTAAAGTCTACGCAGATGCGAAGTTGCCCATTCTTCTTTACCCAGGAGCGATGTTGGCCTACCAAGTAGGAAGATGATTTGGCTCAATGAACTTGGTAGTCAATAACTTGAAAATTTCTTGCTTGATCTTTACGTTTATCTCTGGCATGAAACTTTTCGCACTTTGCTTTACTGGTATAGATCTCGGGATAACATCCAATCTGTGCATAGTCACGCTCATGTCCAATCCAGGCATCTCGTCACACTCCCAGGCCAACACATCCTTATATTCGGTCAGCAATTGCAGCAACCTTGCTTCATCGTCGCCTGTGAGGTCTGCACTCAGAAAAACAGGCCTCTTCTTTTCTTCGCTTGGGCTGAAGAACACCTCTTTTAGTTTCTGCTTCTGGGGCCTCGGCTTGTCTTCCATGCACTCGGGCGCTTCTTTCATTTTATCCTCCAAAACCTCCGACTTCGGCTTGTCCACCTTGGGCCCTCATTCAATTTGACTGCTTTGCCCAGGGATATCCCAATGCCAGATGGGGTACCCCCGCGCACCTTCATATGTGGTAGCACTTATTTCCGTTGGAGTATAAGCTCTCTATATCCTTGCCCGCAGTGTCATGTTTTACCACTCTTTTCAAAGTGTACACATTCTTCCTCTGGTAGGCGACTTGCGGTGCCTCTTCGCGTGTGGACACCTTTTCCTTGGCATCCTCTCTTATAACCATAACTCCTGCTGGTGACTGATCCTTGATGTCTTCCCATCGAGTCAAAGGAGTCGGATTAAAAGGCCATGGCATTTGCTCGTCCGCCATTTCAGTGAACCACACTGCTTCAGTGAGATGCGCCTCATTTAAATTGAAGGGATTTACCGAAGCCGGTATCTCCACTACTCTGTCATTACAGATGGCCTTCATCACCTGGTGAGTTGTTTAGGGAACCGCGTCAAAGCAATGAATCCAAGCTCTACCTATGACCATGTGATACGTAGTATTCGCATTGATGACGTAGAATTTGGCCAAACACTTGATTTTTCCTATCTGGATACCCAAGCGAATCCAGCCCATTGTCATCCGGAAATCACTCCCGAATCCCATCAGTGGGGACGGCTGCCTGACAATCTTCTTCTCTGGGATTCCTGCCAACTTTAGAGTGTTGAGTGAGACCACATTCACGACCGCTCCTCTATCGACAAATGCCCTCTTGAACTCGACATCGTTAATCACCGATGTCACATACAAAGGCTTTTGGTGACTCGAGTCTGTCTTCTTGTCGCTTGCAGAGAAAGTCATAATATTTTCCGTAGAGCGAGACGCCCTAAAGACTTTTCCATTAGAGACTACGATATCTTATTCGAAGTCTTCTTCTACTCTCAGAATCGCTTTTGTCATTTCTTTCCAGCATTTCTCCGAAATGTTCATCTCATCAAAGAATCTGCTGAACCCATGCGACCCCTTCATCCTATCAGCGCGCTCATCCTTGGTGTCCATGCTGTAGTCTTCCTCCTCATGGACTTCAGCAATGATGGGCAGACCATCCTCTGCAATCTCTTCGAGATCCATAATCGCAATCATGGCTACCTCTTTGCCTTTCGGCTCTTGCTCCACATGGGCTGGCAGCGGATTGTTGCGCACATCCTGCCTCTGATCACTGAAAATTAATTCTCCTTCTTTCATTTTTCGACTCACCAGGTGCCTGAGCCTCTTACAGTCAGCTGTGGGGTGCCTAATATTTCTATGGAACTCGCACCACTTTGGGTCCCTCATCATCTCCTTGGAGGGTATTCTTTCGAGTGGAGGCAAAACCCCGTCTTTACACCATTGCTTGCATAAATCAATCACTTCCTCTAATGAACATGGTAGAGGCGGCGCATCTTAAGTCGGAACTCTGGATTGCTTGTGTGGCGAAACTGTATTGACCAGGGCTTCGCGTCCCTTCTTATAACTAAACCTTCCAATCTTGAAAGTGGTTCCCCCTGAGGGTCGTTCAGGGGCGTGCTTTGTCTTTTGCCTTTCCACTATAGGCTTTATGTTCTTTGTGCATTCAATCAACTTTGAAAAGGTAGGAGTTTGCAGGTTGATTAACATACCTTTGTACTTATCTCGCATGCCTTGCAAGCATATCTCTACGAGCCTTCCCTCGAGCACTTCATCTCTGCACTCCAATGATTTGGACCTGAGCTTCTTGATAAAGGTGACACCATCCTCATCGCGCTTCTGATACATACGGGAGAGATGTATCGTCGTAACCTTCTCCTCTATCTGGAAGAACTTTGTGTAGAACTTCTGGACCATGTCATCCCAAGTTTTGACGGATCCAGCCTCTAGTGTTCTATACCATTTATAGGCCACAATACCCAAAGATTTTGGGAACTCGGGCATCAACAAATTGTGGTCAGCCCCAAACGGTCCCATTACGTGCTCATGGGCATCCATAAAGCGCATAACGTGCTCGTGGGCATTCCCATTAACATCATCAAACTTGTCCAACTTGGGGGCCTTATAACCTGCAGGATTAGGCATCAGACAAATCTCGCGTGGAATAGGTGGAGCATTGTCGAACTTCGGAATGATGGTGTCTGCAAAAGGTTGATTGGGCAAGAAGGTCTCTATGCGACGCTGCAACGACGTAATGCATTCTGGTGCACTTCCTCCCCCATCAGGAGGAAGGGTTGCGGCTGGCGGAGACACATACGCCGCAGTTGGACTAGGGGAGTAAACAACGCTGGCTAGGGGTGCCGGTGGATGAGGCATGGGATACTGCGAAGGGATATTGAAGGTAACAGTTGGTGGTTGAGGAATATGTGAAGTAAGGGACGGTATTTGGATCGTTTGTCCCTGGACAGAGGATGTTTGCACCATTGCTGGTGGGGTTTGCGAATTAAGATTAGGTAGTGTAGACACTACCTCTGTCCCCGGGGCGGCAGAGGTTCCTCCGCCCTGGGAGACGGCAGCGCCCAATGTCGGATTCGGGGCAAGGGTTCCCAAAATGGCCATTATCCGATCCATTTGTGCGGATTGAGCCTGTAGAGCCTTCGCCTGATTCTGAATGGTGGCATTGAAAGTCTCCAATGTCGGAGTTTCACCAGTTGTCGCGGAATTCTGACGGGTTTCCTCTCCCGAGGTTGTCTCAGTGGAGGGAGATCTGTTACTGACATCCTCGTCGCGAGACATGGGTGCTTGCAGTTGTAAGGTTAACGTCGGGTTCACAAATGTGTACGAGGGAATCCTTTATGGAAGATTCAATGTACACCAAGAGCAGGGGATGAGAAGAACACAGGACGAGGAGAGTGTGTTTAGTGAGAGAGTAAGGTAATGGCAACTGTATGAGAGAGAGACATAATTTGGGCAGAGCTTCCGCGTAGTTCAGGTGATTCGTCGTATGTAAGGAAGGGTTAAGAATCCTGTATATAGTGGAGAATATGACCGTTGTAGTGGGTTAATGCGCCCATTAATGGCGGCTTAATTACCTTATCCACATCGGCACGTTCGCTAGCATATATAGGGACTGTTACACACTTTGTCCGCGTATATCGGAACCGTTATGAGGTTGACCGGGTTTATAGAGCTCGTGCCATAAATCTCTCAAAGCAGTTATTAAAGGTCGCGCGCGGGCTTGGTTTTCGCCCGCGCGCGACATGACTTTCTCTAGCCTCCAAACCACTAAGTCCCTACAAGTCCCGTGTGGTGGTATGCGAGGGCCCTGTCTCACAGCCCCCACGCGGATCAGCGCGGGTGATGATCTAGTGTGCTTGGAGCACAACTAGGTTGCTGGATGATCGCCACGTGGCTAAGATCTGCCTATCTAGAAAGCACTATCTACAAACTTCCAATGACCTTTTCCTGTCTGAACCACTCCAATCCTTTATAAAGCAGTCTCATCAAATAACCCAAAACCACCAGTTATCTTTTCCTCTCCTTTCACAAGTACCTCAAAATGCTCAAAGAAAATAGGTAATAGGTTGGCATATGGAAGAGGATGGCTTCTGGTTCTAGTAGCGCATTAGATCATATGCTCCATAACTACTGTTGGCAAGTCAATCTCAAAACCTTGACATATCAGGTACATCAGGATAAGAACTTTATCAGTAACCAACTCTCTTGAGTTTTCCCTAGGAACAACACTTCTCATCGTAATTGTAAACAAAATCTTAGCTTCACAGTTTAGCACACAGTGTGTCAACTGTGTGGGACCAGAAGGAACACCATCAATGAAAAACATAACTTTGGCCTTTTCTAGACACTCCTTCCTATCGGGATGATCATTAACATTGTACTTCTTAGGAATGCCCAACACTTTGGCAAAAGTCTTATGATCTAGCCTTAAGTTTATGCCAGCCACCTTAGAGGTTAACACCAATTTATCTTCCCCTTCTTGAACTAAATTCAGATAAAACAACCTAGTTAACCTAGGATATGCCTTTGAACTAGGATTTAACACCTTCCCAACTGCAGAATCTCTTTCCTTCCTCATACAGTCAATATCTAGTTTATCTAATAACTCTTCAGAAATCATACTACAAAAATCAACCTTAGAAGAAGCATACACTTGCATCCAAATTGTCCTAACTTCAGAACTAACAAACCAATCTGAAGGAAGTATATTTTTACCTTGATAACCCTTTTTGGTTGCAGCAGCAACTTGCTTAACCCTTGATTTCATCTCAGTAGTTTTCTCCTTCTCTTGTTCTCCTTCAGTGGACTTCTTCTTGCTTTCCTGAGCAGATTTCCCCTTTTCTTCTTCACCAGCCTTTTTCTTCTCTCCCCCTTTCTTCTTGTCTGACCTAGGTTGATCACCACCCTAAGTCTATGTCTTCTTCTGTGGATCAATACTTGAACCTTCATCTCCCTTCTCTATTATGATCTTCTTTGCAGGAGGAGTGTCCTCATGCAAACTTTGAGTGTTCTCTGAATTCGAATCAGAGATCACAACCTTCTCCTTCTTGTTTGCCCTCTTTTTAGATCTGCCAGAAGACTTTCCGTGTTGTTGAATCCTGGCTGATTTGCGCTCCATTGTGGGTTTAGTGTTTTGAGAGAAGAATGAGATTGAGAGAAATAGAGAGAGTGCAGAGAGACGTAGAGAATTGAGAGAGAATGAAGAAGAATAAGCCTTTACTTTCAGCTTAAGTAGGTTGAAAGAATGAGTTATAATAGGACTCTACTGATATGAACATGCAAAACGAATCTTTGAAAATATTTTTGGATATTTTAGAAAATTCTCTGAGTAATTCAAATATTATACAATTATCTAAAGAGATAAAATATATTATTTGATGATCCATTTTTTTTTTAAAAAAAATACAGATGTTTCAAGACCTTGGAGAACAATCTCAAGGCCTTCAGATTTTCTGCAGTCTTAGAAATTTCAAAGCTCTGAACTCTACTTTCAAGGCTTTGGAAAGTATATTCTCAAGGCTTTGAGATTTAAACACATAAACACAAGTAAGTACTAATACTCCCCCTAAACCAATGCATCCTTGTTTAACATACCCAGTTCAAGCCTTAGCGATGAAAACCTATTATCTGGCAGAGGTTTAGTGAAAATATCAGCAATCTGCATTGAAGTGGAAATAAAAGATAGAACAACATCACCTTGTTCTGCATGATCTCTAATAAAGTGATGTCTCACATCTATGTGCTTGGTTCTTGAGTGCTGTACTGGATTCTTAGAGATTGAAATAGCACTTGTGTTATCACAATGAATAGGCACATTTCTCAAATTATAGCCAAGATCTCTAAGTTGCTGTGCAATCCATAACACTTGTGAATAGCAAGCTCCAGCTGCAATGTATTCCGCTTCTGCAGTTGATAATGCTACAAAATTTTGTATCTTAGAATGCCAACTAATCAGTGAAGATCCAAGAAATTGGAAACATCCAGAAGTACTCTTCCTATCTAGTTTATATCCTGCAAAATCTGTATCTGAATAGCCACTCAACATAAAATGAAATCTCCTTGGATAACAAAGCCCCAAGTCTTTGGTTGCATTCAAATATGTAAAAATTCTTTTGACAGCAGTTAAATGACTTTGCTTAGGATCTGCCTGAAATCTTGCACACATGCAAACACTAAACATAATATCAGGTCTACTGGCAGTTAAGTACAAAAGTGATCCAATCATACCTCTATATTCCTTTTGATTTACACTCTTACTATTTGATTCCTTGTCTAATGAGAGTGATGAACTCATAGGAGTTTTAGGTGCCTTGGACTATGTCATAATGTACTTGTTCAATAAGTCCTTGGTAAACTTTCCTTGATGTAGAAATATCCCTTTCTTCATTTGTAAAATATGAAGTCGAAGAAAGAAATTCAATTCTCCCATTAAGCTCATCTCAAACTCCCTGTACATCAGACTAGAGAACTCTTATGAAAGAGCATCATTAGTAGCATCACACAAAATATCATCCACATAGATCTGAACTACTAACAAATCACTTCCATATTGTTTAATAGAAAGAGTTTTATCTAGTAGACCTCTCTTGAAATTATTGCCAAGTAAAATTTTTGAAAGTCTATCATACCAAGCCCTTGGAGCTTGTTTTAAACCATAAAGAGCTTTGTCTAGTTTTTAGACATGATCACGGAAATTTTCATCTTCAAAACCAGGAGGTTGTGCTACAAAAACATCTTCTTGTAAATAACCATTCAGAAACGCACATTTGACATCCATTTCATAAAGCTTTATGTGATTGTGACATGAAAATGCAAGAAGTATTCTAGTAGCTTCTAAATTGGCAACAGGAGCAAATGTCTCCTCATAGTCTACACATTCTTCCTGATTGTATCCCTGTGCCGCAAGTCTGGCTTTGTTCCTTACCACTTTGCCATTCTCATCAACCTTATTTCTGAACACCCATCTGGTTCCTATAATTGACTTCTCTTTTGGTCTGGGAACCAGATTCCATACCTTGTTTCTTTCAAATTCACTATGCTCACTTTGCATTTCAATGATCCAGTCTGCATCTTCAAGTGCTTCCCTAGTCTTCTTAGGCTCAATCAATGATACAAAGGCACTAAAAGCACAAGTTCTTCAACTGTCCTCTTGTCTGAGCTCCAGTTGTTGGATCAGATATGATATTGTCAGCTAGATGATCTGCAAGATACTTAAACTTCTTCCTTGGTATCCAGGAATATGTTCCTTCAAGGATTTGAGTTTTTGTAACAGTAGAGGGAGCATCATAGAAAGTTTCAGTTTGAGTCTCAAGGCTTTGAGATTTTGGCTCTGCAGGGGGTTCAAGGCCTTGAGATTTTACTGATTCACTCTGCACTTTAGTTTTGCCTTTGTCCTCTTTAAAAGCATCATCATGAGACTCATGCTTGTTCAAATTTAGATCTGCAAAACTTTCACTTAGAGAATCCTTCGTACTTTCATCAAACAACACATGAATACTCTCTTCCACAATCTTGGTTTTTCTATTGTAAATTCTATAAGCTTTTCTAGTTTGATAATATCGAAGAAATACACCTTCATCACTTCTAGCATCAAATTTTACAAGATTGTCTCTACCATTATTAAGCACAAAACATATACAACCAAAAGGTTTGAAATAATAGAAACTAGGCTTCCTTCCTTTAAACAGTTCATAAGGAGTATTTTTCAAAATAGGTCTAATCAAACATCTATTCTGCACATAATTGGCAGTATTAACAGCTTCTGCCCACAAGAACTTTGGAAAATTACTTTCAAGTAGCATCGTTCTAGACATATCCTCAAGTGTCCTATTTTTCCTTTCAACTACTCCATTTTGATGTGGAGTTCTAGGTGCAGAAAAGTTGTGTGATATGCCATGCTTTGCACAAAATAAATCAAAGTCAAGTTGATCAAATTCCCTGCCATGATCACTTCTAATAGATGCAACAGGCAAATTTTTCATAGTTTGAAGCTCTTTGCACAGTCTAGAAAATTCAGATAAACCTTCCGTTTTGTCTCTAATAAACATCACCCATGTAAATCTAGATAATCATCTACTATAAAAAGCATATACCTCTTACCTTTTGGGGTCTGAACTCTCATAGGACCACACAAGTCCATATGCAACAGTTCTAAATGTCTAGAAGTACTTACAAAGTTCTTTGTCTTAAATGAGCTTCTTATTTGTTTACCTTGTACACATGCCTTGCAGACCTCATCATTTGAAAATTTTGTGATGGTAATCCTCTTACCAAATTCTTTGAGATGAGTTTATTCAAGGTGTGTATGCTATTATGCCCAAGCTTTCTATGCCAAAGTTTTGAATCTTCCTTCAAGGCCTTGAGGCATTTTAACTTGTCACCTGCAACACTGTTAGTACTCATAGCATATAGATTATATGATCTAGGAGCAGTGAGTATGCAGTCTCCATATTTCTCATCTTGCACCACACATTTCTCCTTGTCAAATATAGCTTTATAACCTTTATCACATAACTGAGAGATACTAAGCAGATTATATTTAAGTCCATCCACAAGATAAACATCAGAGATAGAGTTGGTAGAACCATTACCAATACTACTTATACCAATAATATTTTATTTTGCTTTGTCACCAAGTGTAATTGTTCCGCCAAATTTTTCTGTGAGCTCAGTAAAGAGAGATTTATTTCCACTCATATGTCTGGAACAGCCACTGTCTAATATCCATTTCTGATCTTTCAAGGCCTTGGTGACATCCTGCAAAAGTAAATCATTGCCTTAACAGGCTGTTAGACCGAGTACAGAACTTTGAGTCATACTAAGAATCAGCCATGTTTGGTGGTCTAATTCCTTTTGGAACCCTGATCGGAATAATATAGTGTGAATAAACGAGAAAAAAAAACCAACTTTAAATGTTCTTCTATCACACGTTAATGTGACTCGAGAGTCTAACCCAAGGGATCGGGGCAAATGCAAATAAACAGGGCTAGATATCCTAAATAGATGCAAGAGTAAGAGTGATTGAGTTTCGAGTGATTTGAACTAATTACCTAAAGCCTACTGTAAAGTACGAAACTATTTTAAGAGAACAAGTAATGGAATAATGCAAGCAAATTGAGTTGAGTTTAAGAAATAATAGAGATCAGTGGGTTAGGGTATTGAATCCTCTTTGAGTTTCTCAGGTTGATGCTCAAGTCAAGACTTCGATGCGAACTAGTATTCACAATCCAATTAGTCAAGAGCACAATGACTAATGTAAACGGTATAAATTAACTAATAGAAATCAGATTAATCTATCTCACAGACGATAAATCATGTAATCTCTAACAAACAATTCACGTATAAGCTGAATAGACCCTTTTGACTGCATAAATCATCTCGCAGAATGACTATCTAATCAAAACAAGTCTATTACTATCATTCAATTGCATTATTAAACACAAAAACTTCTCATATTGAGCTCAAAATATTTGAATTCCAATCACATAGTCTGAAACTAGTCATAAAATCAAATCTGCAATTGCTATGCTTTTATCGAAATCAAGATTGAACATCAACCCAATTCAACTCAAAAGTTCATCAACACCCTAAACCCGTATGAGTTTGGTTAAGAGACATTGAAATTAAAGCAATATTAAAGCTAAATTGAGAAGAATAAGAATGGAAGAAATTGCTCATTGTCCAGAAGTTTGGCGTGCTTGGTGCTCGTCGAATCCAATCCAAGCAGCCCCTTCTTCTCCCTCTTCTTTCTCTGCCTTTTGCCGCTGCTACTGCTGCGTTTATTTCCTTAATTGGTCGCTGCCCAGGTCTGCAAATCAGCGCCGTCCAGGTCTGATCGTCTTCCCCAAGAGTCCCAGGTCTGATCGTCTTTTTTTCTTCTACGCTGCTCTCTTTTCTCTCCTCTCTCCCTCCTGCGATTTCCTCTAGGTCTCTTTATTTCTCTTCCTTCTGTTCGTTCCCCTTCTCTTGCTGCCCAGAACTGGACCCCAAATAGATTTGTGAAAGAGCAAAACAGCCCCCCTGAGTTTAAGCAATCAAAAAAACAGCCCCACTCCTTCTCTTGTTTTCATAAAGACCTCTTTACTCGCATGCACTTCTCGATCCTAAGCTCGCCCTGAGTCTAAGCTGCTTCTTGACGCGTCACTTAACAATATCCTGCTACATAATACATCAATAAATATTCAAAACATGAATCACGACATTACTCAAATAAAAAAAACACAAGTGCGCCAAAATATTACAATTCTCTAAAATGTGATCATAAGAACGGGTAATCCAAAATAAGTGAAAACATGCATCGTTTACTGAATAATTATACTGAATTTTATACCGAATAAGGCCTAAAATAGCTATCAAATAGATAGATATCAACACCCCCACACTTGCTTCTTTGCTAGTCCTCAAGCAAAAAAATAAAATGAAAAGAGTTGCTGAACACATTTTACTAATAAACCAGCAGCCATACCCAACAGTGCACTCAAAGAAGGATTTACATCCATACTCAAATTATAAAGAACATGCTATGTACTTCATTAAACTATTGGAGTCAGGCTATGGTATCAGTCAGTTTTATTTTGCCCACATTGATTCAAAATATATACAAACACATAGCAAACCCTCGTATCAAAACATTAACAACTCCGATGCTTAAAAGTAGTCCCTCGTGCAAAAAAAAAGTGTCACTCCATCAACAAAAAGGTTTAAGTAGTCTAACCGCCTCCTCCTTCCATTTGTAATTTTCTCATTTGACTCGAAATTGACAAGCATCCGGAAATATACACTCTCTCAAGCACAATTTCAGAATTTACATAGAACTATTGCATTGCTCATTTGACTTAACTTCTGAGAATTTTACTTACTTAAACAGTGTCGAACCATTAGATCTACCTAGCCCTTGTAGCGGATGCGGGTGCCAGTGACTCCCAGCTCATTTCAAAGCTTAGGGCACTAAGATTTAATACTCTCCTACGGGCTCGCATCCGAGCTAAGCACCCCCGGAACGACTAACAATCAAGCACATTGGTGCAGTTTTTGTTTTTCCTTTTTTTTTCTTCTTTTTTTCCAGCTTTAATATGAAACCTGAACCCAGCGTAACATAAACAAAATATCGTGCATTTCTCAACATGATTAGCAATCTCGAGTCAAATGAAAATTTTACAAAGTTCAGGAGCAAACGAATAGAATCATCTCACCGTGATGATAATGAAATGAAACTTACAATCTGCATGAAGGACTAATCCTAAGCAAAGGCTGGTTTATGCAATCTACTAAAATTTGCTATAATCCTGTATATGTTTCAAATCAAATCAATCAGATAAAAACTGAAAATCAACATTAGCCGTTGGGAACTCCACCAATTTAATTATGTACACCTCCATGTTTCCCAAGTTCTTTTTAATTTTTTTCAATTTTTTATTCAATTTTTTTAGCCCATTTATTACAAGAACCAAAAAGAACCACACCCCCACACTTAAACTCTGCAGTGTCCACAGTGCACAATGCAACAATGAGAAACAAAAAGGGTGCACCAACAGTGGTAGAGCAAGCAGGAAAACTAGAGACCTATAAGAAAATTAAATAACAGTAAAGCAAGAGAGGGTTTTTCGGACTTCCCTTTCAGGTGACTGAAAACATCACTGGGGCTCAATAGAATGTGGCCGTGCGGAAGCACCAGGGTTGTCGAGTCATTTCTGCAATCCATTCCAATTTTCCCTTCTGCCATCAGTAGAATTTTCATCGACCTTTCCCAGACTGTGATGATGATAATACTGCTGCTTTTCTCCCTACTTTTTTTTCTTTGATGAAAACATGCAAAAGTTTCTTGTAGTTCTCAGAAATCTTCATAAAAGAAAGTTGTTTTCATCCTCTCTTCAAGCAGGTGCTGCAGCCTTATGCTAGCTCGAACAATTTGTCCCTTCTTCACATCAGAAACCATAGTAATACCATCCATCATCCTAATCATCCCAAATCCAGCCACAAAGGCTCTATCCATGCACTACTATCATAAACCAGAGAACCAGCAGCAGCACACTTCTTATATAAAGGACTTGGATACTTCTCTTTTTTTTCATTAATTGCAGCAAGAAGTGAGCCGAATGCTTGCAAGAACCTGATAATAGCTGCACCAGCTGATGATTTGGTACGTGACAACAATTGCTCTTTACCGCACCATGCTTTGCCCAATACATGAAGTATTCAGACCGTGTCAGATTTTCATAGACTAATAACCAGCTCTGTGCTAACCAGATGCAGTGAATATGGGCAAGCATGGTCAACTTCTAGTTAATTATTCGCCTTCACTTCATCTTCTCACCCCCACCTCCTAAAAAGAAATTAAAACAGTCCATGTAGCTAGGATGCTTGAGCTTAAGCTCCCCACGACATTCTGCTTGTTATTTGATCATTCATTTTTTTTTTAACTTTGTGCTCATTTATTCACCTGCAAACACAACACGAGCAGACCAATCAATAGCATTTGTTCGACTCACCGTTAGCAACTATCTCAATCAAATTAAATGACTCAATCCTAACTAACTCTAACAATGGGAAAATCACATAAACAATAGCTAAATAACTAAATAAATAATTAACTAACTAAAAAAAAAATCTGGGCTGCCTCCAAGTAGCGCTAAGTTTAACGTCTTTAGCCAGACGTGTTCTAAATCAGATATTCTTATCATAAACTGGGTCCACTAAATGGAGTGTTTCAATATTTGTGGTCTGATCAAGGGGACCTATAACTGGTTTAAGCATCTGACCATTGACAACTAAGACACTACCATCACCAGGATTACGGATACGAATTGCTCCAGAAGGAAATACTTCGACAACCTCATATGGTCCAGTCCATCTAGACTTCAATTTGCCAGGGAATAACCGTAACTTGGCATTGAACAACCAAACTTTCTGTTTCGGCTCAAAAGATTTCCTCGAAATCATTTTATCGTGAATAAGCTTCATCTTTTCTTTATAAAGTTTGGAATTCTCATATGCCTCATATCGCATCTCCTCAAGTTCATTAAGTTGGAGCTTCCGATTTTCTCCCGTCGCTTGCACATCAAAATTAAATGCTTTAATTGCCCAATATGCACGGTGTTCTAGCTCTACATGCAAGTGACATGCTTTTCCAAAGACTAAACGGTACGGAGACATTCCAATAGGAGTTTTATATGCTGTGCGGTATGCCCAAAGAGCATCTGTAAGCCGTAGGGACCAGTCCTTACGATCAGGCCTAACAGTTTTTTTTAGAATGGATTTTATTTCACGATTTGAGACCTCTACTTGCCCACTAGTCTGGGGGTGGTATGGAGCAGCCAACTTATGGGTGACAGAGTACTTTCTAAGCAAGGCTTCAAAGGCCCTATGACTGAAATGACTCCCTCCATCACTGATCACAACTCGCGGGGTTCCAAAACGACTAAATATATGATCTCTCAAAAACTGAACTACTGCCTTGTGATCATTTGTCCTAGTTGCAGCAGCCTCTACCCACTTAGAAACGTAATCAACCGCCACAAGAATATACACAAATCCAAAAGACGGCGGGAAGGGTCCCATGAAATCAATTCCCCAAACATCAAAAATTTCACACACTAGGATGGGGCTCAGGGGCATCATATCCCTCATAGACATATTTCCATTACATTGACACTTTTCGCACCTCTTACAAAATTCATGTGCATCTTTGAAGAGAGTAGGCCAAAAGAATCCGCTTTGAAGAACCTTTGCCGCTGTACGGCGCCCACCAAAATGTCCCCCACAAGCTGAGTAGTGACAAAAAGACAATATACTCTCTTGCTCGCACTCTGGAATGCATCTCCTCAATATTTGGTCTGAACACATTTTAAACAAGTGAGGATCCTCCCAAAAACATTGTTTAACCTGAGAGAAAAACCTATCCTTTTCCACCTTAGACCAGTGAGTAGGAATCTGACCTATAACGAGATAATCAACGATGTAACGAAACCAGGGAACTTGTGAATGTGAGACAGCGAAGAGCTGCTCATCAGGGAATCGTTCTCTAAACGGAGGAGAGTCATGAGGCTCGGCATCTAAGATTCGAGATAAGTGGTCAGCCACCACATTCTCAGTCCCTTTTCTGTCCCTAATTTCCACATCGAACTCTTGAAGGAATAACACCCAACGGATCAGCGGCGGTTTTGTATCCTTTTTTGCAAAAAGATACCTAAGAGCTGCATGATCAGTGAAAACGACCACCTTAGAACCAAGAATGTATGAACTGAATTTATCTAGAGCAAATAACACAGCAAGCAACTCTTTTTCAGTAGTTGTATAATTCTTTTGAGCTCCATCTAGAGTTTTACTTGCATAATAAATTACAACAGGCAACCTATCTCTCCTCTGAGCTAACACCGCACCGATAGTATAATCTGAAGCATCACACATTATTTCAAATGGTAGGGAATAATCTGGGGATTGGATTATTGGGGCGGTGGTCAACGCAGCCCTTAGAGTTTCGAATGCCTTAGTGGATTCCTCATCAAAATTAAATGGAGTGTCATTCGCTAGAAGGGAGCATAATGGTCGTGAAATCTTGCTGAAATCTTTTATGAAACGTCGGTAGAAACCAGCATGCCCTAAGAAGGACCTAACTTGTTTCACGGTTTTTGGTGGTGGGAGACTAGATATCAACTCAACCTTAGCCTTATCGACTGAAATTCTCTCTTTTGACACTATGTGACCTAAGACAATCCCCTGTTTTACCATAAAATGACTTCTCCCAGCTCAAGACCAAATTTGACTCCTGACACCGCTTTAAAACTAGGGACAGATTACTAAGACACTCATCAAATGATGAACCAAAAATAGAAAAAACGTCCATGAATACTTCTAAAAATTTATCAATCATATCAGAAAAAATTGCCATCATGCATCATTGAAAAGTCGCAGGGTCATTACATAACCCGAATAGCATTCTACGATATGCCAATGTGCCGAACAGACATGTAAACGTTGTTTTTTCTTGGTCCTCTGGGTACACGGCAACTTGATTGTAACCTGAGTACCCGTCAAGCAAGCAATAATAACTCTGTCCCGACAATCTATCTAGAATTTGGTCAATGAATGGGAGAGGAAAGTGGTCCTTTCTAGTGCAAGCATCCAACTTCCTATAATCTATGCATACACGCCAGCCAGTGGTTGTGCGAGTTGGAACTAACTCTCCCTGTGCATTGGGAACTACAGTGATTCCTGATTTCTTAGGAACCACTTGAATGGGGATCACCCAAGGGCTGTCCGAGATGGGATATATGATTCCCACATCCAGGAGTTCACTACTTCTTTCTTAACAACATCTCTCATGTTAGGGTTCAGTCTTCTTTGCATCTCGCGAGAAGGCTTAGAACCCTCTTCTATATGAATTTTGTGCATACAAACTGAAGGATCTATCCCTTTTAAGTCGACCACAGACCACCCGATCGCTTTCTTATTTTCACGCAGAACCTCTACAAGCCTAGACTCTTGATCAGAACTCAAATCAGAAGCTATGATGACAGGTAAGCTATTTTCTGAACCTAGGTATACATACTTAAGACTTGAGGGTAAGGGTTTGAGTTCCAACTGTGGTGGAGCCTCAATCGATGGTGGCATAGTGGTGGCTGAAAGAGGAGGAAGAGACTCAAAGTTAGGCATCCTAAAATGTGATTCCGTCTTACACTCTGACCCTATCAATGCTTGAATCTCTTCAATATAAGAAGCTACTTCAGAGTGATTAACCTCAAAAAGAGAAAGCAAAGCCTCTAAAGGGTCTGTAGACAACAAACTTGGGAGAGACTCCTCCATAAGTGAATCAAATGCATCAATAAAGAAGCACTCACCATCGTCAGAATGGTTCAGACTTTTCATTTCATTAGCCACATTTAGTTTAACCCTCATATTCCCGAAGGCAACTTCCATCACCCCCGTCCTACAACGAATGGTAGCATCGGCCGTAGCCAAGAAAGGACGCCGTAAGATAACTGGAGTGTTTGAATTTGATGTTTCTGGATCCATGTCAAGAACAATAAAGTCAACGGGGAAGAAAAATTTATCAACTTTAAGAATGACATCCTCGACAATACCGCGAGGAACTCTCACTGACCGATCAGCGAGTTGAAGTGTCATAGGGGTAGGTTTTAACTCTCCTATATTTAACTTCTCAAACAAAGCGTATGGGAGTAAATTAACACTAGCTCCTAGGTCAAGAAGTGCCCTATCAATGCAATGTTCTCCTCTGACACATGATATTGTGAAACCCCTGGATCTTTCAGTTTTGGAGGCGTGTTAGAAGTCAAAATACAACTAACTTTTTCAGTTAAGCGCACTTTCTTTGGGACATGCGATTGAATACGCCTCTTTTGAACACACAAATCCTTCAAAAATTTAGCATATGCAGGAATTTGTTTTATAACATCAAGTAATGGTAAGTTTATTTTAACTTGCTTAAGTGATTCCATGAACTCTTCCCTTTTTCCCTCTTTTGATGGCTTAGATTCGTTTAGAGCATTAGGAAATGGAACTTTTGGGACGTACTTAGTCCCTGGAATTGGTCCATCAATGAAGGAAATGGAGAATCAGCCTTAGGACTAGAAGACTCGGGCAAATCAGATTCATGCTCAGACTCTACAACTTTATTCTCGTCTAAATCGACTCCGTTATCCACAAGTTTACCACTTCTTAGAACTGTCACCGCTTTAACTTGTGCATGGTTTACCTCATTCGTTGAGGCACCACTACGAGCCCTAGGATTGTCTTGAGGTTCGGATGGCAAGGCGCCCTCGTCCCTACGACTCAATGTGGACGCTAACTGTCCTAGCTGGGTCTCTAGCCTACTTATAGCATGAGTGTGACTATTGACAATTTTGCTGGTCTCATCTAACCTACTTAGTTCTTTTAGAACTTTCTCCTCAAAATCAGAATTATACTTAGGTTACTCTCTCATGGGGTTGTGTTGTGCATATTGAGTAGAAGGATCATACCTGGGCCCAGTTGAAAAACCGGGTGGATATAACATACCACTCACATTACTACCTTGCTGCATTTGCTGCAATGGAGCCTCATGTCCTTGTTGTTTCCATGAGAAATTTGGATGGTTCCTCCAAACTGGATTGTAGGTATTCGAATAAGGGTTGTTGTTCCTATTGTACCCTTCAGCCGCGAACGCTTGATCCTGCATACCTGAGTACATTGAAGGACATTCATTAGTGACATGCGTATTTCTAGAACAAGTTGCACCAATATCAAGTGAAGATGCAAAAGATGCAATTGAGTTTACTGAGGAAATTTTAGCTGCCAACATCTTATCAAATCTCTATGTTAATGCGTCTATCTTCCCCTCTAAATGAGAATAATGAGTAACCTCATTAACATCTCTTTTCAGTACCATACTCCCATTTCTACCAGTTTCTACTTGCATTGTCACAACACGTTGTTTAGAATTACGACTTAGGCTTTCAAAGAGGTCCCACGCTTCATTCTCATTCATTTATAAAAACTGGCCCTTACATGCAGAGTCTACTACAGTTTGGTGACGCTCTGAGAGCCCATCATAGAAACTATTACATAGTGCCCACTTTGGAATCTCATGGTGAGGGCAACTTTTAATTAGATTCTTGAATCGCTTCCAACTCTCATGTAATTGTTCACTGTCTAATTGGCGGAAGCGGCTGATTGCGTGCCTGACTTGGGAGGTCTTGGCAATTGGGAAAAATTGTGCAAGGAATTTATTTTTCATATCCTCCCACGACGTGATACTTCCTGCAGGTAGAGAGGTAAACCAATCCTTCGCTTCGTCCCTCAAAGAGAACGGAAAAGCTCGAAGGCACATATTATCGTCACTCAATCCCCTCACCTTATATGTCATGAATACTTCTGCAACTCCGTCTATATGTGTATAAGGATTTTCAGAGACAAGACCCCAAAATATAGGAAGCATGGCCAAGACTTGTGGCTTAATTTTGAAGTGAGTCTCACCTAGGTCAGGAAAAACAATACTACTAGGTGAAGTGTATGAAGAGGGGGTAAAGTGGTCAGCCATAGGTCGAATACCATTATTAGCCATGGTGATTATCTGTGGTGTCCGAGAGTTTTTAAGTCTACGCAAAGTTCGCTCTAACTCAGGATCAACGGGAAGTAATGCAAGTTTCAATGAATGACAACCAAACATGAAAGAATGAAACACAATATAAAGAGCATGAGAGAAACAAGTATTGAAACAAACAAACTATTTCTATTTTTTTTTAATTAGATTAAAAAAAAAGTCCTAAATTACTCAAGTAAAGATAACTAACGGGCCTATATGCAAATGTGTGCCAATCCCCGGCAACGGCGCCAAAAAGTTGATCGGAATAATATAGTGTGAATAAACGAGCAAAAAAAAAAAAACTTTAAATGTTCTTCTATCACACGTTAATGTGACTCGAGATTCGAACCCAAGGGATCGGGGCAAATGCAAATAAACAGGGCTAGATATCCTAAATAGATGCAAGAGTAAGTGTGATTGAGTTTCGAGTGATTTGAACTAATTACCTAAAGCCTACTGTAAAGTACTGAACTATTTTAAGAGAACAAGTAATGGAAGAATGCAAGCAAATTGAGATGAGTTTAAGAAATAATAGAGATCAGTGGGTTAGGGTATTGAATCCTCTTTGAGTTTCTCAGGTTGATGCTCAAGTCAAGACTTCGATGCGAACTAATATTCACAATCCAATTAGTCAAGAGCACAATGACTTATGTAAACGGCATAAATTAACTAATAGATATCAGATTAATCTATCTCACAGACGATAAATCATGTAATCTCTAACAAACAATTCACGTATAAGCTGAATAGACCCTTTTGACTGCATAAATCATCTCGCAGAATGACTATCTAATCAAAACAATTCTATTACTATCATTCAAATGCATTATTAAACACAAAAACTTCTCAAATTGAGCTCAAAATATTTGAATTCCAATCACACAGTCTGAAACAAGTCATAAAATCAAATCTGCAATTGCTATGCTTTTATCGAAATCATGATTGAACATCAACCCAATTCAACTCAAAAGTTCATCAACACCCTAAACCCGTATGAGTTTAGTTAAGAGACATTGAAATTAAAGCAATAGCAAAGCTAAATTGAGAAGAATAAGAATTGAAGAAATTGCTCATTGTCCAGAAGTTTGGCGTGCTTGGTGCTCGTCGAATCCAATCCCAGCAGCCCCTTCTTCTCCCTCTTCTTTCTCTGCCTTTTGCCGCTGCTACTGCTGCGTTTCTGTCCTCAATTGGTCACTGCCCAGGTTTGCAAATCAGCGCCGTCCAGGTCTGCAAATTAGCGCCGTCCAGGTCTGATCGTCTTCCCCAAGAGTCCCAGGTCTGATCGTCTTTTTTTCTTCTACGCTGCTCTCTTTTCTCTCCTCTCTCCCTCCTGCGATTTCCTCTAGGTCTCTTTATTTCTCTGCCTTCTGTTCGTTCCCCTTCTCTTGCTGCCCAGAACTGGGCCCCAAATAGATTTGTGAAAGAGCAAAACAGCCCCCCTGAGTTTAAGCAATCAAAAAAACAGCCCCACTCCTTCTCTTGTTTGCATAAAGACCTCTTTACTCGCATGCACTTCTCGATCCCAAGCTCGCCCTGAGTCAAAGGTGCTTCTTGACGCGTCACTCAACAATATCCTGCTACACAATCCATCAATAAATATTCAAAACATGAATCCCCACAATACTCAAATAAAAAAAAACACAAGTGCACCAAAATATTACAATTCTCTAAAATGTGAGCATAAGAACGGGTAAACCAAAATAAGTGAAAACATGCATCATTTACTGAGTAATTATACTGAATTTTGATACCAAATAAGGCCTAAAATAGCTATCAAATAGATAGCTATCAAACCCAAATCTACCTAACTTGTCCCTTAAGCTGATAAGGATAACTATTCCTCATAATGTGAGGTTCATATCTTCTGAAGGGACAAGTTAATCTGATATGACCAATTTTTCCATAGTAATGACACTTTGGAGAACGTCTGCTACCAGATTTGACAAAAGTAGTTTGACTTTCCTTTGGAAAATTTGGATTTATAGCCAATCCCACTTTTATGCATTGATTTTAGACTTCCTCCAAGAATGAGATTTAAATTATGTTCTGAGCCTGTAAAACTGGCTAGGATCTTTTCAGACTCTTGAAGTTTCTCAGTCAAAGAACACATTTATTGTTCTAAATCCTCTGTATGAGTCTTTAGATCAGCATATCTTTCAGTTAAAAGAGTGTTTTGATCAACAACCACTTTTATCTGTGCCTTCAAGGCTTTGAACCTGCTGTCCAAGGCCTTAAGTCCTTTCAATTTTCGTGTTAGAAACTTCAACAGTTTTTTTGGCAAAAACTAGGTCTAGGTTTTCTTATACCTGCTCATGAATCTTAATCTTTAAAGAAGAAATCTCATATCTATAAATTTCCTCATTTAAAAACATACTCTTGAGAATTTCAGGAATTACATCTGAAGGACTAGCAAGAAGTTTTTTTACCATTTCCTCAATATGTCTGTCTGATGACTTTTCATCATCATGTTTAGCCATGAAGCACCAATTTTCTTGATCTTATTCTGTGTCTGAGTCACATAATGAATCTGAATCACTCCACGAGGCCATCATGGCTTTCTTCCTTCTGTTGTCAATGTATTTCTTTTGAAAGTTCCTGTTCTTCTTCTTTTGTTGACAATCCCTTACTAAATGATCTGCATCACCACATTCAAAAAAATTCATTACTTTAGTTTTAGGTAACTGTGATGAAGACTTACCTTTGTAGTCCTTGATGTTTTAAGGTTTTGATCTCTCTCTGTTGTAGTCCCTGTTACAATAGTTTCTTTTCTTTTTGAGAATCCAGGCTAAGGCTTTGGAGATCAATGCTAAAGCCTCTTCATCATCATGCTCATCTTCAGTCTCAATGCTTTGATATTTTTCATTGTATTTAGCCTTGAGTGCTAAGTTCTTGATGTTTTCACTCAGATCACCTTCTACATCTTTCATAGACATTTCATGAGTGAGCAGCTTTCCTTGTAGATCATCTACCTGAAGAAGACTTAAATCCTGAGCTTCCTCAATAGCTGTTGTCTTTGGCTCCCACTTGGCTTTTGGTAAGCTCCTTAGAATTTTCCTGACCTTTTCCTCATTTGAAAACTTCTTTCCTAATGAATCCAGATTATTCACCACATCAGTGAATCTTTTGAACATCTCCTTGATGGTTTCATCTGAGTTCATCTTGAACAGCTCATATTGCCTCGGAAGAATGTTAATCTTGGTCTGTTTAACCTGACTTGTTCCTTCATATGTCACAACCAGTTTTTACCATACTTCTTTGGCACTTTTGCAATTTGATACTCTGTTGAACTCATCTCCATTAAGAGCACAGTATAACAGATTCATAGCCTTATAATTTTTTGATACCTTTTCCAGTTCAGTAACGGAAAGATTTTCCTCAGACTTGATACGCCTAACTCCATGTATGGTAGTGTAATACTCATGAGGACCATTTTGAACTATTGACCACAGTTCCATGTCTTGATCTATGATGAAAATCTTCATCAATGCCTTCCAGTGCATGAAGTTATCACCACAGAACAATGGAGGTCTGTTTGTTGCCCTTTCTTGTGAGAATCAACCATCTCCTACATTACTCATAGTCACAAGATTGTTAGATCTATATTAGTGACCCAAGCTCTGATACCAATTGAAAGTTTGTAATGTAGACTAAATATAGGACCAAAATAATCTATAAGGGGAGGTTGAATAGAGTATGGAAACTTTATGCTAAATACAAATTTTAACTAAGTAAATATGTGAGCAACTCAATTCTCAAGGCCTTGAGATTTTTGAAAACTAGTCGGAAAATTTCTAAGGAAGAACAGAAAGCTTCAAGGCCTTGAACTACCACCAGTTCTGAACAGTTTGTAAACCCTCGTTTGATTTAATTTGCTTGCAAAAGAAAATAACAAAACTTTAAAGTAAAATACACAAGGCAATTTACAAAGTTCAGTCCCAATGGACCTAATCTCTACCTGAGGAATCTAATCCCACCAGGATTGGGCAAACACTTCTTATTACTCACACAAAAACAGCCCTAGATCTTCAAGCTTAAGTGAATTCCCTTACACCTATACATCTTGTGGTTGCAAACCTATCTAGTACCAGCTACTAACTACTGAGCAAACAAGAACCTCTTGTTGTTCACTTGAACAACCAACCACTAGGTTTAGTGAGGTTTTAAATATACAAAAGAAAAGCAGATTACAAAACAAAAGAAGAACGCAGTAGAAGAATAAGCTTGTGAAGGCCTGAATGTGTTCTTCAAAAAACTGAAATGATTGATCTTCTGAAAGCTGTAATTAAAGCCTGAATGTATGTGTGTTTGAATGTCTGATCTTCCACTAATTTTCCACTCCTCTCTCAGTTCTCTGCAAGCTTCTCTTTTCTTTCAAAATTCAAACCAGTCTTTTATCCACTCACTGCAACTGAATGAGAGATTTTAGGATCTCAGTTCCTGCAAATCGTCATCCTTTCCAACTACAATTCAAACAGCTTTGAGTAGATATCCGTTGGAGTTTGTTGAGATTGCTTTATCACGTTTAACAAACACAGCAACAACATTAAAACACAGCAACAACAAAATCAAGAAATATAACAGCACTAAGTTTGTTTGGATTTCCTGTTTCTGAATAAAAACTGGATCAAGTGAATAAAACAATAACCTGATTAACTTCTGAAACATATAACTCATGATAAACTAGTTTAAGACTCTTAGAAGTCATTAAACAATTATAATAATATAGATTAAAGCCTGCAAGAAAGAATCAAATTAACTCTCTAAAAACTGTCAGGAGCTAAGGAACATCTCATGGCCTTGAAACTCTAAACATGCTTCACAGTCTTTCAATGTTGAGACCAGAAATCTTTGATTCTCTCTGATCAGGATATCTGCAATTGTGTTAGATGTATAAAGAATATATAACATAGATGTTTTCAGCAAATCTCTGATCTTAAACATCAGATACAACCTGCAACAAAAGATTAATAGAGCATACAGTATAATAAAGCTACTCTCAAGGATTTGAAGCTCGGATCAGTATCTCAAAGCCTTGGAGCCTTAGAAATACTTTGTCTTTGTATTTCATCACTCAAAACAGTTACTTCTCAAAACACACTTAGAAGTCTTTGAGTCAACACCTTTCGTTCTATGAACCGCCTTTGGGAACTTGCTACGTTGTAGCTTCCCATACACGCAGTGCTCACAAAACCCTAGGCTCTTGGGCACATGCCCGGTGAGATACCCCTTCTTCTGAAGTTCCTGCATTCCATGTTCACTAATCGGACCGAGTCTCATATGCCACAGCTTAGTTAAATCAGCTTCCTTTACCTCGGCTGAGGAAACTCTCACAGACCCTTTGATAGTTGAGCCTTGTAAAACATACAAATTCCCATCCTTGACCCCTTTGAGTAGCACATCCGATTCCTTGTAGATGCATATTCCTCCGCCTTCACCTTTGAAAATGAAACCCTTGCTGTCAAGTAGGCTCAAAGAAATAAGATTCTTTGTGACAAGCGGTGTGTGTCTAACATCCTTCAAAGTGCATGTCTTCACATCCTTTATCTTGAATCTAACTGAACATTTTCCTACGACCTTGCAAACAGCTCTGTTTTCCATATGAACGCATCCTCCATCTGCGCGGTCGTAGCTTTCAAATAGCTCCCTGATAGAACATATGTGATAAGAAGCCCCAGATTCAAGAAACCACGCATCGGGTGAATGTGTGACATCATCCTCCTGTAGAACGAAAACATCCTCAGATGTATTTCGCTTCTCTACCACGGCTGCAAAGCCATTCTTTCCATGTTGTCCTCATTTAGGGCAATCCTTCTTCCAGTGCCCTTTCTCCTTGCAGTAGGCACAGACATCCTTGGGTAACTTAGAACCGAAGAACTGCTTCTTCTTGTTCTTCTTACCCTTCTTGCTCCCACCCCCCCCAGTTGCCATTAACCCGGAAGCAGGTCGTCTGTACCTATGCATGCACCCTTATGGCGCAGTTCTCTAACATGGAGCGTCTATCTGACCTCCTCTGGAGATAAGTCATCCTTGTTCAAAATGAATGACTGAACAAAGTTCTTGTATGATGGAGGTAATGAGATCAATAACAAAAGGGCGACATCTCATCCACCTTCTCGCCAATATTACGCAAATCTAGAAGAATTGTATTCAACTGATCAAGATGGTCCTTGAGAGTCGTACCTTCGAGCATCTGCAGGATGAAGAGCCTTTGCTTGAGCATCTACTTTCTAGTGAGACTCTTCGTCATGTAGAGACTCTCTAACTTGATCCATAGCTTCGCTGCTTCCTTCTGATCTGCGATCTCGATGATCACGTCATCCGATAAGCACAACATAATCGTTGCGTGTGCCTTCTCCTCCAATACCTTGAACTCCGATGTACTAGCATTTATGCCTCCTCTGTCCGCGGTCAAAGGTGCCCACAATCCCTACGATTTAAGCAAGGGCCCCATCTTTATCTCCCACATACTAAAGTTGTTCCCTCCCGTAAACCTATCAATCTTCAACATCGATCCGAAAATCGTTCTTGGTGGATTTATCTTGACCTAGGTCATGATACCATTTTGTTATACTCTCACGATCACTCACGCCTCACGAACGATGAAATAATCGACAAAACACCAAGTTTACGTGGTTCGCTAGCCCAAATCGAGCTAACTACATCCACGACGAAGAGATACCTTAATTTATCAAGAGGAACGATTACAATGAAGTACATACATGTTCTAAATCCTTAGGAGCCTATTTATAGTGCTTAGAACCGTCCTAGATATTTTAGCAAACAATTCCAAAAATCGCCAGGAGCAGACTAGGTCGTGCAACCTAGTGAACTAGGTTGTGATACCTAATTGACTAGGTCGTACGACCTCGGAATTAGATCGTACGACCTACTCCCAAAAATCTGCTGCTCCGGATGTTTTCCACTAGTTCGTGTGACCTACCTGAAAACATCCTTTTTTTTCTTTGCACTCCATCTTAGGCCCTTTGGTATCCGTTGTTGCTCTTGATGATTTCTTCAACTTATTCAAGGCACAAATCCAACATTTATGTCTTTGTGAACATAATGAATTCTAAAAGTCATTAATACGAATTCTTTTGAACCATTAATTTTATAAATAGATATTAATGCACTAGATTTGATGATGTAAATATTAATTATATGACATTTAGTTTTATACTGTACCTATGTACGCGACTCGGCGTTAGGAGAATTGGGATTTAAAACACTAGAATGCTACATTTCAATCCGTATGTTTTCCATTACAAGGTTCCTAAAAAAAATAGTATTACAGGGTCACACTTCACCAGACTGTTGAGGTGGTTCCTTGAATTGGAAGTCAAAGGAAACTATAGAAACTAATTGGCTTGATTTGAAAAGTCAAAAGTAGCAAAAGGTTAAGAATCAATTAGGGCGGCAAATTGTTGTTTCCCATTTGGTTTTGGAAACATTCTAATCCGTGGGTTCTCCTATAGCACCATATAAGTAGCTTCGTAGTGCTCTTATGGAGTATGCATAATGAAGTGTAATTAGTCCTCTTAAGTGAATAAAGGGTGCTTTTCCGCCGTGGAGGTAGTTAGCAAATATTGTGCTAGCGAACCACGTAAAATTCTGTGTTCTTCTTTATTCGTCCATTGTTCGTGACGTGGTTTGTCATAACAAACTAGTATCAGAGCCAAGGTTGGCGGTGTTTCAAGACCAAGATCAAGGCGGAGAATAGCTAGGGTTTCACAAGTTGGTTAAATCAAAGCCAGGGTTTTGCGATCTAGGTGGAGCACGCAAGTAGGGTTCAAGATCCAGCAAGAACAACGTCTGGATCTATGTTGAAGATTGACAGGTTCACAGGAGGGAACAACGTCAGTCTATGGAAGATAAAGGTGGAGGCTTTGCTCAAATCGCAAGGCATATGGGAACCTTTGACTGCATACAAAGGAGGCATGAATGTTGCATCAGCGGAGTTCAAGGCGATGAAGGAGAAGGAACATTCTAACATTATGTTGTGCTTATCAAGGTACGGATCTCAAGGACCATCTTGATCAATTGAACACAACTCTTTTAGATTTGCATAATATTGGCAGGAAGGTGGTCGTTGAGGATACTGCACTTTTTTTATTGATCACGTTACCTCCATCATATGAGAACTTCATGCAGTCGTTCATTGTGAACATGGACGAATTATCCCTCGAGGAGGTCAGATCGGCGCTCCATGCTATGGGACTGCGCCATAAGGGTGCCGGCACAGGTACAGAGGACCATGCTTCCGGACTGATGGCGACGGGGGGAAGCGATAAGTGTAACAAGAACAAGAAAAATAAGTTTTCTGGTTCTAAGTGCCCAAGGATGTATGTTCTTGGTGCAAGGAAAAGGGCACTTGAAGAGAGATTGCCTGAAACGAGGTCAACATGGGTAGAATGGATCTGCATCCGTAGCAGAACAAGGTAACTCGTCTGAGGATGATTACGTTCAAATGGCGGATGTTGTCACACACTATCAGGATGCGTGGGTTCGTGATTCCGGAGCTTCCTATCATATTTTCTCTAAGAAGGACCTAATCTCGACATACAACATAACAAATGGCGGGTCTGTCTACATGCAAAACGGAGCCGTCTGTAAGATAATTGGGAGCAGCTCAGTTAGATCGAAGTCGAATGAAGGGAAGTTATGTACTCTGGAGCAAGTCAGGCATGTACCACTTATTAAGAAAAATCTGATTTCCTTGAGTCTACTCGACAGCAAGGGATACAGTTTCAAAGGTGAAGCTGGAGATCTACAAGTCTGCAAGGGTTCTAAGGTGATTGCCAAGGGAGTCGAGAGCAGGACTTTGTACATGTTGCAAGGTTCGACGATCACATGTTCTGCTGGATATGTCTCATCCGAGATTAAGGAAGCTGATCTAATTAAGTTGTGGAATATGAAGCTCGGTCATATGAGTGAACGTGGAATGCAGGAACTTCACAAGAAGGGATATCTCACCGGGCATGCGCCCAAGAGCCTAGTGTTTTGTGAGCACTACTTGTATGTGAATCTACAACGTAGCAAGTTCCCTATGGCGGTTCATAGAGCGAAAGGTACTCTTGATTATATCCATTCGGATTGCTGGGGTCCATCTCGAGTTGAGGCGATTGGCGGGTAAAGGTATTTTCTGAGCATCAGAGACGATTACTCAAGGATGACTTGGATTTTCGTAATGAAGCACCAGAGTGAAGCATTTGCAAGATTCAAGGAGTGGAAGACGCTAGTAGAGAATGAAGTGGGGAAGGAAGGTTAAGAGGCTGCGCATAGGAAAAGGCTTAGATTTTTGTTCATCAATTTTTGATGGATTCTGCAAGGATCTGAGAATAGCACGTCATCGCACCGTTCGGCACACAACACAGCAAAACGGTGTAGCCGAGAGAATGAATCAGACACTTTTAGCGAAAGCAAGGTGCATGCTTGCTAGATTTGATGATGTAAATATTAATTATATGACATTTACTTTTATATTGTACTTATGTACGCGACTCGGCGTTAGGAGAATTGGGATTTAAAACTCTTGAGAGCTACATTTCAATCCGTCTGTTTTGTATTACAAGGTTCCTCAAAAAAAACAGTAATACAGGGTCACACTTCTCCAGACTTTTGAGGTGGTGCCTTGAATTGGAAGTCAAAGGAAACTATAGAAACTAATTGGCTTAATTTGAAAAGTCAAAAGTAGCAAAAGGTTAAGAATCAATTAGGGCGGCAAATTGTTGTTTCCCAATTGGTTTTGGAAACATTCTAATCCGTGGGTTCTCCTATAGCACCATGTAAGTAGCTTTGTAGTGCTATTATGGAGTATGCATAATGAATTGTAATTGTTCCTCTTAAGTGAATAAAGGGTGCTTTTCCGCCGTGGAGGTAGTTAGCAAATATTGTGCTAGCGAACCACGTAAAATTCTGTGTTCTTCTTTATTCGTGCATTGTTCGTGACGTGGTTTGTCATAAAAAACTAGTATCAGAGCCAAGGTTGGCGGTGTTTCAAGACCAAGATCAAGGCGGATAAAAGCTAGGGTTTCACAACTTGGTGAAATCAAAGCTAGGGTTTTGCGATCTAGGTGGAGCACGCAAGTAGGGTTCAAGATCCAGCAAGAACAACGTCTGGATCTATGTTGAAGATTGACAGGTTCACAGGAGGGAACAACGTCAGTCTATGGAAGATAAAGATGGAGGCTTTGCTCAAATCGCAAGGCATATGGGAACCTTTGACTGCATACAAAGGAGGCATGAATGTTGCATCAGCGGAGTTCAAGGCGATGGAGGAGAAGGCACATTCTAACATTATGTTGTGCTTATCAGATGACGTGATCATCGAGGTCGCAGATCAGAAGAAAGGAGCGAAGCTCTGGATCAAGTTGAAGAATCTCTACATGACGAAGAGTCTCACTAGCAAGTTGATGTTAAAGCAAAGGCTCTTCACTTTTCGGATGCTCGAAGATACGGCTATCAAGGACCATCTTGATCAATTGAACACAACTCTTTTAGATTTGCATAATATTGGTGGGAAGGTGGGCGTTGAGGATGGTGGACTATTGTTATTGATCTCGTTACCTCCATCATATGAGAACTTCATGCAGTCGTTCATTGTGAACATGGACGATTTTCCCTCGAGGAGGTCAGATCGGTGCTCCATGCTAGGGAACTGCGCCATAAGGGTGCCGACACAGGTACAGAGGACCATGCTTCCGGAATGATGGCGACGGGGGGAAGCGATAAGTGTAAGAAGAACAAGAAAAATAATTTTTCTGGTTCTAAGTGCCCAAGGATGTATGTTCTTGGTGCAAGGAAAAGAGCACAGGAAGAGAGATTGCATGAAACGAGGTCAACATGGGTAGAATGGATCCGCATCCGTAGCAGAACAAGGTAACTCGTCTGAGGATTATTACGTTCAAATGGCGGATGTTGTCACACACTATCAGGATGCGTGTGTTCGTGATTCCGGAGCTTCCTATCATATTTTCTCTAAGAAGGAGCTATTCTCGACATACAACCTAACAAATGGTGGGTCTGTCTACATGCAAAACGGAGCCGTCTGTAAGATAATTGGGAGCAGCTCAGTTAGATCGAAGACGAATGAAGGGAAGTTATGTACTCTGGAGCAAGTCAGGCATGTACCACTTATTAAGAAAAATCTGATTTCCTTGAGTCTACTCGACAGCAAGGGATACAGTTTCAAAGGTGAAGCTGGAGATCTACAAGTCTGCAAGGGTTCTAAGGTTATTGTCAAGGGAGTCGAGAGCAGGAGTTTGTACATGTTTCAAGGTTCGACGATCACATGTTCTGCTGGATATGTCTCATCCGAGATTAAGGAAGCTGATCTAATTAAGCTGTGGAATATGAGGCTCGGTCATATGAGTGAACGTGTAATGCAGGAACTTCACAAGAAGGGATATCTCACCGGGCATGCGCCCAAGAGCCTAGTGTTTTGTGAGCAATACTTGTATGGGAATCTACAACGTAGCAAGTTCCCTATGGCGGTTCATAGAGCGAAATGTACTCTTGATTATATCCATTCGGATTGCTGGGGTCCATCTCGAGTTGAGGCGATTGGCGGGTAAAGGTATTTTCTGAGCATTAGAGACGATTACTCAAGGATGACTTGGATTTTCGTAATGAAGCACCAGAGTGAAGCATTTGCAAGATTCAAGGAGTGGAAGACGCTATTAGAGAATGAAGTGGGGAAGGAAGGTGAAGAGGCTGCGCATAGGAAAAGGCTTAGATTTTTGTTCATCAATTTTTGATGGATTCTGCAAGGATCAGCGAATAGCACGTCATCGCACCGTTCGGCACACAACACAGCAAAACGGTGTAGCCGAGAGAATGAATCAGACACTTTTAGCGAAAGCAAGGTGCATGCTTGCTAGATTTGATGATGTAAATATTAATTATATGACATTTACTTTTATATTGTACTTATGTACGCGACTCGGCGTTAGGAGAATTGGGATTTAAAACTCTTGAGAGCTACATTTCAATCCGTCTGTTTTGTATTACAAGGTTCCTCAAAAAAAATAGTATTACAGGGTCACACTTCTCCAGACTTTTGAGGTGGTGCCTTGAATTGGAAGTCAAAGGAAACTATAGAAACTAATTGGCTTAATTTGAAAAGTCAAAAGTAGCAAAAGGTTAAGAATCAATTAGGGCGGCAAATTGTTGTTTCCCAATTGGTTTTGGAAACATTCTAATCCGTGGGTTCTCCTATAGCACCATGTAAGTAGCTTTGTAGTGCTATTATGGAGTATGCATAATGAATTGTAATTGTTCCTCTTAAGTGAATAAAGGGTGCTTTTCCGCCGTGGAGGTAGTTCGCAAATATTGTGCTAGCGAACCACGTAAAATTCTGTGTTCTTCTTTATTCGTGCATTGTTCGTGACGTGGTTTGTCATAAAAAACTAGTATCATAGCCAAGGTTGGCGGTGTTTCAAGACCAAGATCAAGGCGGATAAAAGCTAGGGTTTCACAACTTGGTGAAATCAAAGCTAGGGTTTTGCGATCTAGGTGGAGCACGCAAGTAGGGTTCAAGATCCAGCAAGAACAACGTCTGGATCTATGTTGAAGATTGACAGGTTCACAGGAGGGAACAACGTCAGTCTATGGAAGATAAAGATGGAGGATTTGCTCAAATCGCAAGGCATATGGGAACCTTTGACTGCATACAAAGGAGGCATGAATTTTGCATCAGCGGAGTTCAAGGCGATGGAGGAGAAGGCACATTCTAACATTATGTTGTGTTTATCAGATGACGTGATCATCGAGGTCGCAGATCAGAAGAAAGGAGCGAAGCTCTGGCTCAAGTTGAAGAATCTCTACATGACGAAGTGTCTCACTAGCAAGTTGATGTTAAAGCAAAGGCTCTTCACTTTTCGGATGCTCGAAGATACGGCTATTAAGGACCATCTTGATCAATTGAACACAACTCTTTTAGATTTGCATAATATTGGCGGGAAGGTGGGCGTTGAGGATGGTGGACTATTGTTATTGATCTCGTTACCTCCATCATATGAGAACTTCATGCAGTCGTTCATTGTGAACATGGACGAATTGTCCCTCGAGGAGGTCAGATCGGCGCTCCATGCTAGGGAACTGGGCCATAAGGGTGCCGGCACAGGTACAGAGGACCAGGCTTCCGGACTGATGGCGACGGGGGGAAGCGATAAGTGTAAGAAGAACAGGAAAAATAAGTTTTCTGGTTCTAAGTTCCCAAGGATGTATGTTCTCGGTGCAAGGAAAAGGGCAATGGAAGAGAGATTGCCTGAAACGAGGTCAACATGGGTAGAATGGATCCGCATCCGTAGCAGAACAAGGTAACTCGTCTGAGGATGATTACGTTCAAATGGCGGATGTTGACACACACTATCAGCACGCGTGGGTTCGTGATTCCGGAGCTTCCTATCATATTTTCTCTAACAAGGAGCTATTCTCGACATACAACCTAACAAATGGTGGTTCTGTCTACATGCAAAACGAAGCCGTCTGTAAGATAATTGGGAGCAGCTAAGTAAGATCGAAGACGAATGAAGGGAAGTTATGTTCTCTGGAGCAAGTCAGGCATGTACCACTTATTAAGAAGAATCTGATTTCCTTGAGTCTACTCGACAGCAAGGGATACAGTTTCAAAGGTGAAGATGGAGATCTACAAGTCTGCAAGGGTTCTAAGGTGATTCTCAAGGGAGTCGAGAGCAGGACTTTGTACATGTTGCAAGGTTCTACGATCACATGTTCTGCTGGAGTTGTCTCGTCCGAGATTAAGGAAGCTGATGTAATTAAGTTGTGGAATATCAGGCTCGGTCATATGAGTGAACGTGGAATGCAGAAACTTCACAAGAAGGGATCTCTCACCGGGCATGCGCCCAAGAGCCTAGTGTTTTGTGAGCACTACTTGTATGGGAACCTACAACGTAGCAAGTTCCCTATGGCGGTTCATAGAGTGAAAGATACTCTTGATTATATCCATTCGGATTGCTGGGGTCCATCTCGAGTTGAGGCGATTGGCGGGTAAAGGTATTTTCTGAGCATCGGAGACGATTACTCCAGGATGACTTGGATTTTCGTAATGAAGCACCAGAGTGAAGCATTTTCAAGATTCAAGGAGTGGAAGACGCTAGTAGAGAATCAAGTGGGGAAGGAAGGTGAAGAGGCTGCGCACGGACAAAGGCTTAGATTTTTGTTCATCAATTTTTGATGGATTCTGCAAGGATTAGCGAATAGCACGTCATCGCACCGTTCGGCCCACAACACAGCAAAACGGTGTAGCCGAGAGAATGAATCAGACACTTTTAGCGAAAGCAAGGTGCATGCTTGCTAGATTTGATGATGTAAATATTAATTATATGACATTTACTTTTATATTGTACTTATGTACGCCACTCGGCGTTAGGAAAATTCGGATTTAAAACTCTTGAGAGCTACATTTCAATCCGTCTGTTTTGTATTACAAGGTTCCTCAAAAAAAATAGTATTACATGGTCACACTTCTCCAGACTGTTGAGGTGGTGCCTTGAATTGGAAGTCAAAGGAAACTATAGAAACTAATTGGCTTAATTTGAAAAGTCAAAAGTAGCAAAAGGTTAAGAATCAATTAGGGCGGCAAATTGTTGTTTCCCAATTGGTTTTGGAAACATTCTAATCCGTGGGTTCTCCTATAGCACCATGTAAGTAGCTTTGTAGTGCTATTATGGAGTATGCATAATGAATTGTAATTGTTCCTCTTAAGTGAATAAAGGGTGCTTTTCCGCCGTGGAGGTAGTTAGCAAATATTGTGCTAGCGAACCACGTAAAATTTTGTTTTCTTCTTTATTCGTCCATTGTTTGTGACGTGGTTTGTCATAACAAACTAGTATCAGAGCCAAGGTTGGCGGTGTTTCAAGACCAAGATCAAGGCGGATAAAAGCTAGGGTTTCACAACTTGGTGAAATCAAAGCTAGGGTTTTGCGATCTAGGTGGAGCACGCAAGTAGGGTTCAAGATCCAGCAAGAACAACGTCTGGATCTATGTTGAAGATTGACAGGTTCACAGGAGGGAACAACGTCAGTCTATGGAAGATAAAGATGGAGGCTTTTCTCAAATCTCAAGGCATATGGGAACCTTTGACTGCATACAAAGGAGGCATGAATGTTGCATCAGCGGAGTTCAAGGCGATGGAGGAGAAGGCACATTCTAACATTATGTTGTGCTTATCAGATGACGTGATCATCGAGGTCGCAGATCAGAAGAAAGGAGCGAAACTCTGGCTCAAGTTGAAGAATCTCTACATGACGAAGAGTCTTACTAGCAAGTTGATGTTAAAGTAAAGGCTCTTCACTTTTCGGATGCTCGAAGATACGGCTATCAAGGACCATCTTGATCAATTGAACACAACTCTTTTAGATTTGCATAATATTGGCGGGAAGGTGGGCGTTGAGGATGGTGGACTATTGTTATTGATCTCGTTACCTCCATCATATGAGAACTTCATGCAGTCGTTCATTGTGAACATGGACCAATTATCCCTCGAGGAGGTCAGATCGGCGCTCCATGCTAGGGAACAGGGCCATAAGGGTGCCGGCACAGGTACAGAGGACCAGGCTTCCGGACTGATGGCGACGGGGGGAAGCGATAAGTGTAAGAAGAACAGGAAAAATAAGTTTTCTGGTTCTAAGTTCCCAAGGATGTATGTTCTTGGTGCAAGGAAAAGGGCACTGGAAGAGAGATTGCCTGAAACGAGGACAACATGGGTAGAATGGATCCGCATCCGTAGCAGAACAAGGTAACTCGTCTGAGGATGATTACGTTCAAATGGCGGATGTTGTCACACACTATCAGCACGCGTGGGTTCGTGATTCCTGAGCTTCCTATCATATTTTCTCTAACAAGGAGCTATTCTCGACATACAACCTAACAAATGGTGGTTCTGTCTACATGCAAAACGGAGCCGTCTGTAAGATAATTGGGAGCAGCTTAGTAAGATCGAAGACGAATGAAGGGAAGTTATGTACTCTGGAGCAAGTCAGGCATGTACAACTTATTAAGAAGAATCTGATTTCCTTGAGTCTACTCGACAGCAAGGGATACAGTTTCAAAGGTGAAGCTGGAGATCTACAAGTCTGCAAGGGTTCTAAGGTGATTCTCAAGGGAGTCGAGAGCAGGACTTTGTACATGTTGCAAGGTTCTACAATCACATGTTCTGCTGGAGTTGTCTCGTCCGAGATTAAGGAAGCTGATCTAACTAAGCTGTGGAATATCAGGCTCGGTCATATGAGTGAACGTGGAATGCAGAAACTTCACAAGAAGGGATATCTCACCGGGCATGCGCCCAAGAGCCTAGTGTTTTGTGAGCACTACTTGTATGGGAACCTACAACGTAGCAAGTTCCCTATGGCGGTTCATAGAGTGAAAGGTACTCTTGATTCCATCCATTCGGATTGCTGGGGTCCATCTCGAGTTGAGGCGATTGGCGGGTAAAGGTATTTTCTGAGCATCGGAGACGATTACTCCAGGATGACTTGGATTTTCTTAATGAAGCACCAGAGTGAAGCATTTTCAAGATTCAAGGAGTGGAAGACGCTAGTAGAGAGTCAAGTGGGGAAGGAAGGTGAAGAGGCTGCGCACGGACAAAGGCTTAGATTTTTTTTCATCAATTTTTGATGGAATCTGCAAGGATCAGCGAATAGCACATCATCGCACCGTTCGGCACACAACACAGCAAAACGGTGTAGCCGAGAGAATGAATCAGACACTTTTAGCGAAAGCAAGGTGCATGCTTGCAAGATTTGATGATGTAAATATTAATTATATGACATTTACTTTTATACTGTACCTATGTACGCGACTCGGCGTTAGGAGAATTGGGATTTAAAACTCTTGAGTGCTACATTTCTATCCGTTTGTTTTGTATTACAAGGTTCCTCAAAAAAAATAGTATTACAAGGTCACACTTCTCAAGACTGTTGAGGTGGTGCCTTGAATTTGAAGTCAAAGGAAACTATAGAAACTAATTGGCTTAATTTGAAAAGTCAAAAGTAGCAAAAGGTTAAGAATCAATTAGGGCGGCAAAAACATTCTAATCCGTGGGTTCTCCTATAGAACCATGTAAGTAGCTTTGTAGTGCTATTATGGAGTATGCATAATGAAGTGTAATTGTTCCTCTTAAGTGAATAAAGGGTGCTTTTCCGCCGTGGAGGTAGTTAGCAAATATTGTGCTAGCGAACCACGTAAAATTCTGTGTTCTTCTTTATTCGTGCATTGTTCGTGACGTGGTTTGTCATAAAAAACTAGTATCAGAGCCAAGGTTGGCGGTGTTTCAAGACCAAGATCAAGGCGGAGAAAAGCTAGGGTTTCAAAACTTGGTGAAATCAAAGCTAGGGTTTTGCGATCTAGGTGGAGCACGCAAGTAGGGTTCAAGATCCAGCAAGAACAACATCTCGATCTATGTTGAAGATTGACAGGTTCACAGGAGGGAACAACATCAGTCTTTGGAAGATAAATATGGAGGCTTTGCTCAAATCGCAAGGCATATGGGAACCTTTGACTGCATACAAAGGAGGCATGAATGTTGCATCAGCGGAGTTCAAGGCGATGGAGGAGAAGGAACATTCTAACATTATGTTGTGCTTATCAGATGACGTGATCATCGAGGTCGCAGATCAGAAGAAAGGAGTGAAGCTCTGGCTCAATTTGAAGAATGTCTACATGAAGAAGAGTCTCACTAGCAAGTTGATGTTAAAGCAAAGGCTCTTCACTTTTCGGATGCTCGAAGGTACGGCTCTCAAGGACCATCTTGATCAATTGAACACAACTCTTTTAGATTTGCATAATATTGGCGGGAAGGTGGGCGTTGCGGATGGTGCACTTTTGTTATTGATCTCGTTACCTCCATCATATGAGAACTTCATGCAGTCGTTCATTGTGAACATGGACAAATTATCCCTCGAGGAGGTCAGATCGGCGCTCCATGCTAGGGAACTGGGCCATAAGGGTGCCGGCACAGGTACAGAGGACCAGGCTTCCGGACTGATGGCGACGGGGGGGAGCGATAAGTGTAAGAAGAACAGGAAAAATAAGTTTTCTGGTTCTAAGTTCCCAAGGATGTATGTTCTTGGTGCAAGGAAAAGGGAACTGGAAGAGAGATTGCCTGAAACGAGGTCAACATGGGTAGAATGGATCCGCATCCGTAGCAGAACAAGGTAACTCGTCTGAGGATGATTACGTTCAAATGGCGGATGTTGTCACACACTATCAGCACGCGTGGGTTCGTGATTCCGGAGCTTCCTATCATATTTTCTCTAACAAGGAGCTATTCTCGACATACAACCTAACAAATGGTGGTTCTGTCTACATGCAAAACGGAGCCGTCTGTAAGATAATTGGGAGCAGCTCAGTAAGATCGAAGACGAATGAAGGGAATTTATGTACTCTGGAGCAAGTAAGGCATGTACCAATTATTAAGAAGAATCTGATTTCCTTGAGTCTACTCGACAGCAAGGGGTACAGTTTCAAAGGTGAAGCTGGAGATCTACAAGTCTGCAAGGGTTCTAAGGTGATTCTCAAGGGAGTCGAGAGCAGGACTTTGTACATGTTGCAAGGTTCTACGATCACATGTTCTGCTGGAGTTGTCTCGTCCGAGATTAAGAAAGCTGATCTTACTAAGCTGTGGAATATCAGGCTCGGTCATATGAGTGAACGTGGAATGCAGGAACTTCACAAGAAGGGATATCTCACCGGGCATGCGCCCAAGAGCCTAGTGTTTTGTGAGCACTACTTGTATGGGAACCTACAACATAGCAAGTTCCCTATGGCGGTTCATATAGTGAAAGGTACTCTTGATTATATCCATTCGGATTGCTGGGGTCCATCTCGAGTTGAGGCGATTGGCGGGTAAAGGTATTTTCTGAGCATCGGACACGATTACTCCAGGATGACTTGGATTTTCGTAATGAAGAACCAGAGTGAATCATTTTCAAGATTCAAGGAGTGGAAGACGCTAGTAGAGAATCAAGTGGGATAGGAAGGTGAAGAGGCTGCGCACGGACAAAGGCTTAGATTTTTTTTCATCAATTTTTGATGGAATCTGCAAGGATCAGCGAATAGAACGTCATCGCACCGTTCGGCACACAACACAGCAAAACGGTGTAGCCGAGAGAATGAATCAGACACTTTTAGCGAAAGCAAGGTGCATGCTTGCATGATTTGATGATGTAAATATTAATTATATGACATTTACTTTTATACTGTACCTATGTACGCGACTCGGCGTTAGGAGAATTGGGATTTAAAACTATTGAGTGCTACATTTCTATCCGTTTGTTTTGTATTACAAGGTTCCTCAAAAAAAATAGTATTACAGTGTCACACTTCTCCAGACTGTTGAGGTGGTGCCTTGAATTTGAAGTCAAAGGAAACTATAGAAACTAATTGGATTAATTTGAAAAGTCAAAAGTAGCAAAAGGTTAAGAATCAATTAGGGCGGCAAATTGTTGTTTCCCATTTGGTTTTGGAAACATTCTAATCCGTGGGTTCTTCTATAGCACCATGTAAGTAGCTTTGTAGTGCTATTATGGAGTATGCATAATGAAGTGTAATTGTTCCTCTTAAGTGAATAAAGGGTGCTTTTCCGCCGTGGAGGTAGTTAGCAAATATTGTGCTAGCGAACCACGTAAAATTCTGTGTTCTTCTTTATTCCTGCATTGTTCGTGACGTGGTTTGTCATAAAAAACTAGTATCAGAGCCAAGGTTGGCGGTGTTTCAAGACCAAGATCAAGGCGGAGAAAAGCTAGGGTTTCAAAACTTGGTGAAATCAAAGCTAGGGTTTTGCGATCTAGGTGGAGCACGCAAGTAGGGTTCAAGATCCAGCAAGAACAACATCTCGATCTATGTTGAAGATTGTCAGGTTCACAGGAGGGAACAACATCAGTCTTTGGAAGATAAATATGGAGGCTTTGCTCAAATCGCAAGGCATATGGGAACCTTTGACTGCATACAAAGGAGGCATGAATGTTGCATCAGCGGAGTTCAAGGCGATGGAGGAGAAGGAACATTCTAACATTATGTTGTGCTTATCAGATGACGTGATCATCGAGGTCGCAGATCAGAAGAAAGGAGTGAAGCTCTGGCTCAATTTGAAGAATGTCTACATGAAGAAGAGTCTCACTAGCAAGTTGATGTTAAAGCAAAGGCTCTTCACTTTTCGGATGCTCGAAGGTACGGCTCTCAAGGACCATCTTGATCAATTGAACACAACTCTTTTAGATTTTCATAATATTGGCGGGAAGGTGGGCGTTGCGGATGGTGCACTTTTGTTATTGATCTCGTTACCTCCATCATATGAGAACTTCATGCAGTCGTTCATTGTGAACATGGACAAATTATCCCTCGAGGAGGTCAGATCAGCGCTCCATGCTAGGAAACTGGGCCATAAGGGTGCCGGCACAGGTACAGAGGACCAGGCTTCCGGACTGATGGCGACGGGGGGGGGAGCGATAAGTGTAAGAAGAACAAGAAAAATAAGTTTTCTGGTTCTAAGTTCCCAAGGATGTATGTTCTTGGTGCAAGGAAAAGGGCACTGGAAGAGAGATTGCCTGAAACGAGGTCAACATGGGTAGAATGGATCCGCATCCGTAGCAGAACAAGGTAACTCGTCTGAGGATGATTACGTTCAAATGGCGGATTTTGTCACACACTATCAGCACGCGTGGGTTCGTGATTCCGGAGCTTCCTATCATATTTTCTCTACCAAGGAGCTATTCTCGACATACAACCTAACAAATGGTGGTTCTGTCTACATGCAAAACGGAGCCGTCTGTAAGATAATTGGGAGCAGCTCAGTAAGATCGAAGACGAATGAAGGGAAGTTATGTACTCTGGAGCAAGTCAGGCATGTACCACTTATTAAGAAGTATCTGATTTCCTTGAGTCTACTCGACAGCAAGGGATACAGTTTCAAAGGTGAAGCTGGAGATCTACAAGTCTGCAAGGGTTCTAAGGTGATTCTCAAGGGAGTCGAGAGCAGGACTTTGTACATGTTGCAAGGTTCTACGATCACATGTTCTGCTGGAGTTGTCTCGTCCGAGATTAAGGAAGCTGATCTAACTAAGCTGTGGAATATCAGGCTCGGTCATATGAGTGAACGTGGAATGCAGGAACTTCACAAGAAGGGATATCTCACCGGGCATGCGCCCAAGAGCCTAGTGTTTTGTGAGCACTACTTGTATGGGAACCTACAACGTAGCTAGTTCCCTATGGCGGTTCATAGAGTGAAAGGTACTCTTAATTATATCCATTCGGATTGCTGGGGTCCATCTCGAGTTGAGGCGATTGGCGGGTAAAGGTATTTTCTGAGAATCGGACACGATTACTCCAGGATGACTTGGATTTTCGTAATGAAGAACCAGAGTGAATCAGTTTCAAGATTCAAGGAGTGGAAGACGCTAGTAGAGAATCAAGTGGGGAAGGAAGGTGAAGAGGCTGCGCACGGACAAAGGCTTATATTTTTTTTCATCAATTTTTGATGGAATCTGCAAGGATCAGCGAATAGCACGTCATCGCACCGTTCGGCACACAACACAGCAAAACGGTGTAGCCGAGAGAATGAATCAGACACTTTTAGCGAAAGCAAGGTGCATGCTTGCAAGATTTGATGATGTAAATATTAATTATATGACATTTACTTTTATACTGTACCTATGTACGCGACTCGGCGTTAGGAGAATTGGGATTTAAAACTCTTGAGTGCTACATTTCTATCCGTTTGTTTTGTATTACAAGGTTCCTCAAAAAAAATAGTATTACAGGGTCACACTTCTCCAGACTGTTGAGGTGGTGCCTTGAATTTGAAGTCAAAGGAAACTATAGAAACTAATTGGCTTAATTTGAAAAGTCAAAAGTAGCAAAAGGTTAAGAATCAATTAGGGCGGCAAATTGTTGTTTCCCATTTGGTTTTGGAAACATTCTAATCTGTGGGTTCTCCTATAGCACCATGTAAGTAGCTTTGTAGTGCTATTATGGAGTATGCATAATGAAGTGTAATTGTTCCTCTTAAGTGAATAAAGGGCGCTTTTACGCCGTGGAGGTAGTTAGCAAATATTGTGCTAGCAAACCACGTAAAATTTTGTGTTCTTCTTTATTCGTGCATTGTTCGTGACGTGGTTTGTCATAAAAACTAGTATCAGAGCCAAGGTTGGCGGTGTTTCAAGACCAAGATCAAGGCGGAGAAAAGCTAGGGTTTCAAAACTTGGTGAAATCAAAGCTAGGGTTTTGCGATCTAGGTGGAGCACGCAAGTAGGGTTCAAGATCCAGCAAGAACAACATCTCGATCTATGTTGAAGATTGACAGGTTCACAGGAGGGAACAACATCAGTCTTTGGAAGATAAATATGGAGGCTTTGCTCAAATCGCAAGGCATATGGGAACCTTTGACTGCATACAAAGGAGGCATGAATGTTGCATCAGCGGAGTTCAAGGCGATGGAGGAGAAGGAACATTCTAACATTATGTTGTGCTTATCAGATGACGTGATCATCGAGGTCGCAGATCAGAAGAAAGGAGTGAAGCTCTGGCTCAATTTGAAGAATGTCTACATGAAGAAGAGTCTCACTAGCAAGTTGATGTTAAAGCAAAGGCTCTTCACTTTTCGGATGCTCGAAGGTACGGCTCTCAAGGACCATCTTGATCAATTGAACACAACTCTTTTAGATTTTCATAATATTGGCGGGAAGGTGGGCGTTGCGGATGGTGCACTTTTGTTATTGATCTCGTTACCTCCATCATATGAGAACTTCATGCAGTCGTTCATTGTGAACATGGACAAATTATCCCTCGAGGAGGTCAGATCGGCGCTCCATGCTAGGGAACTGGGCCATAAGGGTGCCGGCACAGGTACAGAGGACCAGGCTTCCGGACTGATGGCGACGGGGGGGGGGAGCGATAAGTGTAAGAAGAACAGGAAAAATAAGTTTTCTGGTTCTAAGTTCCCAAGGATGTATGTTCTTGGTGCAAGGAAAAGGGCACTGGAAGAGAGATTGCCTGAAACGAGGTCAACATGGGTAGAATGGATCCGCATCCGTAGCAGAACAAGGTAACTCGTCTGAGGATGATTACGTTCAAATGGCGGATGTTGTCACACACTATCAGCACGCGTGGGTTCGTGATTCCGGAGCTTCCTATCATATTTTCTCTACCAAGGAGCTATTCTCGACATACAACCTAACAAATGGTGGTTCTGTCTACATGCAAAACGGAGCCGTCTGTAAGATAATTGGGAGCAGCTCAGTAAGATCGAAGACGAATGAAGGGAAGTTATGTACTCTGGAGCAAGTCAGGCATGTACCACTTATTAAGAAGTATCTGATTTCCTTGAGTCTACTCGACAGCAAGGGATACAGTTTCAAAGGTGAAGCTGGAGATCTACAAGTCTGCAAGGGTTCTAAGGTGATTCTCAAGGGAGTCGAGAGCAGGACTTTGTACATGTTGCAAGGTTCTACGATCACATGTTCTGCTGGAGTTGTCTCGTCCGAGATTAAGGAAGCTGATCTAACTAAGCTGTGGAAAATCAGGCTCGGTCATATGAGTGAACGTGGAATGCAGGAACTTCACAAGAAGGGATATCTCACCGGGCATGCGCCCAAGAGCCTAGTGTTTTGTGAGCACTACTTGTATGGGAACCTACAACGTAGCTAGTTCCCTATGGCGGTTCATAGAGTGAAAGGTACTCTTAATTATATCCATTCGGATTGCTGGGGTCCATCTCGAGTTGAGGCGATTGGCGGGTAAAGGTATTTTCTGAGAATCGGACACGATTACTCCAGGATGACTTGGATTTTCGTAATGAAGAACCAGAGTGAATCAGTTTCAAGATTCAAGGAGTGGAAGACGCTAGTAGAGAATCAAGTGGGGAAGGAAGGTGAAGAGGCTGCGCACGGACAAAGGCTTATATTTTTTTATATCAATTTTTGATGGAATCTGCAAGGATCAGCGAATAGCACGTCATCGCACCGTTCGGCACACAACACAGCAAAACGGTGTAGCCGAGAGAATGAATCAGACACTTTTAGCGAAAGCAAGGTGCATGCTTGCAAGATTTGATGATGTAAATATTAATTATATGACATTTAATTTTATACTGTACCTATGTACGCGACTCGGCGTTAGGAGAATTGGGATTTAAAACTCTTGAGTGCTACATTTCTATCCGTTTGTTTTGTATTACAAGGTTCCTCAAAAAAAATAGTATTACAGGGTCACACTTCTCCAGACTGTTGAGGTGGTGCCTTGAATTTGAAGTCAAAGGAAACTATAGAAACTAATTGGCTTAATTTGAAAAGTCAAAAGTAGCAAAAGGTTAAGAATCAATTAGGGCGGCAAATTGTTGTTTCCCATTTGGTTTTGGAAACATTCTAATCTGTGGGTTCTCCTATAGCACCATGTAAGTAGCTTTGTAGTGCTATTATGGAGTATGCATAATGAAGTGTAATTGTTCCTCTTAAGTGAATAAAGGGTGCTTTTACGCCGTGGAGGTAGTTAGCAAATATTGTGCTAGCAAACCACGTAAAATTTTGTGTTCTTCTTTATTCGTGCATTGTTCGTGACGTGGTTTGTCATAAAAACTAGTATCAGAGCCAAGGTTGGCGGTGTTTCAAGACTAAGATCAAGGCGGAGAAAAGCTAGGGTTTCAAAACTTGGTGAAATCAAAGCTAGGGTTTTGCGATCTAGGTGGAGCACGCAAGTAGGGTTCAAGATCCAGCAAGAACAACATCTCGATCTATGTTGAAGATTGACAGGTTCACAGGAGGGAACAACATCAGTCTTTGGAAGATAAATATGGAGGCTTTGCTCAAATCGCAAGGCATATGGGAACCTTTGACTGCATACAAAGGAGGCATGAATGTTGCATCAGCGGAGTTCAAGGCGATGGAGGAGAAGGAACATTCTAACATTATGTTGTGCTTATCAGATGACGTGATCATCGAGGTCGCAGATCAGAAGAAAGGAGTGAAGCTCTGGCTCAATTTGAAGAATGTCTACATGAAGAAGAGTCTCACTAGCAAGTTGATGTTAAAGCAAAGGCTCTTCACTTTTCGGATGCTCGAAGGTACGGCTCTCAAGGACCATCTTGATCAATTGAACACAACTATTTTAGATTTGCATAATATTGGCGGGAAGGTGGGCGTTGCAGATGGTGCACTTTTGTTATTGATCTCGTTGATTCCATCATATGAGAACTTCATGCAGTCGTTCATTGTGAACATGGACAAATTATCCCTCGAGGAGGTCAGATCGGCGCTCCATGCTAGGGAACTGGGCCATAAGGGTGCCGGCACAGGTACAGAGGACCAGGCTTCCGGACTGATGGCGACGGGGGGGGAGCGATAAGTGTAAGAAGAACAGGAAAAATAAGTTTTCTGGTTCTAAGTTCCCAAGGATGTATGTTCTTGGTGCAAGGAAAAGGGCACTGGAAGAGAGATTGCCTGAAAAGAGGTTAACATGGGTAGAATGGATCCGCATCCGTAGCAGAACAAGGTAACTCGTCTGAGGATGATTACGTTCAAATGGCGGATGTTGTCACACACTATCAGCACGCGTGGGTTCGTGATTCCGGAGCTTCCTATCATATTTTCTCTAACAAGGAGCTATTCTCGACATGCAACCTAACAAATGGTGGTTCTGTCTACATGCAAAACGGAGCCGTCTGTGAGATAATTGGGAGCAGCTCAGTAAGATCGAAGACGAATGAAGGGAAGTTATGTACTCTGGAGCAAGTCAGGCATGTACCACTTATTAAGAAGAATCTGATTTCCTTGAGTCTACTCGACAGCAAGGGATACAGTTTCAAAGGTGAAGCTGGAGATCTACAAGTCTGCAAGGGTTCTAAGGTGATTCTCAAGGGAGTCGAGAGCAGGACTTTGTACATGTTGCAAGGTTCTATGATCACATGTTCTGCTGGAGTTGTCTCGTCCGAGATTAAGGAAGCTGATCTAACTAAGCTGTGGAATATCAGGCTCGGTCATATGAGTGAACGTGGAATGCAGGAAGTTCACAAGAAGGGATATCTCACCGGGCATGCGCCCAAGAGCCTAGTGTTTTGTGAGCACTACTTGTATGGGAATCTACAACGTAGCAAGTTCCCTATGGCGGTTCATAGAGCGAAAGGTACTCTTGATTATATCCATTCGGATTGCTGGGGTCCATCTCGAGTTGAGGCGATTGGCGGGTAAAGGTATTTTCTGAGCATCAAAGACGATTACTCAAGGATGACTTGGATTTTCGTAATGAAGCACCAGAGTGAAGCATTTGCAAGATTCAAGGAGTGGAAGACGCTAGTAGAGAATGAAGTGGGGAAGGAAGGTGAAGAGGCTGCGCATAGGAAAAGGCTTAGATTTTTGTTCATCAATTTTTGATGGATTCTGCAAGGATCAGAGAATAGCACGTCATCGCACCGTTCGGCACACAACACTGCAAAACGGTGTAGCCGAGAGAATGAATCAGACACTTTTAGCGAAATCAAGGTGCATGCTTGCTAGATTTGATGATGTAAATATTAATTATATGACATTTACTTTTATATTGTACTTATGTACGCGACTCGGCGTTAGGAGAATTGGGATTTAAAACTCTTGAGAGCTACATTTCAATCCGTCTTTTTTGTATTACAAGGTTCCTCAAAAAAAATAGTATTACAGGGTCACACTTCTCCAGACTTTTGAGGTGGTGCCTTGAATTGGAAGTCAAAGGAAACTATAGAAACTAATTGGCTTAATTTGAAAAGTCAAAAGTAGCAAAAGGTTAAGAATCAATTAGGGCGGCAAATTGTTGTTTCCCAATTGGTTTTGGAAACATTCTAATCCGTGGGTTCTCCTATAGCACCATGTAAGTAGCTTTGTAGTGCTATTATGGAGTATGCATAATGAATTGTAATTGTTCCTCTTAAGTGAATAAAGGGTGCTTTTCCGCCGTGGAGGTAGTTAGCAAATATTGTGCTAGCGAACCACGTAAAATTCTGTGTTCTTCTTTATTCGTGCATTGTTCGTGACGTGGTTTGTCATAAAAAACTAGTATCAGAGCCAAGGTTGGCGGTGTTTCAAGACCAAGATCAAGGCGGATAAAAGCTTGGTTTTCACAACTTGGTGAAATCAAAGCTAGGGTTTTGCGATCTAGGTGGAGCACGCAAGTAGGGTTCAAGATCCAGCAAGAACAACGTCTGGATCTATGTTGAAGATTGACAGGTTCACAGGAGGGAACAACGTCAGTCTATGGAAGATAAAGATGGAGGCTTTGCTCAAATCGCAAGGCATATGGGAACCTTTGACTGCATACAAAGGAGGCATGAATGTTGCATCAGCGGAGTTCAAGGCGATGGAGGAGAAGGCACATTCTAACATTATGTTGTGCTTATCAGATGACGTGATCATCGAGGTCGCAGATCAGAAGAAAGGAGCGAAGCTCTGGCTCAAGTTGAAGAATCTCTACATGACGAAGAGTCTCACTAGCAAGTTGATGTTAAAGCAAAGGCTCTTCACTTTTCGGATGCTCAAAGATACGGCTATCAAGGACCATCTTGATCAATTGAACACAACTCTTTTAGATTTGCATAATATTGGCGGGAAGGTGGGCGTTGAGGATGGTGGACTATTGTTATTGATCTCGTTACCTCCATCATATGAGAACTTCATGCAGTCGTTCATTGTGAACATGGACGAATTGTCCCTCGAGGAGGTCAGATCGGTGCTCCATGCTAGGGAACTGCGCCATAAGGGTGCTGACACAGGTACAGAGGACCATGCTTCCGGAATGATGGCGACGGGGGGAAGCGATAAGTGTAAGAAGAACAAGAAAAATAATTTTTCTGGTTCTAAGTGCCCAAGGATGTATGTTCTTGGTGCAAGGAAAAGAGCACTGGAAGAGAGATTGCCTGAAACGAGGTCAACATGGGTAGAATGGATCCGCATCCGTAGCAGAACAAGGTAACTCGTCTGAGGATTATTACGCTCAAATGGCGGATGTTGTCACACACTATCAGGATGCGTGGGTTCGTGATTCCGGAGCTTCCTATCATATTTTCTCGAAGAAGGAGCTATTCTCGACATACAAGCTAACAAATGGTGGGTCTGTCTACATGCAAAACGGAGCCGTCTGTAAGATAATTGGGAGCAGCTCAGTTAGATCGAAGACGAATGAAGGGAAGTTATGTACTCTGGAGCAAGTCAGGCATGTACCACTTATTAAGAAAAATCTGATTTCCTTGAGTCTACTCGACAGCAAGGGATACAGTTTCAAAGGTGAAGCTGGAGATCTACAAGTCTGCAAGGGTTCTAAGGTTATTGTCAAGGGAGTCGAGAGCAGGAGTTTGTACATGTTGCAAGGTTCGACGATCACATGTTCTGCTGGATATGTCTCATCCGAGATTAAGGAAGCTGATCTAATTAAGCTGTGGAATATGAGGCTCGGTCATATGAGTGAACGTGTAATGCAGGAACTTCACAAGAAGGGATATCTCACCGGGCATGCGCCCAATAGCCTAGTGTTTTGTGAGCAATACTTGTATGGGAATCTACAACGTAGCAAGTTCCCTATGGCGGTTCATAGAGCGAAATGTACTCTTGATTATATCCATTCGGATTGCTGGGGTCCATCTCGAGTTGAGGCGATTGGCGGGTAAAGGTATTTTCTGAGCATTAGAGACGATTAATCAAGGATGACTTGGATTTTCGTAATGAAGCACCAGAGTGAAGCATTTGCAAGATTCAAGGAGTGGAAGACGCTAGTAGAGAATGAAGTGGGGAAGGAAGGTGAAGAGGCTGCGCATAGGAAAAGGCTTAGATTTTTGTTCATCAATTTTTGATGGATTCTGCAAGGATCAGCGAATAGCACGTCATCGCACCGTTCGGCACACAACACAGCAAAACGGTGTAGCCGAGAGAATGAATCAGACACTTTTAGCGAAAGCAAGGTGCATGCTTGCTAGATTTGATGATGTAAATATTAATTATATGACATTTACTTTTATATTGTACTTATGTACGCGACTCGGCGTTAGGAGAATTGGGATTTAAAACTCTTGAGAGCTACATTTCAATCCGTCTGTTTTGTATTACAAGGTTCCTCAAAAAAAATAGTATTACAGGGTCACACTTCTCCAGACTTTTGAGGTGGTGCCTTGAATTGGAAGTCAAAGGAAACTATAGAAACTAATTGGCTTAATTTGAAAATTCAAAAGTAGCAAAAGGTTAAGAATTAATTAGGGCGGCAAATTGTTGTTTCCCAATTGGTTTTGGAAACATTCTAATCCGTGGGTTCTCCTATAGCACCATGTAAGTAGCTTTGTAGTGCTATTATGGAGTATGCATAATGAATTTTAATTGTTCCTCTTAAGTGAATAAAGTGTGCTTTTCCGCCGTGGAGGTAGTTAGCAAATATTGTGCTAGCGAACCACGTAAAATTCTGTGTTCTTCTTTATTCGTGCATTGTTCGTGACGTGGTTTGTCATAAAAAACTAGTATCAGAGCCAAGGTTGGCGGTGTTTCAAGACCAAGATCAAGGCGGATAAAAGCTAGGGTTTCACAACTTGGTGAAATCAAAGCTAGGGTTTTGCGATCTAGGTGGAGCACGCAAGTAGGGTTCAAGATCCAGCAAGAACAACGTCTGGATCTATGTTGAAGATTGACAGGTTCACAGGAGGGAACAACGTCAGTCTATGGAAGATAAAGATGGAGGCTTTGCTCAAATCGCAAGGCATATGGGAACCTTTGACTGCATACAAAGGAGGCATGAATGTTGCATCAGCGGAGTTCAAGGCGATGGAGGAGAAGGCACATTCTAACATTATGTTGTGCTTATCAGATTACGTGATCATCGAGGTCGCAGATCAGAAGAAAGGAGCGAAGCTCTGGCTCATGTTGAAGAATCTCTACATGACGAAGAGTCTCACTAGCAAGTTGATGTTAAAGCAAAGGCTCTTCACTTTTCGGATGCTCGAAGATACGGCTATCAAGGACCATCTTGATCAATTGAACACAACTCTTTTAGATTTGCATAATATTGGCGGGAAGGTGGGCGTTGAGGATTGTGGACTATTGTTATTGATCTCGTTACCTCCATCATATGAGAACTTCATGCAGTCGTTCATTGTGAACATGGACGAATTGTCCCTCGAGGAGGTCATATCGGTGCTCCATGCTAGGGAACTGCGCCATAAGGGTGCCGGCACAGGTACAGAGGACCATGCTTCCGGAATGATGGCGACGGGGGGAAGCGATAAGTGTAAGAAGAACAAGAAAAATAATTTTTCTGGTTCTAAGTGCCCAAGGATGTATGTTCTTGGTGCAAGGAAAAGAGCACTGGAAGAGAGATTGCCTGAAACGAGGTCAACATGGGTAGAATCGATCCGCATCCGTAGAAGAACAAGGTAACTCGTCTGAGGATGATTACGTTCAAATGGCGGATGTTGTCACACACTATCAGGATGCGTGGGTTCGTGATTCCGGAGCTTCCTATCATATTTTCTCTAAGAAGGAGCTATTCTCGACATACAACCTAACAAATGGTGGGTCTGTCTACATGCAAAACGGAGCCGTCTGTAAGATAATTGGGAGCAGCTCAGTTAGATCGAAGACGAATGAAGGGAAGTTATGTACTCTGGAGCAAGTCAGGCATGTACCACTTATTAAGAAAAATCTGATTTCCTTGAGTCTACTCGACAGCAAGGGATACAGTTTCAAAGGTGAAGCTGGAGATCTACAAGTCTGCAAGGGTTCTAAGGTTATTGTCAAGGGAGTCGAGAGCAGGAGTTTGTACATGTTGCAAGGTTCGACGATCACATGTTCTGCTGGATATGTCTCATCCGAGATTAAGGAAGCTGATCTAATTAAGCTGTGGAATATGAGGCTCGGTCATATGAGTGAACGTGTAATGCAGGAACTTCACAAGAAGGGATATCTCACCGGGCATGCGCCCAAGAGCCTAGTGTTTTGTGAGAACTACTTGTGTGGGAATCTACAACGTAGCAAGTTCCCTATGGCGGTTCATAGAGCGAAATGTACTCTTGATTATATCCATTCGGATTGCTGGGGTCCATCTCGAGTTGAGGCGATTGGCGGGTAAAGGTATTTTCTGAGCATTAGAGACGATTAATCAAGGATGACTTGGATTTTCGTAATGAAGCACCAGAGTGAAGCATTTGCAAGATTCAAGGAGTGGAAGACGCTAGTAGAGAATGAAGTGGGGAAGGAAGGTGAAGAGGCTGCGCATAGGAAAAGGCTTAGATTTTTGTTCATCAATTTTTGATGGATTCTGCAAGGATCAGCGAATAGCACGTCATCGCACCGTTCGGCACACAACACAGCAAAACGGTGTAGCCGAGAGAATGAATCAGACACTTTTAGCGAAAGCAAGGTGCATGCTTGCTAGATTTGATGATGTAAATATTAATTATATGACATTTACTTTTATATTGTACTTATGTACGCGACTAGGCGTTAGGAGAATTGGGATTTAAAACTCTTGAGAGCTACATTTCAATCCGTCTGTTTTGTATTACAAGGTTCCTCAAAAAAAATAGTATTACAGGGTCACACTTCTCCAGACTTTTGAGGTGGTGCCTTGAATTGGAAGTCAAAGGAAACTATAGAAACTAATTGGCTTAATTTGAAAAGTCAAAAGTAGCAAAAGGTTAAGAATCAATTAGAGCGGCAAATTGTTGTTTCCCAATTGGTTTTGGAAACATTCTAATCCGTGGGTTCTCCTATAGCACCATGTAAGTAGCTTTGTAGTGCTATTATGGAGTATGCATAATGAATTTTAATTGTTCCTCTTAAGTGAATAAAGGGTGCTTTTCCGCCGTGGAGGTAGTTAGCAAATATTGTGCTAGCGAACCACGTAAAATTCTGTGTTCTTCTTTATTCGTGCATTGTTCGTGACGTGGTTTGTCATAAAAAACTAGTATCAGAGCCAAGGTTGGCGGTGTTTCAAGACCAAGATCAAGGCGGATAAAAGCTAGGGTTTCACAACTTGGTGAAATCAAAGCTAGGGTTTTGCGATCTAGGTGGAGCACGCAAGTAGGGTTCAAGATCCAGCAAGAACAACGTCTGGATCTATGTTGAAGATTGACAGGTTCACAGGAGGGAACAACGTCAGTCTATGGAAGATAAAGATGGAGGCTTTTCTCAAATCGCAAGGCATATGGGAACCTTTGACTGCATACAAAGGAGGCATGAACGTTGCATCAGCGGAGTTCAAGGCGATGGAGGAGAAGGCACATTCTAACATTATGTTGTGCTTATCAGATGACGTGATCATCGAGGTCGCAGATCAGAAGAAAGGAGCGAAGCTCTGGCTCAAGTTGAAGAATCTCTACATGACGAAGAGTCTTACTAGCAAGTTGATGTTAAAGCAAAGGCTCTTCACTTTTCGGATGCTCGAAGATACGGCTATCAAGGACCATCTTGATCAATTGAACACAACTCTTTTAGATTTGCATAATATTGGTGGGAAGGTGGGCGTTGAGGATGGTGGACTATTGTTATTGATCTCGTTACCTCCATCATATGAGAACTTCATGCAGTCGTTCATTGTGAACATGGACAAATTATCCCTCGAGGAGGTCAGATCGGCGCTCCATGCTAGGGAACTGGGCCATAAGGGTGCCGGCACAGGTACAGAGGACCAGGCTTCCGGACTGATGGCGACGGGGGGAAGCGATAAGTGTAAGAAGAACAGGAAAAATAAGTTTTCTGGTTCTAAGTTCCCAAGGATGTATGTTCTTGGTGCAAGGAAAAGGGCACTGGAAGAGAGATTGCCTGAAACGAGGTCAACATGGGTAGAATGGATCCGCATCCGTAGCAGAACAAGGTAACTCGTCTGAGGATTATTACGTTCAAATGGTGGATGTTGTCACACACTATCAGCACGCGTGGGTTCGTGATTCCGGAGCTTCCTATCATATTTTCTCTAACAAGGAGCTATTCTCGACATACAACCTAACAAATGGTGGTTCTGTCTACATGCAAAACGGAGCCGTCTGTAAGATAATTGGGAGCAGCTCAGTAAGATCGAAGACGAATGAAGGGAAGTTATGTACTCTGGAGCAAGTCAGGCATGTACCACTTATTAAGAAGAATCTGATTTCCTTGAGTCTACTCGACAGCAAGGGATACAGTTTCAAAGGTGAAGCTGGAGATCTACAAGTCTGCAAGGGTTCTAAGGTGATTCTCAAGGGAGTCGAGAGCAGGACTTTGTACATGTTGCAAGGTTCTACGATCACATGTTCTGCTGGAGTTGTCTCGTCCGAGATTAAGGAAGCTGATCTAATTAAGCTGTGGAATATCAGGCTCGGTCATATGAGTGAACGTGGAATGCAGAAACTTCACAAGAAGGGATCTCTCACCGGGCATGCGCCCAAGAGCCTAGTGTTTTGTGAGCACTACTTGTATGGGAACCTACAACGTAGCAAGTTCCCTATGGCGGTTCATAGAGTGAAAGATACTCTTGATTATATCCATTCGGATTGCTGGGTTCCATCTCGAGTTGAGGCGATTGGCGGGTAAAGGTATTTTCTCAGCATCGGAGACGATTACTCCAGGATGACTTGGATTTTCGTAATGAAGCACCAGAGTGAAGCATTTTCAAGATTCAAGGAGTGGAAGACGCTAGTAGAGAATCAAGTGGGGAAGGAAGGTGAAGAGGCTGCGCACGGACAAAGGCTTAGATTTTTGTTCATCAATTTTTGATGGATTCTGCAAGGATTAGCGAATAGCACGTCATCGCACCGTTCGGCACACAACACAGCAAAACGGTGTAGCCGAGAGAATTAATCAGACACTTTTAGCGAAAGCAAGGTTCATGCTTGCTAGATTTGATGATGTAAATATTAATTATATGACATTTACTTTTATATTGTACTTATGTACGCCACTCGGCGTTAGCAGAATTGGGATTTAAAACTCTTGAGAGCTACATTTCAATCCGTCTGTTTTGTATTACAAGGTTCCTCAAAAAAAATAGTATTACAGGGTCACACTTCTCCAGACTGTTGAGGTGGTGCCTTGAATTGGAAGTCAAAGGAAACTATAGAAACTAATTGGCTTAATTTGAAAAGTCAAAAGTAGCAAAAGGTTAAGAATCAATTAGGGCGGCAAATTGTTGTTTCCCAATTGGTTTTGGAAACATTCTAATCCGTGGGTTCTCCTATAGCACCATGTAAGTAGCTTTGTAGTGCTATTATGGAGGATGCATAATGAATTGTAATTGTTCCTCTTAAGTGAATAAAAGGTGCTTTTCCGCCGTGGAGGTAGTTAGCAAATATTGTGCTAGCGAACCACGTAAAATTTTGTTTTCTTCTTTATTCGTCCATTGTTTGTGACGTGGTTTGTCATAACAAACTAGTATCAGAGCCAAGGTTGGCGGTGTTTCAAGACCAAGATCAAGGCGGATAAAAGCTAGGGTTTCACAACTTGGTGAAATCAAAGCTAGGGTTTTGCGATCTAGGTGGAGCACGCAAGTAGGGTTCAAGATCCAGCAAGAACAACGTCTGGATCTATGTTGAAGATTGACAGGTTCACAGGAGGGAACAACGTCAGTCTATGGAAGATAAAGATGGAGGCTTTTCTCAAATCGCAAGGCATATGGGAACCTTTGACTGCATACAAAGGAGGCATGAATGTTGCATCAGCGGAGTTCAAGGCGATGGAGGAGAAGGCACATTCTAACATTATGTTGTGCTTATCAGATGACGTGATCATCGAGGTCGCAGATCAGAAGAAAGGAGCGAAGCTCTGGCTCAAGTTGAAGAATCTCTACATGACGAAGAGTCTTACTAGCAAGTTGATGTTAAAGCAAAGGCTCTTCACTTTTCGGATGCTCGAAGATACGGCTATCAAGGACCATCTTGATCAATTGAACACAACTCTTTTAGATTTGCATAATATTGGCGGGAAGGTGGGCGTTGAGGATGGTGGACTATTGTTATTGATCTCGTTACCTCCATCATATGAGAACTTCATGCAGTCGTTCATTGTGAACATGGACAAATTATCCCTCGAGGAGGTCAGATCGGTGCTCCATGCTAGGGAACTGGGCCATAAGGGTGCCGGCACAGGTACAGAGGACCAGGCTTCCGGACTGATGGCGACGGGGGGAAGCGATAAGTGTAAGAAGAACAGGAAAAATAAGTTTTCTGGTTCTAAGTTCCCAAGGATGTATGTTCTTGGTGCAAGGAAAAGGGCACTGGAAGAGAGATTGCCTGAAACGAGGTCAACATGGGTAGAATGGATCCGCATCCGTAGCAGAACAAGGTAACTCGTCTGAGGATGATTACGTTCAAATGGCGGATGTTGTCACACACTATCAGCACGCGTGGGTTCGTGATTCCGGAGCTTCCTATCATATTTTCTCTAACAAGGAGCTATTCTCGACATACAACCTAACAAATGGTGGTTCTGTCTACATGCAAAACGGAGCCGTCTGTAAGATAATTGGGAGCAGCTTAGTAAGATCGAAGACGAATGAAGGGAAGTTATGTACTCTGGAGCAAGTCAGGCATGTACCACTTATTAAGAAGAATCTGATTTCCTTGAGTCTACTCGACAGCAAGGGATACAGTTTCAAAGGTGAAGCTGGAGATCTACAAGTCTGCAAGGGTTCTAAGGTGATTCTCAAGGGAGTCGAGAGCAGGACTTTGTACATGTTGCAAGGTTCTACGATCACATGTTCTGCTGGAGTTGTCTCGTCCGAGATTAAGGAAGCTGATCTAACTAAGCTGTGGAATATCAGGCTCGGTCATATGAGTGAACGTGGAATGCAGAAACTTCACAAGAAGGGATATCTCACCGGGCATGCGCCCAAGAGCCTAGTGTTTTGTGAGCACTACTTGTATGGGAACCTACAACGTAGCAAGTTCCCTATGGCGGTTCATAGAGTGAAAGGTACTCTTGATTACATCCATTCGGATTGCTGGGGTCCATCTCGAGTTGAGGCGATTGGCGGGTAAAGGTATTTTCTGAGCATCGGAGACGATTACTCCAGGATGACTTGGATTTTCGTAATGAAGCACCAGAGTGAAGCATTTTCAAGATTCAAGGAGTGGAAGACGCTAGTAGAGAATCAAGTGGGGAAGGAAGGTGAAGAGGCTGCGCACGGACAAAGGCTTAGATTTTTTTTCATCAATTTTTGATGGAATCTGCAAGGATCAGCGAATAGCACGTCATCGCACCGTTCGGCACACAACACAGCAAAACGGTGTAGCCGAGAGAATGAATCAGACACTTTTAGCGAAAGCAAGGTGCATGCTTGCAAGATTTGATGATGTAAATATTAATTATATGACATTTACTTTTATACTGTACCTATGTACGCGACTCGGCGTTAGGAGAATTGGGATTTAAAACTCTTGAGTGCTACATTTCTATCCGTTTGTTTTGTATTACAAGGTTCCTCAAAAAAAATAGTATTACAGGGTCACACTTCTCCAGACTGTTGAGGTGGTGCCTTGAATTTGAAGTCAAAGGAAACTATAGAAACTAATTGGCTTAATTTGAAAAGTCAAAAGTAGCAAAAGGTTAAGAATCAATTAGGGCGGCAAATTGTTGTTTCCCAATTGGTTTTGGAAACATTCTAATCCGTGGGTTCTCCTATAGCACCATGTAAGTAGCTTTGTAGTGCTATTATGGAGTATGCATAATGAAGTGTAATTGTTCCTCTTAAGTGAATAAAGGGTGCTTTTCTGCCGTGGAGGTAGTTAGCAAATATTGTGCTAGCGAACCACGTAAAATTCTGTGTTCTTCTTTATTCGTGCATTGTTCGTGACGTGGTTTGTCATAAAAAACTAGTATCAGAGCCAAGGTTGGCGGTGTTTCAAGACCAAGATCAAGGCGGAGAAAAGCTAGGGTTTCAAAACTTGGTGAAATCAAAGCTAGGGTTTTGCGATCTTGGTGGAGCACGCAAGTAGGGTTCAAGATCCAGCAAGAACAACATCTCGATCTATGTTGAAGATTGACAGGTTGATAGGAGGGAACAACATCAGTCTTTGGAAGATAAATATGGAGGCTTTGCTCAAATCGCAAGGCATATGGGAACCTTTGACTGCATACAAAGGAGGCATGAATGTTGCATCAGCGGAGTTCAAGGCGATGGAGGAGAAGGAACATTCTAACATTATGTTGTGCTTATCAGATGACGTGATCATCGAGGTCGCAGATCAGAAGAAAGGAGTGAAGCTCTGGCTCAATTTGAAGAATGTCTACATGAAGAAGAGTCTCACTAGCAAGTTGATGTTAAAGCAAAGGCTCTTCACTTTTCGGATGCTCGAAGGTACGGCTCTCAAGGACCATCTTGATCAATTGAACACAACTCTTTTAGATTTTCATAATATTGACGGGAAGGTGGGGGTTGCGGATGGTGCACTTTTGTTATTGATCTCGTTACCTCCATCATATGAGAACTTCATGCAGTCGTTCATTGTGAACATGGACAAATTATCCCTCGAGGAGGTCAGATCGGCGCTCCATGCTAGGGAACTGGGCCATAACGGTGCCGGCACAGGTACAGAGGACCAGGCTTCCGGACTGATGGCGACGGGGGGGAGCGATAAGTGTAAGAAGAACAGGAAAAATAAGTTTTCTGGTTCTAAGTTCCCAAGGATGTATGTTCTTGGTGCAAGGAAAAGGGCACTGGAAGAGAGATTGCCTGAAACGAGGTCAACATGGGTAGAATGGATCCGCATCCGTAGCAGAACAAGGTAACTCGTCTGAGGATGATTACGTTCAAATGGCGGCACACTATCAGCACGCGTGGGTTCGTGATTCCGGAGCTTCCTATCATATTTTCTCTACCAAGGAGCTATTCTCGACATACAACCTAACAAATGGTGGTTCTGTCTACATGCAAAACGGAGCCGTCTGTAAGATAATTGGGAGCAGCTCAGTAAGATCGAAGACGAATAAAGGGAAGTTATGTACTCTGGAGCAAGTCAGGCATGTACCACTTATTAAGAAGTATCTGATTTCCTTGAGTCTACTCGACAGCAAGGGATACAGTTTCAAAGGTGAAGCTGGAGATCTACAAGTCTGCAAGGGTTCTAAGGTGATTCTCAAGGGAGTCGAGAGCAGGACTTTGTACATGTTGCAAGGTTCTACGATCACATGTTCTGCTGGAGTTGTCTCGTCCGAGATTAAGGAAGCTGATCTAACTAAGCTGTGGAATATCAGGCTCGGTCATATGAGTGAACGTGGAATGCAGGAACTTCACAAGAAGGGATATCTCACCGGGCATGCGCCCAAGAGCCTAGTGTTTTGTGAGCACTACTTGTATGGGAACCTACAACGTAGCAAGTTCCCTATGGCGGTTCATAGAGTGAAAGGTACTCTTAATTATATCCATTCGGATTGCTGGGGTCCATCTCGAGTTGAGGCGATTGGCGGGTAAAGGTCTTTTCTGAGCATCGGACACGATTACTCCAGGATGACTTGGATTTTTGTAATGAAGAACCAGAGTGAATCATTTTCAATATTCAAGGAGTGGAAGACGCTAGTAGAGAATCAAGTGGGGAAGGAAGGTGAAGAGGCTGCGCACGGACAAAGGCTTAGATTTTTTTTCATCAATTTTTGATGGAATCTGCAAGGATCAGCGAATAGCACGTCATCGCACCGTTCGGCACACAACACAGCAAAACGGTGTAGCCGAGAGAATGAATCAGACACTTTTAGCGAAAGCAAGGTGCATGCTTGCAAGATTTGATGATGTAAATATTAATTATATGACATTTACTTTTATACTGTACCTATGTACGCGACTCGGCGTTAGGAGAATTGGGATTTAAAACTCTTGAGTGCTACATTTCTATCCGTTTGTTTTGTATTACAAGGTTCCTCAAAAAAAATAGTATTACAGGGTCACACTTCTCCAGACTGTTGAGGTGGTGCCTTGAATTTGAAGTCAAAGGAAACTATAGAAACTAATTGGCTTAATTTGAAAAGTCAAAAGTAGCAAAAGGTTAAGAATCAATTAGGGCGGCAAATTGTTGTTTCCCATTTGGTTTTGGAAACATTCTAATCTGTGGGTTCTCCTATAGCACCATGTAAGTAGCTTTGTAGTGCTATTATGGAGTATGCATTATGAAGTGTAATTGTTCCTCTTAAGTGAATAAAGGGTGCTTTTACGCCGTGGAGGTAGTTAGCAAATATTGTGCTAGCGAACCACGTAAAATTTTGTGTTCTTCTTTATTCGTGCATTGTTCGTGACGTGGTTTGTCATAAAAAACTAGTATCAGAGCCAAGGTTGGCGGTGTTTCAAGACCAAGATCAAGGCGGAGAAAAGCTAGGGTTTCAAAACTTGGTGAAATCAAAGCTAGGGTTTTGCGATCTAGGTGGAGCACGCAAGTAGGGTTCAAGATCCAGCAAGAACAACATCTCGATCTATGTTGAAGATTGACAGGTTCACAGGAGGGAACAACATCAGTCTTTGGTAGATAAATATGGAGGCTTTGCTCAAATCGCAAGGCATATGGGAACGTTTGACTGCATACAAAGGAGGCATGAACGTTGCATCAGCGGAGTTCAAGGCGATGGAGGAGAAGGAACATTCTAACATTATGTTGTGCTTATCAGATGACGTGATCATCGAGGTCGCAGATCAGAAGAAAGGAGTGAAGCTCTGGCTCAATTTGAAGAATGTCTACATGAAGAAGAGTCTCACTAGCAAGTTGATGTTAAAGCAAAGGCTCTTCACTTTTCGGATGCTCGAAGGTACGGCTCTCAAGGACCATCTTGATCAATTGAACACAACTCTTTTAGATTTGCATAATATTGGCGGGAAAGTGGGCGTTGCGGATGGTGCACTTTTGTTATTGATCTCGTTACCTCCATCATATGAGAACTTCATGCAGTCGTTCATTGTGAACATGGACAAATTATCCCTCGAGGAGGTCAGATCGGCGCTCCATGCTAGGGAACTGGGCCATAAGGGTGCCGGCACAGGTACAGAGGACCAGGCTTCCGGACTGATGGCGACGGGGGGGAGCGATAAGTGTAAGAAGAACAGGAAAAATAAGTTTTCTGGTTCTAAGTTCCCAAGGATGTATGTTCTTGGTGCAAGGAAAAGGGCACTTGAAGAGAGATTGCCTGAAACGAGGTAAACATGGGTAGAATGGATCCGCATCCGTAGCAGAACAAGGTAACTCGTCTGAGGATGATTACGTTCAAATGGCGGATGTTGTCACACACTATCAGCACGCGTGGGTTCGTGATTCCGGAGCTTCCTATCATATTTTCTCTAACAAGGAGCTATTCTCGACATACAACCTAACAAATGGTGGTTCTGTCTACATGCAAAACGGAGCCGTCTGTAAGATAATTGGGAGCAGCTCAGTAAGATCGAAGACGAATGAAGGGTAGTTATGTACTCTGGAGCAAGTCAGGCATGTACCACTTATTAAGAAGAATCTGATTTCCTTGAGTCTACTCGACAGCAAGGGATACAGTTTCAAAGGTGAAGCTGGAGATCTACAAGTCTGCAAGGGTTCTAAGGTGATTCTCAAGGGAGTCGAGAGCAGGACTTTGTACATGTTGCAAGGTTCTATGATCACATGTTCTGCTGGAGTTGTCTCGTCCGAGATTAAGGAAGCTGATCTAACTAAGCTGTGGAATATCAGGCTCGGTCATATGAGTGAACGTGGAATGCAGGAAGTTCACAAGAAGGGATATCTCACCGGGCATGCGCCCAAGAGCCTAGTGTTTTGTGAGCACTACTTGTATGGGAACCTACAACGTAGCAAGTTCCCTATGGCGGTTCATAGAGTGAAAGGTACTCTTGATTATATCCATTCGGATTGCTAGGGTCCATCTCGAGTTGAGGCGATTGGCGGGTAAAGGTATTTTCTGAGCATCAGAGACGATTACTCCAGGATGACTTGAATTTTCGTAATGAAGCACCAGAGTGAAGCATTTTCAAGATTCAAGGAGTGGAAGACGCTAGTAGAGAATCAAGTGGGGAAATAAGGTGAAGAGGCTGCGCACGGACAAAGGCTTAGATTTTTTTTCAGCAATTTTTGATGGAATCTGCAAGGCTCAGCGAATAGCACGTCATCGCACCGTTCGGCACACAACACAGCAAAACGGTGTAGCCGAGAGAATGAATCAGACACTTTTAGCGAATGCAAGGTGCATGCTTGCAAGATTTGATGATGTAAATAGTAATTATATGACATTTACTTTTATACTGTACCTATGTACGCGACTCGGCGTTAGGAGAATTGGGATTTAAAACTCTTGAGTGCTACATTTCTATGCGTTTGTTTTGTATTACACGGTTCCTCAAAAAAAATAGTATTACAGGGTCACACTTCTCGAGACAATTGAGGTGGTGCCTTGAATTGGAAGTCAAAGGAAACTATAGAATCTAATTGCCTTAATTTGAAAAGTCAAAAGTAGCAAAAGGTTAAGAATCAATTAGGGCGGCAAATTGTTGTTTCCCAATTGGTTTTGGAAACATTCTAATCCGTGGGTTCTCCTATAGCACCATGTAAGTAGCTTTGTAGTGCTATTATGGAGTATGCATAATGAAGTGTAATTGTTCCTCTTAAGTGAATAAAGGGTGCTTTTCCGCCGTGGAGGTAGTTAGCAAATATTGTGCTAGCGAACCACGTAAAATTATGTGTTCTTCTTTATTCGTGCATTGTTCGTGACGTGGTTTGTCATAAAAAACTAGTATCAGAGCCAAGGTTGGCGGTGTTTCAAGAAGAAGATCAAGGCGGAGAAAAGCTAGGGTTTCAAAACATGGTGAAATCAAAGCTAGGGTTTTGGGATCTAGGTGGAGCACGCAAGTAGGTTTCAAGATCCAGCAAGAACAACGTCTAGATCTATGTTGAAGTTTGACAGGTTCACAGGAGGGAACAACATCAGTCTTTGGAAGATAAATATGGAGGCTTTGCTCAAATCGCAAGGCATATGGGAACCTTTGACTGCATACAAAGGAGGCATGAATGTTGCTTCAGCGGAGTTCAAGGCGATGGAGGAGAAGGCACATTCTAACATTATGTTGTGCTTATCAGATGACGTGATCATCGAGGTCGCAGATCAGAAGAAAGGAGTGAAGCACTGGCTCAATTTGAAGAATCTCTACATGAAGAAGAGTCTCACTAGCAAGTTGATGTTAAAGCAAAGGCTCTTCACTTTTCGGATGCTCGAAGGTACGGCTCTCAAGGACCATCTTGATCAATTGAACACAACTCTTTTAGATTTGCATAATATTGGCGGGAAGGTGGGCGTTGCGGATGGTGCACTTTTGTTATTGATCTCGTTACCTCCATCATATGAGAACTTCATGCAGTCGTTCATTGTGAACATGGACAAATTATCCCTCGAGGAGGTCAGATCGGCGCTCCATGCTAGGGAACTGGGCCATAAGGGTGCCGGCACAGGTACAGAGGACCAGGCTTCCGGACTGATGGCGACGGGGGGAAGCGATAAGTGTAAGAAGAACAGGAAAAATAAGTTTTCTGGTTCTATGTTCCCAAGGATGTATGTTCTTGGTGCAAGGAAAAGGGCACTGGAAGAGAGATTGCCTGAAACGAGGTCAACATGGGTAGAATGGATCCGCATCCAAGCAGAACAAGGTAACTCGTCTGAGGATTATTACGTTCAAATGGCGGATGTTGTCACACACTATCAGCATGCGTGGGTTCGTGATTCCGGAGCTTCCTATCATATTTTCTCTAACAAGGAGCTATTCTCGACATACAACCTAACAAATGGTGGTTCTGTCTACATGCAAAACGGAGCCGTCTGTGAGATAATTGGGAGCAGCTCAGTAAGATCGAAGACGAATGAAGGGAAGTTATGTACTCTGGGGCAAGTCAGGCATGTACCACTTATTAAGAAAAATCTGATTTCCTTGAGTCTACTCGACAGCAAGGGATATAGTTTCAAAGGTGAAGCTAGAGATCTACAAGTCTGCAAGGGTTCTAAGGTGATTCTTAAGGGAGTCGAGAGCAGGACTTTGTACATGTTGCAAGGTTCGACGATCACATGTTCTGCTGGAGTTGTCTCGTCCGAGATTAAGGAAGCTGATCTAACTAAGCTGTGGAATATGAGGCTCGGTCATATGAGTGAACGTGGAATGCAGGAACTTCACAAGAAGGGATATCTCACCGGGCATGCGCCCAAGAGCCTAGTGTATTGTGAGAACTACTTGTATGGGAACCTACAACGTAGCAAATTCCCTATGGCGGTTCATAGAGTGAAAGGTACTCTTGATTATATCCATTCGGATTGCTGGGGTCCATCTCGAGTTGAGGCGATTGGCGGGTAAAGGTATTTTCTGAGCATCAGAGACGATTATTCCAGGATGACTTGGATTTTCGTAATGAAGCACCAGAGTGAAGGATTTTCAAGATTCAAGGAGTGGAAGACGCTAGTAGAGAATCAAGTGGGGAAGGAAGGTGAAGAGGCTGCGCACGGACAAAGGCTTAGATTTCATTTCATCAATTTTTGATGGAATCTTCAAGGATCAGCGAATAGCACGTCATTGCACCGTTCGGCACACAACACAACAAAACAGTGTAGCTGAGAGAATGAATCAGACACTTTTAGCGAAATCAAGGTGCATGCTGGCAAGATTTGATGATGTAAATATTAATTATATGACATTTACTTTTATACTGTACCTATGTACGCGACTTGGCGTTAGGAGAATTGGGATTTAAAACTCTTGAGTGCTACATTTCTATCCGTCTGTTTTGTAATACAAGGTTCCTCAAAAAAAAATAGTATTACATGGTCACACTTCACCAGACTGTTGAGGTGGTGCCTTGAATTGGAAGTCAAAGGAAACTATAGAAACTAATTGGCTAGATTTGAAAAGTCAAAAGTAGCAAAAGGTTAAGAATCAATAAGGGCGGCAAATTGTTGTTTCCCAATTGGTTTAAGAAATATTCTAATCCGTGGGTTCTCCTATAGCACCATGTAAGTAGCTTTGTAGTGCTATTATGGAGTATGGATAATGAAGTGTAATTGTTCCTCTTAAGTGAATAAAGGGTGCTTTTCCGCCGTGGAGGTAGTTAGCAAATATTGTGCTAGCGAAGCACGTAAAATTCAGTGTTATTCTTTATTCGTCCATTGTTCGTGACGTGGTTTGTCATAACAAACTAGTATCAGAGCCAAGGTTGGCGGTGTTTCAAGACCAAGATCAAGGCGGAGAAAAGCTAGGGTTTCAAAACTTGGTGAAATCAACGCTAGGGTTTTGCGATCTAGGTGGAGCACGCAAGTAGGGTTCAAGATCCAACAAGAACAACGTCTGGATCTATATTGAAGATTGACAGGTTCACAGGAGGGAACAACATTAGTCTGTGGAAGATAAAGATGGAGGCTTTGCTCAAATCGCAAGGCATATGGGAACCTTTGACTGCATACAAAGGAGGCATGAATGTTGCATCAGCGGAGTTCAAGGCGATGGAGGAGAAGTCACATTCTAACATTATGTTGTGCTTATCAGATGACGTGATCATCGAGGTCGCAGATCAGAAGAAAGGAGTGAAGCTCTGGCTCAAGTTGAAGATTCTCTACTTGACGAAGAGTCTCACTAGCAAGTTTATGCTAAAGCAAAGGCTCTTCACTTTTCGGATGCTCGAAGGTACGGCTCTCAAGGAACTTCTTGATCAATTGAACAAAAAAATTTTAGATTTGCATAATATTGGCGGGAAGGTGGGCGTTGAGGATGCTGCACTTTTGTTATTGATCTCGTTACCTCCATCATATGAGAACTTCGTGCAGTCGTTCATTGTGAACATGGACGAATTATCCCTCGAGGAGGTCAGATCGGCGCTCCATGCTAGGGAACTGCGCCATAAGGGTGCCGACACAGGTACAGAGGACCATGCTTCCGGACTGATGGCGACGGGGGGAAGCGATAAGTGTAAGAAGAACAAGAAAAATAAGTTTTCTGGTTCTCCCAAGGATATATGTTCTTGGTGCACGGAAAAGGGCACTGGAAGAGAGATTGCCTGAAACGAGGTCAACATGGGTAGAATGGATCCGCATCCGTAGCAGAACAAGGTAACTCGTCTGAGGATGATTATGTTCAAATGGCAGATGTTGTCACACACTATCAGGATGCGTGGGTTTGTGATTGTGGAGCTTCCTATAATATTTGCTCTAAGAAGGAGCTATTCTCGACATACAACCTAACAAATGGTGGGTCTGTCCACATGCAAAACGGAGCCGTCTGTAAGATAATTGGGAGCAAATCATTTAGATCGAAGACGAATGAAGGGAAGTTATGTACTCTGGAGCAAGTCAGGCATGTACCACTTATTAAGAAGAATCTGATTTCCTTGAGTCTACTCGACAGCAAGGGATACAGTTTCAAAGGTGAATCTGGAGATCTACAAGTCTGCAAGGGTTCTAAGGTGATTCTCAAGTAAGTCGAGAGCAGGACTTTGTACATGTTGCGAGGTTCGACGATCACATGTTCTGCTGGAGTTGTCTCAGCCGAGATTAAGGAAGCAGATCTAACTAAGTTGTGGAATATGAGGCTCGGTCATCTGAGTGAACGTGGAATGCAGGAACTTCATAAGAAGGGATATCTCACCGGGCATGCGCCCAAGAGCCTAGTGTTTTGTGAGCACTACTTGTATGGGAACCTACAACGTAGCAAGTTCCCTATGGCGGTTCATAGAGCGAAAGGTACTCTTGACTATATCCATTCGGATTGCTGGGGTCCATCTCGAGTTGAGGCAATTGGCGGCTAAAGGTATTTTATGAGCATCAGAGACGATTACTCCAGGATGACTTGGATTTTCGTAATGAAGCACCAGAGTGAAGCATTTGCAAGATTCAAGGAATGGAAGACGCTAGTAGAGAATCAAGTGGGGAAGGAAGGTGAAGAGGCTGCGCACACACAAAGGCTTAGATTTTCGTTCATCAATTTTTGATGGATTCTGCAACGATCAGCGAATAGCACGCCATCGCACCGTTCGGCACACAACACAGCAAAACGGTGTAGCCGAGAGAATAAATCAGACACTTTTAGCGAAAGCAAGGTGCATGCTTTCAAATGCAGGTTTTTCCAGTGTCTTTTGGGGAGAGGCAGTTTCCATGGCATGCTATCTCAAAAATGGAGAGTTTTTGGTTGTTTTGCCTAAATCACATTGATGATGGCAAACTGGAACCAAGAGCTAAGAAAGGATTATTCATGGGATTCGGAACAGGTGTGAAGGGATACAAGATATGGGCAGACAACAAGATTATACTTAGCATAAGTGTAGTCTTTGAAGAGATTCCTATGTTGAAGAATTCCGTGGAGGTGGAGCTTGGAGATGCAGAGAAGAAGATGGAGGGAGAGTCGGATCCTATTGATCCTAAGGATTGTGAAATCCCTACACTGCATCCGGAAGCCGAAGAGGACGAAGCAAAAAAGTCTGATAGTGAAGATGCATCACTGCCAGAGGAATCGAATCATCAGAGTTTTGTAGTCGGAAGACAAAGAAGAGTCTACAAGCCTTCGGCGAGATACAGAGATGACGGTATGGTGGGAAATGCATTATAGGTAGCGGAGGAGGTGGAGGGTGAGTCGTCCACCTACAAGGCTGTTATATCTAGTTCTGAGTCAGCACAATGGATTGTCGCGATGGGAGAGGAGATGGAGTCTCTTAGCAAGAACTCGACTTGGGAGCTTGTTAAATTGCCTGCAGGAAGGAAGATAGTCAGGTGCAAGTGGATTGTCATAAGAAAGGAAGGAACTACAGCTGGGGAGGGAATCAAGTATAAATCAAGGTTAGTTGCAAGAGGGTTCAGTCAAAAAGAAGGAGTTGAATACAATGAGATCTTCTCACCGGTGGTCAGACATACTTCAACCAAGGTGCTACTAGCGATGGTGGCACACCACGACTTAGAGCTTGAGCAGCTCGACGTGAAGACAGCTTTCCTACATAGAGAGTTGGAGGAGGAAATATACATGAGACAACCGGAAGGGTTCCAAGTTCCCAGAAGAGAGAACCACGTGTGCAAGCTGAAGAGATCTCTCTACGGACTTAAACAGTCACCGAGGCAATGGTACAAGAGATTTTACAGCTTCATGTTGAAGATTGGTTACCACAAGTGCGAGTATGATTGATGCGTGTATCACCAAGAGTCGCATGGTGGATCACGTATTTACCTAGTTATATATGTGGATGATATTATGATTGAAACTCGGAATATCAAGGACATTAGAGAACTGAAGAGGTCCCTTAGCGCGAAATTCGAGATGAAGGATATGGGGGCTGCTCGGAAGATATTAGGAGTTGATATCTATAGAGATAGGAAGAAAGAAGAAGCTTTTTCTATCACAGCAGGGATACATCAAGAAGGTCTTGGCAAGGTTCGGGATGTTATCAGCTAAAGCTATAGATACTCCTATGGCAACTAACAGCAAGCTAGGAATTTACACCGTTCAGACCGAGGAGGAGGAGTACATGTCCAAGGTTCCATATTCTAGTGCAGTTGGAAGTCTCATGTATGCTGTGGTCTTCACTCGACGAGACATAGTATTAGATGTTAGTGCGGTTAGTCATTTTATGGCTCATCCGGGTAGGGACCACTGGCAGGCGTTGAAGCGCATATTCAAGTACCTTAAGGGTACGTCAGAAATTGGCCTATGTTATGGGGTAGTGAAAAGATCTTGGTAGATGGGTTCTCGGAGGTGGACTATGCAGGGGATATTGCTAGTAGAAGATCAATGACATGCTATGTGTTTGATATGGGAGCATCTGTTGTGAGTTGGAAGGCTACGCTACAGCCGACAGTGACGTTGTCCACCACGGCGGCGGAGTATATGGCTCTAACGGAAGCAACAAAGAAGGAAATTTGGCTTAAGGGAATGGTCAATGATCTAGGGCTATTTCAAGATCAGGTGATAGTCTACTATGACAGCTTGAGTGCAATTTGCTTGACTAAGTACCAGGTTCATCATGAAAGGACCAAGCATATTGACGTCAGGTATCATTTTTTGAGAAGTGAAAGCAGGATCAAGGTGATGAGGGTTGGGACTGATGACACCCCTGCGGATATGTTCACCAAACCGGTTCCAGAGAGCAATTTCCAGCATTGTCTAGAATTTCTCAACATCTTGAGCCAGTGAGGCCCTTAGGGGCATGTCAGACCCGGTGGGGGTCCAGTGAGTCTCTGTGACGAGAGACAATCGAGTGCGGAGAAGACGTAGATTTGTTTGCGAGAAGAGGAGCAGCTGCTGTTGATGAGAGAATTCATGTCAAGGTGTAGATTTGTTGAAGATGTGCCTTGAATTGGAAGTCAAAGGCAACTATAGAAACAAATTGGCTTGAGTTGAAAAGTCAAAAGTAGCAAAAGGTTAAGAATGAATTAGGGCGGCAAATTGTTGTTTCCCAATTGATTTTGAAAACATTTTCATCCGTGGGTTCTCCTATAGCACTATATAAGTAGCTTTGTAGTGCTATTATGGAGTATGCATAATCAAGTGTAATTGTTCCTCTTAAGTGAATAAATGGTGATTTTCCGCCGTGGAGGTAGGTAGCAAATATTGTGCTAGTGAACCACGTAAAATTCTGTGTTCTTCTTTATTCGTTCATAGTTCGTGAGGTGGTTTGTCATAACACAGACAATTGACTTAGTTAGCACACAATACTACTTGCGTTTATCATATCTTCAATCATCTATGACTTTTTGTTGTCTTCCGAATAAGTTTCACACTCGATCTACATGCATATCAGTACGTCCTTGCATGTATTAAGAAACGACACAAAACTGATATGCCTTCTACTGCACTCCATTTTTAGAAATGCTTTTTGGGCATTGCTGAGTCTGGATTATAATAGAACAAAGCATTTCAATGTATCTGACCATCTTATTGTTTTGCTATTGCTTTGATAGTACCTCATACTAATGCCAATATGTTGTCCCAAAAGGGCCACGAAATTTATAAGTAATGTTGTCTAATAAGTTAAGCTAAATAAGTACACATGAGCTTGGAATTATCAGCTCATTGCTCTAAATAATTATAAATACTAAAATCCTTCACCTTGCTGAAGCTTTTGAAAGAAAAGCATCATAGGATTGGGTAATGTTGGAAAAAAAGCTAGGTAATTGTAAATTATACTACAGAAGAAGACTTAAGACACAGTATAAACCCCCAAAACTCATAAAGTTGTTACTTTTGTATTTGGTTCCCGTGCATCACTTCGGTTGAGCGCGTACTTTACAGCGTCTTGCTCACGATGGACGCAAGTATTAAGAAACAGTAGGAAATATCCAATAAGGTGTGTGCTTACAGAAGCAATTTAGACTTTAAAAACATTTTTTTCAATTTAGCAGGGTTGGTTAAAAGAAAAAAATATATGGAGATACGAAAGTAATCATGTTCCAAAAAAACTGACCACATAAAAGAGGAAACCGTCTGACGCTGAAAAGCAGATGGACACATAATGCATCATTTTCTAAAAAGGGAGGATGCGACACAGCAGCGATACATCAACACTAACATTATTATCGTTTTATATTTATTTGAATTTTTATACTAATTGATAATAAGATATTAGTTACAACTTCTCCAATATTTATAACTTAAATATCACGAAAACCCATTTGTTAAGTATAAGATTCAGAAGAGTAGCTTACATATGTTCACATAAAACCTCGCTGGAAATTTTCGTCAAAAGACTAAAATTTTCATAAGTTGAGCCATCAATTAATTATATAAATTATATATACTTTTTCCTAATTATATTTTAACCTACTTAAATAGAAAATACTTCATAAACAACCCGTGTGAAAGTCAGATGAGCGTAAAGGGCCGACTGCCAAATCTTATTAAGTGTCCCTGAAGTGTACCCCTAATGTCCTCCATGTGTTCGGTCTAACAAAATTCTAGACAATACCCAGATTAGCCGGCCTAAGTGTTTGACACATAATTTGAGTGTCGTATGAGTGTCTAAGTGTCCGATGTCCATCACCGATTTGACCATGCTTTGTAGTGTCCATGCTTCTTTGGTCTAATGCTATGATGCAAGCTACTGCCAGTTTAAGAAGATTTCATGGAATTTGTTTTTTTATGGTCTAGGGTGGACGAAAAACTAAAGTATTGACATACATCACCCCCTTATCATGTAATTTAATTATTGACGTCTTACCGTCAATGGCTACTTGATGAGCAGAGAACATCCAATAAAATATTTTGAATTCAATGATAATTGGGAAGAAAGTTCCAAAAGAATGTTACATCTGTTTGTACATGTGACTTCATAAATATGTCAATAATATTTATTTATCTAAGGCATAAGAAGTAATCACAATGTTGTTGCCAATAAATATCTCTTCTACCTGCTGCCGAATTTTGTTATTTTCACATTTATACTCTCTGAAAGCCAATTTTCGTCTCAAGAAAGTTCATTTCAGATCATGTTCAGTCAACTTCTGTAGGATTTTCATGTCCTATCTATATATTCATATGTTAAGAAAAACAGTCATTAGTTGCCGTGTTGATGAATCAGCTCTTTGTAAAATTTCTTAGCTTTTTAAGCGATGATTATAGTGGAGAAGGTAAATGGAAGGAAAACTGGTGATTGAAACATTGGCTTCTCGACAAGAAGAAAATGCTTAAAGTCTCTGAGCCACATTTCCTCGCCATGCCTCTTCCCTTGGTTGTGGTCCATCGAGGTTACAGTACTGCAGATCGGGGCTTCAAAAGATTTTTAAAGAATAAAGACAATGACAAAGATTTTATACTAGTACAGTACTTTCAATTGCAGTGACTTTGTTGTTCATATTGATTTAGTTGTTTCACATGTCAATTTTCATCATGCTTCCCCTTTACCTTATGTAAAGGATGGACTCTACCATGATAATTTTGTGACGCCGCGCATCGTGCGGGCTTACGACTACTGATTATTTATGTTGCCAATTTTACACTTGGGTAGGAGATGAGTGAGAGATATTTATCATTACTCTATGATAGACGAATGAGAGATATATATTGGTGAAATCCCTGATATTTCTCTTCTATTTATTAAAGAAGAACGCAATTTCCATACCTTAAAGGTGTACATTTTCTAACCGAGTTGACCAACAAGATTTGTCAATACATATTGATGTCCGTTCATGAGCCACACTATTGCTAAATATCGTCAAACGATCATGACACAGCTATATTCACCCAACAATCAATCCGATCACTACTGTTTCGAACAATCTGTTGGTTTGAATGAAAGCTTGTTCGCCACAAGATCATAGCCCACCAGAAAATTCACTTGCACCAAGTTCCCCAAAATGGGAATACCATAACTAATTTCAGGAACGATACCAAGACACAACAAGCCGGCATCGGTCTCAACGAACACGTTCGACTGTGGTACCTCGATCGCACCACCATAGAACTTGAACGTAATAGCGGGGCCGTCGATCTTAACTTTATTCTTGTCGTAACACAAGTTAAAAATACCTTCAGGGTCAGGGATTGGTTTCCCTTTTATTGCCTGCCTCAACTCGGTATCAAAAGCTTCCACAAGCGGCGGGGGTAGATAGGTTAAAGTGGTCCCCGAGTCGATTACAATATTAGCATTTGCGTCACTAGAATTTGGTGATTTTGTGCTTCTATTTGGAAATGTTTTATTTCCAAGTTTCACGTTTTCTAGTATCAGCTGATAGAAATCAGGAAGATCGGGTGTATTAGCCATCGGAGTAGAAACAACCGCTGGTCCAGACACCACAGCATCGTCGCCAAAGCTAATTTTGCCCGTCATATTAGATTTTGGGCCATAATTGCTGAAACAGTAGGAGAATTTACCGTTGATGGGACCATCCAATTGGTTTGCGAACGATCCATTCCCACGGCCGAGGGCGATGATGCCTGTTTCTGCGCTCTTGAACAAACCCTTGTTGTTGTGCCCACAACCAAAAATTAAGTTTGGCACCATGGTTTTACCAAAGGTGAACGTCTCAACAGCGACTTCTCCAATGGAATAAGAGCCATTCCCATCATTCGCTTGATACTGGCATTTTTGGTTTTCCGGGGCACAAGAAGTTGCAACCCCACGGAGGGTTGTGCACTTGTTAGACGAACATAACACTGGCTTATATGTTGATGATTTATTTGGATCAAATAAAGGGTAATCTTGCTTGTAACATCCATCACAAGGCGAACATTGTGTCCATGATAGGTCGCTACCCGTATCAATTATGCCATAGACCGGATGAGGTGGTGTTCCAATGGACAGTTTGATGAGGAATTCAAATTGCTCGGGTATTATTGGGGCCTGGAGAGTGTTTTTGGGTGTTGAAAGTAGTTGTCTCAAGTAAGCAGCACGGGAATGAGAACGAATGATAACATTTCTTAGGCGGTCAGAGTGGGTTTCGGATGCGTTGTAGAACGGGGATAGGGAGGAGTCACGGTGGATGAGATCAACTGTGAAACCGCTAGCAGATGAAAGAATCGAGAGTTGAATGAGGCAAAGGTGAAGCAGAAGGTAGAAGAAAGAAATGGTTTCACCATGGTTGAAGGAAGCAAAGGTGAAGCAGAGGGATAGCAGATGAAACATGAATTGATCAACTTAAGTAGCAGATTAGGAACATTATTTTCTAGAAAATATAAATGGACATTATTTGCTTTTGATGGTATGTATAATTAAATTGAGGGATGGTGCAGATCACCGCGAATACTTTACCAATTTGTCACTTCTTATCTGTCCAATAAATCCGAGGAAAATAATACCTCAAAAAGAAAATAAGAGGAAAATATAAAATGTCCACTTACATTTAGACACTTCTCACTTGTTGAAATAACATACAAAGGAGGACTACTACTGGTGATACCCGTATACTTTTTAGTACCCACAGTGATACACTGACGGAAGTCACGGAACTCCACGGGTGTGTTATTCTAAACACATTTCTATATGTAAAACATGATTGGCAAACAGTCATGGTGATTATATCATATTTTTCATATCACTACATGGAAATGTAATTTAACTTAAGAAATATAATTAAACTGTAATTGTTATTTCCTTTTTTAGCTGTGCTAAAGGGACAAAAAAATCAAACAAAAATTCGAACAAAAAGTAATATCACATCTGCCACATCCGTAGATATATCACCCATAGTTATCCTTCCTAATTTTTTCTACTCTTCTCACCCAAATTTTATTTATGACATGTTTCCATTTTTTTTATTTAAATTTTTTATAGAATTTTTTGTTCACCTAAACTTTTCCTTCTTGGAAAGATAATCTTAATTGACTATCATAAATAATATAGTGTATATTACACAACTATATAGTAGTGTAAATAAAATATTGTTATAAATTATAAAAAAAGGGAGATAATGTATGGAGGAACATCATAGCATCAATTATTCTCTACCAAACCACTCTTTATATAGAATGTGGGTGTCAATCAATATACTCTTAATAAGGCATTATAATATTGGAGAATATTCATCATACTAGATTATAATATTTCATAACACACTCCCTTGAATATTCGCTACTAATCTGCCTCGTTAAAACATTGTCGTGTAAAACACAATGGGAAAAACCTTAATTAAGCAAAAAGAGTACATCTACCAGAATTACATCTCCCCCTCATAATGAGATCAATTAACACAAAAGACCTTTGAGTTGAACATCCCACATTTTCGAACATGTAACTTCAGTGTTGATGCTGAAAATGTTTTGTGAACAAGTCTGCTGGATTTTCAGTTAAGCGCACTTGTTGAATGGAAACAACACCCTTCTTTTGAAACTCTCGATAACCTTTGATGAAGCTTCCTTAAGTTGGGTAATGCAGCCCGCATTATCTTCATATAACACTGTTGGCCTGTCAATTTTCAAATCTAATCCACATGACCCTTTGACATGTTGAACTATTCATTTTAGCAACACGCATTCTCTACTAGCTTCATGGATTGCAAGAGTCTGTGAGTGGTTTGTTGATGCTCCTACCATTGTTTGCTTCATCGATCTCCATGATATAGCAGTTCCTCCATAAGTGAAAACATACCCTGTTTTGAGATCTTTCTTTATGTGGATCTGACAAGTATCCAACATCGGCATATCATATGAGGGAGTTATTTGTTCCACGAAGATATAAAACACCCAAGTCCGTAGTGCCACTTAGATATCGCATGATGTGTTTAACATCGTTCCAATGCCTGCAAGTACGGTTAGAGCTGTACCTAGCCAAAAGATTGACAGAAAATGCAATATCTGGCCTTGTGCAATTTGCAAAAAACATCAAAGCACCAATTGCACTAAGGTAGGACACTTCAGGACCAAGGAATTCCTCGTCACTCTCTTTAGGAATAAAATGATCTATATTTACATCAAGCGACCTAACCACCAAAGGGTTTGTTAGTGGATGTGATTTGTCCATACAAAATCATTTAAAGACTTTTTCATTATAATTTGATTTATGAAGTAACATTCCTTCAGGAAAGTGTTCAATTTGTAGACCAATGCAAAATCTCGTCTTTACCAAGTCCTTCATCTCAAGTTCCTTTTTCAAATAAGCTGCAGTTTGGGTAATCTCTTCATGAGTTCCCACAATATTCAAGTCATCCACGTATACTGTCATTATTACAAATCCATTTGTGGACTTCTTTATGAAGATACAAGCATAAATTGGATTGTTAACAAACCTTTCATTTAATAGGTATTCGCTCAAGCGATTGTACAACATTCGTCCCGATTGTTTTAGTCCATATAAGGATTTTTGTATCTTAATAGAATAAGCGGTACGGGGTTTGTTTGTTGTTGGGAGTTTCAGTATATATATATATATATATGTATATATATATATACATACTTGTTTCGTGAGATTCTCATTCCTTTCCTTTAGCTACTCAGATGTTTCTATAGCAAGGCAACTCGCTATCGAAGCACCGAAGAGGTATATATATATATATATATATGTCACTATAGATTAAACCATATAAATATCATATGACCACGTCCATCAAATGCATATCTAAACTTTTTGATGTTGCAAAGCTTTTTGTTAATCGTAAAATAGTTGCATCCATCACAAGCGAATATGTTTCTTCAAAATTAATGTCTGGTCTTTGCGAGAAATCTTGAGCTACAAGTCGAGCTTGTATCTTGTAATCTTATTTTCTCATTTCGTTTTCGCCCAAAAACCCATTGAAATCCAACGAATTTCCACGTGATTAGGTGTTTGTGTTGGAATAGGTGCCGTAGAGGCAATCTAGTTTAGTATGAACAATAAATTAGCTAGAACATTCGTTGTATTATTTATTGAATATTTAATATAAAAAAACCCTTAAGTTTACAATTGTGTTGTTTATCTTCAGTATCCCTAGTCCTGTGACGACCCGTCACACTTTTAATAATAATAATCGATTATACGATAAAAATCACGTTTTACCTGTCAACCCGTCTGACACTTTCAGACGTCCAAAACTCAACAACCAGGACACACAGTCCACCGGATAACATTTTTAGTCAAACTTATGATAAACTGGTACGTGAATGAAATTACTAAACAGTTACAACAGCCGGTCAAAAATGACATTTTGTATAAAATCTCGTCAAAATAGTGAAATACAACAATTCACTAAAAACATATAAAAACAATAATTTAGCTAAAAATTTACTTTTTAACAGACAACCCCGCAATCGGGTCTAATCCTGCTGAACCTGTAAAATAGTGGGGTTAGCCAAAATAGCGCAACAGGTAACACCTAACATAACAGTCAGTTATTACACATCAGCATGCGGCATCAAATACACAAATAACGTGATTTAACAATCACTAGACAATCAACATATAGCTAGAAAGCTATAAAATTCACACCAGCAGTATAAACAGGTATAGACTGTAGCTGCAGAAATTTAGAATTAGATTTCCCCTACCTCTTACTGAGAATCAAAACTGTTGGTTCCAGATAGCCAGTTGTAAGAAAGAGCAAACCAAACAATAAAAACACTCTGATTTCTGACTTTTCTGTCCGAACCCACGACATGCACAAACTTCCCCTTCTTCTATTGGTAAAACTCTCCAAAGACGATTCAGAGATTACTATGGTTGAACAATAACTCTGAACACACCAACTATAATTTTAATTGGCTAAAACAAATTAACCATTCGTCTCTCGACTTGAAGTCTCTGCCAGACCATGTAAATGATAAGCTTGCATGGGTTAAAGGGTTCACAATAGCTAGTCAGATTCATAAACTCATATAAAAGGGACACATGGCAAATTATATCATGACTTACCGTAATAAAGATATGTATCAACAATGACTATGCAACATGTTTAGGTAGTATGCACCAGTTTTATGTAGAAACAATTTGCCCATTTATTTTATGGTAATAAAGTGGGACCCCATGCAGAATTGTTACATAAATATTGAATTCATGCAACAACATGTACTGAAAAATACAATAATCTAATTTTCTCAAAAATCAAGTTTCTAACTGAAATACTACTTCACCCACAAGTATCTAGTCAATATGTATAATGACAACGACATCCCAATTTAGGTCATACAAATATGTTTTAATATTTTTCTACGAGTCGGATCTTACAATCTACCCCATTTATAAAAATTCCGTCCCAAAATTTAACTGAAATCACTTTGTGTAAAAGAAATTGTCACTTTTACCAAATCATTAACTAGCCCAAAGTAAGTACTATCAAGAGTTTACAAAAGAAACAATTTAATCTAACCAAACAAACATGCATTTTGTACTCGTTTGAGACATATAGGCACACAAAGTACACAAACAACAAATTCACAATCCAATCTGTATGCACATATGGAGACAGTTAATACTTCATCACATAAAAATAAAACAGGAATACACATACATTAATGTAACAACCCACCCTACGTTTTAATTGAAAATTCAATATTACAACGTAGCAATCTATTTGTCTTCAGGAATCAAACTCCACTTTTTTTTCTTCTACTTGCCTCCTTCGAAATTTTACTAGCATAGTTATAATTTTTATTTTTTTCCAAACCCTCTTAAATAAGGTTATGTTAAATCAACAAACCACTTATGCTTTAGATAAATTACCAAACTACCAACCACAAAAGCATGAATAAAGGCACGTAAAATGTCCATGCATGTACACATAGCAACTTTCAAAAGTTGATTTCACCCATTCAACAAATCTGGGTCTAAATTTTTGCAGTCCCAATTTTTTTTTTTTTTTTTTTTTTTTTTTTTTGAAAATGTCACGTACCACCACAGTTCATCAACTCCACCACCCAAGCAGTACTATTCTGTGTACCCCTAGCTCGATAGTGCGGTGGCTCACAAGTGTGTACCACTCGTACAACACCCGTCACAGACACCCGCCAAAACACCCGCCCAGTCCCAAATACACTATCTGTACCTCCCGTTGGGTCAGGCTCTGATACCACTGTGACGACCCGGTCACACTTTTAATAATAAATATCGATTAACAATAAAAATTGCAGTTTACTGTCAACCCGTCTGCCACTTCCAGGCGTCGAAATCTCAACCAGCAGGACACAAAGTCCGCCGAAACAACATTTTTAATCAAATTTCTGAAAATCTGGTACGTTACCGAAATTACTGAAAAGTTACACCAGCTCGTCAAAATGATATTTTTATAAATAACTGCTAAAAATATTATTTTACAAAAAATCGCTAAAAACAGCTAGAAAAAACATAGTTAACTAAAATACAAATTTTAGCAACTACTACGCGATCCAGTCGCGCTCCGGCTCAACCTGTAAAACAGAGGGGTGAGCCAAAATAGCCCAGCAGGTACCGCCTAACCACTGCCGTAGAAATCTAAAATCTACTTAGCACAACAGCCAGTTAACACATCAACATGCTGCACCAAATACACAAATAATGTGATTTAACAATCACCAGACAGTCAACAAATAGCTAGAAAGCTATAAAATTTATACCAGCAGTATAAACAGGTATAGACCGTAACTACAGAAAACTTAGAAGTTAGATTTCCCCTACCTCTTTACGAAACTGAGCAGACACATCATAATCTGACTATGAAAAGGTTGAACTCACTCATCAAATAGAAACTTAAATCAAAAGGCCACTGTTAATCCTAAAACATGCTCTCATTTGATTTTTATAAAAACGAACCCACTTCTCATGTACTATCCCCTAACAATCAGCAAGAGAAAATACTTTTCACACACAAATAATCACTTTGAAAATGGTCTCCCAACTCTCTGTTAGAAGGAACAGAAGTTCGCTTCAAAGCCATGATAGAAAAATAATATAAATAAGAAATAAAGGTAGTTCACTAATCCAACCTGTGAACAAGTGGTTTGCTAGAAAAGCAATTAGTCACATCTACACAAATTTTCTAGCACGAGGTGGCAATATTTGATAAACATCGAATTTTACTCTTTCTTTTCTAAAAAAATCTACAACCTTTGTAATAATCCATATACACTTATATAGAACCACTGGACTAGGTGACAAACAAACAACCAAATGAGATTGTATGGAATACTAAGTGTAGTTCCTACTATTTCACGAGTAACAATATTAGCATGCACACATGCACGTATATATTAACAAATTATACAACTTAAACAAAAAAATAAACGTCAAAAATCTCAATAAAAACTCTTATTTAACTATTACTTTTAGGCACGGGGTCTCACAGGTCCGGAAAACAACACTCCTCTAGCCCTAAAGGCGTATCAGAAGCATGTTGATGACGCTAATGATACGGCATGCCTAATGTTTTGCACCATGACCTCTGAGCTTCAGAAGCAACATGAGAACATGAATGCTGCCGATATGATCGCACACTTGAAGCAGCTCCTCCAAGAGAAGGCAAGGGTTGAAAGGTATGAAGTTTCCAAGGCATTATTCAAATGTCATCTGTCAGAAAGAAACCCCTTGGGGCCGCACGTGTTGCGCATGATAGGCTACTTGGAGAGCCTAGTCCGCCTAGGGTTTCTGGTGGGTCAAGAGTTGGCCACCGATATTGTTCTGCAATCATTGCCTGAGAGTTATGGACAGTTCATCATGAACTATAACATGAATGAGATCATGAAACCTCTGCCAGATTTACTCTATATGTTGAGGACAGCTGAACAAAGCATCAACAAGGATAAGGGAAAATCCGTAATGATGGTGCAGAAAGGGAAGGGCAAAAGATTTGCCTCTACCTCCAAGGGAAAGGGAAAGGCAGTTGCCAAACCCAAGAGACCTGCCCTTAGGCCTGTTGGTGGTATTTCCAAAGGTGTGACTAAAGGTGAGTGTCACTACTGCAGTTAGCCTAGACATTGGAGGAGGAACTGCCCAAAATATCTGGAGGACAAGAGGCTTGAAATAGTGATTCCACCACCACCAGGTATTTTTGTTATAGATGTCAACTTAACTGTCTCTTCATCATGGGTATTGGATACTGGATGTGGATCTCACATTTTTCGAAATGTGCAGGATCTAAAGAGAAGTAGAATATTGGGTAAAGGGGAGATAGACATGGGCGATGGGAATGTACCAAGAGTTGCTGCATTAGCCGTAGGCGTGTACGAGCTGTCTTTGCCTTCAAGATTGGTTTTAGAATTTAATAATTGCTATTTTGTGCCTGCTATGAGCAGAGACATTATTTCTATTTCTTGTTTGGACAAGGATGGTTTTACTATTTCAATAAAGAACAATTGTTGTTCCATGTATTTTGATAGTATACACTATTGTAGTGGGCAATTAATTATGGATTATATATTATTGATCTAAGTAATCCTTTCTATAACATTAATACTAAGAGGATTAAAATGAATGATTTCAATCCTGCTTATCTGTGGCACCGTCGTTTATGCCATATAAACGAGAAACGTGTATCTAGACTCCATAAAGATGGATTTCTATACTAATTTGATTTTTAATCATATGAGACATGTGAGGCTTGTTTATTGGGAAAAATGTCAAAGTCCCCTTTCAATAAGAGAAGAGGTAGGACTAGTGAGCAATTGGCTCTAGTACATATTGATGTATGTGGGCAATTTTCCACGCCTGCCAGGGGTGGTTACGTCTACTTCATAACGTTTACTGATGATTTCAATAGATATGGATTTGTATACCTTATGAAGGCCAAATCCGAATTCTTTGAAATTTTCAGAGAATTCAAGAATGAAGTAGATAAGCAGCTTGGAAAAAGTATTAAGGCTCTACGATCGGATCGTGGAGGAGAATACTTAAGCCAAGAGTTTGACGACTATCTTAGAGAGTGCGGGACAATATCCCAACTCACTCCACTCGGAACGCCACAATGGAATGGTGTGTCCGAGAGGAGGAATTGAACTCTATTAGATATGGTTCGATCTATGATGTGTCAAACTATCTTCCACTACCATTTTGGGGCTATGCTCTATTGAGTGCAGCTTTCACGATTAACCGTGTTCCATCTAAGTCAGTCATGAAGACACCACATGTAATGTGGAGTGAGAGGCGTCCCACAGTGTCGTTCATGAAGATTTGGGGCTGCGATGTCTATGTAAAATATTTACAATCAGACAAGCTAGGGCTGAAGTCAGACAAATGTAAGTTTGTGGGATATCCTAAGGAAACTAGGGATATTATTTTTACAATCCAACTGAAAACAAAGTGTTTGTTGCTCGGACCGGCGTGTTTCTAGAAAGAGAGTGTTTCTCTAAAGAAGCAAGTGGGAGGACTGTATAACTTGAAGAAGTTCATGAACCACAAAGTATTGATCCTACTATGTAACATGAACATGAACCACAAGAGATTGGGGAACAGCCTGTTCAGGTAACACAAGAGCTTCATAGATCTACTAGAGTGCGCCAGGAGCCAGAGAGATATGGACTTCTCGTGACTGAATCTGGTGACACGATGCTCATATATGATGAGCCTACTACCTATGAAGAGGTCGCTAGAGGGCCAGACTCTCAAAAGAGGCTTGAGGCCATGAGATCCGAGATGGAATCCATGTATACCAACAAAGTATGGACTTTGGTGGAACCACCCGAAGGGGCACGCCCCATAGGGTGAAAGTGGGTCTTCAAGAAAAAGATCGACATGGATTGTAATGTGATTACCTATAAGGTCCGATTGGTGGATAAAGGATTCAGACAGATTCATGGAATTGACTTTGATGAAACCTTTTCACCAGTTGCAATGACCAAATCCATCCGAATTTTACTTGATATTGCAGCATACTACGACTATGAGATTTGGCAATTGGATGTCAAAACTGCATTCCTGTATGGGAATCTCCTCGAGGATGTGTACATGACACAACCTGGGGGTTTTGAGGATCCCAAGCATGCCAACAAAGTCTGTGAATTGCAACGATCCATTTTGGCTTCATCAGAATCGAAGATGAGTCTTGTGTCTACAAGAAGGTTAGTGGGAGCTCTGTTGATTTTTTAGTCTTGTATGTAGATGACATACTACTCATTGGGAACGACATTCCCGTGATGAAATATGTTAAAGATTGGCTAGTAAAGTGTTTCTCAGTGATATATTTAGGAGAGGCAGCCTATATACTCGGTATAAAGATCTATAGAGATAGAACTAAGAGGTTGCCTGGCCTAAGCCAAAGTACATAGATAGACAAGTTGCTGAAACGGTTCAGCATGCAAGATTCTGATAGCACCTTTTAGGAGCTATATATTATTTTTAATTTCCCAGATTATCATGAGATATTTGAGCTTAATTGTTGAGAATATATTGCGTTTTATCACTTGATGCTTCATATGCGCTTTATTATTAGTCCGGGGGCTTTTATGCATATTTAGATGTTATTTGTCAAATATAATCGCTTGATATGTTTGTTCATGTTGTCTTGGCAGGAACGAATTCTATTCAGTTGATAAGAGGCACAGAACGAACTTCGGAAGAAACGGGAGCACAAGTGGAATAAAGAGAAGCAAAGTTCGAGGAGCTAGGATGATCAATCTGCACTAATCTGATGATATCTTGAGTTATACAAATAAATTTGGAGTGAGACCAGTTCAAATTAAAAGTTTACTCAAAGAGATTTCCAACAATAGGTCAAGGAGCTTAATCGGAGTCCGGATGAGAGCATAATGGCCCGCGCAAGATCAGCTTACAATTCTGTCCAGGAATTACAAATTTCGGCCAAGTTACATTAGAAACTCGCCCATCTGGTAAAAAACGTGATAGAAGACCTAGAGAGACATCATAGACGCACGGGACACCGTTGGAGAGCAGCTTGGAGTTTGGGGATTGCACAAATTCGTCAACGCTTTGGGGATTTCACCGTTTGATCACCTTTTCTCCTTATCTTTAACTATCTATGGAGAAATTCATGTATCTTATCTCTATTATGAGTAGCTAGATTCTTTGATAGGCTCTATGGATAGCCTAGGGTTATGTTAGATTCATTCTTTCTGGATTATTATGATTGATTCATGTATCAGATTCATGATTATGACGATTCTTCACATCTTTTGGTGTATTATTGAACTAGGGTTATTGACACACCCTTCGGATGAGAAGAATGGCAATTAGAGAATGATTTTGATGTATGATTTTGTTATCTTGCTTAATGAATAATCTAGTTTTGTTATTGTTCATGTTTGATGCTTCATCCTTAGCAACAATGGAGTAGCTACCCGGAATTACTTGTAATTAGGTGGGGTGCTCGAGAGAGACCTAACTTCGTGTGATAGAGAGCATGATCAAAATCCTTAATCAATGAGACTGGGAGGTGATTTGAATAGGATTGGCCATTTGGGAGACGACAGTGGACCGACAGGACCTGTAGTAGACCGTGAAGTAGGACTATGTGAGATTGAACGAAGATCGTTGTGACTAGTTACCTGGCATAACTATGTTAGGATTAGCGTGTTTCAATATGATATCTGGAAATGTCTAACAGCCCTAGGTGATCCATATATCGCCTATTCCCTCTCCATACTTAATTAAACCGTGTTTAATTATATCTTTTTGTTATTTCAATATAGCCACTTGATTGGGGGTGGCAACCTCACAATTCTTACTACATCCCTCCTGGTTACTTCAGTCTTAACTAATACTATGACTAAATAATCTCGTGATTGTCCTCGTGGGATCGACAACTCGGGGTTAAAATATTACCCTCTATTACTTGAACCGTGCACTTGCGGTAACACACCAGTAAGTCGTGTCCTGTTTTTGGCGCCGTTGTCGGGGACAATGGTAGATTGTTTAGTTAAAAAATTGTTTAGAGTTTGTATTTTATTTTTTATTTTTTTACTATCTAGTAACCTCACGGCTGTGCTAGTGTTGTCTTCTTAGGTAGCTATGGCGGAAGGCAAAGGGCAGATTAGCCTCACCACGGAGCAGCTGCAAGCTATGGTTGCCGCAGCCGTAGAGAAAGCATTGGCAGAAACATCCATACCTCATCCATCCTCAATGCCATATAACCGTTCTGGAAAAGCAATAATCCAGGAATTTGAGGCAGATCTTAAAGCAACGGAACGAGCAATTCCACCAATTCAGGCAGAAACCTTTTGTCTCAAGCTGAGCACCATCCAATTTGCTCAGGAACAATGCACCATTTCTTGTAGATATGAGGAAGACCCACATGAATTCATTGGGAGATTTCAGAGACATTGTGGGCTAATTCGCTATAGTGGGGTTTTTTTTGAAGCAATTAAGCTGATTCTCTTTCCTCATTGTCTCAAGGGAGCTGCTGTGGATTGGCTAGATTCGTTGTCGTCCAACTCAATCAAGATGTGGGAAGAGTGTGCCTCCTTGTTCATGGGTAATTTTTTTCCCATCTCACGCATGACTCAGCTGCAGAACGAGATTTGGTCATTCAGACAAAAGCAGCATGAATCTATGGTCAAAGCATGGGAGCTCAACTGCTTGCTACGCAAATGCCCCAACCATGGAATTTCCAAAGCCCATATCATCGAAATCTATGATCGATGCACTTGGAAATCTTAACAAAGACAAGATGGACAAAGAAGCTGGAGGAAATTTCTTATTCAAATGCGATGTGGAGGGTGCTTATGAGCTGATGAGACGAGTGGTTCAGCAAGAGGGGATCTTGTACTATGAGTCCCACCAGCAAGAACAGATGAAGCAAAATGCAATTGATTATGGCACAGTTCAGGTGACTGCGGTGGAGGCAGTGCATGAAGCAGTTGTTTCGGAGTTGTAGCAGCAACAACAAGAATTAGCTTCAGAGTTGGCTGAGCTGAGAGGAGTGTTGAAAGTGATGGGTCATCACATGATGACCATGATTGTAGAGAGCACTACTTCTGCATTTCCCTCCGGGAATGTCTAGCAGAAGTTAAGGATCTTAAGCAGCAACTCAAACACAGAACACTGGAACACACTGTTATTTCATCTGAGGAACATGTTCAGCCCATCACCACTCGCAGTGGTACAAAACTCAAAGACCCTCCATATCCTAATCATGCCAGAGCGATAGCATCCAAGGCAAAGGAGCTAGAAGTTTGAAAGTGTGAGTGTGCAGGTGTTAATGCAACTAAGATACTCTAGAAGGGGGGGGGGCTTGAATAAAGTATGCCAACTTTTTGCAAAACTTGCTAGGAAGATGAGAAATTATGAAAACAGTGAAGTTCAAGGCCCTGAAAACTAGTTCAAGCCCTTGGAGGAGATGCAGATTGGATAAATCAAGTAAGCCTTTTTCAAGGCCTTGAATAACAGACAATTTTGTATGCTACGAATCTTATGAAAAATAATGAACTGTAAATGCAATAGACAAGTGATTTATGGAGTTCAGTCCACTTGGCCTACGTATCTACCTCAAGGATTAGAGCCCTGCAGGATTTTCAACACAATTCTTATCAATAAAAAGCTAATCCCTAGAAAGCAAACATAGAGAGTTCCCTTACTCTGTTACAGCTTGTGGTTTTCCCTAACCTGTCTAGTACCTGCTCTAGCTAACTGATTAACTAAGAATTCTCTATTTTTCACTTTGAACAATCCTTGAGAATCGATATAGAAATAATACAGAAATGATATACCAATGGAGTACAATATAGAAGAACACTTAGAGTGTTGAAAATGCAGTGAAGTATGCAGTGATCTTCTGTGAATGGGTTGGAAGAATAATGAGCTTCTTTGATTCTTGTCAATCCATAACTCTTTCTCTCTTTTTTCCCGTTGAGTGTTGTGTCTTTTTGCTTCGGAATTGAGCTCTATTTAAACTTTAAAAAGCTCTGCAAATCTCCCTAGATTTTCAGCAACAAACTTCCTATTTTGTAGGCAACGGAGTTTGACTTCTTTGACATCTTCTCTAACGGTTGGATGATCACAATCTTCAGAGAATTTGTTGCGATATTTCGTTTAAACACCATGAGAAGCTGTTATGCAAGTCTGATTGATCACATGATCTAAGTGTCCAACTATTTCCAAATATGGAGAAGTTCATTTTAGGAAACAATCCTGCAAAACTTAGAAATAAAATTTCCTGCAATATCAAAGTCTAAAAGATGATATTCTATGTTCAGATGTGCTAGAATAATTCGTCTTTCATCATCTAATAACAGTGAATCAAACATATGAAATATAGAGAGGGACTCAACCCAGAGAGCGTGCAGAAAACTCCCCCTGACAATGTTCACACAGGGTTGTGTAGTTTCAAGGCTTGGAATCCAGTTTCAAGGCCTTGATATTTTCAAGCCTCTGATAACGTATTCAAGGATTTGAAAGCTGGTTCAAGGACTTGAAATAGCTGAACTATTCCTAGCCTTACACAACCTGATCTTACAATCTCCCCCTTGATGAAAGAAAAAACCAAATTATGTTTGATCCTTAGTCTATGCAAAAAATATTGGTTAGTTCACAATTTATAATAACATAGTAATTCCAAAAAGATCCAACTTATTCAATTACCAACAGAAAGTAAATAGTTCAGCAAATAGCAAATAACAACTAAGAGCAAAAACTAAATCCTATAATTTTTTCCCCCTTTTGACTTTCATCAAAAAGATAGAAGATTTTGCGTTAAGTGTCTGCAAAATTGTGAAAACTTAAATAAAAACTTTAAGAAGAGAGAATGGGCAAGAAAGAGTAGGCAAGATTAAGGGGTTGGATCTTCATCTTGATCCCCTGCTTCTTCCTCACTTTCTTCATTGTTGCCTTGAACTTCTTGTGAAACCACATCTAGTCTTTCAATGCAGGAGCTGATCTTCTGAATAACACTGTTGAATAGGAAGGTGAGTCCTTCCAGGGATTTCTTCCCATGCTTCAGCTTCTTCTTTACAGCTAACTTTTTATGTTGAGGAGAAACAGTTTATAGATTCTTCTTTCATATTTTTGAAGCCTCTAAACACTGGGATGGATCCTTCTCATGTTCCCCTTTGTTGGACATGGAATACACTCCATAGGATCCTGAATTAGTGTCTGAGTCTGAGTCTTGAATAAGAATTTCTTTTCCTTTTCCTTTGACCGCAGAAACCGTCTTTTTCTTGTCTCTCTTAGGGCTTCCAATATGGATTCCCTTCTGCTTTTCTCTTGTAGATGCCGTAGTTTGTTTCTTCTTTGATGGAGCTTGATCTTTTCTCACCATCAGCTTTGGTGGTGAAGATTCTTCTACTTCATCAGTAGAGCTCTTTGAAATAAAGTCTTCACTAATCTCTTGAACTTCATCCACTGCTACCTTTCTTTTCTTCTCTGAAGCAGGTTACGATCCTCCAGCCATCTTGATTCTGTCGGAGGCTATCCTTGTGCTCATTAGGATTTGGGAGAAGAATAGAGATAGGTGGAATGATACGGAGTGAAGGAGAAGAGAAGAAGATAAATACTGAGAGAGTTTGAGTTTCAAAAAGAAACTATAATATCTCTCTGATCTCAAAAGATTTGCAATAACCAGAGAGAATTCAAATCTTTTATGTCGTTGGAAAATAAATATTAAACTACTATATTTAGTTAAAAAAGAATTTTTGAAAAAGGCAGGACTATATTAGGCAAATATCTACAGAGATAAGGTTTTCAAGGTCTTGAAAAATTGTAACACTGCAACAGATAAAAATCAAGGCTTTAAAATTATTTTCAAGGCTTTGAAAATCAGTTCAAAACTTTGAAAACACATACAACTTTCCTTGCTTACCTGAAGCTCCCCCTAAACCAATGCATCCTTATTTAGCATTCCCAATTCCGATCTCAGAGTTGGGAATCTTTCATTTGCTAATGGTTTAGTGAAGATATCTGCATTATGCATATTAGTATCTAGCACACATACACACACTATACATAATATCTGGTCTGCTTGCTGTGAGATGGAGTAATGATCCAATCACACCTCTATACTCTTTCACATTGACACTCTTACGAGATTCATCCTTGTCTAAGGACAGTGTAGATCTCATAGGAGTCTTGGCTTCCTTACATTGAGCCATGCTATATTTGTTTAAAAAGTCTCTTGTGTACTTGCTTTGATGCAGAAATATGCCCTTCTCCAATTGATGTATTTGAAGTCCTAGGAAGAAATTCAGCTCTCCCATCATGCTCATTTCAAATTCTCTGGTCATAAGACTTGAGAATTCTCTGCACAATTGATCATTAGTAGCTCCAAACAAGATATCATCAACATATATCTGAACTACAAGCAAGTCTTTCTCACGAGTCTTTATGAAAAGAGTCTTGTCTACTAAACCTCTTTTGAAATTGTTTTCAAGCAAAAACTTTGATAATCTTTCATACCAAGCTCTTGGAGCTTGTCTCAAACCATAGAGGGCTTTGTCAAGTTTGTAAACATGATCTGGAAATTTGTCATTTTCAAAACCAGGTAGTTGTGCAACATAAACTTCTTCTTGTAAGTAGCCATTCAAGAAAGCACACTTTACATCCATTTGAAAAAGTTTCATGTTCTTGTGAGATGCAAATGCAAGCAGAATTCTAGTTGCTTCTAACCTGGCAATTGGAGAAAAAGTTTCCTCATAATCAATACCTTCTTCCAACTAACCTTGCTTTGTTTCTGATCACTTTGCCACTTTCATCCAGCTTATTTCTGAACACCCATCTGGTACCAATGACAGACTGGTTTGTAGGTGGAGGAAGCAGGTTCCAAACCTGATTCCTTTCAAACTCATTGAGTTCACTTTGCATAGCAATGATCCATTTTGCTTCTTGTAATGCTTCTTTCACAGTTTTTAGTTCTACAAGAGAGATAAAATCATTAAAAGCGCATAAGCTCTTCAACTGTGATCTAGTTTTTGTACCGGTAGTTGGATCTAAGATTATATTGTCAACTTGATGAGATGAGAGATATTTAAATCTCTTTCTTGGAGACATTGGTTCATGCTCACAATAGGTCTTCTCTGGTCTTGAAGTAGTGGCTCTGTCACTTGTATCCTTCCGATCATCTTTTTCAAGTCTTTGAGGCTTATTTTCAAGGCCTTGAGCACCATTTTCAAGGTCTTGAGAATTTCTTCTGTTTTCTTCTGAGCATTTCTTGAATCCCAGTGGTTTCTCAGTGTCTTCCTCTGATTCATGCTTTTTCAAATTCAAGTCTGCAAAACTTTCACTCAAAGAACCATCATAGCTTTCATAAAAAATAACATGAATGCTCTCTTCAAGCAGTTTGGTTCTTTTATTGTAAACTCTATAAGCTTTGCTATTCAGAGAGTAGCCAAGAAATACACCTTCATCACTTCTTGCATCAAACTTACGAAGATTGTCTTTTCCATTGTTGTGGATAAAACAAGTACATCCAAAGGGTCTGAAGTATGAAATATTTGGCTTCCTCCTTTTGAATAGTTCATAGGGGGTCTTCTTCAGAATAGGTCTGATTAAGCACTTGTTCAGTATATAGTTTGCTGTATTCACAGCTTCTTCCCCAATAATGTTTTGGCAGCTTGTTCTCAAGAAGCATTGTCCGTGACATATCTTCAAGAGTCATGTTCTTTCTTTCAACAACACCATTCTTTTGAGGATTTCTTGGAGAATAAAAGTTGTGAGTAATACCATGCTTATCACGCAACAAATAAAATTCTAATTGATCAAATTCTCTACCATGATCACTTACAAGTAGGTTTTTCATATTTTGAAGTTCTCTACAAAGCTTTGAAAATTCAGAGAGTGCTTCTGATTTTTATTTGACAAACATGACCCAAGTATATTTAGAAAATCATCTACAACAACCAGCATATACCTTTTAGCTTTTAGAGTAGGAGTTCTCATCGGACGACAGAGATCCATATGAAGCAGCTCAATAGGTCTAGTTGTACTTACAAACTTCTTTGGCTTGAAGGAGCTTCTGGGCTATTTGCCTTCAGCACAAGCTTTGCACATTTCCTCTTCTTTGAAATTAATGGATGGCAATCCTCTTACCAAGTCTTTGGAAATTAACATGTTCAAAGTGTGCAAACTAATATGACCAAGCTTCCTGTGCGAAAGCTTGAATCCTCTTTCAAGGCCTTAAGACACTTCAAACTTTCACCTGCAACTTTGTTAGTCTGAAAAGTATAATCATTTTTTGATCTAGAGGCTGTGAGAATGCAATCTCCTGATTTCTCATTTTTCACCTCACACTTCTCTTTATCAAAGACATCTTTGTTGCCATTGTCACAAAGCTGAGATACACAAAGAAAGTTAAATTTCAAACCTTCAACTAGATACACATCAGGAATAGAGTTTTCAGAATTTGTACCAACTTTACCAATACCAAGAATATTGCATTTTCCTTTTTCACCAAGTGTAATTGAACCTTCAGATTGCTCTTTCAATTCAGAGAATATAGATCTCTTTCCACTCATGTGTCTTGAGCAACCATTGTCCATAAACCACTTTTGTTCTTTGATGTTGGTGACAACTTGCAAACACCAATCATTGCATTACCAGCTGTTAGACCAAGTGTGGAATTTTGATTCATATTCAGGATTAACCATGTTAGGTGGTCTAACCCCTTTAGGAACCCAAATCTACTTAACTTTTCCTTTGAGTTGAAAGGGAAAGTGTTCCTCATTATGTGAGGGTCTCTTCTTCTGAAAGGACAAGTCATCTAAACATGACCAATTTTACAGCAGTAATGACATTTAGGAGAAGTTTTTTTCAGCCTTCACAAATCAGGTATTTTTCTTTCTTGGGAAATTTGGATTGAACCGAACACCAGCTTTGTGAAAAGACTGTGAACTTCCTCCAAGAATCAGGTTCAACTTGTTTTCTGATCCAGAAATCTTGACTTTGACCAATTCATATTCTTAAAGTTTCTCAGTAAGAGTAGTCTTTTGTTTATCTAGTTCATCAATCTGATGTCTTAGATTGACAAGGTTGTTACTCATTAAAGAGTTTTCAGTGACTACATCCTTGACTTGTGTTTTCAAGGCTTTGAAACTGGTTTTCAAGGCCTTGAAATCACTGTCAGTTTTCTTCTGACAGATTTCAAGATTCTAATTTAGGCAAACAAGTTGTAAGTTTTCTTTTGCTTGCTCATGAACTTTCTCTTTGAAAAGTCTGATCTATTTCAGATAATCTTCTTCATATAAAAGCATTGTTCTCAGATATTCTGAAAGAGCTTCTTTTGGTTTCGGAATCAGACAGTTTACCATCACCTCAATGTTCTTCTCTGAACTTTCATCATGCTTGGCCATGAAGTATAGGTTTGCATGTTAATCTTCAGATTAAGATTCACTAGAGCTATCCGAATCACTGCATGAAGCTATCATAGCTTTCTTTCTTCTTTGATGGTCTTTCTTTTGAATGCTCTTGCTTTTCTTGTGCGGACAATCTCTTATCAAGTGTCCTACATCACTACATTCAAAGCAGTTCATAACTTTTTATTTATTCTATGAATAAGATTTACCTTTGTTGTCCTTGCTACTGGATGGTCTATGCCTTTCTCTGTTGAAGTCTCTGTTTCCAAAGTTTTTCTTCAATTTTAGGTTTCTTTTCAATGCTTTGGAAATGAGGGAAATCGGATCTTCATCATCACCATCCTCAGTTTCAAGGCTTTTATTTCTCTCATTTTCCTAGGCTTTGAGAACTAAGTTCTTGAAAGTTTCTGATAGCTGTCCATCCACTTCAATCATAGTTTTTTCATGTGTCAAAAGCTTCACTTGTAGGTCATAAAGTTGTAGAGTTGAGAGATTCTGAGCTTCTTCAATTGCTGTGGTATTTGGTTCCCCCTATTCCATTGGACGACTTCTTAGAATCTTCCTCACCTTTTCTTCATTGGAAAAATGTTTTCCCAGTGAATCAAGGTTGTTAACAATGTCTGTGAACCTTTTGAACATGTCTCTGAAGGACTCATCTGCATTCATCTTAAACAGCTCATATTGCCTGAGATAGATGTTGATCTTGGTTTGCTTCACTTAACTGGTTCCTTCAAAAGTAACCACAAGTTTATCCATGATTTCTTTGGCAGTAGTGCAGCTTGTAATCCTGTTGAATTCATGAGTACTCAAAGCACAATATAAGATGTTAATGGCTTTGTAATTCTTAGAATATTGCTCTAACTAAGAAGAGGATAGTAAGTATTCAGATTTGGGAGTTCTAATCCCATCTTTCTCTGTGTATAAAGTGTCAGGTCCAGTTTGTATAATGGTCCAATGCTCCATGTATTGATCAATGATGAACATTTTCATCAAAGCTTTCCAGCGAGCAAAATTTTCTCCACAAAATAGAGGAGGTCTGTTAGCAGCTCTTCCCTGAGAGAAACCACAATCACCTACAGTACTCATGATCACCAGATGGTTAAATCTATACAGTGATACAAGCTCTGATACCAATTGAAAGTGTGAGTGTGCAGGTGCTACTGCAACTAAGATACTCTAGAAGGGGGGGGGGGTTGAATAGTGTATGCCAACTTTTTTCAAAACTTTCTAGGAAGATGAGAACTTGTGAAAACAGTGAAGTTCAAGGCCTTGAAAACTAGTTCAAGCCCTTGCAAGAGATGCAGTTTGTATAAATCAAGTAAGCCTTTTCAAGGCCTTGAAAACAAGTTCAAACCCTTGAAAAACAGACAGTTTTGTATGCTGCAAATCCTATGAAAAAGAATGAACTGTAAATGCAAGAGACAAGTGATTTATAGAGTTCAGTCCACTTGGACCTACCTCCCTACCTCAGGGATTAGATCCCTGCAAGATTTTCAACACTATTCTTATTAATCAAAAGCTAATCCCTAGAACTCAAGCACAGAGAGTTCCCTTACTCTGTTACAGCTTGTGGTTTTCCCTAACCTGTCTAGTTAGTGCTCTAGCTAACTGATTAACTAAGAATTATATATTGTTCACTTTGAACAATCATTGAGAATGAATATAGAAATAATACATAAATGATCTACCAATGAAGTATAATACAGAAGAACACTTAGAGTGTAGAAAATGCAATGAAGTATGCAGTGATCTTCTGTGAACGGATTGAAAGAATGATGAGCTTCTTTGATGCTTGTCAATCCAGAAATCTTTCTCTCTTTTTCCCCGTTGAGTGTTGTGTCTTGTTGCTTCGGAATTGAGCTGTATTTAAACTTTAAACAGCCCTGCAAATGTCCCAAGATTTTCAACAACAAACTTCTTATTTTGTAGGCAACAGAGATAGACTTCTTTGACATCTTCTCTAACAGTTGGATAATCACAATCTTCATTGATTTTGTTGTGATCTTTTGTTTAAACACCTTGAGAAGCTGTTATGCAAGTCCGATTGATCGCAGGATCAAAGTGTCCAACTATTTCCAAATCTGCAGAAGTTCAGTTTAGGAAACAATCCTGCAAAACTTAGAAATAAAATTTCCTACAATATCAATGTCAAACAGATGATATTCTATGTTCAAATGTGTTAGAATAATTTGTCTTTCATCATCTAATAACAGTTAACCATACATATGAAAGATAGAGAGGGAATCAACTCAGAGAGCTTGCAGAAAACTCCCCCTGAGAATGTTCACACAGGTTAAGCAGTTTCAAGGCTTTGAATCTTGTTTCAAAACCTTGAAAATAGCTAAACTATTTTCAAGCCTCTGAGAACTGATTCAAGGCTTTGAAAGCTGGTTCAAGGCCTTCAAATAGCTTAACCATTCCAAGCCTTGCACAACCTGATCTTACAAAGTATTCGATTCTGAGAAGACTCCCATCATTGTCCCCCAATCACAAGGCATGACTCTGCAGGATGAGGAGGATTCCACTGTGGTATTAATTTCATCTATCCCTTCTTCGTCAGAACTTCCATATCCGTTGTGTAATATGAAGAAGAAGGATGATTCTGATGAGTACATGCGCTTTGTTAATGTATTTTCAAAACTGCATATTAATATTCCCTTGATTGAGGCACTTAAAAAGATGCTTAAGTATTCTCGGTTTATTAAGGATGCAGTCCTTGGTAAGGAAGCGGTGGATGAATTTCAGGGAGTGAACTTAAATGAGTATGTTAGTTCATGTGTTTTGCATAGGCTACCTAAGAAAAAGAAGGATCGTGGTAGTTTTGTCATTGAAGCTACGTTGGGTGATGCCTACACTGAGAGAGCTCTCTGCAATTTGGGAGCAGGCGTGAATTTGATGCCTCTATCGGTATTCAAAAAGTTAAGTGTGGGGGAGCCTCATAAATCCTGGATCACTCTTCAATTTGGGAGCAGGCATCATCTTGACTGCCTCAATCAATGGAACATTGATATGCAATTTTGGGAAAATGGACAAGAACCACATGTACTCCTCATAATCATCTTTCTTATTTCTTGCTTTAAGAGGATACGGAAGATTTTTAAACATAGCAGGTGGTGTTACCTCATCATCATCATGTGGAGTCAAGCCATTTGATTGGGGGATCATGAAAGGGGTCTTGTCAAAGACCTCATGCTCCCAAGTCTTCGAGGCTTCAGCTCTGGCGTGGCTCGGATATGGTGGATCATCAAGAACAATCACACTGCGAGTAGTGATGGCGTTCACCTGGCGCACATTCTCAGGATGGAAAAGACCCTAGTGCTCTAGATGAGAGCTGAGTGGCAATCTGTCCTACCTGCACCTAAAAGTTACGAAGCGAGGTCTTCTTCATGTGAAAATCAGCTGTCAATGTCTCCACCTGAGAAGTGAAGGTATTCGCATTCTTGCCCATCTGATACATCATATTCTTGAGATCTACCATCTCATCATTATGTGCCGTAGCTAATGGTGGTGGTGCCGGAGCAGCTGGCGCATGTGGCCTGTGCTGAAAACCGGGTACATATGAAGCTCCAAACTGATCTCCATACCTGAATCATGGATGATCTTTAGTCCCTGGTCCGTATTTCCCCTGATTCCAGTTGCGTTGTCCTTGTGCCCCAACATAGCTGTGCAGCTTGAGTTAAAGCTGCATCAAATTCCTGCTCTTCAACTGCAGCCACAGTCTTCTTATACTGATACATATGTTTTGCCATGTCAGAAACCATATTTTTAATCCCATATTTCCACTCATCGTTCTTCGGTTCAGGCAGCTTGGAAAACCTGATAGAGTTATAGAATTGAGCATCAAGTTTCTCTATTTGCTTCATCAATGCATATGCTCCATCCTTGTCAACCCTGTAAAGAAAGTTACCACCTGCTTCCCTGTTCAGCAAATCCTTGTTGGGACGATCCAGCCCATGAAAGAAAAACAGAAGAATCTTATAGTCCTCAAAATTATGATTAGGACATTTGCGTATCGTCCTCATAAACCGGTCCCATGCATCAACAACCGTCTCATCAGCATGTTGCTGAAAACCAAGGATCTATGCATGTAAACCTATGATACGTTGAGCGCGGTAGAACTTGCGCATAAGTTCATCAACACACTGCTCCCATGTGGTGATCGATTCTAGCTCCCTGGATTCCAACCACTTCTATGCTGCACCCTTCAGACAATAAGGAAAAATAATCTGCTTCAGGGTCTCATCAGTGACGTTCCTGTACTTCACTGTGTTGATGTATGCATCAAACTTCCCAATGAAGTCATTTGGGTCTTCATCCCTGTTTCCATAGTGCTGGAACTGATTTTGCACTGTCGTGATGGTGGTAGGCTTCCAATCAAAGTGCTCAGCCTGAATGGTTGGCACTACAATAGCTGGCTTGTGTCCTCTCTGAGTTGACTGAAACTTCTCCACCAAAGCTTGGCCCGAATTATTGTAGGGCATCTGATTCTTCTTCTCATCAAGTTTCTCCTAAAGTTCATTTAACTTCTAGTTCAGTTGAGCGTTAGTCAATTGCTTACCCATTGCGATCTGCCTTGGACCTCTTCTCGGAGTTCTGAATAACTGTTATGGGTCTTCAAGTGGGGGCACAAGGTCTCTAGAGATCCGGTGCATACACTGAGAACTTGTAACACAATTCAGAAAACAAATCAGAAATCACAAAAATAATAAACAAAAAGAAAAAGGAATATTAAACTAATCGCTAAACTAGGAATATTAACCAATGCCTTCCCTGGCAAGGGCGCCAAAAACTTGACGCGTGTAAACTACGCATTGCTGCGCAATTTTACGGTCAAGTAATAAAATGGAATATTTTGGACTCCGAGTTATCGAACCCAAGGGAAGGTGTCTATTATGTATCTAGTTTAACAATTAAATTCAAAAACCGGTAAAAAGGTTTTTAATTGGAAATGTTTTCACCCTCAAACGAATGTCTAGCAATGGTATTAAAAAAATGCAAATTAAAATGATTTGATGTAAATCAAAGTAGAGAAAGCTAAGAAATCTATGAGTCACCTAGGGTAGTTTTGACGATTCCGGATTTCATGTTCTGACACGACAATTCACAGTTCGTGAAGCTGGGTAAAGGCGTTGACAATTACCTATCGTTCTCATGTCGTTCTACACAATGATAATGATTTTTCCCTCTCAGGCCAAGTATACTACCTATGTGTTCTAGTAGGTTAACGATATTGTAAGAGATAATGTCCTATCAGACCACTATTCACGAACAATTCACTACATCCTACTGAATTTACCTTCATCTAGCCATTCCTATTCAACTCACTTCTAAGTCTAATTGAGTATGAATGTCCTTGTTTATTCATACTAGGGTAGAGTTGCTTTCACACACTCACTAGTTATGTAGTAATTTCGGGTCATGACTCCTACGTTAATAAGGATTAAGCACAATAAACAATTAATTAACTACTACGAATTATCTTTAAGCCTAGTTCATGATTACATGGAGAAATAGATAATCAACATCACACATCCTAGTTCAAGCTTTTCAATGAAAGAACTCAACATGAAATAGAACATAACAATCTCCATAGAATCATAAACCTAATGTGAAAGTTCATCCAAAATCCGGAAAACATCCTCAAAACATAAACCCTAGGCTCCCCATAGATGCCTAGGTATGATTTTAGCTACTCATAGATAAAGATAACATGGTTTCTAAATATTTCATACAAGAAACTAGAGAGAAAATAGATCAAACACTAGAAATCGTGAAGATTGGCACGATCCGGGATGTTCTCCTTGCTTGAGGTTGCTCCCAATGAAGTCTCCGTGCTCTGCTCCTTAATGGCTCTCTCCAGGCGTGAATGTTGTATTTGTTCGTCCCTAGGTCGTCCCTCTTTCATATCGCACATAAGTCTTCAGTAATTGCACAACAGTCCCCTGAAATCTGCTCCTGACTTCGTCGGGCCATAACTTCTTCGTCCGAACTCGGATTTAGCTCCGTGACCTATCGTTGGAAAGCTCTCTCAGTTTAATTTCATTTGGCATAGGTCGCACTCCCAAATTAATTGTAAAACTACAGCTAGGACCAAAATAGTGCAGACTGGTCATCCAAGCTCCTCCAATTCGGCTTATCTTTACTCCACTTTAGCTCCCGTTGTTTCCGAAGTTCGTTCCATGCCTCCTATCAAACGATTAGCATCCATTCCTGCCAAGACAACATGAACAAACATACCAAGCGATTGTATTAAATAAATAACAATGAAATGTGCATAGAAAATGCCCGGACTAACAATATAGCACATGGTGAGCAACAAGTGATAAAACTACCTTTATTGTCTAACATTGGGCTCAAATCACTATTAAATACCTATTAACATGTGGTAAATGCTATAGAAATATAGCTCCTAAAAAGGCGCCATCAGATTGTTCATGTTTTCTTGGCATGAACGGATGCTAATCGGTCGATAGGAGGCATGGAACGTACTTTGGAAGCACTGGTAGCACAAGTGGAATGAAGAGAAGCAGAGTTGGAGGAGCTAGGATGACCAATCTGCACTAATATGATAATATCATGAGTTCTACAAATAACTTTGGAGTGAGAACGGTGCCAAATGAAAGTAGCCTCAAAGAGATTTCCACGATAGGTCACGAAGCTTAATCGGAGTCTAGATGAGAGAGTAATGGCCCGCACAAGACGAGCTTACAAATTTGTCCGGGAATTACAAACTGGAGGGGCTGAAATCAAATTTCGGCCAAGTTACCTTAAAAACTCGCTCGAGATGGTAAAAAACGTGATAGAAGACCTATAGAGACATCATAGACGCACGGGACACTATTGGAGAGTAGCTTGGATTGCATAGATTCGTCAACGCTTTGGCGATTTCACCGTTTGATCACTTTTTCTCCTTCTCTTTAACTATCTATGGAGAAATTATGTATCTTCTCTCTATTTTGAGTAGCTAGATTCTTTGATAGGCTCTATGGAGAGCCTAGGGTTATGTTATATTCATCCTTTCCGTATTATTATGATTGATTTTTGTATTGGATTCATGATTATGACGATTCTTCACATCATTTGGTGTATTATTGAACTAGGGTTACTGACACACCCTTCGGATGAGATGAATGACCATTGGAGAATGATTTTGATGTATGATTGTGTTATCTTGCTTAATGTTTAATCTAGTTTTGTTATTGTTAATATTTGATGCTTCATCCTTAGGAACAATGGAGTAGCTACCCGGAATTTCTAGTAATTAGGTGGGGTGAGCGAGAGAGACCTAACTTAGTGTGATAGAGAACATGATCACAATCCTTAATCGATGAGACAGAGAGGTGATTTGAATAGGATTGGCCATTCAGGAGACGACAGTGGATCGACAGGACCTGTAGTAAACTGTAACGTAGGACTACGTGAGATTGAAAGAAGATCGTAGTGACTAGTTGCCTTGCATAACTACATTAGGATTAGCGTGTTTCAATATGATATACGGAATTCTAACAATCCTAGGTGGCCCATAGATCGCCTAGTCCCTCTCCATACTTAATTAAACAGTGTTTAATTATATCTTTTTGTTATTTCAACAAAGCCACTTGTTTGGGGGTGGAAACCTCACAATTCTTACCACATTCCTCCCGATTACTTCACTCTTAACTAATACTATGACAAAATAATCTCGTGATTGTCCTCGTGGGATCGACAACTCGTGGTTGAAATATTACGCTATATTACTTGAACCGTGCACTTGCGGTAACACCCTAGTAAGTCGTCTTAGATTCGAAGAAGGGACTCTTGCCCATCACGCATGGAATCACTCTTTCGAAGAGTGGTTGTCCGTCCAATGAGATTTAGAAGGAATGCATGAGTAGGGTTCCATATGCCTCGGCCATAGGATTCATCATGTACGCCATGTTATCTACTAAATCAGCTGTGTCATATGCATTGATTATGACAAGCAGATATCAGTCCAATCCAGGTGAGTGTCACCGGATTGCGGCCAAGAACATCCTAAAGTACTTGAGAAGAAATAAGGATGCATTCTTGATATTTGGAGGTGAAGAAGAGTTGCATGTAAAGGATTACACTATGCAAGCTTTCAGACCGACAAAGATGATTTCAGATCTCATTCGGGGTTTGTATATTGTCTGAACGGAGCGTCGGTGTGATGGAAGATTTCCAAGCAAGAGACGGTGGCTGATACTACAATAGAGGTGGAGTAGATTGCTTCGAATGGCGCAGCAAAAGAAGCTGTTCGGATTAGGAAGTTCATTACTGAGCTTGGTGTGGTTCATATCATTGCGGATCCAATAGAGTTGTATTGTGACAACACCGGGGCGATCGCGCAATCAAAGGAACCCATGTAACACCAGAAATCCAAGCACGTACTCAGGAAGTTCCATCTTATTCGAGATATTTTTTAAAGAGGAGACGTTCAGATATGAAAGATTCGTACAGATGATAATATGTCAGATCCTCTTACAAAGTTGATTGTTCAGCACAGGCATGAAAATCACACTAGGAGCATTGGCACACGATATGCACTGGATTGGCTCAAATGCAAGTGGGAGAGTGTTGGAATAGGTTCCCTAGTGGCAATCTAGTTTAGTATGAACAATAAATTGGCTAGAACATTTATTGTATTATTTATTAAATATTTAATAAAGTGAAGTCCTTAGATTTACAATTGTGTTGTTTATCTTAAATATCCCTACTCCATTATAATGATTAATAGGACAATCATCTATAGACTAGTATGGGGTTGGATTGATATGGAGATATCATGATCCAACACATGGGTATGCATTAAGAGTAATGGCATATTGGGTTGACCCATCTCCGAGAAGGCTACATACATGTTATGTAAAGTCACAAGTGCTTCTCGCGGTGAAAACGGTATTTTTCATACTTAGAATTAATGTAACTAGTTGTTCTAGTTGTGGAATATTGTGTTTAGGTAGCGTCAAACGCTACACCGTGACTGGGTAGTCATAAATGGGCGTATTGGACAAAATAGGAAGAACGCTTAGATATCGTAGTGATATTGATAGAATTTGTCCCTCCCACATAACGGGAGAAAATATCATGGGCCACTCAAGGGATAGTGATTATAGAATGTCTGACCAGACTCATATAAATCATTATAATATATTAATGTTATTTGCACGAATAAGGCTATTCCCAGGATCGAGGAACTATGGATTGGATATACGAGTGTGACTTGTATGTCTTGTGTCCAATCAGGATATTGAGACAAAGGGATGACACAATACTTGCACAAGGTTTGTCATGATGACTATTCTATCTGTTGGATAGAATGGATATCTTGCTAGAGGTCGCTCCGGATTAGTAAGTGGTTACTACCGACTAAACAGAAACTATGGGGTCAAATGCCATATAGGAGTGAACTAGACTTGGGAAATAATTAATTAATATAATTAATTAATTAATTAATTAATTAGAAGGGTCAAAACTCAACAATTTGCTAACTTAGTAGGACTAATATGCAAGTTGGACTAATCCGACTTGAGTAGGATTAGGAGAGGGCCTTTATATAGTAACAAGAAGCTCTTGGACTATATAAAGGATGCTCCTAGCTTCCTTCCCAACAACTTATGCTCATATCATAAAGTGAGTAGGAGAGAAGTAAGGAGAGAGAAAGACAAGGCTAAAGCCCCCCTTGTCATCCGCCCCTACCCGTCGGCCACAAGAGACACCGCCGCCTCTCTTTGGTGCTTCGTTGCGTGATTTCTTCATCCTCTTATACTCCTCCTATCTAGCTCAAGGTGTTTGGAACATCTAGATCTCACCTCTAGGCGTTGATCAACCCTAGAGACGTGATAATTTTCTCGTTAGAAGACATCAAGGAGACTGTAGGGTTTTGACAAGAGATCACAAGTCAAGAGACATAACGATGTTAAGAGAAGAGATCAATAACACACCTTAGGGTTCTCCTTTGATGACTTCAAACGCGAATTGTGTCACGTTCTCTATAGTTGATCCACGCATAGAGTTGAATACTAGATCTTCCAATCCTTGGTGCTAGCCCGGAAAGAGTAAGAGGAAGAAGACTCACGCAAAAACGAGAAGAAACAAGGAGGTTTCGGCCTCCTTGTGGCCGACGGGGACGGGCGGAGGCAAAGGGGGCGGCGGCTCCTCTTTGCTTGCTTGCTCTCTCCTTTTTGTTCTCTCCCACCAAAGTTATGATCAATAGGGTCATAAGTGGGAAGGAAGGAAGGAGTGTCCTTTATATAGTCCAACAAATCATTGCCAACTACCTAAAAGACCTATTCTAGTCCTACTAGAATTCATTTTAGTCCCTTCCTTGCAAATTAGTCCTACTAAGTTTGCAAGGTGTTGCAAAGTGATCCTTATAATTAATTAATTCCCAAATCTAGTTCAACTCTATATAGCGTGTGACCCCATAGGTTCTATCTAGTTGGTAGCAACAATTTGCTAATATGGAGCGGTTTCTAGCAAAACATCCATTCTAGCCATCTAATAGAATAGTCATCTTGACAAACCTTGTACAAGTAATTGTCTCATCCCTTTGTCTCTATATCCTGATTGGACACAAGACATACAAGTCACACTCGTATATCCAATCTACAGTTTCTCGATCCATGGGAATAGCCTTATTCGTGCAAATAACATCAATATCCCATATTGATTTATTTGAGTCCGGCCAGACATTCTATAAGCACTATCCCTCGAGTGGCCTAGGATATTTACTCCCGTTATGTGGAAGGGAGAAATTCTATCTACGTCCACTACGATCTCTAAACTTGCTTCTTATTGTATCCGGTACACGCCTTTATAACTACCTAGTTACAGTGTAGCGTTTAACGCTACCAAAATCACAATAATCCACAACTAGAATATCTAGCGACTTCAAGTGTAAGGCTGAAAATACCATTGAAACATGAGAAGCGCTTGTGACTCAACATAACGTGTATGTAGCCTTCTCGGAGATGGGTCAATGATATCTCCATATAAATCCTATACCCTTAATGCACACCTATGTGTTGGATCATGATATCTCCATATAAATCCAACCCCACACTAGTCTATAGATGATTGTCCCTTTGATCATAATACTGGACTAGGGATATTTAAGATAAACAACACAATTGTAAATCTAAGGACTTCATTTTATTAAATATCCAATAAATAATAAAATGAATTTTCTAGCCACAAATGAATTCATACGAAACTAGATTGCCTCTAGGGCATCTATTACAACAGTCTCCCACTTGCACTAGAGTCAATCTGGCGCATCTCGTATGCCCATACTCCTAGTGTGCCGTTCATGCTTCCACTGCGCAAGCAGCTTTGTAAGTGGATCTGCCAGATTCTCATCTGTAGGAATCTTGCATATCCGAACGTCTCCTTTATCGATAATATCTCGAATCAGATGGAACTTCCTAAACACATGCTTCGGTTTCTGGTGTGATCTGGGCTCCTTTGATTGCTCGATCGCCGCAGTGTTGTCACAGTACAACTCAACTGGATCCGTAATGCTAGGAACCACACCATATTCAGAAACAAACTTTCTGATCCAAACAGCTTCCTTTGTTGCGCCATTTGCAGCAATGTACTCAACCTCTGTTGTAGAATCAGCCACCGTCTCTTGCTTCGAACTCTTCCAGCTCACTGCTGCTCCATTCAGGCAAAACACATATCTCGACTGTGATCTAAAGTCATCTCTGCCGGTTTGGTAGCTTGCATCAGTGTAAACCCTTACACGCAACTCTTCCTCACCGCCAAATATCAAGAAAGCATCCTTAGTTCTTCTCAAGTACTTCAGGATGTTCTTGACTGCAATCCAGTGACTCTCACCCGGATTGGATTGGTATCTGCTTGTCATACTCAAGGCATATGACACATCTGGTCTAGTACATAACATGGCGTACATGATAGATCCTATGGCCGAGGCATAGGGAATTCTACTCATGCGTTCCTTCTCAATCTCATTGGAAGGGCAACCACTCTTCGAAAGAGTGATTCCATGTGACATGGGCAAGAATCCCTTCTTGGAATCTTGCATGTTGAACCGCTTCAACACCTTGTCAATATATGTACTTTGACTTAGGCCTACCAGTCTCTTAGATCTATCTCTATAGATATTTATACTGAGTATATAGGCTGCTTCCCCTAAGTCCTTCATTTAGAAACACTTCCCTAGCCAATCTTTAACAGATTGCAGCATGGAACGTCGTTTCCAATGAGTAGTATGTCATCCACATACAAGACCAGAAAAGCTACAGAGCTCCCACTAACCTTCTTTTAGACACAAGACTCATCTTCGTTTCTGATGAAGCCAAACTCTTTGACTACTTCATCAAAACGTCGATTCCAACCCCTAGAAGCTTGCTTCGATCCATAAATGGATCGTTGCAGTTTACAGACTTTGTTGGCTTGCTCTGGATCTTCAAAACCCTCCGGCTGTATCATATACACGTCCTCGAGGAGATTCCCATAAAGGAATTCTGTTTTGACATCCATCTGCCAAATCTCATAGTCATGGTATGCTGCAATCGCAAGTAGGATTCGGATGGATTTGGTCATATCGACTGGTGAAAAGGTTTCATCATAGTCAATACCATGAATCTGTCTGAATCCTTTAGCCACCAATCGACCCTTATAGGTAATCAAATTACCATCCATGTCGATCTTCTTCTTGAAGACCCACTTGCACCCTATGGGTCGCGCCCCTTCGGGTGGTTCCACCAAAGTCCATACTTTGTTGGTATACATGGATTCCATCTCGGATCTCATGGCTTCCAGCCACTTCTGAGAGTCTAGGCCTTTCAAGGCCTCTTCATAGGTAGTAGGCTCATCATCTATGAGCATCATGTCACCAGAATCGGTGTGGGACCTCATGAACGATAGTGTGGGACGTCTCCCACTCCACATATCATGTGGTGTCTTCATGACTGATTTAGACGGAACATGGTTAATGGTGAAAGATGCACTTAAAAGAGGGTGGCCCCAAAACGATAATGGAAGATCGGTTTGACACATCATAGATCGAAACATATCCAATATGGTTCGATTTCTCCTCTCAGACACGCCATTCCATTGTGGCGTTCCGGGTGGAGTGAGTTGGGACACGATCCCACACTCTCTAAGATAGTCGTCAAACTCTTGTCTCAAGTATTCTCCTCCGCGATCTGATCGTAGAGCCTTGATACTTTTGCCAAGTTGCTTCTCTACTTCATCTTGAATTCTTTGAACACTTCAAAGGATTTGGATTTGGCCCTCATGAGGTACACAAATCCATATCTACTGTAATCATCTGTAAATGTAATGAAGTAGACGTAACCACCCCTGGCAGGCGTGGCAAATGGTCCACACACATCAGTATGTATGAGTGCCAATTGCTCACTAGTCCTCTCACCTTTCTTATTGAAAGGGGACTTTGTCATTTTTCCCAATAAACAAGCCTCACATGTCTCATATGATTCAAATCAAATGAGTCTAGTAGTCCATCCTTATGGAGTCTAGATACACGTTCCTTGTTTATGTGGCCTAAACGACAGTGCCATAAGTAAGCAGGATTTAAATCATTTATTTTAATCCGCTTGGTATTAATGTTGTAGACAGGATTGCTTAGATCATGGACATACAGTCCATTAAATAATTGCGCACTAAAATAGTGAATATTATTCAAATAAAAGGAACAACAATTGTTCTTTATTGAAATAATAAAACCTTTCTTGTCCAAACAAGAAATAGAAATAATGTTTCTGCTCATAGCAGGCACAAAATAGCTATTATTTAATTCTAAAACTAATCCTGAAGGCAGAGATAGCTCGCACACGCCCACGGCCAACGCAGCAACTTTTGCTCCATTCCCAACGCGCAGATCTATCTCCCATTTAGCCAATCTTCTACTTCTCTTTAGATCCTTCAGATTTTGACAAATGTGAGATCCACATCCAGTATCTAATACCCATGATGTAGAGACAGTTAAATTGACATCTACAAAAAAAAATACCTGGTGGTGGTGGAATCACTATTCCAAGCCTCTTGTCCTCCTGATATTTTGGGCAGTTCCTCCTCCAGTGTCCAGGCTGACTGCAGTAGTGACACTCACCTTTAGTACACCTTTGGCAATGCCACCAACAGGCTTAAGGGCAGGTTCCTTGGACTTGGCAACTGACTTGCCTTTGCCCTTTGAGGATGAGGAAAACCTTTTGACCTTTCCTTGCTGCACCATCATAATGGCCTTGCCCTTACCCTTGTTGATGCTTTGTTCAGCTATCCTCAACATATTGAGAAAATCTGGCAGTGGTTTCACGATCTCGTTCATGTTATAGTTCATGATGAACTGTCCATAACTCTCGGGAAATGATCGCAACACAAGATCGGTTGCCAATCTTGGCCGACCAGGAACCCAAGTCGGGTGAGATTCTCCAAGTACCCGATCATACGGAGTAAATGGGGTCCCAGCGGGTTCCCTTCTGCCAGATGACACTTGAACAATTCTTTAGAGACCTCATACCTCTCAACCCTTGCATGCTCTTGGAAGAGCTGCTTCAGATGCTCGATTATATCGACAACATTCATGGTTTCGTGTTGCTTCTGAAGCTCAGAAGTCATGGTGCATAGCATAAGGCAGGCCGCATCATTAGCTTCATCAACACTCTTTTGATACGTCTTTAGGGCTGCAGGTGTTTGGTTCTCTGGACCTGCTGGAACATGCTCCTCTATTGCGTACAGTTTCTTCTCTTGCTTGAGAACGATTCTCAAGTTTCTGTACCTATCAAGGAAGTTGGTTCCAGAGAGCTTGTCCTTCTCAAGGACAGATCGTAGGGAATGTTGTGAACTCGATGAGTTGTTTGCCATTTGGAATTCTACAAAAGGAAAATACGCAAGTTTTAGTATTTGTGAATTTTTGACTATATTCAATAATGTCTAGTTTATCAAATATAGCTCCCACTATTTTTTTACGGATTAATAACCCTCAAGATATTAATGCGGAAAATATCTTTATATTTTCTAGTGGGCCAAGATCCATGTTTCATCTCCTTATGAGCTTGCTTTGGCAAGTCACCCATAATTTGACTACTTTAAGTAGTAACAATTCCAATTGCATCCCTTATGCAACTCTTGGTTCAATTGGGCACATAACTCCTTATTTATCCATCCATATGGATAATCCCAATTGATTGCCTCTAGGTTTCTTAATCATATTAATAGCCTAGTTGTGTTCAACCTCTTATTTAAACTATTGCACATTACTAGCTTGTGCCATCGCATTCCATCATTATGAACCAAGTCGCCATGCTTTGACACGCACGAAGTTGATAAATCATGATGATAATGAGTGTTTAAATAACGAGAAGGCAAGAACACAAAATTTCAATTTTGAGGGATTTTAAATTCAATTTTAGTTATTTTGTTAATCAATATCAACTAATCTATCTATTTGAGTTTGGGCACAACTCCAAATAATAGATCCGGGTTGTCTAATTATCTTATTATCCTAATTGCATGCATCATCCATACATAAACTACAAAATAATAAGACAATAAAATAACCAACCACAAAACAAAAAAATAAAACGTGGTGTGAATATGGCCTTTTTCTAGACTAAGATAATTCCAAGCCAATGGAATTATCTATGAACCCTAAAAGCAAACACATCTCCATGCGTCTTGCTCTTTTGGTCCATCCTTCATAGTCATGTGGAATGCTCCGTGCTCCATCTTTTGTGGCTTCTTTTGGCTTTGGGTTTTTTTTCTTCAATCTTGGCTAACAATCTACTTTATCTAGCACTAGCTAACAACTATACTAAATAAAATAAATCTCACAAATTGAGAAAAATGGCTCGCAGGCCATAAAACCCTAATTAATTATTACAATTAATTTATCAGCTCGCAGGCCGTAAACCAAACCACAAAAATTAAACATCCACATCAAACCACATCCTAAGGCCATATCCAATCACCATGCGATTTGCACATAAACTGTTAAAATCCAATTTTAACCTGCTTGGTCAATTTTAATTGATTTTATGAAATTTTAGGGTTAAAACGGTCCATGAGGCCCAACAATATTATTGCCTGGGCCCAAAAAGGAAACCGCAAAAGCCTTGGGCTGGCCGGCCCCTAGCCCACGCGGCTAGGCCGTGGGCTGCCACGGCCCCGAGGCCGAGCCTTGCTTGAGCGGCAAGCAAGGAGGGGCGGTCCCTAGGGGGGTCGAACCTCCTTTGGGAGTTGTTTCCGAAACAACTCCCTTGCTTGGTGCCCAAGTTTGGTTGTTTCCTTGTATGGGAAGAACTCCTTCTTCCCATAGGATGCCCAAACCCTAGATCTAAGATCCTAAAATTTCTCAAACTCACTAATTCATGCATCCAATGCAAAAATTAGATCTTGTTATGATTGATTATTGACAAATTGCATCCTATGCTTGATTTGTCTTGTTTTACGCGATAAACAACAATTTTAAGGTGTAAAACTATCAAAACGTAACACATAAACCACATTTATGCTCTACGAACCAGGCTCTGATACCACTGTAGGGTTTTGATTCATGGATGCGGAAAGGAAACACAAACAATCATAACCCATGCAAAACCCTCCAAGGATCACAAGTCAAGAGACATAACGATGGTAAGAGAAGAGATCAATAACACACCTTAGGGTTCTCCTTTGATGACTTCAAACGCGAATTGTGTCACGTTCTCTATAGTTGATCCACGCCTAGATTTGAATACTAGATCTTCCAATCCTTGGTGCTAGCCCGGAAAGAGGAAGAGGAAGAAGAATCACGCAAAAACAAGACGAAACAAGGATGGTTCGGCCTCCTTGGGGCCGACAGGGACGGGCGGCGGCAAAGGGGGCGGCGGCTCCTCTTTGCTTGCTTGATCTCTCATTTTTGTTCACTCCCACTCAAGCTATAATCAATAGGGTCATAAGTGTGGGAAGGAAGGAAGGAGTGTCTGATAGCTTTAAAATGGAATTAGTTTTGGACATGTTTTTACCATTGGTTCTAACCCTGTGAGAGGTGCGTTTGCCCATTTTCAGTCTATTTTCCACTTGATACAAGGCAGAGACTTTGAGAGCATAATCGGGAGATTTGAGTAATTTCATGCATAATTGTGTTTATTGGATATGATCGCGGGTACATGTTATTATGTGCAGGTGACAGGTGCCGAGAAATTAATGGAATTGGCTTGGATTTGGTGGATGCGTATCAAGTAAGCTGAGCAGAAAGAGACGCAGAAAAGTTAAGTCGTGCGTTCAGACGCAGGAGCCTTGCGTTCAGACGCACAACACGGCAGCAGAGGAAGCAAAGGAAAAAAAGGCAGAAGAAATGACAACTCTGTGCGTTCAGACGCACAGACCTGCGTTCAAACGCAGGACTTAACTCCAGAACTGCGAAGACCAAGGGGTGCGTTCAGACGCACAATTCTGAGAAGACAGAGGAAAGAGGATAAAATGAACAAGGACTGCATTCAAACGCAGGAGCCATGCGTTCAGACGCACTGCGTTTAGACGCAGGAAAGCTGCGTTCGAACGCACAACAGGTTTCCATAAGCTTCTAGGACGGGTTTTTATAGGGGTAGAACAGGAATTTCGGGCATGAGTTTTAGAGACTGTGGCAGTATAAAAGGAGGTGTCCCAGCACAGAATTAGGTTACACAATCATCATCACAGCAATCAGTACCAGAGCCGTCAGGATTGGAGCAGAGCAGGATTGGAGCAGTTTTCATTATTTAGCCATAAACCCGCTTGATCTTTCTTATTTATTTTATGAAACATTGTTTTTCAATAATGTACGCTAGCTAAACTTTTTACCTAGGTTCTCGGTGAAACTCGGGTTTATGAATTCAGCAGTTATGGTTTGTTTGATTTTCAGATGCATGACTAGTTGGAAATCTTAATACAGAATTAGATTGTTTATTATCTTGTCTTTGATTTTATATGCATGCATGAATGGCCTGAGAGGTGAGAGTTAGGAAGAGAAGACAAGATTTAATACCCTATCTTGATGGACCGAGAGGTGAAAGGAACCAGGGGATTAGCCCAGAAGCATTAGACCAACTGCTAGACGTTTAGGGGGAGACAGAGAGGAGAGCCTGTAACCCTAACAGACTTATAATGAACCTGCAGATTTTAGGGATACCAATTGGACCTGAGAATCTGCAGGGGAGTGACAGGTGCATGAGACCGAGAGGAGATTGCAACATTGGTATGCTGGCATAAACAAGACTGCTGTGTGTTTCTGAAATCAATTGAACTAAACAAGCTGAATAGTAACCCTAGGGGATCCTGGGACCTAGAACGTTAATTCATCAACTTTTATAACTACAACAATTCCAAAAAAATTACTTCAAATAAAATAGGATTTTCTAATTACTGCTTTATTTACTGCAAACTAGTTTATTGAAATCACACCCCAACTTTCCTCCTTTTTATAGCTTTGCATTTATTTCTAATTCTTATAAGTAAAACTCAACTGTTTTCGTGGGTTCGACAATCAGAGTCACAAATACATACTTTATATTAATTGATCGTATACTTGCAAAAAAGCAGATAGATTTACGCTGTCAGGGTCCTTTATATAGTCCAACAAATCCTTGCCAACTACCTAAAGGACCTATTCTAGTCCTACTAGAATTCATTTTAGTCCCTTCCTTGCAAATTAGTCCTAGTAAGTTTGCAAGGTGTTGCAAAGTGATCCTTCTAATTAGTTAATCTAATTAATTAATTCCAAAATCTAGTTCAACTCTATATAGCGTGTGACCCCATATGTTCTATCTAGTAGGTAGCAACAATTTGCGAATATGGAGCGGTTTCTAGCAAAACATCCATTCTAGCCAACTAATAGAATAGTCATCTTTACAAACCTTGTACAAGTAATTGTCTCATCCTTTTGTCTCTATATCCGGATTGGACACGAGACATACAAGTCACACTCGTATATCCAATCCACAGTTTCTCGATCCATGGGAATAGCCTTATTTGTGCAAATAACATCAATATCCCATATTGATTTATTTGATTCTGGCCAGACATTCTATAAGAACTATCCCTCCAGTGGCCTAGGATATTTACTCCCGTTATGTTGGAGGGACAAATTCTATCTACGTCCACTACGATCTCTAAGCTTGCTTCTTATTGTATCCGGTACACGCCTTTATAACTACCCAGTTACGGTGTAGCGTTTAACACTACCAAAATCACAAAAATCCACAACTAGAATATCTAGCGATTTCAAGTCTAAGGATGACAATACCATTGCACCACGAGAAGCGCTTGTGACTCAACATAACGTGTATGTAGCCTTCTCGGAGATGGGTCAATCCAGTGCGCCATTACCCTTAATGCACACCTATGTGTTGGATCATGATATCTCCATATCAATCCAACGCCATACTAGTCTATAGATGATTGTCCCTTTGATCATTATACTGGACTAGGGATATTTAAGATAAACAACACAATTGTAAATATAAGAACTTCATTATATTAAATATCCAATAAATAATAAAATGAATTTTCTAGCCACAAATAATTTCATACTAAACTAGATTGCCTCTAGGGCATCTATTCAAACAGAGACCTCAAAGGTACATAACACTACTCTCTTACCAACGTCATGATTTCTCTTCCTGCGATCATTTGAGGGTCTTGATCGGATTATTATATTGTTCTTCTGTTGCGTATCCATGATCAAAACCCTACAGTGGTATCAGAGCCACACGTCGTAGAGCATAACGTGTTTTATGTGTTAAGTTTTTGTTGTTTATCAACTTTAATTTTTGATTACTGCGTTAAAACAACAAATTAACCATATAAGATGCATGTTGAATATGATTCTACCAAACAAGATCTTACTTAACATTAGATGTGAAGATAAGTGAGTTTGAATCACATAAGTTGTGTATTTTCGATTTTGACGGCTAGGGTTTGGGCAGATGCTTGAAAAAGGAGTTTTTCTAGCATGGAAACAACTAAACTTGGGCAACAAGGCAAGGAGTTGTTTTTGGAAACAACTCCTAGAGAGGATCGACCCCCCTAGGGACCGCCCCTTGCCTTGCTTCCCAAGCTAGGGCACGGCCAACGGCTCGGGCCCGCCTAGCGTGCAGCTCGGCCGCGCGTGGGGCTCGGCCAACCGGCCCAAGCTCGCGCCTTGGTCCTTTTGGGCACTTCGGTTATATTTATAGTGGACCCATGGACCATTTTAACCCTAGCACATCCAAAATCAACTAAGAAATTGACTAAAAGCCTTAAAAATTGGTATTAACTGTTTGTGTGAAGTTGTATGGTGATTCGGTATGGCCTTAGATGTGGTTTGGTCTGGATGTTTAATTTGTGTTGTTTGTTCACGGCCTGCGAGCTGATCAATTTAATGTAATAATTAAAGTTTACGGCCTACGAGCAGGTATTTTTCTTTCAACTTGTGAGATTTATTTTATTTAGTATAGATATTAACTAGCACTAGATAAAATAGATAGATAGTCAATATTGAAGAAAAGAAGCCCGAAGAATTAAAGGAGCCGCAACATGGAGCATTCCACAAGGCTATGAAGGATGGACCAAAAGATGGAGACACATGGAGATGCGTTTTCATTCTAGGGTTCATAGATATTCTCATTGGCTTCAGAATATCTTCTTCTAGGAGGCCATATCCATATCATGTTTATTTCTGTTTTGTGGATGTTTACTTTATTGTCTTATTGTTGTTGTTGGTGTATGGATGATGCATGCAATTTAACAATAAGATAATTTACAACCCGGATCTTTTATTTGGAGTTTCCCAAACTCAAATAAGTAGATAAGTTGATATGGATCAACAAAACAATTAAAAATTGAAATAAAAATCCATCAAAACAAAATATTAAGTTTTGCCTTCTCGTTACATAAACACTCATCACAAGATCGATTAATCAAGTTCCTGCGTGCCAAAGTAGGGCTACTTGATTCATCATCATGTGGTGCGATGACATACATAGTGTGCAATCGTTGGAGTAACAGGTTGGACGTAACTAGGTAATTTTTATAAGGATTAAAAACCTAGAGGCAATAAATTGGGATTATCTATGGGATAGGTAAATAAGGAGTTATTTTCCCAATTGAACCAAGAATTGCATGTGATGCAATTGGAATTCTTCCTACCTAAATAACTAACTTTTGGGTTACTTGCCAAAGCAAGCTCAAAAGGAAGTGAAAGATGGATCTTGGCCCACTAGAATATAATGATAGTTTCCGCATTAATATCTCGAGGGTAATTAATCTGTAGAAAAATAGTGAAAGTTGTGTTTAATAATCTAGCGATTATTAAATATTGTTAATTGTTCACAAATACTAAAACTTGCGTATTTTACTATTTTGTAGAATTCCAATGGCAAACAACTCGTCGAACTCATCTCACTCCCTACACTCTTTCCTTATGAAGGACAAGCTACCGGGACCAATTTTCTAGACTGGTACAGAAACATGAGAATCGTTCTCAAGCAAGAAAAGAAAGTGTACGCTCTAGAGGAGAAAGTTCCTGATGGTCCGGAAAACAACACTTCTACAACGCTAAAGGCGTATTAGAAGCATGTTGATGACGCTAACGATTCGGCCTGCCTAATGCTTTGCACCATCACCTCTGAGCTTCAGAAGCAACATGAGAACATGAATACAGTCGATATGATCGCACACTTGAAGCAGCTCTTCCAAGAGAAGGAAAGGGCTGAAAGGTTTGAAGTTTCCAAGACATTGTTCAAATGTCATCTGTCAGAAGGAAACCCTGTAGGGCCGCACGTGTTTATCATAATTGGCTACTTGGAGACCCTAGGCCGCCTAGGGTTTCCGGTGGGTCAAGAGTTGGCCACCGATCTTATTTTGCAATCGTTGCCTGAGAGTTATGGATATTTCATCATGAACTATAACATGAATAAGATCGTGAAACCTCTGTCAGATTTACCCAATATGTTGAGGACAGCTGAACAAAGCATCAACAAGGGTAAGGTAAAATCCATAATGATGGTGCAGAAAGGTAGGGGCAAAAGATTTGCCTCTACCTCCAAGGGAAAGGGAAGGCAGTTGCCGAACCCATGAAACCTGCCCTTAGGCATGTTGGTGGTATTGTCAAAGGTTTGACTAAAGGTGAGTGTCACTACTGCAGTTAGCATGGACACTGGAGAAGGAACTGCCCAAAATATCTGGAGGACAAGAGGCTTGGAATAGTGATTCCACCACCACCAGGTATTTTTATTATAGATGTCAACTTAACTGTCTCTTCATCATGGGTATTGGTTACCCGATGTGGATCTCACATTTTTCGAAATGTGCAGGATCTAAAGAGAAGTAGAAGATTGGCTAAAGCGGAGATAGACCTGCGCGTTGGGAGTGGAGAAAGAGTTGTTGCATTAGCCGTAGGCGTGTACGAGCTGTCTCTTCCTTCAGGATTGGCTTTAGAATTAAATAATTGCTATTTTGTGCCTGTTATGAGCATAAACATTATTTCTATTTCTTGTTTGGGCAAGGATGGTTTTACTATTTCATTAAAGAACAATTGTTGTTCTATTTATTTTGATAGTATGCACTATGTAGTGTGCAATTATTTAATGGATTATATATACTTGATCTAAGTAATCTTGTATATAACATTAATACTAACAGGTTTAAAATGAATGATTTCAATCCTTCTTATCTATTGCACTGTCGTTTAGGCCATACAAACGAGAAACATGTATGTAGACTCCATCAAAATGGATTCCTAGACTCATTTGATTTTGAATCGTATGAGAAATGTGAGGCTTGTTTATTGGGAAAAATGACAAAGTCCCCTTTCAATAAGAAAAGAGATAGGACTAGTGAGCAATTGGAACTAGTACATACTGATGTATGTGGGCCATTTGCCACGCCTTCCAGGAGTGGTTACGTCTACTTCATAACGTTTACTGATGATTTCAGTAGATATGGATTTGTATACCTTATGAAGGCCTAATCCGAATCATTTGAAATGTTGAAAGAATTCAAGAATGAAGTAGAGAAGCAGCTTGGCAAAAGTATTAAGGCATTACGATCGGATCGTGGAGTATAATACTTAAGCCAAGATTTTGACGACTATCTTAGAGAGTGTGGGATAATATCCCAACTCACTCCACCCGGAACGCCACAATGGAATGGCGTGTCCGAGAGGAGGAATCGAACACTATTAGATATGGTTCGATCTATGATGTGTCAAACTGATCTTCCATTATCATTTTGGGTCTATGCTCTATTGAGTGCAGCTTTCACCATAAATCGTGTTCCATCTATGTCAGTCATGAAGACACCACATGAGATGTGGAGTGGGAGGTGTCCCTCAGTGTCGTTCATGAAGATTTGGGGCTGCGAATTCTATGTAAAACGTTTACAATCAGACAAGCTAGGTCCTAATTCGGACAAATGTAAGTTTGTGGGATATCCTAAGGAAGCTAAGGGATATTATTTCTACAATCCAACTGAAAACAAAGTGTTTGTTTCTCGGACCGGCGTGTTTCTAGAAAGAGAGTTTTTCTCTAAAGAAGCAAGTGGGAGGACTGTAGAACTTGAAGAAGTTCAAGAACCACAAAGAATTGATCCTACTATGGAACATGAACAGGAACCACAAGTGGTTGTGGAGTAGCCTGTTCAGGTAACAAAAGAGATTCATAGATCTAGTAGAGTGCGCCACGAGCCTGAGAGTTATGGACTTCTCGTGACAGAATCTAGTGACACGATGCTAATAGATGATGAGCCTACTACCTATGAAGAGGTCGTTAGAGGTCCGGACTCTCATAAGTGGCTTGAGGCCATGAGATCCGAGACGGAATCCATGTATACAAACAAAGTATGGACTTTTGTAGAACCACCCGAACGGGCACGCCCATAGGGTGCAAGTGGGTCTTCAAGAAAAAGATCGACATGGATGGTAATGCGATTACCTATAAGGGCCAATTTGTGGCTAAAGGATTTAGACAGATTCATGGTATTAACTATGATGAAACCTTTACACCAGTCAAAATGACCAAATCCATCAGTATTTTACTTGCCATTGCAGTATACTACGACTATGAGATTTGGCAGATGGATATCAAAACTGCATTCCAGTATGGGAATCTCCTCTAGGATGTGTACATGACACAACTTGAGGATTTTGAGGATCCAAATCAAGCCAAAAAAATTCCACAAACTGCAACGATACATTTATGGGTTAAAGCAAGCTTCAAGGAGTTGGAATCGACATTTTGATGAAGTAGTCAAAGACTTTGGCTTCATCAGAAATGAAGATGAGTCTTGTGTCTAGAATAAGGTTAGTAGGAGCTATGTTGCTTTTCAGGTCTTGTATGTAGATGACATACTACTCATTGGAAACGACATTCCCATGATGCAATCTGTTAAAGATTGTCTAGGAAAGTGTTTCTCAATGAAAGACTTAGGAGAGGTAGCCTACATACTCAGTATAAAGATCTATAGAGATAGAACTAAGAGGTTGCTCGACCTAATTCAAAGTACATATATCGACAAGGTGTTGAAACGGTTCAGCATACAAGATTCTAAGAAGGAATTCTTGCCCATGTCGCATGGAATCACTCTTTCGAAGAGTGGTTGTCCTTGAAATGAGATTGAGAAGGACGCATGAGTAGGGTTCCCTATGCCTCGAACATATGATCCATCATGTACGCCATGTTATGTACTAGACCAGATGTGTCATATGCATTGAGTATGACAAGCAGATATCTGTCAAATCAAGGTGAGAGTCACTGGTTTGCGGTCAAGAACATCCTAAAGTACTTGAGAAGAACTAAGGATGCATTCTTGATAATTGGAGGTGAAGAAGAGTTGTGTGTAAAGGGTTACACGGATGCAAGCTTTCAGACTGACAGAGATGATTTCAGATCTCATGGTTTGTATTTTTCCTGAATGTAGAAGCAGTGACCTGGAAGAGTTCCAAGAAAGAGACGGTGGCTGATTCTAGAATAGAGGCTGAGTACATTGCTGCGAATGGCCCATCAAAAGAAGCTATTTGGATTAAGAAGTTCATTGGTGAGCTTGGTGTGGTTTTTAGCATTGCGGATCCAATAGAGTTGTATTGTGACAACACTGGGGCGATCGCGCAATCAAAGGAACCGGGTCACAAAAGAAATCCAGTAATGTACTTAGAAATTTCCGTCTTATTCGAGATATTGTCGAAAGAGGAGACGTTCGGATATGCAAGATTTCTATAGATGAGAATCTGTCAGATCCTCTTAAAAGCCGCTTGTTCAGCACAAGCATGAAAAGCACATTAGGAGAATTGGCATATGAGATGCACCGGATTGGCTCTAGTGCAAGTGGGAGATTGTTGGAATAGGTTTCCTAGAGGCAATCTAGTTTAGTATGAACAAAAAATTGGCTAGAACATTCATTGTATTATTTATTGGATATTTAATGTAATGAAGTCCTTAGATTTACAATTCTGTTGTTTATCTTAAATATCCCTAGTCCATTTAATTATTAATAGGACAATAATCTATAGATTAGTATGGGGTTGGATTGATATGGAGATATCATGTCCAACACATGGGTATGCATTAGGAGTAATGGCATACTGGATTGCCCCATCTCCGAGAAGGCTACATACATGTTATGTAAAGCCACAGGTGCTCTCCGCAGTGAAAACGGTATTGTCATCCTTAGAATTGAAGTCACTAATTTTTTCAGTTGTGGAATATTGTGTTTTAGTAGCGTCAAACGCTACACCGTGACTGGGTAGTCATAAAGGCGCATATTGGACACAATACAAAGAAAGCTTAGATATAGTAGTGATGTAGATAGAATTTTTCCCTCCCACATAATGGGAGAAAATATCATAGGCCACTCGAGGGATAGTGATTATAGAATGTCTGGCCAGACTCAAATAAATCAATATATGATATTGATGTTATTTGTACGAATAAGGCTATTCCTAGGATTGAGGAACTTTTGATTGGATATACGATTGTGACTTGTATGTCTCTTGTCCAATCCGGATATTGAGACAAATAAATGACACAATACTTGCACAAGGTTTGTCATGATGACTATTCTATTTGTTGGCTAGAATGGATGTCTTGCTAGAGGCTGCTCCATATTTGTAAGTGGTTACTACCAACTAAATAGAGCATATGGGGTCACACGCCATATAGGGGTGAACTAGACTTGGGAAATAATTAATTAATATGATTAATTAATTAGAAGGATCAAAATGTAACAACTTTCTAACTTAGTAGGACTAATATGCAAGTTGGACTAATCCGAACTTGAGTAGGATTAGGAGATGGCCTTTATGTAGTAACAAGGAGTTGTTGGACTACATAAAGGATTCTCCTAGCTTCCTTCCCAACAACTTATGCTCATATCATAAAGTGAGTAGGAGAGAATGAAGGAGAGAGCAAGACAACAAGGAGGCTGAAGCCCCCCTTGCCGTCTGCCCTTACCCGTCGGCCACAAGAGAGGCCGCCGCCTTTCTATGGTGCTCCGTTAGATGATTTCTTCGTTCTCTTCCACTCCTCTTAGCTAGAAATAGGTGTTTGGAAGATCTAAATCTCACCTCTAGGCGTGGATAACCGTAGAGACGTGATAATTTTCTACTTAGAAGTCATCAAGTAGACCTCAATGGTACATAACACTATTCTCTTACCATCGCCATGATTTCTCTTCCTCTGATCCTTGGAGGGTCTTGATCGGATGATTATATTGTTCTTCCGCTGCGTATCCATGATCAAAACCCTACAGTTTGAACTATTGGTCCAAACACTTTACTTTTTTCTAGTGAAATTAATTCAGCATGTATAGCCTCTTTCCACTTTGGCCAATCATAACAATGTCGACATTATTCAACTGACCGTCGTTCGTGATTGTCGTCTTATATGTAGCGCAACGTTAAAGAAAAATGTGTCATCAATGACAACATTATTTCGATCCCCAATTTTTCGGAATAAATATAATTGATTGAGATCTCTTGATTATCTGGTAACATTTCAGGGGCTGCATTTTGATCAATCATTTGGGAATCGGATCGCCAACTTTAATGGGATCCTCAATTTTCTTTGTAGAATCTTTAGGATTCAACACAGTTTCCTGAGTTGTCTTCCTTTTTCTATGAACCAAATCTTTTGAGCCAAAAGAATGGCCAAGCTATTGGCGTGCAATAGATTCATTTTCTTACATGCTCGCATTTTTTCCTATAGAGACATAAATCCGTGCTGGAAATTCACAATTGGTTTTATAACCTTGCTTGTACTAACAAATGCATTAGGAATTTCCTTAGCTATGCTTTGCAATTTAAGGATTCTCTAAACATCGATGGCAAGTTCGATGATCCAAGTGTTTTATCAAATGAGAATTCGAAGAAATTACTTGTCGAGCTTTGGCCTGCGACTTGTCTCCCCCTAATTTCGAGAAGATCGATTCGTCAAAGTGACAATCTGGAGAGCTGACCTGGAATAAATCTCCGGTTAAGGGTTCCAAATATGTAATAATAGATGGAGAATCAAACCCAACATAAATACCCAGTCTACGTTGGGGACCCATCTTGTTACGTTGTGGGGTGCAATAGGAACATGCACAGCGCACCCAAAAACACGTAAATGAGATATATTTGGAGGTTGTCCAAGAACAAGTTGTTGGGGAGAATATTTAAGATACTGAGTGGGGTGGAAACGTATTAATGTAGCGACATGTAAAACAGCATGTTCCCAAGAAGAAATGGACAAATTAGTTTTCATTAACAATGGTTTAGCAATTAGTTGAATTCTTTTAATAAAAGATTATGCTAAACCATTTTGAGTGTGTACATGAGCGATTGGGTGCTCAACCATCCCAACTGGCATGCAATAATCGTCAAATGATTGCAATGTAAATTCACCAGCATTTCAAGACGAGTAGATTTTATGGGATGATCAGGGAAATGTGCTCCAAGCCGTGTAATCATTCCTAAAAGGCGAGCAAATGACATATTTTGAGATGATAATTGGCATACTTGCGGCCACTTGTAGAGGCATCGTGTAGTACCGTGAAATAGTAAAACAGACCACTAGAATGATAGATTGGTCCATAAATATCTCCTTGATTGCATTCCAAGAACTTAGGAGATTCAATACTAACTTTCATAGGTGATGGTCTAGCAATGTATTTTTCTTGAGAACAAGCGGTGCATGGATATACTTTTGGCAAAAGAATCTTTTTATCTTTTAGTGGATGCCCGCTTGAGTTCTCAATGATTCTCCGAATCATAACTGCGCCAGGGTGCCCAAGCCTATTATGCGAAAGCATAAAATTTGTGGGATCTTTTTGTTTTATGGTGACATTGACTTCAACTGCTTGGATAATTGTATGATACAATCCAGATGATAAAGAAGGATGTTTTTCAATACATGCTTTTTGCATGAAACAGTGGGGGTAATACAAATGTACTCTACATCATTCTCAGCAAGTTTCTACTAGATTTGCTAGAGCATAATTCCTCTTTGACATGGAATGTTGTTCAACCGGGCAATATGATAGAGGTTCTCCCACATCTTTTAATTAAACTGGATGTACCATAAATTGTGTGCACATATGCTGAATAGGAGAAATTGTAAAAAATATTTCTTAAGACGCAAAATTATGTGGGTTATTTCTGTGTCCACCAAGCATGTGTCTTCATAACTCATCATTTTGTCTATAATTAAAAGATAACTATTGGATAAGTAAAAGAAACTTCTCATGTTAAACTTTCAATCCAACTGAAAGAAATAACAATGTCTGAAGTTCTCATCAAAGAACATTATCCAAAATCCTAAGCTACAACAAAATAAAAAAAAAAAGTTAATTGAGTTAAATATATATAAATGAGTTTTCTAAACAAAATCAGGCTCACCAAAGGGACAATGGACTTGCGGATCAGGAGCAAAGAAGTCATCAACATTAAAATATTTGAGATCCATTGGCTGCTCATACTGAATATGGTTTGATTCGTTAAATGTAGCACTCCCATTTGTTGATGCTTGATAGAGATCAACCAAGTGTCATGCTGTACGGCAAACATTATCCCAACGGCCATCAGTTCCACATCTATTACATTTTTAACCCTTTTTTGGGTGAATTTTTTTCCTCCCCTTTGGGAGGTGCATTTTCAGCAACTTCTTATGAATTATGATATCTTTCACCTGTTGGAATTGTGCCCTAGAGGCAATCAATTAATTGTGACATTTATGGATTTACGATTCATTATGTTATCGATATGGAGATATGTTAACATGAATGAAGTCCTTAGAATATAAGTGTTATATTCTTAAATATCCCTAGTCAATTATAATGATTAATGGGACAATCATCTATAGACTAGTATGGGGTTGGATTGATATGGAGATATCATGATCCAACACATGGGTATGCATTAGGAGTAATGGCATACTGGATTGACCCATCTCCAGGAAGGCTACATACACGTTATGTTAAGTCACAAGCGCTTCTCGCGGTGCAACGGTATTGTCATCCTTAGACTTGAAGTCACTAGATATTCTAGTTGTGGATTATTGTGATTTTGGTAGAGTTACATCGTAACTGGGTAGTTATAAAGGCGTGTACTGGATACAATAAGAAGCAAGCTTAGAGATCGTAGTGGACGTAGATAGAATTTGTCCCTCCCACATAACGGGAGCAAATATCCTAGGCCACTCGAGGGATAGTGCTTATAGAATGTATGGCCAGACTCAAATAAATCAATATGGGATATTGATGTTATTTGCACGAATAAGGCTATTCCCATGGATCGAGAAACTATGAATTAGATATACGAGTGTGACTCGTATGTCTCGTGTCCAATCCGGATATTGGGACAAAGGGATGAGACAATTACTTTCACAAGGTTTGTCATGATGATTATTCTATTTGTTGGCTAGAATGGATGTCTTGCTAGAGGCCGCTCCATATTAGTAAATAGTTACTACCAACTAAATAGAACCTATGGGGTCACACGCCATATAGGGGTGAACTAGACATGGGAAATAATTAATTAATATGATTAATTAATTAAAAGGATCAAATCGCAACAACTTGCTAACTTAGTAGGACTAATATGCAAGTTGGACTAATCCATGTATAGACATGATTAGGATATGCCAAGGTGGCCTAATTCATGTAGAGACATGATTAGGATTAGTTTGAAAAATAGAACTAATCCATGTATTGACATGATAAGGACTATTTTTGCAAAAGGGGACTAATCCGAACTTGAGTAGGATTAGGAGAGGGGTTCTTTATGTAGTAGGACAAGGAGTTGTTGGACTATATAAAGAACACTACTAGATTATTTTTCTCTCTACACAACCACACATCTATTTGATAGAAGAAAGGAGAGAACAAAGCAAGGAGAGAGCAAATCCCACAAAGGGCTGAAACCCTTGGGATTGCCGCCCCACCCGTCGGCCTACATGGAGGTGCCGCCCACCTTGGCTTGCCTCGTTTTGCGTGAGTTCTTCCTCCTCTTCCTCTTTCCGGGCTAGCACCAAGGATTGGAAGATCTAGATCTCACCTCTAGGTGTGGATCAACCGTAGAGACGTGACACTATTCGCGTTTGAAGTCATCAAAGGAGAAACCCTAAGGTGTGTTATTGATTTCTTCCCTTACCATCGTAATGTCTCTTGACTTGTGATCCTTGGAGGGTTTTGCCTGGTTTATGATTGTTTGTGTTTCCGTTGCGCATCCATGAATCAAAACCCTACAGTGGTATCAGAGCCACAGGTCGTAGAGCATAAATGTGATTTAAGTGTTACGTTTTTGTTGTTTTACACCTTAAATTGATTGTTTATCGCGTAAAACAAGACAAGTCAAGCATGGGATGCAATTTGTCAATAAACTTTCATAACAAGATCTAATTTTTGCATTGGATGCATGAATTAGTGAGTTTGAGAAATTTTAGGATCTTAGATCTAGGGTTTGGGCATCCTTGGAGAAGAAGGAGTTCTTCCAAAACAAGGAAACAACCAAACTTGGGCACCAAGCAAGGGAGTTGTTTTGGAAACATTTCCCTATAGATGTTCGGCCCCCTTAGGGGACCGCCCCTCTTGCTTGCCGCCCAAGCTTTGGCCGCCCTAGGGGCCGGGGCAGCCCTAGCCCGCGGCCTAGCCGCGTGGGCTAGGGGCCGGCCCGGCCCTAGGGCCTTGCGGTTCACTTTTTGGGCCCGGGCAATTTGATTGTTGGGCCCATGGACCGTTTTAACCCTAGAATATCCTAAAATCAATTACAATTGACCAAGCGCGTTAAAATTGGATTTTAACTGTTTATGTGCAAATCGCATGGTGATTGAATATGGCCTTAGGATGTGGTTTGATGTGGATGTTTAATTTTTGTGTTTTGGTTTACGGCATGCGAGCTGATCAATTAATTGTAATAATTAATTAGGGTTTTATGGCCTGCGTGCCATTTTTTTTTCTCAACTTGTGAGATTTATTTTATTTAGTATAGAAGTTAGCTAGTGCTAGATAAAGTAGATTGTTAGCCAAGATTGAAGAAAAGAAGCCCAAAGCCAAAAGGAGCCACAAAAGATGGAGCATGGAGCATGGAGCATTCCACAAGACTATGAAGGATGGACCAAAAGATCAAGACGCATAGAGATGTGTTTGCTTTTAGGGTTCATAGATTATTCCATTGGCTTGGAATTATCTTAGTCTAGAAAAGGCCATATCCACATCACGTTTAATTTTTGTTTTGTGGTTGTTTACTTTATTGTCTTATTATTTTGTGGTTGGTGTATGGTTGATGCAGGCAATTAGGATAATAAGATAATTAGACAACCCGGATCTATTATTTGGAGTTGTGCCCAAACTCAAATAGATAGATTAGTTGATATTGATCAACAAAACAATTAAAATTGAATTTAAAAAAATCCCTCAAAATTCAAATATTGTGTTCTTGCCTTCTCGTTATTTAAACACTCATTATCATCATTATTTATCAAGATCGTGCGTGCCAAAGCATGGCGACTTGGTTCATAATGATGGAATGCGATGGCACATAACAATGTGAAATTGTTTAAATAAGAGGTTGAACAGAACTGGGCTATTAATATGATTAAGAAACCTAGAGGCAATCAATTGGTATTATCCATATGGATGGATAAATAAGGAGTTATTTGCCCAATTGAACCAAGAGTTGCATATGGGATGCAATTGGAATTGTTCCTACCTAAAGTAGTCAAATTATGGGTGACTTGCCAAAGCAAGCTCATAAGGAGATGAAACATGGATCTTGGCCCACTAGAAAATATAAGGATATTTTCCGCATTAATATCTTGAGGGTTATTAATCCGTAGTAAAATAGTGGGAGCTATATTTGACAATTTAAATCCTTGTTGAATATAGTTATACGTCACAAACTTTGCATAATCCTATTATATTGAATACCCATGGCATTAAACAAATAAAAACGCGACTCTGTCTATTTCCTAGACTGGTATAAAATTGAGAATTGTTCTCAAATAAAAGAGAAATTGTTGTACATCGTAGAAGATAAAGATCTCTTCCTACCAACTACCAAAACACAATAAAACCTAATGGAAGGGACATCAAATAATGGTTCTTTGGATGTGACTTGCCTCATGTTAGCTGCCATGAACTCTGAGCTCTAGAGGCAAGAAGAGAGACATGGAGAAGTATGATATGATCATACATTGAAAGAAGCTCTTTCAAAAGAGGGAGCTAGACATGAAAGGTTTGAAGTGTTGCTCTACTTTGGGTTATGCAAATATACTAATTCAATATGATTGAAACATTAGTGAATATGCATTATCTATGAGATAGATAAAGAATAAAAGGTTATTCACCCAAGTGGACCAAGAATTGCATTGGATGCAATTATAGTTTTGTTTTAAAGTCGATTTACTCAATATGATTGAAAAATCACTAAACAAAACACTAATAATGGGCTTGGGCAAAGTTGTTAATGGATAACAACATGGGTAAGGGCAAAAACAGTTTGCACCGACCCCATGGGTATAAAGCAAGCTTGTTGCTAATACCAAGTTGCCTTGAAGTCCCATAGATGGTGTAGAGGAAGAGAAACTACCCAAAGTACCTGGAAGTAAATAATAAAGGAATTATGAATTCCGATTTGGGTATTTTTTTTATATAAATCAATGTGTCTATCTCATCATCATAAGTATATGATACTAGATGAGGATCTCACATTTATAGAAATGTGGAGGATCTCAAGAGACGAAGACAATTGGATAAGGAAGAAATAATCCTACACGTGGGGCTATGAAGCAAAGGGTTGCTGAAAAGCCGTATGGGAATTATTTCTACCTTTAAGAAATTGTTCATGAATTAGACAAGAGCGATAATGTCCCTACTATGAGTAGGACCATTATCATAGTTTTTTGTTTGGACAAGAAAGCTCCTTATCACAATAAAGGACAAATGTTGTTCCATTTATTATAATTTTGTCTAAGTGGATTCTATATCCATGATCATGATAATTTCATCTATAACATTAATATCTAGAGGTTTGCATATAATGATATGAACTTCACTTATCTTTAGCATTAACGTCTAGGCCCCATAAATAAGAGATACATATCTAGAACCCCATGAGGATGGATTTTTGGAACTCATTTGATTATTGAATCATATGAGACATGTAAGACTTATTAGGAAAAGATATGATCTTTTGGGAATCATACATATTGATTTATGAAGGCCGCTAAGCACAAATGCTAAAGATGGTTTTCAGTACTTCATCATATTTACTGATGGGATCAAAGAAATATGGATTTGTGTATCTATGAAGAAACAAATCAGAATCCTTTGAATTGTTCAAGGTTATTCAGGAATAAAGTAGAGAACCAGCTTGGCAAAAGTATTAGGGCTCTACGATTGGATCATAGAGGAGAGTACTTGAGCCAAGAGTTTGAGAACAATCTATGGGAGTGTTGGATATGATCCAACACTCGCTCCACCTAGCACGCCACAAAGGTTTGGCGTGTCTAAGAGGAGATTTCGGACCTTGTAGGACACGGTTCGGTCCATGATGAGTCAAACAGAACTTCCAGTTTACTTTTGGGGCTATGTTCTAATTACAGCAAATTTCGCCCTTAACCTTGTTCCTTCAAAAACGGATTATGAATAACGTCATATGAGATATGGACTAGGAAAGTGTCCTAGTATGTCATTCATAAAGATTTGGGGGTTATGAAGTTTATGTAAAAGAGTTTACAAATAAACTTGGACCCAAGTCGGATAAATTTTTTGTGGAATATCATGAAAAGGATATTATTTCTACAACCCAATCGAGAAAAAACTGTTTGTTTCTCGAACTACAGTGTTTCTATGTAGAGATTGTCTCTAAGAGAAACAGTGGGAGGACAGTAGAACTTGAAAAGTTCAAGAACCACAATAGAACATTGATCCGTTTGATGGAACATGAGCAGGATCACAAGGTGTTGTGGAGTAACCTACTCAGATAACACAAGAACCTCGTAGGTCAGGCAGGATATGTCAAGGGACTAGAGAAATAAGGATTTCTCATAACCCGTGATATATTGCTCATAAAGATGAGCCTACAACCTATGAGATGGCCACGTGTGGCCATACTCTCGGAAATGGCTTGAGCCATGAGATACGATATGGAATACATGTATACCAACAAAGTATAGACTTTGGTGGAACCACCTGAAGGGTAGGACCCATAGGGTGCAAGTGGGTTATGAGAAAACCAACATGGATGGTAATATTATTACCTTTAAGGAAAAATTGGTAGGAAAGGGATTTCATGCGAGCTCATAGTATAGACTATGACAAAATCTTTCCCCAATTGTGATGCTTAAATCCATTCGCATCTTGCTTGTAGCAACCTATTTATAGATTGGATCAAGCTTCTAGGAGTTGGACTCTTCAAATGGATGATGTAATCAAAGGAGTTTGGTTCCATCAAAATTGAATATGAGACTTGTGTCTACAAGAAGGTTAGTGGGAGCACAGTTATGTTTCTGGTCGTGTATGTGGAGACATACTTAATCATTGGGAATGTTGCCCCTACTTGGCAGTCTTACGTAGATTGACTAGGGAGTTGACTTTCTAATGGTAGACTTAAGCGAAGAAACTTGTGAAGATCTATTGAGGTAGATCAAAGATGGTTGTATAGCTTAGGTCATAGTACACAAATTGACAAAGGTGTTGAAATGGTTCAACGTGAAAAGAATATTGATTCTTACCCATGTCACATGGAATTAGTCTTTGGAAGGCTAATTGTCTTACCAATTAGATTGGGAAGGGACCGTATGAATAAGATTCATGAGATACGCCACGTTATGTACTAGGCCAGATGTGTCATATGGTATGACACAAAGATACCAGTAAAATCCGGGTGAGAGTCACTGGATAAAATGTCAAGATTATCCTTTAGTACTTGAGAAGCAATAAGGATGAATTATTGATAAATAGATAATATGAAGAGTTTGCTGTAAGGGGTTACAGTGATGCGAACTTCAAATCTAACAAAGAAGATTATAAGTCGAATTTTTGTTCTGCCCTAGTGGGAGCGACTGTGAGCTGGAAAGGTTTCAGGCAAGATTCAGTCACTGATTCTAACATAGAGGACTGAGTAAATTAATGCATTAAGATGAATTTACTCAGAATATTCAATCTCAATCAAATTGTTGATGAAGGAGATGTGAATATTTGCAAGGTGCCAGCGTATGTCTCGCCTCTACGCAGTGTAAGCGTGGAAGGCCGCGCTAGATCTATAGGCATATGTGCAGGAGATTGACTCTAGTGCAAGTGGGAGACTGTTGCAATTGTGCCCTAGAGGCAATCAATTAATTGTGACATTTATGGATTTACGATTCATTATGTTATCGATATGGAGATATGTTAACATGAATGAAGTCCTTAGAATATAAGTGTTATATTCTTAAATATCCCTAGTCAATTATAATGATTAATGCGACAATCATCTATAGACTAGTATGGGGTTGGATTGATATGGAGATATCATGATCCAACACATGGGAATGCATTAGGAGTAATGGCATACTGGATTGACCCATCTCCGAGAAGGCTACATACACGTTATGTTAAGTCACAAGCGCTTCTCGCGGTGCAACGGTATTGTCATCCTTAGACTTGAAGTCACTAGATATTCTGGTTGTGGATTATTGTGATTTTGGTAGCGTTAAACGCTACACCGTAACTGGGTAGTTATAAAGGCGTGTACTGGATACAATAAGAAGCAAGCTTAGAGATTGTAGTGGACGTAGATAGAATTTGTCCCTCCCACATAACGGGAGCAAATATCCTAGGCCACTCGAGGGATAGTGCTTATAGAATGTCTGGCCAGACTCAAATAAATCAATATGGGATATTGATGTTATTTGCACGATTAAGGCTATTCCCTTGGATCGAGAAACTATGGATTGGATATACGAGTTTGACTTGTATGTATCGTGTCCAATCCGGATATTGGGACAAAGGGATGAGACAATTACTTGCGCAAGGTTTGTCATGATGACTATTCTATTTGTTGGCTAGAATGGATGTCTTGCTAGAGGCCGCTCCATATTAGTAAATAGTTACTACCAACTAAATAGAACCTATGGGGTCACAAGCCATATAGGGGTGAACTAGACATGGGAAATAATTAATTAATATGATTAATTAATTAAAAGGATCAAATCGCAACAACTTGCTAACTTAGTAGGACTAATTTGCAAGTTGGACTAATCCATGTATAGACATGATTAAGATATGCCAAGGTGGCCTAATTCATATAGAGACATGATTAGGATTAGTTTGCAAAATAGAACTAATCCATGTATTGACATGATAAGGACTATTTTTGAAAAAGGGGACTAATCCGAACTTGAGTAGGATTAGGAGAGGGGTTCTTTATGTAGTAGGACAAGGAGTTGTTGGAATATATAAATAACACTCCTAGCGTATTTTTCTCTCTACACAACCACACATCTATTTGATAGAAGAAAGGAGAGAACAAAGCAAGGAGAGAGCAAATCCCACAAAGGGCCGAAACCCCTTGGGATTGCCGCCCCACCCGTCGGCCTACATGGAGGTGCCGCCCACCTTGGCTTGCCTCGTTTTGCGTGATTTCTTCCTCCTCTTCCTCTTTCCGGGCTAGCACCAAGGATTGGAAGATCTAGATCTCACCTCTAGGCGTGGATCAACCGGAGAGACGTGACACTATTCGCGTTTGAAGTCATCAAAGGAGAAACCCTAAGGTGTGTTATTGATTTCTTCCCTTACCATCGTTATGTCTCTTGACTTGTGATCCTTGGAGGGTTTTGCATGGTTTATGATTTTTTGTGTTTCCGTTGCGCATCGATGAATCAAAACCCTACACCACCATTATTTATCCCCCTGTTTTGATTTGGTGCTCCTCTTTTGATGATATTTGAGGGCCTCTATTATAGAGGCTCACAGTACCAAACATTGCTCTTACAACGACCGCGTCCACGGCGGAGACCATGTCTACGACCACGTCCACGACCATGTGGGTTATTTTTACCACGGAAAATAGTTGCATTCGCTTTAGGAAATGCATTGTACCCCCTGCATAGAGAGGGATCGAGCCAGTCGGATGTTGTTCATGATTTTTCGTCAATATGGCGTTGTTTCTTTCCGAAAACAATAAAAAATATATCAATTCAGAATATTTTTCGAATCCCATTTCTCGATACTGCTGTTGTAGGAGCATATTTGAGCAATGGAAAGTAGATAATATCTTTTCCAATAATTCCTCATCATTAATGTTATCGCCACAAAGTTTTAATAGGGATGTAATTCTGAAGAGTGCAGAGATATAATTGTTTACTGTGTCCTAATCCTAAAACATCAGGTCTATCCAATCATAACGAGTCTGGGGGAGTAAGATAGACTTCAAGTGAACGTAGCGCTCTTTCAATTATTCCATAAGATGAGGGGTTCCTTAATAGTAAGGTACTCATATTTCGAATCCTCATCTATATTGTTTCGCAAAAAATATCAACGCATCAGCGCGCTCCTTTTCGGACGCGTTATTGTCTGCTTTTATGGCATGCCCAAGACATTTTGTGAAATACCCCGTTTTGCGACTATGGGTATTTTGTGATATTATTATAAGGGTTGGGAAGTTAATTTAATTGTCGAGAGTTAATTATAAATGTTACGAGAGTTTGGGGGATCTTTATGACTTTAATCCAATAGTTTTAGTGTATTTTACTTGAGTTTGGTGGAGGTAGTTGTCTTTTGGCAAAACTAAAGGGGAAAATTGTCTTTTGATCCAACTTTTATTCCTACGTAAAGTTTCCTAATTCAGGAGGATTTCCTTCCTTATGAAGTTGATTTTTTTTCCAACTCTCTTAAAACCCTCACTCTCCCTATTTCTCTCTATCTCTCTCACGTCTCTCCCTCTCTCACCCGTCCCTCTCTCTCACTCTCTCGGTCTCTCTCTTCCTCGACGGCAGCAGCCACGCCGCCGCCGCCACTGGGCGAAGAAAGTGGCTGACATGAAGCCTGGGAACTTTACAGGCAATGAGGATCCTGTTGAGCTCGAAAACTAGATCGATGAGATGGATAAGACCATAGAGCTAGTTGAGTGCCCCGAGAACCGCAAGTTTGTTTGCGTGGCATTCTACCTGAAGAACGAGGCTAATATATGGTCGAGGCATTCCCGTCAGACCTTTTTGGCTCAACCCAATTTCAAATAGGAGGCTCTAAGGAAGAGACAATACCTTTTAAGGTTTAGTATTTATTCAGTGCTCTCCAAGGCCATAGAAAGGGTTATTTGGTAGCGACCCTGTCTTAGAATGAGACTCTAGGTTTAGATTACCTTTAGAGCACCAATATTGTTTGTGAAGAAGAAAGATGGAAGATTGAGGTTGTGCATTGACTATAAAGAGTTGAATAGCGCAACGATCAAGAACAAATACCCTTTACCCCGAATTGACGACTTGTTCGATCAGTTGCAAGGGGCAAGCGTCTTCTCAAAGATAGACTTAAGATCAGGGTATCACCAACTTCGGGAAGCCGAGAAGGACATCCCAAAGACAGCCTTTAGAACAAGGTATGGACACTATGAGTTTACCGTTATGCCTTTTGGTCTAACTAATGCTCCAGCAGTTTTCATGGATCTAATGAATCATGTCATGAGGACGTTTCTGGATCGGTTCGTAGTCATCTTCATTGATGACATCCTCGTTTACTCAAAGAGCAAGGAAGAGCACGAAGAACATCTCAGAGAAGTGTTAGAAACATTGAGACATGAGAAGTTGTATTGTAAGCTCTCGAAGTGTGATTTTTGGCTAAAACATGTTCCATTTTTTGGTCACATAATGTCCAAGAAAGGGATATCCGTGGATCCAGGAAAGATTTCAGCAGTTAAAGATTGGCCGACTACGAAGAATGTGTCAGAAATAAGAAGTTTTCTGGGATTAGCAGGATATTACAGGCGTTTTGTAAAATATTTCTCGAAGATCGCTAGATCGATGACTACACTAACCAAGAGGACGGTAAAGTATAAGTGGGGCGAAGATCGTGAAGAAGCATTCTAGACATTGAAGGAAAAGTTGACTACAGCCCCCGTGTTAGCTTTACCCAATGATTCTGGTGAGTTTGACGTTTACAGCGACGCATCGAAGAAGGGTTTAGGATGCGTGCTTATGCAGGAAAGAAGGGTTATTGCCTATGCTTTGAGGCAGCTGAAAACTCATGAAGAGAGCTATCCTACGCATGATTTAGAGCTTGCAGCAATATTTTTCGCACTAAAAATATGGAGACATCACCTATATGTATTTGTGTGTAGATTGTATACTTACCACAGCTATCTCAAGTACATCTTCACTCAGAAAGAGCTAAACAACAGGCAAAGACGTTGGTTGGAGATCATAAAGGATTATGACATGCGTATCCAATACCATAAATGGAAGGCAAACGTATTAGCTAGAGAGTTAAGCTGAAAATCGAGCCATACTTTGGATACTATGCTAGTTTTGCCTGACCAGCTATGCCAGGAATTCCGAAAGCTCGAGATTAAAGTGGTGGAGCAAGGTGGAGTACAGAGTATCCTTGGGAATATGTCTGTTGTACCAGATGTCTTAGAAGAATAAGGAGTAACCAGCCAGGAGATGTGAAGCTGGAAAGGATAAAAAAGAAGATTGCAGAAGGTCAAGCAAAGGATTTTAAGATCCATGAAGATGGAAATATCCGTTACAAGGGAAGATGGTGTGTACCACACAAGTGTACGGAAAACCAAGGAAAAGTTGATGCGTGAAGCGCACAACACACCCTACTATGTACATCTAGGGGGTGACAAACTCTATAAGGATGTGAAGAAGACAATTTGGTGGCCCAACATGAAAAGGGAGGTAGCAGAATTTGTGGCAAAATGTCTGACTTGTCAAATGGTGAAGTTTGAACATAAGAGAATGGGAGGCTTCGTTCTACCATTGGATATTCCATTTTGGATGTGGCATTCGATTTTGATGAATTTTTTGACTGCTTCACCAACATCGAAGAAAGGACTGAATCAGATTCGGGTTGTAGTTGACAGATTGACCAAGACAGCAAGGTTCATTTCGATGAAAGATACATGGAATATGGAAGAAAGAGTCGATGCGTATATGAAGAACGATGTCAGATACCATGGAGTACCAAGCTATATAGTTTCTGAAAGGGATCCCAACTTTCTTTCTCACTTCTGAAAAGCCCTCCAGGAGGCACTGAGAACTCAGTTGAAATTCAGCACGGCATTCCACCCTGCTACGGATGCAAAAACCGAAACAACGATTCAGACGTTGGAGGATATGATAAGATCGTTTGTTATGGACATTCAAGGTTCATGGGTTTTATAGATTACCTTTGATAGAATTCTCCTACAACAACAGTTACTATGCCATTATTGGAATGGCACCTCACGAAGCGTTGTATGGAAGAAAGTGTAGAACACCATTGTGTTGGAGCGACATGAGCGAGACAATAGTAATTGGTCCACAACTTATTGAAGAGACGACATACCAGGTGAGACTTATCCAGCAGCGAATGAAGGTAGCTCAGGATAGACAGAATTCCTACGCTGATCAGAAAAGGAGACCATTGGAATTTCAAATTGGATAAAAGGCATTTTTTAAAGTTTCGCCTACTAAAGGACTCATGAGGTTCAATCAGAAAGGGAAGTTAAGCCCTAAATTCATTGGACCGTATGATGTTATAGAGAAGATTCGAGAAGTGGCTTATCGATTGGATTTACCATCAAATCTGGGTCGTGTTCACATTGTATTCCACGTATCTCTGCTGAAGAAGTACGTGCCTGACCCATCCCATGTATTAGATCCTGAACCAGTAGAATTGGACCCGTCTTTGAGTTATGAAGAACATCCTGTCAAGATTCTAGACACCAAGACAAGGGACACCAAGACAAGAGTGTCATGATTGTAAAGGTCTTATGGACAAATCACCTCACCGAAAAGGCAACTTGGGAAGCGGAGGATGATATGAGGAAGACGAACCCTCACCTGTTTGACGAGGTACTTTGAGTTCCGAGGACGTCACTCCTCTAAGGGGAGAGGATGTAATCCTTCAGTGTTTAATACAGTACTAATTATTGTATATTGCATATCACTCATGACCTTAGGTTTGCATTTAGTAGTTGTACCCTTGAATGGAGGTTCATACCTTATCGGTTGTTGAGGTTTTAGTTTAAACTTCGAGGACGAAGTTCTCCTTAAGGAGCGAAGGATGAAATACCCCGTTTTGTGACTATGTGTATTTTGTGATATTATTATAAGGGTTGGGGATTTAATTTAATTGTCGAAAGTTCATTATAATGGTTACGAGAGTTTGGGGGATCTTTGTGACTTTTTTCCAAGAGTTTTAGTGTCTTTTACTTGAGTTTGGGGGAGGCAGTTGTCTTTTGGAAAAACTAAGGGGGGGAAAGTGTATTTTGACCCAACTTTTCTTCCGTCGTAAAGTTTCCTAAATAAGGAGGGTTTCCTTCCTTATGAAGTTGATTTTTTTTCCAACTCTCATAAAACACTCACTCTCCCTATTTCTCTCTATCTCTCTCACGTCTCTCCCTCTCTCACCCGTCCCTCTCTCTCACTCTCTCGGTATCTCTCTCCCCGTGTAGGTATCTCTCTCTCTCTTTCTTTTCTTCTTATTTCTCTTTCTTACTCTCTCTCCGTTCGACCCTTCATTAGCGGCGGGTTTTGATCATGTTTCTTCTTCTTTTCTTTTTCTATTGATTTCTTTTGTTCTCTTGATCATTTGTTTACGATTCATGTATGTTGCATGTAATCTTTAATTTTCAGATTTGTATGGTTGGTTTCATCATTCATGAAGTCGTAAGATTAATCATCAAGTTTTGGTTTAATCATGTTCTTAGTTTATGGGAAAAACCTCTAGTCCTGGAAGGGACGTTTGATTAAGCGATTTGGATGGTTTGATGATCATAGTATGTGGGTAGTAACCTGATTTGATGTGGGTATTCATGTTGCATTAGGTTTTGTTTGAATACGGATTAACTAGATGTTTTGGAGATTAGTTGTATGAAAAGTGATAATTCCCGTATGGGTACTATGAGTGAAATTGGAAACTTAAAACTAGCATAACTTTTGATCCAGGAATCGAAATTCGGATCCGTTTGAGGCTAAACTTAATATTCAGAGTGTTTTGAATCTAATGAGAGTTTTTTTGAGCTATGATCTGTTTGGGAAGTTGGAGTAATAAAATTGGTGAAGATATGTTAGGATATGTACGCATTAGGTTATAGGATTTTGGGCAAGATTTTGAGTTTAGTTTTGAAGTATGAATTAAGTGAAATGTTGGGTTAGTGTTAGAGACATAAATTGTCGAGTGACATATGCATGTAGATAGTATAGCAATTATATTGCTAGATTATTATGTTTAATTAGGGTATTGTTACGTGTAGGTGACGAGTTCTTCGACGTCGAGTACATCGAGTACGTAGATTGATTTGCGGTAGTTGATTTTCTTAGAGGTAAGTAAACATGCCAGGCCTAGTGTGCCGAACTCCTTTGTGTCAAATGAATTCTTATATTTCTTTACGTCTCAAAATGTGTTTATGTGATGTGACATGCAATATGTGATTTTTACTTGATAAATGTCTTTCTTGAAAATATAACTATGATAATAATAATAATGAACTACAACGTAAAGTGAAAGAGTTGTGCGGGGCCATTTATTATTGGTTACTATTGGCATTGGGCGTGTTGACTTCGGTCTTCCGTTTCAATTTATTTTATTTAATCCGGTTGCAAGTCCCCGGATAGCTCCCTGTACTCACTCCTCTGGCCGCCAGAAGTCTTTCGGTGTGTCGACACTTAAGGTCTTGGATGCTTGCGAGATGGTTTGGTTTCCCCCGTCACAACAAATTATTAACGATGGATTTTGTTTTGTTAATGAAAAAAGAATCAATGTGCGATTTTGGATTTCGTAATGATTATGGAATTGGTTTGGAAATATTATGGAATTCGGAACTCTCATGTTTTCCCACAAGTGTCAACTTTATTTCCGTTGTGTTTGAGAAAAACTCTTACTTATAAATGAGACTTTGCTTTGGAACTATCCCATCATCATTTTACATGCTTGGGTGTTTTCTTACCAGTATTTCATGCTGATTTTGTAGTGTGGTGTTTCTTTTTGATTCTGCACCACAAGTTTAGAGGAAGGTTGTCTGGCGTAGAAGGGGACGCGTATCATCATTTAGATCTTTAGTATTTTCATTTTTTAAATTTGAACTCTTTAGTATTTTAAATACTTTAGTTTGTTTATGCTCAGTTTGAGGCTAGAATAATTTGGATTGTAATAACGATTAGTTTTAATTTATTATTGTGGATGTTTTTCCTTGAGAACCATGTTATAAAATCTCCCTGTATTCAGGTTTAACCTCGGGTACGGAGTGACATCCCCAGGCCTCCGGCTTGGGCTTTTAGGGGTGTTACATTTTGAGTCTAGGTGCAATCCAGCTTCAAGAGTCCACGACAAGTAATTTTTTCCACTTACATCAAATCCAGTGAACTCGAATGTCGCAATGTTTGACATTGTCAATCTAAATAAAAATAAGACAAACACTTAATTATAACCAAAAAATTATATTGGTACAGATAAACCAAAAAAAAAATAGATAAATACCACTACATTTATTTACATAAAGAAGAAAGAAAACAAAATGAAACAACAACAACAACAACAACAAATAAACCACAAATATGTGTGGTATAACCGTTTTGATTGTGCGCGCTGGGTTCAGGAGTTCAAAACTCGACACTCACTTTTTTTTCTTCCTTTGGCACATACATTTATTAATAAAAAAACGTGTGATAACTGGTAAAGAAGGCAGCGGACCAGTGTGTGGTATAACCGTTCTGAACGCGCGCTAGTGTGTTAGTTCTACCCATGCGGGTGTGGGTTAGATACACTGCAGCGGCAGATGTTCTTCTTCTTCTTTTTTTTTTTTCTTTTTCAACTGGTAAAGAAGGCAGCGGACCAGTGGTCCCTTGTAGCTGTTTAAGGGCATTTTGGCAGCCATGTTGCTTGAGTTTGAAATCTGCTAATGAGTGTGTGTGTGTGTATATATATTGGAGCGAATCTTGCTTGTAAATAATGTTTGTGGTCACTTTCTAGATCTAATTTTAGATCGAGGTCTAGGGTTTGAGCAGTTTGTGTTTCCGATAAACCTATAGCATAGGCCAATTTTTTTTCGATATAAACAAAAAAATTGTAAACAAATGAAAGGTGCGGTGTATACGATCTGCCCTTAATCTGAATCAACTCCGTATCAAGCATGGCATGAGACAATGAAAATCGAAAAATTAAGTTTTTCGTTTGATCATCTTCTTACTATAGCAAAGCCTTGCATGACAATGTCCATGGCAATTGATGCCTTGAATTCAAGTCTGACTCATTTACCTATGGAGACTGTTTTTTGAGACTTTGCTTGCTATAATTTTTGAGACTTTTGCTTGCTCTTTGTTTTACTATAAGAAAGTCTAATTTTGCTTAACACAGTTATTGGGGCGAGTCATGGCACACTTTTTAATTTTTACGTTATCATGAAGTATGTCATGTAAAGCTCTAAATTATGGTTGATATGTCATTTTACATTTTTTTTTTTTGAGAAATTGTTTTGTAGTCAACCGGACTGTGATCTTATGAAGGGACTTCCAACGCTCTACCACTTGAGCTACCACCGTCGCTGCGCAATTTATATTATTAGCATGAAGTATATTCTCTTTTTAAAAGCTACTATTTAGCATAGGTATTTGTCCAACCATTTGTGGTGTCAGACAAAAGGTAATTGTATGTGTCGTGTTTAGCGGCTATTTAGCTGCTATATTAAAGTTGGAGTAATACATGTTAAGTCGTTCAAATAAAAGAGATATGCAAAATGACATATCAACCATAATTTAGAGCTTTACATGACATACTTCATGATAACGTAAAAATTAAAAAGTGTGCCATGACTCGCCCCAATAACTGTGTTAAGCAAAATTAGACTTTCTTATAGTAAAACAAAGAGCAAGCAAAAGTCTCAAAAATTATAGCAAGCAAAGTCTCAAAAAACAGTCTCCATAGGTAAATGAGTCAGACTTGAATTCAAGGCATCAATTGCCATGGACATTGTCATGCAAGGCTTTGCTATAGTAAGCATGGCTCTCAATTATTTTTCGAAACAAACATAGGCTTCAAACAAATTAAATTTTATATTACTTATTTTCCCACTTCTTGATAAATTATGAAATCTGGAGTCAAAACCTCTGAGTATACAATCTAATGGTAGAGACCATGGCAATAATCAAGCAACTCCTGCTTCTTTAATGTCGTGGATGCTTACTTTAACCTGAAGATCTGGTGTTAGAGGTAAAAGAAGATATTTAATCTTGTTGAGAAACCTGCAAAAGATATCATAAACAAATCACATGGATCAAACAAATAGAGTTTTTATAACAAATTGACCAAATTTCTTCTACTAAGTCATTTAATTCTCTCACAGGAAAATTAAATAAAGTTATAACAAAATATTTTCAATCTTCATCTGCTAGATGATAAGTCCTCACTTTCTGTCTTAAGCATTGTAAAAAACCTCCAGCTAATTCAGTGTCATGGATAATGACTAAAATTCTGGATGGACTAAACCCTTGTCTAGGACTGGGAAAAAAATAAGAACACAAACGATGTAGCACAGCATTCAATTGGAAGGCTGGAGTACTATTATGTGAACTTGCTCTTTAGTCAATACTGCCATATCACAAAAAAAGGGCGTCCAAATCAGATGACACAACATTATAAAGGAAATTAAGTTTTTTGGAGGTGCAATTCATGTAAATACACCCAGTGTAAGTAGACAATTCCTTCACCCCTTTCCTCCAGGTTGGAACCAAAGACCCCTGGAATTAGCTTTAGTATGACAAAAGGGTACCAAATCTCAAAGTTATAAGAACTCTTAGAAATGGAAATTAATAAGATAATTTCAAGTGAAAATGTCACAATAGTAAAAGACATCCCTTTCAATGAATGGGCCAGAAATAAACTTATTTCAATTAAACATCTGAAAAATAATACTCAAACGGGAATGATGGTACGTAGACAATCAACCTACTCCAATAGGCTACTCGGGAGTTCAAGTACGAATAAGTACTCTTTCAACTAAATTGGTTTCACTTTAGACAATCAAAACTACAAATTTCAAAATCATAAACTTAACCTGTGCTGATCTCTTTTGCGTTCTCAGTAGACAATCAGCTCCAATCCAAGTCGACGTCCAGAACACTCCTTGCAAATGGGCTCTCCAATAACGACTACATCGCCTAAAAAAATGAAAAGTGGACACATCAGTAGTGGTGGCAGTGGTGGTTGTGCTCAGGGCCACGAGAGAGTGAGCGGAAGAAGTGAAAGTGTATGCGTCGGAAAAAGTGTTAGCCCCTGACTTGACTGCAGAACAAACTAAAAACTAAAACAAAATATTTAAATTTTCAAACAAATTCACTATGTAAGCAGTGAAATTCACTTTCAGAGCAATGAAATTCACAAATTGAGTGTATATAATTTCAATAAGAGTGTCTACAGTGTGAGCAATGAAATTCACTTTCTGGAGTAAAACCATGAAGTACAACCAAGTACAGATAATTTGAATCTTATTTTCTATTATTCACCAACAAATATTTATCGAGTATGCACCCTTACTCGTAGTCCCCTCTATTCATAGTTGTTTCACTGGATTTAAACATAACCCATTAGTATTACTTGCTTGTCTAGAGATAGAGAGATAGATGGTTCGGGGTAGAGGAGGATTCTGCTATTGGTACTGAACTACTGATGAGAAGAGATATTCAAGTTAGTCCAAGGGAAATTTTCAGATGACTGAACCAAATGTTATCCTTTGAAGTCAAAAGAATGAATGAAACCGACTAAAATTGAGATGAGTGGAAGCATAAACATTCAGTTATTTTAAAGAGCCTATACATTATACATGTAAGTGTTTATTTGAGAACACATAAAAGGACCATGTCAGTCCGGAAGTCTTGACTGAGAAGCCGAACCCAGAGATTGCAACTAACCATGCCTAAAGTCCCAACGTCTTAATCGACCCAGCCCTAAAACAAACTTAAAAAAGAGGACAACGAATCTGGCCTTGTGAAAGCTGCTCTGAAATTGATACAGCAACATAAACACAAACAGAGGGCAACGAACCTGAGTCTGAATTGAAGAACAACGACAAAGTGAGAGGAGATCAACAAAGACAACTAATGTAGTATGCTCTCTAGACAAAAGAGTTTGCACCATCAAGGCAGGACTATGAATCCTACCATACGGAATCGGTAAAACTCTAATATCAGAACATCACACGCTGATTTGAGTGACAAAACAATTAAGTGTTGAACAAACAATATTTTTATACCGTGTTAAAAATATTGAATTACAGTAGATTGTGAACCTAGAAATCTCAGGAAGATTAATGAATGGAGAAAAAATGAATCACGGACTTGAGTAAGGTATACGAGCCATGTTTAATCACAAAAAATAGCAACGATTTCGAGAAAACCTCATAGAACAGCGATATCAACAATCAGACCCGCAGAGAAGATCCTGAAGCGCTTCATAGCTTTGACGCTCTTCAGCATAAATGAAAGAGATAACCGAAAATTGCTGCCTCCGTTAATGGATTGTTGAGATGCTAGGGCAGCGAAGTGAACGGATTGTTGAGATGCTAGCTTTGTATAAACCCACTAATTAATTTGATCCAACATAACATTAAAAGCTTGAAACCCCCAATTTGAAAAATCAACCGAAGAGAAGGACCCATAAACTAATCGAGCAAGGCAAGAAATTCGTACCTGGTGCTCGACGGCGCGAGCGACGGCGATGGCGAGTGCGACGGCGATGTCGTACCTGGAGGTTATTCTGAGAGGGAGAAACTGAAATCGGAGATGTCAACGTGGGAGAGACGAAGTGAGAGAGAGGATAGCCATTGCTTGTAGAAGGTGGGAGGGGAGGGTTCGTGGGGTGCTTCGTGTGCGTGAAAACAACTTTTCTCTTTTAATTGTAACTTATAGGTAGTTTTTTTCATAAAGTTGGTGAGATCTAAAGGTTAGGGTTGATTTTTTTAATCCAAATGCTCAAAATCAAGAAGTTAGTAAAACCGTTGTGTTTTATAGAATAGATATGTGTATGAGTGAAAGAATTCAACTCTACCAAGCATGAGATCTACTTTTGCACCATATCTCTTCCAATGAAGCACTATGATTTCCGAAGTGTTGAGCATGAGGGTAAAAGCACAAATGTTTTTTTTTTTTTAATAATGACATCATATCATATCATAGCCGGGTTTGAAATTCGGACCTCATTCAGGGGCTTCAAACGCTCTATCACTGAACTATCCCCATTGGTAAAAAGAAAATAAAACATAAATAACAAAATTTGTTTTGATAGTTAATAGGTTATGTATAGATTTAAAATAATAATAATAATAATAATAATAATAATAATAATAATAATAATAATAATAATAATAATAATAATAATAATAATAATAATAATAATAATAATAATAATAATAATAAACAATATTTCTTTTAGGGGTGCAAGTTGTTCGGTTTGGAGCGGTTTTTGGTAAAACCATAAACCGAATCGAATACATCGGTTTACTAATTTTGTAACCAAACTAAACCCTTTGAAAGGAAGAACCAAACCAAACCAAACCAAAAAACATCGATTTAGTTCAGTTCGGTGCGATCGGTATGCGTAAAATTATCGAATTAATATTATAATACTACTTTGTCAATGAATTTCAAGTTTTAAGTGAAAAATAAATTAAATAAACTTAAAAAATATATGTACAACTATCGTTTGAGAGAAAAAATATGATGAAACGTGAGATAAATTGATAAGATTAAGGTTAATATTGTCTTTTTAATAGAATATGTGTACTCGTTCTTGTCTTTTCTATATTATTTAATATACTTTACGCAATATACATTGCAGTAAAAGTACGTTAAAGCAGATATCAGATCGGTTCGGTTCGGCTTGGTGCGGTGTGATATTTTTATAAACTAAAAAACAAATTAAATAGACAGGTTTGTGAAAAATTAAACCGTTGATAAACCGAACATCCAAAAAAACCATCAAAAACCAAGCATTTTGGTTTAGTTCGATCGGTTTGACCGATTTATTCGATTTTCCTTACAGCCCTAGTTTCTTTGGTTCAACATTGAACACATCTTACATGATTGTTGACATCCAAAATATTGACTGTCCAGTATGGCCATCAGGTTCGAGGGTCATAGATATTTTTTTTTCCTTTTCTCTTTTTTTTTTGAGAGAACAAATTTATATTACGATTAGGCATGCACACAAACTCAAAAGATCATCTTATAAACATCAAGGCTAAACTGCAACGGAGGTACCAATATTTTGCGGAAACAGGCAAGTGGGTACCCAAATTTCAAAATCAAGCACCACATGTCTCCAATTTTCGTTTTTCGAGCTAGTGGGTACCCTTCTGTTAAGTTTCCGTTAATATTGGATGAAAATATAAAAAGACTATTGTACCCCTTATTTTCACCTCCAATTTTTTTTATTTAAATTCAAGTTTTAAAAACAAATCTTAAACAAAAATTAATAAAATTTTAATTTAATAATATGTAAGATAATGCATTATATTTCATCAAAATTACATATTTTTACATCACTTCAAGATATGAAATATGTTATTATTATCATATATCCGTCAATCTTAAAGTATTAAACTTTTTAACAGTTTTTAAGAAAATTATCAAAATTTCATAATTTAATATGCATTTTTTTGAAAAATTAATAACATTCAAGTATCTTTGTGCATTTTATACAATAGTCTTTTTTACAGTTGCATGAAAAATATAAATCATTATAATAAGAAAAACTATTCAAGAATGTCAGGTGTCAACTCTTATGTCAGTTGTTAAAATGCACAAAGATACCATAATTTTATTGTTTTGTTAGAAAAATCCATTTGAAATTATGAAATTTTGAAAAAAAAGTTAAAGACTTTAAGATTGACGAATACATGTTATTAAAAACATGTTCCATATCTTAAAATGATGTAAAAATATGTAATTTTGATGATATATTGCAAATCTCACATATCTCAAATTATTAGATTAAAATTTTAATATTTTTAGTTTTTTATAGATTTGTTAGTGAAACTTGTATTTTATTATGTAAACATACGTAATTTTGATGATATATTGCAATATCTTACATATCTCAAATTATTATATTAAAATTTTATTAGTTTTAACTTTTCATAGATTTGTTAGTAAAACTTGTATTTTAAAAAAAGTTGGAGGTGAAACTAAGAGCTTCAATAGTCTTTTTATATTTTTGCATCCAATATTAACGGAAAGTTAACTTAAGGGTGTCAAATTGCTCGGAAAAAATTGGGACTTGTGGTGCTCGATTTTTAAATTTGGGTACTCGCATGTTCTTGCGAAATATACCCCCGGTGCAATTTAGGCAAACATCAATTGCCCAATTGGAAATATGAGGATAAAAAGTGAAGCAATCGGATATCGATACGAGAAGTCAAAAGACAATCTCCATAGTATAAAGGGTTTCTCAAACAAGAGAAAACCGAAATATTATTGATAATGAGGTAAAAGATACATTGGCTAAGTCTACAACGGTTTAAATAGCCAAAAACGCTAAACACGAAAAAGTCATCCAAAATGGAAAAAAACGACCTAACAAGATATTCTAAAAATGTAAAATATTCTAAGAATGTCCCAATTGACGGAATTTCAATTGGACTTCCTACAAAGAGAAATTCATAAATTAACTCAAAACGGCAAAAACACTGATTCATAGGTTAATATGAACGGATTTGACCAACCTGAGGTGGTGCGCGTGACTAAAATCACGAGTTCTTCTTAAAACGTCGTTCGCACTCAGAAACATGTATGGTTCGACCATATATCGAATCCCTTCAATTCTGCCTCTGAATTTGTGTACTGACCGGGACTGCTTCCCTCAATTTGACGATATTTCCCATAAATTGTGTCCTACATCAGTCAGCCTTTCTTTGAGAGAACTCGACCTCCAGTTCAGCTTAGCGACTTGAGATCTTCCACTCAAATAAAAGTGATACTTCGAATATTTTGCGTGCATGATCTTCAATATATGAGCATAACCATACTTTCCCGAAAATTCCATCGTCTCCTCATGTTTTAACTTGTTAATAATCTCAACCAATATATGAGAAAGAACATAGGACATATCAATAACAAGAAAACCAATAGTACAAGAAAGTGTTTTTGAACCCACTTTGTGAGTTTCAGTACATGGCTCATCTTTCTTGGAAATGTCGATCTTCCTTTTTTTGAACTTTACATTTTCATCCTCCCGTTCTTCTTTCAAACAACTTCTGTTCCATACTTATTAGCTATTGAAAAAAGTTCGTCATGTCTTTGTGATTAGAGATTCATCTTCCACATCATCTTTAAGACGAATAGTAGTATATGGTGATGGGTTATCTTCCACGGGTAAATTAAAGTACTCCACCAGTCTACTACTCACAAAATGTGTGTAAGCATAATCAATACCCAAGTTGCATACCCTGCTTTTGATGGTACAATGTGATTGAGAAACAATCCACCAATCGTCTCCTCCCAAGAACTGCCGTAGATCACTCAATAGGGCTGCCATGGCTATCCATGTGCGGGGTTCTTATCTAAGATGGACTCCCTAGAGAACCTAGGGTTCCTAACCTGCGACCAACGTCAACAGGGATCTCGTCTCCCTCTTGTCTTGCATCCATGGCGAGGCCAACCAGACACTGATACCACTTGACGCAGTCGGATATCGATACGAGAAGTCAAAAGACAATCTCCATAGAATAAACGTTTCTCCAACAAGAGAAAATTGAAATATTAGTTAAAGACGCATTGGACAATAGCCTACAACGGTTTAAATAGCCTAAAACGCTAAAGCAAAAAAGTTACCAAAAATGGAAAAAACAACCTAACAATATTTTCTAACAACAAAAAATATTATATGAATGCCCCAATTGACGGAATTTCAATTGGAATTTCCTAAAATGAGAAATTCATAAATCAAATCTTTTCCAAAACGACAAAAACACGGTTTCAGGGGTCAAGATGACCAAATTGACCAAACTGAGGTTCGACCATATATCAAATTGCTTCAATTCTGCCTCTGATTTTGCGTACTAACCGGAACTGCTTTCCTGAATTTGACGATATTTCCCATAAATTGTTTCCTACATAAAAAAAGACATGTATTCTTCTTCAATTCCGTTTTTGCAAAGTTATGAGCGAGCCTGTTGCCTTCGAGGCCCATAAATGAGTAGGGTTCAGAAGCAAATTTGGAGAAAAGTTGACCATAGCCTTAATAACTGCCAATGCATTAGTAGTTTTAATACTTCCAAAATCTCCCTCACTAAATAACCATAATACCACCAAACAATCCAACCGAAATTCAACCAAAGGGATATGGAGTTTGCTTGAAAGTTGAAGACCCTTTTCCATGGCTGAAAGCTAAGACAAAAGACGAGATAGCTACATGTGTAGGTGGCTTTGTTTGTCGGTCTTGAATAACCCGCCAGAATCCCTGATAACAACTCCTACACCCGTCGCAGGTCCATACTCTATCCATCATGAGTTAGAGTGACCTTAAAGGTGCTCGAAGCCCGTCTCCTCCAAACATTTACGCCATCAACGTTCGCTAGTGAGGCATCCCATAAAAGTCCACCAACTGAGGCTTCTTGAAATCACAACACCTAGTCCTTTCAAAGATTAGAGAATTCAATAGTATTCTTGATAAAGCCCTTACACTTCTTGTCATTTATATTTCGCCAGATAGAACACATCGTTGTAGTAAACTTCTCACAAACACTACTTGATTGTCTTGAGAATGTCTCAAGATCCAATCCTTTATCTGGACAATGCGCGTATTTTAATATTACTAATATGCTTATATTAATTAATAATTTGGAAATTCTTTAACAACCTGGGATCTCGGCTTAGCGTTAAACAGACAATCGATAACCAAAAAATAGAATCTTAACTATTAAGAGTACAATTCATTTAATATATACAACAAATAAATGTAAAATTAAAACGTGCGTGATATTCTAAGTGATCTAGCATAACTTGCGTCCTCATTCCGGTCGACGTTCCCATCCCAGCATGTGCTAACCTGTGGTGGTTTTTGAAATAACAAATGCAGAAACGACAAGTTTGAAAAAAATTAGTAAAAGCTGAGTAAATACACACTAAGACGTGTAAAAAAAATGAGTCCCACACAAGCATAAGTTGAAATAAATCAAGAGATTTAAAATAATTATCTATCAACTTTAAACATCAATAAACCACCGGTATTCAAAGAATTCTTAAACAAGTAAAATATCAACAGTAAACAAGTTATTTGACCTGATAACGATATCAAATCACGAGTAGACAATGCTTTTCAACTTATTTAACTCGATTAGGGCATATCCACAATCACAAACAACATCAATAGAGTAGTCGACTTTCTTTCATGTCCAATTAATTATTAAGTTTAGCTGAGGCATTTCCAGAGCTACCAGCAAAATGATGTAGACAGAGGGATCATGATGTAATCATAAATGGTTCCCTCTAGGGTCTATCAAACCCTATTTCACCCCGAGCGTTAAGGGAGCCCATACGTCAATCACCGCTCAGAATTCTTAGCTAAAAGACCTTAAGTGTCGACACCCATATACCATAGTGACCCTTACAAGTATAAGTAGCATTCTGTAGCTCTACAAACCACTTGACATATATGTTTTGGCTTGTCGGGCGGATTTGTAAACACTAAAGTTCTATCCAATAATCCGAAGCATTGCTTCAATGGCTGTAGCTATAAGTAATAGGAGGATCTCTTGGCGCCTCCGGCCAGAGTCATAAATAACATAGCTCTGTACACCATCCTAAATCTATTATATTTGTTTTAATATTCTCTTTACCATAAACAAATTATGTTTTACAAGTATTTTCAAGAGTTCTCACAAAAGATTTATGAATATCGTAAGAACTTTCGAGTATAAATCATGTTTTCCATACTTTTTCAATCAACAAAATATTCATTTGAGAAGTCACACAAATAATCACATTTTGATAAGGGTCGCACATATGTATTTTACCATTGAGATGAAGCACAACCAAAACAAAGAAAGTAAGTCAATAACTACAACGACAACCACTCTCTCCTACGAGGCCAATGTCTACGTACACACGTATAACGTACTCGTTATAACCAATTTACACATCAATAATCCAATGCAACCCAACATGCCACATATTCCTATATTCAACAAATTCACATATAGTGATGTTCATTCATCAAAATAAATCCAACATCACACTTAGAAATTCAAAAACTTATTTTTTTCTAAAAAAAAATATGAAACTACAATTCAGGAAAAAATTGTAGCTCGGAATTTAGAGCCCTATTTACCATATCAAAACACTCCATAAAATTAATAAACTCATGTAGAGGAGTTATAAATGTTTCTACTTTCTGAAACAATAAGAATCTTATCAATTTCCATTATAGAATTAAAGATAGAAAATAAACAAATAGTGATGTGCAGAGACAAGTGTGAAAGCGAAGGTCAACTTTAGATGGGTATTATAATTACTTGGAGAATAGCAATAATGCTCATATTCTACATAATTTATCCTTAATGTGTCTATTTACGACACAAGATACATGAGGTGCCAAAATTTTCATAAATGATATTTCTAACAAAAATGGCAAGACTCTTTCAGAAACAGAGTTTTAAAAAATATGCAAGTTCAAAGGACCATATCTCCCTAACCAAAAATGCCAAGAAGATGATTTTTCTCTCAAAATGGCCCCTCTGAGTCTAGTCTCATATAATATAATATTTGAACATTTCACAGCGAAAAGTATTGAAACTAGACCATGTTTTGCACAGACTATGCAAATTGTATCAACATGCATTTTTCCAAAAATCAACAATTTTGGTTCAAATGAGACATGAGATTTATAGAGACTTGATTTTTACCCAAATAACACCATTTTTAACATGAAATCATACTTTTCAAATGATATTGGTACATTGATCAAAGCCGACTTAAAATGCACATGCAACCAATAAGATGCTCACCAAAGTACATAAGTGTTCTAGTGTGGGCTCAATGAAATATAGAACATTCAAGTTTCAAATTAATGATCTAGATAGACATGTAAATAAATAATCAAGAATGGACATGAAGAAAATTAATATGGCACATCTATCAAAGTTAAACATGGACATGCAAGCACGAATTAAAGACTAGAAGAAATTTTACCCAAAGATTCAAGAAGATGGTGATGAACAAAATGAAATTTGCCTTCAATCCTTGAGAATGAGTATGAAAGAACCGCCCATCATGATCCTACCGAGCTTGGACTCAAGTTTTTCATGCTTGGGAGAGTAGAAAATAAAATTTTGATGGTGTTTTTGTGAGGTCAACACCCAAAACCGAGAATGAAATTTTGAGAAAGAGATAGAGAAGAGAGCTTGTATGAGTTCTCTTGAAGAGAAAAATATATTACGAGTGAGAGAAAGAAATTGGATTGATGGTGGAGGTTGGTGGTGAATAATCCCCCAAAAGATGTAGATACAAAGGGGAAATAGTAGTGAGAGTTGATGGAGATGGGAATGATAGAAAAATGATGGAGTATAATGGGGGTAGTGCTCTTGATGTATTTGTAGGAAAAATGAGAGATGCTAGTAATAAGAACACCTCCACATTTTAATAGAGTTGACCAGAAATTATGGAGGGGGACTTGAGTATAAATAATCAATAGATGAATTGCTAGTTGGGGTAGAAATGTGAAAGCTAAAAGTTCAGGGGTGAAAATATAATCTGCAATTGATAGACAACACATAAAGTTAACTTTCATAAATTATAAAATCTCCAAATAATTTCAAATAAATCACTTTTTATTTAAATTTCAAAATCCACTTTTAGAGAACTACAAGTTTCTCCTAAATATAAAAAATAATTTTCGTTTGTTATCATCAAAGTTTCTAATACTACAAAATAGCCCCAAATGAAATTTTATATAATCATAGATGTCTAACGACACCCTTATGTTTTAAAACTAGGAAGAAGTTTAGAATAAGTATGAAATAGAAAGTTCTTGATATTTTCAATTTTTGAAATTACTAAATGACCACCAACAAAAATACATGGTATTTCAAATTTAATCATATTTGAATTGTAGTAATTGTTCTTTTGAAAAGCTATAATCAAATAGAGGTAAAGATATATGGGATGGAGTTTGATATATGGGATGGAATTTATTTAGGTTCTAAATGATAAATTGGCAAGTAACTAATCTAGTTGGGAAATATGCATCGAAAAGAGAACTATGGGAAATATGCATCGAAAAGAGAACTATAAATTATAAGAACCATACTTATTATAACAAGTAGTTGGGAATTAGTTATAAAATTATTATAATGGCCAAGAAAGGATATGGGTGTCTCGAAATAAAATGAGGGACATAAAATGAGGACATCACTACAACATTTACTTGTATGTTCCAAGTTATTGGAAGCTGGAATTGATTAGAGACTATAAATTGTAGATGACGAGTTCATAGACAAGGACTACGTCTACCTGTAGAAGTCATTTGGTGCTACTTACGATTGTTACTCGAGGTGAGTAACATGCCAAGTGTTGCGTGACTAGCTTCTTTTGCGACATAACATGATTTTAATATGTCTAAAAAATGTGTTATGTGATATGTATATTTACTTGAGATTGTTACAAAATGATTCATTTGAAACTCTCACACGAAGAAAAAGAATAATAATGCGTAAATAACGCAAAGTGAGAATAATTGTTCGGGGATCGTTGTACTACTTATAGATTGGTTGTTGTAGACTTTGGTCACTCGGCCCGCACTATAGGAAATGCAAGCTTTAACAACGTTTAAAACCGCTGGTAAATTGACCAAAATCTTTACCCACGGTTTATAGAAGCGCCGTCAAACTAATTGAAACCATTGGTCTATGCCGGCGGTTTCAGAACCGCTGTAGCAGGGACTATTTACTTGTGGTTTCACAAACTGCTAATATATATTCTTGAACCGCGGCCAAAGTACTGAATTTTCCAGCAAGTTTCCTACTTTTTTTTGGTTTCCCAACCGGTTCCGGGGCTTCGCCCCATAATCCGGCCCGACCCAGGTCGCATGCCTGTGTATGGCATGTGAGTCTCCCAGTGGGAATTTTCTTCATACAAACGGACTGGAACCCGAGACTTGCTTAAGCAGAACCAAGTTGATTAATTAACTGCTGGCAAAGTTTACTTTACCTGCTGTCTTTTAAGGCTTTTATTAAATACAATTTGATTAATTTGATACAATATTAGGAAGGTTTATTATATCATGAAAAGAAAAAATAAATAAATTATAAAGAAATAATAAAAAATAAGACAAAGACCACCAAATTTCATAAAACAATTTCCATGAATACAACACGAATATTGAAATGTTTTCATAACAAGATTGGCATCTCTCACTTATGCAAGTTGCTGCAGTATCAAAATGGATCCAGCAAATTAGTAATTCGATTCCTCCATCGATCAAACTTGATTAACCTATTCGGGCATAACTTTAAGTACATACAATTCTTCTGCACTCGTTGTAGTGCTGGCGGCTGTCGACGACAACCTGACAACAGGATAAAAATACAAATAATCGTCATTCAGTTATAAAAAGTTAAATCGAGCCGATCTTGAGCAGCTTTTAGTAAAATTAGGACAATGTAAAACAGACCAAAGACATACAAATGTGTCGAACAAAAGTAAAGTCTGACATTTTGAGATAAAATAGGAGATTAAGTAATCTTTGATTCTTTAGATCATCAACTCAAAAAAATGGGTGAAATTTAACCACATCCAGAAAAAGCTATAACACCAAAACCAATTTGGAAAGAAATTGCTTTACCTTGACTTCAATATGAATGCATGTCACCGATTTTCATTCCTCATGTCTTCAAAGTGAAGCTCCAATATGAATGAAGATGCTACCTTTTTGGGACTGGGTATCTGGAGAACAAGCTGGAGAATCCTTGTTGCCAGATTGCTCATCAGATTCCAGAAAGTAGTTCTTCCACTGGTGCTTCGCTTGTACCCAAGTGTCTAATTGAAGGCTCTCACGTAAGTACATATTCGGAAATTGAGTTTTCTCGTGAACCAGCTCTTAGCAACTTCATCCAAGCATCTCTTCTCTAAGTCAGTTTCTGCTCCTCGAAGTCAGGCATTTGCTCCTGTATGGTCTCCGTCAGTTTCTGCTTCTCAAATTCAGACTTTTTACGCTGCATCAGAAATCGCAAAGAGTACTCATTGTAAGAGAATATATAAAGGTTTGTTGAAATAATTACCCCCTAAGGGCATATGTTCTTTAGCATGGCTTAACCAAGTACATGGATTGGCCATAATGAAAGAAAAAAAAAAAAAAAAAAAAAGACAATAACTTTTCATGAAAGTACCTGGCTGCCTGGGTAATTGAAGCAAAAGCTGGAGATGTATCATTTCCCTCCATACTTCCTTTTGCTATGGGGGATGTTACACCTGTACGGACCGTTACCATTTTCAACTTGTCCTGCACTAATGGGGCAGGTATACAATTTCCAGCTACCGAGTGTTTGTCAAGTTCATCATGTATTAGCCAATCCATCATATCAACGTCACTTTTTGGCTTCATCTCTTCCACCTCTGTGTTAGGGAGTCCTAAATATCATTATTCATCAGAAGTCATAAAAACCCTTCGTACCAACGAAAGGACTATCAAACATGTTCAATACAAGCAAAGAAAACTAGAGATCCGCAGCAGATATAGCAAGAGATGAGATATCTCATCTGTGTGAAATCAAAATGAAGCTAGCTAGCACTCCCGAATGACACAATGTGATGCAGGAACTGAGTCACTAGACGAGATTGAGCTGTCAGACGCGACTAATCTCGCGCTTGATGCAGGAGCAGATGAACCAGACGAGGTCGAGCTGTCAGACGCGACTAATCTCGCACTTCCTTATCATGACATGGAAGACAAGCACAAGCGAAGTGCGAGATGGTCACTTTTGGTCACGCCGCACTATATTGGGCGTAATTTGAGATACAGGGATCAGAATGCCTACTATAATATGTTTTCCGAAAGCTGGCAGCGAGACCTACACGATTGATAGGGTGAAGACGGGTTCAACCCCAAAAATGGAAGTTTGACCAGTCCCGCAAGATTTCAACCCCAAAAATGGACGTTTGACCTGTCAACGGAGACTTCGAAGACTGATTTTGCTACTTTTGGCAGTTTTCTTTATTTAACGTATTTGACTTCTTTATTTAGCCCGATTTGGGTCAAACTATCCTTTACACGCTATTTTCAATAAGGCCAATAGTTTTGGGCTAGTTTTGTAATTTGTTATTTTTGGCAAAATTAGGGTTTTCAGCTATTTAGACCCGGCTTGTGGGTAATTGAAAGACAGATTTGAGTTATTGATATTTTCTTCGAACCCTAGAGAGCCTCTCTACTGGTTTATGCCCTTTTGTTCGTTGTTCTGCTGCGTTTGATCCCTCGCCTCGATTCAATTCTGGAACTCAGTTGAACTTCAGTAGTGCCTATCATCTTCAGACAGATGGGCAGACAGAGGTGGTGAATCACAGTTTGGGCAACCTTCTCCGTAGTTTGGCAGGGTCGAAACAGAAGCAATGGGACTTGGCACTTCCGCAAGCAGAGCTTGCCTACAACAGATCGACGATCAGGACCACTGGCTTGAGTCCATTTCAGGGTGTCATTGGTCAGAATCCATCGGGTGTATTGGACTTAGCCCGTATTCCGCTTGTGGGCCGCATTCATCCTAAGGCCGAGGAGATAGCGTAGCACTTGAGAGGTATTCATGACCAGGTGAAGAGAAAGATTGAGGAGAATAACAGCAAGTACAAAGCTCGGGTGGACAAGCATCGTCGTCAGGTACTATTTGATGTTGGTGATTTTGTGTGGGCTGTATTGACTTGTGATCGTTGTCCTATTGGCGAGTATAACAAGCTCAAGGATCTGAAGATTGGACATTGTGAGATCGTGCAGAAGATCAATGATAATGCTTACAAGTTGAAGTTTCCCAGTCACCCGAAGACCTCAGAGGTGTTCAATGTGATGCATCTCACTCCTTGCTTTGTGGATCCTGAAGACATTGTTGTGAACTCGAGGACGAGTTCTTTCCAACCCGGGGAGACTGATGTAGGAGCTGAGTCAGTAGACGAGACTGAGCTGTCAAACGCGACAAATCTAGCGCTTGATGCAGGAGAAAATGAACCAGACGGAGCCGAGCTGTCAGACGCGACTAATCTCACACTTGACTATCACGACATGGAAGACAAGCGCAAGCGAAGTGCGAGATGGTCACTTTTGGTCACGCCGCAATGTTTTGGGCGTAATTTGAGCTACAGGGATCAGAATGCCTATTATAATATGTTTTCAGAAAGCTCCGGTCACGCAAGATTTCAGCCCAAAAAACGGACGTTTGACCAGTCAACGGAGACATCGAAGACTGATTTTGCTATTTTTGGCAGTTTTCTTTATTTTTCGTATTTGACTTCTTTATATAGCCCAATTTGGGTCAAACTATCATTTACGCGATATTTTCAATAAGGCCAGTAGTTTTGAGCCAGTTTTGTAATTTTGTTATTTTTGGCAAAATTAGGGTTTTCAGCTATTTATACCCGGCTTGTGGGTAATTGAAAGATAGTTTTGAGTTATTGATATTTTCTTCGAACCCTAGAGAGCCTCTATACTGGTTTATGCCCTTCTGTTTGTTGTTTTGCTGCGTTTGATCCCTCGCCTCGATTCAATTTGGCGTCACAATGTTCAGTGGAGTCATGGTGAAAAAAGAAAACAAATGTAACAGCATATTCTTTTCACGCAGAATGTACAAGACAAATATTGAGATACATCTTAAACAAGAGTTCATGACTGACTTAGGCCTAACTTACTAGTATTTATACAAACACTATGCAGGCAGATCATGACTGGTTTATTCAAAATTATAGCAGTTAAATATACTAAGAGGTCCCAGCAACAGGGTAAGCAAGAAAAGGGATTTCTCAACAGTAGAAGGCAAGCCAATTTCGACATTTTATACCAAAATGAACCTAGCGCACTCTGAAGGGCACAACTATCAGTTCAGACAGTAATAAATCGCTAACATATCACATAAAAGTCCTTACCTTCTCTGTATGGGGCTTATAAAGGATTTCTTCTCCCGTTTCTCTCATTAAAAGCTAAACATGGATGTCTTTGTTCTCATTCGTCTTCTTCTTCTTCTTCTTCTTCTTCTTCTACAAAGCTCTAGTTTTATTTTATGAAGAACAACAAAACTAAATTAAGACCTTAATCTCATCGATGCGAACCGTTGATTTGTAAGAAAATCGAGAACCTTGAGAAATGACTGGATAAATCGAGAACCCGAGGTGACACATTCCCTTCCTAAGAGACATACAAGTTCCTAAGGTAAGTTTATTGTAAAATGGGAGGTTATGATGTTGCTTTATGTTGATTTGGTGCCTAAAATTGGTCAAAGGCGGCCAAACTCTTTATTTCCAGCTTTGATTACGAAACATTGTAAGTCAAAGGCGGTGGAGGATTAGTTAGGAAACAAGTTGTTTCCCAATCGGATTCGGAAACTTTAGGGATTTCCTATATAAAGAACCTAGTAGTCACATTATTAGGTATGCAAAACATTCTTTTAGTCTTGTTCCTATTAAGTGAATAAAGGGTGCTTTTCCGCCGTGGAGGTAGTTAGCAAATATTTTGCTAGCGAACCACGTAAAATACTCTGTGTTCTTCTTTATTCTTTCATTGTTCGTGCGGTGGTGAGTCACAACAAACTGGTATCAGAGCCAAGGTTGACGGTGTTTCAAGATCAAGATCAAGGCGGTGCAAAGCTAGGGTTTCACAGCATGGTGAAATCAAAGCTAGGGTTTCGCGATCTAGGTGGAGCACGCGACTAGAGTTCAAGATCCACCAAGAACGATGTCCGGATCGATGTTGAAGATCGACAGGTTCACAGGAGGGAACAACTTCAGTTTGTGGAAGATGAAGATGGAGGCTTTGCTCAAATCGCAAGGCTTGTGGGCACCTTTGACCGAGAAAAAGGGAGGCATGAATGTTGCATCAGCAGAGTTCAAGGCGATGGAGGAAAAGGCACATGCAACGATAATGCTGTGCTTATCGGATGACGTGATCATCGAGATCACAGATCTGAAGGAAGCAGCGAAGCTCTGGCTCAAGTTGGAGAGTCTCTACATGACGAAGAGTCTCACTAGCAAGTTGATGCTAAAGCAAAGGCTCTTCACCCTGCGGATGCTCGAAGGTACGACTCTCAAGGACCATCTGGATCAATTGAACACAATTCTGTTAGATTTGCCTAATATTGGCGAGAAGGTGGAGGATGAGGATGCTGCACTTTTTTTATTGATCTCGTTACCTCCATCATATGAGAAATTCGTGTAGTCGTTCATTGTGAACAAGGACGACTTATCCCTAGATGAGGTGAGATCGGCGCTCCATGCTAGGGAACTACGCCATAAGGGTGCATGCATAGGTGTAGAGGACCATGCTTCCAGACTGATGGAAACGGGGGGAAGCAAGAAGGGAAAGAAGAACAAGAAGAAGCATTGCTCAGGTTCTAAGTTACCCAAGGATGTCTGTGCCTTCTGCAAGGAAAAGGGGAACTGGAAGAGAAATTTCCAGAAATGAAGTCAACAGGGGCATAATGGATCCGCAGCCGTAGCAGAACAAGGTAACTCGTCTGAGGATGATTACGTTCTAATGGCTGATGTTGTCACGCAATCTCAAGATGCGTGGGTCCTTGATTCCGGAGCTTCCTATCATATTTTCTCTAACAAGGAGCTATTCTCGACGTACAACTAAACGGATGGAGGGTCTGTCTACATGGCAAACGGAGCCGTGTGTAAGGTGATTGGGAGTGGCTCAGTTAGACTGAAGACGAACGAAGGGAAGTTATGTAACTTTGAGAAGGTTAGACATGTACCACTTATTAAGAAGAATCTGATCTCCTTGAGTCTACTCGACAGCAAGGGATATAGTTTCAAAGGTGAAGGTGGAGATCTACAAGTCTACAAGGTTTCTAAGGTGATTCTCAGGGGATTCAAGAGCGGGACTTTGTATATGTTGCAAGGTTCAACGATCACAGGTTCTGCTGGAGTTGTCTCAGCCGAGATTAAAGAAGCTGATTTAACTAAGCTGTGGCATATGAGGCTCGGTCATATGAGTGAACGTGGAATGCAGGAACTTCACAAGAAAGGCTATCTCACCGGGCATGCGCCTAGGAGCCTAGGATTTTGTGAGCACTGCGTGTATGGGAAGCTGCAGCGTAGCAAGTTCCCTATGGCGGTTCATAGAACGAAAGGTACTCTTCATTATATCCGTTCGGATTGCAGGGGTCCATCTCGAGTCGAGGCAATTGGAGGGTATAGGTATTTCCTAAGAATCATAGACGACTACTCCAGGATGACTTGGATATTCGTGATGAAGCACAAGAGTGAAGCCTTCGCAAGATTCAAGGAGTGGAAGACACTAGTAGAGAATCAGGTGGGAAAGAAGGTGAAGAGGTTGTGCACGGACAACAGCTTAGAGTTCTGTTCATCAGATTTTGATGGATTCTGAAAGGATCAGGGAATAGCACGCCATCGCACAGTTCGGCACACACCGCAGCAGAACGGTGCAGCCGAGAGAATGAATAAGACACTTTTGGCGAAATCAAGGTGCATTATTTTGAATGCAGGTCTTTCTAGAGGTTTTTGGGGAGAGGCAGTTTCCATGGCATGCTATCTCGTGAATCGGAGCCCGCACACAGGTATAGGATGCAAGATTCCTATGGACGTCTGGTCCGGTAGAGCAGTGGATTACTCGGATTTGAGATTTTTTGACTGTGTTGCCTATTATCACGTTGATGATGGAAAACTAGAGCCAAGAGCTAAGAAGGGAGTATTCATGGGATTCGGAACAGGTGTAAAGGGATATAAGATATGGGCAGACAACAAGATTATACTTAGCAGAAGTGTAGTCTTTGATGAGACTCATATGTTGAAGAACTCCGTGGGAGTGGAGCTTGGGGATGCAGAGAAGAAGGTGGAGGGAGAGTCGGATCCTACTGATCCTAAGGATTCCGAAATCCCTACACCGCCACCAGAAGCAGAAGAGGAAGAAGCATAAGAATCTGATAGTGAGGATGCATCTACACCAGAGGAACCAGTTCATCAAAGTATTGCTGAAGGAAGACCAAGGAGATTCATAAAGCCTCCGGCGAGATACAAATATGATGGTATGGTGGGATATGCATTACAGGTAGCGGAAGAGGTAGAGGACGAGCCATCCTTCTACAAGGACGCTATATCTAGTTCTGAGTCATCACAATGGATTGTCGCGATGGGAGAAGAGATTGAGTCTATTAGCAAGAACTCGACTTAGGAGCTTGTTAAATTTCCAGCGGGAAGAAAGAGAAGTCTGTTGCAAGTGGATTTTCAGAAGAAAGGAAGGAACTGCATCTGGAGAGGGCATCAAGTATAAGGCAAGGCTAGTTGCAATAAGGTTCAGTCAGAAAGAGGGAGTTGACTACAACGAAATCTTCTCACCGGTGGTCAGACATACTTCTATACGGGTACTACTAGCAATGGTGGCACACCACGACCTAGAGCTCGATCAATTGGATGTCAAAACAGCTTTTCTACATGGAGAGTTGGAAGACGAGATATACATGAGCCAACCGGAAGGGTTCCAAGTTCTCGGAAGAGAGAACCACGTGTACAAGCTAAAGAGATCTCTCTACGGACTTAAGCAGTCACCGAGGCGATGGTACAAGAGGTTTGACAACTTCATGTTGAAGATTGGTTACCACAAGTGCAAGTATGATTGTTGCGTGTATCACAAAGAGTTGCATGGTGGATCACGTATTTACCTAGTTCTATATGTGGATGATATTCTGATTGCAACTCGAAATATCAAGGACATTAGAGAACTGAAGAGGTCCCTTAGCGCGGAATTCGAGATGAAGGATCTGGGAGCTGCTCGGAAGATATTAGGAGTTGAGATCTATAGAGACAGGAAGAAGAAGAAGCTTTTCTTGTCACATCAGGGATACATCAAGAAGGTCTTGGCAAGATTCGGGATGTTATCAGGTAAAGCTATAGATACTCCTATGGCAACTAATAGCAAGCTAGGAATGTACACCGTTCAGACCGAGGAGGAGAAGGAGTACATGTCCAAGGTTCCATATGCTAGCGCAGTTGGAAGTCTCATGTATGTTATGGTCTGCACTGGACCGGACATAGCATTCGCTGTTAGTGTGGTAAGTCGTTTTATGGCTCATCCGGGTAGGGACCATTGGCAGGCGGTGAAGCGCATATTCAGGTACCTTAAGGGTACGTCAAACATTGGCCTATGCTATGGGCTAGTGAAAACATCTTGGTAGCTGGTTTCTCGGATGCGGACTATGCAGGGGATATTGATAGTAGAAGATCAATGGAAGGCTATGTATTTGCTCTGGGAGCATCTGTTGTGAGTTGGAAGGCGACGCTACAGCCGACGGTGACTTTTTCCACGACGGAGGCGGAGTATATGGCTCTAACGGAAGCAGCAAAGGAGGAAATTTTGCTTAAGGGAATGGTCAATGATCTAGGGATACATCAATATCATGCGATAGTCTACTGTGATAGCTTGAGCGCGATTTGCTTGACTAAGGACCAGGTTCATCATGAAAGGACCAAGCACATTGACGTCAGGTATCATTTTCTGAGAAGTGAAAGCAGGATCAAGGTGATGAAGATGGTGACTGCTGACAACCCCGCAGATATGTTCACCAAGCCGGTTCCGGAGAGCAAGCTCCAGCATTTTCTGGAATTGCTCAACATCTTGAGCCAGTGAGGCCCTTCGGGGCATGTCGGACCCAGTGGGGGTCCAGTGAGTCTATGTGACGAGAGACATTGGGTGCGAAGAAGACATATATTTATTTACGAGAAGAGGAGCAACTGCTGTTGACGAGACAATTCAAGTCAAGGTGGAGATTTGTTGAGTTGGTGCCTTGAATTGTGCAAAGGCGGCCCAACTCTTTGTTTCCAACTTTGATTACGAAACATTGTAAGTCAAAGGCGGTGGAGGATTATTTAGGAAACAAGTTGTTTCCATATCCGATTGGGAAACTTTAGGAATTTCCTAGCACTATATAAAGAACCTAGTAGTCACATTATTAGGTATGCAAAACATTCTTGTAGTCTTGTTCCTCTTAAGTTAATAAAGGGTGCTTTTCCGCCGTGGAGGTAGTTAGCAAATATTTTGCTAGCGAACCACGTAAAATACTCTGTGTTCTTTTTTTATTCTTTAATTGTTCGTGAGGTGGTGTGTCACAACACTTTACAAGTTCAGGCACCTGAACCAACTCCAGGTGAACATGGATATCGTGACTGAGTTGCAGCTTCTGTTGACAAGAGAAATATTAAGAAACTTAGGTAGTAAGAATGTCTCCAACTTAACTTAAAATAAAATTTGCTCTTCTTCCCGATGTTAGATTAAAAGCTTCGTGGTCGAGATATCTCAAAGAAGGGCATATTAGTTTATCATTCTAATCGATTTTAGAGTTGGTCAAATGAGCAATCAATTTCATGGAACAGGGAGGAGGCAGATAGAGAGCCCAATTAAATTTTAAGGGAACAAAAATCGACATTGCAAAAATAGTTCTACAAAGGCTACAGATATGCGCGAGTCACAAGATACATAGGCAATACCAAATTTTAGGGCTTCATGAGTGAAGAACCTTTGAAAGTCAAATATTTTAAATCAGGCATTTCCCTGGAGGACCGAAGCTTCAAAGTCAAAACTTTGAAACCAAAGTCATACATAGACGACACCAAACGGTTAGGGCTTCAGAAGATACATGAAAATCCAACCAGAAAATCGAAAGGTAGTCTCTGAGCGAAATCAATCCCAACCATGAAGCCTGTAATTGCATTGATTGCTATTACGAAGGTTAACTAGAACCCATATGTTGGTTGATTTCTACGGAGAGCTTCGATCCCATTCACTGAGAGCACGAGGAGAGGAAAATCTGAGCATTTAGAATTGATAAGGGGAGGAGATTTAAGTTTTAGGCAAGCGAGCGAGAGGGGAAAGCGTTTTAGGGTTGAGAATTGGGGGGAAAATATGCCGCCCCTTTAGGCCATCCGTAGCAAGAGGGCTTTGTGGAGCACTGTTCTCCTCATTTGGCCCACGCCGAATTTCTTAAAAATTACATAACTGCCATTTTAGACCCATCAAGGAAAATTCTTCCCGAAGCCCTCTAATTCTATTATATTACAAAACATTTCATATAATCATGTTACTACGAATTCTTGTTGTATTTTTTCATTATTACTATAATTTTTTGGTAAATGTTACAATATTATTAATTAGTTGGAAACAAAAGGCGTGAAAGTGTCATTTTCTAAACATGATTGGTGAAACTGTATGTCAAAACATTTAGCAAAAAATGGACAATAAAGCACAAAAAATGGAAAACACAATTGAATCAACCAAACCAGAGACAAACAGACGGACCAAACGATGTACTACGCCAAAACAGGGTATATGACTTCCAGTTGCAGCATATCAATGAAGCCCTGCGGGCTCGGCAACGTGCTCCCCAAGCCCGGGCAGAAGCACGATTAGTCTTCGGGAAGCCCCGACCCCACGCCTAGCCTTCCTTCTGGGTGGCCTAAACTGCTTAATTGCAGTCCTCGGATGGTTGGGGACAGGTTGTTGCGGATGGCCTTATTCTCTATGCCGCGAGGAAGTGAAGACGTGGTATTACTCTTTATTTTTTTCTTTCTGAAAGAAATTTTTATTTGCTCCAAGAGCACCACGTCAGCATGACATGTGGTCCTACACTATTCAACAACTAACATCTATGCCTACAAGGTTAATTACTTTCCTATATATTACCAAAAAAAAATCACAATCCTATTTGGCTATTTTCTCTCTCACACTTGAAAGTGTGTAATGTAGACTAAATACAGGACCTAAATACTCTAGAAGGGGGGGGGGGTGGGGGTTGAATAGAGTATAGAAACTTTTTGCAAAACTCAAAGTTTAACAGAAAGACTTTGTGTGAAACTCAAATCTCAAGGCCTTGAGATTTTCGTAAACTGTCTGAAACTTACAAAGGCAAAAAAATAAGCTTCAAGGCCTTGAGCAGTGAACAATTCTAAACAGCTTTTGAACCCTAGTTTGATTTGAGTTGTGTGCAACAGATAATAATCAAACTGTAAAGTAAAGAACACAAAGCAATTTACAGAGTTCAGTCCCAATGGACATAATCTCTGCTTGAGGGATCTAATCCCACCAGGATTGGGCAAACACTTCTTATTACTCACACAGAAACATCCCTAGATCTTCAAGCCTAAGTGATTTCCCTTACACCTATACAGCTTGTGGTTCCAAACCTATCTAGTTCCAGCTACTAACTATAGAACTAACAAGAACCTCTTGTTGTTCACTTGAACAACCAACCACTAGATCAAGTGAGGTTTAAGATAATATAAAGATACACAGATAGAAGTAAAAGTGAAGAACACAGTATGAAGATAAGCTGTTGAAGCCTGGATGTGTTCTTCTGGAAAACTGGATTGATTTAATCTTATGGAATCTTGAATGAAGATTGAATGATTGTGTGTTTGAATGAATGATCTCCCACGATTTTTCCACACCTCTCTAAGTATTCAGCAAGCCTCTCTATCCTTCAAAATTCAAACCAGTCTCTTTTATCCACAACTGCAACTGATTGAGAGATTTTAGGATCTCAGTTCCTACAAATCCTTTTTCTGTTTTCAACTTAAATTCAAACAGATTCAAGTGGATATCCGTTGGAGTTTGTTGAGATTGCTCCTGCACGTTTAACAACCCTGTAACAGCATTGAAACACAGCAACAACAAAATCCAGAAAGATAACAGTGCTATGACTGTTTGGTTATCCAGTTTCTGACAAAACTGTTTAACAGACTTGAACAATAACCTGTATATCTTCTAAAACATATGAATCATGAAAGAACAAGTTTAAGACACTTAGAAGTGATTAAATAATCACAATACTAAGAATCACAAACTGCAAGAAAGAATCAACTAAGTTCTGTAAAAAACGTCAGCAGCTCAAGGAACAGCTCAAGGCCTTGGAACTCTGAACCTGCTTCACATAATTTCAAAGTTAAACCCAGGTAACTTCGATTCTTCCTGTTCTGATCATCTGCAATTGTGTTAGACATATAAATAGTGTAATCCATAAGTATATGCAGTAAACCACTGATCTGTATAATCAGATATCCAATCTGCAACACAGAACTGTTAGAACATATAGCAAAATAAGATAACTCTCAAGGCTTTGAAGTTTAGTCAATATCTCAAGGCCTTGGGATAACTGAGATGCTTTGCTGCTTATGTCTTAGTCTTTGTCTTTCATCACTCAAAACAATTACCAACCAAAACACATTCAAGGGTCTTTGACTCAACAATTACCACTCATATGTTTGGAACATCCACTGTCTAAAATTCATTTATGATCTTTCAAGGCCTTGGTGACATCCTGCAAAAACAAATCATTGCCTCAACAGGCTGTTAGACCAAGTGCAGAACTTTGAGTCATACTCAGAATCAGCCATATTTGGTGGCCTAATTCCTTTTGGAACCCAAATCTGCCTAACATGTCCCTTAAGCTGATAAGGATAAGTATTCCTCATAATATGAGGTTTTGATCTCCTGAAGGGACAAGTTAATCTGACATGACCAATTTTCCACATTAATGACATTTTGGAGAATGTCTGCTACCAGATTTGACAAAAGTAGTTTAGCCTTTCTTTGGAAAATTTGGATTATAGCCAATCCCACTTTTATGCATTGATTTCAGACTTCCTCCAAGAATGAGATTCTGATTATGTTCTGAGACTGTAAACCTAGCTAGGACCTTCTTGGACTCTTGAAGTTTCTCAGTCAAAGAGCAGATCTGTTGTTCTAAATTCTCAGAATGAGTCTTTAGATCAGCATATCTTTCAGTTAAAAGAGTGTTTTGATCAACAACCTCTTTTATCTGTGCCTTCAAGACTTTGAACCTGCTGCCCCAGGCCTTGAAGTCCTTTTCCAGCTTTGTTTTAGAAACTTCAAAAAATTTGTTTTAAAAAACTAGGTCCAGGTTTTCTTTTACCTGCTCATGAATCTTAATCTTTATAGCAGAAATCTCATTTCTATAACTTTCCTCATTTAAAAACATACTTTTGAAAATTTCAGGAAGTACATCAGAAGGACTAGCAAGTAATTTTTTTACCATGTCTTCAATATGTGTGTCTGATGAATTTTCCTCATCATGCTTTGCCATGAAGCATTGGTTTGCTTGCTCTTCTTCTGTGTCTGAGTCACTTGATGAATCAGAATCACTCCAAGAAGCCATCATGGCTTTCTTCCTTCTGTTGTCACTGTCTTTCTTCTGAAAGTTCCTGTTCTTCTTCTTTTGTGGACAGTCCCTTACTAAATGATCTGCATCACCACACTCAAAACAATTCATTACTTTAGTTTTATGTGACTGTGATGAAGATTTACCTTTGTAATCCTTGCTGCCTGAGGGTCTTGATCTCTCTTTGTTGTAATCCCTGTTACCACAGTTTCTTTTCTTTTTGAGAATCCTGGCCAAGGCCTTGGAGATCAATGCTAAAGCCTCTTCATCATCAGGCTCATCCTCAGCCTCAAGGCTTTGAGACTTTTCACTGTCTTTTGCCTTAAGTTCTAGGTTCCTGATGTTTTCACTCAAATCACCTTTCACATCCTTCATAGACATTTCATGAGTGAGCAGCTTTCCTTGTAGATCATCTAGCTGAGGAGGACTTAAGACCTGAGCTTCCTCAATAGATGTTGTCTTTGGCTCCCACTTGGATTTTGGCAAGCTTCTCATAATCTTTCTCATCTTCTCTTCATTTGAGAACTTCTTTCCCAATGACTCCAGATTGTTCACCACATCAGTGAATCTTTTGAACATCTCCTTGATGGTCTCATCTGAATTCATCTTGAACAACTCATATTGCCTCAGATGTATGTTGATTTTTGTCTACTTAACCTGGCTGGTTCCTTCATATGTCACCACCAGTTTATCCCATACTTATTTGGCATTCTTTCAGTTTGACACTCTATTGAACTCATCTGCATTTAGAGCACAATATAACAGATTCACAGCCATGTAATTTTTTGATACCTTTTCCAGTTCAGTGACTGAAAGATTTTCCTCAGACTTGATACATCTGACTCCATCAATTGTAGTGTAGTAATCATGAGGACCATTTTGAACTATTGACCATAGTTCCATGTCTTAATCTATGATGAACATCTTCATCAATGCCTTCCAGTGCATGAAGTTATCACCACAGAACAATGAAGGTCTGTTGGCTGCCCTTCCTTGTGAGAATCCACCATCTCCTACATTACTCATAGTCACCAGATTGTTAGATCTAAAACAGTGACACAAGCTCTGATACCAATTGAAAGTGTGTAATGTAGACTAAATACAGGACCTAAATACTCTAGAAGGGGGGGGGGTTGAATAGAGTATGGAAATTTTTTGCAAAACTCAAAGTTTAACAGAAAGACTTTGTGTGAAACTCAAATATCAAGGCCTTGAGATTTTAGTAAATTGTCTGAAACTTACAAAGGCAAAAAAATAAGCTTCAAGGCCTTGAGCTGTGAACAATTCTAAACAGCTTTTGAACCCTAGTTTTTTTTGAGTTGTGTGAAGCAGATAATAATCAAACTGTAAAGTAAAGAACACAAAGCAATTTACAGAGTTAAGTCTCAATGAACCTAATCTCTGCCTGAGGGATCTAATCCAACCAGGATTGGGCAAACACTTCTTATTACTCACACAGAAACAGCCCTAGATCTTCAAGCCTAAGTGATTTCCCTTACACCTATACAGCTTGTGAATCCAAACCTATCTAGTTCCATCTACTAACTATTGAGCTAACGGAACCTCTTGTTGTTCACTTGAACAACGAACCACTAGGTCAAGTGAGGTTTAAGATAATATAAAGATACACAGATAGATGTACAAGAGAAGAACACAGTATGAAGATAAGTTGTTGAAGCCAGGATGTGTTCTTCTGCAAAACTGAATGATTCGATGTTCTCGAATCTCTAATTAAGCTTGAATGATTGTATGTTTGAATGTATTTTATCCACAGCTGCAACTCATTTGAGAGATTTTAGGATCTCATATCCTACAAATCCTCTTTCTGTTTTCAACTGAAATTTAAACAGCTTCAAGTGGATATCCGTTGGAGTTTGTTGAGATTGCTCCTGCACATTTAACAACCCTGCAACATCATTGAAACACAGCAACAACAAAATCCAGAAAGATAACAGTGCTACGACTGTTTGGTAATCCAGTTTCTGACAAAACTGTTTAACAGACTTGAACAATAACCTGTATATCTTCTAAAACATATGAATCATGAAAAAACAAGTTTAACAAACTTATAAGTGAGTAAATAATCACAATACTAAGAATCACAACCTGCATGAAAGAATCAACTAAGTTCTGTAAAAACTGTCAGCAGCTCAAGGCACATCTCAAGGCCTTGGAACTCTGAACCTGCTTCACAGAATTTCAAAGTTAAACCCAGATAACTTTGATTCTTCCTGTTCTGATTATCTGCAAATATGTTAGACATAAAAATAGTGTAATACATAAGTATATTCAGTAAACCACTGATCTGTATAATCAGATATCCAATCTGCAACACAGAACTGTTAGAACATATAGCAAAATATGATAACTCTCAAGGCTTTGAAGTTCAGTCAATATCTCAAGGCCTTGGGATAACTGAGATGCTTTGCTGCTTATGTCTTAGTCTTTGTCTTTCATCACTCAAAACAATTACCAACCAACACACATTCAAGGGTCTTTGACTCAACAATCCCACCCACTCCACTTCATTGTAGATGTGAAATTGTGAGTGAAATGAAGCACCACATATGATTTGCTCTATGAGCACCTGAGAAAGGTATTACTCTCCGACTTTTGTGCAATTGGAGTACGCATTTTTTTTTAGATAATAATTTTAATATTCGGCATTTTGAATCATTGATTTTTTTAGTAAATACTATTTATTTGATTTAGAGTCTACTTATTTTGAAATAAAAAAGGTCTACTTATTTTCAAAACCACTAGAAAATTCCCCGTGAGTGTTCAGACTATTACCAATTAAGCTAATTAAGTGAACTTTCTAAAAAAAGGCAAAAAAATAAAGAAATATGTTATTGTATAAAAATAATGTTTACTTAGAGTATCTCCAACCATGTCGCATTTCCCCCTCCCCCAACCTCCGCCTCCCCCCACGGGCCCACGAATCTCCCCCTCCCCTCCTCCAAACTACTACCCATCTTCAAACATTCCCCTCCCCCCACCTGATTAGGTTTATTTTTAAAGAATATTTAATGATTTAAAATAAATTTTTCAGTAATAAAAATAAATCTGAAATAATATTCATACATATATATTCACAAAAAATATAAAAAATAATAATAACAATAATAAAAAACAACACTTTTATTTAAAAAACACTTTCAATTAATATGTTTGGCATATTTTTAACCGTGTTTTCAAAATATTTAATAAATATAATTGCTAATTATAAAAAATAATAAGATATATCAAACTGACAACAAAATAAAATATCGATAATTTTTGTAAATATTGTGATTAATAAAATATCGATAATTTTTGTAAATATTGTGTTTAAATAAAATAGTATTAAGTGTAATTAACATACCCAAAATTGGATTAATTAGCTATAATGGAGGGGGGAGTGGGAGGGGGATGTTAGGTGGGAAATGCACCCTAACCATCCCCCACCCATGCCTAAATTCTCCCCCCACCTTCCCCCTCCCCCTCCCCCCTCATGGTTGGACATGGTCCGTATTTTTATACGATTTTGCCCCTCCCCCCTCATGGTTGGAGATGCTCTTATAGTTTGTACGGTAGAAAAATTAGAATTGAATTTGACACATACTACCTCTGCTTCTTCTCTTTCAATTACGGTTGACTTTTTTTTACCCGTAGCCGGATCACTTTGACTCGATGATTTCAATAGCAAAACGATGTAATTTTTTGGTAATTATTTTCAGTATTGTAGAGTAAATTTTACCCTACATGATCATGTAAAGATTACAAATTTCGTGTATTGTTTTGCTAAGAAAATCACCGGGTCAAAGTGACCTAGTGAATACTGTCAAAAAGTGAACAAAGCTAAAAGAGAAGAAACAGAGGTAGTAATAGTATGTTGTATTTTTGTACTGCTTTGCATCATTAGTTGTACTGACATTCAGAGAGACCTTGAGAGGATGTGTTACTAAATCTTGATCCTTAGATTCAAAATAATCTAACGTTGCCAAAAAAGAACACGTCACTTTTAGTAAACAGTAGAAGTATGTCTTCCCTTAATATATAAGATTCACCTTAACCCTTCTCCAATAACTACATGAAAAAAACACTACTAGTGGAATTAACCGTCTCTCTAGAGAGAGGCGAAAAAACCCTAACCCTAAAAATCCCCAATAAACCATGAACGACGGTGACGTAGGCATGCAAGACAAGGGGAGATACCCGCTACGCACAGCAGAAGAGGAGGAGACGGTTGTTGAGTTTGAGAAAGATTTATGCGACCAAGCGGCGAAAGAGTTTTCAAACTCTTTGATCGGCCATGTGATGGGATCGAAACCGGTCGATAGCGGAGCACTGATTCAATTCTTTCAAAGGATCTGGATTGATGGGGTAAGAATCACATTCTTTGAAATTAAAAAAAAACATGTTTATCATCCGTTGCCCTAGTAAGGCTGCTCTAAAAAGGGTACAAGGAGGAGGCCCTTGGTCTTTCGAGGGACAGATTCTCCTATTGCAGAACTGGGTGTTGGGGCAAGAGATTGACAACATTGTGTTTAACACTATAGATGTATGGATCCAGGTGTTGAACCTCCCCATCCATCTGGTGAAGGAAGAATCGGGCATAAAGGCGGTTGAGGCCATTAAAGAAATACTGGGGTAAGATTTTAAGCCATACTACGACGAAATATCAAACTATATTCGGGTTCGTGCCAGGATACGGTGCGACAAACCCATTCGAAGAGGTGTTTATATGAGAACTGAACAGGGGAAGAACTGGCTCGACTTCTGGTACGAACGCATACCCCGAGTGTGTGTCTGGTGTGGGAGGTTGGAGCACATTAGTGGAGAGTGCTCTATAAGACAATAGAAACTGGACGAGGGTGAAGATCCAGGGTATGGGTAGTGGCTACTCTACATACCACCATTTTAAAAAAGGGAGGTAGGACAAGGCAAGAGAAAGAAGGAGGAGCAAGACAAAGGCAGAAAGAAAGACAGCAATAGGGATACAGGGAAGGGGAAGGACATAGAATCGGAGAAGTAACAAATGGAGACGGAAAACACTCCAGAGGCTTCTACAGAGGCGGAATGGACAGCTAACTCAAAAATCAGGGATGTAAATCCCGGGGATGAAGACGTGGAAGAAACCGAAGATACTGAAACTGGCGGGGAGTCTTTGGGAGTGGCCCTCCAGTGATACAACAAGAAAAGGAGAAGGGGAACGAAGGTGCTGAGGGCGACAGTGCCAAGGTGGAAGACCAGAGGATCACCGAGAAAGGTACTGGGGAGAAGGGGGTGGCCACGCTGATCAATAAAATTGAAGGCCCGAGACTTAGGGTGAATACAGGACAGAGCTGGAAAGATGCAGCTAGGGCTGCAATGCAAGCAAGGGAGAAAGGCCCCCCTTCACCGAAGCGTAAGGTGGGAGACAATTCTACTTTAAGCCCCCCTCCGAACACAGATAGTAGTTCGAAGGGGGGGGGGGTTAAAAGTCGAGCTATTAACTTTGAAAAAAAGCTTCTGGCAGTGATGACCACAAAAAACATGGGAGATGAAAGCTCTCCCAACCCAATAAATGATGCAACAGCGGCGGCGCCTGAGGTTCAGGGACGCCGAGCACAATGAGTCTACTAAGTTGGAACGTACGTGGGTTGGGGAAACCACGTGCGGTCCGAGCTTTAAAGGAGCAGTTGAGGCTCCTTTCCCCAAATATAGTCTTCTTGATGGAGACGAAACTCAACAAAGTGGAGATGGAAAAAGTTCAAGAAAAGGTATGGTATGCAAATGGGGTCTTTAGAGAAGCTCGTGGGAGAAGCGGAGGGTTAACACTACTTTGGGATTCCAAAGTAAACGTTAAGCTAACAAAGTTCTCCGATCATCACCTGGAAGCTCTTGTAGACGAAGGAGATGGATTAGTATGGAAACTTACTGGGTTCTATGGCGACCCGGAGCGGGAGCAGAGATACAACTCGTGGGAGTTAATGAGGAAGATTGCTCTGGTTCCTGATATGTTGTGGTGCATAATTGGGGACTTCAACGAAATCAGGACAAAATCTGAGAAGGTAGGGGGAAGGGAGAGACAATACTCTCAAATGAAGGCGTTCAATCAGGTCTTACAAGACCTTAGACTAGTGGATTTGGGGTTCTCGGGACCTGAATTCACATGGACGAACAACGAGGAGGAGGAGACATTAATAAAGGTTCAGCTGGACCGAGCTAATGCAACAGTTGAGTGGATGAATATGTTTCCAGGCACGAGAGTCACACACCAGACATGCCTTCGGTATGACCATCGGCCATTGTTGATGGAATGGAGTAAGGAGGGTACAAACCGGAAAAGAAGGCGCAAATTACACTATGAACAAATGTGGAATATGAACGGGGATTTCAGAAATACGGTGGAAGAATGTTGGTCGTAGTCAGGGGGGTTGAACTCCAACAAAAACTGAAAGTTTTAGCAGGAAGATGTACTAGTTGGAACAGGCATATATTCGGCAGCGTCAAGCTGCTAACCCAGAAATTGCGAGCTCGCAAAGAGGAGCTAGAGAGTATGGCCCAAACTGCAGCAGTCCGTATGGAGCTTAACAATGTAGCGGAAAGTTATGATGCAATTCTTCGGAAAGAGGAAGTTATGTGGTCCCAGAGAGCTAGAGCAAGCTGGTTAAAGTTTGGTGATCGCAATACTAGATTTTTCCATCGTAAAGCATCGATTAGAAGAGCAAGGAATTGTTTTAAAGGTATAGAAGATGAACACGGGCATTGGGTACAACCTGACCAGGATATTAAAAGGTGCCTCGAGAAGCATTTTGGAGGCATGTTCACGTTCGATAACCCATCACAGGAGGACATTATAGCAGCTACAAGGCAGATTAATGTCCAACTTGATGAAGATATAGCTGACGGTTTAGATACAAACTACACAGCTAAAGAGGTCACTGACGCATTATTCAGTATGGGACAGGACAAAGCTCCCGGTAAGGATGGTTTGTCCGCCGGATTCTATCAGAAACATTGGAGCGTGGTGGGGCAGGATATTATTACGACTTGTCTTAAAATTCTAAACGATGGTGCCGAAATTGGAAGTTTCAACCAAACTATCCTAGCCCTTATTCCCAAGGATAAACAACCTAGAAAACCAGTTGATTATAAACCAATCAGCTTATGCTCGGTCCTATATAAAGTGGTTGCTAAAGTAGTGGCAAATCGAATTAAGGGGGTATGGGATGAAGTGGTCTCGGAAAACCAGTCAGCATTTGTCCCAGCTAGACTTATCACAGACAACATACTCACTGCCTTCAAAGTCATTCATACGCTAAAGAATCAGAAAAAAGGAAGAAAAGGTGGGTTAGCCCTAAAGTTGGACATGTCGAAAGCCTACGACCGGGTCGAGTGGTCTTTCCTCAGCGAGACGATGAAACAGATGGGGTTCGGCCCTAAGATCCGATCTATTGTTATGCGCTGTGTTAACAGTGTAAGCTATGTGTTTGTTCGAGATGGTGCCCTAGTTGGCAACGTTATCCCAAAACGGGGTTTGAGACAGGGATGCCCGTTATTCCCCTATCTATTTGTACTATGCTCGGAAGTACTATCGAGTGCTGTCACGTCCGCAATCCGTGATTAAAAACTGTCGGGCGTGGCAATATCTCGGGGAGGACCAGTGGTCTCCCATTTATTTTTTGCTGACGACTATATTTTCTTTTTACAGGCCACTCTACAAGATATTACAAATTTACAAGAGATTTTTGACGGGTATTGCAAAGCATCTGGCCAAAGCATAAACTTCGAGAAGTCTGCCGTCGTCTTCTCACCAAATGTTCCGGACTCTGTCAAAGCAGAAATAAAAGCCCAATGTCAAGTCCCTGAAACAGAGAAGCATGAGATATATCTGGGATTACCAAAAACTATTGGTAAGCAAAAAATTACCACCTTCTCATATATACTTGACAGGAGTGATAGTAAACTGAAAGGGTGGAAAGAAAAATCCTTGTCTGTTGGAGGAAAAGAAGTACTTATTAAAGAAGTTGCTAATGCGATTCCCAGTTACGCTATGTCGTATTTTAAATTGCCAGACGGAATTTGTAACAAAATTGAAAGTAAAATCAGACAATTTTGGTGGAGTAACTCAAAAAAGGATAGAGGAATCTGCTGGATGGGTTGGGACAAAATGCAGAGAAATACCGTTCAGGGAGGGCTTGCTTTTAGAGACTTTAAAGTGTTCAATCAAGCAATGTTAGCTAAACCGGCGTGGCGTATAGTTGATAAACCAAACTCTCTGATGAGTAAAGTGATGAAAGCTAAATATTTTGAAAACTGTGATTTTTGGAACGCTAAAGAAGGTAACTCACCTAGCTTTGCTTGGAGGAGTATCGTATTTGGAAGAAAATTGGTTGCATGAGGAGTAAGATGGCAGGCCGGCGATGGGAAGAAAGCTCTGATGATTTCCGCGTGGCTTCCCAAAGAACCAACGTTCAAGCTGATAACAGACAATAGTATGATCAATAATTTGAAAGTTGCAGAGTCTATAAATGCTGAAAACCACCAGTGGGAAGTAGACAAACTTCAAGAATACCTGCTTGATGTTGATATCCAGGAGATTGTGAAAATAAGAATTCCAGATCTGCCAGACGAAGATAGAATGCGATGGCACTACACAGACAACGGGGTTTACTCTGTCAAATCAGGATATTGGCTAGGGATGAACAACAAATTCAAGGAAGAACGTGTAGGAGAAAGCTCAGAGTATAGATGCAAAGCGTTCTCATACCTCTGGAAAACAAAAATTGAACGGAGAATTATCCTCTTTGTGTGGAGAGCAGCTCAGGGGATTCTCCCAACTACAGCAAACTTGAGAACAAGAGGCTTGAAGGTCGAGGATTGTTGCAGCCTCAGCGGAACGGGATCGGAAACAAGTGATCATGCTCTATTCACATGCCCTTCAGCGAGAGCTGTCTGGAACGAAGCCGATGGGTTGAAGCTCCTAAAAAATTCAAGCACAACAGGGTCAGATCGGATTATAGCAGATCTAAACCGTCTTAAAGGAGCAGATCTAATCAGATATTGCATAATCCTTTGGGGAGTGTGGCATGGCAGGAATAGGAAAAAATTAACAGCTTTTGAATCGTCAACAAAGGTGATAGTACAACTTATTAGAAGGAAAATTCAAGAACAAGAGATACGCAGAGAAGAAGCACTTAGCTTAGATCCGAACCGTTTTCAAAGGAATGAATAGGCCCCGAGGAAAATTGATCTCTATCTCCACTTTGATGCAAGCTGGAATCTAAACACCGGAGATACGTAAATCGACTTTATCCTCCGCACAAGCGACGATAGAGGTATTCTGGCAGGGGCAGGACCAAGTAACAGATGTGAGAGCGCACGGCATGCCGAATTAGAGGCGTTCTTGAAATCCATCAAAGAGTGCCTTCGATTCAGAAATCGTCAGGTCAAACTCATCGGAGATGCATCGCAAGTAATTGACGATATCATCGAAGCGAGAGAAGGCAGAAAAAAGAGAGAGGAAGGCGGAGTGAAGTCGGTGATGGAGGAACTGATAGGTCTCCTACAACATTTCAGAAGCCTCGAGATTGAGAATTGGGGGAGAGAGAAATGGCGTGGGACACGCTTTCGCGCAACATGTGTCTGCCTCGAGAGACGAAAACGTGTGGGAAGATGTAATGCCTAGCTGGCTATCTAGATGTATCGAGAAAGATGTAGTGTTTCCTTCCGTTTAATAATACCTGTTGATTTCTCAAAAAAAAAAATAATAATAACTACGTACAAGTCCCCTAAAAAAGTAAGTCTAAATTTCACTAGTGGTACTCATAGTTTGGTTTTTGTGTAAATTTGGTACTTATAGTTTTAATTACAACATTCGTGGTACCTATACTTTCAATTTGTTGCAGCTGCGGTATCCACTGTTAACCTTTCATCCATATGTTGGATGAAAAGATGTAAAAGCTAGTGCGCCCCTAATTCTCAACCCTAAAAATTTGTAAACAATTTTTTTACAGAATATTGAATTGATTAATGTAAAAAAATTACTTGTCATCCTATTAATTAAAACTTAGATAGTTTTACTCACAATTCTATTTTAGAAAACTTTAATTAGATTAAATTTAATAATTTCATTGTCATAGTAAAATAAATAAATTTATTACAACTTTTTCATCGAAAGAAATACTTATCGTGAGAACTTATACTTTGTAGTAAAAGAGTGTCATTTTTTTATTTGAAATTTCAAAAATAAAAGTAATCTTGTATAAATAAATATTTAAATTTTATGTAATTTTTAATTTGTCGTTAAAATTTATTATTTTACAATATTTATTGTGAAAATTTGGGGGGGGGGGGTAACACTGTTGCAACAAATTAAAAGTATAGATATTGTGGACATAGTTAGTAAATACTCCGAATTTTTCTGTTTATTACCCCTACGTACGTATAAATGAAAAGTACTCTCAAATTCTGTACTGTTGGCGGATCTAATTAAAAATACTCGAATTATTGGGTGAAAACGTTTAGTACTTTTATTTAACGTTTTAACGTATAATACTTCATAATAAAACTTCCCGCATTCACAATTAAAACGATTAACATATTTTATAAATATTATATTTTAAATAATATTATACAAATATTATAACTCTTAGTAACTGGTTATGAACGAACATGTTATAAATTATTTTCTTGCCCAAAATATTTTTTATTTAAAAAATCCGCATATATTACTGTAGAAAATTGCAAACATCATATAACTATTAATAATTATACTTATTTGTATTTTGGTAGTTAGTAGTACATGTTAGTAATTTTGAGGCTATTATTTTTTTCAAGAATAATTCGCACATAAGGTGTGGTACTTTTTCATTAAAAAAATTAAGTATGGTATATGCTTGAGTTAATAAAGAGAGTTATCAGAATTAAATTAAACAAGTACACATTACACATTTTACAAATAAATACAAACATATTTCAAAGAATCGATGAAAGAATAGCATTATTGGATATGAGAAACTCACTATATGTGTTAGAATATTAGGAAATATGTCCGTATTTTTAATCCCGCATTAGTAACTAGTTTACCAAGTATACACGTACGTTTAAAAACCCGAATTATACATATTTTGTATTTTTAACCCGAATTTTTAGTAACGTACTTTAACAGAAAATTGTATTATACCTATACGTATCGTACCACGTTTTATTTCCGTATCGTATTTTACTAACTATGATTGTGGATGCTGCAATTGAAACTATGGGTACCAAATCTGTTAGGGTTTACCTAACATGATCGTAATTGTAGACACGATCAAGTCTCCACACACACGGGTTTTGAACCCACATACAATTTCAATAATTTTCTTCTTTGATTGCTTGATAAAATAATGAAACTTACAACGTTTAAATAGAAAAGTACCAAACCCTAACTAGACGATTGACCTAACGGGCTCGACCCGATCTACTAAATAATTAAATAAACGACAAATTAAACTAGTTTAATAAGTAAACTAACTAACAAATAATAATAACCAAGCAAATAAATAATGACGGTCGATGACGATACGGTTGTCCCGTATAAACTCCCCCGCGGTTGACAAGCACCTTGTCCTCAAGGTGAATCTGTTGGAAAACTTTGAGGCGTCTTGTATTCCTCGCACCCGTTTGCCCGCATCAAATGGAAATTTAACGAGTTGGAGAACACCAAGTAGTTGCTGCCAAAAATAATAAATTCCAAACAAAAAGTGAAGCCCAATTGAAGTAAAGAGCCCACTTGAAATTTTCATCCTAAAGTTGTAAAGCAGCCCAATGTTTTGTCCACTGGTTGGAGCCCTAGCCGTCTGTGCTTGGAGAGGGTCAACACATGCGATTGTAGATGGTGGTGGCGCCGGAGGAAGCTGGTACGCCGGATGAAGCTGGTACGGCGGTGGTGGGGCATGCAGGGACTCCTTCGGCAGAGACATCGCCGGCTAGGATGGAGGTGGCGTTGCTGGACAAGGCTGCTTTGTCGTCGATCGGGACAGCGGTGGTGGGTCCTGCGCTTGGAACCGCTTCTGTGCGACGAGCCCAGTCGGAGAAACCAGAGACGACGAGTGTGGCCTCGGCGGCGGTTCTGCATGTGGGGTCTGCGTGGTCGCTTGAATCGGCGGATTTGGGTTCGGATCTGGTGGTTTCTTCGGCGAGAAAGCCGATTGAAGGGCGGACTCGTTCGGCGATCGGTTGGCGGTTGGAAGTGATAGTTGCTGGGTTTTGGCCGATGACGGGGAGGGCCACAGATGGACGTTGTTTGTTTTGGAGGTTGAGTTGGTTATGGAGGGAGGTAGGGGGTTTGAAGTTGGTTGCTTCCAGTGGGGTTTGCGGCTGCAAGTGGTTGATCAGCGGCGGCTCTTGCGACGGTTGACGCTCTTGTTGTTGTTGTTGTTGTTGTTGTTTTTCCTGCTGCTGCGCAATCGGGAGCAGATCTGGTTGAACGTCTTGTGGAAGCTGTTCTTCGATTCTGATGAGGCCTTGGAGGCGGCAAAATTCCTCAACGGAAACCAAACAGTATTGTTTCCCGTTCAGAGAGATTTGTCTCCCACTAGCTTGGAGGCCTGCAAATGCCGGGATGTTGTTGATGTTGAAAACCGTAATCGGGGTTGAGTCCGACATTGTTTCACCAGTTGAATGATGAAAACAATGAAAGCACCAATTTGTTAGGGTTTACCTAACTTGATCGTAATTCTAGACACGATCAAGTCTCCACACACACGGATTTTGAACCCACACAATTTTAATAATTTTCTTCTTTGATTGCTTGATAAAATAATGAAACTTACAACGTTTAAATAGAAAAGTAACAAACCCTAACTAGACGATTGACCTAACGGGCTCGGCCCGATCTACTAAATAATTAAATAAACGACAAATTAAACTAGTTTAATAAGTAAACTAACTAACAAATAATAATAACTAAGCAAATAAATAATTACAGTCGATGACGATACGGTTGACCCGTATAAAAATCCACACCAAATTCAAATTATGGTTACCGCCGATGCAATTTAGCCTAAAAATAACTAAGTACAAATATTGATGCTCACATGCGATCTATAACAAGAAAGAAATTTGATATATAGTCTAACTTTTCCCATTAGAAATTAAATTGAGTTACTAGTAAAGATCGATCCATTTGAGTGGTTAATAACAATTGGGATACTAAAACAACCTATTTAAGCATTGAATGGCAATTGGCCCGAACTTGTAATTTAGAATTTGATTGAGTTCAATAGTAGAGAACGGAAAACAATTTCATCAATGAGTCACAATTGATAGTTTACGCTTTGGTCAAATTGTAATTCGCTTGAGTTTAGTAGGAGAAATTGACAGTCCATTTGAATTGTGAATCACGGTTAGTGGTCATATTTGGTCAGTTAGAAGTTCGACTGAGTTCATTAAGAGAGACAAGGGCGGATCCACCGTATGACTTGTGGGGGCTATAGCCCCACCCAGCATTGAGAATTTGTAATTTTACCCGCTATAATGTCTACTAAATATAATTTAATTCCCACTGTATTGAAATAATAACTTTTTTATTTATGATTTTTCATCAACTTTTTATTCTTTTAAAATTTAACCCCCACTGAAAAAATATATGAATCCGCCCCTGATTAGAGAACAATAGTCCATATGAGCAGAGAGTCACACTTAATGGTTATGTAGAGTTTTAAGTAAAGTAGAAGTTCGCTTCAGTAAAATATTAAAGATTTGTAGTCAAATTGAGTCAGAAGGGGCAAGCCAATCTGTACCAGCGTTCCATTATATAATGCTACCTATGCTAGTGGTCGGCTAATTTACTAGCAGTTTCAGTAAAACGCTGGTAAAACTATTCTATACCAACGGTTTTGTCAAATCGCTGCCACTCTCATCTCTTACGATAGTGATCTTTTTCTACATTTTTTATAAAGGGTTGAAGCATGTAAGAAGTTGGTATCCTCACTCATCTCTTGAGTGAGTGAGGATATTAGACTACCTCTTCAGCTTGTCATTCATATTTGTAAGGAATAGGAAGGAAGAGATTTCTAAGGCTTTATAAATTCCATTGTCTCTTGCAAGGAGCCATTTCTTTCTATGAAACAGGTTCAAAAAACATTCTTTGTTTCAACTGATATTGTAGGAAATTATACCTTGAAAAGGCTCAGGAAGCTTGGCGATGAACTAGAGACGAGGCAAGGCGAAGCACCAAGACGAGGAAGAAACAAAGTAGCCGTTTGTTTGTGCAAAGACATTGATTGTTCCTACGGACAAGGCCTGGAGGTGGCTGGATTGATTCCGTCTTGGTTTCTAGGTCGGTTTTGGTATTTCTTTGGGAACAAGTTGTATAGGAGGCCTATATAATGTATATAAGTCGTGCTTTAGAGAGTGTGGGTTGTATCGTACTCGTTTTTCTCAATAGAATTGGGGTTTTTGGGGTCTGGACGTAGCTAGCAATCTTACAAGTGATCCACCTTACAACATCGTGATCTTGTTCTTTATTTTTCATTACACTGTTGCTCGTTCGAGATGATAACAAACTGGTATCAGAGCTTAGGTCATCGATTTCCCAAGATAAGGTGGAGCTAAAGAGCTAGGGTTTCAGAATATGTGAAAGTCATAGCTAGGGTTTCCTAATCAAGGTGGAGCACACAATTTGGGGTGACAGATCAGGACTATGAGCTGAAGAGAAGATGTCCTGGCAATGATCAAGATCGGCATCTTTTCCGGGAGAAACAACTGCAGGTTGCGAATCAAGATATGTGCTTTGTTGATACAGCAAAATCCGTGATTGCCATGGGCCTCTAAAAATGGGTTGCCGATACAACCATTGCTGAGTATGAGACTCATCTAGAGTGGATGTGGCAAAACTTTGCCTATGGGGGTTCTGACTGTCAGAGTTCGGGTGGATGACGGCGGTCAACGGAAGCTACGATGATATCTGTTCAAACAGTAGAGAAAAGAGACATGTGGACGAAGGAAGAACTCAACAGTTGCAGATTTACTGTAAGTGGAGGTTACTTCGGAGGATAGTTTAGTTCTCTAAGCTCTGTTGGGGGACGGGGAATGGAATTCGTTCTCTCGACGAGGAAGCGAATTCGGAATACGGGAATCTCTGACGAGGGACACAACGCGTGCAAGGGGGAGGCGTATGAGGAACGTGAAAGGGGGAACATATGAGACGCATGATAGGGTGATATTGCAGGAATTCGATGAGAATTGGAGTAATTTGGCAAAATGTTGCAGGAATTCGGTAAGAATTGGAGCAACGTGTTGGGGAGGGGGGTTTGTTGTAGGGACTCAGTGAGAGTTTGAACAAAAACAATCTTATTGTAGGAGTTGATTGGTGGGAGTTGGAATAACAAACAAGGGATTCGATCGTAGGAACTGGGCTGGAGTTGGGGTATCGGTAGAGTTTCGATTGTAGGAACTCGAATTCAAGGGAAGGTGGAGATTGTTGGGAATTATGCTTTGAAAAGCCTAAGGAAGATTTGAGAGGAATTAGAGACGAAGCACCAAGACGAGGAAGAAACGAAGGAGCTGTCTGTTTGTGCAAAGACATTGGTTGTTCCTACAGACAAGGCCTAGAGGCGGCTAGATTGTTTCCATCTTGGTTTCTAGGTCGGTTTTGGTATTTGTTTGGGCACAAATTGTATAGGAGGCCTATATAAAGGCTATAAGTCGTGATTTAGAGAGTGTGGGTTGTATCGTACTTGTTTCTCTCAATAGAATTGGGGTTTTGGGAGTGTGGACGTAGCAAGCAATCGTACTAGTGACCCACCTTACAACATTGTGATCTTTTTCTTTATATTTCATTAATACTGTTGCTTGTTCGAGATCATAACAAACTGATATCAGAGCTTAGGTCAACGGTTTCCCAAGATCAAGGTGGAGCTAAAGAGCTAGGTTTTCACAATCTATGAAATTCGTAGCTAGGGTTTCCCAATCAAGGTGGAGCACCCAATTTGGGGTGACAGATCTGGACTATGAGCTGAAGAGAAGATGTCATGTCGATGATCAAGATCGACATCTTTTCCGGGAGAGACAATCGCAGGTGGCGAATCAAGATATGTGCTTTGTTGAAACAGGAAGATTTGTGGTTTCCATGGGCCTCTAAAAAAGGGTGGCAGATACAACCATTGCTGAGTATGAGACTCAGCAAGAGTGGATGTGGCAAATTGTTGCGTATGGGGGTTCTGACTGTCAGAGTTTTGGCGCGATGACGGCGGTTAAGTAAGGCTATGGTTAAATCTGTTCAAACGGTAGACAAAAGAGACACAATTGGACGTAGGAAGAACTCAAGAGTTACAGATTTGCTGTAAATTGAGGGTACTTTAGAGGATGGTTTAGTTCTCTAAGCTCTGTTGGGGGACGGGGCATGGAATTCGTGCTCTCGACGAGGAAGCAGATTCGGAATACGGGAGTCTTTGATAAGGGACACAACGCGTGCAAGGGGGCGACGTTTGAGGAACGTGAAAGGGGGCACATATGAGATGCATGATTGGGTGATATTGCAGGAATTAATTCGATGAGAACTGGAGTAATTTGGCAAAATGTTGGTAAGAATTGGAGCAACGTGTTGGGAAGGGGGGTTTGTTGTAGGGACTCGGTGGGAGTCTGAACAGCAAACGATCGCAATCTTATTCTAGGAGTTGATCGGTGGGAGTTGGAAAAACAAACATGGGATTCGATCGTAGGAACTCGGGTAGAGTTGGGGCATCGGTAGGGTTTCGATTGCAGGAACTTGAATTGAAGGCAAGGTGGAGATTGTTGGGAATTATGATTTGAAAAGCCTAAGGAGCTTGGCGAGAAACTAGAGACGAAGTACCAAGACGAGGAAGAAACGAAGGAGCTTCTTCTTCGTGCGAACACACCGAGTGTTCGTATGAACATGTTCGTGTGAAGATAGTGGCTGTTCCTGCGTGTCGGTATGTATTATTCATCACATGATGCATACATTATAGGGCTTCACTGGAACTTCGTTATATTTTATCTCAAAGTACATTCAACATCAATAAATTAATACTCTTTTCATTGGAGATTTTTTTTTTTTATTTGGCGAGATTATTCGTTTATAGAACATTCATTTAACCCCTTTACCTAATTCGGGACTGGAGAAAAGTACTCGTATGGCTAGATTATCGCTTATCGAACGTTCATTTGTGAGGTTTTACTGTATTTGCCTCATTTATTGGGGATTTGTAAAACAACCACATTTATTTTGTTAATTAGGAAGAAAGCGAATTCGATCTCTTCGTAACGGACAGACCAGCAAGATTGGTCAATTGATATTTTTGTACGTTCATGAGCCCAACAAATGCTTAAGTATCATTTCACAATCATAACACATCATTAAAAAATGATACTCCAACAATCGAACACAGCTATACTCACCCAACTTTGGTACCTCGATCGCACCTCCAGCGAACTTGAACGCTATAGCAGGTCCATCGAGTCTAACTTTATTCTTATCGTAACATAAGTTTAAAAAACATCCGGGTCAGGGATTGGTTTCCCTTTTGCGGCCTTTCTCAACTCGTTTTACACATCGTTCACAACCGGATCGGGAAGATAGGTTAAAGTTGTCCCTGAGTCGATTACAATATTATCCTTTCTGCCACTAGGATTCGGTGATTTTGTGCTTCCAAGTGGAAATGTTTTATTTCCAAGTTTGACGCTTTCTAGTGTCAGCTGATAGAAATCAGGAAAATCAGCTGTCTTTACTATTGGAGTAGAAACTACCCCTGGTCCTGACACCACAGCATCGTCGCCAAAGCTAATTTTGCCCGTCGTATTAGAACTTTGATCGTTATTGGTGAAGCAATAGGAGAATTTCCCATTGTTTGGGCCATTAAATTGGTTTGCGAACGATCCTTTCCCAAGTCCGAGGTCGATGATGCCTGTTTCTGCGCTGTTGAACAAGCCCTGGTCAGCGTATCCACAAAAATTAAGTCTGGTACCAAGGTTTTTCCAAAGGTGAATATTTCAATACCGACTACTCCAATGGAATATGAGCCGTCCCCATAAGTAGATTGATACTGGAATTGTTTGCCTTCCGGGGCACAAGAAGTCATAGTGCCGCTGAGGGTTTTGCACTTGTAAGAGGAGCATAACACCGTCTTATATGTTGATGATTTCTTTGGATCAAATAAAGGGTAACCTTGCAGGTAGCATCCATCACAAGGCGAGCATTGGGTCCATGATAGGTCGCTACCCGTATCTATTATGCCATAGACCGGTTTAGGTGGTGTTCCAATGGACAGTTTGATGAGAAATTCAAACTGCGCCGGTAGTACTGAGGCCCGGAGGTTTCGTTTCCGTCTCGAAACTAGCTGTCTCAAGTAGGCAGCACGGGAATGAGAACGAATAACGACATTTCTTAGGCGGTGAGAGTGGGTTTCGGATGCATTGTAGAATGGGGATAGAGGAGAGTCACGGTGGATGAGATCAACTGTGAAACTACTAGCAGATGAAAGAATTGAGAGTTGAATGAGGAAAGGTGAAGCAGAGGATAGAAGAAAGAAGGTAGTTTCACCGTGGTTGAATGAAGTAATGGTGTGAAGCAGAGGATGGCTGATGAAATAATCCGGAGCATGGATTTTTCTCTTTAAGTAGTAAAATAGGACATTTTTTTCGAAAAAAAAAAATAATGAACAATAATATAGATATTTAACTTTAATGGTATCCATCAATGCTGGAAATCACCATGAATGCTTCACTACTTATTCAATTCTTATATGCCCAATCTGTTGCGGAATCCGGCAATATCCGCTTCACTCCAGAATCACTCGTGCACTGGTGAAACAAAGCTTAAACACAACTCACAGAAAAGAAAAGGTTGAACACAGAGATTACGTGGTTCGGCTGAAAGCCTACGTCCACGGAGCAACCAGAAATCAGTATACTTCACTCAGAGAAAGATTACAATTCAGGCAGTGTTACACACCGCGACTCACTCGATGTGATTCTCACTGTTTTCTCTCTTCTCTTGTAATTGCTACAACTACAAGTGATTGCTTGATTCATTCAGTACAATAACTGACAAATATATAGAGATGATTAGTAGTCTTCCATTTATTTTCTTCCGACAACCATCTTGGCGCCGCGATTTACTTCGGCGGAAAATCTCGCGTGCTCGAGATACTTGACTTTCGACACCGGCCAATTTGTCAAAGATTGTGAGCCACCGCCCACGTGCTTACAATCTCCACCTTGGCGAAAAATCGGTGAGGTTCGGGGTCCGTCGTGTACTGAACTCTGGTTGCTCTTTCGGTGTTACGACTGAGATACGAGCCAAGTCCACACACCGTGTAAACTTGACCCTGCTGACCACCTTGGTCAACATGTCAGCTGGATTTTCTTCAGTGTCTATTTTCACTAGACACATACCGTCTTCATTTATAATCTCTCGGATAAAATGAAAACGAACTTCAATATGCTTTGTCATGGAGTGATATACTTGTTTCTTTGCTAGATGAATAGCACTCTGACTATCACAGTGTACCTCCACCTACTTCTGATGCACCCCCAAGTCTGATATTAAACCACAAATCGATATGGCTTCTTTAATGGCTTCTGAAACCGCCATATATTCTGCTTCCGTGGTTGACAAAGCAACTGTTGACTGCAGCGTTGACCTCCAGCTGACCGGTCCACCTGCCATGGTGAATAAATAACTTGTGGTTGATCTTCTTTTGTCCTGATCACCTGCATAATCTGAATCAACATACCCCACAAGATATTCTTCATTCTTCATATTCTTCTGATACACCAATCCCACATCTCTAGTACCCTTTAGATACCTCAATATCCATTTCGCAGCTTCCCAATGCTTCCTGCCTGGATTATGCATATATCTACATACTACCCCAATAGCTTTTGCAATACCGGTCTTGTACATACCATCATATACATCAAGCTCCCAATTAAGCTAGCATATAGGACATGTTGAATATATTTTCTTTCTTCATTGGTAGTAGGAGATAATTGGGCACTTAGCTTAAAATGGGATGCCAATGGAATACTTACAGACTTTGTATTCTTTTCCATAACAAACTTCCGGAGTACCTTCTTCAAGTACTGCTTTAGTGTTAAGCTAATCGTGCCAACCTTTCTGTCTCGGGTAATCTCCATTCCAAGAATTTTCTTAGCCTCGCCAAGATCCTTCATCTCGAACTCCTTCTTCAAATGGATTTTCAATTTCTCAATTTCTTGATTGCTCTGTGCTGCAATCAACATATCATCGACATACACAAGCAAATATATAAAGGAACCATCATGCAACTTCTTGAAATAAACACAGTGGTCATACTGACTCCTGCAATATTTCTATTCCTTCATAAATTGATCAAACCTTTTGTACCATCTTCGCAAAGATTGCTTTAGTGCGTAAAGCGATCTCTTTAGTTTGCAAACCCAATCTTCTCTACCCTTAACCAGGAACCCATCTGGTTGAGACATCAAAATCTCCTCGTCCAAATCTCCGTTCAGGAAAGCTGTCTTAACATCCAGTTGTGCCAACTACAAATCATACTGTGCTACCAAGGCTAATAGAATTCTAATCGAACAATGTTTCACAATTGGTGAGAATACCTCATTGTAGTCGATTCCTTCTCTTTGTGCAATTCCCTTTGCAACCATTCTAGCCTTCAACCTGACACCGTTCTGGTACTGTTGATCTTCATTCTTCGCATAGACCCATTTGCAACCAATTGCTTTTCTTCCATTCGGCAGTTTCATAAGCTCCCACGTTCCATTCTTGTGTAAGGACTCCATCTCTGCACACATTGCAATGTTCCACAATGTACATTCTGAGCTCATCAGGGATTCTTTATAGGAGACTGGAACATCGTCTTCAATAATGGGAATTGCATATGCCACTCTATCTCTCAATCGAGCAGGCAACACAATCTGCCTTGGGGGTCTATTCACTACAATTGATTCGTGTTTTTGAGGCTCTTCTGATGAAGTCTCCTCTCCTTCATCTTCTTCGTATTCTTCTTCTTCAGTTGGTGGTGGTTGTTCACTTGTCGGGGATTCAGTAGGGGTCTTTTCTACCTCCACCTCCAACACGCCTTTGTTGGCATTGCCATCTTCTTTTGGAATTTCTTTCGGCGAGCTCTTCAACAACTTGCCTTCATCGAAGGTAACATCTCTGCTAAATACAAATTTCTTCTATTCTAGGCACAATAACCTGTAACCCTTCACCACAAGAAAAACCAAGAAATGCGGCTTTCTTTGATCTGGGGGCAAGTTTACTTTCTGTCACATGATAATAGGCAGGACTACCAAATGTTCGCAAAGATTCATAATCAGTAGCAGGTTTTCCTGTCCACACCTCAATTGGTGTTCAACCCTCCAGCGCCGCTGAGGGTAACCGATTCACAAGATGACTTTCATATGTGACTCCTTCGGCCCAGAACCTCTTGCTCAAACCTGAGTTAGATAGCATGCATTTAGCTTTCTCGAGCAAGGTTCTGTTCATTCTCTCCGCCAGGCCATTCTGCTGCGGAGTCTTCCTCACGGTAAAGTGCCTCTTGATTCCTTCATCTTGACAAAGCTTCAAGAATGGATCATATGTGTACTTTCCACCATTATCTGATCTCAAGAACTTTATCTTTCTACCTGTCTGAGTCTCGACCATCTTTTTCCATATCAAGAAAATAGGGAGTACCTCATTCTTATGCTTCATTGTGTATACCCAGCCTCTTCTAGAGAAGTCATCAACGAAAGTAACGAACTAATGCATACCTCCCAAAGAAGCATTTACTTTGGGACCCCATACGTCTGAATGTACGTAATCAAGGATTCCTCTCGTCTGATGAACTGCAGTTCCAAACTTCACTCTGGTCTGCTTCCCTAATACACAATGTTCGCAAAATTCAATCTTACAAGTCCTGACACCTTTCAGGAGACCTTGCTTTGCTAGTCCTTGCATCGCCTTTTCGCTGGCGTGACCGAGTCTCATGTGCCAAATTCTCGTCGTGTAAGGAGCTCCATCAGCTGCAGCTGCAACTCCACCAACCACGGTCTTCCCTTGTAAGTGATACATGTTTCTCTGTCGAATGCCCTTGAGAACAATCAGGGCACCCTTTGAGATCTTCATGACACCGTCTTCAAAAGTAATCTTAAATTCCTTGGATTCTAAAGCACCAACAGAAATCAAATTCTTCTTCAGTTCAGGTACATACCACACATTTGGCAGTAGTCGGATGGTACCGTCGTGTAGCTTCAGCTGGGATAGAACCCATTCCTTTCTTCTCGCAGGCTTGATCATTACCCATCAACACTGTGCCACCATTAACCAGTTCCAAACTGGTAAACATGTTCTTGTCGAGGCACGTATGGTATGAACATGCTTAATCGAGTATCCATTCATCTGAACTGTAGTCACTTGTAGAAGCAAGGAAAAAATTAGTGTCTACGTCATCGACCTGAGCCACACTTGCATGCGTTTTATCCTTCAGCTTCGGACAATCCTTCTTCCAATGTCCCTTCTGGAAACAGGAACCACATTCATCTATTGCTGGCATTCTTCTCCGATTTCCTGAACCTCTCGATTTGGATCGAGAGTGGTTCTTATTTGACTGATTTCTGTTGTTGGATCTCCCCTTGGCGACCATGACTACGGATTTGTCATTTTGAAAGGCTCTATCCTTCCTTCGAACTTCGTTGTTCATCAAAGCGTCTGATACATGTTTGTAACTGATCGAATCTTTGCCATTGAGGAGAGTGGTAGCAAAGTGATCATATGCATCAGGCAGGGAGCATAACAAGACCATCGCCTTGTCTTTGTCTTTGATATCTTCGTCAACATTCAATAAATCTACTATCAACTTATTGAAATTATTGAGATGATCAACCATGGGAGTACCTTCTCTGTACTGGAACCGAAACAACTTTCGTTTCATGTACAGTCTATTATGGATGCTCTTCATCATGTACTTGTCTTCTATCTTCTTCCACAGCACCTTGGCCATGCACTCCCTCATGACAAAATACTTGAAATCCTTCACGAGACATAGCCGAATCGAGCCACAAGCTACTCGATTCAGGTTTGTCCATTCTACTTCTTCCATATCACTGGGTTTGGCCTCCAGTGTTATGTGCAGTCCTTGTTGAACGAGAACATCCATAACTTGGCATTGTCACATGCCAAAGGTAGTACGCCGTCAAATTTCTCCACCTCGAACTTTGCATTCAAAACCGACATTCTTCGTGTGCACGTACTAGAACTGAATGGAGCACTGTTGTTGGTGGTTTCCTGTGAGGCTGCAGTAGGCTCTGGTACTGATTCGGTATCAGACATTTAGGTTTGTGCAAGATGTAAAATTTTGCACCCACCAATAACTTCGTGATGTCTGAAAATACTAGTACCACTTGTTTTAGGAAAACAGTGTACTATTGATCTACGAACTGCAGGACTTCTGTACTGCGAGCTGGTTTACCAAGTACACCCAAAAAATAACTTCTTGTGTGACTGAAAACTCAGCCAACAAAGCCACGTGGCTTCTTTTGATGAAAAATCAGCAAAGCATTTAATGCTTCTCATTTTTTCTCCAAAAATGGTGCTGCTAGTTGATAAGATTTTGACTTTTCAATCAAAAACAAATCCAACACTTCACCAGTTCAAACTCTTATACAATGGAGAGTGTTCTCTTGTTCTCAGAGAGAAATGGGTGGCACACACCACATGGCAGTGCCTTCAAGTAGCACTACCTTCTTCAGTTCCTTTTTTTCGACTTGAAAAAAATAGGAGTTCAGCTCTTTGAGGTCAGAGCAGCGGCAACAGGTACATGCCTCTACTTTTTTTTCGACTTCTCGAGTTCTTCGGCTTCTCGTCTGGAGCTGCTTCGTCTGCCGGAAAATAATTTCGGCTTCGCCGGAAATTATCATCTGGATCTGATACCAATTATTGCAGAATCCGGCGATATCCGCTTCACGCCAGAATCACCCGTGCACTAGTGAAACCAAGCTTAAACACAACTCACAGAAAAGAAAAGGTTGAACACAGAGATTACGTGGTTCGGCTGAAAGCCTACGTCCACGGAGCAACCAGAAATCAGTATACTTCACTCAGAAAAAAATTTACAATTCAGGCAGTGTTACACACCGCGACTCACTCTATGTGATTCTCACTGTTTTCTCTCTTCTCTTTTAATTGCTACAACTACAAGTGATTGCTTGATTCATTCAGTACAACAACTGACAAATATATGATTAGTAGTCTTCCATTGGTTTTCTTCCGACAACAATCTCGGTGCCGCGATTTACTTCGACGGAAAATCTGGAGTGCTCAAGATACTTGACTTTCGACACCGGTCAACTTGTCAAAGATTGTGAGCCACCGCCCATGTGCGCACACAATCAAAACGACGAAAATACTAAATGTCCCCTTATGTTGAAACAATAATAATCACTTGTTGAATGCTGTTGTATAAAGGAGAAAACTACCGGCGATACCGTCTCCATGATTGTATCCATCTGTCTACTGAAAAATATGAATGTCAACTTTTTTTTTTCTTCTTTTTTTTTTGCATTATTTCTGAAAAATAATTACCCATTATGGGCATGAATTTTACTCACGGCAGTTTTTCCAAGGTCAGTAATTACATTTTAATGTAAAATAACAACTATCAATTATGATGAATCGTTTTTTCCACTCAAAAAGGTATCATTAATAAAACAGTCCTCAATTGTTATCATATAGTTTTTTACTCTAATTACCAGTGTATTCTAATTTTTTTTTTGTATTGACCGAATTTAAGGCCGTTTAAGAGTAACTGTCGCAGTTTACGATCATCTATATATTATATAAAATCAAGCGACATGGTCCTTATTTTTATGAAAACTTTTTAGGATTTTTAACCCTTAATGTACCTATATTATTGGACTTGTGACACTTAACATACTGCTTTATGAATCTACCATGATAATTGCCTGCTTTATTCAAAATTTTGACACTTACCTAACACATTATCAATTTACCATGAAAACCATTGTGCTATTCAAATTTGTGACAAATAGCCTAGTCTAAGTTACGGAAAGTAACGAGAATTGTGCACACTTAGGAAATGACACGTTTGTATCCTTTATGTACCCCTTCATTAACTAAGGAAAACTGCCACATTTCATAAAGTTTACACAATTCTGGTTACTTTCCGTAGCTTAGAGTAGGCTATTTGTCAAAAATTTGAGTTGTGCATGTGGATTTCATGGTAAATTTGATAATGCAGTGGGTTAATTATCACACATTTGAATCTTGCAGGTAGTTGTCATGGTAAATTCATACTGCAGTAGGTTAAGTGTCACAAGTTCAATAATGCTGGTAGGTTTAAGGTAAAAAAGTCAAACTTTTTAATATATTTAGCGTTGAACAGGCTGGAAAAGGAAACAACTTTCTAGTGGTGAAGCTGTAATATTCACTCTGAGAGGCCTCAATGACTTTTTAGGGTCTGACACGAAACTGAATCAAGGCGTTGATTCGAGTAGCAGAAGCAACAACCGGAGAGGAAAAATGAAGAGAAATCGTCTCTATGGCTCGTAATAGTTCAATACTATAAAATGTTGAGTTATGTCCACAAGCTGGACAAATATAGCTAAAACCCTAATATATATAAAAAATAGCAACATACCCAATATGGCCCTAAACGTTTTCCTTATTAAAAGAGACATGTTGGCAAAAATTCTACCAAAACAAGGTTAATTTGAGGTTATAATCAGAAACCGAAATAGCATGAAATAGTTAAAAAAAAAAAAAAAAAAAAAAAAAAAAAAAAAAAAACAGAAACTAAATCTTTGTTAAGACTGGTCAATCAGCAGGATTTGGAGATGAAGAGGACCTCGGGACCTTGTGTGTCTCGTTAAGAGCTTTCTAGATTGGTGTCGCAATGGTCATTATGAATCCCATAGAAAAAGTTGTGGCCAAAACTCCGCAACAACCCCAATTAATGTAATTAATTATGCCCCTTGTACTTATCTTCAACATCATGGTAGTTAAGTGCCAAATTATTCGCGTTTCACAGTTCTGCTTCTTCTGTATCATCCTCTCTTGCATCAGTCGGCCCGTGTTGGAAAGAACTCGTCCTGGAGTTGTTGCCACTGTCTCATAATCAGTAAATCAAGGAGCGAGGTTATTCCTATTGAACATGTTAGATGTCTTCAGGTGAATTGGAAGATGCAAGCTGTGAGCATTCTCATTGCTCACTTGCCTCATCTCACATGGCCCAATCTTCCAATTTTTTATCTTATTTACTCGCCAACAAGAAAACGATCACGACTCATGACCACACATACATAATCAGAAACATCAAATAATATATGACGAAGTTTCTTGTCCACCCTCGCCTTGTACTTGTTATTTTTCTCGTCAATTTTGTGCTTCACCGGATCATGAATGCAACGTAGGTGCTCTGCCATCTCCTCTTCCTTTGTGTTGATTTATCCTATGTGGGAAATAAGGGCTAAGTCGAGCACACTTGAAGAATTCAGGGCATAAGAATTACGAAATTGATTCAAGTGGGTTCTTCAGCTAGGTAAGCGGCAACAAGAAAACTCTGCTTCAAAGCTAAGTCCCATAGTTTTGTTTTGATTCTGCAAGACATTTTAGTAGATTTCCCAAACTGAGATTCACAACACAGTTTTACCGTTTGTCTACGGTTGATATGCGTTGCTAAAGTTCAAATGAGTTCCTAGTTTCTCCCCAAAACTATTATGGACCTGACTCGTAAACTTCGTGTCACGATATGAAGAGATGGAAAGTGAAACCCCAGGAAACTGCACAATCTCCCTGAAATAAAGGTGAGAAATACACACAACATCAATAGTATTCTTGGATGATAAAATGCGACATCTTGGAGAACCTGTCAACAACTACTAGAATAGAATATGTCGCCCTTTTCGTTGGGGTTGGGGTAAGCCAAGTAAAAAATCCATGCTAACATCAAACCTTGATTGATTAATAGGTAACAAAGTCTAAAGACCTACATTGGTAAGATCTCCATTGTAACGCTAGCACATATAACATCGATCCACATAACATGCCACATAACTACTTAACTTTGGCCACTAAAATTCATAATAAATTGAACCAGTGTCTTATCTTTACAAAATTAGTGCTCATCATTGTGGAGCTAAGTGATAATTTTTTGTAGCAAGGTATAATCTGAAATAAACAACTGCTGCCTCCTAGATAGATAATCATTATGCTAATAAACTCATGGAGCTGGCCATGAGTTACCTCCTAAGTGTCCTCCCAAAAGAAGGATCGGACTCATACATGTATGCAAGCTCCTCAAATCCTGAAACTTCACTACTCATGGTGGTGAGAAGCACGCTGCAACAAATCAAAGCATCTACCACGTGGTTTAAACTTCCTTCTTGGTGATTCAGCGCAAAGGTGAATTCATGTAAGTACGCCACTCACTTGGCATGCCGCCTACTCATCTTGTGTAGCACATTGATATATTTTACAACCTCAAGATCAGTGAGTATAATAAATCCTTATTTATTAAATTATTACAATAATGCTTCAGAGGCGGAATTATGGCATTGAATTCCACATTATTTGTTGTGTACTTCGTCTTGGACCCTGAGAACTTTTTACTTGAGAACATAATCAGATTCCCAAATGGACTAAGAAAACATCCATTCCACACACCCTATGCGTCATAGTTAACCTCAAACACCTTGTCAAAGTATGGGAAATAAATGGTGCCTTAGTGATTTTTTTCTTTATATGCTCGAATTTGGACTCGGCCTAATGAGACCTCTCGAAATCACGCCCCTTGAGATACTCAGTGATCGGTGAAATCAAAGTGCTGAAACTCCTGATGAACCTGCGATAGAATGATGCCAAGACATGGAATTTGCGAATGTCGTGCAATGTCCTTGGCCTAGGACACTCCACGATTTCCTCAACCTTGGATGGATCTATATCAACACCATAAGTAGATACCACAAATCCAAGAAACTACGGAGAATTATTACAAAAATAACACTTTTTATGTTGATGAATTGATTTTCCGCCTTAAGCACCTAAAAACATAGCGTAGATGATCAAAACGGATAGTACAAGTAGGGCTGTAAATAGGAATGTTTTCAAAATAAACGACCTCAAACTTCCACATAAAAGGCTTCAGAACCCGTTACATAAACAACATGAACGTGTTTGGTGCGTTGGATAGCAAAAAAGGCATAACCATCAACTCGTACAAGCAATGAGGCGTCTTAAACATTGTCTTCCACTCATCACAAAGCCTTATTTAAATTGAAACAAGATGAGTCTGAACATATTCAAGCACTATTTTAAAGTTTTTGTTAGTTCAAGAACGACGTAACTTAGATCATGTAGTGCAGTGTATAGGGTTATTATAAATAATCAGAGACTCTTTATTTAGATACTCTATGATACACGCAGTTTTACTACCATTCTCTATATCAGCTTCATCATCTGGATCATTCTTGTTCAAACTCAAATATGCAAAACATTCACTCAAGGAACCATCATTGCTTTCATAAAAAATAACATGAATACTTTCCTCAATAACTTTGGTTCTATTATTAAAAACTCCATAGGCTTTGCTTGTCAAAGAGTAACCCAGAAAAAATCCTTCATCACTTCCATCATCAAATTTGCAAAGATTGTCTTTTCCATTGTTATGTACAAAGCAAGTGCCGCCAAAATGTTTAAAATAAGAAATACTTGGCTATCTGGATTTAAACTGTTCATAGGGTTTTTTCTTCAAAATAGGTCAGATCAAGTACGTGCTTCAAATATAGTTGGCAGTATTAACAGCTTCTACCCGAAAATACTTTGCCAAATTGTTTTCCAAAATCATTTTCCTATACATGTCCTCAAGGGTTCTGTTTTACCTTTCCACTACCAAATTCTGTTGAGGAGTTCTATGAGCTGAAATATTGTGAGCAATTACATGTTTGCACAAAATAAATCGAACTCTGATCAAACTCTCTACCATGATCACTCCTAATAGAAGCAATAGGTAAGTTTTTTGAAGTTTGTAACTCATTACAAAGTTTTGAAAACTCAGACAAGGCTTCAGAATTTTCTCTTATAAACATAACCCAATTAAAACTAGAAAAGTCATCAACAACAAATAGCATGTACTGATTACCCTTTGGAGTTTTGACTCTAATAGGACCACAAAGATCTATATGAAGCATTTCAATAGATCTATAAGTACTTACAAAGTTATTTGGCTTAAAAGAGCTCCTTGTCTGAGTACGAGCTTTGCATACCTCTTCATACTTGAATTTTATGGATGACAATCCTCTGACTTAGTCTTTAGATACCGGTTTGTTCAGAGTGTGCATGTTCACATTGTTAGGTTTTGACGAAGGTAACGCAGCGAAATAAAAAAAATTAATTTCTACTCAAAGCCCACCAAGGATCACAGGAAGAGACATCATAACATGATAAGGGACATAGTAGTTATGTACCTTTTGATTTGGGTGATCACATGAAGAATATTATCCTCGTCTCTACGGTTGATCCACGTCTAGAGGTGTGATCTAGGTCTTCATTCTCAAGTGTTATCTTGCACCGGAGGAAGAGGGAAGAAGGAATCAAGCAACCAAAGGAAGCAAAGGGAGGGGTACGGCCCTCCCTTTGAGCCGAGGGGAAGGGAGGGGGGCGGACACAAGGGGTTCGGCCCTTGTGATCTTGCTCTCTCTCTTGCTTTCTCTCCCACTCTCTTGTGTTATGTATAATAACATTAGTGGGGAACGAATCAAGAGCCTCCTTTATATAGTCCAACAACTCCTTTTTAAGTACATAAAGTTCCTTCCTAGTTCTACATGAACTTGGATTAATACCTTCCTTGCATATTATTCCTACTAAGTTTTCAAGGTGTTGCAAATTGATCCTTCTTATTATTAATCATATTAATTAATACCAAATATTGTTCTACTCTATTTGACGTGTGACCCCATAAGTTTCTACTTAGTTGATAGTAACTTATAACTAACATGTAACGGTGTCTAGCAACACATCCATGCAACCCAACTAATAGAAATAGTCCGTGATCCCGACAAACCTTTGTGCCCAATATCTTATATTGCACTTTCCCTTTGTCTCCATATCCGGATTGGACACGATACATAAATAGTCACACTCGTATATTCAATCCATAGTTCCTCGATCCTGGGAATATTCTTATGCAAGATAACATCAATATCTCCATATTGATTTATCTGAGTATGGCCAGACATTCAATAAGCCTCATCCCTCGAGTGGTCGTGGATATTTACTCCCATTATGTGGGAGGGACAAGTCCTCTCTACATCACTACGATCTCTAAGCTTGCTTCCTATCATGCCCGATAGCTATCTTTATGATTAACCAGTTACGGTGTAACGTTTGATAACATCAAAACACGATATTTCACAACTAGAGTATCTAGTGACTTAAAGTCTAAGGATTGAAATTATATTAGCACTACGAGAAGCGATTGTGACTTTAACATAATCTAATGTATCCTTCTCGTTGTGTGTAAATCCAGTATGCCATTAAACTTAATGCATACCCATGTGTTAGACTTGATATCTCCATACCAATCTACCCACATACTAGTCTATATTTGATCGTCCCATTAATCAATATAATGGACTAGGGATATTTAAGATAAACAACACATTGTATCTAAGGACTTCATTATATTAAATATCACAATATATAATAAATGAATATTCTAGCCAATAACATTGTTCATACTAAATATTAGACTGCCTCTAGGGAATGTATTCCAATTGTCTCCCACTTGCACTAGAGCCAATCTGGTGCATCTCGTATGCCTATAGATCTAGCGTTCCCTTCATGCTTTCGCTGCGCAAGATGTTTTGTGAGCGGATCTGAAAGATTGTCATCCGTTGGAATCTTGCACATATTGACATCTCCTCGATCGATCATATCACGAATAAGATGGAATCTCCTAAGTACATGCTTTAATTTCTGGTGTGATCTTGGTTACTTGGCTTGTGCGATTGCCCCTGAGTTGTCACCGTAAAACTCAATGGAATCCACGATTCTAGGGACCACACCGAGCTTAGTGATAAACTTCTTTATCAAAACTGCCTCTTTTTCTGCTTCCTCAGCAGCAATGTACTCAGCTTCTGTTGTAGAATCACCAACTGTCCCTCGCTTGGAACTCTTCCAGCTTACAGCTTCTCCATTCAGGCAAAACACGTATCCAGACTCCGATCTATAGTCATCTTTGTCAGTTCGGAAGCTTGCATCAGTGTAACCGATTACACTAAGCTCTTCCTTACCTCCAAATATCTAGAACGCATCCTTAGTTCTTCTCAAGTACCTTAGGATGTTCTTGACAGCAATCCAGTGACTCTCACCCGTATTGGACTGATATCTGCTCACCATACTCAAAGCGTATGATATGTCTGGTCTAGTACACAACATCGTACATGATGGATCCTATGGCCGAAGCATAGGGTATCCTACTCATGCGGTTCTTCTCAATCTCATTGCAGGTACAATCATTCTTAGAAAGACTGAATCCGTGTGACATGGGCAAGAATCCCATTTTGGAATCTTGCATGTTGAACCTCTTCAAAACCTTGTCTATATATGTACTTTGACTTAGGCCGAGCAGCATTCTAGATCTATCCCTATAGATCTTTATACCAAGTATATAGGCTGCATCTCCTAAGTCCTTCATTGCAAGACACTTTCCTAGCCAATCTTTACCAGATTGCAGAGTAGGAATGTTGTTCCCAATGATTAGTATGTCATCCACATACAAGACCAGAAATACTAAGAGCTCCCACTAACCTTCTTGTAAACACAAGGCTCATATTCGTTCTTGATGAAGCCAAACTCTTAGACCGCGTCATCAAAACGTTGATTCCAGCTCCTAGAAGCTTGCTTTAATCCATAAATGGATCTTTGCAGCTTACAGACTTTATTGGCATTCTATGAATCCTCAAAACCCTCTGGTTGTGTCATGTACACATCCTCGAGGAGGTTCCCATAAAGGAACACTGTTTTGACATCCATCTGCCAAATCTCGTAGTCGTAGTATGCTGCAATAGCAAGTAGGATTCGAATGGATTTAGTCATGGCGACTGGTGAAAAGGTCTCAACATAGTCAATACCATGAATCTGTCTATACCCTTTGGCTACCAATCGCCTCTTATAGGCAACTACCTTGCCAACCATTTCGGTCTTCTTCTTGAAGATCCATTTGCACCCTATGGGCCGATCCCCTTCGGGTGGTTCCACCAAAGTCCATACTTTGTTGGTGTACATGGAATCCATTTCAGATCTCATGGCTTCTAGCCACTTCTTGGATTCTGGGCCTTTCATGGCCTCCCTGTAGGTTGCAGGCTCATCATCCATGAGTGATACGTCATCAGGCTCAGTCATGAGAAGTCCGTACCTCTCTGGCTCATGATGCACTCTTCCTGATCTACGAAGTTCCTGTGTTACCTGAACAGGTTCTTCCACAACAGCTTGCTGTTCCTGTTCATGTTCCATCATCGGTTCACTCATTTGTGGTTCTTGAATATCTTCAAGTTCTACAACCCTCCCACTTGCTTCTTTAGAGACAAACTCTCTTTCTATAAACACGCTGGTCCAAGCAACAAACACTTTGTTCTTGGTGGGATTGTAGAAATAATATCGTTTAGTTTCCTTAGGATATCCCATAAATTTACAATTATCTTCTTTGGGCCCGAGCTTGTCTGTTTGTAGACGTTTTACATAGACGTCGCAGCCCCAAATCCTAATAAACGACACTATGGACGCTTCCCAGTCCATATCTCATATGGTGTCTACATGAATGATTTGGATGGAACACGGTTAATGGTAAAAGCTGTTGTCATTAGAGCATGTCCCCAAAAGGATATCGGAAGATCCGTTTGAGACATCATAGATCGCACCATATCTAATAGTGTGTGATTCCTCCTCTCGGACACGCCATTGTGGAATTCCGGGTGGAGTGAGGTGGGATGGAGTGAGGTGGGATACTATCCCACACTCTCTAAGATACTCATCAAACTCCTGGCTTAAGTATTCTCCTCCATGATCCGATCGTAGAGCCTTAATACTTTTACCAAGTTGCTTCTCTAATTCATTCTTGAATTCCTTGAACAATTAAAAGGATTCGGATTTGGCCTTCTTAAGGTATACAAATCCATATCTACTAAAATCATTAGTAAACGTAATGAAGTAGGAGTAACCACCTCTGGCAGGCGTGGGGAACGACCCATATCATCAGTATGTATGAGTTCCAATAACTCGCTAGTCCTCTCACCTTTCTTATTGAAAGGGTACTTTGTCATTTTTCCTAATAAACAAGACGCGCATGTCTCATATGATTCCAAATCAAATGAGTCTAGAAGTCCATCATTATGGAGTTTAGGTATGCGTTTCTCATTTATATGGCCAAAACGACAGTACCACAGATATAGGATTTAAATCATTAGTTTTAATCCTCTTAGTATTTATGTTATAGATTGGACTATTTAGATCAAGGATATACAATCCATTAGACAAATGCGCACTACAATAGTGCATACTATCAAAATAAATGGAGCAACACTTGTCCTTTATTGAAATAGAAAAACCCTTCTCATCCAAACAATAAATGGAAATTATGTTTCTGCTCATAGAAGGGACATAAAAGCAATTGTCTAATTCTAAAATAAGGCCAGAAGGCAAAGATAGCTCATAAACGCCTACAGCTAATGTAGCAACTCTTGCTCCATTACCGACGCGCATATCTATCTCCCCTTTAGCCAATCTTCTACTTCTTTTCAAATCCTGCATATTTCGACAAATGTGAGAACAACATCCAGTATCCAATACCCAAGATGAAGAAATAGAAATATTGACGTCTATAACATAAATACCTGGTGGTGGTGGAATAACTATTCCAAGCTTCTTATCCTCCAGATATTTACGGCAATTCCTCCTCAAGTTACCCGGCTGGCTGCAGTAGTGACACTCACCTTTAGACACGCCTCCACTAGGCTTTAGGGCATCCTTGGATTTCGCAACTTTCTTGCGCTTTCCTTTGGAAGTAGAGGCAACTCCTTTGCCTTTCTTCTTATGCACCATCTTTATAGCCTTGCCCTTTACTTTGATGACGCTCTGTTTAGCTATCTTTAGCATGTTCAACAAATGTAGAGTCTTACTGATCTCGTTCATATTATAGTTCATGATGAACTGATTATAACTGTCAGGCAACGATTGCAAGACAAGATCAGCTGCCAAATCTTGGCCAAGCGGGAACCCCAGTCTCTCAAGGTTCTCAACGTACCCGTTCAGTCGGAGTACATGAGGCCCTACTAGATTCCCCTCTGCGAGACTACTCTTGAAAGATGCTTTAGACACCTCATAGCGTTCATGCCTTGCCTATTCCTGAAACAATTATTTCAAGTGTATGATCATATCATTAGCCTCCATGTTCTCGTGCTTCTTCTGAAGCTCAGCAGTCATGGTGTAAAGCATGAGGCAAGTCACGTCATTAGAATCATCAATATGTTTCTGACGTGCCCTTACTTCCGCTAGAACATACTCATCTTGTGGTGATTCTGGAATCGGAGTGTCCAAGACGTACAACTTCTTTTCTTGCTTAAGGAAAATCTTTAAGTTTCTATACCAGTCAAGGAAATTTGTTCCAGACATTTTATCCTTATAAAGAACAGATCGTAGGGATGAAGTCGATGCGTTGTTGTTTGCCATTTCGGAATTCTACAAAACGAGAAATGTGCAATTTTAGTATTTTGAACAATTTAACTATATTCAACAATGGCTAGATCATCAAATATAGCTCATTCTATTTTTCTCGGATTAATAGCCCTCACCATGAATTCGGAAAATATCATTATATTTTCTAGTAGGTCCAAGATCCTTTTTTCACTTCTTCTTGAGCTTGATTTGGCAAGTCACCCAAGAATAGATTATTTAGGTAGGAACCATTCCAATTGCATCCCATGCAACTCATGGTATAATTAGGTAAATAACTCTTTCTTCTTTATCCTTTGGATAACACCTAATTGTCATGCATCTAGGTTCATCAAACCAATTGAGTCTTACGTAGATGGGTCCAACCTCTTGCTTCAACATATACACATTACTAGCTTGTGTCGTCTGCAACACATCATGGTAAAAAGTCGCCTTGCTTTGGCAAGCCCGAGTTTTAATAAACCCTGATCATGAAGGTTGTTTTGGCAAGAGAAGGCAGAACGCAATATTTAATTAAGTGATTTAATCATTCTTAATTTGTTTGGTTGATCCAATCAACATGATCTACTTATTTGGATTGGGCAATCCACAATAAAAGACCATCCTTTTTTATTATTATGTTGTTAATGTTTTGCTACTTTTGCCATACACACAAAAATAAATAACAAGACATAAATAATAAACATCCACAAAATAAATGGCCCCTAGACTAAGATATTATCAAGCCAATGATAATATATATTTTCCCTAAAGTGACAAGCTCATCTCCATGTGCTCCACCTTAGCCGCGTGCCTAGGGGTGTCTTATTTGTCTTTTGGCTTCTTTGGTTCTCCGGTCTTCTTCTTCATGCTCTTCATCTAAATATTTCTAATTCTAGCCTAACATCTATAATAAATAAATAATAAAAGCCTCACATGTCTAGGAGAAAAGACGACTCGCAGGCCGTAAAACCTAATTAATTATTACATTAATTTGATCATCTCGCAGGCCGTAAACCAAACCACAAAGCAATAAACATCCACAACCTAGGCCATATCCATCCACCATGCAAAAAATCACATAATAAAACCAATGTTTTTAACGCGCTTGTTCAATTTTAATTGCATTGGGTAATTAGGGAATCAACGGTCCAAGGGGTCCAACCCATGCATGGGCCGACTCCGTAGGAGGACCGCCACGTGGCTCAGCCCAAGGCCGGCCGCCGTAGTGACCCGCGGCCTTGCTTGGCGCGCAAGGAAGAGGGGGGGACGACTAGGGTTTTGGCCTTAGTCTCCTTCCCTTCTTCCTTGTTTCCCAAGCTTGGTTTGTTATCTTTATGGATGTTTCCATAAAACTGTTTCCATAATTGAAAAAACTCATTTTTCAACTATGTGCCAATTAACCCTAATTTTCAAGAAACCAATAACTCACATCCTATGTGATTAAACTCACCAATTTTAAAATCTAATGTTAAATTAGATCTTTTTTATGTTAAATCAAAATCAATTTTCATCTACTACGCCAATTAATTTCAGTTTTCGCGTAATATGAACATAACAGTGTATAAACTGAAATCGTAACACATAGATCATGTTATGCACTACAACATGTGGCTCTGATACCACTATTGGGTTTTGACGTAGGTAACGGAGCGGAATAACAAAAAGTTTAATTCCTACTCAAAGCCCACCAAGGATCACAGGAAGATACATCATAACATGATAAGGGACATAGTAGTTGTGTACCTTTTGATTTGGGAGATCTCACGAATAATACTGTCCTCGTCTCTACGGTTGATCCACGTCTAGGGGTGAGATCTAGATTCTTCCTTCTCAAGTTATAGCTTGGACCGGAGGAAGAGGGAAGAATGAATCAAGCAACCAAAGGAAGCAAAGGGAGGGGTTCGACCCTCTCTTTGAGCCGACGGGAAGGGGGGGGGGGGCGGACATAACGGCTCGGCCCTTGTGATCTTGCTCTCTCTCTTGCTTTCTCTCCCACTCTCTTGTGTTATGTATAATAACATTAGTGGGAAGGAAGCTAGAGCCTCCTTTATATAGTACAACAACTCCTTGTTAACTACATAACGGTCCTTCCTAGTTCTACATGAACTTGGATTAATCCATTCCTTGCATATTAGTCATACTAAGTTTGTAAGGTGTTTCAAATTGATCATTCTTATTAGTTAGTCATATTAATTAATCCAAAGTATAGTTCTACTCTATTTGACGTGTGACCCCATAGGTTTATACTTAGTTGGTAGTAACTTATTACTAACATGGAGCGGTGTCTAGCAACACATCCATGCAACCCAACTAATAGAAATAGTCAGTGATCCCGACAAACCTTTTTGCCCAATATCTTATATTGCACTTCCCTTTGTCTCCATATCCGGATTGGACACGAGACACAAATAATCACACTCGTATATCCAATCCATAGTTCCTCGATCTTGGAAATATGCTTATGCAAGCAGATAACATCAATATCTCCATATTGATTTATCAGAGTCTGTCCAGACATTCAATAAGCCTCATCCCTCGAGTGGTCGTGGATATTTACTCCCATTATGTGGGAGGGACAAATCCTCTCTACATCACTACGATCTCTAAGCTTGCTTCCTATCATGCCCGATAGCTATCTTTATGATTACCCAGTTACGGTGTAACATTTGATAACATAAAAACACGATATTTCACAACTAGAGTATTTATTGACTTCAAGTCTAAGGATTGCAATTATATTAGCACTACGAGAAGCGATTGTGACTTTAACATAATCTAATGTATCCTTCTCGTTGTGGGTCAATCCAGTATGCCATTACCCCTAATGCATACCCATGTGTTAGATTCTATATCTCCATACCAATCTACCCACATACTAGTCTATATTTGATCGTCCCATTACTCAATATAATGGACTAGAGATATTTATGATAAACAACACATTGTATCTAAGGACTTCATTATATTAAATATCACAATATATAATAAGTGAATATTCTAGCCAATAACATTGTTCATACTAAATATTAGATTGCCTCTAGGGCATCTATTCCAACAGATATGCCCAAGCATCATGTACCAAAGCTTTGAATCCTCTTTCAAAGCTTTGAGGCATTTCAAGCTTTTACCTGCAACATTGTTAGTATTCAAAGAATAGAAAATATTTGACCTAGGAGCTGTGAGGATGCAATCACCAAATTTCTTATTTTGCACCACACATTTCTCCTCGTCAAATATTATCTTGTTGCATTTGTCAAAAAGCAGAGAAACGATAAGAAATTAAACTTCAAACCACCAACTAAATAAACATCAGAAAATAGAATATGTAAATTCATTACCAAATTTAACAATGCCAGTAATATTGCACTTCCCTTTGTCACCAAGTGTGATTGTTCCTCCAGTTTGTTCTATCAGTTGAGAAAACAAAGAACTCTTACCACTCATGTGTCTAGTACAACTACTGTCCATAATCCATTTTTTAACTTTGTTCTTGGTGACAACCGGCATATACCAATCAATGCCTTGACAAGCTTTTAGACCACATTTTATATTTAGAATCATACTCACTGTCATCCATATTAGGAGGTCAGATCCCTTTTGGAACCAAAATTTATCTTACCTGTCCCTTAAGATGAAATGGGAATGTATTCCTCATAATGCGAGGTTCTGTTCTTATAAAGGGACACGTCACTTTAACATGACCGAATTTACCACAATAAAAGTATTTAGGAGAATGTTTACTGCTAGCTTTCACAAAACGGGTATTGTTCTTTTAGGAAAATTTAGATTGTATCCAATACCATGTTTGTGAACTGTGTGTAAACTTCCTCCAAGAATCAAGTTAAGGTTATGTTATGATGTCGTAATTTTTTCAATAAGCTTCTTTGATTCTTCAAGTTTCTCACTCACTAAAATCTTTTGTTCCTAATTCATCATGTTGATGCTTTAGAGCAACAAATTTATCATTTAAAAAAAGAGTTATCTGCTACAATTTTTTTGACCTGAGTTTTCAAGGCCTTTAAATTGATTTCCAAGGCTTTGAAATCTTTGTCAGATTTTGCCTGAGAAACTTCACGAGTTTTTTTTTTGGCAAACTAATCCAATTTTTTTTTTTTTTTTTTTTTTTTTTGCTTGCTCATGAACCTTTACCTTCAAAGAATTTATGTCATTTATGTAACCCTCTTCATTCATAAACATGTTTTTTCATAATCCAAGACAATATATAAGTAGAACTAGAAAATAACTTTTCACTATTACCTCAATGTGTTTGTCTGAGCTTTCCTTCTCATCATGCTCATCCATAAGACACAAGTTCGCATGATCCTCTTCTGAATCTGAATCACTTGTGAATCATAACCACTCTAGGATGCAACCATGCATTTTTTCTTTTTTTCTTGTCCTTCATTGGATAATGCCTGCTCTTCTTATGATGACAATCCCTTACTAAATGGTCTACATCATGACATTCAAAGTAGTTTAGTCTTTTAGGTTTATTTCAATATGAGGAGGACTTACCTTTGTATTCCTTTATACTTGATGATCTAGATCTTTCTTTTCTATAGTCCTTGTTTCGAAAATGTTTCTTCATTTTGAATATTCTGGTCAAGGCTTTGGAAATCAATGCAAAAGAATGTTCATCATCTTCCTCCTTTTCAAACCTTTTAATCAGCTATCTCTCTTTAGCTCTGAGTTCCGAATTCTTGATACTTTGAGACAGTTATCCATATACTTCATTCATGTCAAATTCATAAGTTAGGAGCTTTCCTTGCAAATCATCCAGTTGAAGAGAACATAAATCTCGGGCCTCTTCAATTGCTGTTGTCTTTGGCTCCCATTTGGCTTTAGGAAGACTTCTCAATATCTTCATGAATTTTTCTTCATTTGAGAATTAATTTCCCAAAGACTCTAGGTTATTGATTATGTCTGTGAACCTATTAAATGAATCCTTGATTGACTCATCAACATTCATCTTGAATAGCTCATATTGCCTCGGGAAAATGTTTATCTTTGTGTGCTTGACTCGGCTGGTTCCTTCAAATGTCACCACAAATTTATCACATATTTCCTTTGCACTCTTTCAAGAAGAGATCATGTTAAACTCATCGACATGCAAAGCACAATATAATAAAGTAAGCGCTCTATAATTCTTAGAAACCTTTTCTAATTCAATAGAAGAAAGAGAATCTCCAGTTTTGGAATTTTATCCCCATCTATTTCTATATAGAACGTATGGGGTCCATTCTAAATGATAGTTCATAGCTCAATGTCTTGATATATGATGAACATCTTCATCCGAGATCTCCAGTGTACAAAGTTATCCCCACTAAATAAAGGAGGTATGTTTGCTGCTCTTCCCTGTGAGAAAACACCTTCACCTACATTAATCATGATCACAAGATTGTTAGATCTATATAGTGATGCAGGATCTGATACCAATTAAAGTGTGTAAGTAGATAGTCAAACAGGATCAAATATACTCTAGAAGGGGGGGTGAATAGGGTATGGAGACTTTTGTTAAAATATGGGTTTTTAAAAATTAAACTGGAAGATTTTGAAGATTTTAAAATCTTTGAAACCAGTTTCAAAGCTTTAAACTAAAACAGATAGTTTTATAACCATTTGAAAGTTTTCAAGAATTTAAAAGGCTTTTCAAGCCTTGAAATTATCCTGTGCTGAAACAGTTTTGTAAGCAAGTAAAGTACTGAAATTAAATAAAGTGGACACAAGTATTTTTTTCGAAGTTTGGCTTCCAAAAGGCCTACTATGCACCTGGGGGATCTAATCCCTCTAGGATTTCAATAACTTCTTATTTTTCTCTAGTTAAGCTCTAGGTATAAGGCCTAAGAGAATTGGCGTACTCTTAAACATTCATGTGGTTCTCTACTAACCTATCTAGTACAGATTCGACTATTTGATACAATAAGAACCTCAGTTGTTCCACTTGAACAACTTAGCTAATAGAAGATGTAGAAATATTTTCAATGAATAAACAGTTTAAGCATAAGAAGAAGAACACTGAGAAGACATTGAAGCTATGAAAGCTTAGAAGTGTTCTCCTGAATTATGAGTGGATTGAGTAATCTGAGTTGATCTCCTTCCTTTACGCTCTCTCAATCAGGATGTATTTCTCTGAGTGAATATGTCTCTGCCAATTCCTCTGTGTATATGTGAAACATCAGTTCACTTTGAATTTATAGACTTGCTGCAGCAGTTACTAAATTTGTTGCAACAAGAATCTCTAAAAATCATCAACTGATCTTAGCCTCTCAACAACTATATCCCAACGGATAGTTGATAACGCCCAATTAGGGGTTATCTTTTAGCCTGATTTCACGAGTATTTGTGTCGGAATTAGCGGTTTTTGCCGGAAAACGCCTTAGAATGCCCCGGGAATCTAGAACGAGACGTTTATTTGTACTTGCTGGATTTCTGCTTATTTCTGCTTATTTCTTGCTATATTTGGATATGATCGCGGGTTTTCGTTCGTGTTGCCTTTTCAGGAACAGGTTCGGGAGGTGCATCGGGAAGCGTGCCAGGACCAAGCCGGGACCGTCTCGGGAAACGTGCACAAGACCGGGACACGACGGAGACACGGAAAAGCAGAAGTATACCGAAGAGGCAAACCGGGAGCATCAGGCAGAAGAGTGGGACCCAGGGGACCAGTCCTGGCCCACCAGAGGACCAAGTGGGCCCCACCTAGCCCACGGCCTGCGTATATACGCAGGCAGTGGGGTGGTGGGGTGATCTTGGTTGGGCCCTGGTTGCGTATATACGCAACCCCTGCGTATATACGCAGCCAGTTTTGACTTTTGGTCAAAGACGGTGGACCGATGGCATATTCCGTAATTTCGAGCACAAGCGTTTTCAGGAAACAACACTATTTAAAGACTCGTCCAGACTCGTTTTGAGGGATCACGAAGACACAGCACAATTCACAGCACAACCGAAGGACAAGTCGGAGCATTCACGGAGAGCACGAAAGCGCGATTCGAGATTCGAAGACTTAGTTTGATTTCGTTCTCTCTCCTTATATTCAGAAACTGCGTTTTGTACTATGTCTAGTCGTAGCTAAACTTTTCACCTAGGTTCTCGGTGAACCTAGGGTTTCGTACTCAGATTTTATGATTACTACGTTTATGGATTCATGATGATTGTCTTAATTCAGCAAGTTGTATCTGTTATTCTGGTTTGATTATTATCGTATATGCATGATAGGATTGATCACCCAGGATTGCTATAGACCTGAACTTGTAGGTGAAAACGTCAAGTTAGGGTTAGGAAGAAAAACCGGAATTTAGTACCTTACCCTGATAGACCGACTTGAGAAAGGGAGATAGGGCTAGCGTAGAAAAACGTGAGACCAACTGTTAGAGAATTTGACCCGGGCCATTCGGACAGGTTAGAAACCCTAACAGGATTAGACCGAGACTGCAGACTTAGGCAGCTTAACAAGAATCCGAAAGTCTGCAGGATCGGGATTACGTGGGGAAGCTGAAAAGTCATTGCACAACTGGTACGTTGCACAGATATCGAAACTGCTGAGTGTTTTCATAATCAAACGTAAAACTGAAATCTGTAGAAACCCTAGGGGATCCTGGAGCCTAGTTTTCATCTATTATCGTTACAACCAAATCAGCTTATTTCAGAAAACGTCACAAAAAATATTTACAGTTTTAAATTCTGTTTTTAGTTTAGTCAATATAATCACAACCTACTCCTCCTGGTTACTACTCTTGGAAAACCGAAACTGACAACGTGAATAAACCCGAAACAGTCCTCGTGGGAACGATAATCCGAGTCTAATTGCACCCGGTACTACAAGATTCGTACACTTGCGATAGCACGTTAGTTTGCGCATCAAGTTTTTGGCGCCGTTGCCGGGGAATTTTAGGGTCTATTTAGTAGTCAGAATTAGTTTTCAGAGTTTTTATTTATTTTCAGTTTCGTTATTTTTCTTTTTATCTCACTGCGTTTTCGAATCTGCGGTTTCAGGACTGTTTAGTTGATGCCCAGATTGCCTCGCGATTTGGTGACACCACTCGACAACCCGGAAAAGCTGTATACCGAACAGAACCGCAGAAACCGAGCAAGCAGGATGGCAACCAACGAGAGAGATCCACCCGAGAACACCGCAGCCGGTGGTCAGGAACGAGAGACACGTACCCCAGCCCAGATGGCTAGGTACATTGAGGAGCTTGTCACAGCGGGACTTGCTGCCCGAAGCAACCAGAGAACATATAACCGATCTGGGAAGGCGTTGGTGGAAAATTTCGAGGTCCCCACCAGGGGGCATGAGCGAGCCATTGTGGTGCCCAAGATCACCGCAGAGCACTTTGACATCAAACCATCCACCATCCAGACGGTACAAACTCTCTGCCCGTTTCATGGCAGGGCCGACGAAGACCCGAACGATTTCATCGGGAAATTCGAAGATTACTGCAACAAGGTCAGATACAAGGGGGTAGAAGCAGAGGCACTCATGTTGATCTTATTTCCGTACTGTCTTTATGGAGTAGCCAAGGACTGGCTCGAATCCCGACCACCCCGATCCATCACCACATGGGAGGAGTGTGTCACGGATTTTCTGGCAAAGTTCTACCCCGCCTCCCGAGTCATACAGTTACAGAGCGAGATCCTGTCATTCAGACAGAAGATGGGGGAGACGGTAGTGGACGCATGGGACAGGCTCATGAGATTGGTCAAACGGTGCCCGAACCACGGTTTTGGAGACGCAAAAATCCCGCAGGTTTTCTATCATGCCCTAGACAGGGAGAACGCCGACAGGATTGACAGAGAGGCCGGGGGAAACTTCTTGTATCACGTGGACAAAGAAGGTGCGTATGACCTGATGAAGCAGTTGGCCAAGCAGGACACCCGACTGTTTGACGATCGCAGGATGGCGGCCAGAGCCGAACCTGCAGAAGATGACCGGATAGACAATCTAGCCAAGATCGTTCACGACTTGGTCAAGAAAGTCTACTCGGATAAGAAGACTGTTGCAGCAGTCGAGGAACCGGATCTGGACACAGCCATTGAGGAGCTAAGGACTGAAGATACCAACTACGTACAGCAGCAGTGGGACCCAAGCCGGTACCGACCGGGCACGAGAGACCATCCCGGGTTTCGGTACGGAAACCCGAACGCAGCAGTTTATGCACCGGGGTTCCAGCACAGGCCACCAGCTCAGCAGGCTGCCCCGGCCCAGCAGGCTCAGACAGTCCCGTCAACACAGCAGTACGACGCTCAGATGAAAGAAATCAAGTCCATGTTCCAGACAATGGAGTCCCGGTTCAAGCACATGGATACTTAGACGGCAGATATGCAGACAACCAAAACGTCACTGCGCGCTTTGGAAGTGCAGGTGGGGCAGTTAGCACAGCATCTAACAGAGAGACAGCCAGGAAACCTACCCTCGAACACAGTAAATAATCCACGGGCTCAGATCAATGCTATCTCCACTCGGAGTGGATTGGCACTGCAGGATCCACCGTATCCCAGCCACGCGCGTGCAGAAAATTCGAAAGAAGTGGAACGCAACTTGTCAGGCCAGGATAACAGCACAGTCGATCGCCCCCAGCCGAAGGTCTCGGTTGAGCAGGATGCAGTGCAGAACGAGACAGGTGCAGAAACTGTACCCTTGCGAACACGAAAGAGGGATGACAGCAAGGACTACGCCAGGTTTCTCGAGATGTTCAAGCAGCTGCAGATTAACATACCTTTTGCTGAGGCTTTGGCTAAGATGCCCACTTACGCCAAATTCCTCAAGGACATCTTGTATGGGAGGAGGCGAATGAGCGATTTCGAGACCATAAACCTGACGGCAGAAGTGAGCAATTGTGTGAAGAATGGGCTACCGAGGAAGAGAAAGGATCCTGGCAGTTTCGTCATACCGGTCACCCTAGGTAACGCTTACACAGGAAAGGCTCTGTGTGACCTAGGGGCCAGCATCAACCTGATGCCATTAACGATTTTCAAGAGTTTGAAAGTCGGTGAACCCCGACCCACCAGAATCATGCTGCAGATGGCAGACAGGTCCGTAAAACAGGCCTAAGGGGTTATCGAGGACATTCTGGTCAAGGTCGGCGAGCTTATTTTTCCGGCAGATTTCGTCATCCTGGACATGGAGGCAGGGGAGGTACCGCTCATACTTGGCAGGCCGTTTTTGGCCACGGGCGAAGCAATGATAAACTGCAAGAGCGGGGAGCTGACCATGCAGATTAACGAGGAAAAAGTGAAATTCAACGTTTTCAAAAATCTGCAACTGCCAAACTACTACGACCACGAGGACATCTTCGCTATAGATGTGGTGGACGAAGGCTGGGAAAACGAGGAGATGGACCAATTGTGGGAAGAGATTGACAGCATGTACGGGGAAGAAAAGGAGAAGACTCGGTGCGAGCACGCCATGAGAGCCGAGGACTGGACCACTTTGCACCGGGACGAAGACGGCGGGCAAAAGATGATTCTAGTCCCGTCACTCAAGGAGCCACCCGCACTGAAGCTGAAACCGCTCCCGAGCCATCTCAGGTATGCTTATATTGGTGAAAATAGTACTCTGCCCGTAATTGTTTCGTCTCGTTTATCTCAGGAACAGGAGCAGAAACTGCTGGAAGTATTGCGAGAGCATAAGGAAGCAATCGCCTGGACGATTGCAGATATCAAGGGGATCAGCCCCTCCTACTGCATGCACAAGATCCGAATTGAAGAAGGCAAGAAACCGGTGATTCAGCCCCAGCGGAGACTGAACCCGAACATGAAGGACGTTGTGCGAAAAGAGGTCATGAAGTGGCTGGAAGCGGGAATTATCTACCCCATATCGGACAGCACGTGGATCAGTCCGGTCCAGTGCGTGCCCAAGAAGGGGGGTATTACGGTGGTGCAAAATAATGATCAGGAGCAGATTGCGCAGCGCACCGTTACGGGCTGGCGGATCTGCATGGACTATCGGAGGCTAAACGATGCAACATTAAAGGACCACTTCCCGCTGCCATTCATGGACCAGATGCTGGACCGGCTCGCCCATCATGCCTACTACTGTTTTCTGGACGGGTACTCCGGGTACAACCAGATTTGCATAGCCCCGGAGGATCAGGAAAAGACGACGTTTACCTGCCCGTACGGTACGTTCGCGTTTCGGCGCATGCCGTTCGGGCTGTGTAACGCCCCAGCCACGTTTCAGAGATGTATGATGGCAATTTTTTCCGACATGATCGAGAAAAATCTGGAGGTCTTCATGGACGACTTTTCACTCTTCGGGGACAGTTTCGATGACTGCCTGTTCCATTTGGGCCAGGTTCTGATACGATGCAAGAAGGCAAATTTGGTGCTCAATTGGGAAAAGTGTCACTTTATGGTCACCGAGGGGATCGTGCTGGGTCACAGAATTTCCAGCAAGGGACTCGAGGTGGACAGGGCTAAGATCGAGGTGATAAAACAGCTTCCATACCCGACAAACGTAAAGGCGATCAAAAGTTTTCTGGGACATGCAGGATTTTACCGAAGATTCATCAAGGACTTTTCCAAGATCACAAAGCCACTTTGCGCGTTACTCGGAAAAGACGTACCCTTTGATTTCGACGCAGCATGTCGGCAAGCTTTTGACCACTTGAAAGAGAAGCTGACCACAGCCCCGGTTATAACCACGCCAGATTGGTCACTCCCGTTTGAGCTGATGTGTGACGCCAGCGATTATGCAGTCAGGGCAGTTTTGGGACAGCGGAAAGATAAGGTATGCCATGTCATTTATTATGCGAGTCGGGTACTCAACGATGCCCAGCTCAACTATGGCACGACAGAAAAGGAACTGCTGGCCGTGGTGTACGCCCTGGATAAATTCAGGCCCTATCTGGTCGGGTCAAAAGTTATTGTTTTTACCGACCATAGTGCCCTGAAATACCTGCTGGACAAGAAGGACGCAAAACCGAGACTGTTGAGGTGGGTACTACTGATGCAGGAATTTGATGTGGAAATCCGGGACAAGAAGGGAGTTGAGAACGTGGTAGCGGATCACCTATCCAGACTTGAGAACGTGAAGGTGGACCCGGTACCGATCAAGGAAAACTTCCCGGACGAGCACATCATGGCAGTCAAGATCGGGAGACCATGGTACTATGCCATCGCCAACTATTTGGTAACTGGCACGCTTCCCGAGGATCTCACCCCGTCGCAGCGGAAAAAGTTCATTGCCGAAAGTCGACAGTATTTCTGGGACGACCCGTACTTGTTCAAACAGGGGGCCGACAACATCCTGAGAAGGTGTATCCCGACCCACGAGGCCTGGAACGTGATCCGACACTGCCACTCATCACAGTGTGGGGGTCATTTTGGGGGAACGCGAACAGCGCATAAAATACTGCAGTCTGGGTTTTTCTGGCCGACAATCTTCAAAGACTGTCACGACTATGTGCAGGGATGCGATAGGTGCCAGAGGACAGGAAACACGTCACACTGGGACGAGATGCCGATGACCGTGTGGCAGGAGGTAGAGCCATTCGATGTCTGGGGGATTGACTTCATGGGTCCGTTCCCGTCTTCGATGGGGAATCTTTACATTCTGCTGGCAGTAGATTATGTGACAAAATGGATCGAAGCAATCGCGTGTCAGAAAAACGATGCAGCTACCAGGGCAATGATCAGCGACGAGGGTTCTCACTTCATCAATCGAGTTTTTGCGAAAGTTCTGAAACAGTACGGCGTGTCAGTTCATAAAGTCTCGTTACCCTACCATCCGCAGACGAACGGGCAAGCCGAGGTGTCGAATCGAGAGATCAAGAGCATACTCGAGAAAACAGTGAATCTCGGCCGAAAGGATTGGTCCGTCAGACTAGACGATGCGCTTTGGGCCTACAGGACAGCTTTCAAAACACCGCTGGGAATGTCACCGTACCAGCTCGTTTTTGGGAAAGCGTGCCACTTACCGGTGGAACTGGAGCACAAGGCGTATTGGGCCATCAAACTGCTGAACTTGGACCAGAACCTAGCAGGGGATAAGAGGAAGATGGCACTGCTGGAATTGGAAGAATTCCGCAGAACGGCTTTCGAGAGCGCCAAAATTTACAAAGAGAAGACAAAGAAGTGGCATGATCACCGTATCACGCCAAAGCAGTTTAACGAAGGCGACAAAGTGCTTCTCTACAATACCCGGATGCGGTTCTTTCCGGGGAAGCTGAGGTCTCGTTGGTCAGGACCGTTCATCATCAAGCAGATTTTTGCCTGGGGGACATTCGAGCTGGAAAATCCAAAAGACAACTCCAGTTTCAGGGTGAACGGGAACCGGATCAAGCCGTATCTCGAGACCGCCGAAGTCGTCAAAATAGACCCGGTCTATTTTGATGATCCGTAAGAGGTAACAAGGTCGGGCCGTCGACCGTAAATCACAAGGCGCTGTTTGGGAGGCAACCCAAAATTTATCGTTTATTTATTTAATCTTATTAGTTATTACGTTAATATGTCAGTTCTGAATTTTCGAGAGAGGCGAGATGAGCGGGTTTTTAACGTTGAATTTGAAAGTGTGCAGAGCTAGAATCATCCAAAACAGCCAAGATCAGGAAAGCAGGGGGAGAGAGAAACTCTGAAAAAAAAAAAAAAAAAAAAAAAAAAAAAAAAAATGGATTTTTGCCCTCGGGCTGCGTATATACGCAACCCGTGGGGCAAAGATGCAATTTTTTTTTTTTTCGTTTTTTGGTTGATTTCTGGTTGGGTATATACGCGGTACTGCGTATATACGTAAACAGGAAAGAAAAAAAAAAAAAAATTGAAATTTTTTCAAAACCCCAAGGGCATTTTGGTCATTTTGCACTTTTTAGGGTTTAAATGAGAGAGGGGGCCGGCCACACCATTGTTGGCACCTCTCTTTCTCTCTCTACCTCCATTTGCTCTCACTTGAAGAACAAAGATTTTGACTCGGACCTCCAAATCAAAATCCGGGCACATTTCTGGAATCCCCTCGTCGCAAGGAGCAAGATTCATCCATCAAAATCCAGAAACAAGTGAAAATCGAGAGGGCAAGTTCCATCAAAAAGTGAGGTGTTCTTGAAGAAAAGTGCAGATTCGAAGGTGTTAGAGCAACAAATAGCAAAATCCGTAGAAGGGAACGTGAACGAGGAGATCGAGGGCTTCGATTTGGTGGGCTCGGAATTCAATTCCGGGCAGTTGACTTTTCCGGCGACTTTTCCGGCGACCACCGGCGGTTTTCCGGCGACTTTCCGGGCAGAATCTCCGGTCTTCACCCCTGTTTAGGGAAGGTCGAAAATCTCATCCCTCGCTTTATTTTCCGTTTTGGCACGGCCCGTAGCCGGGCCCGTTATTTTTCGGTAATTTTTGCATTTGGAGCGGCACTTGCCGTGTGGACCTCTGGTAGATCTTAGGTGGATTACCTATTGCGACACACTATTTTTGTGCACGTTTCACGTTTTTGCTCTATTTCCCGAGTTGGCACGTTTTTCGAGATTTTAGGCTGTTATGGAGTTTCATGTGCCCATCTTAGACCATAACCGAGATGACATCCCTACGGATTATGAGCCGGAAGAGCTTACCCCTTTGCTATTTGACAGTTTTAGGTTCGTCAACCATCATGCCCAATATTACTTTATGACGGCGACCAAAATGAGTCATAGCATTCCCGTAGATTACCAGTTTCAGGTCGACCATACTTACATGCCGCCAGAGATGGCCGCTTATGCGAGTCGACCGGACATTTTCGGGACGTCCCTAGCGGGGTTCCCGGACTTGTCCGATACTGACTTGGTGCGTGAGTTCTACGCGAACCTCATGCACAGGGGGGAGGGGGAAGCCAATGGGGATGTCCGTTGGGTCTATATGAGGCGTACGTTTATGTTGCTCACGGCGGATACCATCCGCCAAGCGTATCAGATTCCGATGCGCCACATCACGTGCGCATATGCCGAGTGTGCCGATTACCCGCCGAGTGATGCTGAGCTTTTGCGGGTTGTGACTGGGGGGCACCCGGGTGCCCATTTCGAGAGAGAGGGGCCAGGCGAGATAGGCAAGAAATTGCATTCTTGTTTTGTTGCCGGCCCGCCACGGTGGTGGGCCGAGTGGGTAGTGAACATGGTTGTAGGTATTAAACACTTCACCTACCTTGACTTCGAGTACGTACTCTTAGTCTATTGCCTTGTGCTGGGACGAGATGTGGACATTCCTCGTCGGATTTGGGTGTGTATGATGGAGCGGAACTGCACCGGTAGCAAGAAGGGATTGGGGTACGCCAACCTCATTGCCAAACTTGCTCGGGATTACGAGGTTCCGATGGATGATTTACAGGGTGACCTAGAGCCTCCTTTGCTACGGCCTTATAGGAAGCTTATTACTCGTCACCCGGGCCCGCCTCCGCCGGTCGTTGACCTCGATGAGGATGACGATTTTATGGAGGAGGACCCGGCTCCTGCACCTGCCCCTGCCCCTGCCCCTAGGAGACGTTCGACTCAGGAGCGACCAGTCAGTCGCCAGGCACCGGACGGACTTCGGCGATGCCGTACTTCTCGAGAGAGTGAGCGCCCCGAGTCGAGTAGGCAGGGGACTGAGAGGAATGCCCAGCCTCAGCCTGCCCATCAGAGAGAGCAGCCGGCCCCAAGGGCCAACCCGGCCCCACGAGCTAGACCGGCCCCGCCCCGTAGACTGCCCCGCGTGGATGAGAGATTTGAGGGCTGTCGGGGTGGACGCAAGTCCATTGGAGAGAAGGTGTTAGAGGGGGTGGGCAAGATCTGGAGAGCGGTGACGCATGTCCGCCGGACTCAGCGGAAGGTCACCAAGGACACCCAGGCTGCCCTAGCGAGTATTCGAGAGGAGCAGCGGGATGCGGCTCGGCACGCAGGCCGAGACCCGCCACTCCCGCTGTATTTCCCACCCACCTACTCCAGTAGCTTTACCGAGGGATGGTCGGATGACGGGGACTCTAGCGAGTACACGTCTGCTCCGCCACCCCCGACCCAGCCACCACCACCGACTCAGCCATCACCGCCACCTGCCAGACAGGAGAGACGGCAGCCTGGGACACGATCCCGGCAGCCTACGGGTCGTCAGGCTGGGACCCGTACCCGACAGACTGGGACCCGTACCCAGCAGACTGGGGCCCGTTCTCACCAGCAGTCCAGTGGCAGGACGACTTTGCGGTCCCAGCCACCTAGCAGTTGGACTGGGTCCGAGTCGCAGTCCTCGGATTACCGGCCCCGTACACGGGCACGCCAGCCGGTATTTAGGACTGATTCAGAGAGCAGCTCACCGGGTAGCATATCCAGTACGTCCGAGACCGGGTCAGACCCGACATTTTTTCCGGACGAGTGAGTGCCATGAGGGCATGCCACCTCTTAGTGGGGGGGTGGTAGTCGTGTCTGCATTAACCCGGTCTGCACGTTTTTTCGTATTTATTTTTATTTTTATTTTTATTTTTGGGTCAGCATATTTTCTTTATTTGAGTCAACCCACCATAATCATTCTGGCCATGCATTGTATATAATTAATAATTAAAAAAAAAAAAAAAAAAAAAAAATTGAAAAAATTGAAAAATTAAAAATTTTTTCTGCTGCTGGTTGGGTATATACGCAGGACCTGCGTATATACGCAAACAGCAAGTATAAATAATTTTTCAAAAAAAAAAAGGTTAAAATCAGAAAATTTTGAGAAAGGGCAATCATGATAACGAAAACAGTGAAGAAATTGAGTTTGAATCCTTTGAAAGAAAAGAAAACTTGCACCGAGGTATAGTAGATAGGTGAGACCCAGTGACCTTTGGAATCCGCAAGTAGTTATCAACTGAGCGAAAAATCCGACTAGTTGCTACACCGCCGTCACATAGGTAGTCGACAACCCGCCCACGGGCGCCGTCACGGTCATCGCATTTTTCGGTGGAGTGACTGGCTATCAAGGGACCTCATGTCCTGTTTCTTACCCCTAGGTCCAACTAGTCAACCCATTTGATGCCATTTACCCTCTTTCTTCGTAGCCACTTTAGCCTAGGCAGCCTTCTTTGAGACCTCATCAGTCGATAGTCGGCTATTCTACGTGTTATGACGGAGGGAGTGAGTAGGGGCAGGTTTTAGATAGGGGAGCTTCATGAGTTATCAGTTTTGGACAGTTTCGGTTTTGACACGTTTTTCGAGGGAAGGACAGGGTGAGTGAGAGGCGACAATGCATTAATTTGCGGAGGTGGATCACTTCACTACATAGTGACCACAGGAGGAGTTAGTCGCGTGCGAGTATCTTTTCGCACAAAATGGGGTTCCGGGGGGTTGTAGGGTGAATTGGTGGTTGTGCCGTTTTTCTACATCTTTGGTGATGAGGAGGTTCGGTGGAACTGCACAGTATTATCTCGACTACAGGATCAGCGCTTCAGGATTAGTGTGGGGGTACATCACATGAGGACATTTTACGTACCCCACGACAGAGATTTATTTTCACTCACTCAGCTTAAGTCAGTTTGGTATTGTCGATATTCGTGTACATGTGTATATATAGTTGTGTTAAAAAAAAAAAAAAAAAAAAAAATTATAAAAAAAAAATTATAAAAAAAAATATATAGAAAAAAAAAGAGAAAAGAAAAAAAAAAAAAAAAGAAAAAGAAAAAGAAAAGTTATTATGATCTAGTTTTTAGTTTGTTTTGTGTTTTTGTTGTTTAAATAAAAAGCTGAGTGAGTGGCACAATTTTCGAGACGTTTTGCACCGCTTCATTTGTGGCCGCGAGCACGGCGAAGACACACCGGGGGACAGGAGAATTGGGAAGCAGGAACTTAGGTGTTTCGGGCAGTTTTTCGGGATCTCGGTGAGGGGTGTGAGTTTGGTAAATTGTGAGAATGTCATAACATGTAGGATTATGCCGTACCTTGATACATATATCTATCCTACCTGATTAAACATAGATCCTTTCGGAAACAGCTCGGATGGTAAGTTAGCTAGGGATTTGCTCAGTTTGATAACCAAAGTAATAGTACTTCGGTCCAGTGCTTAAATCCACCATATAAATCTGTTCAGACTTACCGATCGCTTGCAGGGAAGAAAATTCTGAAAAGGGTGAGATCACGAGGACACACTGTTTCTGTTTTTGAGGTTGCCCGATCTCGCCAAAAATATTCTTGTCACTAGTCTGTTTTGAGTCGTTTGAGTCTGTGTATATTCTATCTGCGTCAGTTTTTCTATCGAGTCGTCCGGTTGAAAGGTTCGGGTCGAAAGTGTATGCAACAGTAGGGTATGTGCAGAGTCAGTCACGAGGACAGAAATGCAGGCTAGAGTTGGCAGGATTGCTCGGGACGAGCAATGTTTAGTGCGGGGGTATTTGATAACGCCCAATTAGGGGTTATCTTTTAGCCTGATTTCACGAGTATTTGTGTCGGAATTAGCGGTTTTTGCCGGAAAACGCCTTAGAATGCCCCGGGAATCTAGAACGAGACGTTTATTTGTACTTGCTGGATTTCTGCTTATTTCTGCTTATTTCTTGCTATATTTGGATATGATCGCGGGTTTTCGTTCGTGTTGCCTTTTCAGGAACAGGTTCGGGAGGTGCATCGGGAAGCGTGCCGGGACCAAGCCGGGACCGTCTCGGGAAACGTGCACAAGACCGGGACACGACGGAAACACGGAAAAGCAGAAGTATACCGAAGAGGCAAACCGGGAGCATCAGGCAGAAGAGTGGGACCCAGGGGACCAGTCCTGGCCCACCAGAGGACCAAGTGGGCCCCACCTAGCCCACGGCCTGCGTATATACGCAGGCCCTGCGTATATACGCAGCACCTGCGTATATACGCAGGCAGTGGGGTGGTGGGGGGATCTTGGTTGGGCCCTGGTTGCGTATATACGCAACCCCTGCGTATATACGCAGCCAGTTTTGACTTTTGGTCAAAGACGGTGGACCGATGGCATATTCCGTAATTTCGAGCACAAGCGTTTTCAGGAAATAGCACTATTTAAAGACTCGTCCAGACTCGTTTTGAGGGATCACGAAGACACAGCACAATTCACAGCACAACCGAAGGACAAGTCGGAGCATTCACGGAGAGCACGAAAGCGCGATTCGAGATTCGAAGACTTAGTTTGATTTCGTTCTCTCTCCTTATATTCAGAAACTGCGTTTTGTACTATGTCTAGTCGTAGCTAAACTTTTCACCTAGGTTCTCGGTGAACCTAGGGTTTCGTACTCAGATTTTATGATTACTACGTTTATGGATTCATGATGATTGTCTTAATTCAGCAAGTTGTATCTGTTATTCTGGTTTGATTATTATCGTATATGCATGATAGGATTGATCACCCAGGATTGCTATAGACCTGAACTTGTAGGTGAAAACGTCAAGTTAGGGTTAGGAAGAAAAACCGGAATTTAGTACCTTACCCTGATAGACCGACCAGATAAAGGGAGATAGGGCTAGCGTAGAAAAACGTGAGACCAACTGTTAGAGAATTTGACCCGGGCCATTCGGACAGGTTAGAAACCCTAACAGGATTAGACCGAGACTGCAGACTTAGGCAGCTTAACAAGAATCCGAAAGTCTGCAGGATCGGGATTACGTGTGGAAGCTGAAAAGTCACTGCACAACTGGTACGTTGCACAGATATCGAAACTGCTGAGTGTTTTCATAATCAAACGTAAAACTGAAATCTGTAGAAACCCTAGGGGATCCTGGAGCCTAGTTTTCATCTATTATCGTTACAACCAAATCAGCTTATTTCAGAAAACGTCACAAAAAATATTTACAGTTTTAAATTCTGTTTTTAGTTTAGTCAATATAATCACAACCTACTCCTCCTGGTTACTACTCTTGGAAAACCGAAACTGACAACGTGAATAAACCCGAAACAGTCCTCGTGGGAACGATAATCCGAGTCTAATTGCACCCGGTACTACAAGATTCGTACACTTGCGATAGCACGTTAGTTTGCGCATCAATAGTAGCTTGATTTAATCCACTGAATTTGATCACAATCTTCAACTGTAAGCTTGAGACAGGTCTTGATCAAAGACCATATATCTAGCTAGGCTTTAGTGACCTGTTTGGCATTCCTGCATTCAGGAACTTTGGTTATTTCCTGCAAAATAAACTTAAGCCAAAATCAATCTAACAAATAAGCATATTCAGAATATAACATACATTAGATAATAAATTTTTCAAGATAAACTAAGGATCTGTTTCGTAATCCTGCATTAAGATAGTTAAGCAATTTTCCTACGATAAAAGCTTAAGCAAATATAATACAAAATAGAGATTAAAACATAATATTCGACAAAATGAATTTTTCTTTCCTCACACAATAAGGCATAATATAAATCCAGGACATATAGAGTATGATTAGAATGAATTATCAAAATCACCCTCAATTTATACTTGTCCTTTGAAGATTTTTCAAAGCTTTGAAACCAGTTTCAAAACTTTGAACTGAAACAAATATTGAATTAACAAATTTTAAGTTTTCATGACTATGAGTGTTATGTTTGATGGAAAAAACTTTAATTGAGACTATTTGGTTTTATATATGAATCTTTTTCATTGGAGATTTTATTATTTATATAAGTAAAACTATTTCCTCAATGGATTGATTAATTATCTAAATAAGAATTTAACTTTATTTTAACTTCGAAAAGTTCAGATTCATCTTATATTTTCTCTATAACTTTCTTACTTTGAGAACACGTATTCTCCTCTATAAAGAGATGTATACGAATTTGAAAATCACCAAGGTGAAAGCACAATAGGTCTAGGCACTCAAAAATTTGTGCAGAAGAGAGACTGGGTTTCCCTTAAGGTTTCTGTCAGCAGCTAGGAAGGAGGGTGACCTACGGTTAGTCTCCCACAATTGACATTTTGCCTCCCCATAGTCCCCTCAACGGTTCGGCTTCTTCCTACAATGTTTCAGCTTCTTTCACGTTCGAGTTGCTCACTTTTTGATTCAAGATCTTGTGTCTTATAATCTAGAAGTTCGTGGTACGCTTTTGTAGCCAAGGGTCGCTCCATGTACTTATGGTCATGGCTACTAGTGATTGAATAGATCTTTCCCGTACCAACAAGATAATAAAAAAAATAATTGAGGAAAACATACTTATGGAATAAAAAAAGACATAGATTGAGAATAATATCCCCCATTTGAGATATAAGAGGAAGTTTGAGATGCAAGGAAAAAAGATGAGAATATGTGTCCTGAGAGTTCATACTTTATTTTTCGAGAACATCAATTTGATTATGATTCTTTATTCTTTATGATTGTCTTATATAAAAACAAGCTTCAAAATATGTTTACATACTTGGGTGTTACTCCCTCATTACAGAATATCAAAAAACTACGGTCTGTGTTTCTATTCCCCTTAAGTCTAGTCGAGGGGAGCTCGATGCAGAAGGTATTTCAAAACACGATCTACTTGTTTGTGTTATCTTATCTTATCTAGTTGAACACTTTGTATAATTTCATATTTGGCTATTTAATGAAGAAAACAGTTTGGAATATACAACTATGGGGTGCTTTATTCTCTATTTCTGCCATTTCATTATAAGTAGCACCCTCCTAGGCTCTCCTGGAAGGGAAAGCTCAGAAATCGAGGGGTGTTACATTTAATTACTTGGGCTCGTTTCCTAGACTGTGAAGAAACTAAAATATGCATGGTGGTCTATATGAGATATGACATGCGCTTTGAAGGAGTCCAACACTATGGCGTGAATTTCACGTGCTCAAAAGTTACATGAGGTGGAGTAGACTTGAGACTCCTCACTGTGTGAGCCTCGCGATCATCTAAATATGATTGACACTGTATACCATTATAACTCTTATCTTATTTTTAAAGTAAATGATTGGTGGTGCTACTTTGGCATGTCACTTTACGGCTTTGGATGATGCGGCCTTACAGCCATTGATGAGAAAGCAGCTAATCCGATTCTAAGTGGCAAATGGATGAGGGGAAGATTTTCATTTCATCATTCGTTGTTATTTTCATTGGGCCCACCCCTTGGGGGTCATGAAAATATGAATATAATATTAGAAGTATAGATGCATTTGAGGCTTCCTATGGGACTAGACGTGTACTCTTGGTCTATGAGATGACAACTTCATCAAATTTGTGGCATACTTGAGCTAGACCCCGAATTATCTTTTTTGGAAGGTTGAGCCTTCCTGCGGCGGATGAAGCTGAGTTTGGTGTACGAATCTCCTGAAATGCAGGTACTCTCAGCAATCACACAGCACGATTACGAAATACTTGTAGATGATTTGGTTGGACATTGAGAGACTGGTAGATCTATGCACAACCCCACAAGACAAGGGAGAGATGTTAGTAAATTACATGTAGGCGTCCAGTGGGTTGCTTCATAAACTGACACAAACCCCAAGCGATTAGGCTGCAGTAAGCTTGTCTATAATCACACAATTAATTGGAACCCTAGACTCTCTCTCACATTCATTCGAAGGAAGAACGTGCCATGGACAATCGTGTTCGTCATAGAGATTCACACCGGATTTTTGGGACCGTGATGAACGTGAGTACAAGAACAACAACAAAAATATCATAATATGTTGTCCCGGAAAGAGGTAGAATCTTCTGCTGTTATTTCTACTTTTAGATATACCCATTGCATAGAACATTTCCCTTCAGTTAAGGAAAGACAACCCCTGGTTTAAGCTGGTAATTCTAGTAGACTGAGAAGAAGTGAAGTACCAAGAAGAATATGTAATGAAGGTATTATCCACAACCTTCTTGAAATAGTTCAAGGAGCCATTCTCATCTCTTACGATAGTGATCTTTTTCTACATATTTTTATAAAGGGTTGAAGCATGTAAGAAGTTGGTATTCCTGTCTTGCATCCGACACCAACTAACCTTACAGTTAACTCTCCAAAGAAATTCCTCTTGAGTGAGGATACTATTATACTCCCTCTTGAGTTTGTCAATCATATTTGTAAGGAATAGGGAGGAAGAGATTTCTAAGGCTTTCTAAATTCCATTATCTCTTGCAAGAAGCCTTTTTTTTCTTCTGTGAAACAGGTTCATAAAACATTATTTGTTCCAATTGATATTGTGGGAAATTATAACTTGAAAAGGATCAGGAAGCTTGGCGATGAACTAGAGACGAGGCAAGGCGAAGCACCAAGACGAGGAAGAAACAAAGGAGCTGTTTGTTTGTGCAAAGACATTGGTTGTTCCAAAGGACAAGGCCTGGAGGTGGTTGGAATGATTCTGTCTTGGTTTCTAGGTCGTTTGTGGTATTTCTTTGGGAACAAATTGTATAGGAGGCCTATATAAAGGCTATAAGTCGTGCTTTTGAGAGTGCGGGTTGTATCGTACTCGTTTCTCTCAATAGAATTGGGGTGAATTGGGGTTTTGGGGGTGTGGACGTAGCTAGCAATATTAGTAGTGATCCACCTTACAAAATTGTGATCTTGTTCTTTATTTTTCATTATACTGTTGCTCGTTCGAGATCATAACATCAGAGCTTAGGTCATCGATTTTCCAAGATGAAGGTGGAGCTAAAGAGCTAGGGTTTCACAATCTGTGAAATTCATAGATAGGGTTTCCCAATCAAGGTGGAGCACACAATTGGGGTGACAAATCTGGACTATGAGCTAAAGAGAAGATGTCCTGGAAATGATAAGGATCGACATGTTTTCCGGAAGAGACAACCGCTGGTGCCGAATAAATATATGTGCTTTGTTGAACCTGCAAAACATGTGGTTTCCATGGGCCTCCAAAAATGGGTTGCGGATAAAACCATTGCTAAGTATGAGACGAGCAAGAGTGGATGTGGCAAAAGGTTGCCTATGGGGGTTCTGACTGTCAGATTTCTGGCGCGATGACGACGGTCAAGGGAAGCTACGATGATATCTTTTCAAACAGTAGAGAAAAGAGACACATGTGGACGAAGTAAGAACTTAAGAGTTGCGGATTTGTTGTAAGTGGAGGGTACTTTGGAGGATGGTTTTGTTCTCTAAGCTCTGTTGGGGGATGGGGCATGGAATTCGTGCTCTCGACGAGGAAGCGAATTCGGAATACGGGAGTCTTTGACGAGGGACACAACGCGTTCAAGGGGGCGACGTATAAGGAACGTGAAAGGGGGCACATATGAGACGCATGATAGGGTGATATTGCGGGAATTCGATGAGAATTGGAGTAATTTGGCAAAATGTTGCAGGAATTCGGTATGAATTGCAGCAACGTGTTGGGGAGGGGGTTTGTTGTCGGGACTCTGTGGGAGTCTGAACAGCAACGATCTTATTCTAGGATTTGATTGGTGGGAGCTGGAATAAAAAATAAGGGATTCGATCGTAGGAACTCAGCTGGAGTTGGGGCATCGGTAGGGTTTCGATTGCAAGAACTCGAATTCAAGGGAAGGTGGAGATTGTTGGGAATTTTATGCTTAGAAAAGCCTAAGGAAGCTTGGCGAGGAATTAGAGACGAAGCACCAAGACGAGGAAGAAACGTAGGAGCTGTCTGTTTGTTCAAAGACATTGGTTGTTCCTATGGACAAGGCCTGGAGGCGGCTGGATTTTTTCCGTCTTGGTTTCTAGATTGGTTTAGGTATTTCTTTGGGCACAAGTTGTATAGGAGGCCTATATAAAGGCTATAAGTCGTGCTTTAGAAAGTCTGGGTTGTATCGTACTCGTTTCTCTCAATAGAATGTGGGTTTTGGGGGTTTGGACGTAGCTAGCAATCGTACTTGTGACTCACCTTACAACATTGTGATATTGTTCTTTATTTTTCATTATACTGTTGCTCGTTGGAGATCATAACAAACTGGTATCAGAGCTTAGGTCATCGATTTCCCAAGATCAAGGTGGAGCTAAAGAGCTAGGGTTTCACAATCTGGGAAATTCATAGCTAGGGTTTCCCAATCAAGGTGGTGCACACAATTTTGCGTGACAGATCTGGACTATGAGTTGAAGAGAATATGTTCTGACGATGATCAAGATCGACATGTTTTCCGGGAGAGACAACCGCAGGTGGCGAATCAAGATATGTGCTTTGTTGAAACAGCAAGATCTATGGTTGCCATGGGCCTCTAAAAAATGGTTGCGGATACAACTATTGCTGAGTATGAGACTCAGCAAGAGTGGATGTGGCGAAAGGTTGCGTATGGGGGTTCTGACTGTCAGAGTTCTGGCGCGATGACGGCGGTTAAGTGAAGCTACGGTGATATCTGTTCAAACGGTAGAGAAAAGAGATACATGTGGATGAAGGAAGAACTCAAGAGTTGTAGATTTGCTGTAAGTGGAGGGTACTTTGGAGGATGGTTTAGTTCTCTAAACTCTGTTGGGGGAAGGGGCATGGAATTCGTGCTCTCGAGGAGGAAGCAAATTCGGAATACGGGAGTCTTTGACGAGGGACAAAACGCGTGCAAGGGGACGACGTATGAGGAACGTGAAAGGGGGCATATATGAGACGCATGATAGGGTGATATTTCAGGAATTCGATGAGAATTGGAGTAATTTGGCAAAATGATGCAGGAATTCGGTAAGAATTGAAGCAACGTGGTGGGGAGGGGGGTTTGTTGGAGGGACTTGGTGGGAGTCTCAACAGCAAATGATCGCGATCTTACTCTAGGAGTTGATCGGTGGGAGTTGGAAAAACAAACAAGGGATTCGATTGTAGGAAATCGGGTGGAGTTGGGGCATCGGTAGGGTTTCGATTGCAAGAACTCGAATTCAAATCAAGGTGGAGATTGTTGGAAATTATGCTTTGAAAAGCCTAAGGAAGCTTGGCGAGGAATTAGAGACGAAGTACCAAGACGAGGAAGAAACGAAGGAGCTTCTTCTTCGTGCGAACACATCGAGTGTTCGTACGATCGTGGTCGTGTGAAGATAGTGGATGTTCCTGCGAGTGTCGTTATGTATTATTCATCACATGATGCATACATTATTGGGCTTCACTGCAACTTCGTTATATTTTATCTCAAAGTACATTCAACATCAATAAATAAATACTCTTTTCATAGGAGATTTCTTTTTCATTTGGCGAGGTTATTCGTTTATAGAACATTTTAGCACCTTTACTCAAGTCGTGACTGGAGAAAATTACTCGTTTGGCTAGATTATCGCTTATCGAACATTCATTTGTGAGGTTTTACTGTATTTGCCTCATTTATCGGGGATTTGTAAAACAAGTACATTTATTTTGTTAATTAGGAAGAAAGCGAATTCGATCTCTTAAAGGTGTACATTGAACGGGCTTCGTAACCGGACAGACCAGCAAGATTGGTCAATAGATATTTTTGTCAGTTCATGATCCCAACAAATGCTTAAGTATCATTGAACGATCATAACGCATCATTAAAAAATGATACTCCAACAATCGAACACAGCTATACTCACCCAACAATCAATCCATCCACTACTGTTTGGAACAATCTGTTGGTTTGAAAGAAAGTTTGTTCGCCTTAAGATCATAGCCCACCAAGATATTCTGCTGCACCAAGTTCCCCAAAATTGGAAGACCAGAATTAACATCAGAAATGATACCTAGACACAGCAATCCGGCATCAGTCTTCACGAACGCGTTCGACTTTGGTACCTCGATCGCACCTCCAGCGAACTTGAACGTTATAGCAGGGCCATCGATTTTAACTTTATTCTTATCGTAACATAAGTTTAAAAAACCATCCGGGTCAGGGATCGGTTTCCCTTTTATGGTCTTTCTCAACTCAGTTTCCACAGCGTTCACAACCGGATCGGGAAGATAGGTTAAAGTTGTCCCCGAGTCGATTACAATATTATCCTTTCTGCCACTAGAATTCGCTGATTTTGTTCTTCCAAACGGAAGTGTTTTATTTCCGAGTTTGACGCTTTCTAGTGTCAGCTGATAGAAATCAGGATAATCAGCTGTCTTTACTATTGGAGTAGAAACTACCCCTGGTCCTGACACCACAGCATCGTCGCCAAAGCTAATTCTGCCCGTCGTATTAGAACTCTGGTCGTTATTGGTGAAGCAATAGGAGAATTTCCCATTGATGGGGCCATACAATTGGTTTGCGAACGATCCTTTCCCAAGTCCAAGGCCGATGATGCCTGTTTCTGCGCTGTTGAACAAGCCCTGGTCAGCGTGCCCGCAACCAAAAATTAAGCCTGGCACCAAGGTTTTCTCAAAGGTGAATGTTTCAATACCGACTAAGCCAATGGAATATGAGCCATCCCCATATGTAGTTTGATACTGGCATTGTTTGCCTTCCGGGGCACAAGAAGTCATAGTGCCGCTGAGGGTTTTGCACTTGTTAGAGGAGCATAACACCGGCTTATATGTTGATGATTTCTTTGGATCAAATAAAGGGTAATCTTGCGGGTAGCATCCATCACAAGGCGAGCATTGGGTCCATGATAGGTCGCTACCCGTATCTATTATGCCATAGACCGGTTTAGGTGGTGTTCCAATGGACAGTTTGATGAGGAATTCAAACTGCGCCGGTAGTACTGGGGCCCGGAGGTTTCGTTTCCGTCTCGAAACTAGCTGTCTCAAGTAGGCAGCACGGGAATTAGAACGAATAACGACATTTCTTAGGCGGTGAGAGTGGGTTTCGGATGCGTTGTAGAATGGGGATAGAGGAGAGTCACGGTGGATGAGATCAACTGTGAAACTACTAGCAGATGAAAGAATTGAGAGTTGAATGAGGCAAAGGGGAAGCAGAGGATTTAAGAAAGGAGGTAGTTTCACCATGGTTGAATGAAGTAAAGGTGTGAAGCAGAGGATAGCAGATGAAATAATCCGGAGCATGGATTTTTCTCTTTAAGTAGTAAATTAGGAACATTGTTTTCTAGAAAAAATTAATGAACAGTAATGTAGATATTTAACTTTAATGGTATCCATCAATGCTGGAAATCACCATGAATGCTTCACTACTTATTCAATTCTTATATGCCCAGTCAAAACGACGAAAATATTAAATGTCCCCTTATGTTGATACAATTGTCACTTGTTGAATGCCGTTGTATGAAGGAGAAAACTACCGGCGATACCATCTCCATGATTGTAACCATCCGTCTACTGAAAAATATGAATGTCAAAAAGATTTCTGCATTATTTCTGAAAAACAATTACCCCTTTATGGGCATGAATTTTACTCACTGCAGTTTTTTCCAAGGTCAAAAATTACATTTTAATGTCAAATAACAACTATCAATTATGATGAATCAATTTTTCCACTCAAAAAGGTATCATTAATAAAACAGTCCTCAATTGTTATCATAAAGTTTATAACTCTTATAACCAGTGTATTCTATTTTTTTTTTTTTTTTTTGACAGAATTTAAGGTCGTTTAAGAGTAACTGTCGCAGTTTACTATTATCTATATATTATATAAAATCAAGCGACATGGTCCTTATTTTTATGAAAACATTTTAGGATTTTTAACCCTTCAGGTACCTGAATTATTGGACTTATGACACTTAACGTACTGCTTTAATAATCTACCATGATTATCACCTGCTTTATTCAAATTTTTGACATTTAACCTACCACATTATCAATTTACCATGAAAACCATTGTGCTATTCAAATTTGTGACAAATAGCCTAGTCTAAGTTACGGAAAGTAACAAGAATTGTGCACACTTAGGAAAAATGGCGCGTTTGTATCATTTATGTACCCCTTCATTAACTAAGGAAAACTGCCTCATTGCATAAAGTTTACACAATTCTTGTTACTTTCCGTAGCTTAGAGTAGGCTATTTGTCACAAATTTAAATTGTGCATGTAGCTTTCATGGTAAATTTGATAATGCAGTGGGTTAATTATCACACATTTGAATAATGCAGGTAGTTGTCATGGTAAATTAATACTGCAGTAGGTTAAGTGTCACAAGTTCAATAATGCTGGTAGGTTTAAGGTAAAAGATTCAAACTTTTTAATATATTTAGCGTTGAACTGGCTGGAACGGGAAACAAGTTTCTAGTGGTGAAGCTGTAATATTCACTCTGAGAGGGCTCAATGACTTTTTAAGGTCCAAAACGAAACTGAATCAAGGCGTTGATTCGAGTAGCAGAAACAACAAACGGGAAGGAAAAATGAAGAGAAATCGTCTCTGTGGCTCGTAATAGTTCAATACTATAAGATGGTGAATTATGTCCACGAGATGGACAAATATAGCTAAAACCCTAATTTATATCAAAAATAGTAACATGCCGAATATGGCCCTAAACGTTGTCCTTATTAAAAGAGACATGCAGGCAAAATTTCTACCCAAACAAGGTTAATTTGAGATTCTAATCAGAAACCGAAAAAAAAAATCTCCATAAGACATGTCAATCAGCAGTATTTGGAGATGAAGAGGATCTCGGGACCTTGTGTGTCTCGTTAAGAGCTTTCTGGATTGGGGTTGCAATGGTCATTATGAATCCCATAGAAAAAGTTGTGGCCAAAACTCCGCAACAACCCCAATTAATGTAATTACTTATGCCCCTTGTACTTATCTTCAACATCATGGTAGTTAAGTGCCAATTTATTCGCGTTTCGGAGTTCGGCTTCATCTGAAAGAACTCGTGAAATACCCCGTTATTTAGAAACAGGTATTTTATGAAATTATGGAGTGTTTGTATAATATTATTATAAGTATTGGGTGTTAATATGCTACTATTATATTTTATAATATTATTTGGTGTCGATATGACATTAATATAAGTGTTGGGAGTTAATTTTATTGGTAGGAAGTTGATTTTTATTACTAGTAACTACTTATGGGTTATTATATATTTTCCCAACTTTATAAATAGTCTTTTATTTAACTCAGGGGGGTGCTAGTGACTTTTATCCAAAACAGTGGGGGTGAAAGTGTCTTTAACCCTAAAAGAAGTCATCTTCTTCCTCAAACACTTCCATGGAAGGGAGAATCCATCTCCTACCCGAACACCACCATTACCACTCCAAATCTTCATCAAACTTATTGATTTTCGTCCCAATACACTACTATTTCAGTAGAGACCCAATCTTGTTCACTAAGAGAAGCAATTTTGCCCAAGACATAGTCCAATTTAGAATCGGAAAATTCGAAGTGGGTCTCCTCTTTCCGGTTGAATTGCTCACCTCTCTACCTATATAAACCCCTACAATCTCAGAGATTTCTCACACCGACATCAATCCCCCTCACCCTCGAGCAACCTCTCTCGTTCTCTCTCGTTTCCCGTCGAATTCGCCGAAACCCAGCCGGGTCCGACCGAGCAGAGCCCATCGAGAGCTCCGACCGAGCCCGACGCCGCCGACCCTCCGCCGTCCGCCACTGGCGACCTCGCCGCCCTCGTTCTTCCCATCCCCGATGCCACCGTCGGCGTACCTCTCAAATCCCGTCGTTTTCTTTCATCTGTTCAGGTAAGAACAACCCAAATGATATGTTCTTCTTTTCTTCTTTTGGGTATTTGTTATTATTAATAGTAAACTGTTAGTTTATGGTAATAGTGGGTTTGATGAAGAGAACAAAAGGGGATGTGGCCCAGTGGATAAATGTTAACTCTTAAAGTTTTGTGGGTATGAGAGGTATGAGAACTAGGTCCTAGGTTCGAATCTCACAAGAGGCATTTATTTTTCTACAAGTTTAAAATTATTTTTGTACTCATCTTTACCCACAAATAAAAGTATAGAGTAAGGATGATAAAAATATATTTTTCTTATTTATATTTTCAAGTTTGTAACAAATTAGAATAAGTTATTTCCTCAAATAAATTTTTTATTTCTTTAAAATAAAAGTTAATTAGTTTATGACTTATATTCTCTACTAAGGCTTGTTTGGATTGTAAGAAACAACTATTTGAATCAAAGTGTTTTTGGGTTAAAATAATACGCTTCTCTACCCTAAATAATAAAAAAGGTAGTTTATTTAATTTTATAAGTTATATTTATGTAATTATAGCTTAGTGTATTTTTTACAAATGATAAACGTTAACTCTATAAATTGTATTTTTCTATAAAAGAGGTTGTTCACCTTAGCAAAGGTTGGGGAGAGTTAGGACGGGATTTATTTCATTTACCTATAGGACTTCGTGTGGAATGTGTTGATTAGGATACTATTAAATTTTTAGGCGACAATTTCGTTGACGAAGGATACGTCGAGTATTACCAGAAAGTGATTTGCTTTGCTTGAGATTAAAGATAAGTAAACATGCCAGGCCTAGCAACCTTTCCTCTTTTTGTGTCAAATGATTTCATTCATATCTATCTCAAAATGATTTTTATGTGAAATATGTGCTACCTGAATACTTATTTCAAATTGTGGACATGCTTCTCTTATAATCTCACTGCAATCTATTAATCGACGATAACGTAAAGTGGAAGAATTGTGCGTGGATTATTGTTGTATTGTTACTATTGGCATTGGGCGTATTTACTTCGGTCTCTCGTCCAATTTCTTTTATTTAATCCAGTTGCAAGTCCCCGGATAGCTCCTTGTACTCACTCTTCTGGCCGCAAGAAGTATGTAAAAAGGTGGACACTTAAGGTCTTGGATGCTTGAGAAGTGGTTGGATTTCCCCGTTTCATAAAAATTAACAAATTGGTTTTGGATTGGATGTTGTTAATGGAAAAATGGAATATCATGAGTTTTGGAATCCCATTATTTGGATAATGGATGTGATTTGGTAAATATAAATGAACTTGGAATCTCTCATCTTATTCTTTTATAGAAGGGTCAAAGCTTTTACTTTCACTTTGTTTTAGCGAAACTACTACAAACTGATTTTCAAATTACTTCATAATCTGTTTACATGCTTGGGTGTTATTTACTCGTATTTCCGCTGACTTTGGAAACAGTGGTTTTCTCTTTTGTTTTCTGCACCACATATATATATGATGGGAGTATAGCTTAGCGGGGACGCGAATCATCACTTAGTCATTTAGTAATATCACACTTAATTTCTTAGAACTTCTGTTGGTATCATTAGATTCTAGTTTAATTGTACGTCTTTGTATCAGACAAAGATTGGAGTTTTAATAAAGTTATGTTTGGATTCTCTGTTTTAAACCTCCTTGTATCCGGGTTTGATCTCGGGTACGGAGTGACATCCCCCGGCTTCCGGCTTGGTCGTTTTTTGGGTTTTACAGATGGCTAGAACTAAGAGAACAGCAAGGAAGCGTGTTATGTCTGTATTGAGAGGATAAGTTTAATGCGTTGGAGTTTACTCGATATCGGAATCCTGCTTTCCAAGCTTATTGTATGGTGAAGGCTCTACATATGGGGCCCATATTTATGGAGATTATCGCCAAGTATAGCGATATTATGGCTAGGTTCAATAGGTTGAACTATGAAGACTACTTCTACCAAGGCGAATGGATGGTGAATGCCGACTCTATTTGTAAATTGTTGATGGAGGCTTATGTGAAATGGAAAAGGAGCATGGTGATCGAAATATATTCTAGTGAAGATGATGAGATTAAGGAAGACCCTAGCGAGAAAATTTCAATTGAGGAAGACCCTATTGAGAATGATGAGTTCGAGGATAACCCTGGGTAAGACGTGTAATCGGAAGCAAGTGTGAATGATTATGAGAAGTAGATATATTAGGCTTCTTCGATTTCTTATACTTCTAATGCTTTTGGAGTTTTAGTTTGGAATAAGTATAATAACCAGAATTTTTAAGCATGTTTTAAATGTACATAAATGCTACTTTCATATTTGTTTGTTATATTTTTCTTTTTAAGAGCATGTTTATGAATAGTATGTTAGGAAGTATATACTTTCATATTTCATGGTGAGTAAATGTATATTAATTTTATATTAAATAGTTAGTATATTATTATTGATTGAAGAAAATGGAAAGAAATGCAAAGAAAGAATACTTTGGCATTTAGTATGAGCCCAAACGGTTTAAAATTTTGATGGGGTTAACTTAACCACGGAGAGAACTTGTCGCGGCTGGAAAATGCGTTGACAAACATGCAGAGGGCCACCGGTTTTTTTTTCCTCAAAAAAAAAAAAAGCCACCGGTTCGAGCCCTACTAGCTTCATCAATTTTTGGAAAATATCTTTGAACCTTAAATGATTCTGGGTAATGTATTAAATAAATTTAAAATCCATCCTTATCCCAAAGCAGGAGCTAGTGTAGCGGTTAGTGCATGTCACTTTGTTAGAGAGGTTGTTGGAACAATTCTTGCCAACAACATCTTCTTTTTTAGATATTTTGTTGAAATTTTAAAAAACTACCAAGGGCTCCCCCTATGTTTCAGAAAATGGCACCAGACACCCCCAGCCAGGTCAGCCCCCGGTAAATAGAGCACTCCCTCTTCATTTCCAAAATACACCTTCCTCTCCCCTCTCCTCTAAAGAATTGTTTTGAGAGTTGTTGTTCCAATTATTTTCCGGATTTGAAACTCTATTATTTTTATTAGTTTCTCAACTTATTTGAGATTCTAAAAAGAGAAACTTGTCAATTTTACTAGCAAAACTATACTCGAATCATTACTCGAGCTATGCCAAATTCATTTCTAAAGAAGATTCCGACTTCCAAATAAATGTAGGGGAAATATTGTTTTCACGTCTACTGTAATTACGGTATATGTGATTATATGCTAATATGTTTATTGTCAATTTATTGTTTGTTATTCGCATGAGGTATAAAGCATGATAATTATGAGATTCCTGATCGATGTTACAGTTTAATTGATTATTATATTTCTACGCCAGTGGTTAGGTAGTACCTACTGGGATTTTTGCTCATCCTAAAATATCTATAGGTACCAAAACGGGTCGATCGGAGACTATATATGGATTGGATTTATAGTATTTTCAACTTAATTGTAATATTTGTAAAGTTTTTTTATCTAATATATGTAAACGATTATTTCTCAAATGAATAGGAAAATTACTTTTTTATTGAAATTGAAACAAATTGTCAATTTTAAATGCTTTTGCTATCTTTTATCCAAAAGCGATACGATTCGTATTTCTGTCGCGGCCGAAAATGAGCGGGTTTACTCTGATAAATTCTTAATCAACTTAAAAGGAAAAATTCGGGTCGTGACAATAAGGCCATAAAGCCAAACAATGTTTTAAGATTTCTTAGAATCATTTTTCATAGCCACCTTTGGGCTAGAGATAGTTTATTGGTAATTTGCGCAGGTTAATTTTGCTTTCTTGATGAAGGATAGTACTTATGTTTTGAGGATCCGTATTAGAATATAATAATTTTTTGTCTCATTGAGTTGGACTATGGTCTGAGGTTGATGTTATATTGCGTTCCGGAAGCATTCATGAAGTCAGAACGCGAAAAATTTGATTTTTGGTAGTGTTTGAATCAGTGCAGCAGATGGTATTTGGTGTAGAAGACATTTTTAAACGTTGAATTATTTTTATCTCAAATTTTTTCCTAGGTAGTAGAAATGTCATAAATTTTTTAACCCCAAATACGTTATGGAGACTTGGATACGAATTTCCAAAGTTCGCTGTTCACTTGGACAATTACATAGTAACCATCGGTACTATTTTAGGTTTTAGCCTATCTTCCAGATCTGTGTCGAGTCTCAAAATTTTATGGAAATGAATAGACACAAAGGGTTATATTTTGGTAAAATCCAAGCCTATTTTGAGGAAGTTAAAGTCCGTATATGACCTGGTATAGTTGAAGTTTATGTTCTGGTGGTCTATGACATCAATTGTGCTATTCTTTGCATACCTTGAGTTTTATAATTGATTTTGAGTTTATTCTTCTTGGTTATGAAAGTAGACTCAGAGAGGTTGTTTCACCCCAAATTTCATAATTTTTTTTACCCGTTTGATCACGTTTCTAATTTTCAAAGAAACATGAGAAATAAGATATGTTCAGTATATGTGAAAATTATATGTGTAATTGATTGTATGATGATCAATGTGTTATATGCATAATTGATATTAGATGCCATGTATTTATGTTTACCTGAACTCCATGATACTTTGTGAATGATACAATAGGCTATAGTGTAGGACATTAGACCACACATACAAAACTAGAAATAGTTGTTACAAAGAGGGTTAAAATTTTTACCTTTTCGAACCCGACGAATGAGGATTCAAAATAATTTTGGTAGTTAAACAAATACCATTCAAGAAAAGTTTGTATGAGCGGGAAAAGAGGATAAATGAGCTCGTATCGAGGAATTGTGAAGTACCTACGCATTGGGTTGGTTACGAGCTTTAAAATAATGTAGGAGGAACAAGATGTATTTATATTATGTTCAAGACGAATGTGTTTGAGAGATGTTTGGCGACTTGATTTCAATTTGGTGGTTTTAGATACCCCTTAGCTAGTTTGCCGAAGTTTAGACTTTTGGGTGTTTTAACGAAACCATATTGCGGTTGAGTTAGCCACTTTGGAGATTCCGGTATACTAAATTGCTGTAGAGATTGTTTGAGAGTTTTAATTTGTTAGGAAATACTAAAATATTGACATTATACTTGGAAGCTCTATTGATCGCTAATGTACATGAGGAGTTCAATTTTCTTTCATTGATAACACTTTCTCACAACCATCTCATAAGAGTCATGTTTTCCAGGTTATAATTTCGAGCGTTTAACCATTTATGATTGACTTAAATTTGGGCTTCAGAGTTTCATTGTTAAACAAGTTTTGTGATCCTAAAACATATGCTTAAGAGTTTGATCTCCAATATTGTGTTATCCCTTATAAATGTTGAGAAGTTTCCTAGGGAAAATCCTTAGTTGCCAACCGCTAAGTATATAATCGTTCGAAGTCAGCCTTAGAATACCTAATTTCCTAGTAATCTTTGTGGTCGTTGTCTAATAAGAGTATCCTTTAAATCTGGTCGATCGTCAACCTAGTGAATCCAACATCGGAGAATTTTCAGGTAAGCCACCCGACAAGAACATCTTTCCTGGAGGGCATGTCAATTTGGGAATTTAGGGGAGAATTCTTGGATATGTGTGAGCATCAGGTTTTCACTTTTGTTGGAAGATGGGTACACAACAACGTCCTGGTTCAGAGTCATTGCATTGTGGAGTCGTTACTTGATGAGAATTCTTGGATTTCGAGCAAGAGACAGTATAGTGATTGGGTTGATGAGGGAGGACGGTACCTTGCTAATAAAAAGTAACTACATCAATGTCAAGGGATGATAACGCCGCACTTCATGAAGTGTAGATTGTTGTTAGCTGACAAGCCTTGGGAGGAACCTATGGAGTACCCAAAAGAAGTGATAGACTAAACAATTAACATGGACGATAGTGGTTTCCCGCCCACCCTCGCCTAGAAAGCGTTTTAAAGAATCGTGTATTTTGATTTTCCTCGAACATTATAATTTATTTTGGAGCCTGCTTTGAAGTTTAAGGGATAATGAGATTTTAGATTCTAGTTGAAATAGTCCATCAAACATTATTTGAGTTTCTCTTTTTGGTTGGAGCATTATTAGCTAGTCTTGATGGATAAGGTTGCTTCACTAATGCTTTTGGTCGTCCTCACCTTGAATCGTCTATACTTTGTGGAGATTATATACTACTTGTTTCTCTCCGTTCTCGTCGATAAATGACCGTAAAAGAATAAGGAAAAAGGGGGATCACTCATGTGAATCCTTACTGTGGTGTTTTGAATCACTAAAATGATAATTTTTGCGTGGAATGTTTGTTTTTGGAACATTGTCACTTAGCTATTACTTAAGGAACGAGATGTTTTTTTGTTCGTGGTTTACCCTTTGGGGTTACGTAAGCTGCTAAGTCGTATCATCGTTTTTTTTTTGTATAAGCATGATATAGTTCATCCACGTGTTATTCTTAATTTGATTGAGAGCTTCGATGTTCTGCCTTAGCCGATATGAAAACTTTTTTTCTCGTGACAAATAGTTTATGATGATGTAACGATTATCATTGGAGTTATTGATTTGGATTTTGGGAAGCTTTCTACTACCTTGGTGCTAGCAATGAGATACATTTTTAGTGTAGTCTAACTTATTTTAGTATAGTCTCACGTTGGAATAGTTAGCTTATAACGTTGTTTGGCTTATATGATTGGAGCATTGTCACTAAACTACTATTTGGGATAATGGAATGGTTATTAACCTCTAAAAGATTTGTCGAGTTTTATGCTTAATTCCTTGGAGTTACATAAATCGATGGTGTACCGGGATAAACAAGTCCGCTCAGTTATTGTAATATTCTCGAACGATGTACTTGGAGCTTTGTTAACATAAATATGGTTTTAAGGATTTATCACCAAAGGTGACTTCAGATACTAGCTTGCGAGTCTCGTTATTGTTGAACCTATTTGAATATGAATAAGTTGCTTGGAGCATGTGCCTCGGTATCGTATTCTTTTGGTTACACATAGTTTAATTATTTTATTTCCTTAATTTCAAGGCAAAGTTTTATCACTGATGTCTTAGGAAAACAAAGGAAAAATGGAACCATGACGCTTTTGATTCCTATACACTATTTCTTCAATTTTCTGTCCTGATTAGATGAGACGTTTTGTACCATTCGAATGACAGTCCTGACCTTGGGAAGTTAGTTTTGGATTTTTGGAGTTTCAGCTATCGTTAGGGGAACGAGATTTTTGCTTATTTATGAATCTTCTTTAGAGTTATATGATTCACTTTGACGCGTTTTCATTTTTTAGGGAATCATAATCTAGAACCTTTTGATTGGTTTATGCTTACAGTCACTAAGAATACTTACTTTCAACGTGGTAGATTTTATGAACTTACTCTCTGTAAAGAGTAGCTTATTAGACAATAGCAATAGTTATTTGGGTAGAGGAGTGAAGCAATGACGGCATTTTCTTTGGCACTGATCAGGTTGTGGGCGTGATCTCATTACTTATGGTACAGTCTAAATCTTGATGCAATTATGACACAATATCGTTGGATGTGTATTCTTAGGGTCTTGTCACCGAAATCATTGTTCGAGTCATGGGATGGCGTCGAAAAGAAGCGTCCTCACCTTTTGATGAGATACTTTTAGTTCCGAGGATGTCACTCCTCTAAGGGGGAGAGGATGTAATCCTTCGAATTTTTTAAATACACAATTTAGTACTTATTATAGCATATTGTCCATCGTGCATGACCTTAGATTTGCATTTAGTGTTTATACCCTAGAGTGGAGACTTACACCTTAGTGGTAGTTGAGAATTTGGTTTAAAATTCGTGGACAAAGTTTTCTTTAAGGGGGGGAGGATGAAATACTCCTTTATTTAGAAACGGGTGTTTTATGAAATTATGGAGTGTTAATATAATATTATTATAAGGATTGGGTTTAATATGCTACTATTATATTTTATAATATTATTTGGTGTCAATATGACATTAGTATAAGTGTTGGGAGTTAATTTTATTGGTAGGAAGTTAATTTTTATTACTAGTAACTACTTGGGGTTAGTATGTATTTTCTCAACGTTATAAAGAGTCATTTTTTTAACTCAGGTGGGTGCTAGTGACTTTTATCCAAAACAGTGGGGGTGAAAGTGTCTTTAACCCTAATGGCACGTTTGGTTTTTCGGACTATCCGTACTGGACTGGACTGGACTAAATTTTCCGGATAGGATTGGACTGGATTAGCTGAGCTATAATTAATAATGTGTTTGGTTTTGTGCAGTATTAATTCAGTATTAAGGTATAAATAGTCCAATCTAACTAATACCCTCATGTGAGAGGGTACTAATTTGGGGTATTAAACACCATCTTTTCACTATTTAGTACTGGTATTTAAATTAGTCCAGAACAACCAAACACAGTATTAACTAATACCTAGACTATATTTCGTCCAATCCTAACTAATACCGCTAATACTGAAAAACGAAACGTACACTAAAAGAAGTCATCTTCTTCCTCAAAAACTTCCATGGAAGGGAGACTCCACCCGAACACCACCATTACCACGCCAAATCTTCATCAAACTTGTTGATTTTTGTCCCAATACACTCCTATTTTAGTAGAGACCCAATCTTGTTCACTAAGAGAAGTAATTTTGCCCAAAACATAGTCCAATTCAGAATCGGAAAATTCTAAGTGGCTCTCCTCTTTCCGGTTGAATTGATCACCTCTCTACCTATATAAACCCCTACAATCTCAGAGATTTCTCACACCAACATCAATTCCTCTCACCCTCGAGCAACCTCTATCGTTCTCTCTCGTTTCCCGTCGAATTTGCCGGAACCCAGCCGGGTCCGACCGAGCAGAGCCCATCCGGAGCTTCGACCGAGCCCGACGCCGCCGTCGTCTGCCCTTTCCCTGATGCAACCGTCGGCCTACCTCTCAAATCCCGTCGTTTTGCTCTATCTGTTCGGGTAAGAACAACCCAACTGATATGTTCTTCTTTTCTTATTTTGGGTATTTGTTATTATTAATAGTAAACTGTTAGTTTATGTTAAAAGTGGGTTGGAAGAAGAGAACCAAAGGGGTTGTGGCACAGTGGATAAATGTTAACTCTTAAAGCTTCGTGGGTATGAGAACTAGGTCCTAGGTTTGAATCTCACAAGAGGCATTTCTTTTTATACAATTTTAAACTCATTTTTTAACTCATCTTTATAAAAAAATAAAAGTATAGACTAAGGATGATAAAAATATATTTTTATTATTTGTATTTACAAGTTTGTAACAAATTAGAATAAGTTATTCTCTTCAAATAAATTTGTTATTTCTGTAAAATAAAAGTTAGTTAGTTTATAACTTATATTCTCTACTAAGGCTTGTTTGGATTGGGAGAAACTACTATTTGAATCAAAAGTGTTTTTTGGGTAAAATAATACGCTTCTCTACCTAAATAATAAAAACGGTAGTTTATTTAATTTTATAAGTTATATTTATATAATTATATCGTTGTGTATTTTTCACAAATGATAAACGTAACTCTATAAATTGTATTTTTCTATAAAAGAGGTTATTCACCTTAGCAAAGGTTGGGGAGAGTTAGTATGGGATATATTTCACTTACCTATAGGACTTCGTGTGCAATGTGTTGATTAGGATACTGTTACATTTGTAGGCGACAATTTCGTTGACGAAGGATACGTCCAGTTTTACTAGGAAGTGATTTGCTTTGCTTGAGATTAAAGGTAAGTAAACATGCAAGGACTAGCAGCCTTTCCTCTTTTCGTGTCAAATGATTTCATTCCTGTTGATTCAAAGACCCTTGAGTGTGTTTTGAGAAGTAATTGTTTTGAGTGATGAAAGACAAAGGCAAACGCAAAGCATTTCTGATTCGCCAAGGCCTTGAAATACTGACAGAGCTTCAAAGCCTTGAGAGTTGTTTTTATTGTGTGCTGAATATTCTAACTATCTTGTGTTGCAGATTGGCTACCTGATTATATAGATAAGAGATTTGCTGCATATACTCATGTTTTATATATTGACTACATATCTAACACAATTGCAGATGTCCTGTTCAGAGAGAATCAAAGATTTCTGGACTTAACTTTAACAGACTGTGAAGCATGTTCAGAGCTTCAAGGCCTTGAGATGTTCCTTGAGCTTTGCACAGTTTTACAGAACTAATTTGATTCTATCTTGCAGGGTTTTGATCTTTATTATTGTGATTGTTTAATGACTTCTAAGAGTCTTAAACTGGTTTATCGTGATTTATATGTGTCAGAAGTTAATCAGATTATTGTTCTAATCTTTTAACCAGTTTTCATCAGAAACTGGGAAACCAAACAGTCTTAGTACTGCTATATTTCTGGATTTTGTTGTTGCTATGTTTTATTGTTGTTGCAGGTTTGTTAAACGTGCAAATACAATGTCAACAAACTCCAACGGATATCTACTCAGAGCTGTTTGAATTGCAGTTGAAAACAGAAAGAGGATATGTAGGAACTGGGATCCTAAAATCTCTCATTTAGTTGCAGTGGGTAGATAAAAGACTGGTTTGAATTTTGAAAGAGAAATCAGGCTTGCAGAATACAGAGAGAAGTGTCACAAATTCGTGGAAGATCATTCATTCAAACGCACAGGCATTCAAGCTTCAATTCCTGATTTCAGAAGATCAATCATTCCAGTCTCCAGAAGAACACATCCAGGCTTCACAAGCTTATTCTTCTACTGTGTTCTTCATCTGTTTTGTAATCAGCTTATATTTTGTATATCTAAAACCTTAATAAACCTAGTGGTTGGTTGGTCAAGTGAACAACAAGAGGTTCTTGTTAGCTCAACAGTTAGTAGCTGTTACTAGATAGGTTTGGAACCACAAGATGTATAGGTGTAAGGGAAATCACTTAGGCTTGAAGATCGAGGGTTGTTTCTGTGTGAGTAATAAGAAGTGTTTGCCTAATCTTGGTAGGATTAGATCCCTCAGGAGAGATTAGGTCCATTGGGAGTGAACTCTGTAAAATGCTTTGTCTTCTTTACTTTAATGTTTTGTTATTTTCTGCTGCACACATTTCAAATCAAACTAGGGTTTATAAGCTGTTTAGAACTGATAGTAGTACAAGGCCTTGAAGCTTTCTATTTTGCCTTTGAAAGTTTCTGACAGTTTTCTAAAATCTCAAGGCCTTGAGATTTGAGTTTCTCACAAAGCTAATTAGTTAAAATCTGAGTTTTTGCAAAAAGTTTCCATACTCTATTCAACACCCCCCCTTCTAGAGAATTTAGGTCCTGTATTTAGTCTACATTATACACTTTCAATTGGTATCACAGCTTAGGTCACTGATATAGATCTAACAATCTTGTGAGTATGAGTAATGTAGGAGATGGTGGATTCTCACAAGGAAGGGCAGCCAACAGACCTCCATTGTTCTGTGGTGATAACTTCATGCACTGGTAGGCATTGGTGAAGATGTTTATCATAGATCAAGACATGGAACTGTGGTCAATAGTTCAGAATGGTCCTTATGAGTACTACACTACTATTGATGGAGTCAGATGCATCAAGTCTGAGGTAAATCTCTCAGTTACTGAACTGTAAAAGGTATAAAAAAATTACAAGACATGAAAATCTGTTATACTGTGCTCTTAATGCAGATGAGTTCAACAGAGTGTCCAAATTGCAAGAGTGCCAAAGAAGTATGGGACAAACTGGTTGTGACATATGAAGGAACACGCCAGCTTAAGCAGACCAAAATCAACATACTTCTGAGGCAATATGAGTTGTTCAAAATGAACTCAGATGAGACCATTAAGGAGATGTTCAAAAGATTCACTGATGTGGTGAATAATCTGGAGTCTTTGGGAAAGAAGTTCTTAAATGAGGAAAAGGTCAGGAAAATTCTGAGAAGCTTGCCAAAAGCGAAGTGGGAGCCAAAGACAACAGCCATTGAGGAAGCTCATGATTTAAGTCTTCTTCAGCTAGATGATCTACAAGGAAAGCTGCTCACTCATGAAATGTCTATGAAGGATGTAGAAGGTGATTTGAGTGAAAACATAAAGAACTTAGCAATTAAGGCCAAAGACAGTGAAAATTCTCAAATCCTTGAGACTGAAGATGAGCATGATGATGAAGAGGATTTAGCATTGATATCCAAGGCCTTGGCCATGATTCTCAAGAAGAAAAGAAACTCTGGTAACAGGGACTACAACAGAGAGAGATCATGACCGTCAGGCAGCAAAGACTACAAGGGTAAGTCTTCATCACAGTCACATAAAACTAAAGTAATGAATTGTTTTGAGTGTGGTGATGTAGATCCTTTAGTAAGGGACTGTCCACAAAAGAAGAAGAACAGGAACTTTCAGAAGAAAGATAGTGACAACAGAAGGAAGAAAGTCATGATGGCTTCCTGGAGTGATTCTGATTCATCAAGTGACTCAGACACAGAATAAGATCAAGCAAACTTGTTTTTCATGGCCAAGCTTGATGAAGAAAAATCATCAGACACACATATTGAAGAAATGGTTGAAAATCTTCTTGCTAGTCCTTCTGATTTACTTCCTGAAATTCTCAAGAGTATGTTTTTAAATGAGGAAAGTTATAGAAATGATATTTCTACTTTAAAATTAAGATTCATGAGCAGGTAAAAGAAAACCATGACCTAGTTTTTACCAAAAAAAATGTTGAAGTTTCTAAGAAAAAAATTGAAAAGGAATTTAAGGACTTGGACAGCAGGTTCAAAGCCTTGAAGGCACAGATAAAAGAGATTGTTGATGAAAACACTCTTTTGACTGAAAGATATGCTGATCTAAAGACTCATTCTGCGGATTCAGAACAACAAATCTGTTCTTTGACTGAGAAACTTTAAGAGTCTAAGAAGGTCCTAGCTAGTTTTACAGGATCAGAACATAATCTAAATCTCATTCTTGGAGGAAGTCTGAAATCAATGCTAAAAGTGGGATTGGCTATAATCCATATTTTCCAAAGAAAAGCCAAACTACTTTTGTCAAATCTGGTAGCAGACATTCTCCAAAGTGTCATTACTGTGGAAAAATTTGTCATGTCATATTAATTTGTCCCTTCAGAAGATCAGAACCTCACATTATGAGGAATACTTATCCTATCAGCTTAAGGGACATGTTAGGCAGATTTGGGTTCCAAAAGGAATTAGACCACCAAACATGGCTGATTCTGAGTATGACTCAAAGTTCTGCACTTGGTCTAACAGCCTGTTGAGGCAATGATTTACTACTTGCAGGATGTCACCAAGGCCTTGAAAGATCAGAAATGGATATTAGACAGTGGATGTTCCAGACATATGAGTGGAAAGAAATATCTCTTTACTAAGCTTACAGAAAAATCAGGATGAACAATCACACTTGGTGACAAAGAAAAATGCTATATTATTGGTATAGGTAGTATTGGTAATGGTTCTACTAACTCTATCTCTGATGTTTATCTGGTTGATGGACTTAAGTATAATCTGCTTAGTATCTCTCAGTTATGTGATAAAGATTATAAAGCTATATTTGACAAGGGGAAATGTGTGGTGCAAGATGAGAAATCTGGTGATTGCATACTCATTGCTCCAAGATCATATAATCTATATGTGAGTACTAACAGTGTTGCAGGTGACAAGTTAAAATGCCTCAAGGCCTTGAAGGAAGATTCAAATATTTGGCACATAAAGCTTGGGCATATTAGCATACAAGGTAAGCAAACCAGAAGCTCATTCAAGCCAAAGAACTTTGTAATTACTTCTAGACTCTTAGAACTACTGCATATGGACTTGTGTGGTCCTATGAGAGTTAAGACCCCAAAAGGTAGGAGGTATATGCTTGTTATAGTAGATGATTATTCTAGATTTACTTGGGTGATGTTTATTAGAGACAAAACTGAAGCCTTATCTGAATTTTCTAGATTGTGCAAAGAGCTTCAAACTTTGAAAAATTTACCTGTTGCATCTATTAGACGTGATCATTGTAGGGAATTTGATCAACTTGACTTTGATTTTTTTTGTGCAAAGCATGGCATATCACACAACTTTTCTGCACCTAGAACTCCACAGCAAAATGGAGTAGTTGAAAGGAAAAATAGGACACTTGAGGATATGTCTAGAACCATGCTTCTTGAAAGTAATTTGCCAAAGTTCTTGTGGGCAGAAGCTGTTAATACTTCCAATTATGCGCTAAGTAGATGCTTGATTAAAACTATTTTGAAAAAGACCCCTTATGAACTATTTAAGGGTAGGAAGCCTAGTGTTTCTTATTTTAAACCTTTTGTGTGTATCTGTTTTGTGCATAATAATGGTAGAGACAATCTTGGTAAATTTGATGCTAGAAGTGATGAAGGTGTATTTCTTGGACATTCTCAAACTAGCAAATCTTATAGAGTTTACAATAGAAAAACCAAGATTATGGAAGAGAGCATTCATGTGACTTTTGATGAAAATACTAAGGATTCTCTGAAAGAAAGTTTTGCGGATCTAGATTTGAACAAGCATGAGTCTGATGATGATGCTATGAAAGAGGAAAAAGGCAAAACTAATGTGTAAAATCAATCAGCAGAATCTCAAAGCCTTGCACCTCCTGCCGAACCAAAATCTCAAAGCCTTGAGACAGAAGCTGAAACTTTCTATGATGCTCCCTCTACTGTTTCAAGAACTCAAAGCCTTGAAGGAGAATATTCATGGATACCAAGAAAGAATTTTAAGTACCTTGCAGATCATTCAGCTGACAATATCATATCTGATCCATCAACTGGAACTCACACAAGAGGACAGTTAAAGAAATTGTGTGCTTTTTGTGCATTTGTATCTTTGATTGAGCCTAAAAATACCAAGGAAGCACTAGAAGATGCAGAATGGATCATTGCTATGCAGAGTGAGCTGAATGAATTTGAAAGAAACAAGGTATGGAATCTGGTTCCCATACCTAGAGAGAAATCAGTTATTGGAACCAGATGGGTGTTAATAAATATGTTTGATTTATATGTGTCAGAAGTTAATCAGATTTTTGTTCTAATCTTTTAACCAGTTTTCATCAGAAACTGGAAAACCAAACAGTCTTAGTACTGCTATATTTCTGGATTTTGTTGTTTCTATGTTTTAATGTTGTTGCAGGTTTGTTAAACGTGCAAATACAATCTCAACAAACTCCAACGGATATCTACTCAGAGCTGTTTGAATTGCAGTTGAAAACAGAATGAGGATTTGTAGGAACTGAGATCCTAAAATCTCTCATTCAGTTGCAGTGGGTAGATAAAAGACTGGTTTGAATTTTGAAGGAGAAATGAGGCTTGCAGAATACTAAGAGATGTGTGACAAATTCGTGGGAGATCATTTATTCAAACACACAGGCATTCAAGCTTAAATTCCAAATTTCAGAAGATCAATCGTTCCAGTTTCCAGAAGAACACATTCAGGCTTCACAAGCTTATTCTTCTACTGTATTCGTCATCTGTTTTGTAATCTGCTTATCTTTTGTATACCTAAAAGCTCACTAAACCTAGTGGTTGGTTGTTCAAGTTAACAACAAGAGGTTCTTGTTAGCTCAACAGTTAGTAGCTGATACTAGATAGGTTTGGAACCACAAGCTGTATAGGTGTAAGGGAAATCACTTAGGCTTGAAGATCTGGGGATGTTTCTGTGTGAGTAATAAGAAGTGTTTGTCCAATCCTGGTGCGATTAGATCCCTCAGGCAGAGATTAGGTCCATTGGGACTGAACTCTGTAAATTGCTTTGTGTTCTTTACTTTACTGTTTTGTTATTTTCTGCTGCACACAACTCAAATCAAACTAGGGTTTATAAGCTGTTTAGAATTGATAGTAGTTCAAGGCCTTAAAGCTTTCTATTTTGCCTTTGAAAGTTTCTGACAATTTTCTAAAATCTCAAGGCCTTGAGATTTGAGTTTCTCACAAAGCTAGTTAGTTAAAATTTGAGTTTTCCAAAAAGTTGCCATACTCTATTCAACCCCCTTCTAGAGTATTTAGGTCCTGTATTTAGTCTACATTATACACTTTCAATTCCTATTTGTCTCAAAATGATTTCTATGTGAAATATGTGCTACCTGAATACTTGTTTCAAATTGTTGAAATGTTTCTCTGAAAATCTCACTGCAATCTATTAATCGACGATAACGTAAAGTGGAAGAGTTGTGCGGGAATTGTTGTTGTATGGTTACTATTGGCATTGGGCGTATTGACTTCGGTCTCTCGTCCAATTTATTTTATTTAATCCGGTTGCAAGTCCCCGGATATCTTCTTGTACTCAGTCTTCTCGCCGCAAGTAGACTGTAAGGGGACACTTAAGGTCTTGGATGCTTGCGAAGTGGTTGGTTTTTCCCGTATCAACAAATTAACAAATTGGTTTTGGATTGGATGTTGTTAATGGAAAAATGGAATATCATGAGTTTTGGAATCCCATTATTTGGATAATGGATGTGATTTGGTAAATATAAATGAATTTGGAATCTCTCATCTCATTTCTTTTATAAAACGGTCAAAGTTTTTACTTTTACTTTGTTTTAGCGAAACTACTACAATCTGGTTTTAAAATTACTTCATAATATGTTTTCATGCTTGGGTGTTACTTACTCAGTATTTCCGGTTACTTTGGAAACTGTGGTGTTCTCTTTTGTTTTCTTCACCACAGGTATATATGATGGGAGCATAGCTTAGCGGGGACGCGAATAATCACTTAGTCATTTAGTAATATCACACTTAATTTCTTAAAACTTCTGTTGGTATCATTAGATTCTAGTTGAATTGTGCGCCTTTGTATCTGGAAAAGATTGGAATTTTAATAAAGTTATGTTTGGATTCTGTGTTTTAAACCTCCTTGTATCCGGGTTTAATCTCGGGTACGGAGTGACATCCACGGGCTTCCGGCTTGGTCGTTTAGGGGGTATTACAACTCGTCCTGGAGTTCATGCCACTGTCTCATAATCCGTAAAGCAAGGAGCGAGGCTATTCCTATTGAACACGTTAGATGTCCTCAGGTGAATTGGAAGACGTAAGTTGTGAGCATTCTCATTGATCTTTTGCCTCATCTCACAAGGCCCAATCTTCCAATTTTTAATCTTAGTTTACTCGCCAACAAGAAAACGATCACGAATCAAGACCACACTTACATAATCACCAACATCAAATAATATAAGACGAAGTTGCTTTTCTACCCGCGCCTTGTATTTGTTATTTTTCTCGTCAATTTTGTGCTTCACGGGATCATGGATGCAACGTAGGTGCTCTGCCATCTCCTCTTCCTTTTTGTGGATTTATCCAACGTGGGAGATAAGGGCTAATTTCAGCACACTGGATGAATTCAGGGCATAAACAATATGAAATTGACTCAATTCGGTTCTTCTGCTCGGTAAGCGGCAGCAAGCAAACTCTGCTTCAGAAAAGCTAAGTCCCACTGTTTTGATTCTTCAATACATTTTAGGAGATTTCCCAAACTGAGATTCACCACCATGGTTTTACCGTTTTTCTATGGTTGATATGTGTTGCTAAAGTTCAAATGAGTTCCTAGTTCCTCCCAAAAACTATTCTGGAACTGACTCATGAACTTCGTGTCACGATATGAAGTGATGGAAAGTGAAACCCCAGGAAATAGCACAATCTCCCTGACATAAAGTGATGGATGATAAAATGCGACATCTTGGAGAACCTGTCAAAAACTAAAAGAATAGAATATGTCGCCCTTTTCGTTGGGGGTGGGGGTAAGTCAAGTAAAAAATCCATGCTAACATCAAACCTAGATTGATGAACATGTAACTAAGTCTAAAGACCTACATTGGTAAGATCTCCCTTGTAATGCTAGCACATATAACTTAGATCCACATGACATGCCACATAACTACATAACTTTGGCCACTAAAATTCATAACAGATAAGAGCCAGTGTCTTATCTGTACCAAATTAGTGCGCATCATCGTGGAGCTAAGTGATATTTTTTTGTAGCAAGGTATAATCTGAAATGCACAACTGCTGCCCCCTAAATAGATAACCATTATGCTTATAAACTCATGGCGCTGGCCATGAGTTACCTCCTAAGTATCCTCCCAAAATAAGGATCGGGCTCATACATGTATGCGAGCTCCTCAAATCCTGAAACTTCACTACTCATGGTGGTGAGAAGCGCGCTGCAACAAATCAACGCATCTACCACGTGGTCTAAACTTCCTTCTTGGTGCTTCAGCGCAAAGGAAAATTCATGCAAGTACGCCACTCACTTGGCATGCCGCCTACTCATCTTGTACAGTACATTGATATATTTTACGACCTCATGATCAGTGAGTATAATAAACCGTTATTTATTAAATTATGACAAAAATGCTTCAGAGGCTGAATTATGGCATTGAATTCCAGATCATTTGTTGTGTACTTCTTCTTGGACCCTGAGATCTTCTCACTTGAGCACATAATCAGATTCTCAAATAGACTAAGAAAACATCCAATCCTACGCCCTATGCGTCATAGTTAACCTCAAACACCTTGTCAAAGTCTAGGAAAGAAATGGTGCCTCTGTCATTTTTTTCTTTATATGCTCAAAATTGGACTCGGCCACATGAGACCTCTTGAAATCACGCCCCTTGAGATACTCAGTGATCGGTGAAATCAAAGTGCTGAAACTCCTGATGAACCTGCGATAGAATGATGCCAAGACATGGAATTTGCGAATGTCGTGCAATGTCCTTGGCCTAGGCTACTCCACGATTTCCTCAACCGTGGATGGATATATATCAACACCATAAGTAGATACCACAAATCTAATAAACTACGGAGAAGTATTACAGAAATAACACTTTTTTATGTTGATGAATTGATTTTCCGCCTTAAGCACCTCAATTACATTGCGTAGATGATCAAAACGGATAGTACAAGTAGGGCTGTAAATAAGAATGTTTTCAAAATAAACAACCTCAAACTTCCACATAAAAGGCTTCAGAACCCATAACATAAACAACATGAACGTGTTGGGTGCGTTGGTTAGTAAAAAAGGCATAACCATCCACTCGTACAAGCAATGAGGCGTCTTAAACATTGTCTTCCACTCATCAGAAAAGCCTGATTTAAATTAAAACAATATGAGTCTGATCATATTCAAGCACTATTTTAAAGTGTTTGTTAGTTCAAGAACGAAGTAACTTAGATCATGTAGTGCATTATATAGGGTTATTGTAAATAATCAGAGCCTCTTTATTTAGATACTCTATGATGCACGCAGTTTTACTACCATTCTCTATATCTGCTTCATCATCTGGATCATTCTTGTTCAAATTCAAATATGCAAAACCTTCACTCAAGGAACCATCATTGCTTTCATAAAAAATAACATGAATACTTTCCTCAATAACTTTGGTTCTTTTATTAAAAACTCCATAGGCTTTACTTGTCAAAGAGTGACACAGAAATAACCCTTCATCACTTCCATCATCAAATTTGCAAAGATTGTCTTTTCCGTTGTTATGTACAAAGCAAGTGCCGCCAGAATGTTTAAAATAAGAAATACTTGGCTATCTTCCTTTAAACAGTTCATAGGGGTTTTTCTTCAAAATATGTATGATCAAGCACCCGTATAAAATATAGTTGGCAGTATTAACAACTTCTTCCTGAAAATACTTTGGCAATTGTTTTCCAAAATAATTTTCCTATACATGTCCTCAAGGGTTATGTTTTTCCTTTCCACTACCCCATTATGTTGAGGAGTTCTAGGAGCTGAAAATTTGTGAGAAATTACATGTTTTACACAAAATAAATCAAACTCTGATCAAACTCTCTACATTGATCACTCCTAATAAAAGCAATAGGTAAGTTTTTTGAAGTTTGTAATTCGTTACAAAGTTTTGAAAACGCAGACAAGGCTTCATACTTTTATCATATAAACTTAACCCAAGTAAAACTAAAAAAGTCATCAACAACAACGAGCATGTATTGATTACCCTTTCGAGTTTTGACTCTAATAGGACCACGAAGATCCATATAAAGCATTTCAATAGGTCTATCAGTACTTACAAAGTTATTTGGCTTAAAAGAGCTCCTTGTCTGCTTACCTTGAGTACGAGCTTTGCATACCTCTTCATACTTGAATTTTATGGATGACAATCCTCTAACTTAGTCTTTAGATACCGGTTGTTAAGAGTGTGCATGCTGATATGCCCAAGCATCATGTACCAAAGCTTTGAATCCTCTTTCAAATCTTTGAGGCATTTCAAGCTTTTCCGTGCAACATTGTTAGTATTCAAAGAATAGAAATTGTTTGACCTAGGAGCTGTGAGGATGCAATCACCAGATTTCTTATCTTGCACCACACATTTCTCCTTGTCAAAAATTACCTTGTTGCATTTGTCAGAAAGGAGAGAAACAATAAGAAATTAAACTTCAAAACATCAACTAAATAAACATCAGAAATAGAATATGTAAATTCATTACCAACTTTAACAATTCCAATAATATTGCACTTCCCTTTATCACCAAGTGTGATTGTTCCTCCAGTTTCTTCTTTCAGTTCAGAAAAGAAAGAACTCTTACCACTTATGTGTCTAGAACAACTACTGTCCATAATCAATTTTTTATTTTTGTTCTTGGTGATATTCGGCATATACCAATCAATGCCTTGACCAGTTTTTAGACCACGTGTTATATTTAAAATCATACTCACTGTCATCCATATAAGAAGGTCAGATCCCTTTTGGAACCAATTTTTTTCTTACATGTCCCTTAAGATGAAATGGAAATCTATTCCTCATAACGCGAGGTTCTGTTCTTATAAAGGGACACGTCACTTTAACATGACCAGTTTTACCACAATAAAAGTATTTAGGGGAATTTTTACTGCTAGCTTTCACAAAACGGGTATTGTTTTTTTTAGGAAAATTTAGATTCTATCCAATACCATGTTTGTGAACTGAGTGTAAACTTCCTCCAAGAATCAAGTTAAGGTTGTGTTATGATCTCGCAATTTTCTCAATAAGTTTCTTTGATTCTTCAAGTTTCTCACACTCTAAAATCTTTTGTTACTCTAATTCATCATGTTGATGCTTTAGAGCAAAAAAGTTATCATTTAAAAAAGAATTACCTACTACAATTTTTTTGACCTGAGTTTTCAAGGCCTTTAAATTGATTTCCAAGGCTTTGAAATCTTTGCCAGATTTTTCCTGAGAAACTTCACGGGTTATTATTTTGGCAAACTAAATCCAATTTTTTCCGCTTGCTCATGAACCTTTACCTTCAATATATGAGTAGAACTAGAAAATAACTTTTCACCATTACCTCAATGTGTTTGTCTGAGCTTTCCTTCTCATAATGCTCATCCATAATACATAAGTTAGCATGATCCTCTTCTGAATCTGAATCACTCGTGGAATCATAATCACTCTAGGATGCAACCATGCATTTTTTCTTTTGTTCTTGTCCTTCTTTGGATAATGCTTGTTCTTCTTATGATGATAATCCCTTACTAAATGGTATGCATCACCACATTCAAAGTAGTTTAGTATTTTAGGTTTATTTCAATATGAGGAGGACTTACCTTTGTAGTCCTTTCTACTTGATAATCTTGATCTTTCTTTGCTATAGTCCTTGTTTCCAAAGTGTTTCTTCATTTTGAAGATTCTGGTCAAGACTTTGGAAATCAATGCAAAAGGATGTTCGTCATCTTCCCCCTTTTCAAAGCTTTTAATCAGCTCTCTCTCTCTTTAGCTATGAGTGCCAAATTCTTGATACTTTGAGAGAGTTATCCTTATACTTCATTCATGTCAATTTCATGTGTTAGGAGCTTTCCTTGAAAATCATCCAGTTGAAGAGTTCATAAATCTTGGGCCTCTTCAATTGCTGTTATCTTTGGCTCCCATTTTGATTTAGGGAGACTTCTCAGTATCTTCATGAATTTTTCTTTATTTGAGAATGAATTTCCCAAAGACTCTAGGTTATTGATTATGTCTGTGAACCTATTAAATGTATCCTTTGACTCATCATCATTCATCTTGAATGGCTCATATTGCCTCGGGAACATGTTTATCTTTGTGTGCTTGACTGGGCTGGTTCCTTCAAATGTCACCACCAATCTGTCATTGATTTCCTTTGCACTCTTGCAAGTAGAGATCCTGTTAAAATCATCGACATTCAAAGAACAATATAATAAATTAAAAGTTCTATAATTATAAGAAACCTTTTCTAATTCAATAGAAGAAAGAGAATCTCCAGTTTTGGAATTTTAATCCCCTTTATTTCTGTATAGAACGTATGGGGTCCTTTCTAAATGATAGACCATAGCTCAATGTCTTGATATATGATGAACATCTTCATCCGAGATCTCCAGTGCACAAAGATATCCCCACTAAATAAAGGAGGTATGTTTGGAGCTCTTCCCTATGAGAAATCACATTCACCTACATTACTCATGGTCACAAGATTTCTATATAGTGATACTGGCTCTGATACCAATTGAAGTGTGTAAGTAGATTGTCAAACTGGATCAAATATACTCAAGAAGGGGGGGGGGGGTGAATAGGGTATGGATACTTAAGTTAAAATATGGGTTTTTAAAAATTAAAGAGGAAGATTTTGAAGATTTTCAAATCTTTGAAACCAGTTTCAAAGATTCGAACTAAAACAGATAGTGTTATAACCCTTTGAAAGTTTTCAAGAATTTGAAAGGCTTTTCAAAGCCTTGAACTTATCTTGTGCTAAAACAGTTTTGTAAGCAAGTAAAGTACTGAAATGTAGTAAAGTGAACATAAGTATTTGTTTCGAAGTTCGGTCTCCAAAAGGCCTACTCTCCACCCTGGGGATTTAATCCCTCTAGGATTTCAATAATTTCTTATTTTTTTCTAGCTAAGTCCTACATATAAGGCCTAAGAGAATTGTCGTACTCTTAAACATGTATGTGGTTCTCTGCTAACCTATCTAGTGAAGCTTCAACTATTTGATACAATCAGAACCTCAGTTGTCCCACTGGAACAACTTAGCTAAAACAGAATATAGAAGATGCTGAAAGATTTCTAATGAATAAACAGTTTAAGCACAAGATAAAGGACACTGAGAAGACAGTGAAGCTATGAAATCTTAGAAGTGTTCTTCAGAATTATGAATGGATTGAGTAATCTAAGTTGATATCCTTCCATTACGCTATCTCAATCATAATTTGTTTCTCTGAGTGAATATGTCTCTGAAAGTTCCTCTGTGTATATGTGAAACATCAGTTCACTTTGAATTTATGGACTTGCTGCAGCAGTTACTAAATTTGTTGCAACAAGAATCTCTAAAAATCATCAAATCAGCTTAGCCTCTCAACAACTCTATCCCAATGGATAGTAGCATTATTTAATCCACCAAATTCGTCCACAATCTTCAATTGTAAGCTTGAGACAAGTCCTGATCAAATCCCATATATCTAGCTACGCTTTAGTGACCTGTTTGGCATTCCTGCATTAATGAAATTAGGTTGTTTCCTGCAAAATAAACTTAATCCAAAATCAATCTAACAAATAAGCATATTCAGAATATAAACATACATTAGATAATAAAGTTTGTCAAGATAAACTTAGGATCTCTTTGGTAATCCTGCATTAAGATAGTTAAGCAATTTTTCTGCAATAAAAGCTTAAGCAAGTATAATACAAAATAGAGATTAAAACATAATATTTGACAAAATGAATTTGTCATTCATCACAAAATAAGGCATAATATAAATCCAGGACATATACAGTATGATTAGGAAGGAATTATCAAACACACCCTTAATTTATACTTGTCCTTTGAAGATTTTTTTCAAAGCTTTGAAACCAGTTTCAAAGCTTTGAACTGAAACAAATATTGAATTAACATATTATAAGTTTTCTTGACTATCGAGTGTTATGTTTTATGGAGAAACTTTAGTTGAGACTATTTGGTTTTAAATACAAATCTTTTTCATTGGAGATTTGATTATTTATATAAGTAAAACTATTTCCTCAATGAATTGATTAATTCTCTAAATAAGAATTTAACTTTATTTGACTTCGAAAAGTTCTGATTCATCTTATATTTTCTCTATAACTTTCTTACATTGAGAACAAGTATTCTCCTCTATAAATAGATGTATACGAAAATCACCAAGGTGAAAGCACAATAGGTCTAGGCACTCAAAAATTTGTGCAGAAGAGAGGGTGGGTTTTCCCCTTAAGGTTTCACTCTATGTACTTAACTCTCTGGTCGTGAAGAGTCTTATGGGATGTAAAAACTTATGGTCATGGCTACTAGTTATTGAATAGATCTTTCCCGTATCAACACGATAATAAAAAAAATGAGGAAAAAATATTTATGGAAGAAAAAAAGACATAGATTGAGAATAATATCACCCATTTGAGATATAAGAGGAAGTTTGAGATGCAACGAAAAAAATTAGAATATATGTGTCATGAGATTCATACTTTATTTTTCGAGAGTATCTATTTGATTATGATTCATTCTTCATTATGATTGTCTTAGAGGAAAACAAGCTTCAATATATGTTTACATACTTGGGTGTTACTCCCTCATTACTGAATATAAAAAAACTGTGGTCTTTGTTTCTATCCCCCTTAGGTCTAGGCGAGGGGAGCTCGATGTAGAAGGCATTGCAAAACACGATCTACTTGTTGGTGTTACTTATCTTATCTTATCTAGTTGAACACTTAGTCGAATTGCATATTTGGCTATTTAATTAAGAAAACAGTTTGCAATATATAACTATGGCGTGCTTTATTCTCTATTTATGCCATTTCATTATGAGTTTCACCCTCCTAGGCTCTCCGGTCTGGAACGGAATGCTCGGAAATGAAGGGGTGTTACATTCAATTACTCGGGTTCGTTTCCCATACGGGGACGAAACTAAAATATGCATGGTGGTCTATATGAGATATGACATGCGCTTTGAAGGGAGTCCAACACTATGGCGTGAATTTCACATGCTAAAAAGTTACATGAGGTGGAGTAGACTTGAGACTCCTCACCGTGTGAGTCTTGCGATCCTCTAAATATGATTGACATTGTATACCATTATAACTCTTATCTCTTTTGTAAATTAAAAGATTGGTGGTGCTACTTTGGCATGTCACTTTACGGCTTTGGATGATGCGGCCTTCCAGCAATTGATGAGAAAGCAGCTAACCCGATTCTAAGTGGCAAATGGATAAGGGGAAGATTGTCATTTCATCATTCGTTGTTATTTTCATTGGGCTCACCCCATCCGGGTCATGCAAATATGAATATAATATTATAAGTATAGAAGCATTTGAGGCTTCCTATGGGACTAAACGTGTACTCATTGTCTATGAGATGATAATTTGATCAAATTTGTGGCATACGAGAGCGAGACCCAAAATTATCTTTTTTGGAAAGTTGAGCCTTCCTGCGGCGGATGAAGCTGAGTTTGGTGTACGAATCTCCTGAAGTGCAGGTACTCTCAGCAGTCACATAACACGACTACGAAATACTTTGTAGATTATTTGGTTGGAGATTGAGAGACTGGTAGAGCTATGCGCAGCCCCAAAGGTCGAGGGGGAGATGTTAGTAAATTACGTGTAGGCGCCCAGTGGGTTGCTTTATAAACTGACACAAACCAAGCAAGTAGGCTGCAGTAGGCTTGTCTATAATCACACAAATAATAGGAACCCTAGCCTCTCTCTCACATTCATCCAAATTTCAGAAGGAAAGACTGTCACGCAGAGGCACATTACCCTCCAGGGCAGAGCTAATACGAAGAGATTTTACCGGCGTGTTCTTGCAAGTAGGAAAACAGTCAAAGAAATGATACCAAAAGAAGTTAGGAAAAATAAAAAAATAATTAAACTACTGGATGTCCTTGTCGCAGATATATGAGAAGAAGTTGTGGTGGAAGAGAAATATATGTTCTAGCTTCGCGAGATCGTTGAAGCAATGAAATCATACATTACAAAGGAAATTAAAATGGGATATCGGAGGATTGATATTTTGGACCAGCTTGACCTTGTAGAGGAAAAAACTTGCACCCCCAGAGTTGGTACGTTAAGAAATCTAACCATGAAAAGATCAAGAGAAGATGGTCCTTCATCAACACCATTTCATAATCATGTAGAGTTTTAGACCCCAAATGTTACGAAGCAAAGTACTACTTGCATTATGAATGTGGTCAAGTTTCATATTCTTTCTTTTTGGATTAGTATAGTGCGTGTATCTATGTAATCATAGTTGCGCTTGGTAAAGTATAGGATAACTCGCGCAGAATACCATGTTCGTTGTTGTAATAGTGAAGATATTTTCTAGCATTATATACCGATTAATGCATAAATTTTATTTTCGCTACTATTTTCTACTGGTAATACTACCGTATCGAATGCTTACATCAATGCCTAAACACAATACAGATAAACCTATTTACACCCATTTACAAGTAGTATAATTTATACCTATTGCCGTTTCGGCCAGGTTTCTTGGCGTACCATAAATTCCCTTCTGTAGCAGAGGAAGACCTTTACGATGCAAATTCTAAAATCATCACAATGCCTTTCCATATTATCAGTGCTTCTTACGACTAATTTAATTGTGACTGAATCATACCCATCGTACTCATTATCTGATAGGTTTAGACCCTGGGCAAAGAATTGAGCGAAACCCAGATGGGTAAATAAAGATATTGGCCTAAATACTTGAACCCATGAAGAAATAGTCCCAAAAGGATAACAATGAGGTTATGGGGTGCATCCCAATATATTGCCAGTCCTAGACTGGAGCGACCTTTGAACACTGGGTTCAACATTTACACGTCCATCACAGAATCGATTAAAATCGAAGGAACATGGGGAAAAGTAAGACATTTAATTATCATAAATTTAAAAACGATTGCAATTTGGGCTTTGTTCATCTGAAATCCATGGAGTGAAGTTGCTCATATCCCGTGCAGCTGCATCTCTCATGCGTTTCCTTTTTATTGCATACGTCTCTTCATCCGGAGGAAGAGAGGGATTCTCATCTGCGAACAAGTCTTCACAATCTTCGAATTTCCAGTCTTGTTCCTCCTCGGATTCCTCTTCCTTTTTAAAAAAATATGCAGCTTCATCTAGGTTTTCACTTGCAGTTGCATATGGGCCTTCATTTCCAGTTCCCTCTTTGTATTCAGTCCCCTCTTTGATGGCTGCTTCTTCTACTTTTGCAGACTTCTCTTGTCGTTCTTTCTTTAATGGGCTTTTTTTTCCATTGTTGGTACTATCATTCGAGTGGTATAGACTTTGTGCTTTTATAGATAGTAAAAATCATGTTGTATTCTCTTGTCGTTCTCCTGGTGTACGTATTTGTGCATGTTTTACATTTGCATACTTTTGACTGAATACGTAACATTTTTCCCCCAATTCGACGAGTTTGGTTCATTAAAACAATTAATGGGTTATTAAAGCATGGGCCTCCAAAACCTCTCTCATCTGCTTTGGACTTGATTATTTATATAATTTGGGACCGGGTTTACTACTAAGCCTGCTCCTTCGTATCCAACCCGCCATTAACACTGAACATATATTTAATTCTATAACATCCTCTTCTGAAAGTTGGTAATGCAACTGTCACATACATATCAAACCGTTTCCATTCTTCCATATTTTATCTTATACAGTTTTATGGTTCATCATATCGTGTCAGTATACACATCATCTTTCTCTCCGTATTACAAGATCCGTAATGGTCATTGTGTCAACACTCAATAAGCAGGGGAGATTTGCACAAGGAGGGGGAGACATCCGAATTCAGCAGGTTGCAGGATGATGCTACAGTAGACCACACGCCAACCCTAGAAAGTTCATAATGTAGTGTGAATAAGATATCATAAGAAGAGATGACAAAATCACCCTGCTGAGAAGAAGCCACAATAAACCAACCAGCATAAGCCAACCCTCTGCCTAAAAACCATGCAAATAGAGTAAGCATTTATTCAATAACCATCCTGCTAAGTGTTTTGCAACAAAATATAATTTAAATGTGTTATTTTATCCATGTTTCATGCCAAAATATAGGGTAAAAGACATTTTCCACCCTCGATTATGGAAAAAATACATTTTGCACCTAATTTATGGAAATGTACATTTTGCATCCCTGTCAATGGATGGAGGGTGGACAGATACCACCCTTCTTTTACAATCCGTTAGTGGAGGGGTGCATACTGACTTTTTGTGACCATTTTACCTTTATTGATTGTTGAAAAATACCACCCTTTTTGTTTATATGTTTATCATGTTCTCGATGTTCTTGTTGTTCTTGAGCACCACATCCACTACCACCAAATCCCCACCACTACCGCCGCCGCGGCCGACAACAACAACAAAAAACATATAGGAGTAGTTGAAATAATGAAAGAGAAAAAATACGAAAAAAAAAAAATTGAGACGAAAATCAATCCGCAACTTTTTTCATAATCCGGAATTCCAAAAAAATCCAAGACTCTGAAAAAATAAATTGTTACTACATTTTTGACCAAATTACTGACCTAGCTCTTCCTCTCAAATATAGCTCTGCCAAACAGTCCTAGTACAGGAAGAAGTAATGCAATTTCTTCATGGTAAAAGGTTTAAACCACAAGAGAGAGAGGGAGGGATTAAGAGAGCACTTTGTCCAATTTCTCGAACAAATCGGCCTTCAACGGAAGCCATGCGTTAACAGCCTCGCTTGCACGGGTACTCAGCCACGGCGGCCAACCAGCGACAATCTGGTCGGTGTCCCTACCGAACTTGAAAGTAAAGATCGCTTTTTTCCCATATCCCTTCTTCGTTAACTTGCTTTCCTTCAAACCCCAACAACGGAGATCGTCTTCGACGGAAGATTCTCGGTCGTCCTAATTCTCCAACTCCGGTATGTTTTCAAATTCCCTCTTGAGCAACAAGGAACTGGCGGTGTATTTCTGGATGAGGATAACCCATAAAAATAGTAATCAGTCAAGTTTAGGGGATAACCCAGATCCACCCCCGAATTTGGGAAGAACTGGGGTCCAGACATAGTGTGGGGTCAACAACACACCATTGGAAGAGAGGGGTTCGTGGGCAGAGAGGGATCGATTGGAAGAGAGGGGTCTGTGGCATGTGGATTCCAACAGAGGAGATGGCGAGGAAGAGGGGTAGAGAGAGATCAGATCGGGCAAGAGGAGAGAAGAGAGGAGGAAGAGATAAGATTGTTAAGTTTAGGAAATGAGGTGGAAAGGCATTTATAGTGTGGGATTTCTCAACATTCCAGGAGTATTTTTTATCTTTTCACCCCTCCGTTAGTGTGGTGTTAGTTTTTAACTCTAACAGGGGTGAAAATGTATTTTCCCATAAATCAGAGGTCAAAAATTTATTTTGTCCATAATAAATAGAGGGTGGAAAATGTCTTTTATTCCAAAATATATTATTTGCAATTGTGACAGTATCGCACCAGACCAAATCAAAATGGCATGTTTCCTTATGCGATGTGCATTAGCCGGTATACTTAGAGATACATTTGTGACAAACTTCAAGTTAAATTGTTCAAGTAAACAGCATATTTCGTAACTATTTGGGTGCAAAGGTAAATGACAAAACCATTTTCTGAACAATATAGTCTAATGATCTCAGTATACCATCCATTATTAGGTAATTCTTGTTGAAAAATTCTCTTTCTTTTCCCCATCAACCAATGCCCAGCTGTAACGAATGTGATATACCTTAAGTGTCACAGAGATAGTTGGCAAATAAAATATTAAAAAAGGTACTACAGATAAAGTAAGGAAAAGTTTATAGTTACAGAGCATGAAGGCGATTGAATATGTCCATGTTAATTGTGTCCCACACCATCGTTCACAATAATCCTATTTGTTTTGTATGTAGAAGTAACCCACTGCATTATGTAGATCATTGTCAAGCAAGACTAATTATCTACACAGTAATCACTTTCGAACTTGCTACGTATTTATTTTTTTTATTTTTTTATTTTTTTGATGACGTGAGAACCCACAGCCACTATCCTTAGGGTGCGCACTCGATAAACTCCCGCTCTAGTGCAATTGCTTGCAAAACCACACTAGAGAGGCAAGCCATCCTGAAAAAACCCAGACTAACAGGTTCGCAATTGAGAAGCCCTATCGGCAGCTCTTGGGTTACCCCAATGTTTGAACTCAAGACCTCAAGACAAATGGGCAAAGTCTTAGTAATGCTCATCCGACCAACTCAACTACATCCCAAAGGGTACTTGCTGCGTATATGATTGGTGCTTGGTTATGATTTTACTTTTATTCTTTCAATAAAATGTTTTTGAACACATATATAAATTACAAAAATGTTGGTGATTATTTAACGACCTATATTAACACTCCTTCAGTGAGTCAAATACAGTGTACGCTAATATATAGGTGCAATATAGTTTGGGTTTTTTTTAAATTTAACTTATCAAAAATAGAAATCAATTTCAAGTAAACAAGCAGGTATGCAACATCACAAAAACTTCAGTATACAGCTATCTATATATCATGTATGATACGCACTCGTGCGCGCGAGGCAAACCTAGTTTATACAATTAATCAACACGTACGGTTGACTTTGAAATGTCTTTCGCACCATTAGATTAATTTGATCTCAACCATTGGATTGGTGCTGAACCTAGAAAAAGTATTTTGAAAAAAGGTATGGGCGGAAACTAATTAAGCAAGTATACAATTACTGTTATGAAATATGTAATTGGACTGATGTGAATATCCACCACATAGTTGGGTGTATTTTGTATAATTATATTCTGGTCCACAAGCCCACCTAATGCCTATATAAGGAGGCTTAGGGTTGGAGAATAAAACACATCTCAACACTATTCTCTCCCTACACTATTGTCTCTCTTTATTTTCTGTCTCTCTCGTCTTCTCAATTCACAACACGTTATCAGCACGATCGCTCTCCGAGACGAGATAGATTTAGTGAAAGAGAACAGGTATGAAAAATATAATTTTCATTGTTGTTCTTATAAGATTCGGACTTGAAGGCAACTAGGTCTAAGAAGCATCTATTGGCGGACTACCCTATGTTACCGTCCAAAGGCCCTTGGACCACTTCGTATATCATGCACTCAAAACACTTCACAGGTCAGTAGCATGTTTCTTTCTAGCATAGTGAATAAAACGGATTGTTTTGTTTCATAGATGAGGTTTTCATGCTGGTTAACCTTAACCATGGTGGTCTAGAGTTTGTCCTTTAGTACTTTGGGTGATAGTATCTATATAATATGTTCAACACGATCTTCTAATGCGATGTACTTATGGTATGATGATATACAACTCGTTTTAATATTTATTTTTTCTTTTAGGGTTCACTAATGATGTTTAGTTCAAATTAGTTCCTTCCGGAGAGGTTTTTAATTGATAACCATGATTTGATTTGAGCTATTAAGATGCTTAGAGAGACGTATTTTTATACCAGAAGTTATGAAATACGTGATGATCGCAACTTGAAGTTGTGAACTACAAGATCTCATAAGCGTAACCTGAAGTTACAGGACAATTTTTTTTATATGACCTGAAGTCATAGTAGATCTCCAGAAGAGGTCTGTAAATTACAAATTGAACTAAATTTTTTTTCATACCTGAAGTTATGGAACAAGAAAATTTCATCGTAACCTGAAGTTGCGACAGTTCTTTTATGACCTGAAGTCATACTTTTAGGTACATCTTCTGAAGAGATGTACTGTAATTTCTTCTAAACCTCCCGAAGAGGTCATATTTTGTTACATCGCTTTATCTAATTTTTTGTAATTCCTTTTGCTATTTTTTCTTCTGTTATCGTATTATGGATCAAAAACGAACGTCCTGAAGAGCATTCGTAATCGCCATGGATTCTAAATCTGGGCATGGCATATGTACCCGAAGTTACATATTATATGATATCACTCATAACCAGCAGTTATGAAATATTATAAATATTATCTCCTGCAGAGATTGCTACAATTCAAATAATGATCCACCCTCCTGAAGAGGTTATATTATGTTAATTTCTTGTATCATATACACATTTATTTTTAATCTTGTCTAGCACTTTACTGTTAATACACTTGTTATTGATTCAATTAGAGCATCCATAAGATGTTCTTAGTCCATGAGGGTTTATTGGACAAATGCATTTTATATGCATAAAAATTGATTTTCATACTAGAAGTTATGAAATTATGACGATGTTTATAACACGGAGTTAAAAAATAACATCAGAAGATCTCCCTGAAGAGAGAATCTACAACCATTCAATTTTAAACAAAAGTATTGACATTTACGTCTCTTTTTGGGTTTCTAGAAGCTTTGATTAGAGAACTACGGCGTCCAAGAGATTGCTTATTGTCAATATTTTTGTTTAAATTTGAGGATTGGTTTACAGAAAGTACATATGAGACAAATTGATGCCTGAAGCATCAATAAAGTATCATTATGGTTATGATCATACTGTTCACGTCATGAGGGGGAGAATGGGTCATATTGCATGACGTGAGCCAAAATATCATTGTCTCTACGGGTATGTACTAATAAAAAATCCTAATAAAATGGATAGCTTCTCGACTAATGGGTGTCGATTTGGGTATACACTTTAAGCATAAAAGGGTTGCTTGTGTACATATGTTGATCCTCCAGAAGAGGAACAATCAAAGCATCCAAAATAATTTGGGATATGATTAAAATGCTCTACAAATTAAGAACACAAGATTCTGGAGAAATCTTGGGGGTTCACATATACATCATCATAATGGATCAAAACCAACGTTGGTAACCAAATAGCCCTGGAAGAGGCATATAGCTATGGAAGTAGCTAAAGGTACCTTAATACAATCTTATGATCCTACAATTAATGATTATTATATTTTGCGCTATACAAATCATATGGGTTAAAGGAAAAAGTGTTGACTAGATAATGGCCAAAAAAAAGTCAACACACGCATAAACTATTGCTCGGGTTACATAATTATGTAGAGCAAAACGTATAGTACTCAAAGTACTAACAACCAGATGCATAATTACAATATATGTGAATACTACATATCCGCTGTTCAACGTGGGATCCATGTAGATATTACAAATCCGCTACCAAGCGTGGTATATATGTCCGCTAATAAACGTGGGAATTATGCTTGGGATATATGTCCGCTGTTAAGCGTGGGACTTATGTTTGGGATTATGTCCGCTTTGAGCGTGGGACTTGTAAAATGAGAAACATGATATATGGGTCATGATAAATTCTCATTAGTATAATCATCTCGTGGTGAGAATGATGTAATGTTGTATTAGTCTCGGGGACTAAGGAACAACAAAAGATGGGTTAAAATGTAACTAGTTACATTACGATCGTACGAATCAAAAATTTGTGAAATTCCATGGAGGTTGGTTCCCATGAGAAAATATTTGCCTGAAGCAAATTGAAACTGTACACTCGCGAGTAGTTTTAGGTGCATATGCATTTTATCAATTATGATTGTTAATTGTTTCTTTTAGATTGTTGTTTTTGCAATGGACTTTGTTTGTCAGGTACAAGGATATTCCAATGAGGGGGAGATCCAATGAAATGCTAAAAGCGCGACACTCTTTTTCCTTCGCTACGATTTTTGTCCCACAGGGTTTTTCCTAGCAAGTTTTTAACGAGGCTGCCAAGATTATTCAGATGCGTTCCAGAAGAATGTGATCAACGATGCTGAGCGAAATACAATTTACCGATGTACTCTTTTTCCTTAGTCATTGATTTTTTTCCCACAGGGTTTTTCTTGACAAGGTTTTTTTTTTTGAGAAAGGGGGGGGGGGGTGTTATGAAATATGTAATTGGACTGATGTGAATATCCACCACATAGTTAGGTGTATTTTGTATAATTATATTCTGGTCCACAAGCCCACCTAATGCCTATATAAGGAGGCTTAGGGTTGGAGAATAAAACACATCTCAACACTATTATCTCCCTACACTATTGTCTCTCTTTATTTTCTGTCTCTCTCGTCTTCTCAATTCACAACAATTACCAATTATTCTAGAAGTGACAAATATCCTTGCTATCTTTACTAATGGAAATATTTCGGGAGAATTTTGAAACTTTTAATAGCAATCATTAATTTATGTTTTTTAAAAATCCAATCATTATTTTCTATAGAACCATTTATTAATGGTAATAGACAGAGTTTTGGGAATAGGGTATATGATCATAATTTTTTGAAGGGTGTATATTCAGACGTTTTGAAGGGTACTTTTTTTTTTTTGCAATTGAAGGGTACTATCAAGAAAGTATCAATTTCAATGTACTATAATTTATGTTTCAAAATCTCAAAATAAAATAAAATAAAATAGCAAACCATGCAATTTTCTCTTCCAATTTTGTTTTGTTTTTTTTTTTTTATGTTAGTTTCATAGTGCCATGAGGACACGGGGTATTATCTAGTAAGATATAAATTAGAATTTTATATTTCTAAAGATTTTTTTTTGACTTAATTACTTAATGTATACTCCGAGTATGTCGAAACTCTCACATTGCAACCTCCATTTCTAAAACTAGCTTATTCCACTTCCCATTTGCAAAATAAAGATGTTAATGCGAAACTGGTAAAAAAAACTATGTCCACTAATTAACGGGTTAGTCTCTTAGTTGACTGATAAACCCATTTTATTGAGGGTCGAATGGGCAACCCCTAAAAAAATTATGAACATAAACAGAACCACCACAACTACCTTTGCTTGCCCAACCCAATTTTCGAATCGATGTCTACCAAGGGCGCCACCATCCTTCAACGTTGATGTTGTGTGCAGACCTGGAGCTGCGAAGGCCTTCAAATGCCGTCTTCAGGTTGAAATTGACAAAGCAAAAATCCAAAAATGGATCTAAAAATCAACAAAATATGGAAGCGAAATCCGAACACACCAATAAGTGAAAATGAAAAATCAGATCAAGAATCCTCCAATTTCCTTTTCTCTCTCCCTTTATACCTAGATGAATCTGAACAGTAACCCTATGCTTCTTTTGAAACCAAGAAACCCACCTGAATCAATTTTAGTTTCGATTCAAATCGAAACCCAAACCAAGGTTTCAATTCAAAATCCTCCAATCGCCCTCTTTGTCTTTCTCTCTAGGTGGACGAACCCAAATCAATCTGCTCGATTGAAACCCAGAAAAAAAAGACCACTCAAACGGTTTCTGTGTGTCCACTCATTAAACCATTTCGCAGCAGCTGGTGCTATCGGCCATAATCCACTGGGTCCGCATCAACCAGAGAGACTCGCAGAGATAGATCGCCATACAGAGAGCATATCTTTTTCGGTATAACCAGAGGACTTCCACGTTCTTATCATTTTCTACCTTTCATAATTTTTATTTAGGGCAAAAGACATTTCTGTGTGTACACTCATTAAACCATTTCGCAGCAGCTGGTCCTATCGGCCATAATCCACTGGGTCCGCATCAACCAGAGAGACTCGCAGAGATAGATCGTCATACAGAGAGCATATCTTTTTTGGTATAACCAGAGGACTTCCACGTTCTTTATCTTCTTCTACCTTTCATAATTTTTATTTAGAGTAAAAGACAATTTGCACCCTTTTGTTTAGTTAAAAAGACACCTAACACCCCTGTATTTTGGACAATTCACTTTACTACCCTTATAAAGGAAAAAAAATAAAAGACACTTAGCATCTTTCTGTTAAATTTCGTCCCTATAGTCACATTTTATTATTTTTATGACAATTTTGCCACTAATATTAGTAAAGCCTACCAAGACCGTATCAAACTAACAAAATTACATCACGAGCGAATAAAAAATCTTTTACCACTTCTCTGAGTCAGTGAACATATTATAAAATAACATGGTTTAACTAACTTATGGTTTTGCAACCGTTAGATTAAATCAACCCCATACCCACCATTAGATCTCACCTACTTATTACATCTCTAACAACCCACTCTACTTGGACATCCCTAACAACCCACTTTTTTGGACATCTGTAACAAATAGGAGAGAGGTTTTTCTCAACTACATCACTAACTAATAGAGATAGGTTGTGAGTGATTTCCACGTCCATTAATAATGCTCATCCCATACTTGAAAGTTGTTTTTTTTTCACTACATTTGTAAATATGATTTTTGGATAACACCTCTAAATTCATTTAAAAGAAAGAACACCTCTAAATTCAAGAACTATCCATTTCAAAAAAAAAAAAAAAAAAAACTATACAATTTAAGGACAGTGCCCTCGGGCATGGGCAATACTCTAGTAGTATTATAATATAGCAAGGTTTAACTAATTTATGATTTTTAAACCGTTATATTAAATCAACCTCATCTCCACCATTAGATCTCACCTACTTATTACATCTCTAACTACCCACTCTCCTTGGACATTCCTAACTACCCACTCTCTTTGGACATCCCAAACTAATAGGAGAAAGGTTTTTCTCAACTACATCCCTAACTAATAAAAGATATGTTGTGGCTGATTCACACGTCCAATGCTCATCCCATACTTGGAAGCTGTTCTTTTTTTCACCACATTTGTAAATATAATTTTTTCAATAACACCTCTAAATTCATTTAATTAAATCACCTCTAAATTTAAAAACTATCTAATTTAGGGTAGTGCCCTCGGGCAAGGGCAATACTCTAGTCAATAATAAATACCAACTTAAATTTTGAGTCAGTTAGAATAAAATTGATGATGAAGTTCAACAATACAACTTCATCAGAGTTAGGGTAGTGCCCTCGGGCAAGGGCGAATAAAACTGATGATGAAGTTCAACAATACAACCACAATTAAATTCGGAAACACAGTTGTTTCAAAAAAAATCCGGAAACACAATAAAATAGAACTGAAAAGCCTAAAAAAAATCCCGACACCGAATCTACACTGTTCTATTTTGGTTTAGGAAGGGAGATCAGGTTCAATGGCGGAATTAGTGGTCGTACAGTGTTTGGTGGGTGGAAGGAAGTTTGGGGATGGATTTTGACACAATTGAGTTATGGTCTAGATTTGAGGTCACCTAGGGTTCGTCATGTTCCTTTGTAATATAACATACATTGTTTTGTTTTTCTTTCTTTGTAAATAACTTGTTCGAGGTGCATGAAAAAGTCTGGGGAGGAAAGTGCTACAAGTTTTATTTATAGACACCACTTGGGAGCACTTGCTTTGCACATGGATACATTCATTAATTTCATCTTCAACATGATGACAACTCTCTTAATCATACAAATTAATTTTATTTATGGACATTAAACTTTGAAACTATTTCATATTTTCTATATGGGCCTGCTAGATGTACAGAAAACATTGGACATAAAAGGGAACATAAAGAAATGAATAATAGTGAATGTTGTAGGTACCATCTAATACATTTACGATGAAACATAAACCCTTAATATTTGGGGCGGAGCCATGTAGGGGAACGGGGGGCACATGCCTCCCAAAATTTTTCGGAAACACTAGATACCCCTTAATTTGTTCAAAAAAATGAATCGTGGTTATGTACAAATAGACTGGACGAGCTTGCTGAGGACACAAAGTTGGCCGCTGAAGTGGAAGAGGAAGCTGCTCGATTTGGCAAAGATTAGTCAGTCATATCACATTATTTCCATTAGGTTGATGCAAAATGTTAACTGCTACAATGATGTTTTGAGTCGGTTAGGTTCTTGAAGTTGTCTGCTTGGCCCTTGGACATTGCCTGCTTTCTCGTTGCAGGCTGGGGTTTGTGTTTAATATTTTCGTTATTAATGTTATTCTCGCTTTCTGGCATAAAAAATGTAGAGATAAAAAATTGAGCAGATTTTTTGGAGAGAGAACGTAAGATGAGAAAATGAATGATATGTGCTATATCTAAAGGGGTATGATGTTATTTTTCCCTGATTAACGGAAACCTACCCCCTACCTCACAAAATTGAAACAACAAGGGGACGTTCTGCATCATTTGAGAGCACGAGGGGGTCCTTCGCACAAACCCCTAACCACAGGGGGGTAAAATGCAATTAACCCTCATTTTTATTAGTCATCTTCGGCGAAAGTAAATAGAGATTTTTTTTTTTGAGAACAATTCCGAAACTTCATTAATCACCAAAATTATCAGACATAAGTGGGAAGGAGAAAACATCTTTTTCTACATAACGTTGTATCCACGCGGGAATCTCCTCGTGCCACTCGTCTTCAACCCCCTGCGCCGCGTGTCTGGCTAACTGGTCGGCCCTGCGGTTGTTCACTCTTCCCCATACTCGAATCTCGAGGCTAGTAAATTGTACTCTCTTCGGTTTCCTCTTCTAGTCTCTTCCAGTTCCTCAACAATCGTGCTTGAATCTCCAATTAGCTTCTCTTTCCATCTTAGACTTGACCGGAGGGCTTGCAGACAACCATATTTCTCCGATTGGTTTGCACTTTCACACCGTGGGGAGGTTTTAGCCCCCGCCATCAGACACTCACCTTTCACCGTTCGGAGCAGGAAGCCGGCATAGGCTTCCCCGGAGTCAGGGTTCCAGTTGTCGTCGAATTGGAGGAACAACTGGCCTTCATCTACACCCAAGTTCATACTTTGTGGTTTCTATATCTCCAAGCTAACTAGCTCTCCCCTCCGAAAACTTTGTTCTTGCAACTTTTGCTTAATGAGGCTTCTCACCAATTCTTGATCTACTGGTGCTCCTTTGAATCTTATCAAGTTTCGGTTGTGCCAAATGGCCCATAGGATGACACTGTATTTTGTTAGATCTGCTTCATTTAGTCTCAATAAGTCTGATTTGATCCTTTATGATGAATTTGTGTTTGTTTTGACCAGGAGATCTTTGCCTTCCGCCGATTTTGGTAGGTGACAGTCAAAGAGCACATGCTCTGCAGTCTCCTTCCCTTCATTACAGATCACACATTGGTCTTCTACCTTCACACCCCGTCTCTTCGAATTCTCTGCCGTAGGGATGGTGTTCCTGGCTGCTCTCCAGACTAGGTGACAAATTTTCTTCTCTACTTTTATTTTCCATAATTTGGAGAAACAATTGCCTGCCTGGCTTGAAATTTCCCCTTAGTTCTCCTGCTTTCTTTTCTACTTCTTTCCCAGTAGGTACCCGGATTTGACTGTGTACATGCCCGTATCGTTGTAGTGCCGTACTTTGTCTTTCATTTGCTGCTGTGGGAGCCGGATCTGTGCTATCTCTTGACAGTCCACTTCAAACAGGTATTCTCTGAGCTTCTGAATATTCCAGCTTCGTGTTTCTTGGACTATGAACTCCTCCACTTTCATATTATTGATCATACTGTTCTTGGTGATTAGTTTGAAGGTGGGTTCTCGGGGGATCCATGGTGAACATGTGCGCTAACTTGCCATCTCCAATCTGCCATCTTGACCCTCTTGCCAGGAGCTTCTTCCCAAAACAGATACTTCTCCACGCGTAACTTGGTGAGTTACCCTCTTGAGCTTCCCAAAAGACTTTTCTGCAAAGTACTTGGCTTTGATTACTTTACTCATTAGAGATTGAGGGTTATGTAAAATGCGCCAGGCCTGTTTTGCAAGCATGGCTTGGTTAAAAACTTTGAAATCTCTAAATGCTAGCCCACCTCCTTCTCTTGAATCTTACATTTTATCCCAAGCTAGCCAATTTATACCCCTCTCCTTCTTTGAATTACTCCACCAAAACTGTCTGATTTTGGCTTCTATTTTGTTACACACACCTTCTGGTAATTTAAGGCACGACATTGCATAGGTTGGAATTGCGTTGGCTACAGCTTTAATGAGTACTTCTTTTCCCCCCACTGATAATGACTTTTCCTTCCACCCTTTAAGTTTACTGTCTAATCTGTCAAGAATATATGAAAAAGTAGTGTATTTTTGTTTCCCAATCGTAGTAGGGAGGCCAAGATACTTATCGTGCTTTTCTGTTTCAGGAATACCGCAGAGCTGCTTAATCTCCTCCTTTGTTGTCCCATCTATGTTTGGCGAGAAGACTATTGCCGATTTGTCGAAGTTGATAAGCTGGCCGGACGCTTTACAGTAGCAGTTCAATATTTCTTATAAAATAGTAATTTCTTGCTTTGTAGTTTGTAAAAAGAAAATAGAGTCGTCAGCAAAAAATAGGTGGGAGACCACAGGTCCTCCCCGAGATGCTGTCACTCCTGCAAGTCTTCTACTACTAATTGCAGCAGTGATAGCACTCGATAATGCCTCTGAGCAGAGCACAAATAAGTATGGTGACAGGGGGCAGCCTTGCCTGAGGGTGATATTGGCAGCTCGGTTATTGTATAGAATATTATGTTTTTTTTTTGTCAAAATATGGTGAAATGAAAATTCAACAACCTACAAATATGAGATTAATGCTCAATACGGGATTAATATTAATTTGAACATGGGAATCATTTTATTTTCTCTCTCCTATCTATCAATTATTGTTAGTTATTTTGTTGAGAGAAAATATGACCAAGTGACATTTTCCTTAGCATTTCTCTTTAGTAATTAAATTAACACATAAGAGTAGTGTGGGCAGTGTAAAAGTATTATTTTCCAAAAAAATACCTATGTATACTTTTAAATAGTACACAGAATCTAAATATCATCTATTTTATATTGCACTAAAGTATTACTCGTGCCCGAGGGCACTATCTCTAAATTGGATAGTTTTTTAATTTAGAGTTGTTTTTTTTTTAAATGAATTTAGCGGCGTTATCTAAAAATTATATTTACAAATGTGGTGAAAAAAAACAATAACTTCCAAGTTATGGATGTAATTGAGAAAAATCTCTCTCATATTAGTTAGGGATGTCCAAGGAAAGTCGGTAGTTATGCATGTCGAAGGAGAGTGAGTAGTTTGAGATGTAATAAGTAGGTGAGATCTAATAGTGGGGATGGGGTTGATTTAATCTAAAGGTTGAAAATTCAAAAGTTTGTTAAACCTTGTTAGGGTGATGATAATTACAGCACAAACAACTATAATTACAGCACAACTAAAATTGAAATGCCAACATTGTCCTCGGATACACCACTGTAATTAATTTATGAGTCAACTGTTGAAAATTCTCCATTCTCCTTCTCTCTCTCATACAGTGATACCCTTCCCCGAGTCTTCACAGCCGACACCTCTGCCCCCACCGCCGCCCCCACCATCAACCCCGTCATCATCTTCACCTTGTCCTTCGTCTCTTTTTCTTCCTATCACCCTTCACGACCATCACCACTGTGGCTCTCTCCTATCACCACAACCACTGCCGATTATCTACCCCACCCTAAGTGAAACCCAGTTTTGGAAGTTTGTCAAACATCACATTGAATCCCGATAACGAAAATTGACGCAACCACCATCAACATGGTCCCGAGAAGAGATTATGATTTCTGTTTTCATTTTGAATTTTTGGTCCACGAATTTCTTGATCTGGGGCTCCAATTTCAATTTCTCTCTCTCTCCTAACTTTTCTCTCCCGTAGTTGAGAACGGCAACTCAGAGACAAACATTATTTCTTCTCCCTGCCTCAACTGATTGAATACACACCAGGGGAAGTTAAGATCAAACTACCGCAACCGAGCGATCAATTCGTTGACATGGTGTAGAGTTCGCTCAAAACCCAGATTCGAATTGATTTTTAGATGTGAATCTGGGTGTTTCGATTTGGGCATTCCAGCTTCTTTGTCTCGCTCATCAATTTTGCGAGATCGATTCTTCAATTTTACGAATTGATTTAGGGTTAGCGAAGGAGCAACAATTGTGGTGAGTTCTGGGTTTTAAGTTCCAATGGGCAGTGTTATTGTTTATTCGGTGACTGATATCTCTATTGTTGATGTTATTTCTGGGTAAGAGCAGGAAATCGGACGAAATCAGAGAGAGAATAATCAAACATAGTGCAATAGAAGATGAAGAAATGAAGGAGCATAAGGACGAATTCGCGTTGCAACTTATGCCAACGTTGTTTGCAAGAGTTTCACAAATCTGGAGACTTAGAATTATGTTTTAGGTTGATTTTTGGGGATTATTTTTCGTGTTTAAATCTGGAGAATTAAAATTATGTTGATTGAATAAGCAGAGAAGCAGATTGCTAATCATCTTCTCTCGCAGAGAAACATTCTAGATGGAGTCCATTTCTCTAAATTTAACCACCATAAAATTAATAGAAATTAGGGGCAAAAAAGTCATATAACCAGATAGTGTGCTGTAACTATAAATTATTGTGCTGTAATTATCAGCACCCTTTATAGAATAGACTATTGAATAATTAGAAGAAAACACTCCCATGAGTGCACTACTGTTTGGAACAATCTGTTGGTTTAAAAGAAAGCATGTTCGTTCCGAGATCATAGCCCACCAAGAAATCCACTTGCAACAAACTCCCGAAAACTGGATTCCCATCAGGCACGACACCTAGACACAGCACACCCTCATCGTACTCCACAAACGCGTTCGAAAGTGGTACTTCGATTGCCGCTCCGGTGAACTGGATCGTTACAGTGGGCCCGTCGATGTTAACACTCGTCTTATTGTAACATAAGCTGAATTGACCCTCCGGGTCAGGGATTACATCACCTTTAATGACCTGTTTCACCTCGTTTACCAAATCGTTAAAGAATTGAATGGGTAATAAGGTTATAGAAAACCCCGAGTCGACTACAATGTTACCCTTTTCCGCTGTAGCATTCTCTGACGTTGTACTTCGATATGGAATTGTGCTGTTCCCAAGTTTGATGCTTTCGAGTGTCAGCCGATAAAAAATAGGTTGTTCGGGTATACGTACTATCGGAGTAGAAACGACCCCGGGTCCCGACACAACAGCGTCGTCGCCAAAGCTTATTTTTCCCGTCGTATTAGATTTGGGGTCAAATTTGGTGAAACAATAGGAGAATTTCGCGTTGGTGGGACCGCTCAATTGGTTCGCAAACGATCCCTCACCATATCCAAGGCCGATGATGCCTGTCTCTACGCTCTTGAAGAGGCCGCCATTGTTGTGTCCACAGCCAAAAGTTAGATTCGGTACCAAGGTGGTTCCGAAGGTGAATGTTTCAGTCGCGACTTCTCCATAAGAAAAAGAAGCGTCCCTGTAAAGTTGTTGGTATGAGCAGCTGGTGCTATTTGAAGAACAAGAAGCAGAGATCGCGCCGAGTCTATTGGCTTCGCATTTGCCAGATGGGCATACCAGTGGCTTATATGTGGATGATTTATTTGGATCAAATAAAGGGTAATCTTGCTTGTAACACCGATCACAAGGTGAACATTGTATCCATGAAAAAACGCTGCCCGTATCGATTATGGCATATACCGGAGAAGGCGGTGTTCCAACGGACAATTTAACTAGGTTTTCAAATTCTGTAGGAACAGCAGGGGCTTGGAGATTTTGTTTGGATTGTGAAACTGCATCTCTTAAGGAAGCAGCACGGGAACGGGAGCGGATGAAGGCACTTCTTGTGCGGTCAGATTGGGTTTTGGATGCGTTGTAGAGTGGGGATAGAGGGGAGTCACGGTGGATGAGATCTACCGTGAAACCGGTTGCTGGTAAAAGAATAGAGAGTTGCAGGATGCAAAGAACCAGAAAAGCGAAGACGAAATTTAATTGTTTCGCCATGGTTGCTTCACTCTATTGAGAGTTGAATGATTTCGAGATCGCGTATGAAGTAGTACTTAAGTAGTAGGATTAAGAGTTAAGATTAATGATAATATAAAATAGAGGGCTGCTATGCTTCACCCTTTTTTCTTCACCCTTCAAATTCACCTCCTACGTGTCAAGATATGATTGTCGTAACTATTTATTTTAAGATATTTCTATAATCACATCACCAATCAAAAACATCCACATAAGGGGTGAACTTGAAGGGTGAAGAAAAAAGGGTGACATTTAGCATTTCCCTATAAAATATATTTTTTGAGACAAATGATGATATAAAAGATTGGAGGCATAAGAGACGAAAAGAGGAATATTTTTCATTAGAATTAAAGACATTTAAATCAGTAGTAGGATAGAATTAAATGTTTCCCTAAAAAATAAAAAGAATTAAATGTTATCGATACTTTTTTTTTTTGAAAATTAAATGTTATTGATACTCTCATCTTTCTTTTTGAATAAAGACATATTGGCATGAATACTACAAATAAAGACATACTACGTTTATTTCTTCTCTTTTAATGGCGGTTGACTTTTTTACCCGTAATTGGATCACTTTAATCCGGCAAAAAATAAAAATTTAAACATAAGATTAACATTAATCTGGATGTGGGAATCTTCTCATATCTTCTCTCCTATAATTTATGGATAGTTATTTGTTTGAGAAAATTTAGGGCCATGCGGCACATATTTGTAGATAGTTTCTAAAGAGAGTGCATAAGGAGAGTTTCCTTAGCATTTCTCTTTTCATAATATTTTACAGTAAAGTTACTCTATAAAATCATGCAAAGATTATCAAATTTGTACATCGTTTTGTTAATCAAATCACCGGTCAATTTGAACCAGTGAATATTGTCAAAATGTGAAGTAAGCTGAAAGAGAAGAAAGAGAGGTAGTATTCTATATAATTTATCTTTCCGTTTTTACTTAGACAACCAAAGAAATTGTATGCATTACATGTACTGACGTTGGTTGTAATACCCGAAATTTTCCTAATTATATTTTAGTAAATTGTGAATTTTAATTAGTTATTTTTATGATGTTTTTTTTTTAAGTTTTATACATATTAACTTATAAATATTTATTTATATAACACACATATATATACATATATATATTTTTAGTATAAAATTTAAAATGTTTATTTTATATAAACAATAATTTATTATTTGATGTGTATAGCTCGTTATCTCGTTTATAAATTTTTCGTCGCGTTTAAAACATTCGCCGCGAGTTAATTTCCGTCGTACACCACTTTTTACGTGTCGAACCACCGCGTGACTTCGCGAATCCGCCACACCGAATAACATTCTCTCACCCATCACTTCACATTTTATTTTTTTCTTTTCCCCTTTTTTTTTCTTTCTTTTTCTTTTTTCCTTTCACCTCTGCTTCTCCCTGCTTTGCTGCTTCAGCCACCGACCAGCAGCCTGACGCCCGTACCTCCCTCTGCCGCTGCAACAGCCACCCACGCCGTACCTCCCTGCAACAGCCACCACGCCCGCCTCCTTCACCAGCTAGCTACCAGCTAGCTTCTCCTCTCAAATCAAATCACAAGCCCTTCATCACCCCCTCTCTTCTATTTCTTAATCCCCTCTTCTTCTACCTTCTTCACCTCCATTCACCCTCTGTTCTTTGCCGAGACCAAACCCAGCAAACCAGCCACCACCACCGTAAGCCACCACCTCTGCTCTCAACCCCGATCCCACCTCCATCTCTACCAATTCTCTGTATCTCCTCCAATCACCACCACCACTGGAAACCAACCCCAAATCGCCTGCTCTGTTTTTGCCGCAGCAAAACAGAGCATCACAGCCCATCACCACCACCTTCAATCACCGTCGCCACTCACCACCAGCATCACCCTCGTCTCTCCCTCCTCGCTCTCTGCCTCGGTGACAACCCAGAACAGCAGCAGCAGCGCCGGAAGAAGCCCCGACGCTGCCCCTGCCACCGGAACCGAAAAATCGACCGGCCCTGCACCACCGCGCCTACCCCCTTCTCTCCGCCTCTCTGTCGCGACCGGACGAAGCCCACCCTCCGGAGCTAACCGGCGACCGATACCCAGAACCATCACCGCCTCCATTGCCGTCGAAGCTCCGACGAAATCTCCGATCCGTTCCCCTTCTCTTTTTCCGGTAAATTGAACTCTCCCCTGTCGAATTCCTAAGCTATTATTGTTCATCAATCATGTTAAACTGTGTGTATGTATGTGGGTGTGTGTTGGTGTTTGAATCGGGAAGAAACCCGTTTGAGAAGAGAGTGTAATTGAATAAAATTTTGTTGCAGAGGGGTTTTGTTGTACAATTTGAAAACTTGAGGCTATACTTTATCACATGTTAAAAACTGTTATGTGTTAGTGGGGGGTGCTTGCTGTCTTTTCCAGAAACTTGTTATATAGGTATTTATACTTGTATTTACTTTGTATTTAGTTAGTATAAATATTTATTTAATTTCTGTTAATTTATATACTAAATATAATTACAAAATAAATTAGTTTTGTAATACAAAATAAAAATAGAAATTTATGATAATTGTAAATTAGTTATGTTTCTATATTTATATTTAGTTGTTGAAAAATAAGTTATTAAAATATACTTTGTGTATGTTTAAGTATTTATTCGATAAAGATTATATTGTTGAAAAGATGAAATAATTCTAAATTTCGTTTTCATTATATTATTATTAATATTTCAATAAAGTGTACAACTTGATATTATTTTATCAACAAGTAAATTCGTTTAATTAGAATATTAAATAGTTTTCACTTCTTAAAATTATTGGTTAATTTTCTAAAATAAATTTGGAGTTTATAAATACGTTAGGGGTATTCGATTAGGCTTTCGCATTCATATCATATAGGACACATGCATTGTCTATTTGCGATACGAACTTGTTTGTGATTAGGATTTTATGTGTATGATTGTAGAGCCTGTCTTCGACGAGCTAGTTGATCACGACGTTGTGTACGAGTAGCGGCTTAGTTAGCACTTTTGGCTCTCACGGTGAGTATTCATGCTTAGCGTTGCGTACTTATCTTCTTTCGTGTCAAATGTGATTTTATTTCAAGTCTCAAAATATACTTGTGATACATGCCTAGTTTTGTGTGCCAATTCATTTCATGTGATACTCGTTTATCTGAAAATAATTGTCGTGCTTTATTCCGAAATTTTAAACTTGCCGTACTCACTTTTAAATCGTCACTGTATCACTCGTTTTCAAATCGGAAAACTAATTGTTCAAATATCACTAAGTCGGAATTCATTAATAACGTAAAGTGAAAGAATCGCGTATACCGGAACCAGTTGGGTCTACGACAGTGCTATACGCCTACGTCGTGTTACTTTACTTACGTTACTATCGGGTGATGATTCCCTGGGCCAGGTCCCTAAAGAGATACCGGGATAATCCCCTGGGCTCCAGTCCCTAAACTTATTTCGGGTGATGATTCCCTGGGTCTTAGTCCCTAAAGATATGGGACTCCGTGCGCCCCGATTCCTTTCGCCGTAGGCTGGAATCCAGCATTCTAGTACTACTCTTCTGACTTACAATCTTAAGAGGGTGTCGACACTTAAGGTCTAGTAGTTGGCTTGTATGATGACTAGCGGGATCGGAAACCCCGATCCACAACGCTTGGCAGAGAGGTCGGGTTATCAGAACCCCCTATAAGCCAGTATCATCTGTTATTATTCACCCTGGTCTCTCCTGGTTACTGCGAGTTAATAATGCGACATCTTTGTCTCTAAATATGGAAGCTGTTATTTATAAGCCGTGTTCTGCTTAGACATGCAACTTGAAAGAATATCCTTGGAATTGAATTACTGAACGTTTGATAGTCTTTCGAAACATTGCAAACTCTGATCTTTATACTTATACTCTGTTACTGTTTAAACTACTTCAAATGTAAACCCCGTAACTTTTCTTAGCCGTTCTGTTTTACATGCTAAGGTGTATATTCACTCAGTTTTTACTGATACTCGGAAAACTGCGGTCTTGTGTCTTTTAATTCCCCCGCAGGTATATGATTGGTTTGCATGGGGTAACGCGCTGGACTCACGATTCGTTCTCACCTGCAAACAGTATCGATTAGTAATTAACCGTAGAGCAACTTTTGGTGTAATATCTCTTTTGCTAGGCTTGTTGTCCTGTTTGGACTCAGCCACAAACAATGTTATCGTGTAAACTTTTAATCAGTAGTTTGGATGTTTCGTTTCACTTGTTTGTGGTTACCACTCCTTGTACGAAAGGGTAAAATCCCCTGTACGGAGGGCACCACCCGGTATCCGGCTCCTCTGGAAATCGGGGGTGTTACATTTGGTATCAGAGCAGTGACATCCAGTAGGACTGTAGGGAGAAAACACTTAAAACTAAGATTTTTGAAAGTAACTAAAGCTAATTTTGAATGTGAACTTGAAATTGATAGGGCAAGATGAACTGAAAAGTAAAATCTGAATCAGCCGAGGATTATGGGTTATGTCTCTTGTTTTATTCTCGCATGCCTGATTGATATGGGTTACCTGCCTTCATTTTCGTTCCGTTTCAAGCCTTAGTGCTTATTACATGTCCGGATGACCTGTGACTGACCCACCCACCCTCATCCTTTGTTTCGAAATACTATATCATAAACGTGTATATGTCCTGCTTACATGACTTAAGGGTGTATTACCCTCGCTTTGTGATACATGTTTGGTTGTGCAATCGCACTTTTGTATATGTCTGTTTACTTTAGAGAACTATTTTCTCGGATTTAGTGTATCTTGATGAGATATATTTTGTTATTAGATGTTATTGCCTGTGTGCATATGTCATACCTATTTGTATACCCCTGTACTGGATAGTCGATAGGCTCTAGCGTACGACACCCGTCTAATAGGCAACTCGGCTACGCCACCAAAGTCGAAGAACAACCCTAAATTGAAGGAATGGAGATCATGACAACGACTTAAGGATAGGTGGCCACTTCTTTATGAAGAATCAGATAGAGGATGAAGTAGCAAGCAACATGGCGACGGATACGCTTCCTGTTCACGATCACGCTACATTTCACTTCGTGTTAGAAACCCATAGAGACTTTTAGAAACCCTTAGAGCTTCGAGGACGAAGCTCAGTCCTAAGTGGGGGAAGATGTAACGACCCTATTTTGTATGTGCATTCATTTGCCTGTTAATTGCTTTGTCTAACTGTGACTTCCATTAGAGACCCGTATATTCTATTACCGCGCTTAAGCTTCGAGGACGAAGCTTAGTCCAAGGAGGGTAGGATGTAATACCCGAGATTTTCCTAATTATATTTTAGTAAATTGTGAATTTTAATTAGTTATTTTTATGATGTTTTTTTTTTAAGTTTTATACATATTAACTTATAAATATTTATTTATATAACACACATATATATACATATATATATTTTTAGTATAAAATTTAAAATGTTTATTTTATATAAACAATAATTTATTATTTGATGTGTATAGCTCGTTATCTCGTTTATAAATTTTTCGTCGCGTTTAAAACATTCGCCGCGAGTTAATTTCCGTCGTACACCACTTTTTACGTGTCGAACCACCGCGTGACTTCGCGAATCCGCCACACCGAATAACATTCTCTCACCCATCACTTCACATTTTATTTTTTTCTTTTCCCCTTTTTTTTTCTTTCTTTTTCTTTTTCCTTTCACCTCTGCTTCTCCCTGCTTTGCTGCTTCAGCCACCGACCAGCAGCCTGACGCCCGTACCTCCCTCTGCCGCTGCAACAGCCACCCACGCCGTACCTCCCCGCAACAGCCACCACGCCCGCCTCCTTCACCAGCTAGCTACCAGCTAGCTTCTCCTCTCAAATCAAATCACAAGCCCTTCATCACCCCCTCTCTTCTATTTCTTAATCCCCTCTTCTTCTACCTTCTTCACCTCCATTCACCCTCTGTTCTTTGCCGAGACCAAACCCAGCAAACCAGCCACCACCACCGTGAGCCACCACCTCTGCTCTCAACCCCGATCCCACCTCCATCTCTACCAATTCTCTGTATCTCCTCCAATCACCACCACCACTGGAAACCAACCCCAAATCGCCTGCTCTGTTTTTGCCGCAGCAAAATAGAGCATCACAGCCCATCACCACCACCTTCAATCACCGTCGCCACTCACCACCAGCATCACCCTCGTCTCTCCCTCCTCGCTCTCTGCCTCGGTGACAACCCAGAACAGCAGCAGCAGCGCCGGAAGAAGCCCCGACGCTGCCCCTGCCACCGGAACCGAAAAATCGACCGGCCCTGCACCACCGCGCCTACCCCCTTCTCTCCGCCTCTCTGTCGCGACCGGACGAAGCCCACCCTCCGGAGCTAACCGGCGACCGATACCCAGAACCATCACCGCCTCCATTGCCGTCGAAGCTCCGACGAAATCTCCGATCCGTTCCCCTTCTCTTTTTCCGGTAAATTGAACTCTCCCCTGTCGAATTCCTAAGCTATTATTGTTCATCAATCATGTTAAACTGTGTGTATGTATGTGGGTGTGTGTTGGTGTTTGAATCGGGAAGAAACCCGTTTGAGAAGAGAGTGTAATTGAATAAAATTTTGTTGCAGAGGGGTTTTGTTGTACAATTTGAAAACTTGAGGCTATACTTTATCACATGTTAAAAACTGTTATGTGTTAGTGGGGGGTGCTTGCTGTCTTTTCCAGAAACTTGTTATATAGGTATTTATACTTGTATTTACTTTGTATTTAGTTAGTATAAATATTTATTTAATTTCTGTTAATTTATATACTAAATATAATTACAAAATAAATTAGTTTTGTAATACAAAATAAAAATAGAAATTTATAATAATTGTAAATTAGTTATGTTTCTATATTTATATTTAGTTGTTGAAAAATAAGTTATTAAAATATACTTTGTTTATGTTTAAGTATTTATTCGATAAAGATTATATTGTTGAAAAGATGAAATAATTCTAAATTTCGTTTTCATTATATTATTATTAATATTTCAATAAAGTGTACAACTTGATATTATTTTATCAACAAGTAAATTCGTTTAATTAGAATATTAAATAGTTTTCACTTCTTAAAATTATTGGTTAATTTTCTAAAATAAATTTGGAGTTTATAAATACGTTAGGGGTATTCGATTAGGCTTTCGCATTCATATCATATAGGACACATGCATTGTCTATTTGCGATACGAACTTGTTTGTGATTAGGATTTTATGTGTATGATTGTAGAGCCTGTCTTCGACGAGCTAGTTGATCACGACGTTGTGTACGAGTAGCGGCTTAGTTAGCACTTTTGGCTCTCACGGTGAGTATTCATGCTTAGCGTTGCGTACTTATCTTCTTTCGTGTCAAATGTGATTTTATTTCAAGTCTCAAAATATACTTGTGATACATGCCTAGTTTTGTGTGCCAATTCCTTTCATGTGATACTCGTTTATCTGAAAATAATTGTCGTGCTTTATTCCGAAATTTTAAACTTGCCGTACTCACTTTTAAATCGTCACTGTATCACTCGTTTTCAAATCGGAAAACTAATTGTTCAAATATCACTAAGTCGGAATTCATTAATAACGTAAAGTGAAAGAATCGCGTATACCGGAACCAGTTGGGTCTACGACAGTGCTATACGCCTACGTCGTGTTACTTTACTTACGTTACTATCGGGTGATGATTCCCTGGGCCAGGTCCCTAAAGAGATACCGGGATAATCCCCTGGGCTCCAGTCCCTAAACTTATTTCGGGTGATGATTCCCTGGGTCTTAGTCCCTAAAGATATGGGACTCCGTGCGCCCCGATTCCTTTCGCCGTAGGCTGGAATCCAGCATTCTAGTACTACTCTTCTGACTTACAATCTTAAGAGGGTGTCGACACTTAAGGTCTAGTAGTTGGCTTGTATGATGACTAGCGGGATCGGAAACCCCGATCCACAACGCTTGGCAGAGAGGTCGGGTTATCAGAACCCCCTATAAGCCAGTATCATCTGTTATTATTCACCCTGGTCTCTCCTGGTTACTGCGAGTTAATAATGCGACATCTTTGTCTCTAAATATGGAAGCTGTTATTTATAAGCCGTGTTCTGCTTAGACATGCAACTTGAAAGAATATCCTTGGAATTGAATTACTGAACGTTTGATAGTCTTTCGAAACATTGCAAACTCTGATCTTTATACTTATACTCTGTTACTGTTTAAACTACTTCAAATGTAAACCCCGTAACCTTTCTTAGCCGTTCTGTTTTACATGCTAAGGTGTATATTCACTCAGTTTTTACTGATACTCGGAAAACTGCGGTCTTGTGTCTTTTAATTCCCCCGCAGGTATATGATTGGTTTGCATGGGGTAACGCGCTGGACTCACGATTCGTTCTCACCTGCAAACAGTATCAATTAGTAATTAACCGTAGAGCAACTTTTGGTGTAATATCTCTTTTGCTAGGCTTGTTGTCCTGTTTGGACTCAGCCACAAACAATGTTATCGTGTAAACTTTTAATCAGTAGTTTGGATGTTTCGTTTCACTTGTTTGTGGTTACCACTCCTTGTACGAAAGGGTAAAATCCCCTGTACGGAGGGCACCACCCGGTATCCGGCTCCTCTGGAAATCGGGGGTGTTACATTGGTCTCTATGGTGTTGTAGCGAACTTTGTGTTTTTACAGCAAAAGAAGACATATTCATGGAAATAAAAATGTAAAAGAAAATATTGATGGAGAAATAAGAGCGAAAATTACATACCTTAGATGGCCCAAAAGAAAGGGAGAATGGAGATTTTTTTTCTTTTTTTTTCTTTTTTTTTGTTATAGCGATTTGTAATAATAAATCAAATAAATATCCAAAGTTTTTGCCTCAATTCACGTGCTTCAAATATTTTTTTAAGTTTGTCTTAACATTGGAGTTATCCTTAAACTTATATGCTGATTTATCACATTATTTTATTTTTGTAATCAAATATTTATGGACTAAATGAGTTGTTACTTTACCTTATTTTTTTGTTAATGTGTGTGTGTGTGTGTGTGTGTGTATATATATATATATATATATATATATATATATATATATATATATATATATATATATATATATATAAAGCTAATAGATATATGGTCGAATATTACACGTAAATATTTTTATATATAACATGCAACGCAATAGAGTAAACTTACTACACAGTTCTTTTTATATTGTCTTGGATTGCATTATGACATAATATATGTGTATAACGTGATTAAAACATTTCATTAGAAGCGAGTGATTTAAAATGTTTCTTACTTAAGCAAGAAAAAATATTTTTTTTTGAGGAAAATATCAAATTTATTGATAATTAGGATCATCGACCCTTGAGTCCAAAACAAGTACACTTCTAAGCCAATCTGGAGCAACAAAAAATAACTCGATATCTTCATTCAGCTTCACCACCTGTTGTCCCACCGTCTGCGCACTTCTATTTGTGTATCTGCGGGAGAAAACGAGTTTGTGCTGTTGAGTATTTCCCACCAAGCTTAAGGCCTGTTTAACCTTCCAACCACTTTCTGAAATATCCAGGTCCTCTCTGTGATCGGTGCTGCTCCACATAGCTTTATTCGTCAGTCGATTCCAGAGATCTGCAATTCCCTTCAAATTTGTCTCAATAATTGTGTGATTAAGATTCAACTCGCTGATGAGTTTTACAGCTTCGAGAAGTTGCGGAGCTCCCGAAGGGGAGTTTTATACCTTTTCCAGCAACGAGAGAACCATCATCATTACTGGCTACTACTCCGGCACCTGCGAGCTTTCGGTTACTGCACCAAGCAGCGTCAAAATTTATTTTACACCATCCACTTGGTGGTTTTGACCAATTCTCTGGTGGTTTATTTGTATTTGAGCTCAAATCCGCCTCCCGTCGATTCTATATCACAGAGTAGTTTTCGGCAATGAGATCTTCCACTTGTGAAATCAGCTAAGCCACATACTTTGTTTTTTGATGGAAAACAATTTGGTTCCGATTATTCAAAAGAACCCAAGCGCCAACAAAGAGCTTCTCCCTTCCGTTTCTATCCAGCTTTTCAAAATTTGGGCGAACCATACTCTGAAGGTAGACTCAATAGCTGGATCGAACGTCGGGTTGATGGCATTCCACAATGCCATCGAAGTCTTGCAGTGCCCAAACACATGAAGTTCCGTCTCTTCCTCTCTCTTTGTCAGAGATAGGTCATCTACTTGTGACATCAATTCCTTTCTTTTGTAGATTCACCCTAGTAGGTAGACAGTTGTTAACAGCCCTGCAGATTGGATATATACTGCAGATTGGATATATAAATCTCTTTGAGAATGATTGGGTACAAAGAGCTTTCAACCAAGTTCGACATTGTTGATTAGATGAACTACCGTAGTTTGATTCAATCATCTCCATCATTTTGTAGCCGGAGCGGACCGAATATTTTTCGTTGACTTCGTAGTTCCAAATTAATTGATCAACTTCGGGTTCCTCTTGAATTCCAATCTTCAAGACCTCCTCAATGTATTCCTCCAAAAGAACTTCCTTAAGCTTATTCATATTCCAACACCGGTTACTATCATCAATGAGTTGAGCTACCCGAAGGTCACTATTTTGACCCGCCGGAGTCATCGGCCTAAAAGTCCATTCCCTTCAAAGCCACGGATCTTTGAACACCTTCAGATTTTCGCCATTCCCAACCCTCCATCTAAGGCCTTTCAACAACACCTTCTTGCCTGCCAAGATACTCCTCCACGCAAATGAGCAACCCTTAGACAGTGTTTCACCCAACAGTCCTGTTTTGGAGAGGTATTTTGCGCGACAAACCTTCGTAACCAAGGAGTTAGGGTTATAAAGGAATCTCCATGCCTGTTTGGCAAGAAGAGTGAGATTGAAGTTTGTCAAATCTCTAAAATGTAGGCCACCGTGAGTACGGGGGAGTTGTAGCCTCTTTTTCAACATCCAAAACATCGACCGTTTGTCAATTTTGCCCCCACCAAAAGTTTGCAATCAAAGAATCAATTTTTTGACATACCCCATTCGGGAGAAGGAAGCAACTCATCGAATAGGTAGGAATTGATTGAATAACTGATTTGATGAGTATTACCTTACCCGGAAAGGACAAGAACTTCTCCTTCCAACTTTTAAGCTTGCTTTCAATCTTCTCAATTACCCCTTCAAACTACGAAGTCTTCCTCTTACCGATATGCGCAAGAAGCCCAAGATAGCGATAATGCAGTGCTTCAAGTTTGACACCCAGCGAAGCACTTAGCTCCTCCTTCCTTCTTCTACTAATATTAGGAGTAAAAAAAATAGAAAACTTTTGTAAATTCACCTTTCAAACCGTTGCTTTCTCATATAGTCGACGTAAGTTCCTCAAGGTGGAAACCTCCTCCGGTGTTGCCTTTCTGAACAAGATACTATCGTCCGCGAAAAAATATGAGATATGACGAGCCCTCCTCGTGAGGTGGCGAGTCCTGAAAGGCCACCATCATTTGTAAGACCCGTTAGGGCACACGATAAAGCTTCTCCACAAAATAGGAAGAGGTACGACGAAAGGGGACATCCTTGCCAAATGCTTCGGGTAGGGGTAAAATGTCCCATTGCCCCCCCCCCTTTATGTTAATGGAGAAAGTTTTCTTAGACACACAATCCATAACTAGTGAGATCCATCCATTTCTGAAGCCCAATTTAATCAAAACAGCCTTGAGAAACCCCCATTCGATCAAAACAGCTTTGAGAAACCCCCATTCAACTCTATCGTAGGCTTTGCTAATATCAGTCTTCAAAGCCTGATAGCCTTTCTTGCCTTTGATACGATGTTGCATGGTTTGGAGAAGCTCAAACGCTGTGAGCGCATTGTCCGTAATAAGACGGCCCGGAACAAAAGCACTCTGTGTCTCGGAGATCAAGCTTGGTAAAATCTTCTTGAGTCGATTCGCCATAGTCTTGGTTACCGATTTATAAATAACTGTGCACAGACTACTTGGGCGAAAATCGGCTGGATTTCTTGTTTTCTTTAGTTTGGGAATGAGAGTAATCACAGTATGATTAACGTTAGCAATACTAGAAACTCCATTCAAAACAGCAAGAATATAATGACATACCTCATCACCCACGATACTCCAGTATTTTTGGTAGAAGAGGGCTGGAAAGCCGTCAATTCCTGGGGCTTTTAAGGGCCCCATAAGTTTCAGACTAAACTCCACTTCCTCCCTAGAATACGGACTGTCGAGCCAAGATTTTTGTTCCTCCGAAATCTTCTTCTGCATGAAACTGAGCAGCACCCGTATGTCATCATCGTCCGGGTTAGCCGAACAAAACAAATCTTGGAAATATCTCTCCAATATAGCGGTAATATCGGTGTTCTCAGTAAGCCAGCTTCCCTTTTCTTCTTCAATACCCGTAATCATATTTCTTGCTTGCCTTGCCGAAGCTTTACGGTGGAAATACTTTGTGTTTTTGTCCCCTTCGCGTAACCACTGAATTTTCGATCTTTGTTTCCATTGTAATTCCTCGTCCATTAGCAGATCGTTTATCTCTTTCTTTAGACTCCTATTCTGGTCGATAACTTTCTGACAATGCCTTTTGTTTTCCAGATTTGTCAACCTTCTCCTCAAGCGCTTCAGTCTCAAACGGACATTACCAAACACTGTTTCTTCCAATGTTGCAATCTCCCTGCTATCGTGTTTAGCTTGTCGATTACGTTACACGTAACTTCGGTCCAACTCTGAATGATTTCTCCAAGCAGTCCTTCATGCCTCATCCAGCATTGTTCAAATTGAAATCATCGTTGACCCATTCTTCCCTCCTCAGTGGCCAAGTTTAGACAAAGCTTGAGTGGGCAGTGATCCGACGTAGTTTTCGATAAGTTTGTAACCTTAGCCCCTCCAAACTTGGTTCGCCATTCGAGATTGGCAAAAGCGTGGTCCAACTGCTCTCTAATGATTGTATCTTTGTCCTGATTGTTACACCATGTAAAGCGAACGCTCGACGCACCCAGGTCTTGCAGATCACACTTCCCCATAGTTTTCCTAAATTCTTCAAGTTAATTAAATTTGACTGGGGAAAAAGATGGAGATGGATGGTGGTGGTGGCGCTCTCGGTGGTGGCGGCGGCGTTGGTGTGGCTGGGGAAAAAGATGGAGATGATAATGATGATGGAGATGAACTGGAGAGGGAGATGAGAACAGAGAGTTTCTAATATAGGAAGTGTAGGAGGTGTTCGGTGCGGCGAAGCTTGCCGAAGAAGATGATTCATTTGAAGATGATAAGAATTGGGAAAAAGCTAAGTTGTGGGTGGCACACCAACGGGTAGTGTAATCTAGTGTAGCACACACACTCAATCTCGCGGTGGTTGTATCCGCGTTAAAACTTGAAATAAAGTAAACTCTTGCTTATTTACTTTCTCCTACTAATTCAATATTTTTCTAAAATCTTAGACAAATTTCTTAATTACAAAATATAATATTTTACCCGAGTGTCAATTTCCTTAATTGAAATTGTATAATGCTTTATTAATTATCGATTTACCCTTAACAATTTGACGGGGTATTACATTCTTCCCCCCTTAAAGAGAGTTTCGTCCTCGAAGCTCAGACCGGCCAAATACTCCAGATGATGAAACTATCTATCAAGCAACTAGTGATCACAGTTACGATCACATAGTAGACAAAGAATTTCACATAACAAGTGGTAGCAAATAATTACTATCTAACGCATGCAGTGCAACACGTATAGTATCACGTAAAGTCGTTGTCCCGTCTGTTGGAATAGATGCCCTAGAGGCAATTGTATATATAGTATGAACATTGTTTTTGGCTAGAATATTCATTTATTATATATTGTGATATTTAATATAATTAATTCCTTAGATAAAATGTGTTGTTTATCTTAAATATCCCTAGTCCACTATATTGATTAATAGGACGATCAAATATAGACTAGTATGTGGGTAGATTGATATGGATATATCAATTCTAACACATGGGTATGCATTAGGAGTAATGGCATACTGGATTGACCCACAACGAAAATGATACATTAGATTATGTCAAGTCACAATCGCTTTTCGCAGTGCTAATATAATTGCAATCCTTAGACTTGAAGTCACTAGATACTCTAGTTGTGGAATATTGCGCTTTGATGATATCAAACGTTACACAGTAACTGGGTAATCATAAAGATGGCTATCGGGCGTGATAGGAAGCAAGCTTATAGATCGTAGTGATGTGGATAGGATTTGTCCCTCCCACATAATGGGGGTAAATTTTCATGGCCACTCGAGGGATGAGGCTTATTGAATGTCTGGCCAGACTCAGATAAATCAATATAGATATATTGATGTTATCTGCAAGCATAAGCATATTCCCAGGATCGAGGAACTATGGATTGGATATACGAGTGTGACGTTGTATGTCTCGTGTCCAATCCGGATATGGAGACAAAGGGCTAGTGCAATTCGAACTATTGGGCACAAGAGGTTTGTCGGGATCACTAACTATTTCTATTGGTAGGGTAGCATGGATGTGTTGCTAGACACCGCTCCATGTTAGTAAAAGTTACTACCAACTATATAGAAACCTATGGGGTCACACGTCAAATAGAGTAGAGCTAGATTTGGGATTAATTGATATTTATTAATTAATAGAAGGATCTATGTGCAACACCTTTCAAACTTAGTAGGACTAATTTGCAAGGAAGGGAATAGTTCTAGTTCATCTAGAATTAGGAAACGCTTTTATGGAAACAACAAGGAGTTGTTGGAGTATATAAGGAGGCCTAAGCTTCCTTTCCACACTAATGTTATTAGACATAAAAAAGTGAGTGGTAGAGAAAGAAAAAGAGAGCAAGACAAGAGCTAGGGCCGAAACCCTAGCCCCGTCCGCCCTTCCCGTCGGCGCCAAGAAGAGGGGCCAATCCCCTCTTGGTCCTTTGTTACCTTGTTGCTTTGATCTTCTTCCCTCTTCCTCCGGGTTCAAGCTAGCACTTGTTTGAAGGAAGAATCTAGATCTCACCTCTAGACGTGGATCAGACACGAGGACATCATTCTTCGTGTGATCTCACAAATCAAAAGGTACACAATACTATGTCTCTTATCATGTTATGATATCTCCTCCTGACGATCCGTGGTGGGCATTGAAGTAGGAATTAAATTTTTGTTATTCCGCTGCGTTACCTACTTCAAAACCCAACAGTGGTATCAGAGCCACAGGTCGTAGAGCATAACAGGATGTATGTGTTACGTTTTCAGTTTACACACCGTTTTATTATTTATTACGCGAAATTAGAAATTAATTGGCATAGTAGATGCAAAATTGAATTTGATTCAATAGAACAAGATCCAATTTAACATTGGATGTTAGAATTGGTGAATTTAATCACATAAGATGTGTAAAATTGGGTTCTTGAAAAATAAGGGTTCATGGGCACATGATTGAAAAAGGGTTTTCAATTATGGAAACAAATTTATGGAATTAAATCCATAAGGAAACAACCTTGCTTGGGCAACAAGGAAGAGGGAAGGAAGACTAGGGCCGAAACCCTAGCTGTCCGCCCCCTCCCTTGCGCGCCAAGCAAAGTCCGCGGGCCATATGGGCGGCCGGCCTTGGGCCGGGCCTTGTGGCGGCGGTGGTCCTAGGGGTTCGGGCCCCTTGTTGGCTTGAACCCCTTGGACTGTTGTAAACCCTAGTTACCCAATTTCATTAAAATTAATCAAGCGCGTTAAAAGTTGGTTTTAACTCTATTATGTGCTTAATTGCATGGTGGATGGATATGGCCTAGGATTGTGGATGTTTTATTGCTTTGTGGTTTTGTTTACGGCCTGCGAGCTGATCAAATTAATGTAATAATTAATTAGGTTTTACGGCCTGCGAGTCGTCTTTTTCTCCTCGACATGTGAGGCTTTTGTTATTTATTTATTCTAGATGTTAGGCTATAATTAGATATATTTAGAAAGTATCCAAGAACATGGAGAAGAAGACCGGAGAACCAAAGGAGCCAAGAGACAAAGAAGACATCCCTAGGCGCGCAGCTATGGTGGAGCACATGGAGATGAGCTCGACACTTTTGGGAAATTGGATATTGTCATTGGCTTGATAATATCATTAGTCTCGGGGCCATATTCATGCCACATTTCTTTTATGTTTGTGGATGTTTATTATTTATGCCTTGTTATTTTATTTTGTGTGTATGGAGATACTAGCGAAAACTATAACAAGATAATAATAAACAAGGTTGGTCTTTTATTGTGGATTGCCCAATCCAAATAAGTAGATCATGTTGATAAGATCAACCAAACAAATTAAAAGGAAAAATCCCTCAATTAAATATTGCGTTTTGCCTTCTCTTGCCAAAACACCCTTCATGATCATGGTTTATTAAAATTCGGGCTTGTCAAAGCAAGGCGATTTTAATTTACCATGGTGTGTTGCGGACGACACAAGCTAGTAATGTGTGTATTTTGAAGCAAGAGGTTGGACGCAACTAGGCAAGAATCAATTGGATTGATGAGCCTAGAGGCATGACAATTAGGGGTTATCCATGGGATAAAGAATAAAAGATTTATTCACCTAATTGGACCAAGAGTTTCATGTGATGCAATTGGAATGGTTCCTACCTAAATAACCTATTATTGGGTGACTTGCCAAAGCAAGCTCAAGAAGAAGTGAAAAAAGGATATTGGACCTACTAGAAAATATAATGATATTTTCCGCATTAATGGTGAGGGCTATTAATCCGAGAAAAATAGTGGGAGCTATATTTGATGATCAAGCCATTGTTGAATATAGTTAAATTGTTCAAAATACTAAAATTGCACATTTCTCGTTTTGTAGAATTCCAAATGGCAAACAACAACGCATCGACTTCATCCATACGATCTGTCCTTGAGAAGGATAAACTGTCTTGAACAAATTTCCTTCACTGGTACAGAAACTTAAGGATTGTCCTTAAGAAATAAAAGAAGCTGTACGTCTTGGACACTCAAATTCCACCACCACCACAAGAAGAGTCTCTTCTAGCGGAAGTGAGGGCATGTCAGAAACATATTGATGATTCTAATGACGTGACTTACCTCATGCCTTGTACCATGACTCCTGAGCTTCAGAAAGAGCATGAGAATATGCAGGCCTATGATATGATCATACACTTGAAACAATTGTTTTAGGAACAGGCTAGGCATGAGCGCTATGAGGTGTCTAAAGCATTATTCAAGAGTAGTCTTGCAGCGGGGATTCCAGTAGGGCCTCACGTAGTACGAATGATCGGGTACATAGAGAACCTTGAGAGACTAGGGTTCCCATTGGGCCAAGATTTGGCTACTGATCTTGTCTTGCAATCGTTGCCTGACAGTTTTAATCAGTTCATCATGAACTATAATATGAACGAGATCAGTAAGACTCTGCCTGACTTATTGAACATGCTAAAGACAGCGGAAAATAGCGTCAACAAAGGCAAGGTCAAAACCATAATGATGGTGCATAAGAAGAAGGGCAAGTCAGTTGCCTCTACTTCAAAAGGAAAGCGCAAGAAAGTTGAGAAATCCAAGGAAGCCCTAAAGCCTAGTGGAGGCGTTGCTAAGGGTGAGTGTCACTACTGCAGCCAGCCGGGTCACTGGAGGAGGAATTGTCCTAAATATCTGGAGCATAAGAAGCTTGGAATAGTGATTCCACCACCACCAGGTATTTATGTTATAGACGCCAATCTTTCTATTTCTTCATCTTGGGTATTGGATACCGGATGTGGTTCTCACATTTGTCGTAATGTGCAGGATTTTAAAAGAAGTAGAAGATTGAGTAAAGGGGAGATAGATCTGCGCGTCGGGAATGGAGCAAAAGTTGCTGCATTAGCTATAGGCGTTTATGAGCTATCATTGCCTTCTGGACTTATTTTAGAATTAGACAATTGCTTTTATGTGCCTGCTATGAGCAGAAACATTATTTCCATTTTTTGTTTGGACGAGAAGGGTTTTTCTATTTCAATAAAGGACAAGTGTTGCTCCATTTATTTTGATAGTATCCACTATTGTAGTGCGCATTTGTCTAATGGATTGTATATCCTTGATCCAAATAGTCCAATCTATAACATAAATACTAAAATGATTAAAACTAATTATTTGAATCCTACATATCTATGGCACTGTCGTTTAGGAAATATAAATGAGAAACGCATATCTAGGCTCCATAAGGATGGACTACTAGACTCATTTGATTTGGAATCATATGAGACATGTGAATCTTGTTTATTTGGAAAAATGACAAAGTCCCATTTCAATAAGAAAGATGAAAGGACTAGTGAGTTATTGGCACTCATACATACCGATGTATGTGGACAATTCCCCACGCCCGCCAGAGGTGGTTATACCTACTTCATCACATTCACTGATGATTTCAGTAGAGATGGATTTGTATACCTTATGAAGGCCAAATCCGAATCCTTTGAATTATTCAATGAATTCAAGAATGAAGTAAAGAAGCAACTTCACAAAAGTATTAAGGCTCTACGATCGGATCGTGGAGGAGAATACTTAAGCCAAGAGTTTGATGAGTATCTTAGAGAGTGTGGGATAGTATCCCATCTCACTCCACCCGGAACGCCACAATGGAATGGCGTGTCTGAGAGGAGGAATCGCACTTTATTAGATATGGTGCGATCTATGATGTCTCAAACAGATATTCCGATATCCTTTTGGGGACATGCTCTAATGACGGCAAATTTTACCATTAACCGCGTTCCATCCAAGTCAGTCATGAAGACACCATATGAGATATGGACTTGGAAGCGTCCCATAGTGTCGTTTATGAGGATTTGGGGCTGCGACGTCTATGTAAAACGTTTACAAACAGACAAGCTCGGGCTCAAAGCGGATAAGTGTAAATTTGTGGGATATCCTAAGTAAACTAAAGGATATTATTTCTACAATCCCATCGAGAACAAAATGTTTGTTGCTCAGACCGGCGTGTTTCTAGAAAGAGAGTTTGTCTCTAAAGAAGCAAGTGGGAGGGCTGTAGAACTTGAAGAGATTCAATAAACACAAATCACTGAACCGTTGATGGAACATGAGCAGGAACCACAAGTAGTTGTGGAAGAACCTATTCAGGTAACACAGGAACTCCGTAGATCAGGAAGAGTGCGTCATGAGCCAGAGAGGTATGGACTTCTCGTGATTGAGCTCGATGACGTACCACTCATAGATGATGAGCCTGCGACCTACGGAGAGGCCATGAAAAGCCCAGACTCTAAGAAGTGGCTAGAATCCATGAGATTCGAAATTGATTCCATGTACACCAACAATGTATGGACTTTGGTGGAACCACCCGAAGGGGCTCGACCCATAGGGTGCAAGTGGGTCTTCAAGAAGAAGACCGACATGGATGGCAAGGTAGTTGCCTATGAGGGGCGATTGGTAGCCAAAGGGTATAGACAGATTCATGTTATTGACTATGATGAGACCTTTTCACCAGTCGCCATGACTAAATCCATTCGAATCCTACTTGCTGTTGCAGCATACTACGACTATGAGATTTGGCAAATGGATGTCAAAACAACGTTCCTTTATGGGACGTTTTGATGACGCCTCCTCGAGGATGTGTACATGACACAACCGGAGGGTTTTGAGGATCCAAAGAATGCTAATAAAGTCTGTAAAGATCCATTTACGGATTGAAGCAAGCTTCTAGGAGTTGGAATGAACGTTTTGATGATGCAGTCAAAGAGTTTAGCTTCATCAAGAACGAAGATGAGCCTTGTGTTTACACGAATGTTAGTGGGAGCTGTGTAGTATTTCTGGTCTTGTATGTGGATGACATACTAATCATTGGCAATGATATTCATACTTTGCAATCTGTTAAATATTGGCTAGGAAAGTGCTTTGCAATGAAGGACTTAGGAGACGCAGCCTATATACTTGGTATAAAGATCTATAGGGATAGATCTAGAAAGGTTGCTCGGCCGAAGTCAAAGTACATATATAGACAAGGTGTTGAAAAGGTTCAACATGCAAGATTCCAAGAAGGGATTCTTGCCCATGTCGCATGGAGTCACTCTTTCTAAGAATGACTGTCCCTCCAATAAGATTGAGAAGGACCGCATGAGTAGGATACCCTATGCTTCGGCCATAGGATCCATCATGTACGCCATGTTATGTACTAGACCAGACGTATCATACGCGTTGAGTATGGTGAGCAGATACCAGTCCAATCAGAGTGAGAGTCACTGGATTGCTGTCAAGAACATCCTTAAGTACTTGAGAAAAACTAAGGATGTGTTCTTGATATTTGGAGGTAAGGAAGAGCTAAGTGTAAGGGGTTACACTGATGCGAGCTTCCAAACCGACAAATATGACTACAGATCGCAGTCTTGATACGTGTTTTGCCTGAATGGAGGAGCTGTAAGCTGGAAGAGTTCCAAGCAAGGGACAGTTGCTGATTCTATAACTGAAGCTGAGTACATTGCTGCTGCGGAAGCAGCGAAAGAGGCAGTTTGGATAAAGAAGTTTATCACTAAGCTCGGTGTGGTCCCTAGCATCGTGGATCCCATAAAGTCGTACTGTGACAAATCTGGGGAAATCGCACAAGCCGAGGAATCAAGCTCACACCAGAAAACAAAGCATGTACTTAGGAGATTCCATCTTATTCGTGATATGATCGATCGAGGAGATGTGAAGATGTGCAAAATTCCAACGGATGACAATGTTTCAGATCCGCTCACAAAACCTCTTGCGTAGCGAAAGCATGAATGGCACGCCAGATCTATAGGCATACGAGATGCGCCAGATTGGCTCTAGTGTAAGTGGGATACTGATGGAATAGTTTCCCTAGAGGCAATCCTATATTTAGTATGAACATTGTTTTTGGCAAGAATATTCATTTATTACATATTGTGATATTTAATATAATGAAGTCCTTAGATAAAATGTGTTGTTTATCTTAATTATCCCTAGTCCACTATATTGATTAATAGGACGATCAAATATAGACTAGTATGTGGGTAGATTGATATGGAGATATCAAGTCTAACACATGGGTATGCATTAGGAGTAATGGCATACTGGATTGACCCACAACGAAAATGATACATTAGATTATGTCAAGTCACAATCGCTTTTCATAGTGCTAATATAATTGCAATACTTAGACTTGAAGTCACGAGATACTCTAGGTTGGGAATATTGCGCTCTGATGTTATCAAACGTTACACCGTAATTAGGTAATCATAAAGATAGCTATCGGGCGTGATAGGAAGCAAGCTTAGAGATCGTAGTGATGTGAATAGGATTTGTCCCTCCCACATAATGGGGGTAAATATCCACGGCCACTCGAGGGATGAGGCTTATTGAATGTCTGGCCAGACTAAGATAAATCAATATAGAGATATTGATGTTATCTGCAAGCATAAGCATATTCCCAGGATTGAGGAACTAGGGATTGGATATACGAGTGTGACGTTGTATGTCTCCTGTCCAATCCGGATATGGAGACAAGGGGATAGTGCAATTTGACATATTGGGCACAAGAGGTTTGTCGGGATCACTGACTATTTCTATTGGTTGGGTAGCATGGATGTGTAGCTAGACACCGCTCCATGTTAGTAAAAGTGACTACCAACTATATAGAAACCTATGGGGTCACATGTCAAATAGAGTATATCTAGATTTGGGATTAATTAATATTGATTAATTAATATACGGATCAATGTGCAACACCTTGCAAACTTAGTAGGACTAATTTTCAAGGAAGGGAATAGTTCTAGTTCATCTAGAATTAGGAAACTCTTTTATAGAAACAACAAGGAGTTGCTGGAGTATATAAGGAGGCCTCAGCTTCCTTCCCACACTAATGTTATTAGACATAACAAAGTGAGTGGGAGAGAAAGAAAAAGAGAGCACGACAAGAGCTAGGGCCGAAACCCTAGCCACGTCCGCACTTCCCGTCGGCGCCAAGAAGAGGGGCCGATCCCCTCTTGGTCCTTTGTTTCCTTGTTGCTTTGATCTTCTTCCCTCTTCCTCCGGTTTCAAGCTAGCACTTGTTTGAAGGAAGAATCCAGATCTCACCTCTAGACGTGGATCAACCGTAGAGACGAGGACATCATTCTTCGTGTGATCTCACAAATCAAAAGGTTCAAAATAATATGTCTCCTATCATGTTATGATATCTCCTCCTGACGATCTGTGGTGGGCATTGAAGTAGGAATTAAATTTTTGTTATTCCGCTGCGTTACCTACTTCAAAACCCAACACCGTCTATCTTACTTATGTGATTATAGTCTCATTTGGTTACTAAAAGTCAGGGTTAAGTATGCCGTGAGGGAACTAAGCGCAAACCGGTACTAGATGAAAGGTTGAATCCTCTCCCCCTCAAAGAGTGACGTCCCCGGAACTTAGACCAATCTTCGAGACAACACTAGCCCCTAGTATTTGATCAAAAAGGTCGTCACTCCAAGGTAGATGGGTATTTGTTCGAATAGTATGGCAGTTGGTTGTTCATAGGTAGAGAAAGTACCCGTGACACTTCCATGAGCGACTTCTTCCTCAGTCCTTGTTAACACAACGATCCTTCCCATATTTCCATAACGACCTCCTGCTCCTCCTGTTGCACCAGCTCCGTTGTTGACATTCAACCCATATTCAGCATTTATGTTCCCATTCCTGGGTTGAGATCCGTTCTGTCCTGCATTTCCCGGGTTGTAATTCAGCTGTCTGCCATAGCCATTACCTCTATTGTCCTGGTAGTTGCGATTCCCGTTCTGCTGATTCTCAATCTGCTGGTTACGATCAAAGTTGTTTCCATTCTGCTGACGGTTCCTCTGGTTGTTTTTTTGTTGTTTCCTTCCAAAGTTGTCTCCTGATAGCTTGAAAATGGAATTAGTTTGGAAAATCCTTTTACCATTGGTTCTAACCCTGTGAGAGTTGAATTTGCCCATTTTCTGCCTATTTTCCACTTGATACGAGGCAGAGACTTTGAGAGCATAATCGGTAGATTTGAGTAATTTCATGCATAATTGTGTTTACTGGATATGATCGCGGGTACATGTTATTATGTGCAGGTAACAGGTGCCGAGAAATGCATGGAATTGGCTTGGATTTGGAGGCAGCGTATCAAGTAAGCTGAGCAGAAAGAGACGCAGAAAGGTTAACTCTGTGCGTTCAGACGCACGATCCCTTAGTTCAGACGCACAACACGGCAGAAGAGGAAGCAAGGAAAAAAAGGCAGAAGAAAAGCTAACTCCGTGCGTTCAGACGCACAGACCTGCGTTCAAACGCAGGACTTGACTCCAGAACCGCGAAGACCAAGGGGTGCGTTCAGACGCACCGGGTGCGTTCAGACGCACAATTCTGAGAAGCCAGAAGGAAAAAGGAGAAAATAAGCCAAGGCCTGCGTTCAAACGCAGGAAAAATGCGTTCAGACACACTGCGTTCAAACGCAGGAAAGCTGCGTTCGAACGCACGATGGGTTTCCAGAAGCTTCCAGGATGGGTTTTTGCAGGGGTAGAACAGGGTTTTCGGGCATCAGTTTTAGAGACTGTGGCAGTATAAAAGGATGTGTTCCAGACCAGAATTAGGTTACACACACACAATCATCATCACAGCAACAAGTACCAGAGCCGTCAGGATTGGAGCAAAGCAGGATTGGAGCAGTTTTCAGTATTCAGCCATAAACCCGTTTGATCTTTCTTCTTTCTTTTATGAAACATTGTTTTTCAATAATGTACGCTAGCTAAACCTTTTACCTAGGTTCTCGGTGAACCTAGGGTTTATGAATTCAGCAGTATGGTTTGTTTGATTTTCAGATGCATGACTAGTTGGAAGTCTTAATACAGAATTGGATTGTTTATTATCTTGTCTTTGATTTTATATACATGCATGAATGGCCTGATCACCCAGGAGTGTTACAGACAGGATCTGGTGCGCGAGAGTGGCAAGTGAGAGTTAGGAAGAAAAGACAAGATTTAATACCCTATCTTGATGGACCGAGAGGTGAAAGGAATCAGGGGATTAGCCCAGAAGCATTAGACCGACTTCTAGACGTTGAGGGGGAGACCGAGAGGAGAGCCTGTAACCCTAGCAGACTTATAATGAACCTGCAGATTTTAGGGATACCAAGAGGACCTGAGAATCTGCAGGAGAATGACAGGTGCATGAGACCGAGAGGAGAGTGCAACATTGGTATGCTGGCATAAACAAGACTGCTGTGTGTTTCTGAAATCAATTGAACTAGACAAGCTGAAAAGTGACGCTAGGGGATCATGGGACCTAGATTGTTAATTCATCAACTTTTACAACTAAAACAATTCCCAGAAAATTACTTCAAATAAAAAAAGATTTTCTAATTACTGGTTTATTTACTGCAAACTAGTTTATTGAAATCACACCCCAACTTTCCTCCTTTTTATAGCTTTGCATTTATTTCTAATTCTTATAAGTAGGACTTAAACTGTTCTCGTGGGTTCGACAACCAGAGTCATAAATACATACTCTATATTACTTGATCGTACACTTGCGAAAAAGAAGATAGATTTACGCTGTCAAGTTTTTGGCGCCGTTGCCGGGGAACGGTTACAGTTTTTCTTAAAAGAAATTAGAATAAGTTTCAAAGTTTTTTCTTTTATTTTTACGTTTATTTTCCCTTAACTTATTGCTCTCGAACTCTAATTTTCAGGCCATTCTAGTACATGCCCAGATTGCCTTGCGAACTGGTGCCACCACTTGAAGACCCCGCAAAACTTTTCAGAGAGCAAAATCGCAGACACCGAGTCATGATGTCTGAGCACGAAGAAAACACGCCAACAGAAGCAGGAACACCCACAGGACAGGAGCAACGCACTCCAGCACAGATGGCTCTCTACATTGAGGAGCTGATAGCAGCAGGCTTTGCTGCCAGGAACAATCAGAGGACTTACAACAGGTCTGGGAGGGCGATAGTAGAAAATTTCAAAGTTCCTACCGGAGGACATCAACCAGCCATCGTAGTGCCACCAATCACAGCAGAGCACTTAAATCTGAAATCATCTACTATCCAAACCGCCTAGACTCATTGTCCTTTAAATGGGAAAGCAGATGAAGATCCAAACGACTTCCTCGGAAAGTTTGGAGACTACTGCAACAAGATTAAGTATAGAGGAGTTGAAGTGGATACGCTGAAATTAATTCTATTCCCATACTGCTTATTCGGGACAGCAAAAGACTGGCTAGAAGCAAGACCACCAAGGTCCATCACAACCTGGGATGGGTGTGTTACTGATTTTTTGGCAAAATCCTACCCCGCATCTCGTGTTATCAAGCTTCAAAGTGAGATCTTATCCTTCAAACAGAAGATGGGTGAGACGGTGGTAGATGCATGGGACAGCCTGATGAGACTCGTTAAAAGATGCCCCAATCACGGCTTCGGGGACGCAAAAATTCTGCAGGTAACCTACCATGCTCTTGACAGGGAGAATTCTGACAGGATTGACAGGGAAGCTGGGGGTAATTTTATGTACCATGTGGATAAAGATGGAGCCTAAGAACTGATGAAACAATTAGCCAAACAGGACACTCGTCTGTTTGATGACCGCATGCTCACAGCACTAGCATAACCAATGGCTGATGACAAAATTGATAATCTCACAAAAGTAGTACAAGACTTAGTCAAAAAGGTGTATACAAAAAAGAAAACCGTGGCAGCAGTGGACGAACCTGACCTCGATGCAGCGATTCAGGAGCTTCAGGCCGAAGATGCCAATTATGTTCAGCAGCAGTGGGATCCAAGCCGCTACAGACCTGTCACACGTGACCATCCAGGGTTCCGTTACGGAAACCCCAATGCAGCAATTTATGCACCAGGTTTCCAGCATAGGCCAGAGGCACAACAGACAGCACCGGCACAGCAAGCACCAGCAGCACAACCACAGCTAAATTTATCACAACAACATTTCAATTCCTATATGGAGAAATTCAATAAGCAGAGGGAAGCTAGATTTTCGCAGATGGAATCATTAACTGCCGATGTAAGCCAAATGAAAATTGCTATCCGCAAGCTGGAAGTACAGAATGGTCAGCTTGCACAGAACCAGGCAGAACGAGCCCCAGGGAATTTACCATCAAATACAGTGAACAATCCACGCGCTCAAATCAATGCTATCACAACTCGGAGTGGAACCGCACTGCAGGATCCGCCGTATCCCAGCCATGCACGTGCAGAAAAGTCAAAGGACATTGAACACGAAGTGTTTGACAGGGAAGACAGCTCAACCGCTAAGCCTCAACAAAGGGGTTTGGTCGAACAAGAAGCAGGGCAAACCAATGAGGGTAACCCAGAAACAGTGCCAATCTCTAAAGAGGTGCCTTACCCTCTGAAGACACGTAACAGAGATGACAGCAAAGACTACGCCAGATTTCTGGAGGTATTAAAGCAATTACAGATAAACATACCTTTCGCCGAAGCACTAGCCAAAATGCCTACTTATGAAAAATTTCTCAAAGACATATTGTATGGAAGAAGGCGGATGAGCGACTTCGAAACAGTAAATCTGACTGCAGAACCGAGCAGCTGTGTGAAAAACGGTCTACCAGTGAAGAAAAAAAGACCCTGGCAGTTTTGTTATTCCAGTAACTCTGGGCAGTGCCTACACAGGAAAAGCCTTATGCGACTTGGGTGCCAGCATTAACCTGATGCCACTGACCATCTTCAAAAGTCTGGGAGTCGGAGAACCGAGGCCAACAAGAATTATGCTTCAAATGGCTGACAGATCCGTAAAACCTGCCTATGGAGTCATTGAAGATATCCTGGTAAAAGTTTGAGAGCTTATTTTTCCAGCAGATTTTGTGATACTGGATATGGAGGCAGGAGAGGTCCCACTAATTTTAGGCAGACCTTTCCTAGCAACTGGTGAATCCATTATCAACTGCAAAAGTGGAGAGTTGTCCATGCAAATCAACGAAGAAAAAGTGAAATTCAACGTCTTCAAATCTCTCCAACTCCATGATTATTATGGTCATGAAAATTGTTTTGCAGTGGAAGTAATTGATGATCTGGAAAGTGAGGAGATGGAAAATTTATGCGGCGAATTTGAGGACATGTACCCAGAGGAAACAGAGGAGCACCAAGCTGAGCAGATCATGAGAACAGAAAGCTGGGTTACCCTATATATGGATGAAGAAGGCAAACAGAAAATGACATTGATCCCATCACTTCAGGAACCACCAATCCTGGAGTTGAAACAGTTACCAGACCACCTCAGGTACGCATATATTGGTGAAAATAATACTCTGCCAGTAATTGTTTCATCTCTTCTATCTCAGGAACAGGAACAAAAGCTGCTGGATGTACTTCGAGAGCACAAAGAAGCTATCGGATGGACAATTGCTGACCTGAAGGGAATCAGTCCTGATTACTGCATGCACAAAATAAGAATTGAAGAGGGAAAGAAGCCAGTCATCCAACCTCAACGGAGATTAAACCCAATCATGAAGGATGTGGTGCGTAAGGAGGTCATGAAGTGGCTAGAAGCAGGGATTATATATCCCATATCAGATAGCACCTGGGTTAGTCCTGTCCAGTGTATACCAAAGAAAGGGGGTATTACCATAGTACAGAACGCTGATCAGGAACAGATCGCCCAGCGCACTGTTATCGGTAGCTGAACGACGCGACAATGAAAGACCACTTTCCGCTGCCATTCATGGACCAGATGTTGGACAGATTGGCTCACCATGCTTATTATTGCTTTCTTGACGGGTACTCCGGATACAACCAGATCTATATAAATCCGGAAGATCAAGAAAAGACGACGTTCACTTGTCCATATGGCACGTTTGCTTTTAGACGAATGCCATTCGGATTATGTAACACTCCAGCGACATTCCAAAGATGTATGATGGCCATATTTTCTGACATGATAGAGAAAAATCTTGAAGTTTTCATGGATGATTTTTCGTTATTTGGGGACAGTTTTGATGATTGTTTATACCATCTGGCCAAAGTTCTGATTAGATGCAGAAAGACTAACCTAGTACTCAACTGGGAGAAATGCCACTTCATGGTTACTGAAGGAATAGTGCTGGGACACAGGATTTCCAGCAAAGGCCTAGAAGTAGATAGAGCAAAAATAGAGGTAATTAAGCAGCTACCATATCGGACCACAATGAAGGCAATCAAGAGTTTTTTGAGCCATGCAGGGTTTTACAGAAGGTTTATCAAAGATTTTTCCAAAATTACAAAGCCATTATGTAATTTGCTGGGAAAAGATGTGCCATTCATATTTGACGAAGCCTGCAAAGAAGCCTTTGACGTACTCAAAGACAGGCTGACAACTGCACCCATTATCACAACGCCAGATTGGACCCTCTCATTCGAGTTGATGTGCCACGCCAGTGATTACGCAGTGTGCGCAGTGTTAGGACAGCGAAAGGATAAAGTATGCAGTGTAATTTATTATGCCAGCAGGGTCCTGAATGAAGCACAGATTAATTATGGGACTACAGAAAAGGAGCTGCTTGTAGTCATTTTTGCCCTGGATAAGTTCAGATCCTATCTAGTAGGTTCAAAAGTCATTATCTTCACGGATCATAGTGCGTTGAAATATTTACTGGAGAAAAGGATGCAAAGCCAAGGCTGCTGCGTTGGATTCTGCTGATGCACGAATTCGATGTCAAAATCAGGGATAAAAAGGGAGTAGAAAATGTGGTAGCTGATCATCTTTCTCACCTGGAAAACCCAAAATTCAAGAAAATTTCCCAGATAAGCATATCATGAAGATCAAGACCAACAGACAACCCTGGTATTACGCAATAGCCAATTACTTGGTCAATGGAGCACTCCCTGAAGACATCCCCCCTTGGCAGAAAAAGAAGTTTATTTCAGAATGCAGACACTATTTCTCGGACGATCCTTACCTGTTTAAACAAGGGGCAGATAACATTCTCCTACGTTGCATCCCATGTCATGAGATTTTAGAGGTAATTCAGCACTGCCACTCAGCACAGTGTGGGGGACACTTCAGCGGTCCAAGAACAGCTCACAAAGTGCTGCAGTCAGGATTTTTCTGGCCAACACTTTTCAAGGATTGCCATGATTATGCACAAAGTTGTGATCGCTGCGAGCGTACAGGAAATACCTCCCAGCGAAATGAGATGCCCGTGACACTTTGGCAGGAGGTTGAGCCTTTTGATGTTTTGGGTATTGATTTTATGGGTCCATTTCCTTCTTCTCTGGGAAATCTCTACATCTTACTGGCAGTAGACTACGTGTCAAAATGGGTGGAAGCAATGGCCTGTCAGAAGAATGATGCAGCAGTTATGGAACGATTCCTCAAACGCTATATTTTTACCAGATTCAGAACACCAAGAGCCATGGTCAGTGATGAAGGCTCTCATTTTATCAATAAAGTCTTTGCCAAGGTTCTAAAGCAGTATGGGGTGTCTATCCATAAGGTGTCACTGCCTTACCACCCCCAGGCAAATGGGCAAGCAGAGGTTTCAAACAGGGAGATAAAAAGCATACTAGAAAAAACTGTGAATCCTGGACGGAAGGATTGGTCATTAAAGCTTGATGATGCGCTCTGGGCATACAGAACTGCTTACAAAACCCTGCTGGGAATGTCCCCATACCAGCTGGCTTTTGGTAAAGCATGTCACTTACCAGTAGAATTGGAGCACAGAGCATACTAGGCAATCAAGCAGCTGAATATGGATCACAGCTTATCTGGAAACAAAAGGAAGATGGCACTCCTCGAACTGGAGGAATTTCGTAAACCAGCTTATGAGAGTGCCAAAATCTATAAAGAAAAAACGAAGAAGTGGCATGACAATCGCATTCTACCAAAGAAGATAGAAATTGGGTAGAAGGTTCTCCTTTACAACTCAAGGATGAAATTCTATCCAGGGAAGCTGCGCTCAAGATGGTCTGGACCATTCATTGTGAAATACATTACATCATGGGGAGTGGTGGAGCTGGAAAACCCAAGGGACAATACAGTTTTCAAGGTGAATGGAAACAGAGTCAAGCCATACAGGGATCCTCAGTAAATCATACAGGTAGAAGCAATCTACCTCGACCTGCCCTGACCATAAGAGAGGTAACAAAGTCGGGCTGCGACTGTAAATCACAAGCGCTGGGTGGGAGGCAACCCAACGTAGAATTGTTATTTTTATATTTAGTTATTTATTATAAAAAATGTTCATAATATGAGAGAAAAGTGAGGAAGAGGGGTTTAATGTTGAATTTAGTGTTTCAGTAAACATTCAGAAGTTTGAAAGGCATGCGTTCTAACGCAGGTGATATGCGTTTCAACGCATACCTGCGTTCAAACGCAGACAGTGCTTTCAAACGCATACCAACATAAGCAGATTCCGGCTAACACATGTGCGTTCAAACGCAAGTGGTTCGTTCAAACGCAGCTGGTAAAAAATGAAAAATCCTAAGGAAGTGCGTTTCAACGCAGAAGGTGCGTCTGAACACAGAAAACAATCAACAGAAGTTTCTAGAGAGACGGAGTGCGTTTAAACGCAGAAGGTGCGTTCAAACGCAACTCATCCGAAGATTGCAGAAACAAGGGGTGCGTTCACACGCAATGCATATGCGTTCAAACGCATATCATCAAACCCAGAAATTCAAAAACGAATAGTCATGCGTTCAAACGCAGGGGGTGCGTTCAAACGCAGTTCAAGAAGATTCACAATTTTCCAGAAGAATAAAGCACTGCGTTTAAACGCAGAAGGTGCGTTCAAACGCACAATCGAGCGGGATCAGAAAATTTTGAAAAATTTTGAAAAATTTTGAATTTCAGGGGCCATTCTGCAATTTCTGAAAGTTTGCCTATATATACTGTACGGGTGAAAGTGACCCATTTTCACTTCATTCAACCAGTTTTCAACTCTCTCTCTAGAAACTCTCTCTGCCCTAGCAGCCGCAAGCAGCAGTCATCCGCCAGAAATCTCCGACCACCACCACAGGGACACCAGACTGCCAGAAACAGTGTGGGGTGATCACACTCATCAGATCAGAGCACATCCAGATCCGCTTCAGAGAGCAGTTTCCGGATCTGTACCCGTATAATTCACTCCGGGTAGCCAGGTTCTGTTTTTTCTCTCTCTCTTTGCAGATTTCTATTTTTCTATTTAATTTTGTGAGATGGATGAGGACAGACCATATATGAGGCCAGATAGGGCAATCGCTCCCTTGAACATCATAGATTGCAGACTGCTTAGGGTCGACCATTTCTGTGACCATAGGTTTGTCAATATGGAAGCTCACCGTTTCTTTCTGCAAGACAAAAAGATTAGGTATGACATACCCACTGAGAGAACTTTTTCTCGTGATATTGTGTCTATGGGGGAAGACCTGTTCAACTTTACTGGGCAAGATCATTTTGGGGACTTGTTTACCGGCTTTACCAATCTGCAGGTCAGTTCTGTGCTGGCTAAAGAGATTTTCAATAATCTCCAGCAGTGCATGAACAGTGAAGCCCAGTCAATTGACTGGATTTACTGCAGAAAGAACAGGATTAGGATCACTCCAAAGAGTATTCGAGAGAGTTTGGGTCTGGAATTGGTGTTGGACGATTTTCAGTTTCAGGAACTGCGGCGTCATCCCTCTGAACAGCTTAGTGAACAGATCCTTCACACACTGTGTGCGGGTGTACCAGACACTGCTTGGTATTACCCCCACCGTAGCCCGTCCTATCGGAAACTCCCTGCTACATATCTGATTGAGAGGCGAGATGGTGGAATGAGTGGGTCAACAACCGAGTTGTGGGCATTAAGCACATGACCCGGATAGACTATAATGTTGCACTTTTGGTGTACTGTTTGGTGACTCGTGACCCTGTGAGCCTCCCGAGATTATTTGTGAGTTCTTCCGGGAAAGACGAGAGTCCCACAGTAAGAAGGGTTTGGGTCTTTTGGGGATGTTGACTAAAATGGCACAGCACTATCACGTGCCAATTCGTGGTGAGCTGAGAGATATCCGACCGGTTCAGGTACGCAAGTACTGGAAGATGCGATGTGCTTTACACGAGGCTCTGCATGGTCCTCCCGAATATGTCCAAGTGGACGATGATGATGATGATGATGATGAGGGTGACGCTCTGCCTCATGGCGGGGGTGGTGACATGCCACCACCGCGTCCACCCGGTGATGGCGGTTTTCCAGCCTTACCAGGTCCCCTTCGACTGACCCGATCTGCTAGTTCCAGTGAACCTAGGCAGACCGAGCCTGACCTGGGGCAGTCCAGCAGAGGAGCCAGGCGCAGTTCTTTTGGGCGCCGGGAGAGGACTGAGCATGAGGAGTGGGTCAGAAAGAAAATTAAGGCCCAAGAAAAAATGCAAAACTACCTGGTGAGAACGGTCAAGAAAATGGCCAGGGGTCTTGGAAAGTTGTTCAAGACCCAGAAGCATATTTACCATGCCAACACAGCTGCACTGCGAGCTCATGAGGCTGCCCTTGCTGAGATTCAGAGCAATATGCGTGGTAAGAAATTTAACTTCCCGGAACACTATTCTAGTGATAACTGTCCCAGTTGGACAATGGAGGATAGTAGGCCCTATGACAGCTTCTCTGGTCATGACCCTACTGTAGACACACAAAATTTGTGGACAATTAAATAATGCAATGTGTCTATTATGACCTAATTAAATGGTGGGATCAAATTGCACTCATCGTCAAAATTGCTGTCCTTAAAGCAATAAATAATAAGAGGACTAAATTGTAAATGAGACTAAACTTATTTACAACCAAGGAATGCTTATGGCGACGCCACGTCACTACATGACACGGCTACAAGTCACCAAGCTCGGCCAATAGTATTGCGCCACTTGTCAAAATGATGCAGCTATCAAGACTAGCAAGCTTGGCCAATAGTGTTGCGCCACTTGTCAAATTGTTGCAGAAAATATATAAATAAGTAATTATATTTATTTTCTACCTTGGCCAACAAGTCGGCCCATGCCTATATAAAGGGGGCCATCCCTAGGCATATGGGACACACAATTACATCTTGCGAGAAGGAGAGAGCTCTGAAGATCAAGCTGCTGAAGCCCTGACGAGTTCATCCATCATCAAGATCATCATCAAGCCCTTCGAAGTTCTTCATCAAGTTCTTCGAAGATCATCATCAAGTTCTTCAAGCCGTTGAAGATCTCCATCCGCGTTCTTCAAGACACTCGAAGATCTTCAAGACGTTCTTCGTGTTCCTCAAGGCGTTCATCTGGTTCTTCATCAACATCGAAGATATTCATCTGTCCGATCCGAGATCAAGCCTCTAAAGCCCTCATTCGGCATTTGTGTTCTTCGAGACCTTCATCGCGTTCTTCGTCAAAGTCAAAGGCCGCTCATCCGTTCGATCCGAGATCAAGCTTCGAAGCCCTCATTCGACGTTTCAGGAGAAGAATCATGGGATTTAATTTCTGTTTAGAAATTTATTATCAGATATTGTATTCCACTACATCAAATAATCAATAAAATATACTTGACACCGAATTTCTCGCTTTTGTTTCCATTAGCATAAATTTGTGTGTACAAATTTTGGCACGCCTAGTGGGACATCTCTGCCCCTCATCTCTTCTCCTCAAGTACAAGTGTTCGTGATGTCTCCTACAAAGAACAACGAACTTCCATTTCTCAAGGTTGGAGACGCCAAGTCTTCAACTTTAGAATCAAACTCCGGAACCCAAATCACTGGTCCAATAACTCGTAGTATGGCTAAGGCCATAAAGAATCTCACAGCTGCAGGGGGCAGTCAAGATGGTTCGCTAGATGTTGCCTCACAGAAGTCACAGTCACATGTCCCCACCCCTCAGGAGTCTTCTGCTGTCAACAAGTCTTGCGAAGAAAGTTGCGAAAGCAACTCTAAATCCGGCACGAAGAGTAGTAACCATCAACCAACATGTGATCATGATGATGATATTAGCATGCATTTCATGAATACTAGTACGGTTCCCATCGAAGAGCAAGTTGCAAACCTCACCAGGGGCTTTGACGAATTAAAGAAAATTGTGTAAATTCGTGACGTTCAACTTGCAAAGCTGATAGAAAAACTCGACAACCGCGAAGAAGCAAGTCAAGTGTTTGAACACGCTCCAAAGGTCGCACCAGAAACAACAAGTAGTAGGAAAGAAGCGCAACCAAGTGTGCAATTGTCAGCCAATGGCACCATTCCTCTCGATCAACTACAAGAAATCATCATGAACAGCATGAATGGGAGGCATGGAGTACCGTTGACTTCATCTAGGTCCTACACCAAGCCTTACACGGAGAGAATCGAGAATTTAAGCATGCCGGATGGCTACAATCCACCTAAGTTCCAACAATTCTCAGGCAAAGGAAATCCTAGGCAGCATGTTGCCCACTTCATCGAGACATGTAACAACGCTGGAACCGATGGAGACCTTCTCGTGAAGCAATTTGTGAGGACTCTTAAAGATGACGCCTTTGAGTGGTATGGTCAGCTTGATCCGAGGTCCATTGATAGCTGGGGGCAGATGGAGCAGGAGTTTCTCAATCGTTTCTATAGCACAAAGCGAACCGTCAGCATGGTCGAGTTAACTAACACTCACCAAAATAAAGGCGAGAAAGCAATTGACTTCATAAATAGTTGGAGGAACCTCAGCCTTAACTGCAAGGATAGAATCTCGGAAAGCTCGGCTATTGAGATGTGAATCCAAGGCATGAATTGGGGTCTCCGATACATATTTCAAGGAATAAGGCCAACTTCCTTCGAAGAACTTGCCACTCGCGCTCATGACATGGAACTTAGTATTGCGTCAAGTGGAATCCAGGGACCACCGTCTTTTGAAGCATGGAAAGATGGAGGCAAACAAGATTATCATAAAGGCGGGAAGTTCACGCTTAAAGCCGCCAATCAAGAGTCCATGGTTTTCACCACCACGCCAATAAATTTATCAGATAAGGGAAAGAAGAATTATATGGTCAATTCTAATGCAGAATAGACACCATCACGACCTACACTCAAAGAGTTGCAATCAAAGGTGTATCGGTTTGCCGATGATGAAGTTCCTTCAATGCTCGAAAAACTGGTGGAAGGAAAGATCCTTGAACCTTTGGAGTCAAAGCGACCTGAGGAAGCCAACAAATTCTACGATCCTGCATATTGCAAGTACCATCGCCTCCTTGGTCATCCTAGCACGAAATGCTTCATACTCAAGGATAAGATCATGCAACTTGTAAAGGAAGGGAAGGTCTTGTTGGAAGAAGAAATTGGACATGCTACAACAAATGTCATCGCCATCTCGGTTGAACCCTTCGAATGGCGAGTAGCAAAGAACTCTTGCAACAAGATGCTAGGGGAATCACATATCGGCGCCAAGAAGGAAGGAAAGCAGCAAAGTCATGCGCAAATAACCTCTTCTCAAAATGGGGGCAATCGTTGCATAAAGACGAAGGTAAACAAACGCAAAGACGAAGAAAGAATGCCAGTTACTCAAAAGAAGAGGTGGGTCCAATGTCAAAGTAAGCCAACACTGTATAATGACCGTCATACATGTTCATGTAATGACTCAAATATGCGTGAGGTGGAGAAGGTGTGGAAAACGAAGAAACCCCAGCCAACAAAGCTCTCTCTAGACAAGTCGGCTATCTCCTTAAATCATGAACAAACTCAAGATGAAGGAGTACTCCAAGGAATGAAGCTAAAGATGGCTACTCAAAGTGAAGTTAAAGCGACCCAATCACAAGAAAAAAAGAACTCAAGTGTGAAGGCACTAATTCTTTCTTTCGTTCAATGGCCACGAAAGATTCACGGCAAATCGAAGATGGGACGGTGTGATGTGAAGGGCATGGATTTCACTTCTCCAATATCAACAAATTAATACTAGAACGCTCCTAGAAAAGAGCCTTAACTATCTCCGTCTTCTCATATGAAGATTGGTCACAGCTCCTGGATAAGAGCCTAAACTTTCTCGATCTTCGCATGTGAAGATTTTCTACCTCTCCTAAAGCATGAGCATAAACCGCTTCAACACTCAAGCGTGAGCATAAACTTCATAATAGATCCTGGATAAGAGCCTAAACTTTTTCAATCTTCGCATGTGAAGATTGTTCACCGCTTCTTTAGCACGAGCATAAACTGCTTAACAGTTGAGGCACGAGCATAAACTGCTTCACAGCTCTAGCACGAGCATAAACTGCACCACCGCTCCTTTAGTACGAGCATAAACTGCTTCGCTCCTTTATTATGAGCATAAACTGCTTTACAGCTCCTAAAGCATGAGCATAAACCGCTTCCATACTCCTTGCACACAAGATTATAAACTGTGAACGCACCCAATTGAACTACGTTCGACTTGATCCTCAAAAGGGTACGTAGGCAGCTTGGGCCATCACCTCGAGTGCAGTCGTAACCACTAAAAGAATACTCTTGCCTCCTGGGAGTCCCAATCCTTGTATAATGTAGTTTCTCTCATCGAATTGTAGTCACTTTGAGGCATTTGTTACACAAGTTGGAACACAGACGCTTGAGAAACTACGAAATGAACGTGCTGCGTTTTACTTATTTTCAAGAAGGGTATCACTTGTAGACACAGTAAGTTTGAAGCTCCGCAACTTAACATGGTGCTCCATGCAGACACAGTAAGTTTGAAGCTCCAGCAACTTAACATGGTGCTCCGTGCAGGCAAGTCATGATTATTGAAGAAGCAACATGTTGTGAATGTAGGTTCTTTTTGGATGAATTAAGCATATGGACTTCCTTTTACATTGTTCGGTCCATCTTCACTGAATGGTTATGTCATCGCGAAGTAATTGTATCTTTCAACAAAGACAATTTGACTTTAATGGACCACTAGTACTGAGACGAAGTTGCTATGTATGAAAGAATTGTGGGCGTTGATTTCTTCATTACCAACATCACCACAACAACCACCTGAGCAATAAAAAATTTGACACAATCTGCTAGTCATTATGCAAACACAAGCAATACATGTTCACATGTTAGGCCTTACTATTTTGTTTCCATTAGCATAAATTTGTGTGTATAAATTTTGGCACGCCCAGTGGGACATCTCTACCCCTCATCTCTTCTCGTCAAGTACAAGTGTTCGTGATGTCTCCTATGAAGGATAACGAACTTCCATCACTCAAGGTTGGAGACACCAAGTCTTCAACTTCAAAAACCAACTCCGGAATCCAAGTCACTCATCCAGTAACTCGCAGTATGTCTAAGGCTATGTAAACTGCCGGGGGCAAGGAAGATGGTGCTGCCCTTAGGAAGTCACAATCACATGTGCCCACCCCTCAGGAGTCTTCAGCAGGCAACAAGTCTTGGGAGGAAAGTTGGGAAAGCAACTATAAGTCCGACACTAAGGGTAGTCAGCATAATCCAACATGTGATCATGACGAATGGACTTCATGAGTAACTGGCATCTCCTTCGCCTCGACAAGGCTGATCGCCTGAATGGACATCATCGTTAGGTCGGATATGAAAGCTCCAAAAGTCTCCATCACTTTGAACACAAAAGCATCGTCGCTCAAACACGAGTGCTCGTCTCTACAACACGGTGGGTAAGTCGCTTGAATGGACTTCATGGCTTCGTTGTTATAACAATGTGTTGGCTCCTCCCTCAGAATAGCATTGTGCATGGCGGCTTGGAAGAGGTGCTGGCTGCTCGGGTAGGCGTCATGGCTCCGATAGACATTGTGTCTTCATCGCTTCAATGAGTACGATGGTTCCTCCGCCACTCAAGTGGACGTCATCTCTCCTCCGCTAGCTGATCGGGTAGGCGTCATGGCTTCGATAGACATCGTGTCTTCGTGCTTCAATGAGTACGGACGCTCCTCTGCCGCTCAAGTGGATGTCATGAATACGTCTTATAGATGGACACAGTGGCTGCATCGTTGGAATGGCTGCACGAATTGACGTCATGGCTCGGACGGACATGGTACCTCTGCCACCTAAATGGACACACTTTGCTCCATTGATCACGATCTCAACATGGCACCCTGCGACATTACGGGCTTCTTTGCACAAGGGCAAAAGAAACTTTATTGCCGCATGAGAGATCGTAGACATATGCCCCTATTGTCTTCTTTGTTTGTCAGAGAAACAAAAGGGCGACAATCAAGCCATAACATTGGAAAACAAGAAAAGAAACGGGTCGTGACGTCTTTTCGTCCTTTCTTAAGGGAGATAGAAACAAAGATTCAAGTTCCGAGACGTCATGTTCCTTTGCTAGAACTGTTCTCCTTGGGGCAATATTGGCAATCGCGGTGGTAGTAACAGCAGGAAGCGGCGAGAGTACGGTTTACTTCGCAAGTTTCTTGTCTATGCATAGCTAAAAGCTGCTGATCGACTAAATAACATCAAAAGGCGGCCAAAATATAGATGCTAGCGGCTTAATGACACGATCAGCATCCTCCTGCGCAGAGAAACAAAAAGAATTAGAAGCAATGAGAAACAAAAAGAATTAGAAGACTAGAAGAAATACGGGAGCTACAACAGAGAACGAAAACAAAGAAGGTTCATGGTAAATCCTAAAAACCTTGCTTCTAACAAAGGGTGCCCCTCCCTTTTATAGATATCCAGATGGTTCTTACTAGGAAGTCAATCTACCATTTTTTTAGAAGTAGTGAATTTGTTTCTAAAAATAATGGATCCACCATGACTATATGAGTTAAAGAGAATAATTTTACTTCCCATATTTTGCGTCATTCCTTTTGGAAAGGTGATTATGGACTTCCCCTGAGGAATTCAAAGCATGAAAGAAAATATGGGCATAATATTCAGTTTCCCATATGTTTCGCATCACTCAGTTCGAAAAATGTCAGTATAAATTTCTTCTCCTATGTTTCCCATATGTTTAGACTGACATATGGGAAACATAGGAGAAGAAATTTATACTGACGTTATTCTCTTCTTGTGCTCTGAACGTCAGTTTCCCACGTTATTTTCTTCTTGTGCTCTGGACGTTGCCAAAGAGTAGTGCTATGGTGCATGGGTCACCCATGTTTGATGTCAAGAATTTTTAAAACATCAATATTCCCCGCGAAATCAAGAAAAGTAGTCCAACTCTCCGCGACTAATATTCTATTTCCAAGTCGAGATCAACAAATAAACATTATGGAGACACGTCTGCCAACAAGCTCAAGAGCTGGCACACAAGTCTCGAGGGGGAATTTGTAGACACACAAAATTTGTGGCCAATTAAATAATTCCATGTGTCTATAATGACCTAATTAAATGGTGGGATCAAATTGCACTCATCGTCAAAATTGCTGTCCTTAAAGCAATAATTAATAAGAGGAATAAATTGTAAATGAAACTAAACTTATTTACAACCAAGGACTGCTTATGGAGACGCCACGTCACTAGATGACATGGCTACAAGTCACCAAGCTCGGCCAATAGTGTTGCGCCACTTGTCAAAATGATGCAGCTATCAAGACTAGCAAGCTTGGCCAATAGTGTTGCGCCACTTGTCAAATTGATGCAGAAAATATATAAATAAGTAATTATATTTATTTTCTACCTTGGCCAACAAGTCGGCCCATGCCTATATAAAGGGGGCCATCCCTAGGCATATGGGACACACAATTACATCTTGCGAGAAGGAGAGAGCTCTGAAGATCAAGCTGCTGAAGTCCTGACGAGTTCATCCACCATCAAGATCATCATCAAGCCCTTCGAAGTTCCTTATCAAGTTCTTCGAAGATCATCATCAAGTTCTTCAAGCCGTTGAAGATCTCCATCCGCGTTCTTCAAGACACTCGAAGATCTTCAAGACGTTCTTCGTGTTCCTCAAGGCGTTCATCTGGTTCTTCATCAACATCGAAGATATTCATCTGTCCGATCCGAGATCAAGCCTCTAAAGCCCTTATTCGGCATTTGTGTTCTTCGATACCTTCATCGCATTCTTCGTCAAAGTCAAAGGCCGCTCATCCGTTCGATCCGAGATCAAGCTGCGAAGCCCTCATTCGACGTTTCAGGAGAAGAATCATGGGATTTAATTTTTGTTTAGAAATTTATTATCAGAGATTGTAATCCAATTCATCAAATAATCAATAAAATATACCTGACACCGAATTTCTCGCTTTTTTTTCCATTAGCATAAATTTGTGTGTACACCTACCCCGAGTCCGGAACACGCAGACAGTGTTGGTGACCCCGGCAGACCCGGTACTCAGTACCCACCCAGACAGCATGTAGACCCAGGGGCCAGCAGTGCCCATCCCGGTGCCAGCCACGCTGGTACCGCTGCCGCAGCATGAAAGGCTGCGAGGAAAAGACCCAGAGGGCGAGCCCCTGAACCATCTCCTGAGCCGACTGACCAGTCTACTCCGGAGAACACAGATTCGAGTTATAGACCATATCAGTAGAGTCGCGAGGACGCGTCACCTCCAGTGTGGGGGTTGGGAATCGTGTCCTCCTGCATAGCCATGTCAGCATATTTTTGTTCAATTTCCTTTTAATTTTGTTTTAATTTTTTGTGTCAGCACGTTTTATTATTTTGAGTCTACCTACCTATTTTTCTGACCTTGCATATATATATATATATATAAATATATATTAAATCAGAAAAATCTTAAAATATTTTGAGAAAGGGCAATTGATGGGACTATAAACTGTAAATAATTCAGTAAGTAAAACTCCAACAGGGAAGAAAACTGACATCGAGGTGTAGGAGTTTTATTTTTCTTTGGATGGATAGATCCGGTGCAACCCTGAATTCTCTGGTAGGTTGTAGCCTGAGTTAGGAATCCGACTAGTTACCACACCACCGTCACATAGGCAATCGACAACCTGCTTACGGGCATCATCACGGTCACTGCATTTTTCAGTTGAGTGTTTGGCTTATAACGGACCTCACGTCCTGTTTCTCAGCCTTAGGTCCAAATAGTTAGCCCATTTGCAGCCGTTTACCCCTTTATTCACAGCCACTGCTGCCTAGGAAGCCTTCCTTGTGACTTGCATCACTTGTTTAGTTGGCCAGTACTACGCGTTATGACAGAGGGTGTGAGTCTGGGAGAGTTGTGGAGGAATGAGAGCTTGTACTTGTAGACAGATCAGTTTTGGACAACATGAGGGTGTGACAGGGTGAGTTAGAGGCGACAGCATTAAATTGCAGGGGGTGAATCACTACATTACACAGTGATCACAGGAGGAGTAGTCGCGTGTGTTATATCCATTTCACACAGATCAGGGGTCCGGGGGGTTGTCAGGTTTTAATTGGAGGTCGTGCCTATTTCTACATCTTTGGTGATGAGGAGGTTAGGTAGGATAGCACACTGTCTTCTAGACTACAGGGATCAAGCACTTAACGACTAATGTGGGGGTATTTCTGGCAAGCTTATACTCTTCATACCCCCACAGATTTATGATTGCACTACCTAGCTTATATAGTTGAAATCGTGTGTATTTTGTTTATTAAAAAAAAAGAAAAAAAAGAAGAAAAAAAAAGTATATTCGTTGTTTTAAGTTTTTTTTAGTTTAGTTAATAAAATCAAGCTTAGTAGGGAACACTGTTTGGACTACACGCTACTTCACAATTGTGGCCGCGAGAACGGCGAATCAACACCATGATTTCGGGAAATTGGGAAACAGCGACTTAGTTGTTCAGGACAGTTTCCGAGGGAGCATGGTGAGGGGTGTGAGTTGGGAACAGTGAGGTGTCATAACAACTAGGATTGGCTTTGCCTATTACATATAAAACCCTACTTGTTAGACTTAGGATCCCTGATGGGAAACAGCTCGGAAGGTAGGTTAACTAGGGATTTACTCAGGACACAGACGAAAGTAACAGTAAGGGATGCCCGTGCTTATTTTCCACCATGAGAAATAAACAGTCTCACCATTCGATTGTCTATCAGTATTTTCTGGAGGTGGAATGAACATTGAAGGACACATCAGTTTTTAATTCTAGAGATTGCCCAATCTCAACTAACTAACTAACTATACAAAAAAAAATGTATTCAATCAGTTTGTGTATATTCCTTGTCTGAGTCAGCTAAGCAGTTGAGTCTTCTGGTCTTTAGCATGAATCTTTGGAAGGGGAAAGTATGCAATTGAAGTATGCAAAAGAAGGGTCTGCAAGGCAGTATGCAAGGGTCTACTAGGGACGAGCAGAGTTTAATGTAGGGGTATTTTGATAGCTTGAAAATGGAATTAGTTTGGGACATATTTTTACCATTGGTTCTAACCCTGTGAGAGTTGAGTTTGCCCATTTTCAGCCTTTTTTCCACTTGATACGAGGCAGAGACTTTGAGAGCATAATCGGTAGATTTGAGTAATTTCATGCATACTTATGTTTAATGGATATGATCGCGGGTACATGTTATTATGTGCAGGTAACAGGTACCGAGAAATGCATGGAATTGCCTTGGATTTGGAGGCAGCGTATCAAGTAAGCTGAGCAGAAAGAGACGCAGAAAGGTTAACTCTGTGCGTTCAGACGCAGGATCCCTGCATTCAGACGCACAACACGGCAGCAGAGGAAGCAAGGAAAAAAAGGCAGAAGAAAAGCTAACTCCGTGCGTTCAGACGCACAGACCTGCGTTCAAACGCAGGACTTGACTCCAGAACCGCGAAGACCAAGGGGTGCGCTCAGACGCACTGGGTGCATTCAGACGCACAAGTCCGAGAAGCCAGAAGGAAAAAGGAGAAAATAAGCCAAGGCCTGCGTTCAAACGCAGGAGACATGCGTTCAGACGCACTGCGTAGACACGCAGGAAAGATGTTCGAACGCACGATGGGTTTCCAGAAGCTTCCAGGACGGGTTTTTGCAGGGGTAGAACAGGGATTTCAGGCATCAATTTTAGAGACTGTGGCAGTATAAAAGGAGGTGTTCCAGCACATAATTAGGTTACACACACACAATCATCATCACAGCAACCAGTACCAGAGCCGTCAAGATTGGAGCAAAGCAGGATTGGAGCAGCTTTCAGTATTCAGCCATAAACCCGTTTGATCTTTCTTCTTTCTTTTATGAAACATTGTTTTTCAATAATGTACGCTAGCTAAACCTTTTACCTAGGTTCTCGGTGAACCTAGGGTTTATGAATTCAGCAGTATGGTTTGTTTGATTTTCAGATGCATGACTAGTTGGAAGTCTTAATACAGAATTGGATTGTTTATTATCTTGTCTTTGATTTTATATACATGCATGAATGGCCTGATCACCCAGGAGTGTTACAGACAGGATCTGGTGCGCGAGAGTGGCCAGTGAGAGTTAGGAAGAGAAGACAAGAATTAATACCCTATCTTGATGGACCGAGAGGTGAAAGGAATAAGGGGATTAGCTCAGAAGCATTAGAACGACTGCTAGACGTTTAGGGGGAGACCGAGAGGAGAGCCTGTAACCCTAGCAGACTTATAATGAACCTGCAGATTTTAGGGATGCCAAGAGGACCTGAGAATCTTCAGGAGAGTGACAGGTGCATGAGACCGAGAGGAGAGTGCAACATTGGTATGCTGGCATAAACAAGACTGCTGTGTGTTTCTGAAATCAATTGAACTAGACAAGCTAAAAAGTGACCCTTGGGGATCCTGGGACCTAGATTGTTAATTCATCAACTTTTACAACTACAACAATTCCCAGAAAATTACTCCAAATAAAAAAAGATTTTCTAATTACTGGTTTATTTACTGCAAACTAGTTTCTTGAAATCACACCCCAACTTTCCTCCTTTTTATAGCTTTGCATTTATTTCTAATTCTTATAAGTAAGACTTAAACTGTTCTCGTAGTTTATTGAAAATTACTCTATATTACTTGATCGTACACTTGCGAAAAAGCAGATAGATTTACGCTGTCATCTCCCTGGTTCATTTGCTGGTTCCTGGCTGGTTGTGAACGACATTCATAAGCTCGGTGTCCCCTCATACCACAATTGTGCCATACGACTGGGATTCCCATGCAGTCAACTCCAGGGTGGTTCTGCAGGCACTTGTTACAGATGTAGCGGCGAGGTTCCTGAACTCTAGAACTCTGCTGATTTCCTTGGTACCGTCCCTGATTATCTGCTCCATTGTTGGGTTTAAACTTTTTATTTCCTATGGAAAGGTTGTTGTTGCTTCCTTCTGCTTCTTCCATCTTGCGTTTCTTGCGTTTTTCATCTTGGGAGACACGGACTCGCCATATGTCAGCAGCTCTATCGTACGCTTCGTGGAGAGTTGAATATGTTTGGCTGAGCAAAGAATCCTTTAGCCTTTCTTGCAATCCACCAATGAATCTAGAAATCTTGGATTCTTCGTGGGGCACCATATTGCCTACAAATCGCGTCATCTCCGTAAGTTTTCGGAAATACTCTGTTACGGAGTCATTTCCTTGTTGTAGGTTTTGGAGTTCTATTTCCTTGCTCCTCTTTACATGGTGTGGGTAGAATCGAGATCGGAGAGCAGCTTGGAGGGATTCCCAGTTGAATTTGGGATTGGCTAGAAAAGTTTCACGTGTATTTCTCCACCACAGGTTTGCTTCGCTCTTTAAGTAAAAGACCGCACAAGTGACTTTCATCTCATCAGGGCATCCTACCGTCTCAAGAATCTTGTCCATCTCCATAATCCAATCTTCCAATTCAACCGGATCCTCCTTCCCTGTAAATTCCTTTGGCTTCATTTATGACACTTCCTTGGCCCAATTAGTTACTGCCTGACCTCCGTTATTTATTATCTTAGTCATTTTCTCGAAGAACTGTTCCATGGTGACGTTCTCAGCCATTTCTTCCTGTCAGACTTCCCTAAAGTGATATCGTAATGTTCTATCAGTCGCATCCTATGGTATCCTTGGTTATGGTCGCGCATCTTAACAACTATCTCGTAATTAAACAACTAGTAACATACCCAACACAATTATCACATAAAACATGCATCTAATGGCTTGTTCACAGTAAAACACATTTGACACACGTCTCTAATCAATATATTATAGCTCATCCATACAGAGAAGGTAGTACATCAAGTACAATCCCAAAATTTCCATCATCTTTTCATTATGAAAGTATCAAATATCCATAGCCAAGTAAAAATGCATTTCAAATTAAACAAGATACGCAAGAAACGTACCACACAACATGTCTCCAAACAGGATGAGGGTGGGCGGGAGAAATCAAAACCAATACCTAGGCTACCCATAACCCGAATGGCTTTTTCGATTTTAATTATCGTGCCCTACGTGCATTTTAAGTTACCCCACAGGTTTAATTCCCTTTTCTGGATCAAATGCTCTGATACCACCTGCAACAACCCGTGATCCCCAAGCCTTCCGTTCCGGATGAGAAAACCCAGGAGGGCGATGCTAAAGTGTTGGCGGAATTCATAAGCATAACATCCATATATTACAATACTATTAAACATTACACAAGTCTTCATATGTTAAATCATATTAGACATTACATTTCCTTCTTAACTTCTTCATATGTCACTACTAGAACATTACTCTTACACTAGTCATACTAGCTTACTTTACTACTGGTTAAGACATTATTCTTAGTGCGTCCCATACCCGGCTACATCGTAATCCTCGGCTTCTAAACCTGCGGTGTGAAGGAAAACAAGAAACCGCAGTTTCTAAAGTCCGCATAAAATACTGAGTAAGCAAATACCCGAGCTCGTAAACCGATGATGAGGCACAATTCATTTCATAACAACCATAAAGAGGAATAAACTGTAAGTAATAAACTTGTATAATAGAACTGAAACTCGTATAAAACCCTTGTATTCTCAATTCTCTTTCTTGAATCTCAACAGGGAGTGTTAGTCCCAATCTATTTCTTCTTTCCATTCAAAAAACATCCATGTCTCAGATAAAACCACATTTTAACTTAGTTGATATAGGGAAGATCTATCCATCTCACATACTCCAATACCTTAAGTTCCTGCACCCCCCTAAGACTTCTTGCGGCCAAAGAAGTGAGTACATGGAGCAAACCCGGCAGGTTGCGACCGGGTAAAATAAACGGGTCGGGTGGACGAAGCTAACCACGACCAATCTTATCGAAAAGTATATATAACGATCCCCACACAACTATTTCCACTTTATATTATCTACGAATTGAGATTGCTCGTGTGACAATATCAAAGCAAAGCAACATCTTTCAATTGTGAGAAAAAATCACATAGAACTTGTAAATCACAAACGCATTTTGAGACAAGTATCAAAATCAAACTTCGACACGAAAGGAGCTATGGAAGCTAGGCTAGGCATATTTACTTACCTTGGTCCAATCGCAACAAAACTTTCTAGTTGCCGTCTTTGTCTATGTGAGCGTCACCTACAAATCGGAGCTTCTAGATTGTCACAATCCAAATATAGTATTTTAAGTCTTATAGAAAATCCTATTAAGTGATTTTAGACTAGCCCGAACTCAACGTATTCTTTCTCTAGTCATTTTCTTAATAATGAAAATGTATAAATCGATGCGTCTATTTTTAGACAACTATAAAATTTTACATTTTAGAAAAGTAATTATTTATTTAGAAACGTTGTTGGTATTAAAAGACACGAAATAATAGTAAAACGAGTAGTTATATTTTTGAAAAAGACTTATTGTAACTATGACGATTTAAAAGATTTTTAAAATAGTATGTTGTCAACAAACTTCTTCCGAAAACGACACTATAACGTTTATAAACTAGCCGATATCAATTTTTTACAAGTATTGAACAAAATCTATTTGAAGACCAAGTGATTAAAGCAAAGTTTGTTTAAATTTTACTACAACGTTACTGTTTAATTTTTTTTAACGAAAGGCTCGTACACTATTTCGATGCCTGAATCACTTTTCCGTAACCTGGACAAAAATTACTATTTATAGAAAGTATTTTTAATCCAAAAATAACATCTTTATTTTTCGCGAATAATATAAAGTTTAGATAAACAACGACCGAATCCCCCAAATTTACTTCAAAAGACAACGGTAACCCCCACTCACTCACAAACAGTTTTACTAAAAGACAATAGCCCCATATGAGTCTCCCTAAATACAAATAGTACCCCATATGAATATTATAACATGTTTATATAAAAGACACTTTAACCCCCTATTACATAAATATCAAATTCATCAAACTAAACAATGATTCGAGCATTCAAGATATGATTTTGATTGTTTAAATGGAATCACGAAGAGATTTAGAGCATACCTAGGCCAAGAATGGTCGGAATCGATCAAGAAACGAGGTTGTATGAGTTTGCCGACAGTGAGTCGCGCGGTGCTCTTCGTCGCCGGCGATGAAGGGTCTCTTAGCTTCGGGTAGGGTCTGATTTGAACTCCTGGGACCTCTAGGAGGTGATTCGCATTGATTACCGAGGGTGGGTGGCGCCGGATTGCTTCCAGTGAAGCTTTCCCGCCGGCATCAATGGTGGTTCGTCGGAATTTCGTCGGCTGCTGCTTTTTCTCTGGTTGGTGCTTCTTTACCTTGCTTTGAGGTCGAAATTGAAGGGGAATCAAGATAGAGAGAGCAGCATATATGAAGGAGGGAGGAGAAATTGAAGTGGCGGCTCCGGGTGGTGGTTCCCGTCGGGAACAGAGGCGGTGGTGGTGGCGAATTTTGCCGCTGCTACTACTATGGTCTGTGTCTGGAGAGAGAGAGATAGAGAGAGAGAGAGAGAGAGATAGAGAAAGAGAGAGAGATAGAGAGAGAGAGAGAGAGAGAGAGAGAGAGAGAGAACAGAGGCTAGAGAGGAGATTGAGATGAATGGTGGTGGTGGTGCTCTCGGTGGTGGTGGCGGTGTTGGTGTGGCTGGGGAAAAAGATGGAGATGATAATGATGACGGAGATGAACTGGAGAGGGAGATGAGAAAAGAGAGTTTCTTATATAGGAAGTGTAGGAGGTGTTCGGTGGAGGCGGTGGTGTTCGGTGCGGCAAAGCTTGCCGAAGAAGATGATTCATTTGAAGATGATAAGCATTGGGAAAAAGCTAAGGTGTGGGTGGCACACCAATGGGTAGTGTAATCTAGTGTAGCACACACACTCATTCTCGCGGTGGTTGTATCCGCGTTAAAACTTGAAATAAAGTAAACTCTCGCGTATTTACTTTCGCATACTAATTCAATATTTTTCTAAAATCTTAGAGAAATTTCTTAGTTACAAAATATAATATTTTACCCGAGTTTCAATTTCCTTAATTAAAATTGTATAATTCTTTATAAATTATCGATTTACCCCTAACAATTTGACGGGGTATTACATCGCACGTTCCAGCTGAGGCAACTCATTGGTCCCGGCAGTGCTGCATTGCAAGCACCGCCGATTCTTGATAGTTTTTATCACAACATTCCGAGTTTTCCACCTTCATTCTCCCATGAGCATCATGATCTGAGATTAAACTGTTACTTACGTTTAAGTCTAGCATCAGACCCGTATCATTCTGATTACCATCCTCCTCTCCTTGGTTCGGAATATTCACTGCTTCATTTTGGGTCGGGTCAGTGGACACTTGAAATTCATAGGTTACAGTCACAATTAAAGCTTATAGTTACAATTACTTGTTACAATTAAAACATAAAATCATGTATCATTATTACTAATCTTTGTAAGAATTTTAATTGACGTGCAATCATTTTATTGGCCACTATATGACCCATAAAAGGTAAGGTTGGGTATTTTTTTTGCAACTAGAATGCACTTTTCTGCTTTTAGTATAACGAGATAATGATAATGTTATAACTGTTATGGGCTAGTTTATTTGGTGAATATCCACCACATGTTTAGCCCAATTGTACATTGTTATTGGCCCGATAGGCCACCCTAATGCCTATATAAGGAGGCTTAGGGTTGGTGAATAATACACATATAAATACTATTCTCCCTACATCTTGTATCTCTCTTCATTTATCGTGTCTCTCATTTCTTGTTTCACAACACGTTATCAGCACTGTCTCTACCACTTAAATTGTATGGGGGAAGAGTAGTAATCTTATTCACAAGAGTGAGTTCGATAACTTATTCTGAAAAAAGTAGACAACATACGATGGGATTGTGCATCTTGGTTTCTACAGGACCCTGGTAGTAATAAGAACAGAGAGATTGTTTTACAGTTGCATGTCTAAATTTCAAACATGTTAGTACTACTTCATTATCTATTACCTACACTTTTTTTTTCAGTCTCTTGGTTGGAAGAAGAAAAAGTACAAAGTTTTTGTAGTAGTATTTTTACACATAGGTAGTTCGCCATCTGCTAATTTGTTTGGCATCGTTGTTAAGTGTTAATCAAAGACTCTAAGAAAACTGCATAAGGTGTTTACGAGCTAATCTGGTCAATTTTTTTTCATAATCTGACCATATTTTTTTTGTGCTTTGCTATTACTTTGATCTTCCAAAACTAGTGATTGAACATATGCTCTTTAGCCTTAACAGTAAAAGGATTCACCCTCTGCCCTATGGAAACTTGCTCACTTTGTGCTTAGAAAACTTTGAGATTCCAACTACTTGAGAGGAATCAGTAACATCTGGATTTGGAGTACTTAATGATAAAGCCTTTGAGAACATTGGAGAGGTAAATACCAAAGAAAAAGTTTGGAAACTTTACTTAGACTTGACTAAAAAAGAACTAGGTGCAAAGAAGTTTACTAAGCCCAAGACCTTGACTCGTACTTCAAGTCAGACTTCTCAGCCAACAGACAATGAGAGACTCGATGGTTTGGAGTTGGACATGGAGGATGTCAAAGCAACTGTTTTTGGACTGGAAAGTGAAATTGGGCAAGTCAAGTACATGGTGTAAAGCATCTTCAGAAACATGACTTTGCTTGATGTTCCTGAGGATGTTGAAGGTACAAATAAAGGAGACTCTGAAAAGGATTTACCTAGTGAGCATTCAAACCAAGAAGAGGTTACTCCAGTTGCAGATAAGGGAAAGCAGGTTGCAGAACAGGCCTCATAGGAAGAAGATGAAGCCAATAGTCCTGACTCAGATGATCTGCTGATCACATTTAAGAAGAAAAAGAAATCTCGAAAGACTGCTGCAGTGGACAAGACTGAAGAAGCAACTTTTGCTGGTGGGAATGAAGAGGAACAGGAAGTGCAGGACAAGACTGATGTAGAAGACAATGAGAAAGAGGAAGGAGATCGGGATGAAGATGAAGATCCAACCCCTTAACCTTTCCTACTCTTTATTCACCATTCTCTCTTCTTCAAAGTTTTTCTTTAAAGTTTTCAAAATTTTCCATACACTTGATCCAACATCTTCTATCTTTTTGATGAAAGTTAAAAACGGGGAGAAAATTCTAGGATTTTAGTAGTTTTTATTTCTAGGTATATTTTCTATTTGCTGAACTGTTTTAGTTGGTATTATGAATAAGTTGGATCTTTTTGGAATTACTATGATATAAATTGTGGACTAATCAGTTTATTTTGCAGAGACCAAAGATCAAACATAATTTCGTTTTGTCTTTCATCAAGGGGGAGATTGTAAGATCACGTTGTGCAAGGCTTGGAATAGCTCAGCTATTTCAAGGCCTTGAATCAGCTTTCAAATCCTTGAATCAGTCTCAGAGGCTTGAAAATAGTTTAGCTATTTTCAAGGCCTTGAAACTAGAATCAAAGCTTTGAAACTGCTTAACCTCTATGCACACTCTCAAGGGGGAGTTTTCTGCAAACTATCTAAGTTGATTCCCTTTCTATCTTTCATATGTTTGATTCACTGTTATTAGATGATGAAATAAAAATTATTCTAACATGTCTTGATCATAGAATATCATCTGTTTGACCTTCATATTGCAGGAAATTTTGTTTCCAATATCTGATGGATTGTTTCCTAAACTAAATTTGTGCAGATTTGGAAATAGTTGGATATTTTGATCTTGTGATCAATCAGAAACTTATGACGGCATCTCAGATAGTTTATGGACAAGATCAAAACAATATCTCTGAATATTGTGATCAACTATCCGTCGGAGAAAGCTGTTAAAGAGTGTCAAAGCTCTTGCCTACAAAATAGGAAGTTGTTGCTGAAAATCTGGGAACATCTGCAGAGCTTCAAACAGTTTAAATAGAGCTCACTTTGAAGAAAAATATACGAGACTTAACGGAAAAAATCAAGAGACAAGTTTCTTGATTGACAAAGCACCTAAGAAGAACATCAAACTCTCAATCCATTCCACAGAAGTTCACATCATTTTCACTGCAGTTTTTCTACTCTAAGTGTACTTATGTATTGAGTTGTATTGGTACATCATTTATGCATTATCTATACATCTATTCTCAAGGATTGTTCAAGGTGAACAATATAGAATTCTTAGTTAATCAGTTAGCTAGAGCAGGTACTAGACAGGTTAGGGAAAACCACAAGCTGTAACAGAGTAAGGGAACTCTCTGGGCTTGAGTTCTAGGGCTTAGCTTTTGATGAATAAGAATTGAGTTGAAAATCCTGCAGGGATCTAATCCCTGAGGTAGAGACGTAGGTCCAAGTGGACTTAACTCTATAAATTACTTGTCTTTTGCATTCAGGGTTCATTCTTTTTCTCGACTTTTTGCAGCACACAGAACTGTCTGTTTTTCAAGGGTTTGAACTTGTTTTCAAGGCCTTTAAAAAGGCATACTTGTTTTCGTACTGTCTGCATCTTCTTGAAGGGCTTGAACTAGTTTTAAAGGCCTTGAACTTCATTGTTTTCACAAGTTTTTATCTTCCTATCAAGATTTGCAAAAAGTTGGCATACTCTATTAACCCCCCTTCTAGAGTATCTTAGATGCATTAACATCTGCATACTCACACTTTCAGAAATCAAAGGGGCTCTTCCACCTCCATTTTTTAGGACGGAGAAGCTTTGTCTCATCTTCTCTCTCTGTTCTTCACGGTGTGCTGGGTTGTTCTTGGTGATTCTGAGCTCGTTCTGAGCTAATTCGGAGCAAAGAACAACCAAGGATATAGATAGCAGTTGAATTTGATCGATTTTGGGGCTGATATGGTACTGTTTCTGGTGCTGTTTGTACATCTGCTGCTGTGTTCTTGCTATAGCAACAGCAGCAACAGAGTAGTTGGTTAATTTTCTCTATTTTGTAGTTTTGATTCGCATTAGACTACTTTGCTCTTCAAGTTATAGCTCGAACTTGTGTTATTTGGGTGAAAATTGAAGAGTATCTTGTGTATCTAGAGCTTGAGTATGAATATAATGAAATCATCTTTGAAGATGATTGATATCTCTTTGAAAGTGTGTGATGTAGACTAAATACAAGACCTAAATACTCTAGAAGGGGGGGTTGAATAGAGTATGGAAACTTTTTACAAAACTTCAACACTTAACAGATTAGCTTTGTGTGAAACTCAAATCTCAAGGCCTTGAGATTTTAGAAAAATGTCTGAAACTTTCAAAGGCAAAATAGAAAGCTTCAAGGCCTTGAACTATTACAAGTTTTAAACAGCTTATGAACCCTAGTTTGATTTGAGTTGTGTGCAGCAGATAATAATAAAACTGTAAAGTAAAGAACACAAAGCAATTTACAGAGTTCAGTCCCAATGGACCTAATCTCTGCCTAAGGGATCTAAACCCAACAGGATTGGGCAAATACTTCTTATTACTCACACAAAAACAGCCCTAGATCTTCAATCCTAAGTGATTTCCCTTACACCTATACAGCTTGTGGTTCCAAACCTATCTAGTTCCAGCTACTAACTGTTGAGCTAACAAGAACCTCTTGTTGTTCACTTGAACAACCAACCACTAGGTTAAGTGAGGTTTAATATATATAAGAAATACACAGATTACAAAACAAGTGAAGAACACAGCAGAAGAGATAAGCTATTGAATCCTGGATGTGTTCTTCTGGAAACTGGATTGATTTAATCTTCTGAAATCTCGATTGAGGCTTGAATCCTTGTGTGTGTTTGAATGAATGATCTCCCACGAATTTGTCACACCTTTCTGAGTATTAAGAAAAACTCTCTACCTTCAAAATTCAAACCAGTCTCTTTTATCCACAGCTGCAACGGATTGACATATTTTAGGATCTCAGTTCCTACAAATCCTCCTTCTGTTTTCAACTGAAATTCAAACAGCTCTAAGTGGATATCCGTTGGAGTATTTTAGATTTCTATTGCACGTTTAACAAACCTACAACAACATTAAAACACAGCAACAACAAAATCCAGAAAGATAACAGTGCTATGACTGTTTGGTTAACCAGTTTCTGATAAAACAGGTTAAAAGATTAGAACAGTAATCTGCTTAACTTCTGAAACATATAAATCATGAAAAACAAGTTTAAGACTCTTAGAAGTCAATGAATAATCACAATAATAAGAATCACAACCTGTAAGAAAGAATCAACTTAGTTCTGTAAAAACTGTCAGCAGCTCAAGGCACATCTCAATGCCTTGGAGCTCTTAACCTGCTTCACAGGTATTCAAAGTTAAACCCAGAAAACTTTGATTCTTCCTGTTCAGATCATCTGCAATTTGGTTAGATATGTAAATAATGTAAAATAATAATATATTCAGCAAAGCCTTATCTGCATGATCAGATATCCAATCTGCAACACAAAACTGTTAGAACATATAGCAGGATAAGAACAACTCTCAAGGCTTTGAAGCTCTGTCAGTATCCCAAGGCCTTGAAGTAGCTGAAATGCATTGCTGCCTCTGCATTTTTCTTTGTATTTGTCTTTCATCACTCAAAACAATTACCATCCAAAACACATTCAAGGGTCTTTGAATCAACAATCTCCCCCTTGATGAAAGACAAAACCTACAGTCTTGTGTAAATTTTCCTACCACTTGTCATAAAAATTAGATAACCACATATTGCCGATACAATAGACAATAATACTACAGATAACCAGTAAACCACAGATAATCAGCAAAATTTACATATAATCACAGTAATATAATAACACAACTGATTAAACCAAAACAACTGATTATTATTATTCAAAAACTGAGTACTGCAAGTAACACAAAAACACATTATTTCTCCCCTTTTTGACTTATAAGGATGAAGAAATGTTGGATCATTACACAGAGTCTTAAAAAAAACTTTAAACACAATTATTGCTAGAATGTCAATGCCTTGAGAACAGAAAAGAAGCTGAGAAAGAAATAGAAGGTCAAGGCTTTGGTCTTCTTCTGATCTTCAATTCTTCTTTGATATCTGGCCTTTCTCTGAGCCTTCTCCAACTTCTTCTTCACTTCCAGCATCTTCCGCAGACTGATTACCTTCTTGTTCAGCTTCCACTTCTGCAACAACTTCTTGAATTATCTCATCCACTTTCTTCTTAACCTGCACCGAATCTCCCTCTGTAGCTGCATCAACACCTGTGTCCTCACCAGCATCTTCTTCATCAATTTTTTCATACAAATCTTTTGAAGTAAGCACCACTGGAATTGGCTTCTTTTTCTTCTTCAGAAAATCTCCCAGCCTTTCATCTGAATCCACACTGGTGTCATGACTAGTAGCAGAAGGTATCTTCTCCAAGTTCAAACCCTTGATGAAAACATCCAGCTTTCCATTCATAGCATTCATCAAGCCCTTGAACTGGTTGAATTCAGCTGACAGGTCAAATAACCTTTGTCTGAGATCTTAAATCTCAACCTGCTGATCTTCAAACTTCTCAACCAACATAGAATAATCCTCATTGGTTTGTCCTTTTCCTGATGTAGTCCCCTTTGGCTTCACAAATTCCTTCTCTCCAAGTTCATCCTTTGACAAATCTAAATAAAACTTCCAATGTCCTTTCCCAGTTTGAACTACCCCAATCCTCTGAAGTGCAGTCTCCTCAATCAACCCAAAACCTCCAGTAATCTTTTCCTCTCCTTTCACAGGTACATCAAAATAGTCAAAGAAAAGAGGTAACAGGTTGGCATATGGAAGAGGATGGTTTCTAGTTCTGGTTGCACAATAAATCATATGCTCCATGACAACTGTTGGCAATTCAATCTCAAACCCTTGAGATATCAGATACATCAAAATAAGAACCTTATCAATCACCAACTCCCTTGAGTTCACCCTAGGAACTACACTTCTCATCAGAATTGTAAACAAGATTTTGGCTTCACAGTTGAGCACAGAGTGTGTCAACTGCTTTTGACCAGAGGGTACACCATCAATGAAAAACATCTCCTTTGCCTTATCCAGACACTCCTTCCTATTAGGGTAATCTCCAACATTATACTTCCTAGGAATGCCCAAGACTTTGGCAAAAGTGCTATGATCTAACCTCAAATCTACTCCAGACACTTTTGAAGTTAACACCATCTTATCATCACCTTCAAAAACCAAATTCAGATAAAACAACCTAGTTAACCTAGGATAGGCCTTTGAACTAGGATTTAACACCTTTCAAACTGCAGTTTCTCTTAATTTTCTCATGCAATCAATATCCATTTTATCCAACAACTCTTCAGAAAACATACTAAAGAAAGCTACCGTAGATGAAGCATAACCTTGCATCCATACAGTTCTAACCTCAGAACTAACAAACCAATCTGTAGGAAGTACATTCTTACCTTGATAACCTTTCTTGGTTGCAGCAGCAACCTGCTTAACCCTAGTTTTCTTCTCTGAGGGTTTTCTCTTCTCTTGTTCTCCTTCAGATGGTTTCTTCTTGCTTTCTTGAGAAGATTTCCCCTTTTTCTCTTCACCAGTCTTTTTCTTTTCTCCCCCTTTCTTCTTCTCTGACCTAGGTTGATCACCACCCTGAGTCTGTGTCTCCTGCTGTGGATCAATGCTTGAGCCTTCATCTCCCTTCTCTGTTCTAGACTTCGTTGTAGGAGGAGTGTCCTCATGCAAGCTCTGAGTGTTTTCTGAATCTGAATAGGAAATCACTATCTTCTCCTTCTTATTTGCCCTATTTTTGGATCTGCCAGAAGGCTTTCCCTGTTGCTGAATTCTAGCTGATTTGCACTCCATTTTGGGGTTTAGGGTTTTGAGAAGAGAATGTGATTGAGAGAAATTGAGAGAGAGAGAGAGAGGAGATTCGTAGAGAATTGAGAGAGAATAAGAGGAATAAGCCCTGACTTTCAGCTTAAGTAGGTTCAAAAGGATGAGTCATATAAAAAAAGACTCTGCTAAATCAACATGCAAAATAGAATCTTGAAAAAATATTTTTGGATATTTAAGAAAATTCTCTGAGTAATTCAAATATTATACAGTTATCTAAAAAGATAAGAAATAATATATGATGATCCATTTTTTTAAAGAATTACAGATGTTTTCAAGACCTAGAGAACAATCTGAAGGCCTTGAGATTTTCTGCAGTTTGAGAAACTTCAAAGCTTTGAGCTATACTTTCAAGGCTTTGGAAAGTATAATCTCAAGGCATTGAGATTTCAACACATAGTCACATATAAGTACTAATACTCCCCCTAAACCAATGCATCCTTGTTTAACATCCCCAATTCAAGCCTTAGAGATGAAAACCTATCATCTGGCAAAGGTTTAGTGAAAATATCAGCAATCTGCGTTGAAGTAGAGATAAAATTTAAAACAACATCACCTTGTTCTGCCTGATCTCTAAGCAAATGATGTCTCACATCTATGTGCTTGGTTCTTGAGTGCTGGACTGGATTCTTAGAGATTGAGATAGCACTTGTGTTGTCACAATGAATAGGCACATTTCTGAAATTCTAGCCAAGATCTCTAAGTTGCTGAACAATCCATAACACTTGTGAACAGCAAGCTCCAGCTGCAATGTATTCGGCTTCTGTATTTGAAAATGCTACAGAATTTTTCTTTTTGGAATGCCAACTGATCAATGAAGATCCAAGAAATTGACAGCATCCAGAAGTACTTTTCCTGTCTACTTTATACCCTGCAAAATCTACATCTGAATACCCACTCAACATAAATTTAGATCTTCTTGGATACCTAAGCCCCAAGTCTCAGGTTACATTCAAATATCTAAAAATTCTTTTGACTGCAGTTAAATGACTTTCTTTGGATCTGCTTGGAATCCAGCACACATACAGACACTGAACATAATATCAGGTCTAGTAGTAGTTAAATACAACAGTGATCCAATCATACATCTGTATTCCTTTTGATTCACACTCTTACCATTTGAATCCTTGTCTAAAGAGAGTGATGAACTCATAGGGGTTTTAAGCACCTTGGACTGTGACATATTGTACTTGTTCAATAAGTCCTTGGTATACTTTCCTTGATGTACAAAAATCCTTTCTTCATTTGTAAGATATGAAGTCCAAGAAAGAAATTCAGTTCACCCATTAAGCTCATCTCAAACTCCCTGCACATCAAACTAGAAAACTCTTTTGAAAGAGCATCATTAGTAGCACCAAATAGAATATCATCTACATAGATCTGAACTTATAACAAATCACTTGGATGATGTTTAATTAAAAGTTTTTTATCAACTAGGACTCTTTTGATATTATTTTCAAGTAGAAATTTTGAAAGTCTGTCATACTAAGCCCTTGGAGCTTGTTTTAACCCATAAAGAGCTTTGTCTAGTTTATAAACATGATCAGGAATGATTTCATCTTCAAAAACAGGTGGTTGTGCTACAAAAACATCTTCTTGTAAATAGCCATTCATAAAAGCACATTTAACATCCATTTGATAAAGTGTTATATGATTGTGAGATGCAAATGCAAGAAGTATTCTAATAGCTTCTAACCTCCCAACAGGAGCAAAAGTCTCCTCATAATCTATACCTTCTTCCTGATTATATCCTTGAGCTACCAGTCTGGCTTTGTTTCTTACCACTTTGCCATTTTCATCAAGCTTGTTTCTCAATACCCATCTGGTTCCAATAACTGATTTCTCTTTAGGTCTGGGAACCAGATTCCATACCTTGTTTCTTTCAAATTCATTCAGCTCACTCTGCATTGCAATGATCCACTCTGCATCTTCTAGTGCTTCCGTGGTATTTTTAGACTCAATCAAATATACAAATGCACTAAAAGCACACAAGTTCTTCAATTGTCCTCTTGTCTGAGTTCCAGTTGATGGATCTGATATAATGTTATCAGCTGGATGATATGTAAGGTACTTAAATTTCTTTCTTGGTATCCAGGAATATTCTCCTTCAAGGCTTTGAGTCCTTGAAACAGTAGAGGGAGCATCATAGAAAGTTTAAGCTTCTGTCTCAAGGCTTTGAGATTTTGGTCCTGCAGGAGGTTCAAGGCCTTGAGATTCTGCTGATTGATTCTGCACATTAGTTTTGCCTTTGTCTTCTTTCACAGCATCATCATCTGATTCATGCTTGTTCAAATCTAGATCTGCAAAACTATCACTCAGAGAATCCTTAGCACTTTCATCAAAAATTACATTAATACTCTCTTCCACAATCTTATTTTTTCTATTACAAACTCTATAAGCTTTGCTAGTTTGTGAATATCCAAGAAATACACCTTCATCACTTCTAGCATCAAACTTACCAAGATTGTCTCTACCATTATTATGCACAAAACAGATACAACCAAAAGGTTTATAATAAGAAACAGTAGGCTTTATACCTTTAAACAGTTCATAAGGGGTATTTTTCAAAATAGGTCTAATCAAGCATCTATTCAGCACATAATTGGCAGTATTAACAGCTTCTGCCCATAAGAACTTTGGGAAATTACTTTCAAGAAGCATGGTTCTAGACATATCCTCAAGTGTCCTATTCTTTCTTTCAACTACTCCATTTTGCTGTGGAGTTCTAGGTGCAGAAAAGTTGTGTGATATGCCATGCTTTGCACAAAACAAATCAAAATCAAGTTGATCAAACTCCCTACCATGATCACTTCTAATAGATGCAATAGGTAAATTTTTCAAAGTTTGAAGCTCTTTGCACAATCTAGAAAATTCAGATAAAGCCTCAGTTTTGTCTCTAATAAATATCACCCAAGTAAATCTAGAATAATCATCTATTATAACAAGCATATTCCTCTTACCTTTTGGGGTCTCGACTCTCATTGGACCACAAAAGTCCATATGCAACAGTTCTAAGGGTCTAGAAGTACTTACAAAGTTCTTTGGCTTGAATGAGCTTCTGGTTTACTTACCTTGTACACATGCCTTGTGAACCTCATCATCTCAAAATTTATGTGATGGTGAACCTCTTACCAAATCCTTTGATATGAGTTTATTCAAGGTATGTATACTAATATGCCCAAGCTTTCTGTGCCAAAGCTTTGAATCTTCCTTCAAGGCCTTGAGGCATTTTAGCTTGTCACCTGCAACACTGTTAGTACTCATAGCATATAGATTATATGATCTAGGAGCAGTGAGTATGCAATCACCAGATTTCTCATCTTGCACCACACATTTCTCCTTGTCAAATATAGCTTTATAACATTTATCACATAATTGAGAGATACTAAGCAGATTATACTTTAGTCCATCTACCAGATACACATCAGATATAGAATTAGTAGAACCATTACCAATACTACCTATACCAATGATATTGCATTTTCCTATGTCACGAAGTGTGATTGTTCCTCCAGATTTTTCTGTAAGCTCTGTAAAAAGAGACTTCTTTCTAATCATATGTCTGGAACATCCACTGTCTAATATCCATTTCTGATCTTTTAAGGCCTTGGTGACATCCTGCAAAAAAATCAAATCATTGCCTCAACAGGCTGTTAGACCAAGTGCAGAACTTTGAGTCATACTCAGAATCAGCCATGTTTGGTGGCCTAATTCCTTTTGGAACCCAAATCTGCCTAACTTGTCCCTTAATCTGATAAGGATAAGTATTCCTCATAATGTGAGGTTCTGATCTTCTGAAGGGACAAGTTAATCTGACATGACCAACTTTTCCACAGTAATGACATTTTGGAGAATGTCTGCTACCAGATTTGATAAAAGTAGAAAATTTGGATCATAGCCAATCCCACTTTTATGCATTGATTTCAGACTTCCTCCCAGAATGAGATTTAGATTATGTTCTGAGCCTGTAAACCTAGCTAGGACCTTCTAAGACTCTTGAAGTTTCTCAATAAAAGAACAGATTTGTTGTTCTAAATTCTCAGAATGAGTTTTTATATCAACATATCTTTCAGTCAGAAGAGTGTTTTGATCAACAACCTCTTTTATCTGTGCCTTCAAGGCTTTGAACCTGCTGTCCAAGGCCTTGAAGTCCTTTTCAAGCTTTGTCTTAGAAACTTCAACAATTTTGTTTGCAAAAACTAGGTCCAAGTTTTGTTTTACCTGCTCATGAATCTTAATCTTTAAAGCAGAAATCTCATTTCTTCCTCATTTAAAAACATACTCTTGAGAATTTCAGGAAGCATATCAGAAGGACTAGCAAGTAAATTTTTTACCATATCTTCAATATGTCTGTCTGATGATTTTTCCTCATCATGATTTGCCATGAAGCATAAGTTTGCTTGATCTTCTTCTGTTTCTGAATCACTTGATGAATCAGAATCACTCCAGGAAGCCATCATGGATTTCTTCCTTCTGTTGTCAGTGTCTTTCTTCTGAAAGTTCCTGTTCTTCTTCTTTTGTGGACAGTCCCTTACTAAATGATCTGCATCACCACACTCAAAATAATTCATTACTTTAGTTTTATGTGACTATGATGAAGGTTTACCTTTGTAGTCCTTGCTGCCTGAGCTTCTTGATCTCTCTCTGTTGTAATCCCTGTTACCAGAGTTTCTTTTCTTCTTGAGAATCCTGGCCAAGGCCTTGGAGATCAATGCTAAAGCCTCTTCATCATCATGCTCATCTTCAGTCTCAAGGCTTTGAGACTTTTCACTGTCTTTTGCCTTAAGTGCTAAGTTCTTGATGTTTTCACTCAAATCACCTTCCACATACTTCATAGACATTTCATGAGTGAGCAGCTTTCCTTGTAGATCATCTAGCTGAAGAAGACTTAAATCCTAAGCTTCCTCAATGGCTGTTGTCTTTGGCTCCCACTTGGCTTTTGGCAAGCTTCTCAGAATCTTTCTGACCTTCTCCTCATTTGATAACTTCTTTCCCAATGACTCCAGATTGTTCACCAAATCAGTGAATCTTTTGAACATCTCCTTGATGGTCTCATCTGAATTCATCTTGAACAACTCATATTGCTTCAGAAGTATGTTGATCTTGGTCTGCTTAACCTGGCTAGTTGCTTCATATGTGACCACCAGTTTATCCCATACTTCTTTGGAACTCTTGCAATTTGACACTCTGTTGAAATCATCTGCATTAAGAGCACAGTATAACAGATTCATAGCCTTGTAATTTTTTGATACCTTTTCTACTTCAGTAACTGAAAGATTTTCCTTAGACTTGATACATCTGACTCCATCAATTTTAGTATAGTACTCATGAGGACCATTCTGAACTATTGACCACAGTTCCATGTCTTGATCTACGATGAAGATCTTCATCAATGTCTTCCAGTGCATGAATTTATCACCACAGAACAATGGAGGTCTATTGGCTGCCCTTCCTTGTGAGAATCCACCATCTCCTACATTACTCATAGTCACCAGATTGTTAGATCTATATCAGTGACACAAGCTCTGATACCAATTGAAAGTGTGTAATTTAGACTGAATACACGACCTAAATACTCTAGAGGGGGGGTTTGAATAGAGTATGGAAACTTTTTGCAAAACTTCAAAACTTAACAGATTAGCTTTGTGTGAAACTCAAATCTCAAGGCCTTGAGATTTTAGAAAACTGTCTGAAACTTTCAAAGGCAAAATAGAAAGATTCAAGGCCTTGAACTATTACCAGTTCTAAACAGCTTATGAAACCTAGTTTTATTTGAGTTGTGTGCAGCAGATAATAATAAAACTTTAAAGTAAAGAACACAAAGCAATTTACAGAGTTCAGTCCCAATGGACCTAATCTCTGCCTGTGGGATCTAATCCCACCAGGATTGGGCACACACTTCTTATTACTCACACAGAAACAACCCTAGATCTTCAAGCCTAAGTGATTTCCCTTACACCTATACAGCTTGTGGTTCCAAACCTATCTAGTTCCAGCTACTAACTGTTGAGCTAACAAGAACCTCTTGTTGTTCACTTGAACAAACAACCACTAGGTTAAGTGAGGTTTAATATATATAAGATATACACAGATTACACAACAAGTGAAGAACAAAGTAGAAGAGATAAGCTATTGAAGCCTGTATGTGTTCTTCTAGAAACTGGATTTATTTGATCTTCTGAAATCTGGATCGAAGCTTGAATCCTTGTGTTTGTTTGAATAAATGATCTCCCACGAATTTTTCACACCTTTCTAAGTATTCAGCAAGGTGTTCTACCTTGAAAATTCAAACCAGTCTCTTTTATCCACAGCTGCAACTGAATGAGAGATTTTAGGATCTCAGTTCCTACTAATCCTCCTTCTGTTTTCAACTGAAATTCAAACAGCTCTAAGTGGATATCCGTTTGAGTTTGTTGAGATTGCTCTTGCACGTTTAACAAACCTGCAACAACATTTAAACACAGCAACAACAAAATCCAGAAAGATAACAGTGCTATGACTGTTTGGTTAACCAGTTTCTGATAAAACTTCTTAAAAGATTAGAACAGTAATCTGCTTAACTTCTGAAACATATAAATCATGAAAAACAAGTTTAGGACTCTTATAAGTCAATGAATAATCACAATAATAAGAATCACAACCTGCAAGAAAGAATCAACTTAGTTCTGTAAAAACTGTCAGCAGCTCAAGGCACATCTCAAGGCCTTGGAGCTCTGAACCTGCATCACAGATATTCAAAGTTAAACCCAGAAAACTTTGATTCTTCTTGTTCTGATCATCTGGAATTTGGTTAGATATGTAAATAATGTAAAACAATAATATATTCAGCAAAACCCTGATCTGCATGATCAGATATCCAATCTGCAACACAAAACTGTTAGAACATATAGCAGGATAAGGACAACTTTCAAGGCTTTGAAACTCTGTCAGTATCTCAAGGCCTTGAAGTATCTGAAATGCATAGTTGCCTATGCATTTTTCTTTGTATTTGTCTTTCATCACTCAATACAATTACCATCCAAAAAACATTAAAGGGTCTTTGAATCAACACTCTTGTGTTGCACTCTCAAACATGAGTAGATAAACTTGTTTGTTGGATTAGTTTTTGATCCTAGTTGGTTCATGATATTTTAATGCACTTTTGCTTCGTCTTTTGATGTTTGAGTGATTAAATCCATGAGTTCTATGAGTTGAAGTATGAATCTCTATTGTGGCTTGATTGAGTATGTGGATTTCTAGTGAAATTGGCATACTCAATGCTTGAGGCAACATTGATTTGGATTTCTCCATTTGAACTCATGCATTGAACTCTTGAGCAAATGATTTGGTAGTTGGATTCAAGTCACATGAACCACTAGAGGATACAATTGATCCAACTTTTCTCTTATCAGTTGTCCAAAATCTTTTGCAATATCTCTTTTTAATTACCTAGTTTAAATTGTTTCACAAAACTCCTTGCTCCATCAAGTTCACTTGGTGGATTTTGATGCTTGGCTAGCTAAAAAAGCCTTTGAGAAATTTAATTTCATTGCACTACTTAGATTTAGTTTAGCTTGTTTCCTTGTTACTCAAGTGTGAGATCTCTCTTTTCCCAATCCTTGTGGATTCGACTCCGGACTTACCGGATTGCGACTTGTAGCTATATCCTATACTTGGGATTTCGACGAACATTCAACTCAATTTTTTCATAGGCATTGTCAAGGTCCAACTCGATGATAAAGTCCCCAACTTCCCTTTCTTATTCTGAATGTTGTGCATCAAGCCTTGCAGAATGGCAATATTATCAGTTTCTCCGCATCCAGGGATGCAGATAGACTGGAAAGAGGAAGTAAGAGAGTCCATGAGAGGCTTCATTATGTGGGCCACAATATTGTTGATGAGCTTGTATAGAGTATTGCAGAGAACAATAATTAGTCTGAACGCGACATAATCTCAGTTGTAGGGATTTCACGAATTATCAAAAGAGAGTGTTGTTAAGACTCGGGGAAAGTGGAAGTCACTACTAGAAAAGTTGCCCAAAACGGCGCTTGCAAACCGCCGTTAAAAGACTTAAAACCGCCCTTTCCAAGCCTTACGACGGTTTTTACGGCAGTTCAACATGTGCCGTTAAGCTAAGTGTCGTTTGATTCTAAGGGCGCTTTGAACCGCCGTTTCATTTTACGGTGCGTGACAGAAAGCGCCGTAACGGTTAACGACGTTTGTTCTTAAACGCCATAAATCTAGACGGTGGTTGCTGTGAAACCGCCTTATCCGGATTGTAAGTATTTTTTTACTTAATTCAGAATTCTTTTTCATATGTTTTTCTTAAATTTTTTTCCAGGTGTTTTTCTTTAAGAGTTTTTTTTTTGTTATTATTTTTCAAATCTTTTCAATATTCAATTTTTATTCTTTCCAATCCACATTCAACCACGTATTCTTCAAACATTAAATTATTTCAACACACTGTTCTTCAACCACATCTTCCAGCATCATTTCGAAACCCAGAAATACAACTTTTGATAGACACAGATCGGAAAAATGAAGAAAGTGAGAAAAGACGGGATGGAGAACAGATCATGAAGACAAAGAAAGAGAGAAAAGATGGGATGGAAAATAAATCGGGAAAATGAAGAAAGAGAGAGAAGAGGGGATTGCGAAACAAATCGGGAAAAAGGAACAAAGAGAGAAAAAGAAATGACAGAGAAATAGATCGGTAAACGAAGAGAGGGATGGAGGAGACGGAGAAAGATGGGATCTATGAACCACACCTGCAGATTGAGAGGATCGAGAGGGCGGAGAAAAAGCAGATCCAGACGGAGGGGGAGAGATAGAATTTGATCGGAGGGGGAGAGAAAGGAGGATGAAGAGTTGGGAGGAGTTACCTGATGATACCACTTCCACCATGGTGAAGAAAGACGAGAGAAGGATGGGGAGGGATATGGAGGTTGCTGAGAGGAAGGAGACGCTGCAGTGAAAAGAAGAAGGGAAAGGTTGGGTTATTTTATAAAGTAGGGTTATTTTATAAAGTAGGGTTATTTTACGGCGTTATTTACTAGCGCCGTTAGTGTTAACGGCGTAAAACAAAAAAAAGTGCCTTTAATCTTAACGGTGTCACACAAAAAAACGCCCTTTCCAAATTTATAAACGGCGCTTTATTGCGAACCGCCGTATACTGCATCATTTAAACGACATTCTTTTAGAAAACCGCCGTTAGTTATGGCGCTTTCTAGAAAACCCCCGTTAACATATTTCAAAAACGGCGGACCCATTTTAAAACCGCCGTGTTAAGCAATTTTTCTAGTAGTGAGTTTGTGGGGATAGAGTTGGTTGTGGCTATGGTCTGTAGTCATGTCCCTACTCTTTTGGAGAAATATGGGGTGAAATCTATCAGGGCCAGGGCATTTCATGGTCTTGGAGGACCACATGAAAAAATTAGGCTCATCAATTGACGGGATAGCATTGAGTTTATCATGCAACTAAATGAAAATATTCTGGAAAGACAACCCCGGGTTTAAGTTGTTAATTCTAGTAGAGTGAGAAGATGTGAAAGACAAAGAAAAAACTTTAAGAAAGGTGTCAGCCACAACTTGTAACAAAACCAAGGAGCCATTCACTACTAGAAATTTATTCAAAAAGGCAAAAAAAAAATTAAGTTTTCGGGTGGCAATAATACTCTTGCCATTCATGATATGAAATATGGCAAGACCAATATTTCCCGCTTAAAAACATCTAAACGACAAGGCTATGCCAACTCCGCATATATTTCATAAAAACGGCAAGAATTGTACTATTAGTGACAATAATAATTTTTCCCTCTTAAAATTATAAAAAACCGGCATGAAAAATAACATTATTGGCAAAAAAAATTCCCGCCGCCTATAGTATATAATATAAACAGCAAGACACTTTTTAACTCTGTTAAATATAATCATATACGGCCAAAATTTCTTACCGTGAAATTAAATCTCCTACACATCAATATTTTTGACTTTTGAGCCAAATTTTGGAGCGAAGTTTCTAATTGCCCGCCCAAAAATTAAAATTCCACCTTTATAAAAATTATTTTTTCTCTGCAGCCCCAATAATTAAGACTCATCTCGCTCATCAAACCCCCCCTTAAGATCGATCTGAGAAATGTACCAACTTTCTTCTTCACCATCAACCACCCTCTTCTTCACCATCGCCACCGTCTTCTTTACCATCGCCACCGTCTTCTTCACCATCAGCCATCACCGCCGCCTTCTTCGTCACCAGTCTCTTGATCTCGGCCTCACTCTCCAACTCTCTCTAGTTCGATTCATAGCTCGGTGATTCGAGCTCTAGGTTCTGATTTCTGTTTGGGAATTGGTGATTTGATTGGTGATGGGGTTTGGTTGGCGTCGATTTGTGATGGCGTTCTATCCGATGGGGATTTTGGCGTCGATTGGTCACCGCGGAATTTCTCCTCCACCGGCCTGACCATCAAATTCAGGCTAATCGGCCGCCACTCCGCAAACTACGGATACCTAGGATTCGACCTCTCCTGCTTCCCCAAAACAACCAAACCCCCTTAACCCTCCCAAAATCGATCAATTTCTTCGTCAAGGAAATCGATTACAGAAACAACCGAATCCACATCCAGTGTTAGAAATTTCAATACGCGAGAAACAAGAGAAAACAAGAACAAACAATAACAAGATCAAGAACACAAAAATTTACGTGGTTCACTAGTTTTGAGACTAGCTACATCCACGGCCAACCCAAACCCAATTTATTGATGAGAGATAGCCAACCCAATTACAAGCACACCCTAAGTCTTGACCCTAGCATCTACTTATATAGTAGTACAAAACTTGGGGCCAAAGTAATCACCAAAAACAATCCTAAACAAACTAAGAATGTATCCATCCAAAATTATTTGTTTCCTAAACAAATAATGAGACTACCCATTAAAATTAACAAAGACGTCCAAATTGCTTTCCTAGAACAATTAGGACACCAATTAGCTTTGACCCAAAACAGAACCTATAGTCAAAAGAAATCATTGCCGGCTAAAACACTTAATGCTACACATGCATGCCCATCCGACTTTGAACCTTTCCCCAAATACGTCACTGAACAACCACACATGCACATGGCCCCCACAAGCAACTTTGGTCATATGCTTCAAGTCAGTTTGCTCCGTTTGTATGCCTATTTCTTAGTCAAATTTTCAATGCTAAATTTTGAATCAAATACCCAACAAACCTCCCCCTTGATTCAAACCCCATAGCAATCGAACCAATTCTTCTCATCAACAAACTCAACCCGAGTGTATTCCCAATTTGCGGAATTGAACACACTCCCAATGCGTCCCAACAAACGCCTCTTCAATGCGCCATGACTATGCATACCCCAACGTCACTACAATGACACTTAGTGACAAAAGTGTCTATCAAACGATGTCATGCCAATTTGCGCCGCCAACCGCACCTATGCGCACAAAACCAATAACCAAAACGTGTCAATCCAAGATCCAATCGCGCCACCAACCGATGCGTGCACAATAACACACAACCAATCCGCGTGCCCAATAACACGTGCCCATGCTCCATGCCCGGAGCCCGAACCACCCCAAGCGGCCTAGAGAGTTTCATCGTCCTCGAGCGTCCCTCCTCCTCCACCTGAAGCGAGATCTACAGGTGCACGATTCTTGGAACACTCCCTCTTCCAATGACGTTTCTCCCTCAATTCGCTAGTTGATTCGAGTCGCCTCCACCTAGACTTGAATCCTCCTAGCCGCCAAATCCAGATATAGATCCAGATCACTCGCCGGGTTGAGCACGCCATATCGATTGACGCATGCCGGAACCGAAAGCGTGCCGGATGTACTAAAACTAGATCCACAATTTCAATGCTCCACAACAAGAGCCTGATAGCTCCCCCAACAAGGAACCCGATAGCCTCCCAACAAAGGCTTTGTGTGCTTGCACCCCCTGTTTCAGAGGCCAACCAGCGGAAACCCAAACTTCCCATCAAACCCGACAAATCTTGATCACGAAACTGCCATAGCTTCTCTTGAAACTCAACGTAACCTGGCTCTGATACCACTTGTTAGGAATTCCAATACGCGAGAGACAAGAGAAAACAAGAACAAACAATAACAAGATCAAGAACACAAAAATTTACGTGGTTCACTAGTTTTGAGACTAGCTACATCCACGGCCAACCCAAACCCAATTTATTGATGAGAGATAGCCAACCCAATTACAAGCACACCCTAAGTCTTGACCCTAGCATCTACTTATATAGTAGTACAAAACTTGGGGCCAAAGTAATCACCAAAAACAATCCTAAACAAACTAAGAATGTATCCATCCAAAATTATTTGTTTCCTAAACAAATAATGAGACTACCCATTAAAATTAACAAAGACGTCCAAATTGCTTTCCTAGAACAATTAGGACACCAATTAGCTTTGACCCAAAACAGAACCTATAGCCAAAAGAAATCATTGCCGGCTAAAACACTTAATGCTACACATGCATGCCCAGCCGACTTTGAACCTTGCCCCAAATACGTCACTGAACAACCACACATGCACATGGCCCCCACAAGCAACTTTGGTCATATGCTTCAAGTCAGTTTGCTCCGTTTGTATGCCTATTTCTTAGCCAAATTTTCAATGCTAAATTTTGAATCAAATACCCAACAAACCTCCCCCTTGATTCAAACCCCATAGCAATCGAACCAATTCTTCTCATCAACAAACTCAACCCGAGTGTATTCCCAATTTGCGGAATTGAACACACTCCCAATGCGTCCCAACAAACGCCTCTTCAATGCGCCATGACTATGCATACCCCAACGTCACTACAATGACACTTAGTGACAAAAGTGTCTATCAAACGATGTCATGCCAATTTGCGCCGCCAACCGCACCTATGCGCACAAAACCAATAACCAAAACGTGTCAATCCAAGATCCAATCGCGCCACCAACCGATGCGTGCACAATAACACACAACCAATCCGCGTGCCCAATAACACGTGCCCATGCTCCATGCCCGGAGCCCGAACCACCCCAAGCGGCCTAGAGAGTTTCATCGTCCTCGAGCGTCCCTCCTCCTCCACCTGAAGCGAGATCTACAGGTGCACGATTCTTGGAACACTCCCTCTTCAATGACGTTTCTCCCTCAATTCGCTAGTTGATTCGAGTCGCCTCCACCTAGACTTGAATCCTCCTAGCCGCCAAATCCAGATATAGATCCAGATCACTCGCCGGGTTGAGCACGCCATATCGATTGACGCATGCCGGAACCGAAAGCGTGCCGGATGTACTAAAACTAGATCCACAATTTCAATGCTCCACAACAAGAGCCTGATAGCTCCCCCAACAAGGAACCCGATAGCCTCCCAACAAAGGCTTTGTGTGCTTGCACCCCCTGTTTCAGAGGCCAACCAGCGGAAACCCAATCTTCCCATCAAACCCGACAAATCTTGATCACGAAACTGCCATAGCTTCTCTTGAAACTCAACGTAACCTGGCTCTGATACCACTTGTTAGGAATTGCAATACGCGAGAGACAAGAGAAAACAAGAACAAACAATAACAAGATCAAGAACACAAAAATTTACGTGGTTCACTAGTTTTGAGACTAGCTACATCCACGGCCAACCCAAACCCAATTTATTGATGAGAGATAGCCAACCCAATTACAAGCACACCCTAAGTCTTGACCCTAGCATTTACTTATATAGTAGTACAAAACTTGGGGTCAAAGTAATCACCTAAAACAATCCTAAACAAACTAAGAATGTATCCATCCAAAATTATTTGTTTCCTAAACAAATAGTGAGACTACCCATTAAAATTAACAAAGACGTCCAAATTGCTTTCCTAGAACAATTAGGACACCAATTAGCTTTGACCCAAAACAGAACCTATAGCCAAAAGAAATCATTGCCGGCTAAAACACTTAATGCTACACATGCATGCCCAGCTGACTTTGAACCTTGCCCCAAATACATCACTGAACAACCACACATGCACATGGCCCCCACAAGCAACTTTGGTCATATGCTTCAAGTCAGTTTGCTCCGTTTGTATGCCTATTTCTTAGTCAAATTTTCAATGCTAAATTTTGAATCAAATACCCAACATCCAGGTCCGCAAAAATGTTTCTCTCTGCAGCTCAAGACCCTCAAAAATGTTTTTTTCCGGAAGATGGGGACCGATGGTGAAGAAGATGGTGGCTACGGTGGTGTTCTGGTATCTATCGAAGAAGGGGGAAGGGGAAACGGAGGGGGGCGGGGTCGAGCAAAAAAAGCAAAATACCTTGTAGCCAACCGAAATCTCGCCATTTTTGCTATAAACGGCAAGAAAACCTTCATAAACGGCGAGAATTAATTATCATTTTTTGTGGCTTTCCAGTAGTGATTGTCATCTGTTACTACAGTGATCTTATTCGGGTTGAAGCATGTAAGAAGTTGGTATTCCTGTTTCCCGCCTAACAACAACGTTATTCTACTTCTTATATAGTAATCTTAGATTTAACCCTGAGATGCTATGCCTCTTGAATGATGATACTATTATCCTCCCTCTTGAGTTCGCAATTCAGGTTTGTAATGGATAGGGAGGAATGGTTGTCCAAGGCTTTCTAAATTCCATTGAGTATGGCAAGGAGCCTTTTTCTTCCAATGAAACAGGTTCATAAAACACTCTTTGTTCCAGTACTGTCCTAGAGCAGTATCCAACACTACGGGTACTGCTCCGAAATAGCCCTTAATTGCTGCTCCAAAATAACCACGGTTCTCATATTTCACGTGTATGTCTCAATATGTATTTTATCTCAAAGTACATTAATCTTAATAAATGAACACTCTAGGTACTGGATATTTTTTTCCATTTGGCGAGGTTATTCGTTTATAGAACATTAACTCGTTTACCCAAGTCCGGATAGGTGAACATTACTCGTTTGGCTAGAAAAGCGCTTATTGAACATTCATTTTTGAGGTTTTACTGTATTTGCCTCATTTATTGGGGATTTGTAAAACAACCTCATTTATTTTATTAATTAGGAAGAAAGCAAATTCCATCTATTAAAGGCATTGAACCGATTTTCTAACCGGACAGACCAGCAAGATTGGTCAATACATATATACTGTTGTCACTTCATGAGCCACACAGATGCTTAAATATCATTAAACGATCATAACGAATCATTAAACAAAACTGATACTCCAATAATCGAACACATCTATACTCACCCTACAATCAATCCATCCACTACTGTTTCGAACAATCTGTTGGTTTGAAAGAAAGCTTGTTCGCCACAAGATCATAGCCCACCAAGAGATTCTGCTGCACCAAGTTCCCCAAAATTGGAAGACCAGAATTATCATCAGAAATGATACCTAGACACAGCAATCCAGCATCGGTGTTCACGAACGCGTTCGACCGTGGTACCTCAATCGCACCTCCAGCGAACTTGAACGTTATAGCGGGGCCATCGAGTTTAACTTTATTCTTATCGTAACATAAGTTTAAAAAACCATCCGGGTCAGGGATTGTTTTCCCTTGTATGGCCTTTCTGAACTCGTTTTCCAAAGCAATCACAACCGGATCAGGTAGATAGGTTAAAGTGGTCCCGGAGTCGATTACAATATTATCCTTTCTGCCACTAGAATTCGGCGATTTTGTGCTTCCAAGTGGAAATGTTTTATTTCCAAGTTTGACGCTTTCTAGTGTCAGCTGATAGAAATCAGGAAAATCGGGTGTCGTAACTATTGGAGTAGAAACAACCCCTGGTCCTGATACCACAGCATCGTCGCCAAAGCTAATTCTGCCCGTCGTATTAGAATTCTGGTCGTTATTGGTGAAACAATAGGAGAATTTCCCATTGATGGGGCCATTCAATTGGTTTGCGAACGATCCTTTCCCAAGTCCGAGGCCGATGATGCCCGTTTCTGCGCTGTCGAACAAGCCCTGGTCAGCATGCCCACAGCCAAAAATTAAGTTTGGCACCAAGGTTTTACCGAAGGTGAATGTTTCAACACCCACTACTCCAATGGAATATGAGCCATCCCCATAAGTCGTTTGATACTGGCATTGTTTGCCTTCTGGGGCACAAGAAGTTCTAGCCCCGCTGAGGGTTTTGCACTTTTTAGAGGAACATAACACCGGCTTATATGTTGATGACTTCTTTGGATCAAATAAAGGGTAATCTTGCTTGTAGCATCCATCACAAGGCGAGCATTGTGTCCATGATAGGTCGCTACCCGTATCAATTATGCCATAGAGTGGACGAGGTGGTGTTCCAATGGACAGTTTGATGAGGTATTCAAACTGTGAAGGTACTACTGGGGCCCCGAGGTTTCGTTTCCGTTTCGAAACTAGCTGTCTCAAGTAAGAAGCACGGGAATGAGAACGAAAAACGACATTTCTTAGGCGATGAGATTGGGTTTCGGATGCGTTGTACAATGGGGATAGAGGGGAGTCACGGTGGATGAGATCAACTGTGAAACTACTAGCAGATGTAAGAATAGAGAGTTGAGTGAGGCAAAGTTGAAGCAGAGGATAGAAGAAATAAAACAGTTTCACCATTGTTGAAGATGCAAAGGTGAAGCAGAGGATAGCAGATGAAATAATCTGGAGCATGAATTTTTCTATTTAAGTAGTAAATTAGGAACATTGATTTCTAGAAAATATTAATGAACAGTAATGTATATATTTAACTTTAATGGATTCTCAAAAAAAAAAAAAAAAAAAAAAAAAAAACTTTAATGGTATCTATCAATGCTGGATATCACCATGAATGCTTTACAAATTATTCAACTATTTATCCGGTTGACGACAAAAAAATTTTTAAAAAATTATTCAATTCTTAAATGCCCAATCAAATCGAGGAAATGTTGACTGTCCACTCGGACTGATACACTTGTCACTTGTTGATTGGCGTTCTATCAAGGAGAAAACTACTGGTGATACACTCTCGATGTATGTATCCATCCGTCTACACTGAAAAATATGAATGTCAAAATATTTTCTGCATTATTTCTGAAAAAGAATTACCCCTGGTCAATGTCTTTATGGGCATGAATTTTACTCAATGCTGTTTTTTCCATGGTCAATAATTAGATTTTAATGTCAAATAACAACTTTCAATTATAATAAATAAATTTTTCCACTAAGAAAAATTATAATTATTAAAACAGTCCTCAATTGTTATCATAAAATTTATTACTTTTATTACCAGTATATTCTAATTGGTTTTGTATTGACAGAATTTATGGCCATTTAAGAGTAACAGTCAGGTAGTTTATTATCATCTACTACCTCCGTTTCGGGTTTGTCTTACTTTGACTTTTTAACCCGTAACTAGGTCGCTTTGACCCGGTGTTAATAACCAAAACAGAAACTAGGGTACTGGTACATCATTATCTATGACTAATAAATTCTCTAACCAATCCGGTTCCGATTCCCATAGAGATAAGGTGCCTGTATCCGATGCTTGTCTCGCCACGTGGTCAGCTGCGTGGTTTACTCTGCGTGGGACAGCGCGCGCATTGACCTCCATTTCTTTAAGCAGCACATTCATTGAGTCTAGAGTTTCTCCGGCGTTTGAGAAATCCTCCCAAGTCTCTCCTCTGATTACTCTTTCTATGCTTCTGGTGACCACCGTGGAGTCTCCCTCTAAGATAACTCGCCTGAACCCCCTTGTATGTTCTTGTGTGATGCTTATTCTGGCTGCCTTCATCTCAGCTTCCTTTGTGGTGTCGCATCTCTGCAGATCTTGGGCTCTTGCTAGCAGAAATCGGCCTTTCTCATCTCTTATCAGAAACCCATTGTGCCTTGGCCGGTGCTCTGTCTCCACGAGTCGTCGTAGTTGATTTTCAGCCATCCCACCGGCGGCTTCTTCCACTTTGTTTCTCTCTCCGGCGTATTTTCAGGTACTTCACTTTTCTCCGAAACGTGGATTCCTACTAGCTCTTCATATCTAGCAATAATCTCTTCTTGTGGTTTCTTTAGATCAATTCTTTCCCCTTGAAAAAGTCTCTTGTTTCTGCAGATCCAGATTGACCAAAGAGTGAGGCAGAAGAGTACCTGGTGGTTGATTGGACGTGTCTCGAATGGTTCTTGTATCCACTCTTGCGTCTTGCCCCTTTCAAGTTGTTTTTCGTAATCTCCTCCAAATAAGCTCTCCCATATTGGTTTGATGGCTTTGCAGGTTTAAAAAATGTGTCTACTCGAGTCTTCATGTTTGTTGCACCAAGGGCATGATCTCCTGGCCTTGATTCCCCTTTTTTGCAGGTTCTTCGATGTAGCCAGACTGTCGAAGCTGGCTCTCCAGATGACATGTTTGATCATTGATGGAATACGGAGTTTCCAAACGCTAGAAATTGGAAGGGACTTCTTCTCCGAGGACTCAAAGGCAGCGGTACTTTCTCTCTCCCTCGCTAATTTATACTTCGATTTGACCTTGTAAACTCCATCATCTTCAAAATGCCATATAAGTCTGTCTCTGCGTCTTCTCTCTGGGAGTTGGATCCCAAGTATATCTGCTGCATCCCACGACTTTATCAGTTGGTTCACTTTGTTTTCGTTCCATCTTCTCCCCTCTTTTTCGATTAGTTCACTGACAAACATTTGCTCTGTTTCAGGGGTCTTTGTAATCAGGGAGAAAGAGCCTTCCCTAGGAATCCACTTGTCATGGAACTTTATCTCGGATCCATCCCCAACCTTCCATCGTAACCCATAGTTCAGTAGTTTTCTCCCCTCCAGGATACTGCGCCAGGCATAAGACGGGTTGTTTCCCAATTCAGCTTCCAAGAAGGGTTTGTTGACGAAGTACTTTGCCCGTAGGACAAAGTACTACGGGCAAAGCTTTGTTTGGCGGATTCGCCAGTTTTGTTTGGCGAGTAGAGCCCTATTAAAAGTCTTGAAGTTCCTGAAAGCTAAGCCCCCCTCTTTTTTGTGCTTCATTATTTGATTCCATTCTATCCACGCTATTCCTCGGTTCTGGTCCATTTTGCTCCACCAAAATTGCCTTATAATTTTCTCCATCTTGTCGCAGATTCCGTCCGGGAGCTTGAAGAATGACATCGCGTAGGTTGGGATTGCCTCGGGAATAGTTCGGATTAAGATCTCCTTTCCTCCCGGTGTAAGTGTACGTTCTTTCCACCCTTTCAGAATTGAACTAAGTCTTTCTAGAAATTTATTGAACGAGACCGACTTGTTTCTCCCGATTGTGGTAGGTAGCCCCAGGTAGCTGTCATATTTGGAGACATCTATCATTCCACACAGTTCTAGGATCTGCTTCTTAATGTTGGAATAGATGCCCTAGAGGCAATCTAGTTTAGTATGAATTTATTTATGGCAAGAACATTCATTGTATTATTTATTGGATATTTAATATAATGAAGTTTTTAGATTTACAATCATGTTGTTTATTTTAAATATCCGTAGTCCAGTATAATGATTAATGTGACAATCATCTATAGACTAGTATGGGGTTGGATTGATATGGAGATATCATGATCCAACACATAGGTGTGCATTAAGGGTAATGGTGCACTGAATTGACCCATCTCCGAGAAGGCTACATACACTTTATGTTAAGTCACAAGTGCTTCTCGTGCTGCAATGGTATTGTCATCCTTATACTTGAAGTCACTATATATTCTAGTTGTGGATTATTGTGATTTTGGTAGCGTTAAACGCTACACCGTAACTGGGTAGTTATAAAGGCGTGTATCGGATACAATAAGAAGCAAGCTTAGAGATCGTAGTGGACGTACATAGAATTTGTCCCACCCACATAACGGGAGCAAATATCATAGGCCACTCGAAGGGTAGTGCTTATAGAATGTCTGGCCAGACTCAAATAAATCAATATGGGATATTAATGTATTTGCACGAATAAGGCTATTCCCATAGATCGAGAAACTATGGATTGGATATACGAGTGTGACTTGTATGTCTCGTGTCCAATCCGGATATAGAGACAAAGGGATGAGACAATTACTTGTACAAGGTTTGTCAAGATGACTATTCTATTAGTTGGCTAGAATTGATGTTTTGCTAGAAACCGCTCCATATTAGCAAATTGTTGCTACCAACTAGATAGAACCTATGGGGTCACACGCTATATAGTGTTGAACTAGATTTGGGAATTAATTAATTGGATTAATTAATTAGAATAATCACTTTGGAACACCTTGCAAACTTAGTAGGAATAATTTGCAAGGAAGGGACTAAACCGAATTCTAGTAGGACTAGAATGGGTCCTTTAGGTAGTTGGCAAGGATTTGTTGGACTATATAAAGGATGCTCCTTCCTTCCTTCCCACACTTATGACCTTATTGATCATAACTTGAGTGGGAGAGAACAAAAAGGAGAGAGCAAGCAATCAAGAGAGGCTCGCCCGCCCCCCTTGCCGCCGCCCGTCCCCGTCGGCCCACAAGGAGGCCGAAACCTCCTTGTTATCTCGTTTTGCGTGATTTCTTATTCCTCTTCCTCATTCCGGGCTAGCACAAAGGAGTAGGAAGATATATAATTCAACTCTAGGCGTGGATCAACTATAGAGAACGTGACACAATTCGCGTTTGAAGTCATCAAAGGAGAAACCCTAAGGTGTGTTATTGATTTCTTCTCTTACCATCGTTATGTCTCTAGACTTGTGATCCTTGGAGGGTATTGCATGGATTATATTTGTGTTTCCGTTGCGCATCCATGATCAAAACCCTACAGTGGTATCAAAGCCACATGTCGTAGAGCATAAACGTGGTTTATGTGTTACGTTTTGATAGTTTTAAACTTTAAATTTATTGTTTATCGCCTAAAACAAGACAAATCAAGCATATGATGCAATTTGTCAATAATCTATCATAGCAAGACCAAGTTTTTGCATTGGATGCATGAATTAGCGAGTTTGAGAAATTTTAGGATCTTAGATCTAGGGTTTGGGCATCCTATGGAAAGGAGTTCTTCCCATACAATGAAACAACCAAACCGTGGCACCAAGCAAGGGAGTTGTTTCCAAAACAACTCCCAAAGGAGGTTCGGCCCCCCTAAGGGACCGACCCTCCTTGCTTGCCGCCCAAGCAAGGCTCGGCCTAGGGGCCGGGGCAGCCCTAGCCCGCGGCCTAGCCGCGTGGGCTAGGGGGCGGCCGGCCCAAGGCCTTTGCGGTTCTATTTGTGGTTGTTTATTTTATTGTCTTATTATTTTGTGGTTAGTGTATGGATGATGCATGCAATTAGGATAATAAGATAATTAGAAAACCCGGATCTATTATTTGGAGTTGTGCCAAACTCAAATAGATAGATTAGTTGATATTGATCAACAAAACAATTAAAATTGAATTTAAAATCCCTCGGAATTCAAATATTGTGTTCTTGCCTTCTCGTTATTTAAACACTCATTATCATCATGATTTATCAAGTTCGTGCGTGCCAAAGCATGGCGACTTGGTTCATAATGATGGAATGCAATGGCACAAGCTAGTAATGTGCAACTGTTTAAATAAGAGGTTGAACACAACTAGGCTATTAATATGAATAAAAACCTAGAGACAATCAATTGAGATTATCCATGTGGATGGATAAATAAGGAGTTATTTGCCCAATTGAACCAAGAGTTGCATAAGAGATGCAATTGGAATTGTTCCTACCTAAAGTAGTCAAATTATGTGTGACTTTCCAAAGAAAGCTCATAAGGAGATGAAACATGGATCTTGGCCCACTAGAAAATATAAGGATATTTTCCGCATTAATATCTTGAGGTTATTAATCCGTAGAAAAATAGTGGGAGCTATATTTGAAAAACTAACCATTATTGAATATAGCCAAAAATTCACAAATACTAAAATTTGCGTATTTTCCTTTTGTAGAATTCTAAATGGCAAACAACTCATCGAGTTCACAACATTCCCTACGATCTGTCCTTGAGAAGGACAAGATCTCTGGAACCAAATTCCTTGATTGGTACAGAAACTTGAGAATCGTTCTCAAGCAAGAGAAGAAACTGTACGCAATAGAGGAGCAAGTTCCAGCGGGTCCAGAAAACCAAACACCCGCAGCCCTAAAGGCGTATCAAAAGCGTGTAGATGACGCTAATGATGCGGCCTACCTTATGCTATGCACCATGACTTATGAGCTTCAGAAGCAACACGAAAACATGAATGTTGTCGATATGATCGAGCATCTGAAGCAGCTCTTCCAAGAGCAGGCAAGAGTTGAGAGGTATGAGGTCTTTAAGGCACTGTTCAAGTGTCATCTGGCATAAGGGAACCCGGTGGGACCCCATGCACTCCGTATGATCGGGTACCTGGAGAATCTCGCCCGACTGGGGTTCCCGGTCGGCCAAGAGTTGGCAACCGATCTCGTGTTGCAATCGTTGCCCGAGAGTTATGGACAGTTCATCATGAACTATAACATGAACGAGATCGTGAAACCACTGTCAGATTTGCTCAACATGTTGAGGACAGCTGAACAAAGCATCAACAAGGGTAAGGGCAAGGCCATTATGATGGTGCAGAAAGGAAAGGGCAAAAGGTTTGCCTCATCCTCCAAGGGCAAAGGCAAGTCAGTTGCCAAGTCCAAGGAACCTGCCCTTAAGCCTGTTGGTGGCATTGCCAAAGGTGTGACTAAATATGAGTGTCACTACTGCAGTCAGCCTGGACACTGGAGGAGGAACTGCCAAAAATATCTGGAGGACAAGAGGCTTGGAATAGTGATTCAACCACCACCAATTATTTTTGTTGTAGATGTCAATTCAACTGTCTCTACATCATGGGTATTAGATACTGGATGTGGATCTCTTATTTGTCGAAATGTGCAGGATCTAAAGAGAAGTAGAAGATTGGCTAAAGGGGAGATAGATCTGCACGTTGGGAATGGATCAAACGTTACTGTGTTGGCCGTAGGCGTGTGCGAGCTATCTTTGCCTTCAGGATTAGTTTTAGAATTAAATAATTGCTATTTTGTGCCTGCTATGAGCAGAAACATTATTTCTATTTCTTGTTTGGACAATGAAGATTTTATTATTTCAATAAAGAACAATTGTTGTTCCTTTTATTTGAATAATATTCACTATTTTAGTGCGCAATTATTTAATGGACTGTATGTCCTTGATCTAAGCAATCCTGTCTACAACATTAATACCAAGAGGATTAAAATAAATGATTTAAATCCTACTTACTTATGGCACTGTCGTTTAGGCCATATAAACGAGAAACGTGTATCTAGACTCCATAAGGATGGACTACTAGACTCATTTGATTTCGAATCATATGAAACATGTGAGGCTTGTTTATTGGGAAAAATGACAAATTCCCCTTTCAATAAGAAAGGTGAGAGGACTAGTGAGCAATTGGCACTCATACATACTGATGTGTGTGGGTTGCCACGCCTGCCAGGGGTGGTTATGTCCACTTCATTACATTTACTGATGATTACAGTAGATATGTATTTGTGTACCTCATGAGGGCCAAATTTGAGTCCTTTGAAGTGTTAAAAGAATTCAAAAATGAAGTAGAGAAGCAACTTGGCAAAAGTATCAATGCTCTACGATCGGATCGTGGAGGAGAATAGTTGAGCCAAGAGTTTGACGACTATCTTAGAGAGTGTGGGATCGTGTCCCAACTCACTCCACCCGGAACGCCACAATGGAATGGCGTGTCTGAGAGGAGGAATCGAACCCTATTGGATATGGTTCGATCTATGATATGTCAAACCGATCTTCCATTATCGTTTTGGGGCCACGCTCTATTAAGTGCAGATTTCACCATTAACCGTGTTCCATCTAAATCAGTCATGAAGACACCACATGAGATGTGAAGTAGGAGGCGTCCCACACTGTCGTTCATGAAGATTTGGCGCTGTGATCTCTATGTAAAAGATTTACAATCGGACAAGCTAGGGCCAAAAATGGATAAGTGTAAATTTTTGGGGTACCCTAAGGAAACTAAGGGTTACTACTTCTACAATCCAACCGAGAACAAAGTGTTTGTTGCTCGGGACGGCGTGTTTCTAGAAATAGAGTTTGTCTTTAAAGAAGCAAGTGGGAGGACTGTAGAACTTGAAGAAATTCAAGAACCACGAATCACTTAACCGATTATGGAACATGAACAGGAACCACAAGCAGTTGTGGAACAGCCTGTTCAGGTAACACAAGAGCTTCGTAGATCTAGTAGAGTGCGCCAGGAACCCGAGAGGTATGGACTTCTCGTGACCGATTTTGGTGAAACAATGCTCATAGATGATGAGCTTACTACCTATGAAGAGGCCATGAAAGGCCTAGACTCTCAGAAGTGGCTAGAAGCCATGAGATCCGAGATGGAATCCATGTACACCAACAAAGTATGGACTTTGGTGGAACCACCCGAAGGGGCGCGGCCCATAGGGTGCAAATGGGTGGGTGCAAATGGGTCTTCAAGAAGAAGATCGACATGGATGGTAATGTGATTACCTATAAGGGTCGATTGGTGGCTAAAGGATTGATACAGATTCATGGTATTGACTATGATGAAACCATTTCACCAGTCGCTATAACCAATCCTAATCCTACTTGCAACTGCAGCATACTATGACTATGAGATTTGGCAGATGGATGTCAAAACAGCATTCCTTTATGGGAATCTCCACAAGGACGTGTATATGATACAGCCAGAGGGTTTTGAAGATCCAAAGCAAGCCAACAAAGTCTGTAAGCTGCAACGATCCATTTATGGATTAAAGCAAGCTTCTAGAAGTTGGAATCGACGTTTTGATGAAGTAGTCAAATAGTTTGGCTTCATCAGAAACGAAGATGAGTCTTGTGTCTACAAGAAGGTTAGTGCACTACAGAAAAATGTCATAAAACGACGGTCAGAAAGAACCTACCGTCGTATTTAGTTATAAATACGGCGGTTTGAATTAAACCGTCGTATATTTATTAATTAAAACGTTTTAATATCTTACCGCCGTATTTACTAATAGTTTACCACGGTTTACCTTTTTAACGCGTCGTATATGTCATAAATTACGACGGACACCCTTTGCAATCCAAAGTTTTTATTCTCCCGCCCCAAAACATTGACAATCCTGCCTCCCCCATGTGCACTTGTTTAAATATACAATTCTTTTCTCTCATAGTCTCATTCTCATATTAGTACACGATTCTTCTCTTAGGTCGCCGACCAACTGACGAGACTCCCTGGAACGTAACAAATTCGCGTTTGAAGTCATCAAAGGAGAAACCCTAAGGTGTTTTATTGATTTCTTCTCTTGCCATCGTTATGTCTCTTGACTTGTGATCCTTGGAGGGTATTGCATGGATTATATTTTGTGACGTTTGTTGAGAAAACAATAGCAGATTTCTCCGCATTATTTGTTGTCCTGAAGCTAGACTGTAGGTTTGAATAATTTGTAATAGTTTTGATAGGTCCTCTGTATTAGCCTGCACAAAAAATAGGCTATTGTCAGCAAAAAAGAGGAGGGACACCTCCGGCCCCCCTCTAGAGGATGTGACTGCTGCTAAGTCTCCCCTCGGGACTGCTGCAGACACGACCCTCGACAATACTTCACTGCAAATGAGGAAGAGGTATGGGGACAGGGGGCACCCCCTTAGTCTATGGGCCATATCCATGCCACGGTTTTTTTTTTTTGTGGATGTTTATTATTTATGTCTTGTTATTTATTTTGTGTGTATGGCGCTACTAGCCAAACGATAACAAGATAATAATAAACAAACATGGTCTTTTATTGTGGATTGCCCCATCCAAATAAGTAGATCATGTTGATTAGATCAACCAAACAAATAATGACTATTAAATCCCTCAAATAGAATATTGAGTTTTGCATTCTCTTGCCTAAACACCCTTCATGATCAGGGTCTATTAGAGTCGGGCTTGCCAAAGCAAGGCGATTTTAATTCACCATGATGTGTTGCGAACGACACAAGCTAGTAATGTGTGTATGTTGAAGCAAGAGGTTGGACGCAACTAGGAACTCATGATTATGAGCTTTTTTTATCAATCTGGGCATTCTCCTATTGAGGCCTTCTCTGATGAAGATTGGGCTGGTAACCCAACTGATTGGAGAAGCACCACTGGGTTTGTTATTTACATAGGGCCTAACCCAATACATGGGGCTTCCAAAAAGCAGCCCACTGTGGCCCGTTCATCAACTGAAGCTGAATATCGATCTTTAGCTGTTACAGCTGCAGAAGTCACTTGAATAAAAATGCTTTTTAGAGATCTAAAAAAAATTCTTTCTACTCCACCAATTCTTCGGTGTGACAATTACTCTGCCAGTTCTATGTCACACAATCCCATTATGCATGCACGAACGAAACACATTGAATAGGATTATTATATCGTTCGTGAAAAAGTATTACGTCGTGACTTGTGTGTTTCTTTTGTAGGAAGCTCTCATCAAATTGCCGACATCTTTACAAAGGGCTTGGCTACACCACATTTTCTCGAGCTAAAGAACAAAGTCATGGTCCATGCAGAACCACCATGAGCTTGCAGGGGGTATTAACTGAAGAAATGGACACAAGGGGCTTATATGTATTTACCTGAAGTTGTGGGCCTTTGGCCAGTCTGTAATATTCAATAGTAGAAGGACTGAAGTGTAAACGTCCTTGTTCTTATCTACTAAACCAATGCACTGTATTTATACTCTCTTCATCATCTAATACACTTAACCTAGCGGTTCATTTCATCTTCTCTCTTTATTATCTGCTTTACCTGTTTTGGGTTTCATATTCCAACCCAACTCACACTGACCAAGTGAAAACTCGAAGCAAATCCGAAATCAGAAAAAAAATGTCAGGTTTTTCTGCGATTACTTAGTTTCTGTCATTCAAATCTTATATGGAGATGCATGTAGAAGTCTCCACTCAGTTTATGTAGGTTTGGTTATGAGACATTGGATCTCTGTACTTCAATATTCCAAACAGCCAGGGTATCCTGGTTGATGAAAATTGCATAGTTGCTTCTTTATCAGAAAAAACTTTGTTTTCCTGATCTTCTGGCATTAATAAGAGGAACTTCACAAAAGTTACTATAACTTTGTGTTAATTTTTATTAGTTTAGTGTGACACTGTTCTAATGGGGAATTTTTTTTGATTTTTCATATATGTTCAGGTCATGGCTAGGAATAAAATAATTCATTCCCTCATTCTCTTGGAATCACAACTTTGAGGACGATATGGAGCAAGGAGAGATTCTTCTCCAGGTGATACTCCTCTATGAGGGGTGTGAAGCTAAGTGTATGATGAAAAGTCAAGTAATTTGATCGGCTGGTCGTGGACTATTGCAGACGGCCTCAGCAGTACACAGTAAGTCTTCTTCGAGTTTTTTCTTCTCTTAACTTTGGGTAGACTAAACAGTGAGAGTTTTTTTTATAATTCTTATAGTTGTGCAGTGTCTTCAAGACTAATTTGGATGGAACAAGATTAAGGGTAAAAGTTGCAATTAATAGAGCATGTTCCCTAAATGAAATTTGAAGATCTTTTTGACACTTCACAGACCAAACAATCTGCAAAAGTGTTCGATTCCTCCTCTAAGACACACCATTCTCTTGTGGTGTTCCCGGTTGAGAGAGTTGGAACATCATCCCACACTCTATAAGATAGTCGTCAAACTCTTGGCTTAAGTATTATACTCCACGATCCTATCGTAGAGCCTTAATACTCTTGCCAAGTTGCTTCTCTACTTGATTCTTGATTAGCATCCGAATTTGTTCGTGATAAGATACAAATCCATATCTATGGAATTCATGAGAATATAATGAAATAAAGATAACCACCTCTAGCAGGTGTGGCAAATGATCAACACACATCAGTATGTATGTGTGTCAATGGCTCACTAGTCCTCTCACCTTTATTCTTGAAAGGGAACTTAGTCATTTTCCTCAATAAACAAGCTTCACATGTCTCATATTATTCATAATCAAATGAGTCTAGAAATCCATCCTTATGAATTTTTAAAATGTGATTCTCGTTTATGTGGCCTAAACGACAATGCCATAGATAAGTAGGATTTAAATCGTTCGTTTTAATTTCCTTGCTATTAAAATTATACACGGAATTATCTAAATAAAAGATATGCAATCGAGTTGAAAAAAGATTATTACAATAATACATACTATCAAAATGAATGGAGCAACACTTGTCCTTTATTATGACAGAAAAACATTCCTTGTCCAAGCAAGAAATAAAAATAATGTTCCTACTCATAGCAGGCACATAAAAACAATTGTCTACTTCTAAAATAATTCATGGAGGTAAAGCTAACTCATAAACGCTTATGGCTAATGCAGCAACTCTTGCTCCATTACTTACGCGCAAGTCTATCTCACCTTTAGCCAGTCGTCTGCTTCTCTTTTGGTCCTACACATTTCGACAAATGTGAGATCCACATCCATTATCCAATACCCAAGATGAAGAGGTAGACATATTAACATCCATAACAAAAATACCTGGTGGTGGGGCAATCACTATTCCAAGCCGTTTATCTTCCAGATATTTTGGGAAGTTCCTCTTTTCAGTGGCCTGTCTAACTAAAATAGTGACATGCGGCCTTAGAGAAGCCACCAACAGGTTTCAAGGAAACTTCCCTGGGTTTTGGAACTATCTTGCTCTTCCCTCTTGAGGTTGAAGCAACTCGCTTGCTCTTCCCCTTATTGACGATCATTATTGCCTTGCCTTTACCTTTATTATTGCTATTTTCAGCGGTCCTCAACGTATTGAGCAAGCCTGGGAGAGTTTTTTTGATCTCATTCATATTGTAGTTCATGATGAAGTGACTATAAATGTCCGACAACGATTGCAGGATGAGACTGGTAGCCAACTCTTGGCTGAATTGGAAGCCTAACCTCTCTATATTCTACATGTATCCGATCATATGGAGTACACAAGGGCCGACTGGGTACACTTCTGGCAGACTACACTTGAACATTTTTTTAGATACTTCATTCCGGTCATGCCTTGCTTGCTCTTGGAAGAGTTGTTTCAAATGTATGATCATATCATACACCTCCATATTCTTATGTCTCTTCTGAAGCTTAGAGTTCGTGGTGAAAAGCATAAGGCAAGTCACATTAGTATAGTCATCTACAATCTTCTATTGTGCCTTCGTTGCAGCAAGAGTAGCATCATCATCTAGTGCCTCTGAAATAGGTTTTTCTAATATGTACAACTTCTTTTCTTGCTTGAGAACAATTCTCAAGTTTATTTACCAGTCAAGGAAATTTTTTCCAGACAGTCTGCCGTTCTGAAGGACATAACGCAACGATGGAGTCGATGTTTGTTGATTGTTTGCCATCGAAATTCTACGAAATGAGAAATACACATTTTAGTATTTTGTGAACAATTAACTACATTTAACAATGGGTCGATTATTAAATATAGCTACCACTATTTTTCTCGGATTAATAGCCCTCACCATTAATGCAAAAAATATAATATATTTTCTAGTGGGCCAAGATCCATATTTACCTCCTCTTGAGCTTGCTTTGGAAAGTCACTCAAAAGTTAATTATTTAGGTATGAACACGTTCCATGCAACTCTTGATTCAATTGGGAAAATAACTCCTTATTTATCTATCTCATAAATAATTCCAATTGTCTTGCCTCTAAGCTTTCAATCATATTGAAGTAGCTTAGCTGCGTTTAACCTCTTACTTCAATAATCGCACATGACTAGCTTGTGTCGTTGTTAAGGAACGTAAATTGCACATTTTAGTATGTTATTGAACTCTTGGTAACTTGTGTATTTTAACCGTATTTCTAGACTTATGCTTGTTTCTTTTAGTTTGTGTGAAATTTCCTTATTTTGTAGGAAATATTGTGCTTTAGAACTCAAGGAAATATTCCATAAAACTCAACAGGAGATTCAAGGGAGATTAGGAGGGCCAAAAGACATGAAGAAGGTACTTGGGGCGCTTGATTAGAAGAATAGTGAAGATTTTAGAGGCCAAGATTGAAGACAAAGAAAATTATAAGGCAAAAGTTACATCAAAAGGGCTTATTTGAAGATAATTTAGCGGAATGGGGAGCTAAATGCAAGTTTATAAAGTTTCTAAGGACTGAAAAGATGACTTTTTAATGGAATAGGGATCAGAGTGCAGTTTCCTAAAGGTTTTAAGGAGGGAATAGAGGAGATCCTAACAGCCGGGGGCATTTTTAAAGCCCCCAGCAAAGTAGAGGGTGCCAAACTGCAAATGTTGGTGATAAATCAGAACGCACTGACGCCTCCTTCTTCACGACCCAACAGAAACACGCAGAGACTCCATGGATGTTCTTAGAAGCTTCCTCCTAGCTCCACCCCGACCTCATCCCTTCACCAAATCGGACCCTATAGGTACCAAATTGCTCCCCAGCCCAAGAGCTCTCTACTGAACCCATCAATTTGGCCCAAGAAACAACGAAGAAGAAGAAAGCCCTAAATCAACCTAGGGTCCGTGAGCATATGCAAATCAACGTTTCAGAGCTTTTGAGTGGAATTGGACGGTTTAGATACGTTCTTGGAGGCCAAGGAAGCTCAAATACAAGTCTATAAAAGCTTGGTCGAAGAATTGAAGCGGCTCTCTCACATTTTTTTCGGTTCTACAGTGCTCTGTTCTCAATACTCTTTTTTCTCCTCTCTCTCTCCGATTTCTCCTCGTTTATGGGTTGTTCTTGAGCTCATCAAGGGCCAAGCATAGAGAAAGAGGGAGAGAGGAGGTAGTTTTCAGTTGGATTTCAGTCCGATTTTTGACAATTTTGGGTCTGTTTGCTCTTGTGCTCTGTTTTTGCTACTGGGTTGTGTTGTCTGGGTTCGTTTACAGCAGCAGCAACAGTTTAGATTTAAAAGTTTCTCAATTACTAGTTAGTTTGGTAGTTGCTTCATTTTCATAGCTTAGATGTGGTTTGAATGAAGTGGGTTGTTCTTGTTCTTCTTTGTTGATGATGAAATCAAGTAGTATATGAAGAACTAGTATATGTATGAACGTATTGGAATATCAAGCAATGATTATTGAATGTTTATTTCTCTTAATCACTCTTGAAGTTCTTATAATGTGTAGCTTGTTTGTTTGCTTGGGTGATTTGGGACTATCTAGTGTCTAAATCTTCCTATTGTTTCAAGTTGAACTTCAAGGATAAATGGGTTGAATTGGGTTCACTTGAATGCTTAGTGCAGTGTTTGGATTTCTCATGTTAATATATTTTATGCATTGAATAGGTAGATGTGCGAATATGCTTGACGTGTTTGATTTGAAGTTGCACTTGAGTGAGAGGAACTCATCTATCCTAACTTTGAGAAATTTAGTACTAGTTAGGTGATTTGAGTGAGAATTTACAAATCTCACTTTTTGCGTGATCCTTCATGTGGAAACACCTATGTGTGTTTACATATGATTGATGCTTCAAACAATTGAAATTTGGGGAATCTCATTTGAATAGCCTCTTTAGTGTTTGATTAGCGGGTTGGGTTTACACACTTCTCTTGTCACGAGTTAGATTGCATGAACAATCACTTCTTGAGATACTTGACTTGTAGATTGACACATGGAATGTGAGAACCGGGCTTGAATGTAATACGAGGATTGGTCACTAGAGAAACCGATGATCCCTAGCCCCGCTCTACTTGTCATTTCACTTAGTTTCTTGAATCGTAGCTCTAGTAGTCGTTTACTTTGTTCTTGAACTCAAACATCAACTTGCTCCATCAATTGATTTTTGTGGATTTGATAGCTTGGCAAGCTTTAAAGCCTATGAGAATTGACATTACTTGCTTTAGTTAGTTCCTTAGTCGTTTTCAACTCTCTACTCTAGTTGTAGTAAGTCAATTTTTAATCCTCCTCTCCTTGTGGATTAGACTCCCGACTTACCAGATTTTATTACTTGAGACGATATCCTATACTTGGGATTATTTTTGTTGAACAGTCGTCGCGCCACATAATGATGTATCAAGTCGTCTTGCTTTGGAAGGCACGTACTTTAATAGATCTTATCATGATGAGTGTTAGGCAAGAGAAGGCAAAACACAATATTTATCGTTGAATGATTTCCTTGTCAATTTTAATTTGGTGATCATATCGAATGATTTACTAATTTGGATTGGACAATCCCAAATAAAAGATCCAAATGCTTAATTATTATCTTGTCACGTCTTGCATGCATCATCCGTTCACCAAAAATAAATAACAAGAAAACAAACAACAAATAAAACGTGGTATGAATGTGGCCCCCAAGACTAAGATATTCCCAAGCCCACGTGCATATCTATAAGCCCTAAAGTAGCAAGCTCATCTCCATCTGCCTCAATCATTAGTCCATGCGTCCTTAGCTTGTGGGTCTTCATCGTCTTGTGGTTTCTTTAGTCTTTGATTTTCTTCTCCATGCCTAGACTATATTCTATCTATCTAACTCTAGATATAGCATCTACAGACTAAATAGATAAACCTCACAGGCGAGGGGAAAGACGACACGCAGGCTGTAAAATAATTACATTAATTACATCAAAACCAAACCAAAACAAATTAAAAAAGTAAACATCCACAACATATGCCACATCCAACCACCATGCGATAAAACACATAAACAATTAAAATCCAATTTTATCACGCTTGTTCGATTTAGTTAAATCGGGACACCGGGGTCAAAGACGATCACGCGGTTGTGTTAGTCTTGCTGGCCGAACCGGACTGACCTGCCGAACCAGTCCAACCCGGTTGGCCCTGCCCGCTCGGTCATACCTGTTGGCTGGCCGAAAAGGTGGGGCTGGTAGGCTCGAGTCGGCGTGCGCAAGGGAGGAGCGGACGGCTTGGCCGAATCCCATAGGAAAAAAATCCGAAATTGTTTCCTTTCCTTGTGGACGAATCCCCTATTGTGGGACGAAAACACCTTTCATCCCCAAATATGCCATAAACCCTAGTTTTACGTCTCCAATCAAGACATACATCATATGTATACGAAATTCGCTAACTTTTACACGATATATAAAATTAGCTTATTTTCTATCGAATCATATTCAAATTATATGATTATACGTGTAACACCCTCAAAGTCTCTAGGGTCAGAGTGCAATAAAACAGAACTTTGTTGTCTAGATTATAAAATAAATTTTTTACAACACAGTTTAGACTAGTTCATGAATTTAGAATGAATAAGGATAAGAATGTAACTTTTGAAACTTTGAGGCTATTAGATTAATTATTTTTTTCAGTCAGTACCAGCTGGTCTCTGGACATATGGGAATATCATGAATGATAAGCTAATATCGTAGTTAAATCAGAATTTGGGGTATGATTGTAATTTTTATTAAAAATAAATAAATTATTAGACCACAAAAAAGCTTTTTAAAAACCATATTAATCCCCCCAATATGAACACTAACATGTGTTCACACTATAATGTGGTGACACCTCACCAACACAGGTGGCAAATCCTCTAACCTCTCATGTTTCCCTCTAGTTCATCTTCATCCTTGCCCCCAAGAACGCCACTGCCACCACCACATGGCTTTTCTTCGCGAGCTGCTGCTACAGGAAGGTCAAAGGAACCCAGGAAGTCAAAGCCCCATCTCTATTTGGTAGGAGACAGAGTAATGGGTGAGAAAATTGGGTAGGTTTTCTCAAGAACCCTAGGTAGACTTTGCTCGAATTCGTTCAGTATGTTGTAATTCAGTGTGATTAAGGCATGCTTTCGTGTTGCCGAGGATGTGGCAAGGTGTACCGATTGTTGGCTGTAAGTTGTCTGGAATGGGAGTTCCCCGGATTCTTGGTTCGTTCAGCCGTCGAGAAGCTCCATGAACGCCGGCAAGTTGCCATCTTCTTCGTTAGTTAAGCTAAATCATTGATTTTTGCATAAAAATAACCCCTGAGGACCGAGGAACAACCCATAACTTACAGAAAAATCTTGGGATAGCCGGAATCTGGGCGCTGAGTCGCCGGGTTCTGCGTTTGTCGCTTGAAAATTGGTAAATGCTCTATTCTGCTTTGTTTTTCGCAGAAAGCAACTGATACTTGGTCTCTGAGATTGCCTGAGTTCATTATAACAATCAAAACATAGCTTTAGCGCGGATCAAACTGGGTTTGATTCATGGAGTTCATGCTTTTTTCGGAACGTAAACTGCTCCTGTTTTTGTGATCCTAACTCCTTGGTCTCTGAAATTGGATATGCTGATTTTTGTGTATAACCCTACAAGTTTTATTTTAATCATGTGATCCATTTCCTCCTATAAATCTCTGAATTCAGCGTTGAAAAGGGCAGTGTTAAGATGCACCTCTTAAGTTCATGTTTTCTCTTGTTCATAGCTTGTTCTAAAATCATCAGATTTTGATTTTGTTTGTTCTTGGATATTCTTTGAGCTCCGAGCTACAAGATCATGATCACTTGCTAGATTGAATCTGTATCTAAATACCATAAAATCCCAGTCAAGGTGGCGGTGAAATACTGTTGGAACTAAGCTACCAACTTCCTAAGCTTTGATCCTATCTTCAAGCTCTTGTATCATGTTGAGCACTAAATGAGACGGGATTCAGTTTCTTGCCACCTATTCATGTGAAACCAGTCATCAATCCCATGTTTTGGGAAACTCAGATCAACCTCTCAAACTCCATATTTAGAACTTGGAAATGGGCAAGTTGAGAACTCAAGAACAGACACCTAAAAGTATTTAAGTGTTGAAAAGTGAATTTCTATCCCACTTGCGAAGCTTATCTCCTGTTGTATTTTGAATCTGGACAATTCAAATATGTTCCGTAAACCCTGGAATACAATCTACAAGACCCAGACTTCAGATCTTCAATATACTTTCTCAATTGATCTGAAACTGACTGTAAATTTTACTAGTTACAAAGATTTCTTTGTAACTTTGACTTTGTAATTTGACTTGTCAGATGAGCTAATCGACCAAAATGACCTTCAGGAAAGTCGTTCGAGATAACTCTAATTTTGCGGGTCAATTTTGATCAACTTTGGCTATCTAGAAACTCTAGTTTGGCTGAGTTGTATAGGAGGGGCAAATCAGTAATTTTATAATAATTTGAATTGAACAGCAAAATCCGAACTCTAGGCATGTTCGCATGACTAGAGTACACCAGTTTCATAATATTTGGAGCTAGTCTACACCTACCTGGATTGAACTTGACTAAAAGTCAGCTGTAAGAGCTTTTAGGTAGTTTTGCTAAACTATAGGGACCTAAATGCAAATAAGTAAAAGTTTCATAATTCAATATTGAGTATATCAGGAAGGGATAGGATTCATATTTGTAACTTTATGCGTGTGATTTGAGTATCATTGGGAGGTTCAAACACAGTCAGAGACTTTACTGGAAAGATTGGGTTGTCAGGGGCAAAATAGTAATCCATGTTGGACAATCAGCATAACATATGCATTGTGCATTCCTCCTCACTTAGAGAACACGTGTTAGTAGCATGTATGCTTGAATGGAATAGTGATTTTTGGATTTGAAATCAGCTCTGCTAATCAGGAAACTAGGGTGGATATAATGTATGCATATGTATGCTTGCACTATTGCATATGTTCCTCTGAGCTGATAGCGATTATATGAATAGTATGGTTACGAGTTGTGATGTGAAGTGGTAGGATCCTCTTAAGACGTTGTGTTGTCTTCAGACAACTAGGAATTGTCTTTGGACATTGTGTTGTCTTCGGATGATTGGGAATTGTGTTCTGAGGTAGTAGGCGACTTGTACTACTCTCTGCACTAATCTCCGGTAAGAGGTGTGCATACTTAAGATCTAGTTTGTCTTGGTGAATTGATTTGCCTTCCTTTTCGGAAGTGAATATGGTCTTCACAACCCTCGGAGTTGTCGGATTCGGAATCCTCCGTATAAGGCTGGTATGGTGGAGTTAGTTCAGGATGATTGAGGATTCACTGAGTTATAAGTTATATTGGTTCACTATCTGTATTATATGTGGTGATATGATAGGATAATGGCTCGAGTGTCTGTATGTTTTTAAATTTAAATCATTTCAATTTATATTTGTTTTTTTTCATATTACTACAGCTTGGTCTATATTCTGACATCTTCTTCGGGTGAGAACGAGGGAATCCTGGGAGAATAGTCAATCACTTAGAAGTCTATGTCGGACACTACAAATCATATACAATATAGTTCTAAGTTTTGTTTAAATTCTAGTTTCATTAATTTTGTCTCGTAACAGAACCGCTAGGTTTAGACTCCTTGCTAGGGCATTTCTGTGTCTTAGCGGAGGACACTCCTATTAGTCTTGGGGTCTTCTGGTAGATTTCCCAGCTCTGAGGGGTCGGGGTGTTACAATACGAACTTCAGTTTAGCAGAAAAATAACACTATGGTGCATGTAAAACTGATACAGCATGTAAAACATAAATCACATTATGCGCTATAACCAAGCTCTGCTACCACTTTAGAGTTTTAATGCAGGATACGCAAGGAAAATACTATTAAAATCTCCATATCAAAGCACTCCATGAATCGTAGGTTAAGCTATCATAATATGATAAAGCAACAACGTGTACCTTCTAGGTTTGTGTGATCACAAAGAAAAACAGTGTACTCGTCTCTACCGGTATCCACACCTTGGAATTGAGTACTAGGATCTCCTCCACGCCTTGTGCTAGAAACGCAGAAGAGGGAGTAAAGGAACCACGCAAAATTGACCAAGAGGCCGAGGGGTTGGGCCCGAGCTCCTTTTGATGTTGGGTAGGGGGTCGGGGGGGGGGGGGGGGGGGGGTCGGCCAACTAATGAAACAAATCACATAGAACTAATGAAACAATATCATATGGACATATTTTGACCATCGACATATGGACATATTTTGTCGAAAGATAAACAAATCACATAGAACTAATGAAACAATATCATAACTGCATTGTGATAAATTATAAATAATATTTCCACATAATAATAATAATAATAATAATAATAATAATAATAATAATAATAATAATGCAATCGATATATTCCTGTAGAAAGTCTGTTTTTCTCACCTCTCTCTAGGTTTTAGAGAGAGAAAACATATCAGAGTTTTTCTTTGATGGGTAGCGCCGTCTTGGTGTTGCCCCAGCGATTTTCTCCTTCTTTTCCGCCTTTGTTCTGCTATGGGTCTTATGCTATGGCGTTTCAGACCGAGAAGTTTCTTTTCGGGTTTCTCTACAATTCCTCTAGTTGGTGTTCCGCAGCGGTGATTCCACTGCCGTCGTCCTCTTGTCGGTTCGCCGGCCGTTTCTCAGAGAGCCTGGGCCTCCTCACCGATCCTTCATGGGTTCTCCGCCGTCGTCGTTTGTTTGTCGGTTGGTCGGCCATTTTCCTTACCGCCCCACCGCTTGCTGTCTGTTCCTCTGCTGCCACTGCTGTCCTCATCGAGGTTGCGACGGCATCTACCACGGTTCCACATGGCCTCAGCACAGTTCCACGCCACGCAGATCTGGAAATTTCTGGTGAGTTTCCTCCAATGTCGAATTGTCCTAGGCCATCATCGGCAGCTCCCATCCGCCATAGTTGGCGGCTCTGCTCAGTCACTTCACCGCCTCACCGACCTCTGCCGGTGGGTCTTTCCAGCGCCACCAGCACAAGGCTGATCTAATCTTCATAAACATCTTAAGCCCTGTTTGGTGTCTTTTTGGATTTTCTCTTTAGTTTCTTCTTTAGTTGTTCTCGTCATGTATTTTACATGTTTTTTCTTATGCCGACCTTACGTCCTTTGTATAGTTCTAGACTGCTGGTTGGCATCATCACATTGTAAATTCGGGTAATACTAGTTTAGTTTTGTTTCAAAAAAAAGTTTCTATAAAAAGTAATACTTTTACAATTTTATTAGTTTATTATATAGAGATGATAGAAAGACATAGTAGCAAACAAATAATAGAAAAATAATAAGCTGAAGTACTTTGTATTTCATAAAATAATCAGGTAATTGCTTGAATTTGAACTACTAATATCTATTCATAACTAATGAAACAATATCTTAAATATAGTGTGATAAAGTATAACCACTATTTCCATACAATGTTATAACTGTTAAAAAGTCGCTTGCAATATATTTTTGTCAAAAGTAACATTTTTTAGGTTTAATAAAGAATATTTTACAATACTTATTACTTTATTTTATGAAATAAATAGCATGACATGGTGTAACAAATAAATAATCAAAAATTATAAAATGGGGTACTTTTTGTATCCTTAAATAATTCAGTAATTGCAAAAATGTAATATATGCTCTTAAAACATAACAAAAGTTGGTTCTATCAAGAGAAGTATTAGCATAGAACTAATATAACAATATCATGAATATATTTTTAGAATTTATAATTAATATATCTATTTAATATTATAATAAAACCCTAACCATGTTACTACTATCCTGTTAAATATCACATGTTCCGGTAGAAAATCACATTAATGAAATATTTATTATGTAATTTATTACTCTAAATTTCATTTATTATTTAATAATATAATAAAAGAACCAAATATCATTTTACTTAATATAATAATTCCAAATGCCATTGATTATCATGATAATATAATTACAATAATACTTGTTGTATCACTACTAATTTTTGAAGAAACATTTTAAAGACATTGATTTTTTAGTATCCGTTTTATGACAATCATAATTATAAGATAATTAAGAATAATAAAAGTCATTCTTAAAAAAAATTAAAGTCATGGGTTACAATTGCAATTATTACTTGAAATATTATTAAAAATTTTTGAAGAAACGTTTTTTAGTGGCCATTTTATGACATGTAGGTGATGACATGTACGGCAAATGACATATGGAGAGTGAGTTTTTGCTCACCTACTAGCTTTTATTAATAACTAGGCGTTACCTCGCCCTACAGCGCGGGCCTTGTTAAGACTTATGAATTAACTTTTTGTATATTATAATACTATTACAATGAAGAAGTAATGTAAGGCGTAGACTTATGATAATTGTTCTTAATAACTTATAAATTCATAATTCATATGTTTAAAATTTTAATATATTTAATTTCAATCAATATATATATATACATATACACAAATATATACACAGACACATATAATTATTATTTCACTATTTTCTAATACAAAATTTTACTATAGAATAGAAGTATTAGCATCTTGGCATCTGAAGGGTGTACAGTAGGTAGAAATACATGATCAATACTATAGAGGGGGGGGGGGGTTTGAATAGGGTATGCAGACTTTGCTAAACTTTGCAAGAATAGTGGTTTCAAAAGATTTGTAACGAGATTCAAGGCCTTGAAATGAAATCAACCTTTAGAATAAAACAGTTAGAGTAAACAGAAGAAAAGTCTATTTCAAGGCCTTGAAATGAGTTTCAAACCCTTGAAATGAAACTTTTTTGAATGCTGTAAAATTTCTAAGTGTGTAACTGAAAAGTAAATTTAAGAGACACAAGATATATAGAGTTCAGTCCACTTGGACCTACGTCTCTACCTCAGGGATCTTATACCGGTAGGATTTTCAACACAACTCTTATTAATAAACAGCTAAGCCCTAGATCTCAAGCATACAGATATGTCTTACTTTGTTACAGCTTGTGGTTCTCACTAACCTATCTAGTACTTGCTCTAGCTATCTGATTAACTAAGAATTCTCTATTGTTCACCTTGAACGATCCTTGAGAATGAGAACTAGAAGTATTATCAAAATGATATACAAATGAAGTTCCGAACAAGAAGAACACAGTAAATAAAACTGCAGTGAGTTGTAGTGTTCTTCTGATGTTTTGGATTGAGAGATGAATCTGCTTCCTTGATGTTTTTCAATCTTTGATTGTGTTTGTGTCTCTTTTAATTGCTCTTTGTAGTTGTGTGTCGGATTCCTTCAGCAATTCTCTTTATAAAGCACTCAGTTTGAATGGAAGATTTTCAGAATCTTCTCAACAAAATTCCCTGAAAATTTGCTTCAAATCTTGACTCTTCTAACAGCTTCTTCCAACGGCTGGTTGATCAATATCTTTTGGGATACTGATTTGATCTTGTTGGAAGTATATAGAGATGCTTTTAAACGCAGCAGATTGATTTCAGAATCAATCATCAAGCAGTTACCATATCTGCAAAACATAAGTTAGGAAACAGGTTCCAACAAAATAGGAAACATAATTCCCTGCAATAGTGAATCAAACATATAATGTTAAATCCTGCAAACTGTGTAAAAACAATTTGTCTTTAATCATCAAATAACATCTAATCATGCACAGGGGTTTAGGAGTTGAATCAAGTACAGAAACTCCCCCAAAGTTCATGCACATAAGGCTCAGTCAGTTTCAAGGCTTTGATAGTTGTTTCAAGGCCTTGAAACATACAAGTTATTTCAAGTCTTGATCCTGCATAGAACTTACAATCTCCCCCTTGATAAAAGACAAAAGCATAGTCTTCCAGTCTGTTTGATAACTATGACTCTGCAACAAATACTCATTAGTACATAGCAGAATAAAATCACATAATGTTAACACATAATATCCAAAAGATCCAACTTATTAAGGAAAACAGTAAATAACAGCATAGTTTTCAGATAATCCTACTAACCAAACCAGGTCACCTAAAAAGCAAAAAATAAAAACCATAAAACCCTAAATTTGTCCCATTTTTTAACTTTCATAAAAAAAGAATGAGAATATGTTGGATCAGTCATTGGAATTTTTTTTTAAAAAAAATGTTTTGAAGAAATAAATTTTCAAGGGTGTTTGGAAAGAAGTTCAAGGCCTTGAAAAGGAGACGAAAGAGTAGGCAAGAGTAAGGGTTAGGGTCTTCATCTCCTTGCTGCTCTGCATCTTCTTCCTGACTATCTTCCTCATCATCCTGTCTTCTTCTTGTTGTACCACATCATCAATGATTGTACTTATTGTCCTGATCACACTAATAAACATGAAGGTTAACCCTTCTAAGGCCTTTCTCCCATGTTTAAGTTTCTTCTTTACAAATGGCATTTTTTTGTCACAGAGGAAGTTTTCTTCTGATTCTTTCTTTCAGATTCCATGCTGGATTCTGACTCAGCTTCTTGGAGATCTTTCTTCTTGCCATCCTTTCTTGAAACTGAGTAGAATTCATAGGAACTTGAGGTTGCATCTGTTTAGAATAGATGCCCTAGAGGCAATCTAGTTTAGTATGAATTTATTCTGGCTAGAACATTCATTGTATTATTTATTGGATATTTATTATAATGAAGTCCTAAGATTTATAATTGCATTGTTTATCTTAAGTATCCCTAGTCCAATATAATGATTAATGGGACAATCATCTATAGACTTGTATGGGGATGGATTGATATGGAGATATCATGATCCAACACATGGGTGTGCACTAAGTGTAATGGCGCACCGGATTGACCCATCTCCGAGAAGGCTACATACATGTTATGTTAAGTTACAAGTGCTTCTCGTGGTGCAATGGTATTTTCATCCTTAGACTTGAAGTCGCTAGATATTCTAGTTGTGGATTATTGTTATTTTGGTAGTGTCAAACGCTATACCGTAACTGGGTAGTTATAAAGGCGTGTACCGGATACAATAAGAAGGAAGCTTAGAGATCGTAGTGGACGCAGATAGAATTTGTCCCTTCCACATAACGGGAGCAAATATCCTAGGCCACTCGAGGGATAGTGCTTATAGAATGTCTGGCTAGACTCAAATAAATCAATATAGGATATTGATGTTATTTGAACGAATAAGGCTATTCCCATGGATCGAGAAACTATGGATTGGATATACGAGTGTGACTTGTATGTCTTGTGTCCAATCTAGATATAGAGACAAAGGGATGAGACAATTACTTCTACAAGGTTTGTCGGATGACTATTCTATTAGTTGGCTAGAATGGTTGTTTTGCTAGAAACCGCTTCATATTAGCAAATTGTTGCTACCAACTAGATAGAACCTATGGGGTCACACACTATATAGAGTTGAACTAGATTTGAGAATTAATTAATTGGATTAATTAATTAAAGGATCACTTTGCAACATCTTGCAAACTTAGTAGGTCTAAATTGTAAGGAAGGGTCTAAACGGAATTCTAGTAGTACTAGAATGGGTCATTTAGGTAGTTGGAAAAGATTTGTTGGACTATATAAAGGATGCTCCTTCCTTCCTTCCCACACTTATGAGCCTTTAGTTCATAACTTGAGTGGGAGAGAACAAAAAGGAGAGAGAGCAAGCAAGCAAGAGAGGCGTCCGCCCCCCCTTGCCGCCGCCCCTTCCCCTCGGCCCGTACAAGGAGGCCGCCCCTCCTTGTTTCCTCGTGTTGTGTGATTTCTTCTTCCTATTCCTCCATTCCGCGCTAGCACAAAGGAGAAGGAACATCTGGATCTCAACTCTAGGCGTGGATCAACTATAAAGAACGTGACACAATTCACGTTACAAGTCATCACAGGAGAAACCCTAAGGTGTGTAACTTGATTTCTTCCTTTACCATCGTTATGTCTCTTGTCCTGTGATCCTTGGAGGGTATTGTATGGATAATATTTGTTTTTCCGCTGCGTATCCATGATCAAAATTCTACAGTGATATCAGAGCCAGGTGTCGTAGAGCTTAAACGTGGTTTATGTGTTACGTTTTGATAGTTTTACACTTTAAATTTATTGTTTATCGCATAAGACAATGCAATTTTTCAATAATCAATCATAACAAGACCTAGTTTTTGCATTGGATGCATCAATTAGTGAGTTTGAGAAATTTTAGGATCTTAGATCTAGGGTTTGGGCATCCTATGGAAATAAGGAGTTCTTTTCACACAAGGAAACAACCAAACTTGGGCACGAAGCAAGGGAGTTATTTTGGAAACAACTCCCAAAGGAGGTTCGGCCCCCTAGGGGACCGCCCCTCCTTGCTTGCCGCCCAAGCAAGGGACGGCCAAGGGGCCAGGGCAGCCCTAGCCCACGGCCTAGCCGTGTGGGCTAGGTGCCGGCCAGCCCAAGGCCTTCGCTGTCCTCTTTTGGGGTCCGGGCAATTTGATTGTTGGGCCCAATTCACCGTTTTAACCCTATAAAATCCTAAAATCAATTAAAATTGACCAAGCGCGTTAAAATTAGATTTTAACTGTTTATGTGCAAATCGCATGGTGATTGGATATGGCCTTAGGATGTGGTTTGGCGTGATTGTTTATTTTTGTGGTTTGGTTTACGGCATGCGAGCTGATCAATTAATTGTAATAACTAATTAGGGTTTTTTTGGCCTGTGAGCCATTTTTTCTCAACTTGTGAGATTTATTTTATTTAGTGTAGTTGTTAGCTAGTGCTAGATAGAGTAGATTGTTGGATAAGATTGAAGAAAAGAAGCCCAAAGCCAAAGGGAGACACAAAAGATGGAGCATGGAGCATTCCACATGACTATGAAGGATTGACCAAAAGATGAAGACGCATGGAGATGTGTTTGCTCTTAGGGTTCATAGATAATTCCATTGGCTGAGAATTATCTTAGTCTAGAAAAGGCCTTATTCACATCACGTTTTATTTTGTTTTGTGGTTGTTTATTTTATTGTCTTATTATTTTGTGGTTGGTGTATGAATGATGCATGAAATTAGGATAATAAGATAATTAGACAACCCGGATCTATTATTTGGAGTTGTGCCCAAACTCAAATAGATAGATTAGTTGATATGTATCAACAAAAACAATTAAAATTGAATTAAAAAAAAATCCCTCAAAATTCAAATATTGTGTTCTTGCCTTCTCGTTATTTAAACACTCATTATCATCATGATTTATCAAGTTCTTGCGTGCCAAAGCAAGGCGACTTGGTTCATAATTATGGAATGCGATGGCACAAACAAGTAATGTGCAATTGTTTAAATAAGAGGTTTAACAAAACTAGGCTATTAATATGATCAAAAACCTAGAGGCAATCAATCGGGTTTATCTATACGGATGGATAAATAAGGAGTTATTTGCCCAATTGAATGAAGAGTTGCATAGAGATGCAATTGGAATTGTTCCTACCTAAAGTAGTCAAATTATGGGTGACTTTCCAAAGCAAGCTCATAAGGAGATGAAACATGGATCTTGGCCCACTAGAAAATATAAGGATATTTTCCGCATTAGTATCTTGAGGGTTATTAATCCGTAGAAAAATAGTGGGAGCTATGTTTGATAAACTAGTCATTATTGAATATAGTAAAAAATTCACAAATACTAAAACTTGCGTATCCTTTTGTAGAATTCCAAATGGCAAACACTCATCGAGTTCACAACATTCCCTACGATCTGTCCTTGAGAAGGACAAGCTCTCTGGAACCAACTTCCTTGATTGGTACAGAAACTTGAGAATCGTTCTCAAGCAAGAGAAGAAACTGTATGCAATAGAGGAGCAATTTCCAGCAGGTCCAGAGAAAAATACCCCTGCAGCCCTAAAGGCGTATCAAAAGCGTGTTGATGACGCTAATGATGCAGCCTGCCTGATGCTATGCACCATGAATTCTGAGCTTCAGAAGCAACACGAAAACATGAATGCTGGCGATATGATCGAGCACCTGAAGCTGCTCTTCCAAGAGCAGGCAAGGGTTGAGAGGTATGAGGTCTCTAAGGCATTGTTCAAGTGTTATCTATCAGAAGGGAACCCGGTGGGACCCCATGTACTCCGTATGATCGGGTACTTGGAGAATCTCGCCCGACTAGGGTTCCCGGTCGGCCAAGAGTTCGCAACCGATCTCGTGTTGCAATCGTTGCTCGAGAGTTATGGACAGTTCATCACGAACTATAACATGAACGAGATCGTGAAACCATTGCCAGATTTGCTCAATATGTTGAGGAAAGCTGAACAAAGCATCAACAAGGGTAAGGGCAAGACCGTTATGATGGTGCAGAAAGGAAAGGGCAAAAGGTTTGCCTCATCCTCCAAGGGCAAAGGCAAGTCAGTTGCCAAGTCCAAGGAACCTGTCCTTAAGCCTGTTGGTGGAATTGCCAAAGGTGTGACTAAAGGTGAGTGTCACTACTGCAGTCAGCCTGGACACTGGAGGAGGAACTGCCCAAAATATATGGAGGACAAGAGGCTTGGAATAGTGATTCCACCACCACCAGGTATTTTTGTTGTAGATGTCAATTTAACTGTCTCTACATCATGGGTATTAGATACTGGATGTGGATCTCACATTTGTCAAAATGTGCATGATCTAAAGAGAAGTAGAAGATTGGCAAAAGGAGAGATAGATCTGCGCGTTGGGAAAGGAGCAAAAGTTGTTGCGTTGGCCGTGGGCGTGTGCGAGCTATCTCTGCCTTCAAGATTAGTTTTAGAATTAAATAATTGCTATTTTGTGCGTGCTATGAGCAGAAACATTATTTCTATTTCTTGTTTGGACAAGGAAGGTTTTATTATTTCAATAAAGAACAATTGCTGTTCCTTTTATTTTAATAATATTCACTATTTTCGTGCGCAATTATTTAATGGACTGTATTTCCTTGATCTAAGCAATCCTGTCTACACAATTAATACCAAGACGATTAAAATACATTATTTAAATCCTGCTTATTTATGGCACTGTCATTTAGGCCATATAAACGAGAAACGTGTATCTAGACTCCATAAGGATGGACTAGTAAACTCATTTGATTTTGAATCATATGAGACATGTGAGGCTTGTTTATTGGGAAAAATGACAAAGTCCCCTTTCAATAAGAAAGGTGAGAGGACTAGTGAGCAATTGGCGCTCATACATACTGATGTGTGTGGGCCATTTACCACGGCTTCCAGGGGTGGTTATGTCTACTTCATTACATTTACTGATGATTACAGTAGATATGGATTTGTGTACCTTATAAAGGCCAAATACGAATCATTTGAACTGTTCAAAGAACTTAAAAGTTAAGTAGAGAAGCAACTTGGCAAAAGTATCAAGGCTCTACGATCAGATTGTGGAGGAGAATACTTGAGCCAAGAGTTTGACGACTAACTTAGAAAGTGTGGGATCGTGTCCCAACTCACTCCACCCGGAACACCACAATGTAATGGCGTGTCTGATAGGAGGAATCGAACCCTATTGGATATGGTTCGATCTATGATGTGTCAAACCGACCTTCCATTATCATTTTGGGGCCATGCTCTATTAAGTGCAGCTTTCACCATTAACCGTTTTCCATCTAAATCGGACAAGAAGACACCACATGAGATGTGGAGTGGGAGGCGTCCCACACTGTCGTTCATGAGGATTTGGGGCTGCGATGTCTACGTAAAACGTTTTCAATCAGACAAGCTAGGGCAAAAGTCGGATAAGTGTAAATTTGTGGGGTACCCTAAGGAAACTAAGGGTTATTATTTCTACAATCCAACCGAGAACAAAGTGTTTGTTGCTCGGACCAGCGTGTTTCTAGAAAGAGAATTTGTCTCTAAAGAAGCAAGTGGGAGGACTGTAGAACTTGAAGAGATTCAAGAACCACAAATCACTGAAACGATTATGGACCATGAATAGGAACCATCAGCAGTTTTGGAACAGCCTGTTCAGGTAACGCAAGAGCTTCGTAGATCTAGTAGAGTGCGCCAGGAACCCGAGAGGTATGGACTTCTCGTGACCGATTCCGGTGACACAATGCTCATAGATGATGAGCCTACTACCTATGAAGAGGCCGTAAATGGGCCAGACTCTCAGAATTGGCTAGAAGCCATGAGATCCGAGATGGAATCCATGTATACCAACAAAGTATGGACTTTGTTGGAACCACCCGAAGTGGCGCGACCCATAGGGTGCAAGTGGGTCTTCAAGAAGAAGATCGACATGGATGGTAATGTGATTACTTATAAGAGCCGATTGGTGGATAAAGGATTCAGACAGATTCATGGTATTGACAATGATGAAACCTTTTCACCAGCCGCTATGACCAAATCCATCCGAATCCTATTTGCAATTGCAGCATACCACGACTAAGAGATTTGACATATGGATGTCAAAACAGCATTCCTTTATGGGAATCTCCTCGAGGACGTGTATATGATATAGCCAGAGGGTTTTGAAGATCCAATGCAAGCCAACAAAGTCTGTAAGCTGCAACTATCCATTTATGGATTGAAGCAAGCTTCTAGGAGTTGGAATCGACGTTTTGATGAAGTAGTCAAAGAGTTTGGCTTCATCATAAACGAAGATGAGTCTTGTGTTTACAAGAAGGTTAGTGGGAGTTCTGTAGCTTTTCTGGTCTTGTATGTGGATGACATACTCCTCATTGGAAACGACGTTCCCATGCTGCAATTTGTTAAAGATTGGCTAGGGAAGTGTTTCTCAATGAAGGAATTAGGGGAAGCAGTCTATATACTCGGTATAAAGATCTATAGAGATAGTTCTAAGAGACTGCTAGGCCTAAGTCAGCGTACGTATATTGACAAGGTGTTGAAGCGGTTCAACATGCAAGATTCCAAGAAGGGATTCTTGCCCATGTCACATGGAATCACTCTTTCGAAGAGTGGTTGTCCTTCCAATGAGATTGAGAAGGAACACATGAGTAGAATTCCCTATGCCTCGTCCATAGGATCTATCATGTGCGCCATGTTATGTACTAGACCAGATGTGTCATATGCCTTGAGTATAACAAGCAGATACCAATCCAATCCAGGTGAGAGTCACTGGATTGCAGTCAAGAACATCCTGAGGTACTTGAGAAGAACTAAGGATGCTTTCTTGATATTTTGCGGCGAGGAAGAGTTTTGTGTAAGGGGTTACACGGATGCAAGCTTCAAAACCGACAGAGATGACTTTAGATCACAGTCGGGATATGTGTTTTGCCTGAATGGAGCAGCGGTGAGCTGGAAGAGTTCCAAGAAAGAGACGGTGGCTGATTCTACAACACAGGCTGAGTACATTGCTGCAAATGGCGCAGCAAAGGAAGCTGTTTGGATCAGAAAGTTTGTATCTGAACTTGGTGTGGTCCCTAGCATTGCCGATCCAGTTGTGTTGTATTGTGACAACACTGGGGCGATCGCGCAATCAAAGGAACCCAGGTCATACCGAAAATCCAAGCACGTGCTCAGGAATTTCCATCTGATTCGAGATATAACTGATAAGAAAACGTTCAGATATGCAAGATTCCTACAGATGAGAATCTGTCAGATCCACTTAAAAAGCCGCTTGTGCAGTGGAAGCATGAAAAGAACACTAGGAGCATGGGCATACGAGATGCGTCAGATTGGCTCTAGTGCAAGTGGGAGACTGTTGGAATAGATGCCCTAGAGGCAATCTAGTTTAGTATGAATTTATTCTGGCTAAAACATTCATTGTATTACTTATTGGATATTTAATATAATGAAGTCCTTAGATTTACAATTGCGTTGTTTATCTTAAATATCCCTAGTCCAGTATAATTATTAATGGGACAATCATCTATAGACTAGTATGGGGATTGATTGATATGGAGATATCATGATCCAACACATGGGTGTGCATTAAGTGTAATGGCGCACCGGATTGACCCCTCCGAGAAGGCTACATACATGTTATGTTAAGTCACAAGTGCTTCTCGTGGTGCAATGGTATTTTCATCCTTAGACTTGAAGTCGCTAGATATTCTAGTTGTGGATTATTGTGATTTTGGTAGCGTCAAACGCTACACCGTAACTGGGTAGTTATAAAGGCGTGTACCGGATACAATAAGAAGCAAGCTTAGAGATCGTAGTGGACGTAGATAGAATTTGTCCCTTCCACATAACGGGAGCAAATATCCTAGGCTACTCGAGGGATAGTGCTTATAGAATGTCTGGCCAGACTCAAATAAATCAATATAGGATATTGATGTTATTTGCACAAATAAGGCTATTCCCATGGATCGAGAAACTATGTATTGGATATACGAGTGTGACTTGTATTTCTCGTGTCCCATCCGGATATAGATACAAAGGGATGAGACAATTACTTGTACAAGGTTTGTCGGATGACTATTCTATTAGTTGGCTAGAATGGATGTTTTGCTAGAAACCATTCCATATATAGGAAATTTTTGCTACCAACTAGATAGAACCTATGGGGTCACACGCTATATAGAGTTTAACTAGATTTTGGAATTAATTAATGGGATTAATTAATTAGAAGGATCACTTTGCAACACCTTGCAAACTTAGTAGGACTAAATTGCAAGGAAGGGACTAAACCGAATTCTAATAGGACTTGAATGGGTCCTTTAGGTAGTTGGCAAGGATTTGTTGGACTATATAAAGGATTCTCCTTCCTTCCTTCCCACACTTATGAGCCTTTAGTTCATAACTTGAGTGGGAGAGAACAAAAATTAGAGAGAGCAAGCAAGCAAGAGAGGCGTCCCCCCCCCCTTGTCGCCGCCCCTTCCCGTCGGCCCAAACAAGGAGGCTTCCCCTCCTTGTTTCCTCGTGTTGTGTGATTTCTTCTTCCTCTTCCTCCATTCCGGGCTAGCACAAAGGAGAAGGAAGATCTAGATCTCAACTCTAGGCGTGGATCAACTATAGAGAACGTGACCCAATTCACGTTACAAGTCATCACAGGAGAAACTCTAAGGTGTGTAACTTGATTTCTTCCTTTACCATCGTTATGTATCTTGTCATGTGATCCTTGGAGGATATTTCATGGATAATATTTGTTTTTCCGCTTCATATCCATGATCAAAACCCTACAGCATCTGATTCTGAGTCTTTAATGTAGATCTTCTCCACAAGGGTATTTCTTTTCTTCTTTGTTGTAGCCTTTGATTCACCAGCTATCTTGATTCTTTCGGTGGCTCTTCTGGTGCTCATTAGGGTTTGGAGAAGAAGATAGAGTTAGGATAGATACGAAGGAGAGAAAGAAAGTAGGATATAAATAGAAGAGAGTTTCAGTTTGAAAAGGAAACAAAATATTTTCTCTGATCTTTGAAGATCTGATAAATCAAAAAGATTCAAAATTGTGTGTGCCGTTAGAAATCAAAGATATAATACTATTTTGATTGATAAGGGTCATTTTAAAATTGAGGGGCAACATTGAGCAATTATCTACAAAGATAGCACCCAACATTGAAATATCCAGAATTGTTGACTATCTAGCATGCAGTCTTATTTTCAAGGTTTTGGAAAGGGTTTCAAGGCCTTGAAAAGCTGTAGAATGTAAAGCAAATATACTCAAAGCTTTGAAAGGATTTTCAAGGATTTGAAAATCAATTCAAACCATTGAAAAACATAGAAGTTACCTGATTCTCCCCCTAAACCAATGCTTCCTTATTTAGCATCTGGCAATGGTTTAGTGAAGATGAATGAAAATTGCAAGTTAGTAGAAACAAATTCAAGAATAATATCACCTTTATCTACATGATCTTTGATGAGTGATATCTAACATCAATATGCTTTGTTCTTGAATGTTGAATTGGATTCTTTGTGATTGATATTGCACTTGTATTGTCACACTTGATAGGTATATCTCTGAAATCAAATCTAAGATCTCTCATTTTTTGTGCTATCCATAACACTTGTGAACAGCAAGCACCAGCTTCTATGTATTCAGCTTCAGCTGTTGATAGTGCAACTGAGTTTTGCTTCTTTGAATGCCAGCTGATCAAAGATGATCCAAAAAATCGACAGCGTCCTGATGTACTCTTTCTATCAACTTTATATCCTGCAAAATCAGCATCTGAATAGCCACACAAAGAGAAGTTAGAATGTTTAGGATACCAAAGCCCTGAGTCTTTTTTACCATTAAGATATCTAAAAATTCTCTTAATTGCAGTCAAGTGTAATTATTTAGGATCAGCTTGAAATCTAGCACAGATGCACACACAGAATATTATAATTAGTCTACTAGCTGTGAGGTAGATTAATGATCCAATCATACTTCTATACTCTTTATTATTCACACTCTTACCAGATTCATCCTTGTCTAAAGACAGTGTGGAACTCATGGGGGTCTTAATCTCCTTGGACCGAGAAATATTTTACTTGCTTAGCAAGTCCTTGGTACACTTGATTTGATGTAGGAATATTCCCTTCTTCATCTGATGAATTTGAAGTCCTAGGAAGAAGTTCAATTCATCCATCGAGCTCATTTCGAATTCCCTGCTCATAAGACCTTAGTATTCCTTGCACAAAAGATCATTAGTAGCTCCAAACAGAATATCATCAACATAAATCTGAACTACAAGCATATCTTTCTCATGAGTCTTTATGAAAAGGGTCTTGTCTACTAATCCTCTTTTGAAATCATTTTCAAGTAGAAACTTTGACAATATTTCATACCAAGCTCTTGGAGCTTGTTTCAAACCATAAAGAGCTTTGTCAAGTTTGTATACATGATCTGGAAACATGTCATTCTCAAAACCTGGAGGTTGAGCAACATAAACTTCTTCTTGCAGATAGCCATTTAGAAAAGCACACTTCACATCCATTTGAAATAGTTTCATGTTTTTGTGAGATGCAAATGCAAGTAGAATTTTGATTGCTTCTAACCTGGCAAGAGGAGCAAAATTTTCTTCATAGTCAATACCCTCTTCTTGATTTTAGCCTTGAGCTACCAATCTAGCTTTGTTCCTGATTACCTTTCCATTCTCATATAACTGGTTTCTAATTACCCATCTGGTGCCAATGATAGACTGATTTCTTGGTGGAGGAACTAGATTCCAGACCTTGTTCCTTTCAAACTCATTGGGTTCACTTTGCATTTCTATAATCCGTTCTGCTTATTGTAATGATTCCTTCACAATTTTAGGCTCTACAAGAGATACAAAAGCATTAAAAGCACAAAGATTTTTCAACTGTGATCTGGTTTGTGTACCAGTGGTTGGATCAGAAATAATGTTATCAACAGGATGAGATGAGAGATATTTGAATCTCTTTCTTGGTGTCCATGGTTCAGGCTCTCCAGTTTGTTTCTCAAGTCTCTGAGAACTTGAAGTAGTAGCTTGTTCTGTTGTCTTCTCTGGAGATTCTGTTACAAGGCTTTGAACTTTGGTTTCAAGGCCTTGAAAATACCTGTCTTATTCGCGTGACATTTCCTTGGATCCTTTTGAGGATTCTTCTTCAGTATCTGAATCATGCTGGTTCAGATTGAGATATGCAAAACCATCACACAAAGAACCATCACAGCTTTCATCAAAAAATAACATGAATGCTTTCTTCAACAAGCTTGGTTCTCTTACTATAAACTCCATAGGCTTTGCTTGTATGTGAATAGTCAAGAAAAATACCTTGTCCTTACCATTATTGTGGAAAAAACAAGTTCAACCAAATGGTTTGAATTAAGAAATGTTTGGCTTTCTCCCATTGAACAGATCATAGGGGGTCTTCTTCAGAATATGTCTGATCAAGCACCTGTTAAGAATATAGTTTGTTGTATTCACCGCTTCTGCCCAATAATATTTTGACAACTTGTTTTACAGAAGCATTAATCTTGACATGTCTTCAAGAGTCCTGTTCTTTCTTTCAACTACTCCATTCTCTTTAGGAGTTATAGGAGCAGAAAAGTTGTGAGAGATGCCATGCTTAGAACATAATACATCAAACTCAAGTTAATAAAACTATCTACCATGATCACTCCTTATGGAAGCAATAGGTAGGTTTTTCAATGTTTGAAGTTCTCTACAAAGCTTTGAAAATTCAGTGAGAGCTTCAGATTTTTCTTTAAGAAACATTACCCAAGTATATCTAGAGAAATCATCTGCAATAACAAGCATGTACTTCTTACCCTTTGGAGTTGGAGTTCTCATAGGACCATAGAGATCCATATGCAATGGTTCAATGGATCTAGTAGTATTTGTAAAGTTCTTTGGCTTGAATGAGCTTCTAGTTTGCTTGCCTTGTGCACATGTCTTGCATACTTCTTCATCTTTGAACTTGATGGAGGGTAAGCCTCTTACTAAGTTTTAGAAACAAACTTGTTCAAGGTATGCAAGCTAATGTGTCCCAACTTCCTGTGCCAAACCTTTGAATCTTCTTTCAAGGCTTTGAGGCACTTCAAGTTTTCACCTGCAACTTTATTAGTTTGAAAAGTATAAACATTGTTTGATCTAGAGGCTGTGAGGATGCAATTGCCAGATTCCTCATTCTGCACAACACATTTATCTTTATCAAATATAACCTTTCTGACATTGTCACAAAGTTGAGATACACTAAGCAAATTAAATTTCAATCCATCAACTAAATATACATTAGAAATAGAATTTTCATAATTTGTACCAACTTTACAAATACCAAGAATGTTGCATTTTCCTTTGTCACTAAGTTTAATTGATCCTTCTGATTGCTATTTCAGTTCTGAGAATAGAGATCTCTTTCCACTCATGTGTCTTGAGCAACCACTGTCCATAAACCATTTTTTCTCTTTGATCTTGGTGACACTCTGCAAACACCATTCAGTGTCTTACCCAGCTGTTAGACCAAGTGCTGAATTTAGATTCATATTCAGGTTCAACCATGTTAGGTGGTATAACCGCTTTAGCAACCTAAATCTGTCTAATTTGTCCTTTGAGTTGGAAGGGAAAAGTGTTCCTCATTATGTGAGGGTCTCTTCTTCTAAAAGGACAAGTCATCTTAACATGACCAATCTTATTGAAATAATGACACTTAGGAGATGTTTTGCTTCCAGCATTCAAAAATATGGTACTGTTCTTCTTTGGAAAATTTTGATTGTATCCAATACCATTTTTGTGAACATACTTCAAGCTACCTCGAAGAATCATGTTTAAGTTGTGTTCTGAGCCTGCAAGTTTTGCTTTGACCAATTCAGATTCTTGAAGTTTCTCAGTGAGAGTCGTCTTTTGTTTATTCAAATCATCAAATTGATGTCTTAGATTAACAATGTTGTCACTCAAGGCCTTGAAATCACTGTCAGTTTTCTTCTGAGAGATTTCCATATTCTGATTCAGACAAACAAGATGTAAATTTTCATTCGCTTGCTCACGAAACTTTTCTTTCAAAGATCTAATTTCTTTCAGATAGTCCTCTTCATTAAAAGCATTGTTCTAAGATAATCAGAGAGGGCTTATGTTACTTATGAAATCAAGCAGTTTACCATTACCTCAATGTTCTTTTCAGAACTTTCATCATGCTTGGCCATAAATCATAGGTTGGCATGTTCTTCTTCAGATTTAGAGTCACTTGATGTCTCTCAATCACTCCATGAAGCTATCATAGCTTTCTTTCTTCTATCATGATCTTTCTTCTGAAAAATCTTGCTCTTCTTGTGTGGACAGTCTCTGATCAAGTGTCCTGCATCCACACTGAAAGCATTTCATGACTTTAGGCACCCTGTGAAGAAGATTTACCTTTGTAGTCTTTGTTACTGGAGGTTCTATGTCTATCTCTGTTGCAGTCCTTTTTCCCAAAGCTTTTCTTCATTTTAAGAATTCTGGTCAAGGCTTTGGAAATCAAAGAAATTGGATCTTCATCATCATCCTCAGTTTCAAGGCTTTGAAATGTCTCATTCTCCTTAGCCTTGAGAGTCAAGTTCCTGACACCTTCTGGTAGTTCTCCATCAAATTCATTCATGGATATCTCATATGTAAGGAGTTTCCCTTTTAGGTCATCAAGTGGAAGTGATGAGGGATCTTGAGCTTCCTCAATAGCAGTAGTCTTTGGTTCCCATTTTGCCTTTGGAAGACTTCTTAGAGTCTTCCTCACCTTTTCTTCATTGGAGATATGCTTTCCCAATGAATCAAGGTTGTTGATAATGTCAGTGAATCTTTTGAACATGTCTCTGATATACTCATTTCCATTCATCTTGAATAACTCATATTGTGTGAGATTTATGTTGACCTTGGTTTCCTTTACTTGGCTGGTTCCTTAAAGGTTACCACAAGCTTATCCCATATATCTTTGGCAATTTTGCAACTTGAGATCTTGTTAAATTCATCTGCACTCAAAGAACAATATAAGAGAATCATAGCTTTATAGTTTTTTGAAAATTGCTATAACTCAGATGAAGAAAGACAGTCTTTAGATTTGGGAGTTCTAATCCCATCCTTATCTGTGTAGAAAGTATGAGGACCATTCTGGATGATATTCTAGAATTCCATATCTTGATCAATGATGAACATTTTTATCAAAGCTTTCCAGTGAACAAAATTGTCTCCACAGAAGAGAGGAGGTCTCTTAGCAGCTCTTCCCTGAGAGAAACCACCATCACCTACAATACTCATAATAACAATATGGTTAAATATATACAATGATACAAGCTCTGATACCAATTGAAGGGGTGTACAGTAGAAATACAGGATCAATACTCTAGAAGGGGGGGGGGGGGTGAATAGAGTATGCAGAATTTTGCTAAACTTTGCAAGAATAGTGGTTTCAAAAAAATTGTACAGAGATTCAAGGCCTCGAATGAGTTTAAAGCCCTTGGAATAAAACAGTTAGAGTAAACAGAAGAATAAGTCTATTCCAAGACCTTGAAGTGACTTTCAAACCCTTGAAATGAAACTGTTTTGAATGCTGCAAAACTTTTAAGTGTGTAACTAAAAAAAAAAAAAATCAAGAGACACAAGATATATAGAGTTCAGTCCACTTGGACCTACGTATCTACCTCTGGGATCTTCTCCATGTAGGATTCTCAACACAACTGTTATTAATCAGTAGCTAGGTCCTAGATCTCAAGCACAGAGACATGCCTTACTCTGTTACAGCTTGTGGTTCTCACTAACCTATCTAGTACCTGCTCTAGCTATCTGATTAACTAAGAATTATCTATTGTTCACCTTGAACAATCCTTGAGAATGAGAACTAGAAGTATTATCAATATAATATACAATAAGTTCAGAACAAGAAGAACGCAGTAAATAAAACTGCAGTCAGTATGCAGTGTTCTTATGGTGTTGTGAATTGAGAGATGAATCTGCTTCCTTGATGTTTGTCAATCATTGATTGTGTTTGTGTCTCTGTGAATTTATCTTTGTATTTGTGTGTCGAATTCCTTCAGCAGTCATCTTTTCAAAGAACTCAGTTTGAATGGAAGATTTTCAGAATCTTCTCAACAAATTTCCCTTAAAATTTGCTTCAAATCTTGACTCTTCTAACAGCTTCTTCCAACGGCTGGTTGATCAATATCTTTTGGGATACTGATTTGATCTTGTTGGAAGTATATAGAGATGCTTTTAAACGCAGCAGATTGATTTCAGAATCAATCATCAAGCAGTTACCATATCTGCAAAACATAAGTTAGGAAACAGGATCCTACAAAATAGGAAAAAAAAATTCCCTGCAATACTGAATCAAACAGATAATGTTAGATCCTGCAAACTGTGTAAAACACTTTTTCTTTCATCATCAAATAACATCTAATCATGCACGGGAGTTTAGGAGTTGAATCAAGTAGAGAAAGTCCCCCTAAGTTCATGCATATAAGGCTCGGTCAGTTTCAAGGCTTTGAAAGCTGTTCAAGGCCTTGAAACAGACATGCTATTTCAAGTTTTGATCCTGCATAGAACTCACTGCATCCTTTCACACTTATTATTGCCAGTACATGTTTTGACACTCTTTTTTCAATAACATCTTATGGTATATTCAAATTCAACTAATTATCTTTTTAACGTAAGAAAATTTGAAAATTTCAAAGCATGTACCTTTATAGAGTATTTTATATTAACCTATCTCAACCATTGAAATGAAGAATTATGAAACATTAAGACCAAACTGGGGTAAAAGGTATGCAAAAAAATATGTAAAAAATCAAATCTACGATCAAAAATAAATAACTAAAAGAATAAAAAACCATATATAATTAATAATTTAACAGGTATGAGAACAAAATTATGACATAAGGCTTGAGATAAATATGCGTGAACTTTGAGAATAATTCGTGAAATGAAAAAAATAAAGTTAAATATTTTGTACGATTTATCGTATTCATGGTCAACTGTATTTACAATATTATACACCATGATTAAATGGTGTGCTATTCAGATCATGACAATTCTCAGATGAAACATGTCTGAGTCAAATGAATTCAGATTGGGATATCAACGTATGAGATACTAATATATTGTGTGTACTCTCATCCATTCATAAAATCCACATAGGAGGATAAAAATGTGAATGTCAATCTACATTTCATATGTGTAGTATAAAAGAGAGTGAGAAAATTAGATTATATAAATGATTTAATTTTTTTCCAGAATTTTAGTCTTCCAGTTGATTGCATTTATTCAGCAAAAAAACTTGTAATTTTTTCATACGAGATTTTTCTTCTTTAGCATTTTCAACTGAATAAAAAAAAATGAATGCAAGAACTAAGTTAAAGAGCTTGAGCACGACATGAAGTATTTGAGTGTTTGTTACATGTAATTATTGTTAAATGTAATTCAAATGAGTTTTCTCACTGAAAATTTGTTAAATTACTATATCTAATCATACAATATGAAAAATGTATTTTTTAAAATACTAAGGTGCTTGATAAAGATTATGTTAATGTATGCAAGAGTCAATAAACAGTAAGTCATAAACATTTTCTAAGAAATATCAAGGATCCTTTAAATTCTCGATATTAGATGGAAAAGTAATCATATGTATATAGATTTTTGTCATACCCCAAACCAAAAAGTCATGAATTCATTTGGCTTATGTTTCTTCGCCATGTTTTCTTTCAAATGTTTTATCTCAAATCCTTTTGCATACTCGTGAGAAGAACACCAAAGAATTTCCCACAAATGAAAAAAAAAAAAAAAACAACTCTCCAAGAAATAACAAAAGCACCCATTACCTCAAATTATTGTCAATACGTGTTTAACATGCTACGATAAACCTGATACGCCATTTAAGAAACATCGTATAAAAGAGAGCTATTAACATTCTCTATAATATCAAATAAAAAAGGAAAAACCTTTGTGCGTGTCAAACCGCAAAAGAGTATAAAAAAATTTATTGAAGGATCGAACAAAAAAATTCTGATTTGAACAATGAAGGACATGCTCTTTAATATTAGTAAGATCTTATTGCCGTTCATTTTTCATTAAAGAGATTATAACCATCATCAATATCAAAAAAGATATGATGCATATGTGACTTTTGATTGCTTTTGTGGACTAAACTTTAGTGAACAAAAAATAATACTTAATGACATTGAAACGTTGGGGTAATACTTGACGACACTGAAATGTTGGGGTATGTTAGAAGACATGCACGAATATTTTTTTCTTAACAATTATTTGTGTAGTATTGGAATTTTCATGTACGCTATGAATCGTGTAACATTTTTCAGTAATGCAGAACGGAATGTCCTTATTTTATTATTGTTTTGCGTTTTAGATTGTAAGCACTAATTTCAAATTAATTTTTTTACCTTCTCAAAAAATTAACTTTTTCCTCTTCTTATGACATATATTAATCATATTACATTTTTAAGGAAATATATTTAATAAGTCATATCTAGTATTCATATTTCCACACTTTATCGAGTTTTATAAATTATGTGATATGAAATGCCTAATAATTTACGATTAGTGTGATTAGTAAATATTAGTTCCTAAGAGCAATGATGCACTAAATGTAATATGGGTTATGAATATTTCGATGCAAAAATTGGGATATGTGTCACCGACGCTTATTTTGTTGGTGGAAAAACTGCAACCAAAAATCCTTTACCAATCGTCACATATAAAAATTTATTTCCTCGAAAAATAAACATATTAAAAGTTATTAAACTTAACTTAGTTTTTTTTGTTGAAGAAATAACTTAGACTTAGTTTTATAATTTGATATACATAAAAAATTTATGCTTTTTTAAGACTAAAAAAATTGATAACACTAAGAAGATCATAAATAATTGGTCACATATTATAATATATATATATATATATGTGTGTGTGTGTGTGTGTATATCTATACACACACACACATATTACACATTATTTTGTAGACGAAGTTGGGAAAAAGAGAAAACAACAATCCTAGGTCGAGTTAATGAAAATATGAACTTATCATGTAGGATTTGAAGACAACAGTATTACATTTTTTAAGATGATATGAGTGTCTCCCACTAAATGCTTTAACTAAATTTTCGTTCCATAGTGGTCGCTGATGTGTATAAGTAAAAATTCATTTGGCTAGTAATCATTAGCCAAGTATCAGGTGGGCAAGACAAATGTCTCTTTAAGGAGAAATATCTAATCACAAATGGCGAGCACATATGAAACGTGAGCACTTTTCTACTTTTATATATAACTAGTCTTAACCCCGCGCCATGGCGCGGAATTTGCGTGTTATTGTAGTTTAGTTTTATTGACAAATTAAAAAAAATGATTTTGAGAAATATGTTACTAACATTCACGAAATAATTACATTGAAAAATTGTACTTCCTCTTTTTCTTCTTTTTCTTCCACTTTTGATTTTTACCACTATTTATCACGTCGCTTTGACCCGATGATTTGATCAGCAATACGATGCAATTTTTTCGTAAATTTTGATGGTGTTGTATAGTAAACTTTAATATACAACACCATGAAAATTTACCGAAAAATTGCATCGTTTTGCTATCCAAATCACCGGGTCAAAGTGACATGGCTAGGTTTAAAAATTCAAAACTGTAAGAAAGAGAAGAAACATACCAAGTACAGGTGTAGTAATTAACCGTGTACAGTTTTCTAAAATATATATTAATTTATACATATGTTAAGCATATAGACCATTGTGATTTGTGGGATTCAAATTTTAATGATATGCCGAGTTTATGCTCTAATTGTCAATTTGGTAAAGATTTGACCAGGAAAAAATGTTTTACAGTGAATAACAAAAATCACTTATTATTGTAAGTGTTACTTTCACTAATGTTTAATTAATAAAGATCCAACCAGTGAGTATTATTTGGAATTTTTATCGTTGAAATTAATCACTGACTGTCAATAAAATTTGCTATCGTAGTAGTAAAGCGAACATACTGAAGAAGTGTACAAAAATATTTCGAGAGAGCTTTCATGTAGATAAATATATACTATACTACAAGATTAGAGATTTGGGTGGTAGTAATTTCAATAGCAGAAAACATTTATGCTTAAATAATATCTTCAGACATAATTGTTTAATTCTAACGGGTGAATTTAGTCGTATTCTTCTTAATTTGAAGCCATCATTTTTCAAGCGATAGAATATGATTGATTTTCTTGATGTTATCTAATATGACACACCCATATTTTAGTGAAATAACTTATATGCTAGATCCTCCATATGAGCATCTTTTTTTTAGAACAAATAGGCGTATCTTTATTAATCAATGTAAGATGTCAAACAAAATGTTATTGAAATCAACTACCATATTGTGTAAAGTAACATAAAGATTTTTCGACAACATAGTAACTCATACTATCTTTATACTCCTATTATGCCAGTTCTTGTTGAACATAGTACATCATATCCATTCAATACTTAGAAAGGTAATTGTACTACTTCATGTGCTTCGGGATGCTAGTACGCATAGTACGAAGGAGAAGAATATAAGTGAAATGTCATTTAATACAAAACTATCATCATATTTTCTGCAATATATAGCAAGTTATATGCCCAAATAGTGGTATAGTTGCATATATAAATTGGAAAGTACATGCATTGTTGCCGAGCATGCAAGGAGAATATTGTCTTCCTTCACCACATGGTACGTGCATCACACATTTCTTCACAGCCTGATTAACTTAAATGTAATTTACAATCAATAATTTCAGCTGATTTTGTTTAATTGATATAACTAATAAAGATTTCATTTGTTTGCTCTCTTATAGTCGAAAGAAAAAGTTGATTCCTCCATTTAGATAACATCTCAAGACCCATTTAGAACACTAAAAAATCTCTTAATCGTTTAACATTAGGCATTATGCTCATGGCTAATACAACAATTGATTTGCTAATTAACATGAAGAATGGTTGTAATGTCAAGTGAGATACTAATAATTAGCATTAAATGATCAAATTGTGCATAGAGATAACAAACATAATAGGTGAAGAGAAAGTACTACATAAAGTAATTAGCCTAAAAATAAGTATATCAAATATTAGAAATTAACACTTGTGGTTAAAAATAACAAAGAAAGTTAAAGGAGGAAGTTATTTTGCTAACACTAATGTGTTGAAGGATCCGTACTCCACTAATTATTAGCGAAAAAGACGAAATACCATGAGAAAATTAGTTAACAGTTCGGGATGTTGTTCCACAGGTACAATCGCATCTTAACAAACTTCACAATGATTGTGGAAAATAGTCTTGTACCATTTCAATCTATTATGAGAAAACTATATAAACTACAATATTTTCAAATTTACAGTGGAAGAGGATTTAAGTTTTCCAATATATGTACAAAACATTATTCAGGGACGTAATATCAAAATCATAAACTACCGAATGTCAACATAAAATCAGTCATCATGGGTCTACATAAGTACTACATGGTTAATAAAAAAGACATCGTATATATATAGCTTTGTACAGCTAAATATTTAACGTAGCATGAGAAAAATTCAAAAACATTTATTCACCACAAAAAATTAGACATTGGATTTTATATGTCTATTTTCACGTATATATCACTTTTATTAGAAGAAAAAATAGTGGTATGCATAATATTTTTCAACATGTTGGATTGTCACTGGTCGTTTGTTTGTATGCTTATTTGGTCCCGTTGATAATCTTTTTTATTAATTGAAAGTGAGAATACTACGCACTATTTATGCACTAAAATTTAAAAGTTTGGTATTCACTCTCTTTTTGTAATGTTTGTTTGCCATATTTAAGGATTTTTCATAATTTTCTTGGTAAACATTGTAAGGAAATGAGAAATTAAACACTAAAACTTTCAATTTTTATATAACTACTTAATCATGGTCTACATATTTTTTTAATTAAAACTAAAGACATGCTCATGAAAAGAAACATTTAGATGCTAGGTCTTCCCTGTCAGTTTGTTTCTACATGTTGTGTGACTATTTTTAGTCAACATTAGAAAATAATGTTTCCCAAAAGAAATGTGTAAGCACTAAAACGTTAAAAGGCATGGTTTTTACTCAATTTTTATGTTTTTTTTTTGCTCATATTCGGCACATTCTTTGTAAAAAAATCTTAAAAAAGACAATGTGACACATTAAATATTTAAGACTACTATTTTGATTTTTTTTTTTGTATTTAGATTTGGTTACAATTAGCTCCCTCTAAAATTGAATAGTAGTAAAAAAGACAATTTGATGCAAAATAATATTATATCTGCATTAACAAAATTAAAAATAATGATACTCCTCCCTTATTTTATATTTTATAGACATTGCACATATCTAGCATTTTGAAAAAAAATAAATTATCCTCACAAAATAAAATATTATGTTACACCTAAAAAAATCATTAAGATTCATTGAACTTGTCAGTAGAAAATAAATAATTGTCGTGCACCTTTGAATTGTCAATGCATATAGAAATTAAAAGTAAACATTCAGTAGGCAATGCATTGATATGTAAGAAGGTAAAGAGAAAACATTGTTTTTGATGTATATATTAATGAAATTTTATTTTTGGGTCCTACATTTTTTTACATGTCACTGGAAATTGAGTTCTCATCACGTAATTTGCCGATTATTCCACATAAGATGAAAAATGCTATAATTAGAATTCTTTTGAAATCCTATGTGAAATAAAGACGATCGACATCTCTCATAGTTGCATATACAATATGTATATACATATCTATATATATGTACGTGTGTGTGTGTTTGTGTGTGTCTACATGTGTGTGTACATATACATACATACTTACAATACATACATACATATATATATATATGCACATGTATATATATATATTAACATCATTACGCCTGAATACGTTAAATAATTTCTTTCTTTTGAATTATTTGTACGAATTTTTTCTCATATTAATAACAGTTTCAGTTAAAGCATAAACATTGTTGTGCCAAAAAAGAGTTACTGGTTAGGCTTTGCTGCTAGTTTGTATACTTGCTGGTCATGTTGAGATACCTCTAGCCGCCATCATACTTTTTTTTTTTAAATAAACGGTTTTCACTGGGTTTTTTTTCAAATTTAATTTTCCATATTAAGCAGATTATTTTTCAATTTTCTTATAACACGTAGTTACGAACCCCAAGGTGTAACGGTTTAATTTCATTCATGCTTCAATTTCTCAGAAAGAACAAATCAGCCACGCTTCAATATGCTTCGCCCCTTCTAAATGGAATAACAGAAAAAATATGTATCTAAAGAACAAACATGCCAGATTTTCACTGCTAGTTTGTTTGTATACTTGTCTGTCGACGTTGATGATCACTTTTTTTTTTTGCCAGTGACGCTGATGATCACTTTATTTTAAGTATTTTTAGATATCACTTTATTTTAGGTAAATAAAAAAGAATTATACATGTACATAAAATATTGAAAGTTTAGTTATCTGTTTCTTTAGTGCATGTTTGCCTGCCCTTTTTTGCATTTCCTAAAAATAAATTCTTGGACAGCATTGTTATGTACTAACATAATAATACTCTGGTATTTTTAGTTCTCATTTTTATTTCTCAAATGCTTCTAATTGGATATTTCATTTTCTGCAAACTTGTCTACTCATGGTTAGCACTTTTCTAAAATTAAGGAGTAAAAACACTGTTAAGTTAAAAAGTTAAGTGCATGATTTTCACTCACTCTATCATTTTGGTTGCCTATATTTAGCATTTCAAAAAAATCTACTTTCAGATGAAAAAAAAATTATTTTCAAATAAGATTCATTGAACTTGTCAGTAAGAAATAAAGAGTTGTTGTGCATTTTTTAATTTTCAACGCATGGAGAAACTAAAAATGCACATTTCAATTACCAATGCATAGATCTGTGAAAATAGTAAGGAAAATTGTGTTTTTTAAAGTATTACATGTCATTAAAATTAAGTGTCAATATATAATTGGCTCTTTCATATCTTACATGTCATTGAAAATTGAGTTGGCAAAATATCATTGATCAATCATACCACATAAGATGACACATGTCAAGTTTATAATTCATTTCAAATCCTATGTGGCATAAGGAGGATGAACCTCCCATTTGCCTTGCTTATATATATATATATATATAGATATAGATATTCATAACTCCTTATTGAAAACAAATTTTCCACGATACTAATCCTTACCATACACGGATATGTCTACTTTGCAACTTAGTCCAATTTACTTTGCATGTGGTTGCATTTTGATATCATTGTTCATATCCCGACATAAATTTTATTCCTGCATATCATATTCTCTACCTAAACGAGGCCTAAAGTTTTGCGAATTTGTAGAGGTGCGCCAAAGCTGGTTCTAGCGCAAACAAAAGAAAAGGTAAGGAGTAGATGGCGAAAAAAAGCTAACCTAGGCAATTTTTTTAGTGGAGATATGTTTTTTCCTTAAAAAAAATTAGAATGCTGGGAAAATATGTTTCTTATGTACGATGCCATAATGATAGATTCCCAATGATTCGTATCTCTTCACTATTGAAGAGGCGGTCTAGTTGCCTATACTTATGTTCACAAATTTAAAACAATACGAACTAGAATCAGAAATTGTATCAATGATGACCATCTTCAATTCGTTCGCAGAAGAATACACATAAAATTTTCACAACGAAGCAAACCTTACAAATAAAATCGGCATTTATTCTTCTATCTACTGCTTCCTGCAATCAGTTGGTTTGAACGAAACTGTGCCCTTGACAGTGTCGTAACCCACCCAGAAATTCACTTGTAGCAAGTTCCCAAATATTGAAATCGTCCTACCCGCAGAAACGATACCAAGGCACACCAATCCGTCCTCGATCTCTACAAAGGTATTCGATTGCGGTAGCACCACTTCAGCTCCTCTGAACACAAAAGTTATATCAGGAACAACAATGTTGACAATGGTCTTATTGTAACATAAGGAGAAAACATTGCTTGGATCAGGGCTTGGTTTCTCTTTAATTATGTGTTTCAACTCGCGTTCCAAATCGTCAACTACTAGTTGTGGAAGAAGGGTTAAAGTAGTCCCTGAATCAATAATAATATCACCCTTCGTGACACCTGTTACCGAATTTCTAAATGGGATCGTCTTGTTTCTGATTTTGACACTTTCCAGTGTGAGCTGATAGAAAGTATTTGAATATCCCTGTCTTTGCAAGATCGGAGTAGATACAACTCCAGGACCAGATACCACTGATTCGTCGCCAAATCTGATCTTGCCCGTGGAATTAGTTTCCGTATCGTAATCCACAAAACAATACGAGAATTTCCCATTGATTGAGCTTTTCAACTGGTTAGCGAACGAAACATCCGCGCCTCCAAGGCCGATAATTCCTGTTGATGTGTTCTCGAACAATCCGTCGTTGTAGTGTCCGCACCCAAAAACCAAGTCTGGTACAACCTTTGACCCAAAGTTGAATGTTTCAAAGGCGATGTCACCTAGAGAAACAGAGCCGTCGCCGTAAGAGGCTTGGTACTGGCACTTATTGACTCCTGCGATACAACTAGTGACAGCTCCAGCAGTAATATTGTTGCAAGCACGGCATGATACAGGTTTATATGTCGATGATTTGCTCGGATCAAATACAGGATAAATGTGCTTGAAACATTTTTTACAAGGTGCACATTGTGTCCATGTGAGGTCGCTACCGGTATCGACTATAACATAAATCGGTGTAGGCGGTGTCCCAACCGATATATTCAAGAGATACTCGGCTTCTGAAGGAATCAGCAGGGATTGAAAACCTTCTTTGCATTTTTCTTCAAAGTAAGCTGCGCGAGAATGAGAGCGATTGAAGGCGCTTATTATGCGGTCAGATTTGGTTTTGGACGTGTCGTAGAGTGGGGAGATGGGGGAGTCACGGTGGATGAGATCCAGAGTGAAACCGCCACCGGAAGATGGAGTTGGGAGTTGAATGAAGCAGAAAAATATCAAGGCATGGAGGAGACAAAACAAGTTCGCCATGGCTATGCTTGCCTGAGATTTAGAGGGAGGATTGTACAACTTAAATAAGAATTAAGGGGAAAATCATGAGAATTATTTAACAGCTACCAAAAATATCAAGAGAATGAAGAAGAAGAAAAATAGGAATGAAAATTATTAACTATTTTCCTTTTTCCTTACATGACGATTTTTTGTTATGAGTGTATTTTTAAAGAATAAAATCAAGATGTTTTTAAAGCTGATAATGTAATCATACTACCTATAATAAAAGGAGATATGGCCACTTTGCCAGCTAGGCGTTTTGCACACCGTGGACCATTGATTGGCTTGCATGTGGGTTTGCCGCCATTTTCCTCCAACGGTGTTTTGCCACGTCGTTCTTCGTCACTGTTCACAATTTATTTCAGATTGAAATGTCTGTGTTGCCCTTCTGTGGACCGGTATTTTACTGAGGCCATAATGGCATCGTTATGTAATTATGTTTTCCGGTCTGGACCCATGCGTAAATTCGATGAAAAAAAATAAAGTTTGATAACTTCCGGTTCTGTCCCTGCTATTTCTCATTTACTGGTTGCTTTCAATGGATGTAGTGGTTGTAATTTTGGTGCAGTCGTTGGATATACATGTAAATTTGTTGGAAAAAATAGATTCAGTTAACTTCCTGTTCTGTCCCTGCTGTTGTCTCTTTATTACCTATCCTGAATAGAGTTGGTGGCTGTAATTTCGTGTTGTGCTTCGGATCGATACGTAAATTCGATGAAAAAAATAACTTTTGATAACTTCCGGTTGTGCCCCTGCTATTTGTCATTTACTGGTTTTTTTCCATGGATTTATTCGTTGTAATTTTGGGGCAGTGGTTGGATTTAGATGTAAATTTGTTGGGAAAAATAGATTCAGTTAACTTCCAGTTCTGCCCCTGCTGTGGTCTCTTTATTAGTTATCCTGAATACAGTCTGTGGCTGTAATTTCGTGGTGTGCTTTGGATGCACATGTAAATTAGATGGAAAAAATAGAATCTATTAACTTCCGGTCCTGCCCCTGGTGTTTCTGCTTTATGGGATGCCCTCAATACATTTCGTTGCTGTAAATTGGTTGTGTGACTTGGATGTAGATGTAAATTTGTTGGAAAAAATAGCTTAAAATTGTTTATTACATGTCAATTTCTCTTAATTTCTATCTACGCTCTTGCTGCTCGCTGTATTTCAGATGCTAAAGTATTTCGTTAGAGAGTTATTTCAACCATGGTTTTTGCAAATGTTTCGGTGTGGGTTTCAAATTGTTCATTACATGTCAGTTGATCTTAATTTCTATCTATGCCCTTGCTACTCACTGTATTTCAGATGACACAGTATTTTGTTAGAGGGTTATTTCAACCATGGTTTTGGCAAATGTTTCGGTGTGGGTTTCATATTTGGTGGACGTAATATCGTCTACTTAGTTGGATGCAGATGTGAAATTGATAGTAAAAAATAGCCTATGTTAGGTTCTTTTGTAAGAAGTTATTTCAGGCGCACCTTTAAATTGTTCATTACATGCCAATTTACAAGCTATTTCTATGTACGCCCTTGGTACTTGCTGTACCTCAGATGATAAAGTATTTCGTTAGAGGGTTATTTCATCTTAAGCCTGTTTTCGTGTACATGAGAGAGATGCTTATTCTTCATTAGAGGATCAGAAGAAATATGCGACGTTTAGGGTTGTGTCGGCTAGATGTTTAGGGTTGCGTCGCCTGGCGACGTACGCACTGTGTAGTCAGAGAGTGATCACAAGTTCAAGATTGAGCTGTCTAAATTTAGCAGAGGTACTTTTGCAATTAACAGTTTTAGGTAGTTACTTTCGTATTAAGTGATTTTAGGTGTAGTTTTAAATTATTTAATATACTCTATGTTGGTTACAGGGTTATTTCATCTTGAACATGCTTCCTTCCATAATGACCATTTCAACCGTGGTATTTCCATATGTTTTTGATGCGCATGTGAAATTGATAGGAAAAAAAATAGCTTTTGTTAGATTCATGGAGATGTCATCAAATTGATGTAGAAATTTTTTATTTGTTATCCGTCCATTTTGCCCTTGCTCCTTCAGGCTTTCTAGAACGGCGATTATAGTGAGTGGTTGAGGTAATTTGATCGTCTTCTCCCTCAGAACTTTGCCCTCGCTCTGTGTCGGTGCTCATTGGTGGGCTTAGCACCGCCTTCTGTTGCTTGGAGCCCAAGTAGATTTACTGTTCCAGCCACTATTCTGACGTGAGCTGCTGTTACACAGCTTACACGTGTCGCAACATTCTCGTGGGTTTAATGAGAGGATGTCTCCATTCTCCCACTGTCTACTCTCTTCGATCTCTTTCCTGGTATGTGCAAAGCTCTCTCCCTGTTTTGGCATGCATTTGTCCCCTGTATTTTTTCTTTTGTTTTTTTTTTCCCTTTTAAATTCTATGCTTTCTCTTCTTCTTCATTTTCCTGCTTCAAAGGTTCACTGTTGGGGTTGCATGTATGAATTTTGATGTAAGGTGTGTGGAATGGTTTGTTTCTATTTCTCGATAGTACTTCCTTGTCTTAATAAATTGATCAGTTATATTTTCGCAGCATTTTACTCACTGTTTAATTTATTTTTCGTTTGGAGGTTGAGTGGAGGAGTTGCATGTTCAGACTGGGTACAGTTTCTGGTTGTGGGATAAAATGTGTGTAGTTTGTGGTCAGATTGGGTTTGGTATGGTGGTCTGGTGTTATTAAATGCTGATGATTTGGTTTATTCTATGTACATAGGTGTTCCACTACAGTTGCATGTATAGATCCATTGCAGTTTGTAGGTCCCCTACTAAATGTTTATGGTTTGGCAGCATTTTTCTCACTGTTTAAATTATTTTTCGTTTGGAAGTTGAGTGGAGGAGTTGCATGTTCAGACTGGGTACAGTTTCTGGTTGTGGGATAAAATTTGTGTAGTTTGTGGTCAGATTGGGTTTGGTATGGTGGTCTGGTGTTATTAAATGCTGATGATTTGGTTTATTCTATGTACATAGGTGTTCTACTACAGTTGCATGTACAGATCCATTGCAGTTTGTAGGTCCCCTATTAAATGTTTATGGTTTGGTGTAATACGGCGTTGTATGTGGGAGTTGGGTGTTATTAAATACCAATGATTTGGTAATTAACCGACTGTATTGTGTCCTGCTATTCAGCAGCTTGTAGATCGTATATCATAACAAAATTGCCCTGTTTGTGATCAACTTTTGTATCTATTGTTTTATGTATATCGTGCCGGGGACAAAATTTGGTTAGACTGTTGTTTGTTTGATTCACTGTCTTTGAATATCCCATGTTTAATTGCATTACGTTATCTGTTCCAGCTGGTTTGTGGCGTTACAGATGTGTTGCTGGTTGTGACGAGTTCATTGGACCGCATTGTGAACTGTTTTCCTGGTAAGATGTTTGAATGAATGGTTTGTTCCATGGCATGATTGAAATCCAGGGATTATCTAAATTTTCCTCCTTCTTTTTCCTTAAAATTTTCCTTTTGAATTTGTCATCTGGGTTTATCTGGTTTTTCAGCAACCTTGAAGGAGCTATTGGGCTGAGTGGTAGCTGTATTGGCATTGCTGTTTCCAAATCACAGGTTCTTCTCTGCAATTTCTGAAATGATGCGGATACTGTCGTTCAAAATGCTGGCCATAGCTTGTTTTATTAGTGATGTGCGAACTTTATATGTTGTTATGTGGCCGTAATTCTATTCGATAGTTAAAATTCTATGAGTTCATATTTGTTTGTGTGATTTGTACAATATGATCGTTAATATGATATAATATGGGATGTATGTTAAAAAGATAAATGTCATTACTGGTGATGAATATGTTATGTTAGAACATGTGCGTCACTTGAGTTTTGTCAGTGAATAAGTATATTTTGAAGTAGCTTGAACTGAGTTAAGTGTGTATTCACTAACGGCAGCAGACCGTTGCAGAACGAGGTAGATGGAAGTTTAGAACCAAAGTCCCAAAAAATGGGAAAAAGTCGACCATTCGGTGCATCACAAAAATTCTTCGATTGTAGATTTGTTGTGGTCTGTCCTGAGTAATGATTTACAATATAGGTATGTCTGCTACTAATACACACAAGACTCCACCGGTCACTGAATCGGAAGCATTGCAAGCTTCCGGATTGCGCGGAAATTCCCTGGGTGAGGGAGAGATTGAATGTCCCGGCGTTGTGACATCACAGCCGCCAGCTCTTATCAGTACTGCATGTGATAGTACAAATGGTCAGTCTTGCAGATTGCCTCCAGTTGATCAACTAAGCAGTGGTAGAATTGCAAGCTCTGGTGCTCGTGGCCGCGGCGGGAGAGGGCGGCCTCGAAAGAATGCAGTTGTCGTAACTTCACACGGTCTATGCAATAGCCATCAGGCAACGCCAGAGTTAGTTAACACAGGGAAACTTGCATTACCTGCGGAATCAGAATCATTGCAGGATGCTGGAGTGAGTAGGAATTTAGTTCCTGGTGGAAATGATGTATCACCATTGACTGTTATCCATCCTGTATATGCTGGCACTACTGATGCATCGTTCGCACTGCCTGATGGTGATAATGTAGGCGGTGGACGAACTGTGGACTGTAGTGGTCGTGGCCGTGGTAGAAGAGGGCGTCCTCGCAAAGATGCTGCTGGTGCAACAACATCTGAACTTGCTGCGACTGTGCAGAATAAATTTTTGCGTGAACAGGTAGAGGGCAATGCTGTTGCTGAACCGGTTGCCATAGCCTCCGCCGGGGGGAGTTCCTCAGTCACTCCTACAGCAACTCCCCCTTCCGTAAAACAGCAGGTTAGTGATGTTATTGGCGGAAATTCATGTGCTCATGTTAATTGTTCCGCTATTATGCAATCTATGTGTTCCGATGCAATAATTCAGGTTTTCAGAGAAGGAGGTGAAGTCCCAGATAATGATGTTCGTCACTTCGAAAGTACTGGATCATGTAGAGGTGTAGTTAGTGGACTTAATGCGGTAGATTGTTTTGAAATTGCAAATGCTGTCAATGGGACATCTGCTTCAGAGATTTCAGGGGGGGGTCGTCGTGGTCGTGGTAGAAGAGGAAGACCCCGGAAAGTCGAAGCTGATTTGCCTCCGCATAAGGTCAATGATGGAGTTGGAGGAAGGACGGAGCGAGACAACAATCCAAAAGTATTTGATAATGTCCCGCGTGCCTGCAACCATTTTTTCCGTGATCAAATAGAAATAGCTGGTGTGTCCAAACTGGTGCACAATCCTTCCACTGGGGGTGGTCCATCTAATACTGTTATATCGTCTCCCTCAAATGTAACACAGCAGTCCATTCCCATGTCTCCCGTGATTGAAATACGGGAGGTTTCTGATGTTATTTCTCAAAGTTCATTGGCTGATGTTGTCGGTTGCGATGCCAGGCAAGTCAGACCGTCCGAATCTTGTAGTGTTGCAATGACTGTCGTTGCTGGTAGGAATGGTTCCGATGTTGAAAATATTGAATGTGGGATATCTGCTGAACAACTATCATGCAAGACTGGGCGTGGATGCGGTAGAAGAGGCAGACCTCGGAAAAATGAAGCTGTTGCAATTTCAGAGAGGCTAACTGTCCAGCCTGGACATGGGCCGGAGCGAGAGAACGGTGCCTTAATGTGTGATGTTAAGGCGGTAGTGCGGAATCAATTTTTCCGTGAACACATAGAATCCACTGCTGTAAGTGCACCGTTTAACACATCCGGTGCCGGAGATGGCACATCAGCTACTCCTAGAGCACCTACCCCCCCCCCCCCGGAAAAATGCAGGTCGCCAATGTTATTAGTGGAAATTCAGGTGTTGCTGCTGACTGTTCCAATGTCATGCAACCTATGTGTTCTGATGCATTGAATCAGGTATTGCGAGGACAAATTGATTCTTCTTCTGTAACTCCAACTGCTGACCGCAGGTGTTGTGGTGAAGTTACAGGCAATGATGTTCGCCACTGTACTGCAACTGAACCAGTGAGTAAGCTTGGTGTCGGTGATTGTCCGGTCACTGGAGATGATGTGACAGGGATAACTGCTGTACATATTTCACCTGGGGCTCGTCGTGAATGTCGCATAAGAGGAAGACCTCGGAAGAATGGATCGAGTGCAACTTCACACAATGATCCCAGTGGTCTTCAGAAAAAATTGCAGGGAACCAAAGATTCAACAGTCCCAAACAGCTCGAAGGTTGTAGCCAATCATTTTTTCCGTGATCAGGTAAATTCATTCACCATATCAACAAAAGGTTGCTATAGCTGTGAGAGGGAAGATTCGTCCACTGCTCATGAGGCTGCTCCTGTGATTGTGACAGAAGATGTCGCAAACATCACTCATGGAGAATCATCGGTTGACATTGTGCATTCCTATGGTTCACAATTTAATTATTCGGAAGCAGTAACTCATCGGCCAACTTTGTTGCCTGGAAGCGGTGGTAAAGAAGTACATAATGAACAAAATCAGACACCTAGAGCTGTTGTTCGTGATGGAGAAGACGTAAGCTGTAATGTTGCTAATGCAGACAAAGCAGCGAGTAGCGTGGCAACTTCAAGAAACTGTCGGAAGAGAGGTAGACCGTCAAAAGTTAATTCAAGTGCTTCTCCAGTATGTGAAAACAGAAGCAGTGTGAGTCCAAACAATAATCGAGAATGCAGAGGAGAGGAGCAAACTGTTGTGCCTCGGCCTCAGTGTGATTCGCAACGAAAGCACAGTGGAACGGGGAAAGTTCCGTCTCAGAGATTACGTAGACGTGGCATTGCATGTCTCCCGTCAAAACATTGCAGTCCAGCCTCCACAAATGCAGTTGGTACCTCATTGCCTCCGTCCACAGCAACTGCACAGCTAACGCCACATTCCGGATCTTCCCGGATTGTTGTGCGTCATGGTTTCTGTGTCACTGCTCTGGATGTGTACAACGGTCAGCAGAATCATGGGCTGGCATTTGCTCCTTCTAGCGTGACTACTGCTCCGTGTTCTCGCACAGCGCATGATTCATTTCCACCTGGCTTATTTCGCTATGCTGCAACTGAATCATCATCTGACATTCCTACATCATCGAAGACTATTGGTGAAGGTGGTTCATCATGCTCATTGTCAAGTGAGTCCAGCAAGCATCCTGCTGGTACTTCCACTGGCGCTAAACCATCGAGTGAGTATTATACTACTACTGATTTCATGATACTCCCCCTCTTGTCTGTTCACAGTATTGATTATTATTTTCAATGTGTCTGTCTTGCAGAGAAGAAGCGTAGAAAGAAGTGGCAACGTGATCCCCCCCCTCCTCCCTGTGAACCGAGCCGGCTACCCCAGCCAAGGATATGCCCTCATTGCCAGGCCAAACTTTTTGCGTATGAACCAGATGGATTTTGCTGCAGTTCGGGCCGAATTGTTCTTGCTGCACATGAAATTCCTGATACACTGGCTGCATTGCTACTGTCGGATAATGCAACAAGTCAGGAATTCAGAACTTCGATTCGTGCATACAACAGTTTATTTTCTTTCACATCTATGGGCGTGAAGAATGATCGTGAAATCCTCAAGAACAGCAAAGGAATTTATACATTCAGGGTTCAGGGTCAAATATATCATTACATCAATAACCTCGACCCCGGTGAGGAGACACCTCGATATCTGGAATTATATTTTTACGATCCTGCTTATCAATTACATTGTCGATCTCAGACGTTCAGCAATGTTGATCCATCTATTATTGCTTACCTGAGTGACATCCTGAAATCAAATCCCTATAATGAAAAATTCCAATCAATGTCTGAAACCCCTGATCTCATGGACTGTGATATACGTATTCGGTGTGATCCTGGATTGGATCAGAGAACCCATAACATGCCTACTTCAGATCAGGTTGCCGGCATTTGGATAGATGATGAATATCGTGCAGGCAAGTATTCGCGTGATATCTTGGTACAGCGAAAGAAGGGTGGGCCAGAACCAATCAAGTACCACTTGGGTTGCTACGACCCACTACAGTACCCGATTATGTTCCCTTATGGTCAACCTGGTTGGCATACTGGTATTGAGAAGAAACCTGCAAAGAATAGTCCCGCCAAAGGGCCGAAGAAGAAGAAGCGACGTTCAGGTTTGCACATGCCCAATGTTCTTCAATGACAGAATCTTCTCTTCTATGCAGACATATTTACATCATTTTTTAACTGTTATTTGGTTCGATGCAGGTAAAGAGGATGCAGAGTCAGAGATTCCAACTGTGACTTGTCGGCAGTACTACTGCTATCGTTTGCAAATTCGAAGCATGCGGCATTCCTCGATTTTATTTTTTGGTCGTCTGCTTCAACAATATATTGTTGACATGTACATCAAATTGGAAACAAGTCGACTTGACTATGTGCGCTTCAACCAAGATGATATTCGTGCAGAACTTTATCGAGGTATAATTGATAGTCTGGCAGCAGGAGAAACGAATCCTGAGAACATTGGTCGTCATGTTGTTCTACCGCCTTCATTTGTTGGGGGACCACGAGATATGAAGCGTCGTTATCAGGATGCAATGGCCCTCGTGCGTCAGTTTGGAAAGCCTGATTACTTTGTGACGATGACTTGCAATCCTAGATGGTCTGAAATCCAAGATGAGCTCTTGCCTCATGAGGAAGCATCGAATCGACCGGATTTAGTAGCTCGGATTTTCCGTGCGAAGGTAGTTGAGCTGAAACGTGATTTAGTTGAACGAGAAATTCTTGGACCGATTGCAGCTTATACGTATGTCATCGAGTATCAGAAACGTGGTCTTCCACATGTGCATTTCTTACTGATTCTCAAAAAGTTTGCGAAATTGATGCAACCTGATGAGTATGACAGGTATATCTCAGCTGAAATTCCTGATCCTGAGGTCAATCCTCATCTCTACAATGCCGTTGTCAGGCATATGATGCACGGTCCTTGTGGTGAACACAACAAGAACAATGTATGTATGCGGCCTCGTACTGGATGCAAGAACAGATATCCCCGCGATTTTTGCAATGCCACAAGAACTGGTGATAATTCGTTTGCTATTTATCGCCGACAGCGCAACGGTCGCACTGTTGAGGTTCGCGGAGCCACTCTTGATAATAGATGGGTCGTGCCTTACAATCCATATTTGCTGGCGAAATATGACTGCCACATAAATGTCGAGATTTGCTCAACAATCAAGGCAGTTAAATATCTGTACAAGTATATTTACAAAGGGCACGATAAAATTGCATTCCAGCTTGTGTCAAATCAAACAAGTGGTATTGATGAAATTGCAGCCTTTCAGTCTGCCAGGTGGATTTCACCTCCTGAAGCTGCATGGCGTATTTACAGTTTCCCGCTCAACGAGATGTATCCTTCTGTAATTGCACTTCCACTTCACCTCCCTGGCATGCAATCTATTTCCTTCGACAAATATACGAAGCTTCCATACATTGCAGCGGATAAGAAGTACGCAAAAACAATGTTGACGGAATATTTCGAAACAAATAAGCGTGACAAAAGTGCAAAGCGTTGGTTGTATAGTGAATTCCCACAACATTACGTGTGGAATAAGACAAATTTATGCTGGGAGGCTCGGAAGAAGGGCTACAGTATTGGACGTATTGTTGCTGCTAATCCTTCGGAGGGAGACCGCTTTTTTCTCCGATTATTACTGACTCATGTCCGAGGTGCTGAATCATACGAGCAGCTGCGAACAGTGAGGAATCACATATGTGAATCATATCGTGAGGCATGTGAGAAACTCGGTCTGCTGGAAAAAGACACAGCACTTGAAGATTGTTTAGAAGAAGCTGCGACTTTTCAAATGCCGCAAACATTGCGGCGTTTATTTGCCACTATCCTTGTGTACTGCCAGCCAGGCAATCCACGGTCTTTGTGGGATCGGATGTATATGAATCTATCTGAAGATTTCCGGAAAGAGAGGAGATGGAATGAAGCTCAAATTCTATTCAGAACTGTTAAAGGAGTGAATATATTTCTAGAGGCAATGGGGAGACAATTGATTGATTTTATTACTTCGTTACCAGTTAGTCAGAGTGAGGAAATGAGTTCCGTGAATCGGGAAATTGAAGAGGAATTGGCAGTGCCGATTCCAGCCGAAGATGTGGCTGCCATCGACCAGCTAAATAACGCGCAATCAGCAGCTTACAAAATAATCACAAATCACATCGACGAACTCAAAGGTGGATGTTTCTTCGTCGACGGACCAGGTGGCACGGGGAAAACTTTCCTGTACAGAGCTCTGCTGGCATATGTCCGCAGTAGTGGAGGGATTGCTCTGGCTACTGCTAGCACTGGTATTGCAGCCTCAAACTTGCCTGGTGGAAGAACTGCGCACTCTCGCTTCAAGCTCCCCTTGGATACCACGGATAAGAATACATGCAACATTGGAAAACAGACAGCTCTTGCTCACCTTATTCGTGAGGCCAAAGTTATCATATGGGATGAGGTGACGATGGCGAAGAAGCAGAATATAGAGGCTTTTGAATGTATGCTACGCGATATATGTTCCAATGAATCGCTATTTGGAGGTAAGGTCGTGGTCTTTGGAGGTGATTTCAGGCAGGTGCTGCCTGTCACGGTGCGTGCTACTAAGGAGGAATGTATCTCCAACAGCATTGTTGACTCACCTCTATGGGCCAGTATGCATTTGCTTTATCTAACGGAAAATATGCGTGCTGTTGACGATCCTACCTTCTGCCAATTTCTCTTGTCGATTGGAAATGGTAGTGTGCAGGATGTTGATGAAGCGACAATAGAGTTGCCAAAATCAATGATTGTGCCATTTATTGATGAAAGCATGTCAATAGATTTGTTTATTAAAGATGTATACTGCAATTTCCAATCTGACTGTTTGGACCCGCGGTACCTTACCGAAAGAGCAATTCTAACTCCTCGGAATGACTGCGTAGACCGAGTCAATGAAATTTTGCTGAGTAGATTTCCAGGGCAGTCCCATACATATAATAGCTTCGATCGATCTCTGCCAGAGAATCAGTCGACTCATCCAGTAGAATTCCTGCATACACTAACTCCCAATGGGATCCCACCTCACCACTTAGAATTGAAGCCAGGTTGTCCACTAATGTTGCTACGCAACCTTGACCCGTCATCTGGATTGTCAAATGGTGTCAAACTTATTTGCAAGGAGTTGTTGCCTAATGTAATATATGCTGAGATTGCAGTCGGTCCAAATAAGGGGAAATCCGTGTTCATTCCTCGAATCCCGCTCAGACCGTCCCAAACAGATCACTATCCCATAGAATTTGAGCGTAAACAATTTCCAGTTCGACTATGCTTCGCTATGACCATCAACAAGTCGCAGGGCCAAACTCTGAAACGTGTTGGTGTTTACCTACCGCAACCTGTATTCTCGCATGGTCAACTGTATGTGGCATTATCCAGAGCCAAGTTAGGGTCTGCAGTTAAAGTGTTAATCGAACCAATTGACGGGATTCAATTTAATTGCACAACACGAAATGTTGTGTATAAAGATCTGTTGCATAGAGCAACTCGCGTACACAGCACATTTTAAATTCCATTCATGGTTAGTGCTTGCCGGTTTCATCATGCGGAGATGCCACTCATGTGGTGTGCAGTAATATAATATAATGTCACCTGAAACAGACTTGATCATTAGTTAAAAATCTTGATATCTTATATACTAACACAATTCAAATGTCTTTTGTAGGAATTCATTGAAATCATGGAAGGTAAAACTTTGAAGTTGTCTGAATTGACGGATGAATGCAAAGAATGGAAACTCCGACTGCGGGTGGCCGAGAAATCACGAATATTGACAGGAAAGGCTTCCAACACAAAGTACCAGCGTTTTGTGCTCTGTGACAGTGAGGTTGTAATTAAATTTATGCAAAGATATTGATCAAATAATCTGACTGTTTGTTTCTTTTATTTTGCAAATGTAGTGTGCTGGTGCTGCTGTGTTCACAATTGTTATTCTCAAGCTTTCGGTTTCCACGTTCAATAATTTTTTATTCAAGTTGCAGGGAAAACAGATCCAGGCAACATCATTTGATGCAGATATACCCAACTTCGACAACAAGTTACATGTCTATCATTCGTACTGGTTTAGCAATGGTGTTGTGCGACCTGTTAATCCAAAGTACCCTTACATAGATCATGATTTCTCCCTTGTGCTTAACAAAGAAATGGAGGTAACCGCAATTGAAGATAAGGTGGACGAGGGCTGTGGCAGCAACTATAATTTGAAAAGTCTGGAAGAAGCTCGCACTCTGGTGAATTCCCGTGAGAAATTTGGTAGGTCATATGCACTGCTTTGCATAATTTGCACATAGATATTTCATATTAATATAAAGTGTTAAATGTTTCCCCATAATAAATACACACTTCTATTTGTATTGTTTGTATTTCACTATGATCATAGATGTTGCTGTCATCGTCATTGCTGTAATGTCCACAAAGACAGTACCCCGAAAAGATTCAGCAGGTCGTGCTCGAGTGAGGGATGTCATTGTTCTGGACGACTCGTAAGTACCCTGCCTCTGAGCATTGTTTGGTATTACGTAGTGTTCAAGTGTTGCTTCCTGGTGCGTGCAATTATTGAAGGCTATATTTACATATATCATTTCAGCGGTGTCCCAGTTTGTTTATCCTTATGGGATGATGCAACCACAACAGAAGGAGATAAACTAAATATACTGGCCAGTGCTCATCCAGTTGTAATTGCAACGAATGTGTGTTCAACAACATATCTGGGTAACTTTCCCTTAACATCAGTATTAATGAGTATGGAATTACAAGATTATGAACGGAATGGAAATATGACTGCATTACACGAAAACATAGCTTGCATAACATTATATTCATGTAATTGCTGTACATGTGTTTGTAGATTTTTCTCTGAGGACAACAATGTCCACTATGTTCCTGCACAATATCGAGGATCCAAGAGTTGACGAGTTGATCGACTGGTATATGAATACAACTATTTATACAGTTTCCAATTGCGACAACATGATATATTTCCCACATTTAATCTCATATCTGTTTCTCTCGTGTAGGCGTGATGCGAATTATCAGAAGATTGATAAACTGAGGAATCCTGAATTATTGTTGGCACAGAAGAATCCTAAGACAAAGAATACTGAATTCAAGTTGTCAAAGATTGCAGACCTCCCAGAAAAACCGGTATTTTGTCCACCTTAGTTATATCGTATTGTTGGGAATTTATTGTTATGTCCGGTTGACAGTCCTCTATATATATCCTGCAGTCTGCAGACACTGATATCTGGGTGAAAGTTTCAGTTCTTGCCTTACCTGAAACACAGAGACCGTGGTACCATTCTTGCAGTAAGTGTACTCGTGCAACAAGCTATGTAACTGGAGAGAAATTCAACTGTTCTGGTTGCCACAATTCTGATTGCACTTCCGTACCATGGTAATTTGATATAATTCTCTTCTATCCAACTTCAGCTGTATATTCAATCTCCAGTGACCAAATATAGAAGAGCAACTCTGAAACAGAAGAATGGGAATAAAACAAAAAGAGGAAACCTTTTTTTCTCCCAAAAAAAAAAAAAAAAAAAAAAAAACGCAGATAGAAAAAAAGTTTTGAATACATTCGTTTTTGCTTTGTAGGGGTCGTCTAGAAGTCCAAATTGGAGATGACACTGGAGAGCTGAATGTTGTCGTTTTCGGACATGGTGTCGAGGCTGTCCTGAAGAAAAGTGCTGTTATATTGTCAGCAATGACAGGAGATGTATGCTCGCTACACTTAAGGCTTGATTCGATAGTTTATTAATGTTATGGTTCATATGTTAGTGTGCTTTGTGAAGATAGTGCTAACTACAAAACATTGATTCATTTCAGGAACACAAGGAGCTATTACTTAAAGCTAATGAGTCAAGTGTTAAGAACATGTTCTATTTTCGACTTGCTGGCTCTACAAGCACGAACCGCAGAAGGGTCAACAAATGGAATGTTCGCCAAGTGGAGACGGCATAGTTGAACACAATGCCAGTGTATGCGCCCAACTGCAGATCAAGTATGCAACCACATGTGTACATAGAAGCATTACTACAATAGAAGCTCTGATGTGATCCACCAGCACTACAACTTTTGTTCAGCTGGAAAAAATGCAAGGAGATAACATCATGGTAATGTTCCATTGTTGTCTCCCTGCCTTTTTCCCCCCCCCCCTCCCCCCCCCCCCTTTTTTTCCCAAAAACTATTGCATCTTTGAACAGATTCGTCCTCTGCCTTACGTTTAATATTAATCTATATTAAGTTCTCCATGTTTACAATTGCAGTCAATTAAACTAATATTCCATATTACAACAAGTTACAGTTGCAGGGATATAATACTAATACATATGTATACTATAATAGCTTGTACACAGAGTAAGAACAATAAACAATCCTTGGAAATTTTGGTGAGGAAGATAGAAAGAGGAAAAAAAGAAAAGTGAAAAAACCAAGAAAAAAAAAAAAAATTAAAAAAAAAAAAAGAGTTCCATCAGTTATTAGATTTCATAAGCAACACAAAATATTCTTGTCTACATTTAGTACACATGCTTCAAGATGACTTCAAAGGCCTGCACTTTCTAGGTCTCCTATATAATGTTACAAGATTGACTGTAAGCATTTCATGAACTATTTCTCAATCTATTCACCATGTCAGGCTACAATTCTGATGAAGAGCATTCTTGCTGGAATTTAACCACCTTGCTAACAGACCTTCCCACCACTGCAATAAGCATCCCAGCTGGGAGCTATGTTCACATCTTCTCACCCAACAACACAGTGCAGCCTAACATGAGCTCACCCTATCATCCAATGACTGGAAACACAATGTATAATGCCGGAAATCACCAATTTCACGTTATTCACAGCCCGACATCACCAATTTTCCGTGCATCGCCTCCCAGTGGCAACGAATTTATGCATGCAGCTTACGGTGTTGGTGTAGCACTTTCTCACAGTCCGCAAAATTGTCACTGGAACAGTCCCCCAATGCGAAGTCCAGGGTCACCAGTCTTCTATGCATCGCCGCCTACTTGTACAGATTTCCTCCATGGTTCATACAATACAGGTATTCCCGTACCAAATTCCCCTCCACAATATAATTATTACAACTCCATTGCATCTCCCCAGTATCAGTACTCCCCTCTTTCATCAAATATTCACCCTCAATCACATTCATACTCAGCTTCACCACAGAATTATGGTTCACCAATTCCAATACCAGACCATCAAGTATTAATACCTTTACATTTCCCTACCCACACATCAGATTGCCTTCCGCAAATCACTGAGCAAGCTTTGGTATACCAAAGTGATCTGCAATCAACCTATGCTTCGGACAATGCTGATGATGAATGTATATTCTTCCTCGAAAACTTGCCTCCTCCGAGACAACAGAATCCATATTTGAGTTCTACACCAGGTCATCATACTTTTACGAACCCAGGTAACGGCAATGAAACTGGATCCTCTTCTTCAACTAGCAAGAAGATCCGCTCCCCATCTACGTCATCTCTTAGAATCCACTGGTCACCTCCTGCAAAACATATCATTAAACTAAATTTCGATGGGGGATTCTACTGCGACTACAAACGTCCAACCTGGCCAACCATAGTTCGTGCTGGTCTATATCGGAATTGTGCAGGAGATTGTGTGTATGCCTTCGCTGAAATTGAGCATGAGAAGAACTCTGACTTTGCAGAGGCATCAGCACTGTGCAAAGGTTTGAAGTATGCATTAGATCGGAACTGGCTTGATATATGGGCAGAGGGCGATGCTAAAAACATTATTGACCACATAACTGGTGTGTGTTCTCATGTTTTCCCAGAAGACGTTTGTGCCGAAATCGAAGAAATTAAAGAACTACAAAAAAAATTCAAATCATGTTTGATAACATTCATCCATCGTGAAGGTAACTCTGCGGCAGATGCACTCTGTGTAGCTTTCAAACATCACGATGGATGTTATGCATTCGAAACAACGGGTCTACCTGAACGTGTTCAGGATATTGTCGAGCAAGAAAAAAAAGGGAAAACATACCGTAGAGCGTAGTAACCGGTTCTAGCATTTGTACCTGGTTCATTTTGTAACACTAGCATCATGAATAATTTGTGTAATGTAATGTTGTTAATTTCGGCGAATTCAGATACTCTTACCAATCCACGTTCACATTGGAATTTGGCTAAGTAGTGTTCACTCACCAAAAAGGAAATTACAATAAAAGAGAAAAAAAAGAAATAAAAAAACAAAAAAAAAAGGTCTTTTATAATACTCCGTTCAATATTTACACGAATCTACTTATTTACACAATGAATTCATCTGGGAATGGAGCTGTATATAAACTGAAGTACTATCCCAGACAAATCAATTGTTGCTGTGTATAATATAATATACATCTAATTACATATATTACGACATATGCACAAAAATCAATTTATTTTGTTATCTGTACTACACTTTCTAATGAATACGCCCACAAATCATCAGAAATGCAACGTATCAAATTTATAGCTACATTCCACAAAATTGCAATAATACTATGACTAATATTTCTTATATTAATTAGAATATGTGGTAATTTATGGCTTCTAGCCAGAAAGTAGGAAACAGTTAGAAAGAATAGATATCCCTACTGCTATTGAAATGAATGCAGCACATTGGGATAGATAATTCAAGGCAATGTGAGTAAGCAATTACATGAGGCAACAGCACAGGTTCCATGCATGCCACACATGTGGCTGCTAAATTCTGCTTGACAATCATGACTTTGTACGAACCAATGCATCAGCTCACCCAATACACCTATACTGTGATTGGTATTCCTAAAAAGTAAAAGATCTGGTTGTCGACACTTGTCAATAGAAGTCTGAAATTTCTTGGAGACCAAGTTAAAAGAACACATATAAATTAGTATTCCACAATTTCAACTATTTGCCGAGCAACACTTCAAGGTAACCATTATATACTAGCATAAATTGAAGATATTGTTTCCACATACACAAATCTAACAAACTTATTTTACAATGTGCAGATAAATAAGAGAAGTATAATCTGGATGCAAGGTTAGTGTCCACTTCTGTATTGCCAGGTCAACCACGTGTGTTGTGCTCGTAATCCACGTTAGTAAGTTATATACTGCAACAACTCACCATTACAATATATATACCTTATTTCAGTTTGTGATTATTGAAATTACGACAGATATATTTCAATGGAAAGCTGCCGTAACACCGGAAATGAGCAAAACGTAACCGAGGAAACACGCAGCATCCCAAGAGGAAGGGCCGAGGGAGCAGCTATCTGTCGCAAACTATTCAACAGTGGTAAAAATGTTGATGAAATGATCACAGATACTGAAAAGGAAATTCAACGAGTGGAGCGTCAAATACAAATACTGGGAAAAGTAACCTTTCTCAAGCAACAGCAGCTCGAGATCCAGATGCAATTTCTTGAAAAACTGCAGCGAATGAGCATTGCCAGTCGGCGGTCGGTAACATCCAGCACGTCATCATCGGGATCCAAGCGAAAACGATATCCAACAACCGCAGGAGAGGATTAGTAGAAAATGAATCTGTTAACATATTCTGGATGTTTGATTTTAAATGTTGTTTTTACGGTACTCTTGCAATTTCATGTTGCAGCCATTTCGTAGTAACTTATGCCTCATAATTTTGGGATGTCAACAACTTATAACATCTCTTTCCTTTTTTCTTTCTTTTTTGGCACTCTAATTTTCCACTCTTTTTTTTTAATTTTTTTATTCTTTTTTTTTCCCCCTGGATTTTTCTTTTCCCCCTTCTTTCAACTTCTTCTCCTTCCGTTTTGATGTGCATCTTTTTTTCTTTCCAACAACTTCCATTTGAACTAGATGAAATTCATTAGTTCAGAACATTAAAAAATAATGTCAGTAAGCAAAAACCTTGATCAAGATTATTACACATGACAGCCAATATAGTGTCTATGGACACCCAATTTGTGAAATACAATGAAAAATAACATTATTAAAATTTATCACTGATACCTCAAAAGCAGAGATAACTTTATGATTTGAAAAAACAACATCCACATCCTACATTTACAACTACCCAACTTCATTGTGCTGGTAAGAAGGCCTTTCAACTTCATCCTCCAAGCCAAATCTCCCGTGATTTCTAACTTTTCTCTAACAGGTATTACAACTTATATCGCAATGATAATTTCGAACAGGTACTGGATATCATACCGTATTTGTCACAGCGATCTACTTATTCACAGTATTCCTATTCGTGATTGTTTAGGTCGGGAATCCTCCAACTTCATTCATCAGATCTCAGCGACTCACAAGTTCACTCTACAGGTACCTGATTCCAAATAGCATCTTCTTTATCTGTGTAATCGCTCACAGGAAGAAATCTATATTACTCATATTCAGTCCCTTTTCTGAACAAATGATTGGCATTTATCGGGTGCTACTGTTTTCATATGTTATATTAGTGATTTCTATTCCAGATCTGCTACCAATGTCTTGATCTATAAATAGTACACTCCACATAGCGACGAAATCTGTCTGATTGGTACACAATGGAAATAGATATATTTGTTGATAAGAGGTTCATCTTTAGTTTCAATTGAAGACACACATTGGTATATTTGGCTGGATAATGAGAGTAAAAAAAAAAAAAAAAAATAAAGAAGAAAGAATAAATTAAAAAAAAAATGATTAGGATAAAAAATGTTGTGAAATTGTAAGTACAAGATTCATGAATTTAATGTTGTTAATCTGACTAATAGATTAAATTGTAGTCATGTGGAATGTGATTATAGCAATAATTGTAAGTACAAGATTCATGGATCTACTGTTGTTAATCTCGCTAATAGATCAGCTTCGAAAGACAGCCTTTTCAGGTATATACAATTTAGCTTACGCGTAAAATAGCAACCATAATTTACCCAATACATATAGGCCACTGAGTCATATGGAACGTCATTATACCAATACATATAGGCTTCCCACTACTGAAATACTGATTATTTAGTACAAATTTACAGTAGTCCAGATATCTCAATTTTGGTAACATAACAGGTCACTAAACAAAAAACTTATTGGTGTAACTCCGTAAACCAAAAACAGTTCATATTGAATCATGTTAAGTGCACTTAATTTCTACCAGATAGTTTTGACTGAAGATTTTTATTTTACGTACGAAGAGTTATAAACAAATAGCATCAGTCTGTGAATTCAGTACGATGTGGCTCAGAAAATATCTCGTGCAAATGAACTCACACGTACATTAATCATTCGTAGTTTCAGTAAATAATCATAGATGTATTTCAACCCCCATATCACAACTTCTGATCAACCGATTGCTGATGTAGCATAAATGAAGAGAACGCATTAACATGCATATGTTTAAGATCGTCTCCTCTGTACCACATTCAGTAATACAGATTACTATATTCCTCTTGCAGCTATCTGGAAATGAAATTCTTCCGAGTTATCACGGATCGAGATGAAGACAACAACAACTTGGTAGGCCTTAAGTCACATATATATGTGTGCATATATACACATGTATATGTGTGTCTTTTAGAAAGAAATTGGATTGAATAACACTAATATTAATTTTAATAAGAGATGGTTTTATTAAAGATTTCGAGCATCTATTCACTGCAGCGACTGCCAGATGACTTTGTGGAACATCATCGATCCGATCTTGGAATTAATGCAGAGCTTGTAGTCCCAGATGGCCGAGTGTGGGAGATAAAAATGAAAAGTAGAGGTAACGACATATATTTGACAACAGGGTGGAAGGAATTTGCAGCTCATTATTCGCTCTCATTCGGGCACATGTTGACTTTCAAGTATGAGGGACATTCCAAATTCAAAGTGACAATCTATGGTCTCGGTACATCAGAGTTAAATTACAGTGCTGGAGGTTCTATCCTGAATGCAAGAAAGTGTGCAGCTACTCGTGCATTGAATAAGGCTAATTCTTACAAGGCTCACTGCAACAAGCCATGTTTCGCTGTTGAAATACAGAAGTCCCATTTGGAATCTTCTGGCGGACTGGTAAACTTTCAATGTTAAATTTAATTTATAACGGCATTGTATTCAATTGCAACGATAGCGACTGACAATCTCATGTTTACATTACAGAATATACCAATTAAGTTCAGCAGGGCATACTTGAAAGAGCGGACAACAGTTGTGTACATTACAGGGACTTCTGGTAATACAACTTGGACTTGCCGTTGCAAATACCCAGGTGGAGAGAACAGCGATAAGAGACGAGTGTCTTGGTATCAATTTGCCAGAAGCGCTAATGTACGTACTGGGGATGCATGTGCCGTGGAATTAGTTGATTCGAGCATGCCTAAATTTAGGGTGAAAGTGTTTCCAGCATAGTCTCAACGTATGCCAGTACTCTGTACTAAGAATATCCAGACATTTCTTTAAACATCGTCATTCTGTCAACCTGTTCCAGTATTATTCTATGTTATTATCTTTGCAAAAACATAACAAACTAATGTTGCAATGTAACTATAACTTTGATGACATGCATCATGCTATGGTGTGCTTAATATCTAATGCATTAAGTTACATTATGTTTCATATATATTGTGACATATCAAAGTAACAATCTCTGTTACCTTTTAATTCAACTGAAATTGGCATGTTCAATCACAACCTACCTCAACAATTCCAGCTGTAGTAATAATAAAGGCAAATCTTGCACACAAATAACAACAGTATTTCAAATGTCAAATTGGATTGAATACTATCAGACTATAATATCAGACTCTAACACTCACATGCTGTTGTACAATTCAATGCCTCGAGATTCCACACATGCAAACTTCAAATAATGCATTTGTTGTAATATCTACCACATCATGAACATGAACTACATCTGCTCACATACTGAATCTGCACACACAAAGTCACAGATATTGAACGGTTGGCAGAGGTCTCTACAGAGCATCTCTTTTCAATTTCAGATGCAAATAGGTAAGAAGCTTCCAAATATCTCATTGATATATGAACCCTCTTGGAATGCACTTGCTGATCAGATAGTGCAGAAGTAGTTGTGATCATGTGACCATCTCTGCAAATTGCACAATAAATTAACTACAAATGTGAATTGTCAATTCAAGACATGATCAACACATAGGAAATAACAGGATGAAAATTCAACTTGCAATGGTTACATCGAATTTAGAAATTACATTAATTATAGATTGCAGAATATGTGACCACAGGTATACAAGACCTAACTATATAAGAACTGCTTCCCATGTCTACAATCAGTATCAAATTGCAAGCAATACAATTCAGATTCAGAAGTTGAATCAATATACAACTAACAAATCTGTTGTATACTGAAGATGATGCCGTCCAAGATTGCAGATGTTCGTGCGTCACTGGTAAAGTTAGAAAACCTCAAATTATTGTTATCACAGAATCAGTAAAATTCCAGGCTATCCATCTATGTGTTAATATTTTTGATCTGCATATACTTTCATCTTCGGAATTTACAATAAGTATTTTCTACATACAATCTTTAACGGAATTCTTCTTCTTGCATGTACCGGCCCTTTGGTTTCCAATCTCTCTTCTTAATCATAATTTAACTTCATTCAAACTTCTTTATTTCATAATGCATCGTTCTGATTTCTGTTTCTCCGGCCTCATCCAACACTGAGAAGCCTATGTATGAAGAAGCTTGGCTTAGGGTATCAACACGTATCTTTCCGACAAGTCAAACCACTTGGTTCAATGCATGTAACCGTTGCAATCGTGAACGTCGACGTCCATACTGTCCCGTATGTAATGACATACAATGCGACACAAGCCCCAGGTTAATTATTTCACACCTGATGAATACATTAAAATTAACAAAATTCATTGGTTACAATTGCACACTACCAATTGACACATCACATGTACATTCATGTATAATATGATTACATACCATTTTCACAGATGCCGCCTTATAGTGGAACTGCGAGATGACACTGGAATAATGGATGTAATGATTTTCGGCCAGGCTGCGGAGACCCTTCTCCGAAACACAGCTGAAAATCTAGCAACAATGACACCACAGGTATTACCTAATTTGCCCCGAACAACTACAACCACAGCGCGGTACTTACTCATATGAAATATACAGCTGCTCATGGTTATGTAATACACAAATAACGGCATTATTTTCTCAGGAACAAGAAGCTCTACTGGTTGGCTTGAACATGGAAAATGCAAATGACAATGTGTATGTTCGTGTGTTCAAATGCACGCCGCCAAACAACCACAGGGTAACTAAATGGGTTGTGAAAGAAGTTCAGTATGCATGGTAAACAGATTGATATTCCATGCACAGTCGAAGATAATGCTGCTCAGTATCTGAAGAATAAGACGGCCGAATGTTTGTCACATTGCTGCTACAGTGCATTGCACTGTTCACAATGATGTTTCCTCTTTGTTCTGTTATGTTATAAATTGTACCGCTTTCTGCTTTTACCGCAAGTAATAATAAAACGATATGAAGAAATCATATCTGCCGTTATAATGTTACAACGTCCTCAGTCAATTTAATATTTACACAATTTCTTTCGTCGATGACCGACTATAATCTGAACCTGTAATGAAGGACACCTGTTAATGAAAAACTTCAGTAACTTCAGTGTTTTGGATATGGCATCAGTTTGCACATGTTAGATAGCGTTTACACAGAGAGTCAGCATCCTATATACACATATTCATACCACTTATAATAAAAACCCTCTGTCATACATGTGAACAATGAGAGCATAGTTTACGGAACTGTTGTTGTCCATACACACATTCATACCACATAAGAATCCAATGACAGTGACTGAGTGGTGAATGTATAAACAGTCAAATTAAAAGAAACAAATTGCCTGACAAAGTCACGGACCAATTGTCCTGTTTTATCTGGCATTATCTGTCATGCATTTCACCTCAACTCTTCTATATCAAACCTATAGATCCATTATTCAACATAACAAGGAACATAAACTATCTATTCATAGAATAAACAGCTACAATGTCAAGACACAGAAGAGCAGTCTCTGAGGAAGAAGTAAGCAGTAATGAAACTATTGCAAGCTCCTCAGCTTCAAGTCCATCACTCTCGCAGTTTGTTACAGCAGCAACTCGATTTCAAGAAACACCTCCGCCTCCGATTTTGACTCCTCGCAGTAAGTTTGTTACCATGTTTTGCTATCTACGGTACTTTCAAAATGTAATGCGGCCACAATATTCTATGATATTAGTTAGCCAACGACATATCATGTTTTCTTCGACATTAATTAAAATATAAACCTGATATATATCTTAATACTCATTTCTCTACCTTGAAGGAGTTATAAGGATAAGTGTGCATGGTTTCATCTCACCGGTAACCAATACCGGTGGAATCGGTGGTGTCTGCCGCGATGACAATGAAAACTGGCAGCTTGGTTTCATAGGAAGAATTGATGGGGTCTCTCAATTGGAAAGTGAGCTGTGGGCAATTTATCAAGGTATTCATTCGGCTTATGAAAATGAGTGGAAAGAAATCAAGATTGAGACTTCCAACTATGAGGCCAGCAAAATCTTTCATCTGCAGACTACTGCTCCACTATCAATGAGGCAGGAGATCCATGATGGATATGCATTGCTCAGACGCATGAAAATAGCCTTGATCCCTATCGAAAAACTGGACAACAGTGTCGCACAGCAGCTTGCCTCTATGGGATCTCAACAAAGTGATCGTTTCAAAATATTATATGATGCTCCAGATATTATTCAAGATCTAATTGTTGAGGACAAATTAGAAAGTTGTAAGCGTTACACCTCCTCAACTGACACAGACTAATGCAATCTCATCTTTACAACAATTACGTTGCTCTATCCGTTGTATTCTGTAATTCTCATCTTCAAATAACTAACAGCTATGTGAATAGTTTGTGTTTCACTTGTCATTGTTAGTTAACTTAATTTATTTATATTATAACATTGATATAAATGTAATGACCTGATTCCTGGTCAATTCAAGCCCAAAAACCCATATGTCAACTAATATACGTTGCCTGATCAAACGGCTCATTATTAGGTCATGATGAAATTGTTCTACTAATTCACAGTGCATTGCTTCCATTATCCGTCATATGTCTGATGTATAAAACATCAACTAATATACATTGTAGCACCAGTGGTATGAACTGACGACGTACAGTGAATACCAGTGAACTCCATTTAACACCGTAAAACATGTGACTTATCAATGAAGGGGATGTTAAAAACAAGGGAGAGGGAAAAGAACAAAACCACACAGATTAATGCAATCTGATATCCCGACAATCTTCAGTCATGACAAAGTGATCGTTACAAAATATTATTTGATGCTCCAAATATTGTTCAAGATCTAATTGCCGAGGACAAGTTAGAAATTTGTAAGCATTAAACCTCCTCTCAAGACACAAGCTACAACAATTACGTCCCTCGATGCATGTTATTTTCTAATTTTGATGTTCAAATAAATAATAGTTATGTGAAGAGTTTCTAATTCACTCACTTAAGAGCTGTTATTTCATTTTATTTACCCATTTGAGAAGATTGCTATCCAGTCGTATTTTCGAGTTCTCTTGCACTGAAGGGTCAGCAAAGCTGTAAATATAATCTTGCGAATACATCGTACTGTATATCTACGCTTGCCTCCAAACATATTAATAATTAACACATCAAATTTACGATCACTAAATCTATTGAAAATAAACTATTTCTGGCATCAAATGTACGTATTGGTCGAGACCGGATAACACAAGTACATAATCACGCCATTGTAACCACAGCAAAACTGCTTCGTAACTTACTACGTTCCGCTCAATCCATCATTAGAAATGCTTAAAACTGCTATGATTCCATATTCTGATTTATCATTCATCTAATATGCTATAATTACTCCGATACAATAAATTCATTGATGTTATATGCAAACTTCTAAATGATGCGTGTTTCAGATTGGACAACAAACCAATGTAAACAAACATTAAATTAACTGAAATAAAAAAATGCATTCATAGATAAAATATACTCCACGATTACATAGGTTTGCATAACTAATCCAACCTAAACATTCCCCAACATCATCATACTCATGATAAAAACTAACATCAAACTACAGTTGACTGGAACAGAATACCGGAAGATGCAAGACCTTCTACACCTTCGGCTTCTTCTGGGACGAACCAACAACGCTATCATCTCTCTTCTTCCTCTTCCCACCCTGCTCTTCTGTACCATCCGGTGGAGAATTCGCTTTCTTCCTCCGCGAACCTTCACTGCCTTTGCCTTTAACTTTCTTTTTCTTCTTTGTGCCGTGATGATAAGTACAGGTCCAATTATTTGGAAAAGAAGAAGCTGTGTCAAGGCGCCAGAATTCATCTTTGTCCGATGCATCTGAATAGATTGTTGACTCCGACCCCTTCCCAATCACATACGTATTATCATGCCAACTCTCCCACGAAGATATACCCTCTGATAACTCCAAGTCACTATCATATTTCTCACTTCTCTTCGTCTTCTTCTTCATGCTCTTCTTGGCAACCTTCCTGACCTTACTATCACTACTTTCTTTACCAGAATCCATTGCTGTACTATATGTTATTACTACAACAAATTGGTTGTGGTTATATACAATTTCTGAATATGAATGTGAAAAGACCGTTGCAACTGTTCACGTCCATTCAAAGAACTTATTACCGTGCATCTTCTAAGAGACACGTCTGTATTAAATGCACACTTTGAATCAATCAGAAAATATTGCAAACCCCACTAAATCTACCGGCGAAATCTTCAACACACACGAAACGATAGATCTTAATGATGAAACGTAAATCAAAAGGAATCAGAGGGTGACTTATTGGAGAGGAAACTAGGCGTTGACAATAGATTAGGGTTTGAGGTTATAATTGTGTTTTCCTGGTGGTAGCGGGGCAATTAAGACCTCTGTAAGAGCAGCAGAGTCTAATTATGAGTATCAATTTTAAGGAAGTATTTTCCATGATATCTATTTTAAAACCAAGAAAATAAAGTACGAAGCTATTGTATCACAAACACACATTTGTAAATATAATTAGTTTTTCTTTGAAGGAAAATATGTGTGATCAAATACACGTTCACTGACATTAGTAAATATCAATATCAATTTCGTCGGCCGTGATTACTACATGTAATATCAATTTGTTGCATCAAACCATAGATTTTGATGTCCTCTTCTTAGAAAAAATTAAAGAACAATTTGTACTATGATATCCTCTTGTTAGAAAAAATTAAAAACAATTTGTACTATACTCTTTCTGCGACACATGAATTCCAATTACACGTACGATGACACAATTGTCAACCTCCAAACCGTACGGCAACGCCCGGTGCAATGGCACGCCGCGCGCAACGCGCGCGGAGTGAACCTAGTATTACATAAGTACATAACTCCATTTAACGAATGTGCTGGAGACTAGAATTGATTTATTACTGATTTTGTTCAATCTTGTTATGGAAATAAACATATTTATACTATATACTATTTGAGACTGAGTTCTTTGAGAGATTGCATGTGGCATTGCAGTTTAAATATTGTTGAAGTTAATAAAAAAAATTAATTTAAGAAGTGGAAATTTAAAAATGACGCCGAAGTTAAAATTTTAAAAATAATGAAATTGAAATTTCAAAAATGGTGCCGAAGTTAAAATTTTAGAACGGTGTAACTTTTCGAAGTTATATAAGTAGTCAAAAAGGTTGAGGTGCATTGAATTTTCGGAATTGGAAATATCCAAATAAGAGGCTCAAAATTACCGTTATTGAAATCATTGAATTGTATGTGTATGTAAAAAATTAATTATACATTATATTAATCACAATTGGACATTCAATCTCATTGATTGCAATAATTTTTAATTATTTTTTATTTCGAAAATACCTCATACCCTTAGGCCTCGTTTGGGTAAAGGATATTGTATGTAGGAATACGACTTATGCTGGGATATGAGCAAGGATATGAATACTGTCTGATAAGCCCTGATAAGATGTGTTGGCTGTCTGTGTTTGGGTGTTGTCGGATATGAAGCAGGATACGAAGCAGTGTATGTGCCAAAATAACTGTAATACCCTGAGTAATGTTATTTAGTATAAAAGATTGTATATTTCAAATGGATGAGAAAAAATGTATACAAAATGTAGCAGTATTTATGTTTATATTATAATACTCTTTTCTCTACACAATAGTGACGTTGTCACCGTATGTTGGATAAATGGACTAATATTGCTCTCGTCTATTGGCATGAATAGTTAAATTACACATGTCGATCACATTATAATTGTGTTTCCGATTCATTCATAATTTGACAAGGGAGTATCATTACTCTTATAAATACGCAAAATAAACTTGTAGTAACATGCAAACATAACAAATATTCATGGATACGACATGGCCATTGTAAAATAAGGAGTCTAAATTACTAGTACTTATTGGCAAAATTGTCACGGTGTTACAAAACCTACAATAAACAAGTTTAATCAAACCAACGTATTTCACCAAGCAGGGTAAAATGTCTTCATATTTAGCTCAACCATACATACGCAAATAAAATTATGCAATCCCAAAATAATAGTTATCAAAACCATAAGGACCTCCTCCAAAATAAAGGTCATTGTGTTCACATGTGTAGTTGATTTATTTTGTTTCTCAAATCAATTCATTAGGGAAGAAAGTGAGAAGAGGGAGGCCTATAAAAATAAGTGCGTCAACCTACTAGCAAGGGTAGGAAATTAGATAGTTTGTGGGGGTATTTTTGTCCACCTACTAACATCCTAATATGCTATATTTTCTTATCCGAGCTTATACCTCCATGTTGGTGGTATAAAATTTGTTCATTAAAAGCTCCATCAGCATAAGGCAACATAACTTATCCCCTCTCTTATCCAGCACCCAAACACTTGATAAAATAAGAGAGGGTATAACTTATCTTATGCTCCCTCCTTATCCTCTACCCAAACGAGGCCTTAAACCTATTTACAAAAAAGTCTCCATTGATGACACTAATTATTGCCTACAAATTGTTAATCACATTAATTTCCAATAAACACACATACGAATGTTTAAATCATTGAAATTTCCGTATATATAGTCAGGAAACGAAGTTATGCTTACAAAGTTACAAGTTAGTTCTCTATTTTCTTTGTTTTGCTTTGCGTTATGTTCATGCGTGCTTTTACTCTGTTGATATTTCTTATTCTTATTCTTTTGTCTGATTTAAATTAGAAACTTTAAGAGTGCATATAAGCGCTCCAAATAGAGTTTTGATCACTCCTTGCAAATTCCATACCCGAAGTTCAAAAAAATGTAATTTATTTTGTGTTCTAAGTCAAAACCTACAAATTCATTTGTTATCTTATTTTTCTTATACATAGACATGTTTTACTCTTAGTATCATGTTAAAATTTCATCTCTTTTACATACAAAATTCTATTCTTTGGTATTTTTATAATTTATAAGGTATTTTTTTTTTGCAGGGAGTTCTTTTTAGTGGTGAATGATTGAAGCTTCATGTGGCGTTTCGAAGATGTACGAAGCTGGATAATCGAAATTGCATTGATCCATTAAGTATCGAGTGTTGAGAGTGAACGTGAAGTCAGTGATTTATTATTATGTATGATTTTTCCCTACAAGTAAATTAATTAGTTGACATTCTAATGTCAACCTCTTCATTTGTTTGATTTCCTATGTATATGATGCTTATATATTTTTATTCCACAAACATGTAAATTTTTTCACTTAAAGGTACCATGATAGTAAATTTATATCATGGTACATGTCGATTTTATAGCAAGGTCACCTTTTTCTTAGCATTTTTGTACCGCGTTTGAAAATAATGTCTACATTTATGCCTACAGTTTTTTCTCATTGAATGCCAGAAAATGAAATCATGTCATCAAGTTTTCTCAGCTTCATTGTTACCTACAAAAACGCAACAAGTGTTTCAATTAATGACATGAACATTCTGTGTTTTGTTTTAGTAGATTTACCAAGTATGAATTGACAGATTGTTTAATTACCGTCTAGACTGAGGTTTGAATGAATATATGAGGGGAAGAGGTTATGAGAGGATTTGAAGTCAAATTTTTTTATTTTTTATAGGCTTAATTATTTAATGCATACCCCCAATTTGTCAAAACTATCACAGTGCAACCCTCAGTTCTAAAACAAGCTGATTGCATGCCCCATTTACAGAAAATGCATCCTTGTCAAACTCGAAATAAAATTTCATCGCAAAATTAATATACTTGGAGGGAATTATTTCACAAAATGTGACGATTTTTATCATAGAAGATGTGAACTTTATGAAAATACCTTCGTCCATTTTGAATTTTATGATTAAATTTCGTTCTCAGTTTGATATTGACATTTTTGTTTGCAAATGGCGAATACGGTCAGCTAGTTCTAGAACTAGGGGTTGCATTGTGATAGTTTTGGAAAATTGGGGGTGTGTATTAAGTAATTAAGCCTTTTTTATAATAGAAACTGGAACCCTTCAACGGAAATAACAACACCTAGAAGGCTACCATCTTCAGGATCACCGGAGAGCTAGAGGAAATTGAAGAGGGCTTCAATGCATGAACGACAATTCTTAGCTCTTATTTTCGCAAGTGAACGATAAAGTAATAAAGTAGAATATTTTACGACTCATATATCGGACCCACGAGAACATTTTTAGATTTTACTGTAGATAATTAGAACTAATAGCAAAGTTGTAAAAGGAATGAATATTTGTGATTGTGATTACTAAGCTAAAGTGCAGTAAATAAATAACAGTAAATAAAGTGTCTATTTTTTTGGTGTAAATTTTCAGAAACTGATGAGTTAAAGTCCAGGCTCCAGGTCCCCTACGATTACTATTCATCTTTACAGTTTATCTTGATTTCAGAAACACACAGCGGTTTTGTTTACGCCAGCATACCAGTTATGCAATCTCTTCTCGGTCTCATGCACCTATCACTCCCCTCCAGATTTGCAGGTCCTCTCAATCCACCTCGATCTGCAGGTTTGTTCTAAGGCTTCTAGGGTTATAGGTTCTCATCTCGGTCGCCCCCTAAACGTCTAGCAGTTGGTCTAATGCTTCTTTGGCTAATCCTCTGATTCTCTTCTCCTCTCGGTCCATCAAGGCACGGTACAAAATCCTGTCTTCTTTTCCAAACTCTCACTGGCCACTCTCGCCCACCAGATCCTGTCTGTAGCATTCCTAGTTGATCAGACCGTTCATGCAAAATATAAAAACCGAAGAAAAAATAATTAACAACCCAATACTGTATTAAGACTTAAACCAGTCATGAATCTGATAATAAAAAACAAACTAAGTTGCTGAATGTAATACCCCGTTTAATTGGTAGGGGTAAAATGGTCATTATAGTAGCATAATAATAACTTTATTGACAAAATAATGTTTGAATATATTTTTGAGTGTTATTTGCAGAAAATTTTAGAATAGTTATTAGATTAACAATCGTGAAGTAATACGATAACGTTTCGTAGATTTAGTTAAAGTTATAATTTTAAACGCGTACCCGACCACCGCGAGACTGGGTGAACTTGTCACACCCAATCACTAGTAGCTAAAGTACCTCACATACACACTATAACTCCTCCCTCTGTCACATCTTCACCCAACTTTGCCTTCACGGCAAAACAAAATTTCACCGCCTCCAAACCTTCACAACCGCCTCAACACCCTTCGTGAGGCTTCTCATGGCCCTCAACTCCTTGGCCACCAAGCAACCAGCCTATATAAGGCCCTCACCAGCAGCCACCACCTCCACACAGCACCAGCAGCCACCTCCAACGCCACCACCTTCACCACCGTCAACATCATCATCACCACCATTGTTGTAGATTCGGCAGAAACCCACCACCATCACCACTTTCATCTATCTCTCTCCCTCACTACCTATCTTCCACCAGAAACCAACAGCAGCAGCAGAGGAAGAGTGGTAGCAGCCACCCCTCTACCGCTGCAACCATCACTTCCGGCAACAAGTACCACCAAGCAAACCCCCCAGCACTTTCACCCTCTGCTTCGTCTCACCCCCACCCACTCTCTGTTATTCGAAGATCACCCCAGCAGTAAAGAACAGAGAGAGAAGCAGCGGCACCGCCGCCGTCCTCCCGTCGGGACAACCACCAGAGAAGACCCATCTCCTTCTCCCTCCTCTTCGGCTTACTCCCTCAGACTCTCTGCCCCTGTTACGAGCCTAGGAGAGGTCAGAGGCACCAGAGGATAGCAGCAGCAGCGAAATCCATCACTGCCGCCGCCGTCACCATTGATTCCAGCGACCCACTTGGCCGAGCATCACTGAAGCTCCGCCACAGCTCATCCAGCAACCACCAGCGCTTCCAGTAGACTCTTAAGACCCCGACTAGGACAGCAGCAAGCTCAGAACCGGCCAAGAAGCCAATAATTCCGGCGGGTGAGCTTTAAGTCCGGCGACTCCGACTTGAGACTTCGACCCGACGCATATCTCAACGGTTTCCAGCCATTTTTGGCCTAGGTACGTGCTATACCCTCTGCTTAGTCGTTATACATAATCGAAATCAAAACTTGATAGGTAGATTCATGATTAGAAGAGCTAATTTGAGTTGTTCTTGAAAAAGGGGTCAAAGTGTAGTTTTCAGAAATGTTATAACATGACAAAGGGGGGGGGACTGTTTGATATTTTCAGAAACTACAGGGTGACTAGTGACTTTTAACATAACTGTTTTAATATAGAATAGGTATTTGTGGATTTTTAATATAATTTAGAGTTTATATAATTAAACCTTAAAAACAAAAATAATAAAATAATAATAATTTTGGATTAACGATGATTTCTAAGAATTAGTAGCTTTTGTTCTCGTCTCGGAAAATTGATTCGGGTAAAGAAATAGTAAACGGGATTGTTTAAAAATAAAATAGAAACGTTTTTGTAAAAAGCTTTTAATAAATATTGTTTAAGGTGGTGGTATAGTAGATCTTCCCCGTATCAATACAGATTAATAATACAGTTTTTCTGAGTTTTGGATATTATAAAAGAAAGAAGTTTAATAAAGAAGAGAAGTTCATTTGAGCCTTTGTTACATAGAAGTTATTTTATTCCGGTTATTCATTTCCTGTTCTGAGTTATTGCAAAAGAAAGGATATTTATTCTTCATTTGTTTTACATGCTTGGGTGTCACTTACTCAGTCTTCTGTACTGACTTTGAAACTGCGGTTCCTGTTTCCTTCCCACCGCAGGCTTAGGAGCTGAGGACTATGGCATAGCATGGTACGGGACTCACGTAGACGGTTATCAACACGAGTAGTGATGTAGCTGGCTAGTTCACCCTTATCTAGTAACTTTGGAAAGACTTATGTAATATCTAATGACTTTTTGGATATTGAATGTTATGTAATAGATAAGTGGGATGTTATGCTTTTGATTTCCGCCGTTACTTTTAGCATCGCCCTCTTCCTGGTCTTGTCCGAGCCGGATAAGGGGGTTGCTGTAGGTGGTATCAGAGCAGGCAATCCATAAAAAGGGAATTAAAAACCTGTAGGGCAACTTAAAATTAACATAGGGCAAGATAATTAGAAAAATTAGAAATCCGTTCGGGTTATGGGTAGCTTAGGAGATTGGTCTTGAGTATTCCCGCCCACCCACATCCTGTTTTGCACGATTCATGAGTTATTTTTACTATCTCTGATTATTATAGTGAAAAGCAGGAAAGGAGAATTTGAATTATATTGGATGAGTTACAGACATGAGCATTATGTGCCTTATTATATAATTGATATGTTATGCGTGTTATTTTATGTTTATTCTGGATTTATTTATTGTGAACTCATAACGTGACTATTGAGGTTTTCGCGACCTTAACCAAGGATACCGTAGGACGTGACTAATAGACCACTCCGTTATCACTATATAGGAAAGTTTGAACAGGACAGATGGCTGATAACACCTCCATGGAGCAATTCTTCACCCAAATAACCTAGATGATGAACAACGGGGGACAGACAGGAACTAACTGGGCCAAGAAAGTAGCTGAAATGAAACCAATGGAGTTCACTGGGAGAGAAGATCCCGTCGAGTTAGAAGACTGGATCGTGGAAATGGATAAAATTCTGGAGACAATAGAATGCCCTGATGAAAAGAAAGTCAATTGCGCGGTCTTTTACTTAAAGAGTGAAGCAAACCTCTGGTGGAGTAATGCACGAGAAACACTCTTGGCTGATCCCAAATTCAACTGGGAAGCACTTCAAACTGCGCTCAGAGCTCGTTTTTACCCTCACCATGTGAAGAGGAGCAAGGAACAGGAATTCCAGAACCTGCAGCAGGGGAACGACTCAGTGACAGAATATTTCCGTAAGTTTACTGAATTGACACGATTCGTGGGGAACATGGTGCCTGACGAAGATTCCAAGGTTTCCCGATTCATCGGTGGATTTCATGAGAGGCTACAAGAATCTCTACTGAGCAGGACTTACTCCACACTTCATGAAGCCTACGATAGAGCTGCAGACATCTGGCGGGTTCGTGTCACCTCGGAAGAGAAACGCAAGAAGCGTAAGTTGGAAGAGGCCGGAGGAAGAAACAATTTTTCCAAGGGAATTCAGAAATTCAGGCCTAACAATGGAGGAGGTAACCAAGGGCAGCATCGTGGCAACCAGCAAAACACTGGGACTCAAAAAGTTCGGCGATATTTCTGCAAATGGTGCCCACGGAACCATCCAGGAGAGGATTGCGCAGGAAATGTTGTCACTTGTAACAACTGCGGTAAGAGGGGGCATCGGTCCTATGAATGCCGTTCACAACCAGCTGGGAAACAACAAATAATCCAAGGCGGTAATTTTGGGAGGCCACAGTTGAACAACTATCAAGGAAACCGCCTGCAGAATGGGAATAACTTTGCCCGCAACCAGCAGTTTGGGAACCAGCAGAACGGGAATCGCAACAAGAACAATGGGGGCAATGGGTATGGCAGGCATCAGAACTACAACCCAGGCAATGCAGGCCAGAACGGAGGGAAACCCAGGATTGGAAATGGTAACGCTGGATACGGGAACAACAACAATGGAGCAGGAGCAGGAGGAGCAGGAACTCAGAATGCAAACGTGGGGAGAATTGCTGTGATGACCAAGACCGAGGCAGAGGCTGCACACGGAGTTGTTACGGGTACATTTTCTTTTTATGAGCACCCTGCTTTCGTACTGTTTGATTCTGGCGCATCATTTTCTTTTATTTCGTCTGCATATGTTGATAAGCTGGGTTTACATAATTCATCTAGTATATCCATCCCAGTAGCAACCCCTGATGGACAAATAACGGTTTGTGACACTGTATATGAAGGGGTGGAACTAAAAATCCTAAACAGTGTCTTACCTGCCAACTTAATAAGATTTAATCTAGGAGGCATAGACGTGATCCTAGGAATGGATTGGTTGGGAAAGTATCGGGCAGTTATCAACTGCTATGACCAGAAGGTTCGATTAAGGGGACCCAAAGGAGAAAAGATCACCTACCGGGGTATCCCCACTGAGCCTCGGATTAGACTAGTGTCAGCTCTGGCAATAATCAACCAAATGAAGAAGGGGAATTATGCCTATGTGTGTTATGTCCAAGACGTAACCAAGAAGGAGAATGTGCTGGATGAGATACCAGTCGTGAGGGAATTTCCTGATGTATTCCCCGATGAGATTCCCGGAATGCCACCTCATCGAGAAGTGGAGTTTACTTTAGATTTGGTACCAGGAGCTGCACCCATTTCCATGGCGCCGTATCGGATGGCACCTGTGGAATTGAAGGAGCTGAAGGAGCAGATACAAGAACTTCTACAGAAAGGGTACATACGACCTAGTGTGTCACCCTGGGGAGCACCAGTGTTGTTCGTCAGGAAGAAGGATGGAAGCTTGCGATTATGCATTGATTACCGGGAGCTGAACAGTGCCACTATCAAGATTAAGTATCCGCTACCCCGGATTGACGATTTATTCGACCAGATGCAAGGAGCCAGTGTTTTCTCCAAGATCGACCTGAGATCTTGTTATCATCAACTTCGCGTAGCCTAGAAAGATATTCCAAAGACGGCCTTTAACACAAGATACGGTCACTACGAGTTCACAGTTATGCCGTTCGGTTTAACCAACGCCCCTGCCGTTTTCATGGATTTAATGAATCGCATGATGAAGCCATTTCTTGACCGGTTCGTGGTTGTCTTCATCGATGACATCTTGGTGTACTCGAAGAGCGGAGAGGATCACGAGAAACATCTCCGAGAAGTATTGCAGACCTTGAGGCAAGAGCAGTTGTACGCCAAGCTTTCCAAGTGTGATTTCTGGTTGGATCGTGTGCATTTTCTAGGCCACATCATCTCCAAGGAAGGAATATCCGTTGACCCAGCCAAGATCTCAGCGGTTAAAGATTGGCCTACACCGAAGAACGTGTCCGAAATTCGAAGCTTCCTTGGTTTAGATGGCTACTACAGACGTTTCGTGAAGGATTTTTCAAAAATTTCCAGGCCGTTGACGACGTTGACAAAGAAGGCCGTAAAGTATCACTGGGATGAGAGCTGCGAAGAGGCGTTTCAGACTCTGAAGGAGAAGCTGACTACGGCACAAGTACTAGCTTTGCCAAATGACTCTGGAGAGTTCGAAGTATATAGCGACGCGTCGAAGAAAGGACTTGGCTGTGTGCTGATGCAAGACCGAAGGGTGATTGCTTACGCGTCTAGGCAACTGAATCCACACGAGGAGAATTATGCCACGCATGACCTGGAGCTAGCAGCGGTAGTGTTCGCGCCGAAGATATGGAGGCATCATCTCTACGGGGCAGTTTGCAAGCTCTACACAGATCATCGTAGCCTGAAGTATATCTTCACACAGAAGGAATTGAACAACAGGCAACGAATATGATTGGAAATAATCAAGGACTACGATCTACGCATCCAGTACCACGAAGGGAAGGCTAATGTAGTCGCTGACGCGCTAAGCCGCAAGTCGAGCCATGGAGTGAACGCTATGGTAATCTTGTCAGACTGGTTATGTCACGAGTTCAGAAAGCTTAACATTGAAGTGGTAGAGCAAGGAACCGTACATAAGCTACTCAGAAGCCTGATAGCGGTACCGGACTTCTTCGAAGATATACAAAGCAATCAAGCAGGGGATGTAAAGCTCGAGAGGATCAAGAAGAAGATTGAAGCAGGAGAGGCCAAGGAATTTTAGATTCACGAAGATGGGAGCATCCGTTACAAAAGAAGATGGTGCGTACCGTAAAAGTGTTTGGAGGTTAAGAAGAGGCTGATGCAGGAGGCACACAACACTCCATATTCCGTCCACCCTGGAGGCGATAAGCTTTACAAGGATTTGAAGAAGACGTTCTGGTGGCCCAATATGAAGAAGGAAGTAGCCGAGTTGGTGGCTAGATGTCTAACATGCCAGAAAGTGAAGTTTGAGCACAAGAGGATGGGAGGTCTACTCCAACCGTTAGATGTTCCAGTCTGGAAGTGGGACTCCATATCAATGGATTTTGTCACAGCTTTGCCTACGTCGAAGAATGGATCAACCAGATATGGGTAGTCGTAGACCGATTGACAAAGACGGCGAGATTTATTCCAATGAAAGACACGTGGAACATGGAGCAAAGGGCAGATGCATACGTTAGAAACATCGTGAGATATCATGGGGTTCTGAGTTCGATCATCTCGGACAGAGACCCTAACTTCCTTTCTCACTTCTGGAAGGCGCAACAAGAAGCACTGGGAACTCAACTAAATTTCAGTACTGCTTTCCACCCAGCCACAGACGGACAGACGGAGAGAACTAATCAGACGCTAGAAGATATGTTAAGAGCCTGCGTCATGGATTTCCAAGGTTCATGGGTCGATAAACTGCCGCTAATAGAGTTCTCCTACAACAACAGCTATCACGCTAGCATCGGGATGGCACCGTACGAAGCCCTGTATGGAAGGAAGTGTCGGTCGCCACTATGTTGGAGTGACATCAGCGAGACGGTGGTCATTGGCCCACAAATGATCTAAGACATGAAAAATCAAGTACGACTTATCCAACAAAGAATGAAAGCAGCCCAAGACAGACAGAAGTCATACGCGGATCAGAAGAGAAGGACCCTGGAGTTCCAAGTAGGAGAAAAGGCGTTCCTGCGAGTCTCACCTACTAAAGGAGTAACCAGGTTCAACCTGAAAGGAAAGTTAAGTCCTAAATTTATTGGTCCATACGATGATATTGAGAAAATAGGGGAAGTTGCGTACCGACTGGAACTACCATCGAATTTGGGGCGAGTACATAATGTTTTTCACGTATCCCAGCTAAAGAAGTATGTACCAGACCCGTCCCATGTGTTGAATCCGGAACCAGTGGATTTCGACCCGTCACTGACCTACGAGGAACAACCTGTCAAAATACTGGATACAAAGACAAGGGATACGAGAACCAAAAGTGTCAAATTGGTCAAAGTCCTTCGGACCAATCACCAAACAGAAGAAGCAACTTGGGAGGCTAAAGAAGAAATGAGAAAGAAGTACCCGCATTTGTTTAATGAGGTACGTGGAGTTCCGGGGACGTCACTCTTTAAGGGGGAGAGGACGCAACCCTCCGTTTAAATATCATTACGTCTTAGTTTGCTATTTTCACGCCTTAAGTACCTTTGAGATATGTTTGAATACCTTTGAGATACGTTTGACCTTGAGACTTAGAACCCAAATGAGTCTATGACCACTCAATTAGATGGATGTGACCACGACCTTATTTGGTGTTACGTTTTGCACTACGTATATCTTAAAATGGCTACTTGCTATTATTTGTTACGTGAAATTACCTGCCATCCTTGTGATATTAATCCTGTTGGATACTTGCTTGTTGGATTATCTGAGAATTATGATTAGTTGCGTGATTTTAGCTTCGAGGACGAAGCTTTGTTTAAGGAGGGAAGGATGTAATACCCCGTTTGATTGGTAGGGGTAAAATGGTCATCATACTAGCATAATAATAACTTTATTGAAAAAATAATGTTTGAATATATTTTTGAGTGTTATTTGCAGAAAATTTTAGAATAGTTATTAGATTAACAATCGTGAAGTAATACGATAACTTTTCGTAGATTTAGTTAAAGTTATAATTTTAAACGCGTACCCGACCACCGCGAGACTGGGTGAACTTGTCACACCCAATCACTAGTAGCACTAGTACCTCACATACACACTATAACTCCTCCCTCTCTCACATCTTCACCCAACTTTGCCTTCACGGCAAAACAAAATTTCATTGCCTCCAAACCTTCACAACCGCCCCAACACCCTTCGTGAGGCTTCTCACCGCCCTCAACTCCTTGTCCACCAAGCAACCAGCCTATATAAGGCCATCACCAGCAGCCACCACCTCCACACAGCACCAGCAGCCACCTCCAACGCCACCACCTTCACCACCGTCAACATCATCATCACCACCATTGTTGTAGCTTCGGCAGAAACCCACCACCATCACCACTTTCATCTCTCTCTCTCTCTCCCTCTCTACCTATCTGCCACCAGAAACCAATAGCAGCAGCAGAGGAAGAGTGGCAGCAGCCACCCCTCCACCGCTGCCACCATCACTTCCGGCAGCAAGTACCACCAAGCAAACCCCCCAGCACTTTCACCCTCTGCTTCGTCTCACCCCCACCCACTCTCTGTTATTCGAAGATCACCCCAGCAGTAAAGAACAGAGAGAGAAGCAGCGGCACCGCCGCCGTCCTCCCGTCGGGACAACCACCGGAGAAGACCCATCTCCTACTCCCTCCTCTTTGGCTTAGTCCCTCAGACTCTCTTCCCCTGTTACGAGCCCAGGAGATGTCTGAGGCACCAGAGGATAGCAGGAGCAGCGAAAGCCGTCACTGCTGCCGCCGTCACCATTGATTCCGGCGACCCACTTGGCCGAGCTCCACCGAAGCTCCGCCACAGCTCATCCAGCAACCACCAACGCTTCCAGTAGACTCCTAAGACCCCAACTAGGATAGCAGCAGGCTCAGAACCGGCCAAGAAGCCATTAATTCCGGCGGGTGAGCTTCAAGTCCGGCGACTCCGACTTGAGACTTCGACCCAACGCATATCTCAACGGTTTCCGGCCATTTTTGGCCTAGGTACGTGCTATACCCTCTGCTTAGTCGTTATACATAATCGAAATCAAAACTTGATAGGTAGATTCATGATTAGAAGAGCTAAATTGAGTTGTTCTTGAAAAAGGGGTCAAAGTGTAGTTTTCAGAAATGTTATAACATGACAAAGGGGGGGGGACTATCTGATATTTTTAGAAACTACAGGGTGACTAGTGACTTTTAACATAACTGTTTTAATATAGAATAGGTATTTGTGGATTTTTAATATAATTTAGAGTTTATATAATTAAACCACACTTTTAGTTAAAAACAATAATAATAATAATAATAATAATAATAATAATAATAATAATAATAATAATAATAATAATAATAATAATAATAATAATAATAATAATAATAATAATAATAATAATAATAATAATAATAATAATAATAATTTTGGATTAACGATGATTTCTAAAAATTAGTAGCTTTTGTTCTCGTCTCGGAAAATTAATTCGGGTAAAGAAATAGTAAACGGGATTGTTTAAAACTAAAATAGAAACGTTTTGGTAAAAAGCTTTTAATAAATATTGTTTAATCACTTAGTCTATAAAATTGCTTATTAAACTTGTAAAATTAGACTTTTCTAAATATTATAGTGTCGTGTAAAGTTTTTCTTAAAAACATAATAGTCGAATTATCACTTTGCCGTTATAATTCAAATTAGTTCTTAAGTGTAATTTCTTTAGCTCATAATTTTATTAATCTAATTAGTCACTTTTAAATGATAATAATAATAATAGTTGTTTGAAAATAGATGAGTTGTTTCATTTCTAGGAAATTATAAGTGGGTAAAAAAATGATAGAAATATAAATAGTGGGGTTTAAGTTGATATAAATACTCTTTAAGGACTTATAGCATTTTATTTGAATATCTGTTGACGTAGAAGACACGATTTGTAGGTGACATCTTTCTAGGCCTGAGCCACTGGTAGGACGCGCTTTTGCTACGGAAAGTAAGGTAAGTGAACATGCCAAGTCTTGCGAGCCTAGTTCCTTTCATGTCTCGTTTTAACTTTTATATTCGTCTCAAAATATTTGTTGTTTATTTTCATGTTAAATTGTGACGTTCTTATATTTTCAGAAGTTGATTTGTTTATTACTGTCACACGAATAACATTAATGCTTAATTAATTAAAGTGGAAAGAGTTGTGCGGGGATCGTTGTGATTGCTTTTATCTAGATTGGTCGTGTTGACTCCGTTCACACGACTCGCTTATTTTAACCCGGTCGCAATCTGCCCGGTCGCTCCATGTACTCACCTCTCTGGCCGCGAGGAGTCTTAGGGGGGTGCCGGCACTTAAGGTCATGGCTGTTAGTGATAGTATAGTAGATCTTCCCCGTATCAACACAGATTAATAATACAGTTTTTCTGAGTTTTGGATATTATAAAAGAAAGAAGTTTAATCAAGAAGAGAAGTTTCAGTTGAGCCTTTGTTACATAGAAGTTATTTTATTCCTGTTATTCATTTCCTGTTCTGAGTTATTATAAAAGAAAAGATATTTATTCTTCATCTGTTTTACATGCTTGGGTGTCACTTACTCAGTCTTTTGTACTGACTTTGAAACTGCGGTTCCTGTTTCCTTCCCACTGCAGGCTTAGGAGCTGAGGACTATGGCATAGCAGGGTACGAGACTCACGTAGACGGTTATCAGCACGAGTAGTGATGTAGCTGGCTAGTTCACCCTTATGTAGTAATTTTGGAAAGACTTATGTAATATCTAATGACTTTTTGGATATTGAATGTTATGTAATAAATAAGTGGGATGTTATGCTTTTGATTTCCGCCGTTACTTTTAGCATAGCCCTCTTCCTGGTCTTGTCCGAGCCGGATAAGGGGGTTGCTGCACTGAATCCATAAACCTCAGGTTCACCGAGAACCTAGGTAAAGAGTTCAGCTAGCGTACATTATTGAAAAACAGAATTTCATAAAAATAAGAGAAGATAGATCAAACGAGTTTATTGCTGAGAAAGGTAGACTGCTCCGTGCTCCCGCTCTGCTCCACACTCCGGTTCCGACTTGGTGAATTGATTGATTTTCTGATGATTTTTCTTCCCTACGTTTGAACGCAGAGGGGTTGGGGTTGCGTCTGAACGCAGCATGCGTTGCAACGGAGAGACCTTGCGTCTGAACGCAGCTCTCCCTGGTCTTTTGGATGGCTTTTTGCCTGAGTTGACTTTTTCTGCAGTGGTGAACTTCATGCGTTTGAACGCAGGATGGCTGCGTTTGAACGCAGCTTACTTAGTCTCCACGTCAGTTTTTGTTTTTCCTTTGTCTGCTTCTGGAATCCTGCGTCTGAACGCAGGATGGCTATGTTTGAACGCAGCCAGGTTTTATGCACTTATTCTCCTTCGACTCCTTGGTACTCTGCCTCCATTCCCGAGCCTCTTTCATGCAATTCGGGAACCTGTTTCCTGCACACAACAACAAGTACTTGCGATCATGCCAAAATAAACGAAATTATACATGAAATTACTCGAATATATAATCTGTAGGCTCATTCTCTCTCCGGTACCAAGGCAAAAAACTGACTAAAAACAGGCGAAATAAAACTACACAGGGTCAGAACCAAAGGTAAAAGACGTCCCAGAATAACTCTATCTGAGAGTTATCAAAATACCCCCACAGTAAACTATGCTCGTCCTGATCGAGCAGACCCTTGCATACTCTTTTGCATACCATGCTTTTGCATACTTTCATTTGCATACAATCCTATCCAGTTCAGATTCAAACCATAGACCAGAAGACTCTACTATTCAACTGACTCAGACTAAGAATGTACAAAAACTAAAATATGACAAAACAAAGATTTATGGTTGAGATCGGACAATCTCCAGAACTGAAACCGTTGTGTCGTTAAGTTCTCACTCATCATTCACAAAGTACTGGTCGACAAGCGATCGGTGAGCATGTTTAGTTCTAAGGGTGGAAAACAAGCACTGGCTTTCCCTACTGTTACTTTCGTACGCATGCTGAGTGAATCCCTAGTTATCCTACCATCCGAGGTATTTACCGATCAAGGGATCGTAAGTCTAAACCGGTAGGATTTTCAATGGAGACTTGGTAATGAAGCCGCGATTGCCGAAGTTTTTCCACTAGCGAAGCACCGTTTGTGTGCATAAAATCTATGTCGTAATGCCGAAGGAACCCTAAAGTTTGGGTCAGAATTTATGAAGAACTTTCTCAAATGCTTGAGCAAGAGATCCAATGTTATCCAATGGAACGATGATTGGCAATACATGGTCGACAAGTGGGGTGTTATGCACAAGCGGTGGGTAATGGGTTCCTACATGACGCGCAACTTATGGGCTGAGGCTTTTCTCAAGTAAAATTTATTCGCCTGTCAGACAACTACACAACGGTGTGACAGTATCAACAAATTTTTCAAACAATATATGAACTACAAGAACAGTCTTCTCGATCTTTGCCAGGGAATCATGCGGGGCATCCAGAAGTTTCGTGACAACGAGCGCGGTGACCATTGTACTTCTAACCAATCACTTCATGTTCTAACAAGCCAATTTAAGCTACTTGAAGAGAATGCAGCTATATTCTACACTAGGGCTGTGTTTGCGAAGTTCATGGAGGAAGCAAGGAAGGCAAGTCAATACAAAGATGTTGAAGCTAATGAGCTACCTAAATATGACATGTATGCAATCGATGTCACAAGGGAGAAGGAAAGGACATCTCTAGTAAGTTCATATCATACACTATCTGTTCTGAATGCTTTAAAATGTTATCTGTAATTCTTAAGTTTCATTCCATCACTTCAACTGAAATATCTGATATCCTTCGTTTTCTGAGAAGATCTTTCCAGTACTTTTATATTCATCTAATTGTTTAAATTTTCTATCTATACTGTAAAATTAAATGTCTGAATGCCTTGAATTTTGTTCTGGCAGCACACCGTTCTCTGTCAACGTGATAATAGCATTATCCACTGTTCCTGCAAGAGGTTTGAGTCATCACATATGGTTTATGGCAACATTATTTTTGTGCTCTACCATAAAGGAGTTTAATTCACTCCTGAAAATTTGTTATCGAAACGATGGCAAAAGACGGATAGTGACTTCTACAAGAATGATCCAGTCACGGAGGACCCAAAAAACAGGACAATGTGACGATCCAAAAACTCATGCATTTCGTCGGGGTTGCATGAAGGGAAGAATGGAGATGATTAGTGACATGGGTGGAACATCCCAAGAGACTTAAGACTATTGGAAAAAACATGTTGACTTGATGATACGAGATCTCAAGGACATTATATTGAAGCAAGAAAATGAAGACTCGGTGGTTAATGTCAACTCGCAAGAGTACGCTCACATAAGGCCTCCATCCAAAACGGATACAAAACCAAAAGGGAGCTCAAAAAATGTCGAAACAAGTGCGGGAGATGTCAACAATACGGACACAATTGAACTCCAATTGGTGTTTCCGGTCAAGATGTCGGCCAATCGCAATCGCAAACGTCGCAGCAAACTGTGATTTCCAACTTCAAGTACAACTGGTCTGAGGGAATGAGTGACCAATACTCTTTCGGTGGTTTTGGGAATGTCTGGGTTTGATTTATTCTGGGATTACATTAAATGTGTGCATGTTTTTATTAAGTACTTTGACATGTTTATCCGTTATTTTGTCATTTTTGCCTAAAGTTTTACCGTGTTATCTGGTTCTATGCGTGTTTATCAGCTGTTGTGAACTTTTGATGATTTATGAATCCGTTTCTTTACATTTTTATCCGGTTCAGTCATTTTTTATTCATTGGGAGTAGTGACCTGCTAGAACCGGCACTCCCCCCCAAATTTCCGTGTTTTTGTCTTTTAGTGGAGGTGGGGCACCACTAAAATATTTGCACCCCACCCCCGGACGCATACTAGCCAGACCCAATTTAAGCATACATATTCTGGGATTTGAGTTCTCCAAAAATGCATCTAGAATTCTCATGAGCCAATACAACTTTGCTTTGAATATTTTGCAAGAGCTTGGTCACTTCGATTGCTAACTAGCACCATCTCCTATGCTCCCAAATGTTCACCTAGATCTAGTTTCTGGTGATCTACTCTCGAGAAAGTATTCATTGGGGCTAATCCCACCACTGTGGCATGCCTGCGTGGTGGGGCGCACCATTCAGCTTTTGACAAACAAGCAAAATTTGGTGGGTTCTATCTTACTATTGCATATTTGTCAAAATCCGAATGGCGCGCCCCACCACGCAGGCATGCCACAGTGGTGGGGCTAGCCCCAATGAATACTTTCTCTCTACTCTCAAAGGAAGCGGCAACTCAATACATAAAGCTTATTGGGATGCTTCTGTATTTGTGGAATTCAGGACCAAACCCCACTTTTTTTAACAAATTATCTTAATATGTTGCAGCACCCACAACTGAAGTTCAAGTTTCTCTCTACTACACTCTCATGTACCTAAAAGGGACTACCACTCTTGGCTTGCATTTCACAGCCACAAAAGATCTTCACATCATAGCTTATGCAGATTCTGACTGGGCTGGTTGCCTTGACACATGAAACTCAACAAGTGGCTATCTAGTGTTTATAGTCAAGTCACTGGTCTCATGGAAGTCTAAGAAAAAAAAATGTGGTGCTAGGAGCTTAGTTGAGCCTAAGTACAGGAGCCTTGCTTTGGTAAATTGTGAACTCCATTGACTTCTTTCACTCTTCCACGAAATTCAACTTCACATACTGCTGCTAAACTGTGTATTAATATGACAGTAGCTCTGCTATTCATGTAGCCAACAACCCTATTTTCCATGAAAGGAAAAGGGACATTGAACTTGACTGCCATGTGGTCAGGGGTCTTGGAGCTTCAACCTGTGCCAGTCATCTTCAACTCATAGATTTTCTCACAGATCCTCTATCTGCTCCAATCTTCAAAGGTTTAATCAGCAAATTGGCAGTGCTTACTCATCCATGTCCTACTTTAGGGAGATTATTAGACCTATAAAGAATAGGGTAAAGAATAAGGTGCTACAATTGTAGTTTCCATCATTGCCTTTAGTGTTACGACGCCGTTTCACTAATGAGCACATGTTAGCTGTAAGTTTTGTCACATTGTCCGGCTGGGATGCTCTAATTGGTCTTGCATGTGAGATCGTTGGAGCTGTGGTTATAAGCTTCGGTGTGGTATCTATTTCTTCTCCCTTGTTCTTCTCCTGCAATTCTTATCCTTCTTCTTTTAGCTGTTGCTTCACTTCGTTTGTGGGCACTAGTTCAACGAAAAACATTCCGCGTATCCGGAAAATGTTTATAAGCCAAAACAGTATATTACATAGCAAAACACGAAAAGAAACTACAATTGGGAAAATTGGTACATACTATTTCAATGCTCTAGCATAAGCGAAAAACACAGGTTAAGTTATGTGTAGCGACTATTCTAGTGCTAGACAATCGGTAGGAGAAAAGGAAACTCTTTTCTTTCGCACATCATACTCCACATGAAAGTTTATTTGAGCCACGTTGCCAAGAATGTTCAATGGATGATTGGATGGAGCGAACGCTAGACAAAATATCGAGTAGTCAATGTTCCTGAAAATGTTCAATGGCTTCAACACAAGTTGCGCTCTTCTAAAATGCAACTTCATAGTCATCTCCGCCACACGGCTAAATGAGGTGTTACCATAACATAACTTGTACCCTGCTGGCGCTTCAATTGTATCCGAACCAATAACTCCTTTCACAGCCTTCTCCAATTGTTGGTAAATGCTAGATTCAAGTAACGTTAGAGTAGTCCCGGAGTCTATTATTATGTTCCAATTATTCCTACCCTTCTTGCTGACCGCTATCTTTTTTTTCCCAACACTGATATCTGAAAGTGAAAGGTAGTAAAACGTACGCTTGCTATCAAACGACATAGGCGTTGAAACTACCTTTTGACTAGATTTAATGGCATTGTCTCCAAAAGTCAACGCGCTGCTAGCGTCTTTTGTTCCAAGTACCAAACAGTACGAAAATTTATGTTGGATTTGATTTCCCAATTGAGAAATGAGCGATAGAGGGCCTCCGCCAAGACCAACAACCCCGGATCCACCGTCACTGAAGTCAAAGCCGTTGTCGTAACCACACCCAAATATGAAATTAGAAAAGGATTTGGGCTTGTCATCTTTGGACGAATTGAGTGTGACCGTATCACTTGATAAAAGCCCTTGCGAATAGGACCCATCTCCATACTTGTAAGAATACAGACACCCTAATGTGTTGCATATTCCATGGTCTGGCAAGTCTAGACAATATTTGGACTTGCAAGGAATAGAATTGTAGGTTTTAGAGTTCGAGGAATTGAAGATTGAGACATCTTTGCGAGGACAGACCATGCAGACTTGACACTGTAACCAAACAAGGTCACTGCCAGTGTCCGCGACTGCTAATAGCTCCGTTGGTGGGCTCCCTATGGATATCTTCATCAGATAATCACCACCATTCGGTATTACGCGAGAACCTATACCATTTTTCGTATGCTTATGATGGATGTCTTCGGATCTGGAAAGTGAACGAAGGGCGTCGCTGATTGAGAGGTCTAGGAGTGTAGCGGATTCGTTGTAAAATGGAGAGAGCTTCGAGTTGCGATGAATGAGGTCTATTTTGAAACCTCCCTGTATTTGGAAGGGTTTTAGACAAATCACAATGAAAACATGAAAAAATAGTTGATGGACCATTGGATAATGCTTTTCCTAGATGAAGATAGTAATTGTTACAGAGGGTTATGATGGTACCTGTTTGGTGTTTTATAGATGAGTGAAGTTATGTAAAAGCGAAGAGTAGCTGAAAAGATTGGTTGAGTGTTGGCATCAAATAAAGATGAGTCTATATTGTGTTCAGTTTGGTTGGTTGCGAAAGTAGAATATTTATGAGATTGACCAATTAAGTTTTTGACTGATGATTTGTGAATCCAATGTAAATGTAGCTTTGACATTTGAATTTTGAAGGGCTTTTTTCTTTTCCTTTTTTTCATTTTTACATTTCTTTTTTCGCTAATACATTTGACATTTGAAATTGCAGGATCGCTTTGAATGTTTGTTACTATTTAGTTACTTCATTTTTACATAGGTAAATGACACTTTCAACCACACAAGTTTGATGAAAAGACACTTTCAACCTTTCCTTTTTTGGAAATGACACTTTCATCCCTTTTGTGTTACAAGCTTCAGGGCGCCTACAGGACTGTCATATCATACTCTTAGAGAGGGACTTTGTCTTCAGCGGTACCGTTAATATTACCTTCTTCACACTTGCCAAAACAGCAAATTATTTAAGTTCAACGGTACTGTTAATATTACCTTCTTCAAACAGGTTTTTAGATACCACAATGCCAACAATTCTCATTGTTATGACTCCTCAGCAGCAGGATAAATCTTTAACCACTCTTTTAAGGAGTAAGTTTTCTCATGTGAAACTGTCCGAAAAACAAAACGAGCATTTTATTATCACTATTTTCCAGCCAAGAAACTATCATACTTGGAAATCAAATAGCTAGTAAAACTATCCACAACGTTCACATGGTTAAACCAGTGCTGCCACAATTCACTTGTACTCCTCGCGAATTGCGAATTGGATCAGGTGTTCCAAAACGTGGAACACCAGCGATCCACATCCTTAATTTGACGATCTCAACTTTTTTCACTATTTTTACCTAAAATATCTGTGCATATGGGGAAATTAAATTAAGATTTGCTAGGTTACATCCATTTTTAAAGTAATGACTTTTAGATATTGCATATATTCAGCAGTTTTTATACTTTATGAGTTGCGAATAAAATGGTAAAACTCCAATGAAGGTACCCCAGAGAAGCCTACATGAAGGTACCCCAAAGAAGCCTACCCTCAGAGTACCAAATTCCATAGGGTATGGCGTTCTGCGTTCCCGATCCAGTTCAACGAACTAGAGCGATCCGCGTTTGAAATAACTTCGAGTTAAACCTAAGAACATGTTTTTTCATAGGCATTTCAACAATCAACTTTCTAGTAAAAAGTCATAGAGCTAGAGAAATTGGAGTATGTTAACAAGAATAAAAAAGGTATTTAAGGTAACCAAAAAACAACATACTGTATGGTTGTAATTTAGAATTAAATACATACCTTTGTATTTGTTGGGTTTTTGTCTTGATTCTGCAGTTTGAAAATACTAGGAAATTATCGTTTTTGGAAACTAGTAAAATTTTAGAATCTACTAATATTCCTAATTGGGATTATTTCATAATATTGGTGTAATTGGGATTACTTGGAGAGCAAGTAATGTGGCCTATTTATAGGCGGCTCTACAAGAGTTTTAATTGAGCGAGTCGAGTTGAGAGAATTGGGGAGAGATATCTCAGAGCAGATGTGTGAGGTTAAGGTTTCATAGATGTAGTCTGTGAGGATGAGAGTACCGCGTCGACGTGGTCCACGGATTGAGCAGTCTCTCCCCTACGATGTATTCCCTCATTGATATAGTGAAATTCTCATACTCTCGTGGATGTAGGCGATTTTTCCGAACCACGTTAAATTCTTGTGTGTAGTTTTTTTTTTCTCCTATATTGCGTGTGTTGAGTGTGTGATCGTGTGGCGTTGTTTTTTTTGCATCCGTTGCGGCGGAAATTCCGGTTGACGAATAATTCCCAACAAGTGGCATCAGAGCCGGGTTCACGATTCGATGGAGCACGCAACGAAGGGGAGGAAGAAACGTTGAAAAAGAATGGGAAGAAAAATCGAACAATTCGGCATGGAAAAGAAAAACGTGATTCCTTTGTTGCTTGTTCATGGGCTGCGGGGTGCGCCTATTGGCGAATGTGGGCAGCAGGAAAAGTTTCTCTTTTGGGCACTGATTTCTTGCTAAGATAACCAAAAGAGGAACAAAGAAAAATAACAAGTATTTCTCTTGGTGGATGTTGATGGAGAGGTGGAGTGGACAAGGTAGAGGGATCACGTGTGCACATGTTAGGTGCTGCTGCTGTAGTGGGAAGCAGAGGAATTTATCACCTACAACTGGTCCGCAGTGCTCCAAGTACTCCACGACGCGATCGAGTGGTCCATTTTTTTGGGTGTTCTAAGCTGCCTAGGTTTTTTGACGTTCTCGACGCGATGGCAGGGTCAAATTCTGTAAATTGTGGCTGGATTTTGCAGATTGCTGACTGGGCAGCATATCGACGGGAATTGACGGTCCAAACTTGTTCGGGTGGTTACGACGTGCCTGTAGATTTGATTGGGATGAGTCAGGAGTCTAACCCATGTTTTTGTACTTTGCGGATTCATCGGTACAATCAGAATTTTGAGATTCTGAGTGGATTGATAAGATCGACATCAATCGATGTCAATAGTAAGATCGAAGACGACAGGATGCGACCAGCGTCAATCAAGTTCAAGTCCAATCAGGTGGGGTCAATTAGAGGCGTTTTCCTAATTGAACGTTCGATTGGAAACATATGCAGGCTTGGGAGTGTTTTGACAGGTGGAGATGTTGTTCAACATAGGCAAGAAGCATAGGCTTTGGTGGTTGTGAGCACGTGACGCAACAGTTGTAGAGGGTGTCTGGTCAGAGACGTGGGCAACTATTGCAAGGAAATTCACGAGAAGCTCCATGGCCCAGATCGAGGCGATGGACGCAGTTGACGAGGCCATGGCAGAGGTGGCGTCCTGATATCTGTGCGGGTGGTTCGTGACGATAACCCTTGAGCAGCTCGAGGCAAGAAAAGAGGTAAGTCACGACAGGTCCACAAAGGGTCGCTTTGCAATATGCCTTGGTGAAGGCGTAGGATCGAATAAGAGAAGCAACAGCGCAAGGAGAATAACTCAGGGCTGGCGTGGAGAAACACGCAGTTTGCGTGTGAGGACGTTGAAGCATGGAGAAAGTGCAGGTTGGGCAGCTGTTGCAGGTTGTTTGAAAAGAAGCTCAAGTGACGAGATTGGTGATGAAGAAAACTAATGCAGTAGTGAAGTGGAATGGAGTCTTGTTTGCACTTGACCTGGTTGGTGGTGGACTCTCTAGTGATGAGCTAGCTGGTGGAGAGATGGATCCACACTACTCCCTAAAGTAGCATGCTTTGGGACGCACCCGTGTTGGGGGTGCGAGGTGGCTCCCTAGGAGGGGGTGCAGAGCATCTATGTGGAGATGCAACGGCGTTCCATGTAGGGGGAGCATGGCGGATGCAGCAGAATCGACATCAACGATAGAGACGTCCGAGCAGGCTAAGGAATTTGCTGTGTGGTTGCAGAAATCAAGCCAAGGTGGAGTTTGTTGGGTTTTTGTCTTAATTCTGCGATTTGGAAATATTAGGAAATTATCGTTTTTGGAAACTAGTAGAAATATGGAATCTACTAGTATTCCTAATTGGGGTTATTTCCTAATATTGGTGAAATTGGGATTACTTGGAGAGAAAGTAATGTGGCCTACTTATAGGCGGCTCTACAAGAGTTCTAATTGAGCGAGTCGTGTTGAGAGAATTGGTGAGAGATATCTCTGAGAGAATGTGTGAGGTTAGGGCTTCATAGATGTAGTCTATGAGGATGAGAGTACTGCGTCGACGTGGTATGCGGATTGAGCAGTTTCTCCCCTATGATGCATTCCCTCGCTGATATAGTGAAATTCTCCTCCTCCCGTGGATGTAGGGTTTTATCGAACCACGTCAAATTCTTGTTTGTCGTTTTTCTTCTCCTATATTGCGTGTGTTGAGTGTGTGACCGTGTGGCGTTGTTTTTTTTTGCTTCCATTGCGGCGTCGACGAATAATTACCAACAGTATTGAAACTTGTCTACAGATTTCTAAAGAAAACGAAAAGTTTAATAAATAAATCAGATTTGCTTATACTATAAACTGTAAAGAGACATGAATCATCCCAATACAAAATCCGCACCCCTTATGAATACATGGCAAATTATCCTACTCAAAGCTTTACTTGGTTAAGTTAGTTGAAAACCAAGCTATGTATATCGATGCTTGAAATCAATAAAACTTATGGGTAAATTTAGTACAACGGTTACCTAGTTTTAAGAATATTTTCTTTGACTTTGTACTTTGATGCAAAGATCATTGTCATACTTTTCATCGTTGACAATATGCTATCCATATCCAATATTCCTTCCAATCAATCTATAACACCCCCTAGTTCCGGCTCGGGAGAGACCGGGAGGGTGCTACTCATAAAGAGATACGGCGGAATTAGTGAACAAAATATCCCATAATTATATATTACATAAATATAATTGTTTCAACACGATACATAACATACTATTAAACAAGATGAGCATCGTCTAGGTGAATCATTTATTTAATACTAACATAACTAGAGTGAGTCCGTGTTTCCCTTAAGCCGAGCTTCCTTCACCTAGACCTGCGGGGGAAAGAAACAAGACCGCAGTTTTTCTAAAGCCAACACAAAATGCTGAGTAAGTAAACACCCAAACGTGTAAATAGGAATGAGGCATATTTTCACTTTAAATAAAGAGGATTAATATGGAAGTGAGCCAACTTGTTATTGCGAAAGCGTATATATGAATATTCTAACTCTTACTTAGCATCCACAAACCATTCCACAATTTCAAAGCATCAGTTGCTTCTATTTCTAATATGAAAAATCTACATTTATTATTTTAGTTGTAGCGTGGAACGAACCAATCCAATAATATAGAACCAACCATCTCGCATGCATCCAAGAACTTAAGTTCCGGCACCCCCCTAAGAGTCTTGCAGCCAGAGTCGTGAGTACAGGTAGCAACCCAGGGCTAATTGCAACCGAGCAAAATATCACAATAGGTAGGGTGGTCGTGCCAACCCAGAATCTTAACCACAGTGTGCAAGTATGCTATGCAACTGTTTTCACGTAACGTTAAGGTTCCGCCGCACAACTGTTTCCACTTTACGTTATTACGTGTTATTAATTCCATATGATAGTTTTGAAAGAATCATTTAGACAAGTATTTGAAATCTCAAGTCGAGCACGTATATCACAAATCACATTTGGAGACATAAAATTATAAAAATATTTAGACACGAACGGAGGACGGTCACATTAGGTAAGGCATATTTACTCACCTCAAGTAGCAAGAAAATTAGCACGACAAAGCTTCTACGGATTTATGTAGCCCTCGTCTACGAACTCATCACCTACAATTTAAAATTCCTAAATTAATTACAAGTTTAAAGAGTGCAAGTATGCTATGCAAAATTTCTCTAAGTCTCATTTGAAAATACCCCCATTATCTCATTACTTACTAGTGTGCCATATTTATATAATAAACCGGTGATGTAAACAATTGTATTTTTCTCATAAAAATAAATACTTATATAAATACTAATTCTTAAAAATTATTAAGTAAGAAATCGTATATTAAATTTATACACTCTCATATTTAGAAAATATTAATCTATTTTATAACACATTTATTTGTAAGTGACTACAAAATTTAAGTCAAACTAATTTAATTATAGCTAATCATTTACTAAAATAAGATACATACTATAAAATAATTAAATTCAAAAAGGAAATTGACAAGAGAGTTATTCTAAGAAAACAAGCGTTTAGTCATACATAATTATAACTTTATTTTGGAGAAATAATTTCTAATATTTACAAATAATAATCAAGTTTTATCTATTTATTAATAAAGGAGTTTACTATTAAACATATCATAAGTTAACTCCCTAACTTATTTTATTTTATCAATATTAACTAAATAACATATTTTACTCAAGATACTAGTTTATAAGTACTTGAAATATTTATTTAACAAGTTATATTTTTATCTTGCATATTTTTAAGAGTAACAATAATATCACATACTAAATAACTCCTATATAAGTTTTAAATAGTCAAATTCACTTTTACATAATTAAAACAATATCTAGAATGTTAGAAATTAATTATAATACAAAAATTGCATTTTAAATTTTATATGCTGTTTATGTAAACAACAAATGGATCCCCCAACTGTTCATAACGGACAAGTAAACACCTTCAACTAACAATGCAGTTTCATCATGCTACACTTGTAACCCCCCAACTTTTCTCAAAATGCAAAAACTACCCCCAACATGAACACACGTATAGATTTCTAAACCCAACGACCCGATTTGATCTAGAGCTGACAAAATGATAGTTTGATGATCAAAAATGAATCTGAGGGTGATTTAAGAGTTACCCAAGCTAAAAATCACGAGAAACGATCAAGATTTGGGTCCGGTTGAGTTCGTAGTCAAGGTGGCCGGCGGTGATGAACAAATCCGGCGATCAGGGCGTTCTTGGCTTCGATTGGCAACGATTACAGCTTCCTCGGGCCTGTAGGAGTCGATTGGAATCGATTTGAGGGAGTGGGTATCGCCGGATGGTTCGGGCCGAGCTTCTCGCTAACATTAATGGCGGCCGGTGGCGGCCTGGTGGCTCTGGGTTGTTTCTGCAGCAAATTGTTGCTGCTGCTGCCTCTTTTCAGATCAAAACAGAGAGGGGATGAAGGTTGTGGGGTCAAAACAGGGAGGGATAGAGAGAGATGTGTTGGGGATTGTTGGTACTGCCAAAAAACGGGAAGGGATTTTTTTTAATTCCTACTTACCTATTTACCCACCAGATTTTACAACTACAACCCCCCCCCCCCCCCTCAATTAACTAGTTTATATTATCTCAAACTACAACCACATCCCCGATTAACATATATTTAACATCTAGACTTCATAAAATCCAACAATTACCGCTAAATTAAAACGAAGTATTTCATCCGTCCCCCCTTAAGGAGAGCTTCGTCCTCGAAGCTAAATTACTGAATGAGCAGGTGATTTTTATTTGATGCAAATGTATGTCTATATTGTTGGAATTATTCCCTAGAGGCAATCTATTTCTTGTGACAAATATATGGATTTACGATTCATTATGTTATCGATATGGAGATATGATAACATGAATGAAGTCCTAAGAATATAAGTGATATATTCTTGAACATCCCTAGTCCATTATAATGATTAAATAGGACAATCATCTATAGACTAGTATGGGGTTGGATTGATATGGACATATCATGATCCAACACATGGGTGTGCATTAAGGGTAATGGCGCACTGGATTTACCCATCTCCGAGAAGGCTACATACATGTTATGTAAAGTCACAAGCGCTTCTCGCGGTGCAACGATGTTGTCATCCTTAGACTTGAAGTCACTAGATTATCTAGTTGTGGATTATTGTGATCTTGGTAGCGTCAAACGCTACACCGTAACTGGGTAGCTATAAAAGCGTGTACCGGATACAATAACAAGCAAGCTTAGATATCGTAGGGGGCCCAGATATAATTTGTCCCTCCCACATAACGGGAGAAAATATCCTAGGCCACTCGAGGGATAGTGCTTACAGAATGTCTGGCCAGACTCAAATAAATCAATATAGGATATTGATGTTATTTGCACGAATAAGGCTATTCCCAGGATCGAGAAACTATGGATTGGATATACGAGTGTGACTTATGTGTCTCGTGTCCAATCCGGATATTGGGACAAAGGGATGAGACAATTACTTGCACAAGGTTTGTCATGATGACTATTCTATTTGTTGGCTAGAATGGATGTCTTGCTAGAGGCCGCTCCATATTAGTAAATAGTTACTACTACCTAACTAGAACCTATGGGGTCACACGCCATATAGGGGTGAAATAGACTTGGGAATTAATTAATTAATATGATTAATTAATTAGAATGATCAAATCGCAACAACTTGCTAACTTAGTAGGACTAATATGCAAGTTGTACTAATCCATGTATAGACATGATTAGGATTTTCCAAGGTGGACTAATTCATGTAGATACATGATTAGGATTAATTTGAAAATAAAACTAAGCCATGTATGGACATGATTAGGACTAGTTTGCAAAAGGGACTAATCCTTATTTGAGTAGGATTAGGAGAGGGGTTCTTTATGTAGTAGGACAAGGAGTTGTTGGACTATATAATGAACACTCCTAGCTTATTTTCTCTACACACATCTATATGATAGGAGTAAGGATAGAATAAAACATGGAGAGAGAGCGAGAGCAAGTCCCAAAGCAAGGGTCGAACCCCCCTTTGGGACCGCCCCCCTACCCGTCGGCCATGAAATGGAGCCGCCACATTGGTGCTCCATTGTTGATTGATTCCTTCTTCCTCTTTCATTCTTCCTAGCTAGCACAAGGAGTTGGAGGATCTAGATCTCACCTCTAGGCATGGATCAACCGTAGAGACGTGACACAATTCACGTGACAAGTCATCACAGGAGAAACCCTAAGGTGTGTAACTTGATGTCTTCCCTTACCATCGTTATGTCTCTTGTCCTGTGATCCTTGGAGGGTATTGAATGGATAAATTATGTTTTTCCGATAAATATCAATGATCAAAACCCTACAGTGGTATCATAGCCATAGGTCGTAGAGCATAAACGTGGTTTATGTGTTACGTTTTGATAGTTTTATACTTTAAATTTATTGTTTATCGCGTAAAATAAGACAAATCAAGCATATGATCCAATTTGTCAATAATCAAACAAAACAAGACCTAGTTTTTGCGTTGGATGCATGAATTAGAGAGTTTGAGAAATTTTAGGATCTTAGATCTAGGGTTTGGGCATCATATGGAAAGAAGGAGTTCTTTTCAAACCAGGAAACAACCAAACTTGGGCACCAAGCAAGGGATTTGTTTTGGAAACAACTCCCACGGAAGGTTCGGCCCCCCTGGGGGACCGCCCCTCCTAGTTGCCGCCTTTGTAAGAGACGGCCTAGGGGCCGGGGCATCCCTATCCCACGGCCTAGCCGTGTAGGCTAGGGGACGGTCGGCCCTAGGCCTTGGTGGTCCTCTTTTGGGGTTCGGGCAATTGGATTGTTGGGCCCCATGGACCGTTTTAACCCTAGATAATTCCTAAAATCAATTAAAATTGACCAAGAGCGTTAAAATCGGATTTTAACTGTATATGTACAAATCGCATGGTGGTTAGATGTGGCCTTAGGATGTGGTTTGGTGTAATTGTTTAATTTTATGGTTTGGTTTACGGCCTGCGAGCTGATCAATTTGTTGTAATAATTAATTAGGGTTTTATGGCCTGCGAGCCATTTTTTCTCAACTTGTGATATTTATTTTATTTAGTATAGTTGTTAGCTAGTGCTAGATAGAATAGATTGTTAGCCAAGATTGAAGAAAAGAAGCCCAAAGCCAAAGGAAGCCACAAAAGATGGAGCATGGAGCATCCCACATGACTATGAAGGATGGACCAAAAGATAAAGACGCATGGAGATGTGTTTGCGTTAGGGTTCATAGATAATTCTATTGGCTTGGAATTATCTTAGTCTAGAAAGGCCATATCCACATCACGTTTTATTTTAATTTTGTGGCTGTTTATTTCATTGTCTTGTTATTTTCTGGTTGGTGTATGGATGATGCATGCAATTAGGATAATAAGATAATTAGACAACCCGGATCTATTATTTTGAGTTATGCCCAAACTCAAATAGATAGATCAGTTGATATGGATCAACAAAACAATTAAAATTGAATTTTAAAATCCCTCAAAATTAAAATATTGTGTTTTGTCTTCTCGTTATTTAAACACTCATCATCATCATGATTTCCCAAGATCGTGCGTGCCAAAGCATGGCGACTTGGTTAATAATGATGTGGTGCGATGGCACACCTCGTGTGCAATTGTTTAAGTAAGAGGTTGGGCGCAACTAGGTGTTTAATAGGATTAAAACCTAGAGACAATAAATTGGGATTATTCATGTGGATGGATAAATAAAGATTTATTTGCCCAATTGAACCAAGAGTTGCATAAGGGATACAATTGGATTTGTTCCTACCTAAAGTAGTCAAATTATGGGTGACTTGCCAAAGCAAGCTCATAAGGAGATGAAACATGGATCTTGGCCCACTAGAAAATATAAGGATATTTTCCGCATTAATATCTTGAGGGTTATTAATCCGTAGAAAAATAGTGGGAGCTATGGTTAACAATTTAAGTCCTTGTTAAATATAGTTAAAACGTCACAAACTTTGCATAATCCTATTATGTTGAATAGCCACGGCATTAAACAAACAAAAACACGACTTTATCTATTTTCTAGACTGGTATAAAATTGAGAATTGTTCTCAAATAAAAGAGAATTTGTTGTACTTCGTAGAACATAAAGTTCTCTTCCACCGACTACCAAAACATACTAAAACCTATGAAAGGATCACCAAAGAATGGTTCTTTGGTTGTGACTTTCCTCATGTTAGCTGCCATGTACTCTGAGCTTTCGAAGCAAGAAGAGAAACATGGAGACGTATGATATGATCATACATTGAAAGAAGCTCTTTCAAAAGAGCGAGCTAGACACGAAAGATTTGAAGTGTTGCTCCACTTTGCGTTATGCAAATAAGCTAATTCAATATGATTGAAACATTAGTGAATGGGCATTATCTATGAGATATATAAAGAATAAAAGTTATTCACCCAAGTGGACCAAGAATTGCATTGAATGCAATTATAGTTTTGTTCAAAGGAGATTTACTCAATATGATTGAGGGTCACTAAACAAAACACTCACAAAGAGCATAGGCAAAACTGTTAATGGTTAACAGCATGGGTAAGGGCAAATGGTTTGCGCCGAGCCCATGGGTATAAAGCAAGCTTGTATCTAAAACCAAGTTGCCTTAAAATCCCATAGGAGGTGTAGAGGAAGAGAGACTACCCAAAGGTACCTGGAAGTAAGTAATAAAGGAATTATGAATTCCAATCTGGGTATTTTGTTATAGAAATCAATATTTCTATCTCATCATCATAAGTATATGATACTAGATGAGGATCTCACATTTATAGAAGTGTGGAGGATCTCAAGAGATGAAGACAATTGAATAAGGAATAAATAAACCTACACGTGGGGCAATGAAGTAAGGGGTTGCTAAATTAGCCGTAGGGAATTATTTCCACCTTTATGAAATTGTTCATGAATTAGAAAAAAGAAATTATATCCCTGCTATGAGTAGGAACATTATCATAGTTTCTTGTTTGGACAAGAAAGCTCCTTATCATAATAAAGGACAAATGTTGTTCCATTTATTATGATATGCATTATTGTAATGCAATTTTGTCTAAGTGTATTGTATCTCCTTGATCAAGATAATTTCATCTATAAAATTAATACCAAGAGGTTTGCATATAATGATATGAACTTCACTTATCTTTAGCATTATCGTTTGGGCCTCATAAATAAGAGATACATATCTAGAACTCCATGAGGATGGATTTCAGAACTCATTTGATTATTGAATCATATGAGACATGTAAGACTTATTAGGAAAAGATATGATCTTTTGGGAATCATACATATTGATTTATGAAGGCCGCTAAGCACAAATGCTAAAGATGGTTTTCAGTACTTCATCATATTTACTGATGGGATCAGAGAAATATGGATTTGTGTATCTTATGAAGAAACAAATCAGAATCCTTTGAATTGTTCAAAGTATTCAGAAATGAAGTAGAGAACCAGCTTGGCAAAAGTGTTAGGGCTCTACGATTGGATCGTATAGGAGAGTACTTGAGCCAAGAGTTTGACAAAAATCTATGGGAATGTTAGATATGATCCAACACTCGCTCCACCTAGCACGCCACATGGGTTTGGCGTGTCTAAGGGGAGAGTTCGGACCTTTAGGGACATGGTTTGGTCCATGATGAGTCAAACAAAACTTCCAGTTTACTTCTAGGGACTATGTTCTAATTACAGAAAATTTCGCCCTTAACCTTGTTCCATCAAAAACGGATTATGAATAACACCATATGAGATATGGACTAGGAAGTGTCCTAGCATGTCATTCATTAAGATTTGGGGTTATGAAGTTTATGTAAAGAAGTTTACAAATAAACTTGGGCCCAAGTCAGATAAATGTTTTGTGGGATATCCTGAAAAGGATATTATTTCTACAACCCAATCGAGAACAAACTGTTTGTTGCTCGAACCAAGTGTTTCTAGGTAGAGAATGTCTCTAAAAGAAACAGTGGGAGGACAGTAGAACTTGAAGGATTTCAAGAACCACAACAAAACAATGATCATTTTGATGGAACATGAGCAGGATCACAAGGCTTTGTGGAGAAACCTACTCAGATAACACAAGAACCTCATAGGACAGGTAGGATATGCCAAGGGACTAGAGAAATAAGGATTTCTCATAACCCGTGATATATTGCTCATCGAGATGAGACTACAACCTAAGAGATGGCCACGTGTGGGCCATACTCTCAGAAATGGCTAGGAGCCACAGGATACAAGATGGAATCCATGTATACCAACGAAGTATGGACTTTGTTGGAACCACCTAAAAGGTGCAAGTGAGTTATGAGGAAACCAACATGGATGGTAATATTATTACCTTTAAGGGACAATTGATTGGGTAAGGATTTCCTATGAGTTCATAGTATAGACTATGACGAAATCTTTCCCAGTTGTGATGCTTAAATCCATTTGTATCTTGCTTGTAGCAATCTATCTATAGATTGAGTCAAGCTTCTTGGAGTTGGATTCTTCAAATTTATGATGCAATCAAAGGTGTTTGGTTCCATCAAAATTGAAGATGAGACTTGTGTTTACAAGAAGGTTAGTGGGAGCATAATTATGTTTCTGGTCTTGTATGTGGAGACATACTAATCATTGGGAATGATGTCCCTACTTGGAAATCTAACGTAGATTGACTAGGGAATTAATCTTCAATGATAGACTTAGGCAAAACAACCTATGAAGATCTATGAAGATAAATCAAGATGGGTGTGCGGCTTAAGTCATAGTACTCAAATTGACAAAGGTGTTGAAATGGTTCAACATGTATAGAATATGGATTTTACCTATGTACATGGAGTTGGTCTTTTAAAGACTAGTTATCTTTCCAATTAGATTGGAAACGGACCGTATGAATAAGATTCATGAGATACGCCATGTTATGTATGAGGCCAGTTGTGTCATATGGCATGACACAAAGATACCAGTCAAATCCGGGTGAGAGTCACTGGATAAATTTTCAAGATTATCCTTTAGTTCTTGAGAAGCACTAAGCATGAATTTTTGGTAAATGGAGGATACGAAGAGTTTGCTGTAAGGGGTTACAGTGATGCGGACTTCAAAACTAACAAATAAGATTTCAGATTATAAGTCGAGTTGTTAGTTTTGCCCTAGTGGGAGTGTCTGTGAGCTGGAAAGGTTCCAGGCAAGATTCAGTCACTGGTTCTAACATAGAGGACAGAGTAAATTAGTGCATAAGATGCATTTACTCAGAATATTCAATCTCAATCAAATTTTTGATGGAGGATATGTGAATATTTGCAAGGTACAAGCAGATGTCTCGCCCCTACGCAGTGTAAGCGTGGAGGGCAGTGCTAGATCAATAGGCATATGATGAAGGAGATTGACTCTAGTGCAAATGGGATACTGTTGGAATTGTGCCCTAGACGCAATCTATTTCTTGTGACAAATATATGGATTTACGATTCATTATGTTATCGATATGGAGATATGATAACATGAATGAAGTCCTAAGAATACAAGTGTTATATTCTTGAACATCCCTAGTCCATTATAACGATTAAATAGGACAATCATCTATCGACTAGTATGGGGTTGGATTGATATGGAGATATCATGATCCAACACATGGGTGTGCATTAAGGGTAATGGCGCACTGGATTGACCCATCTCCGAGAAGGCTACATACATGTTATGTAAAGTCACAAGCACTTCTCGCGGTGCAACGGTGTTGTCATTCTTAGACCTGAAGTCACTAGATTGTCTAGTTGTGGATTATTGTGATCCTGGTAGCGTCAAACGCTACACTCTAACTGGGTAGCTATAAATGCGTGTACCGGATACAATAAGAAGCAAGCTTAGAAATCGTAGTGGGCGTAGATAGAATTTGTCCCTCCCACATAATGGGATCAAATATCCTAGGCCACTCGAGGGATAGTGCTTATAGAATGTATAGCCAGACTCAAATAAATCAATATAAGATATTGATGTTATTGCACGAATAAGGCTATTCCTAGGATCGAGAAACTATGGATTGGATATACGAGTGTGACTTGTATGTCTCGTGTCCAATCCGGATATTGGGACAAAGGGATGAGACAATTACTTGCACAAGGTTTGTCATGATGACTAATCTATTTGTTGGCCAGAATGGATGTCTTGCTAGATGCCGCTCCATATTAGTAAATAGTTACTACCAACTAAATAGAACCTATGGGGTCACACGCCATATAGGGTGAACTAGACTTGGGAATTAATTAATTAATATGATTAATTAATTAGAAGGATCAAATCGCAACAACTTGCTAACTTAGTAGGACTAGTATGCAAGTTGGACTAATCCATGTACAGACATGATTAGGATTTGCCAAGGTGGACTAATTCATGTAGAGACATGATTAGGATTAATTTGAAAAGAGCATAAATCCATGTATGGACATGATTAGGACTAGTTTGCAAAAGGGACAAATCCTTATTTGAGTAGGATTAGGAGAGGGGTTCTTTATGTAGTAGGACAAGGAGTTGTTGGACTATATAAAGAATACTCCTAGCTTATTTTCTCTACACACATCTATATGATAGGAGTAAGGAGAGAATAAAGCAAGGAGAGAGAGAGAGCAATTCCCAAAGCAAGGGATGAACCCCCCTTTGGGATTGCCCCCTACCCGTCGGCCATGAAAGGGAGCCGCCTCCTTGGTGCTCCATTGTTGATTGATTCCTTCTTCCTCTTCCATTCTTCTTATCTAGCACAAGGAGTTGGAGGATCTAGATCTCACCTCTAGGCAAGGATCAACCGTAGAGACGTGACACAATTCACGTGACAAGTCATCACAGGAGAAACCCTAAGGTGTGTAACTTGATTTCTTCCCTTACCATCATTATGTATCTTGTCCTGTGATCCTTGGAGGGTATTGAATGGATAAATTATGTTTTTCCGCTGCATATCCATGATCAAAACCCTACATATATGATGATGCACTAAATATAGTATGAAACTAACTAGAGATAACAGGAAAGGTCAATATTTATTTTAGGAACGTAAGGGTATTAAAACGAAAGGTTACATCCTTTCCCACTTAGGAGAGTGACGTCCCCGGAACTCAATTTACCTCGTTAAAGAGGTGCGGATACTTCTTTCTCATGTCATCCTCTGCTTCCCAAGTAGCCTCTTCAGTCTGGTGATTCGTCCATATAACTTTTACTAGCTTAACGCTCTTGGTACGCGTGTCTCTTGTCTTAGTATCCAGAATCTTGACAGGATGCTCCTCGTACGTTAGAGACTGGTCTAACTCGATTGGTTCAGGATCTTGGATGTGAGATGGATCTGGTACGTACTTCTTTAGCTGTGAAACGTGAAAGACGTTGTGTACTCGTCCCAAGTTAGAAGGTAGGTCTAGTCGATACGCGACTTCTCCAATTCTCTCCAAAATGTCATATGGCCCCATAAACTTTGGGCTCTGTTTACCTTTTATTGAATCTTGTCACTCCTTTTGTAGGTGAAACTTTGAGAAACACTTTTTCACCCACTTGGAATTCTAATGGTCTCCTTTTCTGTTCCGCATCGGACTTTCGTCTGTCTTGTGCTGCCTTCATTCTGTGCTGGATAAGTCTCACTTGGTCGGTCATTTCTTTGATCATTTGTGAGCCTATAACCACTGTCTCGCTAATGTTACTCCAACATAAAGGTGTTCGACACTTTCTCCCATACAAAGCCTCGTGTTGTGTCATGCCGATGATGGTGTGGTAGCTGTTGTTGTATGAGAACTTTATCAGTGGTAGCTTGTCAACCCACGATCCTTGGAAGTCCATGACACAAGCCCTTAGCATGTCCGCCAATGTTTGAATCGTTCTTTTTATCTGTTCATCCGTGGCTGGGTGGAATGTCATGCTGAAACGTAATTGGGTCCCCATTGCTTCCTGAAGCACCCTCCAGAAGTGAGATAAGAAGTTAGGGTCTCTGTCTGAAATTTTCGAGCTTGGGACTCCATGATATCTCACTATATTTTTGACATACGCGTCTGCTCTCTGCTCCATGTTCCAGGTATCCTTCTTCGGAATGAACCTTGCCGTTTTGGTTAATCTGTCTACTACCACCCAAATCTGATTAAGTCCGTTCTTTAGTGTTGGCAGTGCCGTCACAAAATCCATGGAAATGGAATCCCACTTCCAAACTGGTACGTCCAAAGTCTGAACTAGGCCTCCCATCCGCTTGTGTTCAAACTTCACTTTCTGGCTCGTTAAACATCGGGCTACGAATTTTGCTACTTCCGTCTTCATGTTTGGCCACCAAAATGTCTTCTTTAAATCTTTGTAGAGATTGTCGCCTCCAGGGTATACTGAGTAAGACGTGTTGTGCGCTTCATGCATCAATTTATCCTTGGTTTATGCACACTTCTGTGGTACACACCACCTTCCCTTGTAGATTATGCTTCCATATTCGTGAATTCGAAAGTCTCTTGCTTGTCCTGCTGCAATCTTTTTCTTGATCCTCTCCAGTTTGACATCCCATGCTTGATTACTCCTTATTTCCTCAAAGAAGTTTGGTACTGCTGCCATACTGCCAAGTAAGTTTTGTACGCCTCCTTGATCCATGAATTCAATCTCAAGCTTTCAGAATTCATGGTATAACCATTATGGCAAAACTATCATTGCGTTCAAGGCATGGCTCGCCTTTCGAATCAATCCGTCAACAACTACATTTGCCTTCCCTTCTTGTTACTGGATGCGCAAGTCGTAGTCCTTGATGATTTCTAGCCATCTCCGTTGTCGGGTTTTTAGCTCCTTCTGTGTGAAGATGTACTTTAGACTGCGATGATCCGTGTAGAGCTTACAAACTGCTCCGTACAAATGATGTCTCCATATCTTCAGCTCGAAAACAATTGCTGCCAAATCCAAAATCGTGAGTATCACAGTTCTCCTCGTGGGGTTATATCTGTCTTGATGCATAGGCTATCACCCTTCTTTCTTGCATAAGTACACATCCTATCCCCTTCTTCGATGCATCGTTGTATACCTCGAACTCGCCTGAATCATTAGGTAGGGCCAATTTTGGCGCTGTAGTTAGCTTTTCCTTAAGTGTCCGTAACGCTTCTTCACAACTTTCGTCCCATTGATATTTTACTTCCTTCTTCGTTAGTGCGGTCAGTAGCCTGGCAATCTAGGAAAAGTCCTTCACAAGACGCCTGTAGCAGCCTGGTAGGCTAAGGAAAATCCTCATCTCGAAAACATTCTTCGGCGCTGGCCAATCCTTGACGACTGAATTCTTTCCTGGGTCCACTAATATTCATTCTTTTGAGATGATGTGACCCAGAAATGGAACACGATACCACAAAAATTCACACTTTGACAGCTTAGCGTACAATCGTTCTTGTCTCATAGTCTGCAACACTTCTCTGAGATGTTCCTCGTGATATTCCTTGATATTCGAGTACACAAGGATGTCATCAATAAAGACGACGATGAATCGATCAATAAATGGCCTCATTACTCGGTTCATCAAATCCATAAATACTGCAGGTGCATTAGTTAACCCAAAGGCATCACAGTGAACTCATAGTGGTCATACCCTGTTCTGAATGTTGTCTTCGGAATATCCTTCTCGGCTACCCGAAGCTGATGGTACCCTGATCTCAAATAAATTTCGGAGAAGACACGAGCCCCTTGTAATTGATCGAATAGATCGTCAATTCGGGGTAGAGGGTACTTATTCTTGATGGTTGCACTGTTCAACTCGCGGTAGTCAATTAATAGACTTAGGCTTCCATCTTTGTTCTTCACAAAAAGCACTGGTGCTCCCCAGGGTGACACACTTGGCCGTATGTATCCCTTATCCTGGAGTTCTTGCAATTGCTCTTTTAGCTCCTTCAGTTCTGCTGGTGCCATCCGGTATGGCGCTTTTGAGATCGACGCGGTTCCTGGAGCTAAGTCCAGAGTATACTCCGATTCTCTTCTTGGCAGCATCCTGGAATCTCATCTGGGAATACGCCAGGAATTCCCTTACAACTCGTATCTCCTCTTGCACATTATCCTTCTTGGAAACGTCTTGGATGTAACATAAGTAGGAATAGTTGCCTTTCTTCACTTAATTGACTATGGTCATTGCTGACACTAGTCTAATACAAGGCTCCCCCGTGTTTACACGGTAAGATATTCTCTCTCCGTTGGGTCCCCTTAACCGAACATCCTGATCATAACAATCAATGACGACTCGATATTTACTAAGCCAATCCATCCCTAGGATGACATCTAGGCCTCTAAGATCAAACTTAATCAAGTCTGCAAGCAAGGTGTAAGCCAGGATTTGCACTCCTACGCCTTCAAATACAGTATCACACACTACTATTTGACCAATGGGAGTTGCTACTGTGATAGGTTTCTTAGCACACTTAGTCAAACTCAATTTCTCAGCAAATGACGATGATTTGAATGAGTATGATGCACCACAATCAAATAGTATAAAAACTAGTTTCTCATGGATAAGGAAAATACCCGTGACAGCTCCATAAGCAGAATCAGCCTCTTCCTTGGTCACGACAGCAATCCTTCCCACATTTTCATTCTGAGCTCCAACTCCTCCAGCACCATCTACATTGTTGTTGTTACCTCCTTGACCATCATTATTGTTTCGGTTCTGAGCTCCATGTTGTCCTGCATTCCCCTGGTTGTAGTTTGTCTGCCTTCAATAGCCATCTACCTGGTTGATGCGGTTTCCAGGGTTCCTGTTTCCATATCCGATCTGCAGGATCGAAGGGTTGCTGGTTCCCATAGTGTTGGCGGTTTCCCAGATAGTGGTTCAGGGGTTGCCCCTGATAGTTTCCTCCCTAATTCACCTGCTGGCGCCCGGCTGGTCAAGCTCTACATTCCTAAGCACAATGTTCCTTTCTACCATAGTTGTGGCACACGACTAGGTTCCCCATATAGTCTCTCCCCGGGTGGTTCTGCTGACATCGGTTGCAGTTGTAGCGACGAACTTGCTGCGCTACCTAATTCTACTGGTTCTGGTTGTTTCTTCCATTGTTCGGTTTCAACTTCTTGTTGCTTCTACTTCCTCCTGCCTCCAGTGCCTTGCGTTTCGCACGAAACTCATCATGTACCTCCTGAACTTGCCACATATCAGCTGCTCGATCATATGCCTCGTGCAAAGTATCGTAATTTCTACTACGCATGATCTTCAGCAGCTAGAAGTGTAGTCCTGAAATGAACTTGTTGATCTTGTCATCCTCATCAGGTACCTTGTGGAATGCGAACCTTAGCAGCTCCACGACCTTCTTGAAGTAGTCTGTCACTGAGCCGTTCCCTTGTGCCAAGTTGTTGAACTCGTTGCATTTCCTTCTCTTAACATGTGCTGGATAGAACCGCGTCCTTAGAGCAGTCTTAAAGGCTTCCCAAGTGAAATTGGGTCGAGCTAGCAAGGCTTCTTGGTTGGTTGTCCACCAATCATCTGCGTCATCTGCCACATGGATGATGGCGCAGTTGATCTTCTCATTTTCAGTGCAATGCACAACCTTAAGTAGCTTCTCGAAATGCCTTATCCAGTTCTCCAGTTCAGCGGGATCTTCCTTGCCAGTGAATTGGCGAGGTTCAGATCAGCTATCTGTTTAGCATAGCTTTGCCTTCCACGCTCCTCATTGCCAACTACTCGATCCATGAGTTGTGTCATTTGTTCCATCTATGCAACTAGTTTTTCCATTGGTGGTTAGTTGTTCCCATCAACTATCATTTGTTCTCGGTTGACTCTCCTTGTGTAGTATCGTAGTGGTCTATCAGTCATATTCCTGCACTATCACCTATTGTATTATTGTCTATTCTATCAGGAATAAATGATAAAAATGAATTATCTAATGAAACACAGGGATATCCTATTCACATAGGACAAGTATCATAATGATCAAAGCATGTAATTTTTCTCCATATGATCATGTAAAAGTGTATTAACACATATATCTCATATTCCAAACAAACCAACTCAGATATCATAAGGCTCAAACGTCTTTTCAAAGGAAAAAGGACGTGGGTGGGTGTGTGGGACTTAGTAAAAGTATACTACCCATAACCCCAAGCGGTTTGCCAAATTTTAAATTTTCTTATCCTATATATATTTTAAATTACCCTAAAGGTTTTAATTCCTTTTTGGATAATCGGCTCTGATACCACCTGTAACACCCCCTAGTTCCAGCTCGGGAGAGACCGGGAGGGTTCTGCTCATAAAGAGATACGACGGAAATCGTGAACAAAACATCCCATACTTATATATTACATAAACATAATTGTCTCAGCACGATACATGACATACTATTAAACCAGATGAGCATCGTCTAGGTGAATCATTTATTTAATACTAACATAACTAGAGTGGGTACGCATTTCTCTTAAGCCGAGCTTCCTTCACCTAGACCTGCGGGGGAAAGAAACAAGACCGCAGTTTTTCTAAAGTAAGCACAAAATGTTGAGTAAGTAAACACCCTAACGTGTAAACAGGAAAGAAGCATATTTCCACTTTAAATAAAGAGGAATAATATGGAAGTGAACCAACTTGTTATTGCAAAAGCGTAGATATGAATATTCCAACTCTTACTTAGCATCCTCAAACCATTCCACAATTTCAAAGCACCGGTTGCTTTTATTTCTCATATGAAAAATACACATTTATTATTTTAGTTGTAGCGGGGAAGGAACCAATCCAATAATATAGAACCAACCATCTCGCATGCATCCAAGAACTCAAGTATCGATACCCCCCCTAAGACTCTTGCGGCCAAAGAGGTGAGTACAGCAACACGGGGCTAATTGCAACCGAGCAAAATATTACAATAGGTACGGTCGCCGTGCCAACCCAATAATCATAACCACAGTGTATATAAGAAGCTGAATAAGGTTCCGCCGCACAACTTTTTCCAATTTACGTTATTACGTGTTATTAATTCCATGTGATAGTTTCCAAAGAATCATTTAGACAAGTATTTGAAATCTCAAGTCGAGCGAGTATATAATAAATCACATTTTGAGACATAAAATAATAAAAATATTTAGACACGAACGGAGGACGGGCACTTTAGGTAAGGCATATTTACTCACCTCAAGTAGCAAGACAGTTATCACGACAAAGCTTCTACGGATATATGTAGCCCTCGTCTATGAACTCGTCACCTACAATTTAAAATTTCTAAATTAATTACAAGTCTAAAGTGTGCAAGTATGCTATGCAAAATTTCTCTAAGTCTCATTTGAAATTACCCCCCATTATCTCATTAATTACTACTGTGCCATGTTTATATAATAAACCGGTGATGTATTGTATTTTTCTCATAAAAATCACTACTTATATAAATATTAATTCTTAAAAATTATTAAATAAGAAATCGTATATTAAATTTATACACGCTCATATTTAGAAAATAATAATCTATTTTACAACACATTTATTTGTAAGTGACTATAAAATTTAATTCAAACTAATTTAATTATAACTAATCATTTATTTAAATAAGATACATACTATAGAAGAATTAAATTCAAAAATGAAATTCACAAAATATTTATTCGGATAAAACAAGTGTTTAGTCATACATAAATATAAATTTATTTTGGAGAAATAATTTATAATATTTACAAATTATAATCAAGGTTTATCTATTTATTAATAAAGGAGTATACTATTAAACATATATATCATAAGTTAACTCCCTAACTTTTTTCATTTTATCAATATTAACAAAATAACATATTTCACTCAAGATACTAGTTTATAAGTACTTGAAATATTTATTTAACAAGTTATATTTTCATCTTGCATATTTTTAAGAGTAACAATTATATCACATAATAAATAACTCCTATATAAGTTTTAAATAGTCAAACTCACTTTTTACATAATTAAAACAATATCTAGAATGTTATAATTTAATTCTAATACAAAGATTGCATTTTTAATTTTATATTTTATATGCTGTTTATGTAAACAACAAATGGATCCCACAACTTTTCATAAAGGACAAATAAACACCTTCCACTAACAATGCAGTTTCAACATGCTACACTTGTAACCCCCAACTTCTCAGAAAATGCAAAAACTACCCCAACATGAACACACGTATAGGTTTCTCAACCCAACAACCGGATTCGATCTAGAGCTAACAAAATTTTATTTTGATGATTAAAAATGAATAAGAGGGTGATTTAGGAGTTACCCAACCGAAAAATTGCGAGAAACGGTCAGTATTTGGGTCCGGTTAAGTTCGCTATCGAGGTGGCCAGCGGTGATGAATGAATCCGGCTATCAGGGCGTTCTTGGCTTCGATTGGCAGCGATTACAGCTTCTTCGTGCCTCTAGGAGTCGAATAGAATCGATTTGAGGGAGTGGGAGAGGGGATGGTTCGGGCCGAGCTTCTCGCCGGCGTTAATGGCGGCGGCGTGGTGGCTCTGGGTTGTTTCTACAGCAACTTGCTGCTGCTGCTGCTGCCTCTTTGCAGACCGAAACAGAGAGGCGATGAAGGCTGTGGGTTCAAAATAGAGGGAGGGAGGGAGAGAGAGAGAGAGATGTGTTGTGGATTGTGGGTACTACCGAAAAACTGGAAGGGATCTTTTCTTCATTATTATTTAATTCCCACTTACCTATTTACCCACTAGGTTTTAGAGTTTCTTCCAATTACAACTAAACCCCCCCTTAATTAACTAGTTTATATTATCGCAAACTACAACCACATCCCCGATTAACATATATTTAACATCTAGACATCATATAAGTCAACAATTACCCCTAAATTAAAATGGGGTATTTCACAATCAATATGGTTCTATACTAATTTGCAGCAATCATCCTTTGTAGCATTACAATAAGAAGCGATAAAGGTCGTAATCCCTTTGCAGGCCTAAAATACTGAAGTCAATGAAAAGAACCAATGTCTTACTTCCATATAGAAATTGAGGAGTGGCCTTACCAGAACACCAATACGTTGAATCGGTCGTAATATTATATTGAAACAAATAAATAGTGATTTTGTGATACACGAATGTATTGGGTTGCTAGGGTTTACCTAGCGTGATAGTAATTCTAGACAGTATCAAGTATCCACACACGAAAACACTGGGGTTAACACACACTTTGAATATTCTTCTTGATTGATTGATAAAATAATAAAACTACAACGTTTAAATAACAAAAATAACTAATCCTAACTAGACAACGTGATATAACGGGCTCGGCTCGGTTCTACTAACTAAATAAATAAATGACGTAATTAAATTATTAAATAAACTAACTAACAAATAATATTAATTAAGTAAATAAATAAGTAGTACGACTGATGACGATACAATTGACCCGTAACAACTCCCCCGCGGTTGAAAAACGCCTTGTCCTCAAGGCGGATCGTAGTTGATGTAGGGTCCCATAACCTGAATTGTGGATTTTTGTTGCACTTTTTGGGCTCAAAGGTTTTATTGGGTCCATAAGCTGAATGAAGCCCAAAATATGAAGTAGACCCAAATTAGGTTGAGGCCAGCCCAAACTAAGATTGATATTGGTCCAAGTGTTGCAACACCCCCCAACAAAGGTAGTAATGCAATAATTTTCCCAAACCCATAACTTAATGAGGAAAAAGTAGGCCATTAGACCAAATTAGAAGTGAGCCCAATGGAGACTTAGGCCCAAATGGAAGATTGCAGCGCCAAAGGAAAAATTCAGCCCAAACGGATTGCAACCATAACTGGTGAGGTGGAGGCCATGGTTGCAGTGCAGGGGCGTCAGGGAAGGACACTTGGGTATTGTGATTCGGCTAAATGAAGTTGTGGTGCTGGTCATCGGGCTTCTTTGCTATGCCGGACGGGTGCTGGAGCGAAGGAGGTGGGTTGTGTTGGGTTTTGATTCATGGATGCGCAATGGAAACACAAACAAACATAATCCATGCAATACCCTCCAAGGATCACAAGTCAAGATACATAACGATGGTAAGAGAAGAAATCAATAACACACCTTAGGATTTCTCCTTTGATGACTTCAAACGCGAATTGTGTCACGTTCTCTATAGTTGATCCACGCCTAGAGTTGAATTCCAGATCTTCCAATCCTTGGTGCTTGCCCGGAATGAGGAAGAGGAAGAAGAATCACGCAAAACGAGACGGAAAAAGGAGGTCTCGGCCTCCTTGTGGGCCGACGGGGACGGGCGGCGGCAAAGGGGGGGTCCTCTTTGCTTGCTTGCTCTCTCCTTTTTTTTCTCTCCCACTCAAGTTATGATCAATAAGGTCATAAGTGTGGGAAGAAAGTAAGGAGTGTCGTTTATATAGTCCAACAAATCCTTGCCAACTACCTAAAGGACCTATTCTACTCCTGCTAGAATTCGGTTTAGTCCCTTCCTTGCAAATTAGTCATACTAAGTTTGCAAGGTGTTGCAAAGTGATCTTTCTAATTAATTAATCCTATTAATCAATTCCCAAATCTAGTTCAACTCTATATAGCGTGCGACCCCATAGGTTCTATCTAGTTGGTAGCAACAATTTGCTAATATGGAGCGGTTTCTAGCAAAACATCCATTCTAGCCAACTAATAGAATAGTCATCTTGACAAACCTTGTACAATTAATTTTCTCATCCCTTTGTCTCTATATCCGGATTGGACACGAGACATACAAGTCACACTCGTATATCCAATCCACAGTTTCTGGATCCAAGGGAATAGCCTTATTCGTGCAAATAACATCAATATCCCATATTGATTTATCTGAGTCTGGCCAGACATTCTATAAGAACTATCCCTCGAGTGGCCTAGGATATTTTCTCCCCTTATGTGGGAGGGAAAAATTCTATCTACGTCCACTACGATCTCTAAGCTTGCTTCTTATTGTATCCGGTACACGCCTTTATAGCTACCCAGTTACGGTGTAGCGTTTAACGCTACCAAAATAACAACAATCCACAACTAGAATATCTAGCGAACTCAAGTCAAAGGATGACAATACCATTGCACCACGAGAAGCACTTGTGACTTAACATAACGTGTATGTAGCCTTCTCGGAGATGGGTCAATCCGGTGTGTCATTACCCTTAATGCACACCTATGTGTTGGATCATGGTATCTCCATATCAATCCAACCCCATACTAGTCTATAGATGATTGTCCTATTAATCATTATACTGGACTATGGATATTTAAGATAAACAACACAATTGTAAATCTAAGGACTTCATTATATTAAATATCCAATAAATAATAAAATGAATTTTCCAGCCACAAATAAATTCATACTAAACTAGATTGCCTCTAGGGCATCTATTTCAACAGTCTCCCACTTACACTAGAGCCAATCTGGCGCATCTCGTATGCCCATACTCCTAGTGTGCCATTCATGCTTCCACTGTGCGAGCGGCTTTGTAAGCGGGTCTGACAGATTCTCATCTGTAGGAATCTTGCGTATACGAACGTCTCCTCTATCGATAATATCTCGAGTCAGATGGAACTTCATGTGCACGTGTTTGGATTTCAAGTGTGACCTAGGCTCTTTTGATTGCGCGATCGCCCCAGTGTTGTCACAGTACAACTCTACTGGATCCGCAATCCTAGGAACTACACCAAGTTCAGAAACAAACTTTTTGATCCAAACAGCTTCCTTTGCTGCGCCATTTGCAGCAATGTGTAGAATCAGCCACCGTCTCTTGCTTGGAACTCTTCCAGCTCACCACTGCTCCATTCAGGCAAAACACATATCCTGACTGTGAACTAAAGTCATCTTTGTCAGTTTGGAACTTGCATCAGTGTAACCCCTTACACGCAACTCTTCCTCACCGCCAAATATCAAGAAAGCATCCTTAGTTCTTCTTAAGTACTTTAGGATGTTTTTGACTGCAATCCAGTGGCTCTCACCTGGATTGGATTGGTATTAGCTTGTCATACTCAAGGGATATGACACATCTCGTCTAGTATATAACATGGCGTACATGATAGATCCTATGGACGAGGCATATGGAATTCTACTCATGCGTTCCTTCTCAATCTCATTGGAAGGACAACCACTCTTCGAAAGAGTGATTCCATGTGACATGGGGAAGAATCCCTTCTTGGAATCTTGCATGTTGAACCGTTTCAACACCTTGTCAATATATGTACTTTGACTTAGGCCTAGAAGTCTCTTAGATCTATCTCTATAAATCTTTATACCCAGTATATAGGCTGCTTCGCCTAAGTCCTTCATTGAGAAACACTTCCCAAGCCCATCTTTAACAGATTGCAGCATGGGAACGTCGTTTCCAATGAGTAGTATGTCATCCACATACAAGACCAGAAAAGCTACAGAGCTCCCACTAGCCTTCTTGTAGACACAAGACTCATCTTCGTTTCTGATGAAGCCAAACTCTTTGACTACTTCATCAAACGTCGATTCCAACTCCTAGAAGCTTGCTTTAATCCATAAATGGATCGTTGCAGCTTACAGACTTTGTTGGCTTGCTTTGGATCTGCAAAACCCTCCGGATGTATCATATACACGTCCTCGAGGAGATTCCCATAAAGGAATGATGTTTTGACATCCATCTACCAAATCTCATAGTCATGGTATGCTGCAATCGCAAGTAGGATTCGGATGGATTTGGTCACAGCGATTCGTGAAAAGGTTTCGTCATAGCCAATACCATGAATCTGTCTAAATCATTTGGCCACCAATCGACCCTTATAGGTAATCACATTACCATCCATGTCGATCTTCTTCTTGAAGACCCACTTGCACCCTATGGGTCGCGCCCCTTCGAGTGGTTCCACCAAACTCCATACTTTGTTGGTGTACATGGATTCCATCTCGGATCTCATGGCTTCTAGCCACTTTTGAGAGTCTGGGCCTTTCATGGCCTCTTCATCGGTAGTAGGCTCATCATCTATGAGCATCGTGTCACCGGAATCGGTCACGAGAAGTCCATACCTCTCGGGTTTCTGGTGCACTCTACTAGATCTACGAAGCTCTTGTGTTACCTGAACAGGCTGCTCCATAACTCCTTGTGGTTCCTGTTCATGTTCCATAATCGGTTCAGTGTTTTGTGGTTCTTGAATTTCTACAAGTTCTACAGTCCTCCCACTTTCTTCTTTAGAGACAAACTCTCTCTCTAGAAACACGTCGGTCTGAGCATTAAACACTTTGTTCTCGGTTGGATTGTAGAAGTAGTAACCCTTAGTTTCCTTAGGGTACCCCACAAACTAAAACTTATCCGATTTTGGCCATAGCTTGTTGTGCACAAGAGATTCCGGCGGGGAGACCTCCGTGTACACCGTATGTAGAGGATCAGAGATAGCACAGGAAGAGTTGGGTTGTGTGTAGGGAGAGAGTAAGGCAGTAGTAATGTCTGAGAGAGAGACAGAGGTTTGGCAGAGCTTCCGCGTATGGCCAGTGTGTTCTCTTTTGTATGGAAAGGTTAACGTCCTATATATAATGGAGAATGTGACCGTTGCAGTGTGGTTAATGCGCCCATCAATGGCGGCTTAATTAGATTAACCACAACGGCACGTTCGTCCGTGTATATAAGGACCGTTACAGCACGTTATGCGCGAATACCGGAACCGTTATGAGGTTGACCGGGTTTGACCGGATTGACCGGGTTTATGGAGCTCGTGCCATAAATCTCTCAAAAGAAGTTACTAAAGGTCGCACGCGGGCTTGGCTCGCACGCGACAGGGCTTACTCTAGCCTCCAAACCACTAAGTCCCTACAAGTCCCGTGCAGTGGTATGCGAGGGCTCTGTCTCGCAGCCCCTACATGGATCAGCTCGGCTGGTGATCCAGTGTGTGTGGAGCACAATATGGTGTGCTAGATGGTTGCCACGTGGCCAAGATCTGTCAGCTCAGAAAGCACTATCTACATTAGCCCCCTTTCTGCGCGTGAAGACTCATAGCTGTATAGACTTCCATGCGCGGAAACCAACATACCCGTCGCCGCCACGCACCAATTCAAACATGAGTGAATTCAGCCCCCGTGCGTGCCATTATGACCTAAAACCCCTAGAGTCGTGCCGTCTAGCTTTTAGGGTTTTAGGCGTGACGTCAGCTTGTCCTGTGATTGCGCGATTCGACGGTGACGGTTGCGATTCGACTACTGAAAGGACGCAACCCTTCATTGTTTTTGGATAAATACCTTGTACTCTCCATTGTTGCAAAGCATCAATTCTTTCTCTTAAAGTGAATGATACCCGGAAGTCTTCGAGAGCAGATTCAGATAATCAATCACCAGTTCAGAACTGCAAATCGTCTTCTTCGACTGTTTGTATCCAAGCAGGCTTCGCATAAACAAGGTTGGCCTTGTTCAATTTCGATTTAAAATACCAGTGTATGCTTTGAACTGTGTTGGATCTGCAAACCCATGACATATTATCTGTTGAAACTTGTGAAGAAGCTTTGATCTTTGAACCCACTTTTGCTTTAATCCTTCTATGATAAGGATCTTGGATAGGGTTTTGAAATCCATGATAATGCAACCCTCTAATTTCTGAAATTGATACAAGAAACTGCTCATCTTTCTTTCCATAGATCTTGAATTTCGAAATTCAAACTGAAGTGTGGCATATTTCTCCCCCCTTTTTTCTTGCTCTTCCGCAGGAATGGCCAAGACAAAAGGAACCAAACCCACCAAGGAGGACGAAGAGATACCTGATCTTCCGCAAGCTTTGTGGCGAAAAGCCCCCTATCTGGGTGGCAAAGATTTCTACCACGCGAGGGTTAAGGCGAAGAAATTGCATGCTTCTGTCCCCAATGAGGGATTGCTAACACTGACCCCCCCAGTTAACTAAGCTTTGCTCGAGTTGATTGGCTCCAGGACGTGGTTCGATTGGGAATCGAAAATGGGTACTTCCCCTATGCTGCGATTTCCACCCAAGCTTTTGTCCAGAAATTGGACTACATGGATGAGTGGATTGACCATGTGTTGACCGATCATGCTGCGAATCTTAATGAGGCCGGCGTATACTTCGCTGTTCGTGCTATGAAGGGTGCTGCCGTGAAGCTGGACCTGTCCATGCTTCTAAACCTTCTTTCCCGCTACTCGCATGCAACTCACACATTCCACTTTGCTGAGTTCGAGGCTGCCCCCACACTCGAGGACGTGCATATGCTGTACGATCTTTCTCCCATGGGTGAAGTGGACCCCTTGAGTCCTTTGAGGACGGCTGCGGAGATCGCTTTGTACACGCAGATGGAGGAATGCCTATCAGAGGTAAAGAAAATCTCCACCCGGTGGACTACTACCAAAGCCCTTCCGAACTGGCAGTTGGTTGATACGTCTGCGAAGAATACCTGGAACAAATGGGTGCAGTACTTCTTTCGTGACTACGCGAGCAGCAGTATCACCAAGAAGCTTCTGAGTGAGGACCCGGAGGCCAAGAATTATGTGGAGGGTAAAGGCTATCACTTGACCCTTTGTGCTTTCCTCTGTGCATGGTTGTCGAGGTACTTAATCGATGGTCACCCGCATGATGGGGTCTTCTACCACGTTCTGCCGCTTGCTGTGAAGCTCGCCCTTGGTCAGAGAGTCGCACTCGGACCCTTGGTCTTGGGCACGCTGTACTATAGACTGGATCAGCTGGTTGCGGCCATGAAGGAATCGCGTGGCCGCCTCGATATACTGACTTTCGTCAACATTTCTTTCTTGACGATGTGGGTCTTCGAGCGATGGCTGTCCTATGCTCCAACTGCTCTTAAACCCAACAAGTGGTGTCCCCCAGGCGAGACGGAGGAGCGTAACAGTGGCAGAGCTGCAAGGTGGTTCAGAGCGAACAATACCAAGTGCGTTTGGAGCCTGATATACGACAAGCGGCAAGAGTTCACCGCCAGGCCCTATGCCACGCGCATTGAGAACGTGCGATGGTTTCCAAAGCTGTACCCTTCTAAGGGTGTTGTCTTCTCAGAAGAGCTTCTCTTCGAAGAGGGATCGTATTTCCATGAGCGCTATCGCGAGTTCTTTTGCTGGTGTCTGCGAGGTTCCCTTCCTGCTCTCGCAGAGCATATTCGTGAGCTCGCGCCAAGGTATGAGAGGATTACCGTGGATGTTGACCCCACTCGAGTTTCCCCCCAGTTCGGCTTTGATGCAGTGGCACCATCAATCTGGCCCCAGTCCATTATCAGAGGTTGCTATAAGCGCTTGCTAACAAAGGAGTGCAAGACAGTCTTCATGAACAATCTTCCCTTTGAGCAGCCAGCGGGTAACCGCGAGGGCGGTTGTTCCCAGAACTGGCTCGCATACTGGATCGCCCAGCAAACGAGGATTGAGACACAGTCGGCCGCCCAGCCGAGTAGAGCTCCCTTGATCAAGAGAAACTCTTTTCTGTTTCGCCCTAATTGCAGTCTGAGCGAGTCTGAATATGGTTGCTACTCATTGTTGGATCATGAGAACCATTTGTGCCCTGACGTCATTATGAAGGAAAAGATCGCCGCTATTAAGAAAGGCGACTCGCATGTCATTAGATATAGCGAGGCATTTTCTAAGGTAAACAACTTTTTCGCGTGTGTTAAGTTTCTTGATTTCCACACGTTGATGCCTTTATTCTGTACTGCTTGCTGTAGTGTCATGTGCGGAGATTCGCATCTGGTGATCGTTCCAAGTCGTTGGTTAACACCATTGTTGCCACCAAAAGACAAGGACAATCGTTCCTGCTAGCATGGAGGATGGACCCCAAGGTCGAAACCAGGATTCGCGCAGTCATGAATGCTTTTGCTGACTCGCTGATAGATAATGCTCCGGCCTTGTCTCCACCCAGAGATAATCCGTCTCCTCTAGCGACTGCCGCGCCGAGAGCGAAGAGACCCAGGCAAAAGGGAATTACAATTTCTTCCCCTAGATGTGCTCCAACTTCCCCTCCAGCGAGGTCCCTTTCTGTCAAGGATAAAGGCAAAGGTTGCATGCCCAGTAGAGCGCGGAAGGAGCTCGCAGTTGAGACCTTTGTTCCATTCATCGTAATTCTTTCGCAACTCTTTCTTAAACCAATCGTTTCTCCGCAGATGATGATGATGATGAGACCATCGGTGGCCTTTTGGCCAAGAGACAAAAGAGGAGTGCTCATTCTGGCACTCCAGATGAACCCATAAGCGAGGACGTTCTTGCAGAGTCCAGGAAGACAGCCGCGGAAGCTGCTGAAAGAAGAAGGCAGCGTGAAGAGGAGGAGCTCGAGCGTGTGAGACAGCGGAGCCTCGAAGAGCAACATGTTGACGACTTAGTGCGTCCCACTGATGAGGAAGATATGCTTCCCGAAGAGGTAGCTCCTCAGACTGAGGAGGAGGATGTGGCTGCAGAAGAGGATGCAGCAGCTTTGGAGCAAGCCCAAGCGGACTTTGAAGAAATCGCAGGCGGTGATAAAGGTGAGATCTTCAATCTCGCAGTAACTTATAGGGATGTTATAGTGGGTGCATTAAAGCATGGTGTGTCAAAAGCTGACATTCGCCGTTGGCTAGTAGGAAAATGCGGAGAACCTTCAGGTAATCATTTGAATGATATGCATGGACTAGACCTTAGCAACTTGAAACAGAATCATGACTGGATTCTTCGCGTCCCAGGTCACGCTCATTTTAAAGACCTGCTTAATGAGGACACACTAATAGGGAATGGTTCCACGTATTTAGTGTATGACGAAGATACTTCAATCCCACCTTCGCGTGGAGGTGCTTGCTCTTAGCTTTAGCAAAGATAGTAAAATAACGTACAATACGAGTTACCTCATACTATCGCATTTTATATCGCAGGCAATGCTGAGGAACCTGTGCTGGAGCAAAGAAGTCAGCCTTCTGCGTCCTATGTTCCGATTCCGAGTTCCCATACCGAGAAGCCCGTCGCAGCTGCTGAACATGCAGGAGAGCCTCTTGAGGACATCATCGAATTTTCTGATGATGCTGAAGCTGATGCTGTGCTAATGGAGGAAGATGCCCATACTGGCGCTGAGGAAGTAAGAACGAGTACTGTTGATGCTTCCGCATTTGAGAGTGTCCCTCGCCAAGCAACTTCGGCTGTCACTTCGCCTCCGGTGATGACTGAGTCGGCAGCACCTCTTCCTGCGTGGAGCTTTTGGGGCTCGCAGGTTGGGAATGCAGTCGCAGCTGGTGCGGCTTACACTCTTCCTCCTAACTATGAGGGATTAGAGCTCGGAGCTGACAGGAGAGCTTTGGAGCGAGGACAGTCTTCGACCACTCCAGCAATGCGCATCCCTTGTCTTCGTGAAATTCTTGAAGGAACTGGTAGGTAGAGATTTGCTGTTTGCATCTCGCATTATTCATTTGCGAGTTTGATAGCATAACTTAGCTTTGACATTTCTTTAGGTTTGAAGCAAACTGATGTGGACTGGCTAGTTCGGATGCGCCTCACCTACCCCCAATCATTTGCAAGATCTCTGGAGATAGGTCCTTTCGACAGTAGGTTGTTCCTTACCGAAGCCATTTGGATTTTGGAGCAGCTGTCTGCGGCCACGTCTGCGACCATTTCTGTTCAGAGTGCCGAGCTGCTTTTTGGCATGTGCCAAGATCTTCTTTCTAAAGTCCAAGGCAGACTGGGTTTCAGATTTCTTACGAAAAGAGTTACCCTGATTCGCGCAGCCGTAACTTTGAAACTCGGCCACCAAAACCTCGCAGCTGAGAAGCAAAAGGTGGAGCAGCAAAAGCAAAAGGCTGAAGAGGCTATGAGGCTCTATCACGAGATGAATGCTAAGTGCGAGCAATTGAAGCAAGAGGTGGAGCAGGTAGAGAAGCTGAGCCATCAGTTCTCCCCTAATGACCCCTTGATCAAGAATTTGCTTTGACTTTTGAATTTTGAAAAGTAGCAAACAAATAGCTGAAACATTAATGTAATGCTAAAACATTAATGTAATGTTGCTAGGGTTTTTCCCCCTCTTTTTTTAGCAAAAGAATCGACATGCCCGTTTTGCCCTTTCCGGGATTTGATAGGATATCTCTGTGCATATCCAATTATGACATCAGCAATTGATATTCTGCTTGATTTTCGGGCTAATTTCTCGTAAGATAAGCACGCCTTCCTTGGGAAGTCCATCCGAATCATGACCATCCATCATTAATTAAGATACGCAATTGAATCGTCGTAGCCTTTAGTAGGGTAATTGATCGTTACCGCTTTTCAAGGCGTAAGTGATTGACCTTACCCTCTTTTCAAATTCTGCTGACTCATCTTGGCAACTGAAGAGTCTCCACAAGGTCTATATAAACCCTGTCTTTGTCATTTGGGTTCGTCATCCCAAAAATGTGCTTTGCCGTGAGTCCTTACGACTGCTGACTTCAACGCTTGTTTTTCGTTGATTCATGGCAACTCCAAGTTGTGAATCCTGAGTTTGCGCTTTGTGCTCTAGAAATAGTTTCCAAGATCCGCTTTATGAGGCTTATTGCTCTTTATAACCATCGTAAATAAGATGGATATGATATCTCATGTGTGTTCGAAGAATTTTCTTCGTGTATTATGTTTGCAGGTCATGTTTCCGGCCGCCTCCCGGTGAGGTGCAGCGCCGTAGTGACCGTGCTACCGATTCGTAATGAACGGCGGAATTCTCCTCCAGCATCCCTGGAGGAGGATTTCTTGCCTCTTCGTTCTTGAACTCAGGAGGCTCGTCAATGCCCTTGTCAATCATGACAAGGAACCCATCACCATAGGAATGACTGCTTCCCCTGTTTTGCACGACGGCATACGCCTGAACAGGAGGTTCCTCCGGTACATATCTTGATCAGACAGATGTCTTTGTCAGATCCTGGGGTCTTGGACGTACCGTCACCCAGATCTTGCTGCTAGGGACGTAGCGAATGACAAGTTGATCTCTTCGCAGCAACATCCCTTTTGCTATAGCTCTTTGGCCGCAGATCTGCGTATCGCATGGCCGGTATTAGGACCGTTGGGTTCATCCTTTTTCAGTTAGGATTCCCGTGTTGTGTCACTGCTGGCTTGTCAGTTACTTTTCGAATGTATTGTAAGCCATGTTGGCTGCGTAGCTAGATTTGAGCTTTTCGCTTGTAAGCTGCTATCTAGACAGATAAATTGTAAGCCTTTTTGACTCATAATGATAAATAGCTTTTGTATTATTTGCTGTGTCGTTGCAACAAAATACAATTTCGCATGCGTATCGGCATATTTCGCCTTGCATAATGCTATATGCATGTTTCGCATTTGCTATCTGCCATATAAATTCGCAGACGTTTTATTAGATCGTTTGAGATCGTATTTGCGCAATTGTGCCATCTTAGCAGATGGGCTTGTGATTTGCTTTCAGATGTAAGTGCAGGTATCATCTCATCAGATAGACCTTTGTAGATCACTTAAGATCATTTTGCGCAATATTGCTATCGCAATATATAGTCTTAAAGGCGAATTTTAAATCGCATTTGTATGAGTTGCTATCGTGGCAGATAGGCTCTGGAAGATCAATTAAGATCATTTTGCATAGGCTTCTATCTTGATAGATAGGCTTTAGAAGATCAGTTAAGATCATTCTTCGCATGAGGTGCTATCGTGGCAGATAGGCTTCAGAAGATCAATTAAGATCGCATCTGCATATGCTGCTATCGTGGCAGATAGGCTTTAGAAGATCAATTAAGATCGCGGCTGCTATCGTGGCAGATAGGCTTAGAAGATCAATTAAGATCGCAGTTGGCATAGGCTGCTATCGTGACAGATAGGCTTTAAAAGATCCATTAAGATCGCATTTCGCATAAGTTGCTATCGTAGCAGATAGGCTTAGAAGATCAATCAAGATCGTATTTCACATAGATTGCTATCGTAACAGATAGGCTTGGAAGATCAGTTAAGATCGTATTTCGCAAAGGGTGCTATCGTAGCAGATAGGCTTAAAAGATCAATTAAGATCGCGTTTCGCACAGATTGCTATTGTGGCGGATAGCCCATTGTTAACAGTAATAGCAAATTAAATGAAGCAAAATTAACGGCCAGAAATATGAAGTTCTCATTTGGGAGAATTCTCTTATTATAATGCTCTCATATGGGAGAGATGAGATTACAATTCTCTCATATGGGAGAGGAGATTGTGTAAATCACAGTCATACAAGACATGAAGCAACGTCATAATAAAACGCATGAAATGAGAGAAGTCAAGGATAGTACTTCTTAATCCAGCGCATGTTGACTGAACTCGGTGTTGAGGTTGTCCCGTGCAACCTTCGTATGCTGCAGTAGCCACTGTCAAAGACTTATGTGACTTCGAAGGGTCCCTCCCAATTGGCTGCGAACTTTGGGTGAGCCGCTTCTCGCATGCAGTGATCAGATGCGCGCAGGACCAAATCTCCAACTGCGAAATCTCTTCGCTGGACCGTCTTATTGTAAGCACGAGCGATCCTTTCTTGATACCGCTTGTTGGTCCTTTTAGCTTGCTCTCGCTTTTCCTCCAGCAAGACCAAGTCATGATCGCGTTGATTGTCGTATAGTGCGTGAAAGGCCAATCTCGCCGAATTGACTCTCACCTCTGCAGGTACCACGGCCTCAGCCCCATAGCATAGCAGGAATGGTGAGGCCCCCGTGGGTGTCCTTGGAGAAGTTCGGTAAACCCACAGAGCTATGCTTAGGGAATCAGCCCACTTCTTGTTGTCATCTGCGACCATCTTGCTCAAAATCCTCAACAGCGTTTTGTTGGTCGCTTCGGCTTGCCCATTCCCTTTCGGGTAGTAAGGGGTAGAACATATCTGCCTGATATTGTACTCTGCTAACTTCGCAGCTACCTGGCGATTAACAAAAGGAGTACCATTATCTGAAAGAATGGAGTTTGGAATTCCGAACCTGCATATGATGTTTTCTTGGATGAAATTGACCACAGCTAGCGCATTTTCCGTCTTCAGTAGTATTGCCTCCACCCATTTGGTAAATAGCTCAGTTGAGAATAAAATGATTCCCGTGCGATGTTGGTCGGATGGGACCAATGAAGTCTAGAGCCCATGTGTGAAATGGCCATGGCGTTCCTAATGCATGTAGATCCACAGCGGGAGCGTGCACTAGGTTTCCTTTGAATTGGCACTCCTGGCAGCGTCGTACCTTGGTGCGACAATCAGCCTCCATCGTGGGCCAGAAATATCCAATTGAGAGGAGCTGCCTGCATAATTTTGCACCTCCTTGATGCTCCACCTGATGAGCAAGGTCCATGACTTCTTGTGCTTCCCTGCCGTCTAGACATCGCAGCAAGTTGCCCTCGTGGCCTCTTCGCCAAAGCAGGTTTTCTTGTACTACATATCGAGATGCTTTCCTCTTCAATTTGTCAGCTTCTTTTCTCGATTCGGGCACGGTGCCCTGGGTGAGAAAGTCAAAGAGTGGCTTCCTCCAATCCATGTCATCATCCGGTCAGCACGTTCATCTTCTGTGTCCATGTTGTAGTCCTCGTCTCATGGACTTTGGCAATGATGGGTAGACCATCTTCTGCGACTTCCTCCAAGTCCGCAATCGAGATCATGGCGACCTCTTTTCCTTTCGAGTCTTGCTCCGCATGGGCAGGAAGTGGATTGTTGCGCACATCCTTCCTGTGATCGCTGACGATCAGCTCGCCGTTCTTCATCTTCTGATTGAACACAATCCTGAGCTTCTTACATTCCGCTGTAGGATGCATGACCTTGCCGTGGTACTCGCACCACTTCGGGTCCCTCACCATCTCCTTGGAAGGTACCTTTTCGAGCGGCGGCAGGACACCGTCCTTGCGCCATTGTCTGCAGAGGTCACTTGCCTCCCCCACCGAACATGGTAGAGGTGGTACGTCGAAGTTCACAACCTTCGCCTGCTTCTGGGGTGAAACTGTATTGACCTCAGCTTCGCGTCCCCTCTTGTAACTGAATCTCCCGATTTTGTAGGTGGTACCGCTCGCAGATCGCTCAGGAGCGTTCTTCTTTTTCTGCCTCTCAACTATAGGCTCGATGTTTTTCGTGCACTCGATGAGCTTTGAAAACGTAGGTGTTTGCAGATTAATGAGCATACCTTTGTATTCGTCTCGCATGCACTGCAGGCATATTTCTACAAGCTGGCTTTCGAGCATTGGATCCTTGCATTCCAAGGACTTCGCCCTAAATTTCTTGATGAAAGTGATCCCGTCCTCCTCACGCTTCTGATACATCCGCGAGAGATGGATCATTGTCACCTTTTCTTCCATCTGGAAGAACTTGGTATAGAACTTCTAGACCATGTCGTCCCAAGTCTTCACAGATCCGGCTTCCAACGTTCGGTACCACTTGTACGCTACGTTCCCCAAAGATTTTGGGAATTCTCGCATCAGCAATTTGGGATCAGCTCCGTATGGCCCCATGACATCGATGAAACGCATGACATGCTCATGAGCGTTCCCGTTGACATCCTCGAACTTGTCCCATTTAGGAGCCTTATACCCCACCGGGTTAGGCATGAGATAGATCTCTCGCGGGATGGGTGGATCGTTGTCTAGCTTCGGGATGATGGTATCCGCGAATGATTGGTGAGCCAGAATAGTATCCGTGCGCTTCTGCAGAGACGTCATGCACTCTGGAATGCTTCCCTCGTTAGCAGAAGGAGGGGTAGCCGCAGGCGGAGGCGACACATATGCCGCCGAAGGATTGGGGACATATTGGCTGCTCGTATTGCCCCAGATCGCCGTTGGAGGAGGCAAGGGGTACTGCGACGCCGGGTTAGATGCCAAAGCCGGAGACTGAGGAGTGTGAGCAGTGAGAGGCAACATCTGAGCTGTTGACCCCTGAATTGAAGGTAGCTGCGTAGTCGCCGGTGGAGTCTGCAGATTAGGGTTGGGAGGTGTTGTTGACACTCCCAATCCCGGAGCGGTAGGGACTCCTCCTCCTTGAGAGACGGCGGTGGCTGATGAAGGGTTTAACGCAAGGGTGCCCAGAATGGCCAGGATCCGTTCTAGCTGCGCAGACTGAGCCTTGAGAGCTTTCGCCTGACTTTGGATAGTGGCGTCCAAGGATTCTAGCGTCGGTGCCTCGCCGGGAGTCGTAGGGGTACGGCGGGTCTCCTCTCCAGAGGCAGTTTCGGTGGAGGGCGATCTGTTCCTGATATCATCCTCCTGAGACATGGTTGCTTTTGTTGGTAAGTTCACGTTGGGTTCACCAAAATGTGCACAAGAGATTCCGGCGGGGAGACCTCCGTGTACACCGTATGTAGAGGATCAGAGATAGCACAGGAAGAGTTGGGTTGTGTGTAGGGAGAGAGTAAGGCAGTAGTAATGTCTGAGAGAGAGACAGAGGTTTGGCAGAGCTTCCGCGTATGGCCAGTGTGTTCTCCTTTGTATGGAAAGGTTAACGTCCTATATATAATGGAGAATGTGACCGTTGCAGTGTGGTTAATGCGCCCATCAATGGCGGCTTAATTAGCTTAACCACAACGGCACGTTCGTCCGTTTATATAGGGACCGTTACAGCACGTTATGCGCGAATACCGGAACCGTTATGGGGTTGACCGGGTTTGACCGGATTGACCGGGTTTATGGAGCTCGTGCCATAAATCTCTCAAAAGCAGTTACTAAAGGTCGCGCGCGGGCTTGGCTCGCACGCGACAGGGCTTACTCTAGCCTCCAAACCACTAAGTCCCTACAAGTCCCGTGCAGTGGTATGCGAGGGCTCTGTCTCGCAGCCCCCACATGGATCAGCTCGGCTGGTGATCCAGTGTGTGTGGATCACAATATGGTGTGCTAGATGGTTGCCACGTGGCCAAGATCTTTCAGCTCAGAAAGCACTATCTACACTTGTCTGATTGTAAACGTTTTACATATACATCGCAGCCCCAAATCCTCATGAACGACAGTGTGGGACGCCTCCCACTCCACATCTCATGTGGTGTCTTCATGACTGATTTAGATGGAACACGGTTAATGGTGAAAACTGAACTCAATAGAGCGAGACACCGAAACGATAATGGAAGATCGGTTTGACACATCATAGATCGAACCATTTCCAATAGGGTTCGATTCCTCCTCTCCGACACGCCATTACATTGTGGCGTTCCGGGTGGAGTGAGTTGGGACACGATCCCACACTCTCTAAGATAGTCGTCAAACACTTGGCTCAAGTATTCTCCTCCACGATCCGATTGTAGAGCCTTGATACTTTTGCCAAGTTGCTTCTCTACTTCATTCTTGAATTCTTTGAACACTTTAAAGGACTCTGATTTGACCTTCATAAGGTACACAAATTCATATCTATTGTAATCATCTGTAAATGTAATGAAGTAGACGTAACCAGCCTTGGCAGGCATGGCAAATGGTCCACACACATCAGTATGTATGAGTGCCAATTGCTCACTAGTCCTCTCACCTTTCTTATTGAAAGGGGACTTTTTCATTTTTCCTAATAAACACGCCTCACATGTCTCATATGATTCAAAATCAAATGAGTCTAGTAGTCCATCCTTATGGAGTCTATATACACGTTTCTCGTTTATGTGGCCTAAACGACAGTGTCATAAGTAAGTAGGATTCAAATCATTTATTTTAATCCTCTTGGTATTAATGTTGTTGACAGGATTGCTTAGATCAAGGACATACAGTCCATTAAATAATTGCGCACTAAAAGAGTGAATATTATTCAAATAAAAGGAACAACAATTGATCTTTATTGAAATAATATAACCTTCCTTGTCCAAACAAGAAATAGAAATAATGTTTCTGCTCATAGCAGGCACAAAATAGCAATTATTTAATTCTAAAACTAATCCTGAATGCAGAGATAGCCCGCACACGCCCACGGCCAATGCAGCAACTTTTGCTCCATTCCCAACGCGCAGATCCATCACCCCTTTAGCCAATCTTCTACTTCTCTTTAGATCCTGCACATTTCGACAAATGTGAGATCCACATCCAGTATCTAATACCCATGATGTAGAGACAGTTAAATTGACATCTACAACAAAAATACATGGTGGTGGTGGAATCACTATTCCAAGCCTCTTGTCCTCCAGATATTTTGGGCAGTTCCTCCTCCAGTGTCCAAGCTGACTGCAGTAGTGACACTCACCTTTAGTCACACCTTTGGCAATGCCACCAACAGACTTAAGGGCCGGTTCCTTGGACTTGGAAACTGACTTGCCTTTTCCCTTGGAGGATGAGGCAAGCCTTTTTGCCCTTTCCTTTCTGCACCATCATAATGGCCTCGCCCTTACCCTTGTTGATGCTTTGTTCAGCTTTCCTCAACATATTGAGCAAATCTGGCAGTGGTTTCACGATCTCGTTCATGTTATAGTTCATGATGAACTGTCCATAACTCTCGGGCAACGATTGCAACACGAGATCGGTTGCCAACTCTTGGCCGACCGGGAACCCAAGTCGGGCGAGTTTCTCCAAGTACCCGATCATACGGAGTACATGGGGTCCCACCGGGTTCCTTCTGCCAGATGACACTTGAACAATGCCTTAGAGACCTCATACCTATCAACCCTTGCCTGCTCTTGGAAGAGCTGCTTCAAATGCTCGATCATATCGACAACATTCATGTTTTCGTGTTTCTTTTGAAACTCAGAAGTCATGGTGCATAGCATAAGGCAGGCCGCATCATTAGCGTCATCAACACGCTTTTGATACGCCTCTAGGGCTGCAGGTGTTTGGGTCTCTGGACCTGCTGGAACATGCTCCTCTATTGCGTACAGTTTCTTCTCTTGCTTGATAATGATTCTCAAGTTTCTATACCAATCAAGGAAGTTGGTTCCAGAGAGCTTGTCCTTTTCAAGGACAGATCGTAGGGAATGTTGTGAACTCGATGAGTTGTTTGCCATTTGGAATTCTACAAAAAGGAAAATACGCAAGTTTTAGTATTTGTGAATTTTTTACTATATTCAATAATGGCTAGTTTATCAAATATAGCTCCCACTATTTTTCTACGGATTAATAACCCTCAAGATATTAATGCGGAAAATATCCTTATATTTTCTAGTGGTCCAAGATCCATGTTTCATCTCCTTATGAGCTTGCTTTGGCATGTCACCCATAATTTGACTACTTAGGGTAGGAACAATTCCAATTGCATCTCTTATGCAACTATTGGTTCAATTGGGCAAATAACTCCTTATTTATCCATCCGCATGGATAATCCCAATTGATTGCCTCTAGGTTTTTAATTATATTAATAACCTAGTTGTGTTCAACCTCTTATTTAAACAATTTCACATTACTAGCTTGTGCCATCGCATTCCATCATTATGAACCAAGTCGCCATGCTTTGTAACGCACGAACTTGATAAATCATGATGATAATGAGTGTTTAAATAACGATAAGGCAAGAACACAATATTTGAATTTTGAGGGATTTTAAATTCTTTTTTTTTTTAATTGTTTTGTTGATCAATATCAACTAATCTATCAATTTGAGTTTGGGCACAACTCCAAATAATAGATTCGGGTTGTCTAATTATCTTATTATCCTTATTGCATGCATCATCCATACACCAACCACAAAATAATAAGACGGTAAAATAAACAACCACAAAACAAAAATAAAACCTGATGTGGATATGGCATTTTCTAGACTAAGATAATTCCAAGCCAATGGAATTATCTATGAACCCTAAAATCAAACACATCTCCATGCGTCTTGATATTTTGGTCCATCCTTCATAGTCATGTGGAATGCTCCGTGCTCCATGCTCCATCTTTTGTGGCTCATTTTGGCTTTGGGCTTCTTTTCTTCAATCTTGGCTAACAATCTACTCTATCTTGGCTAACAATCTACTCTATCTAGCACTATCTAACAACTATACTAAATAAAAAAAATCTCACAAGTTGAGAAAAAAATGGCTCGCAGGCCATAAAACCCTAATTAATTATTACAATTAATTGATCAGCTCGCAGGCCGTAAACAAAACAACAAAATTTAAACATTCACATCAAACCACATCCTAAGGCCATATCCAATCACCATGAGATTTGCACATAAACAGTTAAAATCCAATTTTAACGCGCATGGTCAATCTTAATTGATTTTATGATATTCTAGGGTTAAAACGGTCCATGGGGCCCAACAATCGAATTGCCCGAGCCCAAAAAGAGAACTGCAAAGGCCTTGGGCCGGCCGGCCCCTAGCCCACGCGGCTAGGCCGCGGGCTAGGGCTGCCCCGGCCCCTAGACCGAGCCTTGCTTGGGCGGCAAGCAAGGAGGGGCGGTCCCTAGGGGGGGGGCCGAACCTCCTTTGGGAGTTGTTTCCAAAACAACTCCCTTGCTTTGTGCCCAAGTTTGGTTGTTTCCTTGTATGGGAAGAACTCCTTCTTCCCAAAGGATGCCCAAACCCGAGATCTAAGATCCCGAAATTTCTAAAACTCACTAGTTCATGCATCCAATGCAAAAACTAGGTCTTGTTATGATAGATTATTGACAAATTGCATCATATGCTTGATTTGTCTTATTTTACCCGATAAACAACAAATTTAAGGTGTAAAACTATCAAAACTTAACACATAAACCACGTTTATGCTCAACGACCTGTGGCTCTGATACCACTGTTGGGTTTTGATTCATGGATGCGCAAGGGAAACACAAACAAAAATAATCCATGCAATACCCTCCAAGGATCACAAGTCAAGAGACATAACGATGGTAAGAGAAGAAATCAATAACACACCTTAGGGTTTCTCCTTTGATGACTTCAAACGCGAACTGTGTCACGTTCGCTATAGTTGATCCACGCCTAGAGTTGAATTCCAGATCTTCCAATCCTTGGTGCTAGCCCGGAATGAGGAAGAGGAAGAAGAATCACGCAAAACGAGACGGAACAAGGAGGTCTCGGCCTCCTTGTGGGCCGACGGGGACGGGCGGCGGCAAAGAGGGGCGGCGGCTCCTCTTTGCTTGCTTGCTCTCTCCTTTTTGTTCTCTCCCACTCAAGTTATGATCAATAAGGTCATAAGTGTGTGAAGGAAGGAAGGAGTGTCCTTTATATAGTCCAACAAATCCTTGCCAACTACCTAAAGGACCTATTCTAGTCCTACTAGAATTCGGTTTAGTCCCTTCCTTGCAAATTAGTCCTACTAAGTTTGCAAGGTGTTGCAAAGTGATCTTTCTAATTAATTAATCCTATTAATCAATTCCCAAATCTAGTTCAACTCTATATAGCGTGTGACCCCATAGGTTCTATCTAGTTGGTACCAACAATTTGCTAATATGGAGCGGTTTCTAGCAAAACATCCATTCTAGCCAACTAATAGAATAGTCATCTTGACAAACCTTGTACAAGTAATTGTCTCATCCCTTTGTCTCTATATCCGGATTGGACACGAGACAAACAAGTCACACTCGTATATCAAATCCAAAGTTTCACGATCCGTGGGAATAGCCTTATTCGTGAAAATAACATCAATATCCCATATTGATTTATCTCAGTCTGGCCGGACATTCTATAAGCACTATCCCTCGAGTGGCCTAGGATATTTGCTCCCCTTATGTGGGAGGGACAAATTTTATCTACGTCCACTACGATCTCTAAGCTTGCTTCTTATTGTATCCGGTACACGCCTTTATAGCTACCCAGTTACGGTGTAGCGTTTAACGCTACCAAAATCACAATAATCCACAACTAGAATATCTAGCGACCTCAAGTCTAAGGATGACAATACCATTGCACCACGAGAAGCACTTGTGACTTAACATATCGTGTATGTAGCCTTCTCGGAGATGGGTCAATCCGGTGTGTCATTACCCTTAATGCACACCTATGTGTTGGATCATGATATCTCCATATCAATCCAACCCCATACTAGTCTATAGATGATCACCTATTAATCATTATACTGGACTAGGGATATTTAAGATAAACAACACAATTGTAAATCTAAGGACTTCATTATATTAAATATCCAATAAATAATAAAATGAATTTTCTAACCACAAATAAATTCATACTAAACTAGATTGCCTCTAGGGCATCTATTCCAACAGGTTGAACGATGAGAGAATGGCCTGAAGAGAGGCCGGTGGTAATGGAGGATCTGACGGATTGGTTGGCGGGATAGGCTGCTTCGCCGGAGGGAAGCGCGATGAGGTTCGGTGGCGGTCGCCTGAGAGTTCTGGTGGCTTGGGAAGTGTTAAATTGGATTTGCAGTTTTGGAAGCTTTGGCGGTGATGGTGGGTGGCTGGTTGGTCGGAGACGCCATAGCCGACGAGCTTTGCAGCAAAAGCGGCAAGCGAAGTGCGGCGACGCACAAACTGAGGTCCGATTTGCTAGACGGGGGTTTCGAATCTGGGAACTTCGCCGGTGATTGTGACGGATAGGGGTTCGGATGGAGGTCAATTGGAGGGTCGGTGGCTTTGGCGGAGTTTGGAGTGGTGTCTGTGTCAGGGAAGAAGACCGGAGCAGAAGCTCGCTTGTCAGCAATGTCGGTGGCTTCAAACAATGCTTGTAGGCTGATGTTGTGATCTGCTCCTTCATCAATAGTGCTGCTTGCTCTGCTTGAGGAGTTACCAAGGTTGAGTGCAATCTTTGTTCTTCTGGGGAAGTTGCATATTCGTCCGGGGTTTCTCTTGGTGATTACGGCGGCTGTTGGACCTGTTGGGTCGCTAGTGGTCGTGGTGCAACCTGTTGTTCCTCCAACAGCAGTGGTGGATTTGGGTAGATTGTTTCTGCTAGTCCGTCAATGGTGGCGACGGCTGTTCTTCGGATCTGACGATGTCTTGGAGGCGACAAAATTCTTCAGTGGAAATCAATCGATACCATCTCCCACTGAGAGATATTTTTCCCACTTGCTTTGAGGCCTGCAAAGGATGACATGTCATTAATGTCAAGAACGGCGCAAGGGTAATCACCCATGTCCGCCATTAACTCAATGAAAGCGCCAGTTGATACACGAATGTTTCAGGTTGCTAGGGTTTACCTAGCATGATAGTAATTCTAGACACTATCAAGTTTCCACATACGCGAAAAACACTGAGTTTTTCACCCAACACACACACTTTAAATATTCTTCTTGATTGGTTGATAAAATAATGTAACTGCAACGTTTAAATAGAAAAATAACTAACCCTAACTAGACAACTTGACATAACGGGCTCGGTCCGGTCCTACTAACTAACTAAATAAATGACGTAATTAGCTTATTAAATAAACTAACAAACAAATAATATTAATTAAGTAAATAAATAAGTAGTAAGACTGATGACGATACGATTGACTTGTATCATTGTGCCTTTTATTTATCAAATTAAGTGACAGTAATGGTTTGGGTCTTCTCCTTTGAATTTTTTCCCAAATACCTGACAAGAAATAACATAAGATTAAACAACAATAAAGGATCTATCGAAAGACAATTTGATAAGATTGATCAAACAGTAGAGAAAAGGGAAAAGATTGACGTTCTACATTGCTGAATAGAAGTTTGATAAATTATTAAGTAGACATGGTACACTTCTCTATTAGACCAACTCCAATGGTGGAGGTCTCTCTCACCCCGTGACCCCACTGTTTAACCTCTTAATCTTCACAAAAATGTCATTTACCCTCCAACAGTGGAGGTCTCCCCCACCCCCTCCATCTAATATCATTTATTATTTTATTCAACTACTTCAATTACATTATCATTTGACATTTTTTATAATTAATTAATTAGTTATATTCGATTATTAATATATAATTATTGATTTGCAATAATTAAATTATTTTTTAATATGATAATTAAAAACATACAAATTTATAAAAATGATATTTTTATTTGTAACAACCAATAATATTTGTAACAAACAATAAATCACAATATAGTGAATTATTAAGTATTAATCTTCGTAGATACATTAGTAAAGATAATTACTAAAACTATAAATCTTATGTTCCTCAAAAAAAAATTACAAATCTTCTCAACCAATCAAATGAGAAAAAAATAGAAGATGTGAATAAATAAAATGATGAACTGGTCAAAGATTGTTACTATAGTTCCTCAAAAAAAAAGATTGTTTTTTTTTGGAAATAAAATAAGATTGTTACTATATACAACAAATCTTATCTCAAAAAACAAATCTTATCAACTCAACAACAAAAAAAAAAAAAAAAAAAAAAAAAAACCTACATATTCTCCAATTTCTTCCCCATCTTTTCCTAAAATCTCTCATCTGCAGAATCTTCTTCTACAATTTCTCATCTAATTTCGGAAATTTTGATATAACTACCAAAATAACAAAATCAATCAACATACGGACGCTTCCCCCACGATTTCCGCCACAGCAACAACTCCAATGGCGGGGTAGGGGCGTGCGCGCCGAACCCGCCACCGCGCCCGTTTCGCCTGATTAGTCGGCTCCTCCTCCACCGCCCCCTCTCCGTTGGATTCGCTAATCCACCTCCCAGGTGCGCCGAAGCACACCGTTGGAGTTGGCCTTAGGTCGACGTGGTTCATGTGTGCCAATAGACAGGGCCGTCTCAAGAGATTCTGAGGCCTTAGGCGAAAAGTTAAATAAGGCCTTGATAAATATTATAGTATTAATAAGACTGCACTTTTCTTACTTTCTTAGACGCAAATATGTTAATTAAAGTTTCAAAATTAAATCTTTTTAACATGTCTTTCTCAATCGATAGTGTAGCAAGTTCAGTTAGTCGGTCTTGCGACATGGAAGACCGCAAGTAAGATTTTATTAGTTTCAATTTTGAGAAACTTCGTTCTGCCGAAGCAACAGTTACTGGTATAGTCAATAATATTCTATAAGCAATACAGGCATTTGGAAAACAATCCAGTCTCTTTATATAATTAAGAATACCAACCGGTTCAATTATGCCACGAGGTAAAGTTTCTTTCAAAATTACAAGTTCGGACAACAAATCCAAACCATCTATATCAGAAAATAAGTCATGATTCAAATAGCCTTCAAGGTTTAAACATTTTTGTTTTAACTTTCATTGCATAATGATCTCATTTTTTCTATTCTGAATAGAAATCCAAATTGCTCTTCATAAATATGAAACTGCTCAAACCTACTTTCTACCGAACTTATTGCCCGATCCATTATGTACAAAAAATAATCTCTTTTAAAGCACTCTTCAGCTGATTGAGATAAGTCATCATCCCCACTCTCATCGAATTGTTTCTTTCTTTTCTTTTATCTCTTTTCAATGAACATGGGTTCAATTTCCATTTTTTCTGCAATAATTTTTGCAGAATCCATCACAACACTAAATCCATTCTTCCGGTACTTCTCCAGAAAAGATAGTAGACCTTTTAAAATATCAATAGCTTTCTCCATATTCATATTTTCTGATTGTAAACTCTTACTAACCGTATTAACTGCAGATAAGATATCATACAAAATAGTCATACCTAATAAGAACTCGTAGTTCTCCAACTCGGATGTGGCCAAACAGGTAGCCTCACTTCTTATTTTGTGTTCTCCACTATCCTTAGCTGGTTGAAGTAAGGCATCCCTAATTTCTACTGTTTGAAATTTTATGTCTTTGACACTTTCAACACGACTTTCCAATCGTGTTTGTGATAGCGATTTAAGAGTTAAATATGGAATATGGTCCTGTAAAACTTTCCATCTTTTTGTAGAAGAAGAGAATAGCGTTTAAATGCACTGAACTACTAAAAAGAATGAATAAGCTTTAGGACAAGAGTCAGCTATGTCACAAAGCACTAAATCAAGACTATGACTACCACATGGGGTGTAGAATGCTCTTAGATTTATATCTAAAAGTCGTTTTTGTACACCTTGATGTTTCCCTTTCATATTAGACCCGTTGTCATAACATTGCCATCTTACATCTTTAATATCAAGTGAATAGCTTTCAACAATGCGTAAAAGTTCATCGAAAATACCTTTCCCTGATGTGTCATCAACTTTTAAAAATTCTAAAAAATATTCTTCTATTTTTAGTGGTGTAGTGGAAACATCAACACACCTCAAAATAATAGACATTTGTTCATGATGACTTGTATCAGGAGTGCAATCCAATATCACAGAAAAGTATTTTCCTTCTTTAACCTTTTCTATAATTTTTTTTTCTTAATTTCAGATGATAACATTTGTACAATTTCATTCTGTATGTTAGTCCAAGGTAATGATTATGAATCTCACCATGTTGGATCCGTCGAATATGTTCTTGCATTATCGGATCAAATTCTGCAATTGTCTCGATAATACTTAAAAAATTACCGTTATTATTTTCATAAACTTTCTCATTTGTTCCACGAAAAGCCAAGTTAGTTTTCTCTAGGGTTTTAACAACGGCAATAATTCTTAGTAGTATGTTCTTCTAGTGCTCCTCTTTTCTTATTTGGTCTTGAACATTTTTATCAATTGTTTTATTTTTTGATAATCTCGATTCTAATTCTAACCACTTCTCCATATTGGTTAAATGGTCAGTAGATGTCTCATTACTTTTCAGCTTATTGATAATACTGTGCCAATCACTAGTTCCTTCATTAACAAGTTGAGTAGTACTAGGTGCTGAATTGAAGAGTTTACAACAAAAGCAGAATACTTTATCTAAATATTTTGAGTATACAAGCAACTTCCTATCATGCTTCTCTCCATTTGATAATATACGGGTATAATACTTGACGGAGAAATGTCTCAATTCACTATCTTTAGGGAAGTCAATATTGATTTCTCTAACTGGACCTCTTTCAATAAGTAAATCTCGTAACTTTATATCGATGTTCTTCCAATTTCCAGGATCATACATATCTAAAGATTGCAGCTCTTCACCAATATTAGTTTTACTAATACTTTGATCACTGTTAAATTCCACTGGTGCAGATTCCACATCTTGCGTCTCTAAAGTATTTTCTTCAACTGGTTCGTTAACATTGAAATTTTCTATATGTTCCTCCTCTACCATTACTTGACCTGTTGTACTCGCAGGCTTACTTGTGCTTACAAATCTATCCATAGCCCAGTTTTGAGAATTTATTAAACTTTCTATCCTTCATTTTTTCTTAGGTTGATCATAACCAGATTCAAATTTTCTAGTTGCCATGATAAAATAGGGACTACAGAGCAAGATAATAATTGAAAAAATGATAAAGCGATGAGATGCTATAAAATTAAAAAATTGAACAAAAAAAACCTGGAGTCAAACTCATGTAGATGATTCGAAGTATCGAACTTGAATGATCCAGGAAGACGCGAGATTGTTCGGCTCAAGTGCGGGAGTGTCGATCGTAGAATTCTCTATCTTCAATTTGAAGATACTAAAGTAAAGTCTCAAGAAAAATACGCACTTGCAAGAACACATTCACAGATTTAAGAAGATTGATTTTTTGTGGAAGAAACAAATAGATAAACCGGAGAATATAAAAAGATGTTTTTTTTTTAAGAAAGGAGATGTTTACCAATGATAAAAATAAATAAATTGCTTAGTAGATTCCGAAGCACATTTTTTTTCCAGTGTTGAGAGAATTAATTCACAGATCCGATTCTCAAAAAAATAAATAAAAATAAATCACAACTAATACAACACAATCTGTTATGATAATCCACATCCACGATTATCTCCTTATTAGTCTCCCACTCTATTCTATTAGTTAAACATTTCCATTTATCATATTACTTATTATAGTCAATCACAACAAACTATTCACCTAATTTCTCTCTCTCATGCCTAAGTCAAGTAATCAACCTTATTTTTCTCCTAAATATCCGCTCATGATCTCTCTCATTGTTGATGTAATCAACCTTTATTCGTTCGTTCTTGTAATACAATTAATTATTCTAAAAATATAAACATAATTAATTGAAACTACCATAAAATATGAGGCCTTCCAAAATTTGAGGCCTTAGGCTTGTGCCTAAGTTGCCTAGGCCTAAGACCGGCCCTGCCAATAGAAGCAGCCCTATGGTGTTGTAGACTGAGTATGAGCCCATAAATTTGAAGTAGTTTGTTCTTCTTCTTGTGAATGTTCACAGATGCATTCTGACGAGACTCCTCTGCATTGTGTGTGTCAGCGGCTGCAGTTCCGTAGCCACATCCGGATAGTGAATAGGTGCGACGAACCGTTTGGCTGAACCGTTTCAGAATTGAAGGGTTTCCTTGATTCGTGGGACATTGTGTATTATAAAGTGCAAGAGTATTTTAGGCATTTCAAAAATATTAGGAACCAATTTGGTTAGGAAATCTTCAAACTATTATATAGTAGCGATAGAGATTTCTAGTATTCAGTACAATCTAGCCAAGAAAATGAAACTTGTTTCACGACTAGATCATATGCAACTTCAAAATTAAGTTGAGCAGAATTTCCTATTATATTGAGATTTCCGGCAGGTCTCACTGCTAAACAAAACAGGTCACAACCTATCTTCTCTACTAGAAAAAGTTGAAGAGCTAAGAGTTTTCTGCATTTTTACCTTTCTCATTTTTCCTAAAATACCCCCGTCGAATCAATGAATAATTTCACTAATTGCCTACGTTATCTATATATACTATTTGAGAATGAGTTTCTTTGAGAGATTGACACGTGTCATTGAAATTTAGAAATTAAAGTTGAAATTTAAAGATGGCGCCGAAGTTAAAATTTTAAAATTTGACGAAGTTGAAATTTTAAAATAGAGCCGAGTTAAATTTTTAAAATAAGGTTGAGGTGAATTGAGTTTTTCTGAATTGGAAATATCCAAATCAATGGCTTTGTACCTGTTTCGTAATTGTACCCAACCCACCGTTTTGGTTTTATTAATCAAAAATGATTGATTTGTGTCCAATTCCAACCATTTTTAGTTCCCATTCATACTATATTTTTTGAGCAACCCATTCATACTACATTTTGATTTGCGTCATTTTTACTAAACCTTTCATTAATAAATTCTTCCAACATTTGAAAGAGTCTCTATCCAGTGTGGATTCCTTCCATATCATCAATTCTTTTCTCCATTAAATCTCATTTTCTACTCCTCTCTAGTAGTGATGGACAAAATGGAATAACGGAAAGACCGTTCTAAGCTAGCTCGCGGATCCGGTGAGTTGTCATCATGATGGGTTGATTCTACACTACAAAAATGTGCATCCTCATCGCTGAAGTTGGTGAATATTTTTTTATTTGATCATACTTTTTAGTTGTTTGTTTCCCACTATTCCCCTAATATTTTATGCGACTTTCCTTGTAAAATTTTCTTCAACTTCATTTATAGTTTGTGTAGTACTAAGGACAGTGGGCGAAGGAATCACATATGCGCATGAGTCACTGTTGAATCCTTGACGCACCGTCCCGGTACAATTAGAACTTCATTTATATAGTTTTAAATGTTCCATCATGTATTACCTTCATTTATATACACGTGAGTTTGGATACAGAACGCATGTTCGTTGCCGCGGAGCAAGTCGTAATTCCATCTAGAGGAGTACAAACAAAGTCAGGTTAGTTTAGTTTTTCGGTTTTTATTTTTTCTAAATTTTTCGATTTAGTCCCTACTACCACGAATTCCTGATTTGTTTTAGGGTAATTTGCAATATTGATTGAATCATTATGCAGCTGTGGTCGTGGAGAGTGTGTGCAATGTGTATATGAATCGCAATTTATTTTTAGTTATAAAATATTAAATAATAAGTGTTGAAATTATTTCTGAAAAAATGCAAATGTTGAAATCAATATTAATTCTCAATTTTAGTCGATGAAATGGTCAGCAAGGGATAACGAATGAGCTGAAAAAATAATTGGGGTCGATATTAATTTATTTATTTCTTTTTATTTTTTATTGCAGACAATTTGCAAAGCATTGGTTTTTCTGATGTGGGTTTTTTCTGAAAATTGCAGACAATTTGCAAAGCATTGGTTTTTCTGAAAATTGCGGCCAATTTGCAAAGCAGTTCTCCAACTCTTCCTACTCGGTCTTCTTTATCAATGATCTGGACTTTCTTTATTGCCTGATAATTCAACATGTGTTATTGATGAGTGTTGGTTTGTGATTGTAAGTTCAGGCAGTTGTGACCCACATGAAACTACAGTGAAGATGATAGGCATTTTTTTCCTTATGTCAGTAGTTTGTTGTTCTAGATAAATCATACTTATAATTTTAGGTTTCGACAAAGCTAATTGATTAGACCTTTATGTTTACAGATCAAGGTACACATTAGATTATGTTTACAGATCCGTGTAATTATATGATAGAGATTTCTTACGGTTGCAAATTCGTACCTATTGAAGTAAAGTGAAATCACAGGAGACTCTAAAGTTTATTTTCTCAGGTCATATGTATAACAATCATTCTTCATAATATTTTTTTGACTGTTTTAACTCTGATTTTTCAAGTCTGGCCTTCCAATGTAATTTCGAGTTCTATTATCAGGGCTCCTACATTTTGTTCTATATACGTTTTATTATGGCTTAATTACTTAATGCATATTCCCAGTATACATAAACTACCACATTTGCAATACCCAGTATCAAAACTTGATGATAACGTACCCCATTTACAATAAACATATCAATGTGAAAGTGGTAAAATATTTCATCCAAACACCATCCCTTTAAGAAGGGTGAATTTGCCAAAACAAAAAAATATTAAAACTTCTAAATTAAATTAAATACAAATAAAAGAAGAGATAGATATGAGATCAACATGAAGAATATAAAATCTCCCCCTTTATCTCCTAAAAACGGTCCAGTTCATCACCCGATTCGAGTTTGGCCTCCTTCATTGCCGACCAACCATTTATCTCTCTATAACTCTATATCAGATTTGGGAGTGAGATTTGAGAGATGGTAGAAGAGGGAAAATATTTTCATTCCAAATTGAAATTATCCACTGGTACATGAATTTATATCAACTACTAAATTGCCAGCTGGCCCTTATAATAAGGATTAATAACAGAATAACCCTAACCACAAGTTTACTAATAATTGTAAATACATACCCATACAAGTGACAAACATAAAACTTATATAAGAAATCTAGTAGGCCCCCTTAAGTTGGAGAGTAAACATTGTTTACTCCCAACTAAGCAAGCAGAAATTGAAAAGAGGCAGGACCCAGAGGCTTGGTGAGAATATATGTCAGCTAATGCTTGGAACTAACATGGAGGAGCTTCAATTCACCAGCAACCAATTTGTCCCTGATCAAATGACAGTCAAGCTCAATGTGCTTGGTTCTGTCATGAAAAACTGGATTGCTGGAAATGTGAATGGCAGAGTTGCTATCACAATACAAAATTGGAACAGAGGATGGCACAATATGCAGATCATGAAGAATAAACTCCAACCATTTCACTTCACAAGAGGTGGCAGCCATGCTTCTATATTCAGCCTCTGCAGAACTCCTAGAGACAATGTCCTGCTTCTTGGATCTCCAAGAAATCAAAGAATCACCCAAATAAACAAGATAACCAGTAGTAGGTCTTCTGGTATCAGGACAAGTAGCCCAATCTGAATCAGAAAAAGCCTTAAGAGAAAGAGAGGAAGACTTGGCAAAATAAATTCCTTGACCTGGAGTTGTTTTGAGATATCTCAAAACCCTGTGAGCAGCATCAAGATGAGAAGTTCTGGGAATGGAGACATACTGACTAAGCCTATGAACTGCATAGGTAAGGTCAGGTCTAGTATTGCAGAGATAAAGCAGTCTTCCAATAAGCTTCCTGTATGAAATAACAGCAACATCATCCAATAAATCACCTGATTCAGCACTAATACTGCAATTTGGTTCCATGGGAGTGGAGGGAGGTTTTGAACCTAGAAATCCAGTGTCTTGAAGAACATCAAGAGAAAACTTGCGGTGGGAAAGAGAAATGCCTTCAGGAGTTCTGTAAACTTCAAAACCCAAGAAAAAACTCAAAGTTCCCAGATCCTTAAGATGAAAGTGACTCTGCAGTTGACATTTAAGTTCTTGCAGAAAAGAGATGTTGTTCCCAGCAAGAACAATATTATCAACATAAACCAAGAGTGCAGCAAAACAATCACCAGTTTGCAATGTGAACAAGGTGTAATATGCTTTAGATTGAACAAAGCCCAAAGAAACAAGAGTGGATGAAAACTTCTCAAACCACAGCCTGGAAGCTTGCTTAAGACGATTTAAAGACTTATCTAGCTTACACACCATATCAGAAGATGGAGGAGTAACGCCAGGAGGAACATCCATGTATACATCCTCATTCAAATCCTGATTTATAAAGCATTATTAATATCTAGTTGAAGAAGATGCCAATCTTTAACTGCAGCTACAGCTAGAACACACTTAACAGTAGCTAATTTACCTACTGGAGAGAAAGTTTCAAAGTAATCCAAGCCCTCAGCTTGTTTATACCCTTTGGCCACCAATCTGGCCTTATACCTTTCAATGCTGCCATCTGAATGATGCTTGATTTTGTAAATCCATTTACATCCAATAGTATGTTGATTAGGAGGCAATTGAACAAAGAGCCAAGTTTTATTGTTAACAAGAACATCCAGTTTTTGTTGCATGGCAATCTGCCAATGAGGAGAACCAGCTGCTTCTTTATAAGTATTTGGTTCAGTGACAGCAGAAGTAGCAACTAGAAGAGCCTTGTGTTCAGTAGAAACATTTTCATATGACAAATAAGAAGCCTAATCATGTTTTGTGATATGAACAAGATGTCAAGTCTTGCCATTTAATTGATAATTTTGCAAATAAGATGGCAAATGTCTAGACCTAGTGGAGTGTCTAACAGGTGCATCATTAGAGACTGTGCTAGTTATGGGTTCAGGAGAAACAGAAGAAGAATCATGATCCAGGGAAGGGACCATGTCACTAGAATAATTTAAATCAGTAGGGCTAACAGAAATAGGTAGAGAAGGAACAGAAACTGCAGGAGAAGAACATGAAAAAGGGAATTCATCTTCATAGAAAATCACATTTCTACTAATAGTGATGGTATGTGTGTCTAGATTATAGACCTTATAACCTTTGACCCCAAAAGGGTAACCAACAAATGCACATTTGGTAGCCCTGGGAGAAAATTTATTTCTTCCTTGAAGGAGAGTAGAAACATAGCATGGGCAACTTCAAATGATCATAAGAAAGAGCAGTGCCATATAACAATTCATATGGAGTTTTATGATGAAGAGAAGCTGAAGGTGTTCTGTTAATGAGATGTGCAGCAGTTAAAACACATTCACCCCAGAGAGACAATGGAGCATGAGATTGAAATCTAAGAGCTCTTGAGACGTCGAGTAAATGTTGATGCTTTCTTTCAACAACTAAGTTTTGTTGTGGAGTTTCTACACAAGAGTGTTGATGTTTGGCAAAGAACTCATGCAGTTCATACTCAGGAGCATTATCAGTTCTAATGATTTTCATGTGATGTCCAAACTGAGTATGAATTAATGCATGAAAAGTTGGTAATAGAGTGGTTACTTCAGTCTTGGATCTCATAAGATAGACCCAAGTAGCTCTATTGAAATCATCCACAATGGTAAGAAAGTATCTATATCCCCCATGAGACATGACCTTATAAGGTCCCCAAGTATCACAATGAATGAGATGAAATATGGTAGGAGAAACAGACGTGGAGACAGGAAAGGGTAACGTTTTCTGCTTAGAAAGATGACATGTGTCACAGGAGATGTATTGAGAACACTCCCTTTCAATTGAGGAACAACAATTTGCAGTTTATGATCAGATAAATGACCTAATCTGCGATGTCAAATGACAGAACTAACCACAGAATTACAAACAGCAGTTTCAGGAGAAGAGATAAGAAGATATATACCATCTTTCTTAACACCTTTTCCTAACACATGAGTGGCATTTTGATCTTGAATAATTCATCCATCATTAGAGTAATGAACACAACAATTTAGTGATGAAATCAACTTGGAAATAGAGATCAAGTTGAACTTGAAAGAGGGAACACATAGCACATTTGTCAAGGTCAAATGGTGATTGATTTTGACAACAAATACATGTGTATCATTGAATATCTGGTTTTCCACGAATGTATCACAATAGGTACATTGAGGTCTATTTTTTGCATTATACTTGTGCACATTGTGTGACTGGGTAGAAACGTGAGCCACTAAAGAAGCTTTCTCAGTAGAAGATGATGGTTGATGACCTAGCAATGCCATATTGTGAGAACTTGAGACATGATGACCAGTAATTTCAGTTTGCCTCTCTTGCTGAACCACTTTAGAGAAAATGGCAAGTAGATGTGGAAGAGGCTCTGTGAGAAGTATCTGATCCCTGACAGTAGTGTAGTTCTCATTGAGTCCCATAAGAAATTTGAGAATACAGTCTTGCTCATAACTCGTCATGATAGTACTGAAAATTTGAAAACTACAATTCTTCAAAACACCACAAACACAGGTAGGAACAGACTTGTAATTGGACATTTCATCCCATAGAGACTTCAATTTTGTAAAGTAAGCAGTAACTCCTATATCACCTTGTCTAAACTCAGCAATTGCAGTGGATAATTGCAAAATACGAGGCAAATTTTTCTGTGAGTATCTAGCTTTCAGGTCATTCCAAATGGCAAGAGCGGTTTCATGATAAACAATACTAGCTGAAATGTCCTTAGAAACTGAATTGAGCAACCAAGAAATCACCATATTATCACATCGAATCCAGTACTCATGCAAAGGATGAGTAATTTCAGGTTTAGATAGAGATCCAGTTATGAACCCCAACATGTTCTTCGCTTTGAGCTCAACCAAAATTGAACGGCTCCAGGTGTTATAATTCTCGCCTGTTAAGACCTGAGAAACAAGCACAATACATGGAGATTCTGAATGACTGAGGAAGTATGGCGACGCTGAGCTGAGATTGAACTGCCTAGCGTCGTGAGACGATGAATCCTCGGTATGAGGCATAATTGAAGAACAACAGAAGGCGTTGAGAAGAACAGCGGTGAAATTGATGAACGCAGATTTGCCGGAGATAAACGACGATCACGAATTGAGTATCGCCGGAGCAATTCGCTCTGATACCATATCATATTTGGGAGTGAGATTTGAGAGATGGTATAAGAGGGAAAATATTTTCATTCCAAATTGAAATTGTCCACTGGTACATGAATTTATATCAACTACTAAATTGCCAGCTGGCCCTTGTAATAAGGATTAATAACAGAATAACCCTAACCACAAGTTTACTAATAATTGCAAATACCTACCCATAGAAGTGACAAACTTTAAACTTATATAAGAAATCTAATAATCTATCTCTCTCTCTATTCACTCATACCTAGCGACTCAGGTAGGAGTGTTAATAAACCGACCACACCGGCAAACCCGGACCGCATCAAACCGAATCGTACCTAAACAAATGGTTCAACAAAAAAAATTCTTAAAGAACAGTTTTATTATTTTGAAAACCGAACCAGGTTCCAACCGAACCGAGACCGAACCGATAAAACCGACAAAAATCGCACCGCACCGAGAAAAGTTTTTAATGCAAATTTTAGTATTTTACTTACTTCTTTCCATGTTCTGGCTCACTCCTCAAAATTTGAGTTTAACACAACCACGTCATAGTCCTAATTTACCAAAACAAAAAATTCTTTTCTCTCCATGTTGAGATAAAAGAGAAGTAGGGAACCACTATATTTTTTAAAATGTAGAGTTTATCTTAATTTTTATTAGATGTATTTGGTAAGTAACAAAGATTTAAGTAAAACGGTCTTTTTTTATAGTTTGTTTACTTTGCATCGAAGTTAGGAATTAATACATAATATAAGGGGTTCCAAACCGAATGGTTTAACCGGACCGAACCGAAACTTTCGGTGCGGTTTTTTAATTTCTAAGTTTCAAACCAAAGGTATTTCGGTTTCGAAAATATTGAAACCGATCATTTCGGTTTAGGTGTCTCATATCTTCTAAAAACCGACCGAGCCGGACCGTGAACACCCCTAGACTCAGGGATGAGGTGATTTTCACTTCCATTTCATGAAAGTATTAGTGTGCAATAGATGTGCAGGCAATCGAACTCGTATTCTTACTGCACCCGTCCTTGTTTCTGTAGTTGATTCGAGCCACTCTAACTTCAAAATACTAGCTCGAGGACTAGACATTTGATTTTTGTTATTTTATATTATGTTCCTGTTATTTTTCTAAACTTTTGTTTGTGTTGTCATTATCAATGGATAACTTTCTTTAGTAATATGCTACTTTTTCCAACAAAAGCCATAAAATTACATGTACACAATGAGGACGATGTCCAAAAACCTAAAAGCCAAAGTTACAGAACGAGGCAAGACAAATAATTAATACACACCCAAACATGGAATAAACAGAGGGATGAGGAAACAAGCTCAGATCAGTACTCATGATCAAATAAGAGATTATCACAGGTGTGTACGAGAGAATCCTGCAGAGAGAATTCAATATACACCAAGAGTGGGGGATAGAAAGAACACACGAAGAGTAAGGTTGTGTGTAGGGAGAGAGTAAGACAATAGCACTGTATGAGAGAGAGACATGATTTTGGCAGAGCTTCCGCGTATCTCAGGTGATTCACCCTTGTATGGAAGGGTTAACGATCCTATATATAACGGAGAATGTGACCTTTGTAGAGGGTTAATGCACCCATTAATGGCGGCTAAATTAGCTTAACCACAACGGCACGTTCGTCCGCGTATATAGGGACCGTTACGCACGTTAACCGCGTATATCGGAACCGTTATGAGGTTGACCGAATTTATGGAGCTCGTGCCATAAATCTCTCAAAGCAGTTACTAAGGTCGCGCGCGGGCTTGGTTGTCGCTGGCGCGCGAAAGGACTTACTCTAGCCTCCAAACCACTAAGTCCCTACAAGTCCCGTGTGGTGGTATGCGAGGGCCCTGTCTCGCAGCCCCCACATGGATCAGCGCGGGTGGTGATCCAGTGTGTGTGGAACACAGCTAGGTGTGCTGGATGGTCGCCACGTGGCTAAGATTTACCTGTCTAGAAAGCACGATCTACATTAGCCCCCTTTCTACGCGTGAAGACGCATAGCCGGATAGGCTTCAATGCGCAAGAACCAATATACGCGTCGCCGCCACGCACCAATTCAAATACACGCAAAATCAGTCCCCGTGCGTGTCATTATGCCCTAAAATCCCTAGAGTCGTGTCGTCTGGTCTTTTAAGGTTTTAGGCATGACGTCAGCTTGTCCTGTGATTGCGCGATTCGACGTTGACGGTTGCGATTCGACTACTGAAAGGACGCGACTCCTCATGTTTTTGGATAAATAATCTGTGCTCCTCATTGTTGCAAAGCATCACTTCGCTCTCTAAAGTGAATGATACCCGGAAGCCTGCAAGATCAGATTCAAGTGATCAATCATTAGTTCTTCCATGTCAATCGTCTCCTTCAACTGGTTTCATCTAAACAAGCTTTACCAAAACAAGGTTGGCTTTGCTCAATTCCATTTAATGTACTCAAATGCTCTTTGAACTGTCTTGGATCTGTAAACCCGTGACTATTTGAAACATGTCATTCGTTGAGAACTGCAAAAAGAGACCTTGTTCTTAAACCCAGAACTGATCTAATCACCAGATTGTGATGATTTTGAATGTGGGACTTCTGAAATTCCAAGCAATATAAACGAATTCTGAACTTCCAAACCCAGAATTGACCATGGACTGTTCATCTTCTTTTGACAAAACATAGTTGCTTCAAACTGAAATTTGAACTGATTCTTGAAATTCAAACTGAAAGTGTGTATATTTCTCCCCCCCCCTTTTTTCTTGCTCTTCCGCAGGAATGGCAAAGACAAAAGGAACCAAGACCATTAAAGAGGCCGAAGAAATACCTGAACTTCCCCAAACCTTATGGCGGAAAGCCCCCTATTTGGGCGGAAAAGATTTTTATCATGCTAGGGTTAAGGTGAAGAACCTGCCGACTCCTGTTTCCTCTGGAGAGTTGCAGACATTGACCCCGCCTGTTAACGCAGCCATGCTAGAATTGATCGATTCCAAGGATTTGGTTCAATTGGGGGTTGAAAATGGGTTTTCCCCCATACTGCAATTTCTACCCAGGCGTTTGTCCAGAAATTGGACTTCATGGATGAGTGGATCGACCACGTGTTGACCCACCATGCCATTGCATTGAACAATGCTGGCGTCTATTTCGCAGTCCGTGCTATGAAGGGTGCTGTCGTGAAGTTCGATCAGTCCATGCTTCTAAACCTTCTTTCCCGCTATTCGCCTGCGACTCATACCTTCCACTTTGCTGAGTTCGAGGCTGCTCCCACTCTGGAGGATGTGCACATGTTGTATGATCTTTCTCCCGTTGGTGAGGTGAATCCTCTGAGTCCTTTGAGGACTGATTCGGAACTTGCTCTATACAAGCAGATTGAGGAATGCTTTGTCCGAGGTAAAGAAGATTTCCATGCGGTGGACATCTGCGAAAGTTCTTCCCGACTGGCAGCTGGTTGATACATCTGCGAAGAACACCGGGGGCAAATGGGTGCAGTACTTCTTCCGCGACTATGCGAGTAGCAGTATCACCAAGAAACTCCTGGGCCAAAACCCGAAGGCGAAAAATTATGTGAATGGGAAAGGGTACCATCTCACCTTGTGCGGCTTTCTCTGTGCCTGGTTATCAAGGTACGTGATTGACGGTCACCCTCATGATGGGGTTTTCTACTATGTCCTCCCTCTTGCTGTGAGACTGACCCTCGGTCAGAGAGCCGCACTTGGGCTGCTAGTCGTGGATACTTTGTATCACAGATTGGACCAATTGGTAGTGGCGACCAAGGACTCTCGCGGTCGCCTTGATGTGCTAACCTATGTTAACATCGCATTCCTGACCATGTGGGTTTTTGAGCAATGGCCCTCCTATGCTCCTGTTCCTTCCAAGCCCAGCAAATGGTGTGTCCCAGGTGCTAGGATGAACTTTCCAGTGGAAGAGCTGCTCGATGGTTTAGAACCAAACTTCCCAAGTGTACCTGGAGCCTGATATGCGATGACCGGAGCAAGTTTACGGCTAGGCCTTATGCCACGCGCATTGAAAATGTGCGATGGTTCCCAAAGTTGTATCGTGCCAAACCTCTTGCTTTCTCAGAAGAGCTTCTTTTTGAGGGTCATGAGCGCTATCGCGAATTATTCTGATGGGGTCTAAGGGGTTCCCTCCCTGCTCATTCCTGAGCTTACTCCCAGGTATGAGAGGATCACAGTGGACGTCGATCCAACTCGCGTTTCTCCCCAGTTTGGCTTTGATGTAGTGGCGCCATCAGTTTGGCCTAGATCCATTGTAAGAGGTTGCTACAAGAGGTTGTTGTCTGGCGAGTGCCAAACGATCCTGAGAAGCCACTTTCCCTTTGATCAACCTTCAGGTGGCCGTGCAGGTCGCTTTTCCAAGAATTGGGTTGCTTACTGGACTACTCAGCAGGCCTGATTTGAGACACAGTCGACCCCTGAACCTAGAAGAGCTCCTGTAATCAAGAGAAATTCCTTCCCCTTCCGTCCTAACTGTAGTTTGGATGACTCCCAGTATGGCTTCTACTCATTGCTGGACCATGAGAACCACTTGTGCCCATCCACCATCCTTGAGGAGAAGATGGTCGCAGTTAGGGGTGGTGCTTCGCATGTTATCAAGTACAGCGAAGATTTTGCCAAGGTAAACAATTTCCTTTGCGTGTGTTAAGTTTCTTTCTTTGATGCGTCGAAACTTATGCTCCATTTTATGTTTTAGTGCTATCTGAGGAGGTTTGCGTCTGGTGAGCGCTCCAAATCGCTGATCAATACCATTGTTGTTGCGAGAAGACAGGGTGAGCAAATTTTGCTAACAATGAGAATGGCTCCCGCAGTCGAGGCTCGGATTCGCGAGGTAATGGATGCATTTGCTGACTCGCTGACAGACAACACCCCAGTTTTGTCTCCTCCTAGGAACGTTCCATCTCCTCCCGCAGACGTTGCCCCAAGGGCGAAGAGACAAAGGCAGAAGGGAATCACAATCTCTTCCCCTAGGAGTGCTCCAGCTTCCTCTCCTGCGAAGTACCTTACTTCTAAGGACAAGGGTAAAGGTCGCATGCCAAACAAGGTGCGGAAAGAGCTCGTAGTCGAGACTTTTGTTCCGTTTGGTCAAGAGGAAGAGGAGGATGAGAGGAGAGAGGTGAGAGAAAGAGATGATGATGAAGAAGAAGAAAGAGTCAAAAGTGAAAGAGAATAAGAAAGAGGTGAGATACAAGAGGAAGATTCGGAAGGTATCTCGAACGAACTTATCTTCTCAGTACTTTAGCTCTCGCAATATTTATTGAACAGTTTGTTCTTTCACGTATGATGACTCTGAAACCATCAGCGGCCTTCTGGCTAAGAAGCAGAAGAAGGGTTCTTACTCTGGCGTTTCCAGCGAAGCCATAGATGAGGACATCCTTGCTGAGTTTAGAAGAACAGCTGTGGAGACTGCGGAAAGAAGAAGGAAGCGAGAAGAAGATAAGATCGAACTCATAAAGAAGAGGAGTTTGGAAGAGCAACATGTTGACGACTTGGTGCAGCAAGCCGATGAGGAAGATGCGGCTGCTCTGGAGCAGGCTCAAGCGGACTTTGAGGAAATCGCACGTGGCAATCAAGGTGAGATATTTAATCTTGCTGTAACTTACCAAGAAGTGATTATCGGTGCGTTAAAGCATGGCTTATCGAAAGCGGATATTCAACTAGTAAGCAAGTGTGGTGAACCCTCAGGTAATCATTCAAGCAATGTCCGTAAACTAGGCTTAGCAACCTAATCATCATTATAACAAGTTTCTTCACACCCCAGGTCACGCCCGCCTTAAAGATGTGCTTAATAAAGATACCCTAGTAGGATATGTTGTCACGTCTTTAGCATATGATGAAGATGCTGCAATCCCACCTATGTGTGGAGGTGCTTGCTCTTGATCTATCGAAATAACAGAACATCGTACGATATAAGTTATCTCACATTTTCCTGTCTTGTATTACAGTCGATGCTGACGAGGACATGCCGGAACAAAGAAGTCAGCCCCCTGCATCTTATGCTCCGGAGCGAAGCTCTCATGTTGAGAAGCCTGTCGCAGCTGCCGAGTATGCAGGAGAGCCCTTGGAGGATGTCATCGAAGTTTCTGATGATATCGAAGCTAACACCATGCTGGTGGAGGAAGATGCTGATGCTGCAGCTGAGGAAATGGAGACGGATGCTGTCGGGGCTGAGGTTCATGAGAATGAGCAGTTCGTGGAAGACGTAACATCACATGCAAATATGAATGTTCAAATGAATGCTCCCGAGCCCCACGAGCCCCTCGCAACCGAAGGAGTTCCTGGTCGAGCAGAAGCTACTACTGTTTCCATTCCTTCAACAGAGATAGAGCTTCCATAGGTTCCCAAGCATGGAGTTTTTGGAGCTCGCAAGTGGGAGCTGCTGTCGCACCTGTTGCGGCCTATACCCTTCCTGCCAACTATGAGGAACTAGAGCTCGCAGCTGATAGACGAGCAATGGAGCGAGGACAGACTTCAGCTCTTCCATCAATGCGCATTCCTTCTTTGCTCGAGATCCTTGAAGGAACCGGTATGTTACCATTTTTTGCATTCTACACCCTCATTTACAAGTTTCATGCTCTAAACTTGAATCAACATTGTTAGGATTGAAGCAAGCTGATGTGGACTGGCTAGTTCAGATGTGTCTCTTCTATCCCCGGTCATTTGCGAGATCTCTAGAGATAGAGCCATATAACAGAAGCCTGTTCTTGACCGAAGCCATCTTGATTTTGGAGCAGCTATCTGTGGCCACTCCTGTGACCATTTCTCCTCAAAGTGCACAGCTGCTTTTCAGCACATGCCAAGGCCTTCAAGCCAAAGTTCAAGGCAAGCTAGGCTTCGGGTATCTTCTTAACAGGGTCACCCAAATTCGCGCAGCTGTGAATTTGAAGCGCGGTTTCAACAACCTCGCGGCTGATAGAAGGAAGGTAGAGGAGCAAAGACAGAAGGCTGAAGAAGCTGTCAAACTTTTTCATGAGATGAATGCCAAGTACGAGCAACTGAAGCGAGAAGTGAACCAAGTGAGAGATACATCACTCTCATTCTCTCCAGAAGACCCTCTGATCAAAGATTTGTTTTGAAAAACAGAAATTATTTGTTTGAAACAAAAACATTATTTTAATGCTGCTAGGGTTTCTCCCCCCCCCCTTTTTTTATTCAAGACTTGCATGCCCCGTTTTGCCCTTTCGGGGATTTGCTCAAATATCTTATGCGTATCAATTATGACATCACATGGTGACACATCTGCCTTGATTTTCGCGCAAACTACTTATTAGATAAGCACGATTTCCTTGGGAAGCCCATCCGTATTATGACCTTCCGTCATTAATTAGGGCACGCCACCGAATCGTCATAGCCTTTAGTAGGGTAATTGAATGTTACCTCTTTTAAGACGCAAGTGATTGATTCTTACCCCTTTTCCAAGCTTTGCTGAGTCAGCTGGAAAACTGAAGAGTCTCCGTAGAGACTATATAAACCCTGCCCCTTGCTGCTTGGGTTCTTCATCCCAAAATACGGCTAGCCATGAGTCCTTACGACTGCTGGCTTCAACGCTTTTCTTTTGTTGATTCATGGCAATTTCAAGTTGTGAAACCTGAGTTTGTGCCTTGTGCCATAGAAATAGCTTCCAAGATCTTCTTTATGAAGCTTATTGATCTTCATGACCATTGTAAAGAAGATGCACATAATACCTTATGTTTGTTCGAAGATTTTTCTTCGTCTATTATGTTTGCAGGTCGTATCTCCGGCTGCCTTCCGGCGAGGTGCAGTGCTGTACTGACCTTCTTACCAACTCGTAATGAACGGAGTGTTTCTCCTTTAGCTTTCCTGGAGGAGAACTATTTGCCTCCACGTTCTTGAACTAGGGGTGACGAGCCATTGTGCTCGTCTCCCTGGACAAGGAGCTTCCTTCCCCAGGAGTTGTTCTCTGCTTGTTCTTCACCGCCGCATCCGCCTGAACAGGTGGTTCATCTGGCATATCTCTTGGGCAGAAGACCAGTCAGAGGCCTTGTTCAGATCCGGGATCTTGACACTACGTCGCATAGCTTCGTTAGCGTTTGTAGGCCGTTCTTTTTACAGCAAGGCTTGTCTTGCTATAACTTTTGCTTGTAAGATGCTATGTCGCATAGCTTGTGTTAGGAACAGTAGGCCGATCATTTTATAGTACGATTTTCCTTACTATTAGCTTTCTCTTGTAAGTTGCTATCTAGACAGATAGATTGCAAGTCATTTTAACTCTTAATGAAATACACTTTGAGTATTTTTTTTTTTCGTTCGATAGAACAGTTTGTAATATCGCATGCGAGTTGGCTATAAAACAAGTTACGTTTCTTTCACCTTTTGCATTTGGATATTTGCCTGCATAATTCCTCGTTTTAAGATTGTATTCAAACATCGCTGCTATCTCGGCAGATAGGCTTCAAGATCATTTTAGATCGCATTTGCATAGTGCTGCTATCTCAGCAGATAGGCTTTAAGATCACTTAAGATCATGTTTGAATATTGCTGCTATCTCGGCAGATAGGCTTCAGGATCACTTTAAGATCCCACTTGAATATTGCTGCTATCTCAGCAGATAGGCTTCAATATTCACCAAATGTGTACGAGAGAATCCTGCAGAGAGAATTCAATATACACCAAGAGTAGCGGATAGAAAGAACACAGGAAGAGTAAGGTTGTGTGTAGGGAGAAAGTAAGAAATAGCACTGTATGAGAGAGAGACAGGATTTTGGCAGAGCTTCCGCGTATCTCAGGTGATTCGCCCTTGTATGGAAGGGTTAACGATCCTATATATAACGGAGAATGTGACCGTTGTAGTGGGTTAATGTGCCCATTAATGGCGGCTTAATTAGCTTAACCACAACGGCACGTTCGTCCGCGTATATAGGGGATAGAAAGAACACAGGAAGAGTAAGGTTGTGTGTAGGGAGAGAGTAAGACAATATCACTGTAAGGTTGCGTGTTCGATTCACATCCGGTTCACCAAATGTGTACGAGAGAATCCTGCAGAGAGAATTCAATATACACCAAGAGTAGGGGATAGAAAGAACACAGGAAGAGTAAGGTTGTGTGTAGGGACAGAGTAAGACAATAGCACTGTATGAGAGAGAGACAGGATTTTGGCAGAGCTTCCGCGTATCTCAGGTGATTCGCCCTTGTATGGAAGGGTTAACGATCCTATATATAACGGAGAATGTGACCGTTGTAGTGGGTTAATGCGCCCATTAATGACGGCTTAATTAGCTTAACCACAACGGCACGTTCGTCCGCGTATATAGAGGATAGAAAGAACACAGGAAGAGTAAGTTTGTGTGTAGGGAGAGAGTAAGACAATAGCAGTGTAAGGTTGCGTGTTCGATTCACGTCCGGTTCACCAAATGTGTACGAGAGAATCCTGCAGAGAGAATTCAATATACACCAAGAGTAGGGGATAGAAAGAACACAGGAAGAGTAAGGTTGTGTGTAGGGAGAGAGTAAGACAATAGCACTGTATGAGAGAGAGACAGGATTTTGGCAGAGCTTCCGCGTATCTCAGGTGATTCGCCCTTGTATTGAAGGGTTAACGATCCTATATATAACGGAGAATGTGACCGTTGTAGTGGGTTAATGCACCCTAATGGCGGCTTAATTAGCCTAACCACAACGGCTCGTTCATCCGCGTATATAGGGACCGTTACGCACGTTAACCGCGTATATCGGAACCGTTATGAGGTTGACCGAGTTTATGGAGCTCGTGCCATAAATCTCTCAAAGCAGTTAATAAGGTCGCGCGCGGGCTTGGTTGTCGCTCGCGCGCGACAGGACTTACTCTAGCCTCCAAACCACTAAGTCCCTACATGTCCCGTGTGGTGGTATGCTAGGGCCATGTCACGCAGCCCCCACGTGGATCAGCGCGGGTGGTGATCCAGTGTGTGTGGAGCACAGCTAGGTGTGCTGGATGGTCGCCACGTGACTAAGATCTGCCTGTCTAGAAAGCACTATCTACAACAGGCTACAAAAGAATTTGTCTTGCCATGCATATCACAGCAATATCAGTTTCAACGAGTGAATTCTATAGATAAATTCATATCATCAGGGCCTCCAACACTATTGAAAGTCAGAGCATCTTGCTCATTAAAGTACTACTGAAATTCTCACAATTAAGTCATAACTAATGCACTCACACAACATACAAATAGCTATAGAGTTAACTGGTGGAACTGCATGTACCACGTAATGCGAGACACATTATAACAAAGCTCTTTGTTATACTCGAACAAAACTAGTGAAAATAGAGAAGAAACTCATAGACAGCAACGTTAATGGCTCAGAAATGAATTCTGGCTATCTTGGCGATAGCATGCGAGATTTTGCACCAATCAGGCAAGACTCGGAAAAGCAACAAGTCTTCAAGTCTCTGTTGGAAGATTAGCTGTTTCAGTCCAAGTCTTCTCCTCCCGTCGTTAACCTTAGAAGCCTTTTGGAAAAATTACAAGTCTTTGCATGACTTTGGAAAGTAACAGGTCTTCCCTTTAGAGCACTCAGCCTTAACAACCATGGCTTGGCCTATAAAGACACTGTTAAGAACACTCCTTCTCACTCACCCTTCCTCATTGCTACTCTCCATAACACATCACACATGGAGCATCTATTAATTGGTCTCGTACTCATCATGGTGTACCCATCATTTCGAGCCAATATTGAGGCTAAAAGGGCTGGAGGTTTCACTATAGATCTCATTCATCATGACTCCAAACTGTCGCCGTTCTATAACGAATCCGCCACCCTCCATGACCTCTCGGCGAGAGACGCTCTTCGCTCTATAGCCCGGTCCAACCGTTTTTCCTCGAAAAATCTCTACATAGATGCCAAAAACACTATACAATCTTCAGTCATCCCGAACGGAGGTGACTATCTCATGAAGCTCTCGTTCGGCACCCCACCTGTTGAAACCTATGCTATCGCCGACACAGGTAGCTAGAAAATCATAATCCTATTTTGTATGTTTTCTCTCTCCCACACCCCACTTTAATTATATATGTCAAAACGTGAGTGGTGTAGAGCACCACGTGTGATTTGCTGTATGAGCGGTAGCTAGAGGTGGGGCGACCCTAGGACAAGGGGTGGCACTTGCCTCGCATTAATTTTTGAAAAATACACATATACCCTTAATTTTGCATATTTATTAGCGGTACCATTTTATTAACTACAAGTATACCCCCAGCTGATTTCGAAGCCTTGTACTGGTTCCCCTGTTATTGGCTTTATATTGAACTTTGCTCCGATTGTTCCTAACTCCTAGCTCCGCCATTGCATGCAGGTAGCGACCTCGTTTGGATACAATGCAATTGCGACCAGGACTGTTATCCCCAGTCAAGTCCGACTTTCCAATCAACATCGTCATCGACATACCAGGAGCTTACTTGTGACACAAGCTACTGTCAAAACCTGGAACGAAGTGCATGCGGAGTTAATAACGAGTGTCAGTACTTGTACAAGTACGGGGACGGCTCACAGACAATTGGAGTTCTTGCAAAAGATATTATCACCTTCGATTCTACCGATGGAGAGTCAGTTCCTTTTTCTGGTTCTGTGTTTGGATGCGGAAACAACAACCATGGGCTGTTTAATGAACGCGAAGGAGGACTAGTGGGACTCGGTGGCGGGTTACTTTCTCTGATTTCTCAATTGGGAGATCGAATTGAGAAGAAATTCTCATATTGTTTGCTCCCGAGGACTGTCAATTCCGCAAGTAGGCTCAAGTTCGGGAGCGACTCGGTTCTATCAGGTCCTGGAGTTGTTTCAACTCCTTTCTTTCCAGCCAGTGGTGGTACTTTCTATGTCCTTACTCTTGAAGGAATAAGTGTAGGAAGCAATAGGATACCAAACACTGAGGCTGGTGTCTCAGATGGGAATATCATAATCGACTCTGGATCGACTCTGACCACTCTGGAATCAAGTTTTTATCAAGAAGTGGAAGATGCCGTCAGAAATGGAATTCCTTTGAATCCTGTGCTAGTTTTGGGATCTTCTTACAGGCTTTGCTACGACAGGAGTTCGTTTGGTGGCGTGTCGGGTTTTAGTATGGTGTTTCATTTTACAGGCGCCGATGTTACGTTGCAGCAGTCGAATGTGTTTAAGGACGTATCTGATTCTCTTGTTTGTTTGGCTATCCTTCCTACTGGTCAAGGGTCGTCCATTTTTGGCAACGTAGCTCAGGTTAATTTTCAGGTTGAGTATGATCTTGGAAGGAATCAAATTTCTTTTGCTCCTGCTGATTGCACTCAGGTGTAGCTGAAATATAACGAATTGCAGATTCACTTTTTTGATATCTTACGTTTGTTGTCGTAAGTTGTAACACGTTTATCTCTTTTATGAGATTGTTCTCTTTCAAGTATGAATAACTTGAGTGATTTGATATTGAATTGTCATATTATTATTTTTTTATTGTTGTGAGTATCTATCTATATAGGGGTTGTCTATGGTGCGTCCCTAATTAGGGTTTCTGACAACTTTTTATTTTTTTTGTGGTCCCCGCTATTACAGGACAAAAAATGTTACCCGCTATAGCAGGTAACCTCGCTTTAGATAAAGTTCTTAATATCTACGCGGCTAAAAGATAGAAAAGACTACCATATAGTTAGTAGAATTTAACAGGTAGAAGGAGTTCCCACATTTAAGACAGCAGTCTTAACAACTTGAGTTTTATTGTTAATAAATAACGATGAAATTAACTACAATCAGAACAATATCAACTCAAAAGTCCTTTAAAGGCATGTTTAAAGATTAATGCCATAATAATTCCACAATAACATTAAAATAAGATGGTACTTGTTCAATATCATTTCCCGGATCGTCTTTCTTGTCAAGAAATCACGAATAAAATCACTCTAAACAGACCTATATCATTCATGCTTGTTTTTCTTGGACTGACTACTCGATTGAGACCAGAAGTATTCCTCTTTAACATCAAACTCAAGTGGCATTTGTGCAAAATCGTCTTCCGGATCGTCCACTTGTTCGACGGAGTCCACCGGAGGATTGGGGCATGTTGTCCTGTTGTGTCCCAGCTCCTTGCAATTGCCACACCTCCTTCTCTTGTCTTTCTTTGGTCCCTTTTGGCATTTAGTGTCCGCGGGGTTCGGATTCTTCACATGGGCGTAGGGATTTTCTTCCTTCTTAATCTCTCCTTGTGTCCCAGCTCCTTGTGTACCCTGAAAAGAATTAGAAACCATTCTTTGCATTTTCCGAATCCCGTCGGTCATATGCTCTTTGAAGAACCTAATTGTCTCGCCAGTAGTACAGCCCAAGCGGTGATACAGTTGAACTTCGTTCCTCGTGGAAGCCCGGCGCAAGGCTTGCAAATCTAGGTCATCACTTTTCTTCCCAACAGGCTCCTTCATTGATGGCTCGGTTCGGTAGAATTCTTTGTCAGTTTTGGTCCACCTTTTGGCAATTAAAGAGTTAGGGATCCTCTGTACTCCCTTTTGTTTCAGAACAAACAACATGTGTTTGCAAATCATATACGATGTTTCCCAACAAAAACACGTGCACCGGAGAAGCCTATTATCCTGACGACATTGAACAACTTGCTGAAGCAAGAAAAGATAGGGTGGTTAAAAATTAAGAAGGAAATGAGAATACAAATGAACACAAGGATAGACAGATTGTAAACTGGTACTAGAAAGAAGAGGACAATAGTTCAAAGACTGTGACATCAATACTTATTTGTTACACTTTAAGACTAAAAATATCATTTATAACAGTAAGGAAAAATGACAAGATTATTTAGCAATAAAAATGCAGTACACGAGTACATAGTTATATAAATATGTAAATTGAAGCAGATGTACATACGATGGATCTCTTCATTTGACCTCTCATCACGTAGAACAAGTCCAAGCTCTCTTCTGGAACAGTTTTGACTTCAAACACTCTATAATCATCACCCTTTCGAGCTTGTATCCTAAACATGTTGAAGACATTTTCGGTGAAGACCTCTGCTGCATGGCGTTCGAGTTCTTTGAACCCTGTTGTTATCACCGGGTCTGATTGGTCGGAGCGATGGTGTGCCTTACGCATGTTGTTGCGTAGCTTGTCAACCCCTGTCGTGAATCCCTTGCAAGCATTGGTCAATTTGTCCGAGTAGGACATATAAACCTTGACAAAACTGTTGATGCTCTCGCATCTTGAGGTCGTCGTTTGCAAGGCAAAAAAATGATCCTTCAAGTATGTCTCCGCCCACAAGTGGCGGTTCATATATGTGACCTGGACCCAATTCCTATCAGCAATGTTCCATCTGGTAAGCATTGCATGCCAATCATCATGCCAAAAATTTTCAGGTTTCCTACTATGCAAGCACTTTTTAAAATCAACCATGAAGCCTTCTCCCAACTTCAGATTAGCCTGGGCGTTCCGACAAAGATACCAAGAACACAGACGATGTCTTGCCTCTGGGAAATTTTCCATAATAGCTTTTCTCTTTGCCAAATCGCCATCCGTGATGACGGACAAAGGCTTCTTATTATTCATTACGTTCATCAGGCACTTCAAAACCCAATCATATGTTTCTGCTGTCTCGTCGTTGAGAAAAGCACAGGCAAAAATAGTCGTCTGGTAGTGATTGTTCACGCCAGATAGAATTACAAATGGTTTTTGATAGATGTTGGTCTTGTACGTTGCATCAAAAATGAGTACATCGCCAAATCTCTTGTAATCTACCATTGATCTCCTATCACACCAGAAAACACTTTCAAGCTCATGATTTTTACCTGTTCTGAACCTACAAAAACAATAAATAACACTTAGGGAAACAGAAAGATTAGTTACATAAATGATGTTAACTCTAACGGGTTAGAAAATAAGTTTAACAAATAAGTATGAGCTTAACAGTATACTAGATAGACCTTAACACATAAGATAGCACGATTAATATTTAAGAAGTAAACTTACTCCCTGAACACGCCATAGTGACTGTGCTTTAAACTGTCAATGTACATCAAGGTCTGCTGCCCATCTCCTTCATTTGAATATATCTTGTCCATAGAAGCCATTTTATTGTAAAGATCCTTCTGTGTGTAACCCAACTTGTTATAACCGCCGGCTTGTTTAACCATCAAAAGAAAGCTTTGGCAATACTTGATCCCCACCTCCTTCAAAGATCTGACCAGTTCAACATCAGCCTCAGTGACCTTTCGGTGTGACCGGTGGTTGCTCGCGCATTGTGGTTCCGAAAGTTCGTGTGAATGACCGGGTTCGAATTGAACCACCTTAAAAGGCTCGGTAGGTGAAGTTCTTGATATTTTTACACGAGCTTTGCATACACACCTAGTGTTTCTGGTATGCTCCCGTTTCCTATTTTCTTTGTACAGGACCTTCTCGGAGCGCAAGCCTTGTCGGGCACACACGTAGATCCTTGACTTTATGAATTCTTTCGTTTCCGGGTCGAAGTACCGGCGGTTGCACCTTCTAATCCCAAAGCCAAGAATCAGTGCGTAGAGGTTGTACCAGTCATAAGCTTGAACCTCATTTTCAAAAGTCATTTCCATAACATCTTCCTTGGTAACCATTATTCCTGCATAAAACTTAAAATTACTATCTATATAACTACATTCATTAACTTAAACTGTAAGATCGCATACCTGGTATGATGTCTCCATTTGGAACTTCCATAATAGAGTTTCTAGTTGCATCTTCTCCATAGCTCTCTGTAAGAGTGATGTTCAAACATTCATCTTCATCGAAGACCTCAAAATCGTATTCTTCTTCCTCATAATCATGAGGCAAAATACCAAACCTTTGCCACGAACTCCACTCTCACAAATTTCCCTCCCTCTCATCTGAAATTGGTTTGTTTCACTTTCTGGTTCTCAGATTGACCTCCTTCTCAACCTGATATTCAAAGAAGAAGACCCCATCAACCAAAAGGTAGTATTGCACTATTTTGGATAAAAAAATTTTAAAGACATGAAGAATGCTTTAAGTTTTTACCTTAATGAATTCGAAATCTCTGAAAAGTTTATCTCCTCATTAATATATGGATGTAATATAATAAATTCCTCAGCTACCAAGACTGTGGTGTCAGTGAGATGAAACTTTAATATTCTCGAACCTAGTTTTAAGATTTAAGATAGCATCGTTAATAGTTTAAAGAGAAACAGTTCACTAAGCTTATTTTGTGGGCAGCAGAACCATTCAATCCCTAACATAAATGAGCCAGACCAACCATATCCTTAAATTCTAGCCACTTTGGAGCTGAAGTTTCATCAATGATACTTTAACTCTGCTAACTACCAAGCCATATAAGGTGTTCATATGAAACTGTTCCCTCCTATCTAAGATTGTGAGATACCTTAAAATAGCACATTTTCAAAGAAGAAGACCCCAACAACCAAAAAGTAGTACTGCACCGTTGTGGAAACAAATTTTATAAAAACATGAAGAATGCTTTAAGTTATTACCTTAATGAATACGAAATCTCTGAAAAGTTTATCTCCTCATTAATATATGGATGTAATATAATAAATTCCTCAGCTACCAAGACCGTGGTGTCAGTGAGTTGAGAATCTAACAATCTTGATTTTACTTTTTAGATAGCATCTTTAATATGTTTAACTGCTCTTAAAGATTTAAGATATCATCATTAATAGTTTAAAGAGAAACAGTTCACTAAGCTTATTTTGTGGGCAGGATGAACCATTCAATGCCTATTATAAATGAAGCAGACCAACAATATACTACAATTATAGCCACTTTGGAAGGAAAAGCTGAAGGTACATCAATGTTGATTTAACTCTGCTAACTACCAAGCCATATGAGGAGTACAAAAGATGCGACATCCAAAACAACCCACAACATCCAAAAGGACAGAAACATTGTTTGTAAAACAAAGCCACAACAACATTACACAAATTTACTTTCTTTGCTGCTTCTATCCCGCCGTCTTCTTCTTCTTCTCCGCAGACCTCAATGCAACAAAGGAAACAGTCGAAAACTTGCGGTACAAACTGTAAAATGCATACCTGTGCTCCTCATCCTCCATCAGTTCCTTTAACCCATGATAATTCTGGTTAAATACGCAGTTATAGCTCGATCTCCCCATTTCATTCGCAATCCAGATTCTGAGGTTGGGAGCCTGGACAGAGAACTTCTTCTTTGGAACTGGAATCAGGTCCCTCAAATGAATCATGAAGAAGCAGACATGAGGACCACAGTCATTCCTGACAGATGAAAATAGAATGCAGCTTTAATATATATCACAGATATGTAAATAAATTAATTAGTTATGTTAAGTAGTTAGCTTATTACCCATTTGATTGATGGGGAACATCGTCGTTCATGTACCACACCTGCCAGCGTCGTATGTCATCATTGTATTTTGAGTAGTTGGTGAGCATTGTGTTCATTTGCCCAATTTTGGCAGCAACATCGAACTCAGAATACCCCATGCCAGTATGCGAGTCCAAGACGAATATTTCTTTGTCAACAAAGGAAATAACCATCATGAACCAGTGCATGTGATCGACATTCAACGGAACGGCGATCTAATCATTAAAAATTCAAGATAAAGTAAGTTATACAAAAGAACAAAGTAGCTTGTATTGATAGTATTCGGAATACTTACGTATCCCATCTCGTTCCACTCTCCTCCCGACTGTTCGTGTGCCTTGAAGTATTCGAGGACTTTTGTGGGCTGAACAAAAAATATAACTAATCAGGTATTTTCCAAGATGAATTTTGAATTGAGTCATATCATAAAAATGACAAGGCAGTGAACTTACAGAATAGCTGGTGCCGAGGAACCAAATCCGCTTGATTCCTTGGAATTCCCAGCTACGTTCATGAAGATGAAGGAATTGCATGTAAGCATCCATCACCTCATCGTCAAACCATTTTTCATCCCGGAGGCGCCAAGCGGACGACCTCGTCAGTTTGGCCATGCCACCCATATCAGCAACTATCTCACTGCATATTACATATGATACACAACCATAAGTATAAACATAATGCATGCCACACATAAGAATTATTTAGGAATTTTGAATGTAAATAAAACTTACGTTGCCAATTCTGGGGGAACATAAAAATTCTTGCTGTTGTGTTCGTACGTGCTCGCATACTTGTGCGACATGTTGTAATGGAGCCAGCAATGTTCTGCTTCAGGCATGGGTGGGATATGAGTCAATTCTTTAGGATTCATGTGTTGCTTATACAGCGATATCCTCGAAGACGCTCTAATGATCCGATCTGCCTTTCCCCGGACAGTCCCAACCAAGTTTCCCCTTGGATTTTTCGGAGAACCATGAACAAGGAATGGCTGGGGAGGTACATTGGAGGCCACCTAATAAATCAACAAAATCATTAGGGGTGTTAAAACTTTAAAAATAAATCTCAAATATTAAGATATCAACTTTAAGACATTTACCTCAGTGCTGGAGCTGATTGTGTAGACCACCTTCATGGGAGAGTTAACCTCAGCCTCCTCTATCTTCTGCTTCTTCTTAGCTCTTAATTCTTCTTCACACTTTTCCTTCTCTTTCTTCTTCTGAGCTCCTTCCTCTTCCCCCTTTTTCTTACCCCCTTCCTCTTCCTCCTTCTTCTCATCCTCTTCATTCTTCTTCTCTTCTTCCTTCTTCTTCTCTTCTTCCTCCTCCTCCTTCTTCTTCTGTTCTTCCTTCTCCTTTTCCTTCCACAGGGACATAAGATACTCTTTGTCAAGCTTTTCAACCACCTGTCCCACAATGCACTTCCAAAAATCCTCTGGTAGAGGTGGAGGCAGTAGTTGGACTACTGGTGCAACAACTTTCTCAATTTTGGGCTCATCATCAGCTTTTTTCAACTTCAACTACATACAAAAACAGAGTTGAGAGACATAAACTTAAGATAGTAATCTTAATACATAAACAGGACACTTTAATATTAATGTTAAAGTTCACTCACATTCTAGTTTTGTTCGACATACTTCCATCTCTTTGAAACATTAGAGGTTTCCCAAAATTTCAACCTTGGACTTGCTTCCTTATCCTGACATCCTTTTGGGTTTTCCAAATACTTTGGGCAGAACTTTTCCATGTACAAAAGGTAGAAAAGTAAAATTGAGATAGCATCAATTAAGATAGTGGTTTTAATATTTTAAACTTCATGGTTAAAATAACTGAAACAGAGTTAGAGATTTACCAAAGGAATCAGCACGCAACCAGTTCCGCGAAGGGTTGTTCCAGTCTGAGCCTTAACTTGATGTGTCTTGAAGTGATCCAGCCATAAGGCTGCCCAGTTTACCTCTTTCAGGTGCTCCAAATTAACAACAAGATTAGCAATACCTCTACGGACTCCTGCTCGTCCTATCGGCATTCCCAGTGCACCCAAGATCAAGCAAACAGCCCTTCGTTTCCACTCATCATTTAACAGCAGCCTGTTCTCATCCGCCTTGAACCACGGAACATACTCACCGAAAGTTGTGTTGTCCTCAACGAGGCCGATACTTTCTTCAACTCTGAGGAGAACAAGCGGATCGACCTCCGTGTACTCTGTTTCTCCGTAGCATCGGATTCCAAATAGCCACCCGACAGCTTCCGGTGTTATCTCCACTGTGCGGTCGTGCGCTGTCAAGTACCCGTCGGTATCGTAGCACTTGTAAATGAATTGGTTGAATTTCTCTGGGGTTTCCGTGATCTTTAGGTGCTGTAGTCCTCCAAGGCCCACTTCGTGCATCCATGCTTTCTGTTCAACCGTCATTTCTTTAAAAAGATTGCGAACAGAGGGCAGGCTCATGCAACTCTGAAATCGCCTTGGATTCTTCAACTTTTTTTCTGACTTAACTTCAGCTTGGCTTCAGCCGCCTTCTTCTTCAACTTTTCCTTCTCCCCCGTCGACTTCCTTTTCAAAGTACCTTCTCTTTTCTGCTTGTCTTTTTCTTGATGAGCCGTTGTGTGATAAGGTTACTTCTGGATATTGGTCATGCATTCCCACTCCAAGTTGATGCCTTGTAGGACCGCTTTGGTCATCCTCATTTTAGGATCTATTTCCGAAGCCTGTGCATCCTCACATTTCTGAAATTATGAAAATCAACCCATAATTTAAATTTATAGAGGCATACAATAAACTAAAACAGCAAAAAACAATTCAAATTAAAGCGAAAGCCATTAGAGATGAAGTAATAACATGCAAACTTTAACAGAAAGGGTAGTAAATATATTAGATTGAGGTTTTAATAGATAAGAAGTTAACAGCAGAACATGAGACACATTAGTTAACAAACTTTTTGCGAGAGTAAAATCATACTGGAATCTGATGTAGGCATTCATGGCATTGCCATGGTGAGCTTCATCATCACTCTCATCCTCATCTCCTTTGTATTCCTCCACATATCCCTTCTCTTCCTTCTCTTCTTCATCTGACTCCTCCTCATCTAACTCCTCCTCATCATTTTCTTGCTGTTCAATCTGTTTGTCTTTCTCATTCTTCCTCATCTCAAAGCTGTACTTGCTTACACCATGATCCTCATAACTAGAGGATTCCAAGGCTCTTTTCTCGTAATTGTCTCGTTGCTCCTGTGGTAAATTGCAGAATAGTCGATACATCTGTACCAAAAGTTGGGGAGGCGTATCATTTTCTTTCAATTTGAAAGCATATTTCCTCTCCTCACTGTCATATGTAAACAGTTGAAAATTAACAGTCATATGTAAACAGTTGCAAAAAAAAGGCAATCAATTTTATAACAATAGTTAGAATTTTCAATTATTAAGAAAGAGCAATTAACAGTTAATTGTCAGCATAACACAAGGGAAAGTTTGAAAGGTCAATTATTTAGATAGCATATTTAATAAAGTTCATGTTTTTAACAGAATATTACTTAAATGAACATGTCAAATCCAGGTGTGTGCTGGATGCTCTTTACTTCATCTTCTAAGCTATTTCCCCTTTTCTTAGAAACCTTTTTCTTTCCCATTTTCTTCAATGGTCTTGGTGGGGGTGGCTTTTTCCTGGGTGACCTCCTTGGCATGTTCTCAATTTTGTCCTCCTCCGAAGCGAAGTGAAGCTGCTTATTGGCTTTCTTCTTCCTCTCAATGTCTTCCGTCTCTGGATTCTTTCTCTTCTCAACTGAGGCAGCAGCATCGGCCAATTGGATTATGCCACTAGCATCCTCGAACTGTGGTCCTTCGACCATTGATAAAGGAAGGACTTTTGTTGAATCTTCCCAGATTTGTCTACCAATTGCGTCGGTGGAGTTAGGGTGTGCCTCCTCTGCCTCTTCATGTGAATCCCCACCTCCAATTTTGGTTTTGATGGGGTTTCCCTCTTCTGTTTTGGAGCCCCCATCTCCTACGGGTTCTTGAGGGCTAGATCCTCGATCTTTGGTTGGGTTCAAGACAGGAGTGAGGGGATTTGCAGTTAAAAAGACTTCTAAATTAACCGGACTTACCTCCTCCTCGATCGAAACTTGGTTTAGATCTGAAATCACCTGTTCGATGTCTTTGGAAGGTGATAACTGCTCCCCAACGCCTGTATCTTCCTGGTCCGCCATGGATTTGTGATAGAGATGGAAGGGGAAGTTGAATTCGGGAAACTGATGAGAGAGAGAGAGAGAGAGAGAAAGAGAGATTGTCTGGGTAGGGCTGGACTGGGTTCGTCTGGTTTGGGGTTGCAAGTAATGAAGAAACCTCGGAGAGAGAGAGAGATATTTGGTTGTGTGGTTGCCAGTAATGAATAGGATGGGACAACTGACATTTAAATTTACAAATTTCAAATTTTTCAGAAAAATCTATCTACATTTTTACACAAAAATACAAATATTTTAAAGGCTCCATCTTAATGTAACAAACATATTTTTTTTTAACTTCTTTAGTTGTGGAGTGTCATAATTAATTTTATTTTGTATTATTGGTATATTATTATATTAGTATTGCCATGACAGTGTGTACAAATGTAGAAAACACAAGTATCGCCATCTTTGCGTTTGCATTTGACCGTCTCTTAACATCTCCTTCTAAATATATTATTATAATGCACTCTATCTTATTTTTTAGTATACTCATCACTGTAAAATTTTATTAACTTTTTGTTTGTTCATCGATTGATTAACTCAGGGATGCCTATTTGTGGGTTTTTGGAGGTTGTGTACCATGCCATGCATTGTACAAACACAAGGGAGGCACAAAGTCCTCAAATTGGGTACAGAATTATGTTGGTGATGTAGTTAATGGGAAAGAACAATGTTTCCAACGGGTACGCGTTACCCAAATTGAGTTTGATTGACATCTATGCATCTCATTTGTGCCACCATTCAACACATACTAGCACTATGTGACATTTTAAGACCAATTCTGATTCTTACAACACACGGTGACTTCTCACAACGTCAAGTCTCACAATGTCAATAGTCGGTTACACCCTTATCCCTCGGTGTTTAAGTCCCATGGTTGGGTGTCACCTCAAAACTCACTGTCTTGTTAAAATGACCCAAATACAACATTAAATCAGAGTTGGCATGCTGGAGGAACATTTCATGGCTAAACTCGTACAATTATCGAGTTTTCATTCGATTTTTGTCCTTTTATGTCACTTAGAGGAGCAAAACTTGAAGTCATTTCAAAATAACTCCCGGCATTGTCCTTGGTATGTTTTTCAGGACACATGGTGACACCCCGAGTCATTCCATCGACGAAGAAACCAAAATAAGTGGCATTTTAAAGGGAAATATATTATAAAGTTTAAGATAGATCCCTCTATAGGGTTTAGCATTTAAGAAGATACATTCATTTGTTTAGAATGAGTTGTTAATACTCCATCAAATCAATACGCAAAGATGCCTATTTGTGGGTTTTTGGATGTTGTGCACCATGCCATGCATGGTACAAACACAAGGGAGGCACAAAGTCCTCAAATTGGGTACAGAATTATGTTGGTGATGTAGTTAATGGGAAAGAACAATGTTTCCAACGGGTACGCGTTACCCAAATTGAGTTTGATTGACGTCTATGAATCTCATTTGTGCCACCATTCAACACATACTAGCACTATGTGACATTTTAAGACCAATTCTGATTCTTACAACACACGGTGACTTCTCACAACGTCAAGTCTCACAATGTCGATAGTCGGTTACACCCTTATCCCTCGGTGTTCAAGTCCCATGGTTGGGTGTCACCTCAAAACTCACTGTCTTGTTAAAATGACCCAAATACAACATTAAATCAGAGTTGGCATGCTGGAGGAACATTTCATGGCTAAACTCGTACAATTATCGAGTTTTCATTCGATTTTTGTCCTTTTATGTCACTTAGAGGAGCAAAACTTGAAGTCATTTCAAAATAACTCCCAGCATTGTCCTTGGTATGTTTTTCAGGACACATGGTGACACCCCGAGTCATTCCATCGACGAAGAAACCAAAATAAGTGGCATTTTAAAGGGAAATATATTATAAAGTTTAAGATAGATCCCTCTATAGGGTTTAGCATTTAAGAAGATACATTCATTTGTTTAGAATGAGTTGTTAATACTCCATCAAATCAATACTCAAAGATGCCTATTTGTGGGTTTTTGGAGGTTGTGCACCATGCCATGCATGGTACAAACACAAGGGAGGCACAAAGTCCTCAAATTGGGTACAGAATTATGTTGGTGATGTAGTTAATGGGAAAGAACAATGTTTCCAACGGGTACGCGTTACCCAAATTGAGTTTGATTGACGTCTATGAATCTCATTTGTGCCACCATTCAACACATACTAGCACTATGTGACATTTTAAGACCAATTCTGATTCTTACAACACACGGTGACTTCTCACAACGTCAAGTCTCACAATGTCGATAGTCGGTTACACCCTTATCCCTCGGTGTTCAAGTCCCATGGTTGGGTGTCACCTCAAAACTCACTGTCTTGTTAAAATGACCCAAATACAACATTAAATCAGAGTTGGCATTCTGGAGGAACATTTCATGGCTAAACTCGTACAATTATCGAGTTTTCATTCGATTTTTGTCCTTTTATGTCACTTAGAGGAGCAAAACTTGAAGTCATTTCAAAATAACTCCCAGCATTGTCCTTGGTATGTTTTTCAGGACACATGGTGACACCCCGAGTCATTCCATCGACGAAGAAACCAAAATAAGTGGCATTTTAAAGGGAAATATATTATAAAGTTTAAGATAGATCCCTCTATAGGGTTTAGCATTTAAGAAGATACATTCATTTGTTTAGAATGAGTTGTTAATACTCCATCAAATCAATACTCAAAGATGCCTATTTGTGGGTTTTTGGAGGTTGTGCACCATGCCATGCATGGTACAAACACAAGGGAGGCACAAAGTCCTCAAATTGGGTACAGAATTATGTTGGTGATGTAGTTAATGGGAAAGAACAATGTTTCCAACGGGTACGCGTTACCCAAATTGAGTTTGATTGACGTCTATGAATCTCATTTGTGCCACCATTCAACACATACTAGCACTATGTGACATTTTAAGACCAATTCTGATTCTTACAACACACGGTGACTTCTCACAACGTCAAGTCTCACAATGTCGATAGTCGGTTACACCCTTATCCCTCGGTGTTCAAGTCCCATGGTTGGGTGTCACCTCAAAACTCACTGTCTTGTTAAAATGACCCAAATACAACATTAAATCAGAGTTGGCATGCTGGAGGAACATTTCATGGCTAAACTCGTACAATTATCGAGTTTTCATTCGATTTTTGTCCTTTTATGTCACTTAGAGGAGCAAAACTTGAAGTCATTTCAAAATAACTCCCAGCATTGTCCTTGGTATGTTTTTCAGGACACATGGTGACACCCCGAGTCATTCCATCGACGAAGAAACCAAAATAAGTGGCATTTTAAAGGGAAATATATTATAAAGTTTAAGATAGATCCCTCTATAGGGTTTAGCATTTAAGAAGATACATTCATTTGTTTAGAATGAGTTGTTAATACTCCATCAAATCAATACTCAAAGATGCCTATTTGTGGGTTTTTGGAGGTTGTGCACCATGCCATGCATGGTACAAACACAAGGGAGGCACAAAGTCCTCAAATTGGGTACAGAATTATGTTGGTGATGTAGTTAATGGGAAAGAACAATGTTTCCAACGGGTACGCGTTACCCAAATTGAGTTTGATTGACGTCTATGAATCTCATTTGTGCCACCATTCAACACATACTAGCACTATGTGACATTTTAAGACCAATTCTGATTCTTACAACACACGGTGACTTCTCACAACGTCAAGTCTCACAATGTCGATAGTCGGTTACACCCTTATCCCTCGGTGTTCAAGTCCCATGGTTGGGTGTCACCTCAAAACTCACTGTCTTGTTAAAATGACCCAAATACAACATTAAATCAGAGTTGGCATGCTGGAGGAACATTTCATGGCTAAACTCGTACAATTATCGAGTTTTCATTCGATTTTTGTCCTTTTATGTCACTTAGAGGAGCAAAACTTGAAGTCATTTCAAAATAACTCCCAGCATTGTCCTTGGTATGTTTTTCAGGACACATGGTGACACCCCGAGTCATTCCATCGACGAAGAAACCAAAATAAGTGGCATTTTAAAGGGAAATATATTATAAAGTTTAAGATAGATCCCTCTATAGGGTTTAGCATTTAAGAAGATACATTCATTTGTTTAGAATGAGTTGTTAATACTCCATCAAATCAATACTCAAAGATGCCTATTTGTGGGTTTTTGGAGGTTGTGCACCATGCCATGCATGGTACAAACACAAGGGAGGCACAAAGTCCTCAAATTGGGTACAGAATTATGTTGGTGATGTAGTTAATGGGAAAGAACAATGTTTCCAACGGGTACGCGTTACCCAAATTGAGTTTGATTGACGTCTATGAATCTCATTTGTGCCACCATTCAACACATACTAGCACTATGTGACATTTTAAGACCAATTCTGATTCTTACAACACACGGTGACTTCTCACAACGTCAAGTCTCACAATGTCGATAGTCGGTTACACCCTTATCCCTCGGTGTTCAAGTCCCATGGTTGGGTGTCACCTCAAAACTCACTGTCTTGTTAAAATGACCCAAATACAACATTAAATCAGAGTTGGCATGCTGGATGAACATTTCATGGCTAAACTCGTACAATTATCGAGTTTTCATTCGATTTTTGTCCTTTTATGTCACTTAGAGGAGCAAAACTTGAAGTCATTTCAAAATAACTCCCACCATTGTCCTTGGTATGTTTTTCAGGACACATGGTGACACCCCGAGTCATTCCATCGACGAAGAAACCAAAATAAGTGGCATTTTAAAGGGAAATATATTATAAAGTTTAAGATAGATCCCTCTATAGGGTTTAGCATTTAAGAAGATACATTCATTTGTTTAGAATGAGTTGTTAATACTCCATCAAATCAATACTCAAAGATGCCTATTTGTGGGTTTTTGGAGGTTGTGCACCATGCCATGCATGGTACAAACACAAGGGAGGCACAAAGTCCTCAAATTGGGTACAGAATTATGTTGGTGATGTAGTTAATGGGAAAGAACAATGTTTCCAACGGGTACGCGTTACCCAAATTGAGTTTGATTGACGTCTATGCATCTCATTTGTGCCACCATTCAACACATACTAGCACTATGTGACATTTTAAGACCAATTCTGATTCTTACAACACACGGTGACTTCTCACAACGTCAAGTCTCACAATGTCGATAGTCGGTTACACCCTTATCCCTCGGTGTTTAAGTCCCATGGTTGGGTGTCACCTCAAAACTCACTGTCTTGTTAAAATGACCCAAATACAACATTAAATCAGAGTTGGCATGCTGGAGGAACATTTCATGGCTAAACTCGTACAATTATCGAGTTTTCATTCGATTTTTGTCCTTTTATGTCACTTAGAGGAGCAAAACTTGAAGTCATTTCAAAATAACTCCCGGCATTGTCCTTGGTATGTTTTTCAGGACACATGGTGACACCCCGAGTCATTCCATCGACGAAGAAACCAAAATAAGTGGCATTTTAAAGGGAAATATATTATAAAGTTTAAGATAGATCCCTCTATAGGGTTTAGCATTTAAGAAGATACATTCATTTGTTTAGAATGAGTTGTTAATACTCCATCAAATCAATACGCAAAGATGCCTATTTGTGGGTTTTTGGATGTTGTGCACCATGCCATGCATGGTACAAACACAAGGGAGGCACAAAGTCCTCAAATTGGGTACAGAATTATGTTGGTGATGTAGTTAATGGGAAAGAACAATGTTTCCAACGGGTACGCGTTACCCAAATTGAGTTTGATTGACATCTATGCATCTCATTTGTGCCACCATTCAACACATACTAGCACTATGTGACATTTTAAGACCAATTCTGATACTTACAACACACGGTGACTTCTCACAACGTCAAGTCTCACATTGTCGATAGTCGGTTACACCCTTATCCCTCAGTGTTCAAGTCCCATGGTTGGGTGTCACCTCAAAAATCCCTGTCTTGTTAAAATGACCCAAATACAACATTAAATCAGAGTTGGCATGCTGGAGGAACATTTCATGGCTAAACTCGTACAATTATCGAGTTTTCATTCGATTTTTGTCCTTTTATGTCACTTAGAGGAGCAAAACTTGAAGTCATTTCAAAATAACTCCCAGCATTGTCCTTGGTATGTTTTTCAGGACACATGGTGACACCCCGAGTCATTCCATCGACGAAGAAACCAAAATAAGTGGCATTTTAAAGGGAAATATATTATAAAGTTTAAGATATATCCCTCTCTAGGGTTTAGCATTTAAGAAGATACATGCATTTTTTTAGAATGAATTGTTAATACTCCATTAAATCAATACTCAAAGATACATTAGAAATATTATTATTATTATTTTTGTTGCTTTCCTTTTAAATATTTCATACTAAGTGCCAGAATTTTGGGGCACATTTTGAAATTTTTGAATTTCATGCACGAAAATAATAATTTGAAATTTAAAAAAACGTGAGAGAGTGGTCCAATCAAATTAACCGCCTCAACTGCCACTCACAGCCCACCTTGCCTTTAATTTCGGAACAGTTCCATTTGCAGAGTCCTTCTAGTAATTGGCTCTGTGGTTGCAGTTTCAATCAATTTTCTGAAACTGACGAAAATCTCTTTCTCTCTCTCTCTCTCTCTCTCTTCTCTCTCTCTCTCTCTCTCTCTCTCTCTCTCTCTCTCTCTCTCTCTCTCTCTCTCTCCAGTTTCGCAACTTTCCTCTTCATCTTCCCCTTCTTCATCTTCTCCATCTTCATCTCTTCTCCTTCAATCAACATACAGAATCCATGGCGAAGAAGAAGATTATTCGAGAAAGACGATCCAAACAACAAGATCTTGCCGATAACAAGATCGATAGCAACTCTAGCAACTCGGAAAGACAACGGAGTTCACAGGAGGGAAAGACAACGGAGTCCACTGATGAAATTGGTCTGAAGAATTTTGGAGATGGTCTCGATGCAATTCCATTATCAAGGGTTGATTTTGAAATGGCGGATGTTGAAGCAGACAAATTGAAGAAATTGGCTGAGGCTGCTGCCTTAATTGAGAAGAGTACGAGTACAGAGGGTGCCAGTACAGAGAAGAAGAAACTAAAGAAGAAAGAGAAAGCAAAGAAGGAAGAGCACGTTGAGGCAGTCCCTAGGAGATCGACCCGGAAACATCCAGCACCACCGAAGGCAGTGAAGAAACAAACAAATCAGAAGGCTTCTAAGCGCAAGAATGAAGATGTAGAGGTGAAGCATACTCCTGGATTTGACCTATTCCTGTAAGTAAACACTTTTTTTTTAAAAAAATGTTCTTCTTTTTTATCATGCTGTTTAATGAATTAATAACTCCTTCTTAAAATCTAATTTTGTGACTATATTTTCTACCTTCTCACTTTGTCCTAAATTAATCTTTGTTAATTGTCATGTTTCACAATGCACTGTTATCCCGTGTAACTTAATTGTTAGATCTGTAATCTCTGAAATTTAAATTGCCTTCTGTGTTATTTAAAGGTTTTACTTAAGTTTTGCAACTGTTTACTTATGACAGTAACCATCAAAAATCTACAATGGGATATAGAGGGAAGGATATGCCTCCCAAACTGATAGTACAGCAGTATAGAGTATTTCTCAAGTTACCTGAGGATGAACAAAAAAGGTACGATCAGAAAGCGACGGAAGTCTCGAGTGATGAGGAGATTGATGTAAGCCAATACACTGTTCAGCAAAGAACAAATGATAATATCCAACCTGAGGCTGAAGAGCAACCGGAGGATGAGGAGGATGCAGAGGATGAGGAGGAGGAGGAGGAGGATGAGGTCAAAGAGGAGGAAAGAATGACGATGACGAAGAATACAAACCCGTGGAAGATAAGAGCGATGATGATGAAGAAGATGAGGAGGATTTGGAGGAGGATAGGGAGGAACAGAAGGAAGATGAGGAAAAATACCAACCTGTGGAAAAGAGGAGGGAAGATGATAGTGACGATGAAGCCCATCATGGCAATGCCATGAATGCGTACATCAGATTCAAGTAAGTTTCTTCTCTAATCAATCATCTCGTAAAATTTTGTTTCAATTGTGAAGCCAATGTCTACTATTCTGCACCCTCGTTCTAAACTATTAAAGTCCTTTTCTAAACCATTACCTGTTCAAACATCATAATGAATGTTATTACTTTAAAGTCTAATGACTTTATTTGATTTTAAATGTTTGAGGGTGTGTCTTATATGTTATGGATCTAGTACTTGGAATTGTAATTTAAATTTCCTTTATTGTCTCGTGATTGTTGTAGAAATATTCAGACGCACAAGCTCAAGAAACAAGATCCTCGTGTGAAGATAACCGACGATGTCAAACAGAGGATAAACGATGAATGGAAAAGGCTGACAAAGTCCCAACAAGAACCCTATATCACAGCTGCCACCGAAGAAAGAGAGAAGAGGAAATCAGCTGGCACATTGAAGAGAAAACCAACCGGTGAGAAGGTCAAGCAGAAGAAGAAATCGGCTGCAGCCAAGTTGAAGGGAAAATCAAAGAAGAAGCTGAAGAACCCGAGGCGGTTCCAAAGCTATATGAGCCTGCCCTCTGTTAAGGCTCTCTTCAAAGATATGACAGATGAACAGCAGTCATGGTTGACTGAAGTGGGGCTTGGAGGACTGAAGCACCTACAGATTTCAGAAACCCCCGAGGCTTTCAAAAAATTCCTCTACAACTCATTTGACACCGAGGGGTCCTTGACGGCTCACGGCCGGACTGTGGATGTAACCCCGGAAGTTGTCGGCTGGCTCCTTGGAGTAAAATGCACCGGAACAACTGAGTTTCCGGAGGTCTATCCAAAGGTTGTACAAGAAGTGGCACACAGAATTGGCCTCGTCGAGGACAACACAAAGGTCGGTAAGTATGTTCCGTGGTTCTTTAAAAATAGGAAGTTGTTCAATGATGAGTGGAAGCAGAGGGCTGTTTGTTTAATCTTGGGGGCCCTAGGGATGCCGATCGGGCGACAAGGAGTCCGGTCTGGGCTGGCCAAACTTGTTGTAGATTTGGAGCACATGAAAAAGGTGAACTGGGCGGAATTGTGGCTTGATCATCTGGTGAAACAAAATGTGAAGGCCCAGACTGGGGAAACCTTGCGAGGAAATGGTTGCGTGCTCATTCTTGTGGTAATAATCTAGCATTTTGTCATTTTTTTTATAATTTCTGTTTAATATGTTAATAGCTCCTTCTTAAGTTCTAATGTTGTGAGTATATTTTGTAGCTTCTGTACTTGGAAAAGTTTTGCCCCAAATTTCAAGAAAATCCCAAGGGCTGCAAAGACAAGAATGCAAGTCCCAGGTTGAAATTCTGGAAGACATCTGATGTTTCTAAGAGATGGAAGTATGTGTGTATGAATGAAAATGTGAGTAACATTTTACATAAACCATAAAAATTTGTTTTTATCAGTTAACATCCTTATCTTAAATGTTAACCTTTATACTCTGTTGTTCTTTATAGTTGAAGTTGAAGAAAATGGATGAAGAGCCAATCACTGAGAAGGCTGTTGCACCAGCAATTCAATTAGTTCTTCCACCAGGGGATTATTTGAAGGATCTTTTGGGACAGCTGGCGCAGAATGCTGACCCGCAAACATTATTGGCCATGTTCGCGACTGTTAACAAGAGAAAGTCTGAATTGGAGGAGGAGAGGGAAGATGGAAGAAAGAAGATGAAGGATGAGGAGAGAAAGAAGGAAGAAGATGAGAAGAAGCAGGTAGATGAAAGAGTGGAAAAGAAGCAGGGGGATGAAAAGGAGGAAGAGGAAGGAGGGGAAAAGGAGAAGGGAGGTGAAGAGGATAAACAAGAAGAACCTCCCAAGAAGAAACAGAAGAAGATTCAGGATGATGAGGTTAGCTCTTCGATGGAGGTGGTCGAAGAAGTCAGCTCTGACGATGACGATGAGGTAAGTGTATTAACTATTTTAACTTTAGACTTGATGTCTCTGTTTCCAATTCTAACATTTTGTTGATTTATTAGGAGGAGGCATCCTTGGCTTCTTGGGCGGACCCAAGGACAAACATTGATGGGTCTGTCCGGGGAAAGGCGCGGTGGATCATAAGGGGGTCAAATCGGGTGTCGCTTAAGAAGCAACAAAGCAATCCTGAGAAAATGACCTGTCTGCCAGAGATGCCTAGCATGGAAGATTGCTGGATCAACTTCTTTTTGTCTCACAAATATGAGCCTGAGTTCGATAAAAAACCTTGGGATCCCAAAGTTCCACTAAGCTTGCGAGAGTAAGTGTTATTTACATTCAAATTTCCTAAATAAGTTGTACAAGACACAAATTTTGTTTTTACTTATGGTTTGATTTGTTATTATATCTGCAGTGAGTTGGTTATTAACATTGCTGATTATGAGAAGGTGACGAGGTATGCCGCGTGGCGCTTCATGGATTGTAAATGGTTTGACAACGAAGTAAGTATTTCTTTTTGTTGATTTAACGTAGTTTCTTAAGACATTCTCCCATCATCATCATAACACTTTTCTATTCACTTTTTAAACAATTAGGTCATCGATGCATATTTGCAATTGCTTCATCTGAAATAAAGAAGCCGACAATTTGGTGGAATCCCTCGCATTTGGTACCTCGGAACACATTATGCCGTAAGTTCATTCCCTTTTCATTGGATAAAAACTCAATTTAAAATTCTTCCACAAAATGACATCATTAATTTTAATTCTTGTTCAGCCCACGAAGGGTAATCGATATTTCCAAGTGTCCGATAAATATGGAGGAACGTGGAGCGAGATGGGCTACGTAAGATTTACGATTTCTATCAATGCAATATGCTTTATACATTCATATTTTGTTGAACTTATTTTATGTTGAATTGTTAATGAAATAGATTGCCCTACCCATGAATGTACATCGCACCCACTGGTTCATGATGGTCATTTCCTTTGTCGACAAGGAAATATACGTCTTGGACTCGTTTTCTGGACTTGGGTATGTTGAGAGGGATGTGGCTAGAAAAGTTAATCAAATTCACAAGGTGCTATCCTCCTATCCAGAGTACCATGATGACATCACAAAGTGGGATGTGTGGTACATGAATGACGACGTTCCCAAACAACCAAACGGGTAAAAAACTTATTCATTAATTCCACTCACCATTTTCTTAAAAACACTATCTTATACATCACAACTGCATTTTATTTTAATCTCTCAGGTGTGATTGTGGCCCTTTTGTATGCTTCTTCATGACCCACTTGAGGGACCTGATTCCTAATCCAAAGAAGAACTTCTCTATACAAGTGAAGCTTCTGAGAATCTGGGTTGCCAATGAAATGGCTAGATAAGACTACAACATCCACAAGGCCAAGATGTTTGAAGAGTTACTGAGCTTCAAGTCTATTGATGAGAATGTTCATGAGTTTGAAAGGATGTACAATTTCCCTTCTTTTCCTATTGTTCCATTGGAATCCGGGGCGAATACGAGGAGGTCGGCGCGAAAGTCGTCGGGGAAGAATGGAAAAAAGTGAATTTGTCTGTTATGTTGTTTGGGAATTTGTAATATGAACAATGATGTCAGTAAATTTTGTGGGTTGTATGTTTGAGAGTGTATGTTATGAACAATGTTTCCCAATGATGATTAGGCAATGTTTGTTTGCTTATGATTTGATGACTTGTGTTGTTTTCTGAAAAATTGCTTGTGCTTTTTTGTGAACACAAACTGTACAGTTTGTTTTATTTAAGGTGCATTTGGTGTTGGCCAACTACCCTCACCTACCAAAACTGAATTAATAAATGCACTACTACGTTATTAGGTACCCATTCTAAATTGTTAAGTTCTCTATCTTAACGTTAGATACCTGCATTTATATCAGCCAACCTACCCACTGCCCGCTTTTAATACAATCTCCAACCACTCTAAACTAACTCTTTATTTCTCTCTTCACTCTCAGATCTCATCAGTTCTCCTTCTCTTTCACCCTTCTCTTCTTTCTCTCTAAGCAATGTCTCAACATAGTGTAAGCTCTTCACCCTCACCAAGCAATCCACCTTCATATTCAACTGGAGATTCATCCCGGAGGTCAGGGTGTAGGCCTGGGCAGTGTTTCTGTGGCCGTTACCCGGTAAGTCGTACCGCACATACGCCCGGAAACGACGGGCGCGTGTTTTGGACTTGTGCCAAGCCTAGAGGTCAACAATGCAACTATTTCTACTGGGAAGATGAATTTCCCAGTCCGTGCTGTGCTCCAGATCTCCAACAACTTCAGGAGGAGGTAACAACGTTGAGTAGGAGAGTCGTAGGGGCCGAGAATGCTTCCAAAGCCCACTCTTTTCATGTGAAACTGCTGTATGTTGTGATTTTTGTCATTCTCATCGTTTTAATTTCAAAGTAAGATAGTTTCCTTCTCTATTCTGTTGTGTTCAGTAAAGTGTGAGACTCGGAGGGGCCGAGAATGCTTCAAAAGCCCACTATTTTCGTGTGAAACTGTTGTATGTTGTGATTTTTGACATTTTCAACATTTTAATTTCAATGTATGATAGTTTATCCTGTATTTAATTCTAATTCTGCTGTGATTAGTTAAGGATTCAAGTTTTGTTAACAATGATATCTCCGTTTTTATCTTAAATGAAAGGGTTAATATCATAACTGTTAAATAAACTAACTAAAGATTAATCAAAGATATCACTGTGTTATCTTATTCAGCTTAGTTCATTCTATAGTGTTAACAATACTATCTAGGTTAAAAAGGAATCTTTCTGGGACCACTTTTTTTGTCCCGTAGCTGGCCTCTGGGACCACTTTTTTCGTCTGGTAGCTGGCATTTTTGTAATAACCGGCTAGTACCGGCTTAGCCGGTTACCATAGGGACGCACAGAAGATTTTGCCATCTATATATATATATAAAAGCTAAGGAATTGTCTTCTCCTTGCGCCACATGTGATTTGAAAATGATTCCTTGAATGCCATTTGTTAAAATCTTACTCCAAATGGCATCTACATGTCATTTATTTGCCAATTAAGTCTTTCCACGTAAGCTTTGGTTGACATGTAATCATAACAAGTTGGCTCCTCATTTTCAAGACTCAAGACATTTATTTTTTCTTGATAATGACAATTCTTCAACTCTAAAGTTCAGATTTGTATTTAATCAAGACAAAATCTGGTGTTCAATGTATTTCCATGTACTTAGAAAAATTCCATCCATTGAACTAATAGTCATATTTCCTAATCAATCTTTTAGACCTCCCAGTTGGTACAGTGAATATGAAACATGTATTCATTGAAATTAGACAACCACTGAATGAAGAGATTATACTTTTGATTGATCATCTCTTTTGTGATAAACAAAGAGATTGAGTTGGTTCTTAAGTTCATCTCCAGATGAGCCAATTCATGTTGACAATGTTTGTCAATTGCTCTACAATCAAGATTGTCAAATTCATACGAGTTTGAACAAAATATAATGCACTCAATATACACATGTGGATAAGACACCTCCGTATTGTCAAAATAGAAAAGATATGTTTTATGGGTTAGTCGATTCTTTTATCCTTAACTGATTATACTTTTGATTGATCATCTCCTTTGGGATAAACAAAGGAGTTGAGTTGGTTCTTTAGGTTCATCTCTAGATGAGCCAATTCATGTTGACAGTGTTTGTCAATTGCTCTGCCATCATGATTGCGAAATTCATGCAAGTTTGAACAAAATGTAATATACTCCAAATACCCATGTGGATAAGACACCTTCGTATGGCTAAAATAGGAGAAGATATGTTTTATGGGTTAGTCGATTCCTTTATCCTTAACTGAGTTCTTTTTTCAAAGTAACGCAACGTTAATTTATCTTTTTTTTTTGGACGGCACTCATATATGCCTGGAAGAGCCCTCACATATGTCTGGACAACAACGGCTAATAGAGATAGCAGAAGTCCCGCAACAATTATCAGAAGTTCATCGTGTAAGTAGCGACCTTTTCCGCTTAACTTTAAAATGAACATCCATTAATTTTGTTATATTCAACACTCTATTTCGCTCTTAGTGTGAACTATTGGATGACTCTCACTACAAGTATTTTCTTGCAAGTTTGAGTGTTGTTTAGGCAGACAAGGGTGTTCGTTGTCATATCTCAATACTACTTTACTTGAAAAATAACGAATACTAAATCTTTGTTGGTCCATTTCTTCAATTTCAACTTATCTTTAGCGTAGGCCTGTTAATCAGAAATTTTCCTCGAGGAGTATCAAAGTTTAGGGGTCTCAGTGGTAAGTTTCTGAATCTCTATAAATTACCAAGTGGAGACTTCAAGTGATATGCCTGTTTCAGTTACTTTTTCATTTCGATCGTCATTGTTCCGAGTTCCGTTTTTTTTTTTAAAAAAAAAAATAAGATCTCTCAGGTTAGGGACAAAGGACTGATCGATGGATCATCATTGAAAAGATAAATTGTTTTTGACGAGAAAATAGATATTCCAAATTTAAAAATTACATGTTGATAGACCGGTTTAGATATTAGTGAGGTCGTCTGTTTACCATATACAAGGCAGCCTAATTCTTTTTTTATTTCGTCTTTTTTAGTGAAGGCAACCTAATTCTTGAGTTGGGATGAAGTCAAAATAGCAATTCAGTTTGGTTTCACTTATTTGCAGTAGACTAAAGCAGAAGTGATTCTCATCCATCTTCTTAAAATAAAGAAAAAAAAGGGCAAACAAAAAAACAAACAAACAAACACATTTGTTCAAAATTTGTTTACCATCTAATTAATACGAATGACGATGACAATTGTGAGACACTGTCAAGTGTTCACAAACCTTTACAATTGGTGCGGTATGTTCTTATGTTGACACGAAATTGCTTCTGTTCAGAATTCAATAGGAGTATATGTCCGGTTAAATGAAAAAGTCATATACAAGCTGACACCACGAAACATTGAGTTTTTTTAGAGTTCCTTATTATTAAATGATTATTTACCCTTTATAAGTTTCACTACCTTTACAAATTAAAAGAAAGTGCGTGCCTACACAAAGAATGAAATATCAAATAAGATGTACAAGTGGAATGTAAGTTAAAAGATGAATGGTGCTGATGAACACAATTTGCTTCAGCCATTAGTCTTAAATTTGTCTTCCACTATTGAGTAACGTTATAAAACATAATTCTTCATCTAAAGAAACAAATATAACAGTCCCGCGCCATGGCGTGGGCTAACGACTAGTTAACAGAGAAAGGACTCAAAAGAAGAAATTTCAGAAATATAGTGGTCATCTTGCCATTATTACAAACTAGGACTCTTGGCTGCAATATAATTTCAATGTCCTAAGGACTAAGTTGTTATTCTCATCTTGGGTTTATTTCCAGCCGTTCAGATCTCTCATCCGACGGTCCATAATATGACCGTTGAGATGGCTTGTATATACTGCTCCGGTTCATTAATGATAATCTACGGCCTAGCTCCCATTTTTTTACGCCTTCATTCTCTCGGCTCTTCATCTTCTCTGAAAACCTCTTTAGGTTTTCATTCTCCATTGATTAGGAATTTGGCTAGATTTAATCATGGCTCTGTGTTGTTGTTTCCGATGACCACTGTTCTTTGTTGATGTTATAATCTGAATTCACCACCATTGTTTCAATTTAATCAACTTTAGGAAGAAAATGAGGCTATTTTATGGGCATTATATCTTTATATATAAGACTTTATGCTTGTTTTCTCTATAGCTTTTTTTTTTTTTTTTTTGCTAACTCATACTATGTTCTTCTTGAACTTGTCTGCAGAATGAGTTGCACGACAGATTATGACCATGGGTCTCGAAGAAGATAGCCGAGTTTTTTGGGGCGGATGAGACCACACATGTAGACTACATTATGTCCAGCATGCGTGAATATGTCTAGGCATCGGAAATGCTGGACATGCTTGTCTTTGGGCCAAACTTATGTAGGAAAGTAGCAATTATCTTATAGTTATATGATTGAATGTAATGTCCCTGGTGAACCATCATTTGATTTTTTAATTAGACTGAGACTTTTATGCTGCTTAATGTAAATTTTGGATCTAATTGTAATGCAAATTAGTTGCTTATTTGTGGTGTGTTGTAGTCGGCTTTGGGACTATTTTGTTCTAAAATGTATGTTTGTAGGCAGAAAATGTAGTTGTTAAAACTCATTTTTAAGCTCGTGATTTTTGTCGGGAAATGTATGTTTTAGGGAGGAATTATGTTTTAGGGAGGAAAGTAAGTTGTAAAAAGTTCTTTTAGGGACAATTTTCTTTTTTTTTGTCGCAAAGGTAACTTTTAGGGAGGAAGTATGTTTTAAGGAGGAAAGTAAATTGTAAGAAGCTCTGTTAAGGACAAGCTTTTTTGTCCCAAAAGGTACTTTTTAGGGAGGAATTTTTTTCGGGAGGAAAGTAATTATGCGAAATTTCTTTTAAAGACAGAAGTTTCGTCGTAAAAGGTACTTTTTAGGGAGGAAATTTTGTTATAAATTTTGAAACAAAATATATTTGTTGCCAAAAGTGACGCCTTTTGAGACAATATCAAAATTTTGTCCCAAAAAACTTCCCCGATGGACTTTTAGCTACAAACTGCGCAACGAATATTTTTTGTCTCAAAATACTTTTAGGGGGGAAAATATGATATTTAACTAAAAAAAATGTTTGTCCCTAAAACACCAATTTCTTGTAGTGAATGCTCACTCCATGGCTCCACAACCTTCAAATCGTCTCTATATTCTTTCCAATATTCACCATAATGTCATACAAGCTTGATAATTCAAACTATGTTCTCTGGAAACATCAACTTTCTTCTGTCTTTCGTTCTCAAAATATGTTTCGTGATTGGGTTCATCATGATCAGGCTCGCCAAACGCTCTTCAACGCAACACTAACTCCTGAAGCTCTCACCCTTATAATCTTTAAGACATCATCTTAAGTTGTTTGGCTTTCGCCTGAGACAGGGGAAGGTTCCTTAACTAGATTGAATATCTTGCAGTTGAATCCTGAGCTTCAATCCATGAAGAAACTATTTTTGATTCTATAGATCTATACATGGAAAAGTTGAAATCCGTGCATGATAAATTATCTGGTGCTTTGGCTCCTCTTGATTTTGAGACATGCTTCTTTATACTTTAAATGGTTTCCCCAGTGAATACAATACTTTCCGCTACTCTTTGCGAACTAGAACTGAACATTTATCTCATGAAGATTTGCATGTTTTACTTAAAGGTGAAGAACAAATGCTTGAATCTCAATCTGGTAAACTCTCTGCTTCTCATGAATACTTTTTGTGTTCGTGGTTGAGGACAAGGTGTCCTTGAACTTGCTCCATCTCCTAGAAGAGGTGGAACCTTTGGCCAATTTGGTGGTGGTGGATCTTCTATCTATGGAGGTTGATTTAACTCCAAAAAGGTTCGTTTTGGGTTTCAAATGGGTAGTCAGTACCGTGCTTACTCCACTAGTATACACAACAATGGAAATCCTAGATCTGATCCTAATTATAATGTTCTCATTAACTGTCAAATATGTGGTTTTGATTACCATTTTGCTGCTAACTATTGGCATAGGATGGATTATGCGTATCAAGGCAAGCCACCACCAGACCAATTATCTACTTACAATGCTTCTACTCAATCTGTCAACTCTACACCTAAATACTCGCTCTTTTTCTCTGGTGCTACCAATCATATACCTGCTGACATGTGAAATATCTATTTAGTTTATTCTTATACATGGTATTGTAAAGTTACAATGGGAAATGGCCAAACTTCTCCTATCACACACACTAGTAGTGGACATCTTCACTAAAACTCACAAATTTCTTCTTCCAAATAGTCTTCATGTTCTCAAATTGGCAAAAAATCTTTTGTATGTTCATCAACCGTGTATTCAATACAATTGTTGGTTTGTGTTTAATGTTGATACATTTAATATCCAGGATCTCGCTTCGAGCAACATAATTTACAAAGGACTGACTGAAAATGGACTATATCATACACATACTTTTCCATTTTCTGCGACTTCTCACAAAGCCTGTTTGGGTAGTAAAATAAATGTTCCAATTTTGCATGCTAGGTTAGGACCCCCCAACCAAACAATATTTTTGGTCCTGGTTATAAGTTATCAGATAATTATTGCTGTTTTTGAAGCTTGTTTGAACGGGAAGATGACAAGACTTCCCTATTCTTAGTCTAATTTTGTTCTTTTTGTAACCCGAAACGAAATACGGTATATTTTAGGGTAACCATGGAGTTTATGACATTTATCCTAAACATGGTCGGCCAACCATAGAGAGCACAAATTGGCCTCTTATTGGATGTGTAACAGTGAAATGCACTGCCAAAACGAGAAGACATATTTCCTGAAGATTGGGAAGAGGCATTACACTTATTTGTACCATTGTGAACCATGAGGAAAGATGCAGAATCATTAATTGTTTGGTGAGAAATGATGGAATTGGCTATTTGCCTTTCTTGTTGAACAACTTTGGAGAAAACATTATCCAAAGGTACCGGAACTCTTATGTTTTGGATGATTAAAATCCTAGCTTGAATTAGAGAAGAAACGATCAAAGGAAGCAAAGATTGAAGTTGCTGATTTTGGTACTGCAACTAGGTCGTGGGACCTACTGAGTAGGTCGTGCGACCTACTGAGTAGGTCATGTGACCTAGTTCGGGCTGGGCAGTTTTAGGAATTGTTTCCTCGTTCATTTTGGCAACGTTTTGGACTATGCTTTGGGAACAAGTCAGTAGTATAGGCCTATATATGGGTGTAAGACTCTTATATTGACAAGTGTGGTGTAGCATTGATTGTATTGACTCTCTCATCAATAAATTGGGTTGTTTTGGCCGTGTATGTAGCTAGCCTCAAAACTAGTGAACCACGTTAAATCTTTGTGTGTTGTTCTTCAACTTGTTTTTTGTTTCATCATTTCTTCATGATTCCTAACAACTTGTCCATCGCTTCCGCATTGTTTTCTAACAGGAACAGTGATAAAAAAAATTTCTCTAACAGCAGTGTAGGCACTCATTGAGTCACATCAATAACTGAAGAAGAAATTCTTCCTCAGAAGCAGTAATCAATAGATTAGCAAGATTACATTTACAATTCATGAGAGCACCACAATGAAAACCAGACATCACTTTGTAGTTGTTCAATTCATCCCGGTATGACAACAATTTAGTAATGTAACCTGTAAAAGATAGATCATTCTACTTAAGACTAGTAATTGATTGCTTCAACTATTTTTTTTTGGTAGATTATTCTGTGAAAAGAGATACCTAAGATCAATCCAAACATCCCTAGATGTATTCTTGTACACAGTAATAGCAGCTAACTCCTAAGAAATCGAGTTCATTAAACAAGAGATAATCATACTGTCACAGCGAGTCCAAAAATCAAACACCGGATCAGATTCATCTAAAATTTTCAGAGAACCCGAGATAAACCCTAGCTTGTTCTTAGCTTTCAAGGAAACCAAAAGGGAACGGTACCAGGTGTTATATTATCGTCATTAAGAAATTGAGTTACAAGTATAGTGCCAGGGCTATCGAAATTTGAAAAGAATTATGGAAAGTGAGGAAACGAAAACTAAATGGAGGTGGTGTTGGAGTAGATGCCCTAGAGGCAATCTTATTTTTCAATATGAATAATGCTTTTGGCTAGAGCATTCATTTATTATTTATGGAGATATTTAATATAATGAATTTCTTAGATGACAAATGTGGTTTGTTTTAAATATCCCTAGTCGAGTACATTCAATAATAGGACTATCATTGTGCATGGAGACTAGTATGTGGATAGATTGATATGGAAATATCAAGTCTAACACATGGGTATGCATTAGGAGCAATGGCATACTAGATTGACCCACCACGAGAATGCTACATATAAATTATGTGAACGTCACAATTGCTTCTTGTAGTGACAATGATGTTGTAGTCCTTAGACTTGAAGTCAGTAGATACTCTAGTTGTAAAATATCATGTTTTGATCTCGTCAAACGTTACTCCATAGATGGGTAACTATAAAGGCGGTAATCGAATTTGATAGGAAGCAAGCTAAGAGATGGTAGTAACGTAGATAGGATTTTTCCCTCCCAAATAATGGGATTAAATATCCATGCCACTCGAGGGGTAGTGCTTATGGAATGTCTGGCCAGACTCAGATAAATCAATATGGGATATTGATGTTATCAGTATAGGTAAGGCTATTTTTAGGATAGAGAAACTATGGATTGGATATACGAGTGTGACATTTATGTGTTGTATCCAATCCCGATATGGAGACAAAGGGACATATACAACACGGTAACATTATGCACAGAGTTTGTCGGATCTATTTCTATTAGTTGGGTAGCAGTGATGTGTTGCTAGACACCGCTCAATGTTTATAATAGTTATTGTCAACTTAATATAAACCTACAGGATCACACACCGAAAGAATTAAGCTGGATATAGGTGTTAATTAGTTTGACTAATTATCAATTATGTGTATCAAGGATCAAATCAAAACCACATGCAAAGTTAGTTGGACTAAATTACAAAATGGACTAATCCGTGTATAGACATGATTAGTATTGGGACAAGTTTGTAGACAATAACGAGTTATTGACTATAAAAGGGGAGTCCTAACTCTATATTTCACAAGAGTTGTCATTGATTGAAATAACAGAGCAAGGAAAGAAGCCAAGGAGGTGGCCAAACCCCCCATATCCGGCGACAGAACGAGCTCAGCCGAACCCTCGGCCTCGTTATCCTGTTTTGCGTGATTTCCTTCTTCGACGTTGCTAGAACAAGGCGTGAAGAATATCCCATTTCTCGGTCCCAAGTTGTAGATACTGTAGAGGCGAGGACGCTCTTCTTCGTTGTGATCACACAAGCTTACAAGGTACACAATATCTCCTTTATCATGTTATGATGGCTTAACATGCAATTCGTGGAGGGATTTGATCACGAAATTACTATTGTATTTTTGTTGTGCATCCTACATCAATACCCTACAGGTAGAGCCATCAAAAATTAAATGGAACAGTGGAAACGCGAAATTATTTAGGTGCTAGTGGATGAAGTGAAAAATCGGAGGTCGAAACGCCGAGAAAGAGACCGGAGAACAGGCCAGAGGATGGTGGATCAACGACGAAGGACCATCGCCGCTTTGATACCATAACGAACGTCAAAGGGAATGCGAGAAAGATGAAAGGTCATTTCTGAATCGATTAGTTATAGGATTTATTGCATCGATGGCGCCCATAGTTTGATATATGTGCGCACTTGGTACCCATAGTTTCAATTGCAGCATTTGTGGTACAATTACCTTCAATTTGTTGCAACCGTGGTACCCACGGTTAAATTTCCATCCGTATGTTGGATAGAAATATGTAAAAAGACTAGCGCCCCTAATTATCACCCCACAATTTTGTAAATAGTTTCTATAGAATATCGAATTGATTTATTTTTTTATTTTTTTACCTTTATATATTATGTAAGAAATTTACTTGTCAAAATGATAATTAAAATTTTAATTTTTTTCACAAGTCTAAATTTTATAAAATCTTAATGTTATTAATTGTTGTAACTAATAATAACAATTAATAAATTAACTGTAAATTTTTCCATCGAACGAAATACTTATCGTGATAACTTGTATATTTTTTTGAAACATATGATATTATGTTAATATATAAATATATAATTAAATTTTAAGAATTAATGTAACATATGTAGGTAAACGTTGCAGTTTTATAAAAAATTAAACTGATAATGAGAGGCACACTAGTCTTTTTACATATTTCTATCCACTATATAGATGAAATTTAACGGAAGTACCACCGTTGCAACAAATTGAAAGTATAGGTATTAGGAATGATGCAATTGAAACTATGAGTACTAAATCTACACAAAAATCAAACTATAGGTACCACCAATACAATTTAGCCTTAGTTATATAGTATTTAGTAAAAGAAGCATACATGATTATTGTTGTATAAAATTTAACATATGTGGTTTCAAAAAAAAAATAACATCTGTTTCTATTATTTACAAACTAACCCGTAAAGTTTCTCATTATTACAAAACATTACATTCCTAATATGTAACATCCACTGTTACGTTTACATTCCTAATATGACGGCTCTTTCCTACTCTCGATTTGGGTGTGGTCACAACGATGGCGGAATATTCACTTCCCTTGATTTTGGGATTGTTGTACTCGTAGCAGGACTACATCCCCTTATTTATGGGTTAGGAGACTATATTGATTACAAATTTTCTTATTGTTTATAGTCTATACCCAATTCTGTGCAGAATCCTTCAAGCACAGTGAGATTTGGTAGCGGTGCTACTCAAATTGGTTGTTGTGTTCTTTCAACAACTTTATCGATTGAAAGAAGTGATCCATTCTACTACCTTACTCTGGAGATCATTATGGTTCAAAGAAAAAATATAACTGTATGTGAGGAGATTTTGGTATGTAGAAGCATTACATTGATTTGGGTACAACACTAACCGTACTGGAAAAAAGGCTTATTACGACGTGGACGACGGAGTAAAAGATGCAGTTGGATATGACCATGTTCTGAATCCAGCAGGAGGCTACATGTTATGCTTAACAGTTAAGTGGATGCTAATATGAGCACAAAAATGGTTTTCAGATTTACTGGTGCAGACATATTTTGTACCCAGTGAACACATACATGCAAGTTGGTGACCTGTTTTTGTAGCATCCAGGCCTGCTGGTTATCCCAATACAATTGGGAATTCTGCTCAACTTATATTTTGAAGCAAGGTTGTCTATAGCATTTTGTGACTTAAAGCGAACAATAAAGTTGAGGCTCTCAAATATTTTCTAGACATGCTTTGTATTTCCAAGACTTAGGGTGAGAACATGTTGTTCAGTGTATCTGCAATTCATGTGATACCTTTGTGATGGCCCCGATTTTTTCCCCATTTTATAAAATCTAAAAGTTTATTCGAAACCATCAAAATGAATGATTTATAAAAAACTCTCAAAAGAGAAGTGATGTATGCTATGTAAAATGCTATACTTATTTTTTATACTGTATATAAAATTCTAAGTACAATTATTAAGATTTGAAACCCTCTATTTTAATGGAATTAAGCGGTCGCCTTTACCGTTTAAAGGTTGAAACGCCCTTCTTTTGCGGCTTATGATGTAGTCGAGAAACTGAAAGAAACCTCAAAGATTTCGTCTAAATCAAGAAAGAGATAAACATAAAAAGAGTGAAGAACGAGATGAATATTCATTAAGAAGCCGCACGGCTGAATTATAGATACAATAACTTCTCTTGATTGATGATTGGGTTTTCAAGAAGCAACATGAATACAAATAATCCAAACGGCTCTAATTAAAACCGTTGGATGAGAAGACAAAAGAGATTTGTAGAGATGGCCACAAACTTTGACATAGTTGCATACAGACCTTTTGGAAAATAACAAAGAGATCGACAATCTTTCTGAAATAACATAAGGCCACATCTTCTTTTATAATCCCTGAAGATCACTTGAACTTTGACTGAGACTCGAGAATCACCTTTCAGCAAAATCTTCAAAGACCTCCAACTTTGTCATCAACTATAGTTCCATCCTATAGCTTTATACTCACCCTCAAACTCATGGTGGTGGAACAACCATGAGTTTATTTTTGAACTCCAAGAATGCAGCGGTTCCTAGCCCTAGGGGAGTAAGCGGTTCTGTTTGGTGCGGTTTTTGCTAAAACCATAAACAGAACCGAATACATCGGTTTACTAATTTTGTAACCAAATCAAACCATTTGAAAGGATGAACCGAACCAAACCAAACTGAAAATCATCGGTTTGGTCGGTTCGGTGCGGTCGGGTAGCGTAAAAATTGTCGAATTGAATTATAATACTACTTTGTCAACGAATTTCAAGTTTTAAGTGAAAAAATAAATTAAATAGACTTTAAAAAATATGCACAACTATCATTTTAGAGAGAGATATGATGAACGTGATAGAAATTGAGAAAATTATTATTAATATAATTATTTTAATTGAATATATCTACTCGTGTTCTCTGTACCAGATTATTGGATATAATTTACGCAATATTCATTGAAGTAAAAGTACATTAAGTACATATCGGCTCGTTTTTTTCTAGTACGGTTAATCAAAAACCAAACCAAATAGACCGGTTTGTGAAAAATTGAACCGATGATAAACCGAACATCCAAAAAAACATCCAAAACCAAGCATTTCGGTTTGGTTCGGTCTGTTTGACCGGTTTATTCGATTTTCTTTAGATCCCTTGTAACACCCCGTTTTTTTAAATATAATTGACGTCTTTTACGTATATGTTACATATTTGTTTTCGAAATATATAGCTAGTGGGGAGGCATTTGTCTTTTTTGATAATGTTAACTAGTATATGGTTGGGGTGATTGTGTAGTTAGCAAAAACTTTGGAGCCTACAAGGGAAAAAAGAAATAAGTTAATAAAATAAAAACAAAAGCAAATGTTTTCCACATTTTTCAACAAGCCTGCAAAATTTTTTTTGGAGAACACAAAACTCTCTCACTTTCTCTCCCTCTCTCCCCGTCACCTACTCTCTCTCTCGCTCCCTCCCTATTTCTTCTCCTCCTTATCTTATTCGGGAGCAACCACCACCACACCCAAAGCCATCACCACCTCCAACTCTCTTTCCCTCTATCTCTCTCTTCTCTCTGTTCTATCCAGCGATGAAGCACCAGCAGAAGCAGCGGCCGGAGACCGCCACCACCGCCGCTGCCTTCTCCGACAACAAGCACCGCCACCGCCAACGTCTTCTCCACCCTCACCAACACCCTATCTGCTCTCTCTCCCTGTCGACCCACAAAGGCAGAAGAAGCTGCTAGGCAGCAGCAGCAGTCGGCCACAACCAAGCCGCCGCCGCCACCATTTTTACCGGCGACGAGCTCCGAGCTTAACCAATCCGGTGATCCCCATCTCCCATCCTTTTTTTACGAGATACTACGTATCCAAGGAGCACAAGGAGACCACGATTGAAGGCCGGAGCAAGCCCAAGAGCCGTCGTCAGCCACCATCATCGGTCCTCCATCTTTTCCGGCGAAATTAGCGACACCCAGACCACAACCCCTCGCTTCCTGGAGGTCCGATGAGACTCTTAGCAAGCTCAAACGCAGCCAAGGTGGCTTTTCTTTCGGATTCGGGCTTCATCCACGACGCCTTCGACGGTGAACTCGGCACGCCTCGTTTCTTGTCCGTTTCTCGTAATTTTTGGATCGAGTATGCTCTAAATCCTCCTCTAAGTCATTTTTTATTGTCAAAATTGGGTTTTGGTTTCTTGAAGGAGAGATTGGATTGAGTTGGGTATGATGGATTACATGTTTTGCCGTAAAACATGTTCAGGGGGTTGTTTTGCGGTTTCAAAAACCTTGGGGGTATAATCTATCGAGTCTGAAACTGTCACTTATTAATGGCGGTATCTAGTTTTGTTTCCATTAAATCCTAGGGGGCTTTGTGTATTTTGTTAATACTATGCTTTTATAAACCTACATTTTATATAACTTAAATTTTCATTTATGTTTATTAAATTGTGTTTCACATAAATACTAAAATAAGATGAACAAAAAGGATGTGTTTTAATAAAAAAAATTCGGAAAATAAACAATTAGAAACATTTGCAAGTATTTAAATGGTGTTCTAAATGTCGCCTTTGTGCTATTCAAATAAATAGTGAGTTTCAAATAAGTTATTCATCTTTCACCCACATGAATATTTGTTTAAATAGTGTTGCATCCAAAAATAGTCATTCTAGCTAAAACAACTCTTTATTAAATTACAAATACTCATTTCTTATTACTGGTAAATTGTATTAAATTATTTTACTTAAATAAGTATTTTTAAGAATTGTTCCAATTATTCTTTTATTTATAAGTATATGAATTGAGACGGGTTATACTAAGGGAATCGCGAGAGTTGGACTTAGTAATCGACCTACCCGAACCCTCGTATAGGGCTAGTACATTAATTTATTTATAATCATCCTTGTGACTAGATAATTGGTAATTGTAGGCGACAAGTCCGTAGACGAGAACTACATTTATTCGTAGGAGCTTTTATGTGATTGGATCAGGTGAGTTTTACGTGCTTAGCCTAGCAAGCCTAGCTTCCTTCGTGTCATAAATTGGTTTTATAATTGTCTCAAAATGTGTTTTGTGATATACATGTTTTACTTGTCATTGGTTTCGTTTTGAAATGATTGCTTTGGAACTGTCACACGGAAATAATAACACGTTAATAATGTAAAGTGGAATCACACGTACCGGATATGTTACTATATGGGAGGCCCTTTGTTGGCATTACTCTACGCCTTGTTGGCTAGAGATATTATTATTTGGGATGCCCTTTGTTGGCATTGGCTCCTCGCCTTGTTAACTGGAGTCCCAACTAGTACTCACCCTTCTGGCCTTTTGCTTCTTAAGGGGGTGTTGCAACACTTAAGGTCTAGTCTGGCTGTTGGGAGGTCCTTTGTTGACCATTACTATTGGGAGGTCCTTTGTTGACCATTACTATTTTGGGAGGTCCTTTTTTACCATTATTATTAGCGGTACTGTGCTTAATAATTGGTTCATTTGATTCTATATTTGAAAACTGATAATTGGATTCTTATTCTATTTGGAAACTGGCACTTGTGAATGACTTAATTAAAGATGTTTAAAGATTTGGATATTTCTATTCATAAATATATACATTGTTGTTTATGATTCTACAAACGCTGATATTGCTTTACTTATACTCATACTCTGTTATTCCACGATTTTTATTAAACGCATAACATGGCAATCTCTCAGCTTCCTGCTTTACATGCTAAGGTGTTCTCACTCAGCATTTCTTGCTGACTTTTCGAAAACTGCTGTCTTTGTTTTTCATTCCCCCGCAGGTCTAGGAGCTGGGATTATGGAGTAGCGGGATTCGAGACACACGTAGATTATCAAGCATTATCACTTTACGATGAGGACACTAGTCTAAAATCATTATCCTAATATTGTAGCATGTATTGTAGCCTAAATATGATAATTTAATAAATTGTCGTTTAACTTTTATGGGATGTTTGTTCTCGATTTCCGCTATTCGAGTAGCACTCTCCCGGTCTCTCCCGAGCCGGAATAAGGGGGTGTTACAAGTGGTATCAGAGCAGTTCGTTCCAAAAGGTTATTTAAATCATGTAGGGCAAACTAAAATGAACATAGGGAAAGATAAACTACGGAAAGTCGGATATGTGGGTATTTGAGGAGATGTCACTGATTGACTATGGTATAATGAATTGCTACATTTTATCGGACATTATCATGTTTTGTGTTGGGGCCCTAGTTCTGTTTCAGACATATGGTTGTCTTCTCTACCTGGGGATTCTTCTTAGTATAATCTGACGAGATATATATTATGTGATTGATTGATATTGTATATTCCCTGCTTGTGAAATGCCTTGTTCTAAGGGCTTGAATATGTGGAAAGTACATGTTGATACTTGCTTCTGTGCAACTTAAGTGTGTTACTCGTCCAAGTGTTTGCTGCTAGGAGCAAGGTCGGACTGGGGTGACGATCCCACGTACCGTGCCAGCTCGAGGAACTAAGGGAAGACTAGGGTGACGATCCTATGTACCGTACCTCTGGACTCTCGTGGCATGCCCTGAAATCTACTTGTATTAGTAACTTGCTACTCCCTCCGTCCCACCCAGTTCTTGAAAAAACTGGGTGGGTTCCTTTATTAAAAACGATGCAAAAAAGACAACAATGCCCTTCTCCTTTTTTAGTATTGACCAGCTTAGTACAAGATTAACCTCCCAGATTAACCTTAGTCTCTCCCTCATCTATTCCAACAAATTTACAAAACAGATGTAGTTTGTCTCTCTGAGTGATCTCTCTACAAAATTTACAAATTTACAACAATGCCCTTCAATCCTTCAATTGTTCTCATGATTCTGCGTTTAGCCCGAAATTGTTTTTTATGAATTCTAGTGATATATCCATGAATTTCTGCATCAGTTGTAGTTTGTCTCTCTGAGTGATCTCTCTACAAAATATAAGATTGTAGCCAATCACGGATTGGCAACCTCTTTAAAATGGCGTAGTTCCTCTGTAATTCTTTAGGGTAAAAGACAAAAACCACCCTCCGTGTTTGGGATATATACAAAAACACCCCTCGTGTTCGGGGATATACAAAAACCACCCTCGCGGTGGATGGATGCTAACAGAACCCTAACAGAGAAGCAAAAAGACCTATTTACCCAAAGTTTGAAGAACAATGACACCATATATATACCCTTTTCTTCTCTTCCCATTATTCTTCAATATCCAATTCTCTCTCTCTCTCTCTCTCTCTCTCTCTCTCTCTCTCTCTCTCTCCCGTCTTCATCAACCCTTCCCCGTGGTTAAGTCTCTTTGCACACTCTGATCATCAATTTCAGAATCGATTGAGCTCTCAATCAACAGATTTCTTCGAAAACCCTTCATCTGACTCAGATCCCCAGCATGAGCCGCACCTACGAGTCCCCGATTCAGCATTTCATCAGCAGTTAAAACTTCAAAATCAACCAGAATCGACACACACATCATGCGTAAACAAGGCATGGATACAGAGAGAGAGAGAGTGAGAGGAACAGGCTTGGGAGGGTTTGTTACCTAGTGGAACCGCCATCTCCATCGTCTTCGTCTCTACAACTTCCGATTGAAGAGTTCCAAGGGTTTTGAAGCAGAGAAACCGAAGGGGAGGAGCAAAAAGATACACATCTCTAATTGTTCAGCCGGATAGTTCTTCACTTGTTCTCTCTCGCCCTCAATTCCAGATTTGAAAGCCGCCATCAGCGGCGCCTCCAGCCTTTGACGGATCGACGACCCACCAATCGGTTCTTCATCCTTCCGGTGGCGCCCTGTTCGTCTCTCTCTATGTTCTGCTTCATCTTCTTCTGTAAATTGGTCTATTTCTTCTGTAAGTTCCAATTTTTCCTCTGTATTTTATTCTGTTTTGTGGGTTTCTTACTTCAAAGCTCTTTACTTTGTACCAGAAATTAACCCCAAGGTTCGATCTTTTTTGGAAAATAGAACTTTGCAGAGAATCGAAAACATATATTCTTATGATTTATGAACTGGGTTTCTTCTGTTTGTTTGGTTTCTGATTGAATTCAGATGAGAGGCTAAAATTTTAATAGAACTGCTAGTAACAATATTACCTGGGGTTTTGAGCTGTGTTATTTTGATTGTGTTGGTATTGGTGGTGTTGACTTGGTACTGTTGTTATATTGATTGTGGTGGTGGTGGTGGTTTGGTGGTGGTGGTGGTGGTGTTCAAGAACACAAGAACATGAACAAAGTAAACACAAAAACACAAATAGGGACAAAATCGTCATAAAAAAGTAGATTGCACCATTTAGTTACTAACACTAACAGAAGGGTGGTATTTGTCCAACGTCCATCCACTGCGAGGGTGATTTTTGTATATCCCCGAATATGAGGGATGTTTTTGTATATATCCCAAACATGGAGGGTGGTTTTTGTCTTTCACCCAATTCTTTATCAGGGCTTGCTGATGACAGGACTCCAAGACAAGAGGAAGTTCATATACCTTTTTGTGGGAATTTTCATCCATTAGTACAAATGCATAGACAAAACACTATCCATAACCGGTATTTTCAGAATTTTTACACAGGTGGAGTGATTTAGGGGCTCGCAAAATGTCGCGTAACCACAACAATCTATATACTAAGCAAAGAGGGTCTTTTACTGTACATACATGGATTGTTGGTTCTCATACAACCATAAGATCCTTCTAAAATCAAGGGTGGTGATTGTATGGTGAAAGAAAAAATTCTTATATGAATAAGGATGGTGAAACTTTTGGGGCCACCTACGAGTACACCAATTTACTTCGCGGAAGTTCATCCTCATGTCAGACTTGATGCTATTGTTTTTTTTTTTTTTTTCGTTTTCGATTTTATTTAGTAGTAATTGCTACTTGGACTTATATTTAAAAGTATGTTTTGTTTGTAGTAATATTGTTAGTAAATCTCTAATTCACCGGGAGTGACATTCTCATTGCCTTAACAAATTTTGAACTGATTCGACCTGTCAACTCCATAGTGATTTCAGCCTCCGGGTTTTTACTAGTTGCTTATAAGGGAAGACAAGATAAAAAAAAATTGCTGAGATATGACTGCTCTCGGGTAAAGATATTTCTTGTCACAACCTAAGTCACCTATAGCGGGAGCGGGAGCGCAAAAGCGAAAAATGTTAGAAAATTTGAATTTGAGAACGGCACGAGAGCGTCTATATTTGATATTTTATTTAATATAATTTGATATGAACTAACAGGTGGTTACTCGAGAGTTACACCCCATCACTTATGGAGGAATTTGTTTTACTCGTTATTTATGTTCTATTTTTAAAGTGACAAAGCTTCATTAAAAAAATGTCCGACATCTTTAGTTCTTACTCCATGCTTTGTTGTTGATGAAAAAACGTCCCAAATCTTGTGTTTTTGAGAGAACTACCCTTCACCCCCTCTATAAATAAAGGCTCATTGTTTAGTAGTGGGTATGCCGTTGTGTGGGCTGTCTCTTCTATTAATAGAAGACTATTTGCACGTCCGACCAAAAGTTAGTAAGTATTGCAATTTGCCCCTTTTATCATTGATCTAAGTCATAACTCTTCTTGCCTCTTATACTAGTTATGCTATAACTTCAAATCCATTATGTTTAGTACTTGCTAAAATTTAGGGAATGTGCAAGATGGAAGTTGATGAAAGCTCTCTCTCTCCTCTCGCTCCCCCTCCTCCTCCTCCTCTGTTTTCCTCGCAACAAACTTTTCCGGTGAAGCGTATGGTTTCTCTTCGCCGGAATCAGGCGAATGTCAAGCAGAAATTTTTGGATGGTTCGTCGGGATCGGATGAAGATGAATGAATTTCTGGAAATATGCTTTTTGTTGATGCGCTAGTTCATCATTCCCCGAAGCTGTACATGGAAGATGATGAAGAGTCATCGGAATCTATGGATCCGGTGGGATTCCGACCGGAAGTCGCGACCAATGGAAAAATTCATATCCGAATTGAAGGCTCTGCTCTTAGGAAGCTGCATAAATCGTGGAGTCAAGCGTTGATCATCAAGGTGCTAGGTAAAAGTCCGGTTTATCAAATTCTTCATAATCGTTTAACTGTTCAGTGGCGTTTGGTGAAAGGCTTTGAGCTTACTGATATTGCGAATGGTTACTACTGTGTGAGATTCTATGCGAAGGAGGACTATGAACATGTCGTGCTTCAAGGTCCATGGATGGTGCATGGGAATTACCTTACGGTTCAAACTTGGGTACCGCACTTTGAATCGTTCACGGTAGCTGCTAGGGTAATGCCGATCTGGCTTCGGCTGAGAGGAACTTTTGTTGAATATTTTGATGAGGAATTTCTGATGGGAGTAGGAAATTTGATAGGGAAAGCATTGAAGGTTGATGCGACGGCTCTAGCTTGTGAGATAGGACAATTTGCTAGTGTAACACCCCCAAATGGCCCAAGCCGGAGACCCGGGGATGTCACTCCGTACCCGAGAGGAGGCCGGATACAAGGAGATTTTATAACATGGTTCTCAAGAAAAAACATCCACAATAATAATTAAAATCAATTGAAACTATCCATTATTACAATCCAAAACATTCTAGCCTCAAACCGGGCATAAACAATCTAAAGTGTTTGAAATAGTAAAGAGTCCAAATTCCAAATAAATTATTAGTGATCCATATGATACGCGTCCCCTTCTACGCCAGATAACCATCCTCTAAACATGTGGTGCGGAATCAAAAAGAGACACTACAGTACAAAATCAACATGAAATACTAGTAAATAAACACCCAAACAAGTAAAATGATGATAGGACAGTTAGTTATAAAACAAATTCTCATTTGTAAGTAAGAGTTTTACTCAAACACAGCGGTAATAAAGTTGACTCTTGTAATAAAACGTAAGAGTTCCCAATTTCATAATATCTCCAACCAATTCCATAATGATTAGGAAATCCAAAATCCATCATTAACTTTTATCCATTAACAAAATCAAAATCCATCATCATTAATTCGTTGTGACAGGGGAACTCAAATAAACCACAGCTTCAATGACCTTAAGTGTCGACACCCCCCTAAGACTACGTCGGCCAGAGGAGTGAGTACATGCCGCTATCCGGGGACTTGCAACCGGATCAATAAGGGACGAGACTGCAGTCAACACGCCCAAAGATAATAATAATAATAATGGCCTCGCACAACTTCTTCCACTTTACGTTATAGTTCATTGATATCATGGTGATATTTTCAGCAAAAATCATTTAACAAGTAGAAATCATGTATTTCAAGTCATGTAGCACGTAAACACATTTTGAGACGTAACAAATCAAAGTACTCATTTGACACGAAAGATATAAGAACACTAGGCTTGGCATGTTTACTTACCCCAAAGCAAAATCCAACTACAGCAATCAATCAACGTACTCTATGTACTCGTCGTCGACGAACTCGTCACCTACACGTAACAATATTCTTATCTAACAAATATTCTAGCAATACACTTGCTATACTAGTTACATGCATATGATATTCAATAATTTAGGGTTCTAACATCAACCTAACCTCCCACTTAATTCATACTTCAAAACAAAACCCAAAACCTTGCCCCAAAATCCTCTAACCTAAAGCATACATAACCTATCATAACTCCATTAATTTATTACTCCAGTTTCCCAAACAGATCATGGCTCAAAATCCGTTCCATTTGGTTCAAAACATTCGAAATAATAAGTTTAGCCTCAAACAGATCTTAATTTCAATTCCTGAATCAAAAGTTACACTAGTTTCAAATTTCCAATTTCACTCAAAATACCCATACGGGAATTATCAATTTTCATGAAACTTTTCCCCCAAGCATCTAGTTTCCCACATCAAATGTAATAACCGCACTTCGTAAGCTTATGTTACATCAGTTTATTTCATATTTAATTGTTTAGTAGTTGATAGATGTACTCATAATTGCTAAACTATAAATGTTAAGCTTGACCAGAAATACACCGAAAGTCGTAATTTCTTATTCTATTTCTAAATTAAAGATAAAAATAATTAGGGAATGATTAGTGCTAATCACTAGTTTAAGTGTTAATTAGTGCTAATCACTAGTTTAAGTGTTAATTAGTGCTAATCACTAGCTTAAGTGTTAATTAAGTATTGTTTATGCATCTTGTGATATGTGGCTTGCTAAATGCTTGACGTGACTAAATTACATGTTTATTCGCCGCGGTGGTTGATGATAAGCATTTAGATTTAGCCGAATGAATGTGTGACACACAGGCAGACATGTGTCACGACATCTGCGACTTTCCCTGCATGCGCGACACGTAGGGGGGTTACGTGTCATGCTCTAAGGCCATCCTTATCCATGTGTGACACACAGGCGACATGTGTCGTCGTGTGGCACAACTTTCATTGCATGCGCGCCACGTGTCCCTGTGACTCGTCGCGATCTGATTGGTCGCTGAATTCTATAAATAGGGTCCAGTGCTATAGTTATTTCTCATTCTATATTCGATTCAACTACCGATAAGTGAGATAGAGAGATATTGTGAATATTCTGAGATAAAAGATTTGGAGCTACTCGTATCATTTCAATGCTGTTATCGTGAAGCTGATATAAAGGTAGGGGAAATATAGTTTTCACGTCTACTGTAATTACGGTCTATGCACGTGATTATATGCTTATGTTGATTGTTAAGTTATTGTTTGTTATTCGCATGATGTCTAAAGCATGATAATTATGTGATTCGCGATGTTACAGTTTAATTGATTATTATATTTCTACGCCAGTGGTTAGGCGGTACCTACTGGGCTTTTTGCTCACCCTAAAATATCTACAGGTACCGGAGCGATCGGAGACTTTAGACGGGCTAGACTTATAGCGTTTTCGAATTAATTTTAATATGTGTCAAGATTCTTTTATTCGATTATTGTAAACGATATTTCTCAATTGAATAGGAAAATGACGTTTTTGTTCGAAACTGGAAAGAGTTGTCTAGTTCTAAGCTTCCGCTATTATTTTATCGAAAAGCGAAAGGGTCCGTATTTCCGTCACGGCCGAAAATGACGCGTTTTACTCTGATGAATTATTAACCAACGTAAAGCGAAAGAAAAAGGTACGGGTCGTGACATTTGGTATCAGAGCGGTGCCAGCCCGGTGTGTTAAATCCACCTTACCCGACATTTGCACCCGGGACTCGGTCTTGGCTAACTTGATCCAAGCGAGGTATGCCGGATACGTTTTGGGGTAGAGTGTGGTACCTACATCGCTCGTCACCTACGCACGGGACTCGGTCTTGGCTAACTTGATCCAAGCGAGGTATGCCGGGGCGCAAGGGGAGTGTTGTAGGCATGCTGTCTGGCTATGCAAAAGTGATGAGATTGTTTATGTCATGATAAGAATGATTTTTGAAATAGAAACCCACTATAATTAAAATTCAAATTTCGAGGACGAAATTTTATTAAGGAGGGAAGTATGTAATAACCGCTTTTCTTAAGCTTATGTTACATCAGTTTATTTCATATTTAATTGTTTAGTAGTTGATAGATGTACTCATAATTGCTAAACTATAAATGTTAAGCTTGACCAGAAATACACCGAAAGTCGTAATTTCTTATTCTATTTCTAAATTAAAGATAAAAATAATTAGGGAATGATTAGTGCTAATCACTAGTTTAAGTGTTAATTAGTGCTAATCACTAGTTTAAGTGTTAATTAGTGCTAATCACTAGCTTAAGTGTTAATTAAGTATTGTTTATGCATCTTGTGATATGTGGCTTGCTAAATGCTTGACGTGACTAAATTACATGTTTATTCGCCGCGGTGGTTGATGATAAGCATTTAGATTTAGCCGAATGAATGTGTGACACACAGGCAGACATGTGTCACGACATCTGCGACTTTCCCTGCATGCGCGACACGTAGGGGGGTTACGTGTCATGCTCTAAGGCCATCCTTATCCATGTGTGACACACAGGCGACATGTGTCGTCGTGTGGCACAACTTTCATTGCATGCGCGCCACGTGTCCCTGTGACTCGTCGCAATCTGATTGGTCGCTGAATTCTATAAATAGGGTCCAGTGCTATAGTTATTTCTCATTCTATATTCGATTCAACTACCGATAAGTGAGATAGAGAGATATTGTGAATATTCTGAGATAAAAGATTTGGAGCTACTCGTATCATTTCAATGCTGTTATCGTGAAGCTGATATAAAGGTAGGGGAAATATAGTTTTCACGTCTACTGTAATTACGGTCTATGCACGTGATTATATGCTTATATGTTGATTGTTAAGTTATTGTTTGTTATTCGCATGATGTCTAAAGCATGATAATTATGTGATTCGCGATAATACAGTTTAATTGATTATTATATTTCTACGCCAGTGGTTAGGCGGTACCTACTGGGCTTTTTGCTCACCCTAAAATATCTACAGGTACCGGAGCGATCGGAGACTTTAGACAGGCTAGACTTATAGCGTTTTCGAATTAATTGTAATATGTATTCGATTATCTAAACGATATTGCTCAATTGAATAGGAAAATGACGTTTTTGTTCGAAACTGGAAAGAGTTGTCTAGTTCTAAGCTTCCGCTATTATTTTATCGAAAAGCGAAAGGGTCCGTATTTCCGTCGCGGCCGAAAATGACGCGTTTTACTCTGATGAATTATTAACCAACGTAAAGAGAAAGAAAAAGGTACGGGTCGTGACATCAAATCATATTGTTACCCACATACTATGATCATCCAATCACCCAAATTGCTTAATCAAACTTCTCTTCCAAACTAGGGTTTTTCCCATAAACCATAAACATGATAAACCCTAAAACTTGATCATCAATCCTACGAATCCATGAATAATGATCCTAACAATATCAAACTGAAATTAAAGATTACATGCAACATACATGAATCATAAACAAGTGATCATGAGAAAAAGAGATCAACAAGAGAACAGAAAAGAAGAAACAAAACTAGCTCTAACCCGCCGCCCATGGAGGCCGGACGGGAAGAGAGAGAGAGACGGGCGGACAGAGAGAGAAAGAAAGAGAGATTACCTCAAGGGGAGGTTTGTGGAGGATAGCTTCATGGAGTTGGTGGATCTTCACTGGCATTCTGAGTCAATTATTCCTGGGCCTATTGAGGCTTTGTCAAGGATGTTAAAGTGTTTGGGAATATTTTCTAGAAAAAAGAAGTTGAAAGCTAGGTTGGCTGGCATTCAGAGGGCCTTAGCTAGAAAGGAGAATGGTTTTCTTAGAGAGTTGGAGGTTGAGCTACTACAGTAACTCAATGTTGTGCTTCATCAAGAGGAGTTATTCTGGTTTCAGAAGTCCATAGCTAATAAGCTCCTTTTGGGTGAAAAATATACTAGATATTTTCATCTATCTACAGTGTCTAGAAGAAGGAGGAGTAAAATCTCTTTGATAAAATCAGATAGTGGGGAGTGGTGTAGTGATGTGGAGGTTCTTACAAGTGTTGTCAGTGAGAATTTTCAGAATCTCTTTAAAGATGATAATGCAACTTCTTTGAGCTCTTTGCTCTGGACTGGAGATGTTATTTATGAAGAAGAGAAGATGGCTCTGTGCTGTGAAGTTACTAATAAAGAAGTAAAGGACATAGTATTTTCTATGGGTGCTTTCAAAAGCCCTGGGCCAGATGGTATCCCCCCTGGATTTTATCAACAATTTTGGGATAAAGTGGGAGGTTCTGTGGTTTCTATGGTCAAGAAGGCTTTGGATACTGGAAGTCTTCCCTCTAATATAAATGGTACTGTCATTTCTCTCATCCCTAAATTGGATGTTCCCTCTTCTTTACTCAGTTCAGACCTATAGGTTTATGTAATGTCTCTTTGAAGATAACTACTAAACTTATTACTCTAGGTTGAGAACTATTTTGCAAAGGTTAGTTCATCCTTTGCAATTCAGTTTCTTACCAGGGAGAATGGCAAGTGAAAATATTCTGCTAGCTCAAGAAGCCTTTCACTGTTTAAAATATAAAAAGGGGAGAAGTGTGGTCTTGCTATTAAGATTGATCTTGCTAAGACATATGACAAGGTCAAGTGGACTTCTTTGGATGCTTTATTGACTTCCTTAGGATTTCCTAGCAAGCTGAAGGCTTTGATTATGGATGTGGTTTCTTCTTCTTCTCTTAGAGTTATTTGGAATGGGGCACATTTAGGTGAATTTACTCCTCAGAGGGGGTTGAGGCAAGGGGATCCTATCTCACCTTACCTTTTTCTGTTAACAATGGAGGTGCTGTGTCAGAAAATTAGAGTTTCAGTTGACCAAAACAAGTGGAACGGGATTAAGTTGTCAAGACAGGGTCAAGCTCTTACACATGTGTTCTTTGCTGCTGACTTGATCCTTTTTAGTGAAGCTTCTAAGAGACAGATTAGAGTTATGAGGAAGTTTCTAGAAGATTTATGTGAGGTAGTTGGTCAATCAATTAGTTTTGACAATTCAAAGATTTATGTTGGCTCAAATGTGCCTAAGAGTCTTGCAAAAGATTTAAGCTCTGAGTTGGGAATTCAGCTATCTGAGGATTTGGGAGTTCATCTAGGTATGCCTATTATCCACTCTAAATTTAATGCTGCTAAGTATAGATTTTTGGTGGATAAGGTTCATAAGAAATTGTGCTATTGGTTGGCTCGTACTTTGTCCCTTGCTGGGAGGCTTACACTAGTGCAATCTGTTTTACAAGCTTTGTCTGCATATGCTATGCAGTTAGTTTTACTTCCTGTCTCCATTCTTGATGAAATTGATAAAATTTGCAGAAGATTCTTGTGGGGTGGTTCTGAGATTAAGTCAAAATTACCTCTGATGGGATGGGATACTATTATTTTGCCAAAAGAAAGGGGGGTTTAGGTCTCAAGGATCTGAGAGCTATCAATCAAGCTCTTTATGGCAAAGAATGGGTGGAAGATTATTTCTAATCCTTCTTCCTTATGGGCCATAGAATTAATGTTAAAATATGGAAAGCCTCCGACTAGAATGGAGGGTAGTTCTGTCAAACCCTATTTTTCTAGGGTTTGGAAGCATATCCATAAAAGTTTATTGGCTGTTTCTTCAGGTATTGGAGTTAATGTTAGAAGTGGAGTGAGTTCTCTGTTTTGGATTGATTAGTGGTTGGGTCATTTTAAATTGGTGGATGTTGCTCTTTTTGCAATTGAAGATGATGATCTGTTATTTCCAGTTTCTCATTATTGGGATGCTGAGCGGGGGTGGAAGATGGAGTTGCTGACTGATAAACTTCCTGTGGCTATTCTTGATTTGTTGAAATTAACTTCTGATCAATTTGATTCTGAAGAGAGTAATGTTGATGATGATATTGTTTGGTTGCATAAGGGTGGTAAATTTACTGTGGCTACTGCTTATGAAGAAATTGTCAAGCATCAAGACAGACCTCCTGTAAGTAAAAGCTGGAAGAAAATCGGGAAGCTGAAGGGGTTTCAAAGATGGAAGTCTTTTTTGTGGCTCCTTAGACATGACAGATTATTGACTCAGAAACTCAAAGCTTCAAAAGGTATTATCTTTGATGCTTCTTGTTTAATTTGTGGTCATATTAATGAATCTTCACGCCATGCTATAAGGGACTGTGATACGGCTATTGATATCTGGAGGCAGTTAGTTAGAGAGGATCTGTGGCAAGAATTTTGTGTTCTTGATCTAACTAGTTGGGTTGATTTAAATCTGCAAAAAAATTGGGGTTGTACTGATGATCTGGATTGGCAGCTAATCATTCTGGTTACTGCAAATCAGATTTGGTTGTGGCATAATTTGGTTATGCACAACACTGGGTTTCAAAAACTCAGTAACATTGTGGAATTTATTTTTGCTCAAACTAAGAGTGTGCTTCAGTCCCTAGCTCTTGATCCAAAAAGTTGATTCAATCTCCTTCTGTTGTTCAGTGGGAAACTTAAACTAATTGTTCCATCACAAATGGGGGAAGGCCTATTATTGACTCAAGGAACCTTGAATGTGTTTTGAGAAGTAATTGTTTTGAGTGATGAAAGACAAAGACATAGCCAAAGCATTTCTGATACTCCAAGGCCTTGAGATACTGACAGAGCTTCAAAGCCTTGAGAGTTGTTTTTATTGTGCTGAATGTTCTAACAATCTTGTGTTGCAGATTGGCTACCTGATTATACAGATCAGAGATTTGCTGTATATACTCATGTTTTAAATTGTCTACATATCTAACACAATTACAAATGTTCAGATCAGGGAGAATCAAAGTTTTCTGGACATAACTTTGACAGACTGTGAAGCATGTTCGAGCTTCAAGGCCTTGCGATGTGCCTTGAGCTGCTGACAATTTCACAGAACTAATTTGATTATTTCTTGCAGGGTTTGATCTTTATTATTTTGATTGTTTAATGACTTATCATGAACTGTATGTGTCAGAAGTTAATCAGATTATTGTTCTAATCTTTTAAACAGTTTATAAAGAAACTGGAAAACCAAACAGTCTTAGTACTGCTATATTTCTGGATTTTGTTGTTGCTATGTTTTAATGTTGTTGCAGGTTTCATAAACGTGCAAATACAATATCAACAAACTCCAACGGATATCTACTCAGAGCTGTTTGAATTGCAGTTGAAAACAGAAAGAGGAATTGTAGGAATTGAGATCCTAAAATTTCTCATTCAGCTGTAGTGAGTAGATAAGAGACTGGTTTGAATTTTTGAAAGGAGAGAGGCTTGCAGAATACTGGGAGAAGTGTGAAAAAATTCGTGAGAGATCATTTATTCAAACACACATGCATTCAAGCTTCAATTCCAGATTTCAGAAGATAAATCATTCCAGTTTCCAGAAGAACACATCCAGGCTTCACAAGCTTATTCTTCTACTGTGTTCTTCATCTGTTTTGTAATCTGCTTATCTTTTGTATATCTAAAACCTCACTAAACCTAGTGGTTGGTTATTCAAGTGAACGACAAGAGGTTCTTGTAAGCTCAACAGTTAGTAGCTTATACTAGATAGGTTTGGAACCACAAGCTGTATAGGTGTAAGGGAAATCACTTAGGCTTGAAGATCTAGGGTTGTTTCTGTGTGAGTAATAAGAAGTGTTTGCCCAATCCTAGTGGGATTAGATCCCTCAGGCAGAGATTAGGTCCATTGGGACTGAACTCTGTAAATTGCTTTGTGTTCTTTACTTTACTGTTTTGTTTTTTTCTTCTGCACACAACTCAAAACAAACTAGGGTTTATAAGCTGTTTAGAACTGGTAACAGTTCAAGGCCTTGAAGCTTTCTATTTTGCCTTTGAAAGTTTCTGACAGTTTTCTAAAATCTCAAGGCCTTGAGATTTGAGTTTCATACAAAGCGAATTTTTTAAAATCTGAGTTTTGCAAAAAGTTTCCTACTCTATTCAACCCCCCCCCCCCCCTTCTAGAGTATTTATGTCATGTATTTAGTCTACATTACACACTTTCAATTGGTATCAGAGCTTGGGTCACTGATATAGATCTAACAATCTTGTGACTATGAGTAATGTAGGAGATAGTGGATTCTCATAAGGAAAGGCAGCCAACAGACCTCCACTGTTCTGTGGTGATAACTTCATGCACTGGAAGGCATTGATGAGGATGTTCATCATAGATCAAGACATGGAACTGTGGTCAATAGTTCAGAATGGTCCTCATGAGTACTACACTACTATTGATGGAGTCAGATGTATTAAGTCTGAGGAAAATCTCTCAGTTACTGAACTGGAAAAGGTATCAAAAAATTACAAGGCTATGAATCTGTTATACTGTGCTCTTAAAGCAGATGAGTTCAACAGAGTGTCCAATTGCAAGAGTGCCAAAGAAGTATGGGACAAACTGGTTGTGACATATGAAGGAACAAGCCAGGTTAAGCAGACCAAAATCAACATACTTCTGAGGTAATATGAGTTGTTCAAAATGAACTCAGATGAGACCATTAAGAAGATGTTCAAAAGATTCACCGATGTGGTGAATAATCTGGAGTCTTTGGGAAAGAAGTCCTCGAATGAGGAAAAGGTCAGGAAAATTTTGAGAAGCTTGCCAAAAGCAAAATGGGAGCCAAATACAACAACCATTGAGAAAGCTCAGGATTAAGTCTTCTTCAGCTAGATGATCTACAAGGAAAGCCGCTCACTCATGAAATTTCAATGAAGGATGCAGAAGGTGATTTGAGTGAAAACATCAAGAACTTAGCACTTAAGGCCAAAGACAGTGAAAAGTCTCAAAGCCTTGAGACTGAAGATGAGCATGATGATGAAGAGGCTTTAGCATTGATCTCCAAGGCCTTGGCCAGGATTCTCAAGAAGAAAAGAAACTCTGGTAACAGGGACGACAACAGAGAGAGATCAAGACCTTCAGGCTGCAAAGACTACAAAGGTAAATCTTCATCACAGTCACATAAAACTAAAGTAATGAATTTTTTTGAGTGTGGTGATGCAGATCATTTAGTAAGGGACTGTCCACAAAAAAGAATAACAGGAACTTTCAGAAGAAAGATAGTGACAACAGAAGAAAGAAAGCCATGATGGCTTCCTGGAGTGATTTTGATTCATCAAGTGACTCAGACACAGAAGAAGATCAAGCAAACTTGTGCTTCATGGCCAAGCATGATGAAGAAAAGTCATCAGACAGACATATTGAAGAAATGGTAAAAAATCTTCTTGCTAGTCCTTCTGATATACTTCCTGAAATTCTCAAGAGTATGTTTTTAAATTAGTAAAGTTATAGAAATGATATTTCTTCTTTAAAGATTAAGATTCATGAGCAGGTAAAAGAAAACCTGGACCTTGTTTTTACCAAAAAAATTGTTGAAGTTTCTAAGACAAAAATTGAAAAGGACTTCAAGTCCTTGGATAGCAGGTTCAAAGCCTTGAAGGCACAAATAAAAGAGATTGTTGATCAAAACACTCTTTTGACTGAAAGATATGCTGATCTAAAGACTCATTGTGAGGATTAAGAACAACAAATCTGTTCTTTGACTGAGAAACTTCAAGAGTCCAAAAAGGTCCTAGCTAGTTTTACAAGCTCAGAACATAATCTAAATCTCATTCTTTGAGGAAGTCTTAAATCAATGCATAAAAGTGGGATTGTCTATAATCCAAATTTTCCAAAGAAAAGCCAAACTACTTTTGTCAAATCTGGTAGCAGACATTCTCCAAAGTGTCATTACTGTGGAGAAATTGGTCATGTCAGATTAACTTGTCCCTTCAGAAGATCTGAACCTCACATTATGAGGAATACTTATCCTTATCAGCTTAAGGGACAGGTTAGGCATATTTGGGTTCCAAAAGGAATTACACCACCAAACATGGCTGATTCTGAGTATGACTCAAAGTTCTGCACTTGGTCTAACAGCATGTTGAGGCAATGATTTACTTTTGCAGGATATCATCAAGGCCTTGAAAGATCAGAAATGGATATTAGACAGTGGATGTTCCAGACATATGAGTGGCAAGAAATCTCTTTACTGAGCTTACAGAAAAAACTGGAGGAACAATCACACTTGGTGAAAAAGCAAAATGCAATATTATTGGTATAGGTAGGTATTGGTAATGGTTCTACCAACTCTATCTCTGATGTTTATCTTGTGGATGGACTTAAGTATAATCTGCTTAGTATCTCTCAGTTATGTGATAAAGGTTATAAAGCTATATTTGACAAGGAGAAATGTGTGGTGCAAGATGAAAAATCTGGTGATTGCATACTCACTGCTCCTAGATCATATAATCTATATGCTATGAGTACTAACAGTGTAGCAGGTGACAAGTTGAAATGCCTCAAGGCCTTGAAGGAAGATTCAAAGCTTTGGCACAGAAAGCTTGGGCATATAAGCATACAAACCTTGAATAAACTCATCTCAAAGGATTTGGTAAGAGGTTTACCATCACAGAAATTTTCAGATGATGAGGTTTGCAAGGCATGTGTACAAGGTAAGCAAACCAGAAGCTCATTTAAGCCAATGAACTTGTAAGTACTTCTATACCCTTAGAATTGTTGCAGATGGACTTGTGTGGTCCTATGAGAGTTCAGACCCCAAAAGGTAAGAGGTATATGCTTGTTATAGTATATGATTATTCTAGATTTACTTGGGTGATGTTTATTAGAGAAAAAACTGAAGCTTTATCTGAATTTTCTAGATTGTGCAAAGAGCTTCAAACTTTGAAAAATTTACTTGTTGCATCCATTAGAAGTGATCATGGTAGGGAGTTTGATCAACTTGACGTTGATTTGTTTTGTGCAAAGCATGGCATATCACACAACTTTTATGCACCTAGAACTCCACAGCAAAATGGAGTAGTTGAAAGGAAAAATAGGACACTTGAGGATATGTCTAGAACCATGCTTCTTGAAAGTAATTTGCCAAAGTTCTTGCTGGCAGAAGCTGTTAATACCGCCAATTATGTGCTGAGTAGATGCTTGATTAGATCAATTTTAAAAAGACCCCTTATGAACTGTTTAAAGATAGGAAGCCTACTGTTTCATATTTCAAACATTTTGGTTGTATTTGTTTTGTGCATGGTAATGGTAGAGACAATCTTGATAAATTTGATGCTAGAAGTGATGAAGGTGTATTTCTTGGATATTCTCAAACTGGCAAAGGTTATAGACTTTACAATAGAAAAACCAAGATTGTGGAAGAGAGTATTCATGTGATTTTTGATGAAAATACTAAGGATTCTCTGAGTGAAAGTTTTGCAGATCTAGATTTGAACAAGCATGAGTCTGATGATGATGCTCTGAAAGAGGACAAAGGCAAAACTAATGTGCAGAATCAATCAGCAGAATCTCAAGGCCTTGAACCTCCTGCAGAACCAAAATCTAAAAGCCTTGAGACAGAAGCTGAAACTTTCTATGATGCTCCCTCTAATGTTTCAAGAACTGAAAGCCTTGAAGGAGAATATTCCTGGATACCAAAGAAGAAGTTTAAGTACCTTGCATATCATCCAGCTGACAATATCATATCTGATCCATCAACTGGAACTGAGACAAGAGGACAGTTGAAGAACTTGTGTGCTTTTAGTGCATTTGTATCTTTGATTGAGCCTAAAAATACCAAGGAAGCACTAGAAGATTCAGACTAGATCATTGCAATGCAGAGTGAGCTGAATGACTTTGAAAGAAATAAGGTATGGAATTTGGTTCCCAGACCTAAAGAGAAATCAGTTATTGGAATCAGATGGGTGTTCAGAAATAAGCTTGATGAGAATGGCAAAGTGGTAAGGAACAAAGCCAGACTGGTGGCACAGGCATATAATCAGGACGAATGTATAGATTATGAGGAGACTTTTTCTCCTGTTGCCAGGTTAGAAGCTATGAGAGTACTTCTTGCATTTGCATCTCACAATCACATAAAGCTTCATCAAATGGATGTCAAATGTGCTTTTCTGAATGGTTATTTACAAGAAGATGTTTTTGTATCACAACCTCCTGGTTTTGAAGATGAAAACTTTCCTGATCATGTTTATAAACTAGACAAAGCTCTTTATGGGTTAAAACAAGCTCCAAGGGCTTGGTATGATGGACTTTCAAAATTTCTACTTGACAACAATTTCATGAGAGGTCTAGTTGATAAAACTCTTTTCATTAAACATCATCAAAGTGATTTGTTTGTAGTTCAGATCTATGTGGATGATATTCTATTTGGTGCTACTAATGATGCTCTTTCAAAAGAGTTCTCTAGTCTGATGTGCAGGGAGTTTGAGATGAGCTTAATGGGAGAACTAAATTTCTTTCTTGGACTTCATATCTTACAAATGAAGAAAGGAATTATGTACATCAAGGATATTATACCAAGGACTTATTGAACAAGTGAAATATGTCACAGTCCAAGGTGCTTAAAACCCCTATGAGTTCATCACTCTCATTAGACAAGGATTAAAATGGTAAGAGTGTGAATCAAAAGGAATACAGAGGTATGATCGGATCAATTTTGTATTTAACTGCTAGCAGACCTGATATTATGTTCAGTGTCTGTATGTGTGCTAGATTTCAAGCAGATCCTAAGGAGAGTCATTTAACTGATGTTAAGAGAATTTTTAGATATTTGAATGGAACCAGAGACTTGGGGCTTTGGTATCCAAGGAGATATAATTTTATGTTGAGTGGCTATTCAGATGCAGATTTTGCAGTATATAAAGTAGACAGGAAGAGTACTTCTGGATGTTGCCAGTTTCTTGGATCTTCACTGATCATTTGGCATTCTAAAAAGCAAAATTTTGTAGCATTATCAACTGCAGAAGCTGAATACATTGCAGCTGGAGCTTACTGTTCACAAGTGTTATGGATTGCTCAGCAACTTAGAGATCATGGCTCTAATTTCAGAAATGTGCCTATTCATTGTGACAACACAAGTGCTATCTACCAAACACATAGATGTGAGACATCACTTCCTTAGAGATCATGCAGAACAAGGTGATGTTGTTTTATCTTTTATTTCTACTTCAATGCAGATTGCTGATATTTTCACTAACCTTAGCCAGATGATAGGTTTTCATCCCTAAGGCTTGAATTGGGGATGTTAAACAAGGATGCATTGGTTTAGGGGGGTATTGGTACTTACATGTGTTTATGTGTTGAAATCTCAAAGCCTTGAGATTATACTTTCCAAAGCCTTGAAAGTATAGCTCAAAGCTTTGAAGTTTCTCAAACTGCAGAAAATCTCAATGCCTTGAGATTCTTCTCCATGTCTTGAAAACATCTGTATTTATTTTTTTAAATGGATCATCAAATATTATATCTTATCTTTTTAGATAACTGTATAATATTTGAATTACTCAGAGAATTATCTAAAATATCAAAAAATATTTTGCAAGATCCTTTTTGCATGTTGATTTTAGTAGAGTCCTTTTATGACTCATCATTTTCAACCTACTTAAGCTGAAAGTCAGGGCTTATTCTACTTCATTATCTCTCAATTCTCTACGTCTCTCTACTCTCTCTCAATTTCTCTCAATCTCATTCCCTTCTCAAAACCCTAAACCCACAATGGAGCGCAAATCAGCCAGAATTCAACAGCAGGGGAAGCCTTCTGGCAGATCCAAGAAGAGGGCATAAGAAGGAGAAGATTGAGATCTCTAATTCGGATTCAGAGAATACTCAGAGTTTGCATGAGGACACTCCTCCTGCAAAAGAAGACCAGAACAGAAAAGGGAGATGAAGGCTCAAGCATTGATCCAGAGAAGGAGACAGAGACTCAGGGTGATGATCAACCTAGGTCAGACAAGAAGAAAGGGGGATAAAAGAAAAAGGATGGAGAAGAAGAAAGGGGGAGAGAAGAAAAAGGCTGGAGAAGAAGAAAGGGGGAAATTTGCTAAAGAAAGAAAGAAGAAGCCAACTGAAGGAGAACAAGAGAAGAGCAAACCCACTGAGAAGAAAAAAACGGTTAAGCAGGTTGCTGCTGCAACCAAAAAGGGTTATCAAGGTAAAAATGCACTTCCTTCAGATTGGTTTGTTATTTCTGAAGTTAGGACTGTGTGGATGCAAGGTTATGCTTCTTCTAAGCTTGCTTTTTGTAGTATGGTTTCTGAGGATTTATTGGATAAACTGGATATTGATTGTATGAGAAAGTTAACAGAAACTGCAGTTTGGAAGGTGTTAAATCGTAATTCAAAGTCTTATCCTAGGTTAATCAGATTATTTTATCTGAATTTGGTTCATGAAGGTGATGATAAGATGGTATTGACTTCTAAGGTGGCTGGGATAAACTTGAGGCTAGATCATAGAACTTTTGCCAAAGTCTTGGGCATTCCTAGGAAGTATAATGTTGGAGATTACCCTGATAGGAAGGAGTGTCTAGAAAAGGCAAAAGAGATGTTTTTCATTGATGGTGTACCCTCTGGTCCAAAGCAGTTGACACACTCTGTGCTCAACTGTGAAACTAAAATTTTGTTTACAATTCTGATGAGGAGTGTCATTCCTAGGGAGAACTCAAGGGAGTTGGTTACTGATAAAGTTCTCATACTGATGAATCTGATATGTCAAGGGTTTGAGAGAGACTTGCCAACAGTTGTTATGGAGCATATGATTTATTGTGCAACAAGAACTAGAAACCATCATCTTCCATATGCCAACCTTTTACCTCTTTTCTTTGAGCATTTTGATGTACCTGTGAAAGGGGAGGAAAAGATACTGGAGGTTTTGGGTTGATTGATGAAACTGCCTACAGAGGATTGGGGTAGTTCAGACTGGGAAAGGACATTGGAATTTCTATTCAGAATTGTCAAAGGATGAGCTTGGAGAGAAGGAGTTTGTTAAGCCAAAGGGGGCTACACCAGAAAAAGGACAAGCCAATGAGGATTACTCTTTGTTGGTTGAGAAAATTGAAGATCAGCAGGTTGAGATTGAAGATCTCAAACAAAGGTTATTTGATCTGTCTTTTGAATTTAACCAGTTCAAGGGCTTGATGAATGTGATGAATGGAAAACTGGATGTTGTCATCAAGGGTTTGAACTTGGAGAAGATACCTTTTTCTACTAGTCATGACACCAGTGTGGACTCAGATGAAAGGCTAGGTGATTTCTTGAATAAGAAAAAGAAGCCAATTCCAGTGGTGATTACTTCAAAAGATCTGTATGAGCAAACTGATGAAGAAGATGCTGGTGAAGACACAGGTGTTGATGCAGCTACAGAGGGGGATTCAGTGCAGGTTAAGAAGAAGGAGGATGAGATCATTGAAGAAGTTGTTGCAGAAGTGAAAGTTGAACAAGAAGGAAATCAGTCTGCTGATGATGCTGAAAGTGAGGAAGAAGTTGGAGAAGGCTCGGAGAAAGGCCAGACATCAAAGAAGAAATGAAGATCAGAGAAGACCAAAGCCTTGAACCTTTTCTTGTTTTTATTTCTTTTCTTCTTTTCTTATCTCAAGGCCTTGACTTTCTAGGAATAAATTTTGTTTCAGTTTTTTTTTAAGACTTTGAGTAATGATCCAACATTTCTTCACCTTTATTTGATGAAAGTCAAAAAGGGGGAGAAATTATGTGTTTTTTGTTTTGTGGTTGCTATGGTTACTTTCAGTTACCTGAATAATAATAATCAGTTGTCTTTGTTAATCCATTTGTGTTCTCATATTACTGTGATTATCTGTGAATTACTGATTATCTGTATTAATATGGTTTGACAGGTATTATTGTCTATTGTATCTGCAATATGTGGTTATCTAATTCTTACAAGGAGTTGCAGGAATATCTACACAAGATTATGGGTTTTGTCTTTCATCAAGGGGGAGATTGTTGACTCAAAGACCCTTGAATGTGTTTTGAGAAGTAATTTTTTTTAGTGATGAAAGACAAAGACATAGCCAAAGCATTTCTGATACTCCAAGGACTTGAGATACTGACAGAGCTTCAAAGCCTTGAGAGTTGTTTTTATTGTGCTGAATGTTCTAACAATCTTGTGTTGCAGATTTGCTACCTGATTATACAGATCAGAGATTTGCTGCATATACTCATGTTTTACATTGTCTACATATCTAACACAATTGCAGATGTCCAGATCAGGGAGAATCAAAGTTTTCTGGACTTAACTTTGACAGACTGTGAAGCATGTTCAGAGCTTCAAGGCCTTGAGATGTGCCTTGAGCTGCTGACAGTTTTACAGAACTAATTTGATTCTTTCTTGCAGGGTTTGATCTTTATTATTGTGATTGTTTAATGACTTCTAAGAGTCTTAAACTGGTTTATCATGAATTGTATGTGTCAGAAGTTAATCAGATTATTGTTCTAATCTTTTAACCAGTTTTTATCAGAAACTGGAAAACCAAACAGTCTTAGTACTGCTATATTTCTGGATTTTGTTGTTGCTATGTTTTAATGTTGTTGCAGGTTTGATAAACGTGCAAATACAGTCTCAACAAACTCTAACGGATATCTACTCAGAGCTGTTTGAATTGTAGTTGAAAACACAAAGAGGATTTGTAGGAATTGAGATCCTTAAATTTCTCATTCAGCTGCAGTGAGTAGATAAGAGACTGGTTTAAATTTTTGAACGGAGAGAGGCTTGCAGAATACTGGGAGAAGTGTGAAAAAATTCGTGAGAGATCATTCATTCAAACACATAGGCATTCAAGCTCCAATTCCAGATTTCAGAAGATCAATCATTCCAGTTTCCAGAAGAACACATCCAGGCTTCACAAGCTTATTCTTCTAATGCGTTCTTCATCTATTTTGTAATCTGCTTATCTTTTGTATATCTAAAACCTCACTAAACCTAGTGGTTGGTTGTTCAAGTGATCAACAAGAGGTTCTTGTTAGCTCAACAGTTAGTAGCTGATACTAGATAGGGTTGGAACCACAAGCTGTATAGGTGTAAGGGAAATCACTTAGGGTTGAAGATCTAGGGTTGTTTCTGTGTGAGTAATAAGAAGTGTTTGCCCAATCCTGGTGGGATTAGATCCCTCAGGCAGAGATTAGGTCCATTGGGACTGAACTCTGTAAATTGCTTTGTGTTCTTTACTTTATAGTTTTGTTATTTTCTTCTGCACACAACTCAAATCAAACTAGGGTTTATAAGCTGTTTAGAACTGGTAACAGTTGAAGGCCTTGAAGCTTTCTATTTTGACTTTGAAAGTTTCTGACAGTTTTCTAAAATCTCAAGGCCTTGAGATTTGAGTTTCATACAAAGCCAATTTGTTAAAATCTGAGTTTTGCAAAAAGTTTTCATACTCTATTCAACCCCCCCCCCCCCCCCCCCCCGCCCCCTTCTAGAGTATTTAGGTCATGTATTTAGTCTACATTACACACTTTCACCTTGTATTGCGGTTGTGTGCAGAGATCATAAGGGAGATTGGATGTGGGGTCTGCAACAATGTATTGTTTCTACTTCTGTTCTTCAGGGAGAAATTTGGGCTTTTATGGCTGGGTTGGTTATGATGAATGAGTTGCAAATTATTCAAGGGGTAGTGGAATCTGATTGCAAAGAAGCAGTGAATATGATCCTTTCTTCTTCTGCTGATATGCCTCTGTCAAACATGGTTAATATTGTTAGATCGTTACTTCTGGAAACTCAAAGTGAACTGGTCCATGTTTGGAGAGAATGTAATACTGTGTGGCCGATTGTTTGGCAAAGTGTTGCCATTTTGATGATTTTGAAAAGCATTTGTTTTTTTCTCCACCCCCTACCTGTTTTGGGGTGTTGGATTTTGATAATTCTAGGTTAAAATGTATTAGGTCTGTGTTTTAGGCTTTTGCCTCTTGCTTTCACAAAAAAAAGTTTAGGTAATGTGCAACATAAAATGATTTTACCTTTATATAAGACTTCGACATATATTACACCCACAAACATGGAACATCATAAAACACAAAAGATAATGACACTAAACAGAAATATTGGAAGAAAACTAGACATATAAGAGTATATCTAGTACTGAGTGCAATCTGCAGGTGCAAACGAGACTTGCTTCTTCCCGAGATCATACTCCACCTCAAAATCAACCTGAGCCACATTCCCAAACAAGCTCACCCCACCCTCCGTGGGCAAAATCGCCAAACAAGTCACCGAATCCCCCGTGTCCCTAAATATGTTTGACGACTTTAAGGTAACATCAGCACCTGTGAAATGAAACACCATGCTGATCTCCGGCGCACCATTCACCGAACTCTTATCGTAACACAAACTGAAGCTATCCTCGGCTTGTTGCGGCACGGGGTCCACAGAAACCGCACCTTTCACCGCATCCTCCACTTGCTGATAAAAACTAGATTCCAACATTGTCAGTGTTGTCCCTGAGTCGATTATGATGTTCCCGTTTGACCCGCCCGTTTCACTGTTTGGTATCTTTTGGTCCCCTACTGTTATTCCTTCTAGGGTAAGGTAGTAGAAAGTGCCTTTATCGTCGGACGAGAACGGAGTCGAGACGACCGCAGGACCCGATAAGACCGCGTCGCTCCCGAATTTCAGTTTGCTGACGGAGCTAGACGTCCCAGGAAGCAAACAGTAAGAGAATTTTCTCTCGATGTTTTTGCCAAGTTGAGATATTAGGGAAAGTGGGCCACCGCCAAGCCCGACTAGCCCGGATTCACGGCTACTAAACGACCCGCCGTTTGCGTGCCCGCACCCAAAGACCGAATTTGGGAAGGAAACGGGTCGACCGCCCGTGGAACGGAAAGTGACGGTTTCACTCGCGAGGTCTCCGTTCGTTTGCGAGCGGTCCCCGTAGGCATAAGAGTATTGGCACTTATTGTCAACCCCACAGGAACTTTTGGGCAGGTTTTGACAATAGTTGGTGTCACAAGCAAGCTCTTGGTAACTAGAGGATTTTGATGGATCAAAGATTGGACTATCCTGAGGATAACACTGGTCACAAGGCTTGCATTGTATCCAGACAAGGTCACTACCTGTGTCCGCGATCGCGTAGGTCTCAACGGGTGGGCTACCGATGGATATCTTCATGAGGTAGTCGCCTCCGTTTGGGCTAACAGAAGACACGATGTTGTCTTTGTTATCGCCCAACAGATTTGGCCCGCGGGTTCGGATGTGGTTAGCTCGGGCTATGGACCGTTGGGCTTCACGGGTCGAGAGATCTCGTAGGGTGGCGGAATTGTTGTAGAATGGGGAAAGCTTGGAGTCGCGGTGAACGATGTCTACAGTGAAGCCCCCTATCTTTTGGGCTTCAGCTATGGATTGAAAGGAAGAGTAGGTGAAAATGGATATGAGAAGAATGAGTAGATGATGTGCCATGGTGAACAAAGAAAATGAGGAAACTAAGGTGAGTGAGTGAGTGAGCGAGTGTTCATGGTGGCTCTATTTATAGACAGGATCTAATATGTTGAGACTTAACTTGAAGGACTTCGGGGTTTAGTGGTCCTTTTCCTTCCTAGGGTTGTTGTTTAGTGGGAGACCAAAGACTAGGACTTGGGAGAGAATGTTAGCCCTGTCTCAAGAGATGAAGATTCCAAAAACAATGTTCATATTTGTAAAATCATAGATTCCATCAAATAATTGAGCAGGAAGATGGTACTAGGAGTCTTCTCATTCACATTGATTCCCTGGCCTCTGTCTCTTGCTGATTGAAAAAGTAGTATGAACTGAAGAAAACCAGCAGGTAGTTTTGACGGCTATTGCCTCACAGCCTCACACCAATGGTCCAGTCATCATCAGTTTACACAAATATTTATGAACTTCTTTTAAAAGGAATATTCATGAGTAAATTCCGAACTTGTATTGATATGGGTTATAAGCTTTACCACAAGCAGGCAAGATAAGGTGGCTTTGTTTTGCTTGCTAAAATTTATGTGGTTTCAGAGCACCAGGCTTAGCTCTATACGAGCATCTTTTATTGTACTCGCCCACCTGTCTCGGCTCAAGCACAGTACTCCAACATTAGAATTTGATTGTGTTATGGGCAAAATGGATGGTTATTTTCTAAAGGGGCAAAATGTACGATTTCATTTTTTTTTTTTTTTTATGTAGCACTGGGGTTCTAGGCGAAGTGAGCATTGCTGGTGGTTTTATTAATTAGTGGATATTTAAATATTGGGTTTTCCATGTTACGGGCTAGAGTAAGAAAAAAATTTGGGGTTAATTAGGCAATGCAACCTTCCAATGACTGGGCATGCTCGTGGGTTAATTATTGGAATATTTACGAAGAGTACGAAAATCTTAGCCATCGTGACTGTAGGGTTGATTATTGGCAAGTGAGTAATTGCAGGAATACGAAAGGAAGAATGGTTGAGTTTTGTTTCTACTAAATCAACTGAATGAGACACATTTACAGGCTAACACAAAAGGCAAAGCAGTTCACATGGCACTTGATGACTACACATCATGACACTGTAATATGAACACGGCATTCCAAAGTTATCTTGTTTGGATTTATTTAGTAAAAAAAAAAATAATAATAATAATAATAACTGATTATGAATGGATTTGACAAGATTAAACACTATTCTGGAACAAGTTACTCCCAGTCGGCGTATGGAGACAGACACCGAATTCATTTCTAATTAAACTACTACCTAGTACTCATTTGTGTTCGTTTTATCGGTAAGACATGGCTCCAGTAGTAAAATTCTCAGGTATATGCCAGGCCAGCCGCCAATAGTGTAAAGAAAACAACCATCGAATTGGCGGAATTGGCTCGAAGTATCAGTAACCAGACTGAAAACTCCGAATAACGTTGGATTATCCAGTGTAGTGGATCCTATGTAAGAGATACTGCCCAAAGAATGAGTTCCACGGAAAATTTATATACCTATCATAATCCATATAATCCGTATCATAGTACAATACTTGAATTACCTTTTATTCTTGGTTCTCGGTCCTTTAATCTAAGCCAAGCAACCAAACAAGGCACAAGAACTGTCGAGCCTCGTCCTTGAGGGATCCTTTGGATCTAAGCATTCGGGATCGGCTTTGCTTCTCATAGACATAAGCCTCAACAACATAGTTACCAGATTTAGCTCGATAAAGTGCGATCTGCGATCCAAGTCGCACTATTTCAATCAGGGTTGTTTGCGATCCAGATCGTTGATTATGGTGATCCCTTCTGTTTTTACTGATAGAGCTAAATACTTCGAAAATGGTTGCTCTTCTCCACATAATTTCATCAAATTACTCACGTCTTTACCTCAAACTTTGCTTTTTATGATCGAAGTTCCTACAAAACTTACATGTAAACAAATCCATATTGCTAGGAAATGCTAAAAAAATATTATTTGAACTATACAATGGAATCTCGATCCAACTAATCGACTGAAGAAGCGTACACCCTGGCGAACCGTACTTCTACCAGACTGTGTATCGCGTTGTCAATCCCGTTGGTAACCTTGGTCAACAACTCTGGAGTAAGAAAAGCATAAAACAACTTTTTTTGTGGAAGACATAATTGAAACTAGTCTAACGTGTTACTTTCCAAGATTCTGCTTGACTATTTTCAACAGCTCTACGAACCAAACCCTTCTACAAACCAAACCCTTCATGGTGCAGTTGAGTTTGTTGGGCATACAAGTTTCTAAGTCTTTATGCGTTTCCCCGGAAGTCCTGAGTTTTGAACCTTACCCAATGTCGTGGGTATTCGCCTTCTCGGCTTTGAGCCTGCCAGCCATGACTTCTCAAGCTTGGTACCTCTATTTGTTGGTTTGCAGGCTATTGTACTTGAGCGAGGATAGAGGCTATGAATTCCCCTAAAAAAATACACCTTTAAGTTATTCATAAAACTGAATCCCCCTGATCCTGGTGTAAGAATCCATGGGTCCACCTCAAAACCAATTGGCAATGAGGGAGTAGCCCTGGACGCTTATTAATTATATTTTTTTTTCTTGAATATCTCATGTGAGACTTAACAAGCCCACTCACGTGTGGCATTCTTTTGGCCTACAGGTGGACCTTTTGTCTGCGGGTGGCGGTGAGCACGTGGGTTTTTTAAGGTTAAACCATTCACATGTTTTGTGTTTGAGCCGAGGCTCTGATTCCATGTAAAAATCAATGGAGTTTCATCTCAAAATCAATTGGCAATTAGTGGAGGAGTTCAGGACACTTATTAATTATATTTCTTCTTCTTGAATGTCCGGTGTGGGACTTCTCAACACCTGGACCCATCAGCAATCTCCTCTCTAAACTCTTCACTTCTCTACAACAAACAAAATTGCTCATTTCTTGCTGAAGGACGTACAAGATCTATCACATACAGATCTACAACATGAATTATAGCGGAATATTCATGTGTTTACCTTGTCTTCCTTAGCTCCTAAGCGCAACGGATGATCGTAGGATGCTTGCTTTCACGTGCTCTTCTTGCTCCCACAATCTGGCTCGAATCTCTAGGACGAGAGCTCTGATCCACACCAAGTTCCACCCAATGGAGGCTAGTTGAAGAGAGAGTCTAGGGTTTACTGTATTATGATCAGCACATGATCTCTACAGTATTGTGTATTATTATGTCTCTAGCACACATAATAATCTAGGAGGCTGTCTCCTTATATAGACAGACTTATACCTAATTGCAACGTACCCCCTAGGGTTGATGTCCTTGCTACTAACCCCATAAGGTTTGAGCTTGTCTCACCTAAACCCATAAGTTTAGGATAATTGCACTGTGCACCCCACATGGGCGCACATAATGCTAACATCTCCCACTCGCACACTGGGGTTGCACAAATACAGTAGTTCTAGTCTCCCTCAATCTCCAACTATTATCATCTGCCAAAGTGTTATGCGGCCTTGGTGTGTGACTGTGAGAGAACCTGCATTTCGGGAGATCCATACTCTAAACTCATACGAGACGAGCTAGCAGCAGGCGCACTCAACCCTTTAAGAAATAATGCAATACATATATATATATCTCTCGTATTCCCCAGATTATGTCTATTGCCATCTCATAGACCATGAGCACCTACCTTGTCCCGAAGGTCGTGCGTCAATGAGTCTATATCTCCTTTATTATATTCATATCCTGCATGATCCCATAAGATCTTGTAGGTGGGCCCAATGAATATGATAAAGAGCGATGCAATTAGAATCTTCCTTTCTATCCATTGTCGCTTTGATTCGGAGTCAGCTGCTTTCCTAGCAATGTCCTGGTAGGCCGAATCATTCATAGCCGTGAGGTGTCACGCTAAAGTAGCACCACCGAACCGTCTCTCCCCGACATGGATGAAAGTACTAAGGGTATACAGTGTCAATCATTTTTATATGATCGACGAGGCTCACACGGCGAGGAAACTCAGGGACTAGTTCTACTCGCCACCTCATGTCACTCATAAGCACGCGTTATCTCATAAGATGTGCGCCATAGTGTTTGGACTCTATCAGAGCACATGTCCTATCCCATAGGGACCACTATACAGATGTAAGTCCAACAGCCCATATGACTATTAACCCGAGTACTGAGTGTTGCACATATGCAATCGAAATCAGTTCTCTCATCTGGCTTTCTCTACGCAGACTATACATGGTTCGGGGTAGTAACCATGCTCGAATGGCCATAATCCAATCTCACCTTGGAACTTATTCCAATGCGACAAATGAATCCGTCTGACAGGGTCTTGCACTATTGATTGATGTCCAGCTCATGTCATAGGCCATGCGCCTCATATGACAGGAGTCATCATATCATAGGCTTCTAGCGCTTATCGGGATTCTGTCTCATCTTCTACTCACCTGGACTATCCAAGATATCGTAAAGGCGGTTGCTCGTGTGAGAGAGTCAACCTAGTGTCCGCGCGACATGTTCTATGCTAGTACAGGATATGTAAACAACATGTAGCATAACAAATCCAATTAAAATCCAATTATCACTGTCTCATATGCTCATCAATCATATTGCCAGTGACCGACTACCGAGTCCCAATTTTCTAAAGCAATCCACAAAGACGACTCTTATGTGGTTTAGGAATGGGAGGTGCCTACATTATTGGCCCGTAGTCGATCTACTCCAAGATTACTCTTCAGGCAGTTATTTCACCTTTTGTGAAAACAATACATTTTCTATATGTTTGGCCTTATCAGAAGTACTATAGCCGTTCGCTAGCACTACAGGTTGGTTGACAGCCCATAAGCTTATCAGAACCTTTTTATCCAAACATATTTCTGTCCGATGACAGAACAGGCAATCGTGCTTCGCTTCCATAATCGATGGAGCGGTCTAATACGACAATGCAACACTTATGCTGCTGTTCCATGCGATATCATCTAGCATGGACCATATCCTGAGGTGGATCCACTTGCATCTAGGTCCCCACCCTAGTCAGCATGCATAGCTGGCTAGTCGAAGCATCATCTCCGATAGTTATAGCATGTGATCCCTCGTATAGAGTATCCTTTTGGTTGCAATCTAGTGTCTTAAGTTAGATTTCCTGAAATCCACTCTTCCGATTGCATAGGGTTTGTGGGTCTCAGTATATACCATAGTATATAGCAGACTCACACTGCATCGGGCACTTTGGTCATTTGGTCAATCTTGTATGGTGTCTTCTAGGGCACATATTCAGGCTCGTAAAATCCTGCAGCGAGCTATAGGAGTATCACATGTCATTGGGTCCATTACATGGAATCGTTCAGAGTATCTTCTCGTTGTCCGCCTTAAGCGTCAATATAAGAAGTCCTTCTGAACGAACGAGAATGCATCTCGCCCTACTAATATCCTTCGTCATAAATCGAACGGATAACCACCCTATAGTGGATGTGAAATAGTCCTTAGACTCTCCTGGAAATAATGTGTCATCGATAATAGGTGACGTGTTCATCTACTCTCTACGACTGAGAGTGATATGCAGCGATTTTCATCCATTGATAAAATACTGCTGACTTAGAGGACTAATTAAGATCATACATAGGCTTAATTAGCTTGCACCTATATGTGCATTTGATCATACATCTCGAAACCCTGTGGTCGAGTCATACATATCACCTCTCTGATTTCTCTATCGAGAAATTCAATCGTCACGTTTATCGAGAATGGGGCCTTATTTCCATCATCACAACTATGACCGATATCTCTGCAAGTCGTATGCCTTAGTATGCTTCCATCTGTATCACTCTGACTGACCTTGGAAATACATCCATTTCCAATAGTCTAATATCCAGTCGGAAAAGTCAACCTAGCCTTAAACTTGGTTGGTCCCTTATAGACTCTAACTTTTCCTGTATAGGTTACCTTTCATTCTTCATAATTAGGGAACGATAAGGCATAGTGTTCTATCCTATCGATTATGCAAGGGATCCTTAAGATCATCCCTTCGATCTCAAACAGTCGATGGGATATGCTCCTGTGAGCAATTCCTTTGCATTGGAGGATCATAATTTGCTCTCACCCCCATGGATGGGCACCTCGCTTAGAAAGTCACTCCCACTGTCCGAAGAATCCTTGAGGGACTAATTCCTCATGATGGACTAAGGAACAGGGTATATTCTAGCGGTTCCTCCATGCTCGCGGAGATTATCATCTCTACGAACATTCCCTTAATTATGGACATCTCCTTATGAGAAATCATATATTTTGTGAATCCATTTGCGTTATACTACTAATCGGCCGTTGCGTTTCGAACACGCTTTCGAACACGCAGCCCCCTAGATTACTCCGAATAGTATGGGAAGGTATGTTACTCCATGAAGATACATTTCTTCCATCTAGGGTCTTAATTCCTTCTTGTCAGGTGATGAAATATCCCGGGACAATATCCTAGGTTTCATCATTTTCTTGCGTGGTGACTATCATGTCTTCCCTTCGATGTCAAATCGTCGACGGGGTACGCTCCAAAGAGCGATCCAACGCAAAGAGGATTCTTCTTCAGCATTATCGTCATATACGATATGCTGCTCACTAGGTAAGGCACTCCCACTGTTCTCAAGATACATAGGAGCAAATTCCTCTTGAGTAGTGGTGAATTGAGTGTCATCTAGTGGTTCCTCTTACTCGTAGAGAATATCATCTCCACGAGCTTCTCCCTGACTAGGAAAATTAGTTAGCTCATAAGCTGCCGATCCCCATGGCCTAAGGTGACCTCATATAGGTTGCCTTTTGGTCCACATCTCGTAAGGTGTAGTGGCTACAGACTTGGTGGGTCTTTGGTTGAGTACTCCGACAGACGTTTAACAAAGCGTCTCCTCAAGATAGGGAACTTATACTTTGAACGTGCTATCATACATCAAACCATCTTCAGGCTGTATCCTATTCCTCCCATCCACCACAGCAATCTGCTGCGGGGCATGGGAATAGCCAACTGCCTAACTACTCTCCATCACATAGCTCTTGCTAAGATAGACACTCGCAGTCTCATTCTGGCTAAGGACATATCCTTTTATCCAGACGGTTTTCTACCTTTTGTAGATACCTGTCTGAAGCGCCCTTGTGCCTCAGACTTATGTGGCCCAAGCACACATAGTTGAGATGCGTACAATAATCTACTAATGTGATGAAACAGTAAGTACCATGTCTTAGCTTTAACTTTTAATGGATCACAAGTACAACAGAATGAATAATATGTAAAGACTCAATAATCCTTACTGCTTTACTGGATGGTTTGCCTTTCGCCTTTCGTGTAAGGCATGAGTCACACACAGGTAAGGGTACCTTGGTCATATTCCAAGCAGGCCTACCTTAGCCAGCCTGAACATCCTTTCTTGACATAGTGTGTCTCAATCTAGCACGCCACATATCAGAATTATAAGGTACAACCCTAGTTGATATCCAAAAACCCTGAGGCGTTATTCATGCTAGAAATCAAGAGTGCATAACCATACATAACATGACCAATTCCAAAAGTAAAACTGTGACCAAAACAAATTTTGGTGGCTACTCCATCAAAGATAATCTCATGGATCCTTAGACGAGAAGTTAGTACCAGGTCTGGCCTTCTAGTTTTAGGGAAACATCCTTTTCCTCCTTTGCATTTGCCTGTCTTAGGCTATTGGTCATGTACCAATACTTTGCCCTCATTCCCTTATCCTTGCCCCACCTGTTCCTCACGGTTCTAATACCGGAGTAGGGACTAAATCTGCCGATCATACTTCATCCATAGCCTTTAGCAATCATATATTGCTTAGACTTCAAAAGTATGCTGAACTAGTATACTTAGCAATCATATATTGCTTAGATCCTAGAACGGAGTGATGTTTGGTCTCATCCAAACATCCTGACACTCTCAAAATGTGTCATATAACGTTTCCATGGCATTTTCATGAAACGTGGCAGAGATAGCAACAAATTGCTAATCGGATAACTTAAACATGATAGTTTTAAGGTGGGATTTATGAGTCATTACTCACAATTTTTAATGAGGCAAATGGCTAAGGTGGATCCAAGATTCTTCTTTGGCTTATTCCTACAATCTTTGGATCTCAAAGTGGTCTTGAACTTGCTGATGAGGTCATTTCCCCACCTTGGCATAGCACGCTCTATGACATTTATCTTGACTGCCTCCCACTTATTTGGTTAGCCTAAAGATAATGTTCATGTGCTGCTGTGACAACTATTCATCACAGGTTCGACCATACTTGTAGGTGTTTTGACAAACTATGTCCAACTATTTGGTTACATAACACGATGACTTGTCATATCGTTTATTGTCACTATGTTAGTCATTACAGTTTCAATTTAGACACGATTGATCTTGAGACATTGCATAGGAAATTAATACTAGCATTTATTTAGCTTCGAAATAACATGATACATGATTAAAATTTCATAGTTCATCATAAGGACTCCACCAAAACCTAGTGGCAATTCTAGGAATCAAATATCATCACTTATGATTCCCTATTTGTTTCAATCATGTATAACCATGTGAGCTCTTTTGTTTTAGTTCTTTAGCATGCGAGGTTATACGGTTATATCCAATCACACGCAGTTATAACGTAAAACAAGCATAAGCATAAATAAATATGCAATGGATGTGGCCCCTAAGGTGCACTCCCACTATTGAGAGTACGTCTTGAGCAAGTCTTGAACTTCTTGCCTCATGGATCTCGCCTCATCTCGAGTGCTCCTTGAAGCTTCCATGTTCGTCTCTTTGCTCCATGCACCTTGCGCCATAGCTTTTGGTTTGACCACCTCTCTTGAAGCTTCTATTCTTCAATCTTCACTAAATATCTTATTTCTAAGAAGTAACCTCTAATAGGCGATTTAGATGAGAAGAGAATACAATAGAGTATGTAGAGAGGCACGACACGCAGGCCGTATTTTAATTGATTACATATTCAAAACCAAAACCAAATATAAAACCATCTAAGCCACATCCATGCATCAAACACATCCATTCAACCCACAACAGCATGTATAATAATAAAATAAACATACTGGAAATTTCTGGAAATTTCCAGAATTAAAGAATAATTACTGGAAATTAATAAGCAATAAATCAATCAACTAATAAGATCGAAAATCGCTCCCAACTACCTAGGATCTCACCTCCTATCTCATAAGGTAGGGAAAAATGTCCTAAGTCTCCAGAAAAAATTTGGGCTCAAAACACTGTGTTTAAGGACGTCTAATTGCCTCGGGAAGTGTGCTAAACACTAATTAATTAATCTGGAAAAATAATAAAATTTTCTGTTTTTCCAAAAATTATGCAAAAATCCCAGAAAATAGGAAATTTAATTCTGAGCATGTAGAAAAAAATTTGGCGAAAAATAGTGGCCGGAGGAGGGCTCACGCGCCCACACGCGCCGCCGCGCGTGGGCGAGTCCGCCTCCGTCACGCGCCGACGCGGCCCGAGTGCCACGTCAGCATGCCACGTGGCATGCCACGTCAGCCACGTGCTGACGTCAGCTGTCACGTCACCCTCCACGTCACCACGCCACGTCAGAAGCCCACGTGGCTGCCACGTCATCTGCCACGTCAGTAATTGCCGACGTGGCACCGCCACGTCATCTGCCACGTCAGCCCTAGGGCCACGTCAGCAGCCGCCGCCAGCCCCTTGGCGCGTGCGACGCGTGGCGGCGCGTGGCCGCGCGTGGAGGCGGCGTCGGTGGCGCGTGAAGCCCACGCGCCGCCTTCCCGGCCTCCGTTTCCGGCGATCTTTACATCGATGGAATCGTCTTTTCACGTAGATCAAGATTATGTGTTCAAAACCCAATTTTAACATGTTTTGAAAAAATCTTTTTACTGCTCAGATTAATCAGTCCAGATTTATACTGTTTCGAATCTTAGAAAATTCATAACTAATTCTCTGTTCGTCCAAAAATTACAAAATTTATATTTCTGGAATCCTCGTGAAAAACCCTATCTAACCATGTAGGTTTCACTAACAGATTATGAAATTTCAAAAACTCGAATTTTTTATCTGATTCGGGAACGCATAACTAGGCACGAAAAACAAGCCTAAGGCTCTGATACCAATGAAGGACGTACAAGATCTATCACATACAGATCTACAACATGAATTATAGCGGAATATTCATGTGTTTACCTTGTCTTCCTTAGCTCCTAAGCGCAACGGATGATCGTAGGATGCTTGCTTTCACGTGCTCTTCTTGCTCCCACAATCTGGCTCGAATTTCTAGGACGAGAGCTCTGATCCACACCAAGTTCCACCCAATGGAGGCTAGTTGAAGAGAGAGTCTAGGGTTTACTGTATTATGATCAGCACATGATCTCTACAGTATTGTGTATTATTATGTCTCTAGCACACATAATAATCTAGGAGGCTGTCTCCTTATATAAACAGACTTATACCTAATTACAACGTACCCCCTAGGGTTGATGTCCTTGCTACTAACCCCATAAGGTTTGAGCTTGTCTCACCTAAACCCATAAGTTTAGGATAATTGCACTGTGCACCCCACATGGGCGCACATAATGCTAACACTTGCTAAAGTCAGACAGTTTAGCACATGTATATCTTGTGTCCATAATACAAACCTAAGCTACCTGACAATTCAGCAAACAGATGAACAAACCAAAACATATTAATCTTCCTCCCAGCTCTAACTTGCAGATAAATGCAACTGCTAGTCTCCTGCTAACAGAAAGTCTCACTTCTTCACAAACTAATTGAAGGGTTTTTTGGGGTGCCGGGCTAATTTAGAGAGGGCTTTGTTGGGTATCATGTGTGAGAAATTTGTCCCACATCGGAATGGTGGACATGAAGTCCATGGTTAATATAGTATGATTTGAGCAATAACTCATAAAGTTAACCTTTTGGGTAAGTGGGTGGGGGCCAGGCCGCTGGGGTTAAATGCAACCCGGACTGGTTACGGGGGCGGGCTGGGCAGTTTTGCCCGCGGGCCGGTCTTTTTGACACCATCAGTCCTTTTCTCCTATTTATGGAGTGATCATATTTGAACTTAAAGCGCGTGTTCACTCCCCACAAGTGATTAATCTGATGGTTCAACCACCATTTCCCTGCAGCAACTTCTTTCATCTCTACTTCCATAGATGCCGTTTAATGTAGTCTCAACATTAAGGTCTTCATCTATTGTTATAAGAGATTTCTCGCGTGTTCACTCCCCACAAGTGATTAATCTGATGGTTCAACCACCATTTCCCTGCAGCAACTTCTTTCATCTCTACTTCCATAGATGTCGTTTAATGTAGTCTCAACATTAAGGTCTTCATCTATTGTTATAAGAGATTTCTCGCGTCATGATACAAATTATTCTCCCCACAACTTGGAAGGTCAGGGCGTATGCTATCAACATCAAATAAATAAACAATAAATGAAATCGAATCAGTCTGTAGTGGAAGTGAGATTATTTTGACTCAGTAATAAATAAATAAATAAATAAATAAATAAATAAATAAATAAATAAATAATGGAACTCTGATTTTCCAATAGCGCCAAGTTCACATTTCCGGACTTACCAACCTGCCGATGATGCATAGCTTTCCCATCCCCAAACCCCGAACCCAAATCTAATCCTTCTATATCGAGGTTCACATATTTGGTACTTGAATCCAGATTACGTTGAACTGATCAAACAATGCTTAGAAATGGAAATCAGGCAGTAAAACAAAGTACTTTTTAATAGCAGCTGAAGAAGATTTGAGATTTGGGCTTCACAAAATGGTCCAAGAACTCTCTCTAAATGTTTGGGCTAGTCTCTATGTGTTATGGGCCTCTGCTTGTCAAGCCCATCATCTATTATGGGTTGTATTTTAGCCCAACAGCAATTAGGGTTATGACCGTTTATTTCCTACCGTTGGATTACAATCCAACGGTCATATTATTCCTCTGTATTTAACCGGCCTTTGGCCTTCATTCATGAATATGATAGAATGTTGTAGATACTCTTCATCTTCATTTCATCTTCCGCCTCTTTCTCTCACTAAACCCTAATTGCTCTGTCATGGTATCAGAGCTGTGACACGATGCAATCTCCTGCCTCCGGCGTGTCTTCACCGGCACCGCCGCTTTATCTATTATCTAATATTCACAACCTTTTGCCTTTTAAGCTCGATTCGAGCAATTTTGTTCTTTGGAGGCATCAAATCTCCTCCATATTCAAAACCCATGGTCTGTTTGGTTATTTAGATGGTTCAATCACTTGTCCGCCTGAGTTTCTCTCCAATGATGATGGATCTCCCACTCCGACACCAAATCCGGCCTTCAACACCTGGATCTTGACAGATCAAGCCGTTCTTACCATCGTCAACGCCACTCTCTCCACCGAGGCGTTAACTCTTGTTTTGGGTGCCTCCTACGCTCAATCTGCGTGGGAAACCCTAGAGCGCCGCTACGGATCATTGACCAGATCTAATGTCCTTCAACTCAAATCGGAGCTTCAAAACATCAAGAAGGGCTCTGATTCCATAGATCTGTACATGCAACGCCTTTCTACACTCAGAAGCAAGCTTGCTGTGTCCTCTGTTGCCGTTGATGATGAGGATATGTTACTGTACACTCTCAATGGTCTTCCGGTGGAATACAACCCGTTCCGTTCCTCTCTTCGCATCAACTCCACACCGGTTACTTTTGAAGATCTGCATGTTCTCTTAAGAGCCGAAGAACAGATGCTCCTTTCCCAGATTCCGATGGTCGAACATCCATCTCCCACCGCTTTCTTCGCCAACCGCGGTGGCGGCCGTGGCGGTCGTTACCCTAACAACTACCGAGGCGGTGGCCGGACTGGTCAACGTGGGGGCGCACGTTTTGACCAGTCCAGAGGGGGTCGATCCGGTTACAATGGGTCTGGGTCTTCAACCGGGTATGGTGCGAAGTTCGGGTCCGGATCCGGATATGGAGGTGAAAATGGATCCGGGTCTGGTCAAGGATATGGTTCGGGTCGAGGTGGCGGTTCTGGTAGATACGGTTCGGGTTATCAGCGAGGCCGGTCTGGTGGTTCGGGTCGTTCATCACCGGTTAATTGCCAAATTTGTGGCAACGACTATCACTCTGCTCTTGACTGCTACCATCGCATGGACTATGCCTATCAGGGCAGACATCCACCTGAGCATCTTGCTGCGCTTGCTGCTACATCAACTGCAAATCAATCTTCTGAGGTATGGCTTACGGACACTGGCGCTTCTAATCATATGACAGCAGACTTGGCCAACCTCTCTCTTTCTGAACCCTATTCTGGTCATGACCAAGTAACTGTTGGTAATTGCTATTCGCTACCAATACAGAATTCTGGTACTGCTTTACTAACTACATCATCTCATTCTTTTCATTTACATAATACACTTCATGTTCCTCAACTTTCTGTCAACTTAATTTCTGTCAATCAAATGTGTCGTGATAACAATGTTAGATTTATTTTTGACCAAAACTCCTTTTATATTCAGGCTATGGATACGGGTCGAACTCTTTATCAGGGTCAAAGTAAAAATGGTGTCTACCCCTTGTCCTCCATGTCAATCAAGACTGGTCCTCAAGCCAACTTGGGTCAACGTGTTAAATTTCCTTTGTGGCACTCTCGTTTAGGCCACCCAACAAACTCTGTTTTGTCTAAATGTTTAAAATGTTCTGGTTCTAGTTCTGTTTCAGTCTCTAATTCTATCTGTGATGCTTGTTTAGCTGGGAAAATGCATAGATTGCCTTACAAATTATCACAAACTGTTGTTGACACTCCTCTTCATATGCTACACAGTGATGTTTGGGGACCTGCCTCTACTCTTTCTTTTAATGGTTATAGATATTATGTTATATTCATTGATGATGCTTCTAGATTTACCTGGCTTTTTCCTCTCAAACACAAATCTGAAGTTACACCTGTTTTTATCAAATTCAAGTTGTTTATTGAAAAATTACTTAACTCTTTTATTAAGATTATTAGAACTGATGGTGGTGGTGAATTTACATCTTTTCTTTTTCAACAAACATTAAGTGATAGTGGTATACTTCAACAAAAATCCTGTCCTCATACACCCCAACAAAATGGGGTTGCTGAGAGGAAACACCGTCACATTACTGAAACTGCAGTTACATTACTTCATAATGCCTCTCTTCCAAAAACTTTCTGGTATCATTCCATAGCCACTGCTACTTACTTGATTAATAGATTACCTAGTTCTAACACATCACACAAATCACCATTTGAATTGTTGTTTAAATCTAAACCTGATTACTCTCATCTTAAGGTATTTGGCTGTTTATGCTATCCCTACTTAAGACCTTACATGTCTTCTAAATTGGATCCTAAAACCAAAAAATGTGTATTTCTTGGCTATGCTGATGGTTATAAGGGTTACTTGTGTTTTGATCGTGCTGCACACAAATTTTTTATAAGTCGTGATGTTATTTTTGATGAGTTTACATTTCCTTATGCACACTCTCCTACTTCAGACACTACTGATTCTCCTACTACCTCTATGAATGCAGGTTCATCTACAAGTACTGTTCCTTTCAATCCTCATAGTGTTGCACCTCCCATATATATGCAACAATTTGAGGCTACCCTTACAGATACTGCACCTGATTGCCAAAGTCATGCACCTCCCTTATATGTGCATTCACCTGGCCTTTCTGAGGGCAATGACAGGGAGCTGCAGCCTGCTGTGCCTGATGTTCCTGCTGATCCCAGCTCTACTGCGCCCCCAGTAGCTTCTGGACAGCAGAAACCAAGTTCCAGTTCAGGCATGGCAAATTCCCCGAGCCCAATGATGACAAACTCTCCACCACATCCCTCTCATCCTATGCAAACTCGCAGCAAGTCTGGTATTAGTAAGAAAAAGCAACTTTTTTACACTACTACTTCTTCTTCTCCTCTTCATGTTGGATTTACAGTCACTTCACCCACTGCACTTACTGATCCACTCACTTTTTCTGAGGCTTCTAAATCACCTCAGTGGCTCAAAGCAATGACTGAGGAATTTTTAAGCCTCAAACAGCAGCAGACATGGTCTTTGGTTCCTTTACCACCAAACACCAATGTCATTGGGAATAAATGGGTCTTCAAAACTAAGTATAACCCAAATGGTACTGTTTCTCGCCACAAAGCCCGTCTTGTGGCTAAAGGGTTTCACCAAACCCACGGTTTAGACTACGATGAAACTTTTAGTCCCGTGGTTAAACATGCCACCATACGTACTATTTTGGCACTTGCTGCACACTTTTCTTGGCCTTTGCAGCAATTAGACGTCAAAAACGCCTTTCTTCATGGTTTTCTTCGGGAAACTGTTTATATGAAGCAACCGGCTGGGTTTGTTGACCCAAAATTTCCCAAACATGTGTGTCTTTTACACAAGTCAATTTACGGTTTAAAACAAGCCCCTCGGGCTTGGTTTGAAAGATTCACTGTTTATTTATTGTCTCTTGGCTTCAAAACTGCACATTCGGATTCTTCCCTTTTTTTACGCCATCACAACAATCGCTTAACTGTTTTACTCCTATATGTTGATGATATAATTGTTACGGGGAATGACAACTGTTACATTACTACTCTTGTTTCTTTACTTAACAAGGAATTTAAAATGACAAATTTGGGGCCTCTCACCTATTTTCTAGGCCTCCAAATTTCACGTACCAACACTGGTATTCATATCAATCAAGAGAAATACACTACGGACCTTATTGCTAAATTCAACATGTCCAACTCCAAGCCTTGTCCTACTCCTTTGGCTTCTGGAGTTAAATACCACCTCAACCAAGGAAATTTGTTGCCTGAACCAACTGTTTATCGCCAGTTATTAGGAGGTTTGCAGTATTTAACATTCACTCGTCCTGATATTTCATTCGCGGTGAATCATTTGTGCCAGTTTATGCATCAGCCCACTGATTTACACCTTAGTGGTGCAAAACGCATATTGAGATATTTAAATGGTACCAAAAATCATGGCTTGTATTATTCTGCTAACTCCTTGCCTATTAATATTTATTCCGACGCCGATTGGGCTGGTAACCCAACGGATCGTCGTAGCACCACGGGCCTCCTTGTCCTTCTTGGGCCCAATCCAGTCCACTGGGCCTCCAAGAAACAGGCCACAGTGGCCCGCTCATCCACAGAAGCAGAATACCGGGCCTTAGCCACAGCAGCTGCAGATTTATCTTGGTTTAAACAACTCTTCTTTGATTTAAAAATTCAAATTTCTCTTACTCCTCATCTCTGGACTGATAATCAGTCTGCCTTGGCTCTTTCTGCAAATCCACTTTTTCACGCACGTACAAAACACATCGAGATTGATTATCACTACGTGCGTGAAAAGGCTCTAAACAAAGAACTCATTGTCTCTTTTGTCTCTTCCACAGGTCAATTGGCGGATTTCTTCACAAAAGCACTTCCAGCACCACAGTTTCATGCGATCAAGTCTAAAATCATGTCGGCACCTCCGCCATCATTTTAAGAGGGGGTAATAGCAGCTGAAGAAGATTTGAGATTTGGGCTTCACAAAATGGTCCAAGAACTCTCTCTAAATGTTTGGGCTAGTCTCTATGTGTTATGGGCCTCTGCTTGTCAAGCCCATCATCTATTATGGGTTGTATTTTAGCCCAACAGCAATTAGGGTTATGACCGTTTATTTCCTACCGTTGGATTACAATCCAACGGTCATATTATTCCTCTGTATTTAACCGGCCTTTGGCCTTCATTCATGAATATGATAGAATGTTGTAGATACTCTTCATCTTCATTTCATCTTCCGCCTCTTTCTCTCACTAAACCCTAATTGCTCTGTCACTTTTATTACTCGGCCAACTCTACACAAAATGTAGCGAATAAAGTCATTAGCAGAGGCCATGGTAGGTGTTGTTACTCAGCAGCCACCTCAGAAAGCATGACCGACTTGTCAAGGGTTTGAACACTACATCGAGATATAGTTCCTTTTGCCCAATATTACTACCATTTATATTAACCATTTTGCAGCAACAACTATTGATGACTTCGTTTAACTGACAGATTGAAATGTGACATATTCAAACATAGGATACTAGTATACCCACAGAAGTGCCAAGGAGTAACATCGCCACAAAATTACTTGACCTCCATGCTGCTACAAACAGAGAGCCATTTCTTCAAGAACTAATCAAAAGGACACTTTCGTGAGTGTCAGGTTTTCTATGCATTGTTTCGTTCAGAAGTCAACATATACAAGAACAGTTTATACTTTATATTCATGACTCTGATTATCGTTGGATAGGATATATTTTCACTTTTCTCATGGATTGGGATTCATGATAAACAACATCCCTCAACAAGATAATATTTAAGCTTACACGTCACATCCCTCAACAATGATTCTTAACTACTCTTTCCTTTCCGAGTATCAACTTCTATGCAGCAGCGGAGGCACTTGAGGGCACAGGGTTTTTAGCTGATATTATACATTATGCCAGTAAATATATTAGAAACTGTCAATATCTATGCCCTAGTAACTGCAAATACCTCCCTCTTTTAGCTGTTATTTTAGGTTGTGCCCCTAAAAGTAGTAGACAAGTTCCTAATAACTGCAAATACCTCCCCCCCCAGTATTTTGGCGAGCATCTTGTTTTCTTTTGATGAATATGGGAATTTAGTAGTTTCGTAGGACGAAAGAATCGATTTTTTTTTATTAAGCCCCCTTGGCCGATTCCTGGCTCCGCCACAGCTTCTATGTGAAGACTTGAAAAATCTAGTAGTGTATATATATTGCTAGTAATTCAATCGAGAAATTTCCCAAAGGCTCTTAGTTCATATTATAAGAGCTCCAAACTACTTAATATACCACCACCACTGAACCCTGCCCGAATCTTTTATCCCTTGATATTGAGGTTCTAGTTGAGACAGTGATGCAGTACTACACCAAAGCATTTTTATAAAGTTGGCAGCTCCGCACAACACAAAGTGAGTCGTGTCATTGACCCGACCCAATGCAGATTAACAATTATTCAGGCAAACATTGGACATGAGAAGTTACTAAACAAACACGATCATCGTATGTAAAACTGTGATTATATTAGTAATATACTGGAAGTTTCAACCCTTCAACAACATATTGGATCAAAAGAGTGACATTTCTATATCTATATAGCTACTAGAAACAAAGAACACCATAACTATATCATATAAAGTGCTCATTGTATCATATTTATTTGGGATAGTCAGAGTCACTTAGCTCATCTTCGACATCAGACACATTGATCCTCACAGAAGCCTGCTTTGCCCATTTAACAATCTTCTCCGCTTCACGATTGATCTTCTCTTCTTCTCTCATTGCCTTCTTCAGTATCTTCTCCTGCTCTTTCTCGGAAAAGATACCCAATTCAGACAACAACTCAGCTTCATCTACACAAAAGTCCGGATGATTTTTCTTGCTCTTAGACCTCGCAACCTTCTTGGGTGAACACCAGAAACACCCTGTTTTCGACGGAGATGGAGACCTCGATGACGAATCCGACGAATCGGAAGGGGATGAGATGTACCCAGATCGAGATTTCGATTTCTGACGGCTTTTCCCATTTGGGTTTTTCTTCTTCATGAGTGATGATGATGACCCAGATCCCAATTTGTTCTTCAAACCCTTGTCTGAGAACAGAGCTTCGTTTTCATCTGGGTCTAATTCTGCTTCGCCTTCAAGCGATCGCGACTTTGAAATCGACGAGTTCGCTTTCTGGGTCGACGATTTGGCCGGAGAAGAACCAGACCCAGTTCCCAAATCCTTCTCAAAGCCCTTCCTTAGAGATTCGTCTTCTTCGTCAGGAACTGGGTGGTTGGCTTTTGGTGATTTCGCAGAGGGGAAGTGCGAATTGAAGCTCTGAGAAGCAGATTTGTGGGTTTTGATGGGTTTATCAGCGGGGAAGGATTTGAGTCGGGTGAAGCGAGTCTCGAGGTGAGTGGGGAGGACCGAGTCGGGGTTGAAGCTGGAGCAATTAATGGCGGCGACTTGTTCGAGAACAGAGAGGTCCATGGCTTGGCGGAGGAGGTCGTCGACGGAAGCTTCATCGCTGCTATCTGAGAGGAAGGAGAAATCTGCCATTGTAGAGTGAGAGAGATTAGAGAGTGAGGTAGTCTGTAAAAAGGGTTTTAAGGAAGGACACTGTGTTTTAAGCAGAGCGGTGGGGTGATGCAATGCAACGGCTAACTCATTATTTTGTCATTTTGGGTGGACCCACTCGGTACACGCCCCAGCTGTGTTTAGTGGTAAAGCTGTCTTTAAACGGTTTAGATCAATACACGTCATTACAAGAAATTTGGTCCCTTGATAGAAATAAAGAAGTTTGGTCAAATAGTTGACCAAAAACCTAAGCGTAAAAGACATTTTCACCTCCTTCAGTTGGGAGAAGGACACTTTCTCCCCATCTGGTTTGGAGTGCATCTGTTATTGTGATGTCGTTAATCTATAATTGTGTTCAGTCACTAAAAATATTTTTGAGGATAGATTTAGTTTGACACACGAGGATTAAACACCTAAAGGTGAAAGACACTTTCACCCATATCGAATTTGACAGAAGAACACTTTCTCTCCTTCTAGTTTGGAAAAAGTTCAGTTTCACCCTGTAGAGTGCCGAAGTTCAGAGAATTGGAATCTCTTATTGTGACGCCATCAATATGGAATTGTGTAATGTCGCTAAAAATAATTTTGAGCAAAAATTTACCTTATTATTATTTATAAAAAATATATGGAAATTATTCAAACGTATAATAGACTTCGATCCTTTGGCATTTGTAGATTAAATGGGAAAAAAATCTGATTTAGTTACTAATCTTTAATTAGTTGATCTCAAATAAGGGAGAGAATGATTTGATTTTGTTAAGCAAGTAAATACAAATAAGAGTGAGCATGCCGAATTGTATTGAATTATTTCCTTTCTACAGTTCAAACTAGTTTTTCTTTTGGAATATGTAATCTCCCAGCAATACCTTATAGATATTGAATCAAACAGATCTGGTTGATATCGGGTATTTATTAATATTTTCACATTATTTACTAGTGTAACCCAAATATCTCAGCCTATAGCATAATTTTATCAACAAAATTGGGATACAGTCGGTGACTCTCTCATGGAAGCTGTTCTCCTGCCTCTACAAACAGGAATTATGTTGCAAGAAGTCAACTCCACTCTAATTGCGTTGATTCCAAAAAGCAATGAACCTCAAACTGCTGCAGACTACCGGCCTATTAGCTTGTGTAACACGGTGTACAAGGTTTTATCCAAGGTTCTTGATAACAGGCTCAAATTAGTGCTCCCAAGTTTAATCTCAGACCATCATACGACCTTCTAATAGGGAAAGCAAATTTCAGACAATCTTTTACTTGCACATGAATTGCTCCACTTCATTCGCCATCGCAAGAATGGTAAAAAGAAATTTATGGCAATCAAATTGGACATGAGTAAAGCCTTTAATCGGGTCTCCTGGGATTTCCTCAAGCAATGTATGATACAGATGGGATTTGGTCCGCTCTATTTACATAACATTATGATGGCTATTTCAACTGTCACAACATCGGTAATTATCAATGGACAGCCATCTCAAAGCTTCTCGTCAACAAGAGGACTACGACAGGGGGGCCCTTTATCACCATTCCTCTTTCTCATCGTCTCGGAAGCCCTCTCGGCATCGCTAACACATGTCCAGAACAGCGGGCAAAATCAGGGCATAGCGATATCCAGACATTCGCCTCAGGTTTCCCACTTACTGTTCGCTGATGACACGTTCTTATTTCAACAAATTTCAACACGATCGACGGAAAAACTTATCTACAGCCTCTCAAAATACTGGGACGAATCAGGGCCACAAATAAACTTTGCCAAAAGTGAAATCCTCCTAAGTCCAAACCATGACCCAACAGAGAGTTATGGGATCTCAAACATGCTTGGCATTCACCTTGTCGATGCTCCGGGGAGATATTTGGGCAGCGTTATGGACATCACACTTTCAAAGAAAGCTATTTTTGCAGGAATTATTAACAGGATCAGAGCTAAGCTATCAACATGGAAGCAACACAGTCTTTCCTTCGCAGGACGTGTCGTACTTATTAAATCAGCACTACTATCCATACCAACTTACATCTTATATGTCTTCAAGGCGCCAAAGACTTTCTACGACGAAGTCCGACAAATCATTGTCCAATTTATTTGTTCCAACGAATCTAAAAAAGGTATTCACTGGCGTAAATGGACTTATCTATGCCAGAGCACCGCTTCCGGGGGTCTTGGATTCCGTGATCTTGAAGCACAAAACAAGGATCTGCTATGGATTGACAGTCAATCCATAGTACGCTGCCTCAACAACAACCTTTATCCGGCGCAAGTCTTCATGCTCTTGAAAGACATACGGAAGCTGACTGCTTCTTTTACTTTTTGCAATATTCGATTTGTAGGACGATCTGGCGTTACAAACGCCCATAACACTGCCCAATGTATTAGTACTACTTCTACCTTCAGTGTTTAATAATAAGTTTTACTTCTCAAAAAAAATATCTCAACCTCTAACAAATATTAAAGTTTTTTCTCAAAAAAGAATATTAAAGTTTGACTATTATAAACTCATATACGAGAAACAAAGAAACACAATTATTGTGTTAAGTATTGTATTAATGTGAGTACTATTCTCCGTCAAAATAACCTTTATATAGAAAGTTCGAGGAAGGGTTAGTTGGAAATGATGTGACAGTGCTAGAAGTTGTTGTGTGAAAATCACTATGTGAAATTTAGATAACATGTTGTTTGGTAAATATTACGTGAAAGTCGCGGTGAAATATTGATAGTGTAATTCCGTGCTTGATAAAGCTTAGTGCTTGATAAATCAAATTGATAAAATTTATGACGTGTCATTTTCGTAAAGATAACTATTGAAATTTTAAAAAATGCTAAGGTCCTTATTGGTTGTAGATAATTAAATCAGAAGCAGGTTAAAGAAAAGCACCCCACCCCCTTACTTTCTAAAAGCTGTTGTAGGACAGCAAAGTGTCTGAAAAGTCAAAAATATATCTTTTACCAAACATACCAAAAACTCCTTATGTTTTAGGAAGTAGATGTGCTAGCAGCAGAAACATTTACAAACTAGCTCGAAAGCAGTTTCATGCATATATAGAAATACAGTGGGGCTGTTTGGATATGCTGAAATAAGTGAGAGGTTGAGCTTAAAAGCCCACTTTATCTGTAATGTCTGGATGAGGTAGATTATTATAGATTACGGGTAAAAAAAATTATTTTTTTGAGATTGTGAGGTTCGAACATGCGACCTCATGTATTGGATACAAATACTTTACCACTGTGATAACACAAAATTGTGTTACAATAACCAAAAATTATCTTAAGAAGTTCGGAATTTTGCCAAAAAAAACGGAATTCCAGATTTCATTTCAGCCAAAAAATCCGAATTCAAGCCGGAATTCTGGATTTTTTGGCAGAAATCTGTTTTTTTTGGAGAGGTTTGATCGATGATCTCAAATGTTTGACTTTTTAGTTCCTCTCTACTTACTCTCATCCAAACAAGCCCAGTATCTTGTGAATATTTACTGTATCAATTACAAATTTTATAACATTCTTCCTTGAATATTCACTAATATGATGCATTGTTAAAACCTTATCAAGTAAAACTCATTGGGATAAAATATTTGACAAACGGAAATGAGCACATCATATGAGCATGAATTTGGTGTAGTCATGGGTTCATCCATGCAATCATGCATCAACTAAACCTTGTTACGAAAAATCATGTGGGATAAAAGCATCAACTGCGGAAAAAGATTACCACGCCTTACGATTATTTTCTCTTCCCCTCTTTGCATCATCTGGATGTCAAACTTCAGACCTGATAAACTATAAATATGATATGTGATTACACGAATTCAAGAGATATTTGTCATACTATAATGCATATGAAGCTAAACTACTAGCGAGTCTATAATCAATTTGCTTGTGAAAAAATAAGTACTCCCATAGAAACACTACTAGAAATTTACTCAAAAACGGCAATAAAAACATTAATTTTCGCGTGGAAATAATTATCTTACTATATATGCTATCAAATACGGCAAGAACAATTTTCCCCGCTTAAAACATTCAAGACGGCAAGAATTTTTAATTCCACATATATTTCATTAAAAAGGCAAGAGTTGTACTAATAGTGGAAATAATAATTATCACCGTTTAAAAAATCTAAAACAGCAAGAAAAATGTCATTATTGGCTAAATACTGCCTCGCCGCACATAGTACATAATAAAAACGGAAAGAAATATTTTATCGCCGTTAAAAATTATTATATACGGCAAGAATTTCTTAATGGTGATTTTTTTTTTTTTTTTTTACTTTGGAGCCAAAATTTGGGGCAAAATTTCTAATTGCCCGCCCAATTAAAACTCACCTTTATATATTGTAAAAAAGAACCTATTATCCTAAAAAAAATAATCCCTTCCTTTATAAAAAAAAGTTGATCTTATCTTTATCTTTCCTTCTCCCCGATCCCTTCTCTCTGAAGAATCTTCTCTCTCGATCCCATCTTCACCTTAGCCATCACCGCCACCACCCTATGCCATCAACGCCACCACCTTCAGCTGTAACAACCCCATCCTAGAGTCCTGGAGAACTATACTTGGATCCCCCAGACTCTCCGGAGATGTCCTCCGCTAAGCACGAAGATGCTCAGCAAGGAGTCTAATCCTAACGGTTCTGTTACAAGACATAATTAAAGAAAACTGGATTAACAAAAACTTACTATTAAAGCTTGTATATACTGGTGTGACAATCATCTAAGTGATGGCCCAATACCAGTCTCCCGCAAACTCACCTGCCAAGGATAGAGGGTTGTGACGTCACGACATCTGTTTATAACAAGATAGACTTCATAAAATATAGATATTCATATTAGAAAACGTGAAACGTGTACTTGTAAAGCATATTCCCAGTAAGGTGACCCACTTCAGATAGTCAAGAAACGTTATACCAGTAGTTCAGATTATCCGATAACAAAGTTACAACATATCCATATTCATTTCCCCATTCCTGTACCACCCATTAATCCACCAAGACAAACTAGACTTTAAGTGTGCACACCCCCTACTGGATCGTCAGTCCAGATGGTAGTACTAGTTGCCTACAAGTCGGGAGCTAGAAATGTATCGACTTAGCCCGTAGGCCATGAATGTAAAGCCCGAATAACAGGTCCCATAATTGTGTTAAGCCCGTAGTCCGGGTCCCATAGTAATTGACCATACAGAGGTCTAGGAACATGAATCAGTTCTTAAATAAGTATTCTCAAACCATTGTGAACAATACGCGCACTTACCTGAGTCACGTGCGTATATATAAATGTCCAAGATCAGCCTTTGCGTTATACCATTATTTTCGTATCTCCTACTTATCGAGACATGCATATATCCAATATAGCATTCTTGAATAGTAAATAAGCATTCATATGCTTACCCAGTAGCCTGCCTAGTATTCCTGATCAGCGTTGCTGATTTCCTAACCCCGCAACCTCTACACATACAAATGTACATATACTTATCAGTACAAGTCCTCATCAGTGACGTAAAATGCACATGCAAGTATCTTACTAGCTCTCTAGCCGCGAATGACTATATTCCCCGAAGTCTCTGTCTTTCCAGTACAGTCGCTGATTGTTTCTGAACCCCTCAGTTATGCCTAAATGGCAAGTCTTAAGGGTTTCCAAGTCACAAAGTTGTATACTTAAGACAGAATCCAAACTTTGGTTATTTGCACTCAATTCGTTCTGATTTGACTCAATTGCATTTTAGTCTCTGTTCCAGTCTAATTAATCAGACTTAAGTCCATATAGACATAATTGGATTCCAGATGATACGAAACCATCACAAAGGCATGAGGTCATGTCCTGCACCATAATTTGAGTGTTTGACCGAAGAAATTATGAAATTAATGGTTTACCCCTCACAGTCAGCTCAATTGAACTAGGGTTTCTAGAAAGTCAAACATGATTAAACTTAACCCTTAGACTTGAAATGTGATTGTGATCAATTTCCCAGAATAGCATTTTGGTCAATTAAGTCATCTGAGTAGTCAACTAAAAAAATCAAAGATAACTGTGAAACTAGCTCACATAGTCAACTTTGCAGTCAGGTTACGGTCACCTGAGAGAGGGATTTGAGGATATGAGCATAGGGTTTTGAAGATTAGAGATCAAAGATTCCAGAACATATTTAAGTTTCTCCATATTCTAAGCCCACAAGGAGATAAGTTTAGTCAAAGTTGGGCAGAATGACTGACCCATACTAATATTTCGAGGGTTTTTTTCACCGTTTCAAGATAGCTACTTTGAGCTTGATTTCTTTTAAGCACTTTGTTGAGAATTTAGAAAGTTCTTCTCTAGGAGTGATTTGAAGTATCATCAGCCAGCTTCGTGTAGGAGAAAGCAGAATGTTGTTTAATTAAGTTTCTAAGAAGTTACAATCACTTCAAAACAGGTGATTCAAGTCTAAATACTAGCACTTTGAAGGGCTAGTAAGTGCCAGGAGCCTTCTTTAAGCTTAATTTCTTTCAAAATGATGAAGAATTTGGGAGTGACCGAGATTACAGCAGTTGAATTATTTGCCAAGATCTATCAATAGGTGAAAGCAGATTACAAACCCAAGTTGTATTCACTAAGTTATGGGCTTGCAAAGTTGACAGCTTAACATGTAGTTTTATACTTCAAGAAACTATTTTGAAGTGCCAGAATGAGTTCTCAGCACAGCCACTTTGAGGTCAGATTAAACCTCAAATTTGATTGTTTCAATGGAAATACAGAATATAAAACTTGTAAATCTTGGACTAGGGATCATCCAGATTGAATTATCAAGTTATTTCATTAAGATGTGACTAAGTTTCAAGTGCTCAAGTTGAGCAGATTCCCATAACACAAAAGGATGGTTCTAGCTAGAGTTACTATTATTATTATTATTTCCCAGCAACTTTGAGAGGGTGTTAAGAGCAGTTAGAGCTCGACTCAAGACACCGAATGCACACGAGAGTTGTAGTATTAGTAGAGGAAAATCAACAACACCAAATATAAAAAAAAAACAAAACAAAAAAAAAACAAAAAAAAAAAAAAAAAACAAATGAAGGGAGCTGCAGGGCTGGGAACATGCCACCCTGCTTGCCAAAAAATGAAGAACGGAGAGTTCAAATCGCAATCAAAGCAGGTTCTGGGCATGATTCGAGACTTTAAAGGTGATCTACAATATCTTAGGATCACAAATATCGAAACAGAATAATATATGGACAAGTAGACGAGTTTTTACCCCGTCTCCGGCATGCTATGAAGTTCCCGGCGAAACCACTGCAGATTCCGGCGGTATCAGCGGCTTTCAGCGAGTTACGGGCTCCTTGCAAGTTCTTTAGGTGCGCAAATACCTCAGGTTCATGACACAGTTGGTTAGGAAGTCCGAATTACAGAGGAGTAGGAGAATTTGGCGGATTCATTGCTAGTGTTCTTAGAGAAGCTCACCTGATTTCCCGATTCATCTATGAATGAATCTTCAAATTGGTTGAGTGATACTGCTCCTCAATACATAGAATAGCTCCAGTAGCAACAGATCGTGAGGAGGAGATGTGATGAACGTGGTTGCAGTGGTGGTGATGGTGTTGAAGGTGGTGTTCTTCATTCAAGAAGGCAAATTTTGAGGAGTAGAGTGTTTATATATGTGATGATTCAGCACCTAGATGATGAAATTGTGACACATCAACCCCTTCAGATGTCACACAAATATAAGTGCCACTTGGGAGGGGTTTTGCTGTATTTTAGAAAAACTTTGGGTAAACTCCATAACTTACCATTTTATTGAAATTGCAAATTAACCCCTAGTTTCTCATCATTATTCTCACTTTCCTGATATTCCCAGTTTGTTCAGAGATCAGTTGACACTGACTAGTGAAATTACATAGTGGCCCCCCAAGTTTTTGAAAATTTTATTTTTACCCCATTTTTTTAGAATATTACATTATCATTTCTTATCCCGTCTTTGACAATATAACTCTATTATTAGCAAAGAACAGAAAAATTCTTTATTTACATTGTTACACCATAGTCTTGAGATATTGCACTTAACTCCCTAGAGATTTTCAGGGGTGTTATATCAGCCATCACCGTCGTCCTCACAGTCCCGTCGCCTTCCTCGTCAGTGTCACCAGATCCCCTAAACCCTCTCTGCATCGTCTTCTCTTTCTTCTCCAAACCAACCGCCTATGCCTTCCACCTGCGGTGCCGCCGCCTGCGCCGACGTCTTCTCCGCCTGCGCCGACCTCCTCCCCTCCACCTGCGCCGTCGTGGTCCTCTGGGTTCGTCCTCGCCGCCCTCCTAATCGTCTCGTAGACGTCCTCCTCGTTTAACCCAGATCTGAGGGAACCATCGATCTTCCTCTGCTTCTCTCGTAAAGACTACCCAAATCAATCTCTCATCTCTCTTTCTCACAGAAAGAAACACGCTTTGGTTTTGCATATGCAGAGTTCGTTTGCAAATAGAGAGCGAATAGAAGCTTCGATCTGAGTGTTTTAACCCAGATCTGTTGGCGGTGGTGTTGGTTGTGACGGTGGCGATGATGGTGGCTGTGTTAGCGGTGGTGTTGGTTGTGATGGTGGCGATGATGGTGGCTGTGTTGGCGGTGGTGTTGGTTGTGATGGCGGCGATGATGGTGGTTGTGTTGGCAGTGGTGTTGGTTGTGACAGTGGCGATGATGGTGGCTGTGTTGCCGGTTGTGTTGTTGTGAAGAGGGCAGAGAGGGAGAGGGGGTAGAGGGAAATAAAACAAATGGTGAGGGCAAAAATAGAAAAACCCAGCTTTCTTAAAATTATAATAAATAAACATTTAAAATATATATAAATAATATAAAATGTATAATCAATTAAATTTTAAAATTAATAAAAATATGCGTGTATGTATATATATATATATATGAATATATATGGCAATAATTTTCGCCACATATGACACTTTAAAAATGGCAAGAAAAAGGGTCTGACGTATAAGAGGTTAACATAAACGCCGAGATTTTTTGCCCTTTTTGCTACATCATAAACGACAAGAGCGCGTCTCTCTCCGTTTAAGGCCTAACGGCAAGAGTTTTTCTCTCCGTTGAGCAAAAACAGCAAAATACCTTGCAGCCGCGCTAAATCTGTTAGTTTTTGCTATAAACGACAAAAATTTATTGTCGTTTCTTGTGGGTTTTTAGTAGTGAAATCAACATGCATGGGATTTCACATGTAGTGATTTATATGACCATATTGTGTATATAGTTATTCTTCAAACATGTTTGTAATATTCATATCTTCATACTAAACAAAACACCATAATCACTCTTATCAAAAGAGGATATGTGCGTATAGATATTACCATGAGAATGTTGTGCTATCGACTACGCATCACTTAGAATAAGCATATTCATCTTATAATGTCTCACACATTCAAGCATACGGGGACATTTGAGTAGATTGTTATACACAAACAAGGATGCTAGAGGCATCTCAAATACTCAAAAGTACTTCACACAAATGCTCAATCGATTCACATAACTGCAGGGATCGTGTATATTTGCATACACGAGTGTTGACTTTGATTTAAACAATGTATAGTCAACTCATTCCACTTAGATGGTTTCAGAATGTCATATATTTTCAAGCACTTTTCAAAGTGAATATCATCAATGATCATATACATAGACTCAAATGTAAATAGCTCTTAACTTCTACATGGGTTTTTGCCTCTTTAAGGGCATTTATTTTTCAACTTTGGTTTGATCATTTATTGAAGATTCTCTTATGTTCTCTACTTCTGTCAAATTGAAACTAACAAAACCAAGATTCTAATAGACGGTCTTGGTAGTTTCATGAACAAAATTTACATGCTTCATATGTTTTAAAATTAATAATGTATAAATATCATCTGAATTTTAAGTTTGAAGTCGCATATACTCAAGTATGAATAGGAAAATTAATTCGAGTTCATGTCATGTAATATGGTCTCTTCTCTCCCTCATGACATGAATCACATGATCAATGTCATAAAGATGTGATTTTTGCATCTTTTTCTTATATATTCTCGAGAAAAAAATCATGAAAGCTATATTTGATTTACATTATAGCTTGAAATTCTCGTGAACTCTAATAATTACTATTCTCTTTGAGATAGGAGTTTCACTTATATTCCTCCTTCAAAGCAGTTAGAATGAGCTACATAATGGTCTCAACCGTGCATTGAATCCTCTCAACCACCCATACCAAAACCTGATGCTTCTCACCTAAAAAAAGCCACGTCTTCTCCGCCAAATGTATGATCTTCCCAAACATATATGATTTCCCCATATGTTGTGCATCAATATGCAGAACCATAAGCACCACCTCTTGCTCCAACTCCCACGAGTTCCTGCAACGAATGTGCCAGATGGGCATGATGGGTCAGATGTTGCTCCAACTCCCACGAGTTCCTATAACGGATGCGCCATGTGTTGCTCCAAATTCCACGAGTTCCTGCAACAGTACGCCTTAACCAAATGAGTTCCTCATACGCGCCATATTCCCCACGTCAGATGCCCAAATTGCTCCGCGCCAGGAGCATAGATTGCTCCATGCCAGGAGCCCTGATTTCACTCCACTTCAGGAGCCCGGATAGCCCTCAATGGCTTAGACAACTAGGTCATCCTCCGAAGACCCTCCACCTAAACCAAGTCTACAGATATGGATTTCTTCTTACAACACTCCCTCTTCCAATGATCTTTCTCCAAACAGGGAGCACATACATCCTTCAGTAATCTAGAGCCCTTGCCCTTATTTCCCTTTCTTCCCTTGGCCATCAGTCCGGAAGCATGATCATCTGAACCTCCATATGAAACCCTAAGTCGCATCGCCCTGGTCTAAATACATGACCTTACCCCATGTAGGGTAAATGTCTCTTTCTCAACGATAAAATACTGTATGAAACCCTCAGACGACAGAGGAAGAGACACCGACATAATTAAGGCAACATCATCATCACTCACTGGTTCATTATTATTGTGCATCTCAAGGGTAATAGTATTTAACTGATCTAGGTGATCTCTAAGATTCGTACTTTCATACATTCGCAGACTAAACATACGTTGCTTCAACATCAACTTGTTGGTAAGCGACTTTGTCATGTAATAACTTTCCAATTCCAACCACAAAGTAGTCGTCGTCTCCTGATATGGGACTTCGGTGATCACGTCGTCTGCGAGGCACAACATGAACATTGCGTGCACCTTCTCCTCCATCGCCTTATATTCGACGGTGGATGTGTTCATGCCTTCTTGACTTCCGAAAACGAAAACCACATGCCTTTCTGCTTCAACAAAGCGTGCATCTTCTTCTGACACATACATAAGTTTTTTCTCCCGGTAAACTGCTCGATCTTGAGTCCTAAACATCACATCATTCGTTGCGGAATCTCTCAAAACCTAGCTCGATACACCTGATATGAGTGCTCCACCTAAGTTGTGAAACCGCTCCAAATTTCATCGAATTGTGAAACCCTTGATCTTAGCTCCATCTGGATCTTGAAAAATATGGGTCTTATACCTGTTTATTATAACGAGGGTGTCGCAAAACAAGAACGAATAAACAAGAAATCAAGAACGAGCTATATATTTAACGTTGTTCAGTAACGATCGTGTAAGCTACCTCCAAAGCGAGAAAAATGTCTTTATTTATGTGATATACACATCCCAATACATCCACTCGCTTGTACACAAGCCTAAGCCATGAAATAGTTCTTATATAGACTTGGGAACCGCCCCAAATTCACAAGAAAACAACCCAACCCATAGAAGCCCAGAACATGTTCAAGCAAACATGTACATGCTCGGGCGAACAGTCTTTTGTTCGTGCGAATTCCTGTCCACCACCAATTCCTGCAGCTTGTTCTCCTCGTCTTTTTTCGTCGAGTCTTGGTTGTTTTGATTCAAGGCACTCCCAACCCTTATGATTTTGAAATCAATTTTGAAACTTAAATTTTCAATTTCTTTAGGAACAAAATTCTGATTTATTTATAATCATTCCTTGTTCTAATTTGTTGAACTTTGACAAACTAACACAGCTATTCATAAAAGAATAGTCATCCACAATGGACCGCCAGTTTAATAATGCTTGTTTTTTGAATTTTTTCCTTGAGAGAATGTTGTGTAGTAGGTTCTCTATTAGTTCCATCAAGACTTTGTCTAGCTAACATGCTTTTTATATCATTCCTTCTTAACAGAACCACTTTGATTTTGATCTTCCTAGAGAAAGAGAAAAGGGGATATGAGTGAAGGTGGAGGAAGCTTTGGATCATGTTTCTGCTTTTCCAGTCGGAAACAGAGAAAGAATAGAGGAATCGAAAAACATGTGTGCACAAGAGATTCCGGCGGGGAGACCTCCGTGTACACCGTATGTAGAGGATCGAGGATCGCACATGAAGAGTGGGGTTGTGTGTAGGGAGAGAGTAAGTCAGTAGCAATGTCTGAGAGAGAGACAGAGGTTTGGCAGAGCTTCCGCGTATGGCAAGTATGTTCTCCTTTGTATGGAAAGGGTAACGTCCTATATATAGCAGAGAACATGACCGTTGTAGTGTGGTTAATGCGCCCATTGATGGCGGCTTAATTAGCTTAACCATAACGGCACGTTCGTCCGAGTATATAGGGACCGTTACAGCACGTTGTGCGCGAATACCGGAACCGTTACGAGGTTGACCGGGTTTGACCGGATTGACCGGGTTTATGGAGCTCGTGCCATAAATCTCTCAAAACAGTTACTAAAGGTCGCGCGCGGGCTTGGCTCGCACGCGACAGGGCTTACTCTAGCCTCCAAACCACAAAGTCCCTACAAGTCCCGTGCAGTGGTATGCGAGGGCTCTGTCTCGCAGCCCCCACATGGATCAGCTCGGCTGGTGATCCAGTGTGTGTGGAGCACAATATGGTGTGCTGGATGGTTGCCACGTGGCCAAGATCTGTCAGCTCAGAAAGCACTATCTACATTAGCCCCCTTTCTGCGCGTGAAGACTCATAGCTGTATAGACTTCCATGCGCGGAAACCAACATACGCGTTGCCGCCACGCACCAATTCAAATACGGGTAAGTTCAGCCCCCGTGCGTGCCATTATGACCTAAAACCCCTAGAGTCGTGCCGTCTGGCTTCTAGGGTTTTAGGCGTGACGTCAGCTTGTCCTGTGATTGCGCGATTCGACGGTGACGGTTGCGATTCGACTACTGAAAGGACGCAACCCTTCGTTGTTTTTGGATAAATACTTTGTATCCACTGTTGCAAAGCATCACTTTTTTTCTCTTAAAGTGAATGGTACCCGGAGATCTTCGAGGTAGATTCAGATAATCAATCATCAATTCAAAACTGCAAATCGTCTTCTTCAACTGTGCATATCCAGGCAAGCTTTGCGAAAACAAGGTTGGCCTTGTTCAATTTTGATTTAAGATTCCAGTGTATGCCTTGAACTGCGTTGAATCTGTGACCCAGAACACGTAATCTGTTGAAACTTGAAAAGAAACCTTGATCTTTGAACCCACTTTTGCTTTAATCCTTCAATAATAAGGGATCCGGATGTGAGATCTTGAAATCGCTGATAATGCAACCCTTAATTTCTGAAATTGATACCAGAAACTGTTCGTCTTTCTTTTCATAATAGATCTCGGATTTCGAGCTTTCAAACTGAATTGTAGCGCCTTTCTCCCCCCTTTTTCTTGCTCTTCCGCAGGAATGGCCAAGACAAAAGGAACCAAACCCAACAAGGAAGATGAAGAGATACCCGACCTTCCGCAGGCCTTGTGGCGAAAAGCCCACTATTTAGGTGGCCAAGACTTCTATCATGCGAGGCTTAAGGCTAAGAGGATGCCTGATCCTGTCCCAGTTGAGAGATTGCTGACACTGACTCGCCCGGTTAACTCGGCCCTGCTCGAGTTAATTGGCTCCGAGGATGTGGTTCGATTGGGGATCGAAAACGGGTACTTCCCCTACACTGCGATTTCTACCCAGGCTTTCGTCCTGAAATTGGACTATATGGATGAGTGGATTGACCACGTGTTGGACAATCATGCCGCGACTCTCGATGAAGCCGGCGTATACTTTACTCTCCGTGCTATGAAGGGTGCTGCCGTGAAGCTGGACCAGTCCATGCTTCTAGACCTTCTGTCCCGCTACTCGCCTGCGACTCACACATTCCACTTTGCTGAGTTCGAGGCTGCTCCTACACTCAAGGACGTTCAGATGCTGTACGATCTTTTCCCCATGGGTGAAGTGGACCCTTTGAGTCCCTTGAGGACGGCTGCGGAGATTGCCTTGTACACGCAGATGGAGGAATGCCTGGCAGAGGTAAAGAAAATCTCTACTCGGTGGACTACTACGAAAGCCCTCCCAAACTGGCAATTGGTTGATACGTCTGCGAAGAACACTTGGAACAAATGGTTGCAGTACTTCTTTCGAGACTATGCGAACAGCAGCATCACCAAGAAGCTTCTGAGTGAGAACCCAGACGCCGAGAATTTTGTGGAGGGTAAAGGATATCACTTGACCCTCTGCGCTTTCCTCTATGCTTGGTTGTCGAGGTACTTGATCGACGGTCACCCCCATGATGGAGTCTTTTACCATGTTTTGCCACTTGCTGTGAGGCTCGCCCTTGGCCAGAGAGTCGCACTCGGACCCTTGGTCTTGGGCACTCTGTATTACAGGCTTGATAAGTTGGTTTTGGCCATGAAAGAGTCGCGTGGCCGCCTCGATGTACTGACTTTCATCAACATCTCCTTTTTGACAATGTGGGTCTTCGAGCGGTGGCCATCCTATGCCCCAACTGCTCTCAAACCCGACAAGTGGTGTCCCCCAGGCGAGACGGAGGAACGCAACAGCGGTAGAGCTGCGAGGTGGTTCGGAGCGAACAACACCAAGTGTGTTTGGAGCTTGATATGCGAAAAACGGAAAGAGTTTACTGCCAGGCCCTATGCCACACGTGTTGAGAACGTGCGATGGTTTCCAAAGCTGTACCCTTCTAAGGGTGTTGTCTTCTCAGAAGAGTTGCTCTTCGAAGAGGAATCGCATTTCCACGAGCGCTATCGCGAGTTCTTCTGCTGGTGTCTACGAGGTTCTCTTCCTGCCCTCGCAGAGCATATTCGTGAGCTCGCACCAAGATATGAAAGGATTACTGTGGACGTTGACCCCACTCGAGTTTCGCCCCAGTTCGGTTTTGACGCGGTGGCACCATCAATCTGGCCGCAGTCCATTATCAGAGGTTGCTATAAGCGCTTGCTAACAAAGGAGTGCAAGACAGTCTTCATGAACAATCTTCCCTTTGAACAGCCTGCAGGGACCCGCGAGGGTGGCTGTTCTCAGAACTGGCTCGCATACTGGATCGCCCAGCAAACGAGGATTGAGACGCAGTCGGCCGCGCAGCCAAGCAGAGCCCCCTTGATCAAGAGAAATTCTTTTCCGTTTCGCCCAAATTTCAGTCTGAGCGAGTCTGAATATGGTTGCTATTCACTGTTGGATCGTGAGAACCATTTGTGCCCTGACCTCATTCTGAAAGAGAAGGTCGCCGCAGTTAAGAAGGGCGACACGCATGTCGTCAGATACAGCAAGGCATTTGCTGAGGTAAGCAATTTCTTCGCGTGCGTTAAGCTTCTTGATTTCCTTATGCTGACACCTTTATTTTGTACTGTTTGCTGTAGTGTCATGTGCGGCGATTCGCATCTGGTGATTGCTCCAAGTCATTGGTTAACGCCATTGTTGCCACCAGAAGACAAAAGCAGTCGTTTCGGCTAGCATGGAGGATGGACTCTGAGGTCGAGACCAAGATTCGCGCAGTCATGAATGCTTTTGCTGACTCGCTGATAGACAATGCTCCGGCCTCGTCTCCTCCCGGAGATGATCCGTCCCCTCCAGCGACTGCGGCGCCGAGAGTGAAAAGACCTAGGCAAAAGGGAATTAAAATTTCTTCCCCTAGAAGTGCTCCAACTTCTCCTCCGGTGAGGTCCCTTTCTGTCAAGGACAAAGGCAAAGGTCGCATGCCCAGCAAAGTGCGGAAAGAGCTCGCAGTTGAGGCTTTCGTTACATTCAACCAAGAGGAGGAAGGAGAGAGGCAGGAGCCCAGAGAAAGTGATGAAGAAGAAGAAGAAAGAACAGTTGTGATACATGAGGAAGAATCAGGAGGTACCCCCGTCGCATTTCCTTTCCCATTATCGTAACTTCTTTGCACTTCTTTTCTTAAACCAATCATATCTTCGCAGATGATGATGATGATGAGACCATTGGTGGCCTTTTGGCCAAGAGACAAAAGAGAGATACCCATTCTGGCATTCCAGATGATCCCATAAGCGAGGACATTCTTGCTGAGTCCAGGAAGACAGCCGCGGAGGCTGCTGAAAGAAGAAGGCAGCGAGAAGAGGAGGAGCTCGAGCGTGTGAGACAGCGAAGCCTCGAAGAGCAGCATGTTGACGACCTAGTGCGTCCAGTTGACGAGGAAGATGAGCTTCCCGAAGAAGTGGCTCCCCAGGCGGAGGAGGAGGATGCGGTTCCAGAAGAGGATGCAGCAGCCCTGGAGCAAGTCCAGGCGGACTTTGAAGAAATCGCAGGCGGCGATAAAGGTGAGATCTTCAATCTCGCAGTAACTTATAGAGATGTTATTGTGGGTGCGTTAAAGCATGGTGTGTCAAAGGCTGACATTCGCCGTTGGCTAGTAAACAAGTGCGGAGAACCTTCAGGTAATCATTCGAGTGATACGCATGTACTAGGCCTTAGCAACTTGAAACAGGATCATTACTGGTTTCTTCGCATCCCAGGTCACGCCCCTCTTAAAGACTTGCTTAGTGAGGACACACTAATAGGACATGGTTCCTCGTCTTTAGTGTATGAAGAGGCTTCAATCCCACCTTTGCGTGGAGGTGCTTGCTCTTAGCTTAAGTAAAGATAGCAAAATATTATTCAATGCGAGTTACCTCATACCATCGCATTTTGTATCGCAGGCAATGTTGAGGAACATACGCCGGAGCAAAGAAGTCAGTCTTCTGCATCCTATGTTCCGATTCCGAGCCCTCATACAGAGAAGCCCGTCGCAGCTACTGATCATGCAGGTGAGCCTTTTGAGGACATCATCGAACTTTCCGACGATGCTCAAGCTGGTGCTGTGCTAATGGATGAAGATGCCCATGCTGGCGCTGAGGAAGTAAGGACAAATACTGCCGATGCTTCCGCATCTGAGAATGTTCCTCGCCAAGCGACCTCGGCTGTCACTTCGCCTTCGGCGATGACTGAGTCGGCGGCACCTATTCCTGCGTGGGGCTTTTGGGGCTCGCAGGTTAGGAATGCAGTCGTAGCTAGTGCGGCCTACACTCTTCCTTCTAACTATGAGGAGTTAGAGCTCGCAGCTGACAGGAGAGCCATGGAGCAAGGGCAGTCTTCAACGACCCCATTAATGCGCATTCCTTCTCTTCGTGAGATTCTCGAAGGAACTGGTAAGTAGTGATTCACTGTATGCATCTCGCATGGTGCATTTGCGAGTTTGATAGCATAACTTAGTTTTGACATTGCTTCAGGTTTGAAGCAAACAGATGTGGACTGGCTAGTCCGGATGCGCCTCACCTACCCCCGATCGTTCGCAAGATCTCTGGAGATAGGGCCCTTCAAAAGGAGGCTGTTTCTCACCGAAGCCATTTGGATTTTGGAGCAGCTGTCTGCGGCCACGCCTGAGACCATCTCTGTCCAGAGCGCCGAATTTCTTCATGGCATGTGCGAAAATCTTCTTACCAAAGTTCAGGGCAGACTGGGTTTCAGATTTCTTATGAAAAGAGTCACTCTGATTCGCGCAGCCGTAACCTTGCAGCTTGGTCACCAGGACCTCGCAGCTGAAAAGCAGAAGGTGGAGCAGCAGAAGCAAAAGGCTGAAGAAGCTATGAAGCTCTATCATGAGATGAATGCCAAGTGCGAGCAATTGAAGCAAGAAGTGGAGCAGGTAGAGAAGCTGAGCCATCAGTTCGCACCCCATGACTCCTTGATCAAGAATTTGCTTTTGACTTTTTGAATTTTGAAAATAGCAACGAAATGGCTGAAACATTAATGTAATGTTTGAAACATTAATGTAATGTTGCTAGGGTTTCTCCCCCCTTTTTTTTTACAACAAGAATCTACTTGCCCGTTTTGCCCTTTCCGGGATTTGATAGGATATCTCTGTGCATATCCAATTATGACATCAGCAATTGATACTCTGCTTGATTTTCGAGCTAATTTTTCGGAAGATAAGCACGCTTTCGTTGGGAAGTCCATCCGAGTCATGACTATCCGTCATTTATTAGGATACGCAACTGAATCGTCGTAGCCTTTAGTAGGGTAATTGATGGTTACCGCTTTTCAAGGCGTAAGTGATTGGCCTTACCCTCTTTTCAAATTCTGCTGACTCATCTTTGGCGAATGAAGAGTCTCCCCAAGGTCTATATAAACCCTGTGTTTGCCATTTGGGTTCTTCACCCCAAAAATGTGTTTTGCCGTGAGTCCTTACTACTGCTGGCTTCAACGCTTGTTTTTCGTTGATTCATGGCAACTTCAAGTTGTGAATCCTGAGTTTGCGCTTTGTGCTGTAGAAATAGTTTCCAAGATCCACTTTATGAGGCTTATTGCTCTTTATAACCATCATAAAGGGGATGGAGATGATATCTCATGTGTGTTCGAAGAAATTTCTTCGTGTATTATGTTTGCAGGTCATGTTTCGGGCCGCCTCCCGGTGAGGTGTAGCGCCGAAGTGACCGTGCTATCGTCTCGTAATGAACGGCGGAATTCTCATCCAGCATCCCTGGAGAAGAACTTGTTGCCCGCACGTTCGTGAGCTCAGGGTGGCGGAACGCTGCGTTCATCCCCGTCTACAAGGAGCCCTTGCCCTTTGGAGCTTCTGCTTGCCTGTTGATCGCTGGAACCGGTGGTTCCTTGGGCAAATGTTATGGGGTGCAGATCTGACAAGGGTCTTGTCAAATACTGGGATCTTGAACGTATGGCTTCATGTGGCTCTTTGGAGCAAGATCCCCCCTGCGAGAGATGTTCACCCGCAGATCTGCGTATTGTATAGCCGGTGTTGGAACCGGTGGGTTCATCCTTTTTCAGTCGGGATTCCCGCGATGTGTAACTTCATGCTTGTGAGTTACTTTTCGAATGTATTGTAAGCCATGTTGGCTGTGTAGTTAGATTTGAGCTTTTTCGCTTGTAAGCTGCTATCTAGACAGATAAATTGCAAGTCTTTTCGACTCGTAATGATAAATAGCTTTTGTATTATCTGCTGCCTCGTTAGAACAAAATACAATTTCGCATGCGTTTCGGCATATTCCGCCTTGCATAATGCTATGTAATGGTTTCGCATTTGCGATCTGCTATATTAATTCGCGGATGCTTCACTAGATCGTTCGAGATCATATTTTCGCAGCTGTGCCATCCTGGCAGATGGGCTTGTGATTGGCCTTTGTGGATCACTTAAGATCATTTTCACAATATTGCTATCATAGCAGATAGTCTTTTAGTAGAACAATTAAGATCGTTGAGTGGTGCGAGTTGCTATCGTGGCAGATAGGCTTTACTAGAAGATCAATTGAGATCATCTTTCGCATGAGTTGCTATCGCAACAGATAGGCTTTAGAAGATCAATTAAGATCATTTTGCGAATGAGTTGCTATCGTAACAGATAGGCTTTAGAAGATCAATTGATATCATTTTTTGCATGAGTTGCTATCGTAACAGATAGGCTTTAGGAGATCAATTAAGATCATTTTTCGCATGAGTTGCTATCGTAACAGATAGGCTTAGATGATCAATTAAGATCGCATTTACATAGGCTGCTATCGTAACAGATAGGCTTGGATGATCAATTCAGATCGCATTTGTATCGGCTGCTATCATAACAGATAGGCTTGAATGATCGATTAAGATCGCATTTGCATAGGCTGCTATCGTAACAGATAGGCTTAAATGATCAATTAAGATCGCATTTGCATAGGCTGCTATCGTAACAGATAGGCTTAAAGGATCAATTAAGATCGCATTTGCATAGGCTGCTATCGTAACAGATAGGCTTAAATGATCAATTAAGATCGCATTTGCATAGGCTGCTATCGTAACAGATAGGCTTAAAGGATCAATTAAGATCGCATTTGCATAGGCTGCTATCGTAACAGATAGGCTTAAATGATCAATTAAGATCGCATTTTCATAGGCTGCTATCGTAACAGATAGGCTTAGATGATCAATTAAGATCGCATTCGCATAGGCTGCTATCGTAACAGATAGGCTTAGATGATCAATTAAGATCGCATTCGCATAGGCTGCTATCGTAACAGATAGGCTTAGATGATCAATTAAGATCGCATTCGCATAGGCTGCTATCATAACAGATAGGCTTAGATGATCAATTAAGATCGCATTCGCATAGGCTGCTATCGTAACAGATAGGCTTAGATGATCAATTAAGATCGCATTTGCATAATGCTATTGTAGCGGATAACTTATTGTTAACAGTTATAGCAAACTAATAAAGTAAAATCGACATCCAGAAATATGAAGTTTCTCATTTGGGAGAATTTTCTTATTATAATGCTCTCATATGGGAGAGATGATATTACAATCCTCTCATATGGGAGAGGAGATTGTGTAAATCGTAACCATACAAGAGATTAGGCGACGTTATAATAAAACGTATGAAATGAGAGAAGTCAGGGATAGTACTTCTTAATCCAGCGCATGTTGACTGAACTCGGGGTTGAGGTTGTGCCGTGCAACCTTCGTATGCTGCAATAGCCGCTGTCAAAGACTTCTGTGACTTCGAAGGGTCCTTCCCAATTGGCTGCGAACTTTGGGTGAGTCGCTTCTCACATGCAGTGGTCAGATGCGCGCAGGACCAAGTCTCCAATTGCGAAATCTCTTCGCTGGACTGTCTTATTGTAAGCGCGAGCAATCCTTTCTTGGTATCGCTTGTTGGTCCTTTTGGCTTGTTCTCGCTTTTCCTCTAGCAAGACTAAGTCATGATCGCGTTGATTTTCGTAGAGTGCGTGGAAGGCTAGCCTTGCCGAATTGACTCTCACCTCCGCAGGTACCACAGCTTCGGCCCCATAACATAGTAGAAATGGTGAGGCCCCCGTGGGTGTCCTTGGAGAAGTTCGGTAGGCCCATAGAGCTATGCTTAGAGAGTCGACCCACTTCTTGTGGTCATCTGCGACCATCTTGCTCAAAATTCTCAACAGCGTTTTGTTGGTCGCTTCGGCTTGTCCATTTCCCTTCGGGTAATAAGGGGTAGAACATATCTGCCTGATATTGTACTCCGCTAATTTCGCAGCTACCTGGCGATTAACAAAAGGAGTACCGTTATCTGAAAGAATGGTGTTTGGGATTCCGAACCTGCATATGATGCTTTCCTGGATGAAGTTGACCACAGCCAGCGCATTTGCCGTCTTCAGTGGTATTGCTTCCACCCACTTGGTGAATAGCTCAGTTGCGGTGAGAATGAAATGATTCCCGTGCGACGTTGGTCGGATGGGACCGATGAAGTCCAGAGCCCATGTGTGAAATGGCCATGGCGTCCCTAATGCATGTAGATCCACAGCGGGAGCGTGCACCAGGTTTCCTTTGAATTGACATTCCTGGCAGCGTCGTACTTTGGTGCGGCAATCGACCTCCATCGTGGGCCAGAAATATCCAATTGAGAGGAGCTGCCTGCATAATTTCGCACCTCCTTGGTGTTCCACCTGATGAGAAAGGGCCATGACTTCTTGTGCTTCTCTGCCGTCTAGACATCGCAGCAAGTTGCCCTCGTGACCTCTTCGCCAAAGCAGGTTTTCCTGTACTACATATCGAGATGCTTTCCTTTTCAATTTCTCGGCTTCTTTTCTTGATTCGGGCACAGTGCCCTGGGTGAGGAAATCAAATAGTGGCTTCCTCCAGTCTGTGTCGTCATCAGTTAGGGCGATGAGTAGAGAATCTTTGATTAGTGCGCAACTCTCGCACTTCCCTTGTATCAGGGCTGCGGCTGTTGACATGTCTGGCCAATGAATGCCATATCTCTGAGCCTTCCTGTAGATTGACACCTCGCTTTCTCCGCAAGCATGTTGGTGAATCTTTTCTAACAGCTGTTGTCCCTCTTGCTCGGAGACGCATCGCATGAGTATTCCGCTGGGACCCTTGTAGTAAAGGGTGTTGTCGTGGATGCAGTACCCTTTTGTGAGTGCCCAGCTTTCACTGCTTGTGCCTTTCGCAATAGCTTGTAGGATTGCTTTTCTCCAGTCTGTGTCATCCATGTGTTCGTCATCGCACGCATCTTCTGCCAATGCCGACGATGTTCGCACTTCAATGGAAATCCTTGCGGGACATTTGTCTGTGCTGACCTTAGATCCCAAGGTTGCTAAAGCGTCTGCGTGCCTGTTGTCTGCTCGAGGCTTGTGCTCGTACCTCACATCGCAAAACTGCTGTACCAGCTTTTGCACTAAGGTGCGGTAAGACAGAAGGTTAATCTCCTTCAAACCGTATTCGCCCGAGGCTTGCTTGACGATCAACTTGGAGTCTCCCATGACCGTCAGATTGCTTACTTCCAAAGCTTTTGCTGCGCGCAGTCCCGCTATGAGGGCTTCATATTCTGCTTCATTGTTTGTGACTGCGAAGTTGAGCTTTGCGGACATCTGTATGACCTCCCCATCTGGTTTGGTCAAGACTATCCCAATGCCTCCACCTTTCCTTGTGGACGAGCCGTCAAAGTGGAGCGTCCAATAGGGCACGTCAATTGCATAGATTTCAGGGCCTTCGAGCTCTTCCTCGATCACGGGCTCGTGGCTGTTATCGGGGAACTGTGCCAACAGATCCGCTACCGCCTGCGACTTGATCGCTCGCGGTCGCACGCATGTGATATCATATTGAGAGATGGTCATGTACCATTTTTCCAATCTCCCGCCAGGAGTAGTGTGAGTTAGCAAATATCGTATGGGGTCGCTCTTGGTGACCACTACTACTTTGTGTGATGCAAAATAGTGTCTCAGCTTCTCTATCACAATGAATAAGGCAAGGCAATGACGTTCGATGTCTGTGTACCTTGATTCAGCATGCTGCACGATGCGAGAGATGTAGTAGATAGGTCTCTCTTGGCCTTCATATTCCTGAGCCAAGAGCGCTCCTATAGATCTCCTTGTTGATGTCAGATATAGCAGAAGCGGTGATCCCAGTTGAGGTGCGATCATTATTTTCGAGGATGTCAGCAAATCCTTCAGCTTTTCGAATGCAGCTTCGTGCTCCGGAGCCCAGTTGTACACGGCGTCCTTCTTAAGAAGAGTACTAAAACAACATGTTATTTCGGCAATCGCTGGGATGAATCTTCGCAGATAGGATAGCTTTCCTAAAAATGTCTTCAATGCACTCTGGTTATGGGGCGGCGTCATGCTGGTTATGGCTGATACTTTCGCAGGGTCAGGCTCGTTTCCTTGGCGATGGACTACGCATCCCAAGAACTTCCCTGATGTTACCCCAAATGCGCATTTCATGGGATTCATCTTTAGTTGAAAGCGTCTACATCTGTTGAACACCTTCCGTAGATCTGCGAGGTGATCTGCTCCGCGCTTGGATTTAACCACCAGGTCATCCACATAGAATTCCACTTCTTTGTGCATCATGTCGTGGAATAGAGCCATCATGGCCCGCTGATAAGTCGCACCCGCGTTCTTAAGACCGAACGGCATCACTGTGTAGTTGAACACCCCCACCGGAGTGATGAATGCAGTTTTCCGCGCGTCTTCGGGGTCCATCTTGATCTGGTTGTACCCGCTGAAACCATCCATAAAGCTGAACATACGGTGGCCCGGTGTTGAATCGATAAGCAAATCGATGTTGGGCAGTGGAAAGTTGTAGATACTGCTTTCTGACATGACGGCCACGTGGCGGCCATCCAGCACACCATATTGTGCTCCACACACACAGGATCACCAGCCGAGCTGATCCATGTGGGGGCTGCGAGACAGAGCCCTCGCATACCACTGCACGGGACTTGTAGGGACTTAGTGGTTTGGAGGCTAGAGTAAGCCCTGTCGCGTGCGAGCCGAACCCGCACGCGACCTTTAGTAACTGTTTTGAGAGATTTATGGCACGAGCTCCATAAACCCGGTCAACCCGGTCAAACCCGGTCAACCTCGTAACGGTTCCGGTATTCGCGCACCACGTGCTCTAACGGTTCCTATATACTCGGACGAACGTGCCGTTATGGTTAAGCTAATTAAGCCGCCATTAATGGGCGCATTAACCACACTACAACGGTCACGTTCTCCAGTATATATATATCGTCAACCTTTCCATACAAAGGAGGACACACGGCCATACGCGGAAGCTCTGCCAAACCTCTGTCTCTCTCTCAGACATTGCTACTGACTTACTCTCTCCCTACACACACCCCTATTCTTCCTGTGCGATCCTTGATCCACTACACACGGTGCACACGGAGGTCTCCCCGCCGGAATCTCTTGTGCACATTTTGGTGAACCCGACGTGAACTTACCAGCAAAAGCAACCATGTCTCAGGAGGATGATGTCAGCAACCGTTCACCTTCCACCGAAACTCCCTCGGGAGACGAGACCCGGCGTACCCCGACGACTCCCGGCGAAGCACCGACGTTAGAGTCTCTGGACGCCACCGTCCAGAGTCAGGCGAAAGCTCTCAAATCCCAATCTGCGCAGCTAGAACAAATCTTGGCTGTTCTAGGCACCCTCGCGCCGAATCCTCCACCGGCTGCCGCTATCCCTCAAGGAGGAGGAACCCCTACCGCTCCAGGATTGGGAGTGCCATCCACACCTCCCAACCCTCATCTGCAGACTCCGCCGTCGGCTGCGCAACTGCCTTCGGTTCAAGGATCAACGGCACAGATGCTGCCTCCTGCTGCTCACGCTCCTCAGCCCTCGGCTTTGGCGTCTAATCCAACTCTGCAGTACCCTTTGCCTCCCCCAATGATGATCTGGGGAAACGCGGGTACTCAGTATGCTCCCAATCCTCCAGCGGCATATGTGTCACCACCGCCCACGGTGACCCCTCCAGCAACTGCCGAGGGTAGCATTCCAGAGTGCATGACGTCTTTACAAAAGCGCGTGGACACCATCCTGGCTCATCAGTCATTCGCGGATACTATTATCCCGAAGCTAGACAATGATCCACCTATTCCACGAGAGATCTATCTCATGCCTAAGCCGGCGGGGTACAAGGCTCCCAAATGGGATAAGTTCGAGGACGTCAATGGAAACGCTCATGAGCATGTCATGCGTTTCATCGACGTCATGGGTCCGTTCGGAGCCGATCCCAAACTACTGATGCGGGAGTTCCCAAAATCCCTTGGGAACGTAGCATACAAATGGTACTGGACATTGGAGGCCGGATCCGTGAAGACTTGGGACGACATGGTCCAAAAGTTCTATACCAAGTTCTTTCAAATGGAGGGAAGATGCCAAGGAAAAGCCGCCTCCACGCGAAGAGGCGCCACGTATCGCATATCATAGAAAGAATGTGTACACCTTGAAGAGGATCGCGAAGCATGACCCCGAGGGCAAGGAGATAGAGAGCTTCTACGCTAATGGGAAGAAATGCTATCGCATATGAAGGTGCGCGGGGATGTCCTCACACGGGCATGGGGATGTCCCTGGGCAAATCAATCAAATCGAGCAAGTCGCGCTAACGGAAGAGCCAACACAAGGCACTCCAGACGAGAAACTCAAAGAAGCGCCTGAATGCATGGAAGACAGGCCAAGACCGCAAAAGCAAGAACTAAAGGAAGTATTCCTCAGCCCGAACGAGGAAAAGAAAAGGCCGGTCTTCTTGAGCGCGGACCTCACAAGCGAAGAGGAACAAGGACTACTGCAGCTCCTGACTGAGTACAAGGACGTGTTCGCATGGGAATATGATGAGATGCCAGGTCTGGATACAAGCATCACCATGCACCGTTTAGACATCATCCCAGGGTCTAAACCGGTCAAGCAAAGCACCAGAAGCTTCAGGCCAGAACTCAACGTGAAGATCAAACAGGAGATCGTCAAACTCCTAGATGCCAAATTCATAGAGCCAAATCATCATCCCACATGGCTGGCCAACATCGTGCCGGTGGTGAAGAAGAACGGACAGCTCCGCATCTGCGTGGACTTCCGAGATCTCAATCGCTTCTGCCCTAAGGACGATTTCCCACTGCCCAACATCGATTTGCTTATCGACTCAACAGCAGGCCATCGCATGTTCAGTTTCATGGACGGTTTCAGCGGATACAATCAAATCAAGATGGATCCCGATGATGCGCGGAAAACTGCATTTATCACTCCTGTGGGGGTATTCAACTACACGGTGATGCCGTTCGGTCTTAAGAACGCGGGCGCAACCTATCAGCGGGCCATGATGGCTCTATTCCACGACATGATTCACAAAGAGGTGGAATTTTATGTGGATGACCTGGTGGTCAAATCCAAGCACGAAGCGGATCACCTTGCAGACCTGCGAAAGGTGTTCAACAGATGCAGGAGCTTTCAACTGAAAATGAACCCCATGAAATGCGCGTTCGGCGTGACCTCGGGGAAGTTCTTGGGATGTGTAGTCCATCGCCAGGGGATCGAGCCTGACCCTGCGAAAGTGTCGGCCATCACCAGCATGACGCCTCCCCACAATCAAAGTACCTTGAAGACGTTCTTGGGAAAGCTGTCGTATCTGCGGAGATTCATTCCAGCAATTGCAGAAATCACATGCTGTTTCAGCACTCTTCTTAAGAAGGACGCCGCATACAACTGGGCTCCGGACCATGAGGCCGCATTCGAAAAGCTGAAAGAATTACTCACATCCTCAAAGATAATGATCGCGCCTCAATTGGGATCACCGCTTCTGCTATATCTCACATCAACAAGGAGATCTATAGGAGCACTCTTGGCTCATGAGTACGAAGGTCAAGAGAGGCCCATCTACTATATCTCTCGCATTGTGCAGCATGCTGAATCAAGGTACACAGACATCGAACGTCACTGCCTTGCCTTATTCTTTGTGATAGAAAAGTTGAGACACTATTTTGCATCACACAAAGTAGTGGTGGTCACCAAGAGCGACCCCATAAGATATTTGCTAACTCACACTACTCCGGGTGGGAGACTGGCGAAATGGTACATGACCATCTCTCAATACGATATCACATGCGTAAAACCAAGAGCGATCAAGTCGCAGGCGGTAGCGGATCTGCTGGCACAGTTTCCCGACAACAGCCATGAACCTGTGATCGAAGAAGAGCTCGAAGGCCCTGAAATCTACGCAATCGACGTGCCCTATTGGACCCTCCACTTCGACGGTTCGTCAACCAGGAAGGGCGGAGGCATTGGGATAGTCTTGACAAAACCAGATGGGGATGTCGTACAGATGTCCGCAAAGCTCAACTTCACAGTCACAAACAACGAAGCGGAATACGAGGCTCTTATCGCGGGGCTCCGTGCGGCAAAGGCCTTAGAAGTGAGCAACTTAACAGTCATGGGAGACTCCAAGCTGATTGTTAAGCAAGCCTCGGGCGAATATGGTTTGAAGGAGATCAACCTCCTGTCTTATCGTACTCTAGTACAGAAACTGATGCAACAATTCTGCGATGTGAAGTACGAGCACAAGCCTCGAGCAGACAACAGGCACGCAGACGCCTTAGCAACTCTGGGATCTAAGGTCAGCATAGACAAGTGCCCTGCAAGGATTTCCATCGAGGTGCGAACTTCGTCAGCATTAGCAGAAGGTGCGTGCGACGACGAACACATGGATGATGCAGACTGGCGGAAAGCAATCCTGCAAGCCATTACGAAAGGCACCAGCAGCGAAAGCTGGGCACTCACAAAAGGATACTGCATCCACGACAACACCCTTTACTACAAGGGTCCTGGAGGAATACTCATGCGGTGTGTCTCCGAGCAAGAGGGACAACAGCTGTTAGAAAAGATTCACCAACACGCTTGCGGAGAAAGCGAGGTGTCAATCTACAGAAAGGCTCAGAGATATGGCATTCATTGGCCAGGCATGTCAACAGCCGCAGCCCTGATACAAGGGAAGTGCGAAAATTGCGCGCTAATCAAAGACTCTCTACTCGTCGCCCTAACCGATGACGACACGGACTGGAGGAAGCCACTGTTCGATTTCCTCACCCACGGCACCATGCCCGAATCAAGAAAAGAGGCCGAAAAATTGAAAAGGAAAGCGTCTCGATACGTGGTACAGGAAAACCTGCTTTGGCGAAGAGGTCACGAGGGCAACTTGCTGCGATGCCTAGACGGCAGAGAAGCACAAGAAGTTATGGACCTTTCTCATCAGGTGGAGCATCAAGGAGGTGCGAAATTATGCAGACAGCTCCTCTCAATCGGATACTTCTGGCCCACCATGGAAGTCGATTGCCGCACCAAAGTGCGACGCTGCCAAGAATGCCAATTCAAAGGGAACCTAGTGCACGCTCCCGCCGTGGACTTACATGCATTAGGGACGCCATGGCCATTTCACACATGGGCTCTAGACTTCATCGGTCCCATCCGACCGACGTCGCATGGGAACCATTTCATTCTCACCGCAACCGAGCTGTTCACCAAGTGGGTGGAAGCAATACCACTAAAGACGGCAAATGCGCTAGCTGTGGTCAATTTCATTCAGGAAAGCATCATATGCAGGTTCGGAATCCCAAACACCATTCTTTCAGATAACGGTACTCCTTTTGTTAATCGCCAGGTAGCTGCGAAATTAGCGGAGTACAACGTCAGGCAGATATGTTCTACCCCCTACTACCCAAAGGGAAACGGACAGGCCGAAGCGACTAACAAGACGCTGTTGAGAATATTGAGCAAAATGGTCGCAGACGATCACAAGAAGTGGGCCGACTCTCTCAGCATAGCTCTGTGGGCCTACAGAACTTCTCCAAGGACACCCACAGGGGCCTCGCCATTTCTGCTATGTTATGGGGCCGAAGCTGTGGTACCTGCGGAGGTCAGAGTCAACTCGGCAAGGCTAGCCTTTCATGCACTCTATGAAAATCAACGCGATCATGACTTAATCTTGCTGGAAGAAAAGCGAGAACAAGCCAAAAGGACTAACAAGCGGTACCAGGAAAGAATCGCTCGCGCCTACAACAAGACAGTCCAGCGAAGGGATTTCGCAGTCGGAGATCTGGTCTTGCGCGCATCCGACCACTGCATGCGAGAAGCAACTCACCCAAAGTTTGCAGCTAATTGGGAAGGACCCTTCGAAGTCACAGACGTCTTCGATAGTGGCTACTGCAGCATACGAAGGTTGCACGGTACCGCCTCAACTCCCAGTTCAATCAATATGCGCTGGATCAAGAAGTACTATCCCTGACTTCTCTCATTTCATACGTTTTACGATAACGTGTTTAATGTCTCATGTGGCTATGATTTACGCAACCTCCTCTCCCATATGAGAGGATTGTAATCCCATCTCTCCCATATGAGAGCATTATAATAAAAGAATTCTCCCAAATGAGAAGTTCATATTTTTAGCTGTTTATGTTGCTCTAGTTAATTTGTTATTACTGTTGACAATGGTTTATGCGCTGCAACAGCAATTTATACAAACTGCGATCTTAAGTGATCATCTAAGCCTATCTCTAACGATAGCAGCCAATGCAATACGATCTTAAGTGATCATCTAAGCCTATCTCTAACGATAGCAGCCAATGCAATATGATCTTAAGTGATCATCTAAGCCTATCTCTAACGATAGCAGCCAATGCAAATGCGATCTTAATTGATCATCTAAGCCTATCCCTAACGATAGCAACCAATACAAATGCGATCTTAAGAGATCATCTAAGCCTATTTCTAACGATAGCAGCCAATGCAATACGATCTTAAGTGATCATCTAAGCCTATCTCTAACGATAGCAGCCAATGCAAATGCGATCTTAATTGATCATCTAAGCCTATCTCTAACGATAGCAATCAATACAAATGCGATCTTAAGAGATCATCTAAGCCTATCTCTAACGATAGCAGCCAATGCAAATACGATCTCAAGTGATCATCTAAGCCTATCTCTAACGATAGCAGCCAATGCAATGCGATCTTAATTGATCATCTAAAGCCTATCTGTCACGATAGCAGCCGACGCAAATGCGATCTTAATTGATCATCTAAAGCCTATCTCTCGCGATAGCAGCCAATTCAAATGCGATCTTAATTGATCTCGTAAAGCCTATCTCTTACGATAGCGGCCAAGCACGAATGCGATCTTAAGTGATCATCTAAAGCCTATCTCTCGCGATAGCAGCCAATTCAAATGCGATCTTAATTGATCTCGTAAAGCCTATCTTTTACGATAGCAGCCAAACGCAAATACGGTCTCAATTGATCATCTGAGCATATCTCTCAAAATAATGGTCTATGCAAGCGCGATCTCAAGCCTATCTGTTACGATAGCAACTTATATGCGAAGTGATTTTCGACTGATTACCAAAGCCTCTGTTACGATGGCAACGCATGCACAAAAATGATCTTACTGGATCTTCTAAAAGTCTATCTGTTGCGATAGCAATTTATGCGAGAAGCGATCTCAAGCAGTTAGCTAATAAAGCCTATCTTTTGTGATAGCAATTCGCACCATTTAATGATCTTAATTGATCTGCTAAAAACTATCTGTTACGATAGCAATGTTGTAAACATAATCTTAAATAGTTTACAATGGCCAATTGCAAGCCCATCCGCCGAGATGGCACAGATGCGAAGATACGATCTCGAACGATCTAGCAAAACACCCGCGAATCAATATATCGCAGATGCGAAACAATTACATAGCATTATGCAAGGCGAAATGTGCCGAAACGCATGCGAAATTGTATTTGTTGTAAAGAGACAGCAGATAATACAGAAGACTATTTATCATTACGAGTCAAATGACTTACAATTTATCTGTCTAGATAGCAGCTTACAAACGAAAAGCTCGAATCTAACTACGCAGCCAACATGGCTTAGAATACATTCGAAAAGTGGCTGGTAAGCCAGCAGAGACGCAGTACGGAAACCCGGACTGCAAAGGATGAACCCACCGGTTTCAAAAACCGGCTACGCAAAGCCCAGATCTGCGGGTGAACATCTGTAGCAGAGGGGATCTTGCTCTAAAAGAGCCACATGAAGCCATACGCTCGAGATCCCGCTATCCGACAAGACCGTTGTCAGATATGCACCCCATAACATTTGCCCAAGGAGCCACCGGTTCCGGCGATCCACAGGCAAGCAGAAGCTCCAAAGGGCAAGGGCTCCTTGTAGACGGGGATGAACGCGACGGTTCGTCACCCCGGGCTCACAAACATGAAAGTGACGGATTCTTCTTCGGAGATGCTGAAGAAGAATTCCGCCGTTCATTACGAGACGGTAGCACGGTCACTTCGGCGCTGCACCTCGCCACGAGGCGGCCGGAAACATGACCTGCACACATAATACACGAAGAAACTTCTTCGAATACGCATGAGATATTATCTGCATCTTCTTTATGATGGTTATAAAGAGCAATAAGCCTCATAAAGTGGATCTTGGAAACTATTTCTATAGCACAAAGCGCAAAATCAGGATTCAAAGCTTGAAGTTGCCATGAATCAACCAAAAACAAGCGTTGAAGCCAGCAGTCGTAAGGACTCACGGCAAAGCACATGTTTGGGATGAAGAACCCAAATAACAAAGACAGGGTTTATATAGACCCTGTACAGACTCTTCGGTTGCCCAAGATAAGTCAGCAAAATTCAAAAAGAGGGTAAGTTCAATCACTTACGCCTTGAAAAGCGGTAACAATCAATTACCCTACTAAAGGCTACGCCGATTCAGTTGCGTATCCTAATAAATGACGGATAGTCATGATTCGGATGGACTTCCCAACGGAAGCGTGCTTATCTGCCGATAAATTAGCGCGAAAATCAAGCAAAGAATCAATTGCTGATGTCATAATTGGATATGCACAGAAATGTCCAATCAAATCCCGAAAAAGGGGCAAAACGGGCAAATTCATTGTTCGTTGTTGAAAAAAAAAGGGGGGGAGAAACCCTAGCAACATTACATTAATGTTCAAAATGTTACATTAATGTTTCAGCTATTTCTGCAAGATTCGAAAAATCAAAGCAAATTCTTAATTAAGGAGTCTTGGGGCGCGAACTGCTCGCTCAGCCTCTCCACCTGTGCCACTTCTTGCTTCAGTTTCTCGCACCTGGCATTCATCTCATGATACAGCTTTAGAGCTTCATCAACCTTTTGCTTCTGCTGCTCCACCTTCTGCATCTCGACTGCGAGATTCTGGTGACCGAGCTTCAAAGTCACGGCCGCGCGGATCAGCGTGACTCTGTCCTTCAGAAACTTAAAGCCCAGTCTGCCTTGGACTTTGGTCACGAGGTTCTGGCACATGCCACATAGCAGTTCAGCACTCTGGACCGAAATGGTCGCAGGCGTAGCCGCAGACAGCTGCTCCAGTATCCAAATGGCTTCAGTAAGGAACAGCCTCCTGTCAAAGGGCCCGATCTCCAGAGATCTCACAAACGAGCGAGGGTACCTGAGACGCATTCGGACCACCCAGTCTACGTCGGTTTGCTTCAAACCTGAGGAGATGTCAAAAAATAAGTTATGATGTCAAAAGTTCGCAAGCGAATAATGTGACGCGCGAACAGTAAAGCTCTACTTACCAGTTCCTTCCAGAATCTCATGAAGAGAAGGAATGCGCGCTGCAGGGGCAGTTGAAGACTGTCCTCGCTCCATAGCTCTCCTATCAGCTACGAGCTCTAATCTCTCGTAGTCGGGAGGAAGAATGTAGGCCGCGCCGGCTGCGACTACATTCCCAACCTGCGAGCCCCAAAAGCCCCACGCAGGAATGGGTGCCTCTGACTCAGTCATTGCCGGAGTCGAAGAGACAGCCGTAGTCGCTTGTTGAAGGACACTCTCGGATGCGGAAGCGTTAGCAGCAGGTGTCCTTACCTCGTCAGCACTAGCATGGACATCTTCATCCATCAACACAGTGTCAGCTCCAGCATCGTCGGAAAGCTCGATGATGTCCTCACAAGGCACACCCGCGTGGTCAGCAGCTGCGACGGGCTTCTCGGTATGGGAGCTCAGAATTGGAACATAGGGCACAGAAGGCCGACTTCCCTGCTCCAGCTCAGGTTCCTCAGCATGACCTGCGACATTAGAAACGATGATATGAGGTAACTTGCGCTATAAGTTATTCTGCTATCTTTACTAAAAGCTAAGAATAAGCACCTCCACGCGAAGGTGGGATTGGGGTATCTTCGTCATACACTAAGGACGTGGAACCATACCCTATCAGTGTATCCTCACTACGCAAGTCTGTAAGGGGAGCGTGACCTGGGATGCGAATAAACCAGTCATGACTTTGCCTCAAGTTGCTAAAGCCTAGTACATGCGTATCACTCAAATGATTACCTGAAGGTTCCCCGCATCTGTCTACTAACCAACGGCGAATGTCACCCTTTGACACGCCATGCTTTAACGCACCCACAATAACATCTCTATAAGATACTGCGAGATTGAAGATCTCACCTTTATCACCGCCTGCGATTTCCTCGAAATCCGCTCGGACTTGCTCTAGGGCTGCTGCATCCTCTCCGAGAATCTCATCTTCCTCCTCCGCATGAGGAGCCACTTCTTCGGGAAGCTCGTCCTCCTCGACAGTTGGACGCGCTAAGTCGTCAACATGCCGCTCTTCGAGGCTCCGCTGCTTCACACGCTCAAGCTCCTCTTCTTCCCGACGCCTTCTTCTCTCAGCAGCCTCCGCGGCTGTCTTACGGGACTCAGCCAGAATGTCCTCGCTTATGGGATCATCTGGGATGCCAGAATGGACATCCCTCTTTTGCCTCTTGGCCGCGAGGCCGCCAGCGGTCTCATCATCATCGTCATCTGCGAATACACGAATGGTTTAAAGAAAAGAAGTGCAAAGAAGTTACGATGACGGGAAATGAAGTGCGACGGAGGTACCTCCTAGTTCTTCCTCATGCATCACAACTGCTGCTTCTTCTTCTTCATCACTTGCTTGGGGCTCCTGCCTCTCTTCATCCCCCTCTTGATCGAAGGGAACGAAAGACTCAACTGCGAGCTCTTTCCGCGCTTTGCTGGGCATGCGACCTTTGCCTTTGTCCTTGATAGAAAGGGACCTCACTGAAGGAGAAGCTGGGGCACTTCGAGGGGAAGACTAAAACCCTAAAGGTCAGACGGCACGACTCTAGGGGTTTTAGGTCATAATGATACGCACGGGGGCTGAACTTACCCGTATTTGAATTGGTGCGTGGCGGCGACGCGTATGTTGGTTTCCGCGCATGGAAGACTATACGGCTATGAATCTTCACGCGCAGAAAGGGGGCTAATGTATATACTGCTTTCTGACATGACAGATCTCGGCCACGTGGCGGCCATCCAGCACACCATATTGTGCTCCACACACACAGGATCACCAGCCGAGCTGATCCATGTGGGGGCTGCGAGACAGAGCCCTCGCATACCACTGCACGGGACTTGTAGGGACTTAGTGGTTTGGAGGCTAGAGTAAGCCCTGTCGCGTGCGAGCCGAACCCGCACGCGACCTTTAGTAACTGTTTTGAGAGATTTATGGCACGAGCTCCATAAACCCGGTCAACCCGGTCAAACCCGGTCAACCTCGTAACGGTTCCGGTATTCGGGCACCACGTGCTCTAACGGTTCCTATATACTCGGACGAACGTGCCGTTATGGTTAAGCTAATTAAGCCGCCATTAATGGGCGCATTAACCACACTACAACGGTCACGTTCTCCAGTATATATATATCGTCAACCTTTCCATACAAAGGAGGACACACGGCCATACGCGGAAGCTCTGCCAAACCTCTGTCTCTCTCTCAGACATTGCTACTGACTTACTCTCTCCCTACACACACCCCTATTCTTCCTGTGCGATCCTTGATCCACTACACACGGTGCACACGGAGGTCTCCCCGCCGGAATCTCTTGTGCACAAAAGTCATCCTTTGGGCAGAAGCGATTGAGATCTCGGAAGTCCACACAGATGCGGAGCTGTCCGTTCTTTTTCACTACTGGCACGATGTTGGCCAGCCATGTGGTATGATGATTCGGCTCTATGAATTTGGCATCCAGGAGTTTGACAATCTCCTGCTTGATTTTTACGTTAAGCTCCGGCCTGAAGCTCCTTGTGCTCTGCTTTACCGGTTTAGACCCTGGGATGATGTCTAAACGGTGCATGGTGATGCTCGTATCCAGACCTGGCATCTCATCATACTCCCATGCGAACACATCCTTGTATTCGGTCAGGAGTTGTAGCAATCCTTGCTCCTCCTCGCTCACGAGATCCGCACTTAGAAAGACTGGCCTTTTCTTTTCCTCGTTCGGGCTGAGGAACACTTCCTTTAGTTCTTGCTTTTGTGGTCTTGGCCTGTCTTCCATGCATTCAGGCGCTTCTTTGAGATTCTCATCTGGAGTGCTCTGCATTGGCTCTTCTGTTAGCGCAATTTGCTCGATTTGATTGATTTGCCCGGGGATATCCCCATGCCCGTGTGAGGACATCCCCGCGCACCTTCATATGCGATAGCATTTCTTCCCATTGGCGTAGAATCTCTCTATCTCCTTGCCCTCGGGGTCATGCTTTGCGATTCTCTTTAGAGTATACACATTCTTCCGATGGTATGCGATACGCGGCGCCTCTTCGCGTGTAGGCGGCTTATCCTTGGCATCTTCCCTTGTCACCATTACTCCCGCAGGTGACTGGTCCTTGATGTCCTCCCAGAGAGGCAAAGGAGTAGGGTTGAATGGTCCCGGTGTTTGTTCGTCCGCCATCTCGGTAAACCACACCGCCTCGCTAAGATATGCTTCATCCAGGTTGGGATTCGTTGAAGCCGGTATCTCGACTACTCTGTCGTTCCAGATAGCTTTCATAACTTGGTGAGTTGTTGAAGGAATCGCATCGAAGCGATGAATCCAGGCTCGACCAATAATCATATGGTATGTAGTGTTCGCGTCTATGACATAGAACTTTGCTGAGCACTTGATTTTGCCAATCTGAACGCCCAGGCGGATCCATCCGATCGTCATTCTAGAGTCGCTTCCGAATCCCATCAGCGGAGATGGACGCCTGACGATCTTATGTTCGGGGATCCCTGCTAGCTTTAGTGTGTGGAGCGAAACGACGTTGACCGCCGCCCCGCCATCGACGAATGCTCGTTTGAACTCGACGCCGTTGATGATGGCTGTCACGTACAGAGGCCTCTGGTGGCTCGCATCTGTCTTCTTGTCGCTGGCAGAAAAGGTCATAATCTTTTCTGTAGAGCGAGACGCCCTGATGACTTTCCCGTTGGATACTACAAGATCCTCCTCGTAGTCTTCCGCTATTCTCAAGATCGCTTTCGTCATATCTGTCCGGCATTTCTCCGAGAAATTCATCTCGTCGAAGAATCTGCTGAAGCCATGCGACCCTTTCATCCGATCGGCACGTGCATCCTCCGTGTCCATGCTGTAGTCTTCGTCTTCATGGACCTCGGCAACGATGGGTAGACCATCCTCTGCGACTTCTTCCAAGTCGACGATCGAGATCATGGCGACCTCTTTTCCTTTCGAGCCCTGCTCCGCATGAGCAGGAAGCGGGTTGTTGCGCACATCCTTCCGGTGATCGCTGACGATAAGCTCGCCATTCTTCATCTTCTGGTCGAATGCGAACCTGAGCTTCTTGCATTCAGCCGTGGGGTGCATGACCTTGCCGTGGTACTCGCACCACTTGGGGTCTCTCACCATCTCCTTGGAGGGTATTTTCTCGAGTGGCGGTAGGACACCGTCCTTACGCCACTGTCTGCAGAGGTCGCTTGCCTCCTCTATCGAGCATGGTAGGGGTGGTACGTCAAAGTTCACAACCTTCGCTTGCTTCTGGGGTGAAACTGTATTGACCTCAGCTTCACGTCCCCTCTTGTAACTGAATCTCCCGATCATGTAGGTGGTGGCGCTCGGAGGTCGCTCCGGAGCGTTCTTCTTTTTCTGTCTCTCGACTATAGGCTCGATGTTCTTCGTGCATTCAATTAACTTTGAAAACGTAGGTGTTTGCAAATTACTGAGCATACCTTTGTATTCATCTCGCATGCACTGCAGGCATATCTCTACGAGTCGGCTTTCGAGCATTGGATCTTTGCACTCCAAGGATTTCGCCCTGAATTTCTTGATGAAAGTGATCCCGTCCTCCTCGCGCTTCTGATACATCCGCGAGAGATGAATCATTGTCACCTTTTCTTCCATCTGGAAGAATTTGGTGTAGAACTTCTGGACCATGTCGTCCCAAGTCTTCACGGATCCGGCTTCCAACGTTCGGTACCACTTGTACGCCACGTTCCCTAAAGATTTTGGGAACTCTCGCATCAGCAGTTTGGGATCGGCTCCGTATGGTCCCATGACATCAATGAAACGCATGACATGTTCATGGGCATTTCTGTTGACATCCTCGAACTTGTCCCATTTAGGAGCTTTGTACCCCGCGGGGTTAGTCATGAGATAGATCTCCCGTGGGATGGGTGGATCGTTGTCCAGCTTCGGGATAATAGTATCCGCGAATGACTGATGAGCCAGAATATTGTCCACGCGCTTATGCAGAGACGTCATGCACTCTGGAATGCTTCCTTCGGCAGCTGAAGGAGGGGTTGCCGCAGGTGGGGGCGACACATACGCCGTCGAAGGATTGGGGACATATGGACTACTCGCATTGCCCCAAATCGCTGTTGGAGGAGGCAAAGGGTACTGCAAAGTCGGATTAGATGCCAAAGCCGAGGGCTGAGGAGTGTGAGCAGTGAGAGGCAGCGTCTGAGCTGTTGACCCCTGAATCGAAGGCAGCTGCGCAGTTGCCGGTGGAGTTTGCAGATTAGGGTTGGGAGGCGTGGTTGACACTCCTGGTCCCGAAGCAGTAGGGCCTCCTCCTCCTTGAGAGACGGCGGTGGAGGACGAAGGGTTTGGTACAAGGGTACACAGAACGGCCAAGATCCGTTCTAGCTGCTCGGATTGGGCCTTGAGAGCTTTCGCCTGGCCTTGAACAGTGGCGTCCAAAGACTCTAGCGTCGGTGTCTCGCCGGGAGTGGTAGGAGTACGGCGGGTCCCCTCTCCCGAGGCGGTTTCGGTGGAAGGTGATCTGTTGCTGATATCATCCTCCTGAGACATGGTTGCTTTTGCTGGTAAGTTCACGTCGGGTTCACCAAAATGTGCACAAGAGATTCCGGCGGGGAGACCTCCGTGTACACCGTATGTAGAGGATCGAGGATCACACAGGAAGAGTGGGGTTGTGTGTAGGGAGAGAGTAAGTCAGTAGCAATGTCTGAGAGAGAGACAGAGGTTTGGCAGAGCTTCCGCGTATAGCAAGTGTGTTATCCTTTGTATGGAAAGAGTAACGTCCTATATATAGCAGAGAACATGACCGTTGTAGTGTGGTTAATGCGCCCATTGATGGCGGCTTAATTAGCTTAACCATAACGGCACGTTCGTCCGAGTATATAGGGACCGTTACAGCACGTTGTGCGCGAATACCGGAACCGTTACGAGGTTGACCGGGTTTGACCGGATTGACCGGGTTTATGGAGCTCGTGCCATAAATCTCTCAAAACAGTTACTAAAGGTCGCACGCGGGCTTGGCTCGCACGCGACAGGGCTTACTCTAGCCTCCAAACCACAAAGTCCCTACAAGTCCCGTGCAGTGGTATGAGAGGGCTCTGTCTCGCAGCCCCCACATGGATCAGCTCGGCTGGTGATCCAGTGTGTGTGGAGCACAATATGGTGTGCTGGATGGTTGCCACGTGGCCAAGATCTGTCAGCTCAGAAAGCACTATCTACAACATGCTAGTAGAAAGAATAGGGAGGGAAAATGTTACCGTGAAGGTAATGGGTTGTAATGGTTTTGTGAAAATCTTCAAAAACTGATCACGTAGCTGAGCCTACGACACTTTTAGGGTTTGACCAAACGAAGATATTATTTATCAATTCATCTGATAAAAAGAAACTGAACCAGAACCAGCTATAAATACTAATTGACTAAAGACTAATTATCCTAGCACTCCTCTAACAATAAACTAATTATGCTAGAATCCCTAAACAATTAAAATACTTCTGTGCACAAGAGATTCCGGCGGGGAGACCTCCGTGTGCACCGTGTGTAGTGGATCAAGGATCGCACAGGAAGAATAGGGGTGTGTGTAGGGAGAGAGTAAGTCAGTAGCAATGTCTGAGAGAGAGACAGAGGTTTGGCAGAGCTTCCGCGTATGGCCGTGTGTCCTCCTTTGTATGGAAAGGTTGACGATATATATATACTGGAGAACGTGACCGTTGTAGTGTGGTTAATGCGCCCATTAATGGCGGCTTAATTAGCTTAACCATAACGGCACGTTCGTCCGAGTATATAGGAACCGTTAGAGCACGTGGTGCCCGAATACCGGAACCGTTACGAGGTTGACCGGGTTTGACCGGGTTGACCGGGTTTATGGAGCTCGTGCCATAAATCTCTCAAAACAGTTACTAAAGGTCGCGTGCGGGTTCGGCTCGCACGCGACAGGGCTTACTCTAGCCTCCAAACCACTAAGTCCCTACAAGTCCCGTGCAGTGGTATGCGAGGGCTCTGTCTCGCAGCCCCCACATGGATCAGCTCGGCTGGTGATCCTGTGTGTGTGGAGCACAATATGGTGTGCTGGATGGCCGCCACGTGGCCGAGATCTGTCATGTCAGAAAGCAGTATCTACATTAGCCCCCTTTCTGCGCGTGAAGATTCATAGCCGTATAGTCTTCCATGCGCGGAAACCAACATACGCGTCGCCGCCACGCACCAATTCAAATATGGGTAAGTTCAGCCCCCGTGCGTATCATTATGACCTAAAACCCCTAGAGTCGTGCCGTCTGACCTTTAGGGTTTTAGTCTTCCCCTAGAAGCGCCCCAGCTTCTCCTTCAGTGAGGTCCCTTTCTATCAAGGACAAAGGCAAAGGTCGCATGCCCAGCAAAGCGCGGAAAGAGCTCGCAGTTGAGTCTTTCGTTCCCTTCGATCAAGAGGGGGATGAAGAGAGGCAGGAGCCCCAAGCAAGTGATGAAGAAGAAGAAGCAGCAGTTGTGATGCATGAGGAAGAACTAGGAGGTACCTCCGTCGCACTTCATTTCCCGTCATCGTAACTTCTTTGCACTTCTTTTCTTTAAACCATTCGTGTATTCGCAGATGACGATGATGATGAGACCGCTGGCGGCCTCGCGGCCAAGAGGCAAAAGAGGGATGTCCATTCTGGCATCCCAGATGATCCCATAAGCGAGGACATTCTGGCTGAGTCCCGTAAGACAGCCGCGGAGGCTGCTGAGAGAAGAAGGCGTCGGGAAGAAGAGGAGCTTGAGCGTGCCTCGAAGAGCGGCATGTTGACGACTTAGCGCGTCCAACTGTCGAGGAGGACGAGCTTCCCGAAGAAGTGGCTCCTCATGCGGAGGAGGAAGATGAGATTCTCGGAGAGGATGCAGCAGCCCTAGAGCAAGTCCAAGCGGATTTCGAGGAAATCGCAGGCGGTGATAAAGGTGAGATCTTCAATCTCGCAGTATCTTATAGAGATGTTATTGTGGGTGCGTTAAAGCATGGCGTGTCAAAGGCTGAAATTCGCCGTTGGTTAGTAGACAAATGCGGGGAACCTTCAGGTAATCATTTGAGTGATACGCATGTACTAGGCTTTAGCAACTTGAGGCAAAGTCATGACTGGTTTATTCGCATCCCAGGTCACGCTCCCCTTACAGACTTGCGTAGTGAGGATACACTGATAGGGCATGGTTCCACGTCCTTAGTGTATGACGAAGATACCCCAATCCCACCTTCGCGTGGAGGTGCTTATTCTTAGCTTTTAGTAAAGATAGCAGAATAACTTATAGCGCAAGTTACCTCATATCATCGTTTCTAATGTCGCAGGTCATGCTGAGGAACCTGAGCTGGAGCAGGGAAGTCGGCCTTCTGTGCCCTATGTTCCAATTCCGAGCTCCCATACCGAGAAGCCCGTCGCATCTGCTGACCACGCGGGTGTGCCTTGTGAGGACATCATCGAGCTTTCCGACGATGCTGGAGCTGACACTGTGTTGATGGATGAAGATGTCCATGCTAGTGCTGACGAGGTAAGGACACCTGCTGCTAACGCTTCCGCATCCGAGAGTGTCCTTCAACAAGCGACTACGGCTGTCTCTTCGACTCCGGCAATGACTGAGTCAGAGGCACCCATTCCTGCGTGGGGCTTTTGGGGCTCGCAGGTTGGGAATGTAGTCGCAGCCGGCGCGGCCTACATTCTTCCTCCCGACTACGAGAGATTAGAGCTCGCAGCTGATAGGAGAGCTATGGAGCGAGGACAGTCTTCAACTGCCCCTGCAGCGCGCATTCCTTCTCTTCATGAGATTCTGGAAGGAACTGGTAAGTAGAGCTTTACTGTTCGCGCGTCACATTATTCGCTTGCGAACTTTTGACATCATAACTTATTTTTTGACATCTCCTCAGGTTTGAAGCAAACCGACGTAGACTGGGTGGTCCGAATGCGTCTCAGGTACCCTCACTCGTTTGTGAGATCTCTGGAGATCGGGCCCTTTGACAGGAGGCTGTTCCTTACTGAAGCCATTTGGATACTGGAGCAGCTGTCTGCGGCTACGCCTGCGACCATTTCGGTCCAGAGTGCTGAACTGCTATGTGGCATGTGCCAGAACCTCGTGACCAAAGTCCAAGGCAGACTGGGCTTTAAGTTTCTGAAGGACAGAGTCACGCTGATCCGCGCGGCCGTGACTTTAAAGCTCGGTCACCAGAATCTCGCAGTCGAGATGCAGAAGGTGGAGCAGCAGAAGCAAAAGGTTGATGAAGCTCTAAAGCTGTATCATGAGATGAATGCCAGGTGCGAGCAACTGAAGCAAGAAGTGGCACAGGTGGAGAGGCTGAGCGAGCAGTTCGCGCCCCAAGACTCCTTAATTAAGAATTTGCTTTGATTTTTCTAATCTTGCAGAAATAGCTGAAACATTAATGTAACATTTTGAACATTAATGTAATGTTGCTAGGGTTTCTCCCCCCCCCTTTTTTTTTTCAACAACGAACAATGAATTTGCCCGTTTTGCCCCTTTTTCGGGATTTGATTGGACATTTCTGTGCATATCCAATTATGACATCAGCAATTGATTCTTTGCTTGATTTTCGCGCTAATTTATCGGCAGATAAGCACGCTTCTGTTGGGAAGTCCATCCGAATCATGACTATCCGTCATTTATTAGGATACGCAACTGAATCAGCGTAGCCTTTAGTAGGGTAATTGATTGTTACCGCTTTTCAAGGCGTAAGTGATTGAACTTACCCTCTTTTTGAATTTTGCTGACTCATCTTGGGCAACCGAAGAGTCTGTACAGGGTCTATATAAACCCTGTCTTTGTTATTTGGGTTCTTCATCCCAAACATGTGCTTTGCCGTGAGTCCTTACGACTGCTGGCTTCAACGCTTGTTTTTCGTTGATTCATGGCAACTTCAAGCTTTGAATCCTGAGTTTGCGCTTTGTGCTATAGAAATAGTTTCCAAGATCCACTTTATGAGGCTTATTGCTCTTTATAACCATCATAAAGAAGATGCAGATAATATCTCATGCGTATTCGAAGAAGTTTCTTCGTGTATTATGTGTGCAGGTCATGTTTCCGGCCGCCTCGTGGCGAGGTGCAGCGCCGAAGTGACCGTGCTACCGTCTCGTAATGAACGGCGGAATTCTCCTCCAGCATCCCTGGAGGAGAATTTCTTGCCTCTTCGTTCTTGAACTCAGGGTGCTCGTCAATGCCCTTGTCAATCATGACAAGGAATCCATCACCAGAGGAATGACTGCTTCCCCTGTTTTGCAGAGTAGCATCCGTCGGGACAGGAAGCTCCTCCGGCACCTATCTTGATCAGACAGAGGCTTCTGTCATTCCTTGGGGTCTTGGGCGTATCGCATCCCTGACCTCGCTGCTAGGGATGTAGCAAATGACAAGTTGATCTCTTCGCGGCAGCATCCCTTTTGCTATAGATCTTTGGCCGCAGATCTGCGTGTTGAACTGCCGGTGTTAGGACCGGTGGGCTCCTCCTTTTCTTAGTCGGGAGTTCCCTAGTGTCTCTGCTGGCTTACCAGCCACTTTTCGAATGTATTGTAAGCCGTGTTGGCTGCGTAGTTAGATTCGAGCTTTTCGTTTGTAAGCTGCTATCTAGACAGATAAATTGTAAGTCATTTGACTCGTAATGATAAATAGTCTTCTGTATTATCTGCTGTCTCTTTACAACAAATACAATTTCGCATGCGTTTCGGCACATTTCGCCTTGCATAATGCTATGTAATTGTTTCACATCTGCGATATATTGATTCGCGGGTGTTTTGCTAGATCGTTCGAGATCGTATCTTCGCATCTGTGCCATCTCGGCGGATGGGCTTGCAATTGGCCATTGTAAACTATTTAAGATTATGTTTACAACATTGCTATCGTAACAGATAGTTTTTAGCAGATCAATTAAGATCATTAAATGGTGCGAATTGCTATCACAAAAGATAGGCTTTATTAGCTAACTGCTTGAGATCGCTTCTCGCATAAATTGCTATCGCAACAGATAGACTTTTAGAAGATCCAGTAAGATCATTTGTGTGCATGCGTTGCCATCGTAACAGAGGCTTTGGTAATCAGTCGAAAATCACTTCGCATATAAGTTGCTATCGTAACAGATAGGCTTGAGATCGCGCTTGCATAGACCGTTATTTTGAGAGATAGGCTCAGATGATCAATTGAGACCGTATTTGCGTTTGGCTGCTATCGTAAAAGATAGGCTTTACGAGATCAATTAAGATCGCATTTGAATTGGCTGCTATCGCGAGAGATAGGCTTTAGATGATCACTTAAGATCGCATTCGTGCTTGGCCGCTATCGTAAGAGATAGGCTTTACGAGATCAATTAAGATCGCATTTGAATTGGCTGCTATCGCGAGAGATAGGCTTTAGATGATCAATTAAGATCGCATTTGCGTCGGCTGCTATCGTGAGAGATAGGCTTTAGATGATCAATTAAGATCGCATTTGCGTCGGCTGCTATCGTAAGAGATAGGCTTTAGATGATCAATTAAGATCGCATTTGCGTCGGCTGCTATCGTAAGAGATAGGCTTTAGATGATCAATTAAGATCGCATTGCATTGGCTGCTATCGTTAGAGATAGGCTTAGATGATCACTTGAGATCGTATTTGCATTGGCTGCTATCGTTAGAGATAGGCTTAGATGATCTCTTAAGATCGCATTTGTATTGATTGCTATCGTTAGAGATAGGCTTAGATGATCAATTAAGATCGCATTTGCATTGGCTGCTATCGTTAGAGATAGGCTTAGATGATCACTTAAGATCGTATTGCATTGGCTGCTATCGTTAGAGATAGGCTTAGATGATCTCTTAAGATCGCATTTGTATTGGTTGCTATCGTTAGGGATAGGCTTAGATGATCAATTAAGATCGCATTTGCATTGGCTGCTATCGTTAGAGATAGGCTTAGATGATCACTTAAGATCATATTGCATTGGCTGCTATCGTTAGAGATAGGCTTAGATGATCACTTAAGATCGTATTGCATTGGCTGCTATCGTTAGAGATAGGCTTAGATGATCACTTAAGATCGCAGTTTGTATAAATTGCTGTTGCAGCGCATAAACCATTGTCAACAGTAATAACAAATTAACTAGAGCTACATAAACAGCTAAAAATATGAACTTCTCATTTGGGAGAATTCTTTTATTATAATGCTCTCATATGGGAGAGATGGGATTACAATCCTCTCATATGGGAGAGGAGGTTGCGTAAATCATAGCCACATGAGACATTAAACACGTTATCGTAAAACGTATGAAATGAGAGAAGTCAGGGATAGTGCTTCTTGATCCAGCGCATATTGATTGAACTGGGAGTTGAGGCGGTACCGTGCAACCTTCGTATGCTGCAGTAGCCACTATCGAAGACGTCTGTGACTTCGAAGGGTCCTTCCCAATTAGCTGCGAACTTTGGGTGAGTTGCTTCTCGCATGCAGTGGTCGGATGCGCGCAAGACCAGATCTCCGACTGCGAAATCCCTTCGCTGGACTGTCTTGTTGTAGGCGCGAGCGATTCTTTCCTGGTACCGCTTGTTAGTCCTTTTGGCTTGTTCTCGCTTTTCTTCCAGCAAGATTAAGTCATGATCGCGTTGATTTTCATAGAGTGCATGAAAGGCCAGCCTTGCCGAGTTGACTCTGACCTCCGCAGGTACCACAGCTTCGGCCCCATAACATAGCAGAAATGGCGAGGCCCCTGTGGGTGTCCTTGGAGAAGTTCTGTAGGCCCACAGAGCTATGCTGAGAGAGTCGGCCAACTTCTTGTGATCGTCTGCGACCATTTTGCTCAATATTCTCAACAGCGTCTTGTTAGTCGCTTCGGCCTGTCCGTTTCCCTTTGGGTAGTAGGGGGTAGAACATATATGCCTGACGTTGTACTCCGCTAATTTCGCAGCTACCTGGCGATTAACAAAAGGAGTACCGTTATCTGAAAGAATGGTGTTTGGGATTCCGAACCTGCATATGATGCTTTCCTGAATGAAATTGACCACAGCTAGCGCATTTGCCGTCTTTAGTGGTATTGCTTCCACTCACTTGGTGAACAGCTCGGTTGCGGTGAGAATGAAATGGTTCCCATGCGACGTCGGTCTGATGGGACCGATGAAGTCTAGAGCCCATGTGTGAAATGGCCATGGCGTCCCTAATGCATGTAAGTCCACGGCGGGAGCGTGCACTAGGTTCCCTTTGAATTGGCATTCTTGGCAGCGTCGCACTTTGGTGCGGCAATCGACTTCCATGGTGGGCCAGAAGTATCCGATTGAGAGGAGCTGTCTGCATAATTTCGCACCTCCTTGATGCTCCACCTGATGAGAAAGGTCCATAACTTCTTGTGCTTCTCTGCCGTCTAGGCATCGCAGCAAGTTGCCCTCGTGACCTCTTCGCCAAAGCAGGTTTTCCTGTACCACGTATCGAGACGCTTTCCTTTTCAATTTTTCGGCCTCTTTTCTTGATTCGGGCATGGTGCCGTGGGTGAGGAAATCGAACAGTGGCTTCCTCCAGTCCGTGTCGTCATCGGTTAGGGCGACGAGTAGAGAGTCTTTGATTAGCGCGCAATTTTTGCACTTCCCTTGTATCAGGGCTGCGGCTGTTGACATGCCTGGCCAATGAATGCCATATCTCTGAGCCTTTCTGTAGATTGACACCTCGCTTTCTCCGCAAGCGTGTTGGTGAATCTTTTCTAACAGCTGTTGTCCCTCTTGCTCGGAGACACACCGCATGAGTATTCCTCCAGGACCCTTGTAGTAAAGGGTGTTGTCGTGGATGCAGTATCCTTTTGTGAGTGCCCAACTTTCGCTGCTGGTGCCTTTGGTAATGGCTTGCAGGATTGCTTTCCGCCAGTCTGCATCATCCATGTGTTCGTCGTCGCACGCACCTTCTGCTAATGCTGACGAAGTTCGCACCTCGATGGAAATCCTTGCAGGGCACTTGTCTATGCTGACCTTAGATCCCAGAGTTGCTAAGGCGTCTGCGTGCCTGTTGTCTGCTCGAGGCTTGTGCTCGTACTTCACATCGCAGAATTGTTGCATCAGTTTCTGTACTAGAGTACGATAAGACAGGAGGTTGATCTCCTTCAAACCATATTCGCCCGAGGCTTGCTTAACAATCAGCTTGGAATCTCCCATGACTGTTAAGTTGCTCACTTCTAAGGCCTTTGCCGCACGGAGCCCCGCGATAAGAGCCTCGTATTCCGCTTCGTTGTTTGTGACTGTGAAGTTGAGCTTTGCGGACATCTGTACGACATCCCCATCTGGTTTTGTCAAGACTATCCCAATGCCTCCGCCCTTCCTGGTTGACGAACCGTCGAAGTGGAGGGTCCAATAGGGCACGTCGATTGCGTAGATTTCAGGGCCTTCGAGCTCTTCTTCGATCACAGGTTCATGGCTGTTGTCGGGAAACTGTGCCAGCAGATCCGCTACCGCCTGCGACTTGATCGCTCTTGGTTTTACGCATGTGATATCGTATTGAGAGATGGTCATGTACCATTTCGCCAGTCTCCCACCCGGAGTAGTGTGAGTTAGCAAATATCTTATGGGGTCGCTCTTGGTGACCACCACTACTTTGTGTGATGCAAAATAGTGTCTCAACTTTTCTATCACAAAGAATAAGGGAAGGCAGTGACGTTCGATGTCTGTGTACCTTGATTCAGCATGCTGCACAATGCGAGAGATATAGTAGATGGGCCTCTCTTGACCTTCGTACTCATGAGCCAAGAGTGCTCCTATAGATCTCCTTGTTGATGTGAGATATAGCAGAAGCGGTGATCCCAATTGAGGCGCGATCATTATCTTTGAGGATGTGAGTAATTCTTTCAGCTTTTCGAATGCGGCCTCATGGTCCGGAGCCCAGTTGTATGCGGCGTCCTTCTTAAGAAGAGTGCTGAAACAGCATGTGATTTCTGCAATTGCTGGAATGAATCTCCGCAGATACGACAGCTTTCCCAAGAACGTCTTCAAGGTACTTTGATTGTGGGGAGGCGTCATGCTGGTGATGGCCGACACTTTCGCAGGGTCAGGCTCGATCCCCTGGCGATGGACTACACATCCCAAGAACTTCCCCGAGGTCACGCCGAACGCGCATTTCATGGGGTTCATTTTCAGTTGAAAGCTCCTGCATCTGTTGAACACCTTTCGCAGGTCTGCAAGGTGATCCGCTTCGTGCTTGGATTTGACCACCAGGTCATCCACATAAAATTCCACCTCTTTGTGCATCATGTCGTGGAATAGAGCCATCATGGCCCGCTGATAGGTTGCGCCCGCGTTCTTAAGACCGAACGGCATCACCGTGTAGTTTAATACCCCCACAGGAGTGATAAATGCAGTTTTCCGCGCATCATCGGGATCCATCTTGATTTGATTGTATCCGCTGAAACCGTCCATGAAACTGAACATGCGATGGCCTGCTGTTGAGTCGATAAGCAAATCGATGTTGGGCAGTGGGAAATCGTCCTTAGGGCAGAAGCGATTGAGATCTCGGAAGTCCACGCAGATGCGGAGCTGTCCGTTCTTCTTCACCACCGGCACGATGTTGGCCAGCCATGTGGGATGATGATTTGGCTCTATGAATTTGGCATCTAGGAGTTTGACGATCTCCTGTTTGATCTTCACGTTGAGTTCTGGCCTGAAGCTTCTGGTGCTTTGCTTGACCGGTTTAGACCCTGGGATGATGTCTAAACGGTGCATGGTGATGCTTGTATCCAGACCGGGCATCTCATCATATTCCCATGCGAACACGTCCTTGTACTCAGTCAGGAGCTGCAGTAGTCCTTGTTCCTCTTCGCTTGTGAAGTCCGCGCTCAAGAAGACCGGCCTTTTCTTTTCCTCGTGCGGGCTGAGGAATACTTCCTTTAGTTCTTGCTTTTGCGGTCTTGGCCTGTCTTCCATGCATTCAGGCGCTTCTTTGAGTTTCTCGTCTGGAGTGCCTTGTGTTGGCTCTTCCGTTAGCGCGACTTGCTCGATTTGATTGATTTGCCCAGGGACATCCCCATGCCCGTGTGAGGACATCCCCGCGCACCTTCATATGCGATAGCATTTCTTCCCATTAGCGTAGAAGCTCTCTATCTCCTTGCCCTCGGGGTCATGCTTCGCGATCCTCTTCAAGGTGTACACATTCTTTCTATGATATGCGATACGTGGCGCCTCTTCGCGTGGAGGCGGCTTTTCCTTGGCATCTTCCCTCGTCACCATCACGCCCGCAGGTGACTGGTCCTTGATGTCCTCCCAGAGAGGTAAAGGAGTAGGGTTAAAAGGCCCGGGTGTTTGCTCGTCCGCCATTTCGGTGAACCACACCGCCTCGCTGAGATGTGCTTTGTCCAAGTTGAACGGGTTAATCGAAGCCGGTATCTCGACAATTCTGTCGTTCCAGATGGCTTTCATAACCTGGTGAGCCGTCGAAGATCCAGGCTCGACCTATGATCATGTGGTATGTGGTGTTCGCGTCTATGACATAGAACTTCGCCGAGCATTTGATCTTTCCAATCTGGACGCCCAGGCGGATCCATCCGATCGTCATTCTAGAGTCGCTTCCGAATCCCACCAGTGGAGATGGACGTTTGACTACCTTATGCTCGGGGATCCCTGCTAGCTTCAGTGTGTGGAGGGGAACAACATTAACCGCTGCTCCTCCGTCAACGAATGCTCGCTTGAATTCGACACCACTGACGATGGCGGTCACGTACAGAGGCCTCTGGTGACTCGCATCCGTTTTCTTGTCGTTGGCAGAAAAGGTCATGATCTTTTCTGTGGAACGAGACGCCCTGATGACTTTCCCGTTGGAGACCACGAGGTCCTCCTCGTAGTCCTCCACTATCCTTAAGATTGCTTTTGTCATATCAGTCCGGCACCTCTCAGAGAAATTCATCTCGTCGAAGAATTTGTTGAAGCCGTGCGACTCTTTCATGCGGTCAGCACGTTCATCTTCCGTGTCCATGTTATAATCTTCGTCTTGATGGACCTCAGCAATGATGGGTAGACCATCCTCTGCGACCTCCTCCAGGTCTACGATCGAGATCATGGCGACCTCTTTGCCTTTCGAGCCTGACTCTGTATGGGCAGGAAGCGGGTTGTTGCGCACGTCTTTCCTGTTGTCGCTGACGATTAGCTCGCCGTTCTTCATCTTCTGATCGAACGCGAACCTGAGTTTCTTGCACTCGGCGGTGGGATGCATGATCTTACCGTGGTACTCGCACCACTTAGGGTCCCTCACCATCTCTTTGGAGGGTATTTTCTCGAGTGGTGGCAGAACGCCGTCCTTGCGCCACTGTTTGCAGAGATCACTCGCTTCCTCTACCGAGCATGGCAGAGGCGGTACATCGAAGTTCACGACCTTCGCTTGCTTCTGGGGCGAAACTGTGTTGACCTCGGCTTCGCGTCCCCGCTTGTAGCTGAACCTTCCGATCTTGTAAGTGGTGCCGCTCGCAGGTCGCTCTGAAGCGTTCTTCTTTTTCTGTCTCTCGACTATGGGCTCGATGTTCTTCGTGCATTCGATTAGTTTTGAAAACGTAGGTGTTTTCAAATTGATGAGCATACCTTTGTATTCATCTCGCATGCACTGTAGGCATATCTCCACGAGCCGGCTTTCGAGCATAGGATCTTTGCACTCCAAAGATTTCGCCCGGAATTTCTTGATGAAGGTGATCCCATCTTCCTCGCGTTTCTGGTACATCCGCGAGAGATGGATCATCGTCACCTTCTCCTCCATTTGAAAGAACTTGGTATAGAACTTTTGGACCATGTCGTCCCAAGTCTTCACGGATCCGGCCTCCAATGTCCGGTACCATTTGTATGCTACGTTCCCAAGAGATTTTGGGAACTCCCGCATCAGTAGTTTGGGATCGGCTCCGAACGGACCCATGACGTCGATGAAACGCATGACATGCTCATGAGCGTTTCCATTGACGTCCTCGAACTTATCCCATTTGGGAGCCTTGTACCCCGCCGGGTTAGGCATGAGATAGATCTCTCGTGGAATAGGTGGATCATTGTCTAGCTTCGGGATAATAGTATCCGCGAATGACTGATGAGCCAGGATGGTGTCCACGCGCTTTTGTAAAGACGTCATGCACTCTGGAATGCTACCCTCGGCAGTTGCTGGAGGGGTCACCGTGGGCGGTGGTGACACATATGCCGCTGGAGGATTGGGAGCATACTGAGTACCCGCGTTTCCCCAGATCATCGTTGGGGGAGGCAAAGGGTACTGCAGAGTTGGATTAGACGCCAAAGCCGAGGGCTGAGGAGCGTGAGCAGCAGGAGGCAGCATCTGTGCCGTTGATCCTTGAACCGAAGGCAGTTGCGCAGCCGACGGCGGAGTCTGCAGATGAGGGTTGGGAGGTGTGGATGGCACTCCCAATCCTGGAGCGGTAGGGGTTCCTCCTCCTTGAGGGATAGCGACAGCCGGTGGAGGATTCGGCGCGAGGGTGCCTAGAACAGCCAAGATTTGTTCTAGCTGCGCAGATTGGGATTTGAGAGCTTTCGCCTGACTCTGGACGGTGGCGTCCAGAGACTCTAACGTCGGTGCTTCGCCGGGAGTCGTCGGGGTACGGCGGGTCTCGTCTCCGGAGGGAGTTTCGGTGGAAGGTGAACGGTTGCTGACATCATCCTCCTGAGACATGGTTGCTTTTGCTGGTAAGTTCACGTCGGGTTCACCAAAATGTGCACAAGAGATTCCGGCGGGGAGACCTCCGTGTGCACCGTGTGTAGTGGATCAAGGATCGCACAGGAAGAATAGGGGTGTGTGTAGGGAGAGAGTAAGTCAGTAGCAATGTCTGAGAGAGAGACAGAGGTTTGGCAGAGCTTCCGCGTATGGCCGTGTGTCCTCCTTTGTATGGAAAGGTTGACGATATATATATACTGGAGAACGTGACCGTTGTAGTGTGGTTAATGCGCCCATTAATGGCGGCTTAATTAGCTTAACCATAACGGCACGTTCGTCCGAGTATATAGGAACCGTTAGAGCACGTGGTGCGCGAATACCGGAACCGTTACGAGGTTGACCGGGTTTGACCGGGTTGACCGGGTTTATGGAGCTCGTGCCATAAATCTCTCAAAACAGTTACTAAAGGTCGCGTGCGGGTTCGGCTCGCACGCGACAGGGCTTACTCTAGCCTCCAAACCACTAAGTCCCTACAAGTCCCGTGCAGTGGTATGCGAGGGCTCTGTCTCGCAGCCCCCACATGGATCAGCTCGGCTGGTGATCCTGTGTGTGTGGAGCACAATATGGTGTGCTGGATGGCTGCCACGTGGCCGAGATCTGTCATGTCAGAAAGCAGTATCTACAACTTCCTAACACTTTAATAATAAAATAACTGATAAATAAATAAGCCGCTACTTTGTGACGTAATCCTTGAGATAGGCTGGTGCGACTCGTTCACGTGTCCCCCGTCTCGGCCCCGTGCCCGTGTCAGGATACGTACCCGTATCAACTCCCCCCTGGTTGACTATCGCCTTGTCCTCAAGGCGAAAGAAAGAACGATGGCAATCCAATGCTGCTGCTGTCAATCCCTGTAAAACCACACGCTTGTCGTTGTGCTAGAATGCTAATGTCTTCTTGGAGTAATCGGTGACCACCTCGCCCAAGTGTTGGAGCCAAAGCATGCCCAGAACAACCTGTGAACCGTGGAACTCCAAGACGTACAATTCAACTGAAAATGAAGACCCCTGCATAACAAGCTCAAACTGTCCACACGTGGTGTCACAATACAAGAACTCCCCATTTGCAACGACCCGTGAATTCCCAAGCCTTCCGTTCCGGACCGGAAAGCCCAGGAGGGCGATGCTAAAAGTAACGGCGGAAATCAAAAGCAAAATATCCCAACTCATTTATTTATTACATGACATTAAACTTTACATAAGTCTCTAGATATTACAAAAGCGTTATCAAACTACTACATTATTTTTGATAACTAACTAGCTTCTACTCGTGATGAAATCCATCTAAGTGAGTCTCGCACCCAGCTACACCTTAGTCTCCAGCTCCTAAACCTGCGGTGGGAAGGAAACAGGAACCGCAGTTTCAAAGTCAGCATGGAAATACTGAGTAAGTGACACCCAAGCTCGTAAAACAGAAGATGAAGCATAACTTTCTTTTCACAATAAATATACAGAGGAAAATAAATCATTAAATGCAGAGTAAATCACGAACTCAAATATAAACTGTAAAACTGTAAGAAGTGAACCTGGCGCATCCAGTAAGAACACTTATAAAATTCTCATTCTTTTGATCTTCCTTTCTCAACTTTTAAACGGGAAGGATTAATCCCAATCTCTTTCTTCTTTTCTTTTGTAAATATCCAAATCTCAAATAACTGTATTATTAACTGTGTTGATACGGGGAAGAATCTACTATCCATCTCGCATACTCCAAGACCTTAAGTGCTGGCACCCCCTAAGACTTCTTGCGGCCAGAGAGGTGAGTACATGGAGCAACCCGGCAGGTTGCGACCAGGTGAAAATAAACGGGTCGAGTGACCGCAACCAACACGACCAATCTAATCAGAGGTCGATTGACCGAAGTCAACACGGCAATAATAATAAGCTTCTCCCGCACAATTCTTTTCACTTTAAGTTAATTACGAATTATTATTATTATTCGTGAGGCAATATCAAGCAAATCAACTTCTGAAAAATGTAAGAATATCTCAAATAAAACATGTAAATAAATAGTAACCACATTTTTAGACAAGTATCAAAATCAACTTGCGACACGAAAGGAGCTTGGCACGCAAGGCTTGGCATGTTCACTTACCTTATTAACAGCGACGGCACGTTCTAGAAGTAGAACCTGCCTACAAAATTGTCACCCACAAATTGTAGCCCACGAATTAACACAAATCCAAAATAGAATACTATAAGTCCTAACAAGACTCTTTTTAAATAAACCCGAATACCCACTTGTTACTTTCCTAACGTTTTATTAGTTAATTATGATTTTCTAAAACAACGCGTCTACTTTAAACGAGTAATATTTTTAAGAAAATTTCTATAATATTATAGTATTAACAAGCTAGTGAAATATCAAATTTTACAAGTTTTAAACAACCAATTTATAGCTACGTAACTAAACACTATTTATTTAAAGTTTTTAATAAACGTTTCTAATTTAATTTTTAACGAACAATCCGTTTATTATTTCAACGCCCGAATCACTTTTCCCGGACGGGGACGAAAACTAGTATTATTAGAAAATATTTATAATTCGGAAACAACATTTGTATTTTTAGCGAAGAGTGTGAAAGTTTAGTAAAAGACATATAGGACCCCCAAGTTATATTAAAAGATAACAAACAACCAACTATTAACAAATTAGAGTAGTCAAAGCATACTATCCACCTACTAATTTCTGAAACTACAAGAACACCCCCTGAATAATGTTATAAAACTTTTTGACAAAGACACTTTAACCCCCATTTCAACAACATTTCAATTTCATCGATCTAAACTCGGATTGAGCAAGCAAGATTTGTCTTTGATCATCTAAAACAGCTAATCGAGAGTTTTAGGACATACCTAGGCCAAAAATGGCTGGGAACCGTCAAGATTTGAGTCGGGTCGGGATTCAACGTCGACTTGCTCGGAGGTGGAGATGGTGGCGGCTGCTGGAGCTTCCTTGCTCGATTCTGAACCTTCCACTGATCTGGTCGGGGTCCTAGGAGGTTGCTGGAAGCCTTGGGAGGACGTGGGTGGCCTCCGGTTGTGTCTGACTGAGTTTTCGCCAGAATTGGTCGGCAACAATGGTGGTCAGGGGTGGCTGTGATGACTTCTTCTACTGCTGCTGCGTGGGGCTTCTTGACTCTGTTTCTGGACAGAGAGAGAGAGAGATGATACGGAGATGGGGAACAAGAGAGAGAGAGCGAGAGCGAGAGAGAGAGTGAGAAGTGGGTCTCTCGGGTTCTTTCCGTCGGAAACAATGGCGGCAGCGGTGGAGAGGGTGGCTAAGACTTCTGCTGCTGCTATTTGTTTCTGAGAACAGAGTGGGAGAGAGAGAGAGAGTGAGATGAGAGTTTGAGAGAAAAAGGACCGGCAGTGGGTTTTCTCGGTGGTTCTTGCTGCCGGGAAAAATGGTGGATGTGGTGGTGGTTGTGGCTGCTGCCACCACAGTCTTGCTGCTGCTGTTGTTGTCTTCAAAACAGAGGGTGAGAGAGAGAGGGTGGTGCAGAGAGAAAGGACGACGGAGGTGGTTGTTGTTTCTCTTTTGCCGAAGGATGCTCGGTGGTGGTGGTGATGATGTTGACGGTGGTTGTGGTTATGTTGACGGTGGTGATGAATGAGGTGGTCGCGGCTGCTGTTGCGCGAGCCAGGGGAGGGAATTGGGTTTTATAGAGGAGCTTGGGGCGGTGGTGTTGGAGGCGGCTACAAATTCTTTGTCGTGAAGGCAAAGTTTGAAGGAGGCGGTGGAGTTGAGAATTCTCTCGAATGAAATTGGCTTGGTGAAGAAGTCAATAGGAATTGTAGGGTGGACCAGTTGCACCACTTGTCTAGTGAGTTCTAGTGTGTTGGGTATTTCACTTGTTTGAGTAATCTAGTGTTCTTGGTTTACAAGTTATATAGTGTTCAAATGTGAGATGAGTTACATTAAACTAACATATAGAGATACTATGTATAGAAAAATAATATCTTTGAAATTTCTAAAACCTTTGTAAGAATTTTTCAGTTAAAATCCAAACTATTATTCGCACTTAAAATTGAATTTAAATGTAACGATTCGTTATAAAATATTATTACCCAAGCGTTAAAAACTTATCAAACCAAATATTCTTCAGGCTATTAATAGTAATGATTCGTGTGTACTAGAGATTGTCTATTTTCTCTTAGGTAAAACATCGGGTAAAATCATTATCTAGAACTTAATAGTTATTTAACTTATTAAATTACTATTTTACCCCTAATAACTAGACGGGGTATTACACCATTGCCCACCCGAGCCATGAACGGCGATGTCGGCTGGACCGGTAACTTCAGCTGTTTGATCAAATTGGGGTGGATGAAATTCTTCACCGAGCCGTCATTAATGAGAACAGAAAGAGGCGTACCGTGAATGGTACCCACGAGACGCAAAGCACTGATCTGATCAGCACTAACCATACTGTAGAGACCAGAAACGTCATCCTCAACAAATAAATTATCAGCTGGCGGTGTCCCCTGAGTACCTGCCTCCATCTGACAGAGCTGGCCCGCGCACTTATATCCACTGACGAATATTTCACCACAGTGAAAACAAAGACCCTTGTTCATTCTGTCCTGTCGTTCGCCTGGTGTAAGACGAGGCCCTGTGGAAGGAGACGGAATTGGGGAAATAGTGGAAGTAACCGGCTGAGCCACAGTGACGGCCGGGGCTGGTGCGAGAGATCGAATGGCTTCGAGCTCATGAGCAGGTGAAAAAGACTCCGCCAGCGAATTGGGATGGTGTAGCCCCAATTCACGGCTCAACGGATCTTTCAAACCCGAAGCAAATAGGGACATCAACCGCTCCTCCGATGTGGGTTCAATCTTGTTTAGCAGCTTCTCGAACTCGGACTGATAAGCTAAGAGAGCTGTCTGCTGTCGCAACTTGGACAACCGACCAAAGTAGTCATGATAATAGTTGGAATCAAACCGAACCTGTACTTCCTACAAAAACGTTTTCCAACTGGCAAACGCGTAATTGTTACGGCGATAACAAAACCATTCAGCTGCTTCACCCTCTAACAACACACCAACTAATCGAAGTCGTTTTCCTAGCCGAATCTGATAATAAGCATAGTACTCTTGAACTTTAAATATCCAGGTGTGTGGGTCAATACCTGAAAATCGGGGACCCTCCATCCGGAGCTTTGGAACGTGTCTGTCCGGGATCGTGGCGGCCCGACGGCCCTGACGATTTCCGTAACCAAAGTCATAGGGGTCAGGATCGAATGGTACCTCGTCGTCCCCGTAATCGTCATCGTAGGCAGCCCGTTGTGTAACTCTAGTGTCGAAATCACCGGTGAAGACCTGGGGTTCGTAGTCCGCGTGAGGCCACTGGTCGTTACCCCTCAACAGGTAGCGAGGTCGTGGATTAGTCCTCTTGTAATCGCCGGTGACCGCGGCTGGTGGTGGGCCATTGCGATTGTGTCGGCGCTGGTAACCCTCCTCAGCAAGAACCGGTGGGCGGCGCACATGAGGTGGGTAATCCCAGTCGATTGCTGGGTCGTGCCGGCGATCTGGGTGACGGAAACCACCCAGGTTCCGTTGGCGAAGTCGTGGCGGTTCGTCGTACTGCGCCAGGGGCGGCTCTGGTGGTTGGGTGCGGGTTGCTGGGGCTTTTTTGTGGAGGCGGGTTCGGGTCGCGTGTTGGATCAACCCGGGTCGAGTCTGGGTTTTGTCTTCGTCTTCCACAAGCACGGACGAAGTCTCCCACAAGGAATCGTCGTCTTCATCGCCGTGAAGCTGCGACTCCGATCCCAAGAGTTGGAGATCAGATAGCCCAGCGTCTGGTCGGCGCTTGTGAGGACCTAGGTCGCCGGCGACTTCCTTGCCTCTGTTTTGCGCCGTTCGATTGGCCAAGGGAGGACGCTCGGTTGGCGGAGGCGGCGTGGGCGAACGGCTGCGGCTCTGTTCGAGGGCTTGCCGTCGTGCGTCCATGCCGGCGAATCGTTTGTCCAGTTCCTCCATCATCTTCTTGAACAGCCCCTCGATGAAGATCTGGTTGGTTGCTTGGACGGATTCATCTTGTACTGTTTGTGTGTTCGTCATCGTATCACCAGCTGGATGGTGAAATCAATGAAAGCACCAATTTGTTACCGTAAAGGTAACGGGTTGTAACGATTCTGTGAAACTCGTCAAAAACTGACCACGTAGCTGAGCCTACGGCACTTTTAGGGTTTGACCAAACGAAGATATTATTTCTCAATTCATCTGATAAAAAGAAACTGAACCAGAACCAGCTATAAATACTAATTGACTAAAGACTAATTATCCTAGCACTCCTCTAACAATAAACTAATTATGCGAGAACCCAAAACAATTAAAATACTTCCTTACACTTTAATAATTAAAATAACTGATAAATAAATAAGCCGCTACTTTGTGACGTAATCCTTGAGATAGGCTGGTGCGAATCGTTCACGTGTCCCCCCGTCTCGGCCCCGTGCCCGTGTCAGGATACGTAACCGTATCAGCAAAGATGATAATAGTATGTTGTTATCAGATTTGAGGACTTTCTCAGTGAAGGAACAAGAGAGAAGACTGAAGATGGGATCCGCCCTTGAATGTGTGGCAGTTCCTTTTTTGGACTGAAATCACTAATATGGGCTCACTATGCCATGTAGGAGTGATAATGTGTCATACAAGCGATGAGTCAATCCGTTGAGCATTTTTAGCAAAAATGTTGGCTACAATATTGGTACTATGAATGGAGTACTGGATGATAATCTCCACAAAATTAGATAGATGCACCTCTTTCGGAATCATCCCAATCTCCGAAATGTCAGTCGGATCTTCTCCATTTGTCAGTCCATTGATTTCTCTCCCTATCACCAGAGCATCAGACTCCACGAATCCGAAGCTTTTGGCGATGATGAGATACCTTCTGATTCCTTGGCGGTTAATGTCGTCGTGAACGGAGATGAGAACCCGGTGATGAATTTGTCGTTGTCTGGTCCACTTTGTCATGTAGAGACTCTCCAACTTGAACCATAAAATTGTTGTTGTTGTCGTCTTATCCACGACATATGTGATAAAGTTTTAGGAAGAAAAGAAGTCATATTTCGTATAGAGAAGGGTTTCTCAATTGGTTTAAGCGGATACCTTCGATATACACACAACTTGATCGTCGAGTGTGCCTACTCCTCAATTAACCTATACACCACCGATACAACATTCATCTGAGCTTTCTATGTTGCTAGCGGCGTCTATTTGCCTTGCGATTTGAATAGGCATTCATCTTGATCTTCCACATGTTGATGTTGTTCCCTCCTATAAACTTATTGATCTTCAATATCAATCCGGATATCGTTTTTGGTAGATTTAAATAACCTGGCTCTGATACTTATTTTTGTGGCAAATCATCTCAGAAACGATGAACGAACAACAAATAACACGAGTATTTAACGTGGTTTGCTAGAAAATTACGCTAACTATGTCCACTACAATGAAGACCCGTTTATTGAAGGCGTTTATTTAGAAAAAGAAACAAATTACAATATTTGCATATCAGTTCTAGACCCCAACAGACCAAGTTATACTACATATTAGTCCCCACACTAACCTAAACCTACAAGGGAACAACAAAGTTTCCGCCTCAAGGAGGCATTCGTGCGAACAGCCCGAACCACCCGTACAAATTCCATTCGCATGAATGAGAACAGGGAGAAAATTCATCCGAATGGGTCTGGGTCTCTTAGTTGCTTTTGTGTGATCTCTTCATTCAAGGCACTATTCCAACAAATTATGACGCAATTTTTTCAAGCTCTTGTAGAATAAATGAGCCACTTAATTTCCCTTATGTTAAAAAAACTACACATTTATTTTTTAGAAAAAAATTATTAGATAAAATATCTCATTGTCCTTTCAAACTTGTCTCACGTTGGCAAATAGATTCTATGGTAGTGTTTTTAAGCCCCTGCATAAGGTCCTGGGTTCAAATCCGGCTATTGATGTAATTCTAAAAAAACTTGTCGCACGATGTTCCCACATGATATATGTGAATGTTTTTTATAGGGAATATACGTGAATGTTTTTTGGGTATGAGTTGTTGAGAATCGTTGCTTTTCCCATGTTGTGAGTAGTGGGTAAGTAGAAGACTGGGAGGACAAAAGGGTCGATTGGGCTTAGTTTTGGTATTTTATGTTAATTTGTTTAAAGTGGGGGTGATTTTTCAATTTTGAAATTATATTCTAACGGCTTTTTTTGGACGGAATTGTTAGTTGAACACGGTGCAAAGCATAAGTCACATAAGCGAAACTTCAAAAACACAAGTAACCAAAGTGAACCGAGCCCAAACCACATGTCACATATCTGTAATATATCCTAAAATTCATTACTCTTACTATCAGTGTTTTTTTTTATTTGACATAATTTAAGGCCATCTAAGAGTAACGGTCGGAGTTTATTATCATCTATATATTAGCAAATGGGTGCTAGCTCAATTGGTAGAGCATTTAAGAGCCCCTGCATGAGGTCCTGAGTTCGAACCAAGAAGATGACAAACATATAAATCTCAAAAAATTCATCAATATATTATATAAAATCAAGCTAAGTGATCCTTATTTTGAGCCACGCATGAGAGCTTTTTAATATATTTATTGTTGACCAGACTGATACACGAAACAACTTTCTAGTGGTGAAGCTGTAATATTCACTATGAGATTCCTCAATGACTTTTTAGGGTCTGACGGCAAATTGAATCAAAGCGTTGATTCGAGTGGCAGAAACAACGAACGGAAAGGAAAAGTCAAGAGAATCGTCTTTAGGGTTCGTAATAATTCAATACAATAAAATGCCGAGTTACGTCCACAGGTTGGATAGCTATAGCTAAAACCCTAATTTATACCAAAACTAGTAACATTTCAAATATGGCCCAAATCGTTGTCCTTATTGAAAGAGACATGCAGGCGAAAATTTTACCCAAACTAGGTTAAATTTGAGCTCCTAATCAGCAATCGAAATAGTACGAAAAATAGTAATATATATATATATATTAAGTGTCTATAAGACTGGTCAATCAGCATGATTTGGAAATGAAGAGGACCTCAGGCCGTTGGGCGTCTCGTTAAGAGCTTCCTGGATTGGGGTCACAATGGTCATTATGACTTCCGTAACAAAATTACGGGCAAAACTTTGCTGCGACCCCAAGTAATGTAATTACTTCCGCCCCTTGTACTAATCCTCAACCTCATGTTAGTTAAGTTACAGATTAGTCGCGTTTGACAGTTCTGCTTCATCTGTATCATCGGCTACTGCATAGTTAGGCCCGGTTGGGAAGAACCCGTCCTGGAGTTGACACCGCTATCTCCAGAATCCATAAAGCAAGGAGTAAGGTTCTTCCCATTGAGCACGTTAGATGTCTTCAGGTGAATTATAAGACGCAAGCTGTGAGCATTATCATTGATCTTTCGAACGATCTCTCACAAGGCCCAATCTTTCAGCCCTTGATCTTATTTTACTCGCCAAGAGGAAAACAATCACGAGTCAAGACCGCCCATACATAATCACCAACATCAAATAATACCTGACGAAGTTGCTTGTCCACCCGTGCCTTGTTGTTTCTCTCCTCAATGTCGTGCTTCGCCTGATCACATCTGCAAAATAGGTGCTCTGTCTTCTCCTCTTACTTTGGGTGGATTAGTCCTATGTGTGAGATAAGGTCTAGGTCCAACACACATGATGGATTCACGTCATAAACAATCTGAAATTGACTCAAGCCGATTGTTCTATTCGGTAAGCGGCTGCAGGCAAGCTTTGCTTCAGAAAGAGCTATGTCCCACTGCTTCGTTTTGATCCCATGAGACATTTGAGGAGATTTCCCCAAATGAGATTCACCACCACGGTCTGACTACTTGTCTAAGGTTCTTATGCGCTGCTAAAGTTCAAATGAGTTCCTAGTTTCTCCCAAAAACTCTTATGGAACAATTTCATGAACTTCGTGCCACGATATGAAGTGATGGAAAGTGAAACCCCAGGAAACTGCGCAATCTCCCTGAAATAAAGGTGAGCAATCACACAACATCAATAGTCTTCTTGCAAGGAAAAAATGCGACATCTTGGAAAACATGTCAACAACAGCAAGGATAGAATATGTCGCCCTTTGCGTGGGGGAGGGGGGGTAAGCCAAGTAAAAAATCCATTATAACATGAAATTGATAATGAGGAATAGGTAACGCAGTCTAAAGACCAGCATTGGTAAGATCTCCTTTGTAACGCTGGAACACATAACATCGATCCACATAACATGCCACATCTCTACTTAACTTGGGCCAGTAAAAGTCAAAATAGAAAAGAGCTAGTGTCTTATCTTGGCCAAAGTTAACATCGCTTTGGAGCTAAGTGATAATTTTTTGTCACAAGGTACAATCTCGAAGGCACAACTGCTGCCCCCTAAATAGATAACCATTATGCTAAATAAACTGATGGCGCTGGCCATCAGTTACCTCCTTAAGTGTCGTCCCAAAAGAAGGATCGGACTCACACATGTATGCGACCTCATCAAATTCTGAAACTTCACTACTCATGGTGGTTAGAAGCTCGCTGAAACAAATCAAAGCATCTACCACGCGATTCAAACTGCTTGCTTGGTGCTTCAGAAAGGTGAACTCATGCAAGTAAGCCACCCAGTTGGCATGCCACCTACTGATCTTTTTCTGCACATTAATATATTTTACGGCCTCATGACTAGTGAGTAGAATAAACCCTTCTTTATTAAATTATTACGAAAGTGCTTCAGAGACTGAATTATGGAGTTTAATTCCATATCATAAGTTATACAATTCATCATCGACCCTAAAATTTTCTCACTTGATAACATAATCGGAAGCCAATACTGACTAAGGACAGTTCAATTCCCCAGGTCCCATGTGTCATAGTTAACCTCAAACACCTTGTCAAATTCTGGGAGATCAAGAACTGGTTCCTTGGTTATTTTTTCTTTACATGCTCGAAACTGGAATCTGCCTTACCAGGCCTGTTTAAATCACGCCCCTTGAGACACTCAGTGATTGGTGAAAATCAAAGTGTTGAAACTTTTGATGAACCTGCGATAGAATGATGCCAAGCATGGAAAATAAGAATGTCGTGCAATGTACTCGGTCTAGGCCACTCCATGATTTCCTCAACCTTGGATGGATGTGCATGAACACCATCATAAGACACCACAAATCCAATAAAATACATAGAAGTTGTTCTACCTCTCACGATCACTCAAGCCTCACGAACGATAATGAAAGATGCAATCACACAAGATATACGTGGTTCGCTTGCTCAAGTCGACCTAACTTCGTCCATCGAGAAGAAAGACCTTTATTCAACTAAGGAGAAAGTCTCTAGAAGCTTACATACGTTCATAGGACCCCAAAGGATCCTTTTATAGCCCCCAAAACGGCCTTGATACAATGAGGAAACATTCCCATCCATATTTCCGCCTCCAGAATTGTCTTCGTCCGAAGACCTGTTATCTTGGTACGAAGACCCTTCATGCAAAGATGAAATGTCTTCGTGCGAAGGCCTTCCAGCGAAGACTATCTGCCTCTTCTTGCGAATATCTTCTTACTTTGAGACAAAGAGCACTTCCATGAAGATGCTGTGATTTTGGCTAACACTTGTCTTCGTGAGAAGAAACAGGGCACTTCACTTCTTCGAGCTCCTTTGAGTATCGTTTAAGTCTTCGAGGAACTTCCCAACAAATCTCCACCTTGACTTGAAGTATCTTCCATCAACGAAGCTTCCTCCTCCTTACGAACAAAAACTGTATTCTCCCCTTCCGATGTCTCTTGTCCCGGAGACTCCCTGGACGTCGCCGGGTCCGACATGCCCCTAAGGGCTCACTGGCTCATAATGCTGAGCAATTCCAAACAATTCTGGAACTTGCTCCTTGGAGCTTGCTTGGTGAACATATCCGCAGGGTTGTCAGCAGTCCCCACCTTCATCACCTTGATCATGCTTTCACTTCTCAGAAAATGATATATGAAGTCAATATGCTTGGTCCATTCATGATGAACCTGGTCCTTAGTCAAGCAAGTTTCACTCTAGATATCATAGTAGACTATCACTGAATCTTCATGTAGCTCTAGGTCATTTTCTGCCTCTGCTAGAGCCATATACTCCGCCTCCGTGGTGCACAAAGTCACCGTCGGCTGTAGCGTCACCTTCCAATTCACTACAGATGCTCACAGAGCAAATACATAGCCCGTCATTGATCTTATACTATCAACATCCCTGCATAATCCGAATCCGAGAGACCAGCTGCCAAGATGTTTTCACTTGACCCATAGCATAGGCCAATGTCTAAAACACCTTTAAGATACCAGAATATCTGTTTCATCGCCTGCCAATGGTCCCTAGACGGATGAGACATTGATAAGTCTGAAGCTCATGGATATTATTATATGAAAATACAGGCAGAGAGCTTAGCTCCTGGATGATGAAATCCAGAAACACAAGCACAAGTAATTGCTAGGTACCAAAGCTTCACAGCTTTAAGTTACTGTAGCAGCTTCTAAATGTTGTAGTATCTAACTACTTTGTGCAGGTTTTGGTTATGTTTTGATAATGATTGGTTTAGTTATATAATTAAATTCATCAATATATGTTCTAAGATGATCACTGAAAGATTAAGTTTGATTGAAAATCCAATATACATTCTGGTGAAGTTAGCAGGCAAAGCTTCAAAGCTTTGAGATTTTCTAGTCACTATTTACTGCTAAGTTCTTCTAACCATATTTTTGTGTGCATATGGGTTCAGTGTTACTTGGATGTTGTTACATGCTGATTATTGTCTATTATTGTGGACTCTATATTAGTTATTTGATATATTCATGAGATTGAATATACTTGTTAACTCAAAACTATCAGCAGACAAGTCTAGCATGATTTTCTCTTTAATGGTTAGCCGCTATTTCAAGCAGATTTTTTGCTAGATTGTATTGTTATTTGTTTGATCTTGTTTGCTAATAAATTACAGGTTTGTTGGACTCTCCAACGTCCATAAACAGATCAGAAATGTTTTCAAATTGAGCTGTTACGAAGAGCTTATCAGATAGCATATATTTTAGGAATTCTATTTCTGAAATCTCTCAAGTTAGTTGCAGCCTGAAAACAGCTACTTAAATTTGAATTGCAGAGAATTATCAGAGACATAGAGGTCGTGATTTTCAAGAGGATAGTCATCTGTGGAGATCAATTACATACAGCTCTTCAAATAATTCAGGAATTCCATTCAAGCAGGCTGAAGATCATTCAAATCTAGAAGAACTCTTCCAGGCTTTATACATCTTATTTTTTCTGAGTTCTTCTCATTTAATTGTATCATTTATTCTTCATTCCTGAAACATCACTAAACTTAGTAGTTTGGTTTTTCAAGTGAACAACAAGAGGTTCTTATTGTTTCAACAGGTTGTATCTTGTAACTAGATAGGTTGGGAACCACAAACTGTATAAGTGTAAGGTAGCTCACTTAGTCTTGAGATCTAGGGCAAAATCCGGGTGATTAATAAGAAGTTGTGTTTGAATCATGGACGGATTAGATCCCTCAAGAAGAGAGTAGGTCCAATTGTGACTGAACTGTGTAAAATATATGTGTTCTTGGTATTTACTTTTGCTGCATTTTACTTAAGTTTAAATTGGAAGTCTCAAAGCTTTGGAGCTTTCCAAGTCTCAAAGATTTGCCTCTGTACTCTTTTCTTATATCTTTAAGCTTCACAAATATCTTTCAAAGCTTTGAGATATCAACAGTTTGTTCTTCTTAAGTTTCAAAAAACTTGAAGTTTGGCAAAAGCTTGCATACTTATTCAACCCTCCCCCCTTCCAGAGTATTATTTGTTGGAATAAGTGCCCTGGAGGCAGTCTAATATTTAATATGAACAATGTTATTGGGTAGAATATTCATTTATTATATATTGTGATATTTAATCAGTCCTTAGATACAATGTGTTGTTTGTCTTAAATATCCCTAGTCCATTATATTGATTAATAGGACGATCAAATATAGACTAGGATGTGTGTAGATTGATATGGAGATATCAAGTCTAACACATGGGTATGCATTAGGAGTAATGGCGTACTAGATTGACCCACAACGAGAAGGATACATTAGATTACGTTAAAGTCACAATCGATTCCTGTAGTGCTAATATAATTGCAATCCTTAGGCATGAAGTCACTAAATACTCTAGTTGTGAAATATCGTGCAATGATGTTGTCAAATGTTACACAGTAACTGGGTAATCATAAAGATAGCTATCGGGCATGATATGAAGCAAGTTTAGAGATCGTAGTGAAAAAGAAATGATTTGTCCCTCCCACATAATGGGAGTTAATATCCACGGCCACTCGAGGGATGAGGCTTATTGAATGTCTGGCCAGACTCAGATAAATCAATATTGAGATATTGATGTTATCTGCTTGCATAAGCATATTCCCAAGATCGAGGAACTATGGATTGGATATTAGAGTGTGACTATTTATGTCTCTTGTCCAATCCAGATATGGAGACAAAGGGATAGTGCAATATGAGATATTGGTCACAAAGGTTTGTCGGGATCACTGGCTTATTTCTTTTAGTAGGGTGCATGGATGTGTTGCTAGACACCGCTCCATGTTAGTAATAAGCTACTACCAACTACGTAGAAACCTATGGGGTCACACGTCAAATAGAGTATAACTTGATTTGGGATTAATTAATATAATTAATTATTTAGAAGGATCACTTCGCAACTCCTTGCAAACTTAGTAGGACTAATATGCAAGGAAGGGACTAATCCAAGTTCATGTAGAACTAGGAAAGGCCTTTATGTAGTTAACAAGGAGTTGTTGGACTATATAGAAATGATGCTCTAGCTTCCTTGCCACTAATGTTAATGCACATAAGATTAGTGAGTGGGAGAGAAAACTAAAGAGAGAGCAAGAACACAAGTCTGTAGCCCCTGCGTCTGCCCCCCTTCTTGTCGGCTCAAAGGGAGGGCCGAACCCCTCCCTTTGCCTCCTTGGTTGCTTGATTCCTTCTTCCCTCTTCCTCCGGTCCAAGCTAGCACTTGAGAAGGAAGAATCTATATCTCACCTATAGACGTGGATCAACCGTATAGACGAGGACAATATTCTTCGTGTGATCTCCCAAACCAAAAGGTACACATGTTATGATGTCTCTTCCTGTGATCCTTGGTGGGCTTTGAGTAGGAATTTAAATTTTTGTTATTCCGCAACGTTACCTACGTCAAAACCCAACAATGGTATCAGAGCCACAGGTCGTAGTGCATAACATGATTTTATGTGTTACGATTTCAGTTTATACACCGTATTGTTAAATTTACGCGAAACTGAAATTAATTGGCATAGTAGATGCAAAAATTCGGGCTTGCCCAGGCAAGGGGATTTTAATTAACCATGGTGTGTTGCATACGACACAGGCTAGTAATGTGTTTATGTTGAAATAAGAGGATCGATGCAACTGGCTAGAGGCATGACGATTAGGCGTTATCCAAATGATAAAGAATAAATAGTTATTCACCTAATTGGACCAAGAGTTGCATGGGGTGCAATTGGAATGGTTCCTACCTAAATAACCTATTCTTGGGTGACTTGCCAAAGCAAGCTCAAGAAGAAGTGAAAAATGGATCTTGGACCTACTAGAAAATATAATAATATTTTCCGTGAGGGCTATTAATCCGAGAAACATAGTGGGAGCTATATTTGATGATCTAGCCATTGTTGAATATAGTTAAATTGTTCAAAATACTAAAAATTGCACATTTCTCGTTTTTTAGAATTCCAAATGGCAAACAACAAAGCATCGACTTCATCCTTACGATCTGTTCTTGAGAAGGATAAACTGTCTGGAACAAATTTCCTTGACTGGTACAGAAACTTAAGGATTATCCTTAAGCAAGGAAAGAAGCTGTACGTCTTGGATACTCCGATTCCTGAACAACCACATGATGAGTCTGTTCTACCGGAAGTAAGGGCACGTCAGAAACATATTGATGATTCTAATGACGTGACTTGCCTCATGCTTTGCACCATGACTGCTGAGCTTCAGAAGAAACATTGGGAACATGGAGTCCTATGATATGATCACACACTTGAAAAATTGTTTCAGGAACATGCTAGGCATGAACTCTATGAGGTGTCCAAAGATTCCCGCTTGGCAGGAACAGGGCCTCATGTACTCCAAATGATTGCGTACATTGAGAACCTTGAGAGACTGGGATCCCGCTTGGCCATGATTTGGCAACTGATCTTGTCCTGCAACCGTTGCCTGAAAGTTATAATCAGCTCATCATGAACTATAATATGAACGAGATCAGTAAGACTCTACCAGACTTGTTGAACATGCTGAAGACAGCTGAACAGAGAGTCACCAAAGGCAAGGGCAAGGCCATAATGATAATGCATAAGAAGGGCAAAGGAGTTGCCTCTTTTTCCAAAGGAAAGCGCAAGAAAGTTGCAAAATCCAACGAAGCCCTAAAACCTAGTGGAGGCATGGCTAAAGGTGAATGTCACTACTGCAGCCAGCGGGGTCTCTAGAGGAGGAATTTCCCTAAATATCTGGAGGATAAAAAGCTTGGAATAGTGAATCCACCACCACCAGGTATTTATGTTTTAGACGTCAATCTTTCTATTTCTTCATCTTTGGTATTGGATACTGGATGTGGTTCTCTTATTTGTCGAAATGTGCCGGATTTGAAAAGAAGTAGAAGATTGGCTAAAGGGGAGATAGATCTGCGCGTCGGGAATGGAAAAAGAGTAGCTGCTTTAGTTGTAGGCGTTTATGATCTATCTTTGCATTCTATACTTATTTAAGAATTAGACAATTGGTTTTATGTGCCTGCTATGAGCAGAAACATTATTTCCATTTCTTGTTTGGACGAGAAGGGTTGTTCTATTTCAATAAAGGACAAGTGTTGCTCCATTTATTTTGATGATTTCAGTAGATTTGGATTTGTATACCTTATGAAGGCCAAATCCGAATCCTTGGAATTGTTCAAAGAATTCAAGAATGAAGTAGAGAAGCAGCTTGGTAAAAGTATTCAGGCTCTACGATCAGACCTTGGAGGAGAATACTTATGCCAATAGTTTGATGAGTATGTTATAGAGTGTGGGATAGTATCCCACCTCACTCCACCCGGAACGCCACAATGGAATGGCATGTCCGAGGAGGAATCACACACTATTGGATATGGTGCGGTCAATGATGTCTCAAACAGATCTTCCAATATCATTTTGGGGACATGCTCTAATGACAGAAACTTTTACCATTAACCGTGTTCTATCCAAATCAATCATGAAGACACCATATGAGATATAGACTGGGAGGCGTCCTATAGTGTCGTTTATGAGGATTTGGGGCTGCAATGTCTATGTAAAGCGTTTACAAACAGACAGGCTCGGGCCCAAAGAGGATAAGTTAAAATTTGTGGGATATCCTAAGGAAACTAAATGATATTATTTCTACAATCCCACCAAGAAAAAAGGGTTTGTTGCTCGGACCGGCGTGTTTCTAGAAAGAGAATTTGTCTCTAAAGAAGCAAGTGGGAGGGCTGTAGAACTTGAAGAGATTCAAGAACCACAAATCACTAAACCGATGATGGAACATGAGTAGGAACCGCAAGCTGTTGTGGAAGAACCTGTTCAGGTAACACAGGAACTCCGTAGTTCAGGAAGAGTGCGTCAGGAGCCAGAGAGGTACGGACTTCTCGTGACTGAGCCGATGACGTACAACTCATGGATGATGTGCCTCGACTTACGGGGAGGCCATGAAAGGCCCAGACTCCAAGAAGTGGCTAGAAGCCATGAGATCCAAAAGGGATTCCATGTACACCAACAAAGTATGGACTTCGGTGGAACCACCCAAAGGGGCTCGACCCATAGGGTGCAAGAGGGTCTTCAAGAAGAAGACCGACATGGATGGCAAGGTAGTTGCCTATAAGGGGCGATTGGTAGCTAAATGGTATAGACAGATTCTTGGTGTTGACTATGATGAGACTTTTTCACAAGCCGCCATGACTGAATCCATTCGAATCCTACATACTATTGCAGCATACTAAGACTATGAGATTTGGAAAATGGATGTCAAAACAGCGTTTCGGTATGGGAACCTCCTCAAGGTTGTGTACATGACATAACCGGAGGATTTTGAGGATCCAAAGAATGCATATAAAGTTTGTAAGCTGCAAATGTCCATTTATGGATTAAAGCAAGCTTCTAGGAGCTGGAATCGACGTTTTGATGACGCAGTTAAAGAGTTTGGCTTCATCAAGAACGAAGATGAGCCATTGTGTCTACAAGAAGGTTAGTGGGAGCACTGTAGTATTTCTGGTCTTGTATATGGATGACATTCTAATCATTGGCAGCCACATCCGTACTTTGCAATCTGTTAAAGATTGGCTAGGAAAGTGTTTTGCAATGAAGGACTTAGGAGATGTAGTCCATATACTTGGTATAAAGATCTATAGGGATATATCTAGAAAGCTTCTCCGCCTAAGTCAGAGTACATATATAGACAAGGTGTTCAAAAAGTTCAACATGCAAGACTCCAAGAAGGGATTCTTGCCCATGTCGCATGGAATCACTCTTTCTAAGAATGACTTTCCCTCCAATGAGATTGAGAAGGACCGCATGAGTAGGATACCCTGTGCTTCGGCAATAGGATCCATCATGTACGCAATGTTGTGTACTAGACCAAACGTATCATACACGTTGAGTATGGTGAGTAGATATCAGTCCAATCCGGGTGAAAGTCACTAGATTGCTGTCAAGAACATCCTAAAGTACTTGAGAATAACTAAGGATGCGTTCTTGATATTTGGAGGTAAGGAAGAGCTAAGTGTAATTGGTTATACTGATGTAAGCTTCCAAACCGACAAAGCTGACGACAGATCGCAGTCTGGATACGTGTTTTGCCTGAATGGAAGAGCTGTGAGATGGAAGAGTTCCAAGCAAGCGACAGTTGCTGATTCTACAACAGAAGCTTAGTACATTGCTGCTGCGGAAGCGGCAAAAGAGGAAGTTTGGCTAAAGAAGTTTATCACTGAGCTCGGTGTGGTCCCAAGCATCGTGGATCCCATAGAGTTGTACTGTGAAAACTCCGGGGCCATCGCATAAGCCAAGGAACCAAGATCACATTAGAAATCAAAGCATGTACTTAGGAGATTCCATCTTATTCGTGATATGATCGATCGAGGAGATTTGAAGATGTGCAAGATTCCAACGGATGACAATCTTTCAGATCCGCTCACAAAACCTCTTGCGCAGCGAAAGCATGAAGGGAACACAAGATCTATAGGCATAAGGGATGCACCGTATTGGCTCTAGTGCAAGTGGGAGACTGTTGGAATGAGTGCCCTAGAGGCAGTCGAATATTTAGTATGAACAATGTTATTGACTAGAATATTCATTTATTATATATTGTGATATTTAATATAATGAAGTCCTTAGATACAATGTGTTGTTTATCTTAAATATCCTAGTCCATTATATTGATTAATAGGACGATCAAATATAGACTAGTATGTGTGTAGATTGATATGGAGATATCAAGTCTAACACTTGGATATGCATTAGGAGTAATGGCATACTGGATTGAGCCACAACGAGAAGGATACATTAGATTATGTTAAAGTCACAATCCCTTCTCGTAGTGCTACTATAATTTCCATCCTTAGACTTGAAGTCACTAGATACTCTAGTTGTGAAATATCGTGCTTTGATGTTATCAAATGTTACACCGTAACTGGGTAATCATAAAGATTGCTATCGGGCATGATAGAATGCAAGATTAGAGATCGTAGTGATGTAGAAACAATTTGTCCCTCCCACATAATGGGAGTAAATATCCACGGCCACTCGAGGTATGAGGCTTATTGAATGTCGGGCAAGACTCTGATAAATCAATATGGAGATATTGATGTTATCTTCTTGCATAAGCATATTCCCAGGATCAAGGAACTTTGGATTAGATATACGAGTGTGACTATTTATGTCTCGTGTCCAATCCGGATATGGAGACAAAGGGATAGTTCAATATGAGATATTGGGCAAAAATGTTTTTCAAGATCACTGGCTTATTTCTGTTAGTTGGTGCATGGATGTGTTGCTAGACACCGCTCCATGTTAGTAATAAGTTACTACCAACTAAGTATAAACCTATGGGGTTACACATCAAATAGAGTAGAACTAGATTTCGGATGAATTAATATGTTAATTATTTAGAAGGATCACTTTGCAATTCCTTGCAAACTTAGTAGGACTAATATGCAAGGAAGGGACTAATCCAAGTTCATGTAGAACTAGGAAGGGCCTTTATTTAGTTAACAAGGAGTTGTTGGACTATATATAAAGGATGCACTTGCTTCCTTCCAACTAATGTTAATGTTGGAATAGGTGCCCCAGAGGCAATCTAATATTTAGTATGAACATTGTTATTGGCTAGAATATTCATTTATTATATATTGTGATATTTAATATAATGATGTTCTTAGATACAATGTGTTGTTTATCTTAAATATCCCTAGTCTGTTATATTGATTAATATGACGTTCAAATATAGACTACCATGTGTGTAGATTGCTATGCAGATATCAAGTCTAACACATGGGTAATGGCATACTAGATTGACCCACAGCGAGAAGGATACCTTAGATTATGTTAAAGTCACAATCGCTTCTCGTAGTGATAATATAATTGCAATCCTTAGATATGTAATCACTAGATACTCTAGTTGTGAAATATCATTCTTTGATGTTATCAAACGTTACACCGTAACTCGGTAATCATAAAGATAGCTATCAGGCATGATAGGAAGCAATCTTAGAGATTGTAGTGATTTTGAAACGATTTGTCCCTCCCACATAATGGGAGCAAATATCCACGGCCACTCGAGGGATGAGGCTTATTGAATGTCTGGCCAGACTCAGATAAATCAATATGGAGATATTGATGTTATCTGCTTGCATAAGCATATTCCCATAATCGAGGAAATATGGATTGGATATACGAGTGCGCCTATTTATGTCTCGTGTCCGGATATGGAGACAAAGGGATAGTGCAATATAAGATATTGGGCACAAAGGTTTGTCAGGATCAGTGACTTATTTCTATTAGTTGGTTGCATGGATGTGTTGCTAGACACCGCTACATGTTAGTAATAAGTTACTACCAACTAAGGAGAAACCTATGGGGTCACATGTCAAATAGAGTGGAACTAGATTTGGGATTATTTAATAAGATTAATTAATAAGAATGATCATTTTGCAACACCTTGCAAACTTAGTAGGACTAATATGCGAGGAAGGAATTAATCCAAGTTCATGTAGAACTAGGAAGGACCTTTATGTAGTTAAGAAGGAGGTGTTGGACTATATAAAGGAGCCTCTAGTTTCCTTCCTACTAATGTTATTAGACATAACACAAGAGAGTGGGAGAAAGCAAGAGAGAGAGCAAGACAAAGCTAGATGCCGAAGCCCCTAGCCCGTCTGCCCCTTCCCGTCGGCACAAGAGAGGGCCGAAGCCCTCTCTTCCTCCTTTGGTTGCTTGATTCCTTCTTTCCTCTTCCTCCGGTCCAAGTTTGCACTTGAGAAGGATGAATCTAGATCTCACCTCTAGACTTGGATCAACCGTAGAGACGAGGACAATATTATTCGTGTGATCTCCCGAACCAAAATGTACCTAACTACTATGTCCCTTATCATGTTATGATGTCTCTTCCTGTGATCCTTGGTGGGCTTTGAGTAAGGTTAAATTTTTTTTATTCCGCTGCGTTACCTACGTCAAAACCCAACAGTGGTATCAGAGCCACAGGTTGTAGTGCATAACATGATTTTATGTGTTACGATTTCAGTTCATACACCGTATTGTTTATACTACGCGAAAACTGAAAAATATTGGGATAGTAGATGCAAATTGAATTTGATTCAACATAAACAAGATCTAATTTAACCTTGGATGTTAGAATTGGTGAGTTTAATGACATAGGATGTGAATTATTGGGTTCTTGAAAAATTAGGGTTCATGGGCACATAGTTGAAAAAGAGTTTTCAATTATGGAAAAAAATTATAATAACATCCATGAAGGAAACAACCAAGCCTGGGCAACAAGGAAGAAGGGAAGGAGACTGGGGCCGAAACCCTAGCCGTCCGCCCCCTCCTTGCGCGCCAAGAAAGGCCGCAGGTCACTAGGGTGGCCGGCCTTGGGCCAGGCCGAGTGGCGGGCGGCGGTTCTTCTAGGGGTTCGGCCCTTGAATGGCTTGGACCCCTTGGACCGTTGTAACCCTAATTACCCAGTTCAATTATAATTGAACAAGCGCGTTAAAAATTGGTTTTAACTGTATTATGTGCTTTTTTTCATGGTGGATGGATATGACCTAGGTTGTGGATGTTTATTTCTTTGTGGTTGGGTTTATGACCTGCGAGCTGATCAAATTAATGTAATAATTAATTAGGTTTACGTCCTGCGAGTCGTCTTTTCTCCTCGACATGTGAAGCTTTTATTATTTATTTATTCTAGATGTTAGGCTAGAATTAGAAATATATAGATAATAGCCAAGAGCATGGAGAAGAATACCGGAGAACCAAAGAAGCCAAAAGACAAAGAACACACCCCTAGGCGAGCGGCTATGGTGGAGCACATGGAAATGAGTTGTCACTTTAGGGAAATTGGATATTATGATTGGCTTGATAATATCTTAGTCTAGGTCCATATCCATGCCACGTTTTTTTTTTGTGGATGGTTATTATTTATGTACTGTTATTTATTTTGTGTGTATGGCGATACTAGCAAAACGTTAACAAGATAATAATAATAAGTTGGGTGTGGAGACAAAGAGATAGTGCAATATAAGATATTGGGCACAAAGGTTTTTCGGGATCACTAACTTATTTCTATTAGTTGGGTGCATGGATGTGTTGCTAGACACACTTCCATGTTAGTAATAAGTTAATACCAACTAAGTAGAAACCTATGGGGTCACACGTAAAATAGATTGGAACTAGATTTGGGATTTATTAATATTATTAATTAATAAGAAGGATCATTTTGCATAGTAGGACTAATATGCAAGGATGGGATTAATCAAAGTTCATGTAGAACTAGGAAGGACCTCTATGTAGTTAACAAGGAGCTGTTGGACTATATAAAGGAGGCTCTAGCTTCCTTCCCTATAATGCTATCAGACATAACACAAGAGAGTGGGAGAGAGCAAGAAAGAAAGCAAGACAAAGCTAGAGGCCGAAGACCCTAGCCCGTCCGTCCCTTCCTGTCGGCACAAGAGAGGGCCGAAGCCCTCTCTTCCTCCTTTGGTTGCTTGATTCCATCTTCCCTCTTCTTCCGGTCCAAGCTAGCACTTGAGAAGGAAGAATCTAGATCTCACCTCTACACGTGGATCAACCGTAGAGACGAGGAAAATATTCTTCGTGTGATCTCCCGAACCAAAAGGTACACAACTACTATGTCCCTTATCATGTTATGATGTCTATTGCTGTGATCCTCGGTGGGATTTGAGTAGGGTTAAATTTTTGTTATTCGGCTACGTTAGCTACATCAAATTCCAACAGTTAATGCACATAACAAAAGTTATTGGGAGAGAAAGAAAGAGAGAGAGAAAGAACACAAGGGTCGTAGCCCCTACGTCCCCCCCTTCCCGTTGGCTCAAAGAGAGGGCCGAACACCTCCCTTTGCCTCCTTGGTTGCTGGATTCCTTCTTCCCTCTTCCTCCGGCCCAAGCTAGCACTTGAGAAGGAAGAATCTAGATCTCACCTCTAGACGTGGATCAACCCTAGAGACGAGGACATTATTCTTCGTGTGATCTCCCAAACCAAAAGGTACACGTCTTCTATGTCCCTTGTCATGTTATGATGTCTCTTCTGTGATCCTTGGTGGGCTTTGAGTAGGAATTAAATTTTTTGTGATCCCGCTGCGTTACCTACGTCGAAACCCAACATTATTATACATGTTTACACCTACATTACACACTTTCAATTGGTATCAGAGCGTTGGGTCACAGTTTAAAGATCTTACAATCTTGTGACAATGAGTTTTGTAGGTGAAGGAGGATTCTCACAGGGAAGGGCATCTAATAGACCTCCATTATTCTGTGGTGATAACTTTGTGCATTGGAAGGCATTGATGAAAATGTTCATCATAGATCAGGACATGGAACTATGGTCAATTATTGTGAATGGGCGAAACCTATTCTGTATTACTGTGGATGGTGTAGAACTTTCAAACCTGATGAAGATATCTCTGTTACTGAACTTGGAAAAGGTATCAAAAAATTACAAAGTTTTGAAGTTATTATATTGTGCTCTTAGTGCAGATGAGTTCAACAGAATATCCAACTGCAAGAATGCAAAGGAGATATGGGATAAGCTGACTGTTACCTATGAAGGAACTAGCCAATTCAAGCAGACAAAGATCAATATCCTTTTGAGACACTATGAAGTGTTTAAGATGAACTCTGATGAGTCCATCAAAGATATGTTCAAAAGGTTTCCAGACATTGTCAACAACTTGGAATCTTTCGGAAAATTATTCTCAAACGGGTATTCTAGAACTAGAAGATCTGCAAGGAAAGTTACTCACTCATTAGATCTCCATTAAGGAGGTTGATGGTGAACTGAGTGACAACATAAAGAATCTGGCACTCAAGGCAAAAGACAATAAAAAATCCCAAAGCCTTGAACCAGATGAAGATGATGATGAGGAAGCCTTTGACTTGATTTCCAAAGCCTTGGATAGAATTCTCAAGAAAAAGAGGAACTCTGGGAACTAGGATTACAACAAGAAAGTTCAGATTCTCTACTAGAAAGGATCAGAAACGTAAGTCTTCTTCACAATCATATAAACTTAAAGTTATGAATTGCTAAGAATGTGGAGATGCACATCACCTGGTGAGATACTGTCCTCAAAATAAAAAGAACAGACAATTTTCAAAGAAGGAAAATGACAACAGAAGGAAGAAAGCAATGGTGGCCTCATGGAGTGACTCAGACTCTTCAGCCTCTTCAGACTCAGACTCTGATGATGAGCAAGCCAATCTCTGTTCCATGGCTGGACATCAAGAGGATCATTCCACTTAGAAGCCAATTGAAGACATGTTAAAAAAAATCTCTTATCTATTCCTTCTGATGTGTTACCTAAAATCCTCAAGAGCATGTTTTTGAATGAGGAGAGTTACAGGAATAAGATTGACTCTTTGAAAATGAAAGTTCATGAGCAGGAAAAAGAAAATTTAGATTTGGTTTTTCAGAATAAATTTCTTGAAGCTACAAAGTTAAAAATTGACAGCAACTTCAAAGCCTTGGACAGTAGATTCAAAACTTTGAAATCACAATTCAAAGAAGTAGTTGATCAAAACACTATTTTTAACTGACAAGTTTGTTGATCTGAAGAATCATTTTGATGATTTAGAACAACAAAACACTACATTGACTAGTAAGCTTCAAGAATCCAAGAATATTCTTTCAACTTTTGCTGGATCAGAAAAGAAGTTAAGTCTCATGCTTGGAGGAAGTCTGCAGTCTGTTCACAAAAATGTAATTGGATATAATCCAAATTTTCCAAAAAAAAAAAAAAAAAAAACAAACACATTTTTGAAAGCAGGAAGCAGAAATTCACCAAAGTGTCATTACTGCTGTAAAATTGGACATGTAAAAGTAACTTGCCCCTTTAGAAGAACAAAACCTCACATAATGAGGAACACCTATCCTTATCAGCTTACGGGACAAGTGAAATAGATTTGGGTTCCAAAAGGAGTTAGACCACCTAATATGGTTGACTCTGAGTATGAATGAAAATTCTACACTCGGTCTAATAGCCTGTTAAGACATTGATTGATTTTTGCAGGATGTCACCAAAGCTTTGAAAGATCAGATATGGATATTGGATAGTGGATGTTCCAGACATATGATTGGGAAGAAATCTTTATTCTTAGAATTGAAAGAATAATCAGATGGAACAATCACACTTGGTGACAAAGCAAAGTGCAACATAATTGGTATTGGAAGTGTTTGTAACAACTCTGCATATTCAATTTCTGATGTTTATTTAGTTGATGTTCTTAAGTATAATTTGTTGAGTATTTCTCATCTTTGTGACAAAGGTAATAAGGTTGTTTTTGACAAGGATAAATGTGTGGTGTAAGATGAGAAATCAGGCAATTGCATTCTCACTGCTCCCACGTCACATAATATTTATGCACTGTGTACTGACAAAGTTGCAGGTGATAGTCTAAATTGTCTCAAAGATTTGAAGGATGACTCAAAACTATGGCACAAAAAGCTTGGTCATATAAGCATGCACTCTTTGAATAAACTCATCTCAAAATATCTCGTAAGGGGATTGCCAGTCCTTAAATTCAAAGATAATGAGTTTTGCAAGGCATGCACTCTAGGTAAACAAACCAGAAGCTCATTCAAGCCAAATAATTTTGTAAGTACCTCCAGACCCTTATAAATGATGCATATGGATTTGTGTGGTCCTATGAGGGTTCAAATACCCATAGGTAAGAGATATTGCTTGTTATAGTTGATGATTACTCTAGATATACTTGTGTTATGTTTATTAGAAAAAAGTCTGAAGCATTATCTGAATTTTCTAAACTTTGCAAGGAGCTTTAAACTTTGAAAAACTTACCTGTTGCATCTATTAGAAGTGATCATGGTAGGGAATTTGATCAACTTGATTTTGATTTATTTTGTGCAAAGCATGGTATCTCACACAACTTTTCTGCACCTGGAACTCCTCAGGAAAATGGTGTAGTTGAGAGGAAAAATAGGACTCTTGAAGACATGTCTAGAAACATGTTACTTGAAATGAATTTGCCTAAATCTTTGTGGGCAAAAGTTGTTAATACTACCAACTATGTTCTCAATAGGTGTTTGATCAGGCCAATTTTGAAGAAAATCCCTTATGAACTGTTTAAAGGCGGGAAGCCTAGTGTTGCTTTCTTTAAGCCTTTTGGATGTACTTGTTTTGTGCATAATAATTGCAAAGATAATCTTGGTAAGTTTGATGCTAGAAGTGATGATGTTTTGTTTCTTGGTTATTCTCAAACCAGCAAAGCTTACATGGTTTACAATAAGAAATCTAAGATTGTAGAGGAGAGTATTCATGTTGTTTTTTACGAAAGTATTGATGATTCTCCGAGTGGATGTTTTCCAGATCTTATGTTGAATATATATGAGGCTGATGAAGACCTTAAGAGTCAGTAAAACCAAAACTAAGCAACAAAACCTTTCAGAATAATCTCAAGGCCTTGAACCCCCCGTTGAGCCAAAATCTCAAAGCCTTGAGACAGAGATTGACAGAAAATATGATGCTCCTTCTACTGTATCAAGAACTCAAAGACTTCAAGGTCCATACACTTGGACACCTTGAAAGAAGTTTGAACATCTCTCTGATCATCCTGCTGAGAATATTATATCAGATCCAACAACTGGAACTCAGAGAAGAGGCCAATTGAGAAATCTATGTGAATTCAGTACTTTTGTATCACTCATTGAGCCCAAAAATGCAAAGGAAGAACTAGAGGATGCAGACTGGATCATTGCAATGCAGAATGAGCTAAATGAGTTTGAAAGGAAGAAAGTCCGGAATATGGTTCCTAGACCAAAAGATCAAACAGTGATTGGAACAAGATGGGTGTTCAGAAATAAGCTTGATGAAAAAGGTAAGGTTGTGAGAAACAAAGCGAAATTGGTTGCACAGGGATACAATCAAGAGGAAGGTATTGATTATGACATCATTTTCCCGTGTTGCAAGGTTAGAAGCAATCATAATACTTCTTGCATTTGCATCACATAATCACATAAAACTTTTTCAAATGGATGTCAAATGTGATTTTCTGAATGGTTATCTACAAAAAGAAGTATTTGTTGCTCAACCACTAAGTTTTGAAAATGACATATTTCCTGATCATGTTTACAAACTGGAAAAATCCTTATATGGACTTAAGCAAGCCCCAAGGGCTTGGGATGACAGACTCTCAAAGTTTTTGTTAGAAAATGGTTTTAAGAGAGGTCTTGCTGATAAAACTCTTTTTATCAAAAATCAGGAAAAATATATGTTAGTTGTTCAGATATATGTAGATGATATTCTTTTTGGTGCTACTAATGATTCTCTTTCAAAAGAGTTTTCAAGTCTAATGTGCCGAATTTGGAATAAGCTTGATGGGAGAACTGAATTTCTTTCTTGGACATCATGTACATCAAATGAAGAAAGAAATTTTTGTGCACCAAGGAAAGTACACCCTGGACTTGTTAAAAAAGTGTAACATGTCACAATCCAAGGTTGTTAGGACCCCTATAATTTCATCACTATCTTTAGACAATGACACAACTGGTAAGAGTGTAAATCAGAAAGAATATAGAGGTATCATTCGTTAACTCTTGTATCAAACTGCTAGTAGACCATATATTATGTTTAGTGTATGCATGTGTGCAAGGTTTCAGGCTGATCCTAAAGAAAGTCATTTAATTGATGTGAAATGATTTTTATATATTTGAATGGAAACAAAGACTCGGGGATTTGGTATCCAAGAAGGACTAACTTTTTGTTGAGTGGACATTCAGATGCAGACTTTGCAGGATACAAGGTAGACAAAAAGAGTACTTCTGGCTGCTGCCAGTTTCTTAGATCTTCATTGATAAGTTTGCATTCAAATAAGTAGAATTCAGTAGCCTTGTCAACTGCAGAAGCAAAATATATTGCAGTTGGAGCTTGCTGTTCACAGGTTTTATGGATTGCACAGCAGCTAAGAGATCTTGGATATGATTTCAGAAATGTGCCTATCAACTGTGATAATACAAGTGCCATTTAAATATCAAAGAATCCAGTACAACATTCAAGGACAAAGCATATAGATGCGAGACATCATATTCTTAGAGATCACACAGAGAAAGGTGACATTGTTCTATCTTTAATTTCTACTTCTAAGCAAATAGCTGATATTTTCACTAAACCACTGCCAAAAGAGAGGTTTGCATCCCTAATTCTATAATTGGGTATGTTAAACAAGGATGCATTGGTTTAGGAGGAGTAATCAGTTACTGTGTGCAATATCCGTGTGATTTTAAATCCTTGAGAATATATTTTCTGGAGTTTTAAAAATATAGCTCAAAGCTGTGAAGTTTATGTATTACTCTGAAACTTCTCAAAGCTTTGAACTACTGTTCCATTGTTGTGATGAGTGGATTTCCATTATCTTTAAAAATAGGATCATGAAAAGTTTTGTGTTATCTTTTTAGATAATTACAGAATCTTTTCAAATTTTCAGAGATGTGACCAAAAATTCCACAAATATCTTGAAAATCTTCTCAAATATTTTTGCATGCAAATCTCCTACCTTTAGTAAAACTCTCTACCTACATAAGCCAGCTTCATGACTTATTTTCTGTCGTGCTCTACTTAAATCTCTTCGTCTCTATCTCTCTCTCTCTCCCAATTCTCTCAATTTCTCAAACTCTAACCCAAATGGAGAGAAAATCCGAAAGGATCAAGCAGCTAGGTAAGACCTCCAACAAGAGGGTGAAGAGAAAAGCTAACAGAAAGATCACCATTCATGGATCAGACTCAATAGACACGGCTAGTGTTCATGAGACCTCACCCTCTACAAAGAAGAACAAGAAAGGGAAGGACGAAACCAGGGCTGGGTCAGATTCAGAATCTGCAGCAGAGGAGGTGGTGAAATAAAAGGGGAAAAGGATCAGGAGGAGGAGTTAAGCAAGAAGAAGATAGAAGCGATTGCTGTGAAAGAAAAGAAGAATGTACCTTCTAGAAAGGAGAAGAAGGTTGGTGACAAGAAAGCAGAAGCATCCCCAGAGAAGAAGGGTGAAGAAACCACTGAGAAGAAGAGGGTGAAACATAGTGCAACAAAAACCAAGAAATCCACAAAATTTGGTAAGAATCTCTTGCCTGAATCTTGGTTTGTTAATTCTGATGTCAAGAAGGTATGGATGGATGGGTATGCATCTTCAAAGGTGTCTTTTTGTAGTATGATCAGTTCTGATTTAGTAAAGATTTTAGACTTAGACTACATTAAGAACTTGAGAAGTTCATCCGTTGGAAGTATGTTTAACCCGCCCTCTGAAGCCTACCCTAGGTTAACCAGACTGTTTTGTTTGAATCTGGTTCAAGAGCTTGATGACAGTGATAAATACATCCTAACCTCAAAGGTGGCTGGAGTGGACATTAGGTTAGAGAACAGGGTGTTCTCCAAAGTTTTGGGAGTGCCTAGGAAGTATAAGGTTGGTGACTATCCTGATAGAAAAGAGATCCTAGAGCCAAAGCTATGTTTTCCTTGGAAGGAACCAATTCTGAACCCAAGCAGTTAACACATTCTTTGTTCAACTGTGAAGCCAAAACCCTATTTTCCATTATTATGAGGTGTGTGGTACCCAGGGAATACTCCAAAGAATTGGTGACTAACATGGTTTTAATCTTGATGTACTTGATTTGTCAAGGGTTTGAGGTAGATCTTCCTACTGTGGTGATGGAACAAACGGTCTACTGTGCGACTAGGACTAGAAATCACTATCTGCCATATGCCAATGTCTTACCACTGTTTTTCAAACATATTGGAGTGTCTTTGAAGGATGAAAAGAATATTACTACTGGTTTTCGGATAGTTGATGAAGCATCCCTTAAAGGATTGGGATTGTGTATACTACTAAGGGAAAGTTGAAGTTCTATTCAGAGTTGAGTGCTAAAGAGATGAAGGAAAAGGAGTCCATCAAACCTATAGCTGCTTCAACCCCTAAGGTGCCTGGTCATCTGCATTTCTCACAGATCATAGATAGGGTTGAGGTTCAGGAAAATGGTGTGGAGGATTTGAGACAAGGATTTTTTGACTTGTCCATTGATCTGACTAAGTTCAAAGGTTTTGTGCTTAAAAAGCTTGACATGATCATCAAAGGTTTGGATCTAGGGAAAGTGCCTTCTTCAGAAAGCAGATAGACCAGCATTGATTCAGAATAAATTCTGGTAGAAGCTCTCAATAAACAAAATAAGAAGAAAGGTATTCCTGTTGTTCTGACTTCAAAGGATCTCTTTGATGAGACTGATGAAGAGGCAGATGATCAGGAAATTGCTGCAGAGAAAGCTCAAGAGGAAGCTGCTAATCAGGAGAAAGTGGTTGATAAGGTTGTTAAGAAGATGCAAACTAAATAATCTTATGGAAAGAAGACTGAATAGCGAGGAGAGGAAGCTGAGGAACGGGCTGAAGATGCAGAAGTCTCAGAAGAAGAAAAAGAAGAGAGTCAGGGAAAAGGAAATGGAACAACAAAGTCTACAGGATCTTTAAAAGCCTTGAACCTATTCTCTCTATTTTGTCTGCTCTTTTCTTTCATGAAGCTTAGGTTATTATTCATATTTATTAGAAACTCTGAACATATCGAATATTTTCTTCAAATATTTTCATGAAAGTCAAAAGGGAGAGAAGATTATGTGTTTATGTTTTATTTTAATGTTTTTAGGTAGTTATGATGTTTAGTATATACTTTTATGGCGTGTAATAAATTCTGGATCTAGTAGATGTTTATCTATGCAATTCTGTGGTTTTTGAATTTATGTTCTGTGATTTATTTACAGCTGTTTGTAAGTTGCAGGATATCAATATTCAGATAATTTTTTTTGTCTTTCATCAAGGGGGAGATTGATAAGTCTGTAGCTCATGGATATTATGATATGAAAATACAGGCAGAGAGCTTATCTCCTTGATGATGAAAGCCAGAAACATAAGCACAAGTAATTGCTAAGTACCAAAGCTTCAAAGCTTTGAGTTACTATAGCCGTTTCTGTATGTTGTATTATCTAACTACGTAGTGCAGGTTTTGGTTATGTTTTGATAATAATTGGTTTAGTTATATAATTATTTTCAGCAATATATGTTCTAAGATGATCACTACAGGATTAAGTTGGATTGAAAATCCAATATACATTCTGGTGAAGTTTGCAGGCAAAGCTTCAAAGCTTTGAGATTTTCTAGTCACTCTTTACTGCTAAGTTCTTTTAACCACCTTTTTGTGTGAAGATGGATTCAGTGTTAATTGGATGTTATTACATGCTGATTATTGTCTATTATTGTGGACTCTATATTGGTTCTTTGATATATTAATGAGATTGAATATACTTGTTAACTCAGAACTATCAGCAGACAAGTCTATCATGATTTTCTCTTTAATGGTTATCTGCTATTTTAAGCATATTTCTTTGCTAGATTGTATTGTTATTTGTTTAATCTATTTTTCTAAGTAATTGCAGGTTTGTTGGACTCTCTAACGTCCATAAACAGATCAGCAATAGTTTCAAATTGAGCTGTTAACAAGAGCTTATCAGATTGGAGATATATTAGGAACTCTATTCCTGAAATTTCTCAAGTTAGTTGCAGACTGGAAACAGCTACTTAAGTTTGAATTGCAGAGAATTATCAGAGACACAGAGGTCGTGATTTTGAAGAGGATAATCATATGGGAAGATCAATTACATACAGCTCTTCAAATCATTTAGGGATTCAATTCAAGTAGGCTAAAGAGCATTCAAATCCAGAAGGACTCTTTCTGGGTTTATACAGCTTATTCTTTCTGAGTTCTTCTCATTGTACTTAATTGTATAATTTATTCTTCATTCCTAAAACCTCAGTAAACTTAGTAGTTTGGTTGTTCAAGCGAACAAAAAGAGGTTCTTATTCTTTCAACAGGTTGTAGCCTGTAACTACATAGGTTGGGAACCACAAGATGTATAAGTGTAAGGTAGCTCACTTAGGCTTGAGATCTAGCGCTAAATCGGGGTGATTAATAAGAAGTTGTGTTTGAACCCTTGAGAGATTAGATCCCTCAAGTAGAGACTAGGTCCAATTTGAGTGAACTCTGTAAAATATCTGTGTTCTTGCTATTTACTTTTGCTGCATTTTAGTTCAGTTTAAATTTGAAGTTTCAAAGCTTTGGAGCTTCCCAAGTCTCAAAGCTTTGAAGCCTCTATACTCTATTGTTATATCTTTAAGCTTCACAAATATCTTTCAAAGCTTTGAGATATCAACAGTTTGTTCTTCTTAAGTTTCAAAACTTGAAGCTTGGAAAAACCTAGCATACTCTATTCAACCCCCTTATAGAGTATTATTATACCTGTTTACACCTACATTACACACTTTCAGCCATAAAACGACTAACTACACTAACAGCGAATGCTATTTCTAGTCGAGTATAGACCATAGCATACGTAAAGGTTCCAACTTCACTAGCATATGGAACCTTGGACATGTACTCCTTCTCCTCATCAGTCTGAACGGTGTACATTCCTAGCTTGCTGTTAGTTGCCATAGGAGTATCTAAAGATTGAGCTGATAACATCCCAAATCTTTCTAAGATCGTCTTGATGTATCCCCTATGTGACAAGAAAAGCTCCTTCTTCTTCTTGTCTCGGTAGATCTCAACTCCTAATATCTTTCGAGAAGCCCCGAGTTCCTTCATATCGAATTCCGCGCTAAGGGACCTCTTCAATTCTACAATTTCCTTGATATCCCGATTTGAGATCAGAATATCATCCACATACACAACTAGGTAGATACTTGATCCACTTCGCAACTCTTTGTGATACACGCAGCAATCACACTCCCACTTCTGGTAACCAATCTTCCACATGAAGCTGGCCAACTTCTTGTACCATTGCCTCGGTGACTCCTTAAGTCCGTAGAGAAATCCCTTATCCTTGCACACGTGGCTCTCTCTTCCGGGATCTTGGAACCCCTCCGGTTGGATCATGTATATCTCTTCTTCGAACTCGCCGTGTATAAAAGTTGTCTTGATATCCGATTGCTAAAGCTCTAGGTCGTGGTGTCCCACTAAAGCTAGTGACACCCGAATAGAAGAATGTCTGACCACAATGAGAATATCTTCAACTCCCTCTTTCTGACTGAACCCTCTTGCAACTAGCCTTGCCTTATACTTGACGCCCTCTCTAGATGCAGTTCCTTCCTTCTTCTGAAAACCCACTTGCAACTGACTATCTTCCTTCCCGCTGGGAATTTGACTGGATCCTAAGTCGAGTTCTTGCTAAGAGACTCCATCTTCTCTCCCATCGCGACAATCCATTGTACTGACTCAGAACTAGATATAGCGGCCTTGTAGGAGGATGGCTTCCCTCTACCTCTTCTGCTACCTTTAATGTATATCCCACCATACCATCACCTGTATATCTCTTTGGAGACTATATGACACTCCTTGGTCTTCCTTTAGCAATTTTTTGATGAACTAGTTCCGCTAGTGTAGACACATCCTCACTATCAGACGCTTCTCCTTCTTCCTCTTCATCTTCAGGCGGCGGTGAAGAGATTTTGGAATCCTTAGGATCAAAAGGATCCGACTCTCCCTCCACCTTCTTCTCTACATTTCCAAGCTCCACCTCCACAAAGTTCTTAAACATATGAATGTCATCAAAGACCACACTTCTGCAAAGTATAGGCTTGTATTATGCCCATATCTTGTATTCCTTCCAACCTGTTTCGAAACCCATGAATACTACCTTCTTAGGTCTTGGTTCTAGTTTTCTATCATCAACGTGATAATAGGTAACACAACTACAGACTCTCAAATCCGAGTAATCCACTACTCTATCGGACAAGACTTCCATAGGAATCCTACATCACATACCTGTGTGCGAGCTCCAATTCACGAGATAGCATGTCATGGAGACTGTCTCTCCATAGAAACGTCTAGAAATACGCGCATGAAAAAGCATGCACCTTTCTTTCGCTAAAGGGCCTGATTCATTTTCTCGTCTACACCGTTCCACTGCGCTGTGTGTCGAACGGTGCGATGGAGAGAAATAACCTGATGGTTGCAGAATCCATCAAACTCTGATGAACAAAACTCTAAGCCGTTTTCCTTGCGCAACCTCTTCATCTTCTTTCCAACCTGATTCTGTCTTCCACTCCTTGACTCTTGCGAAGGCTTCATTCTTCTGCTTCATTATTGTAAGATCAATTCAGTTTCATTAGTTTCAAAGACTTGAAATAGCTTGTCTATTTCAAGGCCTTGAAACTGTTTTCAAATCTTTGAAACAGACTGAACTTTAACTGCATGATCTCGCAGGGAGTTTTTGATCTTGTTTTAGTTCCTAAACCCCTATGATTGATATATGATTACTTGATTATGAAATACAAAGATTTATTACATGTTTAACTCTATCTAATCCATCTTTTTGACTTAGTTGTGCAGGAAAAAAATTGTTTCCTAGTTTGCAGGATATGTTTCCTAGCTTGTATTTTGCAGGAAGGGAAACTGATTAATAAATATATTATTTGATCATGTTGATGTGTTTGGAAGCTTCCCAATTTGTTTTTACACAAAATAAAATCAGTATCATTGAAGATAGTGATCAACTATCCGTTGGAGAAGCTGTTCAAGAAGTCAAAGTTGTTGCCTACAAAATAGGAAATGTGGTTGCTGAAAATATGGAAGATTTGCAAGCTAATTGAGGTGTATAAAAGGATCTTAGTTTGAAGCATTTGAAGACACAACTCAACGGGCAAAAACAGAGACACTCAAACACATTCTAGGATTGCCAAGAAACAAAGAAGCAGATCGAACTCTCAATTCGATTCTCAAAAGAACACTGCACTTTTCCAGCAGTCTCATTTTCTGTGTTCTTATGTTCTGAAATTCTTTTGTATATATTATTGTTTGTACTTCTAGTTCTCACTATCAAGGATTGGTCAAAGTGAAAAATAGATAATTCTTAGTTAACCAGATAGCTAGAGCAAGTACTAGATAGGTTAGTGAGAACCACAAGCTGTAACCGAGTAAGGTATCTCTATGTGCTTGAGATCTATGGCTTCGCTGTGGATTAATAATAATTGAGTTGAAAATCTTGCAGGGATAAGATCCCTAAGGTAGAGACGTAGGTACAAGTTGACTGAACTGCATATATCTTGTGTATCTTGCATTTACTTTACAGTTTCATACTTAGTTTTCTTGCAGCTTTCAAACAATTTCATTTCAAGGGTTTGAAACTCATATCAAGGCCTTGAAATAAAATTCTTCTCTTTATACTTAAATGTTTTCATTCCAAGGACTTGAAACTCAGTTCAAGGCCTTGAACTACACTTATTATTTACGAATTCTTTTGAAACCACTTCCTTGAAAGTATTAGCAAAATTTGGCATACTCTATTCACCCCCTCCCCCTTATAGAGTCTTTATCATGAATTAATACCTACATTACACCCTTTAAATTAGTATCAGAACTTGTATCACTGCATAGATTTAACCATCTTGTGATTATGAGTACCGTAGGTGATGGTGGTTTCTCTCAGGGAAGAGCTGCTAACAGACCTCCTCTCTTCTGTGGAGATAATTTTGTTCACTGGAAAGCTTTGATGAAAAATGTTCATTATAGATCAAGACATAGAGCTTTGAACTATCATAAAGAATGGTCCTCATACTTTCTACACATATAAAGATGGAATTAAAACTCCAAAATCTAAAAATTCTCTCTCCGCTCCTGAATTAGAACAATTCTCTAAAACTTTTGAAGAATCTCTTTTATTGTGCTTTGAGTACAAATGAATTCAATAGGATTTCAGGTTGTAAGACTGACAAGGAGATCTGGGATATGCTTGTGGTGATATTTGAAGGAACCATCCAAGTCAAGCAAACCAAGATCACCATCTATCTCAGGCAGTATGATTTATTCGAGATGAATGGAGATGATTCAATCAAAGACATGTTGAAAAGATTCACTGACATTGTCAACGACCTTGATTCTTTGGGGAAACACGTTTCCAATGGAAAAAAGGTAAGAAAGATCCTGAGGAGTCTTCCAAAGGCAAAATGGAAACCAAAGACTACTGCTTTAGAGGAAGCACAAGATCCTCATCACTTAAACTTGATGATGTGCAAGGAAAGCTTCTGACACATGAGCGAAGATGATGGAGAACTACCAAAAGGTGTCAAGAATCTAGCTCTCAAGGCAAAGGAAAATGAGGCGTCTCAAAGCCTTGAAACTGATGATGATGATGATGATGATGATGATGATGATGATGATGATGATGATGATGATCCATATGCTTTGATTTTCAAAGCGTTAACTAGAATTCTCAAAATGAAAAAGAATTTTGGAAATAACATCTTCAGCAGAGAAAGACACAGATCTTCCAGTAGCAAAGACTACAAAGGTAAATCTTCTTCACATGGAAATAAGCCTAAAGTCATGAATTGAATTGAATGTTGTGATGCATGACACTTGATCAGAGACTGTCCACACAAGAAAAGCAAGAATTTTTAAAAGAAATATCCTTATAGAAGAAATAAAGCTATGACAGCTTCATGGAGTGATTCGGAAACTTCAAGTGACTCTGAATCAGAAGAAGAACATGCCAACCTATGTTTTATGGCCAATAATGATGGTAGTTTTGAAAAGAACATTGTGGTAATGGTAAACTATTTAATTTCAAAACCTACATAAGTTCTCTCTTAATATCTCAGAACAATGCTTTTAAATAAAGTGGACTATCTGAAAGTGTTGGAAATATTCCCTAGAGGAAATCTATTTCTTGTGACATTTATAGATTTACGATTCATTATGTTATCGATATGGAGATATGATAACATTAATGAAGTCATTTGAATATAATTTTTATATTCTTAAATATCCCTAGTTGATTATATTGATTAACAGGACAATCAACTATAGACTAGTATGGGTTGGATTGATATGGAGATATCAAGATCCAACACATGGGTATGCATTAGGAGGAATGTCATACTGGATTGACCCATCTCCGAGAAGGCTACATACAAGTTACGTAAAGTCACAAGTGCTTCTCGCAGTGAAAACGGTATTTGCATCCTTAGACTTGAAGTCACTAGATCATCTAGTTGTGGAATATTATGTTTTGGTAGCGTCAAATGCTACACCTTGACAGGGTAGTTATAAAGGCGCGTATTGGACACAATAGGAAGCAAGATTAGATATCTTAGTGATGTAGATAGAATTTGTCCCTCCCACATACTCGGAGAAAGTATCCGAGGCCACTCGAGAGATAGTGCTTATAGAATGTCTGGCCAGACTCCAATATATCAATATAGGATATTGATGTTATTTGCACGAATAAGGCTATTCCCAGGATCGAGAAACTATGGATTGGATATACTAGTGTGACATGTATGTCTCTTGTCCAATCCAGATATTGAGACAAAGGAATGAGAAAATTACTTGCACAAGGTTTGTCGGATGACTATTCTATTAGTTGGCTAGATTGGATGTCTCGCTAGAGACCACTCCATATTAGCAAATTGTTGCTACCAACTAGATAGAACCTATGGGGTAACACGCCTAATAGGTTTGAACTATATTTAGGAATTAATTAATATGATTAACTAATTATAAGGATCAAATCGCAACAACTTGGTAACTTAGTTGGACTAATATGCAGTTGAACTAATCCATGTATAGACATGATTAGGATTTTCCAATGTGGACGAATTCATGTAGAGATATGATTATTATTAATTTGCACAGAGAACTAATCCATGTATGGACATCATTAGGACTAGATAGCAAAAGGGGACTAATCCTAATTTGAGTAGGATTAGGGGAGGGGTTCTTTAGTTGGTAAAACAAGGAGATTTTGGACTATATAAAGAACACTCCTTGCTTATTTTCTCTACACATTTACTTACTTGGATTGGGAGAGACTAAATCAAGGAGAGAGAGAAATATCCCAAGGAAGGTTGAACCCCGTTTGGGACCGCCCCCTACACGTCGGCCTCACAAGGAAGTGCCGCCCACCTTGTTGCTCCGTGTTGAATAATTTCTTCTTCCTCTTCCTCCGGTCCAAGCTAGCACAAAGGAGAAGGAAGATCTAGATCTCGACCCTAGGCGTGGATCAACCGTAGAGACGTGACACAATTCACGTTACAAGTCATCACAAGAGAGCTCTAAGGTGTGTTACTTGTTTTTCCCTTACCATCGTTATGATTCCCTTCCTGTGATCCTTGGAGGGTCTTGAATGGATAATTCTTTCCTCTTCTACGTATCCATGATCAAAACCCTACAGTGGTATCAGAGCCACAGGTCGTAGAGCATAACGTAGTTTATGTGTTACGATTTATGTAGTTTTACACTTTAAAATTGTTGTTTATCGCGTAAAACGGACAAATCAAGCATATGATGCAATTTGCCAATAATTCAACCAAATCAGATCTCATTCTTGCATTGGATGTATGAATTGGTGACTTTGAGAAATTTTAGGATCTTAGATCTAGGGTTCTTGGGCGTCCAATTGGAAAAAGGAGTCTTTTCCAATTATGAAACAACCAAACTTGGGCAACAAGGCAAGGAGTTGTTTTGGAAACAACTCCTAAAGGAAGTTCGACCCCCTAGGGGACCATCCCTCCTTCCTTGCCACCCAAGCTAGTCTCGACCAAGGGTCCGGGGCAGCCCTAGCGCACGACCTAGCCGTGTGGGCTAGGGGCCGGCCGGCCCAAGGCCATTAGGCAGTGCCTTTAGGGTTCGGCCAAGCGTTGGTGGGTTCTGTTGGACCGTTTTGACCCTAGTGATCCTAAAATCAACTAAAATTGACTAAGCGCGTTAAAAATTGGTTTTATCTGTTTATGTGCAATTTGCATGGTGATTGGATATGGCGTTAGATGTGGTTTGTTGTGGATGTTTAATTTTTTGATTGTTTACGGCCTGCGAGCAGATCAATTGATGTAATAATTCATTAGGGTTTACGGCCTATGAGCCGGTATTTTTCTCTACTTGTGAGATTTATTTTATTTTGTATAAATGTTAGCTAGTACTAGATAAAATAGATAGATAGCCAAGATTGAAGAAATGAAGCCCAACGAATTAAAGGAGCCACAACATGGAGCATGGACCATTTCACAAGGCTATGAAGGATCGACCAAGAGATGGAGGCACATGGAGATGTGTTTTTCTTTCTAGGATTCATAGATATTCTCATTGGCTTGGGAATATCTTAGTCTAGGAAGCTATATCCACATCACGTTAATTTTCTTTCGTGGATGTTTACTTTATTGTCTTATTATTGTTGTTGGTGAATGGATGATTCATTGCAATTTGATAATAAGATAATTAAACAACCTAGATATTTTATTTGGAGTTTTGCCCAAACTCAAATAAGTAGATCAGTTGATATGGATCAACAAAATAATTTAAAATTGAAAATAAAATCCCTCAATTCAAATATTGTTTTTTGCCTTCTCGTTATTTTAACACTCGTCATCATCATGATTTATCAAGCTCGTGCATGCCAAAGCAAGGCGACTTGGTTCATAATGATGTGATGTGATAGCACAAGCAAGTAATGTGCAATTGTTTCAATAAGAGGTTGGGCACAACTAGGTTATTAATATGATTAAAACCTAGAGGCAATCAATTGGAATTATCCATACGGATGGATAAATAAGGAGTTATTTGCCCAATTGAACCAAGAGTTGCATAAGAATGCAATTGGAATTGTTCTTATATCACAAACTAATTTTGGGTGACTTACCAAATCAAGCTCAAAAGATGTGAAATATGGATCTTGGCCCACTAGAAAAGATAATGATATTTTCTGCATTAATATGGAGGGTTGTTAATCCGAGAAAAATAGTGGGAGCTATGTTTGGCAACTTAAATCCTTTTTGAATAGAGTTATACGTCACAATGCTTTGTACAATCCTATTATGTTGAATATCCATGGCATTAAACAAACGGAACACGACCTTATGTCCATAAGATGGACAAGCTATCCAGAATTTATTTTCTAGATTGGTATAAAATTGAGAATTGTTCTCAAATAAAAGAAAAATTGTTGTACATCGTAGAACATAAATTTATCTTCCCACAAACTACCAATACACACTAAAACCTAATGGAAGGAAGATCAAATAATGGTTCTTTGATTGTGACTTGCCTCATGTTAGCTGTCATGAACTCTGAGCATTTTGAAGCAAGATGAGAAACATGGAGGCGTATGATGTGATCATACATTAAAATAAGCTCTTTCAAAGAGTGAGCTAGACATGAAAGGTTTGAAGTATTTCTCCACTTTGCGTTATGCAACTAAGCTAATTCAATATGATTGAAAGATTAGTGAATGGTTGTTATCTGTGAGATAGATAAAGAATAAAAGTTATTCGCCCAAGTGGACCAAGAATTGCATTGGATGCAATTATAGTTTTGTCCCAAGGGGTTTACTGAATATGATGGAGAATCTCCAAACAAAACATTAATAAAGGGAAAAGGCAAAACATGTTAATAGTTAACAGCATGGGTGAGGGAAAATTTTTTTGGGCCCACCCCATGGGTATAAAGCAAGCTTGTTGCTCAAATCCAAGTTGTCTTAGATCTCTAAAAGGTGGTATAGTGGAAGAGAGACTCCCCAAGGTACCTGGAAGGAAATAATAAACGAATTATGAATTCCAATTTAGGTATTTTTATTATAATTTATGTGCCTATCTCATCATCAAGAGTATATGATACTAGATAAGGATCTCACATTTATATAAGTGTGGAAGATCTCAAGAGATGAAGACAATTGGATAAGGAAGAAATAAACCTACACGTGGGGCAATGAAGGAAGGGGTTGCTGGATTAGCCGTAGGGAATTATTTCTTCCTTGATGAAATTGTTCATGAATATACAAAAGTGATTATGTCCCTAATATGAGTAGGATCATTATCATAGTTTCTTGTTTGGACAAGAAAACTCTCTATCATAATAAAGGACAAATGTTGTTTCATTAATTCTTATATGCATTATTGTATTGCAATTTTGTCTAATGGATTGTATATCCTTGATCAGGATACTTTCATCTATAACATTAATACCAAGAAGTTTGCATATAATGATGTGAACTTCACTTATCTTTAGCGTTATCGTTTATGCCACATGAATAAGAGATACATATCTAGAACACCATATGGATGGATTTATATAACTCATTTGATAATTGAATCATATGAGACATGTAAGACTTATTCATTAGGCAAAGATATGATCTTTTGTGAATCATACAAATTGATGTATGTAGGCCGCTAAGCACAAATACGAAAGATGGTTTTCAGTAATTCATCATATTTACTGATGGGATCAGAGAAATATTGATTCGTATATCTTATGAAGAAACAAATCAGAATCCTTTGAATTTTTCAAGGAATTCAAGAATGAAGTAGAGAACCATCTTGGCAAAAGTATCATGGCTCTGCGATTGGATCGTGGAGGAAAATGCTTAAGCCAATACATTGAGCATCTAAATAGAGTATGGGATGTGATCCCAACTCACTCTTCCTAGAACAGCATTATGAAATGGCGTGTCTAGGAAGAGGAACCGAACCTTGTTGGACACGTTTCGGTCCATGATGTGTCAAACAGAACTTGCAGTTTACTTTCAGGGGCTATGTTCTAATTACCGCAAGTTTCGCCCTTAACCTTGTCCCATCAGAAACAGATTATAAAAAACACCATATGAGATATGGAGTAGGAAGTGTCCTACTATGTCTTCAGAAAGATTGGGGTTATGAAGTTTATTTGAAAGAGTTTAGAAATAAACTTGGACCCAAGTCGGATAAACGTTTTGTGGGATATCCTGAAAAGGATATTATTTCTACAACCCAATCGAGAACAAACTATTTGTTGCTCAAACCGCTGTGTTTCTAGGTAGATATTGTCTCTAAAAGAAACAATTGGAGGACAGTATAAATTGAAGGAGTTCAAAACGTTAATCCTTTTGATGGAACATGAGCAGGATCACAAGGTTTTGTGGAGCAACCTACTCAGAAAACACAAGAACCTCGTAGGTCAGGTAGTATATGTCAAGGGACTAGAGAAATATGGATCTCTCATAACCCGTGATATATTGCTCATCGAGATGAGCCTACAACCTATGAGATGGCAACGTATGGTCCATACTCTCATAAATGGCTTGGAGCCATGAGATACGATATGGAATCCATGTATACCAACAAAGTATGGACGTTGGTGGAACCACCTGAACGGGTAGGACCCATAGGGTGCAAGCGGGTTATGAGGAAACCAACATGGATGGTAATATGATTACTTTTAAAGGACAATTGGTTGGAAAGGGGTTTCATACGAGTTCATAGTATAGACTATGACGAAATGTTTCCCAAGTTGTGATGCTTAAATCCATACGCATCTTGCTTGTAGTAATCTGTGTAAAGTTTGAGTCAAGCTTATTGGAGTTGGATTCTTCTAATTGATGATGCGATCAAAGGAGTTTGGCTCCATCAAAATTTGAGATGAGACTTGTGTCTACAAGAAGGTTAGTGGGAGCCCAGTTATGTTTCTGGTCTTGTATGTGGAGACATAATAATCATGAGAATGATGTCCCTACTTGGCAATCTTACGTAGATTGAGTAGGGGATTAAATCTTAAATGATAGACTTAGGAAAAGCAACGCATGAAGATCTATGGAGATAGATCAAGATGGTTGTACCGCTTAGGTCATAGTACATAAATTGACAAAGGTGTTGAAATGGTTCAACATGTATAGAATATGGATTCTAACTATGTCACATGGAATATCTTTGGAGGACTAATCGTCTTTTCAATTAGATTGGGGAATGGACCGTATAAATGAGATTCACGAGATACGGCATGTTATGTGCAAGGCCAGAAGTGTCGTATGTTATGACACAAAGATACCAGTCAAATGAGGGTGAGCGTCACTCGATAATTATCAAGATTATCCTTAAGTGCTTGAGAAGAAATAAAGGATGAATTCTTGATAAATGGAGTATAGGAAGAATTTCTTGTAAGGGTTACAGTGATGCGAACTTCAAATCTAAAAACGAATATTTCAGATTATAAGTCAAATTTTATGTTTTGCACTAGTGGGAGCGACTGTGAGCTAGAAAGGATCCAGGCAAAATTCAGTCACTGATTCTAACATAGAGGACTGAGTAAATTACTGCATGAGATGTACTTAATCAGATTATTCAATCTCAATCAAATTGTTGATAGAAGAGATGTTAATATTTGCAAGGTACCAGCGGGTGTCTCGCCCACCATCACCCTATGCAGCGTAAGCATGGAGGGTGGTGCTAGATCAATAGGCATATGATGCAAGAGATTGACTCTAGTGCAAGTGGGAGACTGTTGGAAATATGTTGTAGAGGCAATCTACTTCTCCTGACATTGATGGTGTTGGAATAGATGCCCTAGAGGCAATCTAGTTTAGTATGAATTTATTTTGGCTAGAACATTCATTGTATTATTTTTTAGATATTTAGTATAATGAATTCTTTATATTTAAAATTGTGTTGTTTATCTTAAATATCTCTAGTTCAGTATAAAGAATAATAGGACAATCATCCATAGACTAGTATGGGGTTAGATTGATATGGAGATATCATGATCCAACACATGGGTGTGCATTAAGGGTAATGGCGCACTGGATTGACCCATTTCCGAGAAGGCTACATTCACATTATGTTAAGTCACAAGCGCTTCTCGTGGTTACAACGGTATTGTCATCCTTAGACTTGAAGTCACTGGATTGTCTAGTTGTGGATTATGGGGATTTTGATAGCGTCAAACGCTACACCGCAACTGGAAAGCTATAAAGGCGTGTACCGGATACAATAATAAGCAAGCTCGGAAATCGTAGTAGACGTAGATAGAATTTTTCCCTCCCACATAATGGGAGAAAATATCCAAGTCCAATCCAGGGATAGTGCTTAGAGAATGTCAAGCCAGACTCAAATAAATCAATATAGGATATTGAGGTTATTTGCACGAATTAGGCTATTCCCAGGATCGAGGAACTATGGATTGGATATACCTGTATCAATTGTATGTCTCGTGTCCAATCTGGATAAAGAGACAAAGGGACGTGACAATTACTTGCACAAGGTTTGTCCGATGACTATCCTATTAGTTGTCTAGAATGGATGTTATGCTAGAGACCGCTCCATATTAGCAAATTGTTGCTACCAACTAGATAAAACCTATGGGGTCACACGCTAGATAGATTTGAACTAGATTTTGGAATTAATTAATGTGATTAATTAATTAGAAGGATCACATTGCAACACCTTGCAAACTTAGTAGTACTAATTTTCAAGGAAGGGACTAAACCGAATTCTAGTAGGACTAGAATAGGTCGTTTAGGTAGTTAACAAGAATTTGTTGGACTATATGAAGGATGCCTCTTCCTTCCTTCACACACTTACGAACTCATTATTCATAACTTGAGTGGGAAAGAACAAAGGTGAGAGAGCAAGCAACAAGATGGCCGAACCGACCCCCTTGTTGCCGCCCTGTCCCCGTCGGCCAACAAAGGAGGTTGAATCCTCCTTGTTGCCTCGCGTTGTGTGATTTCTTCTTCCTCTTCCTCCGGTCCAAGCTAGCACAAAGGATAAGGAAGATCTAGATCTCAACTCTAGGCGTTGATCAACTGTAGAGACGTGACACAATTCACGTTACAAGTCATCACATGAGAAACCCTAAGGTGTGTAACGTGATTCTTCCTTTACCATCATTATGCTTCTCTTCCTGTGATCCTTAAAGGGTATTGAATGGATAAATAATATTTTCCACTGCGTATCCATGATGAAAACTCTATAGTGGTATCAGAGCTAGGTTGAAGAACATAGACGTGGTTTATGTGTTACGTTTTGATAGTTTTACACTTTAAATTTATTGTTTATCGCGTAAAACAAGACAAATCAAGCAGATGATGCAATTTGTAAATAATCAAACAAAACCAGACCTAGTTTTTGCACTGGATGCATGAATTCGTGAGTTTGAGAAATTTTATGATGTTAGATCTAGATCTCATTGGCATCCTATTGAAAGAATGAGTTCTTTTCAAACAGGGAAACTACCAAACTTGGGCAACAAGCAAAGGATTTGTTTTGGAAACAACTCCCAAAGAGGTTCGCCCCCCCCCCTAGGGGACCGCCCCTCCTTGCTTGCCGTCCAAGTAAGGCACGGCCTAGGGGCCAGGGGCTGCCCTTGCGCACGACCTAGCCATGTGGGCTAGGGGCCGGCCGGCCCAAGGCCTAGGCGGTCCTCTTGAGGTTCGGCCAAGTAGTTGGTCGGGCCCCATGGACCGTTTTGAGTCTAGATAAATCCTAAATTCAATTAAAATTGACCAAGCGCGTTAAAATTGGATTTAAACTGTTTATGTGCAATTCGCATGGTGGTTGGATAAGGCCTTAGGATGTGGTTTGGTTTACGACCTGCGAGCTGATCAATTTGATGTAATAATTAATTAGGGTTTTTATGGCATGCAAGCCATTTTTTTCTCAACTTGTGAGGTTTATTTTATTTAGTATATTTGATTAGCTAGTGCTAGATAGAATAGATTGTTAGCCAAGATTGAAGAAAAGAAGCCCAAAGTCAAAAGGAGCAACAAAAGATGGAGCATGAAGCATGGAGCATTCCACATGACTATGGATGATGGACCAAAAGATGAAGACGCATGGACATGTGTTTGCTTTTAGGGTTCATAGATAATTCCATTGGCTTTGAATTATCTTAGTCTAGAAAAGGTCATATCCACATCACGTTTTATTTTATTTTGGGGTTGTTTATTTTATCGTCTTATTATTTTGTGGTTGGTATATGGAAGATGCATGAAATAAGGATAACAAGATAATTAGACTACCCGGATCTATGATTTGGAGTTGTTCCCAAACTCAAATAGATAGATCAGTTCATATGGATCAACACAACAATTAAAATTGAATTTCAAAATCCCTCAAAATTCAAATATTGTGTTTTTGCCTTATCGTTAATTAAACACTCATTATCATCATGATTTATCAAGTTCGTGCATGCCAAAGCAAGGCGACTTGTTTCATAATGATGGAATGCGATGGAAGAAATAAGTAATGTGCAATTGTTTAAATAAGAGGTTGAACACAACTAGGCTATTAATATGATTAAAACCTAGAGGCAATCAATTAGAATTATCCATACGGATGGATAAATAAGGAGTTATTTGCCCAATTGAACCAAGAGTTGCATAGGATGCAATTGGAATTGTTCGTACCTAAAGTAGTCAAATTTTGGGTGACTTGCCAAAACAATCTCAAATGGAGATGAAACATGGATCTTGGCCCACTAGAAAATATGAGGATATTTTCCGCATTAATATCTTTAGGGTTATTAATCTGTAGAAAAATAGTGGCATCTATATTTGATAAACTACCCATTATTGTATATAGTCAAAAAAAATCACAAATACTAAAACTTGCGTATTTTCCTTTTGTAGAATTCCAAATGGCAAACAACTCATCGAGTTCACAATATCCCCTACAATATGTCCTTCAGAAGAACAAGCTCTTTGGAACCAACTTCCTTGATTGGTACAGAAACTTGAGAATTGTTCTCAAGCAAGAGAAGCAACTGTACGCAATAGACGAGCAAGTTCCAGCAGGTCCTGAGAACAATACCCCTGCAGCCCTAAGGGCGTATCAAAAGTGTGTTGATGACACTAATGATGAAGCCTGCATTATGCTATGCACCATGACTTCTAAGCTTCAGAAGCAACACGAAAACATGAATGTTGTCGGTATGATCGAGCATTTGAAGCAGCTCTTCCAAGAGCAGGCAAGGGTTGAGAGGTATGAGGTCTCTAAGGAATTATTCAAGTGTCATCTGCCTAAAGGAAACCAGGTGGGACCTCATGTACTCCGTATGATCGGATACTTGGAGAATCTCGCGCGACAGTTCTTCATGAACTATAACATGAACGAGATAATGAAACCACTGCCAGATTTACTCAATATGTTGAGGACAGCTGAAAAAATAATCAACAAGGGTAAGGGCAAGGCCATTATGATGGTGCAGAAGGGAAAGGGAAAAATGATTGCCTCATCCTCCAAGGGCAAAGGAAAGTTGGTTTCCAAGTCCAAGGAACCTTCCCGGAAGCCTGTTGGTGGCATATCCAAATGTGTGACTAAAGGTGAGTGTCACTACTGCAGTCAGCCTGGACACTGGAGGAGGAACTGCCCAAAATATCTGGAAGACAAGAGGCTTCGAAGAGTGATTCACCACCACCAGGTATTTTTGCTGTAGATGTCCATTTAACTATCTCTACATCATGGGTATTAGATACTGGATGTGGATCTCACATTTGTCGAAATGTGCTGGATCTAAAGAGAAGTAGAAGATTGGCTAAAGGGGAGATAGACCTGCGCGTTGGGAATGGAGCAAAAGTTGCTGCATTTGTCGTGGGCGTGTGCGAGCTGTCTCTGCCTTCAGGATTAGTTTTAGAATTAAATAATTGCTATTTTGTGCTTGCTATGAGCAGTAACATTATTTCTATTTCTTGTATGGACAAGGAAGGTTTTATTATTTCAATAAAAACAATTGTTGCTCATTTTATTTTGATAATATTCACTATTGTTACGCGCAATTATTTAATGGACTATATGTCCTTGATCTAAGCAATCATGTCTACAACATTAATACCATTAGGATTAAAATAAATGATTTAAATCCTGCTTACTTATGGCACTGTCGTTTAGGCCACAAGAACGAGAAACGTGAATCTAGACTCCATAAAGATGGATTTCTAGACTCTTTTGACTTTGAATCATATGAGACATGTGAGGCTTGTTTATTGGGAAAAATGACAAAGTCCCCTTTCAATAAGAAAGGTGAGAGGACTAGTGTGCAGTTGGCGCTCATACATACTGATATGTGTGGGCCATTTGCCACGCCTGCCAGGGGTGGTTACGTCTACTTCATTACATTTACTGATGATTTCAGTAGATAGGATTTGTGTACCTCATGAGGGCCAAATCTGAATCCTTTGAAAGGTTCAAAGAATTCAAGATTAAAGTAGAGAAGCAACTTGAGCCAAGAGGAGAATACTTGAGCCAAGAGTTAGACGACTATCTTAGAGAGTGTGGGATCGTGTCCCAACTCACTCCACCCAGAACGCCACAATGGAATGGCGTATCCGAGAGGAGGAATCGAACTCTATTGGATATGGTTCAATCTATGATTTGTCAAACTGATCTTCCATTATAATTTTGGGGCTATGCTCTATTAAGTGCAGCTTTCACCATTAACCGTGTTCCATCTAAATCAGTCATGAAGAAACCACATGAGATGTGGAGGGAAGTGCCCCACACTGTCGTTCATGAAGATTTTGGGCTGCGATGTCTATGTCAAGCGTTTATAGTCAGACAAGTTAGGGCCAAAGTCGGATAAGTGTAAGTTTATGGGGTACCCTAAGGAAACAAAGGGTTACTACTTCTACAATCCAACTGAGAACAAACTGTTTGTTGCTCGGTCTGCCGTGTTTCTAGAAAGATAGTTTGTCTCTAAAGGATCAAGTGGGAGGACTGTAGAACTTGAAGAAATTCAAGAACCACAAATCACTGAACCAACTATGGAACATAAATAGGATCCAGAAGAAGTTGTGGAACAGCCTGTTCAGGTAACACAAGAGCTTCGTAGATCTAGTAGAGTGCGGCAGGAACCCGAGAGGAATGGAATTCTCGTGACAGATTTTGGTGACACGATGCTCATAGATGATCAGCCTACTACCTACGAAGAGGCCATGAAAGGTCCAGACTCTCAGAAGTGGCTAGAAGCCATGAGATCCGGGATGGAATCCATGTATACCAACAAAATATGGACTTTGGTGGAACCACCCAAAGAGGCGCGGCCCATGGGGTGCAAATGGGTCTTCAAGAATAAGATCGACATGGATGGTAATGTGATTAACTATAAGTGCCGATTGGTGGCTAAAGGATTCAGACAGATTCATTGTATTGACTATGATGAAACCTTTTCACTAGTCGCTATGACCAAATCCATCCGAATCCTACTTGCCATTGCAGCATACTCCGATTATGAGATTTGGCAGATGGATGTCAAAGCAGCATTCCTCTATGGGAATCTCCTCGAGGACGTGTATATGATACAGCCGGAGGGTTTTGAAGATCCAATGTAAGCCAACAAAATCTGTAAACTGCAACGATTCATTTATGGATTTAATCAAGCTTCTAGGGGTTGGAATCGACAGTTTGATAAAGTAGTCAAAGAGTTTGGCTGCATCAGAAACGAAGATGAGTCTTGTGTCTACAAGAAGGTTAGTGGGAGCTCTGTAGCTTTTCTGGTCTTGTATGTGGATGACATACTACTCATTGGAAATGACGTTCTCATGCTGCAATCTGTCAAAGAGTGGCTAGGAATGTGTTTCTCAATGAAAGACTTAGGGGAAGCAGCCTATACACTTGGTATAAAGATATATAGAGATAGATCTAAAAGAGTGCTAGGCCTAAGTCAAAGTACATATATTGGCAAGGTGTTGAAGCGGTTCAACATGCAAGATTCCAAGAAGGGATTCTTGCCCATGTCACATGGAATTACTCTTTCGAAGAGTGGTTGTCCTTCCAATGAGATTGAGAAGGAACACATGAGTAGAATTCCCTATGCCTCGGCCATAGGATCTATCATGTACGCCATGTTATATACTAGACCAGATGTGTCATATGCCTTGAGTATGACAAGCAGATACCAATCCAATCCGGGTGACAGTCACTGGATTGCAGTCAAGAACATCCTAAAGTACTTGTGAAGAACTAAGGATGCTTTCTTGATATTTGGCGGTGAGGAAGAGTTACGTGTAAGTGGTTACACGGATGCAAGCTTCCAAACCGATAGGGAGATGACTTTAGATCACAATCTGGATATGTGTTTTGCCTGAATGGAGCAGCGGTGAGCTGTTCCTAGCAAGAGACGGTGGCTGATTCTACAACAGAGGCTGAGTATATTGCTGCAAATGCGCAGCAAAAGAAGCTTTTTGGACAAAAAAAATTGTTTCTAAACTTGGTGTGGTTCCTAGCATTGTGGATCCAATAGGGTTGTGCTGTGACAACACTGGGGCGATCGCGTAATCAAAGGAGCCCAGGGCGCACCTAAAATCCAAGCACGTGCTCAGGAAGTTTCATCTTATTCGAGATATTATCGATAGAGGAGACGTTTGGATATGCAAGATTCCTACTGATGAGAATCTTTCAGATCCACTTACAAAGCCGCTTGTTCAGTGGAAGCATGAAGGGCACACTAGGAGCATTGGCATACGAGATGCATCAGATTGGCTCTAGTTCAAGTGGGAGACTATTGGAATAGATTCCCTAGAGGCAATCTAGTTTAGTATGAATTTATTTTGGCTAGAACATTCTTTGTATTATTTATTGGATATTTAATATAATGAAGTACTTAGATTTAAAATTGTGTTTTTTATCTTAAATATCCCTAGTCCAGTATAATGATTAATAGGAAAATCATCTATAGACTAGTATGGGGTTGGATTTATATGGAGATATCATGATCCAACACATGGGTGTGCATTACGGGTAATGGCGCACTGGATTGACCCATTTCGAAGAAGGCTACATACATGTTATGTAAAGTCACAAGCGCTTCTCGTGGTCACAACGTTATGGTCATCCTTAGACTTGAAGTAACTACATTGTCTATTTGTAAATTATTGTGATTTTGGTAGCGTCAATTGCTACTCCGTATTTGGGTAGCTAAAAAGGCGTGTACCGGATACAATAAGAAGAAAGCTTAGAAACTGGAGGAGACATAGATAAAATTTGTTCCTCCCACATAACGGAAGAAAATATCCGAGGCCATTCGAGGGATAGGGCTTATAGAATGTCTAGCAAGACTCAAATAAATCAATATAGGATATTGATGTTATTTGCACGAATAAGGCTATTCCCAGGATCGAGAAACTATGGATTGGATATACGAGTGTGAATTTTTTGTCTCGTGTCCAATCCGGATATAGAGAAAAAGGGATGTGACAATTACTTGCACAAGGTTTGTCGGATGACTATTCTATTAGTTGGCTAGAATGGATGTTTTGCTAGAGACCGCTCCATATTAGCAAATTGTTGCAACCAACTAGATAGAACCTATGGGGTCACACGCTAGATACAATTGAACTAGATTTGGGAATTAATTCATATGATTAATTAATTAGATGGATCACATTGTAACACCTTGCAAACTTAGTAGGACTAATTTTCAAGGAATGGACTAAACCGAATTCGAGTAGGACTAGAATAGGTCCTTTAGGTAGTTAAAAAGGATTTGTTGGACTATATAAAGGATGATCCATCCTTCCTTCCCACACTTATGAACTCATTATTCATAACTTGAGTGGGAGAGAACAAACGAGAGAGAGCAAGCAACAAGAGGGACGAACTGACCCCCTTGCCGCTGCCCCGTCCCCGTCGGCCAACAAACGAGGCCAAATCCTCCTTGTTGCCTCGCTTTGTGTGATTTATTCTTCCTCTTCCTCCGGTCCAAGCTAGAAAAAAAGGGGAAGGAAGATCTAGATCTCAACTCTAGGCGTTACAAGTCATCACAGGAGAATCTCTAAGGTGTTTAACATGATTCTTCCTTCACCATCGTTATGCTTCTCTTCCTGTGATCCTTGGAGGGTATTGAATGGATAAATTATATTTTCCGCTGTGTATACATGATCTAAACCCTACAGATGGATTTACGATTCATTACGTTATCGGTATGGAGATATGATATCATGAATGAAGTCCTTAGAATATAATTGTTATATTCTTAAATATCCCTAGTCGATTATATTGATTAACAAGACAATCAACTATAGACTAGTATTGGGTTGGATTGATATGGAGATATCATGATCCAACACATGGGAATGCATTAGGAGTAATGGCATACTAGATTGACCCATCTCCGAGAAGGCTACATACATGTTATGTAAAGTCACATGTGCTTCTCGCGGTGACAACGGTATTGTCATCCTTAGACTTGAAGTCAGTAGATCATCTAGTTGTGGAATATTTTGTTTTGGTAGCGTCAAACGCTACACCGTGACTGGGTATTCATGAAGGAGAGTATTGGACACAATAGGAAGCAAGCATAGTTATCGTAGTCATGTAGATAGAATTTGTCCCTCCCACAAAACGTGAGCAAGTATCTGAGGCCACTCGAGGGATTGTGCTTATAGAATGTCTGGCCTGAATCAAATATATCAATATAGGATATTGATGTTATTTGCACGAATAAGGCTATTCCCAGGATATAGAAACTATGGATTAGATATACGAGTTTGACTAGTATGTCTCGTGTCGAATCCGGATATTGAGACAAAGGGATGAGACAATTACTTGCACAAGGTTTGTCGGATGACTATTCTATCAGTTGGCTAGAATGGATGTCTTGCTAGAGACCGCTCCATATTAGCAAATTGTTGCTACCAACTTGATAGAACCTATGGGGTCACACGCCGAATAGGGTTGAACTAGATTTGGTAATTAATTAATATGATTTATTAATTAGAAGGATCAAATCGCAACAACTTGCTAACTTAGTAGGACTAATATCCAGTTGGACTAATCCATGTATAGACATGATTAGGATTTGTCAAGGTGGACTAACTCATGTAGATACATGATTAGGATTAATTTTCCAAGAGAACTAATCCATGTATGGACATGATTGGGACTAGTATGCAAAAGGGGACTTATCCTTATGTGAGTAGGATTAGGAGAGGGGTTCTTTATGTAGTAGGACAAGGAGTTATTGGACTTTATAAAGAACACTCCTAGATTATTTTCTCTACACATCTACTTACTTGGAGTGGGAGAGACTAAATCAAGGAGAGAGAGCAAAATCCCAAGGAAGGCCGAGTTCCCTTTGGGACCGCCCTCTACCCGTCGGCCTCACATGGAGGTGCCGACCACCTTGTTGCTCCGTGTTGCGTGATTTCTTCTTCCTCTTCCTCCGATCCAAGCTAGCACAAAGGAAAAGTAAGATCTAGACGTCAACCCTAGGCGTGGATCAACCGTAGAGACGTGAAACAATTCACGGTTCAAGTCATCATAGGAGACCTATAAGGTGTGTTACTTGTTCTTCTCTTACCATCGTGATGATTCTATTCCTGTGATCCTTGGAGGGTCTTGGATGGATAATTCTTTCTTCTGCTGCATATCCATGATCAAAACCCTACAAGAAGAAATTAGAGTTTCGAAATAAAAGGTTCATGAGCAAGCAAATGAAAATTTGCAGCTTGTTTGCGTAAATTAGAGTCTTGAAATTTCTCTGAAGAAAACTGACAGTGATTTCAAAGCCTTGAAAACCAGTTTCAAAGCCTTGAAAACACAAGTCAAGGAAGTAGTCAATGAGAACTCATCTCTGAGTGACAACATTGTTAATCTGAGAAATAAAGTTGATGAATTAGATAAACAAAGGACTACTCTAACAGAGAAACTTCAAGAATCTAAATCAATCAAAACCAAGCTTGCAGGCTCATAACACAACTTGAACTTTATTCTAGGAGGAAGTTCCTAGTTTGTTCAAAAAACTGGTATTGGTTACAATCCAAATTTTCCATGAAAGAACAATACCAGATTTGTGAAAGCCGGAAGTAAAACTTCCTAAGTGCCATTACTGCAACAAAGTTGGTCATGTTAAAATGACTTGTCCTTTCAGAATAAGAGACCCTCACGTAATGAGGAACTCCTTTAAATTTTGACTCAAAGGACAAGTTAAACATATTTGGTTTCCTAAAGGGGTTAGACCACCTAACATGGTTAATCCTAAATATGAATCCAAATGCCATACTTGCTCTAACAGCTGGGTAAGGCAGTGGTTGGTGTTTGCAGGTTGTCACCAAGACCAAAGAGCAAAAATGTTTTATGGACAGTGGTTGCTGAAGACACATGAGTGGAAAGAGATATTTATTCTCATAATTGAAATAGCAATATGAAATTTCAATCACACTTGGTGGAAAAAGGCAAATGCAACATTCTTGGTATTAGAAAAGTTGGTACTGATTCTGAAAACTCTATTTCTGATGTATATCTAGATGATGATTTAAAATTTAACTTGCTTACTATATCTCAACTTTGTGATAAGGGTAATCCGGTTATTTTTTTACAAAGAGATATGTGTGGTGCAAGATGAGAAATCTGGCAGTTGCATCCTTACTGCCTCTAGGTCAAACAATGTCTAAACTTTTCAAACTAACAAAGTTGCAGGAGAAAATTTGAAGTGTCTCAAGGCCTTGAAAGAAGATTCTAATCTTTAAAAAAGAAAGTTGGGACACATTAGCTTGCACACTTTGAATAAACTAGTCTCCAGAAACTTAGTAAGAGGATTACCCTCTATCAAGTTCAAAGATCAAGAAGTCTGAAAAGCATGTGCTCAAGGCAAGTAGTCTAGAAGCTCCTTCAAACCAAAGAACTTTGTAAGTACTTCTAGACACATTGAACTAATACACATGGATCTATGTGGTCCTATGAGGACTCCTACTCCAAAGGGTAAGAAGTATATGCTTGTTATTGTAAAGGATTTTTCTAGATATACTTGGGTTACGTTTCTTAAAGAAAAATCTGAAGCTCTCTTTCAATTTTCAAAGCTTTGTAGAGAGCTTCAAACATGGAAAACCTACCTATTACTTCAATCAAAATTGATCATCGTACAGAGTTTGATAAACTAGAGTCTGATATTTTCTTTTCTAAGCATGGTATCTCTCACAACTTCTCTTCTCCTAGAACTCCTCAACATAATGGATTTGTTGGAAGAAAGAACATGACTCTTGAAGACATGTAAAGAACAATGCGTTGGGAAAAAAAGTTGCCAAAATATTATTGGCAGAAGCTGTGAGTACAACAAATTATATTCTGAACAGGTGCTTGATCAGACATATCTTGAAGAAGACTCCCTATGAGCTGTTGAAAAGAAGAAAGCCAAACATTTCTTACTTAAGACCTTTTGGTTATACGTTTTTCATCCACAATAATGGTAAGGAAAATCTTGGTAAATTTGATGAAAGAAGTGATGGAGGCATTTTTCTTGGTTATTCACAGACAAGCAAAGCCTATAGAGTTTATAATAAGAGAACCAAGCTTGTAGAAGAAAGTATTCATATTATTTTTGATGAAAGCTATGATGGTTTCTTTGAGTGATGCTTTTGTAGATCTTAACCTGAACAAGCATGATTCAGATAATGAAGAAGAATTCTCAAAAGGTTCCAATGATATCTCACAAGAACATAGAAGGCCTTTTCAAGGCCTTGAAACTAAGGTTGAAAGTCTTGAAACGGAACCTCCAGAAAAGACAGCAGATCAAGACACCACTTCAAGTTCTCTGAGACTTGAGAAACAACCTGGAGAGCCTGAACCTTGGTCACCTATAAATAGATTCAAATATCTCTCATCTCCTCCTACATATAACATTATTTTTGATCCAACCACTCGTACACAAACCAAATCACAGTTGAAAAATGTTGGTGCTTTTAATGCTTTTATCTCTCCTGTAGAACCTAAAACTGTGAAGGAAGCTTTAGAGGAACCAGACAGGATTATAGCAATGCAAAGTGAACTCAATGAGTTTGAAAGGAACTTGGTTTGGAATCAGGTTCCTTCACCAAGAAATCAGTCTGTCAGTGGCACCAGATGGGTAGTCAGAAACAAATTAGATGAGAATGGAAAGATAATTTGAACAAATCTAGATTGGTAGCTCAAGGCTACAATCAAGAAGAAGGTATTGACTATGAGGAAACTTTTGCTCATGTTGCATGGATTTGTGAAGCCTTATGAGCAGGGAATTTGAAATGAGCTTGATGTGAGAATTAAACTTCTTTCTTGGACTTCAAATACATCAAATTAATAAGGAAATTTTTCTACATAAAAGTAAGTACACTAGAGACTTGCTAAGGAAGTACAATATGGCTCAATCCAAAGAGATCAAGACCCCCATGAGTTCTACATTATCTCTAGACAATGATGAATCTGGTAAGAGTGTGAATGTGAAAGAATATAGAGGTATGATTGGATACTTACTATATCTCACAGCTAGCAGACCAGATATTATGTTTAGTGTATGTATGTGTGCTAGATTTCAAGCTGATCCTAAAGAAGCACACTTGAATGCAGTTAAGAGAATATTCAGATATCTCAATTGTGCCAAAGACGTAGGGTTTTGGCATCCTAAACAATCTAACTTCCCTTTGAGTGGCTATTCAGGTGCTGATTTTGCTGGATATAAAAGTTGATAGAAAGAGTACATCAGGATGTTGTCAATTTCTTGGATAATCTTTAATCAGCTGGCATTCAAAGAAGCAAAATTTAGTTGCACTATCAACAACATAAGCTGAATACAGAGCTGCTGTAGTTTGTTGTTCACATGTGTTATGGATTGCACAACAAATGAGAGATCTTGGATTTGATTTCAAAGATATACCTATCAAGTGTGACAATACCAGTGCAATATAAATTAGAAAGAATATAGTTCAGCATTCAAGAACAAATCATATAGATGTTAGACATCACTTCATCAGAGATCATGCTGAAAAAGGTAATATTGTTCTTGGATTTGTTTTTACTAACATGCAACTTTCAGATATATTGACTAAACCATTGCCAGATGAAAGATTCTCCGCTCTAAGATTGGAGTTAGGCGTGCTAAACAAAGATGCATTGTCTTAGGGGGAGTATAAGGTAAGTAAGGTAAGCTTTTCTACGGTACAAAGATTTGAACTGATTTTCAAAGCCTTGAAAATCCTTTCAAAACTTTGAGTAGTTCTGTTTCAGTAAAACAGCTTTTCAAGGCCTTGAAATCCTTTCCAAAGCCTTGAAAATAAATATGTCTATCTGTTAGTCAACAATTCAGGATCTTTCAATATTGGGTGCTATCTTTGTAGATATTTTCTCAATATTGCCCCTCACTTTTCAAAATTCCCTTTCAGCCAAAATATTGTATTATATTATTTTTTCCCAACGACATAAAAAATTTGAATCTTCCTAACCACTAAAGATCTTCAAAGATCTGAAAAATATTTTTGTTACCTTTTCAAACTCAAACTCTTCACTATTTATCTTCTTATCCCCTTCTATCTTTCTTATCTTTCCTACCTCTCTTCTTCTCCCAAAACCTAATGAGCACAAGAAGAGCCTTTGACAGATTAAAGACGGCTGGTGGTTCAAAGACTGGTGCAGAGAAGAAAAGAAAGACAACTGTGGAAGAGGTTCAAACAATCAGTGGGGATTGAAGTTCAAGGACTCCTACTGTAGAAGACATGGATCCTCCTCCTCCCAAAAAGAAAGAAAGATAGTTCAGACCCTAGTTTTAAGCAAGAAGAAGAAGCCAAGGGAGACTACTCAGGTAAAAAAGAAAGGAATTCAGATTAGAAGCCCTAATAAGACAAAGAAGAAGTTTGACACAGCATACAAGGGAAAAGGAAAAGTGACAAAGGATAAACCTGAAGGGAATACTGAGAAGGCTTTACAGATCTATTCAGAAAAGAAATCCACTGGTATGAGCGAATCCCTTAATAATTATTGGTTTATTTCACATGGTACTAGAGGGATTTGGCTAGATGGATTTGCTTCTAAATCAATTGCATTATGCAGTTTGATTAGTGTTTCTATGTACGATGGTATGAATCTGAAGTGCATTAAGATGTTGCAAAAGAGAACTTTCTGGTTCATCTTGAATCCCCAAGAGATAGCCTACCCTAGAATCACCAGACTCTTTTACCTGAACATGAAACAACTGAAGAAGACTGTAAACTTAGTGCTTCAAACTAGGATGGCTGGTATTGATATGGAGCTAGATAATTCTGAGTTTGCCAATGTTCTAGGGTGCCCAAAAAGATATGAAACCAGTTACCATCCTCTTAAAAGTGAATATCTTCAATTGGCTAAGAAAGTGTTCTTTCTACACAACACCCCTGCCTCATCCAAACAATTGACACACTCTGTGTTAGCTGTTGAAGCTAAAGTGCTAATTACCATTTTGATGAGATGTGTGGTACCAAAGGAACACTCTAAGGAACTGATCACTAAGAGGGTGTTGTACATAATGTACTTGTTTATGCATGGTTATGAAGTTGATCTTCCAAAGCTGGTGATGGAATATTTGCTATATACCCAAACCAATCATATAAAGAACCCTTTGCCAAATGCAAATTCGCTGACCTCTTTCTTCCAACACGTAGAGATTGCTACTGATAAAGAAGAGATTATCACTACTGGGTTTGGCTTGATGAATGAAAATTCCTTTGAGAAGATTGAAGTAGGCAAAACCAAAGCCAAAATTTGGAAGCTATACTCAGATCTGACAGAGGAAGAGTTGGGTTCCAAAACATTTCTCAAGCCCAAGGCCTTGATTCCTACTTCAAGCCAGAGCTCTCAACTTCAAGATATCTCATCATTTCTTCATAAACTGGAAGGACTTGAAATGGACATTGATGAAGTTATGGAAAATCAACATGAGTTTGGAACTGATCTTAGGCAGGTGAAGTACATGGTTGAAAACATTTTCAGGAGCATGACAGTGTTTGATGTACCTGAAGATGCCTTTGAAGCTGTAGAGGATGCTAAAAAGAATAATACTGCCAAGGAATTGCTCACTGAAAAATCTTGGCTACTCAGGGGAAGGACAAGGGAAAATAAGTAGCTGTTGAACAAGCTGATGAAGAGAAAGAAAATGACAGTCCAGATTCAGGATCACTTCTTATCAATAGAAAGAAGAAGAAAGACATGAAGACAGCCATTCCAGAGACCGTGACTGATGCCGACTTGTTTGAGGAAGAGGGTGAAGTTTCTGATAAAGAACAAGTTGATGAAGAACAGGTTGATGATGATGGGATTAGTCACGAAGAAGGTGAAGAGCAAAAAGGAGATGAAGAACCAAACCCTTAATTCTTGCCTACTCTTTCTTCTACTTTTCAGGGCCTTGAAATCCCCTTCAAAGTCTTGAAAATTATATCTTTTTACAAAAACTACTTTTTCAAAATTTTCCAAAGACTCTGATCCAACATTCTTCTTATTACTTTGATGAATGTCAAAAAGAGGGAGAAGTCTAGGTGTTTGTTGTCTAGGTTTTGTTTTTTAGTAATCAGGTTTATCTGGACTTAACTGTTATATCTTAATGAGTTGGATCTTTTGGAAATCATGTGTTATTGCTGATTACTTATTCTGCTTCTAATGAGCATTTTTTGCAGAAACTTAGCATTAAACAGATCGGGGTTTTTTCCTTCATCAAGGGGGAGATTGTAAGATAAATTCAATTTCATTAGTTTTAAAGACTTGAAATAGCTTGTCTATTTCAAGGCCTTGAAACAGCTTTCAAAGCTTTGAAAATGGCTGAACTTTAAGTGCATGATCTCAGGGGGAGTTTTTGATCTTGATTTAGTTCCTAAACCCCTTTGCTTGATCTATGATTACTTTATGATGAAATACAAAGCATTATAACATGTTTAACTCTATCTAATCCATGTACTTGACTTAGTTTTCCTGGGAAAAATTTGTTTCCTAGTTTGTAGGATATGATTCTTAACTTATAAGATACAGGAAGGGAAACTGAGTAATAACTTGATTCTGTGATCATGTTGATGCGTTTAAAGCTTCCCAATTTGTGTCTGCACGAAATTAAATCAGTATCATTGAATATATTAATCAACTATTCGTTGGAGAAGTTGTTAAAGAAGTCAAGGTTGTTTCCTACAAAATAGGAAAGGTGGTTGCTGAAAATCTGGAAGATTTGGAAGCCAATTGACTTGTATAAAAGGAGCTTAGTTTGAATCATTTGAAGAGAAAACTCAACAGGAAAAAAAAGAGACACTCAAACACATTAAAGGATTGCTAAGCAAGAAAGAAGCATATCAAGTTCTCAGAAGAACACTGGACTCTTCCAGCAGTCTCATTTTCTGTGTTCTTCTGTTCTGAACTTCATCTGTATATCTTCTTGTTTGTATTTCTAATTCTCATTATCAAGGATTGTTCACAGTGAACAATAGAGAATTCTTAGTTAATCTGATAGCTAGAGCAGGTACTAGATTGGTTAGTGAGAACCACAAGCTGTAACAGAGTAAGGTATCTCTCTGTGCTAGAGATCTATATCTTAGATGTGGATTACTAATAATTTAGTTGAAAATCCTGCTGGGAGAAGATCCATGAGGTAGAGACGTAGGTCCAAGTTGGCTGAACTCAATATATCTTGTGTCTCTTGAATTTACTTTACAGTTTCATACTTAGTTTTGTTGCACCTTTCAAACAGTTTCATTTCAAGGGTTTGAAACTCATTTCAAGGCCTTGAAACAAACCTCTTCTCTTTATACTTAATTGTTTTCATTTCAGGGACTTGAAACTCAGTTCAAGGCCTTGAAGTACACTTATTCTTTACAAACTCGTTTGAAACCACTTCTCTTGCAAGTTTTAGAAAAAGTTGGCATAGTCTATTCAACCCCCTTCTAAATTATTGATCCTGCATTTCTTCCTACTGTAAACCCTTCCAATTACGAATATCTAAGTCGTCATGGAGTATCGTCTATGATTCTCAGGAAATACTTGTACCTGCCAATCGCCTCGGCTCGAGATGGACGTCAGCAATCCGAATGGATATAATGAAGTGAACCATTCGTTCTATGAACCGCCTTAGAAACTTGTGTTGGAATTGTGCCCTAGAGGCAATCTTGTGACATTTATGGATTTACGATTCATTATGTTATCAATATAGAGATATGTTAACATGAATGAAGTCCTTAGAATATAAGTGTTATATTCTTAAATATCCCTAGTCAATTATAATGATTAATAGGACAATCATCTATAGACTAGTATGGGGTTGGATTGATATGGAGTTATCATGATCCAACACATGGGTATGCATTAGGAGTAATAACATACTGGATTGACCCATCTCCGAGAAGGCTACATACACGTTATGTTGAGTCACAAGCGCTTCTCGCGGTGCAATGGTATTGTCATCCTTAGACTTGAAGTCACTAGATTATCTAGTTGTGGATTATTGTGATCTTGGTAGCGTTAAACGCTACACCATAAATGGGTAGTTACAAAGGCGTGTACTAGATACAATAAGAAGCAAGCTTAGAAATCGTAGTGGACGTAGATAGAATTTGTCCCTCCCACATAACGGGAGCAAATATCCTAGGCCACTCGAGGGATAGTGCTTATAAAATGTCTGGCCAGACTCAAATAAATCAATATGGGATATTGATGTTATTTGCACGAATAAGGCTATTCCCAGGATCGAGAAACTATGGATTGGATATACGAATGTGACTTGTATGTCTCGTGTCCAATCCGGATATTGGGACAAAGGGATGAGACAATTACTTGCACAAAGTTTGTCATGATGACTATTCTATTTGTTGGCTAGAATGGATGTCTTGCTAGAGGCCTCTCCATATTAGTAAATAGTTACTACCAACTAAATAGAACCTATGGGGTCACACGCCATATAGGGGTGAACTAGACATGGGAATTAATTAATTAATATGATTAATTAATTAAAAGGATCAAATCGCAACAACTTGCTAACTTAGTTGGACTAATATGCAAGTTGGACTAATCCATGTATAGACATGATTAGGATATGACAAGGTGGCCTAATTCATGTAGAGACATGATTAGTATTAATTTGCAAATAGAACTAATCCATGTATTGACATGAGAAGGACTATTTTTGCAAAAAGGGACTAATCCGAACTTGAGTAGGATTAGGAGAGGGGTTCTTTATGTAGTAGGACAAGGAGTTGTTGGACTATATAAAGAACACTCCTAGCTTATTTTTCTCTCTACACAACACACATCTATATGATAGAAAAAGGAGAGAACAAAGCAAGGAGAGAGCAAGTCCCAAAAGGAGGGCCGAACCCCCTTTATGGGACAGCCCCCTACCCGTCGGCCAAAAGGAGAGCCGCCCCACCTTTGGCACTCCATTGTTGACGATTTCTTCTTCCTCTTCCATTCTTCCTAGCTAGCACAAGGGAATTGGAAGATCTAGATCTCACCTCTAGGCGTGGATCAACCATAGAGACGTGACACTATTCGCGTTTGAAGTCATCAAAGGAGAACCCTAAGGTGTGTTATTGATTTCTTCCCTTACCATAGTTATGTCTCTTGACTTGTGATCCTTGGAGGGTTTTGCATGGTTAATTATTGTTTCCGTTGCGCATCCATGAATCAAAACCCTACAGTGGTATCAGAGCCAAAGGTCGTAGAGCATAAACGTGGTTTATGTGTTACGTTTTAGTTGTTTTACACCTTAATTTGATTGTTTATCGTGTAAAACAAGACAAATCAAGCATGGGATGCAATTTGTCAATAATTATTCATAACAAGATCCAATTTTTGCATTAGATGCATGAATTGGTGAGTTTGAGAAATTTTAGGATCTTAGATCTAGGGTTTGGGCATCCTTGGGGAAGAAGGAGTTCTTCCAAAACAAGGAAACAAACAAACTTGGGCACCAAGCAAGGGAGTTGTTTTGGAAACAACTCCCTCAAGGAGGTTCGGCCCCCCTAGGGGACCGCCCCTCTTGCTTGCCGCCCAAGCTTGGCCGCCCTAGGGGCCGGGTGGCCCTAACCCGCGGCCTTGGCTTGTGGGTTTTGGGCCGGGCCGGCCCTAGGGCCTTGTGGTTCACCTTTTTGGGCCCGGGGAATTTGATTGTTGGGCCCATGGACCATTTTAACCCTAGAAATCCTAAAATCAATTAAAATTGACCATGCGCGTTAAAATTTGATTTTAACTGTTTATGTGCAATTCGCATGGTGATTGGATATGGCCTTAGGATGTGGTTTGATGTGGATGTTTAATTTTGTGGTTTGGTTTTACGGCCTGCGAGCTGATCAATTAATTGTAATAATTAATTAGGGTTTTATGGCATGCGTGCTATTTTTTTCTCAACTTGTGAGACTTATTTTATTTAGTATAGAAGTTAGCTAGTGCTAGATAAAGTAGATTGTTAGCCAAGATTGAAGAAAAGAAGCCCAAAACCAAAAGAAGCCACAAAAGATGGAGCATGGAGCATGAAGCACCACATAACTATGAAGGATGGACCAAAAGATTAAGACGCATGGAGATGTGTTTGCTTTTAGGGTTCATAGATAATTCCATTGGCTTGGAATTATCTTAGTCTAGAAAAGGCCATATCCACATCACATTTAATTTCTGTTTTGTGGTTGTTTACTTTATTGTCTTATTATTTTGTGGTTGGTGTATGGATGATGCATGCAATTAGGATAATAAGATAATTAGACAACCCGGATCTATTATTTGGAGTTGTGCCCAAACTAAAATAAATAGATTAGTTGATATTGATCAACAAAACAATTAAAAATTGAATTTTAAAACTCCCTCAAAATTCAAATATTGTGTTCTTGCCTTCTCGTTATTTAAACACTTATTATCATCATTATTTATCAAGTTCGTGCGTGCCAAAGCATGGCGACTTGGTTCATAATAATGGAATGCGATGACACGTAACAATGTGCAATTGTTTAAATAAGAGGTTGAACACAACTGGGCTATTAATATGATTAAGAAACCTAGAGGCAATCAATTAGGATTATCCATATGGATGGATAAATAAAGAGTTATTTGCCCGATTGAACCAAGAGTTGCATATGGGATGCAATTGGAATTGTTCCTACCTAAAGTAGTCAAATTATGGGTGACTTGCCAGAGCAAGCTCATAAGGAGATGAAACATGGATCTTGGCCCACTAGAAAATATAAGGTTATTTTCCGCATTAATATCTTGAGGAATATTAATCCGTAGAAAAATAGTGGGAGCTATGTTTAACAATTTAAATCCTTGTTAAATATAGTTAAACGTCACAAACTTTGCAGAATCCTATTATGTTGAATACCCATGGCATTAAACAAATAAAAACGCGACTTTATCTTTTTCTAGACTGGTATAAATTGAGAATTTTTCTCAAATAAAAGAGAAATTGTTGTACATCGTAGAACATAAAGTTCTCTTCCTACCAACTACCAAAACACGCTAAAACCTATGAAAGGAACACCAAAGAATGGTTCTTTGGTTATGACTTTCCCCATGTTAGCTGCCATGAACTCTGAGCTTTGGAAGCAAGAAGAGAGACATGGAGAAGTATGATATGATCATACATTGAAAAGAAGCTATTTCAAAAGGGCGAGCTAGACATGAAAGGTTTGAAGTGCTGCTCCACTTTGGGTTTTGCAAATATACTAATTCAATATGATTGAAACATTAGTGAATATGCATTATCTATGAGATAGATTGAGAATAAACGGTTATTCACCCAAGTGGACCAAGAATTGCATTGGATGCAATTATAGTTTTGTTTTAAAAAGTTGATTTTATCAATATGATTGAAAAATCACTAAACAAAAACACTCATAATGGGCATGGGCAAAGCTGTTAATGGTTAACAGCATGGGTAAGAGCAAATGGTTTGCACCGACCCCATGGATATAAAGCAAGCATGTTGCTAAAACCAAGTAAAACCAGTTTCGCTTCAATTCTTCGAGCTCCTTTGAGTATCTTCTAAGTCTTCAAGGCACTTCCCAACAGAAGTATTAAAGAAAGAACACATTTTGTGTTGATTATTTGGTTTTCTCACTACTCGAAATCTTAGCAAATATCACATTTTATTTGTAGCATTTGAACAAATGCGGTAATTGATACCATAAAGCAACATTATTATTAATGTTGCAAACTAAATTCTCTAATATTGCCGCATTAATCCAATAATGCTATAATTTTTGGCTAAACAGCATACAAATTGCAGCATCAATCCAATAATGTTGCAATGTTTGGCTAAACAACCTACACATTGCAGCATTAATCACATTAATGCTGATTTTTTACAAATCTAATGTTTTACTTTGCAGCATTAACAAACTAAAGCTGCAATTAAAAAACAAAAAAAAAAAAAAAAAAAAAAAAAAAAAAAGCGCCCTATCTGAACCCCGCCAGTCTCAGAATTTTCACCAAGTGACCCTCCCTCCAAAAGCTCTCTCCCAATCTGAAGTGCACCATCTCAAAAATTTTCATCTCTCCCTCTCAATTCGAACCTCCCTCCCTCTCAATCTCTCAATCTCAACCTCCCTCCCTTTGTTCTTACTCCCAAAGCTCTCTCTCAATTCTCTCTCAATATGGGTTTTGAGTTCTGACCTCTTGGTTAGGTGTACAAGTCCACTCGTCTTCCAAATCCAGGAAGAGGGTACAAGTCGACTCGTCTTCCCTCAAGCGTGCTGAAGATGGAAGCGCTTTCACTCGCCGGTATGAATCTCTAGTTCCTGGACTTCGAAGACAATTCTGTTTATGTCTTGTCTATTTCGCTATTGCTCGAATTAGCCTTCACGACTGTTTCATTGATGCTAAAATTGACAAAGTTCTGGGTATGGCCTTAGTTTGAAATCATCCTCGTTGTTTTAATTTCGGTGTTTAGGCTTTATAACGAGTCACTGATTTGTGGGTTTGCATTGTTTTGTTGTGTTTGATAGTTCATGAAATGGTGGACGCTAAGGTAGCTGCAATAGCAACAAAAAGTAAGATTAGTTCTATTTCCCCTAGATCTTGACTGTATATTGGCTTTGGTTGTTGGGTCTTGTTTAGATTTTTTGTTGTGTTGGTAATCAAATGATGCTAGAATTTTCTTCAAATTGCTAAAATTAAGTTGGAATTTTATCTTAGCCCAAGGAATCGATCATGAAGGGTGTGCCGGTACCTGCTGGTTTAGCCGACGCCGGTGGTGGTGATGAGCAAATGAAGTGGTTGATCGATAGTTTTAGGTGGCGGTGAGTTAGAGGAGACTATATAAACCGGAGGAGTAGCATGAAGAAAATGTAAAGAAATTTAGTGGTGCTCTCGTCATTTCGTCGCGACTGATGCATCTCCTGGACACCAGGTTAGTGGTAAGTCATTCAATGTTCTTTCCTCTCTTACTGTTCTCAGAGTCGTCACCCATGGTTTGTTATCTATTCCTTCTCATCTGTCTTTAAATTTGAGGTCTTCTGACTTTTGGGTTTCCTCTCTGCTAAAACTCTTGCTTGTAAGGTGTTTGTTGAAATTCCTGAATGAAAAAATAGGTAACAAGAAGAGACTACTTGCTACGAATAGTAACCCTAAAGAAACGTCATGATTTTCCCTTCTCCGAGCCTGTTAATCCCAATTTCGCAATACCACTTTGGTGCCTGTAGTTGTGGAATTGAACTGTTGGGATGTTTTTTGGTCTGATCTTCTTTTTCTTATTTTAATCTTGTGAAGTGAATCAGTTGTCATGTGTCATATTCATTGCAAGTTTTGTTGTTCGGATTTGTGTCCTTGATTTTAGCAGAGGCTGATGGAGGGCTGATGAACCTCTGTTGTGTGCATGTGCATTGACATGTTCATCGGCTTCTATTTTTTATACTTTATAGAGATCTAGTTCCTGGAAAGAAAATTTTTCATGAGTACATTGTACTGGCATCTAATTGAAACATAGCATCTAAACAAATTTTTACAGTAATAGATTCACACCAATGAAAAATACGAGTTCTTATCATACAGTCCAAAAAGTTCACTTTTTCTAAATGTGAACACGTTTAGGATTGGATCTCAATTTGTTGTTCTGCTGAATTGATGAACAGAACTAGACGTATACAAAGTTGCTTCAAAGGAAAAGTCTATTTTTGCAAAGAAGGAAAAAAGTTTTTCAAGAATATCGCCTCCACAATGGATGAAGTAGAGAGTAATTATGTTGTCTTGATGTGCCAATCACCCTACGAACTGATTCATTGCATCATCTCTTTCGTATTCCTGAAGAAGGTAATCGCCATTCACTGTTCTTTTTCTTTTACTAATCAAATTTCTCTTTGATACAGGAATATTTCATAGTGGATAAGTTCCCAATTTTGTGCTTGAATGTTGCAGAAAGTTCTCCAGTCAAATAAGGGAAGGTCCAATCAGTTTGTATCGACAAGGATATCTTGCAGTTCGAGCATGGCCTGTGTCTCTAAGGTTTTCTATCGTCATTTCAAAGGACACTGCATTGCATTGCAATGCAAGGATGAAGATTATGTAAAAGTTAAAACCATTGGCTACAAAATACCATCTCCACTTCTCCAGGTACAACGAGTGAATCAGATATGTTTTATAATTGTGTACCATGATGAATTGAAGGTGTGTTACACCTTCAATTCGGAAAGTCTTGTTATTTTATTAGTACATGATTGTTACATTATGCATCAGTCACTGAGCAAAACTGCAAGTTTGGATTCTTTGCAGGTTTTGAGCTTGACGAATGTTCATATATCCAAGTATCTTTCCTTCAGTTTTTTGTTTCAGGGACCAGTAAAAAATTGTTTCACATTCTACAACCCGATTTTTGTCCTGTCAAAGAGGTTAGTATGGTGTACCCTGTACCTTTATCTAGACCACATTGCAAAATATTTTCCCAGCTGTTTATTTGCTAGATAATGTGATTTCATATGAACTCAATAACTTGTGTTTGGTCAATCATGGTGATTGTCAAATTACTGCCACGTGAAACCAAAAGTATCAAACTTATCAAATTTAGCGAGCAAACTGCAATTTTCTTTATAGGCAGTTAAAACTACGAAACGTAATCTTGTGTGTCTAAATCCATCTATAGGTCATGTTTTGAATTAAAGTTCTCCTAAATGATATATTAGAGTAATGTCAATGTAAACTAAAGCACAAAACCCAGGTAAGAATATAAATTCAAAAGAAAAAGAAAAAGATCACAAATAATCTAAGAGAATACAAAAGTGAAGTTATATTTGATGATTTTGACTCTGTATTCGACAAGTGAAGTGGCCCTTTCTATAGGAATGCACATCATCCAAAAAAGCGGAAAACTTTGATTGCTCCATTGAGCTAACTTTATGTAGAATAGTTAACTTATATAGAAAAAAAAAGAGTGCTCGTTACTGAAGGTACATAATTTTTGTCCAGTCATATTGTATTTAAGTTACTAGTTTTTTCCAATCATATTGTATCTAAAATTCTGGGATATAGTTTGTGTTCTTATAGGTGGTGCATAAGAACTAGCTGGGGTACGTTGGTCTCTTGAGTGAGCAACGTGCAGTTGGCGGAGACAAGATAGCAAGCTAGAACTTTTTTGCATCTTGGTATTTTGATCGCTCGGGTAAACAAAGTGAAGTTTGTAATGTTATTAGACTTGGTATCCCGATTTTTTGTAGAGGTTAGCCGTAGTACAACACGTTAATTTGATGATACATTGATGATTATGTAATCAAAATTATTTATTAATTTGTAATGATATATTTTGATTTAGCAATTGTAAAGTGCTTTGTGAAGTTGTATGTTTTGATGCTTGCAATGTGCAAGGGTTTGATATGATTTTAGGCATACATGTGGTGCGTGTTAGTTATACTTTGTAGCATTAATCTGATGTTGCAAAGTAGTGTAAAAAACATCATTAATATCTGATAATGCTGTAAAAATACACTTACATTACAGCATTAATCACTATAATGCTGCAAACATAATATGTGAAATGCAGCATTAATCTATAATAGTGCATCAAAATAATGTGTAAAAATGCAGCATTAAAGTCTAATAATGCTGCAATTTGATTCCAAAATGCAGCATTAATGTGTAAATGCCGCAAGGTATGATTATAGTTGTGCAGCATTAGTTAATGCTGCAAGTAATGCTGCTTCTGTTTGTAGCACTAGCTTAATGCTTGTGTTAGGCAAATTCTTGTTAAGAATGAGCATGTTGTGATTTATTGCTTGCCCAGACGTTTCTATGTGATTTTTTACGTTATTTGTCAAATATAATCACTTGTTATACTTGTTCATGTTTTCATGATAGGAATGGAAGCTAAACTATTTCTACGAGGAAAGAAACAAACTTTGGAAACAAAGCAAGTTCAAGAGGAAGCAAGAGAAGCAAAGTTGGAGGAGCAAAAAGTGACCAACCTTCACAATTTTGATGATATCTGGAGTTCTACGACGTCCGTTATAGTGAGATTGGTGTAAAATGAAATTAGACTCAAAGAACTTTCCAATGGTAGGTCACAGAGCTCAATCCAAGGCCGGACGAGAAAGTTATGATCTGGCAAAGACGATCTGGACCAGTATGTTATGATCTGGACCAGTACACACTCTTCGGGCTGTATATGGAGATACATAGGGTTTTTTGGAGAAAGAGATACTCCATTAGAAATTAAATAACCCGAGCTTTCCAAAGATATAAGATAGGCCAAAACCAAAGTCTAGATGAGGGACAAAAGGCCTGTGCAAGATCAGCTTATGAATTATGTTCGAGAGTTGCAAACTAGAGGGGCTGAATTGCGAATTCGGCCAAAATACTTAGAAAATCGTGCCTAGGCCTATTTTTCACGACTTTTAGACCTAGAAGGCAGAGAGAGGCTGCTAGAAGCACAAGAGAACACGTTAGAGGAAGGCTTGGAGCTTAAAGTTTGTCAGGAGAGCGAGAATTCCATTGTTTGATCTCTCTTCTCAATCTTTTTAATTGTTTTTGATCATCTATTCCAGTAGCTAAGTTTAATATTGGGATTTCTCTATGGTAGCTATGGAATAGATGCCATAGAGGCAGTTTAATTTAGTATGAACAACTTTTGACTAGAACATTCATTGTATTATTTAATATAATGAAGTCCTTAGATTTAAAATCGTGCTGTTTATCTTAAATATCTCTAATCCATTATACTTATTAACGGGAACATCATTTATAGAATAGTATGGGGTTGGATTGATATGGAGATATCACTATCTAAAACATGGGTATGCAGTAGGAGTAATGGGATACTGGATTGACCCATCTCGGAGAAGGCTACATACAATTTATGTAAAGTAACAAGTGCTTCTCGTGGTGAAAACGGTATTGTACACCATAGACTTGAAGTCACTAGATAATCTAGTTGTGGAATATTGTGTCTTAGTAGCGTCTAACGCTACACCGTGACTGGGTAGCCATAAAGGCGTGTTCCGGACCCAATATGAAGCAAGCTTAGAGATCGTAGTTGACATAGATAGAATATGTCCCTCCCACATAACCGGAGAAAATATCCACGACCACTCGAGGGATAGTGCTCATAGAATGTCTGGACAGACTCATATAATTCAATATTGGATATTGATGTTATCTGCACGGATAAGGCTATTCCCACGATCGAGAAACTATGGATTGGATATACGAGTGTGACTTGTATGTCTGGTGTCCAATTCGGATATAGAAACAGAGGAATGAGACAATACGTGCACAATGTTTGTCGGATGACTTATTCTGTTAGTTGGCTAGAATGGATGTATTGCCAGAGGCCGCTCCATGTTAGTAAAAAGTTACTACCGACTATGTAGAAACCTATGGGGTCACACGCCATATGGATTGACCTAGATTGGGAACTAATTATTATGATTAGTTAATTAGAAGGATCACTTTGCAACAACTTGCAAACTTAGTAGGACTAATTTGTAAGAGGGACTAATCCCAACTTGTGTAAGATTAGGAGAGTTATGTAGTAAACAAGGAGTTGTTGGACTATATAAAGGATTCTCCAAGCTTCCTTCCTACCACTAATGCTCATAACATAAGTTTGGTAGGAGAGAAGCAAGGAGAGAGAGCAAACCAAGGAGCCGACAGCCCCATTGGTCCGCCCCCTTTACCCGTCGGCCACAACAAGGAGGCAGAGCCTCCCTTTGGTCCCCGTTGTATGATTTCTTCTTCCTCTTCCTTCAATCCTAGCTAGCACAACGAGTTGGAGGATCTAAATCTCAATCCTAGGCGTGGGTCAAACGTTGAGACGTGGCAATATTCCCATTACAAGTCATCACAGGAGACCCCTAAGGTACATGACATGAATCCCTTACTATCGTTATGAATTATCTCCCTGAGATCTTTGGAGGGTCTTGAATGGATAATTAATTGTTTATTCCGTTACGTATCCATGATGAAAGCCCTACAATGGTATCAGAGCCTAGTTGTAGTGCATAACGTAGTTTATGTATTACATTTTTGTTGTTTTTCACCCATAATTGTTGATTACTGCGTAAAACGACAAGTTAAGCATGTAAGATGCAAATTGAATTGGATTGAAGACAGACAAGACCTAATTTTACATAAGATGTAGACATTAGTGAGTTTGAGATATTTTTGGATCTAGGGTTCTTGGGAAACCAACTGGAAAATGTGTTTTTCAATTAGGAAACAACCAAACTTGGGAAACAAGGCAAGAACTTGTTTTGGAAACAACTCCTAAAGGAGCTTCGCCCCCCTATGGAGGCCGCCCCTCCTTCCTTTCCACCCAAGATAGGCTCGGACAAGGTGCCGGGGCAGCCCTAGCGCACGGCCAAGCCGTGTGGGATAGGGGCCGGCCGGCCCAAGGCCATTAGGTGGTCGTTTAGGGGTTCGGCCAAGCGTTGGTGGGCCCTCTTGGACCATTTTGACCCTAGTATATCCAAAATGAATTAAAATTGACTCAGCGCAGTAAAATTATATTTTATCTGTTTATGTGCTATTCGCATGATGATTGGATATGGCCTTAGATGTGGTTTGTTATGAATGTTTTATTCTTGTGGTTTGATTTACGGTCTGCAAGCTGATCAATTTAATGTAATAATTAATTAGGGTTTACGGCATGCGAGCCAATTTTTTTCTCAACTTGAGAGATTTATTTTATTTAGTATAGTTTCTAGCTAGTACAAGATATAATAGATGATAGCCAAGATTGAAGAAAAGAAGCCCAAAGAATCAAAGAAGCCCCGACATGGAGCATGGAGCATTCCACAAGGCTATGGAGGATGGACCAAAAGATGGAGGAACATGGAGATGAACTTCCTGTTTTTTAGGGTTCATAGATATTCTCATTGGCTTGGGAATTTCTTAGTGAAGAATGCCATATCCACATCTCGTTTCTTTTTTGTGGTTGTTACTTTATTGTCTTACTATTTTGTAGTTAGTGTATGGATGATGCATGCTGTAAGATCAATTCAGTTTAATTAGTTTCAAAGACTTAAAATAGCTTGTCTATTTCAAGGCCTTGATACAGCTTTGAAACCTTCGAAATTGACTGAACTTTAACTGCATGATATTAGGGGGAGTTTTTGATCTTGATTTAGTTCCTAAAACCCTGTGCTTGATCTATGATTACTTGATGATGAAAGAAAAAACATCATTAAATGTTTAACTCTATCTAATCCATCTGTTTGCGTTAGTTTTGCAGGGAAAATATGTTTCCTAGTTTGCAGGATATGTTTCATAACTTGTATTTTGCAGGAAGGGAAGCTGAGTAATAACTTGGTTCTTTGATCATGTTGATGTGTTTGGAAGCTTCCCAATTTGTGTCTATACGAAATCAAATCAGTATCATTGAAGATACTGATCAACTATCTGTTTGAGAAGCTGTTAAAGAAGTCGAAGTTGTTGCCTACAAAATAGGAAAGGTGGTTGCTGAAAATCTGGAAGATTTGCAAGCCAATTGAGTTGTAAAAATGAAGCTCATTTTGAAGCATTTGAAGACACAACTCAACGGGAAAATAGAGAGAAACTCAAACACATTCAAGGATTGCCAAGTAATAAAGAAGCAGATCAAATTCTTAATCCAATTCTCAGAAGAACACAACACTCTTCCTGAAGTCTCATTTTCTGTGTTCTTCTGTTCTGAACTTCATTTGTATATATTCTTGTTTTTACTTCTCGTTCGCATTATCAAGGATTCTTCAAAGTGAACAATAGAGAATTCTCAGTTAATGAGATTGCTAGAGCAGGTACTGAATATGATAGTGAGAGCCAAAAGTGTAACAGAGTAAGGTATCTCTATGTGCTTCAGATCTAGGGCTTAGCTGTGGATTAATAAGAATTGAGTTGAAAATCCTGCAGGAAGAAGCTCCCTGAGGTAGAGACGTAGGTCCAAGTTGGCTTAACTCTATATATCTTGTGTCTCTTGCATTTACTTTATAGTTTGATACTTTGTTTTGTTGGAGCTTTCAAACAGTTTCATTTCAAGTGTTTCAAACTCATTTTAAGGCCTTGAAATAAACCTCTTATCTTTATACTTAAATCTTTTCATTCCGGGGACTTGAAACTCTGTTCAAGGCCTTGAACTACACGTATTCTTTACAAACTCTTTTGAAACCACTTGTCTTGGAAGTTTTAACAAAAGTTGGAATACTCTATTCAACCCCCCCTTCCATAGTATTGATCCTGAATTTCTACCTAATGTACACCCTTTCAATTGGTATTAGATCTTGTATCAGTGCATAGATTTAACAATCTTGTGATTATGAGTACAGCAGGTGATGGTGGTTTCTCTCAGGGAAGAGCTGCTAACAGACCTCCTCTCTCCTGTGGAGATAATTTTGTTAACTGGAAAGCTTTGATGAAAATGTTCATCATTAGTCAAGACATAGATGTTTGGACTATCATACAAAATGTTCCTCACACTTTCTACACATATAAAGATGGAATCAAAACTCCAAAATCTGAAAACTCCTCTCTGCTTTTGAATTAGAACAATTCTCTAAAACTTTTAAAGCTATTAATCTCTTGTATTTTGCTTTGCGTACAAATGAATTCAACAGGATTTCAGGCCGTAAAACTGCGAAGGAGATCTGTGATAAGCTTGTGGCGACATTCGAAGGAACCATCCAAGTAAAGAAAACCAAGATGAACATCTATCCCAGGCAGTATGAGCTACTCAAGATTAATGGAGATGATTCAATAAGAGAAATGTTCAAAAGATTCAGTGACATCGTCAACAACCTTTATTCTTTGGGAAAACACATTTCCAATGAAGGAAAGGATATAAAGATTGCGAGAAGTCTTCCAAAGGCAATATGGGAACCGGAGACTACTGCTATAGAGGAAGCACAAGATCTCTTGTAAGATCGGGTTGTGCAAGGCTTGAAATAGTTTGACAATATCAAGGCCTTGAACCAGCATTCAAAGCCTTAAATCGGTTCTCATAGGGAGCTATTTTCAAGGCCTTGAAACTGGATTCAAAGCCTTGAAACTGCTTAACCTGTGAACACTCTCAGGGGGAGTTTTCTGCAAACTCTCTGAGTTGATTCTCACTCTATCCTTCATATGATTGATTTACTATTATTTGATGATGAAAGACAAATCATCCTAACTCGTTTGAACATAGTAAATCATCTGTTTGACTATGCTTTTGCAGGAGATTTTATTTCCTAAAGTTTGCACATATTGTTTCCTAATCTGACTTTTGAAGTGAAGGAAATAATCAAGAAGACGATTCTGTGTTTGATCTGTGCGACTTGACAACTTCTCAATATATTCAAATACAAGATCACGACATTATCTTTGAAGATTGGGATCACTTAACCGTTGGAGAGGATTGTCAAAGGGTCAAAGTCTGTTGCCTACAAAATAGGAAGTTTGTTGCTGAAAATCAGGGAAGATTTGCAGAGCTGTTTGAAGTTTAAATAGAGCTCAATTCCGAAGAAACAAGACATAACACTCAACGGACAAAAAGAGAGAAAGAAGTCTGGATTGACAAGCATCAAAGAAGTTCATCATTCTTCCAATCCATTCACAGAAGGTCACTGCACTTTTCACTACAATTTCTACACACTAAGTGTTCTTCTGTATTGTGCTTTATTGGTAGATCATTTCTGTAAACCTCCATTCTTAAGGATTGTTCAAATTGAACAATAGAGAATTCTTAGTTAATCAGTTAGCTAGGGAAAACCACAAGCTGTAACAGAGTAAGGCAACTCTCTGTGCTTGAGATCTAGGGCTTAGCTTTTGATTAATAAAAATTGAATTGAAAATCCTGCAGGGATCTAATCCCTGGGGTAGAGACGTTGGTCCAAGTGGACTGAACTCTATAAATCACTTGTCTCTTGCATTTACAGTTCATTAATTTTCATAGTACTTGGAGCACACAAAACTGTCTGTTTTTCAAGGGTTTGAACTTGTTTTCAAGGCCATGAAAAAGTCTTAGTTGCTTTATGCAACAGCCCGTGGTTTCCCAAGCCTTCCGTTCCGGACCGCAAAGCCCGGGAGGGGCCGATGCTAAAAGTGACGGCGGGAATCAAAACATAACGTTCCAAAAGTTTTTATTTATTATACATCATTAAACGTCATTAGAGTCTCTAAACATTACAAAAGTGATTTCCAAAAGCTATACATCATCATGCTTGCTACCTAACACTACACGTGAGTCCCGTACCCAGCTTCGCCATAGCCTTCTGCCTCTAAGCCTGCGGTGGGAAGGAAAACAGAACCGCAGTTTCTAAAGTCAGCTGTGAAATGCTGAGTAAATAACACCCAAACATGTAAAACAGAAGATGAAGCTTAGATTTATTATTTGCAATAAAACATGAGGAATAAAACTTGTAAAGAACTTCATAAGTAAAGTAGGGACCCTTTTATAAGAATTCTTCTTGTCTTATTATCTCTTCCAAACAGGTGTTATCTTCCTCAATCTCTTCTTCTTTTCTTTCAAAAGCTCATGCCAAAATTGTATTATTAGCTTTGTTGATACGGGGAAGGAACTACTAATCTATCACTAGCAACCATGACCTTAACTGCCGGCAGCCCCCTAAGACTTCTTGCGGCCAGAGAGGTGAGTACATGGAGCGACCCGGCAGGTTGCGACCGGGTTAAAATAAAATCTGATCTCTGGTCGAGTGACTAAAGTCAACACGACAATAAAAATTGCTTCTCCCGCACAACTATTTCCACTTTACGTTAATTACGCATTATTATTAATCATGTGACAAGTTCAAACAACTTCTTTGAAATAAAAGGAGACTTCAAGTAAAACAAGTAAATAAATAACCAAATGAAATGCATTTTGAGACAAGAAATAAAAGTCATATTAAGACACGAAGGAAGCTAGGCCCTAGGCTTGGCATGTTACTAACCTTACTTCCGTAGCACTAGCACGTTCTAGAAATGTCTCGGCCTACAACCGTCACCTACAACCCGTAACTTTTACGTTAACAAATAATCTAACAAAATACTACACGTCCTAAAAATATTCTCTTTTAATTCTACCCAACCCCTCTAGTTAATCTTTTCCTAACATTTTATTTTGTTAAAATCTTCTATTATAAATTATAAAACCAGAACTATTATTATTATTATTATTATTATTATTATTATTATTATTATTATTATTATTATTATTATTATTATTATTATTATTATTATTATTATTATTATTATTATTATTATTATTATTATTATTATTATTATTATTATTAACTAAAAGTGCCTAACTAATTAGAGAAATTATTTTATAAAATACTTGATAAAGTAGTGAAAACAAAACTAGTTTATCTTTAATGAAAAAGACATTATTATTATTTCTATAATCATTTAAACGATATTCAAAACTATTTAATTTAAAGATAAATTTTCCCTAAATACTAATTGCAACAAACAATATTTAAAATCTAGCAAAATATCAAATTTGCAAGTATTAAATATCCAAGTTATTAACAATATTTATTTAACCATGTTTATTTAAAGTTTAACTAAAAATATTTCTTATTTAATTTTTAACGAATAAACCGCATGCTATTTTCATACCAAAATTACTTTTCTAAAACGAGGATGAAAACTAGTATTTTTAGAAATTATTTATATTCCGAAATTATTATTTTTATTTTTAGCGAAAAGTGACAAGTTTAAGTTAAATACACAAAAACCCCCATTCGTATTAAAAGTCTACAAATTCCTCAACTAGCCACCAAAACAAGTTTAATATAGTGTACTAACAGCCCCTAAAGCTTCTAAAATTACAAACAGCACCCCTAAGCCATGTTTTAACAGTTTGCAAAAACTACACTTTTACCCCCCTTCTACAACAACTATAATTTCTTCAATCCTACTTTGATTCAAGCTATCAAACTTCAATTTTAGCAGCATATAACAACTAATCAGAAGTTATAGGACATACCTAGGCCAAAAATGGCCGGAAATCGCTAAGAAATGGGTCGGGTCGAAGCTTGGCGTCGGGGTCGCCGGAGTTGAGCTCCGTCGCCGGCTTTAATGGCTTCCACGGCTGGGTTTGAACTCTCCAATGAGTTGGTCGGGGCCCTAAGAGCCTACTGGAAGCAGAGAGAGAGGCTGGGTGCTGCTGCGGTGCGCTCGCCAGAATTTGGTCGAAGGTTGGCCGGCAACAATGGAGGTCGCCGGAGGTTGCAGTGGTTTCTGCTGCTGCTGCTGCTTCCTACTGACCTCTGTTGCTGAACAGAGAAGCTTCAGACGCGAGACAGAGAGGTGGGAGAAGGCAGGGGATGAGAGAGAGAGAGAAGTGGGTTTCCCTCGGTGGTGGTCCGACGGCGGCACCGGTGGCCGTGGTAGCTGCTGCTACTGCCGCTACTCTGTTCTGCTGAGACATGAGAACAGAGAGGGAGGGAGAGAAGGAGAGGGAGTGAGAGAGGCTGCTGGGTTTCTTCTTGGGTTTTGTCGCCGGTAGTTATGGCGACGGTGGTTGGCTGCTGCCATCACTACTCCGCTGCTGCTGGTGGGGTTGTTGCGGGCAGAGAGCAACAGAGAGGTGGAGAAGATGATGGCTGGACAGCGAGAGAGAGAGAGAGAGCTGTAAGTGGTGGTGTTGGTGATGTTGAAGGTGACGATGGTGGAGGGAGGTGGTTGTTGTGTGAGTGGCTGCTGGTGGGAGGAGGGAGCTGATCAGCTGCTTATATATCTGAGATTACTTGGGCTCCAAGCACAAGTGATGTGACATAGGTGGTGCTAGTAGCTTCATGAAGGTGGTGGTGATGATGGTGAAGAATCGTATAGAGGAAGGAGAAGAGAAAGCTTGCTGGAGACAAAAGTTTTCAAATTAAATAATATTTTTGGCAATAATTGGGTGTGGGTGGAGTACTATGTGGTTGGGTGATTGGGTGTGGCAAGTCTAGCAATTATCGCGGTAGTTGGACACGCGCTATAATTTAAAACTAACTAAAATTTGTAAAACAACTACGAATTGACTATTAACTATTACTCTAATATTATTCTAAAACTTTTCATAAACTCAACTCAAAGATTTTTTTATTAAAAATATTATATTGCAAATTAATTATTATATGCTTCTAAAATGAATGTTTTACCCCCGGCTAGATAAACGGGGTATTACATCCTTCCCCCCTTAAGCACAGCTTCGTCCTCGAAGCTAAAATCAAACGACTAATCATAATATTCAAATCATCTAACAAGTAACTGTCTAACAGAATTTATATCACATGGATGGCAAGTAACTTTACATAACAAATAATAGCAAGTAGTCAATTTACGACACACGCAATGCAACACGTAAAGTCAAATAAGGTCGTAGTCACGTCTATCTAATTAGGTGGTCATAGTCTCATTTGGGTTCTAAGTCTCAAGGTCAATTAAATCTCAAAGTTACTAAAATAGCAGACTAAGGCAAAATAGTATTAAACAGAGGGTTGCATCCTCTCCTCCTTAGAGAGTGACGTTCCCGGAACTCCACGTACCTCATTAAATAAGTGTGGGTACTTCTTTCTCATCTCTTCTTCAGCTTCCCAAGTTGCTTCCTCTGTTTGGTGGTTGGTCCATAGGACTTTGACCAGTTTGACACTCTTGGTTCTTGTATCCCTTGTCTTTGTATCCAATATCTTGATAGGTTGCTCCTCGTAGGTCAGTGATGGATCAAAATCCACTGGTTCTGGGTCCAAGATATGAGACGGGTCTGGTATATACTTCTTCAGCTGGGATACGTGGAAGACATTGTGTACTCGCCCTAGGTTCGATGGTAGGTCCAGTCGATACGCAACTTCTCCTATCTTCTCAATAACATCGTATGGACCAATAAATTTAGGGCTTAACTTCCCTTTCAAGTTAAACCTGGTTACCCCCTTAGTAGGTGAGACTCGCAAGAAAGCTTTCTCTCCTACTTGAAACTCCAGTGGTCTTCTCTTCTGATCAGCGTATGACTTCTGCCTGTCTTGAGCTGCCTTCATTCTTTGCTGTATGAGTCGAACTTGGTTCGTCATGTCTTCAATCATTTGTGGGCCAATGATCACCGTTTCGCTGATGTCACTCCAACACAGCGGCGATCGACACTTCCTTCCATAGAGGGCTTCGTACGGTGCCATCCCGATGCTTGCGTGGTAGCTGTTATTGTAGGAGAACTCTATTAGCGGCAGCTTATCGACCCATGAGCGTTGGAAGTCCATAACGCAGGCTCTTAACATATCTTCCAACGTCTGTATAGTTCTTTCCGTCTGACCGTCTGTGGCTGGGTGGAAAGCCGTACTGAATTTCAGCTGAGTTCCTAATGCTTCTTGAAGCGCTTTCCAGAAATGAGAGAGAAAGTTAGGGTCTCTATCCGAGATTATCGAACTCGGAACCCCATGATATCTCACGATGTTTCTGACGTATGCATTTGCCCTTTGCTCCATGTTCCACGTGTCCTTCATTGGGATGAATCGCGCTGTCTTGGTTAGTCTGTCTACAACTACCCATATCTGGTTGAGTCCATTCTTTGAAGTATGTAGAGCTGTGACGAAGTCCATTGATATGGAGTCCCACTTCCAGACTGGAACATCCAACGGTTGGAGTAGACCTCCCATTCTCTTGTGCTCGAACACCTTCTGGCACGTTAGGCATCTAGCCACGAACTCAGCTACTTCCTTCTTCATATTGGGCCACCAGAACGTCTTCTTCAGATCCTTGTAAAGCTTACCGCCTCCTGGGTGAACTGAATATGGAGTGTTGTGTGCCTCCTGCATCAACTTCTCCTTAACCTCTGAGCACTTCTGTGGCACGCACCATCTTCCTTTGTAGCGAATGCTCCCATCTTCGTGAATCTGGAACTCCTTGGCCTCTCCTGCTGCAATCTTCTTCTTGATCCTCTTGAGCTTCACATCTCCTGCTTGATTGCTTCGTATTTCTTTGAATAAGTCCGGAACCGCTGTCATGCTCCCGAGCAGTTTTTGCACCGTTCCTTGTTCCACCACTTCGATGTTGAGCTTCCGGAACTCGTGACATAACCAGTCTGATAAGACTACCATGGCGTTCACTGCATGGCTCGATTTACGACTTAGCGCGTCAGCGACTACATTAGCCTTCCCCTCGTGGTACTGGATGCGTAGATTGTAATCTTTGATAATCTCCAGCCATCTTCGTTGCCTATTGTTTAGCTCCTTCTGCGTGAAGATATACTTCAGGCTGCGATGATCTGTGTAGAGCTTGCAAACAGCCCCGTAGAGATGATGCCTCCATATCTTCAGCGCAAAGACTACTACTGCCAACTCCAGATCATGTGTAGCATAGTTCTCCTCGTGTGGCTTCAGCTGCCTCGAAGCGTAGGCAATCACCCTTCGGTCTTGCATCAGCACACATCCAAGTCCTTTCTTTGACGCATCGCTGTATACTTCGAACTCTCCAGAGTCGTTTGGCAAAGCTAACACTGGTGCTGTAGTGAGCTTCTCCTTCAGAGTCTGGAACGCCTCTTCATAGCTGTCGTCCCAGTGATACTTCACCGCCTTCTTCGTCAGCGTAGTCAATGGCCTGGCAATCTTCGAAAAATCCTTCAAGAACCGCCTGTAGTAACCGGCTAAGCCGAGGAAGCTTCGAATTTCGGACACGTTCTTCGGTGCAGGCCAGTCCTTGACCGCTGATACCTTTGCTGGGTCAATGGATACCCCTTCCTTGGAGATGATGTGGCCTAGAAACGGCACACGATCCAACCAGAAGTCACATTTCGAAAGCTTAGCGTACAACTGCTCTTGCCTCAAGGTCTGCAATACTTCTCGGAGATGCTCTTCGTGATCCTCTTCGTTCTTCGAGTACACCAGGATGTCACCGATAAAGACAACCACGAACCGGTCTAGAAACGGCTTCATTACTCGGTTCATCAAGTCCATGAACACGGCAGGAGCGTTGGTCAAACCGAACGGCATAACCGTGAACTCGTAGTGACCGTACCTTGTGCTGAAGGCCGTCTTTGGAATATCTTTCTCAGCTACGCGGAGTTGATGATAACCCGATCTTAGGTCGATCTTTGAGAAGACACTGGCTCCTTGCAGCTGATCAAATAGATCGTCAATCCGGGGTAGTGGATACTTGTTCTTGATAGTGACGTTGTTTAGCTCCGGGTAATCGATGCATAATCGTAGGCTCCCGTCCTTCTTCCTGACAAACAGTACCGGTGCTCCCCAGGGTGACACACTAGGTCGTATGTACCCCTTCTGTAGAAGTTCTTGTATCTGCTCCTTCAGCTCCTTCAATTCCACAGGTGCCATCCGATACGGCGCCTTGGAGATGGGTGCAGTTCCAGGTGCTAAGTCTATAGTAAACTCCACTTCTCGTTGAGGTGGCATTCCGGGAATCTCGTCAGGGAATACATCAGGAAATTCCCTCACGACTGGTATCTCGTCCAGCACATTTTCCTTCTTGGTTACGTCTTGGACATAACACAAGTAGGCAAAGTTCCCCTTCTTCATCTGGTTGATTATAGTCAAAGCAGACACTAGTCTGATTCGAGGTTCAGTGGTGATACCACGATAGGTGATCTTTTCTCCTTGAGGTCCCTTCAACCGAACCTTCTGATCATAGCAGTCAATAACTGCCCGATACTTCCCAAGCCAGTCCATTCCTAGGATCACATCTATGCCTCCTAGGTTAAATTTTATTAAGTTGGCAGGTAAGGTGTAGGTTAGGATTTTGAGTTCTACCCCTTCGAATATGGTATCACAGACAGTTATCTGGCCATTAGGGGTTGCTACTGGGATAGATATACTAGATGAGCTAGGCAAACCCAATTTCTCAGCAAACGAGGATGATATAAAGGAATAGGATGCACCAGAATCAAATAGCACGAAAGCAGGTTGCTCATGGATAGAGAAAGTACCCGTGACAAATCCATGTGCAGCTTCTGCCTCAGTTTTAGTTAGCACAGCAATTCTTCCCACGTTTGCATTCTGAGCTCCTGCTCCTCCTGCTCCAGCTCCATTGTGGTTGTTCCCGTATCCAGCATTGGTGTTTCCGATCTTGGGTTGGCCCCCGTTCTGGCCTGCATTGCCTGGGTTGTAATTCTGCTGCCTGACATATCCATTTCCTCCATTATTCTGGTTGCGATTTCCATTCTGCTGGTTCCCGATCTGCTGGTTGCGGGCAAAGTTGTTCCCGTTCTGCTGACGGTTGCCCTGGTAGTTGTTCTGCTGTGGCCTTCCAAAGTTGCCTCCTTGGATCATTAGCTGGTTCCCGGCTGGTTGAGATCGGCATTCATAAGCTCGATGTCCTCGCCTGCCACAGTTGTTTCAAGTGACCGGATTTCCCTCACAGTCTGCTCCTGGGTGGTTTCGCGGGCACCATTTGCAGAAATAGCGACGATTCTTCTGAGTCCCAGCATTCTGCTGATTGCCACGATACTGCCCCTGGTTACCTCCTCCATTGTTAGTCTTGAACCTCTGATTGCCCTTGGCAAAGTTGGTGTTGCTTCCTCCGACCTCCTCAAGCTTGCGTTTCTTGCGATTCTCCTCCTGGGTGACACGGACTCGATAGATGTCAGCAGCTCTGTCGTAGGCTTCATGAAGCGAAGAGTAGGTCATGCTCAGCAGAGACTCTTGCAACCTTTCGTGCAATCCACCAATGAATCGAGAAACTTTGGAGTCTTCATCTGGCACCATGTTACCTACGAATCGTGTCAGCTCAGTGAATTTCCGGAAATACTCAGTCACTGAGTCATTTCCTTGTCGCAGGTTCTGGAATTCCTGTTCCTTGCTCCTCTTCACGTGATGAGGGTAGAACCGAGCTCAGAGGGCGGTTTGAAGAGCCTCCCAGTTGAAGTTGGGTTCAGCTAGAAGAGTTTCTCGTACACTTCTCCACCAGAGGTTCGCTTCACTCTTCAAGTAGAAGACCGCGCAGTTCACTTTCCAGTCATCAGGACATTCTATCACCTCGAGAATCTTATCCATTTCCATGATCCAGTCTTCTAACTCGACAGGATCCTCCTTTCCAGTAAACTCCATGGGTTTCATTTCAGCTACTTTCTTGGCCCAGTTATTTCCTGCCTGTCCTCCGTTATTCATCATCTGAGCCATTTGAGCGAAGAATTGCTCCATAGGGATGTTATCAGCCATCTATCCTGGTCAAACTTTCCTATAGTGGTAATGGAACGGTCTATTAGTCACATCCTACGGTATCCTTGGTTAAGGTCGTGGGAACTTCAATAATCATATTTCGTAATTAATATATCCAACATTATCACATAAACTAACATGCAGGACATAACAACTTTTGCAATAAAAAGCACATAAGGCTCAAATCTGCATAACTCAGCTAGTCAAGAAAGTACATCTCTTGCAAGTTGGATTCTATCTCCTTCTCATAAAATCAGCAAAAATATGCATTTTTACTAACTCAGAACACATAAAGCCGAAAATCAGGATGCGGGTGGGTGGGAGAAATCAAGACCTAAACTACCCGTAACCCCCCACGGCTTATCCAATTTTAATTATCTTGCCCTATGTCCATTTTTAGTTTCCCTACAGGTTTTAAATTCCCTTTTTATGGACTGCCTGCTCTGATACCACCTGCAACAGCCCGTGGTTTCCCAAGCCTTCCGTTCCGGACCGGAAAGCCCGGGAGGGGCCGATGCTAAAAGTGACGGCGGGAATCAAAACATAACGTTCCAAAAGCTTTTATTTATTATACATCATTAAACGTCATTAGAGTCTCTAAACATTACAAAAGTGATTTCCAAAAGCTATACATCATCATGCTTGCTACCTAACACTACACGTGAGTCCCGTACCCAGCTTCGCCATAGCCTTCTGCCTCTAAGCCTGCGGTGGGAAGGAAAATAGAACCGCAATTTCTAAAGTCAGCTGTGAAATGCTGAGTAAATAACACCCAAACATGTAAAACAGAAGATGAAGCTTAGATTTATTATTTGCAATAAAACATGAGGAATAAAACTTGTAAAGAACTTCATAAGTAAAGTAGGGACCCTTTTATAAGAATTCTTCTTGTCTTATTATCTCTTCCAAACAGGTATTATCTTCCTCAATCTCTTCTTCTTTTCTTTCAAAAGCTCATGCCAAAATTGTATTATTAGCTTTGTTGATACGGGGAAGGAACTACTAATCTATCACTAGCAACCATGACCTTAACTGCCGGCAGCCCCCTAAGACTTCTTGCGGCCAGATAGGTGAGTACATGGAGCGACCCGGCAGGTTGCGACCGGGTTAAAATAAAATCTGATCTCTGGTCGAGTGACTAAAGTCAACACGACAATAAAAATTGCTTCTCCCGCACAACTATTTCCACTTTACGTTAATTACGCATTATTATTAATCATGTGACAAGTTCAAACAACTTCTTTGAAATAAAAGGAGACTTCAAGTAAAACAAGTAAATAAATAACCAAATGAAATGCATTTTGAGACAAGAAATAAAAGTCATATTAAGACACGAAGGAAGCTAGGCCCTAGGCTTGGCATGTTACTTACCTTACTTCCGTAGCACTAGCACGTTCTAGAAATGTCTCGGCCTACAACCGTCACCTACAACCCGTAACTTTTACGTTAACAAATAATCTAACAAAATACTACACGTCCTAAAAATATTCTCTTTTAATTCTACCCAACCCCTCTAGTTAATCTTTTCCTAACATTTTATTTTGTTAAAATCTTCTATTATAAATTATAAAACCAGAACTATTATTATTATTATTATTAAAATTATTATTATTATTAACTAAAAGTGCCTAACTAATTAGAGAAATTATTTTATAAAATACTTGATAAAGTAGTGAAAACAAAACTAGTTTATCTTTAATGAAAAAGACATTATTATTATTTCTATAATCATTTAAACGATATTCAAAACTATTTAATTTAAAGATAAATTTTCCCTAAATACTAATTGCAACAAACAATATTTAAAATCTAGCAAAATATCAAATTTGCAAGTATTAAATATCCAAGTTATTAACAATATTTATTTAACCATGTTTATTTAAAGTTTAACTAAAAATATTTCTTATTTAATTTTTAACGAATAAACCGCATGCTATTTTCATACCAAAATTACTTTTCTAAAACGAGGATGAAAACTAGTATTTTTAGAAATTATTTATATTCCGAAATTATTATTTTTATTTTTAGCGAAAAGTGACAAGTTTAAGTTAAATACACAAAAACCCCCATTCGTATTAAAAGTCTACAAATTCCTCAACTAGCCACCAAAACAAGTTTAATATAGTGTACTAACAGCCCCTAAAGCTTCTGAAATTACAAACAGCACCCCTAAGCCATGTTTTAACAGTTTGCAAAAACTACACTTTTACCCCCCTTCTACAACAACTATAATTTCTTCAATCCTACTTTGATTCAAGCTATCAAACTTCAATTTTAGCAGCATATAACAACTAATCAGAAGTTATAGGACATACCTAGGCCAAAAATGGCCGGAAATCGCTAAGAAATGGGTCGGGTCGAAGCTTGGCGTCGGGGTCGCCGGAGTTGAGCTCCGTCGCCGGCTTTAATGGCTTCCACGGCTGGGTTTGAACTCTCCAATGAGTTGGTCGGGGCCCTAAGAGCCTACTGGAAGCAGAGAGAGAGGCTGGGTGCTGCTGCGGTGCGCTCGCCAGAATTTGGTCGAAGGTTGGCCGGCAACAATGGAGGTCGCCGGAGGTTGCAGTGGTTTCTGCTGCTGCTGCTGCTTCCTACTGACCTCTGTTGCTGAACAGAGAAGCTTCAGACGCGAGACAGAGAGGTGGGAGAAGGCAGGGGATGAGAGAGAGAGAGAAGTGGGTTTCCCTCGGTGGTGGTCCGACGGCGGCACCGGTGGCCGTGGTAGCTGCTGCTACTGCCGCTACTCTGTTCTGCTGAGACATGAGAACAGAGAGGGAGGGAGAGAAGGAGAGGGAGTGAGAGAGGCTGCTGGGTTTCTTCTTGGGTTTTGTCGCCGGTAGTTATGGCGACGGTGGTTGGCTGCTGCCACCACTACTCCGCTGCTGCTGGTGGGGTTGTTGCGGGCAGAGAGCAACAGAGAGGTGGAGAAGATGATGGCTGGACAGCGAGAGAGAGAGAGAGAGCTGTAAGTGGTGGTGTTGGTGACGATGGTGGAGGGAGGTGGTTGTTGTGTGAGTGGCTGCTGGTGGGAGGAGGGAGCTGATCAGCTGCTTATATATCTGAGATTACTTGGGCTCCAAGCACAAGTGATGTGACATAGGTGGTGCTAGTAGCTTCATGAAGGTGGTGGTGATGATGGTGAAGAATCGTATAGAGGAAGGAGAAGAGAAAGCTTGCTGGAGACAAAAGTTTTCAAATTAAATAATATTTTTGGCAATAATTGGGTGTGGGTGGAGTACTATGTGGTTGGGTGATTGGGTGTGGCAAGTCTAGCAATTATCGCGGTAGTTGGACACGCGCTATAATTTAAAACTAACTAAAATTTGTAAAACAACTACGAATTGACTATTAACTATTACTCTAATATTATTCTAAAACTTTTCATAAACTCAACTCAAAGATTTTTTTATTAAAAATATTATATTGCAAATTAATTATTATATGCTTCTAAAATGACTGTTTTACCCTCGGCTAGATAAACGGGGTATTACACTTTATACAAACTGTATTTCTTCCAAGGTCTTGAACTTGTTTTCAAGGCCTTGAACTTCACTAGTTTTCACAAGATCTCATCTTCTTAGCAAGTTTGCAAGAAGCAGGCATAATCTATTCAACCACCCCCCCCTTCAAGAGTATTTTAGCTGCATTACTACCTGCAAACTCACACTTTCAATTGGCATCAGAGGTTGTATCACTGTATAGATTAAACCATCAGGTGATCATGAGTACTGCAGGTGATGGTGTTTTCTCACAGGGAAGGGCTGCTAAGAGACCTCCTCTATTCTGCGGAGAAAGTTTTGCTCAATGGAAAGACTTGATGAAAATGTTCATCATTGATCAATACATAGAGATTTGGACCATTATTCAGAATGGACCTCACACTTTCTACACAGAGAAAGATGGGATTAGAACTCCCAAATCCGAAGACTTACTCTCCTCTTCTGAATTAGAGAAATTCTGTAAGAATAACAAAGCTATTAACATCTTATTTTGTGCTTTGAGTACAGATGAATTCAACAGGATTTCAAGCTGCACTACTGCCAAAAAATCTGGGATAAACTTGTGATTTCTATTGAAGGAACCAGTTAAGTGAAGCAAAACAAAGATCAACATCTATCTAGGGAAATATGTGCTGTTTAAGATTAATGCAGATGAGTCCGTCAGAGACATGTTCAAGAGGGTCATAAACATTGTTAACAACCTTGATTCACTGGGAGAACAATTTTCCAATGAAGAAAATGTGAGGAAGATTCAAAGAAGTCTTCCAAAGGCAAAGTGGAAACCAAAGACCACAGCAATTGAAGAAGCTCGGAATCTCTCAACTCTACAACTTGATGACCTTAAAGGGAAGCTTCTGACACATGAAATATCTTTGACTTAAGCTGATGGAGAGTTACCAGTGAGTGTCAAGAACTTAGCTCTTAAAGCCAAAGAAAATGAGAGAACTCAAAGCCTTGAAACTTAGGATAGGGATGATGAAGATCGAATTGCCTTGATCTCCAAAGCCTTGACAAGGATTCTCAAAATGAAGAAAAACTTTGGAAATAGAGACATCAAAAGAGAAAGGCATAGACCATCCAGTAGCAAGAACTACAAAGGTAAGTCTTCTTCACAAAATAAATCAAAGGTTATGAACTACTTTGAATGTGGTGATGACGGACATTTGATAAGAGATTGTCCACACAAGAAAATCAAGAGCTTTCAAAAGAAAGACCATGAAAGAAGAAAGAAAGCTATGATAGCTTCATGGAGTGATTCAGATAGCTCTAGTGAATCTGAATCTGAAGAAGTGATCATGGTACAGAATTTGAACAAATGACATTTTGATCTTTTCTGTTCTAAGCATGGTATCTCTCACAACTTCTCTCCTCCTAGAACTCCTCAACATAATAAATTTGTTGAAAGAAATAACATGACTCTTGAAGACATGTCAAGAACAATACTTCTAGAAAACAAGTTGCCAAAATATTATTGGGCAGAAGCTGTGAATACAGCAAATTATATTCTGAACGGGTGCTTGATCAGACCTATCTTGAAGAAGACTCCCTATGAGCTGTTCAAATGAAGAAAGCCCAACATTTCTTAATTCAGACCTTTTGGCTATAACTGTTTCATCCACAATAATTGTAAGGACAATCTAGGTAAGTTTGATGCAAGAAGTGATGAATGTATTTTTCTTAGTTATTCACAAACAAGCAAAGCCTATAGAGTTTATAGTAAGAGAACCAAGCTTGTAGAAGAAAGTATTCATGTTATTTTTTATGAAAGCTATGATGGTCAGTGATGGTTTTGCAGATCTTAATCTGAACAAGATGATTCAAATACTGAAGAAGAATTATCAAAAGGTTCCATATCTCACAGGAACATATAAGTCATTTTCAAGGCCTTGAAACTAATGTTCAAAGTATTGAAAGAGAACCTCCAGAAAAGACAGCAGATCAAGCCACTACTTCAAGTTCTCAGAGACGTGAGAAACAACCTGGAGAGCCTGAAACTTGGTCACCTAGAAAGAGATTCAAATACCTCTCATCTCATCCTACTGATAACATTATTTCTGATCCAACCACTGGTACACAAACCAGATCACAGTTGAAATTATATTTGTGCATTTAATGCTTTTATTTCTCTTGTATAACCTAAAACTGTGAAGGAAGCTTTAAAAGAAGCAGACTGGATTATAGCAATGCAAAGTGATCTTAATGATTTTGAAAGGAACAAGGTTTGGAATCAGGTTCCTCCACCAAGAAATCAGTTTGTCATTGGCAACAGATGGGTATTCAGAAACAAATTAGATGAGAATGGAAAGGTAATGAGGAACAAATCTAAATTGGTAGCTCAAAGTTACAATTAAGAAGAAGGTATTGACTATGAGGAACATTTTGCTCATGTTGCCAGGAATTCGAAAGCCTTATGAGCAAGGAATTTGAAATGATCTTTATAGGAGATTTAAATTCTTTCTGGGACTTGAAATTTATAAAATGAAGAAGGGAATTTTTCTATATCAAAGCAAGTACACTAGAGACTTGCTAAGCAAGTACAATATAGCTCAATCCAAAGAGATCAAGACCCCCATGAGTTCTACATGATCTCTAGACAATGATGAATCTGGTAAGAGTGTGAATGTGAAAGAATATAGAGGTATGATTGAATCATTACTATATCTCACAGCTAGCAGACCAGATATTATGTTTAGTGTATGTATGTGCTAGATTTCAAGCTGATCTTAAAGAATCACACTTGACTGCAGTTAAGAAAATATTTTGATAAATCAATGGTACCAAAGACTTAGGGCTTTGGTATCCTAAACAATCTAACTTCTCTATGAGTGGCTATTCTAATGCTGATTTTGCTGGATATAAAGTTAATAAAAAGAGTACATCAGGATGCTGTCAATTTATTGGATAATCTTTAATCAGCTGTCACTCAAAGAAGCAAAATTCAGTTGCACTATCAACAGCAGATGCTGAATACATAGCTGCTGGAGGTTTCTGTTCATAGGTATTATGGATTGCACAGCAAATGAGAGATCTAGGATTAATTTCAAAGATATACCTTTAAAGTGTGACAATACAAGTGCGATATCAATTACAAAGAATCATGTTCAGCATTCAAGAAAAAGAATATAGATTTCATACATCACTTCATCAGAGATCATGCTGAAAAATGTGATATTATTCTTGAATTTGATTCTACTAACATGAAACTTGCAGATATCTTCACTAAACCATTGCCAGATGAAAGATTCTCAACTTTAATCTTGGAGTTAGGCATGCTAAACAAAGATGCATTGGTTTAGGGGGAGTATGAGGTAAGTAAGGTAAGCTTTTATGTTGTTCAAATATTTGAACTAATTTTCAAAGCCTTGAAAATCCTTTCAAAACTTTGAGTAGATGTGTTTCAGTAAAAAGGCTTTTCAAGACCTTGAAATCCTTTCCAAATCCTTGAAAATAAATTTGTCTAATTGTTAGTCAATAATTCTGGATCTTTTAATATTGCCTCTGACTTTTCAAAGTTCTCTTTCAGCCAAAACATTGTATTATATTATTTCTTTCCAACGACATCAAAGATTTTGGATCTTTTCTGATCACTCAAGATCTTCTAAGATCAGAAAAATATTTAAGTTACCTTTTCAAACTCAAACTCTTCACTATTTATCTTCTTCTCTCCTACTCTCTTTCGTACCTTTCCTACCTCTCTTCTTCTCCAAACCCTAATGAGCACAAGAAGAGCCTCTGACAGATTAAAGATGGCTAGTGGTTCAAAGACTAGTGCAGAGAAGAAAAGAAAGACAACTGTGGAAGAGGTTCAAACAATCAGTGGGGATTCAAGTTCAAACACTCCCTTTACAGAATACATTGATCATCCTCCTCTCAAAAAGAATGCAAAGAAAGATCAGACCCCAGTTTCAAGTAAGAAGAAGAAGCCCGTTGAGACTACTCAGGTAAAACAGAAAGGGATTCAGATTGGAAGCCCTAAGAAGACAAAGAAGAAGGTTGACACAGCAGACAAGGGAAAAGGAAAAGTGACAGAGGATGAACCTGAAGGGAATACTGAGAAGGCTTTAGAAATCTATTCAGAAAAGAAATCCACTAGTAAGAGTAAAGCCCTTAGTAAAACTTTGTCTATTTCACATGGTACTAAAGGGATTTCGCTAGATGGATTTGCTTCTAGATCAATTGCATTCTGCAGTTTGATTAGTGTTTCTATGTTGTATGGTATGAATCCGAAGTGCTTTAATATGTTGCAAAAGAGCTCTCTCTGGTACATCTTGAATACTCTAGAGTTAGCCAACCCTAGACTCACAGGACTCTTTCACCAGAACATGAAACAACTGAAGAAGACTTCAAACTTACTGATTCTGACTAGGGTGGCTAGTATTGATATGGAGCTAGATTATTCTAATTTTGCCAATTTTCTACAGTGTCCAAAAAGATATGGAACCAGTTACCATCCTCCTAAGAGTGAAGCTCTTCAATTGGCTAAGAATTAGTTCTTTTTACCCAACACCCCTCCCTCATCCAAATAATTAAGACACACTGTGTTAACTGTTGAAGCTAAAGTGCTATTTACCATTTTGATGAGATGTGTGGTACCAAAGGAATACTCTAAGGAACTGATCACTAAGAGGGTGTTGTACATAATGTACTTGGTTATGCATGGTTATGAAGTTGATCTTCCAAAGCTGGTGATGGAGCATATGTTGTATACCCAAACCAACAAGAGAAAGTACCATTTGCCATATGAAAATTTTGTCACCTCTTTCTTCCAACACTTTGAGATTCCTAGTGAGAAAGAAGAGACTATCACTACTGGCTTTGGCTTGCTAAATGAAACAACCTTTGAGATGATTGGATATTAAAAACCAAATCCAAGATTCCGACTTCAAAGCCAAAGCTCTCAGCCTCAAGATATCTCCTCGGTTATTCAGAAACTGGAAGGACTTGAGATGGACATTGATGAAGTTAAGGAAAATCAGCATGAATTTGGAACTGATCTTAGGCACGTGAAGTACATGGTTGAAAACACTTTCAGGAGCAAGACAGTGTTTGATGTACCTGAATATGTCTCTCAAGCTGCAGAGGATGTAAAAAAGTATGATACTACCAAGGAATTGCTCAATGAAAATTATACTCATGACAAGGCTGCTGAGGGGAAGGACAAGGGAAAACAAGTAGATGCTAAACAAGCTGATGAAGAGGAAGAAAATGAAATTCCATATTGAGGAGCACTTCTGATCAATCTCAAGAAGAAGAAAGGCAAGAAGACAGTCATTAAAGAGACTGTGACTGATGCTAACTTGTTTGAGGAAGAGGTGAAGTTGCTGATAAAGAACAAGTTGATGATGATGGGATTAGTCAGGAAGAAGGTGAAGAGCAGCAAGGAGATGAAGAACCAGACCCTTAATTCTTGCCTACTCTTTCTTCTATTTTCAAGGCCTTGAAATCCCCTTCAAAGTCTTGAAAATTCTATCTTTTTACAAAAACTGCTTTTTCAAAATTTTACAAACACTCAGATCCAACATTCTTCTCATTCCTTTTGATGAAGCCAAAAAGGGGGAGAAGTATAGGTGCTTTCTATCCAGGTTTTCTTTTAGTCATTAGGTTTATCTGGACTTAACTGTTATTGCTTAATAAGTTAGATCTTTTGGAAATCATGTGTTGCTGCTTATTATTTATTCTGCTTCTATTGAGTATTTTTTGCAGAAACTTAGAATCAGACAGATCATGGTTTTTTATTTCATCATGGGGGAGATTGTAAGATCAATTCAATTTCATTAGTTTCAACGACTTGAAATAACTTATCTATTTCAAGGTCTTGAAACAGCTTTCTAAGCTTTGAAACTGATTGAACTTTAATTGCATGATCTCAGAGGGAGTTTTTGATCTTGATTTAGTTCCTAAACCCCTTTCATTGATCTATAATTACTTGATGATGAAATACAAAGAATTATTACATGTTTAACTCTATCTAATCTATCTGCTTGACATAGTTTTGCAGGGAAAAATTTGTTTCCTAGTTTGCAGGATATGTTTCATAACTTGTATTTTGCAGGAAGGGAAACGGAGTACTAACTTGATTCCGTGATCATGTTGATGTGTTTGAAAGCTCCCCAATTATTATCTGACGAAATCAAATCAATATCATTGAAGATACTGATCAAATATCCGTTGGAGAAGCTGTTAAAGAAGTCAAAATTGTTTCCTGCAAAAGCGGGTTACATGAGCTAAATTTGAATCATTTGAAGACACAACTCAACGGGCAAAAAACGGAGACACTCAAACACATTCAAGGATTGCCAAGCAAGAAAGAAGCATACCAAATTCTCAATCTAATTCTCCGAAGAACAATGCACTCTTCCAGCAGTCTCATTTTTAGTGTTCTTATGTATCTGAACTTCATTTGTATATCTTCTTATTTATACTTCTTGTTCTCATTGTCATTATCAAGGATTGTTCACACTTAACAATAGAGAATTCTTAGTTAATTAGATAGCTAGAGAAGGTACTAGATAGGTTAGTGAGAACCACAAGCTGTAACAGAGTAAGGTATCTCTTTGTGCTTGAGATCTAGGGCTTAGCTATGGATTAATGAGAATTGAGTTGATAATCCTGCATGGAGTAGATCCATGAGGTAGGGACGTATGTCCAAGTGTACTAAACTCTATATATCTTGTGTCTCTGGAATTTACTTTACAGTTTCATACTTAGTTTTCTTGCAGCTTTCAAACAGTTTCATTTCAAGGGTTTGAAACTCATTTGAAGGCCTTGAAATAAACCACTTCTCTTTATACTTAACTTTTTTCATTCCAAGGACTTGAAACTCAGTTGAAGGCCTTGGACTAAACTTATTCCTTACAAACTCTTTTGAAACCACTTCTCTTGCATGTTTTCGCAAAAGTTGGCGTACTCTATTCAACCCCCCCCCCCCCTCCTAGAGTATTGATCATGCATTTCTACCTACTGTACACCCTTTCATATGCAATTGGATAATAAGATAATTAACAACATGAAATTATTATTTTTAGTTTTTCCCAACTCAAATAGGTATATCAGTTGGTATGGATCAACCAAATATTTAAAATTGAATTTTAAAATACCTCAATACTAAAACATTGTGTTTTGCCTTCTCGATGTTTATATACTCATCATCATCATTATTCATCAAGATCGTGCATGCCGAAGCAAGGTGACTTGGTTCATAATGATGTGGTACATGGAACAAGCAAGTAATGTGCAATTGTTTAAATAAGAAGTTGGACGCAACTAGGTCATTAATAAAATTAAAACCTAGAGGCAATCAAATTGGGATTATCCATAGAGCTGGATAAATAAGGCATTATTTTCCCAATTGAACCGAGAGTTGCATGAGATGCAAATGGAATTGTTCCTACCTAAAGTAGCAGAATTTTTGGTGACTTGCCATAGCAAAGGAAGTGAAACATCAATCTTGGTCCAATAGAAAATATAATAATATTTTCCGCATTAATATCTTCAGGATTATTAATTCTTAGAAAAATAGTGGGAGCTTTATGTAATAACCTAGCCATTATTAACTATAGTAATTGTTCACAAATACTAAAACCTGCGTATTTCCTTTTCTAGAATCCGAAATGGCAAACAACTCATCGAGTTCACAACATTCCCTATGCTTTGTCCTTGAGAAGGACAAACTTTTTGTAACCAACTTTCTAGACTGGTACAGAAACTTAAGAATTGTTCTCAATTAGGAAAAGAAACTGTACGCTCTATAGGAGCAAGTTCCTGAAGGTCCGGAAAACAGTACGCCAGCAGCCCTAAAGACGTATGAAAAGCGTATTGATGACGCCAATGATGCAGCCTGCCTTATGCTTTGCACCATGTCCTCTGAGCTTCAGAAGTAACACGAGAACATGAATGCAGTCGATATGATCGAACACCTGAAGCAGCTCTTCAAGAGTGGGCTGGGGTTGAGAGGCATGAAGTTTCCAAGGCATTGTTCAAATGTAATCTGGATGAAGGAAACCATGTGGGACCTCATGTACTCCGTATGATCGGGTATTTGTAGAATCTCGCACGACTGGGCTTCTCGATTGGTCAAGAGTTGGCCACCAATCTCGTGTTCCAATCGTTGCCTGAGAGTTATGGACAGTTCAGCATGAACTATAACATAAACAAGGTCGTGAAACCACTGCTAGATTTACTCAACATGTTGAGGGCAGCTGAACAAAGCATCAACAAGGGTAAGGGAAAATCCAAAATGATGGTGCAAAAAGGAAAGGGCAAAAGGTTTGCCTCATCCTCCACTGGCAAAGGCAAGTCAGTTCCCAAGTCCAAGGAACCTGCCCTTAAGAATGTTGGTGGCATTTCCAAAGGTTTTACTAAACGTGAGTGTAACAACTGCAGTCAGCCTGGACAGTGGAGGAGGAACTGCCCAAAATATCTAGAGGACAAAAGTCTTGGAATAGTGATTCCACCACCACCACGTATTTTTGTTGTAGATGTCAATTTAACTATATCTACATCACGGGTATTAGATACTGGATATGGATCTCACATTTGTCGAAACGTGAAGGATCAAATGAGAAGTAGAAGATTGGCTAAAGGAGAGATAGATCTACGCGTTGGGAATAAAGCATAGGTTGCTGCATTGGTCGTAGGCGTGTACGAGCTGTCTCTGCCTTCAGGATTAGTTTTAGGATTAAATAATTACTATTTTGTGCCTGCCATGAGCAGAAACCTTATTTGTATTTCTTTTTTGGACAAGGAAGGATTTACTATTTCAATAAAGAACAATTGTGTTCCGTTTATTTTGATTGTATTCACTATTGTAGTGCGCAATTATTTATTGGATTATACATCCTTGATTTAAGCAATCTTGTCTACAACATTAATACTAAGAGGATTAAAATAAATGATTGAAGTCCTGCTTATATATGGCACTGTCGTTTATGACATATAAACGAGAAACGTGTATCTAGACTCCATAAGGATGGATTCCTAGACTCATTTGATTTTGAATCATAGGATACATGTGAGGCTTGTTTATTGGGAAAAATTACAAAGTCCCCTTTCAATAAGAAAGGTGTGAGGACTAGCAAGCAATTGGCACTCGTACATACTGATGTATGTGGGCCATTTTCCACGCATGTCATGAGTGGTTACGTCTACTCACTACTACAAATGAACACAAAAATGGCAAAGATGAAAAAAAATCCACGTGAAAAGAAAATATATCGCCGTTCATTGCATCAGTAACTGCGATTACTCATATTCTCGCTTAAAATTATCTTATACGGCGATAAAATCATGGTCCCTTACTTAATTCAGCTTAAACGGCAAGATTTGTATTTACTACGACGAGATATAAGTTCTCCGTTAATACTGATATTATAAACGAAGAGTAATAATTAGTAATGGTGACGTTCTTTTATCCCGGTAAAAAATCTTTAATATAAACGAGGAGAGTTTCCTAACGCCGTTAGTTGTTGTCTTATAAGATGAGGTTTCTCGCTGTATATGGTCAACTTAACATGTGTCCAATTAACATGACTTATCCGACAAATTTTGGGGCAAAAATTTGGATAGCCTGCGCTGGAAGAGACAGAAACCCTAGCTAGGTATCTGGGGAATGAAAATTTGATAAGAACTGAGAGACGAGAGAATAGAGGAGAAGAGAAATTTAAGGAGGATTGAAGCCACAAGATAAGAGAAGAGAGAATAGAACAGAGAGAGAAGGGAGAACAGATAGAGAAGGGAGAACAGAAAGAGAACAGGAGAGAGAATGGAGAGAGGAATCGCCATCAAACCCAGAAGCCACAACAAAGAGGAATCGCCTTCAAACCCAGTAAACCATCGTCGACCCTTCTGTGGAACTGTAAGTTCATGTTTCATTTTTTTTTTCATTTTGTATTTTTATTTTGAAATCAACCATCTCAATCTTTGATGTAGATGGTTGGTTGATTTCTGTTTGTTATACTTGTTCCAGAATTAGGGCTTCATGTAACCCGCTTTTGGGAGCTTCAATAATCAACAATAATCTATTGGTTATTGTTGAAATTGAATGAAATGGTTAATTTCTGCTTGTATTGTAGCTGAGCTTGCATGAAATTGGTAATCTGTTTTCAATCATAGTTGCAATGTGTTTAAATTGGTTGTTGAATTATAGTAAAAACATGTTTGTTGTTAAATTATAGTTCACATCTTCATGAAACAGGTAATTTGTTGTTAAAATGATTGGTTTTCTATTTTTTTATGATAATTGCTGAGACATGTTTGTTCTGATAATTGACATCAAACTAGTTGTTCAATTATTTTAATGTTTTGGTCTTAGCTTAATATTTATCATTTTCTAAATATTGTCTTATTCTAATTGGTTTTTAATTTTTGTTGTCTTGTAAGGACTGTCCCAACCGATCCTCAAATTCGATGACCTGTCCCATTTTGGTTGGCTGCCACACAAATCGATGCAACCACAAAACAATACTCATGGAATTGTCAATTCTATGGTGTTCGTTTGTTAGTTGCACCGGTTTGCTACGCGCCACACAGTGGAGGCAGGTCACTAAATTTGACCTTACTTTGGACATCGACGGCAAGCCATATAGCTATACCCCCTCTGCTTTGTTTATGCTAGCATCTCGATGGACGAACAGTGAAGATGTAGAGCACTGTCATACCTGCACTTTGTTGTGGTACGTATTCTTTCCTTTTCAACCATCATCTCCAATTATAGTTGCAATGTGTTCAAATTGGTTATTGAATTGTAGTCAAAACACGTTTATTTTTAAATTACAGTTCACATCTTCATGAAACTGGTAATCTATTGTTGAGAGATTGGTTTTCTATTTTTGTTATGATAATTGCCTACTTCCGAGCATGTTAATACATGAACAACAAGTGAAACACAAAAAAAATGGATGTTAAAGTTCAGTAAACAAACTGGAAAATAACAAAAGTGAATGGTTTATATATAAAAACTGTCACTTTCAAAATTAGATTAAGAAAATTAAAAAAAAAATGCGAAACAACTAACCAAAATAAAAGAACTGAAAACATGGTCTAAACATCAAGAGCAGGAAGGGCCAAAATAACATCAGTGGACACAGGAATGCCTTCCACAGGAGGGAGCACGGCTAAGGGCATGACATCATATACTGTTTCAACTCGTGCAACCCTTTTCATAACGTTCACGTTCTTTCCACCAGGTTGAATCTTCTTTGTCGTTTTGTCTTTTGTTGTCTTCGTTTTCACTTTCTTATCAGGGGCTTTCATAACGAAAATTGGCTACCCCAATTTCTTGAAAGTCGTGGCAAGTTGCCTCATATCACCAGTTGGGGATTTGGGGGGGGGGGAATAAGAGAAAGACACTGTAATTGGGTGTGGATCTGTGGCAAAACAGAACTGAGGTAGGGGGTTTTATAGTGTTCATCCAACGTAACAGTCCAATTGATGGATTAAGGCATCATTAATGGAACACGTGATGAATTTGAATTTGAATGCATCTTACAAGCCAAAGGGACTACAGTTACAAATGCATGAAAGTGCATCAGTTACATATACATGCATGAAGTTGCCCATAGCTCTTATTGTAAATGTCTCGTAACTTCAGAAATTTGTTGATGTGTAAGCTACTGTTTTGTACTAGTTGTTCAATTATTTTAGTGTTTTAGTCTTAGCTTAATATTTATCTTTTTCTAAATATTGTCTTATTCTAAGTGGTTTCAAGATACTTTGGACATCGACGTGAAGCCTGAAACGACGAGACCTATGTTGTGGTACGTCTTCTTTCCTTTTCAAGCATCATGTATTCTCTGCAGCACACATGTTGGTTATATACTTTGACGGTGATGTCGTTAAATTGAGCTTAACTGTGTACATGTAGCTTTGTTCTTCTGTTAAATTGAGTTTTCCTTCACAATCAAATTGTTAGTTTGTATTTGTACTGTTTTTCCAGGGTTCCAGTTAAGTGGCTAGATTTTGCAACCCAGCTGTTGAATAAATACCATTCCAACACCCATTAAGTCGCCTTTTCACAAGGACAACATGGAACTCAAATATTAGCATGACTGAGCTTGGGCAACTGCGACGCCGGTACGGCTCTGGCCGATGTTTCTACTCTGCTTCCCACCATGTCTTGGCGACGTCTCCAAACGATCCTCTAACTTCATAAATTGGCCCTCTTGGGTGGCTGCCCTAGGCGCAAAACACAACGGGGCCACTACAAAGAAATCACCATGGAATTTTCAATTATGTGTTGTTGCTTCGTAGTGGGCCCGATCTGTTGTGCGGATCGGCCAGCCACCGAGACAATCCAATTCATGAAGTTCGAAAATACTTCGGAGATTGACGTCAAGCCATAACGAACGGACAAGTGACATCATCTTGAGCCGTTACAGTGCCGCAGGTGCCCATGCTCTCGAATGCAGTTTCCAGTTCCATGTTCTCTTGTTGAAAAGCGAATTAAAGGGTGTTCATTTGGTAATTATCAATTGTTGGGTTCGTTGTGCTAGTCGCTATCTTTAAAGAACCCTGCACATTGAATTTACCAGTTATTTTTCCCTCAAGTGTTGGCAAAAGTAGAGAAGCAGCTTGGCAAAAGTATTAAGGCTCTACAACCGGATCATGGACGAGAATACATGAGCCAAGAGTTTGACGACGATCCTAGAGGGTGTGAGATATTATCCCAACTCAATCCACCCGGGACGCCACAATGGAATGGCGTCTCCGTGAGGAGGAATCGAACTCTATTGGATATGGTTCGATCTATGATGTGTCAAACTGATCTTCAATTGTCATTTTGGGTCTACTCGCTACTCTGTGCAGATTTCACCATTAACCGTGTTCCATCTAAATCAGTAATGAAGAGAACACATGAGATGTGGAGTGGGAGGCATCCCACGCTGTCGTTTATGCAATGTCTATGTAAAACGTTTAAAATCCGACAAGTTAGGGCTCAAGTACGATAAGTGTAAATTTTTGGGATACCCTAAGGAAACTAAGGGATATTATATCTACAATCCAACTGAGAACAAAGTGTTTGTTGTTCGGACCGGCGTGTTTCTAGAAAGAACGTTTGTCTCTAAAGAAGCAAGTGGGAGGACTGTTGAACTTGAAGAAGTTCAAGAACCACAAAGCACTGATCATACTATGGAACATGAGCAGGAACAACAAGAGGTTGTGGAGCAACCTGTTCCCGTAGAACAAGAGCTTCGTAGGTCTAGTAGAGTGCGCCGGGAGCCAGAGAGGTACGGACTTCTCGTGACTGAGTCTGGTGACACGATGCTCATAGTTGATGAGCCTACTACCTATGAAGAGGCCATGAAAGGGCCAAACTCTCAGAAGTGGCTTGAGGCCATGACATCGGAGATGTAATCCATGTATACCAACAAAGTATGGACTTTGGTGGAACCACCCGAAGGGGCTCGCCCCATAGGGTGCAAGTGGGTCTTCAAGAAGAAGATCGATATGGATGGTAATGTGATTACCTATAAGGGCCGATTAGTGGCTAAATGAATCAGATAGATTCATGGTATTGATTATGATGAAACCTTTTTACCAGTCGTTGTGACCAAATCCATCCGAATCCTACTTGCTATTGCAGCATACTATGACTATGAGATTTGGCATATGGATGTCAAAACAGCATTCTTGTATGGGAATCTCCTCGAGGACGTGTATATGATATAGCCTGAGGGTTTTGAATATCCAAAGCAGGCCAACAAAGTCTGTAAGTTACAACGATCCATTTATGGGTTGAAGCAAGCTTCTAGGAGTTGGAATCATCGTTTTGATGAAGTAGTCAAAGAGTTTGGCTTCATAAAAAACGAAGATGAATCTTGTGTCTACAAGAAGGTTAGTGGGAGTTTTTTTGCTTTTCTGGTCTTGTATGTGGATGACATACTACTCACTGGAAGCGACATTCCTATGTTGCAATCTGTTAAAGATTGGCTAGGAAAGTATTTCTCAATGAAGGACTTAGGGGAAGCAGCTTATATACTCGGTATCATGATCTATAGAGTTAGATCTAGAAAGCTGCTAGACCTAAGTCACAGTAAATATATAGACAAGGTGTTGAAGCGGTTCAACATGCAAGATTCCAAGAAGGGATTCTTGCCCACGTCGCATGGAATCAACCTTTTGAAGGCTGATTGTCCTTCCAATGTGATTGAGAAGGCACGCATGAGTAGGATTCCCTATGCCTCGGCTATAGGATTCATCATGTACGCCATGTTATGTACTCGACCAAATGTTTCATATGCACATAGTTTTACAAGGAGATATCGGTCCAATCCGGGTGAGAGTCAGTGGATTGCAATCAAGAACATTCTTAAGTACTTGAGGAGAACTAAGAAAGTGTTCTTGATATTTGGAGGTGAGGAAGAGTTGCGTGTAAGGGGTTAAACGGATGCAAGCTTCCATACCGACATATATGATTTCAAATCAGAATCGAGATTTGTGTTTTGCCTAAATGGAGCAGCGGTGCGGTTGAAGAGTTGCAACCAAGAGACGGTGGCTGCATCTATAACTGTGGCTAATTACATTGCTGCGAATGGCGCAGAAAAGGAGGCTGTTTGGATTAGGAAGTTCATCACTGAGCTTGGTGTGTTTCATAGCATTGTGGATCCAAGAGAGTTGTATTGTGCCAACACTGGAGGGATCTCACAGTCAAAGGAACCCAGGTCACACAATAAATCCAAGCACGTACTCAGGAAGTTACATCTTATTCGAGATATTATCGATAAAGGATATGTTCGAATACGCAAGATTCCTACAGATGAGAGTCTATCAGATCCACTTACAAAGTCGCTTGTTCAGCGCAAGCATGAAGGGCACACTAAGAGCATTGGCATACGAGATGCACAAAATTGGCTCTAGTTCAAGTGGGAGACTGTTGGAACAGATTCCCTAGAGGCAAACTAGTTTAGTATGAACAACTTTTGGCTAGAAAATTCATTGTTTTATTTATTGTGATATTGAATATAATGAAGTCCTTAAATTTACAATCGTGTTGTGTATCTTAAATATCCCTAGTCCATCATATTGATTAATAGGACAATCATTTATAGACTAGTATAGGGTTGGATTGATATGGAATTATCACGATCCAACACATGGGTATGCATTAGGAGTATGGCATACTGGATTGTCCCATTCCGAGAAGGCTACATACAAGTTATGTAAAGTCACAAGTGCTTCTCGCGGTGAAAACGGTATTGTCATCCTTAGACTTGAAATCACTAGATCATCTAGTTGCGGAATATTGTGTCTTGGTAGTGTCAAATGCTACACCGTGACTGGGTAGCCATAAAGGCGTGCACTAAACCCAATATGAAGCAAGCTTAGAGATCACAGTTGATGTAGATAGAATTTCCCACCCCCCCCCCCCACATACGGGAGCAAATATTCACGGCCACTCGACGGATAGTGCTTATAGAATGTCTGGCCAGACTGAGATAAATCAATTATTGGATATTGATGTTATCTGCAAGGATACTATAACCAGGATAGAGAAACTATGGATTGGATATACGAGTGTGACTTGTTTGTATCGTGTCCAATCTGAATATAGAGACAATGTGATGAGACAATACATGAACAAGGTTTGTCGGATGACTATTTCTATTAGTTGGCCATAATGGATGTCTTGCTAGAGGTGGCTCCATGTTAGTAAATAGTTACTACCAACTAAGTAGAAACCTATGGGGTCACACACCATAGGGATTGAACTAGACTTGGGAATTAATTAATATGATTAATTAATTTGAAGGATCACTTTGAAGCAACTTGCAAACTTAGTAGGACTAATTTTGAAGAGGGACTAATCCGAACTTGAGAAGGATTAGGAGAGGGCCTTTATGTAGTAAACAAGGAGTTGTTGGACTATATAAAGTATGCTCCTAGATTCCTTCCTACAACTAATTCTCATAACATAAGTTGAGTAGGAGAGAAGCAAGGAGACTGAGAAAACCAAGGAGCCGACCGCCCCATTGGTCCGCCCCCTCTTCCCGTCGGCCACAACAAGGAGGTCGAGCCTACCTTTGGTCCCTGTTGCGTGATTTGTTCTTCCTCTTCCATCAATCCTAGCTAGAAAAAGGATTTGGAGGATCTATATCTCAATACTAGGCGTGGATCAACCATGTAGACGTGACAATATTCGCGTTACAAGTCATCACAGCAGACCCCTAAGGTACATGACAACTATCCCTTACTATCGTTATGAATTCTCTTCATTTGATCCTTGGAGGGTCTTGAACGGATAATTAATTATTTGTTCCGCTGCGCATCCGTGATGAAAACCCTACAGTACCTAGGGTTTGAAACTGTTTGGCCAAATTATGAGTTTGATTTACGTTTCACTTAAACTTAATAGTCGATGAAAGGCTGTGCTATGTTTAATTCTTGTTCTTAATCCATCTTTGTGTAGTTTGATCACCTATATGAAGATCATAGGTAATTGATTAGTGAAAGCAACGAATTTTCCGGGTAATTTATTTAAGCACATAGTCACATGTTAGAGAAATCAACCACAGACTGTGAACATTGAGTAGAATTAGACGAGCTTAATACATGGTTTAGGGAAAATTAAGAACTTGGTAACTCGGTTCTAGTTCAACCTAGGAATTTAAATCTCACTTGGTAACTCGGTGAGTAGTGTTGCTCGTTTGGCAAATTAACTCATAAAGGTGTTTCAGAATATAATTCTTTAACGGTGGATACCTAGCAAACCCATGGAAAATCCCGATACTCGTCTCTCATACAAAATCTCAATTTTAGTAATTAGTTTTTATTTCAATTCTTAGTATAGAAATCAACTAAAACTGCTTGCCCGCATAAATTTAAATGTCCTAATTAGTTCTCGACAAGTCCTCTGGGATTCGACAACCCTATCTTCCACACTTATTACTAGAGCGAGTACTATACACTTGCTGAGACCATATCAAGTTTTTGGCGCCATTTCCGGGGACCTCGGTTGAATTAGTTAGAATTATTAGCTTTAGGGAATTTTATTTTTCTGTTTATGTTTATTATTTTTTTATCTCAGCTGCTTCCTAGCGAATGATTATGCAGGCATCTTGGTAATCACGTGGAGGCATCATATTTATGGTAAATTTCCGGGTTATTCTCTGTACTATCTCAATGGAGATATGTACACCCAATCTCCTTCCAATCAAGAAGAGGAGCAGATTAAAGCACTATTCGAGCTCATGATTGCTAAATTAGACGGAGTCGAGGAAATTGTCATGCGTCATGGACAAGAACTTTAAGAAATTTTTCATTCATATTCAAATAATGACAATGGGTCTAATAGCATCATTCCTGAATTAGTTGGGGAGTAAGAAGAGGAAGATGAAGAACCCCCAGAGGTCTATGGTATTGTGTCTCATCAGGTAATAGATCCTTGGGCCCTTCGGATTTAGATTCGGACTGAGATTGGGATGATATTGTGAAGCCTATACCACTTGTACCTAGCATAATTCTGAGGTCATGGCACGAATGGGAGAATTTAGACATCGCGAGACTATGGCCTAAGGACATTGAAGAGGGTTTTAGTGAAAAAAAATACTAGTTCTCCCGAATCACTGAAGATATTATCTTTGAGGAAGCATGTCATGAGTCTCGGGAATCATTACACGGAGATAAAGAAAGACCCCAATTCTATGAGATTCATGATTTGCCTCCCATGATTCCAAGAAAATAGAGAAGAAAGGAAGTTAGAAAGGAAAAACTTATTGTTGTAGCCGTTCAACTTGAGATACTAGATTCAAAGGGCCAATCGTCGAAGACTGTTGTTTTGAAGAAAAAGAATAATAATAATAATAATAATAATAATAATAATAATAATAATAATAATAATAATAATAATAATAATAATAATAATAATAATAATAATAATAATAATAATAATAATAATAAGAAGAAGAAGAAGAAGAAGAAGAAGAAGAAGAAGAAGAAGAAAGGTAGAGTGAGATGTGTGGTGGCTAACAACTTTTTTTTCTTCTTGCCATTGAATTATGCATGCTGTCTTGAGAAGAGAAAAAAAAGAAGCGATGGTGGAAGAAGAAAAAGTGAAGAGAAAAATTTCCCTAAACTAATTTGAGGTAACTGGGTCGGGTCGTCGACCTTAAATTACAAGGCGCTTCTTCTTATTTATTTATAACGTTAATTTTGGGAGTGCGTTTTTAATACAGTTGCGTAGTGTTCTTATTTATTTATCTGGAGAGATGAGAGAGTGAGAGAGAGAGAGAGAGAGAGACTAACGATGGTTTCGAAGTGACATACTTGAGCACGTTTTGGGAAGAATCTACCCCGGTGTTCCATGGCACACATGACCTTCACAGGGACATGCATTGGTGAGTTCGGGATTCTTCACGCACAAGTTTTAGAAGAGGAGACCAGTTGACCCCGGTGTGCGAGAACCCACTAACTGTATAGGAGCATAGTGGCGCCACCACTAGTTATGGGGTCTAGTTGGCATTGGTTTTTGTCCCCGCCAGTGTGGCAGTTCTGAGTATCTTTTCCTCTAGCTGAATTTTGTGTTTCTTTTATTATGCATGTCAGCTCCATCCCATCTAATAACATACACATTTGAATTTGCTGAGTCCTATGCATCTCTAAATTTGTTGAGGACAACGAAGCATTCAGTGTGGGAGCTGTTTTATCTTTCTACTAATTGATATATGTATTGCATAGCCAGTTACATGTAGAATGTGTTTAGATTCTAGTGTGAGTCAGTGTTGTGGTTTATGTTATATTTTACATATATTGTCGTATGGTATAGAGTAGATTTACATATTGTTTTCACTTTTGAATAATTAAGTATACCCACCAAAGAGTTGAGTTCTGTAGTGTCAATTTTTTTCCGTGTCATTGCATATAGACATAGGATATTCTGTAAAATACAAAAAAGATTGAGAAATTCAAAAAGTCCATAAGAAGTAGAAAATTTTAAAATTTGAGAAGAAGGCAATGGAGGATCTTGAAACTGAAGAGAGCGTAGTGAATGAATCCATTTGAGTAGGAAGTGTTGTAGTAGGAGCAACTTTTATTATTTAAAAATTCAGTGTAGAGGTTTCACGAAAGAATATCCCGGGAAGTTGTGAAAGCAAGACACGCTAGAGTATACATAGGTTTTCTATAGTGTGCTAATTAGATTTGATTTCGAAGTAGCTGAATATTCTGTTTTCAAGTGGAAACTTGTGGTCACTAGTTGATCTGGGGTAGACCTTCGTGTAGAGTTGGTTTCATGTGGTACGGTTGCCTCAGCCTAGGTGAAGTTGGAGGGGTGTACGCCATCATACTTTACAGTGATCGCAAGAGTTAACCGAAAAATGTGAAAACAAAAATAAAAAAAAGAAGATTGAAAATTGTGCTTCAAGGAGAAAAAACCTAATGTGCTTCCGGTCACCCGAAAAATTTGAATTGTTGGAATAGATGCCCTGAGGCAATCTAGTTTAGTATGAACTTATTTTAGCTATAATATTCATTGTATTATTTATTGGTTATTTAATATAATGAAGTCCTTAGATTTACAATTGTGTTGTTTATCTTAAATATCCCTAGTCCATTATAATGATTAAATGGGACAATCATTTATAGACAAGTATGGGGTTTGATTGATATGGAGATATCACGACCCAACACATGGGTATGCATTAGGGGTAATGGCATACTAGATTGACCCATCTCCGAGAAGGCTACATACATGTTATGTTGAGTCACAAGCGCTTATCGTGGTGTCAAGGGTATTGTCATCCTTAGACTTGAAGTCACTAGATTGTCTAGTTGCGGATTATTGTGATTTTGGTAGCATTAAATTCTACACCGTAACTGGGTAGTCAGAAAGGCATGTACCGGATAAGATAAGAAGCAAGCTTAGAAATCGTAGTAGACGTAGATAGAATTTGTCTCTCCCACATAACGGGTGCAAATATCCGAGGCCACTCGAGGGATAGTGCTTATGAAATATCTGGCCAGACTCAAATAAATCAACATGGGATATTGATGTTATTATTTGCACGAATAAGGCTATTCCCAGGATCGAGAAACTATGGATTGGATATACGAGTGTGACTTGTATGTCTCGTGTCCACTACGGATATAGAGACAAAGAGATGAGACAATTACTTGCATAAGGTTTGTCGGATGACTATTCTATAGTTGGCTAGAATGGATGTCTTGCTAGAGACAGCTCCATATTAGCAAATATATTCTACCAACTAGATAGAACTTATGGGTTCACACTAGGGCAGAGCACGGGTCGGTTCGGCCGGGGATTTCGCTAAATGGCCAACCGACCCGATTAAACCGGGTATAGAGAATCAGGAACCGAATCCAATCGTTACCCCTACAAAACCCACAGATTCGGGTTTGTTCGGACCGGGTTGGGTCGGACGGGTTTCACCGGGTACCTTCTGAAGCGGCACAGTAATTACGGCGACGAAATCGCTGAAAAAATGGAGAAACGCGGCGATGAAGCTCTCGTATGCAGCGGCGAATCCGTTCTTCTTCTTCTTCCTTCTCTCTCTTGCCGCGATCTGATCTAAAGGAACGCGGCGATGAAGCTCTCGTATGCAGCGACGGTTCCCTTTGACCTCTACCTTCTTTCTCTCTATCTCCTTCCCCAAACACTAAGAAAAAATACCCCTTGCCTACTATTAAAAAGTTAAAGAAAAACTTAGAAAAACAGTGTACTACATTGTCTGATAGTAGTACTTGTACTACACATTAGATTATTATATAATAATAGTACTAATATGTACTGGACCATTATTATACTAGCAGAGTAGCAGTAGAATAGTGGTATTTTACCTGAGTAATTGGCGGGTCGGGTACAACCGGGTCAATTTTTTCTCTACCCGTTGATCACCCGATTTTGGTCGGGTTGAAGACATTTGTACCCACAATCAATCGGGTACAATATTTTTCCTTCTTCGACGGGTTGATTCGGCTCGGTTAGGCCGGGTCAACCGGGATTTTGCTCACCCCTAGTTCACACGCTACATAGGGTTGACCTAGATTTGGGAATTAATTGATATGATTAATTAATTAGAAGGATCACCTTTCGATCTTTGTAGGACTAATATGCAAGAAAGGGACTAATTCGAACTCATGTAGGATTAGGAAGGGCCTTTAGGTAGTAGACAAGGAGTTGTTGGAGTATATAAAGGATACTCCTAGCTTCCTTCCCACACTAATGCTCATAACATAAGTTGAGTGGGAGATGAAAAAGGAGAGGGAGCAAGACAATCTAGAGGTCGACCACCCCTATCCGTCCGCCCCCTATCCGTCGGCCATAACGAGAGGCCGAGCCCTCTCTTTGATCCTCGTTGCGTGATTTCTTCTTCCTCTTCCTTCGGTCCAAGCTAGCACAAAGGAAAAGGAAGATCTAGAAATTAACCCTAGGCGTGGATCAACCGTAGAGACGTGACACAATTCACGTTACAAGTCATCACCGGATATCTCTAAGGTGTGTTACTTGTTTCTTCCTTTACCATCGTTATGATTCTCTTCCTATGATCCTTGGAGGTTCTTGATTGGATAATTTCTTTTTCCTTTGCGTATCCATTATCAAAACCCTACTTGGATTCCATCCAAGTAGATTGTATAGAGGAAAACTAGAGTCGAGCCTTAATTCACTGGAGTTGTGACTCCCTCCTTTGGGATAATTTGCAACAAAATGCAATAAACGCTAAGAGGGTCTGAAACCTCAGATCATTCGCCGAAGAAAATCCACAATGAAATTTGATCTGAATTAAACCCATTGAAGCCTAGGACGTGCTTGTGTCTTGGTTTGAATTGGTGAAAGAAAGGGGACGCCTTAGTGAGCTTTTGCATAGAATCGTGTTTATTTCAAATTCTTGCTATGTGTATGTAAATTCCAAAAAGGATTAGTGAGCGATTGATGATTTTCAGTTGATGAGATGGAAATTGCCTGTTCTCACAAAAAAGAAAGAATTTAAATCATTTTTTGTGTGTTTAAGATCAAGTCTAGAATTGCATTGTCGCTGCATTGGTGTGTCGTTTGTTGTTTTTGAGTTGTTTATGTCTTTTCTGCTATTAGAAAGATGAATGTAGTAGATAAGACTTTTCTCTGGACGCGAAAATGGTAAGTATGGGGTATTTGATAACTTTTTAGTTAGAGATATATTTTTAATTAATACACTACCGTTTTGCGTGATTTCGATGAGATGATATCAGTTTTAGGCAAATTCTTGTGAAGAATGAGCTTGTTGTGATTTATTGCTAGTACGGGTCGTTTTTTTGTATTTTTAGGTGTTATATGTCAAATATAATCGCTTGGTATACTTTTTTATGTTGTCATGATAGGATTCTAAATGATTTCTAGGAGGCAAGAAACAAATTTCGTAAACAAAGAAAGTTCAAGAGGAAGCAAGAGAAAAAAAGTTGGAGGAGCAAAAAGTAATCAACCTTCACTATTTTGATGATTCTTTAGTTCTACAAGGTCTGTGATAGTGCGACCGGTGTAAAATGAAATTATACTCAAATAGATTTCCAACGGTAGGTCACGAAACTCAATCAAATGTCGTACGATAAAGTTATAGTCCGACAAAGACGACGAAAAAAAAGAAAAGCTGGTAAAGCTGCACTAGACAAGTGTGCACTCTTCGCGCTGTATCTGGAGTTAAATAGGGAATTATTTAGCAAGGCCTACTACATTAGAAATAAGACATTCATAGATTTCCAACGATATAATATAGGCCCAAACCGAAGTCCGGATGAGAGAGAAAAGGCCGCTGCAAGATCAGCTTATGAATTTTGTCGGAGAATTGTAAACTGGAGGGGCTGAATTGCAATTTCGGCCAAAATACTTAGAAAATCGTGCTAGGCCTATTTATCACAAATTTTATACCTAGAGGGCAGAGAGAGGCTGCTGGGAACACAGGTGAAAACTTTGGAGGAAGGCTTGGAGCTTGGAGTTCGTCGTGTGAGCGAGGATTCCATCCTTTTTAACTCTCTTCCCGATCTTTTTCATTGGTTTTATCAAGATCAACGTAAAATTGTCATCGTTGATCATGTATCGCAGTATCTAAGTTTTGTAGGTGGATTTTTCTATGGTAGCTAGATTTGAAGCCGTTTTGGCGACTTTAAGTTTGATTTAAGTCTTACTTAAACTTAATTGATGATGAATGGTTGTGCTATGTTTAATTCTTGTTCTTAATCCATATTTGTGTAGTTTGATCACCTACATGAAGATCATAGGCAATTGGTTAGTGAAAGAAACAAATGGCCCGGATAATTTAATTAAGCACATAATGCTAAAGAAATTAACCACAGACTGTTAACATTGAGTAGAACAAGACGATCTTAATACATGTTTTAGGGAAAATGAGGAACTTGGTAACTCGGTTCTAGTTTAACCTAGGCATTGAAATCTCACTTGGTAACTCGGTGAGTAGTGTTACTCATTTTGAAAAAATTAACTCATCTTCAGGGTTTCAGAACATAACTCGTTAACGGTGGATACCTAGCAAACCTAGAGAAAATACTAATACTCCTCTCTCATACTAAATCTCAATTTTAGTAATAGTTGTTATTTAAATTCTTAGACTATTAATCAACTCAAACTGCTTGCCCGCATAAAGTTAATCTTCCTAATTAGTTCACCACAAGTCCTCTGCGATTCGACAACCCTATCTACTACATTTATTACTAGAGCGATAATTGTACACTTTCAGAGATCGTATCAGGTTGTCAGGTACTTTTCCTAGAATTGAGCCTTATTCTTAGTTCTAGGCTCATTCATGCAGAATCTAACAAAGTATATGGACTAAACTTGCAAAGTTTTCAAAGAGAGAGGCTCTAAAGGATTTGGTCGGCCACTCTATCAGGCAATATTCTCATGGTTCGGACGGCTAGGAAGGCTTTCCCACCTTCTCGAACCTTCTCTCTTGTTGTTTTGGAAGTCGAGTCAGTCCGAAAGCTAGCAGTATGATATTCTAGGATTACAATGATCTCGTTCTTCAATGTGAGAGAATTTTATTAAGAATAAAATTATTTTTCAGAATATTGATATTTATCATATAGTTTGTAATAAGTATTTTCCTATGAAACTTATATTACTTCCGTTTCTTTCTTTATAGCACCAGTTTGAATTTTTTCCTCGTATCTGGGCCACTTTGACCGGGTGATTTAGATGGCAAAACAATGCGATTTTTTGATAATTTTTCATCGTGTTTTAGAGAAACATTTACACTACAATACCATGAAAAAATTATCAAAAAATTGTATCGTTTTGCTAACCAAATCACCGGGTCAAAGTGGCCAAGTGAATAGTGGTAAAAGTCAAACCTGTGTGATAGAGAATAAACGGAGGTAGTATTATTTATATAATTACCTTTCTAATTAAAACATATTGTAATTATTTAAAAAAAATCAAATATCATATTGTAATATATTTTTAATAGAATTATAATTTTTTATATTATTTATTGAATATTCTTAATTGATTACAACATTAGTAATTTATGGTAAATTGTCAATTAAAATGTTTCTTGACTATCAAGAGTTATCTTTTATGAAAAGACTTTAATTGAGAATATTGGTTTTAAATATAATCTTTTTCTTTGGAAATAAGATTATTTATATAGGTAAAATTCTTTCATAAATGGATTGATTAATTATGTAAATAATAATTTGACTTTATTTTGACTTCCAAAAGTCCAGATTATTTTAGATTTTCTCTAGAACTCTCTTACATGGAGAAGAAGTATTCTCCTCTGTAAATAGATGTATATGAATCTGAAAATCTTCAAGGTGCAAGAATCATAGATCTAGGCATTCAAAAATTCGTGCAAATGAGAGAGAGGGTTTCCCCTTAAGGTTTCAATCAGAAGACGGGAAGCAGGACGTCCGACGGTAAGTCTCACACAGTCGACAACTTGCTTCCCAGAGTCCCTGCAATGGTTCAGCTTCTTCCTACAACTTTTCTGCTTCTTTCAGGTTCGAGTTGCTCACTTGTTGATTCAAGATCTTTATGTCTGATATTCTAAAAGTTCTTGAGACGCTTTATATTTATTTATGAGCCAAGTTCTAGATCTCTTCCTTCAGATCTAGAGCTTTTGTCATTTGTGTCTACTTGTGTTTAGAATATATTAAACAAAGTAGTTTTTTTTTGCATCAGATTTGTGTTTTACACAATTCCTTCTTATATGTGTCCCAGATACTGAACACTAGGATATCACTCACATAATCTATCTTAGGGTTTCTCTTGTCTCCAGATATGTTATTTTGCAATTGTATATGTCTATCTATCATATAGAGATTTCTCGTTTTACCCCATAGTAGGGTCTACGTGTTTATCACGTGCAGGGTTTAGGGGTTTCACCTAGTTATCTGTTAGGTCTAGGTTTCCTTAACTGTGTCTACAGTCTCCTATCCTATAGAGGTTATATTTTTGCTTATCTTCACTTGACAAACTAACGACAAAGACATCCGAGGAGCACGCTTGAATGAGGTTCACCGTGTAACTTAGATTACTAGCTCGAGGAGTCAGTGTGAAGTTCCCAACTAGATTCATGCAAGACGTGGATTGCCACTGCGCAGGGTGTTAAATGACAGAATTCAATTAGGTAATGTTTAATTTAGCCCTTGTATACAAGGTTGACACTTCATGCCTTGTGACTAATATGGATATATGGACAGAGAAATTATATGACACGGTAAAATTTATCATAGAGGCTCGTCAAATCACTAGATTTCCAGTAACTCAGGGAAGAACTAATGTACTCCTAGATACCACTTCGTGTTTGTAATTGTTACATCCAACGTAATGAGGAACCTACTGGGTTACAAACAACAATGGATCAAACGGAAACTAATTATTTAAGCGTAATGACTTTTACGCTTAAGTTAAAAATCATCCTAACTATTATGATTAAATGCCAAGTTTGAATTCTTTCTCATCCCTATAAATACCCTTGTACATGTGGCCAAGGTTTTTATGCTTTTCAGAATAGTCAAGTTTTTTAGAGAGAGAGCGGGAGAGAGAGATAAATTTGCTTTCACCCAAGTTCAGGAGATGTCGTGTGACGAATTCATTGATCGTCTTCCTGTAGACTAGCTAACATCAACGTAGAGGAAGTCTTGTTCAGATCGTTCGTGTGAATACTGTAGAAACCCATAATCCAACGTAATCTATATATATATATATATATATATATATATATATATATATATATATATATATATTCCTAATTGGGTTCTTCGCTTGGTGAATGGCGTTATCTAATTTATCGCATATCTAAAAATGCTACAATTGGCAACCTTCACCAACAGTAATATTCAAACCCACGCTTAGACTGAAGGCTACATCACCACCATAGCCGGAACAACCCTATCATAACAAACAACCTCAATTCAACCCCAACTCATCCCATTTATTACATACCCAAGCAGCTCCAACACCAAGTTAACAAATCAAAGACCAAGAAAACCATACATGGGGGGGGGGGGGGTCAAAATAAATATAGGCATGGAGAGAAAAGATCGAGAAACAAATGAGAGATACTGATGCCGAACTGAATCGAGGAATGTGGTCTAGCAGCATATGCAAAGGAAAAGAGGTGATGAAAACAAGAGAACGTCTCTCCAAATTTTCAGAAATAACTTTAATATTCAATAATCATTCAAAAATAGTCCACCAGCCGGAATAAAATTGTTAAAACCCTAATTATGCCAAAAATAGCAAAAATCATAAAATCCTCATAACTTATAATTCTAAATTAAATAAATTTATGAAAAAAAATATCCACCCAAATTGAGTTCAAATCGAAATGCTAATTAATAAAGAAACTATTACAGAAAATAGAAAACTGATTATTTGGAGTCCTAAACATTATATTTTGGCTGAAATAGTGTTTTGTCAGTGGTAGAGTAACTAGTTCTTCTTTGAACGCCATTTCTAGCCAGATTCATGTATGGTTGATCATGTTCTTTCATTCCTTCAACTTTAACTGAAATAGTTTTTCAGTAGCTGCGAAAACTCTTCCCGGACCAGTCACCCATTCTTAGAATGATCTCGTCATCGAAATCCATCTAGGCACTTGAGTGAATGACTCCCCCATAAAGGCAGCACAATAAAAATATGGGAACTCATAAATAATCTAAAAGTCTGACGTATGCTCTTCATCCTCCACAGTCACTGCTTCACCATCATCATCATCTCCATAAACGTCATAAACTAGTGGTTTTGACCAATCCACATCACATTGCATGAATTTAAAATATGCACATAAATTTTTTTATCACCAAATATATATGTTCAAATTTTCAACTACACGAATAATATGGAACATCAGTCTTCAAACTCGCCCGTCCATAACGTTCGTTCAGACCACCAGGATCACCACTGTAGCGGGGGCTGCGAGTCACGATCAAAGGCCACACGATCCTTTAACTCCCATTCCGCTAAGTGTCGATTGAGATATGCAACTTCCCACTGCAAAGCGTGCACCGCCATGCGCTGATTTATGTTCAAAAATTACCTCTGCAAGTCGTTAATCATAAAATCTTCTTGGACGTTGAGCTCACGATTGGGGCCTCCTCGGCCAGAACCTGCCAGCCCACATATGTACGAACATGATCCATGGCGAGGGCGAAAACCTCCCAAGAAACTATGTGCTATGTTACCAACTTACGTTGAACTGAATCGAGTCGTGTGGTCAAGCTGGACAAGCAAAGGGAAGGTGGTAATGAAAACATAACATTTCTCTTTTCTTAAATAATTTCAATATTTTTTTTGTGGAAATAAATAACTTCAATGTTGAATAATTCAATAATCTTTCAAAAACATTCAACAAGCTGGAGTTAAATAGTTGGAAATCCGGATTATGCCAAAAATCCAAAAATCCTCCTAATTTATAATTCTAAATTAAATAAATAATCAGCAAAATGTTCCACATGAATCGAGTTCAAATAAAAATCCTAATTAATAAAGAAACTATTAGTTAAAATTGAAAAACTTGTGAGTTGGAGCCTTAACACCATATTTTTGACCGAAATAATGTAGTGCTCATAACAAAGTCACGAGATCTTCTTAGAACGTCGTTTCTAGTCAGATTCATGTATGACTTTACCGCATTCTTCGATCCTTCAACTCTTCCCGTGATTCTTCGTCATGACCGACTTTTTTTCTTTAGCTAGCAAAACTCTTCTTGCTTCACAGAGAGATGATTTTTTCCTACCATATGCAAAGACAAAGAGTGATGGGAAAGGGTGGATCATGAGGTTCGGTTCATCTTCAACCTTTCCTTCATCCTTACCTTCATCACTATTTATTTTTCATTTTCTTTATTTTCCTTCTAATTTTGTGGAATAAATAAGATTTTTGTGTATTGAAACATTAATCATTCCCAGATAGATGGTATTTAGATGTAATTTTGTATAAAATGTCTAGGTGAACAAAAAATGGCAACAAAAAGTTATCATGAATGAAGTGGATGTTTCCACATCATTAATAAAATATGAGGGCGAAGAATATTAACAAGCTACAAAAAATAAACATGGTGAATATTTAACACTTACTCACGTGTTTTAAATTTAATTTGGATCTTTTTTTATTCCTGTAGCATGGCTCAATTTTATATCTTTCAATTTGACATGTTAATAACATGAATGATGTATTTAGCTAGTTTTAGAAATGCATTGCAAGGCAAATGAGTACTAGCTGAGTGGTAGAGCATTTGAAGCCCATGCATGAGGTCCGGTGTTCAAACCGGCCATATGAGGTATTTTCAAAAGAAGATGTGGTATACAGTGTGGTAATTGTCGCGTACTCATATACTCCCTGCCTCCCATTTTTTCGTCATGTTTGTCATATTGGCTTGTCCTAAAATGTTTGTCTTCTTTGAAATCACAAACACGTTTTACCACTAAATTTCTACTATAACCCTTCATTAATTATATGATTGTAGTCTTTCTGTATATATTAACTCATCTACATGTACTATAATCATTAAATATGTAAGGATAATGTTGCTAGAGCAAGATTTTTTGGATATATTTTTGCACCGTCTTAATATGTTAGTAAGGTGCATGTGCTTTGCACGTGGGCTTTTAACATTTTAGAGATGTAAAAGGAAAAAATATAATATTTGTATACTGAGTATAAATAAGTGTGACTTTGGCAAAGTCCCTCATAATTGAATAAGCATGTCCACTTATGGAAACAGAATGTATTACCAAGCTGTCTCCAGCAATTTACCTGATTTCATAAAAAGTTTGCATTTGAGAAAACAATAAATAAAAGTCAAACTCCACGACCAAAGGTATGACATTCTAGCTAGAGATGGTTATTGAAAAAAATATAATGCAGTAATGTCTTTGCAACTTATTAGGATCGTAAGACTTAATTTTGGAGACATGAATTGAAAAATACTACTATGTACCAATTAAACAAGAAAAGTAAATTAATCTTGTGGGCTTGCTTGATGTTGACCGGAATTCACATTTTCCTTCCTTACCTTCATCAAACGCATCATTGGGTAATCTTTTGAAAAAGAACCATGAAAATTGGTCTAACCAGCAATTCATTCATGTGTCTGCATAACTTTGAAACAATTGAATTGACAGAAACTTGGAACCTAGTCCACCAATGATTATGTGAACAACAAGCCAGTCAAAGACAATGGCCACATAGCAGTCAAGTCATACTTAGCATTTACTCAAGTAACATATTTTGTGCAAAAGCATATAATGAGCTAACGAACGTGTGCCCAAAATATGATACAGACTTGTTTGTTTTTCTTAAATCCTACATGAACCAAAACATAATCAAGTATCATAATGCATATATATCTGTATGACATGTCACATAAGCTACATATTTTCACTTAGTTTCAAAGCAAGTCAAATAAATATCCGTTAAGAGTTAACTTTTTTTACCAAACTCAGCCATTGTGAATTTTTTATGACTGTCAATCACCCAAACTTGAAAGGAACTGCATAATTTTCCAATGGCAATGACTTGGAAGGTAACCCAAACCTCTTGAATTCTACAGATTTGCTTTTGACTTCTTTTTTTCCATCATTTATGTTTTTCTCCAATGTATGCCAAACTATTGTGATAATTTAAAACCATATCAAATATAGAATGTTGCATTGAAGGCAATTCAGAAATTCAAATTATGAGTGTCAAAGGTTTATCGTAAATTATCGGTCCAAATCTTTTCCTCTACGTTGCGAGTAAATTCGAGAATGAAAGCCTCAGAATCGATATAGTTAGAGTTCTCCTTATAAATAGGCTCGAAATATAAATGTCTGCTCTAGCCATCAACTATCCCTATATAATCGAATACAATTCATATCGTTGTAAGTCAAAGGAATGGAAGAGATGTATATACATATTGAGTACTGCCAAAATTATTTAATAATAGTTTAGACTTGTTGACGCATGGTACTCCCCCTTGATCACAAAGTATTTGAAGTTCACATTGATCTTCCGGTTTTAATGTTCTGGGGAGCACCACATCAGCACCTCCAAGGGCACCAAATAATCTTTCAAGTAGCAACTACACTACAAGGGCTCCCCTTAAATTGTAGAAATAACTAATTTTCCAGTTACGAGCTTGCTCGACTTTTATTACATTCCAATCCTCACACCATTCCATGTGGGCATTGATAGCACAACTTATAAGAATGCTTGACTCTTGATACTATATTGTATCTCAACAAGAACTGTTCAGGCCATTGGCTAAAAAGTAAATGTTTCTATAACCATTTAATATGATATTTTAGCTTAATATTTTCCTAAAAACTAGTTGGGTGCACGTGCGTTGCACGTGGGGGAAACTTTATTTTTGGTTGCATTCCACAAACACATTAGTCAAATATGTTTTTCCATACGACTGTGTACGATAGAATTATTTAGTTAAAGGAATGAGCCGACCCGAACCTGAAGTACTCAACCATCAGCCATACCAAAATTGACATCTTAATTAATGGGCGCAATATATAGATATGTCATTAAACAGAACTTTTGTCGTCTATTCTTTGGTGATTAAAAATGGCCACTGATGAATGAGTTAAAGAGCAAATGATAAGTGATGAAAGGATGCGAACATAAATGTAAATATTCTGCAGAAGTGCATAATGGTTCCCTTTTGTAAACAAAATGTGCCTAACAGCAGACGGTCTGACTAAATGTTCTTTTTCTATTGATGCCCATCATCAGTCTTAACCAATTATATATTGTACATTATGTCCGTAAAAACCATAAGCAATATATTATGGGGTTATACCAGTTAGACTCTGTTTATGTGTATCATTTCAATCAATTGCAGCTACATTGTGGAGATTATAGTTGCCAATGAAAATGAATACTGATTGAAGTAAATAGACCCCAACATTTAGAATAGTTTGTCCTTGGGACTTGTTTATCGACTTTGCAAGCTCACAAACCAACCGGAAATTGAACATTTTTTAACTTCAACCGGAAAGATTTGTTTCTGCTGGCAACAATGGGATTTTAGGCATAAAAACTTTTTTTGGGCATGTTTCCCTAAGTGATTTCGTATAACATTTCTGTGAAAACTCTTATAAACAAATCGCGTACCACTACTCATGTGTATTAACGTTGAGCTGTTAGTTTTGAGGACCAACTCAAGAGGTAGGAGGCTATTGGGAATCATACAATCCAGGAAGTCATCGACATAATATTATGAGCATCATCAGTTGTCGTGAAAGTTATGGTTCATGGATTCTCGACTTTGGAAATAATTGAATCATACTATTTCCTCTTTGCCCTTTTAACTATGTGGACATACTGGAGGTATTATCCACCTCAGGCCCGAAAAGTTTATGTGACATCTGTTGAACATGATTGGTCTAGTAGTCTCTTTAAAGCACCCACCTAATTATATGGTTCTTTTTTTCTAATTATATGGTTCTCGGCGTTACTGTTATAGTGTTATTGCTGGTCGCATTGGACAGGAAACACATATGAGCAAAGATCATCCAACTTGCAACTCAAAAACGAATGGAATAGAAATTCAATGAGACTCTTGACATTTAAAAGATACGAACAAAGGCCTTTGAATTGATGTAAATTTGTCGAATTTGCATTACTACACCTGCCTTTGCTAGTCCATACTAACTCCTATCCTGTATTCAACTATGTGATACGATAATTTGGACATCGATCAATCTGATTCATAAATATTCTTACAGTAGGAGTCAACTCATAAATATATTTGGCAGCTATATGTTTATCTACTGCTGTTATGTGTTTTAAAATTGAAACCTCACTAATAAACCATAAACATCATAGTGCAAATGAAAAGGTTTTTCTTTCCGTAATCTTCTTTTTAGCCCGATAGTTGCTACTATGTCCATGGAATAAGTCATATACATCCCCTATATATGAGAATACTTCATATCAGATTGATAAAAAATGACTAAATTGCAATAGCTATAAATCAGAACGACTCTCCAGGAGAATTCAAAATTACTACAATTACAAGATACAAAACATAAAGAATCTGAACTATAGAAGTATCACCATAAATTACAATAGCTATCACCACATTTCATCAGAATCTGAGCTATATAAGTATCATCAAAATAAATTTAAGTGCTATTAAAAGAAAATTGGCTTAAGTGCCTGTAGTCCGCGTTGTATCTAAAATTCAGACACAAAGTAAAGAAGTAGTAAGAAAATCAATAGCAAGAACAGAGGAAGCCCTTACCTATGTCGATTCGGAGGCGAATCCAGTGGGGGATAGAACTGTTCCGACTCATCTTCGTTGATAATGAAACTTTTATGCCGAATAGAAGTTAGCGGACTATTAAAAGCAAATAGATTTCACCATTTTCGCGTTCAGAAGTTGCAGCCAAGAGCGACTTCGGGCGATAAGACCCTGTTCATAGAAACCCTTAGACATGAAGATGGAGATTGCAAGCCTGATATGTTGAGAAGATCGTAGGAAAGGTAAGACAATCTTCATGTGTTTTGTGCATCGAAGGTTGTGTACGGTATTTTGGCACGACAATGCGGATATGCTGATTGACGCGACAGGAGCGAGGGAGGGGGCATGTTTGAGTTCCTTGAAACCAAAGGTCCGAGGAAGATAACGATGAAAGCTTCTTACAATATGAAGGAGAAAACTTTGGTGATATTGAAAAACGGTACCTGGAGTCCTTCTCATGAATTGTAGGACATACATTGAATTATATGCCAACATATGCTCGCCCTTTGTGGAGCTCTCAGATCAGGCCCAGCCTCAAAGCTCTTGACTTATCTAAGTAGGCGTTTCCAGTTTTCATGGATGTCCGATTGAATCCACAAGCAAGTTGTGCGATGTCCACTGGAACTGCGATGATGAAGATTGCAGCGGTTTCAAGCAGCTCTTACGCCGACCACAACAGTCAATTTTTTATCATGAAGGAAGAGACGTGTCTATTCAAGTTCTCCAAACTAATAAGAAGCCAACCAATTGATGTGTCTATTCATTCAATTTGGTGTTCAACTGAGAAGGTTGCTTTAGTAATTTTGTAGCCATTAATTAGGGGTATTTTGGGTATTTCAAAAAAGTTAGGAACATGTTAGGAACATTTAAAAGGTTAGGAACACTACAAACTTTTAAGCAGTAGAGATAGAAAGTAAGTGGTTCAATTTTTTTAGAACTTCCTTTTAAAGATAAATGATTCTTGTGAGAATACTGTATGTCATGGTTTCTCACCAATACAAGCTAATCCCACCGAGGATGAAAAAGAATAATCCCTTGCAGCAATCTAAAGGATACATGAACATAGGAATGAAAATAGCGAACATGATCTGATAAGATACTTGATGTGATCAGTTGTAGTCAAGCAGATTCGATGTGATCGACACATGAATACATGGATGGGATATCAATCATAGATTTTTTTGATCAGTAAATCATTATCTACCTAAGTTTTTTTTTTTTTGATAACATTGATGTATGCGTGTAAAGTATAATCCCGTTTACATTGTCCTTACCAAGTATAATTTATACTGGACCAAATTGCTCAAAATCAAACTCTTTTACGTGGGTGTGGATTTGGATATTGCCTGATTCGATCCGAATCCATTTCAATACAATCCCTCCAAGTTATTATGACTTCAGCGGGGGAATATAGTAAAGAACAAATAATATTGTACGCTTACCATACATGTGTGTGTAACTCAGTAAGATTCACAAATAATTGTCTATGTAATTTCAAGTTAAAAGATTATATTACTTAATCTCGGAAGAATATTCCGTTGGTAAAAGGTGATATTGAATATTAAGTAATGAAAAAGCAGAGGTTTTAGACAAAAGTATAAATTTCAAAATTAATCTTCAAGCAGCCAATGCAAAGTAAACAATATAAAATACAAGTTAATTATATCCATGGAAAATAAGAAAAATTCAAGATATATAAAATGTGACAATATAAAATACAAGTTAATTATATCCATGGAAAATAAGAAAAATTCAAGATATATAACATGTGACATAGAACTTAAAATTGAGAAGGAGAAGTACTTTAAGAAGCTATGGAAAAGGCTTTGTTTTAGGCTCATATCTTTGCCTCGATGCAAACTGATAATAGTAGAACTGAATATGTCAATTTAGTAAGAGACGACATAGCAAAACAAGATAAATCGGAATGTTATCTGAAATTGGTCCCAAATAGAAAATAATGAACCACCCTATTATAATCAGTAGTGACTTTGAGCAAATTAGATTCTCTCGTTTTTAGTAAAGACTTACTCGGTTACTCCTATTGAAGACACCTATTCCACCGTCCCCACCTATGGTATGCATACTCAATTACTCCCTATGAGTATCTGCTAGAGGATCTGGATAGAATTATTAGCAACTTTTTATAGGGAGGCACAACTTAGAATTATACTCCCTCCGTCCCGTCCAATTCTTGAATTTTTCCTTTTTGGGACGTCCCAATCAATTCTTGAAACTTTCTTAAAATGGAAAGTTTCAACACACCAAAATACCATCTTACCCCTAATAAAAATACACCATCTCACCTCAATTGGACCTAATTAAATTGAATTAGTAAAATAACCCAATTTAATTAGGCCCAAACCAGATTAGCTCTCACTAATAAAGTGAACTTAATGCCTTTGAAACCCACTAGGCCCAATTGGTAACCCTAACACAGAACATCAGCCCCCATTTCTTCTTTGTGTTCTTCACGCCGCATGAGAGAAAGAGGGGCAAGAGAAAGAAAAAGAAAGGTTGGGATGAAGATCTTCATCCCCCACCGTCGTCGCCACCACCGGAGATCTTCATCGGATGGGATGAGAGAGAGGGAGAGAGAGGCGGACAGTTGAACGACGCTGCCTCTATCTCCTCTCTCTCTCTTTTCGTCTTCTGCAGATGGAAGCGTGGCGGACGGTCGACGGAAGCGGCCCATTTAGGCGGACAAGGCAACAGCGGTGGTGAGGGTTTGACAGATCTCCGGTCAAATCGTCATTCGAGAAGGTAAACACTGTGTCTTCTTCTCTCTTCCTCTTCATCTCCTCTTCTTCTTCTTCTTCTTCTTCTTCTTCATCTCTTCATTAGAGGCTGTTATTGTTTTTTATTTCAGAACTGATATTGGATCTATTTTTTGGTTTGATTTTAAAAGTGTTCTTACTAGTTTAAAGGTGTGTTCTTGATTCATCAGATGGGGAGAGAGACAGTGAGACTAATGGAAAGACGGAGAAAACTGAAGCAAATGGAAGGACGGAGGCACGACGAAAATTTCAGATTCCATCTTTTCTTCATTAAAATGTGAATTGTTGTTCATGAAAAGTGTGAATTTGTGCTCTGGCCATGGTGTTGGCTGAGGTTGTTTCTGCTGTTGTTGTTAATTGAGAGAGATTAGAGGGAGAGAGAGAGAGTGGCACAGAGTGCAAATTGTTTGAAGGGGAAGGGGTAGTATGGTCATTTCGCACCGTTTTTAATAAAGCAACCCACCCAGTTTTTTCAAGAACTGGGTGGGACGGAGGGAGTAAAATTTACTTAGCAAACTGGGGCATGGTCTATGACACCAATATCCATGAAGGTCTGGGGATAAGGCCTGCTAGAACATTAAATGAAGCTTTATTTCTCAAGCTCCCTTGCAAGCGTAAACAAATGATAAGGTGCTTTGGGTTTAGTAGCAAGTATCTCAGCTGTTGATGTTTTTATGACGAGTAATGCTATATGTCCCAAATTATGTGTCCCAAATGCATCCCAAACAGTTCATGTCAATAACATGGTCCCACCACTATCAAAGTTCATGTTATTGAATTGAACTGTTTGGGATGCATTTGGGACACATAATTTGGGACATATAGCATTACTCTTTTATGACTGGCCAAATACTACGGTTCTACATGAATTTGTAAGGGTGTTGTCAAAGTTAGAGATAATTTTGACTTCCTATATGACATGGACTCTGGGAGATGGTTCCAACATCTCTCTCTTTAATGCCTATTGGTTTGGGAACATCTATTAAATATTTGTATTTGATCCCGTATTAAAGTTAGCAAACTTGTTAATTATCATTTTCTGTGGGATATCTCAACCTTCCATACAATTCGGGAAATTCATCTCAATTCTATTAGAGCTGTCCTCATCCAGAAAAGACCCAATTATAAAGATGATATTTACTGGTCTGAGACTACCTCTGGATCCTTCAGCATTAAATCATCAATTGAAAAATCGAACAACAAGATAAACTTTCTTTTCTTTTTGAGCTCATGTAAACCAAATCTTACGATATGTGTTGGGTCACGGGGCTGAATCGACGGACTAGAATGCGAAAACAACGCCAACACGAACAAGTGCGGAAAAGTAAAAGATGTAGGACAAGAGAATTTAACGTGGGAAAAACCCTCTAAGCGAGAGGGACAAAACGACCCACAAAACTTCCACTATAACGATTACAATGGGTAGACAAATCCTCCACTAAAAGTGGGTAAACAAACTAGAAACTAATAAACTGGGTAACATAAAACCTCGCCGCTAGACGGAAACAAAGCAAACTAATTGCTAAAAAGTTACCCGGAATTAGTTCCTGAAATCTTCTTCGTCGTCGCGAACGATCACGTCGCGGTAGTCGAACTTCTTCTCGTGTTTACAATAACGAGGTAAACTTCTCTTCTGATCTTGTGTCGAAGAAGAATTAATTGTGCTCTTTAGAGCACTTACTGACCAAGATCCAATATTGAGAGACCTTTTGTGAGTTACCCATGAAGGCATATACACATGCCTATAAATAGAGTGTTAGTGGCGGTGTTGATTCCAACTAGGAAACAATTCCATCTAAGAAAACATGCACCGCCACATACTGCCGAGTGCCATCTCATGCCATGCATGAGGAAACCTTTAATGGGCTTGTCACACCAAATTTCTTGTGACACTTTAAATGGGCTTGGACCCAACAAATCTCCCCCTGCAAGCCCAACTGGAGGAGGGAATGCTACCACAACTCCTCACTCGGAGTCCATCCCAGTCCTGCCTCTGCAGAACTCGAACTTGTCCCTGGTCACTACCTTTGTCAGCATGTCGGACGTATTCTGATCAGTGTGAGTTTTCTTGAGTTGCATCAACTGCTTCTCTATCACTTCGCGTATCCAGTGATACCGAACATCAATGTGCTTCGTGCGAGAATGATACATGGAATTCTTGCTTAAGTCCAAAGCGCTTTGACTATCACAATTAACCACGTACACGTCTTGCTTCAAACCCAACTCTTGGAGAAATCGTTTCAACCATAACATCTCTTTTCCAGCTTCAGCTGCAGCAATGTACTCAGCCTCGGTAGTTGATAGAGCAACACATTTTTGCAGTCTGGACTGCCATGAAACAGCTCCCCCTGCAAAAGTAAACAAATATCCTGAAGTTCTCTTTCGACTATCGAGGTCGCCTGCCATATCGACGTCTGTAAACCCTTCCATGACTGGTTTGGAACCACCAAAGCACAAGCACCAATTGGAAGTCCCCTTCAAATACCTCAGAATCCACTTGACTGCTTCCCAATGTTCTCTCCCAGGGTTAGAGAGAAACCTGCTCACTACCTCAACGGCATGAGCGATGTCTGGCCGGGTGCAAACCACAGCATACATCAAACTTCCTACTTCAGAGGAGTAGGGAATAGCTGCCATACCATCTCTAGCTGCATCGCTAGAGGGACACGATCTCTTACTCAACTTGAAGTGACTGGCAAGTGGAGTGCTAGTAGGCTTAGCACCTTTCATGTTGAACTTGTCGATCACGCGTTCAACGTACTTCTCTTGCGACAACCAAAGCTTCCCTGCTTTCCTGTCACGAACAATGTCGAAAGACTTGAATAACTCCTTCTTCAGCTTGCCAATCATCTCCGAATTCTTACCGATAACCAACATGTCATCGACATATAGCAATAACAGGATGAAGTTACCATCGGGGAATCTTCTTATGTAAACACACTGGTCTGCCTGTGTTCTCTTGTACCCATGACTCATCATGAATGAGTCGAACTTTTGTACCATTGTCTTGGCGCTTGCTTAAGGCCATATAGACTCTTCTTCAATTTGCAAACCATGTTCTCCTTCCCTTTCACTTCAAATCCTTCAGGCTGCTCCATGTAGATCTCTTCCTCCAAGTCACCATGGAGAAAGGCAGTCTTCACATCAAGTTGTTCAATCTCGAGGTCCATGCTAGCTACTAGCCCTAAGGCTACCCGAATTGAGGTCATTTTAACAACTGGCGAAAAGATCTCATCAAAGTCAATACCTTTCTTTTGGCCGAATCCTTTGACCACCAATCGAGCTTTGTGCTTCACTAGCTTCCCATCATTATCCTTCTTGAGCTTGAAAACCCACTTGTTCTTCAGTGCTTTTCTTCCCTTCGGTAGCTTTACTAACTCATAAGTATCATTCTTCTGCAAGGAACTCATCTCTTCTTGCATAGCCTTCATCCAACTGGATTTATCTTTGTGAGTTTATGCCTCCCGGAAACTTTCTGGCTCCCCCTCTTCAGTAAATAAAATATACTCAGACGATGGTTACCTGACAGATGGTTGCGGATTCCTGGTGGACCTTCTCAGCTGAGGTCCTTCGTTCTCTGGTGGAGGGGGCTGCTCCCCCTGCTCAACACCCTCTTCATCGGAATCATCATCGTCATCGTCATCTTCCATCTCTGGAATCTCTATCTCTGGAACATCTCCAGGAATCTCTTCTCCACCCGAAGCACTAGGGGAGGTATCTGTACTGAGGTCGGGAACAACAACTTCCTTGAACTTTGAAGACATCTCAATATCTTCAATAGTCTGGTTCTCATAGAAAACCACATCCCTGCTTCTTATCAACTTATTATTAACTGGATCCCATAACCTGTAGCCAAACTCCGCATCTCCATAGCCCACAAAAACACATGGATTGGCTTTGTCATCAAGCTTAAGTCTTTTCTCCTTGGGTATATGCGCGAACGCCTTGCAGCCAAACACCTTCAGATGAGAGTAGGAAACGTCTCTACCGTGCCATACCTTATCTGAAATCTCAAAACCCAAAGGAGCAGATGGAGACCTGTTAATCACATAACAGGCGGTATGAACTGCTTCACCCCAGAATGACTTTGGCAGCTTTGCCATTCTAAGCATACATCGGACTCTTTCAACAATAGTCCGGTTCATCCTCTCGGCAATGCCGTTGTGTTGTGGGGTACCTGGAACCGTCATCTCATGCCGAATACCGTGGGCGTCACAATAGGATTCAAAATCCTTTGAAGTATATTCACCACCATTGTCTGTACGTAGACGCTTCAAAGGATAGCCTGTCTCTCTTTCAACCATGGCATGGAACTTCTTGAAGTAATCAAATACTTCATCTTTAGTCTTCAGGAGATACACCCACACTTTGCGTGAAGCATCGTCAATAAAGGTCACAAAATATCTGCGACCGCCAATAGACTCCACCTCTATGGGACCACACACATCAGAGTGCACTAACTCCAGTATCTTCGACTTTCTTTTAGCATGGAAACTAAACGTAATCCTGTGATGTTTCCCAAACAAGCAATAATCACAAGGATTTAGTGGTGTACCTTTGGCAAAAGGAATTAGAGACTTCCTTGCCAGAATCTTCAATCATTTCTCACTCATGTGAGCAAGCCTCTTGTGCCACAAGTTTGGTGATGCTGCATCCTCAACTGCATTCAGGCTATCACCAAGAACCTTCACATGAGTCTTGTACAGTGTGCAGCAAGTTTCTCCTCTAGCCACGACCATTGATCCCTTGGTCAGCTTCCACTTACCACTACCGAAGTAGTTATCATATCCTTGGCGATCTAGAGCAATACCAGAGAGTAGGTTCAGTCGCAAATCAGGAATATGGCGTACATCCTTCAACACCATCTTGCACCCAACATTGGTTTGGATGCGAATATCTCCAATCCCTGCGATCTTCGAGGTACTCGTATTACCCATCTTCACAGTTCCAAAGTCTCCAGCTTTGTATGTAGTGAAGAAATCTCTTCTCGAAGTTGCATGGTATGAAGCGACTGTATCAACAACCCACTCAGTTTCCTGATTCGCTGCAACGTGAAGGCATTCTTCTTCTCCCACAGAGAGTACCACAACCTGTGAGATTGTGGCAGTTGTATCATCATCCTCACTCTTATCATTCTTCTGGTTTCTTCTATTGTCGCCTAGGTTCTGATCATTCTTCGGGAATCGGCACGATCTTGCCATGTGACCCTGCCTTCCACCGTTGTAGCACTTGACCTTGGATCTTGGCTGAGAACCTCCATTCCTTGACTTGCTGCGACCTCTGTTCTTGTTCCTTGTTTGGCTTCTCCCTCGATCCTTGTTCTTGTCTTTATTCTTCGTGACAAGAGCATGCGCGCTGTCAGAGCCCATCTCCTTCCTCCTTGCCTCCTCATTGAACATCGCGTCCTTGACCATACTCATGGAAAACTTTCCATCAGGGGCAGAATTGCTCAATGACACGACCAACGTCTCCCACGAGGTTGGTATGGAGCTAAGCAGCAACAAGGCTTGTGTCTCATCATCCCAATTGAGCTTGACGGTAGCCAATTGGTTTATGAGACTCTGAAACTCACTCAAGTGCTCATCAACTTGTTGAACGTCTCTGTACTTCAAGTTCACGAGCGATCTCATCAGCAACGCTTTGTTCCTGGCAGTCTTCCTCTCATACATGCCCTCCAACTTTATCCATAGCTGGTAGGCATCCGTCTCTTGAGCAACATGGTGGAACACCGAATTGTCAATCCACTGGCGAATATGACCAATCGACTTCATATTCATCTTGGTCCACTCATCATCTTTAACTTCGGCTGGCTTGACCCCTTTCGCAAGAATAGGGTCCATCAAATCCTTGCAATAAAGAGAGTCTTGCATCCTAGGCTTCCATATCAAGTAGTTGCTAGCTGTCAAGTTGATCATGGAACCCGTTGACTCCCCCATTGAACCGGGCTCTGATACCACTTTTGTTGGGTCACGGGGCTGAATCGACGGACTAGAATGCGAAAACAAAGCCAACACGAACAAGTGCGGAAAAGTAAAAGATGTAGGACAAGAGAATTTAACGTGGGAAAAACCCTCTAAGCGAGAGGGACAAAACGACCCACAAAACTTCCACTATAACGATTACAATGGGTAGACAAATCCTCCACTAAAACGTGGGTAAACAAACTAGAAACTAATAAACTGGGTAACATAAAACCTCGCCGCTAGACGGAAACAAAGCAAACTAATTGCTAAAAAGTTACCCGGAATTAGTTCCTGAAAGCTTCTTTGTCGTCGCGAACGATCACGTCGCGGTAGTCGAACTCCTTCTCGTGTTTACAATAACGAGGTAAACTTCTCTTCTGATCTTGTGTCGAAGACGAATTAATTGTGCTCTTTAGAGCACTTACTGACCAAGATCCAATATTGAGAGACCTTTTGTGAGTTACCCATGAAGGCATATACACATGCCTATAAATAGAGTGTTAGTGGCGGTGTTGATTCCAACTAGGAAACAATTCCATCTAAGAAAACATGCACCGCCACATACTGCCGAGTGCCATCTCATGCCATGCATGAGGAAACCTTTAATGGGCTTGTCACTCCAATTTTGTTGTGACACTTTAAATGGGCTTGGACCCAACAATATGTTCATAGAAAAATCAGAAACCTAATTGACAAAGCCACATGTGCCCTTTTTCAATACTGTAACGAGGATTATTACATTTCCTCTTCTGCTTCTTGATGTTTATCACCAATGCATCTGAATTAGGACTGTCTACTTCTGGGCTCCTTGTCTTGAGCAGCTTCTTCCTGGTTTGATTGTTCACTGGGCAAATTCTTGTCAGAGCCATCCTTCTTGAGACCTTCTCCAGCTTGAAAGACATCCTCTGGGACATCACTCACAGTCATGCTTCTGAAGATGGTCTCAACCATATACTTTACCTGCCTGAGATCAGTCTCAAACCCATGCTGATTTTCTTTGATTTCCCCAGAGTCCATCTCTAAACCATCAAGTCTCTGAATAATTGAAGACAAATCAGGAGGCTGTGAGGTTTGGCTTGAAGTAGGAGTCAAGGTATTGGGCTTAAGAAACTTCTTTGCACCCAATTCTTGTTCTGTCAACTCTGAATACAACTTCCAAGTTTTTGCCTTGTTCTTCACCACTCCAATCTCCTCAAATGATTTCTCATCAAGCAAACCAAACCTGGAAGTGATAGTCTCTTCACCAGCAGTTGGAATCTCAAGGTGTTGGTAGAAAAGTGTGAGAAAATTTGCATAAGGTAAAGGATGTTTCCTCTGGTCTGTTTGGCTAAACAACATGTGTTCCATTACATTCTTTGAAAGATCACTGTCATACCCATGCATAACCTGATATGTAATGTATAGCACCCTCTCAGGGATCAACTCATTAAAATTTTCCCTTGGAAAAATACATCTCATCATGATAGTGAATAAAACCTTGGCTTCAACATTTAACACAGAGTGTGTTAACTGTTTTGATGAGGTAGGAGTGGTGGAAAGATATCTTCTTTTACTAATTTCAAAGATTCACTCTTGGGAGGGTAATTGGTTGTGTCATACCTCTTAGGACAACCTAAAACAGATGCAAACTCAGCATGATCTAGCTCCATATCGACACCAGCAACTCTTGTCTGAATAACTAGATGAGCAGTGTTCTTAAGTTTCTTCATGTTAAGATAGAAGAATATGGTAAGTCTTTGATAGGGTATTTCAGGAGGGTTTAATATGAAATAAAGAGAGCTTTTCTTTAACATTGTGATGCAACTTAGATTCATTCCAAGCAACATAGGAAGACTGACCAAGCTACAAAAAGCAATAGGCCTAGAGGCAAAACATCCAACCCTTGATCTTTGGAAGTGTTTGTGATGAACCTGGTTTTATCAAGAGCAGAGTTCTTTGAGTAGATCTGCAAGGATCTTTCCACATTGTCTTCTGGTTCTTCCACTGTCACCTTTTCTTTTCCATTTTCAGCTTGAGAGGCCTTCTTCTTTGTCTTCAGCTTCTTGGGACTTGAGATCTGTGTTTCTGGCTGCTTTTCTCCAGTAGTTTACTCTTTCTTCTTCTTCTTCCTGTCCGAAGATGGTTTCACAACCTTCTTAGCTTTCTTCTTTGGTGGAGGAAGTTCTGTAACTGCTTCTGCACTGGGAGTCCTAGAGCTTGAATCCCCACTGATTGTTAGAACTTCATCCTTAGCTGTCTTTCGTTTAATCTCTGCACTAGGCTTTGAACCACCAGCCATCTTGATTCTTTTAGAGGCTCTTCTTGTGCTCATTCGGGTTTGGAGAAGAATAGAGAGAGGTAGGATTGATACAGAGAGAAGGAGAAGAGAAGAGGATAAAAACTAAAATAGTTTAAGTTTAAAAAGGAAATTGCAATTTCTGTCTGATCTCAAAAATATTTGTAATGATGAGAGAAGATTCAAATATTTTAAGCCGTTGCAAACAAATATTTTAATACTATACTTGGCTGGAAAAATATTTTTGAAAAATGGTAGGGGCAATATTGATTAAATATCTACAAAGATAGCACCCAATACTGAATGATCCAAGAGCTATTGATCTATCAGTTTAACGGACTTATTTTCAAGGCTCTGAAAAGGCTTTCAAAGTCTTGAGACCGTGTTTTACTGAAACAAATAAAATCAAAGCTTTTTATAGATTTTCAAGGCTTTGAAAAACAGTTCAAACCTTTGAGAACACATAACAACTTACCTTCCTTACCTTGTAATCCCCCTAAACCAATGCATCTTTATTTAGCATATCCAATTCTAGTCTAAGAGCTGAAAATCTTTCGTCTGGCAGTGGTTCAGTGAAGATATCTGCAAGTTTCATGTTAGTAGAAATAAATTCAAGAATAATATGACCTTTCTCAGCATGATCTCTGCTGAAATGGTGTCTGACATCAATGTGTCTGGTTCTTGAATGCTGAACTGGAGTTTTTGTGATTGATATTGCACTGGTGTTGTCACATTTGATAGGTACTCTTCTGAAATCAAATCTAAGATCTCTCAACTATTGAGCGATGCATAATACTTGTGAGCAACAGGCTCCAGCAGCTATGTATTCAGCTTTAGATATATATAAAGCAACTGAGTTTTGTTTCTTGGATTTCTAACTGATCAAGGAGGATCCAATGAATTTACAACTTTCTGAAGTGATTTTTCTATCAACTTTGTAACCTGCAAAGTCAGCATCTGAATATCCACACAAAGAAAAGTTAGAATGTCTTGGATAGAAAAGTCCTAAGTCTTTGGTACCATTTGGATATCTGAAGATTCTTTTCACACCAGTTAAGTGTGATTCCTGTGGATCAGCTTGAAATCTTGCACACATACATACACTGAACATGATATCTGGTCTACTGGCATTAAGGTATAGCAATGATCCAATCATACCTCTATACTCATTCACATTGAGACTCATACCAGATTCATCCTTATCTAAGGACAGTGTAGAACTCATAGGGGTCATGATTTTGTTGGATTGAGACATACTGTACTTGTTCAACAAGTCCCTAGTGTACTTGCTTTGACGTAGAAAGATTCCCTTCTTCATATGATGTATTTGAAGTCGAAGGAATAAGTTCAGCTCTCCCATCATGCTCATTGCACAATAGATTATTAGTAGCTCCAAATAAGATATCATAAACATAAATCTAAACTATAAGTAAATCTTTCTCATGAGTCTTTATGAAAAGGGTCTTGTCTACTAATCCTCTTTTGAAATCATTTTCAAGTAAATTTTTTAAAAATCTTTGATACCAAGCTCTTGGTGGTTGTTTCAAACCATAAAGGGCATTGTCAAGTTTGTAAACATGATCTGCAAACTTGTAATTTTCAAAACCAGGAGGTTGTGCAATATGAAATTCTTCCTGCAAGTATCCATTCAAGAATTAACATCTCACATCCATCTGAAAAAGTTTCATGTTCTTGTAGGATGCAAAGGAAAGTAAAATTCTAATTGCTTCTAACCTTGAAACGGGAGCAAAAGTTTCCTCATAATCAATACCTTATTCTTGGTTGTAAACGTGAGCAACTAACCTTGATTTGTTCCCGATCACTTTGCCACTTTCATCCAATTTGTTTCTAAACACCCATTTGGTACCAATGACAGACTTGTTTGTTAGTGGGGGAACTAGGTTCCACACCTTATTTCTTTCAAACTCATTGAGTTCTTTTTGCATAGCTATAATCCAGTCTGCTTCTTGTAATACTTCCTTCACAGTCTTAGGTTCTACAAGCGAAATAAAAGCATTAAGAGCACAAAGATTCTTCAACTGTGATGTTCTTTGTGTACCAATGGTTGGATCACATATGATGTTGTCAGCTGCATGAGATGAAACATATTTGAATCTCTTTCTTGGAGACCAGGGTTCAGGTTCTCCATGTTGCTTTTCTGGTCTTGAAGTAGTAGCCTGTTCACTCATGTCTTTCTGATCATCCTTATCAAGGCTTTGATATCTATTTTCAAGGCCTTGAGACCTATTTTAAAGGTCTTGAAAATGACTTCTGTTTCATTCTGGATCTTTCTTGAAACCAAGTGAGTTTTCAGTTTTTTCTTCTGATTCATGCTTTTTCATATTCAGGTCTGCAAAACTTTCTTTCAAAGAACCATCATAGCTTTCATAAAAAATAACATGAATAATTTCTTCAACCAGCTTGATTCTTTTATTATAAACTCTATAGGCTTTGCTAGGCAGAGAGTAACCAAGAAAGATACCTTCATCACTTCTTGCATTAAACTTAACCAACTTGTCCTTTCCATTGTTGTGGACAAAACATGTGCAACCAAAGGTCTTGAAATATGAAATGTTTGGCTTTATCCCTATGAATAGTTCATAGGGGGTCTTCTTCACGATAGGTCTTATGAAGCACATTTTCAATATCTAGTTTGCTGTATTCACAACTTCTGCCCAATAGTGTGTTGGCAGCTTGTTTTCTAAAAGCATTGTTCTCTTTGGCTTGAATGAGCTACTAGTCTGCTTACCCTGAGCACAAGCTTTGCATACTTCATCATCTTGAACTTAAAGGGCGGCAATCCTCTTACCATATCTTTGGAGATCAATTTGTTCAAGGTATGCAAGCTAATGTGACCAAGCTTTATGTGCCAAATCTTTGAATCCTCTATCAAGGCCTTGAGGCACTTCAAGCTTTTACATGCTCCTTTGTTATTCTGAATGTATAGACATTGTCTGATCTAGAGGCTGTGAGAATGCAATTGCCTGATTTCTCATTCTTCACCACACACTTATCTTTATCAAAGATAACCTTATTACCATTATCACAAAGCTGATATTGACTAAGAAGGTTAAATTTCATTCCATCAACTAGATATATATATCAGAAATTGAATTTTCAGAATCAGTACCAACTTTACCTATACCGAGAATGTTGCATTTGCCTTTGTCACCAAGTTTAATTGACCCTTCTGATTTCTGTTTCAATTCTGAGAATAGATATCTCTTTCCACACATGTTTCTTGAGCAACCAATGTCCATAAACCACTTCTGTTCTTTGACATTGGTGAAAACTTGCAAACACCACTCACTGCCTTACCAAGCTGTTAGACCAAGTGTGAAATTTAGATTCATATTCAGGATCAACCATGGTAGGTTGTCTGACCCCTTTAGGAACTCAAATCTGTTTGACTTGTCCTTTGAGTTGAAATGGGAATGTGTTCCTCATTTTGAGAGGGTCTCATCTTATGAAAGAACAAGTCATCTTAACATGATCAATTTTATTGCAGAAATAACAATTAGGAGAAGTTTTGTTTCAAATCTTTCAAAAATATGGTATTGTTCTTTCTTGGAAAATTTGGAATGTATCCAATACCAGTTCTGAGTAGAGACTTTGAACTTTCTCCAAGAATCGAGTTCAACTTGTGTTCTGAGCCTGCAAGCTTGGCTTTGACTAATTTAGATTCTTGGAGTTCCGGAGTAAGAGTAGTATTTTCTTTATCTAATTCCTCAACTTGATGTCTCAGATTAACAAGGCTATCACTCAGTAGATAGTTGTCAGTGACTACTTCCATGACTTGTGTTTTCAAGGAAATGAAACTGGTTTTCAAGGCCTTGAAATCACTGTCTGTTTTCTTCTGAGATATTTCAAGATTCCGATTCAGACAAACAAGATGTAAATTCCCTTTAGCTTTCTCATAAAATCCTCTAATCTCTTTTAGATAGTCCTCTTAATTTAAATGCATTGTTCTAAGATAATCTGAGATAATTTATTTTGGCTTTGAAATCAAACAATTTACCATTACCTTAATGTTCTTTTTCAGGGTTTTCATCATCTTTGGCCATGAAGCATAGTTTGGCATGTTCGTCGTCAAATTCAGAGTCACTTAAGGTATCTGAATCACTCCATGAAGCTATCATAGCTTTCTTTCTTTTGTCATGATCTTTCTTCTGGAAGTTCTTTCTTTTCTTGTGTGGACAATATCTAATCAAGTGTTCTGTATCACCACACTCAAATCAATGCATGACTTTTGATTTATTATTTTGTGAAGAAGACTTACCTTTTTAGTCCTTGCTACTGGATGATCTGTGTCTTTCCCGGTTGAAGTCTTTGTTTCCAAAGTTTTTCTTCATATTAAGGATTTTGGTCAAGGCTTTGGAAATCAAAGTAAATGGATCTTCATCATCATCCTCAGTTTCAAGGCTTTAAATTTTCTCATTCTCTTTTTCCTTGAGTTCTATGTTCTTGACACCTTCTCGTAGCTCTCCATCAGCTTCATTCATGGATATTTCATGTTTCGGAAGCTTCTCTGGTAGGTCATCAAGTGGTAGTGATGAGAGTTCTTGAGCTTCCTCAATTGCAGTAGGATTTTGTTCCCATTTTGTCTTGGGAAGACTTCTCAGAATCTACCACGCAATTTCTTCATTGGAAATATGATTTCCAAGTGAATCAAGGTTATTGAATATGTGTGTGAACCTTTAGAACATGTCTCTGATTGACTCATCTGCATTCATCTTGAATAACTCATACTGTCTGAGATAGATGTTGATCTTGGTTTGCTTGACTTGACTGGTTCCTTAAAATGCCACCACAAGCTTATCCCATATCTCCTTGGCAGTCTTACAGCCTGAAATCCTGTGGAATTCATCTGTACTCAAACCACAATAAAAGATGTTAATAGCTTTGAAATTTTTATAGAATTATTCTAATTCAGATGAAGGGAGAGAGTCTTCAGATTAGGGAGTTTTAATCCCTTCTTTCTCTGTATAGAAAGTGTGAGATCCATTCTAAATAATGGTCCGTAGCTCTATGTCTTGATCATTGATGAACATTTTCATCAAGGCTTTTCAGCGAGCAAAGTTATCTCCGCAAAATAGAGGAGGTCTAAAAGCAGCTCTTCCCTGTGAGAAGCCACCATTACCTGCAGTACTCATGATCACCAGATGGTTAAATCTATATAGTGATACAAGCTTTGAAACCAATTGAAAGGGGAGTAAGCAGGTAGAAGTGTAGTATAGATACTCCAGAAGGGGGGGGGGGGTGAATAGAGTATGCCAACTTTTTGTAAAACTTGCAAAGATAAGAGTTTTATGTGAAGAGCAATAAAGTTCAAGTCCTTGAAAAAAGTTTCAAGCCTTTTAAGAGAAATACAGTTTAAATGAAAAGCAAACAAGTATTTTGCAAGTCCTTTAAAAGAGTTTCAAACCTTTGAAAACAGACTAGTTTGAATGCTGTGTAATACAAGTATGAAAATGAAATGATAAATTCAAGAGACACAGGATTTATAGAGTTCAGTCCACTTGGACTTACGTCTCTACCTCTGGGATCTTCTCCCTGCGAGATTTTCAACACAATTCTTATTAATCAAAAGCTAAGCCCTAGATCTCAAGCACAGAAATATGCCTTACTCTGTTACAGCTTGTGGTTCTCACTAACTTATCTAGTACCTGCTCTAGCTAACTGATTAAATAAGAATTCTTTATTGTTCACTTTGAACAATCCTCGAGAATGAGAGCTAGAAGTATTATAAGAATGATATACAAATTAAGCTCAGAATAGAAGAACACTGGAAGTGGAACTGCAGTAAAAATGTAGTGATCTTCTGTAAGATGGATTGTGAGAATAATCTGCTTCTTTGATGCTTGTCAATCCTGAAATGTGTCTCTCTTTTTGCCCGTTGACTGTTATATGAAATGATTCAAATTGAGCTCCATTTATACTGATCAATTGGTCAGCAAATCTTCCTGATTTTCAATAACAAACTTCCTGTTTATTAGGCAACAATCTTTGACTTCTCCAACAGTCTTCCCAACGGATAGTTGATCAGATTCTCCAAGAATAATGTTCTTATCTTGTCTCTAAACGTATTGAGAAGCTGTCATGAGTGTCTGATTGATCACAGAATCACATGTTCTCAATGTTTCCTTTCCTGCAAAACCCGGTTTACGAAACTAATCCTGCAAAATAGGAAATGAAATATTTCCCTGCAAAACTAAGTCAAACAGGTTAATTAGATGAAGTCTAAGTGAATCTAATGCTTTTGTATTTCATCAGCAAGTAATAATAGATCATACATAGAAATTATAGAGTTAGAACAAGATCAGAAGAACTCAGAAAAGCTCCCCCTTAAAGTATGCATACAGGTCAGATAGTTTCAAGGTTTGAATGCTTTTTGCTATTTCAAGACTGTGAAACCTGTGATTCAAGGCTTCGAAAATAGGTTCAAGGCCTTGAAGTAGCTCTGTATTTCAAGCCTGTGAAACATGTTAACTTACAAAGTATATAGAACCTATGAAATGCAATAGCATTGGATATAACAACTTACCTCACCATTGATGCCAAACGGCTAATAGAATCATCAACACGCATGAAGTAAACAACCTGTCAAAGAAGGCTCTTTACTGAATTCTAGGCATATCATTCAGGAAGAATCACATCGAGAATTATGTGCATTCTCAATTCTTTTCAATTGAAAGTAATCTCTTACTTTAGTTTTGCTATATCAATCCAGCACAGCTAAAATAAGAGATTACTTTCTTCGACGTAGTCAAATAAAATAAATAAACAACACAACTGTGAAATGACAAACTGTTGTTCTACTTTATCAGGGAGCGCATAAAAAAATAAGCTCACATAATATATCCCGCCTGATAGGCGATACATATTATTATTTTTCTTATCAATTTTATAAACCCTGAAACAATGAACTATGGTTATTTTAGATGAGAGTTAGATGATGTAAAAGAAAATACGCTGAAGTAGACCATTGGATATACAGCACTCGGAGAAGATGAAGCAGACCTTTTATTTGCCCCACTGAAAGAAACCGCTAGGGAGTTATCCTATGATGCAGAACTTTTGATCGTTAACTAAGGACTTGCCCGTGCCCGAGGGCACTACTCAAAAAACACGTTTTTGGTGAGCTGTAGGTAATTAAGTGAGCCGTAGGTGAGATCTATGGGCTGGGGCTGATTTATTTTATCTAAAGGCTGAAAAGGCGTAAGTTAGTTAAACCACGCTGTTTTATAGAATAGATATGGGAGAACTGTCGTGAAGGAGTCTACTCAAAATAAAAACGTGCGTAAGAAGGAATTCCCTGTTTTTTTTTTAGAAACAAATATTGAATTAAACCACTGGGCCAGAGCCCAAAAAATCATGCTCAATTATAGCTTTGATCCACTCGAGATCATTATAAATCTTATTAATAGAGGGTTTTGATTTGCTCCGGTACTAAAGCCTACGGTTGTTGTGCGGTTCATATCGGATGGACACAATTGCGCCCCGTCACATTCATCAAACTGATCCAGACAGGTGCAAAATCCACACTTAGCTCACGCGCGCCTCTATCTGTTCAACAATCGAGGGTTCTTACTTTTGTTTCTTAAAATTGAGCAAGATATTTGGTTAAATCCGGCCTGACAACGTGCGTATGAAAGATTCGTGGACGGTGAGGCCACAAACACCTCGTCGAGCTCAAAGTGAAAGAATGGTCTGTTACTTTGATTGAAACCCAAAATTAGTGAACGGAAACGAAGAATGGTCTGGAGGACGACGCCGAAAGAGGTCTTCTTCCACCACGGCATCGGCTATTTTTTTTTCTTTGGCTCAAAATTGGAGGCACCTGATGTTCTTCGTGATATTCACAGAGGAAACATACATAGCTTTTGATTGGTTTTTCTGCAATTTGACTGCAAGATGATAAAAGAAATAGGAAGAAGAGAAAGTCGCGCGTGGGGAAAAGTTGTGAGTATATAACTTGCCGCACGATCTGTTTTGATGACTGTGACGTGACTCAATTTCATCCGTCGGATATGAACTGCAAAACAACTGTAGGATTGTGAACCGGAGCAAATCCAGACCCATTAATAGAACAACCCATTTTAATAACTCTCTGAGTCACCAAACGGGCGGCTACATTGTAGCTACGTGGCATGTAGCTGTCCGCGAACGTGGTAGAAGGACCGAGAAACATTAAACAACGGAAGAGCACCTTGTGACTTGAGGAGTTGTCATCCACCGTTTCATTTCCACCATTAAAGAGAGATGAATTTTCTCTCTCTCTCTCTCTCTCTCTCTCTCTCTCTCTCTCAGCCGTTCCCAAAGACTGGCTAGAATCTTTGAATCACATTCAAAGATCACCGGAGAAACTTCCATCTCAATCGCAAGCTTTACGCATTCAAAGATTGCTTGGGCCTCTTGCTTCGTTATCCGATGAAATGAACAGTAAAATAACCCCTTTACTAGCGATGAGGAGTCCGTTCTCGTGCCGTATGACCACTCTGGCGCTAGCCCGTTGGGTTTCTTGGTTCCAACTTGCGTCTGAGTTGGTTTTAAACCAGCTTTGAGGTGGATTTGACCAAGATTTCGCCGGAGTAGGAGGAATCTGACCCGGCTGAGTCAACGGAGCCACCTGCATGTTTACATCGGAGAAAGATAATTTCAACTTTACATCTTCTATCAATTGATTTGTGGTTTTCCTTGTTTTTTATGGATAATCTAATTTCTATTGTACCAAATCGAGGAGATACCCAAACAAAATTTTAACTATCCTCTCTGTTGAGGTGATTTAAAAACCAGAGGGAACCAGGAAGAGAAAGGCATTGAGGGGTCTTCGTCCGGCGGAATTGGAACAAGTTCTCTCCATATTTCTTTCCAAAAATTTTCATCACCAGAAAAGGTGGATTTCCGTTTTTTCTTCGTTCCCACAGTCAGACACCTCGGAGGTACATCCACCATTCTCCTTCTCAGTTTTGTTCTACTTGGTAAGCCTTTATGGATTCCTCTCTTGATCGGAAAAAGAAATCACTTGGTGATTTTTTGTTGCCAAAAATTCGTCCACCATGAATTGTTACTGTACGAAGACCCTTCAATATTATATGATTTTCCTTTTTCCAACATTTTATACCGGAATTTAACCGATTATATACCATTCTCCTCGTAGTGTCAAATCAAACAAACTTGCTCTAGACTTGGTGGAAGATGAATGCCAAGGATTTCTGAAATATCCACTGGAAGCAAGTGGGTTTGGAGAGCTGTTGTGCACTAGGTTTGCGAATCTTCATCTATTACGTCAGAAACTCTCAAATTTGGATTGAATTTGATTGGGGAAACCACCTTGAAAGAGCTGGGCCTTAGTAGCCATATGCCTTTGTGGACTTTCAGATTTTCCCACTGCTGACATTCCAGCGAGACCCCCGTTTAATTATTTTTTTCCATGCCATAATACTTGTCCAGGAGAATGAACAATTTGAACCCACTTTTGCTTTTAAGAGTGTAGTTTCAGGGTAATATTTCGCCATAAAAACATGAGCCACCCGAGATTGAGGATTGTTGATAAATCTCCAAGACTATTTTGCAAGTAAGGCTACATTAAAGTTTCTTAGATATCTGATTTGCAAACCCCCTTTTGTTCTAGGCAATTTCATCTTCTCTTTAGCAATCCTGTAAATGGATCTCAATTTATCTTTCTTTCCCCACCAGAAAGAGGTAACGAGAGATTCAATTTTCTGACATCAATCTTGAGCAGCAAAAAGCAAGACATAGTGTAGCTAGGGATGGACTGAATTACTAACTTAATCAAGATTTCTTTACCTGCAAAAGACATAAATTTTTCCTTCGAGTTCTAAAGTTTAGTAGCTATTATTTCAATTATGTGCTGAAAATTTGCCATCTTCTTTTTTCCAATCACTGTAGACAGGCCCAAGTACCTTTCATTAAATGATTCCAGCCTTACACCGCACAAGCTACTCAACTGGATTTGGAGATCTGCAGGAGTGTTGGCATAAAAAACCGTGGATGATTTTTGTAAATTTACTTGTTGTACCGTAGCCTTCTCGTAGAGTTGTAGTAGGTCTTTCAATCTTGTAATATCCTCTGTATTAGCTTTAGTGAACAACAAATTGTCATGCGCAAAAAACAGGTTGGAGATAGTAGGGGCCCCTCTTGATGCGGATAGGCCCAATAAAAAACTATCATTAGTTAGCTTCGTGAGTGATTGCGAGAGAGCTTCCCCACAAAACAGGAATAGATACGGAGAGATCGGACAACCATGAAGAATATCCCGTTGTGGTTTAACGATACCCAAAGGTCTGCCTTTGAAGTTGATGGAAAAGGTTGAGGTGGAGATACACTTCATGACGAGAGTAATCCATATCTTCCCAAATCTCATCATCTAAAATACATCTTTTAGATAGGACCATTCCACCCTATCATAGGTTTTTCTATTATAATTTTTTAGCGCTAAAAAGGCTCGTTTCCCTTTATTTCAATACTTCATCGTATGAAGAAGTTCGAAGGCTGTAAGAACATTGTCGGTAATAAGCTGACCCGGGACAAAGGCTTGTTGTTGACGCGATTTAATAACGCGTATGAGCAAGTGCACGGTCAAGTAATATAGGGGTGGTATTTCAACCCCGAGTTATCGATCCCACGAGGACATACTCCAGATTATTTAGTTACTTAATTAATTTAATGTACGGTACAGGGGGAAAGATTTGATTGATTTTTGAATTGAAATAACAACTAAGCTAATATTTTTATATATTTTTATTTAAGCAACAAATATATGGAGAAACTAGGCAAGCACTAGATCACCTAGGGCTGTAGACAATTTCCGGATTATCTGAGTAACACATTAATTCTATCCTAATCAAGTCGGATAATAAGCTATGAGAATCTCCTGTCGGTCTCATGTCATTTTACGTCTCGGTTGACTACAAGCTCCTCTCGCTCTCATGTTGTCTACCGGTCTGTTCTAGGAGGTCATCTACTGATAAGATAACGGGTCCTGTCGGCCCACCGTTTCACGGAACAGCGGAATAATCCTAACGAATCAACCCACACTAGGCCAATCATAACATTTTTCCTTTTCGATCTCGGTGATTCGGGATTGTTGTTCACATCTCATCAACGCTAGTTAAAGTCGCTGTCGCATACTGGCTAACTACGTAGTATTTCCGGGTCATGACTTCTTCAACACTAAGAATTAAGAACAGCATGTGAACAATTGAACTAGAATAAGTTTAAGCATTAAGCAAGATTCAATTCAAGAATAAACCCTAGTTTCGTTAAATATCAAATCATATCATAACTGTGTCAATAGACTAAGATCAACAAGTTCAAGAAACTAACATTCCATTTAAGAACTAAAATCCAACGCATGAAACAAAGAGTAAGAATCCGGAAAATAATTTGTCTACATAACCCTCGGCTCTCTAGAGAACCCTAGCAAAGGTCTAGCTAATCGTAATACAAATAGCAAATCACGATAGTTTCTCCATAAAAATATTGAGGGAGGAAGAAGAAGAAGAAGAAGAAGAAGAAGAAAAACTCAAACCCTATATCATCAATGGAGATTTTTCCTTCGTCATTGTCTCTCCTCCGTCCTCCTCTTTCTCCATGCGTGAATCCTCTCCAAGAAACGTAAAGGAATCTTTTTCCCAGCTCGTAGGTCACTAAATACAATATTCCCCTCACTTCTTGCCCAAAAGTTCTTAAAAATTGCATTGAAATCCCATATTTTCGTGTATTGAGCATCAAACTGGTCTTAAGACCAGCAGCGGGTGATTTTAAGTGGATTTCGCCCAGAATTCTAAGTATAGACTGGTCTTAAAACCAGTAAAGACCAGTATGGGAAAAAATCCTCTTTTTATTTGATTCTTTGGTATTTTCTTCACACGTCTTCAACTCCATCATGCTCTTGAGCCTTCTCATCCTTCCGAAGTGCATTCCACCTCCCATTCACATTCCCGACCCTCCGATTCCTGAAACGCACAACACAAAAAAAATACCGGAAGATCAAATGTGACAGAAAAAGCTTGAATTTACACAAAAAATGCACAGATTAAACTTTTATGCTCAAACGCTCAAGCATGCTATATTTCTCCCGATTCGTAGCATGAAACTAAGATTATCAACCCGTAAAGCACGCAAAATGATGTAAAACATGCAAGAAATATAAATCTAATAGAGAGTTATCAGTTGTGTTTCTGAAATAACCCCTTGTAAATTTTTTTTAGTCTGTTAGCCATAGTTTTTGTCACCAGCTTGTACAAAACTGTGCAAAGACTAATTGTCCTGAAATCAGCTGCCTTCCTAGTCTGTTTAATCTTTGGGATCAAATATAGGACAGTATGATTAATATCATTAGGATAAGTTAGACCATTGAGAATATTTGAAACATGGTTGAATACCTCATCACAAATAATGCTCTAGAATTGTTGATAGAAAAAAGCCGGGAATCCATCAATTCCTGGGGCCTCTGAAGGAGCCATTTGTTTAAGACTTTCTTCCACTTCGTTCCTCGTGTAGTCCATACCAGATCCGTTGAGCCTCAGGAATTTGGTTGGTGGTATATCGAGAAGAGTAGATACATCTTCCTCTGATGGATTATTAGACGTGAATAATCCTTTGAAGTACTCTTGGAGTGTCTCAATCACTTCTGCGTCGTCCGTTTTCCATACTCCATTGTAGTCTTCAATACCCGTTATTTGATTACGGGCTCTTCTTGCCGAAGCTTTGTGATGAAAAACCGTGTGTTTCAGTCTCCTTCAGGCAGCCATTGTATTCGGGAGCGTTGTTTCCATAGTTTCTCTTCCGCAATGAGCAGCTCATTGATTTCCTCCTTTATCTTACGTTTTCGCTCCAAAAACCTCTATTTTTGACTCCTCGTTTCAAGTTTCCCAAGCTCGGTTCTAGGCCTTTTCAATTTCTGTTCCACATTTCTGGAAACATTCTTCTCCCATTGACAAAGGTTCTGACCGATCTTGTTCCATGTCTCTATACAATCATGATCGGGACCTTCTCTCCAGTGGTCTTCAATGACCTGTTTTATATCTTGATTTCGGAGCTAGCATGCTTCAAATTGAAAGCGTTTTTGGCCAAGGTTTTTAGAGGTTGGATTTCGTCGGAAAAAAATTTCCACAGGGTTGTAATCCGAGGTCGTTGTGACCAAGTTGTTAACCCTGGCATTGCCAAATTTGGTGTGCCATTCCAAATTTACAAAAGCTTTATCAATCCGTTCGCGGATAAAAGTTTCTTCATCGTGATTATTGCTCCAAGTAAAAGGACAAACATGAGACCCCAAGTCTTGGAGATCTTAAAAGTCAATCGCTTCACGAAAATCTTCTATTTGTTTGAAGTTAACCTTTCGACCTCCTTCTTTTTTCTTCATTGCTACTAATAGCTTTTAAATCCCCTACCACCTGCCAAGGAATAGAGTTCATAGACTTTAGCAGCTTCAGCAACTCCCAAGAGTTGTGGCGTTCCGATCGGATTATATCGCCATAAAAACAAGTAAACGTCCAAGGGTCCCCTCCCTCAGTCGTATCCACATTGCACTGGATGTGGTAAATAGACACGGATCGTACCGTAATCAATACCTCCTCTGTCCATAGGAGAGAAAGTCCCCAGCTTCTTTCTATGATGTCGACGTAGAAAGAATGTTGCAAACCTAACCTGTCTTTTACTTCTTCCATCTCTTCACCTTATCGTATAGTCTCCAAAAGGAAGACTTTATTAGGACGCTTATCCTTAAACAAATCGGACAAGGCGTGAACGTTTCGAAGGATCCCAAGCCCTCGAACGTTCCAACAAAGGATACTCATTGCTCTAGGCAGTGGTGCTCTGCACCCACTGCCTCTGGTTTGTTGATTGGACTGTTCTCAAAATCCATGCCTTCCTTATAAATGATCACATCTTCTATCACTGCAGCCAGATTATTCACATCCACTTGGGATAGATCCTCCGCCTCCATAGCACACTATTTTTTTTGGGTTTCCCCTGTCAGTTCCTTCATCTCTCTGTTGATTGGGAGTGACGATTTCATCTTTGCAAGAATCTTTCTTCCCTTGTTCTCCGTCTTCAGTTGATTTCACGGAACTTTCCCCTTCTGTCTCTCTTTATTGGGGGTTTTCCAGCATAAAAAGAGACATTAGGGGGTAAAGGTGCCAATACCAAAGTATCCTTGGAAAATCCTTTCGAATGCTGCGGGATAACAAGGATCTTTTCCAAATTCAAATTTGGACCAACGCCTCCTTGACAGTATCCTGTGATTTTTTCGACCCTCATTCTTCGTTATCCTTTGGCAACCATTTTGACTTTCCTTTTCCATTGGTCCTCGGTGCTCTGACCGTCTTCTTCGATTTCTCCGGTTTTTGTAGGTCTTCCTTTTTCTCCGATGAACTGGGCCAATCTTTTTTACCAGAGGCGGACTAAGATTTTTCTGTTTTTCTAACCTTCTTACGATTTGAGAGGAGCCATTGACCATACTCTCGATGGCTATGATCCACTGGTTGAGTGGGTTTCTTTGGACTGCATGTTTGGGTATGGACAACACACCCGCACCACTCAAAAAAGGCTGGTAGCTTCTCGTACTTAAAATGAGCCCAAATGGACTCACCATATTCAATATCCACAGCTCCTCGCCTCGGTAGGGGTTGATTAGTCAGCATGCGAACACATACTCTAATGAATCTGTCACTTTCAGGACCTTCTTCCCATGGTTCCACTGCATAAACTTCTCCAATGGTAGATCCAATAATCTCCCCCACTTCTTTATTGATTAAGTGGAACGCGAGACTCCAGATCTCGACCCATATAGAGATGTTGTTGAAAACCACATCCTTGGCTTTCTTCCCCAGTGTCCAATCTTTTAGCAGCAGCAGTTGATCATCGAACACCCAGGGGCCTCCCCTCTTGGCTCGATACAAAGAATCTTCATTTTCGAACATGAAAATGAATTTTTTTGGCTCGAGATCAATAATACAGAGTTCTTATTCTTCAGGACACCACAATCTATTGAAGAGATCCTTCATGAAGACTCCATTTATGATCTTGTCCCCAATAAACATGCCAATCAGACAAAAAATCAAAGCTCCCAAGATCCCTTTTGTAGAGATCCTTCCCAATCTTTATTGACTTCATCTCCCGATCGTATAGATGAATCTTCTTAAACCATCCTTGGGAAATCCGCTTCCATGATGAATCCCGAACTTTCTCTCTCTAGACTAGAGAGAGAACCCAAGACATGAATTCCCTGGGTTTAACAAGACACTTTTGTAATAATATATTTAAAAGAGTAAATTTCGTAATAAAATATCTTAGCAGTCACTTTTTTTATTCTTCACTCTTTTACGATAGTAAAGATGTGAAAAATCAAACAAGACAAAAAAAAATTGTACAGAGGGAGTCAGTAATTAAGCCTTTCTTTGTTAACAAAGATGAAATCACATATCACCTTTTACAGCTGTACATTAGACCGGTATTCTAAGCAAAACAAAGAAGATTTAATTATATGCATTCAAGTCCCGCAATAGCCAAACATTATCAATCTTTATATTTTACATTATAGAGAATGATAAAACGAACATAGTAATATTGCACAATGGAACAAAATCATGCTTATGATCTTCAATAACATACGCCAATCAATGCGCTATAGTTTGGAACAATCTGTTGGTTTGAAAGAAAGCTTGTTCGCCACAATATCGTAACCTACCACGAAGTTAACTTGCAACCTGTTCCCGAGAATGCGCAAACCACTATCAGGTAAAATACCTAGACACAATAATCCATCCTCGGTCTCCGTGAACGCATTATTCTGTGGTACCTCGATTGCACCTCCGGTGAACTGTAACGTTATGGCCGGTCCGTCCAATTTTACGGTTTTATAGTAGCATAACGAGAAGACACCTTGTGGGTCAGGGATTGGCTTTGATTTAATGGTATTTTTCAACTCGCTTTCCAAATCAGCGATGAGTGCGTCGGGAAAGAAGCTTAAAGTCGTCCCGGAGTCGATTATCACATTACCCTCGTGGACTTGATATATCCCCGACGTTGTTGTGGTTCTATACGGCAACGTCTTGCTTCCAAGTTTGATGCTTTCTAGTGTAAGAAAGTAGGAATCAGGATCTTCGGGTCGTTTTACTATGGGAGTTGTCACAGTCCCAGGTCCCGACACAATTGCATCGTCGCCAAAGCTAATTTTACCCGACTGTTTAGATTTTGGGTCTCTGTTAGTGAAACAGTACGAGAATTTCCCATTGATGGCATCGTTCAATTGGTTCGCGAAAGATCCTTTTCCAAATCCCAGGCCGATAACGCCAGTCTCCTTGCTCGTGTACAGGCCTTGGTCTTTGTGTCCACAGCCAAAAATAAGGTCCGGCACCGAGGTATTCCCAAAAGTGAATGTTTCCATAGCGATTTCTCCGGCGGAAGAAGAGCCGTCAGCGTAAGACGCTCGGTATTGGCAGTTATTGCCATTGCCGACGCAAGAAGTGCTCACTAGGGAGAGGGTTGTGCAGGTATCGGACGAGCATAACACCGGCTTATATGTCGATGATTTATTTGGATCGAACAAAGGGTAATTTTGCTTGTAGCAATCATCACATAGAGAACATTGTGTCCATGACAAGTCGCTACCGGTATCAATTATGCCATAGACCGGAGAAGGTGGTGTTCCAATGGACAATTTCATGATGTATACAAATTCCGCTGGAAGAACTGGGACCTGTAGACGTTTTTTGGACTTTGAAGCTGCTTTCCTCAAGTAAGCGGCACGGGAATATGAGCGAATGACGGCATCTCTTAGACAGTCAGAGTGGGTTTTGGATGCGTTATACATTGGGGATAGGGGGGAGTCGCGGTGGATGAGATCAACCGTGAAACCGCTAGCAGATAAAAGATGTGAGAGTTGAATGAAGCAAATGACTAGAAAAGAATGGAAGAAAGAACATGGTTTCACCATGGTTGCCTCGATTCAATTGAGAGATAAATGATTTTGAGCAATGAAGGAGAATATTGAAGGTTGGCAGTATTCATTACAAATATATTTTGGGTAAGTTCAATAGAAAAGGTTTATTGGTCCAGGTCGTATTTCAAATTAGAATTTATTATTTAAAGTGATGCTAATTGAAATAAAATTAAATGGTATCAATTTGAATAGTTAAGTTCTTAAATGCAATTAAATTAGTACATCTGGAAATAAACAAGTTCGTATTTGAAGTCATTGATCAACATTATTATTGGTCCACGTCGTATTTAAAATTAGAATTTACTATTTAAAGTGGTACTAATTAAAATTAAATTAAATTCTATCAATTTGAATAGGTAAGTTCTTAAATGCAATTAATTAGTATCACTGTAAATAATCAAGTTGGTATTTCAAATCATTTCAAAAAAAAAAAAAGTTCGTTTTTCAAATAACACGTCAATCAATGAATTACAGCCACCTTACAAGGTAAAAGATAACATGAGCTATAACCAATATCGTGGAAAGCCCATGTCCATCCAAAAAAACTATTCACTTCGTCCCGGAAACACAATCGATATCATATTTTTAACTTTTGTTTGCTTACGGACTGTTTTGATTGATTTGTACCGTTTCGGCCTTAAAACGAAGTATAAAAGGTACCGGGAAATACCGAGCTGAAATTGAGTGTGTGCCGGTATGTCTCAGCCGATGTAGGACGTCTCGGTGTCTTTCGAATGGTTTTAGCGAATTTCGGGTTGATTTCGGTTAGGGATTTAGTTTGTAATTTAAAAAAGTTTTGGGACCTTCACATAAAAGTAAACAAAATATACATCTATGTTGATTTTCGCGATTAGTAGTTCTCTAAAGATTTTTTTTTGTTCACCCAATCATTGCATACTGTGTTTTATCGTTTTCAGTTCTAATATTTTCAGTCAATGAGATTTAAATTCAGAATTTCGTATTATATGGTTGCTCAAGAAATGGAGAAATTACCGGCCGTAGTTATTGTTGTGTACAGAGAAAGATAGAGGATGGATCCTTTGTATGTACCTGTTACAGACTAGAGCAACCAACGATACACAAAGATAAAGGAGAGTAAGAGAATAAGTAATCAAGGGGCAAGAATAAGCCAAGCCTGTTATCTGAAAGAGAGACCGTAAGCAAGAGGGGTGATGATAAAAAGATTCAAGCATCTATTAGAGGAAGACCCTCATATAAATACTAGTCTTTGGAAAACCGTTATGAATAGTTATACAACCGCATGGGGTGGTTATATAACTGCCTCGCACTACAATTGTATGAGCATGTTTGGTTCCAGCTTAAAATCTCAATAATCTAATGAAAATAATATGGGCTGAATAAGCTGGATTGAATTATAATCTGAAAACTGTTTGGTATTCGTTGAAAATCTGAATTAAAGTTTAAGTACATTTCGTAACACTTGTCTTTTACAATTCAAATTACAATATTATCCTTCTCTAAATTTTTATGCAAGTGTTGTTTTGGAGCTCCTGAAGTGTATTGTTATTCTTTACCTGGAGTGTATTGTTATTCTTTAACAAACTTTTTTGTTATTTTTACTTTTATTAAACAAAAATAAAATACAACACTAAATATAATAGTCCAAAATTAGTACAAGGCAACCGTTGTCTTGAAAATAAAAGTTCCAAAAGTGTAAATAAGCTCATATATGATTTCTCTTAACCATAACGAAATCAGCAACATATTGCGTTCTCAGCCGATGGTAGATGTCCCTGAAATTGTACACACGGGTAATGAACTGAGAAGGACAACGGTATTTTTGGTATTGAAAGATGAGAAACGAAGAAATGTAGGATTTTGTAGATTGTTTAATCTGCATATTTTTCAGTAGTTTAAGTTATAATCTGCCTCGAATAATCTACTAACCAAACTAGATGAAATTACATTGCATATTTTAATCTCAAAAGGAGATTAAAAGTTGAACCAAACAGGCACTATATCTAGTTTATTGTGTAGTAGTAGTCTCAGACTATGAGCAGTTTTATCGAGAATTATGTAAAATTCAAACATGTATACATGTTTTACGGGTTATTTTACGAAATAATAATAATATGGTGTTGCTATGGTGCGGGAAAATTTTTAAGGTTCCTGGGGGCCCCAACTTTTTATTACTGTTTTGGACCAAAAGGTAGCTGGTTTTGCCTGTATTAACGAAAATACCTGCAAAACGACAAAAGTTCTCGCGGGTTGGGACAAAAACGGTGCGCCCGGATGGTCCGACTCGCCCAGTATTATGAAACAGGTTACAAATGTCATGAAATATTCAACGGTTCCATTACTGGTTTCTGAAATACGAAGTAGCTTTTATGAAATAAATAAATATTATTATAAAATATTATAGAGTGGATTGAAATGGATAATCCTGCACACATGTGAAGTAAATAATCGACATTTTTTATCAACGTTTGACATATTGGCACCAGTACTCGTCGAAATAGATGGGAAATATGTTAAGACACCAAAAACAATTTGATTACGAGAATGTTTGTCTCCATCTAAGCCGGATTACACATCATAACTACATCCCTACAGTAACTAGACTTTTACGAACACAAAGTAATGCCAATCAGTGCTCCACTGCCATCACGGAGGCATTGACTTGACAATCAAAAATTGCTAGGACATTGCAGGTGACAGTAACTGTCCCACAAAACCCACAAACTACCACCAAATGCGTCCTGGTCAGCAATGAATGCCCTGTCGAATCCAAGGCTTGCACACAAGTTCTTTGCCTTTTCCCAGGCGAGCCTTGCTTCCGTGATGAAAACAATGTTGGGATTATGCAACGCCATCTTGTCCTTGAAAATTTTCCAGAACCCAGTAGAGTCTGCTTCAACATGATTCCATAACAAAACTTTAATCGGATAGTTTACGGCGACCATGCGCGGCTCCGTTGGTCCCCCAACCACCAGCCAATTCTTTGGTAGTAGAGTGTGTATGTACACATCTGTGTACATGAAGTCCACAATAACACTAGCCTTTGGTGCAGCAAGGCACAACACCGAGACCTCTTCATCCTGTGCTGTAAAATGTCCCACCTAACACGGCGTAGTTAGTTTTTCCTCTATTGGACCTTGCCTCCTCTTCTTGCTTCGTCCATGATCCTGTAAAGGTACCACTTCTTTCATCGATTTTGCTTCTTCTTCGGCTACGATGGAGGTTAAGGCGTCCCGTGACATTAGTTTTCTCCACCCTGTTGCTCAGAATCCATTGGTCAATTGAGCGCACCTGTGGGGCTGTCATCTGAATCACGACTGAAGAGTTTTTTGTGTTTGGATATGGGATGAACGGAACCGCCTGGCACCATGATCCTGTCACAGATGCTCAACGAGGTTGGTGAGCCATGTTCAATCTGCGATATGATTTGATTGGGGTTTCAATGGGATTGAACACAACACTCCCGTCAATTTTTGTATATAACGACTTTACAGGACGGTTAATCCCATGAACACCCACGTGTTTTGTGTAGTGGAAGAGTTGGGTTGCTTACACGTTTTCACATGCGTGCTTAGATGGGGGTAGTGCACGCATAACAATGGTTCGTGGGCATGAATTAGTTTCAGATTCTAACTTCATTCAAAAAATTCAATCCTGATTACTAACGGTTTCGAAGTCTGACTGTAGATAATTTTAAATACCAATGGCAACACGCATGAATTCGTAATGTCGCCACTTTTTAAACGATTCAAAGCATGATATTGTAATGTTGATTCCAATATTGTAATGCATTTCTACGACTTCATCGTTGTCTTTTGTTTGACCTGTTTGTTGACTACTGGTTCGAAGCCAGGACCTCATGCAGCTACTTTTACATGCTCTACCACTTTGGCTAGCACCAATTTTCTATGATTTCGTAGTTAGAATACAACTCATTGAATGTTTTTGCAAATATAGGTAGGATTCTTCTATTGACAAATGTGGTGTGTCTTGACTTGTAATTGGTTCTTTCATCAATAAATTGTTTGGTTTGGCCGTGGACGTAGCTAGTCTCAAAAATAGTGAACCACGATATTCAAGTGTTCTTGATCTTACACATCAATAAATTGGTTCGGTTTGGTTTTTGATGTAGCTAGTCTCAAAACTAGTGAACCACGTCATCCATGTGTTCTTGAACTTAATCTTATTTTCCGTTGGATCCTTACACCATGTGTATAACAATCTCTCTAGTAATCAATAGATCCGTATCATCACGGCGTCTTATCACTGATAATATCGCGAGCTAAACATACTCATATAAAACACATTATAAACTACGTATGAAATAGACAATTCTCCCCGGAAATAGACAACATATACACATCAACAAGACTGTTTGTACTGCTATTTACAACCAGAAACCTTGTTGTTGGAATGAAACTGGTTGTGAATAAGCAGAATGTTTTGTATCATGCGTGATCGGTTTGTCCCACATCGGGATGGTGGACATGATGTCCATGGTTAATATAGTATGATTTGGGCCCTAACTCAAAAGGTTGACCTTTTGAGTAAATGGGTGTCCCAAATCATACTATGGTGCTCCTCTTTCGCGGTGCTTAATCTCCCTACACAGAATTGTTGTACTGAAATTCATTGATACCACAACGGCTGATATCGCCTCCGAAAAGTTTCCGAAAAAGAAGAAGAAGGAAAAAGCAGCTCACAAGGTCAGGGCGGTCACAGCCTCGCAGGACCACAAAACAAGGTCATAGGGAGGTCGCACGACCACTGATGCCCGTTGCACGAGCTCTGATCAAACTCGCTGGAGTGGGAGATCGCAGTACCTCAAACAAGGTTGCAGGTGAGGGAGATCGCAGGACCTCAAACGAGAAGCCGTTCAGTTCGTGCGACAAGGATCAGATGTTGTGCGATCTGCATCAGAGGTCGTGCTGGCAATTTTAGAATTGTTTCCTTGTATCTTTTTGGTCAGTTTTGGACGTTCCTTTGGGACCAAGCAAGCCTAGTGTTACGTTTTACCAAATGTGATAGTAATTGTAGACACTATCAAGTCTCAACACACACGAACACTGGGTTTTTAACCCAACACACACTTTGAATTTTCTTCTTTGATTGATTCATGATAAAATAATGAATATTCATCTGTTGAAATACGAACCCTAGATAGTTCGACCAAACGGGCTCGGCCCAGTCTACTAACTTACTAATAAACGACTAATTAAACTTGATTTATTATGTCACATTTTCTAGGGTGGTATTACTAGTCTTAGGAATATGGCCTTCCAAAGTGTCATAGCTTATTTAGTTGTGGGACTTGAACAAATTGCCATAGCTAATTTTTCAACTCAATTAATCAAATAAATCTTCTTCTCCTCTTTGATCCCAACAAAGAAACCCCCGTAAATTTCTTTTTTTTCAATTCCAAGTTCAGAGTTCGTGGGCCATTTCAAGTTCATCCAATGTACATATTTCATTCCTTCCTACTGGAAGATCTTTGTTGTTGGTGATTTTAGTGTCGTCAAACATTTTTGTTTAATTGGATTTACTTACGGCCAAATAGACATTGGCGTATAAATTGTACACGTTAGGAGGTGGAGTACACGCGTGTACACAAATATACTAATGTCTCGGACAACGGAAGTTCGGGGGCGCCGGGCTATAAACGCCGGGGGCAGGGGTTATAATCATCGGGAGCAGCGGTTATAACTATAACCACCAGTGGCAACGGTTATACCCACCAGGAAACGGTTATAACCGCCATTAACCGCCTGTCCACTTTCTATATGTTGGAAATTTGGTCGAATAAAGAAACAGAGAGAACTCCTCTGAGTTCGGAAATCCATAGCAAACACCATATTCATTATGATACAGTCTCTGTTTTATTCGATTATAGATTTCGCGCACAGTGCCGAAATACTTTAATTTGAAAGTGATCCCACGACTCAGAGATTATCCAGGCCTTTTGTTCTCGTTCTAAACACCCCAACTTCCTACATCTGTTCTGCCCTGGGCCACGTACCCCCAAAAGTCAGTGAACAATTTTGTCGTCGATCTTTAACGTACGAATGTGAGCTTTGACAGTGGTTGTGGCAGGGTTGAACAATCCCATACAATACTTGGCAAATTAACACAGCAAGTACCCTCTTGGGAACAAGTGTGAGACAAGCCAGCCCGATGTCAACCTTTGAAACGAAACTGTTTAATCTATATATTAATATATTCGCTACCGAAGGCTATACACGATATTTATCTGTAATATATTAATAGAGGTGTACAGTTAATGTGTCGACTGGCCACTCATGACTACGATTATTTGGAAAATTATGCTGTATCATGATGTAAAGTTTACAATAGACTGCATTTCTTCTTAATTGAGGATTGAATGGATCAAATCGACAAATAGTTTCACTAATTAACATAATGCTGACGAGAGATGTACAAGACTATCATTGCAAAAAGTGGAATTGAAATGGCAATTTATTTCGTTCAGTAATAGCAGGGCGAGATTTTGCAGATAGATAAAACAATAACCACTGCCTCCACAAACGTACCGGAATAAAAACTTCAAGTGTATTCGGAGTAAAATGTAATAACACCCACGATTTGAAGGCCAAATTCGGAGACCGTACATAATTAATAATCAAGGTTTACATAATTCATGACTGACTTAACTAGACAACAATCCACAAAAGAGAATTTACAACAAAAGATGGCTCTCCAACTGATAACGAATCTCACTTCTTAAGAGAAGCAACAAGTACGTAATTCCATCGCATTACCCCAAGCAAACCAATCATACGCCTGCGGGAGAATTAAATGAAGCAGAAGACCACATTTTAGATATGTTTTTGGTCAAATATTTTTTCAAGAACACATTCATAGATGTAACAACACAAAGAACTGAGATGTTCATAGCTATCACACGATGACAATATCAGACAATGAATGACCAAAATTCACTTAAGAATGTATTAGGGGATTTCAGGAGTGCAATTTGATAGCAGCTCGGTTAAATTATTTTGTAGCGATCTAAAATATGACCAACATTTTATAGAGTTCCCACAACTTTGTTTTTTAATAGAATTGCATCATAATCCAACGTCTAGCTGGATTCGAACCCGGGACAACTTCGTTTTTTAGAAACAAAAGTTTGCTCAATTTTTGATTCCATCAATGAGGATATTTTTTCTTTTTGAGAAATTGTTTTTGTCGTAACCGGGTTTGAACCCGAGACCTCATGCAGGGGCTTCCGCTGCAAATATGGACAGGGTATTTCAATGAGGAAATAATTGGTAATCATGACAGTTATGGCGGAGGTTGAAGTTTCTTGACTCAAATTGGATAGATTGCCATCCCTACTTTCCCCATCACCGCTTTCAGCCTTACCGACCACAAGACCACTGTTCTTGTTAGCAGTGTTTGTAGTTTCCTTTTTCTCGCAACACTGATCTCCCATAACGACAACCACTGCCACCAATAATTTATCGAAAACCAAAATGTATGAAGATTACAAGAATTGTGAGGATTTGAACTCTATTACAAAAATACAAGGAAAATCTGACATAGGAATCCATATGATTAAAAATACCTCCTTCAAAATTATGACAGAGAAATTCATATGAAGCCCTCAATCCAAAACAAAATGTCCATTTTAATTTTATCAGATTAATATGAACTAGTGAAGAATAAGATTCAACGTTTCGGCTACAAAACAATCACCGTGGCGTCAGTTTGAAGTGTCTGATAAATCATTAGTATTTTTGAATTTTTATTTAAGTCTTTATTTTTCCAATAGCTTCACAATATTTAATTTTCTTATTTGTGAAGTGTGTTTTTAAGATTTTTTTACACAATCTTTTACTATTTAATACTAATTTTGTGTATTATTATTTAGGTAACATAAATTTTGTTTTATTTTGATAGTTATGAAATTCATGATTTTGTGATAACTTTAATGATATGTTTTAAGAGGCCAGAAACAACATTATCCAAATTTGATGAAATTGTATTACAATTGGTGAAAACGGAGATTAAAAAGCTTTTTTTTGACCAAATATGGTAAAATGGTGTTTTTGAGGGTCACCTGTGGGAAGCCAACAATATTTTCCCACCAAATGTTGGATTTGGTGTAAAATTTGATATCATAAAAATTTCTCCTGTAGAAGATACTAAGAGCATCTCCAACCATAAGGGAGGAGGGGGAGGGGGAGGGGGAGGGGGAAAACCGTATAAAAATATGGACCATGTCAAACCATGAGGGGGGAGGGGGAGGGGAAAGGTGGGGGGAGAATTGTGACACCCCGCTCCCGCGACCCCGAATATTAACATAATTAAACGGGCACGAGGCGTCACACGCCACCAAGGCATACTCGCACCATGAGGATGGAAGTGAAAATATTTGGAATTTTCAAGGTTAACTAAAAAGTAGTGCGGAAGCTTATGAAAAAGGGGTCTTATATTCAAAAATCGTTTATTTTCAAAACTCGTCTTGTATTGAAAGTTTGAGAATTTTATAAATAAAACTTTCATCCATCCTCTATGATACTCATCGATCTCAGAGTCAAGTCCTTCAGAGTTAATTCACGGTTACACATAAACCATTCACAAAAGGGCCACAAATACAACTCCAAAAGTTGAGTTAACAAATCACGGGATATCCCCTCATGCGGTAACACATTCCCGCTACCAAAAGATGACCATACATAGTCTCCAACAAGTGTATGCTAGTTCTCCAAGAGTTACTTATAGAAAGACACCAAGTACTACTATATATACATGAGACAAGAAAGTCTTAGACACAACTAGCACAAAGCATGAAATATCCACAGCATGATATGGCATAAGCAACTAAGTAGCTTGGTTACTTGGCTCGGTCCTCTCCTTTGAACCTGAAAGAGCGGTCATTTAAAAACCGGTCAGACTGCGACGTCTGGTGAGCACGTACTTACCATTTTGTTAGGTTTAGAAATATACAATATATAAAAGTTTCAAATGCCATGGTAAAATTGTTCCAGACATGCTTGCTTCACAGTTCAAACATAGATAAAGAGTAATAAAACAACATAAGTTAAGCAAGCATTCAAGTAAGTAAACATGTAGAGCATTTACTTCAAAACACTTCGGTCCTCGACCCCTCCACAACACCACTTTGAGCCCTCGGCTCCTTTCATTCAAGTATTTTGGCCATTAAAATCTCATTTGTGACACTAAGTCATAAACATGGCGAGTCCGTGTAGAAACGCTACCTCGGACAAAACATATTCGACAAGTCATGACAACGCACGTGTTAACGGCTCATCCCATATTCTATCCCTGGGACAGGGTATCGACCTCCGGTCTATGTCCCCGCACCGGGTGGGTACTGTCCGGTGTATATCACCCACCGTTAGGGTACTGTACCGGTATATATCCCCCAACCGTTAGGGTACTGTCCAACAGTGTCATTTAGGCAAACATCTTGGCCAAACATTTATAAAACATACCATGGACTTTCAGTTTAGCAAATAACATTTATAAACATGCTTTAAAACATGGGCTATATCTCCAATCAAAAGATACAAATCACCAAGTTATCAAACACACATTCCACCATTCATAAGTATCAAACATCACCCTCATAGCCCACAAACAGTTAATATATGAAAATATCACTACCAAAATGTTGGGTAAGTACTCACCTCGGGTTCTAGCTTATTTAACCCTTACTAGCTACCAATACCGGAATCCAAGTGCAACTCTAATGACGAGGCTCTACAAATAATAAGACCAAGCTAACATTACGACAAGTGCACTATAAGGGGCTAAAAGTTTACCATGACGTGGTTATGAAGACCTTCTAATATTAATCGACAATGGCATGTTGTTTTCTAAAGTAGCACATGCCACTAGACGAGAAATGAAATTTCCGATTTGACACACTTTACAAAAACTAGAATTATGAATGATATACAACTTATTTTGGAATGAAACAAACTGGAAATGAAACTAGACACATAGAGCTTCGAATCGGTATAAGATAGAGCAAAATACAAGCTTGTATGAGGGAGTATGACTTCACAAAGTTGAGTGACTAAATCTGCCCGAACCCAGTTCCAGCCCAGACTTAGTTTACAAGAATTCTCATTACAGAAAATAAATGATGAATTTGGGCTTGAAACCAGCTGGAGATGAAAGTATACACAAAGGGCTTGAAAGCGATATAAGGTAGAGCAGTATACAAGTTTTTATGAGTGAGATGTGGCCTCTCAAATTCAGGTTACAAAATCTGATGGAAACTGAGTATCAAAACGAGAAAACTTCTTTTAAATCACAAGATCCTCAAGTGAATATGTGAAAGAACTTCATTCATGGTCAAATAATATATGAAAGAGACACATGCAAGTCCAAATACAGCACATAGGCCTTAAGAATGAGCAAAAACACATGATTTGAATAGGTAAGAAGGATGATAGAGAGAGATCAAGAACAACTCTCATCCTTTAAGACAATATCTTTCTTCTAAAACTTCATCCAAGAGGATGAACCCATGAATCTACAAGAAGATGCAAAAATAAACACATACAAGGACATTTTCAGATAATCTACTATGGAAAAGGACATTAGAACCAAGAATATACAAAGATCAAAGATTAGATCAATGATTTACCTCAATGTTCAAGATTGGTGAGCAAAAGAGTGATTGTGATCTCAGATCCTTGGTTAGGATGAAAAAATAACTCTCCACCAAGGTTTTATCTAGCTTGGAGACGAATTTTAAATACTTTGGATGTTAGAATATGAAGTTTTGTTGAGGTCTTGGCACAAAAACGGGATGAAGTTCTTTTGAGAGAAAATAGAACTTCTAGTGACTTTGAGAGAGATAATGGGTGTGAGAAAATGATGATGGTGAGTTGAACAACAAGCTTTATAGATGCACAAGGGATTGGGTACATTGGTCACACAACACATGTTTGCAAGGAGTGCACTAGTGTAATCAAACTAGGCTCAAATAACACAACAAAAGATGACACACTTTACTAGCTCCAAATGATTTAAATACGAGGAGTAACATTGAAAAAACAAACTCTAGGGTTGATAGTTATCCAAATCCCACAAGTTTTACATCCATAGAATAGGAAAATACCAAGTTTTGGCCATGATTTGGTGGCTCCCTTTCTCAAATCCGGGAATGCACTAGAAAGTTTTGGTTCAATGAACAAGATAGCTTGGGAAGAGTAAAATTAAAACAAATCTATGGTGTGCAAGGCAAGTAGTCATGATGGGTCATTAGCATGCCTAATAATAGGTAATTATGGATCTACTTCCCCCACTACACTTGGTGTACATGCAAGATGAACAATACGGTAACAATACTCTTCCACATACAAGAAATACGTATATACCAAAATTGCACTTCATAACAAATAAGAAAGGGACGACATTAAAACTATAGGGGACTAATATGAAATCCCACGTCCCAACTTAATTAGAAGAAAAATCCTATTAAAAGGTCATAAACGAGCTCCAAATAATTCTTAAATGGGTTTAATTATGCGGGATGTCACTTAGAAACTCAAGACAAATCAACTATTTTGGTGGGAGGAGAAGAAGACTTCTGTCTATTTCTTCACTTGAATAAAGACTTACGTACATGGATATTTATAGGACTCAAGTGTCTTGTACTTGGTACTACTTTCCACCCACTAACAACTGGCGATATTAACTTGGTCAAACCTTCTTGAACCAAGTCCCACAAATAGGGCACTTTGAAATCCACATTCTAGAGACTATTAGTACCATACTAGAAAATGTGACATAAAAAATCAAGTTTAATAACGTCCTACCAATTATTCAAGTACCAATTCGATTACAAGTATGTGACTAACGGTTTATTTAAATAGTTCTACAGAAAAGTGGTTGCATTATATATAAGCATGTTAGATGAGCGTTGCATCCAAACATAGATCGACAGGGCCGTCTCTAGCGTTTTGGGGCCCCGAGGCGAGCATTCAATTTGAGCCCCCCCAGAGACCTTCTTCACATATTTTATATTGCATATTTATTTTTATAAGAAATAAATATTTGTTCTTGCTTTTATAGATGTAAATGTGCTAATGTAATTATCATATTCAAACTATTGACGATAAATATAACATAAATTATATGTACAATTACTAAAATACCCCTAGATTTTAAAGAATTTGGGGCCCAAATTTTTGGGGGGCCCGAGGCGGCCTCAACCGCCTAGTGGTAGAGACGGCCTTGTAGATCGAACATATTGATAAGAAGCAACTCACAAATCATGAGTTGGGAGATTTATCCTAGGTTATCTCAGCAAAAGCTGCAGCGTTTACATACATTCGCAATTTATATTACATCAAGAAGCTAATACACAATAGTTAGGTACTACTTTAGTCGATTTTAGTCAGAAGAACAGAAATGAATAAAAATTTTCTTTCAATCAACTGCTACAAAATGAAGCAGATGAACAAACCTTATACAAGGGGATAAAGGAAGAGTAATATTGGCCAATAACAGAGAGAAAAGTGTCTCATATCAGATTACAAGATAAAGAAAAATAGAAAGAAAAAAAAAGATATTGACTAATTACATTTACAGCTAAGAGGCATGGTGAAACGGCAGACACTCCACTTGGTCCTTCACTGTAAATACTTATTTTCTATCTTATAAAAAGAGAAGCAGACAGAAGTGAGCTTATTATAAATAAGACCCAATCTCACAGAAAAATATTTCAATAAAGCTCTTCGTCATCTTTGAACGAGTAGGAGGGAGAGAGTGATCATCTCTTTTCTTCCATTCTTCCATATCGGTTATATACTTCATTTCAATAACAAGTTCCTCTAAATTCCTGGCAATCATCCGTTTCAAAATTTTGAATTTTTTTCTTGGCTTGCTCAATTTCTCTTTCAGCCATATCTCTCATTTCTGATACAGGCAAGTTGTCTCTCCTTTGCCTGTAGCTGCAGCAATTTAGTGGTGATGGATTAGTTGCTAAGCTTGTCATGCCAGTTAGAGGGTGAGTTTGGTAAAATTTTCTCTGATGGAAAAACAGGTGTTTAGACAAATGGTGGTTTTTTTGGTTTTTGCAGGAGATTATGTTTAAACCATTGTGTTTGGTGATAGTTTTAATCTATATAAAAAACTGAAGAAATGTCATTGGTAGTGTTTTTTAAACTAGATGCAGTAGATTAAATGACTAATGTACACTTCAATTTTACTTTTTTAACAAATGCACAAAGAACAAATCCACGACAAAAGTTTTCAACTTTCAGAGAGTCAAGGGTTTTCTTGAAACAAATTCAAGAACAAATTCACAGTATTTCGATCAAAGAAAAATTAATTGTTATTTTAATAAAATAAAAAGTAAGTACCAAACAATTTAATAGACAGTTGTTATGAGATTTAACGCATCAAAAAATTATTTTTTCATTCTTGAAAATTAAACAAAATAAATTAAAGACTTCACAATTTTTCGATTACAGCAAAATTCAAGACGAATTTTATGAAATTTAAAACATGAGCAGTGGGTAAAAAATAGGACAATTAACCAAAAATAATAGCACCACAACAAGAGACTCCTATTTAATTCTAATATTTTTATGATTGCGAATTATTTGAGGAAAAAGTGCACTGGTTATGCCACATTGTAATGCTGATATGAATGACCCAAGGGTGACTTGAAAATATCGAAAAACGTGAGGGCAAAATAGTACTTACAACAACTCAGAAAATAAACTGAATACAAAAAACTACCAAAAGTTGGTTTTTTTTCCACAAAGAAAAAGTTGAAAAATCTGGATTTTGGTAACTCACTGACTTTTTAGTCATAGAGGTAATTAAAAAGATTGTACAAATTTTTTTCTATACTTTTGGCATAACTTTTTTCCTAAAAAAACGCAATTCTAGCATAATTCAGACTATACATTTTTATATGCGATGTTCTTATAATTTGGGATCAACCTTTTTTGTGGTGTTCTTTCTTTAATTTATTATTTTTACAAATTGAAGCCAAATTAACTATTTTTGTTGAATTTAAGTATGAAAATTTGATTTTCCGGGTGTCAAAATAAATTCAACAAAAAAAGTTAATTTGTTCTTCAGTTTTTTACTTTCATGAAATCTTTGAAGCTCATGAATCGTGAACTTTTTATATTGCATTTGTTCTTCCTGCATCTGGAAAAGAAAAATAAGTGGAGGGCATATTTGTCATTTAATCTACATAATCTATTTTAAAAACCACTAGCAAACACATTTCTCCAGTTTTTAATCTAGTTTGAAAACCACTACCAAACACATTGGTTTAAACAGAATCTCTAAAAAACCAAAAAAAAAATCCACAACAATCTAAAAGCTTGTTTTTACACCATAAACCATTCTACCAAACTCACCCTGAGGATGGTTTTCAGTCTGCAAGGTAGCTGCGGTCACATCTAAAGAAAGTTTATAACCGGGGAAAGGAGCTGAAGGATATCTGTCTTGGTTTTCCATTGTAATTCTGTAGTAAGGTAGTGTAAACTCAGAATTATAGGCTAATGCGTGAGGCAAATTTAATCGAAATTATATCATACAGTTACGATCAATGTCAATTTTTAATAGGAGTACTAATTATTGAGAGCATCCACAGTTGCGTAATGTACATCAAATATATAATTAGGTCCATTTCTAAGTTTGTTGGTAATGTTTTCGTGTTTTGCTCCAATAGTGCTAACCAAATATTTGTCATATGTATTTTTTATTTTTAATAAACCTTATTAAATTTAATTTGAATACATAGAAAACAAGGTGGAAAGAAATCAGGGAACGTGCAGAGATTTTAGGGAAAAACAGATCATGGCCAAAATCATGGAAACATATTTCGGATAGGAAACATTTTCTCGCAAGATGCGGCGAGCGCAATTCAAGCTCAACAAAATACTACAACACAATTTAGCAAGTCTACTGAAGTAATTTAGCTAGCTATTTTGGTATTAACCGCTTTTTGGCTAATCTACTGTGGATGCTGCGATGCTGGGAAATGCGAAATAGCAAAAAGCTATGCAGATTAGTTATTAGCTGGAAAACATTTCATATGATCACTGCGCTTGTGACAATGAAGTACACTTGAATGTAAACTTGGTTACATTTTAATTCTAGGTTTCTATAATTCTAGGTTGCATAAGAAATACCACTCTCTCAGGTTTTCCTCACCATCCTGATTTTCCACACTGTATAATTGGGTCACAATGACTTGATGATTTGGATAGCAAAATGATGAATTTTGAAATAAAATTTTCATTAAGTTGTAGAGTACATAGAGTAAAGTTTCTCTACAAAGAGGTTAAAAAACTATCATAAAATTGCATCCGTTTGCTACCAAAATCACCCAGTCTAAATGAACTAGATAGGAGTAAAAAGTCAGGATTGGGAGAAGAGCTGAGACGACGTGGTAACAAAAATCGGTACATATACCAAGTAAAATTGATAAAGCTATTGAGTAGGTTTTCATCAGAAAAAGAATTGAGACGATACTTACAAGAGCAGAGCAGATGGTTGCCTTGGATGAACTGATTTATCGATTTGGAAGGAAGAGATTGATGGCGCCTGTAAGAAGAGATAAGCACATAGTAACAGCGGCAAGATTGGTGCAACAAATGTGGAGAGCGTTTCTGAGAAGGTAGATCGTGAGTGGAAGGTAGAAAAGCTTTTGTTTTCTTGACAAAGACAGGATGGTGGAAAGGGAAAGGTTTTTGGGTTGAAAGTACGGAGGGTTGCAAAATGGCGATGGACTTTTTTTTAAAGTAAGGTGGTGCCTTGTTGATACGGCTTCAAAAAGACCATCCATTAGTTATATAGGGTCGAGGAGAAAGAAACGCTGTCATAATTAATTTGAAATGAGTACCAGTATTAGCTTCAACGAGTGTAAGAATCAATGGGGTTCCACCTTTTTTTTTAACCTACACGGTGGTAGGGTAGTATAACCCCGCATTTTATTAAAGCAAAGATATTCGGGCTCCAACCCATGGAGTACAACGTGGGGTTGGGGGGGGGGGGGGGTAGGGGGTGGGGGGGGCATGAACCTGACCCACTATAGAAAAGAACACCCTCAAGATCTAGCACATCCTGCCTCCACAAACTACGAATGTTTGAAGGAAGCTCTACCTAATACAGGAAACTCTCAAAATATGAACAAACATGACCATAAGTCGCGAGAGCATCTGCAACCATTTTACCTTCCCTATGAGTATGCTTAAGCGAGGCTCCAAATAAGAGAGCACGACAAGCCAAGTTAGTGGGGAAGATCCGCCAAGGAATCATCGCGGTCCCTCTAATTGCCTTGATTACAAGAAGATAAATGCCAAAAATACTATCTAAGGTGAGACCATGGAAATAAGCAACATTCAAACCAGCTAGAAGGGCATTGGCTTCCGCCTCGATTGAATAAGTATGTCCAAATTTGAAAGAATAAGCAGTAATACATCTACCTTCATGGTCGCAAAAAATACCTCCCCCATGCACCATTCCCAAGGCGACATGACCCATCAAAGTGAAGTTGGGCTATTTGACCAAGAATCGACCTCGTCCACCGAACCCAACGTCCCCTCCTTTTCTGAGTTGGAAAGTAGGGGAGCCGCAACTGTGACAAGGTTAATCAATCCACCAAACACAAGTCTCAAGTAGGGGTGAACATAAAGAAAATCTCCCTCAACCACCTCAAGTGTTGGTTTGGCCTAGTGGTTAGAGGGTAACACTATTTGGGTGGTAGGTTCCAGGTTCGAATCTCACAAGGGGCATTTTTTTCAGAAAAAATGTAGGCCTTCTGGCTCAGTTGTTAAAGGCTTCAAGCACTCCACTATTGGCTTCAGCCACGCGTGTTCGAATCTCCTCCAGCACATGGGGTTCCACCTCAAAACCAATTGGCAATGAGGGGAGTAGCCCATAAAACTTATTAATTCTTTTTATTCTTCTTGAATGTCCGATGTGGGACTTCTCAACACGCCCCCTCACGTGGGGCACTCTTTAGCCTACAACTTGGATCTTTTTCTGCGGTTGGCGGTGAGCACGTGGGTTGTTAGACCATTCACGTGTGTGAACGTGGCTCTATACCATGTAAGAAATCCATGGGGTTCCACCTCAAAACCAATTGGCAATGAGGGGAGTAGCGGAGAAAACTTATTAATTCTTTACTTCTTCTTGAATGTCTGATGTGGGACTTCTCAACATGCCACCTCTCGTGGGGCATTCTTTAGCCTACAACGTGGATATTTTTCTGTAGGTGGCGGTGAGCACGTGGGTTGTTAGACCATTCACGTGTGTGAACCTGGCTCTGATACCATGTAAGAATCCATGGGATTCCACCTCAAAACCAATTGGCAATGAGGGGAGTAGCCCAGAAAACTTAATAATTATTTTTCTTCTTCTTGAATGTCCGATGTGGGACTTCGCAACACGCCCCCTCACGTAGGGCATTCTTTAGCCTACAACATGGATCTTTTTATGCGAGTGGCGTTGAGCACGTCGGTTGTTAGACCATTCATGCGTGTGAACCTGGCTCTGATACCATGTAAGAAGCCGTGAGGTTCAACCTCAAAACCAATTGGCAATGAGGGGAGTAGCCGAGAAAACTTATTAATTCTTTTCTTGTTCTTCAATGTCTGATGTGGGACTTCTCAACACGCCACCTCAAGTGGGGAATTCATTAGCCTAAAACGTGGATCTTTTCCTGCAAGTGGTGGTGAGCACGTGTGTTGTTAGACCATTCACGTGTGTGAACCTTGCTGTGATACCATGTAAGAATCCATGGGGTTCCACCTCAAAACCAATTGGCAATGAGGGGAGTAGCCGAGAAAACTTATAAGTTCTTTTCTTCGTCTTTAATGTCCGATGTGGGACTTCTCAACACGCCCCATCACGTGTGGAATTCTTGGCCTACACAACGTGGATCTTTGTCTGCGGGTGACGGTGAGCACGTGGGTTGTTAGATCATTCACGTGTGTGAACCTGGCTCTGATACCATGTAAAATCCGTGGGGTTCCACGTCAAAAGCAAGCAATGAGGGGAGTAGCCTAGAAAACTATTAATTCTTTTTCTTCTTCTTGAATATCCGATGTGGGAATTCTCAACACGCCCCCTCACGTGTGGCATTCTTTGGCCTACACAATGTGGATCTTTGTCTGCGGGTGGCGTTGAGTACGTGGGTTGTTAGACCATTCACATGTGTGAACCTGGCTTTGATACCGTGTAAGAATCCATGCAGTTCCACCTCAAAACCAATTGGAAATGAGGGGAGTAGCCCAGAAAACTTATTAATTCTTTTTCTTCTTCTTGAATGTCCGATGTGGGACTTCTCAAGACGCCCCCTCACGCGGGGCATTTTTAGCCTACAACGTGGATCTTTTTCTGCGGGTGGCGGTGAGCACGTGGGTTGTTAGACCATTCACGTGTGTGAACCTGGATCTGATACCATGTAAGAATCCATGGAGTTCCACCTCAAAACCAATTGGCAATGAGGGGAGTAGCCGAGAAAACTTATTAATTCTTTTCTTCTTCTTGAATGTCCGATGTGGGACTTCTCAACATGCCCCCTCACGTGGGGCATTCTTTAGCCTACAACGTGGATCTTTTTCTGTAGGTGGCGGTGAGCACGTGGGTTGTTAGACCATTCACGTGTGTGAACCTGGGTCTGATACCATGTAAGAATCCATGGGGTTCCACCTCACAACCAATTGGCAATGAGGGGAGTAGCCGAGAAAACTTCTTAATTCTTTTCTTCTTCTTGAATGTCCGATGTGGGACTTCTCAACACGCCCCCTCACGTGGGGCATTCCTTAGCCTACAACGTGGATCTTTTTATGCAGGTGGCGGTGAGCACGTTGGTTGTTAGACCATTCACGTGTGTGAACCTGGCTCGGATACCATGTAAGAATCCATGGGGTTCCACCTCAAAACAAATTGGCAATGAGGGGAGTAGCCAAGAAAACTTATTAATTCTTTTTTTCTTCTTGAATGTCCGATGTGGGACTTCTCAACACGCCCCCTCACGTGTGGCATTCTTTGGCCTACACAACGGGGATCTTTGTCTGCGGGTGGCAACGAGCACGTGGTTTGTTAGACCATTAACATGTGTGAACCTAGCTCTGATATATACCATGTAAGAAACTATGGGATTCCACCTCAAAACCAATTGGCGGTGAGGGGAGTAGCCCTGAAAACTTATTAATTCTTTTTCTTTTTCTTGAATGTTCGATGTGGGACTTCTCAACACGCCCCCTCACGTGTGGCATTCTTTGGCCGAAACAACGTGGATCTTTGTCTGCGTGTGGGGATGGGCATTTGGGTTGTTAGACCATTCACGTGTGAGAACTTGGCTCTGACACCATGTAAGAATCCATGGGGTTCCACCTCAAAACCAATTGGCAATGAGGGGAGTAGCCCAGAAAACTTATTAATTCTTTTTCTTCTTCTTGAATGTTTGCCCCCTCACGTGTGGCATTCTTTGGCCTACAACAGGGATCTTTGTCTGCGGGTGGCGGTGAGCACGTAGGTTGTTAGACCATTCACGTATGTAAACCTGGCTCTGATACCATGTAAGAATCCATGGGGTTCCACCTCAAAACCAATTGTCAATGAGGGGAGTAGCCCTGAAAACTTATTAATAATTTTTCTTCTTCTTGAATGTCCGCCCCCTCACAGGTGGCATTCTTTGGCCTACAACATGGATCTTTGCCTTTGGGTGGCGGTGAGCACGTGGGTTATTAGACCATTCACGTGTGTGAACCTGGCTTTGATACCATGTAAAAATCCATGGGGTTCCACCTCAAAACCAATTGGCAATGAGGGGAGTAGCCCTGAAAACTTATTAATTCTTCTTCTTCTTCTTGAATGTCCGATGTGGGACTTCTCAAAACACCCCATCACGTGCGGCATTCTTTAGCCTACAACGTGGATCTTTGTCTGTGGGTGGCGGTGAGCACGTGAGTTGTTAGACCATTCACGTGTGTGAACCAGGCTCTGGTACCATGTAAGAATCCATGGGGTTCCACCTCAAAACCAATTGGCAATGAGGGCAGTAGCGCAGAAAATATATTAATTCTTTTTCTTCTTGAATGTCCGATGTGGGACTTCTCAACAACGAGATGTATACGTACTATGGTTTCAATTTTCAAACATGCTAATTTCAAGAAACAACTTTTTTTTTCCTCCGTTTTTGTTTTTAAACACTGCAAAAACAGTGTCTCCCAAACATGTGTTTTAGAAATAGTCTGTTTTTAATCAACATTGATTAAAAACAGACTTCCCAAACATGCACTAAGACTATCCACAGCAGTGGGCTTCACCTCCCCTGCCTGTCCCACCTTTATTTCGTTATTAATTTTCTTAATATTTACAATACTACCCTAACACCTCCAATAGTTACAACACTATTCCTACCCTCTTATTATATTTTATTACAAATAAACAATTTTCATCAGAGAAAAGAAAAAAAAATGAAAATCAAACCCACTTGGTGGGCCAGCCGGGGAAGCCTGTGTGCTTACTCACCCCCTCCACCACCCCTTTTTAACCTCCCCCTCCCCCCTCAGCCCTTCTTGTTCGAGCAACTAAACCTATTCTTCGGCTCCCCCACCCCTACTGCGGGAGATAGTCCAAAATTGTGAACACTATTCATCTGTCATGATGGCTTTCTCGAGCACTAGTCTAGCCTAGAGGGTTGAGTGAAAAGATGAAGTAAATCTTCGTTATCTGTGCCATCAAAGAACTTTGCAGGAAGTGGTAGTAGTAGTAGTAGTTGAAAAGATCTCTCAGGGCTAAATCCCATGGGAGATACCCATATTTTGCAAAAACGAGCAAGTGGGTACCCAAAAAGTAACCGTTTGTGTACGGAGGATTATAGTTTTCATGTATTAGGAGAAAAAGAGAGATTGAGTTGTAGTAGAAGAAACTTGAAAGGTGTAAATATTATTGAGTAATGAAATGTTTATTTTTGAAAAAAAAAAAGTACTCGGGTCTCAAATTTTGCATTTTCGAGTAAGTAGGTACCCTTCCGTTAACTTTCCATTAATATTGGATGGAAAATATTAAAAGGACTTTTGTACCCCTTATTTTCACCTCCACCTTTTTTTATAATAGAAATTTTACTAACAAATCTAAAAAATTAAAAAAATAATAATTGAATTTAATAGTTAGATGTAAGATAATGCAAAATATTTTTTCAAAATTACATACTTTTTCAAGTCTTCAAGGTATGAAATATGTTTTTATTAACACATTTATGTCCAGCTTTAAAAAGAATAACAATTCCAAAATTTCACATGTATTTCTTAAAAAACAATAACATGCACGTATCTTTGTACATTTTATACAATTATATTGTTTACATTTGTATAAAAAATACAAATCATTACAATAAAAAAGACAACACAATTCTCAACAAAAAAAAAAAAAAAAAAAACAGAACTCAAGAATGTCACGTGTCAACTCTAGTCTGCAAATAAGTGTTTTTATTTTCCTTGTAGTATCTGAATATTTGAATCACCAATCCAACAAACCTTAACTTTGAGGTAACCCGGAGGGTGCCGAGCTCGTCCCCCCTCGTCTCGTAGTGGCTTTCGTCGTTCACAAAGTTGAATCACATGGGAGGAAGTTACAGGAAGGTAACTCAAGGGTACCACAGAAACTGAACGGGATAGAGAGAAGAGAGAGAGATAGAGGGAGACAACGTTGCGCCTTGACCAAATGATAGTTCACAGGACCCGCCTAATCGTCAACGTCAATACCGTCATCCCTGTCCCGCGTACTGATACTCGTATCAGAGACCTAGATCATCCTGCTGCATTACTATAGCGGCGTGAAGAGCTAAGCCTAGTAACGATAAATCAGGAGATGTCGCCTGCATTCGGTGGATTCGAGACGTGAAACGGGGGAGCTGCGTACAGTATCTGTGGATCTTCTATTTCCCTCTTGCTCTGAGAAAGCACCTGATGCCCTGCCTAACCAGGCGCGGGATTCATCGTTGTGAGGTTCAAGAAGCAAAACTACTGGTACGGTTTTACATCTTGAACCCACCAAAGAAATAAGCAATCCGGGAACACCTCCCTTACGCCGAAGGAGCATTTTTCGGGAATCGAAGACCTCTCGGGATGACAAAATTTAAGCATTGGTGCTTCGATTTGTAGCCAGTGAAACACCGCTAGGGGGTAACGTGATAATTGCACTAGTGTCCCTGGACAGTTTTAACTATTGCAGTACTCCCAAAACTTCCCCAATACCAAGTTTGGTCCAAAAAAATTAAATCATGCCTTAACTCCCACAACTCCCCTGATTACCAATATTAAATGTGGTTCCTCAAATTTACAATGTTTATAAAATAATATTTTCGAAATGTTTTGGGGGATCTTTGTGGTATTCCAATATGACATCCCAGAATTCTTCTACTAACTTTTCAGATAACTTCCCATAGTAATACCAGTATTTATTAACGCAATGGTTGAAATGAAAAGCATTTATTTTTAATGGGGCTGTTTGGATACCTAAGTTTGGTTAACCATTAACGTAACATAACTTTTTTTTGGTTGGTAGAATAAGCAGTGTATGGTTGAAATGAGACGCTGGACGGGAGAATAGTAGGCGATGGACGGAAGAGTATGAGAGGTGACCGGCTTGTGAGAGATATAGTGGGGCTTCTGAGTGAGAGAAGAAGAGAGATTGAAGAAAGAGAGAGAAGAAAGTTGGACACATGGTGGGACCGGATCGTGAGTGAGAGAGTAGGCAAGAGAGAGAGAAGAGAATTGGCCGGCTAGAGAGTGAGAGAAGAAGAGAGTGTTAGTTTTATTGATGAGAGAGAAGGAGAGAGAAAAGAAATAGAGAGAGAAGGAGAGAAAAGAAAAGATGAGAGCACAAGCGGTGTCCGGGAGAAGTTTTACCCGGTGGAAAAAGAAAGAGAGAGAGTAGGCAGTGGATGGGAAGAAGTTGGCGGTGTCCTGGTTTTCTTCTAACCGAACCATCCTATCCAAACACTAACCTGGTTATGTTAACCGTACCCCCTCAACCCCCCTATCCAAACAGGGCCAATTTGTTAGTATCCTACAAAAGTAAGGTTGTCCCACTAGTTTTTTCATTCTCTCTTTAAGAGTAACTCTCCTATGTTCAACACCTCCACAATATGTTTAACCAATAGCATACACTTCTCGCAACTCCAGTAGCATTCCAGATGGGCAGGAAACTAAAGAATCGAATGGATTGTAGTCTTCTGTTGAGTTTGAATACTGTATTCTAGGTGATGATCCAAGAAGCTTAGCAGTTTGTAAAACTGCTAAGCTTCTTGGATCATCACCTAGAATAGCATTCCACATGGGGAGGAAACTAAAGAATCGAATGGATTGTAGTCTTCTTATGAGTTCGAATACTGTATTCTAGGTGATAATCCAAGAAGCTAAGCAGTTTGACAAACTGCTAAGCTTCTTAGATCATCACCTAGAATTGCATTCCAGATAGGCAGGAAACTAAAGACTCGAATGGATTGTAGTCTTCTGATGAGTTTTAATACTGTATTCTAGGTGATGATCCAAGAAGCTTAGCCGTTAAGCTTCTTGGATCATCACCTACAATACAATATTCAAACTCAGTAGAAGACTACAATCCATTCGAGTCGTTAGTTTCCTACCCATCTGGAATGCTATTCTAGGTGATTATCCAAGAAGCTTAGCAGTTTGTCCAAATGCTAAGCTTCTTGGATCATCACCTAGAATACAGTGTTCAAACTCATCAGAAGACTACAATCCATTCGAGTCTTTAGTTTCCTGCCCATCTGGAATGCTACTGGAGTCGCGAGAAGTATCTGCTATTGGAAAGAAGCCAAAGATGTTCCTTCCACTGGATCTTCATTAAGATCAGGAATGTATGAGACATTCAAATGCAAGAGCTTGAGGCTGTTTTTCAGGAATTTCAGTTCGCCAACCATTTTCTCAAGATGCTCAATTACTTCGATACCTAATTGTTGAGAACGGTACTGGTGGAGATAGGTGAAACCACCAAGTCATCCATCACCATATATGTCACTGAACGAACACCGGCGGCGGAAGAAGCTCTAGATAGAGCAGTTGGTGGTGGAAGCACATAAGTCAGTTCCACGGACGCTAGACACTGTCAAAAGCTACATACTACTCAGGGATCTGTAATTGAACGAGGTAGTACATAGATACAGTTTTTTGGCTACTGTAGTACTTGTAGTTCCAATTATTTGGAGATACGTCTCTCCCAGTGTGTGGATGCTGTCATAGAGGTTACTGAGACTACCCACCTTGGAGTTCTCGGTTAGTGGATTGGAATAAATACCCAAAGGCATCAACATGATGTTGTATAGGAGATCAATGAAGTCCTTCCCAGCTTCAACAAACATAACTTTCTTTGAAGCAAGGACCTAAAAGCTCACGTTTGAAGCCGCCATTGATTTCTAGTGCAAGATCTACAGATAGCGAATAACGTTTTTTTGAGTTTGGACTGTTTTTAGGCCAGTTTTGTCGGTAAACCAGCTCCAACAGCTGGTGTAAAAGCTGGGCTAAATTTGCACCAGGCATATTTTCAAGACAAAAGTAAAGACGATTCACGTTTGGATTTTTTTATTTGGGGCTAAAAATTCAAGTTTAGTCTCGTATTTGTCTTTGCGGCCCTTCGTCGCAGAAGATCGAGACGAGTTCCGACGGCGAGGGTTGCGGGGGAGGCGGTTTCTTTGCAGCTCTTCCTCAGGAGTCCCCGTGACCCATCACAAACATCTTCGTTACTCACGTTCTATTATATTTTGACGCCCTGGTCAGCTAGTTGTTTTTTTTAATGTATTTTATATTAGTTTTTGTTCTGTTATTGCCCTTTCTATGGCTCTAAGTGCATTTGTGGTGGTTTTTGTCTCACCTTACAATTGAGTCTGCTGTGGGGGCCTCAGATTTGATGTAACTGTGAGGTTTTGTTCGTTGAATGTCATGAGTTTAATGGTTACAGATCCCCGCCAAAATTTCCTTTTGGGTTTCTTCATATACTAGCTTTGTTGACAAGGTATTTATTTTCGAGTTCTTGTTTAGTGATAGATACCTCTCTATTTTCTTTGTACTTTTACTTGAACTGTGATCCGGTAGTCCTTTGTAATGAAGCTTCAATTTCTCCAAAATAAAATCGGAGCCACTGATTGTTTGATGATGACAACCAAAAAGTGGAAGTAATAGAAATAGTGATGGTGACTTATTACTACTGGAGCAACACTCAAAAAGAGTTGGAGTAAGATTTAGGGCAAATTAATTCCAAAGTTTAAGAGTAAAATTCTGGGAGAACAAGTTTAATGACTAGGTTAACCAAACTGTAGTTGTGTTGAGAAGATGAGTCTTCCCCACCCCCTGACCCCAATGGTTAACTTCTTACAACTCTGACCCTGCTCTTTCTTCCCAATTTGACTTTTTGACTCGTATCTAGGTCACTTTGACCGGGTGATTTGGATAGCAAAATAATTTAATTTTTTAATAATTTTTCGCCATGTTACAGAACAACCTTTAATCTACAACGCAATGAAAAAAAAAATCAAAAAACAACATCATTTTGCTACCCAAGTCAGTTGGTCAAAGTGACACACTGAATAGTAGTAAAAATAAAATTGAGAAGAAAGAGCACGGACAGAGTGGTAATATTCACAATACTGCCATTTACCGTCCAACAGTGGAGATCTCCCCCACCCCCTCACCCAGTACCCACCATATTTTTTTTTTGTGGAAATACCCACCATCATTTATTATTGCATTCAACCACTTTAATTTCAATATATAATTTCGTATTTTTTATAATTCATTAATTAGTTATATGTAGTAATTAAAATATATTATTAATTCACAATAATTAAATTATTTTCTAATACGATTATTAAAAAACATAGTACTAATATCTTAAAAAATTAACTTTTTTTTTGTAACAATCAATAATAATTATAAAAAAACCTTGACATAATTCTTGCACGCATAATAATTAATTACAAAATTCAAATACATGAACAACCGTTCAAAGTAATAGCACATCAAAATACTCAAAAACATAATAAACTAAAAGCGAAACGTCACAACGGTCAATTTCTCCAAACATATATATATATATATGTATAAATATGTAATAATAATATAAAGTCGATCTAATTGAATTATTAATTACATCTGCACATTTTTTCCTAACTTTCTCATCACTTCCTACCTCAAATATAACAAAATAAATAGATAAAATTAAGTCAAAATAACTTCTCCTTTTTTGAAATTTCCTAATAAAAAACTAACATCATTATGAATCTCACGGATTGTCCCCTCTAGCATTCATACTATATCCCACAAGTTTATTTTTTTCCCTCTCCTATATCCCATTAACAAGTAGAAATACAAAAAGATAGAGTGTGTGTGTGTGTGTGTGTGTGTGTGTGAGAGGAGAAACCATCGGAACAGAGAAGAGAGGGAGGCGAGATTAGTGGGCTACGGACGTCTCCCCTGCGTGGTCGCCGCCCCCGCACCTCCGCCTGCCAACGCTGACAAAAGAAAGCAAAGAAACAACTAGCGGGACAACCATATCTTTATGGGATAAATTTTGTTTAAAAAAAATATTTTTTTGTTGGTTTACTAAAATCGCCCTTCTCAAATGTCTCAATCTACCCCTCTAGCCTGAAATATAATTGCGTGTTTTCGAAAGTGGAGAGAGAAATTTATTGCGTGATTTCGAGGGTGGAGAGAAAAATTTACTACGTGTTTTTTGAGAGTGGAGAGAGAAAGGTTGCGGTGTTTGAGAGAGAACTGATGGTGTATAAACCACTCCATCCCCCTGTCTTTTGTGAAGTATAATATTGGGGAAAATATATTGTGTACAAGGCAAGTAAGTAGTCATGATGGTAACTAGCTTGCCTAATACTAGTTCTACAGCACGAGCTACTGTAGCACCTTCGATCCTCCTACTAGTTCCGTTTCGTCTGAATCGTCTTACTTTGACGTCTTAACCCGTAGGTGGGTCAATTTGACTGAGTGATTTAGATAGCAAAACGCTATAAATTTTTGAACTTTTTTTTTTTCATTGTATTATAGAGTAAAGTTTACTCTACAAGACCTTGCAAAGATAACGAAATACTTGTATCATTTTGCTAATCAAATCACCGGGTCAAAGTGACCCAGTGAATAGTTACAAAAAGTGAAGTAGGCTGAAACAGACGAAACAGAGATATAGCTCGTTGCTTTGCCAATTCAAGATAGGGTTTTGATCAATTAATAATAAGTCACGTAAACAGAAGAAAGACATGTCACAGCTGAATGATTGAAATGCGGTAAAATCTAATTAAATCAAAGTTGCTTTATAAAATCACTAGAGGATTGCCCGTGCCCAATGGCACTATCCCAACCAAAAAAATCTAAAAACGTGATAGGACGCAGGATGAAAATATGCATCCACACATATACTTACTCAAATATTAAATCTTGGAAGAGAGAAAAATGATAAATGTTGGTTTACTCAACTATTACAAAAATGGGAGAAGTCAAAGATGTGTGGAGGAAGTGGGGAGAATTTACAAAAGTGGTGGGTGGTATGTGAGATCTAAGGGCTTGGGAGAATTTAATGTAATGGTTGAAAATAAGTCAACCGTTCTATTTTATAGAATTGATTACGGCGAAGGAGCATTCTTATAGAAAATAAGGAAAAGAAGAAGGCACTCTCGGGATGAGAAAATCAAAGCACTGGTGCTTTAGCCCGTGAGGAACGCTAGGGGGTAACACGATAATTTTGTTTTTGAGAACTTGTTTCGTCGTCAATTGGATTTGAAGCCGAGACCTCATGCAGGGGCTTCCAACGCTCTAGCACTTGAGCTACCACCCTAGCTGCGGGTAACATGATAACTGGACTATTTTCCTTGGGCATTTATTTTTATTTTTATTTTTATTGAGGAGATCGTTGAAGAGTTTCAACTCTTAACTATTGCAGCAAAGACTTCCGGTGAGCAATAGTTTTTTTTTTGGTCAAATGAGCAGTAGGTTGTTAAATACAGCCCTTTTATAAAAAATAAAATAAAAATAGGTTGTTATATACAGCACCAAAGAAAAATTGTCCTCCCTTCTTACAAAACATAAAACACAATGATCAAAATAATCTCGCAGATTCTTACAGTCATCAACAATTGTCCACATATTAAGAGAAGTAATTGAGAGGCTGTATACTCGGCCCCTTAAAATGGGAGGTCTTCTCATATTTGTAATGTTTGGCTGTGATGACCTTCTGATAAATGAACGCTTTCTTCTCTCACGTATATACAGCACCAAATAAATTTGTATTCAACTAAATGAGTTTAAAAAAAACAACCTGTTTTTAATCAAACTTGTTTAAAAACAGGGATGCCAAACATGCACTTAGCACGATGAGCCAAAGGGGTGCAGGTTTTAAGCTACTTGAAGATGAGATTCTTTGCACTGCTTATATTCAAGTCTCATCCGAAACGTATCCCTGACACGTGTAATTATCGCGACCGTCGTTTCGGTTATTTAGGATTGCCACACTCGAGCCTCTCTGGCTATAAATGAAGATGCCAGTGCTTCACGTAATTTCATTCCGTCTGTGGGCTCCTCTCCTCCTATTTCAAACATTTGGCCGAAGGCGTTGCTCCTCTGAAAGCGAGATTTTCCACTGTTGCCTATCTCTTTGGTGGGCTCAAGAAATAAAACCACAGTCGTTTTGCTTCTTTAACCTCCCAACGACCTAGTTAGCGTCGTGATGTTCAAAGCAGTCTGTGCCTTCTCCGGTCAAGATTGTAATGGACGATATGTCTTGCCGTTCGCAGCTCATCTGTTTGACTTCTTGAATCCACCATATGCAGGCGTTTATCTACAAGAGAAGACCAAGGTGCCCTAAGACCCTTTTCGATTACCATCAGGACGAGAACTGTTTTAAATTCTTCTCCCTTGGTCTCTCTCTTTTTGCATCATAGTTCCGTCACATCCCCATGGCAGTAGTTGCCAGAACCATCATCGCATTAGCAATAGGTCAGAACATTTCAGTTTTTTATATTACTTGGAATATTTCAAAATAGTTTTTTGTAAATTGATAATTATTGGTAAATAAAACATTACATTAGTAATAAATTACTACTACTGGTATTATTATTTGTTTTGAGAAATTGCTGGTATTATTTTGATGTTATGTAAAAGTCGTACTACTTCATCACCTCCATTTATCTCCTCATCGCATGACCTTCATTACCTCCATTTCATCAAGAAAAATTTCCTCACGCCGGTTTGACTTTTGTCACTATTCATTGGGTCTCTTTGACCCTGTGATTTGTGTAAAGAAACGATGCATTATTTTGATTATAATGTCGTTGTATTGTAGAGTAAAACTTGCTCTGCAAGACTGATTAATAAAAAATTGAATCGTTTTGCTATCTAAATCACCCATTCAAAAATACCCAGATGCGAGTTTAAAAGTCAAACCGGTGTGGTAGAGAAGAAATGGTGGTAGTTTTTGTGGATGAAAATTTGGGTGGAATATCTATGTTACAAAAAGGCAAAAAGGCAAGGCAAGATTTTGTGGGTGCAGAGTTGAATAGCACTACTATGAAATAAGGAGTTGTGAAGGCTTACAGTGAGGTGGTGCCAAGGCTAATACTCCTTGATAGACATGCCCTTGTAGATTAAGAAGTCAATTTTGGAAGAAATAATCGACGGTTGAATTCATGAATTTTAGGCTTTCGTTGTTATTTTCTCGAGGCTAGTTATTGTTCTTGATTTAGTTAATACAATGGCTGTAAGACTGAGAAAGAATGGATTGTTCAGAAAGAGGGTATAATTGTCATTAGCATGAGTTTCTTGATCTCCTTGCAAACAGCAAACGGAAGAAACTAAAGAAACAGAGCATACCCTTCAATGATGCATTGATGACATTTTTGAGCAAAGGAATGGGAAAGCAACACTTTCAGTCATTTCTGTTTTGATGAGTGTAAGTAAGTGAGCGGTTTAGCTAAAAAGCTCCTTTTATCTGGAGTGTTTGTAGATTAATGTAAACTTTATAAAAAAGTGAGAACTTTATATTAATAAAAACGAAAAAGAACAAAAAAATTAACAAGCTAAATCCGGAATTTCAAAAATAAATGCAGAAATCTGATGCGGAGAACTATTGAATAAGTGCTCTTAATATATTTTTACTCAACTATATGTGAAGCTAAAATTAGGTGGGTCTAGTAGAGTAGATATTCTGTCTTTTATGGAAAAAGTTGAATGACTGGTCAAATAGTAGGAAGACATGTCGACATGGGGAGATCATCAATAGCATAAAAACGGATTTAGGTTTCAAACAATCAGTCCGGACCAATTAATCCGAAGAAAATCTTCATGAGTGCATGTTTGGTTCAAGATTAAAATCTCACTTGAAATTAAAATCTGCCAAAAAATTTAATCTCGTTTGTTTGGTAGATTTTTTGAGACATATTTTAATTTAAGTTGGCTAATAATCTACAGATTATATAATTTCCAATTTTGAAGATTTTAAGTATAACATATGAAATACGATAGTCTATCATCTCGTTTATGCACGAATTGTAAATTTGGTAGTAAAAGCTATAGGTGTTGCCAAACGCAATTAAATTTTAATCCCTGATTTTCATCGCATGCGAAACAGTTTTCAGATTATAATTTCAGCCAGCTTATTCATCCTAGATTATTTTTATCAGATTATTGAGATTTGAAGCTGGAACCAAATAGGCTCTGATCAATCCCGACCTTCTGACAATCAAATTCTGATCAATCCGAATTTTAAGGGAGTTTTGACCAATTTTTTCAGATTTTTGACTATCTGCTTCCTCTCTACTTCCTGTAATCCAAACATCTAGAAAAACTATTGTTTGGCCGTGGTTGTAGCTAGTGAATCATGTAAATGGTGTGCGATCATTATCATCGCCCTACTCGAATTGTTTGTCACACATTGCCAACAATCTTTTTAATTTCAAGTACCAACGATGTTTTGAGCAATGCTACACATCACAACCATGTCCCAGCTTAACCACCTCAAAAACAGGACGCACCACTAGTGATTTGCGGGTGTAGTTGATATGGCATGTTGGGACATGGTGGGGATGTCTATTATGGGACACATCATTTTTGTAACTAGTGCATATCCCGGCACGTCTACAACAAAAGTCTGATAATTCCCTGAGATTCGATGGCTGAGATTATTTTATTATGAAGTACAATATTTAGTTCTTATGACATAGTACTAAGGATAAGCTATTCCGTATATTACGTTTCGGGATGGCTTATTCCCTATAACAGTTTATTATATAGATGGCGATAAGCTATTTCACATGTAACATTTAAGTGATAGCTTAACCCATCCCCCCCCTCCAATAGCAGCTTATTTAGATTTTTTCAACCGGGATTGAACTAGGGACCGCATGCACGGTTTTAACACGGAAAACACATTGAATGCTGGTACACTATTAAAAAATCTTTAAAAGGAAAAGAAACATTAAATGAAATACATTTAAAAACACTGTTACAAGAGTGCTATACATATATATACATATATATATATATAATACTATTATATATATATATATTTAATACTATTCTTTTTTTGCAGCGGAACCAAACTAGTTCGAAAGGCCCAAAAAAATTTTCCCTGCCCTCGGAGATGCTCTTAGCCAAAATATTCTTCTTCCATTACTTGAGACACTCGCTTCAACAAAGAAAATGCTTGATCGGTCCAGTAACTGCTTAGGCATCCTCCACATACGACACAATCAACATGATAATAGCGGTGGAGAATGTACCTCAGTCCTTCCAAGGTTTGCCAGGCTGGCCAGTTCCTCTTTGTGACGACACCAACTATCGTCGGGTTTTTAGTGAGATACATGGTTAGGCGTGTACTCAGAATTTCCAATGATTCCGAAGCCTGAGCATCCAGAAGTGCATTAGCAATATCCTGATTCCAATCATCATAAGCAATAGCACACATACAACATGTATACATCGAAAGAGCATGCCCATTGTCAGCCGCAGCTTTTAGAAGATCTCTCGACCAATCCCAGTCATCATGTTGTAGCAGAGCATACTGCACAAAGAGGAGAGAGACAACAACTATTGAAGAAAGAAACAAGTGCAAAATGAAAACATGAACACAAATCAAAACATTTAATTAATCCGAACAGCACCCTTACCAGTCTGAGCCAGAAAGACGCCTCCGAATTCCCACTTAAATCACAACCACGAACAAAATGTATTTGTTCCCGAATCAATAGTGGCAAGGCCGGGAGAATTTCAATATTTGCATACTTGAGCATGCCGGAATAGTCACGTAGCCTCCAACGGAGAGTCTTACTTGCGACACTCAATGATAACAGGTCTCTGTAAGAATTCTTCGACACTCTCCGCGAGATTATTTCGAACACATCATCGTGAACACGCTCCAGAAAAGAATTACCTTCAGCTGCCATAGCCATTCCTATGACTCGTCTTTGCACACAAAGTCGGATATTTACCGGAAAAATTAAGAAGGCACTGTGTTTGGGTGGATGGAATACTGTGCGAACCAATTGCTGCATCCAAAGTCTTTTCACTCTTAGAATTGAGGGTGCCTTGGTAAAGGATTCATGAAAGCCGTTAGGCTTTAAGTAGAAAAATCTAAATAGAATGGAATCTTGAACAACCAAGAAAGAAGTTCGACAACAAGTGGGGAAATCAATAGTACTTCGTACTACTGACCACTTTACAAATACAACTCCGTCCCAACGCTTTCACCGTTTTATAGAACAAACTTAACTCTACAACACCATGAAAAAATTATAACTCCCTCCGTCCCGCAAAGATAGTCCATATTTCTATTTGGGTATGTCCCAAAATGATTGTCCACTTACATTTTCAAGATAAAAAACAATGAAGTTACAATACTATCCTTTCATATTCAATCCACCTAGTCACGGAGAAAAGAAAATCAAGGATAATAGTGGAAATAGCATTCCAACAACTAGTAGTGGGTAGCATTAATTGCATGTCTCCAAAAAAAGTTAAAGTTTCAAAAATGAACTATCTTTGCGGGATAGAGGGAGTAAAAAATTGCATCATTTTGATATCCCAATCACTGGGTCAAAATGTCCGAGTGTATAGTGGTGAGAGTCAAATTGGGTACAAAGATCTGGGACATAGTGGTATACAAGTAGCAAAAACAGTGTCCAACCACTCTCTAGACGAAAAAACTAAAACTTTCAACCATGGTTGTGATGTAAACAGAGAGAGAGAGGGAGGCAGAGAAAGGGAAACATCGAATGGGTATTTCTGCAGGGGGAAAGGGCAAAATAGAGCATGTTCAGCTCATCAGAGCCCACATTCGTACGGGTTTGGTCTTCCAACTACATTAATTACGTTATGGTACACCCGTGCCTTAAAAGGCACCTCTTTCAAAAGAATTTGTGTTTATTTTTTTTTAATTGTTTGTGATAACGCATAATTTTTCGAACAAAATGTAAATAAATAATAAAATACAGCAGATACTATGCTGTAAAATAACAGTAGGAGAGAAGTTTTTCTCAATCACATCCCTAACTAATTGGAAGTTGTTGATTTTTTTTTTTTGTTATATTTTTTTTCACCACATTTGTAAACATTATTTGTAGATAAAACATATATATTCATTTAAAAAGAATACACCTCTAGATTCAAAAACTATTCAATTTAGGGATAGTGCCAGCGGGAGGGCGGTTAATACTCTAGTCTATATTATAAAATAGCATGGTTTAACTAACTTAACACTTTTCAGCCGTTAGATTAAATCAACACATCCCCACCATTAGATTTCACCATTACATCTCTTACCACCCACTCTCTTTGGATATCCCTAACTACCCACTCTCCTTGGACATCCCTAACTAGGAGATATGTTTTTCTCACCAAAATACGGTACATCCCTAACTAATACCAGAGGTTTTTTGTTTTCACAATATTTAAAATATGGTATAATTTTTGGATAACATCATTATATTCTTTTAAAAAAAACACCTCAAAATTCAAAAACTATCTAATTTAGGTATAGTGCCATCGGGCACGGGCAATAGTCCAGTGTATCGAAATAATGTAGCATCATTTTTTTAATTGGAAAATTAATACTTCCAATTCAGCCTCCTCCAATTTCGAAACTTTTGTTTTGGTAGTTTGTACCAATGTGGAAGGCCTTATCTAGATCCCTCAGAACCTGTAAGCCATGGTGTTGTAGAGTTAAAACTGCTTTTGGATAAATGAATGCCATAACTAAGGGGAGAGAGTGTTGAACGTTTCGCTTTTTGATAAATGAGTTGTTCAGGTGAGGAGAAACCTCTCCTCTCCAATAAGCTCATCCAAAAACCATTAAAAACAAGTTTTCAACCAAAAACCAATGAAAACCACTCTTAAACTCTCTCTTCAGCTAATGACACAAGCTTTGCCTCAAGAGATATCCATAGTCTTCGATGGGCTTTGATATATTTAGAGTTTATTACCGATTTAGCATGCTGCACAAGGGAATGCATCTGGTAACTTGTACTGCGACCCCTACATAATGGACAGCGCCACTTTCTTGATCGTGGATTAGATATCAGTTCGATAGATTCGAGGAATTCGTCGATGTAGCTGGAAATCACAGGATCGTCACTGTCATCTGAATCAGAATCCTCGTAAGCCGACATTTGGTATCACCAGAGCCGACTCTAGTTTTTAGGGTTTCATATGAAAAAAAACAACAAACATACAAAAAAAGTAAAAAATAAACATTTGAAGAAATGTACTAAAAATAATATACTAAAAATACTAGAATTTTATTTAAAAGAATATTTTAATCACTTGACCCACTAATTTTTTTTAACACACTAATAGGAATACTAACTGAATTCAAAAAAGGGTTATTTTGGGTCAATTACTTATTACCCACCTCCAGTATAGGGTAATGATCCATGTAACACCTCCAGTTTCAAAATCCTCAAATTACCACCTGCAGTTTACAATTGTTAGCGATTACCAACTGGGGTAAATTTCATCCAAACTTTTCCGTTAGTTAACGGTTTTTTAGGGGCAAAGTTGTCAACTTACAAAAAATATGAACAACAAATTAGTACCACCACCCGGACCACCAACAACCCAGATTCCGGCCACCACTAACAAACTAAGAACCCGGCGATATCACCAGTAAAACCCCCACCCTCTGCCGCCAACACCAACCAACATTCCTATCATCTCAAAACCAGAACAGTAGCCACCAACACCACCAAAACTGCAAACCATACACACACAAACAGATCTGTAGATCTGGAATGCACCACCTCTATAAACCCAGATTCCGACTACCACTACAATCACCGCCGCTTCAAACAACAATTTAACTCCAATCCAACAACTTCCTTTCGATCATTTTCGTCTTCACTGCCCATTTGTTCCGGCCGAAATCACCATTTGTTCTAGCCGAAACCTTCTGAAAACACCCCCACTTAACTGTAAAATCCTCTGAAACCCATAACAAATTGAAAATCAGCTGAGAGGGGAACATGTCGAACCACTAAATCGGTGTCCGCAACCAATTACGCCCAATCTTAAGCTCTAATCGAACCCCTAACAACATTCAGGTTTTCTCTGAGAGAGAGTCGGAGAACGAGAAACGAAGCTCGCATAGAGAAAAGATGTAGTCTGCTACAAATCGCCTTCCACTTTCTTCTGTCCTCTTTCCTCTATTGACCGCCAATGCATCGAAAAGGCGAAGATTGATGATTATAAGCCATGTTTGCGGATTGCAAACTATTTGGGTCTGGTGAAAGTTAGAGCATGGTCGGAGTGAGGGTTTTGATTGGGGGTATGTTCATAGACGGCGCGACAGAAATTGAGAGAGAAGAGACGCGAGAGAGATGTATCAGATTGGGTTGTCAAAAAAATTTCCCTTTCTCAGTCTTCGTCTCCGTATTTCTTCTCTGCTACTTCTTTCTTGTTCTTCATTCTTCTTTTTTCGTTTTCTTTAGTTTTTTTCTTCTTCTTATTTTTCTTTTTTTTTATTTTTTTCTATATAAGGCAATTTTCTATCCTTTAGGACAATTATGCCCCTGACAGTGTTAAGTTTTTTAAACAGATTTCATCCCAGTTGTTAATTGTTAACAATAATAAACTGGAGGTGGTCATAAGACAATTTTGAAACTGGAGGTGTTACATAGATCATTACCCTATACTGGAGGTGGGTGATAAGTAATTGACCCTTCAAAAAATTACTGACTGTAGCGCAAATATGATGAATAGTAAATACGTATATCAATAAATAAAAGAATTAGAGAAACATAATAATCTTTTTATTGAAATTGGGAAAAATAATAACTTGAAGTAAAAAAGATTGGTATGTTAGAATTGGGTCGGGTAAAAATACAAATACATAAGTCCCTCACAAAAATAAAAATAAAAATACAGACACATAAATAGATGGAGGAGTTTCGCTAAATTTAAAAAAGAAGAGCGTCAATTCAATCAACAAAAAAATCTTCAAATAATCTATAAAACAGGACGGTTGAACTTAGATCAGCATTTAATCTTAAAAAAGAGTAATGCTATATGCCCCAAACAGTTCTCCATTCCTTTTGCTGAGAAGTCTCCCTTCCTCTTTTAAAAATGGTGATAACATGCTAGCTTTTGAAATGTTTAAATAACTCTACTTCCATTATTAGTTTTCAAATTTCTTTTAAGCATGTGGAAAAATTTTAGAGAGAACCTGTAAGAAAAAATTTCCAATAATTGTTTTGTGTTATTGTAAACTCAACCTGATGTAAACGTGTACATGATCTAAATTACTTGTTTAAAGTTTATGGATAAAGTACTTATTTTGTTTGATGACACTTTTTTAGTGTTTTTTTATGTAGTCACCTCGGACAAGGGCAATCTCCTAGTATTCTCACGAAAAGGAAAAAAAAAATCTTCAAATTATAAAAAAGCTTTGTCAGCATATAGAGTATGATCATTTTGAACAAGTAAACTACTGATAAATGTAAGAGGGAAACACAACGTTTAAAGAAGTACTTCGACGGATGTTAATGTTTAATTCTCGATTCGGATTGCGGTTCAGTGCCCAATTTGGGGATAAACTTAACCTGCTTCTGCAAATATTGGACAAAAATTCGAATTCGCAGAAGCTAGTAATATGGAAAGAGGAAAAGCAAAATCACTTAAAAACTCACATAACTACGTTAAATGTCCTGACTGTTAGAAACTACCGCAGCCGTCGGATTTCCTACTCCGCGAGAGAGACAATGAGTCCTCCTCGCTGGCCGGTCTTTATTTTTTCTCTATGGTGGGAGATATGAAAACGGAGAGAAGCTGATGGTCTACTAGTACTCGTAGAAAAAGAGGGTGTGTTGTATTTTATTGTAGCAAAAGAGGCTTATCGAGGACAGCTGTCAGCCATAAAGGTGGTGTATTCTCCCAGTACTCGGTCTTCTCCATCTTTAAAGCTCTCTTGGAGAGAGTATCATTTGTTCGATTCCTTTAACTCAGAACAAAGATCCACTTTATTTCTTCAACTGTCGTCCTGGCGTTATCTCTCTTGTTTCCTTCTTCTATCTGTTTGATGAGCTCTTTTGCGTCACTCTCAATAATCACTTTCTGGATCTTGAGTTCTTCAGCAGATCTGATTCCAAAAGCTGTAGTTTCTAGTCCATCTCCTTCCCCAATTTTAGCAAGGATTGAGCGTGATATGAATTAAATAAAACATTCAAACATCCACCAATCTCGAATTCTTTATCAAAATTATCTTTGTAGATCGTGTGTTTCTTAGTCTGGTTCTTCCAATATCTCTCCCATCCACTACCGCATCTTGCTCTGTTAATTCCCCTTGAACCTTGACAAAGTTCATGAGCTTCAAAAAGTAGATAAAATACTGAATTGACTTTGTACACAAAGTTTCTCCTTTTGTTTCTATCTTTCTGATAGCTTGTCGTAGTACTTTAATAAGCGGTTGCGGCCAAGTCTCTGGGGATGGTGATGAACGACCGTTTCTTAGAGCGATAAATTTTAAAAGTAATCTACATACTTAAAAGACATTTGAAAACTAATAATGTTAGGCATTACTATTATTTAGACATTTCAAAACTAATAATGTGAAACCGAAAGAGGAAAGGAGACTTTTAAAAAAAGGGAGGAAGTAGTGCACATGAAAAAGTAGGGCCGAGAGGAAGTAGTGCACACGGAAATGCAGGGCCGAGAGGAAGTAGTGAACATGGAAAAGCAGGGCCGACCCATGTGTAAAGGCAAGTGGGTAACTTGCCATGGGCCCACAAATATGAAAGGTTCCTCTATTTTATACAAATCTATAGATACTTTTTAACATTGAGGTTAACTGTTAAGTATTTTTTTTTTGAGAAATAGAATTCGATTCATTCTTCTGATCATAATGCTCTTATACTTCGATAGTTTTAGGCACTTTAAGCATAGAATGAAAAAATAATCAGAAGGCAATTGAGAAATGTCTTTTCAAGGGCCTGTAATCTTGAACAATGCATTGGGCCTCTAAAAATCCGGCTCTGGGAGGAAGTATGTGAGAAGTTATTGAATATCACGGGGGTTCCAGTGATGTGGTATCACGGGACACTTTAATTAGTTGATGATATTAATGTATGGAAATAATCACATAATCAACCAATTAAAGTGTTCTGTGATACCACATCACTCGTATCCCCATGATATTGAATATCTTCTCGAAGTATTGTGGGCTACAACTACGTTGTACTACCTCTGTTTCTTCTCTATCGCACCATTTTGAATTTTATCACTATTCGTTGGGTCACTTTAACCCGGTGATTTGTGAGCAAAATGATGCAATTTTATGATAATTTTTTCATGGTGTTGTGGAGTTAAAATTGCTCTATAACGCGGTGAAAAAATTATGAAAAAATCTTATCGTTTTGCTATCCAAATCTCCCGGTCAAAGTTACTCAGATGCGAGTCAAAAAGTCAAACCGTTGTGATAGAGAAGAAACAAAGGTAGTAACAACTAAGGGCATGTCCACCCATTGAGGCATCAAGGCAGAAGGCAAGGGGCTCTGGGGCAAGACATTATTCACTGATTTTGAAAGTCTGTTTCCACCCGTCTGGGGCAAGACACTGTTCACCAGAGACCCCTCCCCCCCTTACCAGTGCCAGCAAGATTAACGCCTCCAGATTTCCAGATGCACCACAATCACCAAAAAAATACATTTGTTCCCAACTCAATAGGAGGGAGTCCATGAGAGTTTTAATGTTAGCATATTTGAGCAAGCAGGAATAGTTACGAAGTCTCAAACGGAGAGACTTACTCGCGACACTCAATGATAGAAGGTCTCTGTACGAATTCGCTGACACACTCCGCGTAATGATTTCGAAAATATCATTGTCATCACGCTCCAGAAATGAATCACCTTCGCAATGCATAGCCATTTCCAGAAATGATATTTGCACAAGTGGACTCCACTTAGTTTGGTGATATACGTAGAGGTAGAATAGAGCAGAGAAGAAGAGATAGGAGTGTGGAAATACCACCCATTGGTAAGAAATGATGAACATGTCAACTTGGTGAAATGACTAGTCATTGCAATTTCCCACAATCTTATCGAACTTGAGACATGTGATGAAGCTCAATGGAGATGCATGATAAGATAGGCTAAATCTTCGATGTCTGTGTGCTATGATGAGTCATAGAGGGGTTTTTGACTCTTCCGTGTATTGCGTAATGCATTATTAAATGGGTAACTTGAAAAATGGTTTTGCAGTAATGATTGTATAAAATCTTTACAGTATCAAATTTAATCATTTCGGACCCTCCTCCTGTTCCTCGCCTCCTCCAACGTTCGGATTCACTCTCTAAACGGTAGTTTCATAAATCCAAAAGGTCATGTTGTTACGTGTTCACAATCAAAAGTTAAAAGGACATTAACTTTTTTTGCTTAGTTGCGAATTCAATAAAAAAAAATTAATAACATCGGTTATTTAATTATTTTTAAGTGACAAAAGTCAAAATGTTGTGATAGAGACAAAAGTCACACCAAATAACACTATTTTTTTGGGTAGTGGGTTAGAGATGCCCTAAGACTTTAGAGTACTTATTTTTACTGTACAAAATGCTGTTATGCGTAAATTAACACATGAATAAAATAGTGTTATGAAATCTCAAAAAGTTTTCTTAAACACTTACACCAAAATAAAAAATTTAATTTGCTTTCTACCCGTATCAGAGAACTGATGATTTAAAATATGAAATGAGAGAAGTTGTGATGTTTTTTTTTTGAGAATCAGTTGTAATGTTTTATGCAATCAGTGAGGTGTCGAAAACAACTTGAGGTTTCGCGATAAGAAAAATTGTACTACTTCTAATGAAGTACCAGTGGTAGTGCATAGGTAGTACTTGAAAATAAGAAACATATCCACATGTTTTTTGTCAAACAACATTTCCAAGTTTTGTTGTCCGGAAAGTCAAGGAAGAAGGACACAGAGGATAGAGCAAAAAGAGGAGAGATAAAACACAATGAATAGTGCATATTCATTGTGCAAACTTCAAAGGATAAAATCGAAAATGACAAAAACCCTCTAGTGGGAAGCGAAAGTTGGCACTAAAACAAAAATGAAAAATTCGACAAGTAGAAGCTTTTTAAATTGCGTTTTTATCACCAAGTATTTTTATCTACCAGAATGCATCCACACTTATGTTTAGGAAATGAGTTTTCCACGAAATAAATTTAACTACTCGTAGTTTTCAACTAGGCTTCCATACATAAAAAAACGAGTACGGTATCTTTCGGAATTTGGGGTGTTTAGAACGAGAACGAAAAGCCTGGATAATCTCTGAGTCGTGGGATCACTTTCAGATTAAAGTATTTCGGCAGTGTGCGCGAAATCTATAATCGGATAAAACAGAGACTGTATCAAAAACGAATATGGTGTTTGCTATGGATTTCCGAACTCATAGGAGTTCTCTCTGTTTTCTTTATTCGACCAAATTGCCAGCATATAGGAAGTGGACAGGCAGTTAATGGAGGTTATAACCATTGCCCGGTTGTTATAACCGCTGCCCCTGGTGGGTATAGTTATAACCGCTTCCCCCGGTTGTTATAACCACTGGCCCCTACGGTTATAACCGCTTTCCCCGACCCCCGTCGGGTGCGGGCGCCCCCGAACTTCCGTTGTCCAAGACATTAGTATATTTGTGTACACGCGTGTACTCCACACCTCCTAACGTGTACAGTTTGTACGCCAATGTCTATTTGGTCGTAAGTAAATCTAATTACACAAAAATGTTTGATGACACTAAAATCACCAACTGCATAAATGAGCATCGCGTTGTTACTAACCCAGTTAAGTGGTGATATAACCTACTGTGAACTCCAAAATAATAAGAAATTATATATACAATCTAATGAGAAAATTGTTTATGTTTAGTGACTAAACGTCTATATCTTTAATTCACCATCGTAAGTCCTCAAGAGATCATACAAAACAAAAAAATGCATCACCTGCCAAGTAAAACTTTTGGCATCTTTCCACTGTACGAATTTTTTATGCAGAATCAGATGATCACGATCGATGATGTGACGGAGTAGCACCGAGCTAAGACGTCGTAGCCTCCTAGTCATTCTCTGATGCCTTGTGACGAGAGGACTGAACGTTGGGGTTGTATCGAAACGCTGGTGTAGGCGCTCACGCAGACTTTATATTGTCTCCAATGATTCATGAGCATTACGAAGAACCCGCTCAACCTCATCGTCCCACTCACCATGAAAAGAGACCCCATGCATACTTCGACAGAACGTGCCCCTTTAGAGCCGCAGCTTTTAAGAGCTCGCTCGACATCCCCCAGTTGTCATGTTTAAGCAGGGCATACTGCAACAAGGTGAGAAATGAGAATTGAGAGACATCAATGAAAAAAGAAATAACAAAGGGCATGGAGGTAATAAAGACAATAGACAATTAAAAATAAATATCAGATCCGCGCAGATAACACTCCGGGCCAGAAGCACGCCTCCAAATTCACATATGCCTCGCACTTATTAGAAAAACCCATATGGACGCGACTAAGTTCTGGCAAGGCCAGGAGAGTTTCAATGTTTAAATACTTGAGCAAGCTCGAATAGTCGCGAAGCCTCCTACCGATAGTCTTACTTGCGGCCCTCAATGAGAGCAGGTCTCTGTGTGAATTCTCCGCACACTTCTCGTGATGATTTCGAACACATCATCATGAACACACTCCAGAAAAGAATCTCCTGCAGCAGGCTCAGCCATTTCTGTAATTTTTATTTGCAGAAGAACGACAGTTTCGATCTACTAAGTTGGTGAGTATTTCTGGATAAGCTTTCAAAGGCAATGTCCGATACAATCCGCGCTCGGATCTGGAAATCTATCAAAAAACTTATATTATATATACAGTAAAACCTCTATAAATTAATACTGGCTAAATTAATAACTTCGATAAAATTAATAATTTGTCCAGTCCCAACTTGGGACCAGTGCAAAATTGGACCCCAATCGATAACATAATAAGATAATAAAAAATTTAAAATCCCAGTGTATATAAAATTTTTAAAAATTACAGAAATGGCTGAAGCTAATGCAGGTGATTCTTTTCTGGAAATTGTTCACGATCATGTCTTCGAAATCATCACGCGAAGTGTGTCGGCGAATTCGTACAGAGACCTACTATCATTGAGGGCCACAAGTAACAACCTCCTCCATGGGAGGCTTCGTGACTATTCCGGCTTCCTCAAGTATGCAAGCATTGAAAGTCTCCTCGCTTTTCAAGAATTGAGTCTTGTCCAAATGGAATTTGTTCGTAAGTGTGATGCATTTGGTAATTTCGAGGCGTCATTCTGGCTCGGATTCGTAAGGGGCGGATCTGATGTTTGAAATATTTAGATATCTTTTAGCATCATTTCCCACCCATTTATTGGATTTGTAACCAACTCTTATGGACCTATTTATTGGATTATTTGTTTTTTCTCCTTATTGCAGTATGCTCTGCTTGAATTGGACGATTGGGGGATTAAGAGCTAGCTCTTGAAAGGTGTGGCTGGGAAAGGGCACATTCTATCTGTAGGGATTTGATTCATGGATGCGCAACGGAAACACAAACAATCATAAAACCATGCAAAATCCTCCAAGGATCACAAGTCAAGAGACATAACGATGGTAAAGGAAGAAATCAATAACACACCCTAGGGTTCTCCTTTGATGACTTCAAACGTGAATTGTGTCACGTTCTCTATGGTTGATCCAAGCCTAGAGTTTATCCTAGAATATCCCAAGTCCTTGGTGCTAGCCCGGAAGAGGAAGAGGAAGAAGAATCACGCAAAACGAGACCCAAAGGAGGGTCTCGGCCTCCTTGTGGCTAACAGGATGGGGCGGCGGGCTAGGGGCGGCGAGCTCCTAGCTTGCTTGCTCCTTTTCTCTCCTTTTGTTCTCTCCCACTCTTGTTATGTTCAATAATGAGCATAAGTTATGGGAAGGAAGGAGGGAAGGTCCTTTATATAGTCCAAAAACTTCTTGCCAACTACCTAAAGGACTTATTCTAGTCCTACTAGAATTCAATTTAGTCCCTTCCTTGCAAATTAGTCCCTACTAAGTTTGCAAGGTTTTGCAAAGTGATCCTTCTAATTAATTAATCCCATTAATTAATTCCAAAATCTAGTTCAACTCTATATAGCGTGTGACCCCATAGGTTCTATCTAGTTGGTAGAAACTATTTTCTAATATGGAGCGGTTTCTAGCAAAACATCCATTCTAGCCAACTAATAGAATAGTCATCTTGACAACCTTTTTACAAGTAATTGTCTCATCCCTTTGTCTCTATATCCGGACTGGACACGAGACATACAAGTCACACTCGTATATCCAATCCATAGTTTCTCGATCCATGGGAATAGCCTTATTCGTGCAAATAACATCAATATCCCATATTGATTTATTTGAGTCTGGCCAGACATTCTATAAGCACTATCCCTCGAGTGGCCTAGGATATTTGCTCCCGTTATGTGGGAGGGACAAATTCTATCTACGTCCACTACGATCTCTAAGCTTGCTTCTTATTGTATCCAGTACACGGCTTTATAACTACCCAGTTACGGTGTAGCGTTTAACGCTACCAAAATCACAATAATCCACAACTAGAATATCTAGTGACTTCAAGTCTAAGGATGACAATACCTTTGCACCGCGAGAAGCGCTTGTGACTCAACATAACGTGTATGTAGCCTTCTGGGAGATGGGTCAATCCAGTGAAACATTGCATAATGCACACCTATGTGTTGGATCATGATATCTCCATATCAATCCAACCCCATACTAGTCTATAGATGATTGTCTCATTAATCATTATACTGGACTAGGGATATTTAAGATAAACAGCACAATTGTAAATCTAAGGACTTCATTATATTAAATATCCAATAAATAATAAATGAATTTCTAGCCACAAATAATTCATACTAAACTAGATTGCCTCTAGGGCATCTATTCCAACACTATCGAAGTATGCATGGGGTCTACTTGCAATTGACATGGTGATTTGGATGAAGATATCGGGCATGCTCTTCAGGAAGCTCAGACATTAGAGCGGGTTGAAGATATCGGGCATGCTCTTTCGACATGTTCAGTTCATTCAGTGGGTCGATTTCGGGTGTGACCTACATACAGATAGTCTTCAAGAGGAAAGTTTCCGAAGGTGTGTATGGGCAGAGGAAGCATTTCCTGTGTGGTGGGATCTAATACGAACATCCTCATGTCAATCTGATGATGAGTACCATTAGTGATGACAGTCTGTGACAAGTAACGAGATTGTAGAAACGTATAGGAGAATAGATGTAGCAGTAACGACTTTACGCATTGCATCGTCAACTAGCAGATCAACTGTGGTGTACACATTGCAACCCTTTTTTGAAATCTCAAGCGTTTCACAGTTACCGTTAGGCAAACAAATTGGCAATGAAGAGTAGCTCAGGAGATTTATTAATTTCGTATAAAGAATGTCCACCATCAAACATTCAATAATAAAACGCTTGGCATTTTGGGCATACACGCGGATCTTCTTGTCTGCGGGTTGCGGTGAGCACGTCGTTTGTTAGACTATTCACGCCTGTGAGAGAAGAGCTTCCGACCAACTCTGAAGAAAATGCCATAGTCTACAAAAGAGCAAAATAAAAAATAAAAACAAAGAGGATTATTCCAATAAGTCTTGAAAATTTCACCCCATCACGCTTCCACGTGCCGACTCTTAAGTTTCCCAAACAGAGAAGATGAGACGCCCGAGTCACCGGTTGCTCCTCCAGCCACCGGAAACACCATTGAAAACTTAGTGTAGGGATATAACATTGTCCTGCAAAACAACCTCTTGCAGCAAATCTTTGGAACGCCTCCAAATAAAGAAAACATTGAGAAACTTCAACCATAACACTTGTAGAAGAAAACAACGTCCTTGAATAGATCGACTCTCATTGCCCTTGAAAAGATTAACGCAGCTGTTTTCCAATGGGGATGAACGCCAAGAACAGTCCCACTTGCTGTCTTGCTCCATCACCACAATCGAATGAGAAACATCTCCAACCTCCGAAGAGAGCCCTCAAATGAAGCTATGCTTCCAGATCTGAAAAAGATAGGCAATAGAAGAACAAGGAGTGAAAAGGGGGATCGCCGCCGCCCAGAGGAGCGTTGGCGGCGAGCCCGGCGGCTATTCCAGCAGAGAACTCAGAAAATAGATTTGAGTGAGTGGTAGAGGAGAGGGTTGAGAGGAATAGCTGAAAAAACTTGCCGGAGCAAGATTGAAACACTCACAGGAAGTACTCTCACTTTTACGTTCTCTCTCTAGAGAAGGAAGAGACTGGCATTTCTTGTTTCTGTTAATAGTGCATTTTTTATCAATGTTGGGATGTTCTTATTAACCGCCAAACAGAGTAATTAGCTGGTACTTGTAACACTGGACGGCAAAAAAGTGCATATCACGGGGCCGGAACACAGTAGAGGCATTATCATTGACATAAGTCTTCATTTTAAAGGCCAGGGGTTTAAACACCCTCGTTAGAGTTAACCGAGTAGACAAAATGGTTAACCGATTTTAGACAGCCAAAGAAACATACGATACAAAAACATAATATAATAGGCTTCACTAGAGGGAAGGCTTTATTTGGTGGCATGAAAGGAGGTTTAAACACCTCCATTAGCCTCTCCTGCTGCTGCTAATGCATCTGCGATAGTGGAATCGACATACAGGCGTTCCACAACCACATCCAGAGAACTGCGGCCCATAACACTTTCGTCGATTTTTGCACGCACTTGTACGACATACGGGTCCCACTTCACGGTGAAAGATGGACTGCCCGCACAAAGGATCGGGTGTACATTACCAGAGAGCCCCAACTCATTCCAAAAGTAATGTGTTTCCATCCTCCTCGGGTCCGCAAAAAAATACAGCAATGTCAAATGTGCCATCCCGACGCTAAAGTGCAACAATCTCATGGAACCTACCAAGGCAAGTACTAGAGCAATTCCAGAACAATGCTCTAGTTTTTAGCAAATCTTATAAAATTGGGCCAACCACCACTCCAGGATACTGGCCGACCACATTAGCCACGAGTTTCGTTGAAACCGGGCCCAACAGTTCTGCAGTAACAATTACGATCTGAGTATTTTCACCACGAAAAAAATGCATTGGATAATTGAACAACGTCACAGAAAAAATCTTTACTGGGTATGTGGTCGACAACAGAAAATCCTCTTCAGATCCAGACACCATTGGAAAATTAGTTGACCCGTTGATCAAGTGATGTGGTATGATTTTAGGAGACCCATCAGAGTCAGCCATGTTTGTAGTGTTTTGAGTGGTAGCAGGAGATGCATGAAAATTCTAGCAAGTGCTCTATTTGAGTTAGGTTGATGGCCGAATTAAAAAGCTCATTAGGAGGGGAGTTACCAGAAGTCAAAGTTGAAACTCTTGGTAATAGAGGCGTCATTAATGGGGTGACTGGGAGTAGTAGGGGGTTAATGAAACAGTTGGTATTTACATAGAGGTGGTTAAACTTGGTATTTATAGAGGTGGTCAATATTTGTATTGACAGAAGTTCAAAGGTTGGAACTTTAAGTAATTGGCCAATCTTGTTGGTCAGTGTTATTTATGATCTGGTGGTGGAATTGTGAAATGAATTGTCTAATCAAATTGCCATATGGTCAAACTAACTATCATTGGGGGTGGATCTTGTCTTGTAAGACAAACAGCTACCACTCCTCTTTTTCTTCTCTTTCTTCCAAATCACTCGGTCAAAGTGACTCAGATACGAGTTAAAAAAGTCAAATGGGGCTAAAGAGAAGAGACAAAGTGGTATGGGTTTGGTAAAGAAACGTTGTTGCTGTAAAAGAAGTCAGTGATGTAATAGTTTTGTTGTTTAGTTAAAGTTACAAATATGCCCTTTTGTGGAAAAAAATAGTAATGTTATTATTGATTGGTGAGGACATTATTGTCATTTGTATGATGTGTTGGAAAAAAGACACAAAAAAGCTACAAAAACCCTACTTTTTTCTTTCCCTATTTTTACATTAGATGCCAAAATCTAAATTCCAAAAAGCTCCTAAGAAAAGTTGATACCAAACCTTTAGGTTAAGTCAAAAAAGCAAAAAATATAATTTTAGATTAAAAGACACAAATAAGTTGATACCAAACCCACCATAATGCCGAGTTCCGTTTCGTACGATTTTCTGCAAGTGCACATCGTCTATAGCATGCTTATTGCAACCTCCATTTGTTCAAAGAAAAAGGCTTAAATACATAATGCATACCCCCATTTTACCGAAGCTATCACGTTGCAAACCCCAGTTCTAGAACTATAATGCATCCTCTGTTTCTTCTCTTTCTTCCTTGTTCGACTTTTATCACTATTCATCGGGTCACTTTGACCCGATGACTTTATTAGTAATATAATGCAATTTGTTGGTAATTTTTTCATAGCATTATAGAGTAAACTTTGGTCTACAACACTGTGAAAACATTCAAGAAAAATGAATCATTTTGCCTTCCAAATCACATAGTCAAAGTGACATGGTTACGAACAGAAAAGTCAAAGCTGGAAGAAAGAGAAGAAACAGACCAAGTAGCTGATTGCATTCCCCATTTGCAAAAAATACGTGAATGTGAAATTGGGAACGAAATTTCATCGCAAAATTAACTTACTTGAATGGCATTATCTCAAACAATGTGCACTTTATGAAAATGCCTTCTTCGGGTTCGAATTTGAGGATTGAATTTTTTTCCCAATTTGACATTAAGGTGTTTTTGGAAATGGGGGATGCAATCAGCTAGTTCTGGAACTGGGGGTTGCAATGTGATAGTTTCGGGAAACTATGGGTATGCATTAAGTAATTAAACTAAATAAAAACCTAGTAATTTTCCGAACCAGGGAATCCAAACAAGCTCATATACGTTAACTACTAACAGACCAATTTTTTGTGAGTAGCTACGGGTCTGGTTCGATTAAGCGATTTATTTAATTAGTTCTACCAAAAAGTGGTTGTATTAGACCCTAGAAGATATATTAACATTTCTTACGCACAAAGCCTCCAAAACATAGATCGAACAACATGGTGATCAGAAGCAAGTCACAAAGCATGATTTGGGAGATTTAGCATAGGTTATCTAAAAAAAACTGCAGCATTTGCATACGCTCGCAATTTATTTTACATCACGATATGTAGTTGGCTAGAGTAGGAGGTTGATGCATGATTGTGCGCCCGGGCACGGATAATTCCCTAGTTAAACTATAGATCAATATTTTCAATATACCTACCGACTCATGTGATGCAATTAATAAAATTGAACAGTGTTAGACGAACGATATTGTATTTGTATTTTATATTAATGGCTGGAATCAACAAACTATATTGGATTGGCCGTGAAGTCGATGTGTTATTGATCTTAGTTTATCCACAATTAAACCCATAAGCTTTGGGGAATAAAAAATTAGGTGCGCCTACTTACTCAGGAAAGAATTTATTGGGTGGGAGAGTTGAACTTCGCATGCCGTGATGCAATAACAATTTACTGTCTTTTTTATTGATTACATCGTTGCACAAATACATTTTATATATTTTTTGAATTATTCAAGCCATTGACGACTACTTTGATACAATCCGCGAAATTTGACTACACAAGATTTTGTTCGAACCGAGAGCCGTTGATCGGATTAAGTCAGACTCAAAATCCGGACAGATCCGATTGGATCCGTGTGCACACTCATTCCAGTCTGTCCCGTCTCTTTGTTCCCATTTGACTTTTTTGAATCGTATATGGGTCACTTTGACCGGGCGATTTGGATATCAAAATAATACGATTATTTGATAATTTTTTCACCATATTATAGAGCAACTTTTACTCTACAACACCATGAAAAAATTATCAAAAGATTACATCGATTTGCTGTTCAAATCACCAGTGATACAGTGAATAGTGAAACAATAAAATTAGGAACAAAGATACGGGACAAACTGGTACCACTCAATGCACCTTTGTCTTATTCCTTTAAAAAAAATGCACCTTTGTCTTGATAAAAAAACAGAAAACTAAGTATTATTAATATGATATTGGAAATGGCAAAGACATTTCAGAGAATTCCCAAAGAAAAAAAATATATTTCTGAGAAAACTCTGTGTTTCAGAGAACCCCAAAAATTCATCGAAGCCGTTTGAATTAAACCCAATCTTGTTTAGGTAATTCTGAGCGGGAAGATTTTGAAAACTTATACGTATTGAAGATTTTAGTAGCCACGAACGGTCTGATCTCCGCCAACTTTTTAGGGCTTTCGAATTCGGTGATGAAATTAGTGGCGATAATAATAAATAAAATAAAATCTCAGGTCTCAGTAATGCAATGACCTTTGTCGACTTCGAGCTTATAGAAAATCTCAGGGAATTTTAACTTGGTCGAGCTGGGTCGGCGAGGGCGTTGCAGGACACAACTAGAGCTGAGTGGACAGATCCCACAGGGATTTCCATCAGAGAGATCAGAGAGATCGGAGGCCTTAGTGATTCAATGGTCTCTGACGAGCGCAAGATCGTAGTAGCAGATCGCCGTGTATCGTACCGAGATGGATCGGGGAGGACTTTGGAGGACAGAACTAGGGCTGAGGGGGCAGAAGATAAAAAACGAATTGGGAAATCTAGGTTGTCAGACGACCAATACGATGATGGTGAAGTGACACCTAGTGCTTCAAAAATGGAGTAGTCAACAGATTCGGCACCGGAGATTGCTTTTCCTACAGTTTTGAAGGAGAAGTTCGATTTGAAGAAACGGAGGAGGAGGAGGAAACTTGATTTCGCCAATGTTCCTGATGAAGACTTTGTAATTCCGATGGCACATGGGGAGTGTGACTGGAAGGACCTGGTTACAGCTCCGTATATCCGATTCAAGTATGTCGAGAGCATTACAATTGTTCCACATCGTGCTCCGTCAATACTACAATATAGTAGTTTATAATTTTATAGGAACTGAGTATGTTTTCCTCCAAATCCTTTCTTTCATGCTCTAGAAATTTTAATCAGGAGGCTCATTGTAATGCTAACTCTGTGTTTGAGCCTTCTTGGTTGTGTTTGCTGGGTTGTTTTCCCTGCCTTGTATAGTTGTATTTGTAGTTGTGATAGCCGTTCTTTCTCTCTTAATGAAATCTTCAGTTTTGTTGAAAAAAAAAAGTACGTTTTCCTGCAATATCAATTTAGTTTTTGAGTGCCAGTTTACAACTGTATGTTGTGCCTTGCATAGTTATATTTGTAGCTGTGATAGCCATTCTTTCTCTTTTACTGAAATCTTCAGTTTGGTTGAAAAAAAATACGTTTTTCTCCAATATCAATTTAGCTTTTGAGTGTCAGTTGACAACTGTATGTTGTGCCTTGCTTTTCCTACGTTGGTTCATGTCAATCCTTCAATTAGCAAATCTATTAGCCGGACTCTAAATATAGAGTTGTAGGAAACACAATCTGTTGAATTTTGCAAAATATGGTACAGAAGAGCATCTCCCACAAGAGGAACAAAACCTGGTTTGGACCAAAATTTGGTCCAAATTGACAAAAACAGAGCTGCAAAAGGTGGAGCATTTGGAGGAGCAAAAGCAAAGACAAATTTTTGGAGGAGCAAACCTGTTAAAATTTTGTGGAGGAGCAAACATAAAAATCTAACTTTTAATGATTTTTGAGTTTTGGTTATATGATTGGGTTGTTTAAATTTGGTTAGGCCACTAATCATTATTTTAATTTCTTCGGATTAGACTCCTCCATAAATAAATTAGTGGGATTATTATTTAAAAACTTAAAAATTAGTATTTTAGCATGTAAATTAGTAAAAGAAATATATTTAAGATGTTATTTAATAAAAAAGTCAAAATTATATTAGCATGTAAATTATTATTATAAATTAGCACTTAAGATTAATTAATATGAAAAAATTATTTAATTGTAATTTAGAAGAAAATAATAAAATAACAATAATTGGGCAATTTTTCTCCTCACTGATGGAGCTCAAGCAACAAACAGGAGCAAATTTTCCAGGACCAAATTTGGTCCAACGACATTTTTTATGCTCCCCATTGTAGGAGATGCTCTAAAGGGAATTGTGTAGTATTCATACTGCTACGAAATTCTTGAAGCGGATATGCTGTTTTTTGGCCATTGGTATATGATTTTGATGAGAGCACAGTTCATATGTTATTTTAGTGTTTTGGCCCCATACATGGCTTGCTTGAGGGTGTAATAATCAGGATTATTTATTAAGTACAAAACTTTCTATTTTCTATATTACTGTAGGAGGGACGTGATGCCCCGGTATAGAAAGAGATATGGGAAATTTGCCATGTGCATGAAAGATGTGGAGAAGTCAATCAAAGGTGAATGGATGAGTCTACCTGTAGAAAGGAAACGTCAGTAAGTTAAGGATGGAATGATTGCAAGGCTGAAGAGGGATAGTTTGAAAGAAAAGGGATGTGTACACCCTAATAAAAAAAACATAAAATAAGACATGAGAACACAGCAGAGGCTGGGAAGGCTGAAGTAGAGAAGATGTTAACGTCAAACATGTCATTGACACAAGTCGTTGACTTCTTTAATGGAATGAACAAAGAGCAGATGGACTGGATGAATGATGTAGGGCTTGGATGTCTTAGTAAGCTTCCGAAAGGCAACTTGCTGTGTGATTTCTTTAAGTATTGTGTGGGTCCCTGCCACTAGAACTATTGAAGCTCATGTTCGTTTGTTAAATATTGACGTAAAGTTGTTCACTGGCTTCTGGGGGTAAATGGATCTGGGGATGTAATATACCTTCCAGAAGAAAAGAATACATCATGCTCTGAGGAAGAATAGGAATTGGCCCACAAACTCGGAATTGAAAAACCCGTTGTAGGGATCATCACAGTGTCCGCTTTTCTCTGAAATGACCATAGCCTCAACGATGAGTTGAAACGTAGGGTTGTCATCCACATCCTTGCTTGCTGCGGGTTACCCACAAGTAAGTTGTGCATACGCCAGGCGCTGGTGAGATTTGTCATGGACTTGGAACGATTGAACTGCTTGAACTGGTGTAGACATTTTTTGGATCACCTGTGCAAACATCAGAAGGATGTCCTAATAGGTAAACATAAATTAGGAGGCGGTTGCGCTCTGATACCCATGGTATATCCCGAACAACATTCTATGGTTAGTTTATTACTCTGATTTCCATTTGTTTGTGTATGACCGAATATTTATGCTTTTTTGTAGTTGGCGTACCTCGAGGTTTTCGAACCGCAGCTGGACGAAATCCCCAAAGCTACCACATATATAAATGATGGTCCTCGTATAAGCTTGTGACAAACACCAGACATGAAGAGGAGGTGGGATTTTTTGGTAAAGAGACAATCCCTGGCGAGTGATGTTATGTCTTAGGTTTTCAGCTCGTTATGTAGATGGGCAGTCGTTAAACCTAACAATTTGCTGTTTGTTAGAGGTGTTACACGTTAAAATTTCTTAATGTGATTTTTTTAGTCTCATTGATACTGTTATCAGTCCTTGCAGCATAACAGTATCAAACTCATGCCGATTGACAATATTAAGGGCCTTCCCACTTTTATTTTCGAAAGGATTGCAGAAAATGGCTGACCATACCTGAAGTCCGTTGCATGGCAACAGTATAAGCTGTCGCACGTGGAGGAAGTAATTATGAAGTTGGTGCCTGAGGTGAAAATGTGTGATAAGCAGGGGCCGAACTACACTCGGCCACACAAATGAGACCATATTGAGGAAGAAAAACTAGGTGAAGATGTTGGGACTTCAGTAGGCGTTGGTTATTTTAGGAAGAGTCTGAACGTAAACAACGTGTTGGACCAGACAAGATGAATGATGGGTCGAGAGATAAAATCAGGTGAGTGGTGATCCAAATGAGAAGAGAGAAGACAGAATACGTGAACAAGAGGGGACTTCAGAAGGGTTTGTGGATATACGGAAGAGTCTTGAACGCAAAGAAGATGTTGTCCTGGACCGGATGGATGAAGTTTCGAGACCAGAAAATCAGATGAGTATTGATTCAAATTAGATGAGATAAGGGAGAGAAAAGAGGGCCGAGGAGTCACATTACGTCAAAGAGAAATTTCAGAGGGAGGATTCACTCAGAGGAAGGGAAGGTGAACACATCGGCAGTATTTCCGCAGAAAACCCAGCATACGGAGAGGTAAACAGTCCTGAATCGAAGACCAACGTGTCTACAAGCAGTATGCACCAGATGAAGTGGCAGGTATGTATTTGACAATCGTATCTGTGACACAAGTTGTGGCTTTGTTTGATAACATTTTGCCCCAACACATTTTCGTAGTGTTTTGTGGCTCTTTTTCTTAACGAAAATTCACCTACTGAACAGGGGTCTCCTATCCAAGAAATTTCCCCTAACGTAGGGTTTCCTGTGTCACTTAAAGCAAAATCACCGGTCACCAAAAGTCCTCTAAGAAGGACTACGCTAATGAAAACCCTGAACTGGCAGGTATGGATTTGACCATTGTGTCAAAACAAGTTGTGGATTTGTTTGATAACATTTTGCGCAAACACGTTTTAATAGTGTTTCGCTGGTCTTTTGCTTAACTACAACTCACCTGATGGACAGGGGTCTCCTATCCAAAAAAATCAGTCAATGTACCTGTGACGCCTAAACCAAAGTTGCCGTTCACCAAAATTCCTCAGCCAAGACCCAGAGAGACCAAATTTGTCCTCGTCGACCGCCCTACTGATGTTGAATGCAAGTTACACTACTTTGTTTCAGAACTAATGGAGCCAGGCCTTGAGAAAGAAGAAATTTTGTTAGTCGGCTCAAGTACCAGGAGTATGTTACACTTTTCATTGATTGGTCTAAGCATTGGGTTTTAAATCCGCTTCCTTTTCTTGACATAGTCGCGTCATATTTGTTTGCAATCGGTTGATAGTACAGGTTGGAGAGACCAGAGCAAAATTGCAGCATGGTTTTGCTTGGTAGTTACAGTATGAACAGTGTTTCGGTTGCATGGTTAGTTTGACATGCTGCATAAACCTATTTGACATGTTATTAAGTCGTGTACACTAAATTGGTCTTGGATTCGTCCCCACATCTATGTTTCAAAGGTTATTGATTGCATGGCACGCGTGCTACACCTAAAGGAGCAGCGCGAGACTCGCCGATTGCAGAGGAAATTCTGGTACTGGGCAGTGCGACTTCAGTATGTACTTTCCTATGTGTCTTTGAGTATATTTTTAGCTAAATTACTTGTACGTCTACTTAATGTGCGGTAATTTATATCATCAGGGTCTGACCCAAACAAGAACGGGGATTCAGGATCTGCTAGTGAATATGGCGGAGAGTTTTCAAGGATGGATATGGTCTTCGTTCTGTTTCTTTGATGGTTTTCCTTCAACATCTCACATAATTTGTTTCTTAAGTGTAGAATTGATTTGCTTTTTTTTTTTGTTTTTTTTGCAGATATGTGTGCCTTTGAACTTACCGAGGAGACATTGGTTCTTGATGGTGATTAGCATTACCAAGAAAACGGTGTTCATCCTGGACTCATTGAATTTGTCCTTCTAAAGTGGAAGGCAATTGCAGATAAATATAGCTTTCATCAATGACATTATCTAAAGGACTTACTCACATGAATGTGAATGTCCGGACATCACCAATTTGCGATTAAAAACACGATAAACTGGAATAAACTTCCTTTGCAGGCGGGCGGGTGAGTGGACTTTCATTCCCGTTGACAGCTATGCATATGGTTTTGTTTTTTTCTCAAATGAGTACATACGTTTCATTTCTGAGCGACAACTGTGGGCCATTGGTTTGCTTTTACATGGCGTTGATTCGAGAACTGATACCCCAGCCAGTCACAAATTTTTTGGAGCAGAAGTACCTCTGCGTCTGGGTGGCCAACACAATTTTCAAGTCAGAATATAACACCGAGAGGGAGAATGTGGAGAAAGCACTTGGACAAAAGAGTTTCAACGAGGCAGAAATGAAGGACATTAGTAAAATCTACGGTGGTATAGCTACACGTGATGTGTTCGATTAACAATAATGAGCACTGCGGATGTATATTTCATACCTACATTCATTACAATTTTCTTTTCATTTCATTTGGTATGATTTCACAGACAATGTATTCGAATAATTTGTGGTTTATCAGAGTTGACAGCAGATTGCTTGTGGTTTCGCAGAGTATACACCATTCTTAAAAAGAATACTACACGACAAATCCATCCCTGAGGTTAAAATTGCCTTAGCTCGTTTAGCGGTTATGTGTGGGTTTAAAACATTTGATGTATGTTTATTAGAGATTATAACTATAACATGTCAAACATTCATGACAGGCTTGTAATTTGAAAGAAAGATTGTGTAAACCTGCTTCATGCCATGGTATACTACATGAAGAAAACACAATTCTAAAAACATGTTTTTGACAGAAAGACAAGCATCATTTGTGTTTCACGTGAACCCCCCTAAATTCCCCACACACATGTCTAGCGCAAGTGGTAAAGTGCGTGTTTTAGAACTTTAGTATCGGAGGTTCGAGGCTCCTGAGCGCGCTTTTCAATTTGGTTACAATAGAAATAAAAACAAAAAAAATAAAACGTGCCAATGGAGGACTTGAACCCTTGTGGCCGTAGTTAATAGTGGTGACTCGGATTTTATGAAACTGTTCAGTTTTGGTTCGTTTGATGTCATGAGCCTAAATGCATACATGGTTTTGGGGTTCGCCGGTCATCTGTACGCTTTTAGTTATCAAGAATCTACAACTTTAACGGAGATCTGAAGAATATCAACAAGCTACTGGAACAAATTGAAAAGTATTTTGATTGAAAATAGCTATGTCCTTTTCTTCAAAATAACTGAAACATCAACCCACCTACCACATCCTGCAAAACGATGGACTTGCGAGTTGCGATGCTTCAAGAGGACGGGAAGAAGGGAAAACACCCGCCAGAAATCCAAAAATGAAATAAAAATTAAACCCAAAATTTACAAATACAAACCCTCAAAGCACAATCACTATAAGATCAGAGCACCAATACGTTAGTAAGGAAACGCCGGCAGGTTAATCGGAAAGGAAGATGTATGGTCGCGACGGCTCATGAGGAGGAGCCGAACAAAGACCCACATGCGGCATGCCCCTACACTTCCGATTCCGGATGTATAGCGCCACCGCATCCAAGCCTCTTTATGCCCTTTGAAGCCAGATTTTTCGTCACTTAAACAAAAAGAGGTAAGAGAAACACCTGGGGCTCGCCGTCGCAAGGGTAACCGGCGTGCCCGACGAAGAACCCATCAGTGATTTGAGAATCTGGAATTGAAAGAGAAGACGGGGAAGACAGTAAAATAGATGGAGGACGAAGAGAGCAGAGGAACCCTTGCTGGAGCAAGATTCGACAAAACTCAAGAGAGTACTTTTTCTCTCTAGATGAAGGTCACCCGAGAACGCAGAGGGCAGGGTATATTTTTCCGAACACGAAATTGCATTAAAATATGGGATATATAAAAATGACATAAAATTGAAAACTATTTACCAGTATGGCACGAAAGGAAAAATAATTATTAAAAAGAGAATTTTCAACAAACTAGGTGTTGGATTATTAATACTACACGAAAAGGCACTTCTTTTTAGACGGCTTAAAATCCAAAATTTGATACCAACAAGTAGCAAGACACTATCAAGGTCAGACCAATTTATAAAAAGAACAAAATCAACCATTAAAACACAGACGGTAAATACATACCGTTAGAGTAAGATTGCATATCATAACTACATCACAACATGAACAGCATTTGAAAGAACAAGTTGGTGCATCCGCCCCTGCAAGGCAGCGCTCCAAGACTGTGACGAAAGCTTGGATTTTACGATTAGAAACTGCCAGCACATCGCACGAGATATAGTAAATGTCCCACAAAACGCACAACCCTTCACCAGACCTCTCCGGGTCGGCAAGGAAAACCTGGTCAAATCCAAGGCTGGCACACAAGTTCTTTGCATTTTTATGTTGGAATAGATGCCCTAGAGGCAATCTAGTTTAGTATGAATTTGTATATGGATAGAAAACTCATTTATTATTTATTGGATATTTAATATAATGAAGTCCTTAGATTTACAATTCTGTTGTTTATCTTAAATATTCCTAGTCCAGTATAATGATTAATGGGACAATCATCTATAGACTAGTATGGGGTTAGATTGATATGGTGATATCATGATCCAACACATAGGTATGCATTAAGGGTAATGACGCACTGGATTGACCCATCTCCGAGAAGGCTACATACACTTCATGTTGAGTCACAAGCGCTTCTCGCGGTGCAATGATATTGTCATCCTTAGACTTGAAGTCGCTAGATATTCTAGTTTTGGATTATTGTGATTTTGGTAGCGTTAAACGCTACACCGTAACTGGGTAGTTATAAAGGCGTGTACCGGATACAATAAGAAGCAAGCTTATAGATCGTAGTGGACGTAGATAGAATTTGTCCCTCCCACATAACGGGAGCAAATATCCTAGGCCACTCGAGGGATAGTGCTTATAGAATTCTAGCCAGACTCAAATAAATCAATATGGGATATTGATGTTTTGGATATACGAGTGTGACTTGTATGTCTCGTGTCCAATCCGGATATAGAGACAAAAGGATGAGACAATTACTTGTACAAAGGTTTGTCAAGATGACTATTATATTAGTTGGCTAGAATGGATGTTTTGCTAGAAACCACTCCATATTAGCAAATAGTTGCTACCTGTAGGGTTTTAATTCATGGATTGCACAACGGAAGCATAATCAAACATAAACCATGCAAAACCCTCCAAGGATCACAAGTATAGATGCATAACGATGGTAAAGGTAAGAAATCATAAACACACCTTTGGGTTCTCCTTGATGACTTCAAACGCGAATAATGTCACGTTCTCTATAGTTGATCCACGCCTAGAGTTGATCCTAGATCTCCCAAACTCCTTGGTGCTAGCCCGGAATAGGAAGAGGAAGAACGAATCACGCAAAACGAGACAAAAAGGGGTTTTCGGCCCCTTTTTGGCCGACGGGGTGAGGGCGGCGGCAAGGGGGTCGGTTCGGCCTCCTTGTTGCTTGCTCTCTCTCCTTTTGTTCTCTCCCACTCTTGTTATGTTCACTAATGAGCATAAGTTATGAGGAAGGAATGAAGGAGGGTCCTTTATATAGTCCAACAACTCCTTGTTAACTACCTAAAGGACTTATTCTAGTCCAACTAGAATTCAATTTAGTCCCTTCCTTGCAAATTAGTCCCTACTAAGTTTGCAAGGGTTTGCAAAGTGATCCTTCTAATTAATTAATCCAATTAATTAATTCCCAAATCTAGTTCAACTCTATATAGCGTGTGACCCCATAGGTTCTATCTAGTTGGTAGCAACTATTTGCTAATATAGAGCGGTTTCTAGCAAAACATCCATTCTAGCCAACTAATAGAATAGTCGTCTTGACAACCTTTGTACAAGTAATTGTCTCATCCCTTTGCCTCCATATCCGGATTGGACACGAGACATACAAGTCACACTCGTATATCCAATCCATAGTTTCTCGATCCATGGGAATAGCCTTATTCGTGCAAATAACATCGATATCCCATATTGATTTATTTGAGTCTGGCCAGACATTCTACAAGCACTATCCCTCGAGTGGCCTAGGATATTTGCTCCCGTTATGTGGGATGGGCAAATCTTCTCTACGTCGACTACGATCTCTAAGCTTGCTTCTCATTGTATCCAGTACACGCCTTTATAACTACCCAGTCACGGTGTAGCGTTTAACGCTACCAAGATCACAATGATCCACAACTAGAATATCTAGTGACTTCAAGTCTAAGGATGACAATACCATTGTACTGCGAGAAGCGCTTGTGACTCAACATAACATGTATGTAGCCTTCTCGGAGATGGGTCAATCCAGTTCAACATTCCGTAATGCACACCTATGTGCTGGATCGTGATATCTCCATATCAATCCAACCCCATACTAGTCTATAGATGATTGTCCCATTTAATCATTATACTTGACTAGGGATATTTAAGATAAACAACACAATTGTAAATCTAAGGACTTCATTATATTAAATATCCAATAAATAATAAATGAATTTTTCTAGCCATATACAAATTCATACTAAACTAGATTGCCTCTAGGGCATCTATTCCAACAGTCTCCCACTTGCACTAGAGCCAATCTGGCGCATCTCGTATGCCCATACTCCTAGTGTGCCCTTCACGCTTCCACTGCGTGAGAGGCTTCGTAAGCGGGTCTGACAGATTATCATCTGTAGGAATCTTGCATATCCGAACGTCTCCTCTATCGATAATATCTCGAATCAGATGAAACTTCCTGAGCACGTGCTTGGACTTCTGGTGCGATCTGGGTTCCTTTGATTGCGCGATCGCCCCAGTGTTGTCACAGAACAACTCCACTGGATCCGCAATGCTAGGGAACACACCAAGTTCAGAAACAAACTTTCTGATCCAAAGAGCCTCCTTTGCTGCGCCATTTGCAGCAATGTACTCAGCCTCTGTTGTAGAATCAGCTACCGTCTCTTGCTTGGAACTCTTCCAGCTCACCGCTGCTCCATTCAGGCAAAACACATATCCCGACTGTGATCTAAAGTCATCTCTGTCGGTTTGGAAGCTTGCATCAGTGTAACCCCTTACACGCAACTCTTCCTCACCGCCAAATATCAAGAAAGCATCCTTAGTTCTTCTTAAGTACTTTAGGATGTTCTTGACAGCAATCCAGTGACTCTCACCCGGATTGGATTGGTATCTGCTTGTCATACTCAAGGCATATGACACATCTCGTCTAGTACATAACATGGCGTACATGATAGATCCTATGGCCGAGGCATAGGGAATCCTACTCATGCGTTCCTTCTCAATCTATTTGGAAGGACAACCACTCTTCGAAAGAGTGATTCCATGTGACATGGGCAAGAATCCCTTCTTGGAATCTTGCATGTTGAACCGTTTCAACACCTTGTCAATATATGTACTTTGACTTAGGCCTAGCAACCTTTTAGATCTATCTCTATAGATCTTTATACCGAGTATATAGGCTGCTTCCCCTAAGTCCTTCATTGAGAAACACTTTCCTAGCCAATCTTTAACAGATTGCAGCATGGGAATGTCGTTTCCAATGAGTAGTATGTCATCCACATACAAGACCAGAAAAGCTACAGAGCTCCCACTAACCTTCTTGTAGACACAAGACTCATCTTCGTTTCAGATGAAACCAAACTCTTTGACCACTTCATCAAAACGTCGATTCCAACTCCTAGAAGCTTGCTTCAATCCATAAATGGATCGTTGCAGCTTACAGACATTGTTGGCTTGCTTTGGATCCTCAAAACCCTCCGGCTGTATCATACACACGTCCTCGAGGAGATTCCCATAAAGGAACGCTGTTTTGACATCCATCTGCCAAATCTCATAGTCGTGGTATGCTGCAATCGCAAGTAGGATTCGGATGGATTTGGTCATAGCGACTGGTGAAAAGGTTTCGTCATAGTCAATACCATGAATCTGTCTGAATCCTTTAGCCACCAATCGGCCCTTATAGGTAATCACATTACCATCCATGTCGATCTTCTTCTTGAAGACCCACTTGCACCCTATGGGGCGCGCCCCATCGGGTGGTTCCACCAAATTCCATACTTTGTTGGTATACATGGATTCCATCTCGGATCTCATGGCTTCCAGCCACTTCTGAGAGTCTGGGCCACTCATGGCCTCCTCATAGGTAGTAGGCTCATCATCTATGAGCATCGTGTCACCGAAATCGGTTACGAGAAGTCCATACCTCTCGGGTTCCTGGCGCACTCTACTAGATCTACGAAGCTCTTGTGTTACCTGAACAGGTGGCTCCACAACTGCTTGTGGTTCCTGTTCCTGTTCCATAATTGGTTCAGTGATTTGTGGTTCTTGAACCTCTTCAAGTTCTACATTCCTCCCACTTGCTTCTTTAGAGACAAATTCTCTTTCTAGAAACACGCCAGTCCGAGCAACAAACACTTTGTTCTCAGTTGGATTGTAGAAGTAGTATCCCTTAGTTTCCTTAGGGTACCCCACAAATTTGCACTTATCCGATTTAGGCCCAAACTTGGCTGATTGTAAACGTTTTACATAGACATCGCAGCCCCAAATCCTCATGAACGACAGTGTGGGACGCCTCCCACTCCACATCTCATATGGTGTCTTCATGGCTGATTTAGATGGAACACGGTTAATGGTGAAAACTGCACTTAATAGAGCGTAGCCCCAAAATGATAATGGAAGATCGGTTTGACACATCATAGACCGAACCATATCCAATAGAGTTCGATTCCTCCTCTCGGACACGCCATTCCATTGTGGCGTTCCAGGTGGAGTGAGTTGGGACACGATCCCACACTCTCTAAGATAGTCGTCAAACTCTTGGCTCAAGTATTCTTCTCCACGATCCGATCGTAGAGCCTTTATAATTTTGCCAAGTTGCTTCTCTACTTCATTCTTGAATTCTTTGAACACTTCAAAGGATTCGGATTTTTCCCTCATAAGGTACACAAATCCATATCTACTGTAATCATCAGTAAATGTAATGAAGTAGACATAACCACCCCTGGCAGGCGTGGCAAATGGCCCACACACATCGGTATGTATGAGCGCCAATTGCTCACTAGTCCTCTCACCTTTCTTATTGAAAGGGGACTTTGTCATTTTTCCCAATAAACAAGCCTCACATGTCTCATATGATTCAAAATTAAATGAGTCTAGTAATCCATCCTTATGGAGTCTAGATACACGTTTCTCATTTATGTGGCCTAAACGACAGTGCCATAAATAAGCAGGATTTAAATCATTTATTTTAATCCGCTTGGTATTAATGTTGTAGACAGGATTGCTTAGATCAATTAGATCCTGCATATTTCGACAAATATGAGATCCTCATCCAGTATCTAATACCCATGATGTAGAGACAGTTAAATTGACATCTACAACAAAAATACCTGGTGGTGGTGGAATCACTAATCCAAGCCTCTTGTCCTCCAGATATTTTGGGCAGTTCCTCCTCCAGTGTCCAGGCTGACTGCAGTAGTGACACTCACATTTAGTCACGACCTTGGCAATGTCACCAACAGGTTTAAGGGCTGGTTCCTTGGACTTGGCAACTGACTTGCCTTTGCCCTTGGAGGAAGAGGCAAACCTTTTTCCCTTTCCTTTCTGTACCATCATAATGGCCTTGCCCTTACCCTTGTTGATGCTCTGTTCAGCTGTCCTCAACATGTTGAGTAAATCTGGCAGTGGTTTAACGATCTCGTTCATGTTATAGTTCATAATGAACTGTCCATAACTCTCGGGCAACGATTGCAAAACGAGATCGGTTGCCAACTCTTGTCCGACCGGGAACCCAAGCCGGGCGAGATTCTCCAAGTACCCGATCATTCGGAGTACATGGGGTCCCACCGGGTTCCCTTCTGCCAGATGACATTTGAACAGTGCCTTTGAGACCTCATACCTCTCTACCCTCGCCTGCTCTGGGAAGAGCTGCTTTAGATGTTCGATCATATCGACAGCATTCATGTTTTCGTGTTGCTTCTGAAGCTCAGAAGTCATGGTGCAAAGCATAAGGCAACCGCATCATTAGCGTCATCAACACGCTTTTGATACGCCTTTAAGGCAGCAGGTGTCTGGTTCTCTGGACCTTCTGGAACATGCTCCTCTATTGCGTACAGTTTCTTCTCTTGCTTGAGAACAATTCTCAAGTTTCTGTACCAATCAAGAAAGTTGGTTCCAGAGAGCTTGTCCTTCTCAAGGACAGATCGTAGGGAATGTTGTGAACTCGATGAGTTGTTTGCCATTTGGAATTCTACAAAAAGGAAAATACGCAAGTTTTAGTATTTGTGAATTTTTGACTATATTTAATAATGGCTAGTTTATTAAATATAGCTCCCGCTATTTTTCTACGGATTAATAACCCTCAAGATATTAATGCGGAAAATATCCTTTTATTTTCTAGTGGGCCAAGATCCATCTTTCATCTCCTTATGAGCTTGCTTTGGCAAGTCACCCATAATTTGACTACTTTAGGTAGGAACAATTCCAATTGCATCCCATATGCAACTCTTGGTTCAATCGGGCAAATAACTCCTTAGTTATCCATCCATATGGATAATCCCAATTGATTGCCTCTAGGTTTCTTAATCAAATTAATAGCCTAGTTTTGTTCAACCTCTTATCTAAACAATTGCACATTGTTACGTGCCATCGCATTCCATCATTATGAACCAGGTCGCCATGCTTTGGCACGCACGAGCATGGTAAATAATGATGATAATGAGTGTTTAAATAACGAGAAGGCAAAAACACAATATTTGAATTTTGAGGGATTTTAAATTCAATTCTTAATTGTTTTGTTGATCAATATCAACTAATCTATCTATTTGAGTTTGGGCACAACTCCAAATAATAGATCCGGTTGTCTAATTATCTTATTATCCTAATTGCATGCATCATCCATACACCAACCACACAAATAATAAGACAATAAATAAACAACCACAAAACAGAAATTAAACGTGATTTGGATATGGCCTTTTCTAGACTAAGATAATTCCAAGCCAATGGAATTATCTATGAACCCTAAGCAAACACATCTCCATGCGTCTTGATCTTTTGGTCCATCCTTCATAGTCTTGTTGATTGCTCCATGCTCCATGCTCCTTCTTTTGTGGCTTCTTTGGCTTTGGGCTTCTTTTCTCCAATCTTGGCTAACAATCTACTTTATCTAGCACTAAGTAATAACTATTCTAAATAAAATAAATCTCACAAGTTGAGAAAAAAAAATGGCACGCAGGCCATGAAACCCTAATTAATTATTACAATTTATTGATCAGCTCGCAGGCCGTAAAACCAAACCAAAAAATTTAAACATCCACATCAAACCACATCCTAAGGCCATATCCAATCACCATGCGATTTGCACATAAACAGTTAAAATCCAATTTTAACGCGCTTGGTCAATTTTAATTGATTTTAGGATTTCTAGGGTTAAAACGGTCCATGGGCCCAACAATCCAATTGCCCGGGCCCATTAAAGTGAACCGCAAGGCCCTAGGGCCGGCCCGGCCCAAAACCCGCAAGCTAGGCCCGCGGGTTAGGGCCGCCCGGCCCCTTAGGGCTCCCAAGCTTGGGCGGCAAGCAAGGGGGCGGTCCCTAGGGGGGCCGAACCCTTATATGGGAGTTGTTTCCAAAACAACTCCCTTGCTTGGTGCCCAAGTTTGGTTGTTTCCTTGTTTTGGGAGAACTCCTTCTTCCCCAAGGATGCCCAAACCCTAGACCTATGATCCTAAAATTTCTCAAACTCACCAATTCATGCATCCAATGCAAAAATTGGGTCTTGTTATGATTAATTGTTGACAAATTGCATCCCATGCTTGATTTGTCTAGCTTTACGCGATAAACAATCAAATTAAGGTGTAAAACAACAAGAATGTAACACATAAACCACGTTTATGCTCTATGACCCCTGGCTCTGATACCACTGTAGGGTTTTGATTCATGGATCGCACAACGGAAGCATAATCAAACATAAACCATGCAAAACCCTCCAAGGATCACAAGTATAGATGCATAACGATGGTAAAGGTAAGAAATCATAAACACACCTTTGGGTTCTCCTTGATGACTTCAAACGCGAATAATGTCACGTTCTCTAAAGTTGATCCACGCCTAGAGTTGATCCTAGATCTCCCAAACTCCTTGGTGCTAGCCCGGAATAGGAAGAGGAAGAACGAATCACGCAAAACGAGACAAAAAGGGGTTTTCGGCCCCTTTTTGGCCGACGGGGTGAGGGTGGCGGCAAGGGGGTCGGTTCGGCCTCCTTGTTGCTTGCTCTCTCTCCTTTTGTTCTCTCCCACTCTTGTTATGTTCACTAATGAGCATAAGTTATGAGGAAGGAAGGAAGGAGGGTCATTTATATAGTCCAACAACTCCTTGTTAACTACCTAAAGGACTTATTCTAGTCCAACTAGAATTCAATTTAGTCCCTTCCTTGCAAATTAGTCCCTACTAAGTTTGCAAGGGTTTGCAAAGTGATCCTTCTAATTAATTAATCCAATTAATTAATTCCCAAATCTAGTTCAACTCTATATAGCGTGTGACCCCATAGGTTCTATCTAGTTGGTAGCAACTATTTGCTAATATAGAGCGGTTTCTAGCAAAACATCCATTCTAGCCAACTAATAGAATAGTCGTCTTGACAACCTTTGTACAAGTAATTGTCTCATCCCTTTGCCTCCATATCCGGATTGGACACGAGACATACAAGTCACACTCGTATATCCAATCCATAGTTTCTCGATCCATGGGAATAGCCTTATTCGTGCAAATAACATCAATATCCCATATTGATTTATTTGAGTCTGGCCAGACATTCTACAAGCACTATCCCTCGAGTGGCCTAGGATATTTGCTCCCGTTATGTGGGATGGGAAAATCCTCTCTACGTCCACTACGATCTCTAAGCTTGCTTCTCATTGTATCCAGTACACGCCTTTATAACTACCCAGTCACGGTGTAGCGTTTAACGCTACCAAGATCACAATGATCCACAACTAGAATATCTAGTGACTTCAAGTCTAAGGATGACAATACCATTGTACCGCGAGAAGCGCTTGTGACTCAACATAACATGTATGTAGCCTTCTCGGAGATGGGTCAATCCAGTACAACATTCCGTAATGCACACCTATGTGTTGGATCGTGATATCTCCATACCAATCCAACCCCATACTAGTCTATAGATGATTGTCCCATTTAATCATTATACTTGACTAGGGATATTTAAGATAAACAACACAATTGTAAATTTAAGGACTTCATTATATTAAATATCCAATAAATAATAAATGATTTTTTTCTAGCCATATACAAATTCATACTAAACTAGATTGTCTCTAGGGCATCTATTCCAACACTACCAACTAGATAGAACCTATGGGGTCACACGCCATATGTTGAACTAGATTTGGGAATTAATTAATAGGATTAATTAATTAGAAGGATCACTTTGCAATACCTTGCAAAATTTGTAGGGACTAATTTTCAAGGAAGGGACTAAATTGAATTCTGGTAGGACTAGAATAAGTTCTTTAGGTAGTTGACAAGGATTTGTTGGACTATATAAAGGACACTCATTCCTTCCTTCCCGAGATCAAAAGGAGAGAGAGCAAGCAAGCAAAGAAGCCGCCGCCCACTTTCTCGCCGCCCCTTTCCCGTCGGCCCACAAGGAGGCCGAACCTCCTTGGTTTGGTCTCGTTTTGCGTGATTCTTCTTCCTCTTCCTTTTTCCGGGCTAGCAACAAGGATTGGAAGATCTAGAAATAAACTCTATGCATGGATCAACTATAGATAACGTGACACAATTCGCGTTTGAAGTCATCAACGGAGAACCCTAAGGTGTGTTAATTGATTTCTTCCTTTACCATCGTTATGTCTCTTGACTTGTGATCCTTGGAGGGTTTTGCATGGTTAATTATTGTTTCCGTTGCGCATCCATGAATCAAAACCCTACAGTGGTATAAGAGCCACATGTCGTAGAGCATAAACGTGGTTTATGTGTTACGTTTTGATAGTTTTACACCTTAAAAATTGTTATTTATCGCTTAAAACAAGACAAATCAAGCATGTGATGCAATTTGTCAATAATCTGTCATAACAAGACCTAGTTTTTGCATTAGATGCATGAATTAGTGAGTTTGAGAAATTTTAGGATCTTAGATCTAGGGTTTGGGCATCCTTGGGGAAGAAGGAGTTCTTTCCATACAAGGAAACAACCAAACTTGGGCACCAAGCAAGGGAGTTGTTTTGGAAACAACTCCCAAAGGAGGTTCGGCCCCCCTATGGGACCACCCCAACTTGCTTGCGCCCAAGCAAGGCCGGACAAGGGGCCAGAGCAGCCCTAGCCCGCGGCGTAGCCGCGTGGGCTAGGGGCCGGCCGGCCCTAGGCCCTTGCGGTTCACTTTTTGGGCCCGAGCAATTGGATTGTTGGGCCCAATTGACCGTTTTAACCCTAGAACATCCTAAAATCAATTAAAATTGACCAAGAGCATTAAAATTGGATTTTAACTGTTTATGCGCAATTCGCATGGTGATTGGATATGGCCTTAGGATGTGGTTTGTTGTGGATGTTTAATTTTTGTGGTTTTGTTTACGGCCTGCGAGCTGATCAATTAATTGTAATAATTAATTAAGGGTTTTATGGCCTAAGAGCCATTTTTTTCTCAACTTGTGAGATTTATTTTATTTAGTGTAGTTGTTAGCTAGTGCTAGATAAAGTAGATTGTTAGCCAAGATTGAAGAAAAAGAAGCCCAAAGCCAAAAGGAGCCACAAAAGAGGAGCATGGAGCATGGAGCATTCCACATGACTATGAAGGATGGGCCAAAAGATCAAGACGCATGGAGATGTGTTTGCTTTTAGGGTTCATAGATAATTCCATTGGCTTGGAATTATCTTAGTCTAGAAAAGGCCATATCCACATCACACTTTATATTTGTTTTGTGGTTGTTTACTTTGTTGTCTTATTATTTTGTGGTTGGTGTATGGATGATGCATGCAATTAGGATAATAAGATAACTAGACAACCCGGATCTATTATTTGGAGTTGTGCCCAAACTCAAATAGATAGATTAGTTGATATTGATCAACAAAAAAATTAAAAAGGAGTTCGTTTCCCAATTGAACCAAGAGTTGCATAAGGGATGCAATTGGAATTGTTCCTACCTAAAGTAGTCAAATTATGGGTGACTTGCCAAAGCAAGTTCATAAGGAGATGAAACATAGATCTTGGCCCACTAGAAAATATAAGGATATTTTCCGCATTAATATCTTGAGGGTTATTAATCCGTAGAAAAATAGTGGGAGCTATATTTGATAAACTATACATTATTGAATATAGTCAAAAATTCACAAATACTAAAACTTGCGTATTTTCCTTTTGTAGAATTCCAAATGGCAAACAACTCATCGAGTTCACAACATTCCCTACGATCTGTCTTTGAGAAGGACAAGCTCTTTGGAACCAACTTCCTTGATTGGTACAGAAACTTGAGAATCGTTCTCAAGCAAGAGAAGAAACTGTACGCAATAGAGGAGCATGTTCCAGCAGGTCTAGAGAACCAAACACCTGCAGCCCTAAAGGCGTATCAAAAGTGTGTTGATGACGCTAATGATGCGGCCTGCCTTATGCTATTCACCATGACTTCTGATATTCAGAAGCAACACGAAAACATGAATGTTGTCGATATGATCGAGCATCTGAAGCTGCTCTTCCAAGAGCAGGCAACGGTTGAGAGGTATGAGGTCTCTAAGGCACTGTTCAAGTGTCATCTGGCATGAGGGAACCCGGTGGGACCCCATGTACTTCGTATGATCGGGTACTTGGAGAATCTCTCCCGGCTAGGGTTCGCGGTCGGCCAAGAGTTGGCAACCGATCTCGTGTTGCAATCGTTGCCCGAAAGTTATGGACAGTTCATCATGAACTACAACATGAACGAGATCGTGAAACCACTGCCAGATTTGCTCAATATGTTGAGGACAGCTGAACAAAGCATCAACAAGGGTAAGGGCAAGGCCATTATGATGGTACAGAAAGGAAAGGGCAAAAGGTTTGCCTCATCCTCCAAGGGCAAAGGCAAGTCAGTTGCTAAGTCCAAGAAACCTGCCCTTAAGCCTGTCGGTGGCATTCCCAAAGGAGTTAATAAAGGTGAGTGTCACTACTGCAGTCAGCCTGGACACTGGAGGAGGAACTGCCCAAAATATCTGGAGGACAAGAGGATTGGAATAGTGATTCCACCACCACCATGTATTTTTGTTGTAGATGTCAATTTAACTGTCTCCACATCATGGGTATTAGATACTGGATGTGGATCTCACATTTGTCAAAATGTGCAGGATCTAAAGAGAAGTAGAAGATTGGCTAAATGGGAGATAGATCTGCGCGTTGGGAATGGAGCAAAAGTTGCTCGGTTGGCCGTGGGCGTGTGCGAGCTATCTCTTCCTCCAGGATTAGTTTTTGAATTAAATAATTGCTATTTTGTGCCTGCTATGAGCAGAAACATTATTTATATTTCTTGTTTGGACAAGGATGGTTTTATTATTTCAATAAATAACAATTGTTGTTCCTTTTATTTGAATAATATTCACTATTTTAGTGCGCAATTATTTAATGGACAATATGTCCTTGATCTAAGCAATCCTGTCTACAACATTAATACCAAGCGGATTAAAACAAATGATTTAAATCGTGCTTATTTATGGCACTTTTGTTTAGGCCACATTAACGAGAAACGTGTATCTAGACTCCATAAGGATGGACTACTAGACTCATTTGATTTTGAATCATATGAGACATGTGAGGCTTTTTTTTTGGGTAAAATGACAAAGTCCCCTTTCAATAAAAAAGGTGAGAGGACTAGTGAGCAATTGGCGCTCATACATACCGATGTATGTGGTCCATTTGCCACGCCTGGTAGGGGTGATTATGTCTACTTCATTATATTACTGATGACTACAGTAGATATGGATTTGTGTACATCATGAGGGCAAAATCCGAATCCTTTCAAGTGTTCAAAGAATTCAAGAATGAAGTAGAGAAGCAACTTGGAAAAAGTATCAAGGCTCTACGATCGGATCGTGGAGGAGAATACTTGAGCCAAGAGTTTGACGACTATCTTAGAGAGTGTGGGATCGTGTCCCAACTCACTCCACCCGAAACGCTACAATGGAATGGCGTATCTAAGAGGAGGAATCGAACACTATTGGATATGGTTCGATCTATGATGTGTCAAACCGATCTTCCATTATCGTTTTGGGGCCACGCTCTATTAAGTGCAGCTTTCACCATTAACCGTGTTCCATCTAAATCAGTCATGAAGACACCATATGAGATGTGGAGTGGGGCGTCCCACCCTGTCGTTCATGAGGCTTTGGGGCTGCGATGTCTATGTAAAATGTTTACAATCACACAAGCTAGGGCCAAAGTCGGACAAGTGTAAATTGGTGGGGTACCCTAAGGAAACTAAGGGTTACTACTTCTACAATCCAACCGAGAACAAAGTGTTTGTTGCTCGGACCGGCGTGTTTCTAGAAAGAGAGTTTGTCTCTAAAGAAGCAAGTGGGAGGATTGTAAAACTTGAAGAGGTTCAAGAAACACAAATCACTTAACCGATTATGGAACATGAACAGGAACCACAAGAGGTTGTGGAGCAGCCTGTTCAGGTAACACAAGAGCTTCGTAGATCTAGTAGAGTGCGCCAGGAACCCGAGAGGTATGGACTTCTCGTGACCAATTCCGGTGACACGATGCTAATAGATGATGATCCTACTACCTATGAAGAGGCCATGAAGGGCCCAGACTCTCTGAATTGGCTAGAATCCATGAGATCCGAGATGGAATCCATGTATACCAACAAAGTATGGACTTTGGTGGAACCACCCGAAGGGGCGCGGCCCATAGGGTGCAAGTGGGTCTTCAAGAAGAATATCGACATGGATGGTAATGTGATTACCTATAAGGGCCGATTGGTGGCTAAAGGATTCAGACAGATTAATGGTATTGACTATGATGAAACCTTTTCACCAGTCGCTATGACCAAATCAATTCGAATCCTACTTGTGATTGCAGCATACCATGACTATGAGATTTCGCAGATGGATGTCAAAACAGCATTCCTTTATGGGAATCTCCTCGAGGACGTGTATATGATACAGCCAGACGGTTTTGAGGATCCAAAGCAAGCCAATAAAGTTTGTAAGCTGCAACGATCCATTTATGGATTGAAGCAAGCTTCTAGAAGTTGGAATCGACATTTTGATGAAGTAGTCAAAGAGTTTGGCTTCATCAGAAACGAAGATAAGTCTTGTGTATACAAGAAGGTTAGTGGGAGCTCTATAGTTTTTCTGGTCTTGTATGTGGATGACATTCTACTCATTAGAAACAACGTTCCCATGCTGCAATTTGTTAAAGATTGGCTAGGAAAGTGTTTCTCAATGAAGGACTTAGGGGAAGCAGCCTATATACTCGGTATAAAGATATATAGAGATAGATCTAAGAGACTGCTAGGCCTAATTTAAAGTACATATATTGACAAAGTTGTTGAAACGGTTCAACATGCAAGATTCCAAGAAGGGATTCTTGCCCATGTCACATGGAATCACTCTTTCGAAGAGTGGTTGTCCTTCCAATGAGATTGATAAGGAACACATGAATAGAATTCCCTATGCATCGGCCATAGGATCTATCATGTACGCCATGTTATGTACTAGACCAGATGTGTCATATGCCTTGTGTATGAAAAGCATATACCAATCCAATCCAGGTGAGAGTCACTGGATTGCAGTCAAGACCATCCTAAAGTACTTGAGAAGAACTAAGGATGCTTTATTGATATTTGGCGGTGAGGAAGAGTTGCGTGTAAGGGGTTACACTGATGCAAGCTTCCAAACCGACAGAGATGACTTTAGATCACAGTCGGGATATGTGTTTTGCCTGAATGGAGCAGCGGTGAATTGGAAGAGTTCCAAGCAAGAGACGGTGGCTGATTCTACAACAGAGGCTGAGTACATTGCTGCAAATGGCGCAGCAGAGGAAGCTGTTTGGATCATAAAGTTTGTTTCTGAACTTGGTGTGGTTCTTAGCATTGCGGATCCAATTGAGTTGTACTGTGACAACACTGGGGCTATCGCGCAATCAAAGGAACCCTGGTCGCACCAGAAATCCAAGCACGTTCTCAGGAAGTTTCATCTGTTATGCAAGATTCCTAAAGATGAGAATCTGTCAGACCCGCTTACAAAGCCGCTCGGCAGTGGAAGCATGAAGGGAACACTAGGAGTATGGGCGTACGAGATGCGCCAGATTGGCTCTAGTGCAAGTGGGAGACAGTTGGAATAGATGCCCTAGAGGCAATCTAGTTTAGTATGAATTTGTATATGGCTAGAAAATTCATTTATTATTTATTGGATATTTAATACAATGAAGTCCTTAGATTTACAATTGTGTTGTTTATCTTAAATATCCCTAGTCCAGTATAATGATTAATGGGACAATTATCTATAGACTAGTATGGAATTGGATTGATATGGTGATATCATGATCCAACACATAGGTGTTCATTAAGGGTAATGACGCATTGGATTGACCCATCTCCGAGAAGGCTACATACACATTATGTTGAGTCACAAGCGCTTCTCGCAATGCAATGGTATTGTCATCCTTAGACTTGAAGTCGCTAGATATTCTAGTTGTGGATTATTGTGATTTTGGTAGTGTTAAACGCTACACCGTAACTAGGTAGTTATAAAGGCGTGTACCGGATAAAATAAGCAGCAAGCTTAGAGATCGAAGTGGACGTAGATAGAATGTGTCCCTCCCACATAACGGGAGAAAATATCCTAGGCCACTCGAGGGATAGTGCTTATAGAATGTCTGGCCAGACTCAAATAAATCAATATGAGATATTGATGTTATTTGCACGAATAAGGCTATTGCCATGGATCGAGAAAATTTGGATTGGATATACGAGTGTGACTTGTATGTCTCGTGTCCAATCCGGATAAAGAGACAAAGGGATGAGACAATTACTTGTACAAAGGTTTGTCAAGATGACTATTCTATTAGTTGGCTAGAATGGATGTTTTGCTATAAACCGCTCCATATTAGCAAATAGTTGCTACCAACGAGATAGAACCTATGGGGTCACACGCTATATAGATTTGGGAATTAATTAATAGGATTAATTAATTAGAAGGATCACTTTGCAATACCTTGCAAACTTAGTAGGGACTAATTTGCAGGGAAGGGACTAAATTGAATTCTGGTAGGACTAGAATAAGTCCTTTAGGTAGTTGGCAAGGATTTGTTGGACTATATAAAGGACACTCCTTCCTGCCTTGCCACACTTATGATTAAATTGATCATAACTTGAGTGGGAGAGAACAAAAGGAGAGAGAGCAAGCAAGCAAAGGAGCCGCCGCCCCCTTCCCGTCGGCCCACAAGGAGGCCGAACCTCCTTGGTTTGTTCTCGTTTTGCGTGATTCTTCATCCTCATCCTCTTTCCGGGCTAGCACCAAGGATTGGAAGATCTTGAAATCAACTCTAGGCGTGGATCAACTATAGAGAACGTGACACAATTCGCGTTTGAAGTCATCAGAGGAGAACCCTAAGGTTTGTTAATTGATTTCTTCCTTTAACATCGTTATGTCTCTTGACTTGTGATCCTTGGAGGGTTTTGCATGGTTAATTATTGTTTCCGTTGCGCATCCATGAATCAAAACCCTACATTTCATCCCCAATCTCTGTCCCGCTGATGAAAACAATGTTCGGATTATGAAACCCCATCTTTTCTTTGCATATCGTCAAGAACCCAGGAGAGTCCACTGCAACATGATTCCACAAAAAAACTTTTACCGGATAGTTTACGGGGACGGATTGTAACTCCATTCCTCCCCCAACCACAAGCCAATTCATTGGCAGCAAAGTAACACTTGCTTTCAGTGCAGCAAGGCAAACCAGTGTGAAAGATTCCTCTTCTGCTGGGAAACGCCCTGTCCAGAACGCCTTTGACAGTTCTTCCTCCTTTGGCTCTTGACGGATTGTCCCTTCCGTTACATATACCCGACGAGCTATTATTAATCAGAAAGATGTGTTGAAGGGTGTTGTTTTCAACGGTTTCATTCAAATGAACGGGCCAACAATAAATATATACAGCCCATAGTGGCGGAGATTTATTTTAACTGTAGATGGTGTTAAAAAAGTATGGGATTGGTAAAAAAGTTGGTGATATAAAAAAAGTCAGTGATGTGATTGTTTTGTTGTTTAGTGAAAATACCAATATGTCCCTTTTCTTTATTTACTTTCCTTTTCTTGATTTCAATGGTGAGGACAATATTGTCAATTTGATGATTTCAGGAAAAAAATCCGCAAAAAAGCTAACCCAACCCAGCTTTTTTCTTCCATCCATTTTTCACTAGAAGGCAAAAGCCAAAATCCAAAAGTCACCTAAAAAAAGTTGATACCAAACCTTTGCAAAAAGTCCAAAAAGAAAAAAAAAATACTTCTTGGAAAAAGACAAGGAAAATTTGATACCAAACACCTTCTTAGAAGTCCCCTAAATATGTCCGCAGAAACCCAGGGTTAAAATAGTTTCCTTAAATACCCTCAATTCTATTAACTTCGGCCACATGGTTCGAAACTTTGGGTACATATTATTCTTTTGTTTTTTAATCTATGTGGAAAGAAAATAGAAATCGTACATGGGGAAATTGAACCCGCGACACTATGGTTTTAAAGGTGTGCATAAGTAAGCATTTTACCAACTTTGCTAGACGCGCTTTTGGTTGAAGGGGAGCACTTTTATATTTGTATAGAGGCACTGGGGGATGACCCGTGGCCGTGGCCACTACAAAAAAAATCGTGTTATATGGTTCTCGAACCGGATATTGTGTAATATTCCTAATTTTATCAGGCTGCCTACTAGTTTATTTTTGGTAAGCTTTACTATCATTTCCTAAAATTGAGGGGTCTATAATATATTTTCCACAACTTATTCATACTCTCGTATTGTGCACCCAATGCAGCAAAACAAATTTCTTAACAATTCTCTCTCTCCTTACATCATGTGTGTTTTTTTTTTGAAATATTACACCGTGTGTTTAGTTATGGGGTTGTGTGTTTACTTTCGTTGTTTTTTTTTTTTTTAAAAAAATCGTGTCCTAAAGTTGGTGAGATCTAAGGCTGGGGCTAATTTACTCTAACGGATGAAAAGAAGTTGACTGTTCTATTTTTAGATGGTTAAATAGTAGTTTTTTTTACAAATTGGGCTTATCTAGTGTTTTTGGAAAGAAATTTCTTTCGAGTCTTCTCCATCGGGATCTCTCTTCGCGATATTTGTGCGAAGCGCCGTATCGTAATTGCCAGCACCATTAGCAGCCCTTCCGCATGGTATTTTGGTTTTTTGAGAGAGAGATCCTAGTTAATCGCACAGATATTGATTGCCGCGAATCCAGATTATGTACGTTTTTTTTTTGCATTTTCACCGGTTGATTAGGATAATGAAACGATACAAGAATTTGATAATTTTTCATGAATTCTACAACATGTGGAATGACTTAACCCTCTCTACATAATAAGTTGATGTAGGGAATAAGATATTCCTACAATATGGAATCGCATATTTCTACCATTTTACTAAAACCAAATAGTACTTCATGATAAGACAATCTTAGTCATTCAAACTTACCATACAATGTGGAATCGCATATTTCTACCATATTATACCCCTCCCCCCCTAAACTACTACTCGTCCCCAACCATGTGAGGGGAGCGGGATGGGGTGGGGTGCATGGGGAGAAATTTTGCCTTCGGTGTGGGCTTGTCCATAGGGAAATCCCCCTGACCATCCCGCACCCAAGGCAAAATTTCTCCCCACCATACAAACAAGATCAAATTTTTTAGCAGATTTTAATCTCAAATGAGATTTTAATCTGCAATAAAACATGCACGTAGATTAAATCCCCTAGTCTATTACCCTATAACCAAGACAGTTGACATGATTTCGGCCTTTAAATTAAATCAACCCCAACCCTTAAATCTCACCCATTTATAGTTGGAATTATTTGAAAAAAGTTGAAGTAGTGAGAGTGAATTGAGAGGAAATGGAGGTGTAGATCTTGGGGAAGACAGAAACATAACGCGAAGGAGAAAGAGAGATAGGGACGAGAGAGAGATAGAGAGAGAGGGGTTGAATTGGTGAGAGAAGAAATTAATTTAAAACGGGTGGTTGAACACTTGAATCGGTTAGAGAAGAACGTGTACTAACATGTACCTGTACCTTGGCAAAATAAAAATAAAATGTACATGTACCTAGACAATATAACTTTAGCTTCATCATACCAGGTAAACAAGACTACATTGACCACATTAAAATAACAAGATAACATGACCAAATAGTGTCGAATGGAACCCATTGCATCCACAAGTCTCCGCATAGCACGACGTTCCACACGCGCTTCCAACATCACATAAAGCCCCGTATCCTCCATGCCTTCATCACTGATCACATGAACAACAGCTTTCGGATCGTTGATCAAGTACATACTCTCCACATATTGTCCTGCATATAGTGTTCCCTTGAAGCCTATAATTCCAGTGCGCTTCAACGCTGGATCAAGCACGCTAAAAAAAGCCAGCTCGTTGTCTTGTGTCTCAATCACCAACTCATCTGCGTCCCTAACAAATAAAATGGTTCTATTAACATGTCCCAAATTCAGGTTTGTAGTACAAGTCCAGGAGTTGTCGTTGCCATACACAGACATGATGTAAACTCGGAATCGAGTTCCATCCACGGGACAGTCAGCAACAATCAACGCAAGTAAATCATGACAGAATCCAACCTTAAAATACATGGGAAGTAAATCTTCTACAACACTAGGGTTCTTGTACTTACGAAATAGCTCGGAGGCACAGTCGAATGAAAGTACAAAGTTCTTTGGACGAGCCTCATATGCCTCATATGCACTCCAGTGCACAGACCCTTTCACAAAAGCCTGAGTCCAGACCTGCTCTAGTATACTGAACTTCGGAGGACCATGGGATAGCAATTCCCACATGCCAGAACTTGATCTATAAACCTCTCCAACGGCGGTTGCTTCAAAGCCCCGTTCACCAAATACAGGTAAGTTAACCTCACAACCTTCCATTCGTCCCTAATGATGTCGAAACCAAACCCTACAACACAAATATATGGTCCGTATTCCTCGCACTGGACTGAGGGCGATGGTAGTCAGACAAAACCCCTAATGGCCGAGTTCCAGATGACATAAGTGAGTGTGTATTGGAAGTAGTCATCTGAAAGATATATAAGACCGTTACACACGTCAACAACCGTAAAATGAAAATCCACCGGTTGGACAAGACATCTAAATGTTACACTTTCAGACAAAGGAGAATCACAATCGAGGAAACAAAACTGCTCAAATATGGACGCGTGATTGACGAACTGAGTCAAGATTGAGTTATGAGTAGACATTGATATCGTCTTCACCGCATGGAGCTGTACGAATAAATGGCTCCGGATCAAAGTGTTTCATGTGGTACAGACGCACCTGCATATGGCCAAATCTCTTGCAGATAATATATAAAGGATCGAGGACACAGCATCCGTTGGTAGGAAATCAAACATGGTGGGAAGGGTATTGTGAAGAAAGAGAACGATTTCAAGTGAATTATGTAAAAGTTTCTGTTGGTTTGGCAGTGGTATTTGTAGCCAAACGCGTCGATAAACTTATTCCTATAAGAACATTTAGTAGTAAGTTGCCCTTGGGAATATTCTATCCCCAAAACCTTCTGCTGTTCCTTGGCATTAAACCTTCCTTTGTTCCTTTTCTTTCTTCCAACTTCGACTTTTACAACAATTCATCAAGTCAGGTTGACCCGATGATTCGATAAGCAATTATTCAATTTTCTGCTAACTTTTTATTGTGTTGTAGAATATTTAACATGAAAAAGTACCAAAATCTTGGATCGTTTCACTATCGAAATTACCGTGTCAAAGTGACATGGTTAGGGATGAAAAATCAAACGCTGAAAAATCGTAAGTATAGAAGTAGATAAAAATTTAGGTGGTGGAAAAATCAAAATAATAAATACCAGCAGTGCTCCTCTATAAGCCATTTTGTCCGGGTTAGCCTAAAGAGCGAGTAATATTTTAGTGCTCCAAAAGAGCACCACGTGGTGCTCACTAACCAATGGGTGACAGTTTGTTTAAGTGTTTCACATTAGTAGTATTACTTGTTATGGAGGACTAAAAATTTCTTAAAGAAGAGCATGTCCAACCATCTTCCATCTCTCCAAACTTGATCCTCCAATCTCAAATCCACATTTCACAAATTCTTCAAACGAGTAGTAATGCTACACGTACCAAATCCCAACAACATGCCAACATACCCACATCACCTACACAAACCCACCATTATTAAAAATATTTCCAAGTTAACCGTCCTGTTTTATCATATTAGGCTAATAGAATAATTCTCTCTGATGTATTGGGCCGGTTTAGGGCTCCAGCTATTTAATCCAATGGATTTGACTTCGAAAAAAAATCATATCGACTACCATTAGGGGATAGCCCGTGCACCAGGGGAACTACCCCCGAAGAAAAAGATTAAAATAATTCGAAAGTTATTAGCCTTCAATCAATTATTTGAAAATTATGTACGATTTTACGTGGAAAATACTTGTACTGCCTTTAATTTGACCAATTTTCTCGAAAAGGTAGTTGTTTCTAAAAGTGATAAAACGTGGGTTTCCCTAAAATTTGAGGAATCCATATAGTGAAACAAAACAGTTGACAGGGCATCTCCAAGACTCCAACCCATGCCTTTTTTTCCTTCCCTCACCTCCCCCTCCCCCTCCCACTTCCCCCACAGGCCCACCATTTTCCCTCACCCCTCCCCACTGCTGGAGCTGATTTTTGTTGCAATACAGGCATAAATTTTGGTTCTACCATTACAGTTTTGAGGGAGGGGGAGGGGGTGCCATGGGACCCAAGGCAAAATTTCTCCCATAGCACCGGTCCCCACTGCAAACTTCGCCATGACGTGCCCTTGACAAGCGACATCCCATAGGCACTTACGCGCTTTTTCTCAGTTGTAATCATTATTAAGACAAACATACTACAAAAGAGAATGTGGGATGACTCGATAAAAAATAAGGAGCAAGAATAGAACAGGATAAAAAAAAGTACCGCCTTACCAGAAAAAAACTGTTTAGTAAGGCGGTTTTCTGAAAAAACACATATTGCAACTTTTCTAAATCGAAAGTTAAATTTTTCTCAAAAAACTAAAAAAAATTGAAATGAAATGGTTTGAATATTATTTTTAAGTACTGACATATACTCCTGTATTAGAGAATTTATGCATCTAATCTGTATATACTCTCAAAAAGTGTTGAGATGTTTTATTGTCTTACTAGTGTTTTAACAACTTTATTTCCCTTCAAAAAATTATTTGAATATTATTTTTACGTACTGAGATATACTACCAGTATTAGATAATTTATGCATCTAATGATTCTAATCTATACGTACTCTCTACAAGTGTGAGGATATTTTAGTGTTTTAGTGTTTTAACAACTTGTTTGCCCTTAGAAAACAACTAATTTACAATAATGCCAAGTTTTGAAGAATTGTGCTGATTAACTATCCAAAATTAGAAATGTAGATGAGTTCAAACCTAAACAGTTGTGACAAGAGGCATATAAGTCCTACGAATATTTCATTATGTTACCGTATTATTTTACTCGCATTTCATTTACTAAAGAAAGGGAGACAAATCAGGAACCGATGCAAACAAAATATTGAGAAGAAAGAGAGGGAGAGAGAGCATGAGTTTGAACGGATTCAATGCAGGATTAAATGACATTTAAAAATAAAAAAACAAATCGAGAATATTTCAGGGGTAATACAGTTATACAGTGTCACAAAAAATTTAATTGTGCTGTAACTAGTGATTATTCTGCTATAATTATCAGCACCATTCAAAAATAAAACATTGAAAAGGATAAAGCTGACAAAAGCGTTTAAAGTTGTACTATTATAAAAAGTAGTTTGGTATGCGCTTAAAAAACGCATTTGGCAATGTTAATAAATTTAAAAGTTGATTTGATTAAAAATTATTTTATTATGCACCATACATGATATACAACACAATTGTTCATCAAATAAAGCAAAAACGGTTTTGGCCACATTACCAAATTTTAAAATTAATTTGCTGGAATATCAATATTTTGGTCCAATATTTACTTGTACTATTAGATATTTTATGCATCTTTTAGGATTAGTAGTTGAAATGTATTAAACCACCGAAATGAGGTCAAATGAAGATTCAGTTTTTCTCAAAAAATAATAGTTCTAGGAGTCTAGCCTAGAGGGTTGGGTGAAAAGATTAAGTAAATCTTCGAGTTCTATGTGATCAAGATCGTGCCAATAATTACGATCTAATTAGATGTTGTACTAGAGTATGTTAACAGAGAAAAAAAGTACGAGTGAATTGATCATTTTCATTGTTTAAGAAGAAAAAATATCAAAAAAGAATTCATCTTCTCAATGAAAGCACCAATGATACGGATTCGTATCGGTAACAGAAGTGATTGAGAAATTGAGAAATTGCGAAGAGAAGAATTGAAGAAGTTAGGAGAAGACGAATTTAGAGACGAAGATTTTTTTTTTTGAGAATTACATAAAATCCTACGTCTCTAGCGGGGTTCGAACCGGGGACATCATGTAGGGGCTTCAAATGCTCTACCACCGAGATTACTTAATCTTCTTAGACAAATAAACTGACCTCCTAAACCTATACTAACGGGCCAAAGCCCGAATCACTAAATAAGAATTAACACAATTAAATAAATAAATTATTAATTGATGAATAACTAAATAAATAACTAAATAAACGGATACGAGACCCGTATCATAAAAGATCAAAATAAGTCATAAAAACCCACCCATATCCTTCCTAGTTCCCACTGTATATCCACAATATCAATACACCCTTTCTCATTAAGAGTTGGTGAGATTTAGTACTACTCTCTGCCATGCTGTATTGGACTGCGATAGTCCTTTCTTTAATGAAATGATGCTACAATTTTCAGAAAAGAATACGCCTTTCAATACAATACGACACCCTGTACCCCCAGTTTTTAATCCCGAACCAATGCCCTCACTAGCCTCCCTAGCTTCGATGTCTGTTTCGGTCGGAAGTACGTTTTTGTCCCAATTACATTGTTCTACTAAAGCGGCCCCTAATGAAAATTAAAACGGAGAAGATCTGGTGGGACGGGAGTAGTTTAATGTAAATTTTTATTAATAGCCTACCATACAATGGTAAACATCAAAATTGACTTTTAAACAACACTAACATTTTTCTTTAACACTTGTGTCACATACATTTTTCACACCATCTCATGGGTTAGGATTAAAATCCAAATGGAAATTCCATGCTTTATAAAATAAAAATAAAAATAAAAAATATCACAAACCCTTTGAAAAGTCAAAAAGTGGATTTGGATATAAAAAAAGTCCCACCGAGCAACCCAAAAAGAGTGCCTGAACATCTCATTTTTGTTGCTGCTTGTGTGTGCGTGTCTCTCTCTCTCTCTCTCTCTCTCTCTATATATATATATATTGGTACTTACCACTACGACTCTACCCTTTGTTCCCACTGCGGCTCCGCGCGGGGAATAAGAAAAATGCATTATGGACAAAAATGCCTCTGGCACAGTTTCAGGCTTTCATCACATCTCACCTAACACCCAAACTACTACCAATGTTTCAGTAAAAAAAAGTGTTATACAAATGTCTGAGCTGCTGCAGGTGGTTCTTTTCTTGAGCGTGATCACGATGATGTATTTGAAATCATCACGAGGAGAGTGTCGAAGAATTCTTACAGAGACCTGCTATCATTGAGGGCAGCAAGAAAGACTCTCCTCCATGGGAAGCTTCGTGACTATTACAGCTTCCTCAATAACGCAAACATTGAAACTCTCCTGGTCTTACCGCAATTTAGTCGTGTTCAAATGGAGTTTGTTCGTAATTGTGAAGAAAATGGGAATTCCGATGCGTCTTTCTGGCTCAAACTTGTAAGGGAGGATGTTCTGACTTGTTTGATGTTTTGATTTCTGTCAGGTTTGCATTTCACACACTATTCTTTCTTCAAATAATTGTTTTCTGTGTCCCCTCGTGCAGTATGCTCTGCTACAATACGATGTGTGAAGGCGGTCGAGTGATCTCTTCAAATCTGCAGCTTATAGGGGGCATGTTCTTGAGATTTATACATGGGGTCTACTTGTCATTGCTTATGGCGAGTAGAATGATGAGACTGAGTTAGTTGTTAGTCACTAACGTCCAGAGTTAGTTATTACCATGAATAGACACATCTATTCATTTGCACCCTTTTGAAAAGTCACCTACGCTATTATAAATAGAGGGCTTCTCCACCAATTTGGGCATTCCAACATTTCCTTCTAATCTCCAAATTCCCTACAAAGTCCTCCTAGACCTTTTAGAACCTTTAACTTTCAGAATTTGAATTCCTATATTCAAATTCAATTTCTTCAAGAGATGTACCATGCCATTGCGGTTCGTAGGGTGCAAGTGGTGTACTGACTTCTTGCACGGTGAGAGACGATTATCCTAGGAGGCGGTTTGTTCCGGATCAAGCAGTACCAAAGGGAGCAAATAAAGCATGAAGGACATCGAGCCAATGCTCGAGATCGTTTCTAAAACTATTTATATTCGACGACATTTGTAAGTATTTCAATTCGTCTTTATTTAGTTATGAAAGCTCAGGTTTTGCAAGACTTGAAATAGCCAAGCTAGTTCAAGGGCTTGAATCAGCTTTCAAAGCCTTGAATCAGGTTCAGATGCTTGAAAATAGTTTGGCTATTTTCAAGGCCTTGAAACTGGATTCAAAGCCTTGAAACTGCTTAACCTGAATACACTTCTCACGGGGAGTTTCTTGCTAACTTTCTGATTTGTTTTACTCTACATCTTTGATATGTTTGATTATCTGTTATTAGATGATGAAAGAAAAATTGTTATTACATGTTTCTTATCGTAATATACCATCAGTTTGACCATGATAATGCAGGAAATTTTGTTTCTAAGTTTTGCAGGATTGTTTCACAAACTGAATTGCTGCAGATTTGGATATACTTGGACACTTTGATCCTATGATCAATCAGACGTATATGACAGCTTCGCATGGTGGTTAAATAAAATATTACAACAATATCTCTGAAGATTGTGATCATCCAACCGTTGGAGAAGATTTCAAAGTAGTCAAACTCTGTTGCCTGCAAAATAGGAAGGTTGTTGCTGAAAAACTAGGGAGATTTGCAGAGCTGTCTGGAGTATTTATAGAGCTCAAATTCGAAGCAACAAAAAAGAACATTCAACAGGAAAATAAAGAGAAGTATTGTGGATTGACAAAGCATCAAAGAAGTTCTTCATTACTTCCAATCCATTCACAGAAGTTCACTGCATTTCACTGCAGTTTTCTACTCTTAAGTGTTCTTCTGTATAGAGCTATATTGGTAGATCATTTCTGTATGATTTCTACATTCATTCTCAAGGATTGTTCAAAGTGAACAATAGAGAACTCTTAGTTAATCAGTTAGCTAGAGCAGGTACTAGAAAGGTTAGGGAAGACCACAAGCTGTAACAGAGTAAGGGAAGTCTATGTGCTTGAGTTCTAGGGCTTAGCTTTTGCTTAATAAGAATTGAGTTGATAATCCTGCAAGGATCCAATCCCTGAGGTGGAGACCTAGGTCCAAGTGGACTGAACTCTATAAATCACTTGTCTTGTGCATTTTTAGTTCATTCACTTTCATATCTTTTGCATCATACAAAACTATTTACTTTTCAAGGGTTTGAACTTGTTTTCAAGGCCTTGAAAAAGGCATTATTTCTCTCTACTTTCTGCATCTTCTTCAAAGGCTTGAACTTGTGTTCAAGGCCTTGAAGCCTTGAATTTCATTGTTTGCACATGTTTTTCATCTTCCTAGCTCGTGTCTGCAAAAAGTTAGCATACTCTATTCGACCCCCCCCCCTTGTAGAGTATCTTAGCTGCTTATACATCTGCATACTCACACTTTCAAGTTACTTTTTATCATGCGATTCTGTTTCTGCTTCTTCTCCGTCTTCTTATTTTTGGTCCAGTTTCGATTGTTCTCCAACATTAATATCTCCGAAGTTTTGTACATTTTTTTGGGCACTTTCGGTTAAGTTTGGCATGCCCCCATATTCGGCTCTCCAATTTACAGTTTTACTAGTAAAACAATAGACCAAATGTGGTCTTCAATCAATATTTGATTTCATTAATCACTCAGCAAACCACGCTTGTACACAGATCAGATACTAACTAAGAAATAAAGACCTTAGACCAAAATACCCTTGATCTTTTCACAAGTATTATTTCACTACTGTTCTCAACAGTCCCGTATTCTTCTACTTCAACAAAGGACCTGTTTAAGCAGGGTGGGAGTTGTTGATCAAAGGAGAGCCCGGCCTTTGGTCCTATGATTATACCAATCAACAGACTGTTTATCTGGGTTTTCTCAGGCTAGTTTGCAGGCCATTGCACTAGAGCGGCGGTTTACCCAGTGCGCACCCTAAGTTTAGTGGTTGCAGGCTCTCACCTCTTCATAAGAAAAAGAAAAAAAAAACGACGTGTATTCTTCCCTCTATACATTAACAATCCCTTTTTTGGGTAGCGGATATGAATGGAGGGTAAGATATGATAATCACTCCATATTGTATCCTTTGTTTGCCAACACACCAAAGTTGGAGGCCCAATCTTGAAAAACCGATGCGATAATTTAGTCTGGGAGGTTTAAAAACCATAAAAAGAGTCGGATCCACATTTGATTTTCTATCAGGGTCATTCAGGGCATATCCAACCCATGTATTTTACCCCTCCCCTCACATCCCCCTCCACCACCCCCACCCCCCGGGCCCACCATCCCCGTCCCCCATACTACTGGTACGCGTCCCCAACCATGTGAGGGGAAGGGGATGGGGAGGGGTGCATGGGGAGAAATTTTGCCTTAGGTGTGGGCATGTCCATGGGTAAATCCCCATTAAAAATCCCACACCAAAGGCAAATTTCTCCCCATAGCACCCCCTCCCCCTCCCCTCATAGGATTGGACATGAAATGTATTTTTATACGTTTTCCCCATCCCACTACATCTCCCCATAGGGTTGATGATGCCCTAACAATCACACACACACATGGAGCCACTGCCCATCCGTCTAGTTTACCTATTGTCTATCATAAAATAATGTTGTAGTACACAGGATAACGTTTCTTCCGTCGCTTGGGTAGGTAGCTTCATTAGCGTACGATATTGGCTAAATTGTGCAAAATCATATTATGCCTTGGACAGTTATACTAATGAATTATGAATCTGAGAGGAGAGAAACGTCCTACTTTCTTTCAAAAAGCATCTTTCCTTACTTCAGCCACTCATTCTTATAATCTCAAATAGTCTCCCCTCTAATAAGCTCATCCAATCGCACAATAATAATACTCATATATTCATTTCTCTGTGGTATTACTTATTGCGGTGAAACTTTGCAAATGGAGTGTCACCATCAACCAGTGTACAATTAGAAATTCTAGAATGGCTGAGCCTGCAGGTGCTTCTTTTCTGGAGTGTGTTCACGATGATGGTTTCGAAATCTTCACGCGGAATGTGTCGGTGAATTCCTACAGAGACTTGATATCAATGAGGTCCGCAAGTAAGAATTTGCTCCATGGGAGGCTTCGTAATTATTCCGGCTTCCTCAAGCATGCAAACATTGAATATCTCCTCGCCTTGCCCCAAATGAGCCGTAAACAGATATAGTTTGTTCGTGATTGTGTTGCCTCTGGGAATTCGGAGGCGTCTTTTTGGCTCGGACTGGTAAGGGTTTGGGGGGACTTTCAAATTTATTGGAGAAGTCCCAGTTTTTTCTTTCTTAGATTAATGGATGTCTCATTTTCATTCTTGCAGTATGATCTGTTCAGACACGATGATTGGGTGCGGTTCAGCAACGTCTTAAAATCTGCAGCTGACAATGGGCATGCTCTTTCAATGTATGCATGGGGTATGTTTGCCATTGTCCATGGTCAGCGTGATGATGAGGTTGTGCTTGTACTTGTGCTTGCCAAATCATTTGAAACAGTGACAAGTCTCCGCGAGCGCCTTCACCACCGTTTCTTTACAACCCCAACTTTCATTTGTATCGTCTCAAAGCGGCACACGGATACTACTACTAAGTGGCAAAGAAGGAAGGTCTGGCGGAGGCTGTTCAGACTTGCTATGGATCACTATCTTCTGAAACCTCATAGTACAGCAGAAACGTGCCAACAATGTTTATTCCAAAGTGAAGCGTTGTGTTTGTGGTGGGATATGTGTAAGATGTCCGATGAATACTTCTAATTATTGATAAGCGGGATCTGTGAATGACATTAGAAAGCAAATTGTTCTGCTATTTTGCTCAGCATGATGTTGTAGGGTTTTGATCATGGCTACGCAGCGGAAAAACAAATTTTATCCATTCAATACCGACAAACTATCACAAGACAAGAGACATAACGATGGTAAAGGAAGAAATCAAGTTACACACCTTAGGGTTTCTCCTGTGATAACTTGTAACGTGAATTGTGTCACGTTCTTTATAGTTGATCCACGCCTAGAGTTGAGATCTAGATCTTCCTTCTCCTTTGTGCTAGCCCGGAATGAATGAAGAGGAAGAAGAAATCACACAACACGAGGAAACAAGGAGGTGCGGCCTCCTTGTTTTGGCCGACGGGAAGGGGCGGCGACAAGGGGGGCGTACGCCTCTCTTGCTTGCTTGCTCTCTCTCCTTTTTGTTCTCTCCCACTCAAGTTATGAACTAAAAGGCTCATATGTGTGGGAAGGAAGAAATGAGCATCCTTTATATAGTCCAACAAATCCTTGCCAACTACCTAAAGGACCCATTCTAGTCCTACTAGAATTCGGTTTAGTCCCTTCCTTGCAAAGTAGTCCTACTAAGTTTGCAAGGTGTTGCAAAGTGATCCTTCTAATTAATTAATCCTATTAATTTATTCCCAAATCTAGTTCGACTCTATATAGCGTGTGACCATATTGGTTCTATCTAGTTGGTAGCAACAATTTGCTAATATGGAGCGGTTTCTAGCAAAACATCCATTCTAGCCAACTAATAGAATAGTCATCCGACAAACCTTGTACAAGTAATTGTCTCATCCCTTCGTCTCTATATCCAGATTGGACACGAGACATACAAGTCACACTCGTATGTCCAATCCATAGTTTCTCGATCCATGGGAATAGCCTTATTCGTGCAAATAACATCAATATCCCATATTGACTTATTTGAGTCTGGCCAGACATTCTATAATCACTATCCCTCGAGTGGCCTAGGATATTTGCTCCGGTTATGTGGGAGGGACAAATTCTATCTACGTACACTACGATATCTAAGCTTGCTTCTTATTGTATCCGATACACGCCTTTATAACTACCCAGTTACAGTGTAGCGTTTAACGCTACCAAAATCACAATAATCCACAACTAGAATATCTAGCGACTTGAAGTCTAAGGATGACAATACCATTTCACCACGAGAAGCACTTGTGAATTAACATAACGTGTATGTAGCCTTCTCGGAGATGGGTCAATCCAGTGTGCCATTACCCTTAATGCACACCCATGTGTTGGATCATGTTATCTCCATATCAATCCAACCCCATACTAGTCTATAGATGATTGTCATTTTAATCATTACACTGGACTAGGGATATTTAAGATAAACAACACAATTGTAAATCTAAGGACTTCATTATATTAAATATCCAATAAATAATACAATGAATGTTCTAGCCAGAATCAATTCATACTAAACTAGATTGCCTCTAGGGCATCTATTCCAACAGATGTTAATTTGCGATGGCGTTTTTAAACACCTCTTACTGCGCCAAATTTGAAATTGGTTTGGTGCGGATTTAAAATCAAACTCAATTATTTTCCGTTTAGAATATTTTTGAAAATGTTATGTTATGAAGGAGCCTGTTGGGAAGAATTGTGATGAACCAGATATGCAATCCTTGCGTCGGGGTTCCACGAGGAGAGAAGTTGAAATGTATCACCATTTGGGCTGTACTTCAGGCAAGACACTTAAGTTCTTCAAAGAGCATATGCCCATGTGAAGAATCCGAACTCCCCCGGACACTAAATACCAAAAAGGACCCAAGAAAGACGAGAGAGGAAAGTGTGGCAATTGTAAGGAGCTGGGACACAACAAGACAACATGCCCCAATCCTCCGGTGGACTCCGTTGGAGCTGGCAATTGTAAGGAATTGGGAAGAATTGTGATGACCCAGATATGCAATCCTTTCAATGTTAATTTGCATGAATATCATTTTTGTGTATATACTACTGCATATATTTGATATTCTTTGCATCTAATCATAGTTGAAATGTCTTTAAAAACCAATAGTATAAAAAAGCACCGAAAAACGCCACATTAGTTGTTTTTTTAAATAGCTGTTTTTCAACATGTTTTTGTTTTTAAACAATCAAAACAATTACTTACCAAATGAGTTTTAAAAAAAAACACCCTGTTTTTAATCAAAATTGAATAAAAGTAGGGATGCTAAACATGCACTAAATTGCGATGTTCATTTGCTTCAATGTCATTTTTATGTACAATACCGACATTTATTTCATACTTTTTTGCATCGAATCATAGTTGCAATGTCTCTGAAAATACCAATAGTATGAAAAGAACACCAAAAAACACCACATTTGCTATTTTTTTAAACAACTGCTTTTCAGGATATTTTTGTTTTTAAACAGGCAAAAAAACAGGCATACCAAATGAGTTTTAAAAAAAATACCTTGTTTTCAATCAAAGTTGATTAAAGACAGGGATGCAAACGTGTTTTTTTCTCTTTCTTCCTTGAGTTTAAAGAAGTTGCATCACGTGGAAGTCATACTAGAGTGGTAGGTAGTCTAATGTATCGAGAAATAAATAGAAATCATGACATAAAAAAGCTGAAAAGTTCAACAGTATTTCCATCTCAACCATTATTGATAGCCACCGTAGTGTAGTCAACGAAGAGTTCACTCTCACAGGCCATGATTTGAAGAAACGGAAAATCTCTCTCTCTATCTCTCTCTCTCTCTCACATGCCATACTTTGAAGCTGTCTTTGAATGTTGTAAAACCTAGCTCCATAATTTAATCGCTGTTTTTCAACATGTTTTTGTTTTGAAACAAGCAAAACAATAGGCATGCCAAATGATTTAAAAAAAAAACACTATGTTTCTAATCAGAATCGAATAAAAATAGGAATGCCGATTATGAACTAAATTTAAATGTTAATTTGCTTCAATATCATTTTAATGTACAATACCGACATGTATTTGATATTTTTTTTCATCGAATCATAGTTGCAATGTCTTTAAATACCAATAGTATGAAAAAACACCAAAAAACACCACATTTGTTGCTTTTTTAACCAACTGGTTTTAATCATGTGTTTGTTTTTAAACAGGCAATAAAACAGACATACCTTATGAGTCTAAAAAGAACCCTGTTTTTCTTATAACGTGTTTTAGTTTTCTACTTTCTTCATTGATTTTAAATCTGTTGCATCGCGTGGTAGTGTTACTAGAGTGGTAGGTAGTCTAATGTATCGAGAAATGAATAGAAATCATGACATAAAAAAAGATGGAATATTCAACACTATTTCCAACTCAACCATTAATTATAGCCGATGTAGTGTACCAGTCACCGAAGAGTTCATTCTCGCAGGCCACGATTTGAAGAATCTGAAAATCTCTCTCTCACATGCCATACTTTGAAGAATCTAATGAAATGTTTATATGTATACTTACTCTCCGACGCCATCAGACCCTAGAGGCTGAAGATAAAAAAAAATCCCAACTCAAAAACCTATTGTAGGTTTGATATTACAACTCGAACCACGCCATTTACTCCCGCTTGTCGATCTCTGGCGTTCATGGCCAGCAACTGGAAATCACAGGTTTGTTGTTGTTGTTGTTGCTGTTTGCATAGCTATATCTGTTCTCATGTGCTTTCTACTAAAGGAAACCATGGAGGTTTCTGGAAAAATCAACAAGAATATCACAGAGAATTAAGAAGAACAGAGAGATTTTCGCTCATAATAAAATGGGAGCAAAGTGTCCTTAATGAACGTGCATAACCCCTAATTTGGGTCTGTAAAGGAGATTATCCAAGTGTCTCAATCGATGCCGTTGGATGAAAACTAAGGTAAGTAATTGCTGATCGACCAGTAAGTTAGTAAGGCAAGACTTTGCAAGCTTAACGGATAAATTACAATACAATTTGTGTTGTGAATATGCCTTCAATAGGCTCGAGACGCTCGGCGAGGAGTTAGGCGACGTGAAGGAAACAAGGCCAAACGGGGGATCAAGACAAAGAGCAGGAAGACAAATAATTTGCTGTTTTACTGTAGCAGGTCGTGCGACCTTGTCGTGATGCGATCCGGCCCACAAATCTACACTTAGAAGGTTGAGGACGAGGTATTCCTTGTGGAACAAGGATGGTGTAGTGAATGGCGCCACTAAGGAGTGCAGAAGCTCCTTGTTAAACCGGTCAGTCCTTTGGAATGACACTTAAGGGATCTGCGATCTTGGAATCTCTCCAAAGATCAAGGTTGTGTTGGATAAACTCACCAACACTAGAGATAAAATGTTTGATAAACTCACCAACAAGATAAACTCCAAAGATGATTCACTCATCAAAAACTCTCGTTTTCTATTCATTAAAGTCTTCTATATCCCAGAGGTTACAGCTTTATTTATCTTGGAACAACCCTCAAAGAATAGGAAAGTCACAACTAATGTTCTAAGACTAAACTAGTCCCAAAAGGCAGTGTGAATTACAATCTTTGTGTACACCCCTTTGCCACAAGACTTGATTTATATCTTTCTATTGTCCCATATGCCTTTTGCTTCAACTTATAAACCAATTTGCATCCAACTGAATCTTGTCCTGAGGGCAAAGTTGTAATTTCCCAGGTCTTGTTGTCTTCTAGATCTTTGAGTTCAGCATTCATGTCGTGCACCCACAATGGATTCTGAGAAGCTTCATATTAGGTAGAAGGCTCCTCCGCACTTCTGATGGAAGCTAAGAAATGCAGGTACTCCGAACTGAAAAGAGCCAAAGAAGTCAACTTGGATGCAATGACCACATAATCTTCTAAGTGTCTGGGTAGTCTGACATTTCTGATAGGTCTTGTAGGAACTTTAACTGAGACATATGTGGATTCTAAATGATTCACAATGTCTGTACTGAGAGATGCATTGTCATTACCATGATTCTGCTGATGTGGAGATGCATTTGAGATAACATTAGTGCCACCAGTATAAGAGTTATCATCTTTATCATGATCCAAATACGAGATTTGTAAAGAGAAGTCATGAAATTGAGATCTCTCAGAAGAATCTTCTGTTTGATATGGAAAAATGGTTTCATAAAAAAACAACATTCCTGGAGATCATTATTTTCCCTGTCTTCAAACTGTAAACTTTGTAACCCTTCATCCCATACACATATCCAATGAAGATGCATTTGTCAGCTCTGGTATCAAATTTGCTCTTCCTTGTTGTAATGTACTCACAAAACATAAACAACCAAACACTTTAAAAATGTCAAAATCAAGGGACTTCTGAAACGTGACTTCATAAGGATATTTGTACTGCAAAATCTTGGCAGACAATCTATTTATAATGTAGGTTCCTATCAACACACAGTCACCCCAAAACCTCAGAGGCACATTAGATCGGAAAAGCAAAGATCTAGCCACATTTAGCAAGTCCTGGTGTTTTCTTTCAATTATAAAATTCTGCTCAGGTGTTTCAACACAACTCATCGGATGGACCATGCCTTTACTGGCAAAGTAATCAACCATTTTGAGTTCAGGAGCATGATCAGTCCTAGTTTTCTTCACCTTCTTCTGAAACTGAGTTTCTATCATCTCACAAAACTGTGCTATGATGCTAATAGCTTCAGATTTGTGTATTATAAGATAGATCCAAGTAGTCCTAGAATGATCCTCAACCAATGTGAGAAAATATTGATGACCTCCATAGGTAGGTGGTTTGTAAAGACCCCAGATATCTATATGAACAAGTTCAAATAATTCTTTTGAAACATGGTTGTGATGAGAAAAGGGTAACCTCTTTTGCTTTTCTTGAGGACATGTAGAACAAGGTGTTTTCAGTGACACTGAAGAAGAAGGAATCTCTTTCAAAATCATTTCGAGCTTTCTCTCTGAAACATGTCCAAATCTGTTATGCCAAACTTCAGCAGTTGGAACATTAGAGACACCACAACAAACAGAATCAATAATGTTTGCAGCACTTAATAAATACAATCCATTCTGTTTTTATCCAATACCCATCAACTTGTTGCTTTCTTTATGATAGATGCAATACCTTTTAGATTCACACACAAACTTGCAATTGTGAGACTGACCTAACTGTGACATAGAGAATAGATTGAAATGAAAACCTGGTATGTGAAGCACATCACTTATAATCAAATCACTATTCAGCTGAATTGTGCCAATATAAGAAACAACAATCCTCTGACCATTTGGCAGTTGTACAAATGTGTTTCTTACTGGCACATATGTGATAAAATAGGAAATATCACAGCACATGTGATTTGTAGCCCCACTGTCAATAATCCAAGATGTAGGCAAACTCTTATTACTAGTAGCAACACTTGAGTGAAAAGAGTATGAATTAATCACACCAGCCATAAAGGAATGAGAGTGTGTAAACATTTGTTGTAAAGGATTGTCCAAAAGAGTAACATTTGTTGTGTGGCTAGTAGAACTTGAAGCATAATCCATAAGAGAAACTTAGTCAGAAGGCAATTTCGTATTTACTTGTCATTGTTGATGATTTATATACTGCATCAACAGCTCACATTATGACTGAGACAACTGAGAAGGATTAGAACTCTCTCCCTCAACAAAGACATGGTGTGTCTGGGACTGTAATGGTGGTCTAACATGTGATCCTTTTCCATTGAAGCCTGGAGGGTATCCAACAAGTTTCCAACACCTCTCTTTAATGTGTCCTGTACCCCCACAATGATAACAAACTGGCTTGGATACATTACCATACCTTTGTTGTCCATGAACATAATTGGCTGCATATTCAGGCTGTCCATTCATGTAGGAATGCATAGCCATTTGGGGAGAAGAAGATACAGTACTAATCTCTCTTTGTTTCTCTTGTTGCAAAACTTGAGAAAAAACTTTATTCATAAGAGGTAATGGTTCTTTAAGAAGAATTTGCTCCCTTATAGCAGTATAGCAATCATTTAATCCCATAAGGAATTGGATGATTATTTCTTCTTGTTGCTCCAACAGAAGTTTTGAAAGAACTTGACAAGTACAACCATGGCAACCTCCACAAGAACACATAGCCATGGATCGATGGTGACCTAGTTCATCCCATAATGAACAATTTTTTTTTATATAAGTAATGACAGACATAACATCTTGCCTCAAAATGGAAATAGCTTTACGTAGCTGATAGATTCTAGGTCTATTTTTCTGAGAAAATTTCTCAATTAGGTCTTGTCAAATCTCAAAAGAAGTAGCTCAATATACCACAGAAGCAGCAATTTCTTTACAGACTGAGGTGAAAATCCAGGAGATCACCACACTATCACAACGACGCCATAAAGCAGAGAAGGGAATAGCAATCGAATGAATTGGTAGAGAACCATTAACAAAATCTAATTTATTCTTAGCCTCAAGCGCTAAGCTCATAGATCTAAACCAGGTATTTAAATTATCACCAGTAAGAGGTTGAGATACAAGAGTTATACCTAGATGATCTGAATTTGTGAGAAAAAATGGCGAAGAACAGTCAATTATTGACGGAGAAGAAACAGACTCATTTGGAGTCATCGGAACACTGTCGGTGAGAACCATCGCGAAGAACCTTCACAAGCTTACGAGAGAATCAACAAAGATGAACGAAAACACCATCAAAATCAGTCGACGATGAACCTGGATCGGATACTATAACAGATATCAAAGAACTCATAGAAACTGGGGGGAGAAATCTCTGAACTCCATTCATGAAGAAAATGAAAAGTTACATCACAAAGGGAAAGTGCAGACCTTTAACTAACCCTAACAACTCAGAACCTAACCAACCAATCAGATCATGCCACCTCATCAAAATAACACCAATAACTGATGACCAAGAAAGAGAAGTTAGGGAAATACCACAAGGCAACTAAAAGAAGAAGGAATTACACAAAACCACCCTGAACTTGATGAAACTACAAAACACAAAAGACATTTACCTCCCCAGATTCTAAAACATATTTTGACTCAATGAATCCATCAGTGGGAAAAACCAAGATTGTCTTGTTGGAAAATTCCTTACAGGATGACTTCATCACTGGTTTTGGTTTAGTAGCCGGTTTGATGTCACCGTGAGAAGTAAGCTTCTTTTCTTGTGAAGATGATGACCTTTTGACGCTGGGTTAAACAACCAATCGAGGGATCACAGCGGAATCAACAAATGAAAAGGAAAAGAACTAGGGCACGAAGCTCTCTAGAGTTTTGAATAATTTCAATAATCAAAGTATGCTGAAATTTACCCACAAGCCTGGTATAAATAGCTGAAAAGTCTAATAATTCTAAATATGGTAAAAATCCTAAATTTAATGCTAAATAATAAATCTAACCTGATAAAATATTCAGCTATAAGATTTACCCAAAATGGGTTTAAATGAAAATCCTATTAAAAGAAAAAAATATTATGAAAATAGAATACTGGCGATATCGACCTCTTAACGGTCGATTTTGACCAAATCAATGCAGTGCCCGTGACAAGTCACAGGTTCTTTTAGAACGTCGTATCTTATTAGAATTATTTATGGTTCGACCCAAATTTCGCATCCTTCAATTTTGCCACTGATTTTGCTCTTTGACTGAAATTGCTTTTCTGGACGCGACTGATTAATTCTCCAATTTTCTCCTGCATCATCTTTTCTTCTTAATCTCTTGACGGAGTAAATCAATATTCTTGTCAAACATCTCTTCCATCTTTTCAATCATAGATTCAATTAATATCTCTTCGTTCTTGTTGAGCCTTTTCTCTTGAACCTTCATTTTTTTTTTGATTTTTTTTTAGAACAAAACAAAATACTCAACTTCTAAGTGTGCTCTGATACCACTTGAGATAAAATATTCGATAAACTCACCAAAAAGATAAACTCCAAATAAGATTCACTCATCAAAAACTCTCGTTTTCTATTCATCGAATTCTGATTAATCCCAGAGGTTAACATCCCTATTTATCTTGGAACAACCCTCCACGAATAGGAAAGTCACAATTAATGTTCTAAGACTAAACTGGTCCCAAAAGCTAGTAACAATTATCCAGATAATGGGCAGCCAATGCAACTTCCAACACAACAATTCATGTGTTGTTAGACATGAAGTCTTGGTGAGATGTTGCATTCCCGAGCTGAAGCTATTTGATGACAGCAGAAATGCATTTTCGTAAAATGAGCACATCTCCTTCTAAAAACATTGAAACGATGCGCCGTTTGAAGCGTTGGAAACTAGACTCGCGTATATTTCTAGAGAAACAAGGCTTGGATGATTATGAGCTCTCAATTGGAACCGGAGGTTCTATAAATATGACGCAAAATCTGGACATTTGAAAATTCAGCAACTCTACATTCCTTCCACTTGCTTGATTGAATATACAAGATCTTAATCGGGTCATAGAATAATTGTTATGTTAATAGCAACCTCAACAAGAAGTTTATCCTCATTTCCATGTTCAAGTCCCATGTGCTTTACCTTGCTAATCATTCCCACATGACGTCGGGGCTGGGCAATTTAGAATTGTTTTCTTATGCGTTTTTGGTCCTTTTTGGATGTTTCTTTGGGACCAAGCAAGCCTAGTAGGACTATATAAACGTGTACAGGCATAGGCTAGGGTTGTGTGTTGTATTCGTGGACTCGTGGTGTTTTTCTCTAATAAACAAGGGTTTTCGGGTCGTGGAGGTAGCTAGCACCGTGCTAGTGAACCATGTTATATCGCGTGTGTTCTTGTGTTCTTGTTGTTCATCAGTTCATCGTTCTCTAAGTTCTGCCCGGATCATAACAATTTGTAAAGTGATGGAGAGAATCTGGGAAAGATATAAGATTGCATATATTTTGCTTAATCCACTTTTCTGGGATTGGAATTGATAACCAATCATCTTCTAATACCAACAAGCTGAACAAGCTACAATTTGAAGAATGAATTTTAGGTTAACGGAATCTCGACTCTCGTTCTTACAGGGAATCTTTAGGTTTGGGTTCTAGACATGCTAGTTCCTAACTGGTATGGGAACTGATTGTTGAATTTTTATTTTTGAAATAATTTTGTTGTGTTTTCCCCTCATTATTTTTTAGATCTTGCTTGCGAAATATCGTATCTTATCAATTAGTACAATTTTTCAATTAAATTGTTGACCTAAAATTAAAAGTGACAGGAACAACAAGAAGTTGAAAATTGGACGAGTTCCGAGTCTTACGACAACGATGATGTCGACGACGAGAAGATTACCGAAAAAACCGCTGGGTTTTTCAGAGAATTGGAGAAGGCGAATGTTAACGGTCAACCTTCAAAACATAGGAGGTGTCCAGTATGTTCGGTTGGTTCCGGACCTGGCAGTTTTAAGCTCTATAGGCTGATGCCACTTTTGGATCACGCGAGAGATACACCAAAAGAGCGTTCTCAACATCGAAAATTTTCAGAAGTGTCTAGCAGAGTGGTTCCCCCCAGCCGATCCTCCTATGGAATTGATAGGTCTGCCACCACTGTCGCAGTATTAGATTGTTTGGCCTCAAATGGTTTGTTACAGGAACACCTCTTCGGATAAAATTGTTGATGGAAAGGTGGTTTTTTTTTCATTCACACATGCCGTATTATGAACGAGAGATCTGTGATTTTTCTTGCTCTGTGATGGTTCATTTTATCGACCAATTTGCTTACTTTTATGACAATCAAATGCCTCATTTTGATTTGCAGGTGACCGGTATGGGCAAGCAGCAGTTGGTTGCTCTCTTTGGAGAATATAATTCGATGAATGGCTATCATGCTTATGCGCCAGAAGGGCACCGTGGGTTTAGAATTCTCACTTTTGAAGAGACGGCTACAGGACCTCTGTATGCTATGTGCCTGCATGAAGGTTTCAGTCTTGAAAGGCGTGGTAGAGCTGAATGGGAGAGAGGCAACAAACGTAAGAAACGTCTCCTCTCTCTCTCCCTCTATCACTTTATTCCTACTATACGTATTTGTTATGTCTGATTTCCCTATTTCTGACGTTATTGTTTTAAATAGTCAAAAAGGTCAAATTTTGCACGAGGTTGTTACTGGATGTGGTCGGTCAATAGGGGGACGATTTTCAAGGTTGTAGGACCAGGTAATGCACTCCTGGAATAATCGCAACTTCAAAATGATAGTGTCCTAATCTGGTACTACTAGTTGCTACTGTTGAAACTTGTATCATGCTGTTCTGGGTTGAATGGCTATCTTGAATGCTATTAAAAACGTAACCTCGTGCCACTGTTGGAACTCTTTTTAATCGTTATATATGTAGCGTGACTGTTGAGCGATATACTTGCTGTGGATGGTCATGATGGTTAAATTTAATGCTATTAAAAACGTAAAAAGCAATGACAAGCATATCAGGAATAGCTGAGATTAAGTTTATTCGTTGTCGAACAAATTCTTCAATAATTCGGATTGTCATTCAGGTTCCAGTCTCTGGAATATTCCTATCTTTTTAGTTTGTTTTGTAGCCATTTGTAAGTCAATATACTTTCCACATATCATGATGTTTGTGGCAGGTTGTACAAGTTGCATACAGAGTTCTTTTGCATGACTTTGTGGGTAGCCATGATCTGTTTTCAGGCCGCTGCTAATGATCCGCATTACCATTTAATTAAACTGGATTGCTCTAATGTTTTAAAACATTGGTATGCTCATACTTCTCACAACATTGGCCCTACGCTGGATTTGTGCAGGCATATATCCAATGGGTTCCATAGCTTTGTCCCTCGCCAGTATGTCCCAGACCAACCAACAGGGCTGCTGATCTTGCCAAGCACGCTGGTGCTCCTGTTTCTGATTGTAGCTTTCCCTGTGTTTCTATTTCCAGATATAAAATCTTTGTGTTTGCTTGCTCTTGTGTTTATGGAGCCTATTTTAATTGTGGACTGTAGGGGTGTGTCCCCCCCCTGAATGCTTGTTTTTTTTTTTTTTTTTTTTTTTTTTTTTTTTTTTTTTGGAAATTGTCAACAGTATATGTAGATCATTGCCCCTAAGTAACTTACCTCGAATGCGGATCTTTTATGAGTGGTACGGGAACTGGGTTTCTACATCCCATACCTTATGGAATTAGGTACACTATGCTTGGATTGCTGAATCACATACCATGTGCTAGAGGTATGTCACAGAATTGTGCCAAATGTTCTGTGTTGCAATCCATATCAACATCATTGAGGGTTTAGGTTATAAATCTGAATGAATTCACTGCAATGTAGTACTATGTTTGGTTTAACTTCACTTATACAAAGTGCTATAAGTTGAAGAAAAATTCTTGCGGGTAAGATGATCCATAGAAACTCTCGCCGACTTTACAAGAGAATCCTATTTACACCGAAATTTAAATATATTAGATGAATATAAAACATTCAATGGCTCGAAAATTTAGATCCAATCGCCACTGTTGGTCAGTATATTGTTGGCTTTGAAGGATGTAGGAAAGCAAGTCCAGTCGATGTGATGGAATTTGTGATACTAGGCTGGTAGTTTTGAAGAACTGATATTATCGCTTAATTTTTGTATATCAAGCTATATGATGTTAGTAATAATAAATTATATATATATGTATGCAAACATCTTTTAGCGTACATAAATTCGCTAATATCAGCTCTTTTGTAATCTATCAAGCAGTGTATGTATATTTGTATCCGTTTACTTAAATTTAAATATATTGTATGAACACAGTGTAATGCGACCTACGACCAAACTCCCCTGCTAAATGTTGTGCACAATGAGACTATATTAAACCGAAAAGTACTCCCTCCATCTGAACATCCAATTGTTCATACAGATTCTAAAGAACCAAATAGCATAAGAAAAGAAATTTCGGTACATGCCTCATGTGGATAAGAATACTCGTGAGGAAGGATATTGAAGAGATGAATAAGCAAGCCATGTTTCAAGAATACGCTACAAAAGACGACCCACCAACTGAAGTAGTCAGAAGTGATGTTTGAAAACGAATGTCGAAGCGATGAAGATGAACCACTTTTTAGGAATCAAGAAGAAACCATGAAACGAAAGAACGAGACAGAGCACACAAGGAATTTAACGTGTTTCACTAGTTTTGATGCTACCTAGATCGTCCAAACGTTGCCAAACGAACAAGGAAACAATTCGAAAAACTGCCCAGCCCGAACCAGGTCGCACGACCTGTCATAGTAGGTCGCAGGACCTGCTACAGTACCGAAAATCAACAAATTCGAATCCTTTTCCTCCTAGCTCGTAGCTTTGCCAATTCAAGCTAGGGTTTTGATCATCCAATTCATATCAAGTCACATAAACAAAAGAAAGACATGTCGCAGCGGAATGAATGAAATGCGGTAAAATCTGGTTTTAACAACATATATTATTGATATGCTCTACCCATATCTTCTTGATTTGTGCTATGAATTCCTGACCTGAACTACGAGTATGGAGTCAGACTGATACATATGGAATTACTTGCGTGGTGGCCAGAAATTTATATTAGTTTTCTTCATTCCTGTAATCAACACTATAAATATTTCGTAACATGGTTTCATTTGGGAAATACTACGATCCAAAGTAACTTCTCTGTTGAAGATCTATAATCTTGTTTTTTTCTCATAAATTGTGCTTGCATAAAATACTCTAGTTGGAAAAGCAAACGCTGGATCCTTCCCCTGACGATGTTATATGTGTTATGTATTTGGTGATTCAAGGTCCTTGCTACTGTTGGGCGAAACGGCGAAGCAAGGAATAAGAATAAAGACGCCAAAATTGGGAACTATCAGTGTCTTCCTGCCAAGACATGTTGTCTTCTTGCGAATTGTCTTCATGCAAAAACACTTTGTCTTCGTGCGAACAGTCTTCTTGTAAATATTCCTCGTGCGAAGACAGTTGTCTTCGTGCGAAGACGTCGGGGGGGCAGTTCCGTTGTTTCCTTGTTCAATTTTGGAATGTTTCTTCGTTTCTTTGGGAACAAGTCAGTATCCTAGGCCTATACAAGGACCTAGGGTCGAGACTAATAGAATGTGGTGTATCGTGGTTCATTTTAATTGGGGTTCTCATAAAAAAATTAGTTCATTTGGTCCGTGGATAAAGTCATGTAGCAAGCCTAAAAACTAGTGAAGCACGTTAAATTTGTGTTGTTCTTCATCTTGTTCTTCGTTCATGATATATTCTTGGTTCCTAACCAGTGGTATCTCGCGCTTCCGCATCGTTTTCTAACAGTATGCTTGATGTAAGCTTCTAACTGTTAGAATACGAATGCGGACTAGCGGAAGCACGATACCACTTGTTAGGAACCAAGAAGAGTGATGAGACTAAGAACAAGATGAAAAAAACAACTCATGAGAGCCAATTATTTACTTCTAATTTTTATTTTGAGGAAATGAGAGAGCCAATTAACATCAACGCGACACCACACTCATCAATTGAAGAGTTCTACACCCACATATAGGCTGACTTGTGCATAATGCAAAGTCCAAACGTAGCCAAAACGAACAAGGAAACAATTCCAAAAACTGCTAAGACTGGCTACACACTTGTATAACTGGTTAACACGGTCGTACGACACAACAGGTCACGAAACAAGGACGCACCACCTCCCAATCCAGGTCACACAACCTCTCAGCAACCAAATTCACGCAGCATCGATTCTCATGACTCCTAGCTTGTTGCTTTGCCAATTTGATGCTAAGGTATTCATCACCCAATTCATTCTAAGTGATCTTTGTCTATATTATCAGACATCAGTAGAAACAATACAATGGAATAATTTCACTCTTTCTTATTTGTTGGGCCAATGAAGTGAGCCAGGCAGTGAAGATAGTACTTTTCATATCTCGAAAAGAATGCCTGAAGAGTTTGACGGCTGCGCTTGTGGTTTCTCTCCTAGGCACAACACTTACAATCTGAGTCTACCAGGTTGAATACCACCGCAGATGTTCATGTACAAGTTTACACTGCCTTTCAGCCACAATAACGTAATAATATCAACAATATGCATAATGTTGGATCTGGTTATATGTGTAATGGAGATTCGGTTCATAGTACTAATTAGAACATTCTTTGTCCTAAATATAGGTTTTGCACGCCATTGCACACTTCTGTATGCAACATAAGTGGTGGAGTAATATCATTTGTGTAGTAGTAATTTGCGAGATTAAAGGTTGGGGTACCTTACAGAAAATTAAAAGAATGTTTAAATATGTGTCGTAGATGAAGAGAATTGAAGTTCCCACACCAGCTGCAAAAATCCTAAGGAAAAATCGATCACTTGAAACTACGTCACCAAACAATGGGTCTTGCTCTACATCTCAAATACATTATAACAATACGAGCGACGAGTGAATTTGATCGCTCCTGCAACAAAATTTAGTGGTATTTGGGGACATTTCTTTACGATATAGAGTGCGTAACTCATAAATATGGCTCAGAAGAGACAGTCTTACATGAGACAAAATTCGAATGCAACCAGCAGCCTCCTCTAACGCAACCTCCTTTATTCTAACTCTCATGCTTATGAGAAAAATGCAATTATTAATTACAACCGCTAGTGATCAGATGCATGCCAATGCACAGATTGAAATTTTTGTCATAACATTCTTTCCTATTAATGCATCCATCTCAGCTTCCCTATTTGAAGGACAGGTCGGAACATCTTTGTAGAACTCCAAGGTCAGATCAAGGTTTTATAAAACGGAATCCGCTGACGTATTGCGTACAATGGAAGTCAAAGTTCGTGACAATTACTCAATCAATGGCTTCCGTGGGTTCTCAGATAAACGAAAACTTTGGAAGATCAAAGTTCGTGAGTAATCCTCAGTCAATGTCTGCCGTGGGTTCTCAGCTAAACAAAAACTAAAGAAGATCAAAGTTCGTGAGTAATCCTCCATCAATGGCTGCCGTGGATATCTTTTCCGAACACAGTTGGTCGAAGTTACACGGCTTCAAATGTATTTCATATACCATGGTTATTGAAAGATATTCCTTTGAATGTTTTTTATGAAACATGTTATCGTTTCATGGTTGACCGGCTACAGCGAGTCACCGATCACTAAGTTTCATGAATAGTTCCGGGTATTACTTATTTTTCGCCGAAACCCGAACCATATAGTGTTTTTTTTGTGCATTGAAGCCTTTTCCATAATAATAATAAGGGATCATTTTGAAAATATAAAAATCGGGCAGTTGTATAATTTAAAAAATTTAGTCCAAAACCAATCACCAAAAAATACGGATACCGAAATGTTTCACTCTACTAACAAAAACGAAATGACGCCATTTTTATTCTGCCAACAAACGGTTATCGGTTATCCACTTACATTTTCAAGGTTTAAAAATAAACGAAGTTCTAATACTACCAATTCATATTCAATATACAAAGTCTTGGAGAAAACGAAATCAAGAATAACATTGAAAAATAACATATGAATACATGGAGTGGAACTCCAAAAAAATTGTAAGTTTAAAAGTAGATCTTCTTAGCAGAACGGTGCAGTAATTATGTAAGATCAACTTGCTTTCAAAGGTTTGAAACTGCATAGTTTCAAGGCCTTAAAATAGCTTTCAAAGGCTTGGAACTATTGCAGTGTATGATCATGAACTTAGGGGAGTTTTTTAATCCACTCTGATTCCTAATATCTTGTACTTGTTTATGCCTTATTTTATGATTAAAAAAAAAGAATCATAACACTCAGAACTGTTGCTAATCTTACTGGTTAACTCAATATTTATAGGATTAATTAGTTATCTTTTTGCAGGTATTGTTTTCTTACTTGTTTGATTTACAAGAAAGGAGATAGAGTTATCAAATTGATTATTTCTTTATGCAATCTTTCATGGACCTTCCTAACACTCTAAGATACAAGGTCAAGCCAGTATCTTTGAAGATATTGAGCAACTAGCCGTTGGGAAGGGCTGTTAGAGAAGTCACTGATTTGCTGCTGGTTTTTAGGAAAGTTTGTTTTCAAAAATCCGGAACATATGCAATTTAAACTAGCTGCATAAGAGAAGGGATGAATGAATAAATTGAGAGAGAAAACATAAAAAGACACTCAAACATTCTCAAGGATTGAAAAGCAACACATAGGGAGATTCATTTCACTCAATCCAATCATCTGAAGATCATTACATACAGAACTGCTTCATCACTTTTTAGTGTTCTTCTTTCTGTACTAAATTTGTATATCTTTTTTATCATGCTTCTTGATAATATTCTCGCGACTTGTTCAAGTAAAAAATAGAGAATTCTTGTTGAATCGATTAGCTATATCAGGTACTAGATAGGTTAGTGAGAACCACAAGCTGTTACAGAGTAAGGGAATTCTCTGTGATTGAGATATAGGGCTTACCTTTTGATTAATAAGAACTGAGTTAAAAATCCTGCAGGGATCAAGTCCCTGAGGTAGAGACGTAAGTCCAAGTGGACTGAAATCTAAAATCCTTGTGTCTTTTACTACTCAAAACAGGTTGTCAGTTCAAGGACTTGAACCTCATTTAAGGACTTGGAAATTATAAGCAATTTCTCTACTCACTTTTTTTATTTCAAGGACTTAAAACTCTTTTCAAGGCCTTGAAATACTAACTGTTTTCCAAACAATCTTTGAAGTCAATCTTTTTGCAAAGTTCTCATACTCTATTCACCCCCCACCCTTCTAGAGTATTGATCATGTACTAATGCCTACATTACTATCTTTCAATTGGTATCAGATCTTGTCTCACTGCTTATATCTAACAATCTGGTGATCATAAGTATTTTAGGATATGGTGGTTTCTCACATGGCAGAGCTTGAAACAGACCTCCCTTGTTCTTTGGAGATTAGATTGTACATTCGAAAGCTTTGATAAAAATGTTCATCATTGATCAAGACATTGATCTGTGGGAAATCATCCTGAATGGACCACATACATTCTATGGAGAGAAGGATGGGATTAAAAATCCAAATCCTGAAAACACTATTTCTACTTCTGAGTTAGAAGAACTATCTTAAAATTTCCGAGCTATGAATCTCTTATATTGTGCTTTGAGTGCAGATGAATTCAACAGGATCTCCTCCTGAAGTTCTGCTAAGGAAATCTGGGATAAATTGGTGGTAACCTTTGAAGGAACAAGCCAGAAGAAGCAAACAAAGATCAATATATTCCTTAGAGAGTATGAGCTATTAAAGATGAATGGAGCTGAATCTATCAAAGACATGTTCAAAAGATTCACATACATAGTTGACAATCTGGAATGTTTGGGGAAAAAAATTGAAAGTAAGGGAAGGTCAAAAAGATCTTTAGAATTCTTCCCAAAGAGAACCAAAACATACTGCTATTGAAGAAGCTCAAGATCTGTCATCACTTCAGCTTAATGATTTGTAAGGAAAGCTGCTTACAATGAGATCTCCGTGAATAAGTTGACGGAGAACTGCCATTAAGTGTCAAGAACCTAGATCTCAAGGCTAAGGAGAGTGAAACATCTCAAAGCCTTGAAAAAGAGGAAGAGGAGGATGAGGATCCCTTTTCTCTTATTTCCAAAGCCTTGACCAGAATCCTCAAAATGAAGAAGAACTTTGAGAAAGAGGACTTCAACAGAGACAAGTCAAGATCCTCTAGTAGTAAGGACTATAAAAAAACTTCTTGATATTTATCTAAAGTGATGAATTGGTTTGACTGTGGTGATGAAGGACACTTGATTAGAGACTGTCCACACATGAAAAGCAAGCACATTCAGAAATGAGACCATGACCACAACAAGAAGGTTATCTTAGCTTCATGGAGTGATTCAGACTCCTCAAGTGAATCAGAATCTGAAGAAGAACAAGCTAATATGTTCCTTATGGGGAAGAATGATGAAAGTTCTAAAAATAACATTGAGTCAATGGTAAAATGTTTGATTTCAAAACCCACATATGTGCTCTCTGATTATCATAAGACTATTCTTTTTAATTAAGAGGACTATCTGAATAAATCAACATTTAAAAAAAAGGTTCATGAGAAAGCAAAAGAAAAATTTGCAACTAGTTTGACTTAACAAGAATCTTGTAATCTCTAAGGCAAAGTCCGACATAGAGTTCAAGGCCTTGGAAACACATTTCAAATCATCGAAACGTCAAGTAAAATAAGTAGTCACTGAGAACTCTATTCTAAGTGTTAACCGATTTGCTCTAAAGCATCAACATGAGGAATGAGAGGAACAAAAGACTCTTTTGACTGAGAAACTTCAAGACTAAAACATAATTTTGACAAAACTTCCTGGCTCAGAACACAATCCAAACCTGATTCTTGGAGGAAAAGTGATACCAGATTTGTCATGGCTAGTAACAGATCTTCTTTAAAATGTCATTACTGCTGTAAAATTGGTCATGTTAAAATAACTTGCCCCTTCGGAAGAAGAGACCCGCACATTATGAGGAACATTTTTCCATTTCAACTCAAGGGAAAAGTTAGAAAGATTTGGGTTATTAAAGGGGTTAGACCACCTAATATTGCTGATCGTGAATATGAATCTCAGTTTCACACTTGGTCTAACAGCTGGGTAAAGCAATGAATGGTGTTTTTAGGTCGTCACCGAGAGCAAAGTTCAAAGATGGTTTATGGATAGTGGTTGCTCCAGACACATGAGTGGAAAAAGATCCTCATTCTCAGAATGGAAAGAGCAATTTGAAGGAACAATTACACTTGGTCACAAAGGAAAATGCAGCGTTCTGGGTATTGGAAAAGTTTGTACTAATTATATAAACTCTATTTCTGATGTATATCTAGTAGATGGATTGAAATTTAATTTACTAAGTGTATCTCAACTATGTGACAATGGAAATAAGGTTATATTGACATATAGAAATGTGTGGTCCAAAATGATAAATCTTGAAATCGCATCCTCACTGCCTCAAGGTCAAAATATGTTTATACTTTACACGCTAACAAAGTTGCAGGAGAAAGCTTAAAGTGTCTCAAAAGCTTGAAAGAGGATTCGGAGCTTTGGCACAGAAAGCTTGGACATATCAGTTTGCATACTCTGAACAATCTAATCTCTAAGGACTTGGTGAGAGGTTTACCTTCAATCAAGTTCACAGATGGTGATGTATGCATGTGCTCAAGGTAAGAAGACAAGAAGCTCTTTCAAGCCCAATATCTTTGTAAGTACAACTAGACCTATTGAGTTATTGCACATGGATTTGTGTGGACCTATGAGAGTTCCAACTCCAAAGGGTAAGAAATACGTGGTTGTTATTTTTGATGATTACTCCAGATTTGTTTGGATCATGTTTCTCAAAAAAACTATGAAGCTTTATTTGAATTCTCAATGCTTTGTAAGGATCTTCAAAGCCTAAAAAACCTGTCTGTTGCTTCTATCAAAAGTGATCATGGTAGAAAATTTGATAAATTATAATTTGACTTATTTTGTGTTAGGTATGCTATCTCTCACAACTTCCTGCTCCAAGAACTCCTGAACAGAATGGTGTTTGAAAGAAAGAACAGAACTCTTGAAGACATGTCGAAGACCATGCTCTTGTAAAACAAGTTACCAAAATCCTTCTGGGCTGAAGCAGTGAACACTGCTAACTACATTCTGAACAGATGCCTGAAATGGAAAAAGGGTAGAAGGCCACTTCTAAAGAAGAATCCCTATGAGCTTTAAAAGGGTAGAAGGCCTAATATCTCTTACTTCAAACCTTTTGGCTGCACATGTTATGTTCACAATAATGGTAAGGACAATCTTGGTAAATTTGATGCCAGAAGTGATGAAGGTATCTTTCTTGGCTATTCATTATCTAGAAAAGCCTATAGAATTTACAATAAAATAAAAAGATTGTTGAAGAAAGTATTAATGTTATTTTTTATGAAGGCTATGATGATTCTATAAGTGATGGTTTTGCAGATCTGAATCTGAACAAGTATGAGTTTGATGATGAGCGAGATCAAGAAAATGGTTTGAAAACATAAAGAATTTTAAAAGCCTTGAAAATGAGTTTCAAAGTCTTGAAACAAAAGCTCAGAATACACAGAGTAGTCAAGCCACAACATCAGGAGCTAAAGGCCTTGAAAAAAATTTTGGAGAACCAGAACCATGGACACCAAGAAAAATATTCAAATATTTATCATGTCAGCCAGCTGAAAACATCATTTTTAATCCATCCACTAGTACACATACTAGATCGTAGTTGAAGAGCTTATGTGCTTTTAATGCATTTTTTTCGCTTGTAGAACCCAAAACTGTGAAGGAAGCTTTACAAGAAGCTGATTGCATCATTGCAATGTAAAGTGAACTCAATGAGTTTGAAAGGAACAAAGTGTGGAATCTAGTTCCTCCTCCTAAAAACCAGTCTGTAATTGGCACAAGATGGGTGTTCAGGAACAAGTTCGATGAAAATGGTAAGGTGATCAGAAATAAAGCCTGATTAGTAGCTCAAGGCTACAACAAGGAAGAAGGTATAGACTATGAGGATACATTTTCTCCTATAGCCAGGTTGGAATCAATTAAAATTTTGCTCGTATTTGCATCCCATAAGCATATCAAACTGTTTCAAATAGATGTCAAATGTACTTTTCTAAATGGTTACTTGCAAGAAGAAGTTCTTATTGCTCAACCTCCTGGTTTTGAAAATGATGAGTTTCCAGATCATGTTTACAAACTAGACAAAGCTCTTTATGAACTAAAACAAGCCCCAAAGGCTTGGTATGAAAGACTGTCTAAGTTTCTACATGAACATGGTTTCAAAAGAGGACTTGTTAATAAAACTCTTTTCAAAAAGACTCATGAGAAAGACAATCTAGTAGTACATATATATGTGGATGATATTCTTTTTCGTGCAACTAATGATTCTCTTTCCAAAGATTTCTCAAGTCTTATGAGCAGGGAATTTGAAATGAGCTTGATGGGAGAATTAAATTACTTTTTTGGACTTCATGTACATCAAATGAAGAAATGAATATTTCTGCATCAAACCAAGTAAACCAAAGACTTGTTAAACAAGTACAATTTGTCTCAGGCCATGGATGCAAAGACTCGAATGAGATCTACACTCTCATTAGAGAAAGATAAAAATAGTAAAAGAATGAACCAGAAAGAATTCTAAGGTATGATTGGTTCACTACTCTATCTTATTTCTAGTAGACCAGATATCATGTTTACTTTTTGTATGTGTGCTACATTTGAAGCTGATCCCATGAAATCACCCTTAGTTGCTGTGAAAAGAATCTTCAGATATCTCAATGGTACCAAAGACTTCGGGCTTTGGTATCCTAAATACTCTAACTTCTCTTTGTGTGGATATTCAGTTGATGACTTTGAAGGGTATAAGGTTGATAGAAAAAGCACTTCAGGGTGTTGCAAGTTTTTTGGATCACCCCTAATAAGCTGGCACTCCAAGAAACAAAAATCAGTGGCCTTTTAAACAGAAGAGGCATAATATAAAGCAGCAGGAGCTTGTTGCTATCAGTTCTTATGGATAGCTCCAGAAAGTAGATACTTTGGATACGACTTCAACAGATTCCAATCAAATGTGATAACACAAGTGCAATCTCAATCACAAGGAATCCAGTACAGCACTCAAGGACCAAACACATAGATGTTAGACACCATTTCATCGGAGATCATGCTGAGAAAGGTGATATTACTCTTTAATTTGTGTCTACTAACATGCAATTGGTATATATCTTCACTAAACCACTTCCAGAAGAAAGATTCTCATCCCTGAGATCAAAAATGGGCATGCTAAATAAGGAAGTGTTGGTTAAGGGGGGTGTATCAGGTAAGTATTATGTGTTTCAAAGTTTTGAAAGGATTTTCAAACCCTTGAAAACATTTTCAAAGATTTGATTATATTTTTTCCAGCAATATTTCCTTTCAAGGTCTTGAAAGCCTTTTCAAAGTCTCGAAAAATAAGTTTGTATACTACATAATCAAGAAACTGGATCCTCAATGTTGGGCTTTATCTATGTAGATAATTGCTTAATATTGCTTTTTCCTTTTAAAAATATTCTTTTCTAAATTAATATTATTTTATTTACTTTCCCACGTCACACACAATTTTGAATTACACTACTGCACATCTTAAAATATTTGGAAATATTGAGTTTCCTTTTCAAACTCAAACTCTTCAGTATTTATCTTCTTTCTTTCATAATCTCTCTCTCTCGTATCACTCTAGCCTCTCTCTTCTAATACCCTCAAATCCTAATGAGCTCTAGAAGAACATCTGAACATATTAAGATGGCTGGAGGTTCTAAGACAGTTTCTGAGAAGAAGAGAAAGACTACTAAAAGGTTCAAACTCTTAGTGATGAGTACAGCTCCAAAACTCCAAGTGCAGAAAGGGATCCTTCTCCTCCAAAGAAGAAGACCAAGAAGGATCAGACTCCAACTTCCAGAAAGAAGAAGAAGAAATATCCATCATCTCATGAGAAACAGCCAGAGGAACAACTCGCTAGCTCTAAGAAGGTAAAAAAGAATCAGCCTGCCAAAGCTGGCGAAGGAAATGGGAAAGCTACACATGAAGAGCCACGGAAGTACACTCGGAAGGAACTACAGATCTATTCTGAGAAGTACACATCGCGTGGTAAGAAATTAGGTATTACAAACAGATGGTTTGTCAGTAATGTTGCAAGAGGAATGTGGTTTGATGGTTTTGCTTATAGATCTATAGCCTACTGTAGCATGATCAGTGTCAACATGTTGTACCATGAACCTGGATTTCATTAAGAAGTTGAAGAAAAGTTATCTTTGGAAGATTTAAACCCTTTAGAAGTTGCTAATCCTAAGCTCACTAGGCTCTTTTACCTGAACGTGAAGCAAATCAAGTCTCTAAACATGGCTATTTCCTATAAAGTGGCTGGTATATAGATGGAATTGGATCATTCAGAGTTTGCCAATGTGTTAGGCTTTCCCAATTGGTATAACACAAACAACCATCCAAATTAGATTGAAGCCTTGAAGTTGGGTAGAGAAGATGTTTTTTTACCTAATGCTGCTACTTCCTCAAAGTATTTAATAAACTATGTGCTAAATGTTGAAGCTAAAATCATGTTTACCATTCCAATGATGTGTGTAACTAGGGAACATTCAAAAGATTTGTTGTCTAACTGAGTGTTATACTTGATGTACTTGATTATGCATGAGTATGAGATTGATCTTCCTACTGTTGTGATGGAACATATGCTCTATTCCCAAACGAAGGAATGAAAGCATCCTTTTCCTTATGCAAACTTGTTATCAATTTTCTTCCAACACTTTGAAATCCCAAATGAAAGAGAAGAAACTATCACTACTATTTTTGGTATGCTTGATGAGCAAGACTTTCAAAGGATTGGAATCATGAAAACCAGTAAGGGAGCTTGGAAGTTATACTCTGATTTGTCTGTAGAAGAGCTGCAATCCAAGAAGTTTCCACAACCCAAAGCCTTGACCTGTACTTCAAACCTACCCTCTCAATTGCAAGACCTCTCCATGGTTATTCAAAGGCTTAATATTCTATAGAATGACATGGATGAGTTGAAGCATGATGAGCATGACTTTGGGACTGAGTTTAAGAAAGTGAGGTAAATGCTTGAGAGTAGATTCAAGATCATCAATCAGATCCTTGTGGACGCAGAAGTTTCACAAGCTGTAGAAAGATCACATCAAGCTGGATCTACAAGGAGCTTATTCAGTGAGCACACTACTCAAGAAAAGGCTATAGGGGTAAAAGATACTGGGAAACAAGTTGCTAAAGAACAAGGGATGAGGAACAGGAACAAGAGGATGAGGATAGTGAAGACTCAGGGATGCTGATCAAGGATCTTAAGAAGAAGAAGAAAAATAAGGCAGACATTCCAGAGGTGGTCACTTCAGCTGAGCTCTTTGAGGATGTGGCTTTTTATACTAGTGATGATGCTGCTCAGGATGGAGAACAACCGGAAAATGAAGAAGACAGTGGAGAAGAGGATGTTTAGCCAAAGGGAGATGGAGACCCAACCCACTGATTCTAGCCTACTCTTTATCCTTTTCAATGCATTGAATCTCTGTTCTAAGTATGGAAATTTCTTATTTCTTTCATTTTTTTGTAAGTTTCAAAAACTTTGATCCAACATTTTGTCATTCTCTTTTTATGAAAGTCAAAAAGGGGGGAAATTTAGGGTATTTTACTTTTTTTATTTTGGTACTTCTGCTACATCACAGATCTGGTTTAGATCAGTAGGTTGCTTTTGTTGCTTAACTGCTTGAATAAGTTGGATTGTTTAGTTTAATCACGTTTCAGTTTATTATCTGAGAATATAATGACTGCTCTGCTACGCTCTAATGATTAAGTTTTGCAGATATTCAGTTTCCAACATATTAGCGATTTTGTCTTTCATCGAGGGGGAGATTGTAAGATCAGCTTGCTTTAAAAGGTTTGAAACTGCATAGTTTTAAGGCCTTGAAATTGCTTTCAATGACTTGAAACTATTGCGGTGTATGATCATGAACTTAGCGGGAGTTTTTCACTCCAATCTGATTCTTAATATCTTATACATTTTTATGCCTTATTTTATGGTGAAAGAAAAATCATGATAACAGTTAAAAATGTTGCTAATCTCACTGGTTAACTCAATATATACTGGATTAATTTGCTATCTTTTTGCAGGTATTGTTTCCTTGTTTGATTTGCAGGAAAGGAAATAGAGACATCAATTTATTTATGTGTTTATGAAATCTTGCCTGGACCTTCCTAAAACTCTAAGATACAAGATCAAGCCAGTATCCTTGAAGATACTTCGCAACTCGCCGTTGGGAAGACTTGTTAGACAAGTCAAAGATATGCTGCTGGTATTTAAGAAAGTTATTTTCAGAAGATCTGGAAGATATGCAATTCAAACCAGCTGCACAAGAGAGGAAATAACTGAAGGATTCTAAGAGAAAACATACAGAGACACTTAGCCATTCTCAAGGTTGACAAGCAACATAGAAGGAGATTCATTTCACTCACTCCAATCATCTGAAGATCACTTCATACACAACTATTTCATTAGTTTTCCGTGTTCTTCATTCTGTAACAAATTTTTATATCTTTGTGATAATACTTCTTCATCATATTCTTGAGAGTTGTTAAAGTGAAAAATATAGAATTCTTCTTGAATCATTTAGCTAGATTAGGTACTAGATAGGTTACTGAGAACCACAAGATGTTACATAGTAAGGGAATTCTTTGTTCTTGAGATCTAGGGCTTAACTTTTGATTAGTAATAATTGAGTTGAAAAACCTGTAGGGATCAAGTCCCTGAGGTAGAGACATAAGTCAAAGTGGACTGAACTCTATAAATCCTTGTGTCTCTTGCATTTACATTTCTGTATTTGTTACTTCTTCTTTTACTACGCAAAATAAGTTTTCAGTTCAAGGACTTGAACCTCATTTCAAGGCCTTGAAAACTATAAGCAATTTCTCTCCTCAACGATTTGATTCCAAGGACTTAAAACTCATTTCAAGGCCTTCAAATACCATCTGCTTCCCACATATTTATTTGAAGTCAATATTTTTGCAAAATTTCCCATACTCTATTCAACCCCACCCCTTCTAGAGTATTGATCCTGTAATCTTGCCTACATTACTGTCTTTCAAATTAGAACAAGAGATTCACCATAAGTGTCAAAAAAAGAAGATGAGTTATACGGTTACACAAAAATTTACACAAATTGGTACTAATAGGTATTACAGAAGTTTGTAACGTAGTTTGACAAATTACAATATGCAACTATCTGGACTCAATTTACATCTTACTAGTTGCACTACTTTACACTTCCATGCATTTGTGTTGAGGATTTGATTGACAATTTTAAAATACTAATCTTGGTATTAACTGTTAATGCCAGTAAATCCAAGGTATTTTGCTTGTCTCTATGGCTAAGCTGTTAATACCAGTAAATCCAAGGTCTTTTTATATAAGAATACTTCAAGATCTAATAGAAATCACGTGAAGAGAACGATTGGTATGCCATAGACTGATGACTTTGGTAAGTATCTTGGTATTTACCTGGTGTATGGTAGCTTTAATAAATATATTGTGGCCAATATCTTGTCTAATACGAATTGGAAGCTCTCAGGCTGGATGAGTAAAATGTTATCCATGGGTGGTATAGTAACTTTGTGTAAAATAGTTCTTGCTACCCTCCCTTCTTATACCATGCAGGTTCTGCCCCTATCCATTCATGTTTGAAATAAAAATGATAAGACCTGTAAAGATTTCATATGGGGGATACCATTGAAAAGAAAAAGGTCCATCTCATTAAATGGGATATTCTTTGCCTTCCTAAATTTAAAGGCAGAGTGGGTATGAAGCCAAGTTTCAGAATGATTCCCTCATTGCCAAACTTGGTTGCGGTTTCTGATTTGAAAACAATATTTAGTGTGAGATTTTAAGGAAGAAGTACCTCAGAAATGCTAGTTTGGGCAGCTCTAAGAGAAAGGGGAATTCTTTCTTGGTGTCAAAATTACATCAGAAATAATCTTAAGTGGAATATTGGTATTGGTAAGAATGTTTCACTTAGGAATGATTGATGGTGTGGGGAGAAAGCTATTGGTTGTCTTCTTGACCAAAGCCTTCTTCACATGAAAGTTATTGACATTATTTTGTGACAAGAATTGTTGAAATTTGGATCCTATTGCGACTGAGATTGATGACAATACCAAACAGAATATCCTTAGTTCCATTATTCCTTCTTTGAGTTCTTTCAGAGGACTCCCCTTTCTGGAAAGGCTCCAATTCTTGAACCTTCATTGTCTATGCGGTCTATAATGCCATTAGTTTTTATTGTAATCAATCTAATGGTGTGGGTAGTGCTGATTGGATAAGGCTTTGGAAACTTAGAGTTCCAAATAAAATCATCCACTTCCTTTGGACATTGCTACATCGTAAGCTGTTAACTAATATGAGTAGGAAACCCAGAGGCTTGACCAACATTGATACTTGTAATAACTATGGACTAAATGGGGAAAATCAAAACCATATCTTCAGAGATAGAAGTAAAGTCACAGGTATCTGGAATCTTTTGTGGGGGCAGAACAGGAGGCTTGATGGTATGAATTTGATTTTTACAGATTGGGTCATTTTTCATATCAAAAAAGAAAAAGCCCATGGAAGATGTGGAACATCGTATTCAGTTTGTCATTACTCGTTGGAATATTTGGCTTAGAAGGAATAATTTTATTTTTAATAATTCTATTGAGACTGACATGGCTTTTGTGCATATCATTAGAAAGCAGTTTGAGCTCACACATGGAGTATTCCTCTCAAGCCCTAAACTCTTGTATTTGCATTTACCTCCATCAAAGTTCTGAATTGTCCATCCCTTTAGCAGGTCAATTCAATATTAACATTAATGGATGTGTGCATTTGGATTATGAGAAGACTGGGATTGGAGAGGTCTTCAGAAACAGAAACAGAGACTGGAAACTGGGTTTCATTCGCACAATCAGAGGATGTACCAGCTTGGAGAGTGAGATCTCGAGCATCTACAGGGGGCTTACTGTGTCTTACAACAATAACAAGATCAACATGGAGATCAAAATTTATTGCATGGTGGCGGTGAACATCTTTCAAGGAAACATCAATGCCCCGTCCTCTATGAGTGCCCAAGTGAATGTTGGAAAAGTGTTGCTCAGCAGGATTGTGAGAAGAATAAAGAATGTGGAAGATATTGTAGGGTTTTTATCATGGAGACACAGCGGAATAACAATAAATTTATTCGATCAAGACCCTCCAAGGATCAGAGGAAGAGTAATCATGACGATCGTAAAGGAATTGTGTTACGTACCTTAGATGTCTCATGTGATGACTTCTAACGCAAAAATTATCATGTCTCTACGGTTAATACACACCTAGAAATGAGATGTAGATCTTCCAAACTCCTTTTGCTTGTTAGGAAGAATGTAAGAGGATGAATAAATCACGCAACGGAGCACCAAAGAGTGGGGCGGCCCTCTCTCCTTGGCCGACGGGTGGGGGGCGGACGGAAAGGGGCTTCGGCCTCTTGTTTGTCTTGCTCTCTCCTTCCTTCTCTCCTACTCAAGTAATGTTGTATGCTCAAAGCAGTTTCAATGTTTCAAATACTTGAGCTAGCTAGTCTATTTCAAGGCCTTCAAAGAGCTTTCAAAGGCTTGAAACTGACTGAGACTTAAGCATAATCTTAGGTGGAGTTTCTGTTTCTGTTTGAAATCTTAAACCCCTTTTGATTATCTATTATTACTTGATGATGAAATACAATGTATTTTGACATGTTTAACACCAACTAATCTATCTGTTTGACTCAGTTTTGCAGGGAATGTTTATTTCCTATTCTGCAGGATTTATTTCCTAACTTGAGTTTTGCAGGAAAAGAATTTCTGGGTTGATTTGATTCTGCAATCAATCTATTGATCCTAACAGCTTCTCAACATGTTTCATGAAAAGATCAGATCAGTATTCTTGAAGACACTGAGCAACTATCCGTTGGGAGAAGATTGTTAGAGAAGTAAAATTTGTTGCCTACAAAATAGGAAAGTTTGTTGCCGAAAATCTTGATGATTTGCAGATCAAGTGAGCTGTATATATGTAGCTCATTTTGAATCATTTGAAACACAAATCAAAAGGAAAAAATCTAAAGACACTCTCAAACATATTCAAGGATTGTCAAGTGTCAAATAAACATATCCAAATCTAATTCCAAATCTCATAAGAACACTGCACTCTCACAGCAATTTCATCTCTTTTGTTTTTATGTTCTAAACTTTATTTGTATATCTTTCATATATTAATCTTGCTTACATTCTCAAGGATTGTTCAAGGTGAACAATAGAGAATTCTTAGTTAATCAGATAACTAGAGCAGGTACTATATAGGTTAGTGAGAACAACAAGTTGTAACAGAGTAAGATATCTCTCTGTGCTTGAGATCTTGGGCCTAGTTGTTGATTAATAAGAATTGAGTTGAAAATCCTACAGGGAGAAGATCCCTGAGGTAGAGACGTAGGTCCAAGTGGATTGAACTCTATATATCCTGTGTCTCTTTCATTTACTTTTCAGTTCATACTTAGCTTATTTGCAGCACTCAAACAGTTTCATTTCAAGGGTTTGGAACTCAATTCAAGGCCTTGAAATAGACTTATTCTCTTTATACTAAACTGCTTTAATTCCAAGGGCTTGAAACTTATTTCGAGGCCTTGAATCTCTTTACAAATCTATTTAAGCCACTACTCTTGCAAAGTTTAGCAAAATACTGCATACACTATTCAACCCCCCCCCCCCCCCCCCCCCCGCTCCCTCTAGAGTATTGATCTTGTTTTTCTACAAAATGTACACCCCTTCAAATGGTATGAGCATTAGTGTAGGGAAGGAAGCTAGGAGAATCCTTTAAATACTCCAAAAACTCCTTGTTACTACATAATGGCCCTCTGCTAATCCTACTCAAGTTCGGATTAGTCCAACTTGAATATTAGTCCTACTAAGTTAGAAAGTTATTATGATTTGATCCTTCCAATTAATTAATATAATTAATTAATTCCCAATTCTATTTCAGTCCTATATGGCGTGTGACCCCATAGGTTTCTATTTAGTTGGTAGTAATTATTTACTAATATAAAGCGGCCTCTAGCAAGACATCCATTCTAGCCAACCAATAGAAATAGTCATACTGACAAACCTTGTGCAAGTACTGTCTCATCCCATTGTCTCAATATCCGGATTGGACACGAGACATAGAAGTCACACTCGTATAACCAATCCATAGTACCTTGATCGTGGGAATAGCGTTATTCGTGCAAATAACATTAATATCCTATATAATGATTTATTTTAGTTTTGCCATTCTATAAGCACTATCCCTCGAGTGGCCTAGGACATTTGCTCCAGTTATGTGGGGGGACAAATTCTATCTACATCACTACCATATCTAAGCTTGCTTCCTATTGTGTCGGATACGCGCCTTTATGACTACCTAGTCACGGTGTAGCGTTTGACGCTACAAAAACATAATATTCCACAACTAGAAGATCTAGTACTTCAATTCTAAGGACGACAATACCGTTGTCACCAAGAGAAGCACTTGTGACTTTACATAACTTGTATGTAGCCTTCTCGGAGATGGGTCAATCCAGTATACCATTACTCCTAATGCATACCCATTTGTTGGATCATGATATCTCCATATCAATCCAACCCCATACTAGTCTATAGATTATTTTCCCATTAATCATTATGGTGGACTAGGAATATTTCAGATAAACAACACAATTGTAAATCTAAGGAGTTCATTATATTAAATATCCAATAAATAATACAATGAATGTCCTAGCCAATTTATTGTTCATACTAAACTAGATTGCCTCTGGGGCACCTATTCCAACAGTCTCCCACTTGCACTAGAGCCAATCTGGTGCATCTCGTATGCAAATGCTCCTAGTGTGCCATTCATGCTTGCGCGATCGCCCCAGTGTTGTCAAAATACAACTCTACCGGATCCGCAATGCTAGGAACCACACCAATCTCAGTAACGAACTTCCTAATCCAAACGGCCTTCGTTGTTGCGCCATTAGCAGCAATATACTCAGCCTCGGTTGTAGAGTCAGCCACCGTCTCTTGCTTGGAACTCTTCCAACTCACCGCTGCTCCATTCAGGCAAAACAGAAACCCCGACTGTGATATGAAATCATCTCTCTCGGTCTTAAATTTTTCATCCGTTTAACCCCTTACAAAAACTCTTCTTAACCTCCAAATATCATGAACGCATCCTTAGTTATTCTCAAGTACTTTAGGATGTTCTTGACTGCAATCCAGTCACTCTCACCTTGATTGGACTAATATCTGCTTGTCATACTCAATGCACAAGAAACATCTGTTCTAGTACATAACATGGGGTACATGATGGATCATATGGCAGAGGCATAGGGAACCCTACTCATGTGTTCATTCTCAATCTTATTGGAAGGACAACCACTCTTGGAAAGAGTGATTTCATGCAACATGGGAAAGAACCCCTTCTTGGAATCTTGCATGCTCAACCATTTCAGCACCTTGTCTATATATGTACTTTGACTCAGGCCAAGCAGCTTTTAGATCTATCTATATAGATCTTTATACCAAGCATACAGGCTGCTTTACCTAAGTCTTTCATTGAGAAACACTTTCCTAGCCATCTTTACCAGATTGCAGCATGGGAATGTTGTTCCGTATGAGTAGTATGTCATACACATACAAGACCGGAAAAGCAACAGAGCTCCCACTAAAAAATTTATAGACACAAGACTCATATTCGTTTATGATGAAGCCTAACTCTTTGACTACATCATCAAGACGTTGATTCCAACTCCTAGAAGCTTGCTTCAACTCATAAATGGATCGTTGGAGTTTACAGACATTGTTGGCTTGCATTGGATCCTTAAAACCCTCAGGTTGTGTCATGTACACATCCTCGAGGAGATTCCCATACAGGAATGTTTTTTTGACATTCATCTGCCAAATCTCATAGTCGTAGTAGGCTGCAATAGCAAGTAAGATTCGGATAGATTTGGTCATTGCGACTGGTGAAGATGTTTCATCATATTCAGTACCATGAATCTGTCTGAATCCCTTAGCCACCAATCGGCCATTATAGGTAATCACATTACCATCCATGTCGATCTTCTTCTTCAAGACCCACTTTCACCCTATGGGGCGTGCCCCTTCAGGTGGTTCCACCAAAGTCCATACATTGTTGGTATACATGGATTCCATATCGGATATCATGGCCTCAAGCCACTTCTGAGAGTCTGGCACTTTTATGGCCTCTTTATAGGTAGTAGCCTCATCATCTATGAGCAGCGTGTCACCAGACACAGTCACAAGGAGTCCATACCTCTCTGGATCTTGGCGCACTCTACAAGATCTACGATGCTCTTGTGTTACTTGAACAGGCTACTCCACAACCTCTTGTTGTTCTTGCTCATGTTCCATAGTAGGACCAATGCTTTGTGGTTCATGAACTTCTTCAAGTTCTACAGTCCTCCCACTTTCTTATTTAGAGACAAACTCTCTTTCTAGAAACGCGTCGGACCGAGCAACAAACACTTTGTCCTCAGTTGGATTGTAGAAATAACATCCCTTAGATTCCTTAGGGTATCCCACAAACTTGCACTTATCCGACTTAGGCCCTAGCTTTTCTGATTGTAAACGTTCTACATAGACATCGCAGCCCCAAATCTTCCTGAACGACACAGTTGGACGGCTCCCACTCCACATCTCATGTGGTATCTTCATGACTGACTTAGATGGAACACGGTTAATTGTGAAAGTTGTAGTCAATAGAGCATAGACCCACAATGATAATGGAAGATCAGTTTGACACTTCATAGATCGAACCATATCTAATAGAGTTTGATTCCTCCTCTCGGACACGCCATTCCACTGTGGCGTTCCTCGGTAGAGTGAGTTGTGATATTATCCCACACTCTCTAATATAGTCTTCAAACTCTTGACTCAAGTATTCTCCTCCACGATCGAATCGTAGGGCCTTAATACTTTTTCCAAGATGCTTCTATACTTCATTCTTGAATTCTTTGAACTCTTCAAAGGATTTGGATTTGGTCTTCATAAGGTATACTGAAAGGGGGGTATGCAGATCGATATTCCACACAGATACTCTAGAAGGGGGGGGGGGTTAAATAGAGTATGCCAACTTTTTGAAAACCTTGTGGAGAAAAGGAGTTTTTGTTCAACAGCAATGGAGTTCAAGCCTTTGAAATGAAATACAGTCTGAAATGAAATAGACAAGTCTTTTTCAAGGCCTTGAAAAGAGTTTCAAACCCTTGAAAACAGACAAGTTTGAATGATGCAAAACTAAGTATGTAAATGAAATTTTAAGTGCAAGAGACACAAGATTTATAGAGTTCCGTCTACTTGGACCTACGTCTCTACCTCAGGGATCTTCTCCCTACAGGATTTTCAACTCAATTCCTATTAATCAAAAGCTAATCACTAGATCTCACGCACAGAGAGGTTCCTTACTCTGTTACAGCTTGTGTTTCTCCCTAACCTATCTAGTACCTGATCTAGCTAAATAATTAACTAATAATTCTCTATTGTTCACCTTGAACAATCCTTGAGAATGAAATATAGAAATATTATAGAAAGGATCTACAAATAAAGCACAATACAGAAGAACACTAGAGTGTCGAACTGCAGTGAAAAATGTAGTGAACTTCTGTGAGTTTGATTGTGAGAGTTATGAACTACTTTAATGCTTGTGAATCCAGAATTGTGTCTCTCTTTTTGCCCGTTGAGTGTTTTTTTCTTGTTTCTTCAAAATGACCTCCATTTATACTGTTTGAAGCTCTGCATATCTTCCGAGATTTTCAGCAACAACTTCCTATTTTGTAGGCAACAAACTTTGACTCTCTTAACAGCCTTCTCCAACGGACGCTTGATCACAATCTTCAGAGACATTGTTGTGATCTTGTCTTTAAACAATCTGAGATGCCATGAGTCTCTGATCGATCACCGAATCATCTTCTCTAAGTATTTCTCTACCAACAAAAGCCAGATATGGAAACAAATCCTGCACACTTACGAAATAAAATTTCCCTGCAAAACTGAGTTAAACTGATGGATTAAATCATGTTAGATATATCAAAATAGTTTGTCGTTCATCATCAAATAATAACACATGAGTACAGGGGTGAGAGGGATAAAATTAAATCAAAAGAGTTTAGAGAAACTCCCCCTCAGAACATGCATGCAGGTCAGACAGTTTCAAGGCTTTGAATCCTGGTTCAAGGCCTCAGTTCTTTCAAGTCTGTGAAACCTAATTCAAGGCTTTGAAAACAGGTTCAAGGACTTAAAATAAATAAGTATTTCATGTCCATGAAACCTGTGACCTTACATATACAAATCCATATCTGCTGAAATCATCAATAAATGTGATGAAGTAGAAAAAACCACCCCTAACAGGCGTGGAAAATGGCCCACATACATCAATATGAACTTGCTCCAATTGCTCACTAGTCCTCTCACCTTTATTATTGCAAGGGGACTTAGTCATTTTTCCCAATAAACAAGCCTCACATGTCTCATATGATTCAAAATCAAATGAGTCTAGAAATTCATCCTCATGGAGTTTAGATACACGCTTCTCGTTTATATGGCCTTAACGAGAGTGCCATAAATAAGAAGGATTGAAATCATTTATTTTAATCCTGTTGGTATTTATGCTGTAGACATGATTATTTAGATTAAGGATATATAATCCATTAAATAAGTGCGCATTACAATAGTGAATACTATCAAAATAAATGGAAAAACAATTGTTCTTTATTGAAATAGTAAAATCTTCCTTGTCCAAACAAGAAATAGAAATAATGTTTCTGCTCATTGCAGGCAGAAAATAATAATTATTTAATTCTAAAACTAATCTTGAAGGCAGAGACAGCTCGTACACGCCTATAGCCAATGCAGCAACCTTTGCTCCATTCCAAACGCGCAGATCTATTTCTCCTTTAGTCAATCTTCTACTTCTCTTTATATCCTGCACATTTCAACAAATGTAAGATCCACATCAAGTATCTAATACCCAAGATGAAGATCAAGTAATATTGACATTCACCTTTTGGAAAAACAATTGTTTTGGGAAGTTCCTCCTCCAGTGTCCAGGCTGACTAGAGTAGTGACATTCACCTTTTGTCACACCCTTATCTACACAACCAACAGGCTTAAGGGAAAATTCCTTGGGTTTTTCAACTTTTTTACCTTTTCCATTGGAGGTAGAGGCAAACCTTTTGTCCTTTCCTTTCCGGACCATCATTAAGGATTTGCCCTTACCCTTGTTGATGCTTTGTCCAGCTGTCTGATAGCACATTTTAGGAGCTATATATTATTGTTATTTCTCACATTATCATGAGATATTTGATCTTAATTGTATAGAATATGATACGTTTTATCACTTGTTGCTCACTATGTGCTATTTTGTTAGTCCAGGCGTTTCTATGCATATTTAGATGTTCTTTGTCAAAGGTAATCGTTTGGTATGTTTTTTCATGTTTTCTTGGCAGGAACGGATGCTTATCGGTTGACAGGAGGCATAGAACGAACTTCGGAAACAAAGGAAGCACAAGTGGAACGAAGAGAAGCCAAGTTTGAGGAGCTAGAATGACCAGTCTTCACTAATCTGATGATATCTTGAAATCTACTATTAATTTGGGAATCATACCGGTTTCAAATAAAAGTATACTCAAAGAGCTTTCCAACGATAGGTCACGGAGCTTAATCCGAGTTCAGACGAAGAACTTATGGCCCAGCGAAGTCAGGAGCAGATTTCAGGAGGCTTCTGTGCAATTACTGAAGACTTCTGCGGGTTATGATTCAAGAACGACCTAGGGACGAAAAAAGACATCATTCACACATACAAAGGAAGGAAGAGAGGAAAGGGAGCTAAAGAGATTTTTGAATCGATAATCCCAAGTATAGGATATCGGTACAAGTAGTAATCCGGTAAGACCGGAGTCGAATCCACAAAGATTGAGCAAGAGGAGACACTCTAAGCTAACAAAACTACTAAGCAACTAACTAAATGAAAAAGCGAGTTTCTCAAAGGATTTAGAGCTAGCCGAGCTTTGGAATCCACCAAACAAGTGATGGAGCAAGAGTTGTTGATATTGCTAGAGTAAATGACTAAGAAAGAAAAGAAAAAGCTACTAATGCTATTACTAGTACGATTCAAATGAGTTTGTCGATAAGAGAGTAAGTTGGATCTATCGATTTCAATAGAAACCTTGTGTGTGAGCTTCAACACCCAAAGTTTATGTGCAAGGAAAACATGGATTATGTAGTAAGAGGATTTGTCTAGATCTTGTATTCAAGAGTGAAATGCAAAATCAAGTTATGTCAAGCATCTTTCATATGTAAACGAGAGTGTTTCCATATGAAAGATCAAGCCACAATTCGGATTTGTAATTCAACACATGAATCCTACAAATTCGACATCCAAATTTATAAAACTATAAAAACAATATAAATTTCTCACACACAAGTCATCTATCTTCATCAATCAACCCAACAAGTAGCTTAGTTGTTCATATTCAAGAGCAAGACACAAGAATTATCAAGAACATTCAAGAAGATATTCATTATATTCAAGCTCAAATACTCTTCAATTCAACAAAAGAACACAAGCTTGCTACCAAATGATGAACAAAACTACTAGAATTCGATTTAAACTACACATAATCAATCTAAAAGCAGCTAACCAACCCAGAAATCAAAGCTAACTGCAGCAGAAACACAAGCTACCACTGCTGCAACATAACAGTGAAGAACAGGTTCAAAAAAGAGGCAAAAACTCAAGAAAACAACCCCCAATTCGAGCTCGGATTCACCAGAACGAACCCAGAACCCGGCTGGTACCGATAGAAAAGAGAGAGAGAGACAGAGGTTGGTTTCAGCTTTTGCGTGGGTGGTGACTCCTTTCTTCTTCATTCTCTTCGGTTTATATAAACTGCGGGGAAAGGGTTTCTTGGCCTCCAAGAACCCATCTCAACCCTCCAATTCGTTCAAGTCATCTTTAATCGTTGATTTAGAGAACTGTCAAGAACCCTAGACAATTTGGGGATTTCTTGTTCTCTTCGTTTTGGGCCGAATTGATGGGTGCAATGGATATGAGATGGGCTGGGGATCGTTTTGGTACCGAGTAGGCGTGATTTGTTGGCGATTTGGGGTAGTTTTGGGTCAGCTCTAGCTTCTCCGAAGCTTCGTTCTTCGTCAATGGCTTCTCTTCTGTGTGCTCTGGTCGCGAGGGAGGAAGACAACGCGTCTGATGAGAACACTGTATTGTAGCCCTTAAAATGTTTAAAATCTTGCAATTGAGCCCCAACTCCGTGAAATTATCTTCAAATAGGCCCTGTTGATGTAACTTTGTACTTCTTCCTTCACTTTTCTTCTCATTTGGACCCTCAAATTTTCAAAAATCTTCCAATCAAGCGCTCTAACTTTCTTCAATTCATCGTTTGGCCCTCCTAGGCTAGTCTCTTGAATTCCAAATCATGATTTTACCTACAAAATGAGAGAAAACAACCAAAACTACGAAAAACAAGCATAAGTCTAGAAAGAGATATAAAATAACTAAATTACACATATTAGAAATTTATGAAGAGTTCATTAACATACTAAAACATGTAATTCTAAGTCATGAACACACCCCCAAACTAGCCTTTTGCTCGTCCTCGACCAAGAGAGCGATATTAAATTTTCTTTTAAGAACCAATCATGAGAGACACACACTCAACTAGACAAGGCTTGACTCAATTCTAAACTAGACTAAAATGGTTACAAAAATGCACACACACATTATCTATCCTAAGTGAGAACTCAAACAAATAAAAAACTAAGAGTTACTTCATAATTTTAAGGTTTTTAGGTGGGGAAAAAAAAAGAATGCACAAATGTCTCCTCAAATAAATTCTCAAAGTCTACAAAGAATGAGAAAGAAGCCCATGGATGTCTAAGAATATACTCATTCAAATGTGGGCGGTGTTTGGTAGAAATTGACCCATGCGAACCACAAGACTTGTTAAATTATGTCAAATTCGCAAGAAAGTATGCATTCAAAAATAAGGATCACATGAAACTAGACATTCTCATACTTATTCAAAAGCACCCATGTAGGATGGACTTCCAAAGCTTTGAACAAAAACGAGTTTTAAGAAGGGGAGATGTGGTTGTGGGCTTGTATGATCCTTTTGTGGATTTTTGGTAGATGGGGCGATTTATCATAATTTCATTTTTTTTTTTTTGAGATTTATAGAATTAACATTTTAATTTTTTTTCCCTCAAATCCAAGGCTCTCCAAGACCCACAACAAAATAGAGGAATATACAAGCGAGTGGCCTTTTTAAGCTAAACCAAGGGAGCTATCTAGGTGGTGAGGTAACAATATCCCCGGACACCCCTCTATTTCTTAGACATCGCATGGGGTGTCATTGGTAACCACCACTCCAATGGGCTACAAGTTTCCACCGCAAAAACGATTAGAATAAAATCTTTTTGTGAAGTTCAAATAGCTTTAGAAAATGCACCCTTTATCAAAAGTAGAAGACGTCAAAGTTTATGTGATCAACTTAGCTTGAAGGACTTAAACATGAAAAGTAAATTTAGTGTGTCGCTTTGTGAGAACGCATGAAATCGCGGAATGTGGGATATTGGTGTAGATGTATTGATTATAAGAAAAGAATTCCTTTCTAAAAAAAAATGGACTATGAGATTTCATTATTTGAAAACATCTAGCTTTCCAAAATTCCCCCTTTTCACTTTTTCTCAGTTTTTTTCATTCATTTTTTTTTTTTTTTGTTTATTGTATGTTTCATGTAAATCGCTACCATGTAACCAAGAAATAAGTCTATTCCACCCCCAACTAAACTATCACATTGTCCTCAATGTGTGAGTACAATGGAAGAGCATACAAATTCATATAAGAGACAAGGGATAGATGAACCTCATTTTTCTCTTTCTTCGCCACCAAGCATAAGTCCTCCTCCAAGAGAAACCTAAAAAATAATCAAGAGCAAAAGAACTACAACTAATATTTACAAAGGTGATACATTTGGTGAACACTAGTTAGTGTAGGTTGGGTCCATAAAAGAAATGGACTCAACCTTGGCCTCAAAACTTTCAACATATGGTTTCAATTTTTGGCCATTCACCTTAAAACTCTCCCCCTTTTTGGGGTTCAAAATTTCAATGGTCCCATAAGGATATACATGCTTCACAATATATGGACCATTCCATTTTGATTTCAACTTTCCTCCAAAGAGTTTCATCCTTAAGTTGAAGAGAAGAACTTTATATTAGGCTCAAAAGACTTAGGAACAATATGTTTATCATGATAAACCTTTGTACTTTCCTTAGAGATCCTAAAGTTCTCATAAGCCTCATTTCTAAGCTCTTCTAGCTCATTCAAGTTTAACTTCCTTTCTTCCCCCGCTTTTGCAAGATCAAAATTCAAGAATTTGATGGCCCAATAGGCCTTGTGCTCTAACTCCACCGGAAGATGGCATGCCTTTCCATACACTAGTCTATATAGAGACACACCAATGGGAGTCTTGTAAGCGGTACGGTAAGCAAAAATAGCATCAACCAAGCTCAAAGACCAATCTTTGCGATTTTGGTTTACCGTTTTCTCGAAAATTCTTTTAATTTCCCTGTTAGAAACTTCCACTTTCCCACTAGTTTGTGGGTGGTATGGTGTGCAAACTTTATGCGCAATTCCATACTCTTTCATGAGGCTCTCAAAAGGCATATTGCAAAAATGTGTCCCTTCATCGCTAATGATAGCTCGGGGCATGCCAAAACGAGATAAAATATGGTGTTAAAGAAACTTGATCACAACTCTATGATTATTAGTTTTTGAAGGTATGGCTTCAACCCACTTTGACACATAATCCACCGCCAAGAGTATTTATCGGTTGCCAAAGGATGATGGGAATGGACCCATGAAGTCAATACCCCAACAATAAAATATTTCAATAATTAGAATGGGGTTTAAGGTCATCATATTTCTCTTTCCAATATTTCCTCCCATCCTTTGGCACCTATCACATGCTTTGCAAAAATCAAATGCATCACTAAAAAGAGTAGGCCAATATAAACCACATTGTAAAATCTTGGCGACGGTTTTTCTAGCCGAAAAATGGCCTCCACAAGCATACTCATGGAAAAATGAAAGAGCACTATGAAACTCTTCATTTGGGATGTACCTTCTAGCAATTTGATCCGGGAAGTATTTAAACAAGTAAGGGTCTTCCCAAAAGAAATTCCAGCATTCTTTCACAAATGAGAACTTCTCTTGCCCTTTTAAATTTTCCGGAAAAATTCCACAAGCAAGATAATTAGCAATATCAACAAACCAAGGAACATTTAAAAGGTGAAACAGATGCTCATCCACAAAAGTCTCAAGAATAGGCAAGGAGATTTTTGGCTTAGGAATGTCAATCCTAGACAAGTGATCCGCCACAACATTTTCCACACCTCGTTTATCCTTGATTTCAATCTCAAACTCTTGAAGCAAAAGTACCCAACGGATTAAACGAGGTTTGAAATCTTTCTTTCTGAAAAGGTATTTCAAGGCGGCATGGTCGGTGTAGACAAGCACTTTTGAACCAAGCAAGAATGGCCTAAATTTTTCAATAGCAAACACAATGCCCAAAAGTTTTTTTTCCGTAGTGGAATAATTTAATTGAGCATCATTCAAAGTTTTACTTGCATAATAGATAACATGCGGTTTCTTATCTTCACCTCTTTGACCCAAAACGGCACCAACCGCATGGTCACTAGCATCACACATGATTTCAAAAGGAAGAGTCCATTTGGGTGGGTGCATGATAGGGGCCGTTACCAATAAATTCTTCAACTTTTAAAAGGCCTCTTGGAATGCACTAGACTACTCAAATGAACTTTCATTTTGAAGGAGATTGCTCAAGGGCTTAGCAAGTAAGCTAAAGTCCTTGATAAATCTCCTATAAAATCCCGCATGACCTAGGAAAGATCTAACATCCTTAACACATTTAGGAGGTGGAATATTAGAAATCACATCTCCTTTAGCCTTGTCTACACCAATACCATTAGAGGAAATAACATGACCCAAAAGAATTCATTTCCTAACCATAAAGTGGCATTTTTCCCAATTCAAGACTCAATTCTTTTCTTCACATCTTCTCAAAACCATCTCAAGATCTCCAATACAAGTATCAAATGAGTTTCCATGCACAGAAAAATCATCCATAAAAACTCAAATGTATTTTTCTACAATGTCCGAAAATATGCTTAACATGCAACGTTGAAAGGTAGCCGGGGCATTACACAAACCAAAAGGCATCCTCCTATAGGAAAATGTTCCAAACGGACAAGTGAAAGTGGTTTTCTCTTGGTCCATTGGATCTATGAAAATTTGATTATAACCCGAGTAGCCATCTTAAAAACAATAAAAATCATGTCCCGCTAACCTTTTTCAATATTTGGTCTATGAATGGAAGGCGAAAGTTATCCTTCCTAGTGACGGCATTTAATTTTATATAATCATTGCACATCTGCCAATTAGTAGAAACTCTAGTGGTCACAAGCTCACCCTTCTCATTTTCCACAACGGTGACCCCCATTTTTTTAGGGACCACTTGGATAGGACTTACCCATTTACTATCCGAGATGGGGTAAATCATACCCACATCTAACAAATTGAGCACCTCGGCTCTCACAACTTCTTGCATGTGAGGGTTCAAACTCCTTTTAGGCTCCCTTGAAGTTTTGGCATTTTCCTATAAATGAATTCTATGGGTGCAAATGGAAGGACTAATGCCTCTAATATCCTCAATGGACCATCGTCTGGCACCCTTGTAGTCCTACAAAACTTCAAGCAACCTTTTTTCTTGCTCAACATCAAGGGAAGATGAGATGATAATTGGATAAGTATCATTAATCCCAAGAAATGCAAATTTCAAATCTAAAGGAAGGGGTTTCAACTCACAAATTGGTGGAACCCTCGCAATGGGAGGTATCACCTCACTCCCATGCAACTCACTATCAACACTAGAATGCTCATGATTCGACTCAATGACTTGGTCAAGTTGGCCAAAGAGTCTCTCCCCTTCATCAAAATCAAATTCTTCTTCCATAAGAAGTGATGAAAGGGGAGTGTTATCATCATAAAAAAGTTCCAATTCTTCTAAAGTGAGCTCACTTGAATCTTTGGAACATGTAGCTAGAGTATAAACATCTTCAACACATGATTCTACCAAACTCACTTCACACACATCATCATCATCATCTTGTGAGCTTGGGTGAATACATGCATTAAAAATATTAAGCTCTAACGTCATGTTCCCAAATGTAATATTCATCATACCACTCCTACAATTTATTATTGCATTAGATTTAGCAAGAAATAGTCTTCCTAAAATAATAGGAATGGATGACATGCCACTAGCCAAATGAGAGGTGTCTACAACTATAAAATCCATCGGATAGTAACATTGGTTCACTTGAACCAAGACATCCTCAATGATACCTCTAGGGACTCTAGTGGACATATCCGCCATTTTTAGAGTCACTCTTGTGGGTTTCAACTCACCCAAACCTAACTTGTCATACACCGAGTATGGAAGAAGGTTTACACTTGCACATAAATCTAATAAAGAATTATGAATTTTATGATGTCCAATGGTGCAAGTAATATTAGGTGAACCCGGATCTTTATACTTGGGAGGGAGATTATTTTGGAGAATTGAGCTCACTTGCTCGGTGAGAAAAGCCTTCTTTCTCACTTGAAGAGTTCTCTTGAATGTGCAAAGATCCTTAAGAAACTTGGCATACGCTGGAATTTGCTTGATAGCATCCAAGAGAGGGATCTTTATCTTGAGATTTTGGAATGTCTCAAGGATATCTTGGTTGCTAGCTTTCTTGGTAGACGCTAAAAGTCTTTGGGGAAATGGTGGAGGAACCTTAATTTCCTCACTTTCCTCCACTACTTGTTTCCCCTTGTCAAGACTCATCTTTGACTCTTGTGAGTTTACAACTCTCTCTTGGCCATCACCCTTCTCACACTTCTCTTATCCCTCATTTTCATTGGACTCCCCACTTGGAAGTCATTTGTTAACAACCTTCCCACTTCTCAAAACGGTGATGGCCTTAGCATGTTCCATATGGTTAAAGCTTTGGCCATTTGGGTATTGTTGAGGTTGAGATGGGAATTTTCTCTTCTCTTGAGCATTTATGGTAAACTCCAACCTAGTTTATGCATTTTTGAACTCTTGGTTAGAGTTTTGCAACTCTTGGTTGGACTTCCTCAAATCATGGTTGGTTTGGTTTTGGGAAGCCATAATTTGCTCAAAGGTCTCTTCTAGACTCTTTTTGTTAGGAGGAACATAAGTGGAGCTTGAGGGGTTTACTTGGGTGTCTTGGCCTTGTCTCCATGAGAAATTTGGGTGATTCCTCAAATTGGAGTTGTATGTATCCGAGTAGGGTGAGTTATTATAGGGCTTCCTATAATTGTTAGAATTTAACATATTCACTTGCTCACCCATGAGCTTTTGGGCTCTTAGAAAGTCGGGACACTTACTCAACTCATGAGAGTTATCACTACAAAATGAGCACAATGCCTCACTCTTAGCATTAAGGTTATACATGGTACCTTTAGGCTTAGAGTTAGCATCCTTAGAAGGCTCATTGATGTCCCAAGATTGGACTTTCTCACAAATTTCATCTAGACAATCCCAACCCTCATCTTCACCTTTTTTGAAAAAATCTCCCCCACTCATGGATTCAATTGTGTGCTTATGGTCGCATGGCAAACCATCATAAAAGGAGCTTATTAACCTCCATGTCTCAAATCCATGGTGGGGGCAAGCAATGAGGAGATCCTTGAAGCGTTCCCAAGCTTGGGGAAGTGGCTCTCCCTCCTTAGCACAAAAAGTAACAATTTGCCTTTTTTATGGCATTTGTTTTGTAAGTAGCTAAAAACTTCTTAAGAAACTATTTCTCTAATTCTTCCCATGTGCCTATGGTCCTAGGTCTCAAGGAGTGATGCCATGCTTTGTCCTTTAAAGAGAAAGGAAATAACCTAAGCTTTATAGTGTTACTAGAGACACCATTGGAATTAACCGTTGAGGCAATATCATTGAAATCCTTAAGATGAGAGTAAGCACTCACGGACTCTAGGCCATGAAAACTGGGAAGAAGTTGAATTGTGCCCGGTTTAACATCAAAGTTTATTTCATTTAATGGAAACACAAAGCAAGATGGTGAACTTTGTCTAGATGGATGCATCAAATCTGTAAGTGAACTAAATGGCATCATCTCATTGTTGCTACTATGCCCATCCTCTCATCCATGATTTCAAAGCTATTAAGAGAGCTAGAATCGTTGGATTGGGCTAAACTACTACTACCACTAGTAGAAGTATTTTCACTAAAGGGATTTCTACCCTCTTATTCAAGTAAAGTGCGATGCAATCTATGAGTACTATCACGTTGCCACACACTCATGCAACCCAAGCTCAAATAAAGTTGAGGGTTGCTTAACACAAGCTAGGAGTATGTTTTTTTGATTTTTTTACTTTTCGCTTTTTTTTTGTTCCAAAGTTCAAATATGAACCCGGAATTTTCTTCAAGCGTATCTAAAAAAATTAAAACAATCAAAACAAGAAAGTAACTAAAGAGTGAGTCTCTTAGCACCAATCCCCGGAAACGGCGCCAACAACTTGTTGAATCGATAATCCCAAGTATAGGATATCACTACAAGTAGTAATCCGGTAAGACCGGAGTCGAATCCACAAGGATTTAGCAAGGGGAGACACTCTAAGTTAACACAACTACTAAGAAACTAACTAAATTGAAAATGCGAGTTCTTCAAAAGCTTTAGAGCTAGCCAAGCTTTGGAATCCACCACACAAGTGATGGAGCAAGAGTTGTTGATATTGCTAGAGTAAATGACTAAGAAAGAAAAGAAACAACTACTAATACTATTACTAGTACGATTCAAATGAGTTTGCCGATAAGAGAGTAAGTTGGATCAATCGATTTCAATAGAAGCCTTGTGTGTGAGCTTCAACACCCAAAGTTTATGTCAGAGGAAAACATTGATTATGTAGTAAGATTATTTGTCTAGCTCTTGTATTCAAGAGTGAAATGCAATATCGAGTTATGTCTAGCATCTTTCATATGTGAACGAGAGCGTTGCCATATGAAAGATCCAGCCACAATTCGGATTTGTAATTCAACACATGAATACTACGAATTTGACATCCAAACTTATAAAACTAGAAGAACAAATGAATTTCTCACACACAAGTCATCTATCTTCATCAAATAACCCAACAAGTAGCTTAGTTGTTCATATTCAAGAGCAAGACACAAGAATTATCAAGAACATTCATGAAGATATTCATTATATTCATTCTCAAATACTCTTCAATTCAACCAAAGAACACATGATTTTTAACAAATGATGAACAAAACTACTAGAATTCGATTCAAACTAAACTGAATAAATCTAAAAGCAGCTAACCAACCCAGAAATCAAAGCTAGCTGCAGCAGAAACACAAGCTACCACTGCTGCAACATAACAGTGAAGAACGGGTGCAAAAAAGAGCAATTACTCAACAAAACAACCCCCAATTCGAGCTCTCTCTCTCCCTTCACTACAACAAATATGACATTTGTTGACAGTTGTTTTTTCGACACACAGTTTTATGTCGATGGTTACGCGATTAATCGACAATATCAGAATTTGTCGATGCACATGATATTTTTTGTCGACCTTTTAGTTTTTATTTTATTCTTCCCAATAATGTGGTCAATATATTGGGAGTATTTATTTGATTTTGACATATACTGATATAGTGACATATCTAATTGTCAACTCCTGCCAAAAAAAAATTTGAGGGTAAATAATTGGTGTTTCCCGCACTCCTAAATTGTAAGGAGGGAATAAAAAATTAATCACATTTTCAAAGAGATATTTTGGTGAGACATTTTAATCACATTTGAATTACCCCCACCAACCCATTTTTTTCTCTCAAAAAAAAAAAAAAAACCATACCCCTCTTCTCTTCTCCCGAGAACCGCACATTTCAGAGAGTAGAGATACAGAAAAGAGGCAGACGGTAGCAAGAGAGATAAAGAGAGAGAAGAAGGAGGGAGTGGGTATGCAGATCCATCGATGGTGGTGGGTGGCGATGGCCATGGCGATGGGCGCCGATTAGAAAAACCCGACTCCGATTTGGCGAGGTCTTCGACCAGGGTTTCTTGGCGACGACGAGAATGGCGGACGAGGTTTCCTAGCCGACGACGGAGGCAGCGGACGAGTGTTTCCGACGGGCGATGAGGGCGGCGGAGGTCCGCTAGTCTCCATCTTCTCCGTCGATTAAGGCGGTAGCTGGTCTTCTCCGTTGATGGATCTTGCACAGAGGTTGGACTCTATCTCTTTCTCAAATTTGAGATCTCTCTGCAGGAGGAAGAAGATAGGGTGGTGGCGATGGTGGTGGTAGCTGGGTCTTCTCCTGCAATGGATCTTACAGATCTGTTGAATATGTTACTATTGTGTACTGATGTATTAATTGTTCATCTTCTCTTCTTCGCCAGTATCTGATTGATTTCATTCGTTATGTGGATCTGTAATCTAATTGATGGTTCTCATGGTGGACTGGTGGTGGTGTGGTAGTGGACTAGCGGTGGTGTTTGTTGTTATCAACCAGGGACATAGAGGAGAGAGATAGAAGAGAGGACAGAGAAGATTGTACTGGAGTTGTAATCTAATTAATCTAATTTTCGTTTCACATACTACTATATCTCTACACACTCTTCCGAAACAAGTTATGATTAGTACTTTTTAGCTGTTTTTTGATATATTTTGTGTTCCTGCTTTTTCGAATTTAGGGTTCCGTTTGGATCGTCAAGAGGATCGAGGCAGCGAGGAGGGTTGAACTGTCTTCTTGGGTCTGGTATGATCTCTACTTTTACATCTTCTCCCCCCTTCTATGATATTCCCAAACGATGTATTTTACATCTCCTCTGGCTGCTTGGGTCTGTGTTATGTTTTGCAATGGACCTACGTACCTTCATGGGTTATGATATCCCCAACTCCCCTGTTATGCTACCTTCATAATCCATCTGCCCTCTATCACAGATGTTAGTAATGGTAGAGAAAAAAAGTAAAATTCAATATATAAGTTCAGTATTTACCTTCTAAGAAAGCTTTATTACATATCTCTTATCTCACTTTGTCGCATAAGACTGTTCTTTCAAATTCTCAGATGCAACGATTGTATGATATAACTTCTTTTATCTTCACATCAATAGGGGTGCACAACTGAATGCCCTCCTCATAACTGAAGATGGTTTGTATTGGAAGTTCTATCGTCAAAATAATACGATGCATTCTTATTTCTTTTTGATGAAAAGCTGCATTGCTTTCAAGTATTATAATTTTAGTAGTTAACTTTGTTGTGGCTTACTACAAATTAAAAGAAATGGTTTTTCTGCTGGTTCATAAGCATGAACATCCACATAGCCTCGTGTTAGTAGCCGATATTCTAAAGTCAATGTAATGTAGAGCAGGAAACTACATTTATTTGGGAGCTATGATCATGCTATTTGAGAGCAATACCTAGTATATATATATATATATCCCAACCTGAAGTTGAACCCAAGACTTAACGAAGTGTATGAGAACGCAAATTATATTGTTGAAAGAAGATTACAGGGTTTCTTTCTTTAATTATATGTTTTAGTATAATTATTTCATCATAGGCTACCCCAAGTTCATCATACCATTTTTTTTGAAAGTATATGTGTAGATCTTCATTGATTGAAGGTTAAACATGTTTCTTGTGAAGGTAACTTAATGAGTAATTAATATTTTTTTTCAACAAATCATTTCAGCCTTGTTAAAACAAAATGAAATGCCTTTTTCTTAGCTCTTTCATTGATTTGATTTGTTTCATGACCAATTTCACATGATTTACAATTTATTTAAAATATAGTACTAGCATTCACCCATGAATCTACATTACTAATCTCTCAAAAATTGTCACCCAGTAGATCAAAGAAAAGACAAATCAAAGACACTTGGAAACATAGTTTCAGAAAGAACCTGCTGAAGTTGTGATAATTAACTTTGAAAAGTGCATCCTGTTTTCATTTTGATGCTACATCCTGTTTTCATTGCCTTTGCAACAGCTTCAATGGTGAATACTTCACCGGTGTTGAAAGAACAAAACACCGGTGTTGTAATCCGGGATGTCCACGAAAACAGTTCAAACAGAAAAGGTCTCGAGGTAAGTGTATTCATTCTGTAAATTGTCCAGAACTTTACAGCCATCTCAGATTGTTGGGTCACAAGGAATTAATATATTAGTGGTATTGTCATACTCTTCAAGGGCTGCTCTATCTCAGCAAGCACGTCAAGAACGAGAGCGGACATCCAACAACAAACACTACACACCACAACGAGAACCTCTTAATGATTTGGTGATTTCCTCTCCCAGATTGAAAACATTTGCATCTATGTTCATTTTTTATTCATAAATATTCAGTGCATATTTTTCTCTTAGCGATTCGGTGTTAAATTTTCCTATCTCTTCTACTTTTGTCCATTAAAAACACATGTACCAACCGATAAACTTGAATTTGAGATTCAATAACGCATTTGAGCTTCTTGGATTCACATGCTTTTTTTTATTCTTGAGCATAATTATAGAGCACATATGAAGGGATGATACCACTACTGGTGATGAGGACGACCACCACAGTCCCTCTTCTGATTTGATCCGAGGTCATCGAGGTAAACTTAAATTTTTATCTTCTGAATTGAATCATTTACTCCTTTGATTGATTTGTCTTGACTATCTCGATTTGCGCATTTAAATATCAAGTGATCTTTGAATTGATTCTCAGGCTCGCCGCTGCCATTTCTCCCTTATCACTCCCACGGCCTCCCATCAACGGAGGATTACAGGAAGACCTCGATACTAATGGTGTTCACTGAACGGCGGAATTGAATATCGGTATGGGATGGATGTCAAGTGCTAGAAGCTTTTCTGCTCATCCATCGTACAGACAATATTCTTAAAGTATGTGTTGAGGATCCATAGATTCGATCGGCCGTACAGACAATATTCTTAGTTGATGCAAAACACCAATTATGTAATCCATTTTGTTTTTTATGTAAAACACCAAGTTATGGCTTGTTGATTATGGCTTTAAAAACGATTGTGCATGTTTATGATTCATGTTTGGAATTTTGGTGCATGTTTTTTTTTTTTTTTATTTGGTCGTGATACTGGCGACAAACATGTGTGTCGCCATAAAGATGCAATAGTAAGAAACATATCAACTGGTGACAAATAATTTTGTCACTTATCTACATAAACTACCAAAATTACTTGTCGGTAGTTAAACTAGAGACAGAAACGGTTTGTTGTTAGATTTAAACTGTCGACAAAAAATTATGTCGCTTTTTTTTTTCTGCCGACGTAATTGAGATTTGTCGGCGTTAATACTAACGACCGACTTGTAGTGACCATTTTCCGTCAAAAAATTATTTGTCGGTAGTGGCCTTTCTAGCGACAATTTTTTCTGTCAACGGAGGCAGAATTTGTTGTAGTGGTTGTTTGTTACTTGCTCCGCAATAGCTCAGGACGATCTCAGATTCACCAGAACGAACCCACAACCCGGCTGGTACCGAGAGAAAAGAGAGAGAAACAAAGGTTGGTTTCATCTTTTGTGTGGGTGGTGACTTCTTTCTTCTTCTTTCTCTTCAGTTTATATAGACTGCGGGGAAAGGGTTTCTTGGCCTCGAAGAACCCATCTCAACTCTCCAATTCGTTCATCTTCAATCGTCGATTTGCAGAACCGTCAAGAACCCTAGAAAATTTGAGGCTTTCTTGTTCTCTTCGTTTTGGGCCGAATCGATGGGTGCAATGGATAGGAGATGGGCTGGGGATCGTTTTGGTACAGGGTAGGCGTGATTTCGTGGCTATTTGGGGTGGTTTTGGGTCAGCTCTAGCTTCGTCGAAGCTTCGTTCTTCGTCAATGGCTTTTCTTCTGTGTGCTTTGGTCGCGAGGGAGGAAGACAACGCGTCTGATGAGCTATTATCTTGAAAATTTGAAGAAGCCCCCCTCAGTTTTCTGATACTTTTTAAAATACCCCGGGTTATTCTTAAAACTTTGAGAATACTAAAATTACACCCCAGATCCGTTAAGAACACTGGATTCATAATGAACTGTCCATAACTCTCGGGCAACGGTTGCAACACGAGATTGGTTGCCAACTCTTGGCCGACCGGGAACCCCTGTCGGGCGAGATTCTCCAAGTACCCGATCATTCGGAGTACATGGGGTCCCACCGGGTTCCCTTCTGCCAGATGACATTTGAACAGTGCCTTTGAGACCTCATACCTCTCTACCCTCGCCTGCTCTTGGAAGAGCTGCTTTAGATGTTCGATCATATCGACAGCATTCATGTTTTCGTGTTGCTTCTGAAGCTCAGAAGTCATGGTGCAAAGCATTAGGCAGGCCGCATCATTAGCGTCGTCAAACGCTTTTGATACGCCTTTAAGGCAGCAGGTGTTTGGTTCTCTTGACCTTCTGGAACATGCTCCTCTATTGCGTACAGTTTCTTCTCTTTCTTGAGAACAATTCTCAAGTTTCTGTACCAATCAAGAAAGTTGGTTCCAGAGAGCTTGTCCTTCTCAAGGACATATCGTAGGGAATGTTGTAAACTCGATGAGTTGTTTGCCATTTGGAATTCTACAAAAAGGAAAATACGCAAGTTTTAGTATTTGTGAATTTTTGACTATATTCAATAATGGCTAGTTTATCAAATATAGCTCCCACTATTTTTGTACGGATTAATAAACCTCAAGATATTAATGCAGAAAATATCCTTATATTTTCTAGTGGGCCAAGATCCATCTTTCATCTCCTTATAAGCTTGCTTCGGCAAGTCACCCATAATTTGACTACTTTAGGTAGGAACGATTCCAATTGCATCTCATATGCAACTCTTGGTTCAATCGGGCAAATAACTCCTTATTTATCCATCCATATGGATAATCCCAATTGATTGCCTCTAGGTTTCTTAATCAAATTAATAGCCTAGTTGTGTTCAACCTCTTATCTAAACAATTGCACATTGTTACGTGCCATCGCATTCCATCATTATGAACCAAGTCGCCATGCTTTGGCACGCACGAACTTGATAAATAATGATGATAATGAGTGTTTAAATAACGAGAAGGAAATAACACAATATTTGAATTTTGAGGGATTTTAAATTCAATTTTAATTGTTTTGTTGATCAATATCAACTAATCTATCTATTTGAGTTTTGGCACAACTCCAAATCATAGATCCGGGTTGTCTAATTATCTTATTATCCTAATTGCATGCATCATCCATAAACCAACCACACAAATAATAAGACAATAAAATTAAACAACCACAAAACAGAAATTAAACGTGATGTGGATATGGCCTTTTCTAGACTAAGATAATTCCAAGCCAATGGAATTATCTATGAACCCTAAAGCAAACACATCTCCATGCGTCTTGATCTTTTGGTCCATCCTTCATAGTCTTGTGGAATGCTCCATGCTCCATGCTCCATCTTTTGTGGCTTTTTTGGCTTTGGGCTTCTTTTCTTCAATCTTGGCTAACAATCTACTTTATCTAGCACTAGCTAACTTCTATACTAAATAAAATAAATCTCACAAGTTGAGAAAAAAATGGCACGCAGGCCATAAAACCCTAATTAATTATTACAATTAATTGATCAGCTCGCAGGCCGTAAAACCAAACCACAAAATTAAACATCCACATCAAACCACATCCTAAGGCCATATCCAATCACCATGCGATTTTCACATAAACAGTTAAAATCCAATTTTAACGCGCTTGGTCAATTTTAATTGATTTTGTGATTTCTAGGGTTAAAACAGTCCATGGGCCCAACAATCAAATTGCCCGGGCCCAACAAAGTGAACCACAAGGCCCTAGGGCCGGCCCGGCCCAAAACCCACAAGGCTAGGCCCGCGGGTTAGGGCCGCCCGGCCCCTAGGGCGGCCAATCTTGGGCGGCAAGCAAGGGGGGCGGTCCCTAGGGGAGGGGGGGCGAACCCTCCTTATGGGAGTTGTTTCCAAAACAACTCCCTTGCTTGGTGCCCAAGTTTGGTTGTTTCCTTGTTTTGGGAGAACTCCTTCTTCCCCAAGGATGCCCAAACCCTAGATCTAAGATCCTAAAATTTCTCAAACTCACCAATTCATGCATCCAATGCAAAAATTGGATCTTGTTATGATTAATTGTTGACAAATTGCATCTCATGCTTGATTTGTCTTGTTTTACGCGATAAACAATCAAATTAAGGTGTAAAACAACTAAAACGTAACACATAAACCACGTTTATGCTCTACGACCTGTGGCTCTGATACCACTGTAGGGTTTTGATTCATGGATGCGCAACGGAAGCATAAACAATCATAAAATCATGCAAAACCCTCCAAGGATCACAAGTCAAGAGACATAACGATGGTAAGGGTAAGAAATCATAAACACACCTTAGGGTTCTCCTTTGATGACTTCAAACGCGAATTGTGTCACGTTCTCTATGGTTGATCCACGCCTAGAGTTGATCCTAGATCTCCCAACTCCTTGGTGCTAGCCCGGAATAGGAAGAGGAAGAAGAAATCACGCAAAACGAGACCCAAAGGAGGGTTTCGGCCTCCTTTGGCCGACGGGGACGGGGCGGCGGCAAGGGGCGGTCGGGCCTCCTTGTTGCTTGCTCTCTCTCTTTTTGTTCTCTCCCACTCTTGTTATGTTCACTTAATGAGCATAAGTTATGTGGGAAGGAAGGAAGGAAGGAAGGTCCTTTATATAGTCCAACAACTCCTTGTTAACTACCTAAAGGACTTATTCTAGTCCTGCTAGAATTCAATTTAGTCCCTTCCTTGCAAATTAGTCCCTACTAAGTTTGCAAGGGTTTGCAAAGTGATCCTTCTAATTAATTAATCCAATTAATTAATTCACAAATCTAGTTCAACTCTATATAGCGTGTGACCCCATAGGTTCTATCTAGTTGGTAGCAACTATTTGCTAATATGGAGCGGTCTCTAGCAAAACATTCATTCTAGCCAACTAATAGAATAGTCATCTTGACAACCTTTGTACAAGTAATTGTCTCATCCTTTTGTCTCTATATCCGGATTGGACACGAGACATACAAGTCACACTCGTATATCCAATCCATAGTTTCTCGATCCATGGGAATAGCCTTATTCGTGCAAATAACATCAATATCCCATATTGATTTATTTGAGTCTGGCCAGACATTCTATAAGCACTATCCCTCGAGTGGCCTAGGATATTTGCTCCCGTTATGTGGGAGGGACAAATCCTATCTACGTCCACTACGATCTCTAAGCTTGCTTCTTATTGTATCCAGTACACGCATTTATAACTACCCAGTTACGGTGTAGCGTTTAACGCTACCAAGATCACAATAATCCACAACTAGAATATCTAGTGACTTCAAGTCTAAGGATTACAATACCATTGTACCGCGAGAAGCGCTTGTGAATCAACATAACGTGTATGTAGCTTTCGGAGATGGGTCAATCCAGTGCAACATTCCCTAATGCACACCTATGTGTTGGATCGTGATATCTCCATATCAATCCAACCCCATACTAGTCTATAGATGATTGTCCCATTAATCATTATACTTGACTAGGGATATTTAAGATAAACAACACAATTGTAAATCTAAGGACTTCATTATATTAAATATCCAATAAATAATAAATGAATTTCTAGCCACAAATAATTCATACTAAACTAGATTGCCTCTAGGGCATCTATTCCAACAACAATAGATGATGAGATGGATTCGATCATGCAAAATGGGACTTGGGAATTATATGATTTGCCTCCTGGGTTCTAACCACTTGATTCCAAGTGGATCTTGAAAAAAAATATGAAAGTAGATGGTACCGTAGAAAATTTTAAGGCCCGACTGGTTGTAAGTGGCTTTAAACAAAAAGAGGGTATCGACTACTTTAATACATATGCTCCTGTTGCTAGGATATCAACAATTAGATTATTAATAGCTCTTGCAGCTATAGATAATCTTTTTATTCACCAAATGGATGTGAAAACCTCATTCTTGAATGGTGATTTGGATGAGGATATATATATATATATATATGAAACAACCTGAGGGATTTTTTATGCCAGAAAATGAGCATAAGGTGTGTAAGCTTGTTAAATCAATTTACGGCTTAAAGCAAGCTCCTAAACAATGGAATTAAAAGCTTGATGATATTGTGTTGTCTAGTGGTTATCATTTGAACCAAGCAGACAAGTGCGTATATAGCAAATTTGATGACTCTGGTAAATGAGTCATAACTTTTTTAAATGTAGATGACATGTTGACCTTTGGTACCAGCCAAGATCAAGTGGATCAAGCGAAAGAGTTTTTGTCATCTAAATTTTCAATGAAGAATTTGGGGGAGGCTCAAGTAATCCTAGGTATTAGGATTAAGCGTGATAACAAGGCCATTACTATTTCTCAATCTCATTACATTGAGAAGGTGTTTACGAAATTTAACTGTGAAAATTGTTCTCCAGTTAGTCCTCCGATGGAACCAAATGTGAAACTGTTTCCTAACCAAGGCAAGGCTGTATCTCAACTGGAATACTCTAGGGATATTAGTTGTCTAATGTATGCCATGATTAGTACACGACCAGATATAGCATTTGCTGTTGGAAAGCTAAGTAGGTATACTAGCAATCCAAGCACACATCATTGGCAGGCAATGAGGAGAGTATGTAAATACTTAAGGAAAACCATGAATTATGGTTTGACATACCGTGGAAGTCCTTCGGTTCTAGAAGGATATTCTGATGCAAGTTGGATAAATAATATGGAAGATCATTCCTCAACTAGTGGATGGGTTTTTCTACTTGGAGGAGGGGCAATCTCATGGGCTTCAAAGAAGCAAACTTGCATTACTAAATCGACAATGGAATATGAATTTGTGGCATTAGCTGCAGCCGGTAATGAAGCTAAATGGCTAAGGAATTTAGTGTATGAGATTTCCTTGTGAGCCAAACCGATTTCACCAATATCTATCAGGTGTGATAGTGCTGCTACTCTGGCTAAGGCATATAGTCAGGTGTATAATGGCAATTCTAGACACTTGGATGTCAGACATAGCATCATTTTCTTTGTTATGAAAAGGATAAGTGAATTAAGGATTACACCAAAATGGGGGAGGATTGTTGTTGATTTTAGTGTCATCGGCCATTTGTGTAATCCGATTTACTTACGACCAAAGTAGATATTGGCATATACCTTGTACACGTTAGGAGGTGTGGAGTACACGCGTGCACACACCTATGCTAATATCTTGGACAACGAACTCCCGGACGACTGCAGGGGTTCGGGGGCACCCGGAGGGGTCCAAGGTGAAACGCCCCTGGCGTGGAATAATTGGATTTTGGATGTTTTATTGCTTCACAAAAAACGTCTCCGATTTAATTTTCCGTTGGAAAACGGACTGAATTGTGGTGGTTGTAACCTCCTGATTAACCTCCTTGTCTCCCTCGCTATTTTGTCAGTTTTCGTCGAATTCAGAAACACAAAGGAAATCATATTCTTTCTTGAAATCTCTGTTTTATCCGATTATAGATTTCGTGCATACCACCGAAATACTTTAATCTGAGAGTGATACCACGACTCAGAGATTATCCAAGTTCAATTGTTATCGTTCTAAACACCCCAAATCCTACATGCTCAATGGAATTTAGAAAGCCTTGGACAACTCTTCCTCCCTATCCATTACAAACCTGAATTGCGAACTCAAGAGGGAGTATAATAGTATCCTCACTCAAGAGGAATAACATCGGAGGGTTAAATCTAAGATTACTATATAAGAAGTAGAATAACGTTGTTGTTAGGTGGGAGACAGGAATACCAATATCTTACATGCTTCAACCCTTTATATAAGTAGAAATAAGATCACTATAGTAACAGATGAGAATCACTACTGGAAACCCACAAAAAAAGGACAATAAGTTCTCACCGTTTATGAAGCTTTTATTACCGTTTATAGCATAAATGGCGAGATTTGGGTTGGCCACAAGGTATTTTGCTATTTTCGCTCAACCCCCCCCCCCCCCCCCCCCGCCCCCCTTCCCCGTCCCCCCCTCTTCGATAGATACCAGAACACCACCGTAGCCACCATCTTCTTCACCATCGTTCCCCATCTTTTGGAAAAAAACATTTTTGTGGAATGATTCGCTAGAGAGGGGATCTGGAAGGGGGATCGAGAGAGGTTGAGGGTCTTGATCTGCAGAGAGAAACATTTTTGCGGACCTAGGTAGATGTGGATTCAGTTGTGTCTTTAATCGATTTCCTTGACGAAGACATTGATCGAGTTTGTGAGGGTTAAGAGGGTTTGGTTGTTTTGGGGGGAGAAGGAGAGGTCGAATTCTAGGTATTCGTAGTTTGCGGAGTGGCGGCCGATTAGCCTGAATTTGATGGTCGGGCCGGTGGAGGAGAAATTTTGCGGTGACCAATCGATGCCGAAATCCCCACCGGACAGAACGCCGTCATCAATCGACGCCAACCAAACCCCGTCACCAATCAGATCCCTAATTCCCAAAAAGAAATCAGAACCCAAAGCCCGAATCACCGAGCTATGAATCGATCTAGAGAGAGAAATGGAGAGTGAGGCAGAGAGCAAGTGACGGGTGACGAACAAGGCAGCGGTGATAGCTGATGGTGAAGAAGACGGTGGCGATGGTGAAGAAGAGGGTGGTTGATGGTGAAGAAGACAGATGGTACATATCTCATAAAGATCTTGAGAGTGTGTTGGTGAGCGAGGGGAGTCTTAATTATTAGGGCTGGAGAGAAAAAAAAAATTTATAAAGGTAGAAGTTTAATTTTTGGGCGGGCAATTAGAAACTTCTCCCCAAAATTTGGCTCCAAAGTAAAAAAAATTGATGCGTAGGATACTTAATATCACGGTAAGAAATTATTGCCGTATATGATTATATTTAACGGAGTTAAAAAGTGTCTTGCCGCTCATATTATATACTATAGGGGTGAGAAAAAATTTCGCCAATAATGTTATTTTCCATGCCGTTTTTGATAATTTTAAGAGGGAGAAATTATTATTGTCACTAATAGTAAAAATCTTGCCGTTTTCTATGAAATTTATGCGGAGTTGGCATAGTCTTGTCGTTTAGATTTTTTAAGCGGGGAATAATGGTCTTGACATATTTGATATCACAAATGGCAAGAGAATTATTGCCACCCGAAAAATTAATTTATTTTTGCCTTTTTGAATAAATTTCTAGTAGTGAATGGCTCCTTGATTTATTACAAGGAGGTTGTGGCTGACACCTTTCTTAAAGTTTTTTCTTACTATCTTCTCACTCTACTAGAATTAACAACTTAAATCCGGGGTTGTCTTTCCAGAATATTCTCATTTAGTTGCAGGATAAACTCAATGATATATGTCCATTGATGAGCCTAATTTTTTCATGTGGTCCTCCAAGACCATGAAATCCCCCGAACCTAATAGATTTCACACCATATTTCTCCAAAAGAGTTGGGACATGACTAAAGACCATAGCCACAACCTTATCAGCTCTATCCTTACAAACTTCTCCTTTCCCTGAGTTTTAACCACACTCTCTTTTGATAATTCGTTAAGTCACTACAACTGAGAGTATGTCGCGTTCAGACTAATTATTGTTCTCTGCAATACTCTGTACAAGCTCCTCAACAATATTGTGGCCCTCATAAGGAAGCCTCTCATTGGCTCTCTTACTTCCTCTTTCCAGTCTATCTGCATCCCTGGATGCGGAGAAACTGATAATATGCCATTCTCCAAGACTTGATGCACAACATTCAGAATAAGAAAGGGAACGTGGGGACTTTATCATCGAGTTGGGTGTCCGTCGAAATCCCGCTACAAATAGTAATCCGGTAAGTCCGAATTCGAATCCACAAGGATTGGGAAAGAGAGATCTCACACTTGAGTAACAATGAAACAAGCTAAACTGAATATAACTAGTCCAATGAAAGGGAATTTCACAAAGGCTTTTTAGCTAGCCAAGCTTCAAAATGCACCAAGTGAAACTTCATGGAGCAAGGAGTTTTGTGAAACAATTTAAACTAGGTAATTAAAAAGGGATATTGGAAAAGAGTTTGGAGAACTGATAAGAGAAAAGTTGTATCAATTTTATCCTCTAGTGGTTCATGTGACTTGAATCCAACTACCAAATCATTTGCTCAAGAGTTCAATTCATGAGTTCAGATGGAGAAATCCAAATCAATGTTGCCTCAAGCACTGAGTATGCCTATTTCACTTGAAATTCACATACTCAATCCAGCCAGAATAGAGATTCCTACTTCAACTCATAGAACTCATGAATTCAATCACTCAAACATCAAAAGACAAATCAAAAGTGCATTCAAATCTCATGAACCAACTAGGAACAACAACTAATCCAAAAAACAAGTTTAGCTACTCATGTTTGAGAATGCAACACAAGAGATATTGACAGCGTAAATCTATGTGCTTTTTCGCAAGTGTACGATCAAGTAATATAGAGTACGTATTTGTGACTCTGATTATCGAACCCACGAGAACAGAACGAGTTTTAACTTTGGAAATCAGAGATAGATGCAAAGATGTAAAAAGGAGGAATAGTTGTGTGTGATTTACTTAAGCTATATTGTAATAAACAAAAGCACTAATTAAAGAAATTTTTTGATGTAGATTTTCTGGGAATTTTTCTAATTCTGAAAACTGATGAATTAAAGATCCAGGTTCCAGGATCCCCTAGGGTTACTATTCAGCTTTTATAGCTTACTTTGATTTCAGAAACACACAGCGGTACTGTTTATGCCAGCATACCAGTGATACAATCTCCTCTCAGTCTCATGCATCTATCACTCTCCTGAAAATTTTCGGATCCCTCAGGGTCACCTCAATCAGCTCGTTTGTTCTAAGGATGCTAGGGTTACAGGTTCTCTCGGTCTCCCCCTAAAATTCTAACATTTGGTCTAATGCTTCTGGGCTAGTCCCCTGATTCTCTTCACCTCTCAGTCCATCAAGGCAAAGTACTAAATCCTGTCTTCTCTTCCTAACTTTCACTGGTCACTCTCGTGCACCAAATCCTGTTTGTAACACTCCTAGGTGATCAGGCCATTCATGCATAAATTTAAAATCAAAGACAGAATAATAAACAATCCAATACTGTATTAAGACTTCAAACTAGTCATGTAATAGAGAATCAAAACAAACCATGTCGCTGAATTCATAAACCCTAGGTTCACCGAGAACTTAGGTAAAAGGTTTAGCTAGTGTAAATTATTAAAAAAATCATTTCATAAAAGAAAGAAGAAAGATCAAACGAGTTATGACTGAATACTGTAACTGCTCCAATCTCTGATCTGCTCCAAACTGACGGCTCTGCTACTGTCTCCTGTGATGATGATAAGTGTGTCTCTATGTGTAACCTAATTCTGTGCTGGGATGCCTCCTTTTATACTGCCACAGTCTCTGAAACTGATGCTTGAAATTTCTGTTCTGCCCCTGTTTAAACCCGTCCAGGAAGCTTCTGGAAATCCTAACGTGCGTCTGAACGCAGCCTCTCTGCGTCTGAACGCACACGTGCGTCTGAACGCAGCCTCTCTATTCTACTTGTAAGCAGTTCTGTATGCCGAGAGTGCATCATCAAGCTTTAAGGACCAGTCTTTCCGTCCCGGATTCACAGTCTTTTCCAATATGCTCTTTATTTCCCTGTTTGACACCTCTGCTTGCCCATTTTCCTGAGGGTGGTAAGGCAGTGATTATGGATAGACACCCCATACTGCTTTAAGACTTTGGAAAAGACTTTGTTAATAAAATGAGAGCCTTCATCACCGACCGTGGCTCTAGATGTTCCAAACCGGTTAAAAATGTTGTGTTTGATAAATCTCTCTACTACTGCTGCATCATTCTTCTGACAGGCCATAGCTTCCACCCATTTTGACACGTAATCTACTGCCAGCAGGATGTAGAGATTTCCCAAAGAAGAAGTAAAAGGGCCCATGAAACCTATACCCCAAACATCGAAAGATTCGACCTCTTGCCAAAGTGTCATGGGCATCTCATTTCGCTGGGAAATATTTCCTGTGCGCTGGCAAAGGTCACAACTTTGTGCATAATCATGGCAATCCTTGAAAACAGTTGGCCAGAAAAAACCTGATTGCAGTACTTTGTGAGCTGTTCTGGGGCCCCTGAAGTGTCACCCACACTGTGCTGAGTGACAGTGCTGAATTACTTCCTGAATCTCATGGCATGGAATACAACGTCGCAGAATGTTATACGCCCCCTGTTTGAACAGGTAAGGATCATCCCAGAAATAGTGTCTGCATTTTGAAATAAGCTTCTTTTTCTGCAAAGGGGTGATGTCTTCGGGGAGTGCTCCATTAACCAAATAATAGGCTATGGCGTAATACCAGGGTTGTCCGTTGGCTTTGACCTTCATAATATGCTCGTCTGGGAATTTCTCTTGAATCGGCACTGATTCCTCTGTTGGGTTCTCCATGCGAGAAAAGTGATCCGCTACCACATTTTCAACTCCCTTTTTGTCCCTGATTTCAACATCGAATTCCTGCATCAGTAGAATCCAACGCAGCAGATGCGGCTTTGCATCCTTTTTCTCCAGCAGGTACTTAAGTGCACTGTGATCAGTGAAGATGATAACTTTAGACCCTATCAGGTAAGATCTGAACTTGTCCAGAGCAAAAACCACCGCCAACAGTTCCTTTTCTGTAGTCCCATAATTAATTTATGCGTCATTTAGGACCCTGCTGGCATAGTAAATCACACTGCACACTTTATCCTTCCGCTGCCCCAAAACTGCTCCAAATGCATAGTCACTGGCGTCGCACATAAATTCGAATGGGAGTGACCAATCAGAAGTCGTGATAATTGGTGCAGTGGTCAGTCGATCTTTGAGTACGTCAAAGGCTTTCCTGCAGGTTTCGTCGAATACGACTGGCACATCTTTTCCCAGCAAATTCCATAATGACTTTGTAATTTTGGAAAAGTCTTTGATAAATCTTCTGTAAAACCCTGCATGGCCTAAAAAACTCTTGATCACCTTAACTGTGGTTGGATATGGCAGCTGCTTGATCACCTCTATTTTCGCTCTGTCCACCTCTAAACCCTTGCTAGAAATCCTGTGTCCCAGCACTATTCCTTCAGTATCCATGAAGTGGCATTTTTCCCAGTTGAGTACCAGGTTAGTCTTCCTGCAGCGGAACAGAACTCTGTCCAGATGGTATAAACAGTCATCGAAGCTGTCCCCAAATAGTGAAAAATCATCCATGTAGACTTCCAGATTTTTCTCAATCATATCAGAAAATATGGCCATCATGCATCGCTGGAATGTAGCTGGAGCGTTACATAGTCCAAATGGCATACGTCTAAAGGAAAATGTACCATATGAGCAAGTGAACGTCGTATTTTCTTGATCTTTCGAATTAATGTAGATCGGGTTTTATCCAGAGTACCCGTCAAGAAAAAAGTAATGAGTATGGTGAGCCAATCTGTCCAACATCAGGTCCATGAATGGTAGAAGAAAGTGGTCCTTCAGTGTGGCGTCGTTCAGCTTCCGATAATCCATACAGATTCGCCAGCCTTTAGCAGTGCGCTGGGCAATCTGTTCCTGATCAGCATTCTGTACCACTGTGATACCCCCCCTTTTTTGGTACACACTGGACAGGACTAACCCAGATGTTGTCTGATATGGGGTATATGATCCCTGCTTCCAGCCACTTCATGACCTCCTTGCGCACAACGTCTTTCATGATTGTATTCAATCACCGTTGAGGCTGGATGACTGGCTTCTTTCCCTCTTCGATCCTTATCTTGTGCATGCAGTAGTTGGGACTGATTCCCTTAAGAGCAGCAATTGTCCATCCAATAGATTCTTTTTGCTCTCCCAGCACTTCAAGCAGTTTTTTTTCATGTTCCTGAGATAGAAGAGACGAACAATTACTGGCAGAGTATTATTTTCACCAATATACGCATACCTGAGGTCGTCTGGTAGTTGCTTCAGCTCCAGGACTAGAGGTTCTTTGAGTGATGGCATCAAGGCCATTTTCTGCTCGCCTTCTTCATCTTTATATAAGGTGGTCCAGCTTTCCGTTCTCATGGCCTGCTCATCTTGGTGCTCCTCTGTTTCCTCTGAGTACATGTCCTCAAGTTCTCCCCATAGTTCATCCATCTCTTCACTTTCCAGATTGTCATCAATTACCTCCACAACAAAACAGTTTTCATGACTATTGTAATCCGGGAGCTGGAGAGACTTGAAGTTATTGAATTTCACTTTTTCTTCCTTAATTTGCATAGATAGCTCTCCACTCTTGCAGTTGATAATGGCCTCACCAGTTGCTAGGAATGGTCTGCCCAGAATGAGCGGGACTTCCCTTGCCTCCATATCCAGTATCACAAAATCTTCTGGAAAAATCAGCTCCCCAACTTTTACCAGGATATTCAATGACTCCATAAGCAGTTTTTACGGATCTGTCAGCCATTTGAAGCATAATTCTTGTTGGCCTGGGTTCTCCGACCTCCTGACTTTTGAAGATGGTCAGTGGCATCAGGTTATTGCTGGCTCCTAAGTCACACAGAGCCTTTCCTATGTAAGCGCTGCCTAGGGTTACCGGGATAACAAAATTTCCAGGGTCTTTCTTTTCAGTGGTAGCCCGTTTTTCACACAACTGCTCGCTTCTGCCTTCATATTTACTGTTTCAAGTCACTCATTCGCCTCCTTCCATACAGTATGTCCTTGAGGAATTTAGCATAAGTGGGCATTTTGGCTAATGCCTAGGCAAATGGTATGATGATCTGCAATTGCTTGAATACCTCGAGAAATCTGGCGTAGTCTTTTTTCTGTCATCTCTCTTGCGTGTCTTCAAAGGGTAAGGCACCTCCTTAGAAATTGTCACTGTTTTTGGTTTACCCTTATCAGTCCGCACTGCATCCTGTCCGACCGGGCCCTTTGGCTGGGGGCTGGCGGTTGAACTGTCTTCCCTGTCAAAAACTGTGTGTTCGATGTTCTTCGACTTTTCAGCACGTGCATGACTGGGATACGGCGGATCTTGTAGTGGAATTCCACTCCGAGTTGTGATGGCATTGATCTGAGCGCGTGGATTATTCACTCTGTTTGATGTTAGATTCCCTGGAATTCTTTCTGCCTGATTCTGTGCGAGCTGACCATTCTGTAATTCCAAGTTGCGGATTGCAATTGTCATCTGACTTACGTCGGCAGTGAAGGAATCAATCTGCGAGAATTTGGCCTCCCATTGCTTATTAAATTTTTCCATGTAGTTCTCGAAATGTTGTATTGATAAATTAAGCTGTGGTTGTGTTGCTGGTGCTTGCTTTGCAGGTGCTGCCTGCTATGTCTCTGGCCTATGCTAAAACTCTGGTGCATAGACTGATGCATTAAGGTTTCAGTACCGGAACCCAGGATGGTCACGTGTTCCTGGTATGTAGCGGCTTGGATCCCAATGCTGCTGAACATAGTTGGTATCCTCATTCTGAAGCTCCTGGATTGCTGCATCCAAGTTTGGCTCATCCACTGCTGCTACAGATTGTCAATTCTATCATCAGCCACTGGTTCTGCTAGTCATGTGAGTCTGCGGTCATAAAACAGGTGAGTGTCCTGTTTGGCTAGTTGTTTCATCAGTTCATAGGCTCCATCTTTATCTACATGGTACAGAAAAAAACCCCCAGCTTCCCTGTCAATTCTGTCGGCATTCTCCCTGTCCAGAGCATGGTACAATACATGCAGAATCTTTGCATCCCCGAAGCCGCGATTGGGGCATCTTTTCACAAGTCTCATCAACCTGTCCCATGCGTCTACCACCGTCTCGCCGATCTTCTGTTTAAAGGATAAGATCTCGCTTTGAATTTTCATAACACGAGAAGCGGGGTAGAATTTTGCCAAAAATTCAGCGACACACCCTTCCCTGGTTGTGACGGATCTCGGGGGTCTGGCTTCTAGCTAGTCTTTCGCTATCCCGAACAAGCAGTATGGGAACAAGATCAATTTTAGTGTATCCTCTTCAACTCCTCTATATTTGATCTTTTTGCAGTAATCTTCGAATTTCTCGAGGAATTCGTTCGAGTCTTCGTCCGCTCTCCCATTGAACGGGCAATGGGTCTGGACAGTTTGGAGAGTGGCTGATTTCAGATCAAAGTGCTCATCTGTTATTGGTGGCACTACAATGGCTGGCTCATGTCCTTCGGTAGGAACTTCGAAGTTTTCCACTATCGCCCTCCCAGATCTGTTGTAAGTTCTCTGATTGTTCCGGGCAGCAAAGCCTGCTGCTATCAGCTCCTCAATATAAAGAGCCATTTGGGCTGGAGTGCGTTGCTCTGGTTCTGTTGGTGTCTCCTCTCCATGTTTAGACATCTTGGCTCGGTGTCTGCGGTTTTGTTCTCTGAAAAGTTTTTCTGGATCTTCGAGTGGTGGAACCAGTTTGCGGGGCAATCTGGGCATACACTAGAATGGCCTGAAAATCAGATTTCAAGAGTAATGATATAAGAGAAATAGAAAATAATACTAAAAGAAAAAACTTTGAAACTATTATGATTCCTAAGAGAAACCGTCACCGCTCCCCGACAACGGCGCCAAAAACTTGACAGCGTAAATCTATGTTCTTTTTCGCAAGTGTACGATCAAGTAATATAGAGTACGTATTTGTGACTCTAATTATCGAACACACGAGAACAGGACGAGTTTTAACTTTGGAAATCAGAGATAGATGCAAAGCTGTAAAAAGGAGGAATAGTTGTGTGTGATTTACTTAAACTAAATAGTAATAAACAAAAGCAGTAACTAAAGAAATTGTTTTTAATTTAGAATTTCTGGGAATCTTTCTAAGTCTGAAATCTGATGAATTAAATATCCAGGTTCCAGGATCCCCTAGGGTTACTATTCAGCGTTTATAGCTTACTTTGATTTCAGAAACACACAGCGTTATTGTTTATGCCAGCATACCAGTGATACATCTCCTCTCGGTCTCATGCATCTATAACTCTCCTGCAAATTTTCGGATCCCTTAGGGTCACCTCGATCTGCAGGTTTGTTCTAAGGCTGCTAGGGTTACATGTTCTCCTCTCGGTCTCCCCCTAAACTTCTAACAGTTGGTCTAATGCTTCTGGGCTAGTCCCTTAATTCTCTTCACCTCTCAGTCCATCAAGGCATAGTACTAAATCTTGTCTTCTCTTCCTAACTTTCACTGGTCAGTCTCGTGCACCAGATCATGTCTGTAACACTCCTGGGTGATCCGGCCATTCATGCATAAATATAAAATCAAAGACAGAATAATAAACAATCCAATGTTGTATTAAGACTTCAAACTTGTCATGCATCTGAGAATCAAAACAAACCATGTCGCTGAATTCATAAACCCTAGGTTCACCGGGAACCTAGGTAAAAGGTTTAGCTAGCATACATTATTAAAAACACTATTTCATAAAGGAAAGAAGAAAGATTAAACGAGTTATGGCTGAATACTGAAATTGCTCAAAAATCTTCTCTACTCCAAACTGACGGCTCTGGTAATGTCTTCTGTGATGATGATAAGTGTGTCTCTGTGTGTAACCTAATTCTGTGATGGGACGCCTCCTTTTATACTGCCACAGTCTCTGAAACTTATGCTTGAAATTCCTGTTCTGCCCCTGTCTAAACCCGTCCTGGAAGCTTCTGGAAATCCTAACATGCGTCTGAATGCAGCCTCTCTGCGTCTGAGCGCACACGTGCGTCTGAACGCACACAACCTGCGTCTGGTTGCACAACCTAATGTTGACTTTTGACTTTCCTCGCTGACTTCCTGGATTGTGCGTTTGAACGCACCACTTTGTCTTCTGGTTGATTTTTTGCCTGTTTCTGACCTTCATCATTTTTGAAGTCTCCTGCGTTCAAACGCAGGGTGTGCGTCTAAACGCACAGACTTGGTCACTTTTCTGTCGATTTTCTCCTGTCTTCCTCTGCTGCTAACAGTTGTGCGTCTGGACGCACGCTGTGCGTTTGAACGCACAGCCTTAGCGTTTTCTGCGTTTTTTCTGCTTTGACTCCTTGATACGCTGCCTCCATTCCAAGCCTTTCTCATGCATTTCTTGGTACTTGTATCTTGCACACAACAAAAAGTACCCGCGATCATATCCAATAAACAAAATTATGCATGAAATAACTCAAATATATCAATTATGTTCTCAGCATCATTTGTCTCGTATCAAGTGGAAAACTGACTGAAAATAGGCAAAATCAATCTCAACAGGGTCAGAACCAATGGTAAAAAGGTGTCCCAAACTAACTCCATTTACAAGCTATCAGATATCAAGCATCTTCAAAGATGATAACATTATATTCATACTCAAGATCTAGATACACAAGATACTCTTCAATTTTCACCCAAATAAGACAAGTTCAAGCTATAACTTGAAGAGCAAAGCAGTATAATGTGAATCAAAACTACAAAATGGAGCAAATTAACCAATTAATCGCCTGCAGTTATTGCTATAGCAAGAAAACAGCACCATATGTACAAACAGCACCAGAAACAGTACTATATCAGCCCCAAAATCGATCAAATTCAACTCCAATCTCTATCCCTGGTTGTTCTTGGCTCCGAATTTTCTCAGAACGAGCTCGGAATCACCAAGAACAACCCAGCACACCGTGAAAAACATAGAGAGAAGAGTGAGACATAGCTTCGCCGTCATAAAAAACGAAGGTGGAAGAGCCCCTTTGATTTCTTTGATTCAGGTTTATATAGACATGTCTTCGTGCTTTCTTGGCCTCCAAGAACTCATCTAAACCGTCCAATTAAATTCAGAATCTCTAAAACATAAATTTGTAGATTCTTACGAACCCTAGGTTTATTTAGGTCTTTCTTCTTCGTTGTTTCTTGGGCAAAATTGATGGGTTCAATAGAGGGCTGGGGAGCAATTTGGGACCGGTCTTGTGCGATTTGGTGAAGAGATGAGGCCGGGGTAACTACAACAGATTCTGCTATCAGCGACCAGTTTCTTCTTACTACCAGGATTATGGTCTTTAAAAGCAGTACAAACAGACTTTTTTATCAGTTAGTCTTCTGCCTTGTCGTCTTTTATATTTTTAAAGACCAGCTGTGTTTTTGTCGTGGGGAAACGACTAGTCATCCAAAATAAAAAATAATTAACGACTTGCAGTTTTGTCGGGAATGGATCCAAACAGAAATTTAACCAAACTTTTGGGCGGGAAATGAAATTTCGCTAAATTTTGGGGAGGGAAATGAAATCTCCCCAAGTGTTGGTGGCAAAATCAAATCATACCAAAAAATTAATTCACCCTCTATCTGCTGGCCAACTAAAAACTCCCTGCCATTACTCCCCCTTTTGGCCCTACATCAAATTCACATATCAAGAACCCTAGCTAACTCATCATCTTCCACTCGAAACCACCGCCGGCTCTCTCTCTCTCTCTAGCTCTCTCTCTATATCTCCGCACAACCGCGGTCCTCTCGCCACCCCTGTTTTTCTCCTTTCCCGAATCGATCGTTCTTCATTCCATTGACTCAATCGGGCACCAGCTGGTTCAAATCTGATAATGGAGTTTTGGCACAGGAAGAGAAATTCCATGCCTCACACTTCACAAACATCTTTCCTCAGCACTGGTTCGTCGCTCTATGTCTCTCTGTCTCAATTTGGCTTCTCAATTTCTATTGATTATAAATGCGCTTTGTTGAGTCAAGATCCTTGAATGTGCTTTGACTGGTAATTGTTTTGAGTGATGAAAGACAAAAGGCTAAGACTTAAGTTGCAAAGGCATTTCAGTTATCTCAAGGCCTTGAGATCAACAGAACTTCAAAGCCTTGAGTTATCTTATCCTGCTATGTGTTCTAACATCTTTCTGTTGCAGAATTGGATATCTGATTATGCAAATCAGTGGTTTATGGTGTATATTTGTGGTTTGTACTATTTATACATCTAAAACAATTGCAGATGATCGGAACAGGAAGAATCAAAGTTATCTGAATTTAATTTTGAAATGCTGTGAAGCAGGTTCAGAGCTCCAAGGCCTTGAGATATGCCTTGAGCTGCTGACAGTTTTTACAGAACTTGATTGATTCTTTCTTGCAGGTTATGATTCTTAGTATTGTGATTATTTACTCACTTCTAAGTGTCTTAAACTTGTTTTTCATGTCTTATTTGTTCTAGAGGATATGCAGATTAATGTTCTAAGTTTATTAAACAGTTTTATCAGAAACTGTATAACCAAACAGTCTCAGTACTGTTAGATATTTGGATTTTGTTGTTGCAATGTTTCTTTGCTGTTGCAGGGTTGTTAAAGGTGCAGGAGAAATCTCAACAAACTCCAACGTATATCCACCTGAAGCTATTTGCATTTAAGATGAAAACAGAAGGAGGATTTGTAGGAACTGAGATCCTATAATCTCTCAATCAGTTGCAGCTGTGGATAAAAGAGACTGGTTTGAATTTTGAAGGAGAGAGAGAGAGAGGCTTGAAGAATACTCTGAGAAGTGTGACAAATTCGTGGGAGATCATCCATTCAAACAAACAATTATTCAAGCTTCATTCCAGACTTCTGAAGATCAAATCAATCCAGTCATTCCTGAAGAACACTTCCAGGCTTCAGAAGCTTATCTTTATACTGTGTTCTTCATCTGTACTTCATCAGTGTATCTCTATATTATCTTAAACCTCACTTAACCTAGTGGTTGGTTGTTCAAGTGAACAACAAGAGGTTCTTGTTAGCTCAACAGTTAGTAGCTAGAACTAGATAGGTTTGGAACCACAAGCTGTATAGGTGTAAGGGAAATCACTTAGGCTTGAAGATCTAGGGTTGTTTCTGTGTGAGTAATAAGATGTGTTTGCCCAATCCTGGTGGGATTAGATCCCTCAGGCAGAGATTAGGTCCATTGGGACTGAACTCTGTAAATTGCTTTGTGTTCTTTACATTTCTGTTTGATTATTATTTGCTGCACACAACTCAAATCAAACTAGAGTTTATAAGCTGTTTAGAATTGTTCACAGATCAAGGCCTTGAAGCTTACAATTTTGCCTTAGTGAGTTTCAAACAATTTACAAAATCTCAAGGCCTTGATATTTGATTTTCACACAAAGCTTTACTTGTTAAACTTTAAGTTTTGCAAAAAGTTTCCATACTCTATTCAACCCCCCCCTTCTAGAGTATTTAGGTCCTGTATTTAGTCTACATTACACACTTTCAATTGGTATCAGAGCTTGTGTCACTATTTTTAGATCTAACAATCTGGTGACTATGAGTAATGTAGGAGATGGTGGATTCTCACAAGGAAGGGCAGCTAACAGACCTCCATTGTTCTGTGGTGAAAATTTCATGCATTAGAAGGCATTAATGAAGATGTTCATCATAGATCAAGAGATGGAACTATGGTCAATAGTTCAGAATGGTCCTCATGAGTATTACACTACAATTGATGGAGTCAGAACTGTCAAGTCTGAGTAAAACCTCTCATTTACTGAACTGGAAAAGGTATCCAAAAATTATAAAGCTATGAATTTGCTATATTGTGCTTTAAATGCAGATGAGTTTAACAGAGTGTCAAACTTCAAGAGTGCCAAAGAAGTGTGGGATAAACTGGTGGTGACATATGAAGGAACCAGCCAGGTTAAGCAGACAAAATTCAACATACTTCTGAGGCAATATGAGTTTTTCAAGATGAATTCAGATGAAACCATCAAGGAAATGTTCAAAAGATTCACTGATGTGGTGAACAACCTGGAGTCTTTGGGAAAGAAGTTCTCAAATGAAGAGAAGGTCAGAAAGATTCTAAGAATCTTGCCAAAAGCAAAGTGGGAGCCAAAGACAACAGCCATTGAGGAAGCTCAGGACTTGAGTCTTCTTCAGCTAGATGATCTACAAGGAAAGCTGCTCACTCATGAAATGTCTATGAAGGATGTGGAAGGTGATCTGAGTGAAAATATCAGGAACCTAGCTTTTAAGGCAAAAGACAGTGAGAAATATCAAAGCCCTGAGACTGAGGAGGAACCTGATGATGAAGAAGCTTTAGCATTGATCTCCAAGGCCTTGGCCAGGATTCTCAAAAAGAAAAGGAACTCTGATAACAGGGATTACAACAGAGAGAGATCAAGACCCTCAGGCAGCAAGGATTACAAAGGTAAATCTTCATCACAGTCACATAAAACTAAAGTAATGAATTGTTTTGAGTGTGGTGATGCAGATCATTTAGTAAGGGACTGTCCACAAAAGAAGAAGAACATGAACTTTCAGAAAAAGGATGGTGACAACAGAAGGAAGAAAGCTATGATGGCTTCTTGGAGTTATTCTGATTCTTCAAGTGATTCAGACACAGAGGAAGAGCAAGTAAACTTATGCTTCATGGAAAATCACAATGAGGAAAGATCATCAGACAGACACATTGAAGACATGGTAAAAAAATTACTTGCTAGTCCATCTGATGTACTTCCTGAAATTCTCAAAAGTATGTTTTTGAATGAAGAGAGTTATAGAAATGAGATTTCTCCTTTAAAGATTAAGGTTCATGAGCAGGTAAAAGAAAACCTGGACCTAGTATTTTCAAACAAAACTGTTGAAGTTTCTAAGGCAAAGCTGGAAAAAGACTTCAAGGCCTTGGACAGCAGGTTCAAAGTCTTGAAGCCACAGATAAAAGAGGTTGTTGATCAAAACACTCTTTTAACTGAAAGATATGGTGATCTAAAGGCTCATTCTGAGAATTTAGAACAACGGATCTATACTTTGACTGATAAAATTCAAGAGTCCAAGAAGGTCCTAGCTAAGTTTACAGGCTCAGAACATAATCTAAATCTCATTCTTGGAGGAAGTCTGAAATCAATGCATAAAAGTGGGATTGGCTATAATCCAAATTTTTCAAAGAAAGGCCAAACTACTTTTGTCAAATCTGGTAGCAGACATTCTCCAAAATGTCATTACTGTGGAAAAATTGGTCATGTCAGATTAACTTGTCCCTTCAAAAGATCAGAACCTCATATTATGAGGAGTACTTATCCTTATCAGCTTAAGGGACAGGTTAGGCAGATTTAGGTTCCAAAAGGAATTAGGCCACCTAATATGGCTGATTCTGAGTATGACTCAAAGTTCTGCACTTGGTCTAATAGCCTGTTAAGGCAATGATTTGTTTTTGCAGGATGTCACCAAGGCCTTGAAAGATCAGAAATGGATATTAGACAGTGGATGTTCCAGACATATGAGTGGAAAGAGGTCTCTCTTTACTGAACTTACTGAAAAATCTGGAGGAACAATCACACTTGGTGACAAAGCAAATTACAATATCATTGGTATAGGTAGTATTGGTAATGGTTCTACGAATTCTATATCTGATGTTTATCTGATAGATGGACTTAAGTATAATTTGCTTAGTATCTGTCAGTTACGTGATAAAGGTTATAAAGCGGTATTTGACAAGGAGAAATGTGCGGTGCAAGATGAGAAATATGGTGATTGCATACTCACTGCTCCTAGGTCATATAATCTATATGCTATGAATACTAACAGTGTTGCAGGTGATAAGCTAAAATGCCTCAAGGCCTTGAAGGAAGATTCAAAGCTTTGGCACAGAAAGCTTGGGCATATTAGTATACATACTTTGAATAAACTCGTCTCAAAGGACTTGGTAAGAGGTTTACCATCACAGAAATTTTCAGATGATGAGGTTTGTAAGGCATGTGTACAAGGTAAAAAGACCATAAGCTCTTTCAAGCCAAAGAACTTTGTAAGTACTTCTAGACCCTTAGAACTGCTAAATATGGACTTGTGTGGTCCTATGAGAGTTTAGACCCCAAAAGGGAAGAGGTATATGCTTGTTATAATTGATGATTATTCTAGATTTACTTGGGTGATGTTTATTAGAGACAAAACTGAAGCTTTATCTGGGTTTTCTAGATTGTGCAAAGAACTTCAAACTTTGAAAAACTTACCTGTTGCATCCATTAGAAGGGATCATGGTAGAGAGTTTGATCAACTTGATTTTGATTTGTTTTGTGCAAAGCATGGCATCTCATTCAACTTTTCTGCACCTAGAACTCCACAACAAAATGGAGTAGTTAAAAGGAAAAATAGGACACTTGAGGATATGTCCAGAACCATGCTGCTTGAAAGCAATTTGCCAAAGTTTTTATGGGCAGAAGCTGTTAATACTGCCAATTATGTGCTGAATTGATGCTTGATTAGACCTATTTTGAAAAAGACTCCCTATGAACTATTTAAAGGTAGAAAGCCTACTGTTTCTTATTTCAAGCCATTAGGTTGTATCTGTTTAGTGCATAATAATGGTAGAGACAATCTTGGTAAGTTTGATGCTAGAAGTGATGAAGGTGTATTTCTTGGATATTCTCAAACTAGCAAAGCTTATAGAGTTTATAATAGAAAAACCAAGATTGTGGAAGAGAGCATTCATGTAATTTTTGATGAAAGTACTAAGGATTCTCTGAGTGAAAGTTTTGCAGATCTAGATTTGAATAAGCATGAATCAGATGATGATGCTATAAAAGAAGAAAAGGGCAAATCTGTTGTACAGAATCAACCAGCAGAATCTCAAGGCCTTGAACCTCCTGCTGAACCAAAATCTCAAAGCCTTGAGACAGAAGCTGAAAATTTCTATGATGCTCCCTCTACTGTTTCAAGGACTCAAAGCCTTGAAGGAGAATACTCTTGGGTACCAAGAAAGAAGTTTAAGTACCTTGCAGACCATCCAGCTGACAATATTATATCAGATCCATCAACTGGGACACAGACAAGAGGACAATTGAAGAACTTATGTGCTTTTCAGTGCATTTGTATCTCTGATTGAGCCTAAGAATACCAAGGAATCTCTAGAAGATGCAGAATGGATTATTGCAATGCAGAGTGAGCTGAATGAGATTGAAAGGAACAAGGTTTGGAATTTAGTCCCCAGGCCTAAAGAGAAGTCAGTTATTGGAACCAGATGGGTATTCATAAACAAGCTTGATGAGAATGGCAAAGTGGTAAGAAATAAAGCCAGACTGGTAGCTCAAGGATATAATCCGGAAGAAGGTATAGATTATGAGGAGACTTTTGCTCCTGTTGCCAGGTTAGAAGCTATTAGAATACTTTTTGCTTTTGCATCTCACAATCACATAAAACTTTATCAAATGGATGTTAAATGTGCTTTTCTAAATGGATATTTACGAGAAGATGTTTTGTAGCACAGCCTCCTGGTTTGAAGATGAAATTTTTCCTGATTATGTTTATAAACTGGATAAAGCTCTTTTAGGTTTAAAACAAGCTCCAAGGGCTTGGTATGACAGACTTTCAAAATTTCTACTTGAAAATAATTTCAGAAGAGGTTTAGTTGATAAAACTCTTTTCATTAAACATGAGCAAAGTGATTTGTTAGTAGTTCAGATTTATGTAGATGATATATTATTTGGTGCTACTAATGATGCTCTTTCAAAAGAGTTTTCTAGTCTGATGTGCAGGGAGTTTGAGATGAGCCTAATGGGTGAATTGAATTACTTTCTTGGACTTCATATATTACAAATGAAGAAAGGAATTTTTGTGCACCAAGGAAAATATACCAAGGACTTATTGAATAAGTACATCATGTCACAGTCCAAGGTGCTTAAGACCCCTATGAGTTCATCACTCTCATTAGACAAAGATTCAACTTGTAAGAGTGTGAATCAGAAGGAATACAGAGGTATGATTGGATCACTATTGTATTTAACTGCTAGCAGACCTGATATTATGTTCAGTGTCTGTATGTGTGCTAGATTTCAAGCGGATCCTAAGGAAAGTCATCTAACTGCAGTTAAAAGAATTTTCAGATATTTGAATGGAACCAGAGAATTAGGGCTTTGGTATCCAAGAAGATCAAATTTCATGTTGAGTGGCTATTCAGATGCAGATTTTGCAGGTTATGAAGTTGACAGGAAAAGTACTTCTGGATGCTGTCAATTTCTTGGATCTTCATTGATCAGTTGGCATTCCAAAAAGCAAAATTATGTAGCATTGTCAAATGCAGAAGCTGAATACATTGCAGTTGGTGCTTGCTGTTCACAAGTGCTATGGATTGCTCAGCAACATAAAGATCTTGGCTACAACTTCAGAAATGTGCCAATTCATTGTGACAATACAAGTGCTATCTTAATCTCTAAGAATCCAGTTCAGCACTCAAGGAAAAAGCACATAGATGGGAGACATCATTTTCTTAGAGATCATGAAGAACAAGGTGATGTTGTTTTAAATTTTATTTCTACTTCAATGCAGATTGCTGATATTTTCACTAAACCTTTTTCAGATGATAGGTTTTCATCTCTAAGGCTTGAATTGGGGATGTTAAACAAGGATGCATTGGTTTAGGGGGAGTATTAGTACCTATATGTGTATATGTGTTGAAATCTCAAAACCTTGAGATTATACTTTCTGAAGCCTTGAAAGTATAGCTCAAAGCTTTGAAGTTTCTCAAACTGCAGAAAATCTCAAGGCCTTGAGATTGTTCTCCAGGTCTTGATAATATCTGTAATATTTTGTTTAAAAAATTGGATCATCAAATATTATATCTTATCTTTTTAGATAACTGTATAATATTTGAATTACTCGGAGAATTTTCTAAAATATCCCAAAAAGATTTTTCAAGATTCTATTTTTGCATGTAGATATTGCAGAGTCCTTTTATGACTCATCCTCTCAACCTACTTAAGCTGAAAGTCAAGGCTTTTTCTTCACATTCTCTTCCAATTTTCTGCGACTACTCTTTTCTCTCTCTCTCAAATCCTCTCAATCACATTCTCTTCTCAAAACCCTAAACCCTAAAATGGAACGCAAATCAGCCAGAATTCAGCAATAGGGGAAACCCTCTGGCAGATCCAAGAAGAGAGCAAACAAGAAGGAGAAGATAGTGATTTCTGATTCAGATTTAGAAAACACTCAAAGTTTGCATGAGGATACCCCTCCTGCAAAGAAGTCAAGGACAGAGAAGGGAGATGAAGGCTCAAGTGTTGATCCACAACAGGAGATTCAGGGTGGTGATCAACCTAGGTCAGAGAAGAAGAAAGGGGAGAAAAGAAAAAGGCTACTAAAGAGGAAAAAGGGAAGTCAACTCAGGAGAGCCAGAAGAAATCAACTGAAGGAGTACAAGAGAAGGCCAAACCCTCTGAAAAGAAGACTAGGGTTAAGCAAGTTGCTGCTGCAACTAAGAAAGGATATCAAGGTAAGAATGTACTTCCAACTGAGTGGTTTATTAGTTCTGAAGTTAGGACAGCTTGGATGCAAGGGTATGCATCATCTAAAGTGGCTTTCTGTTGCATGATTTCTGATGAGTTGTTGGATAAACTGGACATAGAATGCATGAGGAAATTGAGGGAAACTGTTGTTTGGAAAGTTTTAAATCCCAGTTCAAAGGCTTATCCTAGGTTAACTATGTTATTTTATCTGAACTTGGTCTCTGAAGGTGATGAGAAAATGGTTTTAACATCTAAAGTGGCTGGTGTGGATTTGAGGTTAGATCATAGGACTTTTGCCAAAGTCTTGGGCATTCCTAGGAAATACAATGTTGGAGATTATCCTGATAGGAAGGAGTGTTTAGATAAGGCAAAGGAGATGTTCTTTGTTGAAGGTGTTCCCTCTGGTCCAAAACAGTTGACACACTCGGTGCTCAACTGTGATGCCAAGATTTTGTTTACTATTTTGATGAGGAGTGTCGTTCCCAAGGAGAACTCAAGAGAGCTGGTAACTGATAAAGTTCTGATTTTGATGTATCTGATATCTCAAGGGTTTGAGATACCTGCCTACGGTTGTTATGGAGCATATGATTTATTGTGCAACCAGGACTAGAAACCATCCTCTTCCATATGCCAACCTGTTACCTCTTTCCTTTGAGTATTTTGATGTGCCTGTGAAAGGAGAAGAAAAGATTACTGAAGGATTTGGGTTGATAGATGAGACTGCACTTCAGAGGATTGGGGTGGTTCAAACTGGGAAAGGGCATTGGAAATTCTATTCTGATCTGTCAAAGGAGGAACTTGCTGAGAAGGAGTTTGTGAAGCCTAAGGGGACTGCATCTTGGAAAGGGCAAGCCAATGAGAATTACTCTCTGTTGGTTGAGAAGTTAGAATATGGGCAAGTTGAGATTGAGGATCTCAGACAAAGGCTGTTTGACCTGTCAACTGAATTTCATCACTTCAAGGTCTTGATGAATACTATGAATGGGAAGATGGATATTGTCATCAAGGGCTTGAATCTGGAGAAGATACCTTCTGCTACTAGTCATGACACCAGTGTGGATTCAGAAGAGAAGCTAGGAGATTTCCTGAAGAAGAAGAAGAAGAAGAAGAAGAAGAAGAAGAAGAAGAAGAAGAAGAAGAAGAAGAAGAAGAAGAAGAAGAAGAAGAAGAAGAAGAAGAAGAAGAAGAAGAAGAAGAAGAAGAAGAAGAAGAAGAAGAAGAAGAAGAAGAAGAAGAAGAAGAAGAAGAAGAAGAAGAAGAAGAAGAAGAAGAAGAAGAAGAAGAAGAAGAAGAAGAAGAAGAAGAAGAAGAAGAAGAAGAAGAAGAAGAAGAAGAAGAAGAAGATGAAGAAGAAGCCAATTCCAGTGGTGCTAGCTTCAAAAGACTTGTTTGAGCAAACTGATGAAGAAGATGATGATGAAGATACAGGTGTTGATGCAGCTACAAAGGTAGATTCAGTACAGGCTAAGAAGAAAGTGGATGAGATAATCCAAGAAGTGATTGCTGAAGTTGAAGCTGAACAAGAAGGTAATCAGTCTGCAGAAGAAGCTGCAAGTGAGGAAGAAATTGGGGAAGGCTCAGAGAAAGGCCAGACATCAAAGAAGAAGTGAAGATCAGAGACTGCCAAAGCCTTGACCTTCTATCTCATTCTCTTCTTTTCTGTCTCAATGCCTTGACTTTTTAGCTAGTTTTTTTTTTGTTTGTTTTAAGTTTATTTTCAAACTCTGAGTAATGATCCTACATTTCTTCAACCTTATTTGATGCAAGTCAAAAAGGGGGAGAATATTTGTGTTTTGTTTGCAGCATCCAGTAATAATAAGAGTTGGCCTTTAGTTATTTTTGGTTAATTTTTATTTCTGTGGTAATTCTATGGTATTTTGTAATATTTATTCTCCTGGTTATCTGTTTTGGTTCACTACACATTTTATCTGCAGATTGTGGTTATTTAATTTTTTGAATATGAGTGGAAGGAAGATCTATTCAAGACTGTAGGTTTTGTCTTTCATCAAGGGGGAGATTGTTGAGTCAAGATCCCTGAATGTGTTTGACTGGTAATTGTTTTGAGTGATGAAAGACAAAAGGCTAAGACTTAAGCAGCAAAGGCATTTCAGTTATCTGAAGGCCTTGAGATTAACAGAACTTCAAAGCCCTGAGTTATCTTATCCTGCTATTTGTTCTAACATCTTTGTGTTGCAGAATTGGATAACTGATTATGCAAATCACTAGTTTATGGTGTATATTTAAGGTTTGTACTATTTATACATCTAACACAATTGCATATGATCAGAACAGGAAGAATCAAAGTTATCTGAGTTTAATTTTGAAATGCTATGAAGCAGGTTCAGAGCTCCAAGGCCTTGAGATATGCCTTGAGCTGCAGACAGTTTTTACAGAACTTGATTGATTCTTTCTTGCAGGTTATGACTCTTAGTATTGTGATTATTTACTCACTTATAAGTGTCTTAAACTTGTTTTTTCATGTCTTATTTGTTCTAGAGAATATGCAGATTAATGTTCTAAGTTTATTAAACAGATTTATCAGAAACTGTATAACCAAACAGTCTCAGTATTGTAAGATATTTGGATTTTCTTGTCGCAGTGTTTCTTTGCTGTTTCACGGTTGTTAAACGTGCAGGAGAAATCTCAACAAACTCCAACGGATATCCACCTGAAGCTGTTTGAATTTAAGTTGAAAACAGAAGGAGGATTTGTAGGAACTGAGATCCTAAAATCTCTGAATCAGTTGCAGCTGTGGATAAAAGAGACTGGTTTGTATTTTGAAGGAGAGAGAGAGGCTTGCAGAATACTCTGAGAAGTGTGACAAATTCGTGGGAGATCATCCATTCAAACACACAATTATTCAAGCTTCATTCCAGACTTCTGAAGATCAAATCAATCCAGTCATTCCTGAAGAACACTTCCAGGCTTCAGCAGCTTATCTTTATACTGTGTTCTTCATCTGTACCTCATCTGTGTATCTCTATATTATCTTAAACCTCACTTAACCTAGTGGTTGGTTGTTCAATTGAACAACAAGAGGTTCTTGTTAGCTCAACAGTTAGAAGCTGGAACTAGATAGGTTTGGAACCACAAGCTGTATAGGTGTAAGGGAAATCACTTAGGCTTGAAGATCTAGGGTTGTTTCTTTGTGAGTAATAAGAAGTGGTTGCCCAATCCTGGTGGGATTAGATCCCTCAGGCAGAGATTAGGTCCATTGGGACTGAACTCTGTAAATTGCTTTGTGTTCTTTACTTTTCTGTTTGATTATTATCTGCTGCACACAACACAAATCAAACTAGGGTTTGTAAGCTGTTTAGAATTGTTCACAGCTCAAGGCCTTGAAGCTTACAATTTTGCCTTAGTGAGTTTCAGACAGTTTACAAAATCTCAAGGCCTTGAGATTTGAGTTTCACACAAAGCTTTACTTGTTAAACTTTAAGTTTTGCAAAAAGTTTCCATACTCTATTCAACCCCCCCCCCCCCTTCTAGAGTATTTAGGTCCTGTATTTAGTCTACATTACACACTTTCACGCTTTTCAATTTGGGTTTGTATGGTGGCTTGAGCTCAGATCTAACAAGCTGTTTTCGTGTCTATGACTTAAAAGGAGCAATTTTACTGTGATATCTGTATTTGTAGGTCGGGCTCCATCTTTCATGCTTATAAATTGTATGTGCTTTAATTTTACTGTGATATCTGCAAACATTTTAACTATGGGTAAATCCTATGTTTGGATCTTCTAGCTGAGTGTAGAGTGTGGTGTGTGTGTGTGATATATACTGTTTCTCACATAACCAAGTGGTTGCTTTTAACTGATTGGAAAGTGTGTATTCATGGGTTGAATGCTATATCTATGCGGCAACATACGGATAGGAATGTGTATTTTAATGTATATATTATTTGGCTAGTTGAATGTGATGTGGATGAAACTGAGGTAGCTGAAAATGTGCATGTCTCCCAAAGTATGTGTACGGTATGAAGTTTTTAAGTACCCTATGTCATAGCTGCAAGTTCATAATCTGATGTGTCCAAACATTTAGTTGTGTAAGAGGCCATGATGATATGGATCTACCGAATTCACTCATTGAAGCTGTTAGAGTGTAATATGCCAGGCAAGGAAAATTTATTTTTGCAGCCTGCTGTTGTCATCTCTTATTTGTTAATGAGTACTGATATGATCATCTTCATGCTCACTGAAGAGGCCGTTATCAGATGGATCGTTCGAATTCACTCTGTAGCCGATACAGTGTAATGATATGCATGGCGAGGCAAAATCCTTTTGCAGCCTGTGATCATCATCTAATATACGAGACATTATTCTCCCCGTTTCATTTTCGTCTTCTCTCTTCTCTCTCTCTAACCCTAAATGCTCTGTCATGGTATCATAGCCTTGACCAGATGCAATCACCAATCTCCGGCGTGTCTTCACCGGCACTACCGCTCTACCTTTTATCAAATATACATAATCTCCTTTCGTTTAAACTCGATTCGAGTAATTTTTTTCTATGGAGACATCAAATCTCCTCCATATTCAATACCCACAGCCTCTTTCGTCACATAGATGGTTCTGCTGCTTGTCCGTCGGAGTTTCATACTCTCCCTGACGGATCTTTCTCTCTCTGATTGCCAATCCGGCCTTCAACGCCTGGATCTTAACAGATCAAGCAGTTCTCACTATTATCAACGCCACTCTTTCCACCGATGCGTTAACTATGGTTCTTGGTGCCTCCCTCGCTAGATCTGCGTGGGAAACCCTAGAGCGTCGCTATGGCTCCTTGACCAGATCCAATGTTCTCCAGCTCAAATCAGAGCTTCAGAACATCAAAAAGGGTAGTGACTCTGTTGATCTATACATGCAGAGGCTCTCTACTCTCCGAAGAAAGCTTGTCGTCTCCTCTATTGCCATTGATGATGAGGATATGCTGCTATAAACTCTTAACGGCCTCCCGGTGAAGTTCAACTCCTTCCGTTCCTCTATTCGCATCAAGTCCACACCGGTTACCTTTGAAGAACTTCACATCCTCTTTCGAGCCGAAGAAAAGATGCTTCAATCTCAGTCCCGTTCGTCCGATCTACCTTCTCCCACTGCTTTTTTTTGCAAACCGCGGCGGCGGCCGTGGCGGTCGTTACCCTACCAACAATCGCGGTGGACGGCCTAGTTAACGTGGGGGCGCAAGGTTTGACCAAACCCGAGGGGGTAGATCTGGTTTCGTTGGGTCTAGTTCTTCAACCGGATATGGATCGAACTTCGGATCCGGATCCGGGTATGGTAGTGAATATGGATCTGGATCTGGTAGAGGATATGGATCAGGTCGCGGTGGCGGATATGGTCGATCTGGTTCTGGTTATCAAAGAGGTCGCTCTGGTGGGTCGGGTCGTTCAACTCCGGTGAACTGCCATATATGTGGCAATGATTATCATTCAGCTCTTGACTGGTACAACCGTATGGATTACGCTTACTAGGGACGCCATCCACCAGAGCACCTTGTCGCTCTTGCTGCTACATCAACTGCAAATCAATCTTCTTCTGATGTATGGCTTACGGATACTGGCGCTTGTAATCATATGACTGCAGACTTAGCCAAACTCTCTCTCTCTCTCTCTGAACCCTATTCTGGCCATGATCAAGTTACTGTGCGTAACGGTTATTCGTTACCAATTCAAAATGCAGGTACTGCCCTATTAACTACTGCCTCTCACTCTTTTCTTTTGAATAATACTCTTCATGTGCCTCAACTTTCTGTGAATTTAATCTCTGTTAATCAAATGTGTCGTGACAATAATGTTCGATTTATTTTTGATAAAAACTCGTTTTATATTCAGGCTATGGATACAGGTCGAACTCTTTATCAGGGTCAAAGTAAAAATGGTGTCTACCCCTTTTCCTCCGTGATGCCTGCTTAGATGGGAAAATGCATAGACTTCCTTATAATTTATCTAAAACTATTGTGAATGATCCTCTTCATATGTTACACAGTGATGTATGGGGTCCTGCTTCCACTCTTTCTTTTAATGGTTACAAGTTTTATGTGTTGTTTATTGATGATGCATCTCGTTTTACTTGGCTTTTCCCACTTAAACACAAATATGAAGTCACTAATTGATGCAGGAGCAGACGATCCAGATGAAGCTGAACTGTCAGATGCGACTAATTTGGCGATTCTCTACCATCAAATGGAAGATAAGAACAAGGGACGGAGGTAATTGCAGCTTTTGGTGTTGCCGCACTGTTCGGGCCATAACTTTGGCTACGGGTATCAGAATGACTCGAGCCACCCCAATTCGGAAAGCTCTCGACGAGACGCACGAGGGCTCGATCGAGCGTAGCTCCATCGGGGTCCATCTTCATCCCCAAATTCCGTTGTTTGACCTATCAAACCAGCGTTTTTAGTTATTTTTTATTATTTTTGGTAACATTTCCGTTGCCTATGAGGACCTCAGTTTGAAACCGTTTTGGGTCAAACTTTCACGTACGTGTTTCTTTCAATAAGGCGAAACTGTTGGGCCAATTTTGGGATTTTGCTATTTTGGCATATTTTATGATTTCAGCTATATATGCCCGGCTTGTGGGCAAAATTGAGCAGTTTTTTGAGTTATTGATATTTTCATCGAACCCTAGAGAGCCTCTCTACTGGTTTATGCCCTTTTGTTCTTTGTTCTGCTGCGTTTGATCCCTCGCCTCGATTCAATTCGGCATCAGGTTGGTATCAGCTCTCAGTTCGGCGTGGGAGGAAGATCACCATCGACGATGCTCGTGGACGTGCTCGTGGTCGTGGGCAGCCTCTGGCTGAAGAAGCCCCCTAGCGAGAACGCAACGTGGAAGACGTGATGTTGATAGAGGATCTGCAGCGGCATGTCACAGAACTGACACGGCGCTTGGCGGCGCAAGATCTGCAGGAAGACGAAGCCTCAGACGACGCCTCTGTGTCGTCGTTTGAGAACCCCTACCATCGTGGACCACGCCTCTAGGAGCACCGCGGTCATCACGAGATTCGCGGAGGTCTAGGATTCAAGGTGGAGTTGCCCAGCTTTGAAGGTACGTTGAAAGCCGACGATTTCATCGAGGTAGATCGCATCTTCGAGTATAAGGAGGTTACGGATCGCGAGAAGGTGAAGCTAGTGGCCATCAAACTGAAGGGCATAGCCTCTGCGTGGTGGGAGCAGTTGCGCCGTTCCCGTAAAAGGCAGGGCAAGGCCAAGATCACGGACTGGGAGAAGATGAAGAAGAAGATGAAGGCCCACTTTCTTCCATTCGGCTACACCCAAACCCTATTTCAGCGACTCCATACAGTGAGGCAGGGCGCCAAATCCGTTGACGATTACACGGAGTTCTACCAGTTGATCGCCCGTAACGATCTATTGGAGACGGAGGAGCAGATGGTGGCTAGATATCTCGGAGGTTTGCGGCAGTCCTTGCAGGACGTCCTTAGCCTACAATCGCTGTGGACTGTCTCCGAAGCGTACCAGAGAGAACTTGCTTTGGAGAAGCAGCAGGGCAGGAATCCACTAGCGAGGAGCGATCAAAGCAATCGATAGGCCCGACCCCAATAATCTCGTCCTACCACGCAGGCAGCACAGGGCGCTTCCAACAGTGCTATCAAGTGCTATCGATGTGGTGAACCGGGGCATAGGGAAAACGAGTGCAGCAAGCCAGCTGTGCAAAGGGGTAAAGCCATATTTGTCGAGGAAGGTGTGAATGAAGAGGTTGAAGGCACTGAAGATTTGAGTGAGGTCGTCTATGATGATTACGCAGACGATGAAATTCTTTACGGCGATGGTCACGAGAATCTGGTCGTCCGCAAGAGTTTGCTGGCTCCAAAGGGCGATTCTGAAGATGATTGGTTGAGGACCAATATCATTCACACCACCTGCACCATCGGAAACAAGGTCTGCAAGGTGATAGTGGACGGTGGTAGCTTTGAGAACATAGTTTATGAGGAAGCTGTCAAGAAACTGTAGTTTAAGACAGAGCGTCATCCTAGACCCTACAAGTTGTCATGGGTGATTAAGGGCTCCGAGGTAACAGTTGATAAGAGATGTCTTCTTTCTTTTTCAATTGGTAAAAAATATTACGATAGCCATTGGTTTGATGTGGTTAGAATGGATGTGTGTCACATGTTGTTGGGTAGGCCTTGGCAGTATAATCGCCATGTTTTCCATGATGGTCACAAGAACACCTACTCCTTTGTCATGAAGGGGAAGAAAATTGTATTGGCACCACGGCGAGAGGGGCCAACTCCAACCCCGACTACTGCCACAACTAATCTTCTTTCCAGATCCAGGTTCTTGGAGGAGCTTGAGCATGAGAAGGTGGTATATGCTCTCGTGCCTTCTACTAGTGATGAATTACCTCAGGATGTGCAGCAGTTATTAGCTGAGTTCTCTTACTTGATGCCAGAGGATCTTCCTCGTGGTTTTCCACCAATGAGAGACATTCAGCACCAGATTGACCTAGTGCCTGGATTGATTCTACCTAACAGGCCAGCCTACCGTCTCAGCCCCAAGGAGGCGGAAGAGTTACAGTGGCAAGTTGTTGAGTTACTTGAGAAAGGCTACATCAGAGAGAGCATGAGCCCATGTGCAGTCCCTGCTCTGTTAGTGCCGAAGAAGGATGGTTCTTGGCGGATGTGTGTTGACAGTAGAGCCATCAACCAGATTACAGTGAAGTACAGATTTCCCATCTCGCGACTTGATGACATGCTAGACCAGTTATCCGGCTCTAAGATCTTCTCAAAAATTGACCTTAAGAGTGGATACCACCAGATTCGGATCAAGCCTGGAGATGAGTGGAAGACAACGTTTAAGACGCAACATGGCTTGTACGAGTGGATGGTTATGCCTTTTGGGTTATCCATCGCACCCAGCACGTTCATACGGTTTATGCATCAGGTATTGAGACATTTCATGGGAAAGTTTGTGGTTGTTTATTTCGACGATATTCTTATTTAAAGTCCTACTTGGGCTGCCCATTTTGATCATCTCCGTGTTGTGTTTGAGGCACTAAAGACGGAGAACTTGTTCATCAACAGAAAGAAGTGTTTCTTCTTTACTACTTCTGTGCAGTTTTTGGGATTTGTGGTGTCTACTTATGGTGTTCATGCAGATCCTTCAAAGATTGAAGCGATTATGGAGTGGCCTAGGCCAAGGACGCTGCACGACATTCGCAGTTTCCATGGTTTGGCATCTTTTTATCGCATGTTCATCAGAAACTTTAGCGCCTTGATTGCCCCCATCACCGAGTGTCTCAAGGGGCGTGATTTCCAATGGTCTGATGAAGCCGATTTAAGTTTTCATGAAGTGAGAAGAGGATGACTGAAGCACCAGTTCTGGCACTTCCTGATTTTGATAAAGTGTTTGAGGTTAATTGTGATGCATCGGGCATAGGCATTGGAGGTGTTCTTAGCCAGTCAGGGCGTCCGGTTGCATTCTTCAGTGAAAAGGTATCAGGGTCCAAGAACAATTACTCCACTTATGATCTGGAGTTCTACGCCATAGTTCAGTCTCTGAAGCATTGGCGCCATTACTTAATACAGAAGGAGTTTATTCTGTTCACTGATCATGAAGCCCTGAAGTACATCAACGGACAACACAAGCTTAGTCGGCGGCATGCCAAGTGGATGGCGTACTTGCAGGAATTCACTTTCGCACTGAAGCACCAAGCGGGAAGTTTGAACCGCATGGCAGATGCTTTGAGTCGTCGCAACGTGTTTCTCTCCACCATGAGCATCAGTGTAGCTGGATTTGAGGCGTTCGCAGACATGTATGAGTCTGATCCTTCGTTTGGGAAGATATTTATGGAGGTAACTTCTGGTCAGCACCATGATTTTATTCTTCATAATGGTTATTTGTTTCGGGGGCAGCGGTTGTGTGTTCCAGACTGTTCCTTGCGACATCAGATTATCAGTGAGCTCCACAATGAAGGACACTTTGGCCGAGACAAGACGTTGGCTCTTGTATCTGCTGACTTTTACTGGCCAAAGTTGAGTAGTGACGTGGCCCATTATGTGGATTGGTGCTATGTTTTCCAGCGTTCGAAGGGAGTTCTCACTAATGCAGGTCTTTATACTCCATTACTTGTCCCTGAAGCTCCTTGGTTTGATGTTAGCATGGATTTTGTGCTTGGCTTACCCCGCACGCAAAGGGCGGCAGATTCTGTTCTTGTAGTTGTTGACGGGTTTTCCAAGATGGGACATTTTGTACCATGCAGGAAAACTATGGATGTTGTGCGATTGCTCACCTTTATTTCAGGGAGATTGTGCGGTTGCATGGACTTCCTCGTTCCATCACCTCAGACCGTGACACGAAGTTCATGAGCCAATTCTGGAAGAGTCTGTGGGAGAAGATGGGAACTCAATTGAACTTCAGTAGCGCCTATCATCCTCAGATAGATGGTCAAACAGAAGTGGTGAATCGCAGTTTGGGAAACCTTCTCCGATGTTTGGCAGGATCTAAACCGAAGTAGTGGGACTTATCACTTCCTCAAGCAGAGTTTGCCTACAACAGATCGACGAGTAGTACCACTGGCTTGAGTCCATTTCAGTTTGTCAATAGTCAAAATCCATCAGGTGTGTTGGACTTAGCCCCTATTCCGCGTGTGGGCCGCATTCATCCTAAGGCCGAGGATATGGCAAAACACTTGAGAGGTATTCATGACCAGGTGAAGAGCAAGATTGAGGAGAATAACAGCAAGTACAAGGCTCGGGGGGACAAGCATCGTCATGAGGTACTATTTGATGTTGGTGATTTTGTATGGGCTGTATTGAGTCGTGATCGTTTCCCTGTTAGCGAGTACAATAAGCTGAAGGATCGGAAGATTGGGCCTTGTGAGATCGTGCAGAAGATCAATGATAATGCTTACAGGTTGAGGCTTCCCAGTCACCTGAAGACCTCGGACGTGTTCAACGTGAAGCATCTCACTCCTTGCTTTGTGGATTCTGAAGACATTGCTGTGAACTCGAGGACGAGTTCTTTCCAACCCGGGGAGACTGATGCATGGGCAGACGATCCAGATGAAGCTGAACTGTCAGATGCGACTAATTTGGCGATTCTCTACCATGAAATGGAAGATAAGCACAAGGGACGGAGGAAATTGCAGCTTTTGTGTCGCCGCACTGTTCGGGCCATAACTTTTGCTACGGGTATCAGAATGACGCGAGCCACCCCAATTCGGAAAGCTCTCTTCATCCCAAAATTCCGCTGTTTGACCTATCAAACGAGCGTTTTTAGTTATTTTTTACTATTTTTGGTAACATTTTCATTGCTTATTAGGACCTCAGTTTGAAACCGTTTTGGGTCTAACTTTCACGTACGTGTTTCTTTCAATAAGGCCAAACTGTTGGGCCAATTTCGGGATTTTGCCATTTTTGGCATATTTTATTATTTCAGCTATATATGCCCGACTTGTGGGCATAATTGAGCAGTTTTTTGAGTTATTGATATTTTCTTCGAACCCTAGAGAGCCTCTCTACTGGTTTATGCCCTTTTATTCGTTGTTCTGATGCGTTTGATCCCTCGCCTCGATTCAATTCGGCGTCACTAATGTGTTCATCAAATTCAAATTGTTCATTGAAAAATTACTTAACTCTTTTATCAAAATCATACGAACTGATGGTGGTGGATAAGTTACTTCCTTTCTCTTTCAAAAAGTGTTAACTGATAGTGGCATTATTCAACAAAAATCTTGCCCTCATACTCCCCAACAAAATGGGGTTGCTGAAAGGAAACACCGGCATATTACTGAAACTGCTGTTACATTGCTGCAAAATGCTTCTCTTCCTAAAATTTTCCGGTATCATGCAATTGCTACTGCAACTTACTTAATCAACAGACTACCTAGTTCAAACACTTCAAATAAATCTCATTTTGAATTAATTTTTTAAACTAAAACCTGATTATTCTCATCTTAAAGTCTTTGGCTGTCTATGTTATCCCTATTTCAGACCTTATATGTCCTCAAAATTAGATCCTAAAACCAAAAAATGTGTTTTCCTTGGTTATGTTGATGGTTACAAAGGATATTTATGCTTAGATCGTACTGCACATAAGTTTTTTATTAGTCATGATGTTATTTTTGACGAGTTTACATTTCCTTATGCAAATTCAACAACTTCAGACACTACTGATTTACATCCTGCCTCTGTGATTGCTGGACAACAACCCATAACAGCTTCTTTTGATCCTCATAGCATTGCACCTCCCTTATACATGCAACAATTTGAGGATTAAGATACACATACTACACTTGATCACCATAATGTTGCACCTCCCATATATGTGCAACCACAAGGCTTCTCTGAGGACGATGAAAGAGACCTGCAGCATGCTGCTACTGGTGTTCTTCCTGATCCCAGTACTACTGCGCCCCCCTTAGCTTCTGAACAACAAACACCCAGTTTCAGTACAGGCTTGGAAAATTCTCCGAGCCCAGTGATGAAAAATCCCCCACCCCAACCCTCTCACCATATGTAGACTCATAGTAAGTCTGGAATTAGTAAGAAAAAGCAACTGTATCACACTTCTACTTCTTCCCCTCTTCATGTTGGGTTCACCGTCACTTCACCCACTGCACAAAATGATCCTCTTTCCTATTCTGAGGCTTCAAAATCTTCTTAGTGGCAAAAAGCAATGGCTGAGGAATTTTTGAGCCTGAAACAGCAACAGACTTGGTCTTTGGTGCCTTTAACACCAAACACAAATGTCTTTGGGAACAAATGGGTTTTCAAAACTAAGTATAATCCTAACGGCACAATTTCTCGCCATAAAGCTCGTCTTGTGGCAAAAGGATTTCACCAAACCCATGGTCTAAGACTATGACGAAACTTTTAGCCCTGTGGTTAAACAAGCCACAGTTCGTACGATCTTGGCATTAGCCGCTAATTTTTCTTGGTCTTTGCAACAATTAGACTTCAGAAATGCATTTCTTCATGGGTTTCTTCGTGAAACTGTTTACATGAAACAACCTGCTGGGTTTGTTGATCCAAAGTTTCCCAAACATGTGTGTCTACTTCACAAGTCGATATACAGTTTAAAACAAGCTCCTAGGTCTTGGTTTGAACGCTTTACTACTTATTTGCTATCATTAGGCTTCAAATCCGCTCATTCTGATTCTTCACTTTTTCTTAGACACAATATTAACCGCCCAACTGTTTTACTGATTTATGTTGACGATATTATAGTTACGGGTAATGATACTTCTTATGTATACACTCTTGTTTCCTTACTGAACAAAGAGTTTCAAATGACAAATTTAGGCCCTCTAACATATTTTTTAGGCCTACAAATTTTTCGCAACAAACCTGGTATCACTATTACTCAGGAAAAATACACTACTAATCTCATTGCCATATTTAAAATGACCACCTCTAAGCCATGTTCAACACCCACTACAACAAATATGACCTTTGTTGACAGTTTTTTTGTCGACAGCCGGTTTTATGTAGCTAGTTGTGCGATTAATCAACAATATTTGTGTCTGTCGATGCATATGATATTTTTTGTCGACCTTTTGGTTTTTATTTTACTCTACCCAAAAATTTGGTCAATATATTGTAACTATTTATTTAATTTTGACAACTACTTATATGGTGACATACCCAATTGTCAACTCCTGCTAAAAAGTGAATAAAAAATTGGAGGGTAAACAATTGGTGTTTCCCACAATTTCAAATTCTAAGAGGGAATTGAAAAAATATCGAATTCCTCCAGGACCTTTTCTTCTTCCGGAAGCCCTTGCCTCGATTTCTTCTTCCACGTCGTGCCCAACACTCCCCCTGAATCGCTGACTCAGCGTCTCCAATCCGCCTGGAACCACGACGCCTTGACCGCCCTGAAACTAGTTTGTAACCTCCGCGGCGTTCGAGGCACCGGGAAATCGGACAAGGAGGGGTACTACACTGCCTCTCTCTGGCTCCACAAGCACCACCCAAAAACCCTAGCCTGGAATGTCGATTCTCTCGCTGAGTTTGGGTATATCAAGGACTTGCCGGAGATTCTCTACCGCCTTCTCCAGGGCCCTGACGTCCGCAAGAAGGCCAAGGAGAATCGCTCGCCGCGGAGAAAGAAGACAACTAGCACCACCAAAATCAAAGCTCGCGTCCCCAGAAGACGGCCGCCGTATAACGTGCGACGAGCGCCGTTGCCGTTTAGTACGAGACGAGCGCCGTTCGGTAGAGGTCAGGTGGTCAACAAAGAGGATGAAAAGAGAAAGACGATAAAGAAGAGACAGAGTAAGCCGGCGGAGGCTAGGGTTTTGGCGGATCTGGAGAAGGGGCAGAGGGAGAAGATGAAGGCGAGGAAGAACAAGGAGGCCAAGAAGATCGCCGCCTCCAAGGCCGCCTACAAGAGGTATAGCCGATACCCCGATTACCTCTTCCTCTTCGATCGGGTCTCTGATCTCTTCTCCGATTGCCTCAAATCCGACATGGAGAGCTTCAATTCCGGCCATCTCAACAAAATCAGCCTCGCCGCCAAGTGGTGTCCATCTCTCGATTCGTTGTTCGATCGCTACACTCTCCTCTGCGAGAGCATCGCGAGGAAGTTGTTCCCTCGTGAGGGAAACCCAGAATATGAAGCGATTGAAGAAGCTCACTATGCTTATCGTGTTCTTGATCGCCTCCGGACGGAGGTTCTGGTCCCTCTCCGCAAGGCTCTGGAGTTGCCGGAGGTCTACATCGGAGCTAATAAGGATGAAGATGCAAAACTATTGGTGGTTTCAATAGGGAAGCTCATCACTGATTTTCACAATGGAGGAGGTGCTGGTGGTTCTGCTGCAGCAGGTGGTGAGGATGCTCTTGATGATGATGATGTGGGTGTTGCTGTTGAATTCGAAGAGAATGAAGATGATGAGGAAGAGGGTGACCTTGATATGGTGCAGGAGGATGACGAAGAGGAAGACGATGTAAAGGATAGGCATGGTTATCGAGGGATGCAGATGGGTGGTGGGATTGAAGATGATGACACAGAGGAAGCCAGTGAAGGTATGACCCTTAATGTTCAAGATATCGCTGCTTATTGGCTTCAAAGGAAAATCTCCCAAGCATATGAGCAGCAGATTGACCCACAGCAGAGTCAGAAGCTTGCGGAGGAGGTACTTAAAATTCTAGCTGAAGGTGATGACCATGAGGTTGAAACTAAGTTGTTGGTTCATCTTGAATTTGATAAGTTTAGCCTTATCAAGTACCTGTTGCGGAATAGATTGAAGATAGTGTGGTGTACCCGTCTAGCTAGGGCCGATGATCAGGAGAACAGGAAGACAATTGAAGAAGAAATGTTAGGATCATTCACTTTTACTTTTCTTCTTCTATTTACATTGGCTGACATTTTTAATGCAAACTCTGAATTTTATGTTTTAATGCAGAACTCTGCATTTTCTTTTCGGCATATCTCACATAGTCTGTTTTATCCTCATTAGTTCAGCAGCAATCAACGCCACAGAGTCATCTCTCAATCCCTGAACGGTATGCGATTTCTTTTCTCTATTCTCTAGCAAATCATTCTATTTTGTAATTTCATTCCCAGTTTAAAGTTATCTGCCTTGCATTGGTAGCATATCATAATTTATTTTCGAATTTTAACTTTTTTGACTTGCGAGGCAGCAAATCTTTCTCATTTGTAATTTGTTTCTGAATTTTTAATTGACTGCCTGCTTTCACATGCTTCTGATAAGCACTCTTCGTTAGCTTCGTCTAAGTCTCTCCTCTGCTACAACTTGGGGTATGATGTTGTTGTTTAGCTTGAAATTATGATTTTTAAGGGTATGTTTTTATTGATATAGGTCTGCTAAAGAGCTGATTAGCAATTTCTACAGGTAGCTCCAAGCTATCTAGATCTGAAATTGCAGGTAATTTCAATTTTACTCTGTTAGTTTTTTGAGTTCAATAGCCCTAAGCTATCTGTAAACTTATTTTCTGATGTGCACACTTGATTTCGTGTAAGCCCTAATCGTTCTATCTACAAGATCGAGAAGATTCGGATGTCTACAATCCTGTTTCTAGTTGACTACTAGCGTATTTCAATCTCCATGTTCTCCAAAGTGAATCTATCATTGGCATAAGGATATGACATCCACCTAAATTGAATTGTTGATGGCCTCCATAGCACAATTATATGAAACTGTTTCTGAAACGAAGAGAAGTCATTGGTACATTCACTTTTGATCCAATCAATTTGATAGTGTCAATGTAGTAGTATCCCCTCCATTGTCCCTTGGATTTCTTAGTAGGCATGGATAGGCATTTGAGTTGTCTGTTAACAGTGACGTTGCTGGGTTGCGCACTTCATGAATAATGCTCTTTTATTAACCATTGTGATCTTACCTTGCTATAATGACTATTGTATCCTAATACAAAACTGAGGTAAATATTAAGTGATCTTTGTACAGGGAAAGAGACTTTGTTCTTCTAATACAAAGCTTGTTCAATTCTAATATCAGTGGTACTCTACAATGCATTAGGGAATTTATGTTAAGGTAATGTTGGAATTAATTTTGTATAGACTTCTATGATGTGCCCACCCCCTCAGTTTGGTTATCTGTAAAGGTCTCTCGTGGATATCATACTTGGTATTTATAATGGTACTCAAAAAATAATAATCGAGAGAAGAGAACTTTTGAATTCAGTGCACCCCAGAGTCCAGAATAGTCAGTATGGACTCCCGCTCAGTACTTTTGTGCAACTTGCACCACTCTTTTTGAAACCAAGTTATATATCTTAAAATCTTTTAGGATCCTGTTTCATGTTCAAGTGCATTTCCTTTCGTGTATCCGGATATGGTAATAGTCAATTTTTTGTACAGATCCACAGTGAAGGATATTTTTTGCAGTTGGGTGCTAAAGATGCTCTATTAAATTCTCTTTTGGTACACATCCATAGCTTCTCTGTCGCACTCCTGTTGTTCTTGAGTTTCTACTGCAGCAAATTGAAGGTGGACTTGATGGAAGCATTAAACATGAGAGGAACATAAAAATATTGTGTTGCTTGCTGAGTTGGGTAAGATCAATAAATAATGAATGAATTAGAAAATATATTTGACTGTTTCTCTTATCTAGGCAGACGCCTATACTCTATTTGCTTATGTTATAAGAGTGTTTTAAAGTATAATTACTTGTTTGACACCCCTTATCTAATTCTTGTCCATCTTCATTTAGGTTCGAGCTGGGTGCTTATCAGAGGTGCCCCCAGCTCATTACCATCCACTACTCAATTTTGTATTCAATTCCCTGCAGGTAATATTTGTAGACAAACCATTAACCATTCAACCACAATCTTATGATTCTTTTTTCATTGTTTGTAGGTTTTAGCGTCGCTTGCATAGGTTCAGGGCATCGAAGGACCCACTGGCCGGTGATTCTGGACAGTTCATGATATAACACGTTGTAGCTGTTTTAATTCTGGGCACTTGATACCTCTAGATGTAATAGTTTTTGAACTTTGAAACACAAGCTACTTGTTTTGTTAACTTAATACTGTTTTGATTTGTACGACTCTTGAATTAGAGTGACCGTACTGGACGGTCACTAACACGGCTAAGGATGCATACTTATTAAAAAAATCCCACTGTTGAAGGGTGGATCTTGGATTTCAGCACAGTTTTGCATGTATGTTTGAGTATGTTTAGATTTTGGGTGCATATATTGTTGATCATGGATTTCAGCACAGATCTGCATATATGTAAAAATCTCCATTATTTTTTTTATTTGGTCGTGATACAGGCGACAAACATGTGTGTAGTTAGGAAGATGTAATAGTGAGAAACATATCTACTGGTGACAAATATTTTTGTCACTTATCTACATAAACTACTAAATTTACTTGTCGGTAGTTGTACTAGCGACAGAAAAGGTTTGTTGTTAGATTTAAACTGTCGACAAAAACTGATGTCGCCTTTTTTTTTCTGCCGACGTAATTGAGGTTTGTCGGCTTTAATACTAACGACCGAGTTGTAGTGACCATTTCTCGTCAAAAAATTATTTGTCGATAGAATTTCTACTGACATATTTGGCCTTTCTAGCGACAAATTTTGCTGTCAACGGAGACAAAATTTGTTGTAGTGACCTTTGGCTTGTGGGGTGAAATATCATCTCACTCAAGGCACTCTATTAACAAGAACCCACTGTCTTTCGCCAATTATTAGGCGGCTTGCAATATTTAACTTTCACCAGACCTTGCGGTACACCACTTGTTCCAATTTATGCACTACCCCACTGACATACATCTTAGAGGTGCAAACGTATTCTACGTTACTTAAATGGTACAAAATCACATGGTTTATATTGTTCTGCTAATTCCTTACTGTTGGAATAGATGCCCTAGAGGCAATCTAGTTTAGTATGAATTTGTATATGGCTAGAAAATTCATTTATTATTTATTGGATATTTAATATAATGAAGTCCTTAGATTTACAATCGTGTTGTTTATCTTAAATATCCCTAGTCAAGTATAATGATTAATGGGACAATCATCTATAGACTAGTATGGGGTTGGATTGATATGGAGATATCACGATCCAACACATAGGTGTGCATTACGGAATGTTGCACTGGATTGACCCATCACCGAGAAGGCTACATACATGTTATGTTGAGTCAAAAGTGCTTCTCGGGTACAATGGTATTGTCATCCTTAGACTTGAAGTCACTAGATATTCTAGTTGTGGATCATTGTGATCTTGGTAGCGTTAAACGCTACACCGTGACTGGGTAGTTATAAAGGCGTGTACTGGATACAATGAGAAGCAAGCTTAGAGATCGTAGTGGACGTAGAGAGGATTTGCCCCTCCCACATAACGGGAGAAAATATTCTAGGCCACTCGAAGGATAGTGCTTATAGAATGTCTGGCCAGACTCAAATAAATCAATATGGGATATTGATGTTATTTGCATGAATAAGGCTATTCCATGGATCGAGAAACTAGGGATTAGATATACGAGTGTGACTTGTATGTCTCGTGTCCAATCCGGATATGGAGACAAAGGGATGAGACAATTACTTGTACAAGGTTGTCTAGATGACTGTTCTATTAGTTGGCTAGAATGGATGTTTTGCTAGAAACCGCTCCATATTAGCAAATAGTTGCTACCAACTAGATAGAACCTATGGGGTCACACACTATATAGAGTTGTACTAGATTTGGAATTAATTAATTGGATTAATTAATTAGAAGGATCACTTTGCAAACCCTTGCAAACTTAGTAGGGACTAATTTGCAAGGAAGGGACTAAATTGAATTCTAGTTGGACTAGAATAAGTCCTTTAGGTAGTTAACAAGGAGTTGTTGGACTATATAAAGGACCCTCCTTCCTTCCTTCCTCATAACTTATGCTCATTAGTGATCATAACAAGAGTGGGAGAGAACAAAGGAGAGAGAGAGCAAGCAACAAGGAGCCGACGCCGCCCCTTGCCGCCGCCCCCTCACCCCGTCGGCCAAAAGAGGGCCGAGCCCCTCTTTTGTCTCGTTTTGCGTGATTCCTTCACCCTCCTCTCATTCCGGGCTAGCACCAAGGAGTTTAGGAGATCTAGGAGCAACTCTAGGCGTGGATCAACTGTAGAGAACGTGACACTATTCGCGTTTGAAGTCATCAAGGAGAACCCAAAGGTGTGTTTATGATTTCTTACCTTTACTATCGTTATGCATCTAGACTTGTGATCCTTGGAGGGTTTTGCATGGTTATTTGTTTGATTATGCTTCCGTTTGCGCGATCCATGAATCAAAACCCTACAGTGGTATCAGAGCCATAGGTCATAGAGCATAAAAGTAGTTTATGTGTTACATTCTTGTTGTTTTACACCTTAATTTGTTGATTATCGCGTAAAACAAGACAAATCAAGCATGGGATGCAATTTGTCAACAATTAATCATAACAAGACCCAATTTTTGCATTGGATGCATGAATTGGTGAGTTTGAGAAATTTTAGGATCTTAGATCTAGGGTTTGGGCATCCTTAAGGAAGAAGGAGTTCTCTCAAAACAAGGAAACAACCAAACTTGGGCTCCAAGTAAGGAGGTTGTTTTGGAAACAACCTCCATGAGGAGGTTCGGCCCCCTAGGGGACCGCCCCCTTGCTTGCCGCCCAAGCTAGGCCGCCCTAAGGGGCCGGGCGGCCCTAACCTGCGGGCCTAGCTTGCGGGTTTTGGGCCGGGCCGGCCCTAGGGCCTTATGGTTCACTTTGTTGGGCCCGGGCAATTGGATTGTTGGGCCCATGGACCGTTTTAACCCTAGAAATCCTAAAATTAATTAAAATTGACCAAGCGCGTTAAAATTGGATTTTTATCTGTTTATGTGCAAATCGCATGGTGATTGGATATGGCCTTAGGATGTGGTTTGATGTGGATGTTTAATTTTGTGGTTTGGTTTTACGGCCTGCGAGCTGATCAATTAATTGTAATAATTAATTAGGGTTTTATGGCCTGCGTGCCATTTTTTTTCTCAACTTGTGAGATTTATTTTATTTAGTATAGATATTAGCTAGTGCTAGATAAAGTAGATTGTTAGCCAAGATTGGAGAAAAGAAGCCCAAAGCCAAAGAAGCCACAAAAGATGGAGCATGGAGCATGGAGTATTCCACATGACTATGAAGGATGGACCAAAAGACCAAGACGCATGGAGATGTGTTTGCTTAGGGTTCATAGATAATTCCATTGGCTTGGAATTATCTTAGTCTAGAAAAGGCCATATCCACATCACGTTTAATTTCTGTTTGTGGTTGTTTATTTATTGTCTTATTATTTGTGTGGTTGGTGTATGGATGATGCATGCAATTAGGATAATAAGATAATTAGACAACCCGGATCTATTATTTGGAGTTGTGCCCAAACTCAAATAGATAGAGTAGTTAATATTGATCAACAAAACAATTAAAATTGAATTGAAAATCCCTCAAAATTCAATATTGTGTTCTTGCCTTCTCGTTATTTAAACACTCATTATCATCATTATTTATCAAGTTCGTGCGTGCCAAAGCATGGCGACTTGGTTCATAATGATGGAATGCGATGGCACGTAACAATGTGCAATTGTTTAGATAAGAGGTTGAACACAACTAGGCTATTAATTTGATTAAGAAACCTAGAGGCAATCAATTGGGATTATCCATATGGATGGATAAATAAGGAGTTATTTGCCCGGTTGAACCAAGAGTTGCATATGGGATGCAATTGGAATTGTTCCTACCTAGAAGTAGTCGAATTATGGGTGACTTGCCAAAGCAAGCTCATAAGGAGATGAAAAGATGGATCTTGGCCCACTAGAAAATATAATGATATTTTCCGCATTAATATCTTGAGGGTTATTAATCCGTAGAAAAATAGTGGGAGCTATATTTAATAAACTAGCCATTATTAAATATAGTCAAAAATTCACAAATACTAAAACTTGCGTATTTTCCTTTTGTAGAATTCCAAATGGCAAACAACTCATCGAGTTCACAACATTCCCTACGATCTGTCCTTGAGAAGGACAAGCTCTCTGGAACCAACTTTCTTGATTGGTACAGAAACTTGAGAATTGTTCTCAAGCAAGAGAAGAAACTGTACGCAATAGAGGAGCATGTTCCAGAAGGTCCAGAGAACCAGACACCTGTTGCCTTAAAGGCGTATCAAAAGCGTGTTGATGACGCTAATGATGCGGCCTGCCTAATGCTTTGCACCATGACCTCTGAGCTTCAAAAGCAACATGAGAACATGAATGCTGTTGATATGATCGAACATTTAAAGCAGCTCTTCCAAGAGCAGGCGAGGGTAGAGAGGTATGAGGTCTCAAAGGCACTGTTCAAATGTCATCTGGCAGAAGGGAACCCGGTGGGACCCCATGTACTCCGAATGATCGGGTACTTGGAGAATCTCGCCCGGCTTGGGTTCCCGGTCGGCCAAGAGTTGGCAACCGATCTCGTGTTGCAATCGTTGCCCGAGAGTTATGGACAGTTCATTATGAACTATAACATGAACGAGATCGTTAAACCACTGCCAGATTTGCTCAACATGTTGAGGACGGCTGAACAGAGCATCAACAAGGGTAAGGGCAAGGCCATTATGATGGTGCATAATGGAAAGGGCAAAAAGTTTGCCTCTTCCTCCAAGGGCAAAGGCAAGTCAGTTGCCAAGTCCAAGGAACAAGCCCTTAAGCCTGTTGGTGGCATTGCCAAGGTCGTGACTAAGGGTGAATGTCACTACTGCAGTCAGCCTGGACACTGGAGGAGGAACTGCCCAAAATATCTGGAGGACAAGAGGCTTGGAATAGTGATTCCACCACCACCAGGTATTTTTGTTGTAGATGTCAATTTAATTGTCTCTACATCTTGGGTATTAGATACTGGATGTGGATCACATATTTGTCGAAATATGCAGGATCTAAAGAGAAGTAAAAGATTGGCTAAAGGGGAGGTAGATTTGCGCGTTGGGAATGGGGCAAAGGTTGTTGCGTTGGCCATAGGCGTGTGCGAGCTATCTCTGCCTTCAGGATTAGTTTTAGAATTAAATAATTGCTATTTTGTGCCTGCTATGAGCAGAAACATTATTTCTATTTCTTGTTTGGACAAGGAAGGTTTTATTATTTCAATAAAGAACAATTGTTGTTCCTTTTATTTGAATAATATTCACTATTTTAGTGCGCAATTATTTAATGGACTTTATGTCCTTGATCTAAGCAATCCTGTCTACAACATTAATACCAAGCGGATTAAAATAAATGATTTAAATCCTGCTTATTTATGGCATTGTCGTTTAGGCCACATAAATGAGAAACGTGTATCTAGACTCCATAAGGATGGATTACTAGACTCATTTGATTTTGAATCATATGAGACATGTGAGGCTTGTTTATTAGGAAAAATGACAAAGTCCCTTTCAATAAGAAAGGTGAGAGGACTAGTGAGCAATTGGCGCTCATACATACCGATGTGTGTGGGCCATTTGCCACGCCTGCCAGGGGTGGTTATGTCTACTTCATTACATTTACTGATGATTGCAGTAGATATGGATTTGTGTACCTTATGAGGGCAAAATCTGAATCCTTTGAAGTGTTCAAGGAATTCAAGAATGAAGTAGAGAAGCAACTTGGCAAAAGTATCAAGGCTCTACGATCGGATCGTGGAGGAGAATACTTGAGCCAAGAATTTGACGACTATCTTAGAGAGTCTGGGATCGTGTCCCAACTCACTCCACCCGGAACGCCACAATGGAATGGCGTGTCCGAGAGGAGGAATCGAACCCTATTAGATATGGTTCGGTCTATGATGTGTCAACCCGATCTTCCATTATCATTTTGGGGCTACGCTCTATTAAGTGCAGCTTTCACCATTAACCGTGTTCCATCTAAATCAGTCATGAAGACACCATATGAGATGTGGAGTGGGAGGCGTCCCACACTGTCGTTCATGAGGATTTGGGGCTGCGATGTCTATGTAAAACGTTTACAATCTGACAAGCTAGGGCCTAAATCGGATAAGTGTAAATTTGTGGGGTACCCTAAGGAAACTAAGGGATACTACTTCTACAATCCAACTGAGAACAAAGTGTTTGTTGCTCGGACCGGCGTGTTTCTAGAAAGAGAGTTTGTCTCTAAAGAAGCAAGTGGGAGGAATGTAGAACTTGAAGAAGTTCAAGAACCACAAATCACTGAACCGAGTATGGAACATGAACAGGAATCACAAGCAGTTGTGGATCCACCTGTTCAGGTAACACATGAGCTTCGTAGATCTAGTAGAGTGCGCCAGGAACCCGAGAGGTACGGACTTCTCGTGACTGATTCCGGTGACACGATGCTCATAGATGATGAGCCTACTACCTATGAGGAGGCCATGAGTGGCCCAGACTCGCAGAAGTGGCTTGAAGCCATGAGATCCGAGATGGAATCCATGTATACCAACAAAGTATGGACTTTGGTGGAACCACCTGATGGGGCGCGGCCCATAGGGTGCAAGTGGGTCTTCAAGAAGAAGATCGACATGGATGGTAATGTGATTACCTATAAGGGCCGACTAGTGGCTAAAGGATTCAGACAGATTCATGGTATTGACTATGATGAAACCTTTTCACCAGTCGCTATGACCAAATCCATCCGAATCCTACTTGCAATTGCAGCATACTATGACTATGAGATTTGGCAGATGGATGTCAAAACAGCATTCCTTTATGGGAATCTCCTCGAGGACGTGTATATGATACAGCCGGAGGGTTTTGAGGATCCAAAGCAAGCCAACAAAGTCTGTAAGCTGCAACGATCCATTTATGGATTGAAGCAAGCTTCTAGGAGTTGGAATCGACGTTTTGATGAAGTGGTCAAAGAGTTTGGCTTCATCAGAAACGAAGATGAGTCTTTTGTCTACAAGAAGGTTAGTGGGAGCTCTGTAGCTTTTCTGGTCTTGTATGTGGATGACATACTACTCATTGGAAACGACATTCCCATGCTGCAATCTGTGAAAGATTGGCTAGGAAAATGTTTCTCAATGAAGGACTTAGGGGAAGCAGCCTATATACTCGGTATAAAGATCTATAGAGATAGATCTAAGAGGTTGCTAGGCCTACGTCAAAGTACATATATTGACAAGGTGTTGAAACGGTTCAACATGCAAGATTCCAAGAAGGGATTCTTGCCCATGTCACATGGAATCACTCTTTCGAAGAGTGGTTGTCCTTCCAATGAGATTGAGAAGGAACGCATGAGTAGGATTCCCTATGCCTCGGCCATAGGATCCATCATGTACGTCATGTTATGTACTAGACCAGATGTGTCATATGCCTTGAGTATGACAAGCAGATACCAATCCAATCCGAGTGAGAGTCACTAGATTGCTGTCAAGAACATCCTAAAGTACTTGAGAAGAACTAAGGATGCTTTCTTGATGTTTGGCGGTGAGGAAGAGTTGCGTGTAAGGGGTTACACTGATGCGAGCTTCCAAACCGACAGAGATGACTTTAGATCACAGTCGGGATATGTGTTTTGCCTGAATGGAGCAGCGGTGAGCTGGAAGAGTTCCAAGCAAGAGACGGTAGCTGATTCTACAACAGAGGCTGAGTACATTGCTGCAAATGGCGCAGCAAAGGAGGCTGTTTGGATCAGAAAGTTTGTTTCTGAACTTGGTGTGGTCCCTAGCATTGCGGATCCAGTGGAGTTGTTCTGTGACAACACTGGGGCGATCGCGCAATCAAAGGAACCCAGATCGCACCAGAAGTTCAAGCACGTGCTCAGGAAGTTTCATCTGATTCGAGATATTATCGATAGAGGAGACGTTCGGATATGCAAGATTCCTACAGATGATAATCTGTCAGAACCGCTTACAAAGCCTCCCACGCAGTGGAAGCATGAAGGGCACACTAGGAGTATGGGCATACGAGATGCGCCAGATTGGCTCTAGTGCAAGTGGGAGACTGTTGGAATAGATGCCCTAGAGGCAATCTAGTTTAGTATGAATTTGTATATGGCTAGAAAATTCATTTATTATTTATTGGATATTTAATATAATGAAGTCCTTAGATTTACAATCGTGTTGTTTATCTTAAATATCCCTAGTCAAGTATAATGATTAATGGGACAATCATCTATAGACTAGTATGGGGTTGGATTGATATGGAGATATCACGATCCAACACTTAGGTGTGCATTACGGAATGTTGCACTGTATTGACCCATCACCGAGAAGGCTACATACATGTTATGTTGAGTCACAAGTGCTTCTCGGGTACAATGGTATTGTCATCCTTAGAATTGAAGTCACTAGATATTCTAGTTGTGGATCATTGTGATCTTGGTAGCGTTAAACGCTACACCGTGACTGGGTAGTTATAAAGGCGTGTACTGGATACAATGAGAAGCAAGCTTAGAGATCGTAGTGGACGTAGAGAGGATTTGCCCCTCCCACATAACGGGAGCAAATATCCTAGGCCACTCGAAGGATAGTGCTTATAGAATGTCTGGCCAGACTCAAATAAATCAATATGGGATATTGATGTTATTTGCATGAATAAGGCTATTCCATGGATCGAGAAACTAGGGATTGGATATACGAGTGTGACTTGTATGTCTCGTGTCCAATCCGGATATGGAGGCAAAGGGATGAGACAATTACTTGTACAAGGTTGTCTAGATGACTATTCTATTAGTTGGCTAGAATGGATGTTTTGCTAGAAACCGCTCCATATTAGCAAATAGTTGCTACCAACTAGATAGAACCTATGGGGTCACACGCTATATAGAGTTGTACTAGATTTGGAATTAATTAATTGGATTAATTAATTAGAAGGATCACTTTGCAAACCCTTGCAAACTTAGTAGGGACTAATTTGCAAGGAAGGGACTAAATTGAATTCTAGTTGGACTAGAATAAGTCCTTTAGGTAGTTAACAAGGAGTTGTTGGACTATATAAAGGACCCTCCTTCCTTCCTTCCTCATAACTTATGCTCATTAGTGATCATAACAAGAGTGCGAGAGAACAAAGGAGAGAGAGAGCAAGCAACAAGGAGCCGACGCCGCCCCTTGCCGCCGCCCCCTCACCCCGTCGGCCAAAAGAGGGCCGAGCCCCTCTTTTGTCTCGTTTTGCGTGATTCCTTCACCCTCCTCTCATTCCGGGCTAGCACCAAGGAGTTTAGGAGATCTAGGAGCAACTCTAGGCGTGGATCAACTATAGAGAACGTGACACTATTCGCGTTTGAAGTCATCAAGGAGAACCCAAAGGTGTGTTTATGATTTCTTACCTTTACTATCGTTATGCATCTAGACTTGTGATCCTTGGAGGGTTTTGCATGGTTATTTGTTTGACTATGCTTCCGTTTGCGCGATCCATGAATCAAAACCCTACACTTACCCATTAATATTTATTCTGACGCCGATTGGGCCGGTAACCCAACGGATCGTCGTAGTACAACCGGACTTCTTGTTCTTCTTGGGCCCAACCCTGTTCACTGGGCTTCCCAGAAACAGGCCACAGTAGCCCGCTCCTCCACAGAAGCGGAATACAGGGATTTAGCCACTGTTGATGCTGATTTGTCTTGGTTTAAGTTACTATTTTTTTATTTACGTATTCACATGTCTATAACTCCAAAAATTTGGACAGATAGCCAATCTACCTTGGCTCTTTCTGCAAATCCCCTATTTTACACACGTACCAAACACATCGAAATCGACTACCACTACGTGCGTGAAAAGGCTCTCAAAAAAGAACTTATAGTTTCTTTTGTTTCTTCTACAGGTCAGCTAGCAGATTTCTTCACCAAGGCTCTTCCTGCTCATCGATTTCATGCGCTCAAGTCTAAAATCATGTCGGTTTCACCACAATTATTTTAAGAGGGGGTAATAGCTGCTAAATAAAGATTGGGTCTCATCACCATTGGATCGGGCCTATTCTACTTCTAGTCAGTATGTTACATTGCGCAATATGTTTTGTGTATTGGCCTTTGTTATCAAGCCCATTCTTCTTCCCTGGTGTAATAACTTAGCCCAGCGTTATTAGGGTTAGTCTGAATTATTTCCTATCGTTGGATTGTAATCCAACGGTCATATTGAAGGTTCATTGTATAAATACTAGGGTTCAATATATCTGGTGATAATCATCTAATATACGAGACATTATTCTCGCCGTTTCATTTTCGTCTTCTCTCTTCTCTCTCTCTAACCCTAAACGCTTTGTCAATTAGTACTATATGATTTTTATGCACTTTGAGTTTGCATTTTTTCACTTGATGTATGAGATTCTTTTAAGAGATAAGATGGTTTGGTGGAGAAGGTACTGCAAAATTTGTGTTTTCTGGATACATTTCGAATGTGTTTTTTTAATTTTTGCAATAATTTTTGGCACTATGTGCTCACTTTTGAGGATGATGTATGTCGTTCTTTAATTTTTAAATTCATTACATGTTAGCAGATTTCCAATATGCTTGTTTATGAGTTTATTTTCAGTTACAGATCCGTTTGTTACGAGTACCTTCTGATACGATTGGATTTTTGTACTAGTAAAAAGCCTTGTTGTTACGATTTTTAGGCTATTGTTACCAAAAAAAAAAGATTGTATAAGAAGAATATAGTTACGCATATTTTGACATTTTATGACAAACACTTCATAGTCAGTTACGAGAAGGTCGTAATAAAATAGTAGCTTGAAATTGTTATCAATTTTTTATAACAGAACCCACGCTAATTTGTTACGAAGTCATCGTAAAAAATGTAAGAACTTTTGTTACAAGTCTCTTATTGGTAACTTTAATTTCTATCAACGGGCTTACCATTACGATTGTGTTATGAAAATAACTTGGTAGCTAAAGTCTTTTTGTTACAAACTTTGTTTCATTTGTTATGATAACTTGCTTAACAAATTCCTGAACTTGTTGTAGTGATGTAGCCGCCAATGAAGAGTAAAATTTAATCTACATTTACAAACATGACTATTGCAATAGATACATATTCCTATCTAGTTCATGACTATTTTGCAATTTGGTTTTGTAAATGAAGCCATGTCACTACAACAAATCCTGCCTCCGTTGACATCAAAAATTGTCGCTAGAAAGCCCAAATATGTCGGTAGAAATTCTTTCGACAAATTATTTTTGACGCGAAATTGTCACTACATATCGGTCGTTAGTATTAAAGCCGACAAACTCCAAGTATGTTGGCAGAAAAAAAAAGGGCGACATCAATTTCTGTCGACAGTTTAAATCTAACAACAAACGTTTTCTGTCACTAGTACAACTACCGACAAGTAATTTTAGTCGTTTATGTAGATAAGTGACAAAAGTATATGTCACCAGTTGATATGTTTCTCACTATTACATCTTCATGGTGACACACATGTTTGTCGCCTGTACCAAATAAAAAAATGGAATTTTTACATATATGCAGACATGCACCTAAAATTCAAACACTACTCATAAACATATATGCACAACTGTGCTCAAATCCAAGATCAACCCTCCAAAAGTGGGATTTTTACATTACAAACAAAAATAATACTGCATAATAAGTTTTTTGCATCCTTAAGCCGAGTGAATGACCGTCCACCAGTTCACTCTATTTAAAGAGTCGTACAAAGCAGAATTAAGTTAACAAAACAAGTAGTTTTCACTCTATTTAAAGAGTCGTACAAAACCAAAGTTCAAAAACTATGTCCAGAAAGAGGAATCAAGTGCCCAGAAAAGAGCTAGTGTTATATCATATGTGTCCAGAATCACCGGCCAGTACTTTGGCTCCTTCGATGCCCTGAACGTATCATAACAAGCGACGCTAAACCTGCAAACAATGAAAAAGGAATCATAAGATAGTGACTGTGTGGTTTAACAACAATGAATATCGCCTACGATATACATTAACAAGCGACGCTAAACCTGCAAATAATGAAAAGAGGACTGCCAAGAAACCAAAAAATAATCAGCTTTCTACTCAAATAGAGAAATTTAAACTTCCCCTTTTGCTTGAACAGAACAAAACATTTATTGCAACTAGTTGGGGGCACGTGCTTTGCACGTGGGATTTTTTTTAAAATTACAATATGATTATCACTTCTATGTCAAAGTGGTATGTAATAAAAATGAAAAGACATGTATTGGAAGTGTTTTACCATGGTGTTTGATCTTGAAGTTTTCTTAAGCTGCAAATCCAGTCTGCTATGTAAATGGCCATTCAAATAGTTTCTTAGCCTAGCCTAGGAGTGTTCGTTAGAAATCATCAACGCATTGAGTCAGTTGATGTCACCAAAAACATGTTTAACCTTCAATCAATGAAGATCTACACATATACTTTCAAAAAAAAATAGTACCCGTATGTAAACTTTCAGAATGGTACTTTTTAGTTTACCTATAGAACTGATAGCTCCCTTCTTATACATGCATCCTTGCCCACCCAGCTGTTAGATGGCATGGGTTTCCTGAGTCTTAATATCCGTTTTTTCATGTGTTTATTCTAAATCTTTGGCTTTTTTAAGTGCTTTCCTTCTTGTATGTACAATAATCATAGGCCGGTACTAATTGCATTGGATATTTCATCACTTCTTTGAGTACTGTTTAATTGAACTTCACAAATTCAAAGCACTAAAACTCTACCAAGTATGTGAACCCTAATAATGAATGAGAAAGATTGAATATAAATGTGTCTCTAGGAAATATCCGGGTACTAATCAGAGGTTCTTCAAAGGTACTTCTCAAATTAAATAAATAAAGCCTTTAAGAGATAAAAAGATCAAACGAAAACCAATGACTATGTATCTTAACATGCAGTGGCATGTGCATTGTCCCTTCAATTCCAGAGCTTACTGCACTAATCCTTGGCTTGATTACCTTCAGCAGTACATCTCTCACCATCCACTCACCAACACACATGCACGCAGGCGCACACACGTATTTCTACATTTTCATGATATACCAAAAGTTCAACTTCATAATATCAGATAAAGATGTGTCTTTAACCAGATAAAAATAAGACTTAATAACGGAAGCAAAGTGCAGTCACACTGCCACAATGAGCTCTACTCAGAACACGAGACATTAATAACGAGATGAGTTTTACTACCTGCATGCAATGACCCGATCAACTGTAGTCCATTCAGGTCGAACTTCCATGAATCCACCTTCAGGATTGTTAGTTGATGACTTTGACGATTATGGAAATCTCCAAGCGACGGCGTGCTTTGTATGCTTCTATGAACTCTTTTCTTTGGCATGGTATCCTAATATATAATGAATGGAAGATGAGAAAACCGAAATAATATATAAATTGAATGCTTCATGGTGCAACAATATCAATAAAACGTAATTAGTTCAAAACCACAGGTCACAGGACTACCATTTGCAGTGAAGGTTAGACGATCCTTTCCAATTCACAAGATATTGTTTCACAGATATCTGATTTGAACCCATCTTGGAGGCATCACTATCATCAGCAATAGTGGACCGCATTCATAGTCCAAAATCTTGTCAATATTATTCAGAGGACTAACCTGCAAAGATAAAGATACGTCGAACTAAGCAGGGACGGCCTATGATAGCACATAAAAGCGTCAAACAAGCTAAATGAAGACATTATAGAAGCATACACATTCAGGGAAACTCCAGTTGCTAGGCAGAGGTGCTATCACAGGACAAAGTAAGAGCCTTCCATCCTTGCCGCATGCTTGACAATAACCTTCTTTCTATATACAGGATAAATAATAGCAAAGTAAATATTCCATTAGGTACATTGCATTCCATAAGTATTGTTTAACATGCAACTAAACTGAACAACTGAAAATCAACTGTATCAACAAAACCCCCAAAATTACTACAGTACTTAGTCCGACAAAGCCGCAAAAAATATCTCAAAGAAGAAGCTGCAATTTTTAATGAGATCAAGAACTCCTGCCAGCACACTTACGAAGCGAACCATAAGCTATTTAATGATCTACCATTTTTCACCAAAATATATCGGAATTGCAAAATTAACGCGTTCAAGTATCTTCACATTAAAGCCATTCATGTCAGCTTCTTCTACTTCATCTAGATGTCAGCAACTGTATTGATAGTAAAAAAATATCAAACTAACGTGATTGCATAGTAACCTCTCTACAAATAGAGCTTCTACAAAGAGCCTCTTTCAGACATATACCTCTGAATGACACAAATTAGCCACTCAATGATGGAAAAAGAGTGTAACAGACAGAGAAGGATGAAGCAATGGGTACAATGTGGGCGTGAAACATGCCCGAAAAACAGTGCAGGAAATATCGAATTTTGTAGAAATATTCGTGCTAACTTTGCTCCAGAGTGGATACTCGCTATCTATACCAAACAAATGAAGCAACCAGTTCAAAGACAACCGCTTCAGCAAAAGCAGTAATAGACATAGCCAATACCAAAAGCACATAGACCAAATTTAACGACAAATTAGAATCTAGTTTCTAAAGAAAATATTTCAAAAGAAGTAGAAGGAGAATATTGCAAGTACAAAAATATCTTCTCTTTCATCTTATAATTTTATTTCAGTTCCAAGAAGCCAAAATCAACCCTCCTGACCTTAATCTATGCAATATAGTTTCAGTTAGCCAATGTCCAATGTCTCAGTTACCACTAATTAGGCATCATGTACAGCTCTATGTTTCGGTAATTGACTAATTAAGTAGTACCAAAATAACTTCAAAGCTAAGTAGAGAATAGAGTAGACAATGGCCCTGTTTGGATAACATGGTTGGGCGTGTTTGGTTAACCAAACCAGGTGGATGTTTGGATTTGGTGGTTTTGATTTTGAGGTTTTGACTTTTATGTGAGTAGAAAAATGAGTGGAATGTGGGTCCTACAAATTTTGGGTTAAAGTTTGGTTAACTTTTTGTGCAGGTTAACAAAACCCTGATATCCAAACAGGGCCAATGTAAATACAAAGCTATATACTTGTTAAGAAGTAACATTGAACATATTTAATGACAACCAGGGCACAACTTATCACATGAGAAACACGAATTGTGAAACCATAGTGAAACTCCTTTATCGTGTCAATTTTTTTTATCCCTAGTTCTTTACTTAGTAGAACCTCCGTACCCTTAATTCAACAAATCAAGACCTTACTCCATCTATTCGGCAATATTAGTTGTGTTGTTAATAAAAAAAACCAACCACTAACCTCAAGTGCCCATTCCAAAGTCCTAGAGAATCATTTTCAGGATCGCCAAGTATGATATCAACACCTTTGAGCTCAAAGAGCAGAGGGCTTGACTGTCAAAGTCAAAAGAAAAAAATGTCAAATTTATTAACTTTATTACGGTGAAACAAAAATAATGCAAGCAATTTCAACCTATCAATCTGGATTGAAACATGGATAGAGAGGAAGATTTTCCTCAAGCTTGGGTTTATGATCTGCAAACCACATGAGGAGGCTAAAAGCTTGAGCCAGCTACTCGCCATTGAAATCAGTAAACATAACATATTGAGAGAAGGGTCCGGGCGCATACCTTCGTGCAGGGTCGGACGACTAGAAAACTTCCCCAAGGGTTTTTTAGGGTCATTATTGATTACAAAACCCTAAACGTAAAATTGAATAAAATCTTTTGATTACATAGGTAGGGAGAGCAAGCAGAGAAGAGGCCTCCTAACCTCTATTGTTGCTGGGTGTTGTCTTTGACGTAGCCGTCGCACAAAAACTATCTCGGGTACAGAGAGAGGACAATACTTAAAATAAAAAACTACTGGTATCTCCAATTTCGATTTACCTGATACAAAGAGACAAGCTGGTACTAGAAAGGGTTGGTACAAACTAAAACCAACTGATTTGAAATCCAATCGTTACCAATACTCAAAAATCAACCAGTACCAAAATTTAATCAATATAAGACCCTAATTTTATAACTATTTTGAGGAACCCCTTTACCAATAGTCAGTCTATCAACGAGAACTTAGAAACAATTGAACCAACCCATCCCAAATTGGAATTGACAAAATAAAAACAAAAATCAAATCGCAAACGAACCCGGCCACAAAGCGTACTTGGAGATAGATAGGTCCTGATTGAGAAATTCGAAGCGTACCTAGAGCAAGGTCTCGATTTGAAACAAAAAGAAGCGAGATGCACAGAAGCGGGGAAGGTCATATTTGTTGTAGTGGAAGAAGATGAAAACCCTAGAACATCGTCAGACAAAATCATCAAAAATCATCAGACTCTCACACATCATTAGACAAAATCATCAGACTCTCACACATCATCAGGCAAAATTATCTGAAATCAAAAGATCAACCGGAAGAAGAAGAAGAAGATGAAAGAGGCGATTCCAGATGAAAGAGTCCCATACCTGAAATAGATTGAAGAGGCGTTCACAGTATCGCCGGCGCACAGGACTCCATCGATCGAAGATGGGATCGCCGGTTGAAGGAATTGAAGATGGGATCGCCGGCGCAGAGGGTTTGGATTTCGGAGAGTCGTATGAGTGTGAGAGATTGTGATGAGTGTGAGAGTCTTCTCGTCATAGTAGGAATTAATTTTTTATTCCCTCCTTACAATTCGAGAGTGCGGGAAACACCAATTTTTAACCCTTTAACTTTTTTTTTACAGGAGTTGACAATTTGGTATGTCACCATATAATTAATTGTCAAAGTTAAATAAATTGTCACAATCATTGACTAAACTTTTGGGTAGAATAAAAGAAAAACTAAAGGTCGACCAAAAAAAATAATGCATTGACAAAAAAAAAATTGTCGATTAATCGTGTAACTAGCAACATAAAATTGTGTGTCGACAAAAAGACTGTCAACAAAAGTCATATTTGTTGTAGTTTGTTATTATTATTGATTGGAATTATGACACTTTTTTCTTGAGCATGCGCTAGCAAAGAATTGACACAAAAGATATATGTGAACACAATGATAGTTCAAAAAGCTTAGCTAGAATTATGTATTCAAATAGGAGAGTAACGCACATAAAAATATATTTTTGAAATGGACAGACTCCATACAGTTGACATGATCTAGTTGATGAAAGAATCATTCAAGTTTATTTCACAAAACCAAAGCTGCAGTTCAAGCTTTCAAGCTGGTACTCACATTTTCACTCTAAAGTTTGAGTGCTTCAATGTAGTTAGAACGAGAATTTTGTTTAAAATGTTCCATTCTAAATCGTCTATGCTTCAATGTAGTTTAAATATGAGTATTCCGTCTAAAATGCTAATATGATGAAATATGTTTCATCTAGTCAAGTTGAATCCATTTTCAAATAATATAATTAGAGTTTTGAAATGTATAATGTTAAATAATGAAGCGTCCATAAATATAGGACATTCATATTCTAAAAAGATAATGTAACTTCCTATATGTTCTCATATCTGGCTCACCTTAGAGTTGTGGAATTGACATATCCCCAGCAATCTCACCTCATAGGAGTTTCCGTGTAGCAGTCTCACTTTATAAGGGTTAGTTCGCCCTTCACACATAGTTTAGGCCTCTTTAGATGAATATTGGAATCAAAGAATAACGTATTTATTGTGTTGCTCTATACAATTTTCATTTAATTACCCTCGTCCTAGAAATTGTCATGTCTTCAGTTGTTGAAAACTCATCGTGCAAGGCATAATAATTAATTGTGTGATGCCATTAAGTACACAGCATATTTTTTCAGACTTCAAGTATAACTATTTTTTAAGCCATTTTACAATCACTTGAATACAAAAGGCTTGAAAGGTGCTACCATACTAAATTTATGCAATCTAACCACACCTATGACTAAGTACATAGTAAGTACACATTAGCATGTCGAAATAGGTAAGATGGTCCACAATCTCCCACCCACGGTAAACCAATGTGACTTTGAGATCTAGAAATTTTATCTTGCTACATTATCGTATCATTTAAGTCTTTACTTTAGATGCCTAAAACATAAAAGAAAAATATTTACTGAAATTCCGATCCTTGATAGAAAACATGCTCCTTAAATCCACTTCAGATAAGGTTGACGTTACTATACCTAGAGTTTAAACCACTTGGATTAGTGAAATTGTAACACCCTGTGAAATTTGGGGTAACACGAGTTGATTATAGAAGGCCTGTTTTATGTACTTTTTAAGTTAAAACATAGGAATATCCTATCTTAGCACATTTAATTTTGATTTTATGTTAGCTATCTCTAATATAGTCAACTGACTTCTGGGGCAATTGTTTTTAAACTCTTCTTGCAATCAACTTGTTCTCATATCCTTTCCCATCGGATTCTTATTCCAGCCAATTTATGTTTCCCCTATTTCTATTGCATTATTATGTATCTCTGATATAAAAAATATGTATTAAATGTTTAAATCTTGAATTATTTTGATAAATGATATGTATTTAGTTGAACTTTATCACGAGGGTGACAAAGGAATGTAACTGTTATGTTGAATTGTTAGCGGTAAAACTTCACTTTGGAGTGCAAGTGTACAAGCGAATTAAGCTCTTTAGAAAGTTATAACATCCACAACAAGCTCTTACACAACAAGCATTTTGTAAGTAAAAGTAAAGCAAATATGAGAGAAAAGACACGAGGACGTCTCAGTTTCATTCTTTTTCCATATTATTCATGAATCCAAGGCACATGGTGTTCTAACTGTCAAGAAAAAAAATATAAAAAAGAAAAAAGAAAAAAAATGTACCTTTATTTTATAATAAAGTAAATGAAGCATTAATCCCCCTCTTGGCAAGAGACTAGAAAAGATTTGGAATCACCAAAATGTAGAGTGCTGCTGTTTTGATCACCCATTTAGGTAGTCTTTTGACTGCTGCGTTCGATATAACTCACTATCGGACGGTGAAACTTGATTAGCTGTCATTTTTTAATGCTGTCATTCGATACATATAAACAATAAGTTAATGAAGTCTAGAGATTACAGGGTGCGGAAAAAGGATTTGATTACTGCTGGAAAACATATGTTGTTCCCTTCACATGGACACTTAATTGAACATCTGGACTTCCCATCAGATTGGTCAAAGAGCAAAGATTTGCAATAGCTCTGAACCAAGACGACACTACTAGAGATTTTCATACAAATGCCATTGCCAAATCCAAAATATAAAATTAAAATCACAAGGATTATATCAAAATCATAGTTAGTAAAATACGGGACGGAAATAAATCGTGATACGGTACGTACGTGTATTATACGATTTTATCTTAAAAATACGTTAATAAAAATTCGGCTTAAAAATACGGAATTTGATTAATTCGAGTATTCTATACGTACGTGTATAATTCGTATACTAGTTATTCATTCGGAATTAAAAATACGGGTGCATTTCTTAGTATTTTAGCATATATAATGAGTTATTTGTTACCCACATTGCCATCTTTTTATATTTTTATCAAATATATAATTCGTAAATCATGTACTCATTTGTTTATCATTTTTCATAAATACACTATTTGCTCATGACTAACACATTACTCATGTAAAACTTTTATAAAAAAGTTACTGCGCATTCTCTAATCTTAAGCCTCAATTATTTTTGAAAATTAATAGTATAACACATAAGACTCAAGATGCATGCACATATATACGCATGCATATATATAGCTATTTCAAAATACTTTTAAATTTTTATAACAAATACTTGTAAATCTTTATACTAATATATATTTATAATAAAGAAAATATTATTCTTTACACTAATATTCTTTCAAAAAAATATTTATAATAAAGAAATTGTAAGAAAATATTTAATAATAACTAGTTACTATAACTTATAATATTTTGGATGACAATTTATTCGCTGCAATTTTGTATGGAAGAAGTTTTATTCGGTAGTATTATACGTTAAAACGTTAAATACGAGTATTAAACTTTTTTGGTCAAAAGTTCGAGTATTTTTCATTAGGTCCAGCAATAGTACGAAACACATAAGTATTTTTCATTTATACGTACGGACGGGTATTAAACGGAAAAATTCAGAGTATTTACTAACTAGGATCAAAATATGACCCAGTGAAGTAAAAACAAACAAACAAACAAACAAACAAACTGAAGTAGTAGTAAAAACAAATCTACCATTTGCCTCATAATCGACGCTGTGTGTTGTACCAGGAATTCATACACATGAATTCAAGAGTTTAAGCAGAGTAGTATCGAATAATTCACCAAAAATTGATAGCGAGATGCCGAGTCAATCGATTACTCATTCGATGGGTCTCTGTAAGCGAACTCTGTGATGATGAACAGGTCTGCGCATATGAGGTCTCGAAGGCAGTAGAGATCGCTGTAGAAACGACATTGTTGAAGAATCTAAGAGATGTGATTTCAGTCTAGAACATAAAGTTCCCAGGTAAACCCTTCATAGTAAATTTTCATTGCCAAAGCAGTTTTCTTGAAATTATTTCCCTATGATTTACTTAACGAATAAGCATCTTATGTGGCCCAGATCCTCTTCATGCTTGGTTTCGAGATACTTACACCAACGTGTTTCTTAGTAATCCCTGTGGCAATGAACGATGGCTAATTAACTTGGATTACAAATCTATGGTAACTAAGAATCACATGACTTGATAGATCAATCAAATATAAACTAAAATCACATATTCAATGAAACCCCTGTCATCTATACACATTAGAGACGACAATGCTCTTGAAAAACCTACACCCATCAACAATAGCCCTGAAAGCAATCATGAAAACAAACAAACTGAGTTTGATCAAGCAATTCCAACAAAACCTTAGGAACTTAGAAGCATCATAATATCTATCAGTGAAAAGGAAGCCGAATGTGAAGGACACTGCGTCTCCATCCTTGATGAGGCGTGTCTACAATATTTAAGGAGACTGTCTCGTGAGTTTCTTTTAGATGATCCTCTCTACCGTGTTAATAGAAGTACGAAAGTCTTTTTTATTAGGACTTTAGTGGTATTTTAGTGATCGGTATAACACGTTAGGAACTTGAGCATCTCCAACAATAAAATTACTATTTAGCTAAATTTTAACTAGTATGAACTCAAGTTAACATGACTTTTTATTGTTTGCTCCAATGGTGTTAGGTATTTTACATAAGTTTGTGAGTATTGAACTATAAATAAAATATTTTATTAAATTAAAGTTGGAGAGAGATAGACACAAAAAATTTAACTACCTACATTCTAGCTAGCTACTTATATTGAGTGGGATACATAATATGTAAAATGTTGAGTCATTTAGCTAGCCCATTGGAACACATTATTTCTTCCAGTTATGTAAATTATAACTAAACTAATTCTTTTACATAACCATTGGAGATGCTAAACCCCCTACAAACTTTTAAATAGTAGAGATAAATTTTAGAGAGGCACTTATGTAATAAAAGATCTTAGGAGTCACTTTTCTATTCTTCACTCTTTTAATATAGTAAAGATTAATTTTCTCAACTCTTAGTCCTACTACTTAAGTACTACTTCATACGCGATCCCAGAATCATTCAACTCTCAATTGAGCGAAGCAAACATGGCGAAACCATTAAATTTCGTCTTTGCTTTTCTGGTCCTTTGCATCCTGCAACTCTCTATTCTTTTACCAGCCAAAGGTTTCACCCGTAGATCTCATCCACCGTGACTCCCCTATCCCCACTCTACGACGCACCCAAAACCCGATCTGACCGCACAAGAAGTTCCGTCATTCGCTCCCGTTCCTGTGCTGCTTCCTAGAGACAATCGGTTTCAAAATCCAAACAAAATCTGCAGGCCCCTGCTGTTCATACAGAATTTGAAAACCTCATCAAATTGTCCATTGGAACACCGCCTTCTCTGGTCTATGCCATAATCTATACGGGCAGCGACCTATCATGAATACAATGTTCTCCTTGGACGTTACAAGCAAGATTACCCTTTATTTGATCCAAAGAAATCATCAACATATAAGCCAATCATATGCCCATCTGACAAATGCCAAGCCAGTAGAGTCGGCGCGATCTCTGCTTCTTGCTTTTCAAATAAAACTAGCTGCTCATACCAACAGCTTTACAGGGATGGCTCTTTTTCCTATGGAGAAGTCGCGTCTGAAACATTCACCTTCAGAACTACCTTGGTACCGAATTTAACTTTTGGTTGTGGACACAACGACGGCGGCTTCTTCAAGAGCGTAGGGACAAACATCATTGGCCTTGGATATGGTAAAAGAATCGTTTGCCAACCAATTGAGCGGTCCCACCAACGCGAAATTCTCCTATTGTTTCACCAAATTTATCCCCGAATCTAATACGACGACATGAAAAATTAGCTTTGGTGACGACGTTGTTGTGTCGGGACCCTGGGTTGTTTCTAATCCGATAGTACGTGTACCCGACACACCTAATTTTTTTGGCTGACACTCGAAAGCATCAAACTTGGGAACAGCACGTTACCATATAGAAGTGCAACGTCCGGGAATGCTACAGCGGAAAAGGGTAACATTGTAATTGACTCGGAGTTTTCTACAACCTTATTACCCGATCAATTCTGACACGGGTCGCGTATCAGTTTATTTAGTTGATTATTAGTTTATTAGTATTTGAGTTATTTAATTGTGTTATTTAATTAAGTTCGTTAGTTGTTCCGGGCTTGGCCCGTAGGAGTCTAGGTTAGGGTTAGGGTTTGCTATTTATCTATTTAAGAGATGTAATCTCCCAACTTATTCAATCAATAAAGAATTCATTCTATCTCTGTCTCTCCCTTTATTCGATATCTTACTCTCGTGTTCTCTCAACTCTCCTCTAAATCTATCATCCTCTTGCTTTATCGATACGTTCTCCGTATCAAATTCTTTACGGATTTGGTAAACGAGGTCAAACAAGTCAGTAAAGGGGATGTTGTGGCTGACCCGGAGGGTCAATTCAGCTTATGTTACAATAAGACGAGTGTTAACATCAACGGGCCCACTATAACGATCCAGTTCACGGAAGCGGCAATACATGTACCTCTTTCAAATGCATTTGTTGAGTACCATGAGGGTGTGCTGTGTCTAGGTGTCGTGCCTGATAGGAATCTAACTTTCGGGAGCTTGTTGCAAGTGGATTTCTTGGTGGGTTATGATCTTGGAAGGAACATGCTTTCTTTTAAACGAACAGATTGTTCCAAACAGTAGTGCACTCCTAGGAGTTTTTTTTTTTTTCACTAGTGCTATATCTTTATCTCTATCTCTATCTATCTATCTACTATTTAAAAGTATATATAGAGGCGTTTATGGACACTAATACTTTTACACTACCTATAATATCCCTGTGTGTTTATTTAATCACTAAGAAAACCGCTAAATGTCCTAATAAAAAAAGAGTCATTTTTGGACCTGTCTTCTTTGCTCTGTCAAAGCCCTTATGTCGTTATGGTAACCATCTCATACGTCGATACATGCTTTTGGTTAGAGGTAGTTGTGTCGGTACTACAGATCTTCCAACCGTGATGTGATAGAGGAGATTTGTTGAGGCACTGTTCTTTTGGGGATCGGGTCTTTCGGGCTTCTCGCTTCCGCACGCAATTATATGTTTTCGAGGCTCTTTTTATTCTGATAGTAGGTCTGGTAGCGTGTGAGACCTCAGTTTATGCATAACGGAGGGTACAAATTTGGGTCATCTGCTCTCCTTTTGCGGTTTTATCTGTGTGCTATTTTTATTGGTCTTGTGTTCCAGTCTGCAGGGCCAAATTTGAAAGGACGGTTTGTGTTCTTACCATTTGCTATTCAGGTTCACGGTTCTGATTATTTTACACATTTCCTTATTGTTTTGTTTAGCAGGTCGTCGTTCGAATCTGCGTCCAACTGAAACTTAGTCATGGACCCTTGATTGAGGTACATAGTCCATGTTATTTTGTTTAGGTGTTATATTAAACTTACGCTTCATGAAGGTCAGGGCGATGGTAAAACCGAATTGAACAACTTAGTAAAACCCAATTGATGCACCAATTGACATCCAGAAGAAACCAAGTAGAAAAATCATGGACAAAAGAAGTGACAAACATGAAGAAGAATAGTCCAAAGGTTGCATATTGATCTACCCACTACTCCCATTAGCTACTACTAATTAGTTGCACAATTGGGTCACAACTTCAATACACATCACATTAGGAGATCAAACTTGAGTCACTGTGGTTAAGAATCGAGAAGGCCTATTAACGAGTTAATGCATCTGTCTGGATTGTGAAGCAATTGAGACTTGAGAATATAAGTGTCACCGAATTGCATCTATAGGGTCTAGCTATGCTAAAAATACGTTTATTTACATAATCCTCCCGCTTTTTTCTTACTAGATTCTTTTAGAAGGACCATAAGACATTTGAATTAATGATAACTGTATTTCTTCATAAATAATACATGTAGGTATAGTAGCAGGAAAAAAAACCCGCAACAAATTTCCTAAAAATTATCTTACAAAATACTGACCTGCCTAAATAACATATTTTTAAAGCATAGTAAAATTTTAAACATAAATAACATATTATTCATTAGATTCCTAAAAAGTATGATGTATTTAGGAAGAAGTATGCTCGGTAAGAGAATGAAAGAGGAATGAGATTAAATTGGGAGATAGATGAAAATGCCCCACACAAATCTATATAAAAAATTTTGATTACGAACCACGAAACTGCATAAGGTATTGTAATAGGCTAAGGTGGGGCATTTAGGTAACAACTAAATCTATTGTTACGTGGAAATTTGGAATAATACTGGAATGACATGCGTATTACTACATCAAGGACTTCAATATTTATGTATCATATGTAAAGTTATACTGTCGTTTCTCTTGCTGTTGAGTGTGAGCCTGAAATAACATGACTGTGACCCTGTGCCTTGTGTTTGTTCAAATATATAAACTCACTTTCTTCTTTTGGGGTTATTCTGTAATATATAGAAATATATTAGCTAGGTTTTAAATATGAATAACTTTGTTGTTAAGTTTAGAAAATTCAACAATTGTGGGCTGCTTCTGTTTCAGACAGAGATGCACGCAGCAGCAGTCAAAGTCGGCAAAGAGGGATTTCCTCCTGTTGAAGGAAGCTCAATCAGGCGGCAAGCTTTGGTACAAAAAAGAGGTACCTGTGTGTGTTCCAAATACACAGAGAATAGAGAAAATAGAAGTGTGAAAAATTCAGTGAGTTAGAAAGAGAGCCGAAGCTCTGGGTTGTGAACTTGAGAGTACTGTGAAGGTCTGATAGGATAAGAAGAAGAAGAAGAAGAAGAAGAAGAGCTGAAGCTCTTGTGTCTTTGTTATGGCTACTGATTTTGTATGAGACATCCTTGACTGAATACAGATAAGTTGCGCCCCAATTCTCTTCTTATTATCATGTTCTTCATCTGTGATAGTTTTATATCTGCTTGCTGCAAATCTGTGTATCTAGTTGCTGCTAGGTATCATAGTGTTCTTCAGAATCTGAAATTGAACTGAACCCCTTGAAAAATTCTGCTTTCGGGTCATTTGATTGCTTAGCTGCTGGGTACTGATTTTGCAACTTTGAGTTTAAAATTGAAATTCTGAATTGGGACCTTCAATTTCCAACAAATCTGGTATCAGAGCCTTGTTGCAGTCAGATAGTGAAGCCTTCAGACTATTATTTCCGGGTTAAATTTGCTGAATTGTAATGGCTACAACAAGTAACTTTTTCCAGATGAGAGTGTTGTTGGGCTCTCAAGATTTGTGGGATTTGATCGAGAAGGGTTTTGATGAACCAGCCTCTCGTGAAGTAGAAGACAGGTTGTCCGAGGCTCAAAAGGCGATCTTGAAGGAGTTTAGGAAGCGGGATAAGAAGGCCTTGTACCTGCTTTACCAAGGGGTCGATGAGGCGAGTTTTGGGAAGATTTCAGCAGCCACCACTTCAAAAGAAGCATGGGAGATTCTGAAAAATTCTTATCGCGGAATTGAGAAGACGATAAGAGTGAGGCTGCAAGTTTTAAGAGGTGAGATGGAGACCTTGCACATGAATGAAAATGAATTAGTTGCAGATTATTTCACAAGAACTTTGGCTATTGTTAACGCAATGAGATGGCTTGGCGAAAGGCTTGACGAGTTGACCGTTGTGGAGAAGATTTTGCGGTCTCTAAGCAACAAGTTTGAGCATGTAATCCCAGCCATTGAAGAGTCTAAAGATTTCAGCGTCTTAACAGCTGATCAATTGATGGCTTCTTTGGAAATTCACGAGCATCGAATGAACAAGAAGCATGCGAGTACGATTGAGCAAGCACTCCAATCAAAGCTATCTCTCAAGCAAGATAGAGATGAGAAAGCAGGGACATCTCAGCAAGGAAGAGGAAGAGGTTTCCAAAGTCGTGGTCGTGGCTATACAAACCGAGGCCGAGGTTTTGCAAATAGAGGCAGCTATGGAAGAAGCAATTACGGAGGTCCACGAAATCAGAATTTTGGCTTTCCGAGAGGAAGAGCAAGAGCAAGAGGAAGAGGCAGCAACTACAACAATTTCTCTAATCAACAAGGCTATGATAAGAGGAACGTGCAATGCTATAAGTGTCGTAAGTATGGGTACTATAGCAACGAATGCAGGACGCCAAATAGGGATGTCGACGGATATGTGAACTATGCTGAAAAAGAGGTGAATGAAATGGAGAATCCAATGTTGTTTGTCAATGATGGATCTAGTGAAGTGCAAAGCAACATTTGGTATCTTGATACGGGATCTAGCAACCACATGAGCGGAAATAGGGACATGTTTGTGGACCTTGACGAGTTCGTTAAAGGGCAGGTTACGTTTGGAAACTCCTCCCAAATTCCAGTTAAAGGAAGAGGTAATATTTTGATTAAACTCAAGAATGGAAGCTGCGATTATATATCAAATGTTTATTATGTGCCGGAGATGAAAAACAATATCCTGAGTTTAGGCCAACTGTTGGAGAAGGGATATGTTATCACTATGAGCAACAATCAGCTTGTTATGCGAGATATACATGAGAGGTTGATTGCTCGAGTTCAGATGTCCAAGAACAGAATGTTTCCTTTGACTATTCAGCCGGATTCGATTAAGTGTTTGAACGCGGTTGTGAAGGATAAAGCTTGGATATGGCACTTAAGATACGGGCATCTAAATTTCAGTGGTTTGAAGCTTCTTACAAGCAAGAACATGGTGAGAGGCTTGTCGTTTATTGATCATCCGAGTGAAGTGTGTGAAGGGTGTATCCTCGGCAAACATCACAGGTTGAGCTTCAACAAAGAGATGAGGTGGAAGGCATCGCAGCCGGAGCTCGTGCACACGGATGTATGTGGACCTTTGAAGCCTATGTCGAATGCTGGGAATAGATATTTCCTGACTTTTATTGACGATTATAGCAGGAAGACGTGGGTATATTTTTTGAAATACAAGCCTGAAGTGTTTGATAAGTTTATAGAATTCAAAGTTTTTGTCGAAAAGAAAAGTGGCAGGTTTATCAAAGTGTAGAGGTCTGACCAAGGCGGCGAATACACCTCAGATTTGTTTGAGAAATTCTGTAACGCTCATGGAATTTTGCACCAGGTCACACCAGCTTATACGCCTCAGTTGAACGGAGTTGCTGAAAGGAAAAATCGGACAGTTTTAGACATGGTGAGAAGCATGTTGAAGGGGAAGAAAATGCCGCGAGAATTCTGGGCTAAAGGTGTCTCATGTGATGTGTATTTGCTGAACCGCTGTCCAACTAAAAGTGTGAAGTTCAGAACACCGGAAGAGGCTTGGAGCTCATTCAAACCTTGTGTCTCACACCTGAGAATATTCGGTTGTATTGCTTATGCCAAAATTCAGGATGCTAGAAGGACGAAGTTGGATGACAAAGGTGAGAAATGTATTTTCTCATTGGCTATGGGGACAGAACTATGGGATACAAGCTCTATAATCCCGTGAGTAAGAAGATTGTCATGAGTAGAGATGTAATATTTGAAGAAGAAGACGCATGGAAGTGGGATCAAAGTGCAGCCCCTAATAGCATTGAGCTTATACTAGAGGATGAAGAAAATGTCGGAGAAGTTGGATAAGTTCCCGGTGAGCCACAAAGTCCTAGAAACGATTCTCCTCCACAAAGTCCCAGAGTTGGTTCCCCATCGACACCAATGCATGATCTAGTATCACCACCACACTCTCCAATGGAAGAGAGCTCAAGTGAGAGGCCTAGGAAAATGAGGCCGTTGCAACAAATTTATGAAGAAGAAGATCTGAATTTGTTTTGCTTGTTTACAGATGGTGATCCCCTCCAATTTGAAGAAGCAATTCAAGAAGATAAGTGGAAGAAAGCAATGGATGAGGAGATTCGAGCAATTGAGAAGAATCATACATGGGAGCTCACAAACTTACCACAAGGGCACAAAGCGATTGGCGTGAAATGGCTTTACAAAACAAAGAGGAAGGCAAATGGTGAAGTGCAGAGGTATAAGGCAAGGTTAGTGGCCAAGGGATACAAGCAAAGAGAAGGAATCGACTATGGAGAAGTGTTTGCACCCGTTTCTCGCATAGAAACAATCAGGTTAGTGATTTCACTCGCAGCACAACATAAATGGAAGCTTTTTCAGCTTGATGTGAAGTCTGCATTTTTAAATGGCTTCCTTGAAGAGGAGATTTATGTTGAACAACCTACTGGATATGTCAAGAAATCTGAACAGAACAAGGTATACAAGTTGAGGAAAGCACTTTACGGATTGAAACAGGCTCCTCGAGCATGGAATGCTCGAATTGACAAGTACTTCCTGAAGAACAGATTTGAGAAGTGTCTATATGAGCATGCTCTTTACAAGAAAGCTGATAGCAATGGTAACATGTTGTTTGCTTGTCTTTATGTGGATGATTTGATTTTTACCGGAAATGATCATGCTATGTTTGAAGAGTTCAAGAAGAATATGGTAAAGGAGTTTGAGATGACGGATATGGGATTGATGTCTCAATTTCTCAGTATTGAAGTAGATCAAAGAGAAGATGGCATATTTGTTTCTCAAAGTGGCTATGCAAAGGAGGTGTTGAAACGCTTCTGGATGGAGTCTTGCAATCCAGTTACCACCCCTGTTGAAAGTGGCATAGAATTGAAAAACAATTGTGAAGGTGAAGTTGATCCAACCTATTTCAAAAGCCTAGTTGGAAGCCTGCGGTATCTGACTTGCACTCGACCAGATATTCTCTACGGAGTTGGGCTGGTTAGTAGATACATGGAGACTCCAGATCAATCGCATCTTAACGCTGCCAAGAGGATTTTGCGATACATCAAAGGTACACTTAACGATGGCTTATTTTATTCAAGTGTTGATGATTATAAACTTGTTGGATACTCGGATAGTGATTGGGGAAGAGACTTGGATGAAAGGAAAAGCACAACTGGATTCACTTTCCTGATGACAAATTCTGCATTTACTTGGTCGTCGAAGAAGCAAGCTATTGTCACTTTATCCACCTGTGAAGTGGAGTATGTTGCTGCAAATTCAGCCGTTTGCCATGCTATTTGGTTGAGAAACTTACTGAATTATATGGGGTTCAATCAGGCGCAGCCTACCGAGATTTATGTTGACAATAGATCAGCAATCGCTTTGGCGAAAAAATCCAGTACTTCATGAACGAAGCAAGCATATTGATACCCGGTATCATTTCATACGAGAGCATGTGAAGAACAATGAAGTTGAGCTCATCCATTGCAGGACGCACGATCAACTCGCTGATATTTTTACAAAGCCGCTGAAGCATGATAATTTCAGCAATCTCAAGATGCGACTTGGAATGAAGACTTGAAGAAAATGAGTTTAAGGGGGGATGTTGAAATATATAAACTCACTTTCTTCTTTTGGGGTTATTCTGTAATATATAGAAATATATTAGCTAGGTTTTAAATATGAATAACTTTGTTGTTAAGTTTAGAAAAGTCAACAATTGTGGGCTGCTTCTGTTTCAGACAGAGATGCACGCTGCAGCAGTCAAAGTCGGCAAAGAGGGATTTCCTCCTGTTGAAGGAAGCTCAATGAGGCGGCAAGCTTTGGTACAAAAAAGAGGTACATGTGTGTGTTCCAAATACAGAGAGAATAGAGAAAATAGAAGTGTGAAAAATTCAGTGAGTTAGAAAGAGAGCCGAAGCTCTGGGTTGTGAACTTGAGAGTACTGTGAAGGTCTGATAGGAGAAGAAGAAGAAGAAGAAGAAGAAGAGCTGAAGCTCTTGTGTCTTTGTTATGGCTACTGATTTTGTATGAGACATCTTTGACTGAATACAGATAAGTTGCGCCCCAATTCGCTTCTTATTATCATGTTCTTCATCTGTGATAGTTTTATATCTGCTTGCTGCAAATCTGTGTATCTAGTTGCTGCTAGGTATCATAGTGTTCTTCTGCATCTGAAGTTGAGCTGAACCCCTTGAAAAATTCTGCTTTCGGGTCATTTGATTGCTTAGCTGCTGGGTATTGATTTTGCAACTTTGAGTTTAAAATTGAAATTCTGAATTGGGACCTTCAATTTCCAACAGTATTGTGGTTGCAAGAGTTATGGTTTCTCTAAAATTTTATTGGAGCTAATTGATCATCATGTGTGAAATCTTGGACGCATAGCTTTCCACGATGCTCATACCTAAAGGGTACACAACAAGATTATCTACTTGATTAGTGTGTTTGGAGGGTCGGTAATGGGCAGCTTACTACAAATTTTTGGTGGCACTATTCCCACGCAGTTCAATTTAGTCATATGACTAATAGATTTGTCTAAATTTCAGGGCTTCACTTGAATGCTTCTGTCTGCTGTTATTAGCTAACTTGAAGGGACACAAAACCTGACAAATTGGTTAATGAATCACAATGGAGAAGCAAAAGAAATCCTCTACAGAAAAAATAATTTTACCTAATTTCTTCTTGTATTCTCACTCTGAGTATATAACATACCCTTTCTTCTTTCCCCTTCTCGCTCGAAAGGAGGGAAGGTAAGCCTTACGCCTTTGCCTATTAGGTGAATAAATGATTTAAAGAAACATAATCAAACATGCCTTTGGAGCTCTTGGTCTCTCTATCCTTATGGTATATGCAGACCCAGTCATAGACTAGCTCTAATTCCCTCAAATTCTATCAAGATTTTTAGTAGTTCTAATGTTGTATGGGCCCTATTTACACAAGGAGGGATTAAGCTTAGGCCTAATTGCAAGGGTTTTGCTTGCACACTCAAATATGCTCATGTAAGTATAACCTAATGTAAAAGTATATTGACAAATAATATAGAAAGTCTTTATCCTTGGGTATACTTTTCTCTGTTGCTTATTTCTTCCCATTTTTGAGGCTGTGTAATTCGTTTTCTTCCCTATTACGGCGAAAAATTAAGATCTCTACTGTTAGATAAAATTTAACATTCTTGTAACATTAGCAATTATTTAAGCATTCAGTTTTTGATTATCTTCCTGTAGATGAGAAGATGTGCACTATGGATTACAAGATGGATGAAGGAGGTCACTTGAACATCCTGCTTATGGCAAGCCAGCAAGATTTATAGGTAAATCTATGTCTTTGCTGTAACAATTTAGGCTTCAGGTAACAAGGAACAAAGCTATTTATACATTTGTAGGCAGGTCCCTAATGAGTGTCAGTGAAATTTATCTCTCGAGAAATCAATGTTACCGGCCTATGCCGACTGCATACTAAATGCTAATTACTGATAGATAGCTTGCAAATTATGGGATTGTACAAGGACTAGATAAATTTGCAGTGCTAAATTCATGGAGAGACTACAAAGTAAAGAGGTAATCATGTTATTGTCACATTTTTAAAAGCAACTGAACTTACATGCATGCATTTTTGTTCTATATTTGAGAAATTGGTTTTTAATGTCCATGAACATCTGGTTTGTGTAAGCAGAGGAGAATATAACCCATGAAAGTGTAAGGTGATCAAGTGGAAACATCAACTATAATAGCTATTAGAGTGTTGGGACTGAGTTCCCTCATGTCCCCTTCCATTATTCTTTGATCTTCGTTTGATTTATTTTTCTTGTGTTATGTTTAAACTTCAGTACTCCTATAGCTATACGTAGCCTTATATTGTTTCTTTTCTGATCCAAGGATTTTATGTATGAATAAATGTTTATTTAAGGATTATGACACTTTATTTTCTGAAAAAATGCCCAATCATGTATTGCTTTACAGCATCTGACATGATCGTAGTATTGTACAAATGTGACAAACCTTATAGGGGACTGATGTTGGTTGTGTGGTTATGGAACGGGGTCTTGAATAAGCAAAAAAAATGTATGCACGTAGTTATGTGTGGCTCAACACTCTGATTTAAAGAAGAAGAATAATTAGACTAATGGTTGGCAAAAAAGAACATAGGTTTAAATATCCCAAAAAATAGACTGTTGCGGAAATCAATTGTGAGAATGTCTTTTCATTTTAACCTGAAAGTGAGATGGAAATTTGTAAATACAAATTTACAACAAGAAAATTGATTAGCCTAGGGGTTCTCTAAGGGACCCCTACATGGTCTTATATTACACTAACTCCAAAGATGGTGATAAGTCATCATAAGTTTAATAAAAAAAAAAAAAAAAAAAAAAAAAGGGTAAAAGACAAAAACCACCCCTCGAGTATGGGTTATATACAAAAACATCCCTCGTGTTCGGGGATATACGAAATCCACCCCTGTCAGAGTTAGCATGTAACGGCGCACTAACGGAGATATAGAAAGACAAAAATACCCTTCGGACAAAAGCAAATTACACAATATAAATAGCCATTATTCTCCATCTCTTCTCATTCCTAACCCTAAATGTCTTTCTCTCTTCCCCTCTTCTCCTTCTCCTCCTCTCAGCAGCCTTCCTCTCCTTTACCACCACTCCCATTTCCACCACTCCATCTGAGCATCACCGCCATCTCCCATCTGAGCAACATCGCCGGCGCCTAAACCAGCGCCGCCGCCTAAACCAGTGCCGCCTCCCCAAGGCGAAACCAGCTATCTCCTTCTTCTCTCGCCTGAACCCAGGTACCTCAATTCGAGCAAGATCGCGCCTTGCCCTTGTGACTCAGAACCGACTCAGATTAACGCAGGAATGGTCGGAAAATTCGGCGACGGTCCGGGTCAGATTGAAGGATTCTTCTAGTTCGGTGGTCTAAACTAGAAGTCCTCGAACCCAGGTAGGCCGTCCCCTTCTTCCTTCAACTCAGAATCGTTGTTCCCTCTCTCTCCTTCACCAACGACTCTCCTTCACCTGTCCTCAGATCTGTTTCTGAATCAACACCAGTTCGTTGATTTGAGTTTTGGTTCTTGATTGCACGGCGATTTGCGATGGAGGAGCTCATCCGGTTATGAGATTGGAACTCCAATCGGCCTAATCGAGCTATTTTGAAGCCAACACAGAGAGCCAACTCCAGGCAGCTGAAGATGGATTGGGTATATCATCCCCCTGATGAGTTGGATAGAATTTTGAGAGAGGAACAGAATGTTAGATGTTGATTTCTTTCTGTCTTATGGTTTGTTTTTGTTGCTGTATAAGCCTTTGTGATTTTTCTAATGCTATGGTACTCAATTTTGATAAACAAAAAAAATGCAGACCCTAATTGGTTGTGATGGGTTCTGGATTTGGGTCTATTCTGAGGTGTGGTTTCGATTTCCGGAGGGTTCTTGAGCTGGATTTCTGGATGATTGTGACTTGTGATGGTGGTTTGCCTTGGTTGATTTGTTGTATCAGTGGCGTGGGAATGTTGTTGTTTGTTTTTGACCCTTCATTCTATCTCACAAATTGAGAGATTAGATGCTGTGGATTTGTGTGTTGTCCCACGATTGACTTGGCCTGGGTTTTTTGTGGTGGTGGTGGAGCGGTGGTGTGTTGGTGTTGTTGTTGTTGGTTGTGGTGGTGGTGGTGGTGGTGGTGGTGATGTGTTGGTGATGGTGGTGGTGAAGAACACAAGAACATAACCATAATAAACACAAAAATATAAGTAGGGGCAAAATGGTCATAAAAAGTCAAATTGCACCCTCATACTGACTGATTGTAACAGAAGGGTGGTATTCGTCCAACGTCCATTCACTGACAGGGGTGGTTTTTGTCTCGACAAGGGTGGATTTTGTATATCCCCGAACACGAGGGATGTTTTTGTATATAACACATACTCGAGGGGTGGTTTTTGTCTTTTACCCAAAAAAAAATTATGTTGTAACTATGGTGATTCTATGATGATCTGGAATTAGCAACTAATGTGGTCTCGAAAACATTCACATGAAGATCGAAAATCTGGAGAGATTACTTCTGGTGGACCAAAGGCAAAAATTGCGTTGGTACACTTACGCGCTAGCTTCTTTTGCAGAGACAATTGCCTTCTTTAATCTGTTTGTTAGTCGATTATCCGCTAATTTGTGTGTATAAATCTATTTTGATTCACGTCACTTGGTTTTATTCTTGACAATAAAAGAACCTCTCAGCTGGTCACTATGTTTTTATACTTTCTAGAGAACATACTAAATGGGAAGTTATTATTGTTTGCTCCAAGAAAAAATTTAACATGGTGCTCTAATCAATACATCACAGGACATGTAGGAAATTCATTTTCTTTCGTCTGTCACTCATTCTTTTTCTTCAATGTTTTCTATGATGTATGGTTAGAGCAAGGCCTCATCATTCGCTCTACAGCAAACAAAAATTTCTCCGGAATGAGACCAAACGAGTGAGCGGGGCTCATATATACTGTCTATCGAGAAGGGTAAAAAATTTATGAAATTGTCTACTTATTAGGTACGTAAATTCGTGATTGTTAGGAAATGTGATGTCAAACCAAAAAGTCTATAAAGAAAGATAAACAATGTGCACATACGTTTGCATCGCATACGTGCAACACACGTACTTCTAACTAGTGTTTTCTAATGATACCCTATAGATAGAAAATCGATGATATTTGGAATTCGTGTGGCCTGTCAATGTCTATAAACAAAATCTTGTATCACTTACCACCCTATAATTTTTTATCCACGTCGAAAAAGGTTTTTTTTTTTTTTTGTTAGAGAAACTGGAACTTGTATAGACTAAAACTGAGCCGAGGAAAGAGTTACATCGTTGTCAATACAAGTTTGGAGCCAAGGTGGAATATGAGAGCCTGTGAAAATACAATCAGTATTGTCCCTTTTGGCAAAGGTGGCCAACTGGTGTGCAGCATTATTTGAGGATCTGGGGCTGAAATCCACTTCCCATGAGTTGAGAGTTCTCCCTTGCTTCACTATTTCTTCCACCAAAACCCGTCTCGGATATATCCTCGTCAATAGCTCCTGAGAAGGTCCTGTTTATTTGGTCTATGATCGTTTTGGCGGCTCCTTCGAGAATCAAATCTGAACAGGAAGTGTCTTTGGCTAACTCCATCGCTGCTAGTGCTCCAATGCACTCCACATGTTTTGCCGATAGCCCTAGTGGCAGAGATCGAGCCAAGCTCTTAACTAAGCCTCCTTCAGAGTTCCGGATAACAACTCCAATACCCGCCCTTTTCGACGTCGGACACCACGCCCCATCAAAATTAACCTTAAACTTCCCCAACGCTGGTTTTGCCCATGTAATTTTCGTCCTCTGATTAAGCACATCATTATTCAGTTTAAATTTCGAGCAGCTCCTTTGTTCCTCCAACGACGAGGAAATGCACTCCAAAATCTGTCTCACTGATAATAGCTTGTCCTGAAAGATGGCACTGTTTCTAGCCTTCCATAACCACCATAGTGTGATTCCAACCAGTGGCAGGCCCAACCCCTGAAACTTACGGGATTTTTCGCAAGGAACATCCCCTGCATTTGGGCACAATCCAAATAAGTGGGTTGTCGATTCCTCTGTTCTACCACATCCCCGACACAGATTGGGCACTTCGACAGCACGCTTTCAGGGAGAATCTTTTCCATGGGAAGACTGTTCTGTATACATCGCCATAGATCATGTTGTATCTTCGTCGAAACTCTGATTTTCCAGATTTAATCCATTGCTCTGAAATTTGACTTAGAGGGATCTTCATCAACAGAGTTTGTTTTCAGCCTCCTAGCTTGCTTATATCCTGTATTCACTGAATAATGGCCATTATTTCAGAAGTGCCACATGAGCTTGTCCTCGTGGGTAGCAGTTTGGAGGGGTATATTTAAGACTTTTTCCACATCGACAGTCGCTAAGTGAGCCTCCAAAGCCTTTGAATTCCATGTTATGTCCTCGTTAATGAGGTCAGAAACACTGAGGTCCTGATTAACCGGCTGAACAAAGAGTTTCAGAGAATGTTCTCGTGGGATCCATTTATCCGTGACACGCATGATTTTGCCGTCACCCACTCTCCATCTCAATCATGGTTCCAGCGACTTGCGACCCACAAGGATGCTTCCCCACGCATACAAAGGCGTTGTACCTAGCTCAGCCTGCATAAACATTCCTGGACGAAAATATTTAGCCTTGAGGACTCTACTAAGCAAAGAATTAGGATACTTTAGAATTCTCCAGCTTTGCTTTTCCAAGAGGGCGTCGTTGAAAAGTTTCAGATCATTAAAAGCTAGACCTCCACGAGCCTTATCCTGCTGTATTCGTCTCCATCTCACTAAGCTAATGTCCCTTTGTTTCTCAGCTTGCTCCACCAAAATTGTCTGATGAACTGTTCCATGCGATCACATTTACCATCTGGGAGTTTGAAACATGACATCGCATACGTAGGGATGGCCTGCGCCACTGCGCGAATGAGGACATCATTCCCTCCCATAGACAAGGATAGCTCCTTCAAACCTTTCAACTTCGATATAAGCCTCTTAGTTAGATCCGCGAAGGTAATCGCTTTCTTTTTTCCCAGCGTGGTTGGCAACCCGAGATACCTGTCATATTGAGCAACTTCGTGAATACCGCATTGATTCATAATGTCATGTCTAGTAGCATCGCTTGTGTTGGATGAGAAAACTATGGAGGATTTTTGGAGATTGAGCTGTTGGCCAGAAGCTCGCCCATAACTGTTGATAATCTCCATGAGTTTTGCTACACTTTCAGAGTGTCTGTGTAAAAAAAAATTGTCGTCAGCAAAAAATAAATGCGATACCACAGGGCCTCATCTAGAGGCTGTAACCCCCTCCAACACCCCATCGGCCACTGCAGCAGAAACGGCCCTAGATAATATTTCACTTCACAGGAGGAAGAGGTATGGAGATAACAGGCAAACCTGTCTCAAAACCCTCTGAGGCGTAACGTTTCCCACCACCATACCGATCCTGACAAAGTTGTACGACACTGTAGACACACAGTTCATGAGCACATTGATAAATTTTGGGCCGAAACCCATGTGAGACATTGTTTCTCTAAAAAACACCACTCGACTATATCGTAGGCTTTTCTCATATCTACTTTCAGAGTAAGACAACCATTCTTCCCTTTCTTACGAGTTTTGAGGGAATGGATTACCTCAAAAGCCGTAAGGATGTTATCCGATATTAGTCTACCCAGAACGAAAGCACTATGATTCTCTGCAATCAAATACTTAATCACTTTCTTGAGGCGATTAGCAATGGTTTTAGAAACAATCTTGTAAATCACATTACAAAGACTAATGGGATGAAAATCGCTAGCCTTTCGAGGTTGTTTACCTTTAAAATGAGAGTAAGTAGAGTGGAGTTGTAGAATTCGATACTCGACCTTCATTTAGAATTGCAAGAAATGTTTTAGTGACCACCTTGCCAACTAATTCCCATTGCTTCTGATAAAAAATGGCAGTGAACCCGTTTTCGCCTGGGGCCTTATCCGGACCCATTTGAAAAGGGGCTCGATAGATCTCATTCGCTGAGAACTCACTTTCAATACTTTGCCCGCCCTCCGTCTAAATCATCTCTACTGAGTAATGAAGGATGGGAGCTATTTCCTCCATTGAGGGCGCACATGGTGTGAAGATAGTTGCAAAATAATCCTCAAGGCAGTGGACAATATCCGAGTCCTCTGTGAGCCAGTTACCTCCGTTATCCTCGATGTCGCAAATTGAGTTTTTCGCTCTTGTAATTGTCTCCTTTTGGTGAAAAACTCGTATTTCTATCCCCATGCGTTAACTAATCTACCCGGGATCTTTGTAACCACATGATTTCTTCGCGCTCTAAAATGTCATTCAACTCTTTCGTAAAATGACGATTTTTTGCTATACAATCACCGGTCTGTTTATGCTGCTCCATGTGGCCTATCCGCTGTTTCATCTCCTCTTTCTACCGAATAATGCTTCGAAAATTCTTTCGGGCCCAAACTATGAGAAAACCCGACATATTTTTCAATCTGTTTCAAACATCCCCACTGTTCGAGTTTTGCCTTCAAAAACTTATTGCTGGAAATTTTCGTGCCTCATCCACATATTTTCATACTTGAATTTCCTCCTACCCGAGCCATTATTCTTCATTGGAACCCACTCCACTGACAGAGGCGAATTGTTTGAATTTAGACCCACTAAATGTGTTACTTTAGCTCCTCAATAACGATCTGACCATGAGAGTTTACCAACAACCCAATCAATTCGTTATTGGATATTTTCTTCGTCAGCTTGACAATTAGACCGGGTGAATTGATTCCCTAGAAATTCCCAAGTCAAAATTTCTAGCTTCTGTAAATTATCGTTAAAATCCTTTACCTGGCTGTAGTTGAATGCGCTGCCTCCTTCCTTCTCATTCTGTGCAATAATAGCATTAAAATCGCATGCCACTAACCATGGTAAATCAGGCGAGGGGCTAGTCTGCGCAGTAGTTCCCACGAATGCTTTCTCTCTTCTCGTATTGGGTCCCCCTAAATCCGTAAAGTACCACACTCTCTTTGAATAAACTTTTCCAATTACGGCGTCCATGTGATGGTCCGTGGTGCTTCGAATGGTTATTTTCACCATGTCTTTCCACATGATCGCTAAGCCACCCATCTTCCCCGTCGCATCAACATAAGAGCCTCTTGCATACCCGATATTTTTTCTCACGTATTCCATGTCACTGGATTTCAACATTGTCTCCATGAGAAAGACAAGTTGAGGGGAATGACGTTTGACAACGCACTACAAAGAAAGATACCAGAACGACGAACAAAATATACTACGGCCTGAAACACCGTCGTATTTGTCACAGAAACGACGGTCAACTCTTGACCGTCGTATAAATACTAAATACTACGGGTGTATAAATAAGCATCGTTTATACAGTAATTAATACCACGGTTCCTTATTAATACGTCGTATGTGTATTTTTAAATCGACACGTCATATAAGGCCGTCGTATGTAGTATCTATACTCCCGTTGTATTTATTCTAAACTACACCGTTTAACTCATATACGTACATTTTTTCTTTTTCTTCTTTTTTTTATATTTTCTACACAACTTGTACATTCCCACGTTTCTCTGCGGCCGAATTGCGCCACCATCAATCGGTGGGGGAGTTGAGTTAACGCTCCAGGTACTCTGTTTATATCTTTCCTTTCCGACGTAATCCTCTGTACATCGATCATTCAATCGTAGTGATATTCAGTCGATGCTTTAGTTTGTAGAAAACCCTTATCTCGTTGCGGCAGAAGTTGCGTCACTGTCAATTGGTGCTGGAATTGAGTCGAACTGCACCAGGTACTCTATCTTTATCTCTTTCCTCTCCCTCTCCAATGATAAGCAATAAATTGTTCAATTGTAGCGTTTAATTGCTTCCATGGATTTGTATCAATCCTCTCCTATTTAGAGTATATCCTTTTTCCCTTCTCTGTTGGTGGATTGGGGGAATCTCTTCTACGTGTCAACTAGGTGGATCAACTTCTAAATGGAGAGACGATGCATGTTGTTTTTATGCCGAATTTACTTTGAACTTGAGATAGTGTTTTTTTTTGTCACAATACTTATTGTTGGCTCTGATGCCATACTTGATTTCGGTGTTCATTTTCGTTTTCTTATTGTTTTATGGCAATCCTCCAAAGGTTTGTGATGTAGATCAATACTCAGTTATTGTAGGTTTTGTAGGATTTATTTTATTTAGTAGCTTACTTCAGTTGTGATCTTTTTTGTACTTTCATCTTTTTACTATCAGAATTGTCTTAGAAGTTTATCGTTTTATTGGTCTATCTTGTTAGGACTCTTAGCACTCTTTTGCACCATCAAGGTTAACTATACTCCACGCTTAGAGCCCACGATGCGGATGGGGAACCCATTCCCCTGGTCCACGGTCCAGGAAGCACAATATCGTACCGTTACATAGAATGTAGTGGAAGGGATATTACTGTAGTTGTGGGAGATGGGAAAAGAACGATAGCTTAAGTGAGAAAGAGCTTGCATTGCAATATCAACTGAGAGAATGCAAGTTTAAGTCGTTTGGCCTACTGCCTCAACCTTTATATTTACAAGTGTCTAGTATTCTAAAGTTGACGAGAAGTGTATCACGTATATCATGTGATCAGCTTGATAATAAAAACTTTCTATCACCTTTACTAAAGAGTATTATTATTTTAAGTAATATGCTATGTTAGAAGTGTGGAATATAAAGTTGAGGAAGAAGAAGATATCAAGGATTTGTTGAAGTGGAAAGTTTCTCAAGGATCCTGTAGAGAAAGAGAATACACTGTGTGCGTAGGCTGTAGAGTTTGTAAACCATTTTTTCTTTCCTTTCATTACGTGTAACTAATGTTTCATGTTATCTAGGTGTTAAGGATAAGTTCATAGCCCAGTTTCATGTTATGAGGACTACCTAGTGTTCTAAACTAATAGTTGAGGCTTATTATGGAAGTAGCAGCCCCATGAGAAGTAATAAGTATTTGTCAATTCTATATACGATGAAGCTGTTAGTTCTATCTCTAGTTAAAGGTGTCACATTTTGGTTGAGGTTTTCTTGTGGTTGATAAGTTAGGCTAATTGAAATGCTTTTTTTGGTAGGTAATAACAAAATAGTAAACTGAAAAAGAAAGTGGAAAAACTGATAGGTTTGATGATAAGTTGAGCTAATTGAATTGTCGTCTTGACAGGCAACAAGAAAAAAGTAAATTGCCTAAGAATATGGAGAAATTGATAGGTAAACTCTCATAACCAGCACAAGGAGTGAATACAAGCTACTAAACCAAAGTGGCTAAGGAATCCTCAAGCGAACTAAGCAGCTTGTAGGATTGCCACTCCGACAATAACTTACAGATAAGACATTTGACAAAGGCGTGTGCCATATGAACAAATTATCCACATAGCAACGAAGAGGCCATCCTCCAGGCCTTCCTCTTATCTCTATCCACCTGATCACCTGGCCAAGAAATTTGAAACTTTAGGACCGTAGCAGGAGCACCCCAACAAGTCCTGGTCTCCCTCCTGAACTATGACACTGACTCGTTAAGGCCTTAGAGCCGTGAGCTAAACGAGATAAGAGTAAAGTAAGGAGATAGAGAAACTTCCCCTGACCCATCTATCCTCCCAAAAGAGAACACAAATACCTATGCCAACCTTGTACCTCACCCTCCCCTTGAACTTATCCCACTCCGCTCGAATTCCTCTCCGCAAACCGCACTCAAAAGAGTCGACGACAAAGTTAGAACAGCAGACCCCTGAACCAAATCTATTAATTCACCCTACTCCAAAGACAGTCGCTGTGGACCAAACCGCCACAACCACTTCCATAGTAAAGCCTAATATAAAGAGCTAAGCGCCAAATACCCAATTTCGCATTTGCTTCCTTTCTATCAGTGTCACTTCTCTTTAATGCCAGTATACTTGAGCACAGTGGTAAACTTCTCACAATAATGTTCATGGTAATCTGCATCCACTAACCCTTTAACCAGTAAAGGAATTTATTCGGCGAGACTCCATTTTCATGTTTAGAGACACTAAACTGTGTTGTTTTATGGACTTGGTACATGGTAATTTGTCTTGGCTATTAGCTGGTTTTCATAGAGTTAAATTTTCATTTTTATTTTTTCATGCAACCTTTTATTTATGTCATCTGGAGAATAAGTGAGTTAGCGTAGGTTACGGCAGATTTTTCGTTCTAGGTCTATGTTTTCAGAATAAAAACCAAAACATGATATAGTTTCGGTGACTTAATGTTTATTTATTTATTTTGTTTCTTTGCAGGATTTGGACTTCAGTGACTTAAATTTTTGATAAAATATTCAATTTGAGGCTTCCCGTATTCTCCCCAAGAACAAGTTTGTTTGAAAATTCTAAATCTTCTTGAAGTCATATGATCATGCACTGGCAAAATTTATCAGAATCGTGTTCCAAATTGGGTTGAACCATTACGATTGATGATTCATCACAATGCAAAGCTACTGTTTTTCTTACTTCTATTGATGATTATGGATTTCAGCTCCTGAGAATATGAAAAAAAGTGTAGGACACACCAGACTTTGTAACTGTGCGGATCCAAGACTCAATTCTCCTTCATTAAGCAACAAGTTTTAGTGTCTTAAATCTGAATAATTTGCCCGAAATTATTCACAATGCAAAGCTACTGTTTTTCTTACTTATATATTTTTTTTTACTTCTAGTTCATTGATTATGGATTTCTGCTCCTGAGAATAAGGAAAAAAGTGTAGGACACATCAGAATTTGTAACTGTGCTGATCCAAGACTCAATTCTCCTTCATTAAAGCAACAAGTTTTTGTGTCTTAAATCTGAATAATTTGCCCAAAATTATTCACAATGCAAAACTACTGTTTTTCTTACTTCTATTTTTTTCTTACTTCTATTTCATTGATTATGGATTTCTGCTCCTGAGAATATGGAAAAAAGTGTAGGACACATCAGACTTTGTTACTGCGCTGATCCAAGACTCAATTCTCCTTCATTTAAGCAACATGTTTTTCGTAGGTTGAGTCAAAACCTACGAAACTCGGACAGTAGGATCCTAATAGTGTCTAATACATCCCACAAAAATAGTTTTTTAAAATATAGAGAGGTGGAGGAGTTATAAGGGAAAACGTCTGGCTGATCGTAAGAAAGTCAGAACTGAAACTCTAACTTTAAAATTCAATAAATCTAAAACCGTGGGTCGAAAACTTGTGAAATTTTACACAATGTTGATAAAGAAGTCTATAATCTCCTACAAAAATAGTTTTTGAAAAGCATGATTCATTCTTGCGTTATGCGTAAAAACACAATGCTTGGTCTATTTGCAACCTGAAACTGTTGTGGCAGGGTTCAAATGTTAATTTGTCTCAAACCGTTGAGTCAAAACCTACGAAACTCTGACCGTAGGATCCTATTAGTGTCTATTACATCCCACAAAAACAGTTTTTGAAAATATCAAGAGGTGGAGGAGTTATAAGCGAAAACGTTTGGCTGATCGTAAGAAAGTCAGAAACGGAACCTTAACTTTAAAATTCAATTAGTGGCAGTACCAAAAAATGGGAGCCTACTCTAAGAACACTAAGTTTAAGAGGGATCCCAACTGTTGGCACTTGGTAGCAAGTCAGCCAAAATATGGAATATGGAATACCCAAATGTTTATTCTGGACTCTTACCAGAAACCATATTGCTCCTAACTGTTGGCTGGTGGGGAATACGATTTCTCCTATGCACAGGTTTTACGACTTATATTAATTAATTATTATATATTGTTCTATATGCTACATGTTGTTAGATTCTTCATCCAACTCTCACAAGAAGAAGCGGTCAGATGCTCAACCACTCAGTGGATGGGAGAGTGGAACAGCTAAATTGATTGTCGAAGTGAACGAGTTGATCAGCCTTGTTGCGAAAAATCTCCAATTCTTGGAAGTCAACTCGGGGTGATGGTTAAGGATGGATCGCAGTTTCCTTTTACTCCGAAACATTGGGACGACAAAAGTTTAACCAAAAAAAGAGAAAGCATGGATACAATCAAGGTATAATATAATTTAACCATTTAATGTATACATATTTTGTATGATTTTTGGTACCTAAAAATGTCTTATAGTATTAAGATAGTATTGGACATATAATGAGAAGTTTGATTGAACTAGTCTTCACAATGTTTATTAATGTGTTACATATATGGTTTCATTTTCACAGGCGAATACAGGTCTGAGCGATGAATCGTAAGCAACTATGTTGGCAAATCTTGGCAGGTTATGGAAAGATTGGAAGGCAACCGTGAAGAGAAAGTACTACAGGAAATATGATACCGATGAGGAGCGGTTATCGAATTGTCCCCCTAGAGTTAGTCCAGGCCATTGGAAGGACATGGTGAAGCACTTGGGTAAACCAGAGACAGAGGCATGTATCTTTTGTTAAGCTACTATTGTTACTAGATATAGGCTGACTTCAATTTGGTGGCTAAATTTGTAATTTATGTCAGGCTGAAAGTCTACAAAATAGCGTGAACAAGGCTGAGATAACTGATCCTCCTAAGAGTGGTAGGAGAAGTATTCCACGGATTCGGGATAAGGTATTCCATATTTGTTACTTTCCGAGCCATTTGTACATTACCTACAAATATTTACGCATTTTCCCATATATTTTTAAACTGGAACATGTTTTTGCAATTTTCTTTTGCAATATTGAACCCTAGGTAAGCATTGAAATTCATTACGTTTGCTATTGTTATATAGTTACAAAAGGCTGGGAGGCCAACTGACCTTTGTGAAGTATACATTGAGACAAGATGAGGAGATTCGGAGACTCTGGTAAGAATTTTGTATTCTTTAAATATAAAAATATAATGCAAGCATGTTCGGTTCATATTTATATTTGAGGTGGGAGGTCAAATATTATACTCGAGATTTGTTTCGTAGGCGGAGATCAAAGGAAAACTCGAGTCTACTCCACAAGAGGAACAAACAACCGAGTATCGTGCGGAAGTTTTCACGATGTTTAGGACCAGACAGACATGACCGTGTGAAATGTTTGGGCAGTGGGTTATGTCCAAAAAAGTATTTGGATCCAATAACTCCAAATCTTCAAAGAAAGAGGTTTCTCAGTTGGAGTCTCAAATAGAAGAAATGTTGTTTGCTAATCAAAACTCATGATCGATTGAAAGCAATGGAAGCTCAAGTGACATCTATGACAGGAATTTTCGCTTCGTTTTTAGGAAGAGGTGCAGGTGACAACTCCATTCAACCTGACATGGAACATATGACGCAATTCTTTGGTTCGATTTTTGGTAGAGGTGCAAGTGACACCTTAACCATTCCACTACCGGTTGATCCATCAGCTGCTGCACCACGTATGACTCCATTTCCATCTCATGCTATTTCTCCTCCCCTTTGCAATCCAATACCCCCAAGTACTGCTCCTCCTCCTCCATCACTTCGCAATCCAATAACCCCAAGTACTACTCCTCCTTTATCACTTCGCAATCCAATACCCTCAAGTACTACTCCTCCTCCATCACTTCACAATCCAATACCATTCAATGCTCCTCTATCTTCTCCACCAGTATCCGATCAGATTAATGTCACAAATCCTGCTCCAGGACAGACAGTAGGGACTATTCAGGTGACTTATATTACATTGAACCTGTCATTTTTTATTATTATTTATCTAAAATTTATCTTCCATAAGTTCATTTATTGTGATTAAAAAATGAATTATGTGGAGGGATTTGAAGCTTAAAAAATGCATTGTTTGAAGGGATATGAAGCTACTTGTCATATCTTAACTGGATTTTTGATATAGTTAATGTGAAATGATAAGTTTGTAGAACTAACTAATGAAATATCTGGGAAATTCTATAGTAAATGGAAATTACATAATTGTGATTAATCAAACTTTTTTCTTAAAGTATTTTTAACTTCAAATTTCATTGTACTCAAGTTATCGGAGGATGTCTTTGTGTTAAGTGTGTTTACTAGCTAGAATGGGCTTGGTTTCATAATGACTTTGTTGGCACTGAAGGTGTACAATGTAAAATCATCTCTATGGTGGCCTAATTTTCTCCTAGTGAAAGCATCTGAACTGATATCAATGTAAAATGTTTGTTACAATGTACAATGTAAAAATCAAATGTACCACTAAGGAACTGTGAAATTTTATGATGACTGGGATTCATTAGTTTACAATTTTTGTAAGGAGAGTGATGCTCTCTTGGAGGTATGGGTCTATGGGATTGACCAGCTGATTAGGATCTAACTTTGGCAGAGTAAACTTTGTGGCTTGGCAATTCTTAAATATTCACAAACTGCACAAACTTTGTTGGACCTACACCGTTTTATCTTATTATATAGGTACTTATGGTTTTTGTACTTGTTTGTTTTGCTGTAGGTTGGGTCGAAGGTTGATATTTTGTCAAAATCAAAACCTCGTTTTGCAATAGAACTTGGTTTTATAGAAGCTACTGATCCATCTACTATAGTGCATGGATTGCGGTTGGGGAAAACTTATGTAGGGGTTAGAATCGAGACATGCATTGAGGGTAAATTCAAGTTGTGTCACAAAATTTCAAGCGGGGACGATATACAAAGTGCAGAAGGACAGTGCGTAGTATGGCCAACGAAATGGGTATGCATTGTTTTATACTCATCCCTTATAGTTTGCTAATTTCACTAGATGCATTAGTACAAATAATTCTATTTGTTTTGTTGTGGTACAGGTCAAATTACTCAAGTAGTAAAGTGAAGATTATCTTTAAGCAGTGTTGAGTTTAACAAATTGGTTAATGAACGCTCATGGTTGGTGGCATGTGAATTTTGATACTCAAGTAGTTAGCATAATCGTAGTGGACTTTAATGCTGAGTCGTGATTAATGGCTTTTTGTAGTTAATTTTAAGTCATCTTTTGGTGGCTAAGTATTGAATTGAAATTAATCGTGATGTTTTGACATGCTCCTTTGGAATATTGGTATGTAAACACTTTGCGGATTTTGATGGATTTTGTTCCAAGAATTTTCTGGGCATATTTTTGTGATTTTTCTGGGTAGATTTGTTGCATGAGTTGGAGCAGGTTTAGAGAAGTGCAAAACAATTCAGGGACCATTGGGAAAATGTACATAAATGACGGGCATTAAGCTGTCGTAAATATACATAAACGACGGCCACGGAGTAAACTCGGAAACCGTCGTATTTCTTAGTTACGACGGTCGTTAGAAACCGCCGTATTTTCTTCTTTGGGACAGTCAATGGCAAACCGTCGTATTTTCTAAGTTACGACAGTCAGTGACAAACCGTCGTACTTACTTTTGTGCCGACAGTCACCAACGAGCGGTCGTATTTACATCTATTAACGAAGGTCACAACTATACCGTCGTATACCATTCAATACGTCAGTTACTGACCGTCGTATAAGTAAAAAACGACACCTTTCCATACGACGGTCAGTTTACCGTCGTAAATGTATAAAACGACGCAAATTTTCTCATATACGACGCTTTCTGGCCGTGGTTTTTTGTCATTTTTTTTGTAGTGGCGTCATTTAGGGTCTGACCGTATTGGGGTTCCCCACAACCCACACGTTCCTGCTTAAGAGATTCATTGTGCCCGGCAATGCTGTGAAGCAGTCACTGCCGATGTTGCATGTGGAGATATTTGGGCGCTCCCCTGCTCCATTGAGTTAACAGTTGCACTCTCAAAAACTGTAGCCAAGCTTTTAACTGCCAATCCTCCTTTGGGTTTCTTTCCATGTAAGCCGTCGGTGGCCACTGCCCTCGGGGGGGTGAGAATAATTTCGACCTTTCTATTCTCCTTGCCCACCGGGGCAGACTTATCTTCCTCCATTGGCTTTGGAGCACTTTCGAACACTGATACCTCAGCTTCTTCTCCTGTTGTTGTCGCAGAATTACTTTGGACCTGCTGTGCTTGAGTGTCCCCCTTCTCCACTTCCTGTTTTGTCTCCATTTCCATCTCAGAGGTATGGAGGGCTCAATGTGGGTTAACTGCATTGTTATGGGGCAGTGGGGATGACTCCCACTCACTGCTTTTCTTTACGTGGTTCACCATAATTTATTTATCTCCGGAGGATGATGAAGAAGCCATTTGCTATACCCCGGTGGCTCCCCTAAGTTGATCTTGTCATATCTTTCATCGCAGTCCCAACTCAAGTGATTGAAGCGTCCACACCAGCAAAAATGTCCGGCAGTCGTTCATATTTGAAACCGATCCGAATCTTATCGTTCTTTAATTTTGCATAGCCCCCTCTGTGCAAGGGTTTGTTCACAGGGATACTCACCCTAGATCAAACATAGGCCACGCCTTCTCCAAACGAAACCTTTGGACCAGTGTCAATCACTTATGCCATTATGCTAGTCGCCGTCTTGTCAATACCTGGTTTGAGAATATAAATGGGCAGGTTTGAGACCTGAACCCTGACGTCAACATACTCCAGCCTCACATTGTCAACATCGGTTACGAAGAACCAATCCTTTCAGAATAGGATGAGACCATCAAACACCCTGGGGTCACCACCAACTATTCTTTTCTTCGTCTGATCATCCGGGAACATGAAGAGGAAGAGTTCTTCGCGAACGTCTATAACCTCTACCTTTTCTTCGTTGTTGCAGATCCTCTTAAAGAAGGTTTGCATTGCGAAGTTGTTAACCCTACCCCTAGGAAGCGCCCTATCATGCAGACTTTGCACTCTTCCTCCGCCTGAACAAAAAATCATTTGTCAAACTGGATCACATTTGTCTCCTCTGTCAGTGTCAGAGAGAGTTCAAACTGCTCAGCCATGGATTCCGCCATATTTGGCGGCTCAGAGAACTCCGGGGGTTTTTTAGGGTTTAGCTTCTAAAGGGAACCCTAGAATACGAGAGAAACCTTTTTATTCCTCCACGTCGAATAAGTTACTTACAAAGAAAGAAAAACAAAACCATTGTATGTATACACGAGAAACATGACGAATCCAAGGTAGCCTCAAACCTAGACCCAAACTCAATTCTGTTGAACACGAAGCTTCCTTCGACCGACTGGACCACTATACGACCACTAATTCCACCAATGAACCCGCTCCCTCATCCTAATTCAAAATAGAACCAAACAACAACAATCCATACCCAATTCCATCGATGCTGCATTCAATCACACATCCGAAACAAATAGTAACTTTTTAGTAATAAAGTGGTATTATAGCTGTAATAAACACCTCTTACTACATCACATTCAGGCAAAATATTTCGTTCTCTAACTCTAGAGTCAAAAATATGAAGTATCTTTTTTTTGGCTACTACGGAAATTAAAATTTCACAAGAGTTCAAAAAAATAAAAACGACACAAACACAACAAAAAACTAGAAGACCATCCAAACACCAACCAGTCGGCGGTGAAGAGGCCCATGATATTATACGGAGCTTCATCAAGGATCTTGAGATGGTCACCTGTTCTGCTCCATGTTAGCAAGGGCATTGGCCACGTCATTCGCATCTCTTCCCACATACTTGATTCTTCCCACAATCCTGCTGAGCAACACTTTTCCATCATTCACTTGGGTACTCATAGAAGACAGGCCATTGATGTTGCCTTGAAAGATGTTCACCGCCTCCATGCAATCGATTTCTATCTCCACGTTGATCCAGTTTTTGTTGTAAGCCACATTAAGCCCCCTGTAGATTCTCCAGATATCACTCTACAACCTGGTGCATCCTCTAATTCCGCCAATAAAACCCAGTTTCCAGTCTTTCTTGCTGTTTCTGAAGACACCTCCAATGCTAGCATTCTCATTATCCAAACGCACACATCCATAAACGTTCAAATTGAATTGACCTGCTAAACGGATGCTCCAATGAGAAATTTGATGAGGTATATTAAAATACAAGAGTTTAGGTCTTGACAGGAATGCTCCATGTGTGAGCTGTAACTGCTTTATGCTGATCTGCACGTAAGCCATGTCAGTCTCAATAGAATTATTAGAAATAAAATTATTCCTTCTAAGCCAAATATTCCAAAGAGTAATGGAAAACTGAATACGATGTTCCACACCTGCCACAGGCTCTTTCCTTTTAATATTAAAAAGGACGCAATCTGTAAAAATCAAGTTCATACAGTCAAGCTTCCAGTTATGCCCCCAGAAAAGATTCAAGATACCTATGACTTTACTGCAATCTCTGAAGAGATGGTTTTGATCTTCCCCATTTAGGCCTCAAATATTACAAGTATCAATGTTGGTCAAGCCTCTGTTTTTTTCTACTCATTTAGTTAGCAGCTTACAGTAAAATAATGTCTGGAGGAAGTGGATAATTTTATTTGGAACTCTATGTTTCCAAAGCCTTATCCAATCTCCACTACCCACACAATTAGCTTGATTACAATCAACACTAATGGCATTATAGGCTGCAAAGACAGTGAAGGTTCCAGAGTTGGTGCCTTTCCAGAAAGGGGAGTCCTCCAAAGAAATCAAAGATGGATTAATGGAACTAAGGATATTCTGTTTGGTATTGTCATCAATCTCAGACACAATAGGCTCCAGATTCCAACAATTGTTTTCAAAAATTATGTCAGCAACTTTCATGTGAAGAAGGCTATGGTCAAGAGGACGACCAATAGCTTTCACCCCACACCACCAATAATTCAAAAGCGACACATTCTTACCATTACCAATATTCCACTTAACATTATTTCTGATGTAATTTTTGATACCAAGAATACCTCTCCAAATAGGGGAAGAGCTCCCCTTTCTCTTAGAGCTGCCCAAACTAGCGTTGTTGAGTTACTCTTTCCTTAAAATCTTACACCAAATATTGTTTTCAAAGAAGAAACCCCAACCAAGTTTGGCAATGAGGGCATCATTCTGAAACTTGGCTTTCTTAATACCCAGTCTGCCTTTAAATTTAGGAAGACAAAGACTATCCCATTTAATGAGATGGACCTTTTTCTTTTCAATGGTATCCCCCCATATGAAAACCATACAGATCTTATCATTTTTATTGCGAACATTAATGGGAAGGGGGAGAACCTGCATGGTATAAGACGGGAGGGTATCAAGAACACTTTTACACAGAGTCACTCTACCACCCATGGATAACATTTTACTCATCCAGCCTGAGAGCTTCCTATTCATCTTAGACCAGGTATAAGTCGCACTATCTTTATTAAAGCTACCTTGAACCAGGTTAACACCAAGATACTTACTCATGTCATCAGCCTCTGGCTTACCAACCGTGCTCTTCATGTGATTTCTTCGATCTAGAAGTATTCTTAGAGAAAAAGACCTTGGATTTGCTGGCATTAACAGTTAAGCCCGAGAGACAAGCAAACTACCTTGGATTTACTGGCATTAACAGTTAATACCAAGAGTAGTATTTTAAAATTGTCAATCAAATCCCCAACACAAATGCATGTAAGTGTAAACTAGTGTAAATTGTAAAATTTAAATTGAGTCCAGATAGTTTCATATTTTAATTTTTCAAACTATGTTACAAACTTCTGAACACCTATTAGTACCATTTTGAGTTAATTTTTGTGGAACCGTATAATTCGTCTTCTTTTTTTGACACTTATGACGAATCTCTTTTTCTAATTTGAAAGACAATAATGTAGGCAGTAATACATGATCAATACTCTCGAAGGGGGTGGGGGTTGAAAAGAGTATTGGAACTTTTGCAAAAAGAGTGATTTCAAAGATGTATATGGAAAGCATAGAGTATTTCAAGGCCTTGAAATGAGTCTCAAGTCATTGGAATTAAAACAGTTCTGAGAGAAATTGCAGATAGTTTTCAATGCCTTGAAATGAGGTTCAAGTCCTTGAACTAAAAAACCTGTTTTGAGTAGTAAAAGAACAAGTAAAAAATATTGTACTATAAATGCAAGAGACACGAGGATTTATAGATTTCAGTCCACTTGGACCTACGTGTCTACCTTAGGAACTTGATCCCTGCAGGATTTTCAACTCAATTCATATTAATCAAAAGCTAATCCCTAGATCTCAAGCACAAAGAATTCACTTACTCTATAAGAACTTCTGGTTCTCACTAACCTATCTAGTACCTACTCTAGCTAACTGATTCAACAAAAATTATCTATTTTTCACTTGAAAAACTCACAAGAATATGATCAAGATGTATTATCACAAAGATATACAAATTTAGTACAGAAATAAGAACAATAAAAACTGATGAAGCAGTTGTTTATGCAGTGATCTTTAGATGATTGGATTGAGTGAAATGAATCTCCTTCTGTGTTGCTTGTCAATCCCTGAGAATGGCTGAGTGCCTCTTTATGTGTTCTCTCCAAATTTCTTCAGTCATTCCCTCTCTTATGCACCTGGTTTGAATTGCATATCTTCCAGATCTTCTGAAAACATACTTTCCTAAAAACCAGCAGCATATCTTTGACTTCTCTAACAGCTCTTCCCTACGGCTAGTTGCTCAGTATCTTTAAGGGTAATGTCTTGATCTTGTATCTTAGAGTGTGAGGAAGGTCCAGGCAAGATTTCATAATCACATAATCAATTTGATAGCTCTATTACCTTTCCTGCAAATCAAACAAGTAAGGAAACAATACCTGCAAAAAGATAGCTAATTAATCCTGTAAAGATTGAGTTAACCAGTGAGAATAGAAACAGTTCTGATTGTTATAATGATTTTTCTTTCATCATTAAATAAGGCATAAACAGGTATAAGAGATTAAGAATCAGATTGGAGTGAAACCCCCCCCCCCCTAAGTTGATGTTCATACACTGCAGTAGTTTCAAGCATTTGAAAGCTATTTCAAGGCATTGAAACTATGCAGTTTCAATCTTTTGAAAGCAAGTTGATCTTACAATATCCCCCTTGATGAAAGACAAAATCTCTAATCTGTTACAAATTGAATATCTGCAAAACTTAAACACTAGAGAATAACAGAGCAGTCATTGTATTCTTAGATAATAAACATGGCTAGATCCTCTTGCAATATTACTGACAAACCATTTGTTAGTAACACCAGATTTCTTACTAGGGGATGTGTTCTTCTTAGAATAGATCTGTAGTTTCTTGCCAGTGTCTTTCTCTGGCTCTTCATCTATAGCTTTCCATTTTCCTTTTTCAGCTATGGTAGGCTTCTTATTTATCACCATCTTAGGGATAGCAATCCATTCCTCTAGCTATTCCTCATGAGCATATGAATCTTTCTTCTTCTTCTTAGTGGAATTTGGTTTCTGGTCCTTCTAGCTTAGTCTTCTTCTTTGGAGGAGAAGGAGTTCTTTCTGCACTTGGAGTTCTGGAGCTGGATTCATCACTAAGAGTTTGAACCTTTTCAGTAGTCTTTCTTTTCTTCTCAAAAACTGTCTTAGATCCTCCAACTATCTTAATCCTTTCAGATGTTCTTCTAGAGCTCATTAAGTTTTGAGGGTATTAGAAGAGAGAGGCAGAACTGATACGCGAGAGAGAGAGAGAGAGAGAGAGAGAGAGAGAGAGAGAGAGAGAAAGAAAGAAAGAAAGAAAGAAAGAAAGAAAGAAAGAAAGAAAGAAAGAAAGAAAGAAAGAAAGAAAGAAAGAAAGAAAGAAGATTAATACTGAAGAGTTTGAGTTTGAAAAGAAAGCTGAATATTTTCACATCTTTTAAGTTGTGCAGTAGTGAAATTCAAAACTGTGTGTGACGTGGGAAAGTAAATAAAATATTACTAACTTAAAAAGAATATTTTTTAAAGGAAAAAAGCAATATTGATCAATTATCTACAGAGATAACACCCAACTTTGATGATCCAGTTTATTGATTACGTAGCATACATATTTTTTTATTGAAGGCTTTGAAAATGTTTTGAAGACCTTGAAAGGCTATACTGCTAGAACAAATATAATCAAAGCTCTAAAAAGGTTTCAAGGATTTGAAAATCCCTTCAAATTTTTGAAACACATAATACTTACCTGATACTCCTGCTAAACCAATGCTTCCTTATTTCGCATGCCCATTTCTAATCTCAGGGCCGAGAATCTTTCTTCTAGTAGTGGTTTAGTGAAGACATCTGCCAATTGAATGTTAGTAGACACAAATTCAAGAGTAATATCACCTTTCTCAGCATGATCTCTGATAAAATGATGTATAACATCTATGTGTTTGGTCCTTGAGTGATGTACTAGATTCCTTGTGATTGAGATTCCACTTGTGTTATCAATTTGATTGGAATATGTTTGAAGTTGTATCCCAAGTCTCTCATTTCTTGAGCTATCCATAGGACCTGGAGCAACAAGCTCCTGCTGCTACTTATTCTGCTTCTGCTGTTGATAAGGCCACAAAGTTTTGTTTCTTGGAGTGCCAGCTTATTAGGGATGATCCAAGAAACTGGAAACACCCTAAAGTGCTTTTTCTATCAACCTCATACCCTGGAAAGTCAGCATGTGAATAGCCACACAAAGAAAAGTTATAGTATTTAGGATACCAAATCCTTGAGTCTTTGGTACCATTGAGATATCTGAAGATTCTTTTCACAACAGCTAAGTGTGATTCTTTGGGATCAGCTTGAAATCTAGAACACATACAAACACTAAACATGATGTCTGGTCTACTAGCAGTAAGATATAGTAGTGAACCAATCATACCTCTGAATTCTTTCTGGTTACACTCTTACCAAACGGATCTTTGTCTAATGACAGTGTAGAGCTCATTGGAGTCATTGCAGGCTTGGACCGAGGAAAATTGTACTTTTTTAACAAGTCTTTGGAGTACTTGGTTTGAAGAAGAAAGGTTCCTTTCTTCATTTTATGCACATAAAGTCCAAGAAAGTAATTTAATTCACCCATCAAGCTCATTTCAAATTTCCTGCTCATAAGACTTGAGAAATATTTGGAAAGGGAATCATTAATAGCACCAAAAAGAATATCATCCACATGTATCCGTACTACTAGAATGTCTTTCTCATGTGTCTTTATAAAAAGAGTTTTATCAACAAGTCCTCTTTTGAAACCATTTTCAAGTAGAAACTTAGACAGTCTTTCATACCAAGCCCTTGGGAATTGTTTTAGTCCATAAAGAGCTTTGTCTAGTTTGTAAACATGATCTGAAAGCTCATCATTTCAAAACCATGAGGTTGAACAACATAAACTTTTTCTTGCAAGTAACCATTTAGCAAAGAACATTTTACATCCATTTAAAACAGTTTGATATGCTTATGGGATGCAAATGCATGCATAATTTTAATTGCTTCCAACCTGGCTACACAAGCAAATGTCTCATCATAGTCTATACCTTCTGTAGCCTTGAGCAACTAGTCTGGCTTTATTTCTGATCACCTTACCATTTTTATCCAATGTATTCCTGAGCACCCATCTTGTGCCAATTACAGACTGGTTCTTAGGAGGAGGAACTAGATTCCACACGTTATTCCTTTCAAACTAATTGAGTTCACTTTGCATTGCAATGATGCAGTCAGCTTCTTGTAATGCTTCCTTCACACTTTTGGGTTCTACAAGAGAAACTTAATCATTAAAATCACATAAGTTCTTAAAATGTGATCTAATTTGTGTACCAGTTGATGGATCAGAAATGATGTTTTTAGCTGGATGACATGATAAATATTTGAATCTTTTTCTTGGAGTCCATGGCTATGGTTCTCCAGGAATCTTTTCAAGGCCTCGAGCTCCTAAAGTTGTTGCTTGACTACTCTGTGTATTTCGAGCTTCTGTTTCCAGGCTTGGAAACTCATTTTCAAGGTTTTGAAAATTCTTCTTGTTTTCCTGCAAGAACTTCTCGGAACCATTTTCTTGATCTGGCTCATCATTTGACTCATACTTGTTCTGATTCGGATCTGCAAAACCATCACTTAAAGAACCATTATAGCCTTCATCTAAAATAACATTAATACTTTCTTCAAAAAGATTGGTTCTTTTATTGTAACTCATATAGGCTTTTCTAGATAATGAATAACCAAGAAAGATACCTTCATCACTTATGGCATCAAATTTACCAATATTGTCATTACCATTGTTGTGAACATCGCATGTGCAACCAAAATGTTTGAAGTAGGAGATATTAGGCTTTTACCCTTGAAAAGCTCATAGGGAGTCTTCTTTTGAATTGGCGTAATCAGGCATCTGTTCAGAATGTAGTTAGAAATGTTTACTGCTTCATCCCAGAAGGATTTTGATAACTTGTTTTCCAAGAGCATGTTCCTGGACATGTCTTCAAGAGTCATATTCTTTCTTTCAACAACAACATTCTGTTGAGGAGTTATTGGAGCAGAAAAATTGTGAGAGATACCAAACTTAGCACAAATTAAGTCAAATATCAGTTGATCAAATTCTCTACCATGATCACTTCTGATAAAAGAAATTAACAGGTTTTTAAGGTTTTGAAGCTCCTTACAAACTTTGAGAATTCAAATAGAGCTTCATATTTTTCTTTGAGAAACATAATCCAGGTATATCTAGAGGAATCATCAACAGTAACAACCATGTATTTCTTACCCTTTGGAGTTGGAACTCTCATAGGTACACACAAATCCATGTGCATTAACTCAACAGGTCTAGTTGTACTTACAAAGTTCTTGGGCTTGAAAGAGCTTCTTGTATGCTTACCTTGAGCACAAGCGTTGCATACATCTTCATCTGTGAACTTGATTGAAGGTAAGCCTCTCACCAAGTCCTTAGAGATTAGCTTGTTCAGAGTATGCAAACTGATATGTCCAAGCTTTCTGTGTCAAATCTTTGAATCATCTTTCAGGACTGTGATACACTTTAAGCTTTCTCCCGCAACTTTGTTAGTGTGTAAAGTATAAACAATGTTTGACCTTGAGGCAGTGACGATGCAATTTCCAGATTTCTTATTTTGTACCACACATTTATCTTTGTCAAAGATAACCTTGTTGCCATTGTCACATAGTTGAGATACACTAAGCAAATTAAATTTCAATTCATCTACTAGATACATCAGACATAGAGTTTTTAGAATCAGTACCGACTTTTCCAATACCAAGAATGTTGCATTTTCCTTTTTCACCAAGTGTAATTGTTCCTTTTGATTTCTCTTTCAATTCTGAGAATAAGGATCTCTTTCCAATCATGTGCCTGTACCAACCACTATCCATAAACCATCTTTGATCTTTGCTCTTGGTTTATACCTGCAAACACCATTCACTATCTTACCCAGCTGTTAGACCAAGTGTGAAACTTAGATTCATATTCAGGGTCAGCCATGTTAGGTGGTCTAACCCCTTTAGGAACCCAAATCTGTCTAACTTGTCCCTTGAGTTGAAATGAAAATGTGTTCCTCATAGTGATGGTCTCTTCTTCTGAAGGGGCAAGTCATTTTAACATGACAAACTTTACAGCAGTAATGAAATTCTTGAGAGGATCTGTTACAGGCCTTCACAAGTCTGGTATCACTTTTCCTTGGAAAGTTTGGGTTATATCCAATACCATTTTTGTGAACATATTGTAAACTTCCTCCAAGAATCAGGTTTAGATTGTGTTCTGAGCCATCAAGCTTTGTCTAAATAATTTTTGAGTCTTGAAGTTTCTCAGTCAAAAGAGTCTTTTGTTTCTCTAATTCATAATGTTGATCTGCTTTAGAGTAACTAGGTTATCACTTAGAAAAGAGTACTCAGTGACTACTTATTTTACTTGAGATTTCAAGGCTCTGAAATTGGTTTCCAAGGCCTTGAACTCTATGTCAGACTTTGCCTAAGAGAATTCAAGATTCTTGTTAAGGCAAACAAGTTGCAAATTTTCATTTGCTTTCTCATGAATCTTTTTCTTTAAAATCCTGATTTAACTCAGATAGTCCTCTTCATTTAAAAGTATTGTTCTAAGATAATCAGAAAGGACATCTCTGTCTTTTGAAATCAAACAGTTTACCATTACCTCAATGTTCTTTTCAAAACTTTCATCATGCTTGGCCATAAGGCACAAATTGGCTTGTTATTCTTCTGAGTCCCATTCACTTGAGGAGTCTGAATCACTCCATGAAGCTACCATAGTCTTCTTCTTCCTGTCATGGTCTCTTTTCTAAAAGTGCTTGCTTTTCTTGTGTGGACAGTCTCTAGTCAAGATTACTCCATCACCACACTCAAAGCAATTCATCACTTTAGATATATGTGGAGAAGTTTTACCTTTGTAATCCTTGCTACTGGAGGATCTGGAGTTGTCTATGTTGAAGTCCTTGTTTCCAAAGTTCTTCTTCATTTTCAGGATTCTGGCAAAGAATTTGGAAATGAGAGAAAATGGATTTTCATCATCCTCTTCCTCTTTTTCAAGTATTTGAGATGGTTCACTCTCCATAGCCTTGACTGCCAGGTTCTCGACAATTTCTGGCAGTTTTCCGTCAACTTCATTCATGAAGATCTCATGTGTAAGCAGCTTTCCTTGCGAATCATCAAGCTGAAGTGATGAAAGATCTTGAGCTTCTTCAATAGTATTAGTTTTTGGTTCCCATTTTGCTTTGGTAAGACTTCTCAAGATCTTTCTGACATTCTCTTCATTTGAATTTTTTTCCCCAAAGATTCCTGATTGTTGACTATGTTTGTGAATCTTTTGAAAATGTCTTTGATAGATTCATCTACATTCAACTTGCATAACTCATACTATCTAAGGAATATATTGATCTTTGTTTGCTTCACTTGGTTGGTTCCTTCAAAGGTTACCACCAGTTTATCCCTAATTTCCTTAGCAAAACTGCAGGTGTGGATCCTGTTAAATTCACCTGCTCTCAAAGAACAATATAAGAGATTCATAACTCTTAAATTTTAGATAGTTGGTCTAACTCATAAGTAGAAAGAGTGTTTTCAGGATTGGGAGTTTTAATCCCATCCTTCTCTTTATAGAAAGTATGAAGTCCATTCGGGATGATTGTCCATAGCTCAATGTCTTGACAATGATGAATATTTTCATAAAGGTTTTCCAATGTACAAAGTTATCTCCACAGAACAAGGGAGGTCTGTTTGAAGCGCTGCCCTGTGAGAAACCACCATCTCCTACAATACTCGTGATCACCAGATTGTTATATCTAAGCAGTGATATAAGTTCTTATACTAATTGAAAGACGGTAATATATGCAGTAGTATAGGATCAATACTCTAGAAGGGGGTTAATAGAGTATGGTAACTTTTTCAAAAATAGTGATTTCAAAGATGTATGTGGAAAGCAGAGAGTATTTCAAGGCCTTGAAAGATTTTCAAGTCCTAGGAATCAAAACAGTGAGTAGAGAAATTGCTGATGGTTTTAAAGGTCTTGAAATGAGGTTCAACTCCTTGAACTGAAAACCTATTGTGAGTAGTAAAAGAAAAAGTAACAAATACTGAAATGTAAATGCAAGAGACACACGGAATTATAGATTTCAATACACTTTGACCTACGTCTCTACCTCAGGGACTTGATCCCTGAAGGATTTTCAACTTAGTTCTTAGTAATCAAAATCTAAGCCCTAGATCTCAGGCACAGAGAATTCCCTTTCTGTGTAACAGCTTTTGGTTCTCACTAACCTATCTAGTACCTACTCTAGCTAACTAATTCAACAAGAGTTCTCTATTGTTCACTTGAACAACTCACAAGAATATGATCAAGAATTATTATCACAAAGATATATAAATTTAATACAGACAGAAGAACACTAAAAACTGATGAAGCAGTTGTGTACAGAAAGAAGAACACAAATTTAGTACATAAATAAGAACACTAAAAACAAACTTTCCTAAAAACCAACAACATATCTTTGACTTCTCTAACAGCTCTTCCCAACGGCTAGTTGCTAAGTATCAATTTGATAACTCTATTTCCTTTCCTTGCAAATCCAACAAGGAAACAATACCTGCAAAAAGATAGGTAATTAATCCTGTAAAGATTAAGTTAACAAGTGAGATTAGCAACAGTTCTGATTGTTATAATGATTTTTCTTTCATCATCAAATAAGTCATAAACAAGTATAAAAGATTAAGAATCAGATTGGAGTGATAAACTCCCCCTAAGTTCATGATCATACACTGCAGTAGTTTCAAGCCTTTGAAAGCTATTTCAAGGCCTTGAAACTATGCAGTTTCAAACCTTTGAAAGAAAGCTGATCTTACATAATTACTCCACTGTTCCGCAAAGACAGTCTACTTTTAAAATCGCAATTTTTTTGGAGTTCCACTCCATGTATTCATATGTTATTTTCATTGTTATTCTTGATTTTGTTTTCTCCAAGACTAGGTATATTGAATATTAATTGGTAGTATTGGAACTTCATTTTATTTTAAACATTGAAAATATAAGTGGATAACCGATAACCATTTTTGATAGAATAAAAATGGCAATATGGACCCTAGTTTGAATTGACGTACCCGGCGTCATTTCGTTTTTGTTAGTGGAGTGAAACGTTTTGGTATCGGTATTTTTTGGTGATTTTTTTTGGACTAAATTTCATAGTTGTACCATTTCTCAAATTTATGTATTTTCAAAATGATCCCTTACTATTTTTATTACGTAAAATAACCCGTAAAACATGTATACATGTATAAATTATCCATAATTCTTAATAAAACTACTCATAGTCTCAAACTACTACTACGCAATAAACTAGATATAGTTCCTGTTTGGTTTAGGTTTTAATATCTTTTTGAGATTAAAATATTCCATATAATTTCATCGTGTTTGGTCAAGTAGATTATTCAAGGCAGATTATAATTTAATATGCAGAAAAACTGCAGATTAAGAAATCTGCAAAATCCTAGAATATCATTTCTCATCTTTCAATACCAAAAATACCCTTATCCTTCTCAGTTCATTATCCATGTGTGCAATTTCTGGTACATCTCGTAATATGTTGTTGATTTCTTTATGGTTAAGGGAAGTCAAATATGAGATTATTTACGCTTTTGGAACTTTCATTTTCATGACAACTGACTTTCCTTGTACTAATTTTGGACTATTATATTTAGTGTTGTATTTTATTGTTGTTCGATTAAAGTGAAAATAACAAAAAAGTTTGAAAAAGAATAACAGTACACTCCAGCAGCTCCAAAATAGCACTTGCATACAAGTTTAGAAAAGGATAATATTGTAATTTTATTTGTAAAAGCTACAATTTTTGCCAAATGTACTTAAATTTTAATTCACATTTTCAGCGCATACCACATAGTTTCAGAATATAATTTCAGCCAACTTATTCAACCCAGATTATTTTCATCATATTATTGAGATTTTAAGCTGGAACCAAACATGCTCATTCAATTGTATTGCGAGGTAGTTATATAACCACCTCATGCGGGTATATAACAACTCATAACGGTTTTCCTAAGACTAGTATATATATGAGGGTCTTCCTCTGATTAGATGCTTCAATCTTTTGATCATCACCCCTCTTGCTTACGATATCTTTTTCACATAACAGGCATGGCTTACTCTTACCCCTTGTTTACTTATTTTCTTAGGGCATCTCCAACTCTATGGGGGAGGGAGAGGGGGAGGGGGATGGGGAAAACAGTATAAAAATACGGTTCATGTCCAACCCTATGGGGGGAGGGGAGGGGGAGGGGGTGCTATGGGGAGAAATTTAGGCTTGGGTGTGGGATGGTTGTGAGGGATTTCTCTATGGACATGGCGATACCCAAGGCGAAATTTCTCCCATAGAACCCATCCCCATCCCTCTCCCCTTACATAATTGGAGACGAGTAGTAGTTTGGGAAAGGGAGAGGGGGAAATGGTGGGCCCGTGGGGGGGAGGAGGAGGGGGATGTAAGGGAATTGGGAAAAAGGCATGGGTTGGAGATGCCCATACTCTCATTTATCTTTGTGTACCGTTGGTTGTTCTAGTCTGTAAAAGGTATACACAGATGATCCATCCTCTATCTTTCTCTGTATACAACAATAACATGTTTTAATGTAATAAACCAACACAAAAATATTCACATATGCAAATCCAGAAAAAAAAATAACTACAGCCGTTTAAGTTCTCCAATTCTTGAGCAACCATATAATACGAAATTCATATTTTAAAATCTCATTGCCTGAAAATACTAGAACTGAAAACGGTAAAACATAGTATGCAATGATTGGACGGACAAACAAATCTTTAGAGAACTGCTAATCGTAAAATCCAACATAGATATATTATTTTTTTACTTTTATGTGAGGGTCCCAAAATTTTTATTAAATTACAAACTATATCCTTGACCGAAATCCAACCGAAATTCGCTAAATCGTTCGAAACACACCGAGACGTCCTACATCGACTGAAATACACCGGCACACACTCAATTTCAGCTCGTTATGTACCAGTACTGTTTATACTTTGTTTTAAGGCCGAACCGGTACGAATCAGCCAAAGCGGTCCGTAAGCGGACACAATTTAAAATTATGATATCGATTGTGTTTGCGAGACGGAGAGAATATTTATTTTGGAAGGACATGGGCTTAATTTCCATGATATTTGTGACAACCCATACTTTTATCTAATTTGATTAATTTAAGTTCTTTATTATTGTGTTAATTATAAGTAATGTCAAGTGCTTGACTTATTATTTACCAACAATAGTAAAATATTAATATAATTAAGGAAAGAAAAAAAAATAGTAAAGACTGGAGAAATGTACATGCGTCCCAATTTTTAGTATTCCATAATATATCTTCCTAGTATTTCTTTATATAAATTGGGAATTGATTCTTACACCGATTATTATTTATGGTTACACTGTATTTTAGTTTACTTGACTTTTTTATCCTCACTCATCGATTTATCACATTTATTCTATTTAATTTGTAATCCTTTGTTTATGGTAATTTTGTGTTTTCAGTATTTTGTTGCATTTATTTCATTATCTTGACATTCCATTTTCAATCTAGGAATGATATTGAAATTGCTGTGACTGTTTGCTATTCGTGCATGCTTTATTTCTCATTCGATGCTGTTTAAATCCATTTATGTTGACTCTATTGTAGAAGTTTGGTTTAATTAGTAGCAACATTGGGGCTGCTTGGATTAGGAGGTTTAGGGTTCATGGCTAACCTAAACCTCCTCTAGATTTGGATGAAGTGGTTGTGGTTGTATATTTCCGGTGACCGACTGTCGGCTGAGGAAATGTTATTTATTTAGTTTTTATACATCTGGTCACCAGAATGGAGTACAGGTGTCCGGGTAATTTTGAAAAAAATGCAACAATCATCTTTTTTTTTACCAAGAATACACATTTGTGAAGGAATCAAATGAATGAAATAACATATAATACCATGCTATCAAGGAATCAAATGAATAAAAGAGGAGCAGGGCACCCGAAATAACACCCATCTCACCATCTGTAAGAATTTGTTTTTTGTTTTTTTTTTCTTAGTACTTATTTTAACAAATACCCAGGCGCCGGTTAACCCAACCTGCACCAGTGCTGAAAAAAAAAAAAAAAAAAAACAAAAACAAAAACAAAAAAAAACCCTGCACCAGTGCCCTCACCAACTCCAAAAAGAGTTTAGTTTTGTACATGCTAACCAAACTGTGTAATATCCGAACGAACCCATTGATCTATTGGTCCCCCATTTGCCCATGCTGTAAAGCTCTTCCTCTTTTGTCAGGATTTGATTTTGCTGTTATCACAGGTTCACAATGAATATAGCAATTTACAAAGCCAGAACTCTTGTAGGGTTGAAGGCAGAAACCAGCCTTTTATAATTTGAGATACGTTTTTGTTTTTGTTGAAATTCGACTTTTATCTAGTACAATGAAATGGGCGGGTTTGAAAACATATTAAGAGATTTTGGTTAAACCTGTGAAAATAAAAACTAGACGAAGAATACGTTCTCACTGCTGGATTCAGATTTTTTTTTTTTTTTCTAAGTTGATCTAATGGATAATGCTTCTGTCGAATAATGATAACAATGTAAGGACTGTTGTGAAACGAGATTTGAGAGAGACAGAAAATAAAGAGAGAGACTAGATGTAGGGAGAAGAGTATTGAGAGTTGACAGAAAATAAAGAACATCAAGTCTCAAAAGATGGAGTCAAGAGATCGTGACCAATACAATAGATTGCTCAAGAATGTCAACAAGTATAAGATCTCAAAGAAGAAGAGGTATAAGATGCTCACATCCATGGAGATAGCTTTGAAAACTACCGCAATTGAAGGAGATGGAGATCAAAAAATATTGAAGTTTACCCTTCAAAGCTAAAATGCTAAATCAAGTTTAAGAGGGGGTGTTGGAGGCTAAACTTGATTTAGCCTAAATATATTTGAAGTACAAAATAGTCATATCAGTTAAATTAATTGTCCACCATTTATTGTATTAGTTAGTTAGTGGGTCTAGTCATGTTAGCTAGTAAAATGATGGAAGAGTCTAGAATAGTGTTGTGATATGTATCTCTAGAATTGTCATACAAAATATCTATATGAAGTTTCTAGGTGGAGTGATCTCTAGATGATGTCATCTAGAATCCTCCAAGACTCCCTATAAATAGGTGGTTGTACTCTAGCATTTAGCAAGTCTTCCATCAAGTAAGTCCTAGTAAGTGTCCTAGTAAGTCTCTCCAATGAAGATTTCTATTAAGTCTTCTATGTGATGTACTAGTGTGTACCTAGTTGTTGTCCTCCACCACAATTTGTATCAAGCCAATTCAATTGAAGTTTCTTTTCATTGTGTTTCCATTCTCTCCTTAACATTTTCATCACTTCCCTCTTCCACCAAACTTAGCCTACTACTCTCTTCCTTAAACCAACAAAGTGGTATCAAACTTTCCCAAATCCAACAAATTGGTATCAGAGCCAAGTCGATCGCAAGATGGCGAATGTTTATGTCCAATTGCCTCGCCTCACCAATGAGAACTATTTCACATGGGCGTTGCGCATGAAGGCTATTCTAGGCGCACATGGAGCATGGGATGTTGTGGAGAATGGCTACGAAGAGCTTGAAGGAGACTTGAGTCCAACTCAAAAAGAGGAATTAGAAGAGGTACGTAAGAAAGATAAAAAAGCTCTTGCCCTCATCCATTCTTTCTTAGATGACAACATGCTTGAGAAGATATTTTTTGCAACCACCTCTAAGAAAGCTTGGGAGATTCTCCAAAACTCTCAAACGGGTGGTGAGAGATTCAAGAAGCTACAACTCCAAATTCTTAGAGGTAAATTTGAATCTCTTCACATGAATAATTCGGAAACAATTTCGGATTATTTTTCTCGGGTTTTGGAAATTTCTAATAAAATGAAGAGATATGGAGATGAAAGTTTAAGTGACACTTATATTGTTGAGAAAATATTACGCTCTTTGTCTTGTGATTTTGAGCATGTTGTCGTAGCTATTGAAGAATGTAGAGATGTTACCAAGTTGTCGATTGATGAACTTATGGGCTCGCTACAAGCTCATGAGGAAAGAATGAAGAGGAGGAAACAACAAGAGTCCATGGTGCTACAAAGCAACCTAAGTTGGAGAAGAAACTATGTCAATGAGGAATGGCGACGAGGACGTGGACATGGGAGAAATCAAGGGGGAGGAAGAGACACGAGAGGATTTTACAATCCATCTTATCAAGAAGAGATTGGGCCAAAGTTCCCACTCACCAAGGGAAGGTGGAAGGCAAAGGTATGACAAATCTCACGTGTTATGTTACAAATGTTATGATTTTGGTCATTACGCTTCCGAGTGTAGAAGTAACACTAACCATGTGCACGAGAAAGTGAATTTTGTTGAAACAAGTCAAGGGGAAGATCATATGTTGTTGATGGCTCACCAAGAGCATGTTGTTGAAGTTGAGGAGATTACAAAATCTCCAAATGAAACATGGATGAAACTTGACCCCATTGTGTCAAGTAAAGATACGATCTTTCCCACCAACAACGACGAGCTTGATGAGAAGCATGAAGACCAAGGAGACATTGAGGTAGAAGAAATACAAAATTGTATCGAGAAGGAGGATGTTGAGGCACATGAGGACCAAGAGAATTGTGTTATGGAAGACAAAAAGGAAGATCCCACATTAAAGACTCAAGATGAAGAAGGCCATCTAGACAATGGAGGACACATAGTAGAGGAGGTCCAAGAAGATAGTCGACAAGAGTTGCGAGAAGAATTCAAGCCATTTCATGAGCCGCATCACCAAGAAGTGAGAAGACACACTTTGCTATTTGGATTGGAGAATTCTACATTTGACACCGGATGGGAGAACATGGAAAAAATATTCGCTACGGGTGAAGAAGTTCGAATGAAGAACATCAAGTCTCAAAAGATGGAGTCAAGAGATCGTGACCAATACAATAGATTGCTCAAGAATGTCAACAAGTATAAGATCTCAAAGAAGAAGAGGTATAAGATGCTCACATCCATGGAGATAGCTTTGAAAACTACCGCAATTGAAGGAGATGGAGATCAAAAAATATTGAAGTTTACCCTTCAAAGCTAAAATGCTAAATCAAGTTTAAGAGGGGGTGTTGGAGGCTAAACTTGATTTAGTCTAAATATATTTGAAGTACAAAATAGTCATATCAGTTAAATTAATTTTCCACCATTTATTGTATTAGTTAGTTAGTGGGTCTAGTCATGTTAGCTAGTAAAATGATGGAAGAGTCTAGAATAGTGTTGTGATATGTATCTCTAGAATTGTCATACAAAATATCTATATGAAGTTTCTAGGTGGAGTGATCTCTAGATGATGTCATCTAGAATCCTCCAAGACTCCCTATAAATAGGGGGTTGTACTCTAGCATTTAGCAAGTCTTCCATCAAGTAAGTCCTAGTAAGTGTCCTAGTAAGTCTCTCCAATGAAGATTTCTATTAAGTCTTCTATGTGATGTACTAGTGTGTACCTAGTTGTTGTCCTCCACCACAATTTGTATCAAGCCAATTCAATTGAAGTTTCTTTTCATTGTGTTTCCATTCTCTCCTTAACATTTTCATCACTTCCCTCTTCCACCAAACTTAGCCTACTACTCTCTTCCTTAAACCAACAAAGTGGTATCAAACCTTCCCAAATCCAACAGGCTTGTGGACCAGAATATAATAATACAAAATACACCCAACTATGTGGTGGATATTCACGTCAGTCCAATTACATATTTCATAACACTCCCCATTGAATATTCACCACTACGATGCCTCGTTAAAACCTTGTCATGAAAAACCCAGTGGGAAAAATCAATGACTAAGGAAAAAGAGTACATCGGTGAAATCCTATTTGCTCAGTTGGTGATGACATTCTTCTGGAACGCATCTGGATAATCTTCGCAAGCCTCGTTAAAACCTTGCTAGGAAAAACCCTGTGGGACAAAAACCGTAGCGAAGGAAAAAGAGTGCTGCGCTTTTAGCATTTCATTTGATCTCCCCCTCATTGGAATATCCTTGTACCTGACAAACAAAATCCATTGCAAAAACAACAATCTAAAAGAAATAATTAACAATCATGATTGATAAAATGCATATGCACCTAAAACTACTCGCTAGTGTACACTTTTTATTTGCTTCGGGCAAATATTTTTTTCATGTGAACCAACCTCCATGGAATTTCACAAATTTGTGATTCATACGATCGTATTGTAACTAGTCTTCCTTAGTCCCCGAGACTAAGACAACATTATCATCATTACTAATGAGAATTTATCATGACCCATATATCATGTTTCTCATTTTACAAGTCCCACGCTTAAAAGCGGACATAAACCTCGATATGAGTCCCACGCATTACAGCGGACATATAACCTTTACATGACTCTCACGCTTAATAGCGGACATATAATAACTACAAAGATCTCACGCTTACCGGCGGATATGTAGTCTCTGCATAGTATATAAATTTCTGCTTCGGGTTGTTTCTATGCTCTACATATTCAAAATGATTGTACCCGAGCAGTTTTCTATGCACTTGTTGTTTTTGTTTTGGCCAATACTATTTAGTCAACCTTCTTCCCATAAAATTATCATATGATTTATATAGCGCTTCCTCAATTCTATCATCATATTAGTAGGATCATAATATTGCATTAAGGTACCTTTAGCTACTTCCAGAGCTATGAGCCTCTCCCAGGGCTATTCAATTACCAACGTTGGTTTTGATCCATTATGATGATGTATATATGAACCCCCAAGATTTCTCCAGAATCTTGTGTTCTTAATTTGTAGAGCATTTTAACCATATCCCAAATTATTTTGGATGCTTTGATTTCATGTTCCTCTTCCGGAGGATCAACATATGTACTCAAGCAACCTTTTCATGCTCAATGTGTATACCCAAACCGACACCCATTTGTCGAGAAGCTATCCATTTTATTGGGATTTCGCATTAGAACATATCATTAGAGACTATGATATTTTGGCTCACGTCATGCAATAGGACCCATTCTCCCCCTCATTACGTGAGCGGTATCATCATAACCTTAATGATATTTCGTTGATGCTTCAGGCATCAATTTGTCTCATATGTACTTTGTATAAACCAATCCTCAAATTAAAATAAAAACATTGACAATAAGCAATCTCTTGGACGCCGTAGTTCTCTAATCAAAGTTTCGCCAAGAAACCCAAAAAGAGACGTAAATGTCAATACTTTTATTCAAAGATGAGTGGTTGTAGATTCTCTCTCCAGGGAGATCTTTTGATGTTATTTCATAACTCCATGTTATAATATTGTTTTTCATAACTTCTGGTATGAAAATCACTTTTTATGCATATGAAATGCATTTGTCCATTAAACCTTCATGGACTAAGAACATCTTCTGGATGCTCTACATGAATCAATAACAAATGTATAAACAGTAAAGTACTAGACAATGTTAAAAATAAATGTGTAAACAGTACAAAAAATAAACATAATATAACCTCTTCAGGAGGGTGGATCATAGTTGAATTGTAGCAATCTCTTCAGGAGATAATTAATTATAATATTTCATAACTTCAGGTTATGAGTCATAACTGCTGATATGAGTGATATCATGTAATATGTAACTTCGGGTACATATGACATGGCCAGATTTAACATCGATGGCGATTACGAAACCTCTCCTAGGGGTCCGTTTTTGATCCATAATGAGAGAACAAAAGAAAAAGCAGCAAAAAAAAAAAAAAAAAAAAAAAAAAAAAAAAAAAAACACATAAAAATTAGATAAAGCGAGGTAACAAAAACTGACCTCTTCGGGAGGTTTAAAAGAAAATTGTAGGACATCTCTTCAGGAGATGTAACTAAAAGTATGACTTCAGGTCATAAGAAAATTGTCGTAACTTCAGGTTACGATGAAAATTTCTTGTTCCATAACTCCAGGTTATAGTCATTATTTCACAACTTCAGGTGTGAAAACATGATGTTGACAATTATGTCAATAGCTGAAAACCCATTGAATGGTCATGGGTTATAAAAACCCAAAATCTCTTTTGGAGATCTAAAAATAACATGTAACTTCAGGTTACAAGCCATGTAATAGCTGCATCTTCTGGATGCACTCATTTAATTATGTTGTAACTTCAGGTTACAATCATATGATACAAAACCTCTTCAGGAGGTTGTAATAATTTTTATAGCTTTAGAGATCTCTTCTGGAGATCGAATCATAATACTTTATGACTTCAGGGCATAAAAAAAATTGTTGCGACTTCATGTCACATTATTGTCGTAACTTCAGGTTACGAAACTCAATATAATTCATAGTTTCAAGTATGAAACATCTAATTCATGTACGTAATAATAACACAAACCACTAATTTTCATGTGTTAAGAACTTTTGGTGGAAGTTCCTACCTTTGTTTCAATATTGGTAAACAGACCAGATCAGAATTTCATGTAATAATATACAGATTTGTATTACATTAAAAGTAACTGCTATGTAAGCAAAATATATTTAGGAATGTAGAAAATGCGCTATTATTGTGGAGTACCCAAGAATCACAGATTCAAGTCAAACAATATCCTCTTTTTCCCTACTTTTCATATATCAAACCTTTCAAAAGAAAAATACCATGTTAAAGTTCCAGATTAATAACCCCTTTCTCCATTGAGAATGTACTACCGTAGAGAATAATAAAATAAAAAGGAAAAAAAATATCATATGAAACATCAAGTACCCAACGCTGAAAAAAAAATTATATTACACAAACCCATCCAACAACTATTGACTACACATTAGAGTTTGATTATGTAAAGAAAACTGTAGAATATTAAAACAACCTACTACTGTGCAAGTTGTATAGGAATACAAGTGGTTCAATCCTATCAAAACAAATATGTTTTACATACTTGTGTCTCATGCACCATCTCAATAACATGAATCTCTCCAGTCAAGATGCTAGTGGACGAGATTGAAACTCAGTGCTTTTAAGCTCAAACCTTTCAAGAATAGTCAAAAACGAAATTGTATTTTGCGTCTGAATATCCTTTCCCTCGGTTTCGTGTAGGGGAGTGACTTGAAAAAAAAATGTATAACATACCTTCGTGTTCGTGATCGTCGAACATCTCTTGGGAGCACTATCGTGCTGATAACTTGTTGTGAATCGAGAGAAGACGAGAGACAGAAAATAAAGAGAGAGACTAGATGTAGGGAGAAGAGTATTGAGAGTTGTCTTATTCTCCAACCCTAAGCCTACTTATATAGGCATTAGGTGGGCTTGTGGACCAGAATATAATAATACAAAATACACCCAACTATGTGGTGGATATTCACATCAGTCCAATTACATATTTCATAACAAGGACAAGTTACAAAAAGTTATGCACGAACAGTGATTACATAATTTTCAACCCCATTCTTTAATTGAAAAAGGTATGTCAAGTTAATGAAGTAAATGTGAGAAAATACTGATAATGTAAGTTACCAAAAATAAATATTACAAATTATATAAAAAAACGTTACTAATTGATGAGGGAGGTTAAAAAAGTCATGCCCGCTAAAATTCGGTGTAACCATCAATAATGACCGGTGTAAAAATCAATTCCCTATAAATTTTGTATTTAAAAGAATGAATGAATTATTACATGACATATTTAATTGAAAAGAGAATTGAGAATTTGTGAGTAACTAATTTAGTGTTACAACACAATATAGCTTAGCTGACCTTTGCATGTTTCATGGTTCCTAGTTGGAGGAGGCTAACCTACATTCACTAAGTTTTCATTAAGCATTTACCACTACCTATATGGGTTCGAACACTTCCAGCTTGTTTGTTATCTGTTTAAAAACAAGAAATACTGTGGGGGAAAAAACGTGCTAAAAAAGACGTTAAAAAACGGATTTAAAAAACTGTTTGGTATCCGTTTAAAAACATTGTTTAAAATCAAAAACATATTTGGCAACATTACTAAATTTCAATGTTAATATGATTGAATATCATTTCTAAATACAATACCGACATATATTTAATACTTTTTACATCTAATCATACTTGAAATGTCTTTAAACACTAATAGTATGAAAAAATATTAAAAAAAAAACATCACATTTGCTTTTTTTAAATCCAGTTGTATTTCAGCATATTTTTGTTTTTAAACAGTCAGAAAAACATGAATACCAAATGAGTTTAAAAAAAAATCCTGTTTTTAATCAACTGGAATGCCAAAATGCACTTAGCAGTCTGTTTCTAAAGGACCTAATCTTTCTCTCCATTTTTATCTGTTAAGAGTTACCTATCAACATAATCTATGTACTTGTCCGAACAAGCAAGAGGTGTCTTCACCTAATGGAAATTCACACGTGTGTCACTTTTGAAAATTGATTAAAAAATATACAAATGTTTTCCGCAGCCCTTAAGACAATTGGTCGGCTATGTGGGTATAAATGACCTCACCGACAGTTTATCTTACTACCTATATAAAAGAAGTTACAGCCACTTTACGTGGCAGTGGTGGTCCAATCATGTGCTGCCAATTCGGACAAAGTGCCAGCGAAATGCTTACAAAATAGTGACGTGTAGAAAAGGTCGGTTATGCCCTTGCTGACGTGGAACAGGTAGGTTGTGGTTGAAGGGCGTTGTGGTCATTTTGGATCTTCTTTGCCTGGTTTGATATCACAAGGCTTCTGAGAGAAGCCAGCTTCAACTAGAAGCTTCGTTCTTCTCTCTCATCTCTCTCTGTTCTCTCTTCTACGGCACCCGTAGCTCTCTCCCATCTCTCTGTCACTCCTCTTCTCTCATCGTCTGGCCGTCGAAGAAGACGAAGGTGATGGGCGTGGTTCAGGTGGTCGCCGGAGATGAAGGTGGCTCATAGCCTCTAGCCGGTGCCCTAGAGGCTTCTATTCTTCTTCTTCTTCTTTCTCCACCGCCGACGGTGAACCCTCGCACTTGCATGCCGCTTTCTTCGATTCGTCTTCGTTTGTCACAAAGGTATACACTTTTCTCTCTATCCGTCTGGATTCAGTCCATTTGTTTGCAATCAAACTGCAATCAAACACTATGGGGGCACATATTGGTCGCTTGTAACTAGGGTTTGCGAAGATTGGGGGCAATTTCTGTCGATTTCTGTGGTGGGTCTAACATAATTGCGGGTTTATTTGTTGAATTTTTACTGGGTCCGCGAAAAGATTCGACTTTTTGTCTGATTATGTTGGTGGGTCTTGTGGCGATTGATTGTTGATGTTATCCTTCTCTCTCTTTGTCCGTCTGTATACTTGGCGAATCTTCTACCTTCGATGCCGCCTCTGTCTGCTCCTTCCTCTGCCAATCTCAATTGAGCCTGGGGAATGAACCACGACGGCGAAATAGCGGAAAATGACGGAGACTGAAGAGACGCAAACGAACAGGGAGAGATTCAGAGCAGCATCTACAGGGCTTTGGCCTTGTGGATTCACTCTCGTCTACTAAATCGAAGGTACGAACCTTCAAAGTCTGTTTTTTTTGTCGTGAATTTCGGTTTACCTTCATATGCATGTTGATTATTGTTTCATTCCGAGATTCATAAACCCTAATTTCATTCACCTGCTGTGATTTTCTTCTAGGTTTATCAATTGGAGATGATTTTGTTGAGAGGTAATCTTCATATAATATTCAATTAAGGTACAAAGGGGTTAGATTAGAGTTAGAGAGAGAATTGGTTGTGGGTAAACTCACAAAGAAGATGATTGATTGCTGGTGATTTTAAAGATCTTCTTGCTTTGTCTTCTTCAGCTAGCTTCATTGTTATTTATGGAACTGAAATTACATAATTTAGTTGATTTTTAAATTAAGGGATTATTATAGTCAAGGCATCCGCTGCTTTCGTCTAATTGTTTGGAAATCGTTATTTAATTGCTTTTGCAGGACGGATGGGTACCAGCGGACCGAAAAGCCAAAGTGGTGGTAACTTGAATCAAATTCAGGCTTCAGTCAATTGGGGAAGATTTTGACAATTTCATGGAATTTGGTCCGTCACCGATGGTATTTTGGGGAACAAAACTGTGATCTCAGAATATGAATCTATAACATTTATACTGAAGGTGCTAAGCTTCTCCCACTGTGGCGCCATATCTGTATTTTGTCCTTAGTGGTACCTCTTGCTCGCGTGCTTTGGTTCGATTAAGTGTGTGTGTGGCCGTTCTTTTGGTTACGGTAGTTCGATATTGCTCTCTGTTTGGGTTAATTGTTCGTTGATGTTCGGAAAAGGTTGAATTTGTTTTGTGGGTTTGGTGCTGGGTTTCATGAAGGAATTGGTCTTATGAGCAGCTGATTAGGGCTCAGTCTATGAAGTTACGATTTCGCACAGAAGAGAATCTTCCCACAGTTTAAATATGGCAAATTGAAGAACAATTAGAGTCCAAGCCTACAGTCCTCTGTGTTGATTTCCTGCTGAAATTTACCATATAATGCATGAATGAACATGATGATCTAACTCTGTTGGTGCATTTCATCGAATAATTTTTTCTCTGAAATGGACTAAATTGATCTTCCTGCGACTACATCATTGGCAGATATTGTTAAATTCAATTGAGGTTATTGGTAATTCACTGTAATTACCAATAACAAATAGACCAGGGAGGTATATCTCAGCTTCTGTTACTAAACTAACCACAACAATTCACCCCCAAGATACCTGGAATGTGGCTGGTTCTGGTTCGTGGAACGGGAACACAAAGCCTTATGGAATTTGGTATGATAGGGGTCGGCTTTTTTGGTTACGTTGATAAGAGTTATACAATGTTTCGCTAATTTGAAAGTCTAAAACTGATATTATTTGTTGTCAGGTGTTGTACAAGGCATGTTCTACGAGGCATTAAAAAGGAATTTGAAGAGCGCTCAGAAAGTGGTTGTCAGCCTCCAGGTGACTTAATCGAATCTCTTTCTTTTATGGCTTCTAATTTGGTATTCGATCCGAGTAAACGACTTTCTCCCTGAGGTTCCACTTGTGCCCTTCAGATGATGCGAATTCGCTCTCAGGGTGGGAGTGAGAGGTATCATAAGCTTGGTCAAAGATCCTTGAAATCGGTCGCAATGGTAATAAGAAAGTGCATCAACCGCCATGAATTAAGTTCAAAGAAAAGGTACCGATGTGCTTCTTTAACCATCTCTTTTTGCCATTCACTTCCCCAAATTAAAATAATGAATGGGAATAGACTTTGAATATGTAACAAAATAAGTACTGCAGCAACCTTTTTCTTTTATGTTTCTATTCTATTTTCCAAAAGGTGTTTGAGATGGCTCGCATTTACCTTTCTTTTATATCACATCATAACAGGGAGAAAGCTTCAATTGGAGAACCCACATGCGGTAACATGAAATGGTTAAGTAAGATCAGTGATGATTTAGTTTTCGATGGAGCAGCCACTCTTTCTCCGGATGATTCTGAATCTGGGGTTAGTTCTTTTACTGAAAGCGTCCAATCACTAGGATTTCTTATTGTACTAAATTTGGGTCACAATGTTATGTGCAGGAAGCATAGTGTGATTTATTAGATGATGGTGGAAAAGAGAGCCTGGAAGTTGTTGTCTGTGGTGAGGCCTCTGAGAAGTCACTGAGAGCCTTTCTGGATATTGGGATATCTTAAGGTTTGTTATTTCTGTAATTTTATCTGTTTCTGAAGGTTGTGGATTGATTATCATCACATAATACTGTTGGTTGTAGGTCCACAAAAAGAAATGGTCTGAAGCTGTACCAAATTTACAGCATGCTATCTGAGGGTATCCTTCCTGTGCTGATTTGTCGGAGGTCTGTTCGTGCTATGAAATTTGTTCCGTTTCATGTTCATTCGTAGTATGGGGTACTCAAAATTACTGAGAATTATTATATTTTGACTAATCTGGAGTAGGTTTAAAATTGTTCCATTACTCAATAGTACTGAGAATTATTGTATTCTGATTCATATGTAGCATCCTTGATTGGAATATTTTGATAAATTACCCTAAATAAGTGGTCTGGAATTTGCTTGCTTTTTCTTTGTCTCTTCATCTTTGGGTGCATTAAGGTCTTGGCTGAATAAGTTGCTCTTGAGTGCCATTTCTCATGTTGATTATGCAATCTGTTGATATCTGATCTAAAACAAAAGTAGCATCCTTGTGGTTGATACTTGATGCCTATTGTAGTGGACACTCATTAAATCTTTCCAATTTTTTAGATTTTGGAAGTGAATACAGAGGATGACGCTGAGGAAGATGGTGCACATATTGATCTAGACTCCTAAAGGAAGGGTAAATCTGTTGTACTGAAGACATCAACGCGCCGGGCTAGATCGATTTTTGTTTATCTGTTTATTTCATATCTCAGTTAATCAAGTTTATAAACCGAGTGTTCCCAGTTTCTGATCTCTCCCCCTCCTTCCGAATGAATTTCAAGGTCAGTTGCAGGGAAGAGTTCGTGTATCCATGAATCTCTATGGTTTTCTATCATGCGAATTGTGGGGTTTCGATTGACAGTAGAATGATCAATAAACTTCTACTATTGTGATTATAAAATGTGAAAAAACCAATTTATGATAAGTCACTGATGCTGGGATTTTGGGGGAAGTCGTATATGCTGTTTCGTTTATTGATTGATTCCGTTTTGAACTTGGCTTCCTACATTCAAAACAGAGTTATATATATATATATATATATATTCATATATATGTATGTATGTATGTATGTATGTATGTATGTATGTATGTATGTATGTATGTATGTTGGGGGGGTTGTTCATTGTTAGAAACCTTTTCTTTTTTTTAAAAAAATTTGTTTGTCCATTGTTAGAAACCTGCATTGAGTATGCCATGCCTTTCATTATAGGATAACAGATTTAATGCTACTTGCTGTTGTTAGAATGTCCTATATCTGTCCCATTTGTGTTTGATTTTGCTGGGAAAGGACAACCCAATCTTCTCTATTCAGGTATGCATTGTATTTGAATTTCGTTTAGATTTCGTCCTTGGTCAGTAGTTATGTTTGCTAAATTTTTCGTACGACTGAAAGTTATAGGAACGTGTGCTTCTTCCTGTTTAGGTGATTGTAGGGTTGAGTTTTGTTTGTTTGGGAGAAATCATGGTGTTGGCAGAGTTGGGGGGAGTGAAGGGCCATTAGGGAAGTGAGAAACACGATCGTTGTCGATGAGAAGTTACTTTATTAACGACTTAACGATATTGCGTATGCTCTTTTGAAGCCGATATACAGTTCAAGTTTTTTACTGTTTCAAATGTTTGATTACATGCATATGTTCAGTGTTTGTTCCTTAGTAATGGTTAAGGAGTTCTTATAGGTTTAGGACTCTAACCAGTTTCTGATGATAGAATAAGTTCAAATTAAGTTAGTAGCAAAAATACATGAGGATTACTTTCACCTTAAGCTGCATATGTTTTAATGTGACAATGGTTTCCCCTCATAGTTAAGGATTCTAAAGTTTTGTTGTTATTGCGACAGGTCAGCGTGGGTAATTTTGATATTTGCAAGCTGATGTGCAGGTACTCTGAATCATTTAACCTGGTCACGTGCCATGTTTCTAATCAGTTAGAGCACTCCAGAAGTATTTGTCAAGTGTTCCCTTTGGAGTCAGATGAATTCAGCTTAATGAATTTGCTTTTTCTGGATGGAGGACTTAATGCATTTTATTCTCGATTAACTGTCCGGATCCAAGAGCATCTTGCTTGAATGAAAGCAAAGACGAAGTCGTGAGTATCTCCTTTATGTCCCATGGTTCCAAATTCTCTTTCTGAAATGTCTCCCCTCAGTTGTTGATTTATTATGCTTGTATTTGAGGGGTCTGTTAGGGTTATACTACTCTAACACATCTGTCGGATTGGTAACACACCACCTTTGGCTGAGTTGTTGGGATGAGTCCGTCTATATGCGAAAGAGCTTGGGTAAATTGCACTTTCACCCCCTTCTGGTTTTGGTTGATACGAGGCTGTGACGATGAATTTTCTCGAGCGAATGATTCAGGTACAGAGATCGGTTCCACGTGTTGGCGGGGTGACTCAGAGGTATTCTTGGCCACTGTAGTTGCAGCCACGGTTGGCTTGTCCTCGGCCGATCACTCTAACAGATCTGAGCCTCTCCCTACCATACTTTGCCAACAGATAAACCAAGCTGCTTGGTTATTATCAGTATATCAGTATACTGCCTATAATAAAAGAACGGTTCGGTGGTTTGGCTGGCAGGAATAGTCCACGCTGGACCATTGGTGTACCGGCAGATCGGTGGTTCTGCCAGCAAAATAGTGACGTGGCAGTAATGTCTGTTTTGCCCTTCCTATTGTAAGACATGTACTCCTGCTGATAAGGGCGTTGTGGTAATTTTGATGCTTCTGAGAGAAGCCAGCTTCAACCAGAAGCTTCGTTCTTCTCTTTGATCTCTTTCTGTTCCCACTTCCACAGCGCCGCGTAGCTCTCTCTCTCTCTCCCTCTCTCTCTCCGCTTGAAAATTTTGCCCGTCGCTTCTGAGAGAAGCTCCTACTGGTGCATGTCCAGATCCGCTTCTCGTGGCCCGGGGGTGTTGCCTTTTGCGGTGGTAACTCGCATGCGGAGGTTGCGATTGTCATTGACCTCTGGCGGCGGTGACTAGCGGTGGTGACGGTGAGTTGCATAAGGTTTTCCCTCTTTCTCTGTCTCTCTCTGATCTGGAACAAATGAGGCTGCATTGAGTTGAATTCAATGAGGTTTCCTATTTCGTAGCCAATTTGAGTACAAAACACATGGCGTAAAGCTTTTACTTTACTTTGGTTACATGATGAACCTTTTTGCCTCTGGATAGCTTGATTTTTCTATACTAATGTACTGTTGTTGCCATTCTAATGTATAAATGGTCAGACCTAAGCGGTGATCACAATCAAAAATTGTCACCCAAGATTTGGGTTATCATTGAATTAATTTCAAGAATACTTTGTTAATACTGGGGCCAATTATTGTGTTATTAGAGGCTGTGATGATTATCTTCTAGAGCTTGCAATTCTGGCTGGGATCCCGACTCGCATCTTGGCGGGGCAACCACAGAGAGCCTCACCTCTCGATGTTGTTGCAGCCATGGCAGCGTCATCGTAGCCTGATCGCCTCGACAGATCTGAGCCTCCACATATAACATATCTACTCCAGAACTTAGCAAGTTCAAATCTTTACATGGCATTGTGTCATCACCGCCACTGCTTTATAATTATGATTACGGAGGATTCTATTCATTGCATGCACACGTAGTCGGATTCACAGGTAATTACCAGAAGCCTTGTTCATCCGCATGTTGCTATTTTCTACCAAACCCAAATGTTGCTCGGGTTGTTGTAAGAGGCTGTGATGATAGGTTTCTAGAGTTGCGCTTCAGACTACGATTCGACTCTTATCTTGGGCGAGCAATTCGGAGGGATCCTTGTCTCTCTCTGTTGCAGCCATGGTGGTGTCACCGCAGTCTGAGTGGATTCCCAGATCTGAGCCTGTGTTCATGATATCGCACCACCTAAAAAAAAAAGAAATTGTTGGTGTTACTGTTCATCGCTGGTTCCTGCCGCAAATTACCTATGTGCCCTTCGCTGCCTTCGTTGTGTGTTGGGGTTAGAGGGCACTTTGGTCATTTTTCACCATGGCCTTTACATGGGTGGTGCAGGTATGAGTGGTTTTACAGCGCACTTAATTTCCTTTGGATCAATCAAAGGGTCTTTGTGAGTTTCTTACATCATGCCGGATTTGGCCATGCTCGAAGGCTAACTCGAAGCGAGTGGAGTTTCGTAAGAAGATATATTGGTTGACATTATAATAATATATATATCAATATTGCGAGGTTCTAACATCATATCTGGTCATAGTAAATGCTTAATTATGCTTTTCATCTTGACGTAGTTCCCTGGGATCATGTCGGAGGTTCTCGGAATTCTTTTCGCATCAAGAGAAGAGAAAGCTGAAACAGTATAGGGAATCCGTTGGGAAATGCTATGCTATGCTATGCTATCCAGTGCATCCTTTTTTATTTTATTTTGTGCAACCCTTATGAGTTGTTAAAATCATTTTGTAAGTTATCATTCTCATTTCCCATGGAGGCAGCTCCTATTACTGAGACGAGCCTTTGGAGGACACCGTTTTAACTTCCAAATACTACACTTGATGGCTATATTTTGTCCATGTAACTGTTTTTGTTGCTCTTCTTCCGAACCAAACTCTCTGAAGTTGAATTGAAGAGAGTAGATTCAGTGCTAGGGTTTCGAAATTCCAGTAACATTATACTTATGATAATTTTCGGACTCAGACCCTTTCTCTATCTGTTCTGATTCTGAGGCTTCTCAACTTTTATGATGGCTCTTTCGCAGCTCTGATTAAATTTCGAAGGAGCGAGCTCTACGGATGCGCGGGAGGTGTTGGTTCGATTGGAGAACGTCAGTGTTGCAGCTGGATTGCGGAGAAGGTTACGATTTTTTCTCTAATTCCTGTACCCCTTTCTTCCTGATCTGAATTTCAATATCGTACAATTTATGTTTTGTTTTACTCTGTTTTCTGGATTTCTTTCGATTTCATTGTAAAACATGTTAATGGTGGTTGATCCAAGTCCTTGCATGTGTTCTTCGATTTTCTGGGAAGCCTGGTCTAAGCATTTATGCATTAGAGATATGGCGGTTTCTGTAACTATTGATTTACTCGTTTTTATTTCATGCTAATATCAGTGGTGGTGAAAAGGGGGAAAATCATAATCTATAATGACTGTGTCGAAGCTTGGATACGTTGCCTATTACTTGCAAATGTGTTTGAAATACTACTAAATTTCCCACTGTTACTTCCTTTCATGCGTTGTTATGTGCTTGCGGCCTCTATTTTAGCCAAGACGCCAACTCATTTGACACGTCAAAGTCTTGAAACATGACAGTTGAGTAAGAGTCGCCTGTTTGAATATATTCCACGTGTTTGAATATGTTGTTTTGACAGATTTGATCCGTTCTTTTCATTTCCTCCTAGCAATTATAGTTTCTTTGATGCTTGAAGTCTGAACTCCACAGTCATCGCAACAGTCTCCATCAGTAAAATGTGGAGTTCTAAGGCGGCTATTTTTTCTCTTCCCTTCCCATTTCAGTTTAATATTCAGATACATTTAGTCTTCTCTGTAAATTGATCAACTTCAAAACTATTTTAGCTGACTACGTAAAAAAAAGAGAGTATTTTTAATAGGGTCTCCAGTGTCATATTTGGCTTGAACTTTCTAACTGCAGAGCTGATGATCTACGAAATCTGCAGGCTGTGGGAGCGTAGGTGGCGACTAGGATTGGAAGCTGGTGCAGCTTTTTGATGGTCATATATCTCGGTTAGATATTTTACTATTCTGTACGAAACTACTTTGCTGTTCAGATATATGGTGTGATGTCACTTGCACTATAATATCAAGATATGTTTCTATGTCCTTGCCTATCAAGGATAGCAGTGTGGATTCAGCACTTCCTCTGGGTTTGCTCTGTCCCTGCCAATATTGCAATTAGGAACTTATGATATGTCAAGCCAATGCTTCAAACCTTTAGGAATGGTTAACAATCAGCAACTTTCTGATGTCTTATATTGTTACTTGCTGTATAGATAGCTGGTAAATCGTTGTTTTTATAATCTATGGATCTTAAGACTTTGCTTGAGAATTAGATAAATTTCCACCACTTGAACATTCGAACAAGTTAGGGATAATAGCCACTGTATTATGAAGATTGAAATCAAGGCTTTCGAGTTGAATTGTTTTAACCTTTAGTTACTAAATTAATTTACTGATTATGTTTCAAAGTCACATCGTCGAGTTTGAACAGTGGTGGTCATGTGAACAGCAGGGGAATGACTTGGTGAATTTCACGATTCTTAAATGCGCCCGCTGCAGTGTTAAAATGTGTGATAGGGTTATATGCTAAATAATATGATCTATCCATGTCGCAGGGTGCCAAAACATTTAGATTTACCAATAACTCTACATAGATTAAACATTACTATGATATACTATTATGTAATTAGCAGTATATGGTGCTTGGTCTTTTACACACTTCAAAGTTAACAAGGTTGTATCAATGGAAACACAGTAGTTCTATCAATCTTCTTCAACTATTCAGATTAATAGAAATTATGTAAACACAGTAGAGATTAATAGAAATTGTTGTTTCATTTTGCAATAACAAAGGTCCAATCAGCTTCGTTACAAATAACATACATATTTATGTCTTGATATTTAATAGTTCATTAGTGCTTATTTGATAATAAAACCTTTGTCATGCTTTTCTCAGAAAAAAAAAGGAAAAATTGTGTCACGCGATCGTATTACTCGTCATATGTAAATTTAAGCATTTATATAGTAATTAAAGGACGTGCATACACATTTTGTATTTTTTCTTTGACTTTCACACATATGTTCGTTGATTTTTATTCCAGTTTATCTTCTCTTAGCAAGTCACTGCATCCGTAATAAGATCAATAATTGCTTCCGTGGATAAAGTTGTGAGATCACTCATCAAAAAAACCACATGAGGGTTAGGCATTTCGGTTGATAAGCTGAACGATCTCGAGGTTAAGTTCATATCTCGATCAATTCTTCTCGTCCGGATCCAATAAACCAGCGCTAATATCACCATTCCCGAAGAATGACAAAAGACTTGTGATTAGCATGTTGAACTTGTTGTCTGCTCCATAGTTGTTGATGATTGGATTCAGTGTTATGTTTGGATTGAAAGGACCCCAACACCTGTAGCGTTGTTACTTTTGGGTACCAACTTACTACCTGCAACAAAGGTCATAATAAATACAGATGTTATATCTTTGTGAGAAAACGGAATTAATAGAAGATGGGGATAACAATAAATGAACAGTTTTGGTCTTGAAATGCAATACAAGTGATTCAGAACACACTGGACATGGGACACCTTACAAGTAAAAAAAATTCAGGTGTGCCGGTACTGAAATCAGGGCTCCTTCCTCGAGGCTCAGACATTGGGCATGGGACACCTTATAATAGATTTTGTTATTTACTCAGTAAGTCTTCCCCGAGCATCAACGTTGTCTTCGTTTGACCATATCCTATTGCAGAATCGTCGACGTTTTTACGCTTTTACCGGCTCTAATTTACTTGATATTTGTATTCCTTTCTAAGCCTTGATTCGACAATTGGATCTCAACCTGTTAGTGATTCTTAACTTGCAGAATTTTGTGTGCATTGTATCGCCATTTCGATGTATATTATATTTATCGACCACATTCTCCCTTTTTATTAGCGAATTTATTGAGTTTCTTGGAAAATTTTGGTCTGCCTATCCCAGTTGATTTTCAAAACGAAACTTAATTATATTTTCAATTCCATTAGTTTGGTTTCGAGGGAAGTCTCGCTTACTCTTACTCCAGTAGCAGTTCTCCGATTTCTTTGTATTTTTATCTAATTACGCACAGTAACCCTCACCCTCAGATTTCGATGCCTTGACCTCGAGGTAATAATTTTTATTTTATGGTAATGTTTCTGCCTTCATTGTTCATGGCTGGTCAAAAACATGGCGTTTGCTTTCTCGAAGACATGGAATGAATTATTTTCCATGGTTGCATGTTTTGATTGCTGTTTCGATTTCTCTCTCTTTTTTTTTTTTTTTTTTTTACGCAGGTTAAACACGATGACGCGGCAGACTGTAACTTTCCGGTGCTTCTCCTTGAAAGTTATTCGGTGTTGTAGATCTACGACTTCAAAGCCAAAGCATCGAATTTGAGATCTCGATGTAAAGCAGATGCTTAAAGCTGCCCAATTAATTCGATCTCTACTTAGCCCAAGCAGGTATACATTGTATCTTTATTATTTTGCTATGCTCACACTGTGCTGCACCAAACTGCCAATCCCACTATGGTAAACTCAATAGAAGTTGTTACTGAGGCTATAACAGTTATTTTGATGATTGAAATCGGTACATGTCGTTACTCACTACTACAAATGTTACTATGCAGGTTCATTGGTATAGGACACCACTCGTGGGACGATGCGTTGGAAGTGAACTACTTACAAATTGCTTCTGTCTATTCCAGATAAGTCTGCCAAAATATTAGGCACCCCGTCTATAAGTTGGATCCTTTCCATCTTCTTTCTTCGCATACGCATTTGCAGTATTCTTTGGTTGCTTAATTCATTGGTCACAGGTTTGCTACTGCATAAATTTTTTCTTGACCAATGATTGCTTTGCCGGTTTTTCCTCAACTGTAGGTAATTATTAATTACAGATAGTAGGAAGTGGAAAGGCTACGAGCTGAAAGGAATGTGGTCGCAGACAAGATGAAAGGAAAACTCGAGCCTTCTGAGCGTCAAAAGGTAATTGAAGAAGTTCGTACATCTCAATTTTGCTGCATCAGTTCAGGCATTTCGTATATATTTGCCTTTCCCATTTCTCCTGTGAATTCTGGAAGGAAAGAATCTTAAGGAGAAGGCTTGTGACATTGGAAGCAGACTTGCTTAAGCTTAATGATGAGCTTCAGCAAGAAGCACAACGTATACAGAGCATGTGCCTACATTTTTCTTTCTAAGTTCTGTAGAAGCTAAGATTTCTCGCTTCATGTTGTCTTACTTTCACTGACCTGCAACTTCGTAATTTGTTTCGATCCCAATGAACTTTTTTATTCTTATTAACATTGTACTTCTACTCTCCGATCGCTCCACTGCATGCCTGTATAAATGTATGCAGATGCAGTGTGCCTATAATCTTTACTTCAGCAGCAATCTCATACAATTATTGTTGTTGCAGGTGAACAGAAACGCCTTGAAGGAGGACGTTTTTGGACAAATTGATAGAGCTCTCGTACAGGCGCTCGAGGAAAAGGAGGCCAAGTTGGGGTATGTGACAGCTTGAAGACTGGGGAGCGTTTTAAATATATGCGTCCTCTCGAGTAAGCCCCTCTCGAGAATTAAACAAATGATTAAAGGAAACATATATATAGGAGAGAAATGTGTCTATTGGACAATAATTGTATTCTTATATAGAGCGTTATGACAGGGATGAAGCATGTTATTGCTTTTATATTTGCATTATTTCCTGTATTCATGTTCTCCCATTCATCTCCTGCACGGACACTCTAACAAAGTATCGTGCATGGAATCAATGAAAAATACAGTACACATATCATTTTGTACAATACAGTAGACTCGGAATAGGTTTCAGTGTAGTGGTGATGTTGCTCTCTAAAGCAAGTTGTTGATGGTTTCGTGTTAGAAATATCTGTTGATAATTTACTCTGGCTTAAGCTTTTTGAGTCCATTAGCTTTGAGAATAGAGCGATTTCCAAGTTCATAGATAACTACGCTTTTGTGCCCTTCAGTTATCTAACACAATTTTGATGATATAAACCATCTGATTACTATATTGAGCAAGGGTTGTGTGACTTTAACTTATTCGAGTGATGCATGATTTCTTTTTCATTTGGTTATTCGATGTTAGAAAGTAACATTATTAGCTTCCTATTTGTTGTTTGACATGTTACTTCAATCATGATACATAGAATTAGATGCAACTTTTGAACTTCGTTTATTTGTTTCCTGTTTTGTAACTTAATTTACTTGATTTCCAGGTACTGTACAGCTATCTTAATAACTGCATAACTCCATCTGGTAAGCGGCTTCTGAAGAACTGGATTTGTCATCCACTGAAGGATGTGCAAGGAATCAACTATAGACTTAATGTTGTTGAAGAGTTAATCTGACATTCATAGATAGTGTTAGTTACCGCCCAATATCTTCGCAGGCTTCCTGACTTGGAAAGATTGCTTGGACGGGTCAAGGCGAGCTTTCACTCATCTGCCTCACTTGTACTTCCTTTGATTGGAATCAAAGTCTTAAAGCAACGGGTAAGAGCCTTTTTCTCACTTCTGTGTCCTAAGTTTTCATACGCATTTATGTGTATACTTGAGTGAAATACTACATCTATGATCTCACCTTGCTGGAAGAAAAAGTTTGTAACATGTCTTTGATGATGGTGCAGGTAAAGGCGTTTGGATCCCTTATCAAAGTCTTGCGCGTTGGATTAGACTTATTGATACTTTTGCAGAGTGAAGAACAGATGATGATGTTGTTGTCAAAGGTTTTAAAGTTTCCGGTGCTAAGTGGTAATGATGGGCTTGATAAGTTCCTTGCCCCGTTCGAAGCAGCTATAGAAAGTGATTTCTCTAACTACCAGGTCTGATTCCCTATAATTTCTTTGGTCCCAGTTGTATATTGCACTTGCATGGTAACAGATGATGAATGTTAATAATGTTACCTGCAATGCATTGACTATCTAATGTAAACAGCATCCTGATACTTCATTTTGCTATAATAAAAGTTCCAGACCATACGATGCTACTGTGGAGTGAGTTATTGGTATGAGATATGATCATTGGTTTTGGATAATATGTTACTATTTTATGCTGGAGAGATATGCGACAGAGGAAATAGTTTCAATAGGTTTACATCAAGTAGCAACACAATAAAGTGAAAGATTTAGGGAAACTAATAGTGTGAAAGCTTTAGCAGGGTCAACATGACATTTGAGCGTAGCAGTAGGTTCACATATACGACTGACAAGATCATCTTACTTGGTTAAATTAGTGATGAATGATTTTAGTAGGGGACTAAGAGGTGTTCATCAAGATATGGAATGGCAAATGATTCATTTTTGGTTGGTGAAACGAGAGTTTGAGTTGAACGCATGTAAGAGCTATCGAGGATGTATAATCAAAAGGTTCATATTAAACACAGTTTGCAAGATAGGCTTCATCTTCAGCTGAAACATGAATGAAGCAACAAGGACAGCAACAAGATTTATCCTCTTTACTATTTTTTTTCGTGTGTTTAATCCTGATTCTGGTGTTCTATGGTTACATATTTTGCTCGAATCATGCAGGGAAGGGATTTTAGTCCAACAACTGCTGAACTTTGGCAGGGGTCTTACAAAAAAGAATTCGGTATTAAAAACTTCAAAGAGGTCATCAAGAGGATGAAACAGAAGGGAGTATCGTATAATTGGAAAACGTTGTACGAGGTAACTGTGGACAACAAACCCAAGTCTGTTTTGGTTGGTTCAAAACTATTTTCTTCTGTATTCAGCCCCTTTGACCGTTGGTTTAACTTGCGTGCAGATTAAGTTGCGGGATATTGAGGAGGCTCAACAAAGGTCGATTGACATAATAAAAAATATGTACGAAGAAGAAGGAAGCCGTGAGTTCTTCTTTGTCATTTTCTTTTATGTATTTTGTAAACTTAATTTTGGGCACATCGTATGCAATCGTGGTACTTTGATGAGTTCAATCTGGTAACTCGGATCTTATACTCCAATACGGACACACTATACGATGACGACCCCTTCCCCACCAAAGCTCTGAATCAGACATAGTTTATGAAGAGCCTATTCTCCAATGTTGTGAGACCACTAGATATTTGATGATTGGAGGCTGCAGTTAAGGCTTCATGTTGGTTAGGACTAAAATATATGGATGGCAATTGGGTCCGATCCGATCGGATATCCGAGATGATCCGATCCTAATGGATCAGATTCGATCCGTATACAAATAGATCGGATATGGATCACAGGTTTTTAGATCCGTTTAACCCGATCCAAACCGATCAGATTATCGTACCTAATAAATTCAGTAACGTACATGTATTAATGTAATTATATATATAACTTTTACTATGTTTACTTCAGTTAACATCCTAAGTTTGATATATCTATATTTTTATTGTGAATAGATATATTCTAGATATTAAGTGTATTTTAATCCAATTTTGATTCTAATTCATAGTAATACTAGGTGAGATGAACTAAAAATGTTGTTCGCCAAGATCCGATGGATAATCCTATTTGAATCCGGAAAAATCAGATCCGAATCCGATCCGATCCGAAATCTTATTGTTCGGATCACATCTTGCTTTTTTGCAGCAATGCCTATGTCATCGTTTCCTGATCGCATCCATATAGTTTCACATTTGTTCTACCCAGGTTGTTGTCGTTGTCGCACTCGTCCTGTGCCAAGTTAATACCCTTGAAGATTTCTGTGTCATAATGCTTTTGTGCCTTGATAAGTAATTAATGAATTGCTTAATGTTTGTTTTGTACATGATGTTAACCATCTGAACTGGTGGTATATCCTTATCTGGATATCTGAAAGCTAGGGTGCAATCGTTTTTCGACTAGCCCTAATGCTTTTTTTCTTGAATGCTTTTTCACATTCACTGGATACATAGAGCTTGCTTGGGGTATCTTACAGTGTGATCTTATAATAAATAGCCTGAATTCCTGTATATGTAGCTATAAATCTGGTGTAGAATTTCAGTTAGGGTGTTCCTTGGACATGAAACTGCTGTTAATCTATTTTCTTGATTTAGCAGACTGACTCAAATTGGACATGCTGCTTTTTGATTCTTCTCATCTGACAATCTCTCATCTTCTCCATATATTGTTTGTTGTTACCTCCATCAGTAGAGCTGAACTGGTGTTCGTTTGTCAAATGATAATCATTCATCCATTGCTGATAATCCATTTGATTTGTATATTAAAAGCTTGTATTCTCTTGGGTGTGCAGGATGCAACAGAGGTGTAACTGACTTTGTTGGGTCAACAACTTAGAGCACAGAAGAAAGAGTTGAAGAGAAAGAAAAAGGAGACCAAGGCCAATAAGAAAGCTGAGCAGAAACAGTGAGGAAACATCAATTACAGAAGCATCAACCTCCATGCATTTTCATATGCAACCTCCTCAAGACATACTTGCTTTGTATTTTTATCTATCGAAGTGCTGAAGTGCTGGAGAAGATAACAATGAGTACAAATGCAGTGTAGAATCAACCTGTCTTCATGATTATCTTATTACTCCGCCTTTCGGCTACGCATGTCAGGTCAAGGCCACACCGCGCGCAACGCGCGCGGGGTGGAACCTAGTTCATTCCAAAGAGTTTTCACACTCATACATCTGGGTTTATTTGTGTAAATACGTTTAAGCTTCTAACTTTGTAAGCTTTACATGCGAAAGTAAAGTCTTGCCCCTAATCTATCAAACAATTCCAGTCTCTCTCTCCGTCCTCTCTCATTGCAGATACCAGTATACCACACAACCATCATCACCACCACAACCAACAGCAACAATAAAAGTAACAAACATACTACAGATCTAATTGAATGACCAAAACACAAATCAAAACTAAAAAAAGATGTTGAAGAACAGAGAAAAGAATGTAGAAGAAGCAGGAGGCCACTGCCGCCTCGTCACCGCTGCCTCGCACCAGAAATCGCTGCCTCGCCACCAGAACAGGGTTCCTCCAAAGCACAGAACCACCCAAAATTTTACACCATTTCAATCAAACACGAGCAAATCACATTGTAGAGAATAAAAAGAAAGAGAGGGTTTCTTGTTGAGAGCCCAAATTCGACTGGTTCGAGGGCCTCTTATTGATTGTCTCGCCGCTCTAGATGCAACCAAGACGATCTGGTAAGACCTTTTATTCCTCCTGTAAAAACCTAGATCTGAGAGGGAGAGAGAGAGAGACATAAAGATAAGGACGGAGAGGGGAGGGACAAACCAGATCTGCAACGGAACGCCATCGTCTCCGTCCTCGGATCACCGCCATCGCTGTCCTGACCGTGGTGGTCTGTTACGCTCACTTATAGAGGATAAAGAATTGGCGTCCTACCCGTCTGGTGAATTGGTCTTTGAAAAATACCCGTCTCTCACTTATGTTTGGCGTGTGTAACCCACGCGGGGGTTACACAATTTAATCAACTAAATTAACACTTAATCAGGCAAATTTTTAAAACAAACCTATACACATCATCATCCACCCTCTCGAATTCACTATCACTCCAACTGCAACTGCAACTCACTCTCTCTCTTCTCTGCAACTCACTCACCGTCGCTCGCTGCAACTGTACCTTTCACCCATGGCTTCCACTGCTTCTTCTTCTTCCTCCGCTCCGGCCGCCCTCTTGCCCCTTCCCAACCTCGTCGCCGCTGAGACACCCACCGTCGACGAAGAGGTTGGCCTTTTCAAATACCCCCTTTCTCAATTCTGTAACTTACTTGACGATTTCATGTACAGGTTTGTAATTGATGTTTGAATCAAAGTAAAATCAAATTCATGTTTGAATCTGTTGTGACCTGTAAAATTTGATCATAATTCCACCAAATCAAGAACTCGGACGAGATCCAGATCTAGAACTCTGACGATGACCTGTTCTAGATCGTGGAACTCGTACGAGTAGTTCTCGTCTCAGTATCACGAGATGAATACTGAGACGAGAACCTATAAAACTGGGACGAGGAGAAAGCAAGACCCTGCCGAGGAGCAGTTTACTCGTCTTGAGACGAGAACTTCACGCTCCTTTCTATATAAGCCAGCTTATACTGAGACGAGCATGACTCTCGTCTCGGTTAAGACCAGTTTATACTGGGACGAGCAATGTTCTCGTCTCGGTAGAGACCAGCTTATACTGAGACGAGCAACATCCTCGTCTCAGTATATCAAGTTTATACTGCTCGTCTCAGCAGTTAGAAGATGAAAAAAACTCATTGATTCCAGACTTAGAACAGTCCTGCAACTTGAAGTATTTCATTATTTATCTGACATTATTAATGAAAGTTTAATTTGAATTGTAGAAGCAAATAATCAAGGTTTCGGAGTTCGGCGAGAAGTTGGGAGATGTACCGCTTCCATTGTGCCAGGTTGAAGTCGAGAAAGGAAACATCACTACGAGGGTAGCCTTGAAAGGGTACAAGCAGATTTTGCAATACGTCTGCCCTGAGGTTCGGGAATGATTGAAGAAAGGCTCCCACAGCTGAAGTTTTTGTTGGACATCCATTGCGCGAGAACCGTTACCTTTCCTAGTATGGTTGTGAATCTTGTCATGCACGCAAAGATGAACACGGAGAAAAAGGATCCTGAGTTTTGGTTCTACATAAACAAAATGCCAGTTCGGTTTGGATTGCAGTAGTTTTGTTTAGTTTCGGGGTTGAGCTTCAACGAAACAACTGGTTTTGGTGATAAAGAGCATGCATACGGGTGGGCTGCAAAGTATTTACCTGATCACAGGCTCGGTAACAACATAAACGTATCTAAGATTGAAAAGGTTTTGCATGGCCTCAAGCCCAAAATTAAAGATTTGACTGAGGAGGAGAAATTTGATTATGCGATACTGCTAATGGTATGCCTGATTGGACGAATGACGTTTGTGAAAACCAATGCGGACACAATATCCATGACACCGTTTGGCCTGCTTTCGGATTTTGAATGGGCAAACAAATTCGGATGGGCCAGATACTTGTGGCCAGGTTTCGCTGAGCAAGTGGCTCAGGAGGCTTGGAATAAAGGTACGGGTGGCCTCGGTCGTCGGAAGTACAACATGTTGAACTTTCCGCACATATTTCTGGCATGGATTTGCGAGGCCACACCCCACCTTGGTGATCAGCTGGGAAAACCGAGGGCAGGTGAGGAAAGGAAGTTGTCGCGCTTGGCTAATTGGACGTGGAGAGGATGCGCATTGGGCTTGGAAGAAGCAGCGGAATGCTGGAGTGAGATAAAGTCTGTTAATCCTACCCTCGTCGCAACGGAGGAAGAGAAGAAACAACACTACTGGATTAGCTTCATTGAGTACAGGAGGACTCACCCCAACCAACCACTTCACCCCAGGTGGACTGCTCTGTTCGAGAAGAGGACAGTGCTTGAGGATGACATGAGTTCTAATCGGAAATTCATACCCAGCTACAACTTTGAGGGAGAGGTAGTGGCTTCGGATAAGCCGCAGAAGAGGATGAGGAAGAAGGATGTTGCAAAGGATGATGGTGTCGGGCCCCAGAAGAAGAAGCAGAAAAAAAACAGTTAACGAGGACGAGCCTGGCCCACAGTCCAAGAAGACTAAGAAGAAGACGGAGAGGCGCAAAGAACTTGCTCTTGTTGATGAGGAAGAAGAAGAGGAAGAGGAGGATGCTAGTCTTGTCCCGAGACGGAGAAAGGGTGCAGTTGTGATTTCCTCAACCCCACCTCCATCTCCACCGAGAACCCAACCTTCGGTGTTTGCAACACCTCAACCTGCCGGTCGACCCGAACCTTCGAGAACTGTGGGAGTTAACTTAGAAGACTTGAAGCGGGAAATGCAGAAAGCTTTTGAAGAGGCATTGGTTCCTATCAAAGAAAACCAGATCCATTTGAGTGAGAAAATGACAGAAATGAGCAGTAGGTTGGGTAAGATGGAGGAAGAATTGGTTGCCTTAAAAAAGGAATGTAAGACCGATTCCACTCGTGTACGTGAAAAGATCAATCGTCACGACACGAAAGAGAATGAACGACTGAGCCAGCTCGGTGTTTGGGGACAAGCAACGCACAAGATGGTAACAAATCTCCACACCCCTTGGGGGGAAGTGCGAGTAGACCCAACGTCCGGCATTCGGTTCCTTAGCGAGGTACGCATATTGTTCTTATTTACGGTGTTTGACTTATGTAATTTAAGGTAATTTTGACCTAATAAATCTATTCATCCTATTGTTAGGATACAGAAAGAGAAGCTGTAATTGATTCCAACCCAGAATGGGGGTCCAGTCCAATCGAGCCAACCGCAGTTAGAGAAACAGCGACAGGGGGGGTCCGGTCCAATCGAGCCAACCACAGTTAGAGAACAGCGGAAGGGGGTTCCAGGACAATCGAGTCAACCCAAGTCACTGAAACAGAAGGAACCGACGGCTCCAATCCAGTTGAGGCCAACCCCAAAACAGAAACAGAAGCAGGGGGTCCAGGCAAGTCCAAGCACCCCAAATCGTAGAAATCGAAGCAGGACCGTCCATGGCTGCAGAAGCAGGTGGGTTGGAGGAAGATGAGGATGAAGCCACCGATGACGAATTACCGAAATGGATGAAATATAATTACTCAGAACTCCGTGAAGAATCAGATCCAGAGCCTGAAGCGATTGCGATTGATCAATTTGGACCTCAGGATTGGGATGCGTGGTATGACGCGGTTGAAAGGGAAAGATTAGATGAGGGCTGGTCTCCCCAATCGCTTTACGATTACAAGAGAGGGAATGAGTTACATGACATATACGGCCGGGATGAGATGGAAATTATTTATGAGAATGGTGAGGAACGTTACTTTAGCCGTAATCGTGCTAGAATTGATTGGGAGACTACGCCGTATAGGGTTGCACTGGCACAAAACGGTTGTATTCCAAAGAAGTTGCTCACCAGTGTGTATGTTCCAGATTTTGCTATGAGGATAAGACAAATCCGGGCCCAGAATTTCGCAAAGCATTCTATGCTTAGCTAGACGATCCATACAAAGATTACCAGGGGTTAAACTGTGATTGCAAGGTACTGGGACGAGAATTCTTCCGTTATTTACTTTCGGATAAATGTACTTTGGGATGGGGTCAAATGGATGAGATGACTTATGTGCTTGGACGGTTGTACACGAAGGAATGTCGCGAAGCCAGGACCGACATAGCCATTACCGACGGTAAGTGGTATCACACATGGGTGAATAAGAACTTGACTGAGGAAGCGCGGCAGAAGGAGTTGGCTATTTATTTTGAAGGGAGTAGGCCGTACCGTGGGACAGAGATCGCCAAAGCACGTAAGTGGCTCATGCCATGGTTCTCAAAAATGCCAGTTAAGGGAAGGGCAGGACATTGGTTGCTCGTTTACATTGAAGTGGAAGATATGGTTGTTCAAGTCTTCGATCCAGTGATAGGAATGGGAAAAAGGCAATGGGACCTTGGTGCACTTCGCAAATAATTCCCTAAGATGCTAAGAGCGTCCGGTCAATGCAGAGCGCCAAACAGGTTGTTAATTAAAAGGAATGGGTTAGAGATGGCGCACTACTTCAATCCCCATGATAAATGGAGATATGCAACAGATATGAAGAAATATTCGGGTTTCTATGTCGTCAGAATGATGGAGCACCTTATGGAATGTAATCTCATTAGGGGTTGGACTGAAATAGACAAAAAGGCGATCAAACAGATGAAGGAAAATTATTGTATTTTAATTTGGATGGTTCCTTTTCACTTTCGGGTTTGCGATGGAGAGGGTAACAGGAAAGACAAGATGGTGCGTAAGTAGGTGGACTTGGTGTACAAAACTAGTAATGAGATAAACTTTTGTTGGTGTTGAATGAGGTTTTTGTTTTTCAATTTTGTTTTATTAGTACAAATTGATTACATAGGAAAACAACGGACAAACAACAACTACCAACAATTACAAACACACGAACGCATACCTACGACATGATTATATAGCAACTACCGAAACCAACAACAAAACCAATCACGAGAACAAGGAACAAGTTTGCTTTTTGAGGCGCATGAGCAACTACGTCTAGAGAAGTAGATGGACCGTCGTATGAAGTTGGTTGTCTGGTACGGTCGGTTTCACGCAGGCGTTGCTCGTTCTCAAACCACGCATTTGCAGCCTCTTCATATGTTGCATACTTAAAATAGCAAGTTTTCTTATATCCTGTCGTTTGCTCCTGACAATCTGGCCAAGAGGTATATATGCCCGTTTAACGACCCACAAATACGACGTAATAATAATCTCTGCGAGGCATTCCTGACATTTAACATTATTACGTTAGATAATCTATGATTAAGGGGTTTAAAATTATTGAATAATATTTTTGATACCCATGTACTTAGTAGTTTTAGGTTTTACTTTATGTTTTACTTTTTACAATGTTAGGGTTTTAAAGATTCAGGTTAAATTATATGAAAAACATTTTATTTATGAAAATAAGATTTTAAAGATTCTAAAAAAATACAGATTTACGGGTATAGGTAACATTTTAGGGTTTACTGTTTACAACATTAGGGTTACTGGTGTCACATTTGTTCTTTGTGTGGGGACAGTGACACTTGGTGACTTGCAAGATAAGGCAAGTAAGAACCTTTAAAAAACAGGGACGACGATGACTACAAATTAAGACGAGCAGTTACTCGTCCCTTTATTGTGAACATGCACGTCCCAGTTTATGAAGTGAAAACTAAGACGTGGAAGACCTCCAATACTGAGACGAGTAACAACCTCGTCTGGATCTGAAAACTGAGACGAGCTGTCCATCGTCTCAGTCTTGGAGGTCTTACAAAGAGGATTTAGGTTGCATGATATAGGGTTTACGGGGTACATGACTTGGGGTTTATGGATTTAGGATTTAGGAATTCATGGTTTATTGATTAGAGGGGTATTACATGGTTGAATTACATTTTTAGTAGCCATATTGATGGTATTTAGTTGGTTTAAGTTTTTATTGACTACAATTATAGGGTTTAGAATAGATGATCTATGGTTTAAGGGATTACAAGACTTGGGGTTTATGGATTTAGGAATCAGGAATTCATAGTTTATTGATTATAGGGGTATTACATGGTTGAATTACATTTTAGTAACATATTGATGGTATTTAGTTGGTTTAAGTGTTTATTGACTACAATTATATGGTTTAGAATAGATGATCTATGGTTTAAGGGATTACAAGACTTAGGATTTTGGAAATCATAGTTTATTGATTAGAGGTGTTTTACATGGTTTGAATAACATTTGTAGTGATCATTGTAATGGTTCCTAAGTTAGTTTGAAGGTAGTACTTCACAATTGTATGATATAGGGGTAATGATCCAAGTGTAGGATTACATGATTAACAGTTCAAGATTACATGATTTTTGGGTTAAAAGTTCACCTCACGTGATTTTATGGTTTAGTAATTACACTAAACAGTTTTGACAAGGTTTAAAAACATTTTGTAATAATTTTAAGGTTTAGGGTTTAGGGTTTAGGGTATGCTCGTCACAGTATGTGTGTTGTGGATTGTGTGGAGACTGGAACGAGTAGATGCTCGTCCCTGTATTGTCTGAAAGGACTGGGACGATGCATCTGCCCGTCCCAGTCTATGAAGTGCACAACTAAGTCGTGCACTTCAAACTGTTACACGACTTAGTTGTGCACTTCATAGACTGGGACGGGCAGATGCATCGTCCCAGTCCTTTCAGACAATACAGGGACGAGCGTCTACTCGTTCCAGTCTCCACACAATCCACAACACACATCAAACCCAGAATGAAGAACACAACATCAATATAATGAACCTAAATTTAATCAGAAACACAACTGAAGATCAAATTTAATAAAAACACTCTACTAGCACACATTCTACAACATTATGACGAGAATATTAGAATCATAGAAAAAGTAGAACCAGAGTTTAGGGTTTACCGTAGCTCAACAACAATTGCGAAAGAGAGAGACTTCTATACACAAAGTGGGAGAACCAGAGCAAATGAGAGTTAAAAATGAACCAGTTTTGAGGCTGTAATGCAGCTGGTTCATTAAGTTTACAGTTGGAGTTAATTCATTTGTACTTTGGTAGGTTAGGGTAGATGGAATCATTCAATGTTTTTAGAGAGAGAGCTACACATTTGTTAGGGTTTGTTTTTCAGTTTAAATATCACTCTCACTGACAAGGGTAGCAGGGTAATTCAATGGTTTCTCACCCACTTTGGGGTACATGTCATCAGTCATGTCACACCCAGTAGGCCCACTTGTTTGTTAACAACTTGTAAGCATCTGTTTAAAAAAGAAGGGCATTTTTCAAATAGCAATTCAGCCAAGTGCAGAATTCAAACACCAATTCAGAGACTGGCATTTTTCCAATTGCCCCTATAGAGGAAGTGGAAATTGAATAAGAAGAATAATCTGACACTTCGAGGGGTCAGGGCCTCCCAAACAACACAAAAGGTGGGTTTGGTATGAATTTTTGGACTTTTAAGTCGACTTTTAAGTTGTTGTGAAAAAAGTTCGTGACTTAAGAAGTTGAAGAAAAAAGATGTATGAGTTTGGTGAAAAAAGTTATGTTGTAAAAAAGTTAGGATGCAACATTTTTGTTTGTTAGTGAAAATTATCATTTTATATTTTTTATATTTACGAATAAAATTACAGTAGGTCTAATTAGATGTCATAGTATGTTGGTACAAAAAAAGTATAGGTAAATTGGTCATTGTTATTGTTTAGGAAGAAAAAAAGTCCAAAAAAAGTTCATGAAACCCAACTTTTTTCAGAACTCAGTTTTACACTACAAGACAAAAGCCAAAATCCAAAAAGCTGGCGCAAAAAAAGTCATACCAAACTTTTCACAAAAACTCAAAACAGATTAAAAATCCAATGTGGATTAAAAGCTGGAAATAAGTCATACCAAACCCACCCAAAGTTGCAAAATAATTCCACATCTTTATTCTCACTGACTGCTAAACTTAAATACATCTAGTGATAACCGTGAATAGAAATAATAGGAGAAAATAAAGGAAACAAAATAACAAACTCTGACTATACAGGCTAGTCAAAGAGAAGTGGAAAAATAATAGCATAAAATCCTAACCAGAAAAAGAAGTCTTTGACTTGTAACTAATCTCCTAAAACCATGGGTGCAGACTTCAGCTTGTATTTTTTAGGAAAGCATTCTCTCATAACGTCTCGAATTTCCCAAATAGCCTCTGTAGGAGATCCAAAACTGCTTGAGGATTAGGAATTAGTTGATCTTCAGAACCAAAAATCGGGAGAGTTTCCACTAAAACCTTTCCCTCACCAATTCTTTTCTTAAGGACGGAAACATGAAAAACAGAATGTATTTTTTAGGCTGGAGGTAACTTAAGCCTATAAGAAACTTTCCCGATCTTCTCCAGTACCTCATATGGCCCGAAATAGCGAGCTAAAAGTTTAAAATTCTTCCTTAGAGCTAGAGACGATTAACGATAAGGCTGAAGCTTCAAATAAACAAAATCACCCACTTCGAAATTCCCTCTCTTGGTGCTTTGAATCATAAATTTTTTTTTCATCCTCGATTGAGCATGCGAAATATTATCACCGACTTATCTGAGTACTTGATCACGGGACAGCAATTCTCGTTCTACGGCTTCAATTTTGGCAGTTCCTGAAATATAACTCAATATTATTGGGGATTGACGGCCATACACAACCTCAAATGGTGTCTTCATTACTGAATAATGCCAACTGGTGGTATAGCAATATTCCACCCAAGAATGAAACTTTTTTCATGCTTTAGGTCTTGAGCTGGTAAAACAGCGAAGGTACATCTCCAGAGTTCGGTTCACCACCTCACTTTGGCCATCTGTTTGAGGGTGGTTACTTGAGCTAAAATTGAATGATGTACCGTTTAGGCTGAAAATTTCTTTCCAAAATATACTAGTGAATATGGGGTCCCTGTCACAAACAATAGATCTGGGCATACCATGAAATTTGAAAATATTTTTGAAGAATATTCTCGCCACTCCTGCCGCTGTATATGGATGAGAAAGTGGAAGAAAGTGAGTGTACTTTGATAAACGATCAACAACAACAAAGATTGCCGTTTTTCCATTAGAAGGTGGAAGTCCGTCAACAAAATCCATTAAGATGTCCTCCTACATGCGTACTGGAATGGGGAGAGGCTGCAAGAGTCCCGCAGGAGCGATATGTTCCATCTTGTGGCGTTGACAAGTATCACAACCACGTATATACTCCTTAATTTTCCCTCTCATTCCTCGCCAATAGAAATTTGATCTAATGCGTTGAAATGTCTTCACATAACCTTCATGCGTGCTCCCATGAAATTCCTTTTATAATTGATGCTGAAAGTTTAGAATTAGGTGGCAAATATATCCGTTCTTTAAACAGAATAATTCTTTCAACCAAACTCCATGGACCCACTGCCTCCTCGTGCTCAATTGGTTTTTCAATTCCTTGGTGGTATCCTCTGTAGCAACCTCTTCCCTTATTTCATCTAACAAATGAGGAACTAGTTGTGTAAAAGTATGCAACCTTCCAGGATTTTCCTCTCCTTCGACTCTACGTGAGAGTGCATCAGGTACCATATTTTTGCCTCCTCTCTTGTACTCGATTTCAAAATCATACCCCATTAACTTGTAGAGCCACCTTTGCTGCGCAACAGTTGCAATCTTTTGAGTCCATAAATTCCTTAAACTTTGGTGGTCTGTACGAACAACAAACTTCCTTTCTAAAAGGTATGGCCTCCATTTTTGGATGGCTAGGACAAGTTTCAATACCTCTTTCTCATATGTCGAGAGATGAAGCTGCCCATGAAGAGCTTGACTAAAATAAGCAATTGGTCGATCCTGTAACAGAATTGCACCAACTCCAAGGCCAAAGGCATCACATTCTACAATGAAAGTTTTAGAAAAATTCGGGAGAGACAATGCTGGAGCTTTAGTCATTGCCACCTTGAGTTTCTTCAGCAGCTACACTCCATTCAAACGAATCCCTTTTTAGCAAATTTTTAAGTGGTGCAGCGATTTTCCCATAGTTGTGGACGAACTTTCGGTAATACCCAGTGAGCCCCAAAAATCCTCGCATTGCCTTGGCATTCCTTGGCTTGGGCCATGTGAGCATTGCTTCAATTTTGAGGGGTAAACTGTTACCCCTAGGCTGGAAGTCACATGCCCCAAGTACTGAACTTCTTTCCTTTCAAATTGACATTTCTCAAACTTTATCCTGAGCTTGTTGACTCACAGAACTTCGAAAACAGCTCGTAAGTGATCCATATGATCGTCCCAACTCTTGCTGTAGATAAGGATGTCATCGAAGAATACCAATACAAACTTGCGCAAAAAATTCTCAAACACCTCGTTCATGAGTGCCTGAAATGTTGAAGGGGCATTAGAAAGGCCGAACGGCATGACCAAAAATTCATAGTTACCTTGGTGCGTTCTGAAAGCTATCTTCTCAATATCATCTGCATGCATTCTCACTTGAGGGTATCCTGGCCGAAGATCTAGCTTGGTGAAGAACTGAGCTCCTTCTAACTCGTATAATAATTCATCAATTACCGGTATATGAAATTTATCCTTAACAGTAATTTTATTCAAGCTCCGATAGTCAACGCACATCCGTCAAGTGTCATCATGTTTTCTCACCAACAATACTGGTGAAGAGTAAGGACTGTTGCTGGGTCGAATAGCGCAAACATCCAACATCTCTTTTACTAGATTTTGTATTTCATTTTTCTGGAAATAAGGGTAACGATAAGGCCTCATGGCTATCGGTCCATGCCCAGGTAAGAGCGGAATGCGATGATCTTGTGGTCGTTGAGGAGGAAGTCCCTCTAGGTTTTTTTAACAACTTGGACTCTTTGGGAAAAGAATTCTCAGATGAAGAAAAAGTCAGGAAGATTCTCAGAATCTTGTCGAAAGTCAAATGGGAGCCCAAAACTACAGCCATTGAAGAAGCTCAGGACTTAAGCATTCTGGAAATGGATGATCTGCAAGGAAAGTTACTCACTCATGAGATCTCTATGAAGGAGGTTGATGGTGAACTGAGTGACAACATAAAGAATCTGGCACTTAAGGCAAAAGACAAAGAAAAATCTCAAAGCCTTGAAGCAGAGAAAGATGATGATGATGATGATGAGGAAGCCTTAGCCTTGATTTCCAAAGCCTTGGCCAGGATTCTCAAGAAAAAGAGGAACTCTGGAAACAAGGATCACAACAAAGAAACGTTCAGATCTTCAACTAGCAAGGATCAGAAAGGTAAGTCCTCATCAAATCATATAAACCTAAAGTTATGAATTGCTATGAATGTGGAGATGCAGATCACTTGGTGAGAGACCGTTCTCAAAAGAAAAAGAACAGACAATTTTCAAAGAAGGAAAATGACAACCAAAGGAAGAAAGCAATGGTGGCTTCATGGAGTGATTCAGACTCTTCAGGCTCAGAATCTGATGATGAGCAAGCCAATCTCTGTTTAATGGCTGGACATCAAGAGAACCATTCCACTGAGAAACCAATTGATAACATGGTAAAAGATCTCTTAACTAGTCCTTCTGATGTGTTACCTGAAATTCTCAAAAGTATGTTTTTAAATGAGGAGAGTTACGGGAATGAGATTGACTCTTTGAAAATGAAGGTTCATGAGCAGGAAAAAGAAAACTTAGATTTGGTTTTTCAGAATAAATGTCTTGAAGCTACTAAGTTAAAAATTGACAGTGACTTCATAGCCTTGGACAGTAGATTCAAATCTTTGAAATCACAAGTCAAATAAGTAGTTGATCAAAACACTATTTTAACTGATAAGTTTGTTGATCTAAAAAATCATGTTGATGAATTAGAACAACAAAACACTACTTTGACTAGTAAGCTTCAAGATTCCGATAAAATTCTTTCAACTTTTGCTGGCTCAGAACAGAAGTTAAGCCTCAGGCTTGGAGGAAGTCTGCAGTCTGTTCACAAGAGTGGAATTGGATATAATCCAAATTTTCCAAGAAAAAGTCAAACCACATTTGTGAAAGCAGGAAGCAGACATTAACCAAAGTGTCATTATTGCTGTAAAAATGGACATGTAAAAGTAACTTGCCCCTTTAGAAGGACAGAACCTCACATAATGAGGAACACATATCCTTATCAGCTTAAGGGACAAGTGAAACAGATTTGGGTTTCAAAAGGAGTTAGACCACCTAATATGGTTGACTCTGAGTATGAATCCAAATTCTACACTTGGTCTAATAGCATGTTAAGACATTGATTTATTTTTTGCAGGATGTCACCAAAGCTTTGAAAGATCAAAAATGGATATTGGATAGTGGATGTTCCAAGCATATGAGTGGGAATAAATCTTTATTCTCAAAACCGAAAGAAGAATCAAAGGGAACAATCACACTTGGTGACAAAGCAAAGTGCAACATAATTGGTATTGGTAGTGTTGGTAACAATTATGCATATTCAATTTCTGATGTTTATTTAGTTGATGGTCTTAAGTATAATTTGTTGAGTATTTCTCAGCTTTGTGACAAAAGTAATAAGGTTGTCTTTGACAAGGAGAAATGTGTGGTGCAAGATGAAAAACCAGGCAATTGCATTCTCACTGCTCCTAGGTCACATAATGTTTATGCACTGTGTACTAACAAACACTACAAAAAAACGGTTTATTACGAATGAAAAGACGACGACAAATTTCGTCCAAAAAGTGTCGGAATAGCTCCGTCGTTTGTTCGACGGGGTGACGAGAACACCCAGTGGTCGTTAGAACATAACTGCCGACGACATTTGCCGACAAAAATTTTTTCGTCGTTAATACCTTTGCCGACTATGGGCCAACTATTTAGTTTCGTGGTTTTAAATTTTTACCGACAAATATTTCGACAACTTCTCTCGTCGTCCTTAGACTTTAGACGACTATTTTTTTTGTCGTGTTTTACTATCTATTTTGAAAAATTTTTGCTCTTTGCCTTTTTTCTTGCAGAATACGACAATTTTGCTTGTCGTTATTTGTTAAGACGACAATTTTGCTCGTCGTCTTTTGTTTTTTAGCCCACTTATGTTTAGTCGTTATTTAAGCGGTCGTCTTTAAAAGTACGAATTTTCGATAAATAAATATTAAAATCATAAATAACTTTTGAAAAAAGAATTTCTATTAATAATCAATCAAACTCATCGTACATAGAAGTTATAAAAAGAACCTCAACCAATTTACATTAAATCCTAACAAACTATCTTCCAAAACAAACTACAACTTTCTTTCAGCGAGCATTCTTTCTGGTTTCAGCTCCAAAAACTCCGTGCACAAAACAAAGAAACCTGCAAATCAAGAATGGAGAAAGAACTCAACATTTAATTAACAAACGGAGGAAAGTAAAAAGCCAGTACTTTCAATTTGCTGACCAAACTTTCGTTGATTCAATACTTACATTCATAACTAAATTTCAATAGCAATGTGAATGCGGCATCCATAGTCTCCACCCCACCACGCACGGGACTCGTTATCAAGTTATGGTAGTCTAATTGTGTGAGACAGCATTCACTGAACCGTTGTTTGCATATATAAGCAGTGATGACAGTATAGCACACATTCTCCACCCGGTAGGTGTCTCCACCCCACCACGCAGGGGTCTAGTTAACAAAGTACAGAGCTAAAGTGTCAGAGACAAAGAACTCACATATAAGCATTTGAGTCATAGCAGAAGGACTTGCTTGTGTTGTACGAGCACGCCACAGACGCCTTCAAACGCAAGTTGTATTTGCAGTAGATTTTGATGAGCATTTAACCACTGTAACACAAAATCATGAGCTACCACCTACATGAATCTAAGGTCCTTATTTACAAGGATTTAGAGGGCCAAATCGCTTCCAATACATGGACAAGTTACAAGAACAGGGGCTGCATAGAGGTCAGGATATCACAGTTTATGTTTTTTTTTTTAAGAAAAATGCTAACCCCAATTCAATGGGCAATGAGATGATCACAGGGTCATTACATGGCCTGCTATATGCTGGAACTGGTAAATGGGTACACTATGAACCCCTAACCAAATCCCCTAAGCCTGATTTGCAGCAAGAGGCAGCGGTCGGACCCCAAAAGAAACAGAGGCCCTTCCTCGGCGGAAAATACTTGCTGTGAGTCAGAATACAGGAATCAAAAATCCATTCTGTGCTTCTACAGCATTCAAAGACTCCAACGAGTCATGCAGGAACAACAACGCTAAAGGATGAAGGGAGATACCTATTCTCCTGCGAGTGTTTGCAGTTTCCGGCAAAACCACTGCAGAATCCGCGCAGGAGCAAAACCCGATGAATTACCCACTCCCACTTGATCCAACGGACTCCCTAATCCTTCTCCCTAATACAACCATTGATTTTTTTGTAATTAAAATGCAGTATAGATAGGCATTCACCACCCTATATAAATTTGTAAATCAATTGAAAAAATTTCTGGTTTTATCTGAACTTTGAATTGGAATGACGACCAGAATTTCAACCACTGCAGAATCCGGCGCAGGAGCAAAACCCGATGAATTACCCACTCCCACTTGATCCAACAGACACCCTAATCCTTCTCCCTAATACAACCATTGATTTTTTTGTAATTAAAATGCAGTATAGATAGGCATTCACCACCCTATATAAATTTGTAAATCAATTGAAATAATTTCTGGTTTTACCTGAACTTTGAATTGGAATGACAGACCAGAATTTCTAGAAATTCCACCAACAGTATTCTGTACACCATAAGCAAATACAAACTTCATTACTTTCCTCACCTAACGCAGGTTTTTTTGGGTAAAACAAAAGATGGTAAATATAAAAATGGTGGCTGGAACAATCAATCGGTAAAGATCATACAGTAGAAAAGTAATTTAAAGCAAGCAGTGGCCAATTACCATTAAATGCTATATTTATCGATTATTGTATACTATTTACGATTGTATTCTGAATTCTTATGAATGAAAATACCAATTGATGCAAGCAAACCCAGGTTACCCATTGCTCCAATTAAACAGTTTATATTCCTTTCAAGTTTCAACACAATCCCTCTAAATTATACCACTATGACATCTTTAATAGCCAAAAACATTCTGACAGTGTTGTGCTCCACTGGTCTCAGCTTTTCATTTATTTGAATTTTCGAATTAACTTGATACTTCCATTTTTGCGATTTTCTGACCTTCATCATGCATGAATAAAAGTAAATAACTGAAGGAGTTCATTTTCCGACCTTCCTACTGTGAGCATACACCAAGCCATCAATCAGTCACAGGTTACTTCATATTGTTTACTCTTGTATAAGTTAAATCGGAGAACACCTCAACTTACTTATCAACTCGGAACCGCAATTGAACACATATAAATCCCGATACTTATACCTATAATTAAGAAACTAGTAGGATTATAGAAGTGCATATTTAACTGTCAGTGCCTCCAGCAGCCTTTCAGATCATTTCTCCATTGCCATGTTAATTTTAAAGAAGATATATACCTCAACAGTGAGAAACTAATCATATTAGAAATAAAATGAACGAAATCAAGACGCTAAGACACACCATTGCTCTATATAAATGCCAATAAGTCTCATATGCTCTTTGGTTTACTGCTTATAACAGGAACCTAGCTCTTCAGGCGCCGCTCGACCAAGTCCAGCAAATGGAGCAGCAGCAACCCCTCTTCGGTTCAGCAAACACCTAAAGTGTGCTAACCTCCTAATGACTCCAATAGGATCCTTGGCAACCATGTAATAAGGTGTCCATAGCCTCTCTGAATACAGTAACAGACAAAATAACAACATAGTGTCAGAAAACACAGCACCTTAAAAGTATATAAACCTTAGCATAACAAGATAAGTTACCTGCAGCTGCTGCAGATCGTGGCCGTATGGTCTGTTGAATATCTGATCCGTCAATATGTTCTCCCCACATGCACACCTCACCGCCCAGGACCAACTTCTATTGGTTGGGGTTTAAGATATGTGAGCGGCTCATTTGAATGAACAGCACACGTGCAAGTGTAATACCCCAAAAAAAGGCCAACGCAAGAGGGCCAATAGAGAAATTCCGGGCAGTAAAATTTCACAAGTATAAAGCTAACCTTGTGAAACTACCATTAATTTATAATACAAATTTAAGTATGAAAAAGCCATTGATTTCATAGTTAATCAAAAGGAACATGAATCCACTGCCGCTAACGAGTTGAGCATTTCCTAGATGAGACGGTCGAAAGTGAAGCATTGATTTCATAGTTAATGAATCCACTGCCGCTAATGAGGTGGTCATCCAAGGAACATGAAAGATCCACAAGAAATCATACCTTGTATTGTCATAGCTAGTGGAGTATGGAAAGCCAGCCCCTAAAGAGGAGGAATTGAAATCAAACTCTTCGTTACTGGAAGAGCCACTTGGTGTCATATGATTCCTTATGTTAGATATTCTTCCTTCAAAATGGAGTTTAATGTTGTTCGACATGGACTTTTAATATCTCAACATTAACAGGGATATGCTAAAACATGCAGCAATATTGGATGAAACAAAAACAGGATATGCTAAAAACATGCAGCAATATTAGATGAAGATTAGACCTTCCAGACAACAGAAATACCAAGTCAAGGGCAAAAATGCCAAGACAACTAGAATACCCAGGGAAGAAATGATGGGAAAGAAGTCCAAGTACTTTTAGATGCTCGCAGACCTGCTGCCGTAACAGTGGTGAAGAGAGGATTTCCTGTGCCTGCTCAACACCACCAAAGATCACAACTCGTCCTTTCTATAGATGGCGGATAGCTCGTTGCCTGCTATATGGCTCAGCAATCTCAGGCATGGAAAATGCACTTTGCATACGCGTCTGAACGCCCAGTTTCTCTAAAGCTGACTGAAGCAGTACAGAATTCATAAATGTCGCCATCATACTGTAACAATAAAAGATAGACCGTTAAATCTAGTCAATCTTCATGATTTACCAAAACATTCCTTAACCAAAACCTCCAAATTTCTGAGTTAAATTTAACAACGTGCAACATCAAAATAAAATCCATGGCTTATTCATGTTTAGCCGGCAAAGATATGGCAGTTATGATTGTCACGGTAAGCGTACAAACGTCTCGGAGGTTCTGATGATGCTGCAAATAACTGAGAATATGCAAAGTCACAAACATCAGAAGCAAAATTAAGAATGTTACCACTCACTTCCACAAAAACACGCTGTCCAACGATGAAGGAAACTTCCAGACGGTCCCGAGACACATCGGACTACATACGTGATGGAACGTTGCCTTTTGGAAAAGGCAGAAGCGCAAAAACTTCGAATTATAGGTAAATAAATTAAAGATAAGATAATCAATGGCAACCTATTTAGAAGATTATTCGGCAGCCCCTGTCTTAGATGTGTAGGGAACCACATATGCATTGCTGATACTTTCGGAGGCCCATTGTGGAGAGTAGGAACCATGCTAGCAGCCACAATCAGCACACAAAATCATTATTTCATGCTACGTTAGGCCAAAGGTACAAGTCGACGCAAAGGAGTGAGTCAAAGAGTGATAACTGTATAAGAACTAAGAACAATTTTTTAAGCAGAATATTCTAATTATCTCTCGCACCAAATTTGTAATAAAGTGGAGGTGCTAGATTTAGAGAATCAGTACAAGTAAAACACATAAGCTGATGAATCAACTATGTTGGGGGAATATTTCAAGTAATTATACATAACAGTAACGGCAGATGTGGCGGTTACGGTGAATCGGAGACACAAGCAGGAATCGTCAACTGTATGTGTGAATCCTTTTAAATAGTTGCAAGAGTAAACATACAGTAACATTCGAGTACCGGGCTAACGGGACAAGCTGTCAATTATTATTTCTGTGAATCAAATACAGGCGAACAACCATAACAGTACCAGAAGCCTAAGATACTGGTACCTAGTGCTGAAGAAGTAAGGTACCCAACCAAATTTTAGAAACAATTTTCAATTGGAAAAAAATGGAAAAGAAAACTTACCCAATCTGATACACTGTAGGTCTATCCAGACCGGTAGCTGACACCCATGAGTCCCCACAAAATATGTTTCTACCTCCAACAACAATAGCTTTCAGTAAACAACCCTCAAACAATTTTGAATAAACATTCCGAGAGCCATGAAACACTTGGCACTAAATTAGAAACGCATGATTGCATTGGGAGAAAAGTCAGAGAACTGAAATAAAATACCTCCACACCAAGGCAAAACCTGTTGATACTTCTTTAGCAATCTGTAACACCATCTGAAAATAGAAAATGAGTAAATGACTTTCAGAAACTACATTCTAGCAACAAAAAAAATCGTTTAATGACCTTAACTCATTTAAGTAGAAGAGACTTAAATTTCAAGAAAAATCCGGATAATAACACAGTTCTCATGTTTCGAGAATCAAGAATTACCGAATGTTATCTGAACATATGATTTTGTTAGAGCCAGAAGATCGACCAACAAAAACTGAAACCATAACTGCTCTATCATAGATCCCAAACCACAAGTTATTACGATTAAATTAATCGGTTAATAGTTATCTTGTTGACCATTTAAATGATAACGAAATCATATGGCTCAGTTGATTTGGATACAACCTGAAAAACAACATGCCAAATAATGTTGTAATTTAATACAGAGAATTTGCAATCAAAACTTGTAATCAGGAAAAATGTTAGACAAGTACTCAAAATTTCTGGATTCCTATTTCTCATATCTAACAGTAATACTATCACCTCGAAAACAATTTCTTGAAACTAAGGGAATGGAGGAAAGAACAGGGAGCAAGCAAACCAAGGAAGCAATCCTGTGATGTTCATCCAGAGTAGCGTCTCTGTGTACCCAAATATCGAATCACAAAGTCTACTCAACATGACTGAATCGTAGAAACAAACTTACCTGTTCAGTTTCCAACAGCTGGAGGGGGCTCTGGACGCCTTCCACACCGCTCTGTAGAACCAGTGATCAGCTAGCAGCAGTGCGGACCTACTTTCTTCCTAGAGAGGCTTGTGTTCTTGCGTCATCTTCCCTGTCAATTTAAATTCTGGGTCCAGAACAAGAAGCCCCAATTTAAAGTAACCAAGAACCCTAGAACACGAACCACATACACCATCACAAATTTCAACAGATTCACATCAAAATTGAACCTTCAATCGACACACAAAGCAAGATAGTTCCCGTACCTTCATAGATCGGGCCATCACAAGAAAACCAATACTGAATGCAATCTAGATCTGAACGACCAATGTATAGGCTTTGTAATAAGATTTAACCGACCGGTGATTTGGTTGGGAGATAGATCAGAGCTCTGGTGAGAGACGAGATTGAGAGAGGAGAAATGAGGCGTCACTGTGGGGAGAAGGTAGGGTTCGTCTCTCTGTGCTGGGAACGAGGGGGAAGGGAGTGAATAATGTCTTTGGTGAAGTTTGTTTTTGGCCCCAAAATTTTGTGAAACTTCAAATATCCCCCTATAAGACCCCTGAAAGTTTACTCAAAAAAAAAAACTTTTGGTTTTATCCTCATTAGTATTGGTAAATTTTAATTATTCCCCTAAAAGTTTGCATCTAAATTCAAGATAAGAGTTTGTTTTAATCATAGTTCTAAAAAACGTTGACTTTATTTCACTGAACCTATTAGTTTAACTTAGTGGGGACTGCAAAAGTTGACCGCAATAGCTATTGTTGACTTTAGCGTTGACTTTGAGTTCATTGTTGACATTACTAGGCCGAACCTATTATCTTTACTTATTGGAGATAACAAAAAAAACCCTTGACTTTAGTGTTGAATTTTGTGTCTGCCGTTGACCTTAGCATTGACCTTTGAGCTGATCGTGGAGTTTATTTGACCGAACCTATTAGCTTATTTTAGCAGTGACCGCAATAGCTATTGTTGACTTTTGAGTTCATCGTTGACATTACTAGCCCGGTCCTATTAGCTTTACTTAGTGGAGATCACAAACAAGACCGTTGACTTTAGTGTTGACTTCTGTGTTTGCCGTTGACATTAGTATTGATCTTTGAGCTAAACGTTGACTTTATTTGACCGAACCTATTAGCTTAGTTTAGCATTGACCGCAATAGCCATTGTTAACTTTAGCGTTGACCTTTGAGTTCATCGTTGACATTACTAGGCCGGTTCTATTAGCTTTACTTAGTGGAAATCACAAAAAAAAAACCCTTGACTTTAGTGTTCACTTTTGTATATGTCGTTGACCTTAGCATTGACCTATGCGCTAAATGTTGACTTTATTTGACCGAACCTATTAGCTTAGTTTAGCAATGATCGCAAATAGCTATTGTTGACTTTAACGTTGACTTTTGAGTTCATCATTGACATTACTAGGCCGAACCTATTATCTTTACTTATTGGAGATCACAAAAAGACGGTTGACTTTAGTGTTGACTTCTGTGTCTGGCGTTGACCTTAGCATTGACCTTTGAGGTGATCGTTGACTTCATTTGACCAAACCTATTAGCTTATTTTAGCAGTGAACGCAATAGCTATTTTTGACTTTGTCGTTGAATTTTGAGTTCATCGTTGACATTACTAGGCCGGTTCTATTAGCTTTACTTAGTGGAGATCACAAACAAGACCGTTGACTTTAGTGTTGACTTTTGTGTTTGCCATTGACATTAGTATTGGCCTTTGAGCTAAATGTTGACTTTATTTGACCGAACCTATTAGCTTAGTTTGGCGGTGACCGCAATAGCTATTGATGACTTTTGAGTTCATCGTTGACATTACCGGGCCGGTTCTATTAGCTTTACTTAGTGGTGATCACAAAAAAGACTGTTGGCTTCAGTGTTGACTTTTGTGTCTGTCATTCACCTTAGCATTGACCTCTGAGCTAAACGTTGATTTTATTAGACCGAACCTATTAGCTTAGTTTAGCAGTGACCGCAATAGCTATTGTTGAATTTAACGTTGACTTTTGAGTTCATCCTTGACATTACTAGGCCGAACCTATAATCTTTACTTATTGGAGATCACAGAAAGGACGGTTGACTTTAGTGTTGACTTCTGTGTCTGTCGTTGACCTTTGCATTGACCTTTGAGCGGATCTTTAACTTTATTTGACCAAACCAATTAACTTATTTTAGCAGTGACCGCAATAGCTATTGTTGACTTTATCGTTGACTTTTGAGTTCATCGTTGACATTACTAGGCCGGTTCTATTAGCTTTACGTAGTGGAGGTCACAAACAAGACCGTTGACTTTTGTGTTGACTTTTGTGTTTGCCGTTGACATTAGTATTGACCTTTGAGCTAAACGTTGAATTTATTTGACCGAACGTATTAGCTTAGTTTAGCAGTGACCGCAATAGCCATTGTTGACTTTAGCGTTGACCTTTGAGTTCATTGTTGGCATTACTAGGCCGAACCTATTATCTTTACTTATTTGAGATCACAAAAAGGACGGTTGACTTTTGTGTTGACTTCTGTGTCTGCCGTTGACCTTAGCATTTACCTTTGAGCTAAACGTTGACTTTATTTGACCAAACCTATTAGCTTATTTTATCAGTGACCGCAATAGCTATTGTTCACTTTATCGTTGAATTTTAAGTTCATCGTTGACATTACTAGGTCGGTTCTATTAGCTTTACTTAGTGGAAATCACAAACAAGACTGTTGACTTTAGTGTTTGCCGTTGACATTAGTATTGACCTTTGAGCTAAAAGTTGACTTTATTTGACTGAACTTATTAGCTTAGTTTGGCGAATACCGCAATAGCTATTAATGACTTTTGAGTTCATCGTTGATATTACCAGGCCGGTTCTATTAGCTTTACTTAGTGCAGATCACAAAAAAGATTTTAACGTTGACCACAATAGCACTATTGTTGACTTTAGCGTTGAATTTTGAGTTTATCGTTGACATTACTAGGCCGATGGAAGTCCAAACTGAACCGTAACCAGCGGTCTGACAGAAATCCGAACCTTAATCCAATCGGTTCGGTTCTGTTGGTTCGTTTTTAACGGTTCGGTTCGAACCGCGGTGAACCGAATAAAATTGAACATATTCACAATTTAGCCTTAAACTTTCAAAAACTATCAAACCTGCCTTAAAACAGCAGAAAATGTTCTAACTTTGAGCAAAACTCATCTTACACAGCCCTAAGAAGAGAAAAATATAAGTACCACACCACTGACTAGCTACTTAGTTCTCATTAAGATGAGAACATTTCTTAAAGTTCCAAAACCTTACCATACAACTAATCAGAACTTCTAAGTTCCCTTGTTCAAATAACTCCCAACAGAACATTAACGTAATACAGATCACAAAATAAGAATGACTTCATGTCCAACAAAGTTCGAGAGTTTTGAACAAAAAGTTCGACAACAGTGAAGGTAATCAAGAGAAAAGAGAATAGAGTGCTGAAATCTCCATCAAGCAGCTCCAGCAAGCAGCTCCAGCAAGCAGCAACTCCAAAATTCAAATGATAGCAACCTCCGGAGAAAAGGAATTGACTCAATGTAATAGTATGTATACACATCAACTTCAATCTCCAGACAATAACCAACTGAACCACTTAATTTTTTTTTTATGCTATTGACAAAGTTTCGAGCAAGCAAGTAGTAGCAATACTTGATCGATCATAGAAGAAAATATATACAAATTGTGCAAAAACTGCAAGGTACCAGTTACCTGCTAGAGTCTTGGTAAATTTGTACCACTCTAATTAATCCAAAAAGAAGAGAATGTAGGGGCCTTAACAAATTCACCAATGTGTAAATAAAACAAGTTTAATTAATACTGAGTCAAATGAAAATATTGATAAAGGTACTTGACTAATCTGAGAACACAAAGGTACTGAACTATAGTATTTATTACAAGTGTTAATCTACAAGAAATCAATCCAGATTATCAGTTGTATTACTGGAGTTAATATGCAAGGAATCAATCCATATTATCAGTTGTATTGCTGGAGTTAATTTGCAAGGAAATCAATCCAGATTACTGATGCAATGAATCAATCCATCTCATACATCCCAGAACTATACATTATACGAGTGGTATTGCTGATGGTAACGAAGTGTCGTCATTATTGGTCTTTTACAGATTTACATTTAGGTTATATCAAAGAACGAAAAGCACTTGAACTAATCTGACTACAAGGGTATTGAACATGAACAATAGTACTTTGTGAAACATTTTATACGAGACGAAGGGTGTCTGTATAAAATCCCCTGTAGTGAAGCAATGTTACTACTTTTTCCCCGGTTGCATCATCTGAAGCCTTGTCATCCTTCCGGGTGTGTGTCATAGTGAACACATCTATAGGTCCGAATCTCAAAGTAAAAATGCCTCTATCATAACCTTGACCAATATGCCATGATGCTGTTGAACTAGTGACTACTGAACTAGACCTGAAGTACAAGTCAGAGCAAAATGATTTTAAAACTCAGTTTCTTTAATAAAAGATCTTGTCTTCTAAAGTTAATTTGTATCCGGCATAATAGCACAAACTAGCAAGCAAGCCAGTGCAAACTGTATCAAGAGAATGAAAGGCTTAAAGGAAACATAAAAGTTTTCTTCTTGAGTGGTCTCTGGATAGAGGATAGTTGTTTTCAATCCAACAAAATATGGCATAAGTAGAGACAATGAGTAAACTACAGTCACAATTTAGTGTTTCTTGGATCCTTGCAAAGTACACAAGTAAAACATCATTTCCTCATACAAATTGCCCACAAGTTCAAACCAAACAGCAGCCATATTCCAGGGGTGAAAATTTGTCTTACCGACAATCAAAGTTACGATTTTGAAGCATACAATTATCAAGCATTGTCAAATCAGTCAACTATATCCCCTTTAATGTTTAAGCAAGAAGATTTACCTTCAGGTAACCTTCATGTGATCCTCCACCATCCCATTAGCTTCGCGACACATCAGGCATAATCGCGACACATCTGGCAGTGTATGCTTGTCTCTATTTCTTCATTAAGTTCAGGTGAGCTTCAATCTGTAACATAATCATCAGGCTTATCAGATACGTCAAGCACAAATCCATAAAGATATTTAGGTAGTTGAATAGAACCACCAGCCAGTTCCTAGACCCACCAGCCAGTAGTCCACTACACACTGATAGTTCTTTGGTGCAAAACTAAGAACATTAAGGGAGTGGCAGTGTGCTAAGAGAACACCAAAACTAAGAACATTAAGGAAGAGCCACTTCAGTTTTGCTCTATCTCACAGCTTTACTATCTTGTTCCTAGATAAAACTTCATTGAAGGTGTATATTAACACCTATTGTAGAATCCGGACTCGAGGGAGTTAATTGTAGTGCTATAGCAACAGATTGTGCAGAGTTGCACTCCTGATCTGCATTAAGAACCGATAGAACACTTTACTCCAGTTGTATATATTTTAAAACCTTTAAATTTTAAATGATAAACTAGACACAAGATAATGGAACATTTTGGGGGTGAAGAAAACCTGTCTTAGTGGCTCAAATATAAGTTAAACTTAAAAGTGACTTAAAATCTGAAGAGTGACAGACCACTACATCTTTGTACAAGTGCGATAATAGCAAAAGCCTGAATTTCAAAAACAATTCGATGTTTGCAGAACGCAACCCTCAAAAGATTCAGGGGTTTAACAGGTTTCACAATTTCATGTTCACTAAAAGGCTGAAAGATGTGTAAGCCAACTAACCAAATTAAATCTGAACCACCATGCTTAAGGAGAAACCACATAAATGAAAGCTTAACCACCATTCTTAATTACGCTCACTCTTTTCCTCCAAGATAGGGATTTAAATTCTCGAGCACAATTACATAAACCAGCCACAGGAGCCATACTAAGGGATCGAAATTATAACAAAAACTAAAAAAAAAAAAAAAAAAAATGGCTAAAGAAATCGGAAAAGAAGCCCCAATTTCAAGTAACAGGAACCCTAGAAGATGAACACATAAACCACCCCAAATTCAATCGATTCACATCAACACTGATCATTCATTTGACAGCCACGTTGGGAGATTTGCGACGACAGTCGTTCGGAGAGACATAGAGAGAAAGAGGGTAGCGGTGGCGGGAGGAAGATGGAGGGGGAAGCTAGGTTTGTTGATTGATTTTATGATCCAGGAGGTGGAGTGTTTTTGATTTGGTGAATTAGCTCCACTTTTTCGTGAATTTCTAAAGTTCCCCCCAAATTGATAAGTGAAATTTTCGATTCCCACCAAAATGTTAATAGGTGAAATAATTTTTTTTATAAAGTTACGTTTTTTGTCCCAATTGTTTAATGAAATTTTAATTCCCCCCAAAAGTTTAGTTAAAATTCTACTTAGATCGATTGACGACAATTTTGCACGTCGTTCATAATTTTGGATTTCTGATAACTAGTCGTTTCCCATGACAGAATCACAGTTGGTCTTTAAAAATCCGAAAAACGACAAGTCATACGACTAACTGAAAAAAACGACTGTTTGTGCTGCTATCAACGACTGTAATCCTGGTAGTCGGAATGAAACTGTTCGCTGAAAGTAGGATCTGTTGTAGTGAAAGTTGCAGGTGATAGTCTCAAATGTCTCAAAGCTGTGAAGGATGACTCAAAACTATGGCACATAAAGCTTGGTCATATAAGCATGCATTCCTTGAACAAACTCATCTCAAAAGATCTGGTAAGGGGATTACCAATTCTTAAATTCAAAGATAATGAGTTTTTAAAGCATGCATTCAAGGTAAGCAAACCAGAAGCTCATTCATGCCAAAGAATTTTGTAAGTACCTCCAGACCCTTAGAAATGCTGCATATGGACTTGTGTGATCCTATGAGGGTTCAAACACCCAGAGGTAAGAGATATATGCTTGTTGTAGTTGATGATTACTATAGATATACTTGGGTTATGTTTATTAGAGAAAAGTATGAAGCATTATCTGAATTTTCTAAACTTTGCAAGGAGCTTCAAACTTTGAAAAACTTACCTGTTTCATCTATTAAAAGTGATCATGGTAGGGAATTTGATTAACTTGATTTTAATTTATTTTGTGCAAAGCATGGCATATCACACAACTTTTCTGCACCTAGAACTCCTCAGCAAAATGGTGTAGTTGAGAGGAAAAATAAGACTCTGGAAGACATGTCTAGAACCATGTTACCTGAAAGTAATTTGCCAAGGTCTTTGTGGGCAGAAGCTGATAATACTGCCAATTATGTGCTCAATAAATGTTTGATCAGGCCAATTTTGAAAAAAACCCCTTATGAACTGTTTAAAGGCAGGAAGCTTAGTGTTGCTTACTTTAAGCCTTTTGGTTGTACTTTTTTTTTTTTGAGAAAAATAACGAATCTATTCCTGGGTAGTCAGACCCAATAAATCATTGTTCAGTACATACGTAGCCCAAATTGGCATTTGAAAATAAAAACTAATGTCGTCTTCCAGACTTGCTCGTGTCGCAGTGAGATGAGCAAATTTATTTCCGTCTCTAAGAACATGTAAGTACCCAACCTCTTGGAATTTTGTTTCTAGCTGTCTACACTCCATCAACACTTCATGAAGGTCTGAAATTGCTCTGATTTGGTGTTGATCTCTCCCATATCCATTAATAAGAATTGTAATGATTCCCAAACAGTCACTCTCCAAAATAATTCGTTGCTACCCCAGTTTCATGCCATAGCGAAGACCTTTTCGTATTGCGCAGGCTTCGACCATAGTTACTGATCGTTGTTGAACATAGCGACTTTGACGAGCAGCCATGAACGAGCCGTCGTGATCACGAACGACTATGCCCAAGCCCGTAGCTTCACCATATTCCCTCCAAGCTGCGTCAACATTGATCTTCACGAAATTATTTGAGGGGGTTGTCCTCCGTATATTGCTAGTCACCAGCGGGGTTGAAAGTTCTTCGAATCTCCCATTCAACAAAGTTTCCTTACACCACCTGTAATAATGTAGACTTTCGGTCACTACCTTCTCCGGATTCTTGCCATTATTGTTGAAAATTTGCTCATTACGGTTTCGCCAAATTGCCCAAATCGTCAATGCAAACTTCTATCGTGTCTCCGCGTTACCACTGGTAAAGACTTCGATGATCCAGTTCTTGATATTGCCTTGCTGCTTGTCCAGAAAAGCATCTCCCATGACGCCTCGCCAAACTTCCCGAGAGTGATTACATTCTTGAAAAATATGCTCTGAATTCTCACTATCATCCATACACAGACAGCACGAAGGGGATACAAAAACACCACGCTGGCGCAATTTGTTCGCAAGAGGAAGAGAGGCCTGTCAAAGCCTCCAACAAGGCATCAATAGCTTTTTTGGAAGCTTAGTACGCCAAAAATTATTCAACCAAACCTTATTACTGAAAGTTCCCGACGAAGACGCAACCGGATCTGAATATAGACGTGCCAAACTATAGCCCGTCTTCACCGTCTACATTCCATCATCCGCAAAAGCCCAATAAAGCGAATCCGTTGGCTCCGACGAGGCCAGTGGAGTTGCTAAAACTGAATCAACATCAACGGGCCAAAAAGTACAGCGAACTTTCTCTTCATCCCAAGAATTTCCATTCGCACATAAGAGGTCACCAACTCTCATATTTTCCATACCGACTGGACACGTAGTAATCACACTATATGTATTAGGTCGCAACACCCATTTATCACCGAAAACTCTAACATCCCTGCCATTCTTGATCTTCCATATCATACCCTTCTTCAACAAATCACGTCCAGCAAGAATGCTCTTAAAAGCATATGACACTTGGGAATTCTTTTTCAACTCAAAATCAAGAAGAGAAGAATTCCGAAAGTATTTAGCTTTAAAAACCCGACTTACTAGTGAATTAGGATTCTTTAAAAACCGCCAAGAATGTTTTGCAAGCATCGCATTGTTGAAATCCTGGAAATCACGGAAACCAATCCCACCGTTCTCCCTTTTTTGTTTCAAATTATTCCAAGCAATCCAATGAATTTTCCTCTTCTGGCCATCTCCACCCTACCAAAATTGACGAATAATTCGTTCAATATCCTGACAAATCTTCACAGGTAGCAAAAAGCAACTCATAGTATAAGTCGGAATAGATTGAGCTACTGCTTTTATAAGTACTTCCTTACCGATCATCGAGAGAGAAGAGCCCTTCCACCCCTTAAGTTTATTGAAAACTTTCTCCACCACAGGACTGAAACTAGCGTTTCGGCTTCTACTGATTTGGGTAGGAAGACCCAAATAATTATCATGTTGAATCTCGATCTGAACTCCACAGAGATTACTGAGCGATGTCCGTTGTTCCTCCGAAACGTTGTCTGAGAACAAAATTGACGACTTTTGGAGATTAAGAGTTTGACCCGAAGCTCTTTCATAATCTGCAAGAATACTTCGCAGAAAAATAATCTCCTCAGGCGTAGCCTTTGCGAAGAGCAAACTATCGTCCGCGAAAAATAAGTGAGAAATCGTCGGTCCACCACGGGAAGCCGCAAGGCCTGAAAGACGACCATCCTGCACTGCTGTAGTTAGACTTCGAGATAAAGTTTCACAAACAAGAAGAAATAAAAAGGGAGAGAGAGGGCATCCTTGACGGAGACCTCGCTCCGGAAAGATGTGACCATGGACTTCACCATTGAAAATAATACTGTACGTGGTAGAGGAGATACAGTTCATCACAAGGTTTATCCATCGCAACCCAAAACCCATCCTTTCCATCACTGCTTTCAGAAAATCCCATTCCACCCGGTCGTAAGCTTTGCTCATATCAGCTTTTAAAGCAAAGTAGTCAGTTTTCCCCTTCTTACGATTTTTCATAGTGTGAAGCAGCTCAAAGGCAGTTAGAACATTATCAGAAATCAGTCGACCCGGGACAAAAGCAGACTGGTTCTCACTAATAACAGAGTCAAGAATCATCTTTAAACGATTAGCCATTGTTTTAGTTACAATTTTGTAGATAGTAGAGAAAAGGCTAATAGGACGTAAATCAGCTGATCTTCTGACCTGTTTAACCTTCGGAATGAGGGCAATAAGAGTGTGATTCATCCTGGACACATCACCATTTTTGTTGAGAATATCCAAGCACATACATTCTACCTCCGTACCCACTATGTTCCAGAACTTCTGAAAAAATGCCGCCGGAAAGCCGTCCACCCCCAGGGCCTTGACCGGCCCCAATTGGTTGAGGGCAGCCCGCACTTCAAGGACAGTAAAAGGCTGCTCTTTGATCCACGGATAATAAATCTTCCACTCCTGAAAGCATCGGTTCCATGTGGCTCCGCAATGGATCAGTAGTAGTGAAAAGATGCTTAAAATAATTCTCAAGAATAGTTATAACCTGGTCTTTGTCAGTAGTCCAGCTGCCGCTATAATCTTCTAACCCCTCAATTATTGCGCTGAATAGAAGCCTTACGGTGAAAAAATCTGGAATTCTGATCCCCTTTCCTCAACCACAGCTCTCGAGAACGTTGCCTCCACATCTCTTCTTCAAGAAGTAACAAATGAAGAATATCCTGACGTATTACCCTTGACTCGGCCACCACTGCTGCGGTTTGGATTCCCTTTGCTAAACTCTGAATCCTTCTTCTAGATTTACGCAGCTGGAATTTGACATTCCCAAAGACCTCCCGATCCCATATCCTGAGAGCAGAAGAAAGTCGTCCCAGTTTGTAACCACATGGTTTCAAATTGGAATCGTCTATTTGTTTTGCAATTCCTGACAATGCCTGAAGACCACTCCACCTGAATTGGCACATGGTATGAAACCTCAGCAATCAAGTGATCAACCTTTCCTCTACCGAAAATATCTGACCAACTATAAGTGACAAGAAATCTGTCAAGTCTCTCCCTAATAGAATGACCGTCACCCTGATTATTATTCCACGTAAAGCGGACCCCTGCAAAACCAAGATCTCGAAGCTGTAAGCGATTAACAACACCGCTAAAATCCTCAATCTGACTGAAAGAGACCGATCTTCCTCCTTCCTTATCGCAGACTGACGAAAAGGCGTTAAAATCGCCAACAACGCACCAAGGTTGGCCGTGGGGACATAACCGTTCTAACAAGGTCCACGAGTTATGGCGTTGTCTCCTATCCGGATCCCCATAAAAACCCGTAAGGTGTCCATGCTTTCCTTCACTGTGAATTGAAAAGAAACCATGAATAAAATGTTTTGAAGATTTTGCCAAAGCAAAAGTTACCTCATCATCCCACATGAGAGTGAGACCACCTCGACGATCCTCACAATCGTAGAAAACACCGTTTCGGAAACCCAACCTATCACGAATCCGAACCATTTCAGTTGCATACTGTTTAGTCTCCATCAAGAAGACTATATTGGGCTTCTGTCTCCTTACTAGATCGCAAAGAGAAATAACGCTACGGGGGTTCCCAAGCCCCCGTACGTTCCAGCTCAGAAGACTCACTGCGAGTGGCTAGGCTGCTTAGCAGCCTCAGCCAATGAAAGAGGTGGGTTCTTTAAGGCTCCCCCGTCCTGTGTCGGAATCCGCGTAGCAGAAACCTGAGTGGATGAATTGTTACTTGACGTTTTCTCTTCCCTCTGAACTTCCTCAGAGTTTTTATGTGCTTTGTGGGATGCTTGTATTACCTTCCCGTTCTCTGAGTTGCTTCCACGACCCGTGCCCGAGTTACCGATCGGTCTGCCTCCTCTAACTCCTCCCCGACCCTGTCCTCTACCACTTGATCCCAGACCGCCTACACCTCGTCCTCCATTTTGCACACTGGAGTTGTCAACACCCGACTGTTTGTTGATAGTCTTGCCTTTTGGATTTGGACTAAGATTCACTTCACTGATCTTCCTCTTCGATTTAATGGTGGCCTGAGTAGGAGCTGTAGTAGTCCCCTTCCCCTTGTTCAAGGTTGAGGATCGAACCCCTTTTTCATAGGCAGCTAATGGATTGTCGAATACTGATACTTCAGGTCGATCTGCATCATGACTTCCCTTGACGCTGTTCTTACCATCGGAGCCCCCATCAAAAGCCATATCCACGTCAGTCCCATTATCAGAGGGGTTTTCGACGTCTAGTACATCATCGTCACTAGCTCCTGTCGGATCGAGGTTGGACGTCTTCTCCGGGTCATAGATAGGGGCCTCACCTTCATTGAACACATCTAACAACTTTTCTTTGGCGGGGGGCGAAACAACAGCCAGTTACCAAATCCGGATTGGTTCTGCACTTTAAGTACATCATCAAGCACAAATCAATCTTCACTGTAATGATTAATCATACCGCACCATTGGCAGAGACAAAGGATTCGTTCATACTTGTAATCAAGCCAAATCTTCTTCTCTAAGACTTCGATGTAACGACCCCTACGCAAGGGTTTGTTAACATCGAGCCTCACCCTCGCTCTCATATAATCCCTCCCCCACACCCGAAGAAATCTTCTCATCCGTGGTTACAATTTGGCCCAGATTCTTAAGAACCCTACGAAGGTCTTCATACGTCTGATGGTATAGAGGTAAGTTTCGTACCTGCATCCACGTCTCAATAGAGTCGAATGAGATTTCATCCGTGTCCTCCATTAAATCCAAATGCTTAAGAAGAAGAATATTTTCGTCAAAAATCCAGGGTCCACCCTCATAAACCCCTTCCAGTACCTCTTGGTTTGGGAACTGAAAGACAAAAATATTGGAACCTAGCTCGTGAATGCTAGTTTCTTCCCCGCCCACCCAGATCTTCTGGAATAACAGTTTCATAGCCCACACATTGAATCTAACTGGTAGAAGAAATTTTCCGATCAAACAAGGTCCCTTACCTTTAATGGCGGACATATTGTATTCTTTGTCGAAAACTTCAACCTCCTCCTCCTCTAAATAAAGCTTGCTGAAATCAAGGGGAGCACCGTAACCAAACGCCATTGTTGAGTCGATCGCCGAAGAGTAACCTGAAGTACGACGTTGTTGATGAGGCCTCTACGATTGAGGTTTTGGAGCCTAAGCAGCAAACCCTAGTTCGCACCGTACTTCTCCGAACTATTCGGAGCTAGAGACCCAGCGAAATTTTTAGCCTTTTGGTTGTACTTGTTTTGTGCATAACAATGGAAAAGATAATCTTGGTAAGTTTGATGCTAGAAGTGATGAAGGTGTGTTTTTTTGGTTATTCTCAAACCAGCAAAGCTTATAGGGTTTACAATAAGAGATCTAAAATTGTAGAGGAGAGTATTCATGTTGTTTTTGATGAAAGTATTGATGATTCTCTGAGTGGAGGTTTTGCAGATATTATTTTGAATAAATATGAGGCTGAAGAAGACCTTGAGAAAGTCAGCAAGAGCAAAACTAAGTATCAAAAACTTTCAGAAGAATCTCAAGGCCTTGAATCCCCTGCTGAGCCAAAATCTCAAAGCCTTGAGACAGAGATTGACAGGAAATATGATGCTCCTTCTTCTGTATCAAGAACTCAAAGCCTTGAAGGTCCATACACTTGGACACCCAGAAAGAAGTTCAAATATCTTTCAGATCATCCTGCTGAGACTATTATATCAGATCCAACAACTGGAACTCAGACAAGAGGTCGATTGAGAAATTTATGTGCATTCAGTGCTTTTGTATAACTCATTGAGCCCAAAAAGTCCAAGGAAGCACTAGAGGATGCAGATTGGATCATTGCAATGTAGAATGAGCTGAAAGAGTTTGAAAGGAACAAGGTCTGGAATTTGGTTCCTAGACCAAAAGATCAATCTGTGATTGGAACAAGATGGGTGTTCAGAAATAAGCTTGATGAAAAAAGTAAGGTTGTGAGAAACAAAGCATGACTGGTTGAACATGGATACAATCAAGAGAAAGGTATTGATTATGAGGAAACATTTGAAGCTATCAGAATACTTCTTGAATTTGCATCACATAATCACATCAAAAACTTTTTCAAATGGATGTTAAATGTGCTTTTCTGAATGGTTATCTACAAGAAGAAGTATATGTTGCTCAGCCACCAGGTTTTGAAAATGATATCTTTCCTGATCATGTTTACAAACTGGACAAAGTCTTATATGGTCTTAAAAGCCCCAAGGGCTTCGTATGACAGACTCTCAAAGTTTTTGCTAGAAAATGGTTTTAAGAGAGGTCTGGTTGATAAAACTCTTTTTATCAAAAATCAGGAAAAAGATATGTTGGTTGTTCAGATATATGTAGATGAAATTCTTTTTGGTGCTACTAATGATGCTTTCAAAAGAGTTTTCAAGTCTAATGTGTAGGGAATTTGAAATGAGCTTGATGGGAGAACTGAATTTCTTTCTTGGACTTCATGTACATCAAACGAAGAAAAGGAATTTTTGTGCATCAAGTAAAATACACCCTGGACTTGTTAAACAAGTATAACATGTCACAGTCCAAGGTTGCAAAGACCCCTATGAGTTCATCACTGTCTTTAGACAAGGACACAACTGGTAAGAGTGTAAATCAGAAAGAATATAGAGGTATGATTGGTTCACGTTTGTATCTAACTGCTAGTAGACCATATATTATGTTTAGTGTATGCATGTGTGCAAGGTTTCAGGTTGATCCTAAGGAAAGTCATTTAATTGCTGTAAAAATGATTTTTAGATAATTGAATGGAACCAAAGACTTGGGGCTTTAGTATCCAAGAAGGACTAATTTTCTGTTGAGTGGATATTCAGATGCAGACTTGCAGGTTACAAAGTAGACAGAAAGAGTACTTCTGGATGTTGTCAGTTTCTTGAATCTTCATTGATAAGTTGGCATTCAAAGAAGCAGAATTCAGTAGCCTTGTCAACTGCAGAAGCTGAATATATTGCAGCTGGAGCTTGCTGTTCACAGGTTTTATGGATTGCACAACAGCTAAGAGATCTTGGATATAATTTCATAAATGTGCCAATTAACTGTGACAATGCAAGTGTCATTTCAATATCAAAGAATCCAGTACAGCCCTCAAGGACAAAGCATATAGGTGTGAGACATCATTTTCTTAGAGATCACACAGAGAAAGGTGAAATTGTTCTATCCTTTGTTTCTTTTTCTAAGAAATTAGCTGATATTTTCACAAAACCATTGTCAGATGAGAGGTTCGCATCCCTAAGGCTTGAATTGGGTATGTTAAACAAGGATGCATTGGTTTAGGGGGAGTAATCAGTCACTATGTGTAGTATCTGTGTGATTTCAAAGCCTTGAGATTATATTTTCTGTAGCCTTGAAAATATAGCTCAAAGCTTTGAAGTTTCTGTATTCCTCTGAAACTTCTCAAAGCATTGAACAACTGTTTCATTGTTGTGATGAGTGGATTTGCATTATCTTTAAAAATTGGATCATGAAAAATTTTGTGTTATCTTTTTAGATAATTACATAATCTTTTCAAATGTTCAGAGATTTGTTCAAAATATCTACAAATATCTTGAAAATCTTCTCAAATATTTTTGCATGTAAATCTCCTACCTTTAGTCAAACTCTCTACTTACTTAAGCCAGCTTCAGGAATTATTTTCATTCATTCTCTACTTCAATATCTTCGTCTCTCTCTCTCTCTCTCTCTCTCCCCATTCTCTCAATTTATCAAACCCTACCCAAATGGAGAGAAAATCCGAAAGAATCATGCAGCTAGGTCAGACCTCCAACAAGAGGGTGAAGAGAAAAGCTAACAGAAAGATCACCATTCATGGATCAGACTCAGAAGACACGGCTAGTGTTCATGAGACCTCACCCCTTGCAAAGAAGACCAAGAAAGGGAAGGAAGTTCAAGAGGAAACTAGGGCTGGTCAGATTCAAAATCTGCAACAGAGGAGGTGGTGAAATAAAAGGGGAACAAGGATCAGGAGGAGGAGTCAAGCAAGAAGAAGAAAGAGGTGATTGCTGAGAAAGAAAAGAAGAATGTACCTTCTACAAAGGAGAAGAATACTAGTGACAAGAAAGCATAAGCAACCCCAGAGAAGAAGGGTGAAGAAACCACTGAGAAGAAGAGGGTGAAACACAGTGCAGTAAAAACCAAGAAAGCCACAAACTTTGGTAAGAATCTCTTGCCTGAATCTTGGTTTGTTAATACTGATGTCAAGAAGGTTTGGATGGATGGGTATGCATCTTCAAATGTGTCTTTTTGTAGTATGATCAGTTCCGATTTATATGACATTTTAGATTTAGACTACAAAAAGAACTTGAGAAAATTCATCTGTTGGAAGTATGTTAAGCCCACCCTCAGAAGCTTATCCTAGGTTAACCGGACTGTTCTATTTGAACTTGGTTTAAGAGCTTGATGATAGTGATAGATATATCCTAACCTCAAAGGTGGCTGGAGTGGATATCGGGTTAGATCAGAGGGTGTTCTCCAAAGTCTTGGGAGTGCCTAGAAAGTATAAGGTTGGTGACTATCCTGATAGGAAAGAGATCCTAGAGAAAGTCAAATCCATGCTTTTCTTGGAGGGAACCACTTCTGAACCCAAACAGCTAACACATTTGGTGTTCAACTGTGAAGCCAAAATCCTATTTTCCATTATCATGAGGTGTGTGGTACCCAGGGAATACTCCAACGAGTTGGTAACAAACAAGATTTTAATCCTGATGTACTTGATTTTTCAAGGATTTGAGGTAGACCTTCTTACTGTGGTGATGGAACACATGGTTTACTGTGGGACTAGGACTAGAAATCACTCTCTACCCTATGCCAATCTTTTACCACTGTTTTTCAAACATTTTGGAGTGTCTTTGAAGTATGAAGAGAAGATTACTACTGGTTTTGGGGTAGTTGATGAAGCATCCCTTCAAAGGATTGGGATTGTGTATACTGCTAAGGGAAAGTGGAAGTTCTATTAAGAGTTAAGTGCTAAAGAGCTGAAGGAAAAGGAGTTTATCAAACCTAGAGCTGCTTCAACCCCTAAGGTACCTGGTCATCTGGATTTCTCATAGATTATATCTAGGTTTGAAGTTCTGGAAGCTGGTGTGGAAGAATTGAGACAGGGATTGTTTGATTTATCCAATGACCTGACTAAGGTCAAAGGTTTGGTTCTTGAAAAGCTTGACCTGATCATCAAAGGTTTGGATCTAGAGAAAGTGCCTTCTTCAGAAAGCAGAGAGACTAGTATTGATTCAGAAGAAGTTCTGGGAGAAGCTCTCAAGAAACAGAAGAAGAAGAAGAAGAAGAAGAAGAAGAAGAAGAAGAAGAAGAAGACGCATTCCTATTGTTCTGACATCAAAGGATCTCTTTGATCAGTTTGATGAAGAGGCAGAAGATGAGGAAACTGCTGCAGAGAAAGCTGAACAGGAAGCTGTTAATCTGGACAAATTGGTTGATGAGGTTGTTAAGAAGATGAAAACTGAGGAAGCTCAAGGAAAGAAGGCTGAAGAGCAAGCAGAGCCAGCTGAGGGAGAGGCAGAAGATGCAGAAGTCTCAGAAGAAGAACAAGAAGAGACTCTGGGCAAAGGCAAAGGAGCAGCAAAGTCTACATGATCTTCAAATCCTTGAACCTCATCTATCTATTCTTTCTACTCTCTTCAGTTCTGAAGCTTAGGATACTATTCCTATTTTCTTTTAAAAACTCTTAACAGATCCAACATTTTCTTCAACTCTTTTGATGAAAGTCAAAAGGGGAGAAGATTATGTGTTTTACGTGTTTTAGTTTAGTTTCATGTTTTTAGGATGTGACGTTTAGTATCTAATTTTATGATGTGTAATAAATTGTGGATCTGATGATGTTTATCTATGCAATACTGTGGTTTTTGAATTTTTTGTTCAATTTATGTTCTGTGATTTATTTACTGCTGTTTGTAAGTTGCAGGATATCAATTGTTCAGATAATGTGTTTTGTCTTTCATCAAGGGGGAGATTGATAAGTCTATAGCTCATGGATACTATGATATGAAAATACAGGCAGAGAACTTAGCTCCTTGATGATGAAAGCCAGAAACACAAGCATAAGAAATTGCTAAGTACCGAAGCTTCAAAGCTTTGAGTTACTGTAGCAGTTCTTGTATGCTGTATTTGTCTAACTATTTTGTGCAGGTTTTGGTTATGTTTGGATGATGATTAGTTTAGTTATATAATTACATTCAGTAATCTATATTCTAAGAGGATCATTGCAGGATTAGATTGGATTGAAAATCCAATACACAATCTGGAGAAGTTAGAAGGCAAAGCTTCAAAGCTTTGAGATTTTCAAGTCACTCTTTACTGCTAAGTTCTTCTAACCATATTTCTTTGTGCAGATGGATTCAGTATTACTTGGATGTTGTTACATGCTGAGAATTGTCTATTATTGTGGACTATATATCGGGTATTAGATATATTCATGAGATTGAATATAATTGTTAACTCATAACTATCAGCAGACAATTCTAGCATGATTATCTCTTTATTGGTTAGCTGCTGTTTCAAGCAAATCTCTTTGCTAGATTGTATTGTTATTTGTTTGATCTTGTTTGTTAAGTATTTTCAGGTCTGTTGGACTCTCCAACGTCCATAAACAGATCAACAATGTACTCAAATTGAGCTGTTAACAGGAGCATAACTGATAGGAGATATTTTAGGAATTTTGTTCATGAAATATCTCAAGTTAGTTGCAGACTAAAACAGCTAGCTAAGTTTGAATTGTAGAGACTATTTAGAGACACATAGGTCGTATTTTTTAAGAGGGCAATCATCTGGGAAGATCAGTTACATACAACTCTTCAAATCATTCAGGGAATCAATTCAAGCAGGCTGAAGATCACTCAAATCCAGAAGAACTCTTCCAGGCTTTAAATAGCTTATTCTTTCTGAGTTCTTCTCTCTGTACTTAATTATATCATCTTTTATGTATTTCTAAACCTCACTAAACTTAGTAGTTTGGTTGTTCAAGTTAACAACAAGAGGTTCTTATTGTTTCAACATGTTGTAGCCTGTAACTAGATAGGTTGGGAACCACAAGCTGTATAAGTGTAAGGTAGCTCACTTAGGCTTGAGATCTAGGGCTAAATCTGGGTGATTAATAAGAAGTTGTGTTTGAATCCTGGAGGGATTAGATCCCTCAGGCAGAGACTAGGTCCAATTTTGACTGAACTCTGTAAAATATTTGTGTCCTTGCTATTTACTTTTGCTGCACTTACATACAATTTTTTTGGAAGTTTCAAAGATTTGGAGCTTTCCAAGTTTTAAAGCTTTGAAGCCTCTATACTCTGCTGTTATATCTTTCAGCTTCTCAAATATATTTCAAAGCTTTGAGATATCAACAGCTTGTTTTACTTAAGTTTCAAAAAATTGAGTTTTGGCAAAAGCTAGCATACTCTATTCAACCCCCGCCCCCTTCTAGAGTATTATTTTACATGTTTACACCTACATTACACACTTTCACTTTATAAGATAGGGTTTCCTCCTATGTTTATACATAGGTTATGAGTTGCGTTTCTACGGTTACCTTTACAGTTTTAATTAATGGTCATAGAACTCTTATCTTTCACCCCAACCGTGGTTTCACACAAGGCGACCCTCTTAGTCCATGTTAGTTTGTTTTATGTACTGAAGGTCTTTATAGTATTATCAACCAAGCTATGGGTAACCAAATTTTTAAAGGTGTTAAAGCTAGCAGGCATAGCCCGAGTATATCTCACCTTTTATTTTCCGACGATTGCTTGCTTTTTGAACAGGTTAAAACAACAAATGCCATTACCTTACACTCGGTCCTAAACCTTTATTGTGAGGCTTCGTGTCAGATGATAAATAAGGAGAAATACTCTCTCGTCTTTAGCCCAAACGATCCCAATAAGGTTAAGAGGGACATCTCTTTCATTTTTCAAATCCCTATTGCGAATGGTCATGATAAGTACTTGGGTTTTCCGGTTAGGTAGAAATTCCGCCAATATTTTTACCAATCTCACAAAATAATGGACAAAACTAGTGACTGGAAAAGTAAATTCCTTTCTTTTGGTGGTAAAGAGGTTCTTGTTAAGGCCATTGCCTAAGCTATTCCTACCTATATTATGTCAATGTACCTCATTTCTATGTCTTTATGTGACGAAATCCAAAGAATTCTCTCCAAGTTTTGGTGGACCAATAATCAAAATGCCAGGGGTATAGTGTGGAGAAATTGGAATAAGATGTGCATTCCCAAAAAGGATGGGGGTGTGGGTTTTCGCAATTTTCATGCTTTTAACCTTTCTATTTTGGCCAAAAAAATATGGCGCTTATGGGAAAACCCCGACTCTTTAGTTGCTACAGTTATGAAAGGGAAGTACTATTATTCTTCTAATCCGTTAGCAGCTTATCCTACAAACCATTCGTCTACTATTTGGAAAGGGCTTGTCTTTGCTAGAGACATTGTTTGGAATGGTTTTAGACATGGTATTGGAAATGGTTCTAATACTTTGGTTTACCAAAATAGAGGGATACCTATAGGATTAGGAAGGGCTTCCATGACTGCTCACAATCGACCTCATAATACCCTAGTCAAAGATTTATTTTTTGAGTCCGGAGAGTGGGATAAATACCTTATTCAGAATAATTTTTCTCATGATGAATCTTAAGCCATTCTCAGTATTCCTAGAGCCAACAATAATGATAATGAATCTTAGTTTAGACGCAAACTAGAGATGGTCTTTATACTGTTAAAACAGGTTACCATGTCGCTTTTTCAATCCTTAATAAGAATATGTTATCTAACATTGCAGGTTCTAGTTCAAACACAAACAACTATGATATTGTCTGGAATTTGAATGTTCCTAACAATTGATAACGCCCAAATAGGGGTTATCTTTTAGCCTGATTTGACGTGCCATTGTGTCGGAAAGCCGTGTTTTAGCCAGAATTCACCCTCGGAAAGCCTCGGTTTTAGGAACGAGATGTTTATTTGTTCTTTGTAAATTTCTGCTTATTTTGCTGTTTTTGAGATATGAATACGGGTTTTTGTTCGTGTTGTCTACGCAAGGACAGGACCTGTGCAGGAGCCAGGAATGAAGTAGGATTGCAGGAGCGAGAACCGAGGAAGCTGAAAACGCCAGAGCCGAGAATGACCGGAATACGCTCGGTTGACGATATCTTGAGCTCTACTTGTAATTTTGAAGTGAAACCAGCGACAGAAGAAACAAGACGTCAAGGGCTTTCCGAAAACAGGTCATAATGCAGAAACGGAGTCCGGCCGAAAAATTCAACTCCTTTCAAGTGTGTGTCCCACACAGGCCATGCCCAAGTAAGGAGTCTCGGTTCCCGGTGTCCGGAGTCGTGAGTAACTGTTTCATGTTCGTGATGATTTCCGAGACAGTTCTGACCCAGGGGTATTTTGGTCATTTGGCACCGGGCCCGGGTTCTCGGAAGTCGAGTCTGGATTTTGGCGCCCCGGTTCAGTCAGCAGTCTTTCTGGGGGTCTATACGCACACATGAACTTCATACGCACAAGAGGAGAGAGAAAACGAAGACAGCATGCCACTGCCTGCGTATATACGCATACCCTGTGCGTATATACGTAGACAGGGTGCATATATACGCACAAAGAGAGGCAAATGGGGCGTTGAAAAGTTGTTGTGTACGTTTCTACGCAGACACGACACGTATTCCGAGACAGATTTGGACTAGTGGCAGTTTCGTAATTTCGGCAGTTTCCAGAAACGTCTTCAACACTATATAAAGACTCGTCCATGGCTCGTTTTAAACACACAACACATCCAAGGAAAAAGTTCGGGAGCATTCACGGAGAGCACGGAAGCACGAATCCACATTCGAAGACCTAGTTGACTTTTACTCTCTCTCTTAATTTCAGAAACTTTGTTATTTAGTTATGTCGTTTAGTAGCTAAAATTTTCTTTAGGTTCTCGGTGAACCTAGGGTTTCGTACTCAGAGATTGTTCTATGTTTTGGTATCGAATTCATGATTACGTTATCTTAATTCAGCAGTTTTTATCAGTTATTCTTTCTTTGAATATTATCGCTTATGCATGATCGGAGTCGCGAACCAGAATTGCTACAGACCCGAGCTGTAGGTAAAAACGTCAGGTTCGGGTTAGGAAGAAAAGACAGGATTTAGTACCTTACTGTGATAGACCGACCAGAGAAAGGGAGATAGGGCTAGCTATAAGTATAGACCAACTGTTGGAGAATCTGACCTGGGCCATCAGGACCGGTTAGAAACCCTAGCAGACTTAGAACTAGACTGCAGACTTAGGCAGCTTAACAGGAATCCGACAATCTGCAGGATCGTGATAGCATGCAGGATTTGAAAGGTTACTGCGCAACCGGTACGTGGCACGGATAATTAAAACGGCTGTGTGTTTTCATACCAAACAAAGAATGTGAACGTGAAGAGACCCTAGGGGATCCCGGGACCTAGTATTCAAACCCTAGATTTTACAACCTTCGATATTTTCAGAAAACGTCACAAAAAATATTTACGGTTTATTTTCAGCACGTAGTTAGTAATTACACTCTCAAAACACTCCTCCTTTACACTCTGTAATTTAATTTCTGCTTACTCGAAAAACGCTAAACAGTACTCGTGGGAACGATCACCCGAGTAAAAAAAAACCCGGTATTACTCGATTTGTATACTTGCGAATAGCACGTTAGTCTGTGCATCAACAAGATAAACAAAAATACTTGGCGCTTAATTAACAATCTGTTGCCCACAAAAGAAAAGTTGCGCAAGAAAGGGGTTGACATACCTGATTATTGCATTCTGTGTATGAAAAATCATGAAAATCTTTCACACTTGCTATTCTCTTGTCCATGGGTCCAAAAGATTTGGAGTTCTCCAGATCGGCCGTTTAGAATCAATCCAAAACACATGCCTATCTCTATCTGTATGTTTGCCTTGATGCATGACTTTGATGAAGCTCATAGACCTCTGTTCATATTCATCTTGTGGGAAATTTGGTGTACCATAAATAAAAAAAAATAAAAATAAAAATAAAAAAAATCGAAAAACTGTCTTTATCTCAACAGATGGTAATCAACAAAAGTAAAGAAAGAATTTTGGAACTTTGAATCCCCTCACACTTGGGTTTCTGTTAATTGTGCATATCCAAATCAAAGTCAGAGAGCGATGGTTTCCTCCGGCAGAAGGTTCGCTCAAGGTCAATTTCGATGGTGCTTGTTGTAAATCGTCGAAGACAGCCTCAGGAGCAGCGGTTTTTAGAAATTCAAACAGAGATTTCATCAGAGCTTGGACATATCCCATACCTTTCAACTGCGATTCCACGATTCTTGAAGTCGGCGCTGTTCTCAATGGGTTGGATCTCATTTACGGCTACGGTTTCAGATCGATTTCCGTGGAGGTGGATTCACTGAATCTAAAAAGGAAGCTCAATAAGGTTTTGAAAGAACTATGAGAATCGCCGGTCAACGTTCGAGCGAGAGGATCGGAAATGAACCACCTTCTTCATGAAATTTCTAGGAAACTGTTGGTCTTTAATGTTCTCTCTGTGGGTTGGGTTTCCTGTGAGGGAAATAAATTGGTATATAAGTTATGTTTCTATGATTTAGGAGCACCAAATGTACTAACTTGGTGTGTAGTATGTCGTGACTTCCTGTGTAGTGAATATTTGGCAGATAAAAATCTGTCATAAGTTTATATATTTCCCTATTTCAAAAAAATATATATATACATAACATTAAAGTTAAATAATGTCTAGTTTCAAGGGGACCGAAATACTGGTTTCTTCCACAAAAAAGCATCAGCGAGAAAAAGAAGGAATCACATTAATGGGCTGAGATCAGAAGATAGTTCATGGATTAATCAACCGGATGGAGTGGCTCAATTTCTCCAGGAGCAGTTGGGAGCGGTTTTTAAATCGCAAAACCCCTCGGTGGAACAAATTGTCAAGATCACTGAATGGGTCCCGAAGGTATTAACCGAACTTGATCTTTTGAATTTAGAGAAACTGTTTACTGTTGATGAAATTTTAGTAGCTTTAAAAGGGATGCACGCTTTGAAAGCACCAGGGAAAGACGGCTTCCCAACTCCGTTTTTCTAGAAGTTTTGGAACATTGTGGGTAAAGATGTTACTCAAGTCTGTTTACAATTCTTAAATGAAGGCGCAAGTTTAGAGCAGCTAAATGAGACTGTAATTACCTTGATTCCAAAGGTTAAACAGCCGCAAACTCCATCGGAGTTTAGGCCGATTAGTTTATGTACACCAGTATATAAAATATTCGCCAAAACTATCCCAACAGAATAAAGCCTGTACTTAACTCTATTATTGGTGAAACACAAAGTGCGTTTGTACCAGGTAGACAGATTACAGACAATATTTTGGCGACGTTTGAAGTCATGCATACTATGAGAATAATAGTGAAATGGAAGAAGGGGTATGTGGCACTAAAGGTGGATATGTCAAAAGCCTATGACAGTTTCGAGTGGAGCTTCCTCGAAGCCATGATGCAAAAGTTGGGATTTGGTCAACACATTACAAATCTAGTTCAGAGATGCATAAATTCAGTTAGATATTCTTTCAATCTAAATTGAGATATAGTTGGAAGTGTGATACCTGAAAGGGGTGTTCGGCAGGGAACCCTCTGTCCCCTTACTTGTTTTTGATTTGTAGTGAGGGTCTCTCTCGTGCACTAATTGCAGGGAGCGGTCCTACGGTTTCTCATCTATTATTCACAGAAAATAGTATATTTTTTACCAAATCTAGACAGGAAGATGTTACCAAATTATTACAAATTATTACAAATTATGAGGAAGCCAAAAAAAAAAATCTACGTAAGTCTGCGGCTTTATTTTCTGCAAACGTCCCAGATGAAGTGAAGCAGGAGATTAGTTTACTGTGTCGCGTCCCGATGGTTGAACAGCATGAGAAGTAACTGGGTTTGCCTACAACAATTGGAAGAAGTAAGAAAACGACTTTCAATTACATTCTTGACTGTTTTCACAAAAAGTTCAAAGATTGGAAGGAAAAATACTTATCTGTCGCGGGTAAAGAAGTCCTCCTCAAAGCAGTATTTCAAGTTGTGCCAAATTATGTCATGTCCTGCTTTCTTCTTCCAGTTGGTACCTGTCACAAGATAGAACAAATGATGCGTCAATTTTGGTGGGGTAATGGAGAAAAGAATGGCATACATTGGCTTGAATGGGAAAAATGAAGGACATCAAAGATCTCGGCGGGATAGGGTTCAAAGACTTACAAGACTTCAATATAGCTTTGCTTGCGAAGCAATGCTGGAGAATCCAGACAAATCCAGAAAGTCTCACGGCCAGAATTATGAAAAGTAAGTATTTCCCAAATGACAGTTTTCTTGAAGCTAATCTGGGTGGGCAACCATCCTTTGCTTGGAGATCAATATATGCAGGACCGAACCTGCTAAAAAAGGGGCTGTGTAAAAACCTGGGAGACGGAACCACAATTAACATTTTTACAGACCCATGGTTAAACACACCCCCATCCTTCAAAGTCTACTCACAAGAACAAGCAACAACTGATAAAATGGTGTCTCAGTACATCAATTCAGAATCGACGACCTGGGAACTAGAGAAACTACAACAATCGTTGTTCCCGATTGATGTTGCAGAAATCTAAAGAATCCCTATTCCAATAAACCCAGGGCAAGATCAGTGGTCATGGTTCTACGAAGAAAATGGAGTGAATACAGTAAAATCGGGTTACCGATTTCTTTGCAATGAAAAAAAGATGGAAAACCATAATTTTAGATCCTAGAGCAATTTATCATGGCCAAAACAGCTATGGAAACTAAAGATTCAAAGAAAAATGGAGTTTTTGCTTCGAGAGTGCACAAAGATATAATCCCCACTCGGGAAAATCTGATTCGAAGAGGCATCAAGATTGAAGCGAATGCCCATTCTGCTCCAAATCTGAAAATACAAGACATGCGTTGTTTCATTGTAACAAATCACTCCTTTTTGGGATAATTTTCTCAATAAACAAACAAAAGCCAAGGTGAAACTGATCAATTCAGGAGCTAATTGGTTTTCGGACTTCTTTCAGATATTATCAGTTGAAGAACAAGAGCAGATCTTTGTATGTGTTACGGGATAGCATATTTATATTATTTAGTTATTTAATTAATAGTCAGTTTATTTATTTAATTAGTTTAGTTTGATATTTATTTATTTAGTAGATCGGGCCGAGCCCATTAGGTCAAGCTATCTAGCTAGGGTTTGTATTTTTCTATTTAAGCATTGTACTAGTTCATTATTATTCAGTGAATGAAATAAATATTCTCTCGACCCTGAATCTCTCCCTTCTCTTTTATCTCTCTCTGTCGCTTTTCGTCTATCTTTCTCAATTCTTCTTCCCTGAATCTGTTCAATCCTCTCTTATCGATACGATCTTCGTATCAATTGGTGCTTCCATTGAGTCATGTCGGAACAGTGTTACTGCGCCGTGACGATCTCCCTCCCACAGCCTTGAACTCCATCCACAAAGTAACGCAACACCCAAAAAAAAAAAGACAAAAATCTCCAGCAGCATACCACAAACCTTTTTCTTTTCTCACCGGGAGCCTCGCAAAGCAAAAGCATCAACTAATTAGATAGTTGACCAAGCTAAGTATTTTGTCTTCTTCTCCATGATTAATCATTGACTGGTGTATTGGTGGTTTAGTACCCAAGCAAATCAGAGATTTTGCCTGCTTTCTTCCTCACGACTTCGCAACAACTCGACCCACCAAAGTCTGTTCCTTGATTTTCTATACCAAACAAATCTGCACAACCAGCAATGCGCTATTCCTGTTGGAAACCTCCTCGGTCCAAAACATTACCCACGCCGGAGGATAACACCCCGCGCATTCGCCCGACTGCTCCGCGATTTACAGGTGACGACTCTGTTGGGTGGATTCACAAAATTCAAAAATACTTTGATTATTTTTGTACCTCAGACACAGATCGATTTTTGTTCGTAACAATGTTTATTGATAGTCCCGCATTCGAGTGGTGGCGTTCATACCTGTACTATAACAGTTCCTCGTCATGGCTGGAATTTCTGATAGCTGTCCGACAGCAATTTGATCCTGAGTATTACGACGATCTGATCCATGAACCAGCCACCACATCACCGCAGCTGTCGCCGCTAGGTCAAGACGAGCAACTTCACCCTCCAATGGCTGACAAGCAAGCCGCCGTCGCTGCAATTCCGGCGATCTCCAACCGGCCTCAACAAACCCAGCAGCAACAACCCTTGCCACAAGAACAACCCACCCAACTATCAATTCCGGCGAACCAGTCGCTGCCGCCTCAACAGACCATCGACGACCAAGAACCAGTCGGCCAATCACCAGAAGCCGTCACCGTCGTCCTACCCTTCGCCGGCCAAACCCGAGATTCCGACGATCTCCAGTCGATACCTCTTCTGAGATTCGCACTGCCGCCGCTCCAATTACAGGCCGGCCAAATCACCGCAGCCGCGCACCGCCAAACGTCGCCTCCGTCGCCGTTCAACCAACCGCTGCACTTAGCGGCATATCAGGCGAGGGCCGAGCCACCTACCCAGACCCCGATTCCGCAGGAGAAAGGAATCCTCCAACCCGCTTCCGGCGCCATTCCAGCGCTCCATAATGTGTCTGGCACCACAGCACTCTCCGGCGACGAACATCATCAGGCCGCCGCAGTCCTTAGCCACCAGCAGAGGGCCGCCCTCACACCACCAGATCCGCCGCCACCACCACATCAAAACCGCAAGGGTTTACTTCTTCCACAGATGAGTCTTCGGACTTTGTTTAGTGGGCTTCTGTGTGGTAGTTGGGCTCCACAATATACTTGGGCTCATTACTACCTTTGGGTTTACCCAACCTCTAGAGTTGGAATTATATTTTCACATGGGTTTATTTTTTACATTGGGCTCTGTTGCAAGAGGGTGGATATTGTGTTGGATTATCTATCTCAAACCAGTCGACGTCAATTTGACCCAGGCAAGAGTGTTGGCGATTTTTCGACACCCACCTTGAGGGCAAGGTGATTTTTAAGGGTGGGAGAGTGTTACGGGATAGCATATTTATATTATTTAGTTATTTAATTAATAGTCAGTTTATTTATTTAATTAGTTTAGTTTGATATTTATTTATTTAGTAGATTGGGCCGAGCCCATTAGGTCAAGCTATCTAGCTAGGGTTTGTATTTTTCTATTTAAGCATTGTACTAGTTCATTATTATTCAGTGAATGAAATAAATATTCTCTCGACCCTGAATCTCTCCCTACTCTTTTATCTCTCTGTCGCTTTTCGTCTATCTTTCTCAATTCTTCTTCCATGAATCTGTTCAATTCTCTCTTATCGATACGATCTTCATATCAGTATGCATGTGGGTCATCTGGATGAACAGAAATAGCAAAGTTTTCACAGGGAATTCAAGCGACATTAAAGATCTCATAATAAAAGTGTAAAGTCACCTGGTGGAAGCACAGAACGGGATAGAGATCTATGGCCACTCAGATCAAAATCACTACACAAACACATTGTCAAGGAAGATCAGTTCCTTATCATAGGACATCGCTACTCTTCACTTTGACGGTGCCTGGTCTTACATCCATCGAAAGGCCGGAGCTGGTATAGTTATTCGAAATCATCACGGTGGAATGCAAGTAGCAGTAGCGGCAAATCTGGCATGGGGGAATCGAGCTAGAACGGTTGAGGCAATGGGTCTCGAAACAGGTATTGATCTTGCATTAGAGCTCCAAATCACCAAGATCAAGATCTACGGAGATGCAAAAGTTTTAATCAAGCAAATTTGTGATGAGAGATGTGACGAGACACCAGAGCGCATCGAAGTAAAGGAGATAATCAACCGCGTGATAGGAAAGACTAGACGCTTCACGAAGATAGAGATGGAGTGGCATCCGAGGCGATTAAATGCGGACTCGCATAGTTTAAGCTAGCTGGCTACTAAATTGGAACATGGGAGAGTGAAACGTTGGTCCTCAGATGGGGACAACGCTGATGTAATGGATCTTATCTCTTAGTTTTCCAATAAAAAGTTTATTCTCAAAATAAATAAATAAATAATGTCCATTATATTTTCTATAAAATAATGTTCCTAATTTACTACTTAAGTTGACAAATTCATTTTTGGTCATTTCAAAAAAGGAAAATTCACGTTTCAGTCAGCTATCCCTCTATTTCACCTTTTGCTTCATTCTACCATGGTGAAACCATGTTCTTTCTTCTATCATCTGCTTCACCATTGCCTCATTCAACTCTCAATTCTTTCATCTTCGAGCGGTTTCACAGTTGATCTCATCCACCGTGACTCCCCGCTATCCCCGCTCTACAACGCATCTGAAACCCACTCTCACCGCCTCATAAATGTTATCGTTCGTTCCCATTCCCGTGCTTCTTACTTGATACAACTACTTTCGAAACCAAAAAAAAATCTCCAGTCCCCAATAGTACCTCAGCAATTTGAATTCCTCATCAAACTGTCCGTTGGAACACCACCTCATCCGTTCTATGCCATAATTGATACCGGTAGCGACCTATCATGGACACAATGTTCGCCTTGTGATGGATGTTACAAGCAAGATTACCCTTTATTTGATCCAACGAAATCATCAACTTACAAGCCAGTGTTATGCTCGTCTAACAAGTGCAAAACCCTCCGTGGTGTTGCAACTTCTTGTGCCCCGGAAAGCGAAAAATCCCAGTATCAATCAAATGATGGGAATGGCTCTTATTCCATGGAAAATTCGCTGTTGAGACATTCACCTTTGGTAAAACATTGGTGCCAGACTTAATTTTTGGTTGTGGGCACATCGACTAGGGTTTGTTCAAGAGCGCAGAAACAGGCATCATCGGCCTTCGACGTGGGAATGGATCGTTCGCAAACCAATTGGATGGCTCCATCAACAGGAAATTCTCCTATTCTTTCACCAATTATGGTCCAAAATCTAATACGACGGGCAAAATTAGCTTTGGAGACAATGCTGTGGTGTCTGGACCCGCGGTTGTTTCTATTGTTGGGATCCAAACACAATTCGTTGAAGTGGCAAAATCCTACTACGACTTTGCGATTGAAGCTAGCAAAGCACATTGTACTTGGACGACAATGTACTTGGACGTCTTTGTTAGGTTTAATTGGTAGTCTCCTTATTTGTTTAGGAAACAATATTGGATAGGACTCCTAGTTTGTCTAGGATCATAGCTTTGGCACCAAATTTTGTACTAGTATAAATATGCTAGGGTCAAGACTTTTTTGGTGGGTGTGTGATTGTAATTGGGTTGGCTTTCTCTCATCAATAAATTGGGTTTGGGTTGGCCGTGGATGTAGCTAGTCTCAAAACTAGTGAACCACGTTAAATCGCTTGTGTTCTTGATCTTGTTTTTTTTTTGTTTTCTTGCTTTCTCTTGTTTCTCACGTATTGGAAATCCTGACAAGTGGTATCAGAGCCAGGTTCCGTTGAGATTCAAGAGGAGCTTGGCGAGTTCATGATCAAGTTCTGTCGGGTTTGATGGGAAGATTGGGTTTCCGCTGGTTGGCCTCTGAAACAGGGGGTGCAAGCACACCAAGTCTTTGTTGGGAGGCTATCGAGTTCCTTGTTGGGGGAGCTGTGGGCTCTTGTTGTGGAGCATCGGAATTGGGGATCTAGTTTTGGTACATCCGACACGCTTTCGGTTCCAGCATGCGTCAATCGATATGGCGTGCTCAACCCGACGAGTGATCTGGATCTATATCTGGATTTGGCGGTTAGGACGATTCAAGTCTAGGTGGAGGCGGCTCGAATCAACTAACGAATTGAGGGATACACATCATTGGAAGAGGGAGTGTCCAAAGAATCGTTCACCTGTAGATCTCGCTTCAGGTGGAGGAGGGACGCTCAAGGACGATGTAGCTCTCTAGGCCCCTTGGGGGAGGATTGGGTTCCAGGCATGGAGCATGGGCGCGTGTTATTGGGCACGTGGATTGGTGGCGTGTTATTGTGCACGCATCGGTTGGTCGCGCGATTGGATCTTGGATTGGCGCACTTCGGTTATTGGTTTTGTGCGCATTGGTGCGGATGACGACGCAAATTGGCATGACATTGTTTGATTGGCACTTTTGTCACTAAGTGTCATTGGAGTGACGTTGGGTATGCATTAGTCATGGTGCATTGAAGAGGCGTTTGTTGGGACGCATTGGGAGTGTGTTCAAATTCCGCAAAGTGAGAATACACTCGGATTGGTTTGTTGGATTGATGAGAAGAATTGGTTCGGTAGCTATGGAGTTTAGATCAAGAGGGAGGTTTGTTGGGACTTTAGATTGATTCAAACAAAATATGGAGATTTGTTAGAATTGTGATCCAAACACAATTCGTTGAAGTGGCAAAGTCCTACTACGACTTTGCGATTGAAGCTAGCAAAGTACATTGTACTTTGACGACAATGTACTTGGACGTCTTTGTTAGGTTTAATTGGTAGTCTCCTTATTTGTTTAGGAAACAATATTGGATAGGACTCCTAGTTTGTCTAGGACTCGTTTTGATCATAGCTTTGACACAAAGTTTTGTACTAGTATAAATATGCTAGGGTCAAGACTTTTTTGGTGGGTGTGTGATTGTAATTGGGTTGGCTTTCTCTCATCAATAAATTGGGTTTGGGTTGGCCGTGGATGTAGCTAGTCTCAAACTAGTGAACCACGTTAAATCGCTTGTGTTCTTGATTTTTTTTTTCTCACGTATTGGAAATCCTAACATCTACTCCCATGGCTAATACCCCCGATCTTCCTGATTTCTATTAGCTGGTACTAGAAGGCGTCAAACTTGGAAATAAAACATTTCCACATAGAAGCACAAAATCACCAAACTTTGGTGACGCAAAAGCTAATATTGTAATCGACTCGGGGACCACGTTAACCTATCTACCCCCGCCGCTTGTGGACGCTCTGGATACCGAGTTGAGACAGGCAATTAAAGGGAAACCACTCCATGACCCACAAAGTTCTTTTAACTTGTGTTACGACAAGAATAAAGTTAGGATCAATGGCCCCCCTATAGCGTTCAAGTTCTCTGGAGGTGCGATCGAGGTGCCGAAGTCGAACGTGTTTGTGGAGACCGATGCCGGATTGTTGTGTCTAGGTATCGTTCCTGAAGCAAGTTATGGTATTCCCATTTTGGGGAACTTCGTGCAAGTGAATTTTCTGGTGGGCTACGATCTTGTGGAGAACAAGCTTTCATTCAAACCAAATTGTTCGAAACAGTAGTGGATAGGATTTATTGTTGGGTGAGTATAGCTGTGTTATGATCGTTTCATGCTATTTTAGCGATGAACTTGCACATCAATATGTATTGACCAATCTAATTGGTCGGTTCAGTTAGAAAATGTACACCTTTAAGATATGGTGGAATTTGCATTCTTCCTTAATAAATGAAAATACTATGGATTCCACCAATATTTTCCACTTGTCGCCCACTTTTCTTTCACAATAATGCAAACATGTCAACGGATAAATCACATTACCAATTTTGTATTTTTTTTAGAATTATCAATTATGTACTAAGGTGAGAGTGATGAGTGGAAAATATTGGTGAGATCTGTAATATTTTTCTAAATAAAATAACATGAAGTTGTTTACAAATCTCAATTTAAATAGCCAAGTAAGTACTTTGAGACCAAATATAAAGAAGTTGAGTGAAAAAAATAACTATGCATCATCTGAAGAAAAGTAGGAAGAAGGTCATCTCAATTGAGGAAAGGTTTAGGAAGTTTTTCCTTTCTATGTTGAAGTTTTCCTATTTTCTAAGGCCTAGTTTGGGTAGCAGTATAAGGGGGAAGCATAGTGTAATTTATGCTCCCCTATATTTTAAACAGTTGTAGATAGTGCATCCCAGGCAGATCACTCACTTTCCACGTGACAGCCATCTAGGAAGTTCGATGGTATTTCAGTATCACTCTATCATTATCCTTATATTTGCACTTATCCACATGGGGGCAGCGAGACAGGGTCGCCCTCAATACTGACCGCGCGAGAGCTGTAGGGTTCAAGTGGCTTGAAGGTTAGAGTCAGGCACGTCGCGCGCGACCCTTGTCAATTGTCTGAGAGATCTGATGAACGCATGTCCTATATACACGGATAACCGTTGGGATGTGCCCTACATACACGACTGATCGTGTAACGTTCCCTATATATATGGGTAACGTGCGGTGAAGAATGCCGTTATCTAGCCATCATTTACGGTCGCATTAACCCCTCGTAACGACACTCCTATACTCTATATATTGGAACGTTGGACTTCCTTAGCAACTCTCAGTTCTTTGGTTAATCAACATATTGTCTCTCTCTCTCAGACACTTAGCAAGAGCTTATTCTTTCTTCTACACCCTTACTCTCACTCTCTATGCTTGTTCTTGTTCTTGTCTGATACAGGTGTACATTGAGATCTTCCTTACAGGATCCTCTGTACACATTTGGTGAACCTGACGTGAACATTAACTTCAAACCTTTCAAAGATCTTTGCAATCATGTCTCAAGAAGCTAACCCACGTGAAGGCATTCAGTCTCCCTCAAGGGAAGAAGTCTCAAGAGAGGATAACTCACTCAATATCACCAACAACACCAACGTCACGACCCAGGCAACTTCTCGTAACAACCCATCCTTGGAAATGTTGAACGTCACGATTCAGAGCCAAGCTAGGGCTATGCAAGCCCAATCGGCCCAGATAGCCCCGATTATGGCAATTTTGGGAGGACTTGCACAAAATGCCGTCCAGGGAGCTCAAGTCCCTCCAGGAGAAACTACGGCACCCACGCAACATAACCCTGCCCAATCGAACCCATCGTTTTCAATCCAACCGCCTCTTCCTCAAGTGCCCGCACCCCAACAACCAAGGTTGCCATCAGAGCCTCCTCTCGTGTCTGGTTTTCAGCGAGAGCGTACATCTGCTGTAAATCTACCATCAGACCCAGTGGCGCCCTCATACACTACTAGAATCCAAGCCAGTTACACACCACCACCTCCCTATGATCCTAGCATGCCCTACATACCTGGGCTCGCTGCAACACCATCATCGACACCAGGAGGGAGCGCGCCTGCCAACGTGATAGCCCTGGAGCAGCGTTTAGACAGCCTCATCGCAAACCAGTGTTTCGCAGACACTGTCATCCCGAAGGTCGATAGTGCGCTACCAATCCCGCGCGATACATACTTGATGCCTAACCTTGACGGGTACAAGGAGCCGAAGAGGGAAAATTTTGATGAAATCAACAGAAACGCGCATGAGCATGTGATGCGATTCGTTGATATGATGGGCCCGCACGGGATCGACCCACGGCTGCTGATGCGCGAATTCCCAAAATCTTTGGGACCAGACGCATACAAATGGAAGAGGACTCTAGAGGTAAGTTACATCAAAAGCTGGGAAGACATGGTCAAGAAGTTCTATACCAAGTTCTTCCAGATTGAGGAGAAGGTCACAACCATACACCTATCGCGCATGCACCAGAATCATGACGAAGAAGGCGTTGCATTTATCAAGAAGATCAGAAACAAGTCACTGGAATGCGTGGATGAGGTGGTCGAAAGTCGCCTCGTTGAAATCTGTCTCTAGGGCATGCGAGATGAATATAAAGGTATGTTAATGAACTTGCAGATGCCTAATTTCTCCAAGTTAATTGACTGTACCAGGAACATCGATCCTATCGCAGAGAAGAAAAAGAAGAGATACTCGAATGATCGAGGATCGGGGGACCCTGTTACAAAATTGGAAGTGTGAATTACAAGAGAGGAGGCAAAGCTGAAGTAAATGCAGTCTCAGCTCAAAAACAACCGCGAGGTTTGCCGAAGGAGCCACCACCATTACCATGTTCGATCGGGGAGATCACGAGCTTATGCAAGCAATGGAGGAAAGATGAGGTCTACCTGCACTCGATAGTAAACCCACCGGAGAAAAATTGAGAGACCCAAATTGGTGCGAGCGCCACAGCCGAGTGATGCATCCAACAAAATAATGCAGGAAGCTGAAGTGGCTAGTGGACAGTAAGATGAGAGATGGGGAGTTGGTCATCGACGCCCGAACTAAATATGTGCGCAGCAATCCGTTGCCATACCTTTCCGAGAAAGAGCCAAAGGGAAACGAAGTGGTCATTGCATGATCTTGCGATGTCGTGAGGCTGCAACAACTCCCAACCCGATCAATATGCGATGGTTAGAGAAGTATTACCATTGAAATATTTCTTGCAAACTTATGTTTTTTTTCTACTAATTTCCCCCCATATGAAGATTCTATTAATGATAAATGGCTCTCCCATATGAGAGATCGCTTATCAACTTTCTGTGTGTCATTTACTTTTCTGCTCTACCTACAATAATTCATAGTCAGCTGCTAGCCTCCCAGTTAAAGCCTATCTGTCTAGATAGCAGCAACACTCAATCTAAGCCTACCTGTCTAGATAGCAGCAACATGTGATACGAAGCCTATCTGTCTTGATTGCAGCAGCATGCGATACTAAGCCTATCTGTCTAGATAGCACCAACGTGCGATGCTAAGCCTATCTGTCTAGATAGCAGCAACATGCGATACTAAGCCTATATGTCTAGATAGCAGCAACATGCGATACTAAGCCTATCTGTCTAGATAGCACCAACGCGCGATACTAAGCCTATCTGTCTAAATAGCATCAACATGCGATACTAAGCCTATCTATCTAGATAGCAGCAACACGTGATATTAAGCCTATCTGTTTAGATAGTAGCAATACGCAAATTTAAGCCAATCTGTTTAGATAGCAGCAAAAATTAAGCCTATCTGTCTAGATAGCAGCAATACGCGAGTTTAAGCCTATCTGTCTAGATAGCAGCAATATGCAAAATTAAGCCTATCTGTTTAGGTAGCAGCAAAAATTAAGCCTATCTGTTTAGATAGCTGTGGAATTCAACTTAAGCCTATCTGTTCAGATAGCAGCCAAATCAAATTAAGCCTATCTGTATAGATAGAAGTCAAAATAAAATTAAGCTTATTTGTCTAGATAGAAGCCAAAATCAAGTTGAGCATCTGTCTAGATTTAAATTATATTTGCCTAATTCCTATTCGTTTTGATAGCATCAAAATTCGATATAAGTTTATATGCTCAGGTAGCATCAATATGCGAGATTAAGCCTACCTACTTAGATTGCAGCAATGCAAAATCTAATCCTATCTGTCTAAGATAGAGGCACTTAATAAGCCTACCTCTTTAGGTAGGAGCAATACGCAATCAAAGACTATTCAGATAGCTGCGATACTTGATTACAACTATATGTCGAGATAGCAGAGTTTCTTGATAAAAGCTTATTAATTCAAATAGCATGGGCATGATGCCTCTGTTCAAAAAGTAATAATATTAGATGAAAGATCTGCCTATTTCAAGAAATGCAAATTGGTATCTGCGCAAAACTTAGATATGCAAAGATCATGATTCAAGCTCACAAAGACATTGAGACTAAATAAGGATTATATTGTTCAAACTGAAAAGCTTGCATGATACTCGAATATTACATGAAAAATGCTAGTGATTTTCAAAGAAATCCTTCAAAAGTGAGTCTTAAGATGCCAACTTTATGGGACCTCTGGCCCACTGATCCAGACGTATCTTGTGATTCTTGTGATTCTATGTTGCCTCCTCAAATTGCTTGATGGCTTTCTGAATCGCCTCCTTTTGGTCTCGAAGGTTAGCACTTTCCAGATTATAGTTCATGTAGCCAAACTTTAGCTTCACAGAGTTGTTGATCTGTACCAACCTCTGAATGACAAAATCAAGGTTCAGCTTGCCCATCTAGTTTTCCTGAATGCCATGAGCACTTGTCAAGAAACATTGAGCATTGGAAAGGGAAGTGCTTGCCGGAGTCGTCTTGCTTATCCTCTCCATCATATTTGTCATCTCGGTAAGAAGATCTCCCCTTTCTTTTGGCGCTACCTCCATAATTCTTGAAAATGTCGCTGGATATGCGATGCGAACCTTCATGAGCCATTCCAAGCAAGATTGGTTTATACCTATATTTTTCGAGATAGATTATTCAGCTATGAAATAAGAGCACATGCCTCGTAATGTTTACATTCTTAATTTAGTCTTACCAGTCCCCACAACTATCTGCCGAAGTGAAGGAATCGGGGTCGACATTGTTTGATCACTCGAAGACCCTGCTTCAGCAAATCTTTGGTCTGCGAGAGTCTCTCGCGCAAAATACTCCTCATGGATGATGCAGCTCCTCTCAGCATTAACTGTTTCAACAACTTGCGTAGCCCATACCGCCCAAGGGTTCTGCGCAAGGACTGCTTCTGGATTCAGGACAGGCGCTAGAGTCTCATCATGAGATTCCCCTCTCAACAGGCCAGAAAGGGACATGTCTGTGCTCTGGGTCCTTGCGCTAACACCCTCGGTCGCGGCCATGGGAGTATTCACCCTTGAGGTTGCATTCTGAGGAGGCTCATTCACGGTCGCGTTCATACCACTCTAACTTCTCACCTCAAGCAAAACCTGACGGCTTGATTCTGAAAATTTGGGAAGTTGAGCATTTTCCATGTCCTGGTCTGGCGCGCCGCTACTCGCGTTCGACTGATGATCATTTCTTTCTCCATTTGTCTGTGCAGCATTTTCAGGCGCGATATTCAGTTGAGCCTTGCAGGATGAAGAAGTATTGCCTCTCAAACTTCTGGCATGTCTTGGGCCACACAGGATGAAGTGGTCACTGCTTGCTGAGCCTCAGTTTGATCAATTTATCTAAGAGGGGTCTTTGCTGGCAAGACAGTTGCAGGAGCGACACTTGATGGAACCTCAGAAGGAGTAGCATTTACTTACCGTTGAGTCCCAGTTTGCTCAAAATTTTCCTTAGGGGCGTCGACTCTCTGTGAAGTCTCACGAGCAACACGCAGATCAACTTCTGTAAGCGAAGCATTTACTTCTTGTTGAGCTGCGTTTTGATCAGCGTTTTCAGCTCCTGCCTGTTCCTGCTCCCGTTGAAGGTTCTCTTCCTCTTGTTCCTGCTCAACGATGAATTCGAGCTGTTCATCCTCTACTCTAGCTCAATCCTTGACCGTTTAGCCTTAGATACTTGCCAAGTTGGCTCTTCCATTACCGTGTCACTAGGAGCCTCATGAACAGTCTCGAGGGCCCGAACCACAACACTGCGAAGTTTGCGAACTCTTCTTAAAATCAATGGCTCCACCGGCTCTACCAAAACACAAGTTCTATATTTAGCCTAAGTTCAAGAATTCATGCTACCGAAACTTAAAGAGCTATGATGAAAATACCTCCACATTCATATGGGATATCTGCGTAAAGGTTATCATCAATCTCTTTTAATGTTGCATGACCTAATTAGGTGCGAAGCATTGTTATTATGTGCGAAACACTATTATCATTATTTGAAGATGATGAAGTTGAGCATGGAAGTTCTAAAGAAGTTATTTAACTGATGCTTCTCCGCATTGACCCACTAAACATTGGCGGATATCACTTTTAGATACCTCATGGTTTAATGCTCGAAAGATGAGTTCTTGATATGATAAAGAGAATTTGAAAATAGTACCTTCTTTGTCCTCATCGCCGGAAATCTCCTGAAAGTCTTCTTGCGCGCGCTGCATTTGGTCGATAGTAGACCGCGAGCGCTACTCTTGATCTTCAAGACTTTTCTTCAAAGCTGCGCGAAGTTGGCGTTCTTCCTCCAGTTTCTCGTTTCTTGCTCTTTCTTCGGCCATGGCTTTTGACTATGCAATCGCCTCTTTTTCAGTGAGGCCCCCAACTTCCTCCACAGAATCCTCGCTATCAATGATATATACATATGCGCATTATGGAAAAAAAAACATTCTATTTGAATATTAACGGAAAGGCAGTGTTATTACCTTGTCTCATAGCAAAGGATGTATCAGGATTGTACTCCACGAAGTCCTCCATGTTGCGATCTCGCATGTCAGCAACTTTTACTCTTCCTCTGGTCGCCACTCTCTCTCTTGGAGCAGGGTTGTTCCTTGGAGCAGCGTTGCTCCTTGGGCGTTTCACCAGCTTGGACACTCCGAGGATCGTCTCATCCGCTAAAGGCTCGGCATAAGCTTTCTTCTTCTTGGGTTCTTATCGGATTCAGTGACCACACATTGAAGCTAGCAAGTGCATTCCAGATGTGGTCCTGGGTTTCTTGAGACATGGTTATCTCAGGTTTGATAGAAACATTTTATTTATCCTTCGCTCGCACGATGTCATCAAATCATGTTCTTCGATCCTCGGACGCATACCTCCTGAAACAGCACTATAATACAAAGAGGTATTTAATTTCAAATACGTCTATCGCACATTCAAATGAAATGAAAAAGTTATTGAGGTTTACCTTGTTGAAATCGTTTTGATAAGTCATCCTCACATTGTAAGAATACTTCTTCACCACATCCGCCTTCTCTCCCAAGATTAGTTCTGGGCACAAGTGATGATCTTTGTCCCAGAGTGAATAGAAACCATAGTGAGTCGCGTCTCTTGAGCACGACGACTTGAATGGGTAATCCCCAACTTTGCGGGTAGGTGCATTAAGAGGTTGGATCTTTAGACGATAACTCATGTGAAGGCAAACTTGTGCATTCCAAAAGGCGACCCAACTGGGAGTCAACTCTCCTAGTCTCTCTTGTGAAGGTTGGGTGAGAGGAAGCATGCTAAACAATAAGTTGTTATACTTAACGAATATAAGCCTCTTGTAGAAGCCGCGAACAATCGAATCAGACCACAAGAGAGGAGCCACGGTGTCAAAACCCAATTGGGGGCTCACTCGAACCGAATCATAAGGAACCGTTATGAGTTTATAGCTCAAATTCTTTGGAACGGCCTCGTGCTCGGATAAAGAAGCCATATACCCTCTTCTACACCAGTTAACGAATCGAGAGTAGCTTCACGAGCCCCGGGTGATATGCGCAGAGGAGAATTTTGTATTCTTATCCGGGTACATGTAGGAGTGATGCACAATTTCCTCCAAGGAGAGAACATATGGCATGGGTACAAAATAACAAGCGTCATCACACATCAAGGAAAATGTGCGTTGCGCGCCTTTTTTTTATACAAACGCCATGCGCGAGGACAGAGGAAATCTTTCTTATCACTAGGCGCATTCCACTTCTCAACATACGATGGAATAGGAGCATATAGAGGCCACCTCTCGAACACCCACATCGACAGGAACGCGATATTGACGTAAGAAAAAATGTTAACTCTACCTTGGGACTGCTCAGCATGCATCATGGTCAAGTCCAGACGATGATATAAAGATCCAAGAACAAAGGGCCCAAGCGCCACATTCTGACCGAGGGATAGGCGAACTGAAAGCGCGAGGACATGGGTAAAAACGCCATCATGAGGGTGTTCATCTATGAGGTACCTCGAGAGCCAAATACAAAGGAAGCCGCAAAATGAATAGGCTGAGCCCCTTCCTTCCAGCGAAGTTGGTGCGTCTTTATCTTTCTTCAAAATTTCTGGAGCAATTTCTTGCTTTGCGAAGTCGTGGTAGAAGTAAGTAGTCCACTTCAACCACAAGTTTTTTGCCCCTATCTTAACCAGCAATTGCTTCTCCAAAGGAGTGGTTGAGATCCATTGGTTGTCTTCTTCACTTCCCCTATACACTCCTTCATCTGACCGAAGAGGGATAGCTCATCATCAGATTCCAGCAGCGCCAAAGGATCCACGTTTCCCATGCAGGGAAGCTCCAGAAGCATTTCCACGTCCTCGAGAGTGGGACCAGCTTTGAAAGTCGCAAATTGGAAGGTATGGGTTTTCTTTGAGTACCTCGAGAACAAGGTTGTCAGCATATCATTATCGAGCCTGACTCTCGACCCTTTAGTCGCGCGCACAGGAAGTTATGTCCGGGCGCGGGTGAGATCCGAACCGCAATGCTCAAGGATGTACTCCGTCCACTCCTCCATCCAATTCAAATTCTCTGTGAAGTTTTGGTGGAGGAATATCGGTAAAGGGATACAACCAGGCTTCCATCCAAGAGGCTTCACGTCGTGGATGTTGAGAAGATCCTAATCATCCCTCTCCGGTTCAGGCGCCAGTTGCAGAGCATTCTTCACCGGGGAAGGTTTGAGCTCTGTTTCCCTAATAGTTGCCATATAGAAATATTCTCCACCCAAATAAGGGACCTTGCTCCACAAATCCTTGGGGACTTATGGTAAATCAACTGCCTCTTTCAAAGACTTAGTACGAGCCATTTCTGTTGCTTAGAAAACAGAGAGATGAATATCAAAGATCATCCCAGATCTGCATGCCTACTTGATTTGAATCTTCTAAACATGAAGTTTGCGTTATTAAAAGAAGAGATTTGCTAACCTTGTTGTTGCCTAAGTTCTTGAAGTGCTTGATTAACTGAATTGAACATTTTATTGAAGGTTCGGATTTTCTCTCGAAGAGTTTGTTCTCTGATCATAAGATTCACCAAATAACATTGGTGTGAAAAGTTCTTATTGATGGAGTGAAAGGGTTTATATAGATCAACCTTGAGGGTCACGACCTTTCAGGATCTTTTTGAATCAATCGTCGCCTCGGTAATCGGCGGAAATATGTGGTTGTCGTCCGCAATCCTCGTCATGCCACGCCCTATTAAAGGCTGTACGGGGTTACATAGACCTAGGCAATGATAGTTGCTTTTAAGGATTTAGATTTCGAATATAATTTGAATTGATCCGAGAATCTGCGTGGAGCCACGTATGGCTGATTTCGCGCTTTTACACAACTACGTGCGTAGCATACCGCAAAAGGGGGCTAATGTAGATAGTGCATCACAGGCAGATCACTCACTGTTCACGTGGCAGCCATCCAGGACGTTCGATGGTACTCCGATATCACTGTATCATTATCCTTATATTTGCACTTATCCACATGGGGACTGCGAGACATGGTCGCCCTTGATACTAAACGCGCGGGAGCTGTAGGGTTCAAGTGGCTTGGAGGTTAGAGTAAAGCACGTCGCGCGCGAACATCCACATTCGCGACCCTTGTCAATTGTCTGAGAGATCAGATGAACACATGTCCTATATACACGGATAACCGTCGGGACGTGCCCTACATACACGGATGATCGTGTAACGTTCCCAATATATATGGGTAACGTGTGGTGAACGAGGCGGTTATCTAGCCATCAGTTACAACCGCATTAACTCCTCGTAACAGCACTCCTATACTCTATATATAGGAACATTGGCCTTCCTTAGCAACTCTCGGTTCTTTGGTTAATCATCATATTGTCTCTCTCTCAGACACTTCGGAAGAGCTTATTCTTTCCCCTACACCCTTACTCTCGCTCTCTAAGCTTGTTCTGTCTGATATCGGTGTACGTTGAGATCTTCCTTACAGGATCCTCTATACATACCAGTGTTTGGGTAATCATGTCAATGGATATATCACCTTATCAATTTTGCACTTTTTTGTGAAGAAAAGTTATACCACCTCCTTCGAGGTATAAGGCTGGATAAAGGGAAGCAACATAACTCACTATTTTTTTGACCAAATTACACCCGTACCTTCACCCTAAATCATACCGCTTGTCCCCAAACCCTACAACATCAACCCAGACTCCATCAGTGTCGTCACCATCACCATCCGCCTGCCACTAGCTCACCATATTCTTCATCTCCATTAGCCTCCTACAAAACCACCAGTCAAAGCCACCATAAAAACCACCATCTCCACCATTAATTACAACGAAGATCACATTTGCCACCAACAAAACACCACCAACCCAAAAATCAATTTAACCAGCATTACATCCCCCAAGTGTTCAATTCACCACATAACCATCTGACCACCACTACCAACGACTCCTATCACCGCCAACAACCCAGCTATCAATATCCCTAAAATCAAGCCTCAAATTGACCAAAACCGCCACACGGCAGTACCGCTGAAACCCAAATACCTAATTCACCATCTTCTCAGGCAAAAACATGAAACCCACACCCAGAACCAATCGATTCCTCCATGGGATCCGATCCAAACCACTAAAACCCACTGTCAATTCCAGCGAGCAGGACTCTGCCTTAAATTTCTTTCTTCCTTTTTCGAGCTCTGAACCACAACATCATCCATCGCAAGCCACCAATAAACCCACCAAGACGACCATCATCACAAAACCACCATCAATATCCGATTCAATCAGAAGAGGAGAAGAAGGCAAAATCGGAGCTCTCACGACCTCGATATGGAGCTCGAACAAATTCACCATCTTCCAATAATTTGGTTAATTAAGCTAATTAAAAATGTAAGTTCCTTAATAATATAGTTCTTTAATTAAGTTTATCAAACTATGTTTGGTTAATTTGTGTGTTTTAATGGAACATTATTATACGAACATCTATGAATTCAAAATCACGACATTGTAGGGTAATGTTGTCATTTTCGGATTAACCCTTCATCATATCCAGCATCTTATCCGACAGCACCCAAACAAAGACAACCATCATATCTTATCAGTACTTATCAAACATCATACTTATCTTGCTTCTTATCCCAACATAAGCATTATCCCTACATAACTTATCCTCTATCCAAACGAAGCTTAAGTGTAACACCCTCAAAATGACCCTCCCGAATTTAAACCTATTGAGTGCTCATCTTGATAGACCTTTGTTTAGAGATATGAAGTGGGTGTATTGTGATCCATCGGATGAACTTCACGGGCCCCATATCTGAAGTACATGTACCATGATAAGTCTTAACTTCATCCAGATTACATGTGTAAGAGGCCGCTTTCAATCATTATGAAGTTGAAAAAGAATGAAGGCTTTCTAAATGTTACCCAGGATCGTGATTCAGTGGCTACCGTTTGTCAATTTAGACCCTTCGTTGAATTATGGCTGGCATCCATTTAAGATTATGAATAAAAATACAAGTGACACACTTAAAAAGTGTGTTAAGCTTGTAAAGGTCTTGTGGACGAATCACCTCACAGAAGAGGAAACATGGGAAACAAAAGATGAGATGAGGAAGAAGTAACCTCGCCTTTTTGACAAGGTATTTTGAGTTCTGGGGACGTCACTCCTCTAAGGGGGAGAGGATGTAACCCTTCGGTGTTTTGCACCTCATTATTATTACTCCTTATAGTATATTGCACATCATACATGACCTTATGCTTGCATTTAATAGATATATTCTTGCGTGGAGACTCATGCCTTAATGGTTGTTGAGAATTTGATTTAAGCATCGAGGACGAAGGTTTCTTTAAGGGGCGAAGGATGAAATACCCCTTTTTGAGACTACGAGTATTTTTGGGTTTTAGTATAATTTTGGGATTAATTATCATTATTATTATTATGACTTTGGGGGTTGTTTGTGACTTTAATCTAAACCTGATAGTGTCTTTTACCAAAACTAGGGGTATAAAAGTGTCCTTTAGCTAAACTAGGGGTGCAAAAGTGTCTTTTACCTAAGCTAGGTGTAACTTCTAACCCCAAAATCACGTCAGACGTGATTTCACTCGTTCAAAACCCCCAAAATCACTCTGTCAAATCGGATTTCAATCGGTTTATCCCCATCCTCTCTCGCGTTCTTCTTTAACTCCCATTCATCTCTCGTCTCTGTCTCGTTCTTCCTCTTCCACCATCACCATCGCTCATCTCTCTCTCTCACGACCTTCCACCACCACCGCCTCCATCTCTTCCTAGTAGCCGACAAAGAAAAGAAACCCGGCTGAGTTTCTTGGACAGGCGTCCCTCTCCTCCACCCTCGTCCACCCTCTTGTTCTCTCTCGTTTCTAAACCTAAGCAGTAGCAACAGCAGTTGTGCTGCGTGATCCCTGCCAGCCACAACGACTTACTGCTCCACTTTCTCCTGCAACACGTTTTCTTACATGTTACCGCAAGTGCACGGTTCAAGTAATATAGAGAAATATTTCAACCCCGAGTTATCGATCCCACAAGGACAGACTTGATATTATTTAATTAGTTAATAGCTTAGAATAATTTACAAGGAGGAAAGAATTGTGAATTAAAATGTTGTCACCCTTAAACAAGTGACTAAAATGAATTAACAAACTAAACTAATCTTTTTGAGTTTTTATGAAGAATATGGAGAACAACTAGGAGATTTATGGATCCCATGGGGTTTTAGACAGTTCCGGATAATGCACTGAAACACGCTATCATCTAATTAGTTGTGTCAGGTAATAGCAATGACAATCTCCTCTCGGTCTCATGTCGTTCTACCAATCAGTCGACTACGGGTCCTATCGATCCTCCCATGTCTACCAATATGGTTCTAACCGCCTAACGTAAAGCCGATCACCAGGTCCTATCGGTCCATCAATGCCCAACGCTACACGAACGAATCTACTCTTACACGACTAATCCTATAATCTCGGCGCTCAGCCCCAGTAATTCGGGACTAATTTCTTGTTCTCGTTCGTATTCGGTGAAGTCTCTCTCCAGAACCCACCTAGAATGCTAGCCTAACCGGGTAGCTACTCCGTTTACGCTAAGTATTAAGTTCTGAACAATCAATCCTGAAGGGGTGTACAGTAGCTAGAAATACAGGATCAATACTCTAGAAGGGGGGTTGAATAGAGTATGCAGACTTATGCCAAACTTTGCAAGAATAGGGGTTTCAAAATATTTATAAAGAGATTCATGGCCTTGGAATAAGTTCAAGCCCTTGGAATAAAAGAGTTAGAATAAACAGAAGAATAAGTCTATTTCGAGGCCTTGAAATGAGTTTCAAATTCTTGAAATGAAACTGTTTTGAAAGCTGCAAGAGTTCTAAGTTTGTAACTGAAAAGTAAATGCAAGAGACACAAGATATATAGAGTTCAGTCCACTAGGAACTGCGTCTCTACCTCAGGTATCTTCTCCCTGTAGGATTTTCAACTCAATTCTTATTATCCACAACTAAGCCTTAGATCTCAAGCACATAGAGATGCCTTACTCTGTTATAGCTTGTGGTTCTCACTAACGTATCTAGTACCTGCTCTAGCTATCTGATTACCTAAAAATTATCTATTTTTCACCTTGAACAATCCTTGAGAATGTAAACATAATTATTATCAATATGCTATACAAATAAAGTTCAGAACAAGAAGAACACAGAAAGTGAGACTGCAATGAGAGTGCAGTGTTCTTCAAATGCTTGGATTGAGAGAGAATGATCTGCTTCTTTGTTGTTCGACAATCCTCGAATGTATTTTGAGTGCTTCTAGATTTTTCCCGTTGTCTCTCTCTCCAAATGATTCAAACTGAGTTCCTTACATACAACTCATTTTTTCTGCAAATATTCAAGATTTTCAGCAACAGACTTTCCTATTTTGTAGGCAACAATCTTTGACTTCTCTAACAGTCTTCTCCAACGGATAGTTGCTCAGTAGCTTCAGGGATACTGATTTGATCTTGTTCATAATCATGTTGAGAGTTGTTACAATTAATAGATTAATTACAGAATCATATCATCTCAGAACTTCATTCCCTGCACAACTTAGGTTAGGAAATAAATCCTATAAAATAGGTAATGATATTTCCCTGCAAAACTAAGTTAAACAAATGGATTAGATAGTGTAAAACATGTCTAAATACTTTGTCTTTCATTATCAAGTAATTATAGATCAAGCACAGGGGTTTAGGAGTTCAAACAGATCAGAAACTCCCCCTAAGTTCATGCATACACAGCATATTCAGTTTCAAGGCGTTGAAAACTGTTTCAAGGACTTGAAATAGACTAGCTATTTCAAGTCTTTGAAACATTGAAACTGAATTGAACTTACAATCTCCCCCTTGATGAAAGTAAAAACCACAATCTGTTTGAAACGTTGTTTCTGCAAAAAAAAAAAAAAAAAAAAAAAACTCATTAGCAATAATAAGTCACAACACATAATATCCAAAAGATCCAACTTATTAAACTGGACAAGAAAGTAACAAAAAAGTTTCAGATAATCCTACTTGACCAAAACCAGGTCACCTAGACAGCAAAATAAAGAACATCCTAAATTTTCTCCCCCTTTTTTTATTATCATAAAAAAGTATGAGAATATGTTGGATCAGTGTTTGGAAAGATTTTAAAAGTAAGGTTTTAAAAGATAAAATTTTCAAGACTTTGGAAGGTAGTTCAAGTCCTTGAAAAAGAGAAGAAAGTGTAGGCAAGAACTAGGGGTAGGGTCTTCATCTCCTTGCTGCTCTGCATCTTCTTCCTGAATTTCTTCCTCATCATCATGTTCTTCTTCTTGTTGAGCCACATCAACAATGATTGTAATTATTGTCTTGATCACACTGTTGAACAAGAAGGTTAACCCCTCCAAATCTTTCCTTCCATGTTTCAGTTTATTCTTTACAAAGGTTCTTTTTATTTGTTAAAGATGAGCTTTTCTTCTGAATCTTTCTTTCAGATTTCATGCTGGCTTCTGACTCAGCTTCTTGAAGATTTTTCTAACCATCCCTTTTTGAAACCGAATAAGTCTCATAGGAACTTGAGGTTGCATCTGAATCCGATTCTTGAATGTAGATCTTCTCTTTTCCTTTTCCTTGATAATTTATTTCATCTTTCTTCTTTGTCTTCTTGGGGCTACCAATCTGAATACCCTTCTGTTTTTCTGGTGCAGACTCCACTGCCTTCTTCTTTTTCTTGTTGGATATTGGGGTCTCATCTTTCTTGGCCTTCTTATTTTGAGGAGGAGGAGCTATGTCTTATGCAATAGGGGTTTTTGAACTCGAATCCCCACTAATGGTCTGAACATCTTCCACAGTGGTCTTTCTTTTCTTCTCTGTTGTATCCTTTGAACCACCAGCCATCTTGATTCTGTCTGAGGCTATTCTAGTGATCATTAGGGTTTGGAGAAGAAGAGAGAGGTAGGATAGATACCAAGGAGAGAAAGAAATAAGAAGATAAATAGAAGAGAGTTTCAGTTTGAAAAGGAAACTAAATATTTTCTCTTATATTTGAAGATCTGATAAATAAAAAAGATTCAAAATTGTGTGTACCGTTGGAAACAAAAGATATAATACTATTTTGGCTCAAAAGGGATTTTTGCGAAATTGAGGGGCAACATTGAGCAATTATCTACCAAGATAACACCCAACTTTGAAAGATCCAGAATTATTGACTAATTGACATGCAGTCTTATTTTCAAGGCTTTGGAAATGGTTTCAAGGCCTTGAAAACTTGTATCATGTAATTCACATATACACAAAGCTTTGAAAGGATTTTTAAGGATTTGAAAATCAGTTTAAACCTTTGAAACCCATAATACTTATCTTATTCTCCCCCTAACCCAAAGCTTCCTTATTCAGCATGTCTAATTCCAATCTCAAGGCTGAGAATCTTTCATCTGGCAATGGTTTAGTAAAGATATCTGCAAATTACAAGTTAGTAGAAACAAATTAAAGAATAATATCACCTTTCTCTGCATGATCTCTGATGAAGTGATGTGTAACATCAATGTGCTTTGTTCTTGAATGCTGAACTAGATTCTTTGTAGTTGATCTCTCATTTGTTGTGCTATCCATAACACTTGTGAACAGCAAGCTCCAGCTTCTATGTATTCAGCTTCAGCTGTTGATAGTGCAACTAAGTTTTGCTTCTTTGAATGCCAGCTGATTAAAGATGATCTAAGAAATCGACAACATACTTATGTACTCTTTCTATGAACTTTATATCCCGCATTATCAACATCTGAATAGCCACACAAATATAAGTTAGAATGTTTCGGATAACAAAGCTCTAAGTCTTTGGTACCATTGAGATATCTAAAAATTCTCTTCACTGTAGTCAAGTGTGATTCTTTTGGATCAGCTTGAAATCTAGCACACATGCACACACTTAAGATAATATCTGGTCTACTAGTTGTAAGGTAGAGTAAGGATCCAATCATACCTCTATAATCTTTCACATTAACACTCTTACCATATTCATCCTTGTATAAATATAGTGTACAACTCATAATCTCATTGGAATGAGATATATTTTACTTTCTTAGCAAGTCCTTTGTATACTTGCTTTGATGTAGGAATATGCCCTTCTTCATCTGATGAATTTGAAGTCCAAGGAAGAAGTTCAATTATCCCATCAAGCTCATTTCAAATTCCCTGCTCATAAGACTGGAAACAGGAGCAAAAGTTTCTTCATAGTCAATACCTCCTTCTTTATTGTAGCCCTGAGTACCAATCTATCTTTGTTCCTGATTACCTTTCCATTCTCATCTAACTTGTTTCTGAATACCCATCGGGTGCCAATTACAGACTGATTTCTTGGTGGAGGAACTAGATTCCAGACCTTTTTACTTTCAAACTCATTGAGTTCACTTTGCATTGCTATAATCCATTCTGGTTCTTGTATTGCTTCCTTCACCGTTTTAGGTTCTACAAGAGAAATAAAAGCATTAAAAGCACAAAGATTTTTCAACTGTGATCTGGTTTGTGTACCAGTGGTTTCAAGGCCTTGAAAATGTCTGTCTTGTTCCTGTGACAATTCCTTAGATCATTTTGACGATTCTTCTTCACTATCTAAATCATGCTATTTCAGATTGAGATCAAGATTTTCCTTACCATTATTGTGGACAAAACAAGTACACCCAAATGGTTTGAAGTAGGAAATGTTTGGCTTTCTTCCTTTGAACAACTCATAGAGGGTCTTCTTCAGACTGATCAAGCACCTGTTAAGAATCTAGTTTGCTGTATTCACAGCTTCTGCCCTTAGTACTTTGTCCACTTGTTTTCCAGAAGCATTGCTCTTGACATATCTTCAAGAGTCATGTTCTTTCTTTCAACTACTCCATTCTGTTGAGGAGTTCTAGAAGTAGAAAAGTTATGAGAGCTGTCATGCTTAGAACATAATATATCAAACTCAAGTTGATCAAAACTCTCCCATGATCACTTCTTATGGGAGCAATAGATAGGTTTTTCAAGGTTTGAAGTTCTCTACAAAGTTTTGAAAATTCAGTGAGAGATTCAGATTTTTATTTAAGAAACATTAACCCAAGTATATCTAGAGAAATCATCTACAATGACAAGCATGTACTTCTTACCCTTTGGAGTTGGAGTTCACATAGGACCACAGAGATCCATATACAATAGTTCAATGGGTCTAGTAGTACTTACAAAGTTCTTTGCCTTGAATGAGCTTATAGTTTGCTTGCCTTGTGCACATGCCTTGCATTCTTCTTCATCTTTGAACTTGATAGAGTGTAAGCCTCTTACTAATTTCTTGAAAAATAACTTGTTCAAGGTATGCAAGCTAATATGTCCCAACATTCCATGCCAAAGCTTTGAATCCTCTTTCAAAGCCTTGAGACACGTTAAGTTTTCACCTGCAACTTTGTTAGTTTGAAAAGTATAAACATTGTTTGATCTAAAGGCTGTGAGGATGCAATTTCCAGATCTCTCATTCTTCACCCTACATTTCTCTTTATCAAAGATAACCTTGTTACCATTGTCACAAAGTTGAGATACACTAAGCAGATTAAATTTCAAGTCATCAACTAGATATACATCAGAAATAGAATTCTCAGAATTTGTACCAACTTTACCAACACCAAGAATGAAATATTTTCCTTTTTCACCAAGTGTAATCGATCCTTCTGATTGCTCTTTCACTTATGAGAATAATCTCTTTCAACTCATGTGTCTTCAGCAACCACTGTCCATAAATCGTTTTTGCTCTTTGATCTTGGTGACACCCTGCAAACACCATTCACTGCCTTACCCAGCTGTTAGACCAAGTGCTGAATTTAGATTCATATTCAGCACAACCATGTTAGGTGGTCTAACCCCTTTAAGAACCGTAATCTTTCTAACTTGTCATTTGAGTTAGAAGGGAAAAGTGTTCCTCATTATGTGAGGCTCTCTTCTTCTAAAAGGATAAGTCATCTTAACATGACCAATCTTATTGCAGTAATGGCACTTGGGAGATATTTTGCTTCCAGCTTTCAAAAATCTGGTATTGTTCTTCTTTGGAAAATTTGGATTGTATCCGATACCAGCTTTTTTTAACAGACTTTAAGCTACCTCCAAGAATCAAGTTCAAGTTGTGTTCTGAGCCTGCATGTTTTGCTTTGACCAACTCAAATTCTTGAAGTTTCTCGGTCAGATTAGTCTTTTGTTTATCCAATTCATCAACTTGATGTCTTAGATTAACAATGTTGTCACTCAAGAGAGAGTTCTCAGTGACTACTTCCTTGACTTCTGTTTTCAAGGCTTTGAAACTGGTTTTCAAAGCCTTGAAATCACTGTCAGTTTTCTTCCGAGAGATTTCAAGATTCAGATTCAGGCAAACAAGATGTAAATTTCTTTTGCTTTCTCATGAAATTTTTCTTACAAAACTCTAATTTTTTCCAGATAGTCCTCTTCATTCAAAAGCATTTTTCTAAGATAATCAGAGAGGGCTTCTGTTGATTTTGAAATCAAGCAGTTTACCATTACCTCAATGTTCTTTTCAGAACTTTCATCATGCTTGGCCATAAAGCATAGTTTGGCATGTTCTTCTTCAGATTCAGAGTCACTTGAGGTGTCTGAATCACTCCATGAAGCTATCATATCTTTCTTTCTTCTATCATGATCCTTCTTCTAAAGTTTCTTGCTTTTCTTGTGTGGACAGTCTCTGATCAAGTGTCATGCATCATCACACTCAAAGAAATTAATGACTTTGTTGGAATAGGTGCCGTAGAGGCAATCTATATTTAGTATGAACAATGTTTGGCTAGAACATTCATTTATTATTTAATCTGATATTTAATATAATGAAGTCCTTAGATACAATGTGTTGTTTATCTTAAATATCTCTTGTCCATTATATTGATTAACGGGACGATCAACTATAGACTAGTATGTGAGTAGATTGATATGGAGATATCAAGTCTAACACATGGGTATGCATTAGGAGTAATGTCATACTGGATTGACCCACAACGAGAAGGATACTTTAGATTATGTCAAATTCACAACCACTTCTCGTAGTGCTAATGTTATTGTAATCCTTAGGCTTGAAGTCACTAGATTCTCTAGTTGTGGAATATCATGCTTTGATATGATCAAACGTTGCGCCTTAACCGGGTAACTATAAAGATAGTTATCGGGCATGATAGGAAGCAAGCTTAGAGATCGTAGTGACGTAGAGAGGATTTGTCCCTCCCACATAATGGGAGAAAATATCCATGGGCCACTCGAGGGATGTTGCTTATAGAATGTCTGGCCAGATTCAGATAAATCAATATGGAGATATTGATGTTATCTGCACACATAAGCATATTCCCAGGATCGAGGAACTAAGGATTGGATATACGAGTGTGACTAATATATCTCGTGTTGAATCCGGATATGGAGACAAAGGGATAACACAATACATGAACATTGGGCACAAGGTTTGTCGGGATCACTGACTATTTCTATTAGTTGGGTAGCATGGATGTGTTGCTAGACACTGCTCCATGTTAGTAAGGAGTTACTACCAACTAAGTAGAAAGCTATGGGGTCACACACCGGATGGATTATATTGGATGTTGGTATTAATTAGTTGGACTAATTAATAAAAGGGTCATTACGCAACCACAAGAAAATCTAGTAGGACTAATTTACAACTGGACTAATCCATGTAAGGACATGATTAGTATTGGGGCTTTAATGTATTTAATAAAGAGTTATTACTATATAAAGGAACTCTAGATTGTTATTTATCAACAAAAGTTATTATTGAGAGAACATAACAAAGCAAAAGAGAGAGAGAGAGAGAGAGAGAGAGAGAGAGAGATACAATTTGGGAGCTGAAGACCCAACCCGTCCCCCCTACCCGTCGTCGTCGGCCTCCCCTTGGGAGCGGCTTTGCCTCGTTTTGCGTTATCCATTCCTCGTTCTTCCATTGCTAGCACTACACGATGAGAAGGAAGCAAATCAAGAATCCAAGGTGTGGATATTCGTAGATACGAAGACTCTATTCTTCGTGTGATCTCCCATACTAAGGTACACATCTTTTATGCCCTTATCATGTTATGATGGCTTGCCTGTGATCCTTTGAGGGACTTGAGCAAGATTATTTTTGTTATTCCGCTGCGTAACCTGCATCAAAACCCTACAGTGGTATCAGAGCCACATGTCGTAGTGCATAACATGGTCTTATGTGTTATAGTTTTCAGTTTATACACCGTATTGTTTATATTACGCGAAAACTGAAATTAATTGGCATATTAGATGCAAAGTGAATTTTATTCAATACAAACAAGATCTAATTTAACCTTGGATGTGAAGATTGGTGAGTTTGATCACATAGGATGTGAATAATTTTGGATCTAGGAACTAGGGTTTGGGCACAAGCTTGGAAAATGGTTTTTCAAACTTGGAAACAACTAAGATTGAGCAACAAGGCAAGTGTAGGGGTTTACAGTAGATAGAAATACAGGATCAATACTCTAGAAGGGGGGATGGAATAGAGTATGACTTTTGCTAAACTTTGCAAGAATAGTGATTTCAAAAGATTTGTAAAGAGATTCAAGGCATTGAAATGAGTTTCAAGCCCTTGGAATAAAACAGTTAGAGTAAACAGAAGAATAAGTTATTTCAAGGTCTTGAAATGAGTTTCAAACCCTTGAAATTAAACTGTTTTGAAATGCTGCAAGAGTTCTAAGTTTGTGACTAAAAATTAAATGCAAGAGACACAATATATATAGAGTTCAGTCCACTTGGACATACGTCTTTACCTCAGGGATATTATCCATGTAGAATTTTCAACTCAATTCTTATTAATCAACAACTAAGCCCTGGATCTCAAGCACAGAGAGATGCCTATCTCTGTTACAGCTTGTGGTTCTCACTAACCTATCTAGTACCTGCTCTAGCTATCTTATTAACTAATAATTCTCTATTGTTCATCTTGAACAATCCTTGGGAATGTAAACATAAATAGTATAATAACGATATAAAAATAGAGTTCAGAAATGAAGAACACAGAGAGTGGAATTGCAATGAGAGTGCAGTGTTCTTCAAATGCTTGGATTGGGAAAGAATGATCTGCTTCTTTGTTGCTTGACAATTCTTGAATGTATTTTCAATGAATCTAGCTTTTGCCTTTTTTTTTTTTTTTTTTTTTTTTTGTAGAAGCTTCAAACTGATCTTCTTATATATAGCTCACTTGATCTGCAAATCTTCAAGATCTTCAGCAACAAACTTTCGTATTTTATAGGCAACAACTTTGACTTCTCTAACAGTGTTGTCCAATGGATAGTTGCTTAGTATCTTGAGGGATATTGATTTGATATTGTTCATAATCATGTTGAGAAGCTGTTACAATCATTAGATTGAGTATAGAATCAAATCAACTGAGAATTTCCTTCCCTGCAAAACTTAGGTTAGGAAATAAATCCTGTAAAATAGGAAATAAACTTTCCTTGCAAAAATAAGTCAGACAGATGGATTAGATGCTGTTAAACATGTCAAAATACTTTTGCTTTCATCATCAAGTAATACTTGATCAAGCACAGGGGTTTTGGAGTTCAAATAGAATAAGAAACTCCCCCTAAGTTTATGCATATAATACTCAGTCAGTTTCAAGGCTTTGAAAGCTGTTTCAAGGCATTGAAATAGACTAGCTATTTCAAGCCTTTGAAACATTGAAATTGCATTGAACTTACAATCTCCCCCTTGATAAAAGACAAAGCCATAGTCTTCCAGTCTGTTTGATACTGTAATTTTGCAACAAATACTCATTAGCACATAGCATAATTATTCATATAATATCAACACATACTTTCCAAAATATCCAACTTATTAAACTAAAAATGAAAATCATAGCAAAGTCCTCAGATAATCCTAATTGACCAAAACCAGGTCACCTAAACAGGAAAAAAAATAATAAAAACCTAAATTTCTCCCCCTTTTTGACTTTCATAAAAAAGAATGAGAATATGTTGGATCAGTGTTTGGTAAAATAATAAAAAAGTAGAAAGGTTTAAAATATAAGATTTTCAAGGCTTTGGAAAGGAGTTCAAGACCTTGAAAAGGAGAAGAAACAGTAGGCAAGAATTAAGGGGTAGGGTCTTCATCTCCTTGCTTATTTGCATCCTCTTCCTGAATTTCTTCCTCATCATCCTTTTCTTCTTCTTGTTGAGCCACATCATCATCTTTTTCACTTCTCCCTCAAACAACTCAGCATCAGTCAAAATCTCTGGCACATTGGGCTTCTTTGGTTTCTTCTTCTTGAGGTCTTTGAGCAGTGCACCTGAATGTGGACTGTCTTCTTCTTGATCTTCATCCACTTTTTCAATGTCCACCTGCTTGCCTTTACCTTTGACCTGAGAAGCCCTATCCGGAGTTGAATGCTCATTAGGTAGATTCTTTGCTGATTCAACCTTTTTGGTATTCTCAATTTGAGACACTTCCTCAGCCACATCAAACACTGTCATACTCCTGATGAAACAACCCGGGATCTCGGTTCAGGGTTAATGCGACTATCGATAACCAAAAGTAGAAATATAGTTACCAATATTACATTTTATTTAATAAATACAACAAACTTGAGAAGATAAGTTTACAAATGTAATGCGATTGAAATAAGCTATGTGAACTACTAAGTAATCTAACTTAAGCTAAACGTCTTCGTCTCGATTCACGCTCCCATCCCCCACCTTGATTGATGACCCGTTGTTTTAAAATAGCAACAGCCGACGCAGTTTTGAAGAAAATGATCAGTAAAAACTGAGTAAATACATACTACGACATGTAAAGAAACGAGTGGCACGAAAGCATGATTTGAAACAAAACAGAAGATTTAAAACAATAATAGTAACATGTTGGGGATTTTGGAACAATTGAAAGTAACCGAATAACAAAACCTCTGAGTTTAAGAACTTTAAGAAACCATAAGTATTCAGTGAGATCTCCAGAGTAAACAAGTCCATTTGAGTTGATAACGATATTAATTCACGAGTATCATATGCTTTTCAAATCACTTCATTCAATTAGGGCGTATCCAGAGCCACACACAACATCAATAGAGTAGACAACTTTCATTCAAGTTCAATTAAACGTTAGTTTTAGCTGGGGCATGTCTTGAGCCACCAGCAGGATCGATGTAAACAGAGGGATCACAAAATAATCACTAAGGGTTCCTTCTAGGGTCTATAAAACCCTATTTCACCCCGAGCGTTAAGGGAGCCCATTCGTCGACCCCGCTCACAACATTAGCTAAAAGGCCTTAAGTGTCGACACCCCTATACCGTAGTGACCCTTACAAGTATAAGTAGCACTCTATGGCTCTATAAACCCCTTGGCCTCAATATCTTGATACCTTTTGGCTCATCGGGGGCGGATTTGTGAACATTAAAGTTCTATCCAATAATAAGAAGCATTGCTTCAATGGTCTTAGCCATAAGATTATGGAGGATCGCTTGACGCCTCCCATTAATAACAGTACTCTGTACATCGTCCTAAGTCTATTAGAGATATTTTATTTCTTCTCTTTCACATAAACATAATCACAATATCAACATTTTACAAGTAATTTCCGAGAGTTCTCAAAGGAGATGAATAAAATAGTTTAACAACATTCGAGTGGAAAACATGCATTCTCATACTTTTCATATAACAAGTATTCAATTGAAACATCAAACACATGCGCACATTTGATATGAAAAGGTCGTACATATGTACTTACCTCTGAGCCATGAAATGCGCAAAGCAACGCTAGCACTCCTACAACCCTCGTCTTCGAGTCTCACAGTAAATGCAGCAACACGAATACGAACGTCTACTTCGAACGATCCTTAATAACGGCTGAATATACACAATTAAAGTATACAACCTACTAGCATATATCCTCTATATGAGGTTTTATGCAAGAATGCAATGAAAGGGGGGGGGGGGTAATGCAAGTTAACTTGACCAAAATACTATTGATACTTCAAAACTCTCTAGTACAGTCCCTGACTGTGCCTGGACCCCAAATTACATTCATAATGTCCCAACAACATGCAAGAATGACTCTAAACTCTCTCATACGAACTTATCATTAAAATATACAACTTTCAATAAATTGCACTTAAGCTCCTAAAATTTGCTAAAATTAAAGAAAGACCCCCACCATTGATTTGATAACTCCCGAGTCAAGTAATTCCTTCTTGAGACTTAAAATATCCTTCTAAGTCAGGTTGTTTGTCTCAAAACATTAACCTAGTCTCAAGTAGTTCAAGAGTGAAGTTTTAAATTAAATGCACATAGGCCCCCGAAGTTTAGTAAAACTGCAAAAACACCCCAACATCTGACTGGGTCAACCCTAGCCCAGAATTACATACAAGTACTCTAAATACGCATACAGGATATGCTGACAAACTCCAAGTTACTAAACTAATCTCAATTCAAAGTTTAAGTGAAATGACTATTTTGCCCCTCCTATACAGTTCAGTCAAACTAGGGTTTTTTGAAAAGTCAAACTTGATATTTAGACTCAGAAGATGAATACGAACAAGTTTTATGAAGAATGTTAAGGCTAGAAATGTCATTTAGAATGAGAAAATTGAAAGTCAAAGATAGAGTGAAATCATCTCAACTAGTCAACTTTGGAGCTGATTTGTGGTAAAATGAGGGAGAGTTTAGGAAATATGAAGGTGGGGTCTTGAAGAGGGTATTCCAAGCTTTCCAGAACATATTTGAACTCCTAAGAACTCCAAGTATTCAAAGAGATATCGCTACTCAAATTTGGACAAAAATTCTGATTCAATACTTAGAAAAAAAATCACTAGTGCTTCATGAGTTCAAACTAGCAACTTTAGACTCGTTTTGTGAGAAATCCATTATAAATTTGAAGATGACACAGAGACGATGAAATGAAGTATTATACACCAGCTTTACATAGAAGAAAACAGATCTAAATTTTATTAAGTTTTGAAGAAGATACAAGGGTTAGAAAATGACTGTTTCACCATGGCATTCTATACTTGGAAAATATTCAGCTTTTAATGGTTCAAAAACACATCAAACAAGCCCTGTTCAAGGCCAAATTTAGACAGGTTAGACTTAAACTCAAACAAAGAAATCCGAATGAGAGTTATAGAGCTATGTCTAGGCTTTCCAGAAAGCTAAGAATCATCCAAAACGGATTAAAAACGAGGAAGATACATGAGTCCAAAGTTGGATCAAAATGCAGGTGGGGAAAAACTCAGCATGAACATTGTAACTAGAACACACGAACACAGTCACTTTAACCCCAATTTCAAGCTTGTTAGAGATCGAATTGGACCAATAAATTTAAACTAAAGTTGTAGCCAATTCTCCAAGGATTCCAGAAAGCTAAGGATCATTCAAAACGGACTACTACCGAAGGAGATATACCCATGTTTTCAGAGTGTAAAAACTCGTCGGAAAAGACTATGAAGTCCGACCAACAACGGATCAAAACCTATTAAAATGTAAATCTGGGCATGATTATAGTACCTAGGAGTTCTATAAATGTTTCAAGGATCACATATATGCAAGAAAAATCGGAAAAGAGCGAAGAATGAAGGAGATACTGAGTTTGGGTGGCAATGGAGTTTTCCGGCGATTGTAGCAGTTTCCGGCGACCTCCAGCTCAATCCCTGCAGCGATTCTTCATGTTATAAGCTCGGTGATGGGTTCTCTAGAAACTATGGACTTCAAGGAAACGAACGACATTGAAAACGAACGACGAATGAAGACCCATCGACCTCCGACGAGCTCGCCTAGTTTCCGGCGAACTCCTCGCCCAGTTTCCGGCGACCCACAATGTTTTCAGCGATTTGAGGGACAATCTTGTTCTTCCCGGACTCGTCTCAACCTCAAGAACAAGATTATGTGGTTTAATCGAACCGAAATGCATCGATAAGGGAGGAATCGGCAATAAACGGTGCTTGGGCTCATACCTTTTAATCGGGTTTTCTCTCTCGTTACTCCTCGTTTTCCAAAATCGATTTGTGCCTTTTGCTCCCCCGGTCACCCTCTAGCTCCAGGTATAACAGTTTTTGAAATGGAAAAGTGGTGGTGGTGCTAGGGTGGTAGTTGTGGTGGTTGCTCTTGAGTAGGAAAAAGAAGATGAAGATGAAGGGGATGATCTCCCTCTCTCTCTCTCTACAATCTGATGGTGGGGAAGGTGAAGAAGAAGTTGCCAACTCACCTTGAGAGGTGTCAAATTGGAGTAGACAAGTGGCAAGCATGCAAGTGGGTAAAAGTGTAATTTTCTAAACTTTAGGGTACACTTAGAAATAGAGGTTCCTACTTAATTTCGAATAATTGCACAACCACCCCAAACATCTCTAGTGCTACAAAATCACTCTAACAACTTTCAAATATTGCCAACACTCCAAAACTCAAACTATAAGCCGTGAAAAATTATCTACACATATGCCCCCAAAGTCCTGATATTGCACCTAGAGCTCGCTTGAGAAATTGGTGTGTTACAATCTACCCACCTGAAAAAAATCTTCGTCCCCGAAGATCTCATACTATAATTACCCATATACACATGAAATGCAGGTGAAATGCAGTACCGTGACTCAGTCTATATGACTTAATCAGACAAGTACATAAGTAACTCTCGTCGAATGTTCTGCTCTCAATATACGGTTTCCATAGATGGTAAGCTAGAAACACCTTAACTGAAGGAAATTTATCATTCTTACTCTCCGCACGACGGGATTTATTATGAGACTATATTACTATCCAGCCTAGACTCGCATCACAATAGGGTTTCGTATATGATTAGTACAAATAAAAGTTCGAAACAAGATTTTGAAAGTTCAATAACAACACACAAGTTCTCAATTTTAGAAACGGCTCAAAAATTTGCTAGAATTTATCCAAATCTCAAAACTTTTAGACAAATACTTCTATCAAGATTAATATGTCGTTTTGCTTGAATCATCTGCGTTAAAAATGTCGTCTTACCTCTATAGGGTTAGATAAACCAATCACCTAAAGTGTTCCACGCATACGAGGGAGAAAGAACACTATGTGTCGTCACACAACGTGCTTCTCTAACACAACTCGCATGTGCTTCAAATGTTCCAACTTAGTCTACACAGCGGGTACAACTTATAGTACCGTCGTACTAAGAGTCGCGCCAGCGGACTGATAAATAGAGTGGTCCATATCACTTGGCATTTGGTAGCTCGAAACGCCAATAATTTTCAGAAACCATTTTTTTTACAAAATACTTTATTTTCAAAACTTTCTCATTTTGGAAAGAACCATGTCAAATTAATTCAAAAAGAAACAAACAACGTATTATCTTAAAACTCGCGCTCCTAGGTATAATATGAATGGTCTCATGGTCTTTTAAAAGCGTCATTACTCTATCGTTGAAAAATTAACATAATCAAACTAGGGTACGTGGATACACATAATAGCAACTAAACATGCCCATAGAATAACCAACATATGAATAAGCAAGTAGTTTTCACATAGACCACATACATCAGTAGTTAACAGTTAATTAAAAAGTAAGGTACAAATCGAGTTTAACTATATGTAAGTACCCTAATTCCCCGACGGCTTGTTTACTTTATTTATTCCCAAATTGAGTTATCCTAGTCAATTTTAAATTTCGAAAACGTTTTATCTTTCTTATTCTCTACTAATGGAAATCGAAAAGTCACTTTAACCAGAGAAGCAATGCTCTGATACCAGCTGAAACAACCCGGGATCTCGGTTCAGGGTTAATGCGACTATCGATAACCAAAAGTAGAAATATAGTTACGAATATTACATTTTATTTAATAAATACAACAAACTTGAGAAGATAAGTTTACAAATGTAATGCGATTGAAATAAGCTATGTGAACTACTAAGTAATCTAACTTAAGCTAAACGTCTTCGTCTCGATTCACGTTTCCATCCCCCACCTTGATTGATGACCTGCGGTTTTAAAATAGCAACAGCCGACGCAGTTTTGAAGAAATTGATCAGTAAAAACTGAGTAAATACATACTACGACATGTAAAGCAACGAGTGGGACGGAAGCATGAGTTGAAACAAAACAGGAGATTTAAAACAATAATAGTAACATGTTGGGGATTTTGGAACAATTGAAAGTAGCCGAATAACAAAACCTCTCAGTTTAAGAACTTTAAGAAACCATAAGTATTCAGTGAGATCTCCAGAGTAAACAAGTCCATTTGAGTTGATAACGATATTAATTCTCGAGTAGCATATGCTTTTCAAATCACTTCATTCAATTAGGGCGTATCCAGAGCCACACACAACATCAATAGAGTAGACAACTTTCTTTCAAGTTCAATTAAACGTTAGTTTTAGCTGAGGCATGTCTCGAGCCACCAGCAGGATCTATGTAAACAGAGGGATCACAAAATAATCACTAAGGGTTCCTTCTAGGGTCTATCAAACCCTATTTCACCCGAGCGTTAAGGGAGCCCATTCGTCAACCCCGTTCACAACATTAGCTAAAAGGCCTTAAGTTTCGACACCCCTATACCGTAGTGACCCTTACAAGTATAAGTAGCACTCTATAGCTCTATAAACCTCTTGGCCTCAATATCTTGATACCTTTTGGCTCATCGGGGACGGATTTGTGAACATTAAAGTTCTATCCAATAATAAGAAGCATTGCTTCAATGGTCTTAGCCATAAGAAAATGGAGGATCGCTTGACGCCTCCCATTAATAACAGTACTCTGTACATCGTCCTAAGTCTATTAGAGGTATTTTATTTCTTCTACTTCACATAAAAATAATCAGAATATCAACATTTTACAAGTAATTTCCGAGAGTTCTCAAAGGAGATGAATAAAATAGTTTAACAACATTCGAGTGGAAAACATGCATTCTCATACTTTTCATATAACAAGTATTCATTTGAAACATCAAACACATGCGCACATTCGATATGAAAAGGTCGTACATATGTACTTACCTCTGAGCCATGAAATGCGCAAAGCAACGCTAGCACTCTTACAACCCTCGTCTCCGAGTCTCACTGTAAATGCAGCAACACGAATACGAACGTCTACTTCGAACGCTCCTTAATAACGGCTGGATATACACAATTAAAGTATACAACCTATTAGCATATATCCTCTATATGAGGTTTTATGCAAGAATGCAATGAAGGGGGGGGGTCATGCAAGTTAACTTGACCAAAATACTATTGATACTTCAAAACTCTCTAGTACAGTCCCTGACTGTGCCTGGACCCCAAATTACATTCATAATGTCCCAAAAACATGCAAGAATGACTCTAAACTCTCCCATACGAACTTATCATCAAAATATACAACTTTCAATAAATTGCACTTAGGCTCCTAAAATTTGCTAAAATTAAAGAAAGACCCCCACCATTGATTTGATAACTCCCGAGTCAAGTAATTCCTTCTTGAGACTTAAAATATCCTTCTAAGTCAGGTTGTTTGTCTCAAAACATTAACCTAGTCTCAAGTAGTTCAAGAGTGAAGTTTTAATTAAATGCACATAGGCCCCCGAAGTTTAGTAAAACTGCAAAAACACCCCAACATCTGACTGGGTCAACCCTAGCCCAGAATTACATACAAGTACTCCAAATACGCATACAGGATATGCTGACAAACTCCAAGTTACTAAACTAATCTCAATTCAAAGTTTAAGTGAAATGACTATTTTGCCCCTCCTATACAGTTCAGTCAAACTAGGGTTTTCGAAAAGTCAAACTTGATGGACACTGTTTCTGCATCAGCCTCATCATCAGTAGGGGCTTTTACCTCAATAGTAATGGACACTGTTTCTGCATCAGCCTCATCATCAGTGCAACACAAGCTCACAATGTCGGTGTCTTCCCATTCATGCCAAGGATGCGAGATCTCTTGAGGTTTTGGCTCGCAATACGGAAAATCCTCCAATCTCATACAAACAGGTCCACCCCAATCTGAATAAGAGCATGAGTCATCATAATTGGCAAAGTCCACAACTGGCTCATGGTGTAACAGCCCCATCCTAGAGTACTGAAGAACCACAATAATATCCCCAGACTCTCCGGAGATGTCCTCCGCTAAGCACGGAAATGCTCAACAAGGAGCCTAACCCTAACGGTTCTGTTACGAGACAGAATTAAAGAAACTGGAATTTAAAAGAACTTACTATTATAGCTTGTATATACTGTGTGAAAATCCTCTAAGTGATGACCTATTTCTCGAACTCCCGCGTACTCATCTGCCAAGTATTGAAGGCAGTGATGACAACATCAGTTATAGAAACCAATATAGACTTTATAATGAAAAATATATAAACATATTGGAAACGTATAACATATGTTTGTAGGACATATGTCCCAGTAACTTAAGCCACTTCAAATACCAAAGAGATCATTATGCATTATTTGTTAAAACTCAATTACGGAAATTCCATATTCTGTTTCACATTCCTGTACCACCCATAAATCCACCAAGACAAACTAGACCTTAAGTGTGCACACCCCCTACTGGATCGTCAGTCCAGAGAGTAGTACTAGTTGCCTACAAGTCGGGAGCTAGCAATGTACCGACTTAGCCCGTAGGCCATGAATGTAAAGCCCGAAGAACGGGTCCCATATTTTTGTTAAGCACGTAGACCGGATCCCATAAATGTATTAAGCCCGTAGTCCGGGTCCCATAATATTTGACCATACAGAGGGTACATGAATCAGTTCTTAAATTCTCAAACAATTATGAACCATACCCATACTAACCTGATTCATATGCGTGTGTGTGTGTATATATATATAAATGTACAAGATCATCATTCTTTTATACCATGATTTACGTGTCTCCCTAGAGACATGCATAGGTCTAATCTAGAATTCTTCAATAGTAAATAAGCATTCATATGCTTACCTGATAGCCTGCCTAGTACTCCTGACCAGCGACGCTGATTCTCTATCCCGATTAACTCTACACGTACAAGCGTATACATACTTATTAGTACACATACTCAGCAGAGAAGTACAATGTATATGCAGTATCATCTTAGCCGTCTAGCTCAGAATGACTATTTCCCCCCTGAAGTCTCAGTCTATCAATACAGTCCCTGACGGGTCTTGAACCTCCCAGTTATGTCTGACTGGCTAGTATTTAGAGTTACTAGGTCTTCAAGTTATCTACTGAAGATTGTCTCTCAAGTCCTGACTATTTACACTTAAGTCCCTGAAGCTTTTCTAAATTTCATTTTAATTCCTGATTGAGCCTGAACTCCATAATGAAGTCAAACTATGCTTAAAAACTTGAAAATATCATTTTAACACTCTCAGGTAGTCATAGGGTTAATATTCACAACTTTTAGTTATTTGCACTTAGGCCTCTTAAGTTTAGAATTAATTGCAGAAAATCCCCAGTAGTTGACGTGGTCAAGAATAACCCAAAAGATCCTATTAGGACTTTAATTATACATATATGACATGTTGACAGCTCCAAGACATCATTCTAGTCTTAATACCACTTTTATGTGAAATTACTATTTTGCCTCTCTCACACAATTTGGTCCACTCACGGTTTTCTAGGACTTCAACCTGGTTAACTTGTGAGTTGGATTCAGATATACAAGGTGAAAAACTTTTCTCAAGAGTGTGAAGGTTATGCATATCATTTTGACTATGAAACTAAAAGCTAAAGTTTGAATGAACTCAGCACAAACAGCCAATTGCAGAGTCAATTTATGAGCAATTAAGAAAGAGTTTGGAAAAACTGGAGATAGGGTATTGAAGACATCTGAACTAGGATTCCAGAACATATTTAAGCTCTTCGAGACTCTAAATAATCTGAGAAATATTGCGGATTAAAGTTTGGCAATAACAAGCCAATTCCCACACTTAGTCAAATTCCAGATCTTGCATATTCCTACATTTTCCAGCCACTTTGTCCCAGATTTTAAAGCTCCTAAAGATGAAATTGAAGGAGGAAATCATCATCTGTAGAGGGATATATAAAGAGTAGACAGGACCAACCATCTCCCCAATTACCCAAGAATTAAGAGAGATTTGCATGTTTGAAGTGCACAAGAAAGTGCAGGGTCTGTTCTTGAGTTCATGACCCTGCTCAAAGTGCTTATTTTGGAGGTGATTTAAACCAGCTTCAAGAGAGTTTCAAGACAAGAAATAAACACGAAAATGAAGTAGGAAATGTAGAGGCCACACAGGGACAAATTTCATCTTAATAAGGCAAGCATACAGTGAGTTACACAATTGGGAAGTTGTCTGCACAATGCAGCCCAAGAACGATGCCAGCTTCAAGCTCAAAACCAGCAACGTTTACCAAAATTTCAAGTAGCTTACAGGGAGATTCAAGGAGGGTGATTAATCAGAGGTTGTAGAGGGATATCTCAGGATTTCACATCATCCAAGATTGTCTCAAAGTAGCAACATATGAGTAAGTTACAGGTTCTTAAACAGGGCAAGTTTAAGTTTCGGAAAAACAACCCAGCCACGAATCAACATCACTTGAATCAGGATTCTGGGCGCGCTTCAGGGATCAAAATAAGCTATATATCACCGAATTCGGCAAAGAAAAACGAGTTTTTACCTTACTCGTCGGTCATGGAGTCTTTCCAGCGGCTTCCCTCTTTGCTCTGAAATCTTCAGCACTCCCACGCACATTCTAATCAACGATGGATCATGTAAACGAAATACTTACGCCCCAGGGATCATATCCATACGTTTAATGGAGAGGAAGGGACAAGAGTGAAAAATTTAAGCGTCCTCCGACGAGTAGCAGTGGTTCCCGACGGGTCTGAACCCAGATTCTAGCGACACCAATATCCTTCGATTCAGCACGTAACCTAGGTATCCACAGACTCGTGTCAACATCAGGAGTTCAACGAGATTGATTAGAGCCTCCAAATCCCAGCGACGAGAGAGAATTTGATCAAAATCCGTACTAGGGTTCCTCACAACTCGCGAGATTTCCATCATTGTTTCTAACTGATATCTTCAATCAATAGAGGACTTTCAGTCCCCTTGTTCTCATGCACATACAGCAGTAGTAGGTCCGGAAATGAGGTGGTGGTGATAGTAGTGCAGTGGTGGTGGCGTTGGTTGTATAGAGGTGTTCTTCATACATGAAGGAAAGGGGGCCAACATTTTGAGAAATGAGTTATTTTAAATTCATGTGGCTACTGCTGCTGATTCAGCATATTGTTGATGAAGTAGTGACACCTCAGAATTGAGGTGTCACAAGATTAAAAGTGCCACTTGGGTGGTTGAAATTGTAGTTACCCAAAATTTTGAGTAAGAAGTAGAATTATAAGAGAAGTTAAACTTTCATAAATTTACACTCTTGTCCCGATAGTTAAAACTACTTTATAACGATCCCAGAACTTTTAGTATTCTCTGACTGGCCGGCTTTCAGCCAAAAAGTTCAATTTTGAAAGAGATTACATATATACCCCAGTTTTCTTAGAAATTGCTAAATATCCCCTTTATGAATTCACACGCTACTCGTTCCCTATATGTCAGCCACACTGCTGCTGAATAAGAAGATTCAGACAAAAAGCCCAAAGTGTTCTCTTATTACAATTGACGCCTTATGAAATCTCAGGATGTTACATTCTACCCCCTTAAAAGAATCTTCGTCCCCGAAGATCACCTAACGTTATATATTCCTAGTTGACATCAGTTACCAGTCCCGTCTAAATTCCCTTTTTAATAATTTCCCATTAACATTACCAATATGATTTTGTTACATCTCTTTTAACCGTTATAGACTCCTTACCTTATCTCTCCAAGAATCTATATCCATCCTTAACATACCGTCTGAGTTAACTGATTCTGATTTAACTGATTAGGTCCATTCTGCCATGTTCATATACCCATGCCTTACTTTCTCCTACTTATTTCCCCCCTTTAGCCCTCTCTTAACCTCACATGAACATCAGCCCTAAATATTTTCTATCATAACTATTCACTATTCGTGTATTGTGAGCACAACCTCCCATAATGTACTACAATTCGCATTATCAATTTCAGCGAGCCCACAACATTTTTCCCCCATATCTTTATACTTGTTCTTGAACACTGCAGATCATCTTGCCTCACTTCATATTCATAAAGTATCCCAGTCTTTACATCAGCCCGATATGTTCCTATACATTCCTCGAGTCAACCAGTCATGTTTAAACCATTCTAAAATTTCTTCCATGAATCTTCTAATAAGTCCACTATGCTCCAGCTCCCTGTCAATTATGTTGCGACCATCTCGTAATATAACATTTAAAAGTTACCTAATATAATTATTTTTTATTTCTACCATAATCCTCCTACTTCCTTTGTATGAGTACAATCATGTATATACAGTCTTCCGCTTTTCCATGACAACCTGAAAGATGACAATCTTCTTATGTTACCCTGACTCATAATTTCGATGCCCAATATATCATCTCCAATGTCTGAGCTATTCCACTCTTCATTATTTATGTTAACATCACACAACACAAATTTCTCTTCTTGATATGATTCTTTTCTGAATTCTATCACTTATTCCCCAAAAGTATTCCTCCATATCCATGTATCATTCCTCGATACCATTAATCTTTTAAGACATTGTAATGCTTTCCTTCTTAATGTCTACCGAAACTTTTATTCAGCCCATTCTCATACTAGCTCGCCTGTCTTGCCAAGACTATTACGGCCTTCTTGCCATAAAAATCCAGAAGTTAGCTCGTACTTCCCCTTTACCACTTCTACCATGATCCGTTCATTTCCTAGTGCCCAGATACAATCCATATATTTGCATATTCTTCTATTATTACCCCTAATCTGATGAATAAAACACTTATGCTATAACGGCCCCTCACATAAATTTTTTAACCCTATTTAACCCTAACCTGATCTCCTTATATATCTTTTCATAATGGTACCCCCCCCCAACCTAACTCTTTCAGTGGATAAACAACCCCTGCCTCTTTATTCGTGTTGTTACCAGTCAACACGAGCCTCTTTTTCTTGCCACAATCCTTCCGCGGGTCTATCTTTTCGTAAAGATATACTTGGGAATATATCCCCAACCTTCCTATTATTCCGTAATCCCTTCCATACCTTATTCAATGTTCCGAAGTACGCGTATCCCATCTCTAATCCTTAGTACGTCCTATTCCCACGTCCAGTGTCCTACCGGCAAGTATATCCCCTCTATCAACAAATCTTAATATTACTTTTTTTCTAACATATATGTTACCCAAACCTAGGATGCCTCACACATCGTCCGACTACAAGCGGTATACCCACTTAACTAATTCAATTCATGTCTGACTACACTATTTCATAACGGTTTCATTCTAGGCGATTCCTTTTAAGTCATATGCCAGTTCACTGCTTGACAATACCATCACTTTACTAGATTGATTCACACCATATACAGTTCATGCCAATCCCCCTTATCAAATTTTCGGATCATTCTGGTGGCCGATTATCCATGCACTGTTTCCTCATCTATTATTCCCTTCATCGTGCGCTTTTCGAGTATTCAAAGCAATGTAGCACTTTTGAATCTCAGCGTGAGAATCGCATTATATAGGCCTATATATCTGGCCCCAGCATGCACATATAGCTCTCTCGTATGTGCTCTCCCCAACTATCATATTCCAATTTTAGTCTTGTTTACAATCCAGTTTTAAACTTTGAAAACATTATCCACCTATCAATTGAGTTTCTAATTATGTCTTTCACAGAACCAATCATCTGATACCATCTGTAACAGCCCCATCCTAGAGTACTGAAGAACTACAATCAGATCCCCTAGACTCTCCGAAGATGTCCTCCGCTAAGCACGGAAATGCTCGGCAAGGAGCCTAACCCTAACGGTTCTGTTACGAGACAGAATTAAAGAAACTGAAATTTAAAAGAACTTACTATTATAGCTTGTATATTTTGTGTGAAAATCCTCTAAGTGATGACCTATTTCTCGAACTCCCGCGTACTCATCTGTCAAGTATTGAAGGCAGTGATGACAACATCAGTTATAGAAACCAATATAGACTTTGTAGTGAAAAATATATAAACATATTGGAAACGTATAACATATGTTTGTAGGACATATGTCCCAGTAACTTAAGCCACTTCAAATACCAAAGAGATCATTATGCATTATTTGTTAAATCTCAATTACGGAAATTCCATATTCAGTTTCACATTCCTGTACCACCCATAAATCCACCAAGACAAACTAGACCTTAAGTGTGCACACCCCCACTGGATCGTCAGTCCAGAGAGTAGTACTAGTTGCCTACAAGTCGGGAGCTAGCAATGTACCGACTTAGCCCGTAGGCCATGAATGTAAAGCCCGAAGAACGGGTCCCATATTTTTGTTAAGCCCGTAGACCGGATCCCATAAATGTATTAAGCCCGTAGTCCGGGTCCCATAATATTTGACCATACAGATGTTTAGGGTACAGGAATCAGTTCTTAAATTCTCAAAAAATTATGAACCATACCCATACTAACCTGATTCATATGCGTGTGTGTGTGTGTGTATATATATATATATAAATGTACAAGATCATAATTTCTTTTATACCATGATTTACGTGTCTCCCTAGAAACATGCATAGGTCTAATCTAGAATTCTTCAATAGTAAATAAGCATTCATATGCTTACCTGATAGCCTGCCTAGTACTCCTGACCAGCGACGCTGATTCTCTATCCCGATTAACTCTACACGTACAAGCGTATACATACTTATTAGTACACATACTCAGCAGAGTAGTACAATGTATATGCAGTATCATCTTAGCCGTCTAGCTCAGAATGACTATTTCCCCCCTGAAGTCTCAGTCTATCAATACAGTCCCTGACGGGTCTTGAACCTCCCAGTTATGCCTGACTGGCTAGTATTTAGAGTTACTAGGTCTTCAAGTTATCTACTGAAGATTGTCTCACAAGTCCTGACTATTTACACTTAAGTCCTTGAAGCTTTTCTAAATTGCATTTTAATTCCTGATTGAGCCTGAACTCCATAATGAACTCAAACTATGCTTAAAAACTTGAAAATATCATTTTAACACTCTCAGGTAGTCATAGGGTTAAAATTCACAACTTTTAGTTATTTGCACTTAGGCCTCTTAAGTTTAGAATTAATTGCAGAAAATCTCCCAGTAGTTGACTTGGTCAAGAATAACCCAAAAGATCCTATTAGGACTTTAATTATACATATATGACATGTTGACAGCTCCAAGACATCATTCTAGTCTTAATACCACTTTTATGTGAAATTACTATTTTGCCCCTCTCACACAATTTGGTCCACTCACGGTTTTCTAGCACTTCAACCTGGTTAACTTGTGAGTTGGATTCAGATATACAAGGTGAAAAACTTTTCTCAAGAGTGTGAAGGTTATGCATATCATTTTGACTATGAAACTAAAAGCTAAAGTTTGAATGAACTCAGCACAAACAGCCAATTGCAGAGTCAATTTATGAGCAATTAAGAAAGAGTTTGGGAAAACTGGAGATAGGGTATTGAAGACATCTGAACAAGGATTCCAGAACATATTTAAGCTCTTCGAGACTCTAAATAATCTGAGAAATATTGCGGATTAAAGTTTGGCAATAACAAGCCAATTCCCACACTTAGTCAAATTCCAGATCTTGCATATTCCTACATTTTCCAGCCACTTTGTCCCAGATTTTAAAGCTCCTAAAGATGAAATTGAAGGAGGAAATCATCATCTGTAGAGGGATATATCAAGAGTAGACAGGACCAACCAGCTCCCCAATTACCCAAGAATTAAGAGAGATTTGCATGTTTGAAGTGCACAAGAAAGTGCAGGGTCTGTTCTTGAGTTCATGACCCTGCTCAAAGTGCTTATTTTGGAGGTGATTTAAACCAGCTTCAAGAGAGTTTCAAGACAAGAAATAAACACGAAAATGAAGTAGGAAATGTAGAGGCCACACAGGGACAAATTTCATCTTAATAAGGCAAGCATACAGTGAGTTACACAATTGGGAAGTTGTCTGCACAATGCAGCCCAAGAACGATGCCAGCTTCAAGCTCAAAACCAGCAACGTTTACCAAAATTTCAAGTAGCTTACAGGGAGATTCAAGGAGGGTGATTAATCAGAGGTTGTAGAGGGATATCTCAGGATTTCACATCATCCAAGATTGTCTCAAAGTAGCAACATATGAGTAAGTTACAGGTTCTTAAACAGGGCAAGTTTAAGTTTCGGAAAAACAACCCAGCCACGAATCAACATCACTTGAATCAGGATTCTGGGCGCGCTTCAGGGATCAAAATAAGCTATATATCACCGAATTCGGCAAAGAAAAACGAGTTTTTACCTTACTCGTCGGTCATGGAGTCTTTCCAGCGGCTTCCCTCTTTGCTATGAAATCTTCAGCACTCCCACGCAAATTCTAATCAACGATGGATCATGTAAACGAAATACTTACGCCCCAGGGATCATATCCATACGTTTAATGGAGAGGAAGGGACAAGAGTGAAAAATTTAAGCGTCCTCCGACGAGTAGCAGTGGTTCCCGACGGGTCTGAACCCAGATTCTAGCGACACCAATATCCTTCGATTCAGCACGTAACCTAGGTATCCACAGACTCGTGTCAACATCAGGAATTCAACGAGATTGATTAGAGCCTCCAAATCCCAGCGACGAGAGAGAATTTGATCAAAATCCGTACTAGGGTTCCTCACAACTCGCGAGATTTCCATCATTGTTTCTAACTGATATCTTCAATCAATAGAGGACTTTCAGTCCCCTTGTTCTCATGCACATACAGCAGTAGTAGGTCCGGAAATGAGGTGGTGGTGATAGTAGTGCAGTGGTGGTGGCGTTGGCAGTATAGAGGTGTTCTTCATACATGAAGGAAAGGGGGCCAACATTTTGAGAAATGAGTTATTTTAAATTCATGTGGCTACTACTGCTGATTCAGCATATTGTTGATGAAGTAGTGACACCTCAGAATTGAGGTGTCACAAGATTAAAAGTTCCACTTGGGTGGTTGAAATTGTAGTTACCCAAAATTTTGAGTAAGAAGTATAATTATAAGAGAAGTTAAAATTCATAAATTTACACTCTTGTCCCGATAGTTAAAACTACTTTATAACGATCCCAGATCTTTCAGTATTCTCTGACTGGCCGGCTTTCAGCCAAAAAGTTCAATTTTGAAAGAGATTACATATATACCCAAGTTTTCTTAGAAATTGCTAAATATCCCCTTTATGAATTCACACGCTATTCGTTCCCTATATGTCAGCCACACTGCTGCTGAATAAGAAGATTTAGACAACAAACCCAAAGTTTTCTCTTATTACTATTGACGCCCTATGAAATCTCAGGGTGTTACACATGGACACTGAACTCTTTGCTTCGATCATGTACCTCTTCTTCCAAAACTTCAGCTTGCAATGCGGATTCACGCTCTAGCTCCATCTTTCCTATCATCTTCCTTTGCATCTCTTGTACAGCTGGTAGCCAATAAGGTTCATCTGAATCTTCTTGTGATGGTGATCATGGGGGCTCAATTAGGGGCTCAATGTCATGTGACAAGGGCACCTCATGTGGCTCTGGTGTGTCCAAGGACATTCTTGTGATGCGCGCTTGGATCTCCCCATAATACTGCACAAGCCTGCCATACTGGCTGGTGAGTCCTCTTGATACTGATGAAGCTATGGTGGATTATCAAATATGCATGCGTATTCATACTTGTGATCCTTCTTGCATTTATAGCACCAAATCATTGAGCATGAGTCATCTGTGTGCCAAACTATGCATTTAGCACAGTAGTAGCGGTAATCAGAGATCCCCTCATAATTATTCTCGCTGCACATGCTCATTGTGTCTGCTTCATGCATTCCTGCAAAAAAACACTCACAAGATACCCTTGAAGCACAGATATAGAAAAGAAAATAAAAGAAAACTATAAGAAATACTTTAAACTAACTCCTAACTAAATAATCTACCGCTGTCCCCGCCAACGGCGACAAAAGCTTGAAACGCTTTCTTACTTGTTACCGCAAGTGCACGATTCAAGTAATATAGGGTAATATTTCAACCCCGAGTTATCGATCCTACGAGGACAGACTTGAGATTATTTAATTAGTTATTATCTTAGAATACGTTACAAGGAGGAAAGAATTATGATCAAAAATATTGTCACCCTCAAACAAATGACTACAATGAATTAATAAACTAAACTATGTTTGGGTTTTTCTGAAGAATATGGAGAACAACTAGGCGATCTATGGATCCCCTAGGGTTTTAGACAGTTTCGGATAATGCACTGAAACACGCTATCATCTAATTAGATGTGTCAGGTAGTAGCACTAAGAATCTCCTCTCGGTCTCATGTCGTTCTACCTATCAGTCGACTACGGGTCATGTCGGTCCACCGACGTCTACCAATATGGTTCTAACCGCCTAGCTTTAAGCCGATCACCGGGTCTTATCGATCCATCAATGCCTAGCGCTACACGATCGAATCTACCCTTACACGAATATTCCTATCATCTCACCGCTCAGCCTCAATGATTCGGGACTAGTTTCTTGTTCTCGTTCGTATCCGGTAAAGTCTCTCTCAAGCAGCCACCTAGAACGCTAGCCTAACCGGGTAGGTACTCCGTTTACGCTAAGTATTAAGTTCAGGACAATTAATCCCACCAGTATGATGATAATCTTTAAGCTACGATTCGCTTAACCTATTAATTCATCTTCCTAAAGTTGTTCTTGTCACCTAAGACGTGTCAATTGCCATTGTGATCAAGATATACGATAAACAAAGAAGAACAATATAATTGAATGAATCGAAACATGAATCAATAACTTAATCCGGAAACAAGTCTACTTTATAAACGCTAGGTTCATATCAATAGAACCTAGCATAAGTATTTAGCTACTCATAAAGTAGGAAAATAACAAGAGTTTCTCCACACACATGATGAAAAGAGAATAGAAAGAAATCAAAATGGGAAATCTCCGAATTGGCGATGATCCCAAGCGATCTCCACAGCTCCAAGTCTTCGTCTCTTGCCTCTCTGCCCGTCAATCAATGATTTTCAGTCCCCCTACGTCGTCCTTGAGTGAATTCCCGTCATAAGTCTTTAATATTAGCAAAATAACCCCAGAAATCTGCTCCAGCATCATAGCATTTCGTACGAATTGCCTGACATTTCGTACGAAATGATTTCGTGCAAAATGAAATCTGCATTCTGACTTCTCCTGGCAGTAACTTCTTTGTCCGATCTCCGATTAAGCTCTATGACCTATCGTTGTAAGCTCTTTGATTTTACTTTCATTTGGCAGCGGTATCACTCCCAAATTCATTGTAGAAGTCCGGATATCATCAAATAAAGGCAGACTGGTCATTCTAGCTTCTCCAACTTGGCTTCTCTTCACTCCACTTGAGCTCTCGTTGTTTCCAAAGTTCGTTCCATGCCTCCTATCAAGTGATTAGCATCCGTTCCTGTCAAGACAACATGAACAAACAAACCGAACGATTATATATGATAAATAAAAACTAAATATGCATAGAAACGCCCAGACTAACAATATAATGCATAGGAAGTAACAGGTGACAAAACGACTCATTTTCTCTGCAATTATGCTAAGATAAATCATATTAATATGAAAAATTGCAATAAGATATAGCTCCTAAAAGGCGCTATCATCCGGTCTTTTGTTTTCTTCAGGTTTTGATCTTCTCCCTTCTTCTCCTTTTCTCTATGACTTTCCTCTACTTTGATCAACAATAGTCTTGACATCTGACCTGTTCTGTTCCAACAGTTCGTCGTCAACACCGTGTTTTGCTTCGTCTTCAACCGTTACGATCTTTCTCCAGTTTATGTAAGTTGTAAATCATACATTCAATTTTGAATTTCATAGCCTCAATTTTGGATTTTTTTTAGCTTAATTCTTGTGTTGTATCACGCGTATATTCGTATTCAATCCATTCTCTCCATCTCATTCATGTATTTCCCAAAAACCCTAGTTGTGTAGGTGGTAAAATTCTATCCAAAACAATATATTGATTATAAAATATCACTTGTTTTTGTAGTGGGTTGCTAAGGCGATTTGTAATCGCCGAATAATTGAACTAGAATTGAAAATGTGACCATTAAACATGTTTTTTTTTGTGTTCTAGGGCTTTTTAACAATCCGTCTGGTCGCGGTAGGGTCAATATCTCTCGCTATAGGTGCTGAACACAGACTTTAATGCGGGTGGGTTTATTTTAAAGTGTCCAGATGGTGAAATCGGTTAAAATATGAGAGTTTTGACACTCATTTTGTATTCTTCACACTAAGTAAATATTTTTCAGAGAATTTTTAGTTGTGGTAAAATATAATTTTAGTTAATTAATTATATCTTTTTAAAAAATAAATTATGTAGTTGTGTGATAAATATGAAACGGCTAGTAGACCCATGTCATTAGTCTATAACCAATCTTCTTAATCGATTGTGTAGCAGGTTAATGTGAGGATGGTTGGATGGAATTAGAACCTCAATCGTGACCGAGCGTCATGTGCATATCATATAGAATATTATTTTTTAATTAGAACATTGGTAAATTGTCCGCGACGAGTTCTCGAACGAGGGGTACGTTGAGTATTACGAGTGAGTTGCAGTAGTTGCTATTGCTTGAGGTGAGTAAACATGCCAGACCTAGTGTGCCTATCGCCCTTCGTGTAAAATGATATTTCACTTCCTGTCTCAAAATGAATTTTGTGTTATGTGCACTATGTGCCACTTGAATATATGATTCTACTTGTTAAAATATTGTCTTGAAAAAATCACAATAATCTAACCTATATTATTAATAAAAGCTAGGAGGTGAGCAAAAATACTTTCTCCGTATGCCCTTTGTCATACATGTCATCACCTATGTGTCATTAAACGACCAATAAAAAAATTACATGTCATTTAATCATTTTTCAAAAATTATTAATGATACTATAGGTAATAGTTGAAAGGGTAAAAGACAAAAATCACCCTCTATTTATGGAGAAAATACATTTTGCCCCCTGATTTATGGGGAAAATACCTTTTACACCCCTGTTAGTGGATGGAGAGTGGACAGATACCCCCTTCTGTTACAATCCGTTAGTGGAGGGGTGCAAACTGACATTTTGTGACCATTTTACCCTTACAAATTGTGGACAAATAACACCTTTTTTGTTTATTATAGTGTTCATTATGTTCCTTGTGTTCTTGTGCACCATCACCTTCACTACCACCAAATCCCCGCCGCCGCCGCCGCCACCACCACCAACACAACAACTATACCAAACATTTTTTTCCAGCACCACAGCAAACTAGAAATACATAAAAGTCCTTTGTTTTCAAAGTTCAAACTCACATAACTATTATAATTTAGGGCCAATGACAAAGTTATCTTCCATGTCCAATACTCAGGACTTAGCATTAGTCTGTTGTACAATAATGTCCTGCTGTAGCTCTAATAAACTCATATTACTTTGTGGCCATGTCACATAAATCACAAATACAAAGCTTCAGAGGCGAATCAAATAGTAACCTTTCTATTGGGTTGTGTATTGGTCCTTTGAGTAGCCCAAGTATCTTCTCAACATCATTATGGATGTCAGATACATCATGACTCCACCGTTGAAAAGAAGGACTGGATCCCAAAGATTATGAAAGAATACCACCCGAGAGAGCAACAAATCTCTCCGAAATCTGACTCGCCAAGCTCTTCCCTCCAAGAACAGCAGCAGTAGTGCATATTGCTCGTCCTAATATTCCACCGAGAACAACACCAAATGGATTCTCATCTGCAGCTAAACCAATTGTAGCAAGCTGACTTTTTTTAAATACGACAATTGAACTGTGTGAGGAACCACTCTACGATAGCCTCTCGATCCAGTACCCTTTCTCAAGCGATCGAAGACAGATGAAGAAGAAGAGAAGGACGACGGCGCGAGGACACCAGATCCAACCCCGATGCGGGCAAAGAGACCCGTTTCCTTGCGCTCATCGTCGTCGGCAGTCTTCTTCCTCGATGTAATCGTCGGCGGCTGGCGAATCGGAAGCGGGTGATTGGGGGGCGACGTTGGAGTTCCGGCGAGGGCTATTGAAATTGGGGGCGGAGGGAGTGACTTCTGGTGCTGGGTTCGTCGGGCGAGTGTTGGTTGTGGTCCGATGGGGAGAGAGAGACGGGAGGATGGAGGTGACTGAGAGAATGGGTTGGAGAGGAAGAGAGGCTGAATAGATATTAAGGGTTTGGAAATGAGAAGGAAGGAAGAAGAGGCCATTTATAGTGGCGTAATTACTGATTTTTCTAGGGTATTTTTGTCTTTTTATCACTCTGTTAACCTCTGTTAGTCTCCATCCACTGACAGGGGTGCAAAAGGTATTTTCTCCATAAATCAGGGGGCAAAATGTATTTTCCCCATAAACGGAGGGTGGTTTTTGTCTTTTACCCTAGTTGAAATGGTCACCTATGACTTTAAATATTATTAATTATATTATAATTACAATCAATTATAATTTAGAATTATAATACTAAATAACCAATATTGTAATATGAATTTTTTATTATATTATTCTAAAATCAAATTATAAATTGAAATTTCAAATTATAACACTAAAAGGTGGAAGGAGGGCAAAAACACACTCCTTTCCCCATATTGGATTTGTCATGCATGTTATCTACCGCGTGTCATAAAGCGGCTAATAAAAAAAAATCAATGTCTTAAAATATTTCTTCACAAATTATTAGTGATAACGAATATTTTAAATATGGCCTTTTCAAACTTATATTATATGTAATCATTACAATATTAAATTTTAACTCTCTTATATCTATACTCAACTATGTGTCATAAAACGGCCAATAAAATAATTGCATGTCTTTGAAACGTTTCTTCAATAATTATTAATAATAATAAAAGTAATAATTGCAAAGATAACCTTCTTATAATTATAATCAATTGAATTTCGAATTATAATACAAAATGAAAAATATTATAAATCTGGATTTTTAATCTTATTTATATTATATAATTATTGAAATTTCAAATTATATCACTATATATATATATATATATCTATACATTTAATATAATGTAGGACGATCTCACTTTCCATATGCCATTTGTCATACATGTCATCTACTACGTGTCATAAAATAAATAATAAAAAAATTCAATACAATCTATATCATCAATATTATTAATAAAAGCTAGGTGGTGAACAAAAAATTTCTCTCCATATGCCATTTGTCATACTCATACATGTCATCGCTTACGTGTCATTAAACGACCAATTAAAAAAGTACATGCCTTTTAAACGTTTCTTCAAAAATTATTAATGATACTATAAGTAACGATTTCAATTGTAACATATGACTTTAAATGTTCTTAACAATCTTATAGTTATAACAAATTATAATTTAGACTTATAATACTAAATAACTAATATTTTAATGTGACCTTTTTAATATATTATTATATAATCAAATTATAATTTGAAATTTCAAATTATAACACTACATAATAAATATATATTATTAATAAAAGGTGGGAGGTGGGGAAAAACTCATACATGTCATGTACTACATTTTGTAAAACGGCTAATATGAATATTCAATGCCTTTAAAATGATTCTTCAAGAACTTGTAGTGATACAACAAGTAATATTGCAATTGTAACCTATGATTTTAAATGTTATTTATTATATTATCATAATAATCAATAACATTTAGTATATTATATTAAATAACAAATATTGTAAATGTGGGTTTTTATTATATTATTAAATAATCAATTAAATTTAGAGTAATAAATTACATAATAAATGTTGCATTAATACGGTTTTTTACCCAAACATGTGACTTTTTAGAATGATACACGGGTTCGAACACGGCACCTCTTGCAGGGACCTCGTGTGAGTTTTTACAGGATAATAGCAACATAATTAGTGGTTTATTATAATATTAAATAGAATTATTAATTATAACTTCTCACAATATATTTATGATATTGTTACATTAGCTCTATGCTAACACTTCTCTTGATAGAACGAATCTCTTTATGTTTTATGAATAGATATTATAATTTTTCAATTACTTCATTGTTTTTGAGAAAATTGCTTGATTATTGCAAGTAATTAAACAAGTAATAATAAATTTATTTAATTATTTTAGGATTTAGATATAACTTCAATTTATAATTTTTTTTTATTATTTTTTAACTATTTTATATCTTGCTATTTATTTCATAGAATAAAGTAATAGGTATTGTTAAAATTTGTTTTTTTTTTACCAAAAAAAATTACTTTTTAAAAACATATATTACGAGCGACTTTTTTTTACAGTTATAGCATCGTATGGCAATATAGGTTATAGTTTATCACACTTTATTTATGATACTGTTTCATTATGAAGGGGTGTACAGTAGGTAGAAATACAAGATCAATACTCTATAAGGCGGTATGCAAACTTTTGCCAAACTTGCAAGAATAGTGGTTTCAAAAGATTTGTAAAGTGATTCAAGGCCTTGAAATGAGTTTCAAGCCCTTGGAATGAAAACAGTTAGAGTATGAAAAGAATAAGTCTATTCCAAGGCCTTGAAATGAGTTTCAAACCCTTGAAATGAAACTGTTTTGAATGCTGCAAAAATTCTAAGTATGCAACTGAAAAGTAAATGCAAGAGACACAAGATATATAGAGTTCAGTCCACTTGGACCGACGTCTCTACCTCAAGGATCTCCTCCCTGCAAGATTTTCAACACAATTCTTATTAATCCACAGCGAAGCCCTAAATCTCAAGCACAGAGAGATGCGTTACTCTGTTACAACTTCTGGTTCTCACTAACCTATCAAGTACCTGCTCTAGTTATCTGATTAACTAAGAATTATCTATTATTCACTTTGAACAATCCTTGAGAATAAGAACTAGAAGTATTATCAAAATGATATACAAATGAAGTTCAGAAGAGCAGAACACTAGAACTGAATCTGCAGTGAGTATGCAGTGTTCTTCTGATGATTGGATTGAGAGAGATGAATATGCTTCTTTGTTTCTAGTCAATCCTTGAGTGTCTCTGCTAATTGTCCCGTTACAATGCTTCAGTTTTTCCTCTTTTTATAGAGCAGTTTGAAATGAGGATCTTCAGGATATTCTCTTTAACAAACTTCCTATTTTGTAGCTTCAGCTTTGACTTCTCTAGCAGCTTCTCCAACGGATAGTTTGATCAATATCTTCAAGGATACTTGTTTGATATTGTATAAAAAAAACTGTTATTCAACTTCCAAACACAGCAGGATTGATCACCGAATCAATTCTCCATATAATTTCCTTTCCTGCAAAATTCAGGTTATGAAACAAATCCTGAAAATTAGGAAATAAAATTCGCTGCAAAACAGAGTCAAACAGATGATTTTAGATATTACAAACTGTGTCAAAATATTTTGTCTCTCATCATCAAGTATCTGCTAATCATGCACAGGGTTTTAGGAGTTGGATTAAGATCAGAAACTACCCCTAAGTTCATGCATATAAAACTCAGTGAGTTTCAAGGATTTGAAAGTTGTTTCAAGGCCTTGAAATAAACTAGCTATTACATGTCTTGAACTGAGTTGAACTTACATCTCCCCCTTGATGAAAGACAAAACCACAATCTGTTTGATACTGTGATTCTGCAAAAAATACTCATACAGTCAAATATAGCACATGATATCCAAAATAAATGGGCTTCTTTGATTTCAAAAAAATACTCATACAGTCAAAAAATACTCATACAGTCAAATATAGCACATGATATTCAAATAAGTCAGCAGCAGTCACAATTTCTGGAACAATGGGCTTCTTTGATTTCATCTTCTTGAGATCTATAAGTAGTGCTCCTGAATCTGGACTGTCAACTTCTTCCTCTTGATCTTTATCAACTTGTTTGATCAACCACCTGCTTTCCTTTGTCCTTTACCTGAGCAACCCCATCCTGAGTTGAGTGTTCCCTGAGTAGATCCTTGGCTGAATCAACCTTTTTGGTACCTTTAGAAGCTTGAGATACTTCTTCAGGCACATCAAACATTGTCATGCTTCTGAACATGTTTTAAACCATATACTTCACATGCCTAAGATTAGTATCAAACTCATGTTGATTCTCTTCTACTTCATCAATGTCCATCTGAAGTCCATTTATCATCTGAAGAACCAAGGAGTTATCTTGAGGCTGAGATGTTTGGCTTGAGGTAGGGGTCAAGGTCTTGGTTTTGAGAAATTTCTTGGATCCCAACTCTTCTCCTGTCAAATATAAGTATAGCTTCCAAGTCTTAGCACTGGTTTTCACCACTCCAATCTTCTCAAATGCCTTCTCATTAAGCATAACAAACCCAGTAGTGATAGTCTCTTCCCTATCAGTTGGAATTTCAAAGTGTTTAAAGAATGAGGTGAGGAAATTGGCATATGGAAAGGGGTGTTTTATCTAATTGGTTTGGTTTTATAGCATGTGTTCCATTACAAGCTTTGGAAGATCAATTTCATAACCATGCATAACCAAAAAAATTAAGTGCAACACCCTATCAGTGACCAGCTCCTTTGAGTATTCCCTTGGTACCACACATCTAATCAAGATTGTAAACAGAACTTTGTCTTCAACATTCAGCACAGAGAGGGTGTTAACAGCTTTGATGACATAGAGGTATTGGGTAGAAAGAACTCTCCTTTTGCTAGTTTCAAGGCTTCACTCTTTGGATGGTAGTTACTGGTATCATACCTCTTAGGACAGCCTAGAACATTGGCAAACTCAGAGTGATCTAGTTCCATATGAATAGCAGCGACTTTGGTCTGAATTACCAGATTATCATTTTTCCCGAGTTGTTTCATATTTAGATAAAAAAATCTGGTGAGTCTGGGGTAGGCTAACTCTGGTTGGTTTAGAACAAACCAAAGAGTGCTTTTCTTCAACATTTTGATACACTTCAGATCCATACCATGTAACATAGGAACACTTATCATACTACAAGATGCAACTGATCTAGAAGAAAAATCCATCTAGCCATTAACCTCTAGCAACATGAGTAATGAACCATGTATTATCAAGAGCTGATTTCCTAACAGTAGATTTCTTCTTCTCTGAATAGATCTGTAGTGCCTTCTCAATGTTCTCCTCTGGTTCATCCTCTGTTACCTTTTATTTTCATTTGCCTTTGTCTTCTTAGTCAGCCTTCTTCTTCACCTTCTTAGGGCTGTCAATCTGAATCCCTTTCTGTTTTTCTTGAGCAGAGTCCACTGTCTTCTTCTTCTTACTGGACACTAGTGTCTGATCTTTCTTTGCCTTCTTCTCGGGAGGAGGAGGTCCCATGTCTTCTGCTGTTGGAGTCTTTGAACTGGAATCCCCACTGATGGTCTGAAACTGTTCCACAGTGGCCTTTCTTTTCTTCTTTGTGCCAGCCTATGAACCACCAACCATCTTAATTCTGTCAGAGGCTCTTCTAGTGCTCATCAGGGTTTGGGGAGAATAAGATAGAGGTAGGATAGATACGAAGGAGAGAAAGAAAGAAGAATATAAATGGAAGAGAGTTTCAGTTTGACAAGGAAACTAAATATTCTTCCTAATCTTTGAAGATCTGCTGCATCAAAAAGATTCAATTTTTTTGTGTGCCGTTGGAAATAAAAGATATAATACTATTTTGGCTGAAAAGGGATATTTAAAAATTGAGGGGAAACATTGAGCAATTATCTACATAGAAAACACCCAACATTGAAAGATCCATATTATTGACTAACTAGCATACAGACTTATTTTCAAGGGTTTGGAATTGGTTTCAAGGCCGTGAAAAGCTGTATGATGTAAAGCACATATACTCAAAGCTTTGAAAGGATTTTCGAGGCTTTGAAAATCAGTTCAAACCTTTGAAACACATAATACTTACTTGATTCTACCCTTAAACCAATCCTTCTTTATTTAGCATGCCCAATTCCAATCTTTAGACTGCGAATCTTTCATCTGGAAATGGTTTAGTGAAGGTATCTGCAAATTGAAAGTTAGCAGAAACAAATTCAAGAACAATATCACCTTTTTCAGCATGATTTCTGATGAAGTGATGTCTGAAATCAATATGCTTTGTTCATGAATTCTGAACTGGATTCTTTTTAATTGATATTGCACTTGTGTTGTCACACTTGATAGGTATATCTCTGAAATTAAATACAAGGTCTCTCATTTGTTGTGCTATCCATAACACTTGTGAATAGCAAGCTCCAGCTGCTATGTATTCAACTTTTGCTGTTGATAGTGCCACTGAGTTTTTCATCTTTGAATGCCAGTTGATTAAAGATGATCTAAGAAATTGACAACATCATGATGTACTCTTTCTACCAACTTTATATCCTGCAAAGTTAGCATCTGAATAGCCACACAAAGAGAAGTTAGATTGTTTAGGATATCAAATCCCTAAATTTGGTACCATTGAGATATCTAAACATTCTCTTAACTGCAGTCAAGTTTAATTCTTTAGGATCAGCTTGAAATCTAGAACACATGCACACACTGAACATGATATCTAGTCTACTAGCTGTGAGGTAGAGTAATGATCCAATCATACCTCTATACTCTTTCACATTCACACTCTTACCAGATTCATCTTTGTTTAGAGACAGTGTAGAACCCATGGGGGTCTTAATCTCTTTGGACTGAGACATATTGTACTTACTTAGAAAGTCTCTTGTTTACTTGCTTTGATGTAGGAATATGCCTTTCTTCATCAGATGAATTTGAAGTCCAAGAAAGAAGTTCAATTCTCCCATCAAGCTCATTTCAAATTCCCTGCTCATAAGACTTGAGATTTCCTTGCAAAGAAGATCATTAGTAGCTCAAAACAGAATATCATCAACATTAATTTGAACTACAAGCATGTCTTTATCATGTGTCTTTATGAATAGGGTCTTATCTACTAATCCTCTTTTGAAATCATTTTCAAGTAGAAACTTTGACAATCTTTCATACCAAGCTGTTTGACAAAAATCTCAAGTATAGGATATCGTCTAAAGTAATAAAATTCGGTAAGTCCGGAGTCGAATCCACAAGGAGAGAAGGATTAGATAATGACTAACTATCACTAGAGTAAACGACTAACTAAGCGATAAAAGAAATCTCTCAATGGCTTTAGAGCTTGCCAAGCTATCAAATCCACGAAAATCAATTGATGGAGCAAGTTGAGGTTTAAGTTTAAGAACAAAGTAAACGACTACTAGAGCTACGATTCAAGAAACTAAGTGAAATGACAAGTAGAGAGGGGCTAGGGATCATCGGTTTCTCTAGTGACCAATCCTCCTATTACATTCAAGCCCGGTTCTCACATTGCATGTGTCAATCCACAAGACAAGTATCTCAATAAGTGATTGCTCATTCAATCCAACTGGTGACAAGAGAAGTGTGTAAATCCAACACGCTAATCAAGCACTAAAGAAGCTATTCAAATGAGATTCCCTAAATTTCAAGTGTTTCAAGCATCAACCATATGTAAACACACATAGGTGTTTCCACATGAAAGATCAAGCAACAAATGAGATTTGCAAATTCTCACTCAAATCACCTAACTAGAACTCGATTTCTCAAAGTTAGGATTGACGAGTTCCTCTCACTCAAATGCAACTTCAAATCAAACACGTCAAAAGTATTCGCACATCTACCTATTCAATGCATCAAATACTTCAACAAGGGAAATCTAAATATTGCACTAAGCATTCAGGTGAACCCAATTCAACTCATTCATCCTTGAAGTTCAACTTGAATCAATAGGAAGATTAAGGCACTAGATAGTACCAAATCACCCAAGCAATTGAATTAGCAAGACATAATAGATAATTCAAGAGAGATTGAGAGAAATTTAACTTTCAATAATCAAAACTTGAATTCACACTTTAAAATATCAATACACTTGCTACTAATCAATCCCAACAACTTGATTCAACTACACAAATAGAAGAACTAACCAACCACTTTGATTCCAAAACTACAAATTCTAGCGAAAAATCACCAAAACATGATACTAAGCTATCAAAATGACCAGAGTTTGATGAAATCAGTTGCTGCTGCTGCTACAGTCATGAACACAGCAAGAACAAGCTGCAGCATAGCCTAGAACAGAGCAAAAACAGAGCCCTATGAACAGCGGCAAAACAGAGCCAATTCGACTGAAAATGCCTTGAATCGATGCTCTTCTCTCCCTCTCGTCCTCTTTCTGTGTTCTTAGCCCTTAGATAGCTCAAGAACAACCCAAATCTGGGCGAAATAGGAGAGAGGGAGAGGAGGACGAATAGAGCACTGTGTAACCGACGGGTGTGTCTGAGAGAGACTTCTTCAATCTTCAAGACCCATTTATATAGACGTGTCTTCGACCTTCCTTTCCCTCCAATTGATGTATACCCTCTATATCGTTGATTTTTAGAGACTTCACGAACCCAAGGAGAATTGGGGCTTTTCTATCTCTTCGTTATTGGGCCGAATTGAGGGCTGCAGTAGAGAGAACGTGGGCTGGGGAGTTGATTCAGACCAATTTCGTGTGGAGAGGTGGAGAATTGGTCAGGTTTCGGAGCCTTGGTCAAAGCTTCGAAGAGCTACAATGGCGTCTGGTTCTCTTCTGTGTTGAACCGACGGGGAGAGAGAAAAGGTCCGCGTGTTTGTGAGCTGTTGTGGTCAATTTGCACTTTGGCCCCCTCTAGTTTGCTGGGGGCTTTTAAAATGCCCCCAGCCCTTCTTAAAAAGTTTGGAAAATAGCAACTTCACCCCGATTCCGTTAAAATCATATTAAATAACTCCTTTATAACTTTGTAAAGCTTAACATAGACCCCCTCTCCGTTAAAATGACTTCAAATACGCCCATTGATGTAACTTTGGCTTTACGAATCGGTCCCTTGACTTCTTAAATTTCACTTTTTTGGCCTCTATCCTCCCTTGTCTCTTCATTTAAGCCCTTGCAACTTCATTTTGCTTGTACTTTAGCCATAAAAGCTTCAAATATTCTTCAAATTAAGTCCTCCAAGCCCTTTATTCACGTCTCCTGCCCCCTCTAAAGCGTCTAAATTCATCATTCAAGCTCTCCCAACTAGCCTCTTGCATTCTAAATCACGTCTTTGCCTACAAAATTAGATAAAGATAACCAAAACTAGAAAGACAAGCATACGTCTAGAAAGAGAGATAAAATAGATAGATTACACATATTAGAAAGTTATGAAGAGTTCATTAACATACTAAAACATGCAATTTACGATCCTTAACACAATCCCTTGGAGCTTGTTTCAAACCATAAAGAGCTTTGTCAAGTTTGTAAACATGATCCGGAAACATGTCATTTTCGAAACCTGGAGGTTGAGCAACATAAACTTCTTCTTGAAGATAGCCATTTAAAAATTCACACTTCACATCCATTTGAAAGAGTTTCATGTTTTTCTGAGATGCAAATGCAAGTAGAATTCTAATTGCTCTAACCTTGCAACAGGAGCAAATTTTTCTTCATAGTCAATGCCTTCTTCTTGATTGTATCCTTGAGCTACCAATCTAGATTTGTTCATGATTACCTTTCCATTATCATCTAGCTTGTTTCTGAATACCCATCTGGCGCCATTGACACACTGATTTCTTGGTACATTCCAGACGTTGTTCCTTTCAAACTCATTGAGTTCAATTTGCATTGCTATAATGCACTCTGCTTCTTGTAGTGCTTCCTTCACAGTTTTAGGTTCTACATGAGAGATAAAATCATTAAAATCACAAAGATTCTTCAACTGTGATCTGGTTTATATACCAGTGGTTGGATCAAAAATAATATTATCAGCAGGATGAGATGAGAGATATTTAAATATCTTCCTTGGTGTCCAAGGTTCAGGCTCTCCAGTTTGTTTCTCAAGTTTTTGATAACTTGAAGTATTAGTGTAAGACCCCTATTTTTCAAGCCGACTCTAAGTGCAATATATAGTCTTTTGGGGTAAATTTGTAAATAGTCTGTCACGGCTTTAAAGTTGGAATTTTGGAGTATTGACAATATTCAAAAGTTGTTAGAATGATTTTGAAGCACTTGAAATATTTGGAGTTGTAGTGCAATTCTCTAAAATTGGGTAGAACCTCTATTTCTATTTTGTACCCTAACTTTGAAGAAATTTCAATTTCCTCCCCTTTACATGTGGCACCTTGCATGTTAGCTTCATTGAGGGCATGACACCTCACTCCATGGAGCGTCAAACTTCTCCTTTACTCCTAACACCAGCCCATTTGATCAATGATGAAGTTTCTTCTTGTTTTGGAGAAAACTCTCAAGAACACATAGTGTTCATCATCTTCTTCCTCTCAAATCCCTACCAATTGTTGATATCTTCCCAAAATATTATTTTGGAAACTTTTCTGGAGTCACTAGGATGAAAATCTCCTTATCATCATCTCCTAGTACTCTTATTTCTTCAAAGAAGATTACAATTCTCAAGAATACATGCATGGTGTTCTTCAACCCTCTAAAGAACAACTCTCTCAATACTTCCTCTCTTCCGGAGCTGCTACAACTGGGAGTAGCCCTCAACACGAGGATCAAAAGCCCCAAAACAATTTGGGAATTGGTTGTGTGTAGAGTGAGATAATCGGGTAAGAACACGATGAACCCTAGCTTCGGTTTCGACCCATTTTTCCCGTTCTTGGTTGATATTCAGCCCAATTAACTTGTATATTCGTGATCCTGAGGTCGAGGCGAGTCCGGGAAGTACAAGCATAGCCCCCAATTAGACGATTTTTGCTCCGGCCACCATGCATGCCGAACCCCGCCGCCGCCAAACCTCCATAGCCACCGGAGCTTGGTAAGCTCTTATTTCTTGTTCTTTTTCGATGGGTGTTGCATTAAAATGAACCCTAGGACATGCCTAATCATGCTAGCAACCTGAAATTTACCCATATTAGGTTTTGAGTACGATTTGGTACGGTTTTTCTCATCGTTTCTTCGTTTTTCCGGCACGAAAACCACCCCTGCTCAAATGATCGTATCTCCCTCGTTTTTTATCCGTTTTGAGTGATCCTGGACTTTTTGGAATCCTAAGACAATTGTCTACAACTTTATTGTTTTAAATTTTGACAAATTTGGTCTCTAACACACCCAAAAATCGAGTTGAAGTCGCTGCGATTCGTGATGTGCAATCTGTCCGGAGTTTAGATTGAAACACTCATTTTCAAAAGATCATAACTCCCTCAATTATTGATGAAATCTTGTGTTTCTTTCTCCTATGTGTAGCTTATATATAATACTTTAAATCATTGTCTCTGGGTCATGTTCAAATTTGTAACGGATTTCTCACAAAACGAGCCTAAAGTCGCTAGTTTGAACTCATGAAATTTTCTTGAATTTTTCCAAATATTGAATCAGAATTTTTGTCCAACTTTGACTAGCGATATCTCTTTGAATACATAGAGTTTCTAGGAGTTCAAATATGTTCTGGAATCCTTGAACTGTCATCTTCAAAACCCTATTTCCAGTTTCTCAAAACTTCTCAATTGATCAGAAATCAGCCGCAAAGTTGACTACTTGAAACGATTTTTTGCTCTCTTTGATATTTAGTTTTGACCATTTGAATGACATTTTTGGCCTTAGCGTTCTTCATGAAACTTGTTCGTATTCATATTCTGAGTCTAAATATCAAGTTTGACCATGTTTGACTTTTTTGAAAACCCTAGTTTGACTGAACTGTATAAAAGGGGCAAAATAGTAATTTCACTTAGCTTTGAGTTGAGATTCGTTTAGTAACTTGGAGTACGTCAGCATGTATTGTATGCGTATTTGGAGTACTTGTACGTAATTCTGGGCTAGGGTTGACCAAGTCAAATGTGGGAGTCTTTTTGCAGCTTTACTAAACTTCGGAGGCCTATGCGCATTTAATTAAAACTTCACTCGTGAACTACTTGAGATTAGGTTAACGTTTTGAGACCAACAACCTGACTTAGAAGGATATTTGAAGTATCAAGAAGGAAGTATTTGACTCGGAGTTATCAAATCAATGGTGGGGTCTTTTTGTAATTTTACCAAATTTTAGGGGCCTAAGTGCAATTTATTGAAAGTTATAGTTTTCGTTGCTAAGTTCATATGGTAGAGTTAAGATTCATTCTTTCATGTTGTTGGGCCGGTATGAATGCAATTTGGAGTCCAGGCACAGTCAGGGACTGTACTAGAGAGTTTTGAAGTATCAGGGGCATTTTGGGTCAAGTTAGCTTGCATGACCTGCATTTTATTGCATTATTGCATAAAAACTCATAAAGAGGATATATGCTAATAGGTTGTATACTTTACTTGTGTATATCCAGCCGTTATTAAGGATCGTTCGAAGTAGACGTAAGTTTTCGTGTTGAAACTCGGAGACGAGCGTTGTAGGAGTGCTAGCGTTGCTTTGCGCCTTTCATGGCTCAGAGGTAAGTACATATGTACGAACTTTTCATATAAAATGTGCGCATGTGTGTGATGTTTCAAACGAATGCTTGTTATATGAAAAAGTATGAGAATGCGTGTTTTCCACTCGAATGTTGTTAAACTATTTTATTCTACTCCTTTGAGAACTCTCAGAAATTACTTGTGAAATGTTGATATTCTGATTCTGGTTATGTGAAATAGAAAACATAAAATACCTCTAATAGACTTAGGACGATGTACAGAGTACTGTTATTAACGGGAGGCGCCAAGCGATCCTCCATTTTCTTATGGCTAAGACCATTGAAGCAATGCTTCTTATTATTGGATAGAACTTTAATGTTCACAAATCCGCCCCCGATGAGCCAAAATGTATCAAGATATTGAAGCCAAGGGTTTTATAGAGCTATAGAGTGCTACTTATACTTGTAAGGGTCACTACGGTATAGGGGTGTCGACACTTAAGGCCTTTTAGCTAATGTTGTGAGCGGGGTTGACGAATGGGCACCCTTAACGCTCGGGTGAAATAGTGTTTGATAGACCCTAGAAGGAACCCTTAGTGATTATTTCGTGATCCCTCTATCTACATCGATCCTGGTGGTGGCTCTGGACATGCCTCAGCTAAACTTAACGGTTAAATTGGAATTGAAAGAAAGTTTGATTACTCTATTGATGTTGTTTGTGGCTCTGTATTGCCCTAATAAATTGAAATGATTTGAAATGCTTTGGCTACTCATGAACTAAGTTATTCTCTTAAATGTACTTGTTTACTCTGGATATATTACCAACTACTCGTGGTTTCTGAATGTTATTAAATTGAGAGGTTTTTGTTACTCTATTACTTCCAGTTGTTCCAAATTCTCCAACTTGATAGTTTTACTGTTTAAACCTTCTGTTTTGTTTCAACTCATGCTTCCGTGCCACTCGTTGCTTTACATGTCGTAGTATGTATTTACTCAATTTTTACTGATTATTTTCTTCAAAAACTGCGTCGGCTTTTGCCATTTTAAAACCGCAGGTCATCACTCAAGGTGGGGGATGGGAACGCGCACCGAGACGAAGAAGTTTAGTTTATGTTAGATCACTTAATAGAATACATAGGTTATTTCACACATTGCTTTTGTAAACTTTTATTTTCAAGAATAGTTTTATTAGCTAAATTGTAATATTCTTAAGATAATATTCTACTTTTGAAAGTCGATTGTCGCATTAACCCTGAACCGAGATCTAGGGCTGTTTCAAGTAGCTTGTTCTGCTGTCTTCTCTGGAGATTCTGTTTCAAGGCTCTGAACCTTAGTTTCAAGGCCTTGAAAATACCTGCTTTATTCCTGTGACATTTCCTTGGATCCTTTTGAGGATTCTTCTTCAGTATCTGATTCATGCTTGTTCAGATTGAGATATACAAAACTATCACTCAAGTAACAATCATAGCTTTCATCAAATATAACATGAATGCTTTCTTCAACAAGCTTGGTTCTCTTATTATAAACTCTATAGGCTTTGCTTGTTTGTGAATATCCAAGAAAAATACCTTCATCACTTCTTGCATCATAATTACCAAGATTGTCCTTACCATTATTGTGGACAAAACAAGTACAACCAAAAGGTTTGAAGTAAGAAATTTCTGGCTTTCTTCCTTTGAACAACTCATAGGGGGTCTTCTTCAGAATAGGTCTAATCAAGCATCTGTTAAGAATATATTTTTTATTATATTCACAGCTTCTGCCCATTAATACTTTGGCAAATTGTTTTTCAGAACCATTGTTCTTGACATGTCTTCAAGGGTCCTGTTTTTTCTTTCAACAACTCCATTCTATTGAGGAGCTCTAGGAGCAGAAAATTTGTGAGAGATACCATGCTTAGAACATAATACATCAAAATCTAATTGATCAAACTATCTACCATGATCACTTCTGATTGAAATAATAGGTAGGTTTATCAAGGTTTGAAGTTCTCTACAAAGCTTTGAAAATTCAGTGAGAGCTTCAGATTTTTCTCTAAGAAACATAACCCAAGTATATCAAGAAAAACCATCTACAATAACAAGCATGTACTTCTTACCCTTTGCAGTTGGAGTTCTCATAAGACCACACAGATCCATATGCAATAATTCAATAGGTCTAGTAGTACTTACAAATTTCTTTGGTTTGAATGAGCTTATAGTTTGCTTGCCTTGTGCACATGCCTTGCATACTTCTTCATCTCTGAACTTGATAGAGGGTAGACCTCTCACTAAGTTCTTGGAAACCATATTGTTTAAGGTATGCATGCTAATGTGTCCCAACTTTCTGTGCCAAAGCTTTGAATCTTCTTTCAAGGCCTTCAGACACTTCAAGTTTTCTCCTGCAACATTGTTAGTTTGGAAAGTATAAACATTGTTTGATCTAGAGGCAGTGAGGATGCAATTGCCAGCTTTCTCATCTTGCACCAAACATTTATCTTTGTCAAATATAACCTTGTTGCCATTATCACAAATTTGAGAAACACTAAGCAAATTGAGTTTCAAACCATCAAATAGATATACATCATAAATGGAATTTTTTAGAATCTGTACCAACTTTACCAATACCAAGAATGCTGCATTTTCCTTTGTGATCAAGTGTAATTGATCCTTCAGATTTCTCTTTCAGTTCTAAGAATAGATATCTCTTTCCACTCATGTGTCTTGAGAAACCACTGTCCATAAACCATTTTTGTTCTTTGATCTTGGTGACGACTTGCAAACACCATTCACTGCCTTACCCAGCAATTAGACCAAGTGCTGAATTTAGATTCATTTTCAGGGTCAACCATGTTAGGTGGTCTAACCCCTTTAGGAACCCATATCTATCAAAATTTTCATTTGAGTTGGAATGGAAACCTATTCCTCATTATGTGAGGGTCTCTTCTTCTAAAAGGACAAGTCATTTTAACATGACCAATTTTATTGCAGGATGGCATTTAGGAGATGTTCTGCTTCCAGCTTTCACAAATCCGGTATTGTTCTTTTTGGGAAAATTTGGATTGTATCCAATACCAGTTTTGTGAACAGACTTTAAGCTACCTCCAAGAATCAAGTTCAAGTTTTGTTCTGAGCCTGCAAGTTTTGTTTTGACTGATTCAGATTCTTGAAGTTTCTCAGTTAGAGAAGTCTGTTGTTTATCCAAATCATCAAATTGATGTTTTTGATCAACAATCTTGTTACTCAATAGAGAATTTTCAGTGACTACTTCCTTGACTTGTGTTTTCAAGGCTTTGAAATTGATTTTCAAGGCCTTGAAATTACTGTCAGCTTTCTTCTGAGAGATTTCAAGATTATGATTTAGACAAACAAGATGCAAGTTTTCTTTTGCTTGCTCATGATTTTTTTTTTCAAAACTCTAATCTCTTTCAGATAGTACTCTCATTTAAAAGCATTTTTCTAAGATAATCAGAGATGGCTTCTGTTGGTTTTGAAATCAAGCAATTTACCATTACCTCAATGTTCAAATCAGAACTTTCGTCATGTTTGGCCATAAAGCATAGGTTGGCATGTTCTTCTTCAGATTCAGAATCACTTGATGTTTCTGAATCACTCCAGCATGCTATCATAGCTTTCTTTCTTCTATCATGGTCTTTCTACTGAAAGTATTTCTATTTTTGTAAGGACAATCTCTGATCAAGTGTCCTGCATCACCACACTCAAAGCGATTCATGACTTTAGGCTTATTACCATGTGAAGAGGATTTACCTTTGTAATATTTGCTACTGGAGGCTCTATGTCTATCTCTGCTGAAGTCCTTGTTACCAAAGTTCTTCTTCATTTTAAAAATTCTGGACAAGGCTTTGAAGATCAAAGAAAATGGATCTTCATCATCATCTTCAGTTTCAAGGCTTTGAGATGGCTCATTCTTCTTTTCCTTGAGAGCTAGGTTCTTGACACCTTCAGGTAGTTCTCCATCAGCTTCATTCATGGATATTTCATGTGTAAGGAGCTTTCCTTGTAGGTCATCAAGTTGAAGTAATGAGAGATCTTGAACTTCCTCAATAGCAGTAGTCTTTGGTTCCCACTTTGCCTTTGGAAGACTTCTCAGAATCTTTCTATCATTTTCTTCATTGAAAATGTGTTTTTCCAATTACTCAAGATTGTTGACAATGTCAGTGAATCTTGTGAACATGTCTCTGATTGACTCATCTCCATTCATCTTGAATATCTCATATTGCCTGAGATATATGTTGATCTTGGTTTCCTTGGCTTGGCTGGTTCCTTCAAAGATCACAACAAGCTTATCCCATATCTCCTTGAGAGTCTTGTAACCTGAGATCATGTTAAACTCTCTGCACTCAAAGCACAATATAATAGATTCATAACTTTATAATTTTTTGAAAATTGTTCTAACTTAAAAGAGAAGAGAGTGTCTTCAGATTTGGGAGTTCTAATCTCATATTTCTCCGTGTAGAAAGTATGAGGACCATTCTGAATGATATTCCAGAGTTCCATATCTTGATCAATGGTGAACATTTTCATCATAGCTTTCCAGTGGACAAAATTGTCTCCACAGAAGGAGGAGGTCTTCTAGCAGCTCTTGGGTGAGAGAAACCACCATCACCTACAGTACTCATAATCACAAGATGACTAACTCTATGCAGTGATACAAACTCTAATACCACTTGAAGGGGACAGTAGGTGGAAATACATGATCAATACTCTAGAAGGGGGGGGGGGTTGAATAGAGTATGTAAACTTTTGCTAAACTTGCAAGAATAGTGGTTTCAAAAGATTTGTAAAGTGATTCAAGGCCTTGAAATGAGTTTAAATCCCTTGGAATGAAAACAGTTAGAGTATGAAATGAATAAGTCTATTTCAAGGCCTTGAAATGAGTTTCAAACCCTTGAAATGAAACTTTTTTTAATGCTGCAAAAATTCTAAGTATGCAACTGAAAAGTAAATGCAAGAGACACAAGATATATAGAGTTCAGTCCACTTGGACCTACGTCTGTACCTCAGGGATCTTCTCCCTGCAGATTGTCAACACAATTCTTATTAATCCAAAGATAAGCCCTAGATCTCAAGCACAAAGAGATGCCTTACTCTGTTACAGTTTGTGGTTCTCACTAAATTATCTAGTACCCGCTCTAGCTATCTGATGAACTAAGAATTCTCTATTGTTCACTTTGAACAATCCTTGAGAATAAGAACTAGAAGTATTGTCAAAATGAGATATAAATGAAGTTCAGAAGAGAAGAACACTAGAACTGAATCTGCAGTGAGTATGCAGTGTTCTTCTGATGATTGGATTGAGAGAGATGAATCTGCTTCTTTGTTACTTGTCAATCCTTGAGTATTTCTGAGTGTCTCTGCTAATTGTCCCATTACGATGCTTTAGCTTTCCCTTTTTTATATAGCAGTTTGAAATGAGGATCTTCAGGATCTTCTGTTTTACAAACTTCCTATTTTTTAGATTCAGCTTTGACTTCTCTAACAGCTTCTCCAACGGATAGTTTGATCAATATCTTCAAGGATACAGATTTGATATTGTATAAACAACTGTTAGGCTAATTCCGAACACATCAGGATTGATCACAAAATCAATTCTCCATATCATTTTCTTTCATGCAAAACTCAGGTTAGGAAACAAATCCTGAAAATTAGGAAACAAACTTCCTCGCAAAATTGAGTCAAAGAGATGATGTTAGATACTGCAAACTGCGTCAAAATATTTTGTCTTTCATCATCAAGTATCAGCTAATCATTCACAGGGGTTTAGTAGTTGAATTAAGATCATAAACTCCCGCTAAGTTCATGCATATAAAGCTCAGTCAGTTTCAAGGCTTTGAAAGCTGTTTCAAGACTTTGAAATAGACTGGCTATTTCAAGTCTTGAACTGAGTTGAACTTACACATTAGTTATGAATATATATTGGTAGTACATATATGTGCAATTACCTCATTATTTTACGAAATACAAATTACTTCAGTTTATTAGTTTTATTATTTGTTTGTCAGACTATGTCTGGCGACCATTTCTATATAATAAAGTAATAAAAATTGTAAAAATGTGATTTTTTGTAGAAAATTGTGACTTTCTATAGGAATATATTGGTAGCGAATTTTTAGTATTTTTGTAAACTATATGGAAATACTTTTAATAATTTATTACAATGCATTTATGATACTGTTTCATTAGTTCTATGTGATTTTTATTTTTCAAAAAATATGTACACATGTAGATATATTTTATGATTATTTATTTCTACGTCATCTGTTACAATGTGATACACTTGTTTATTGTGAACAAACATGTGATGGTTAATAAAACTCCACTAAAAGACTTTATACTCAAATTGAAAAAAAAATTAATAAATATTTTTCCCAACAAAAATGTAACAAGAAATTAAGATGCATGTATTTTTTGTAATTTGGTGAATGCTTCTTCCATTTTTTTATTGAAGTCATATTTTGAAGAATTAACATACTCATATTGTATGGTTTAGAAAAGAAGCATGAAATATTAAAAAAGATATATTGGCATATGCGTTATATGAACTGCTATGTATGATAACTTATCAGTCTTAGTGCTCCTTATTAGTTTTTTGAAGGTGAGTTAGAAGTTTGCTACAAGACGATTTTTTCTTCTAATTTTAATAGCAATATTATTATTTTTATTTTTATTTTAATGGAAGTGGAATATTGAGTTAATATAAATTTAACATAAATAATGCATTTTGTGGAGGTAGTAATATTTTACCATTAAAATATCATTAATTTGTAGTATTGTATTGAAGTATCGAAGCATTAATATATAGCAATGCAACTACGAAAATTATAATTGTAATACTAATTATTGTATACCTTCTTTGTGTGGAAGTATAATGAGAAGATCAGATCATTATAAATTTTAAATTAAATTAAGAACCGTGCGCATCGCGCGCGGTATCGCCTAGTAATCGATAATAACGTAAAGTGGAAGAGTTGTGCGGGGTCATTACATGGTTACTATTGGCGTGATCGTGTTGACTATGATCACTCGATAAGTTTATATTTAATGCGGTTGCAGTGCCCCAGATCGCTCCTTGTACTCACCCTTCTGTCCGTAAGAAGTCTTAAGGGGATGTTGACACTTAATGTCCTGGATGCTTGCGAAGAGGTTGGTTCTTCCTCCGTATCAACAAATTATCAATGTGACTTTTTGGACTTAATGTCTATTAATTGAGAAATGAAAGAATATGAGATTTTGGAATACCCTAATTTGGATAATGAACATGATTTAGAAAAATACAATGATCTTGGAATTAGGGATGGCAACGGATCGGATTCGGATCGGATCCACCTATATCCATATCCCGATCCGATTAAAAAGAGTGGATCCATATTCGATCCAAATCCAACCGGATCCGAAACAAATTCGGATCGAATCCGGATCGGATTTAATTTGAGATATCCGTATTCGATCCACAACCCGAATCACCAGAAACGGATCTGATTCGGATTCAGATTCCGGTCCTGAGCAACTTTTTTTACTTCTCATAAAAAATACGCAGCAAATTCACAAAAATACATAAAAACAAGCCACAACACAAATAAAAACCTGCGTAAACGAGTAAAGTTATGTTAAAATTTTGCAAAATGACAAACGTAATTCTACCAAGAAATATAAGAAATTCATTCAAAGGTTTAAGGCGCCAATAATGTCTAAAATCGTCTAAAAATCAATCAAAACGACCACTAAAAGTATCCATAACCAGAGTGGAATATTTTCTTTAGGCCTGAAAGCATAATATATAGTGAATTGTGTAATGTATTTATATATATACGTAGGTAAAAACATATATTTTTTGTAACTCTACGGGTATTTTCGTAAAATTATGTGTGTTCGGATCCTTTCGGGTCGGATATCCATCGGATAACCTAATATATTCGGATCGGATCCGGATACGGATCGGATTTCGATATTTAATATCCATATCCGATCCATTTTAAAATGGATCGGATTCGGACTTTATCCATTTGGATCGAATCACTCGGATTTCGGATCGGATCGAATCGTATTGCTATCCCAACTTGGAATCTCTCTTGTGTTCTTACAGGTGTCAAAATTTACTTCCGTTGCACAAAATTTAAATTACTACGTGACAAGTTGTTTACTTTTTATAAAATGTGCCTCATCATCATTTAACATGCTTGGGTGTTTGCTTGCTAGTATTTATTGCTTATTTTGGAAACGATGGTGTGTTCTTTTTTTTTCACCACATGTTTAGATTATGGGAGTTTGGCTTAGCGGGGAACGAACATCATCACATGGACGTCTAGTACTCTCGTTTTAATAAATAGAACTCCTTTTGTCCATCAATAATTCTTTTTGTTTGGTTTATGCTCGTTTTTCAGGCGCAACTTCTGAATTGTAATAAGGTATTAATTTAAAACCTTACGGTTGTGTTGCTTGGATCCACTTTTAAATTTTCATGTATCTGGGTTCCATCTCGGGTACGGAGTGAGACCCTCCCAGATTTCCAGCATGGCTAATTTGAGGGTGTTACATTAGGTGTCTGCACATATCATTTCTACTATACAAAAGTTTGTAGTGGTTTGTAACACGAATCAATTTCTAATATTTTTAAAATGTTCTTACTATCCCTCAATGATTTTGTAATTAACAAAATACCATGACACCATAACCCTCGTTGATACCTAAGCTCAGTCTAAATCGTCTTCCTCATACACAATGAAAGATGTTTTAGGTTTTTGAGAGAGAGAGACGAAGAGATAGAGAAACGAAGCGGTTGTTGAATCAGTGAAATGTATTTACATTAATTGACTTAAACCCAAATACAATGAACCATTTATACAAAATCTGTAACGGGTGGATAGACCATCCAATTGTAGGAAATAATAGATATGGAACCCTTAAGTGAATGGGCTGAACATACAAGCTGTAAACCTAGTGGGCTTGATAACTAAAGTCCAACATAGAGATAAAGACAATTGCTGAAGGAAAAGGACCACTGTTGTAGCCCAGATAGAAGTAGTCCATTATTACCCCCACCCCCTCCTAAAGTAATGGTGGTAGAGAAACCATTATTTTAGACTTCAAGGCATGGAATTGAGGAGCAGCAAGCAATTTGGTGAAAAGATCAACTAGTTGACCTGCACTACAAACAAAAGATACCATTAGTTCCTTACGTATGTCTTTTTCACGCACGTGATGATAATCAAGCTCTATATGCTTGGTGCGAGCTTGAAATAGCGGGTTAACGGTAAGAGCTAAGGCTAACTTACTATCAGTCTGAAGAGTAGGAGTAGGACAGATAGAAAAACGTAAGTCGAAGAATAAAAGTTTGAACCAGGAAAGGTCAGCTGATGTATCTAATGTGCGCTACTCAGTCAACGCGCACTGTCGTAGGTTGTTTTCTTGAGGCACAATGGATTGCATTAGTCCAAAGAAAAACAAGGAGACCAGTTGTGCTTCTCCGATCCACGGGATTCCCAGTCCAATGGACATCGGAATAATTATGTAATGCTAAAGAACCAGCAGAGTAAATTAGCCCATGTGAGCGAGTGCCTTTCAAATAGCGAAGAATCCGTTTGGCACCACTAAGATGAATGTCAGTAGGGTTGTGCATGAATTGGAACAAATGATTAACAGGAAAAGCAATGTCCGACCGTGTAAAAGTAAGATAATGAAGGTCGCCCAATAATTGGCGATAAACAATAGGTTCAGTTAAGGGAGTGCCCTGAGTGAGGTGATATTTAATGCCATAGGCCAAAAGGGTGGAGCAAGGCTTGCACGTGCTCATATTAAATTTTGCAAGCAAATCCAAGGTATATTTTTCTTGAGTAATTTTAATACCTGTATTGGAGCGAGAAATTTTTAGTCCCAAGAAATAATTTAATGGACCTAAATTGGTCATTTGAAATTCATTATTTAGAAGAGAATGAAGTGTGGAGATATAAACTGTGTCATTACCCGTGACAATTATGTCGTCGACATATAACAAAATAATGGTAAGACGATTGTTATTGTGTTGAATAAATAAGGAGGTGTCAGCATACGCGGAAATAAAACCAAGGGATAATAAATTAGTTGTAAAACATTCAAACAAAGCCCGAGGGGCTTGTTTTAAACCGTCAATCGACTTGTGTAGAAGACAAACGTGCTTTGGGAATTATGGGTCAATAAATTCAGTGGGTTGTTCCATATGTACAAGTTCACGTAAAAAACCGTGTAAATGCATTTTTTACGTCCAATTGTTGAAGATGCCAAGAAAAGGTAGCTGCCAAGGCTAAAATAGCGCGAACTGCAGCATGTTTGACTACGGGGCTGAAAATCCCCTCGTAGTTAATCCCAAGAGTTTGGTGAAAACATTTTTCCACAAGACGGGTTTTGTATCGAGAAATTGTACCATTTGGGTTAAAATTTAATTTAAAGACCCATTTATTCTCAATTACGTTTGATTTTGTGGCAAAGGCACCAAAGACCAAGTCTTTTGTTGTTTGAGGCTCAAGATTTCATCAGCCATAGCGTTTTTCCACTGTGAATATTTTGAAGCCTCAGAATATGAACAAGGGTCAGAATGTGATGTGGGTGCTGAATGAGTGATGGTAAAACCAACATGTAATGGTACAGAAGAGTCAGATTCAGGAGAAGAGGTAGTAGCATGATAGAGAAGCTAACATGTAATGGTATAGAAGAGTCAGATTTAGAAGAAGAGGTAGTAGCATAATAGAGAAGCTTCTTTTTGCTGATCCTGGACTTACTACAGGTCTTCATTGGATGCTGAACAAGGGGGAGGTGGGGGTTTATCATCATTGGGCTTTGTGGTATTGCCGTTACAGAACTAGGACTGGGAGAGTAATGTAAAGAGACTACTGGGGGCGCAACACCACTAGAACCAGCAATGTCCACATCACCAGTTGGCTGCAAACATCCTCCTGAGCCCTCAGATTGAGGTGTATGCACATAAAAGGGAGGTGCGACAGTTTCAGGGACAAAATTAGAACCAGTACTAGGAATGGGTCATGCAATAACAGGTTCAGAAACTGAGTTAGTAGAACAAGGAATACAAGTTTGAGGATAAGGAAAAGAGAACTCATCAAATATAACATCACGGGTGATATAGAACTTTGTGTGAAGATTTATCAAAACAAATATATCCTTTGTAACCATTTGTCGACCCAAGCAAAACAAATTGTTTAGTATTTGGATCCAATTTAGAAGAGACATATGGCTTGAGACAAGGATAACAAGAGCATCCAAACGCTTTGAGGTGTGTATAATCTGGTTTTTCATGAAATGGTATCTCACAATTAAGGTGATTTATTCAAAGTGTTAGTGATGGGTAATATGTTAATCAGATATGTGGTTGTTGCCACTGCATGATACCCGAATTTTTTTGGCAAGGAAACAATATTTAACATAGTAATAACAGTTTCAATGTGACTGTTTTCATTCTGAGACCCCATGCGGCTGGGGTGTATGAGGACAAGATTTCTGATGCAAAATGCCATGACCACTTAAAAGTTTTTTAAATATAAAAGAGGTGTATCACCTCCACCATCAGATCTAATGATTTTATCGAAGGAGCCAAGTAATTTCTCAATGAGCAACTTAAATTTAACAAAAACATTTGTGACTTCAGATTTAAGTTTCAGAGGGAAAAGCCAAGTAAACCTAGAAGCATCATCAATAAACAACACATATTATTTGTAGCCCTTAAAAGATAATGTTGAGGCCGGCCCCCATACATCACTATGTTACATATGTAAAGGTGCAGATACAGCAGATTTAGACAGATTATAGGGCAGTCTATGCATTTTACCGGCAAGGCATGCTTCACACAGAGAGTTGGAAGTAGAAACAGAATGTAAATTTGAACAACTAAGACATCTAGAAAAAATAGAGTTTGTAGGATGGCCTAGACGAGAGTGCCACAGTTTTGATTTAATTCTTTCACCGTAAAATGCTCGGGGGACCAGTACTGAGAGACATGGGATAAACCCCATTTTTACTTTGACCCTGATAAAGGGTTTTTCTGTATCCATAGCCAGAGTGTAAAACGATTTTTTTATCAAATATGAATTGCACTTTGTTGTTTGAGAACATTTTATGAACATTAATGAGATTAAAAGATAGTTGAGGAACATGAAGAGTATTAGGCAAATAAAAAGAATGAGATGTAGTGGTTATGATAGCAGTAGCGAAATTATGAATAGGTAAAGAATATCCATTACCGACAGTCACTTGGCCATGTACAATGTAGGGCTCAGAGAGAGAGAGAGAGAGAGAGATTCCCCAAATCTGATGTCTTGTGGTTAGAAGCTCCTGTGTCTGTAATCCATACCTCAGAGGAAGGCTGATTATGAGAAGAGGTAGCAGCCGGCGCGGAAAGTTGTTCAGGAGGGTGTCTTCGCAGATAGGCATAGTCCATTCGGTGCCAACAATCAAAGGCCGAATGGTAATCCTTTCTGCAGATTCGGAAAGTCACTGGATTAGAGCGACCCGACCCTCCAGAGCGCCACCTCTGGTTGCCGGATCCGGATCTACCATATCCGCCTCAACCCGAACCATACCCGGAACAAAACCCGGATCCGGATCTAGTACATACCAGGACCCAAAGCCAGGTCCATGACTAGATCCACAATGAGAACCCGAACCACAAGATCGACCCCCTAGGGTTTGTTCAAATCGTGCTAACCCACGTTGACCGGACCTTCCACCGCCTTGGTGGCCGGAGGAGGAACGACCACCACGGCCTGGAATCGAAGGTGGTGGGAGAAGAGAGATCTGGGGTTGGGGACTGAGATTGTAGCATCTGTTCCTCAGCCCGAAGAAGCACATGAATTTCTTCAAAGGAGGTCGGCGTCGATCTTGTACGAATGGAGGAGCGGAAGGATTTGAACTCCACAGGAAGCTCGTTGAGGGCATATAGCAACATATCTTCATCGTCAATCACAGCGGAAGAAAAAGCAAGCTTGTTGCGAACAGTAGAGAACTTTTGCATGTAGAGATCTACAGAATCGGACCCCTTCTTTAGGGTTTGTAGATCGGTCTTGAGTTGAAGAACATTCGACCGGATCAAAGAGGCATAGCGTCGTTCTAAGATCTGCCAAGCAGATCTGGCCATAGAAGACCCAAGAACAAGGGTTAGGGCTTCGGTGGTGAGACTGGCGTTCAAAATGGCGAGAACGGCCTGATCTTGGAGAATCCAGGTGATACACAACACGAGAGAGAGATCCGTCGGGTAGAGTATGAAACTCCGACAGACAGAGTAAAGAACCATCAAGATGACCAAAAAGGTTGTGGGTTTTGAATATTAAAGCGATTTGATGACGCCAAAAAACAAAATTACTTCCCATCAAGTTTGAATGGGAGAATATTATGAATATTCGATAAAAGATATAGAGGCGGCGCCGATGAAGGACCGCGGTGGAAGAGGATATCATCGTTCAGGCTTCTGATATCATGAAATATGTTTTAGGTTTTTGTGAGAGAGAGACGAAGAGATAGAGAACTGAAGCGGCTGGTGAATCAATGAACTGTATTAGTTGACTTAAACCCTAATACAATGAAACATTTCTACAAAAACTGTAACGGCTGGATAAACCATCTAACGGTAGGAAAAAATAGAGATGAAACCATTACATGAATGGGGTGAACATATAAGCTGTAAACCTAGTGAGCTTGATAACTAGAGCCCAACATAGAGAGAAAGACCACCGCTGAAGGAGAAGGCCCACTGATGTAGCCCAGAGAGAATTAGTCCGTTTTTACACAATCAGACTCTCTTCTCTCACACCTATTCTGAATCTCTCTCTGGGGTTAGGGTTTTGGTCTCTTCAAACATTCACCTCTTCATTCATTGAAAATGGCACGATCAGAGAGGTGGCCCTCTGAAACATTGCGATCGATTCAAACGACGAAACTCTTAATCTTAGCGTCTCTGGTACTCCTTAACATTCATAGTGAGTGAGACGAGATAGCGACGAGATATCAGTAGAGGTACGAAGGTATGAAACTAAACAAAGTCTCAGGTCATACTACATGGCACTTGATCGACTCAATCAAGTTCCTTAAAATCAAAATCAATTTGCCTTATGGTTTCCTGCTGCCTCCGTGCATTTCTATCCTAAAATGCATGCTACAATTTGTATCCTACAATGCGCCCTTACTTTAATAGTTCTTCCGTATCCTGCTGCTACCTATTATAGGCTCAGCAGTATAGCATGCCGGCCTCCTAAATATGCTACTTTGTACAAACAACGCCAAGCGGTCTTATTATAGGTAATATGTCAAGTTTGTAATTGATCAGATTTCAATCAATTATGCGGTTCTAGAACGCTAAAGATCGAAGGTAGCCATTGCAGACCTTCAGCCAAGATATTTTAGGTCATTTCCTTCTTTGTTTTAGGTCAGACTTTCAAACTTTCAGCCAAGATTTCAATCAATTATGCGGTTCTAGGACACATGATTCTTCACCTCTATGGATGTTCCTCTTTCTTTCGCATCTAGGCAGAGATGACAAGCAATTCGAAACTTCATGTGTGCTTTGGTTTAGGTCTTACAAAACAATTAAGTTTGGGGTCACTCTGCCCATTCTTAAAAAGGTGAGTCGATGAATAGTATTGGATTTCCAACGTCTCTGTTGAATTCATAAGACGATACGATTCAAAAAAGGAAGTACTGCAATTCGCTTGAGCAAACCAACGGTTTTAATAAGCTTGAGTTTCAATATTGAATCACATATATAGCGTGCTATGACATGATGGGGAAAGATGCCTCATCCGCAAGTTCTAGACCACCTTGAATGTTAAGGGATTGTACGAATCGATCATAAAAAGTATGCATCCCCTCAACCATTGATTGTGTGCGTTGATGATGGATGTTTACTTATAAATCACGCCTTGTGTGCGCTGATTATGAGTGTTGACTCATAAATCATGTCTCAAATGTAAGCAACTTTTGTTTAGTTCCTTAGCATGCGGGGTTACACAATATATATATATATATATATATATATATATATATATATATATATATATATATATCCAATCACACGCAGTTAAGAAAGTAAAACAAACTTACTCGATCATATAAGAAAAAATATGCATTGGTGTGGCTCATAAGGATTTGAATTCCATCAATGAGAACACGTCTTCAGAAAAGCTTGAATTCAGCTCTTTGTATCCTCCCTTCTTGAGAATACTTGTCTTGAAGTGTTTGAATTTGTCTTTACTATCCGTGTTATTTCTAATAAGGACTTCGTAACGAGGGGAGTAGGAGAGAAGAAGAAACTTGGGAATGATAGAGACACAACACGTATGTCGTACTTTGACTACATAATAAATTTAAAATTTATGAAAGAGTCGTGGTAGGGGGGACAAAAAATCAAACAGATATTTGAACCAAAAGTGACATGGCATATGCCGCATCAGTAGATGTCTAAATATAATCAAGACTTATTATTTATATTTCCTTCATGATCTTCACTTTGAATTTTTATTAATGACACGTTGCCATATACATTACTTAATGTTCAATTTTTTGTAAGATTTTTTTTTTCACTTAGAATTTTCCTTTATAAAATCAAAACCAAACCATAAATATTAAACAATCACATATATGTCACATCCATGCACAAAATACATCCATTCAATCCACAAATATATAAATAATTGAATAATCAACATTATGAAATTTGCTAAAAATTTCCATAATTATCTAGCTATTACTGGAATTCAATAATCAATTATTTAATTACTCTAAATAATTAAATATGGCCCTAAACCTCCTATACTCTCGCCTCCAATGGTAGAACGTAGGGAAAAAGAGTTTAGTCTCTAGAAAAATTAGGGTCAAAACAGTACACTTAATTGCCTCAAAAAGTATGCTAATTCATAATTAATCTCTAATTAACCAAATTTTTCCGCTTTTTCCAAAAATTATGAAAAAAAATACCTAAAATAGGAAATTTAATTTCAAGTATGTAGAAAAAATTTGGACGAAAAAAGTGGCTGGGGTCACCGCGCGCAGTCTGTCTCCGTCACGTGCTACCTACGAAGCCTCGCCATGACAGCAGTTGTTAACCCGGACGCAACGTGGCAGTTCAGTCAGAAACATGTGGCCATTATACCAGCATCTCGGGTGACTGTGCCGGCCACGCCAACATCCTCATCATCAACGCGTTGCTTGCCTCATCGGCATCAGCCTGACGTCACTGCTACGTTTCATGCCACGTTAGCCCTAACTTCCATGCCAGCCGCCGCAACCAGCCTTTCCGCGTGAGGGCGTGTGGCGTGGGCTGGCGCGTGAGCCCCATGCGTCGTCTTCTCATGCTCCGTTTCTGGTGATCTCTACACCCGCGGGCTTGTCTTATTGTCTTGATCTCGGTTATTTGTTTAAATTTTAATTTTAACATGTTTGGAAAAACATTTTTAATTTTACATATTTAAACAGTTCAGATTTATACAACATAGAATCTTTAAACAAACATAAATTTGGCCACATTTATCCAAAGAACCGAACTATATATTTTTAGAATCCGCGTGAGAGGATCTACGCAAAAGTATCTTTTTCACACTAAGGAAACTATGTTACAAAAAACAATGTTTTCATATCAGCTTCGAATTTGGGTTACGAGGCACAAAATACGAGTTATGGCGCTGATAGCAACGAAAGAAAATACTGTTACACATGAGGTAAATCAAAGCATGATTAACACAGCAGAAGTTTTAAGCGTTTACCTCTTGTAGCAAAATCGTCCGCAGACGAAGATCCCGATCATTATTGCACTTGTATTCACGTTATTCGTCTCCCAACAATTTGGGCGATCCTCTAGCGAGAACACGATGTTTCACGGCACGTTCTTCCTTTAGATGAATGTTAGAGAGAGAATTGGGGTTTCTATGTATGTGTATTTTACCACACAACTCACGTACTAGATTTATTGTGAAGTTGTCTTTATTTTTAGAAAAAATTCTAGCTAGTTGCAACTTACCCCTTGAAGTTTGAGTCAATTACAAAGCACTCCTCTTGAGATTTACACGTAATTTTTAACAATAGTGTATTGTTTATGTCAATATTTTCACCTCAAAGTATTCAAGTACCATGGCATTTATGTTTGACATTTGTACAAATAAACTGCATTAAGTGTTCACAACAAAAAAATGGATGACGACCTTATTTTTCATTCAAAATAGTCGTGGGTATTTATTGGTCAATTCAATGGTTTTACCTGTGGGTAGTGATTCTTGCGCCATTTTTTATTTTATTTTATTTTTTTATCATAAAATAAAACTTCATTAAAATATGGAAAAAATCCCAAAGTCAGGATACAAAGAGAAAGAACAAAACAACGCGACAGGCGACAAGCCTTATTATACTACAAGTCGCAAAAACTAAGCATAAAAAAGGGAGGTAACTAAACAAGTATCTCGAGCAAGTGTGTGAGCCTTGTGGACCTCATCGCTATTCACTTTCTGAAGGGAGCAAAATGTGAGAGTTTGGAACTCGGTTAAAATCCTTTACATCCTCCATAACTGTACGTCTAGATCTCTTGAATTGGTAACTTGCCCCAGGTTTGGATAGTTACACCATGTTTATGTTGTCATGACTTAATTACCCTTCATTTTTTTTTGCAAACACCCTTCATTAGTAAGGGTTGGGCTTCTGTCTGCTTCTGATGTGTACAGTTTCTGTATATTTAGATCGAATGGACTATGTTCAGCCACGTCACCCCTCCAGTAAACAAGCGAAGCAGCTGCGTCTCCTCTTTGTAATTCCACGTCCCCCTATCTAAGCTTCCCTCTCCTCTCTCTCTTCCTCATCTTTACATCCGTCAATTGTAAAGAAAAAATGACTAATTCATCGGAAGAACAATTGCCGATTCATCCAAAAATAGAAGAACAATTGTCGGTGCTGAAGTAGAAATTGTTTATGGCAACCATCAATCGCAGGTGAACCACGCATCAATCTCCGACACACCGCATGAAAACGAAAGGGAAACTCCGCTTCCATTGATGGCTTTCTCGGCGGCTCAAACCCAGCGGGTGCGGAGTCTGTGTGTGTCGGAGGATTGTCCTCTTCCCCGTACGACTCCTCAAATAACTCAGCTAATTCACAACTCTTAATCCGACTCAGTTTCTTTCAAGCAAAACCTTCTCTCCAGTAAGCGAAGATTGTTATGTTCCATACCCACAAATTGAAAAACTTCCATTATTTTAATTTTTGAGTTGCGATCTGGCCTGGGTAGTCGGGGATTGCGGTAAGCTGTGTCTCATGTTTGATTGAGGGAGAGGGGCAGTCAAGAGACAGAGGCGCGTGTGGTCTTCAGAGATCACAAAGTTAGCCTGCTCCACTTGCTGAAGTACGATATGACGTGGCCTATTGTGATCCATCAGATCTACACTGTACAGAAACCGTACAGATAATAACTGGACAGAAGCCGAATCATTTTTCATATGTGATATTTAATCATTAGGGTATAGCCCGTGCCTTCAAGGCACTACCCAAAAAATATACAATACCAACATTATTTGTGTGTAAAATATTTTAAAAATACAATAAATTTCTAAAAAAAAATACATAAAATTTAAAAATCACAGTAGTTTAACAAACAATAATTTCAAATTTAAAGTAAGCAAAAATTAAGTTGTAGTAATTGATTTCAACAATATTTCTGTAAGAAATCATCCATTTTTTGTAATATTGTGACATATGATGTGTGAACCCATACAATTCTAAGGCTCTAAAGGCATTACGATTAAATATATTTTAAACTGTAAAAGAGATTCAAAAGAAAAAATTGCAAGATTTTTTTTTTATTTTAAACTTTAAAGTTATTGGAGGTTCCGCAACATAAATTATAGTACATTATGTTTAAATTTAGTACTACATATTCATAATTAGCTTTAATATTTCAAATCAACCAATTTTTTTTATAACAAATCAATCAAATTAGTAGTATTTAGATAGTCAAAAATTAGTATGTGTTCTCCCCATATTTGTAGGGTTCAAAATTAGTGAGTACAGTACTCATAAATGTTGGTCTCATGTCCCAACTTTCAGAACTCTTTTCACTACCAATTAGATAGTATTTATTAATGAAATAATGATTGAAAGAAACTCTGTCACTTTGATATTAAAAAAGTATTACCGCACCTATATTTCAAAAACCTTTACTTAAATTTATATGATTCAAGAGTTGAGATCAACTCGATCTATTTGATGAAAAGCTATTTTAAAATTCAACTGTCCTTTTTATTATATAATACATATACAATTATCTATTTTGGGAGAATTTTGCATTTATGAAGTTTCTCCACAATTTTCTCCAATATTGTTGTTATTCTGTTTCATTTGTCAAACCACTCGTTCTCTCTTTAATGATATTCATATTTTCATACTTCGTTCTCCTCAGTCCCTTAATTTCCTATGTACAATGAAATTACTCATGATTATTTTTAGCTTCTTATGACCTTTTTTCTTTGTGAGGAATAGCTTCTTATACATAATTATATCATCAATACTCATCCTTATTAACTACCCAAAAAAAAATATAGCTTCTTCCCCTCAAAAAAAAAAAAAAAAGGAGCTTTTTATCATATTATAATATGAAAGGAGATTAAACTTCATAATTGTTTTCAAAATTCAACCAAATCAATATTAACAATTACCACTCCGTCTCTGCTCTTTGTTCCCATCCTGACTATTGAGTCGTATCATGGTCACTTTGACCGGGTGGTTTAGATATATAGCAAAACGATGTGATTTTTTGATATTTTTTTCATGGTATTATGGAGAACATTTTACTCTACAACAGCATGAAAAGATTATCAAAAAATTGTATTATTTTATTATTCAAACTACTGGGTCAAAGTGACACAACGAATAGTGACAAAAGTCAGGATGAGAACATAGACCATAGACAGAGTGATAAATTTTATGGATACAAAATTAAAAAACCAAGAATAAGAGGTGACCTGAAACTAATAGGAAGCAAAATAGGCTTAGAGTAAAAAAGATTAGTCTTGTTCTCTACTATAATTCAAAATGAAAATGAGTTCTCTAAAAAAAAATAAGGAGGGTGGAGTGTCAAAAGGAAAAAAATGCATTTATAGGAATTTGAAAGATTATAAGAGAAAAATGATGAAACAAGGAAAGATTAGTTATCTTCCATAATCAAAATACATGTAAACAGAAAGAACAAGAAGAGATGCAGTGTGTAAAGGAATACACAATTTATGGAATTTTCAAAAAAGTTTTAATGACAACCTTGATGGAGACTTCGGAAATACCAACATAGACAAAATAGATCATTACAAATGGAATGATTAAATATCAAATATAATTAATGAGGGATAATTAAGTTCTGGCAACATAAATTTGGTGTAACTATTAAAATAACTGCTGTAAAAAATAAACTACTACAAGGAGTTCTCAGTCAAAAGCCGTGCAATAAATATTTACAACAAAATGGATGACGAAATCAGTTTTCATTCAAAAGAGTCATGGGTATTTAATAACTTTTTTTTTAGTGAAACAGGTGTTTAAATACTAGACAAAATAATCCTCAAAATAAAAATAAAAAAATACTAGACTATATTCTTAAAAAAAAAATTACTAGACTAATAAGTAAAGGGTAGTAATTCTTAGACCAGTTGGTTGGATGGTTACACCATCTTTATGTTTTCATGACTTAATTACCCTTCATTTCTTTTGCAAACACCGTTCATTAGTCATATGATATTTAATCATTCCATTTGCAATTATCTATTTTGGGCAAGTTCCGCATTTACGAAGTCTCCCCACAATTTTCTCCAATTTTTTTTTTTTTTATTCCGTTTTATTTCTTAAACCCCTCGCTCTCTCTCTTTAATGATATTATCATACTTCGTTGCCCTCATTCCCTTAACTTCCTATGTACTAAGAAATTACCTGTGATTATTTTTTAGCTTCTTATGAACTTTTTTTATTTGTGAAGAATAGCTTCTTATGATATTAGCATAAAAGGAATAATATGAAGGGAGAATAAACTTCATAATAGTTTTGAGACCAAACCAACATTAACAACTATAAATTTTATGGGTACAAAATTATAAAACCAAGAATAAGATGAAGAATAGTTTATCTAAAAATACAGAAGAAAAAAAAATAGGCTTAGCATAAAAAAAGATTAGTCTTCTTCTCTACTATAATTCAAAATGAAAATGTGTTCTCTCAAAAAAAATAAGGAGAATAAGGAAAAAAAATAAATTTATAGAAATTTGAAAGATTATAAGAGAAATCCGAAGAAACCACATATGTGAATAAGGAAAGATTAGTTATCTTCCATAATCAAACTACATGTAAACCGAAAGAACTAGAAGAGATGCAGTGTGAAAAGAAATACACAATTTATGGAATTTTTTGAAAATGTTTTAATGACAAGCTTGATGTAGATTTCGGAAATACGTAACAGATCATTGAAAATGAAATGATTAAATATCAAACATAACTAATGAGGGTAATTAAGTCATGACAATACAAATTTTGTGTAACCATCAAAATAACTGTTGTAAGAATCACTACCCGGTAGTGCTTCTTACACCACTTGTTCGGATGGTTACACAATATTTGTCTTGTCATGACTTAATTACCCTTCATTTTATTTTTGCAAACACCCTTCATTAGCATATGTGATATTTAATTATTCCATTTGCAATTATCTATTTGGGCAAGTTCCGCATTTATGAAGTCTCCCCACAATTTTCTCGAGAATTTTGGTTATTCCGTTTCATTTCTTAAACCCCTCGCTTTCTATGATATTTTCATACTTCGTTGTCCTCATTCTCTTAACTTCCTATGTACTAAGAATTTACCCGTGATTATTTTTTAGCTTCTTATGAACTTTTTTTCTTTGTGAGGAATAGCTTCTTATGATATTAGCATACAAGGAATAATATGAAAGGAGAATAAACTTCATAATTGTTTTCAGACAAAACCATTATTAACAACTATAAATTTTACGGGTACAAAATTATAAAACCAAGATTAAAATGAAGAATAGGTGACCTGAAAATACAGAAGAAAACAAAATAGGTTTAGAGTAAAAAATATTATTCTTCTTCTCTACTATAATTCAAAATGAAATGAGTTCTCTAAAAAAAAAGGGAGAATACGAACGCATGGAGTGTCAAGGGGAAAAAATGCATTTATAGAAATTTGAAATATTGTAAGAAAAATCCGAAGAAACCACATATGTGAATAAAGAAAGATTAGTTATCTTCCATAATCAAACTACGTGTAAACCGAAAGAACTAGAAGAGATTCAGTGTGAAAAGAAATACACAGTTTATGGAATTTTCTGAAAATGTTTTAATAACAAGCTTGATGGAGATTTCGAAAATACCAAACATAGACAAACAGATCATTGCAAATGGAATGATTAAATATCAAATAACTAATGAGGGGTAATTAAGTCATGACAACATAAATTTGATGTAACCATCAAAGTAATTGGTGTAAGAATCACTACCCTAAGTAAAATGGCTATGATTCATCTCATGAGGAGTTATCTTCAATTAATTGTCTTCATTGTAGCTTTTTACTCTTGGTCTATAAAAGCTTTTTGGGTCTTGGTCTATCTCAATCAAGAGCTTGAATAAGATCCAGCGAGCTTGTATCAAATCCAGCCATGGCAACTTCTTTTTTCATGTATTCCTTGGTTTTCCTATGCTTCATTCAGCTCCCAGTTCTATCTCTTTGCGTGGGTTTCACAGTTGATCTCTTTCACCGTGACTCCCCACTCTCCCCACTCTACGACGCATCTAAAACCATCTCTGACCGCGTTAAACGGGACATACATATCTCTAATTCCCGAGCAGCTTATTTTAGAGAGTTATCCTCAAAATCCAGTCAAAAGATTGAAGCCAAAGTGCTTCCTGGAGGTGGCGAATACATCATTGTTTCGTCCATTGGTTCCCCACCTACGCAGTTTCTTGGAGTGATTGATACTGGTAGCGACCTAACGTGGACACAGTGTGCGCCATGTGATGACTGCTTCTTTCAAAAGGCCCCTCTATTTGATCCGAAAACCTCATCCACATACAATTCCCAGGACTGCGCTGCTCCTCTATGCAAACTCGACCAGTCTATTTTGTTTTGTAATGATCGAACTCATCAGTGCTCCTACAAAGTATCATACGCCGACAATTCCTTTTCTCAAGGGAGTCTCGCTACTGAAACATTTACATTTGGGTCAACAACAGTACCCAAACTAGTTTTTGGGTGCGCGCAGGCTGCGCAAGGCACGTTCACAAACTTATCTACAGGTCTCATCGGACTTGGAGGCGGGAAAATATCCTTCGTGAGTCAAATGAAAGAAATGATCAACGGAAAATTCTCGTATTGTTTTGCGGACTCCAAATCAAATGCCACCGGCAAGATAAGCTTTGGTGACGAAGCAGAGGTGTTGGGGCCTGGGGTTCTTTCTACCCCGTTGGCACCAGGTAAAATCAGTACCTTCTATCCATTGACATTGAACAGCGTCCAAATAGGAAAAGAAAAGTTTCCATATCCTGAGTTGAGTGATGGAAATATTATCATTGATTCTGGAACGACTTTGACCTTTCTTCCTGGCACTATGGTTACCGGAATAGAAAAAGAGTTGAAAAAAGCCATCAACGGAACGCCGGTCCCTAGCCCTTTCGAAAATTTCAACTTATGTTATCATTCAGCTACTACTAAATTAGATGGGGGGCTTATAACATTTAAGTTCGACAGAGCTGATATAAAGATACCCCGATCTAGTGCATTTTTGGAGGTCGAGGACGGAGTTTCTTGTTTGGGAATTGTGCCGGAATTCGGGTCTGTGATATTCGGCAACAGGTTACAAGAGAATTTTAAGGTGGTTTATGATCTTGTTAAGAAGACTGTTTCGTTCAAACGAACAGATTGTTCCCAGCCGTAAACAGTGGACATTGATGGATGTTCTGTTATCTTACTTTGTCTCAATTATTACCCCCACGCCATTACTAAGTAATAATTTAATGAGCAAGTTTTTATTTCAATGACTACAGATGGATGGATGTTCTGTTATTATCCTTTTTCTCAATTATTACCCCCACGTCATTACTAGCAAAACCTGTGTGCAGGGCCGGATAAAGGATTTTGTGTTAGTGGGCGTTAAATTTTTTAAAAATAATATTTTGATGATTAAGTATAAATAGTGAGAATTATTGCTTGACTTCAGTGGGCTAAATTAAAATTATTGAACAAAATACAGAGTAAAATTGCATTTTTTTTTAATTGAGTAGGGGTTATAGCCCTACTCCTCCCTACATATGGAGGAAGAAGAGAAAGCTGTTAAGGAAGCTGAGAGGGTAGTTGAGTGGGCGAAGCAAGAATCAGCAAGAATGGATGTCTCTGCAATCAACCAAGTCCTCAAAGAAGAATACAGATGATACTGGTGATGATGTTTGGACCTGAGATCGATAAAGGGCCAAGATGGTATAAAAGAGAGTCTGGGGGTCTTATTACTAAAATTGAAAAACTTACAAGCTACTTTGTCATTAAAAATAGCTGGGTGTGTCTCTTGTAATTTTGGTATTTTGTTGTCTATTCACAGAGGGTTCTTCCTCATTCAGAAAGATCATGATTAATATGATGATGAATGGATTTCCTTTTGTTTAATCTTTCTCGCTCGCTTCCTTGTTTACTCTAACTCTTTCTCTGTATCTCTCTGCTTCATTTTTTGTAATCTAAAACTGTAACCCTAAATTTTCCATGGAAATGGGTAGTGGATTTACTGGTTTTGTTACCAATGCTTGATGAACCGGCTATCTATGTGTGTAGTTCCTCTCAAGGAAATATATTGAAATATATTTGTTGTGTTTTGTGCATTATCAAGTTGTTTTGTTGAACATTTTGAGCACATACTTCTTCCTTTCAAGTGTAGGGGGTCTCCTAATAACAAAAAAGAAGAAAATGTGCTCAAAATGTTAAATGGGCTTTGGATTGAGGATTAACTGGCCCATTCTTAATCAGTTTCAGCTAAGCTTCCCCTTGGCTAGGCTGCTGTTCCCAAATTAGCCATCTTAAAGAGTCATTTCTATATTGGAACTTTGGAAGGTTGAAGTATCTCTCTCACCCAGCAAGTTACCATTCTTATTTTTTGCCAATCCATGCTACAGTTGCCTTATTTTTACAACAAGCATCCCAATTTAACTTGGGCGTCTCTTCTCGAGGTCTAAACCTTCAAAATTAAAATTTTTACCTATAATTTTGTTACATTTTTCATTCAGTCTCACAAGAATTGCACCGCAGCTCCCACTCAACTTCGCAAAAAATTAATTTATACGTATTGCTTGAGTTTTCAAGTTTGACCCACGCTGAAACGAATTCTTGGATTCGCTCCTGAGTGGTGATTGCCTGTACAGTTTCGTTTTTAATTTCTACTTTAGCATCCCAGGAATTCTTCTAATTACTTTTGCTAGATCAACTCTATTGTGATAAGACCCATAAAAGCTCTAATGACTTTGTTCTTTTGGCACGGAACCCTCAGTCTCGGACCCACAGCTTCCCCCAAATTCCACCGCGGATACAATGTGATTAAGCTACATGTTTGCGGGTATAGATTTCGTGATTCTTTTAAAGAACAGACAACATACGCACATTTCATTTAGTTGGATGCTGGACTCCATTATTTTACTTGTGGGCGATATCAAGCTCTTTCTTTAGATCATGCTTCCATCCTAACGGACTGTACAAGCCTCATTATACATCTACAGGCCAAGATTTAATTACAGTGGAAGCTAAATTTTAAATATTAAATAAAATAAATATAAAACTTAAATTTTGTAAAGTTGAGAGGGGTTATAGTGCAATTTTTGTGAGCTTAAACAGAAAAACTGAACAAATAAAAGCAAACTTTCAATTCTTAAAAATTGAGTGGAGACTAACACTATGTTTGAGAATCAGGTGAGAAAAGAAATGATGAGAAACTTTAATTTATGTGAGAAAAGAAATGATAAGAAATGATTTAGATTTCTCACATGCTCGTTTGGATTACATAGCTGAGAAATGATAAGAAAATGTTATACTTTTCACCTCCTTTATTTGGTTAGCATATTAATGGAAAGGAAAAGAAACTATTTTAAAGATATTATCAAAATAACCTTCATTAACATTATGATAAGGCAATGTTTTATATTTTATATGGCTAATTCTGTCACAACGAAAATATTGACACTCGTCTACTTTCTTTTCTCACCAAATCTCATCACTTTTGGTGAGAAAGAAAAATTAGATTATGTGAGATTTCTTTTCTCATGCTTTCTCGCGAATTCTCATGGATTCTCACCTAAAAAATAATCCAAACACGAATGAGAAAATCTTCTCTCACCAATTCTTTTCCTTTCTCACCAAATCATGTAATCCAAACGTAGCGTAAAACTCCACATTTGTCTGTGTAGGTCTGCCCTTCACATGACTCCATAGGAGGGAGTCTATTGTGAGGATGCCCATCATATGGTTTTGAAACTTCTATACCAACAAGTCGCCACAGTGTACTCCTCTGTAAAATCAGGCAAAAAAGAAGTTCACTTTTGTTTTCTGCCGCAGCAAGCGTATCCACATTTTTATGTTTCGATCTTTTAACAAGCAGCACCAATGGCGGAGTTAGGACTTAGGGACAACCGAGGCAAAATTTGAAGTAGATTTAATAACAATGACACTAGGGCCAGGCATCGGAATCAACCGGAAATGCGAGAAAAATCATTGGACACTTTCTACTCTACATTCTTCAAGGGACAAATCTACCTCCCTAAACCAAAATCGTTCAAAGTCTCACCGTCCACATCTCTAATAGTCCTACCAAAACTGCGTTTCATATTTTATATATTGATACACGATCCTATTCTATGCCCGATCCCACCCGATTCTATAGGATTGCGATTTCCATACAATCCTGCACGGCCCTCTACCTCATCCTAACAACCATGCGAAAGATGCGCAAAATATACATAAACAGTGTGTTGCCGTATTATCCTAACTTAGATGAGTAGATACAAGCTTTTATGATTGCCTCGGGTTCGAATCCTCCCCTCCACCTGGCTAGCTAGTGTTCATACCTTTGTAAGAAAAAGATAAGATGATTGCCAGAAAACATTAATTAGTAATTAATTGATCGAAATTTGTTTAATTACAGATTTTTATGAACAATCTTGGGTCACACATGCATTTTAAGAAGAGCATCCAAAGATTGGTAGGTGCAGTGGAGCAGGAAACGAGCAAGTACTCTCTTTCTCTCGTCATGCATCACTTCAGCAACTCTCTCTCTCTCTCTCTCTCAACTTGCATGGAATGGAATGCAAAGTACACTTCACAAAATCACAATTCCTCCCCCACCCCAAAAAAGAATCTGATATCGTCACCCTGAAACAGACACCTCGGAGAGGAAGAAAGTCATACCTGTACTTTGATACTCTTATGCAAACCAAGTACTCAAATCCATTTCTTTATCCAACAGAGAATATCTACATCGTTTACTTTTCTTTTCCATTTTTTCCTTTTTTCTTTGTTAACAGATGAGAATGCTATAAGGGAAATGTTAAACGTCACCCTTTTTTTTCACCATTTAATTTCACAGCATATGTTGATGTTTTTTATTGGTGACGTGATTATTGAAATGTCTTAAAATAAATACTACCAGCAATTATATCTTAACACATAAGAGGTGAACTTGAAGGGTGAAGAAAAAAATAATAAAGCATAGCGGCCCTCATAACATAATATAACAGTCCAATTACTTGGATTTCACATTTTTGTGATTTGGGTCTAGGAAAAGCCGGGTCGTTTGGATTAAGTTAATTGTTTGGTGGCTTAGGCAGACCAGAGAACGGCCATTCTTTTTATTACTGTTGAGTCACCAAAATCCCAATCACTGTATTTGCCCAAAACTGGAAAAGTTTGCAAAACTCAGACACCAAAAAAAGTCTATTTACCCAAACAAGGCCAATTTCTGTATTCCCAATAATATCATAAACCTTCAATTGAACTCATACATTCATATCAGAGTAACAAGAATCCAGAAATTAAGTCAATTCAGGACACACTGGCGCCACGTAATTATTTAGGTCACATTACTAAGTATAAATCATTACTTCGCCTCAGGGATCTTGGTGATGTGAGTTTTATTTCTTTCATTCTCTTTTTTTTTTCGAGATGAGGAGAAATTGTGAATAATGGACTTGGACAAGTTGCACGAAACTTATCTTCTTAAAATTAGTTTAGTTTGATTATTGGATTTCAAACCTGCCCTCTTTGTCCCGTTGCAGAAATCCCACAGGTTGAAAACTCTAATTGGATTCAACTTCTTGGCAACAACCCGATTTCGTGCGGGCAATACATACATATTGTCTACTTCGAATTTGCTCTTCTACTTTTATGATGATGAAACAAAGAAATTTGTTAGGATATGTGATTAGGTAATGATTAGTAGGTAAACTTTTTGCATACCAAAATAAGGGATGGGACAACATTTATTGAAAAAAAATTACGTTATTCTCAAAAAAAAAAAAAAAAAAAAAAAAAAAAAAAAAAAAATTACGTAATCTTTGCAATTTTGGCAAAATAGAAAGATCAAAGTAAAATAAACCTACACCGTCTCAAAATTAGTGTTTTACTTTGACTCTGTACTATCAAAACTACGGCTTGTTTCACATGAATGTGCTCACCACTGGCTGCTAACAAATCGAGTGTACGTCAAAAGAGCCACACGTGAGGGGACCTGTGAGATGCCCCCCTTAAACACTTGAAAAAGAAACTTCAACTAATAAATTCTAAGGGCTACTCTCTCCCCTCATTGCCAAGATTTTGAGATGATGGAACTCACTCCATAGACTTTTACGGTGTGAAAAATGTTTAATTTTGTTGCCACTAATAATTTTCAAGTAGAATCCTAATGAAAATAACATCTTTATGAATTCCAAATTAAGAATACATTAGTAGTAGTACTCAGCATCACTAAACTAACTTCTATTCTATGAAGGTTGATTAGTCAACAAAATGTTGTACCATCCAGCGAACAGCTGTAGGTCTATATGCTCAGAAAACATTAAGCTGACCTTTTGGTGCAACAACAAGGATTAATATTCCACCCATTTATGATATCCCAACACGCAAAATGACAAGAAACTTGAAGTTCTGTCAAACTTTCACCTTCCTGAATACACCATCAAACTCATACGCTTGCCACATATTGCATTACCGCGACCGGAAGGATAAAAATTACAATTCAGCTAAACAAACGCATAGTTTTATCAATTTGGTAAAGGACCATATCGTCTCTCCCGTTTCTCCTAATCATAAATCATAATGCACTCATCCCTCTGGCAAGCTAACTGTTCATTTCTTGTGACGTGGTAGTTCAGTACTGCTGCACAATCGCTATTGACTGATACCAAAACATGTTATGCAATATACAGTTTTATTGCACGATTTCTCTATGAAGGATTGTTTGTGACTGTTGGTGATGTTTCGATGAGTTGTTAATGGAGGGCCTTATCTCCGCATAATCAAGTTTGACATTCTTGTCTTGGCCGGTTTGTCTGTTTAGTGAAGTTATATATTATCCTAAATACAAAGGCTAATGGTTTGGTTAGGTAATGAGACATTTTTTGATAAAAAAAAAAATATACAACTTTAACCCAAGCAGAAAAGGCATCGACAAGGAATTGAATAACATATTGCATGACACGGTCAGTAGCTTGGGCTGGTCCAAAATGCGTACCTAACTCATAAAATATAAATCTCGGCTTTGTAGGGCATGCATTCTCAAGTCTTTAGATGTTTGCTTAGAAATCTCGATTTACAAACATTTGGGGAACCTGTTCTACTCAGCTGCGAGCATGTCTACCCGAGTTTTATCATATTGTTTTAATTCTCTGGTGTGGTTTGCAGGCTATTACACTAGAGCAGAATTTACCAAACATGCTCCCGAAAGGTAGCTATTGCAGATTACCACGTCATTAAAGAAAAATAAACCAACTACGAACCCAAAGCTATGACTAACAAATGCTTCCCTCAGCTCATAAATCTTTTCCCACTAGCAATCGAACTAACAGTTGTCATCATAGTTATTAAACTCGACCCGGGACCATAAGCGGTCTGGGTCATTACCCGGTTCCCATATGCCAGTGACCCGGCCAAATCCGGTCAAACCCGGCGGGTTTGTGATCAACCCGGTGACCCGGTCCGGGTTAACGGGGTTGAACCGGTCTGACATTCAGACATTTTAAGCATTAACAAAAATATTGAAATGTCTGTCTAAACAATTTATATAATTGTTTTGTGATTTCATTCGTAATAATTTTAATAAAATGTTAGAACAATACATAAAATTAATAATTTGAGCTATTATATGTCACATATTAATACATTTCACTATAAATATGTAATATAATATATGATTAATAAGTTGTTAATGACCCACCGGTCCGACCAGTGACCCACCGGTTGGATCGGTGACCCAGTGATTTACCTGGTCAACCAGACGTCCGGGTTTTAATCGCACAGTCATAATAACTATGGTTGTCATCCAATCGAACAGTCAATAGGTCCTTCTTCAAAACAGACATAAAATCTCGGAATATATTTAGCTTATGAAAGTAATAAGCATCTACCATTGATATCCAAAGGTTCAGTCTCCTAATTTTACCCTTGCAGAGGTCATTACTTCATGGTTTAGACTAGAATGGAGCAGTTGAACAGAAAATACCCAGAGAATAATTTTGCTTCCAAACTAAGACTATTAACGTACAAAAATGTACCCTATATATCCTTTCATCCCCAACCTCAAGTGTGCTTTTTCTTAAAAAAGAAAAGAAAGAAAAAAGGTCCCCAATTGTTCCAAAGGGTGACATATGGCCCATTCAAATACAATATAGACAGCCCTTGTGCATGAAGACATGAGGGTAGACAAATCAAGAAGCAAATAATCCCCAAATCAATAAAGATTATAACAAAACACCCCAGTTTAGTAGAGTGGTTGGAGAGCAGTTAAAGAAAGAATGTCCTTTCTCTCCCCCTTCCTCTCTATAATTATTATAGAGATAACAAAGCTGCTGCAGGTAACCTCATAATCTCTCATGGGTCTCTCAGTTTCCCCAACCTCTCCAAGTACTCCTGCAACAACAATGAAGAACTCCAAGCCATGGAAACCCTTCACAGCAAACTGCTGCTCAGCTGAAGACCAGACAATCTTCGGCAACTTCAGCCGATGCAGAACCTCAAAGTCAGATTTCTCCAAAAACATAGCCCCATTACCGTCATTCAGACGACTATCATTCTCTGATCTTAGCAACTCTTCATCCACTCGCATCACTGAAGACCTCGTGCAGTCTTTTGGTCCTGACATGTATGACTTTCAGATGAGTGAGTTACGTGCACTTACACAGAATTTCTCAAGCAATTACCTATTGGGAGAAGGTGGTTTTGGGAAGGTGTACAAAGGGTATCTTGATGATAGTTTGAGGCAAGGGTTGAAGGCTCAGCCTGTTGCTGTTAAGCTTCTTGACATTGAAGGCTTGCAGGGGCATCGTGAATGGCTGGTAAGATTTAACACCAACTATTTGGTTTTGCTCTGGCCCAAATTTGGTTCAAGTGATTCTATTGTGATTTCTGTTTCAAGTGATATATCTTCATAACATTCATTATTACCGCAGTTTACTCTATAAATAACCACATAAAAGAACCGGGAAAACTTTTCCAGATAATATATAAAATAAAGAAATGCTCTGCGTATCAGCTCATCAACAACTGCTTATTGCTATCTTTATGTTTTTACTACGGCGCTTGTGGGGGGGAATATAAGTTCAAAGATGAATGAGTTGAATTATTGAAGATGGATAAATTTCTTCTTTACTTTCTGTTTTTGTTGGTATTTTGGTGTACAATTATTAAAGAAGCAAATAGTCTAACAAAGTTACTTTAGTCAACAAGGACCAACAAAGTATCAGACCAGCCACCAACTCTATCTAAAACCATGCTGACACAATTTTTCTAGTACTTGATCAAGTGACAAATCAAACATATTATGCACAAAACGTCACTCATCAAACCTAATGGAATATTTTAACAAAAATAAGGGAAAACTTAGTTTAGACTTTAGACCGATAAACTATATCTTCAAGAATGCAATTTATGAATTTTATTTTCATAATTTTTTTTTTGTATTAAACAAGCTTTCAGACCCCAGCTGTACAAGTCAATACTGTAATTATAGACTACTCATCACTCTTGAAAATACTACAATTGTTTGGGATTGACCATATAGCATCACTAACAGTCTTTCAAGCTTACTCTTCGTTGAGGAAGAAACCCGAGCAAATTAAGTATGGCTTACCAAGTTGTGCATTATACTAAAACTAATCTGGACAAAAAACTATTTTCTTTCTCTAGGCGGAAGTAATATTTCTAGGACAGCTTAGGCACCCGAACCTGGTGAAGCTGATCGGCTACTGCTGTGAAGATGAACAGAGGCTCCTCGTTTACGAGTTCATGCCACGTGGAAGCCTGGAAAACCATCTGTTCAAGAGTAAGTAATCTCCTTAACACGCATAAGTTGTTTGCAATCTAATAACTTTCTTGATACAAAGATACTAACAAGCAAAAATGAACCATTATTGCATTACAGGGATTTCTGTCTCTGTGTCATGGGGAACTAGGTTGAAGATAGCTATAGGTGCAGCCAAAGGCCTAGCATTCCTACATGGTGCTGAGAAGCCTGTAATATACAGGGACTTCAAAACATCCAACATTTTGGTGGATTCAGTACGCTTTTCCAATCCTTGTACTAAGTTATGTATTTGTTAGTCATTTTACTAGTTATTACACACATTAATATTCTCTGTGTGACAGGACTTCAATGCGAAATTATCCGACTTCGGGCTTGCAAAAATGGGACCTGAAGGATCGAAGTCTCACGTAACAACTCGAGTTATGGGTACCTATGGATATGCTGCTCCTGAATATATTAGTACAGGTAACAAATATTTCAAGCCTAAACCACAAAAGCACAAGGAAAAAGAGTGACATTTGTAATGAGTAATTTGATCAAACGGTAGCCTAAACCAAGGGCGGATCTACACTTAAAGTTACGGGGGCTATAGCCCCCACTCAACTTGGACGAAATTGCATCTTTACCCATATTTTGTCTATTAAATGCAATTTAGCCCCCTCTGAAATTAAAAAAATAACCCTTATTACATGTATTTTTTCATTAACATTTTATGTTTTAAAAGTTTAGTCCCCATTGGAGAAAAATCCTCGATCCACCCCTGGTCTGAACGCTAGATATTAAAATCTGATGCAGGGCATTTAACGACAAGGAGTGATATTTATAGCTTTGGAGTCGTCCTACTTGAGCTATTAACAGGAAGAAGAGCGATTGATAAATCAAGGGCCAAGACTGAGCAAAACCTCGTTGACTGGTCAAAACCCTACTTAACTAGTAGCCGGAGGTTGCGTTGCATCATGGACCCTAGGCTCGGCGGGCAGTATTCAATTAAAGGAGCAAAGGAAATGGCTCTTCTTTCATTACAATGTGTGAGCTTGAATCCTAAAGACAGGCCAAGAATGCCATCTATCATTGAGACACTTGAAGGCCTACAAGCACTAAGGGACATGGCGATCACTGGTGGCCAATGGCCAGCTTCACCCAAGTCAGGCCGCAATACGGCCGGAAGGAGAGAAAATGGAGGCAGGATAAACTGGAGGCGCCCTCAAGCTGCTGCAAACACAAAATCCTAGTTCTCCTATTCAACAAAAACCCTCTGAAGTCTAGAAAAGAAGGATCAGTGAGATAAGAAGTGATCTTTTGTTGGAGAAAACTGGATCTCAATGATGGCTAATATTGTAAATAATGTGTCGGGATGTTCTATATATATTTTCAAATAGATGAAGGATTTGAACCATAAAAGTCCACATGCTACATATAATTAACAAAAAGCCTACATGATACTACTCTAAGAAATGTGTGGGTGCAGAGTAAAAAACACTTGCTTGTGGCCATTAACAGATTCTGATAAAAGCATTCACCAGTAATTACAAGGAAAATATATAACCCTCTAGAGAACTAGCACTCAATGTTTTGTTGAGATCAGATATGATGCAATTCAGAAACAAGATAGAGACAGGAAAAAAAAAAACATCAATAATTCTGATTGCATATTTCGAGTAGTGCAACCATACCTCTAAAATTTAAACCCGGAGTGGATGGCAACAACTCCTCCTACTAGATTTTCGTATTCAACCTTCTGAAACCCGGCATCTGCAATCATTGAAGCAAATTTCTCCTGCATATAGCAACCGCATAAGTACAAGTTAGTTTATTTCCAATTGTGATCACATTAATCGTAGAACCAATGAGTAATACCATAGTCTGAAAAAGAATAAAGCAACCTGCTAAGATACTCAAAGAGTCTGATGGGTATATACCCAAGGGTATCAACTGGCTGAGTCATGTAAGAACTAAGAACTAGGATCAGAGAAAGGAAGACCAGTTAGACCCTAACTGATATTTCATTAACAGGATCAACCCTATCTGCCCTCAACAGGAGTGACAAGAAATCAAGGTGTGGGTTATGGAAACAGTATCCCACTTGCTCATCTACCACTACTGTACTTCGCTCTTACAGATACATAAGCAATAGTGTGTTAATTATATTGATGTACCAACCAATCTTTCGACTATGTTGAGTCTATAAGATACAAGGCTCTAGACAATATATGGCTTCATAATGTAGCATTTCTCTAATAGAAATAACGACTTTAAGGATTAAACATCCCGAATCTTCATTTCCATTTTTGTCATCGCAAGAATCTACTGTATTCTGGGGGAAGGGAAATGGAATGGCATGATCCAGACCTCTGACCTTGGCGACTGAATTTATAACGCCAAACCAATTGATCTAACATCTCCAATTACTAGACCGAAGAATGGAAACAGAAAGGAGAAAGTAAAAAAGGGTTGATGATTTAAATCCATTTAAGCAACTCCAAGGATAACCACCTGAGGGGGAAAGCGCCTAATGCTCTCGACTAAATATTGATAAGAATCTCGATCGCCTGCAATCAGCTCTCCAAGTACTGGAATGACCGAGAATGAGTAGTAATCGTACCTGCAGGGAGTTAGGTAGCAGCATATGAGTGTTAACTATAAAGCAAATGATATAGACCATAAAATTAAACAAGCCCCGTCGGCAGGAAAACCAGTGAACCCATATGAACGTGAGAATATATGCTTTAACGTCACAAGCAAAATATTGTGGAATTTTTTCTTACATAAACGATGCATGAAAGGGTTCCAGTATCATGCCCCCAAGAAGACGGGAAAGTGTTTGAGCCAACAAGTGTTAGAGATACTCACAACTGCTTAAAACCTGGAACATCGACATGGCTCAGTTCGAGGCAAAGGAATCTTCCTCCATGTTTAAGTACCCTAAGGCAGAAAAGACAAATCAATATAGAGAATCACCAATAGAAGTAAATGCAAATAGCAATAAAGATCCATACACATAATTCTTGAAGGAAAAAGGAGTATTAACATTGTGTTGTTTTTTTTTTTCCTTTTGAGAAAGATATTAACATTGTTCAAATATATGAAAATGAAGAAAGCGGTTTATGTGTGCTGCACTTAGGTAGTAGAAAGACAGCACGGGCAAGCTTCATGAATGTCGTAATACTGTTCCAGACAAAGAACAGGTAACATTTCACAACTGATCCAGACAAAAAATGTGATTAATAATTTGAAAGAAATGCTTTCTGGTCTGATTGATTTAAGAGTTCAAAATGTGACAAGTGAGTGATTAAAGGTTATAAAACCTTAGAAGATAAGTTTTCAGTTTGTATTAAACATTGCCTTCCTCTGTTATTAAGCATCCTTGGGGCCTATACTGCGGTTTCCTTTCAAGAGAAGAAATTACCAAGTACAAAAAATTGGAATCCATGAAGTGATATTTCCAATCAAATACAGAATAGAGACAGAATAGCACAAGATTTGCATCATAAAGTAGGCAAAACAAGCTGGTATGTATGGTCTTGTCACATCTTCATAAGATTCACTAATAGAGTTCATAGGGATTATTAGGTACTTCATTTCATCACAAGCTTGGAACTTATACAAGCTTGTTTAAGGGAAAAATTTTATGTGGTAATGAGTACGAGGTCTATATTTTAATTTTCCGTTTAGTTGTGCACAAGTAGATAAGCGTACCATTCCGGACTAACCTGCCATTTCAAAGAACCTAAAATGATATAAGCAATTTCATCTCCCTCTTCATAGACAAAGAATCTAACAACTACACTGATTAATTTTGGTAGCCCGTGAAAACAGAAACATTATAGTTATACTGTTTTCTTGACAAAGGAACTTTTTTTTTTATTCGAAGTATCCCTTCAACAACTTCAAATATCAGCAACTGCTCCCCTTACCTCCATAACAAACTTTAGCAGGTTTTATATTAGTTAAAATATTATTTTAAGTGATTGATTTTTTAATCTCCGTCCCACAAAGATTGTCCACTTTTCTATTTTGGGATGTCCCTATGTGAATTTCACTTTCCTTTTTCATTTTTTAAATTGCATAGATTGACAATAATGTCCAAGAACAATCAATTATAGTAGTGCTGGGAGTAGAGACATAAGGGGCAATTGTGTCAATATCATCACAAAGCCCAATCATTTTTTTTTTTGATGCATGCCCCTTTAAAGGTTGGAGTTTCAAAAAGAGGGCAATTTTTCTGGGACAACGGGAGTAGTTTCCTGAGTAGACAGTAAAATCATATAGGCAAATACCTAAATGGCAGGTTAAACAACTGCTACTACATGAGAAGCAAGTCTAGTGACTCCCTGTCACATACTCACATCAAGTACAAGATAACCGTCGTGCAACCAGAAGTTTGCAGGTTGTCCCAAATCTAAATTCATTATACTTATCCATGAGATGCCACTACATGCAACGACCAGGTCACTAAACTTATGTTAATGACAATATATAAACAAACTAGTAAATTACCTATAAGCTTCAGCAAGAACATTCTCTATGTGTGTGACATTCCTTATTCCGAAAGCAATTGTGTAACCATCCATTGAATTGTCTTCAAAACTCAAAGCTTCTGCATCTCCTTCCACCCATATGAGGGACTGTCCAAGACCTAAAACACGACAGAGAAAAGGACATCATTCAAAACAAAGGTGCAGAGAAAGTTTAATCCTTTTCCTCTATAAAATATAGTTCAAATATTCCAAGCCAGGTTTATATCCATAACTTGCCTCTTTCTTGGGCCCGCTTTTTACCAACATTCAGCATATTCGGGTTGATATCACACACGTATATCTGGGTTTCTTCATGAATATTGTCTTTATCATCTTCTTGCAACGCTCGTCGGTCTACGCGGTTAAGAGTTTCTAGGATCCTGAAAGCAACGTCTCCTGTAAAATTCAATCATTTTCACGCAATCAAGGAAGTGAACTGGTAAGTTGGGAGGAAAACAGTCAAAGTAGTCTGCGCCGGAATGACAATTCAAAACAACTTGGTTTAAGAAAATAAGACAAAGGACATTTAGTAAATCTGTCAAGTACAAAAAACTCCTAAAATACTGCAGATAGTCAAATGAGATTTATTTTGCGACAGAGGGAGTATGTCCCAAGAAAGGAAGTGGTTTTGTGCATATCCTGCTGTACACATTTTTCCTGACAAGTCATTTGGCTACTACCACGGCTTGTGATCTAAACTAACACGGGCACCATTATTCCTTTCAACTCAGTTTGATTGTCAAATTAAGTCAGCAGAACAAATCAGAAATATGCAAAGCCTCTCCATTAAACATATTTTGTGTTAATCCTAGCTTAAAAAGTATGAAATAAACCACAAAAATGAAGTGGCAATTTAAGCAAAATTCATTGCTCGTCTATTAGAGGGTCCAAAGATAGTGAATCTCTCCATTGAGGAACATTCTACGTTGTCTGTTCTTATTCCTTGTAAATGGTCTCAACTATAATCGATTTCCGGTATTGCCCCTAGAAAATAGGTGTCGGACAATACATATATGGAAAGTTTTAGAAACATCATTTCTAATATTCAGAAATAGGTGTGATAACTAGCATTTGGCCGGTCCAATGCACGTTATATGGTTATGACTTATACAAATATTATAGTATTTATTCTATGCAATGACTATTCAGAATTGAAATACAAATAGTTTAATGTTTAGGCAGGGTTTCAAATAAAGGCCGTTACCGTTACGTTACGGCCGATATTTAACTGAAAAGGTAGTGGTCGAGTCCGATACACCCGAAACGGTTCACGTGAATCATATTCACAAGTGACAGTCGATACGCACCGATATCCTCATGTAACGGCCGATACGCACCGATATCCTGGCGATGCACCCAATACGCTGTATCCTCATTATATTAATTTGTTATATAATGAAGTGTACAATGTTTAATTGTCTAAAAACTAGTTAGGCATGGCCTAAAGAACTAGTACATGACTATAAATATATTAGATATACAAAACATTCTCTTGAAAATACTTTTTGCATCTTTTGACGATTATTTAACATTCACGCGTTCGGTTCCAGATTCCCGTTACAGTTTCTGTGATACGGACCAATTCCGTTACCCGCGACCGGAACCGATACGTCGGCCGATACCGTTATTTAAAACCATGAGTTTAGGTGAAAGATAAAATTATTTTAGTATCATGACAACAGATTTAGGAAAAAAGTGTTACCAGCCACATCAATTACTTTTTGTATAAGAAAGAAAGAAAACTCAATTTTGATTCAAATTGAGATTTCGATTCAAGATTTGAACACTGTGAATCAGACAACTACCAACCTATGTCTCATTCATCTCCCTCTTCTACCTATTTCAGTCTTTTACGCTAAAAGAAAATAAGAAATGTGTAATGTGCTGATTGGAAAGCTTACCTGTACCACCAGCCACATCAAGATGCTTCATCCCAGGAAAAGGATTTAATTTTGAAACTAACCTGAGAAGATTGAGCAATACAACATGCAGCATAAGATAGAAGATCACATGCTTAGTATAAAGATAAAAAGAAAGAACACCACAAAGTTTGACCTCTCTTTCCACAATCTATGCAATCCAGCACTCATCATATCATTCATGAGGTCATAGTTGGAAGCAACCTTGCTGAAGACATTGCCTACCATTTGGCTTTTTTCTTCTTCCCGTACTTCTTTAAAACCTGAAAGTATAATGACGCATATCACCCTCCAAATTAAATATATGCCAAACAGGATGCTTCAAGGAAAGCACATCTAAAAAAATACTTTATTGGACCGAAGAAAAAAAAAATAATCCATAATAATAATACAAACATAAAAGTACATAATCCACCTAAGAAAATGTACGACACAGTTTTTGATGCCTCTGGGCAGTATGGTCAAACTGAGAATCGAAACACACCGAATTGCAAGCCATAAATAGTCTGCGGTATGCCACATAATAGGAACCATGTTGAACAAAATGACTAACTTGCATATGACAAGTATGGGAACTGAACATCAACTTTCAATGGATCACCCCCAAAAGGTTACTTTTCTTTACGTGGTAAGTCGAAAAGAGTAGTTGCAAAGAGAAACGGTTTTTAGTCAAGCTGGAGAAGAATGGAAGGCACTATTTTAGCTCTTTTGTCGTGCAATATAGTAAGACACTGTATCAAGAATACATAATGTGTAGGGGTCCTTGTGTGGATATGGTAGAGTAGGTCACAGTGCTGTGTAGACATGTCATAAAATGCACTTATCTTATCAGCTTTTATTCGAAGTGCCAACTCTTCTAGATGCACGGGCATATACTTGCGTTCCACTTTTCGCCAATGTCTTGCTCCATCCCAAAGCGCCTCTTGCTCTCAAATTTCCCTTCTTTTGCAGTATTACAGAAAACGTGTGTGGTACAGAGAGAAGCCAGACTTTTGACTAGAAAAGAATGATTTTCTTTCCTCTGTGGTCTTATTTCTCTCTATTCGACTCAACATGACTACAGCAGAAAATTAACACTACGAAAAAACCATTATATGTGGTACTGTCAGACCCACTAGAAGTCCACCTAGGCTTCCAGCAATTAATTAGGTAATAACTACCAGTCTATTGTGATTGTTAGTTGATTAGTACTATAATGGTAATCTGTCAAGCTGTTATACACTTGTACATTTCATGCTTATTCTCCAACTACTATAATGCATGTATATATGTAGCACACGTGCGGGTGTGATACGGGTGCGGGAACTGAGTGCGGGTGCGGCAAATTTCCAAAAATCAAGGGTGCGGGTGCGCGGGGTTATTTATATTTTTATTTTATATTATTTGTGATACCTTTATACCAATATAAATAAAAACAATATAGTAATCCAAATTATAATCAAACAGAAATTCATACACACATTTAAAGATGCATAGTGACTATATCAACAATAATCTCTTCCTGTCATTGTTCGTAGCTATGGAGAGACGAGTAATCTAACGGTTAAAATGTTCACATAGATGGACGTTTTCTTGGTTAAATTGTGGTTGTACTTCAGAAGGCCTCTCAACTAAAGCTTTCAAAATAACCATGCCTTATCCTCAAAGCACCCGCGAAGCACCCAAGCACCCGGTGCAGGTGCGCGACCTCCCCGACGCACCCGTGCAACATAGCATGTATATATCTAATCTTGGGATTCCAACTTTCTGTGGACATACATTTATGCAAAATTCTTGCTTAGGAATGTTATTTAAAAAAGGCTTAATTGCTGATTGCATACCCCAAGTATAGCGAAATTGGCTAATTGCAACCTGCAGTCCTAAAATTAGCTGATTGCAACCCCCATTTGCAATACTACTTGCTTATTGAAACTGGGAAGATTTTCGTCAAAACGCCGTTACATGTTTGAAGGGCATAATCGTCATTTAAAAATCATGCTATTACAAAAAGAAAAAAACAAAGATAATTGAGAGGAAGAAAACCTCTTGCTTCTCTGCCTCTCTGCTTTCCACTCGTCTGGGTTGGAGCATCCACCGTCACCAAGGCAGACCAGAACTCGTCACCTCAGCCGCTACTCTCCGCCATAGAAACCGGCGACACACCCACCCACCCACCTCGAATCAATGACTTCAAACTATCTGAAATCTACCCAAATAAATCAAACCCAGAACAAACTCCAACCTCTTAAGGACAGAGAACAATACCCTGATGTCAAATCGTCAATACCATCTTCATCGTGAGCCTGATTCTGAGATTTCCCACCACGGCCATCGCCTTTATTCTTCTGCTTTTTCTGGTTTCATTCTCTCTTGAAGGAGAAGACCCAGAACCCAAATTGGTCTTCTTGAACAGCCTCCGAATCGAGCGGAGCAGAGAGAGAAACGACATGAACTCAAAGAAGGTTAAAATAGGTTTGGGAAGAGTAGACTTTGGAGGCCAAGATGGATAAATGGGTTGGAGCTTAGTTGGCTCTTCAATTCAAAACGCTTCTCTCTCCTTCCCTTCCTGCGATTTTTTAGAAACTTCTTCAATTACAGTGTTGGATTGGCGGCGAGTTTTATTGGAGGTGTGGGTTTGATTATCTGGTAGTGATTTAGGGGTTTGCTGAAGATTTTCTATTCGGGTGGATTTTGAGGAGGTTCCCGATTTTTGGGTTTGTATTGGATTGGTTGGATATTTTGGAGTTGTTAGTTGGGTTCGAGGATGTTGAAGATGGTGACCGGAATCTGGGTTTGTGGTGGAGGATATGGTGGCGATGGGGCGGAGATGGTGGTTATACTCATAGTATTCTTATTAGTATGAAGTTCGACAATTTTATCCTTACAAAATGGCCTTGTTTGGGAATGTTGGATTATTGGATTAATTAATTAAATTTTGATAATTAATCTGACCCGTTTGGCAAAGATGGATAGATTATATGATTTTTGGAATTACCCGGATCCGGGTACTTTATAATCCGGATCCGGATATTTTTTTTTTTAAAAAAATATTCCCAACCACGTGAACAAATCTGGGTTTAGACTAACCGGATCCGGTTATGACCCAACCGGATCCGGGTTGACATAGACTAACAAACCACAAATGGACACATGTGCTAAAAAACACTATCTGAGATCTTTTTTTGTCGACCGGATCCGGGTCAGCCCCATCCGGATCCGGGTCGGGCCCATCCGGGACCGGGTCGGGCACAACCGGATCCGGGTCGGAACCCGCGAAATCTACATTTTACCTCCAGATTTTTGATAATTAATTAATCCATAATTAATCCTTTCCAAACGAGCCCAATAAGACATACATGTCAACTAACAGAATATTCCGTAATGGGACTAACGGATTTTTTTCCCAGTTTCAATAAGCTAGTAGTATTGCAAATGGGGCTTGCAGTCAGCTAGTTTTAGAACTGGGGATTGCAATCAGCCAATTTCGCTATACTGCGGGTATGCAATCAGCAATTAAGCCTTTAAAAAATCCCAGTTACTCCTTCACTTTCTGAGAACTATTACAGATTCGTGTAGGTATTGTTGGAAATCATATAAAAGCTGAAGAAATCTCAGTTGCTTTATCAATTTTATATTCTTCGTTGAGCGAGGCACGTGTATCCTTGGTTCCAGCACTTTTTATTTGCAAAATAAGGACTCCGTTGCTGATCTCTTTCTGTGTGTGGTGTGCAGCTCATGAAAGGATCTTGACAATTCACAACTTGGTTTAATGTCATCAAGTGCTAGTTAGTTGGTGATGTTTGTGCAAGCCAAGTTCAGAATCGATCAACCAGCTTTTGCTTCATTGACTTTTGTCATTGGTTATGCTGCTCCTGCCAAATTTTGATGTTCTTGATTGCTTGAGGTGGTGTACACGGACAGAGAGGCAAAAGGCTTGGTGATTGGCTCTGTTGGTTGTTGCGTTGATCATTTGAAGGGTGCGTAGCAAACAGACCTTTGATGGGGTTCGAATGTCTGATACTTTCAAAAGTGGTCATATCCTTCAGTTGCAGCTAGAGTGGCTGATGAAGAATCAATTAAGGAGAAATTAACTGAAAGTTGGGGCAATGATTATCTCAATAAGGAATTGAATAAGAAGTCAAAAGTCTTGATTGATTTTTGATTTATCATCATTAATACTGAATTCCAGGATTAGTTGTTTCCTTTTAGAAGTGGTTTAGTTTTCCTATAAATAAGTCCCCCTTCTCCCATTGTAAGGCAGCCTTGATTCTATGAATAAAAGTTTTTGAATTATTGAGATATTGAGCTGTGATTGCTCATAGTTACGAATCATTGGTGATTCGATTTCTAGTCATTTGTGTTCCCGGTGCGTTCTGCATCATTTGGTATCAGAGCCCAACTCCGATCCACCACCGTCCGTCTCCGCCTTTAGTCACAGCGGCCTCTGCCTCATCGACACTGTCGCTGCCTCATTGTTTCTTCCGCCTCCCTTACAGCCCAGACTCGCGGACGTTCCCATCACCGACATCAGAGAATATTCAGCCCAGACGAAGCTCAGACCAGAACCAACCGAATCCGGACTCCGAGTCCCGCCGCCACTGCTGCTGCTGCACCGACGCCGAAGTCAGAATTCGTCTGCTCACCAGGATCTGACCAGAAGCCTCGGGGGCAACTATCAACGCACAAGAAGAAGTTGAAGGACGAAGCGAAAGGAAAGCGAAAGGGGAAAAGAGGAGAAGAGAATAAGCAGAAGACAAAGAGGACGAAGAAGAGAAGCAGACAAGAAAAAAAGGTAAGACTGGTCCAACAACCGATCACCATCACAGTTGCTGCTCTCTACCCCACAACTCTATCGCCAGATCAACCTACACCTTCGTCCTCACAATCACTGCAGACCGAGAACAAGAAGAATCAGGGCACGAGGAAGAAAGAGAGAAGAAACAGAAGACCAAGAACTCGCAGAGCAGGCATGCGCTTCAATCTTGCTACATAGAAAGGCCACTGACCCGCTGAGACAACCTCCTGAAGATCTCGCGCAAGATCCAAGGAGTGCACCGCCAAATTGCAGGAGAACCTAGCCGATCAACGTGTAGTCCCCACTCTCGAAGCAATTCTCTTGTTACTGGAGAAGAAAATAAAGAGGGAAGTCAAGTTCACCCTTCAAACCCTTAACCCGTACTTTCCCTTTTAACCCACCTCCCATCAGCTTTATTGGTCCGTATATTCCTAGTTTCAGCAGCCGTCCAATATTAACCGCCCACGAATTCATCACTTGAAGAAGTCCACAGAACTTTCAAGTCTAACCTACTCACTTTGAGCCTACAACTCTTCATGCGAGATTTTCAAGAACGAATCAAGGAAGTATGTTCAACTTACGACCTAGTTGGTTGAAACTACAACCAAGTTGGCTCAAAGGAAAGGACATTCCCGAGCAACTGGAAGATGTTGTAAGCAAACTCGTGCACCTACCATCATCAACTCATGAAGTTCTTCTTATACTTGATCGAGTTGAATATTTGTTGAGCAATGTTGAGCAATCCCCGCCAGATGCATTGCAGGGGGTTCTCCCCACATACGCGAAATTGTTGATTCAGAAAGATCTCTTGGAACATCCGAACAACGATGTGAGGATTGCGGTGATTACTTGTATTTGCGAATTGACAAGAATTACAGCCCCAATTCTACCTTATGAGGATGAACAAATGAAGGAGATTTTTGAGCTCATCGTGTTTTCTTTGGGGAGTTTATCGAATCCTTCAAATTGTTCATACACAAAAGCAGTCAATATTCTCAATATTGTTGCTGGTTGTAGGGTATTTGTGTTGATGCTCGATCTCGAGTGCGATGATCTGATCCATGTTATGTTTCGCTTATTTCTCACCACCATCACATTCGGACATCCCCCATCAGTGTTTGAAGATATGGAGAGTATCATGAGTATTTTACTCGATGAAAGTGATGCCATTTTAGCAGAGTCCATTTATCCACTCTTTGAATGTTTAGCAGATTGTTCAGAAGTTACAGAAATAGGCAGACAATTAGTGAAGAAAGTCCTGCATAAGTGTTCAACAAAACATGAACATATTCTGACAAAGTTTGAGATTAAGACCTTCAAAGAGGACCAAGGAGAAGACTACGTTCAGACTTATCCTACAACTATAGAATCAGAACTCGGTTATGACACTCAGCTAAGTCAAGGATTTCAGCTTCCTAGTTGGATAGACAAGCCTATTGTGACTATGTGGAAATGGAGTTCCGTTTCTATCCAAATCAGCAAGTACGCCATGCTAAGGCCCACAAAGCTCGAGAATACAACCATTGCACTTATTGATGGTAGCCTTTCTAAGCCATTCGCCTTGTACCATATTGACTGTCTTCTTAGTACTTTCAAGACAAGCAACTCGAGACTTGACATTGACTTGAAACAGGGAGACAAAAAGCACTATGTTGGCATCTACTTTGCTCCCGACTATGGGTTTGCTGGCTGCTCTATCAAGTACGAAGATATGATTTGTTCTCGTACAACTTGGAAGGTTCAGGATTTTACACCAATCTTGTTACATGGTGAAAGAAAAACTACTTGTGGATTCGCGACATCTCAGTTTAAAGTTGAACCGGTAAATGGAAGTGTCGAGTTCAACTATTCTCTTCCGTATCAGGACGTAACTCGAGAATGTCTGATATGTTTTAGTGGCAACTTGAGTCAATCTTTGCACGGTGTGAGTTGGAATTATTTTCATTCTTGGAAGAAGTGTTCAAAGTTCTTTGTTCACCATGAGCTGTTGAATTACTTGTTTCATGGGAAAAAGCGTCCAAGTTTCTCAATTCCTAACAATTTTTGGAGATATCTTACTTTTTGGAAGAATTGTCCCAAGTTAATTCCTCGGACCAATTTGTTGCAGTGGTTGATTTATTGGGATATGCAACCTAAAGCTTTGATTGATGGTGATTCTTGGATGTTTTTGGTTCATTGGACAGGTCGTCCAGACTTCCCTGCTTGTGATATGTATTTAAGTACTTGGTGCTTTGGATGAGTCGCTCAAAGTTTGTCACTACAAACTCTACAGAGTAGAGTTTTCTCTAGATGGGGAGAATGATGAAGAATCAATTAAGGAGATATTAACTGAAAGTTGGGGCAATGATTATCTCAATAAGGAATTGAATAAGAAGTCAAAAGTCTTGATTAATTTTTGATTTATCATCATTAATACTGAATTCCAGGATTAGTTGTTTCCTTTTAGAAGTGGTTTAGTTTTCCTATAAATAAGTCCCCCTTCTCCCATTGTAAGGCAGCCTTGATTTTATGAATAAAAGTTTTTGAATTATTGAGATATTGAGCTGTGATTGCTCATAGTTACGAATCATTGGTGATTCGATTTCTAGTCATTTGTGTTCCCGGTGCGTTCTGCATCAGTGGCCTTCCTGCACGCCGCTCAGTTCGATTAACGATCCCCAGGATTTTTTAGATCTTGGCTGTAGTTTTGTTTCTGTAGTTTTTTTTACTTCTTCCACGGTGTTATATGATTATGACCTCTCAGTTAATTTGTAAACTCTTTTACTTTTATAGATTAATTGTTACCTATCAAAAATCATACATATGTAAATCGAGCCCAGAACTCCAAAGATTGAGAAAAAAAAACATCCGCGGCTTCAAACATACTCAAAAAACTTCAACTGTCTTAGTCAATGGTGTCACAAGAGCAAGTGAATATTGAAGACAATGCATTAGAGGTTACATTCCGGGGTTTTGTCAAAACCATTCATTCCTTTCTGAAAGGTTCAGGGCCTCCAATCACCTTTAGATAGAAAAGAAAGCATCTATGGTCATAATAACACGATTTATCAGGATACTTTATATGCAAGCACAGTCTATGATAAGAGAATCCTGGCATTAGAACTGGTAAGTCTATTTACTGATTCTATATTTCAGTTCCCCTGACTCTCTCTTTTCAGACCGAAATGGGAACCACTCTTCATTGCCGAGTGATCTTGTGTCCAAACAGACTAATACCACAATTTCCGCACTCCCTAACACAGAAATCCATATGACTATACGATTTGTATTTTCACTAGGAAATAATCGTTGTTCTTGGTTATGCCCAATATCTTGTATTTACCAAAACATCAACTTACAGAACCCGTTCTATACATTCAATTCAAATACAATCCAGTACCTACAAAAGTAAATTCTCATGGAACAGAGCATATTGGTAAATTTTGTAGAAACAAAAAATGTTGCACCACAAAATTTTGTAACATAAAGATTCTTCCCTTATAGATAGTGTCAGATCAAATGAGATAAGCACAACGCATGAGGAAGAAGTATATTTAGTCCAAAGAACAAACGGCAAGCCCCAGTTCCATACGAAGTCTTACATAGACGAATATTACTTGGTGGCAAAATTATTGTATAAAAAGGTTAAGACGAGAAGTACCAAAGCTTGTAGCATGAGAGTGTAACATCGTAGCAGCAGAGCGCAAAGGCAACATCTTCCCTCTCATATTCCTCGTAAGTAATCTTAATGCCATTATTGCACCTCACAAAAATATCAGGAAGAAACCTGCAAATGACGTCTGGGGCCTTAATTGTGCCAAACCTGCTCAAAATAAGAACCAGCAATGAATGAAACGTGATGTGCAGATAAGGGAGCACGGAATAACAGAAGTGAAGTCTTCTTTCTTTCACAGAATCATACCCAGATAGTGATCATTTACATTTAAAGGACTAGATTTACGTCAACAAAAATATACTACATCCTCAATTACAAAATGTGAAGGCATCAAGAATAAGTTTTTTACTATAACAGAAACAAAACTTGTGTCCATGCTAATTAATACTATCTCAGAACTGACCCTGAACACGCAAGCCTGTGACCATTTCTCATATTTTCAGTTACTGGAGTTGCTCGTGTCAAAAAGCAAACACAAGAGTTAGATTCTCCAAAATTTAAAATTCCAGAACGCATAAAACCAAGGACAAGGGCATACCATAGAGAAAGGTACAGTGTCAAACTAGGTCTGTGATTCTCCAAAATTTAGAAATCCCCTTTCACTCTTAAACACAACAAAACATCCATAACTTAGTATGGAAACCCCCATTGAGAGACCACATAAATCGATTTGAAACTTTTGAATTCCAGTGGTCAATTGAATTCCAGAAGTCAAATTTCTAATTATGCCATCATGAAGAACAAAATTAAATCTGAAGCTAATTGAAATCAAGTGGATTCATCTACCCTAGGGTTCATAATTGCAGTACAAAAGAAGGGTTTTTTTGTTTTTGTTTTTTTTGTTTTTTGTGTGCCAATTTACTGATTTGGGACGGAATTTAAAGAAATTCGGAACACAATGCAGACTGAGAGGCGAAGTGATTAGAGAAGAGAACATACCTCGGCACTTGACGTGGGCAGTGGAGGAGGATCTTTGCGGTGGCAATGGTGTGGTGCAGGCGAGATGTCGAACAACTTGAAAACCGGGAAGTCGGTCGATTCACCTGTAATGAATTGAGTTATTCCCAAAAAGTACCCACGCGAAATACTCTCAATGCTAAATAGCACCTGAAATATGGATAAAAGACAGTCTCCCCCCCTAGTTTGATTGAAGGAAACTTTCACTCCTTTTAGTTTGGAGAAGGACGCTTTCACCTCTTAAAGCATCTCCAACCATGTCGCATTTCCCCCTCCCCCACGGCCCCATCAATTTCCCCCTCCCCCTCCCCCTTCCCCAAACGACTACCACTCTGTCCCACCTCTTCCTCCCCAATTTGACTTTTACCACTATTCAGTAGGGTACTTTGACCCGATGATTTAGATAGTAAAATGATACAATTTTTATATAATGTTTTTATCGTATTGTAGAGTAAAAGTTGCTCTATAACACAGTGAAAAAATATTCAAAAAATCGCATCATTTTGCTATCAAAATCACCCGGTCAAATGACCCAGATACGAGTCAAAAATTCAGGATGGAGAGAAAGAGCTGGGACGGAGTAGTACTCATCTACAACCATTCCCCTCCCCCCACCTAATTAAGTCTATTTTAAATATATATATATATATTATTATTAATAGCGATAAAAATAAATCTGAAATAATATTAATATAAACATATTCAAAAAAAATGATAAAAAAATAAAAATAATAACAAACAACACTTTATTTCTCAAACTATTTAATAAACATAATCAATAATAATAATAATAATAATAATAATAATAAATAAGATATACCAAATTGACAAAAAAATAAAATAACGATTTTTCGTAGATATTTTTTCAATTATCGAAAAATAATATATTATTATTTTTTAATTAAAATAATAATTAAAATATATAAATCATAATTAAAAACACATATAATAATAATAATAATAATAATAATAATAATAATAATAATAATAATAATAATAATAATAATAATAATAATAATAATAATAATAGTATTAAGTGTAACTAACTATCCCAAAATTGGATTAATTAGCTATAATGGAGGGGGGAGGGGGAGGGGGATGTTAGGGGGGAAATGCACTCTAACCATCCCCCACCCATGCCTAAATTCTCCCCCCCCCCCCCCCCCAACCTTCCCCCTCCCCCTCCCCCTCCCCCCTCATGGTTGGACATGGTCCGTATTTTTATACGGTTTTGTCCCTCCCCCTCCCCCCTCATGATTGGAGATGCTCTTAGGTGTGCCGAACTTCAAAAAACTTACACCCCCTTATTGTGACACCATACTGTGGTGGTATCGATCACTGAAATTAATTTTGATACAAATGTGCCTCCATATATCATGCTAAAAGTCTATAATACTCTTGTGTAAGCCCCCATATTTTGTATGATATGGTGGGAAATTTATACCAAAACTATTTTTAGTGAAAGCTCAACTCTATACTAACGGAGTCGCAATAAGGAGTGTGAGTTTCCTTAAACCCGGCACACTAAAGGGGTGAATATATCATTTTTCTAAACTGGAAGGGATGAAAGTATCCTTTGATCAAACTAGAGGGGTGAAAGTGTAGTTCAACCCTGAAAGACAGATAATATTTTATTTTATTCGTAAAGTTTTTTGTTTAAAAGTGTTATAAATTATAGACGACGGACCGGGAAGAAGAAGAAGAAGAAGAAGAAGAAGAAGAAGAAGAAGAAGAAACTTCAATCAAGCTTTACTTGTCATTGTTAGGAGCTTGTTTTAGTCCGCAAAGAGATTTAACCAACCGACACACTTTGTTTCTTTTTTCGGAACAAGGAAAATTTTTGTTTGTTCCATGTAAATCTCTTCATCCATTCACCGTTTAAGAAGGCAGTTTGTACGTTCATTTGATGAATTTCAAGATTGTTTACAGCCGTGAATACTATAAGCATACGAACGGATGTAATTCTCGTCACTTATGAATATGTATCAAAATAGTCAATATTATCCTTTTGTTTATACCATTTGGCTACAAGTGTAGCATTGTATTTTTCAATTGCTTCGTCGGGTTTACGCTTTCGCTTAAATATCCATTTGCAGCCCAATTGATTCAATATTACTATTCATTGCCTCTCTCAAAAATGTTGGCTCAGAACCGTACATAGCATCCTTACAAGAATACGATTCATTTTCTACCACATATTTTAGAAAATGTAGGGCAAATGTTTTAGTAGTTTTCGCCCGTTTGCTACGCCTAGATTCGGCCTCTTGTTAAGACTGCTCAGGTGAAACTCTCAAGTTCGTTTGTTAGAACATTCTACATCCTTCTTTTTATATGGAAACACGTCTTCAAGTAATGACTAGTTACATGACTCAAAAATAGTGTTTAAGTGTATTTTCTGGATTTTTGATGTAATAACCAAAAATCGGTATGCACTACTATTTTGATAATAACCTATAAAAACGAAGTCCACCATTTTTTTCCAAGTTTTACCTTTTCAGGTATTGGTATTGCAGGGTTTTGATGCAGGTAACGCAGCGGAATAACAATAAATTAATCATGCTCAATACCCTCCAAGGATCGCATGCAAGCTTTCTATAACATGATAAAAGAATAGAACTGTGTACCGTGGTTCGTGTGATCACTACGAAGATTTGTGTCTTCGTCTCTACGAGTATCCATACATTGGATTTGTAGCTGGAATAATTCTCCACGTGTAGTGCTAGCAACATAAGAAGCAAGCAAGAGATCACGCAAAACAGAGCGAGAGTCACGCCACAAGGGGTGGCCGACGGCACTTGTGGCAGACGGGTAGGGAGTCTCGGCCTCCTACTTGGTCTCTCTCCTTGCTTTGTTATGTTCTCTTAATAATTAATCTCTTAATAAAATAACAAGCTAGGATGTCTTTATATAGTTAACATCTCATTGTTAACTACATAATTGCTCCAATACTAATCTTGTTCATACACGGATTAGTCCACCTTGCTAATTAGTCCTACTAACTTTGCTTTGTGGTTGCTTTTAGATCCTCTTGATTAATTAGTCCCGCTAATCAATGCACATATCCATTTTAATCCATATGGTGTGTGACCCCATAGGCTTCTACTTAGTAGGTAGTAATTATTACTAACATAGAGCGGTGTCTAGCAACACATCTATGTCACCCAACTAATAGAAATAGTCAGTGATCCGACAAACCTTGTTCCCAATGTTACCGTATTGCATCATCCTTTTGTGTCCATATTCGGATTGTACACGAGACATAATTGTCACACTTATATATCTAATTCTTAGTTTCTCGTCCTGGGAATATGCTTATCCATGCATATAACTTCAATATCTCCATATTGATTTATCTGGGCCTGGCCAGGAATCCTATAAGCACCATCCCTCGAGTGGTCCGTGGATATTTTCTCCCATTATGTGGGAGTGACAAATCCTCTCTACATCACTACCATCTCTCAGCTTGCTTCCAATCATGCCCAATAACTATTTTTATAGTTACCCCGTTAAGGCGTTGATAACTCCATTTTTGGAGTTATTTTATTACTTACTTTTCTGCGTTTTGTGTGCTCAACAGGGAGAATTTTATCGCATTTTTTGAGTAAATTGTGCTAATATGTGTGGAAATGATTTCGTGGGCTATTCTTGTTAAATTCGGGCGTTTTTTTGTGTAATTTCGAGTTTTTATTGTGATATGATCGCGGTTTGTGTTTTCATGTTGTGATTCGCAGGAAAATAGGGCTGGTGATCATACGAGAGAAGGAAACAAGCTTCGTAAACGAGGAACTCAACAAAAAAGGAGCCAAAAGACTTAGAAGAAATGTGCAGGAAAAGAGTGTCTTCGTACGAAGACAAAAGTCTTCGCACGAAGACTTTACACTTGGCCAAATTTTGGAGCTGCAGGAAAGTCTTCTTGAAACAAGAATTTGTCCCTATCGGAGAAGACCTTTTCAGGAAGAGGTCAAAGTCTTCGTACGAAGACTCTTCGTGCGAAGAGAATCATGTTCGTACGAAGAGGTCGTTGAATGCAGCAGTTCTGAGCAGGGTTTTTACGCAATTTATCAAGACTTTGTCCCCTTATTTTGGAAACCTATTTTAAGCAACTTAGGTCGTGATTTTCAGTAGTTAGGAAAGTTTGGACGTGTTCTTTTGGAGCTTTGGGAATGATCGGATTCGATTTGTTTTCTTCCTAAACTCTTTCTTCTTGTTAGTTTTGGTTTATGATCATCAAACTTGCTATGTTGATCAATGTGTAGTCGTAGCTAAACCATTTTTACTGGGAATTCTCGTTTGATAGCTAGGGTTTCGACATGAACTCGTCTTTTGAGATTATGATTCATGTTTTATACTTAATTAGATGTGTTCTTCTATTATTATGAATGGTTCATGTGGTAATCTCTATCTTTCTTGCGCCTAACTAACGTATGATTGATTTTAATTAATACTCACGTGGTAACTCCGTGAGACTTAATCGATAAAGTGAACGTTTCACCTAGTCAAATCATTACTTGGTAACTCGGTGGCGTTAACTAGGATCGTGAAAGTATAATATTGAACTTTAATGCATGCGTTAGGTGAAATAAGCTTGGTAACTCGGTTTGATTTGGTTCTAGGCACAGATAACTGATTTGGTAACTCGGTGAGTCGCACGTTGCTTGATTAATAATAGAAGACTCGTTAGTGTTTCATGAATCAAAACATAGTTCATATCATCCCTAGTGATCCTCGAGACAACTCCCGGTATTTGTTTCTCATTAGTAACTTTATCAATTATTCTTGTTAATCGTGAGATCATTCAAACTGTTAACTTATTAGATGTCTTTCAGTTTTCTTAGATTAGTAAAACACAAACAATGCGATTTGCCCACACAAGGTTAAGAAATATCAACTAAGTTGCAAGAAGTCCTTTGAGTTCGACAAACCCGGTCTTACCGGAATTTTTACTACACCGACAACTGTGCACTTGCAGTTGGAGCGTGTCAGGCGCAACGTTTGATAATATCAAAGCATAATATTTCACAACTAGAGTATCTAGTGACTTCAAGTCTAAGGACTACAATACCATTAGCACTACGAGAAGTACTTGTGACTTTGAAATAATCTAATGTAATCTTCTCGTTGTGGGTTAATCCAGTATGCCATTACTCCTGATACATACCCATGTGTTAGACTTGATATCTCCATATTAGTCTACCCACATACTAGTCTATAGCAATTGTCGCGTTAATCAATATAATGGACTAGGGATATTTAAGATAAAAAATACATTGTAATCTAAGGACTTCATTATATTAAATATCTCCTTAAATAATAAATGAGTGTTCTAGCCAAACAATGTTCATACTAAATCTAGATTGCCACTGGGAAACCTATTCACACAGTCTCCAACTTGCACTAGAGCAATCTGGTGTATCTCGTATGCATATAGATCTTGTGTGCCCTTCATGATTTTGCTGAACGAGCGGCTTGGTGAGTGTATTTGAAAGATTCTCATCTGTTGGAATATTGCATATTCTTACATCTCCCCGATCGACGATCTCTCGAATGAGATGGAAACTCAAAAGTACATGCTTGGACTTCTGGTGTGACCTGGGTTCCTTGGCTTGCGCGATTGCCCCAGTGTTGTCACAGTAAAACGCAATGGGATCCACAATACTAGGAACCACACCAAGCTCAGTGATAAACTTCTTTATCCAAACAGCCTCCTTTGTTGCGCCTGCAGCAGCAATGTACTCAACTTCAGTCTTAGAATCAGCAACTGTCTCTTGTTGGAACTCTTCCATCTCACCGCTCCTCCATTTAGGCATACACATAGCCCAACTGCGATCTGTAGTCATCCTTGTTGGTTTGGAAGCTCGCGTCAGTATAACCAATTACACTGAGTTCTTCCTCGCCTCCAAACATCAAGAACACATCCTTAGTTCTTCTCAAGTACTTAAATATGTTTTTGACAGTAATCCAGTGACTCTCACCCAAATTGGACTGATATCTGCTTGCCATACTCAACGCGTATGACACATGTGGTCTAGTACACAACATGGCGTACATGATGGACCCTATGGACGACTCATAGGGTACCCTAATCATGCGGTCCTTCTCAATCTCATTAGAGGGACATTCAGCCTTCAAAAGGGTGACTCCATGCGATATGGGCAAGAATCCTTTCTTCGATTCTTGCATGTTGAACTGTTTCAACACCTTGTCTATATATGTACTTTGGCTTAGGTCGAGCAGCTTCCTAGATCTATCCCTATAGATCTCGATACCAAGCATATAAGCTGCATCGCCTAAGTCCTTCATTGAGAAACACTTTCTTATCCAATCTTTAATATATTGCAAGGTAGGAATGTCGTTTCCATTTGATTAGTATGTCATCCACATACAAGATCTGAAACACAACATAACTTTCACTAACCTTATTATTAACACAAGGTTCATCTTCGTTCTTGATGAAGCCAAACTCTTTGACCGCGTCATCAAAACGTCGATTCCAACTCCTAGAAGCTTGCTTCAATCCATAAATGGATCGTTGCAACTTACATACTTTGTTGGCATGCTCTGGATCCTCAAAACCCTCAGGCTGTGTCATGTACACATCCTCAAGGAGGTTTTCATACAAAACGCTGTTTTGACATCCATCTGGCAAATCTCATAGTCGTGATAAGCTGCAATAGCAAGTATGATTTAAATTGATTTGGTCATTGCGACTGGGGAAAAGGTTTCATCATAGTCAATACCGTGAATCTGTCTATACCCTTTTGCCACCAATCGCCCCTTGTAGGAAACTACATTGCCATCCATGTCAGTCTTCTTCTTGAAGACCTACTTGCACCCAATGGGTGGAGCCCCTTCGGGTTGTTCCACCAAAGTCCACACTTTGTTGGTATACATGGATTCCATTTCGGATCTCATGGCTTCAAGCCACTTCTTTGAGTCTGGCCCTTTTCATGGCCTCTGCATAGGCAGTAGGCTCATCATCCATGAGTAGTATGTCGTCGGGCTCAATCACGAGAAGTCCATACCTCTACGGCTCATGACGTACCCTACTCTACCTACGGAGTTCTTGTGTTACTTGAACGGGTTGCTCCACAACAGTTTGTGATTCCTGCTCATGATCCATCGTCAGTGTTTTGTGGTTCTTGAATTTCTTCAAGTTCTACAGTCCTCCCACTAGCTTCTTTAGAGACGGACTCTCTTTCTAGAAACACACCAGTCCGAGCAACAAACACTTTGTTCTCGGTTGGATTGTAGAAATAATATCCCTTCGTTTCCTTAAGATATCCCACAAACTTACAATTGTTTGTCTTGGGTCCGAGCTTGTCTGTTTCTAAACGCTTTATATAGACATCACAACCCCATATATTCATAAACGACACTATAGGACTGACACGCTCTAACCACAAGTGTATGGTTGTCGTGTGTAGTAATAAACCAGAAATCCGGGCTATCGAACCCACGGTACTTTGTTTAAACTAGTTATTATTTCAAACCTTATGTGGGTACGTCGCAAGTTGTGTTTTGTTCTAATTCTAATAAAATAAAAACTCAATATTCTCAATTAACCGAGTGAAATAGGTCACGATTAATAAAGAATTAATTTTAGGGTTTTTGTAATATAAGGGAAAATACCCGGAATTCTCTAGGTTCACTAGGTTGGTCTAAACTTATGCTTTGATTCGTAAAACAACCGCGAGTCTTTCACTATTAATCGAGCAATAATAAACTTACCGAGTTACCAAGCAAGTCAACTATACTTAAAACCAAAACACACCGAGTTACCAAGTCTATTGTAGCTTTAAGCATGCATTAAAATCATGATTCTACTCTAACGATCCTAGTTAACAATATTGAGTTACCAAACATTGATTTGACTAGGTGGATTATTCAATTTACCGACTAACTCTCACGGAGTTACCACGTGAAAATCAATTAAGTTTATCTCTACGTTAGCTACTCGCAAAGATAATGTGATTACAATCGTAAATAATCCATAACAATGAAAGAATACGTGAGATTAAGCTAAAACATGAATCACAATCATCAAAACATGATATTTAGATCAAACCCTAGCTACACCAAACGAGAATTCCCAGCAAATAACGTTTAGCTACTACGATTCATACTCAAAACGACAAGTTTCATGAGTTTTAACATAAAAATCAAGAAAAGAGAAGAGTTGAGAATCCAAACGGATGATCCAAAGCTCCTAAACTCTCCCAATAGCTTCTTGCTCTCCAAAAGATGTTTCTAACGTGAAAAACTTCTGAAAAAGTCGAGCTAGCACACTTAAATATGTTTCTATAATGATATTACAAAGTTTCTGATAATTTCAAAAAGACCCCGGACGAACTTAACATTCTGGGCATTCTCTTCGTGCGAAGAACTTTTCTCTTCGTGCGAAGAGATTCTTCACTCTGTCTGAACTCTTCTTGCAAAAGTCTTCCCACTTTGAGACAGCATCATACCACACGAAGACATTTGAAAATTTGGCTAAGTATTCTCTTCGTACGAAGAACTTTTCTCTTCGTGCGAAGAGAATCTGCCTTAGCTTTTTTCTGGCTCTTTTCCTTGAGTTTTCCTTGCTTTCTTTGTTTCCGAAGCTCATTTCTTCACCACCTTTGATCCTCGCGTCCTATTTCCTGCCAACCACAACACGAAACACGAATCCGCGATCATATCACAATAAAAGCAACAAAATATACGAGAAACGCCCGGATTTAACGATGAACGCTCAAAAACTCAATTTCACAATTTTAGCATCAAACGCTCAAAGACGATAAAATTCTCCATGATAAGCACGCAAAACATAGCAAAAATAAGGAATAATATAACTCCAAAACGGAGTTATCAAGGACGCCTCCCAGAAAATATCTCATATGGTGTCTTCATGACTGATTTGGATGGAACAAGGTTAATGATAAAAGCTGCAGTCAATGGAGCAAGTCCCCAAAATGATATCAACAGATCTATTAGACACATCATAAACCGTACCATTTACAACAGGGTGCGATTCCTCCTCTCAGACACGCCATTCCACTGTGGCGTTCCAGGTGGAGTGAGTTGGGATACAATCCCATACTCTCTCAGATAGTCGTCGAACTCTTGACTCAAGTATTATCCTCCACGATCTGATCGTAGAGCCTTAATACTCTTGCCAAATTGCTTCTGTAATACCCCGATAAATTGCTAGGGGTAAATCAGTAATTTATAAAGCGTTATACAGTTTTAATTAAGAAATTGAAACTCAGGTAAAATACTATATTTTGTAACTAAGAGATTTGTCTAAGATTTTTTTTTTTTTTTTTTTTTTAAATATCGAATTAGTATGTGAAATTAAATACGCAAGAGTTAATTTTATTTTGAATCGTAACGCGGGTTGAACCACTGCAAAATTAAGTGTTTGAATTGCACTATATCACAATACCGGTTGGTGTGCCACCCACACCTTAATATTTCTCCCAATGCTTATCACCTTCAAATTTTTCATCTTCTCCAGCAAGAGTTTTTGCCTTCATCTTCTTCGGCAAGCTTGCCGAAGCAACACCACCGCCTCCACCGTACACCCATTATTCCCCTGAAATCCTCCTTCACCACCTATATAAGCAGCTCTCTTCCCTCACAAGCTCATCACCATCACCACTGTTAACTCAATCATCATCCTCATCTTCATCACCGCCAATACCACCACCGTAATCCCCACCTTCGGCAAACACCCACCATCACCAACCACTCTCTGGCCACCCTCTCTTCTCCTCTATCATCTCTCTGTCACTCTGTTCCTCTACCTCAGAACAGAGCAGGAAGCAGCAGCGGCAAAGGACCCAGCCATCGCCGCTGCCGCCGTCGGGGAAGACAACCCGAAGCCACCACCGCCACCCTTCCTTCTCTGTCTTCGCCCCTATTTCTCTCTCTCTCGAATCTCCTCTCTCTGTATAGACTCCAGAATCGAAAAGGGGAAGCCAGAGCAGAGGCTGCAGCAGCAATAGTCGAAGCCACGCTGCCGACCAAACCTCCATTTTTGCCGGCCGAAGCTTCGGCCAACCGAAATCAGAGACACCCAGGCCATTTTGGTGGTCTCTCTCAACTCCCTAGGGTCCGACTGAGCTGTTGGAACTCTCAGCTGCGGCCAAGAACCACCGTAAACCGTCCGGTCGAGCTCCACCTCCGGCGATGATTTCGACGACTTGACCCGACTCAATTTTCGACCGTTTCTTGCGATTCTTGCTTCCGGTATGCTCTACTCTTCACCCAGAGTTGATTTAGATTATCAAAATCGTGTCTCGATGCTTGAATTCACATCTAGATTGATCAAGTTTGGAATTCCTGCTTAGGGGGGGGGGTAGTTGTATTTTTCAGAAACTATTTTAGTTAGAAGATGGGGGTATTTCTGTTATTTCATTAAAAACTGGGGGCTGTTATAGTTTATATTATTACTATTAATTGGTTATTTGATAATAGCCATATATATAAGTAAATAAACAATATAAGAAATGTTTTATTGATAAAAATATGTGTTTTAATAATTGGTTATAATTCTTGAAAAATAAGCTAAATATTTTTAAGTATATAAATATTCTTTCAATACAGAATGTCGTATTTGTTTTACCTAAATAAATAGTGAAATTTAGAAGAAATATGAACTTTTGCCAACAAAAACATTTGTTGTATCCAAAAATAGTATTTCTAGCCCAAAATAACTATGAATAAATTATTATTTTCTTATTATTTTAGTAATTATAATATTACTTGTTTACTTTGTTAAATATTCCCAAACATTGAGTAAACTATCTAATATCAAAAAATACTTCTTTGTCTATTTTAAAAGTATACGACCAGAAATCGAGTTTTAACTGGGGATTGTGAGAGATATAATTAGTATTCAACCTAGCCGAGCAGTGATATTGGGCTAGAGTATTCGGTTATTCGGAAGTAACACCGCTCTAACTAGAGATTTTTAAATTGTAGGAGACGGATTCGTGGACATATGCTTCATCGACCATCCGACGTACTAGCTGCTAAATCGACTTCAGGTGAGTTGACATGCTTAGCCTAGCACACCTGGCTCCTTTTGTGTTAGTATATGATCTTGATTCCATCTCAGAATATATCCATCTCAAATTATACTCGTGATTTACATGCTTCGTTCGTATCGAATTGTGTTATTTGTGTTTCTTGTCTCAAAATACTTGTGAGTTATATGCTTGGCCTCGTGTGCCTGTCCTCTTTGATGCCCTGATGTGATTTCTATTCTCACTCATAATATAATTCCGAGCTACATGATTAATCTTGCTTGTCTGGCTTCATTCATGTCAAATTGTGATCTTATAATGCTAAGTCTTGTACGCTTAGCTTCCCCTGTGTCACGATATAGCTTCTATGTTCTTCTGCGTGTCGAATGAAATCTCTATGCTCGTCGAATATCACTTGTACCGTATCCAGTGGACTATTATTATGATCGGCTTCGGCCGGAAACACCGACACCAGGGAGTTTCCCTTGACTGATTGGGTCATGGATCTTTGTCGGCTCCGGCCGGGAACACAGACTTTGGAGTTCCCCTTGACTACTTGTTGTGGTCATGGACTAAGTTTAAAGTTGGCTCCGGCCGGAAACACAGACTCTGGAGTTTCCCCTGACTTCGTTGAAGTCTTGGACTTATTGGCTCCGGCCGGAAACACCGATTCGGGAGTTTCCACTTTATGCCTTGTTGGCTAGAGACATTATTTGAGAAGCCCTCCGTCGGCATTTCTTTATTCAGTAACTGTGCATGGCATTTGTTCTTAAAATATATCTATTGATGATTCATTTCTGACTTTGTTGTTCACGCTATTGCGTCCTCTGATAATTGTTCTACCCATACTCTGTCACTGTTATTTTTAACTCTTGTCCCAGCTGTCTATATATTCTTTCCTGTTTTACACGCTAAGGTGTATCTCACTCAGCACTTCTTGCTGACTTTCAAAACTGCGGTTCTGGTTGTTCTTCCCACCGCAGGTCTAGGAGCTGGGATATGGAATAGAAGGGGCGCGAGACACACCTAGACTGTGATCGTCATCGGTAGACTATCTAATGTTCTTGAATTTTTTGAACAATTCAAAGGATTCGGATTTGGCCTTCATAAGATATACAAATTCATATCTACTGAAATCATTAGTAAATATAATAAAGTAAAGGTAACCACCTCTGGCAGGCATGGGAAACGGCCCACACACATCAGTGTGTATGAGTGCCAATAACTCACTAGTCCTTCCCCCTTTCTTATTGAAACGGGACTTTGTCATTTTCCCTAATAAATAAGATTCTCGTGTCTCATATGATTCATAATCAAATGAGTCTAGGAATTCATCCTTATGGAGTCTAGAGATGTGTTTCTCATTTATATGGCCTAAACGACAGTGCCCTAGATAAGTATGATTTAAATCATTAGTTTCAATCCTCTTGGTATTTATGTTATATACGAAATTATTTAAATCAAGGATATACAATCCATCAGACAAATGCGCACTACAATAGTGCATACTATCAAAATAAATGGAGCAATACTTGTCCTTTATTTAAATAGTAAAATTTTTTCTCGTCCGAACAAGAAATAGAAATAATGTTTTTGCTCATAGCATGCACATAATATCAATTGTCTAATTCTAAAGTAAGTCCAGAAGGGAAAGATAACTCATAAACGCCTATGGCTAATGCAACAAGTCTTGCTCCATTCCAAACGCGCAAGTCTATCTTCCCTCTAGCCAATCTTCTACTTCTCTTTAGATCCTGTACAGCTTGACGAATGTGAGATCCACATCTAGTATCCAATACCCAATATGAAGAGATAGATAAATTTATATCTACAACAAAAATACCTGGTGGTGGTGGAATCATTATTCCAAGCCTTTTATCCTCTAGATACTTGGGGCAGTTCCATTTATAGTGACTTGGCTGACTAAAGTAGTGACATTCACCCTTAGTCACGCCTCCAGCAGGCTTTAAGGCAGCATACTTGGATTTTGCAACTTTCTTTCTCTTTCCTTTGGAGGTAGATGCAACTCCCTTGCCCTTCCTCTTATTGACCATCATTATGGACTTGCCTTTGCCTCTTTAATGCTCAGCGGTCCTCAACATATTGAGCAGGTCTGGCAGAGGTTTGTTGATCTCATTCATGTTATAATTCATGATGAACTGACTATAACTATCCGACGACGATTGTAGGATGAGATCTGTAATACCCCGATTCATTATAAGAGTAATTTTCAACTATTTTTTCAAAGTATAAATGATAAATTATGTCAAACGGGGAGGTATCTGTAGTTTCGGAAAGATATAAACTAGCTAATTTGAGGGGTTGTGGTTGGATTTTGAATAAGTTCTAAAACCTAGTAGGTAAATAGCAATAAAAATAATAAAATATAACTTTTTCTCTCATCCTCCAATACATCTGACAAAAATTTTCATCCCCAATAAATCTTCCCTTCTCCCTCACGTCTCTCTCTCTCTCTCAACTCCCAACATTTCTCTCCCTCTCTTCTCTCACTCTCCCGTCACTCACTCTCTCCCCCCTCCCTCTATATCTATCCCATTCTCCCTCTCTTCGGCAACACCCCAACCCCGAGAGAACCCACCTGCACCACCACTCTCTCCCCTCCATCTCTTCCCGGTCTCCCTCTCTGCCTCTCTTTTTTGCTCGGCGAGAAACCCAGCAGCAGCGGCAGCGGGCCGCTGCCATCTCCGACGACTCACCAACCACCTGCAACACCCACGCCATCGCCACCACCATCTCCACAGCCACCATCTCACTGCCCCCGTCTCTCTCTCACCCTTTCTTTTGGCCAAGCAAGAACCAACCACCACCATCACCACCGAGAACAACCACCACCATCGGGCATCACCTCCACCCGCCTCCGCCACACCTCTGCCTCCTCCATCTCCCTTCTCTATCTGCCCTCTCTGACCCAAGCAAATCATGAGCAGCAGCAGTAGCTGGAAGCAACAACCAGCCACCGCCACCGCCACTATTCCCGTCGGGAACCACCACCCGAAGTCACCACCTCCATATCTCTCCTCCTCTTCTTTCTATCTTGATTACCCACTATATTTCGACCTCAGTAGCGACAGAGGAAGAAGGAACAAAGGCCGAAACTGCAGCAGAACCACCTCGCCGCCGGCCGTTTCTCCATTCTTTCCGGCAAGTTCTTGGCCCATCAAAACCGGAGCGACCCAGCCACTTCCTCCGGTCTCGGCAGCCTCCAAAAGGTCCGACTGAGCTTTAGGAGGTCCCATACGAAGCTCAAAGTCGCCGGAACAGCCCCGTTGCCATCACCACCGACGACCTCGACGCGTGACTCCACCCAACCCATTTCTCGATCGTTTTTCGTGATTTTCGGCTTGGGTAAACTCTAAACCCTCTAATAACTCGTTTTATATAATCAAAAACTGATCTTGTGGGCTAGGAATCGAATTGGGTTGATAAATCATGTGTGTTCTTGAATCGGGGGTGTTTTTGTATTTTCTGGAAACTTTGGGACTGTTTGGACTTTTCAGTTACTGATGGAGGTTTAGGTGAACCTTATATAAACTGTTCATATGCTAATAACTAGTTATATTCTATTTAGTCTAGAATTATTTTCACTGGTTTAAAACTAACAAATAATGTATATTAAGTCCAAGTAAACACTAAAAATATGTAGTAATGTTTCATAATAAGTATTTTTGAGAAAAAGCAAATAAAAATAGTTGTAAACATATATAAATATAATTGTGATTTTATTCGTAGCAAGCATTCGATCATGTCATAATATCCTTACAATTAAGTGAGCTTGCTAGAAATAGAATATTATTTTGTTAAAATAAATATTTTAGTGGCAAATTGGAAGGTATTAATAAATAATATCCTTACAATTACATGAACTGTTGTACTAAAGTTTGTTATTAGTAGTACTTTTCATTTAATAATAATAATTGTAAAATAATATTTTATCAATATTTTAGAAACGTTGGTTGAATTCTTTAGCAACATCCTTACTTTCTTAAATAAATGAATTATTAATATTTTGTTAATAAGTTTGCTAAATTTATATGTAATTAAATACCCTTTTCATCCTAAAATTAATTCGTTGGGGATCATGAGGGTAGATTTGACTTTTCGTCCTAGCCGAGCACTCAAATAGGACTTGTGCATTTACTCGTTTAGAATTACCGGCCTCATGACTAGATGATTGACTAATTGTAGGCGACGGATTTGTGGACATTGGCTTTGTTGATCATCCTACGTACTAACTGCTGAGTCAACATCAGGTGAGTTTACATGCTTAGTCTAGTAAGCCTAGCTTCTTTCGCGACTACGTGATTATATGCTTGTCTCCAAGATGTGCCTAGCTCCCCTCGTCTCAATTTGTGGTATTTGTGACTTGTCTCAAAATGTTCTTGTGAATTACGTGCTTGATCTTGTGGGCCTACTTATCTAATTAGAAATGACTGTCAACTTGTTCTCAACTGATTAAGAGCCACGATCTTGCTATTCCTGGAAAGCTGAGCGTTTGATACACCAAATCAGAAAATCATTAATAATGTAATATGGCTCTGCACGTATTAGCATGAGACGTGAGTTATTTTGAGAATTCCCCTGATCTTAATGTCATGATCGGCCCCGGCCGGAAACACCGATGCCAGGGAGTTTCCCTTGACTAGTTGAGTCTTAGATCTTTGTCGGCTCTGGCCGGGAACACAGATGCTGGAGTTCCCCTTGACTACCTGTTGTGGTCATGGACTGCATTATGTTGGCTCCGGCCGGAAACACCGATACCAGGGAGTTTCCCTTGACTACCCGTTGTGGTCATGGACTGTGATTACGTTGGCTCCGGCCGGAAACACAGATTCTGGAGTTTCCCCTGACTTCTTGCTGAAGTCTTGGACTTATTGGCTCCGGCCGGAAACACCGATTCGGTAGTTTCCCCTCTACGCCTTGTTGGCTAGAGATACTATTTGGAAGACCCTCTGTTGGTATTATTATTATTTGATTTGGGAGGCCTATGTTGCCATTTCCATTTCGATACTGTGAATAACAACATGACTTATTTGATCCTATTGGAAAATTGATAATTAGATTCGTAATGACACTTTTGAATGACTTAATGGGACATGTTTTAAGCTTTGGATATTGTGACATGTGTAATTTGGTTAATACAGCCATTTATGACGATGCGACTCTGATATCAATATACTTTTACTCATACTCTGTTATTCCCCAGTTTTTGTTAAACGTGTAACACTGTAGTCTTTCTCAGCTTCCCGTTTTACATGATAAGGTGTAACACACTCAATATTTCTTGCTGACTTTCGAAAAAACTGCGGTCTTTATTTCATTCCCCCGCAGGTCTAGGAGCTGGGAGCTTGGCGTAAGGGGATCGTACACTTATCTAGTTGTTGGTAGTACTTTCAATTAAGTCAAACTCTTAGTTAAATTTCACCTTGTATAATAGTATGCCTCATGCGGAAGACAATTTATCAGTCTGTAATATATAATTATGGAATGTTTTGTTCACGATTTCCACCGCATCATTTTGAGTAGCACCCTCCTGGGCTCTCTGGTCCGGAACGGAAAGCTCGGGAATCGAGGGGTGTTACAGGATCAGTGGCCAACTCGTGGCCGAATGGGAAGCCTAACCTCTTGAGATTCTCCATGTACCCGATCATGCGGAGTACATGAGGCCCGACTGGGTTCCCCTCTGCGAGACCGCACTTGAACAATGCCTTGGAGACTTCATACCGCTCATGCCTAGCCAGCTCTTGGAAAAACTGTCTCAAATGTACAATCATATCATACGCCTCCATGTTCTCATGTTACTTCTAAATCTCAGAGTTCATGGTGCAAAGCATGAGACAAGTCACATCATTAGAATCATCAACATGTTTCTGATGTGCTCTCACAGTAGCAAGTACAACGTTATCGGCTGGTGGTGCTGGAATATGATTATCCAAGACGTACAACTTCTTTTTTTTGCTTGAGATCAATTTCTCAAGTTTATGTACCAGTTTAGAAAATTTGTTCTAGATAAATTGTCTTTCTCAAGGACTTATCGTAGGGATGAAGTCGATGCTTGTTGATTGTTTGTCATTGGAATTCTTCAAAATGAGAAATATGCAATTTTAGTATTTTGAACAATTAACTATATTCAATAATGGCTATATTATAGCTCCCACTATTTTTTCCGGATCAATAGCCCTCTCCATTAAAAATATCATATATTCTCTAGTGGGTCCAAGATTCATATTTCACTTCTTCTTGAGCTTGCTTTGGCAAGTCATCAAAGAATTAGTTATTTAGGTAGGTAGACCTTCCAATTGCATCCTATGCAATTCTTGGCTCAATTAGGTGAATAACCCCTTATTCCTTATCTATCACATTGATAACACATAATTGCCTTGCGTCTAAGTTTAGCAATCAAATGGAATTCACCTAGTTGCATCCAGCCTCTTACTTTCAACAATCACACATTACTTGCTTGTATCACCGCATCACATCACGGTGAATTAAAATCGCCTGCTTTGGCAAGCCCGAATTTAATAGACCTTGACCATGAAGGGTTTTTAAGTAAGAGAAGGCGAACACAATATATCATTTGAGAGATTTAATTGTCATTATTAATTGTTTTGTTGATCCTATCAATATGATCTACTTATTTGGATTGGGCAATCCCAAATAAAATATCAACATTGTTTATTATTATCTTGTTACGTTTTGCATGCATCAAGCATACACCAAAATAAATAGCAAGACAATAAATAAATAAATAAACATGTCATGGATATGGTCCCTAAGACTAAGATATTCCCAAGCCAATGAGAATATCTATAAGACCTAAAGTGGAAAGCTCATCTCCATGTGCCTCCACCATGGCCGCGCGTCCTAGGCTTGCGAGTCTTCTATTGTCTTTGTGGTTCTTTGATTATTTGGTCTTCTTCTCCATCTCTTCGCTATCATATAACTATCTAATACTAGCTAGCATTCGTACTAAATAGAGAGACCTCACAAGCGATGGAGAAGACGACATGCATGCCTTAAAACCAATTAATTACATTAATTACAATAAAAACCAAACCAAACCACAAAATAAACATGCACAACATAGGTCATATCCATCCATCATGTATTAAAGCACATAATACATTTAAATTTTAACGTGCTTGGTCAATTTTAGTTGAATTTGGATTTTTAGGGTCAAAACGGTCCAAGGGGCCCACCAAGCTAGTTGACCGAACCCCACATAGACCGCCGGTCGGCCCTAGCCCTGCGCGTTCTAACCGCTGGCTAGGCCGAGTCGGCCCTTGGCCGTGGATTGCTTGGCTCGTGAGGAAGGGGGCGGGCGGCCTCTAGGGTCAAACCCTAGCGTTGTTTCCTTCCTCCTTCCCTTGTGTGCTTGTTTCCAATTAAGAAAAACCCCATTTTCCCTAATTGTGCCCAAACCCTATCTTTTCAAAACCCAAAAACTCACATCATATGTGGACGACATTTTCCAAATTTTATACGATATATAAAATTATCACAATCTCTGTTGAATCTTATTCGATTTGATCATATGCTAAACTTCAGTTTTTCGTCAAAAAGTGTAAAAACAGTGAAAAATTGAATAAACAGTTACACATAAAATCATGTAATGCGCTACGACATGTGGCTCTGATACCAATGAAGGTTTTGGATGCACGTAACGAGCGGAATAACAATAAATTAATCTTGCTCAATACCCTCCACAGATCGCAGGCAAGATTTTCATAACATGATAAAATAAGAGAATTGCGTACCTTGGTTTGTGTGATCACTATGAATAATTGTGTCTTCGTCTCTACGAGTATCCACACCTTGGATTAGTAGTTGGAATCCTTCTCCATGTGTAGTGCTAACAACGGAAAAAGAAGGCAAGAGATCACGCAAAACGGAGCAAGAGTCACGCCACAAGGGATGGCCGACGGCACCAGGGGCAGATGGGTAGGGGGCCTCAGCCTCCTACTTGGTATCTCTCCTTGCTTTGTTGTGTTCTCTCAATATTGACTCTCTTGAGAAAATAACAAGCTAGGATGTCTTTATATAGCTAATAACTCATTATTATCCACATAATTGTCCCAATAGTAATCTTGTCCATACAAGAATTAGTCCACCTTGTAAATTATTCCTAGTAACTTTTCTTGTGATCGCGTTTAGATCCTCTTGATTAACTAGTCCCACTAGTCAATGCCCATATCCAGTTTAATCCATATGGTGTGTGACCCCATAGGTTTCTACTTAGTTGGTAGTAACAATTACTAACATAGAGCGGTGTCTAGCAACACATCTATGTCACCCAACTAATTGAAATGGTCAGAGATCCGACAAACCTTGTGCCCAATGTTACCGTATTGCATTATCCCTTTGTCTCCATATTCGGATTGGAAACAAGACATAATTGTCACACTCGTATATCCAATCCACAGTTTCTCAATACTGGGAATATGCTTATCCATGCAGATAACATCAATACCTCCATATTGATTTATCAGAGTCTGGCCAAACATCTTATAAGATCCACCCCTCGAGTGGCCCGTGGATATTTGTTCCCATTAGGTGGGAGCAACAAATCTTCTCTACATCACTACCATCTCACGGCTTGATTTCTGTCATCCCAATAACGATCTTTATAGTTACATGGTTAAGGCGCAACGTTTGATAATATCAAAACATGATGTTTCACAACTAGAGTATCTAGTGATTTCAAGTCTAAGGACTACAATACCATTAACACTACGAGAAATACTTGTGACCTTGACATAATCTAATGTAGTCTTCTTGTTGTGGGTCAATCCAGTATGCCATTACTTCTAATGCATACCCATGTGTTAGACTTGATATTTCCATATCAATCTACCCACATACTAGTCTATAGTGAATTTTCCGTTAATCAATATAATGGACTAGAAATATTTAAGACAAACAACACATTGTAATCTAAGGGCTTAATTATAATAAATATCTCCATAAATAATAAATGAATATTCTAGCCAAACAATGTTCATACTAAATCTGCCTCGAGGGAACCTATTCCAACATGTATTGCTACATTTGCAAGACCCCCAGACTTTAAGAATTTGTAGGATGGTGGCTTGCCTTTCTACAAATCGTATTGACTTTTTCATTATTTTTCTGAGGAATCCTATTTAGGATGATATTGGAAATCAATAAGGCTTCTCCCAAAAATTGTGTGGTAAACCTCAACTAAGAAGTAATGCATTAAGCATTTATTTCAAAGTTATGTTTTTTCTATCGGCTACGCCGCTTTGTGCTGGTGAGTACATTTTCGTCGTTTGATGAATATTCCGATTTCTAGACACATGTCTTTTAGCAGGCATTTACTTTCACCTCCTCGGTCATGACATCGGCTTTATTTTATTCTCAATTGATTTTCTACTTCATTTGTAGTGTTAGACATGTTGCCTGCTTCATATTTTCTTCGAAGAAGACAGACATACTTGTACAATTATCTATAAATGTTTTGAAGTATTTCTTTGCTCCCATTGTTTATAAATTCCAAGCATAAATATCTGTATGGATTAACTCGAGAGGAGTAATCAATTTATTAGTCGAAAGAGTTTCTTACTTTTTTTTTGAAAGGGAATCCATTGGATTAATTGGTTCGGGCCTCAAACCGTCCCATTACATCATCTAAAATAACGTCTACGGCCCATGTTGGGTAAGACCCAATCCAAGCACAAGAATCTTCTAGAGTACGCCCGAAACGGGCAAATCTATCGGCTACTTGGTTTTGGTGACGTGGTACATGCACCACTACGTGGCTTTCGAGCTGTTCGAGATAGTGGTTGATGTCTTCAATGCATCGTCTCGTTTCGGTAACATCTGGATGTTTCTCTCTTCTCCACACATTTCTCATCTCTCTAGCTAGAGAGAGAGAATCAGTTTCCAACCAGATCTTTGAGAGATTAAGCTCCATGGCGAGCTTCGAGCTCTCTAGCATGGCTTCCGCCTCTGCTGCTTTTGCTGTGAGAGAGAACGAAAGCCGTGTTGATCTCCCGGCGATGAAGATTCCGGCATGGGTTCTGATGACAGTACCGCTAGAAGCCGTCCTCTTTTCGGGGTTCCAAGTTGCATCGGTATTAATGATGACCCACCCCTCCGGCGGCCGTCAAGTTGTGGCGTCGGCGGGGAGCCTGTAGATTTGAGCCGGAGAAATGTGAGATTTTTTCTGCATGTTGTCTTCGAACTCTTCCAAGAGTCTAACCGTGTCCGCCACTACCAGGTTCGGTGATTTCTTGTGATTTTTGAAAATCAAAGTGTTTCTGGCATTCCAGATCTGATGAATTAACACCGAACTCTTCCTTCTTTCTTCATGGTTTTCATCTAAGAACATTTGGGGGAACCAGACCTGAAAAGGCCCCTTCATATTCTCGACAAAATTATCACCAAACATGATTTTCCAGCAGTGTTTACTAAACGAACATTCCATTAGCAGATGGGTATCTGTTTCTGGAGAAGCTTTGCAAAAAGGGCACTTATCTTCCACATTGATGCTTCTTTTAACCAAATTGGAGCGACACGGTAGACTACCATTCATGGTTCTCCAAATTGGGTACAAGAATTTTTTGGGGATTTTTTTGGCTCCAGAAGAATTTCCACCAATCGACTATGGCGTTTGAACAGCCACCAGTACTACTTTTCTTCTTGTTTTCTTCCTGTTGGATTAGTAGTTGGTAGCCCGATTTAACTGTGTATTGGCCATGAACTGAGTAGTGCCAGATGAGTCTATCAGGCCCTGGTAAGGTAGGGATTGATACTCTTTTAATCTCTTGTGCATCTTCTTCCCGAAATAACTGTCTGATTTTCTGATTGTCCCACTTTCTGTCTTCTGTAATCAGGTCCGAAACTGAGAAGGTTTGTCCCGTTTCATTTGGAGTGAACGGTTTGAAGCTGTACGGACGAAAGAGCCAGGGGTCTTTAAATACGTCTAACTGTTCTCCATTACCCAATCGCCATCTGCATCCGCTAAGCACCAGGTCTTTGCTTGAGAGGATACTTCGCCAGAGGTATGAACAACCACTCTTTAATTCTGCTTTTAGGAGACCCGTATTTCTGTAGTACTTGTGATGAAGATCTCTTGCATGTAGAGTATTTGGGTGATTTAGGATTCTCCAGAACTATTTTACCAGCATAGCAACATTAAATTGCTTTAGATGATGGAATCCTAGACCCCCCTCTGATTTACTTTTCTTCATTTTGTCCCACGCAATCCATGACATCGTCTTTTTTGTTTCTGTTGAGCCCCACCAAAACCGTGCCATCTTGGATTCAGTTCTGTCCGTGAGTAGAGCTGGGAGTTGGAAGCAGCTCATTGAGTATGTTGGAATTGCTTCCACCACGGCCTTCAACAGTGTTTCCTTCCCCGCCGGATTCAGGTACTTCTCCTTCCAGTTATTCATCTTTGCTTGCACTCTTTCTTCTATATTCCTGAAGCTGACCATATTTTTCCTACCCATCTCCGTTGGGAGGCCCAGGTAGCGATCATGGAGCTTATCAACTTTCACCCCTAGCAGTTGTCCCAGAAGCGTGCTGCGTTGATCCGAGACGTTACTGGAAAAGACTACCGAAGATTTTGAGAGATTCACTTGCTGTCCTGTAGCCTTTGCATAATCGCGTAATATTGTAGTTAGGGCTTGTGCTTCTTGATCTGTAGCTTTTGTAAATAATATGATGTCGTCGGCAAAAAAGAGGTCGGAGACCCTAGGGCCCCCTCTCGACGCAGCAGCCCCTGTAAAAACACCACTCGCAGATAGATGCGTGAGAGCACGAGAGAGAACTTCACCGCAAAATAAGAACAAATATGGAGATATGGGACAACCTTGATGAAGCCCTCGCTTGGGCATAACACTACCTACTACATGTCCCTTAAAAGAGAAAGAGAAAGTAGTTGTAGAAATACAATCGTAAACAAGGCGAATCCATTTAGGATCAAAACCCATCTTACCGAGAACCTTTGTGATGAACGGCCATTCAACTCGGTCGTAAGATTTGCTTATGTCCGTTTTGAGTGCAAGGAAACCTTCTTTGCCTTTGATCTTGTGCTTCATCGTGTGCAAGATCTCAAAGGCTGTGATGATGTTATCTGTAATTAGCCGGCTCTGGAACAAAGGCTGACTGGCTCTCGGATATCACATCCGGGAGTACTTGTTTCAGCCGATTAGCCATTGTTTTTGCAACCATTTTGTAAATGACGGTGCAGAGACTTATCAGTCTCAAGTCCGCTGGAGTGCGGACCTGTTTAATCTTCGGAATTAACGCCAGGATTGTATGATTGTACTCTGCAAGACTTTCTTTGCCATTCAGAATTGCTAAAACACATCCGCCAACATCTTCTTTGAGTTCCCCCCAATATCTTCGAAAAAAGATGGTCGGGAATCCATCGAAGCCCGGCGCTTTTAGGGGACCCATCTGCATAAGGCTTTCTGTGACTTCTTGAATAGTATAAGGCTGTTCCATGAAGTTACGCTGATCAGTTGAAATACTAACATAAACAAACTTTAACATACCTTCCATATCTGCATCAGACGGGTTGGAGGATTGGAAAAGGTTGTTAAAGTGATTAGACAAAATCTGGATAATTTTTGTATCTTCGATGCACCACCGTCCGTCTACATCTTCAATACCCTTGATGGTGTTTCTTGCCTTTCGGGCTGATGCCTTCCGATGGAAAAAAGCTGTGTTTCTGTCACCGCTTTTTAGCCATTCAATTCTGGATCTCTGGTGCCAAAAGTCTTCCTCTTTTTTGAGGAGGTTATTGAGATCATGCCTGGTCTCCCTGATTTTGGATACTACCGCTTTACTTTGTCTTTGGCGGTCTAAACTTGCAAGCTGGCGTTTTTTGTCTTTGATCTGGTTACGCAGATTCCCAAACTGGGTTCTGCTCCACTTTTTTAACTCCGCTGCACACCTCGTCAGCTTTTCGTTGAGTGTGGGGCCGCCCCTGGACCAACTCCGCTGAACAGTTTGGTCACAGTCCCCGTTTTGAATCCACGCAGATTCAAAATGGAATCTTTTGTACCCCGACTCAATACAAACTTGCTTACTGGCTTCCATCTTGAGTTCTATAGGATTATGGTTTGAGGTTGAACATACCAGATGTTCAACTCTGGCATTTCCGAACACCAGTCTCCACTTGAGATTGGCAGTTGCTCAATCAAGCCTTTCTCGAATGTTTCCATCGTCTTCTTGGTTGTTACTCCATGTGAAGAGATTTCCAAGAAACCCTAGATCTTTAAGATCGCAGTCACGTAATGCTTCCCTGAAAGGGTTCGTCTGGGATCCCGTGACATCCCTCCCTCCTTCTTTTTCTGTTTGAGACAGAACTTTGTTGAAGTCTCCCACCACACACCAAGGAGCATCTCCTTGGGGTTTTTGACGTCGTAGAAGATTCCATGAGTGCTGTCTTTCACTCCTTTCTGGATCCCCATAGAATCCAGTTAGGAGCCATTCATCATCTCTCGGATTTAACTTAACCGAGCATTGGATGAACCGAATATGTGTTTGATGAATAGTAGCCTCTGTGTTATCATCCCAAAGAAGAGCTAGGCCACCGCTTCTACCCCAGCTGTCGGCATAGGCTCCATTTGCATACCCCAATTTCCTCTTAATCGGATCCATCTCCATTGCGGACAACCTTGTCTCCATAAGGAAAAGAAGGTTTGGGCGGCTTTCCTTTACAATGTTGCAAAGGGAGAGAACTTTACAAGGGTTCCCAAGCCCTCGCACGTTCCAACTCAGGAGACTCATTGAGCTAGGCAGAGCTTCTTAGCAGACTCTGCCTCTGGTAAGTTTGGGTTTTGGTTTTCATTGGTTTCATAGTCCATTCCTTTATCACCATCGCCAATGGAGTCTTCATGAGGGCTGTTGCCATCTGTATTTGGAGAGAGAGCCTCCATTGGTCCTTCTTTCTCCGAGCAATTCCTTTTTCCTCCGCCTGCAATTAAGCCTTTTTCGGTAACTCCAATGATTACTGAGCCTGGTTTCCTTTTGCTCGGAGTCTGGTCATTAACTGCCTCTGGAGACTGCATTTTCCTTCGGGCTTTCTCTTTAATGCTGAGAATCTTCCTCTTCGAGCCCTTTCCTTGAGGTGGACTAATCCCCTTTCCTGTGCCGACCTCACGGTGAGCGAAAGGATTAGGGAGATTACTAGACTTTTCCTTATCAGATGTTGAATTATCCTTATCTAGTTGATCATCAAAGATACTAGAGAAAGGATTGATACCCTGCTGATTTGGCCTTGATTCCGAAATCTCTTTAATTTGATTGACCGGGATAGTCTTTGATTGCCAAATCTTTTGTTTTGACTTATCAATTCCAACTGATTTGGAAACATCCTTATCTTGAGAAGTCAAATTCATTCCTTTCATGAAATTCTGGTTTTGCCCTTCGCTAGTCCTGCGTTTGCCGCCTTGGTCGCCGGAGGTCGGACTTTTGCGTTTTCCGTCTTGCCTCCGGAGTACCCAGGTCCCATACTCAGGTTCCATCTCTTCGTTGATCATCTGGCTTCGCTTCGGACAATTGACTGGTTTGTGATCAATTTGGCCGCACCAATCACAAACACTTGGGATTCTCTCGTACTTGAGATTAACCCAGAAGTGTTCACCATCTTCAGTACGCACTTTAGCACGTCTTCTCACTGGTTTGTTGATTTTGACCCTTGTTCGGGCCCTGACACATTTGTCAGTTTCCTCTCCTTCAAGGTGCACTAGGACTTTCCCGACTTCACCAATCGACGCCGCGATTAGTTCACCTACATCTTTGTGAAGTAGATGTGTCGGGATTCCTAGGATCTGGATCCAAACCCAAATATCGTGGAAAGTACATCTGGATACATCCGCCCTTATATCCCACTCTTTGAGAAGCAACAACCGTCCATCAAAGCTCCATGGTCCTCGAAAGAGGGCTCGATTCATAGATTCTTGGTTCTCAAATCTGTAGATGAAAGTATTTCCACCACTTTCCATGATCTTCAAATCGTCCTCCGGGCACCACAGGCGTCTGAATAGCTCCTTCATACCCTGCGCATCAACTTTCTCTTCTCCTACAAATCTCCCAATAAGGAAAAGTTTCCAATCCTTCTTGTCTTTGTTGCAGGTCTCTTTGCCGATCACCACCTCCATCTCCTCTTCCGGGGAGAGGTGAATACGATTGATCCAGTCTTCTTCATCAGAAATCATCGCCATTGTTACCCAAACGCTCTGTCTAGAGAGAGGTTCTAGAGAGAGAAAAAGTCTTAATCAGTTTCTGTTTGTACATCAACTCCGTTATTATCTTTGCTGTCAAGGTAAAGAGTTTCTTACTTAATTTTGCTTCAACGCATGTTTCACATTTATGGGAATGGTAAAGTTTTGCACTGGGAATGTGTTCCACAGACAATTAAACATTAACTTGCGAATTGACTCAATGAAAGACCACATATTTTTTTGAGGTCACGTTGATAATTTCAAAAAGAGTTTAGATTTTCAATAAACTAATATACTAAACTTATTCTTGACTTATTGTTAGTTTCTAACATACGTATAGTGATATTACGTTACATTTATGATAATCTAATATTTCGTTTTAGGGTCATTTATTATTTAGAAAGTTTAGATATCTTTGAGTAATTTCCAGTTTTACTATGAAAAGCGAAAAGAATTTATGATATTTTTTTATTAGTTAGTATCGAATGCCTGAATACCCCTCATGTATACGTAATTTTTGTAATGAGCCCCAGTTTCTAGATTTTACATATGAACCCTCATTTCTTTATTCTAATTTTTACCCAAACTAACTTGTTGGAGACTTATAATTTCTGTCCAAATCCTTCACCACTAACTTAGCCAACTCTCATTACAATAAAGTTTTCTCATCACCATTACACTCAATATATACATACCCCCGATCATCATCATTCTTTTCCACCACCACTAACTCTCTCTCTAACTAATGCTATATATATATATATATATATATATATATATATATATATATATATATATATATATATATATATATATATATATCTTTCTCCAGCCAAAACACCATGAACACCACCAATATCTTCATCTTCTTCTTCATTTATTTTCTCTATCATGAATTCCACATTTGTTGAAGCTTCTCCCAGTTCCTTCAAGCTCCACCATGCTTTCTCAAACCTTTCAAGCCTATATTTCCAAACATTTTATTGGATTGGTAAGTATTTCTTATCAACATTCCAGATTTCTCTGAAGTGTTCGTGAGTTTTTATGTTTTTAGTCGGTACAAACATGAAATAGATGATCAATGTCTTGCATGTCCCATTTAGCTTTACTAGTGCCATATGAACTTATTGTTTTTCGAAATCTTCACTCCATTCCTCAACTTTTTTGGTTTATCTGTTGTTATGTGTCTAATTGGTTGTATTTTGGTACAAAATCAAGTTATTTCTAGTTGCATGTATTATAGTGTTGATTTGATCAATGCTTGAGTGTTCTAGGTGAAATTGCATGTTGATACAATCTGGACAGTATATGAAAATCGTGGATTATCTCAAAATTTGTCTATCTGAAATTTTTAACTCTTACATATTTTGAAACTAGACTCATAGAGGGTCATTTGAGAAAAAAGTAAACTCCATAGCCTTTTTGATTAGGAAGATAAGCTCATTCTAAGTTGCATATTTTCTGAAATCAACTTTCTGGACCAGCTTCAGTATTTTGAATGAAAACTCACTTTACAGAAAACAAATACACCTAATCTTTCTGTGAAGAAACTAGATACATAGGTTATTAATAGTTTTCCTCTTCTCAAACTAGTAGTAATTATTTTCAAAGTTGAACGTTTCTACCAAATTGATATCTGCACAATAGTGTTTGCTTATTTTGCAACTTGATTTTTTTAATAGTTATGCGCGATTCTTGATGGTTCTGAAAGCAGACACATTTAGGTTCGTCGTCAATATATTTCAAAATTTTATGATATGTTTTGATATGGAAAAGAGGACTTTAAAGCCAGAGCATACATCATGTCCAGAATAGGTTTTTTATATTTTTTAGAAGGCATGTAACTTACATATCTATGTGGCATGTTGGGATTGTTTGTGACATTTGATAACCAATATATGGACATTAGTGACATTTACGATCATGTACATATAAAGTGTGTATTCAATACATGAGTATACAACTTTGTTGGTACTTAGTGCGTCATACGTGTAACTGTAGACACCGGCTTCGTAGGAGACGCTCAGTGTTTGTTGTCGGAGTGCTAGATTTGCTTTCTTGATTTCATCATTCTTCGGCTCAATTGTAAGTACATATGTCCGACCCTTATCCAAATGAGTGTATGTGACATCTCGAATGAATATTTTATTAGTTGAAAAAGTATGAGAAGCATGACTCATTCTAGAAAATTGTTTGGAATTTATGATTCCTTTGTGAGAACGCTTGAAAATTACTTGTGAAATATTAATATTTAAATTTGTTTATAGGAAAGATAAGAAATAAAACACTTCTGATAGATTTAGGACGATGTACAGAGTTGTAATTATTTATAGCTCAGGCCGGAGGCGCCAAAGAATTTGTAGAGTTTAAATGCACCAAGGTATTGCGGCCACGGGGTTTGTAGAGCTATAAAGTGTTGCTTATACTTGTAAGGATCACTACCGTATATTGCAACAAATATGATCTATTGTAAGTGCAATAAGCCTATTTCAGAACTGAGACATGTAATTTGTTAGTTTCGACATACTGGGGTAATTAAGTACTTAAGCCAAAAAAATAGCACATTTGTGCACGAACAGAAATAGCCCTGCACATGTGTTAGGAACTACTCTGTTAAGGGTTAAAAGGAAACTGTGTACTTGGAAGTCCGTCTATTACTAATTCAGCCAATATAGCTTATTGTAGTGCTAATTAAGAAATAAACTCATAATAATAACTTTAAAAAGAAATATATACACCTACAAGCAACTCCACATATATCCCAGAATGACTGTCATTATGTTTTTATATTATTTTGAGGAGATAATTTTTTTCTATCAAAACGATATCCAAATTTGTTACCATTTTCCTAATGTTCTAGTGTTGAGACTAGTCTATAATATTATGAAAAAAAAATAACAACTTCTTATATTGTTAGTAACAAATTAAGAAAGCGAATCTAGCACTCCACTCCGACAACAAACATAGAATGTTTGTAACTTTAAGGAGATAACATAGAAGATGATCATGCACCTTTTTTTATACTATAAAGATGAGTATAACTTCTTAAAACATTTTTGGCACGTTTAGTTTTTCGGAGTAGCTAGATTGAACTAGACTGGATTAGATTTTTCGGATAAGACTAAATTGAATTAGCTGAAATATAATCAATAATTTGTTTGGTTTCGTGCAGTATTAATTCAATATCAAAGTACAAATAGTCGAATCCAACTAATACCCTCATATGAGAGGGGACTAAATTGAGATATTAAACACCATATTTTTACTATTTGAAACCGGTATTAGAATTAGTCCAAAACAACAGCACAATATTAATTAATACATGACCTATATTAAGTCCAACCATAGCTAATACTAATCCCTACTAATCACATAAGATTAGACAAAGACAGCAGAAACTACATATTGCAAGCCACAAGGTTACTGATGAACGAGTACATTCTTCACCATAACTAATATGTGTAAACGATACCACTTACAACAGAATTAGTTACAAATAAAACAACCCATTATTTCTCTATTTTGAGATTCAGCGGCAGCAGACACATACTGAAAACCCCAGTTCAAACCATCTTGACCTAGTAATAACAAATATTTAGCCCCCAGAAGACTTCAATTTTCCCATTAATAATGTTCAAAAATAAAAATTGTAGTATACCAAAGGAGTTTCACTGATTCATAGCAACAACATATAAGGCTCACCAGAAAACTGTGAAAAGAACCACCAGCAACAACACACAGCAACAACAACAAGCCTTTTCTGAGGTTCACCAAAGTCCACTACATCGATCAAGCTTCTCTGGTTGCGTGTGACTAAACCCAATTACTAGATTACATAGATTTAATTCCAAAGCTATGATTTTACACACATATATGTGTGTGTGTGTGTTTTTTTATAACTCTTGTGCAAAACAATTCAAGAACATAAACCTCTCTATTCATGTTCTTTTTAAGAATGTAGATCTCATCACGAACCCATTAACGTTTGCTCTAGTATATACGCTGCTAACTAACAAGACTAACAAGACCAAACTTTAAATTTCTCTTATATTTTGGAGTTGTGTAGATATAGATTGGGTCAGCTCAATTCATAAGAACAATTTCTCAAAAAAATCATAATAACAAATGATAAACATGTTTATTACTAACAAAATCCAATTGGAGTATTATTATTCATTGTATTGATGGACATGGAAAGTGGTGAGCTAGGTTCATGCATGGCATAAGTAATTTGGAGGGTTTTGTGGAAACCACTAGCTCTTGTGTCATCTTGATCACCACCATTCATAATTAAGCACCAAAACTAGGTCAAACCCACACAACTCAATTTCACAGCACCTGAATGGGACATCTTCTCTGCTACCTTCCATATTGGGTATGTCTCAATCTAACTAAAGTCAACTCTCTCTCTCACACACACACACAAACACAACATATAGACATACAGAGAAATCAGAACACTTATAACAAAAGTATATATGAAATCAAGACTGGTTTCTGAAGTAACTAGCTAGGTTATGAGTTAAATTACAAACACATGAAGCAAAACAAAAAAACAAAACTATAGAAGATGTGAAAAGGCACACAAAAGTAGATATGAAACCCTTCTTGGTGAAGAACATAACACTGACATAATTTTAAAAAAAGCAGAAAAAAAAACAAATTAAACAAAGAAAAGAAACAAAAATCAAAACTGGATTCTGAAGCAGCTAGCTAGGTTACGAGTTAAATTACTAACACATGAAACCAAAAACTATAGAAGATCTGAAAGAGGCACACAAAAAGCATAAAGTAAATGAAACCCTTGCTAGTGAAAATATTGAGAATTAAGTTCTGCAGAGATCTCATGTAGTCATAGAGAGAGAGAGAGAGAGAGATGGCAAAGGGGTGACAGAAAGAGGGTGAGCACGCATAGCTTCAAGCACAGATGGGTACTGATGTGCAAGAAAAGACCATGTGTGCTCACTCTCTTCTGTCACCTCCCTCTAATTACCCCTTTTCATATTTACAAGGAGAGACCAAAATAGGTACTCTTTGCCAGCAGTTGCAGGTACATGTATGGATCTCCATAAAGTAAGCAACACAGGATCTGCTGCTAGTTAGGTAACCCTAATTGAACACTACTGTTCCATTAGGGTTTGGAACAAAGTATGATACTATGTACCTATATATGGAGATGATGATGAGTGGCATATAATTGAGTATGTAGTGAGTAGCTGATTTGTTGGTGTGTGAACAATTGGAAGCTGTGCTGTGCTTTATATAGGCAGAAGAAAGAGAAGAAGAAGAAGAAGATGAGCACTTCTTAATTCACTATTCCATCCATCCAACCCCCACCCTCATCTTTGGAATAAATGTGTGCGGTGGTGTCCCCCTTTTTCCTCCCACTAGATCTCTCCCTTTATTTTATTTCAAATGTTTTATTGCAAATTAATTGTGGATAGATAGATACCATCTCATTTCCACAAACACAGGGGACACATAGAAAAAGAGGGAGAGAAGAATTTTTTTTAAGGGCAAGAAGAAACATGATATGTGTCTTTTGGCTTCTAGTAGTACAGTGCTGCTTTTGATAGTTGAAAGATTTATTTATTTATCTACTCCAGAAGATAATGTTTATCTCTGCATGCAGGATCACATTTACATTGTTACTCTTACCAATGTGTCTTGTTATTCGAAATTTCTAACCGTCCAATGCCATTGCTAGAACTCTTCAACACTCTCTCCTCCACCTTTGACTATACCTTATCATGTTTCCTTCCCAATATCTGGTATTAATTGAATAACGGGTCAGTTATCCTGATTAAGAATCAAGTACACCACTATTATCTTTCAAAAAAAGTACACCACTATTAGGCCCTGTTTGTATAGGTTGAAAATCTAAAAAATCGGCTTAAATTTATCCATTAGACAAACTTAAAGAGCTACATCGTCAATACTTGAATAGGCCCACTTATAAATGAATTATGATTATGCTAATTTCAAAACACATTAAAATTACTATTTCAGAAATTTCCAGCCGCATAATTCATAATTTTAGAGATTTGACAATTATTTTGAGATTATTTTAATTTACATATTTTAAGATTAAAATTTTGTGTCATAACACACGAAATTAGATTAACAGTGCCGATTTCAATCAAAATTGATTAAAATCGTTATCCCAAACACGCACTTAGAAGTGGGTGTCTTTTTTATTAACTGGATATATTAAAGCACGAAAAAAAGTATAGAGGATTCATATCCGGGGGAGGCAGCACTCTTACATCCTCAACCAAAACACCCTCTAAAATTTGGGAAGGGTGATCCAACCAACATCGTCCAAAAAAAGGTTAAAAAATATAACAGAAAAAATGTCAAAAACATAGACAGGTTTAGCAGCCTGGGATGCAAGGAGATCAGCAGCTCTATTGGTGGAAATGTGCTCATGCATCAGCGGCAACTAGAGCTCACTGCCTAACAACCTACTTTTTTCAACAATACTCTCCGCATAATTATCAGAATTTCTATAGTGAAAAAGTTTTAACAACTAAGCAACCATAGCTAGTAATGACACACACAAGACCCAACTCCATAGCTAAAGTAAGACCGGCAAAAAGAGCCAAAGGCTCGGTGACCAGGGGTAGGAAGACACAACTCTGCAGGAGAAGCCTGCAATTCGATTACCAACACTATTCCTGATAAGACCACCAATTCCTTGGGCAGAAGAGTTCCAAGATCCATCAATGTTAAGCTTTACCCATTAGAGCTGGGGAGTAGTCCAACTACAGCTTCTAATGGGAGTATGTGCCTTGTAGGTATAATTATCTATACTGAATAGTCAATAGTTGACATCCTGCTTGACCCTTCTAGCTAAGGAGGAATCTAGAGCAATGACAATGGCGTTGCCAAAGTTTAGGTCATTTATTTGTTTCTAAATATGTCTGCAAGTAGAAAATAAGGTAGTTTTCCAGTGGCTCTCCAGCAGAGTCTGGGAGATCCATTACTAAACAACCAATCATCAAAGGTGATGGAAGAGGAGTGTAACAAAAAAGGGGGATGATAAAGCATAATCTGGAAGGAGCCAAGAAGGTTGCATTTTCTGAAAAGATTATCCAAAGTCTCTTTAGAGGTTCCACAAACAGGGAAACGGTCGGGGTGAGAAGAAATAATATGATTGGTGGCTTCATTTTTATGAAGTTAATGATAGAAGAGAGGCCAGGAAAGAAAGACATCCCAGCTTAGAAGTGGTGGTTTGAAGTCGTTTAAAAGTAATTGTTATTGTAGTTTTTTTTTTCTAATGTGGCCTTAGAGAAAAGAAAAAGCATGTAGTAATGAGCTTAGCTCTCCTTGTCACCAAATAAAAGAGAACAAGCTTTTCACCGCATCAATTATTTTTTTCGTCATTGAATTAACTGAGAGAGAATCGATCCACTTGAGGAAGGAAGGTTGTGACTTCCTTCCCTCATTCATATTTGTAGTGCTTTGCGAATGAATTTGGATTTTTCTTATGATTAGGAACAATCCCTTTTCGGAATTTGATGTGACATTGTTATGAGCTCCCGAGTAACCACCTCATGGTACATCGTGGCAGCTTTATCTGGCGAATGATATCACACATTTTTCCTTTACTTGAGGAGTTCTCTCTTGACCAATAGGTGGAGAGGCACAATCGCTTGATTGTACCTGGTCCCATTCTGATAACTTTACGGCAAGGTTTTATTTATCCGTACTCTACCCTCCGTCTATAATTATTCCTTTGCACTCTAAGATATAGTTAACTCAGCTTCCTACTAAAGTGGGAATTTTCATGTACCGTCTAACTCTTCGGTTAGTACGTACCAACGGATGATCGATCATTTCTTTGGGAATTCTTATTGTGTCGAGATGCTCCGGTTGCGCTTCACCGGCTGTGTACATCCGATCACCTTTTCATCCAAGGACAGTGCGCCAAAGGGGTTTGGAGTGTGTTTCAAACTCTTTTTCAAGACCCTTTCAAGACCCTTTCCCACTCACTCTTCATGGCATGTTATCCTTTTAGTGGAATCATATAGGTTTGTCTTCTCATATTCATTTCCTTCGCTGCTTAAGCCCTCTATCATCTTGTAGGAGTTGTTGATTCTAGGAATTAAGCTATTTTTTATGCACAATCAATGTCCACTCCGTCGGTTATTATGGGGGCATTTTAGTGGCTTAGAGAGCTTCTTCCAACATTCACCCTTCTATAGATTTGTGTTTCTTGCACTGCATAACTATGGCCAGATTCTTATCTCTTGCTTAACACACCTGCGAGGAGAGGCTCTTGGGTTAGGTGACTCGACCTCCTCCTGATCAAATATCACTTCATTTTGATGGGTCAGTCTGTTAAGGGCTTGGGGCTAGTGGATGGATATTGCAGGACCATAATGGTCTTATTATTATAGCTTTTGCATGTAATTCTGGCCCACCCATCTCCGTTGAGGCAGAGGTCAAAGCTCTCCTAGCTGGTCTTACTTTTCCCTATCAGGGTCTTTCCATGGATTATGTTTTTGGCAATTTTTTGTTGATAATCTAAACTCTAATGGGGCCCGCGTAGATCCCTATGCGTTTATTTCCAACCATATTAGCTTGTAAGGCTTTAATTTTTGGGACCATTGTCTAACACACGCACCGGCAAGGCAGTATGGTTGCAGATGGTTTGGCCATCTACAAAAACGTGTGTCAGTTCTTTCAGAGCTTCCATTATGAGGTGGAGCTTCCCTCAGCGATTATCAATCTTTATATGCATGATTCTCTGGACCTTATGTACTATCGCCCACCATGAGGTGTACCCTTTTATAGCTTTTGTTACTGGGTTAGATCCATAGTCCCCCCACTTGTTCTTCTTACGGGTTGGGAGCCCGACTTTTTTTTCTTCATACAACGCGGGTTAGGCCACCCTTCCACTATGGTAGGTTCCCTTAAAAAAACTCATGAACTTCATATATTACTAACATTTTTTAGGGAAATACTATCAATATTTTTATCCCATTGATTAGAACTTTTTCTTACATACACTACTGTATATTATTTTAAATCACACATCATAATATATTTTTTTGAGGATATCATATTTTTTCATACTAGTTACTAGTTCATGTTGTTTTTGTCAAACATAGTCAATAGCATCCACATATATCTACAAATCAATTCTATCAGGTAACAAGTGTTAGCCCACTTGCCTATACATTAGTTACTATCCCAGGACTACATTCTATGGCTAATTCTACATATATTTCATATACACCCTATTAGATAAACTGTGTTTTCTGGCGACGAACTTTCTGCAAAATTAATCTAACACAGGTTAAATAAATATTGTAAATAAAACTTACTGATTAATAGCCTCCCGAATGCTGATGTGATGTCAAAGAAACTTTCGTACATTTAGGGTACGGGTTCCTTAAAACAGATTAGCCGTCTGCTATTACGAGTGGCTTCTGTTTCCCGGAATAAAAGTCTTATGGCGCAGTGGTTGCAAGCATGTAACCGCCAAGTCCGACAAACCGATACTTGGCATAGAAAGTTTTTTGTTGGCAGATAGAGAATGAATACTGTATTTCGGTTGTCTTGATACTGGGAGAAGCGATCGGGTTTTATTGAGAGAGAAGTGGCGGTTGGGGCTGAACGGTTGTAACTGTTGGTTGTTCAGAATTTGAACAGAGTGAGTGCAACTGTTATGTTAATTAACAATTAACTAATTAATTAGTTTCTGGCCCAAAAAATATATAGGCCTTAATTAACAGCCACCCCAACCCACACATACCACATCACGGCCTGTGCCCGAACCCGAGACTGAGTCGGCCAGACGAACGTTGGAGGCGGCGCACGCGGTGGTTCAACCTTTTTCTAGGTCCTCCCTCCTGCAATAAATTGCTCCATCCAAAGGGTGTGCCGTATAGTGCAAGCTTGAAGTGGATAAGCACTTAAGTTTCTCCCTTGAACCAAGATGTGGTTCTATTTTTCTTCCTCATCATAATTTGTTGCACATGAACTCATTTTGAGAGCTCGATTTGATCATTCATTTCTCAATGGTCTTTGACGAATGAGTTACCAAAACGACCACCAAGTTGCCCAGTATAAGATTATGCAATCAGTGTCGTAGACTCTTAAATGAGCCGGGTCAAAACTGAGCTCAAAGTCGGGTACAAAACGTTTTAAAAAGACCATTGTTTCCAACACCCCCTGGTTTCCCCTGAAATCAGTGGTTTGACATGAATTGACAACTAAGCCCTTTACTGGAATTCTGATGAAACTTTTTCCGGAGTTTCCCGAAATTATTTGTCTCAAAAACCATAATCGGCCCGAGCTAGGCTGCTATACATTGTATTGAAATGGGTTCATTTCCATGTATTGGACCAATATAAAAGTTAGAAACGACTAGATGAACCATAGAGTTGATATGCCATGATAACATATTCTTTACATATTACGCTAAGGTCTTTCGCTTTTCTTCTCAAGAGTGTGATCCTTAAACTTCATAAATATTCTTCAATAGCCGAACCATAGACTTCAATATTCTTCAAGATGCTAGAACTTTTGATTGGACTTCAATTTGTTCCTTTGACTTGTGTGCGCTAAAAGTTAACTTAGGACGCCGCTTATGAGTGCATCACTTAACTTGGAATTGTGCGAGCATTATCTCTCATATAAGTGAAAAAACAATTGTCCTACTATGAAGTCGATTGGTAGTGAACAAACTGTTAACATGATGTCTTATGCGAATGTATTCTAAAAGTTCGTGATGGGATTCGCATAATATATGGATGGAGTTATGCCAATAAGACATACTAAATCTGCTCGAAAAGCAAATGTCATGCTATTTTACAATTATTTTTAGAATAAGATCTGACTTGCAAAGAGTACAATTCTTTTATTTTTTCATAACAGTGTAGATTAAAAAATTTAGAATGTTGTATAAAGCTTAACAAGTGATTGTATCTGTTATAATTAATATGGGGGTATTCGAGAAAGAAAGATGAAAAAAAAACAAGAACGAGAGAGAAATTTAACGCAGTTCACTAACGAATTCGCAACGAACCCGCTAGCTACCTCCACGGACAAAACCCGATATTTTATTGATAAGAGTATCCGATTACAATACACGCCGTGACCACAACGGCCACCCACCCAAACACCCACGAACACACACAAGAGAAGCTCTCAAACTCTCAACTCTCAAACCCACAAATTACTCTCTGTGTATATGTATGTTGTGAGCAAACCAAAATATGTGTATATATACACATGTAGTGTAGTGGCGGTGAAATAAGAAACTTTTTGCCAAAGCAAGCAACAGCCGACTTCAATTTTCATGACCTAGAAGTCAAATGAGAGACATGGAAACAATTCCATGCTACTCTCACACCAGTTTTGCTGACTTCTATTACAAGTCAAACCTAAGAAATCTCCACCTTGACTTGAATTATCTCAGCAACCTAAATCAAAAACTGATGGTTCTCTCCTCAAACCTGAACCGGATGCGTTTCCCCGAATCAGAAACGAGCACGCCTCCTGAAATAGATGTTCCGCAGCTGTATGCGAAGCTCGAATCGTCAAATCGTTGCTCCAACTACCATGTGTTCCTGCAACGATTGCGCCCTATGTGGATGCACTTCCGGTAACAGAAGCAGGTGCTCCACCCAGAACCAGACTCAGATACATTGAATGAGAAACATGACATAATGTATTCCGGATGGGCTCAATTGCGCCAGACAGATGCACCACGACAAGTGCCAGATGTGATTACTTATCAGACCCGATGCACCTAATTACAAGTGCCCAAAAATATTTGTCGTGCATACGCCCCGTACGCCTCAGATGCGCCAGATTCTCGCCAGAAATAAATCGAGCCATATGCGAGCTCAATGAGTGTCCTGGTACATGCTCCAAAAAAAAGCTGATGCACGCTAGAACAAAATAATGCATGATGCGCGCCAGAAATAGGACCAAATGCGCGTTCCATAAATCTCACGCGCCAGATGCTCCATGTCGTTGCTCCAACTCCAACGAGTTCCTGAAACACATGAGCCAGAACCATATTCAATTCATACGCCAAATGCTCCATGCAGAGAGTCGTATTGCGCCTGACCGTCATTGTCAGAATGTTGATTGCGTGTGAACCGCCAGGTTCGCGCCAGCACCGAATGCGTACTGAATTTGCCAGATCCCTTATACCTCAGTCAAATGCACGACATATTGCTCCAACAAGAAGCCCAGGTAGGCCCCTCCATGGGGCTTCAGATGGTTGGTGTACCTGCGCCCCTGTTTAAGAGGACAACGAATGGAAACAGCTTTTCCACACGAACATATCGCTCCACCAGAATCGCGATACCCTAGATTTGAGTTCCACCAAACGTAAAACCATACCTCTTAGCTCCACCTAGATCTTGGAACCCCAGCTCTGATACTAGATTATTATAACCTGGGGGAATTCGAGCAAAAACGATGAGAAGAAAACAAGAACGAGAGAAAAATTTAACTTTTTTCGCTAACGGATTCGAAACGAACCCGATAGCTACCTCCACGGCCAAAATTCGGTATTTGATTCAGAAGATAACCGATTACAATGCATGTTGTGGCCCCAACGGCCACGGCGGCTATAGATGGTGCTTTCCATACAGACAGATCACAGCCACGTGGCAGCCATCTAGCACACCTGGCTGTGCTCTGTACACACCGGATAACTACCTATGCTTATCCACGAGGGGGCTACGAGACAGGGCCCTCGCGTATCAACACGGGACTTGTAGGGACTTTGTGGTTTGGAGGCTAGGGCAAGGCCCCTCGCGCGCGTCTGACAACCTAGCTCGTGTGCGACCCTTTGTAACAGCTTTGAGAGACTTAATGGTCACGTCCTATAAACCCAGCTTGACCTCATAACGGTCTCCGGTATGTACGGTCATGTGCCTAACGGTTCCTATATACACGGTCGAACGTACCGCTATGGGGGCTACCATTAAGCCGCCATTTATGGTGCATTAACCCCCTTCACAACGGTCACTTCCCCACTATATATAGGATCGTTAGCCCTCCGTTGCGACATACTAGTTCTTCTGGACTTACCGAAGGCTTTGCTATTAAGTTGTCTCTCTCTCTCTCACTGTTACCATTGCTTACGCTCTCCCTACACACACCCTACATCTCTCTGTGTTCCTATTCTCTACTTGAGGTGCACACTTGGATCTCTCTAAAGGATTTCCTTGCGCATAATTTGGTTAACCTGACGTGACTGAACCTTGCGATACCTTCATGTCTGTTTCCTCCAGCGCGAAGAATATATGGTCCAAATGGATCATGTTCTTTTTCAAAGACTACGCCAAACCTGCCATCATCCAGAAGTTCCTTGATAATAACCCCAATTCATTGATTTATACCAATGGAGAAGGGCTCCCGTGGTCGTTGTGCGGCTTTCTGTGTGTTTGGTTGTCACGTTATCTCATAGAAGGGAGTCCGCGTGACGGAGTCTTTATCCACGTGCTACCACTTGCAGTAAATTTCGCGCTTGGTCAGAAGATCGCTCTAGGGCCCCTTTGTTGGAATAGATGCCCTAGAGGCAATCTAGTTTAGTATGAATTTATTTGTGGCTAGAAATTCATTTATTATTTATTGGATATTTTATATAATGAAGGCCTTAGACTTACAATTGTTTTGTTTATCTTAAATATCCCTAGTCCAGTATAATGATTAATGGGACAATCATCTATAGACTAGTATGGTGTTGGATTGATATGGAGATATCATGATCCAACACGTAGGTGTGCATTAGGGGTAATGACGCACTGGATTGACCCATCTCCGAGAAGGCTACATACACGTTATGTTGAGTCACAAGTGCTTCTTGCGGTGCAATGGTATTGTCATCCTTAGAAGTGAAGTCACTAGAAATTCTAGTTGTGGATTATTGTGATTTTGGTAGCGTTAAACGCTACACCGTAACTGGGTAGTTATAAAGGCGTGTACTGGATACAATAAGAAGCAAGCTTAGAGATCATAGTGGACGTAGATAGAATTTGTCCCTCCCACATAACGGGAGAAAATATCCTAGGCCACTCGAGGGATAGTGCTTATAGAATGTCTGGCCAGACTCAAATAAATCAATATGGGATATTGATGTTATTTGCACGAATAAGGCTATTCCCATGGATCGAGAAACTATGGATTGGATATACGAGTGTGACTTGTATGTCTCGTGTCCAATCCGGATATAGAGACAAAGGGATGAGACAATTACTTGTACAAAGGTTGTCAAGATGACTATTCTATTAGTTGGCTAGAATGGATGTTTTGCTTGAAACCGCTCCATATTAGCAAATAGTTGCTACCAACTAGATAGAACCTATGGGGTCACACGCTATATAGAGTTGAACTAGATTTGGGAATTAATTAATTGGATTAATTAATTAGAAGGATCACTTTGCAAAAAACTTGCAAACTTAGTAGGGACTAATTTGCAAGGAAGGGACTAAATTGAATTCTAGTAGGATTAGAATAAGTCCTTTAGGTAGTTGGCAAGGAGTTGTTGGACTATATAAAGGATCTTCCTTCCTTCCTTCCCACAACTTATTCTCATAATTGATCATAACTAGAGTGAGAGAGAACAAAAGGAGAGACTATCTTAGAGAGTGTGGGATCGTGTCCCAACTCACTCCACCCGGAGCGCCACAATGGAATGGCGTGTCTGAGAGGAGGAATCGAACCCTACTGGATATGGTTCGATCTATGATGTGTCAAACCGATCTTCCATTATCATTTTGGGGCTACGCTCTATTAAGTGCAGCTTTCACCATTAACCGTGTTCCATCTAAATCAGTCATGAAGACACCACATGAGATGTGGAGTGGGAGGCATCCCACAGTGTCGTTCATGAAGATTTGGGGCTGCGATGTCTATGTAAAACGTTTAAAATCAGACAAGCTTGGGCCGAAATCGGATAAGTGTAAATTTGTGGGGTACCCTAAGGAAACTAAGGGCTTCTACTTCTACAATCCAATCGAGAACAAAGTGTTTGTTGCTCGGACCGGCGTGTTTCTAGAAAGAGAGTTTGTCTCTAAAGAAGCAAGTGGGAGGACTGTAGAACTTGAAGAGGTTCAAGAACCACAAATCACTGAACCGATTATGGAACATGAACAGGAACCACAAGCGGTTGTGGAGCAACCTGTTCAGGTAACACAAGAGCTTCGTAGATCTAATAGGGTGCGTCAGGAACCCGAGAGGTATGGACTTCTCGTGACCGATTCCGGTGACACGATGCTCATAGATGATGAGCCTACTACCTATGAAGAGGCCATGAAGGGCCCAGACTCTCAGAAGTGGCTAGAAGCCATGAGTTCCGAGATGGAATCCATGTATACCAAAAAAGTATGGACTTTGGTGGAACCACCCGAAGGGGCGCGACTCATAGGGTGCAAGTGCGTCTTCAAGAAGAAGATCGACATGGATGGTAATGTGATTACCTATAAGGGCCGATTGGTGGCTAAAGGATTAAGACAGATTCATGGTATTGACTATGATGAAACCTTTTCACCAGTCGCTATGATCGAATCCATCCGAATCCTACTTGCGATTGCAGCATACCATGACTATGAGATTTGGCAGATGGATGTCAAAACAGCATTCCTTTATGGGAATCTCCTCGAGGACATGTATATGATACAGCCGGAGGGTTTTGAGGATCCAAAGCAAGCCAACAAAGTCTGTAAGGTGCAACGATCCATTTATGGATTGAATCAAGCTTCTAGGAGTTGGAATCGACGTTTTGATGAAGTAGTCAAATAGTTTGGCTTCATTAGAAACGAAGATGAGTCTTGTGTCTACAAGAAGGTTAGTGGGAGCTCTGTAGCTTTTCTGGTCTTGTATGTAGATGACATACTACTCATTGGAAACGACGTGCCCATGCTGCAATCTGTTAAAGATTGGCTAGGGAAGTGTTTCTCAATGAATTACTTAGGGGAAGCAGCCTATATACTCGGTATAAAGATCTATAGAGATAGATTTAAGAGGCTGCTAGGCCTAAGTCAAAGTACATATATTTACAAGGTGTTGAAACGGTTCATCATGCAAGATTCCAAGAAGGGATTCTTGCCCATGTCACGTGGAATCACTCTTTCGAAGAGTGGTTGTCCTTCCCATGAGATTGAGAAGGAACGCATGAGTATAATTCCCTATGCCTCAGCCATAGGATGTATCATGTACGCCATGTTATGTAATAGAACATATGTGTCATATGCCTTGAGTATGACAAGCAGATACCAATCCAATCTAGGTGAGAGTCACTGGATTGCATTCAAGAACATCCTAAAGTACTTGAGAAGAACTAAGGATGCCTTCTTGATTTTTGGCGGTGAGGAAGAGTTGCGTGTAAGGGGTTACACTGATGCAAGCTTCCAAACCGACAGATATGACTTTAGATCACAGTCGGGATATGTGTTTTGCCTGAATGGAGCAGCGGTGAGCTGGAAGAGTTCCAAGCAAGAGACGGTGGCTGATTCTACAACATAGGCTGAGTACATTGCTGCAAATGGCACATCAAAGGAAGCTGTTTGGATTAGAAAGTTTGTTTCTGAACTTGGTGTGGTTCCTAGCATTGCGGATCCAGTTGAGTTGTACTGTGACAACACTGGGGCGATCGCGCAATCAAAGGAGCCCAGATCACACCAAAAATCTAAGCAAGTGCTCAGGAAGTTTCATCTGATTCGAGATATTATCGATAGAGGAGACATTTGGATGTGCAAGATTCCTACAGATGAGAACCTGTCAGACCCCCTTACAAAGCCGCTCACGCAGTGGAAGCATGAAGGACACACTAGGAGTATGGGCATACGAGATGCGCCAGATTGGCTCTAGTGCAAGTGGGAGACTGTTGGAATAGATGCCCGAGAGGCAATCTAGTTTAGTATGAATTTATTTGTGGATAGAAATTCATTTATTATTTATTGGATATTTAATATAATGAAGTCTTTAGATTTACAATTGTGTTGTTTATCTTAAATATCCCTAGTCCGGTATAATGATTAATGGGACAATCATCTATAGACTAGTATGGGGTTGGATTGATATGGAGATATCATGATCCAACACGTAGGTGTGTATTAGGGGTAATGACGCACTGGATTGACCCATCTCCGAGAAGGCTACATACACGTTATGTTGAGTCACAAGTGCTTCTCGTGGTGCAATGGTATTGTCATCCTTAGAATTGAAGTCACTAGATATTCTAGTTGTGGATTATTGTGATTTAACTGGGTAGTTATAAAGGCGTGTAATGGATACAATAAGAAGCAATCTTAGAGATCATAGTGGACGTAGATAGAATTTGTCCCTCCCACATAACGGGAGAAAATATCCTAGGCCACTCGAGGGATAGTGCTTATAGAATGTCTGGCCAGATTCAAATAAATCAACACGGGATATTGATGTTATTTGCACGAATAAGGCTATTCCCATGGATCGAGAAACTATGGATTGGATATATGAGTGTGACTTGTATGTATCGTGTCCAATCCGGATATAGATACAAAGGGATGAGACAATTACTTGTACAAAGGTTGTCAAGATGACTATTCTATTAGTTGGCTAGAATGGATGTTTTGCTTGAAACCGCTCCATATTAGCAAATAGCTGCTACCAACTAGATAGAACCTATGGGGTCACACGCTATATAGAGTTGAACTAGATTTGGGAATTAATTAATTGGATTAATTAATTAGAAGGATCACTTTGCAAAAAACTTGCAAACTTAGTAGGGACTAATTTGCAAGGAAGGGACTAAATTGAATTCTAGTAGGTCTAGAATAAGTCCTTTAGGTAGTTGGCAAGGAGTTTTTGGACTATATAAAGGACCTTCCTTCCTTCCCACTGAAGGGAGGCGAATCCCTGGACCAGTTCGATTGCATGTCTGCTATACCGATTAAAAAAAATTGTTTCAACATGAACGCTATAAACCCTACTAGGCGGAATTAGGGTTCATACCTGCGTCCAAGCTATCTGATGTAGGTCTGAACACTCCGGATCTTCTCCCGTATTCCTGAAGTTCCTCCTGGATGAAAGTGTGGGCTCCAGAATCCTTCTTGGCCTCCAGACGAATTGCTCTCACTCTCGAAACCCTAGATTTCGGCGTGTATCTTAAGCATACGAATTCTGAAGACTAAGGAAACTTATATAGGCTACGGGAGGGACCTGGAGGAGAAAATATGAATCAGGCTCCTAACTTTATTAGGACTTCTGGTTCCACCCGAACCTAGTCCGAATACAGTTAATAACAGTTAGTACCACTAAATAACTGTTATTGCACTCCTGTCCATATTCTCAAAAACTAATATTTCGAGCTCCTGTTATTAAATACTTATTATCTCCCCATGTTAAGATTACAGATATCCGTCGATTAAATTAATTACTGACTAATTCATTTAATCGACCTCTTTCCAATTCCTTGATCCTTACCACTTAACTTATTTGATATGTCTAGATTACCAAGTAATCTACCTGCAGGGTTTGACATAATCAAAACTTATAAGCTTCATCAAGGGGATATCATCAATCCCATAACCGGGACATGGATTCCTTCGATATATCAATCTACACCATGGACTCAATAGTATTACCCAACTCATCGAGGTTATTGACTCCATAGGAATCTCACTCACTTGACTTGTCAAAGCAATAACTACTAAATACATGTGCACATTGACTATCTAAGGATTAAGAGCACAAGTAATCATAATAACCATGAGACATAGCTTGTCTTATTATGTCAGTGCAAAGACATTGATCTCAACTTGGTCCTATTCAATATACACAAAGTATACTAGCACATTGAGTTGAAACTATAGTATGAACTATACTGTTCCCTGTAGCCAAGACAGACCTACTAAAACAATGTGCTACAATCGTTCCGATGGTTTGTCTAATTCCATCTAGATTGTGAACTCACAACTTTCATTCCACAAGAACCGAAGATAAGATCTTCTGTGTGTAAGCTAGACTCTACACACCAGATCTTCTACTATGTAGAACAATAGACAACTATGCACAATAATAATATAATGCAAAAGCATTGCCCAAAACCATTCTCATAAATATCAAATTCATATAATCCAATACAAAAAGCATGGCTTTTAGTATTCAATCCAACAATCTCCCACTAAGACTCAAAGCCATGCAAAACACACCTCAAACCCATTCCCTCTACGTGACCATCAAAAGCCTTAGTTGTCAAACACTTTGTAAATGGGTCTGCCAGGTTATCCGCTGATGCAATCTTCATCACTGCCACGTCACCTCTGTGCACGATTTCTCTAATCAAATGATACTTACGCTCTATGTGTTTTCCTTTCTTGTGAGCTCTTGGTTCCCTTGAGTTTGCAACCGCGCCGCTATTATCGCAATAAAGCGTCATAGCCGGTTGTGCACTCGGTACCACTCCAAGATCCATTAGAAAGTTTCTAAGCCAAACAGCTTCCTTAGCAGCTTCCGAAGCAGCCACATATTCAGCTTCCATGGTGGAATCAGCAATGCAAGACTGCTTGATGCTCCTCCAACTAATGGCTCCACCTCCTAAAGTGAAAACATATCCAGAGGTAGACTTCCTGGAATCCCTATCTGACTGAAAATCTGAGTCTGTGTACCCGATGGGTACAAGACTATTTTCATGGTAAACCAACATATAGTCTCGAGTCCTTTTCAGGTACTTCAATATATGTTTTACCGCAGTCCAATGTTCTCTTCCAGGGTTAGACTGATATCTACTAACCATGCCAACAGCAAAGCAAATATCCGGTCTAGTACATAACATCGCATACATGAGGCTTCCTACTGCAGAAGCATAAGGAACTGCTTTCATGCTTTCTACCTCATCAGGTGTCTTAGGACACTGATCCTTAGATAGACTAATTCCATGTCTGAAAGGGATTAACCCTTTCTTGGAATCCTGCATGCTAAACCTTGCAAGAACAGTATCAATATAATTGGCTTGTGACAAGCCCAACATCCTATTTTTCCGATCTCGCATAAGCTTGATCCCTAGAACGTATGCTGCTTCTCCCAAGTCTTTCATATCAAATTGACTTGATAACCATACCCGCACACTAGATAATACAGCCACATTGTTTCCAATGAGCAATATATCATCAACGTAAAGTATCAAGAATACCACCACGTTTTCCTTACACTTCTTGTACACACACGGCTCATCCGGACATTGATCAAAACCAAAAGATTTGATTGCCTGATCAAAACGGATGTTCCATGATCTAGATGCCTGCTTAAGTCCATAAATTGACCTCTTAAGCTTGCACAACTTGTGCTCTTGGCCCTTAGCTACGAATCCTTCTGGTTGCATCATATAAATGCACTCATCAAGACTTCCATTAAGGAAAGCTGTCTTGACATCCATTTGCCAAATTTCGTAATCGAAATGAGCCGCAATGGACAAGAGAATCCTGATAGACTTAATCATGGCTACTGGCGAAAAAGTTTCCTCATAGTCGATCCCTTCTTTCTGAGTAAAACATTTCGCAACAAGCCTTGCTTTGAAGGTTTCAACCTTCCCGTCTACCCCTCTCTTTTTCTTGTAAATCCACTTACATCCGATGGGTTTTACCCCATCTGTTGGATCTACAAGATCCCAGACCTGATTGGAGTACATAGACTCCATCTCAGAAATCATAGCCTTTTTCCACTTTTCTGCATCCGTACTTCCAACAGCTTCATTATAGTTACTGGGATCAGTATCATGTTCATCAGGGACCTTGTCGAAAGACTCTCCCAAGTACATGTATCTGTCTGGTTTACGAGAAACCCTCCCACTACGAAGAGGATGTACTTGTGGTTCACTAGCAGTAACATTTTCTCCACTGCTCGGTTGCGGCGGAATGTCACTACTATCTTGTGGATCACTAGTATTGTCATTTCCCCCACTGCCCTCTTGCGGTGGGATGTCAACACTATTTTTTTGTGTATCACGAGTATCTACATTTCTCCAACCACCCAAAGGTAGTTGAATGTCGATATCATTTTCTTGTGGTATTTCTTCTTGTACAGTTGGTATATCATGACCTTGGACTACTTGATTTCCACGCATTTCCTCCAGAATAATTTTACTTTTAGGCTTGTGATCCATAATATAGTCTTCCTCTAAGAATCTCGCATTGGTGCTAACAATGACTTTCTGATCCTTCGGACTATAAAATAAACCACCCTTTGTTCCTTTCGGGTATCCTACAAAGACACATACTTCTGTCCTTGATTCCAACTTACTTGCGTTCCCCTTCAGCACATGTGCTGGACTACCCCAAATCCGAACATGCCGTAGACCAGGCTTGCGCCCAGTCCAAAGTTCTGTGGGTGTAGTTGGTACTGACTTAGACGAAACCAAGTTCAGAATATATGCAGCTGTCTCTAAAGCATGCCCCCAAAAAGAAATTGGTAAATCTGAATAACTCATCATGGATCTCACCATTTCTAAAAGAGTCCTATTCCTTCGCTCTGCCACACCATTCTGTTGTGGCGTACCTGGAGCAGACAACTGGGATTGAATCCCTTGTTCCTCCAAGTAATCCCTGAATTGTCCCAAGAGGTACTCGCCACCTCGATCAGATCGAAATGACTTGATATATTTTCCTAGACGCTTCTCTGATTCTGCCTTAAAGATTTTAAATTTCTCAAAGGCCTCATACTTATGCCGCATCAAATAAATATATCCATATCTTGAGTAATCATCAATAAAAGTAATGAAATACTCAAAACCTCCCCTCGCTTGGACATTCATTGGTCCACAAACATCTGAATGGATAAGCTCCAACAGTTCTTTGGCCCTATTACCTTTCGCCAAAAATGGCCTCTTGGTCATCTTACCTTCTAAACATGACTCACATGCTGGTAGTGCCTCCACTTTTAATGAACCTAATGGTCCATTCTGAACCAGCCTTTGTATTCTGTTTATATTGATATGACCAAGTCGTAAATGCCAAAGATATGTTTGGTTTATCTCGCAAGGTTCCTTTCTCTTTTTAGGTAAGCTATCCGAGTTATTCAGTTCATATAGCTGCGCTATGGGAGTCTCAGGATTTATAATGTAAAGACCATCCACCAATGTACCAGAACAAATAAAACGTTTATTTTTCTTAATAACCACAGAGTCATTAAAATAAACTGAATATTCATTCTTAACCAACTTAGAAACTGAAATCAAATTCCTTCTAATGGAAGGTACATAAAGACAATCTTTCAAAACTAAAATCCTATCATTCCCAAAATGTAAGAAACAAATTCCTATTGCAACTGCAGCTACTTTATTCGTGTTGCCCAAGTGTAGATAAATCTCACCATCACTAAGCTGTCTGGTTTCCTGGAACCCCTGCAGTGAATTGCAGACATGGTCAGTGGCTCCCGAATCTACACACCAGGTTCTAGTAGATCGAACCGCTAAACATGATTCAACTATTAGTGAAAGAGATATACCTGAGTTGTTCTGGATTGGACGAGTCAGGAACTTTGGACATTGCTTCTTCCAATGCCCTCTCTGGTTACAGAGGAAACACTTGCCTTTCGGCTTTCCCAATGTCCCCTGAGGAGCAAGTGCTTGCTGTGGCCACGAGCTATTCCTTGAGGTGTCGGAGCAACCTTCGGAACTACTGCTTGTGCAACTTTCTTCTTCTTCTTAGCCCTAGGGTTAGAAGCAGAAGCCTTTTCAGCCACCATTACATTAACCGGTTTCTGTAGGAGTCCCTCAGCTGCTTAAAGCTCCTTTAACAATTCGGCTAAAGAATAAGTCTTTTTGTTCATATTATAATTTAGCCGAAAACTGTTAAATGAATCAGACAGCGTCATGAGCACGATATCGACCTGAGTTTCCTCATCGATTACAGCTCCAAGGATCTCTAGTTCACCTAGAAGACTTATCATCTTCAGAACATGATCCCTTACAGAGGATCCTTCAACCATTTTTGTGTTCATGAGGTTTTTCATAGCAACCTGCCCGGCAGCACGATCCTGATCCCCAAACATCTCTTTGAGGTTCTCCATGATCTCAAGGGCAGAGCCCATGTTCTCATGCTGATGCTGCAACACATTAGACATGGAGCCTAATATGTAGCATTTAGCCATCTGATCGGCTTTCTGCCACCTCTTATAAGGCTTGGCTTCTTCCTCAGAATCCCCTTCTAGAGATTCTGCAGGACAATCCTCAAGAAGCACAAATTTGTAATCCTCAGCAGTTAGCACAATATTCAAATTCCTCTTCCAATCAATATAGTTTGATCCAGTGAGTTTGTTTTGATTCAAGAGAATAGATAGTGGGTTGAATGAGTTCGACATTTTGAACATGAGAATCATGTAAATAAAACATATAAGGGCAATGTAAACCACCATTAGTCTAACACACATAAAAATAGTATGCCACGATGGGTGGACGTCTACCATTCATTCTATAGTTAGACATGGTACCTTTGGTCCTGCAAGCCATAGCAGTGACTCCGATGGGGAGGATACTATAACTTACATCTAAGTGTATACCATCATTTTACTTCTAACCCATTACCCCATTACATGCCTCTCAGATAGATAGATGACACATAAACAGTAATTATTAGAAGTATCCTTATAGGAATTTATACCAGTGATACTGTAGTGGTTATGTTCGATACGAAGGTTAACTTCAAGGCTAACACACAAAACCAACTACATCACTTATAAATCAATGATGGAGACCGCGGGATCTATAAGCACTAGAATCCCTCTCCCACTTAGTTGTTTGAACAATTTAATACAAATTAAATTTATATATACATGTTGTCCATGATTAAAATGCAAGCATTCAGAATAATCATACACATAGATACAATCAAACATGTAATAAGCATTCAACCACACACAGCCCTGCTATTATGGTCGGAGCTTCTTTAGTCGGGTCAGCAAGACCCATCTGACCCAGCGACACGGGTAAGGTCGCCGAAAAACTTTTTCCGAAAAACGCCATGCCGTCACTGTGGAAAAATTGACGATCTGCAATCTTTCGTCCTTCTGTCTCCACTAATACTACAGTAACCCTAGTCTCCATGGATTCCGCAAATCAATCTGTAACAGAGTACCAGAGACTGCTACAGATTTTCAATGCCACCAAAGAGCTCACACGTTCATCTAATACTGGAATAAGAGAACCTAGGGTTTACTATTACATAAGTTTACAAATCTTTTTCATCCACGAAAAACAGCGTGGGAACCAAAACCAAATCAAACCACATACATCAAACAGTATGACCATAATAGCAGGACACGATTCGATCTGCAAAACAAAGTTAAACATCGCAATCTTCCTACTCTAACATGCATACCCGGTTCGATTATTGGACAACATGGATGTATAGCAGATATGCAGAGTCGAACGGGGCTCTGATACCAATTGAAGGGAGGCGAATCCCTGGACCAGTTTGATTGCATGTCTGCTATACCGATTAAAAAAAATTGTTTCAACATGAACGCTATAAACCCTACTAGGCGGAATTAGGGTTCATACCTGCGTCCAAGCTATCTGATGTAGGTCTGAACACTCCGGATCTTCTCCCGTATTCCTGAAGTTCCTCCTGGATGAAAGTGTGGGCTCCAGAATCCTTCTTGGCCTCCAGACGAATTGCTCTCACTCTCGAAACCCTAGATTTCGGCGTGTATCTTAAGCATACGAATTCTGAAGACTAAGGAAACTTATATAGGCTACGGGAGGGACCTGGAGGAGAAAATATGAATCAGGCTCCTAACTTTATTAGGACTTCTGGTTCCACCCGAACCTAGTCCGAATACAGTTAATAACAGTTAGTACCACTAAATAACTGTTATTGCACTCCTGTCCATATTCTCAAAAACTAATATTTCGAGCTCCTGTTATTAAATACTTATTATCTCCCCATGTTAAGATTACAGATATCCGTCGATTAAATTAATTACCGACTAACTCATTTAATCGACCTCTTTCCAATTCCTTGATCCTTACCACTTAACTTATTTGATATGTCTAGATTACCAAGTAATCTACCTGCAGGGTTTGACATAATCAAAACTTATAAGCTTCATCAAGGGGATATCATCAATCCCATAACCGGGACATGGATTCCTTCGATATATCAATCTACACCATGGACTCAATAGTATTACCCAACTCATCGAGGTTATTGACTCCATAGGAATCTCACTCACTTGACTTGTCAAAGCAATAACTACTAAATACATGTGCACATTGACTATCTAAGGATTAAGAGCACAAGTAATCATAATAACCATGAGACATAGCTTGTCTTATTATGTCAGTGCAAAGACATTGATCTCAACTTGGTCCTATTCAATATACACAAAGTATACTAGCACATTGAGTTGAAACTATAGTATGAACTATACTGTTCCCTGTAGCCAAGACAGACCTACTAAAACAATGTGCTACAATCGTTCCGATGGTTTGTCTAATTCCATCTAGATTGTGAACTCACAACTTTCATTCCACAAGAACCGAAGATAAGATCTTCTGTGTGTAAGCTAGACTCTACACACCAGATCTTCTACTATGTAGAACAATAGACAACTATGCACAATAATAATATAATGCAAAAGCATTGCCCAAAACCATTCTCATAAATATCAAATTCATATAATCCAATACAAAAAGCATGGTTTTTAGTATTCAATCCAACACCCACAACTTATGCTCATAATTGATCATAACTAGAGTGGGAGAGAACAAAAGGAGAGAGCAACAAGCAAGGAAGGAGCCGACCGCCCCTCCCTTTGCCGCCGCCCGTCCCCGTCGGCCCCAAGGAGGCCGAACCTCCTTGGTTCGTCTCGTTTTGCGTGATTCTTCTTCCTCTTCCTCTTTCCGGGCTAGCACCAAGGAGTGGGAGATCTAGAAATCAACTCTAGGCGTGGATCAACTATAGAGAACGTGACACAATTCGCGTTTGAAGTCATCAAAGGAGAACCCTAAGGTGTGTTATTGATTTCTTCCTTTACCATCGTTATGTCTCTTGACTTGTGATCCTTGGAGGGTTTTGCATGGTTAATTATTGTTTCCGTTGCGCATCCATGAATCAAAACCCTACACCCTTGTCTTGGGTTCTTTGTACTATCGTCTTGATTTAGCCGCGACACACGTTGAGCAGTCGCAGGTAAGGGTCGATTTCATTTACTTTGTTAATGTTGGATTCTTAACCATGTGGGTTTTCGAACGATGGCCCGCATATGCTCCAATTCCTTCTGCTGTCGAACTATGGAATGTACCAAATTCCGCAGATGTACACCAGTGTCCCCGCTCCTGGAGTTGGTTAAGCACCAAGGGTACTCCTCGTAACTTTTCCTTGTTATGTGACGATGCCAGCCTCTTTGTGGCCCAACCATATGTGGTGGAATTAGATAAAATTATGTTTTTGAAGACATGTACCCTGAGGTTGATACCCCCTTCCAGGAGAAGCACATTATCAAAGGGTCTCGGCGCTATGGGAGGTACGTGAATTAGTGCAGAAGAGGTTATCTGCCTGCTTTGGTTGAACACGCGCCTGAGGCTGAATCGTGCAACTATGAACGCATAGCGGTTCACTTTGATCCTCTTCGTATGGTCTTTCAGCTAGGTTATGATGCTATCGCGCCCCCCATGTGGTATAAATCCATTACCAAAGGTTGTTACAATGGGTTTCTTTATGGGAAAAGTAACAAACTACTCATTGCAGAGCTCCCCCTCATTCAGCCCTCTAGAGGAAGACAAGGAAGGATTACAGCAGGTTGGGTAGCTTTCGAGAATACACAGGCTCGCCCTTTGACAAATCCACAAACTCAGCTCCCAGTCAACAAGGCCCTCGCTCCTTTGTCGAAAGATTATCCCTTTAAGTCAAATCTTACCCGAAGCACGTCCCAGTATGGTTATTATTCGCTGCTAGCTGCGGATCACCATCAATGTCCACAATTAATTCTGGATGAGAAAACTGCCGTCGTCGAACAGATCTCTCTTAACGCGAGAAATCAGTACGCGAGGGACTTCCAACTGGTATTGTTTTAACTTCATCATCCCCCTTTCCTTTTGTTTACCTCAAATTTGAAAATATTGTTCTCTGTTTCATAAAAGTGCTGCTTGAGACGCTTCGCCTCGGGGGATCGCAGCGGGGGTTTTATTAATCTTTGTCGCTCGAAGAAAAGCAAACCCCACGACATCATTCTTCTAGAGATGCATATGGATGAAGGCATCCAGAGATTTCAGATGTTCTCGAAGCTTTCCTCGCACCACATGTCAAAGGAACGAAGAAGAGGAGTGTGGGTCCCCCTTTGACTGATGATCTGGTGACGCAGCAATCGAAGCGTTTGCGAAGTGAGCCATTGGCGAAGAAAGATTCCTTTGTAAAGAGGACTGCTCCATTAAAGAAGAGAACAGCGCCAGAGCAAAAGGCAGACTTTATTACCAGGGAGGAGGAGGAAGAAGGTGGGATAAAGTGGTTCATTTGTTTAGTAAGGTAAGTAAATTTGTCAATGCTCATTATGTGTTCCTCTGCTGCAGATAGTGATAGTCCACTGAAAGGGCCAGTACTCATGACCGAGGAAGAGGTCATAGAAGAATCAAGACATATGGCCGAGGAAATATCTTTGCAAGAAAAGCTCGTCCAACTCCGAAAACTGCGAATGAGCTGCATCGAGCACAATTAGCCTTCCACGAACTTTTCGACGATGAAAACGAAGAAGGTACAATTTTTAAGTTTGCTTTTATCCAACCATGAAATTGTGACTGGCGCACTGTACCATGGTGTGCCCATATGTGATATTCTTAAATGGATAAGGGATCAGTGTGGGGAAGCCTCAGGTAAATCCTTCAGCAATGTGATGTCCCCATTTACTTTTCACGAGAGAGGCTTTAATGTCTTGATCATAAGCAGGTCATGCTAGGCTAAGAAGCGTTGATGATATCCTTCAATATGCTTATCGTGCGGACGTCCCATATAAGTGGGGAGATGCCGCTTCAAATACCGGTAGAGGCTTGATTTTTATTCTTTTTATCTCGAGAGTAACACACTTGTTTTTGCAGAGTCTGATCCTTGCCCCTTGAGACCTCGTCGCCCCCGCAGTTCCGTAGTGATTCCTGAATGTGAAATTTCTATTGCAGGAGTTTCAAAGCAAATTCCGGTGGAAGAGGCTCCAACAGTTGAAGGTGATGCTGATGCAGAACGTCTCGAGTTCATTTCTGAGCAGGAGGAAGAGGACCGACAAAGGCAGGAGGATGATGATGCTCCCGTCACCCAAGCAATACCCATTTCCTCGGATGAAGAAGACACTGGCCGGGCAACAAGTGCTGAGCGGGCCCCGGCGATCGTGGGCTCTAAACGTGATGTTTCCCATGAGGGAGTTGCGGGAGAGATTGAGCAAAATGCTGGGTTAGGTGAGCGTGGCGCTCCTGTTGAGGAAAAAGCCACCAAAGTTGCTTTGGCCGAGCATGACACCCATTCTAATAAGAATGCTAAAGAGACTGAGTCAACTGAGGACCTCCTCTTGGTTGTTAAGGATGAACGCAGTCCATTCATCCACCCCATCGAGTTTTTCCAGGAAGGCCAGAAAAAAGACATCATTGAATGGGAACAGGCTAGCTTCAATACCAAGCCTTCGTACATCATGGGCGTGTGCTAAATCCCAGTCTTCCCTGTTTGGTTCGGGCTTCAATTGAAGAGAAGCACCCGGGGGAGACGCCTGGGGAGCGTCTCCCAGGATGGTAGCCAAGTAAAAATCATCACCACCCAAATATGGGGCTTTGTACTAAAGGTCCTTGGCAAGTCCCAGCACTTCGACGACTTCCTTGTTTGATTTCTTGGGAGCCATTGTTGTGAACACAAAAACAACATATTACAATTCGGTTGCATGCAAGAGGAAAGAAAAAAAGGGGGGAGAAGAGTATCTGCAAAATTCGACCATAAATTTCAAAATTTACAGACAGCTATTCACTCACCTTGTTGACGATTGAGCGCTAGAACTGCTTGGGAGAATTTGTTAACAATCTGATCAAGATCCTAGTCGAAGGTTTCTGCTTCTTGCTAAGGATTCTCTCTCTGATGCATACGAACTCAGAAACAATGGCAATGGGAAAAGTTCTAATTGAGAAAGAAAAGGGTTTAAATAGCCTTCAGATTGAAGAGTCGCGACTGCTGACGTCTGCTGAGTCAGCAACGCTTCGAAATCCGGCGAGATTGGCGACCCATCAAATCGTTCTGAGTTATTCCTGCCTCGAAAATAGGCGAAAAATCGTGGATGGCGTCTGATTAACTTCACAGTGGCCACACATCGTCAGAAACCAAACGACGCTTCTAAACCCTAGGCAATCATGGCAATGACCGGGGGCTAGGAATTTGAATCTTATTCAAAATACGAGGATTTGTGTGGGATCCACGCAGGACTTATATTGCTCGGCTGCACAACGGACGAGCGCGTGACATTCGCGCAAAAGGGGGCTAATGTAGATGGTGCTTTCCAGACAGATCACAGCCACGTGGCAGCCATCCAGCACACCTAGACGTGCTCCATAAACACCCACGAGGGGGGCTGCGAGACAGAGCCCTCGCGTACCAACACAGGACTTGTAGGGACTTAGTGGTTTGGAGGCTAGGGTAAGGCTCGTTGCGCACGTCTGAAAACCAAGCTCGCGCGCGACCTTTTGTAACTGCTTTGACATACTTAATGGTCATGTCTTATAAACCCGGCTTGACCTCATAACGGTCTCTGGTATGTACGGTCAGGTGCCTAACGGTTCCTATATACACGGTCGAACGTGCCGTTACGGGGGTTATCATTAAGCCGCCATTTATGGTGCATTAACCCCCTTCACAACGGTCACTTCCCCACTATATATAGGATCGTTAGCCCTCCGTTGCGACAGACTAGTTCTTCTGGACTTACCGAAGACTTTGCTATTAAGCTGTCTCTCTCTCTTACTGTTACCATTGCTTACCCTCTCCCTACACACACCCTACATCTCTCTGTGTTCCTATTCTCTACTTGAGGTGCACACTTGAATCTCTTCGAAGGATTTCCTTGCGCACATCGGCCACCCACCCGAACACCCACGCGCACACACAAGAGAAGCTCTCAAACTCTGAACTCTCAAACCCACGGATTATCATTTTGTTAGTCAATTCATCATCTACTCAAAATGCTTGAAGATAAAGCACACATCACGCAAACGGTGCGAGTGCGGATTCGACCTAGTTCCAATAGTTGCAACCATGCACCCCCCAAATTTGCAAATTCGAGTCTCTCGTGTCTCATAGCTTTGATTACGAATAGGATATACTTGTGTACTACTATGAAGATATGCTTTTTTAATCGAAGTACATTCTCTTATCTTTGTCATTGACTCGTTATTGCTAAGTCAAAGCTACAAGGAACGATACAAAAACTCATAACCGATTAGACAAAGTTTAAACTCGAATCAAAGGAGAGAGTAATGGCAGGCCCCTCTCATTTGGGAAAGAAGTTAAAACTTTATAAGAACAGCCAATGAATGACTAACACTGGTTTATATTCAGAGTACCGTGCCCTAGATCACATGTGGTGCTAAAGTAGTCACTTTAAACTTTAAAGTATATATGCTTTTGATTAATTTAAGAAAAGAAAAAAGATTAAGAGAATAAATACCATTAGAAGGCATATGCATTGTCGGCAGACGTCAGGCCCTTTTTCACATTCCATATTAGCTTGACTAAGTAATTTTTAATTGCATTTTAGGAGAATTGATTCTTTCTGTTTATCTAATTAACTAATAATTAATCTACTGTTAATTAATTAATGAAAGATTACTGATTTGTTTAAGGTTGATTTAGCGTACATCATCCCCGGGTATGCATCCACATTACGTAATGATGTGATCATTAACTTAACCTAGTTGCATAAGCTTGAATTGCTATTATTTTTCTTAGCAAGAACAAGCTTGAATGATTGAAATCAATAAGAGATTGTCATTTCCTCAAAAGAAGAAAATGATTGTCTTCAAGTTGAGACATGATACATTGAAGTAATACTGTATTAGTATGTTCGTTTGTCCAATACTAAAAACTTAATTCTTTTAATCCTAAAAAAAGACTTAATTATTTTTGCAAAAGAAAAAAAGTTGCTTCCTCTCGGCCTATAATTTTAGTCCTCTTTGGATAATTCAACTATTTATTTATTTATTTATTTATTGAGAATCAATTATTTAAAGAAACATGTAATCACTACATTCTCACTAATTTTTTATCAAGTCATTTACTTAAATATCATCACTTTTTAACTCTTTGATTATGTCAAATTTATTTTTTGAAGACAAATTAACTAACTATTAAGAGAGAGAGAGAGAGAAAAAATGGATAAATTTTGTTGACTTTTCTCTGTTTCTTCTTAATCAGCATACTATCCTTATTGGACCGTTCACCCTCTTTCAACCAACTTCTATTATTTAATTTTTTTTAAGTGAAATAACTATTCAGCTCTCATATTTTTTGTATGTTCACACCTCTTTTATATTTAATGGGTCATATTTTGTGTGTTCTTACTGCTTTTAAACACAAAGTTCTAAATGACACAAGTTTTTTTAAATCATGTGGATAATTTTCTCTACGCTAATTCAGAAAAAGAAATGTAATGCTTCTATAATATTGTATGCATAAAGTAATTTACTTTTTTATGCATTACATTATGCATTATATTAAAGTAAGAGATAGTACGTTATTAAAACATTCGAGAAGGTAAATAACGAGATGCAAAATATGTAAAATATTAACTATGCGTAGTAAGTTACTAAATATGTAAAACATTATCGATCTGTAGTAATTAATAAACATTATTTCATTTGATTGGTGGTATGATAATTTTTTGTAAAAAAAAAAAAAAAAAAAAAAAAAAAAAAAAAAAAACTTTGTTGTGTTTGGTTCGCAAAATGTTTCGTAAAATTCGCTCAAATGATATAAAATGACTTATGAGTCTAAATCGTAAGACATTTTCAGAGAGTGAAGGAGCGTGACAGCACGTATTTACACCTCATCCACCAAACATCGCCGTCGCCGCTGCCAACTTCCGCTACCCAGCACTACCATTGATGCAAACTATCACCACCACCATTACAACCAACTGTCGTGGCCGTCCATTGCCGCTGCCCATTGCTGTTGGTGTAGATGTCCTTGAGGCAATCTATTTTAGTGTGAACTTTTTTTGACTAGAATATTCATTTTATTATAGGGAATTGATTCTTACACCGGTGTTTATTGTTGGTTACACCGGATTTTAGTTGTCATGACATTATTACCCTTATCAATCAATTAGTAGTATTTTTTCATTTATTATGTAGTCAATTATTTTAGGCAAGTTTACAAATCAAATATCCTACAATATTTTGGAATTCTATAATCTTTGAGACTTTAGTAATTGACATCCGTACATGAAGATTTCTTACTAGTATCTGCACGTTACTTTTCTTCTAACGTAGAATCTCCATCTTCACTGTACTCTACGTTGGTCTTTCTTCCTTCTTTTGTTCTTGTTTATTTTTTGTGTAGAAAAAACTAACCGAACGATGGAAGATCTGATCTCTCGCGAATACGAAATAGGTCGAATATATCTCTACGGTATTCATCACACAAACAGAAACTATATATCCCTTCCTGGTAAAACCAACTCCATCTTTTTGGCTCAACTTTGTAACTCAAATGAAGATTGTACTTTTTGGTTGGTCCCCCATTTCTTTACTTGTCTCCGAATACTTAGATTTCATTGTCATCTTTGCACACATCTTTGGTGGGTGTTCAGTGATTTTCTAGTTTTGATGGATGGCTTGTAATATGTTCTCATCATTCCTACCAATGGAGATTGATTGATTCTTTTCTTTTTTTGGTTGCTCAAGCATCATCTGTCCTTCATTTTTCTTCAGCAATGTTTCCCAAGAATTATTTGTTTTCTAAACCACAAACAAAGTTACTTCGAAATTTCTTTTCTAAACCATATTCAGAATAATTTGTAATTTTTTCTTACATCTCAAGTTTGGTATTATGATATTTGTTTTAAATCTAGACCACTGAATAATCTTGTCTTAAAGGCAAAACAATTTCTTGACGTGTCTCTTTTTATTTCATAAAAAATAATTTCTTATGTGATATTGGCTCAGACTCGTTGTTATTGTTGATTAAGGATGTCAAGTTTTCTTAGAAAAATATTGGAAGAATTGAAAAATGAACTTACAGTACATGTAATCATGATAGTTTGTTATTGTTGAATTAAGGAAGTATGAAATTCTCCAATAGAGATACAAAAAATCATTTATTTTCCGGTCTTCTAAGTGGAAGGGCAGATTACGCTCAAAGAGTACACCCCCCACTAATAATCCTTGAATCATTTAGTTATTCAGTGCTTTAATCTTCTACCCCATTTTTTATGGAATCTTCTACCCCATTTTGTGTTCATTTTTTTTTACCGGATTTGACATTTGAAGTCATTTATGTTAGTCTGCCTTTTTGAAGGTAAACTAATGTCCATATTAAATGCAAAATTGTAGGATATTTGATTTGTAAACATGTCTAAAATAATCGATTACATAATAAATGAAAAAAATATTACTAATTGATTGATAAGGGTAATTATGTCATGACAAGTAGAATCCGGTGTAACCAACAATAAACACTGGTGTAAGAATCAATTCCCTTATTATATATGGAGATATTTAATATAATCAAGTTCTTAGATTACAATTGCTGTTTACCTTAAATATTCCTTATCAAGTATATTGATTAATAGGATGATCACTATGCATGGAGACTAGTATGTGGGTAGAATTATATGGAGATATCAAATCTAACACATGTGTATGCATAAGGAGTAATGGCATACTGGATTGACCTACCACGAGAAGGCTACATATGAGTTATGTGAAATTCACAAGTGCTTCTCGTAGTGACAATGGTGTTGTCCTTAGACTTGAAGTCACTAGATACTTCAGTTGTGAATTATCATGTTTTGATCCAGTCAAACGTTGCACCGTAACTGGGTAACAATAAAAGAAGAAATTGAATATGAGAGATGGTAGTGATGTAGAGAGAATATTTGTCCCTCTTGTAACACTCCTCGTTTTCCGAGCCTTCCGTTCCGGACAGGAGAGCCCGGGAGGGTGCTACTCAAAATAAAGCGGTGAGAATCGTGAACAAAATATTCCATAATCTTATATATCACAATGTCATAATTGTCTCAAACATAGAATTCTACATCCTATTACACAAGGTGGAATTAAACTAAGGGTTCGCGTATTTAAACTACTACTAGACATTACATGATACCACGATTCCCTTACGCCAAACTCCCCTCCTAGAACTGCGGGGGAATGAAACAAAAACCGCGGATTTTCCAAAGTCAGCAAGAAATGCTGAGTAAGCAACACCCAAACGCGTAAACCAGATAAGAGGCATTTTTATTTTAATACAAAAGGATAATGATTAAGAATTAAACAACTTGTTCTTGTAGATAAGCATGTATGAACAGAGATAAGGTTTCCAATTTCTTATTTAATGTTTTATTCTCAAATTATCACAATAAGCATATAACCAAGGGAAACATTCCCAATCCATAACATTTGCCCAATTAGGGGATTTCTAATATCCAAATATTCCATCTATTTTCCGTATTAAAAAATCCACGTTATTAATTTTGTTGTAGCGGGGAAGAACCAATTGTCACAATAATCTCATCACAATAATATTTTCGCATAATCCAAGCTACCAAGACCTTAAGTTTCGACACTCTCCTAAAGGGTTCTTGCCCCCAGAAGGAGTAAGTACAAGGAGCGACCCGGGGCTAAGTGTGGTCGGGTTAACCATATAAGTATCCAAGTATCCAAAAATTGTTCACCCGCACAACTCTTTCCACGTTACGTTATTACGTGTTATTAATTTCATGTGAGAGTTTCAAAAATCATTTACCGATAAGCAAAATAAGCTTTCAAGTAAATACCTGTGGCAAATATTCATTTGAGACAATATATGAAAATTTCACAATTTTTACACGAAGGAAGATATGGCTCTAAGTTTGGCATATTTACTCACCTCAAGTAGTAACAAAAAATATTTGAAGATAGCTCCTACGAGTAGACGCAGCCTTCGTCTACGAACCTGTCGCATACAAATTATAATTTCCTAATCAATTCAAATTCTCTACTAGCACACGCAATGCAAGTAATGCAATAAATGCTCTAATTATTGAGACACATTCTATTTATTTATTTATTTATTTATTTATTTATTTATTTATTTATTTATTTATTTATTTATTTATTTATTTATTTATTTATTATTATTTTCAAGACAACCCAAGCCCCTAAATAAGTTTTAAGTCATATAAGAAGTAGTCTTTTATTTGTTCTTCAATAAATAAAGTGGTAATTTATAATTAGCTAAAGGATGATTAAATAAACTCATATTTAATTAAACCCATAATTAGACGTAAACTATTTAAATTGTAGATTTTGGAGTTTACTAAGTAGTATCATGTCACAAAACAATATAGTTAACTTTAATATATCAAATAGTATATTTAATCCAAGAGGATGTTAATCTATATTTAGAAAATTTCTAAAACAATATATGTTCTTATAATACATTTTAAATGCATATATTTTCTATAAGAATATTTATAAAAATTTAACTATGGCCAAATTTCTAAGTTATAAAAACATTATCTTTTACTTATATTAAAAGAGTAGTTAAACCAATCAATTCATTATTTAGTAGCTAAAAATTTTATTCATAAAATATTTATACACATTTTAGTTCATAAGTTTTAAAAAATAAAAGACTATACTTATATATTAACATATAGAAATATTCCCTTGCCAAGTTATTATAAAAGAATATATATTTATACACACACACACATATATATTACAATTATTAATTTTAATTGATTTAAAATAAATATTAAATTTATTTATAAAATCAGATTGTGTCAACTATAGCATTCTACATACTATTACACAAGGATGTCGTCAATGAAGACAGCAACAAATCGATCCAGAAATGGCCTCATCACTCTGTTCATCAAGTCCATAAATAATACAAGTGCATTGGTCAAACCAAACGACATCACAGTGAACTCATAATGGCCATATCTCGTTCGAAAGGCTGTCTTCGGGATATCCTTCTCGGCTACCCGAAGCTGATGGTACCCTGATCTCAAATCAATCTGCGAGAAGACACTAGCCCCTTGTAATTGATCGAACAAATCGTCAATCCAGGGTAGAGGGTACTTATTATTGATGGTTGCACTGTTCAACTCACGGTAGTCAATGTATAGCCTCAAGTTTCCATCTTTCTTTTTCACAAAAAGCACTGGTGCTCCCCAAGGTGAAACACTTGGTCGTATGTATCCCTTCTCCAGAAGTTCTTGTAATTTTCCTTTCAGCTCCTTCAATTCTGCTGGTGCCATCCGGTATGGTGCTTTTGAGATAGGTGCGGTTCCAGGTGCTAAGCCCAGAGTAAACTCCAATTCTCTTTAAGGTGGCATTCCTGGAATCTCATATGGGAACGCGTCAGGAAATTCTCTCACAACTGGTATCTCTTCCAACACATTCTCCTTCTTGGATACATCCTGGATGTAACACAAGTAGGCATAATTCACTTTCTCTACTTGGTTAACTATGGTCATTGCTGACACTAGTCTAATGCAGGGTTCCTTCTTGATACCACGATAGGAGATCTTCTCCCCATTGGGACCTCTTAGCCGAACTTTCTGATCATAAAAATCAATGACGGCCCGATATTTACTAAGCCAATCCATTCTTAGGATGACATCTATGCCTCTAAGATTGAACTTATTCAAATCCGCAGGCAAGGTACACGCTAGAATTTTCACTTCTACCTCTTCAAATACGGTGTCACATACTGCTATGTGGCCAGTGGGTGTCGCTACGGGGGTAGATATGCTAGATGACTTATTCAATCCCAATTGCTCAACAAATGATGATGATATAAAAGAGTATGATGCACCAGAATCAAGCAATACGAAAGCTAGGTGCTCATGGAAAAGGAATGTACCCGTGACAACTCCTTGTGCAGCATCAGTCTCATTCTTGGTCATGACTGCAATCCTCCCCACATTGGCATTTTGAGCTCCAGATCCTCTTCCACCAACTCCATTGTTGATGTTAGCCCCGGCATTGTTGTTTCGGTTCTGGCCTCCGTATTGTCCTGCGTTCCCCTGGTGGTAGTTCTACTGCCTTCCATGGCCGTTTCCCCCATTGTTCTGGTTGTTACGGTTGCCATAGTTCATGTTCCCGTATTCAATCTACATGGTTCCCGGTTGCTGGTTCCCATACTGGTGGCGATTCCCCTGATAGTTGCCACCTTGGTTCACTTGTGGGTTCATAGCTAGTGGCGATAGACATTCAAAAGCTCGGTGTCCGCTTTTTCCACTGTTGTTGCAGTGGACCAAATCCCATGCAGAGTCGACTCCTGGATGATTCCTCTAACACCTTTTGCAGAAATAGCGGCGAACTCGCTGATTTGTTTGGTTTTGCTGGTTTCCCTGATACATTTCCCTGATTTCCTCCGACATTGTTTGGCTTAAACCTCTTGTCTTGGCCGTTCGAGTTTCCCCTAGACGTGTTGCCTTCCATTTTGCGTTTTCCCCGTAGGTTGTCTTGAATCTCCTAAATTTGCCAAAGGTTTGCTGCCCTATCATAGACCTCCTGTAGAGTGGGGTAGGTCATGTTTGACATATCTTTTTGCAAATGCAGATGTAGCCCTGACATAAATTTGTCAACATTTTCTTCCTCATCGGGCACCATGTTGCCTGCAAACCGAGCTAGTTCCATAAACTTCCGGAAATTCTCGGTCACAGAGTCACTTCCCTGTTGTAAGTTCTGAAACTCTCGCCTCTTATTGCTCTTCACGTGAGAAGGATAGAAGCGAGATCTGAGGGTAGTCTGGAGGACTTCCCAATTGAAGTTGGATTGTGCCTCAGGGTTTCTCGTGAGGTTCTCCACCAAAGGTTGGCCGTACTTTTCAGATAGAATACTGCACAGTTGACCTTTTGGTCTTCGGGTCATTCCACGTATTATAGGACTTTTTCCATCTCCATGATCCAGTCTTCTAGCTCGACGGGATCTTCATTCCCATGAAACTCGGCGGTTTCATGTCTGCCACCTTCTTGGCCCAGTTAGGTCCTCCCTGAGCTTCGTTAATGTTCATCACTTGAGTCATCTGGGTGAAAAACTGCTCCATGTTGTTGTTTTGTTCCATCTGTTCTTGTTGAGCTCTCCTGGTGTACTATCGCAGTGGTCTATCAGTCATATTCCTACACTATCACCTATTGTATCATTGCTTATTCTAACACGGGGTAATAAACTAGAATGATTAATATCATAAAATGCACACATATTCCTTCTCATACCAAGAATATTACTCATATGGTATTACCTAACACATAAAGATCGTGTATCATCTAGCAGTTACACACATAAATCATTTTATTATCACTACTCCTTCTTCCAAATCTCAAGTTATTCAATCCTTGTCCCCAATATGGGAGTGATAAAAGTCCAAAGGACAATCAAGTAGGAAAATACTGAATAGAGTATCCCATAATCAAACCAGTCTATGCAGGAATTAGCAAGTCACCAAATAGCTCTCGCAAGGAAAGGTCGTGGGTGGTGGGACTTAGTAAGACTTAGACGACCCATAACCCAATCGGTTTGTCAAATTTTAAATTTCTTGCCCTAAATTCATTTTATATAATCCTACAGGTTTTAATTCCTTTTTGAATTGCCTACTCTGATACCACCTGTAACACCCCTCGTTTCTCGAGCCTTCCGTTCCAGACCGCAGATTCCGGGAGGGTGCTACTCAAAATGAAGCGGTGAGAATCGTGAAAAAAACATTCCATAATCTTATATATCACAATGTCATAATTGTCTCAAACATAACATTCTACATTCTATTACACAAGTTGGAATTAAACTAAGGGTTCGCTTTATTTAAACTACTACTAGACATTACATGATACTGCGATTACCTTACGCCGATCTCCCTTCTCCTAAACAAATACCACGGTTTTTCCAAAGTCAGCAAGAAATGCTGAGTAAGCAACACCTAAACGCGTAAAAGAAAAAGAGGCATTTTTATTTTAATACACAAGGATAATGATTAAGCATTAAACAACTTGGTCTTGTAGATAACCATGTATGAACATAGATAAGGTTTCCAATTCCTTATTTAATCTTTTATTCTCAAATTATCACAATAAGCATATAACCATGGGAAACATTCCCAATCCATAACATTTGCCCAATTAGGGGATTTCCAATATCCAAATATTACTTCTATTTTTCCTTATTAAAAAAATCCACGTTACTAATTTTGTTATAGCGGGGAAGAACCGATTGTCACAATAATCTTTTCCCATAATCCAAGTGTCGGCACCCCCCTAAAGGGTTCTTGCCCCCAGAAGGAATTAGTACAAGGAGCGACCCGGGGCTAAGTGCGGTCGGGTTAACCATATAAGTATCGAAGTATCCAAAAATTGTTCACCCGCACAATTCTTTCCACATTACGTTATTACGTTTTATTACTTTCATGTGAGAGTTTCAAAAATTGTTTACCGATAAGCAAAACAAGCTTTCAAGTAAGACACCTGTGGCAAATATTCATTTGAGACAATATATGAAAATTTCACAATTTCGACACTAAGGAAGATATTGAAAGTGTGTAATGTAGACTAAATACAGGACCTAAATACTCTAGAAGGGGGGGTTGAATAGAGTATGGAAACTTTTTGCAAAACATAAAGTTCAACAAAAAGACTTTGTGTAAAACTCAAATCTCAAGGCCTTGAGATTTTAGTAAACTGTCTGAAACTTACAAAGTCAAAATAGTAAGCTTCAAGGCCTTGAGCTGTAAACAATTCTAAACAGCTTTTGAACCCTAGTTTGATTTGAGTTGTGTGCATCAGATAATAATCAAACTGTAAAGTAAAGAACACAAATCAATTTACAGAGTTCAGTCTCAATGGACCTAATCTCTGCCTGTGGGATCTAATCCCACTAGGATTGGGCAAACACTTCTTATTACTCACACAGAAACAGCCCTAGATCTTCAAGCCTAAGTTATTTCCCTTACACCTATACAGCTTGTGGTTCCAAACCTATCTAGTTCCAGCTACTAACTGTTGAGCTAACAAGAACCTCTTGTTGTTCACTTGAACAACCAACCACTAAGTTAAGTGAGGTTTAAGATAATCTAGAGATACCGAGATAGAAGTACAAGTGAAGAACACAGTATGAAGACAAGCTGTTGAAGGCTGGAAGTGTTCTTCTGGAAAACTGGATTGATTTGATCTTCAGGAATCTAGAATGAAGCTTTGAATGATTGTGTGTTTGAATGGATGATCTCCCACGATTTTGTCACACCTCTCAGAGTATTATGCAAGCCTTTTTCTCTTCAAAATTCAAACCAGTCTCTTTATCTACAGTTGCAACTGATTGAGTGATTTTAGGATCTCAGTTCCTACAAATCCTCCTTCTGTTTTCAATTGAAATTCAAACAGCTTCAAGTGGATATCCGTTGGAATTTGTTGAGATTGTTCCTGCACGTTTAACAACCCTGCAACAGCATTGAAACACAACAACAACAAAATCCAGAAAGCTAACAGTACTATGACTGTTTGGTTATACAGTTTCTGATAAAACTGTTTAACAAACTTAGAACAATAACCTGTATATCTTCTAAAACATATGAATCATGAAAAACAAGTTTAAGACACTTAGAAGTGAGTAAATAATCACAATACTAAAATCATAACCTGCAAGAAAGAATCACCTAAGTTCTGTAAAAACTGTCAGCAGCTCAAGGCACATCTCAAGGCCTTCGAGCTCTGAACCTGCTTCACAGAATTTCAAAGTTAAACCCTGATAACTTTGATTCTTCCTGTTCTGATCATCTGCAATTGTGTTAGATATATAAATAGCATAATCCAAAAGTATATGCAGTAAACCACTGATTTGCATCATCAGATATCCAATTCTGCAACACAGAAATGTTAGAACATATAGCAGAATAAGATAACTCAAGGCTTTGAAGTTCAGTCAATCTCAAGGCCTTGAGATAACTCAAATGCTTTGCTGCTTATGTCTCAGCCTTTTGTCTTTCATCACTCAAAAAACAATTACCAACCAAAGCACATTCAGGGATCTTGACTCAACAATCTCCCCCTTGATGAAAGACAAAACCTACAGTCTTGTATAGATCTTCGTGTCACTCATATTCAAAACAATTAAATAACCACAATTTGCAGATACAATATATACTGAACCCAAACAGATAACCAGTGAGAATAAACAATACAAACTACCACAGAAATTAAATAAAATCACCAAAAACAACTAGGCATTCTTATTATTACTAGTCCAAATACTGCAAACAAAACACAAATACCACATTAATTCTCCCCCTTTTTGACTTTCATCAAATAAGGTTGAGGAAATGTAGGATCATTACTCAGAGTCTGAAAATAAACTTAAAACAAAAAATTAAGCTAAAAAGTCAAGGCCTTGAGACAGAAAAGATAGAAGAGAATGAGATAGAGGGTCAAGGCTTTGGCAGTCTCTGATCTTCACTTCTTCTTTGATCTCTGGCCTTTCTCTGAGCCTTCACCGATTTCTTCTTCACTTGCAGCATCTTCTGCAGACTGATTACCTTCTTGTTCAGCTTCCACTTCAGCAACCACTTCTTGGATTATCTCATCCACTTTTTTCTTAGCATGTACTGAATCTACCTGCTGATCTTCTAAATTCTCAACCAGCAGTGAGTAATCCTCATTGGCTTGTCCTTTCCCAGATGCAGTCCCCTTAGGCTTCACAAACTCCTTCTCAGCAAGTTCTTCCTTTGACAAATCGGAATAAAATTTCCAATGCCCTTTCCCAGTCTGAACTACCCCAATCCTCTGAAGTGCAGTCTCATCTATCAACCCAAAACCTCCAGTAATCTTTTCTTCTCCTTTCACAGGCACATCAAAATATTCAAAGAAAAGAGGTAACATGTTGGCATATGGAAGAGGATGGTTTCTAATCCTGGTTGCACAATAAATCATATGCTCCATAACAACTGTTGGCAAATCTATCTCAAACCCTTGAGATATCAGATACATCAAAATAAGAACCTTATCAGTTACTAACTCCCTTGAGTTTTCCCTAGGAACTACACTCCTCATCAGGATTGTAAACAAGATTTTGGCTTCACAGTTGAGCACAGAGTGTGTCAACTGCTTTGGACCAGAGGGAACACCTTCAATAAAGAACATCTTCTTTACCTTATCCAGACACTCCTTCCTATCAGGATAATCTCCAACATTGTATTTTCTAGGAATGCCCAAGACTTTGGCAAAAGTCCTATGATCTAACCTCAAATCCACACCAGCCACTTTTGAAGTTAATAACATTCTATCATCACCTTCAGACACCAAGTTCAGATAAAATAACCTAGTTAACCTAGGATAAGCCTTTGAACTAGGATTTAGAACCTTTCAAACAACAGTTTCCCTCAACTTTCTCATGCATTCTATGTCCAGTTTATCCAATAACTCATCAGAAATCATGCTACAGAAAGCTACCTTAGATGAAGCATATCCTTGCATCCAAACTGTTCTAACTTCAGAACTAACAAACCACTCAGTTGGAAGTACATTCTTACCTTGATATCCTTTCTTAGTTGCAGCAGCAACTTTCTTAACCCTAGTCTTCTTCTCAGATGGTTTGATCTTTTCTTGTTCTATCAGTTGATTTCTTCTGGATTTCCTGAGTTGATTTCCCTTTTTCCTCTTCAGCAGTCTTTTTCTTTTCTCCCCCTTTCTTCTTCTCTGACCTAGGTTGATCACCACCCCGAGTCTCTTGTTGTGGATCAACACTTGAGCCTTCATATCCCTTCTCTGTCCTTGACTTATTTGCAGGAGGGGTATCCTCATGCAAGCTTTGAGTATTTTCTGAATCTGAATCAGAAATCACTATCTTCTCCTTCTTGTTTGCTCTCTTCTTGGATCTGCCAGAGGGCTTTTGCAACAACCCCCTTATCCGGCTCGGGACGAGACCGGGAGGGAGATGCTTAATAGAAGCGGCGGAGATCAAAAGCAATGCATTTCACAACACTTATTCATATTATTAAACACCAAACTTAGAGTATTACACACTAGTTGCTACTACTACACAAAACTATCTCACAAAACTTATCTAACATTTATTAGATAGTCTACTGGTGACGTCCGTACTCTAGATGAGTCTCGCGCCCCTTCTATCTTACAATCCAGCTCCTAGGCCTGCGGTGGGAAGAAAAACAAGAACCGCAGTTTCGAAAATCAGCTTGAAATGCTGAGTGAGATACACCTTAGCGTGTAAAACAAGGAAGATGAAATAGTTGATGATTCATGAGTTAAGTAAAACAGTAACAGAGTATGAGTAAAACATTATCAGAGTTTGCAGCAGAAATAATCATTTAAGAACGTTTAAGAAGGAAATCCATTCGTTGAAATTCCAATCCGTTGCACATTTCCAAAACACATGAGCAAAGAGATCAATTTTTATCATTTCGATGTACCAGGGTAGACCAGTGACCACGGCAGACATACTAGACCTTAAGTGTTGCAACACCCTCCTAAGAGCGTCAATCTTAGGAGTGTTATCTAGATGCTGGACCCTAGCCAGAAAGGCATAGAGTCGGGGCACGCGAAGTCCCGCATTTTAGGGATAAAACCCAAGGGATCTAAACCCATAAAAGTAACTTCGGGGATCTAACCCGAATATATCTTTAGGGACTAAGCCCAGTGAATCATCACCCAATATAAGTAACTCCGCAGATCTAACCTGAATATATCTTTAGGGACTAAGCCCAGGGAATCATCACCCATTATAACTGGTTCCGGTACAAGCGAATATTTCCACTTTGCATTATGAATATATTATCTTTGTGTGACGATTTCAAAGAATCATTTTGAAATGTAGTCAAACTCAAATAAAGCACGTGAAGCACAAAACACATTTTGAGACAAGAAATACCAATAACACAATTCGACACGAAAGAAGCTAGGGGTACTAGGCTAAGCATGTGAACTCACCTGAAGTCAACTCAGCAGTCGTACAACGGATGTTCGACGAAACCTACGTCCACGTATCCGTCTCCTACAATTTACAAATCTCTAGTCATAACGGTGTTATAAACAAATGCACTAACTCTATAAAATTGCTCGGTTATGTCGAATACTAGTTACTTCTCTCACGACCCCTTTTTGTCTTTACGTCATATTCTTATATAAAGAAGCATTTTAAAATAACTTGATTGTTATTAAATCAATATTAATAAATACTTTTCCAAAATAAACAAATTATAATTACTAGCAATATTAAGAAAATAGAATTATCTTCTTTCTAAAAAGTTATTTTAGCTAGAAAACAATATCAAAATAAGTATACTTTATCAATAAGTAATTAAATAAATAATTCAAACTCACTAGATAATAAAACTATAATGATATTACAAAATAAATATTTATCAATGCAGATTATTTTATTATCTCAAATAGGCTTCTTGCTAAGAAGAGTTTATTGAACAAATACTCAGAAATCACTATTTAAAGTGACGTTTAGTATTTAAAATGATATATTTTTCAAGAAAAATAATGATTTACTCATATCATATTCTTACTACTAAATTAATCAACTTATTTTATATTATTAAAACATTCTTTCAATTTATTTTGCCATAATTATATGTTTATTCCAAAGCATCAATTTTTATTTAATTTCTTTGAAACATATATTTATATAACATTACTAAACTAATAATCCAATTAAAAACAATTTCAGAATCTATAATCAACAACTACTCCCCTAACAGATTCATTAAAAGACACTCATAACCTTTAGGTTTTTGAATATAGCTTTCTTAAAATACACTTAGCTCCCCAAAAGTGCATATTCAAATCGATCGATCTAAACTCGAATTAAAGCATGCGAAACATGATTTTGACTATTGAAATCAACTCACGACGAGATTTAGAGCTTACCCAACCCAAGAAACGCGAGAAACGGTTGAGAATTGAAGCGGGTCGAGTCGCCGAAACCTTCGCCGGAGTGAGAACCCGACCGGAGCTTCTACGGGCGTTTTTGGCCTCGGCAGAGAGCTCCAGGAGCTTAGTCGGACCCCTTAGAATCGAGAGAGACCAGGTAAAGGGTTTGGGCGTCTATGTTTTGCGTTGGCCGAAGGTTTGGCCAGAAATTATGGAGGTGGCCGGCGGCGTGGCTTCGGCTACTGCCTCTGGGGCCTCTGTTTTGGCTTTTTATTTCTCTTTCTGGGGTCTGGACAGAGAGGAGAGGATCGAGAGAGAGAGGAGAGGAAGAAACAGAGAGGTTGGTGGTTCGGGTCTTCTTCCCTGACGACGGCAGCGGCGGTGATGGTGGCTGAGCTGCTACTGTTAACTGCTGCTGCTTCTTTCTTCGTTCAGTAGCAGAGAGAAAGAGAGAGATGGAGGGAGAGAAATGAAGAAGTGAAACAGGGGTGTGGTGGCTCTTTACCGTCGGGAGCAGCGGCGGTGGCTGGCTTGTTGCCGGCTGCTGCTGCTGCTGCTTTTCTGTGTTTCTGTTCAATTCAGGGGAACATAAAGAGAGAGAGGGACAGAGGGAGCAGAGAAGAGAAGGTGGCGATGGAGGTGGTGGTGTTGGTCACGGTGGTGGTGGTGGCCGGAGAAGCGGAAGATGATGGTGATGGGGATGATAATGATGGTGGAGAAGATGATGATTGTGATGAGGAGATGAGGCTGAGCTTAAATAGAAAAGGAGAGGGCGGTGGCGGTGAAAAGGAAATGGTGGCGGTGATGTTGTCGGGCCATGTGGCTGCCGAAGGTGAAGAAAATTAAGAAGAAGAAGAAGAAGAAATGAAGAAGGCACTTAAGAAGAAGACAAAGAAAATGATGTTGTCTGGTGACACATCTTCAAGTGGAAAACAACTTCTTGGTATTTATTTGGTGTGGTGCGTGTAGGAAGTCTCGCGGTGGTTGCTATCGCGAGATAATTTTGAAAAATAATAATAACCGCGCAAAAATGTAAGGTTTCGTTTTAGATTTTCTTACTATATTAATACGATAAACTAACCAAATTTTATTATATATATGCTATATATATATATATATTTCACAACTAAGTTTCGATTATTATTACTATTGTCGTTTTTATTACTTTGTTTAGTTCTCTTAATTACTATTTTACCCTTAAATTTTAGACGGGGTATTACATCTTTCCCTGTTGCTGAATTCCAGCTGATTTGCGCTCCATTTTAGGGTTTAGGGTTTTGAGAAGAGAATGTGATTGAGAGGAATTGAGAGAGAGAGAGAGAGAGAGAGTAGAGTCGCAGAAAATTGGAAGAGAATGAGAAGAAAACGCCATGACTTTCAGCTTAAGTAGGTTGGAAAGGATGAGTCATAAAAGGACTCTGCAAAATCAACATGCAAAAATAGGATCTTGAAAAATCTTTATGGGATATTTTAGGAAATTCTCTGAGTAATTCAAATATTATACAGTTATCTAAAAAGATAAGATATAATATTTGATGATCCAATTTTTTTAAAAATAAATAAATACAGATATTATCAAGACCTGGAGAACAATCTCAAGGCCTTGAGATTTTCTGCAGTTTGAGAAACTTCAAAGCTTTGAGCTATACTTTCAAGGCTTTAGAAAGTAAAATCTCAAGGCTTTGAGATTCCATCACATATACACATATAAGTACTAATACTCCCCCTAAACCAATGCATCCTTGTTTAACATCCCCAATTCAAGCCTTAGAGATGAAAACCTATCATCTGGCAAAGGTTTAGTGAAAATATCAGCAATCTGCATTGAAGTAGAGATAAAATTTAAAACAACATCACCTTGTTATGCATGATCTCTAAGGAAATGATGTCTCACATCTATGTGCTTTGTCCTTGAGTGCTGGACTGGATTCTTAGAGATTGAAATAGCACTTGTATTGTCACAGTGAATTGGCACATTTCTGAAGTTGTAGCCAAGATCTCTAAGTTGCTGAGCAATCCATAACACTTGTGAACAGCAAGCACCAGCTGTAATATATTCAGCTTCTGCAGTTGATAATGCTACAGAATTTTGCTTTTTAGAATGCCAACTGATCAATGAAGATCCAAGAAATTGACAGCATCCAGAAGTACTTTTCCTGTCTACTTTATATCCTGCAAAATCTGCATCTGAATAGCCACTCAACATAAAATTAGATCTTCTTGGATACCAAAGCCCTAAGTCTCTGGTTCAATTCAAATATCTAAATATTCTATGAACTGCAGTTAAATGACTTTCCTTAGGATCTGCTTGGAATGTAGCACACATACTGACACTGAACATAATATCAGGTCTGCTAGCAGTTAAATATAATAGTGATCCAATCATACCTCTGTATTCCTTCTGATTCACACTCTTACCAGTTGAATCTTTGTCTAAAGATAGTGATGAACTCATAGGGGTCTTAAGCACCTTGGACTGTGACATATTGTACTTATTCAATAAGTCCTTGGTATATTTTCCTTGATGCAAAAAAATTCCTTTCATCATTTGTAATATATGAAGTCCAAGAAAGAAATTCAGTTCACCCATTAGGCTCATCTCAAACTCCCTGCACATCAGACTAGAAAACTCTTTTGAAAGAGCGTCATTAGTGGTACCAAATAATATATCATCTACATAAATCTGAACTACTAACAGATCACTTTGTTGATGCTTTATGAAAAGGGTTTTGTCAACTAAGCCTCTTCTGAAAATGTTTTCAAGTAGAAATTTTGAAAGTCTGTCATACCAAGCCCTTGGAGCTTGTTTTAAACCATAAAGAGCTTTATCCAGTTTATAAACATGATCAGGAAAATTTTCATCTTCAAAACCAGGAGGTTGTGCTACAAAAACATCTTCTTGTAAATATCCATTTAGAAAAGCACATTTAACATCCATTTGATAAAGCTTTATGTGATTGTGAGATGCAAATGCAAGAAGTATTCTAATAGCTTCTAACCTGGCCGTAGGAGCAAAAGGCTCCTCATAATTTATACCTTCTTCCTTATTATATCCTTGAGCTACCAGTCTGGCTTTATTTCTTACCACTTTGCCATTCTCATCAAGCTTGTTTCTGAATACCCATCTGGTTCCAATGATTGATTTCTCTTTAGGTCTAGGGATCAGATTCCAAACCTTGTTCCTTTCAAACTCATTCAGCTCACTCTGCATTGCAATAATCCATTCTGCATCTTCCAGAGCTTCCTGTATTCTTAGGCTCAATCAAAGATACAAATGCACTAAAAGCACACAGGTTCTTTAATTGTCCTCTTGTCTGTGTTCCAGTTGATGGATCTGATATAATGTTGTCAGCTGGATGGTCTGCATGGTACTTAAAATTCTTTCTTGGTACCCAGGAGTATTCTTCTTCAAGGCTTTGAGTCCTTGAAACAGTAGAAGGAGCATCATAGAAAGTTTCAGCTTCTTTCTCAAGGCTTTGAGATTTTGGTTCAGCAGGAGGTTCAAGGCCTTGAGATTCTGCTGGTTGATTCTGTACATTAGTTTTTCCTTTGTCTTCTTTCACAGCATCATCATTTTACTCATGCTTGTTCAAATCTAGATCTGCAAAACTATCACTCAGAAAGTCCTTAGTACTTTCATCAAAAATTACATGAATGCTCTCTTCCACAATCTTGGTTTTTCTATTATAAACTCTATGAGCTTTTCTAGTTTGAGAATATCCAAGAAATACACTTTCATCACTTCTAGCATCAAACTTACCAAGATTGTCTTTACCATTATTATGCACAAAACAGATACAACCAAAGGGCTTAAAATAAGAAACAGTAGGCTTTCTCCCTTTAAACAGTTCATAGGGAGTCTTTTTCAAAATAGGTCTGATCAAGCATCTATTCAGCACATAATTGGCAGTGTTAACAGCTTCTGCCCATAAAAAATTTGGCAAATTACTTTCAAGAAGCATGGTTCTGGACATATCCTCAAGTGTTCTATTTTTCCTTTCGACTACTCCATTTTGGTGTGGAGTTCTAGGTGCAGAAAAGTTGTGTGAAATGTCATGCTTTGCACAAAACAAATCAAAGTCAAGATGATCAAACTCTCTACCATGATCACTTCTAATAGATGCAACAGGTAATTTTTTCAAAGTTTGAAGCTCTTTGCATAGTCTAGAAAACTCAGATAAAGCTTCAGTTTTGTCTCTAATAAACATCACCCAAGTAAATCTAGAATAATCATCAATTATAACAAGCATATACCTCTTACCTTTTGGGGTCTGAACTCTCATAGGACCACATAAGTCCATATGCAGCAATTCTAAGGGTCTAGAAGTACTTACAAAGTTCTTTGGCTTAAAAGAGCTTCTGGTCTGTTTACCTTGTACACATGCCTTGCGAACCTCATCATCTGAAAATTTATGTGATGGTAAACCTCTTACCAAGTCATTTGAGATGAGTTTATTCAAAGTATGTATACTAATATGCCCAAGCTTTCTGTTCCAAAGCTTTGAATCTTCCTTCAAGGCCTTGAGGCATTTTAGCTTGTAACCTGCAACAATGTTAGTATTCATAGCATATAGATTACATGATCTAGGAGCAGTGAGTATGCAATCACCAGATTTCTCATCTTGCACCACACATTTCTCCTTGTCAAATATAGCTTTATAACCTTTATCACATAACTGAGAGATACGAAGCAAATTATACTTAATTCCATCTACCAGATAAACATCAGATATAGAATTTGTAGAACCATTACCATAACTACCTATACCAATGATATTGCATTTTGCTTTGTCACCAAGTGTGATTGTTCCTCCAGATTTTTCTGTAAGTTCAGTAAAGAGAGACCCCTTTCCACTCATATGTCTGGAACATCCACTGTCTAATATCTATTTCTGATCTTTCAAGGCCTTGGTGACATCCTGCGAAAAACATCATTGCCTCAACAGGCTGTTAGACCAAGTGCAGAACTTTAAGTCATACTCACAATCAGCCACATTTGGTGGCCTAATTCCTTTTGGAACCCAAATCTGCCTAACATGTCCCTTAAGCTGATAAGGATAAGTATTCCTCATAATGTGAGGTTCTGATCTTCTGAAGGGACAATATAATCTGACATGACCAATTCTTCCACAATAATGACATTTTGGAGAATATCTACTACCAGATTTGACAAAAGTAGTTTGGTCTTTCTTTGGAAAATTTAGATTATAGCCAATCCCACTTTTATGCATTGATTTCAGACTTCCTCCAAGAATGAGATTCAGATTATGTTCTGAGCCTGTAAACTTAACTAGGACCTTCTTTGACTCTTGAAGTTTCTCAGTCAAAGAGCAGATTTGTTGTTCTAAATTCTCAGAATGAGTCTTTAGATCAGCATATTTTTCAGTTAAAAGAGTGTTTTGATCAACAACCTCTTTTATCTGTGCCTTCAAGACTTTGAACCTGCTGTCCAAGGCCTTGAAGTCTTTTTCCAGCTTTGTCTTAGAAACTTCAACAGTTTTGTTTGAAAACACTAGGTCCAGGTTTTCTTTTACTTGTTCATGAATCTTAATCTTTAAAGCAGAAATCTCATTTCTATAACTTTCCTCATTTAAAAACATGCTTTTGAGAATTTCAAGAAGTACATCAGAAGGACTAGCAAGTAAATTTTTTACCATGTCTTCAATGTGTCTGTCTGATGAACTTTCCTCATTATGCTTTGCCATGAAGCATAAGTTTGCTTGCTCTTCTTCTGTGTCTGAGTCACTTGATGAATCAGAATCACTCCAAGAAGCCATCATGGCTTTCTTCCTTTTGTTGTCACCATCCTTCTTTTGAAAGTTCCCGTTCTTCTTCTTTTGTGGACAGTCCCTTACTAAACGATCTTTGTAATCCTTGCTGCCTGAGGGTCTTGATCTCTCTCTGTTGTAATCCCTGTTACCAGATTTTCTTTTCTTTTTGAGAATCCTGGACAAGGCCTTGGAGATCAATGCTAAAGCCTCTTCATCATCAGGTTCCTCCTCAGTCTCAAGGCTTTGAGACTTCCACTGTCTTTTGCCTTAAGTGCTAGGTTCCTGATATTTTCACTCAAATCACCTTCCACATCCTTCATAGACATTTCATGAGTGAGCGGCTTTCCTTGTAGATCATCTAGCTGAAGAAGACTCAAGTTCTGAGCTTCCGCAATGGCTGTTGTCTTTGGCTCCCACTTGGCTTTTGGCAAACTTCTCAGAATCTTTCTGACCTTCTCTTCATTTGAGAACTTCTTTCCCAATGACTCCAGGTTGTTCACCACATCAGTGAATCTTTTGAACATTTCCTTGATGGTCTCATCTGAATTCATCTTGAACAACTCATATTGCCTCAGAAGTATGTTGATTTTTGTTTGCTTAACCTGGATGGTTCCTCATATGTCACCACCAGTTTATCCCACACTTCTTTGGCACTCTTGCAGTTTGACACTCTGTTGAACTCATCTGCATTTAAAGCACAGTATAGCAAATTCATAGCCTTGTAATTTTTTGATACTTTTTCCAGTTCAGTGACTAAAAGATTTTCCTCATACTTGACAGTTCTGACTCCATCAATTGTAGTGTAGTACTCATGAGGACCATTCTGAACTATTGACCATAGTTCCATGTCCTGATCTATGATGAACATCTTCATCAATGCCTTCAAGTGCATGAAGTTGTCACCGCAGAACAATGGTGCCCTTCCTTGTGAGAATCCACCATCTCCTACATTACTCATAGTCACCAGATTGTCAGATCTAAAAACAGTGACACAATCTCTGATACCAATTGAAAGTGTGTAATGTAGACTAAATACAGGACCTAAATACTCTAGAAGGGGGGGGGGGGTTGAATAGAGTATGAAAACTTTTTGCAAAACATAAAGTTTAACAGAAAGACTTTGTTTAAAACTCAAATCTCAAGGCCTTGAGATTTTAGTAAACTGTATGAAACTTACAAAGTCAAAATAGTAAGCTTCAAGGCCTTGAGCTGTAAACAATTCTAAACAGCTTTTGAACCCTAGTTTGATTTGAGTTGTGTGCAACAGATAATAATCAAACTGTAAAGTAAAGAACACAAAGCAATTTACAGAGTTCAGTCCCAATGGACCTAATCTCTGCCTGAGGGATCTAATCCCACCAGTATTGGGCAAACACTTCTTATTACTCACACAAAAACAGCCCTAGATCTTCAAGCCTAAGTGATTTCCCTTACACCTATACAGCTTGTGGTTCCAAACCTATCTAGTTCCAGCTACTAACTGTTGAGCTAACAAGAACCTCTTGTTGTTCACTTGAACAACCAACCACTAGGTTAAGTGAGGTTTAAGATAATCTAGAGATACACAGATAGAAGTACAAGTGAAGAACACAGTATGAAGATAAGCTGTTGAAGGCTGGAAGTGTTCTTCTGGAAAAATTGATTGATTTGATCTTCAGGAATCTAGAATGAAGCTTTGAATGATTGTGTGTTTGAATGGATGATCTCCCACGATTTTTTCACACCTCTCAAAGTATTCTGCAAGCCTCTTTCTCTTCAAAATTCAAACCAGTCTCTTTATCCACAGCTGCAACTGATTGAGAGAATTTAGGATCTCAGTTCCTACAAATCCTCCTTCTGTTTTCAATTGAAATTCAAACAACTTCAAGTGGATATCCGTTGGAATTTGTTGAGATTGTTCCTGCACGTTTAACAACCCTGCAGCAGCATTGAAACACAACAACAACAAAATCCAGAAAGCTAACAGTACTATGACTGTTTGGTTATGCAGTTTCTGATAAAACTGTTTAACAAACTTAGAACAATAACCTGTATATCTTCTAAAACATATGAATCATGAAAAAAAAGTTTAAGACACTTAGAAGTGAGTAAATAATCACAATAATAAGAATCATAACCTGCAAGAAAGAATCAACTAAGTTCTGTAAAAATTGTCAGCAGCTCAAGGCACATCTCAAGGCCTTGGAGCTCTGAACCTGCTTCACATAATTTCAAAGTTAAACCAAGATAACTTTGATTCTTCCTGTTCTGATCATCTGCAATTGTGTTAGATATATAAATAGCATAATCCAAAAGTATATGCAGTAAACCACTGATTTGCATAATCAGATATCCAATTCTGAAACACAGAAATGTTAGAACATATAGCAGAATAAGATAACTCAAGGCTTTGAAGTTCAGTCAATCTCAAGGCCTTGAGACAACTGAAATGCTTTGCTGCTTATGTCTCAGCCTTTTGTCTTTCATCACTCAAAAAACAATTACCAACCAAAGCACATTCAGGGATCTTGACTCAACAGATATGGCTCTAAGTCTGACATATTTACTCACCTCAAGTAGTAACAGCAAATATCAGAAAACGGCTCCTACAAGTAGACGTAGCCTTCGTCTACGAACCTGTCGCCTACAAATTATAATTTCCTAATCAATTCCAATTTTCAACTAGCACACGCAATGCAAGTAATGCGATAAATTCTCTAATTATTGAGACAAATTCTGTTATTTATTTATTTATTTATTTATTTATTTATTTATTTATTTATTTATTTATTTATTTATTTATGTATTTATTTATTTATTTATTTATTTTATTTATTAAGATTATTTTCAACAACTCAAGCCCCTAAATAACTTTAAGCCAATTATAAGTAGTCTTTTATTTGTTCTTCAATAAATAAAGTGGTAATTTATAATTAGTTAAATGATGATTAAATAAACTCATATTTAATTAAATCCATAATTAGAGGTAAACTATTCAAATTGTACATTTTGGAGTTTACTAAGTAGTATTATGTCACAAAAAAATATAGTTAATTTTAGTATATCAAATAGTATATTTATTCCAAGAGGATGTTAATATTTATAAAATTTCTAAAACAATATATGTTCTTACAATACATTTTAAATTCATATATTTTCTATAAAAATATTTATAACAATTTAATTATGGCCAAATTTCTAAGTTATAAAAACATTATATTTTACTCATATTAACAGAGTAGTTAAACCAATCAATTCATTATTTAGTAGCTAAAAATCTTATTCATAAAATATTTATACACACTTTAGTTAATAAGTTTTGAAAAATAAAAGACTATACTTATATATTAACATATAGAAATATTCCCTTGCTAAGTTATTATAAAATAATATGTATTTATACACACACACACACACACGCACACGCATATATATATATATGTATATATATTACAATTACTAATTTTAATTGATTTAAAATAAATATTAATTTATTTTTAAAAAAAATTGTGTTAACTATAACAATATTCCCAAGAGTTTGTGAATATAACATTTAGTTACCCCCAACAACTTATTAAGTTTCTGACTTAACACTCAGTACCTCTGACTTTCAGTTTTATACAAAATCACTCCCATCTACAAGTTACGTTCATCATCTCCTTCCCCATTCAGTACCAAATCACGAATCTTCATATAAAAGGATACCCATGAAATTTTTATGTTATATTGTTCTAATTCAAGTCAAAACATGAAGATCAGAGCCAAAAATCGATCAAAATGGTTACCAAATGATGGATTAATCGTCCACCGAAGTTTCCGGTCGAAACCCGCCGGAAAATATGGCGTCCGGCGGCTTGGGGCTGCTGTAATCGACCTCTGGGGCTTCGCCTGACCTCAAGGAGGTGAGTGGAAGGTCAAAAAGTGGAGGAAGCAGGCGTTGGAGCCGCGGTGGCCTGGTCCCCAACGGGTCGGGCTTCCGGTCTGTCTCTGGCTCGGGCGAGCAGAGTGGGAGGGAGAGAGAGATGGGTCGGAGGGAGAGAGAGAGAGAGGTATAATGGAACAGTAGGGTAGAGACAGGGGTGCTTCGGTGGTGATTACGGTGGTGGTGGTGAGGAGGGCGATGGTGATGGTGGTGGGGGTGTTGTTGGTGTTGCTGCTGATGTGTGTTGTGAGAAAGAGAGAGAGAGAGAGAGAACAGAGGTGGGGAGAGGGACAGAGCAGAGAGCGAGGTGGTGGTGACGGTGGTGGAGATGGGGGTGGTGTTGCGGTGGGGTTTGTGTCGGCAGTGGTGGTTGTTGTTGTTTCTGCTGAGTTTAGGAGAGAGAGAGATAGAGGGTGGAAGAGTAAAAGAAAATAATAATAATTAATTAAAATACGGTTTTCAGGTCGGGTCAAGAGATGAATACGGGTACAAATAATTATACGGTATATGTTACCGGGTTATACGAATATACGGTTCGGGTTATGTAAAATACGAGTTGTATTTATGTAAAATACAATTAGCTCCCCAAACTTTTAACTAAACTAATTATTAACTCCTTTAAACTACAATTCCCTCCCCATTCTTTTATTCAACTCATTTATAACTTCTCAAAACTACAAATAAAGCTCCATTCTTTAATTTAGTTGATTTATAACTTCCTAAAACTACAATTAAGGCTCCTAAACTTTAATTTAATTAATATACAACTTATATAAAACACAATTATAACCCCCGAACCTTAACAATATAACTAAATTACCTTCTTTTATAAAATTGGGGTATTACACCTCCCACATAATGGGACTAAATATCCACGACCACTCGAGGGGTAGAGCTTATGGAATGTCTGGCCAGACTCAGATAAATCAATATACGATATTATTGTTATCTTTTAAGATAAGTCTATTCTCAGGATCGATAAACTATGGATTGGATATACGAGTGTGACATTTATGTCTCGTGTCCGATCCGGATATAGAGACAAAGGGACATACAGAACACGGTAACATTGGTCACATAGGTTTGGATATCACTGACTATTTCTATTAGTTGGTAGCTTTGATGGTGTTGCTAGGGACCCCTCAATGCTTGTAATTGTTAGCGTCGACTTAATAGAAACATGCAAGGTCGCACAGCAAAAATTATTAAACTGGATATGGATGTCAATTAGTTGGACTAATAAACTATTAAGAGGAACAAGGATCAAAACACAACAACATGCAAAGTTAGTTTGACTAAATTGCAAAGTGGTTTAATCCGTGCGTGGACAGGATTAGGCTATCAGAATAATCTGTGTATGGACAAGATTAGACTATTATACTAATATGTGTATGGACATGATTAGGCTATAAGACTAATCTGTGTACGGACATGATTAGTATTGGGGAAAGTTTGTAGTCAATAAGGAGTTATTGACTATAAAAGGGGAGTCATAGCTCTATTATTTCATATGAGTTGTCATTGAGTGAAAATAATCAGAGCAAGGAGAGAGAGTAGAGAGGCGCACGACACCAACTATACCCGTCGGCTCCAAGATGCTCGGCCTCTTCCTAATTTTTTATGATCCGCTTGATTTGATCAAGCTCCGATTCCTTCTTCTACATTGCTAGCAACGCGTGGAAATGATTCCAGTTGGCAATCCTAAGGTGTGGATACCGATATAGACGAGGACATTATTCTTTTTTTGTGATCACACAAACCTACAAGGTACACGTTACTTCCCTTATCACGTTATGAGAGTTTAATGTTGGAATAGGTGCCCTAGAGGCAATCTATATTTAGTATGAAAAAATATATTTTGGCTAGAATATTCATTTATTATTTATTATGATATTTAATATAATGAAGTCCTTAGATACAATGTGCTTTTTATCTTAAATATCCCTAGTCCATTATATTGATTAATAGGACGATCAAATATAGACTAGTATGTGTGTAGATTGATATGGAGATATCAAGTCTAACACATGGGTATGCATTAGGAGTAATGGCATACTGGATTGACGCACGAAGAGAAGGATACATTGGATTATGTTGAAGTCACAATCGCTTCTCGTAGTGCTAATGTAATTGCAATCCTTAGACTTGAAGTCACTAGATACTCTAGTTGTGGAATATCATGCTTTGATATTATCAAACGTTACACCGTAACTAGGTAACTATAAAGGTAGTTATCGGGCATGATAGGATGCAATCTTAGAGATCGTAGTGATGTAGAGAGGATTTGTCCCTCCCACATAATGCGAGTAAATATCCATGGCCACTCGAGGAATGGTGCTTATTAAATGTCTGGTCAGACTCAGATAAATCAATATGGAGATATTGATGTTATCTGCTTGCATAAGCATATTACCAGGATCGAGGAACTATGGATTGGATATACGAGTGTGACTATTTATGTCTCCTGTCCAATTCGGATATGTGATATTGGGCACAAAGGTTTGTCGGGATCATTGACTTATTTCTATTGGTTGGGTGCATGAATGTGTTGCTAGACACTGCTCCATGTTAGTAATTAGTTGCTACCAACTAAGTGGAAACCTATGGGTTCACACGTCAAATAGAGTTGAACTAGATTTGGTATTAATTAATATGATTAATTGATGAGAAGGATCACTTTGCAACACCTTGTAAACTTAGTAGGACTAATTGCAAGGAAGGGACTAATTAAAGTTCATGTAGAACTAGGAAGGACCTTTATGTAGTTAACAAGGAGTTGTTGGACTATAAAAAGGATGCTATAGCTTCCTTCCCATAACTAATGCTCATAACATAAGTGAGTGGGAGAGAAAGCAAAAGAGAGAGCAAGAGACAAGCGAGGAGGCTGAACCCCCTAGTCGTCCCCTACCCGTCGGCCACAAGAGAGGGGTCGAACCTCTCTTTGGTTCTTCGTTGGTTGATTCATTCTTCCTTCTTTCTCCGGTACAAGCTAACACTATGAGAAGGAAGAATCTAGATCTCACCTCTAGACGTGGATCAACCGTTGAGACGAGGACATTATTCTTCGTGTGATCTCCCGAACCAAAAGGTACACATCTCTATGTCCTTCATCATGTTATGAATGTCTCTTCTTGTGATCTTTGGTGGGATTTGAGTAGGAACTAAATTTTTGTTATTCCGCTGCGTAACCTACGTCAAAACCCAACAGTGGTATCAGAGCCACAGGTCGTAGTGCATAACATGATTTTATGTGTTACGATTTCAGTTTTTACACCGTTTTATTCATATTACGCAAAACTAAAATTAATTGGCATAGTAGATACAATAAACAAGATCTAATTTAACATTGGATGTGTAAATTGGTGATTTTAATCACATAGGATGTGAGCAATTTTGGATCAAGAACTAGGGTTTGGGCACATGCTCGGAAAATGGGTTTTCAAGTATGGAAACAATTAAACTTGGGCATCAAGGCAAAGGGGTGTTTTGGAAACAACCCAATATGGGAAGGAATTGTTTTGGAAACAATTCCACAAGGAGGTGCGGCCCCACAAGGGGACGGCCCCTCCCTCCCTTTTCGTCCAAGACACACACGGCCTAGGGGCCGGCGCACCCTAGCGCATGGCCTAGCCATGTGGGCTAGGGGCCGGCCGGCCCAGGCCTAGTGTGGCGGTTCCTTGGTTGGTTCGGCCATACCCATGGTGAACCTCTTGGACGGTTTTGACCCTAGTATGTCCAAAACAACTAAAATTAAACAAGCGCGTTAAAAAATAGTTTTAACTGTATTATGTGCTTTGTTGCATGGTGGATGGATATGGCCTAGATTGTGGATGTTTTTGTGGTTTGGTTTACGGCCTGCGAGCTGATCAAATTGATGTAATAATTAATTAGGTTTTACGGCCCGCAAGTCGTTTTTCGCCTCAACATGTGATGCTTTATTTATTTATTTATTCTAGATGTTAGGCTAGAATTAGAAATATTTAGATGTTAACCAAGAGCATAGAGAAGAAGACCGGAGAACAAAGAAGCCAAAAGACGATGAAGACTCCCTACCCTAGGCGCGCGGCTATGGTGGAGCACATGGAGATGACCTTGTCACTTTAGGGCATATAGATATTATCATTGGCTTGATAATATCTTAGTCTAGGGGCCATATCCATGCCAATTTGTTTTTTTGTTTTTTGGATGTTTATTATTTATGTCTTGTTATTTATTTTTGTGTGTATGGCGATACTAGAAAAATATTAACAAGATAATAATAAACAAAGATGCTCTTTTATTGTGGATTGCCCAATCCAAATAAGTACATCATGTTGATATGATTAACCAAAAAAATAATGACTATTAAATCCCTCAAATAGAATACTGCGTTTTGCCTTCTCTTGCCTAACACCCTTCATGATCAGGGTCTATTAAAGTCGGGATTGCCAAAGCAAGGCAATTTTAATTCACCATGATGTGTTGCGGACGACACAAGCTAGTAATGTGTGTATGTTGAAGCAAGAGGTTGGACGCAACTGGGTAAGAATCAATTGGATTGATGAACCTAGAGGCATGACAATTAGGTGTTATCTAAAGGATAAAGAATAATGAGTTATTCGCCTAATTGGGCCAAGAGTTGCATGGGATTCAATTGCACTGGTTCCTACCTAAATAACCAATTCTTTGGTGACTCGACAAAGCAAGATCAAGAAGAAGTGAAAAGGGATCTTGGACCTACTAGAAAATATAAATGATATTTTCGGCATTAATGGTGAGGGCTATTAATCCGATAAAATAGTGGGAGCTTTATTTAATGATCTAGCCATTGTTGAATATAGTTAAATTGTTCAAAATACTAAAATTGCACATTTATCGTTTTGTAGAATTCCAAATGGCAAACAACAACGCATCGACTTAATCCCTGCGATCTGTCCTTGAGAAGGACAAACTGTCTGGAGCAAATTTCCTTGACTGGTACAGAAACTTAAGGATTGTCCTTAAGCAAGAAAAGAATTTGTACGTCTTGGACACTCCATTCCAGTCCCACCCCAGGATGAGTCTGTTCTAGCAGATGTAAGGGCACGTCAAAAACATATTGACGATTCTAATGACGTGACTTGCCTCATGCTCTGCACCATGACTTCTGAGCTTCAGAAGCAGCACGAAAACATGGAGGCCTATGATATGATCATACACTTGAAACAATTCTTTCAGGAACAGGCAAGGCATGAGCGATATGAGGTGTCCAAAGCATTTTTTAAGATTAGTCTTGCAGAAGGGAATCAAGTAGGGCATCATGTACTCCGAATGATCGGGTACATTGAGAACCTCAAGAGACTGGGGTTCCCACTTGGCCAAGATTTGGCCACTGATCTTGTCTTGCAATCGTTGCTTGACAGTTATAATAAGTTCATCATGAACTATAACATGAACGAGAGCAGTAAGACTCTGTCAGACTTGTTGAACATGTTGAAGACAGCTGAACAGAGCATCAAAAAAGGCAAGGGAAAAGCCATAATGATGGTGCATAAGAGGAAGGGCAAAGGAGTTGCCTCTACTTCCAAATGAAAGCACAATAAAGTCGCAAAATCCAAGGAAACCCTAAAGCCTAGTGGGGGCGTGGCTAAAGGTAAATGTCACTACTGTAGCCAGCCGGGTCACTGGAGGAGGAATTGCCCTAAATATATGGAGGATAAGAAGCTTGGAATAGTGATTACACCAACACCAGGTATTTATGTTATAGACGTCAATCTTTCTATTTCTTCATCTTGGGTATTGGGTACTGGATGTGGTTCTCACATTTGTCGAAATGTGCATGATTTGAAAAGAAGTAGAAGATTGGCTAAAGGGGAGATAGATCTACCCGTCGGGAATGGAGCAAGAGTTGTTGCATTAGCTGTAGGCGTTTATGAGCTATCTTTGCCTTCTGGACTTATTTTAGAATTTGACAATTGCTTTTATGTGCCTGCTATGAGCAGAAACATTATTTCCATTTATTTTTTGGACGAGCAGGGTTTTTCTATTTCAATAAAGGACAAGTGTTGCTCCATTTATTTTGATAGCATGCACTATTGTAGTGCGCATTTGTCTAATGGATTGTATATCCTTGATCTAAATAGTCCAATCTATAACATAAATACTAAGAGGATTAAAACTAACGATTTAAATCCTACATATCTATGGCACTTGTAGGGTTTTGATCATGGATACGCAGCTGAAAAAACAAATTTAATTCATGCAATACCCTCCAAGGATCACAGGACAAGAGACATAACAATGGTAAGGGAAGAAATCAAGTTACACACCTTAGGGTTTCTCCTGAGATGACTTGTAACGTGAATTGTGTCACGTCTCTACGGTTGATCCACGCCTAGATGTGAGATCTAGATCCTCCAACTCATTGTGCTAGCTAGGAAGAATGGAAGAGGAAGAAGAAATCGCGCAACAATGGAGCACCAAAGGTGGGCGGCTCTACTTTAGGCCGACGGGGAGGGGCGGTCCCAATGGGGGGTTCGGCCCTCCTTGGGACTTGCTCTCTCTCCTTGCTTTATTCTCTCCTACTCTATCATATAGATGTGTGTATGTGTAGAGAGTAAAATAAGCTAGGAGTGTTCTTTATATAGTCCAACAACTCCTTGTCCTACTACATAAAGAACCCCTCTCCTAATCCTACTCAAACAAGGATTAGTCCCTTTTGCAAACTAGTCCTAATCATGTCCATGCATGGATTAGTTATATTTGCAAATTAATCCTAATCATGTCTATACATGAATTAGGCCACCTTGGCAAATCATAATCATGTCTATACATGGATTAGTCCAACTTGCATATTAGTCCTACTAAGTTAGCAAGTTGTTGCGATTTGATCCTTCTAATTAATTAATCATATTAATTAATTAATTCCCAAGTCTAGTTCACCTCTATATGGCGTGTGACCCCATAGGTTCTATTTAGTTGGTAGTAACTATTTACTAATATGGAGCGGCCTCTAGCAAGACATCCATTCTAGCCAACAAATAGAATAGTCATCATGACAAACCTTGTGCAAGTAATTGTCTCATCCCTTTGTCCCCATATCCGGATTGGACACGAGACATACAAGTCACACTCGTATATCCAATCCATAGTTTCTCGATCCTGGGAATAGCCTTATTCGTGCAAATAACATCAATATCCCATATTGATTTATTTGAGTCTGGCCAGACATTTTATAAGCACTATCACTCGAGTGGCCTAGGATATTTGCTCCCGTTATGTGGGAGGGAAAAATTCTATCTACGTCCACTACGATCTCTAAGCTTGCTTCTTATTATATCCAGTACACGCCTTTATAACTACCCAGTTACGGTGTAGCGTTTGACGCTACCAAAATCACAATAATCGACAACTAAAATATCTAGTGACTTCAAGTCTAAGGATGACAATACCATTGCACCACGAGAAGCGCTTGTGACTCAACATAACATGTATGTAGCCTTCTCGGAGATGGATCAATCTAGTGCGCCATTACCTTTAATGCACACCCATGTGTTGGATCATGATATCTCCATATCAATCTAACCCCATACTAGTCTATAGATGATTGTCCTATTAATCATTATAATCGACTAGGGATATCTAAGAATATAACACTTATATTCTAAGGACTTCATTCATGTTAACTTATCTCCATATCGATAACATAGTGAATCGTAAATCCATAAATATCACAATTAATTGATTGCCTCTAGGGCACAATTCCAACAGTCTCCCACTTGCACTAGAGTCAATCTCCTACATCATATGCCTATTGATCTAGCGCGACCCTCCACACTTACACTGTGCAGGGGCGATACATCTGCTGGTACATTGCAAATATTCACGTCTACTCTATCAACAATTTGATTGAGATTAAATATTCTGATTAAATGCATCTTATGCATTAATTTACTCAGTCCTCTATGTTAGAATCAGTGACTGAATCTTTCATGGAACCTTTCTAGCTCACAGTCCCTCCCACTAGTGCGAAACATAAAACTTGGCTATAATCTGAAATTTTCTTTGTCATATTTGAAGTTCGCATCACTGTAACCCCTTACAGTAAAATCTTCATATCCCCCGTTTATCAAGAATTCATCCTTAGTGCTTCTCAAGTACTAAAGGATAATCTTGTTAATTTATCCAGTGACTCTCACCCGGATTTGACTGGTATCTTTGTGTCATGCCATATGAAACAACTGGCCTAGTACATAACATGGCATATCTCATGAATCTTATTCATACGGTTCCTTCCCAATCTAATTGGAAAGAAAACTAGTCTTCAAAAGACCAACTCCATGTGACGTAGGTAGAATCCATATTCTATACATGTTGAACCATTTCAACACCTTTGTCAATTTATGTACTATGACTTAAGCCACACAACCATCTTGATCTATCTCCATTTCCTAGGTTATTTTGCCTAAGCCTATCATTTGAAAATCAATTCCCTAGTCAATCTATGTAAGATTGCCAAGTAAGGACATCATTCCCAATGATTAGTATGTCTCCACATACAAGACCAGAAACATAGCTATGCTCCCACTAACTTTCTTGTAAACACAAGCCTCATCTTCAATTTTTGATGGAACCAAACTCTTTTGATTGCATCATCAATTCGAAGAGTCCAGCTCCTAGAAGCTTGACTCAATCTATAGACCGATTGCTACAAGCAAGATACGAATGGATTTAAGCATCACAACTGGGAAAGATTTCGTCATAGTCTATACTATGAACTCACAGGAAATCCTTACCCAACCAATTGTCCCTTAAAGGTAATCAAATTATCATCCATGTTGGTTTCCTCATAAACCACTTGCACATTTTAGGTGGTTCCACCAAAGTCCATACTTTGTTGGTACACATGGATTCCATTTTGTGTCCCATGGCTTCTAGCCATTTCTGTGACTATGGCCCATACGTGGCCATCTCATAGGTTGTAGGCTCATCTCGATGAACAATATATTACGGGTTATGAGAAATCCTTATTTCTCTAGTCCCTCGATATATCCTACCCGACCTATGAGGTTCTTGCATTATCTGAGTAGGTTGCTCCACAACACTTTGTGATCTTGCTCATGTTCCATCAAAAGGATCAATGTTCTGTTGTGGTTATTGAACTTTTCAAGTTCTACTGTCCTCCCACTGTTTCTTTTAGAGACAATCTCTACCTAGAAACACTATGGTTCGAGAAATAAACAGTTTGTTCTCGATTAGGTTGTAGAAATAATATCCTTTTCAGGATATCCCACAAAACATTTATCCGACTTGGGTCCAGGTTTATTTGTAAACTCTTGTACATAAACTTCACAACCCCAAATCTTTATGAATGACATACTAGTACACTTCCTAGTCCATATCTCATATGGTGTTTTTCATAATTTGTTTTGATGGAACAAGGTTAAGGGCGAAATTTGCTGTAATTAGAACATAGCCCCAAAAGTAAACTGGAAGTTCTGTTTGACTCATCATGGATCGAACCGTGTCCTATAAGGTTCGAACTCTCCTCTTAGACATGCCAAACCCATGTGGCGTTCTAGGTGGAGCGAGTTTTGGATCATATCCAACACTCCCATAGATTCTTGTCAAACTCTTGACTCAAGTACTGTTCTCTATGATCCAATCGTAGAGCCCTAATACTTTTGCCAAGTTGGTTCTCTACTTCATTCCTGAATACTTTGAACAATTAAAAGGATTCTGATTTGTTTCTTCATAAGATACACAAATCCATATTTCTCTGATCCTATCAGTAAATATGATGAAGTACTGAAAACTATCTTTAGCTTTTCTGCTTAGCGGCCTTCATACATCAATATGTATGATTCCCAAAAGATCATATCTTTGCCTAATAAGTTTTACATGTCTCATATGATTAAATAATCAAATGAGTTCCAGAAATCCATCATCATGGAGTTCTAGATATGTATCTCTTATTTATGAGGCCTAAACGATAATGCTAAAGATAAGTGAAGTTCATATCATTATATGCAAACCTCTAGGTATTAGTGTTATAGATTGAAATTATTATGATCAAGGATATACAATCCATTGAGACAAAACTGCATTACAATAATGCATATCAGAATAAATGGAACAACATTTGTCCTTTATTATGATAAGGAGCTTTCTTGTCCAAACAAGAAACTATGAGAATGATCCTACTCATAGTAGGGACATAATCACTTTTGTCTAATTCATGAACAACTTTTTAAAGGTAGAAATAATTCCCCACGGCTTATTCAGCAACTCTTTCCTTCATAGCCCCACGTGTAGGATTATTTCTTCCTTATTCAATTGTCTTCATCTTTTGAGATCCTCCACATTTCTATAAATGTGAGATCCTCATCTAGTATTATATACTTGTGATGATGAGATAGGTACATTGAATTTTTATAACAAGAATACCTAAATTGGAATTCACAATTCCATTATTACTTACTTCCAGGTACTTTGGGTAGTCTCTCTTCCTCTACACCACCTATGGGACTCCAAGGCAACTTGGTTTTAGCAACAGGCTTGCTTTATACCCATGGGGTCGGCGCAAAACATTTGCCCTTACCCATGCTGTTAACTATTAACAGCTTTGTCCATGCCCATTATTAGTGTTTTGTTTAGTGATTCTCAATCATATTGAGTAAATGTCCTTTGAACAAAACTATAATTGCATCCAATGCAATTCTTGGTCCACTTGGGTGAATAACCATTTATTCTTTATCTATCTCATAGATAATACCCATTCACTAATGTTTCAATCATATTGAATTAGCTTATTTGCATAACGCAAAGTGGAGCAACACTTCAAACCTTTCATGTCTAGCTCGCTCTTTTGAAAGAGCTTCTTTCAATGTATGATCATATCATACGTCTCCATGTTTCTCTTCTTGCTTCCAAAGCTCAGAGTTCATGGCAGCAAACATGAGGCAAGTCATAACCAAAGAACAGTTCTTTGGTGTTCCTTTCATAGGTTTTAGTGTGTTTTGGTAATCGGTGGAAGAGAACTTTATGTTCTACGAAGTACAACAAATTCTCTTTTATTTGAGAAAAATTCTCAATTTCATACCAGTCTAGAAAATAGATAAAGTCGCGTTTTTTGTTTGTTTAATGCCATGGGTATTCAACATAATAGGATTATGCAAAGTTTGTGACGTTTAACTATATTTAACAAGGATTAAGGTTGTCAAACTTAGCTCCCACTATTTTTCTACGGATTAATAACCCTCAAGATATTAATGCGGAAAATATCCTTATATTTTCTAGTGGGCCAAGATCCATTTTTCATCTCCTTATGAGCTTGCTTTGGCAAGTCACCCATAATTTGACTACTTTAGGTAGGAACAATTTCAATTGCATCCTATGCAACTCTTGGTTCAATTGGCAAATAACTCCTTATTTATCCATCCGTATGGATAATCCCAATTGATTGCCTCTAGGTTTTAACCATATTAATAGCCTAGTTGTGTTCAACGTCTTATTTAAACAATTGCACATTACTTGTTTGTGTCATCGCATTCCATCATTATGAATCAAGTCGCCTTGCTTTGGCATGCACGAACTTGATAAATCATGATGATAATGAGTGTTTAAATAACGAGAAGGCAAGAACACAATATTTGAATTTTGAGGGATTTTTCAATTCAATTTTAATTGTTTTGTTGATCCATATCAACTAATCTATCTATTTGAGTTTGGACAAAACTCCAAATAATAGATCCGGGTTGTCTAATTATCTTATTATCCTAATTGCATGCATCAACCATACACCAACCACAAAATAATAAGACAATAAAATAAACAACCACAAAATAAAATAAAACGTGATATGGATATGGCCTTTTCTAGACTAAGATAATTCCAAGCCAATGGAATTATCTATGAACCCTAAAAGCAAACACATCTCCATGCGTCTTCATCTTTTGGTTCATCCTTCATAGTCATGTGGAATGCTCTATGCTCCATCTTTTGTGGCTTCCTTTGGCTTTGGGCTCCTTTTCTTCAATCTTGGCTAACAATCTATTTTATCTAGCACTAGCTAACAACTATACTAAATAAAATAAATCTCACAAGTTGAGAGAAAAAAATGGCTCGCAGGCCATAAAACCCTAATTAATTATTACAATTAATTGATCATCTCGCATGCCGTAAACCAAACCACAAAAATTAAACAATCACACTAAACCACATCCTAAGGCCATATCCAATCACCATGCGATTTGCACATAAACATTTAAAATCCAATTCTAACGCGCTTGGTCAATTTTAATTTATTTTAGGATTTTCTAGGGTTAAAACGGTCCATGGGGCCCAACAATCCAATTGCCCGAACCCCAAAAGAGGACCGCCTAGGCCTTAGGCCGGCCGGCCCCTAGCCCACACGGCAAGGCCGTGGGCTAGGGCTGCCCCGGCCCCTAGGCCGTCCCTTACTTGGGCGGCAAGCAAGGAGGGGCGGTCCCCTTAGGGGGTCGAACCTCCTTTCGGAGTTGTTTCCAAAACAACTCCCTTGCTTGGTGCCCAAGTTTGGTTGTTTCCTTGTTTGAAAAGAACTCCTTCTTTCCATAGGATGCCCAAACCCTAGATCTAAGATCCTAAAATTTCTCAAACTCACTAATTCATGCATCCAATACAAAAATTAGTTCTTGTTTTGATTGATTATTGAAAAATTGCATCATATGCTTGATTTGTCTTGTTTTACGCGATAAACAATAAATTTAAAGTGTAAAACTATCAAAACTTAACACATAAACCACGTTTATGCTCTACGACATGTGGCTCTGATACCACCGTAGGGTTTGATCATGGATACGCAGCGGAAAAAATAAATTTTATCCATGCAATACCCTCCAAGGATCACAGGACAAGAGACATAACGATGGTAAGGGAAGAAATCAAGTTACACACCTTAGGGTTTCTCATGTGATGACTTGTAACGTGAATTGTGTCACGTCTCTATGGTTGATCCATGCCTAGAGGTGAGATCTATATCCTCCAACTCCTTGTTCTAGCTAGGAAGAATGGAAGAGGAAGAAGAAATCGCGCAACAATGGAGCACCAAAGGTGGGCGGCTCTCCTTTAGGCCGACGGGGAGGGGCGGTCCCAATGGGGGGTTCGGCCCTCCTTGGGACTTACTCTCTCTCCTTGCTTTATTCTCTCCTACTCTATCATATAGATGTGTGTATGTGTAGAGATAAAAATAAGCTAGGAGTGTTCTTTATATAGTCCAACAACTCCTTGTCCTACTACATAAAGAACCCCTCTCCTAACCCTACTCAAACAAGGATAAGTCCCTTTTGCAAACTAGTCCTAATCATGTCCATACATGGATTAGTTCTATTTTCAAATTAATCCTAATCATGTCTCTAAATTAATTAGACCACCTTGGCAAATCCTAATCATGTCTATACATGGATTAGTCCAACTTGCATATTAGTCCTACTAAGTTAGCAAGTTGTTGCGATTTGATCCTTCTAATTAATTAATCATATTAATTAATTAACTCCCAAGTCTAGTTCACATCTATATGGCGTGTGACCCCATAGGTTCTATTTAGTTGGTAGTAACTATTTACTAATATGGAGCGGCCTCTAGCAAGACATTCATTCTAGCCAACAAATAGAATAGTCATCATGACAAACCTTGTGCAAGTAATTGTCTCATCCCTTTGTCCCCATATCCGGATTGGACACGAGACATACAAGTCACACTCGTATATCCAATCCATAGTTTCTTGATCCTGGGAATAGCCTTATTCGTGCAAATAACATCAATATCCCATATTGATTTATTTGAGTCTGGCCAGACATTTTTTAAGCACTATCCCTCGAGTGGACTAGGATATTTGCTCCCGTTATGTGGGAGGGAAAATTTTTATCTACGTCCACTACGATCTCTAAGATTTCTTCTTATTGTATCCAGTACACGCCTTTATAACTACCCAGTTACGGTGTAGCGTTTGACGCTACCAAAATCACAATAATTCACAACTAGAATATCTAGTAACTTCAAGTCTAAGGATGACAATACCATTGCACCACGAGAAGCTCTTGTGACTCAACATAACATGTATGTAGCCTTCTCGGAGATGGGTCAATCCAGTGCGCCATTACCCTTAATGCACACCCATGTGTTGGATCATGATATCTCCATATCAATCCAACCCCATACTAGTCTATAGATGATTGTCCTATTAATCATTATAATCGACTAGGGATATTTAAGAATATAACACTTATATTCTAAGGACTTCATTCATGTTAACATATCTCCATATCGATAACATAATGAATCGTAAATTCATAAATGTCACAATTAATTGATTGCCTCTAGGGCACAATTCCAACAGCACTGTCATTTAGGTCATATAAATGATAAATGCATATCTAGACCCATGAGGATGGACTTCTAGACTCATTTTATTTCGGAATCATATGAGAAATGCGAATCTTGTTTATTAGGAAAAATGACAAAATCCCCTTTCAATAAGAAAGGTAAGAGGACTAGTGAGTTACTGGCACTCATACAAACTGATATATGTGGGCCGTTCCCCACGCCTTCCAGAGGTGGTTACACCTACTTCATTACGTTCACTGATGATTTCAATAGATATGGATTTGTATACCTTATGAAGGCCAAATTCGAATCTTTTGAATTGTTCAAAGAATTTAAGAATGAAGTAGAGAAGCAACTTGGTAAAAGTATTAAGGCTCTACGATCAGATCGTGGAGGAGAATACTTAAGCCAAGAGTTTGATGAGTATCTTAGAGAGTGTGGGATAGTATCCCACCTCACTCCACCCGGAACGCCACAATGGAATGGCGTGTCCGAGAGGAGGAATCGCACACTATTGGATATGGTGTGTTCTATGATGTCTCAAATGGATCTTCCGATATCATTTTGGGGACATGCTCTAATGACGGCATCTTTTACCATTAACCGTGTTCCATCCAAATCAGTCATGAAGACACCATATGAGATATGGACTGGGAAGCGTCCCATAGTGTCGTTTATGGAGATTTGGGGCTGCGATCTCTATGTAAAGCGTTTACAAATGGACAAGCTAGGGCCCAAAGCGGATAAATGTAAATCTGTGGGATATCCTAAGGAAACGAAAGGATATTATTTCTACAATCCCACCGAGAACAAAGTGGTTGTAGCTCGGACCGGCGTGTTTCTAGAAAGAGATTTTGTCTCTAAAGAAGCAAGTGGGAGGATTGTAGAACTTGAAGAACTTCAAGGACCACAAATCGCTTAACCGATAATGGAACATGAGCAGGAACCGCAAGTTGTTGTGGAGGAACCTGTTCAGGTAACACAGGAAATCCGTAGATCAGGAAGGGTGCGTCATGAGTCAGAGAGGTACGGACTTCTCGTGTCTGAGCCCGATGACGTACCACTCATGGATGATGAGCCTGCAACCTACGGGGAGGTCATTAAAGGGCCACACTCCAAGAAGTGGCTAGAAGCCATGAGATCCAAAATGGATTCCATGTACACCAACAAAGTATGGACTTTAGTGGAACCACCTGAAGGGGCTCGGCCCATAGGGTGCAAGTGGGTCTTCAAGAATAAGGCTGACATGGATGGCAAGGTAGCTGCCTATAAGGGGCGATTGGTAGCTAAAGGGTATAGACAGATTCATGGTATTGACTATGATGAGACCTTTTCACCAGTCGCCATGACTAAATCAATTCGAATCCTACTTGCTATTACAGCATACTACGACTATGAGATATGGAAAATGGATGTCAAAATAGCGTTCCTTTATGGGAACTCCCAGAGGATGTGTATATGACACAACCGCAGGGTTTTGAGGATCTAGAGAATGTCAATAAAGACTGTAAGCTGCAAATATCCATTTATGGATTAAATCAAGTTTCTAGGAGCTGGAATCGACGTTTTGATGACTCAGTCAAAGAGTTTGGCTTCATCAAGAACGAAGATGAGCCTTGTGTTTACAAGAAGGTTAGTGGGAGCTCTGTAGTGTTTCTGGTCTTGTATGTGGATGACATACTAATCATTGGAAACGACATTCCTACTTTGCAATGTGTTAAAGATTTGCTAAGAAAGTGTTTCACAATGAAGGACTTAGGAGATACAGCTTATACACTTGGTATAAAGATCTATAGGGATAGATCTAGTAAGCTGCTCGGCCTAAGTCAAAGTACATATATAGACAAGGTGTTGAAGAGGTTCAACATGCAAGATTCCAAGAAGGGATACTTGGCCATGTCGCATGGAGTCACTCTTTCTAAGAATGATTGTCCCTCCAATGAGATTGAGAAGGACTGCATGAGTAGGATACCCTATGCTTCGGCCATAGGATCCATCATGTATGCCATGTTGTATACTAGACCAGACGTATCATACGCGTTGAGTATGGTGAGCAGATATCAGTCCATTCCGGGTGAGAGTCACTGGATTGCTGTCAAGAACATCCTAAAGTACTTGAGAATGATTAAGGATGCGTTCTTGATATTTGGAGGTAAGGAAGAGCGAAGTGTAATTGGTTACACTGATGCGAGCTTCCAAACCGACAAGGATGACTACAAATCACAGTTTGGATGCGTGTTTTGCCTGAATGGAGGAGCTGTGAGCTGGAAGAGTTCCAAGCAAGGGACAGTTGTTGATTCTATAACAGAAGATGAGTACATTGCTGTTGCGGAAGCAGCGAAAGAGGCAGTTTGGATAAAGAAGTTTATCACTGAGCTCGGTGTGGTCCCTAGCATCGTGGATCCCATAGAGTTGTACTGTGACAACTCTAGGGCGATCGCACAAGCCAAGGAACCAAGATCACACCAGAAATCAAAGCATGTACTTAGAAGATTCCATCTTATTCGTGATATGATCAATCGAGGAGATGTGAATATGTGCAAGATTCCAACGGATGACAATATTTTAGATCCGCTCACAAAACCACTTCCGCAGCGAAAGCATGAAGGGCACGCGAGATCTGTAGGCAAACAAGATGCACCAGATTGGCTCTAGTGCAAGTGGGAGACTGTTGGAATAGGTTCCCTAGAGGCAATCTATATTTAGTATGAACAATGTATTTTGGCTAGAATATTCATTTATAATTTATTGTGATATTTAATATAATGAAGTCCTTATATACAAAGTTTATCTTAAATATCCCTAGTCCATTATATTGATTAATATGACAATGTGTTGTATATCTTATCGTTTATTCTCTTTACTGTTTTTAAACTTATTTGTGTTGAACAAAAAAAGAAATGATAATCATGATGGTGATTTTCAAGCGGCAGTACGACCAACTTGAAATGGCGGAATAGAGGTAAAGAAGTCGAAGCTGTGGCGTTGGAACGAGAGGTTGATCGTGCTTTGGAGCTAAACATCATGAATATCACGATTGAAGGGGATGCAGAGACCCTAATTACTCAAATCTCTGGTGTGAAGCATCATTCGACGGAAGATTGCTCCATAGTTAGAGAGATTTGCAATCGAATTCGCGAGAAGACAGGGAGATTTCAGCAAGTGATCTGGAAATGAATCCCTAGAGAAGGCAACCGACAAGCTCACCGCTATCTCAATACGGTCTGAATCTCAAGGAAGATGAGAGATGGCGCATTAAAGGCCCTAGTTGGCTTTTCGATAATTCAGTTACTTAGTTGTATTTCCTTTGATGGTGGTATCTCGTTTTATTCATAAAAATGATAATCAACATACCGGAATGTCTTCAGATTGGATGGCTAGGATGTTCCTGTTGATAATATTTTGGAGGGAAACACCTAGCAAACTTATTTTATAGATTGAATGATAATGAGGGTGATTACATGAATTCCGGATATGTCTTATGTGGGGTGGTAGCTCAAGTAGTAGAACGTCGGATGCCTGCATGAGGTCTCAGGTACAAATCCGGTTGGCGACAAAAAACAATTTCTCAAAAAAAAATTACTTTGACTACTAATTACTAATTACTCATATAAAAGAGATATTAAAAGATTGACAAGTTTTTGTTTCACTTTCGTCAACCAATCGTGTATTTAAAAATTGTGTTAAAAATACAAACAAAACTAATAATTACAGCCATAAGAATCCGCAATTGTCTACCATGAGTTGGACAGAAGGGAGGGGAACATAATAACCCTAACTCAGTGAGATGGACAGAGAACAAGAAAAAGAATTTGCCCTTTTAGGGAAGTGGTCACTTTTGTTGATGGGATTCTAGACTTTCCCTTTTGAGGAGTGGAATGTGAATGGTGTCCTTACACATACTACAAGTTCCAGTCCAAAATCAATTGACTAAAACGAATACTGTTTCTCGTGAGACAAAGTTTCCCATACTCCTGAAGTTCGTAAAGTTGCTTTTTTGTTAGAATTGAATCATAGTGCCTTCGAACTTGAAATCTCATGCAATTGCTTGAAACACTTTATCATTAAACTAACACTCATTTGCTAACTGTTGATATGATGGTCTCCAAATTATTACAATCTCAAGATTTGTATTAACTTCATAGACATTTGTAGTTCATATATTTTGAATGGCATTATGTCGCAGCTGTAACTGCATTAACAATGAATATACGATACTTTACCCACTTGCCCTTAATCTCCTCACTTGCCACCCCAATCACGATAACAATCATATCTTCTTCATCTTCGCATGCTCTCTCTCTCTCTGGCTCGTTGCCCTAATGGGGAGTTTACCATATAACATTCCCATTGAGTTTTCGAATTCTATTGATAAATCTATCCTATCTTTTCACTTTCGGCTACACCTCTTGTGGTGTCATGATACGTGTGATGTGAATCTTCACACTCCGCACCAAATAAGGTCCCAGCTATGGGTGGCCATTCCCCAACCATGCACTCCGCTTTTCAACATACCAAAAAGGCTAGGGCATCCTTTGAACTGCACTCCTAACATGTCCCACTTCTTTGGAAGTCCACAGTTTTGGAAGTTTGAAACTAGCCGTGTTGATGAACAGAATACCTCTTATTTTAAGAGTGAAAGACACTTTTCACCCTGTATTATGTGTGATAGAGTACATTTTTTAAACCCCCTCTGTTGCAAAAAAGACACTTACACCCTTTGATGATCCCAAACGTTATACCTCTATATGGAAGTGCAACTTTGTCCCAAAAATTGTTTTTTATTATCTGACTACGCTAAAGCTAACGGTATCAGCTAGAAAGGTGCGAGTGTGATAACGTTTGGAACCATCATGCAGTGTAAAAACCTTTTTTTTTTCTGAAATAGGAGAAGGTGAAAATGTCCTTCACTCATAAATGGGCATTACCCTTATGTTAAAGAACGGACGTATCTTTTATGGTCGTCAAATTAAGTATACTTATTTGAGCCCACTCCAGAGCTTTTGGATTCCCTGAACTGTTGATTTTTTATCCTACTACATTATGGCGCACATATAGACTAATATTAAAATTTCTAAAAAAGCAATTTATTAGACCTCATAGTTGAGCAAATACGAAAGTGTGGAAATACAATATACATTTTTTTTTTCCTTCTCAAAACTGAACAGTTTGGAAGAAGTTAGCCGATCGTATGATTATTTGTACAAAGACATATATTTCGATATTATGCAACTGTATTCATTCGCATTGTTTGAATAAAATTGAGATTACGTGTGTAAGCTGAGTTAATATGGTCCGGTATGGATGAGATGAGGTCACTGTCAGAGATTGTGTCAGATTCGGATCGCGGTTGCCTGGTTTGAAGGATTGGGACATTTTTCTACTGTCAAAAGTATGATAAATCGGAAGTCTGGTCCCTTGGAAACAGGGATCCGAATGCTGCCAATGATCTAATCTTTGAGTTATTTCAAAATCAGACTAAAATATAATCCATAATTCTTAAAATCTTTTAACTTGAGTTATCCAAACACATAACAAAAAATAAATGATCATCATACTGTACTTATTTAATTATATAACTCAGGACTCTTCTACAATTCAGTGAACCAGACATGTCGTAACTCTTTAAGATTTAGGATTTTTACGTATTGTTACAGATTATTACAAATATTTCATAATTCATAACTATAGAAAGCGGGTTGCTTGATAGGCGTTCGTCTGAGATACACCGTGCGTATTTTTCACCGATGAAGGTGCGTATGAGCGTATTTGCAGCTACAGCAGTGATTCCCGTTCACGTGCAATGTATCGGGTTAATCGAACCCGGCCACTACCAGTTCAGTTACGTATCGGGAGTGACGTAACGACCGTTTTTTTAAACCACTGCATACAACGAATCAACTCATTGAGTTACCTCACTGTACGACTCAGCCTGAATCAGTAAATTAGTCGGCAGCAGAGCATATCGCTGCCACCTGACATCAAGGGCCTCTCGTCTCTTTAAGATATTTGTGAGCTCATTGCATTATGCTGCTTCAAAGAAATCAAACATTTACAACAACAAAAATTTAGGAATAACTTGCAATTTGTGGTAAAAACAGAAGTAAAATTAGCAACAAAAGAAAGGTTCTTCTCTTCATCTTAGTTCATACACATGCTTAAGAAACAACCAATATGTATAGAACAGAAAATCACTATAACTAACCATATTACAGAACCTAATACAAAATTACCAGCCTCTTCAATATCTCTTGTTTTTCTTTGACCTGTCGCAGATTTTTCCAACATTGCAAGACAGGTTTTAGTACAAGTACTTGTCGTGTTGTCCGGTGAAAAATCAACTATGAATATTCAAGCCGTTAAAACCTTAAGAGCACCGCCTTTCCATCATATAATTACACGCTCCCAGCAGCTCTGCTAAAATATATAGGTTTTTTTCTTTCTTCCTGTGAGTTTGTGCTTGAAAACTGCTTTATTCATTTTCTGGTCTTTCGTCTGTTTGGGGTGCAATCTGTTCCTCCTTCTCATCACGGTTGGAAGAACTACCTTCAGGTTCAACACTACTAGGGACAACCCCATTTTCCACTACCGCCGCCGCATTACCATTTTCTGATACACTAACCTTTCTCTCCTCGGTATTTTGGACTGGTTTCGGCAGTTCTTTTGGTAAAGAACTTGCCAAGAGGCGTCCAATTCCATCAAAGAAACTCTTGGCATCTGGAAGAAGAGTAGCACCGCCTGGGTAGCACCGACCAAAGCACAGGACGCAATGTGGGTACACAACCTGAGTAAGTAGCACGGTTAAGTAAGAGCCTGTTTGGTTCCAGCCTAAAATCTCAATAATCTGATGAAAATAATCTGAGGGTGAAAAGTTGGCTGAAATTATAATCTGAAAACTGTTTGGCATGCGCTGAAAATCTGGAATTAAAATTAAATTGCGTTTAGCAACACCTGTAGCTTTTACTACCAAAAATGGATGTCTTTATTTGAATTTATGATACGTCCTAGATGCTATGCATTTGCACAAGTTAACAATTCATGCATTAACGAGATGGCAGACTATGATATATCATACACTATACATAAAAACCTCCAAAATCGGAGATTACATACTCCCCAGATTATTAGCCTAACATTAATTAAAATCTGGCTCAGAAAATTTACGAAACAAACGAGATTAAATCTTTTGGCAGGTTTTAAATGAGAATAAAATCTCCAACCAAACACGCACTAAAGCTTATTAGGTTAAGAACAGTTATTACTATACAGCACGTTGATCAAGGCTTTACCTCGATAAATGCCTTGCAGAGTGACAGGAAGAGTGCCGACTCATTCTGTCTGAGCATTCGCGTAGTATTATACCTCAATAAGGAATCTGAAACAGCCCGCAAGCCCTTGACTAATTCTTGAGCAAGTACGTGTTTCAAGCTTATTGGGGCACAGGGACGTAATTCATTCATCGCTAAAGACACACCTGCAATCACAACACGGAAGAGCGAGAGAATTTATATCTCAATTTGTCTGCGGATTACTTGGTAAGATGCTAGTAAACCAATAAACTTAAGTTCTTGTTTGGGTGAAATCCTGAAAAAGAAAAGGCAACGATGCGACAGCATTTGAAATATAACAAGAATGCCCTAAGTAAGTGCAACTTTCAGTGGTGTCCAACTTAACCTAGCCTTCTGATCATGGCCAATCTTGATTGGCTTGCGCCAGTAACTATTTAAAAGAAAATAGGAGCTCTTATCCTATTCTGTTTCTAGTTATTGATTGTTACAAGGTGTCATGCGGCCATCCCACACAAAATGAAACAGAAAGTAAGTACAATCCGAAGAGAAGTATGCTAATAAACTAGAGGACAATTCTTTTCTTTTGAAATAAAATAGAGGATAATTTTGAATAAAACAGAATACACTTCAACCTAAACTAGTAACTTATGCAAAATATACAATGAAAAGAACAAAATATAACCTTTTATTAGTTATGTGTGTGTGTCAGAAAATGCAAGCCTAAAGTTCCAAATAACTATTACAAAACGCTAGAACAAAATATAATTTAATCGAAGGATGTATTACTTATATCTTCGTACTCTTAAGTCTTAATGATCATTCCCTAGAAGGTGAAAACAAATTGACCAAATTATGAACTTTCAAGAGCAGCGGAGAACCCGTTTGAAAAAAAGGATAGACAGAAATAAAACTTGAGTAAAAATAAGTTATCACGCTCACCATTAACAAACACTGCAAGGGGTGGATGTTCCATTAGACTTGAAGGGGGAGTCACATCTTCTTGGTTATCATCACGGTTACTACTTGCTGGAAAGCCAACAGCCGGCAATGGGACCCAGCGATGTGAATCCAAGACTAACTGATATAAAGAATAAAATATAAGTTATCAAGCACCATAGCGAACTGATAGGCCTGCTTCGGTAAGACAATGGCCAAAAAAGGTTTTTTAGATGCTTTTTTCTTCTTTGAAATGAAGCTACTATGTACTACCTCTGTTTCGCCTGTTTCAGCCTACTTCACTTTTTGTCACTATTCACTGTGTTACTTTCATCCGATGATTTGATTAACAAAACGATACAAGAATTTGGTAATCTTTGCATGGTGTTATAGAGGAAAGTTTATTCTAAAATACCATGAAAAAATTGTTAAAAAATTACATCGTTTTGGTACCCAAATCACCAAGTCAAAGTGACTCAGTTACGGGTTAAAAAGTCAAACGCAGACGAAACAGATGAAACGGAGGTAGTATGCAAAAAGACTAATAAAATGTTCGAGTTGATTATAGAAGTTCCAAACATCTTGTCCTTATTTCACACAGAAAATCAAATACAAGTGTTCTTGATGAACTGCAACATTCTGATATTTGTTAGTATACCTGGAAATTCTCAACAGCTGTACCCATATTCTTGGAGAATAAGTTGAGGACCGCCCTGCATGATTGTCCAAATCAAGATATTTGAGAAGATAGAGCCAGAAGATCACATAGAGTATCAAGAAAAATAAAACTATTACCCCTCAAAAATCGAAGGAAGCAATCCCCTGAAATCGAGTCCAACCCAACCAAGCCCCATGGCACAATACTATAAGCACAAAAAGACAAGATGTTATCATGATATCCAATAAGGTGCAATGTGTCAATACTTCCACATGCAAAACAACCCAAGAACAGAAACAAAAACAGGATATAGAAGATACAGACATACAGGCAGAAAAGGAGTCACATGTCCCACATTCAAGTATGAGGTTCTACATCATATTTGGATACACTTGAGTGGATTTGAGACATACATGTGTATCACAAAATACTGGTATCACTACAAAGACGTTGACTCTAGTCAATCAATCAACATAGTGCTGAATCACGGGTCATGGACTATTTCCCTAACAGCAAAAGGAGAGGGGAGAACTCTATTGACTTCAGTTTCTATAAAGGAAAAAATTATAAACTATCACTCTGTGCAGTCAAGATACTAGATTAGCAATCTCCAAAGGTCATGTATATACAAGAATAAGCAGAGCAAAGGATGTGTGCAACTTAATCAAAGGTGTTCCATGAAACAGGGTTTTGCAGCGAAAGAAGATGCATAGTTTTTTTTTTCTTTTTTTTTAGTAAAATACATGGGTTGCTAAAGCAATACGCCACTTACCTGTTTGGCACAATCAAAATAATCTCAAGAAACAGGTAGAAGTAGAACTCGAGTTCGTGCTGACATGAAAAGAAATGGACATTCGAACTGTTTACTCTGGCGCTAACTGAAAGACATGAAGTGAGTATGAACAGAAACATTTCCATTACAAAAATACCAATCTATCAATCACATGCATCTTTCCAATTGGAGCACAATAAAAACCTATTTAAGGAGACTTCCTGTAAGAGAAGGTAAGAAAGCTCAAGTAAAGCACACTTGCAGAAAGGAAAAAATGATGTAAAACACAGATGCAGCTCTTACCATGCACTGATCCAGAATATTTGATAAAGACCCGCCTTCAGTTATTTTAGGGAGCATGACCTTGAGTGTTTTAAGATGAGAGGTAATTTGATGCATAGCCCAGCTAAAAAGAAGCCCACTGTCATAGTTTTCCTCACTTCCTGATGAATCATCAGAAAATATTGCTCGATATTGGTTAACAACATCAAAAAGATGCATTCTTTGACAGTCTATCATCCCTTTCAAGTATGTGTAAGCATTTCTTTGGTCTAAGTCATCTAGAATACCAGTAAGCCATGCTTCCCGACATCTTAAAAACTGTAAACAAGTACAAAACTTGGTCAGGAATAATAAGTTAGAGAATGGATACAAAAGAAGGAAGATCTTCATGGCTTTACCTGTAGGCGCATCTCATATTCACTAAATACTCCTATTCTGCGTAAATATCCAATAATGCGAAGACATTCTGGCAACTGCAAAAGTTGAGTTTTAACAAAGGGTACTTTAACAATCATACTTTACAATAAAGAGGCCTCTAGCTGAGGTTGAGCACTACTTACCTGAATGTTTGATCGAAGTTTTTGGAGAAGCTGAGAAAGAAGTGATTGTGTTGTATGCTTAACTTCTGCAGCAAGTGCTTGAATAACTGGTAATCTATGCCCATAAATAAGAGAATTAGAAGCAGAAAAGAGGTAAGAGCAACAAATGGAAAAGGAAATCCAGATTCACAAGGTTAACAATAAAGATTAAACAACTAAACCAGCAGGACATGATAAGTAAAGCTCACTTTGGATGCATTGTCGAAAGTTTGCAAACAAAGGCTTCTAGGTCCAGAGCTTCATCGTAATTTCCATTCCTCACACATCTGCAGAGTGTTGAGAACTAATGGTTATGTTATTCAGAAAGAAAGAACTTGTAACTACAACAGTGATAACTTGACAAATCAATACGACGATCAAACTTAAAGGTCGGCCAATTCAAAATTGAAGATGAATAACAGTGCATAGACACAAAGTCACATACATGTTTACTACCAGAATGCCAGTGCAAAAGGATCACTCTGCTGCGAGTTAATATGGTAAGAATGTATGCAGGATTACCCGGAAGGCCAGAACATCTGCTTATATTGAAACATGCTTCTACAGGGAGCACCTTAAATATCATTGGCTGCTTAGTAACAGGTTTGACTCAGATTATACTGATTCACGCAGCTGTTATGCTGAGAAAACTATTTCAAAATCGTACAGACCAATACACTTCTCTATGGTGCAAAAACATTAGTATAAGAGAAGGAAGGTACAGGAAAGGAGAACAGAAGGATAACAATGATGGAAGATCCAAGCATCAGATGATAGATGCCAGTTGATTCATATATTTAACTAGTCTTGCAGACTTGATTTCAATAACAGAAAAAGCTTTCAATTATCAGCAACACGTTGATAATGCTCGTAATGATGAGTTGAAACCTGTGGAGCACACAAAACGTAGGCTCAATATGCTCATATTTTTTTCATTTGGTTATCAGAGAAGCCAATAATCCAAATAACATTACACCACGACAGTGGTCATTGTGGCAACCGACACTGCGGTTTAAAACCTTGTCGCCTGACATCACATTTACTTTAAGCATATTCTTGTACTGTGTATCTCAATGTAAGCGTTCAATTGTTATGAGCTTATGAACCTATAATCTGGCAAAAACAAGTCATATATAGCAAGCAGCTTTAAGACATGTTTGGTATAAGCTAATAAACCTGAGTCATTTGGCCTAAACAAATTGGCATGCAGAAAAACCCAGCTTATTGGCAGCCTACTATTTAGCTAACATGAAAGTTTCATGTCAAACATTAAAGGCGAGCTGAAGGCTTCCAACCAATAGACCAAAGTAAGCCTAAACCATGTGCTTGCGAATTCAGTGGTCCAATTTTAACAAACATCTTACTTATTAAACATTAAAATGTGAGTACTGTAACTAAAACAATCACGTACGTGTCCATAAGCTGTGGGATTTCAAGCAAGTCAAGCAAGGTACTGTGGTTTGTTAGCAATGTTTGATTCATCTTCCTCTTCTCCAAAATCTGCTCAGCAGATTCAATGAACTCGGTGCAACCAGATGTAAGCTTTGGAATTTCAGCTATCTGCATTAGAAGAACTGACTATATCAATGTCCATGAATATTTTAAGCCAACCACAGTGCTAACATGGCCATGAAGAATGAAATCCAATAATTAACGAAAAAAAGAAGAAGATCAAGTAACCAATACTAGAAGGTCGAGCTAAAGTGAGTAACCCAGGAACATGAAATAAAAGAGAAAAACAGAAATAAACATTGAATTGATGTGTTAGAGTCAATGAATAAAGGTAGTAATAGAAGGCCATAAGAGATACTTGTCTTTCTAGCACCTAAAATATGTAAGTATCACAAACAAAACCCTAGGAGGCAAGGGTACAATATTATTGATTTTTTCACACCAAAAGGAACAAACTTAAGGGGGGAGACGCAGTTGACTATGAACAGGTAGCTGCGAGTCCTTTTCCTCAACAAGGGCAAAATCTGGAAAGGATCGATCCACCATCCACTTCCTTCAGAACTATAATACAATGGAAACCTACTACCCAGGAAAAAAATCATATCTTCTGCAATTTAACAGATACTGAACAAGCCCAAAAGCAGCTACCAAGTGTTAGTGTGAAGACTCTTTTGTAACCTAGTCAGAAGTTGATGGGCTTACAAGCAATTTCATGTTTTAGCTATCTCTATGAATATGTAACCTAGCTCTAGGGTTAGGGCATCACACCAGAGAGAAGCTGAGAGATCTCAATTGTAATTTCTATTCGTTCATCATAGTGAAGTGGGTGTGGACCGTGGATGTAGCCAATTTGGTGAACCATGTAAAATCGTCTTGTTTGTGTTTATTTTGGTTCGCTTCACGTTGCGTTGTTGAATTGCTCCAACAATCCTAACAACTGGTACCAGAACCCCGTCAAAATAGTGCAGAGTTGACGATAAGAAAAATACTTTGTTGCTTTTTCAAGTTCGATCATCCAGTTTGAAGTAGTAGTGACAGCGGCGTTAGAAGAAACTCACAGAGGCGACGAGACTTGCGCTCAGATTGGTCGGCAAGGTAACAATTGATTGATAATTCTGGGTACAATATTTTATTGGACTACTTTGTTGATTGGATACCCTGATCGGTCAATAATTGGTTGCCGTTCTTGTACCGACTCGGAGTGTTGTTTGTGTGGCTGGAGAAAGACGCAAACAACTGTATGCGTGTTGAGCACGAAGACAAGAAACAGCAGCTGCTGCTCACAGAGGAGTGATTCAGCGCTTCTCGCTTGCGGCAGCCAAGTTCTTCGGATGCGCCTCAATTGGTCCAAAATTGTTTTGGACGTATCTCAGCGTCCATGAATCCGGTTGAGTTGAAACATGAGTCTAGCTAGTTTTTGACATTCCGGATCTGTAGACGTGGTTCGAGTTTTTATATTCTGCACAGTTTGATGGCGGACGACGGTAGATTCAAGCTTGAGAAGTTCAATCGGACGAATCCTGTGGGAGATGTAGATAGATGACTATTTGCATCACAAGAATATGTACTTACCATCGGACGGAGTTGAGAAGAAACCAAGCGAGATTAAAGACGAACAACAGAAGATTTTGGACAAAAAAGCCCTAGCACTTGTGAGATCGCATCGTCAGTTCTGTCCAATGAGTCAAAACATATGACGACGAAGGGTTTGATGGATGCTCTCTCGCATATGTATGAGAAACGATCAGCAGTGAACAGGATGTTTCTCATGCAGAAGCTCTTTGACATGAAGGAGGCCGAAAGTGGTAACGTTTCCCCTGAACGAGTTGAACGTCGTCATAAGCCCGTTGGAATACGGTGGGATTTCATGTTTTGATGACGAGATTAAGGCACTGTTGGTTTTTTCGGGGTTACCCAAGAGTAGCAGTCGTGTAGTGACAATAGCAATTTTGCTTGAAAAGACAAGCTAGGGTACGACAATGTGGTGAGCGCGGTACTCGGTGAAGAGCTGCAGGAAGAGCAATGGATCTAGCAAATCCTCTGATAAAGCCCTATATGCCGAGCAGAGAGGATCATCACACATGAGAACGGAAAGAAGGGTTGAGGTCGGTCTAAGTCTAAGTCTAAGTCTAAGTCTAAGTGGAAGAAAAAGAACATCAAGGACAATGACAAGGACAATGACATCGAGTGCTACAACTACGGTGAAAACATACATTTTGAAAGGGCGTGAAAGAACCTGAGCCCGAAGAAGCCAGGAAATCACAAAGGTAACGATTCTATTAATATTTCTGAAAGTGATTATCTTCAAAGGATGATGTGTGGGTTGTCGATTATGGTGCTTCGTTCGATGCGATAGGTAGAAAGAATATTCTTCATAATTACATGCAATGTGACTTTGGGAATGTGTATCTCGGACACAACGAGGCATATAAGATTGTTGGGAAGGAGAAATCCAACTGAACATGGATAATTGAACAGCCTTTCAGTTGAATGATGTCTGACATGTCCCGAATTTGAAGAGGAATCTTATTGCAGTAGGCCAGCTTGCAGCATCAGGTTGCAAATCTACTTTTGGTGTTGATTCATGGAAAGTAACAAGAGGATCTATGGTGCTCAGGCATGTTAAGAATGAGGGCACGTGGTATGCGACTTCAGGAACGTACAGTACCATAGTTCGCGTTATCTGATATTGGCGCGAGTACCTGGCACCACAGGCTAGGAAACATGAGTGAGAAGAGCATGCAAATAATGCTCAAAAGAGGCAAAATCAAGGGTCTAAAGGAACGTGATTTGGAGTACCGCGAAAATTGTGTCTATAGGAAGCAGAAGAGAGTTAGCTTCACCAATGTTAGTCGCGGTAGAAAGCTCAAGAAGTTGGAGTTAGTGTATACAGATGTATGAGGTCCAGCGAATGTAGCTTCTAATAGAGGCGCGTCTTACTTTGTTACTTTCATTTATGATGCCACTAGAAAACTATAGGTTTACTTCTTAAAGAACAAATCAGATGTGTTTGATGTGTTCAAGAAGCGGAAGGCTACTATTGAGAATGAGATAGGGAAAAAAGTAAAGTGTATGAGATATGACAATGTTAGTGAGTATTGCAGCAATGAGTTCGAGGAATTCTCCGCTGGCAAGAGCATCAAGAGACGGAGACAATTTTAAACTAGCCTAGATAGACTGGAATTGCAGAGCGCATGAACACAACACTTGCAGAGCGTGCAAGGTGCATGAAGATACACACGCTGGGTTGCCTAGGTCAATTGATGCTAAGACCGTGAACAAATCTACATACTTAATCAACAGAGGTCTATCGATGACACTAGATTTTGAATTGTCTGAGGAAGCTTGGATAGAAAACAGGTATGTTTGTCCATCCATCTGAGAATATTTGGATGTACCGCTCATGTTCATGTTGATGTAGATGAGAGGTCCAAGCTAGATCCTAGATCGAAGAAGTGCGTGTTTATCTAATATGGCAGTAATAGTTTTGGCTATCAATTTTAGGATTTGATAAGCACAAGGTTGTTAGAAATATGGATGTAGTGTTTAACGAGTCTGACATGTAGAAGGATTGTAAACAAGGACAGGTTAAGAGGAGAAGGAATATGTAGAGTTTGAGAGTGGAGACGTCCAACAAGAAATTGAAGCCCCAACTCTAGCACAAAGTTCAAAATTTGAAGCGGAAATTGAATCCCCCAACTCTAGCACAAAGTTCGGAATTCGAAGCGGTTGCTCCAACGCAAAGAGTGTCTCAAAAGGTCGACTAAAGGTTAGATGCCAGCTCGTTATTTATCATCGTTGTCATATCTTTTGCACACACATAATGGTGAACCTGAGAGCTTCGAGGAAGCAGTACATAGTGAAGCCAGAGTTTAGTGGGAGCATGCAATGAGTGATGAGATGCAGTCTCTCTACTCCAATAAGACATGGGATCTTGTGGAGTTGCCCCTGGGGAGAAGGCTTTTCAAAACAAATGGGCTTACAGGCTTAAGGAGGAGCATGATGGATCAAAGATATACAAGGCTAGACTGGTGGTGAAAAGATTTCGGCAAAAAAGCAAAAAGCAGGCGTAGACTTCACTTAAATCTTCTCTCCAATTGTGATGACTACGTTGAAATCTTTTGTCCAGTTATGAAGATTTCCACCATCCGCAGAGTACTTAGTTTTGTGGCAGTAGAAGATTTGCACCTTAAGCAATTAGATGTCTAGACAGCCTACATAGAGATTTAGAAGAATACATCTACATGGTACAGCCACAAGGGTAAAAAAGCAGCAGGTAAAGAGAATACCGTGTACAAACTAAAGAAGACTTTGCATAGCATAGAGCAAGCACTGAGGCAGTGGTACAAGAAGTTTGATAACTTCATGTCTAGGCAAGGATCTGTGAAGTGTCATGCGGATCACGTTGCTACATCAAGACGTTCGATGATTCGTACATTATTCTCTTGTTAAATGTGGATGATATGCTTGTTGCACAATCAAGCATGATGGAAATTCAGAAGCTGAAAGAGAGCTTATATAAAGAGTTCAATGAAGGATTTGGGACCTGCAAAGCAAACCCTTCGCATGAGAATCGACAAGGATAGAATTGGCAAGAAGCTAGTTTTGTAACAAGCTGATTATGTTTGGAAAGTCTTGAAGAGGTTTAACATGCATGATGCTAAACCAGTAGTGGGTCACTTAAAACTTTCGAAAGACCCGAGTCCAGTTACAGATGAGGATAAAGATTACATAGCTAAAGTTCTTGATGCATCTGTTGCGGGAAGCTTGATGTATGCTATTATTGCTATGGTCTGCACAAGGCCAGATATTGCCCAAGTACAGGGAGTTGTTAGCAGATTCATGAGAAATCCTGATAAGGAGCATTGGAGAGTTGTGAAGTGGGTTTTCAAGTATCTGAAAGGGACACATGATGTAGCTTTGTGCTATGGAGGGTCAGAGAACTTGAAAGGGTATGCTGATTCAGACATGACTGGTGATGTGGATAGACGAAAGAGCACTACAGGTTGTGTCAACACTTGGCAGTGCAACAGTCAGTCGGGTTTTGAGGTTGTAGAAAATGGTTGTCCTATCTACTACTGAAGCTGAATATGTAGTAGCTAAGGAAGCATGCAAAGACACGGTTTGGCTACACAGTTTCTTGAGGGAACTTGGGAAAAAGCAGAAGAGTTGTAAGTTGTATAGTGACATTCATAGTGCAATTCATGTGGCAAAGAATTATACTTTTCATGCATGGACGTAGCACATTGACATAAGGTATCACTTCATTCGTTCACTGTTAGGAGGAAAAAAAGTGATTAAGATGCAGAAGATCCACAGAGCGAAAATCATATATGTTGACCAAGGTTGTAACCTTGGAGAAGCTGATAACCTGCTCGGCTTTAGTTGGCCTAGTCACATGATGAGAAGCCAAGTCCACACTCATGGACGATTTTGAATTGAAGTGGGATAAGTACACTCAAAGTTAATCAGTTTTCAAGTGGGAGATTGTTAAGTGTGAAGTGTGTTTTGAAACCTAGTTAAAAGTTAAGGGACTTACAAGCAATTTTATGTTTTAGCTATCTCTATATATATGTAACCTGTCTCTAGGGTTAGAGCATCAAACCAGAGAGATCTCGATTGTATTTTATATTTTTCCATCACAGTGAAGTGGGTGTGTACCGTGGATGTAGCCAATTTGGTGAACCGCGTAAAATCGTCTTGTTCTTGTTCGTGCTTATTTTGGTTTCTCTTGTCGTCACGTTTTGCGTTGTTGAATCGCTCCAATGGTCCTAATGCCAAGGACAACAATGGTCTCAAGCACGGCTGTCTTTCAAACAGATATGCGCTAGAAATTGGCATTCGAGCAAAACTCGGCATAGCAATTCTTGAAAGTAGAGAGAACCCACAAAGCGTAAGTTACAAGTGGGCGCCACTCTGTTTTAAAACTAAAGCTCACTCAAAAGTTACATCAAGGTTTAACATCCCACCCCTGCTAAAAAAAGGGTAGCGTACCGCCTGCCGATTGATCTTGTGCTACATTTATTTGAAGAAACACGAATTGAATAAGAAAAATGACACCAAGTTTCATTTCAACAACATAAATAAAGTAGCTTAACATTTCAGACTTAAAAAATTGGGATAACATGAAAGGAGCATCCATCAATGAACTATTACTCTTCCTGAAACCTAGCCGAGAAGAGCAGTAGACATTAAGAAGCTCGCATTTATACTCTATTATGTCTAAACTGATGGGTCATTTATGGAGATTTTTAACTAAAATAAAATATATTCTCTCTTGCAAAAGATTTTTTACAGTTAAGAAACCCGGGGTTCCACCTCAAAACCATTTGGCAATGCGGGGAGTAGCTAGTAACTTATTACCTTTTAAGGCACAGATGGAACCCATAAATCCCCGAAGTGGGACAAACAATGATTCTCAACATTTACGATAGAATTCGACTTACAAGTTACGCCACCTAACAGTCGCAGATGCTCCCTCTTCCATGTAACTGATGTATTTCTCAAGTTCTGAACGACAACAATGGACATAGTTCTTGCCTTAGGAGCAGTCCTCCAAAAAACCCTAAGACATTGGTAAGCATATTCTGCTTGAGAGTTTCTTTCATCCTCTATTGATTGAAATAACTTTCTAACTTCTCGCTACGACCATGATATCGTAAGAAACCCCCAAGAACTTTCCAAACTTCATCATATCATCAGCATTTGAATGAGGCAAACTAGCTGGGGGACAACACTGAACGATATCTACCAGGGCATCAGGCTGCAATGAAACCACTAAATTACTGCCAAGTGCCACCCTCCCCTTCTTGGTTTTGCTCCACCAATTCCCACCACCTATAACATGCAATATCCGCAGCATCCCCACTACCACATCCCTACTAGGACTAGCCACGTTAACATCCGAAGCATCACTAATCGTTCTACAAGGACTCTACGACTGGGATAACAAACCACAAGCTGCTGATTTCCAGAATTAACTGTGTATGCCATTAACACTCCTGCATTTCATTAATGCGCTACTCACTATTCAGCACCATGGCAAAGACCTTAGAGCCTCCAAACTATTGCAAACTGGTTGCAAACAAACAAGTCACGTAACCTTATAATACAGTGGAGCCCTTGTACCCCCGAGTTTCAATCCCTGCACCAAATGTTCCCCGAATGAATACACCCTGACTAGTTATCTCCAACATTAAATTTTCCATCAGACAAATAAGCATCAAAGGGAGAGAGACAGAGAAAAGGAAGGCACCAGTAATTGGGTCCATCACCAGTGCTGAGCATTTAGAGTGAAAACCAAAAGTTATTCCATAAAACCCGACACTCTCGCATAATAAAGGAACTATAAACACTCACATAATACAGGAACTAACCACATCATTCTAATTAGCCAGCTCATAGACACTAACGGCAAGAGTTGCATCTGCAAAATTAGTGACATCTAGATCAACAGATGTATTAGTCGAGATCACTTTATTTTCGACATGATATTTGCAACCGGCGTCAATTTCAGCTAAAACTAAAGGCATGACTATTATCTCAATGGGACGGTCTTAATAAATTGCTCATTGAAGCTATCTGTTGCTAACAGCATCCAACCGTAAAGTTGATTACGAGCAATTGCACCAGCATCTATTAGTCAACGCCATTTGCCTCTAAAGAATCTATTTTGATTCACTACATCCCAACTTTTTACTCAAGGCGGTAATTCTAAATTGCTAGAGATAGCACCAGACCTCAGAAGCATACATTAAGGCTCTATTTGGTTAGCAGTAAAATGTTTTACAAGGGAAAACATTTTACGCGTAAAATGTTGTGTGAAAATACTTTTCCTGCAATTATTTTCCCGTGTTTGGTTGACTCTTGCCAAAACAGTGGGCCGTGACGGAAATGGCAGTGATGGGTGGCGGTGATGTGTCGTGGTGGTGGAAGTGCTTCTCCACTCTCCGGAAAATGGCTTACGGATTTGAAGAGTGTAAATCATATTACATCAGTTGAGGGAAAACATTTTACTTCCAACCAAACAGCACCAAAACACCAAAACAAGGGAAAACATTTTACAGGAAAATGCTTTACCACCAACCAAACGGAGCCTAAGTGATGATAAATGCTTAAAATACAATTAATCGAAGAAGAAACCACAATGCCTAACATTTACCATGGATTCAAGGTGTTTGTCAATAGATGACACTTCCTCCCTTATAGAAAGCAATGCATCGGCAGCCGAGATGAACGCGCGGTAGTTCCCAACAGCCACCTCTTGCATCTGCCGCTGTATCCTCTCCGCATCGACCCGAAGTAGCTCTGGCTCCTGCAAGTCGCCAAGAGGTTTAAGAAATCTACACAAACTAATGTGCGCGAAATCGTCTCAGAGAGAGAGAGATGAAACCTTGTGAAGTCGATCGAGAGTGAACGAGAGGAGCTCGGAGACGTACGGTTGTTGAGACATGGAGGCCAGCGGGAGAAGACCGGTGACCGTCGTCTCCTCGTCGACGGCCGGAGCTTCGAACTCCGACGACGCCATTTCGAATTGGAGCTCGATTTGGTGTTTGCAGTTGTTTGATGTACAGATCTGTGCACAGAGAGATCAATTCGAACAAGAACAGTGCCTTGTAGTCTCTCTTAACTGATCTGGATCGTCTCCCTCTGTGTCCCTCTCTGAATCTCTGTGACGAAGAGAAACCTCTCCGATTTCTCTCTTTCTACTCTAAACTTGGCTAAAATTCGAAAGTTACCTCTGTTTTCCATGTTATTGTTATAATAGCCCCCAAAAGTTTTAACCATTTAATTTTGGATAGAGAAGAGAAATGGTACATTAAAGAGAAATGTTAGTGAACTCACCAATATCTCCGATGTATATTCATTTGGCATGATCACATCACTCTATAAGGAATGTGGAAGATTAGTGGGAGATATTAGTAGGTTCCCTAGCATTTCTCAGTTGTTGAAATTGGGCCACCTAGCCCATTGAGTGCGAGTCTCGGCTTCTGTCCGGTTGAGATCTGTACGGTTCTCGTCCGGTTCAAATCAAATGGATTATATTGAGACACGTCACATCCTGTTTATAGCAAAGTAGCACTCTGACTTTGCCTCTTTTGAAGACTACACGCGCCGATATCTCTCTGCTCCCTCCCTCCATCAAACCTGAGAACCAACCTTCATTCACTTCCTTCAAAGTAGCTATAACATTCCGATGACTTTTCAGTCCAGATCGTCCGTCGAAAACACCATAAATAAAACGATTTTTTTTCAATTTGTTGGAAGCAGCACTTAAGATTCATCAATTTCTGGTAAAAGAAAAAGGTTTTGTTTGAGACGAACTTAGGAGTTCGATTGCGACAGTTGCTGCCATTGATTTTGAGCAGCCAAAAAAGCCATCTGAGGCTGCTCGCTCGCTAGTTGAGGAAGGTTTGTTTTCACGTTTTGTTTTGGAGATCTCTTGTTGGTTCACCGGTGCCATTCAATAGCAGTGATAAAATCATCTCCGCGATTGGACACGGCGAGGTTATTCGAGGACTCTCTCATATTAATGGTTGCCGCATAGACTTTAAACTCCGACGAGACCAGTCTGATCTATAATGCCTTTGATTGCAGATGAAGGTTGACATAGACGAAGGAAAACTGTGAGGGAGGGCGCGTGTGATTTGAGAGAGAAGACAATCTACTTATTTAATTGAGGTGTGACGTGGCTCATTATGAGCCATTCGATCTAAACTGTATGGGAACCGTAAGGATCTTCACCGGACACAAGCCGAACCCGTCTACATCGGGCCATCAACATCACACGCTCTACTGAAATAGATTTCGCAGATACTCAGCTATATCTAATCTTAGTTGGCCTTTCACCCCTAGCCACATGTCATCCCCATAGAGCGTATGATACTCCATTTGAAAAGGCTTATACCTCTTAGGAAAGTTTATAATAAGAAATTACTGTAAAATTATCAGGAAGTGAGACTACTGAGAGTGGAACTGAAACACGAATTTCAGGATGGCGAGAAGATGAGTCTTACCAATTCAACCAACTCTAATTCACAGATAAAAAATATATATATTCACCAAATGATAGTTTTCCCGGGCAATGCAACTTTTGTTAGGTTATTCTTGTGTTGTTGATGACACATAAATGGATAGTAAAGAATTAACTAATCGAAGAGAAAACCACTGAGGCAAATATAACTCCACTATATAATTCTATATTAAAGGGGGAGTTCAAGCAGAAATCCTTTAGTTCTTCGGAACTTATGAAAAATGTATGGGCATGGAGAGGCAAATGAAGCATTCTCAAATTTCTTGATATCCCTTCATTTCTGTTCATTGTGTTTGGATGCCGGATATGGAAGGGTTGTGGACTCGTGGTACTCCACAGAATGGTTCAGATTTACTTACTATGACACGGAATTTGGAAATTTCTTAACATAGATTCTACCAATAGCAATGTCATCCTGAAGTTTTTTTTCTGTTGTTGCTCGGTCGTGCAATTTTTTTCGTCTTCTTACTCGTACTCCAAACAGCAAGCACGGATACATAATTTGTGTGTATGTGTTAGTTCGGATGTATGATAATTGATATCTACATTATCATGCTCTAAAAAAATTATATGCAAAATCCAATTGTGAAAACAAAATCGTAATTTCATTGAACAACATTTGGGGTAAGAAGTGACAACGCTCGTGTACACGTCTATTTCCCCTGATGTTGCTAGTAAAATAGTTACAAATGTACAATGAATAAATACAACAATATGTGAAAGTTATTTCACAGTAACGCATCAAAAGAGCATTATCGTCATTCTTCTGCGGCCATCTCTGAGGAGGTAACTCAACTCCTTGTTCATCAGAGCACGATTCCTTGTTCATCAGAGCATGATTCCCTAGGTCTTCGGTCTTGCACCGATATTTACTTCCTCGGGTTTTAACTCTGCCATTATCATACCTGGACTTGGGTTCATTCCAGGCAAAGTCATATCGGATATTCTTTAATTTTCCTCCTCGTCGTCCTGAATATTCCAAAAGAAAAAATATGATAAAAAAATGTTATTAGGTGCATACAAATCTCAACAAATATGTTTCCTCCTATAAAGGTAAAACTATTTAAGACTTCTGTCCATGCATAGAACTACAAAAAGACATTGCTCTTCGGTTTACAATATAAATTGAACATAATCGAGGTCCAGCTGCAAAAGTTTCTCCATGGCTAATAATTTAAAAATGTGTCTCATTTGCCAATCCGTAGTTTCTTTTCATAAATATACTTATCGAGCAAAATAAAATACGGAAAAAAGAATTACGTCAAAAATTAGAAGACAACAAAATTGAAATAACATACCCCATGTGCATAGCAAATTAATATGAAGTTCAAATATGTTTGTGATATTAGAAAAATCCCAAGTGTCAAGGGCTGTGATTTGAGGTCTGTGCCAAAAAATAACTGGATGCGGGATATTTTCAGAAAACCAAAGTTCTCTTATGAATGGGAGAGAAAGCGACTAAAAGCAAGTTCATGTTTCAGAGTCATAAAAAGTAGCGAGGCATAATGCAACAAAAGAAGAGACGGACAAACCTGGCTGTCATCTGATGAGCTTGTTTTACACTGACTACTAACACTTGATTTGTTCTTTTTGCCAACGTTTTTAAGTCGTGTAAGTAGTGGTAATATCTCTTCACCCAGATCTGGTCTATCCTTCTTTCTTAGCTCACAGCACCTCAGTGACATTTTCGCAAACTCGAGAGCCTCTTCAACAGGCCAGTCTGGCACCGCCGGATCAAGAAAATCTGCAAATTTTCCCTTCTGAATGGCCCTGTCAACTTGGTGTGTGAGACCCATTGGAGGCCTAGCCGTGATAATTTGGAGCAACATTATCCCCAAAGAGTAAATATCTGATTTAGTGCCTAATTTCCCCGTCTGCTGATACTCAGGATCTATATAACAGAACGTCCCAGCTGCTGATGTCATGTGATATTGGGTGACACTATCAGCCACAGAAGGAGGAACCAGGCGTGCGAGGCCTACATCACTTATTTTACAAACAAAATGTCTGTCCAAAAGAATGTTGCCTGGTTTAAGGTCACGGTGCACAAGCGGTTCTGGCTTTGACTGGTGAAGGAATAGAAGCCCAGTGGCAATATCGGCAGCTATCTTGAATCTAGTTCTCCATGGAATTGGTGGGGTATTGCCTTTTCGGAATAACCTATCTTCCAAACTACCATAGTTCATGTATTCATAAACCAAGCATCCATACTCGGGGCAAGCACCTAGTAGAAGGACCATGTTTGGATGTCTGATGCTGCTAAGGATCTCAACCTGTTTCCATAGAAGTGATATTAGCGAGAGAAAAATGAGTCCTCTTTAACTTATATCTATATTTTCCTTCTACGAAAAACAATTAGAAAATAAAATTCAACGGAAATTAGTGAAAAATAAAACTAAAAATTTAGCACATTTATCATCAACCATTTCATGATCTAAACCGGTTCTAATAACTAATATGGGCGCTGTTTTTATATTTAATTTAGGGCCAGTTTGGAAATGCTTCTGCTGCCAGCACAGCTGCTTTCCGACAGAAGAAGCAGTTTTATTGTGTTTGGTAAAAATAATTTTTGGACTTTTCCGACAGTTTCTGCTGTCTCACATCAGCTTTCAGGAAGCAAGGGGGGAGATGCTTTCCCGGAAAGTGCTTTTGATTAATTTGTCTACAACCAATTTCAACCTTACAAAAATATCGATATTTATCTTTACGGAACTCATGCATGTAATATATTTTTCTCATTTTACCTTATCACGACAGGTTCACAGTTGATTTTACCAAACACAAAATTACTATGTCAATATCTCACAATAGCTTTCACATAATATTTTACCAAACACTATTTTACTAAAATTCACAGCAGCTTTTTCACCGTGATTCACACACCGCAGCTTCAAGCACTGCCACAGCATTCCCAAACTAGCCCTCAAAGGTTACAAAGTTTTAAACCAACGACCAATCACATGTTTCGTGAAAGCACAATAAAAGGAATATCGACAACAAAGACGCCTACCTCTTGTTGGAATTGTTTCTTTCCTTGCTTAGCATCTGGCCGAAGCACTTTAATAGCCACAGGGGTATGATCCAGTTTACCTTTATAAACAGGTCCATATCCACCTTCACCAACTTTTAGGGACGGCGAAAAGTTATTGGTAGCTGCTTCTATCTCCTCTATAGTGTATTTTCGGTAACGCGAATCATTGTTTGATAAAACATCTAGTGCTCGGTTCTTCTCTTCTGCCTCCCGCTTGGCCTTCGACTCTGCATACTTTCTTCTATTAACCTCCATCTCGGCTAACTTTTGTGCTTTTTCGGCTGCTTCAAGTGCAGCTTTCGATTTAGCCTTTTCTTTCTCAATAATCGAAAGAGCCGCCTCTTCTGCTAGTCGAGCTTGTTCAAACCTCCGAGCTTCTTCTAATTTCCATTGATGAAGCTCCGTAGCCTGAATTAAAAAGAACACGTAATGTTTTGAAGGCCACTAATTACAAAAATAATTATTCTTCTATGTGCTTTACATGCTGTGATCAAGTCCCCACGGTTATAAGAACTCATCATAATTCACTAGACTTCGGCACCAAACCATTTTCTCAATAACAAAGGCTGTTATTGTTTATCGTTTCCATGGTTACTTATTGCCAGTTAGCAGTATATTAAATTTTTAATTCAAAGTATTACCATGATAACTTATAGTTTGGTCTCCATTTATTTTACTTGCAACAGTGTACCATTCCAGAACTTAAACATGAAACTTTCCTTAGGCTATGACTTGATTGCATCTATTATATGAAAATTTTAAAGTTCAACTGTTAACCTGGGAGTATTATCATCCTTCCTTTGTACACAAATGCATATCAAAATTTTCTGTAATCGTAACATGCAGCATAGTTATACTTTACTTACTAGTCCACGTCCCGTTGTAACAAACTATGCTTTGACCTAAATGCATGTTATCATTAAACTTATGCTAATGTTTGGGGAAGGTATAGAAAGCAGTAGGCAAGTCTTATGTTAAATTGCTTCCACTTATTCTTTTGGATGAATGTATATCGGCGAGAAAAGTACATAGGCATTATTATATAATACAAAGATAAAAGATTATAAAAGTTATCACATTCAAAAATCAAACCCTTCAAAATTTCAACCAGGACTTATCGCTCCCAAAATTTCAAAAAAACACCTAGCATTAAGCATTTAATTCACCCGGGAGGTGGAGAATCAGGGACTACTATATGGGATACAGTTCTTAACTGTGAACCTTGAGGCTGGAACTTGCATTCCTCAGCGTGTTTGTTATTCTTTGACCAAAAATATGTTTGTTGTTCCATTCACACCAGACAACACAAAATAAACATAGAAATACTACAATCAACTAATACTACCCCTGAACTCCTTAACTGTTTGTCAATACTAGTACCCATTGGATAACAGGGATACAGAATCAAAAGTCCATCTCATTCTTGAAGTTAGTATATGCATAGTATTCCTCCCCCTTTTCTGACCAACAACTAAATTGTGGGACTGAATCATTAGTCTACTTAATGTCTCTCACTCTTTTACACCTACACAACGTAATTCCTAGACCTTACATTTTTTTCTTGCCCTTTCTACCATAAACGGCCCCTTCTATTGGTTGTAGGCAACAACTAAATTTCGCAGTTGCAGAAAGCTGAAAAAAACTGTTGCATGTAATTCTAGATACGTACTCACTTCATGTATGGGATTGTTTATGAGTTGTCATAAAGTATTTGCCAATTATTCAGCAAAGGATTTCTTGAATTGTAAACAGGGTACATATTAGCTACACCAAATTCTTACAGGAATACTATTCTGCTTTTTTAAGACCGCTGCTGCGTGAGTGTCGTTAATAGTCAGGATCAATAGTAAAGAGTAATATAAGAGTGGAGAGGCATATCTTTGTCATTCTGCTACCTTCTTTTTAGCTGACACGGCTTCTTTGCAAGCATTGTTGTACATGTCCATGGTTTGCTTTAGCTCAAGCTTTAATCTTTTCATCTGGGCTTCTATATCTTTCTGCCAACAAAACAAATTCATGAAACTTAAATCAGTGGATGAATGTGGCTACTTTCAGTTATACATCTGTGCATATGAACCCAACAGTCACAATTGAACTTATTTAAAGGCACGGAGTGTATGGATAGTAGATTATAGGACTTCATAATCAATTTTTTAAAATAATTGCTATGATGAAGAAAAATTGTGGCTATGTTGAAGAGAGAGAAGGAAGCTATATCATCATAGTCACAAATTTGAAGGACCAGATGGTAAAATAACCCTACAACATACCATTCCAACACACCCACACTGCGATGAACTTGGTTTACTTACTGTAGATGACGCCGAGTCGGTATCCGGTGGAGAATCTACTTTTGGGGCTGATATGTCAATTGACCCAATGTCAATATCTGGAACCACGCGATTGCCGTTATTCTTTGCACCTAGACCTACCATGTCCATGTCCATAGACAGGTTGGCCGATAAGGTCCTGTTTCTTGATGCCTGATCGGGTCCTAATCTCAAAGATTGTGCTCTGCATCACCAGTACATAGAAAATCCTAATCAAATAATGGAAACAGAATAATGTTGGTGAGCGGTACAAATCCATGACCTCCTATGTGAGGATTCCAAGGTCCAGCCATCAAAACATCTTTGACCATCACATATACCAGTTGGACTACCCAAACAACGGAACACAATCATCCAAACTATCAAGTAAGGATGGTGATATAATAGGAACCAATGTTTTTCTAAACAAAAAGGAGAAATTTTATCATTTAAATTTTATCACTTAAATGGACTTCTCGTCCTTTGTTCGACTACATTGGTCAAAGATGTGACAAACACCAATACATACAACTATCATTAATGAATCGGACGGAATTCACGACTTGAGTTAACTACTTCACTTGCCTGCTAACGTCCTCTAGTTCAGAGACGTCATGCACTTGATTGGGATTCAATCTTCTAGGCGATGGTAGTCTTGGAGGAGTTGCAGCATTAGCCAATGGTCGTCCCGCCGGTCTAACTGATTGTGCTTTCCCTTTTGTTATTACATACACGGAACAAAAGTCTGGAGCATACCTATTTATAATAGTTGGTACATCATGGTTTTTGAATTTTCTGCATGAGGAAAAGATAATTCAGTAAGCAATGTTGGTGTGTGAGTGCATGCGTGTGTAACCTAGTGAGAGAGAGCGAGGGAGAGAGAACTTTGTAATGAGACTCCTTCCAGATGCACCAAGAACTATATTAGAGATAAGGTTATTGCTGATGTAGTTCAAAATTCCTTTCGAAATATCACTATCTTCGATGATAACTTCCTTAAATACAACCTGAAATAACCCACAATCGATCAGACTCTTATCACTATTGGGAGGAACAATAATGAATGGAACGGTCCTAGATAGTGAAACCCCAGTTAATAGCAATTTTGGTTAGAATATCTTAGTATAAATGTCCATCTTTTTATTCATTTGGTAAGAAAAACTCCAAAGACTATTGAAAAACATAAGAAAATAGGAAATTAAGGAGCAAAGATAAAAAAATCCTCTGATTTGTAATGCAAGGAGCTGCAGAAGTGTCAAAACATACAAACCCCTAAAGTAATGTTTTCCACTACACATCTTTTAAGATAGCACTATAACCTAAAGAAATAAGACGGGATGAAGCCAACATCTTGAAGGCTGGAACATTATCAGGTACATGGGCTTAGTTTGGCAAGGCTGAATCAATAGAGATTAATGAAATTTTGAATTCGGATGTGACCCGTTTGGCTGAGCTAGATAGATTGTTGGCTTTTTTAGGATTACCCCGATCCGGGTGCTTTAAAATCCGGATCCGGACATTTTTTAAATAAATTTTGCACCCACAACCAAATCAACCGGTCCCGGGTAGGTAGTGACCGGATCCGGGTACAGCCTAGCCGGATCTGGGTGACCCGGTCCAACGACCAATCATGGAGAGGCACGTGTCCAGTGTGAGCATACTTGTTGGAATTTTACTCACCCAGATCCTGCTATGACTCACCGGGATCCGGTTTCTTTCCCGCAAAAATCCAATTTTTAAGCCAGATTTTGGATAATCTATATATCCATTAAACCTATATGAATTCATAACAGCACCAAATAGGTTCTTATATGCCCCCACATAAAGTAATGTTTGCCACCATCCGTGGATTATACCGATCCGATCCGTGGACTCATGGACGTTCAGATTGTGTATCTCACGGTTTTGAGTAAGGATCGATTGAGCACCAGTCCGATCCCAACGGATCGGATTGTTAGTAGTGCAATCCGGGCCAATCCGATCCGTGAACACCCCTAATTTATTAGGAACAAAAAGTTCCCCACAGAAACAACTTTTTTTTTCCGTAATTTAGAGTGAGTGTGCATTGTGCAATGAGATTTGCATAATCAATTGAGCTTTTTTACCCCTTGTTAACTTCGCTAAAAAGTCTGGCTAGCTATGCAAGTCTATCTATCTAAAAATTGGACAGTGACAGTGAGATGAAACTACAACAATGATTCAAAAGACGGACTTCAAATTTCTGATGTCGAGTACTTGTAAAGTTGTATAATAATAGATTTAACAACATCTTATAAGGGATTCTTCTTTAGGTTCCTCATCGAATTCTGTATTTGTTGCAGATAGTTGGTACAAAATACAATTTGCCATGCCACTAGATTGGCAAAACAACATTGTCATGGAAGCTATTGAACAATATCATCCTAAGTGACCTACCCCTTTGCGTGCACAGTACACCCGGAACGGCGAGAAAATCTGTCGCAGGTCGGCATCTTTAGGGTCATTCTTTTCATCACTAGAGACATCAACCGTCCCAGAGGAAGCTGTACATAAAATTCGCAGAAAAAAAAAAAAAAAAAAAAAAAAAAAAAAAAAAAAAAAACTTAGGTCATTCATGTAACATGTTTATTTCTATGAATACATAATTAGATGCAGGTATACAAAATCAATGAATTTTCAACACAAAAATGGGACTAGCTTTGATTAGGGTTCCAATACAATTCCTAATTCAGAGAGAGGTACCTACAATTTAGCGTATTTCTTACGGAGACGTGAACCAAAATGAGGGTTTCGCCATGAGGGAGGAGATGATCGATTGCCCACCGAACAGCGTAAGGGCTGTTCTTGTCCTTGTCAATGCCAACGGCGATTGTTCCCGTCGGCGTAGATTGGGGAGACATGTTACGGGGACAGGGCGGCGTTGTGCATCGACGGCGGACAAAAAAGAAGGATCACGCAAAAATGGCGATACGCCGCTTGCACCACCACATGCACCACCGCTTGCGCGGCCTACGGCGGTTTCCGGAGAAGGGAGGAGGATGAGGGACAAAAAGGTTCCTCCTCTCCTTTCTCTCTGGTGGTGTTCGACGATGATCCTCACAAAGTGAATTGGACATAGAGAGACTCGTTCATGGCGTATATGGCTTCTCTTTTTTCTCTCGTATACTAATTTTAGGCACTGGTTTGAATAGCAGTTAGCTCCGCCCCGCTTTATTTTTTTCCTTTTTTTTTTTTTTTTTTTTTTTAGAAATTGTTTTGTCGTCAACACGTGTGAACAGAAACACATGCAGATGTTTTCAACACTCTACCATTTGAGCTACCTGCTTAACTGCCTTGCAAAACATTCCGTTGATAACATGTCCACCCGTCAGAGGCACATTTATCGGTTCTTTTTTTACCAAATGTAAGTACTACACTAATATAATAAAACAGAAATTCAGTCAAGCCAGCAGGCTAAAATGCCTCTAAGCTGTCATCAATAGAGGGGGAAATTGGCTTATTGCCTTTTCTTGAAATGCTATTTGCTTTATAAACTTGGCCGAATTTGGTCACTGCAATCTACCAGGCTATGTAATTGATTGCTAACAAAGTTGTTAGTAGATAAGTGGTCTCAAGTTGTCAATGAAAATTTGGTAGAATGACACTGTTACCTTTCCAACCCTAATATTCAGAATCCTCTAATATTTTCTCTCGCCAAAAACATTCAATTTGGCAGTTTTTCTCTCTTTCTAAAAACATTCAATTTTGCATTTGCTCTATCTAAGAAAGTACAATTAGAAAATACTGCAACTGTAACATTTATGAATGCAAAAGTCCTTCAACCTTAAGGCCCTCGAAATTCTTTTCATTTGTCACTTTCATTTGCTCATGTTCTCACATTTTCTCTCTCTAAGTCTCTCTCGGTATCTTCATTTGTTCTTTAACCTCCTGAATCAGAGTCAAGGTAAGCTCTAAATTTGTTCAGATTGGTGTAGTTTTTCATCATGTATTTCCCATAATGTTAGGTATGATCCTTGTTAGTTAAAATTTCTCTTTTTTCTCTTCATTTGTTCATGTTTATATGTGTTATGTTTTCAGTGTTTTTCATTCTAGTTATGCCAATGCAAGACAACTCTGGGACGAGTAAGCAGTGAGCTTGCTCGTCCTAGTCTTCATTCACTCGTATGGCTTCTTTCCCATACGAGTGAATGAAGACTGGGACGAGCATTTCAACTCGTATGAGAAATCACCTGGACGAGCCAGACATTGCCTGTCCTAGTCTTGGCTCACCTGTTTGTTTTTTTGTTTTATTTTGTTTTGTTTTTTTTTTTTTTGTTTTTTTTTTGTTCTAAAAAAACTAACAAGCAAAATCACCAGCAGAATCACAAGCACGATGATGTAAGATGCCATCAATTTTCATTTTTTTTCTCTGTCATCTATCATCCAATCTTCGAATTCGCATAAGTAGCCCCAATATCACTACAACAGATCTTGCACACATCATCAAAACATTGAAAAAATTGACGTGCATTGATCTGCAGTGAAAATCGAAGTTAGATTCAGAAGAAGAAGAACATAAACCCTCAAGAATTAGTATGTAATGAATACCCCGTAGTTCAGGCACCCGAAGAACCTCTTGCATGGGTTTTGATTCGTCCAAGACGGTGTGAGCGAACACAACATGCCACAATGACAGATCCGACCAGCCAACTCCTTGATTCGACCACCTTCCTCTGCTTCAAACTTCTCTGGTTCAGCTATGGAGGCTGGAGGGGTTACTTCATAGGCGAGGGCGTTAAATGATACACATAGGGGGATTAAGTGACACAGATGAAAGTAAAAATGGCTATGACAAAAAAACTTCGGGTTAAGTTTTCGGATGTTAAATTGCTAACGGTAAATTATTCCCAATTTCATTAAGTCATATTTATTTCAAATGGGAACTGCAATAAGCGTAATCTAAAAATAGAGTTACAAAGTGTTAGTTTAGGCATACTGGAAGAGTGCAAGTAAGCATTGAGTAATTAAGCCTTAACTTTTAGTTAATTTCAAAATGAGGCCTCGAAGTTGATTTTTAGTTTTTTTTTTTTTTGAAATGAAGTTGATTTTTAGTTAATTTGGGAAATTGATATTTTTCACGCTTTTTGTTTGTCAAATTTGGAGAATGCGTCCGTAATTGTGACGTCTGTAATCTGGGGCAAGGGACCGTCACTATAGTAAAATTTGGAGAAAAGTTAGTTATTTTATAGCATGAAATGACATAACCAAGGGTGTAAGTGTTGTGCAAAACACAAGTGAAAGTTATCCCAAAGTCGAAGGGGTGAAAGTGCCTTTGCATCGAACCTTAGAGGTAAAAGTGTCTTTTTCCCTATATAATTTGGAGGTATTGCCATCGGAGCAGAAAGAAAGGGGTTTGTTTTAGACCGTCGAGGCAATTTTCCAAACAGGCATTGTTCTGCAAATTCAATCAACTCGGGACGTCAGCGATCTCCGTCGGGTCGATTCAATGTCGTCGGTGTACGTGTCGGAGCCTCCGACGAAGGGGAAGGTGATAGTGAAGACGACGCACGGGCCTGTCGACATAGAGCTCTGGCCCAAAGAGGCGCCTAAAGCCGTGAGAAACTTCGTGCAGCTGTGCTTGGAAGGTTACTATGACAACACCATCTTCCACCGGATTATCAAATCTTTCCTCGTTCAAGGCGGTGACCCCACCGGGACTGGCACAGGTAACTCTAGAACCGCCCAATTCTATCTTAATTTGAATGATGAATGTACTTGCCCTAATTGCCGTCAAATAGGGTTTTACATGATCACCTATTGGTTTGGCATATGAACTCTGTAGAATTTGCACGAACCTGAGTTTGATGATATCTTTACCTGCTAATTGAAGTGAAATGTAAGATTTTTTATTGATAAGATGGGACAGTAGTATCGGTTTGCGTTATAGGAATAGCGGTATCAGCTAGGATTGGACTAAATATAGTCCAGGTATTAGTTAATATTGTGTTAGGTTGTTCTGGACTAAGTTTAATACCGGTACCAAATAGTGAAAAGATGTGATTAATACCCCAAATCAATATTCTCACATATGAGGGTATTAGTAGGATTGGACTATATCTTAATGACTGTATTAATACTGTACAAAACCAAACACGTTATTATTTTCATCTAATCCAATCCTATCCGGAAAATTTAGTCCAGTCCAATCCAATCCGGATAGTCGGGAAAACCAAACGTGCCAGTGTTACGATTTATCTGCTCAAGCATTGCTTGGCTAATATATCCCACTTGTCTCAGTTTAAAGGTGTGTCAGGACGCTTATCTGTTTGTTGCTTTGCTTGGATAAAATTATGGTGTTGTTGATGAAAATATGAGGTGTCATAATCATAGGGAAAAGGACTGTTACTAACTAGCCTGAATATAGCAAAAAATATGAACTATAGGAAACACTAGTGAAGTATAGTAATTCAAGTATAAAGACTCAAATTCCGCATCTGTTACAAGGGGAGAGATCAACGGAGAGCCAAACTGTCAGGCGGTTATTTGATCAAAATCGCGGAGTTTCAATAGCTAAAGTTTGAAATGGACGCCGGCTAATATGTTTGTTGCTTTAGCTTTATGTAAAGAAATTAAGCGTAACTCGAGTTTGATAGGAGCTACAATGATCCTTGTCTAGATAGGTGCAAAAGAGGGGCGTGCATCCAGTTTCCAGATGTAATCCTGCTAGCGTTTAACAACACTGCATTGGTTAATAAGCTAATCTTAAAAATTTTATAAGCAATGACTGTAAGTCTGTAAATTTTGTTTTGAATTTAGGTAATTGTCCTGCCTCATTTTTTATTTTTTATTTAGTTTTGATCTGTGGGTTCTTTTTGTCAACTGGAACACTGTTCAAACTGTTATGGAAACAATTTCACTTTCTGTTCATGTCACCGATTCCACTTTCTGTTTGTTTCAGCAAAAAATTCCGGATCTGATCTTTTTTGTATTTTTCCCGCCCTCGTAAGATTTTGAGCTTGTTGGTTGTGCGATTCTTTTTCTTCAGATAACATGCAACAACCAGACAGACCATATCACTATTGACTATGAACTTGGTTTTATCTTGATATACTTCACTTCACATAAACTACCATTACCCTCAGTTTCTTTGCCAGCAGAAGTTTGACCTTTCCACTCTGTGAAACACTATACAGTGTTGTTTATCAATATAACCATCTTTGATATGACATCTCCTTAAATCAATCTACTTACATGACTTCACACTTGCATAGCTTTTTGACTGGTGCGTTAATTTTTTTTGGATGTCATTCTGTCAGTAATCTATATTTTTGCCTTTCTACTCCTTATTTACAACCAACAGTGTAAAATAACTCTCTTTGATGATTTTGAGTTTCGACTCTGGCAAAGAGTCTGCTGTTTGCTTGAATCAGGCCGTCGGCCTAGTATTCTATTTTGAATAATACAATGATTGATTTCAGGCCACACTTTGCTCACCCGTAGCCTTTCTCTTACTTCATCCTAGATAATTGGTATTCGCAGAATCTTGGAATGACACTACACTGTATTTTTCATAAGATAGTTTAGCATATGTATACTCCTATTATGTTTATCTTGAGAAATTTAACTGCTGTAGCTGAGTATATCAAGTTCCGATCTTAGCAATTGGCCACCTTTCCTTTGTACTGTAAGTAGTATTAGCTGTAGCCTGTTTGCGCTTCTGCATATAAACTGACTGAGAAGATTGAGAAAATCAGGACCTCTGTTCACTTTTACTCCCTCCGTCCCGAAAAGGTGTCTTCCTTCCCTAAAAGAATAGGAGCTAAAAGAATGTCCTACTACCAAAATGTTGCTTTTCAATTTAGTTCTCTCCATAACCTTTTTATATTCTTACTTCACTTCCCGAGGAGAAGGTCCACAATGATGATGGTTACGTTTGTAAATCTAACAAGTCAAAAACTTCTCCTAAAACTTGGTGAATAGTCAAACAGGACATCCTTGTTGGGAAGGATGGAGTACGCTTGGATTTAAGAGAATCCCAAATCTAGTGGGGCTTGGATTTTTGTTTGCTCTTTCTATGGGTTCAAATGAGCGAAGCCGGACTACGCATGTCTCGAACTTGTCCCTCCTCCCACTTAAGTGTCTTCCTTTCCCATTTGGGCTGTCCTGAAAAATATGTCCCAGACCAAAAAGTCACCTACCTTTGCACTTTACTCCCGGCTGTACCTTTTTTCAGATACTTATTACTTAACTTCCCAACACAAGTTCCAAACAATACAAATGATAATTTTCTATATATATCAAATCATAAACGTTTCCTAAAACTTATTGAAAAGTCACCCAAAACACTTTGTGAACAAGCCAATTTTAGAGCTCACGGGTGAACCCTGATCCACTTCTGCTTCGTAGCACAGAGAGGCTAATATCGGTTCTTCAAACAATAGAACCCAACCCGAGCTGTGGCGGATTCAGCTTTGAACTGGCTTACAAACAGCTCTGTTTGTATAGTTCTTTAATGGAGAATCTTTCGGTCCAGGGTTGTTGGCTGGTACGTGGCACAGTCCAGAGGTAATAATATCGTATCCAGATTATTATTCGTAAATATCTTTTCCTTGTGCTGGTATGGTCTCCATGTTGACAGTATATGCTGATTGTGCTTATCTGATGAAGTCATATTTTCTGAATGCCATTCAGTTGCTTCCATTGGTTCTGACTAATACTATACAGGTGGTGAAAGTATATACGGACGTGTGTTTGCTGATGAGTTCCACACGCGGCTCAGATTTAGCCACAGGGGCATTGTTGCATGTGCAAATGCTGGCTCACCACATTCAAATGGAAGTCAATTCTTTATGACAATTGACCGCTGTGACTGGCTTGATCGTAAACATACCATTTTTGGGAAGGTGAGAATTTATTTTTGTTATGTCTACTGGTTAACTTCTTGGTTCTAACACTTTATCCTCATCCACCTCCCAGGCCTCTGACTCCATTATTTGAAAGTATAATCTTCGAATATTTATGGTACTTGTCCATTTACAGGTGACAGGGGACTCAATATATAATCTGATACGCCTTAGTGAGCTAGAAACTGACAAGGATGATCGGCCATTGGATCCTCCGCCAAGGATAACCTCCGTTGAGGTAGTTTACCAAGTCTAAGTTCTGCTTCCTTACCTCAGTTGACAGGCCATCGACTTAACAGTGATAAGCAAGTTTCCTAGAATGTCATTGGTTTGTGCTTGCTGTTACATTCTGTGTTGCACCAAACAATGTTATATCTCATGCAGTCGAGAAACATTACGTGAACTGTCTAGCTAATTTATCTTGCACTGAAAGTTTGGCAATACCAGTCCGCAACATTGTAATTCTTGTTTTTTTTTGTTTTTTTTTTTCCTTTTTTTTGTTTTTTTTTCCTTTTTTCCTTCCTTGAGTAACTTTTTTTTCATACTGGATCCTATTATGAAATCTGTCGTAGGTACTTTGGAATCCTTTTGACGATATCACTCCTAGAGCTGCACCTGCCATGTCGCTGCCCACGTCAGTTGATGATGCTGACAACAAAGTCCCAAAGAAGAAAGCGGTAAAGTATGTATCCTCTTTTATCGTTAGTGTTGAAAGCAATCCTGCTTATAGTGCGTATAATCTCTGGAATTTAGAGTCTTACTGATCAACAAATCATCTATATACAGAAAATTAAATTTGCTCTCCTTTGGAGAAGAGGCTGAAGAAGAGGAGAAGGAGCTAGCAGCAGTTAAGACAAAAATTAAGAGTAGTCATGACGTGTTAGATGATCCTCGTCTTCTGAAAGATGAAATTCCGGATAGAGAATTGGTGAGTATCTATGATTTTTCTCATGATCTGATTTGATTGGTGACCACGATTTACAAGTAACTTCAATGCCAGTTCCTATACGGAATTCCCTTAATAGCGATGAGAAGAGTTTCGCGGTTAATCTTTATCTGGAATTTTTGCTTGTTTTGTCAAAAAAATTAATTGCTCTGACCATTCTTACTCAGTTTTTAAACTACATGACTGGTCAAGTAAACTTGTTTCTTCCTCTGCTTAAAATCCCAATTCGCTTGAGAAGGGCATATTTTAACTAGGGGTCATACCAACTATACATGGAACTTGACAGAATTTTATGCCGTTTCCCTTGGTAAGGCAATGTATGACTCCAATGGTGTTTCAGTTTCCGGTGTGACTATAGCTATTCTGTACGATCGAATCTTATACAAAAACTGTAAATAGATTCCTTCTACTCTAATGCACGACTTGTATATCTGTCTGCTATATTATATTGCGTTCTAGTCAAGAGATTTTACCGTTGCAGTATGCATGTTTCAGTTATATTCTACTTGTAGCACTTTGAAGCATTGGCTAAGCCACTTAGGGCATAACAAGGAGTAGTATTTTTATGCTCCAAGAACAAGTGATGCGGCATGTTCGGTATCATACAAAACAGGACATGTAGCTTGTTGTATGGGATTGAACACACAAATTTGTTGCTGGAGCAACCATAGCTAATTACTCCATGGTAAGTCACGTGCCCCTGGCAGATCATGGAAAATTCACAAATACCCTTATTTTTGTCAGAAGGAGATTGTTAGCAGTATATTAGATATTGGCCCCTAAGAGGCTAAGAATTTTTCGTTGTACCCTGAAAAGTTGTAAATGGCACGGTTGGTTTACCGGACTAGCCAGATTGGACTGGACAGGAATAGATTAGCCAGATAGGATTGGATTAGCTGAACTATAATTAATACTGTGTTTGGTTTTGTGTGGCAGTAATTCAGTATTAAGGTGCAACTAGTCCAATCCAGCTAATCCCCTCATGTGAGTGGGGACTAATATAATGCATTGAACTCCATCTTTTCACTATTTAGTACTGGTATTATAATTATTTCAGAACAACCAAACACAGTATTAACTAGCACCTGGACCATATTTAGTTCAGTCCCAATACTACTGAAAAACCAAACGTGCCCATAATTTCGTAATGTGGAAATAAGTCGTAGATTGTTAAAACAAACTCTTAACTGGTTTATAAGTGTGCCCCAATTCTTTGGAGAACTTGAATTTCGTTGAAGAGACATACTTGATACATGCACCTTCTATGAAAATGATACCATAACAATTTAATTCTTTAGCATCTCTAGTAAGTTACACATATTCCCATTTTTTCCAAAAGAATATTGTTATGTATTGGTAGCGTAGGTTTTTGTCCCCATTTTGTGCTTGTTTTATAATTCATATCAGAGGTCGTATGTTACAAATATTCTATACCATTGTGGTGGTTGGTAATATTACTTCACTTACCAGTGTATAGAAGTGAGAAAAATATGTATTTGTGTAACTGCTAGAGCTTGTGCACACTGATGGTTATACATCTGATGCATGCCAAATGTTTTCTTGGTTGTTTTGCAGAGCTCATCTGAAGCAAAAGTGATTAGGGATAAACAATTAAGTGTTAGAGAAGCTCTAAGCTCCAAGAGAGAAGAGATGCGAAAAGAACCAGCCGCAGAAGCTTCGGAGTCTCTTGATAAGAGTGACGATGATGAAGCTAGCTTTGATGTGCGAATGCGTCTACAGATACTAAAAAGGCGGAAGGAGCTTGGAGATCATCAAACCAAAAAGAAGTCTCACAATAGTAACTTCGTTGCCCTTCAAATGTCAATTTCAACTTGCATCTTGTTTTATTTTTCCTCTTTCCTTCTTAGTATATTTGCGTGCAGTCTGCTTTCTTTTAGGTGTGTAATGAATTGATTTTGTGTAGTTCGGCTTTGGCTAATATTCAGTCCAACCACTACTCATGGTTTGGAGAAGATCTGAACGTTAACTGAACCAGTGTTCCAAAACCAAACCAAACTATGAATAAAGTTGTTAGCGCAATGTGCAGATGTAATTAACATAGCTAACCTAATATTAGATCAGTTTATTTTGGGGAAGAAACAGAGTACACTTAGATCAAGTCAGTTGTGCTACAGCTGAACAATGTAACCAGTTCAATTGACATGAAGAATTAAACAAGTTAGGTCTAAAAGCAAATTTGATTACAACTGAACATCTAGACATAATACACAAATGTCTTGATCATTATTTCTGTCTGACACAGCATATGAAGGAATGAGAACCCGCTGAATTTTGGCTTTGATTTCTCAGTAACATGTTAGGATTAGTTGGACTAAGACAGTATATGTAGTGCTACTTCATTGGCCATCACACAGAGGGAAGAGAGGCTATAACTATTGCAGGGAAACAGTTGGCAAAGAAGAAGAAGTTTAGATGTCTTGGGTCGATTCTATGTAGTGATGGAGAGATAGACGATGATGTTACCCATTGGATAAAAACAGGCTTGATGAAGTGGAGGAGTGCATCTGGAGTCTTGTCTAACTGTAGTATCCCGGCTAGGTTGAAAGGTTAGTTTTATAGAACTTCTGTAAGACAAGCTTTAATGTATGTCTTGGCGACTAAGAAAAAAATAATCAACAAATGGATGTATCAGAAATGAGAATGCTAAGGTCGATGGGTGGTGTAACCAGGAATGGTAAGATACACAACGACACAATTAGAAATATTTTAGACTTGCACCTATAGAAAAAGATAAAATTACAGAGAATCGTTTAAGGTGGTTTCGCTATGCGTATGGGCTTGTTAGATGCCCTGGTCAGGAGAAGTGATACCATTCAGGTCAATGGGGTAGACGAGGGGGAGAGAGACTAAAACGAACCTTGATGGAGACAATAAGACACAACTTCGTCAAATTAAACCCAAGGGTAGGAATTGAGTTTGGATAGTCCCAACTGGAGAATCTTGATCCTTGTAGCCAACCCCGGTTAAACTGGAAAAAGGCTTGTTGTTGCCTTTCTCAGTTGACTTCCTTTGGTGAAGTAGCATTTTGTATTTGGTTGCAACTCATGAGAAAACTTATCATCTTTGATAATGTTATTTATTTGGAAATTTTGATTCAATGTTTGATATCTTCTTTGTTATTTTCTTGGGTTGCGAGGCGATTATGTTAACCTTGCAATCTTAGCAGCATCATTGTTTGTAACTATCAATGATTTCTTTTACTTCCCCTGGCTCAAAAAGACTGTTGTTTGACTTTTGCACGTACAAATGTGGGTATCACACTAATAAAACGATACAAGAAAATAAGAAATCATTGATCTTTTCATAAAGTTGTGTTTGATTGGCATACTATGACATCTGAAAAGATCAGTGATTTCATGTATCATTTCATTAGTGAAACCGTCACCTGAAAGTACGTTTAAAAGTCTATTGGGGAGTTCCCTTCTATATTAAGCTTTTACTAATCTGAATAAATTAAAACAAGCCAGTAAAATGGTTTGCAGTTCATAGCGTTGTTACCTGAGCATTTTGCGCGATACCATGGTTGGGGTCAAGTGTAAGCTGTACAGTTACAAACAATGATCCATGTTATTAAACTGTAAGCTGTACACGTTTTTGACACCCCATCTCTACATAAGTGTAGCTTGCAGTTCATATCGTTGTTACGTGAGCATTTTACATTTGACCATTGTTGGTGCATCCATGTTATTAAACCTGTAAGCTGCAAACATCATTGTTGAGATCCAATCTACACTTTCCGAATGTAGCTTTCAAGCGCTAAGCATCCCTAATGTTCAGCCACCAACATGTCAACATCCCTTTTTTAAGGTTTCCTATCTGCTATACTCCGTGATTGCCTGTGATCTCTTGTGTTTACTCATTATTTTGTTATTCTCTCTAGACCGTTTTCCGAGTCTTATTTAAGTTCCGTTCTCTCTTATTTTGGCAGATACTCCAAAAGACCGAGAGAGGTCACCGCCGAGGTAAATCAAATAGGTTTCAGTTTCCTTCTTTACCATTTTTCTTGTCGTACTTTATCATTTTCTTTTGGTACTGTGTTGGCAAGGAAAATATTCGTTTGACCTCATGACAATTTATGGGTATTAATCGCTTAATGTCTTACTAATATAATCTACTGAGTCATTAGTACGTCATTATTCTGATTTACTTTTTCTTTCCGATTGAAAAACAGTCTGATTTTCTAGAAGCCGATACTCCATCATATGTAGCTATCTACAGAGGCATTAAGTAATGAAAGTTTGGAACACCGTCACGTTTGACGTTTAGATGACGAATAGCTCGAATAGAAAGCAGTTTATTGGTAGGAAGTTCCACGTTGTTGAACAATCACATGTTGCTCTCTAAATCCAATATAAAAAATCTCCCTTGTTAGTGTCTCTGGAATATTCCATGCCCCAGTACTTCTGAAGACGAGGCAGGATTGCAAGTTAGTCCAGTTTACCTGTACACACAAGCTATCTTGTACCTCACCTTAGATGTAGGGTCATGGAAATTTTCATTTACACAGAAGATGGAAACTGAAGAAAGCATATCTAAGCGTATCTAAAGTTTTGGTTTTCAAAACGCTGAAAGCTGTGATCCTTTGTTTCCTTTCAAAAATACGTGAGGTTGTCTGCCAAACATTTCCCGCCCTTGCCCTTCAGTGAAATCCATTTTGCTTACCCATTTTGGTATCATCACATCACTTCACCCCTTTTACAATCGCAACAGATTTTAGCCAGACGGCTTGACAGTGTAGAAACAAGTGGTTTATGACCGTTCCTCATTGTGCAGCTGCACAATATGTTGTTGCTGGCAACCAAAAACTTTTCTTCTGAACTTCCTGATACCATGCTTTAAATATTTGGAGGACATGTAAAAGCCATCTCCAAGCAACTTCTTTTGAAAACTCTGCAAGGAGAAACCATCTTATCTGAGGGTGTTTTTTCACCATTTTATTTCACTGCTGCCAATGAGTGGTTATTCAATTGGTGGGTAGGTTTGTTTTTAGAAAATAAGATTAAGACAATTGTTATATCTAATTAAAGATAATTATAACCAATAAAACAGGCCCATGTAAGTTGTGAACTAAAGACAGTGATATAGCATCTGTTTTGTTTTAAGTCTGTATAACAATTAGTATAACCTAACATGGATACTGTTGAACAGAGAGAGATTAGGTTTTAAGAATAAGATGCGTCCCCGTAGTGCGATCTTTCAGAACAAAACCAGAAGAGAATTCAGTGATAAGATTATGAAATGAGCATAATTGAGAGACAGGAATAAGGTTCTTGTTAATGGAAGGAACACAAAGAACATTGGGTAAACAAATTATTGTTAGAGTAAAGAAACAGCAACTCAGAGTGGGTGATAGGAAGGCATGAGACAGTGGCGATATTAGCACGTGGTGGACACTGTGAGGAACCTGTGGAGCAGGAGAGCGGGGATATTGGGAACCAGGCATGGAAGATGCCCCATACTGCTGAAGAAGCCACCCAAATTGACATGGGGGTCACCCATACTGCCGAATATGGTGGCCTTGAGCGCCACAGTCTTGGCAAAAACCTGAGAAGGGGCAGGGAGATGATTGCTGTGATGGATCCAAGGGGGGCTGCTGCTACGAACAGGAAGCAAACTCGACAGGGGAGCTCCGAGCACGGACAGCTGTGCATATGAGGCACCTGGAGGGGCTGTCCGGGAAATCCACGACCATGGCCTGGGCGGCATGAGCCGAGATGGGGGTGGTCAGATCTGAGGCCGAGTTCGTCTTGCTGATAGACCACTCCTTATGCGTCAATTTTTAAATAATTCCTCAAAGCCAGTGTCCGTTTCGTGTGCCTTGATGGCCTCGCGACTGGAGAAGTGCTTGTTCATCCAATTTCTATTTGACAGCATGCATAAAATCAGAGATAGAGAGTTCCCATGAAGCGGTCGTTTCAGATGTTCGTTCATTTGGTTGATGTGGATGCGGGACGGCTTGGCATAGATATTATGCAGGGTCGTCCAGATCTGAGCAGATATTTCTGCACGCTATATGTGAGACAGGCAATATGAGAAAGCGTACTGACGAGAAAAGAAAATACCAGTTGATCCTGCTAGTACAGGAAAGGAAAGAGGGATTCACCACTGTGGAGGAGATATTAGAGCTGTCAGACGACACGAAGGTCGAGCTCGACCCGGTAGAACGCCTAACAGTCGCAATGTTCGGACACCGGTGCACGGTAGGCATCGATCCAGATTCTGGCGGCTGCTGCGCGGTGGCTAGCGGGGCCGGTGGCGGCACAGGAGCCGGTGCGGTGTGAGGCGAGGCGGGCACAGGTTTGTAGTTTGTACCATCAACGGACCGATCAGTCCGTGTCCGCAGAGGGTGGACTGAACCTGAAGCTTCCATGCTAGGAAGTTGGAAGCTTGCAACTTGTGGGTATTTGGTTGGGCTGAGATGATAATGAGGGATTGAGAGGGGTTGGGTAACAGAGGTGTCGGGGTCACCATGAGAAGAGCGACAGTGGCAGCCGGAAAACGAAGAGAAGAAAGAGTTAGAAGAGATGGCTGACTTCTGTCGTGCGGTAGGCCAGGTATCGCTGATAGCATGTTGAACAGAGAGAGATTAGGTTTTAAGAATAAGTTGTCATATTATTCATCTGCCGGGCAGGGGTATGTATAGGTACGTCAAATATATTAGATTAGAAATAATACAATTATACCCCAAATATTATGCTAATATTATTTTAACTCCTATAGATGATAACCATGCACGTTCCAATCCACTAGTGTTTGGGTACACACGCATTTACTGAAAGTCCAGTGTAGTGATTGTAAAGAGGCAGTTTGTCTCATTTACTGGTCAAAAAAATATACACGTGCTGTTATTCACAACTCAGCCAGCCTGTGTTTTACTTATACTTGGTGCATCCGGTCCCCCTCCAGATAAACATAGGACTTAGTCACCTCTTATGAATATGGATCGAATTAATTCATTGGTGTACTCTCATCTTATCAAATTGCTAGCATGACTGAGAATGGATCAACAAACTTAAAAAGTGGGTATAATATAATCAAAATCTGATGTTGAAAATAGACATCACATGTTCTCTGTTATTTATGACATCAATATGCATATGCATAAAGAATACAGTATGAGTTTATTTTGATGAAATACAGACTCATTGGCTGATAAAGCGATAACTGAAATAGGCCATGAGAATTGGTGAGATCAGTTTGAATGAACCGGGCTCGGCTTGTTTACTAACTTGAGTAGTTGTGAAATTGTACTTGAGCTTAGATCATTAGTTTTCTTGGTCAGCATGGATGAGCTTATACTTAAGAGAGTTAGAGGTACCGTGCTGCTCATGCACAGCTTGTCAAGTCACATTCTAGAGTTGCTGGTTCAATGACTGTTACATACAGTGAAGATAAGGGCAACTTATCTCTAGGCTCTAGCTACCTTGGGATTCACTACCAGCTAACTACTTGCAGAAAAAGCATTATTTGCAGATGACTGTTTTCTACGGAGATAATCTATAGTAGGGGAAAAAAGGGAAAAGATTAATGAAGATGAAATCTACATGAACTGCCTTGTCACTGAATCCCCATCTCGCTCTGATAACATCATCGACTGGCTTCATATGCATGTTTTCTTCTATGCGCACACTATTTTATTTAGTATTTTTAGGTTATATTTTATTAGTATTGAAGCATGCTATTATAATGACGTCTTTGTGTTTATCAGGTCTGATGACGAAAGTCCAGATGACAAACCAAAGGTGGAAAAGTTGTACGTGAAGAAAAAAGGAATTGGCTCAGAAGCCAAGGCTGAACGTATAGCTAAGGCTGATGGAGATCTACAGTTGTTGGGTGAAGCTGAACGGAGAAGACAGATGCTGAAACAGAAGAGGCGCAGACGTGAAGATCACGAAAAGGAGGTATGTCTTTCACTGCAATTTGACTTATTGGACATTTTTTTTTCCATACTCCCCAATTTATGAAGCATTCTGAGGAGTTTTCCTTGTACTTTGGGTACCTAGTAACGTAGCTGATGTGGAAATGATATATGCAACCATGCAAAGAAATAGAGGGGACTAATTCATTAACTTGGAAACAATTTAACCCCACAAAATGAAATCTTGGCTACGAATCCTCTTTCCTTCAATTCCTAAGATATGCCGAAGTTAATCTTTGGATCAGGTTTATTATGTTGTGCCGAGCAAATCGTTCATTGGAACTCTAGGAATCACTAAATAAATGACCTCTTGTTCTCAGCAACCAAAGAAAGGAGCTATCTCCGATGATTGCCCATGCGTTCAATACCTGACTGACATTAGCTTTCTGAAAGTGGAATGATTTGATTTATGTATCTAGCAGGTCCCAAGTTTTTCTATTCTTCGCTCTTTGCTTGTGTGTATGCATGGAGTTCTCAGTGACCTAGAATGCATATCCTCTCCTCTACTCACAAACCTAACCAATGGTCTCTGTCTTCAAGCATTTCGAATTGTAGTCTTTGCTTCTTGATTTGCGATATTACCTCTTCAAGTTCTCAATCATATAATTCTTTTCGATGCACACGTGTAATGTACACAATCTAAAGTATGGTTGGAGTAGTATTCATTATATGCACCCTTGCACATTCCACACTTTTATTTATTTATTTATTTATTTATTTATGTATGTGTTTCGTTTACCGTTTTTCTTTCCCCATATTCAGAATTGGTCGCAGAGGACTGATGTTTAGAGCTTGATATATGTTGTTGGACTCATTTCCTCGTAGTTTAGAGTTCTCTGATAGTATAATTGATTCAAGTTTCAACTTATTCATGGTTGCTACTCACTTCTGCTTACTCATTTTGTTGTATACTGAAAAGGTGCTAGAAAAGCTCGACAAGTTTAAGAAGGCAATATCTGCTGGACCCGTTGAGTCAAATAGCAAATCTGAAGGTGGTAACGATGACCTCGCTGACTGGGCGCAAGTTACATTGAAGTTTTCTCATGAGCCTGGCAAGGTAATCTTAACTTGCTGTTTCCATAGTACTGTTTATGTACTCAATAGGAATAGGAAATCAGGAAATACAAATTTGAGTGAAAAATAAAGAAATAGAGTGAAGGTAGAGAAACCCCCCATGCATTTTACCATTCATAACTCCTCTCATCATCAATTTGGCCACAACCCACGGCATATCGAATAATTGTCCAATCGCGCCCCATCTCGAGTTTTATAAGTTAAATAAATTGTACAATCTCACATTGTCCTTCCATCTTTACCGTTATTTCCTCTACTGTTCCAGATCTGGAGCCTTCTTCATGGTGCGTTAGTTCAATTTATTGAATTTGTCCAACTCAAAATGGGACGGGGTTGGACAGTTATTTAAAAGGTTTAATTCATTATTGCCCACCTCCAGCTTATCATAGTCCAAACTCTCATCTTCCCCTCCCCTGTTTCAAAACAGTTTTGTAGCCTTCCCCAGTTTCAAAAAGTGTAGCAATCAACTTTTTGGTGAATTTTCCATTAACTTTTTTTCCGTTAGTTTACAATGATATTACTTTATTTATGGAGTAAAATCATTCCATCAATAAAATATGAAAAACAAGAACACTACCACTAAGATCGCCACCAGCACCCAAACCAAACACCTAAGGGTAGAAATCAAACAAACTACCCAAGACCAGAATTCGAACCACCCAAATACAGAAATCAAACTACCCAAACCCGGAAATCGAACCAAGCCAGACCCAGACTTCAAATCCAACCAAACCCATTAATCGAGCAAATCCCGCTTGAAAAGAAAAGTGAAAAATTAAACCTTGAAGTCGATCTCGGTTGTTTGTCTATGAGGCTGGTTTGGGTTTTGGTGTGATTCGCCGAAGGACGAAGGTTCTGGCCGGAATCAATGGAGTAGGTGCTTCGGCTGATTATGTATGTTGATGTTTGAGGATGAGGGCATGCAGAGAAAAATGTTAGATGTGATCTAGGCATAGAGAGAAAATTTGAACCCAGAAATTGATACTGGGGTATGGTAGCTCTCTAGGCTATGATTTCTTGAAAGCTCATTCCTGAAATCCATTGAGGTTTGGCGGTGAAAGAAGGGTTCGAGGCGTCAGGTATTCAGCCACGGTGGAGGTCAGCAAAATTGAGATATGTTTTTGGGTTGAATCGAGGCCGAGAGAGATCAAAGTTTGGGTCTGTGGTTGTTGCTGACTAAGATCGTTGGTCGACGGACAGCAACCGAGTCTGCCGGAAGTAATGGCGACATTCTCTTGTCTGTTCTTCTTTCTCTCATTTTCTTTTTCCTATGTTTGCTTATATATATATATATAAATATATATATATATATATATATATTGCAAGATATTTCTTTGGGCACATTTTTTTTTGTAAGACATTCTCTTGTCTGTTCTAGGGAATTGACATTTTTTTTAAACGCTGATTGCCTGACGTTTTGAAACTGGGGAGGTATGGTAACAAGGTAAACAGGGGAGGGGACGATAAAAATTAGTGTAAAATAGGGGTGAGCAATAAGGAATTAAGCCTAATTAATATGCAGGGGGTTTACGGGTCCCAAATTTACAAAATATACGGTGTTTCTTTTCCATACTTTAACTGCTTTATTTACTGTTTCAACTGTTATAGCATGATTAATAAAATTCTCCTTGGCATTCTTGACAGGATAATATGTCGCGCCGTGAAGACCCGAATGATTATGTGGTGCATGACCCACTATTGGAGAAAGGGAAAGAGAAGTTCAACAAAATGGTGGCAAAGCAAAAGCGACGAGACCGGGAATGGGCTGGTAAATCTCTCACTTGACCTTCTTCCCCACCAGCCTAATGGGTGTGTGAATACTCAAAACCGCGATGGAAATTGGAATAGTCGAGTGCAGCGGCATGATATCTCTCAACTAATGAGATTTGAGACATCATTCGGATCGTGGAGCTCGCTCAGATCCTCCCTCAAGAACCAAGAGATGGGACACTGATAGACGGAAACCTAACTTTGTTTGGAGTGCTTAACCTCGTACCAGTGAACTGTGCCTCCTATTCGGTTGTTGTAACATTAATAGTTAATGTTCTTATCAAGTCATCATTTTACAAAAGCTGGAAGATTTCTTCTAGTGGTTCTCTCTAAAGGGCAGCATTATAGATTTGAAGCATCTTGTTGCTAGGGTTTTGTAGCAGTTGCTGATTTTTCATCACTGAGCACATGGCCTACTTTTGACCAAGGCTTTGTTACTTGATTGGGGTAAATCTGAAACTTATTAAAATTAAAGCTGGATTGAGTTTGACTGCAATGTTAGCCCCACTTATTGACTTTTTTTGGGCACTCAGATTTGGTTGTTTTTTAGTTCAACGTCTCTGGAAACCCGAAAATTTAAATGACTGGTCTGGGAAAGGCTTATTGCAGTTTGCTTCTGGTTTTGTTCTGGAAATTGGTGTGTTAAATTTTCTCCTCTGTGGTGATCTGACTCTGACACCATGTTTATTGGTAAAAGCAATGGGGTTCACTAAGTCGTCGTGAAAGTTTGCTCAAACAAGATTCTCTTGCTATAACTGAGATCCTAAATTCAGTTAAAGCAATTCATGATGATGACAATATTTGGGCACAGTATCGAGAAGCCGATAAGTTTATATTATTACAAAATCTAATCATGACGGCAATTAATAAATGTTCACTTAAAAAGTTGGAGTTTCAAAAAAGAACATTTTTTATGGGACAAAAGAAGTATTTATAGAGCGCAATGTAAAGTTGTGTTGTTGTTGCACCTCTAAAGCATCGCTTAGCCTTGCTCTTCAAGAAACCACTCGTCATCCTGCGCGTCTTCACCAAAACTGTCAAAATCTTGTTCGCACAGACTAAGGTTAGCGAGGACAACAACATCGTCTCTTACCCCTTTGTCTTTAGTTTCCAATTTCTTCGTGCTAAAGAACCAAAGATGCTTAACACATTATTTTTGTTTTCTCTTCCCTAGTTCCCCTTTTCGTTTGTGTGTAAAGTTTTACATCAAACATATATTTGGTGGGCTTGTTGCTTTCTAATATATTAATACACAATTGGAGTATATAAAACGTGACAAATGATTTTTGTATTTCTTGAAAAGATGACAACAGAAAGTCCACATTTTTTTTGTGAGAAGAACTTTTTCTTTTCACAACAATGTTGATAATTATTCCATTTGTCCCAAAATTTTGGTTCTCTTGGGGATTCTAATTTTGTAAGGGAACATGAAATACATTTCCACTAATTTTTTATTGTGTTATTTACTTAAAAAGATCAACATTTTTAACTTCTTAATTTGATTTTTACGTTTTTGGGCAAATTAAAAAATCTGCAATATTTCGAGTCACAAAAAAATGGACAAAACATTGGGAAAAACAAAAATAGAATAGGGGGCCAACTATTAGGACGGATGGAGTACATCCTTTTTTCTGAGGTTTATAGTTACATCTTTAGAAAAACAAATTGATAATTGCGTACTCTAATTAAAAACATTAGAAAAAGAATTATTCTTGATGGCAATTCCATCATTGCATTTTTTAAAGGAGAGTTACATAACTTCATTAATACCGGTAGAAAATACTTGATGATCGAGATTCATGGTGTCAAAACGGGTAACTGGGACCTGTGGGGTGATTCCCCGCAAGTTGGGGTGAAGCGGGGTTAGAACAGGGCAGGTTGGGGTTTGTGCCGGCGAGGCGGGGCGGGTTTTTGAGGTTGGTGTTTGAATGACGACTGATAGTAGTATTTATATAAAATTTGAGAGGATTGGTTAAAATATAATTTTTAAGTTCTAACAAAAGTTCGCCGAAAATGTTCTCAAAACAGCAATTTTATGTCTATTAAGGGGGGCAAAATAGTCATTTACTCACAAGTTAGCGGTTTTTTCGAAGTTGTACCTGCTGGTTTTGTCAACTTTTTTTGGGGTAAAACGGGACAGGGTGAAATGGGTAGGGTGATATCGTCGTGTTTGTCCCGGTGAACCGGGTAGGTTAAAACGGGCTGGGGTGAACCGGGTGAAACTGGGTACACGAGAGAGATTTTATTGCGAAGCGCGTGCCGGGGCGAGATACCCTCGACCAAGGTCGAGGTATATCTTAGGGTTCGTTGAACTGGGGCGGGTTTTGGGGGTTGGGGGGGGGGGGGGGGGGGGGGTTGGGGGGGGGGGGTTGGGGGTTGATATGATTTGAGAGGAAAAATAAACTGTATTCATCACTGAGTAAAAGTTGTACAAGGGTCTTATATATAGACTATACAACAATAAAAAAATAATATCCTACCTCCATGAACTATTACATAATAACATAAATAACCCTTTGGTATACTTATCATAACAGCCCCTTCAAATTGAGGTTGTCGTGATAAGCGGAAGTTTGGAGACCAAGTGATCGAGAAAATGTCGAGGCGAATGAGATTTCGTATGAATGTCTGTTGTTTGATCTATTGAAGTTACATGATTCAGATGAACTGTGCTAGCACAAAGATGAGGCGGGTGAAGTGATGGTCTATCTCAATGTGCTTCGTCCTCGCATGGAACGCATCATTTGAGCAATCTGAATGGCACTACGGCTGTTACAAAATATCGTAGTTACAGAAGACTGAGGCATTCCCATATCAGTCAGTTACCATCGAAGTCAATTAAGATCCGTTGTAGCATCAGCCAATGCACAATTTTCAAATTTGATGCTGGATCGTGCAACAACAGTTTGCTTCTTACTACACCAAGAGATAGGTGAGTCGCCTAAGAAAAAATTGTATCCAGTGGTTGAACGTTGATCAGTTGGATCACGAGCCAATCTGCATATGAGAACCCATGTAACATGGGTGTAAATTGAGCGGAAAAATGAAGACCATGAAACAGAGTACCTTTCACATACAAGGAGAATCCAAAGAACGATAACATAATGCATAGATAGATGAGCAGTCAGGAACTTACTAACCTGATGAACTGCATAAGCTATGTCGGGGCGAGTGATTGTGAGATAAACCAGGCGCCCAACAATTTGTCGATATCGAGTAGGATCATATAACGATTCATCCTTCCATGGAGTAAGCTTAAGGTTGGGCTCCAGTGGAGTGGATACGACCTTTTGATCGGTCAGTTCTGCACAAGCAATAATATAAGAAGCATACTTAGCATGTGGGAGAGAGTATCCATCAGCATTAGAAGTGACCTGAAGACCCAAGAAATAATTGAGATGGCCCAAGTCTTTCATCTCAAAGTGCTTAGTCAAGGACTCTTTCAGCTTAGAAATACCTATCTGATGATGTCCAGTAATAATCATCTCATCTACATAGATAAGCAAAAGGATAATACCATGATTCGTATGACGAATGAAGCGAGCCGAGTCATATGCACTAGAAGAGAAATCAATATTGAGCATTATGGAACCAAACTTATCAAACCAAGCCCGAGGGGCTTGTTTAGACCATATAATGTGCAACGCAGATGACATACATGTCAGAGAGACACCCTGAGATTAGTTGGAGTTGCATATACATTCTCTCTGTAAGATCGCTAGTAAGAAATGCATTCTTAATATCTATCTTGAACACAGACCAACTCCTATGAGCAGCCACGTCTATGAGAGTGTGAACAGTGGTTAGTCGAGCAATTGGAGCAAATGTCTTCTCATAGTCAATGCCATACTCATGTGTGAAACCTCTTGCATTTCCACTAGTTGTCCTCCAAATAAAGTTATGGACTTTGTATAATTGGGCAGAGCTACTATGGATATTTTCAATGACTCAAACGTAGGTTCTGTCGTGATATTCAACAAATATCCTATATTCTTCATCTATGAATGCTCATGATAATCCCACACCCTTAATGTCTATCAATACGAACAAAGGTTTATTGCGAGAAAATGTATATCTCCAATTACTTTCACTAAACGTGATATGGGGCTCTGCATTTCCCTTAGCCATATTACTATTTCCTCAATTTTGTTCTCCCAACTTTTTGGTGATCTACATAGTATCTCGGGTGACTGGCTTGCAAGCCTCTTCACTAGACTCTGACGCCGAATTTAATTAAGGTGTGTGATCAAGCAACATAATGCAAAGACAAAAAGCTCTAGGGAAAAATTCTCTATAGCATTAAAAAAATCAATAATCAAAAGTTGTTAAATCATGTCTACAAGCCAGGCAGTTATAGCCGAAACCCCATTATTTTCTTGAATATGATAAATTCATGAAATTATCCCAAAAAATTTTACTTCTTGAAATAAATAGGTATGGCAAAGTTTGACCCAAAAGGGGTTAAAACTAAAGTCATGATAAACAATTGAAATATTACTCGAAATAGTAAAAATTAAGTTAAAACACACATTTGACTGGTCAAACACCGGATTTAGGGGTCAAAGACGGATCCCCATGGGTCTCTGAATACTTAGCCCACTGTGCATCTTTTTGAGAGCTTTCCGAATCAGGGTCGCTCGTGTAATTCTGATGCCCGTAGTCAAAGTCGTGGCGACACCAATATCTACAATTTCTTCCGTCCCTCGCACTTATGTTCCATCTCATGGTAGAGAAGTGTCAAATTAGTCGCATATGACAGTTCAGCTTCATTGGGATCATCCCCTCCTGCATCAAACTCCATATTTTTGAAGAAGTCGTTCGGCAGGGCCTCAGTGGTGTGCTCTTTAGTTGTTATCTTCATTCCTTTCATGCTATCAGGCTCTCCCAAAATACATCCGTAACTGCAATAATCTCTTTCCTTGTCGTATCCCTCATCCATAGCCACAAATCAATCAAAGAACTCATGTGCATAAGTAGCTTACTCGTGCAATGGGTAGGACTTTTCATTGACATATCTCTTATTCACATAGATGCCTCTTCATCTGGCCACCACTGAAAATCCTAGAGAAATGGCCAACAATCCTCCCGAGTATGCTTGATCTTATTACAGTACAAAAAAGAACCTTTGATTCCTCTTCAAATCAGTGTCAACATGTAAACCCAACAATTGTACAACACCTTTTCATTCCCACTCATGAAGTAGTTTGGCAACAACCTTCTCATTTACTGGGAGTCCGTGCATGATGTTAAGAGGATTTTCTATGGCGTTGAAGTATCTAATAACTATGCCCGTAACGCATTTCTAAATTACATATATTCTTATCATTTTGCCTCTTTCCCTGAGCAGGAACTTTCATGACGATGACAACTTGCTTGCTTCCAATTTGATCATCCTTAGTTTCAAGCACTAACCCCTTTGACTATCTGGACAAGTCCAATAGCGCAAGAAGTTTGGAGAACTGTGAAGACTCACGGAGATCCCCTAGCCATTAATCAAGATTCATGGAGATAGGAATACACGAATAGGAGAAAAATAAATAAGTCTCTCTCCCTCTCTCTCTACAAAGATATATTTCAGTCCTTAACAGAATCAAAAAATTCCCAACTATCAACTACAATCTTCTTTATATATTGTTGCACTACATCCCTATTCTGCCTATGCTAACATGGCACAGTTGATCCTTGACCTCACTAAGCTAGGCCCCGACTAACTACTTCACTTGGCATGTTTGTTGAGAATTGACCCACGTTTAGCTTCTCTTATCCCATTTGTTGACACATATTTTCATTAAGTTCCGCGCTTCATTGAATTTACACTTTAGCCCACTTGTGGTGTCAAAGGGTCGGGCCGAACGAGTTGGATGCGTCTTAGAGCGAGTTTGCAACCTGGCTGGGGGGGGGGGAAGTCTAGGTTTGTGGGGAGGAAATCTATTCGGATATGTCCCGGGCCCAAAACCCACAAGTTTAAGTATTAGGGAACGCGCGCGGGGGGTGGGGGGAGGGGGGGAATGAACATCTTTTTATGTACACATGTACTAACAATTTTTTGAACGGTTACCTAAATTACCCACAAATTGCATTTAAAAAAATGATAAGATGGTTAACTAACAAGATTTCTTTTTTAAAAGGCCGCATAAAGAGGGGCCCACATTGGCCAGGGTGGGGCCAAATCGGAGCAGATAAAAGGGGAGAGAGCTGGCCGAGCCGATTTAGCTGGAGGAGAAAGTGATCCAGAGCGGTTGGGGTCCTTTTTAGCCGGTTGGGGAGGGCCGGGTTAGGGGGAGATTGGGGCGGGCCGTCTTGTTTGCGCTATGGGTTGACACTATGATCCCCAATTACTTGTTACTGGAGTCTCTATATCAACAACCCAAAGCTGAAAATTCCAATTTGATCTAAACAACCTAAATTATAGAGAAGTAAAGTTTATAAATGTACATTCTCAAGACTCCTAAATCATTTTTAGCTATTTATTTTGGTGCTAGATGTAAATTCCCCTTAAAATGATGACCGTCAAAGCTCAACTATCACAACACATATTCATTAAGAGCCTTTTGTTCACGTCACTTGTTGACATTTCCGCACTAATCGACACACAATTTTGTTGAAGAATTCCCTTCGTAACAGTTCATTGGTTACACTCATTTACAAAATGAATCTGCATTTATTTAACAACTGACTGTGAGTCAACTATCTATTGCATGCATAGAAAAGACAATTACACTTCATTACACTATTTATTACGCCACTAATCAATTTGTTTGACCTTTGAACGCCTCTATCTTCTTCCACCGTCCTAAAAGTAAAAATAAATTTTTATACAATTTTTCCCTCGGTTACAAATTGAATACAATACCCTCAAGACCAAAGAGTCACTATTGAGATCATGTCTACCAATGCTGGTATAGCCAAGTTGCCACATGCATTTACCTCAAGATTTTACAAAAAATGAATATTTACATGTCCACCAATCTACTAAGTTCCGAGGAAGTGTACTTTCCTGAGCTCACCATTGTCGGACGACGGGTCCATTAACCTACGTGGTCGCTAATAGATTGTAAAAAAATACAATTGTGATTAATTTATCAACCACTCATTTTCTCAAAAGCACAATAAGATACAAATCGCTGAATTGTCTTTAGTGTCCGAATCCCTGGAAAAACAACAACAAAAGTAGTGTGAACGACGAGCAATATTCTGAAATCCTAAGAGTCTTCAAATACATGTTCGTGGTGCCTAAGGGAGTGGATATGCACTAATTGGACCAATCTGAAAAATGAGAATAAGTAAAAGAGAATTATGATAATTCTTCCGTTGATGATATATATACCATAATATCCTCAGGGTTAAAGAGTAATATTAACCATTAAGTAAAATAGATTTTTTTGACATATAGGCAAAAGACTTCATTTCCGCATTATTTCACTATTATTATTTATGATATTTTTATTTTTTTTTGACAGTATCTTATGCTTTTCTCTTAGAAATCACTAGTCAATATTAATTGAAATAATTATTGCAAAATTCGTTGTACATATGCGGGCTTATTTTAAATAAGGTATCAATCGAAAAAGAATTATAATAATAATGTGTAGAAGGTAAAATAATTTTTTAAAGAGACATTTGTAAGAACTGCTACTTACCTGTAAGGAAAAACATAAATTAAGCATGGCAAACAACGTGTGTGTCATCTTTTTATTAAATCATTCCAACATTGAGATGTATTATTTTTGAAAGGAATTATATATATATATATATTATATATCTTTTGTACAAATTCTTGACAATTTTTTACTACTTTACTTACATATGTATTTCAAAGGAAAAACTATTGTAACATTTGTAGTTTCTCATTTGTTACCGAAAATTTACCGGACTGCTAAGCACACTTATAGTTTGACGTTTGTTACTGAGAGTCATTGCATTTTAATTTGACACCTATAAACCTACTTGCATCTTATAACTTGCTACCAGTGACCACGAAACCCTTATGATGTTAACGTCATTTACATGCTTTCTTCGTCATGAAGTGAGCACTTTCTACTTATGTGAAGAACATCATTAGAACTACTATTTACCCTGTGTAGTTGTGTGTAGGGTCCAATTTACTGCTTAACGTTGCAGGATAATCGTAGTAAATGATAGCAATTCATAAATTATCGGTAAATTTTGAGGTCAAATTGAAGCTGCAACAGTATCTTTTCAATAACAAATTTCAAAATGTAGGTATGCTTAGTTATAGGTCTTTTATATCAAATGATAAACTGTGTGTAAGTTTACCGTAATTTGTATTTGGATTTTATACGGTTTCCCGAAAACTAAATAAAATTGTTTGTTGTTGATCAAATTCATCCAGATTAGTCCCTTTTGGATTTATTTGCAAATCGGTTATATTTTTCGTAGTGTTCTATCACATTGCTTGAAATGTCTACATCCGTATAAATTAATATTTGAACTTTGTAACCTGTACTATCAATAGAGTCAATCATGTATCAAAATTTTGATTTATTTCAAATAAGCACATTTCATTAACTTTACATCTATGTACTGAACGAAAGGATGAAATTTGTGAAATATCATTTTCGCCCTCAATCTCGGCCCTAAGGTTCTATAAAATAGCATAATTACTCAGATAGTACACCTCTTTCAATCTCTCCTCCATTTGTTCTCACTTTTTTCCTAAGTAATTGTTGATGTCGATAATCCCAAGTATAGGATATCGCTACAAGTAGTACCCGAGTAAGAACGGAGTCGATTTTCACAAGGATTGGGAAAGAGAAATAGCACTCTAGAGCCAACTAGTAAACTACTAAGCAACTAACTAAATTGAAAAAAAACAAGTTTCTCAAAGGCTTTAGAGCTAGCCAAGCTTTGAATCCACCACTCAAATGATGGAGCAAGAGTTGTTGATATTGCTAGAGCAAATAACTAAGAAAGAAAACAAACAACTACTAACACTATTACTAGTATGATTCAAACGAGTATGTCAATAAGAGAGTAAGTTGGGTCAATCGATTCCAATAGAGGCCTTGTGTGTGAGCATCAACACCCAAAGTTTATGTCAAAAGAAAGCATGGATTATATAGTAAGAGGATTTGTCTAGCTCTTGTATTCAAGAGTGAAATGCAAAATCGAGTTATATCAAGCATCTTTCATATGTAAACGAGAGCGTTTCCATATGAAAGATCAAGCCACAATTCGAATTTGATATTCAACACTTGAATACTACGAATTCGACATCCAACTTATAAGACTAGAAGAACAATTGAATTTCTCACACACAAGTCATCTATCTTCATCAATCAATCCAACTAGTAGCTTAGTTGTTCATATTCAAGAGCAAGACTATTCATGAAGATATTCATCGTATTCAAGCTCAAATACTCTTCAATTCAACCAAATAACACAAACTTGCTACCAAATGATGAACAAACTACTAGAATTTGATTCAACTACACTTTAATCAACCTAACCAGCAGCTAAACAACCAAAAATCAAAGCTAACTGCAGCTGAGTACTGCTGCTGCAATCACAGTCCAAGAACAGTGCAAAAACATAGCCAAAAACAGAGGAAAACAAACCCAGAAATCGACCTCTCTCTCCCTTGGTTGTTGCTGGCTCCGTAATAGCTCAGGACGAGCTCGGAATCACCAGAACGAACCCAGAAACCGGCAAGTGCCGAGAGAGAAGAGAGAGAGAGACAGAGCTTCGGCTAAGCTTGTGCGTGGGTCGTCGCCCTCTTCTTCTTCACGATCTTCAGCTTATATAGGCTTTGTGGGAAGGTTTCGTAGCCTCCAAGGATTGATCTGAGCCATCCAATTCATCCTAGAACTTCTTCTTTGTTGATTTGAAGAAGCTTCACGAACCCTAACTGATTTGGGGCTTTTCTCTTCACTTCGGTTTGGGCCAAATTGAGGGGTGCCCTAGAGAGGAGATGGGCTGGGGGATCAATTTGGTACCGGGTAGGCGTGATTTGGTTTTGATTTGGGTTGGTTTCGGGGCGGCTGAGGAAGCTTCGAAGAGCTTCCATGGAGGAAGCTATGTTCTTCGTCTCTGTGTAATGCGACGGGGAGAGAGAAACTTCCGTGTGAGAGGGTGAGCTGTTTAGCCGAAACTACACTCGGCTCCCCCTAGCTTGGTGAATTGTTTTAAAATACCCCTGCTTCCATTAAGTTCTTCTCTAATTTGCCCTCCACTTCAACCTTTGACTCTCATTTTGACCTCTTTTCTTCTAAATCTTCAATAACGACCCCGTATTCTTCTCTTGTCTTCTCAAATAGGTCTTCAAATCTTCACTTTAACTTGCAAATTAGTTGCTTTGTCTTCACTTTAGCCTCTTTATCACTTGACTTCTTCAAATTAAGCCTTCAAATTCCTTCTTCACTTCTCTTGGCCCCTACAAAGCCTCTCAATTCCTCATTTCAAGCTTTTCCAACTAGCCCCTTGCGTTAAAAATCACGTATTTGCCTACAAAATGAGAGAAAACAACCAAAACTACGAAAACAAGCATAAGTCTAGAAAGAGAGATAAAATAGCTAGATTACACATATTAGCAAGTTATGAAGAGTTCGTTAACATACTAAAGTATGCAATTTCAATTCATCAACAGTAATCCATACATTTACTCGTAACTAGTTACTTCGGTGTTATGATTTTCCATTAAATGGGGTCAATCAAGGCTCCATTATCGCTACAGGGGCCCTTTTTTTACATAAAATAAAATTAATCGACATGCAATTTCGTTGAAGTATTTCTTCCGTAATATCCACGAACCCGAACCATTCTAAAATTAATCGATGCTAAATTTTTTTTACACTTTTTCTCCTTAATCGGCCGATAGTTGCGCTCCTTTACTAAACGCATATTAACTCAAATGTCGACTGCCCGTCAACTATCTATCACCCATATTAAGAAAATACAACTGCACATACATCAAGTTTCGTGATCAAACATCATACTTGACATCTCAACACCTCAATCTTCCCCCACCATCCAAAAAGTAATTAAAAAATATTAATATCATTTTTGTCCTCTCGCCCCTAAGGTTTCATAAAATTGCATTATTAATCACATAACCGACATATCTCATATCTCATCCCTTTGTTATCCCTCTCTTCATAAGTAATACATACATTTATTCGTACCGAGTTACTACAGTGTTATGGTTTTTAATTAAATGGGGTCAATCAAGGCCCGATTATCGCTACAAGTGCTTTGTTTTTATTGAAGGAAATTAACCGACAATCAACTTTGTTGAAACATTTCTTTCATAATCTCCTCGAACCTAAATCATTCTAAAATTACTCGACACGCTACTTTTTTTAAACATTTCCCCCGTAATCGGCGGATAGTTACGCTCCTTCACTAAACGCATATCGAAAAGACAAATTCACTTCATTAGATCATATATCACAACCAAACATATTATTCGATATTTCAACATCTTATTTGACATTTTAGCGCCTCGATCTTCGTCCACCATCAAAAAGTAATTAAAAAAATCGAACATAATAATAACATTTTTGTCCTCGATCTCGATCCTAAGATTTTATAAAACGCATTATTACTCACATAACCCACATCTCTCAATTTCTCATCCCTTTGTTCTCTCTCTGTTCATAAGTAATACATAAATTTATTCGTAATGAGTTATTTCAGTGTTATGTTTTTTTATTGAATGGGGTCAATCAAGGCCCGATTATCGATACAGGTGCCTTTTTTTTTACAGAGAAAAAAGTTAACCGACACACAACTTTGTTGAAACATGTCATCTGTAATCTTCTTGTGTACAAGGAAATCCTCAAGATAGATCCAAGTGTACACCTCAAGTAAGGAATGAGATCAAGAATGAGGACACAGATGAGTGTAGGGTATGAGTAGGGAGAGAGTAAGCGATGGTAACTATCTGAGAGAGAGAGAGAAAGACAGCTTAATGACAGAAAGAAGGCTTGGTAGTAGAACTCAGAACCCTTGCAACGGATGGCTAACGCTCTTATATATAGTGGGGAAGTGACCGTTGTGGGGGGGTTAATGCACCATAAATGGCGGCTTAATGATAGACCCGTAACGGCACGTTCGACCGTATATATAGGGAACGTTACGCACTTGCCAGCATATACTGGAGACCGTTATGAGATCAACCGGGTTTATAGGACATGTCATTAAGTCTCTCAAATCAGTTAAAAAGGGTCGCGCGCGAGCTTGGTTGTCGCTCTCGCGCGACGGTCCTTACTCTAGCCTCCAAACCACAAGTCCCTACAAGTCCCGTGTGGTTAGCATCGCGGGTAGCCCTGTCTCGCAGCCCCCAGTGGATAGGTGTGAACGGTGATCTGGTGTATGCGGAGTACAGTCAGATGTGCTGGATGGGTCCTTACTCTAGTTCGATTAATTTTGGAATAGTTCGGGTCCGTTACCCAGTAACCCAAGCGTCATAGCCTTTAATAGGGGATGTCCGTTACCGAGTAACCCAAGCGTCATAGCCTTTGTTGATAGGGGATTACTTTCTGGAATGCATCATTGCCTAGGGCTTCTATAGCGTCATAGCCTTTAATAGGGGATGTCCGTTACCCAGTAACCCAAGCGTCGCCTGCATGCTTCTGCCATTTCTCAAGGAAAATCCCACTGGTCATTGATGTTTTTTGCCTGTTTTCGAGACGTTGTTGACTCAGCCGAGAATTGGAGAGTCACCCTCTCTAGGTCCTATATAAACTTCACTGTGGCTGGCCTTTCACTGTTCACCATTGTCACCCCTTTTTGATTTTATCAATGAGAGAGAGAGAATTGCCAGCAGCAGCAAGAAACGATTAGAAAATTTCTCCTTCTTCCTCTTGGATCCCAAATCAAGCTTGAATAATCATGCACCCTCCTCAGAGTTTTTTCTGTTCTTTACATGGCTCTTCACCACTTTACAACTCGTACTAGCGCTGGATTTCTACTTCTGTATGTGTTCACTGTTCTATAGAAATGGCTTCCAAGAAATTCATGAAGGAAGCCGTTGATTTTCCCAAGCTTTCCAAAGATCCGTGGTGTAAATTCTCTTATCAGAGTGGAGATGCCTTTTCCCTAGTCATGTTTGAGGAAGCTATCCTGGAAGGACTTCCGACGGAAGACACGTTGCAACTAGTTTTTGAACCATAAGTTGATCAGTGGGCTGTAACTTTCTTATGCACAATCAGCTTCCTGCCCCATGGGCTGCTCTCCCATTTGTTCTTCACATCAGCAACCTCTGTTGATTGAAGTTCACCTGGCATCTCACCATGTCAGGGGCATCAACAAGAGCTCTGTTTTAATCGAGGACGTCGACGATGACAACGAGTCAGTCGTAGTTATTTTTGTAGTTTACAAGTTCTATGTAGAAGTCTTGGATGTTCGTTGAGAAAGCTTTTGATGTATGGATTCTCTGTTTCCATGTTTTGCTTCTATAAAAGTTCCTTTTGTTTTCACTTTTGCTTCTCGAACATTGAGTTCTGTTGCGCGAATGTGATTGGTAAACTCATTCCTTGCAAATATCGCGTGTAGCTGCTATGTTAAATTTATGAGCAATGGTGCTATCAAAGAGATATGCTTAATTTTTGCTGCTGTCTAGACATATAGGCTTAGACTCGCATTTGGCTGCTATCTAAACAAATAGGCTTTGAATCGCATTTAGCTGCTATCTAAACAGATAGGCTTTAAATCGCATTTAGCTGCTATCTAAACAGATAGGCTCTAAATCTCATTCAGCTGCTATCTACATAGATAGGCTTTAAAATTGCATTTGGCTGCTATCTAAACAGATAGGCTTACACTTGCATATTTCTTCTGCCTAGACAGGTAGGCTTAAGATAGATGGTCATCTAGGCAGATATGCCCTACAATTCGCGTTTGATTATCCTACACAGGGGATTAGTTTGTGAGTTTTAGCAATTTTAACCATCATGTAAGGTATGACATAAAAAACAGTTGATAAAAGAGCTCTCATATGGGAGAGTTGTTATCATTGATTGGGTCCTCATATGGGAGGATATAGGAAGCATACAATGTAAACCAACAAGTAGAGTTAAGGATAGTACTTTTTGAGCCATCGCATGTTGATAGGAGTGGGAGTTGCAGCAGTCCCATGAAATCTTAGAATAGTGCAGTAGCCACTGTCAAAGACTTCCTTAACCTCAAAAGGTCCTTCCCAGTTAGCGACAAACTTGGGATGAGCTGCTTCGCGCATACAGTGGTCGGAGGCTCGCAGAACCAAATATCCTACTGCGAAGTCCCTGTGCTGGACAGTCTTATTGTAGGCCCACGAGATTCTCTCCTTGTATTTGGTACTTGTCTTTTTGGCCTGTTCGCGCTTCTCTTCGAGCAAGATGATCATGGTCGCGCTCATTTTCATACAAGGCACAGAAGGCCGACCTCGCATAGTTTATCCTGACCTCAGCAGGGACCACTGCTTCAGATCCACATCAAAGCAAAAATGGAGAAGTCCCTATAGGAGTCCTTGGTGATGTGCGTTACGCCCAAAGCGCCGTACCCAGAGAGTCTGTCCACCTTTTATGATCATCCTCGACCATCTTACTTAAGATTCTGAGCAGCGTCTTGTTTGTGGTTTCCGCTTGTCCATTTCCTTTCAGGTAGTAAGGCGTCGAGCACAACTGCCTTACATTGTACTCCATTAGTTTCGAAGCCATTTTTCGATTGAAAAATGGAGTTACATTGTCGGAAAGGATAGTTTTGGGAATTCCAAAGCGGTAGATAATGTTCTCCTGTATGAACTTGACCACAGCTGCTGCATTTGCCGTTTTGGAGCGGGACCGCCTCCACCCACTTTGTAAATTGCTCTGTTCTGGTGAGGATGAATTGGTTCCCACGCGACGAGGTTCGGATTGGACCAATGAAATCCAAGGACCAAGTGTGGAATGGCCAAGGAGTTCCTAACACATGCAAATCAACGGTCGGGGCGTGAACTAGTTTACCGTCGCACGACAATCAGCTTCCATGGTTGGGCAGAAGTAACCAACATTTAAGAGTTGTCTGCATAACTTCGCTCCCCCTTGGTGCTCCACTTGATGAGACATTTCCATGACCTCCTGCATTTCTTGACCGTATAGACACCTGAGCAAGTTCTCATTGTGACCTTTCCACCAGAGAAAATTTTCTTGCAAGACGTATCTGGATGCTTTCCTCTTAAGCTTATCAGCTTCCTTCCGGTCGCTCGGAACAATTCCGTCTTGCGGGTAATCGATTATAGGTCTTCGCCAATCCTCATCTTCAATAGCCACGACTTCCAGGGAATCTTTTATAAGCGCACACTTTTCACAGTTTCTTTGTATGACAGCAGCGAAATATGCCATCTGCGGCCAGTGGATTCCATATCTCTGTGCCTTTATGTAGATGGAGAACTCATTTTATCTGCAAGAATGCTGATGGTTTTTCTCCAAGACTGCTCGACCTTCCTCCTCCGTCACGCATCACATCAGAATTATCCCAGGTCCTTTGTAGTACAACAAGCTATCGTGTATGCAAAACCCTTTTGTGGAAACCCAGTTTTCCTTGCTTGTTCCTTCGGCCATTTCGCGCATGATGGGTTTTCTCCAATCCGCCTCCTCTTTATACTCGTCTTCGCACAAGTCTTTGACTAGGGATGGAGTTGTCTTAACCTCAATCTAGATTTTTGATGGGCATTTATCTGAGCTTATCTTCGACCCCAAGGTAGCCAATGCACCCGCGTGTCGATTATCAGATCTGGGAGTGTGCTCATACTTGATGAAATCAAATTTCTGAACTAGCTTCTGCACTATCAATCTATAGTTTAGCAAGTTGATCTCCTTCAATCCGTACTCTCCTGAAGCTTTCTTTACTATTAGCTTAGAATCTCCCATTACGATGAGATTCTGAACTTCCAAAGCCTTGGCTGCAAGTAACCCTACGATCAGACCTTCGTATTTTGCCACATTGTTGGTCACCTCAAAGTCTCGTTTGGTCGACATTTGAATGACCTCCTGATCAGGCTTAATCAACACGACTCCAATTCCAACCCCTGACCTTGTCGATGATCCGTCAAAGTGCAACTTCCAATACAGGTGGTTGATCGCGTATATCTCTGGCCCTTCAAGTTCCTCCTCCACTAATGGCTCACAATTCTCACCCGGGAACTGTGCCAACAAATCTGCCAGTGCTTGGGATTTGATGGCCTTTGGTCGCCCACAAGCTTTGTCGTACTGGGAAATGGTCATATACCATTTTGCCAGTCTCCTGCAAGGAAGCGAGTGCCCCAACAAATAACGTATAGGATCGTTCTTTGTGATGATGACAACTTCGTGGGATCCGAAATAGTGCTTTAACTTTTCAATAGTGAAATAAAGCGAGGCAGTGGCGTCCCATATCTGTTTACCTAGATTCCGCAGACTGGATCATACAAGAGATGTAGTACACGGGCCTTTCTTGTCCCTCAAACTTCTGAGCCAGCAACGCTCCAATGGATCTTTTTGTTGAAGTTAAGTATAGTAGTAGAGGCGATCCCAGTTGAGGTGCGATCATAACTCTTGTAGATGCTAAAAATTTCTTCAACTTTTCAAATGAAGCTTGATGCTCCTCCGTCCACAAGAACGTCACATTTTTCTTGAGCAAATTGCCGAAGCAAAATGTTAGTTCCGCAATAGCTGGTATGAATCTCCTTAGATACAACAATTTTCCCAAAAATGTCTTCAGTGTACTCTGAGATTGTGGCATAGGTAAATTGGTGATTGCCGAGATCTTCGCGGGATCGGGCTCAATCCCGTGCCGGTGAATTACACAACCCAAGAATTTTCCTGAAGTTACCCCAAACGCACACTTCACGAGGTTCATCTTTAGCTGAAAGACTCGACATCTTTCAAAGACTTTCCTCAAGTCTTTTCAATGGTCCTTCTTCTGCCTTGACTTGACCACCAAGTCGTCCACATAGAACTCAGCCTCCCGATGCATCATATCATGAAATAGCGCCATCATCGCACGTTGATAAGTAGCTCCTGAATTATTCAAACCAAAAGGAATAACCGTGTAGTTGAAGACCCCTACGAGTGTGATGAACGCCGTCTTTTTCGCATATTCTGGGTCCATTTTGATCTGATTATAGCCACTAAATCCGTCCATAAAGCTGAACATTTCATGACCTGCAGTAGAGTCGATCAGGAGATCTATGTTTGGCAATGGAAAATCGTCCTTTGGGCATAACTTGTTCAGATCTCTAAAGTCCACACAAACGCGAAGGCTTCCATTTTTTTTCAGAACAGGCACAATGTTGGCGAGCCAGGTGGGATGGTGGTTAGGCTCGATGAACTTGGCATTCAGCAACTTCACTATTTCCTCCTTTATCTTGACGTTGATCTCTGGATGAAAATTTCTCGCGCTTTGCTTTATTGGCTTCGACCCTGGAATTATATCCAGTTTATGCATGGTAACCGCCTGGTGCAGCCCTGGCATTTTGTCGTAGTCCCATGCAAATACATCTTTGTAGTCCTTTAGCAGATTGAGCAACTCTCGCTCCTCCTCATTGCTAAGCTATGCACTTAAGAAGACCCGCCACTTCTTTTCTTCAGTTGGGCACAATAATACCTCTTTCAATTCTTGCTTATGAGGCTTTGGGCGATCCTCCATGCATTCAGGAGCCTCCTTCAATTCTTCCAACAAATTCTTTCCCTTTTCTTCGACTGGAGCTTCTTTCAGCTCACAAATTTGCTCAGGGACACCCTCGATAGGACGGTTTGAAGATGACCCCGCGCACCTTCAAATGCGATAGCATTTTTTTCCATTGGAATAGAAGCTGCCTACTTGCTTGCCTTCTTTGTCATGCTCGACAACCCTCTTCAGGGTGTAGACGTTCTTCTTGTTGTAGGTTATTTTGGGTGCTTCCTCCCGCACATGATGCTTATCTTTCGGTTCTTCTCGCACCACCATTACCCCAACTGGTGACTAGTCTTTGAGGTCTTCCCATTTGGGTAAGGGAGTTGGCTGAAACGGAGCTGGAGTAGCTTCGTCTGCCATTTCCGTGAACCACACATCTTCAGACAAGTGCGCCTCCTCCAAGTTGAATGGATTCACCGAGGCGGGTATCGCGACCACTCTGTCTCTCCAAATGGCCTTCATCACTTGATGAGCTGTGGAAGGCACAGCATCAAAGCGGTGTATCCATGCTCGACCAATGATCATATGATAAGTGGTTTCGGCGTCGATTATATGGAACTTGGCCGAACATTTGATCTGACCAATCTGAATTCCTAGCCAAATCCATCCAACAGTCATTCTGGAGTCGCTCCCAAAACCCATCAACGATGATGGTCTCTTGACGATTTTGTTCTCTGGGATTCCAGCCAGCTCGAGAGTGCTGAGTGGAATATCATTCAACGCTGATCCCCCGTCGAAAAAAACTCGCTTGAACTCAATACCATTGATAGCAGCAGTCACATACAACGACCTCCGGTGGTTCGCGTCGGCCCTTCTATCCGACTCATCAAACGTCATCACTAGGCCACTTGTTCGCGTGGCCCTGATGAATTTGCCGTTTGAGACGACAAGCTCCTCTCCATAGTCTTCTTCCATTCTTAAAATGGCCTTTATCATCTCATTCCTGCAGTTGCTTGAGAAATTCATGTCATCAAAGAATTTCTCAAACTTGTTAGAATCTTTCATTCGCTCAGCGCAAATCTTCTATGTCCACACCATAGTCTTCATATTCGCAGACTTCAGCAATCACTGGGACTCTTGCATCCACGACTTCTTCAAGGTCCATGATCGAAATCATAACTATCTCCTTTCCCTTGGGCTCTTGTCGCGTATGGAACAGCAAAGGATTCCTGCGTACATCCTTAGCCGGTTCATCAACAAACAACTGTCCCTCCTTGATCTTTCTGTCCACCATCCATCTGAGCTTCTTGCATTCCTTCGTTGGTTGCATGACCTGCCCATGGCATTCGCACCATCTTGGATCTCGCAATTGGTCTCCAGAAGGTTTCTGCTCCAGTGCTGGTAAGATTCCATCTTTCCGCCACCTCTTACAAAGGTCTAATGCGTCTTCGATGGAGCAAGGAAGGGGTGGTGCCTCCCGAGGCGCGGGTCGGTGTTGCTTATGAGGGGACATCACCACATTTACTTCGACATCCCGTCCACGCTTATAGCTGAGTCTTTTAATCTTATACCCAGAGCTTGCTGGCGCGCGGTCATTAACATATCTATTCTTCATCTTTTACACCAGTGGCTCAATGTTCCTGGTGCAGTCAATCAACTTTGAAAAGGTAGGCATATTCAAGTTGATTAACATACCTTTGTATTCGTCGCCCATGCCTTGAAGGCATATCTCCACCAGGCGGCTCTCCAAGACCTCATCGATGCATTCCAAAGACTTGGCTCTAAACTTCTTGATGAAGGTGACTCCTTCTTCATCGTGTTTCGGGTGCATGCGGGAGGGATGGATGGTGGTGACCTTCTCCTCAAATTGGAAGAGTTTGGTGTAGAATTTCTTTACCATATCCTCCCATGTCTTGACAGATCCTACTACAAGGTTCATGTACCTTTTGTACGTGACAGTCCACAAAGATTTGAGGAATTCACGCATTAAAAATCTGGTATCAACTCCATTTTGGCCCATCAAGTTGACGAACCTCATCACACGCTCGTGTGCATTCCCGCCGGCTTCATCGAATTTTTCCATTTGGGTGCTTTGTATCCAGCAGGATTGGGCATCAGATATATGTCTCACGGAATGGGAGGTGCATTGTCGACTTTTGGGATGACAGTGTCCTCAAAAATCTGGTTAGCAATGATGCTGTCTAAGCGCTGTTCCAGAGCAGCGACGTTAGCAGGCGTACTTCCTCCTGGGGTCGACGACGGTGCTGCAGCAAGACCCAGAATATAGGGCATGTTGGGATCATAGGGGGGAGGAGGTATATAATTCCTATGGGCTCCATTTCCGTATAAAGGCAGCGCGAATATGGAGAGGGATTCCCAGCAGATATCAGGGATGAACCTGGTTGGGGTCTTTCTGCCTGGGGCACGGGACCATTGGGGAGAGACGATGTGAGTTCGGCGAGATAGGCGTGTGAGCCATAGAGGTTGTGGTCACCCCGGGTGGAGGCAGCTGGGTTGCAAGTGGTGGGGCTAAACCCCCCCGAGCAGTGTTCTGAACAAATCCTCCCAGAATCGCCATGATCTGGGGGATCTGGACGGACTGAGCTTGCATGGTCTTGGGCTGGCTTTGGATTGTGGCCTGTAGCGTCTCCAGAGAGGGATTGCTCACAGTAGCTGCCTGGGTTCTAGCATTTGTGTTGGTGTTGGGGATCTCATCTCTCGGGGTTTCTTCCCTCAAAGGAGATTGGTCACGTCACGAAGGTTACCCTCAAGAGACATGGCTTCTAAGTTGATTGGTTGAAGCTTTGAAGGTTGATGGGTTAATGTCGGGTTCACCAAATTGTGTACAAGAAAATCCTCAAGATATCGAGATCAAAGCGTACACCTCAAGTAGGGAATGAGATCAAGAATGAGGACACAGAGGAGTGTAGGGCATGAGTAGGGAAAGAGTAAGCGATGGTAACTATATGAGAGAGAGACAGCTCAATGACAGCAAGAAGGCTTGGAATTAGAACTCAGAACCCTTGCAATGGAGGGCTAACACTCCTATATATAGTGGGGAAGTGAATGTTGTGGGGGGTTAATGCATCATAAATGGCGGCTTAATGATAGACCCGTAACGGCACGTTCGACAGTATATATAAGGAACGTTATGCACCTGCCCGCATACATCGAAGACCGTTATGAGATCGATCAGGTTTATAGGACATGTCATTAAGTCTCTCAAATCAGTTACAAAAGGGTCGCACGCGAGCTTGATTGTCGCTCTCGCGCGACGGTTCTTACGCTAGCCTCCAAACCACAAGTCCCTACCAGTCCCGTGTGGTTAGCATCGCGGGTAAGCCCTGTCTCGCAGCCCCCAGTGAATAGGTGTGATCGGTGATCTGGTGTATGCAGAGCACAGTCAGATGTGCTGGATGGTTGCCACGTGGCTATGATCAGTCTGTCCGGAATGTACCATCTACACTCCTCGAACCCGAACTATTCCAAAAGTAATCGACGCGCAACTTTGTTGAAACATTTCTTCCGTAATCGGCCGAAAGTTACAATCTTTTACTAAACGCAACTGCATTAGCTCAACTGTCGATGGTCGGTCAACTATCTATCACTGGTATCGAAAATACATATGCGCTTCAATGCATCATGGTTCGCGACTGTGAACACAGAAATCCCCCAGAGAGATCCAAGTGTGAACCTCGATTACAGAATGAGAACACATAGAATTGTAAGGTGTGTGTAGGAAGAGGATAAGCACTGGTAACTGCTCGAGAGAGAGACAATAGGCTGAGAGAGAGTAGTTGCTTAGCGTTCCAAGGACTGAGTGATATCTCCTTTTTGTAATGGAAAGCTAACGATCCTATATATAGTGGGTAAGTGACCGTTGAGAGGGGTTAATGTACCATAACTGGCGGCTTAATGATAGAGCCCCCAACGGCACGTTCGACCATGTATATAGGAACCGTTACGTATCTGCCCGCAAGTATCGGAGACCATAATGAGATCAGCCGCATTTATGGGACACGTAATCCTAGAACCTCTCAGTCAGTTATCAGAGGTCGCGCGCGAGCTTGGTTGACGCCCACGCGCGACGGGCCTTACCCTAGCCTCCAAACCACTAAGTCCCTACAGGTCCCGTGTTGGTACGCGAGGGCCCTGTCTCGCAGCCCCCAAGTGGACAAGCATAGGTTGTTGTCCGGTGTGTATGGAGCACAGGTAGGTGTGCTGGATTGCAGCCACATGGCTATGATCTGCTTGTCTGGTAAGCTGTATCTACATTAGCCCCCTTTTGCGCGAATGTCACGTGCGCGTCCATTGTGCAGTCGCGCAAAATCAGCTGTGCGTGAGCCCCACACAGATCCTTTTGTATTTTGAACTAGGATCCCCGTAGCCCACAGTCATAGCCATGATTGCCTAGGGTTTGAAGAACGCCATTTTAGCCTCTGATGAAGCATGGCCACTATCGGGTTAATCAAACGTCACCCACTTTCACCTACTTTCGAGGCGAGGATAGTTGATAGGTCGTCAATTTTGTCGGATTCCGAAGCGTTGCTGACTCAGCAGCCGTCGGCAGGTCGTGACTCTTCATCTTGAAGGTTTATTTAAACCCTTTGCTCTCTTCAATTGGAACTTTTCCATTGCTGTGCTTCTGAGTTCGTATGCATCAGAGAGAAAATCCGTAGCAGAAAGCGGAAACCTTCGATCAAGTTTTTGATCAACTTCTTGACCTCTTTTCTAAGGCAATTCAGGCGCTCCATCAGGAACAAGGTAACTTGAGTTGAACTTGAATTTTTGAAATTGCAGTCCAATTCTACAGATACTCTTTTCCCCTTTTCTCTTCTGCATGTGAATCAATCATTGAAATCTGGTGTTTCCTTTCCTTGTGTAGCAATGTCCCCCAAGAAGGCATCTAGGGAGGTTAATGAAACGTCGGAACTCCGAAATGATTTATGGTATAAAGCCCCCTACATTGGAGGCGACAATTTTTACGTGGCCACTATTAAGGCCTCCACGCTTCAGGTCTCCCCATTAAGCGACACTCTACAGCTCGTACCTGAACCGGTGAGGTCTGACTGGGACCTGGCTAATACTGGGGATGTGCATCGTCTTGGTCTTGAGGCTGGTTTGTACGGCTTCACCGACATTCTTCAACATGCTTTCATGGAAGAACCTGACTGGATGGAGGAGTGGACAGAGTATATCCTTAGTAATTACGCAAACGAACTTAATCGTGCTAACATCTTTCATGATGTCCGTGCCACCAAAGGTCTCCATATTTGGACTGATAGTGCCATGCTGCAGACGTTGTTTTCTCGATATTCCAAAAAGACACATACTTTCCATTTTTCTGACTTTGAAGCCGCGCCTACCTTGGAAGACGTGGAAGTTTTGTTGTATCTTCCGGGCATGGGGAATGTCGATCCGTTGGCCCCTTTGACTGATCCGGACGAGCTCCAGCTTTTCGAGGACATGAAGGTCCTTATTGCTGACATGAGGAGAGCTGCCTCGAAATGGAAGCCAGGCGCGACAAAACCCTGTGAAACTTTCGTTCGCCCATCCTCCAGCTCAAAGAACAGCTGGTCGAAGTGGATAATGTATTTCTTTAAGGATTACGTCGAACCAGACGTGGCTCACGAGTGGCGAAACCAGAATCCAGAAGCCGTCATCGGTGTTAAAGAAAAAGGTTTCAATTTTACCTTTTGTGGCTATCTTTGTATGTGGTTGTCACGCTATCTACTAGATGGATTCCCTCGTGACTGCGTTTTTACGCATGTTCTCGCACTTGCTGTGAGGCTATCACTCTGACAGAAAATAGCCCTAGGACCCCTTGTCTTAGGCTCTTTGTATCATCGCCTTGACATGGCCGTGACGCATGCTGCGCAATCACAAGGCAGGGTTGACGTTAGCTGCTTTGTCAATACTGCGTTTTTGTCCATGTGGGACTTTGAGAGATGGCCCAGGTACGCCCCCATTCCTGTCGATGTGGAATTATGGAATACTCCTAACGCCAAAAGGGTTTTTCTCTGTCCCCGTGCATGGCGCTGGTACAACACAAAGGCCCCACGGCGCTCCTTTGCCTTGATATGCGATGACATCTATTGCTTCAATCCCAGACCTTATGTTGCCCAGCTGGAGGATGACAGCATAGATTTATGGGAGGATTTCTATCCTGAGGAAGACCTCGTACTTACTCCCGAGCATATAACCAAAAAAGATTGGGTCTTCAGCCGGTTTGTTAACTGAGTCCGAAGAGGATATATCCCCACTTTACCAGAGTATGTCCCTTACTCCGAAACCTTTAATGATTACAAGCGTATTACCGTCCCTTTTGATCCTGTAAACGTAAGTCCTCAATTCGGATGCGATGCTGTCGCACCTCCGCTGTGGCTTGACTCCATCTCCAGGAATTGTTACGATGGAATCATATATAGCAGGAGTACCAACTTTCTGCTTGCTGAGCTTCCTTTGATCCAACCCGCGCGTGGTAGGAAAGGCCAGAATACTCCTGGTTGGGTAAGTTTCTGGAATTTCCAGACCCACCGTCTTATCAATTTTGGAAACGATCCCGCTTATGCTCTTCCTAGCCCTAGCCAGACGCTGATGCTTTCATCCGACGAATATCCCTTCAAGATGTCCCGAAGTCGTGACAACTCCCGCTATGGCTACTACTCCTTATTAGCCAAGGATCGACATATGTGTGCTCAACTGATCCTTGATGAGAAGATTTACGTTGTTAGACGTAAATCTTTCATGGCCAGGGCCAAGTATGCGGACTCCTTTATTCAGGTATAATTGTGCCTCCTTTGTCTTATCTATATATAGTGCCTGTTCTAACTTGTCCCTCGGTTTTAGTGTTGTCTGAGGCGCTTTGGTTCTGGGGATCGTAGCGTAAGCTTCATCAATCGTATGCGCGAGGAGAAGGCAGTCTTGGGGAAGTATTCCTCACCTTACAGCCATATTGAACCGGTGATGCCCCTGACTCCCAAAGTCCAAAAGCTAATTTCCAACGCATTAGAGGCCTTTCTGACCTTAAATAGTGGAAGTTCTTCAGGGAAAAGATCCGGCGATGATCCTGAGACCAATGACGTGATCACTTAACAATCAAAACGTTCTCGAACTGAGGTGTCTAAACGGGCAGACTCAAGGCCAAGGTCCGATCTGGAGAGAGGTACTTGCTTCTTCTTATTGCCTCTATTTCCTACCCCTTTTTCTCTTTTTTTCGGCTGATTTTTTTTTTTATAATCCTTCGAGACCATGCTCCTATTTGCAGGGCGTAACTCTGATGATCGTTGCGAACTTATTGAGAAACAAGATGAAGACCAGCAAAGGCGGGAGGATGGTGGTACTCCCATTGCCCAGGCAACTCTCATTTCTTCAGATGAAGAAGATACTGGTCTTGACCTAAATGATAGGCTAGCCGTGCTTCCTGAGCGTGACATGGTGCCAAACGAGCGCGTTGTATCTGTCAGGGAGATTGCTTCTAGTGTTTCTTCTATTCATTCTGTGAAGGAAACTGTGTCTGCTGAGCACCATGTCCTTTCTGGGCCTGATGTTCCGAAGAGTGCCACCCCTTCAGGGTATTTTGACTCCGATCTAGATGCTCTCTTTTTTGCAAACCTTTTTGATGTGTGGGGTTTGTAGGCTATGGGCACAGTTGCGGCCGAGAGGGATTTCGTGATTCCCGAAGCGTACTTCTCACTCGAGGTTTGAGCAGATCAGAGATTATCTAAAGCAACAAGCTCTAGTTCGCAGGTTTTAGCACCCATCGCCCCTCTACAGTGAATCATAGAAGGGAGTGGTAAAGGCATTCCCCCCTCTCTCTTTGACACTTTATTTGTAGACCCATATTTTGCTGAGAATCTTCATGTTTACGTGCATAGGTATTGATCAAGGTTGCCTTGAATGGCTAATGAAAGTGCATGTATCCTTCCCGACTATATTTACTAGAGTGCTGGAACTGTCGCCGATAGAAAGAGGGATGCTTTTAAGGGAAATGACCGCTCTCGTGGGAAATATTTATGAGGCCACCCCCGCAGGCACCACAGTTTCCAGTGTTCAGGACTTTCTTGCAAGTACGCAAAGGCTTCAACAAACCGTTGCTGGGCGATTGGACTTGAACTTTCTCGTACAGAGGTTGGCCAGAATCAGGATCTCTGCCAATCTCTGATCGGAGCTTGCTGCTTATAGAGAGGAAACAACTGCTCTCAATGCGCGTAGGGAATCACTGGAATAAATGGCTTTCTTCGAAGATTGAAATATCAGTACTGCTATTTCATTTCTTCTTCTTCTTCTTCTTCTTCTTCTTCTTCTTCTTCTTCTTCTTCTTCTTCTTCTTCTTCTTCTTCTTCTTCTTCTTCTTCTTCTTCTTCTTCTTCTTCTTCTTCTTCTTCTTCTTCTTCTTCTTCTTCTTCTTCTTCTTCTTCTTCTTCTTCTTCTTCTTCTTCTTCTTCTTCTTCTTCTTCTTCTTCTTCTTCTTCTTCTTCTTCTTCTTTTATTTTTTTTGATGTATCCTTTGCGCACTTGTGGCTACACCTTGTATCATCTGTTTATGTATTTCACGGGCTGGCTCCGATTGTTTTTTGAAATGATGCCTTCATGCTTTTGATTGGTTCTTTTGCTTCTCTTTCGTGCCCACGAAGTCTCGTGTTTGCTCTTTTTGAATGATATCGCCGTCAGGCTTGGGCTTTGTAAGGCCCGCCACGTGGCTTCCGTGCGAGACATGCTTATGCACGCTTCTTTGTTGCCCCTTTTGCAGGCAGACTCACACGAGTTTTGCTATTTTTGTCAAAATATAGGCCTTGGTTGCATTTGGCCGTTATCAAAATAGGTTACTGCTACCGTATGAGGAAGGCTTTACATTTATGCTTGTTGCTACCATATGAGGTAGGCTTTGAGCTTATGTTCGACTGCTATCTAAGTAGATAGGCTTTTAAGCTTGCAATCCTGCAATCATAGGAGATAGGCTTACGTCTACAGTTGGCTGCTACCTAGGCAGATAGGCTTTTAAGTTTGCAATCCTCCTATCATATGAGATAGGTTTACGTTTACGTTCGGCTGCTATCTAGTCAGATAGGCTTTTAGATTTGCAATCCCGCTACCATATGAGATAGGCTTACGATTATGCTCGGTCTCTATCTATGCAGATAAGCTTTTATGCTGCTATCCTATGAGATAGGCTTACGCTTGAATGATAAAATGAGACTCGTAGCTGATAAAAGAGCTCTCATATGGGAGAGTTATTATCATTAGATGATCCCCATATGGGAGGATTTTAGAGAGATGTACAAAGTAAAGAGGGATAGCTAGGGATAATACTTTTTTAGCCAGCGCATGTTGATTGGCGTTGGAGTAGTGGCAGTCCCGTGACATCGTAAAATGTTGCAGTATCCGCTTTCAAATACCTCCTTTACCTCGAAAGGTCCCTCCCAGTTGGCGGCAAATTTGGGATGGGCAGATTCGCGCATGCAGTGGTCATAAGCTCGTAGGACTAGGTCTCCCACTGCAAAGTCTCTATGCTGGACCATCTTGTTGTAAGCACGCGAGATTCTCTCTTTGTACTTGGTGTTTGTTCTGCTGGCCTTTTCGCGCTTTTCTTCCAGTAAGATGAGGTCGTGGTCTCGCTCATTGTTGTACAAAGCGCTGAATGCCAATCTTGCCGAATTCACTTTTACTTCGGAAGGGACAACTGCTTCAACCCCGTAGCATAGTAAGAACGGGGATGTTCCCGTTGGGGTTCTAGGCGATGTGCGATACGCCCATAGGGCCATTCCCAACGAGTCTACCCACTTTTTGTGGTCATCGGTGACCACTTTACTCAATATGCGTAGTAATGTCTTGTTGGTGGCCTCCTCTTTTCCATTCCCTTTCGGATAGTAGGGAGTTGAGAATATCTGCCTTATATTGTATTCCACCATATTTTCGGCTACCTGTCGATTGACAAAAGGACTTACATTGTCAGACATAATGGTGTTAGGAATGCAAAAGCGATGGATGATGTTTTCTTGCATGAATTTAACCACCACCGCTGCATTCGCTGTTTTGAGCGAGATTGCTTCCACCCACTTTGTGAACTGCTCCGTTCCTGTGAGGATGTACTCGTTTCCTCTTGAAGGTGGCCGTATTGGTCCGATGAAGTCTAATGACCAAGTGTGGAACGGCCAAGGAGTCCCTAATGCGTGCAAATCAACAGCATGAGCATGTACAAGATTGCCATGGAATTGGCATTGCTGGCAGCTCCTGACTACCGCGCGGCAGTCAGCTTCCATTGTCGGCCATAAGTACCCAACTGTTTGCCTGCCCAGTTTTTCGCCCCCTTGATGCTCAACTTGGTGTTTCATGTCCATGACTTCTTGAGTCTCTTCTCCATGTAGACATTTGAGTAGGTTCTCATTATGCCCTCTTCGCCATAGCGAATTTTCCTGGAAGATATATCGAGCAACTTTCTTTCTGAGCTTGTCTGCCTCTTTTCTGCTGGTGGACAAGGTCCCATCTCGTAGGTAGTCAATTATTGGCGTTCGCCAATGCCCTTCTCTAATTGCGGAAAATTCCAGTGAGTCTTTGATCAATGCACACTTTTCGCAACTGTTCTGTATGATGGCCGCGAAGTATGACTTGTGCGGCCAGTGGATTCCATACCGTTGAGCTTTCCTATAGATAGAAATATCGTCGTCTACGCATGAATGTTGGTGGATTTTCTCCAATATTTCTCGTCCTTCTTTTTCCGTTACACATCGCATGAGGATGCACCCAAGGCCCTTGTGGTATAGCAAGCCATCATGTATGTGAAATCCTTCGAAAGAAACCCAAGTTTCTTTACTGGTTCCGTCAGCCATCGCAGGTAGAATGGGCTTTCTCCAATCTGTCTCGTCAGGAAACTCCTCCTCACATAACTCTTCTACCAAGGACGTTGCTGCTTTGACCTGAATTGATACCTGGGCTGGGCATTTGTCCGGGCTAATTTTTGACCCCAAGGTACCTAGTGCGTCGGCGTTGCGATTATCGGATCTGGGGGTTTGCTTGTATTTGACGGACTCGAACTTCTGGACCATCTTCTGCACTATTGACCGATATTTGAGCAAATAAATTTCCTTTAGAGCGTACTCTCCTGCAGCTTGCTTAAAGATTAGTTTCGAATCTCCCATGACGATAAGATTCTGGACCTCTAAGGCTTTGGCTGCAAGAAGCCCTGCAATCAGGGCCGCATACTCGGCCTCATTGTTGGTTATCGCGAAGTCTAGTTTTGTTGACATTTGGATGACTTCCTTTTCAGGCTTGATTAATACTATTCCAATTCCTCCCCCTGATCTTGTCGAAGACCCATCAAAGTGCAGCTTCCAATATTGATCGCTGATTGCATATATCTCCAGTCCTTCGGATTCCTCTGACACAGGCTCATGGTTTTTGTCTGGGAACTGTGCTAGCAGATCCGCCAATGCCTGGGACTTAATCGCCTTTGGTCGCATACAGGTTATGTCATACTGGGAAATAGTCATATACCATTTTGCAAGCCTCCCAGAGGGAGGTGGATGCCCCAGCAAATAACGTATGGGATCGTGCTTAGTTACCACAACCACTTTATGAGAAGCAAAATAATGCTTTAGCTTCTCAATGGAGAAAAACAAGGCCAAGCAGTGCCGTTCTATGTCTGTGTACCTGTACTCCGCAGATTGGATCATGCGCGAGATGTAGTACACTGGCCTTTCTTGTCCTTCGAACTCCTGGGCTAGTAACGCTCCAATGGACTTTTTGGTCGAAGTCAAGTACAGCAGTAGAGGTGACCCTAGCTGAGGTGCGATCATGACCCTCGAGGATATCAGTAGGCTTTTTAACTTCTCAAATGCGTCCTGATGATCCTCTGTCCATAGGAATGTCACATTCTTCTTGAGCAAGCTGCTGAAGCAAAAGGTCAACTCCGCAAGCCGGTATGAACCTTCGCAGATACGACAACTTACCAAAGAATGCTTTTAATTCAGTTTGAGACTGTGGTGTAGGCAAGCTTGTGATTGCTGAGATCTTGGCTGGATCAGGCTCAATCCCATGTCTGTGGATTACACAGCCTAGGAACTCGCTAGATGTTACTCCGAAGGCACACTTCATCGGATTCATTTTTAGCTGGAAATCGCGGCATCTGTCGAAGACCTTCCTCAAGTCCCTTAGGTGATCTTGCTTTCGCCTCGATTTGACCACCAAGTCGTCCACATAAAATTCAGCTTCAGCGTGCATCATATCGTGGAATAATGCCATCATCGCGCGTTGATACGTTGCCCCTGCGTTCTTTAGCCCAAATGGCATAACCGTGTAGTTGAAGACCCCTACGGGCGTGATGAACGCTCTTTTCTTCGCGTATTCAGGATCCATATTGATCTGGTTGTAGCCACTGAATCCATCCATGAAGCTGAACATTTCATGGCCGGCGGTGAATTTGATCAACAAGTCTATGTTCGGCAAAGGAAAATCCTCTTTTGGGCAGAAATTGTTCAAATCCCTGAAATCGACACATACGCGAAGGCTTCCATTCTTTTTCACTAAAGGGACTATATTTTCGAGCCACGTCGGATGGTGATTAGGCTCAATGAATTTTGCGTTCAACAACTTGACAATCTCTTCCTTGATTTTGATATTTATCTCGGGCCGAAAGTTTCTCGCACTTTGCTTGATTGGCTTTGACCCTGGAACAATATCCAGCCTATTCATGGTGATGACTTGATCTAGTCCAGGCATCTCGTCATAATCCCATGCGAACACATCCATGTATTCCTTAAATAGTTGGATAAGCTCGTGTTATTCCCCCTCATTGAGATCTGCACTCAAGAAGACCGGTCTCTTCTTTTCCTCGGTGGGACTCAAGAATATTTCCTGTAATTCTTGCTTTTGTGGCTTTGGGCGGTCTTCCATGCATTCAGGGGCCTCCTTGATTTCTCCTGATAATAAATGCTTGTATTTTTCTACCGTCAGCCCATAAACTTGTTCATGGGTACTTTCAACGGGGCAAGCCGAGGGTGACCCTGCGTATCTTCGGATGCGGTAGTGCCTCCTCTCATTGCGCTGCTCTTCACCGTCATGTTGTTCAGCTTTCTTTATACTTTATTGATGTCAGTTATTTCGGGAGCTTTTTCCTGTCCGGGCTGCTTCTCCACTGGCTACTTTCGCATCGTCATTATCCCGACTGTTGATTGGCCTCTCATGTTTCCCTCCTTGGGTAACAGGGTGATTCTGCATGCAAACCACGCTGCTTCGGGCAGGTGTGCTTCCTCAGGATCGAAGGTATTCACCAAGGCGGGTATGTCGACCACCTTGCCCTTCCATATAATTTTCATGACTTGGTGCGCTGTAGAAGGCACGACATCGAAGCGATGAATCCATGTTCGCCCAAGGATCATATGGTAAGTCGTGTCAGCATCGATGACGTGAAACTTGGTGGGACAGCTAATCTGCTGTATCTGGATTTTTAATCGAATCCAGCCGGCCATCATTCTAAAGTCATCCCCAAATCCTGCCAACAATGACGGCCTCCTTATAATTCTGTTTTGAGGGACTCCTGCTAGTTGCAAGGTTTTGAGTGAAACTACATTCACCGCAACTCCACCATCGATAAAGGCCCGTTTGAATTTGACATTTTTGATGGCCGTTACATACAGTGGTCTCTGGTGTTGGCCTTCGATATTCTTGTCCGAGTCGTCGAATGTCATGACCTGTTCTCCTGATTTTGCGGCCCCCATAACTTCCCAATCGGAGGCGACCGATTCTTCACCATGGTCTTTAGGAACTTTGAGGATTGCTTTTGTCATCTCGCGTCTGCAATTGTCTGAGAGTTTCATTCCGTGAAAGAGCCCAGCAAACTTGATATAATTTTTTATCCGCTTGATGGGCGAATCCTCCGTGTCCACGCCATGGTCTTCACCTCCTTGCATTTCCGCAATGTACAGGATTTCTCCTTCCGCGACCTCTTCAAGGTCTAAAATGGAAATCATTGCTATTTTCTTCCCTTTGAAACCTCTCTGCGCATGAGATGGCAGGGGACCGCTACGCACCTCTTTGGATGGCTCATTGGTGATTAGTTGCCCCTCCTCGATTTTCCTACTCAGCAGCCATCTGAGCTTTTTGCATTCTTTGGTAGGGTGCATGACCTATCCGTGGCACTCGCACCACCTGGGATCTCGCAGTTGCTCCCCTGTTGGCCTATGTTCTAGCATTGGCAAAATTCCGTCTTTTCGCCATCTCTTGCAAGGACTGATTGCCTCTTCAACCGAACATGGCAAATGTGGTACTTCCCGGGGCGTGGACCGCCGCTGTTTATTGGGGGATGATTAGCATGGACATTGTCATCTCGCATCCGCTTGTAGCCGAGTTTTCCCTCCTTGAAGCTGGGACTCGCCTTTGTATTCGTCGCGCATGCCCTGAAGGCGTATCTCCACCAGTTGACTTTCCAGGACATCATCCACACATTCCAAGGACTTGGCCCTGAATCTTTTGATGAATGCGACCCCCTCCTCGTCGCTTTTCTGGTACATGCGTGAGAGGTAGATAGTGGTGACCTTTTCTTCGACCTGAAAGAATTTGGTGTAGAACTTCTTTACCATGTCCTCCCACGTCTTGACGGATCCTGCCCCCAAGGTCTTATACCATTTGTACGTCACAGGCCCCATAGACTTGGGAAACTCACGCATCAATAACCTAGTGTCTACCCCGTGTGGGCCCATCATGTCAACGAATCGCATCACATGCTCGTGTGCGTTCCTGCCGACGTCATCAAATTTCTCCCACTTGGGTGCTTTTTATCCAGCAGGGTCGGGCATCACGTAGATGTCTCGTGGAATGGGAGGCGCGCTGTCAACATTTGGGATGATGGCCTCTGCGAAACTCTGGTGCGCTATGATGTTGTCTATACGTCGTTCTAAGGCCGCGAAGCCCGGAATGTATGGCATCGTTGGATCGTAGGGAGGTGGCGGTGGGAGTGCGTGGCTGCCTAGGTTCCCACCTGTGTGATAAGGCACCGCCCCCCATTTTCATCAGGGAGGAGCTCGTCGGGACGCTCGGAGCTTGTGGCCCAAAGCCACCGGAAAAAGAAGATTGTGCGAGACAGGGCCCTCGCGTACCAACACGGGACCTGTAGGGACTTAGTGGTTTGGAGGCTAGGGTAAGGACTGTCGCGCGTCGGCGAAAACCAAGCTCGCACGCGACCTCTGGTAACTGACTAAGAGGTTCTAGGATTACGTGTCCCATAAATGCGACTGATCTCATAACGGTCTCCGATACTTGCGGGCAGATACGTAACGGTTCCTATATACACGGTCGAACGTGTCGTTGGGGGCTCTATCATTAAGCCGCCATTTATGGTGCATTAACCCCCCTCAACGGTCACTTCCCCACTATATATAGGATCGTTAGATTTCCATTACAAAAAGGAGATATCACTCAGTCCTTGGAACGCTAAGCAACTACTCTCTCTCAGCCTACGGTCTCTCTCTCTCTCTCTCGAGCAGTTACCAGTGGTATTGAGAAGTCCCTCTTCCCCTGAGGTCTCCTCATGGGAGGAGGACCGATCACCATCACGGTCGTGTGCATTGAAGACATTATGGAAGGGTTGGAAAAGATTGAAGGTGCATGTTTCACGTCGGGTTCACCAAATTGTGAACACAGGAATCCCCCAGAGAGATCCAAGTGTGCACCTCGAGTAGAGAATGAGAACACAGAGAATTGTAAGGTGTGTGTAGGGAGAGGGTAAGCACTGGTAACTGCTCGAGAGAGAGATACCGTAGGCTGAGAGAGAGTAGTTGCTTAGCGTTCCAAGGACTGAGTGATATCTCCTTTTTGTAATGCAAAGCTAACGATCCTATATATAATAGGGAAGTGACCGTTGAGGGGGGTTAATACACCATAAATGGCGGCTTAATGATAGAGCCCCCAACGGCACGTTCGACCGTGTATATAGGAACCGTTACGTATCTGCCTGCAAGTATCGGAGACCGTTATGAAATCAGTCGCATTTATGGGACACGTAATCCTAGAACCTCTCAGTCAGTTACCAGAGGTCGCGTGCGAGCTTGGTTTTCGCCCACGCGCGACAGGCCTTACCCTAGCCTCCAAACCACTAAGTTCCTACAGGTCCCGTGGACAAGCATAGGTAGTTGTCCGGTGTTTATGGAACACACCTAGGTGTGCTGGATTGCTGCCACGTGGCTATTGAAATACCCCGTTTTGTGACTACGGGTATTTTGTGATATTATTACAAGTATTGGGAAGTTAAAGTAATTATAGAGAGTTAATTATAATGCTTTGAGAGTTTGGGGGGAACTTTGTGACTTTAATCAAAGGTTTTAGTGTCTTTTACTTGAGTTGGGGGAGGTGTTTGTCTTTTGGCAAAACTAAGGGGAAATAAGTGTCTTTTGACCTAAATTCCTTCCTACAATAAAAGTTTCCTAATCCAAGAGGGTTTCCTACTTATGAGGTTAATTTTAATTCTAACTCTCATAAAAACCCTCATTCTCCTATTTTTCCTAATCTCTCTCACTCTCCCTACTCTACCCGTCCCTCTCTCACTCTCTCTCTCCCTTGTGACCGACGGCAGCCACCCCACCGCCGCCGCCGCTCTCTCTCTCTTTTCCGGCAAGGTAACTCTCTCTCTCTCTCTCTCTCTCTCTCTCTCTCTCTCTCTCTCTCTCTCTCTCTTTTTCTCTTTTCTTTCTTTCTTCCTTCTTTTCTCTCTTTCTTTCTCCCTATCCCCGTCCGCCTCTCTCTCCGTCCGCCTCCATGGGCGGCGGGTTGAGCGGGTTGGGTTGTTTCGTTTCTTTTTCTCTTTTCTCTTGTTGATCTCTTGATCTTGTGATCACTTGTTCATGATTCATGTATGTTGCATGCAATCTCTAAATTTCAGTTTGTTATTGTTAGGATCATTGTTCATGGATTTGTAAGATTTATTATCAAGTTTTAGGGTTTATCATGTTCGTGAGTGTTGGGAAGAAACCCTAGTTTGAAAGGGAAGTTTGATTGAATGATTTGGGAGTTTGAATGATCATATTAGGTGGATAACAATCTGATTTGAATGTGGGAATCATGTTATATTAGGTTTAGTATGATTATAGGATGAATTAGATGCTTGGGGGAAAAGTTTCATGAAGATTGACAATTCCCGTATGGATATTTTGAATGAAGTTGGAAACTTGAAACTAGTGTAACTTTTGATTCAGGAATCGAAATTAAGATCCGTTTGAGGCTAAACTTATTATTTCGAACGTTTTGAATCCAACGGAACTGTTTCTAGACCATGATCTGTTTGGGAAACTGGAGTAATAGAATTGGTGGAGTTATGATGGATTATGTATACTTTAGGATAAGGGATTTTGAAGCAAAGCTTTAAGCTTATTTTGGAGCATGAATTGAATGGGATGTTGGGGAAGTGTTAGAACCCTAAACCATGGACTATCATATGCATGTAATTAGTATAGCAAGTATATTGCTAGAATATTGGTTTGATTAGCATATTGTTATGTGTAGGTAACGAGTTCGTCGACGACGAGTACGTAGAGTACGTTGATTGATTGCTATTGTTGGAATTTGCTTTGAGGTAAGTAAATGTGCCAAGCCTAGTGTGCTTATCTCTTTCGTGTCAAAACGAATTCTTGTATTTCTTTACGTCTCAAAATGTGTTTATGTGACGTGACATGCAATATGTGATTTCTACTTGATAAATGCTTTTCTTGGAAATATCATCATGATAATGATAATGCATTAATACGTAGAGTGGAATAGTTGTGCGGGGACATTTATTATTATTGTGGTATGGTTACCATTGGCATTGGACGGTTGGATCTCGGTCTTCCGTTTCAATTTATTTTTATTTTAATCCGGTTGCAAGTCCCCGGATAGCTCCCTGTACTCACTCCTCTGGACGCTAGATTCTTTGGGGGGTGTCGACACTTAAGGTCTTGGATGCTTGCGAGATGGTTTGGTTTCCCCCGTCACAACGAATTAATAATGGATTTTTGGTTTTTGTTAACGGAACGAAGTTAACACTGGATTTGGTTTTTCCTAATAATATGGAAATTGATTTGGAAATATATTATGGAATTGGGAACTCTTATGTTTTGAAACAAGAGTCACTTTATTACCGCTGTGTTTGCGAAAATCTCTTACTTACAAATGAGTCTTGTTTTATGACTATCCATCATCGTTTTACATGTTTGGATGTTTGCTTACCAGTATTTCAATGCTGATTTTGTACTGTGGTGTTTCTTTTTCATTCCGCACCACAGGTTTAGAAGAAGGTTCTCGGGCATAGAAGGGGACGCGCACCACATGGATTATTAATAGTAGTATTACATTTCAAATTTGAACTCTTTAGTAGTTTAAACGCTTTAGTTGTTTTTGCCGGTTTGTGGCTAGGACGAAGGTTTATGATAATACATTATTTTAATTGGATTTAATTTATTATTGTGGATGTGTGTGCTTGTGAACCATGTTATAAAATCTCCTTGTATCCGGGCTCCTCTCGGGTACGGAGTGACATCCCCGGGTCTCCGGCTTGGGCCATTTGGGGGTGTTACAGGTGGTATCAGAGCCGGCATTCTAAAAAGAAATCTGAAACTTGTTAGGGCAACTAAAATGAATATAGGAGAAAAATAACTTAAAAATTTGACAAGCCGTGGGAATTTGGGTAGTATGGATAGGATTGTTATGTATAAGTGTTTAGAAAATAGGATAGAAAGCAAGTGTCCCATCCACCCATTCGAATTTTTTGGAGTATTCCAATTGGATTCTAAGTTAGCCTACTTTAAGAGACTATGTTGGGAGAATTCGTCAAAAGTATTGGAACCATCGATTTGGAGTATTGGAAATAATTATTGGTCTGCGAAGAGTAGTTATTTGGATTACGGTTTATGCCTTTAAATTAGAGATTTATTAAGTTGTTTCCTCTTGTAGATGGCTAGAACTAAGCATACAGCAAGGAAGCGTGTGTTGCCAGTAGAGAAGCACCCTGTTGTGACACGTTGGGTCGAAGGTGAAGATTTTCCTGATTTTCGTGACCGCGTGGTTCAATATTGTGAAGATAGATTCCGAGCCTTAGAATTCCCTCGATATAGAAATCCAGCTTTTCAGGCTTACTGTATGGTGAAGGCATTACCTATGAAACCGATGTTTGGGGATATTATTACAAAATATAGCAACATCATGGGCAGGATGAATCGTTTGAATGATAGGGATTATCGTTGCCAAGGTGAATGGACGGTAAGTGCAGATTTTATATGCAAGTTATTGATGGAGACTTACCTTAAGTGGCAAAGTTATACAGTTATTGAGATAAAGTCCAGTGATGAAGAAGACGTGATCTACATAAGCTCTAGTGATGAGAAAGAAGTGATTATTATAGATTCTAGTGACGATGAAGAAGTTGAAGAAGATCCAATGGAAGACGTCGATGAATACCCCGAGATTGAAGAAGACCCCATGGAATATGAAGAAAGTGAAGAAGACCCTAGTGAAGATGAAGAGCACGAGTATGATTCCGATGAAGAGGAAGAGATGGACGAAAGCGATGAGGACGACGATTAAGCTCGTTAGAGTTCTTTAGATATCTTAGACTAGATGCTTTAAGTTTTATTTATTGGTTTGAATAAGGCTCCATAGCCAAGCAACATTTGAAGTTTTAGAACGATTCTTGAATAGTCACTTTTGGGCTAGAGTTAAATTCTTAGCGTCTTGCTTTGGGATGAATAATGTTTTGTTTTGAAGACCCGATTTGGGAAGTTTTATAAACTTAGTTTTCTGAATTTTGGAGTATGATTGGATGAATTAAGGTTGTGTTATGCTTGCAATCATTAATTATGGGCTTAGAAAGTGTTCATGGAGTTAGAACGCAAAAGCTTTGATTTTTGGTGCTGTTGAATCTGCGCAGCAGTGAGTTTTCGATGTAGCAGACGTATTTAACTTTGGAGTTATTTTTCCCTGAATTTTTCCCAGAAAGTAGACATACCCAGGTATCTCCCATAAAAATTTCAACCCCATACGAGTTCTGGAGAATTTGCTACGAATTTCCAAAGTTGACGGTTCAGTAGCAGAATTGCAAAGTGACTAGCTGTAGCATCTTTGATTGATACCTATCTTCGAGATCTTGTTTCGACCCCAAATTTTTATGGCGACTACTAGACACGTTTGGCTAACTCCCAGAGAAAGCCTAGCTCATTTTGAGAATTTTAAGGTCAATTTAAGTCTTTTCAAAGTCGATGTTTCTGTTCTGGTGGGCTGTGACAGCAGCTGTAGAGTTTCCTTTATATCTTGAGTTCTACAATTGATTTTGAGTTGATTCTTCTTGACTATGAAAGTAGACTCAGAGAGGGTGTTGCACACCAAAATTTGCAATTTTTTCTTGATCGATTGATCCTTTTTCCAATTTTGGAAGTAGATGAAAAGTTGAGACGTGATCAGTCTATGTTGAAATACATGAGTAATTGAGTTAAATGATGGTCAATGTGTGACACTACTTGCTTAATTGTGCACTACATGCCGTATATGCGTGATTGTTTGTACTTCTTGGTACTTTATAAGTAATACAATAGGCTATAGTGTAGGGATTATGACTGATAGACCACATCAATACTACACCAGGAGAAATCGCCAAGTACCAATGGCCGCACCCAACAACAACAACAACAACAACATGGAGCAGTTCTTCGCACAGTTTGCTCAGATGGCGCAGAACGCAAACCAAGGAGAGCAGAATAACGCAAACTGGGCAAAGAAAGTGGCAGATATGAAGCCAGGGAACTTCATAGGCAATGAGGACCCTGTTGAGCTCGAGAATTGGATCGATGAGATGGATAAGATCCTTGAGCTAGTTGAGTGTCCCGAAGACCGCAAGGTGGTTTGCGCGGCATTTTACTTGAAGAACGAAGCTAATACATGGTGGAGGAGTACGCGCCAGAACTTTTTGGCGCAACCCAATTTCAATTGGGAGGCTCTTCAAACCGCACTTCGCACTCGCTTTTACCCGGACCATGTCCAGGATCAAAAGTACTTAGACTTCGTGAATCTGACACAAGGAAACGGTTCCGTGACCGAGTACTTCAAGAAATTCATGGAATTATCCCGATTCGCAGGTCAGCTGATGCCTGATGAAGCGACTAAAGTCAGGAAGTTCATGTCTGGTCTCGAACTTCATCTGCAGAAAGACTTGATGTGCAGGACGTACGATACTCTCCAGGAAGCTTACGATAGGGCGGCAGCCGTTTGGCGTATTCAAGAGGCACAAGATGAGAAGCGTGGGAAACGCAAGGTTGAGAACGCCGTGGGCTATGGAAACAATCAGAGTAGGACTAACCAAGGTAGTCAGGACAAAAGGTTTAAGCCTAACCACGGAGGAAGTAACCAAGGACAGTATCGTGGTAACAAGCAGAATAATGGAGATGAGCAATCTCGCCGTTATATCTGCAAGAAGTGCCAACAGAATCATCCAGGAAAGGACTGCCAAGGAAACCTTGTGAACTGCCACAACTGCGGCAGGAAAGGTCATCGTGCTTTTGAGTGCCGATTGAAACCAAATGGAAACCAATTAGGGAACCAAGGAGGCATCTTAGTATTTATTAGGTGCGCCCCAAGGCCAAAGAGGAGATTACTGGCGCCGACACCATCTTAGAATGAGACTCTAGGTTTAGATTACCTTTAGTGCACCGGTACTGTTTGTGAAGAAGAAAGACGGAAGCTTGAGATTGTGCATTGACTATAGGGAGTTGAATAGCGCAACAATTAAGAACAAATACCCTTTACCCCGAATTGACGATTTGTTTGATAAATTACAAGGGGCGAGTGTTTTCTCAAAGATAGACTTGAGATCAGGGTATCACCAGCTTCGAGTAGCCGAGAAGGACATACCGAAGACAGCCTTTAGGACGAGGTATGGACACTACGAGTTTACCGTTATGCCTTTTGGTCTAACCAATGCTCCAGCAGTATTTATGGATCTAATGAATCGTGTTATGAGAACGTTTCTAGATCGTTTCGTGGTCGTCTTTATTGATGACATCCTTGTTTATTCAAAGAGCGAGGAAGAACACGAAGAACACCTCAAAGAAGTGTTAGAAACTTTGAGACATGAGAAGTTATATGCTAAACTCTCGAAGTGTGAATTTTGGCTAAAACATGTTCCATTTTTGGGTCACATAATTTCCAAGGAAGGAATATCCGTGGATCCAGGAAAGATATCAGCAGTTAAAGATTGGCCTACTCCGAAGAATGTGTCCGAAGTAAGAAGTTTTCTCGGATTAGCAGGATATTACAGGCGTTTCGTGAAAGATTTCTCGAAGATCGCTAGACCGCTTACTACACTAACCAAGAAGACGGTAAGGTATAGGTGGAGCGAAGATTGTGAAGAAGCATTCCAGACATTGAAGGAAAAGTTAACGACCGCACCTGTCTTAGCTTTACCCAATGATTCTGGCGAATTTGATGTTTACAGTGATGCATCGAAGAAGGGCTTAGGATGCGTGCTCATGCAAGAAAGAAGAGTTATTGCTTATGCTTCAAGACAGCTGAAAACTCATGAAGAGAACTATGCTACGCATGACTTAGAGCTTGCAGCTATAGTATTTGCATTGAAGATATGGAGACATCACTTGTATGGATCTGTGTGTAGATTGTATACGGATCATAGCAGTCTCAAATACATTTTCACGCAGAAAGAACTAAACAACAGGCAAAGACGTTGGTTAGAAGTCATAAAGGATTATGATTTGCGTATCCAATACCATGAAGGGAAGGCAAACGTAGTAGCTGATGCATTAAGCCGAAAGTCGAGCCATACTTTGGATACTATGCTAGTTTTACCAGATCGGCTATGCCGAGAGTTCCGAAAACTTGGAGTTGAAGTAGTGAAACAAGGAGAAGTAAAAAATATTCTTGGGAATATGACAGTTGTGCCAGATGTCTTAGAAGAGATAAGGAGTAACCAGCCAGGAGATGTGAAGCTGGAAAGGATAAAGAAGAAGATTGCAGAAGGCCAAGCAAAAGATTTCAAGATCTATGAAGATGGAAGTATCCGTTACAAAGGAAGATGGTGTGTACCACATAAGTGTACGGAAACTAAGGAGAAGTTGATGCGAGAAGCGCACAACACACCCTACTCAGTACATCCAGGAGGTGACAAACTTTATAAGGACATGAAGAAGGTGTTTTGGTGGCCTAACATGAAGAAAGAAGTGGCATAATTTGTGGCAAAATGTCTAACTTGTCAAAAGGTGAAGTTTGAACATAAAAGAATGGGAGGATTAGTACAACCATTAGATGTCCCAGTTTGGAAGTGGGATTCTATTTCGATGGATTTCGTGACTGCGTTACCGACATCAAAGAATGGACTGAATCAGATATGGGTCGTAGTTGACAGATTGACCAAGACAGCAAGGTTTATTCCGATGAAAGACACATGGAATATGGAACAAAGAGCTGATGCGTATATGAAGAACATTGTAAGGTATCATGGAGTACCAAGCTCTATAGTTTCCGACAGAGATCCCAATTTTCTTTCTCACTTCTGGAAAGCACTTCAGGAGGCACTAGGAACTCAGTTGAAGTTTAGCACGGCATTTCACCCGGCTACAGATGGACAAACCGAAAGAACAATACAAACGTTGGAAGATATGCTAAGATCGTGTGTTATGGATTTTCAAGGTTCATGGTTGATAGATTACCTTTGATAGAGTTCTCCTACAATAACAGTTATCATGCCAGTATTGGAATGGCACCACATGAAGCGTTGTATGGAAGGAAGTGTAGAACACCGTTGTGTTGGAACGACATAAGTGAAACGATAGTAATTGGTCCACAACTTATTGAAGAGATGACAGATCAAGTGAGACTTATACAGCAGCGAATGAAGGCAGCGCAGGATAGACAGAAATCTTACGCTGATCAGAAAAGAAGACCGTTGGAATTTCAAGTTGGAGAAAAAGCATTTCTTAAAGTATCACCAACTAAAGGAGTCATGAGGTTCAATCAGAAAGGGAAGTTGAGCCCGAAATTCATAGGACCATATGATGTTATAGAAAAGATTGGAGAAGTGGCTTATCGATTGGATTTACCATCGAATTTAGGTCGTGTTCATAACGTATTTCACGTATCACAGCTGAAGAAGTATATGCCTGATGCATCTCACGTATTAGATCCCGAACCAGTAGAACTGGACCCGTCTTTGAGTTATGAAGAACAACCTGTCAAGATTTTAGACACCAAGACAAGGAACACCCGTAATAAGAGTGTCAAGATTGTAAAATTCTTATGGACTAACCACCTCACTGAAGAGGCAACTTGGGAAGCGGAAGATGATATGAGGAAGAAGTACCTCGTCAAACAGTTAATTGTCTAAGGGGTACCTTGAGTTCTGAGGTACCTTGAGTTACGAGGACGTCACTCCTCTAAGGGGGAGAGGATGTAATCCTTCGTTTTCTTTAATACAATACTACTTTTAGTATATTACATATCATTCATGACCTTAGGTTGCATTTAGTAGTCGTACTAGTAAGGGAAGGTGTATACCTTTGTGTGGTTAAAGTTTTGGTTTAAACTTCAAGGATAGTTTCTCTTTAAGGAGGGAGGTTTTTGTTTAAACTTCGAGGACGAAGTTCTCTTTAAGGAGGGAAGGATGAAATACCCCGTTTTGTGACTACGGGTATTTTGTGATATTATTACAAGTATTGGGAAGTTAAAGTAATTATAGAGAGTTAATTATAATGCTTTGAGAATTTGGGGGGAACTTTGTGACTTTAATCAAAGGTTTTAGTGTCTTTTACTTGAGTTGGGGGAGGTGTTTGTCTTTTGGCAAAACTAAGGGGAAATAAGTGTCTTTTGACCTAAATTTCTTCCTACAATAAAAGTTTCCTAATCCAAGAGGGTTTCCTACTTATGAGGTTAATTTTAATTCTAACTCTCATAAAAACCCTCATTCTCCTATTTTTCCTAATCTCTCTCACTCTCCCTACTCTACCCGTCCCTCTCTCACTCTCTCTCTCCCTTGTGACCGACGGCAGCCACCCCACCGCCGCCGCCGCTCTCTCTCTCTTTTCCGGCAAGGTAACTCTCTCTCTCTCTCTCTCTCTCTATCTCTCTTTTTCTCTTTTCTTTCTTTCTTCCTTCTTTTCTCTCTTTCTTTCTCCCTATCCCCGTCCGCCTCTCTCTCCGTCCGCCTCCATGGGCGGCGGGTTGAGCGGGTTGGGTTGTTTCGTTTCTTTTTCTCTTTCTCTTGTTGATCTCTTGATCTTGTGATCACTTGTTCATGATTCATGTATGTTGCATGCAATCTCTAAATTTCAGTTTGTTATTGTTAGGATCATTTTTCATGGATTTGTAAGATTTATTATCAAGTTTTAGGGTTTATCATGTTCGTGAGTGTTGGGAAGAAACCCTAGTTTGAAAGGGAAGTTTGATTGAATGATTTGGGAGTTTGAATGATCATATTAGGTGGATAACAATCTGATTTGAATGTGGGAATCATGTTATATTAGGTTTAGTATGATTATAGGATGAATTAGATGCTTGGGGGAAAAGTTTCATGAAGATTGACAATTCCCGTATGGATATTTTGAATGAAGTTGGAAAATTGAAACTAGTGTAACTTTTGATTCAGGAATCGAAATTAAGATCCGTTTGAGGCTAAACTTATTATTTCGAACGTTTTGAATCCAACGGAACTGTTTCTAGACCATGATCTGTTTGGGAAACTGGAGTAATAGAATTGGTGGAGTTATGATGGATTATGTATACTTTAGGATAAGGGATTTTGAAGCAAAGCTTTAAGCTTATTTTGGAGCATGAATTGAATGGGATGTTGGGGAAGTGTTAGAACCCTAAACCATGGACTATCATATGCATGTAATTAGTATAGCAAGTATATTGCTAGAATATTGGTTTGATTAGCATATTGTTATGTGTAGGTAACGAGTTCGTCGACGACGAGTACGTAGAGTACGTTGATTGATTGCTATTGTTGGAATTTGCTTTGAGGTAAGTAAATGTGCCAAGCCTAGTGTGCTTATCTCTTTCGTGTCAAAACGAATTCTTGTATTTCTTTACGTCTCAAAATGTGTTTATGTGACGTGACATGCAATATGTGATTTCTACTTGATAAATGCTTTTCTTGGAAATATCATCATGATAATGATAATGCATTAATACGTAAAGTGGAATAGTTGTGCGGGGACATTTATTATTATTGTGGTATGGTTACCATTGGCATTGGACGGTTGGATCTCGGTCTTCCGTTTCAATTTATTTTTATTTTAATCCGGTTGCAAGTCCCCGGATAGCTCCCTGTACTCACTCCTCTGGACGCTAGATTCTTTGGGGGGTGTCGACACTTAAGGTCTTGGATGCTTGCGAGATGGTTTGGTTTCCCCCGTCACAACGAATTAATAATGGATTTTTGGTTTTTGTTAACGGAACGAAGTTAACACTGGATTTGGTTTTTCCTAATAATATGGAAATTGATTTGGAAATATATTATGGAATTGGGAACTCTTATGTTTTGAAACAAGAGTCACTTTATTACCGCTGTGTTTGCGAAAAACTCTTACTTACAAATGAGTCTTGTTTTATAACTATCCATCATCGTTTTACATGTTTGGATGTTTGCTTACCAGTATTTCAATGCTGATTTTGTACTGTGGTGTTTCTTTTTCATTCCGCACCACAGGTTTAGAAGAAGGTTCTCGGGCATAGAAGGGGACGCGCACCACATGGATTATTAATAGTAGTATTACATTTCAAATTTGAACTCTTTAGTAGTTTAAACGCTTTAGTTGTTTTTGCCGGTTTGTGGCTAGGACGAAGGTTTATGATAATACATTATTTTAATTGGATTTAATTTATTATTGTGGATGTGTGTGCTTGTGAACCATGTTATAAAATCTCCTTGTATCCGGGCTCCTCTCGGGTACGGAGTGACATCCCCGGGTCTCCGGCTTGGGCCATTTGGGGGTGTTACAGCTATGGTCTGCTTGTCTGGTAAGCTGTATCTACAGCGACCAAACATCTTATTTGACATTTCAATGCCTCGATATTCGCCCACCATCTAAAAAGTAATTAAAAAATTCAAACATATTAACATAATTTTTTTCCCTCAATCTGGCCCCTAAGATTTTATAAAATCGCAATATTACTCACATAAACCACATCTCTCAATCTCTCATCCCTTTGTTCTCCCTCTGTAATCTATTCATTTATTCGTAACTACTTCAGTGTTATAGGTTTTTCATTAAATGTGGTCAATCAAGGCCCGATTATCGATATAAGTGCCTTTTTTTACAGAGAAAAAATTAACTGGCACGCAACATTTTTGAAACATTTCATCCGTAATCTCCTAGAACCTGAACCATTCCAAAATTAGTCGACGCGCAACTCTGTTGAAAGATTTCCTCCGTAATAGGCCGACAGTTACACTCTTTTACAAAACGCATCTGCCTTAGCTCAACTGTCGATGTTCGGTCAACTATCTATCACTCGTATTGAAAATCTAAATGCACTTCATTAAATCATGTTACGCGACCAAACATCTTATTTTACATCTCAACGCCTCAATATTCGCCCACCATCCAAAAAGTAACTAAAAAATTCAGACATGTTAACATTATTTTTTTCCTCAATCTGACCCCTAAGGTTTATAAAATCGCAATATTACTCACATAAACCACATCTCTCAATCTCTCATCTCTTTGTTCTCCCTCTGTAATTCATACATTTATTCGTAACTAGTTACTTCAATGTTATAGGTTTTTCATTAAATGGGGTCAATCAAGGCCCGATTATCGCTACAGGAACCTTTTTTTTATAGAAAAAAATAACCGACACACAAATGTCTTGAAACATTTCCTCTGACACGCAACTTTGTTGAATTACCGACACGCAACTTTGTTGAAACATTTATTTTAATCGGCCGATAGTTACGCCCTTTTACTAAACGCATTTGCCTTAACTGGTCAACTATCTATCACCCGTACCGAAAAGACAAACGCACTTTCATTACATCATATTCCGCGACCAAACATCTTATGCAATTTCAACGCCTCGATCTTCGTCCACCGTCAAGAAGTAATTTAAAAAATTCGGATATATTTTCCCTTAGCCGCAAATTTACAGAAATACCATCAAAGCCAGGTTCACGACTCCAATGAATGAAGGGAGGATAAGTTTCTTAAAAGAATGAGTCATTGACATAAAACCTACCGGCACTATTACATTTGTGACACAATACCCTATGTTTTTAAATTTTTCACACCAACCCTCTACAGTTTACTATTCTGTGACACTTAACCCAAAATCGGTAACACTAAGGAATTGGAAGGAACAAAGTCCCGTGACCAACACGTGATGGACTTATTGGTAATCTAACTTTGGTCACGTGACTGTGTTCCGTTCAATTTATCAACGGCGTTATCGATTTTGGGTTAAGTGTCACAAAACAGTAAACTGCGCAGAGTTGGTGTGGAAAATTGAAAGTGCTAAGAGTTTTGTGTCACAAATGTCAATTAGCCTAAAAGAAATTATTTGTACGAGACAAATTTGTACTTGATGGTATATTTACCGGAATACCCTCATGGTCAAAAGAGTCCTTATGATAAACTATTAATTGCCCGATATTTACGCTATTTTACTAAATGCGTCTGCCTTAACTCAACAAGCGACTGTCAATTAACTATAAATCACCTGTATCGAAAAGTCAAAAGCACTTCATTACATCATATCTCGCGACCAAACAATTTATTTGACATTTCCACGCCTCGATCTTCGTCCACCGTCCAAAAGTAATTTAAAAAAATCGGACATCTTTGCCCTCGGTCGCGAATTTGCAAAAATACCATCAAAGCCAGGTTCACTACTAAGTGCCCCAATAAAAGAAGAGGGGATCAGTTTCTAAAAAAAAAGAAAAAATAACTATTTGTACGTGACAGGTTTATTCTTGACGGTATATTTACCGGAATACCCTCATGGTCAAAAGAGTCATTATAATAAACTATTAATTGCCCGATATTTACGCTATTTTACTAAATGCGTCTGCCTTAACTCAACAAGCGACTGTCGATTAACTATAAATCACCTGTATCGAAAAGTCAAATGCACTTCATTACATCATATCTCGCGACCAAACAATTTATTTGACATTTCAACGCCTCGATCTTCGTCCACCGTCCAAAAGTAATTTTAAAGAATCGGACATATTTGCCCTCGGTCGCGAATTTGCAAAAATACCATCAAAGCCAGGTTCACTACTAAGTGCCCCAATAAAAGAAGAGGGGATCAGTTTCTAAAAAAAAGAAAAAATAACTATTTGTACGTGACAAGTTTATTCTTGACGGTATATTTACCGGAATACCCTCATGGTCAAAAGAGTCATTATAATAAACTATTAATTGCCCGATATTTACGCTATTTTACTAAATGCGTCTGCCTTAACTCAACAAGCGACTGTCGATTAACTATAAATCACCTGTATCGAAAAGTCAAAAGCACTTCATTACATCATATCTCGCGACCAAACAATTTATTTGACATTTCAACGCCTCGATCTTCGTCCACCGTCCAAAAGTAATTTTAAAGAATCGGACATATTTGCCCTTGGTCGCGAATTTGCAAAAATATCATCAAAGCCAGGTTCACTACTAAGTGCCCCAATAAAAGAAGAGGGGATCAGTTTCTAAAAAAAAGAAAAAAATAACTATTTGTACGTGACAAGTTTGTTCTTGACGGTATATTTACCGGAATACCCTCATGGTCAAAAGAGTCATTATAATAAATTATTAATTGCCCGATATTTACGCTATTTTACTAAATGCGTCTGCCTTAACTCAACAAGCGACTTTCGATTAACTATAAATCACCTGTATCGAAAAGTCAAAAGCACTTCATTACATCATATCTCGCGACCACACAATTTATTCGACATTTCAACGCCTCGATCTTCGTCCACCGTCCAAAAGTAATTTTAAAAAATCGGACATATCTGCCCTCGGCCGCAAATTTGCAAAAATACCATCAAAGCCAGGTTCACTACTAAGTGCCCCAATAAAAGAAGAGGGGATCAGTTTCTAAAAAAAAAAAGAAAAAATAACTATTTGTACGCGACAAGTTTGTTCTTGATGGTATATTCACCGGAATACCCTAATGGTCAAATGAGTCATTATTAATAAACTATTAAGTGCACCAATAAAAGAAAGGAGAATCTAGAGCCGCGTAATGGATGGAAGGTGACCACCGTCTTAAACCTAACCCAAACCCCACCTTCCTCTCACTTTCTTCTTCCCCAAAAATCTAAAATTCCCTCTGAAAAAAAAAACGCGTTGTGTGTTCACACTTATTCAAACTCTGCATCGTCTTCTCCAAATACCCATAGAGTAGTAATTTCCGATCAATCAATGACCCTTTAGTTTATACCTGTCCCTATCACTCTCTATATATATAGACCCATACACACACGCAATGTCATTCAACAGTTGACTCTCTGAGATCTCTCATTTTCTATCTGCGTTCACACAAACAACTCTCTCTCTCAGACATTTCATCAAACACTTGATAGGCAACACCAACAGAGACTTTTACTCAAATTCCTTTCTCTACCTATCCGGTTCGTTGCTTTCTCGCGTTTCTATATGAAACCCGCTTCTCTCTCAGAGGAAGGCGACTTCTCCTACATCTACAGCCTCCTCCAAGGCCCTCTCGGCGAATTCGAAATGAGTGACAACGTCGGTAGCAGCGCCAAGCGCAGACGCCGCAGCAAAGACGACGGAGTTGGTGGTGGGTTTGAATTGGGTGAAGGAGAGGAAGGGAATAACAAGCCAAAGGGTATAAAAGAGATCATCACCTCTCTGATTTTACTCGAAGACGAAGAGAAATGCGATGCAGACGAGTGGAACAAGACCCAGTTGGAGGAGAAGCAGCTATTCGAAACCAATCACCAGAAATCGACCCGGGTCATGCTCGATTACGAGGAGAAATTAAGGGTTAGCTACGAGAATTCAGATCGGACCGATGGGGTGAAGCGTCGCAAATCAAGAGCTTCGACAGCCACCGCCGCCGCGGTGGCTGCCGGAGCAGATTTGGATCAGAAACCCACCGGAGCCGCCGCAGGCTCAGGCGGCGGCCACCAGCGACGGCTCTGGGTGAAGGACAGATCACAAGCGTGGTGGGAGGAATGCAACAGCCCCGAATTCCCAGAAGAGGAGTTCAGGAAATCGTTCCGTATGGGGAAGGAAACATTCGATTTGATCTGCAACGAATTAACCTCCGTCGTCGCGAAAGAGAACACATCTCTAAGAGACGCAGTACCCGTGCGGCAACGAGTCGCCGTTTGTATATGGCGGTTAGCCACCGGAGAGCCGCTCCGTTTAGTCTCCAAGAGATTCGGGTTGGGTATCTCCACTTGCCATAAATTAGTTCTTGAGGTGTGTTCGGCTATCAAAACTGTTTTAATGCCGAAATACCTCCAGTGGCCAGATGGGGATTCATTAGTTAAGGTGAAGGAGGATTTCGAATCAGTTTCGGGAATACCTAATGTGGTTGGGTCAATGTACACAACCCATATACCTATCATAGCTCCCAAGATCAGTGTCGCCGCGTACTTTAATAAGCGACACACGGAGAGGAACCAGAAGACGTCGTACTCGATCACGGTCCAAGGTGTGGTTGATCCGAGAGGCGTTTTCACTGATGTGTGCATTGGTTGGCCTGGGTCTATGCATGATGATCAAGTTCTTGAGAAATCGGCTCTTTACCAAAGAGCTAGTGGAGGTGTCATGAAGGGTGTTTGGATTGTTGGGAGTTCTGGGTATCCGTTGATGGATTGGGTATTGGTGCCTTACACACAGCAACACTTGACATGGACACAGCATGCGTTTAATGAGAAGATTGGGGAGATTCAGAAGGTTGCGAAAGAGGCTTTTGCAAGATTGAAAGGAAGGTGGACTTGTTTGCAGAGGCGCACCGAGGTTAAACTCCTTGACTTGCCTGTGGTTCTTGGAGCTTGCTGTGTGCTGCACAACATCTGCGAAATGAGGAACGAACCGGTGTCGCCGTTTGAGATATTCGATGACGAGATGGTGCCGGAGATCGCGTTGAGGTCTGCGACTGCGATGAAAGCTAGGGATTCCATTGCACATAACCTCTTGCATCATAATCATGCTGGTACTTCTTTTCTGTGAGAAGGGGTTGAATTAAAGCTTGCGAGGAAGAACAGCTTTTCATCAAAATGTGTTCAGTTTTAGGGTTTTTTGTGTTTTATACCCAAATAGAGAGTACAAAGATGTTGCTTGGAGTTCTAAGCCTTGTTCCTGGTATACTTTCATTGACTGATTAACAAACTAGATGTGTGGGATTTAGGATCAAGCCATTTTATTGAATCATTGTAGTACCAGGATGTGTTTTGCAGGGTCTTTTGTTGTTTCATATGATCAGAACATAGTGAAAACTGGTATATCTAGGCATGGTTGCTATATTGTACCTGTATTTGCAGACTCAGAAACTAATGAAATTTATTTTGTGCCTACATATGTTTGCTTCTCAATCTTAGGACTAGGCACATGTATTTGGGTACCAAATTGTTCAGTGCGAAGACATCATATTGCTTAAATACGCGATGTGGTATTGTAAGTGGCAGAGTGGTCTTTCTACCTCGACCAAGATCATTTAACTGTATGTTACCCCAATTCATCAAAACGGGAGGACGTCCTCGTTTATTGCAAATGCTTTTAAGGATATGAAGTCTTGATTCTAGTTATGAATCTGATGTTTTTGTAGAGGGTGCCCCTAGGCATAGTACAATAATAAGATATCATCGGGACCTTGTTGTAGAAAAACAATAGAGTAGAAGATGGTGTGTTACATGCTGGAGAGAGTACATGATGCAATTCCCTTTCACAATGAACCAAAACTGATGAGGACATACTTTCACCAACAGTTAGTTAAAGAAAGAACCCCAATCTTCAACTACCCAATCCCATGCTTTATGTGCTCATTTCTGTTGGGTCAATGCTCTCTTACTCTATTTTTTCAGAGTTTTTTTTTTTTTTTTTTTTTTTTTTTTTTTTTTTTTTTTTTTTAACGCGCACCCTTTCAACTATGATTGAGAATTCGAGATAGCAAACATATAAGAAATACAAACGATCCGACTCGAACGTGTTTTTCTTAATCGAGAAGTCAAGATCAATCATAATAACCTTGGTTAGTCTTCTATCCTATTGATTGATATAATGGGTATGTTTCCTACTATAATAGGCATTAGGCAACGACCTCCCAGTTTCCTTTGTAAATAATTTGCCAAGTCAATGAGGTTCAGGATCTAGATTAGATCAAATATGGTATCTCCATTATTTTCAGTTCATCTATTTAAAACTTCACAAGTCTTCCACCATATATTCATAATGATTCGGTCTTTGCTTGTGCAATCTTTTGAGGTAAAATGACCAAATCTTTTGAGGTAAAACGACAATATGTCTGCTAGCTCTAACAATTTACGCATTGCTTAATACAGGCCGTTCATTTATAATCTAGCGGACAACATATTTCCTGTCAAGGGTTCTCCGAAAAGGGCAATAATTGCAAAAATGCAGTGATGAACAAGAAATGATTTCATGTCTGTGGTCATGATATTTTCTCCAACTATAATCAAAACCCAAAAAAACACATTAAAAGGTTCAATTTCTAACTGATCTTAACATAAGTACAACGGGTCGTTCTTCCAAAAATCTCTACAAGCCAATAACATGCCCAAAATGGAGAAGTTTCTGCTAGCATGGAGCTGATTGAGTTTTAACTAATACACACAGCCGCAACTGTTTCAACAAACATAAAGATGTTGAGCTTTGTACCAAACTTCATTATCCTCCATGATTGTTGATTTATAACCAATCCCAGCTCTATGAAGTTATCGCAGAACTCCAAGCCTTTGATCACCATGTTCCGAGGGAAGACGAAAAGGAAAATGTGCAAAATGGATCCTCAACACCGGTGCTTCTGCCTTTCTATCATCAAACTTGTAACCTGGAGGAGAAACCGAATCTCAGAACTTCATAATGTCCAGAAGTTTTTTCAAGAAAGAATGACAAGAACAGGACTCAGAATTAGCAATTGGCAATCCAAATATAGATTGGTTAGATACACTTCGGAGAACAGGGACAAGGAATCAACAACCATGAAAACTAATAACTTACAAAAAGCAGTATACTACTATGTAAACCTAGACCTTAGCAAAGTGGGGCTGCGTGATAAATGGTGAATGCATTGCGGGTCCAAGAGGTATATCGTGTGAATAATCTGAAGTAGGCCAGTCAGTGGTCTGGGTACCAGACTTGGACCTGACCCAAACTGAAAATATGAGACCTAGACCCAAAAACAAGACCGGCCTTGGATGCTATGAATCACAACCGGCCCAATACCAAGAACCGCTAGATCCTAGCCTGAATAATGTAGCAGGAAGGCCAAGCTAATTGGATTTCCCTGCAGCGAAGTTAAACTTGTTAACTTTCATCAAGCTCCAATTACTTTCATCAAGCTCCAATAACATTATTCTTATTCCTCTCTCGCAACAACAGCTGCAATGACCCATGAAAATCACCCCCCCACCCCCACCCCACCCCAAAAAAAAAACCCCAAAAATAATGCATTTAGTGAAGTAATTGGCCTGATAACACTTTGACTAAGTGCATCCACAAACTAGTCTCTTGGAATACTTGACAGCTAAATTTGACCACAAAAAGGTTGCAGAATTTCAAAATCTATCTAGGATCAATAAATCAGCATGAGTTCACAACGAAAATATTGACACCAAGAATTTCAACCCAAACAAAACTGCTAAACAGGAAAATTTCCATCTTTGACCCAACATGCAATTTACTTTCAACTTCGGCGAACTGAAAGCTTTTTCAATCTTTTTTTCAGAAGAAAGTGATACTAACCATTTAAATTTTATATTTTGCGGTTACATAAAAGTTGATTCAGTGCAATCAGCATTTCAGAAGATGGGCTGAGGTAATTAAGAAATTCATGACATTCTTGTAGTCTGCTTCAAAAACCATAAAATTGCTCATCAAAAGAAGCAGCCTGTGGCCTAAAGAAGCTCTATGAATATTTTACATGTGTGCACTCTATAGCATGTTAATGCCCACCAGTCACCTCTGGCAATTTTCACCACACAGACATAAAGAAAGGTGAAACTTAAAGTATTTCCATGAGTTGTAAGATGATCAAAAAATAAGATATTCTGAACACACTTCACCTTGAAGAGCTTCCAAAGCAGTACGTGCGCACTTTGCATCGTCGAATTCAACAAAACATAGAACCATAGCCTTATCTCCACTCTGCAATAGTTGATTTAATATCAGAATAATGTCATTATAAGCATCAAACTATGTCAAAGAATACACTAAAACACCATAAACGAAGAACCGTTTCCAAATCCAAGATATGTTCACACACAAAATCAGACAATAAAGAACAGCATGGTGACAGGTTTGAGCTGTTTGACATAGGTGCCAAACCCTCTTAACACTTAACTGATCTCATTCTTTTTTATGAATAGGTAAACAAACTTTTGTTCAATTAACAACACGTTAACATAGGAGATAGGTCATGACTATAGGCCTCACTATACGGACAATGGGGGCGAGTACCTTGCTCTACGTGAGTATCTCTCCACCCATGGCATTGCTCACCTCACCTCTCCGCCCCACACACCCGAGCACAATGGGCATGCGGAGCGCCGACATCGTCATATATTTGAAACAGCCCTTCCACTTCTTCACCATGCCTCTGTCCCTCTCTATCCTACTGGCCCTATGCATTCTCCATTGCAGTTTATCTCATAAATCGTTTACCCAGTCGCTCACTGGACATGACATCCCCCTTTTAATCAATTATTCATCAAGTCCCTGATTACTCCAAACTTCGCATTTTTGGATGTCTATGTTATCCTTAATTACACTCATACACTTCTCACAAACTTGATGATTGCTCTCTGCCTTGTGTATTCATTCCTTTGTTACTCCCTTACACAAGTGCGTATCTATGTCTTGATCCTACTTCCCACCTCCTCTATGTTTCTTGGCATTTTCGGCTTGTGGAAACCTCCATCCCCCTTAAATCCATGAGTTCCTCCTCGCTGTCCTCTACTCTTGCTGTCCGACTAGGTTGGCCCCTTCACCACGATGCTTCCCCTACCCCCTCCGTTGGACTCGTCTGCTATAGCTCCTGTCCTCTCTCCTTGCTCGGCCCCGCAATGTGGTATCTTCCCAGGAGATTCCGGTAGCCACCCGTCCCCGATTCCCTACCTTTCCGCAGCACTATGCCCGGCACTGCGCGGTTCCCGTGTCCACAACCCCACCGGTACCACCGCGCAACAGCCCCATCCACTGACCCACTCCACTCACCCCATGACCACTCAATCCACCCTCAAATCTGCCCCAAAATATACCTTGTCAGCTTCTGCTTCTTGGCTAGTTCCTGACATTGAACCAAGTACTAATTCGCAGGCCATGAAAGACCGTGAATGGCGCTCTGCTATGAGTGATGAGTTTTAGGCACTCCTTTATAATCACACATGGGATTTAGTTCCTCCATTTGCTTCTCATGACATTGTAGAATACTGTTGGCTGCAAATGGGTTTTCTGGATTAAACGCCTTCCTAATGGTTCTGTTGATCGTTACAAGGCGAGATTAGTGGCTAAGGGTTTTCATTAGTGTCCTGGTGTAGATTAAGTTTAAACATTTAGTCCGGTTGTCAAACTGGTTACGATTCGTCTGATCCTATCTCTCGCTGTTGGTCGTCAGTGGGTTGTTAAACAACCAGATGTTAATAATGCTTTTCTGCAGGGTACTCTTATGAGGATGTTTTCATGGCTCAACCACCTGGGTATTATTGATCAGGATCAATTTGACTATGTTCGCAAGCTTCGGAAAGTGTTGCATGGTCTCAAGCAAGCTCCACGAACATTGTATTCAGAGTTACTCTCCCTTCTTGTTCAGCACGCGTTCTCTAATTCTCAGGGCTGATGTATCTCTCCTTTTGCTCCATCATAAGAGTGTCACAATTTATCTGCTCGTGTATGTTGATGACATTATTATTATCGGACCCGATGCTGCTTGGGTGCAACACTTTACTGACCTCTCCACCAAATTCTCTCTGAAGGATCTTGGTACTCTTGCTTATTTTTTTGGGCTTGAGGTTCTTCCTCATCATGATGGCCTACTTCTCTCACAGCATAAATATATTCATGATTTTTTGCATCGGACTGGCATGATCGATACGAATTCTGTTTCTACACCCCTCGATCCGACCGGGACTCTCTCCATGCACAACGGCTTTGCGTTGGCAGATGCGAGTGAGTATTGTATGGTCATTGGCAGCCTTCAGTACCTCTCTCGTACTCGAGTAGGTATTGTGTTTGTTTTCAATGAGTTGTCCCAATTTATGCATCGATCAACATCCACTCGCTGGAACTATGTTAAGCGTTTGTTGCAGTACCTCAAAGGAACATCTGATCTAGTTATTGTTATTCGGCATGGTCTGTGTTCTCTTTAAGCATTGGTCGTCAATAAGAATGATTAATCCTCCACCTCTGGCTATATCGTCTACCTTGGAGGCTCTCCCGTGTCTTGGAGCTCCAACAAACAGCGCACAGTGGCCCGTTCCTCCACTGAGGCCGAGTATCAAGTTGCCGCAGCCTCTCTTGGGCTCCGTTGGGTTTCGTCTCTCTTGTTTGAGCTTGGCATCACTCCGTGCCAACAATTAACTGTGATAACATTTGCGCCACATATCTGTGCTCCAATCCAATCTTACATTCTCGCACGAAGCATCTTGCTCAAGATTTCCACTTTGTTCGTGAACAAGTTCAGGCGGGTCATCTTTGGGTCCGCTGATCAATTGGTTGATTGTCTTACTAAGGCGCTCCCTCGCACTACCCTAGCTACCTTGAAGACCTTCTTGTTGTCGTATTTACATGTATACCCCTGAGTTTTTTCTATAAAGCACGTGTACTCTGAGTCTCTGACCATTGAATCAATGGAAAACACTATTCTCTAAACCTTAATCCCTCAGTTCTACAATACCCTCGTAACCTGCACAATGAAGAAAAAGCTAAAAAGGACAAAAAACAACTAGGCCAAAGATTCCATCTCCCAGAAATTCTTGTTACCTTACAGTGCAAAAATAAGTGATTAACTATCTCTTCTCACTCTCGCATAAAATGCACCAACTTGCCACCTTGAAAACTCTTTTCTTTTGGATTGTTGGCCGTTCAAACAACCTCCTGTAACACGTAATGAGAAAAGAATCCAGCTTTCTTTGTCACCCTTGATTTCCAGATTGCTCCAATTTACAAGAGCCTCGACTAGAAGCAGATTGTAGAAAATTTTGCCAGAAAAACCTGCCTCACCTTTGTCCTATACCGTCGCATCTTCGTTATGCATACACACTTGAGATGACTCGGTTTTCTGCAGGAATTCTTGCACCAAGTCAAGCTCCCACTCGTTAAATGCTCTTGACAAGATAGGTTCCCCAAAAAGTCACATTATGAGATAAGTCTAAAAAAATCTGAAACTAACGCAGCCTTGTTGTTAAATATTTGATATAGGCCTGGGAAAGCAACTGAAAGAGGAACCTCTCACTCCCAAGGTCTGTCCAATTTTTGACTCTTGAAACCCATCTCAGCTGGAATGATACATGTTTTGAGAAATCAACCCAACATGACTGGATGTTCCTCCACATTGCCACACCATAAGCAGTGTTTCCCTCCTTAGATGACAACTTGCCTTCGTTTGTACCATGCTTGGCATCAATTATTCTTCTCAAAAGCTTCCCTGCTGAACTCCATGACGCCACAACCAGTGTTTCCCTCTAAACGCTTGAACAAAGACCCAATTTTGTACACCTAACCGTCCTGCCTGCAAAGGCGAGCATATTATTTTCTAATCATCCAGACAAATCTTATATACCCCCATAGACCATCCCATGAGAATCCCTTTGCTGTTTATTCAGCTTTCCTCCACCGATCTTGGCGTAGGAAACAATGATATGAAGCAGGTCGGCAGCTAGAAAAACGAACTTTTTATCAAAGTAAGTTTACCTCTTTTTGATAGATATTGCATTCTACATGTTGGTGACCTCTTCTCACACTTATCCAAAAGAACAACCCAAACCTATGTAGCACCGAAACGGGGACGGGAACGCCGGAACGGAAAATTTCAAAATTTAGGAGACGAAACGCCAGGGGAACGGCAATTTATATATATAAATATATATATATATATATATATGTGTTTTTTTTTTAAATGACATATACTCCCTCCTTATCACCAGGTTCTTCAAAAATTCTATTTTGGGCGTATCTCCCGATTCTTCAAAATTTCCAAAAATATAAACATTCTACAACAAAAATACTACAATACCCTTAATGAAAAGGTTGGTAACCCCACTGCCACATGTTTTCCACTCACTCATTTGGGTGAGTCACAAGGGTAAATGTGGCTTTTACCACTCTTTCTTAATCTTTGTGCCTTCAAATTTTTTGAAGAAACAAGAGATACGGAGGGAGTATATGTTTTATATTATATATATAACATAAATTTCTTATTTATTTACATTTTTTCTAATATATATGACACAGAAGTATATATATCTAATTAGAAAGCCCAACTCATTGGGCTGTTTATGTATTTAATAGAGAAGCCCAATCAAACAAGACCACAGAAGCCAATTAAAGCTTTTATGAGGAATGGTATTTTTGTAAAATTGAGAAGAAGCATGGGTAATACAATAAAAACAAGCAAGAAAAAAAGTAGGTTTTCTTCTCCAACAACGCTGATGTTCCAGCGATGGCCGCCAAACTCATCATTCCCGTCGCCGGTGAATGAACAGCCGCGTCCGCCGCCCTTTCCGAGGATCTGCTGGAGATGGAAGTCGCCTGACGCCGTCGATCTCTAGAGGTCGAAGTCGCCTGATGTCGTGAACGCCGCCGAGAGGTCCGTCGAACTCTTGAGAGTCGGCTACGAACGTTCCCCAGGAGCTCCGGAAAACTGGAACGCATCCCAGCGCCGTTCCCATTAAGTTCCGAACTTCAGTTTTTCCGGGGAAGCCACCTGTCGCTCCGGGAATGTTTCGGGGCGTTCCGGCGCCGTTCCAACACTCCGGACGGGTACGAAACGGGGACGACAGCCTATATGACGTTCCGGTGCTTCATAGACCCAAACTGACGTAACCTTATGTGTTTAAAGCCTAGAGGCAGTCCCAAAAGAGTCAATGGCAAGTGGGAAACTTTGAAGCTCATGAGGGTTACATAGTCCAATGGAATATTCGGTTTTTCCGACTAACCATAATGGATTGAATTTGCTCATATAATTAATATTGCGTTTCGCAATATTAACTCGGTATTTGATACGGGTCAACCTTATGATCCGGGTCAACAATATTATAATAATAATAATTATTATCGTTAATTAGATAATTAGTAGTTTATTTATTTAATTAGTCTAATTATATGTTTATTTAATTAGTTAGTAGACAGGGCTGAGGCCATTAGGTTAAGCTGTTTAGTTAGGGTTAGTTTTTTTCTATTTAAACACTGTAATAGTTCGTTTTATTCGTCATGGAATAAGAAGTTATTTTTCTGAGCTATTTTAGTTTATTTTTCATAAACCCTAGTTTTGTTTATTCAGTAACCGTAGCTCGCTACGGGGGAGTTCGAAGCTTCTCCGAACAGCTTCACAAACGATACTGGTACGTATCAGTATTACATTGTGAATAGTCCAATCCAGCTAATTCCCTCTGGTAGAAGGATACTATTTTAGAGTATTAAACACTACAGTTTCACATTTAGTACGGACATTAAAATTAGTACAGAACTACGAACCAGAGTATTAACTAATAAATGCACTACAATTAGCTGGCCAACATGGATTACGCTGGAAAACCTAACGTGCTATAAGATTCTATGAACCTCTCCGACAGGGATCATGGCACTTTTCCCCATATTTATTAACAGCCCAGAACACCACTCAAAGTATATCGGCAAACTTTGCAGATTTTGCAAGCTATTTTGCTCTCCATCACAAAAAACAAAGGTATCATCAGCAAACAAAAGTTGGGACACCCTCATAGTACCACCTTCTCAACCACTTACTGTGAAATTATCGATGCTCCCATGATTAATAAACACAATGGCAAGTGGGGAAGCCCTTACCTTACCCATGTGTGCTAGGGAAGAAAAACAGAGGGGCGCGAGACGCGCCCCATTTACAAACATAGAGAATCTAACTGCAGAGATGCACCAAAAAGATTCACCTTCTCGAAAGTTGTTCAAACCCCATTCATTCTAGCACATCCAAGAGGAAATTTCAATTTATATGTATGCTTTTTCAATGCCAGTTTCCCCAGTATTCCTGGATTTCCTTGCTTCGCCTTGAGCCAACTACCTCGTTGGCTATTGATACTGATTCGAGGGTTGGTCTTCCAGCTATAAATGCATTCTGCCCTCTGAAACTAGCTTCCCTATAAGCTTTTCAACCTTCTTGCCAACACCTTAGCAATAAAATTGTAAATGCTTCCCACAAGACTTATCAATCTATAATCTTTCAACTCCGCTGCCCCATGTTTCTTTGGTACTAAAGCAATAAAGGATGCATTGGGTCTCCTTTCAAACTGTGCACTGCCGAAGAAACTATTACCAAACATCCAAGATTTCATTTTTTCATGCAGTCCCAACAAGAAATAATAAGATCCGAGGCTCTGACTAACACACTCATTCAATGCCGCAAAAAATTTAAGCTCTGTAAAGGGAGTTTCAAGAGCAACCTTATCTTCCTCTGATATAGCTGAAAACTGCAAATTTATCAACCATAGACCGACACACACAAGTTTCTTCATACGACTCCATGTAAAAAGTACACATTTCTTCTTAAATCCATTGATAGTCTGTGATCATTTCCCCCCAGCTACTGAGCTGGGTTTTGAGACAGTGCCTTCTATGCGAATTGGCCATCCTATGAAAAAACTTGGTGTCCTTGTCGTCTTCTTTCAAGTTTTAACCACAGAGAGCACAAGTTTTTCCTCCAGCTGCATTCCTCCACAAAAACCATACTTCCTCACTTTTAGGATCTTGAGTTTTGAAGCTAGAATAAATCCAGGGTTACCTAGAATAACTACTCCAGTTTCTTGGCAACCCATCAACCCGTAAGTCACATATTTTCAACTCTGAAAGGTCGTTTCCTAAGTGCTAGATTACCTGAGATGACTTTTCAAGAAGAGTCATCGTCTTCTTTACAGATATACTATTTGTTGATGGCATCGGTGATCTTGTTACTCTTGTAGGGGTGACAAAGTGGGCTGAGAGGCATTGGGAAGAGAAGTCAGGTATGTTTATGTTGGGCATAGTTGGTTTCTCCTTCAACTTAAGCGGAAGGAGATGGTTCATGGTGGTGAGGTGTCCTAATCGAAATAATCGAACCTAAAGTTTATTGTCACCAGAAGACCTCTTCGCCCATTACGTCACCACTGCCTGGGCAGGATGATGGAGTTCCACGCTATATTGGAAGTTGATAAAGATGTGGGTACTTGGACTAAAGATTTTCAAGAAGTCATATTTAAGACGAGCCAAAGAGTGTTTGGACCTTCCATTAGTTGCTGCATGATTCATAAAAGTTTTAAGGATTGAAGTCTTTTGCAGTGGTGCATGGTACCAAGGAGTGTTCCCGATTTAACGCGATGGAGCTAGTAGAAAACAGAGATATTTCAGGAGGTCAGCAGCTTGTAGAGTCTGGACTCCTTTCTAAATTTTCAGTTTCTGATACTTCTGATTTTCGCTTGCCTAGTCCCCATGCAGGTGCAGATAATGTGGATGATGAGTAAACTGACTGTTCTACGTGGTAGGACATTTTGGAGCAAGAAGAGCAAGGGGGTGTTTGAGTCCTAACAGTATATTTAAGTTTTGTGAGTTTGGTACACTCAGTCTACAGAAATTCTTGAAAGGAATGCCCAAATGTGGGGCTTTGCTTCAAGTGGACAAGAGTATAGAAAAAGAAGGGGTAAAATACATTTTCCACCCTCGTATTATCGATTAAATACATTTTACCCCCTGCACTATGGATAAATACTTTTTGCACCCCTGTCAGAGTTAGAAACTAACACCACACTAATTGGGGGGGGGGGGCGAAAGACAAAATTACCCTCAAGATTTAAGGAAATTACACCACTATAAATACCATGTTTTCTCCATCTCCTCTCAATTCTAACCTAGCAGCCTCCTCTCTCTCTCCACCATCGGACATCTCTCTCTCCAAAATTATTTTCCCTCTCCTCTCAAATCAGAGTTGCTCGAACAGAATTTGCAACATTTGAGACCTCAGGGGAGTGTTTCTCACAAGCCCCTGACCACAGGGAGGCAAAATGCAATTAACCCTTTGTTAAATAACCCTTGGTAGATACATAAATGCAAAACCACGTAAAAGAATGGCCAAAAATGCCGGATAATAATGGTCGAACAATCTCCTCCAAAGTCCAAACAGTTGAAAAACTAGACTTCATTAACTTTCAGACTATTTTTGAATGCCATGTGTTTTTCTTCTGGATTATGTTGGTAACTGTTCCGCAGCAGGTACAGGATTTGTTTAAAGAATTAGAGCACTGATCGCAATTGATTGCTTTCCCTTAACAGAAAAAGAAAACGTTTACGCTAGAGGAATACTTAGCAGGGTCTTTACTTACTAGAGTAACATATAGATTACGCATGTCTCCTCCTTTTAGTGACTAAGGAAATAAAGTATTACAGAAGCCCCTCATAGCAGTATGAACTTGGAGAACCCCAATTTTAAAATTTAATTCTCACTCACAGGTAAGTTATTTGGCTCATGATTGACCTCAAACACCCATTGGATGGCGGGCTCAACCAACAACTGTGGCCTATTGTTTGTCCAATAAAAAGTCATAGTAATTACTGCAGGTTATCAACTCCCTGCAACTATAGCTTGAAAATCAGCCCTACCTGTGAACCCGCGTTGATCGGCGGCCACTAAATCGATTAATACCCGCCCAATTACTCTATGCTGTAAATGAACTGCCCATTTAACTTCTCAGTTGCAGCCTTTTAGATGGCTTAGATGGGTTGTAAACGGGTTGCAAAACCCCATTTACAGAAACGAGAAAGTATGTTTCCCCACCCATTTCGCCCAACCACACCAATGAATCACCACCGCAAAGAAGCTAAATTTCGCCACTACAATGACTTCTCAACCAGCCAACACTATGTCTTGCGACTCTTGTCACCATCAGAGAGCACCAAGCTGCCAGTAGAGCCTCCATCTTCACACCGCCAACTACCAAGAACTATTGTTCAAGTTCTGCTAATTAAGTTGCTGGAACACCATCATTGCCGACTTGCCCTCCTCCAACACCTTGCAATCATAAAGATCTAAATGGGGGACTGTGTGCATCAGGTAACTCTGGGTTGTGGTGGTGCGTCTTGGAGATGAGAGGTGGAGTTCCTGGAGCAGTAATGAGTGATGGAGAGATTATATGGTTCTTCTCAGTTCAACCAATGTTAGAAGAAATGGAGATGGTGATTGACAGTCCCATTGAATGGAGGTGGCAGTAGTTTCAAGCAGGTTTCTGACAGATAGTTGGTTTTGAACATGTGAATAAATAAAGAGTATTTCAGGTATATGATGAAGGGTTAACTGGGACTGGCCAGAAAACTACTTTATGGGCCACGTTTTTATATAAAGTCAGTACCAGGATCCAAATCAATGTAGCGCAAAAAAGCTAAATATACTACAGTAATTTAAATATAAGTAAGCTATTTCGAAAATAATTTTAGCTTTCACTAGGAAAATATCACTTTTCTACGAGAATTGAATCAACCTGTTGTCATCAGGTTGATGGGCTTCACTGGCCCGTTCACACCCACCCATATTACTAACCTATTAATTGGGTTCAGCTGGTTGAGCCCATTGATAAATGGATTAAACAGGCCCAACACGACCATTTGACCGCTTTATTTACAACAATGGATAGATAGGTAACAGGTATATACCCAAAATTTAAGGTGGCAATCGATTAGATTATTATGATTTGTTTCTATTTTATTTTTAGTAAGGATTTTAGAGTAACAAATCTTTCGCACCTGCAATCGGACATCCTAGTCCGTACAATACTTAAATAGTGAGTATACAAAGTGGTGTGTGCATCTACATTACTAAATATTCAGTTTAGAATAAATTTAAGGGGCTTTTAGTTTCATTGGATTCTGTTATACATTCCTGACCTGGGAAGGACTACGGACGTGTAGGTGTGATAATTAGACTTCAGCTTCTCCCTCTTTTTTAGATTCAGAACTTTTTTCTCAACTTCCAATAAGAAGTATAAATCTTAGCTAATTTTCTGCAGAAAAAGTCGCAACCTACAACAGTTTAGAACACCATATCATAATGTTGTTGGGACCTGTAATATTCCACACACCCCTTAGACTGTTGAGAATCCAATCTGCTGCAGCAAATGGCCACTGGTTTTATTTATTTGAAAAAAAAAAAAAAAAAAAAAAAAAAAAAAAACTGATTGTTTGAAGAATTGAGCATTAAAGAAGCACAAGTATATCTATATCCTGCTTGACACAACACTAAGTACTAACTCGCTGATATAGCAATCTTCTGAAACCGAGGACATGACAAACGCAACACGGGTATATGATGTATATTTTCTAATTTTTATGTGTCAGATATACTAATATTTCAATCAACTGTGATAAAAGTTCAAAAGAAAATGATTATTATGAATAACTCGTTACCACGGGTTCCAATAGCTTAAGAAAAACCTGGTCATCATCCCATGTCACATACAATGATAATGACTAATTCAAATACATCTAAAGAATGTGAGTGATATGAGAAGAAAGCAGTCATGTTTCGTGGAATATCATCCATGGAAATGCGTGTTCACATAAGACATCCAAAGAATGTTCATGCATAAGGCGCCCTCTTAGAAGTCTCAATAATTCCTAGGGACAAACAAGGGTGGATGTAGCATATGACCAGTGGGGCTATAACCTCCACTCAACTTGTAGAAATTTTGTTTTTACCTTTGTTTTGCTTATTTTTTTTCATTTCGCCCCCATAATAATTGCACTATAGCCCCCACTCAACTTCACAAAATTAAAAAATTTACCCTTAATTTTGTTAAATTTTTTAAATATAGCCCTCACTGTAACGAATTCCTGGCTCCACCCCTGGGGACAAATCTCTTCTATAACGAGTCATCCTAGTCTCAATGTAACAAATTTGTGTTCTTGTCACTCCTCTTAAGTTGAAACATTAAGATAGGACATGTGATATATCACTTATAGTCAGTTAACTACTTTTCACTAATATAGGCCATACCATATCCGTTACATACTAATCAAAAAATATTATTCCCTCGGGATGTAGCGAAGAGGCTCAATTGCAAGAGGACGTGCATGGAAAGTATATGCACTAGATTCTTTACACTATAGTCAAAGGGAATGGGGACTATAAGGATAAACAGCTACAGGAAATATAATAACTAGACACACCACATAGAAGTGCAAAAATTATATAAGTAACAGGAAACTTACGCGTCTGGGCTCCTTATGAACAACTTTGATATCTTTAAAGCCAATGAACGGGCGAAATAGATCTTCAATTCCATGTCAAGGAATAAAATGGAGGAACTAAAGCAGTATGATTATTGGTGATTCACAATTCCACCCACCCAAACCTTCCGAAAGTTAATAAATGTATAAAATGCCAGAGAGACGGAAAAACGCACAAAAGAGAAGGAAGACACTATTGCTATTAAGCTTGCGGTAAAAACCCCAAATTCAGTCAATCATAGTTGCAGTTCAAGACAGAAAAACAAAAGTGGAGGGACTTCAGAAAAAAACTCATTGGCAAGCTCTTGAAGAGATTAGAGCCTGTTTGGTATCCGTTTAAAAACAGGAAAAAACATTGGAAAAAAAACATGCTAAAAAAACACATTTTAAAACAAAATCATAAAACTGTTTGATATGTGTTTAAAAACACTGTTTAGAATCAAAAACACATTCAGTGTTAATTTACTCTAACATCATTTCGTACATAAAACGGCATATAGTTGTTATTTCACGCATTCATCAAAAGTAGTAGTGTGTTTAACCACCAAAAATACGGAAAAAAAAAAAAAAAAAAAAAAAAAAAAAAAAAACATCCAAAATTGTGTTTCCAGAAACACTGTTTTTTATTTTTAAACACTGCGTTTGTTCACTCTCCCAGACATGTTTTTTGGATAAACACTGTTTTTAAACAATCTTGTTTAAAAACAGTGTTCCCAAACATGCATTTACACAGAGTGGTAAATTATGTCAATACACACCTGCCACAATTAATAACACAAGGATACGACCAACTTCTCTCCTCGAACAGTCTGTTGGTAGACCGTCAACAAACAGAATGTTTGATTCCCTTGGTGCTACAAGGCCATCAACCCTTGCCAAAGAGCCAGGCCTTTCGTGCATTAAGTCTGATATCCCAGCACCAACACCACCAGCAAGATCTGGTCGTTGGGAAAGTAAAATTGGATCTTGTACGGGAGTGGTGTAGGCATTCATACTTGGTCCTGGAGTCAATCCGCCAAGACCAGGTTCCGCCCGCATACCAATTCCCGTAACAGCATCGACTCCGTAAGCCCTAGGCTGCAGACATGATTAAAAAAGACATCATCATTTTCCTACTTTCAACAACTTCATTCTAAACTAGTAAACTGTAAATGTAAAGAACTTACATCTTTGGCGGCAAATTCTGAAGAACTACCATGCAAATCATTGGGATTCCGTATATGATGAGATGCGTACGGTGATGGTTCGGCTGACAAGTAGCCAGGAAAACTAGGCCTTTGAACGCTACCTGTTATTCATGCAGCTCATTTGATTAATATGAACAATAGTGGTATAGATACACCATAGAACCATTGAAGGAACTACATTGTAAATGCATGTAAAATTTCCACATTGCCTGCACAACTTCTCACCCCGCCTCCTAGCCTCACCCATCTGATATTACAATGTTTCATAATAACTGAATCCTGCGTTGCACCTGATGATAGCATGCCTTTACCAGGCTCTTAATGTTTCAATGCGACAATCATAGTTGTCAAAATCGAGATTCAGATCACGAATCGAAATTCCACTTTACTGAATCGCGAATCTAATCGAATCGTGAATCGTAAGATTCGTCAAATCCTATAAGGTATATAGAACATTGCATATCCCTTAAATTTGCAAACACATCTAAATAATACTTTCATATTTCAACAAGTAAACACAGGTTTGCAGAAAATTGCAGCCATAATGAGTGATTAGGAGCCTTATGCATGTACCCAAAAGTTAAAAATGACAAAGATATAAGAAGGTATGCATGTAGAGCAAGTAACCATAAGATACCAAGATAACATAAAATAATAGGGAAACTATTAGTCTTGGACTTAGAAATTAGAAAATGTGTACTAGTTTTTTTGAAACATACATGGTAGCAAAACGGATAGAAATAGGAAAAGTATGATTTCGGAGACGGACTCTAACTTAATTAGGCCCTGCCCACATCGACGATGAATCGCATGAATCGGTCTGAATCGCTACGAATCGTAAGATTCAGGCTCTTGGATCGGGATTCGGATTATTTCTGCTTCATTTAAGATTCACAAAAGGATTCACATCGTTCCATGGGTGAATCGAATCAAATCGTGAATCGTAAGATTCTGACAACCATGGCGAAAATATACTCTTGAGCCAAAAGTTTTTTTTGCTCATCTTTTTTATACAATATAATTCCCATTCATGATACCTATCATGAGTGGACAACAAAGTGACATCTTAACCTCTCGCATTAGCTACCCAAGGTGGTTCGGCCAAGTGGTAAGCGGCTTAAGACCAGCATTGACCACTGAGGAAGTCATGTGTCCAGGGGAGGGCTTCTCACTGTCACGATATGGCGTAAGCAGTGTCTCCCACAATTATGTTTCCAAAAAGCAACTTTCCCATCAGGCACTAGATAACTAAATTCGAAACTGCTTTTATCGAATTTCAACGCCTAATTCACTACGTCAATATAGAAGGAAGTATTCTGACTATAGAGATTCATAATTAGGGCTTTGTAGGGTTACAATCACGACACACCAACGCAATTTTACATACTTAAAAACCAACTCAATGCCGAACAAAGAACACATATGTTCACTCATTCTCTTTACTATCTTTAGCTCAATTCACATTCACCTAACACTTATGCCTAAAATACTAATCGAACCATGAATGATACACCAAACAGACAAATGGGTTATCAAAAAAAGAACCAAGGTTACTGAAAAATCACAAAATTGGTAACAAAAAAGGGCAATTGGAGGGAACAGTTAGTGTATCTGCAGATACGACGGAGTAGTGAACTGATTGTGCTAAGGGTAAAGGGACCCACCTCTTTCCACCGGCGCGGCGTAGCCACGGTAGGGATCCATCAAACTGCTCTCTCCACGTATGCCTTCGACTCTGAGTTCTAGCTCTACCGGCGAGTTCGCCTCTTTTTTCCGGTGCTCGGAGATACAAATAGGTTCCGAGCAGCAGGTTGGTTCTGTCGTCGGCGTTGAGATTTATACTCATCAGATAATATAGCACTTTTAGGTGTTGTAGTTCCATTCTTATCTTAATTTAGTCCTATTTTTATTTAATAGGGGATTGTCCGTGCCCGCACTCCCCAGAAAACATGTTTCATAATCTATTTTGTTGGTAGGGGTAAAGAGTTGATGTACCACTGGATAAAAATGCTTAAGCCTTGAAGGTGTCAGTAGTAGTCCACATCAAAGTTTTAAAAACCGGACCGGCCAACGAACCGGTGAGGCACCGGTTCATGGTCGGATCGGTCGGACCGGTGGTCGGACCGGTTTAATTGCACGTCTATTAAATATTATATATTTAAATTAAATCATGGTAAACATAATGTAAAATAGCCAAAAAAAATACTTGAATGTTTTAATTTGAACCCCATTTAGCGTTGTAGCGTTTTTATAATAATAGTTACGTTTACAGAAATAACTAAATCATGGTCAACATCAAATATATTTTGAGGTTTATAATATATATATAAAATTTTTGATTGACATAAACAAATATATTTTGAGGTTTATATACAATCAGCCATAACTTTTTAGGACCTATTTGATAGACAAATAAAAAAATCGTGTCTATTTTTTAAGGAACACATTTTTATTCTAATAACATTCTATGGGAGGAATAGACATTTATAATTGTGAAAAATATAAAAATAAATTTTTAGTCTTAAAAATTAAAATGGCATTTTTTCTCAAAAAAGAATTAAAATAAACTTAAAATGATAAATTACTCAGCAACAAACATTTCCCACATTTATAAAGAAAGCTAACATTACAAAGGCATTGCAATTTAATCACAAGTTGCAATTCATTTGCAAAAAAAAAAAAAATCACAAGTTGCAGTTTCACAAAACTTGAAAAAAAAAAAGTCCCAATTTCAAAAGCCCTTCGAAAGTCAAAACAAACAGTCTCGGAAAGAAGAAAAGTAAAAACAAACTAAAAACAGGGTAAAATTAGAAGATCGATGATGTGGCACTGATAGCATTCAAAGTGGAAATTAAATGATCAGTTTAGTTTGTGCTTATCTCTTTCTCCCGTCTTTCTCTTCTCCCCCACCTCTCTTTCTCTCTCTCCTGTTCTCACCGAGTCACCCGGCACAAAATCAGGCCTCTATCTCTCTCCGGCATAAAATTAGAAGATCGATTGATTAGGGGCGTCAATCGGAAGGATCGACTGGAAGTAAGTCAGTGCCGCATCAAATCTCTCGAGTGCGAACTGCACAAGGCTAGAGCAGGAAGGGTAAAAAAAAATACAAAAACCAGCAAAACCGGAGGAAACCGGCCGGTTCACTGGTTTCAGATGAAACCGGCGGTTTTGACCGGTTCCGACGGGTTCGTTTGCATGGACGGTCTGAGTGCAGGACCGGACCGGTGAGGCACCTGTTCACCGGTTTAACCGGTCGAACCGGCCGGTCCGGTCCGGTTTTTAAAACTATGGTCCACATGGTGTACTATATACCACACATCTCATTCACAATGTCTGGATGTGGGACGGGATATTACAATCCCCCACCTTACATACTCGACGTCCTCGTCAAGACTGCCCAGCACGTTTTTCCTTTGGCTGGCGGCCCACCGCCACGGAGCCCTTGCGGGACCAGGGTCGGCTCTGATACCATTTGTAACACCCGTGGATTACTGTCCCAGCAACTTCTTTACCCGTACCACCGGATAAAAATGCTTAAGCCTTGAAGGTGCTAGTAGTAATCCACATGGTGTAGTATATACCACACATCTCATCCACAATATCTCGATGTGGGACAGGATATTACAGCAGTTATATAACATTTAAGTGTAGAACTAATCTAGCAGTTAAATAAATTATATGAAAAATAACAGACACGACACGCAAGATTTTTACCGTGGAGAAACTTTCACTGTGTTCTTCGCCTGAGAAGGACAGTTAGGATAAACCCCCACTTGCTAGCACCAACAAGGGCTAGAAACTTTATTGCACAAAATGTCTGATGCAAGATAGAAAACAAGTTGTCCCTCGGATCAGCTACTCACCACACTACCTTTTGCCTACCAAGTTCTTGCAACCTCTTACGCCTACGAAAACTCAAATCTCGCTTGAATCTAGTCGATGATATCAGTGACTCCGGTAGTTTCTTAAGTGAACAACTCTATCACAATTTAGTTTGTGAGTGAACAACTCTGTACAAAGATACGAAACTTGTACCTATAGACCAGGAGACTCTAGACGATGCTAAAATAAACCTAGACCTAGCAAATATAACGAGATAAGCAGGAGGGCTTACTGTACACGTCCCAAATAGGGAAAAGAAAGCTCAATTCTGACACTAGCTAATTCAACAATTTAGGATAACATATCTGACTATAATCTAGACTATAAGATAGATATCTATAGAGAAGAGAAATCTAAAACACATATTTGGCGCAAACCCAAACTAAGAATAAGCTTGAGAAGCTTTTGATTTATCCTAATACATAAAAACTAAATTCTAGACTCAGGTAATCTGACAGACGACTGTTCTAGATCAATAGAAGAAGATTGATCTAGAGACTCAATGAAGCGAATACATAAATACATAGATAATTCTAGAAGAGAATTCAACAACTTCTGATTAAAAAATCAAAGTTGAGGCACGCTGAAGCGTCGCTGCAGGATGCTTGAAAGGTGAACCGTCGTCCAAGAAGGTGTCTCGTGAACTGTGGCAAAACCTGAAGAGTTCTCTCTTCCTCTACATCAAAGCTTTTGACTTAATTTTCTCTCAAGTCTAGCTCTATATTTATATGAGATGTTACTTGATTTCCAAGCAAGGTAATTATAGAGAAAGTCTTACATATAGGCAGGACCTGAAGTAGATGGAATGTAGATTTGCGTGAGATTGAGAGAAGATCGCGAATTGGTTTACTTATAAAAATATATAATTTATGTAAAGAAAAGATTTTAAATTCTAAATATGTAAATAATATAAAATAAACATTTTTCTGGAAAACTAATTTCAATTTACTTATAAATAAGTTAAGTTGTCAATTATCCCTTTTTAGATTTATGAAAATATTCTTAATCAAGTATAAAACAAAATCTCCATTAAACAATTTAGGAAAAAGAATAATAGCTAGAGAATATTTTTGACCGAAATTAATAATAGAAATAATATTATGGCCGAATTTCATAGATGATAGTCATGATATATTCTCTTTGATTTATACAGGAACTCTTCCAATTAACTTTTAACAAAATTGGGTTAGTGTTTGGAATCAATAGGCACCAAAAATACCGAGAGGTGGCGGTAAACCATTAGGTTGCAGACTAACTAGAACAGTTTCATTGGGTACCGTTTGACCGAGGTTGCGGTATTTTCAGTATGTACCGATTGGTAGTCACATTTACCAATTGATTTGTTTTTAAGAAGAATAATCATGATTGTCTGAGCCCTAGGGAATCCATTGGATGCCTAGTCTCCTATCGCATTTGTCACATTTTCTTAATTAAGAATATACAAAATATTATTTTTTTTATTTCTCGTATTTATTAACGCTGCTAGGTTATGAGTAGCAAACCGCTATGTCAAAATACCACTCCTCCTGGTTACTTACAATAAGCTAGTCTAGTTCTTTAATTAATTAGTTACATATAGTCCTCGTGGGATCGATAATTCGGAGTTGAAATTCTCAACCGTATATTACTTGATCAGTGCACTTGTTAATAGACATCACTTAAGCATGTCCATCAGCAACTTGTGAACCTTTGCCCAGAAAGGTATTTGGCTCAGGTTATTAGGCTAAGTTTCATAAAGTTTCGATCTCGGTAGTCTAAGGAATGAGAGAATGTATATTTCGTTGTGTGGTAGACCATACTTCGATGTAGATGTTCTCTCTTCCATTGGGCCGGTCTTTGAATTGAGTATTTCCTTAGAAAAGAGGTTTAAAGGGCTTAAAATACTACAATATTTACATAACCAGAGCTTGAAATACCTTAAGAGAAGGACGAGTATCACGGTAATGGCCTAGCCCTTGCAACCAGAACCCATCCTTCTAACTAACAAAGTTTATCTTTTTCAACCACATTCTCACTCTCTGAAGCAAGAAACGAAATTTGTCCCAAAGGAACTCAAACTAGAAAGTACGAATTTTGTATAGTCAAGGCATATTTTGGACCTATAACAATTGAGAATCAACTTTTCTTTGAAAACGCTGTCAATTTTGAGTTCTTGACTTTGAAATTTCATCTCATGATGTTTCGAGTTGATAAGAAGTATTGCGACTTTTTGCTGCAGATATTTTCCCATGGGTTTTAATTTGCTGCTATCGTGTATTATATTTTTTCTTCTTTGTGTTCTTTACTCATGAATTCACATTTGCTGCTACCACAGGTGGTAAGCTTTGTAAGTTTGGTCCTCACTCAAGGAATTCACATTTGTTGCTTCAATAGGTGACATGATTGGTATTTTGTTCCTAACTCAAGGAATTTACATTTGCTACTACATAGATGCTAGACTTTATTTTTGATTCTTAGACAAAGAATTCACATTTTGCTGTTGTTATACCCCATTTTTATTAAATGGTTAATTTGATGGCTATTCGTGAAGTTTAGAATATAGTTTTCAAGATCGTATGGGGGAGGTAGTTGTAGTTTCAGAAAAGATAAACTAATGCTGGTGGTTGTGGTGCTAATTTGAAGAAGCTCTAAAACCTAGTGGGTAAATAAATAAAAGATAATAAAATAATAATACAAAGAGAGAGAGAGAGAGAGAGAGAGAGAGAGAGAGAGAGAGAGAGATAGATAGATAGAGAGAGAGAGAGAGAGAAAGAGAGAGACAGAGAGAGAAACTCTTTCTCCAACTCATACGTAACAACGCTGATGAATTTTTTCTCCAAAAACAAGAAGAACTTCTCTTCTTCATGACCTACTTATTATTAAGCTTCTTCTTCTCCTCCCCTTAGACAGACCCCACCACCATTTCCACCACTCTCCCTCTCAGCTCACTGTCTCCACCTCTCTGCCTCTGTCTCTCCCTCTCGGACCAACAACAGCAGCGGCAACATCTGCAAGGAGGAAACCACCGCCGCCCCCGATCACCCTAATGGGAAAACCCACTACCACCACCACCTGCTTCTGTTCTTTGTATCCTTCTCTCTCTCGGTCACTCTATCTCTCTTCTCAGACCCCATACGAAGAAGAGAACCAGCATCAATAGTTGGAGAAGCACCAAAGACCATCGCCGCTACCAAGCTTCCATTAATTCCAACTAGAGCTTCGTCCCAAGTGGAACAGAGGCACCCAACATCTTTCTTCTATCTCTCTAGGGTCCTTAAGGCCCGACCAGTCCTCAGGGATTCTCAACCGCACCCAAAACTGTCCGGAGAGTCCCCATCGAGCTCCACCGCCGACTACCGCCGTAACGAAGCTCGACCCAAGCAATTCGGAGCTACCACCTCCGTAGATCCGTCCCACTCGAGGTTTGGAGGTCTGAACAGACCAGATAACGCCTCAAATTGAGCCCAGGCCGCCAGAATCACCGTCGACGAGAACCACCGGCGACCCATCAACGGGAAGCTCGGAAGTCGGAACGACCGATTCCTCGACTGTTTTTTGTGAATTTGGTATGGGTAACCTCTAAATCTTCATATAAGTCATTTTGATAATCAAAACATGATCTTGATAGCTCGATTTCGATTTGATTTCATGGGTGAAGAAGATGACGATCTTTGGTTTTATTTGAGAACTTGGGGGTACTTCGTGTACAAGATGAAACTTTATGGATATGAGTTGTGACATCTGAAACTGTTATTATAAATGGTGGTCATTGTTGTCTTTTAAGAAAATAAAGGTATTTACATAACTATATATATGAATATATGAAATTAAGGATAGAAAATTTAGATTACAAGTAATTTCTAAATTATCTAATCAATATTTTAAATATATATAAGTAACTTGGGTAATAAAATTTTATAATAAATAGTTATAATTTAGACTAGAGTTGTTTTCTTAAAAACTAAACAAATTTGAAATATATTGTTCCTATTTTTTCATTTGTAAATTTCGATTTTGTTTAATTAGTTAATCTCAAAGGATTGTGAATTGTTATTTTCAAAAACTTGGTTATCTGAATATTATTTTTGGAATGAAATAAGCTATGAAGTAATTTGAGAAATGTTTAGGAATAGTTTCTTTAAATCAATGTTTTATCTTATTTCTAAATTACAATAACTATTTCTCATACTTATAAATAGCTATTAAATAATCACAAAGACATATTTATTTTTATATTAGATATTCTTATATCATCACTTAAACAATTCAGGGTCTAGTTATTTTATTCCACTATTAAAAATATATCTCTAACAATTGATTTTGCTAATTAAACAATTTTATTTGCTATGGAGAATTTACTCTAGAAAAATTAAATATAATTGTTAGAATATTAAGAATAAAATGTGTTGTAATAAAGTCTAAGATAGTGTTTATAATTAAGAAGTTTTAAATTGGAACGTATTTTCTCACTTTTTAAAATATACGAGTATTATTAAATAATTATAATTTAAGGATATAATTATTATAAAGTAGCATACTCTTTAGGAATATAACAAAAAAGAGAGATTTGGGCCTCGTATTAGATTAAATACTCTCTCCCGTCATTACTTGCATGTTAAGTGCTAGTTGAATTGCAATTAATTAGAAATTAAAAATTATAGTTGACGAGTTCATAGACGAGGGTAAGATTTGGGCTTCATATTAGATTAAATACTCTCTCCCTTCATTTGTTGCATGTTAAGTGATAGTTCAATTGCGATTAATTATAAATTGTAGGTGACGAGTTCGTAGACGAGGGTTACGTTTACCTGTGAAAGCTTATATTTAGGTGAGTTATCATGCCAAGTCTTGCGTGCCTAGCTTCATTCGTGTTAAAATATGATTTTATAATTTGTCTCACAATGTGTTTTGTAAATTACTTGCTGTACTTGAGTTTGACTATTTTTCGAAATGATTATTTGAAACTGTCACACACACAAAAAGAATGTGTAATATCGTAAAGTGGAAAGAGTTGTACAGGGAACTTTATTATTATTGTCGATGTTGACTTCGTTCACTCAACCTGTGATTATTATTTTCGATGTTGACTTCGGTCACTCGGCATGTGATTATTATTGTCGGTGTTGACTACGGACACTGGGCCTGTGTATTTTAACCCCGTCGCAACCTGCCGGGTCGCTCCATGTACCCACCTCTCTGGCCGCAAGAAGTCTTAGGGGGGTGCCGGCACTTAAGGTCTTGGATGCTTGGTGATGGATTGTTCTTCCCCGTATCAACTAATGGATTAAAATAGAATTACCTGGACTGGATGTTATTAATGGAAATTGAAATATTGGGATGGATGATTTGGATATTGGATATGGATTTAATAATGATCATTGGAGATTTATGAAAATTATACGAGAACTCGGGAATGTCTTACTATTCCACTGTCTTTTATTCCGCTGTATCCTTACTTGCAGTTAAATACTTGTGAAAATATTTATTCTCCATCCATTTATTATCTGTTACTTGAGTTAAAATATCTTGTATCTGATTTACATGCTTGGGTATCACTCACTCAGTATTTCAATGCTGTCTTTCAAAACTGTCGTACATGTTTTCTTCCCACCGCAGGTTTAGATGGAGGAGGCTTGGCTTAGGAGAGGGAAAATGCAGACTCATCTAGTGTTATCAATATTCTTAGTAAAATAGAACTCTTAGACTATTTGCATTTCATATAATAATGCTCTATGAAAATGTGTGAGAATTTGTTAGCACGTGTAATATATAACTATGGCAGTGTTTGTTCTCAATTTCTGCCATTTCATATTGAGTAGCACCCTCCTGGGCTCTTCGGTCCGGAATGGAAAACTTGAGAATCAAGGGGTGTTACAGTTTGTTATCGCCGATGATAGGCTTTCATTTCTTAGACAAGGAATTTGCATATGCTGCTATCTTAGATGTTATGGTTTAGGTCCTTAGACAATAAATTCACATTTTGCTGCTATCGCACATGATATTCTTTAGTTCTTAGCAAGGAATTCTCTTCTAGCTGCTATCATAGATGATAGACTTTAGATCCTTAGACCAGGAATTCACGTTTGATTCTATCATAGATGATATGATTTTGATCCTTAGACAAGGAATCAACATTTTACAACTGTCGTGGATGATAGGACTTGGATCCTTAGACAAGGATTTCACATTCCGCTGCTATCATAATTGATAGGCTTTAGTTTCTTAAACAATAAATATTTTCCTGCCTAAGAAACAACATAAGCAATAAGAGGTAAAGAACCTTCATGCAAGAGGCAAAATAATGTCAATTACCTCGTATGAGGACGAAGTGCGGTCATACGTAGAGGATGCCTATATGGGTAATACTTCTTCAACCATTCATATTGATGGAGGTGGGTATGGTGGCATGCCCGTTGCATCTCAAAATTTTGCAGTATCCGCTATCAGAGGATTCTTTCACTTCAAAAGGTCCTTCCCAGCTACGCACAAATTTTGGGTGCGTTTATTTCGTACACAGTGAGTGGAAGCTCGCAGTAAAAGATCTCCCACCTGAAACTTTCTGGGTTGGACTATCTTGTTGTAGGCCCAGCTTACTCAAGCAATATATTTCTCATTGTTTTACTTTGCTTTGTCCCTCCTTTCTTCAACCAGATCCAGGTCATGGGATCTGTCTTCCCAAGCATGCGCGCGAAGAGCAAGTCTTGCATAAGGTATTTTGATCTCGGTGATAACTCCTTAGTTGGATTTATAATCTACCACTGTTTGTGTGTGTTTTGGTGGAATATGGTGAAATTTAGGCTAAAATAAGAGAAAATTATCTTTCATGAGTTTTTGAACGTAACTGTGAAGTCTGTGTGTTTCTTGCATGGGTTTAAGTGTGATTTGATGTATTTTATTACATTTGATCTTCGCGGGTGTGTTCGTGTTGTAATTTACTGGAATTAGGGGCGTGGGGAGCATTTGAATAGGAGAAACGAACTTCAGAATAATTGGGAGCTCAAAAGGATGCTCGAAAAGTAATTCAGGATGGAAAAAGGATGTTTCACATGAAAATCAGGGTTCTCTGGGTATTTAGAGGTCGCATGACCTCGTTTGAGGTCGCACAACCTCGTGGAAAAGTAAATAAGCACTATAGTACACACACAACCTGCATCCTACTCCCATTACACCATCATACACCACTAGCCTATCACCAGTTCACCACCTGAATTACAACCGTCGCCTTCTCCACCAATCAGAACTCATCCTCCATGACCTGCAACTACCCAATACTTACTCCAAATAATCCTCCAACCACCTTCATAACCCAGATTTACAATCAGGCTAATACACTAACCGATCACCAACCTCACAGCCTAATGCATCACCACTGCCACCTGAAACACTTACAACCTACATCCACCATTTACACTACCAGCAACATACCTGCAACACCACTGCCACCAAAACCAGCCTGACCTTCACTCCCAAGATAACCTCCGTTACCACTTCAGCTCAACCGAATACCTTCACAACTCCTTCAACCATAACCAGCAGAACCTCACCCACAAAAACCAACTAAATTCACCACCATTAAACCAGCCCTATCTTCCTTTCTGTAACCCCTGAACCACGTCCTCCATTATTCCATCTCTTATCATTTCCAATCCTAACCTGCACATCTCCAATTCACCTCCTAACAGACACATTAGCAAGGAACCTTTAACAATTCCTTTTAATCACCAAAAAGCCAACACCTAAACTTAGAAAAACTAACCTATGATGCCACAACAGACCACCTCCTTCTCTAAATTATTAATTAACCTACAACATGTTATCAATCAGAATACCTCCGCCACCGTCGATTCTCATACCATAATTATTAAACCAATCGAAGCTGAAGCCCAGATGGAGTGAAGTCCAGTTTCTGTGAAGCCTAGTCCATTCCTAAAATACGAAGCCCATTCAATGAAACCCAATAGTCTTCGGCCAGCTCTTCTTTTAGAAGTCTCCAGAAGGATCTTTTCAGAATCCCTCAAAACTAAGGGTCTCTATGTAATTAGTACTATGTCGAAACGGTTCAGTTTGTGACCGTTCGGTTGATGATGTATTTAACCTTAATTCATGAATGAAAGGTTATGACGGTCTCATTTCTTTTATCTCCGTCGTCTCTATCTTTTTCCTCTCTTCTCTCTGAGAAACCCTAAAATTGTTCATGGTATCATAGCCTCATGCTTGCTACTATGGCTCAATCATCTTTAAATACGCTCTATCTACTATCCATTATTCATCATCTAATGCCTTACAAACTTGATAACTCCAATTACGTTCTCTGGAAGCATCAAATGTCCTCCATCTTTCGTACCCATAATCTCTTTTGGTATATTGATGGATCCACCACGCCGCCGCCTGTATCTCTCTCCGCCACCGACGGTGCCTCTGTCCCAAATACGGCGTTTTGTGAATGGTATCGATTAGATCAAGCTCTACAAACTCTCATCAACGCCACTCTCACTCGTGAAGCACTCTATCATGTAATCGGTAAGACCTCATCCCGAGCAGTTTGGCTTGCGCTTGAGGGGAAGTATGCATCCTTAACTCGATCTAACATTCTTTAACTCAAATGTGATCTTCAAACTCTTAAAAAATGCTCTGATTCGGTAGATCTGTACGTGCAAAAGTTAAAAGGCATTCGTGACAAACTTGCTGTTTCTTTGGTGATGATTGATGATGAATACATGCTCTTGTATGCTTTAAATGACCTTCCTAGTGTATATAATTCTTTTTGAACTACTATTTGTGGTATATCTGATCCTATTAGCTTTGAAGAATTAATGTGTTGTTAAAAGCTGAAGAATAAATGTATGAGACCCAATTTGCTAAGCTCTTCGATTCCACTACTGTGAATGTTTCTGTTGCCTACTCTGTCTCTTCTAACTTCTATCGAGGATCTGGTCGCGGTCGTGGACGAGGTATTCTCGGCCCTGAACCACCCACCAGTAGAGGAGGCTACGGCCGAATAGGTGGATCCTATGGCCGACTCCAGAGGTTATGGTGGTGGTCAAAGGGGACACCACAATTGTGGTGGTGGTGGTCGATACAACTCCAACACCAGATCCACTACAACACCAATTAAATGTCAGATATGTGGCCTAGATTTTCACTCTACTGCTGATTGTTGGCATAGAACAGATATTCGTACAAAGGAAAAGCCACCCTTTGATCCTCGCACTGCTTATAATGCTTCCTCTTCTGGTTCTTCTACTCCTGAATACTGGTTGTCTGATTCTGGAGAAACAAACCACATGACTGCTGATTTGCGAAACCTCTCTCTTGCTGATATTTACACTGGTTCTGATCATGTAACCATGGGGAATGGTCAATTTTCTGAAATTAATCACACAAGTACTGCATCTTCAAAACTAATAACCAGACTTTTCATTTAAACAACACTTAACATGTTCCAAATTTGGCTACAAATCTTTTATATGTTCATCAACTTTGTTCATAACATAATTGCTATTTTGTTTTCTATGCAAATTCTTTTTACATACAGGATATGGATTAGGGCAGACTACTTTACAAAGGCTTGAGTGAAAATGGACTTTATCCTTCCCCTTTTACGGTTTCTTCTACCAAGGCTTGTTTTGGTAGTATTATTAATGTTCCTCTGCTACAATCTAGACTGGGTCATCCATCTAATGATGTTTTGACTCATATTTTTGGTTCAAGTTCCAAATCACCTTCTTCTGCTATGTGTGATTCTTGTCTAAAAGGAATACTAACTAGATTTCCTTATAATAAGTCTACTACTATTTCTCATATTCCATTACAAATACTGCATTATGAGGTGTGGGGTCCTGCCTCTGTGAAATCTCTGCAAGGTTATAGGTTTTATGTGTTATTTATTGACAAATTTCTAGATACACTTGGTTGTTTCCTCTCTTTCATAAATCTGAAGTTGCCATTGCTTTTACCAAATTCAAACACATATTGAAAACTTGTTAGGTTACAACATTAAAATTCTCAGGTCTGATGGAGGTGGTAAATACAAGTCTATAGTATTTCAACAATTTCTTAGTTCAAAAGGCATCCCACATCAAAAGTCTTGTCCACACACACCTCAACATAATGGTGTTTCTGAAAGAAAACACAAACATATTTTAGAAACTGCTATTACCATGCTTCAACATGCTTCTCTGCCTCATCACTTCTGGTTTCATGCTATAGCTATTGCTGTTTTTCTGATTAATAGAATGCCAAGCCCTGTTACAAATTTCAAATCTCCTTATGAATTGTTATTTCACAAACTACTGGATTATGCTTCTATGAGAATTTTTGGGTGTGCCTGCTATCCTAATCTCAGACCTTACACGCATTCAAAACTTGATGCTAGGACACAACAATGCATTTTTCTTGGTTATGTAGACAACTATAAAGGCTATCTCTGTTATTTAAAATCTGCTCAAAACTTTTATATCAGTAGAGATGTTATTTTTAATGAAACTTTGTTTCCTTACACTTCTTTACCTTTTGCGGATATCTCTACTCCAGTTTTCCATGACACTGTTTCTGACATTTCCTTACTCCACATGAAATGATGACACTCCCCTCTCTGCTCATGGCCCAGTTGCTGAGAATGACAAATTTTTTCATTCTGAGATGTATTCAGATGTAGGTGATGGGGTTGCTTACTCTCCAGAACAGATACACAACACAAAGAACAGATGACAGCTCCCTCATCTCCCAACATTGACATGGCACCAGAAGTCTCGCAGTGATCCACTTCATCTCAGGGTCATCCAATATAGACTAGAAGCAAGTCTGTGATCTTCAAGAAGAAGGTCCTTGACTTTGCTTCAATCAGTGCTAAAGGGTCTGATCCTCATTTAACTAATTTCACAGGCTTTGGTAAAGTTTATAGTTTTCCTACTTCTATTACTGCTTTGCAAGTTTCTGCATCTGATCCAACTTCTTTTTCTGAGGCTTATAAACATATTCACTGGCAAGATGCTATGTAAGCTAAGTATCTTAGTCTCTTAAAACAACAAACTTGGAGCCTCGTTGAAACTCCTTCAAATGCCAATATTGTTGGCGACAAATGGGGTTTCAATACAAAATACAAAGACGATGGTTCTGTTTCTCGTTCAAAGCTAGACTAGTAGCTACATGATTTCATCAAACCCATGCCTTAGATTATGATGAAACATTCAGTCCTGTTATTAGACATGCTACTATTCGCACTATTCTTGCTCTAGCTGCATCTTTTGACTGGCCCTTACAACAACTTGATGTTAAAAATGCATTCTTACATTGTCATTTGCAAGAAATTGTTTTTATGAAACAACCACCAGGCTTTGTTGATCCTACCAAACTCACCATGTTTGTAAACTGCATAAAATCCATCTATGGCTTAAAACATACTCCAAGGACATGGTTTCATCGATTTACTACCTATATTTCTTCCCTTTGTTTGTTCAATCTCATGCAGACATCTCTTTGTTCATTAGACACTCCAACTCTGGTATTACTGTCCTACTCCTCTATGTTGATGATATTATCTTGACTGGGAATGATTATGCTTATCTCAAAGTATTGATACAATCTCTTCCAATGAACTTGAGATGACTAATTTAGGCCCTTTACACTACTTTCTAATTGGGCTTCTAATTAAGCTCAACTCTGATGGCATTTTTATTTCACAAAGCAAGTATGTTCAGGATTTACTTGTTCGATTTAACATGGTAAATTCCAAGCCTTGTCCAAATCCTTTACCATTCTCTGGAAAGTTTCACGCTCTTGATGGTTCACCTCTTCCAGGTTTTACTATTTATAGAAAAATTTTGGGCTCTTTACGATATTTAGTGTTTAGTCGTCCTGATATTACTTTTTCTATAAACCACCTATGCCAATTTATGCATGCTCCAACCTCTATGCACTTGATTGGTGCTAAGGGTATTTTACGTTATCTAAAAGGCACACAACATCAATGGGTTATTTTACACTAAATGCCCAAATCCAGTTCATGCCTTCACTGATGCTGATTGGGCTGGAAACCCAACCGACAGAAGCAGCACTACATGCCTCGTTAATTTTATTGGGCCTAACCCTGTACATTGGGCCGCTAAGAAACAGCCTACTGTTGCTTGGTCCTCAATTGATGCTGAGTACCGGGCTCTCGCTGTCATTGGAGCTGAGCTCTCGTGGCTCAAAATATTGTTCAAAGACCTTCATCCGAGATTAAATAGTCCTCCTACTTTTATGGTGTTAATGCATCCGCCATAAAAATGACTGCTAATATCATTCTTCATGCTCGAATGAAACTTATCGAAATTCATTACCATTTCATTCGGGAAAAAGCTCTTGGGAATGAACTTATAGTTTCTTTCGTTTCAGGAACTCACCAACTTGCTGATATCTTCATGAAGGGGCTCCCTACTCCCAGATTCTTGGCGCTTAAAGACAAGCTCATGTATTTCTTCCAGAGTTGAGCTTGAAGGGGGTATTAAACCAACCGAAGCTGAAGCCCAAATGGAGTGAAGTCCAATTGCTGTGAAGCCCAGTCTATTTTTAAAATACATAGCCCTGGTGCAATGGAAGAAGTATTGGTAACGTCAAAGAAAGGCTAGATAGAAGCTTATGTAAAATTTCCTGGAGATTGAAGTACGAAAAAGCAGTGGTTACTCATGATTATTTCATTGGATCTGATCACTTTCCTATGTTAGCCAATCTTCTACCTCAGATGGAAAAGGTGGAGAAGAAATTCAAGTTTGAAGATAGATGGTCAGAAGAAGGAAGTTGTAAAGCAGTTGTGGTTACTAGTCTCACTTCAAATATGAATGGTCTCCCAATCTCTCAACTAGGAATCCATCTTGAAGCTTGTAGAAGATCTCTCAAAGAATGGAGTAAGTTGTTGGGTAATAACAAAAAAACTATTATGCAAATTAGGGAAATGATTCAGGAGCTGAAAATGGGAACCTGGAACAGCCAGGATAGAGAGATGTGTGAAGAATTAGAAAAGGACCTGGAGGAAGCTTACAAGATTGAAGAAAGTTACTGGTACCAGAGGTCCAGAATTATTTATATGAAGTGTGGAGACAAGAACCCAAGTTTCTTCCATGCTACTTTAGCAGAAAGAAGATCCTTCAATCACATTCTGAAGATCAAAGATAGAAATGGCACTTGGAAGGAAGGCAAAGAAGAGACAGGTGCTATCCTTCAAGATTATTTTAAAACTATTTATCTTGACCCTGATCATGTGATTGATGATAATGTGTTTGCAACCACACTTAGATTACTCTCCCAAACTCAAAATGATTTCCTCTGTTCTCTCCCTTCCAAAGAAGAGATTAAAGCAGCATCCTTCAAGTTGGGAGCTAAGAAAGTTCCCAGACCTGATGGATTTAATGGGACCTTTTATCATCATTTTTGGTACTTGTTAGAACCTTTTATCTCAATAGCCATCAATCAATTTTTTGCTACCTCCTCTATGCCTCCTAGCTGGAATCAGACACATATTGCCCTTATTCCCAAAACTAAAAAGCCGGAGGAACCTTCTCAGTTTAGACCTATATCCCTCTGTAACTTCTCCTATAAAATTCTCTCCAAAGTTTTTGCTCTAAGACTTCAATCTATCCTTCCCAATACCATCACACCTAATCAGTCAGCCTTCACACCTCAAAGGAGCATTCATGGAAACATTATTATTTCTCAGGAGTGTTTTCATTTTATCAAAGGAAAGAAAGAAGGAAAAGTTGGGTGTCTGGCCTTAAAGTTGGATATCTCTAAAGCTTATGATAGATCTAATTGGAGCTTTCTCTAGAATGTGTTGGAGTGCTTGGGATTTGCAGATAAATGGGTGAGCTTGATTAAGCAATGCGTTTCTACTATCCAATACATCATTTTGTTAAATGGAGAGAGTCAAAGTTATTTTCTTCCCACCAGGGGCTTGAGACAAGGAGATCCTTTGTCTCCAGCTCTGTTTGTGATATTGGCTGATGTGCTATCTAGGAACATTCAAGAAGAAGCTAATCAGGGAAGAATAAAAGGTATTCAGATCACCAGAAATTTTCCATCAATCACACATCTTCAGTATGCGGATGATTCCCTTAGCTTCCTCCAAGCTACTATTGAAGAGGTCACTACTTTCCTAGAAATTCTGAATACTTTTGCTACTGCTTCTGGTCTTCAAGTGAATGTTAATAAATCAGGGGTGATCTTCTCACCCAATACATCTGAAGAGACCAAAGAAGAATTGTGTAATATTCTGCAAGCTCCAGACATGAAGGATGACAACAAGTACTTAGGAATTCCTATATTTTGGGGCAAATCAAAAATTCAAAGCATGAATCATGTTATGGAAGGGGTTAAGAGAAAAGCTACAGGTTGGAAGAAGGAGTACCTTACACCAGCTGGGAGAGAAGTTTATATAAAGTCAGTGCTTCAGGCAATTCCTTGCTTTCCAATAAGGTGTTTCTTGTTACCTAAATCTACTTGCAAAAAAATTGGTCAAATTACTAGGCAATTTTGGTGGGGAAGTTCTGAGGCAAAGAAGAAAATAAACTGGATAGCTTGGAGTGATATCTATAAAGGTAAAAAAGAGGGAGGTATGGGCTTTAGAGATTTTAGAGCTTTTAATTTGGCTCTCCTAGCCAAGAGTGGATGGTCTATCCTTCAAAAACCTGAGTCTCTATGCTCAAAAATCCTCAAAGGTATCTATTTCCCAAATGATCATTTCATGGAGGCTACACTAGGAAAAATGCCTTCTTGGTGTTGGAGGAGTATCTTAGAAGGGAGGAAAGTTCTCAAAGATGGTCTTATGTGGTTGATCAAAGAAGGATATAATATAAACTGTTATAATGAAATCTGGATTCCTAGTTTGGAAGGGAAGAGCATAAAACAATTGACAAGGGTGTCAGGGAATTTTCAAGTGGCAGACCTCATTAACCCCCACACTAGAACTTGGAAGAGATACCAAATTCAAAATACGTTCACCCCTGAGATAAGTAAAGAGATTCTCAAGATTGATATAGTTATGAGTAGCAATACTACTGACAAGAAAATCTGGAGATGGTCTAAAAGTGGCAACTATTTGGTGAAATCTGGTTATATGAGAGCTTTGATGTTGCAGCCCAAGGAAGCTCCCAAGAAAGAAAAACCTGGTCCTTCTTTCAAATGGCATGAAGAGATTTGGAATTCAATATGGAAACTGAAGCTCCCCCAAAGGTACTTCACTTTTGCTGGAGATTTTGTAAAAATAGTTTAGCCACTAAAACAAATCTTTTTGCTAGAAAATGTAGCAAAGATGACTTATGTTCCATCTGCTTTCAAGACTCTGAGAACCTTGAATACCTATTCTCTTAGATGTGAGTGGGTGAGACCTTTTTGGTTTGGAACTAATCTGATCCTCCCTCTGAAATCAACAAAATTGGAAGTCTTAATATTTGGTTGAATGATAAGTTTGAAGCCACTCTTACTGATTAAGAAGGTCAGAAGGAGATTGAGAAGATACACAGGAATCAATGTGTTTTTAACAAAGATCCCCTGAATCCCAAAATAGCCTTAAAAAGTTATCTCAAGAAGGAGAGGGAAATCCAAGTTCTAGTTCCTCATACAAGACCTAGAAGATACAATGATTCCTCTCAGAAGTCTTCGAATCCTCCTCCAATTGGGAAGGTGAAGGCCAATCTAGATGCTGCTTGGAACAAAGATAATAATAAAGGTTTTGGAGGTTGGTTGCTTAGAGATAATTCAGGACAGCTGATTGCAGGGAACTATTTTCAACTTAAAGTCTCCAATCCCCTTCGTATGGAGGCTCAAACTTTGAGAAGGGTCTGTTTTGATCTTCAATCTTTGAAGATGAAAGAAGTGATTATTGAGTGTGATAATCTTTTGCTGGTAAACCAGTTAAGTACTTACAGTTGGGAGAACCAAGTTATTTGTGAAGACATCCAGGACCTCTTGAGTCAAAATAAGTTTCAGCTGAGATCGATTCCCAGAGGTTGTAATGCAGCAGCAGATGAGCTAGTTCAATTAGCTAAGAAGGAAAGAATCTGGGTAAATTGGTGTGACAGGCCTCCGGAGAAGCTGCAGAAAATTATTACAAAGGAGCAGAGTTAGTTTGTAGCTTTCTCTAATTTGTAGTCCAGTGTTAGGTGTTGCTTTTGGTTGGTTTTTGTACTGGTTTGTTGGATTTTGTTCTGGTTTTGCTGGTTTTTAATATATTTATGGTTGATAAAAAAAAATACATAGCCCATTCAGTGAAGCCCAATAGTCTTCGGCCAGCTCTTCTTCTAGAAGTTTCCAGAAGGATCTTTTCAGAATCCCTCAAAACTCTAAGGGTCTCTCTGTAATTAGTACTATGTCGAAACGATTCATTTTGTGACCGTTCGATTGATGATGTATTTAACCCTAGTTTATGAATGAAGACGGTCTCATTTCTTTTATCTCCGTCGTCTCTATATTCTTCCTCTCTTCTCTCTGAGAAAACCTAAAATCGTTCAATAATCACGTACAGACCATCACCACCTAAAACTAGCTTAACCCCAACTCAATTCCTCATACACCTTTTTCAAACCAGTTGAACCCCAGCCAAGTTCACCAATTCAATCACCATGAAACTCACTGCCACCTCTAGTCCAAAATCAACACCACAACAACATAACAAATCAACCCACCATTATCTTCACCACCCAATTCCATTACATCAAAGTAAACCCAAAACCATATGAAATATTCACCATGGACACCTAAACCACATGCGACTAATTACCAGACATATAACCTGCAAACCACCACAACATCGACTGCTAAACAAACCAAAACTGCTCCTTCGACTTACCTCATCACCGCCGTTCAATCACCAATTACCAGACCACCAACAAATAACTACAAACTACTCCTAAAACCAATCGGACCTCCACTGTTCAATTACCTAACAACCATGGCCAGAGCCCATGTAGGACACCCATAGTTTATGAGAATTCGCACTATTGTCCCTCGGGTTAAATACTATAATTAGTGTATACATTATAGTACTTCCGTGAATTGAATACACTGGTTTTCATTCCTTCATTCTCTGCTTCACGAGGTATCAGAGCACTCGATTCCACTGTAACAGTCGTCGCTCAAGTCATCGACGATCTCAATCTCACGGTCCGTAGCTCACTGCGTCGACTGTCCTCCACTTCTCCTCTTGCACTCCAGTGCGCCGATCGAACACTATGCACTCACAATGCCCCAATCAAACAGCCCGCCTACATGGTGCTCGCCGATAGACAACCCTCTTCCAGGCCGTCAAACCTCCAAAGGTTAGATTCAACTTGTTGCTTCTTCATAAGCGCCACATAAACTTGCGCAGCCGTAAGCCACACACAACCCTCAACCTTCGTAACAGTTACGATAAAACCATGTCTGCTGCACCCATGATGCTTCTCGATCATTTCGATTCCACCAAGTACCTCATCGTCACCAACGCCCATCCCCTTGTCCACAAGCTGGAACTGACCAATTTCATTGCCTGGAAGCTGAACATTCAGGAGATCCTCAGTGACCATGGGTTTATCGGCTACGTCGATGGTACTGTCTCTCCTCCTTCAATGATCATTGCGGTGCCCAAAAAGACTACACTGCTACCTACCAACGTCACAGCCACTTCAGAATCCTCCACATCTTCTCTAATTAATGATGATGGGCAACATGCCTCGAATATAGCATAAGATTTGTGGTATCGTCATGATCAATTGGTTTTTGCGTTCCTTATTAGCACCTTGTCATCAGTCGTGCTACCCCATGTCTATCGGGCTGAGACTTCAACACAGATATGGACCACTCTCCACAATATCTATGCCAAGCCATGCCGTAGACACATCAGTCAAATCAGAGAGCATCTCCGACGCCCTCTACAGGAAAGTCGCACAATTGACGAGTTTATGCACTTTGTAAAGCAGAAAGCTGACGACTGGCCTTGCTTGGACGACCCGTGGATGAACTTGACCTTGTTGACTGTATTCTGGATGGGCTGAATGAGGTGTATCTACTTTTCGTGGAGGCGATCAAGGCTAGAGAGACTGACATCAGTTTGACGAGCTGTTTGAAAAACTTACTCATAAGGAAGTTGCTCTTTCCAGGACAACGCCTACTGTTGGCACTCATACATCAATCTCTGATCATCCTACTTTTGGTCCGCCTCGTGGCTGCGGACGAGGTCCTGGTGCTCCTCATCCAACCCCTCTGCCCTCTCAGTCGCCTACTAACACTATCTCATTTCTCGGTCAACCTCTGGCTAGGTACCCGACTCCTTCAGCGTGGTCGCCCGCGCGCCTCTTTCTGGGTCGTTTTCAGGGATGTGGAGTTCAAGAACAAAACATTCAAGAATGTCCACAGTTTGGTTGGCTCCTTCAGCAGCCTGGGGGGCACAAAATGGTCAGGGCGCTCCTTTCCATGGGTCTCAATCGTCTTCCTTTGGATCCACCCCATGGCTGTCGCGAGCATACTTTTCCACAAATCCTCCGGCCGCACGGTAGCCTCTGTTGTGGCTATTTGATAGTGGTGCCACTCACCACATCATTGCAAACCTGGAGAATCTGTCTTTACATCAGTCCTATTCTCAGTCAGAGGACGTTTTGATCGGTGATGGAACATGGCTGTCTATCACACATACTGGTTCAATGTATCTACCTTCCTTTTCTTGTACCTTTCATCTCTCTCACGTACTATGTGTTCCTTCTATTAAGCGTAACCTTATATCTGTTTCCCAACTTTGTACGTCTCATGATCTTCTTGCTGAATTTTCCTTTCATGGTTTTTTCTTGAAGGATCGCACTATGGGGACGCCTCTACTCACTGGTCCACTTAAAGATGTCATCTATGAGTGGCCAGCGTCTTCATTCACCTTTTATCCAATGGACTTTGTCTCTAAGTCTCGTCCTTTCTTCGTTTCTTGGCATCATCGTCTCGGTAATCCAGCTGGCTCCATCTGTCGCGCCGTAGTGTCTCAATCATCGCTTCTAATTAGTAGTTCTTAAGAGTATTTTTCATGTAATGCGTGCAATTGCACGAAGAGTCATAAATTACCTTTCCATGATTCTAGTATTCGGTCTACTCGACCACTTGAACTTATTTTTTTATGACGTATGGACGTCTCCCGTTCTTTCTCAGGATAAAATACTATGTCGTCTTATTGATCATTTCACAAAATACATATGGCTATGAAGTGAAAGTCGCAACTCTATGACATATTTGTTCGTTTTCGCGCTTTAGTTGAAAAATACTCTTCACTCAATACCACTCTCTACTCTTATAATGGCACGAGTACATCGCACTTCGCGATTACTTTGCTCTAAAAGGCATCTCTCATTTTACCACTCCACCCCATACCCTAAACATAATGGGTATGCTGAACGACATCACTTCCACATTGTTGAGACTGGACTAGCCCAGATCCAGCATGCCTCGATGCCGTCCCTCTACTGGCCTCATGCTTTTTGCCACTGCTGTTTATCTCATTAATCGCCTTCTTACCCGCTCGCTCAAAATGCGCTATTCTTTTGAGCTCATCTTCGGTCACAAGCCCAAATACACCAAACTTCGTGTTTTTGGTTGTTGGTGCTACCCCTGGCTGCGCCCCTACTCCTCTCTGACAGACGGTTCAACTTCTAGTCCTCCTACGATGGCGCTCTAGATTTCCTCAACTTCCATTCTACATCAAAAGTTTTTGTAAACTCTTCTACGATCAATCTAGGTATATCTGATTTCGTTTTTAATTGGCTCTCTAGATAAATCTTCTTCTATTGATCTAGAATAAGTCTTCTGTTAGTGTACATGTGTCTAGAATCGAGCTATTGTTTATTTAAACTAAACCAAGTTCTTTGATTTACTTCTTAGTTTGGTTTTGCGTCATATCTGTAGCCTCTCCCTTCTCTATAGTCGTGTAACATAAATTGAAGACTAGGATTTTTCTTTCAAAGTTATCCTAGTGTTAATATTGTTTCTAGATATGTTATTTAGAACTATTATATATTTATACTGTCAGATCTGAGGTTCTTTCCCCTCTTTTGGGACATGTAGATTCAACCATATTGTTTTGTCTCTTGCATCTGTTAGGTCCATGATTCGTTTAGAAACATCTAGAGTCTCCTATCCCAAATGTGCAATCTTATATTTCTTATAGATTTGTTTACTCACGAAATAAACAGAGATAAAGTTGTCCACTTGAAGATTTATTGGTGAATGTCCTAGGTATACATCTGTACGAGATGCATTGTGTATTTAGGTCACTAGCTCGAGGAGGTAGTGTGCTACTGCTAACTAGATTTAAGTGAGACTTGGATTTCCAAGTCGTGGGGGTGCTACACAAGGTTTTGCAGGAAATAGGAAGATAGAGATATTGTGTTAGTAGTTGATCAGGTGTCACAACTCGTGATACATCTTGTATCTGAAATATAGTTTTCTAACACTGGTTGGTTCTATCAGGTGGGATTTCACTACAAACTGTCCTTCTCAGGCTGAGAACACAATGAAGATTTCCCCGCGGTAAAAATATTGTGTGCCGTATCTTTTACTTTTCCTATAACTGTTATAAGTGTTAGATTCGTTCTATGTTTCAGTTAATCTGCTGCTTCTGATATATATCTATGTAGTTCTTGTCATTAGAATACATCTTATCTTTTAGTATTGTCTATCATTAGATCTATTGAATTGTCTTACAAGAACCGTTTCAACTGGCTCTACGATTGCAGTCTTCCGTTGTATTGCGTAGTGTCGCGAATTGAGGTTGTATGGGAGCATACACACTCTTACTCGTGTTATTACAGTCTCCACATGTGCTATCCCCTCCGTTTTCAAAGCTCATACAAAGATATTTTTGAACAGGGTACCTTCTAGCACCTCATACTTGTGGGCTTTCTTCTTTATTGCTGTAGCTTGTTCTCTGTCAGGGGCAAGGACATTCTCCCCTAAGTAGCCTATGAATGGCTCCATCCAGTCTTGATAATCATTAGTGTTGCAAGCTTCGAGAACATCACACACTAGACTTAACCTCTCGCATTCGGCTTGTACTAAAGCTGCTTGCAAGCTCATCTGAGGCTACTAGTAACCTTGCATTTGTACTCTTCTTTACAAAGAGATGGCATAATGTCCGCAACATTCTACGTGCTAATATTCGAGGAGGGTCTGGCCTTTGGCTTACCTACACATCTCCAAAAAGATTCCCCTGGGGCCTTTATAGTAGAGCACCCCTCCGTGCATGAAGAATCCCTTGACCGAGGGCCAATCTTTACTGCTTCTCCCTTCCACGAGGATTTCAGTTATCATTTTCGTCCAGCATCCTTCTCGCACTTCATTGTCTTGTTCGTCATGGCTTTGATGGAGGTAGGGCTCGTTTTGGTTTGAATGAGGATGGTGGCCCGAGTCTTATCTTTGGAAACCTTGGACCATACTCTGGCTAGAGCGTTCGCATGCCTATGATCAGATCTGGGTGTATGCTTGTATGAGACTGATTCGAAGCTAGTAGAGACTCTTTCAATTGTATAACTCAAAACATTAATCTCCTTTAGTGCGAACTCTTCTGATGAGTGCTTCACGATAAGCTTGGATCTCCTGTTATGACCAAGTGCCTAATCCCCAAATTCTAGGTTGCGAGCGATCAAAGTGCATCCTTATTGGTGACCGTAAAATCAAGCTTAAATGAAATTTGTACCACCTCTTCATGTTGCGATGTTCAAACAATTCTTGCACCGTCTCCGGTCCATTTGGAAGAGATGTCGAAGCTCAATGACCACTTCCCTTCCACCAGATCGATTTCCATGTTCCCTGGAATTTCTTCCTATTCTGGCTCATGCGAGTCATCTGAGAATTGCACAAGGAGATCAGCAACAACCTGGGACGTAGTTGTCTTATGTCGTGCGCATGTGATATCATATACTAATAAAATAAGCAATTACTTTGCAAGTCTCCCAATGGGTTCCGGGGGCGCCAAAAGGTGTCGTATGGGGTCAATTTTCGTGATCACCACTACTTTGTGCGACAAAAAGTAATGTTTCAACTTTTGTACTACAAATACGAGCACTAGGCAGTGCCTATAGAGGAGTATCTTGCTTCTGCTCCCTGAACCACCCTCGATATGTAGTAGACGGGTCTCTCCTGCCCATCCACTTCCTGCGCGAGTAATGCACCAATAGACTTAATCGTTAAGTGAAAAATTAGTGGACTTCCTAGTTGAGGAGAGATCATAACCCGTGGTGAGGCCAGCCAATTTTTCATTTTCTCAAAGCTCTCCCGATGTTTTGGTACCCATTGAAAGATGGTTCCTTTTTTCAGTAGATTGTTGAAGGGATTGGTGAGTTATGCCACCGCATGTATGAACTTTCGGAGATAGGATAACTTCCGCAGAAAGCTTTTGAGTTCACTTTGAGATTTTGGGTACCAAATTGCTGATATTTTCACTAAGGGACTTCGGCACGTACAATTTGATGATATTCCGGACGCTCTTAGCGTCCACGGACTTCCCGCTGCGACTGCGGTGGAGTGTTGGAAGATATACGTTATGTGTAACATATTTGACCGTATCTTTTATATTTATGTGAATCCTCTCATTGTCCCTTTTGATAAGATGTAATCCCTAAACTATAGTCTATCAATATGCAGGCAATTCATGTATATAAACTTAGCTATGAAATGAAATGAGGCTCAGAACCAATTCCCTTAGTAAACTCAGAATAAGATGTAAAATTTTATGAGTAGTCGCCATTGAGATAGATGGTGACAATTAACAAATTTTGCAAGCATCTTTTTTAGAAATGAGATCGAGTAATCTTTTAACATGGGAAAATGGAGAAATTAGAGTGTCTAACCAAAAGTTATAAGAAGCTACACGACACACACACACACACACACACACACACACACACACACACACACACACACACACACAATGTTTCAAACTTCTAAACATTACAACAACTACATTGCAGCAAACAGTAGTGCCTTGCTCAATGCTACAAAATACTTGTGAATCAACAAACAGAAACATTCACAAATGTTACAAAAATAGTAAAAAAAACACCCTCTCATAACGCGGGATACCGACTAGTTTTATTGAAAGAACTGCGGTGCGGTATCCAACGAGGCAAGAGAAGAACAGTAGAAGAGATTGCAAATTAAAATCGATAATCCAGTGAGAGAGAAGAAAAATAAAAGAACAAGAAAACAAAACACAACAAGGTCTGTTTTCGAAAAAAATGATTTTCTTAAACCTCAGTCCGTGAAGGAATTTGTTGTTACTATTTCCTGAAGCAACAATCATTTCTCCTCATCTTCGATCTTACCCACCACGGTTAGAAGACTCCGGAAAGTCAGACGCGGAATTAGCTTCTCTGGCTATAAAATTGGGGAACCATAGCTGCATCATGTATCCAATTGTGCTGGTCCCCTGTATGCGAATGATTTTCTTGCGTTGTTCTTCGATTGCACTCCTAATCATGACAGAAGTGTGGAATGCTAGATAAAAGGCCATCACGGTCAACCAAACCATGATTCCAACGGAAATTGAACTACTCAAGGGGCCTATTTTTCCCTCGGGCGACAACACAGTGACTGAAGACGTGTATGTAATGGCCATCGATGTAATAGTAACCCACATAAGGACAACAAGAAGGAACATGTAAGTTCTTCTTTTGAAGGGCCATCCAGTTAAAAGAAACATGATTGTAGTCAATGATGCAACAAATCCAATGGTGTTGGCCCTAAGGAAACGAGGGTAAGAATTGGGATAGTTATATGCCATAACGGCTTGTCCAGCCTTGTAGTTGGTTGTGTCTTCCTGCCAGACACCACCTGGAGGGCTGACTATAGCTTGGAATGCCATGGTTGCTATGAGTGAAGCGACAACCATAATTGCATCCCTTTGGCTAGTCAGCCACTCCCGTTTTTGGGGATCAATATAGCTAGTTTTAGCACCTGCTTTGAGGAGGTACTCATGGACGCGTTCCTCTTGCGGTTGCTCGTGTGCTCTTTTGGATTTGGCAAGAATTAGGATGTCTAGTGGTGTTTGGCCCATTACATTTGTTGCATTCACATCCATCTTGATGTTGTTCTCTCCATCAAGCAGAAATTGAACCATCTGGAAGAAAGAAGAGGTTAATATACTTCTCCAATATTCCTTTATCCATAAAAAATGAAGCATTTGATTGGTATTGATGTAGAGATTCAAAGGATTCAGTAATATGTGCGATTTTCTATTTGTATGGAGGATAATATTTAGATGTCCTACCACATACATGAACAATTAATCAATAGTCACTCACACCATGTTGATAGCTTAATTGGGGGAAAAGGGGAGGATTAGGGTCAGTGGTAGCTCAGTGAAAAGGGAGGATTAGGGTCACTGCCCCGGACCTCATGCAGAGTCTTCAAATGCTCTACCACTGAGCTAGCACCCATTTGCGATATAAGTAAGTTATCTACGTACGGTGGAAAATGAAATCAACTGACCTCTGTACGTTTCCGGGAAACAGCTAGATGTAGCACAGTGTTGCCACTCGCATCCTGAGCATTGACCAACTCTGACCCAGCCAGTAGAAGCAATAGCTTGAAACTGGGATACTGATTGTACTTGACACATAGGTGCAAGATGCTGTCGCCTCGGTAGACCATGTTTTTGGCTGCGTATGGTTTCACCATGTATAGAGCTTCCAAGACATCGGTGTGTCCCTCAATGGCAGCGACATGAAGCGGATTCATCCCCTCTTTATCACAAGCTATGCACATATCGGGTCGTGCAGAAATCAATATTTTCACCACTCCCAGATGCCCTCTCATTGAAGCCAGGTGAAGGGCCGTCTGGTATTGTGAATCCAACATTCTCGACAATAGGGGACATGCCCTCAGAAGCACATCAACGAATTGTCCGTGGTCATATAATTCAGCTATGTGCAATGGATTAATGGTGGAATATCCAGCCACTGCTCTCTCAAGAATTAGATGGTCTTCAGCGAGTATTCCCATCAGAAGACTTACATTCCCACCAATGGCTGCCTCACATAGCCTCTGCTCCATTTCTTGTTGATCACTCTGGTGTATTCTTCAATCCATGTATAGTTTCTATACCAAGCTACGGACTATGTACAACTTGATAATAAAAAAGACAATAGTTATTATAGTAGTGATGAACTAACAATGCACTTGCCATGTATTTGGATTTAAGAATTTCTCACCTAGTACTTCCATTTGCACATCCGGCCAACCAACGTGTAGACAAATTATGCAACGAGCTTGCACGATATTTTAGCCAGCAATTGTTCTATCATTAAAACCCAAAATGGCATGAAAGATATCAAGACACTGATGATCAACCCTTAAAGAGCACTAAGAGTTAATTGGCCTCTCCCGAATATTGTTGCTCCTGTCGAGCCTTAAATTAATACTTCTGGGACCCTATTTCTGGTCAAACAGAAGCACATTCTTCAATAACTAAAGCACTTCAACTTCTGAAGGCCATTTGAAATAATACCGATGATAGCATTTCCGGCCCAAAGTTGTAATAAACCAGTTTTTCGACAAAGACTCAAATGTATATTCCGGGGTCATTATGTGAGTACTTTGTTTGACAACCAAGCAGCGTAGGAATGTCATTACTGTAATCTACGAGGTGTGAATTGTGCTCAAGTGCGATTAAGTAATGCCACTCCTCCTAATTAGGGGGCTAAGGGTCATTAATCAAAAATTAGGGTTAAGTGTGGCTCTGTTTGGTTCATGGAAAATGAATGGGGAAGGAAAATGGAAAGAAAGGAAAAAAAGTGAAAAGAAAACTATTGTCTTTTCCCTGTTTGGTGGTTGTTGGAAAATAAAAGAAAAATACTGTTGTTTTCCTTTTCTTGTTTGGTTACCCTAAACTTGAAAAGAGAAAACTATAGTGGAAATCCAATTTGCTGGACGTACATATACCATTAAAGAATGTTAACTTGAAATTGTAAAATCAGAAGCTAATTTCTATACAAAACAAAACAGCTCCAAGACATCTAATTCCAAACGAGAAAGTTTAACAAAGCAAAAAAAGTAATGTCTCTCATCAAAAATCATATCACAATTCATGAAAATGCCAGTAAAACTTTTTGGACAAATTTTCCCTCACGTTTTTTTTAGAATAAAATTTTCCCTCATGTTATGGCTCACCGAATGGTTACAAGTGTCTTTTTCCAAACTATAGGGGGTGAAAGTTTCTTTTACCCTTTTCTTCCTCTCTTCTTCATTTACTTCATCTTCTTCCGTCGGCTCCCCTCCATCTTCTTGTCTGCAGTCCATCACCATCATCATCTCTCTTCGCTACAAGAAAAAAAAAACGGGTATTTACGACGAGTAGGCTCATTGTAAAAACCCAAAAAATTGTCGTTAGAATGAAAGAACGACGAAAACCTATTGTCGCCTTGTTGTCCGAATAGCTCTGTCATTAGTTCGACCAGGCGACAAAAAGTCCACTGGTCGGTGGAATTTTTTTACCGACCACTTTTCCCGATCAGCTCTCCTTGTCGTTGTTCTTTTGCTGACGACCTCCCGACCATTAATTTTCTTGGAGAAAACTTTTGCCGACGATGTTTCCGACAATATTTTTGGTCGTTGATGCTGACGGCGATCGACTATTTTCTTCGCTGTCAACAACTTTTTGCCGAAGACTTATCAATGTGTTTTGTCGTCGTTAATTTTATGCAGACGACTGTGATCGCCGTTGTTACTTTTAGTCAACTTTTTTATTATTTTTTTATTTCATTTACATGACTAACTTGGTCGTCGTGATATGTATTTGCTGACATCCGTGCTTGTTGTCTATTTATTTGATCTTCCTTATAGACGACCCATTAATGTAGTCGCCTATCTCACATTTCTATATAACCTGCTCATAACAAAAAAAAAAAAAAAAAACAAAAAACAACACTAATTATGTGATCATTTTTGATCACCCATGCACACGCATACAACACCAACATAGTTGCAAACCAAATTTTTTTAATCCAAACTGTTTCACTTGAACAATATATCCAAACTAAAAACATCAATATAATTCAATTGTTCAACAGCCACAAATCCGGCCAAATACTACATATATCCACACAACGTTCCTCCAAATATTACAGTACCCACAACAGTTTTTTGCAAAATAACATTGTTCATACATTTCTTAACCTTTTGTTGAGATGCATATTTTAACCTTTGTACCTCTGAAAGCTAGCGTAGAAGTGTTCATTGTTCACGCATTGAAAACGGGATGAGCATGGATGTGCTACTGCTGCTGCCAGAGCTGTAATGCGATGTCATTGCTGTGATTTCAAACAAAGCAGAAGAAATTAAATATCGGTTAATGAAAATTTTACGCGACGAGGGAAACAGAACTAAAATGCTGCTGTACTGTGGTCAAGTTTTTGTGAAAATTACATATATGCTCGCAGGCCCAAAAGCAGAAACTGTATCGAAACAAAGTATTAACAATCTCGGGACCTTGTAATTAAAACAATATGTGGTTCCACCTATTATTTGAATTAATATGGGACCCAATTAATATTCAATAAATTTAGATTCCCACAACTGAAAGTGTTCACATACCCAACTACCTCATCATGAATGAACTTAATGCCTCGTAATGAACATCATAATAACCACTAACCATGTAATAACCATGCATGCACCCCTTAACACATAATTGAAAATGTTGGAATTCCCAAAATTAATAATATATATAGGTTAATGGACATGCCCTCCCTATTCAATTTGTAACCTCCAATTCTTTCTCAGTCACAGCAAATCCCCTCCGATTCCCAAAATCCTCTCACCATGAAACCCATTCGCAAACGCATGCGTGAAGAGGAGAATGTCACCAATGCTTTCACAGGACTGCCAGGGTCATATAAAGATTATCCAATAATCATCTCAGATGATGATTCAAACAGTGACAACGAGCAAGTTTTCCGGTTGTTTAAGAAGAAGAGAAATTGGCTTGAGGAAGGCCCGCTGATGAGATATGCAAGAAAATACGAGCTACTGCGGAATATGAAGAAGAGATACACAGGAGAGGGTGGGGGGGGGGGAGGACTTCCGGAACAAATCTTTGAGACAAGGAGAAACGGGCAAATTAAAGGCCCCGACAGATGAACAACTGAAGGAGGACAATGCAGAGCCATCAAACCCCAAGCTCGAGGACTAGCTAGACTTTTATTTTTTTCTCTTTTATGTTAATTTATGTTATTTTCCTAAAATTTTTGCTTAATATTGTTCTGAAGACAAAACTACTTTAATTCTCACAATTATTCACAACTCATGCACCCACACATGAGAGAAATAGTTATATATTAGTTAACTGGTGGAGCAGCATGTTCCACGAGTAAAAGACGAGAACAACACAATAGGTAAGAAAGCTGTCCAAGTAAACGAGACGCAAAAAGTTATTTCACCCGGTAAAACGAAATGCAATCCGCAAAGAGCCATGGTACTTCAAAACATAATTTCGTAAAAATTAAGTTGGAGGTCACATTATCAACTAACTTAGTTTCATATACCCAACACGTACACTTGGAGACATCACCTTCAACTATATCCAAAGTACCACCCACCTTCATGCATACACCAAAACAACTAAAAATTAATTATCTAGACATGCATCATACTCAACAAGTCATTTATTGACATATTGAAATAAAAATTGACATCTTACCTTCGAATTCATCCAAAGATGATGATGAATGATGATGCCCGCTTGACGCCTTCTTCTTCATCTACTGGTTCGCCATCAAGGACTCCATGTTCTTAAGCCGTGCTTCCATTCTGGTCATAAGGTTAACAAATTCATTTTCCCTTTTTACAGAATCCTCGGCATTTTTCTCATCTTCCTTTGCCTTGTTCTCAGCCTCCTCCGCTCTTTTGACAGCCTCCTCAGTGCCTTTATCTGCACCCTGTGCCCTTAGCTCTGAAGCTTCATCCATCCTTTCCACTTCAGCAACCCTGGACTCATTAGCATATAGGCCTTCTTGAAAAGTCCATGGAGTCCTCAGGACCTGACCAATACCATATCCTGTTACAAATCCATGCCTGCTCCCAAGAACAATGTCCAATATAATCTTCTGTCAGCTTCCCCTATGCACCATTATCCCGCATCTCCACTATCTTTTTCTGTAGTTTTTAAAAAAACATAAAATATTAAAACCATAACATGTAAAATAAAATACGGAGAGGGAATTACGAAACTAACGTGCTTCTCCTCCGCATCCATAGTAATCCAAGTGTCTGAGTTCTTCCGGGTGTGTGTTGTCTTGTATTTGTCGATGAAGGAGGGGGACTCCTGCACAAGATAATATTCCAAATAAATATTTTATACGGATATATATTCTACATGTGATACTTATAAAATGTTTCCAAAGAGCGGATGACATGGAACTTACTATCTCATGTAAACGCTGGATGAAGGACTTTGAACCCGAGGTAGAAAGATTTTTGACTTTCGATCGGTTCAATTTAGCCCTGACACTCCTCAACTGCAATGAAGTAATAGTGGACATTAAGTCAAAACGAACCTAAATTAGTTTGCTGCAATGAAAAAGCAGTTAATATTTTACCTTCCACCCCTTTGTCTGAAAATGCTTCCCACTGCTCCTGGGAGACACTTGCTTCTGGGTTTTTCAATGCTTCAGCGGGTGTGCAGAACTTCTTGAAGTGTTTGTGCAGCTTATAGCGGTACTCACCTTAATATTCCTTTGCTATAGAATGGATGTATTCACAGTAGTTTCTCTATTGAATTCGAGCTCAAACAGACCCTGCATACGACAAGATACGTGGTCATAAGTACACATTCACAGAAAGTAATTGCAGGAAAAATATTTTCACACATATTTTACGTCACTTACATCAAGTGGATCAACTATGGGTTTCAGGTCAACCTCGTCCATCGCATTCCATCAATCCTTATCCAGCGGTGCATTCTTCCGCACTGCTATACCCACCTCTGCAGTGAGCTCCTTCGAATGCAAGCCTACTGGCCTCCGCTTTCCAAGAGGGATGTCCAAAAATACTTCTCTCCTTCGACTAATTTGTTCCTCGTTGAAAGCCCACAGGTCACGCCCCTTCCTCTTCTGCTTGAAGGTGGAGGTGCCACAATATACTTAAATACTAATCAGTTAATCAACCATCGGGAAGTGGACTGGCCATCTACCACCATAAAGAGTATATAAGGTGGGTTAAGAGAAATGAGATACGTACATGATGTACTTGGGACCCCATGGTCATTCTGTGTAGGGGAGGATTGAGCCACCGGTGTATAGGGGGACGTGGGGGACATTGGGGACCCAACTTCTTGAAGGTGTTGCGATCTCCTCGGTGTTGTACTATGGGACGTCACGTTCTGCGAGAAAACATTCAAACCTCTGAGCGCCAGAAATAAATTAGTACAGACAAGGAACATGTTAACTGTATAAGTACTAATATCGGCAACCATTTCATCGGCATTCAGCTCTCCCATTGTCACGCCAACAGTCTTGGGGCCCCTAGTCAATGGCGGTGACCGGCCCTCAATTTCATCATGTTCATCATTGGCCTGCAGTAAGACATAGACCTACCGAGCTCATGTACGGCAATCATCCATATTCAAATTCATTAATCATTCACAAATACCCACCTCGTCGACCAAACTGTACGAGTCTTCTCTGTGCTTGCTTTTCAATCCTCTTGATCCCACCGCAACTGTCAATGAGAACAGGAATCACTAGCTAGGTAAAAGCATTAACTACGAAATTCCACCAAACCAAATTCAAGTACAATATAACCGGAAATGGATATAATATTACCATTTCGTTGAGCAAGCCTTTTAGCATATCTTCTTATTAACTAGGAATCAAAAGAAAACATGTCATAAAATAAAGTGGGTAAAATCTTTCGGTCAGATTTAAAAGAAGTATGGAAAACCAGAATATAATTCATGACTGGTTCGTCATATCAGAGATATACCTCACTGTCAACTAGAATCTCCTTGGCCACTGCACCCTCAGGCGTAGACCTATTCTGGGCTTGACCATGACCCCCCTCAACAGTCTTTCCTCTCCCGCGGGAGGATTTGCGTTGCTGGATCACATGTGGTAAAACCTATAATGTTTGCACGTAAATGTTACATTTCAAGCCTAACAGTAATATGAAACAAAACAGGGGCGGTATAACTTGGTTCAAACATGATCTACCTCTGTGTTTGAGGGAAGCAGCTCTGCCCGAGCTGCAGTAGATGGAGACCTCTTGTCAGCTGGTCCAGGAACCCCATGAACAGCTGAAGCATTCCAGCGCGGTGATTTACGTTGCTGATTGGCTGGTGGTAAAACCTACAACATTTGTACGAAAATGGTACATTTTAAAATATTAGTAATATTAAACAAAACAGTGGCAGTAACTTGGTTCAAACATCATCTACATTACCTCAATGTTGCCCAAAAACTGTGTCGTTCGTGCTGCAGTAGACGTAGCCCTCTTTATCACAGCTTCTCTATGACCACAGCCAACAGTACTGATGCCTTTCCCGCGGGGGGATTTAGCTAATTGTTCCACAGGCTATATATCCTACAACATTTTCACAGAAATGTCACATTTCAAGATTACTATGACTATTAAAAAATAATTATAGACATGATCACCTTAACACTTTCGGTTCCCGGATCCATGTCGGAACCGGCACTCTTCGGCTTGTTTTCATGATTCATAGCTGCCAAAATAGACAATAGTACTATTCGACGGTAGACTTGAGGGAAGCGAGGTGGTCCGAGAGAGTGGATAAGCAGGGTGAAAGAACATTTGGTGTTCTTGAGAGAAAATACAGAGAATATGCACGAAAAAATGATTCATTGAACAAAATGAGAATGTACAGATGTATTGGTGTAACCCTAAGCGGCAGATAAGGAACACACTAAATAGAAGAAAATCAAACAGTCACAAGGCAACGATCATAATCCACCGGTAGGATTTAGTAGGTTTTCTGATAGGGTGGTTAATGACTATAGTACCCTTATATGTTTGGGCAAATTACAATAAGTGTTATAGAGATGGGACACGAATATATGTGGGCATGACATCAATAGAATGGGCTTGATCCTCTCAGATTTTGGGCTTTATGTATCTTCAGTTATTACAGGGTCGTTGAGAAGAATCGCCTGGGTTTCGAGCTCGAAGGAACCGAACTAGAGACTCGCAACTTTTTTTTTTGTTTCCTTTTCCGCCAACTTTTGGACATAAAATTTATTTTCCCTTTTCTTCACAATTCTTTTCCTTTTCTCTTCCTCGTATTTTCTTTTCTTGTTAGAATTTTACCTACAAACATAAAAAAAGGAAAATATCAGGAAATTCATTTTCCTGTCCTTTCTGTTTTGCAATAATCAAACTGAGTGTAAAGTGAAGGTCCAAAATGCTGATCATATGGGAGGAGGTGAAGGATTTGGTGAAGGCATCATAGAAGTGATGGTGCTCTCATCGTAGATCCAACAATACTTGTCAGTGCTAAGAACATAGGCATATGTCATATTTGTGCCAATTAGATGTTGCCAAGTTGTTAGCTTAAAATAACATGGAATGACATGTACACAACTTTTGAGCTTAACTTTTGAGTTTTCCATGCATTGGGATTGTATTGTTTGACTAGGCTTTTAATTTTCTATGCAATAAGTGTGATTAAATGAATATGAAATAATATATACATTCTAAAATAGCAAAAAGCAAATTTCCAATAAAAAATAGTAAAAAGCATCTAGAAAAAAAACTAAAGGTAGAAATTAATGACTAGGAATTATTTGAAACCTAATTGACCTATCTTATGTGAGCAGTTTTTGACGACACGTCGAAAGTGAAAAGTGTCAAAAAAACATCGAAAGTGAATATTTTCACTTATGTTGACCACCACAGATAAGTGAGGAATTATCAGTGTCATAATTGCAGTTCTTTCCTCCTCAATGACATGAGCTTCAATTTCTCTTTGTGCCACATGTAATTTTGAAATGCATTGTATGAAAGTCAATTGTCGGGATTCTTTCTCCAAGTGGCACACACATGGCATATTTGTGCTAATTAGATGTTGCCAAGTTGTTAGCTTAAAATGACATGGAATGACATGTACACAACTTTTGACCTTAACTTTTGAGTTTTCCATGCATTGGGATTGTATTGTTTGACTAGACTTTTAATTTTCTATGCAATAAGTGTGATTCAATGAATACGAAATGATATATACATTCTAAAATAATAAAAAGCGAGTTAAAAAAAAACAGTAAAAAGCATCTAGGAAAAAACTAAAGGTAGAAATTAATGACTGGGATTGATTTGAAACCTAATTAACCTATCTTATGTGATTTTTTTTGACAACACGTCGAAAGTGAAAACTTTCTAAAAAACATCGAAAGTGAATATTTTTCACTTATGTTGACCACCACAGATAAGTGAGGCATTATCAGGGTCATAATTGCAGTTTTTTCCTCCCTAAATGACATGACCTTCAATTTTAAAAATATAAAATGGGATCCCTTTTTTTAGATTAACTGGGTTATACTAAAAAATGCAATTCCCTTCACCCATACGTATGTTTATTTTTTTATGCTTTTTTTGTGCCAAGTAACTTTTTTTAAAATTTTGCATACATTTACTAATCATTTTTATATTAAATTGATCTTTTGGATGTACAGATATGGAGGAATAATTTATAATATTCCAATATAATTAGTAACGACACCATACAAAATTGAGATAGTTTTTCACGCAAACTTATTACACGAACATACTACCTACCCGAAGTCCGGATGGACTGTGGTAAGTTTTATTTCGCAAGCTAACTTACCACAATAGTGTTTTGAATGCCTATGACTAATTCTGTGCATAAATCACGTGGCCCGGGATAAATCTCGTCAAATTTTCTCTTTAGTAGGTGATTCGACAACCTATGTCCAACGGATGGTACATAGTACGAGGATACGTCACGTTGTTCTTGTTACCATTTAGCCCTTACTGTTTTGATTTAGACATGGCTGATTGGGACATTACTTAGGAAATAAATACTAGCATTTACTTAGATCCAAAACACGAGAGTTCGATTAAAACTTAATAGTGTCACATAAGGACTCCACCAAAACCTAGTAGCAATTCTAGAAATCAAATCTCGTCACTTATGATTCCCGATTAATCTTAATTATGTCTACTTATGTGAGCTCTTTTGTTTTAGTTCTTTAACATGCGAGGTTATACGATGATATACAGATATATCCAATCAACCCAAAATAATATGTAAACAGAATAATAAACACTTTGAAATTTATGAAAAATTTTCAGAATTAAACGCTAATTACTGGAAATTAATAAGTAATAATCTAATAACTCAAAATAATCAAATCTTTCTATAGACCTCCTATAGTCTCACCACCTATGGTAGACAGTAGGGAAAAAATATTCATAGTCTCCAGGAAAATTTGGACTGAAAACAGTGGTTTAAGGTCGTCTAATTGCCTCGGAAAGTGTGCTTAACACTAATAAATTAATCTAAAAATTTATCAAAATTTTATGTTTTTCTAAAAATTATGAAAAATACCCCAAAAAGTAGGAAAAATAATCTGGAGTACCCAGATAAAAACCGGACAAAAAATGGTGGCCGGAGTAGGCCGCAGGCACCGCCGCGCGTGGGCGTGTCTGCCTCCGTCACGTGCCGTCCGCGGACCGGGGTGCCACGTCAGTTCGAGCTAACTTCGACGCCACGTGCTGGTCCAGCCATCGGCACGTGACATGCACGTCGGCACCTAGGCTGATTAGGCTTGCCGCATCAGCTGCCATGTGGCTGCCATGTCAGCTCTAGTGCCACATTAGCAGATTGGGCGTCGTCGATGGCGCGTGAGCCTCACACGCCACCTTTCCTGCTCCATTTTCGTTGATTTTTACATTGTTGGACTCGTCTCGTTGTCCTGATCCCCATTATTTTTTCAAAATCCAATTCTAACAACTTTGAAAAAAAATCGATTTAGTAATCAGATCTAACCGGTCCAGATTAATACAATTCCGAATCTTAAAATGACAATAACTTTCACTAGGGTTGTCCACAAAATTAAAACTTATATTTATGGAATCCTCATGAAATTATCTACGCAGCGTTATAAAAATCGCCGACTGAATCTGAAAACTTGAAAAATGTATTTTACAGTACATATTCAGGTTCAGGTTACGAGGCAGAACATGCCTAGGGCTCTGATACAAATGTAAGGAAACAAGTCTAAACATGTATAGATCGAAACGCGGAATTAAAGCGGAAGTTTCTCGCGTTCACCTCTTTTCCTGAAGATTTGGAGCGGATGAAGATCGTTGTGTTGCTTGCCCTCATGTTCCTCTTGATCCCAGCAGTCTAGTGAGAATTTTTAGGAAAAACACTGTGGTTCACATCACGTTCCACCTTTGTGTGAAAATTAGAGAGAGACTAGGGTTCCTAGATCTGAGAATAAAGTGATTTATTCTTGTGTATATTATTCAGTAGGAAGTTGTCTCTATTTATAGACAAACTTTTAGCTTACTGCAGACAATTCCCTTGAAATCTGTGTCTAATTACGTAGCACCCCACTGAGCGCTACACACAATTTCTAACAGTTTGGTCTGGTCTTTTGGTCTCATTATTCGGCAAGCTTTTATAAGTAATTAGTCCAAGAACCAACACAAACTAACTCGGATCCTGCCATGCATGATGTGCGAGCTGACAAATGTAACTAGGCAATTGATAAAAGACCAATCTGAACTCTGTAATTGTCATCTGAAATAGTGGTTGTGTTATTACAAGGATTGAACTAAACTCGATCCTCCTTACGCAGGTTAAGAATTGCGCACTCTGTAATTCTGTAAACTTCGATAAACTCGTGAATACACCTTCGATTCCAATCTGGTGAAACTAGTAGGAGCATGTGATAGACAAATTATTAAACATTGTATTAGAAACAATTGATTACATATTTTAGTTGATGTTTCTAGATTTAATCAGTGACATGTCTCTATAACTAAACTAACAACATAATTGGGCTCGAGGAGGCGCAACTGATCTGTTGAGCAAAACTTGCGCATACGAACGGCGAACCAAATTGCTCAAAGATGCTGCTAGCTGAGGCCTAACTTCGCCTTCTCCAGGCTCGAACATGCCTCTCACACAAACCCACGGTCGATTCCCAAGTCCGCCGCTGCTGCTACTGATCTCCTCAAATTTTCCATTCCGAACAAAAGAGTGCTTCAATAACATGTTTGCTGTGGGCCTTCTTCTGTGATCTCTTTCAAAGCACAATCTCAAAAAATCCTTCCCCTCTTCAGAGACCTCTTCTGGAACTTCTGGCAGCTCCGTCCCAAGCCCTAACTCGTATATTATATCTTCCCTGTCCGTCATTCTCCACGGCATCTTTCCCGTGAGCATCTCTAAAACCGTGCATCCCAATGCCCATATGTCCTTGGGAGGTTCGTTCATGCCGATAGTGACTGACTCAGCTGACGTATACTGTGGCGTACCCTTGTACCTGTCCATCTTCTCCTCGACTTGGTAAACCGTATCATCATCGTCTTTGGGCTTCGCAATCCCCAAGTCAGCTATCTTCAGCTTGTTGCTTTTACCGTCGTCAGAGGGAAAAACAAGGATGTTCTTAGGTTTTATGTCGCAGTGAACGTAGTTCCGTTCATGCATGAAAGCCAAACCTCTAAGAAGCATTTGTGTATAATCACTGACTTGGTGCTCTGGCAATTTACCGCCTGATCTGTGGATCAGGTCATGTAGGGTTTCTCCCGGCGCAAACTCGAGTAGTAAATTATACGTCTTTTTTCCTTTCTCCATGCTCATGTCTTCGCCGTAACATGTTATGATGTGGGAGCAATCCTTGAGTTGAAAGAGTACCTTCCCCTCTAGCTCAAGCAGTTCAGAGTCCCAGAAGGGAGCCGATTTGACGGCTAAGGGTGCAAAGCCATGACGGGTTGCAAGGGTTACCTCGCCTTGGCACCCATCACCAAGCGCCTTGCTTTTAACCCAAGCCATGTGATTTGATAATAAACAAAGCAAGTTTCGAAAACCTAAAATTGCTCTGTAACGAGAGAGATGAATTAATTATTGGTGAATATTGTTGATGACCTCTTGTTGAACCAGAGGTTGTGTGTGTTTATTTATAAGGGTCCTTTTTTTTGTCCTCGTCTGATTCATATTAAGAATAACTTGGTCAACTCGTGTTAAGTATAGTCTTCAATGTTTTGTTTCCTAATTATTCCTTTGTCGGTGAGTATTAGTCACTAGGGGTGTAAGTATACGGGGTGAACCGACTAACCCCAGCTCAGCCCGGGCTAAAATAGGGCCTGGGCATGTTCTTTAAGTAATTTAGACGGATTTGGACATAAACTTTTAACCCAAATTGTAATTAGAGACGGGTTTGGACATAAATATTAAACGTCGGATGAGCTCGAATCGTCTGATTTGTATAATCACCACTTTTACATAAAATCTAGTACTTTACTTTGATTATTAGCCATGTTTTATTTTTTTTTCTTGAACAACTTGATTTATCTTTCCCACCTCATATTAATTATTCTCTTGTAATTATAAAAATCATTTGATACTCGCATACTGATAATTTTATAATTCAATTTAGCAGTATATAATCATTAGTTTTTAGGGTCAAATAACAAACTTTGATATGCGTCATTTCAGTATTCTTCTTTTACATTTAAGTTATCAATTTAATTTAAGGATGTAATATAGATTGAGCTTAATGTGGTAGCTAAATTCATTTATTAAGTTGAGCCGGCTACTCCAAATTCAGTCCGAACTGATTTGTATGAATTTGGACTCAGGCGGACTCAGGATGCACCTAACTCGGGCTGGGCTGGACTGAAATTGGGCAGCATTGACAAAACTTGGGCTTGGGCTTGGGCAGAGGTGTCAACACTTCCAGCCTGCCCGAATAGCAGTTTCAAGTCACTCTTCTGTGAAGCTTCTTTCTCTGCAAGTACAAATTGATTAAACAAACATATTATGTTATTTTTAAACACACACACAAAACAAAACAAACACACACAAAATCAACTTCCTTTAAGGTCGTTTTGTAATTTTCTGAATGATTCTTATTTCCATGAATTAAATTAGCGCGATGCGCACCATTATGCTCGATAACCCCCGACACCCCCCCCCCCCGACCCCCCGACCGTCCGGATCTCACAAGGCATATTGGCGGGTGAAAGTGTGTAATGTAGACTAAATACAGGACCTAAATACTCTAGAAGGGAGGGGGGATTGAATAGAGTATATAACCTCTCACCTATACAGCTTGTGGTCCCAAACCTATCTAGTTCCAGCTACTAACTGTTGAGCTAACAAGAACCTCTTGTTGTTCACTTGAACAACCAACCACTAGGTTAAGTGAGGTTTAAGATAATCTAAAAATACACAGATTAAAGTACAAGTGAAGAACACAGTAGAAAAGATAAGCTGTTGAAGCCTGGAAGTGTTCTTCTGGAAACTGGATTGATTTGATCTTCTGGAATCTGGATTGAAGCTTGAATGTTTGTGTGTTTGAATGAATGATCTCCCACGAATTTGTCACACCTTTCTGAGTATTCTGCAAGCCTCTGTTCTCTTCAAATTTCAAACCAGTCTCTTTTATCCACAGCTGCAACTGATTGAGATATTTTAGGATCTTAGTTCCTACAAATCCTCTTTCTGTTTTCAACTGAAATTCAAACAGCTCCAAGTGGATATCCGTTGGAGTTTGTTGAGGTTGCTACTGCACGTTTAACAACCCTGCAACAGCATTGAAACACAGCAACAACAAAATCCAAAAAGATACAGTGCTACGACTGTTTGGTTATTCAGTTTATGAGAAAACTGGTTAAAAGATTAGAACATTAACCTGTATAATTTCTAATACATATAAATCATGAAAAACAAGTTTAAGACTCTTAGAAGTCACTAAATAATCACAATAATAAGAATCACAACCTGCAAGAAAGAATCAACTTTATTCTGTAAAAACTGTCAGCAGCTCAAGGCACATCTCAAGGCGTTGGAGCTCTGAACCTGCTTCACAGATATTCAAAGTTAAACCCAGATAACTTTGATTCTTCCTGTTCTAATCATCTGCAATTTTGTTAGATATGTAAATAGTGTAATCTGTAACTATATGCAGTAAATCCTTAATCTGTATAATCAGATATCCAATCTGCAACACAGAACTGTTAGAACATATAGCAGAATAAAACAATTCTCAAGGCTTTGAAGTTCTATCAGTATCTCAAGGCCTTGAAGTAACTGAAATGCTTTGCTGCTTATGTCTTTGTCTTTCATCACTCAAAACAATTACCAACCAAAACACATTCAAGGGTCTTTGAATCAACAATCTTCCCCTTGATGAAAGACAAAACCTACAGTCTTGTATAGATTTTTCTGTCACTTCATATTTCAAATTAGATAACCACAAAATGCAGATACAATAAACAATAATACCAGATAAATAACCAGTATACCACAGATAATCAGCAAATAATTACATATAACCATTGTAACATAAACAGAATTGATTAAACCACATAACTGAGTATTATTATTATTCAAATACTGCAAAAACACAAAAACCACATAATTTCTCCCCCTTTTTGACTTTCATCAAATAAGGATGAAGAAATGTTGGATCATTACCCAGAGTCTTAAATAAAAAAAAACTTAAACAAAATTATTGCTTAAAAGTCAAAGCCTTGAGAACAGTAAAGAAAGAAGAGAAAGAAATAGAAGGTCAAGGCTTTGGCATTCTCTGATCTTCACTTCTTCTTAGATGTCTGGCCTTTCTCTGAGCCTTCTCCAACTTCTTCTTCACTTGCAGCATCTTGAGCAGACTGATTACCTTCTTGTTCAGCTTCCACTTCTGCAACAACCTCTTGAATTATCTCATCCACTTTCTTCTTAGCCTGTACTGAATCCCCTTCTGTAGCTGCATCAAAACCTGTGTCTTCACCAGCATCTTCTTCATCAGTTTGTTCATACAAATCTTTTGAAGTAAGCACCACTGGAATTGGCTTCTTCTTCTTCTTCTTCTTCAGAAAATCTCCCAACCTTTCATCTGAATCCACACTGGTGTCATGACTAGTAGCAGAAGGTATCTTCTCCAAATTCAAACCCTTGATGACAACATCCAGCTTCCCATTCATAACATTCATCAAGCCCTTGAACTGGTTGAATTCAGTTGACAGGTCAAATAACCTTTGTCTGAGATCTTCAATCTCAACCTGCTGATCTTCTAACTTCTCAACCAACAAAGAGTAATCCTCATTGGCTTGTCCTTTCCCTGATGCAGTCCCCTTAGGCTTCACAAACTCCTTCTCTGCAAGTTCCTCCTTTGACAAATCTGAATAAAACTTCCAATGTCCTTTCCCTGTCTGAACTACCCCAATCCTCTGAAGTGCAGTCTCATCAATCAACCCAAAACCGCCAGTAATATTTTCCTCTCCTTTCACAGGTACATCAAAGTATTCAAAGAAAAGAGGTAACATGTTGGCATATGGAAGATGATGGTTTCTAGTCCTGGTTGCACAATAAATCATATGCTCCATAACAAATGTTGGCAAGTCTATCTCAAACTCTTGAGATATCAGATACATCAAAATCAGAACCTTATCAGTCACTAACTCCCTTGAGTTCTCCCTAGGAACTACACTCCTCATCAGAATTGTAAACAAGATTTTGGCTTCACAGTTAAGCACAAAGTGTGTCAACTTCTTTGGACCATAGGGTACAATAAAAAACATCTCCTTTTCCTTATCCAAACACTCCTTCCTATCAGGGTAATCTCCAACATTGTATTTCCTATGAATGCCCAAGACTTTGGCAAAAGTCCTATGATCTAACCTCAAATCCACTCCAGCCACTTTTGAAGTTAATATCATTTTATCATCACCTTCAGAAACCAGATTCAGATAAACTAACCTAGTTAACCTAGGATAGGCCTTTGAACTAGGATTTAGCATCTTCCAAACAGCAGTTTCTCTTAACTTTCTCATGCAGTCTATATCCAATTTATCCAATAATTCTTCAGAAACCATACTACAGAAAGCTACCTTAGATGAAGCATACCCTTGCATCCATACAGTTCTAACCTTAGAACTAACAAACCAGTCTGTAGGAAGTACATTCTTACCTTGATATCCTTTCTTAGTTGCAACAACAACTTGCTTAACCCTAGTTTTCTTCTCTGAGGGTTTGGTCTTTTCTTGTCCTCCTTCAGATGGTTTCTTCTAGCTTTCTTGAGTTGATTTCCCCTTTTCCTCTTCACCAGTCTTTTTCTTTTCTCCCCCTTTCTTCTTTTCTGACCTAGGTTGATCACCACCCTGTGTCTCCTGTTGTGGATCAATGCTTGAGCCTTCATCTCCCTTCTCTGTTCTGGACATCTTTGCAGGAGGAGTGTCCTCATGCAAGCTCTGAGTGTTTTCTGAATCTGAATCAGAAATCACTATATTCTCCTTCTTATTTGCTCTCTTCTTGGATCTGCCAGAGGGATTTCCCTGTTGCTGAATTCTGGCTGATTTGCGCTCCATTTTGGGGTTTAGGGTTTTGAGAAGAGAATGTGATTCAGAGAAACTGAGAGAAAGAGAGTAGAGTCGTAGATAATTGAGAGAGAATGAGAAGAAAAAACCCTGAATTTCAGCTTAAGTAGGTTGAAAAGGATGAGTCATAAAAAGACTCTGCTATAACAACATGCAAAATTGAATCTTGAAAAATATTTTTTTGGATATTTTAGAAAATTCTCTGAGTAATTCAAATATTACACAGTTATCTAAAAAGATAAGATATAATATTTGATGATCCATTTTTTTTAAAAAACTACAGATATTATCAAGACCTGGAGAACAATCTCAAGGCCTTGAGATTTTCTGAAGTTTGAGAAACTTCAAAGCTTTGAGCTATACTTTCAAGGCTTCAGAAAGTATAATCTCAAGTCTTTGAGATTTCAGCACATAAACACATATAAGTACTAATACTCCCCCTAAACCAATGCATCCTTGTTTAACATCCCCAATTCAAGCCTTATAGATGGAAACCTATCATCTGGAAAAGGTTTAGTGAAAATATCAGCAATCTGCATTGAAGTAGAGATAAAATTTAAAACAACATCACCTTGTTCTGCATGATCTCTAAGGAAGTGATGTCTCACATCTATGTGCTTAGTCCTTGAGTGCTGGACTGGATTCTTAGAGATTGAAATAGCACTTGTGTTGTCACAATGAATAGGCACATTTCTGAAATTGTAGCCAAGATCTCTAAGTTGTTGAGCAATCCATAACACTTGTGAACAGCAAGCACCAGCTGCAATATATTCAGCTTCTGCAGTTGATAATGCTACATAATTTTGCTTTTTGGAATGCCAACTGATCAGTGAAGATCCAAAAAATTGACAGCATCCAGAAGTACTTTTTCTGTCTACTTAATATCCTGCAAAATCTGCATCTGAATAGCCACTCAACATAAAATTAGATCTTCTTGGATACCAAAGCCCTAAGTCTCTGGTTCCATTCAAATATCTAAAAATTCTTTTGACTGCAGTTTAATGACTTTCCTCAGGATCTGCTTGAAATCTAGCACAATACAGACACTGAACATAATATCAAGAGTACTAGCAGTTAAATACAATAGTGATCCAATCATACCTCTGTATTTCTTTTGATTCACACTCTTACCATTTGAATCTTTGTCTAAAGAGAGTGATGAACTCATAGGGGTCTTAAGCACCTTGGACTGTGACATATTGTACTTATTCAATAAGTCCTTGGTATACTTTCCTTGATGCACAAAAATTCCTTTCTTCATTTGTAAGATATGAAGTCCAAGAAAGAAATTCAGTTAACCCATTAGGCTCATCTCAAACTCCCTGCACATTAGACTAGAAAACTCTTTTGAAAGAGCATCATTAGTAGCACCAAATAAAATATCATCTACATAAATCTGAACCACTAAAAAATCACTTTAATGGTGTTTAATGAAAAGAGTTTTGTCAACTAGGCCTCTTTTGAAATTGTTTTCAAGTAGAAATTTTGAAAGTATGTCATACCAAGCCCTTGGAGCTTGTTTTAAACCATAAATAGCTTTGTCCAGTTTATAAACATGACCAGGAAAGTTTTCATCTTCAAAACCAGGCGGTTGTGCTACGAAAACATCTTCTTGTAAATATCCATTCAGAAAAGCACATTTAACATCCATTTGATAAAGCTTTATGTGATTGTGAGATGCAAATGCAAGAAGTATTCTAATAGCTTCTTCCTGATTATATCCTTGAGCCACCAGTCTGGCTTTTTTTCTTACCACTTTGCCATTCTCATCAAGCTTGTTTCTGAATACCCATCTGGTTCCAATGACTGATTTCTCTTTAGGTCTGGGAACCAGATTCCAAGCCTTGTTCCTTTCAAACTCATTCAGCTCACTCTGCATTGCAATGATCCATTCTGCATCTTTTAGTGCTTACTTGGTATTTTTAGGCTCAATCAAATATACAAATGCACTAAAAGCACACAAGTTCTTCAACTGTCCTCTAGTTTGAGTTCCAGTTGATGAATCTGATATAATGTTATCAGCTGGATGGTCTGCAAGGTACTTAAACTTATTTCTTGGTACCCATGAGTATTCTCCTTCAAGGCTTTGAGTTCTTGAAACAGTGGAGGGAGCATCATAGAAAGTTTCAGCTTCTGTCTCAAGTTTTTGAGATTTTGGTTCAGCAGGAGGTTCAAGGCCTTGAGATTCTGCTGATTGATTCTGCACAGTAGTTTTGCCTTTGTCTTCTTTCACAGCATCATCATCCGATTTATGCTTGTTCAAATCTAGATCTGCAAAACTTTCACTCAGAGAATCCTTAGTACTTTCATCAAAGATTACATGAATGCTCTCTTCCACAATCTTGGTTTTTCTATTATAAACTCTATAAGCTTTGCTAGTTTGAGAATATCCAAGAAATACACCTTCATCACTTCTAGCATCAAACTTACCAAGATTGTCTCTACCATTATTATGCACAAAACAGATACAACCAAAAGGTTTGAAATAAGAAACAGTAGGCTTTCTACCTTTAAATAGTTCATAGGGGGTCTTTTTCAAAATAGGTCTAATCAAGCATCTAATCAGCACATAATTGGCAGTGTTAACAGCTTCTGCCCATAAAAACTTTGGCAAATTACTTTCAAGAAGCATGGTTCTGGACATATCCTCAAGTGTCCTATTCTTCATTTCAACTACTCCATTTTGCTGTGGAGTTCTAGGTGCAGAAAAGTTGTGTGAAATGCCATGCTTTGCACAAAATAAATCAAATTCAAGTTGATCAAACTCCCTACCATGATCACTTTTAATGGATGCAATAGATAAATTTTTCAAAGTTTGAAGCTCTTTGCACAGTCTAGAAAATTTAGATAAAGCTTCAGTTTTGTCTCTAATAAACATCACCCAAGTAAATCTTGAATAATCATCAATTATAACAAGCATATACCTCTTACCTTTTGGGGTCTGAACTCTCATAGGACCACAAAAGTCCATATGCAGCAATTCTAAGGGTCTAGAAGTACTTACAAAGTTCTTTGGCTTGAAAGAGCTTCTGGTTTGTTTACCTTGTACACATGCCTTGCATACCTCATCATCTGAAAATTTCTGTGATGGTAAACCTCTTACCAAGTCTTTTGAGATGAGTTTATTCAAGGTATGTATACTAATATGCCCAAGCTTTCTGTGCCAAAGCTTTGAATCTTCCTTCAAGGCCTTGAGGCATTTTAGCTTGTCACCTGCAACACTGTTAATATTCATATCATATAGATTATATGATCTAGGAGCAGTGAGTATGCAATCACCATATTTCTCATCTTGCACCACACATTTCTCCTTGTAAAAAATAGCCTTATAACCTTTATCACATAACTGAGAGATACTAAGCAGATTATACTTAAGTCCATCTACCAGATAAACATCAGATATAGAATTACTAGAACCATTACCAATACTACCTATACCAATGATATTGCATTTTTCTTTGTCACCAAGTGGGATTGTTCCTCCAGATTTTTCTGTAAGTTCAGTGAAGAGAGACTTATTTCCAGTCATATGTCTGGAACATCCACTGTCTAATATCCATTTCTGATCTTTCAAGGCCTTGGTGACATCATGCAAAAACAAATAATTGCCTCAATAGGCTGTTAGACCAAGTGCAGAACTTTGAGTCATACTCAGAATCAGCCATGTTTGGTGGCCTAATTCCTTTTGGAACCCAAATCTGCCTAACCTGTCCCTTAAGCTGATAAGGATAAGTATTCCTCATAATGTGAGGTTCTGATCTTCTGAAGGGACAAGTTAATCTGACATGACCAATTTTTCCACAGTAATGACATTTTGGAGAATGTCTGCTACCAGATTTGACAAAAGTAGTTTGGCCTTTCTTTGGAAAATTTGGATTATAGCCAATCCCACTTTTATGCATTGACTTCAGACTTCCTCCAAGAATGAGATTCAGATTATGTTCTGAGCCTGTAAACCTAGCTAGGACCTTCTTGGACTCTTGAAGTTTCTCAGTCAAAGAACAGATCTGTTGTTTTAAATTCTCAGAATGAGTCTTTAGATCAACATACCTTCAGTCAAAAGAGTATTTTGATCAACAACCTCTTTTATCTGTGCCTTCAAGGCTTTGAACCTGCTGTCCAAGGCCTTGAAGTCCTTTTCAAGCTTTGTCTTAGAAACTTCAACAGTTTTGTTTGAAAAAACTAGGTCCAGGTTTTCTTTTACCGGCTCATGAATCATAATCTTTAAAGCAGAAATCTCATTTCTATAACTTTCCTCATTCAAAAACATACTTTTGAGAATTTCAGGAATTACATCAGAAGGACTAGCAAGTAGATTTTTTACCATATCTTCAATGGGTGGGTTTGGTGTAGACTTTTTGGATTTTAAGCTGTCTTTTAAGATGGTGCAAAAAAAGTCTGTGACACAATAAGAAAAAAGATGTATGAGTTTGGAAAAAAAAGTTGGTGTTGTTAAAAATTAAGTGATGTGATAGTTTTGTTATTTAGTGAAAGTTATCATTATACCCTTTTTGTCTATTTATTGAAAGTCAGTGATGTGACAGTTTTGTTGTTTAGTGAGGACATTATTGTCATTTTCGTGATGTGAGGAAAAAAAGACACACAAAATCCACTCATACCCAACTTTTTTCTTCTACCCATTCTACACTACAACTTAAAAATCCAAAATCCAAAATCCACTGAAAAAAGTTCATACCAAACCTCTACAAAAAGTCCAAAAAGCAAAAAGGTGGATTTTGGATTAAAATCCACCAAAAAGTCCACACCAAACCCACCCAATATGTCTGTCTGATGAATTTTCCTCATCATGCTTTGCCATGAAGCATAAGTTAGCTTGTTCTTCTTCTGTGTCTGAGTCACTTGATGAATCAGAATCAATCCAAGAAGCCATCATGGCTTTCTTCCTTCTGTCGTCACTGTCTTGTGATGAAGATTTACCATTGTTACCAGAGTTTCTTTTCTTTTTGAGAATCCTGGCCAAGGTCTTGGAGATCAATGCTAAATTCTCTTCATCATCAGGCTCATCCTCAGTCTCAAGGCTTTGAGACTTTTCACTGTCTTTTGCCTTAAGTGCTAGGTTCCTGATGTTATCACTCAAATCACCTTCCACATCCTTCATAGACATTTCATGAGTGAGCAGCTTTCCTTGTAGATCATCTAGCTGAAGAAGACTCAAGTCCTGAGCTTCCTCAATAGCTGTTGTCTTTGGCTCCCACTTGGCTTTTGGCAAGCTTCTCAGAATCTTTCTGACCTTCTCTTCATTTGAGAACTTCTTTCCCAATGACTCCAGATTGTTCACCACATCAGTGAATCTTTTGAACATCTCCTTGATGGTCTCATCTGAGTTCATCTTGAACAACTCATATTGCCTCAGAAGTATGTTGATCTTGGTCTGCTTAACCTGGCTAGTTCCTTCATATGTCACCACCAGTTTATCCCATACTTCTTTGGCACTCTTACAATTTGACACTCTGTTGAACTCATCTAGATTAAGAGCACAGTATAACAGATTCATAGCATTGTAATTTTTTGATACCTTTTCCAGTTCAGTAACTGAAAGATTTTCCTCAGACTTGATACATCTGACTCCATCAATTGTAGTGTAGTACTCATGAGGACCATTCTGAACTATTGACCACAGTTCCATGTCTTGATCTATGATGAACATCTTCATCAATGCCTTCCAGTGCATGAAGTTATCACCACAGAACAATGGAGGTCTGTTGGCTGCCCTTCCTTGTGAGAATCCACCATCTCCTACATTACTCACAGTCACCAGATTGTTAGATCTAAAACAGTGACACAAGCTCTGATACCATTTGAAAGTGTGTAATGTAGACTAAATACAGGACCTAAATACTCTAGAAGGGGGGGGGGGGGGTTGAATAGAGTATGAAAACTTTTTTTCAAAACTCAAAGTTTAACAGAATAACTATGTGTGAAACTCAAATCTCAAGGCCTTGAGATTTTAGTGAACTGTCAGAAACTTTCAAAGGAAAAATAGAAAGCTTCAAGGCCTTGAACTGTAATCAATTCTAAATAGCTTTTGAACCCTAGTTTGATTTGAATTGTAAGCAGCAGATAATAATCAAACTGTAAAGTAAAGAACACAAAGCAATTTACAGAGTTCAGTCCCAAATGGACCTAATCTCTGCCTGAGGGATCTAATCCCACCAGGATTGGGCAAACACTTCTTATTAGTCACATAGAAACAGCCCTAGATCTCCAAGCCTAAGTGATTTTCCTTACACCTATACAGCTTGTGGTTCCAAACCTATCTAGTTCCAGCTACTAACTGTTGAGCTAACAAGAACCTCTTGTTGTTCACTTGAACAACCAACCACTAGGTTAAGTGAGGTTTAAGATAATCTAAAGATACACAGATTAAAGTACAATTGAAGAACACAATAGAAAAGATAAGCTGTTGAAGCCTGGATGTGTTCTTATGGAAACTGGATTGATTTGATCTTCTGGAATCTGGATTGAAGCTTGAATGTTTGTTTGTTTGAATGAATGATCTCCCACGAATTTGTCACACCTTTCTGAGTATTCTGCAAGCCTCTGTTCTCTTCAAATTTCAAACCAGTCTCTTTTATCCACAGCTGCAACTTAATGAGAGATTTTAGGATCTCAGTTCCTACAAATCCTCTTTCTGTTTTCAACTGAAATTCAAAGAGCTCCAAGTGGATATCCGTTGGAGTTTGTTGAGGTTGCTCTTGCACGTTTAACAACCCTGCAACAGCATTGAAACACAGCAACAACAAAATCCAAAAAGATAACAGTGCTATGATTGTTTGGTTATCCAGTTTATGATAAAACAGGTTAAAAGATTGGAACATTAACCTGTATAACTTCTAATACATATAAATCATGAAAAACAAGTTTAAGACTCTTAGAAGTCAGTAAATAATCACAATAATAAGAATCACAACCTGCAAGAAAGAATCAACTTAGTTCTGTAAAAATTGTCAGTAGCTCAAGGCACATATCAAGGCCTTGGAGCTCTGAACCTGCTTCACAGATATTCAAAGTTAAACCCAGATAACTTTGATTCTTCCTGTTCTGATCATCTGCAATTGTGTTAGATATGTTAATAGTGTAATCTGTAACTATATGCAGTAAACCCTTAATTTGTATAATTAGATATCCAATCTGCAACACAGAACTGTTAAAACATATAGGAGAATAAAACAACTCTCAAGGCTTTGAAGTTCTGTCAGTATCTCAAGGCCTTGAAGTAACTGAAATGCTTTGCTGCTTATGTCTTTGTCTTTCATCACTCAAAACAATTACCAACCAAAACACATTCAAGGGTCTTTGAATCAACAGCGGGTCGATTCCATCTTAGCGTTTGTCCGACCTTTTTTGTTATGCTACTAATTATCTGCTCTGCTATTCTGCCCAAGCCATGCTAAGGAAGAGTCACGGAGCCTGAAAAAAAAAACGCAAACGGTTCGGGATTCATGTTTATTGGAGTACACAATCATAAAATTGAGTAATGTGCCCAAACATTCTTCGACTTTCTCAATTACAGCCACGCTTCTTAGAAAGCTTAGAACCAATGAATTTAGCCTCAAATTTCCTCCAATCCGAACCTAGACCTCAATTTGTTGGAAAAAATTATTTAGACAGAAAGTTTGATTACAAAAATAAATACAGAAAGCGGGATAAACTTATCGATCTGAAGTGTCGAGGCACGGAACAGAATCCGCTGTCCTTTAAGAACAATTTCTCCCCCCACTAGGACTCCCTCCTTGGTGCAGATGTTGAGGCGGTTGTCCTCCAGGATACAACGACGTGTCCCGGTTGGTGTGCACTCACCAAACCCGGAACATGAACTCCTCCATAGCTTGACTCAAGAGCAGTGAATAATGGTGGAGAAATGAGTGAAATTAGATGATGAATGTGTAGGACGGATTTGGTTATAAAGAAATGTTCATAGCTAATTTTGGAGAGAATTATTTCGGAATTAATTGGGAATTAAAGTGAATCACTCACTGGTCAAAATTTGGCTGCAATAAAAACGTTTCCCAAAAAAGAGTTTGAATTTTTCCAAAATAATTGGATCGGATTAAATCCATTTAACAAAGACACGACACGCCGCGCCCGCGTCCCGAGTCCAAGTCCACGCCGCGCGCGGTTATTATATGGGTTTTGTCTAGTGGGCTCAAGCTAGCATAGTTTCCCCTTCAATTGGGATCTCAAACACATAACCCACATTGGTAATGATAAAGTAGAGTAGTGACGTAGAAAGTGGCAATGTGGGAAGAATTAAAACATGAGTTTTTTGAAGTATATTTAACAATCCCCCACATGATTCAAAAACAGAGAAAAAGAAGAAAGAGAGTGCTCTTGAGTCGATTCCAGAGATGCAGTGATGTCGATGTCTTGTGGACTTGAATCGACACTTAGTGATAACAGGGCTTGTTCCCCTTGTGGTGAAGGTGAACAGAGTCTTGAACCTTCACCCTTGAGTAGATCAGAGGTCCTACTCACACACCTCCGACTGTGCTATGACGAGTTCTCCATTTGGCGCTTTAGGCCATGCGCCCTACTTGGATATTCATGAGCGCTCTAGAGAGTTAGCCCCAACTCTCATAGGGGGCGACCCGACCCCCACACTCACATAGGCGAACCCATCAAGTGTGACTGCAACACACCACCCATAAGGGTTATGAGTTCATTAAGAGAATAGTGCTCATCCTTATTTATTTTGCAGCAAACACTTATTTACACCATAGGGAGGGACATAAGGAATACAGTGTTTTATTTGAGTTTCTCCATGACTTGTTGTTACCCATTGAACCTGTTTCCTCGAATCTCCATTCATGCAGGTTAGGTTGCCATCATGGGAATCTCACTCTATGGGCTTGAGTCCCACCCCCTCTATGCATCAACAATTATCTTCCTTGCTAGCCCCTTCGTCAGAGGAACTGCCATGTTCTTCTCTGACCTCACAAAGTCTAGGGCAATCACGCCATTGCTCATTAAACTGCGTACAATGTTGTGTTTCAGGCGAATATGTCTCTTCTTTCCATTGTACGTCTTGTCCTTTCCTCGAGCTATGGCCTTCTGTGAATCTCAATGCAAGGAGATGGATGGAACCGGCCTTTCCCACAGTGGAATATCCGCCAATAGGTTCCTTAGCCACTCGGCCTCATTACCTGCCAATTCCAAAGCAATAAATTCAGATTCAATAGTGGAGGCAGCTTTACAAGATTGTTTAGAGGATTTCCACGAAATTGCACCCCCACAAAGGGTGAACACATAACCACTAGTAGAGTTGGTTTCATCATTGTCTGAAACCCATTTAGCATCACAGTAACCTTCCAGCACAGCTTGATAACCATTATATTTGAGACCATGGCTCATTGTCCCCTTTAGGTATCTCAATAATCTGTTTAATGCGATCCAATGCTCTCTACTTGGATTATGTGTGTACCTGCTCAATCTGCTCACAGCATATGCAATGTCAGGACGAGTACAGTTCATCAAATACATGACACTTCCAATAATTTTAGCATATTCGGATTGAGACACACTAGTTCCTCTATTTTTATTTAGATGCATGCTCGGATGATAAGGAGTCTTAACAGCATCAACATCAAAAAGATTAAATTTCTTGAGCAATTTTTTGACATAATGTGACCGAGACAGCATGAAGGTATTTGACTTACGAATCACCTTAACTCCAAGAATTACATCTACATCGCCAAGATCTTTCATATCAAAGGTGGAGCACAAGAACCCTTTAGTTTCATTCACAATGTGTAAGTCAGTGCCCATGATTAACATATCATCAACATATAAACATATAATCACACCACGTGAATCAGAAGATTTAGAGTAAAGACAACTATCAGATTCATTCACAACGAATCCTTTATCGATTAGAGTTTTGTTAAATATCTCATGCCACTCTTTGGGTACTTGCTTGAGGCCATATAAGGATTTAACAAGTCTACACACTTTATTTTCTTGACCTTTGACTATAAAGCCCTCGGGTTGGTCCATGTAGATTTCCTCCTATAGATCTCCATTCAAGAAGGCAGTTTTCATATCCATCTGATGTAATACAAGATTATGAATAGAAGCAATAGCAAAAAGTAATCTGATGGTTGAGATCTTGGACATGGGAGAGTAGGTGTCAAAGTAGTCAACTCCCTCCTTTTGTGTGTAACCCTTTCCAACTAGTTTGACCTTGAACTTATCAATGGTTCCATCGGCCTTAAGCTTCTTTTTAAATACCCATTTACATCCTATGGGTTTTGTCCCCTTAGGAAGGTCGACTAGTTCCCAAGTGTGATTATACATAATGGATTCTAATTCCTATTCACTGCATCTTTCCAAAAGTTTGCATCTACGGATTTCATTGCCTCGTCGTATGTCTTAGGATCATCTTCAATGATGAAGGCAGTGACAAAGTCTGGTTCAAAGCTAGTCTCTACTCTTGCTCTCTTGATTCGTCTAGGTTCAATATCATTTTCAGGATCTAGACTAGAGTTTTCTAAGGAAGAACCATGAGAGGCAATGGGGCCCCTCTCTTTCAAAGGAAATGTGTCTTCAAAGAATTCTGCATCCTTAGCCTCTATTATGTGGTTTGATTCACTCACTAGAAATCTATAAGCAGCGCTATTTTGAGCATAACCAATGAAAACAGTATCAGTGGTCTTGGGTCCAATTTTGTCTCGTTTGAAACTAGGAAGTCCCACTTTAGCTAGACACCCCCACACTTTCAAATATTTCAATTTAGGGCTGTAGCCCTTCCATAGCTCATATGGGGTCTTATCATTTTTCTTAAAAGGGACCCTATTCAGGAATGGCACGCGGACAAGATAGCTTCCCCCTACATGTTTGATGGTAACCCAGAACTAATAAGCATGGAATTCAACATGTTCTTCAAGGTTCTATTTTCCTCTCGGCTATGCCATTTTGTTCTGGGGTGTAAGGCGTGGTTGTCTCGTGAATTGTACCATTCTGCTCGCATAGGGATCTTAATATGTCACTGTCATACTCTCCTCCCCTATCGAACCTTACCCTATTGATTTTCCTATCAAGTTGGTTCTCTACTTGAGCTTTGTATTTTATGAAACATTCTGTGGCCTCACTTTTGGCTCTCACCAAGTAAACATAGCAGAATCTTGAGTAGTCGTCTACAAAGGTTATGTAATATCTCTTGCCTCCCCTACTTTCATAATTTTTGAAGTCTCTGTTGGAATAGATGCCCTAGAGGCAATCTAGTTTAGTATGAATTTATTTGTGGCTAGAAAATTCATTTATTATTTATTGGATATTTAATATAATGAAGTCCTTAGATTTACAATTGTGTTGTTTATCTTTAATATCCCTAGTCCAGTATAATGATTAATGGGAAAATCATCTATAGACTAGTATGGGGTTGGATTGATATGGAGATATCATGATCCAACACATAGGTGTGCATTAAGGGTAATGGCGCACTGGATTGACCCATGTCCGAGAAGGCTACATACACGTTATGTTAAGTCACAAGCGCTTCTCGCGGTGCAATGGTATTGTCATCCTTAGACTTGAAGTCGCTAGATATTCTAGTTGTGGATTATTGTGATTTTGGTAGCGTTAAACGCTACACCGTAACTGGGTAGTTATAAAGGCGTGTACCGGATACAATAAGAAGCAAGCTTAGAGATCGTAGTGGACGTAGATAGAATTTTTCCCTCCCACATCACAGGAGAAAATATCCTAGGCCACTCGAGGGATAGTTCTTATAGAATGTCTGGCCAGACTCAAATAAATCAATATAGGATATTGATGTTATTTGCACGAATAAGGCTATTCCCATGGATCGAGAAACTATGGATTGGATATACGAGTGTGACTTGTATGTCTCGTGTCCAATCCGGATATAGAGACAAAGGGATGAGACAATTACTTGTACAAGGTTTGTCAAGATGACTATTCTATTAGTTGGGTAGAATGGATGTTTTGCTAGAAACCGCTCCATATTAGCAAATAGTTGCTACCAACTAGATAGAACCTATGGGGTCACACGCTATATAGAGTTGAACTAGATTTGGTAATTAATTATTAGGATTAATTAATTAGAAGGATCACTTTGCAATACCTTGCAAACTTAATAGGGACTAATTTGCAAGGAAGGGACTAAATTGAATTCTAGTAGGACTAGAATAGGTCCTTTAGGTAGTTGAAAGGATTTGTTGGACTATATAAAGTACACTCCTTCTTTCCTTCCCATACTTATGACCTGATTGATCATAACTTGAGTGGGTGAGAACAAAAGGAGAGAGCAAGCAAGCAAGAGAGGAGCCGCCACCCTTCCCTCGCCACCGCCCGTCCCCGTCGGCCACAAGGAGGCCGAAACCTCCTTGTTTTGGTCTCGTTTTTGCGTGATTATTCTTCCTCTTCCTCTTTACGGGCTAGCACCAAGGATTGTAAGATCTAGTATTCAACTCTGGGCGTGGATCAACTATAGAGAACGTGACACAATTCGCGTTTGAAGTCATCAAACTAGAACCCTAAGGTGTGTTGTTGATTTCTTCCTTTACCATCGTTATGTCTCTTGACTTGTGATCCTTGGAGGGTTTTGCATGGTTTATGATTGTTTGTGTTACTGTTGCGCATCCATGAATCAAAACCCTACAGTGGCATCAGAGCCACGGTTCGTAGAGCATAAACGTGGTTTATGTGTTACGTTTTGATGTTTTACACCTTAAAATTGTTGTTTATCGCGTAAAACAAGACAAATAAAGCATTTGATGCAATTTGTCAATAATCTATCATAACAAGATCTAGTTTTTGCATTGGATGCATGAATTGGTGAGTTTCAGAAGTTTTCTGATCTTAGATCTAGGGTTTGGGCATCCTTGGGGAAGAAGGAGTTCTTCCCAAACAAGGAAACAACCAAACTTGGGCACCAAGCAAGGGAGTTGTTTTGGAAACAACTCACAAAGGAGGTTCGGCCCCCTAGGGGACCGCCCTCCTTGCTTGCCGCCCAATCAAGGCTCGGCCTAGGGGCCGGGGCAGCCCTAGCCCGCGGCCTAGCCGCGTGGGCTAGGGGCCGGCCGGCCCAAGGCCTTTTCGGTTCTCTTTTGGGCCCGGGCAATTAGATTGTTGGGCCCGGGCAATTAGATTGTTGGGCCCTATGGACCGTTTTAACCCTAGAATATCCTAAAATCAATTAAAATTAACCAAGCGCGTTAAAATTGGATTTTAACTGTTTATGTGCAAATCGTATGGTGATTGGATATGGCCTTAGGATGTGGTTTGTTGTGGATGTTTAATTTTGTGGTTTGGTTTACAGCCTGCGAGCTGATAAAATAATTGTAATAATTAATTAGGGTTTTATGGCATGCGAGCCATTTTTTTTGTCAACTTGTGAGATTTATTTTATTTAGTATAGTTGTTAGCTAGTGCTAGATAAAGTAGATTGTTAGCCAAGATTGAAGAAAAGAAGCCCAAAGCCAAAAGAAGCCACAAAAGGATGGAGCGTGGAGCACGGAGCATTCCACAAGACTATGAAGGATGGACCAAAAGATCAAGATGCATGGAGATGTGTTTGCTTTTAGGGTTCATAGAAAATTCCATTGGCTTGAAATTTTCTTAGTCTAGAAAAGGCCATATCCACATCACGTTTTATTTTTGTTTTGTGGTTGTTTATTTTATTGTCTTATTATTTTGTGGTTAGTGTATAGATGATGCATGCAATTAGGATAATAAGATAATTAGATAACCCGGATCTATTATTTGGAGTTGTGCCCAAAGTCAAATAGATAGATTAGTTGATATTGATCAACAAAACAATTAAAATTGAATTTAAAATCCCTCAAAATTCAAATATTGTGTTCTTGCATTCTCGTTATTTAAACACTCATTATCATCATGATTTATCAAGTTCGTGCGTGCCAAAGCATGGCGACTTGGTTCATAATGATGGAATGCGATGGCACAAGCTAGTAATGTGCAATTGTTTAAATAAGAGGTTGAAAAGAACTAGGCTATTAACGTGATTAAGAAACCTAGAGGCAATAAATTGAGATTATCCATATGGATGGATAAATAAGGAGTTATTTGCCCAATTGAACCAAGAGTTGCATAAGGGATGCAATTGGAATTGTTCCTACCTAAAGTAGTCAAATTATGGGTGACTTGCCAAAGCAAGCTCATAAAGAGATGAAACATGGATCTTGGCCCACTAGAAAATATAAGGATATTTTCCCCATTAATATCTTGAGGGTTATTAATCCGTAGAAAAATAGTGGGAGCTATATTTGATAAACTAGCCATTATTGAATATAGTCAAAAATTCACAAATACTAAAACTTGCGTATTTTCCTTTTGTAGAATTCCAAATGGCAAACAACTCATCGAGTTCACAACATTCACTACGATCTGTCCTTGAGAAGGAAAAGCTCTCTGGAACCAACTTCCTTGATTGGTACAGAAACTGGAGAATCGTTCTCAATCAAGAGAAGAAACTGTACGCAATAGAGGAGCATGTTCCAGCAGGTCCAGAGAACCAAACACCTGCAGCCCTAAAGGCGTATCAAAAGCGTGTTGATGACGCTAATGATGCGGCGTGCCTCATGCTATGCACCATGACTTCAGAGCTTCAGAAGCAACACGAAAACGTGAATGCTGTCGATATGATCGAGCATCTGTAGCAGCTCTTCCAAGAGCAGGCAAGTGTTGAGAGGTATGATGTCTCTAAGGCACTGTTCAAGTGTCATCTTGCAGAAGGGAACCCGGTGGGATCCCATGTACTCCGAATGATCGGGTACTTGGAGAATCTCGCCCGACTGGTTTTCCCGGTCGTCCAAGAGTTTGCAACAGATCTCGTGTTGCAATCGTTGCCTAAGAGTTATGGACAGTTCATCATGAACTATAACATGAACGAGATCGTGAAACCACTGCCAGATTTACTCAATATGTTGAGGACATCTGAACAGAGCATCAACAAGGGTAAGGGCAAGGCCATTATGATGGTGCAGAAAGGAAAGGGCAAAAGGTTTGCCTCATCCTCCAAGGGCAAAGTCAAGTCAGTTGCCAAGTCCAAGGAACCTGCCCTTAAGCCTGTTGGTGGCATTGCCAAATGTGTGACTAAAGGTGAGTGTCACTACTTCAGTCAGCCTGGACACTGGAGGAAGAACTGCCCAAAATATCTGGAGGACAAGAGGCTTGGAATGTGATTCCACCACCACCAGGTATTTTTGTTGTAGATGTCAATTTAACTGTCTCTACATCATGGGTATTAGATACTGGATGTGGATCTCACTTTTGTCGAAATGTGCAGGATCTAAAGATAAGTAGAAGATTGGCTAAAGGGGAGATAGATCTGCGCGTTGGGAATGGAGCAAAAGTTGCTACATTGGCCGTGGGCGTGTGCGAGCTATCTCTGCCTTCAGGATTTGTTTTTGAATTAAATAATTGCTATTTTGTGCCTGCTATGAGCAGAAATATTATTTCTATTTCTTGTTTGGACAAGGAAGGTTTTATTATTTCAATAAAGAACAATTGTTGTTCCTTTTATTTTAATAATATTCACTATTTTATTGCGGAATTATTTAATGGACTGTATGTCCTTGATCTAAGCAATCCTGTCTACAACATTAATACCAAGCGGATTAAAATAAATGATTTAAATCCTGCTTATTTATGGCACTGTCGTTTAGGCCACATAAACGAGAAAAGTGTATCTAGACTCCATAAGGATGGACTACTAGACTCATTTAATTTTGAATCATATGAGACATGTGAGGCTTGTTTATTAGGAAAAATGACAAAGTCCCCTTTCAATAAGAAAGGTGAGAGGACTAGTGAGCAATTGGCGCTCATATATACTGATGTATGTGGGCCATTTGCCACGCCTGCCAGGGGTGGTTACGTCTACTTCATTACATTTACTGATGATTACAGTAGATATGGATTTGTGTACCTTATGAGGGCCAAATCCGAATCCTTTGAAGTGTTCAAAGAATTCAAGAATGAAGTAGAGAAGCAACTTGGCAAAAGTATCAAGGCTCTTCGATCGGATCGTGGAGGAGAATACTTGAGCCAAGAGTTTGACGACTATCTTAGAGAGTGTGGGATCGTGTCCCAACTCACTCCACCCGGAATGCCACAATGGAATGACGTGTCTGAGAGGAGGAATCAAACCCTATTGGATATGGTTCGATCTATGATGTGTCAAACCGATCTTCCATTATTGTTTTGGGGCCACGCTCTATTAAGTGCAGCTTTCACCATTAACCGTGTTCCATCTAAATCAGTCATGAATACACCACATGAGTGGAGTGGGAGGCGTCCCACACTGTCATTCATGAGGATTTGGGGCTGCGATGTCTACGTAAAACGTTTACAATCAGACAAGCTAGGGCCAAAATTGGATAAGTGTAAGTTTGTGGGGTACCCTAAGGAAACTAAGGGTTACTACTTCTATAATCCAACCAAGAACAAAGTGTTTGTTGCTCGGACCGACGTGTTTCTAGAAAGAGAGTTTGTCTCTAGAGAAGCAAGTGGGAGGACTGTAGAACTTGAAGAGATTCAAGAACCACAAATCACTGAGCCGAGTATGGAACATGAACAGGAACCACAAGCAGTTGTGGAGCAGCCGGTTCAGGTAACACAAGAGCTCCGTAGATCTATTAGAGTGCGCCAGGAACCCGAGAGGTATGGACTTCTCGTAACCGATTCTGGTGACACGATGCTCATAGATGATGAGCCTACTACCTATGAAGAGGCCATGAAAGGCCCAGACTCTCAGAAGTGTCTAGAAGCCATGAGATCCGAGATGGAATCCATGTACACCAACAAAGTATGGACTTTGGTGGAACCACCCGATGGGGCGCGACCCATAGGGTGCAAGTGGGTCTTCAAGAAGAAGATCGACATGGATGGTAATGTGATTACCTATAAGGGCCTATTTGTGGCTAAAGGACTCAGACAGATTCATGGTATTGACTATGATGAAACCTTTTCACCAGTCGCTATGACCAAATCCATCCGAATCCTACTTGCGATTACAGCATACCTTGACTATGAGATTTGGCAGATGGATGTCAAAACAACATTCCTTTATGGGAATCTCCTCGAGGATGTGTATATGATACATCCGGAGGGTTTTGAAGATCCAAAGCAAGCCAACAAAGTCTGTCAGCTGCAACGATCCATTTATGGATTGAAGCAAGCTTCTAGGAGTTAGAATCGACGTTTTGATGAAGTGGTAAAAGAGTTTGGCTTCATCAGAAACGAAGATGAGTCTTGTGTGTACAAGAAGGTTAGTGGGAGCTCTGTAGCTTTTCTGGTCTTGTATGTGGATGACATAATACTCATTGGAAACGACGTTCCAATGCTGCAATCTGTTAAAGATTGGCTACGGAAGTGTTTCTCAATGAAGGACTTAGGGGAAGCAGCCTATATACTTGGTATAAAGATCTATAGAGATAGATCTAAGAGACTTCTAGGCCTAAGTCAAAGTACATATATTGACAAGGTGTTGAAGCGGTTCAACATGCAAGATTCCCAGAAGGGATTCTTGCCCATGTCACATGGAATTACTCTTTCGAAGAGTGGTTGTCCTTCCAATGAGATTGAGAAGGAACGCATGAGTAGAATTCCCTATGCCTCGGCCATAGGATCTATCATGTACGCCATGTTATGTACTAGACCAGATGTGTCATATGCCTTGAGTATGACAAGCAGATACCAGTCCAATCCGGGTGAGAGTCACTGGATTGTAGTCAAGAACATCCTAAAGTACTTGAGAAGAACTAAGGATTCTTTCTCGATGTTTGGCGGTGAGGAAGAATTGCGTGTAAGGGGTTACACTGATGCAAGCTTCTAAACCGACATAGATGACTTTAGATCACAGTCGGGATATGTATTTTGCCTGAATGGAGCAGCGGTGAGCTGGAAGAGTTCCAAGAAAGAGACGGTGGCAGATTCTATAACAGAGGCTGAGTACATTGCTGCAAATGGCGCAGCAAAGGAAGCTGTTTGGATCAGAAAGTTTGTTTATGAACTTGGTGTGGTTCCTAGAATTGCGGATCCATTTGAGTTGTATTGTGACAACACTGGGGCGATCGCGCAATCGAAGGAACCCAGGTCGCACCAGAAATCTAAGCACATGCTCAGGAAGTTCCATCTGATTCGAGATATTATCGATAGAGGAGACATTCAGATATGCAAGATTCCTACAGGTGAGAATCTGTCAGACCCGCTTATAAAGCCGCTTGCGTAGTGGAAGCATGAAGGGCACACTAGGAGTATGGGCATACGAGATGCGCCAGATTGGCTCTAGTGCAAGTGGGAGACTGTTGGAATAGATGCCCTAGAGGCAATCTAGTTTAGTATGAATTTATTTGTGGCTAGAAAATTCATTTATTATTTATTGGATATTTAATATAATGAAGTCCTTAGATTTACAATTGTGTTGTTTATCTTAAATATCCCTAGTCCAGTATAATTATTAATGGGACAATCATTTATAGACTAGTATGGGGTTGGATTGATATGGAGATATCATGATCCAACACATAGGTGTGCATTAAGGGTAATGGCGCACTGGATTGACCCATCTCCGAGAAGGAAACATACACGTTATGTTAAGTCACAAGCGCTTCTCGCGGTGCAATGGTGTTGTCATCCTTAGACTTGAAGTCGCTAGATATTCTAGTTGTGGATTATTGTGATTTTGGTAGCGTTAAACGCTACACCGTAACTGGGTAGTTATAAAGGCGTGTACCGGATACAATAAGAAGCAAGCTTAGAGATCGTAGTGGACGTAAATAGAATTTTTCCCTCCCACATAACGGGAGAAAATATCCTAGGCCACTCGAGGGATAGTGCTTATAGAATTTCTGGCCAGACTCAAACAAATCAATATAGGATATTGATGTTATTTGCACGAATAAGGCTATTCCCATGGATCGAGAAACTATGGATTGGATATACGAGTGTGACTTGTATGTCTCGTGTCCAATCCGGATATAGAGACAAAGGGATGAGACAATTACTTGTCAGACCCGCTTATAAAGCCGCTTGCGTAGTGGAAGCATGAAGGGCACACTAGGAGTATGGGCATACGATATGCGCCAGATTGGCTCTAGTGCAAGTGGGAGACTGTTGGAATAGATGCCCTAGAGGCAATCTAGTTTAGTATGAATTTATTTGTGGCAAGAAAATTCATTTATTATTTATTGGATATTTAATATAATGAAGTCCTTAGATTTACAATTGTGTTGTTTATCTTAAATATCCCTAGTCCAGTATAATTATTAATGGGACATTCATTTATAGACTAGTATGGGGTTGGATTGATATGGAGATATCATGATCCAACACATAGGTGTGCATTAAGGGTAATGGCGCACTGGATTGACCATCTCCGAGAAGGCAACATATACGTTATGTTAAGTCACAAGCGCTTCTCGCGGTGCAATGGTGTTGTCATCCTTAGACTTGAAGTCGCTAGATATTCTAGTTGTGGATTATTGTGATTTTGGTGGCGTTAAACGCTACACCGTAACTGGGTAGTTATAAAGGCGTGTACCGGATACAATAAGAAGCAAGCTTAGAGATCGTAGTGGACGTAAATTGAATTTTTCCCTCCCACATAATGGGAGAAAATATCCTAGGCCACTCGAGGGATAGTGCTTATAGAATGTCTGGCCAGACTCAAACAAATCAATATAGGATATTGATGTTATTTGCACGAATAAGGCTATTCCCATGGATCGAGAAACTATGGATTGGATATACGAGTGTGACTTGTATGTCTCGTGTCCAATCCGGATATAGAGACAAAGGGATAAGACAATTACTTGTACAAGGTTTGTCAAGATGACTATTCTATTAGTTGGGTAGAATGGATGTTTTGCTAGAAACCGCTCCATATTAGCAAATAGTTGCTACCAACTAGATAGAACCTATAGGGTCACACGCTATATAGAGTTGAACTAGTTTTGGGAATTAATTAATAGGATTAATTAATTAGAAGGATCACTTTGCAATACCTTGCAAACTTAGTAGGGACTAATTTGCAAGGAAGGGACTAAATTGAATTCTAGTAGGACTAGAATAGGTCCTTTAGGTAGTTGGAAAGGATTTGTTGGACTATATAAAGGACACTCCTTCCTTCCTTCCCATACTTATGACCTGATTGATCATAGCTTGAGTGGGAGAGAAAAAAAGGAGAGAGCAAGCAAGCAAGAGAGGAGCCGCCGCCCCTCCCTCGCCGCCGCCCGTCACCGTCGGCCACAAGGAGGCCGAAACCTCCTTGTTTTGGTCTCGTTTTGCGTGATTCTTCTTCCTATTCCTCTTTCCGGGCTAGCACCAAGGATTGGAAGATCTAGTATTCAACTCTAGGCGTGGATCAACTATAGAAAACGTGACACAATTCGCGTTTGAAGTCATCAAAGGAGAACCCTAAGGTGTGTTGTTGATTTCTTCCTTTACCATCGTTATGTCTCTTGACTTGTGATCCTTGGAGGGTTTTGCATGGTTTATGATTGTTTGTATTTCCGTTGCGCATCCATGAATCAAAACCCTACAGTCTCCGAGGTCAGTATGTATTAACTCTAAAAGTTCAGAACTTCTTTCTGCCGATTTAAACGGCTTCTTATGAAATTTTGCCTCTACACAAACGTGACATTTTGAACTCTCAGAATTCTTCAAATCAGGAATTAGGCTGAGTTGTTTCATTCGTTTAACGGATGCGAAATTCACATGGCCAAGTCTAGCATGCCAAAGATCAATAGGCTCAGCAATATAAGCAGAAGAGGTAGTCATTTTATTAGTGTTCTCGACACTTAACACAAAAAGTCCATCAACAATGTATCCTTTTCCCACAAACTCGTTATTACGAGTAAGAACTAACTTCTCATATTCAAAAACAAGTTTAATACTAACCTTATTAAGTAGATAACCAGAAATGAGTTTTCTACGCGTATCGGGAACATGTAGCGCATCAGTTAGGGCGAGGGTTTTACCAGATGTCAGCTTAAACAAAATTTTACCCTTACCAGCCTTGCTAGCTGTGCGCGAATTACCCATGTAGGCGATCTCTCCTTCAACAGATTCATAGGTGGAGAACATGTATTTGTTGGTGCAGATTGATGCGCAAAATAACGTGCTAATCGCAAGTATACGAATCGAGTAATACCGGGTGTATTTTAACTCGGGTGATCGTTCCCACGAGGACTATTTTGAGTTTTTCAAGAAATCAGTTTTAACTTGCAGCGTGTAAAAGGAGGAGTAGTTGAGGATTGTGATTGACTATAAACTAAAAATAAACATATAAAACGTAAATATTTTTGTGACGTTTTTCTGAAAATCTTGAAAGTTCGTAAATCTAGGGTTTGGAATACTAGGTCCCAGGATCCCCTAGGGTTTCTTCAGAGTTATGTTCTTTGTTTTGATATGAAAACACTCAGCAGTTTTAATTACCCGTGCCACGTACCGATTGTGCAGTAACCTTTCAGATTCCACACGCTGTCATGATCCTGCAGACTTTCGGGTTCCTCTTAAGCTGCCAAAGTCTGCAGTCTCGTTCTAAGTCTGCTAGGGTTTCTAACCTGTCCTGATGGCCCGGGTCAAATTCTATAACAGTTGGTCTATACGTTTTGGCTAGCCCTATCTCCCTTTCTCTGGTCGGTCTATCAGGGTAAGGTACTAAATCCTGTCTTTTCTTCCTAACCCTAACCTGACATTTTCACCTACAGGCTCGGGTCTGTAGCAATTCTGGTTCGCGACTCCGATCATGCATAAACAAATATAATCAAATACAGAATAACTGATAATGCTGCTGAATTAAGATAACGTAATCATGAAATCATAATCAAACTGCAGAACAATGTCTGAAAACGAAACCCTAGGTTCACCGAGAACCTAGGTAAGCGGTTTAGCTACTAAACGACATAACGAATTAACAAAGTTTTTGAATTTAAGAGAGAGAATAAGATCAAACTAAGTCTTCGGATTTGGATTCGTGCTTCCGTGCTCTCCGGGGATGCTCAGACTTCTCCTTGGATGTATTGTGTCTTCAAAAAAAGTCTGGACGAGTCTTTATATAGTGCTGGAGAAGTTTCTGGAACTTGCATTTATTTACGAAACTGCCACTGCCTGAAACCACCTCACTTTTTGTGCTGTATGCGTATTATACGCAGCCTGCTGCGTTAAATACGCAGCCAGGGTCTTGCCTTGAGCTGTTTTCTTCCCTTTCTGCTGCCGTCTGCGTATTATACGCATCCCCCTGCGTAAAATACGCAGACAGGAACCCCACTTGTGCCTTTCTCCTCATCTTCCTGCGTTTTTTCTCCCATGGCTGCGTATAATACGCAAGATGCTGCGTAAAATACGCAGACATGGGAGAAAACTGGCCAAAATCTTCCCCCTACCCTGCTGTCTGCGTATAATACGCATCCTGCCTGCGTAAAATATGCAGCCAGCAAGGCAGGCTGCTCTTTTCCTGCCTCTTTTGCCTCCTGCTGCATTCCCGAGCCCTGTTCCTGCATAGACAACACGAACACTCCCACGATCATATTCGATAAAAGTACCAAAAACGCTGAAATTTATAAAGAGCAAATAACCGTCTCGTTCCTAAAACTGAGGCCTTTCGAGGGTGAAAATTGGCTAAAACATGATTTTTCGGCACAAAAGCACAAAAAGCCGAGCTATAAGATAACCCCTACTTGGGCGTTATCAAATACCACCGCACTAAATATTGCTCGTCCCGAGCAATCCCCTTGCATACTACCTCTGATTGCATACAACTTTGTCTTTGCAAAACCGACCTTGTCGTGCATACACTACCTTTTGCGTACTCCCTGCAATTGCATACTCTTTCGACCCGGACCGCATAACCAGACGACTCGATAGAAAGACCGACTCAGACAGAATATACACAGACTCAATTAAACAACGACTCAAAAAGTACTTAAGACAAATTATTTTTGGTGAGATCGGGCAATCTCCAAAACATAGCCGGCGTGTCATCAAGACCTCACCCTTTTTTCTAGAAAATAGTTCCCTGCAAGCGATCGGTAAGTCTGAACAGATTTCTTTGGTGGATTTAAGCACTGGAACCAAGTGCTGTTACTTTTACAATCAACCTGAGCGAATCCCTAGTTATCCTACCATCAGAGCTATTTCCGAATCAAGGTTCTAAGTCTAACAGGTAGGATATATATATATATATATATATATATAATGTGCATAGGCACGGCAAAATCCTACTCGTTATGACATTCTCACAATTTCCCCAAACTCACACCCCTCACCGAGTTCCCGAAAAACTGCTTGGAACAACTAAGTTCCTTCCTTCTCAGTCTCCATGGCCCCCGGTGTGTCTTCGCCGTTCTCGCGGCCACTTAATGTGAAGCGGTGTAAATGTCTCGAAAATCGTGCTACTCACTCAGCTTTTTGACTCAATAATAAATAACTGAAAAACTGCAAAACTAGAACATTTCTCTTTTATATATATATATATATTATAATAAGACGCTATATATACATGAATACACGAATAACAATAAAGAAACGGACTAAAGCTGAGTGAGTAAAAATAAACTGTCGTCGTGCGGTATGAAAGATGTCCTCATGCTAAGTACCCCCACACTAATCCTGAAGCGGTGATCCTGTAGTCGGAATGATACTGTGCAGTCCCAACGAACCTCCTCATAACCAAAGATGTAGAAAAACGGCACAACCACCAATTAACCTCACAACCCCCGGACCCCATTTTGTGCGGAAAGATGTCTCGCACGCGACTAACTCCTCCTGTGGTCACTATGTACTGCAGTGATCCACCTCCGCAAATTAATGCAGTCGCCACTAACTCACCCTGTCCTTCCCTCGAAAAATGTGACAATGTCAAAACTGTCCAAAACTGATATGGCATGAAGCTCTCCCATCTAAAACCCTCCCTAACTCACTCCCTCTGTCATTAAGCGTAGAATAGCCAACTAACGACTGATGAAGGTCCCAAAGAAGGCTTCCTAGGCGACAATGGCTATGAATAAAAGGGGTAAATGGCTTCAAATGGGTTCACTAGTTGGACCTAGGGGTAAGAAACAGGACGTGAGGTCCCTTGATAGCCAGTCACTCCACCGAAAGATGCGATGACCGTGACGGCGCCCGTGGGCGGGTTGTCAACCACCTAGATGACGGCGGTGTGGCAACTAGTCGGATCCTTAGCTCAGGTGATAACTACTTGCGGTTTCTAAGGGTCTCTGGCTCTCACCTATCTACTATACCTTGGTGCAAGTTTCTTTTCTGTCAAAGGGTTTAACCTCAATTTTTTCCCAGTTTCTGTTATCTCGATTGCCCTTTCTCAAAATTTTCTATTTTTTTTTTAATTTTTAGGATTTTGTGAATTTTTTTTTTTTTTTTTTTTTTTTTTTTTTTTTTTTTTTTTACAATGCAAGGCCAGAATATTTGTGGTGGGTTGACTCAAAAAAATAATTAAAAATAATAATAAAAACAGCAAATAAATATGAAAAACATGCAGACCGGGTTAATGCAGACACGACTCCCCACCCCCACACTAAGAGGTGACATGCCCTCATGGCACTGACTCATCTGGACTGTACGGCGGGTCTGACCCGGTCTCAGATGAACCGGACATGCTACTGGATGAGCTGCTGGTCTGCCGGAATCTGGCACTACTAGCCTGTCGCGGGTGTGAGCTCGACGACTGGCGTGACCGTGAGCTCGATGACTGTCGGGACTGTGTCCGGGATCCTGACCGACTGCTAGGTGGCAGTGGATCCTCGTCCGACCAGCTGGTAGTGTAGTCACTGGAATAGGAGGCAGGGAAAATAATGGGCAGGGGCACCTCTCGACCCGCATGGCGAGCGGCCTCTCGCTGCTCCTCTCGGATGACAGTAATAGCGTCGCCATGGTCTTTGGCCATCTTCTTCTGGGTCCTGTTGGTGTGCTTTAGGTATCGAAAAATTTTACCTAATTTCTTAAGCATATTCTAACCAAGGGACTCCTGGCCAACACGACATCCCTCAACTCACTTCTCAACTCGGGCCAACCTACGGTTCATGACCGAAAGCGGTGGTGGACCGGTCGCACCTCTCGTGCTAGGTCTGGCTCTCTGATTCGGCGCGGCTCTCTGGCTCAACTCCCTGTGGTCATGGGTGGAATGAGAACGCCTAAGTCTAGACGCTCCCGTCCCCCGAGCAGGTCTATCCTGGGTCGATCTGCTCCTAGGGGCAGGGGCAGGCTCATCCTCCTCCATAGGGTCAGCATCATGGTCAATGACTGGGTCATTCGGTCCCGGACCCCCCCTCTAATCTTCCTATAGGCCTTAAGTATAGGGGGTAGCCAGTCAGCCTCTCTCTCCGCGATGGGAATCTGGTAGTTACGAGCAAGTTGGATAATCAGGTTGCTATACCCGAGTCCCTTCCGGCTCGCGGAGGCGTTTCGCTCCTGAATATAGGCCCATGTAAGATGGGCGACATCGATCCTCCTACGCATCATCAGACAGTACACGATAAGGGTAGACTCATTCTCGAGGTGGGTAAAGTGCTGGATCCCCACAATGCGGTTCACCACCCACTCGGCCCACCATCTCGCGGGTTTGCATAAATATCTAGAATGCAGCTTAATCCCTAGGTGTCCATCTTCCTCCCCCTCGAAGTGGGACCCCGCGGCCCCACCAGTCAATACCCTAAGAATTTCCTCATCTGATGGAGGGTTGTTGTTAGCCAACTGGTACGCACACGGCTCTTGGGACGGTGAAATCCCGTAAGCCTGCCTAATGGACTCGGGGGTCAGCAGAATATAGTCGCGACGACAATAGACCCGCCGCGTGTCAGTGTTTTCGACGTCGCCAACATATAAAAGGTTGCATAAGAACTCCCTAGTTAATGTTGAACTAGATGCACCCTCAAATCTAGTCAGTGATGTGCCAAAAATGTCTGCTTGACTTGCAAAATTCACCATCTGAAAAGGCATCCTATCCTCATCTACTTCATAACGGTAATCCTTAGCCAACCTATAGTTCGGCTTCTTACCCGTCAGATAATATGTATGGGCCGCGTAGGTCACAAATCGGTAACTGTCATAGTAACGCGGCTTAAGGTCTTTTGCAAGGATATCAACTGGCTCGTGTCTACGATTCGGGTCTATGACAGGTTTGACCAAATTCATGACAATAAATATAAAAAACGAGCAGAAAAAGAAATCTAAAGTACGTGCGCGTGAATTCGTGCGTCTCAGCAAATAAGCCCCCTCAAATCTACCAGAGGTCCACACGGCACGGAAACCGAGAAAAATTGCAGAAATAATGACCCGGCTACGGGTCGTGCTTAAAACGGAAAAATAAAGAGAGGGAGTGAAATTTGGACCTTCCCTAAAATGGGGTGAAGTGCAGAATCTGGCAAGGTTATCGCCGGAAAAGTCACCCAAAAGTCGCCGGAAAGTCGACTTTGCCGGAATGAAAATTCGTGCACACCCACACGTAGCTTTATTCCTCCTCTTCAACCTTTCCTTCTAAGAATTTTTCCGGTTTTGATTCAAACTCTACGAATATGAGATTTTCCTCAAGAACACCCTTTGGTTTCCTTAAACCCCCACACTAGCTCGATGCAAAATTTCTGAAAACCGAGACTAGTTCCGTGCTCCTTGCGACGAGGGGATTCCAAATATGCCTTCGATTTTTTATTCCGGGCACTTTTGAAAAATTGGTGTGTTTGAGCTTGAGAGCAATGGAGGTAGAGAGAGAAAGCTTCAAGGCCAAAAATGGCTTCAATGGCCGGCCTCCCACTCTTATACCCTAAGTGCCAAAATGACTAAAATGCCCCTCTCTAAAAATGGTCAAAAACTGATTATTTGTGCATATAATACACATATTGTGCGTATTTTACGCACACAGGGGTACTGGGTGATAAAAAATGAAAAAAAAATTGCATTTTTACCTGCTGGTTGCGTATAATACGCAGGAAGCTGCGTAAAATACGCACACTGCAGGATTTAAAAAAAAAAGATTATGTTGCTGGCTGCGTATAATACGCGGAACATGCGTAAAATACGCAGACAGCAGCAAAAATGATTTTTCATTTTTTTTCAAAATATTAGTTATTTTGGCCTCGGTGTGCGTAAAATACGCACACCGTGGGTAGAAGGGGGAATTTTTTTTTCTCTCTCTCTCTCTCTCTCTCCTTTCTGTTCCTTTTCGTTTGCTTTGTCTGTTTCCTCTGTGCCTGCACATGCTTAGTTTTCATTAAATACCCACTCATCTCACCTCTCTCAAAAATTCAAAACTTAAAATAAAAGCTATGAATAAAATAATTTAAACTTACTTCGTTGGGTTGCCTCCCAACCAGCGCTTGTAATTTACGGTCGACGGCCCGACCCAGTTACCTCAAGTTCGATGACGGGTCGTCGAAGTAGATTGGATCTACCCTGGCGACTTCGGCGTTCTCGAGATACGGCTTGATCCGGTTTCCGTTCACCCTGAAGCTCGAGTTAACTTTTGGATTCTCCAGCTCAAATGCGCCCTATGCAAATATCTTCTTGATGATGAACGGTCTCGACCAACGAGATCTCAACTTTCCCGGAAAGAACCTCATTCTTGTGTTGTAGAGAAGTACTTTTTCCCCTTCGTTAAACTGCTTTGGCTTGATACGCTGATCATGCCACTTCTTCGTCTTCTCTTTGTAAATTTTGGCGCTCTCAAATTTACAAATGCTGATCAAATGCTGTTCTGCGGAACTCCTCTAATTCCAGCAGCGCCATCTTTCTCTTATCTCCGGCCAGACTCTCATCCATGTTGAGCAGTTTGATAGACCAATAGGCCTTGTGCTCTAGCTCAACCGAAAGGTGACATACTTTCCCAAACACGAGCTGGTATGGTGACATTCCCAGCGGTGTTTTGAAGGCTGTCCTGTATGCCTACAGCGCATCATCCAGTCTCATCGATCAATCCTTTCGGCCCAGATTTACGGTTTTCTCGAGAATTCCCTTGATCTCTCTGTTTGACACCTCAACCTGTCCGTTAGTCTGGGGGTGATAAGGCAGTGATACCTTATGGATAGACACCCCGTACTGCTTAAGTACCCTGGCAAACACTTTGTTAATAAAGTGTGACCCTTCATCGCTAATCATTGCTCTAGGGGTCCCGAATCCTGTAAATATGTTGCGCTTCAAAAAACGCTCAACTGTTGCTGCATCGTTTTTCTGACACGCTATCGCCTCGATCCACTTCGTAACATAGTTCACTGCCAGCAGTATGTACATATTTCCGATAGAATACGGGAACGACCCCATGAAGTCAATCCCCCATACATCAAAGGGTTCAACTTCCTTCCAAATAGTCAAAGGCATCTCGTCCCTCTGTGACGTACTCCCTGTCCTCTAGCATCTATCACATTCCTGTACATAATTATAACAGTCCTTAAAAAGTGTCGGCCAAAAGAAACTCGACTGCAGTACCTTGTATGGTGTGCGGGTCCCTCCGAAGTGACCCCCACACTAAGCCGAGTGACAGTGCCTGATCACGTTCCAGACCTCGGGGGTCGGAACACACTTTCTCAGAATGTTGTCGGCTCCCTGCTTGAATAGATATGGGTCGTCCCAGAAATACTGTTGTATCTCAGAAATAAATCGTTTGCGCTGTGACGGGGTTAGGTTCTCGGGAAGCGTGCCACTCATCAGATAGTTGGCTATAGCATAGTACCATGGTCTCCCCAGTTTGACTGCCATGATGTGCTCGTCCGGAAAGTTTTCCTTGATTGGTACCGGGTCCACCTTAGCATTCTCAAGCCTGGATAGGTGGTCCGCTACTACATTCTCAAATCCCTTCTTGTCCCGGATTTCCACATCAAATTCTTGCATCAATAATACCCACCTCAGCAGTCTTGGTTTTGAGTCCTTCTTGTCCAGCAGGTATTTCAGGGCACTATGGTCGGTAAAAACGATCACTTTTGGCCCGACCAAGTAAGGCCTGAATTTATCCAGGGCATATACCACGACAAGAAGCTCCTTCTCTGTATTGCCATAGTTGATTAGGGCATCGTTGAGTACCCAACTCGCATAATATATCACATGGAAGACCTTGTCCTTCCGTTGCCCCAAAATTGCACCGACTGCGTAGTCGCTGGCGTCACACATCAGCTCAAACGGAAGTGACCAATCCGGTGTAGTAATAACCGGGGATGTTGTCAGCTTCTCCTTCAAATGGTCAAAGGCCTGCTGACATGCTGCATCAAAGTCAAAGGGCACGTCTTTTCCAAGTAATGCGCAGAGTGGCTTTGTGATCTTGGAAAAGTCTTTGATGAATCGCCAATAAAATCCTGCATGTCCCAGAAAACTCTTGATCGCCTTTACGGTTGTCGGGTATGGGAGCTGTTTTATCACCTCGATCTTGGCCCTGTTCACCTCGAGTCCCTTGCTGGAAATTTTGTGACCCAGGACGATCCCCTCGGTGACCATAAAGTGACACTTCTCCCAGTTCAGTACCAAATTCGCCTTCTTGCAACCTGAACCAGATGGTGCAGGCAGTTATCGAAACTGTCCCCGAATAGTGAAAAATCGTCCATAAAGACCTCCAGATATTTCTCAATCATGTCGGAGAATATCGCCATCATGCATCTCTGGAACGTGGCTGGAGCGTTACTGTAATCCTTCGATTTTTAATACAGTACTACTTATAGTATATTGCATATCATTCATGACCTTAGGTTTGCATTTAGTAGTTGTACCATTGAGGGGAGGTTAAGGTTTTAGATTAAACTTCAAGGAAGAATTCTTATTAAGGAGAGAGGTTTCAGTTTAAACTTTGAGGACGAAGTTCTCTTTAAGGAGGGAAGGATGAAATATCTCGTTTTGTGACTACGGATATTTTGTGATATTATTAAAAGTGTTGGGAAGTTAATTGAATTGTAGAGAGTTAATTATAATAGTTTTAAGAGTTTGGGGGAACTTTGTGACTTTAATCAAAGGTTTTAGTGTCTTTTACTTGAGTTTGGGGGAGGTAGTTGTCTTTGGACAAAACTAAGGGGGAATAAGTGTCTTTTAACCTAACTTTTCTTCCTACGTAAAAGTTTCATAATTCAAGAGGGTTTCCTACGTATGAAGTTGATTTTATTTCCAACTCTCATAAAACCCTCACTCTCCCTATTTTCTCTATCTCTCTCTCACGTCCCTCACTCTCTACCCGTCCCTCACTCTCTCTCGTCTCTCTACCCGACGGCACCCACCCCACCGGCGCCGTCTCTCTCTCTTTTCCGTTGATGTAATTTCTCTCTCTCTCTCTCTGTCTCTCTCTCTCTCTCTCTCTCCCTTTTTTCTCTTTTCTTTCTTTCTCCTTTTCTTTCTCTCTTTCTTTCTCTCTCTCTCTCCGTCCGCCTCTCTCTCCGTCCGGCCTCCATGGCGGCGGGTTTGTGGTAGTTTTGTTTCTTCTTCTCTTTTCTCTTGTTGATCTCTTACTCTTGTGATCACTTGTTCATGATTCATGTATGTTGCATGTAATCTTTAATTTTCAGTTTGTTATTGTTAGGACCATTTTTCATGAATTCATAGGATTGATAATCAAGTTTTAGGGTTTACCATGTTCTTGGGTGTTGGGAAGAAACCCTAGTTTGGAAGAGAAGTTTGATTAAACGATTTGGGTGTTTGAATGATCATAGTATGTGGATAACAATCTGATTTGAAAGTGGGAATCATGTTTTATTAGGTTTAGTATCAATATTGGGTGAACTAGATGCTTTGGGGAAAAGTTTCATGAAGATTGACAATTCCCGTATGGATATTTTGAATGAAGTTGGAAACTTGAAACTAGTGTACTTTTGATTTAGGAATCGAAATTAAGATCCGTTTGAGGCTAAACTTATTATTTCGAACGTTTTGAATCCAATTGAACTGTTTTAAGACCATGACATGTTTGGGAAACAGGAGTAATAGATTGGTGGAGTTATGATAGATTTTGTATGCTTTAGGTTAGGGGATTTTGAAGCAAAGTTTTGGGTTATGTTTTGAAGTATGATTTGAGTGAGATGTTAGGATGGTGTTAGAACCCTAAACCATTGACTATCATATGCATGTAATTAGTATAGCAAGTATATTGCTAGAATATTTGTTTGATTAGAATATTGTTACGTGTAGGTAACGAGTTCGTTGACGACGAGTACGTAGAGTACGTTGATTGAGTTGCTATAGTTGGAATTTGCTTTGAGGTAAGTAAATATGCCAAGCCTATTTGTGCTTATCTCTTTCGTGTCAAAATGAATTATTGTATTTCTTTACGTCTCAAAATGTGTTCATGTGACGTGACATGCAATATGTGATTTCTACATGATAAATGGTTTTCTTGGAAATATTACCATGATAATGATAATGCATTAATACGTAAAGTGGAATAGTTGTGTGGGGACATTTATTGTTATTGTGGTATGGTTACCATTGGCATTGGACGGTTTGATCTCGGTCTTCCGTTTCAATTTATTTTAATCCGTTTCAATTTATTACCGCTGTGTTTGCGAAAAACTCTTACTTATAAATGAGTCATTGTTTCATAACTATCCCATCATCGTTTTACATGTTTGGATGTTTATTTACCAGTATTTCATGCTGATTTTGTACTGTGGTGTTTCTTTTTGATTATGCACCACAGGTTTAGAGGATGGTTATCTGGCGTAGAAGGGGACGCGTATCATCATATGGATCACTAGTAGTATTTCATTTGAATTTGAATTCTTTAGTAGTTTAAACACTTTAATTTGTTTATGCCGGTTTGTGGCTAGGATGTTGGATTGTAATAATGAATAAATTTAATTGGATTTAATTATTATTGTGGATGTTTGTGCTTGCGAACCATGTTATAAAATCTCCTTGTATCCGGGCTCCTCTCGGGTACGGAGTGACATCCCCGGGTCTCCGGCTTGGGCCATTTGGCGGTGTTACAGGTGCTATCAGAGCCGGCATTCCAAAAAGGAACTAAAATGAATATAGGAGAAATAACTTAAAATTTGACGAGCCGTGGGAATTTGGGTAGTATGGATAGGACTGTTATGTGTAAGTGCTTAGAAAGTTGGATAGAAAGCAAGTACTTCCACCCACCCATTCCTAACTAAGAGCCCTACTATATCCAAGATGCTAATGGATTGAATTTTTGAAGCGTTTCATTTGAGTTCTATTTGTAAGCCTACTTTTAAGAGACTTTGTTGGGAAATTTTCTTCAAGAGTCTAGTGACTATCAATTTGGAGTCTAGGGAATGATTATTAGTTGCAAGGAGTAGTTATTTCGGATTACGATATATGCCTTGTGAAGTTAGCAATTTATTAAGTTGTTTCCTCTTATAGATGGCTAGAACTAAGCATACAGCAAGGAAGCGTGTGTTGCCAGTAGAGAAGCACCCTGTTGTGACACGTTGGATCGAAGGTGAAGATTTTCCAGACTTTCGTGACCGCGTGGTTCAATATTGTGAGGATAGATTCCAAGCCTTAGATTTTCCTCGGTATAGAAATCCAAATTTTCAGGCTTACTGTATGGTGAAGGCATTACCTATGAAACCCATGTTTGGGGAAATTATTACAAAGTATAGCAACATCATGGGCAGGATGAATCGTCTGAATGATGGGGATTATCGTTGCCAATGTGAATGGACGGTAAGTGCAGATTTTATATGCAAGTTGTTGATGGAAACTTATCTTAAGTGGCAAAGTTATACAGTTATTGAGATAGAGTCCAGTGATGAAGAAGACGTGATCTACATAAGCTCTAGTGATGAAAAAGAGGTGATTATTATAGACTCTAGTGACGATGAAGAAGTCAAAGAGGATCCAATGGAAGATGTCGATGAATACCTCGAGATTGAAGAAGATCCCATGGAGTATGAAGAAAGTGAAGAAGACCCGAGTGAAGATGAAGGGCACGAGTATGATTCCAATGAAGAGGAAGAGATGGATGAAAGCGATGAGGACGACGATTAAGCTTGTTGGAGTTCTGTAGATTTACTAGACTAGATGTTTTTAAGTTTTATTTATTGGTTTGAATAAAGCCATGATGCCAAGCAACACTTTGAAGTTTTAGAACGATTCTTGAATAGTCACTTTTGGGCTAGAGTTAAATTTTTAGCATTTTGCTTTGGGAAGAATAATGTTTATGTTTTGAGGACCCGATTTGGGGAGATTAATAAATTTAGCTTTCTGAATTTTGGAGTATTATTTGATGGATTAAGGTTGTGTTATGTTTTGTTATTATTGATTAAGTGCGTAGAAAGTGTTCATGAAGTTAGAACGTGAAAACTTTGATCTTCGGTGTTGTTGAATCTGCGCAGCAGTGAGTATTTGTTGTAGAAGACGTATTTAATTTTGGATTTATTTTTCCCTGAATTTTTCCCTTAAAGCAGACACACCCAGGTATGTCCCATAAAAATTTCAACCATATATGAGTTCTAGAGAATTAGTTACGAATTTTCAAAGTTGATGGTTTAGTAGCAGAATTGCAAAGTGACTAGCTGCAGCATTTTTGATTGTTACCTATCATCCAGACTTTGTTTTGATCTAAAATGTTTATTACAACTATTAGACACGTTTGGCTAACACTGGGAGAAATCCTATCTCATTTTGAGAATTTTAAAGTCAGTTTAAGGCTTTTTAAAGTCAAAGTTTCTGTTCTGGTGGACTGTGACAGCAGCTGTAGTAATTCCTGTGTATCTCGAGTTATACAATTGATTTTGAGTTGATTCTTCTTTACTATGAAAGTATACTCAGATAGGTTGTTGCTCACCAACGTTCATAATTTTTGCTTGTCCGGTTGATCCTTTTTCCAATTTTTGGAGAAGATGAAAAGCAGAGACGTTATCAGCCTATGTGGAAATACATGAGTAATTGACGTAAATGATGATCAATGTGTGACATTACTTGTTTAATTGTGCACTACATGCCATATATGCGTGATTGTTTGTGCTTATTAGTACTTTATAAGTAATACAATAGGATATAGTGTAGGGATTATGACTGATAGACCACATCGATACCACACAAGTAGGAATAGTCAATTCCCTATGGCAACCAACAACAACAACAACGGCATGAACCAATATTCGCCCAGTTGGCTCAGATGGCTTAGAATATGAACAATGGAGAACAGAAGGTAACTAATTACGCGAAGAAAGTGGCTGACATGAAATTTATTCATTGCCTGTAAAGTTGTCTGCAATAAGGATCCTGCTGAGCTCGAAAATTGGATCGATGAGATGGATAAGGTCCTTGAGCTAGTTGAGTGCCCCGAAGACCGCAAGGTTGTTTGTGCGGAATTCTACTTGAAGAAAGAAGCTAATACATGATGGAGGTGCGCACATCAGAACTTTTTGGCTCAAACCAATTTCAATTGGGAAGCTCTTCAAACTGCATTACGCACTCGCTTTTATCCGGACCATGTCCAGGATCAAAAGTACATAGACTTCGTGAATCTGACACAAGGGAACGGTTCTGTGACCAAGTACTTCAAGAAATTCATGGAACTATCCCGATTCGCAGGTCAGTTGATGCCTGACGAGGCGACTAAAGTTAGAAAGTTCATGTCTGGTCTCGAACTTCATCTGCAGAAAGACTTGATGTGCATGACGTACGATACTCTTCAAGAAGCCTATGATAGAGCTGCAGCCGTTTGGCCTATTCAAGAGGCACAAGATGAGAAGCGTGGGAAGCTCAAGGTTGAGAGCGTTGTGGGCTATGGAAACAATCAGAGTAGGATTAACCGAGGTAGTCAGGACAAGAGGTTTAAGCCTAACCATGGAGGAAGTAACCAAGGACAGTATCGTGGTAACAAGCAGAATAATGGAGATGAGCAACCTCGCCGTTATATATGTAAGAAGTGTCAACAAAACCATCCAGGAAAGGACTTCCAGGGAAACCTTGTAAACTGCCACAACTGCGGCAGGAAAGGTCATCGTGCTTTTGAGTGCTGATTGAAATCAAATGGGAACCAGCAAGGGAACCAAGGAGGCGATTACCAAGTAAGCCGACTGTACAACAACAATCATGCGGAAACCGGAACTATGGGAACTACAACAACCAGAATAATGGAGGCAACAATTATGGTAGGCAGCAAGTGAACAACCCGGGTAATGGAAGGAACAATGGAGCTCAGAACGGGAATAGGAACAACAACGCTCCAGCTAACGCAAACAACAATGGGACTGGTACGGCAGGAACTACCGCAACGCAGAACGAGAATGTTGCAAGGATTGCTGTCATGAGCAGAATTGAAGCTGAAGCAGCAAACAGAGTAGTCACTGGTACATTTCTTGTTCATGATCTACCAGCATTTACTCTATTTGATTCCGGAGCATCGTATTAGTTTATTTCATCATAATTTGTGGAAAAATTGAGTCTCAATAAGCCGTCTAGAATATCCATCCCCGTAGCTACCCCAACCGGTCATGTAACAGTATGTGACGCCATTTTTGAAGGAGTAGAAGTTAAGATTTCGGCTAGTACCCTACCAGCCAACCTAATACAGTTTGATCTTGGAGGAATAGATGATATATTGGGAATGGATTGGCTGGGTAAATATCGAGCAGTTATAAACTGCCACGATCAGAAGATAAGGCTCAAAGGTCCAAAGGGAGAAAATGTCTCTTACGTGGTATCACAAAAGAACCATGTATCCGACTAGTGTCAGCTTTGACCATAGTCAACCAAGTGAAGAAGGGGAATAGTGCTTATTTGTGTTATTTTCAAGACATGTATAAGAAGGAGAATGTGCTAGAAGAGATACCAATAGTTAGAGATTTTCCCGATTTGTTCCCGGACGAAATTCCAGGAATGCCACCTAGAAGGGAGATTGAGTTCACTATGGACTTAGCACCTGGAACAGCTCCAATTTCAAAGGCACCGTACAAAATGGCGCCGGTAGAGTTGAAAGAACTAAAGGATCATTTGCAAGAGTTACTTCAAAAGGGTTACATAAGGCCGAGTGTTTCCCCTTGGGGAGCATCGGTGTTGTTTGTGAAGAAGAGAGATGGAAGCTTGAGGTTGTGCATTGACTATAGAGAGTTGAACAGGGCAACGATCAAGACCAAATACCCTTTACCCTGAATTGACGACTTGTTTGATCAGTTACAAGGGGCGAGCGTTTTCTCAAAGATAGACTTGAGATCAGGGTATCACCAGCTTCGAGTAACCGAGAAGGACATCCCGAAGACAGCCTTTAGAACGAGGTATGGACACTATGAGTTTACAGTTATGCCTTTTGGTCTAACCAATGCACCAGCAGTATTTATGGATCTCATGAATCGTGTGATGAGAACGTTTCTAGATCGTTTCGTGGTCGTCTTTATTGATGACATCCTTGTTTATTCAAAGAGCGAGGAAGAACACGAAGAACAACTCAAAGAAGTGTTAGAAACTTTGAGACATGATAAGTTATATGCTAAACTCTCGAAGTGTGAGTTTTGGCTAGAACACGTTCCATTTTTGGGTCACATAATCTCCAAGGAGGGAATATCCGTGGATCCAGGAAAGATTTCAGCAGTGGAAGATTGGCAACCTCCGAAGAATGTGTCCGAAGTAAGAAGTTTTCTCGGATTAGCAGGATACTACACGCGTTTCGTGAAAGATTTCTCGAAGATCGCTAGACTGCTTACTAAGCTAACCAAGAAGACGGTAAGGTATAAGTGGGGTGAAGATTGTGAAGAAGCATTCCAGACATTGAAGGAAAAGTTGACAACAGAACCTGTGTTAGCTTTACCCAATGATTCTGGCGAGTTTGATGTTTACAGTGATGCATCGAAGAAGGGTTTAGGATGCGTGCTTATGAAAGAAAGGAGGGTTATTGCCTATGCTTCAAGACAACTGAAAGTTCATGAAGAGAACTATGCTACGCATAACTTAGAGCTTGCAGTTATAGTTTTCGCACTGAAGATATGGAGACATCACTTGTATGGATCTGTGTGTAGATTGTATACGGATCATAGCAGTCTCAAGTACATCTTCACGCAAAAAGAGCTAAACAACAGGCAAAGACGTTGGTTAGAAGTCATAAAGGATTATGATTTGCGTATACAATACCATGAAGGGAAGACAAACGTAGTAGCTGATGCGTTAAGCCGAAAATCGAGCCATACTTTGGATACTATGCTAGTTTTGCCAGATCGGCTATGCCAAGAGTTCCGAAAACTTGGAATTGAAGTAGTGAAACAAGGTGGAGTAAAGAATATCCTTGGAAATATGACAGTTGTACCAGATGTTTTAGAAGAAATAAGGAGTAACCAGCCAGGAGATGTGAAGCTGGAAAAGATAAAGAAGAAGATTGCAGAAGGTCAAGCAACGGATTTCAAGATCCATGAAGATGGAAGTAGACGTTTATAAGGACATGAAGAAGACGTTTTGGTGGTCTAGCATGAAGAAAGAAGTGGCAGAATTTGTGGCAAAATGTCTGACTTGTCAAAAGGTGAAGTTTGAACATAAAAGAATGGTAGGCTTAGTAAAACCATTAGACGTCCCAGTTTGGAAGTGGGATTCTATTTCGATGGATTTTGTGACTGCGTTACCTACATCAAAGAATGGACATAATCAGATTTGGGTCGTAGTTGACAGATTGACCAAGACATCAAGGTTTATTCCGATGAAAGACACATGGAATATGGAACAAAGAGCTGATGCGTATATGAAGAACGTTGTGAGGTATCATGGAGTACCAAGCTCTATAGTTTCTGACAGAGATCCCAAATTTCTTTCTCACTTCTGGAAAGCACTCCAGGAGGCACTGGGAACTCAACTGAAGTTTAGCACGACATTCCATCCTGCTACAGATGGACAAACCGAGAGGACAATCTAAACGTTGAAAGATATGCTATGATCGTGTGTTATGGATGTTCAAGGTTCATGGGTTGATAGATTACTTTTGATAGAATTCTCCTACAACAACAGTTATCATGCCAGTATTGGGATGGCACCACATGAAGCGTTGTATGGAAGGAAGTGTAGAACACCATTGTGTTGGAACGACATAAGTGAGACAATAGTAATTGGTCCAAAACTTATCGAAGAGATGACAGATCAAGTGAGAGCAGCGAATGAAGACAGCCCAGGATAGACAGAAGTCCTACGCTGATCTGAAAAGAAGACCATTGGAATTTCAAGTTGGAGAAAAAACATTTCTTAAAGTTTCGCCGACTAAGGGAGTCATGAGGTTTAATCAGAAAGGGAAGTTGAGCCCGAAATTCATTGGACCATATGATGTCATAGAGAAGATTGGAGAAGTGGCTTATCGATTGGATTTACCATCGAATTTGGGTCGTGTTCACAATGTATTTCACGTATCACAGTTGAAGAAGTATATGCCTGATGCATCTCATGTATTAGATCCCGAACCAGTAGAACTGGATCCGTCTTTGAGTCATGAAGAACATCCTGTCAAGATCTTAGACACCAAGACAAGAAACACCCGTAACAAGAGTGTCAAGATTGTAAAAGTTTTATGGACAAAACACCTCCCTGAAGAGGCAACTTGGGAAGCGGAGGATGATATGAGGAAGAAGTACCCTCACCTGTTTGACGAGGTACCTTGAGTTACGAGGACGTCACTCCTCTAAAGGGGAGAGGATGTAATCCTTCGATTTTTAATACAGTACTACTTATAGTATATTGCATATCATTCATGACCTTAGGTTTGCATTTAGTAGTTGTACCATTGAGGGGAGGTTAAGGTTTTAGTTTAAACTTCAAGGACGAATTCTTATTAAGGAGAGAGGTTTCTGTTTAAACTTCGAGGACGAAGTTCTCTTTAAGGAGGGAAGGATGAAATACCCCATTTTGTGACTACGGATATTTTGTGATATTATTATAAGTGTTGGGAAGTTAATTAAATTGTAGATAGTTAATTATAATAGTTTTGAGAGTTTGGGGGAACTTTGTGACTTTAATCAAATGTTTTAGTGTCTTTTACTTGAGTTTGGGGGAGGTAGTTGTCTTTTGACAAAACTAAGAGGGAATAAGTGTCTTTTGACCTAACTTTTCTTCCTACGTAAAAGTTTCCTAATTCAAGAGGGTTTCCTACTTATGAAGTTGATTTTATCTCCAACTCTCATAAAACCCTCACTCTCCCTATTTTCTCTATCTCTCTCTCACGTCCCTCACTCTCTACCCGTCCCTCACTCTCTCTCGTCTCTCTACCCGACGGCACCCACCCCACCGCCGCCGTCTCTCTCTCTTTTCCGTTGAGGTAATTTCTCTCTCTCTCTCTCTCTCTCTCTCTCTCTCTCTCTCTTTTCTCTTTTCTTTCTTTCTCTTTTTCTTTCTCTCTTTCTTTCTCTCTCTCTCCGCCCGACCTCCATGGCGGCGGGTTTGAGGTAGTTTTGTTTCTTCTTCTCTTTTCTCTTGTTGATCTCTTATTCTTGTGATCACTTGTTCATAATTTATGTATGTTGCATGTAATCTTTAATTTTCAGTTTGTTATTGTTAGGATCATTGTTCATGAATTCATAGGATTGATAATCAAGTTTTAGGGTTTACCATGTTCTTGGGTGTTGGGAAGAAACCTTAGTTTGGAAGAGAAGTTTGATTAAACGATTTGGGTGTTTGAATGATCATAGTATGTGGATAACAATCTGATTTGAAAGTGGGAATCATGTTTTATTAGGTTTAGTATGAATATAAGATGAACTAGATGCTTTGGGGAAAAGTTTCATGAAGATTGACAATTCCCGTATGGATATTTTGAATGAAGTTGGAAACTTGAAACTAGTGTAACTTTTGATTCAGGAATCGAAATTAAGATCCGTTTGAGGCTAAACTTATTATTTCGAACGTTTTTAATCCAATTAAACTGTTTTAGACCATGACATGTTTGGGAAACAGGAGTAATAGATTGGTGGAGTTATGATAGATTATGTATGCTTTAGGTTAGGGGATTTTGAAGCAAAGTTTTGGGTTATGTTTTGAAGTATGATTTGAGTGAGATGTTAGGATGGTGTTAGAACCCTAAACCATTGAATATCATATGCATGTAATTAGTATAGCAAGTATAATGCTAGAATATTTGTTTGATTAGAATATTGTTACGTGTAGGTAACGAGTTCGTCGACGACGAGTACGTAGAGTACGTTGATTGAGTTGCTATAGTTGGATTTTGCTTTGAGGTAAGTAAATATGCCAAGCCTAGTTGTGCTTATCTCTTTCGTGTCAAAACGAATTCTTGTATTTCTTTACGTCTCAAAATGTGTTTATGTGACGTGACATGCAATATGTGATTTCTACACGATAAATGCTTTTCTTGGAAATATCACCATGATAATGCATTAATACGTAAAGTGGAATAGTTGTGCGGGGACATTTATTATTATTGTGGTATGGTTACCATTGGCATTGGACGGTTTGATCTCGGTATTCCGTTTCAATTTATTTTATTTTAATCCGGCTGCAAATCCCCGGATAACTCCCTGTACTCACTCCTCTGGACGCTAGATTCTTTGGGGGGTGTCGACACTTATGGTCTTGGATGCTTGCGAGATGGTTTGGTTTCCCCCGTCACAACGAATTAATAATGGATATTTGGTTTTTTTAACGGAAATAAGTTAACGATGGATTTTGGATTTTCCTAATGAATATGGAAATTAGTTGGAATGTTATGGAATTGGGAACTCTTATGTTTTAATACAAGAGTCAAGTTCATTACCGCTGTGTTTAAGAAAAACTCTTACTTATAAATGAGTCATTGTTTCATAACTATCCCATCATCGTTTTACATGTTTGGATGTTTATTTACCAGTATTTCATGCTGATTTTGTACTGTGGTGTTTCTTTTTGATTCCGCACCACAGGTTTAGAGGATGGTTATCTGGCGTAGAAGGGAACGCGTATCATCATATGGATCACTAGTAGTATTTCATTTGAATTTGAATTCTTTAGTAGTTTAAACACTTTAATTTGTTTATGCCGGTTTGTGGCTAGGATGTTGGATTGTAATAATGAATAAATTCAATTGGATTTAATTATTATTGTGGATGTTTGTGCTTGCGAACCATGTTATAAAATCTCCTTGTATCCGGGCTCCTCTCGGGTACGGAGTGACATCCCCGGGTCTCCGGTTTGGGCCATTTGGGGGTGTTACAGTTACACAACCCGAATGGCATGCGCCGGAATGAAAACGTACCATACAGGCAGGTAAACGTTGTCTTCTCTTGATATTCCGGTGCTATGCAAATCTAGTTGTACCCGGAATAACCGTCCAGAAAACAGTAATAGGCGTGATGGGCTAGCCTGTCCAACATCTGGTCCATGAATGGTAGCGGGAAGTGGTATTTCAGTGTTGCATCGTTTAGCCTCCGATAGTCCATACAGATCCGCCAGCCTGTAACAGTGGGCTGCGCAATCTGTTCCTGGTCCTCGTTATGCACCACTGTAATACCCCCTTTTTGGGAACGCACTGGACCGGGCTGATCCAAGTGCTGTCTGATATGGGGTATATGATTCCTGCCTCCAGCCACTTCATGACCTCCTTGCGCACAACATCCTTCATGTTCGGATTCAGTCTCCGCTGGGGCTGAATCACCGGTTTCTTGACTTCTTCAATCCTGGTCTTGTGCATGCAATAGGAGGGGCTGATCCCCTTAATATCTGCAATCATCCAGGCGATTGCTTCCTTGTGCTCTCGCAATACTTCCAGCAATTTCTCCTCCTGTTCCTAAATAATAAAGAAGAAACAATTACGGGCAGAGTACTATTATTACCAATGTATGCATACCTGAGATGGTTCGAGAGCGGTTTGAGCTCGAGTGCGGGTGGCTCCTTGAGTGACGGAACCAGGATCATCTTCTGCCCGCCATCTTCGTCCCGCGCAAAGTGGTCCAGTCTTCGGCTCTCATGGCATGCTCGCACCGAGTCATCTCCTTTTCTTCTCCGTACATGCTATCAATCTCTTCCCACAACTCATCCATATCCTCGTTTTCCCAGCCTTCATCAACTACGTCTATAGTGAAGATATCTTCGTGCTCATAATAATTTGGCAGTTGCAGATTTTTGAAGACGTTAAATTTAACCTTATCCTCGTTGATCTACATGGTCAGTTCTCCGCTATTGCAATTTATCATAGCTTCTCCAGTGGCCAAAAATGGCATGCCTAGTATGAGCGGTACCTCCCCTGCCTCCATGTCCAGGATCACGAAATGTGCCGGAAAAATCAGCTGGCCGACTTTCGCCAAAATATCCTCGATCACTCCATTAGCCTGTTTTACGGACCTGTCTGCCATCTGCAGCATGATTCTGGTGGGCCGAGGCTCACCGAATTTCAAACTCTTGAAAATCGTTAATGGCATCAGGTTGATGCTTGCCCCTAGGTCACACAGAGCCTTTCTTGTGTAAGCATTACCTAGGGTGACCGGTATAACAAAACTGCCAGGATCCTTTCTCTTCCTCGGTAGCCCATTCTTCACACAGTTGCTCACTTCTGCCGTCAGTTTTATAGTCTCGAAATCGCTCATTCGCCTCCTCTTATACATAATGTCTTTGAGGAATTTGGCGTAAGTGGGCATCTTTGCCAAAGCCTCAGCAAAGGGTATGTTGATCTGTAGCTGCTTGAACATCTCGAGAAACCTGGCGTAATCCTTGCTATCATCCCTCTTTCGTGTCCTCAAGGGGTATGGCACCTCCTTGGAGACAGGTTACATTTCAGTATCTGTCTCGTTCTGCACTGCATCCTGCTCAACCGAGCCCTTCGGCTGGGGGCGGTCGACTGAGCTGTTATCCTGGCCAGACAGTTTGCGTTCTACTTCTTTCGACTTTTCTGCGCGAGCTTGGCTAGGATACGGTGGATTCTGTAGTGCTAATCCACTCCGAGTAGTGATGGCATTGATCTGAGCACGTGGATTATTCAGTGTATACGAGGGCAAGTTTCCTGGCTGTCTCTCCGTTAGCTGTTGTGCTAACTGCCCCACTTGTACCTCCAAAGCGCGCAGTGACGTTTTGGTCGTCTGCACGTCGGCTGTCAGGGCATCCATATGCGCGAACCTGGACTCCATGGTCTGAAACATGGACTCAATCTTCTTCATCTGCGCGTCGTACTGCTGAGCAGATGAGCCTAGCTGAACTTGATGTGTCGCTGCCGCTTGCTGGGCCGGTGGAGTGTGCTTGAATCCCGGTGCATAAACTGCGGAACTCCGGTTTCCATACCGGAACCCGGGATGATCTCTCGTACCCGGTCTGTACCGGCTTGGGTCCCACTGCTGCTGTACGTAATTGGTATCTTCGGTTCTGAGCTCCTCAATGGCCGCGTCCAAATCAAGTTCTCCTACTGCTGCAACGGCCTTCTTGTCCGAGTAGACTTTCTTAACCAAGTCCTGAACGATCTTGGCCAGATTATCTATCCGGTCGTCTTCCGCTGGCTCGGCTCTAGCCATCATCCTGCGATCGTCAAACAGTCGAGTGTCCTGTTTAGCTAACTGCTTCATTAGCTCATATGCACCATCTTTGTCCACATGATACAGAAAGTTTCCCCCGGCTTCTCTGTCAATCCTGTCAGCACTCTCCCTGTCTAGGGCATGGTAGAATACCTGTAGGATCTTCACATCTCCAAAACCGTGGTTCGGGCATCTTTTTACGAATCTCATCAGTCTGTCCCATGCGTCCACCACCGTCTCCCCTGTTTTATGCTTGAATAACAGAATCTCGCTTTGCAATTGAATGAATCGGGAGGCGGGAAAAAACTTTGCCAGAAAATCTGTGACGCACCCCTCCCATGTAGTGATGGATTTGGGTGGTCGGGATTCGAGCCAGTCTTTGGCTACTCCAAATAGGCAATATGGGAACATGATTAGCATAAGCGCCTCTGCGTCTACCCCCTTGTATCGGACCTTGTTGCATTAATCCTCGATAAAGTCGTTCGGGTCTTCGTCGGCATTGCCATAAAACGGGCAGAGGGTCTGCACCATCTGGATGGTTGAGGGTTTGATGGCAAAGTGTTCTGCGATGATCTTGGGAACCACAATAGCTCGCTCATGCCCTCCCGTGGGGACTTCGAAATTCTCCACCAACGCCTTACCAGACCGGTTATAAGTTCTCTGGTTGCTCCGGGCAGCAAGGCCTGCTGTTACAAGCTCTTCAATGTAACGAGCCATCTAGGCTGGGGTACGTGTCTCTTTTTCCTCCCCACCGGTTGCTGGGTTTTCATGATTTTCTCTCTGGTTGGTTGCCATTCTGCTTTCTCGGTTTCTGCAGTTCTGTTCGGTGTACAACTTCTATGGATTGTCGAGTGGTGGTACCGAATTGCGAGGCAATCTGGGCATCAACTGAACAGTCCTGAAAAACGCACAAAAAAGCAGTGAGATAAAAGAAAAATAACAAAACTGAAAAATAAAAACTCTGAAAACTAATTCTGATAACTAATTAACCCTAAAAAGTCCCCGGCATCGGCGCCAAAAACTTGATGCGCAAACTAACTTGCTAATCTCAAGTATACGAATCGAGTAATACCGGGTGTATTTTAACTCGGGTGATCGTTCGCACGAGGACTATTTTGAGTTTTTCGAGAAATCATTTTTAACTTGCAGAGTGTAAAAGGAGGAGTAGTTGAGGATTGTGATTGACTATAAACTAAAAATAAACAAATAAAACGTAAATATTTTTGCGACGTTTTTTTGAAAATCTTGAAAGTTCGTAAATCTAGGGCTTGGAATACTAGGTCCCAGGATCCCCTAGGGTTTCTTCAGAGTTATGTTCTTTATTTTGATATGAAAACACTCAGCAGTTTTAATTACTCGTGCCACGTACCGATTGTGGTGTAACCTTTCAGATTCCACACGCTGTCACGATCCTGCAGACTTTCGGGTTCCTGTTAAGCTGCCTAAGTCTGCAGTCTCGTTCTAAGTCTGCTAGAGTTTCTAACCTGTCCTGATGGCCCGGGTCAAATTCTCTAACAGTTGGTCTATACGTTTTGGCTAGCCCTATCTCCCTTTCTCTGGTCGGTCTATCAGGGTAAGGTACTAAATCCTGTCTTTTCTTCCTAACCCTAACCTGACATTTTCACCTACAGGCTCGGGTCTGTAGCAATTTCGGTTCGCGACTCCGATCATGCATAAACAGATATAATCAAAGACAGAATAACTGATAATGCTGCTGAATTAAGATAACGTAATCATGAATTCATAATCAAACTGCAGAACAATGTCTGAAAACGAAACCCTAGGTTCACAGAGCACCTAGGTAAGCGGTTTAGCTACTAAACGACATAACGAATTAAAAAAGTTTCTGAATTTAAGAGACAGAATAAGATCAAACTAAGTCTTCGGATCTGGATTCGCGCTTCCGTGCTCTCCGGGGATGCTCAGACTTCTCCTTGGATGTATTGTGTCTTCAAAACGAGTCTGGACGAGTCTTTATATAGTGCTAGAGAAGTTTATGGAACTTGCCTTTATTTACGAAACTGCCACCGCCCGAAACCGCCTCACTTTTTGTGCTGTCTGCATATTATACGCAGTGTGCTGCGTAAAATACGCAGCCAGGGTCTTGCTTTGAGCTGTTTTCTTCCCTTTCTGCTGCTGTCTGGGTATTTTTTGCAGCCCCTGCGTAAAATACGCAGACAGGAACCCCAATTGTGCCTTTCTCCTCTTTTTCCTACGTATTTTCTCCCCCTGGCTGCGTATAATACGTAACATGCTGCGTAAAATACGGAGACAGGGGAGAAAACTGGCCAAAATCTCCCCCTGCCCTCTTGTCTGCATATAATATGCAGCCTGCCTGCGTAAAATACGCAGCCAGCAAGGCAGGCTTCTCTTTTCCTGCCTCTTTTGCCTCCTGCTGCATTCCCGAGCAATTCCTGCTGCATTCCAGAGCCCTGTTCCTGCATAGACAACACGAACACACCTGCGATCATATCCGATAAAAGTACGGAAAATGCAGAAATTTATAAAGAGCAAATAACTGTCTCGTTCCTAAAATCGAGGCCTTTCGAGGGTGAAAATTGGCTAAATGTTTTTTATTAACTTTATCTAAAAATAATGAGCTTTATTAAATAGTGTTTTTTTAGATTTTTATGTATATTTTCAGTTTCACTCTAACTTTCTCGATCCCTCGATATTATCGAAAAGATATGCTTGATTGGAAGTCAGCTAGATAGAGTAGACATTACAGATTCAGTCATATTTACGATTAAATGAATTTAGTGTGTTCCTTGCATTTACCGAACTATTATTTCAAACTACATTACAGATTCAGTCATATTTAAGATTATTTTCAAAATACACACGATTCCCCGCGCCATGGCGCGGGTCAACGACTAGTTAATTGTAATAGAGGCCCTTCTTTCATAGAGACTTGACTATATACTTAAGTTTTGTGGAATTTTTGTCTATCATGGACTTTTTGACTAACTTGGTGCCGTCGGTGAAAATTTGCTGTATTATCTTTCTGCAACATCTACTTTCTGTTTAAGTATGATGGTTGTTTCTGTGATGGTTGTTTCTGTGCATGTCACTCATGCAATTTCGGAATAGACCAACAACAATATCTGTTTCCTTTTGCAGTTTGGCAAAGGTATGAAAAAGAACTAGTTTGGTTATTTCACTATGTACGCACAGTTTCAGGGTGACTAGCAAATTGATGCACCTTCCCTTGGCTGAAAAGGACGTGGACTGGAAATCTTCAATGTTCAAAGGATCTACATCAAGAAAAAACGCACACGCCAACAGAGAAACAGATGGCTCTGTAGCACTTGGTTGGGGAAAAACTAGCATATGTACTCATTCCTCCACTTTAGATAATGGTTGTAGTAACTTTACATATCAACAATTTGATAGTTCCAGAGACTCAGAAAGTGGTGGTGGTGTATGGCTTGTGGTGGTGGTGGTGTTGGTGTATGGGATTTGAGGGTAATTGTCAATTAAGTTTTTGGAGGTTAATAATGTAAATTCAGTTTTCGGAGCGTAAAGTTGTCTAAAACTAGGTGTTACTAACGGAAATTGATAGAAGGGTGGTTTGTGTCACAACATTGGCCTAACAGAAGGTGATTTTGGGTATTAAGTATTAACCAAACCACAGGGTAGTGATCTGGTAATTTCCCATAGCACAGTTGTGTTTTCTCTCATTTACCCGTTTTGCAACACCCACAGACTCTATATTGTCTAGATGGTGACAGTTCTTTAGAATGGAGATATTAGAAAATACAAGTGGGTCGATTAAGAGGAAAAAGTCTGAAAACAGCTTCTTGCCAAGTCTGCCAATTAACAGCATCTATAATCATATGATCTTATAATTAGTTTATTCCAAGTATTATTTGTTAAAAGCCAGTAGTTAATAGATTCCCATAAGCAGTCTTTGTTTATATTTCTCCTAGAAGACTTTCTCGTTTAGTATAATGCAGTATTGTAGTAAGTTAACATATGCTATATTAAGAAACTAGCTCCGAGACAAACCACGGGTTGGTAAACACAAGTAAACAAATAAGTAATCATAAAAAATTTGAGCATCCTTGAAGTGTCAACTGCCTAGATGGTGATAGTTTTCTTTTAAAAAGATCGATACATTAAATTGTGAGATTGGTGATTGATTACAACGACAATGTCAGCTATAGCTATTGGCAAGTTTGTCATCGATAGTCAAAGTTCAAAAGTGAAAGTTGCTGAGAGAAGTAGTACTCATTCAAAGGGCTGCCAACAGTTGGAGATATGGAGCAGAGGTTATACCAAGCAGCAATATCTGAGGCAAATGCAGCATTGCTGTCTGAAATACACGAGGAGGATAGAGAACATCTTGTTACGAGCTACTTGAATGCAAGTCCTCTTCACTTGGCTGCATTGCGTGGAAACTTGGAGTTTGTGAAAAGAATTGCCCACCAGATCCCAGAGCTCGCTGAAGCCATAGATTCAAGAAGGCGGACTCCCCTTCACCTAGCATCAGCTAAAGGGCATACCAACATAGTCAAAGAGTTGGTTTCTGCAAATGTAGACATGTGCACATATCAGGATCTTGATGGTAGAAATCCTCTTCATGTTGCAGTTATGAAGGGGCACGTTGAGATAGTGAAAGTGTTGGTTGCAGCAAATGTTGATATGTGTACATCTTGTGATATCGGTGGAAGAAATCCACTCCATGTTGCTGTTTTGACGGGAAATCTCAATGTCCTGAATGAGTTACTTCAAGCCTGTCCACTTGCGGCTCAAGCCAGAGTTGACCGAGATGAAACAGTCCTCCACCTGTGTGTCAAGCACAATCAAGTTGAAGCTCTTAAGCTTCTGTTGAAGAATCCTAAATCCCAGGAGCTTGTCAATGCTAAGGATGCTGACGGCAATACTATCTTACATGTTGCTGTAGCCGATGCAAATTTCGAGGTAATTCCGGTTTTGGCCATTTTTTTTTATGCTCTCATGAATGATGGTGTGATTCATCACAATTATTTTTAATTACTATTTGTATACCCTCAATTTAGTGTAACTATCACATCGCAACCCCCACTTTCAAAACCCCCTAATTGCAATTTGCACAATACTCGTCAACATCAAACTGCTAAACCAACTTCATAACAAAATTAACAAATTCATAGGGCATTATCTCTCATAATTTTGTATCATAGACGATATGCGCTAATACCTTCGATGTCTTCCAATTTTGAGATGAAAGTTTGTTCCCGGTTTTACATTGACGAGTATTGTTCAAATGGGGGTTGCATTCATGAGTCATGAAAGTTGGGATTGAAATGCGATAGTTTCAATAAACTGCAGGGTAAGCGACATGTCATTACTATATGAACACTAGATACCTTCAAATAAATTACTACCTTTATATTTTCTATATAAGCTTACTTCACTTTTTGTCACTATTCACTGGGTCACTTTGACCCGGTGATTTGATTAGTTAGCAAACCAATAAAAAGAAATTGGTAATCTTTGCATGGTTTTGTAGAGTAAACTTAACTCTGCAGCACCATGAAAAATTTGCCGAAAAATTACATCATTTTGCTATCTAAATCATCGGGTCAAAGTGACCCAGTTACGGGTTGAAATGTCAAACCAGAACTATACAGAAGAAATGGAGGTAGTATGTCATCACAGGGATAAATATTTATGTCTCCTGATCATCCTGAATTCATTACCTGACGCTGATTAAATCTATTGCAGCTTGTAAAAGTTCTAACCGAGAGCAAACTAATGATACATACAAATGTCAAGAATACTTTAGGGGCTACAGCATTGGACATGCTCCAAAAAGGTGAGCCAGAAGTGGGGAGTAACACCGCCATTTTGGAGCCTAATATTGACCGACTACGAATGATAAAGAAGATCGTCCTTGAAGCGACAAAAATAGTGAAGGGTGCCGTCAGGGAAGAGTGGCTGGACAAGAAAAAGGAGTCCTTTATGGTGGTTGCCGCACTTATTGCCACAGTGGCTTTCCAGGCCTCACTAAGCCCACCAGGTGGTGTTTGGCAAGACAACTCAGACGGGCACAAAGCAGGACAAACCATACTGGCTTATCACTTCCCTAAAACGTACTCTGCGTTTGTCTCTTCAAACGCAGTGGCATTTCTATGGTCGGTAGCCTGCATCTTGCTCCTCATAAGTGACTTCCCAATACGGAGATACACTCATATAATGATGTTAGAGGTAACTCTATCTTTGGCTGTCTTCACCATGTCCATTGCTTATGGACTTGTAATCCTCGTGACGTCGTCTCAGCATGATGCTAAAAAAACTAAAGGAGGTCGAAATGTATGCTTCATCATCATATTTTGGACTGGTTTGATGACTGCATCCATAGTATTTTTCAGACCTGTAAGGATGATAATGGAAAATCATAAAGCTAAGAAGAGGATGACTAGATCAGAGGACACTATATCAGACCCAACACCAGAGGGAACTGTGTGAAATTCTGCCGACCGAAGCTCAGACAACGAATCAAGAGGAGACATGGTGAAGTCATAATGTCATGTATACCCATGGCTGTTACATATGGTTCTTGGATGCAAATCGGGCTTTACTTGTTTCTTTTTTATTTTCATTCAGTTTCTTGAAAGGTATAGTTTTATTTGTTTCTTGTGGCTCTCTATTCTCTGGATTCTATCATATCTATTTATGTGTATTTTTGTTGTTAAATGTATGCATTTTTTATTTTCTCTGGGGTTGTATCATTTCTATTTACGTGTATTTTTATGAAATTTTGACATAGAACCCAATGAAGTATATGTATACTGTTAGCTAATAGTGCGATGATACATGTAGTAAGACAATTGAAACAACCGCGCACAATATTGATTTTGCTGACACAGGGCCCCAACATTTCTGATTATACTAGCACGGTGCACCGACAGCACGATAACGGATGTATGCTTTTTGAGGCACAATATTAATAAAATCAATACTGCGTTGGGGTTGGGGTTATTTGGCAGCTCTCGTACTGCATGTATCACAACATTGGCGAAAAGTATATTGCATGAGATCATATGTCCTAAGTTCTGTTTTATTTTTGAAAACAGTTGGGATTTTCCATTAGCGACTAGTCACGCTTTATAGAGCTGAAGAGTAGCATCTGCTCGAAACTTATGTCGAATAAGCCATAACGCCTGAATTATTTTTGCCCCACAAGGACTGGGCACCAACTCCCAAGTACGATTTCGAACCATGGCACTAAACTCATCATCCACAGCAGCCTTCCAGTGTGGGTCCGCCAAGAAAGACACATAAGATTTAGGTAAAAGGCGATATAGCAGGTGGTGTTTGCGTTTGGAGGGTGAGACGGTGAATAGGTGTGGTGATCCCGTGTTTAGAGCATGTGGTCATCTGTTTGGAGTGAGGAGAGGGAGGGTGGTTCTGGCACAACATGGGGTTCACTGGGGCCAGGGGCAGTAGAGGAAGCCAATATTGCGGCATAAGTAGGGTTATGATATTCGTGTGTCATGGTGGTGGTAAGATGACTCTCGGCGTGATCAAGAAACCTGTGCACTGGAGAAGAGACAGGCGTGGGATAGAGAAGGGGAAGATAGTCTTATCAAATGTGTCATTGCGGAAAATATCGAGACACCGATAAACACGATAGTTTTAGGGGTACCCTAAGAAGACAAATGGAATGGAGCGATGAGCGAGCTTGTGAGGGGCAGTGGCGGAAAGGATGGGATAGCACAAACAACCGAACGTCCGAAGATTATCGTGGGTGGGTATATGACGGTATAGAATGACAGTAGGATTGTTACTCGGGAGGCTTGTGGTAGGAAGATATTGTGCAAGTAGAAGGCCGTGAGAACAAACTCAACCTAAAATTTGGTGGAAGATAGGCTTGAGAGAGGATGGTAGGAGAATATCATTAACTCATTGAATAGCATGTTACGCCTTTTCATTTTGAGAAGAAGTTTGTGGACACGCAAAACGAGAACCAGGCCATGTTACATAGCAAAGTCATGAAATGGACCAGTATCGAATTCATCCCCGAGATCACACTTAAAGCTCTTTATGGGCATACCAAACTGAGTACGCACAAAGACATGGAAGTGCTTGAATTTGAGAAGGGCTTCATATTTGTGTTTCAAGGGATTACCCACAGAAAATGAAAAAAATCATCGAGCAACATGAGATAATATTTGTAATTTGATTTACTCAAAATAGGAGAATTCCATAAGAGCGTTGTGAATGATGTCAAAAGGAGCTGCATTACATAACAGAGAAGTGGAAAAACACAAACGAACTTGTTTACTAGACTGACAAGCCTGGCACAAAGTGCATGCTCGGATTTATTAAGTGTTGAGATCAAAATAATCCATCGGTACAAAAGAAATTTCAACCCTGAAAACCAATGTAATTTGTTATGTGATGGGATAAATAGTGATTATCACCCAATTAGAAAATTGTAATTGTCACAAAGAAGAACGATGATATGGTGCTAAAGCTTTGTTAACGTCATAGGAGATTTGTGTTGGACTTCGTAGCAAGTTGTAAACTATAAGTAGGTTTGTGGTCAAATTAATATTGCAGTAGCTTTTTGTAACATTGTCACCGCATATAGATTTTGAGGTTAAATTCAAAACAACATTTGTTTTTTGGCAAGTTTCCCAAAAAAATATTGCGCAAGCCCAACTATCAATAGCATTGTAGCCCAACTATCAATAGCATTGTAGCTTCCAGATGTGGGCTATAATAGTTATAGGACTCTTATGTAAATAATTAGAGGACTAGTTGTATAATTTAGCATTGTATTTTACCTATTTAAGGGTGTAAATAATCAATGAAAGGTACGGAAGATTTCTCCCACTTTCATGGTATCAGAGCTATTTCTCTAAACCCTAGCTCCGGTTTCCGTCCCCGACCTCACGCCACCACACAGGCAGCCTCGTCACCCTCTCAGACGATCGCCGCCGCTGCTCCGCCGACGCTGCACATCCGGCAATGTTGGTCACCAGATCGCCTCCCTCTCCGATCCCTAGCAGCCCAATCTCCGGTATCGGACGAGCGCCGCTGCTCGATCTCCCTGCAACCTCCGACGAAACGCGCCTTCACGCGCCTTCAAGCTCCAACTCTCCCCACCGGCTCCGATCCACGCGCAGCTCCAGATCCACGCGTCTCGGCTCCCTTTTCACGTGGTCGACTCCAGTTCACGCGTATCGGCTTCCGCGTTTCACCTTCGGCTCGGCTTCCGCGTCTTTTCCCGTTGGCTTGGCTTCCGCATCTCTGCTCCCCGGCTCCGCCTCCCTGCTCATCGGCTCGGGATGTGGTCTTCGGCTCGGCTTCACCAGCAGCAACACACAGCTTCACCAGCAGCCCACTTCTCAGCTCGGCTCACTGCACAGCTCAGCTAGGCTCAACAGCCCACTCATCTTCCTCTCTCGATGGCTACTCCTCCTGATGACACGGCTTCCTCTGGTCACACCAAGGAGGCCTCTGCCGTAGCTCCTTCCGGCACCTCCAAGGAGCCACTTCACCCCGTCTTCATGGTCACCAATATTGAGAAGCGAGTTCGCTTCACTTTGGACAACGACAAGGTTCAGTACGATCACTGGGCCACGTTCTTTTGCATCCAGACAGATTCTTTTGGCGTCTCGGATCATCTTGACAAGGACCCGCCACCTAAAGACAGTGATCCTCTCTGGAGCGCTATTGATTTGGTAATCCTATCATGGATTTACCAAACGATCAGTGACGATTTAGCACTTGCTATCCTCACCCGTGGTCAGACTGCTTGAGACACCTGGTTGAAGTTAGAGAACCTCTTTCATGACAATCAGGGATCCCGACTAGCAGAACTGGAATTGGAGTTCGTCAATCTGCGCATGGACCAGTGTACGTCCCTCGATGACTACTGTACCATATTGAAGAACTTAGCGGATCGTATTGGGAATGTCGGGTCTCCAGACACAAATCAGCGGTTGGTCATTCAGCTCACCAACGGTCTCACTCCTGCCTACACTGGGGTTGCTATGATCATTCAGCAGACTCGTCCCACTCCGGAGTATCTCTCAGCTGTTTCCATGATCCGGCTACACGAGCGTCTCCTTGCTTGTCAAGAGCCGGTCCATCCTAGCCCGCATCAGGTGTTGGTTTCGACTCCCTCGAACCGATAGCCGAATGCCACTTCTGCTCAGTCCGGCGGTCACTCCAGTGGAGGGAATGGGAATCAGGGCGGTGGAAAACGTCGAAATGGGAATGGCAGGAAAGGACGTCGCAAATCCGGGACAGGAGGTGGTCAACCAGCTGCTCCGACACCCCCTGCTGCACCCTCGGGCTCCCATGGTTCGTGGGTTTGGTGCCCCTGCCCCACAGGGCCCGTGCCTCCCTGCCCTTATCCGACTACGGGTTGGAGTACTCCACGGCCCAGTCATGCTGGCCTTCTCGGTCAACCACCGGCCGCACGTCATCAGGCTCTCATAGCTGCTTCTGGCCATCCGACTGCTACTGATTTGGGTTCTCAGCTCTCAGGCATGACACTCAGCGTCCCAGATCAGACTTGGTACCTTGATTCCGGCGCATCTGCTCATCTCACTCCGCAGTCAGGTATCCTCTCCTCTCTCTCTCTTCATCTTCTCATTTTCCTAACATACTTGTGGGAAACGGCACTAGCATTCCAGTGAAAGGATCTGGCAATCACACCCTCACCACCAGCACTCGTTTCCTTCACCTTAGAAATGTCTTACTCACCCCAAATGTAATTAAAAACCTAGTATATGTTCGTCAATTCACCACTGACAATCATGTTTCTGTTGAGTTTGACCCTTTTGGTTTTTCTGTGAAGGACCTACGTTCGGGAGCTCTTTTACAGAGGAGCAACAGTTCGGGTGATCTCTTTTGCTTCGTAGTAGTCATTTCATAGATTGTAGTAGGAATAAAACAGACACTCTGTGTCATGCTTGTCAGATTAGTAAACATGTGCGTTTGCCTTTCTTAGCTTCTACTTCTTCCACTGTCAGTCCATTTGACATTATTCACAGTGATTTATGGACATCTCCGGCTTTAACCAAATCGCACTACAAGTACTACCTACTACTCTTAGATGATTACACGCATTTTCTCTGGGTTTTCCCACTAAAACAGAAGAGCGAAGCAATATTGAAATTCAAACAATTCTCTACCTTTTTCCAAACCCAGTTTCAGCGACCCATCAAGAGTTTTCAATGTGACCTTGGCGTAGAATTTGATAATGGCTCCTTTCACTCCCACGCCATTCATTATGGACTCGCCTTTCGGTTTTCCTGTCCTCAGACGTCATCTCAAAATGGCAAAGCCGAACGTATGATTCGTAGAATCAATGACATTATGCGTACTCTTCTAGCTCAGGCTTCCCTACCAGCCTCTTTCTGGGTTGAGTCTCTTCTCACTAGTGTCTACCTCCATAACATCCTTCCCACCAAAGTCCTTGGCAACATTATCCCTACTATTGCCCTCTATCATCGCTCACCCTCGTATTCGCATCTTCGCACGTTCGGATGCTTGTGTTACCCGAACCTCTTTGCCACCTCACCTCACAAGCTTGCACCCCGCTCTGTTCGCTGTGTCTTTTTGGGGTACCCTCTTAGTCATCGTGGGTATAGGTGTCTCGACTTGAGCACTGGTCGGGTTCACATTTCCCGTCACGTCACTTTTGATGAGACGGTGTTTCCTTTTTCGTCTCCTGGGTTAATGTCTCCCTCTGTTCACAGGACGTCTGATCCCGATGACAGTCTCCCCTCTTCACTTCTCGTGCCCTCAGCCATGTGGCTCCCGCACCCTCCCCCACACCTCCTAGGGTACCCACATCCCCCCCCCCCACACCTCATAGGGTACCCACACCTCCTAGGGCATCTACACAGCTTACCCCGTCCAGGACCCTTGTGGATCCTTTTCCTCTGCACTACGTCTGACGGTCTGTGTCTACTCGCCCTCCTACTATACCATTTGTGCCGGTTTCGCCTGACCCTTCTGAGTCACCCACACCAAGCCCAGTGGCTACTTCTCCTTTTCCTACATCTCCTCAGATGACCACCCGATCCATGCACGACATTGTCAAACCAGTCACCCGTCTCACTTTAGCGGCCCAGCCCCCAGATCCCATCTCGCCCATTCCCAAATCCCCCATCCTCGAATTTTCAGATCCTCACTGGAAAGCGGCCATGGATGATGAGTTTGGATCTATGGTTACAAACCACAATTGGGATCTGGTTCCTCGCACGGCAGGGGCTAATGTTCTGCGGTCTATGTGGCTCTTTCGACACAAGTTTCGCGCTTATGGCAGTCTGCAGCGCTATAAGGCGCGATTGGTAGCTAATGGGAAGTCCCTGATGGTTGGGATCGATTGTGAGGAGACTTTCAGCTCGGTTGTCAAACCGAACACCATCCGTACAATTCTCAGCATTGCTGTCACGCGCAATTGGCCTATCCGCCAGCTGCATGTCAAGAACGCTTTTCTTCATGGTGATCTCTCTGAGACGGTATACATGCATCAGCCCCCTGGCTACCGTGACACACGTCATCCTGACTTTGTTTTCCGGCTAGGAAAATCCTTATATGGTCTGAAGCAGGCTCCCCGTGCTTGGTTTCAGCGATTTGCCACCGTCCTCACATAGACCATCGGTTTCTCTGGTTGCTCCTGCGATGAGTCTCTCTTCGTCTGCAGTCGTGGCTCGGACATCGCCTACCTCCTGCTCTATGTGGATGATATCGTCATCACTGGGTCGCCTCCGGTTGTCTTGGATCAGATTATCTCCCAGCTCTCTGGAGAGTTTGCTATGACTGACCTGGGCCATCTGCATCATTTTCTGGGCATCGCTGTCACCCGTGATTCATTTGCTACTTATAGTGTGTTACTGCGGCTTGGACTTTCTTGATACGTGAGAATTGATCAGACTATCTTAATCATTTTTCATCAGAGTTATTTCCTACTCGCATTGATTAAATTAATTTTTTGCCAATCAAGCTTCAACGTACTAGTTCAAAGCGGAATTACACAAGGCGACAACAAATAATAATACAAATCGTTGGTAGTAGGGTTTGCAAGAGATTTCATATGGGACTTCTATACATACTTCGTAATAGCTTGCCAGATTCAGATACAACAAGTTATTTCCTCCTCCTCCTCAGATATCTTTCATCCTTCTATTTTTCTTCAGCAAGCCCAATCTTCTTTTCCATCGAAAATATTACCAACCTCTATTTTGTGGGTTGTATATGGTGCGTTACTGACATTTTTTTTGTGTGGTCCCCGCTACTACAGGACAAAAAGGTTATCCGGTATAGCAGGTAACCTCAGCTGGGGATAAGATGTTAACAGATTTTCTCGCTTTAGATAAAGTTCTTAATGTCTACGCAACATAGAGATGGAAAAGGTTACTATAAAGATATTAATTTGCATTAAACAGAATGAGTTTCTGCAGATTAAGAAATCACTGTTAACAGTTTGAGATTTCTGGTTAAGAAACAACGATTAAATAAACTACAGACAGACCAATATCAACGAAAATGTCCTTCAAAGACATGATTAAAGATCAATACCAGAATAATTCCACAATAACTTTAAAATAAGATGGTACTTGTTCAGAATCGGCTTTCGGATCGTCTTTCATGTCCAGAAATTACGAATAAAATCACTCTAATCAGACCTAGGTCATTCATGCTTGTTTTTCTTGGACTGATTACTTAACTGAGACCAGAAATATTCATCCTTAACATCAAACTCAAGTGGTATATGTTCAGAATCGTCTTCTGGATCGTCTTCTTGTTCGACGGAGTCCCTTGGAGGATTGGGGCATGTTGTCATGTTCTGTCCCAACTCCCTGCAATTGCCACACTGCCTTCTCTTGTCTTTCTGTGGTCCTTTTTGGCGTTTGGTGTCCGGGGGGATCAGATTTTTCACATGGGAATAGGGATTTTCTTCCTTCTTAATCTCTCCTTGTGTACCATTTTCTTCCTTCTTAATCTCTCCTTGTGTACCCTGAAAACGTTTAGAAATCATTCTCTGCATTTTCCCAATCCCGTCTGTCATATGCTCTTTGAAGAATTTAAGTGTCTCGCCTGTAGTACAACCCAAATGGTGGTACAGTTCAACTTCGTTCCTTGTGGAACCCCGGCTCATGGATTGCACATCTGGGTCATCACAGTTCTTCCTAACAGGCCCCTTCATTGATGGCTCCGTTCTGTAGAATTCTTTGTCCGTTTTCATCCACCTTTTGTCAATTAAAGAGTATGGGATCCTATGTACACCCTTTCGTTTCAGAACAAACAACATGTGTTTGCAAATCATATACGATGTTTCCCAACGAAAACACGTACACCGGAGACTCCTATTATCATGACGACACTGAATAATTTGCTAAATCAAGCAAAGATATGGTTGTTAGAAATTAAGAAAGAAATGTTGAAACAACAAATGAACACAAGGATAGACATATTGTAACCTGGTATTAAATAAAAGAGGGTAATAGCTCACAGACTTTGACATTAATGTTTTATTTCGGACCTTTAACACTTAAGATATCATTTATAACAGTAAGGAAAGATGATAAGATTATTTAATAATAAAAATGCAGTACATGTATATATTGTATATAAATATATAAATGGAAACAGATGTACATACCAGGGATTTCTTAATTTCACCTTTCATCACGTAGAACAAGTCCAAGCTATCTTCTGGAACAGTTTTGACTTGAAACAGTCTATAATCATCACCCTTTCGAGCTTGTATCCTAAACATATTGAATACATTTTCGGTGAAGACCTTTGCTGCATGGTGTTCGAGTTCCTTGAACCCTGTTGTTATCACGGGGTCTGCTTGGTCGGAGCGATGATGTGCCTTACGCTCGTTGTTGCGTAGCTTGTCTACCTCGGTCGTGAATCCGTTGGCAGCATTGGTCAATTTGTCCGAGAAGGACATAAAATCCTTGATGAAACTGTTGATGCTCTCGCATCTTGAGGTCGTGGTTTGCAAGGCGAAAAAATGATCATTTAAGTATGTCTCCGCCCACAAGTGGCGGTTCATATATGTGACCTGGACCCAATTCTTATCAGCAATGTTCCATCTTTTAACCATTGCATTCCAATCATCATGCCAAAAATTTCCGGGCTTCCTACTACGCTAGCATTTTTTAAAATCAACCATGAAGGCTTCTCCCAACTTCATTGGCCTGGGCGTTCCGACAAAGATGTCAAGAACACAGACGATGTCTTGCCTCTCGGAAGTTTTTCTGAATAGATCTTATCATGACAAAATCGCCATCCGTGATGACGGACAGAGGCTTCTTATTATTCATTGCCTTCATCAGACACTTCAAAACCCAATCATACGTTTCTGTTGTCTCGTCGTTGAGAATAACACATGCAAATATAGTCGTCTGGTAGTGATTGTTCACGCCTGATAGAATTACAAATAGTTTTTGATACATGTTGGTCTTGTACGTTGCATCAAAAATAAGTACGTCACCAAATCTCATGTAATCTACCACTGATCTCCTATCACACCAGAATGCGCTTTGAACCTCATGATTTTTACATGTTCTGAACCTACAAAAATAATAAATAATTCTTAAGGCAACAGAAAGACAAGTTAATAAAAGGTGTTAACTTTAAAAGTTTAGAGTCTATGTTTAACACTTATGAATGTAAAATTAACTGATAAGTAAACAATAATAATCATATGCAGCCATGTTAACAAATAAGATAGCAAGTTTAATAGTTAAGAAGGTAATCTTACTCCTTGAACACGCCGTAGTGACTGTGCTTCAAACTGTCAATGTACATCAAGGTCTACTTACCATCTCCTTCAGTTGAATATATCTTGTCCAGAGAAGCCATTTTATTGTAAAGATCCTTCTGTGTGTAACCCAACTGGATACAACCACCTGCTTGTTTAACCATCAAAAGAAAGCTTTCACAATACTTGATACACACCTCCTTCAAAGATCAGAACTGTTCAACATCCTCCTCGCTGACCCTTCTGTGTGAGTGGTGTTTGCTCGTGCATTGTGGTTCCGAAGGTTCGTGTGAATGTTCGGGTTCAAATTGAACCACCGTAAAAGTCTCAGTAGGTGAAGTTCTTGATATTTTTACACGAGCTTTGAAGACACACCTAGTGTTTCTTGTATGCTCCTATCTCCTGTTTTCTTTGTACAGGACCTTCTCGAATCGCAAGCCTTGTCGGACACACACATAGATCCTTCACTTTATGAAATTCTTCGTTTCCGGGTCGAAATACCTGCAGTTGCACCTTCTAATCCCAAAGCCCAGCATTAGTGTGTAAAGGTTGTACCAGTCATAAGCCTGAACCTCATTTTCAAAAGTCATTGCCATAACATCTTCCTTGGCAGCCATTATTCCTACAGACAACTTAAAATTGTTATCTAAATAACTCAATCATCTAACTTAAAAATTAAGATCGCATACCCGGTATGATCTCTGCATTTGGAGCTAAAAAAATTGAGATTCTGGTGGCATCTTCTCCATAGTTGTCTGTAAGAGTGATGTCAAAACATTCATCTTCATCCATGACTTCAAAATCGTAGTGTTCTTCCTCATTATCAAGAGGCAAAGATACCAAACCTTTGCCATGAACTCCACTCTCGTAAATTTTGTTCCCTCTCATCTGAAATTGGTTTGTTTGTCTCCCTGGTTCACTCATTGACTTCCTTCTCACCGTGATATTCAAATAAGAAGACCCCAACCACCAAAAAGTAGTATTGCACTATTTGGGAAATAAATTTCATAAAGACAAGAAGAATGCTTTAAGGGATTACCTTAAAAACTACTAAATCTCGAAAAAGTTTATCTCCTCTGTAATGTCTGGATGTAATATAATAAATTTCTCAACTATGAAGACCTTGGTGTCTGTGAAAGGACCCCCCTAACAGTTATGAACTCGAATATAGGATTTAAGATAGCGTGTTTAAGAGTATAGATGGAAACTGTGCGTTAAGCTTATTTTGTGAGTAGCAGGACCATTCAATGCACAACATAAATGAACCAGCCCAACCACATCCATAAATTCTAGCCACATTGGCAGGAAAAGCTGAAGGTCCATCAATTTTAAGTTAACTCTCCTAACTACCAAGGCATATGAGGTGTTCATATGAAAGTGTTCCATCCTATCTAAGAATATGAGATACCTTAAAATATAAGATTTTTAAAAAAAATCTCCTTGCAAGAAAAAGTGTTTTAAATTATCTCTCCTAACAACAAATAGTACATAACCCAATAAGGTATAAGTCGCAAAGCTAACTAATAATCAACTTAAGGCCTAGAAACCACTTGACCCCTCTCATCTGAAATTGGTTTGTTTGTCTCCCTTGTTATCTCATTGACTTCCTTCTCACCCTGATATTCAAATAAGAAGACCCCAACCACCAAAAAGTAGTATTGCACCACTTGGGAAACAAATTTCATAAAGACAAGACGAATGCTGTAAGGTATTACTTTAAGAACTACGAATCTCTGAAAAGGTTATCTCGTCAGTAGTGTATGGATGTAATATAATACATTTCTCAGCTACCAAGACCTGGTGAGTATAACCTCTAACGGTTATGAACTCAATTTTAGGATTTAAGATAGCAACTCTAATAATATACATAGAAACATTTCGTTAAGCTGATTTTGTGAGTGCAGGACCATTCAATGCATAACATAAATGAACCAGCCCAACCATATCCTTAAATTCTAGCCACATTGGCAGAAAAAGCTGAAAGTTCGTCAATGTTGAGTTAACTCTCCTAATAACCCAATAAGGTAAAAATTGCAAAGCTAACAAAAGAATACAAAAAATTAGATGTTTGAAATTGTCTCATCAAACTGTAGGAAACATTGTACAAAAGATGCATGATCCAAAACAACCAAATGGACAGAAATATTGTTCAAAAACAAACCCACAACAACATTACAGAAATTTACTTTTTCTGCTTCTTCCCCTCCATCTTCTTCTTCTTCTTCTTCTTCTTCTTCTTCTCCGCAGACTGCAATGCAATAAAGGAAACAGATTGATGCTTGTAGTACAGCCTGAAAAATTCATACTGATGGTCCACATCCTCCATGAGTTCCGCTACCCCAGTATGATTTCTGGTTATGTACGAAGTTGTACGACGAACTATTCATTTTGTTGGCAATCCAGATTCTGATGTTATTCGCGAGGATAGAGAACTTCTTCTTTGGAACTGGAATCAAGTCCCTCAAATGAGTCATAAAGAAGCAGACATGAGGACCACAGTCATTCCTGACAGTAAAACAATGAATAATGCTTTAATATATAATAAAGAAATAATATAACATTATTGATGAATATTAAGTAATTCGCTTATTACCTATTTGATTGTTTGGGAACATCGTCGTTCATGTACCACACCTTCCAGCGTGTTATGTCATCATTGTATTCTGAGTAGTTTGTTGTGAGCGTTCTGTGCATTTGCCCAATTCTGGCAGCAACATCTATCTCAGTATACCCCATGCCACTATGCGAGTCCAAGATGAATATTTCCTCGTCAACAAAGGAAATAACCATCATGAACCAGTGAAGGTGATAGACATTCAAGGGAAGGGCGATCTATTTCATTAAAAAACAAAATAAAGTAAGTTTAACAAAAGAATAAAGTAACTTGTATTGATGGAAATCAGAAGAATTACGTATCCCATCTCGCTCCACTCTCCTCCAGATTGTTCGTGGGCCTTGAAGTATGACAAATCGTTTGTGGGCTGAACAAGAATTATAATTAATGAGGTATTTTCCTAGATGAATTTTGAATTGAGTGATATTATAAAAATGACAAGGCAATGAACTTGCAGAATAGACTGTACCGAGGAACCAAATCCGCTTGATTCCTTCGAAGTCCCGGCTACTTTCATGCAGATCAAGGAATTGCATGTAAGCATCCATCACCTCGCTGTCAAACCACATTTCATCGCGGAGGCGCTATGCAGAATACCTCGTTTGTCTTGCCATACCAGCCATGTCAAGAACTCTCTCCCTGCATATTATATAGCATGCACAACCATAAGTACAAACATAACGCATGTGACACATGAATTATTTAGGAAGTTTGAATGTAAATAACACTTACTTTTCCGATTCCGGTGGAACATGGGAATTCATGCGCTTGTCCTCGTATGAGCTCTCAAACTTGTGTGACATGTAGTAATGGAGCCAGCAATGTTTTGCTTCAGGCATAGGTGGTAGAGATGTCAATTCATTAGGATTAATGTGTTGCTTATGTAGCGATATCCTCTTCGACCCTCTAATAATCCAACCTGCCTTTCCCCGCACAGTCCCAACCAAGTTTCCCCTTGGGTTCTTCGGAGAACCATGAACAAGGAATCTCTCCGGAGGTACATTGGATGCCACCTAATAAATTAACAAGATCATAAAGGGTGTTAAGACTTTAAGTAGAAATCTTAGTTATTATGTTAGCAAAGTTGACACATTTACCTCAGTGCAAGAGCTGATTGTAGACCACCTTCATCGGAGAGTTAACCTCAGCCTCCTCTATCTTCTGCTTCTTCTTAGCTCTTAATTCTTCTTCATACTTTTCCTTCTCTTTCTTCTTCTCAGCTCCTTCCTCTTCCCCTTTTTCTTACCCATTTCCTCTTCCTCCTTCTTCTCATCTTCTTCGCTCTTCTTCTCTACTTCCTTCTTCTTCTCCTCATCCTTCTTTTTCTCTTTTTCATTCTTCTCCTCCTCATCCTTCTTGTTTTCTTCTTCCTTCTTCTTCTTCTTTTACTCTTCCTTCCACAGGGCCAAAAATTGCGCAGAATGAAACTTGTCAACCAGCTGTCCCACAATGGACTTCCACAAATCCTCAAGTGGAGGCATTAGTTGGAGTACTGGTGCAACAAATTTCTCAATTTTGGCCTCATCATAAGCTTTTCTCAACTTTAACTACATAGAACAACAGAAAGAGAGAGACTAAAACTTAAGACATAAATAGGAGTCCTAAATGTTACCGTTTAAGTTCACTCACAGTCTTGTTTTGTGAGACATATTTCCATCTCTTTGAAACATCAGAAGTTTCCTAGAACTTCAACCTTGGACTTGCTTGATTTTCCTGGCAGCCATTTGGATTTTTCAGAAATTGCAAAAGCTAGAAAAATAAAAATAAAAAGTTAGCATTTAAGAAGGAGGTTTTAATTTGTTAAAATGCAGGACTAAAATACAGGAAACAGTGTTAGAAAATTACCAAAGGAATCAGCACGCAACCAATTTCGCAGAGGGTATTTCCAGTCTGGGCCTTAACTTGTTGTGTCCTGATGTGATTAAGCCATAAGGCTGCCCAGTTTACCTCTTTCAGGTGCTCCACATCAACAAAATTTTAGCAAGACCTATCCGGACTCATGCTCGTCCTATCAGCATTCCTAGTGCACCCAAGATCAAACAAACAGCCCTTTGCTTCCACTCATCATTTAACAGCAGCTTGTTCTCATCCGCCTTGAACCACAGAACATATTCACCGAAAGTTGTGTTGTCCTTGACGAGGCCAATCCTTTCTTCAACTCTGCGGAGAACAAGCAGATCGACCTCCAGGAACTCTGTTTCTATGGTGCATCGGATTCCAAATAGCCACCCGACAACTTTCGGTGTTATCTCCACGGTGCGACCGTGCGCTTTCAAGTACCTTCGGTATGGAAGCACTTGTAAATGAAGTGGTTGAAGTCCTCTGGTGTTTTTGTAATCTTTAGGTGCTGCAATCCTCCAAGGCCCACTTAGTGCATCCATGCCTTTTGTTCAATTGTCATTTCTTTAAAAAGATTGCGAACAGAGGGCAGGCTCATGTAACTCTAGAATCGCCTTGGGTTCTTCAGGTTTTTTTCTGATTTACCTTTCTGGCTTCAGCCGCCTTCTTCTTCAACTTTGCATTTTCCCCCGTCGACTTCCTTTTCAAAGTACCTTCCCTTTTCCGCTTGTTTTTTTCTTTGGCAGCCGCTGTGAGATAAGGTTCCTTCTGTTTATTGGTCATGCAGAAACACTCCAAGTTGATGCTTTCTAGGACCTCTTTGGTCTTCCTCATTTTATGGTCTATTTTCCGAACCCTGTGCATCCTCACATTTCTACAGAAATTATGAAAATCAACCCATAATCTAAAGTTATAGAGACATAACATATATCAAACAACAACAAACAATTAAAATTAAAGAGAAATCCATTAGAGATGAAGTAATAACATGCAAACTTTAACAGAACGGGCAGTAAAATTATTAGATTGAGATTTTAATAGTTAAGAAGTTAATTGCAGAACAATAGACAAATTATGAAACAAAGTTTTCGCGAGAGCAAAATCATACTTGAATCAGATGTAAGCATTCATGGCATTGCCATGGTGAGCTTCATCATCACTTTCATCCATTTCATCTCCCAGGTATTCATCCTCATCCCCTTTGTATTCTTCCTCATCTCCTTTCTCTTCATTCTCTTCCTTCTCTTCCTCATCTGACTCCTCCTCATCATCTTCTTGATCTTCAATATGTTTGTCCTTCTTATTCTCCCTCTTCTGAAAGGTGTATTGGCTTACATCATGATCCTCATCACTGTAGGATTCCAAGGCACTATTCTCGTAGTTGTCTCTTTGCTCTTGTGGTAAATTGCATAATAGTGCATACATCTGTAAAAAAGTTGGGGAGGCATATCTTTCCCTTTCAATTTGAAAGCAACTTTTCTCTCCACACAGTCATATGCAAACAGTTGCAAATTAACAGTCATATGTAAACGGTTGCAAATAAGAGGCAATCAGTTTTATAACAATAGTAGGAATTATCAATAATTAAGAAAATACAATTAACAGTTAATTTTCAAAATAACAAATTACTGAAGCTAGAAATAGCAATACTTTAGATACCAGATTTAATATTAAAGTTCATGTTTTTAACAGAAGATTACTTACATGAACATGTCAAATCCAGGTTTGTGCTAGATGTTCTTCACATCATCTTCGAAACTCTTTCCCTTAGAAAACTTTTTCTTTCCCCTTTTCTTCAATGAGTTTTGGTGGGGGTAGATTTTTCCGGGGTGACCTCCTTGGGATGTTCTCAATTTTGTCCTCCTCCGAAGCGAAATGAAGCTGCTTCTTGGCTTTCTTATTCCTCTCCATGTTTTCCGTCTCTGGATTCTTTCTCTTCTCAACTGAGGCAGCAGCATCACCCAATTGGATTATGCCAATAGCATCCTCGAACTGTGGTCCTTCAACCATTGATAAAGGAAGGACTTTTGTTGAATCTACCCAGATTTGTCTACCAATTGCGTAAGTGGAGTTAGGGTGTGCGTCGTTTGCCTCTTCATGTGAATCACATCCTTCAATTTCGGTTTTGTTGGGGTTTCCCTCTTCCGTTTTGGAGCCACCATCTTTTTGGTTGACATCTCCTACGGGTTCTTGAGGGCTAGATCCTCGAACTTTGGTTGGGTTCAAGACAGGACTGAGGGGATTTTCAGTTAAATGGAATTCCAAATTAACCGGACTTACCTCCTCCTCGACCGGAACTTCGTTTAGATCTGAAATCACCTGTTCGATGTCTTTGGAAGGTGAAATCTGCTCCGCAACGCCTGTATCTTCCAGGTCCGCCATGGATTTGTGATAGAGATGGAAGGAGAAGTGGAATTTGAGAAACTGAAGAGACAAAGATAGGGAGAGAGAGAGAGAGAGAGAAGAAATCGAGGAAAAAGTCACTGTGTTGTGGTGGTTGTGGTGGTTGTTCTGTAATGAAGAGGATGGGACAACTCACTTTAAAAATTTTAAAATTCACATTTTTCAAAAGTACTCTCTACATTTGTACACACAAATACAAATAATTTAAAGGCTCAATCTTAATGTAACAAATATATATATATATATATATATATATTTGTTTCTTCAGTTGTGGAGTGTCACAAAAAATTTAATTTTGTATTATTGGATTATTATTATCTTAGTATTGCCATGACAGTGTGTACAACCTCCAAAAACACAAGTATCGGCATCTTTGCGTTTGGATTTGACTGTGTCTTAAAAATCTCCTTCTAAATATCTGATTATAATGTCCATAATCCTAAACCCTTCATATCACTCTATCTTATTTTTTAATATACTTATCACAGTAAAATTTAATTTACTTTTTGTTTGTTCATCGATTGATAAACTCAGGGAGTCACCGTATGTCCTGAATAACATAACACTTTCAAGTATGGAAGTTATTTTTAAAATAGTCCAAGTTATATTTCTCAAAGTAACCCAAAAGTGCCCAAAATATTCCAAATTTTATTTCTCTATGTTGTTCAGGACACATAGTGACACCCCGAGTCATTCAATCGACGAAGAAACCAAAATAAGTGGAATTTTAAAGGAAAATAATTTTTAAACTTTAAAATAGAAATATCTCTAGATTTTATCATTCTGGAAGATAAATGTAGGTGTTTAGATTGAATTCTTAATACTCAATAAAATAAATACACAAATATGCCAATATGTGAGTTTTGGAGGTTTTGCACACTGTCATGCATGGTAGAAACACAAGGGAGGCACAAAGTCCTCAAATTGAGTACAATATTCTGTTGGGGTTGTAATTGATGGTAAAGAACAATGTTTCCAATGGGTACGCGTTACACAAATTGAGTTTGATTGATGTATATGCATCTCATGTGTGCCACCATTCAACACATACTAACACTATAAGACTTGTTAAGACTAATTTGAATACTTACAACATATGGTGACTTTTCACAACGTTAAGTCACACGATGTCGAGAGTCGGTTGCACCCTTATCCCTCGTTTTTCAAGTCCCATGGTTGGGTGTCAACTCAAAACTCCCTCGCTCGTTAAAATGACACAAATAGAACGTTAAATCAAAGTTGGCATGCTGGGGGAACATTTCATGGCTGAACTCGTATAATTATCGAGTTTTCATTCATTTCGGATCTTTTTGGGTAACTTAGAGGAACAAAACCTGAAGTTATTTCAAAATAACTCCCACACTTGTCATTGGTATGTTTTTCAGGACACATGGTGACACCCTGAGTCATTCAATAGACGAAGAAACCAAAATAAGTGGCATTTTAAAAAGATATATATTTTAAATTTTAAGATAGAGTCCTCTCTAGGGTTTAGCATTTAAGAAGATACATGTATATTTTTAGAGTGGGATCTTAATACTCAGTCAAATCAATACTCAAAGATGCCTATTTGTTAGTTTTGGAGGTTGTGCACACTGCCATGCATGGTACAAACACAAGGGAGGCACAAAGTCCTCAAATTGAGTTCAACATTATGTTGGTGATGTAGTTAATGGGAAAGAACAATGTTTCCGACGGGTACGCGTTACCCAAATTGAGTTTGATTGACGTCCTTTGCATCTCATGTGTGACACCATTCAACACATACTCATACTATGTGGCATGTTAAGACCAATTTGAATACTTACAACACATGGTGACTTTTCACAACGTTAAGTCTCACAATGTAGATAGTCGGTTACACCATATCCCTCTTTGTTCAAGTCCCATGGTTGGGTGCAACCTCAAAACCCCCTGTCTTGTTAAAATGACAATAGAACATTAAATCAAATTTTGCATGCTGGGGGAACATTTCATGGCTGAACTCGTACAACTATCGAGTTTTCTTTTTATTTTGGGCTTTTTTAAGTAACTTCGAGGAACACAACTGGAAGTTATTTCAAAATAACTCCCACAATTGACATTGGTATGTTGTTCAGGACACATGGTGACACCCTGAGTAATTCAATCGACGAAGAAACCAAAATAAGTAGCATTTTACAAGGATATATATTTTAAATATTAAGATAGAGCCCTCTCTAGGGTTTAGCATTAAGAAGATACATGTATATTAGAATGAGATCTTATTACTCAGTCAAATCAACACTCAATGATGCCTATTTGTGGGTTTTTGGAGGTTGTGCACATTGCCATGCATGGTACAAACGCAAGGGAGGCACAAAGTCCTCAAATTGAGTACATCATTATGTTGGTGATGTAGTTAATGGGAAAGAACAATGTTTCCAACGGGTACGCGTTACCCAAATTGAGTTTGATTGACGTTTATGCATCTCATGTGTGCCACCATTCAACACATACTAACACCATGTGGCCTGTTAAGACCAATTTGGATACTTACAACACATGGTGACTTTTCACAACGTTAAGTCTTACAATATTGATAGTCGGTTACACCCTATCCCGCGTAGTTCAAGTCCCATTGTTGGGCGTCACATCAAAACCCCCTGTCTTCTTAAAATGACACAAATAGAACATTAAATCAAATTTGGCATGTTGGGGGAACATTTCATGGCTGAACTCGTACAACTATCGAGTTTTTTTTCACTTTGGGCTTTTTTAGGTAACTTAGAGGAACACGACTGGAAGTTATTTCAAAATAACTCCCACAATTGACATTGGTATGTTGTTCAGGACACATGGTGACACCCTGAGTAATTCAATCGCCGAAGAAACCAAATTAAGTGGCATTTTGCAAGGATATATATTTTAAATTTTAAGATAGAGCCCTCTCTAGGGTTTATCATTTAAGAAGATACATGTATATCTTTAGAATGAGATCTTATTACTCAGTCCAATCAATACTCAAAGATGCCTATTTGTGGGTTTTTTGAGGTTGTGCACACTGCTGTGCATGGTACAAACGCAAGGGAGGCACAAATCCTCAAATTGAGTACAGCATTATGTTGGTGATGTAGTTAATGGGAAAGAACAATGTTTCAAATAGCCACGCGTTACACAAATTGAGTTTGGTTGATGTCTATGCATCTCATGTGCGCCACCATCCAGCAGATACTAACACTATGTGGCCTGTTAAGACTAATTTGGATACTTACAACACATGGTAACTTTTCACAACGTGAAGTCTCACAATGTCGATAGTTGGTTTCACCCCATCCCTCGTTGTTCAAGTTCCACAGTTGGGTGTCACCTCAAAACTCCCTGGCTCATTAAAATGACACAATTAGGACATTAAATCAATTTTGGCATGAATTGGTCGTATTTCATGGTTGAACTCGTACAATTATAGAGTTTTCATTCGTTTTGGGTTTTTTGTAGGTAACTTAGAGGAACATAGCTCGAAGTTATTTCAAAATGACTCCCACACTTGACATTGATATGTTTTTTAAGACACACAGTGACACCCTGAGTCATTCGATCGATGAAGAAAACAAAATAAGTGGCATTTTACAAGGATATATGTTTTAAATTTTAAGATAGACCCCTCTCTAGGGATTAGAATTTAGGAAAATAAATGTAGATGTTTAGAATGAGTTTTTAAGAGTCAGTCAAATTAGTTCACAAAGAATGCCTATTTGTGGGTTTTTGGAGGTTGTGCACACTGCCATCCATGGTACAAACACAAGGGAGGCACAAATTCATCACATTGAGTACAAAATTCTGTTGGCGTTGTAGTTATGGGTAAAGAACAATGTTTCCAATGGCAACTTGTTACACAAATTGAGTTTATAGAGCTATAGACTGCTACTTATACCTGTAAGGGTCACTACGGTATAGGGGTGTCGACACTTAAGGCCTTTTAGCTAATGTTATGAGCGGGGTTGACGAATGGGCTCCCTTAATGCTCGGGTGAAATAGGGTTTGATATACCCTAGAAGGAACCCTTAGTGATTATTTCGTGATCCCTCTGTCTACATCAATCCTGCTGGTGGCTCTGGACATGCCTCAGCTAAACTTAACGGTTAACTGAACTTGAAAAAAAGTTGTATACTCTATTGATGTTGTTTCTGGCTCTGGATATGCCCTAATATATGAAATAATTTGAAAAGCATATGCTAATCGTGAATAAATATCGTTATGAGTTCAAAATAACTTGTTTATTCTGGAGATTCTACTTATTTAAGAATTCCTTTAATACTCATGGTTTATTGAAGTTTTAAAGTCGAAAAGTTCTCGCTACGTGATTACTTATAATTGTTCATGAATTCCCAACTCTCTTAATTATTAATGTTTCAAATCTCTTGGTTTATTTAAACTATTCTTGCGTGCCACTCATCGCTTTACATGTCGTAGTGTGTATTTACTCAGTTTTTACTGATCATTTTCTTCAAAACTGCGTCGGCTTTTGCCATTTTAAAACCGCAGGTCATCAATCAAGGTGGGGTTATGGGAACGCGGATCGAGACGAAGATGTTTAGATCACTTAGTAGATCACCTAGATTATTTCACACATTGTTTTTGTAAACTTATTGTCTCAAAGATTTTTGTATTAAATAAATTGTAATATTTTTAAATATAGTTCTACTTTTGGTTATCGATTGTCGCATTAACCTTGAGCCGAGATCCCGGGTTGTTTCAGTTGGTATCAGAGCATCGGTTCTCCGGTTAAAGCACTGATCGATTTCCATTACTAGAGCATAAGAAAGATAAAATGTTTTCAAAACATAAAATTAACTAGGATAACTCAATTGCGAAATAAAATAAGTAATCAAGCCGTCGGGGAGTTTGGGTACTTAAGTATTCTTGAACTCGATTTGTACCTTACTTGTTAAGTGACTGTTAACTGCTTATTGAGATGTGATCTATGCGAAAACGACTTGCTTATTTATATGTTTGTTATCCTATGAGCATGTCTGCTTACTATATAGAAAAGATTTGTCATTGTCGTGTGATGCGTATGCACGTTCCCTTAATCGGTTATGTTATTTTGTCAACAAGAGAGTCACGACGCTTTGACTTAGAAGACCATGAGACCATTCTTTTCCTACCTATGAGCGCGATTTTTAAGATAGTACTTTATTTTATTTTGAGTTAATTTGACATGGTCGTTCCCTAATTGGAAGTTTTGACAAAAAAAAGTATTCTGAAAAAAAATGAAAAAAACATGATTGGGTGCGGAGATACCAAATGCCAAGTGATATGAACCACTTTGTTTAGCAGTCCGATGGCGTGACTCTTAGTCCGACGGTACTATGAGTTGTACCCGCTGTGTAGACTAAGTTGGAACATTTGAAACACATGCGGGTTGTGATGGAGAGACACGTTGTGTGACGACACATAGTGTTCTTTCCTCCCTCGTATGCGTGGAACACTTGAGGTGATTGGTTTATCTAATCCTATACAGGTAAGACAATATTTTTCATACGGATGAGCAAAGCAAAATGACAAGTTAGTTTTGATCAAAGTACTTGTCTAAAAAGTTTTGAAATTTGTTTAAATGCTAGAAAATTTTCTAATCGCTTCTAAAATTGGGAACTTGTATGATGGTATTGAACTTTCAAATTTTTGTTTTGAAATTTTATTTGTGCTGATCGTACATGAAACCCTAATGTGATGAAAGTTAGACTGTATGTAGTATAGAACCCGTCGTGCGGAGAGTGAGAATGAGAATTTCTCCTAATTAAGGTGTTTCTAGCTAACCATCTAAGGAAGCCATCTTTTTGGAGCAGAACATCCGACGAGAGCGGTTCATGTACTTAGATGACTAAGTCCAATAGACTGAGTCACTTTAATGCATTTTACCTGCATTTTATGTATATGTGTAATTATAGTATGAGATCTTCAGGGACGAAGATTCTTCTAATGTGGGTAGACTGTAACACCCCCATTTTTCAAGCTGACTCTAAGTGCAATATCTAGTCTTTGGGGGTAAATTTGTAAATAGCCCGTCACGGCTTTAAAGTTGGAATTTTGGAGTATTGACAATATTCGGAAGTTGTTAGAATGATTTTGAAGCACTAGAAATATTAGGAGTTATAGTGAAATTCTCTAAAATTAGGTAGAACCTCTATTTCTATTGTTACCCTAACTTTGAAGAAATTTCAATTTCCTCCCCTTTACAAGTGGCCTCTTGCATGTTAGCTTCATTAAGGGCTTGACACCTCACTCCATGGAGAGTCAAACTTCTCCTTTACTCCTTAAACCAGCCCATTTGATCAATTATGAAGTTTCTTCTTATTTTGGAGAAAACTCTCAAGAACACATAGTGTTCATCATCTTCTTCCTCTCAAATCCTTACCAATTGTTGATATCTTCCCAAAATATTGTTGTGGAAACTTTTCTGAAATCACTAGGATGAAAATCTCCTTATCATCATCTCCTAGTACTCTTTTTTCTTCAAAGAAGATAACAATTCTCAAGAATACATGCATGGTGTTCTTCAAACCTCTAAAGAACAAATCTCTCAATACTTCATCTCTTCCGGAGCTGCTATGACTGAGAGTAGCCCTCAACATGACGATCAAAAGCCTCAAAACAATTTGGTAATTGGTTGTGCGTAGAGTGAGATAATCGGGTCGAGGCGAGTCCGGGAAGTACAAGCATATCCCCCAATTCGACGATTTTTGCTCCGGCCACCATGCATGCCTAACCCCGCCTCCGCCAAACCTCCATAGCCACCGGAGCTTGCCGTTGTGCTCGTACCAAGTAGATGAATTTATTCGTGCTGCTGCATTGATTGTGAGACCCGGATTCATATGAGACGAGTGTTGTAGGAGTGCTAGCGTTGCTTTGCGCCTTTCATGGCTCACAGGTAAGTACATATGTACAACCTTTCCCTTTCAAATGTGCGCATGTGTGTGATGTTTAAAATCAATGTTTGTTATATGAAAAAGTATGAGAATGCATGTTTTCCACTCGAAGGTTGTTAAACTATATTATTCATCTCCTTTGAGAACTCTTGGAAATTACTTGTGAAATGTTGATATTCTGATTCTGGTTATGTGAAAGAGAAGAAATAAAATACCTCTAATAGACTTCGGACTATGTACAGAGTACTGTTATTAATGGGAGGCGTCAAGGGATCCTCCATTTTCTAATGGCTAAGACCATTGAAGCAATGCTTCTTATTATGCGATAGAACGTTAATGTTCACAAATCCGCCCCCGATGAGCCAAAATGTATCAAGATATTGAGGCCAAGGGGTTTATTGAGCTATTGAGTGCTACTTATACTTGTAAGGGTCACTACGGTATAGGGGTGTCGACACTTAAGGCCTTTTAGCTAATGTTATGAGCGGGGTTGACGAATGGGCTCCCTTAACGCTCGGGTGAAATAGTGTTTGATATACCCTAGAAGGAACCCTTAGTGATTATTTCGTGATCCCTCTGTCTACATCGATCCTGCTGGTGGCTCTGGACATGCCTCAACTAAACTTAACGGTTAACTGAACTTGAAAGAAAGTTGTATAGTCTATTGATGTTGTTTGTGGCTCTGGATATGCCCTAATATATGAAATGATTTGAAAAGCATATGCTAATCGTGAATAAATATTGTTATGAGTTCAAAATAACTTGTTTATTCTGGAGATTCTACTGATTTAAGAATTCCTTTAATACTCATGGTTTATTGAAATTTTAAAGTCGAAAAGTTCTCGCTACGTGATTACTTATAATTGTTCATGAATTCCCAACTCTCTTAATTATTAATGTTTCAAATCTCTTGGTTTATTTAAACTATTCTTGTGTGCCACTCATCGCTTTACATGTCGTAGTGTGTATTTACTCAGTTTTTACAGATCATTTTCTTCAAAACTGCGTCGGCTTTTGCCATTTTAAAACCGCAGGTCATCAATCAAGGTGGGGTTATGGGAACGCGGATCGAGACGAATATGTTTAGATCACTTAGTAGATCACCTAGATTATTTCACACATTGCTTTTTTAAACTTATCGTCTCAAAGATTTTTGTATTAAATAAATTGTAATATTTGTAAATATAGTTCTACTTTTGGTTATCGCTTGTCGCATTAACCTTGAGCCGAGATCCCGGGTTGTTTCAGTTGGTATCAGAGCATCGGTTCTCCGGTTAAAGCACTGATCGATTTCCATTAGTAGAGCATAAGAAAGATAAAAGGGTAAAAGACAAAAACCACCCCTCGAGTATGGGGTATATACAAAAAAACCCCTCGTGTTCGGGGATATACGAAGACCACCCCTGTCACTAACGGCACACTAACAGTAGGGTAAGAAGACATATTTACCCTCGTTTTGGCAAAAAATACCACTCTATAAATACATGTTTTTTCATCTTCTCCCCCACTTTAACCTAACTGCCTCCCCCTTTCTCCTTCCTCATCTCTCTCTCTATGCCTCCACCACCATCAACGCCCTCCCACCCATCCCCCTCTCCCTCTCTGCCTCCACCACCATCGACGGATCGATTACCACCGCTACCAAATCGTACGGCGATGGCGATGGAGGTTGAATCGGACGGCGATGGCGATGGCGATGGAGGTCGAATCGGACGGCGATGGCGGCGACCTCCATTAGTAGAGCATAAGAAAGATAAAATGTTTTCAAAACTTAAAATTAACTAGGATAACTCAATTGCGAAATAGAATAAGTAATCAAGCCGTCGGGGAGTTTGGGTACTTAAGTATTCTTGAACTCGATTTGTACCTTACTTGTTAAGTGACTGTTAACTGCTTATTGAGATGTGATCTATGCGAAAACGACTTGCTTATTTATATGTTTGTTATCCTATGAGCATGTTTGCTTACTATATAGAAAAGATTTGTCATTGTCGTGTGATGCGTATGCACGTTCCCGTAATCGGTTATGTTATTTTGTCAACGAGAGAGTCACGACGCTTTGACTTAGAAGACCATGAGACCATTCTTTTCCTACCTATGAGCGCGATTTTTAAGATAGTACTTTATTTTATTTTGAGTTAATTTTACATGGTCGTTCCCTAATTGGAAGTTTTGACAAAAAAAAGGTATTCTGAAAAAAAATGAAAAAAACATGATTGGGTGCGGAGATACCAAATGCCAAGTGATATGAACCACTTTGTTTAGCATTCCGATGGCGTGACTCTTAGTCCGACGGTACTATGAGTTGTACCCGCTGTGTAGACTAAGTTGGAACATTTGAAACACATGCGAGTTGTGATGGAGAGACACGTTGTGTGACGACACATAGTGTTCTTTCCTCCCTCGTATGCGTGGAACACTTGAGGTGATTGGTTTATCTAATCCTATGCAGGTAAGACAATATTTTTCATACGGAGGAGCAAAGCAAAATGACAAGTTAGTTTTGATCAAAGTACTTGTCTAAAATGTTTTGAAATTTGTTTAAATGCTAGAAAATTTTCTAATCGCTTCTAAAATTGGGAACTTGTATGATGGTATTGAACTTTCAAATTTTTGTTTTGAAATTTTACTTGTGCTGATCGTACATGAAACCCTAATGTGATGAAAGTTAGGCTGTATGTAGTATAGAACACGTCGTGCGGAGAGTGAGAATGAGAATTTCTCCTAATTAAGGTGTTTCTAGCTAACCATCTAAGGAAGCCATCTTTTTGGAGCAGAACGTCCGACGAGAGCGGTTCATGTACTTAGATGACTAAGTCAAATAGACTGAGTCACTGTAATGCATTTTACCTGCATTTTATGTATATGGGTAACTATAGTATGAGATCTTCAGGGACGAAGATTCTTCTAAGGTGGGTAGACTGTAACACCCCCATTTTTCGAGCCGACTCTAAGTGCAGTATCTAGTCTTTGGGGGTAAATTTGTAAATAGCCCGTCACGGCTTTAAAGTATGAATTTTGGAGTATTGACAATATTCGGAAGTTGTTAGAATGATTTTGAAGCACTAGAAATATTTGGAGTTATAGTGCAATTCTCTAAAATTAGGTAGAACCTCTATTTCTATTCTTACCCTAGTTTTGAAGAAATTTCAATTTCCTCCCCTTTACAAGTGGCCTCTTGCATGTTAGCTTCATTAAGGGCTTGACACCTCACTCCATGGAGAGTCAAACTTCTCCTTTACTCCTTAAACCAGCCCATTTGATCAATTATGAAGTTTCTTCTTATTTTGGAGAAAACTCTCAAGAACACATAGTGTTCATCATCTTCTTCCTCTCAAATCCCTACCAATTGTTGATATCTTCCCAAAATATTGTTGTGGAAACTTTTCTGAAATCACTAGGATAAAAATCTCCTTATCATCATCTCCTAGTACTATTTTTTCTTCAAAGAAGATAACAATTCTCAAGAATACATGCATGGTGTTCTTCAACCCTCAAAAGAAAAGCTCTCTCAATACTTCATCTCTTCCGGAGCTGCTATGACTGAGAGTAGCCCTCAACACGAGGATCAAAAGCCCCAAAACAATTTGGGAATTGGTTGTGCGTAGAGTGAGATAATCGGGTCGAGGCGAGTCCGGGAAGTACAAGCATATCCCCTAATTCGACGATTTTTGCTCCGTCCACCATGCATGCCGAACCACGCCGCCGCCAAACCTCCATAGCCACCGGAGCTTGCCGTTCTGCTCGTACCAAGTAGATGCATTTATTCGTGCTGCTGCATTGACTGTGAGACCCGGATTCATATGAGACGAGTGTTGTAGGAGTGCTAGCGTTGCTTTGCGCCTTTCATTGGTCACAGGTAAGTACATATGTACAACCTTTCCCTTTCAAATGTGCGCATGTGTGTGATGTTTAAAATCAATGTTTGTTATATGAAAAAGTATGAGAATGCATGTTTTCCACTCGAAGGTTGTTAAACTATTTTATTCATCTCCTTTGAGAACTCTCGGAAATTACTTGTGAAATGTTTATATTCTGATTCTGGTTATGTGAAAGAGAAGAAATAAAATACCTCTAATAGACTTCGGACGATGTACAGAGTACTGTTATTAATGGGAGGCGTCAAGGGATCCTCCATTTTCTAATGGCTAAGACCATTGAAGCAATGCTTCTTATTATTGGATAGAATGTTAATGTTCACAAATCCGCCCCCGATAATCCAAAATGTATCAAGATATTGAGGCCAAGGGGTTTATAGAGCTGTAGAGTGCTACTTATACTTGTAAGGGTCACTACGGTATAGGGGTGTCGACACTTAAGGCCTTTTAGCTAATGTTATGAGCGGGGTTGACGAATGGGCTCCCTTAACGCTCGGTTGAAATAGGGTTTGATATACCCTAGAAGGAACCCTTAGTGATTATTTCGTGATCCCTCTGTCTACATCGATCCTGCTGGCGGCTCTAGACATGGCTTAGCTAAACTTAACGGTTAACTGAACTTGAAAGAAAGTTGTATACTCTATTGATGTTGTTTGTGGCTCTGGATATGCCCTAATATATGAAATGATTTGAAAAGCATATGCCAATCGTGAATAAATATCGTTATGAGTTCAAAATAACTTGTTTATTCTAGAGATTCTACTGATTTAAGAATTCTTTTAATACTCCTGGTTTAATGAAGTTTTAAAGTCGAATAGTTCTCGCTACGTGATTACTTATAATTGTTCATGAATTCCCAACTCTCTTAATTATTAATGTTTCAAATCTCTTGGTTTATTTAAACTATTCTTGCGTGCCACTCATCGCGTTACATGTCGTAGTGTGTATTTACTCAGTTTTTACTGATCATTTTCTTCAAAACTGCGTCGGCTTTTGCCATTTTTAAACCGCAGGTCATCAATCAAGGTGGGGTTATGGGAATGCGGATCGAGACGAAGATGTTTAGATCACTTAGTAGATCACCAAGATTATTTCACACATTGCTTTTGTAAACTTATCGTCTCAAATATTTTTGTATTAAATAAATTGTAATATTTGTAAATATAGTTCTACTTTTGGTTATCGATTGTCGCATTAACCTTGAGCCGAGATCCCGGGTTGTTTCAGTTGGTATCAGAGATCGGTTCTCCGGTTAAAGCACTGATCGATTTCCATTAGTAGAGCATAAGAAAGATAACATGTTTTCAAAACTTAAAATTTACTAGGATAACTCAATTGCGAAATAAAATAAGTAATCAAGCCGTCGGGGAGTTTGGGTACTTAAGTATTCTTGAACTCGATTTGTACCTTACTTGTTTAGTGACTGTTAACTGCTTATTGAGATGTGAGCTATGCGAAAACGACTTGCTTATTTATATGTTTGTTATCCTATGAGCATGTTTGCTTACTATATAGAAAAGATTTGTCATTGTCGTGTGATGCGTATGCACGTTCCCTTAATCGGTTATGTTATTTTGTCAACGAGAGAGTCACGACGCTTTGACTTAGAAGACCATGAGACCATTCTTTTCCTACCTATGAGCGCGATTTTTAAGATAGTACTTTATTTTATTTTGAGTTAATTTGACATGGTCGTTCCCTAATTGGAAGTTTTGACAAAAAAAAAAGTATTCTTAAAAATAATGAAAAAAACATGATTGGGTGCGGAGATACCGAATGCCAAGTGATATGAACCACTTTGTTTAGCAGTCCGATGGCGTGACTCTTAGTAAGACGGTACTATGAGTTGTACCCGCTGTGTAGACTAAGTTGGAACATTTGAAACACATGCGAGTTGTGATGGAGAGACACGTTGTGTGACGACACATAGTGTTCTTTCCTCCCTCGTATGCGTGGAACACTTGAGGTGATTGGTTTATCTAATCCTATACAGGTAAGACAATATTTTTCATACGGATGAGCAAAGCAAAATGACAAGTTAGTTTTGATCAAAGTACTTGTCTAAAAAGTTTTGAAATTTGTTTAAATGCTAGAAAATTTTCTAATCACTTCAAAATTGGGAACTTGTATGATGGTATTGAACTTTCAAATTTTTGTTTTGAAATTTTACTTGTGCTGATCGTACATGAAACCATAATGTGATGAAAGTTAGGCTGTATGTAATATAGAACCCGTCGTGCGGAGAGTGAGAATGAATTTCTCCTAATTAAGGTGTTTCTAGCTAACCATCTAAGGAAGCCATCTTTTTGGAGCAGAACGTCCGACGAGAGCGGTTCATGTACTTAGATGACTAAGTCAAATAGACTGAGTTACTGTAATGCATTTTACCTGCATTTTATGTATATGGGTAATTATAGTATGAGATCTTCAGGGACGAAGATTCTTCTAAGGTGGGTAGACTGTAACACCCCTATTTTTCAAGCTGACTCTAAGTGCAATATCTAGTCTTTGGGGGTAAATTTGTAAATAGCCCGTCACGGCTTTAAAGTCGGAATTTTGGAGTATTGACAATATTCGGAAGTTGTTAGAATGATTTTGAAGCACTAGATATATTTGGAGTTATAGTGCAATTCTCTAAAATTAGGTAGAACCTCTATTTCTATTCTTACACTAACTTTGAAGAAATTTCAATTTCCTCCTCTTTACAAGTGGCCTCTTGCATGTTAGCTTCATTAAGGGCTTGACACCTCACTCCATGGAGAGTCAAACTTCTCCTTTACTCCTTAAACCAGCCCATTTGATCAATTATGAAGTTTCTTCTTATTTTGGAGAGAACTCTCAAGAACACATAGTGTTCATCATCTTCTTCCTCTCAAATCCCTACCAATTGTTGATATCTTCCCAAAATATTGTTGTGGAAACTTTTCTGAAATCACTAGGATGAAAATCTCCTTATCATCATCTCCTAGTACTCTTTTTTCTTCAAAGAAGATAACAATTCTCAAGAATACATGCATGGTGTTCTTCAACCCTCTAAAGAACAACTCTCTCAATACTTCATGCTGCTATGACTGAGAGTAACCCTCAACACGAGGATCAAAAGCCCCAAAACAATTTGGGAATTGGTTGTGCGTAGAGTGAGATAATCGGGTCGAGGCGAGTCCGGAAGTACAAGCATATCCCCCAATTCGACGATTTTTTCTCCGGCCACCATGCATGCCGAACCCCGCCGCCAACAAACCTCCATAGCCACCGGAGCTTGCCGTTGTGCTCGTACCAAGTAGATGCATTTATTCGTGCTGCTGCATTGACTGTGAGACCCGGATTCATATGAGACGAGTGTTGTAGGAGTGCTAGCATTACTTTGCGCCTTTCATGGCTCACAGGTAAGTACATATGTACAGCCTTTCCCTTTTAAATGTGCGCATGTGTGTGATGTTTAAAATCAATGTTTGTTATATGAAAAAGTATGAGAATGCATGTTTTCCACTCGAAGGTTGTTAAACTATTTTATTCATCTCCTTTGAGAACTCTCGGAAATTACTTGTGAAATGTTGATATTCTGATTCTGGTTATGTGAAAGAGAAGAAATAAAATACCTCTAATAGACTTCGGACGATGTACAGAGTACTGTTATTAATGGGAGGCGTCAAGGGATCCTCCATTTTCTAATGGCTAAGACCATTGAAGCAATGCTTCTTATTATTGGATAGAACGTTAATGTTCACAAATCCGCCCCCGATGAGCCAAAATGTATCAAGATATTGAGGCCAAGGGGTTTATAGAGCTATAGAGTGCTACTTATACTTGTAAGGGTCACTACGGTATAGGGGTGTCGACACTTAAGGCCTTTTAGCTAATGTTATGAGCGGGGTTGACGAATGGGATCCCTTAACGCTCGGGTGAAATAGGGTTTGATATACCCTAGAGGGAACCCTTAGTGATTATTTCGTGATCCCTCTGTCTACATCGATCCTGCTGGTGGCTCTGGACATGCCTCAGCTAAACTTAACGGTTAACTGAACTTGAAAGAAAGTTGTATACTCTATTGATGTTGTTTGTGGCTCTGGATATGCCCTAATATATGAAATGATTTGAAAAGCATATGCTAATCGTGAATAAATATCGTTATGAGTTCAAAATAACTTGTTTATTCTGGAGATTCTACTGATTTAAGAATTCGTTTAATACTCCTAGTTTATTGAAGTTTTAAAGTCGAAAAGTTCTCGCTACGTGATTACTTATAATTGTTCATGAATTCCCAACTCTCTTAATTATTAATGTTTCAAATCTCTTGGTTTATTTAAACTATTCTTGCGTGCCACTGTCGCTTTACATGTCGTAGTGTGTATTTACTCAGTTTTTACAGATCATTTTCTTCAAAACTGCGTCGGCTTTTGCCATTTTTAAACCGCAGGTCATCAATCAAGGTGGGGTTATGGGAACGCGGATCGAGACGAAGATGTTTAGATCACTTAGTAGATCACCTAGATTATTTCACACATTGCTTTTGTAAACTTATCGTCTCAAAGATTTTTGTATTAAATAAATTGTAATATTTGTAAATATAGTTCTACTTTTGGTTACCGATTGTCGCATTAACCTTGAGCCGAGATCCCGGGTTGTTTCAGCCTGTTAAGACTAATTTGTATACTTACAACACATGGTGACTTTTGAGAAGAAGCATGAGGGAAAAAATAAGAAGGAGGGTAAAGAGGATAAAGAAGAAGAACCTTCAGAGAAGAAGCAGAAGATGGATGACGACGGGGTTCACTCTTTGCTGGAGGTGGTTCGCGATGTCAGCTCTGACATTGAGGTAATTAAATTATTTTTTTTAACTTTACACCTAAGGTATCTGTTTACAATTTTCACATCTCTAATTACTTTTCTGATTTGTTAGGTGGCACATAACCCAAGGAGAAACTTAGATGGGGCTGTCCGGGAAAAGGACCTTTGGATCATTAGAGGGTATAATATGATATCGCGGCGTAAGAAATAAAAGAATCCTGAGGAATTGACCTATCTCCCAGAGATGCCTTCCCTGGAACAATGCTGGCTCCACAAATTTATGACCCACAAATATGAGCCTCAGTACGACGACAAAAGTGACTATCCCAGAGTTCCACTAAGTTTGCGAGAGTAAGTGTATACATTTAAATTTTCTAAATAATTTGTATAAGACACACAAATTTGTTTGTATTTATGGTTTGATTTGTTATTAAATCTGCAGTGAGTTGGTTGTTGACATGGGTGGCTATCAAAAGCTGACGAGGTATTCCGCTTGGCACCTTAGAGATGAAAAGTGGTTTGACAGTGAAGTAAGTACTTATTTTTGTTGATTTAACGGAGTTTCTTAAGACATATATAATCCTCTCCCATCATCATAACACTATTCTGTTCACTTTTTAAACAATTAGGTGATTGATGCATACTTGCAATTCCTTCATCTCAAAGAAAGCAGCCGCGAATTTGATGGAATCTAGCGGATATGGTACCTCGGCATAGTTTATGCCGTAAGTTCATTCCCTTGTCATTTGGTAATATCACTCAATTTAAAATTCATCATTCATCTACAAAATGGCATCATTAATTGTAATTCTTGTTCAGCCCACAGAGGGTCTTAAATTTTTCAAAGTGTTCGATCAGTTTGGAGGAACGTGGAGCGAGATGGGATACGTAAGTTTTACGATTTCTATCAACACAAGTTGCTTTATACTTTCTATTTTGTTGAACTTATATTATTTTGAATTTTTAATGAAACAGATTGGCCTGCCGATGAATGTCCATCGGACCCACTGGTTCATGATGGTCATTTCCTTCGTCGACAAAGAAATATTCATCTTGGACTCGCAGTCTGGATGTGGGTATGATGAGAGGAATGTAGCTAGAAAAGTTAATCAAATGCACGAGGTGCTATCCTCCTACCCAGAGTACCATGATGACATTAGAAAGTGGGTTGTGTGGTACATGAACGACGACGTTCCCCAACAACCGAACGGGTAATAATTTAATTCATTTAATGTAATTACTAATGTGTTAAAAGTACTATCTTACATATTGAAACTGTATTCTGGTTTAATCTATCAGGTATGATTGTGGCCTCCATGTCTATTTTTTCATGACCCACTTGAGGGATTTGATTCCAACTACAAAGAAGAATTTCGATGTCCAAGTGGAGCATCTCAGAATCTGGGTTGCTAATGGCTAGATCAGACTACAACCAACACTTTTCCCAGTTTTTTAAGGAGTTGATAAAATTCAAGTCTGTTCAAGAGAATGTCTATGAGTTCCAGAACATGTACCAGAAATGTGATACTCTTCTAAGGTTTCATTGAAGTCCGGGAAGTCGCCGAGGAAGTCCGCGGGGAAGAAGGGAAAAAAGTGAAATCGTGTTATGTTGTTGGGGGGTTTTGTAACATGAAAAATATTTATGTTAGTAAATGTTGTGGGTTGTTTGGGAGAATGTATGTTATGAACAATGTTTCCCAATGTTGATGAGACAATGTTTTTTTGCTTATTATTTGATGGCTTGTGTTGTTTTCTGAAAAATTGCTTCTGCTTTTTTTGTGAACACAAACTGTACAGTTAAATTTATTTAAGGTGCATTTGGTGTTGGCCAACTACCCTCACCTACCAAAACTTAATTAATAAATACAGTACTAGGTTATTACTTATACATTCTAAATAGTTGAGGTCTCTATGTTAACTGTAGATACCCGCATTTATATCAACCAACCTACCCACTGCCCGCTTTTAATACTATCTCCAACCACTCTCAACTAACTCTTTATTTCTCTATTCACTCTCAGATCTCATCAGTTCTCCTTCTCTTTCACCCTTATCTTCTTTCTCTCTAACAAATGTCTCAACCTAGTGTAAGCTCTTCACCCTCACCAAGCAACCCACCTTCATATTCAAGGCCTGGACAGTGCTACTGTGGCCGTTACCCGGTAAGTCGTACCGCACTTACGCGCGAAAATGATGGACGCGTTTTTTGGACTTGTGCCAAGCCTAGAGGTCAACATTGCAACTATTTCTACTGGGAAGATGAATTTTCCCGTCCGTGCTGTGCTCCAGATCTCCAAAAACTTCAGGAGGAGGTAACAACGTTGAGTAGGAGACTCGTAGGGGCCGAGAATGCTTCCCAAGCCCACTCTTTTCATGTGAAACTGCTGTAGGTTGTGATTTTTGTCATTTCCATTGTTTTAATTTCAAAGTAAGATAGTTTTCCCCCTATCTGCTGTGTTCATTTAAGTATGAGACTCGAAGGGGCCAAAAATGCTTCAAAAGCCCACTATTTTCATGTGAAACTTTTGTATGTTGTGATTTTTGTCATTTTCAACATTTTAATTTCAAAGTACCATAGTTTCTCCTATATTTAGTTCTAATTCTTCTGTGATTAGTTAAATATTCAAGTTTTGTTAACAATGATATCTCAGTTTTTATCATAAATGAAATGGTTAATATCATAATTATTAAACCCACTAACTAAAGCTTAACCAATGTTATCACCGTATTATCTTATTGAGCTTAGTTCATTCTAAAGTGTTAACAATACTATCTAGGTTAAAAAGGAATCTTTCTGGAACCACATTTTTTGTCCGGTAGCTAGCATCTGGGACCACCTTTTCGTCCGGTAGCTGGCATTTTCGTAATAACCGGCTAGTACCGGCTTAGCCGGTTACCAAAGGGACGCACCAAAGTTTTGGCCCAAGATTTAACATGGCGGCAGTCACAGATTCTCTAGACTTGGTAAAGCAGGCAGATGCATCGCATGATTACATTGAGCGCGAGGGGCTGGATGAATTCAAGTTGATAGAGAATGCCATAGCGGTGGCTGCTTGGTACCGACCAGGTGAATTTTTAGAGCAGAAGGCACGCTTGACAGAGTTTCTTTATGCTAAGATCCAGCCCTTGCCACCATGCAAGGAAGAGAAAACTACTAGTACTACTACTACTACTATCCCTAATCTGCCGCTAAGGAGCCGCTGTCAAGAACAAGCAGCAAGGTTACTAATGTCTTTAGCAACCACTCAACAGAAGCTGATCAGAAGAAGCCGATTATCATCGATATAAACAGTATTAGTACCCAAGTTTCATCATCATTATCACCTCCTCCTCCTGTGCGGCTGCCCAAGGCCACTAACAACGTACCATCATCACCATCAAGACGTCATGGCAAGGGCTTCTTCCGTAGCCCAGATGGTAAACATTCTACAGCCGATTACAAAACAGCAACAACAAAACTGGTGGTAGATCAAGAAGCTCATAAAAGGATTGCTCAAGATGATGACGACGATATTGAAACTCCAACTAGATCAGCATGGTTACTGGGTCTGGAAGAAGAACTAACAGCTCTAATTGAAACTCCTACAACTGATCTAGCATGCTAAGATCCGTACTGGGTCTAGAAGAAGAACCACCAGCTCCAATCGATGATGATCACGTGAAACTACTCCAGAAGAAACCCACAATAGGAGCAGCAGCAGAAGCAACAAGTACTACTACTACTAGTACGTGGAAAGCATCAAAAGCGCAGCAGTAGTGGCTCGTCTTGATGGGGACAGGAGAAAAATGATGGCCTTGAAGAGAAAACTTCAGCAGCTATGCAAAGGGAGATTACAACAAGGCCAACATGGTATTTCTACTCATCACCAGAAAAAACTAGTGGAGGCTACTACTCGACTGCTCAAGAAAGCCACCACATCAACAAAACCAAATAGTACTGGGAGAAACCACCTGCAGGTGGTAGCCAAAGACATTGAAAAGCTTGACGACGATGAAGTACTGATGGAGATGAAACTAGCTGCCTCCAAGAGGAAACTCCATCAAGCTGGATACACACAGTCGTCTCTGAACGATCGAAAGAGGATAAAGACACAATACTCAAAGGATCTTCGGTATCTGGTATTCAAGAAGAAGGATCTTCCTGATGAACAACATTTTATGGTCAACAGTCACACAAGAAAGCTGCACATGTTGATGATCTTAAACTAATTAAGATGGCTGGTGATGATTCCTATTTGATTATTATTCGATCATGTAATTGTATGCAGAACAATTCATAACTACGTTTGTGTCTTGATCCTTCGTCTGTGGGGGTACGTAGGCAGCCTCGTATCCTGAGGTTCAGCCACTGTATCTCAAAGCAAAACTGTTTCTCTGACATCTTCTTTGTCATTAATACTTTCTGCATCATTACTGTGAACATTGATCGCAGCGCTATGGTAGGCTTCCAAATGGATGGTTAACATATGCTTTCCTCTGAGTCTTGTAGTTTCCAAGAAAAGACATTCATGTACTACCTCTGTTTCTTCTCTTTCAACTTTGGTTGACTTTTTTACCTGTAATTGGGTCACTTTGACTCGAAGATTTGGATATTAAAACAATATAATTTTTTGGTAATTTTTTCATAGAATTGTGGAGTAAACTCTAATCTACAAGATCATGCCAAAATTACAAAGTTTGTGTATCGTTTTACTAGCCAAATCACCGGATCAAAGTGACCTAGTGAATAGTATCAAAAAGTGAAGTAAGCTGAAAGAGAAGAAACAGAGATAGTACCCAACAAGCAACAAATTGAATTCATCACCACTGAGTTCCATTTTTCATGAACTAGTACATTTCCCCTGGCCCTACACTATCAATCGTTGGTCTCAGATAGATCTAACAACTACAATGTTGCCACAATTAGAGACGTGAACAGTAAAACATGGAGCTCCCTTAGTATATAGTATATAAATAGGAAAGGTAGATGGTAATCTTGTCGTACTGCACCGCAATAACGCTGATATTGATTCTATAATACTTTGGACCCTGATAACATTGACGTGCCTAGATATGACATCTGCGGAACTTGGTCAGGTTAGGTGTTAGGTGTACTTTGTGTTATTTAAACGAGTGGTGTTTCGCAATATGACCGGTTCATTTAGGTCTAACTCGTTTGAAAATTTGATTAAGTAGTAGATATGCTAAATCACGCTATTCTCCAACCAGAATGGATGCATGCTATATATGTAGCGTTCAAGAACTGATTCATATGATGTGTATAATGTGTATGTGGGACAATGTCCGAGTGCGTCAGTTTTACTCTTTGTATAGTCTCTAAATAGGCGCCCATGTATATTGTTTCAATAAAGTTGATTATACACAATTATTCACCCGCAATCATTTCCGCGTCGCAGATTCTAACATGGTATCAGAGCCTAAACGGTTATATTTTTTTTGATCAGTTCGTGACTGGTCCGTTGTTTACCGTTCATTTTTTTCAACTCGTTCCTCATCCACGTGAAAGACAAGCGGACTGTCATCGATTCGACCGTCATAAGATTGTCGATCGACCTCAGCAACCTCACCATACTACTCGGAATTGAATTCCGAACAGAACCGTGAAAGTTTCATGACGATCGGACACTCAACGCGCCCGCACGCGCCACTACTTTCCGACGCTGCACCGTCCGCCGCGATCCAAGCGCCACACGTCCTTGGCTTCGGCTCTGCGCGTACGGCTCGTCCTCGGCTCACCTCCACTCCCAGCTTCCGCGTCCGGCTCGCCTCTAGCCGCGGCTTCTGTTCGGCTTGCTTTTCAGTCGTGCCTCAATTTGGCTTCTGTGCGGCTTGTTTTCTAGCCGTCGGATTCCGCGTGGATCAACTTAGCCAGAAGCTTCCTCGCGGCTTGTACCGGCTCCGTTCCTGCCGCTGCTCCGTTTCAGAGGGCAAGCTTGGAGTTGTCGTTTCATCATTTTTGCTCCAGTTTTTGAACCAGGTTGTACCGGTTGCCAAGGTTTTTCCACCTTCTGAATTTGATTACGGGGTCTGTTTTGCCAAATTATCTCAATTTGGTACGTCCGCTTGGTTACTTGGGCTACTTTTTCGACTTTTATTTGGATTTCGTGTGTTATTGAGATATAGTTGTGGGTCCAGCTCTCGTTTTTTTCAACCATGGCTCGTTCTCGTAGTCTCTTTTGTGATACCACCATATGCTCATATGGTCATGCTCCTGGACATAGACTAATTCATTGTCATGTTCGCATGTGTAGACATTATGGACAGAACAGTCGGGCCATTAATTATCCGATTGTCCTGAGCACCCTGATCTTTAGTCAGAACGAGTGATTCATCACCTCTGTTCGTTTTATCAGATGATCAGATCATTGGCTTTCTTCAGCGTATAGCTGACATCGTTCGTGAGCGGACTACATCTTCCTCCCTCTTCGCTATCTCAGGTAACGTTACTTGGTATTTTGATTCAAGGTGTTGTAATCATATGACTTTTGATTCTACACTCTTTAAAGAGCATCATGAGAATCTTCTACACCGAGTATTTATACTGCTGACGGTACAACTTTGGGTGTTACTCAGACTGGTCAAATTTCACAAGATAATCTATCTACTTCATATACATTCTTGGTCCCTAATCTCCATCTCAGTTTGCTATCCGTTGGACAGATGTGTGAATTAGGTTTGGAAGTGAAATTTTCTTCTAGTGGATGTCGTGTGCAGGATCCTCAAACAGGAAAGACGGTTGGTGTTGGTAGTAAAGTTGGACGACTATTCCAACACACAAGCCTTACTCTCCCATTGAGTTCTTCAGTTGCTGCTGAAAGGGGAGTATGCAGATGAATATGCAGCACAGATACTCTAGAAGGGGAGGGGGTTGAATAGAGTATGCAAACTTTTTGCAAAACTAGAGGAGGAAAATAGTTTTAGTTTTAGTGCAAAGGAGTTCAAGGCCTTGAACACAAATTCAAGCCTTGGAATAAAATACAGTTTGCAATAAAACAGACAAGTCTTTTTCAAGACCTTGAAAGAGTTTCAAAACCTTGAAAAACAGAAAAGTTTAGGTGCTGTAAAAACTATGAATGTGAATGAACTGTAAATGCAAGAGACAAAGGATTTATAGAGTTCAGTCCACTTTGACCTACGTCTCTACCTCAGGGATCTTCTCCCTGCAGGATTTTCAACTCAATTCTTATTAATCAATAGCTAAGCCCTAGATCTCAAGCGCAGAGAATTGCCTTACTCTGTGTACAGCTTGTGGTTCTTCCTAACCTATCTAGTACCTGCTCTAGCTAACTGATTAACTAAGAATTCTCTATTGTTCACTTTGAACAATCCTTGATAATGATGTATAGAAGTATTACAGAAATGATCTACCAATAAATTACAATACAGAAGAACACTGGAGTAGAAAACTGAAGTGAAGAATGCAGTGAACTTCTGTGTGTTTGATTGTGAGAGTGATCAACTTCTTTGATGCTTGTCAATCCAGAATTGTGTCTCTCTTTTTGCCTGTTGAGTGTTGTCTTTTTATACTTCAAATTGGGCTCTATTTATACAGTTTGAAATTCTGCAAATCTTCCCAGATTTTCAGCAACAACTTCCTGTATCTTAGGCAACAGCTTTGACTCTCTTCAACAGCCTTCTCCAACGGATAGTTGAACACAATATTCAAAGATTTTGCTGTGATATTGTCTTTAAACAAATTGAGAAGCTGTTAGGAAGATCTGATTGATCACAGGATCCTCTTCACTAAGTAGTTTCCTTCCTGCAAAAGTCATATAAGGAAACAGATCCTGCAAATATAGGAAGTGAAATTTCCCTGCAAAATTAAGTCAAAATAATGGATTAAAACATGTTAGATATATCAAAAAAATTTGTCTTTCATCATCAAATAATAACACATTAAGTATAGGGGTGAGAGTGATGGTATTAAATAAAAAAGAGTTTAGAAAAACTCCCCCTCAGAACATGTATGCAGGTCAGACAGTTTCAAGGCTTTGAATCCTGGTTCAAGGTCTTTCAAGCCTATGAAACCTGATTCAAGGATTTGAAAACATGTCCAAGGCCTTGAAAAACCTAAGTATTTCAAGTCCATGAAACATGTGACCTTACAATCTCCCTCTTGATGAAAGACAAACCTTAACTGTTTTGATTCTAAGTATCTTCAAAAAGTAAATTCACATAATAACACAGTTAATTCCAAAAGATCAAACTTATTAATGAACAAAAGCAACAACTGCAAGTAAGTTGCAGAAAATCCTACTGACCAAAAATAGGTCATCTAAACAAAAATAAAATCAAAACAATGAAAATCCTACTGACCAAAAGATAGGTCATCTAAAAAGAAATAAAATTAAAACAACCTAAGATTTTTCTCCCCCTTTTTGACTTTCATCAAAAGAATAAGAAGATGTTGGATGAGTGTCTGGAAAATTTTGAAAATAAAAACTTAAAAAGAAAAAGTGGGGAAGAAAGAATGGGCATGATTAAGGGGTTGGGTCTTCATCTCCATCCTGATCTCCCTCTTCTTCCTCACTCTCTTCATCAGTGGTTTGTACTTCTTGTGAAATCACATCTAGTTCTTCAATGAAAGAACTGATCTTTTCTATAACACTGTTGAACAAGAAGGTGAGTCCTTCCAAAGCTTTTCTTCCATGCTTTAGTTTCTTCTTCACAACCATCCTTTTCTGTTGTGCAGAGGATATTTTGTAATCCTTCTTTCCTGTTTTTGATGCAGCTACAGACTGGGACAGATCCTTCTCATGTCTCCCCTTGTTGGACACAGAGTACACTCCATAGGATCCTGAAGTAGTGTCTGAGTCTGAGTCTGGAATGAGGATTTGTTTTCCTTTTCCTTTGACCCTTGTATATGTCTTTTTCTTTTCTCTCCTAGGGCTTCCAATATGGATTCCCTTCTGCTTTTCTTGTGACGATACTGCAGTCTATTTCTTCTTTCCAGTTGCTGGAATCTGATCCTTTTTCACCATCTTCTTGGGTGGTGAAGACTCATGTTCTTCATCAGTAAAGCTCTTTGACTCTGAGTCTTAGAACCTTTTCTTCAGCAATCTTTCTCTTCTTCTCAGACCTAGGGTTTGGGAGAAGAATAGAGACATGTGGATTTGATACGGAGAGAAGGAGAGGAGAAGGGATAAATACTCAGAGAATTTGTATTTGAAAAGGAAACTGCAATATTTTTATGATCTTAAAAGATCTGTAATGATCAACAAGGATTCAAATCTTTGAAGCCGTTGGAAATAAATAATTTAATACTATATTTGGCTGAAAATTAATTTTGAAAAAGGTAGGGGAAATATTGAGCAAATATCTACAGAGATAGCACCCAATACTGAAAGATCCATGATTTATTCACTAAACAGATATCAGACTTATTTTCAAGGCTTTGAAAATAGTTTCAAGGTCTTGAAACGCTGTTAAGATGAAACACATAAGACCAAAGCTTTGAATACCTTTTAAAGGCTTTAAAAATCAGTTCAAACCTTTGAAGCGCATAAAAACTTATGAAAATCAGTTCAAACCTTTGAAGCGCATAAAAACTTACCTTGCTTACCTGATGCTCCCCCTAAACCAATGCATCCTTATTTAGCATGCCTAATTACAGCCTTAGAGCTGAGAATCTTTCATCTGGCAATGGTTTAGTGAAGATATCTGCAAGTTGCATGTTAGTAGAGACAAATTCAAGAACAATATCAACTTTCTCAGCATGATCAACGATGAAATGATGTCTAACATCAATATGCTTGGTTCTTGAATGTTTTACTGGATTCTTTGTGATCTATATTGCACTAGTGTTCTCACATTTGATGGGAATACTTCTGAAATCAAATCCAATATCCCTCAACTGTTGAGCAATCCACAAAACTTGTGAACAACATGCCATTGCATATATATATTCAGCTTCTGCCCAATAATGTTTTGGAAACTTATTTTCTAGAAGCATTGTCCTTGACATGTCTTCAAGAGTTCCGTTCTTTCTTTCAACAACTCCATTCTGTTGAGGAGTTATAGGAGCAGAGAAATTGTGAGAAATATCATTCTTAGCACTGAACAAGTCAAATTATGATTGATCAAATTCTCTAACGTGATCAATTCTTATAGAAGCTATGGGTAGCCTTTTCAAGTTTTGAAGTTCTCTGCAAACCTTTGAAAATTCAGAGAGGGCTTCAGATTTTTCTTTCAGAAACATAACCCAAGTATATCTAGAATAATCATCTACAATGACTAGCATATACCTCTTACCTTTTGGAGTTGGTGCCCTCATAGGACCACACAAATCCATGTGAAGTAGTTCAATGGGTCTAGAGGTACTTACAAACTTCTTTGGTATGAATGAGCTTCTAGTCTGCTTACCCTGAGCACAAGCTTTGCATACATCATCCTCTTTGAAAGTCCTTGGAGATCAATTTGTTCAAGGTATGCAAGCTAATGTGACCAAGCTTTCTGTGCCAGTCCCTTCAATCCTCTTTCAAGGCCTTGAGGCACTTTAAGCTTTTACCTGCAACTTTGTTAGTCTGAAAAGTATAAACATTGTTTGATCTAGAGGCTATGAGAATGCAATTTCCTGATTTCTCATTTTTCACCACACACTTCTCTCAACGATAACCATGTTTTCATTATCACAAAGCTGAGATACACTAAGCAAGTTAAATTCCAAACCATCAACTAGATACACTTCAGAAATAAAATTTTCAGAATCTGTACCAACTTTACCAATACCAAGAATGTTGCATTTGCCTTTGTCACCAAGAGTAATTGAACCTCCTGATTGCTCTTTCAATTATGAGAATAGGGATCTCTTCCACTCATGTGTCTTGAGCAACCACTGTCCATAAACCACTTATGTTCTTTGATATTGGTGACAACCTGCAAACACCAATCACTGCCTTACTGAGCTGTTAGACCAAGTGTTGAATTTGGACTCATACTCAGGATCAACCATGTTAGGTGGCCTGACCCCTTTCGGAACCCAGATCTGTCTGACTTATCCTTTAAGTTGAAATGGAAATGCGTTCCTCATTATATGAGGGTCTCTTCTTCTGAAAGAGACAAGCCATCTTCATATGACTAATCTTGTTGTAAAAATGGCACTTAGGAGAAGTTGTTGGAATTGTGCCCTAGAGTCAATCAATTCGTTGTGACATTTAATGGACTTACTATTCATTATGTTATCAATATGGAGATATGCTAACATAAATGAAGTCCTTAGAATATAAAGGTTATATTCTTGAATATCCCTAGTCAACTATATTGATTAACAGGACGATCAACTATAGACTAGTATGGGGTTGGATTGATATGGAGATATCAGGATCCAACACATGGGCACGCATTAGGAGTAATGGCGTACTGGATTGACCCACAATGAGAAGGCTACAAGGGAGTTATGTGAATGTTACAAGCACTTATCATAGTGACAATAGTGTTGTGATCCTTAGACTTGAAGTCACCAGATATTCTAGTTGTGAATTATCATGTTTAGATAACGTCTAACGTTACACCGTAACTGGGTAACTATAAAGGCTTTAATCGGACATGATATGAAGCAAGCTTAGAGATCATAGTGACGTAAAGATGATTTGTCCCTCCCACGTGACGGGAGTAAATATCCATGGCCACTAGATGAGTGAGACTTAGGAAAATGCATGGTCATGCTCAAATAAATCAATATGGGATATTGATGTTATTTGTTTATCTAAGTCTACTCACAAACCGAGAAACTATGGATTGGATATACAAGTGTGACACTCAATGTCTTGTGTCCAATCCGGATAGATGAGACAAAGGGATTATACAACACTGTAACATTGGTCACAGAGGTTAGTCAGATCACTGACATTCTATTACTTAGGAGCATTGATGTATTGTTAGATACCGCTCAATGTTTGTAATAATTATTATTACTTCCACGTAATTAGGAACCTACATGGTCACACACAATGATAGATCAAGCTGAGATTATTGCTAATTAGTTGGACTAAATAGCAATAATGAATTAATTGGACTAAAGTGTAAACTGTGCTCAATAGTTGGACTAAAGAGCAATTCTGGGCTAGAATGTAACTAGTCCCACATTGGTGGATTTATGGGCAAAGGTGAATTTCTCTAGCTATAAATAGGATTTGTAGGATACGAGAATTCATACTTAATAAGTCCCACATTTTTGAATTAATGGGCAAACATAAATTCCTCTAGCTATGAATAGGATTTATAGGCTAAGAAAATTCATGCCTAATTATTCCTACACACCACAGTTTACTAGAGAGCTAGAGAGAAAAAGAAGAAAAGGAGTTTCTTCTTCCCGTGAGGGTTCGGCAAACCATAGCCTCCTCCTAGGAAGCCGTCAGCCTCCTCTTGGTGCCGCCCCTCTCTTGTGCCCACGGCATTGCGATGCCATGCCCTCTCCTTGCCGCGTAGATGGATGTGATCCAGCCCGTGCATGTCCAAGTTCATCCTTCTTCTCAGATTGCTAGCACCATTGGAGAAAAAGCCCGGTTGAGGTCTATTTGTGTGGATACCGTAGAGATGAAGATACTATTCTTTGTATGTGATCGTAACCAGCCTGGTATAGCTGAGGTAACCTTTCTTCCCTTCATCATGTTATGATGCTTCACCTGTGATCCTTGGTGGGATTTGAGTAGGATAAATTGTTGTTAATCCGCTGCGTAACCTACATCAAAACCCAACAGAAGTTTTGCTTCCAGCTTTCACAAATCTGGTATTGTTGTTTCTTGAAAAATTTGGATTGTATCCAATACCAGTTTTATGAACAGAATTTGAACTTCCTCCAAGAATCAAGTTTAACTTATGTTCTGATCTTGCAAGCTTGACTTTGACTAATTCATATTCTTGAAGTTTCTCAGCAAGAGTAGTCTTTTGTTTATCTAATTCATCAACCTAATGTTTCAGATTAACAAGACTGTTTCTCATCAAAGAGTTCTCAGTGACTACTTCCTTGACTTGTTTTTTCAAGGCTTTGAAATTGGTTTTTAAGGCCTTGAAATCACTATCAGTTTTCTTCTGAGAGATTTCTAGATTCTGATTTAGACAAACAAGTTGTAAATTCTCTTTTGCTTGCTCATGAACTTTTTCTTTCAAAAGTCTGATCTCTTTCAGATAATCTTCTTCATTTAAAAGCATTGTTCTGAGATAATCTGAGAGAGCATCTTTTGCTTTGGAAATCAGACAGTTTACCACTACCACAATGTTCTTCTCAGAACTTTCATCATGCTTGGCCATGAAGCATAGGTTGGCATGTTCTTCTTCAGATTCAGATTCACTTGAGCTATCTGAATCACTCCATGAAGCTATCATAGCTTTCTTTATCCTGTCATGGTCTTTCTTTTGGAAATTCTTGCTTTTCTTGGGTGGACAGTCTCTTATCAAATGTCCTGCATCACCACACTCAAAGCAGTTCATGACTTTGGATTTATTTTGTTGAGAGAACATAACAAACAAAGGAGAGAGACAAAGAAGGGGGCTGAAACCCTCTATCCGTCCCCCCCCAGACGTCGTCGACCTCCCTAGGTGCGCGGGTCTTGCTCTGTTTTGTGTGATCTCTTGCCTCCTTCTTTCGTTTCTAGCACTACAAGAGGAGGAGGATTCCAGTCAATTATCCAAGGTTTTGATACTGACAAAGACACAATTCTTTGTAGTGATCACACAAATTAAGGTACACGGTTCTCTACCTTCATCATGTTATGATTGCTTGCCTGTGATCCTTGGAGGGATTTGGGCAGGATAAAATTTTGCCATTCTGCTTCGTAATTTTCATCAAAACCCTACACGTGTGTGCTCACCCACGTTCGTATAATGGCCTATGTATAAAGGATATGTCCCACTCATAACAGCAATAGACAGACACACGACGAAACTACAATGGCTGCAACACTCAGCTCAACCATCACTGTCTCGCCTCTGGATAACATACGTTGCCTTGCTCTTATCCCAAACCTTCTTGAATCCTCAGTCCCTAAACATGTTATATAGGTGTCGTTTGTTTTGTTCTTCTGCTTGCAGGAACACAGGGGAACTGCCCCGGATCAACCCCTCGTCTACAATGAGAAACAATCATTATTTGTTAACAATGTTGCTTTGCTCTTGAAACTTTGGAATTTGATGTTATACTCTGTTACTCTTGAACTTATTATAAACATGTAACCCTGTAGCCTCTCTCAGCTTCCTGCTTTACATGCTATGGTGTACTCTCACTCATCATTTCTTGCCGACTTTAAAAAAACTGCGATATTTGTTTAATTTTCCCCGCATGTATAGGAGCTGGGAGCTTGGTGTAAGGGGATCGCAGACTCATCTAGTATTTAATAGTACTTTGAATAAACCAACTTCTCAGTATATTCTCATCTTGTTAAATAGTAGGCTAATTTCATATTTTGTAATAGTATGTGTCATGTTGTAGATAATTAAGACTTGTAATACATAAATGTGTTTGTTTTGATTATCATTGTTCCTCGCATCCGGGAGTGATCTCGGGTGCGGAGTGGCATTTCAGTATTTCTCCTCCGTTGAAATATGGTCTTGTCAAAATTTATATCTTGGTGATCAAGAGTTTTTGTTAATGGATGACGATTCATGATACTAGGACTTAATTAGAAACTCTTCGATGATCATTAGTTTCTAGTCAGTAATTAGAACAATCACCTAATCGAGTGGCGTACTTGGTGACTTGATCACGTTATTAAGGGCATTGAGTAGAAACAAGATCTGCATGAATGTTTAGAAAAGGCTAAGTACTTGGTGACTCGATGTTAGCTAATACTAGACATAGTAATAAGTATGTGGTGACTCGATACTTCATTATTGCTCGTCTAACATAGTAACAAATGAATTATAATCAACTGGCGTTAATAAATCTACAGTTTTCTTTTACTTCCAGCCATTTTCATTATTGGACTTCAAATTGGTGTTCGCAAGTTGGTTCGACGTCAGTTTGATCCGAGCAAGAAGATTGCTGATATTTTCAACATCCATCTTGAGGGCAAGGTGGTTTTCAAGCGTGGGGGAGATGATACGGTATCCGTATCAATATTTATTTATTTATTTATTTATTTATTTAGTTAGTTATGTTATTAAGTTATTTAATAATCTGGGCTTGACCCGTTAGGTCTAGGTTTAGGTTCAGTATTTTATCTATTTAAGAGGTGTAATCCCCCCCCCAACTTATTGAGTCAATCAATAAATCAAATATAAGTCTCTATCTTTTATCTCATTTACTTTTCGTGTTTGTGTGCGTGTGTGTGCCCAAACGTTACCGGACGGTTACAGAAACCAGGTAATCTTTGATGGGAAAATGAAAATGGCTGGAAGTAAAAGAAAACTGTAGAGATTTTCTTTGGTGGTATAAAGAAGCGCGGATCAAAGGTTTTTTGGGTGACGAAAATGAAGCTACAACCAAGGTTGCCGGCGGGACAAAACCTCACATAGGTCGAGTCAAGATAAACACGGATAGTAGAGGACGGTATGTCCTATTACACAATAGTGCCGGTGCCGCATTGGGCTAATGATGTACTAGAAGATGATATCATGGGTTTGACATCCCAGTTTTAATGAAATGTTTTACCCTTATATATATATATATATATATATATATATATATATATATATATATATATATAGACCCGACCCAAACGTGAAAACACAGCTCAAAACCTGCCTCAGCCCAAAAGGAATCCGGGCTTGCTCCGTTTTAAATTAAGAATACCTTGTAATCAGTTCGCTGCAAAAACACGCAATCGTCTCGAACCCTTATTCAAATGAAAGTCACTAGCAAAGCATATGATCTCGCACTTCTCAACCCATCATACATCGAATTCAGAGGTTAGTAAGACTTCCTTTTCGTTTATGTGGGCCATGATGATTGCCGTATCAATTTCTTTTGGTAGCCCAGGAACTGTTTCATAAAATGCAGCACTGAAGATGAAATATTTTGTATGCCATCATTATCTTTGGAATTGAATGTTTTTTTCGTCTTGTTGCTACACAATGTTCTGGCGACACAGTTTTATGGAAAGTCGTTTTGTATGGCATTCTTTAGAAATGTTTGCCTACAGGTCTTGAGTCCAACTTGGGGCAACTTAAGGGCTGTCGATTGACTTCGTCAACTGCGAATCTGCAATCTTCTCAGGTTTACCTCGGGATGACATACTATTGCACTAACGGTTACGGGTCCCACGTCATCTAACAAAAAGAAAAGATGGAGTACATATGTTGTTAAGATAAAAAACACTGTTACATAGCCATTAATGATTAAACCACCCCAACAACTTCTGTTTTTGGGTTGCCAGAAACGGTTTGACAAAATGCTGCAATGCTTTTTTCACCCAGCGGTGTCCCTCTGATTCAAAGAGATTACCGAAGCGGGTCTTGCCTCTCCCAACAAAGCCTTTCTCAATGCGCCTGCTCCAAGGTTCGATCCAAGAACCCCATCCGTTATGGGCCCGACAATTAACTAGTTGTGACAAGCCTTGTTGGTATGTTATTTGTTTACGGTCTGGTGAAAGTGAAGAAGTCTTGTTTCTCTCCTATTAGAAGTTAAAACACAATTTCTTTTTCCCCTACCACTAGGCTCTCTCTACCCCCAGTTGCTTGCATACATATTGTGTGAGGGTCTACTTAGTTCAATGCTCATACCGCTAAACAGGTGAATGAGTTACCGAAAATTGTTAACGAATCTTTAAGAACAAAAAGTGGCATAATTTCAACATTCGTCGTGCATAAAATGTGACCCATCTGAAATGAATACTTCATAAAGACGCACAGCGCTGTCTAGCAGATGGTAACATTGGATTGGCCTTAAAATCTTCACACACACACACACACACACATGCATACATACACATATCTTATAACCATATTAAGTTTCTTCAGTCCATATATGTGTACAAACTAGTGTATAAGAATACATGACACTTAGTAGTTAAAACGCAACATGAAATCCTGTTCATATGTTATTACAAAACATATAATAACTCCAACATAAAACAACCTGCAAAAGGATTTGGAGGCGAGACGAAACCTATAGCTTTTATTTGATTGAACACTCTGGATACTCTGGGTGGAGATAGTAGCCTTCACAGTCCTTACATGCAAAGGCAGGACCCTGGAAGTGGACACCACAGTGGTTACACGGAGGCCTGGACTCCAGTTTCTTACTTAAAATCAAAGGGTGCTGATGAATAGGCAAGTTAATAGTAACTCCCATCCTAAGGTTCGAGTATTCATCCTCGACTTTGCAAAGGCATTTGATATGAATCGACTGGTCACACATAGCGCAATGGTAAAACCAGAAGCTACCTGATATGTCATCCTCGCAAATTTCACAAACATATTCTTCCAGAGGGTCTATGTTATCAGGATAAGTTAGGATAAATGGGTGTTCTTTGTCGTACCTGTGCCAAACTGAACCAGGAAAGGAAGCACATTGTGGGTCTATCGTGAACCCGCAAGGAGGACAAATGAAGTTCAAACCCATGACTGTGTTGCCGCAACAATGGCACGGATCAAACAGATTCAGCTGAAGATCCAACATGTGTGGATGTGCATTGTGTTTGACGTGTGTGGGATAGGTAGAGCATTTGATGTCAAGTAGAGAAGTATCCTCACAATTCTCGTTGCACGTATAGGCGAAGCCGTTGCAGAATTTGGAGCAGATGCCACAATTAAACAAGCCTGACATTGTTGAGGCCTGAGTGATGAGCTTGGCGCAGTGTTTGTGGGTCTCGTATGTGTAGTTTCTGGGTTCCATTAGTAGAGGCAACTCTGCGCACCATTTGTGGAGAAAAAACCTGCAATGTTTGCAAGAATAAAATGGAGCAGATATAGCATGGCAACATCCATTGCAGAATTCGTTTCTCTTCTCTTCTTCGTCATATGAGAGGGTTAGTCCATGCTCATGAGCGAAAACATTGCCCTCCTCTGCTGCATCTGTTTCTCTTGTCAGGCTTGCCTGTTTGAACATAATGGATATCCAGTCCACGTCTTTTTCAGCTAATGGCAAGTGTAACACATTGGCGGCATTTTCTTTGTACTTCGCTTCAATCTCATCTAACCTGAATATATATAGCATCAGAATAAATTCATGTAAAATATTGTTACTAGAGTCATGATACATGCCATTCATTTGAAAGTTGGATGTCATACATGTGAAAGATTGATACCAAAGTCATGCTACATGCCATATACATACGAATACATATATGTACAAATACATGCATATATATGCATGTATATATCTAAACTTTAATTTAAGTATACACACACACACACATACAAATACACATATATAAATATATATATATATATATAGATATATATATATATATATATATATATATGTATACATATACATATGGGGGCAATTTTGTCTTTTCCAGCACACCCTCTTATCCCCCTCTCCCCTTATCCTGCCTTATACCACCCCCCAAGTGGTATAAGGTTGTCGGCAAAAAGATTGAGTTTTGTACCTAGGAGACAAGGAAATGAGTTTTGTACATGCTCCTTATATTGCACCCAAACAAGGGGTAAAGAGCAGGAGGTACAAATTTATCCTTATCCCCCTCCTTATACCTTACCCAACCAACGCCACATTGAAGAAGAAACAATACGCACAAAGATGATTAATCTGGAAACACAGCTGAAAAAGTTGAAGAGCAAAGGACCAACCTGGAGAGGTCCTCAAGGTATGTATGTGGTGGGAAACACCTAGAATGTACGAGATATCTGCACTCTTTACAACTATAAACCCAGCTTTTACTCAGGATTACTCTGCTACATCGTTTGCAGCTAGGTCTGTATCTTGAATACTCCAAAGGGTCAAAATAGATCAGCTTGAGAGGGTGGTTGTGGTTTGCATGATTGGTGCTGCTCGGCAAGATTGCACATTCCTGGTGGATCCTTAATCGGCAAGTGGCACAAAAATATGAAATTCCTGGTTTAGAATGCGTCTGGACACAAGCATCGCAATTGAAATTAGACTTTTTGGCCAACAGTTGCAATGGGTGCTGGTGACCCCCATAGTTTTGTAAGGTGTAAGGGAGTGAAGAGCAATACAGATCAATGTTGAAGTCACAGATGGAACAGTGGTAGATCATGTATTCTCTACGTAATCCACAGGCATCACATGTGCAGCTTTCGTATGGATTTGGGGGTTTGGCATGAAGGATAAGCTGATGTTCTGGGTGCATTGGGTGTACTATCTGGCGGAGTCGGTCTGCACATGATTTGTGAAGTAAGAACTTGCACTGGTTGCAGTGGTAGTAAGGGCTTGAGATTGTCTGGTAACACCCATTGCAATGATATCCCTTCTCTTCATCTTTCACTTCCTCCCAGAGGACTAGTGGATGCTCATGGCTAAAATGTTCCATCTCTCTCTCTCTCTCTCTCTCTCTCTCTCTCTCTCTCTCTCTCTCTCTCTCTCTCTCTCTCTCTCTCTCTCTCTCTCTCTCTCTCTCTCTGGTTTGTGAAGTATTTGATATCTGGAGCATATTCTTAGAGATAATTATCACCTTAGTTTGTTCTAAAACATTCCTATCCTTGTTAGTTGCACAGCTAGTTTATATTTTCTTTCAATGTCTCTTATGATTGACTTGGCTATCTTAGATGTGCCTTCCATGACTTTCTGAGGCAAGTGGTAATGAAGTCACATTAGCATACTGTCAAATCAATCATTTTCTGGAAGAATTCTATGCTATGCTGGTAGGGAAAACCAATGTTTGGTCAATGGTGCCAAATTAGAATTCCCCCAATAAGCCCTTGTGAGTTTTTGACATATAATGGATGATTAGAAACAACCATTGAAGAGTCTAAACAACCATTGAGAGAGATATGGCAGAAATGGAGGCAATCGACCATTTTTGCCATGAGCACCCACTAGTTCTCTATGAAACTGAGAAGGCTAGTGAATTTGACATTCAATGTTGGGGTTGTCGTCAACCACTTACCTTCCCTTACTATCGTTGCAACCAGTGCAGGTATCTTCTCCACAAATCATGCGCTGAGCTTCCACGTGAGATATCTCATGAGATGCATCCACAACATCAGCTTATTCTCCATGGAACCCCACCAAATGTATACAAGAGCTTCAGGTGTGATGCCTGTGGTCAACGTTATGGCGAATGCTTGGTCTACCACTGCGATGCTTGTGACTTCAACCTTGATGTATGTTGTTTCTCATTACCTGTTAAAATTGATTTTGGTGGTCATGAGCATCAGTTAGAACTATGGGCAAAGAAGACCTCATTTGATTGTGATGCTTGTGGGGACTTCATTTCTGAAGCTGTTTCTTATGGTTGCTCCACTTGCTTCCTATGGATTCACAAAGAATGTGCTAATTTGCCTGCTAGCATAGACCATGTTGATCATGAAAGTCATCCTCTTTCTTTGATTTACTATGTCCAGACTCACTATTCGATCTACAGATCAAACTGCAAAATCTGCTATCGGCAAATGTCGAAAAAGTGCTGGGCTTATAGTTGTCAGGAGTGCAACTATGTTATTCATGTCAACTGCGCCCAGTCACAAAAATGGGAACACCCAAGGTTTGTGATTTTCTTTTTTGGGGGAGTTTGGTATGACTTATAAGCAGCTTATAAGTCAGTTTTGGATTATACATTAAAGTCAATTTATAAGTAGTGTTTGGAATAAACTTATAAGCAGAAAAAAGTTTGATTTCGACTTATAAGTTCATAGTGTTAAAATTGAGTATAGAAAAAGTTGGGTTTTTGAAGCTTTTTTTGAACTTTAAACATCTTTTTAACCAAGCACATCTATCTTTTTGTTCATAGTTTTTGTCGTAGACTTTTTTAACATAAACTTATAAGACAACTTAAGTTACCAATAAGTCTAATTTTCGAACTTTTTTCTAAAAAACACTCTGTTGTGGTTTCAGGTCATCTGATGTCATTAACTTGCCAATAGCAGAAAAAGATGTCGAATGGATTTCTTTTATGTTCAAAGAGGCTTCCATCTTGAGCGTTAATGAAGAAATGTCGACAGAAATCAAGCATATTAGCCATGAACACAGTCTAACCCTCTGTCACGATGAAGTGGAGAGTACAAAGCTATTGTTCTGTAATGGTTGTTCTCATCATGTCTCGCAGTCATTTTATTCGTGCGCTCAATGCAATTTTTTCCTGCACAAGTGGTGTGCGGAATTGCCTCTTGAGATCAAACACCCATATGCCAATCTACTTGAATCCCACGAAGAGCATGTTCTTGAGCTCCTTCCTAAGGCACCTAGCTTTTCAGGTCTATTCAAGTGCTCTTACTGCCGACAATACTCCAACGGCTTCTCGTACACCTGCCTGAATGGTTGTAAAGATTTGGTTCTTGATATCAACTGTGCTATCTATCCAGCAATGGTCCAACATGAAGCCCATCCTCACAATCTCCAAATGCAACCAAGCATGCACCAAAGGTGCAACTGTTGCAACAAAAGGTTTTGGGGCTTTGGCTTTGCATGTGATTACTGTGATTTCAGAATAGATCCACAGTGTGCTCTCTTTCCTGGTGCAGTTTGGCATAGGTATGATAAAAAACATCCATTCCTCCTAACAGATGCCGAAAAGATAAACCCTTTGGACGAATATGTGTGTGAAATCTGCGAGGAGGACGTAGTTTCGAGCTTTTGGTTCTATCACTGTGCAATGTGTGATTTGTCAATACATATCGGATGCATTTGCAGGGTTGAAGATGAATATTCTAATCTTAGGTTGGGGGGTACATTAGACTCGGACATGCACCCACATCCCCTCACTCTTACTAAGAAAAGAGAAGCTAAGCCTCCATGTGAGGGCTGCAATCATTTCTTTGATGGCCCTGCCTTTGTATGTGGTGATTGTAATTACAATCTGCATCCAGAGTGCGCTCATGCTTAGGTTCTGCAATTTTTAGTTCATTTTTTTTTATTGATTATGTTTATTTGTTCAAAGTGCTACTATATCTTAATTCGGCTTGGAGTTAGAGCATGTAACTCTCTTGTTGTTCCCTTTGTTCCCTGCAGAAATCTCATCTGATTGATTGCATCAGTTTGCCGTTTGAATTTTCTAAACTAGTACTGTTGGAGGATATGTAATCAGCTGTATGTTGTTATGACTATGCAATTTCTGTTTCCTTTGAACATCTCCTTCCTGAATTCCTTTGAACATCTCCTTCCTGAATTGTGTGGGCGATCACAATCAAATGTTGTGGCCAGGATGATGACTATGTTAAGAACCAAAAGTGTAAATTCAACTACTTAATAACTCTCAGATTTAGTTAGCTCTATATCAAATATTGGTATATATGTAGCCTCTTTCCATCTTGACAAAATGAGAAGTGAATGGCTGCTAGCCCAGGTTGTAAGGAACGTACAGCGCCACACACCGCACTAGAATAGCTTTCTTAATTGTATTTAAAAAAATAGAAATGTGAAGGGATAGCTCATAGTTGAAACTAGTAAATGATGAGTGCAACCAGCAAGAATCAAGGAATACTTAAGCTTCCTTAAGACCAGAAAATTAAGGTTTTTTTTTCATTCCCTCTTTAACACCCCCGTACAACTATAGCTATTTCAATTCTGGAACTTGAACAACTTGCTACTGGTTTTGGATGTTTTGTGGGGCTTTGTAATCAAGTTTGCAAGCTGATCTTGTTTTCAGAAACACTCAAATCTTGATTTTTCAAATATTTTGGTACAAGAAATCAGAGTTGGAAGACCAGAGTACTGCGGTGTATTATGTGAGCTTGAGTTAGTTTTCTTTTCAGATTATTGTTAGGTATCGTTAGTTAATCAGCATCAGTTATAGTTTGTTATAAAGGAATCAATGTTTATATTTTCTTGGCGGTACCTTCATTTAAGTAGCAAAGTCAATAACAAGTTGATCTATTAAAATCTTCTCTGAAGAAGTAGTAAATTCAGTGTAATAAGACTACTCATTTTAGTAATGCAGTAGTGGCATGAGACAAAGTATGGAACATTAAGATATTAGCTCAGAAACAAATTTTTGTTAGGTAAACAACATACCTTTTATTTTTTTTGAAGTCAATGTAAGTAAAGATTCCTGATAGATGTTAACGTTAGAGTACTTTTTTAGCTTTAGGTATTGTTAATGACTCCTGAGTGCAACAGGTCACAAACTAGAATTCTAGTAAGACTGGATATGGTTCCTGATTCCAAATAGTAACAACCAGTTAATCTATTTTCTACCACTATTAAGATTAAGCAGTAAGATAGAAATGAAGAAAATATTATTTAGATTGAATTTTTGTCTTTGCGGGATTTGATAAGACAATTTGCAGATGTTGGGGTTTAGTTTAGTCTAATTTCAATGCCTTGTACCTTTTGAAAAGTCTTCAGATTTAGTATCTACAACAAGTGGTGGGTGAATTTCCAACATTGAGCATTTAGTGATAAGAAAGTACGGATTATACTTAGCGATGTAGCTTATAAATATCATACCATATACCGGTTAGTGGTATGTGAATGTCTTAATTCTCTAATTTTACTCCGGATAAGGAGAATGGATGCCTTTCATTACAAATTATAATTGGATGGAGTCCAATTTTGGAAATAGTTGCTATTTATTCTCATCTGGTTTGCCTGTAAAATAACACATTTATTGTAAGATAGGAGACAGATAAATTTTGAACGCACCTATGACTTGTACATTCATTTGTGGAAAAGAGACCCATCTTTCATAAAGCCTTTACTGAATTTGTTACTTTTGTGAGCTTTTTGGTATGCAATGGACTTTTGGCTAACTTTGTGCCATCGTTGAAGGTTGGTTGTATTATCTTTCTCCAACATCTACTTTCTGAATAAGTATGATGGTTGTTTCTGCGCATTCACTGTTCAGTTTCTTTGGAGATCCCTTGACTGTCACCTTAATGGATAACCAGTATGGTTTTCTGAGTTACAATATGATGGGCCGTTATTTATAGAGTCTGCAATTCTTCTTTTACAATTATCAGATGTAACAAAAATGCAGAACCTTAATGGACCTTCTGGTGAGTAATGGTTGCAATTTTTGAATTCAGATAACAGTTATTTGTTGTCCCATGCAGAAGTCATCTCATTTGGGTCTGTGTTAATAACATGTATTGTTGTTTGAATCTACATACACACAGTGATATTGGAGCTTAGGTAGGCTACTTTCCTAATCTTCTGCCACTCGCTATAACTTCTTTTAGCTGGTTGTTTGCCAAGAGGACAGAAATAACGGTGCTTGTTCTGAGGACATTAAATCTGTGCTAAGCTCAGGAAATGAAGTTCCTTTATAAGTTGTCTCTCCGTAGATTTCTTTCTTTCTTTCTTTCTTTCTTTCTTTCTTTCTTTCTTTCTTTCTTTCTTTCTTTCTTTCTTTCTTTCACGTGACTTCTACAATGTGCTGATTTTTATTTGTTGTGCAGTCTGGACGAATATTTGTCAAATATGCAAGGAGCTGTTTCAAATCAGTCGTTTCAACCATTTTGCAGTACTCGAGTTGTCTGCTCATAGGGGAATATTCAAAACTGAGGTCAGGGGCTGTGTAAGAATTTGCAACTCTTTGCGAAAATTGCTATCTTGATACCAAGTTGCTATCTTTCCAATTCCATCCATGTTCTGATCTAGACCATTTTCAAATGTAGGTTCCCAAGCATAAAAATGTGCAATGGCTTCCATGCATCGGAGATTTTGGGACTTTGGCTCAGCATGTCACTCATGCAATTTCAGAGTAGACCAACAGCATGATCTCTTTCCTTGTGCAGTTTGGCAAAGGTATGAAAAAGATCTGGTCCGGTTATTTCACTATGTACACAGTTATGGGGTAACTAGCAAATTGATCCACCTTCTCTTAGCTGAAAAGGATGTGTACTGGAAATTTCTAATGTTCAAAAGGGCGAGCATGATAGGTGCAGTGGTTGCAAAAAGAGGCTTTTGGGGCTTTGGCTTTTCTTGTGATTCTACTTACTTCATGATAGACCCCAGGATGTGCTATATTGCCTCTTGCAGTTTGGCATATATAAGGAAATTAAGAAAACCATCATGAGGACGATTGGGATACTTCAACAAGGGATAGCTAAAGGCAATGAGTGGAATTTCATGAGGCGAAAAGAAAAAAAATAGGACAAATCAAGCCCATCATTAGGTCCGGCATCTCCCTCGTGCTAGGATCATTATCAATATTTTTCCCAAACCAACTTCACACAGAAGAAAACAAGATTATGCGTCACTTCTATTATTGTCACAGTTAATCTTAACTAATTACATGACCTAGCTACAAAACCTTTGAAAGAGAAGGAAGGACATGAAGAGAAGAGAAAGAAGAAAGGAAACAGAAAATGAACTCATCACATAACCTGCATTCTACAAATACAAACCCTTATACACCTTCCAAACTTATTTTTCCCGCCTAACTAACATTTGAAAATTTACACTATAATCCTCTTGTTTAACCGTAGTTCTTCATTCCCCCTCAAATCAATTCCCCTTATATTACCAATTCTTAAACAGTTGTGTAAAATTGAAAGAACATAAACAGAGTTGTGTTAATACATTCTGGAATGCAGCAATCAGAAGGGCTTTTGTGAATGCATCAGCTAATTGAAGCTTTGAGGCAATCTGAGCTACTTGTAGCTGTCTCCTCGCTACCTATTCCTCGAAAACAAGAAAGTCTATCTCATTGTGTTTATTTTTCTTCATGAAATACTTGGTCGGTACACAACATCAGGGTTGAGACATTGTCACACCACAGCTGAGGTGTCTGCTGCATCGGTATCCCCAAATCATGAACAATATAACTCAACCATTTAATCTCAGCTGCTGTGGATGTCATTGATCTATACTCTGCTTCTTTGGAGTTTCTAGAGACAGTGTTTTATTTCTTTGATCCATGATATGAGAGTACATCCTAGAAACATACAGAACCCAGTTGTACTTCTTCGGTCCTCACAGTCCCCAGCCAATCTGCATCTCAAGTGATATTGCAATGACTTGGTGTAAACTGGAGTCCTGCATTCAATATTCCTTTAACATACATCAATATCATTTTTGGAGTCCTGCATTCAATGTTCCTTTAACATACCTCAGTATCATTTTCACTCCAATGTAGTCACATTGTCTAGGATTGTCTAGATGTTGAGAAGCCTTGTATATCTGGTCTTGTCACTACTAAATACTACAAAGCTCCTACTAGGCTTCTGTATAGAGAAATGTTAGAGAAATGCAAGTGTTGGGTTAGCTTGTCGTAGCAAATCCTGCACCGCTAGGCGATGGGATAACACCACAATATGCCCTGCAGATCCCGTTGTTGCCTCCGCAGATATTTTATCAACATAATTTCTTGGACATTAGGTGCCCATAGGGGGGCTTCCTCTACCGCGGCCGCCGTGACGTCTACGCAACATTGTTATGACGATATTTTTACCACGGAGTTCTGAGTTTTGATACCAACTGACGTCGGACTAAATCATGCATTTTTGGGAGCAGCTAGAAGCAATGAAAAAAAGGCATAAATCGAGAGAAATCGTCTCCAGACTTAGAAAATAATTCAATACTCCTTAACATTTAAAATTCTTTCCACAAGCCGGATTTAAATAACTGAAAAGTTTAATTATTCAAAATATGGAAAAATTCTAAAATTAATGCTAAATAATAATTCTTACCTAATAAAATACTCAGCAAAAAAATTCACCCAAATCGGATTCAAATCAAAATCCTAAATAGTAAAGAAGATATTGTTGAAAATAGAAAAATGGTGATTGGCACCCTAGAACATCAAAATTTGGCCAAATCAGGGATGTGCTGGTTACAACGTCACGACTTCTTTCTTTTTAGAATGTTGTTTTCAGTCAGATTATTGTATAGTTTGACGTCGATCCTTAAGTATTCAATTATGTCCATGATTCTGCGTTTGGACTGAAATTTATTATATGAAGCTGACATATATTTTCCACGAAATCCATCTTGCATCAAGTAGCTAGGTGACTTCTCATTTAGTTTTAATGCAGTAGTGCACAAAAACAAACTTTGATGCATCAGTAAGTTAGCTTTAAAACAAACTATCGGTAGGTAGACTTACGCAAAAACAAAATTAAATAAATCATTTTTTTAATAACTAGATACTGTATGCGGTCTAGATGGTGACACTTCTATGAAATTGAGGCATTAAAAAGTACAAGTTGATCAATTAAGAGGACAAAGTCTGAACATAACTTCTTGCCAAGGCTGTCAATTAACAACTTCGAATAATCATGAAAACTTAATATTTGTTTAGTCCAAGTATTATTTGTCAAAAGCCAGTAGTTCATAAATTCCAATAAGCAGACTTTGTTCTTATTTCTCCTAGAAAGACTTTCACGTTTAGTTTAATGCATTACTCGCTAATTTAATGTATGGTATCTTAAGACACTAGCTCCGCGACAAACCAAAGGTAGCTGAAATTAGGCCAAAAAGTAGAGTGAACATAGAAATTTTGAACATCCTCGAAATGTCAACTTCCTAGATGGTGAAAGTTCTTTTATAAAAAATATATTAGAATGTGAGATTGGTGATCGATTAAGATAAGAATATCAGCCATAAACTATTGGCCAGTTTGTCATTGATAGTTCAAGTGTGAAAGTGAAATTTGCTGAGTGAAGTAGTATTCATCTAGTGAGATGGAGCAAAGGCTGTACCAAGCAGCAATGTCTGAGGCAAATGCATCATCCCTATCTGAAATTCATGAGGAGGATAGAGAGAATCTTGTTACGAGCTACTTGAATGCAAGCCCACTGCACTTGGCATCATTGCGTGGAAACTTTGAGTTTGTCAAAAGAGTTGTGCACCAGATCCCCGAGCTCGCTGAAGCGATAGATTCAAGAAGGCGGACTCCCCTTCACCTAGCATCGGCTAAAGGGCACACCAACATAGTCAAAGAGTTGGTTTCAGCAAATGTCGATATGTGTACATCTTGTGATATCGGTGGTAGAAATCCGCTCCATGTCGCTGTTTCGAAGGGGAATGTCAATGTATTGGAAGTGTTGCTTGAAGCCTGCCCACTCGCGGCTCAAGCCAGAGTTGATCGAGATGAAACAATCTTACACCTGTGTGTCAAGCACAATCAAGTTGAATCTCTTAAGCTGCTGTTGAAGAATCTTAAGTTACAGGAGCTTCTCAATGCTAAGGATGCTGATGGCAATACTATCTTACATCTAGCTGTAGCAGATACAAATTTTGAGGTAATTTTGTTTCTTTTTTATCGAACTTATATGATATCAATGGCTAATTCATAATTTAAGTGATTGAGGACTTGGAAGCAACCACATTTGATAAAATTAGGGGGCCCAGCGGTGCGTTTCATAGAACTAGACAACTAATAAGCATTAATCGTTTCACAGTGTATTAGTGTTCATGTATTTTCTTTGCCACTACTAACTCTTAATTTGTACATATACCCAACACAGTGTAAAGTTTAGATGATTTTTCAAAAATTTTACTATTTACCATTTTTCCGGATTGTAGAAAAAGGTTTTTGAAAGAAAACCTTGACTATTTTCTTCGATCAAGAAATGTATGAGTAATTGAGTATAATTGTTGAACAATACATGACGTACCTGGGGCATAACAACATGAACGTCTTTAAATACTATAACCGATCTTATATGTTCGGTTGAAGTAACATCAAAACAGTGGTATTCTCTATCATCACCTGTTATGACTTGGGTATCGCGAGCTAAGACGATGCAAACACTTAAAATAAGAACACTCGATGTAGTGTGGTTCATTAGCATGATGCCACATCCATGGCCTGAAACCCTTATCTATTGAGAGAACACACACGCATACAACCCACAGATGTAAGAGCAAGACGTAGGTCTCTTATATAGACATATATGATTGATTTAGTGTCCAAAACATCCCAAAAGCGACGCTAAAACGGATTAGGAAACCACCAAAATTTGCCAGCCCCGGAAGTAGGTCAGGCGACCTAGTAAGGTCGGGCCAGACAACAAGATTACACTTAGCAGAAGTGTAGTCTTTGATGAGAGTTTAATGTTGAAGAGAAGTTCTGAGAAGATAGAGGTTGGTGATGCAGAGAAGGTGGAGGCAAGTATAGGTCCTAATGATTCTAAGAAGCCCGAATAGCCACCATCGCCGTCAAAAACCGAAGAGGAAGAAGCATACGAGTTTGATGAGGATGCATCACCACCAGAGGAACCGATTCATCAGAGTATTGTTGAAGGAAGGTAAAGGAGAGCCATAAAGCCTCCAACAAGGTACAAAGATGATGGTATTGTGTGATATGCATTGCAAGTGGCCGAGGAGGTGGAGGATGAGCTGTCCACCTACAAGCCCGCGATATCTAGTTCTGAGTCAGCACAATAGATTGTCACGATAGGAGAAGAGATGGAGTCTCTTAGAGCATCTTCCACAGTTGATATAAAATTTTACACCAAATCCTATATTTGGTGGAGAAAAATGGTCTCCTACAATTAACCCCCAAAAACACCATTTCACCATTTTTGGTGAAAAAATAGCACTTTTGGTCTCCCACAGTTTTCATCAATTTTTTCATCAAATAGTTATTTCACCATTTCATCAAATTTAGAGAATGATATTTTTGGCCTCCCACAACAAATCATCAAATTTATCACCAAACCATGAATTCCATAAAATATCAAAATAAAAAAATATAATTATTACCAAAATAATACCACACAAAATTGCAAAATGATTAAATAACACTTTTAAAAGATCTAATTGACATTTCTAATCTATTTGACCATGATTATCCCATAAATGTGCAATAAGTATTCTTCTTAGTTCGTTATGAGCTAATAGGTTTATGAAGTCTCCATGTCGACCTTAAATTGGATAAATGTTGAATTAGCAATAATAATGAGACGTATGCTCGACGAGATGCAAATTATCCCAATTTCAGCTACCGAAATGATGATTTCATCTAGATCGTCACGCAGACATGACGCATTCCATCATTATGTTACTTTTTTCTTCATTCTGTTTTCTTCATTTTTCTTATTTTGACAATGTATTTTATTTTCATGCTAATAATGTAATCTATTTTCATTTTTCTGAGTTCATTATTAATGCATTGCTCTTGTAGTCATTTTTGTTTATATTATATTTTCTATCACTAAGATTAATTATAGTCGTCAAAAATAATTTTTTACACTAATCATTTGTAAAATATGACATTAGGTATCCAATTACATAAAAGTAATGTAAAAACATGTCCTATACAATAATTTAAAATTTGGTGTAGATTACGCTAAATCATATTTTTGCCATCAAATTTGATGGTAAAAATAGGATTTGGTGATATAGGATAGGATTTGGGGGTACTGTGGGAGATGCACTTGACCATTTCACAAAAGCTACACCAAATATAGGATTTGGTGATTTGGTGTTTTTTTGGTCAACGACTGTGGGAAGCCTACAAAAGAATCACCATTCTTTTGGTGATTTGATGAATTGGTGATTTTTTGTAGGACGCCAAAAACACCAAATTTTACTATCAAATATAGGATTTGGTGCACTGTGGAAGATGCTCTTAGCAAGAACTGTACTTGGGAGCTTGTAAAATTGCCAACGGGACGGAAGATAGTCACTAGCAAGTGGGTTTCTAGAAGAAAGAAAGGAGTTTCAACTGGAGAGGGTGTCAAGTATAAAGCAATGTTAGTTGCAAGAGGGTTTAGTCAGAAAGAATGAGTTGACTACAACGAGATTTTCTCATAGGTGGTCAGACATTTTTCGATCAGGGTGCTACTGGGTCTGGTGGCGCACCACGAATTAGAGATTGAGCAGCTAGACGTGAAAACGACTTTCCTACATGGGGAGTTGGAGGAGGAAATATACATGAGTCAACCAGAAGGATTCCAAGTTCTTGGGAGAGAAGACCACATGTGCAAGCTGAAAAGATCTCTCTATGTGATTAAACAGTCGCCGAGGCAATGGTACAAGAGGTTTGACAGCTTTATGCTGAATATTGGCTACCAGAAGTGCGAGTATGATTATTGCATGTATCACAAGATTTTGCGAGGTGGACATAAAATAATTGAAGAGGTTCCTTAGCATGGAATTCGAGATGAAGGATCTTGAGGCTGCTCGAAAAATTCTAGGAGTTGAGATCTATAGAGATAGGAAAAAGAAGAAGTTTTTCCTATCACAACAGGGATAAATCAAGTAGGTCTTGTAAGATTCAGAATGTTATAAGCTAAAGTTGTAGATACTCCTATGTCGACTAACTTCAAGCTAGGAATATACACTGTTCATACCGAGGAGGAAAAGGAGTACATGTACAAGGTTCCATATGCTAGCGCAGTTAGAAGCCTCATGTATGCTATGGTCTGTACTCGACCGGACATAGCACTCGCTGTTAGTGTGATTAGTCATTTTATGGCTCAACCGAGTAAGGATCACTGGTAGGCAGTTAAGCGCATATTCAGGTACCTGAAGGGTACATCATACATTTGCCTATGTTATGGGGCTAATGAAAACATCTTGGTAGTTCAGTTCCCGAATTCGGATTATGCAGGTGATATTGATCAAAAGAGATCGATGACTGGCTATGTGTTTACTTTGAGAGGTTTTGTTGTGAGTTGGAAGGCTACACTACACCTGGCGATGACTTTTTCACCACGAAGGAAAAGTATATGGCTCTAATGGAAGCAACAAATGAGGCAATATGTCTTAAAGGAATGGTCAATGATCTTGACCTACTTTTCAAGATCAAGCGATAGTCCACTGTGATAGCTTGAGTGCGATTTGCTTGACTAAGGACCACGTTCATCATGAAAGGACCAAGCATATCGATGTTGGGTATCATTTTCTGAGAATCGATAGCAGGATCAAGGAAAAGAAGGTGGGGACACTGATAACCCCGCGGATATGTTCACCAAGTCAGTTCTGGAGAGCAAGTTCCAGCATTGTCTTGAATTGCTCAATATCTTAAGCTAATAGGGCCTTTAGGGGCATGCGGATCCGGTGGGGGTCCATTGATTCTCTGTGACGGGAGACAGTGGGTGCGGAGGAGACAAGTTTTATTTACGAGAAGAGGAGTTGTTGTTATTAAGTGAGAGAACTCAAGTCAATGTGAAAATTTGTTGGAATATGCCTTGAATAGTGAAGAAATCACTTTGGAGCTTCAACAAGGACCAAAGGAGGCTAAAGGGAGAGCAAAGAAACAAGGAGAACAAGGCTGCATCATTCGAGAAAATTAGGATGTCGCACGACCTGCCCAAAGGTCGCACGACTTGGACCAGAGGTCGCACGACCTGGTCGGGATTTTGGAACTGTTTCCTAATCCATTTAGGAATGTCCTAGGTCGGTTCTAAGTACTATAAAAGTTTCCCTAAGGGTCTAGGACGTGTATGCATTGTATTGTACTTGTTCCTCTTGATAATAAATGTCTTTCTTCGGCGGATGTAGTTAGCTCGATTCGGGCTAGCGAACCACGAAAACTTGTGTGTTTATAGTTTCTTTCATCGTTCTAGAGGCGTGAGTGTCATAACATCAACCACCTAGATTAAGCTACTAGTGTTAGTGTATATTTACATCTGATGAATAATATATTCAGAAATGCTAGAGATCCCACCAATATATCCAAGTCATCTCACACCCAAACGCAAAAATTGGCAATGTCGATACTTATTTGGTATGATCGCGTATGTGCTGAAGGAATGTGGCAGATGAGTGGAAGTTATTTGTGGGATCTCTAGCGTTTCTCACTAAAAATCAAGATACTGCGGTTAGCCCAAAGAACTAATGCTTGTCTTTTCGCCCAAACAGGTCCATGGTACAGATAACATGAATTTATCAAGCACAGATTCATGAAATTATACTGAAATTGCAAATCAGTCATTCCATCATATGACCACACTGTCGAGTCTATGTTTCAGGTAGTGAAGGTACTACTTCGAGGCAAAAAGATAGATGTGAATGTCAGGAATGAAAATGGCCGTACAGCATTGGATCTGCTACCAGAAAATGAACCAGATGATGGAAAGTCTTGGAACAGTCGTGACGAAAAGGAGATGCAATGTTTCAAGAATTTCATCGTTCAAAGAGGAGCGAAAAAAGCAGATGATGTCGAAGGGGATCAACACTGGCTGGCTAAGCAAAAAGACTCCATCATGGTGGCTGCCGCGCTTGTTGCAACAGTTGCTTTCCAGGTTGCAATGAGCCCTCCAGGGGGTGTTTGGCAAGACGATTCAGACGGACACAAAGCAGGAGAAACGGTAATGGCATATAACTCCCCAGAAACTTACAGCTTTTTCCTCCGGGCTAACACGATAGCATTTGTCGGGTCTGTAACAACTATCTTGGTCCTGACCACTAACTCGTCCTTGAAAAGCTTGACTGAGAAAGCGGTAGTTATGTTTCCTCTAGCGCTGGCTGTCCTTTCCATGGCCTTCACTTATGCATTTACTATCACTTTTATAACGCCTGTTAAACTTGAAAAGTCACTGCGTAAACCATTGACTGCTGGAATCATATTTTGGCTTCTTTCGGTGAGTCTTGGTGTATATGCTATGGGAGCAGCGAAGTTTGTTAAAAATTATCGGGGAAAACATTTAGCCGAAAAGAAAATGACCAGATCAGGGTCTACACCACATGGATCTGTGTGAAATTAGCGAATGGAAGCGACTGGCTAAACATGAAGCTCATAGTGAATCTCTGATGCCAAACGTCCACTAAGAGCTTTTATTCATATGAGTGGGAATTAAGTCGCACTTTGCTTGTTTCTTTCTGATTGATGATTATACGATATTTGGAGATACTTGCATTAATTTGTTCTTGTCCTTTCTCTTAATTTGTCCTCTAAGACTATGACTGGATTGTTATTCCTTTTACGCCACTGTGCTAAGATATATTGCATTCTGTTTTTCTGGATCTGAAGTTTATTTGTTTATGGTGTTGCCTCAATGGTACTGGATATGTTTATGATGTTGCACTAACTAATTTATTAGTACAGAATGCACTTCATGAACAGCAAAATGTTTTCAAAGAAAGATATGCAGAGAACAATGTTGGTCTTTTATCAATATAAACAGTTATGGGAAGGAAAATAAATCACATAAAAATCACAGTTGTGCAGATTGTGACGTGGGTAGGTGTTGTAATCACAGTTGTGCAAATTGTGAAACCACCTGAAGTTCTCCGACTTTGGGTTTGATTTCTTCAATCCCGAAAGTGGAAGAAATGTGCAGATTTGGCTTTCTGATTGTAGCTTTTGGTAGGATCATTACAATTGACCGCATGCAGATATCAGTTATACATTTCAGCTGCCCAAAATCAAATGGCATACATCAGATTTACCTTTCATCAGCATTCATTGAGAATTTGAGATGTTTTGGATTTAGAACATCAAAATAGTCTCTTACAATAATGAAGTACCTCACTGAAGAATTGAACAGCATGTTAACGTTCTAGAACAAAATGATGTGAGCTTGTATATTATTAATTTATTAGGCTTCACCATTGGATGATACATATTCCTTTTCTATTCACCTATTTTCCCATAGAAATGGAACCCCGTAGAAATAGTGGATGCTCCAGGCTCCCTCAACTTCTTCCTCTCCTGGGTTTTCAAAATGTTATGGAAATGGGAATGATTTTCTTGTATGTAGTGGATGCTCTTGGCATCAGAATTGGCAAAAAAACCAAGTCAGCTGAAGATGTAAGCAGTGAAGCAATGATTAAATTTCTTGGATGTAGTTTATTGGAAAAAAAGATTCGATATGAAGTTGGAGTTTTTTAGTTTTCTCCTGAAATAGTGAAGTCCATATGAATTTGGTATTCATGTCTTCACATTCCTGATTTGTATTTCCACTCAAAGTTCAATATCGAGTTGGAGTTTTTATGTGTTCCCCCCAAAATAGTAAAGTCAGTATTAGATTACTACTTAATTACTTTGATACAGTAGTGCGCTAACACAATGTAGGATTCATTAACAAATTAGGTCAACGGATCGCCAACTTTCTCGTCGATTGTGACAGTTCTTTAAAATTGGGACTTTGAAAAGTATAAGCTGTGATCGATTAAGAGGACAGGGTGTCATGAAAGAAGAAGCGGAAGCATATCTCTTCATTTCTGTGTACCCATGAATCGGTATAGAAGTTCAGAAGGTAACATTGGAGATATGGAGCAGAGGTTGTACGATCAAGCAATGTCTGAAAACTATGCAGCATCCTTGTCCGAAATTCAAGAGGTGGACAAACAAAATCTGCTAATGACATACTTAAACGCAAGTTCTCGGCACTTGGCTGCACAGAGGGGAAACTTAGAGTTTGTGAAAATAATTCTCCACCAGATCCCAGAACTCGCTTAAGCCATAGATTCAAGAAGACAGACACCTCTTCACCTAGCATCGGCTGAAGGGCACATCGACATAGTAAAAACATTGGTTTCAGCAAATGTTTATATTGCACCTCACGAGATCTCGATGGTAGAAACCCTCTACATGTTGCTGCTATTAATGGCTAGGTCGACGTTCTGAAAGTGTTGCTTCACGCCTTTCCACATGCGGCTGAAGCCAGAGTCGACCAAAAAACCATATTACACTCGTGTGTCAAGCATAATCAGGTACATACACTTCTGCTGCTGTTGAAGGATCCCAAAGGGCAGGAGCTTGTGAATGCTAGGGACGCGGCCGGCAATACCGTCTCACATATAGCTGTTGCGGATACAAATTCTGAGGTAATTGTATTGATTTTTTATCAAACTCATCCATGTGCAATTCAGTATTACGAACAGAGCAAAATCCATACGCCCATAAGATCACAAGTTTATATCCACAATAATATGACAAAAAGCTTTTGTTAATGGAAGAAAACTATATGAGTAAAAACAATTGTGTTTAGATCGACATTAATGGAAAATTCGATTCATAGGTCTATCACAAGCCCGCACTGTAGCGCGGGGTCATGCAAATTCTCACAAAATGTATACAATATGTTGCAGATAGTAAAAGTTTTACTTCTGATCAGAAAGATAGACTTGAATGTCAAGAATGCAAATGGGTGTACAGCATTGGACATGCTTCCAAAAAATGAACTTGAAGTGGGAAACAATGACAGTACTGCACATCCGGAGTATTCCAACCGCTACCAAGTTGAAAATGAGAAGGAAGTTTTCAAGAAGTTATTGCGTGAGAGAGGAGCACCCAGCGGAAATGACATGAAAGGGGAAGACTGGCTAGCTAAGAGAAAGGACTTCATTATAGTAGTGGCGGCGCTTATAGCAACAGTGGCTTTCCAGGCCGTAACGAGTCCTCCAGGCAGTGTTTGGCAAGACAACTCAAACGGACACAGAACAGGAAAAACAGTAATGGCTAATAACTCTCCAGATGTGTACGCCTCTTTCATCTGCTTAAACACAATAGCATTTTTCGGATCTGCAGAGGCCATCTTGCTCCTTGCAGGTAAGTTTGAGATGAAGAACAGGGGACGGATATTGATTTTGGCAATAAATATGACCATATCTGTGCTGGCTATGATTTTGGCAATAAACCAGGCACAAAAATGTATGATCAAAGTTAGCACGATCTCTTATACATACAAAAAACATGAACTGGTGATTTTTTAATGAATGAGAAAATATGTATGAGATACGCCTACAGATACACCTATTTCTCGAGCTATTGCTACAGACAGGCCCCAACGAGTTATTCGACGTCCTTCTCGTTTAGATGATTTTGTTTGATAGTCATATTCGTTTTATAGCTTAATTTCACGTTTTAGTTGTTGTTTGGATTTAATCTCTTTTAGTGAGTACTTTGGTAGTTTCCAATTATAGTTTTTATAGGTACTATAAAAACACTACGTTATTTTTATTTCGAGGAATATACAGAAAATTGCCCCAATTCTCTTCCTCTTTTCTCTCTTCTCTCTCTTCTTCTCCCTATCCCCATCTCCCTCTTCTTCTTCCGTTCGAATTCTCTGGTTTTGCTTCGCCTGCGGTGTTAGTCATCTGTTACCAGCTGGTGCTTTCACTGTGATTGCGGTGTTCAGCCACCTACTGAGCCGCGATCTCCCTCAACCTCCCACCGTCCAAACGCCACATCCCTACAAACCCTAGCCATCGGGTCAAGCACTGCCGATCAGGCGGCTTTGTGCACTCAGTGGGTTTGTTGAATTACTTGGGTTTTGATTAGTGGGTTTTCTCTTTAATTCAGCTTGGTGCTTTTCCCTATGGTCGTGTGTGAATCAGTGGGTCAATCACCCTTTGCCCTCGCCATAATGGAAGAGTTAGAAAGTTCCCATGTGGAGAACCCCTTTGCCCTCGCCGCCGACGTTATGCGCTTGATCCAGACCATCCAGCGTGACTTAGGAAGGGTGGAAGCTCGGATGAACGTTGCACCTCAGACTACGCCGCCTCCTCCGCCTCCGCTGAGCGGAGTGTTCTCGGCGCCGCACCAATCTGGCCACCCCCTGCGCCCGATCGCCGTCTCCAACAGCCCCCAGCCGCACACCATATGGGCTGGCAACCCCCTCCGTCCAGAATTGTACAGGGTGCTCACGACAACGCGCCACGTATGCGTGTTGACGCACCACGTTTTCAGGGGAGGAGCCGTCCGATGGATATTCAAAATTCAGAAATACTTCGATTATTATTTTCAGACGACCGAAGACAATCCTTTACAGTAAGTTTCAATCCTAATTGATCACCCGGCTTCTGAGTGGTTTCGTTACTTTATTTCCCACAACGAGGCTGCCACTTGGATGGATTTTCTCTATCCGGTCAAGCAACGATTTGATCCGGAACTTTGTGTAGACTACTTTGGCCTCTTTGGCAAAGTTGCAACAACAAACTACAGTCGCACATTACCAATTGAGTTCGAAACCTTGCTCAATAAGGTCGCCAACACGGATGAGGGTACTTTGATTTCACTGTTTCGCTCCGGTTTGAAGCAGCCGCTTCAGCGCGAACTTGGTTTGCGCAATCCCACCACCTTGGCCGAAGCTTTTGCCCTCGCACGGGAGTTATCCGCCTCCTACACCGACCTTGTCCAGACTTATGTGCCAACACCCAAACGGTCTTGGACCACATCTCGGCCACAACCGACGGCCCCGCAGCCCGCACGTTACCGAGTGGTCCACTGATCTTCCATCCCGTTTCCTTACCCGCGAGCAGCGCACGGAAAGGGCTAGCAAGGGGATTTGTTTCCGCTGTGATGAAAAGTGGGATCGCAACCACAAGTGCACTCCGAAGTTTCTGATGATTTCGGCGGAAGAGGACGGCGATGGTCCATCTTCTGATGATCAGGCGAACGAATACGATTCCCACCCTGCATACACTTTCGGGTAACTTGATTCCCCATTCCTTTAAGTTTCTTGGTTCTATCACACGGACTAATGTGCAAGTGCTGATTGATAGTGTGAGTACTCATAACTTCATTCATCCGGTTATAGCCAAGCAGCTTCGTTTGGTTTTGCAGCCGGTCACACCCTTTTGGGTATACGTTGGCAATGAAGCTTCTGTGTTGCGCCTATTATTGCCCTAAGACGGCGCTCACTCTGCGCGATCACACGTTTCAGATCCACTTACAAGTTCTTGTTTTGCATGGACCGGATATCGTGCTCGATTGGTTGCAGATGTTGGGCACTGTCTCCAACGATTATGCACATATGACTATGACATTCACGTGGTACGATCGTCTTGTTACTCTCCAGGGCGATACTGCAGTTCCCAGACATATATTGTTTCATCGTTTGGCAACTTTATGGACACAGGAACCCCACGCCGAGTGGTATGAGCCTTCCGCCTTCTCGGTCCTCTGATCACCACATACATCTCCTTCCGGGTACAAATCCAGTGAATGTCCGACCATATCGTTATCCGTATTTTCGGAAGATGGAAATTGTGAAATAGGTCCGTGAGATGCTTCAGCAGGGGATTATTCATCCTAGCCGCATCGCCTTCTCTTCTCCTGTTTCTACGTGGATTATTGTGCTCTAAATAAGGTCACCGTGGCTAATCAGTTTCCTATCCCGACAGCAGATGAGCTTTTTGATGAATTGGGTGCAGCACGGTTCTTCACAAGCTGGATTTGCGCTCCGGCTACCATCAGATTCGTATGCATCCTTCTAACATCCACAAGACTGCGTTCCGCACGCACGAGGGGCACTATGAGTTCTTGGTCATGCCTTTCGGCCTCAACTATGAATCAGTTATTCCAGCCCTTCCTTCGCACTTTCCTGATTATATTCTTTGATGAAATTCTGGTTTACAACACTACATTGAAGCAGCACGCCTCACATCTACATAAGGTTTTGCTACTACTGTCTACTCATTCCATCTATGTTAAACTGTCCAAATGTTCTTTCAGCAGGACGACGGTTGATTATTTGGGTCACATTGTCACCGCCGGTGAGCTCAGGGCCGATCCTCAGAAGTTAGAGGCCATGACGGCTTGGTCGAGCCCTACTTCTGTGCGTCAGTTACGTGGCTTCTTGGGTGTGACAGGGTATTGTCGCCGCTTCATCCAGGGTTACGTCGTGCTCGCCCCCCCCCCCCCCCCCCCCCTTACCGACTTACTCCGGCGTGACAATTTCAGTTGGTCCCCTCAGGCCGAGCAGAGTTTTTTGACCCTTAAGCAGGTCGTTACTTCACCACCGGTTCTCAAACTTCCCGACTTTTCTCATGATTTCGTCATTAAGACCGATGCCTCCGATACAGGGGTAGGGGCGGTGTTACTTCAGCGTGGCCATCCAGTGGCTTTCTTTAGTAAGAAGTCGGGTCCGCAACATCAGTCTTCTCCAGCTTATCATAAGGAGTTGAATGCTATTGTTGTGTTCGTTCGAAAATGGCGCCAATATTTGTTGATTTGCACATTTGTCATCCGTAGTGATCAGTGCAGCTTGAAGGAACTTCTCTCTCAGGTTATTCAGACACCGTCCAAACAATTCTACATTCACAAGCTGATGGGGTTCAAGTTTCGCATTGAGTATAAGACTGGGGCTTCTATTCGTGTGGCAGATGCTCTTTCCCGACGCGAGCCTGATTCTTCCGCTGCCATGACAACTCTGGTTTGGCCCTTGCATGATCTTCTTGACCGTATTCGTCAGGAAACAACGTCCCTTCCAGATTTGTGTGAGATTCGAGGAGCCTTGGAATCCTCTTCTCTTCCAGCTCATTTTTCATTTGTTGATTTCATTCTCTACTTCTGGACAAGAATTTGTCTCAGTGGGGAGTCGACCCTTCATGATGCTCTCTTGGCCGAGTTTCACTCTTCTCCAACTGCAGGTCATCCGGGCATTGACCAGACACTTCGCCGTCTTGCGACCACTTTCTACTGGCCTCAGATGCGCGTCGTTGACCGTTTTGTGCTTTCTTGTCACACTTGTCAGGTGACAAAGTACTCTACTCAGAAGTCGGGGATTACGACAGCCACTGCCGGTTCCGGAACGCGTATGGGACAAAGCTTCGATGGATTTTATTACAGGTGTGCCTACTTCCTTGAGTTTCAGTGCTATTATGGTTGTTGTGGATCGTCTTACGAAGTATGCTCACTTGGTCGGTCTGCCAGCGGATTTTGATGGTTCTCATGTTGGACGGACTTTCATTGGTACTGTGTTAAACATCATGGTTTTCCTGTTCTCTTGTTTCGGAGCTAGACCCTATTTTCACCAGTACATTTTGGAAGGAGCTTATTCGTCTCAGTGGTACCAACCTCAAGTTCAGTAATGCTCATCACCCAGAGATCAATGGTCAGACAAAGGTCCTGAATCGGGGCTTGGAATACTATATGCGTTCTTTTTTTCATGAGCGGCCTACACGGTGGGCGCACTACTTACCATGGGTTGATCTGGCTTTGTATTGTAGCCATAACCAAAGTATTGGGATGTCACCTTTCTGTGCGCTGTATGGACGGGACCCGCCGTCTTTGTTTCCTTCCATTCCCTCTCATGTTCGTGCTTCGGCTGTCTCAGATCTTCTGCGTGAGCGCCATGTTTTGATTCGGGAGCTGAAGCAGCACTTACACGTTATGTGACAGCGCATGTAGGCCCAAGCCAATCAGAATCGTCGTGAGGTTACTTTTGAGGTGGGTGCTATGGTTTTGTTTCGTCTTCAGCCGTGTCGTCATCATTCACTAGCGCGGCGTTCTTCAATAGAGTTGGCACAGCGGTATTATGGTCCCTTTGAGGTTCTTGAGCGAATTAGTTCTGTTGCTTACCGTTTTCGCTTGCCGGATTCTAGTCGCACCACGATGTCTTCCATTTTTCGCTTATTCGCGCATATGTTTCCGGGTCTGCGCCTCCATACATGGGATCCTTTCCGGACGAGTTCGCTCATGGGGGTCCGGTTTGCATTCCTGCTCGGGCTACAGCGCAGCGCATGGTTTTAGTTCAGGGTGTTCCACAAGATCAGTGGCAGATTGAGTGGTCTGATGGTTCTATTGCCGCTAGCTTTCCGCACATTCACCTTGAGGACAAGGTGGTTTCCGAGGATGGGGGAGTTGATACGCCTATGTATACACCTATTTTCCGAGCTATTGCTACAGACAGGCCCCAAAGGGTTATTCGACGTCCTTCTTGTTTAGATGATTTTGTTTGATAGTCATATTAGTTTTATCTCTTAATTTCACGTTTTCGTTGTTATTTGGATTTAATCTCTTTTAGTGGGTATTTTGGTAGTTTTCAATTATAGTTTTTAGAGGTACTATAAAAACACTATGTTATTTTTAGTTTGAGGAATATACAGAAAATTTTACCAATTCTCTTCATCTTTTCTCTCTTCTCTCTCTCCTGTTCTTCTTCTTTTCGATTTCCCTGGTTTTGCTTCGCCTGCAATAATCATCCACTACCAGTGTGGATGTTCTAAAATGTTAAGTCTATTCCATGGCAGAATGGCTAGAATGGGTACAATCCCAGTTCGTAGAATGTACAAACAATTATTAGAAACATAATCTTGTCTATCATTGGATTACAAAAGCATTCCTAAAATATTGTGATCACTTCAATTTTCAAAGACCTTTTATCACTTAACTTGTGGACAGTTTGGACATAATACTCTGATAATCATCAGCATGGAGAAAATTACCTTAAACTGAGTGTCAAGCTCACTGCATGAGTGATATTTGAAAATGAAGTTTTGGACTGCACAGCCATAGTATCGGAGAACGCCCGGGACATGAATACTCTCAAGCTTTTAACTGCAGATAGTATTTTTAGTGTTCCAAACCTGTGTAGGCAAAGTCACATGGTACATGTATATGGGTGGCAGATTCTTGCCATTGTAAACCAATCCTTGGAAGCCCAGTTTTCTCCTGCCTTTTTGCAGACCGAAGGAGCCCGAGTGAAATATTGATCACAATGTTTAGGACTAAATTTGTTGAGAAGATCGACTTAACTCTTTCGTTGTTGTCCTTCGAGGTTTCTGAGGTCTTAAAATTATTGGAAATTGTATAAGATGACCATTCTTCAATTGCAAAACAACACTTTCCCTTACAATATATATATATATATATATATATATATGTGTATGTATATATATTTTAATTCATAAAATCTCTCATGAAATACTTTATATCTATTTAATTGTGATAAATTTTCTAAATTATAAAGATATTACCTTTTACTTATATTACTTGGGTAGTTTTATTTATTTAAATCAACGATTTTATTAATTAGTAGTTAAAAGTCTCATTCATAAAATATCTATTTATGTTTTTGAGAAAACTTGTGAGTAAAATATTATAATAATAATAATAATGGCCAAATTTACATAAATATTCGTTTCTTAAATTTTTTTACAAGGTTATGCATTTATAGATATATGAGAAATAATAAATACTCATTTTTTAGTTGATCTAAATAATTATTAGATTTATTTAAAAAATCATATTGTATAAACTAGAACAAGATCCCCAACTTTCATTAATAACACACTTAGTCACCCCTCACTAGCATAACTAGTTTCTGACTTCACACTTAGAGCATCTCTAATGGTTAGGTTAAAAAATTAGTTTAATTAAAATTTACATAACTAAAGGAAATAATGAGCTCCAATGGACTATACTCAATAATTTACATATTATGTATTCCGCTCTCGACTAGTAGCTAGCTAGAAAGTAGGTAGTTAAATTTTTTGTGTCTATCTCTCTCCTACTTTAATTTAATAAATATATATATTTTTGCAATTCAACACACACAAAGTTATATAAAATACATAATATCATTGGAGAAAACACCAAAAAGTAATGTCAGTTAAAATTCATTCTAGTCAAAATTTAACTAATTGTTGATTTTTGTTGTTGGAGATGCTCTTAGTACCCCTAACTTTTAGTTTTATGACAAAATCACCCTATTGTCTTTCTCTTCTCAAAACCCAAACGTGAATCTTCAAAATCAAGGATACCCATATAATTTTGATGTTATGAAACTGTAATTGAGGTCAAAACAAGCATATTAATGATGTCAAAAATTGATTGAATTGGTTACCGAATGAGGTCAAATCGGTGCCGAAGGTTTGTCGGAAAACTCGCCGTAAAATATGGCTTTCCGGTTCTTGGGGTGGAGGTTTCTGGCGTCCTAGATCCTGATTGGACCTCTAGGAGGATGGAGAACCACCTGAAAGTGGAGGAAGAGAGGCGGAGCGAAGCGGGGCGCTGGGCTCCCGTCTGGTCGGCCTTCGGGTCTGGTTCGGCGGCGGCTTGGCTGCCGCTGCTGCTTCTTCCTCTGTTTTCTAGCTCCAGCAACCAGAGCAAGAGAGTGAGGGAGAGGGACCGAAGGGAGAGAGAGATAGAATGGAGGGAAGTTGAGGTGATGGGTGCCGGTGGTGATGGCGGCAGTGGTGGTGGCGAGGTCGGGGTGTGATGATGTTGGTGTTGTGTGGTGGTTTCTTCTGTTTTCGTGAGAGAGAGAAACAGATGTGGGAGAGAGGTGGAGACAGAGAGTTATGGAGGGGGTGAGGAGGACACGGTGGTGATAGTGGTGGTGCCTAAGCTGGCCATGGTGGTGGTGTTGTGGAGGGTGTTTTGTGGGGTGTTGATGGTAAGAGATGAGGAGTGGATGGTGGTGTGGTGATGAAGGGGATGGAGGTTGTGGTGGTTGTTGTGTGTTTTGCCGAAGGGAAAGAGGAAGGAGAAGATGGTGATGAAGAAGTGTAGGTGGAGAAGAGAAGTGTTGTTGGTGTGGTTGAATTGGAGACAAAGGGGGGTATAGAAGAAACTGGGGAGAAAACAATGGTTGTTTTGGATGAAAACCATGGGTTATAGGAGGATTAGGGGTAGAGGTGTAGGTATGTGGAGTTGTGGAAGAGAAGGATGGTGATGGAGGATGAGGAGGGAGGAGAGATGGAGATGTGTGAGGGAGGAGGGGGAGTTGTCTCCGGTGGAGAAGAGAGAGAGAGAGAGAGAGAGAGAGAGAGAGAGAGAGAGAGAGAGAGAGAGAGAAGAGAGAAGAATAAGAGAAAGGGGGAGAAAAAAATAATTAATTAAAAATACGGGTTTTTGGTCGGGTCAAGAGAGGAAATATGGGTAATACGATATACATCACCGGGTTATACAAATATACGGATCGGGTTATGTAAAATACGGGTTGTATATAAGTATTTAATACCTATATACATATAACTATTTATCTAAAGTACAATTAGCTCCCCAACCTTTTAATTAAATTAATTATTAACTTCTTTAAACTACAACTACCTCCCTATTCTTCAAATTAACAACTTTATATTCTTGAAAACTACAGTTATAACCCTTCAAAATTTATCCAACTAATTTATAACTTTCTCAAAACTACAATTATAACCATTTTCTTTGATGTAATTAATTCTTAACTTTTATAAATCACAATCATAGGCCCCAAATTTTATGAAAAATTATAAAAGTACCTTCTTGTATAAAATCGGGGTATTACAACTATAGTTCACAACATAATCATAGCGCCTTGGACACAATTTTTTTTCAGAATTTGGTTCTTTTAATTTATTTTAGAATATATTTTTTCTCGACTTCAAAAGTGTTAGATGGTACAGATCTGGTAACTTCAGCTTTGAAAAGCAGTTACGGTCAATTGAAAATTTATTTATTTTCCTGTTTTTTGTATGTATCAATGGAACTATTTAGACTTGATATACTTAACTATTTTACATCATTATTTGTAATTTCACCTTTCGTCTCTTCTCATTCTTCTGAGTACACTTCGATTGCCGGATTAGAATCGACTAGACTATTCAATGAGTCTCTACCGGAGTCACAACTTCCACTATCTTTATTCAGTTTTATCTGGTGTACCTTTTAAAATAATATACTCTTTGGAAGAGAAATAACATAATTGCTTCTTAATAAGACTAAACAGACTTTGTATCTTTCTTAATTTTTTATTTCTTGCATCTTTACTGTGCAGTTTTTGGGATTAGATTAGTACTTGGAATTGTTTTGGATAATTTCTATTAAGGATTACATCATGTCAATTTACTATAGTGACGTCTAACTTTGGTTGAAAACGCATATTTTTTGACACACTACTGATGATTAAGGGTTCTTCTGAATCCAACTTTTCGGTCATTACATATTATTGATAGTTTTGGAGTTACTACAATCTGTTATTTACACATTGTGGTATGTCATACATCACTCAATTGAGAGATTTAATTCTTTTGAAAACTAGCATTAGTGCAATAATATAGTGACGATGAGAGGTTTTAATTTCAAGAAATGGACTTAAATGGTGTTCAAAGAGCCGTTTGAAACACCAAACGAATTGTTGTGTACTTGTGTTTATAATCATCATTTGCATGCATCCATTTATATATTTTCTAATGTGTAAGAGCAAAGTACATACAAAGCTAGAAACATGTTTGGTATTATTTTTTAGACAAACAACCGATTTAACACATGTCCGTAATACACTCTCATGAACAAGTAGGAGCCAAACCATCTTGCTTGAGAAAAAAAAAATTGACAATGAAATGGAGTACCATTCGTACTGCGCAATATAGCTTGATTTTTAGGTTTAACTTTAAAATAATTAGAAATCATTTGAACTGTACATTGAATCCTAGCTACGAGATTTCAGATGTAAATGCCAGCTGTCTACTTTCGAATAATTTCATAATTTTAATTTTCATATCTATTGATACATTATCAATGTATATTGACAACTCAAGTATAATGGTTGAGGGTAACGAATTTTGAGTTGTCCATATTAAGTGCATATTCCCCTCATTATTCTCTACATCGAACGCCAAAATGCCTACGTAGGAGCACTTCTATAAAGGTGCATCCATATCGTGGTTCATAACTTATACCTTATTTGTAGACATCTTAAATTAATCATATATTAAACACCATAACGATGAGAATATTCATGTGCCGTGTTAACCTCGCGCATCGCGCGGGCTAACGACTAGTGAAATCTTGTGATTGAAAAAACTAACACCCATTAGCAAAGGCACAAATATTTAACAAAGGTATTTAAGGGCTTCAAAGAAGAAAGAGAAATCACAAAGATTTTTACATACCTTTCCTACAGAGCGCTATTTGATTTTATGAACAAATAGATGGTTTTGACTCCGCCAGTGTGAATATGTGGTGTGGCAGAGTGGGTTACTCTATCAGTTTGAGAGGGACAATGATACAGGCACGTATTTATCGGAGGACAAGACTACCAAGACGGCCCTGCGTCGTGAGGAACAAAATCGTGCTCCGCCAAAGTATCTCAACGACTACGTGCCTATGTAATCGCTAGTAGGACGTTATTTATATTACATTATTAGTAGGGGTCAATTATTGCATTTTTTTATTGTTTAGGGGTCTTGAGAGTAGTTAGCTAAAACATTTAGTATTTATAGGTGTTAGGGTTCAACTTTATTTTTCATGAGATTAATGAATTGTTTTGAGTATTATTTTCTTTCTTAGTATTTTCGTAGTTTATCATACTACTGGTAGAGATTCGTAGCCTCTCAAGCTACTAGTACGATACTGGTTGTATCAATTTGGTGCTTTCATCGATTCAGGTGGACAGGACTTCAACGTTGCGTCGTTTTCTACCCACGAAACAGAGTTTCATCATGACGAACACACCCACAATCGAAGAACGATTCACTACAATCGAAGAACGATTCACTACAATTATGGCCGCAATCAAAGCGTTGCAAACCCCGTTCGCAGCGAGTCCAAGCTTTGACGAAAAATTGAATGATTTGAGAGCTGGTTTGGAGAATCCAATCATGGCAGTAGAAACAAACATGGATCAACAGATCTCACGCTTAGAGGATCGACCCACGCTGACGCCGTCTTCCTCAGCTCCGGCGGACCTAGACGCTTCCACTGCACAATCAGGTACGCGGCTGCAAACAGAGCATCACCCACTGGCCACGTCCCAGTTTCTTTCGGCCACGACCGCGGAATTGGCACCGCCCAGTTTGACGACCTCCGAGATGAGCCAACCGCCGTCACAGCGAGTTATTGCGCCGTTTGATCCAGTCTATCGGCCGCCACCATCAAACCTGTTAGGGCTCCTCGCGCCCCTACCGGTCATGTCGACCCACCCACAACAGCCAACTCCGCTGTTTCTCCAGGCACCACCAGATCCACACTCCCCTGCCGTCCTGGACGCCTGCATCGCCGCCCTTCAGGGGTTGTGCCAGCAACCACCAACCATCCAATCACCATCTCCATCAACCCTTTTTTCTGGCGATTTCACCGCTGATACAACAGTAGGTTCCGGCATCCCAGCCGTTGCACGCGGCCTCACCTCCGATCGGTCCCCTTACCCAAGCACTACCAATGCCGCAACTCTCTTGGGGTAATCTTGCCCCTCCACCGACCTGTTTGGCGCTGCCTACGGGAGTGGGACAGACTTGTTCCCAGGGCTTCAACCCTACGGGTCAAACAATGGGTCAGCAACTTGCTTTTCCGGGTCAATATTTTTATCCGGGCCAATATTTTTATCCGGGTCATGCCACTAATTTGGGTCAGCCACATCCTGTGGGAATTTCTGCGGGTCCAAGCACGTATCCAAATCCGGGAACTACTTTGGGTATGGTTACAAACAATCACAAATTGTGCGTCGACGCGCCCAAGTTTTCAGGTATTGACCCGCACACTTGGCTTTTTAATGTTGAGAAATATTTTCAGTATTATCACGTTCCTCCGGATGATCGATTACAGTTGGTGGGGGTATTGTTAGACGGTGATGCCGCCGATTGGTTTCGGTATCGCCAAAATAATTTCTCTTTTGCAAGCTGACAAGTTTTTGTTGACGAGGTCAAACTTCGCTTTGATAACAATATTTATCATGATTATTTTGGGGAGTGGTCCAAGTTGTCCAGGAGACTACAGTTCTTGCTTTTCAGACCGAGTTTGAAAGATTGATGACCAGAATTACAGCTATACCCGATCCGAAGTTCATATCTATTTTTGCTTCCGGTATCACGCACCATTGGGACGAGAATTAGGGTTGCGCAAGCCTCAAACCCTAGCTGAATCTTTCTCGCTCGCCCGGGAGTTAGGGTCGATTCGAATGCCGTCCGCAGCACTCAGCCATCTTCCACCGGCGTCGTCACAGGATCCCGCATCAGCGTCGACACCACAATGTCGCTAGCTGACTCCTGCCGAGCGCCAAGAAAGGTATGCGAATATGTTGTGATCAGAAGCTTTTCAAGGGGCACACATGCGATGGCAAGTACTTGTATATGGGCTCTGACGTTCACGATCACTATCACGGACTTCACATTGAGGACAATGCGATTGTCGACAGGGGGAGTTGATACGGGCACGTATCTACCAGAGGACAGTACTACCGAGACGGCTTTGCGTCGTGAGGAACGGAACCCTGCTCCGCCAAAGCATCTCAACGACTACGTGCCTAAGTAGTCACTAGTAGGACGTTATTTATATTACTTTATTAGTAGGGGTCAATTATTGCACTTTTTCATTGTTTAGGGGTCTTGAGAGTAGTTAGCTAAAACATTTAGTATTTATAGGTGTTAGGGTTCTGCTTTATTTTTCATGAGATTAATGAATTGTTTTGAGTTTTATTTTCTTTCTTAGTATTTTCGTAGTTTATCAGACTACTGGTAGAGATTCGTAACCTCTCAAGCTACTGGTACGATAGTGGCTGTATCTGACAAACCATGGCTCAGAGCCAATTATCAGTGACAAGTAACAATGAAAATCGATCACACATATTTCCTCTCCCTCAAAGAACATACCCAATGGGGGAGTATAATTCCAGCCAAACAAATACGACGTGTTTGTGGTGCGATCTGGAGAGTCGCAGAGTGGCCCAAGTGTTTTTGGCGGAACGATACGTCGTCTTCAATCTCATACCTAATGGAGGAGGGTCTATCAAAATTTAGGTCTTTTATTATTATTATTATTATTATTATTATTATTATTATTATTATTATTATTATTATTATATAGTAGAGATGAGTGACTAATCAAGGGCACTTTAGATATTTCATGTTAAAAACTTAGAACCTCTACAACATCTGTAAACTTTTAAATATTAAAGATAACGATAACATCATGACCACCAATATCACGCAATCATATTTAAAATTAGACAATTCATGTATGTAAAGGAGCTAATGATACTGGCAGGACTTCGAGGACCTCAGGTTGCTCTTTAATTTTAGAAACCTGGTCTGGAGTCAGCCTGGCAGAAAACCCACTTACTACAACGTAGTAGCTGTAAATCAGTGCCTCCTTAGCCCTCTCCTCACTGCCAAGGACCGCAACTAGAATGCGGAGGTAATAAGCCTCTGGTTCCTCGTTCTTCGGCGTTTCAGTAAAGATTATGTAATCGGAAGCCTCCGGTGATGGCTGTGGAGGAGAACTTTCAGCCATAGCTGAGGTGATCGATAAAGAACAAGAAGAGATCATAATCATGGAGACGAAGAGAGAACCGAAGAAGAATGCGATTGGTTTTATCTGCATCTGTGAATTTGGGTAGTCTGCTTTCATTTACAATACTACCAAGTTATTCAACGGATTGTCTCACAGCCGAGAGATAGAGAGCGAGTTTGAATATGGTAATGATGTTCTCTAATAAATACTGACAAAGGTAACGTCCGATGTGGGATTGCATTTAAGAGACTCATTACAGCCTCTTCAAACGGACCGTTCATTTTCTTTGTTGTTTTCTTAGAATAACCTGAAGATTATTGAATTTCTATATGAGTAATAATGCTATATGCCCCAAATATTGTATCCAAAAGCATTCTAATTTGTCATGTCAACCTATGGGAGAAATTTTTATTTGCTCCAAGAGCACCACGTCAGCATGACCTGTGGTGCTCTACACCATTCAACAACTGACACATATACTCACTAGGTTAATCACTTTCCCTATAGGTTATAGAAAAAAATCATAATCATATTTGGCTATTTTTTCTCTCCCACTCACACCACTTGCATTGTAGATGTCAAATTGTAGGTGGAATGGAACACCGTGTATGATTTGCTCTATAAGCACCTAACAATTATCCATCATTACTCAAATAGTAATTAATATAAAAATCAACTAATAAAGGGGATTGATTCTTACAAAGCAGAAAATTATTCTTACAAAACCACTAACATTATTTATGCATGTAATGACCAATGAAATTACACAAATAATGTTAGTGGCTTTGTAAGAATCATTTTCTGCTTTGTAAGAATCATTACCCCTAATAAAAGTGTTTACCAAAAAACTAATAAATGCAGTCAAAAGTCACGGTCCATGTTAAGCACTGTGTGTCAAAAGTCACGGTCCATGTTAAGCACTGTGTGTTTTAAGTAGTTGTGACTTTGGCTGTATTTATTAGTTCACTTTTGATTGTGTTTTAAGTACTTTCTCTGTTCTCTATCTATCTTTACAGTTTGAAGCCTTACTAATCAAATCATCAAATCAACGTGTTTGATAAATTTTGAATGATGATAGAGTAAAGTTTACTCTACAACACTATAGAAAAATAACCAAAAAAATTAGTTGTTTTGCTATCTAAATCATCGGGTCAAAATGACTCAATTACGAAAGAAAAAAGTCAAACTGTGAAGAAAGATAAATGCAGTCAAAAAGTCACTGTCCATGTTAAGCACTGTGTGTCAAAAGTCACTGTCCATGTTAAGCACTGTGTGTTTTAAGTAGTTGTGACTTTGGCTGTATTTATTAGTTCACTTTTGACTGTGTTTTAAGTACTTTCTCTGTTCTCTATCTATCTTCACAGTTTGAAGCCTTACTAATCAAATCATCAAATCAAAGTGTTTGATAATTTTTGCATGATGATAGAGTAAAGTTTACTCTACAACACCATAGAAAAATAACCAAAAAAAATAGTCGTTTTGCTATCTAAATCATCGGGTCAAAATGACTCAATTACGAAAGAAAAAAGTCAAACTGTGAAAAAAGATAAATGCAGTCAAAAGTCACGGTCCATGTTAAGCACTGTCTGTCAAAAGTCACGGTCCATGTTAAGCACTGTGTGTTTTAAGTAGTTGTGACTTTGGCTATATTTATTAGTTCACTTTTGACGGCTGTATTTATTTGTTCACTTTTGACTGTGTTTTAAGTACTTTTTCTGTTCTCTATCTATCTTCACAGTTTGAAGCCTTACTAATCAAATCATCAAATCAAAATGTTTGATAATTTTTGCATGATGATAGAGTAAAGTTTACTCTACAACACCATAGAAAAATAACTAAAAAAATTAGTCGTTTTGCTATCTAAATCATCGGGTCAAAATGACTCAATTACGAAAGAAAAAAGTCAAACTGTGAAGAAAGAGAGAGTACGGAGGTAGTAGTTGTGACGTTTGACTGTATTTATTAACTTGCCAAATTTGCCTCACAAGTTTGGCATTCATTACATACAGGTCCAGCTATTTCCATTATCAGCCCACAGAGTTCTATCTTGACTTCAACAGAGTCCTTTGGCTTGTCTTGTGGTCCTCCTGCATTCTTCTTTCTACATTTTGGTCATATTATCTTCTATTACTTCTCTTTTCTCCAACTGAATATGCTGACTATGTCCCCAGCAAAACTCAAACAAAGACATGGGAATTCTTAGAGATTTCAATACGAGAATGCCAGAAAAATGAATTCTAGAGAAACTGAGAAAATAAATCTATCTACATCCTTATGCAACACATAAACATGTGTTCACAATTGCACAATGACACTGAAGTTTAAGGTAAAATGATATCATTGCTGATACCACCAAACACCAGCCCCTCCTTCTCATGAAGCTTCTGTTTCTTGGATGACTTTAAAATTTTCACATTTTCCCACCAGAAAATGAGACTATAAAAATTGGTCTGGAAATCAGCAATTTGCTTTAGCAAAGATATCTGCTAGCTGTTTCTCTAGTACTTCTATTTCTGCTTGAATGCGCACCCGTTCCTCTAAATCATTCGATACTAAACTACTTGCTCTTTTACTGGACAATTTCTTCTCAATGCTCTTTATCTGCGTGCCAACAAAAATGTGAAACACTAAATCCCCTTCAACAGAACTAGATACATAATTTTAAGAAGGAAGGGAAATTAACCTTGCGATATGGCCACCGTAAGACCCCGTGTTTGCGACATATTTTCTTCATGACAGTGGGACATAAGTTCATCCTCTTTGCTGCTTCGTCTATCGGGAGATTGAAGTACCCAGCCAAATCTTTCAGTGTCAACTTCCCCGTTCTTTCCCTCTGCGCTATTCCATGAATACCAAATTAACAAAAAATAACACCAACTGAAAAATTGATTTCCTGGTACAAGGATGTATGGAATAATTACAAGTACACAATTGTGTGCGCGATTAATGATTACAAGGGACCGACCACAACCTGCATAGCGAGTGAACTCCTTTGCTGCCTCACTTCTTCAGTCCCAAACATTGGTTGGTGATTCAAGGGTTCTGCTTGTTCTGGTTGATATTCCCCTGAAAATTAGTCAAGCTGTGTATAAGAGATGGAAAGATTTCGTTTGCAGCGGCCCAAATATATCATAGGAAGTATTATTAGGGAGTCTCATGTGAAAGGTGGTGTTAACCTGAGCTTGTTGGTGGAGATGTTTGAAAGTAGTCTTCAATGTCCAGGCTTTCGTCATCATTTAATCCAACACACAAGGCTTCGTAGAACGTCAGGAGTGGATCTTGAAGCATCGTGTAACCAGAATGTTTACGCTCTTCGCAATATTGAATCAGGAACTCCTTCACATTCTCTAAGCTTTGCCTGCTGAAACTGTATAAACAAATCCCCCATCTTGGTTTATAGATTTCAAGTGACAAAATATAACTTCTCATTGGCACAGTTTATTAATTACTCCAACACCTGATATTTTCAAGAGGACACTTTCGGGAAGAAAAAAAATCAGCAAAAATAATTTTCATCACCTATTCTTGTTCATATTAGTTCTCGTCAAATGAAGAATTGGAACGGACAAACTATGCGCATTGTGTAATCGTTTATGGTTCAAATCGGAAACTGTCGTAATCAAATCAAAAGCTTCTAAGATCGATCTATTTCGTTAGCAGAAAATCAAACTATCTATACCAAAAAAACAAAGAAACTTACTCGAACATTTGAAAAGAACTCTGACTGTTCCATTCACCACCATACCGGTTCTCAAGAATGGCGTGACATATCATACCGAGCCTTCCGTGTATCTCAAGTTTCGTCACGTGTATACCTACCCAAAATTTTAAATTACCAACCGTAATTAAAAAAACATATACACTTTCAACCGATAACAATCAATGACCGAACATTCTCTATAACAAAATCCGAAAAAAATTACCATCCGTGTGAATAATTTCTCTTAGAACTTGGCAACAAGTGCAAGTATACGGGGCTGGAGCGACCGGCCACACAGACATTTCCACCGGATTTCTTAACCCGATATTTCCCGATTGGGGAATATCTTGTACATTGTTTGGTTCCTCATGAAATAAAGAAGCACCCGACTCGTCATTATCAGTATTAATGGGGGAATCAAATATGCCGAGGAAGAAAGGATCATCCAGTGGATCACTTGGCTCGGCAATTCCTTCTTCAATGTTGAAGTCTTGATTCAAAGGGTTCACTGCTTCTTCTTGTTTTGATGGGAATTCAGATAGCGTAGGGCTAGGCTTTTCGTCAAACATGAGCATGTTTACGCTGTACTGAGTGTCATCGTCGAATGGGTCATAGTAGGGTACGATAGACATTGGATCCGCCATGACAACTCGGTGGTGTTGTTGCTGTTGTCGTGGCGGTTGGGGAGTGGCTTGTGGGCGGCGGCGCCTGGTGGTGGAAGACCAAGCGCCGCTGTTCTTGGATGCGTGGTCTTCTCCGGTGCTAGTAGTGAAGTTTGGGTATTGAGTGAAGAAAGAAATTGGTTGTGCAGAATTTTGGTTTGTACAGAGAGTTATGATATTTCAGGGGAAGATGATGAAGGCGGAAGGGAGGCAGTTACTAACCGTTGGTTTTTTCATTTTAACTGCTCGTTTGAAAAAACATTTTTTGAAAAATAATTTTTGCTCTTCTTACCTAATGAAGCAGCCCCTGCGGTATTGGTGCTCTATTTATTACATGCATACCCTAGGCCTCTACTGAATCTTCTTCAACGCGATGACCTGCAACGATTGCCATTCTTCATTTCTATTCTTCACGAAGTGCTCGATTATACTCGCCATGCATCCACAATCAAGTGACATAATTTTGCTTAATTTTTGGACAAGGACACTGATGTTTTACACAAGATTGACCATTGGCGTCCATATGGTTGCCTTCAGATTTGATAGGAGCGGCTCCAAAGTCTTACAATGAGTTGAAGAACAGTGGAGATTTGGAGTGACGACGGTGTTGGTGTTCTTAAGATTGTTAGAGCGATTCAACACCACAACTAAGAGCAAAAATAAAAATAAGCACTAATAAAAACACGATGATTTCATGTAATTCAGAAAATTAGCTATGTCAAAGTGCATAGCCACTTCACAATGATGGATGAACGGAGAATAATGTCATTATCTCTCAGCCTCTCTCTGGTTCCATACCTTAAACTGGGGCGACATTACATATATAGAGATAGCTAACTGATGCAGGAAGAATATTAAAGAAAAACGCGTTAGTTTCAGAAAAACTGTTTCGGTCCAGACGCCGCATAATCAGAGGCAGAGTTGAAGGCTTGAAGAACAAGGACAAGCCGCACATCATTTTTAGTAGAATTGACGTTCTAAGAAGAACTTGTGACTAGGCCACGAGTGCCACATTGTTTAGACCAAAATCAGTCTTTTGAGGCTCCAAATCATCAATTTTGTTATTTTGAGTACTCCCTAATAAGTGTTCTTTTTTGAAACCCCAACTTTTCAAGGAAATCTTATAAAAAAAACTTTTTAAGGAGACATGCATTAATTATAGACTTGGTTGACTTTTGTGATGACATTGACTCAGTTGTCCCTCATTTCTCAATTTCCAACACTAGTTTGATTATCTTTTAGTGGGTATTCTTGTCAATATATCAACTTTCAACATAAAAAAATGAAAGTGGACACTTATTTTGGGACACCCCAAAATAAAAATGTGGACACTTATTATGAGACGGAGGGAGTAGTATTTATTTCGATAAGTAGGACATCAAATTAAACCCAATTTGGGTGGACGTTTTGCTGAGTAATTAATTAAGTTAGAGTTATTATTAGAATGATTTTTAAGATTTTTATTAATTTTGGGTAAAATTAAGTTTTTTAACTATTTAAACCCGACTTATGAACTAGTTTCAATAGCTTATTGATTATCAAGCTTTTTTTCAAGAAAAATGGAGTTTTCTATGACCCATAGCTTTGTTCTTTTTTGTGCGCTGCTTTTGGTGCTCCAGAAAAGGTATGATTCAATTTGGCGTCAGTTGATACTAGAGCTCCATGGGAAGAAGATTGTCATAGCAATGGTGCATGGACGACCTCGCGGCTGCAGGTAGGTTTCGAACGAGGACCCCCCTCCTAACGGGAACGTAACGTGCAAGACGTTAAGATGATACAGGGTCGACAAAGGAAGAAAAGAGATTTGCATAGCCAGATGGCGAACTTAATCTAGCGTTTGGCTGTGCGAGATTCGTAGCGAAAAGTTGCGGATCTAACTCGACACTTAGCGGAAAGATAATTAAAAGATCGTCGTGCCTTTGGTTGTGGCTCACAGCCCGCGTTCGAGATACTACTAGATCGCAATTCCCGTGGTCGAAACGAGAGTTATGGAGGAACGAGATTGAAGAATGAATTGTCTGATTATTCGGGTATGTCAAAAATTGATAACTTTTTCGATTTGATAAGAGAAGAAGATGAACTACTTGAAGGACCAAGTTTCATGATCGTTGAGCCAGATTCTTTGGGTATGTTAAGAATTGAACATATATTTGGAGATGCAAATTCTTATGAGCGTATGTTAAACTCAAGTAATTGCGATGTGGATTGGAATAAACCTTATATTTATGATGATTATGGAAACAAAGACGAAGCATTGATTATGGAGGATGGCAAGCACTCTTGTGATGTCCCCAATCCCGACGGGGTAACTTTTTATTCTTCGCAATATGTTTGTTCATCAAAACTTAATATTGAAGCTGAAGCTGAAGATATGAGAGTTAAATTAGAGAAGTCAATGACTATTTCATTATAGTTACCATCTTGCTATTTTAATTCATTCTTTATGGAACGGATCGTTGAAGTGCATAAATTGAACTCGAGGACGAGTTCTTTTGAAGAGGGAGTAGCTGATGCATACAGAAATGTGTCTGCTTCAGAGAAACAGTTTCGGTCCAAATGCAAAATCAAGGAAGATCTAGATCTCACCTCTAGACGTGGATCAACCATAGAGACGAGGACATTATTCTTCGTGTGATCTCCCGAATCAAAAGGTACACATCTTCTATGTCCTTCATCATGTTATGAATGTCTCCTCCTGTGATCCTTGGTGGGCTTTGAGTAGGAATTAAATTTTTGTTATTCCGCTGTGTTACCTACGTCAAAACCCAACAATCACAGGAGACATCTAATGTACATGATACAATTATCTTACTATCGTTATGAATTCTCTTCATGTGATCCTTGGAGGGTCTTGATCGGATAAAATCTTCTTTATTTTGCTGCGTATCCATGATCAAAACCCTACACTCTCCTCAATCGATCCAATCCGTATCGACGACGACTCTGCGCCAGTCTCCTGTGTTGGTATAGATTCCCTAGAGGCAATCTAGTTTAGTATGAACTTATTTTGGCTAGAATAATCATTGTATTATTTGTTGGATATTTAATATAATGAAGTCCTTAGATTTACAATTGTGTTGTTTATCATAAATATCCCTAGTCAATTATACTAATTAATAGGAAAATCACTTATAGATTAGTATGGGGTTGGATTCATATGAAGATATCATGATCCAACACATGTGTGTGCATTAAGGGTAATGGCACACTGGATTGACCCATCTCCGAGAGGCTACATACATGTTATGTTGAGTCACAAGCGCTTCTCGCGGTGACAACAGTATTGTCATCCTTAGACTTGAAGTCACTAGATTGTCGAGTTGTGGATTATTGTGATTTTGGTAGCGTCATACGCTATACCGTGACTGGGTAGTTATAAAAGTGTGTACCGGATACAATAAGAAGCAAGCTTAGAAATCGTAGTAGACGTAGATAGAATTTGTCCCTCCCACATAACAGGAGCAAATATCCTAGGCCACTCGAGGGATAGTGCTTATAGAATGTCTGGCCAGACTCAAATAAATCAATATGGGATATCGATGTTATTTGTACTAATAAGGCTATTGCCAGGATCGAGAAAGTATGGATTGGATATACGAGCGTGACTTGTATGTCTCGTGTCCAATCCGGGTATTGGGACAAAGGGATGAGACAATTACTTGCACAAGGTTTGTCGGATGACTATTCTATTAGTTGGCTAGAATGGATGTCTTGCTAGAGACCGCTCCATATTAGCAAATTGTTGCTACCAACTAGATAGAACCTATGGGGTCACACGCCCAATAGGGTTGAACTAGATTTGGGAATTAATCAATATGATTAATTAACTGGAAGGATCACTTTGCAACACCTTGCAAACTTAGTAGGACTAATATGCAAGGAAGGGACTAATCCGAATTCATGTAGGATTAAGAAGAGCCTTTAGGTAGTTGACAAGGAGTTGTTGGACTATATAAAGGATGCTCCTAGCTTCCTTCCCATTTGATACAACTAATGCTCATAACATAATTTGAGAGGGAAGGAAACAAAAGAGAGAGAGCAAGACAAGCTAGAGGCCGAGCCCCTAGTCGTCCCCCCCCCCATACCCGTCCGCCACAAGAGGAAGCCGAAAGCTTCCTTTGTGATCTCCGTTGTGTGATTTCTTTTTCCTCTTCCTTCGGTCCAAGATAGCAAAAATGAGAAGGAAGATCTAGATCTCAACTCTAGGCGTGGATCAATCGTAGAGACATGACACAATTCACGTTACATGTCATCACAGGAGACCTCTAAGGTGTGTTACTTGTTTCTTCCTTTACCATATGATTCTCTTCCTGTGATCCTTGGAGGGTATTGAATGGATAATTATTTCTTCCGCTATGTACTCATGATCAAAACCCAACAGTCGTGACTCCTCGAGGGTTTATTTAAACCCTACCGTTTCTTCAATTATAACTTTTCCATTGATGTGCTTCTGTGTTCGTATGCATCATAGAGGGGATCCTCATATTGAAGCGGAAACCTTCGATCAAGTTCTTGATCAGCTGCTAAAACATTCTCTCAAGCGATTCGAGCTCTCAATCGTCAACACAGTGAGTATTTATAAATCCTTTTGAAATGTGGTCGATAGTTTTGTGACTATTCTTCCCCCGCTTTTTTCTTTTTTTTCATGTCCTTGATTTGCAATCTGCTGTTTTATGCCCACATAAATGGCCCCGAAGAAATCGAACAAGGAATCCGTTGAAGTATAGGAGCTTCCCAAGGAATCTTGGTGCAACCCTCCTTATCTGGGCGGCGATGATTTTTATTTGGCTACGATCCAGGGAGACGCTCCTCGGGCGTCTCCTCCAGTTGCTTCTTTCAAGTTAAAACCTGAACCAAGTAGGGAAGATTGGGATCTAGCTGATGCCCATGATGTAAAGAGGCTCAGTATTAAAGTTGGCCTAGTCCCTTTCACTGACGTCTTTTTCCAGGCCTTCCTAGAGAAGCTTGACGGGATGGATGAATGGACCACGTTAATCATTAGCAATCACGAGGTGGTGTCGAAGCAAGCCGGGATTTATAACGCTATTCGCGCGACCAGAGGTTTCAACCTCAAGGCTGATCAGGACATGCTGAGGCTCTTGTTTTCGCGTTACTCCAAGAGAACCCATATATTCCACTTTTCTTCCTTTGAGGCCGCTCCTACCCTCGAAGATGTAGAAAATCTGTTGATTCTTTCGAGCATGGGAGCCTTTGATCCTTTGGATGAAGTGGAGGGTGACGAGGAACTTACTCTCTTTGCGCAGATGCGGGAGTGTGTTGTGACCCTGAAGAAAGCCGCCACGCAATGGGCACCCGACGCAATTGAACCCTGCGGTACTTTCATGTTAGTTTCCTCCAGCGCGAAGAACATCTGGTCCAAATGGCTCATGTTCTTTTACAGAGACTATGCCAAGCCCGCCATTATTCAGAAATTTCTCAAGGGAGATCCCAAAGCGGTGATTTTTTTTTATGGAGAAGGACTCCAATGGTCGCTTTGTGGCTTCCTGTGCGTTTGGCTGTCACGTTTCCTCATAGATGGGAGTCCGCGTGACGGAGTCTGTATCCACGTGCACCCTCTCGCGGTAAAGCTCACGCTTGGCCGCAAGATTGATTTGGGGCCCCTTGTCTTGGGTTCTTTGTATTATCGTCTCGACTTAGCCGTTTCTCATGTTGAGAAATCGCGTGAAAGGGTCGATGTTATTTCCTTTGTCGATATCGGTTTCTTGACCATATGGGTTTTCGAACGATAGCCTTCATATGCTCCTACTCCGTGTCCTGTTTACTTGTGGAATGTGAAACCGAAGGAGGTGCTTTTGTGTCCTCGTTCGTGGCGTTGGTTTGGTACTAAAAGCACTCGCCGCAATTTTTCCTTAGTATGTGATGATGCTGAACTCTTTGTGGCTCGGACTTATGTGGTGGAATTTGACAACATCGCTTTCCTTGCGGATATGTATCCTGAGGTTGATACTTCTTTCCAGGAGAAACACATTACCAAAGGGTCTCGGCGTTATGGGCGATACATGAACTGGTGTAGAAGAACTTATCTGCCTGCATTGGTTGAACACGCGCGTGGTGCAGAGTCTTGCAATTATGAGCGTATAGCAGTTCCTTTTGATCCTCTTCGCCTGATCTTTCAACTGGGCTATGATGCCGTCGCGCCCCCATGTGGTCCAAGTCTATTACCAAGGGCTGCTACAACGGAGTGCTCTATGGGAAGAGCAACAAACTGCTTCTCACGGAACTTCCTTTGACTTAGCCTTCCAGAGGAAGGTAGGGCAGGATTTCTGCTAGCTGGGTGGCTTTCTGGAATACCCTGGTTCGTCGTTTGACCAGTCCTCAGACTCAGTTTCCGGTTGGTACGGTCCTCGCGCCTTTATTGAAAGATTATCCTTTCAAGACTACTCTGACCCGAAGTACAGCCAATTACGGATATTACTCCTTGCTAGCTGAAGGCCACCTTTGCCCGGAGCTCACCTTGAAGGAGAATACTGCCGCCATTGGACAGAACTCCCTTGATGCTAGGTCCCAGTTCTCGCAAGACTTCGAAGCGGTATTATATGACCCTACTTATCCCCTTTTTATTTTGTGTCTTGTGACTGAAAAACATCGTTTCCTTTTTCTCTTATCAATGTTGCTTGATACGCTTTGCCTCGGGGGATCCTAGCGGGGATCTTATCAATCTTTTTCGATCAAAGAAGATTCGGCCCAACAGCGTCATCCTTCCAGATATGCCCATGGATGCTGAAGTCCAGCAAGCAATTTCGGAGGATATTGAACTTTTCCTTGCTCCGGACGTCGAAGCGTCAAACAAGAGAAGTGCGAGTCCCTCTTCGGCAGACGCGGCTATCGAAACGTTCGCGGAATGAGCCAGCAGTAAAGAAAACCCTCTCTGCTAAGAGCTCTGTTTCGAAGCGGAGGATCATCCCAGGATCTGAGGTGGGCTTTGTCGCCCGAGAGGAAGAAGAAGAAGGTGAGATAACACAAAATATTAACTTGGCGAATTAACGTGCGAGCACTAATTGTTTGTTCCTCTGTCCCAGATGAGGAAAGCCTTCTGAAGGGACCAGTGATTATGTACGAGGAGGAAGCCATCGAGGAGTCGAGACGTATGGCTGAGGAACGATCTCTACAAGACAAACTGTCGGAGGAAGAGCGAGTCGAGATGGCCAAGAATAAAATTCTAGAGGAGATTGCCAAAGGGAGCTCCAGAGAGCGAAGGTCGCGTGTACGCTCAACTCGCACGCGCGCACCTCGTCCTTCCCCTAGAACGGTCGATGAATTGCATCGAACTCAACTAGCCTTACATGAACTCGTCGACGATGAATATGAAGAAGGTACAGTCTTTAAGTTTGCTTTATCCAATCATGAAATCGTGATTGGCGCATTGTACCATGGTGTGCCCATATGTGATATCCGTAGGTGGATAAGAGATTAGTGTGGGGAATCCTCAGGTAACACCTCAGGCGCTCAACATACTCATCACACCCCACCCTTCTCTGAGTCGGATCTTAAATGTCTTATCATGAGCAGGTCACACTAAGTTGAAAGTTGTCGATGATAACCTGCATTATGCTTATCGCGCGGATACCCAATTTAAGTGGGGAAACGCCGCTTTAAACACTGGTAGAGGTTTTTAATTCCCATTGTCTGTTGTTTCGAGAGTAACTTTCTTGTTTTTGCGCAACCCAATTCTTGCCCCTTGAGGCCTCGTCGCCCTCGCAGCGCCATAGTGGTTCCTGAACGTGACATTTCTATTGCAGGAGTTTCGGAGTAGGGTCCGGTGGAAAGGCTTCAATGGTGGAAGATAACGCTGATGCAGAGCGTCTCGAATTCCTTTCTGAGCAGGAAGAGGAGGAGCGACGACGAAAAGAGGATGATACTGCTCTCATTACTCAAACAATATCCCTTTCTTCAAACAACGAGGATGCTAGGCAAGGAATAAGTGTTGAGCGAGCCCCCATGGTCATGAATCTTGAACAGGATACTTCTCCTGCGGAAAGTGCTGGAAGGGTCGAATGTGTCGCTGAGTCGGGTGAACGCGCTACTCCCGTTAAGGAAAGTGTTGCAGGAATTTCTTCAGCGGAGCGTGGTGCTCTTGATAATAACGAGCTTGGGCCAACTAGGCGTGATGCTTCTGTCGCGCCGAGCGTTTTGGGGAGTGCTGCTGCCACAGGGGATGTTTTTGATTTGGATGCTCTTTTCTCCGAGAATCCGTGGGAAGTCTGGGGTTCACAGGTTGAGAACCATGTTGTCATGGCCCAAAGGAGGCTCATGATCCCCGAGGCATTCTTTATGCGTGAAGCTCAGGCTGATCAGAGCATGATCAAGGCAGCTGGTTCTAGCACGCAAGCAGCGACTCCTATTGCCACTCTTCACCAAATTATCGAAGGCACCGGTAAGGCCGCTGCATTCATGCTCATTAGTTGTTGAACCCACGTTTTTTTCTGATTGTTCCATTCTTTTTTTCTTCTTATGTACAATATCGACCAATCCTGCTTTGATTGGTTAATGAAAGTGTGCCTATCGTATCCGAGGACATTTGCAGGAGTGCTAGAGTCGCTGCCCGAGGACAGAGAGGTTCCACTCAAAAGATAACTGACCTTTTGGAGAAGGTGCGTAAAGCCACCCCCGCATGCACCATAGTTGAAAGCGCCGAGAATCTCCTCACAAGCGCGGCCGAGCTTCAAGAAATCGCAGCAGGGCAATTAGATCTGGGCTTCCTTATAGAGAGGCTAACCAGGATAAGCAACTCTGCTCAACTCCGCTCTGGCTATAACGAAGAGAAGGCCGCCCTTCAAACGTGCAAGGCAGAGCTGGATAAATCCCTCAGATAGTTTGAGGAAGCTGACAAGCGTTATAGAGACATCAAGGCTCGCTTGGAGCAATTAGCTGCAAACTCTATTCTCCTGTCGGCAGGAGATTCTCTCCTGAAAGGCCTCTTTATGGATTGAAAACAACTCTTTCCTTGGACTGTTTCTTATGTACATTTTTTTTTTCCTGTGGAGGTCGCGCCTCTTGGATTTGGTTGAACATTATCTGCTATTGCATGTGCCGATTTTGTGCGCTTCGAAATATTCTCTAGTTGGTTCTTGTCTGTGAATACTCTACTTTATGTGTCTTCTCCGTGCGTCTTCTTTTGAACTGGTAGGCTGTCGCGGTCGCCCTTTTATGCGCCTTTAGTTGCTACAGACATGCCACAATTATTTTTTGCCACTTATCGAAGATGGCTAGGCTTGTGCGCATGTACCATGCTTTGTTGTAGCTTAGCACCGAATGTGTTTTAGTCCTATGTAGGCTCAAGTCCCCAGGAGCCGCCATTATTATTTGAACCAGCGTGCCACGTCAGCAATGAAGCGTGCCTGTCATACAGCCCCCCCCCCTCATCATTGCCTAGGGCTACTTTATCGTCATAGTCTTTAATAGAGACACTGATTGTTGCTATTTTTTGAGGTGTTGCTGATTCGGCCGGGGAACCGAAGAGTCTCCTTTGAGCCCTATATAAACCCCTTTTTTTGCTGTTTCATTCTTCACGTAATTGGCAAAATGCCGCCTCTCCTGGGTACTTGCCCTTCTTTCCATTGCTCTTCACACCTTTGCAATCTGTATCAATTCTTGCTCATCGACTTTGAATCCGTTCGTTGTGCTATAGAAATGATTCCCAAGGAATTAGCCGAAGATTCCCCGAGCTGTCATGATCATTTCGAAGTAAGCTCTTGTATTGGAATGAAGACATCTTTCCCTATATCAGAGAGCACTTGGACTAGCCCGGTCCAGTGTGTGCCTAAGAAAGGAGGGATGACTGTGGTGGAGAACGACAAGCATGAGCAGATTGCTCAACGGACAGTTACTGGTTGGCGTGTGTGCATGGATTACAGGAAGCTGAATGAATACACGCTAAAGGATCACTTTCCGTTGCCGTTCTTGATCTTCTAGCTCATCACGAGTACTATTTCTTTCTGGATGGCTATTCAGGTTACAATCAGATCGCCATAGCTCCAGAAGACCAAGAGAAGACCACTTTTACATGTCCCTATGGCACATTTGCGTTCCGCCGCATGCCATTTGGATTATGTAATGCACCGGCTAATTTCCAGCGGTATATGATGGCTATCTTCTCGGACATGATTGAGAAGCATTTAGAGGTTTTCATGGATGATTTCTCCCTATTTGGTGACAGTTTTGAGGATTGTCTACATCATCTTGGTCGTGTCTTGGTTCGTTGTGAAGACACTAATCTCGTGCCTAATTGGGAGAAGTGCCACTTCATGGTCACAGAGGGGATAGTTCTTGGCCACAAGATTTCACGCAGAGGTTTGGAGGTTGATCAAGCAAAGGTAGAGACGATCAAGCAGCTCCCTTATCCGACTTCAGTGAAGGGGGTCAGAAGCTTCTTGGGACATGCAGGTTTCTATCGCAGGTTTATCAAGGACTTCTCAAAGATCTGCAAGCCTATGTGTGAGCTGCTTGGGAAAGATGTCCCGTTTTTGTTTGATTAAGTGTGCAAGAAGGCCTTCGACTTTTTGAAGGAACAACTCACCTCAGCTCCTATCATAACAACTCCGGATTGGATTTTGCCATTTGAGCTCATGTGCGATGCCAGTGATTTCGCCATTGGAGCAGTGTTAGGGCAGCGTAAGGAAAAGGTATGCCATGTTATTTACTATGCTAGTAGAGTTCTTAATGAGGCTCAACTATATTATGGCACTACTGAGAAGGAGTTATTAGCTGTGATTTTTGCTCTAGACAAATTCCGGCCTTATCTTGTGGGATCGAAAGTGATTGTCTTTACAGATCATTCGACGCTGAAATATCTTCTTGATAAAAAGGATGCCAAGCTGAGATTGTTGTGGTGGGTCCTTTTGATGCAAGAATTCGATGTAGAGATCTGTGACAAGAAGGGTGTTGAGAATGTGGCAGTAGACCACCTCTCAAGACTCGAGAATGGAGTGGAAGAGAAGGTGTCGATCCAAGAGAACTTCCCTGATGAGAGCTTGATGTCTTTGGGGGATACTGAGCCATGGTATTGGGCAATTGCCAACTATCTGACCAATGGGAAGATTCTAGAAGAATGGACAGTGCAGCAAAAGAAGCGGTTCTTGTATGTGGTGAAGCAATACTTTTGGGAGGATCCATATCTATTCAAGATGGGCGCCGATAACATCATTCGGAAGTGTGTTCCTAATCAGGATATCTATGATGTGATCAAGAAGTGTCATGCAGCACCTAGTGGAGGCCATTTTAGCGGTCCGCGCACCGCCATGAAGGTACTACAATTCGGTTTCCTTTGGCCAACTATTTTTAAAGATTGTCATGACTGGGTTGCAGGGTGTGATAGCTGCCAAAGAACGAGTAACATCTCCAAGCGAGACGAGATGCCAATGTCTGAATGGCTTGAGGTGGAGCCTTTCGATGTTTGGGGCATAGACTTCATGGGACCGTTTCCACCTTCTTATGGTAATCTCTACATCCTGCTAACGGTGGATTACGTGACGAAGTGGGTTGAAGCAATTGCGTGCCCCAAGAATGATGCAGCAACAGTAGAGAAATTCCTGAAGAAGCATGTCTTTACTCGGTTTGGCACACCAAGGGCAATGGTGAGCGATGAAGGGTCACACTTCATAAACCGAGTGTTTGCCAGAGTCTTGAAGTCGTATGGGGTGTCTATCCATAAGGTTTCCCTACCTTATCACCCCAAACCAACGGGCAAGAGGAAGTTTCTAATAGGGAGATCAAGGGGATTCTTCATAAAACCGTCAGTGCAGGGCGCAAGAATTGGGCTGCGAAACTAGATGATGCATTGTGGGCATACCGTACTGCATGGAAGACGCCATTGAACATGTCACCTTTTCAGCTCGTCTTCGGTAAGGCATGCCATCTCCCTGTTGAGCTAGAGCACAAATTATATTGGGCTATCAAGCGGTTGAACATGGATCCCGAGTTAGCAGGACAAGCACGGAAGATGAAGCTTCTTGAACTTGAGGAATGGAGATTACAGGCTTACGATAGTTCCAAGATATACAAGGAGAAGACGAAGAGATGGCACGACAGTCGTCTCAAACCGAAAGAACTTCGTGTGGGACAAAAAGTGTTGTTATTCGATTCTCGCATGAAGCTCTTTCCGGGAAAGCTTCGTTCTAGATGGTCCGGGCCGTTCCGGATCCACCAAATATATCCTTGGGGTGCGGTTGAGTTAGAAGATCCTCATACGAAGGAATGCTTTCGCGTCAATGGAAGCAGAGTTAAGCCGTACCTGAAATCCGCGCCAATACCGGCCAAAGTGGATGCTATCTACTTTGACGAGCCGTGATCTTAATGAGGTAACTGGGTCGGGCCGTCGACCGTAAATTACAAAGCGCTTGTTGGGTAGGCAACCCAACATATTTTCTGCTTTAGTATAGATAGTGTGTTTTAAATATTGTTGTGTGCGTTTTTAATACCGTTTTGTTATCTGGGGGGTGAGAGAGCGAGGAATTTGACATTTGAATTGAGTCTCCGCAGGATTACAGGTGAATACGCGATTCGGACTCCCCTTCTTGATGTGCGTAGACTCACATTGAAAGGCGCGCATCGGAGTCCGGACATAAAAGCAAGGCGGGATTGGAACGAGAAAGATGTGATCACAACGAGATTCCCAAGGATGTTGGGAAGTGTGTCACGAAAAATTGGCTCAAGAACACAAGGGGAAAAAGGAATTCAAGCTACGGACCTCGAAGATCAAGCAAAGGAAGCGGATCGAAAATAAATAAAAAAAAATCATGAAGTCAGACTTGTTCGCACGAACAAGTCTTTGTTCGCACGAAAAAAAGGGGGTCAAAAAGCCACTGTTTAATTTCACGAACAAAAAACTATGTTCCTGCGAACAGTGTTCGTGCGAACAGTGTTCGTGCGAACACTTGTTTTGTTCGCACGAACAGAAGATCAGACCGCTTAGACGGGTTGCAAGGGGGTAAAATCGGAATTTTGAGGGCTTATTGGTGAACCATCGGGCCAGAAGAGGTATCCTCTTCAGGAGTCTTAACGCTATCAATGGGGGCAACTAGGCCTTGAGAAGGCATATTTAATAGGCCATATGCATCCTACAACATAGTGGTGGCCTCGTGCAAAGTGAAAAGTGTGCATCTTCCAGCACCAACATGACTGTGAAGATTTTATTATGTCATGGTCTGGAGCGATCTTATACCCCTTTGTAGCGCGGACGGCAAAGAAGATCCCAGTAGCTTGCAGCTCTCTCTCAAAATTTTCCATAACATAAACCTCCCATTTCTATGACACGTCAACCACTGGCAATAAGCACAATGGTCCACATATCAGTAAGTGTAATGTCTAGCCTCCATCGCTAAACGATGTATCTCCTGGGGATCCACTATATGCCAATAGTCCTTATAGAGAGTTTCACCTGGAAGATGCTTATTGTCCCACTACTGCCCTATCCCTTTGTAACCTCATCAATGGATGATACCGATCAAGCCGGTATGATTTCTTCCATAGTTTTCTAGGAAATGACAATTGTGTACAAGAGAATCCTGCGGAGATGACTTTTGTGTACACCAAAGGCAGAGGATAGAAAATGGCACAGGAAGTGTTGGGTTGTGTGTAGGGAGAGAGTAAGGCAAGTAGCACTGTCTGAGAGAGAGACAGGGGTTTGGCAGAGCTTTCGCGTATGTCTGGTGTGTTCTCCTTGTATGGAAGGGTTAACGTCCTATATATAACGGAGAATGTGACCGTTGTAGTGTGGTTAATGCGCCCATCAATGGCGGCTTAATTAGCTTAACCACAACGGCACGTTCGTCCGCGTATATAGGGACCGTTACAGCACGTTATCCGCGTATACCGGAACCGTTATGGGGTTGACCGGGTTTGACCGGGTTGACCGGGTTTATGGATCTCGTGCCATAAATCTCTCAAAAGCAGTTACTAAAGGTCGCGCGCGAACTTGGTTCGCACGCGACAGGACTTACTCTAGCCTCCAGACCACTAATTCCCTACAAGTCCCGTGCAGTGGTATGCGAGGGCCCTGTCTCGCAGCGCCCACGCGGATCAGCGCGGTTGGTGATCCAGTGTGTGTGGAGCACAATATGGTGTGCTAGATGATTGCCACGTGGCCAAGATCTGTCTACTCAGAAAGCACTATCTACAACAATTCAGCCTCTTCTTCTCCGTCCTTTCCTCTCACTATTGATATCTTTCAAACTTGATTCAAGATCTGGAGAAATATATTAACTTCTTCTTGCTTGTAACATCTTTCTCTCTTTGAAAACCTGGGAAGGAAAAGAGTAAAAAAATTGAAATTGGCTAAGCAAATCTGCTTGTATACCCAAAGAAACTCAACCGTCTAGAAATTCAATCGACAACTAAAAAACTCTTCCTCAATTGGACCGCCAAAAAATCAGTTACAACATCTTATCACGTCAGCAGTTAAATCAACTAGCTACACTTATCAACCATTGGATCAATCAGTGAAGGTTTGCCCGCATACCCGATATTACATCACGCTGCCTAACATAAAAGTTGACCTACCGTATCCTGCTAGTGGAAAGATGACTCACCAGGACTAGGAGCAGCAAAGCTACACCTAGTCTTCACAAAGCCCATATTGTCTAGGAAATCGGAAGTGTGATATGCTTTTGTTACCTAGCTAGAGTCCATCTGACATACTACTCTTCCAATTAGATGGGCGAAGTGACAAGGCCATGTGTTCTAGTTCTACGATCACCAGTCACTTAACCAGAAGTGTGCCTGAAATCACACAGTTGAATCCATGCGCAAGGGGGATAATGTGCATAGTCCAAAATAGGGTCCTAGTCTGAACCCACCTAGACCTATCTGCAACCCGCAGATGGCTACCTTATGGTGATCCATACACACCAGATAATTCCATGTCAACATATGGGGACCATGATACAAGGCCCCCTGGCATATTGCAACTTTCACGGTTTCCAGGGGACTTAGTGGCTTGGAGGCTGGAATAAGGCTCGTCACAAATAGTTGTCGTCCCATCTATGACCCGTATATTCTGTGGAATGGACTTGCCCGAACATCTGTATATACAAGTCCGATACTACTGACAGTGATCTCCCAAGATATGGATCATAACCGCTTTACATGGGTTGTGATGCTCAGTACAACCACTTAATTCCATCGTATGGCCTAATTTAACTTGTATAAATATAGGGGCCACCTTCCTCACATGGTACAACAATTCAACATCACAAGTGGTACAAGTGTCTCTCTACTCTACGAAATATACAACTTATTTTCATCCCCTTTGCCCCAAAGTTTATATGTTTACATGTCTGTTCTTCACCTATGTTAATTACTTGTTGGATTGTAGCCCTTTGAACACAATTGATTAATATTAATCTCTCATATCTCTGCTTACTAACCTCAACACAAAATACATGATATTTCACTGTGTCCCTGCATAGTTAATAGATATGCAACAAAGAGTGGGTAAGAAATTTTGTTAGCAGAATGCATATGAATAAAGTGGAGAAATTTGTAATAACTATATGGGTTATTTGGAGAATACAAATAGACGGGTTTTCGAGGGAAATATACTTGAAGAGACTGCAGTTGTGGGTGGAATTGAGACTTACATATACACATGACATCTGTGACAAGGTGGGTGCCACCGGAATGTAGCTGGTGTAAGGTGAATACTGATGCAAGGTGAAAGGTGCAGGATCGCTAGGCATCGATCGAAGCTATTATTATAAATGCAAGGGGGAGTTTGCGGAGGCAAAGGCAGGACCAATCTACTTCATGGCGTCTACAAAATTGCTTAAGAAATTGCAATACGAGAAGGGATTCAACTCTCATCACATATTGGAGTGCGTCGTATGCACTTGGAGATTGATTCACTAAGCCTAATTTGAGATCTCAAGTGAAAAAAGGGAGAAGTAGAGGATAGAGCAGTAGCATAGATTGTGGTGGAGGACTGCAGAAGCTTGCTTCACTGGCTCGAACAGTTCAATATCTCCTAGTACCCTGATTATGTTAATCATTTAGCCCACTGTTTTGAAAAGCATTGGCTACGGCCTCTTGGGATAGATATATGGGCAGGACTCTTGGGATAGATATATGGGCAGGAAGATGATCTCTTGGACATCAACATGTGTTTTAGAAGATAAAACAGTTTTCCCACAAATTAACGTGTATGGTTTTGTTAAAGAGAATATTTTGTTTATTCATAGTACAAGTTAAAAAAATTAACTAATTTGGATGAACTTAAATCAGATGAAGTTATACAAACATAAATCAGGTGAAATTATACAAGTTTAGTTCATCCAAACACACCTAATGTAGAAATAACAACCCGTTTATCATTAGTATAAACGAATCGCATTCAGCAATCCATGGATCGAACTTGACATGGACTACGGATCCAACGACTGTTTGTGCACCTATGTTTGATCTTTTTGAACCTGATTCCAAGAATCACCCGAAAAATACGCACATATTGAGTGCATACCACGCGTATACCACCGCGCATTGCTCCCATTACTCAACCACTGACAACAATGGAAAAACTCACGTCTTGAATAGTACCACGAGACATTATGTAAGTTCACAGACAGTTTCAAGGCCTTTAAACAGCTTTCAAATCCATTGAAACAGCACTGCACTACTGCATAAACTCATGGGGAGTTTTGCCCCGTGTTCTGATCTCTATCCTCCTTTGGTTGATCATGCTCTATTTGATGATGAAATACCAACTAATTAGATTCTTTCTCTTGACCTTATCTCATTGTCTGACTAAGTTTTTTGCATGATTAATTAGCTACTATTTTTTAGTAACTCTTTCCTAAACTGGTTGTATGCATGAATGGAAATACAGCTAGCAGATGGATCCTACACTTGTGGAATCATGTCTGGACCTTCCTAACACCCTCAGATAAAAAGATCAAATTAATATCTTTGAAGATACTAAGCAACTAGCCGTTGGGAAGAATTGTTAGAGAGATATGCTGCTTGATTTTAGGGAATTTTGTTTTTAAGAAGATCCTATAAATCTGCATTTCAAACAAAGCAGCAAACAAAAAAGACTACTGAGAGAATTCGTGCATAACTTTTACAGAGATTTTCAAACACACTCAAGGATTGAGAAGCATCACTGGAGAAGACCATTCCATTCAATCCACCATTCAGAAGAACACCTCAAGCTGCACTGCTTATATTGTGTCACAGTGTTCTTCTTCTGATCTTCATTTGTATATCTTTTCTGTTATACTTATAATCATATAATCTCGTGGTGTTTTTAAAGAGGAACAACAAGAGATTGTTATTGGATCAGTTAGGTAGAGAAGGTACTAGATAGGTTAGTGAAAACCACAAGCTGTATAAGAGACTTCTCTGTGCTTGAGATCTAGAGCTTAGCTTTTGATTAATAAGAATTGAGTTGCAAATCCTGCAGAGATTAGATGCCTGAGATAGAGACGTAGGTCCTTGAGGACTGAACTCTATAAATCACTTGTGTCTCTTGCACTTTAATTTCTGTTATGTACTTTTCTTGTTTTAAGTTTCAAAACAGGTTTTCAGTTCAAGGGCTTGAAAGGCTTTTCAAGGTCTTGAAAAAGTTCATAAAAACTCTTCTTAGTCTGAGTTGATTCCAAGGGCTTGAAACTTGATTCAAGGCCTTGAAATACACTTAACTTTCTCGGTTTGTTTTAAAAATTCACCTTTTGACAAAAACCTCCATACTCTATTCAACCCCCCCCCCCCCCCTCTAGAGTATTGATCCTGTATTGTGTGCCTACATACTGTCTTTCACATTACAAAATACTCCAGCTACCAAAACCCCTTCCTACGGGGAGACGCCATGTAAACAAAATATAGTTTGGGTTAAACTCAAACTATAGGTTTGTGTTGGAGAATGTTCAACCCAAACTAACCATATTCTTTTTAGGGTTAATTATATTTTACCCCCTATGGTTAGGGGTTTGTGCGACAGACCCCCCTGAAGTCTCAAATGTTGCAATACACATAACTATGAATCATAGAAGAAGTCAACGGAACCCTATGGTTAGGGGTTTGTGCGAAAGACCCCATATTTGAAAACACTTGTGCTCAGCCGAATCAATAGAAGAAGTCAACCGACCTCTTTACCCAGGAGAAACAACCCCAATCCTCCTTCGATAAACATAACTAGGAATCATAAACAAGCCTGTTGAGGTACAAAATATGGCAAAAACTCTCCCCGTGTCATCAAAACCAAGAGACGGAGAAGAATTTAACAAAAACCCAATATTTGAACCCACTCCATGTGTCTGTAAACCTTTGTATTCTTTTTGAAGCCTAAACCATAATGAAATGATTTGTTTTGTTTGATTTTTCTTTTTTTTTTTTTTGTTTTTTTTTGTTTTTTAGTTGTTTTTGTTGCGTGTGTATACTGAGGGTATAATTGGTATAAAAAGTGAAAAGTTGACGGATTCCGTAAGATAACGGAACCGCACAAAAACCAAACTACAGGGGAGTGTATTGCAACATTTGAGACCCAGGGGGTCTTTTGCACAAACCCCTAACTACAGGGGGTAAAATGCAATTAACCCTTCTTTTTATATTCCAACCAAACCTAATTATCTACTCTTGCCGATTCGGACCGGGTTAAACTAGTTGTTAAATCTAAAAAAACATTTGATAAAAGTATAGTTTGGGTTAAATTCCTTTTAAAAGATATGTAAGCATAAATTTTGGAATATAAAACTTATACGGGCTTATAAAATTTGATTTGTGGACCGTGTATCTAACTAAAATATATAACTTTTTCATGTGAAATTTAAATCGGACTGAACCGGGTTTAAACGGCTTTGCTTACTCAGTAATCATGATCAACCAAAATAATTCGGGTTTGTAATTCTTTAATCGTAATCAATCAAGAAGAATGAACGGGTTTCAGACCGTTTGGAGCTGTTTGGGACTGTCGATTTGGACGAATTTTGCTCACCTCTACAAGAGATCTCTGTATTATTATTTTTGGGTAATGCGCTTGGACACAAATAATTTTCTAGTTAGAATGATCGAATTAAGGAATGCAATCCATGGATCGAACTTGACCTGGACTTTGGTCGAAAAAAAAGAACTTGACCTGGACTACGGATCCAAGGACTGTTTGTACGCCTCTATTTGATCTTTCTGAACCCGAGTCCACGAAGAAGCCGAGAAGTACACCCACATTGAGTGCATACCACGCGTATACAGCCGCGCGTTGGCCCCATTACTCAACCACTGACAACAACGGAAAAACTCACGACTTGAATAACACCACGAGACTTTCTAAAATACTCCGGGTACCAAACCCCCTTCCTACGGGGAAACCCCACGTCAACAAAACACCAAGTTAGACAAGAGAATCATCCACGTGTCACACCCATCACCGATACGCAAATTTACACAATCATAACGAGAAACACCGGATCACAACCCGCCCACAGTTCTTAGGCTGGAGCAAATAAGGTGAAGACAGAGAGCCAGAGGGGATTATATTGGATTCTCGCTATATCTCTCATCGTCGTCGCTGTTGTTTGCAGAATCGGAGACGACGAGTGTCTGTGTGTGAGAGAGAGAGAGGAGGTCGCCGGAGGTCACCGGAGGAGATTCGCGAGAAAAGCGGAGGATGGAGGTGGAGGAGAATGGGGAGGAGGAAGTGCTCGGCTCGAGCTTGACGATGGAGAAAGTGGCCGCAGCGAAGCAGTTCATAGAGAATCACTACCGTGCTCAGATGAAGAACATCCAGGAGAGGAAAGAGAGGTATGTGTTGATTTCTCAGCGATTTTGAAGTTCGAGAACTAGATGAACTGTTGTTTGATTTCTCTCGTTTCCGTTTGTTTGATTTAATTGCAAGATCTAGTTAGTTCGATGCTGTTATCTGCTTGGGGGAGGGATTTGGTACATTTTCGCTGGAATTTTGAGGTTTTGCTAGCTTATAATTCAACTAAATCGCTGATAATAATCGGTTTTACCGTCTGTGAATTGATGAAATGATGACCTAATTTGTGGAGGACTGGAAAAGAAATTGGCTGATGAATTGTTGAATTGCGAATTCGCAATGTTGGATGAATTGATTTTGTTACCAACTTAGAGCAGTACTTGGATTCAAATAAGGCAATATAGTAAGCCCTAACTACAGTGGAACTGTGGAACTACTGAAATGATTCCCCATCATAATTGTTGTAGCCACCATAAAATATGCTCAAAATATATCCCGATTCTTTTCAGTTGTTTCTCCGCCACCTGTCCTGTGCAACCTGAGAACGGGAGTTGGTATTGAGTTGCTATTTTGTGGAGGAATGGAAAAGAAATCGGCTGATGAATTGTTCATTTCCAAATTCCCAATGTTGGATGCATTGATTTTGTCGAGTTAGATCAGTACATGGATGCAAATAAGGCAATACAGGAAGCCCTAACTACAGTGGAACCGGGTTGGCACGTGCCCTAGTCAAGTTTTGATAAAACCACAAGTTTACCCCATCTTCAATAAATAGTATCAAGAGTGCCCTTGCCAAAATTACGGAAGTTCCCCGGATAAGAAAGAATTTTGCTCTGGCATACCCTCAAATTGTTCTGAGAACAGTCTGAAGAGTAGAAATCTCTAATTGGAGAATTAGTCTTCGTTGGTAGAACTGCCTCAGCGCTGGTTTAGGTGGAAACGAATTACCCAATCCTGTCATGTTTCAAATGCCTAACTGCATTCCTATCCATTTCCCATGTCTGGTTAACGTCACCATCTGTTCTTGGTCTACCTCCACCATTCTAAACAAGATGTACCAAAATGTCACCTTTACTATTGGACTCGTTTTTCCATTTCTCTGCCGCATACAATATTTAATTAACACACACACACACACACACACAACCTCCAGGACTTGCAATACGCCAACGATCAAACAAGATACCACAGTAGACAAATCATAAAGAACTAGAGGAAACTCCATAATAGCTCAACCAAACACTAGGAGAGGGTGGTCTTGGGTGAGCCTCAAATTTGGGATCATTCTAAACAGACAATAGGAGCTTTATATGTTTCCTGCAAAGAACTTTAATACATACCATCTCTTCAGTTTGTCAGGCTAGGACTTTACTTAATCAACTGGGAATTTCGGAGGACCACCAGTTTTATTAATTGTGTCAATTTTTTTTACTTGGACCGCAGGCGATGGGTATTAGAGAGGAAGTTAGCTTCTGCAGATGTGCCAAAAGAAGAACAGATAAATCTGATCAAGGATTTAGAGCGGAAGGAGACAGAGTATATGCGACTAAAAAGACACAAGATATGTGTTGATGATTTCGAGCCTCTGACAATTATTGGGAGAGGTGCCTTTGGAGAGGTGAGAATCGTATGAATGTAATGAATGCATTTGTTTAGCAGTTTTATGAACATTATTTCTGAGGGATATCTCCAGACGTATATCTGCATTTTTGGTATGCGCCTTAGTACTTTTTTTCCATGTTTTGTTTCTTGGTTTACTTGAAATGGTTTAAACTGAGTGTCTGAGTTGGCGGAAGATGCCTGTCTAATAGCTAAGGCCACAAAGAATATGAGTTGATAATCTCATTTTCTTATGGGTACGTGAGTACATGTAGTACACTTTCTGCTGTAAATCTTCCAAGCTTGCTATGTAATGTGGTTGTTGGAAAGCATCATAACAAAGCCATAGCATTGACCTGCATCAAACAAATTAGACATAGAGCTAAGAAAGTTTTCCAACATCACTTCGGAGAGTTTCTATGAATGTCATTTCTATCTTGCGTGTCATGCTCACTATTTATTAGAGTCATTTTGGCAATGTTAAGACAAACAGTCATAGCTTTTAATTGTTTATTCATTTTGCTGCCAGTTTTGTACCGCCACCATATAACTTACATTGTCTCTGATCTTCCCCAATCTGTTAGGGTATCTCCAAATCCATGGGGGGGGGGGGGGGGGGGGGGAATCGTATAAAAATATGGTGCAACTCCAACCCCATGAGGGGAGGGGGTGCTATGAGGAGAATTTTGCCTTGGGTGTGGGCATATCCATGGGGAAATTCCCCCTAACAATCCCACACCCAAGGCAAAATTTCTCCCCATAGCACCCCTCTCCATCCCGCTCCCCTCATACGGTTGGAGTTGAACCATGTTTTTATACGATATCCCCCTCCCCCCATGGGTTGGAGATGTCCTTATGTGGACTTCTCATCGATACTCATGTCTTCTGATGAAATTAGTATTCCATAAAAGTTGTTTGAATCGGAAATAGGAAGTGTCCTAGATGAAACAATTATAATCCCCGTCTGTAGTCCTGATTCTGATATTTGTTTTTCTGTGAGCTACTGCTTCGTACTCTCTAGGCTTCATTGCTAACTTGGAATATACCTCTTTTCTTCTCATACAGGTACGACTCTGCCGAGAAAAAAAATCTGGAAACATATATGCAATGAAAAAATTGAAGAAATCTGAAATGCTCAGCAGAGGACAGGTTAGTGGTGATGTACTTCATAAATCTTTCAGGGCTTTCTTTGTTGTTTAATGATTCAGCTATCTAATCCCGCATGTTATACCATGTTTTCTTTGTGCTTGTCTCACTGCTCAGTCAGTTCTGTCGTCTGAGGTAAAATATGCATGGCCATTGTTGGACTGCAGTCTGAAACCAGATTGCTTGCATTGTTCGGTCAATCCTACCTATGCACTTCTAAGAAGTTTGGCTCCATGTGTACGAACATGAGTGTTCCTGGTGTCGGTCCTGTATAAGTAATGTTACAAATTGCGGATATCAGGAATAAACCTCGTGTACTGTGGGCCCTTGATGCACCGATTAGGAATACATCACTGTCAAAAGTATAACCTTAAGGATATTCTTTCATGGTGGTGTGAAACAAGGAATTTCGATCATACCATCTGTTAGGCTTATAAGTTATACCTCTGTAATGGCCGGCACGTCACTCATAATGTATACGATTCCTTTTGTGTACGTAAGGGTACAAGGGATTAACGGTCATCCAAGGTACCGCTGATGGATAGTTGGATACGTATTAGTTGGTGAGCGTATCATTATATATCGTGGATACGCATCCTGTTTCGTCACAATTGGTTGTTTTAGAAACAGTTAACAGATATGTGTCACAACTCACAGGGTATGTTTATTTTATCGTGGATAGTATTGTAGGATACTAACAACTCTTCGGAAATTTGGTCAACAATGCATATCATGCTATCTTCAGGTTTGCACTCACTTAGATCCCACCGTGTCTTGCCACAATTCTCTCTTACCCTAGCAAATCGCAAACTGGGTCAACCATTCGAAACCATAGATTTAATGTTCTGGAATGATGAATTTGGTGAAGTGAAAAATGATGTACTATTCGGTTCAAAATTCAAATATGTCTGTAGGAGGTCAGATTGAAGTTAAGGGCAAATTTGGTGTGAACTTTTTGGACTTTCATTCATCGAACTTTTAATTTACTGAAAAAGTTGGTGACGGAACTGTGAGAGAAGAGATGTAGTGTTTGGTTAGAAAGTAGGTGCAGTGAAAAAGTAAGTCGTTGCTTAGTGTTAATTACTAAAAAGTAAGTGCAACCAAAAGTGAGTGAATGTTGAGGGTAGCATAGTCCATCTAAAAACAATGGGATGAACTCCCACAGGCTGCCCTCCCCCAACTTTCTTTCATCCTTTTTATACTTCATCAGCTAAAGTCAAGAAGAAGTCCTCACCAAACATGCCCCATAAGCATTAAAATTTGTGCATTGCTAGAGATTTTGCTTGAGAATCCCATATAATTTGGTCGTCGGAAGGTTGTTCCATAACCTAAGATATCTAAAGAAGCATACCCCTGTCGTATTGAGTTCCCTCGGTTATCATGCTCCACACTCCAGTTCCATAAACCAGAACAATTGGTGTTCCAGCAACATCGATCCCACTTCGGATGAGGAAAATAAAAGAACACTATCTAAGTTTAAAATGTTGCCATGTCAAGCGAATGTAACTACGGGGGCTCTGCACATAACATGTGTAAAAAACAACTCTCTAGAACTAGAACACTTTCAGATTTAAGTTTATCACCAATTGCTCAAGCTTTTAGAATTGGCTAAATGATCGACTATTGTGGTACTCACTCTCCTCAACATCACTCAGTTTGCGGCACCTACATTTTTCATTTCATTGTTTCAGTAATTATTCTATCAGAAAGAAGCTTAAAAGTCGTCAGAAGCAAATGCTGGGGAAGGAATGGATTAGCGACTGCATGCTCAAGCAACCTTGAGTAACAATGCCTTTTTGGGAATTATTGGCTTGCAAATTGGATGGCTATGCAAGGAGGTGATGTAGATTTATGGACTTATCACATCAAGACGGTTAAAGAACTTTTTGAGTAACACATCAGAGAAAATGCTTTATCAAGTTATATGGGGCTCGTGATCTTTTGTCAGATTTTATGTTGTGAAGACATACTCTAATAGTTATTTTCCAAATTTTATCCAGAGTCGTCATGTGTCTAAGCAAGTGGTTACTTATTTTACAATCTTTGACGCTTCTTCATGTCATTGCATGGATTTCAAGACAAAACAAACAAACTGCTCTTCCATCCAAATGAAAGTTCTTGGTCATTAGAAGAAATGCAAAGTATTACAAAATCAAAATGGTATCGGCTGTTTGTGGAAGGTGTCCATTGTATTTCAGGTTGGTAATGTTGGGTCTCCTTTCAAGGCCGGTTGAAGGTCTGGGCCTCCGATGATTTATTTGAAATGGTTTAGAGTTTTATCAGACTTGATCGGCCGATAAGAAATTGAGACAGAGCTCGTGTTTTTTCTTCATAGAAGTCATGGGAATGAGGGACTGGAATTTGAGGTTCACTTAGGAGAGAGTAATTACAACCCTTCTGCTATTATCATGCACTTCCTTTCTTCTCTATTTTCAGCTGAGTGATACATGATATTCAACTTCGTAAAATGATTTTATGTCCTATCTTTCCTCTATCGCTAGCTTTATGTTCACGATGATGCATTTAACATTATGGTTAGACTGTTACTTTCTGTTGTATATTTCTGGAGCTGATGACACGTGTGATATTATAGCTAAACTGTTAACTGCTGTTATAAGATTTGACTTTGTAGATGATGATGTCAAACATTTGTTGCGACACAAGTTTATCTTTCATTGTGAATCTATGTGTTCCAACAAGTGTGTTAGTCTTTTCGGGTATTTGTTTATTGATTAAAACACATTCCCAGTTGTAATCTGTGTGATTTACCACTCTACATAGGTAGAACATGTCAGGGCTGAGAGGAACTTGCTGGCTGAAGTGGCCAGCCACTGCATTGTTAAACTATACTACTCTTTCCAAGATGCTGAATACTTGTATCTGATTATGGAGTATCTTCCTGGAGGCGACATGATGACCTTGCTGATGAGAGAAGATACTTTATCTGAAAATATGGCCAAATTCTACATTGCCCAAAGTGTACTGGCTATAGAATCTATTCACAGACACAACTATGTTCACAGGTCATTATATGCATCTTTTGGAATGATTTTCAATATCTCTTGTAGCAGTTGATGTATGTTCCTTACATCCATTCATTTCATTTGCAGAGATATTAAACCTGATAACCTCCTCCTCGACCAAAATGGTCATATGAAGCTTTCAGATTTTGGTCTCTGTAAACCTCTTGATTGTAGAACACTATCTACACTTAAAGAGGATGAACCAATGGATGATGAGAATCCTAGAGAATCCATGGACATTGATAAATGCATTCCGGACGCAAAAAATAAAAGTAGTTGGAGAAGTCCTCAAGAACAGCTCCAACATTGGCAGATGAACAGGAGGAAGTTGGTAAGGGTTTATTCAAAGAGGAACACTACTTTTTCTAATTTTATCCTGTTTTAACTTCACTTACGTGTCATTTTGAGTCCAGACTTTATAAATCCTTTTTGTATTAGGAGGTCATATGAAACGAGCAACCCTGACTTTCTCATTCACAACTCGCAGACCTGGAATATATGCCCTAACTGTTGAAGACTAACCCAAACAAAGGATAATAGGATATACAAACTGTAGAGAAGTGTTGTGCTTTTCAGACATAAGTTTGCTAGTAATGATTAAGGTATCTTGAACATGGAGGAAAATTTTATCGTTCCCTTATATGAATATGTATTTAATCAATAAAAATGTATGTCATCCAAATGCATTAGCTAAGAAAGCCATCTACTATGGACGTGAATCACAGCTGTCCCCATTTTATAGTTTGCCCTTAAGAGTAATGGATCTTTTTCTTCAAAGACCTCAAATATTATATTTGTTTGGGTAAAAGACAAAAACCACCCCTTGAGTATGGGGTATATACAAAAAAACCCCTCGTGTTCGGGGATATACAAAGACCACCCCTGTCGAGACAAAACCCACCCCTGTCAGTGGATGGACGTTAGACGAAAAGCACCCTTCTGTTACAATAAGTTAGTATGGGGTGCGATTTGTCTTTTTTATGACCATTTTGTCCCTACTTGTATTTTTGTGTTTATTGTGTTGTTTTTGGTGTTCTAAGTGTTCTTGACCAACATCCTTAGTGTTCTTGAACACCACCTCCACCACCACCACCACCACCACCACCACCACCAAATCCACCACCACCACCACAACAACAAAAAATTACCACCGCCTGAGAAATCATCTATAAATATATATCTGAATTCATTAAAAAAAACAAGAACATCAATATATCACTAAACAACATCAAGAACATCTATGATAACATCAAGAACATCAATATATATACAAATTTTTCTGAACCAAAATTCCTTGACCAAAAAATTTTCTACCAAATTGGAGTATAAAAATATCAACAAAAGAGATTCACAGATCATGAAGATAATCCAACAACAAGAAGTTGTTTGAGGTCCAATTTACAACAACAACAAGAAGCTCCACCACCTCCAACAACACCGCCGCCAAGATATGAAGATAATTCAACACATACCCAATTTCACAATTCAATCGAAATCTGAAGCTAATTTAAACTGAATCTCACCGTCGACACAAGAATTCAACCTCAAATCGAATCAAATGACCTTTCACAGATTTACTGACTGTGACATCAAGCAAACTATGCACATTCATAGTGAAATTGAATCTAAGTACCAGTAGAGTAAAATATTTGCCAATTCATCGTGGCTAAATTGTTCTAAGTACCATGGTGAACGGAACAAGAACATCAATATATCACTAAACAACAATTTCACCATGGTACTTAGATTCAGAATATGGCAAATTAGAACCATGGTGAAAACAGAGGTCACAATTTGGGGCTAAATTGTGAAAACAGAGGTCAGAATATGAACAAATTCCACCTAAAAATTCATCATCTATTTTTTTCCTAATCTAACTGCAACTTTTTTGTTACTTACTGGCCTCCTCCTCCTTTCATCATCTTCTTGAACTCTTCAAAGTTCACAGATCCATCTCCATCCGCATCCACGCGGCTAATCATGTTCTTGCACTGCTTCAACAAAACCTTCTCTCCCGACCGCTTAAACTTGTTGTTAAGCTCGCCGGCGGAGATCGTTCCGTTCTCGTTGCGGTCGTAGAGGCGGAAGGCCTCCCGGAGCTCCTTCCCGTCGGCGGAGCCGCCGAAGAAGTCGCCGAACTCCTTGAGATCGGAAGAACAGCATCAACGAGTTCGCAAACTGACACCGTCTTCTTATAATGGGGACAACTCGACTCCGTACTTAGGGTTTTGAAAACGAACCTCTGCCCATCCCAAATCGCGAACGAAGACGACGAGGACCGAACCTTGACGGTGAGGTTCAGCAGCTCGGTGAACTCCAGGACGTGGTGGTTCTTCGGGTGGAGGACCGAGCTGCCGGCCTCGAATGTCTCGCCGGCGAGGTTTACGGTGGCCATGCGGCCTCCGACGACGGCGTGGCGCTCGAAGATTCGGATTGGGGCGTCGTGGAGAGGGGTGTTGGGGGAGGAGTATTTGCGGAGGCGGAGAGGAGGTTGGGAGGAGGCGGAGAGGAGGAGGAAAGGGGGCTGTTATTAGGGTTAGAAATGAGGGGTGGGGAGAAGAAAAGATTTTATAAGTGTGTAATTTTTCGTGAAGTTGAGGGTACATAAGTCTTTTTCCCCCTCCGTTAGTTTCCGTTAGTCACCGTTAACTGACAGGGGTGGTCTTTGTATATCCCCGAACACGAGGGGTTTTTTTGTATATACCCCATACTCAAGGGGTGGTTTTTGTCTTTTACCCTATTTGTTTTCTTCTGGTACCTAGTTGCTTAAGTTTAACTAAATTGAAATTAGCTCGGGCATTCACATGTTTATGATATAATAATCCATTAATTGGTACAACTGTGAGAATCATTTGTTTGTCAGTCTGCTTAGTGTTCAGAGGTTACATTTGTATGTGGGCCCAGGCAATCTTGCACGTACTTACAGAGCGATAGTTTTGATTTGTTCTGAATGTTTTTCAGCATACATCAGATGCATATTTAATTGACTATTGAAGATATTTTTTATTGCTACCTGGTAACTTATTCTTCATTTCTTTTGCTTTGAAAAGGCATTTTCAACTGTTGGCACGCCGGACTATATTGCTCCTGAAGTACTATTGAAGAGAGGATACGGAATGGAATGTGACTGGTTGGTCATTATCCTTATGGTTATCTTTTCATACACTTCTATTTCTCAAAATGATACAGCATTTTTTGCCTCCTGATGTTACATGTTGACTGATTTGGCTGTCTATCTATATTTTAGAATGGACTGATACTATATTTCTCCTTGCTTGATCATGAAGATTTACTATTGACACTGAATTCCCAGTTCCTACCTCTAACGTGTGACTAGCATGCTGGTAGTATGACGATTTGTTCTCTTTTTGTCTATATTAAGTTCATGTAATTATTAGAACAAAATATAGTTCTTACAATTACCTTAAAATCTAGAGTTCGTTGACATTTAACTTGTTTTCCAAAGCATTAATAATCAAGTCGAGGATATGGCCTTGTAGGAGGTGGTACTGGGTTGATGATATGTTCATGAAATATGGTCTTATGCAGGCACCAAAAGGAATGGGTAACAAATCAGGAGAACTAGAATCAGTAATATTACCTTAGTGCTTTAGGCAAGGTAGCACTATCCATGGTAGTTCCGATAGTGACTTGAGCTTGTAGACTCTTTTTTATTTTGTATTAAGATCTATAACGTTAGAGTTATCATTAAGTGAGAGCCCCACTTTGAATTGATGAGTTCGTATCATGCTGTAATTAATGGAATATGAGCTACATTTTCCGGCCAAGAATAGTATGTCTTCCAAGGAAATAGATTTCCAGGAAACATGAGAGTAAAAGTTGGGAATGATGCTTGACTTAAGTTCACATTGCAGAGAATAAACCGGAAAAAAGGAAACAAAGAAGAGTATATGTATGAGTTTTTTCTGAAATCCCTTATGCATCAAAGCTGACTTACGCTTAATGTGATTTACACAACCATGCGAACTATTTAATGTTTAAATGGACTGTCTAGATATCATAGGCCTTGTCTGGAAGGGAAATTCAGTCCAAGGACCATTGTTAACCTTTTAAACTCTGGTAAAGGCCACTTTCATGATGCAGGTAGCATAGCAACCCTGGAACCTAAAGCTGTCGCCAGCATGGTTCAAAACCATAGATCAGCTATTAACATTAAGACCTCAAAGTTGACTTTGTCACAATCTCTAGTCGTGCTAATGGAATTTATTTAAACTTATGACAATGGAAGATTGGAAGCCTCAACAGAGAAAGAATTATCTCTTATAAAATTAGACATAACTTGAGTCCTAAATTAACTAACCAATTTGTTCAATTTGTTATGTGCTGCTTAACCCAAGGCAAATACTCTCTTCTGCGTAATTTATTTGGGTGTATACTTCCATGATAACTAAGCCTAAAATTGTGCCTCCTCAAAGTAGACATCAAGTTCGAGGGACAAAATAACATATACTGTATATGAGAAACAATGGGAAATGAGTCGCGAGCTTTCCAATTTAGACCACTAGAAATGAGCTAGATAGAATCAGATATTCATGCAATCATCAAGAGAAGTGGTGTTGCGCATGATAAACAAGAACCAATATAAAAAAAATGTAAAAATTCAAAAGAACTGCAAACAAGTGAACAAAGAACTAAGGAAATAATCAAGAAACAGTGTTCTAGATCTGTTTAGCATCCAAAGGAGAGCGCCCTAGAGCCGTCTCTCGTGAGAATGTTCAGTGGTAAGTCAAGATATGTTATAGTTGAATCCTCAAATCCTCAGCTTTCTCTAGCGGTTATCCTCCTCACCTTGCTAAAGCTTATTGGAGATATTATTTTCACTGAATATTGCTAGCAGCTGATAGAATATGAGAACTTTAGAAGAATAAAATTATTGAGTGATACTTAATAATAAGCTATTACAGGAGCCTATAAATAGGGACCGATACTTGGTCAACAGGAAATAAACTGAACTAGGTAACAACTAAACTAGGAAACAGAATAATCTAAACTATACATTATGTTAATGATTAATATAGAAACTAAATAATCTAGTAATAACCTACTATAACGATAATGTCTCTAACAACCCCCCCCCCCCCCCCCAAACTCGATGTGCCAACATTGAGTTCGCAAGCAAACACTATAGCACCTGCAGAGATGGGCAAAGTGGTAGCGACCGGACTGGTGGTGGAAGAGAGCAGCTACTGTCATGCTGGGCTGACGCTGAGCCGACATCCAAGAGTAATAGGTTTGCCGGCGGCGGAGAAGAGGAGAAAAGAAAAGGGCAGTAATTTTATGACATTTTGTGTCGAGAAGAGGAGAAGAAAATAGTTTTACGACATATTGAGCCGAGAAGATGGAAAAAAAGAGTTTTACGACAGATTGTGTCGAGATGTAAGATAAAAAATAGTTGTGACAGATTGTGTCGAGAAGAAGAAGGGAAAAAAATAGTTTTGCGACAGATTGTATTGCGAAGAAGGAGAAAAAATAGTTTTACGACAGATTGTGTTGAGAAGAAGAAGTAGAAGAAAAGAGTTTTACAACTTGTTGGTTGGTACGAGACAGTTTAAAACTGGAGAGTTGGTTGGTGAAACCTCCACCAATAGGCAGCGGCCAGACGGTGCGAACAGCACCAGTAGAAGAAGACGGTTGTGTCCGGGAATGATGACGGCGACGGAAAATAGGTGGCTATGCTAGGTCACAATGCTGACTTGACGCAGTGAGGATACGGTAATTGGTGGCAGCGGCAAAAATGTGGTGGGTGGAGCAGCGACTTGCGGTATGTAGTACGCGTTGCTGAAAAAAAAGTGCTGGTCCGGCGGGCGACTCGTAGTGGCGCCCCCCGCCAGAGGAGGCGGAGTAATTTTAGGTCACCGGGAGCGAGATGCTCTGATACCATGATCGAATATGAGAAGATTATTATTATTGAATGATACGCAATAATCTAAGATTTTGCAGAAGCCTATAAATACGTGGTCAACAAGGAAATAAACTGAACTAGGCAACACTAAACTAGGAAATAATAATCTAAACTAGGAAACATTATATCAATGACTAATATAGAAACTAAATAACCTAACAATATTACAATAATGGTAATATCTCTAACAGTACTACAGATTCAGCACTGCCAAACATCGTACTTCACTATCTTCCCCAGATTTAAACCTGATCTCATTCTTAGACCTTTTTATCCGTTTTCTGATCCACAATCATTGCCCAATTTTGTCTTCTCCATCCACATCATCACTGCCGACCTCAAACCCCAATCTGGAGGAACAAGAACTTCAAAAGACTGTCCTCTTTAGACGTATTGCTATGATTTCCGACTCAATATTGCCGAAAAGCTATTGCTACTCACGCAATTTCCTCAGCATTTCTTGTTGTCGGTTCAGTTGAACTCTCTGTTGGAAACTGTAAATATTTCCTTGGACAAATGGTACTGGGGGTGAATCTCTTTGATGTAGAACTCCTTGGTCCCTGCAAGGGAAGTTGATTAAATTATGGAATTGGTGTACTCAGTTAATGGGGTACGGGTTCGATTTTTTTTTTTGCAATGTTTGAATCTTGGATGATCTTGGCATTGAGTAATTCCAAGTACTTAATCAGTAGGAGTAGCACTATGAGCTCCGGCCATATTTTATGTTAGCATTGTTGGAGATCAAGGATTTTGAGTTTGTCCTGGGAGTCGTGGGATACTTGATTCCTGAATGGTTTTTCGGAGATCATTAGGTGCGCTCTAGTTGAGGGAACTGGGATGAAAGCATGGGTTTTGGTTCAGTCTGGACCTGGTTAGGGATGTTGGTTATCGGGGGAGAGGTTATATCTCTTTGAGAGACCACGAAATTAATTTTCATTCGTGTTACAAATCAAATGTGACCATTGAGGGAACTGGGATGAAAGCATGGGTTTTGGTTCAGTCTGGACCTGGTTAGGGATGTTGGTTATCGGGGGAGAGGTTATAACTCTTTGAGAGACCACCAAATTAATTTTCATTCGTGATGTTACAAATCAAATGTGACCACGGAGACCTTTTTTTTTTCTAAGAACAAAGAATATTACATCATTTTTTACAAAGAGCTCGACATCGATCACAGGTCCAGTTAAGTAGCACTTCCAAAATAACAGAATACTATAAAATCCCATAATTCCACGGGTTTTTGAAAAGTAGTTTAACTAATTTTAGGTCTCAACTCTTTTCAGGTCTGCCCTATATTTCAACTTGAGTCTAATAATCAACTCAACTTTCTGCAGGTGGTCCCTAGGTGCAATAATGTATGAGATGCTTGTTGGTTACCCTCCCTTTTACTCTGATGACCCCATAACAACATGCCGGAAGGTACATTCTCTCTAGAATTTTAATTGTCCATTGACTACACTGCCTTTGATTGTATCGCTTGTTGATTCAACTGTGCCTTGTAAGTACTCTGTGGGTTTCTACAGATTCTAAATGCATGAGGCCACTAATTTCCATAAAGGTTTTATCAGCTCACCCCTGGAGGCACGTTTAATGCATGTCATGTTATCATTGATATCGACTTTTTTGTTATGAAAAACAAAATTAAACAAGAAAGACTTACACCCGCAGATTTACATGATTCAGCCAAGAACAACCTTCATCCAAGGAGTTGCTAAGATTTCACTAATCCAACGAAAACGTCCCAGAGAGGACTACAAGCGAAATCAGAAAAAAGCTCAACCTACTAGCTACAAACCATAATTTCTCAATAAATAGATGACTCATAAAACCGGACTAGATCCAAGTCCAAAACGGGTCAAAATATTTTCCCAGCTAGGCCGCTACACGAACAATGTCTCATGTTTTTTCTCCATTCCGGTCGTAGCAAAAACAAGTGCCAGGCGCGTACATAGTTCAGTCCGCCAAAACCAGGCTCCACAGAACATTTTTCAACAAATCTCTGGCTTGGTCGGATTTTCTTTCTTTTTTATCAGTATCAGCTTTTGGCTGACAAGGGCAGTTGACCCGGATTTTAGAGATGACTTAAGAGAAAAAGAAATGATAGTTAGAGAGCATATTTTGTTCCTTAGCTACTATTATGTATGTACAATGTTGAGTGCTTTATGAAAGTAGTGCAAGGAACAAAACTGCTCATTAATAATTTTTCCCTAATAAAAAAAGCATCTATGCACAGAAAAATATGTAAAAGATATGTGAGAAGAGAACATTTCAGCTACCATTGCTGACAATGATTTGGGAGTGTACAAGAATGCTAGACAGGTAGAATGATAGGTCAGCTGTGGTAGGGAAGAACAAGATAGTGTGGAAACATGAAAAACTTGCAGCCATATGCGGTTAGAAGTGTGGACATAAATATCAATCACAGACCTCCATCTACAGATAAGATGATAACATATTTTGTTTTAACTGTGGGCAATGTAGAACAAAGCAAGCTAGAATCTTGTTTCAATTGCTGCTTTCTTATAGATATATTTGACATATCATAATCCAGCGACAATGTAAAACAAACAGTCCTCTGGAGCTTGCTCAAGTCTTGTATGGTCAATTTTTATAAATGTCCTATATAAATCATGTGCATATTTGTGCTGTTTGTCTGGGTTCTGCAAAAGACAGGAGAAAGCTTGTTGACATCATCCTGATTAATTTTCAGATAGTTCACTGGAGAAATCATCTTAAATTTCCAGAAGATCCAAAATTGACGCCTGAGGCCAAGGATTTAATATGTAGGTTTCTATGTGATGTTGAACACAGGCTGGGTACTGGAGGAGCAAGCCAAATTAAAGTGAGCTCTCCCGATATATTTTCTCTCATTTACCCTAAAACTGGTATTTTGTTTAGTAAAAGTGTATATGCTGAAATCATTTGTTGTTTCATGTATTTTTGCTGAATCAGGCTCATCCTTGGTTCAAGGATATTGTATGGGATCAGCTGTATGAAATGGAGGCAGCATTCAAACCACAAGTTAATGATGAGTTAGACACCCAAAACTTTATGAAGTTTGATGAAGTAATAACCGAATTCTCTTAACGTTTATGATATTACCTCATTTTCCCCTTTGCTATTGCTATAGTAGTGGTAATACTATATTCATTATGCCAGAGTCTAGATGATAGTCTTTGATAAACGCTAGATAAGTATTAGGTTTGACTCGTCTCCAATTTCATTTAACGAGTAGTTACCGCAATCCAGTATGCAGATCGATCAATTTTTCCTTGCCTATCAACACACTCTAGTTGACATTTGCTACAAACGAAAAAGTGAAGGAGACCATGTTCAATTGATGGGTTCTTTCAGAAAATCATTGATGTCTACTGAATGTTATTTGTTGTCGTAGGTGGCTTTACCATTGAAACAACTTGTAAATTTGGATGTGAACAAATTCTAGTTTTCTACACAGGTCGGAGTTAGTTCCCAGAATGATCCGTCAAGACACCTCTATCTGCTTCTTTTTCTCTTATTTTGGTCAAATGGAAACAGATCTCTGCTGTTTCTTTACAGTGAGCAGAAAATGTGACCTGCAGCTCTGTTTTTGACTTAGTATATAAGAAATGGTGTGTGTGCAGTTTTGATACTAGTATATTGAGTTAAATTTGTTGTATCTGGAGTTGATAAAGTCAACAAGTCGTAAACAGTTTCTCAGGGAACGCATTCATGATTACTACAGACCAGCAGTCCACATACTTGTGTCTAGTCTCTGACATGATAAATAGAAAACTAGAAACCAATATGGCAATTTATAATTTGTTACTCTTCTTGCAGTTCTATATGTTTAACAACAGCAAACATCGGAACTAACGGGCGTTGCTTGTCCCCGTGGTCCTACTTAATTGAGTTCTTAGTATCCGAAAATATCATTTAACATCAATATGCTAAATTGCGTTTCTTTTCAACCCTTTTGGTGACTTCTTAATTGTTACCATTTTTAAAATCTATTAGAAGCTATAATAAGGTTGAAATTTGTTATCCGGGTAGAATACGCCCTACTTGTAAGATTTTTATCACCCCAATTGTAGGCTTCCCCACAATCCAAGAATGTCATGCAAACTTCCTCTAATGCGAATCTAGATATTCTACCCTGGGCCCCTGAAGCCAATCCCCAGGCTGGTAGTGTTTTACCTTGACCCTAGGACATTGGGCTATTTCTCCATAACCATTTGTGATTTACATTGCATTCCATATCCTCAGCGTTGACCGGTGCTGTCCTCTACGACTATGTGACCCTTTATCTGCTTGTAATTGTGTCCATTCGATCCCATGTCCATGACTTTTTGATGATGTGATCATTCATGAAGGATGGAGTGGAAGTTGATGGTTTCTTATAGGTCTTTTCTGCATAATTAAATGATAATTAAATTTCAGAGGAAAGTGGTCATCTAGTCGGAAGCATTGACATACTTATTCAAGTTTCCGTTTCTTGTCTCATTGTACTTGCGCCTAAGTATTATGGCTCAGTGAATTATCTTTTGTATTTGGTATCAGGTGAACCCCCCTACACCAATACGGACTGGCTCGGGACCCTCAAGAAAGGTATGTAACTTGACAAATTTTTATAGGACAAATAGCACTAAACTTGTATGCAGTTTGACACTTGTGACACTAAACCTCCAGCACTTTCAATTAAAAAATAATAATAACACTCTGCACTTTCCATTTTGAGACAAACAGCGTCCAACCATTAACGGTGTTAGATTAAATTAACGGAAACCCATCACGTGACCTCACGTGATGGGTATTACAGTAAATTCTGTTAATTTAATCTAACCTTGTTAGGGATTGGAATCTATTTGTCTCAAACAAAGAATGCAGAGGGTTTTTTTTATGAAATTGAAAGTGCTGGAAGTTTAGTGTCACGAGTGTCAAACTGCATACAGGATTAGTGTCATTTGTCCAATTTTATATGTACTTGAATTATTTTGTGACGAAAACTATAACTTACAATCTGTCACAACCCTATTCGCGGAACAGCGGTAATGGATCATGACTGGCCGGGCAGGCATCGTACATAGGCATAGCATAACTTGTTAACATAACTGAAGCAATGTAACTCGTTCAAAGCTGAACTACTTGATATTACACAAACTGTTATCACCAATCATGATCCTTAGGGTCTTCTTAGCAAGTACTTAACCTTTAAAATTGCACACTAGGCCATAGATAACAAGGGCAGAATACTACTTAAGGTATAAATACTACATATGAGCCACAAACATAGAGTCTTGTACTCTATTTCACTGCCCGTCTGTACAGCAACCAAAAAGACTTCCTAGAGCACCTAAAGCTATACATTACTTCTTAAGCTTCATCACCTGAAAGGGAGTTAGAAAGGGGAGTGAGCTTACAAGCTCAGCAGTAATTCGAATACCCGTCATGGTTAGTGGGATAAAAGAATATAGCAATGACTGGATCTGAAAGTTTATCAATTGTAGACACAGTATCATTAATACAACATTCATCTAGTAACCAAAAGACATTCTTTTCATAGGTTACTAAGTTCTACCTTAGCCATAACAGAATGAGCCCTCATCAACTAGGACTCGTGACACCGACCTTATCTCGGTGTCTACGCCGACCTTATAGCGGTTTGAAGACATGTCGTACAGCAATGCTGTTTTAGGGAGCCGTCTATTATATCATGATGATAGGGCCATGTGGCTTGGTAGTTCATTCATAAACATTTCTCATTCAAGTATAAGTATACTTAAAGCAATAAATCATTCTTGTAAACAATTTCATTTCCATATATAATATCCACTACGAAGAATAAAATTACTCCCCTCGGCCTTGGACTCTCTGATAAGAATTAGACCTCAATTAAGCCCTGCAATGACACAACATATGCTCATTACAACCTTAACATACATGAAATGCAATGCACGATTCTCCCTCTTGTCACTTAGGATGAAAGATAGCTTATTCATCTAAAAGTCTAATGTGTCCACTAGAATCGAGTGATTTCTCACGTTCTCTGGGCATTGAGAGTCACTGTTTCTAGAATGATTGGAAGGTAGGCACTCTAAGCTACTCATTTTATAAGCCTCTTGTCTCATCTGATGCTGGATTATGGCCTTAAGCTGAATTGTTACAATCTGTCCTGGGCATGGTGGGAGGAAATAGTACAAACATGGTGTCAAATAGGAATTCAACCCCTTCTGAAATTATGAACTCAATGAAGTATTAAGTTCAGTGGTTGTTTCTCCTAGTGCCAGTGAATGCCCTAATTAACTTCATCTGAAAATTCATCATGTTTCCTAACTAGGATTATGGTCTTACATGAGTTTCAATGACTAAAGACGTTGAAAAATCACCTTTCTACAAGAAAAACTTAAATTTTCGGAATTGTAAGCTTTTGACATCCTTAATTCTTCTCCTTCTGCCTATTTCCTTTCTCTTTATCTCTCTTCTTGAATGTCCCGGTATTAAATGCGAAATTAGAACTTTACCTTCTCTTCTTAACCTCCTTTTCACACTAGGACACTTCATTTTCACATAAGGGCACTTGTCTCACAAGCCTTAAGCATAACATGAGACTTCTGAGCCAATAGGAACCAAAGTAGTGTCTAAAATAAATTGCACACAAAGTATCTTGTAACTAATCTAAACCGCGAGCTAACACCCTACTTTGACACATTGAATTGACCATAGCAATTAAGCTAATAAACACTTAAGCATGCAATTAATACTAGTTAATCTATAAACTATATCATCAGTAATCCAGCAATTTCAAAGGACATAAGACTTCTGGTGTATTCTTGACGAGCTTAAGTATGCTAGTTTTAAAATTATGAGATCGTGTATAACAGTACTAGGTGTATACTAATAAATATTTAAGAAAATCTACTAAGCATGTAAAGCACATCATGTTTTGGGGGTATTACACAATCTCATGCCCTTATCTATATGTAATCGTGTGCGTGTTTTCATGGCAGCTTGTATCTATGACAAGAACTTGTCCTAACAAAACTAATAGCTGTATATCTAGTTCTGCTTTGAATGAAGATTCCAATAGTAACAACTCAATTGCAGTTAGTTACCAACTATATTGATGCTGAACCTGACTTAGATATTCAAGTTTCGAAAAGCTCCTCTGACTGGGCATTATCTGAAGTTCTTTTGTCATGTTTCCTATGGTGAGGATAATGTGACGGCAAATATTATTACGTGTTTCACTGACACTTAGGAAGTTTTAAGTTTGGCATGGAAGGGATAATGTGAAATTAGAGATACCCTTAAGTAAAATTCTCTGTCCAAAATCTCTCCTGCGGTTTCCTAAAAAATCTCTGCTGCAATACTATATTGTATTTCTCTAACCAATGAATGCTGATACTGTCAACGCGCTATTGTCGATGTCTTAAATGGAGTTCAATTAAATTGTGGTGCTTGTTGGTCAATTTCGTATTCTATTGCGTTTAGTGTGGACAAGCCATGTTGTCGAACTCTTTTGAATAATTTGTCGTTTAACAATCTTGTACTCTTCACGAGAAATTTTGGCCTCCTAACTTTATCAATTGTGTGCTATGCGTGATGTATATAAATTTTGCAGATGCCATTGACTCCCAAAGATCTAAGTTTTGTTGGGTACACCTACAAGAATTTTGATGCTGTGAAGGCACTTAGAAATTCAAATGGTATGTAAATACCATTCATCCCCACAGTCGTAGATTATTTTCAGGTTGTATATGGTTTTGCATTCACAGCTCATGCGTTTACTGCTGGAGGAATGGTTGGAGGTACCAATTTATATACCAGCGAGTTTGGACTTGGTTCTCATTTGGATAGGAAGAGTATATCTTGCCGCCCTTTGCCATTTTAAATTTAGCACCTTTCTCTTGTGGAACAAACATAGTGAGCTTAGTCAAACCATTTGGTTCCTTTAACAAGCACCCTTTCTTGATGTTGGTCATTTGTGCTCCGGATTCGTTGTTTCTCAACAGTCGGTACGCCGATGTGAGAAGTGTGTTTACATTATTAGATGAGTAAATAGTCATGGGGTAAACTAATGGACGTAAGAAAATTTGTATTCTTATGTTCCTATAATTCTCCATTAATGTTATGGAAGATACATGGTGAAGACAATACTCATTTGATCACAAGGGTCATTATAGACTATTTTGAGGAGGACCGGGTAAAATTTGTCTCTTCAGCTAAAAGGTCTCTGAAAATCTATATAACAATGGACTATGGGGAATAAGCTATCCCCAAAATGTGACATGTGGAATAGCTTATCCTCACCATATCCTAGAAACCAAACACTTCATATTTAAAAAATCTAAAATATTTTGAAGATAAAATCTTCCTCTGTGGGGTCGTGCCCTCGGGCACGGTTTATGCACTAGTAGGATACATCTATGGATGTGGTGTGACTTATATACCTTTTTATAGCCTGTGTCATTAAGTTTCTTTGAAAGGTGGATATATTTATAGGTTTGTTTTCTCTAGATAGATTAGCTTATGTAGTATCTCGAGCATGTTCTTCAACTAGAAATTTCCTACCAAGAAAACAAACTAATTAACCCACATATCATACCCAATGACCCAGAACTCTTAGATAATATTGACTCATGTGGACTTGTACCCATTAAGGAATCATTCAAAAAAGTGTGCTAGATGCACTCGAGGAATTGAACGCGGCTCAGGTTGCCAGGTCAGCATCAATGACATGTTTTGTTCACTCGGGTACTTACTTTTAACTGAAATAAAGCGACCAATTGACATAGGTTATAGGGATACCAAAAGTTCTCATGATGTTCGCCGAAAAAGCACACCTAGACCCATCAAGGCAAAACCACTTCCCATCCTTGTATGTGTATATCTCGTAGCAAGGCTATGTCAACAGTTGGCCTTGACATATACTTATTTGATAATAGATCATAAAACTTGAAGTGTAAAAGTGAAAACTTCAATTTTATGAAGATGTCAATCCCTCAATGAGCTTTGCGCGAGGAGCTCAATCATCTTCTTAAAAGACTGTCTGAGCATCCCTCTCCAGATGAATTCCTTTTTTTTTCCAAAATGTAGTCAGCATGGTATTTGTCGTTCATCTCTGCTCAGATTAGATTGTGTAATCTGTCCGCAAATGGCTCTTGTTTCTTTTGCAGATGCTACAGGGTCACCCAGACGACCATCTATCGACTCCATATTCAGTAAATATATCTTCTTCAACTACTTCCTGATTCCCATAAAAAAGTACTAGAATAGTATCCTCATATGTTACATCTCCAGGTGATTCGAGGGACGAGTCCGCTACAAAAGAAAAGCCAGAGGAAGCAGACATACAGATGTTTGTGCCATTAGATGACTCCATGTCTCCATAGCGTAAAGCTCAAGAGTCTGACATCAGGTTGTTCCTTTGCTGACCCGCAATTTTCTTTTTTGAATGCCTCGTGGAATGGGTCTTCCAGGACCCTAATTAAGTGTACAGTAATTTTAGGAGCTTTGCGGAAGCCCAGTCGCCGAATCAATGCTAAGCAGCCTAATTGAAGCCTATAGTTGTATTGAAGGACTGTAATAGAACTTTAGATCAGGGAATTGTGTACTTAAAAAGAGTCCTGGCTGCCCAGGTTGGTATGCCAACTTGCCTTCTCTAGTGGCAGTGTACTGTGATCGGGTTCTTGTATGGGATGAAAATCTACCCGAATGCTTTAATGGTTGTTTGGATTGGAAGTAATCAATCATCTTGTGAGATTTGCAGGATTTTTTTTTTCGATAATTGTCTTAAACGTCTCTAAATTGCTGTTTTTTCATTGTTCTGAACAATTTTGGTTTGGTATAAAACACAGTTTAGGCTTTTGGTGCTTCTGAGCTAGTCTCCGTGGTCTAGAATCAATACAACTTAATACTTTTTTTGGGGGGACGTCTTGTCCCTGAAATTCTTTTTTTGCTCTAGAGCAAGTGATGTCGCCTTGCTCTAACCATACAACACATAACACATTGAAGAAAGAGTTTCCTACATGTCCTGACATGTTTTGTGATGTATTGATTAGAGCACCATGTCAAATTTGCCCTTGAGCAAGCAATAATTACTCGTATTATACTATAATTGCTAGCAAACTTGGCAAAGGTCCTCTGGTAACCTGCTGCAGTCAGCATGTTGGTGTTATCCCGTTGAGAAACCGACTGTGCCATTGTCGGTTCTTCAAGCAAAAACCAACACTTGCACTGCCGATTCTTGATACATTTTCAGATTGGGCCATGAAAAAGCAAGAACTTACAGTGCCGGTGTCGGTTTTTCCAACCGACACTGATACCGTCAGTTTCTAAACGGGATCAATTTCGTATTTGTTCCCCAGCCCCAACAAGGCCAATGCAAGAAGGTTGCTGGAAGCAACTTACAGGATGATTGATTACTTGAGAACACAAGTTGCGACGATCTGTGGGAACAGCAAAATAACATGACTTGGGAATATCACGAATTAACAGCGAAGGTGGGGCACAAAGTATCCGCCTTTTTGTCACAGTTTCATTCATTTCATCAAATCTATGTATCCCTACCGTGTCCTTCCTTCAACAGCTCAACCATGAGAACACATCCCGGAAGTTACACTCTCCAGGAGCAGAGATGCAACCAAAGATTGGTACGCGTACAAGGCAACAATTGCCATATACAGTACCTAACAAACTCACAATTGCCATATACAGTACCTAACAAACTCTCTTCCTCATTTTAGATATACATCAACAATATCAATTGTCCCCGCCTATGTATGGGGAACATAAATTAGGGAGAATTTATAAGTACACGCCTGGACTCTAGCAACTAAACAGCGTGCAACAAACTCTCTTCCTCATTTCAGAAATACATCAACAATATCAATTGTCCCCACCTATGTATGGGGATCGTCAATTAGGGAGAATTTATAAGTACACGCCTGGCCTCTAGCAACTAAACAGTGTGCAAAGCAAATTTAACATGTAGTAACTTTTTTTTGTTAAAGACATGTAGTAGTAACTTGCTGCAACACCATCAGACAACAACTGTTTTTAACACGGTCTTGGCCCGTCTTGGCCCTCTTCGAGAGGGCTTGGTGGCCTTACGAATGGTTCGGCCTTCTTGTCGGCCGCAAAGGGATGCGTGCCCCTTTGATCCTGATTGGACTAGAGCAAAACTAACAGAGGAGTTATGCTGACAAAGTAAAATAGATATAAAAGGTTATGAAAGGGTAAATGCAACCCTCACTACAAACCCAAAGCCAATACAAAGGGGATAATAACCAAAATAACGACAATGACTCCAGAAAACATCATGTCACCATGTAACTTCCCGGCTGCAAACTCTATAACCGACTGAAAACCCGAACCATTGCTGAATATGTAAAAACCAGTCCCACACTTTAGACAAACTCTAAACATATCATAAACTAAGAGTGACCAAACCATTAATTACTCTTGAGATTTACTGAAACCCAACCCCAGCAAGTTCTCATCAAAACTCGAGCAACTTTTAAATCGCAAGTGATTTCTTACTTCTCCTCAACAGGTTTCTCTTCCTTTTTGTCGGCTTCTTTTTTCTCCTCCACTGGAGCCTCCTTTTTCTCTTCCTTGTCTTCGACAGTAAGCTTCTCCAAAAGGTTTGCAGCAGAAGTGTCTTCCTTGCTATCTGCAGCCCGCTCTAGAGATTGAACAACTTCTTCAACCTTCTCTTTAAAAAGTTTGCAGTCTGCAAAGATAAGAGGTCAATTAACCAAACAGATCTAGATAATGTCGATAATTATAATAATGTGAATAAAACATAACAAAGTGGCTGAAAGACTGAAACAGCATCAGTCAGTCACACAGTTTAAGAAAAAAAAATTATCCTCCACCTGCGCAGATGACACAAGACCGATGCACATCAAGTAAAGAGCTCTAAAAGCCATCAAACAATCCACAAACAAGATTGTGACGGATATGCAGAAAATCTAAGAAGATAAAATCCATAAACAATAAAAGCTGAAGAGACGTTTGTAAAATCCATCAATAAAATATAATAAAATGATGAGACAGATAACTCGGATGCATCAATGTCATAAACTGAAAGAAATGGTATTAAGAATTAGAAACAACTAATTTTTTGCCATGACCATATGTCCAGGATTACTGTTCTCAGTATTTTCCCATGGGAGTATTAACTTCTTGGAAAGCACAGATATGGAGCCAAAAAGTCCACGATTTTTAAGGAGACAAGAAGAGCTAGTTATAATATTTGACAATGTGGGGAGTTCTGCCTATTATGAAGGACATCAACGCAAACATGGCAAATTCTTCAAGCAGAGGGGAGTGGATCCCAGGAGAAGCAAACAATGCAGTAGATCGAGTAGTCAGTATAGTTTTCATCAAAAAAAAGAGTAGTCAGTAAGTTAGTAGTGGATGAGGTATCATTAATGTTGCTTTGTTAATTCTTAGTTAATGCAATTTTCTTTTTGGACAAAAGAATCTAGTATAAATCTGTCTGCACAGAATGTAGATAAACAAAATGGAGCAGGCTCCCAACTTCCTGACCTCTACAGGATAGAAAAAAATGTCATCTTCAGTATTTTATTGTACATATAGTCAGTCCGATGCTTCTAGTGTCTAGAGATACATGCTATGCATCAACATATAAAACTAACACATAAGGGATGTCATGTAGCTGTATTATATCCAACAGAATGTAGCCTTGAGGTACATTATGGGGATTCGCTGTATCCCACATAGTACTATCTCGTGGTATCTTATTCTTTATACATTATGGAGAATCGTAGTAACCCACAGAATATTATACTGTGGAATCTTATTCTTTCTACATTACGGGAATTGAATTTTGATCATCTTACTTAAAAACTAGTTTATCCAACAATGCTTCTACTTATGTACAACAGACGTGCTACAAATATAAAACCACTAGCCTTATTTATTGAAGGACATAAAGAATGTATGTGGGTGATGAAGCTCTTTGAGGAACAACATATTTGTCGGATTGCATCGTCCTGTATAGGAATACACCAATGTTTTTATCAGGCAGTTTGTATAACAACTCACATCTCTCTCTTCCTTTATCCTCTGTGTTCAACTCCTTGAACTTAAAAATCTTCTACACTTGTTATTCAGGTACATGGACCAAATGAAGGGTTGCTCTAGGCCCTATAAACCTGGATCTCTTCTTTGCAGATTTTCTCATCCTGAAATCTTCTATGTTAAATTGCCAACCCATTCAGACGAATCAGACCTAGATCAAAATGGCTCTTCGTATCAAAAAGGTTTGGGTGAGTCAAAGATTCTCTGTCCAAGAATGCCAGATACTCTCTGGTTCAACATAACCAAGCTACCTCTAACTTGAACTCAAATCTAGGGAGGCTATTTAGCCTGCCTACTTAACTCTAATTAAATTGATGCATTATTCAATCCCCACCTAATACCATGAAACTTCTTGAGAAAGAATAAATGCAATCTTGATAACCGAAACGCATCTTCCGGGGTAAACAATCAGTCAAGGTCTATTCATCCTCTTATTGATCATCCTATTAACCAGGGTTACTAGTACCAGTTAGCCTTCTAACCTACTAATTAGTAGTGAGACCTATGTAGCAGAGGTGTGCTTTGCGGGTGCAAGAACTGGGTGCGAATACGGCAAATTCCCAAAAATCAAGGAGGACGAGGGGGGGGGGCGACTTTATTTATATTTACATCAAATTATATTAATTGCAATACCATTGAACATTTGAACTAATACAAAAGCAACAAAAATAGTAATCCAAATTATACTAACAGAAATTCATACACAGATTCAAGGATGCAGAGTTACTATATCAACAATATGATCTCATCCAGTTGTTGTTCGTGGCTGTGGAGAGACGAGTAATCTAAGGGTTAGAAATATTCACACAGACGCATATTTTTTGTAGTTGTATTTTAGAGGACCTCACAACTAAAGCTTTAAAAAATAAACATGCCTTATCCACAAAGCACCCAAGCCACGAAGAACCCTGAAGCACCCGATGCGGGTGCTTCACTGTGCAACATAGAGTGAGACAGATGGGCAGAAGACTCCCCTATTCATGTAGTTGAGCAGAGTTAGAATCTTCACAACCTTATTGCTGCTTCCATTTATCTATTCTAAGTTAATTCATCTTCAGTCAATACTGATTGATGACCCAATACCATTGCCATGGAAAATCGAAATTTTATTTTTTCCTCACTGCCACCCCATTAGCCTTCCCATGATTGGAGTCTTAATGAACGTCCATCAAACTAAATTAATATTTTGGTTTTGGCAAATAAACTTTCATACTCCGAGTATATTGGTCTGGTTGGTTCTTGATACACTATGCACCGTACCACTTTTTACCAAAAACTTACCCAGATAAGTGGACCTGGATCTTCTTGCTTTCAATAGGGAATCTACTTCAGGTGTCCATGCAAGGTTACGTAAATCGCAGTTCGCTCCGAATCAGGAACGCGGAACGGGATCACGGTTCGCACGACGCTCTGGAATTCAGTTTGCTAATGGTAGGCTTCTTCGGATCACTTGAGCGTAACGAAATTTGCTTCCCTATATCACGGAATGTGATTTAGAATCATTCTTATTTTATAAGTTGCAACTATGGTAATATGAACTATGAAGTATCATATTTGTAATTAGAAGTTTTGACCGTATAAGCTAGACTTAATAGCTTTTGGAAATATACTTATATATTAAGATTTTGTCTCTTCTTAAAGGTATTTTAAATAATTAATTATGTAGGTTTACAAAGAGAAATATATTTTGATATCTTTACTCGTACTTATCTTAGTAAATTTGTACCGTTCTTAAAAATATTGAGAATAGAAACTGCAAATTTCTCCCACGTATGTTAATAGGTCCACATACAGGTAAGGGACTTTATGTAACCGTCTAGCTAAATATGGGAAGAGATAATACTGTTTGACTTATCTTCTTCAATATCTCCCTCCTCTCTCTCTCCACAATTCTCCTATTTATGTTAGGTTTTCTCCTCGTATTCACCGACAATGTGAACACTCTTCATGATTCTTCTTCTCCACTATCTCTGTCGACAAGCCTCCGATTGTGACCCAGATGTAATGATTTCAAGCTCAAGAGCCCTTCTTCGCCAAACAGCCCAGCAATGCTTAATCCATGTTACTGTACATATTCGGATCCAAGAAATATCCGTTCCGGATCTCCCGCAACCCATGATTGGGAATGAGCGATCTTGTTCAGAGATCGCGCCCATATTGGCAAACTGTGGTACTGTGTCCGAGCAAAATTACAGTGGAATTAATTGATTTATTAAACCTCCTCATACCTTTGACATATTTTGGATAATTCATCTTTCTGATGATGTTTGACATCTTCGACACTCTCACAACATATTTATCTTCACACTTAAAGCACAAATAGACAATTCCCATTACCACTTCCCCGGCTCATCTCCAACAAATAGAGCAAGTAAATTAAAAGAAAATATGGCAATTACTCTACTCTTCCCTACACGTTTACAAGGTGAAAATAGTAGTCTGATTGGAATGCAATCTCCATCTCCATCTCCAACCCACTCAGTAACGACAAATAGAAGACCCAACCATTTCAAACATCACAACCTTCCAAATGCTTGATATGGTTAAAGCGGATATTTTTTTACATGGGGAGAAAGTGGAGGCTAAGTAAGAAAATCCCCATACTTCAACGAACTAAAAAGTTCAACAAACAAGGCTGAAAATGCAGGTCGTCAACAAGAAACTACAACAAAAACTGAGGACAAGCTAAATATTTACCTACAGATTCCAAAAACACACTTTTGTATAGCAAACAAAATACCGAAACCAGATGACACGTATCTGATCATGTATATTATGAAGACTGAAAATCCTATGCAGGTGTATATTCGACTCCCAACGCTATTATTAACTAAACATGATTCCAGATCAAAATTCAACTATACATGATCACAGATAATTACAGATCGAAGTTTAAACATACACGATTTCACTTCAAACTCTAACTGAACATGGTTTACAAAGGAGTATAAACAATTCATTGAAAATTGTTGTCAAATAAAAAAGTAGACTGATCAAAATGAATAGGGGGAACTCACTTTCAACCGAAGCAAAACGAATGCAGAAGAGCTCCTCTTTCAACTCCCCATCAGAGTAATCAGAGGCGTGCCAGACACAAGACTTGTCATTTCCAGCATGCTCTTGGATCGAAGTTGAAGGAATAACTGCATTAAACCAAACACACCAAAACAAAGATCACAAAACCAAACCCACCAAAATCAAGATCACAAAACCCAAACCCAGAAAACCAAACCCACAAAACAGACATTACTCATACCTAGATGGTTGGCACAGATCTTAAGTGTCTTGGACTGCCTCATAACAAGCCTGACCTTGCCAGTCTCCTTGTGCTTCAGTAGCTTCACAGTACCAGCACCACGCTCTTTCCACTGGTTCCCCTCCTTATCAAACCTGTACAGCTTCGCTTTCCTATAAAGAAAACCCAAATCAGCAATCTCATACCCATGTGGAACTAATTGCAACAAAATTGAGCTGATTAGGGTTTAGTAGGAAACAAATGCTTGAACTTACAGATCGAGGAGGACATCTTCATTCTCTTCGCCGGTGGTGACGGCGACTTCCTGGAGCTTAACGATGGGGGCGACCTGGGCTCCGGTGTCTTCGTCTTCCGCTTGCGTCGTCTCCGTCGACTCCTCCTCTTCCTTGTGAGTCGGCTCAGTGGCGGTGCTTGCCATTGATTTGCAGAGAGAAACGCGAGAAGATACGAATCGGAGAGGGAGAGAGGGAGAGACTTTCGGCGCAGAGAGGGTTGAGAAGGTGTTGGGAGGAGAGCAAGAAGAGCCGTGGTAGGGTTTTAAGAGAGGGAGAGGAGTGACAGTGTGTTTGTGCGATTAAAATAACATATTTGCAACTTGATCTGAGCCGTCCGTTTATGTTGGGCTCCACAACAATGCAATTTCAGGTCACAAAATAAACCTTCTTTTTTCCATTGAAATTGTAGGACCTGGAATAAGTTGTCCCAAATTGTGACATCATCCCCTTAATCCCTTAGCCCGGGGACTTCGACAGTAGCATCCTTTGCCTTCAACAAGTACTTCAATTGGGGTTCTCCTTCCCATGTCGGAGTGCTGCCTTTACTGTAGGGGGGATCAGAGCAACAGGGAACGCCTAGACGACGTTGTTATTCCTGGGCTGCAGTAAGTAGATCGAGAGGTCGTTCCGCCCCCGGTCCCGCATTTGTCTAATGAGAATCGCACAATATAAGGTAGAGTAGGGTCTTAGCAGTCTTTGAGGAATTGATTGGGATTCGGTCTAACCCAAAGGATTGGTCGTGGCTGAAAGGAGAGGTCTGAAGGACTCGACCAGCGGGAGATGACTTGTGACATACCTTGGTTAGGGCATCTCTTCTATTAAGAAAGCCAGGCAGAAAAGATAATGAGAGTAAGACCTCGCGACCACACTGAGATGCCTATGCCCATCGAACCTTGTCGAGCAACGAAACGACAGCAGATTGGGGTGTCTTTCTATTCGAAGAAAGGAGGCTCTATTCCCGGGTGAAGCAAGTCCCAAGTAACCTTCTATTCCGCCTTTGGTGTTGAATGCGCTCTTCTAATCTATAATGGAATGGGAACAAAGGGTAGCTGTCAAGTCTTGTCACTTTGATTACGTACGCTAAGGAACGATGCTTCCAAAAACGCACTCTTCGCCCAACAAATCCACTTTGAAGTTGACTTATTCGCTCGGCCAACCGTCGGAATGTGTATGAGATACCATAAGGGCCCAATATCTCCTTTCTTGAAGGAAGAGCAAGCGAAAGCGTCAAGGGATCTATCAATTACCTGAGCAAGAATTCATTCGAGGCATCGGCTTCGGACAAGACTTCGGTCTGGACGAGATGCCGATCCAGATGCCCTTCCCTCTTCTTCCTTTCGGAACAGTGCTAATCTCGATGCTTTAGAGCGAACACGGTAGCCGAACATGAGGAAGCTAGCGGGCACCATCCTTTCCCCTGACTAGGAAGGAGTCGATTAGCTCTATCTAGTTAGCATTCCGTAAACTACTTTCCCTCCCTCGGCGAACCTCGGCTTCCTTCCTTGGGCATGGCAGTTGGCACGAACTCGGCTACTTTGCTATTGCCTTTCACCAAAAGTAGGCTCAAGTCAAACCCCCCGCCTCAATAAGGGCATGAAGCAGAAGAGCTGGACTCGCAACTAGCGCTAAATCTTTGGATTACAGGCCTGTCCTCTCAAATATTTATTTTCATCAGGCATCAATGCCAGAAGAGAGGGGCGAGGCAGTGGCGGACGCAGGACTTGCGGGGGCCAACATATGTTACATTCCTACATTAAAAGGGTTTCAAACTCAAAATTTTAAATTTTAAAGAGGAGTAAACAAAAATATTATGTTTTGTAGGGGCTCATATGTAGTTTTTGTATAATAATTCATGAAAATACAAGAGCGTTTTGTGCAATTTCAGGGCCTTGGAGGGGCCGCGGCCCCCGCCGGCCACCCCCTAGGTCCGCCACTGGTGACATGTGAAATAGTTTAAATCACTATATTATACTACCTTCGTTCTCTCTGAATCTTTATATTTTAATTTTTTGTTCCATAACCGGGTCTGAATTGGATAGTCAAACGATGCAAATTTTTTGACAATTTTTTGATGGTGTTGTATAGTGAAGTTTACTCTACAACATCGTGCAAAGATTATAAAATTCTTGAATCGTTTTACTAATCAAATCACCGAATTAAAGTGATTCAGTGAGTGGTGGTAAAATGAAAAGGGTGGAGATTTAGAGAGAACAGAGGAAGTTAAAACTAAACACTTCAGTTATACAACACCATCAAAAAATCGGATCTCATCTACGATTCGAACAAGCCAAGAACATAGCCTACCTCGCACTGATGCTATGAGTCCGGCTTCGTGGAAACCTCCAGAAGGTTGGTGCAAGCTAAATTGTGTTGGGACGTGGTCCTTTCGGTACCGGTATTTACAACCTTTACTTCTCTATTATACCTTTCAATACATTCACGAATAATATTACTAATCTCGTCGGCTCGAAGGGTTACCATTAATATTTCTTAAAAAAATGCCTACAGTCGAAAGACTAATCGGTTATTTCTTTCATCGACCCAAACATACCAATATTGGCACTGATGGTACGTAAATGTAATTCGTTACTGCGGAAGGGAATAGGAAGAGAAGGTGGAAGGATGGGACCCCTTTAGTAGGAAGATAGTGGAAGGAAGTGGAAACATGGGGTTACTTTTTGTCAAGTAAATTAGAATTTTTTGTATGAATTAAAAAGAATGTAAAAATTCACACAAAATTAGGCAAAGAAAGCAGAGTCGTAAGGTATGGAAAAATAGGTAGACCCTACAACGTAATGATTTCAAACCATACAATCCTTAGTTAGAATGGGATTCTAACTCAGTCTTGAGATTTTGAGAAGAGTTGCTCTTTGGAGAGCACAATACGATGAGAGTTGTAAGCTGTGTTCGGGGGGGAAGGTTATTGTCTATCCTTGGCCTCTATCAAACCTCTACTTTGTTTATTTCTACACTGCTTAGTTACTAGATTTCAATCACACACCATTTTTACCCGGTTACTTTGTAAATTAAACATAATTGCTAGATTCTACATTAGTGCAGTTAACTCCATGTGGGTTCGATAACTCGGAGTACTCAAATACTCCAGTGTAATACTTGACCGTATTTGCGCAATATGCGTAATATAGGCGCGCCAATCGACACCGGCAGTGAGTTTGGTCCATCAATAGTTATCCTTTTTTTCATATTTTCTCCTCGGGCTGCATTTGATCCCAGCTATCATGCGTCCAAACGCATGGATTGTAGGTAGCTAAACACTTTATCTAGGTTCCTTGGTCAACCTAGGGTTCCTATTTCTCAACGATATTCTACGATCAAGACAATTGGTTGAATCCCGTGAAACCATCTCATAGTAGTTCATTGATATCTTATTTTTATAAAGCAAGTCGACTTCCTTTCTTGAATAATGCACATCACTTCTCCTTCTATTGTAACAAAAGATTCCATTTTTATGTGAAAAAGGCATAGGTAGTTGTACGGTCTACCTTTTGCGATGTTTGATACTGGAGGTGTCAGTTGTGCTAATATGATTGTTTCTTACACCTTGTCTGAAACGGGAAATGTCAGTACTGTTAAAATTGTGCCCTAGAGACAATCAATTTATCATGACATTTATATGGACTTACTATTCATTATGTTATCGATATGGAGATATGTTAACATGAATGAAGTTCTTAGAATATAAATATTACATTCTTAAATATACCTAGTCCAGTATATTGATTAATATGAAAATTACTATAGACTAGCATGTGAGTAGATTGATATGGAGATATCAAGTCTAACACATGGGTATGCATTAAGGGTAATTGAAATACCCCGCTATGTAGATATGGGTAATTTATGATATTATTAGGTGTTAATATAATATTATTGTAAGTGTTGGGTGTTAATTTTTATTATATGGGAGTTAATTTTTATAGTTTTAAAGACGTGGGGGGTTTTGTGCCTTTTTCCTAACTTAATCAGTGCCTTTTAACTAAACTGGGGGGGGGGTAGTTGCCTTTTTAACTAAACGTGTGGGGTGAAAGTGTCTTTTTCTTAAACATTACATCATCTTCTTCCCAATTTCTTCTCCCAACGGGAGACCACCATTGTCGCCGACCACCTCTCCACACCTTACTCCAACTCTTCAAATTTTATCCTCTTTTCACCCAAATACAATCTTAATCAACTACAAACTTGGAAAAGACCAAATCTTTGGCTCCAAGAAAACCAATTTCGTCCAATTTGTGTCCCAATTCGGAATCGAATTTGTCGACGGTGGGTTTCCTAATCCTCGAAGGATTCTTCACCCAAAAGCCTATATAAACCAACCTCAAACTCAGATTTTGACTCACACCAACACCAAGCAATCTCTCCCTCTCAATCACACCCTGTCTATCACGGCAAATAGATTCTGCAATCTTTTGCCAAAAACAAGTTTTTGAAACTTCAGTAGACCAAACTGTTAATATCACAAAGCTTTGGAAGAAATTTGAGAAGCTTAAAGATATAGCAGCAGAGTATGGAGGCTTCAAATCTTTGAGACTTGGAAAGCTCCAAAGCTTTGAAACTTCCAATTTAACCTGTAAGTAAATGCAGCAATAGTAAATAGCATGAACACAAAGATTTTACAGAGTTCAGTCACAATTGGACCTAGTCTCTGCCTGGGGGGATCTAATTCCTCCAGGATTCAAACACAACTTCTTATTAATCACCCAGATTTAGCCCTAGATCTCAAGCCTAAGTTAGCTACCTTACACTTATACAGCTTGTGGTTCCCAACCCTATCTAGTTACAGGCTACAACATGTTGAAACAATAAGAACCTCTTGTTGTTCACTTGAACAACCAAACAACTAAGTTTAGTGATGTTTAGATATGAAGAATAAAATATAAAATTTAGTATAGAAAGAAGAACTCAGAAAAGTTAAGCTGTTTAAAGTCTGGAAGAGTTCTTCTGAAATTGAATAATCTTCAGTCTACTTGAGTTGAATTCCTGATTGATTTGAAGAGGTGTATCAAATTCATCTTCCCAGTTGATTGCCCTCTTCAAAACCACGACCTCTGTATCACATAAACCTCTACAATTCAAATATATGTAGCTGATCTTAGTCTGCAACTAACTTGAGAGATTTCAGGAACATAATTCCTAAAATATCTCCTTTCTAATAGGCTCCTGTTAACATCTTAATTTGAATGCATCTCTGATCTGTTTATGAACGTTGGAGTGTCCAACAAACCTGCAAATACTCAGCAAACAAGATGAAACAAATAACAATACAATCTAGCATAAAGATCTGCATGAAAATCAGCTAACAATTTATGAGAAAACTATGCTAGAATTGTGTGCTAACAGTTCTGAGTTAACAATCATATTCAATCTCATGAATATATCAAGTAACCAATATCGAATCCACAATAATAGATAATAAACAGCATGTAACAAGATCTAAGTATCACTGAATCCATCTGCATACAGAAAGATGGTTAGTAGAACTTAGCAGTAAAGAGTCACTTGAATATCTCAAAGCTTTGAAGCTTTGTCTGCTAACTTCAACAGAATGAACATTGGATTCTCAATCCAACTCAGTCCTGCAATGATCAACTTAGAACATAGATTTCCGATTGTAAATATATAGTTAAACCATATCATCATTATCAAATCATAACCAAAACCTGCACAAAACATATTCAACATATAGGAACTGCTACAGTAACTCAAAGCTTTGAAGCTTTGGTACTTAGCAATTTCTTGTGCTTGTGTTTTTGGCTTTCATCATCAAGGAGCTAAGCTCTCTGCTTGTATTTTCATAACATAATGTCCATGAGCTTCATACTTATCAATCTCCCCCTTGATGAAAGACAAAACGCATTATCTGGATACAGATATCCTGCAACTTACAATCACAAAACATAAATTCAAAAACCACAAAATTGCATAGATAACATCTACGAGATGTAGAATTTATTACACACCATAAAACTAGATACTAAACATCCTTAAACATAAAACTTCTAAAAGCATTAAAAATACATAAACCTTCTCTCCCTTTTTGAATTTCATCAAAAGAGTAGAAGAAATGTTGGATCTGTTCAGAGCTTTAAGGAAAATAAGAATAATAACCTAAGCTTCAGGACTGAGAAGAGTAGAAAGAATAGAGAGAATAGGTTCAAGGCTTTGAAGATCCTGTAGACTTTGTTGTTCCTTTGCCTCTGCCCTGAGTCTCCTCTTGTTCTTCCTCTGAGACTTCTGCATCTTCAGCCTGCTCCTCAGCTTGTTCTCCTTGTTGTTCAGCTTTCTTTCCATGAGCTTCCTCATCCTGCATATTTTCAACAAACACATCAACCAACTTGTCTAGATCAGCAGCCTCCTTTTCAGCTTTCTCTGCAGCAGTTTCCTCATCCTCTGCCTCCTCTCCAGATTGGTCAAAGAGATCCTTTGAAGTCAGAACAAAAGGAATACCTTTCTTCTTCTTCTTCTTCTTCTTCTTCTTCTTCTTCTTCTTCTTCTTCTTCTTCTTCTTCTTCTTCTTCTTCTTCTTCTTCTTCTTCTTCTTCTTCTTCTTCTATTTTTTGATAACTTCTCCCAGAACTTCCTTTGAATCAGTGCTGGTATCTCTGCTTTCTGAAGAAGGTACTTTTTCCAGATCCAAGCCTTTGATGATCGGCTCAAGCTTGTTAAGCACCATACCTTTGAACTTAGTAAGGTCATTGGACAAGTCAACAAACCCTGTCTCAAATCCTCCACCCCATCTTCCAGAACCTCAACCCTATCTATAATCTGTGAAAAAACCAGATTACCAGGTGCCTTAGGGGTTGAAGCAACTCTTGGTTTGATGAACTCCTTTTCCTTTAGCTCCTTAGCATTCAACTCTAAATAGAACTTCCACTTTCCCTTAGCAGTATACACAATCCCAATTATTTGAAGAGATGCTTCAACAACTAACCCAAAACTAGTAGTAATCTTCTCTTCATCCTTCAAAGACACTCCAAAATATTTGAAAAACAATGCCAGAACATTGGAATAGGGTAAAGAGTGGTTCCTAGTCCTAGTCCCACAGTAAACCATGTGTTCCATCACCACAGTAGGAAGGTCTACTTCAAACCATTGACAAATCAACTACATCAAGATTAAAACCTTGTCTGTTACCAACTCTTTGGAGTATTCGCTGGGGACAACACATCTCATAATGATAGAAAATAGGATTTTGGCTTCACAGTTAAACACTGAATGTGTCAACTGCTAGGGTTCAGAAGTGGTTCCATCCAAGAAAAATATGGCTTTGGCTTTCTCTAGGATTTCTTTCCTGTCAGGATAGGCACCAACCTTATACTTCCTAGATACTCCCAAAACTTTGGAGAACACCTTGTGATCTAACCTAATGTCCACACCAGCCACTCTTGAAGTAAGGATGTATCTATCACTATCATCAAGCTCTTGAACCAGATTCAAATAGAACAGTCTGGTTAACCTAGGGTAAGCTTCAGCAGGTGGGTTTAACATACTTCCAACAGATGAGTTTTTCAAGTTCTTAATGCAGTCCAAGTCTAAAATCTCCAATAAATCAGAACTGATCATACTACAAAAAGACACTTTTGAAGATGCATACCCATCCATCCATACCTTCTTGACATCAGAATTAACAAACCAAGATTCTGGCAAGAGATTCATACCAAAGTTTGTGGCTTTCTTAGTTTTCACTGCACTATGTTTAACCCTCTTTTTCTCAGTGGTTTCTTTGCCCCTCTTCTCTGGGGTTGCTTTTGCTTTCTTGTAACCAGTATTCTTCTCTTTTGTAGATGGTACATTCTTCTTTTCTTTCTCATCAATCACTTCTTTCTTCTTCTTGCTTGACTCTTCCTCGTGATCCTTGTTCCCCTTTTCTTTCACCACCTCCTCTGTTGCAGATTTTGAATCTGACCCAGCCCTAGCTTCTTCTTGAACTTCCTTCCCTTTCTTGGTCTTCTTTGTAGGAGGAGAAGTCTCATGAATGCTAGCAGTGTCTTCTGAGTCTAATCCATGAATGGTGATCTTCATGTTAGCTTTCCTCTTCACCCTCTTATTGGAGGTCTGACCTAGCTGCTTGATCCTTTCGGATTTTCTCTCCATATGGGTTAGGGTTTGATAGATTGAGAGAATGGAGAGAGAGAGAGATATATAGAGACGAAGAGATTGAAGTAGAGAATGAGAGAAAATAAGTCCTGAAGCTGGCTTAAGTAGGTAGATGAGTTTGACTAAGAGTAGGAGATTTGCATGCAAAAATATTTTAGAAGATTTTCAAGATATTTGTAGATATTTTGATCAAATATCTGAACATTTGAAAAGATTCTGTAATTATCTAAAATGATAACACTAAATTTTTCATGATGCAGTTTTTAAAGATAATGCAAATCCACTCATCACAATAGTGAAACAGTAGTTCAAAGCTTTGAGAAGTTTGAGACTTATACAGAAACTTCAAAGCTTTGATCTATACTTTCAAGGCTCCAGAAAATATAACCTCAAGGCTTTCAAATCACACATATAATGCACATAGTAACCAATTATTCCCCGTAAACCAGTGCATCCTTGTTTAACATACCCAATTCAAGCCTTAGGGATGCAAACCTCTCATATGGCAGTGGTTTAGTGAAAATATCAGCTATTTGCTTAGAAGTAGAAATAAAAGATAGAACAATATCACATTTTTTGTGTGATCTCTAAGAAAATGATGTCTCACATCTATGTGCTTTGTCCTTGAGTGCTGGACTGGATTCTTGGATATGGAAATGGCACTTGTATTGTCACAGTTGATAGGCACATTTCTGAAATCATATCCTAGATCTCTTAGCTGCTGTTCAATCCATAAAACCTGTGAACAACAAGCTCCAACTGCAAAATATTCAGCTTCTGCAGTTGAAAGAGCCACTGAATTCCGCTTCTTTGAATGCCAACTTATCAATGAAGATCCAAGAAATTGGCAGCATCCAGAAGTACTCTTTATGTCTACTTTGTATCCTGCAAAGTCTGCATCTGAATATCCACTTAACAAAAAGTTAGACCTTTTTGGATACCAAAGCCCCAAGTCTTTGGTTCCATTCAAATATCTAAAAATCCATTTTACAATAATTAAATGACTTTTTTTAGGATCAACCTGAAACCTTGCACACGTGCACACACTAAACATAATATTTTGTCTACTAGCGGTTAAATACAAAAGTGAACCAATCATACATCTATATTCTTTTTTATTTACACTCTTACCAGTTGTGTCCTTGTCTAAAGACAGTGATGAACTCATAGGGGTCTTTACAACCTTGGACTGTGACATGTTATACTTGTTTAACAAGTGCAGGGTGTACTTTCCTTGATGCACAAAAATTCCTTTCTTCATTTGATGTACATGAAGTCCAAGAAGAAAATTCAGTTCTCCCATCAAGCTCATTTCAAATTCCCCGCACATTAGACTTGAAACTCTTTTGAAAGAGCATCATTAGTAGCACCAAATAGAATATCATCTTTATATATCTGAACCACTAACATATCTTTTTCCTGATTTTTGATAAAAATAGTTTTATCAACCAGACCTCTCTTAAAGCCATTTTCCAGCAAATTTTTTGGGAGTCTGTCATACCAAGCCCTTGGAGCTTGCTTAAGTCCATATAAGGCTTTATCCAGTTTTTAAACATAATCCAGAAAGGAGTCATTTTCAAAACCAGGTGGTTGAGCAACAAATACTTCTTGTAAATAACCATTCAGAAAAGCACATTTGACATCCATTTGAAAAAAGTATATGTGATTATGTGATACAAATGCAAGAAGTATTCTAATAGCTTCTAACCTTGCAACACGGGAAAATGTTTCCTCATAATCAATACCTTCCTCTTGATTGTATCCCTGTGCAACCAGTCTTGCTTTGTTTCTCACAACCTTACCTTTTTCATCAAGCTCATTTCTAAACACCCATATTGTTCCAATCACTGATTGATCCTTAGGTCTAGGAACCAAATTACAAACCTTGTTTCTTTCAAACTCATTCAGCTCATTCTGCATTGCAATGATCCAGTTTGCATCTTTTAGTGCTTCTTTTGCATTTTTGGGCTCAATGAGTGATACAAAAGCACTGAATGCACATAGATTTCTCAATTGACCTCTTGTCTGAGTTCCAGTTATTGGATCTGATATAATATTCTCAGCAGGATGATCTGAGAGATATTTGAACTTCTTTCTGGGTGTCGAAGTGTACGGTCCTTCAAGGCTTTGAGTTCTTGATACAGTAGTAGGAGCATCATGTTTCCTGTCAATCTCAGTCTCAAGGCTTTGAGATTTTGGCTCAGCAGGGGGTTCAAGGCCTTGAGATTCTTCTAAAACTTTTTGGTTCTTAGTTTTGCTCTTGCTGACTTTATCATGGTCTTCATCAGCCTCATATTTATTCAAACTAAGATCTGCAAAACTTTCACTTAGAGAATCATCAGTACTTTCATCAAAAACAACATGAATACTCTCCTCTACAATCTTAGATCTCTTATTGTAAATCCTGTAAGCCTTGCTGGTTTGAGAATAACCAAGGAAAACACCTTCATCACTTCTATCATCAAACTTACCAAGATTATCTTTGCCATTGTTATGCACAAAACAAGTACAGCCAAAAGGCTTAAAGTAAGCAACACAAGGCTCCCTGCCTTCAAACAGTTCATAAGGGGTTTATTTCAAAATTGGCCTGATCAAACATCTATTGAGAACATAGTTGGCAGTATTAATAGCTTCTGCCCACAAAGATTTTGGCAAATTACTTTAAAGTAGTATGGTTCTAGACATGTCTTCAAGAGTCATATTTTTCCTCTCAACTACTCCATTTTGCTGATGAGTTCTAGGTGCTTAAAAGTTGTGTGAGATGCCATGCTTTGCACACAAAAAAATCAAATTCAAGTTGATCAAATTCCCTACCATGATCACTTCTAATAGATGCAACAGGTAAATTTTTCAAAGTTTGAAGCTCTTTGCAAAGTTTAGAAATTAAGATAATGCTTCAGAATTTTCTCTAATAAACATAACTCAAGTATATCTAGAGTAATCATCAACTACAACGAGCATATATCTCTTACCCCTGGGTGTTTGAACCCTCATAGGACCACACAAGTCCATATGCAGCATTTCTAAGGGTCTGGAGGTAGTTACAAAATTCTTTGGCTTGAATGAGCTTCTGGTTTGTTTACCTTGAGTACATGCCTTACGAAATTCATCACCCTTGAATTTGAGGATTGGTAATCCCCTTACAAAATCTTTTGAGATGAGCTTATTCAAAGAATGCATGCTTATATGACCAAGCTTTATGTGCCATAGTTTTGAGTCATCCTTCAAAGCTTTGAGACATTTCAAACTATCACCTGCAACTTTGTCAGTGCACAGTGCATAAACATTATGTGACCTAGGAGCAGTGAGTATGCAATTGCCTGATTTTTCATCTTGCACCACACATTTCTCCTTGTAAAACACTACCTTATACCCTTGTCACAAAGCTGGGAAATACTCAAAATATTATATTTAAGACCATCAACTAAATAAACATCAGAAATTGAATATGCAGAATTGTTACCAATACTTCCAATACCAATTATGTGGCACTTTGCTTTGTCACTAAGTGTATTGTTCCTCTGATTGCTCTTTGAGCTATGAGAATAAATATTTCTTCCCACTCATATGTCTGGAACATCCACTATTTAATATCCATTTCTGATCTTTCAAAGCTTTGGTGACACCCTGCAAAATTCAGTCAATGCCTTAACAGGCTATTAGATTACGTGTAGAATTTAGATTCATACTCAGAGTCAACCATGTTATGTGGTCTAACTCCTTTGGAACCCAAATCTGTTTCACTTGTCCCTTAAGCTGATAAGGATAGGTGTTCCTCATTATGCGAGGTTATGTCCTTCTAAAGAGGCAAGTTACTTTTACATGTCCAATTTTACAGCAATAATGACATTTTGGTGAATGTCTGCTTCCTTCTTTCACAAATGTGGTTTGGCCTTTTCTTGAAAAATGTGGATTATATCCAAGTTCACTTTTGTGAACAGACTGCAGACTTCCTCCAAGCATGAGACTTAACTTCTGTTCTGAGCCAGCAAAAGTTGAAAGAATTTTCTTGTATTCTTGAAGCTTACTAGTCAATGAAGTGTTTTGTTGTTCTAAATCATCAGAATGATTTTTCAGATCAACAAACTTGTCAGTTAAAATAGTGTTTTGATCAACTACTTCTTTGACTTGTGATTTCAAAGCTTTGAATCTACTGCCAAGGCTTTGAAGTCACTGTCAATTTTTAACTTAGTAGGTTCAAGACATTTGTTCTGAAAAACCAAATCTAAATTTTCTTTTGCATGCTCATGAACCTTCATTTCCAAAGAATCAATCTCATTCCTGTAACTTTCCTCATTTAAAAACATGCTTTTGAGAATTCCAGGCAATACATCAGAAGGACTAGGTAAGAGTTTTTTTACCATGCCTTCAATTGGCTTCTCAGTAGAATGGTTCTCTTGATGTCCAGCCATTAAACAGAGATTGGCTTGCTCATCATCAGAATCTGAGTCTGAGGAGTCTAAATCACTCCATGAGGCCACCATTGCATTCTTCCTTCTGTTGTCATTTTCCTTCTTTAAAAATTGTTTGTTCTTCTTTTATTCAGGACAGTCTCTCACCAGATGATCTGCATCTCCACATTCATAGTAATTCATAACTTTAGGTTTATATGATTGTGAAGAGGACTTACCTTTCTGATCCTTGCTGGTTGAGGATCTGAACTTCTCTTTGTTGTAATCCTTATTCCCAGAGTTCCTCTTTTTCTTGAGAATTCTGGCAAAGGCTTTGGAAATCAAGGCTAAGGCTTCCTCCTCCTCCTCCTCCTCATCATCATCATCATCCTCTGGTTCAAGGCTTTGAGGGTTTTCATTGTCTTTTGCCTTGAGTGCCAGATTCTTGATGTTGTCACTTAATTCACCATCAACCTCCTTCATAGAGATCTCATGAGCGAGTAGTTTTCCTTGCAGATCATCAAGTTCTAGAATGCTTAAATCTTGAGCTTCTTCAATAGCAGTAGTTTTAGGCTCTCATTTGGCTTTTAGACAAACTTCTGAGAATCTTCCTGACTTTCTCTTCATTTGAGAATACTTTTTCCAAAGACTCAAAGTTTTTCACAATATCTGTAAACCTTTTGCACATATCTTTGAGGGACTCATCAGAGTTCATCTTAAACAGTTCATAGTGCCTGAAAAGGATATTAATATTTTTCTGCTTGACTTGGCTAGTTCCTTCATAAGTAACAGTCAACTTATCCCAGATCTCCTATGCATTCTTGCAGTTGGATATTCTGTTGAACTCATCTGCACTAAGAGCACAATATAATAAGTTCAAAGCTTTGTAATTTTTTGATACCTTTTCCAGTTCAGTAACTGAGAGATCTTCATCAGGTTTGACAGTTCTAACACCATCCACAGTAGTATATAATTGGTTTGGTCCATTCACAATAATAGACCATAGTTCCATGTCCTGATCTATGATGAACATTTTCATCAATTCCTTCCAATGCACAAAGTTATCACCACAGAATAATGGGGGTCTATTAGATGCCCTTCCCTGTGAGAATCCTCCTTCACCTACAAAAATCATTGTCACAAGATTGTTACATCTTTAAACTGTGACCCCAAGCTCTGATACCAATTGAAAGTTTGTAATGTAGGTGTAAGAATACTCTACAAGGGGGGGGGGGTGAATAGAGTATGCAATCTTTTGCCAAAACACAAGTTTTTGAAACTCCAGTAGATCAAACTGTTAATATCACAAAGCTTTGGAAGAAATTCGAGAAGCTTAAAGATATAGCAGCAGAGTATAGAGGCTTCAAAGCTTTGAGACTTGGAAAGCTCCAAATCTTTGAAACTTCTAATTTAACCTGTAAGTAAATGCAGCAAAAGTAAATAGCATGAACACAGAGATTTTACAGAGTTAGTCACAATTGAACCTAGTCTCTTCCCGAGGGATCTAATCCCTCCAGGATTCCAACACAACTTCTTATTAATCACCCAAATTTAGCCCTAGATCTCAAGCCTAAGTGAGCTACCTTACACTTATACAGCTTGTGGTTCCCAACCCTATCTAGTTACAGGCTACAACCTGTTGAAACAATAAGAACTCCTTGTTGTTCACTTGAACAACCAAACAACTAAGTTTAGTGAGGTTTAGATATGAAGAATAAAAGATACAATTTAGTACAGAAAGAAGAACTCAGAAAAGTTAAGCTGTTTAAAGCCTGGAAGAGTTCTTCTGAAATTGAATAATCTTCAGTCTGCTTGAGTTGAATTCCTGAATGATTTGAAGAGCTGTATCAAATTTATCTTCCCATTTGATTGACCTCTTCAAAACCACGACCTCTGTATCACATATATATCTTCAATTCAAATATATGTAGCTGATCTTAGTCTGCAACTAACTTGAGAGATTTCAGGAACATAATTCCTAAAATATCTCCTTTCTGACAGGCTCCTGTTAACAGCTTAATTTGAATGCATCTCTGATCTATTTATGAACGTTGGAGTGTCCAACAAACCTGAAAATACTCAGCAAACAAGATCAAACAAATAATAATACATTCTAGCTTAAAGATTTGCTTGAAAATCAGCTAACAATTTATGAGACAACTATGCTAGAATTGTGTGCTGACAGTTCTGAGTTAACAAGCATATTCAATCTCATGAATATATCAAGTAACCAATATAGAATCCACAATAATTGACAATAAACAGCATGTATCAAGATCTAGGTATCACTGAATCCATCTTCATACAGAAAGATGGTTAGTAGAACTTAGCAGTAAAGAGTCACTTGAATATCTCAAAGCTTTGAAGCTTTAATGCTAACTTCAACAGAATGAACATTGGATTTTCAATCCAACTCAGTCCTGCAATGATCAACTTAGAACATAGATTTCCGACTGTAAATATATAGTTAAACCATATCATCATTATCAAATCATAACCAAAACCTCCACAAAACATACTCAACATATAGGAACTGCTACAGTAACTCAAAGTTTTGAAGCTTTGGTACTTTGCAATTTCTTATGCTTTTGTTTCTGGCTTTCATCATCAAGGAGCTAAACTCTCTGCTTGTATTTTCATAACATAATGTCCATGAGCTTCATACTTATCATCTGGGTGTTTATTTACTCAGTATTTCCGCTGATTTTGGAAACTGTGGTGTTCTCTTTTGTTTCTGCACCACAGGTCTATATGATGGGAGTATAGCTTAGCGGGGACGCGAATAATCTCTTAAACGATTAGTAATATCACATTTAATTTCTTAGAACTTATTTAGTATCATTAGATGTTAGTTGGACTTTATGCCTGTGTTTGAGGCACAAAGATTGGAGTTTTAATAAAGTTTTACTTTTGATCCACTATTTGAATCTCCTTGTATTCGGGTTTAATCTCGGGTACGGAGTGACACCCCTGGGCTTCCGGCTTGGTCGCTTTGGGGGGTTACAGTAATGGCATACTAGATTGACCCACAACGAGAAGACTGCATTAAGTTATGTTAACGTCACAAGTGCTTCTCGGAGTGCTAATGGTGTTGTAATCATTAGATTTGAAGTCATTAGATACTATAGTTGTGAAATATCATGCTTTGAAATTATCAAACGTTACACCGTCACTGGGTAACTATAAATATGGTCATCGGGCATGATAGGAAGCAAGCTTAGATATGGTAGTGATGTAGAGAGGTCCCTCCCACATAATGGGAGAAAATATCCACGGCCACTCGAGGGGTAGTGCTTATGGAATGTGTGGCCAGACTTAGATAAACCAATATGGAGATATTGATGCTATCTGTATATTTAAGCCTATTCCCAGGATCGAGAAACTGTGGATTGGATATACGAGTGTGACATCTATGTCTTTTGTTCAATCCGGATATAGTGACAAAGGCATAGATACAACGCGGTAACATTGGGAATATGACTTGTCGGATCACTGAATTTTTTATTAGTTGGGTGGCATAGATGTGTTACTAGACACCGCTATATGTTTGTCATAGTTAATGCCAACTAAGTAGAAACCTATTGGGTCACACGCCGAATGGATTAAACTGGATTTGGATATTAATTAGTTGGACTAGTTAATTTAAAGGATCATAACGCAACCACGTGCAAAATTAGTAGGACTAATTTGAAAGGTAGACTAATCCGTGTATTGACATGATTAGTGTTCCGATTCGATCCGGCCACTGAAAGCTTCGAAGATTACGCGGTAGTCACGTAATCTTCTCGCTCGGTAGTATCCTCAAAATCTGCTCCCTGCGGGGTAGAGGAATTGGTCGACCCATGAGGCCCATGACCTGAAGACTGCAGGTTCGAATACAATAGAATAAGGCAAAGACCATTGAAAGCCCTAGAGAAGTCACAACAAATCAAAGGAAAACTTGTTATATAAGTCTCTTTTATCATTCATAGATCGAAACATTCCCACAAGAGGAGGTAACGAATACTTATGCTACCTATATATATAATATTTTCTACTGGTTGAATAAAATGATGGGAAGTTGTTTCAGGTGCTGGCTGCTTATCAAGCAAAGATGCCGCCTTCCCGTCTCCGATTGAGGCAAATATGTAGTTAATAATGAGTTATTAACTATATAAGGGAATTCTAGTTTATTATTTCTCTACAACAAGTCATTATTGAGAGAACATAACAAAGCAAGGAGATAGACAAGGAAGGGTTCGGCACCCTACCCGTCCGCCCTCTCCAAGCCGTCGACCCTTTGTGGCGCGCGACTCTTGGTGCATAGCTTTGCGTGATCTTTGCCTCCTTCTTCCGTTGCTAGCACTACGCGAGGAGAAGGATTCTAGGTGAAATCCAAAGGTGTGGATACCATAGATACGAAGACACAATTTTTCTTAGTGATCACACAAACTAAGGTATACAATTCACTACCCCTAATCATGTTATGAATGTTTGCCTGCGATCCGTGGAGGGATTTGAGTATGATTAATATTTTATTATTCCGCTGTGTTACCTGCATCAGAACCCTACAGTGGTATTAGAGCCACATGTGTCGTAGCGCATAACATGATATTATGTGTTACTTTTATCAGTTTTTATACTATAACTGTTACTTTTTACAAAAACTGAAGTTAAGCATAATGATGCAAATTGAATATGATTAAATAGAGATTTTTCCAATTTTACATATTGTATAAAGTTTGGCAAATTTCATTCACATATGACGTGAGATTTTGGGTTTTGAAAAGGTAGGGTTTGGGCACAATTGGAGAAGAAAGAGTTTTTCTTATTAATTGGAAATAAGCACACAAGGAGAGGATGACGGAGTTTTGGAAACAACCCTAGGGTTTGACCCTAGGGCCGTCCGGCCCATCCTTGCGCGCCAAACTTGGGCCGCGTCCTAGCCGTCGGTTGGACCACGTGGGCTATGGCCGACCGGTTCGGCCCAGCTTAGGTACTCCTATGAGTTCGGCCAAATAGTTTGGTGGGCCCCTTGGACCGCTTTGACCCTACAAAATTCAAATTCAACTAAAAGTGACCAAGCACGTTAAAAATGGAGTTTAACTATATTATGTGCTTTATTGCATTGTGGATGGTTATGGCCTAGGTTGTGGATGATTATTTGTGATTTTTTTTTGTCTTTTGTTTTGGTTTATTGTAATTAATGTAATTAATTATTTTACGGCCTGCGTGTCGTCTTCTTCCTCAACTTGTGAGGTCTCTCTATTTAGTATATATGCAAGCTAGTACTTGATAGTTAGATGATAGCCAAGACATGGAGGAGAAGATCAAAGATGGAAGAAACCAAAAGGCTTTGAGGACTCACAAGCCTAGGACGCATGGAATAAAGATGGAGGCACATGGAGATGAGCTTGTCACTTTAGGGCTTATAGATATTCTCATTACCTTGGAAATATTTTATTCTTAGGGGCCATATCCATGCCACGTTTATTTTTCTTATTTATTTATTTTTGGTGTATGGTTGATGCATGCAAAACGTAACAAGATAATAATAAACAAGATTGATTTTTTATTTGGGATTGCCCAATCCAAACAAGTAGATAATAGTGATTGGATCAACAAAACAATTAATAATGACTTGGAAATCTCTCAAACGATACATATTGTGTTTTGCCTTCGCTTACTTAAACACCCATCATGATCAGGGTCTATTAAATTCGGGCTTGCCAAAGCAAGGCGATCTAATTCATCATGGTGTGATGCGGCGGCATAAGCAAGTAATGTGTGATTGTTGAAGTAAGAGGTTGGACGCAACTAGGTTGTTTCAATGAGATTGAAAAACTTAGAGGCAAGACAATTAGGCTTCATCTATGGAATAGATACAGAATAAGGAGTTATTCACCTAATTGAACCAAGTGTTACATAGGATGCAATTGGAAATCATTCCTACCTAAATAACTGATCTTTGGGTGACTTGCCAAAGCAAGCTCAAAGAAGAAGTGAAACAGGGATCTTGGCCCACTGGAAAGTATACAATATTTTCCGCATTAATAGTGAGGGATATTAATCCGAGAAAAATAATGGGAGCTATGTTTAATAATTTAAGTCCTTGTTAAATATAGTTCAAACGTCACAATATTTTGCATAATCCTTTTGTGTTGAATACCTATGGCATCAAATAAACAAACTCGACTCTATCATTATGATATGTCCTTGAGAAGGACAAGTTGATTATAATAAGTTTTCTATACTGATACAAAATTGAGAATTGTTCTCAAACAAAAGGAAAAAATGTTATATATATAGAGCATAAAGTCTCTTCCACCAACTGCCAAACATACTAAAACCTAATGAAAGGAACATCAAAGAATGGTTATTTGGATGTGACTTGCCTCATGTTAGCTGCCATGAACTCTGAGCTTTGGAAGCAAGATGAGAACATGGAGGCGTGTGACATGATCATACATTTAAAGAAACTCTTATCAAGAGAAGGCTAAACATGAAAGGTTTAAATTGTTGCTCCATTTTGCGTTTCCCCTTCTCTTGCTTAGCAATTTTCATGATCAAGATGTAATGAAGTTCGGGCTTGCCAAATCAAGATGACTTGATTCATCAAGATGTGACAAGACGAAACAAGCTAGTAATGTGTGACTGCTGAAGCAAGAGGTCAAACGCAACAGAGCTATTTCGATAGGATTGAAAGCTTATAGATTGGGAGTTATTTATGATATAGATAAAGAATAAGAAGTTATTCGCCCAACAGGACCAAGTACTGCATTGGATGCAATTAGCAAAATTAAAGCTTTGTTCAAAAGCAATTTACTCAATATAATTGAGAACTGCTCAGCGAAGCATTAATAAGGCCAAAGGCAAAACCATATTGATGGTTACAAGAAAGAAAAAAGAGGCCAATGATTTGCCAAGAACCCTAAAGGGTATAAGCAAGTTGTTGCTAAACCAAAGAGAGTTTCCTTATAATCCTACAAGGTGGTTTAATGGAAGAGAAAATGATCAAAATACCTGGAAGAAAATAAAGGAATTATGAATTCCACTTCATTTATTTTGGTATAGAAGTAAATGTGTCTATCTCATAATCATGGGTATATGATACTAGATGAGGATCTATTTTTATAGAAATGTGGAAGATCTCAAGAGATGTATACAATTGGAGTGGGCGATAGAGAGAGGGTTTCTAAGTTAGCCGTAGAAAATTATGTCTACCTTCTGAAATTAACATGAATTAAACAAACGCAATTGTGTCCTTTCTATGAGTAGGAACATTATCGCAATTTCTTGTTTGGACAAGAAAGATGTTTCATCATAATAAGGGACAAATGTTGTTCCATTTATTTTGGTGATATGCATCATTGTAATGCAATTTTGTCTAATGGATAGTGTATCACTTATCTTGATAATTCCATATATAACATTAATACCAAGATGTTTTCATATAATGATATGAACCTCACTTAACTTTGGCTTTGTTGTTTAGGCCACATGAACGAGAAACACATTTCTAGATTCCATAAAGCTAGATTTGTGGTCTCATTTGTTTGTGAATCATATGAGACATGCAAGGCTTGTTTATTGGGCAATATGTGATCTTTTGGGACTCATACGTACTGATGTGTGTGGACCACTAAGCCCAAGTGCTAGAGATGGTTTTCGGTACTTCATCATATTTAATTACAAAGTAGACATGGATTTGCATATTATGAAAAACAAATCAGAATCCTTTGAAAATTTCAAGGAATTCAAGAATGAAGTAGAGAACTAGCTTGGCAAAAGTATCAAGGCTCTAAGATTATATCATAGGAGGAGAGTACTTAAACCAAGGGTTTGACAGGCATCAAATGTAGTGTGGGATATGATCCCAACTCGCTCCACCTAGAATGCCACCTTGAAATGGCGTGTCTGAGATGAGAGATCAAACCTTTTGGACACGGTTCGATCATGATGGGTCAAACAGAACTTCTAGTTTACTTTTTGGGTCATGCTCTAATTACACCGATTTTTTCCCTTAACCTTTTTTCATCAAATTTGGTTATGAAAACATCATATAAGATACGAATAGGAGGCCTCCTAGTATGTTATTCATAAAGATTTGGGTCTATGAAGTTTATGTAAAACGTTTGCGGAGAACCCAAGTCGGATAAATGTGTTTTGTGGGATATCTTGAGAAAACAAAAGGATATTATTTCTACTATTCAATCGAGAATATAGAGTTTGTTGCCCGAACCGCTGTTTGTCCAGAAAGAGAATGTCTCTAAAAGAAACAATGGGAGGACAGTAGAACTTGTAGGAGTTCAAGAACCACAACAAAACATTGATCCTTTGATGGAACATGAGCAAGATCACAAGATGGTGTGGAGCAACCTGCTCAAATAAACACAATAACCTCGTAGGTCAAGTATGATATGTCAAGGGGCTAAAGAAATTTCTCATAACATAACGCTGTGATGTATTGCTCATGGAGATGAGCCTACAACCTATGAGGTGGCCACAATCGGGCCATACTCTCAGAAAAGGCTTGGAGCCATAAGATCCGAAATGGAATCCATGTATACCAACAAAGTATGGAATTTGTTGGAACCAGCTAGAAGGGTAAGACCCATAAGGTGCAAGGGGGTTTTTGGACTTTGTTGGAACCAGTTAAAAGGGTAAGACCCATAAGGTGCAAGTAGTTTTTTAGAAAAACTAACATGGATGGTAATATGATTACTTTTATGCGACGATTGGTGGCTAAATGTTTCACCGAATTCATTGTATAGACTATGACGGAACTTTTCCCCGTTTGTGATGCTTAAATCTATTTGCATCATGCTTGAAATTGTATCTTGCACAATTTGACATATGGATATGGAAACCTCCTTGATGATGTGGACACATCTAAAGGGTTTGTCAATCTAGAGTGTGCTCGAAAGGTGTGCAAGTTGCAACGATCCATTTTCTGGATTGAAGCAAGCTTTTAGGGTTGGAATCTTCGATTCATTGATACAATCAAATGTTTTGGTTCCATCAAGAATGAAGATGAAGCTTGTATTTACAAGAAAGTTAGTGGGAGCACAGTTATATTTCTGGTCTTGTATGTGGAGACATATTGATAATGGGGAATGATGTCCCTACTCTGCAATCTGGTGAAGATTGGCTAGGGAATCGATTTTCAATACAGGACTTAGGCGAAGCAACCTATAAAGATCTGTGGAGATAGATCACGATGGTTGTTCATCTTAAGTTAAAATGCATATATTAACAAAGGTATTGAAACGGTTCAACATGAAAGAATATAAATTCTTACCTATGTCACATGGAAATAGTCTTTGGAAGGCTAATTTTCATTCCAATTAGATTGAGAAGGACCCTAAGAATAAGATTCATTGGGCGCGTCATGTTATGTACTAGGCCAGACATGTCATGTGGTAGACATATAGATACCAGTCAAATCCGAGTGAGAGTCACTGGATAGGTGTCAAGAATTTCCTTAAGTACTTGAGAAGAACTAAGGGTGAATTCTTGATACATGGAGGAAATGAAGTGTTCACTGTAAGGGATTACACAGATGCGAACTTCCATTCCGACAAAGATTTTTCAGATGATAGTCAAGTTTCGTGTTTTGCCTTAAGGGAAGGGACTGTGAGCTGGAAAGGTTCAAGGTAAGATTCAGTTGCCGATTCTATCACATAGGACTAAGTATACTGCTGCATCAGATGCACATACTCAGAAAATTCTATCTCATTTTATTTTCGATAGAGGAGATGAGAGTTAATGCAAAATACCAGCAGAGGTCTCGCCTACCATACTCCTTGCGCAGCGAAAGCATGTGGGCCACGCTAGATCAATAGGCATATGATGCACCAGGTTACTCTAGTGCAAGTGGGAGACTGTTGGAATTATGCCCTAGAGGCAATCAATTTATCGTGACATTTATATGGACTTACTATTCATTATGTTATCGATATGGAGATATGTTAACATGAATGAAGTCCTTAGAATATAAATGTTACATTCTTAAATATCCCTAGTCCAGTATTTTGATAAATAGGACAATCACTATAGACTAGCATGTGATTAGATTGATATGAAGATACCAAGTCTAACACATGGGTATGCATTAAGGGTAATGGCATACTGGATTGACCCACAACGAGAAGACTACATTAACTTATGTTAACGTCACAAATGCTTCTGATAGTGCTGATGGTGTTGTCATCCTTAGACTTGAAGTCACTAGATCAAATTTTGTTGTGAAATATCATGCTTTGATGTTATCAAATATTACACAGAACCTGGGTAACTATAAATATAGTCATCGGGCATGATAAGAAGCAACACTAGAGATGGTATTGATGTAGAGAGGATTTGCCCCTCCCACATAATTGGATAAAATTATCCACGACCACTTGAGGGATAGTGCATATGAAATGTCTGGCCAGACCCAGATAAATCAATATGGATATATTGATGTTATCTGTAGATAAGTATATTCCCAGAATCGAGAAACTTTGGATTGGATATACGAGTGTGACATCTATCTCTTGTGTCCATTCCGGATATAGGGACAAAGAGATAGATATAACGCGGTAACATTGGGCACATAGATGTGTTTCTAGACACCGCTCTATGTTTGTAATAGTTATTGCCAACTAAGTAGAAATCTATTGGGTCACACATCAAATGGATTAAACTGGATTTGGATATTAATTAGTTGGACTAATTAATTAACAGGATCATAACGCAACCCCATAGAAAGTTAGTAGGACTAGTTTACAAGGTGGACTAATCTGTGTATGGATTTGATTAGTATTGGGGCAAATATGTAGTTAATAAGGAGTTATTAACTATGTAAGGGCACTCTTGCTTATTATTTCTCTACAACAAGTCATTATTGAGAGAACATAACAAAGCAAGGAGAGATCAAGGAAGAGTTCAACACCCTACCTGCAACAACCCCCTCACCCGGCTCGAACAGAACCGGGAGGGAGCTGCTGAAAAGTGACGGCGGAACTCAAAAGCAATACAATCCTGAACTCTTATTATTAACATTAAACAACTAAATTAAGATTTGAGTCTCATACAAGAATCTGATTACTATTACACTGTGATTATCTAACAATTTCTAAGCACTACATGTGAAGTCACTCTTAGTGAGTCTCGCGCCCAGCCAAACCATAGTCTCCAGCTTCTAGACCTGCGGTGGGAAGGAAACAGGAACCGCAGTTTGAAAGTCACCAATAAATACTGAGTGAGCAACACCCAAGCATGTCAAACACAGAAGAGATGATAAATTAAGTAAAGCAGTAAATAATAACATTTGCACAGCGGAAGTAAAAGACATTTGAGTAATAAAAATGTTCTCAAGTTCCAGACACAAATCCAGAAATTTCCATAATCCAGCATTTAATTCATATCCAGTATCCTCATATGAAAATTCCAAATTTAATTTCAATAAACCAACTCTTATATTCTCATTCAATCATAAACATCCAATTTCTCATAAACTGTCAATCCAGAAACATCCATTTTAATTCTTGAGTTGAACGGGGGAAATCCAATCGTATCATAATCATATCCCATCACAAGCTACCAAGACCTTAAGTGTCGACACCCCCCTAACAGGGTTCTTGTGCCCAGAAGGAGTGAGTACAAGGAGCGAACCCGATGCAAATTGCAACCAGGCTAAATGATAATGGGTCGAGTGGACGAAGCCAAAAACGACCAAACCAAATCAATAATAATCCAAACGACGTTCCCCGCACAACTATTTCCACTTTACGTTATTACGAATTAATAATTATCGTGTGAGATTTTCCAAAGAATAAATGAACAAATCCGACAAGTATCAAATAACAAATACAATTTTGAGACATAGCACAAAAATCAACGTTTGACACGAAGGAAGCTTGGCACGCAAGGCTTGGCAGGTATACTCACCATAATTCACATCAATTAGCACATAAAAGCTTCTACGGTCGTTCGTCTTCCTCGTCTATGAACCTGTCGTCACTGATTACCAAATTTCTAATTACAACAATATTATTTCTAAATAAAGAAAGCACTTATACTATTCAGACGCTTGGCTACGACGCTTAACTATGTCAAACTCTCACGATACCCCCAATAAAGCCCAATAAAACTTGTCTTTAAGTCTTATACTTGAGTAAAAAAAAATATAAATAGAGTTGCTCTTAAAAATACTTATAAATATTTGTCAAAGTGAACATTACAATTACTAGTAGTATGAAAATAACATTTGACATATTTATAAAGAGCTTAAATTCATGTTAACAAAAGGTTGAGAAGTAACTCTTTCACTATTTGCTTAAGCGAATGCGACATATAATGAATATATATTCACAAACACTTTATTTATCTTATATATATATATTTATATTTCCAAGAAAACAATTTGTGGTATCCATTTACTAAAACAAGTATTTTCTAAGCACTTATTTATTTTTAAATCCCAATTTAGTAGACAAATAATATATATATATATATATATATATATATATATAATATATCCTTAAAAATGATAATAGGATAGGAAAATTATAGTTAACCCCCCAATAGATCCCCTAAACCACAAATACCACCCCCCAATAACTAAACATCAGCTTTATTAAAAGAAACTTGCGACCCTCAAATTTATGAAATTTGCACATAACCCCCCCCTTCGCACACCCACGGTTCAACACCCACCCTCTCCTATCAAAACGCGAATTCAAGCGATAAATACATGGTTTTGACGGCTAAAAACAACTTAGAGGAGGAATTATAGCGTACCCGTCCAAAGAAACGCGATAAACGGCGGAGTATTGAAGCGGGTCGAGGCGGCGAAATAGCCGCCAGAGTTGGAGCTCAACTGGAGCAGTTCCGGTGGCTCATGGCTACTACTGAGACCTTCTGGAGCTCATTCGCACGTCCTGGAGTCTACTGTAACGGAGAAAGAAGGGTGGGTGGCCCTGGTTCGGTTGGGCCGAAGCTTCGCCGGAATCCATGGAGGTTCGGCGGCCGGAGATGAGCTTCTACGTCGCTGCTGCTGCACGCGGCTTGTGATCGGCTTCATCTTCTTATTATTCTGGTCGTGACACTGAGTGAAAGTGATAGAGGGGGTGGAAATGAAGAAACAGTGGTGGTGGCGACTCCGGGTTCCTTCCCCCGACGGCGGCAGCGACGGGGTGGCCTCTGATACGCCTCTGTTCTGGGGCTGTGTATTCTCTGTTCTGGGCAGAGGGGAAATCAGAGATATGGGGGAAACAAGAGAGTGAGAGAGATAGACCCATGGTGGGTGTCTCTTCCTGTGGTAACGGTGGCAGTGGCGGGGTTGGTGGCTGCTGCCACTTAGTTTCGGCTGCTGCAGCTGTCTTCGAATAACAGAGAGTGAGAGAGAGAGGGTGGTGCAGAGAGTGGATAGAGATGGGGTGGGTTTACTTCTTTCCCGATGGTGTTAACGGTGGTGGTGATGATGGTGAGCACGATGGTGGTGTTGGAGAAGATGGTGATTGCGGTGGTGAAGATGATGATGATGGTGTTGGTGGAGATGGCTGCTGCTGCTGGGTGGCCTGCGAAGGGGATGAGGGGTTTAAATAGAGAGATGAGGCGGTGATGAGGAGGCGGTGAATGTTGGTGGCGGTGGACTTGTGCTTGGCCGTAAGGCAAAGCAAGAAGGAAAAAAAGTTGTGATGAAACTTTTCAAATAAAAATAATAGACAATTGGTAATGATTGTGTGTGGGTGAGGTACTTGAACATAGGGTAATTGGGTGTGGCTTACTCACGACAACTCGCGGTGGTTGCACACGCGATTAAAGAAACACTCGCGAATTAAATTATAAAATTAGCCTAACATTTTTCTAAAATCTTACCCAAAATTCTCAATTAATAAAATACAAAAATTTTACCCAACTTAATTTGCGGAAATAAATTTTATTTTACCTCCCAGATTACTATTTTACCCTTCGAAATTAGACGGGGTATTACACTCTTCCCCCCTTAAAGAGAGCTTCGTCCTCGAAGCTAAAGTCCAACAACTAGTCGTAATACAAAAATCATCTAGTGAACAACTAACTCCCATATACCCAACAAGTAATTCCTCACAAGAAAGTTGTCACCATTGGGTACACCACACAATGTTTGCCTCCACCCATCTCACAAAGAAAGATACTGTCCCCACCAGCCCCTTTGTCCAGATAAACCGTTTCCCAAAGTCTTCTAAAGAACAGTTATCCCCTCTGGGTTCAACTGAACCGTAAAGTAGCCTGATAAAGTGGATTAACTTCGAGGAACCGCCGATAAGTGAACGATCATACCATAGCCTCAGATATCTGTTTAGTGACAAGACTTCAATTTAAACACTTCCACTGGCGGATTGTACTAACTATCTGAAGCCTGAATATGTACCGTAACTCGATAGACATGCCTAATTGCACCAAGTGATAGAACTATTTCAATAAAACCTCCAAAGTCTTGAGAAACTAGTAAAATCACCCTTAATGCTTATCTGACATCACCAGTAGTCTAGAATATAAATCAAGGTAGGAATTAGAATATACCCCCAAAACACATCATCCTAAGGGTTGCCTGACTCCAACGATAATTTATGAATCTCCAGTAATAGTTCAGTAACAAATCTCCAAATAACAACGCCCAAGGAAACTATCAAATTTTTAGACATGCAAAGTTCCAGACAGAATTTAGGAAAACAGCGAACAAGACTCCACGATACATAATTCTTCTTACTCTTAGAAATTTAGCTACCGACCCAAATTCCACGATTGCCTCCCAAGAATCCCCAAAATCCTTTTTCAAACGACCAGAGAAGGTACTGAAGACCAGACTCCCAAGAAATTTATTAATATTCACACCTCACGAATCAAACATGAACCAAACCAAATAGGAAATTCCCGAAACATGGAAACTGCAAAGAAAACTTATGTGGAAGATGTATACTGCAACAAGATATTAACAATAAGACTTCAAATGAACTCAATGCGAAGAGTATGCGCCACATAGAAGATTGACTTTGACCACCGAGACATGTGGTCATGTTACTTAACTCCAAGAAGTTCACAAGGACTTACTAACCCACACACTGTTCAGAATTCGTGACCATGTCAATAATAAAGTCCCCAAAGATAGTTGATCTAAAGACAATGAAACTTCAAATGAACCCCCAAAATATACGAACACCTCTAAACTGTATTAATCGATATATTCAAAAGTTGATGGGTTGAATCTGTGACCTTTGGTCAAACTTTCAATGCTTGTTCAAAATTTCCTCCACGATTTCCTGTTCAAAGTTCTCTCATCCTGACACAGTCTCAAGGGTTTATATAGTCTTATTAATGCAACATCATCATAACCTTCGCACATAAAATACCAAATATCACATAGTATGTCACACATATGAATCTCACATTGAACTCATAAATCTCATATAAAGCCACAAGTTATTCATGACCCACAGTCCAACTTTAATAATTCATAACCCATAGTATAGAAGTAAAATTCATCCAACAGTCAACCAAGAATGCATAAACGGGATAATCTAAGTTTCAACAATCACATAGAAATCAGAACACATATCAACCATGATTCATAATTCCATTTTCACATCTTATTTTGTCCATTATAGGAAATGACTTGTCTCCTCAGAAATGACAGTATTCCTTCCATACTCAAGAATCCAATTCTGATCATTCATATTTCTTATTCCTATCACAGAGATAGTATTCATGCAGCAATCAACAAAATAAAGTTCACAAATCAAACCAAACAATATCCAAGGACAAGAGTCGAAGGAACAACAAGACCAATATTTTAACTACCCACAACCCGATCGGCTTTTCCAATTTTATTATCTTACCCTATGTTGATTTTAAATTACCCTACAGGTTTTAGTCCCTGAGTGGAAAGAACTGCTCTGATACCACCTGCAACAACCCCCTCACCCGGCTCGGACAGAACCGGGAGGGAGCTGCTGAAAAGTGACGGCGGAACTCAAAAGCAATACAATCCAGAACTCTTATTATTAACATTAAACAACTAAATTAAGATTTGAGTCTCATACAAGAATCTGATTACTATTACACTGTGATTATCTAACAATTTCTAAGCACTACATGTGAAGTCACTCTTAGTGAGTCTCGCGCCCAGCCAAACCATAGTCTCCAGCTTCTAAACCTGCGGTGGGAAGGAAACAGGAACCGCAGTTTGAAAGTCAGCAATAAATACTGAGTGAGCAACACCCAAGCATGTCAAACACAGAAGAGATGATAACTTGAGTAAAGCAGTAAATAATAACATTTGCACAGCGGAAGTAAAAGACATTTGAGTAATAAAAATGTTTTCAAGTTCCAGACACAAATCCAGAGATTTCCATAATCCAGCATTTTATTCATATCCAGTATCCTCATATGAAAATTCCAAATTCAATTTCAATAATCCAACTCTGATATTCTCATTCAATCATAAACATCCAATTTCTCATAAACTGTCAATCCAGAAACATCCATTTTAATTCTTGAGTTGAACGGGGGAAATCCAATCGTATCATAATCATATCCCATCACAAGCTACCAAGACCTTAAGTGTCGACACCCCCCTAACAGGGTTCTTGCGCCCAGAAGGAGTGAGTACAAGGAGTGAACCCGAGGCAAATTGCAACCAGGCTAAATGATAATGGGTCGAGTGGACGAAGCCAAAAACGACCAAACCAAATCAATAATAATCCAAACGACGTTTCCCGCACAACTCTTTCCACTTTACGTTATTACGAATTAATAATTATCGTGTGAGATTTTCCAAAGAATAAATGAACAAATCCGACAAGTATCAAATAACAAATACAATTTTGAGACATAGCATAAAAATCCACGTTTGACACGAAGGAAGCTTGGCACGTGACACAATTTCTTACGTGTATACGCAAGTGCACGGTCAAGTAGTAAGTGGAGTATTTTACGACTCCGAGTATCGAGCCCAAGGGAATTTACGATTATTAGCTAATTAAGAATTAAATTTATGATACGTAAGTAACCGGTAAAAAGTGTTTGATTTTATAACGTTGTCGCCCACAAACAAGCGACTAAATAACAACTAAGTTAACTATTTTTGTATGCTTTTCTGCTGAAAAGAATAATTATCACGGAATACGATTATGGAGAAGGACTAGGCAATCAATGGTCCCTAGGGTTGTTAACGATTTCCGGGTTGTGCTTGAAACACTCTACGCACGTTCTAGTTATATCGGGTAATACTCATCACGATCTTCTCTCGATCTCACGTAAATTTGTGTAAGGAATAGCTTTCGGGTCCTCTCGGTCCACCTCCGTCTACTACTACAATCTAATTAATTTGTTAGGCTTCGTTCACCGGGTCCTATCGGTCCACCGAATTCACTAAGTTCTAACACAATTAATCGAAACTACCCTCACACGATTAATCAAGTTTCTATCTCCTCTCAGTCTCAAGAAACTACAAGATTATCTACCTATTCTTTAACACGTCTCAAAGAATTCACTTTCGCGCAATCCTATCAACAAGTAGCATTCTACGGGTGATCAAGCCAAGAACACTAAGAATTGAGTACAAGAATAGATAAACTAACAAGAACGTTCATAGAATTAAGCAAAAGCATGCATCAAGTCCAAAATCCGGAAAATCATCCAACAAACCCTAGTTTTCCATCAATAACCCAGCTTAAAGTGTTTAGCTAGACATAATATGGTTCAACATAATCAAAATCATAGAGTTCATGAAGAATAGAAGAAGAAAAGATGATCAAACGCTTGAATCTTCAATGTTGATGATCTTCCAAGCTCCAAGCTTTGTCTCCTATCTTCCCTAGCTCCCCAAGACTTCAAAGATGCGTCAATCTCCCGTTCTTAGGTCGTCCCCCCACGTAATTTACCAGCTGGGCACGCTTTTTAATGAAACTATGCCGAAATTGCACTTCCGCCCCTCTACTTTGTAATTCCCGGACAGAATTCTTTGCTGATTTTGCGCGGGCTGTATCTCCCTCATACGAACTCGTCTTTGGGCCTACCATATACCGTTGGAAAGCTACGGATGTCTACTTTCCAATGCCGCAAGCCTTGCTTCAAAATTCTTTGTAGATTTTCCTAGGCATCGAAAAGAGTGCAGGCTGGTCCTGTGTGACTTTTCCAACTTTTCTTCGTTTGTGCGTCTCCTTTTCTCCTCTTCATCTAGCTCCATTCCAAGCATATCCAAGCATCTCATAAGCTCCATTGCACCTATTTTACCTGAGATACACAACACTAAACAACCCGTGCAATTATCATAGCAAATATGAGAGAAAACATGCACAAATAAGCTAGAAACACAACTTTTCACTCTTAGGCTTAGAGATAGTCAAATTCACATATTTGCGCACATATCACATATAAATCATGTGAAATAAGCCTATTACAAGTAATATGGAAGTATTAAAATAACTCCTAAAAGGGAGTTATCAAATACCCCCACACTTACCTTTTGCGCGTCCCGAGCAACAAATCAAAATTTAACCACCTTCTCACTTCATCCCACCACCAACAAGATACGAGCCAAGACAATTGCATACTATTCGAAACACCGTTGCATACAACTCTTAACTAGCCGACTCAATAACAAAATACGACTCAACAATGCAACGATATGATGCAAATGCAAGGTACGACTCGATCCAACACAACACATATTTACACACGCACACAAAAGTATTTCTTTTTTTGTTGAGCTTTGGCAATCTCAATAAGCAAACTGGTAAGTCATCAGGCTCTCATATCCCCTTTGGAAACTCTACAACCTCCATGATCGGCAGAATTTGCGGCCAGTTTCGTTAGACAGAACAAGCACGAGCACTTAATATTTTGTACTCACACACTCATCAGACATATCCCTAGTACTTACCATCCGAGCTATTTATCCACGGGTTAAAACTGTTGACGGCTTAGGACGGGTGGGATAGGTTATTTAGAAGCGTAGTCCTAAACGTCATGATATTCTCACATAACCCGTTTCTCACACTCCCTCACCGAAATCCAAGGAACCCAACCGAATCTCACATACTCCGGCCCTCATTCCCTCAATCCCGGTGCAATGCCGTTCTCGCGGCCACAAATGTGAAAGAGTGTCAGAAAGAATCATAGCTAATCTCTTCGGTTCCCTTGCAATTGCCAAAACATGCTCCTTTATTACCTTCTCATTCCTTTCATTCTCTCTATTTTTTTTCTTTTTCTATCTCTCTCTCTCTTTTTTTTTTTTTTCTCACTTGCCACAAATAATCAACGCATGGAGCACAAGTAATACTGAATGAACCCGACGAGATAAAAATATCATGTAGATAATGTGGGGGTGGAATGTGTCAGATCAAGGAGATATAATAATAATCGCCGACACCCCCACACTCGATGTTAACCAACTCACAAAATCCGGTAGTCAAAGTGATACATGCTTTCCAACCGATCCTCCTCATCACCTAAGATATAGAGAATAACATGAAAAACTAGCACGTCCTCCTATAATATCAATCAACCCCACCCCATATTATGCGGAAAGAATGTCACGCACTACGGCACTCCACCTGTGATCGTGGTGTAAGGACACGATTCACCGCCACACCGAAGTGTGCTGCCGTCTCTAACTCACCCTCACATCCCCTCGTAAGACGAAACCTGTAAGAGTATCCACAATGAATGTATCAAATCAGCACACCCTCATCGAACCTCCCTAACTCGACTCCCTCTATCATGACGCATAGGAAAGGGACATTCTAACAAGTGATGAAAGTCACAATGAAAGGCTTCCTAGGCTAGAGGCTGTGAATAAAAGGGGTAAATGGATCAAAGAGGGTAACTAGTGGACCTAGGCTGTGAGACGGGACGTGAGGTCCCCATAAAATTCACTCGCACGACTGTTCCGTTGCCACTACGAGGAGGGTTGACGACTACCTAAATGACGGCGGTGTAGTACTAGTAGGATATATAAGTCTGAGAGACAGTTACTTGCATTTCTAGTGTGCATTAGCTCTATAAGTCTTCCTACTCCAGATTCTCGCGTCTCTGCCTCACTTCGGATCTTCATACTCCTAGAGAATTCTATCATTAAGCCCTCGCCAAGTTCAACTCATTTTGATTGCCCTTTCTCTTAAAAAAATCAATTTTTCTTATTTTTATGGATTTTTCCTTTTTTTTTTTACTCTATATGCAGGGCCAGACGCGAAAGAAGACTCGAAATGACTCATTTCAGGTAGGTGGACTCAATTAAATAAACGTGCAAAAATCAAACGACTAACACATATATACACCGCTAATACAACACTATACGACACTATAACTAAACACAACACGGACCACGAATACGACACTATACGACACAATACGAACTAACAATCTATATGTGACAGGTTAATGCATACACGGACTGGCTAGTCAAGACTAAAAATCCCCCCACACTAGAATGCTTCGTTGTCCTCAACGAATTTAGAGATCAATTAAGAGGACTCGACAATTCTAATAGGTGCGGTGAATCTACTCAGGAGCATCGTCATCCTATGCCTCAACTACTTTCTGTTTCTTCCTACAGTCAGACTCAGGCGCCTTAATTCTCAACAGTTTCATTGCACGAAAAGTAGCAATTCAAATTTAGAGATAATATTTGCTACATGCACGTGACAAGTTCTGTAGACAAAATTGACCAATTAAGTGCAAATTTCAGACGAATTCAGCAATCAATCCAACAAATCATATGCAAGTGCCTCAACTCAATTAAAAGAGAGAGTTTAGCGATACCTGAAGCCTTGGAGTTCCATTCTAACGGGGCTGGATAGACAAAATCAGTCAAGAACGGTATGGTTGACTGATTTTACAGTAACTTTCGCGATGTGAGATTTTTAGCTCAACGGCTTCTCCTCGTTGTCGCCTTTATAATCCCGCAAACGGTTTGCTATAATTCCAACTGGTTCAGAACGAATTGGCAAATTTGTTTTAGTAAAACCCTATCTTCTCCACTGCCTACACTTTTCACACAACTGACCCAATAACCACCATTACACCTCAAGCCTACCCTCCTAATCACCGGACCTGCAACCACCACCATTCGCTACCAAATCCAACCAATTCCTCCATGAAAACCGATTGACCCACTTGCTGACCCAACATCACAGCCACGACCTCTAACAGACCCGAGTACTGAAACAAACCAGCAACAACAATACACCGAATCAATCCACCACGAGGCCGCCATTGAATTCGGCCTGAAGCTCAAACCAGTAGAAGCAGCGAAGAACAGAGTCTGAATCTGCCTGATTCAGTTTGAAACCGCGACCCACAAAGAAGCCATGGCAGCACCGCAAGAAAAGGAGGAGATCCCCCAAGCTTACCTCGCCGGATTTCAGAATCACCCCCCGGTTCGTCGGTGCTGATTCGCCGAGCCAAACCCATCGACAACCAGAATAATTCCGGCGATTTTACCGATCGATCAAGTTCTTGAAGGTCGCCTGTGTCCGTGAGACGCTGTCGCGGGTCTGAACAAAAGAGAACCCCCCTACTGTCTCCGGCGCTGCTGAGCCGAGCAAGACCCACGAATTTCTGTCGATCCCCGGCGATTTTTCCGATCAGAGGAGTTCTTGAGAGTCGATCGTGCGTGCTCTTCAGAGCTCTGCCGTGGGTGTCTGTCGATCCCCGGCAACGGCGCCAAAAACTTGACGCGATTTCTTAACGCGTATACGCAAGTGCACGGTCGAAGTAATAATGTGTGAGTATTGAAACTCAGGTTGTCGATCCCACGAGGACAGATAGTAGATTTATTGTTAATTAGAGATAATCTAAAGAGTGTAATTGAAATAACAGGAGGAAAGTTGTTGATTTGAGCAGTTGTCACCCCCAATCAAGTGACTATATTAAACTAACTAAAAGACAATATTTTTGGATTTTTATAACTAAACAAAGGTTTGATTAACTAAGAATAAAGACTAGGCGATCTATGGATCCCCTAGGGCAGTAGACAATTCTGGATATTGCTTTGAAACATGTAATATTGAATATGCTCTTGATCACGTCTAACTACTTACAATCTCCTCTCGGTCTCATGTAAGCCTATGCTAAGTTCTGTAATCGTCATCTGTCGATCCATAAACTACATCACCTAACAAGCACTAAGATTAATCCTACGTTTTGATCCAAACCCTAACACTTCTCCTTTCGGTCCATCATGATACGGGGTTGCTAGCAATCCTAAATTCACAAGCTAATTAATCTTCACCTCTCAGTCCATCAATCTTTCACCAAGTAGTTACCCTAGTTCATGACGCTAAGGTAGCATAAAATTAAGAACAAGATTACTAGAAGATGCAAATTCATTATTAATTTAAGCTAAGATAAACGTTATGTATTCAAACATCTCATATGATCATTCATATCCTACCAAGCAGGTGTCAATAGTGCAAGTTCAACAATCAATCAAACGAGATAGAATCAATCCATCGCATGAATCCATAAGCATGAATCAATCAAACAAATCCGGAACGGTGTCTAACAAAGCCCTAGGCTCTCCATAGAGCCTAGCCAAGAAAACTACTCAAATATGCTGAAAATAATAGCTAACAAGTTCATTGTATTGAGAAACGATAAAAAGATAGGAGGGATAGTCAAACTCGTGACGAAATTCGCATTCCGGCGACTCCGGCGTTGTTCACCATGATCCTCCTCTCTCCTAGCCTTCCTCCCTCGTTCCCCAGCAGCGTGTTTCTGTGTTGGATTTGAAGCACTGCTTCATGTGCGTGCACCGCTGATGGCTTATTTCTTTCCCAGTAGTCAGGTGGATCCCCTGGCGACAACTCTGGGATTTGACGCTTCACTTGTACAGCAAATGGCACCCCTGGCTGATACTCCCATGAACACTGGGGTGACGGTTTAAAGACCCGAAAAGTCTCCATATCATCATGTACCCTCATAATCAGTTCTCCATTCTCTACGTCGATGAGAGTACGACCAGTCGCCAAGAATGGCCTGCCCAAAATGATAGGCACATCACCCACTGGCATGTCTAGTATTACAAAGTCAGCTGGAATTATCAGGCTCCCAACTCTCACAAGCACATCTTTTATCATCCCACATGCTCTCTTGGTCGATTTATCTGCAAATTGGAGAGTTATCCAGGTTTTCGGGGGCTCCCCCACACCTAACTTTTTGAATACCGACAACGGCATCAAATTCACGCTCGCTCCCAGATCACAGAGAGCTCTTCCAGTGTAGGAATCACCCAATGTAGCCTCAATGACAAAGCTACCTGGATCCTTCTTTTTCTTAGGTAACCCATGCAAAACACATGAACTAACCTGTTCATTTAAGTTTACTCTCTGAAACTCATCCACCCCTTTCTTTCCAAGAACTGCATCTTTAATAAATCGAGCATACTTAGGCATCTTTTGAAGTGCCTCAATCAATGGAATATTGATATGCAGTTTAGAGAAGACATTCAAAAAGCGTCTGTATTCTTCTGAATCATCCTTCTTCTGCCTAGTGCGTAATGGGTATGGAAGTTCTGAAGAAGAAGGAGAAGATGCAAGTGGTACCTGAGTATGCTCCTCGTCGTCTGGTGGAGTCATGCCCTTTGATTGGGGGACCACGACAGGTGTCTTCTCAGAATCAAAGACTTCATGTTCCTTTGCCTTTGAGACTTCTGCTCTGGCATGACTGGGATAGGGAGGGTCCTTAAGTGCAGTACCGCTACGAGTAGTGATGGCTAGAGCCTGTCCCTCAGATGTGTCAACCATGCTACCCAGTGCCCTTTGTTCAAGTTGTTCCTTTAGATCTTTTATTTCTGCTTGAGCAACTTGAAGTGCAATTGCTACAGAGCTGACCTGTGTGGACATGTCTGTCATGTGTTGAGCCATCGTCTTTATCATCCCTGTCATCTGGGTCAAATCTAATGGTGGTACTAGCTGCTGCTGATGCATCTCTGACACATTTTCTTCATGCACTACCTCTACCGCATTCACCTGAACCGTGCTATATGCCACTGAGCTATGCTTCATCGGTTCTTTTTGTTGGTGCTCATAATCCCAGCTCTCCTCTTGCTCAACCACACGTCTCATCAACTCATATGCACCGTCAACATCACATTTGAACAAGAAACTGCCCCCAGCTTCTCTATCAATCTTTTCTTTGTCAAGCATTCCAAGTGCATCATAGAAGACTTGTATGATCTGGCTTTTTGCAATGCCATGGTTGGGGCACTTGCGTAGCAATAAGTTGAGACGCTCCCATGCTTTGACCATGGATTCATGTTGCTTTTGCCTGAATGACCAAATCTCGTTCTGCAGCTGAATCATGCGTGAGATGGGAAAGAATTTACTCATGAACTGGGAGGCACAGTCTTCCCATGTCTTGATTGAGTTGGATGGCAATGAATCCAGCCAATCCATAGCAGCTCCCTTGAGGCAATGAGGGAAGAGCATCAGTTTTATTGATTCGGAAGTGACCCCACTATAACGGATTAGCCCACAGTGGCTCTGAAATCTCCCAATGAATGCATGTGGGTCTTCCTCGTCTGTCCCAGCAAAAGTACACTGGTCCTGAGCAAATTGAATTGTGCCGAGCTTGAGACAGAAGGTTTCTGCCTGAATTGGTGGCACCACAATTGCTGGCTCCCTTCCTTTAAGATCCGCCTCAAATGCGTGGATTATTGCTTTCCCTGAACGATTATATGGCATTGAGGTCGGGTGCGGTCTTGATGTTGCTGCCAGTGCTTTCTCTACAGCTTCAGCCACCAAAGCTTGTAGCTGCTCTGTGGTGAGGCTAATCTGCCCTTGTCCTTCCGCCATAACTACCTGAGAAAACAACACTAGCACACCCGTGAGGTAAGCAGATAGTAACAAAAAGAAACTAAAAGAAGTATCCTAAATTAATTTTTAACTAAACTAATAAACCGTTTAATTCCCCGGCAACGGCGCCAAAAACTTGACACAATTTCTTACGTGTATACGCAAGTGCACGGTCAAGTAGTAAGTGGAGTATTTTACGACTCCGAGTATCGAGCCCAAGGGAATTTACGATTATTAGCTAATTAAGAATTAAATTTATGATACGTAAGTAACCGGTAAAAAGTGTTTGATTTTATAACGTTGTCGCCCACAAACAAGCGACTAAATAACAACTAAGTTAACTATTTTTGTATGCTTTTCTGCTGAAAAGAATAATTATCACGGAATACGATTATGGAGAAGGACTAGGCAATCAATGGTCCCTAGGGTTGTTAACGATTTCCGGGTTGTGCTTGAAACACTCTACGCACGTTCTAGTTATATCGGGTAATACTCATCACGATCTTCTCTCGATCTCACGTAAATTTGTGTAAGGAATAGCTTTCGGGTCCTCTCGGTCCACCTCCGTCTACTACTACAATCTAATTAATTTGTTAGGCTTCGTTCACCGGGTCCTATCGGTCCACCGAATTCACTAAGTTCTAACACAATTAATCGAAACTACCCTCACACGATTAATCAAGTTTCTATCTCCTCTCAGTCTCAAGAAACTACAAGATTATCTACCTATTCTTTAACACGTCTCAAAGAATTCACTTTCGCGCAATCCTATCAACAAGTAGCATTCTACGGGTGATCAAGCCAAGAACACTAAGAATTGAGTACAAGAATAGATAAACTAACAAGAACGTTCATAGAATTAAGCAAAAGCATGCATCAAGTCCAAAATCCGGAAAATCATCCAACAAACCCTAGTTTTCCATCAATAACCCAGCTTAAAGTGTTTAGCTAGACATAATATGGTTCAACATAATCAAAATCATAGAGTTCATGAAGAATAGAAGAAGAAAAGATGATCAAACGCTTGAATCTTCAATGTTGATGATCTTCCAAGCTCCAAGCTTTGTCTCCTATCTTCCCTAGCTCCCCAAGACTTCAAAGATGCGTCAATCTCCCGTTCTTAGGTCGTCCCCCCACGTAATTTACCAGCTGGGCACGCTTTTTAATGAAACTATGCCGAAATTGCACTTCCGCCCCTCTACTTTGTAATTCCCGGACAGAATTCTTTGCTGATTTTGCGCGGGCTGTATCTCCCTCATACGAACTCGTCTTCGGGCCTACCATATACCGTTGGAAAGCTACGGATGTCTACTTTCCAATGCCGCAAGCCTTGCTTCAAAATTCTTTGTAGATTTTCCTAGGCATCGAAAAGAGTGCAGGCTGGTCCTGTGTGACTTTTCCAACTTTTCTTCGTTTGTGCGTCTCCTTTTCTCCTCTTCATCTAGCTCCATTCCAAGCATATCCAAGCATCTCATAAGCTCCATTGCACCTATTTTACCTGAGATACACAACACTAAACAACCCGTGCAATTATCATAGCAAATATGAGAGAAAACATGCACAAATAAGCTAGAAACACAACTTTTCACTCTTAGGCTTAGAGATAGTCAAATTCACATATTTGCGCACATATCACATATAAATCATGTGAAATAAGCCTATTACAAGTAATATGGAAGTATTAAAATAACTCCTAAAAGGGAGTTATCAGCACGCAAGGCTTGGCAGGTATACTCACCATAATTCACATCAATTAGCACATAAAAGCTTCTACGGTCGTTCGTCTTCCTCGTCTATGAACCTGTCGTCACTGATTACCAAATTTCTAATTACAACAATATTATTTCTAAATAAATAAAGCACTTATACTATTCAGACGCTTGGCTACGACGCTTAACTATGTCAAACTCTCACGATACCCCCAATAAAGCCCAATAAAACTTGTCTTTAAGTCTTATACTTGAGTAAAAAAAAATATAAATAGAGTTGCTCTTAAAAATACTTATAAATATTTGTCAAAGTGAACATTACAATTACTAGTAGTATGAAAATAACATTTGACATATTTATAAAGAGATAATTAGCCAAAGAAACAATATTAAATTCATGTTAACAAAAGGTTGAGAAGTAACTCTTTCACTATTTGCTTAAGCGAATGCGACATATAATGAATATATATTCACAAACACTTTATTTATCTTATATATATATATTTATATTTCCAAGAAAATAATTTGTGGTATCCATTTACTAAAACAAGTATTTTCTAAGCACTTATTTATTTTTAAATCCCAATTTAGTAGACAAATAATATATATATATATATATATAATATATCCTTAAAAGTGATAATAGGATAGGAAAATTATAGTTAACCCCCCAATAGATCCCCTAAACCACAAATACCACCCCCAATAACTAAACATCAGCTTTATTAAAAGAAACTTGCAACCCTCAAATTTATGAAATTTGCACATAAACCCCCCCCCCCCTTCGCACACCCACGGTTCAACACCCACCCTCTCTTATCAAAACGCGAATTCAAGCGATAAATACATGGTTTTGACGGCTAAAAACAACTTAGAGGAGGAATTATAGCGTACCCATCCAAAGAAACGCGATAAACGGCGGAGTATTGAAGCGGGTCGAGGCGGCGAAATAGCCGCCAGAGTTGGAGCTCGACCGGAGCAGTTCTGGTGGCTCATGGCTACTACTGAGACCTTCTGGAGCTCATTCGCACGTCCTGGAGTCTACTGTAACGGAGAAAGAAGGGTGGGTGGCCCTGGTTCGGTTGGGCCGAAGCTTCGCCGGAATCCATGGAGGTTCGGCGGCCGGAGATGAGCTTCTACGTCGCTGCAGCTGCACGCTGCTTGTGATCGGCTTCATATTCTTATTATTCTGGTCGTGACACTGAGTGAAAGTGATAGAGGGGGTGGAAATGAAGAAACAGTGGTGGTGGCGACTCCGGGTTCCTTCCCCCGACGGCGGCAGCGACGGGGTGGCCTCTGATACGCCTCTGTTCTGGGGCTGTGTATTCTCTGTTCTGGGCAGAGGGGAAATCAGAGATATGGTGGAAACAAGAGAGTGAGAGAGATAGACCCATGGTGGGTGTCTCTTCCGGTGGTGACGGTGGCAGTGGCGGGGTTGGTGGCTGCTGCCACTTAGTTTCGGCTGCTGCAGCTGTCTTCGAATAACAGAGAGTGAGAGAGAGAGGGTGGTGCAGAGAGTGGATAGAGATGGGGTGGGTTTACTTCTTTCCCGATGGTGTTAACGGTGGTGGTGATGATGGTGAGCACGATGGTGGTGTTGGAGAAGATGGTGACTGCGGTGGTGAAGATGATGATGATGGTGTTGGTGGAGATGGCTGCTGCTGCTGGGTGGCCTGCGAAGGGGATGAGGGGTTTAAATAGAGAGATGAGGCGGTGATGAGGAGGCGGTGAATGTTGGTGGCGGTGGACTTGTGCTTGGCCGTGAAGGCAAAGCAAGAAGGAGAAAAAGCTGTGTTGAAACTTTTCAAATAAAAATAATAGACAATTGGTAATGATTGTGTGTGGGTGAGGTACTTGAACATAGGGTAATTGGGTGTGGCTTACTCACGACAACTCGCGGTGGTTGCACACGCGATTAAAGAAACACTCGCGAATTAAATTATAAAATTAGCCTAACATTTTTCTAAAATCTTACCCAAAATTCTCAATTAATAAAATACAAAAATTTACCCAACTTAATTTGCGGAAATAAATTTTATTTTACCTCCCAGATTACTATTTTACCCTTCGAAATTAGACGGGGTATTACACTACCCGTCCGCCCTCTCCATGTCGTCGGCCCTTTGTGGCGCGCGGCTCTTGGTGCTCTGTTTTCCCTGATATTTGCCTCCTTCTTCCGTTGCTAGCACTACACGAGGAGAATGATTCCAGCTGCAATCTAAATGTGTGGATACCACAGATATGAAGATACAATTCTTCGTAGTGATCACTCAAACTAAGGTACACAATTCACTATCCCAAATCATGTTATGATGCTTGCCTGCTATCCGTGGAGGGGTTTGAGCAGGATTAAATTTTTGTTATTCTGATGCGTTACCTCCATCAAAACCCTACAAGTACGACTATTTCTAAATGTTTATCAATTCGAAGTCAAATATCTCGGATCATGTAGATTGATGTATGGGGATCATTTAAATGATCCGAGGACTCTTATTTAATATATATATATATATATGTGTGTGTTTGTGTGTGTGTGTGTGTGTGTGTGTGTGTGTGATGGTAACCCTAATCTTGCAGTTAATTCAAGCGTCTTAAATTCAATGAAGCAAGTAAAAGACTATATAATCATTTTTAGGGTTTATATGTACTCCTCATTGTATCATGTCTTATTCTTAATTCTAAAAGTATTCATGTACCGCCAGTCCAGAAGTCTATGAACTAAACTCACAAAACTTCATAGAGATAGAGGTTCAGAGAGTTTGTAGTCACCCTAGAAAGACCACACAGCTTGGCATGCAACCTTAGGGTTATGTTCTAGTGTGGGACGGCTAGGAATAGCCTCCTCATTTCCCTCGACTTTCTCTCTAGTTGAATTGGAAGTTCAGTCAATCAAAAAATATTCTTTCCAGATTTCCTAAAATTTTGAATCTTGAACTTGCGTAAGAAAGTGTTTAATTAGTAATGAAATACTTGTGTGGATAAGATTATATTATTGAGATACATTCATACTTTGTTAAGAAACATTTTCTTATAAAACTTCTATTACTTATATAATTAGTTTTCTAATTAAAGTAAATTCGAAGTATTTTGATATATATCAAATATTATATAGTTATATTTTTTAATAAGAAACTTTTTTAATATTACTATATTACTATATATTATATATTGTGAAAATCTTTATATATTATTTCTTAATTAATGAAGATGATTTTATGGTTAGTTGCTATCAAATTTTCAGTTAAAGTTTTATTAGTTATAAAGTAATTCATTTTATGAAATAAACTTTAATTACGAACATTTGAGATTGATAATGAATTGTGTATTTTCGGAATATGATATTTTATTTAAAGAGTAACTATTTCTAATTCAGGCAAAAGATAATAACCACCCTCAAGTTTAGGTTAAAATACATTTTGCACCCCTGTGCTTATGATAATTCCACTTTACACCCACATAATTGGCGGAACCCAAACGGCTCCTTGAAGTGGCGGCTTTACCCTCGGTAATTCAGAAGTTTTCCCACTATATACTCCCATTTTTTTTCCTTCTCATAATTTTCTTCTTCTTCTTCTTCTTCTTCTTCTTCTTCTTCTTCTCTAACCTAGCCGCCAACACTTCTTTATCTCTCTTCTCCTTCCCTGATCTCCTCTTCTCCCTCTCCTCATTCCTTGTTCTCCGTTTCCTGACCTTGATATCCTCTGGTTCTCTCTCATCCTACATCCATTATTATTTCCATCACCTCTCTCTTCCTCCTCTAGGACCAAAACCTATAATCCGAAAGCTTTCGGCTCCTCCTTCTTCCTCAGCTTTTTTGAATCCGTCACTATCAGGCTCTGACATCATGTCCTCGGCGAGCTCTACGCTATCTTCGATCGGGTGTTGTCGGATGGATGAATTATAAGGGACCAGCCGCCTCTCCCTCACTCTCTCGATCCGGGTTCTCTCTCACAACCCAATACCCACAAGGTTCCTCCTTTTATCTTTTCTTCTTGTTCATGTAAGGGTTGCTGGGTTTAACCAGCGACATCGATTGATGCTCTGGTTCGTTGGTGGGTTTCATAGGATTCGTGTTTGTATACAGATGGTTGAAACTTTTGTTCTTTTGCAATTTTGCATCTTTTGAGTCTAAAAGATTGAAACTTCGAAGTGCTTTTGTGATCTTCTTCCCCTGTTCCTGGATATTTTTGAGGAAAAACAAACGGAACCCCAAAAATTGATGTTTCATACATGGGTTATAGAGGGATGGGATGGCTTGTGAACAAGAAAATTTCTAGGGTTGTTCTTTGATCTTGTTCGTGTGGCTTCGGTTTATTTGTGTCTCTTGGTTTACCCCTCTATTAGGCGATGATGATGATGATGATGATGAATTTGATCGATTGAATTGATGAGAAATTGTTACTTTCTTGTCGGGGCAATTAGTTTTGGAGCCATGGTAGGTGCAATCTTCTGTTGCTTGTTTTCATTAAAAATCTCAGCCTCTAGTTAGGTTTTGTTATTTGTTGTTGTTGTTGTTGTTGTTGTTGTTGTTGTTGTTGTTGTTGTTGTTGTTGTTGTTGTTGTTGTTGTTGTTGTTGTTGTTGTTGTTGTTGTTGTTGTTGTTGTTGTTGTTGTTGTTGTTGTTGTTGTTGTTGTTGTTGTTGTTGTTGTTGTTGTTGTTGTTGTTGTTGTTGTTGTTGTTGTTGTTGTTGCTGCTGCTGTTGTTGTTGCTGTTGTTGTTGTTGGTGGTGGTGGTGGTGGTGGTGTTGTGTTGGTGGTGTAGACTGGGTATGGGTGTTGTTGTTGGTGGTGGTGTTGGTGGTGTAGACTGGGTATGGGTGTTGTTGTTGGTGGTGGTGTTGGTGGTGGTGGTGGAGATTTGGTAGTGGTGGAGGCAGTGGTCAAGAACACTAAAAATGGCAAGAACATGTAAAATGACCACAAAAAAAGACAAATAGGGGCAAAATAGCAAAAAAATAGTAAAAAGTGACTTTATGGACCAAACATGAAAGAAGGGTGATTAGTGTCTTTTGATTTTATGTTATGAAGAGTGCAAAGTGTAATTATTCAAAACACAAGGGTGCAAAGTGTATTTTACCCTAAACTTGAGGGTGGTTATTGTCTTTTACCCTTTTTGATTTATGATTATCATTACTTAATTAGAGATTGAGTTAATGTAAATTCCAAACGTCTAGATCCATTATATATTTTCTCTAGAACTCTCTTTCTTAAAGATCAAGTAATATCACTCTATAATTTAAGGTGTAGGGTTCTTAAAAAACCTAGCTGTGAGAATTCTCTACACCCACACACACATGAGAGAGAGATAGAGAGATTTACTCCACGTATTAGGGTTTTGATCAAGTAGAGAAGCCACCCCTTTGGTGTGGTTGCCTAGGCGAGAGAACCCCATAGGGTTTGTCGTTTGATTTTGGTTTTAGCTCACTACTAATCCTTCAGTGTGTCATGATTAAGTATCAAGAACATGTTTGATTATCTCTGGTTGTTTACATCTTTAGATTTGGAGTTTGTTTCAATATTCTAAGTATCAGGCTAGATATGTTCTTCAAAGAGAAATTGTTTCTGGATCTAGAAATTTTAATTAATCTATTTGCATGTGTTTAGATCAAACATAGAACCTTCATTGTTTTTAAATCTAAAACTTTTGATATTGTTCTTAGATTTTGATTTGGGTTTAGATCTTTGTTTAGACGCTATCCATTCACATATATGTCTAATGATCTAGAACTCTAGTTTATTTTTTGGATTGAATCAGTTGAACCTCTTAGGTCTCATATATGTTGTTTTTGATTCGTTAGACATATTCATCTGATCTATCTTTGAGTCAATTTGAGTAGATCTGTGAAGTTGCATTTTGCTCGACTTGTTTATTGATCTAAAACTTATATCTGACTTATGTTCCCTTTATTGGGACTTGTTTAATAACCTATTAGCTATGTATATGTTGTCTTATTTGTACATGTATGTCTAGGAAAATAGGACGCCATGTATCTCATCAATGGTGATTTAGGAGAGACAATGTATAATATGGTGAAAGCTTGCAAGGAAGCCAAACAATCTTCGAAAATTCTTGAAGATACCTTTGAATGGAACTTCCTTGTAAAGGAAAATATGATAGTTTCCCTTATGAATTGATGGAAAGAAGCACGACAGGGAGAGGGAGAAAAGTTCTGTGTATTCTACGGAAGGATTCAGGCTCTCTGCAAAGAAGCCATCGAACTAGACATGCGATTTAAAGAAGGAAACATCGTGATAATATTCGTCAACCCTTGGAAATGGAGACTCACCCTACCATTTGAAATGCGTGGAAGCCATGAAAGCATTGTTTTCTATTGCACGCGTGTTAAGTATCAGTGCATAGAATGGAGTTTCACTCGTCAAGGGGCCAGCTATTCTGAAACCCGTCAATGATGTGTGACACCATACTTGAAGGCACCCATGGGAAACGGTGAAGGCGGAATACCCTAACCTAGCAGTCATCGACCAAATGCGACTATGGGTGCCTAACATGGACACATATGTACGCAAAGACAAGTATAAAGTGAAGTCGCTGCACATACGTCGCACATTCAAGATACCAGTGGAGCAGCTTGTTCAGAACAACCAGGGAGTGGCACCATAAGAGGAACCATAAGAAGAAGATCCGGAAGAAGAGGTCCCACAGGAAAAAAGTGGTTCCCATTCCAATAGAAGAAGAAGTACCCTTTGAGTTCCCATCACCTCAAGAAACTTTTAGGCCGCCCATCCCTGCCCATGCTGACCTCACAGAGGCGCACCTGCCTTACCATGTGGAGTATCATCCTAGGCAAGAGACCATAAAAGAAAATTATGTGTGGAACCTTTGCCATGCCTGGAGCCAAAGACCACTTGGAGATGCCTACTTCAACCACCCACTAGATCATATATGTCTCTTCCTACTTGGGGGATTACCATCGCAACTACCTGGCTTCACTTGAAGCGACAATTCAAGGACGTGATGATAACAAATTCTTTCAGTGATGTGGTTCCAAACCTATTCAAATACAAATCAAACCGCGTACAACTTCTGCGCGATCAAACCACCTGACCTTCAGTAGCTTATGGAATACTTAGCGAACACCGAATTAGAAGAGCAAGTAGGACCTGGAGATATGGCCGTGGAACAGGAGGTTGAACATGATATCGAGCAAGAAATTGCACAAAAAAGCGAGCAAAATGAATATTGTACTTCTAAGTGCCTCGTGGATGATGGATACACTCCACTTACCCCTTAGAAACCCTTTTCGTTCTATCTCATTATTTCCTTTTATTTCAGGTGACAATGTTTAGATTTCGATTTAGGATATGCTTTTTGGATTGGTTTGATTTAGTTGGATTATTTATTTGAATTACGTGGTATTTTTGGTAATAAATGCATGATTTATTTTGCCTATAATTGCACGTGTGCTATAGTGTTAGAATTTTATTGAGTAAAGTCACATTCATAAGGTACCATGCGTTATGTCAACTCCCACCTATATTATACTAGGAGGCGCATGAACCAACCAACCAAAATGAACCAAGGAGGCTGGCAAGCTCAACATGGACCCTCCCAACAAATCCACCCAATCGAATTCCAAAACGTGCAACAGGATACCTTGGCCCAAACCCAGATTCTCCACAATACCTATAATGAGAAGGGCAGTAGAACTCTGACCCGACTTATTTTATGGTACGAAAAACCCGACGACCCTAGAAAATTCAATCAGGGACTTTGGAAAGATATTGTATTCCATATGTAGCCCAGAGAATCAACGGGTGGAGGTGGAATTTTATTATTTCAAGGAGGAAGCTAATGATTTGTGGAGATCTAAAGGCGGTGAACTTCGCGTGCAAGATGGATTTGGTTGGTAATAGCTAAAGGTGGTCGTGCGATAACGTTTCCATCCCGGTCAACATCAAGGATAGGAAGCTTAATGACTTAATGAACATAAAGTAAGGGAGTGAAAGTCTCTTTACATACCATAAGAAGTACATGGAACTAATAAGGTTTGGGAGGGAACTTGTGCCAACTGAGGCGAAAAAGATCAGGAGCTTCCTATGAGGCTTAAACTTCCAAATCTAAAGAAATGTAGGAGCAACACGGTTAGAGACACTCATAGTTGCTTATGGAGCATCCCACGACATCCAAAAAATCTTTGACGAGATCCTTGAAGAGAGTAGGAAGAGGAAACCCAAGGTACCAACATCACTTAGTTTCCAAAACCGTGGTAATGAGAATAATAGGTGAGACAAGAGGTACTGTCCCAACCCGACCCCCACCACTGCCAACTTTAATGAATGAGAAAATGGTGGGAATGATGTGAACCGTGGAGGAGGGATTAAAGTTTTAAACCAAGGAGGTAACAATAATGGAGGTAAGCGGGATGGCGGGAACGAGCAATGTGTAGGTTACCGCAATGTCAACCATGGAGGTTACAACAATGGGAGGAACAATAACAACAACAACGGAGGCGACTTCAACCGGGGTAACAATGGACAAGATGGAATTTCCATAACAGCTGGCCACAGGGAAGTGATGTTGGATCCGTGACAACAACAGCTCCAACAGCGCCAACCACCATGACCCATAGCGCAAATAGGAAAATCAATGCTATGAATCAGATGCAAGCGGAGTAGGCCAATGTATTAAATGGTACATCCCTATCCATCCCACCCGACGTTAGTTTATCTAATTCAGGAGCATCTTGCTCCATCACCTCATCATGTTTTTCTAAGAGTTTAAAATTTCCAAACTCATATATGTGTAAGATCCCAAATAGTGACCTACGGCACCAGCTACCGGAAATCACCTTGGACCCTAATATTGGAGTTTTAATTAACCTGGAAATAATTTAAGGACCTAGTTGTTGCGTATTTTTAGTGTAGGGGATTCACTCTCTTTTAAGGGGAAGATGATGCAACATCTCATTTTCGTTATTAAATCACCACATTATTATTTCATATTCATTAGAATTCATTACATGTGGTCGTTAGGTGTGCATTAGAAATCTGTATGACATATTTGTACATGATATTTTTTTGGAACATTTGGTTTAACCTTCAGGGAGGAGCATTGATTTTAAGGAGGATGTGATGTAATACCCTGTAATTTTGGGGGGTATTTTGTGGACTAAACGATACTTTGATAATTAAATGAATGATTAAGGGCATTATGTGTATTTATATTTATTTTTAATTGTTATTTTATGAGGTTTTTATTACAATTTATTTTAAGGGTAATTGGATTTTTATGGATATTTATAAAAGCAAGGGTATTTTGGGTATTTACAGTTCCTTATAATAATTTTAACGGAAATCATATTTTTATTTTATTAAATATATTTCTTAGATTTTAAATAACTATTTCATTTCCATAAACCTTTTATCCTTATTATATCTTTAAGTTGTTTTTCTACCTACACCATGGGTACTCCTAAAACACCCAATCCAAAGTGTCCTACTCAATTTTCATTTTGGTGTGCCCAAAACACCCAACCTGACTTGTCCTAGTCACTCTACAATTTAGTGTACCCAACACACCCAACAACCTCCACCAAAAGATCCCTCCACATTACCTTTTATGGTTCACCCCACCACACCCTAGCTATTCTTCTCACTCTATCCTCTTCCTCAAACAACCGACACGAATAAAATCCTCCATGACCAAATTATTCAAGCTTCACCTTCCTTTTCAATTCTTCTACAAATAAATTAGATTTATTTCTCCAAATCAATCACCCCCATTCTCTTCAATCACCCATGATCAAATCAACAATAAAAAGGAAACGTACTATTATTATCCATCCTCACCACCACCACCTTCACCTATAAAAGACTTCCCATTCTCCTTACATTTCACTCACTCACAAACCCTCCTCACTTTCCAGCCCCCTCTCTCTGTCTTTGCTCGCAAACCGCCACCAAAAATCGAAGCTTGACGACCCACCGACCGAAGCCAACTGGAAGCCAAGCCCAGCCCATCGTCGGTAGCCTCCACTCTCTCTCTCTCTCTCTCTCTCTCTTGCTGCCCGACCAGCAGCTAGCAGGGCAGGAACAACTCATTCATTGCCACCGCCTTCATCGTTGGCGTCATCTTTGTCAGTATGGTAACAACACACTCCCTCTTTATTTATTTTTATTTTTTCTTTGTAAATATCACGTCTCATATATGAATGTGTAATCGATTGTGAACGAATGGGTGTTGATGGCTAGAATGGGATCACCATGTTTTTGAAGTTGGATAGTTGTAGAAGATGGCATAAAAGCCACATGGAAAAACTTTGGAGGTATACTCGCAGGATATGAATCTTTTGGGGAGGTGCTTATACTTTTGCATTATTGTTATGATCATGTAAAAGTTTAGGGGGGTAATATTGCATGATATAAGAGTGTTGGGGGCTTGGCTGCAATTACGTAGGGGTGCTTGCTGACTTTGTGCACATGTGTGGGACTTTGTTTTGAACAAAAATGTGTGGGACTTAATTACCTTTTCGTGAAATATAGGGGATGCCCTTGTCTTATCATCTTTAATTGTTTCCAACTAATTTCATATTATCTCATTATTACATTAAAAAACTGTTATTTTTTACTTGTATTCCAAAAATAAATCTTTAATAAATAAATATTTAATAATAGTGTTAATAAAAATAAATTTTTAGTTACTTAATTAGTTTTGTAAATAAATAAGTATATACAAGCGTAGATGGTGCATTCCAGACAGACAGATCATAGCCACGTGGTAGCCATCCAGTCAAGCCAAGGCTATGCAGGCTAAGTCCGCCCAGATCGCCCAGATCATGGAAATACTGGGAGGACTTGCCAAGAACGCTGCTCAAGGGGATTTAGCCCCACCACTTGCAGCCCAGCTGCCACCACCAGGGGTAACCACAACCTCTATGGTGCACACACGCCCGTCCCACCAAACCCACAATCTTCTCTTCCTAATGGTCCTGTACCCCAGGCACCAAGGCTCCAATCAGGTCCGTCCCTTACATCTGCTGGGAATCCCTCTTTATACCCCACTTTGCTTTCATACACGATTAGGGCTCAGGGGAGTTATGCACCTCCACCTCCCTATGATCCCAACGTGCCCTATATTTCGGGTCTTGCTACAATACCGTCATCAACCCCGGGGGGAAGCATGCCTGCTAACGTCGCAACCTTGGAACAACGCTTAGACAACATTATTGTAAACAAGAGTTTTGCGGATACTGTCATCCCAAAAGTTGACAATGCACCTCCCATCCCGCGGGATGTATATCTGATTCCCAATCCTGCTGGGTACAAGGTGCCCAAATGGGAAAAGTTCGATGAGGCTAGCGGGTACGCGCACGAGCACGTGATGAGGTTCGTTGACTTGATGGGCCCGCATGGGGTCGATACCAGGCTGCTTATGCGCGAATTCCCTAAATCTCTGGGGACTGTCGCGTATAAATGGTACAGGACCCCCGATGCAGGTTCTGTCAAGACATGGTGAAGAAATTCTGCACCAAGTTCTTCCAAGTTGAGGAGAAGGTCACCACTATCCATCTCTCCCGCATGCACCAGAAACACGACGAGGAGGGAGTCTCCTTCATTAAAAATTTCAGAAATAGGTCTTTGGAGTGCATCGATGAAGTCTCAAAGGGCCGCCTGGTGGAGATATGCCTACAAGGCATGTGCGACGAGTACAAAAGTATATTAATCAATTTGAATATGCCAAAATTTTCAAAGTTGATTGACTGCACCAGAAACATTGAGCCACTGGTGGAGAAGATGAAGAATAGATATACCAATGATCGCGCACCAGTAAGCTCTAGCTTCAAGATTGGGAGGTTCAGCTACAAGCGTGGACGAGATGTTGAAGTGAATGCGGTATCATCCCCTCACAAGCAACAGCGAACCACGCCTAGGGAGGCACCACCCTTGCCTTTTTCGATCAAGGACGCGATAACTCTTTGTAAGAGGTGGCGGAAGGATGGAATTTTACCAGCACTGGAGCATAAGCCCTCTGGAGAACAACTGCGAGATCCCAGATGGTGCGAATGCCATGGGCAGGTCATGCACACGACGAAGGAATGCAAGAAGCTCAGATGGCTGGTGGACAGAAAGATCAAAGAGGGACAATTGGTCGTTGATGAGCCAGCTAAGGATGTGCGCAGCAATCCCTTGCCGTCCCATGTACAACAGGAGTCCAAGGGAAAGAAGATAGCCATGATCTCAATCATGGACCTTGAAGAGGTGGCATATGCAGGAGTCCCAGTCGTTGCCGAAATCTGCGAGGATGAAGATTATGGAATGGACACAGAAGACTCACGCACCGAACGGATGAAAGATTCCAACAAATTCGAGAAGTTCTTTGATGACATGCATTTCTCCAGCACCTGAAGGCATGACATGACAAAGGCCATTTTAAGGGTGACAGAAGACTATGGAGAGGAACTTGTCGTCTGAAACGACAAAGTCATCAGGGTCGCGCGATCAAGTGGCGTGGTCATGAAGTTCGATGAGTTGGACAAGAGGACAGACGCGAACCATCAGAGGCCGTTGTATGTGACTGCCATTATCAATGGCATTGAGTTCAAAAGAGCTTTTCTCGATGGAGGAGCTGCAGTGAATGTGTCCACTCAGCACCCTTGAGCTGGCTGGAATCCCAGAGAGCAAGATTGTCAAGAGGCCATCACCGTTGATGGGTTTTGGAAGCGACTCCAGAATGACTATCGGATGAATTCACCTGGGGGTCCAGATTGGCCAAATCAAGTGTTCTGCTAAGTTCCATGTCATTGACGCCAATACTAATTATAATATGATCGTTTGACGAACGTGGATCCACCTCTTTGATGCTATGCCTTCCACGGCTCATCAAGTGATGAAGGCCATCTGGAGAGATAGAGTGGTTGCAATACCCGCCTCAGTGAATCCTTTTAACTTGGAGGAGGCGCACTTTTCTGAGGCGGTGTGGTTCACGGAAATGGCGGACGAAGTAACTCCATCTCCGTTTCAGCCGACTCCCTTGCCCAAATGGGAGGATATCAAAGACCAATCATCAGATGGGGTGATGGTGATGCGAGAAGCGCCGAAAGAGAAGCAGCCTATGTGGGAGGAAGCACCCAAAATAACTTACATCAAGAATAATGTCTACACCATGAAGAGGGTCATCGAGCATAACGAGGAAGGCAAGCAAGTTGGCAGCTTCTATTTCAATGGGAAAAAGTGCTATCGCATCTGAAGTGCGCGGGGTCATCTTCGACCCGTCCCATCGAAGGTGTCCCTGAGCAAATTTTCCAGCTGATAGAAGCTCCAAACGAAGATAAGGGGAATACACCGTTGGAAGAATTGAAGGAGACTCCTGAATGCTTGGAGGATCTCCCAAAACCCCAGAAACAAGAATTGAAGGAGGTATTCCTGAGCCCAACTGAGGAAAAGAAGAGGCCAGTCTTCTTGAGTGCATATCTTAATAATGAGGGGGAGCGAGAATTGCTCAAATTATTGAAGGAATACAAAGACGTTTTCGCGTGGGACTATGACGAGATGCTAGGACTGGACAAGGACATTACCATGCATAGACTTGACGTCATTACAGTGTCGAAGCCAGTGAAATAAAGTGCGAGGAACTTTCGCCCTGAAACTAATGTCAAGATAAAGGAGGAGATAGTGAAATTGCTAAATGCAAAATTCATCGAGCTCAATCACCATCCCACCTGGCTTGCTAATATAGTGCATGTCCTAAAAAAGAACAGGAGCCTTTGCGTTTGTGTCGACTTTAGAGATCTGAACAAGTTCTGCCCAAAGGACGATTTCCCATTAGCAAACATAGATCTCCTGATCGACTCTACTGCGGGTCACGAGATGTTTAGCTTCATAGATGGATTTAGTGGTTACAATCAGATCAAAATGGACCCGGAAGATGCGAAGAAGACTGCGTTCATCACACCAGTGGGGGTCTTTAACTATACGGTTATGCCATTTGGTTTAAAGAATGCATGGGATACTTATCAACGCGGATGATGACGCTATTTCATGATATGATGCATCAGGAAGCTGAGTTCTATGTGGACGACTTGGTGGTTAAGTCAAGGCAGAAGAAAGACCATTGGAAAGACTTGAGGAAAGTCTTTGAAAGGTGCAGAGCCTTCCAGCTGAAGATGAACCCCATGAAATGCGTGTTTGGGGTAACTTTAGGAAAATTCTTGGGTTGTGTAATTCACCGACACGGGATTGAGCCTGATCCCACGAAGATCTCGGCAATTACCAGCTTACCCACACCACAATATCAGAGTACGTTGAAGACATTTCTAGGAAAGATGTCGTACCTAAGGAGATCCATACCAGCTATTGCAGAGCTAACCTTTTGCTTCGGTAAATTTCTAAAAAAGAACGCGATGTTCTTGTGGACAGAAGAGTATCAAGTTATGTTTGAAAAGTTGAAAAAATTATTAGCATCTCCGAGAGTTATGATCGCACCTCAGCTGGGATAACCTATGCTACTGTACCTAACTTCAACAAAAAGATCTATTGGGGCGTTGCTAGCTCGGGAGTTTGAGCGACAATAGAGGCCAATGTACTACATCTCGCGCATAATCCTGTCTGCGGAATCCAGGTACACAGACATTAAGCGTCATTGCCTCGCTTTATTTTTCGCTATTGAAAAGTTAAAGCATTATTTTTCTTCCCAAAAAGTTGTCATCTTAACAAAGAACGATCCTATACGTTATTTGTTGGGGCACTCGCCTCCTTGCGGGAGATTTGCAAAATGGTATATGACCATTTTGCAATATGACAAAAACTGTGTGCGACCAAAAGCCATCAAGTCCCAAGCACTGGAAGATCTGTTGGCGTAATTCCCGGATGAGAATTGTGAGCCGTTAATGGAGGAGGAACTTGAAGGGCCAAAGATATACGCGATCAACCATCTTTATTGGAAGTTGCACTTTGATGGATCGTCGACAAAGTCAGGGGGTGGAATTGGAATTGTATTAACTAAGCCTGATCAGGAGTTCAGTCAAATGTCGACCAAGATAGACTTCGCGGTGACCAACAATGAAGCTGAATATTAAGCTCTGATCGCAGGATTACTTGCAGCCAGAGCCTTGGAAGTTCAGAATCTCATTGTAATGGGAGATTCTAAACTAATAGTGAATTAAGCTTCAGGCGAGTACGGGCTAAAAGAGTTTAACCTGCTGAACTACAGGTCGATAGTGTAGAAGCTGGTTAAGAAGTTTGATTCCGTCAAGTATGAGCACACCCCCAGATCCGACAATCGACATGCGGATGCATTGGCTACCTTAGGTTCCAAGATCAGCTCAGATAAATGCTCAGCAAATATCTCGATTGAGGTTAAGACAACTCCATCCCTGATAAAACACTTTTTCAAAGATGAGAATGTATAAGAAGCGGACTGGAGACCGCCCATCATACGCGCAATGGTCGAAGGAACAAGCAAGGAAAGCTGGGTTTCCATGAAAGGGTTCTGCATAGACGATAGCTTGTTGTACTAAAAGGGGCCTGGAGGAATCCTGATGCGATGCGTTACGGATGAAGAAGGTCAAGAAATACTCGAGAAAGTCCATCAACATTCCTGCGGAGAAAATGAGATCTTCATCTCCAAAAAGGCACAAAGATATGGAATTCATTGGCCACATATAGCATATTTTGCTGATATCGTGCAAAGCAATTGTGATAGGTGCGCACTGATAAAAGCTCCATGGAGTTTGCTGCAATTGAAGATGGGGATTGGCGGAAACCCAATTGATTACCTGCAAGATGGAATTTTGCCAAGCAACCGAAAGGAAGCTTACAAGATTAAGAGAAAGGCATCTCGATACATCTTGCAAGAGAACTTACTTTGGCAGAAAGGACACAATGGGAACTTACTCAGGTGTCTGAACAGTCAAGAAGTTCAGGAGGTCATGGAAATGTCTCATCAAGTGGAAGACCAAGGGGGCGTGAAGTTATGCAGCAGCTCTTAAATGTTGGTTATTTTTGGCCAACCATGGAAGCTGATTGTCGAGCGAAGGTCAGGAGATGCCAACAATGCCAGTTTTATGTCAACATAGTTCACGCTCCTGCAGTTGATTTGCATGCGTTAGGAACCCCCTGGCCATTTCACACTTGGTCCTTGGATTTCATTGGTCCAACCCGACCTCCATCGCATGGGAATCAGTTCATCCTTACTAGGACAGAGCAGTTTACCAAATGGGTTGAGGCAGTCCCACTTAAGATGGCAAATGCATTGGCTGTGGTCAAATTCATACATGAGAATATCATCTACCGTTTTGGGATTCCTAGTACTATCTTGTCTGATAATGGAACTCCCTTGGTTAATAGAAAAGTAGCTTCAAAACTAATGGAGTATAATGTGAGGCAAGTTTGCTCGACGCCTTACTACCCGAAAGGAAACGGGGAAGCAGAAGCCACGAACAAGACGCTTCTCAGAATCCTAAGTAAGATGGTCACGGATAATCACAATAAGTGGGCAGATTATTTGGGTACGGCGCTATGGGCGTATCGCACATCATCAAGGACTCCTACAGGGGCTTCTCCGTTTTTGCTCTTCTATGGAGCTGAAGCAGTGGTCCCTGCTGGGGTCAAGGTAAACTCCGCGAGATTAGCCTTCAGTGTCTGTATGAAAACGAGCGTGACCACAATCTCATTTTGCTCGAAGAGAAGCGCGAACAGGCCAAGAGGAAAAATACAAAGTACAAGGAGAGAATCTCGCGGGCCTACAATAAGATTGTCCAACACCGGGACTTCGCAGTGGGGGATTTGGTCATGCGAGCCTCTGACCACTGTATGCGCAAAGAAGCTCATCCCAAAGTTTGCCGCTAACTGGGAAGGACCTTTTGAGGTGAAGGAAGTCTTTTTCAGCGGCTATTGCACTATTCTACGTTACCACGGGACTGCTACAACTCCCACTCTTATCAACATGCGATGGCTTAAAAAGTATTATCCCTAGCTCTACATTTTGGTTTTCCACTTACATTGTATGCTTCTTATATCCTCCCATATGAGGATCCAATTAATGATAATAACTCTCCCATATGAGAGCTCTTTTATCAACTGTTGTTTATACTATACTTTGCATGACAGTCAAAATTGCTAAATATCACGAAATAAGCCTCTGTTTGGATAGCAATTAAACGCAAAATTAAAAGCTTATTTGCCTAGATAGTCGTCTATTCTAAGCCTATCTGTCTAGATAGCAGCAGTATGCGAAGCGTAAGCCTATCCGCTTTGATAGCAGCGATATGAGTTGTAAGCCTATATGCTTAGATAGCAGCCAAATGTGATTTAAAGCCTATCTGTCTAGATAGCAGCCAAATGCGATTCTAAGCCTATCTGTCTAGGTAGCAGCAAAAACTACCTTATCTCTTTGATAGCATCATCATGCGAAGAAATGCTGGCTTTTTTAGAAGTCTATTATGGCAGCTACGCGCGATACTTACAAGGCATGAGTTTGTTAACACAGCAATATAAAACTCAATGTTCATGAAGCAAAAGCGAAAGCAAAAGGCACTTTTATATAAGCAAAACTTGGAAACAGAGAATCAAAAGCGTTCTAAAAAACATCCAAAACTTCTACATAGGACTTGTAAACTATGGAAACGACTACGGCTGACTCGTCGTCATCATCGACGCCCTCGATCAGAACAGAGCTCTTGTCGATGCCCCTGACATGGAAAGATTCCAGATGACCTTTAAGCAATGGAGGCTACTAATGCGAAGAATAAACGGGAGAATAGCTCATGGGACAGGAAGCTAATTGTGAAAAGGAAAGTCACATCCCAATCATCACTTTCTGGTTCAGGCACTAGTTGCAGGGCGTCTTCCACCGGAGATCCTTCGAGGATAGTTCCCTTGACGGTGGCTAGTAAAAAGTCATCTCCACCTTGATAGGAGGATTTACACCACAAGACTATGAAAAGCTGATAACTCTATATTAGAGTTATATTTCTTCTACGTTTGTGTACCGTTTTGTGTAATTTTCGGGTTGAATATATTAGAAATACACTATGAACTTGAGGAAATTGGATAAGTTTAGCTTTGAGTGATAAATTGTTAATCTGGGCGTTTTTCACATTATTTACATTTATTTTGTCACTTTTGATCGCACGGGATGTTTTCGTGTTGTGTTGGACAGAAAACGGAGCTCATGGATCAAGAGGAGGAGGAAAACGAACTTCAGAACATATGCGGAAGCTTGGGAGAGGATGAAATTGGAAGAAAAGAAGACAAAGATGGAAAAAGGGGGTTAAAGTGTCATTTTCATAAGTTTGGGTAATGACACTTAACACCCCCAATGAAGAGTAGAAGAGAAGACTTACAAAAATAGAGCGGAAGAAAAAAAGGGGAAACTCACTGACTTGCAGGATCAAAAGTTGATCCTAGGATCAGAAGTAGATCGCAGGATCAAAATATGTGATCGTGCGATCAGATGCGAGACTTAGCCAATACTTTAAGGAAAAAAAAAGAAAACTCACTGAAGTGTAAGATCACCTCTGTGATCGTAGGATCAACCCAGATCGCACGATCAGAGAAAGGAGATCGTGCGATCTGCTGAAGCTAGATGTACGATTTTGCTTGTTTTTGAGCCAAAACTACGTCGTTTAGTGTTATGTCATTTCCTAACCTAGTTGGGGAATAATTAATACACGTAATATTGATTCAAGGAGATACTTTCATCTATTATTCATTACTCACGCAAGGAGGAAGAGGAGAGACGGGGGTCAAGAGGAGGATTCCTCCTCCATTGAAGATCTAGGGTTTCATCTTCTTCTTCCTCTTCTTCTTTCAAATCTTGTATGGAGAAACTTGTAAGTTTTGTTTGGTTGATTACTATTAGCTAAACTCCATTGTTAGGCTTCTCTAGAGAGCCTAGGGTTATGTAGACGATGATTTTTTCCGGATTCTTAATCTTTGTTTCATGCTTATTGATTTCTTCTACTGAATGGATGTTAGTTCTTGAATCTTGTTAAGGATCTTAGTATATTGACATGACTAATATAGGAATTGATAATCAATGAACTAGGGTTTGCTCATAGGATTAATCATGCTTAAAGTTGATTAATTTCTAAATCAATTGTTCATAATCTATGCTTAATTCTTAATGGGGATGGAGTAATTAACCGGAACCGTTAGTTGGCTAGTGAAGTGCGCGACAGTGACTTTAAATAGCTAGGATGAGATATGAGCATCAATCCCGTATCACTGAGACTGAGAAGAGACGTGTTAGGATTGGCTAGTGTGGGTAGATTCGGTAGGTGAAATTCGACTGTTTCGTGCAACGATGGACCAACAAGACCCGTTTTTGTGCATGTCGTTAGCCTACTAGAACGGACCGGTAGACACAAGAGACCGATAGGAGATTGTAGTCTACCGTGAAGTAGAATGACTTGAGACCGATATGAGATAGTCAGTGCTGTTACCCGGCTTAGTTAGAATATAGTTAACGTGTTGCTCAGATAATCCGGAAATCGTCTACAACCCTAGGTGATCTAGAGATTGCCTAGTTTCTCCAAACTTATTTCTTAAATATAAAAAAATACAAAAATATTAGATTAGTTTTTATTTCAATTTCTAAAATCAATCAAATCTTTCCTCCTGCACCGTACTCTAAATTAAATAACTAATTAAATAATCTCAAGCCTGTCCTCGTGGGATCGATAAATCGGGGTTGAAATACCACCCCTATATTTAATTGACCGCGCACTTGCGCATACGCGTTAAGAATCCGCGTCAAAAGCTCCGGCAAACCAACTGCTTCCTTCTTGGATTTCTGGGGAGCCATTCCTATAGCACAATGGACACATACAGAATTAGGGATCCAAAGCCTGTACGAGTTGTAAAGTAGTTCTAATAAGGTGAAGAGCAATAAAAAGAACAACAAAAACTCAGAGGAGGTTGCATGATTATTCAAGCCTTGTTTCGGATCCATGAAGAAGAAGGAGAAATCTACTAACTTAAATGTTTCTTGCTGCCGCTGGGGACTCTATCTCTTATTCATAAACCCAAGGGGGTAGCAATGGTGAACAATGAAATGCCAATTGCAGAAAGGGGTTTATATAGGACCTAGGAGGGTGACCCTCCAGTTCTTGGCTGAGTCAGCAATGTCTCGAAAACTGACGAGAATCAATGACCTGTGGGATTTGCCTCGAGAATCGGCAAAGATATGCAAACGACGCTTGGTTTACTATGTAACCGACATCCCCTATAAAAGGCTAAGACGTTACAAAAGCCCCAGGCAATGATGACGACTTATGGGGACTAGGGTTTTCAGGCATTAAATTACTCAAAATTCAAATAAACCGCGTGGAGATACGCATGACTGATTTTGCAATTTCTACATTAAGTGCACACGCGATTCTGCGCGATTATAGTAACAATACGCAAGTGTAAGCCTATCTCTCTAGATAGAAGAAGTACACAACGGTAAGCCTATCTGTCTAGATAGAAGTTTTCTAATGAAGCCCATTCCTGTATAATGGCAAAACCTAAGCAGCTTACTAGCTCTCATAGAGAAGACGCACAAGCTTTACTCGTATCTGTTAAGATAAAGCCCTTTACAGTCGACCTTGATTTTGCAAGATAGCATCAATACGTGAGGCAAATATTTTCCTAAATGGGGACAGATCTAAGCCTATTTGATTAAAATAGCATCGACATGCGAATAAAACAATGATCAAAAGCACGAGTTAGTCAAAAACAGCAAAACAACGCTTAATGTGCGCGAGGCATGAACAAGGGAAAAAGCTCGCGGCCGTGATTAGGATGGCGCAAAAGTTTACATTAAAAGATAATATAAAAGAGACATGAACTATTGCAATACTAGACTACTAATTTTTGAAAAAGTCTTTCAGGAGTGAGTCTTCAGCTGACAGCTTTATGGAATTAGAAAATAATATATCCAGGCGATCCTTGTTGCACTTATGATGCTTCACAGCCTCCTCAAACTCTTTGATGGCTTTGTCAAGTATCTCCTTGCGCGCCTTAAGGAAAACCTTTTCCTTGCTATAGCTGGTGTATTCAAGCCTGAGTTGCGCAGAATTGTTGATCTTGGTCAGCCTCTGTATGAGGAAATCCAGGTTTAGTCTACCTGCTGCAACTTGTTGGAGGCCATACGTGCTCGAAAGGAGACTTTGAGCACTAGCAACCGAGGTGCTTGCTGGAGTTGTGTTATGTACTCTTTCCAAGAGAGCAGCCATCTCTTTGAGAAGATCCCCTATATCTCTAGGTGCTACCTCCAGAATTCTTGCAAGCGCAGTTGGATACGATATGCGCACCTTCATAAGCCATTAAAGGCAAGCCTGATATATGCCTATACATACAAATATGGAAGGAAAGTACTTAGTAAAGGCATAATGTCATGTGCTGTGCAAAAACACCGGAAGGGGAATTGTGTTACCAGTTCCGTCAGCAATTTGCTGAAGTGAGGCAATAGGAGTCGTTGTTTGACCACTGTAAGAGGCCGTCTCAGCTAACCTCTGGTCCGTTAAAGCTTCATGCGCGAAGTATTCCTCAGGAATGGCATAATTACTTTCATCAACAACTGGTTCGGCAATCTGCGAACCCCACACTGCCCATGGATTTTGAACAAGGATCACATCCAGTTTGAAGCCAGAGGAGTCAGCGACCATGTTAGGAAGTGACAAGTTTTCACTAGGGACCTCTGAGGATGCAACACCTCTTGAGGCATCTTGTGCAGGAGGATCGATCCTTGCTGACACCTCAGTCGCGACTATAGGAGTACTGGTCTTCGAGGTCGCGTCTTGATGGGGCTCAGTCATAACTTCATCTTCATTTCTTTCTCCTTCTGCTTCGTTTACACTTGGTGCAGATTGTGGCGCTTCTGGCACACTTTCATGTGCGACGTCATGTTGTGTTTCGATAGTTGCAGCAATATAAGCACCAAGAGCGGGTGATTGAGTATCCTTCATGTCCTGATCAGGTACAATGTCACCCACATTAGACTCAGGATCAGCATATCCTTCGTTAGTTGGCATATTCTTAGTTGGAGGACTTAGAGTCCCCACCTCGTCAGCAACCTCAACTTGCTCGACCATTTCAAGAGGGGTTTCAGTTGGCAAAGCAGTTGCAGGGGAAGCACTTGAAGGAGCTTCAGAAGTTGGAAGTGCATTTTGCTCAGAAGCATCAACTCTTGGGAAAGCTCCATCCTCTCTTTCTTCAGCACTTTGTTCTCGCTCTTGTTGAGGTTCTTCCTCCTCTTGCTCTTGCTCAATGATGAGCTCAAGGCGCTCGCTCTCAGTAGCAACCGTTTCAATGCCAGGTCCTTGCGTAGAAATACGGGCTCTTGAGGCGCGAACTCAGCTCCTCCCAGAGCCATGTCTTCTAGATTATCCTGGTTAGCCTCGAAGATGAACTGGGGCACGACAATGGCACTACGCAGCCTGCGGGGCTCTCGCACCAATGCTTCAGCGTCTATTAAGAAGGTTCACAGTTAGTTCTAGATCAAAATCAATCATAAAAGCTGGGAGGGCTATGATGACAAGACTCACTCTTTCCGTTCTCATATGGGATATCTGCGCGAAGATTGTCATCAATTCCTTTGGATTTTGCATGACCTGATTAAGTGCGGAATGAATCACTATTATGGCGCGTGGGTAATATGAAGCACGATGATGCTAAGGAGGTGGATATACTTGAGGATTCCCCACACTGATCCCTTAACCATATGCGAATATCATATCTAGATATCCCATGATATAATGCGCGCAAGACAAGTTCATTATGCGATAAAGCAAATTTAAGATCGTACCTTCTTCGTCCTCATCGCCAGTAAGATCGTGGAAGTCTGTTTGCGCTTGTCGTATCTGGGAAGTAGTTGAACGCGTTTGTAGTACTTGGCTTCTAGCCGGGCTCGAAGGAGGCCTTTTTGGAGGACCTCGTTCTTCGACACTTTTCAGCAAAGCCTCTTGGATATGCCTATCTTCTTCTTCCTTTTCACTCCTTTATATTTCCTCAACCATGGTCTTGGACTCCGCAATCGCCTCCTCCTCGGTCATGCCTTCCACCTCCTCATCGGGGCTGTCGTTGCCTATAGCAAAGTGAAACAATGGAGTGTCAAAAAAAAGATAAAAAGAGAGGAAGAGGTGATATGATTACCTCCTCTCATAACAAATGTTGTCTTAGTAGCATTCTTCTTTGCAGGAGGGGCTTTATTTGCTTGGGCAACAGTCTTCTTGGCAGAAGGTTCGCTCCTAGGACGCTTTGATTGTTGAGTGGCTGTGTCACTAGCCTCAGGCTTGTCAGCAGTCCTCTTCTTCGCATATGTCTTGATAATTGGCTCTAGGTAGGCGTCTAGTGCATCGGAGACAAACTGTTGTACTTCAGGGGTCATGGGCATCGCCGGGGTAATACAGGTGTTAGGCGCGGTCGCCTTCTTCGCTCGCAGAAAGTCTATAAAGCCTACGCTACGATCCCCAGACGCGAATCGCCTCGGACAACACTGTTATAAAGAGGGGAAAGTTAAGAGTTTAAACTGTTTACATATAGGGATAACGGAAACGTGCTCGAGCATACCCGTTTGAAGTCATCCACGTACTTGGCCCTTGCCCTGAAACATTCCTGCTTGACAATGGCAGTCTTCTCATCAAGAATTAGTTGAACACACAGATGATGGTCCTTATCTAATATAGAAGAGAAGCCATTTTTGGAAGCGTCCTGGCCATGGCTTGTATTGAAAGGATATTCAATTATCAGAAGCGCAGGTGCTTTGCTTGGTTGAAGTTGGGATTGAGATTTGATGAGACGACGAATCTGAAAGTTCCAGAAGTTAACCCAACCAGGAGTGCTTCGCCCTTGCCTGTTTCGCGCAGGTTGAATCAAAGGAAGCTCAGCAATTAGTAATTCATTGCTCTTCCCAAATATCACCCCATCATAGCATCCTTTAACAATAGCATCAGACCATAGGGTGGTGCGACGACATCATAGCCAAATTGGGGACTCACACGGATCGGACCGTAGTGAACAGTGATCCGTTCGTAGCGCGAGGTTTTCGGACCTGGCACGTTCTCCGGTAGAGCAGGCAGATACCCTCTTCGGACCCAGTTAACGAATCTCCCATAAACCCAAGCTCCTTCGATTATGTGCTGAGATTCGAACTCGGTGTCTTCCTATGGATACGTGCCCTCCATAAAAACTATATTTTCCAACCGGGAGGCATAGGGTCTTGGCTCGAAGTAGTGAATGTCGTCGCATGTCACAGCAAAGGTACATTGAGGAGCCCTTGTCTTATACCAACGCCATGATCGAGGGCAGAGGTCGAGTTGCTTGGCATTAGGGGCGTTCCACATTTCCACCTCTAAGGGAACTTGAGCATATGCGGGCCACCTTTCAAAAGCCCACATGGACAGGAACGCGGTGTTAACGAAGGAGACAACATCAACCCTACCCTGTGACTGCTCAACGTGCGTCGCGGCCAAATCTAAGCGGTAATACAAAGAGCCTAAGACAAGGGGCCCCAGAGCTACTTTCTGCTTGAGCATCAGTTTGACGGCAAGTGCGAGGACGTGAGTGAAGATTCCGTCGCGAGGGGACTCGTCTTTCAAGTAGCGTGAAAACCACACGCAAAGGAAGCCGCATAAAGTTTAGGCAGCACCCTTCCCCTCGACGCCGATAATGGCTTCTGGGTCTTGCTCTAGCCACTCCTGAGCCACTTTTGGTTTAACAAGGTCCCTGAAAAAGTACATCACCCACTTCGACCATATATTCTTCGCACCGGAAGACACAAACATATATGTGTCGCAAGGGGTGGTCGCGTTTGGCTTCCATCTTGAAGCAACCTTCTTCATGTCCGCTATAAAAATCTTCATTTGGTCAAACAGAGTGAGTTCTTCCTCAAAATTCAGAGGAGCTAAGGGGTCGACACCTCCCATGCTTGCAAGATGCAACAACACCTCTATGTCTTCCAAAGTAGGTGCGTCGTCAAAATTAGGGAAATGGAAGGTATGGGTCTTCATAGAATATCTTGAAAACAAGATCTGCAGCATGTCATGGTCTACCCTAACACTGAGGCCTTTTGTCGCGCGAACGGCATGAAAACTGTTGGCCCGCTTCAATTCGTTCTCGTAGTTATCGAGGATGAACGCTGTCCAGTCCTCCATCCAGTCAAGCCCCTCCATGAAGGCCTAGGAAGAACATCAGTAAACGCGTACAGACCAGCTTCGAGGCCAAGACGTTGCACGTCTTGGGTACTAGCCACATCCCAGTCACAACTCTCCGGTTCTGGTACTAACTGTAAGACTTCTTCCGCTTGAGACGCCTGGAGCATGGTCACCTTAACGTTGGCCATGAAGAAATCATCCCCACCTAGGTAGGGGGCTTTGCACCATAGGTCCTTGGAAAGCTCTGGTAACTCAACAGCTTCCTTTTTAGATTTCTTGGGAGCCATTTCAGCAAACACAAAAACACATACGCAAAACAAGTGACACGATTTCTTACGTGTATGCGCAAGTGCACGGTCAATTAATATAGGGGTGGTATTTCAACCCCGAGTTATCGATCCCACGAGGACAATCTTGAGATTATTTAATTAGTTATTAGATTAGAGTACTGTAACAGGAGGAAGAATTGTGATTTTAAGAGTTCGTCACCCTCAAACAGGTGACTGGAATAAAATAACAACTAAACTAATATTTTTGGGTTTTTTTAATTTATTAATCAAATATGGAGAAACTAGGCAATCTCTAGATCACCTAGGGATGTAGACGATTTCCGGATTAGCTATGTAACACGTTAATCCTATTCTAGTTAAGCCGGGTAATAGTACTGACAATCTCCTCTCGGTCTCACGTCGTTCTACGTCACGGTTTACTTGGTGTCCTGTCGGTCCACCTACATCTACCGGTCCATTGTAGTAGGTGTGCACAAGAGAATCCTTCAGGGAGGATTCAATATACACCAAGAGCAGAGGATAAGAACACAGGAAGAGCAGGGTTGTGTGTAGGGAGAGAGTAAAGCAATAGTACTTTATGAGAGAGAGACAAAATTTTGGCAAAGCTTCCGCGTATCTCAGGTGATTCGTCCCTGTATGGAAGGGTTAACGATCCTATATATAACGGAGAATGTGACAGTTGTAGTGGGTTAATGCAGTCATTAATGGTGGCTTAATTAGCTTAACCACAATGGCACGTTCGTCCGCGTATATAGGAACTGTTACGCACGTCGTCCGCGTATACCGGAACCGTTATGAGGTTGACAGGGTTTATGGAGCTCGTGCCATAAATCTCTCAAAGCAGTTACTAAGGTCGTGCGCGGGCTTGGTTGTCGCTCGCGCGCGACAGGACTTACTCTAGCCTCCAAACCATTAATTCCCTACATGTCCCATGTGGTGGTATGCGAGGGCCCTGTCTCGCAGCCCCCACGTGGATCAGCGCGGGTGGTGATCCAGTGTGTGTGGAGCACAGCTAGGTGTGCTGGATGATCGCCACGTGCCTGAGATCTGTCTTTCTAGAAAGCACTATCTACATTAGCCCCCTTTCTGTGCATGAAGACACATAGACGGATAGGCTTCAATGCGCAGGAACCAATGCACGCGTCGCTGTCACGCACCAATTCGAATACACGCAAAATCAGCCCCCGTGCGTGCCATTATGAACTAGAATCCCTAGTGTCGTGTCGTCTGTTCTTTTAGGGTTTTAGGTGTGACGTCAGCTTGTCATGTGATTGCGCGGTTGGACGGTGACGGTTGCGATTCGACTACTGAAAGGACGCGACTCCTCATTGTTCTTGAATAAATACTCTATGTCCTCCATTGTTACAAAGCATCACTTCTAACTCTAAAGTGAATGATACCCGGAAGCCTTCAAGAGCAGATTCAAGTAATCAACCATCAGTTCTTCCTTGTCAATCGTCTCCTTCAACTTGATTCACCAAAACAAGGTCGGCTTTGCTCAATTCCATTAATGTACTCAAATATTCTTTGAACTTTCTTGGATCTGTAAACCCATAGCTATTTGGAATATACCGTTTGTTGAGAACTGCAAAAGAGGCTTTTTCTTAAACCATGAACTGATTGAATCACCAGATTGTGACGATTTTGAATGTAGAACTTCTGAAATTCTGAGCAATATACACAAATTCTGAGCTTCTAAACCCAGGATTGACCCCAGAATGTTCATCTTATCTTGGCAAAACATAATTGCTTCCTGAAATTCAAACTGAAAGTGTGTGTTTTTCTCCTCCCTTTTTTATTTCTTATCCGCAGGAATGGCCAAGACAAAAGGATCTAAGCCCATTAAAGAGGCCGAAGAAATATCTGATCTTCCCAAGACCTTGTGGAGAAAAGCCCCCTATTTGGGTGGAGAAGACTTCTATCATGCTAGGGTTAAGGTGAAGAATCTACCGATTCCTGCCCCCTCTGGAGAATTGCGGACATTGACCCCGCCTACCAATGCAGCCATGCTAGAGTTAATCGACTCCAAGGATGTGGTTAGGCTAGGAGTTGAAAATGGGTTTTTCCCTCACACTGCAATTTCCACCCAGGCCTTTGTCCAAAAGTTGGACCTGATGGATGAGTGGATTGACCATGTATTGACCCATCATGTCGTCGCATTGGACAATGTTGGTATTTATTTCGCAGTTAGTGCTATGAAGGGTCCTGCCGTGAAGTTGGATCCGTCCATGCTTCGAAACCTTCTTTCTCGCTATTCACCTGCGACTCACACCTTCCACTTTGCTGAGTTCGAGCCTGCTCCCACTTTGGAAGATGTGCACATGTTGTATGACCTTTCTCCCATTGGTGAAGTGGATCCTATGAGCCCTTTGAGGACTGATCCAGAACTTGCTCTATATAAGCAGATGGAGGAATGCTTGTCCGAGGTGAAGAAAATCTCTACTCGTTGGACATCTGCGAAATTTCTTCCTGAATGGCAGCTTGTTGATACTTCTGCGAAGAACACCTGGGGAAAATGGGTGCAATACTTCTTTCGCGACTATGCGAATAGTAGTATCACCAAGCAACTTCTGGACAAGAATCCAAATGCGAAGAATTATGTGGAGGGGAAAGGATACTATCTAACCTTGTGTGGCTTCCTCTGTGCCTGGCTGTCGAGGTACTTGATTGATGGTCACCCTCATGATGGGGTTTTCTATCATGTCCTTCCCCTTGCTGTCAAATTGGCCCTTGGCCAGAGAGTCGCACTTGGGCCCCAGGTCTTGGGCACTTTATATCACAGATTGGACCAATTGGTAGTGGCGATCCAGGACTCTCGCGGTCGTCTTGATGTGTTGACTTATGTCAACATCGCATTTCTTATCATGTGGGTTTTTGAGCGATGGCCCTCCTATGCTGCTGTTCCTTCTAGGCCCAACAAGTGGTGTGTCCCAGGCGCGGAGATTGAACTTTCCAGTGGGAGAGCTGCTCGATGGTTTAGAACCAATCTTCCCAAGTGCACCTGGAGCCTGATATGCGATGACCGGAGCAAGTTCACAGCTAGGCCCTATGCCACGCGTATTGAGAATGTGCGATGCTTCCCGAAGCTGTATCCCACCAAATCTCTTGCTTATTCAGAAGAACTCCTTCTCGAAGGTCATGAGCGCTATCATGAGCACTATCGCGAATTCTTCTGCTGGTGTTTAAGGGGTTCTCTCCCTGCTCTTGCTGAGTATGTTCCTGAACTTACTTCCAGGTATGAAAGGATCACAGTCGACGTTGATCCAACTCGTGTTTCTCCCCAGTTTGGTTTTGATGCAGTGGCGCCTTCCATTTGGCCTAAATCGATCGTAAGAGGCTGCTACAAGCGACTGTTGTCTGGCGAGTGCCAAACGATCTTTCGGAGCAACTTGCCCTTCGTTCAACCCTCAGGTGGCCGTGAAGGTCGCCTCTCCAGGAATTGGATTTCTTACTGGGCCGCTCAGCAAGCCAGGTTTGAGACGCATTCGACTCCTCAGCCCAGCAAAGCTCCCGCGATCAAAAGGAATGCCTTCTGTAGATAGTGCTTTCTGGACAAGAAGATCTTAGCCACGTGGCGATCATCCAGCACACCATAATGTGATCCACACACACTGGATCACCAGCCGCGCTAATCCACGTGGGGGCTGCGAGACAGGGCCCTCGCATACCACCGCACGGGACTTGTAGGGACTTAGTGGTTTGGAGGCTAGAGTAAGTCCTGTCGCGTGCGAGCGACAACCAAGCCCGCACGCGACCTCTAGTAACTGCTTTTGAGAGATTTATGGCACGAGCTTCATAGACCCGGTCAAACCGGTCAAACCCGGTCAACCCCATAACGGTTCCGGTATATGCAGATAACGTGCTGTAACGGTCCCTATATACACGGACGAACGTGCTGTTGTGGTTAAGCTAATTAAGCCGCCATTGATGGGTGCATTAACCACACTACAACGATCACATTCTCCGTTATATATAGGATCGCTAACCCTTCCATACAAGGGAGATCGACCCGAGATACGCGAAAGCTCTGCCAAAATCCTGTCTCTCTCTCATACAGTACTATTGCCTTACTCTCTCCCTACACACAACCCAACACCTCCTGTGCCATTTCTATTCTCTGTCCTTGGTGTACACAGAGTTCTCTCTGCAGGATTCTCTTGTACACATTTTGGTGAACCTGACGTGAAGCTTCTTGGTGATAGCCTTTGCCATTCACATAGTTTTTAGCTTTCGGGTTCCGGCTCAGAAGCTTCTTGGTGATACTACTATTCGCATAATCGCGAAACACACACACTTTAGTTTGAATTTCAAGATTCAGTTCAAGGCATACGAGGATTTGTTGGAAGAAAGATGAACAGTCCAGTGTCAATTTTGGGGTTTGAAGTTCAGAATCGTTTGCATTATTGGGGATTTCAGAAACCCTACATTCAAAACAATTACAATCTGGGGATTAAATCAAGGTTGGATTCAAAGAGCAAGGTCTCCTTCATAGTTTTCAGTGGATAATATGTTTCGGAGAGTCATGGGTTTGCAGATCCAACACAGTTCAAAGCATATATCGGTACATTAAACAAAATTGAACAAGGCAAACCTTGTTTTGGTAAAGCTTGCTTGGATGCGCACAGTTGAAGAAGACGATTGACAAGAGAGAATTGATGATTGATTATCTAAATCTGCTCTTGAAAGCTTCCGCGTATCATTCACTTTAAGAGAAAGAAGTAATACTTTGCAACAATGGAGAGCATAGAGTATTTATCCAAAAACAATGAAGGGTTGCGTCCTTTCAGTAGTCGAATCGCAACCGTCACCGTCGAATCGCGCAATCACAGGACAAGCTGACGTCACGCCTAAAACCCTAAAAGACCAGACGGCACGAATCTAGGGGTTTAGGTCATAATGGCACGCACGGGGGCTGAATTTGCGTGTATTTGAATTGGTGCGTGGCGGCGACGCGTACGTTGGTTCCTGCGCATGGAAGCCTATCCGGTTGTCAGTCTTCACGCGCAGAAAGGGGGCTAATGTAGATAGTGCTTTCTGGACAAGAAGATCTTAGCCACGTGGCGATCATCCAGCACACCATAATGTGCTCCACACACACTGGATCACCAGCCGCGCTGATCCACGTGGGGGCTGCGAGACAGGGCCCTCGCATACCACCGCACAGGACTTGTAGGGACTTAGTGGTTTGGAGGCTAGAGTAAGTCCTGTCGCGTGCGAGCGACAACCAAGCCCGCACGCGACCCCTAGTAACTGCTTTTGAAAGATTTATGGCACGAGCTTCATAGACCCGGTCAAACCTGTCAAACCCGGTCAACCCCATAACGGTTCCGGTATACGCGGATAACGTGCTGTAACGGTCCCTATATACACGGACGAACGTGCCGTTGTGGTTAAGCTAATTAAGCTGCCATTGATGGGTGCATTAACCACACTACAACAGTCACATTCTCCGTTATATGTAGGATCGCTAACCCTTCCATACAAGGGAGAACGACCCGAGATACGCGAAAGCTCTGTCAAAATCCTGTCTCTCTCTCATACAGTACTATTGCCTTACTCTCTCCCTACACACAACCCAACACCTCCTGTGCCATTTCTATTCTCTGTACTTGGTGTACACATAGTTCTCTCTGCAGGATTCTCTTGTACACACCTTCCCCTTCCGTCCTAACTACAGCTTGGATGATTCCCAGTATGGCTTCTACTCCTTGTTGGATCTTGACAATCACTTGTGCCCATCCACCATTCTCGAGGAGAAGATGACCGCTGTTAGGGATGGAGCTTCGCATGTTATCAAGTATAGCGAAGATTTTGCCAAGGTAAACAATTTCCTCTGTGTGTGTTAAACTCCTTTCCTTTGAGGCATTGAAACTTACACCCCATTTTCTGTTTTAGTGCTATCTGCGGAGGTTCGCATCTGGAGAGCGCTCTAAATCGCTGATCAACTCCATCTTTACCGCGAGAAGGTAAGGCGAGAAAATTCTTTTAACAATGGGAATGGCTCCCCAGGTAGAGACTCGGATTCGCGAGGTAATGGATGCGTTCGCTGACTCGCTGATAGACAATACCCTGACTCTTTCTCCTCCCAGGAATGCTCCGTCTCCTCCAGCAGATGTTGCCCCGAGGGCCAAGAGACAAAAGTAAATGGGCATTACAATCTCCTCTCCTCCTAGGAGTGCTCCAACTCCACCTCCTGTGAAGTCTCTTTCCTCTAAAGACAAAGGCAAAGGTCGCATGCCAAGCAAAGTGCGGAAAGAGCTCGCAGTTGAGTCTTTCATTCCTTTTGGTCAGGAAGAGGAGGAAGAGGAAGTCGAGGAAAAAGAAGTAAGGGTAAGAGATGAAGAGGAAAGAGATGAAAGCTAAAGAGAAGAAGAAAGAGGTGAGATACGAGAAGAAGACTCGGAAGGTATCTCAACAAACTTGTCTTCTTCATACTTTAGCTCTTGCAATAGTTGTTGAACAGTTTGTTCTTTCGCAGGTGATGACACAGAAACAATCAGCGGCCTCCTGGCCAAGGAAAAGAAGAAAACCAAGGATTCTCGCTCTGGCGTTTCCAGCAAAGCCATAGACGAAGATATCCTTGCTGAGTCTGAAAGAACGGCTGGTGGAGCCGCAGAGAGAAGGAGGAAGCTCGAGGAAGATGAGATCGAGCTCGTAAAGAGTAGAAGTTTAGAAGAACAGCATGTCGATGATTTGGATGCAGCTGCTTTGGAGCAAGCCCAGGAGGACTTTGGGGAGATCGCAGGTGGCAAAGAAGGTGAGATTTTTAACCTTGCTGTGACTTGCCAAGAAGTGATTATCGGTGCTTTAAAGCATGGCTTATCAAAAGCTGATATTCGTCGATGGCTAGTAGGCAAGTGTGGTGAACCTTCAGGTAATCATTCAAACAATGTTTGTAAACCCATCTTGGTGATCCAATCATCATTGTAACGAGTTTCTTCGCACCCCAGGTCACGCTCACCTTAAAGATGTGCTTAATGAAGATACTCTAGTAGGATATGGTGTCGCATCTTTAACATATGATGAAGGTGCTGCGATCCCACCTAAGTGTGGAGGTGCTCACTTTTGATCTATCAAAATAACAGAATAATGTATAATACAAGTTACCGCAATATTTTCTGTCTTGCATCGCAGGTGATGCTGATGAGGATGTGCCGGAACAAAGGAGTCACCCTACATCTTATGCTCCAGAGCGAAGCTCTCACGTTGAGAAGCCTGTCGCAGCTGCTGAGTATGCAGGAGAGCCTTTGGAGGATATCATCAAAGTATCTGATGATATCGAAGCTGACGCCGTGCTAATAGAAGAAGACGCTGAGGCTGCAGTTGAGGAAATGGAAACAAATGGTGTTGGAGCTGAAGTTCATGAAAATTAACAGGTCATGGAAGACATAGCATCACATGCAAATGTTGATGTTCAAATGAATGCTCCCGAGCCACAAGAGCCCCTGGCATCCGAAGAAGTTCCTGGTAGAGCAGCAGCTACTACTGTTGCCGTTCCTTCAACAGAGGTAGAGTTTTTAGAGGTTCCCCCAGCATGGATTTTTTGGAGCTCGCAATTTGGAGCTGCCATCGCACCTGTTGCGGCCTACACTCGCAAATTGACAGACGAGCAATGCAGCGAGGGCATGCTTCGGCTTTTCCAGCAGTGCGCATTCCCTCGTTGCGTGAGATCCTTGAAGGGACTGGTATGTTACCATTTTTCTAATTCTACACCCTTGTTTTAAAGCTTTCATGCTCTAAACTTGAATCAACTTTGTCAGGAATGAAGCAAGACGATGTGGAATGGCTGATTAAGATGCGCCTCTCATACCCCTGGTCATTCATGAAATCTCTGGAGATATAGCCGTATGACAGGAGGCTTTTCTTGACCGAAGCCATCTGGATTCTGGAGCAACTGTCTGTGGCCACTCCTGCGACCATTTCTCCTCATAGTTCACAGCTGCTTTTCAGCACATGCAAGGGGCTTCAAGCTAAAGTTTAAGGCAAGCTAGGATTCGGGTATCTTCTCAACAGGATCACCAAAATTCTCGCAGCTGTGAGTTTGAAGCGTGGCTACCACAACCTCGCATCTGAAAGGCGGAAGGTAGAGGAACAAAGGCAGAAGGCTGAAGAGGCTGTCAACCTCTTTCATGCGATGAATGCCAAGTACGAACAGCTGAAGCGAGAAGTGGACCAAGCAAGAGAGGCATCACTCTCGTTTTCTCCAGAAGACCCTTTGATCAAGGATTTGTTTTAGAAACAAAAATATTTGTTTAAAACAAAATATTATTGTAATGCTAGTGTTTCTCCCCCCCCCTTTTTTTTATCTGGAACTCTATGTCCCGTTTTGCCCTTTTGGGGATTTGCACAAATATCTTGATGCGTATCAATTACGACGTCATATGGTGACGTATCTGCCTTGATTTTCGCGCTAATGATTTATTAGATGAGCACGATTTCCTTGGGAGGCCCATCCTTATTATGACCTTCCGTCATTGATTAGGGCGTGCCACCGAATCGTCATAGCCTTTAGTAGGGTAATTGAATTTTACCTCTTTTGAGACGTAAGTAATTGATTATTTTCCCTTTTCCAAGCTTTGCTGACTCAGCCAGGGAACTGAAGAGTCCCCATAGAGTCTATATAAACCCTGCCTCTTGCTGCTTGGGTTCTTCATCCGAAAATGTGGTTTGCCATGAGTCATTACGACTGCTGGCCCCAATGCTTGTCTTTTGTTGACTCATGGCAGTTTGAGGTTGTGAAACCTGAGTTTGTGCCTTGTTTCATAGAAATAGCTCCCAAGATATTCTTTATAAAGCTTACTGCTCTTTATGACCACTTTGAAGAAGATATACATAATACCTCATGTTTGTACGAAGATTCTTCTTCGTCTATTATGTTTGCAGGTCGTATCTCCGGCTGCCTTCCGGCGAGGTGCAGTTCCATACTGACCTTTTTACCGACTCGTAATGAATGGAGTGTTTCTCCTCTAGCTTTCCTGGAGGAGAACTATTTGCCTCCACGTTCTTGAACAAGTTATGACGAGCCATGGTGCTCGTCTCTTTGGACAATAAGCTTTCTGCCCCAGGAGTTGTTCTCCACTTGTTCTTCACTGCCGTATCCGCCTGGACACGAGGTTCATCTGGCACATCGCTTGGCCAGAAGACCAGTCAAGAGCCTTGTTCAGATCTAGGACCTCGACGATAGCGTCGCATAGCCTTTGTTAGCATTTGTAGGCCGTTCGTTTTATAGTAATAATTTTCTTAGTATGAACTTTCGCTTGTAAGCTGCTATCTAGACAGATAAATTGTAAGTCATTTTGACTATTAATGAAATGTACTTTAGCGTTTGCTGTTCTTGTTTGATACAACAAATTGTAATATCGCATGCGTGTTGGCTATAAAACAAGTTATGTTTCTTTCGCCTTTTGCATTCGGATATTTTCCTGCATAATTCTTTTTCTCAGGTTGATAAGTTTTGCGTCGCATGGGACGTTGGTGCGGTAGCTTGTTATTTAAACAGACAGGCTTATAGATCAATTAAGATCATTTCTTCCATCTCAGCAGATGGGCTTTGGATCGCATGGGATCGTGTATTATGGATGCTATCTAGGCAGATAGGCTTTTAGATCACTTATGATCGTATTTGAAAATTGCTGCTTTCTAAGCAGATAGGCTTTGGATCGCATGGGATCATTTATTATGGCTGCTATCTAGGTAGATAGGCTTTTAGATCACTTAAGATCGCATTTCAACATTGCTGTTATCTCGGCAGATAGGCTTTGGATCGCGTAGGATCATACGTTATGGCTGCTATCGTGGCAGATAGGCTTTGGATCGCGTAGGATCATACATTATGGCTGCTATCGTAGCAAATAGGCTTTTGTTTTAAGTAAGCAGAGAAGTAAAAAATGATAAGAGATAACTAAGGTAATAAAATTCTTCTCATATGGGAGAATTCTTTTATTATAAGCACCCTCATATGGGAGAGTCAAAATTACAAGTCCCTCATATGGGGGAGGCAAGATTACAAGTTCCTCATATGGGAGGAAACAACGCATGAATCTATCAGAGTACTAGACATACATTTCAATAGACATTTGAATCTGATGTATGTAAAGAGGGAGAGAGATTAAGGATAATACTTTTTAATCCAGCGCATATTGATCGGACTTGGGGTTGCGACAGTCCCATGAAGCCTCTGTATTGTGCAGTCACCACTGTCAAAGACTTCTTTAACTTCGAACGGTCCTTCCCAATTAGCTGCGAACTTTGGATGGGCTGCCTCCCGCATGCAATGATCTGAAGCGCGCAAGACCAAGTCCCCGACCGCGAAATCTTGATGTTGGACTGTTTTGTTGTATGCACGAGCGATCCTCTCCTTATACCTCTTATTAGCCCGCTTGGTTTGTTCTCGCTTTTCCTCCAATAAGATAAAGTCATGGTCGCATTGATTGTCATATAATGCATGAAAGGCCAATCTCGCAGAGTTGACTTTCACCTCTGCCGGTACCACAGCTTCAGTTCCATAGCATAGAAGGAACGGGGAGACTCCTGTGAGAGTCCTCGGCGAAGTTCGATATGCCCATAACGCTATGTTCAAGGAATTGGCCCACTTCTTGTGATCGTCTGCGACCATCTTGCTCAGAATTCTTAGCAGTGTCTTGTTGTTGCTTCTGCTTGACCATTCCCTTTCGGATAATAAGGAGTGGAACAGACCAGCCTTATGTTGTACTCCACTAGTTTTGCGGCCACTTGACGATTTACAAAGGGCGTGCCGTTATCCGAAAGGATTGTGTTGGGGATTCCAAACCTGTATATGATGTTTTCTTGAACGAAATTGACCACCGCGAGCGCATTAGTTGTTTTGAGCGGTATTGCCTCCACCCACTTAGTAAACAACTCAGTCGCAGTCAGGATGAACTGGTTCCCATGTGAGGCCGGTCGAATGGGGCCAACAAAATCTAGAGCCCAAGTGTGAAATGGCCATGGCGTCCCAACGCGTGTAAGTCTACGGCAGGGGCATGTACGAGGTTGCCCTTAAATTGGCATTCCTGGCATCTCTTTACTTTGGTGCGGCAATCTGCCTCCATTGTGGGCCAAAAATAACCACTGTGAGGAGCTGTCTGCATAGCTTCGCGGCCCCTTGATGCTCTCCCCGGTGAGATAGATCCATCACCTCTTACGCTTCTTTACTATCTAGGCATCGAAGTATATTACCCTCATGACCCCTTCGCCAGAGTATGTTTTCCTGTACCACATATCGAGCCGCCTTTCTTTTCAGTTTCTCGGCTTCTTTTCTTTGCTCAGGCTCGATTCCTTCTGTGAGAAAATCGAAGAGTGGCTTTCTCCAGTCCATGTCATCATCAACCAAAGTGATTGTTAAAGAGTCCTTGATCAATGCGCAGCTTTCACAATTCCCTTGAATTATCGCAGCAGCCGTTGACATGTCCGACCAATGGATCCCATATCTTTGGGCTTTTCGATAGGTCGACACCTCACCTTCTCCGCAAGTGTGCTGGTGTATCTTTTCCAATAACGCTTTCCCCTCCTGCTGCGAGACGCATCCCATGAGTATTCCTCCTGGACCTTTGTAGTATAGGGCGTTATCATGTATGCAGTACCCCTTAGTGGATGCCCAGTTCTCTTTGCTCGTTCCCTCAGCAATTGCATGCAATATCGGTTTTCTCCAGTCTTCGTCATCCATGGACTCATCCTCGCACGTGTCCTGTGTCAATGCTGGTGACATTCAGACTTCGATCGAGATTCTCGCAGGGCATTTGTCTGTACTCACTTTAGATCCCAGAGTGGCTAAAGCATCAGCATGCCGATTATAAGCTCTAGGCGTGTCCTCGTACCTAACATCGCAGAATTGATGTACCAGCTTCTGCACCAAATTCCGGTAGGGTAACAAATTTACCTCTTTCAATCCGTACTCGCCTGAAGCTTGCTTGACGATTAACTTAGAATCCCCCATAACTGTCAGATTTCTTACTTCCAGTGCCCTGGCTGCACGGAGACCTGCGATGAGAGCCTCATACTCCGCTTCATTGTTGGTAACCGAGAAATCAAGTTTCGTGGACATTTGGATGACCTCCCCATCTGGTTTAGTCAAAACGATTCCAATTCCTCCACATTTCCTTGTTGACGATCCATCAAAATGAAGCGTCCAGTAAGGTAACTCAACTGCATAGATCTCGGGTCCTTCTAGTTCCTCCTCGATCATGGGCTCATAGCTGTTATCTGGGAATTGTGCCAGAAGATCCGCCACTGCTTGCGATTTAATCGCTCGTGGTCGAACACACGTGATATCATATTGTGAAATGGTCGTATAACATTTTGCCAATCTTCCACAGGGAGAGGTGTGAGTCAAGAGATACCAGTTTGTAACCCTGGGCTGCTAGTGCGGCGAAACTGTATTAACCTCAGCGTTGCGCCCCCTCTTGTAACTAAACCTTCCAATCTTGAAAGTGGTTCCCCGTGAGGGTCGTTCAGGGGCGTGCTTCTTCTTCTGCCTCTCCACTATAGGCTCTATGTTTTTCGTACATTCAATCAACTTTGAAAAGGTGGGAGTTTGTAGGTTGATCAGCATACCTTTGTACTCATCTCGCATGCCTTGTAGACATATCTCCACGAGCCTGCCCTCAAGCACTTCGTCTCTGCACTCCAAGGATTTGGCCCTGAATTTCTTGATGAAGGTGACTCCATCTTCCTCGCGCTTCTGATACATACAGGAGAGATGAATCATCGTAACCTTCTCTTCCACTTGGAAGAATTTCGTGTAGAACTTCTGAACCATGTCATCCCAGGTTTTAACAGATCCGGCCTCCAACATTCTATATCATTTGTAGGCCACATTTCCCAAAGATTTCGGGAACTCGCGCATCAGCAACTTGGGATCAGCCCCATATGGTCCCATCACATCGATGAAACGCATGACATGCTCGTGGGCATTCCCGTTAACATCTTCAAACTTTTCCTAATTAGGAGCCTTATACCATGTGGGGTTAGGCATGAGATATATCTCACGTGGGATAGGCAGATCGTTGTCGACCTTTGGAATAATGGTGTCTACGAACGGCTGATTGGCCAAGAAGGTCTCTATGCGCCGCTGCAGCGACGTCATACATTCCGGTGCACTCCCCCCAGCAGCAGGAGGAAGGGTTGTAGCCGGCAGGAGGACATATGCGGCAGTCGGGCTAGGGGTGTAAGTCACGTTGCCCAGCAGTGCCAGCGGAGGAGGCAAGGGGTATTGCGAAGAGATGTTGGGTGCCACAGTTGGTGGTTGAGGAATATGTGTGGTAAGGGACGACATTTGGGCTGTTTGCCCCTTAACATAGGGTAATTGCACCATTGCTGGTGGGGTTTGCGACGGTACCATTCCAGTCCCCTGAGTGGTAGAGGTTCCCCCTCTCTGAGAGACAGCAGTGCCCGATGTAGGATTCGGAGCAAGGGTTCCCAGGATGGCCATTATCCGATCCATCTATGCAGATTGAGCCTGGAGGGCCTTTCCCTGATTCTGGATGGTGGCATTTAGAGCCTCCAATGTCGGAGTCCCACTGGCGGCCGCAGAAGTGTGACGGGTCTCCTCTCCCGAGGTTGTTTCCGTGGAGGGCGATCTGTTGCTGGCGTCGTCTTGGTGAGACATGGTTGCTTGCAGTGGTAAGATTCACGTCGGGTTCACCAAATGTGCACAAGAGAATCCTTCAGGGAGGAGTCATTATACACCAAGAGCAGAGGATAAGAACACAGGAAGAGTAGGGTTGTGTGTAGGGAGAGAGTAAGGCAATAGTACTGTATGAGAGAGAGACAGAATTTTGGCAGAGCTTCCGCGTATCTCAGGTGATTCGTCCCTGTATGGAAGGGTTAACGATCCTATATATAACGGAGAATGTGACCGTTGTAGTGGGTTAATGCACCCATTAATGGCGGCTTAATTAGCTTAACCACAACGGCACGTTCGTCCGCGTATATAGGAACCGTTACGCACGTTGTCCGCGTATACCAGAACCATTATGAGGTTGACCGGGTTTATGGAGCTCGTGCCATAAATCTCTCAAAGTAGTTACTAAGGTCGCGCGCGGGCTTGGTTGTCGCTCGCGCCTTACATGACTTACTCTAGCCTCCAAACCACTAAGTCCCTACAAGTCCCGTGTGGTGGTATGCGAGGGCCCTGTCTCGCAGCCCCCACGTGGATCAGCGCGGGTGGTGATCCAGTGTGTGTGGAGCACATCTAGGTGTGCTGGATGATCGCCACGTGTCTAAGATCTGTCTTTCTAGAAAGAACTATCTACAGTAGGCTAACGACAGTGCACGGAATGATGTCCTCTCAGACCACCACCACACGAACACCTCACTATCTCCTACCGAATCTACCCACTAAGGCCAATCCTACACACTTCTCTTCCCAGTCTCCGTGATTAACGATTGTTATTCATATCTCATCACAACTAGGTCTAAGTCGCTCTCACGCACTCGCTAGCTAATTAACAAGTTCGGTTAATTACTCCATTCTTGCCAAGAATTAAGCATAGCATATGAACAACAACTAGAATAAAGACTAACATTAAGCAAGATTACAATCTAAGAATAAACCCTAAGTTCATGAATATCAATTACTAACATAGTCGTGTCAATAGACTACACTCTTTAACACGTTCATGAAATTAAACTTCATCCAATAGATCAAAATCCAAAATCATGAGACAAGTCTAAAATCCGGAAAACATATTGTCTACATAAACCCTAGGCTCTCTAGATAAGCCTAGCAAAACGTCTAACTAATACTTGAAATCGTAGCAACACAACAAAGTTTCTCCATACAAGTGATTAAAAGAGGGAAGAAGAGATCAAACGCTAGAAATCGTGAAGATTGGCGCGATCCAGTCTCTTCTCCTTGCTTGAGGTTGCTCCCAATGGAGTCTCCTTGCTCTCCTCCTTGATCGTGGCTCTCTCCAAACGTGAATGGTTTATTATTTTCGTCCCTAGGTCGTCCTTCCTTCATAACCCGCATAAGTCTTCAGTAATTGCACAATAGCCCCCTGAAATATGCTCCTGACTTCAATAGGCCATATCTTTTTCGTCCGAACTCGGATTTAGCTCCATGACCTATCGTTGGAAAGCTCTCGAAATCTAATTTCATTTGGCACCGGTCTCACTCCAAAATTATTTTTAGAAATCCAGCTAGGATTAAAATAGTGCAGACTGGTCATCCAAGCTCCTCCAATTCGGCTTCTCTTGACTCCACTTGAGCTCCCGTTGTTTCCGAAGTTCGTTCCATGCTTCCTATCAACTAATTAGCATCCGTTCCTGCCAAAACAACATGAAAAAACATACCAAGCGATTATATTTGGCAAATAACAATGAAATATGCACAGAAAACGCCCGGACTAACAATATAGCACATGGAAAGCAACAAGTAATAAAACGAACTTTATTCTCTAACTTTGGGCTCAAATCTCTCATGATAATGTGGTAAATGGAGGTAATATATAGCTCCTAAAAGTTGCTATCAACAAGATCTAAAGGATTATCATCTAAATTGGGTATGAAGAATAGTATGAACATTAAACCCAGATTGGGTTGCATTCCAAGAACGAAGGGGGCTAAAAACATCTTTCAGATTTCAAGTAACAAGCAGAAGGTGAGAATCACTAACCTTGTTGAAGCTGGAGTCCCTGAACTGCTTGAGAGACTTTGTCGAGAATTTGATTGAAGATTTCGACTCCTTGCCGATTCTCTCTCTGGCTCATAAAAATTTGGTGGTAACAATGGTGGAAAAGTTCTAATAGCTGAAGCAAAGGGTTTAAATAGAGTCCTCAAGACTGAAGAGTCGCGACTGCTGAGTCAGCACTACCTTGATAACCGGTGAAATTGGCGACCCATCGGATCACTCTGAGTTATTCTTGCCTCGAAAATCGGCGGAAATATGTGGACTGCGTATGGTTAGCTTTGCAAACAGCCACGCCTCAATGAAGGCTATGCGATGTTTCAAAACCCTAGGCAATCATGGCTATATCTGGGGATAGGGATTCGAATAATATTCCAATTAATACGAGGATTTGCGTGTGGGCCACGCACGGCTAATTTTGCGCATACGGCAAGCGCGCGCGTGATATTCGCGCAAAAGGGGCTAATGTAGATGGTGCGTTCCAGACAGACATATCATAGCCACGTGGTAGCCATCCAGCACATCTGACTGCACTCCATATACACCCAATCACTGCTCATACTTATCCATGCGGGGGTTGTGAGACAGGGCCACCCGTGATGCTCACCACACGGGACTTGTAGGGACTTAGTGGTTTGGAGGCTAGAGTAAACCCCGTCGCGCGAACGACAACCAATCTCGCGCGCGACCCTTTGTCACTAACTTGAGAAACTTAACGACCACGTCCTATAAACCCGGTCGATCTCATAACGGTCTCCAGTATATGCGGGCAGGTGCGTAACGTTCCCTATATATACGGTCGAACGTGCCGTTATAGGGCTATCATTAAGCCGCCATTTATGTGCGCATTAACCCCTCACAACGGTCACTTCCCTACTATATATAGGATCGTTAGCCCTCCATTGTAACTCTCTGGAACTCTCTTGGACTTATTGACTTCTGGACTCACCGAAGCTCTGTCATTAAGCTCTCTCTCTCTCTCTCTCTCTCTCTCTCTCTCTCTCTCTCGCAGTTACCATTGTTTACTCTCTCCCTACTCACTACCTTACACTTCGCTGTGTTCTTTTTCTTGATCTTATCCCCTACTTGAGGTGTACATTTGGATCTCTTCCTAGGATTTCCTTGTACACAACAAGCTTTCACTAATAAACGTAATATTACTACATATTTTTATGAGTGTTTTCTAACACATTATTTATTGATTGAAATGATATTTATTTGATAGAATAAATTAGTGTTTTCCAAAATTATTAAAATACTGTAACACTCTTATTTATGAATATTACCTTTCTCCGCCATTTAACTTTAGACCTGAGATTTTCTCATACGTAGTAATGTACTAAATACTACGATTTGGGAAATAAATACTTCTCAATAAGAGCTTCATTATATTAATTGTCTTTACACATGATTAAATTCTTTAAAAATGTTATGACTTGTAATATATCAGTTCAGCTTGGCTTTAAATCATAATTATGTTCTTATAAGCCTATAGGGGGGGGGGGATTACTTTGAGGCGTGCACTTGCATCTCATATATGACATATTGCATGGATTGTATGTATTGGTTATGCGTTAATTATGATAAATTTTTAATTGTAGAATCCGAGTTCGTAGGTAGCGACTTTGTGAAAGACTCGTATTACGAATACTACGACATTGCTATGTGCAGTGCTCTACTCTTTTCCAGTACTTTTATATGCACAATACCTTAACTATTGATATATGGTTTGGCGTATGTTATTCCCAAAAGTCATGAACTGTTATAACTCGTGAGTTTGGGACAAATGTTCATGTATCTTGGATTTTTGAGAATCTCTCTTTCAAACTTTCTTCTGATAAATGTGTAATTACGCGAGAAATGTGAAACAAAAACTCTATCAATATAAGATAATATGAAAAATGTACCATAAGAGAATTAGAACGATGTACACAGGGTGTGTGTAGAGGCTACACTCAGGGAAACATGTGCGTTGATCCCCTTCGAATAATAATCCTTAAGAGATTACATGCCCGACCCCCGTGGTGGCTAATATACACCGAGGATATGCGGTATCGGGGGTTAATTATCGTGAAAGCTATAGAGTACCACATATGCATGGGTGGGTCACAATTATATGGGGGTGTCGACACTTAAGGTCTCTTGGATATGTGGTTTGAGCGGGGTTATGATCGGTAGCCCTCAACGCTCGCGGAGAATTGAGATTTGTGATATCCCAATAAGCACCCCTATTATAATATATATTGCATCGTGACATCTCTGTCCACATCGTACTTGTTGTGGCTGTGGTCATTGTAAGTTCACAGTTGTTTTTAAAGATTTAAAACTGGTTTCAAAGTCTTGAAAACTTCACAACATGAATTGAGGGGGAGTTCTTACTCCTATGCATTCTCTAATTTCCTATACTTGATCAACACGACAAAAACGAAGAAGCAAATTTACAAAGAGGCTCATATCAATAATTGAAACAGGCTAAGAAGATTGCACTACCATGGCTGCAAAACTAATTACCCCATCAGGAAAGTAACAATTTCTCAGTAACTGAATTCAATTTATCAAACTTTTTATCGCCAAATAATAGAGGGGGCAAATCAAGAACAAGAAAAAATCCACAAAGCCACGAACCAGAAAAATGTCACAAAGCCGAGAACCAACCTTAGGAAGAGAACCCATGAGCCATACCCAAATTCTGGGCATTTTAACAGCAACTAGGCTTACTTGGAGGATGGTTGATTCAATTAAAGGGAGAAGAAGAAATCCACAGAGACAGATGGGCAACCACCCTCAGATACATCCACATCTCTCTCTCTCTCTTGGATCTGAGACGACCATCACGAATTAAGAAGAGAAATTGAAGCATACAATTATCATAATCTTCTCAAAACAACACACAGAAAACAGAGCTTCAACAAAAATGGCAAAAGATGGTGATGAAATTCCAATCACAAAACCGAACCTCACATTGAAGTCGAAGCTCATCAAATTAGCCACTCGTCTAATCAACTTCGCAATCATTCGACGTCTCCTCGAATTTATCGATCTGAAATCTCTTAGATCTGACGAACCAATCGACGACGTCAAGTCCTCCGACGTCACCTTCGTCTCCTCCAACAACTTCTGGTTCCGCCTCTACACTCCTTCCTTATCTAATACTCCCTCTCTCCTTTCCACTGACTGTGTATTTCCATGGCGGCGAATTTTTTATTGGAGCTGCTAATTCGAGAGGAGCTGACTTCATCTGCCGACCACCACCACGAAGACAACCACGAATCAGGAAGAGGGATTGAAGCATATGAACGCTCAAGTCCTCCTTTAGAAGCGCAGTTCTGAATTCTCCTTAGGACGAGGAATCCGTCTCTCTCTCTCTCTTATTGAATTTGATTTAGGAGTGGAAGAGGAGGAAGAGATAGAGAGAGAAGAGATGAGATGGTAATGAAGGGATAAGAAGAGAAAAAAATTATATAGTAGGGTATTTTTTTTTCATTTGAGGGTATAATGGGTATTTAGTGTGTTCCGTTAGTTGCCGTTAGTCAACGTTAGCTGCGAGGGGGGGGGGGGGGGGGTTGTATATCCCCAAACAATGAGGTTGTTTTTGTATATAACTCATCTCACGAGGGTGCATTTTATCTTTTACCCATATATATAACCATTAATAATTTTACAAAATAAGTTTTTTTTATTAATAATCATCAAGATCCATAGTACAAAAAAAAAATCCATGACTAGTACATCAACTAAAACATCAAATCCTACCAAACTATCATCCAAAACAAAACTGTATATGTGCTCATTTAGATCACTATATTGATATCAAACAATTTTTGGAACTTATGTATGAGCACATCCAGTTTATAATACAATGAAACAACAATATATACTGCTTACATGTGGCCATTTTGGCAGTAAATACATCTCAATTTCTTGATATCCCATAGCTTCACCGTCAAGTAAAACGAGGACACAACCAATTTTTAAATTCAGAACATTTAAATTACCAACTGTAACTTGTTTGGACAATCAGCTTAAGCAACAACTGTAACTACCAAAGTATTTTTGGTGTAACTACTAACTGCATACCTTGCCAGTAGCGGAGACCGGTTAGGGTTTCTTGGACGTGGTGCAGTTGAACTCCATTTGATAGTATATACTTCCTTAGAGTTATTGCATATTTGAAAAGTTCAATAGTTAACAAGCGATAAGAATGGAAATAGGTGGGAAACAGGTTAGCCTGAGAGCTAGCATACCTGAGCATGCCCCCTGAAATCATGGAATTCAAAGAGGATAACTTCCTCCATGATTTCAGGGAACATGCTCAGGTTGACAGGCTCTCACGCTAACCTGTTCCCACTTATTTCTATTTTGATCGCCTATTAACTATTCAACTATTCAAATATGCAATAATTTTCAGGAAGTAATACTATCAAATGGAATCCAACTGGACAAGGTTCAAGCAACCCTAACTTGCCTCAGCTACTGGCAATGTATGCAGTTAGTAGCTCCGGACAAGAAATTTGTTGATCGCCTGTAACATGTCTTGTGGAATAGGAATTGGCAATTTAAATGGTAGGAATTTGCAAATTGGTTGTGTCCTCATTTGACTCGACAGTGAAGCTATGATATCGAGAGATGGCGATGTCTTTACAGCCTAAACGACCACATATAAGTAGTATATACTGCTGTTTCATGTATTATAGTCAGGATGTGCTCATACATAAGTTCCAAAAAATTGTTTTTTATCAATGTAGTGATCAAAATGAGAACATATATGGTGATAAATAGCTTCTTTAGAGAGGTCTAGTCAGATATGCTACATTGGAATTTGGACATAATTTTTGGGAACTTGGATCTCTTGTGGATAGATCAAATGTTCCAGATCTGAGAAATATAGAAAGTTACGTTTCTCATTTGGAGAAATATTATGCCAATTCAATTTTCTCGCAAAATATATCGAATTTGTTTAGAAGCAGATGAATTTGTTTAGACTGTAGACAAAGACACCGACTTCATAATATTGGAAAGTGTTGGTCTGTGGAAGGTAATTGAATTAGTACTAATATGTTCATTTATTGTCTGTGTGTGGTAGCGATTGCTGATATTACAGAGTTTGATTAGTTATTTGTAGTAGAAGTAAGCAATTATTCTAATATGGCAGATATTCTTAACGATATGACCATATTAGCTGACTCCTTTACGGCTGATATCACAAGTAATGTAGAAGTTTGAATGGACTCCTCATGGCGAAGGGGTCATGAGGATTAACGATATGACCATATTAGCTGACTCCTTTATACAAGTTTATTTTAGTGATATATTTACGGCCATGCCTACTTTCCTCTACCAAACTTTGGAGGCTATAAATCCAAAAATTACTCCTAATATGGCAGATATTCTTAACGAGCCTTTTAATGAATTTGAAATTATCATTTTCCTTAATTTCATTGGTTCTCTTAAGGCTCCGGGCTTGCACGGTATGCCCCCTTTATTTTATCATTCATAATGGGCTATTGTGGGTAAATATATATTTCTATGTGCCTTAATTTTCTCAATAATGAGGGTGATATCTATAGAAACAACGTAATTGCTTTGATTCCAAAAATTAGGAATCCTATTTTGGTATCCGATATCCGTCCGATAAGCCTTTGTAATGTGTCTTATAAATTAATTTCCAAAACGCTTACCAATCGGCTTAAAATTATCTTACCGAATATTATTGATCAAGTTCAATCTCCCTTTATTAAATGATGGAAAATTTCGGACAATTCAATTATTGCCCTCGAAACTCTTCCTACTATAAATAATAAGAAAAGCAACACGGGGTCTTTTTATTTGAAGTTAGATACGGCAAATGCTTATGATAGAATATATTTGCCTTTCTTAAACAAGTTTTACTCAAACTTGATTTCCCTACTATTTTTACTAATAGAATTATGAATTGTGTGACCTCCGTTCCTCATTCATTTTAATAAATAGTCAACAAACTAATTCTTTTCAACCAAGTAGAGGTATTCGCCAAGGAGACCCCCTAAGTCCTTATTTCCTTTGCTCTGAAGGTTTGTCTTCTCTTATTAATTATGTTGTCAACAGTAATTACCTTCTGGGGGTTAAAGCGTGTTTAGGCTCCCTTAGTGTTACACATCTTCTTTTTGGGGATGATAGTATATTTTTTTGCGAAAGCTACAACCCAAAATGTTGATTCTATCCGGTCAACTATTTTCCAATATTGTGCTACTTCTGGCCAAATGATAAATCATAATAAATCTAATTTGGCACTATAGTTCCTTCCAATTCTTACCCACTCTATTACTCAAATTCCTAGTTCCAGCTCATCCCATGATAAGTACACAGGATTACCTACTATCATTGCTCGTAACAATAATAATAATAATAATAATAATAATAATAATAATAATAATTTCATTTAAAAAAATCTGAAAAAACTTCCAGCTTATAAGGAAAAGCTGTTATTCCTTGCTGGAAAGGAAGTTATTATTAAATCTGTTGTTCAATCAATTCGCACCTACATTATGTCTGTTTTTCTCCTTTCAATTACCTTTAGTAAGGACATTCAGCAACTCTTTGCGCATTTTTGGTGGGGAAATGACTTGGACAAGCACAAAGTTCATTAGAAGTCTTGGGATTTTATGTGTAACTCTAAAAATCTTGGTAGTATGAGTTTCCGTTAAACGTACGTGTTCAATCTAGCGCTTTTGGGAAAACAAGTATGGCGCATCCTAAACAACCCAAATACCCTTCTAGCTAGAGTCCTTAAGAGTAAATATTTCCGTAACTTTGACATAACTTATATTGAAGTCAATTCTTCCTCTTCGTATATATGGAAAGGTCTCGTTAAAGCTCAAAATATTACGTTTAAATGGGTTAGGCAGGGTATATGTTATGGGAAAAATACTCTCATCTATCATCATAGATGGACTCCCATCGATCTAGGTCGTAAACCTTACAGTTTTCGTTCCTTACCTACCAATTAATATGTTCTGACCTGATAAATTATGATTGTACTTGGAATCATGATCTCATTCAAATTCATTTTTCAGAAAAGGAAGCAAATGCTATAATCTAAATTCCTTTTAGTTCGCTCTATAACAAAGATAATTATGTTTGGTCGCAAACTAATCATGATGACTACACAACAAAATCTGCTTACTATGTGGCTCTTTCCAATATATACCCTACTGCTTTTAACAACCAAACTTCAAATTCACAAAACAGTGTTGATATTTTCTGGAAAATTATTTGTAAAATGAAAATTCAAGATAAAATAAAAAAAAACGTTTCGAAGCTCTTTCACAACAGTTTGGCTACAAAAGATAACTTGCGTAGAAAAGAGACTTCCTTACCCATTGTTTGTTGCTTCTGTAATGTAGAAGATGAGAACCCAAATCATCTTTTCTTAGACTGTTCTTGGCCTCAACAGATCTTTGATTCTTCTCTGGTGGATCTGCAGATTCCCATAAATAATTTGCCTTTCCAAGTTCGAATTTGCCAGATTTGTCTCTCTTTTAAACCTGAAAATTGTGAAAATTTTAGCTACATCATCTGGAATATTTGGCTCGAAGGTAGCATGTGTTTTTTTAAAAAAAAGAACAACAAAGTCTGACTTCTGTGCCAACACAAGCTTTAGCTTCCTTTATGGAAATCAAAGATAATACTTATCTTGATTTAGGAGTGGTACATGCAGGTTCTTCGAATGGACAAACTCCGGCGAACTGGACGGCTCCTCCTCCGGGCACTCTGAAAATGAACGTAGACGCATCGATTGATGTGGATTGAACAGATCTAACGGTGGAGCTATTATTAGGAACAACAACGATGATTTCATTCTCGGCATGACCTTCCTCATTCCATTCTCAGCGAAATCGGTGATGGATGAGGCTTACGCCATGAAAACGACGATTCAAGCGGCAAGAAGCAGAGGATTTACCTCTTTATGGGTGGAACCTGACTCTTAGGTTCTGGTGTATCGTCTCCATCAGAGAGATGCTTCTCCCAGACCTGCTGAGATGGAGAGAACCCTGAATGTAGTTCAGATGAGCTTCGCCAGCTTATAAAGACTAGGTTATTTGGTGTCCAGCCATCAAAATACCCTCGCCCATGGGCTTGCTAAAGTGGGCTTAGATTGTAATGTTTTATCTTTTTGTGCTGTATTTTCCCCTATAAGCTTGTACAACTCTTGGGCCAAAGACTTAGCCCACTACTAAATAATACAAGTTTGTTTGCAAAAAAAAAAAAAAAAAACCTTCTACATACCATTAAACTTCTCATAACATTTTAGGTCCAAACTTTCATGTGAATACGCTTGTTGAAAATAAATAAGTCCGTTAATATTAAGGGTGTTCATAAACCGACCGCACCGAAAAAATCGGACCGCACCAAACCGAACCGTACCTAAACCGATGGTTCAAAAACAGTTTTTCTTAAAGAACGGTTTTATTATTTTGAAAACCGAACCGGGCACCAACCGAGCCGATACCGAACCGACAAAACTGAAGAAAACCGCACCGCACCGCGAAATTTTTTAATACAAATTTTAGTACCTTGCTTACTACCACCCATGTTGTGACTCACTCATAACAGTTTGAGTTCAACACTTTAAGTCGTACAACTACACCATAGTCCTAATCTGCTAATAAAAAAATTCTCTTCTCTCCATATTGAGATAAAAGAGAAGTAGGAAACCAATACTTTTTTTTAAACTGTTGAGTTTATCTTAGTTTTTCTAAATGTATTCGGTAACTAACAAAGATATAAGTAAACCGGTATTTCTGTTAGTTAGCTTACTTTCCGTCGAAGTTAGGCATCAATACATAATATATTGGGTTCCAAACCGAATGGTTTAACCGGACCGAACCGGAATTTTAGGTGCGATTTTTTAATTTCTAAGTTTCAAACCGAAGGTATTTCGGTTTCAAAAATATGGAAACCGAACATTTCGGTTTCGTGTCTCATATCCTCTAAAACCGACCGAACCGGACCGCGAACACCCCTAGTTAATATGATTTATAATTATGAAATAAATGTAAAATTAATTGCTTACTTGTGTATAACTTAGTTGAGAGTTTCATTATGGAGTTATCAACATATCTTAATATATGCATGTGGTAGGGCTAGTTTGAGAATACTGTGGCGGTGCTAGAAAGCTGCACACGGTGGAAAAACTGCTGCGAATTCTTGATAAAATGTTGTTTGGTAAATATGACGTAAAAGCTGCTGTGAAATATTGATACAGTAATTTTGTGTTTGGTAAAATAACTGTGAAGTTGCTATGAGAGGGTAACATGACAAAAATATATGACGCGTGTCATTTTCGTAAAGATAACTATTGATATTTTAAAAAATTATAAGGTTAAAATCGGTTGTAGATAATTAATCAAAAGCACTTTCTGAAAAAGCATCTCCACCCTTGCTTCCTGAAAACTGCTGTGAGACAGCACAAACTGTCCGAAAAAACAGAAATTTTATTTTTACCAAACACATGAAAACTGTTTCTGCTGTCGCGAAGCAGCTGTCCTCGCAGCAGAAGCATTCCCAAACTCACCCGTAGTCCAATCAAACTTCTATATGAACAACCTCAAACATACCATTAAACTTCTCCTAATATTTTAGTCCCAAACTTTCATGTGAACAACGCTCGTTGAAAATACCATAAAAGAGTCAACCAATACGATTACACCCCTGAAATAAATGTTTGTGTAATTGCTTACTTACTTTTCTTGACTTTGGTGGGAGTTTATGGAGTTATCAGTAGTCAAACTTCAATGTAAAGAACCTAAGATCAGACCCATTGATTTTATAGGTGAGACGCACAACAATAATACTAACTCCCCAATTTATGATTTTCGTAAGTTTGTTTTGACTTTTAAGTTGTCACTTTGAAATTTTAATTATTTCTACCATGAATTTATTATTGGATGTTGATTGGACACGATCAATTATGGGGTTTGGAAATTGATAAAGCAAGGGCAGAGAGCATGGCAGAATGGGTGGAGATGCTTCAATCTCCTCTTCCAAATCTGACACCTGTCAGTCTAACCCTTTTCTCACAAAATTAATTTTTTCTCACAACATTTAATATTATTTTGAAAGAAAGAAATACAATTTAATATTATTTCTCACAACATTTAATATTATTTAATTTATTAGTTGATTTTATTTTATGTTATCTTTTCTTTTTGACCGAAATTTAATGAGTTCAGTTTCGCAAATTTGTTTGTTTTTGTCAGTTACAATTTTCGATAACTTTTTGCCTTCTCCACTCTCTCCCTTTTTGCTCTCTCAAGCTTCTTTTGCCCGACAGTTGATAAAGGATCCAAGCGAGAAATAAGCGTCGTCTCTCTACTGATCACGTTTAAGCTCTTGTCATCAATCCAGCACTCACCCAAATCTCGTTTCTCGATTCTTCTTCTGTTGCTATAAATCACCCCTCACTGTGTTGCAATTTGATCAGAGCAACAAGCACTGAAATGGGTGAGAAACAAGAGGGTGAGTGCTCAGCTTGAGAAGAAGAAGAAGAAGAAGAAGAAGAAGAAGACCCAGAGAGCAAAAAGGGAGAGATTAGGTAGTGACTCCATTAACCCTTATTGGGATCTTTGTTGAATTTTGTTGGGTAAGTCTCTGATTATGATAATTCTAGTTACATGAGGCTCATATGGGTTACCTCAGATCCAGGTAACTACTCTACTGTGATGTGGGTTAGTGAAGAAAGCCCTTCATCTTTAAGGGTTTTGCCTGTGATCTTTGGACCTTTTTGTTGCCTTTACTGGGTTCTTTCTCATGACCCTTCTTTTTCACTAAATTTCCCTTTCTTGTGTGTTCCCCAATTTCTCTTTTTATTGTGTGTTTGAATTTGGTGTATTTAAGTATGTTTTATGGTTGATTGTATCACTGTAGATGATGGGAAGTACTAGCTGAAGAAGGGTCCAGGGAAGTTGAATTCTGACTTGTACTTTTTTGGGTTATATATTGTCAACAGATGATGGAGATTGGGATCAATTCATTTTCACCAGATCTGGATGAGCTCCTGTTTTGAATAATCCTGTAAGTTCTTCCATTTGTTGAGATGGTTACAGTGCATGTGCTTTAGGGTATGGAAAATGGTCTTCTGAAACCTGTTATAATCCTAGATTGTACTTGAAGATTGGAGGTGATGAATTAGTTGAACAATGACAGGCTTTCCAGATAGTGATTTTGATGGAGGAAATGTCTCTGGCGGTGGCGGTGCCTTTTAGATTAGGTAATTTGTCCTGTCATATTTCTAGACTAAAAGTTGATGGCTGATACTGCAAGCTTGCTTTTTGACCCGTCTGAGGATGTTTGCAGTGGTGATGAACTAGGAAACTGTAGCGATCCTGATAGTGCAATTAGTATCATAGCAATGTCTGTCGACTCTGTTCCTGAAGCAAACAGCAACAGCAACAACAGTGAGGCTGCTGCGGCGTCGGATACTGTAGATGAGAAGGAAACCGTTGATGAGGCCAAAATGCAGGACAGCGAGGAAGATGATATGTTATCTTTGGAGGGGGACAATGTTCTCGACAGCTCTCTTTCAATCGTTAGTGACACAAGCGCCGATGACGTTGTAACACCAAATTCTGTTGAAGTTGTCGCCACAGAAATGAATCTTGGAGAATCCGTTACTAATATGGACCTACAGAGTGATCCCCTGCCAGTGGCAGTGACTAATGAGTCTAACTCAGCATCATCTGAAGATGTTGTCCAACTGCCTCTGGAAAGAAGTGTGAGTGCGATAGCTGGTCGGAGTGTTTTTGAGGTGGATTGTGTTCCTCTTTGGGGATTTAAATCCCTGTGTGGAAGGAGGCCAGAGATGGAAGATGCTTTTGTTGTTGTGCCTCAGTTCTTGAGAATTCCTATTCAATTGTTCATTGGTGACCGTACTGTAGATGGCAGTACAAGGCGTTTAAGTCATTTGACAACACATTTCTATGGAGTTTATGATGGCCATGGAGGTTCTCAGGTATACTCTTTAGTCTTTCTCTTTCTCAGGTTCACATTGATCTTGTAATTTAATTCCATTCTGGTTTCATTAAATTTGTGAATTATCTTATTTCAGGTTGCAAACTATTGCCGTCATCGTCTGCATGCTGTTTTAGCTGAAGAGTTAGAAGTTAATATGACTAGTTTGGGAAATGGGAATATAACGGGTGATTGCCAAGATCAATGGAGAAGTGCGCTCACTAACTGTTTTCTGAAGACTGATGCTGAAGTTGGAGGACAAGGTAGGCTTGAAGCCGTAGTTCCTGAAACCGTTGGTTCAACCGCCGTGGTTGCTGTCATCTGTTCATCGCACATTATAGTGGCAAATTGTGGTGACTCCAGAGCTGTCCTTTGTCGTGGGAAAGAGCCAATGCCTTTGTCTGTTGATCACAAAGTACGAAATGTTTGCACTCTACTGTCTTCTCATTATTATGAAATTTTTAATCAGTCATTTGTTTGTTCATCTTTGTGTGTTTAGCCGAATCGTGAAGATGAATATGCTAGAATTGAAGCGGCTGGAGGCAAGGTTATTCAGTGGAATGGACACCGGGTTTTTGGGGTTCTCGCTATGTCACGATCTATTGGTATGTATTTTTCTGTGCCATTTGATTGGTCCTTGTTATTTCGATGTGCTTAATTGCATGTGTTATGCAGTATCAGTTGAATTTCTTGTGGGGGACTTTAAACATTACCATTTGGGGTCTACTTTTGTTTCCTTTTGTTGTCACTATATGATTGATAAGCATAAAACGTGGAAAAATCGGGTATCATGGATAGTTTGAATTAGTTTCTACATGGATTTCCTGCTATTAGTCTACCATGTGGAATATATGCTGCATAGAGCTTTAAAGTCTTTAATGCTTTGTTTGAAAACCTAGATTTGGATTTTAAATCAAAGTATTTGTATTTCTGTAAATTGGAATACTTGAAGAATCGAAATATTCTGTTTGGAGGGAAACTTTTACACTTGAATTTGGAATGTCGAATTTAGAATCTTTTGATAGACTACCTGCTTAAAGAAAATGATTTGGATGAGGAATAGTTGAAAGCCTAGTGACGTAAAATACTCACTGCAAAACACGTGGAGGGGGCAAGATTCGCTTGCTGGCTTGTTGAAGCCGAGATACTGAATTTTGGTTTCAGATTTGAAAACCGAGAGACAGCGTCTAGGGCTTTGTCACTGAGTTGCCCCTTCCGCCATGTTTTGATGTCAAATGACAAATGGAAATGAATTTGGCCCTGGTTTTATGCCAAATCAAATCCAAGACCCTTAGTAAGTATCCAAACACTGGATTTGGCCCTGAATCCCCTCAAGTCCAATACCACCCCAAATCCACTGCCATCCAAACAGACTGTAAAACTACTAGACTTTTATAGTTTAGCAGCTTAGAGGTAGTTTATAGGTAGGTGGAATTTTGTGGAGGCAAGCTAGTAGATTAAATATTACATCAGGATCTCAGCATGTTTCTCCCTTCGAGGTGTAGTTTAAATTTGGAAGCCGGGTAGGAAAATTCCTGACAGTGGTTTACCTCTGCCTGAGAGTGGCAATCTATAATGCTCTTATACATATTTAGGGTTTAGAGTTTGTTGAAGCCGAGAAATTTGGTATCTCGGCTTCAACAAGATTTGCTCGCTGGCTTGTTGAAGCCGAGATACTGAATATTGGTTTCAGCTTTGAAAGCCGAGAGACAGTGTCTAGGGCTTTGTCACTGAGTCGCCCCTTCCACAGTGTTTTCATGTCAAATGACATGGGTTGAAATGGATATGAATTTGGCCTGGTTTAATGCCAAATCAAATCCAAGACCCTTGTTAAGTATCCAAACACTGGATTTGGCCCTGAATCCCCTCAATTCCAATACCACCTCAAATCCACGGCCATCCAAACAGACTGTAAAACTACTAGACTTTTAGAGTTTAGCAGCTTAGAGGTAGTTTATCGGTAGGTGGGATTTTTTGGAGGCAAGCTAGTAGATTAAAGATTACATCAGGCTTCTCAGTATGCTTCTCCCTTCGAGGTGTAGTTTTCATTAGGAAGCCGGGTAGGAAAAGTCCTGAGAGTGGTTTACCTCTGCCTGAGAGTGGCAATCTATAATGCTCTTATACATTTTTAGGGTTTAGGGTTTGTTGAAGCAGAGAAATTCGGTATCTCGGCTTCAACAAGCTGTTGAAGCCGAGATACTGAATCTTGGTTTCAGCTTTGAAAGCCGAGAAACAGTGTATTGGTCGCCCCTTCCGCGTGTTTTGATGTCAAATGACATGGGTTGAGATGGAAATGAAATCCCTCATGTTCAAGGGGCTGGTTTTATGCCAAATTAAATCCAAGACCCTTATTAAGTATCTAAACACTGGATTTGGCCCTGAATCCCCTCAAAGTCCAATACCACCCCAAATCCACTTCTATCCAAGCAGACTGTAAAAGTATTAGACTTTTAGAGTTTTCCCTAGACCATATAAGCGATTAGTAGCTTAGAGGTAGTTTATAGGTAGGTGGGAGTTTTTGGAGGCAAGCTAGTAGATTAAAGATTACATCAGGATCTCACCCCTTATTTTCCCACCCCACCCCTTATTTTATTTTACCCTATGCAACAGATACTAATTGATTGATCAATCTTGTATCAGTACCAATATTCAACACAGAATCTTGTATGAAATAAGAGAAGATCAATTTCCATTTGAAAGAAACGTTAACTCAACAAAATGGCTATCCGGATCTATATAAACAGAACACACATACCTTGTGACCTTGTCGCTGAGACATTTACCTTGTCTCTCCTTGATTCTTCATCTAAGTACATGTATGCCCAGACTTAAGTTTGCATATGATGAAATGATAGGACGGAAGTTGTATCGACACACACAATTGGATTTGTCTGTGGAGAAGAAGAGTGATTGATGAGTAGATGTGCATGATTATGTAGAAATGATGAAGTTTTCAAATGTAGGTGTGAAGTTATTTTGGTAGAGAGTTACGGGAGATGTCTTCATAGAACATTTGACATGTGCATTTTAAGATTCTATCATTGATTTGTTTCCATCTTTGTGTTGTGCCCACGTCAGAGGTGATGAAGCTATGAACCATTCCCAGTGATATATATACCTCTTAAATTATATATTACCTGAGATTTGATGTTTTTATAAATTTTACCAATTCTGGATTGAGAGGAATAAGGAAACAAATATGGTTTGGAAAATTAGTTCAGAATCGGTTTTATGGGGACTACATTTGCTCCATTCACATGAATGGTTTACCAAACCAATGCATCATATTAAATTCTTACAACCTGAGGGTCCAATTTAATCCTGGTCCAGATTCAAGGTATCTACTTATCATATCCAATGCCCCTACGATTTCTCAAAACCTTTTGGGATGAAAAACCAAGCTTCTATATAGAGAAATTATTTATTACCCAATTCAACATATAAAATCTGTACTAAATCTTCGCTATGGTTGGTTGCAGGTGATAGATACTTGAAACCATGGATCATCCCAGATCCAGAAGTCACATTTCTCCCGAGAGCGAAAGAAGATGAATGCCTCATTCTGGCTAGTGATGGTTTATGGGACGTGATGACGAACGAAGAAGCCTGTGACCTAGCTAGAAGGCGTATACTTCTCTGGCACAAGAGGAACAATAATGGTGGTGTTGCGTCAACCCCTTCTGCTTCTGCAAGGGGTGAAGGAATTGACCCGGCGGCTCAAGCAGCGGCAGAATGCCTCTCTAACCGTGCTCTTCAGAAAGGAAGCAAGGACAACATCACAGTCATAGTGGTGGACCTCAAAGCCCAGAGGAAGTTCAAAACCAAAACCTAATAAAAGCAACCTCATTGGTGGGTATGCTGTCAACTGAAGAAGATTTGACATAGTCTATTGACAATCTCGTAAGGTTTCGTTTCTGTCTTATGTTGGAAGTCCGGTTTTCTAGTTGTGTAAATCCGTAGTAGCTATTTCCAGTAAGTCCAGTAAGAATAGGTGGTCCGTCAAACTCTCTCTATCTCTCTCTCTTCTGTAGAGGGTCCTGCCTCCGAGTTTAAGTAAGTCTGTGAGGTACATTCAGGTCGTGATTGGTCTGACATTGGGTAACTCTCTTTTATGAATGTTTTGTTTTGTTTTTAATCATGTGATGGTAGCCATTAGATAAGTTTCTGAGTGTTTGATCTATGTGCGATGTTTGATACTTTGATTAAGGGTTTGTTGTATTAGTCTATGATGCGGGAACCCACAGCTTCTACCTTTCGGGTGGACATTGGGTAAACTCCCCTCTAGTGCATTAGCCTGCTAATTGCACCAGAAAGTTAAATCAGCCTGAAAAATTTTGGGCGGACAGATTTGCAGTTGAGGAGGTCAATAGGCAGCTATTAAGTTGTCCCACTGATTTGTTGGGTACTACGTGTGAGCGGATTGTCTCACATCGGGATGGTGGGTAGAATGTCTAAGGTTACTATAGTTAAGGATAGGAGTCCGGGTATTAGTTTCGGGATTTGCCCTCACTCGTACTTCTGGTTTATTTCGGGCACATATAACAACGGGTTCGAGTCCGGGTGGACTAAAACCCGGTCGGGTATGCAGCGCCCCACGGGGACCCGAACTCATGAGTGGGTAAAAAAACATCCTTTTTTATTAGGCTTCGTTTTGCTCTGTTTTCTCCCTACTCTTCTATTGTTCTATATTTATCTCTTTCACTCTAACTCCCTCTGTTCATTTTATTAGAACCCTTTGTTTATATTTTCGGATCCGGTAAGTCATATTTTTCTCTTTCCTCATCCCCTGCTCTCCCCAAACTCTCTCTTTCCCGCAATCGTTGCACCAATGATCTTCTCAATCTCTGTCCCAAACTCCACCCCCCCCCCCCCCCCTTCCCCTCTCAATTTTTTGTAGCAGATGTGGGTTTGTAACTGGTTGTTTCCCACAAAGCATCAAGTGTGCTGAGACACACAACTTCAGATATCTCTCCTCCAACCCTTTTATGTATCTCTCATGTCTCTTCTTTCTAACTCTCGCTTTATATGTTCCTTTCCAACATTAATCTTCTCACAGAAACAGAGTCGTCAGGTTGAGGGCCGGGTAGGGTCCCGAGTGAAATTGGGTATGTATTTTTCAGGCATGGGACGGGTTTCCGGTCGTCCATTTGGGTGGAGATGGGTTTCGGGTTTTGCGGGTTCCCGTAAGGGTCGGTCGGGTCAGTTAAAATCGCCCAAACCCGCGTGATTGCCATCCTTAACAATAGTATGATTTTGGCCATAACTCTTAAGGTTGACATTTTGGGTAAGTGGGTGTCCCATATTATACTATTCTTTCTCGCACTGCTTTATCTCCCTACAAGTAGTATTAGAGAAGGTTCAACGGGGGGAGTCAACGTGTTTCATGATGAACTTGAAGGCTACTAAATCTTGATCTGGAAGCCTAGGATGCAAGACTTGCTATGAAAGGATTTGATGGACTCAATTCTTGCCAAGGGGTTAAGCCAACTGAAATTAAAGATGATGTGTGGAACAAGATGAACACGGAGACGATTGGTCATATTCGTCAGTGGATTGAGAATTCAGCATTCCACCATGTTGCTCAAGAGACGAATGCCTACTAGATATGGATGAAGTTGGGGGGGGGGGGATGTACGAGAGTATGACTGTTAGGAACAAAGAGTTGCTGATGAGATTGCTCGTGAACTTGAAGTAAGGATGTTGTTAACAGGTTGATGAGCACATGTGTGAGTTTCAGAGTCTCATAAACCAATTGCTTACCATCAAGATCGATTGGGATGATGAGACACAAGCCTTGTTGCTGCTTAGCTCCCTACCAACATCGTGGGAGGCGTTAATCGTTCCATTGAACAAATCTTCCCCTGACAGAAAGTTATCCATGAGTATGGTCAAGGATGTGATGTTCAACGAGGAGGAAAGGAAGAAGGATATAGGCTCTAACAGAGCGAATGCTCTTGTCAGGGAGAATAAAAGACAAGAACAAGAATCGAGGGAGAAGCCAAACAAAGATTAACAAACAAGTGGTATCAGAGTTGATGGTTTGTGCGCTTTGCCGTGGTGAATCGAATGGTGAGACGTGCGATGTTCTCATAGATGAGTCTTCCATGAATGGTTTTGTGAAGAGATGGCAATAGCAAGACATCTGTGATATATCATTTCTCCTACATGCCATAGCTATTTGGTAACCATACTGATAGACATAATAGAAGAAGCAAACCATTGTGAACGAATGATCTAGGTCGTGCTGGTCTTGTGATTCCAGCTTCTCACTTGCTAGATATAATTCGTACTTCACGGGTTAACAAAATCCTTTAAGTAGAGAGTTATATAACGTGAAAATTTCTTATTTGCTCTAACACCGGATTCAGGCGTCAATAATCTACCCGGAGCAACGGCAGATCGGGTCTTTCCAATGTGTAAGAATGCTTAGACCGTGTTGTTGCCAATTCAAGTTGGGATTTGAAGTACCCTTAAAGTTCAGTGGAGGTTGTGTAGGATGTTGAATCCTGCCAGCTTCGACTACTCATCTCAATTTATGATGTCGGGTATAAGTATGTTGCTCACTGCTTCCTGTTTTTAGCAGAATGGTCGCGTTCGGCAGATTGTGCGGATATGATACATCATGTATGGAATAACTACCCTCCTATCTAATAATTTACTAGACTTTCCACCGGTACAAGAAAATTGCATAGGCGGGGAAATCAATTTTAAACAGAAACAAAAAGAAAGGAAAAACATCTACTTACTCAATTAATGCTTTTGGATGACGTTGTGCCTACTTCTGCTGTCCTGAATCAAATAAATAAATCGTTGTCAAACTTAATAAACTGTATTTATGAAGATGAGCTTAAATAGAAATAAGTTTCTCGAGTTAATTAGTTACGTGAAGGGGATTGTAAACTAGATGTTCTCACAAGAAATTAATTATGTCATAGACTATAATGGCAATATAGTCACTGATCCTTATGAAATTGATACTTGTTTCATGGATTATTTTTCGTCAATGTTTAAAAATGTTGATCATAGTTTTACATAGACAATTTCTGCAATTAATTCTTCTAGTACGCCTCAAAATGTATGTTAAGATGATAGCTCCTTTTTTCTAAAAGCAAAAATTTAGAGGCCATTTAAGCGACGAACCCCCTTAAATCCCAGGGTTTTGATGGGTTTCCTAACATATTTCATCAAAAATATTTGACCTCTATTGATAATGATGTCATTACTTAATGTCGTTCTTTTTAAATAATAGGGGTGACACTTCTAAGATAAATGGAATGCTGCTTGCTATTATTCCTAGGATAAAGGACCTTAAGCGTATTTTCGACTCCTGTCCCATTAGTTTATCTAATGTCTCTTATAATAAAAAGTGCTAGCAAATCGTATTCTATTCGGCGAAAACCTGATTAAACAAGGGAACGAATGTTCCGGTAGCTTGTTAATGTGCGGGAAAGAGTACAAACCAGTTAAATCACGTCTTTCTGCAATGTCTGATAGCAGCTCTTGTTAGGGAGAAATCCTTTGAGAATAGTTTCAGCAACACAATGAAAATTTCAGCAGTTGGCTACCACAAGTAACGGAAAAGTGCGACCTAAACCGGAACAAACTGATCTGCACAATTACATGGAAAATCTATTTTTTTATAGAAACAAAAACAGATTTGTTTTTTATAGAAACAAAAACGAAAATCTAGTTTTCGAAGAGCCAAATGAGAGACATGGAAATAATGAAGCCGCACACGTCTTTTGCAAGACGTGGCATTCAGCTGGACTATGAGGGCATTTATTAAGAAGATTCGCCCGTATGGGCCTTACAGCAGTTGGATCATGATGTTCTTGGGCTTAGCCCAAACATATTGATTTCTTAATCTAATGTGATCCGTTCTCACGGGAAAAAAATCTACCATCCTTGTTTTTTATTTTTTTTAGTTGCCATTGAGATGCTACATACAATTCAACATTAAAAATGATAACATGTTCTTTTTCAATGAAACTTGACATTGCAAAAACATACGACATTGATTGGTCTGCCAATTCAACTTTGCTTTAGCAAATAAATGAGGATTAAATTCGAATATGTGTTTGATCCTAAGATGTAGATTAAAAGTAGCTCAAGATTTTTAAATTTCTATCACTACCAAACATAACAAGTAATTTTTAGGGAGTCATAACAAGTATTTATATTCCTACTATGGTTGAAAAAATAAAAAGGGGTCTTTAAATCAATAAAAGATTGGATTTGGAACAAGTTACAGGAGTGAAAAGAGTATTTTTTTAAATCTCCTATTGATAAAGAAGTTATGGTTTACATTTGTTATCTGATCACTCCCTATATATATTATGTCGGTGTTTTTATTCCCTACAACTGTTTGTAAAATTTAATTGCAAAATTTTGGTGGAATGATGACTTGTAAAAAAGAAAATGGATTGGAAAAACTAAGATTTTCTATGTAAAACAAACGTATTGGGGGAATAGGATTCAGACGTTTATATGCCTTAACTTAGCACTTTAAGCAAACAATATATGGTGTATGTCATTAAATCCTGATTCTTTGCTAGCTAGAGTTTAAAAAGAAAATACAATAGAGTTAAGAACTTCTTTATCGATTGATTCTCTTCTTTCTTCTTCACATATTTGGAAAGGCATAATCAAGGCCATTGGTGTTTTCCAGACGGTAAGACATGGTGTTGGTAATAGTTATGAACTTATATTTATCACAATAGGTGAATTCCTATAGGGTTTGGAAGATAACCTTATTCTTACTCAATTTTTATGAAGAAGAAGAACCATATGCTATTTAATATATACCTCTTAGTACTAAAAAAAGATTCATTGTTTTGGGCACATATTACTAATGGGGGATTTTCTGTAAAACAGCTTATCATTATGCAGCAACAATTATTACAACAACAAATGTTTACACTAAAACTGCTAGTTCAAGTACAAAGACATACAACTTCTGACATTCTATTTGGAATAGTATAACTCTTGGTAAAATAGTTTGGAAATTATTGAATAAATATTTACCAACTCAGAATAATCTTCTAAAGAAAGGTTTGTGTATACCTTCAATGTAATGTTTATGTCTTCAACATGAAGAAAATGAGGATAATCTTTTCCTAAATTTCTCCAGGATCAGAAAGATTCTTGAACCCCCAATTATAGCTCTGCAAATTCAACACCAAAATATACCACTTCAGTGACAAATTAAGCATATTTGCATTGGCTTACCGAAATATAAAAGAAGCTTGTGCTATGGAACATTTGGTTTTTAAGAAACCATAATTTTTTTAAATCTAAAGAAAAAAGTGTTATTGATATAGCTATTGATTCTAAACAGCTGACGAGAAGTATAATTTTACTTCTCTTTCTCCTAGATCTCAACATGCAGGCCCACGACCTACACATGAGAGGAGTCGTTAATGCTCTCCACCGCCGGGATTGTTGAATTGAACATCGGCGCATCCATTTTCATCACCCTTAAGCGGAGCAGTTGTGGCGTGGTGGTCTGAAACTCCGAAGTGCAGCTCTTCTGCGACATGGATTTTCTGATTCCGTTTCACCCAGATTCGGTTGTTGCATAGTGCTGATGTCTATGTCTTCAACAGGAAGAAAATGAGGATAATCTTTTCCTAAACTTCTCAAGGACCAAAAAGATTCTTGAACCCCCAATTATAGATCTGCAAATTCAACACCAAAATATACCATTTCAATTACAAATTAAGCAGATTTGCATTGACTTACTGAAACAGAAGCTTGTGCTATGGAAGATTTGGTGTTTAAGAAATCAAATTTATTTTTGATTATAAAGAAAAAAAGTGTTCTTGATATATCAATTGATTCAAAACAGCTAATGAGGAGTATAATTTTACTTCTATTTCTCCTAGATCTCAACATGCAGGCTCACCACCTACACCATAGAGGAGTCGTTACTGTCCTCCACCGTCGGGATTGTTAAAGTGAACATCGACACCTCAATTTTCATCACCCATAAACGGAGCAGTTGTAGCGTAGTGGTCTGAAACTCCAAAGTGCAACTCTTCTATGACATGGCTTTTCTGATTCCGTTTCACCCAGATCTGGTTGTTGCATAGTGATGATGTTTATGTCTTCAACAGGAAGAAAATGAGGACCATCTTTTTTTAAACTTCTCGAGGACCAGAATGAATCTTGAACCCCCAAGTATAGATCTGCAAATTCAACACCAAATATACACTTTCGGTGACAAATTAAGGATATTTGCATTGACTTACCGAAATATAAAACAAGTTTGTGCTATGGAACATTTGGTGTTTAGAAACCAGAAAATTTTTTAAGTCTAAAGAAAAAAGTGTTCTTGATATAGCAATTGATTCAAAACAGCTGATGAGGAGTATAATTTTACTTCTCTTTCTCCTAGATCTCAACATGCAGTCCCACCACCTACACCAGAGAGGAGTCGTTACTGTCCTCCACCGCCGAGATTGTTGAAAGGCGCCTCAATTTTCATCACCCATAAGCGGAGCAGTTGTGGCGTGGTGGTCTGAAACTCCGACGTGCATCTCTTCTGCGACATGGTTTTTCTGATTCCGTTTCACCCAGATCTGGATGTTGCATAGTGTTGATGTTTATTTCTTCAACAGGATCATCTTTTCCTAAACTTCTCCAGGACCAACAAGATTCTTGAACCCCCAATTAATAGATCTGCAAATTCAAATTCAAATCCAAAATATACTTTCAGACAAATTGAGCAGATTTGCATTGAGTTACCGAAACATAAAAGAAACTTGTGCTATGGATAATTTGATGTTTAAGAAACCATCAATGTTTTAAATCTAAAGAAAAAAGTGTTACTGATATAAAAATTGATTCAAAACAGTTGATGAGGAGTATAATTTTACTTCTCTATCTCCTAGATCTCAACATGCAGGCCCACCGCCTACACTGGAGAGGAGTCGTTACTGTCCTCCACCGCCAGGATTGTTTAAGTGAACATCGGCGCCTCGAATTTCATCACCCATAAGCGGAGCAGCGGTGGCATGGTGGTCTGAAACTCAGAAGGGCAGTTCTTCTGCGACATGGATTTTTCGATCCTATTTCACACAGATCTGGTTGTTGCAGAGTGCTATGTTCTGCGTTTTTCTTCCCAGAAATTGTTCGAAACAGGTTACAGAAATTTGCTGGTAGAGATTGACCGTCTCTCTCTCGTGAAGAAGTTAGAGAAAAGGAAAGAGAGGGGAGGTTGCGGCTGTGAAGTGGAAAATTGTTCACTGACTATGGACATAATGTAGATAAGGGGTCTCTAGGTTTAGGGTTGTATTTTTCTGCAGAGACCATAACACCCTTGCCCATAATTTTGCTGATATGGGTTTGGGCTTGGATATGTGTATGTTTGGGTTGTTATTTGCACACCCAACTTGTACCAACATTAGGAATCTGCTATAGCTAGTTAAACAAAGAATCTATTTTAATTTGAAAAAAAAATAACCTGCTCAAATTCATATGGCACAGAAAAATGGAAGAGAGTGAATGATAGATAATTGTATGATTAAAGGACCACATTTGTAATACCCCGTATTTAATTAAGGGGTTATTTGGTCATTTCGGAAAAATATTTGAAAATTTTGAGAAATTTATATTTCAAACTTATTAATTACTTTTCTTTATTTTAAAATATAATGATGTCATCTATGAAACTGAGATGTCAAAGTGTTTTGAAACTTAGATGATACTATATGAAACTCATTTTGTATATCTAGGACAAACTCGTAGTTTTCTAAAAGTGATTTATACCAAGTGTTTTATTTAAAATGATTTGGAGATTTTATAATTTATGAAATTTATCTTTGCTAGTGTTACCTATTAATTGGAAATTATATTTTCACCCCTCAACTTTTAGTTTTTCACAAAGAAACCTCTCATTTATCAAATTTTATATTTTCTACCACAACTAGCATTTCATCTCTTGTTCATATGAATCTAACTCTTCCACCCTATATCTTCGGTCAACTCTAATAAAATATTATTGCCTATATCTATCACTTTCATCTCCATCAACCCATCACTAATACTCTCTTTCATCACTCATCACCCACACTCTATCTCTTTCATTTCTTTACATTTCATCTTCCTCAAGAACACTCAAATACTCTCTCATCTCTCTCCAAAGACTCCATTCCCGGTTTTAGAGGTACACATCACAAAAACACCACCAAAAATTCATTTTTCACCTTCAAATTCATGAAAAACTCAAGTCCAATGTCATACTATGCATGGGGGAGCTATTTTCTTCATCTTCTTCATGTTTTTAAGCTCCTTAAGGTCTTGTAAGAATCTCTTTTATCTTTTCATTTCTGCATTTAGATGTAACTATCATCATCATCACATTCCTCTTACATCAAAATTCCCTCCATTGAAGGGGTTTTCAAGCTCTCATGGACTTCAAACTTCTCCAAGCACCATCATTTTCCCAAATGTCTCTCTTAAGGATCATTTTTAAGCTTTAATTCCTCTTTAAATTTGTGCATTTTGATGTTACTTTCATCATCATGATAGAAAACTTCTTGATCTTTGCTTGCATGTGTGTCTAGAACATTAATTGGAGACTTTAAACTTGTTTTCTTTCAAATTCTTCACATAATTCCCCAAATCTCTTGTTTGATCTCTTCTTGTATGTCTAATTTGTTTTATTTGAGTATAAAAACATATTTTTCAAGTTTCATGTATGTTGGAAGTAGATTGATCATGTTTTGGGTGTTCTTGGTGAAAATTGTATTTCTTTACAATCTGACCAGTTTGTAAAAAACGTAGTATATCTTCATCTTATGTCTCTGTAAAAAATTTAAATCTTACATTTTATGAAATTAGACTCAGAGTGGGTCATTTTGAGAAAAAAATCAACTCCATATCCATTTTGGTTAGGGAGATATGCTCATTTTAAGTTGCATGTTTTCTGAAACTCTGTTTCTGGACCATTCTTGGAATTTTGGTTACAAACCCCATTTTCAGAACTTTTTTTCATCTTTCTTGTGTTGTAACTAGACACATAGGTGATTCATTCTGGAGAATATGAGAATTTTTCCTATTCTCCAAGTAGTAGTAATTGTTCTTCAAAGTTGAAACTTTCTGCCAAACTTGTCTCTGCATAGCAGTATTTGTTATTTTTGTAACTTGAGTTTTATAATGGCTATGCATGATTTTATTGATGTTTATGAAAGTAGACACATGTAGGTTCATCATACATTTATTACATAATTTTAAAATATGCTTTAATATGGAAAATATGCCTCCAAAGTCAGAGCTACATTTCTGTCCAGAATTGTAGTTTCACCGTTTTTAGAAAACTTGAACTTTTGAAATTCTAAGTATTTTGTTGGATTTGTTTTTGATAAGTTAACATCATTATATGTGAATTTATGACATATAGGACTATGTGGCATGTAGGGTTGCATTTTTATTACCGATGTGTGATTGGTTGTAACGAGTACGTTATACGTGTGATTGTAGACATCGACCTCGTGGGAGAGAGCGGTTGTCGTCAGAGTGCCAGACTTAGTTTCTTGAGTTTGATTGTGCTTCATCTCAGTGGTAAGTACATATGTACGACCTTTTCATATCAAATGTACGCATGTGTGTGATGCTTCAAATGAATGCTTGTTATATGAAAAAGTATGAGAATGCATGTTTTCCACTCGAATGTTGTTAAACTATTTTATTCATCTCCTTTGAGAACTCTCGGAAATTGATTGTGAAATGCTGATATTTTGATTCTGGTAATGTGAAAGAGAAGAAATAAAATACCTCTAATAGACGTAGGACGATGTGCAGAGTACTGTTATTAATGGGAGGCGCCAAGCGATCCTCCATTTTCTTATGGCTAAGACCATTGAAGCAATGCTTCTTATTATTTGATATAACTTTAATGTTCACAAATACGCCCCCGATGAGCCAAAATGTATTAAGATATTGAGGCCAAGGGGTTTATAGAGCTATAGAGTGCTACTTATACTTGTAAGGGTCACTACGGTATAGGGGTGTCGACACTTAAGGCCTTTTAGCTAATGTTATGAGCGGGGTTGACGAATGGGCTCCCTTAACGCTCGAGTGAAATAGGGTTTGATAGACCCTAGAAGGAACCCTTAGTGATTATTCCGTGATCCCTCTGTTTACATCGATCCTGCTGGTGGCTTGAGACATGCCTCAGCTATAACGGTTAATTGAAATTGAAAAAAAAAAGTCGTCTACTCTATCGATGTTGTTTGTGGAACTTGATATGCCTTAATAAAATTAAATGAGTTTAAAAGCATTGGGTACTCGTGATTTAATATCATTATCAGTTCAAATGAGCTTGTTTAATGTTGATTTATTACTTGTTTAAGAATATGTAGAATACTCATGGTTTACTGATATTTTAAAGATGAGAAGTACTTGATATGCGTCTACTTATACTTGTTCAGAAGTTCCCACATGTTTACTTATTAATGTTTCAAAACCCCTTGACCTATTTCGACTCATGCTTTCGTGCCACTCGTTGCTTTACATGTCGTAGTGTGTATTTACTCAGTTTTTACTGATTATTTTCTTCAAAACTGCGTCGACTTTTGTCATTTTAAAACCGCAGGTCATCACTTAAGGTAGGGGATGGGAACACGTATTAAGTCGAGAGAGTTATCTTAAGTTAGATCACATAGCTCATTTCAAATATATTGATCTTGTAAACTTATATTCTCAATGATGGTTGTATTCATTAGCTAAATTCTAATCTCTGTAAATATATTTCTACTTTTGGCTATCGACTGTCTCTTTAATCCTGAACCGAGATCCCTGATCGTTTCAACATTAATTTTTTTTTGAAACGGTTGTATGTAAAAATAAATCCATCAAAGTTCAATAAAGAATATCAAGGCAAAGACACACATCTACATTTTATCAATTGGAATATTATATAGACATGCCATACATGCGCATGCCACATGTAGACCTAAATTATGAGTACTATGATGTTTTTGCCAATGTGACCAATAGATTATAGATTTGACCGCATTGTGCTTGTTTGGAAAGGAAGGTTTTGTGGTTTAAAAATTAACCAGTGTTGTGTTCGAATATGAGGGTTTTCAGGTCCACTCTTTATTTTTTTAATGATTCTTTTTAGCTGGGCACCAGTTTTACTTTTTATTTTTTTCTTTCTCTTGGTGTTTTTTGTGAGAGGAGAAAGAATTCACCTGGTAGTTGAGTTTGGTTAGTTTTGGGTTGGGGTTATCCAAACCCACCCTCACAAACAAGGCTTTGTGTGGTTTCTCAATAATACTTCAACGAAATTACACATGACTGATGGTTGTGGAAGCAATGTACGTACTAGTGATCTCACGGGTCATATCATTCCAGATGACCTCATAAACTTCATATAATCAAGAACTTTCAACTTTAACTACTTTGCAGTTTAGATGAATTGATACTCTAATACATGTAGTAGGAAAATTGACACATGGATCCAACAACTTATAAAACCTTCGTAGAAAAGGACCCCAAAATGCGTTCTCACTCTCTAGAAAAAGTCTCTCTCTCTCTCTCTCTCTCTCTCCCTCTCTCTCTCTCTCTCTCTCTCTCTCTCTCTCTCTCTCTCTCGAGGTTTGAATTTTGAAATTTTGTTTTCGACGATGAATAGTGATGTCACGGGCGGAGTTGATTCTCTAAATCCGGCACCAGCGACGGTTTAAATCGGGATTAGAAGAGAAACTGAGGTGTAGCCAGTTGAATTATAAGCGTAAGATTCGCTGAAAATGGTTCTGAAGAAGATGCGGGACTAAGGAGTTTTTTTTAAAAAATTTTGCCCGACCTTCGAATGGTTTGTATGGTGATGATGCTTCTATGCAAGCTACGACGGAAGGTGATGAGGCTAGTTCGGATTTTGTGCAGGAAAAAATGAAGATGGTCGAATTAGCATCGGAATTGAGGGTTTGGTTCTGAAGAAATTTCACTGACCATGGAGCATGGCTCTAGTTGTACGGATCCTAGGTAAGGCACTGGAATTTAATTATTTTCACGGCCGCCTAATGGCTCAGTGGAAGCTTTTCAGGAGTTTTGAACTAACGGATATGGAAAATGAATATTTCTTTGTGATATTTTACTGCCTAAAGATTACGAGCGTGTTATTCTGTTGGAATAGATGCCCCAGAGGCAATCTAGTTTAGTATGAATTATTTGTGGCTAGAAATTCATTTATTATTTATTGGATATTTAATATAATGAAGTCCTTAGATTTACAATTGTGTTGTTTATATTAAATATCCCTAGTCAAGTATAATGATTAAATGGGACAATCATCTATAGACTAGTATGGAGTTGGATTGATATGGAGATATCACGATCCAACACATAGGTGTGCATTAGGGAATGTTGCACTGGATTGACCCATCTCCGAGAAGGCTACATACACGTTATATTGAGTCACAAGCGCTTCTCGCGGTACAATGGTATTGTCATCCTTAGACTTGAAGTCACTAGATATTCTAGTTGTGGATTATTGTGATCTTGGTAGCGTTAAACGCTACCCCGTAACTGGGTAGTTATAAAGGCGTGTACTGGATACAATAAGAAGCAAGCTTAGAGATCGTAGTGGACATAGAGAGAATTTGTCCCTCCCACATAACGGGAGCAAATATCCTAGGCCACTCGAGGGATAGTGCTTATAGAATGTCTGGCCAGACTCAAATAAATCAATATGGGATATTGATGTTATTTGCACGAATAAGGCTATTCCCATGGATCGAGAAACTATGGATTGGATATAAGAGTGTGACTTGTATGTCTCGTGTCCAATCCGGATATAGAGACAAAGGGATGAGACAATTACTTGTACAAAGGTTGTCAAGATGACTATTCTATTAGTTGGCTAGAATGGATGTTTTGCTAGAGACCGCTCCATATTAGCAAATAGTTGCTACCAACTAGATAGAACCTATGGGGTCACACGCTATATAGAGTTGAACTAGATTTGGGAATTAATTAATTGGATTAATTAATTAGAAGGATCACTTTGCAAACCCTTTCAAACTTAGTAGGGACTAATTTGCAAGGAAGGGACTAAATTGAATTCTAGTAGGACTAGAATAAGTCCTTTAGGTAGTTAACAAGGAGTTGTTGGACTATATAAAGGGCATTCCTTCCCACATAACTAATGCTCATTAGAGAACATAACAAAGAGTGGGAGAGAACAAAAGGAGAGAGAGCAAGCAACAAGGGAGCCGACCGCCCCCTTGCCGCCGCCCCGTCCCCGTCGGCCAAAGGAGGCCGAGACCCTCCTTTTGGGTCTCGTTTTGCGTGATTCTTCTTCCTCTTCCTCTTCCGGGCTAGCACCAAGGACTTGGGAGATTCTAGGATCAACTCTAGGCGTGGATCAACCATAGAGAACGTGACACAATTCGCGTTTGAAGTCATCAAAGGAGAACCCTAAGGTGTGTTTATGATTTCTAACCCTTACCATCATCGTGTCTCTTGACTTGTGATCCTTGGAGGGTTTTGCATGGTTTTATGTTTGTTTATGCTTCCGTTGCGCATCCATGAATCAAAACCCTACATATTCTTCGGGACCATGGATGGTTTTAGGCCAATATTTGACGGTTCAAAAATGGGTTCCTCATTTTGATCCCTATGTAGAAGGCCTGAGAGCGACTATGGTGTGGATTAGTTTGAAGGGTATGTTAGTGAAATACTTTGATGAAGAGACATTGATGAGTGTTTGGATGGCGTTTGGACGTTCATTGAAGGTGGATTTGGCAAAGATATTTGCAGGAAGAGGTATGTATGCTAGAGTCAGTGTTGAAATTAACATAGCGGAGAGCTTATTCCCTGTGTTCTAGGTAAATAGCAAGGAGTTTCTGGTGTACTATGAGGAATTATCTCATACCTGTTCCAGTGTGGAATGTTTGGTCATAATAAGGAGCATTTTCCTCAATTAAATCCGGCTAAGGAAACCTCTTATACGAATCTGGGCGAAGGGGTGGATTTTGGAAAATACGGGGAATGCTGACAAAGATACTAGAATTTGAGGATTGGATGATAGCAGAACCTGGCTGAAAAAAATGTGGTAGTCGGTCCATCTCGAAGAAGAAGGAGCGAGTTAACTGAGTGGGTGAACAATGAGTTGTTAACCCGCTGGGTGAGCCAGATGGTGCTGGTCAAGTATTAGATGAGATATGGACCGTTGATTCTCGCTTTGCTCTGTTATCTACAATAGATGAGGGTGTTACAATAACACTGGATCCGGGCCACCTCAGATGGGGGTGGTGTAACAGACTCTACTAGATCAAAGTTAGCTTGGCAAAATGACGCAGGGAGGACCATTGATAGGAGGAACTAGAAAACGCAAGATGATTCATATTAATGCAATGCCAAGTCACATGAATTCCCCATCTTCGAAGGGTTTTATTGGGAACCCTAATTTAGGCCAACCTCCTGGGGTTATTCATCAAAATTGACAAGGGCTTGATTGGAGTTTTTAATTGGGGACGACAAGTGATAATGGGATAATATCTCCCACAACTAGGTCTCTTAACAAAATGGCTCAGCCACAACGAGATGGTGATTCCTATAAGCAATGGATAGCAACGTCCGGTCATCGCAGTAACGGGTCTAGGGGTGGATCTGGTGGAAATTTCTCACCAAAAATTCTACAACCACCCCCATAGATCTAAATTGGTCTTTGGAGGTGAGACTTAATCTTTCCTTTCGGGAGTGAATGTTGGTTCGAACGATTTTGGTCGGCGTTGAGGCTGGAGGTTTTACTAAGTCGGATGGTCATAAAAATCATTTTAACTGAACTAATGTGTATTCCTACGTGGAATTGTCATGGTATAGGCAATGATGGTACAATCCGCTCTGTTTTAGAGATTTGTAGAATGTTGTCACCTGAAGTAATGGTAATTGTTGAACCAAGAGTTGGGGGCTCTGTAGCTGAGAAGATCTGTAGAAAGTCTAGCTTGGATCAACAAAGTATTTTTGAGGCTCAAGGGTTTTCTGTAGGTATCAAGTTATTATGGAACAGTGCAGTGGTGAATGTGGAGGTTGTATCTACAACTAAACAAGTCATTCATTGCATTATTAGGAGATCTAATCAAGATTTCTGATTGCTTTCAGCAATCTATGCTAGTCCCATTCCTTATTCTAGAGATGAATTATGGAAGTATAAGTCCGATTTAGCCAAGTGTCATGAGCTCCCTTGGCTTGTAGCTGGTGATTTCAACCAGGTAGCTGCTTCTTCCGAGAAAAGAGGGGGTAATCTTCTTAACTCTCAGAGATGCGAAGAACCTGTAAAGTGTTTCAGTTCTTGTAAATTGGTGGATGTGGGTTTTGAAGGACCTCTTTTCGCATGGTCAAAATCTCAAAGAGTTGGTAATAGAATTAAAGAGAGGCTTAATAGAGCTCTGTGCAACCATCATTGGAGGCTTATTTTCCCTGAGGCTTTTGCGAAGCATATGGTGATAGTCGATTCTGATCATCACCCTCTTTTAATTGATCCAGGGGGTCATCAGGTACCTTCACCAAGCCTTAAGCCTTTTAGAATGGAACTTGTCTAGTTCAGTGATGAAGGTTTCAATTCTTTTGTTAAGAATGAATGGAGGGAAGACTTAAAGATTGAAGATGCAATTAAAGACATTACTGAAAGGGTGGAATAAGGACATCTTTCGAAGCATATTCAATTGGAAAAAGCATATTGTGGCAAGGATGATGGGCATTTAGAAGTGTTTAGCTATGAAAGATAGTGAGTTTCTCAGTTTTCTGGAGGTTGATTTATATGACCAACTTAATAAAATTCTAGCTGAAGAAGAACGGTTATATTTCTAGAAATCTGGGGCGGATAAAACTCCTTTGGGAGACAAAAATTCTAGGTTCCTCCATCTTACTACTGTGACAAGGAGACGAAGGAATAAGATCACAACATTAAGGGTTAGTGGAGGTGAGTGGTGTGATGATGCAACCACCCTTAAAGTGGAAGGGTCAGGCATTTTCAGTCTGTCTATGTTGATCCATATCCTAATAGTTGTGATCTCGCTGGAGGGGTGGAACTATTTATCAAGATTAATACGTTGTGCTAGCTAAGGATATCACTTATGAGGAAATTAAGAGTACTTTATTCTCTATGGGGAGCTTTGAGATTCCTGGTGTCGGTAGGGTGATTCTTTATGTTTATCAGCATCAATGGAGCACTGTTGGGTATGTTATGGTTAATATGGTTAGAGAAGTTGTTAGTAATGGTAAGCTGCCAATTGACATCAATGACACTTTGCTGGGTATGATACCTAAAGTGGAGAAACCTGATTCTTTCAGCCAATTCAGGCCCGTCGATTTATGTAATGTTCGCCATGATATATCTAATACATGCATAATATCATGAGCATCGCAGCTCTTACGCTCAAAACTAAACTCTTAACTCAAAGGCTGAGACCTATTTTTTAGAGAATTATCCACCCAACTCAGTTCAGCTTCCTCCGTAGGAGATATACATGTGAAAATATCTTACTTGCACAAGAATTTTTACACACCCTTAATCACGTGAAGAGTAGGAAAGAGGGCATTTCTGTTAAAATTGATTTAGCCGAAGCATATGACAAAGTCACATGGAGTGTGCTTCAAGCCATTATGTGCCAAATGGGTTTACTAGCAAAATGGGCTTCCCTTATTATGGATTCAGTAACTACTACATCTTTAGTGTGATGTGAAATGGTGTGAAACAAGAAAACTTCAAGCCTGAGAGGGGATTGATACCGGGAGATCCAATTCCTCCCCACCTCTTTCTTTTGACTATGTAGCTTTTGGCTAAAACATTGAAGATGTGTTGTCTCGGGGTAGATGGAAGGGGTTCTGTTGTGTTAGGGGTGGGCCAGCAGTGAGCCGTCTATTCTTTGCTGACGATTTGTTGCTATTTGGCGAGACTACTTCAAGTCAAGTTTGGACAACTCAGGACTGCTGAGTCAAGCTACTCATCAAATCTTAACATGTACTTATTATCTGTTTCTCAAGGAATTAACTGAGGAAAGTACAGATAATTGAGTTCTATCTTGGAATAAATTTAACTGAGAATTTGGGTAATCACTTGGGTATGCCTCTAATTCACAAGAAATTTAATGAAGTAATTTTCAATTTCTGGTGGATAAAGTGAGGCTTGACCTCTTAGGGTGGAAACCCATTCAACTATCCCTTGTAGGAGGGGCGGGGGCAGTTTAGAGAAGGCTAAATTACCACTTATTGGTTGGTAAACAATAAGAAATCCAAAAGATGAGGGGGGGATATGAGTTTTAGGAACTTAGCATATTTCAATTTAGCTATGTTGGGGAAGACTAGCTGGAGGTTGAAAAGAGTAACTCTCTATGTGCCCAAACCTTCACTCAGAAGTATGGTTCTATGGATTTGAAGGCTCGTCACTCCAGGGTTTGGAGACATACACTGCATTTAATGTTGTCTACTCACATGTGGGTAAGGCTGTTAATAATAGTCAAGTTACTCTTTTTTGGCTAGAATCCTAGCTTGATAAGTTTAATTGATTTATTTTTGCTATAAAAGAGATCAATGAAGAGATGTTGATGCTAACTGTACCTCATTCTTGGTGTAGAGAGGTTGGTTGGAACTTTGATGATCTCAAAGAGTTTCCACCAGATCAATTTATGAATTTAATGAAGAACATTGTTGTTCATGACGAGAATCATGCCTCTGATGAAGTTATATGGTTGGCTTCTAGATCAAGTAAATACATTGTGGCTACGGCCTATCTGGAAGTCTACTGTAGAAAGACCAAAGTTAAATGCTTGGAAGGAGATCTGAAGGATTAGAGGGCTTCAAAGGTGGAACTTGTTTATCTGGCTGCTAAGACATGACAAGTTATGCACACAATATCTCAAAGCTGACAGAGGAATTATTCATTTAGCTAAATGCTTTGATAACACATTTGTGAAACTTCCCTCCATGCTTTAAGGGATTGTTTCTAGGCTGATCAAATTTGGAGAAAGTTGGTGAAGCCTGAATATTGGAGTACATTCAGTAAATGTTGGGTTGCTAGTTGGTGTAGTTTGTAGAGGTCATGAAGGTGGATGGTTAAGGGGTGCGCATTTAGATGTCCTTGAAGGCTTATAGATGTTAAAATCATATGGTGGTAAGAAATCTATCATTGAATCATATTGGGTGATGTTGTGAATTTGATAGGGAAGAGTGTTGTTGTAAATGCTTTTTGGACGTTGACTGAAGCTATTACAAGACTGCTAGAGGAAACTGAAAGTGTTGTGGTCAAGATTTGGAGAGATTTCGATTTGGTGGCTGATTGCCTAGCTAAACACTATGATGCTTCTAAGGAAACAAATTTATTTTAAAAGTCACCCTAGTTTGTTGTACTCAGTGATAACTAGGGTTCTGGTTGCGTTATAATGATTTTGTAATGAACTATGCTCTTCTTGTTTACAAAGAAAAAAATGACACATGACTCCACGTACTATCAAAATGATCTGACATCGCGCTCCAAAATATTGATATTTTATGTCGAAGTTATGGAGCCGATGTTAGCAATTTCTATACTGTGTGGCGTTAAGTGTCAATTTTTATACTGCTTGTATCGCAGTACAGTCTTGTTAAACAACAAAGTAGTAAATTGTTGAAACCGCAATTGTATAATCACTTAAAACATTTCCTTGTGCCTATAATTGACAGACTAAATCGAACCACATAGTGCATCGAATAGATCGCGAGAGACTAATCCTGGTTGAAATGTAATACTAATGTGGGACTTTTGCCTATGGCTGGCTATTGGTCGGGTGATCTGCCTCAGCCCAGGATTTTATAGGCCTGAGTTCAATAAATTTCAACCTGCCTTGTGCTTCGGCTTGAAATTTGAGTTTGACCACCACATGGCTCGGGTCGGGTCGAGCTTGGATTATATAATTCTTGCCCAAGTCCGCCCCGGCCCAGCCCGAACACGCTATTACGTTTGTTATTTATACTTATATACATACACACAAGAGTACGAAAAAAGTATGGTTGCAGATGTCAATTCTCTGACACTATGTTTGGATTACAAGATTTGATGAGAAAAGAAAAGAATTGGTGAGAAAATGAGTTATCATCCGTGTTTGGATAAGTTTTTAGGTAAGAATTTGTGAGAATTCGTGAGAAATCATGAGAAAAGAAATCTCACATAATCCAAATTCTCTATCTCACCAAAAGTGATGAGATTTGGTGAGAAAAAAAACAATAAGAGAGCCAATATTTTGGCAGTGACCAAATTATCCATCAAAAAATAAAACATTACCTTATCTTAATGTTAGTAAAGGTTATTTTGGTAAAAACTTTTAAAATATTTTCTCTTCATTTCCATTAATATGCTAAACCAAACATGAGAGACTAGAAATGTAATCTTTTCTAATCATTTCTCATTGAAATAATCCAAACAAGCATGTGAGAAAACTTAATCGTTTCTCGTCATTTTTTTTCTCACGTAAATTAAGTTTTTTTTATCATTTCTTTTCTCACTTGATTCTCAAACATAGTGTGAATGTTGTGATCAATTTAAAGATATTTGTACAAAAAGTATTATCAAATGTTTTATAATTATTAATTTTACTATATTAGTGAAATAAAATATATGTTTTGTCCCATGGGTTAGGTTATGCTGCGTTTAGAACCTTTCAAAATTTTATGGGCTTGGGCTTGAGTGTTTGCCAGAATGGTGGGTTGGGCTTGGTAATCATTTTCAAATCTCCGGCCCAGTTTGGTGCAACCCAAGCCAGGCCCATGGCAAACTTTCCTCTCTGCAAAAACCATTTCCAGAGCCACAACTTTCTATGTGCAAAACTGAAATACTACTAGTACTACTATCATTTGGAAGTCAAGCAGTATTCAAGACGACGCTTATAAAAATGATAAAATTTTCACTCCGATGAATAAAAATATTCGCTTTTCGGTCCTAATCTCTGTGCCCCTGATTAGGTGACCGATCACTTATTGATTCCAGATATCACTCTTTTGGGCCAAGTCTTTCAAGACCTCGATTAGTTGCTGCTTCTCATTCTGGATGTTCTGAACCCAATTTGCGTTGATGTTAATCCGCTCAATGCTCTGCTTCAACATCCTCACAATCGAAGGGCTTGTGCGGCTTGCAAAGAACTCCTGCACTTCGCTTGCTTTCTCATAAGAAGCAAACTAGCAATGAAAATAGATACAAAAATACGAGTCAGAAACAAAACATCCAAATGACACAAGGTGCCGAAGTCATCATCAGAGAGAGGTTGAGAGAGAGTACCGTTGACACTATAGAGCCGATAGCATATCGCATTAGAAACCCAGAGCCCCATCTCTTGGATATCTCCTCCCAGTTATTCTGTAACCAAATAGTGAATAAAGGGATGGTTGATGTGAGCAAGAGTTCAAGGAAGGAGTTGAAGTCAGTTGTCTGTGTGTGAGCAAAAATGATCTAAAGCATTTTAGATATGCAGAACAAGGCACAATTTATATTGAGATGCAGCAACTTTGGTGCGACACGATTGAGTGAATCTTGAATAATGACCAGAAGTTATAGTGAGGGATTATACATGGTTACTCTTAAGAAAATAAAAAATCTGGAAAAATTATGACAATGTTAGGAGGGAGATAGACGAAATAGAGAACCATGTTAGCTATAGCTTGCTGTTGGGGAATCATCTATATACTAAAACACAAGGCACATTTACTGTTCATTATGTAAGAGTGACAAAACTCTATGCATCAGATCTTACTAAGATCAATGGTTGGTGTTTTATTTGGTGGTCAGTAGCAGTCGGGGACCAGGGGGTCATGTACTAGTGCTAAATACATAAGCTGCAGCAAGCCAGCACTCCAAAAGAAGGCAGAGGAAATAGAAAAGCACAAGGAGACGATAGAGAAGATTAGACAAAATCGTAAACTCAACTTCCCCTACTTATCCAACTCTGATCTTCTTTCATGAAAAATGCATTTCTAGAAACTGGCCCACCCAACTCATCATTCGGACGAAAAAGGCTAGGTTCTCATTTGTAAGGAGGTGTAACTCTAATTGCAAGTTTTGATTCTGAACTTGAAAACGGAGTTGGGGCAGTGAGGAATGGGATACTCATGCAAGATAATGGGATTTGAGTAGCTTTCGGTATATTCTTCTTTGAAAGCAAAAGCTGGATTCATATTATCCGGAGGTGCTTGAAAAGTCCAGAAAATTATTTTAACCAATTTCCATACAAGCAGTAGTAAGTAACAGCTAAGACTGATAGTTTCTGTTATCAATCGTTAGCAAGAATTTTATATCGACAAGCACAAGGTCACCATGATCGCAGTTCGAGAGAAGGGATTGAGAATGTGGCATGGGTAGGCTTCTTCGCATCCACTTAAATAGATCATAATTCACTTGTTTCTGATGGCAGAATGCATGAAAATGTACAAATTACTGTTCTTTAACTTACAAAGAAGTGGAAGAACGTACAAGATGGATAAGACTTAAGAGCTTTAAAGATCTCCAACGTTCCATTCAATAAACTTGTGTCCATCAAACCTATCTAGTTCATGCTGATGGCAGTTCATTTCAAAGCAGTCAAACCAACTGATTTGAGCAGACATGTTGCATACGACACTTTTAAAAAATGTGAATCTGAGCATGAATATGCGATATTATCTTAAATACTTTCTCGAATCAAAAGACAGTCAACATTACCTTCAACCAGCTCCAGGCTGTTTCACGCCCATCTAGACCAACGCGAATTCCGAAAATAACATCTTGACTGCGAACCTTTATGAAACAAGAAAATAAACTTAGCCAGAAGAATATAGCTAACGGAATCCAACCTTTTAATTAGCTCAGAAGGAAAAAGGTAAGATACCTCAGGCGTCAATAAGAAGTTCAGAACTTCTAGCACGATACCCGGGTCTGGACAGGATGCTAATGAAACTATAAAAGCATAGAAAAGTGAAAAGGTAAGTACTTGGTAACGACACATTCTTATGTAACAAAACTAACTTTTATTACCTAGAATTCTGGTTTTATCCTCGCTCAGATTAGATTCTCTATACATCCTTAATAGAGATTCATAGTCAGATCTATTTGATGTACTGACATTTTTCATAACTGCCACATATGCAGCCTAAAAGGAAACAAAGAAGGAAGTTATTAAGATACAGACTACAGAATCATGGAAATAAAATAGCCAACCTCAACACAAAAGTCTCTGCTCATACCGCTTGAAGGTCTGGTGGAAGAAGCGGTGTACTTCTGTCCTTTAAGAATGCATCAAAACGTCTTTTTGCTTCATTTAGTGTAGCATCATGTCCGAAATGAGTCATAGCCGCCAAAAGCTCCCCCCTCAGCATGGAATCCAAGTGGCTTTCACCTTGTTTAGGATCCCAACCCAGCCTCCTATAAAACCCTTGTGTGATAATTTCTTCTTTAAGAAAGGAACTAACAATTAAGTGTGTTTGCTCCCAGGTTTAGTTTTACCCTTGTGTGAGAATCGTTAGTTTTACTATTTCACATAAAACTAGGTTGGCAGTTGTTCAATAAAAAATTATGGGGAGGGGTCTACAGAAACAAGTTCATAATCTTATACATAAGAAGTTACTTTTTTCTTTTAGCTAATCCTGCTGAAGTTCATTGCTTAAAAAGAGGAGGAAAAGGTACTTAGGAGAGTGGAACTTCTGAAATGCTCATGTTTTTCTCATTTCGGAAACAACCGCAACAACTGTATAGTTTATTAAAAACTTTCTGCCCAATCACCCCATGCGTAAAGGCTTGCAGGCAATGTCACATCAACTTGTTTTGTTCTCAACTACTTGGTTTGTTTCTCCTGAATTTTCCCAGTTGACTTTAGGGAGGTCACTTTGACCCGGTGATTTGGTTAGCAAAACATTCAATGTTTTCCTGCTGAACTAAAAGTTCGCCCTAAAAGCTCAAAAAGCTTACACCGCACTTTCACTATCTAGTTATTAGTTGTGGCAGTACGAATTATTTCTTAAAATCTAGTAACTAAATTGTGCAAGATGTCTGATGAAAGCAAGAGTTGTTTACAGTAAAAGCATCTAGCTGACATCTCAAACACAGCAACAGTGCACAACATCAATTCACCAAAGCCAGAAGTTTGTAGTTGAGAACTCACTCGATAGAATGGCGGAAGAGATTAATGAAGAACTGTTCCACGGAAACCAGCAACTCTGGAGCAGCATCAGCCACAATTCTAGAAATCTTGTAACTTATCTGTGAAATCAGAGAATATAAATTAGTAACAAAGTGATTTGTTAGACCCAAATAAAACAAAGCACTCCGTAGAAGATCGTGACCCTTACTTTAATCAAATTAGAAATAACAGTGTATTCGGGTTCTTCCCTGTAAGAACCCATCAAGGTAAGCAACGATGACAAAGGCTCTTTACACGCCATGCATAAAGCGTATGAATCGTCCAAAATTCCTGCCACAACGACAAAATACTAAGTCATCATCTACTCCTAATTTGACCGTAGAAGGTGGCAAGTCATACAACACTTCAGTTACCATATCTATCTATTGCAGACAACCCCTTGGTCTCTATTGCATGTCTAAGTCTTTCCATAAGGGTGTCGTCATATTTCACCCTGTAGAAACCTGCTTGATCTATATTGACCTTTATCCAAGCTCCTGTCTCAATACCAACAGTATCAGATTTTCCTTGCAACAGAAAATTCTTGCGAGCATCATACGACCCACAACATAGCGTTATCGGCACAATCCATTGTCCATCCCCATGAGAACCACTCAGCAAGAATTGAGACTGCCATTCAATTAGGTAAATATCAAGATATGCTTTTTGAAGATGACAAGGTTATGAAAAGTCAAAGGCTAAAAAAAGTGGTGTATGAGAAACCTGCTCCAACTCTAAGGTTTGGTCCTTGACTTTGACGGAGACAACAGGGTAACCTTGTTGCTTTGTCCATGAATTCATTAGTTTGTTTACAGGTTCACCAGATTCCTCCTCAAGGGTAGCCCACAAGTCTTCTGTCTTCGCGTTTGAGCAAGCATATTTCTTTACGTAGGAAGCAAGTGCCCTCTAATTGTACAACAAAAACCATGAAAAATGTGTTAATGATATCATTCGTACAACGCGAAAGTTGAACCTAGCTATGAAATAACACTATCTTCACATGATTGACATTTGACACTATCTTTATAATGCAATATTCAAAATGATTGTACTCTAATTAATATCCTTAGAAAGAGGCTGTACAAGTAAATGATTACGCAAAAGAGCATTCCATCACATACATGTGCAATGAAGGTCAAGGTTCACGTATTCAGACACCCAGCAGCGAACTAATGGGATACAAGGGTATAGGCCACACAGTTGCTACATTAATTTAGCCTATACGATTGAGAGGGTGACTACCAATAGACGTACAGATGCACATAACACACGAATTGTGAGATCAAAAACATCAAAGGGTTTAATATTAATGTTCGACGTGTTCCAACAGAGCAAGTGCCAAGTACCCTCAAGTGTTTTCAGTTAAATACACAAAGGAATGTTAATGAACCAGCTTAACTTATCATACTCGGTAAAAAAATTGTAATATAACCCTCTTAATAAAATTTACCATCACAAAATTTAAGTATGCCATGTTTGCAACATCATATTAGTTAACTATGATGTTGTAAGAAAAATTGTAATATAACCCTCTTAATAAAATTTAACTTGCTCATTTGACTGTAATTACACTTTTTGGAAATAAGTCACTACTAGTAATGAACTCCTAATATATACAATTTTAATATAATACTTTTCGTTCAAACGCAAAGATTATTTTTTCAAGTCACTTATATTTCATTGCAGGGTTAATAAGTTAAATATTTTCGCAACAGTGGAGCAAAGGGTAGTATATTATTTTTTCGAGTTACTTATATTTCATTGCATGGGTTAGTAAGTTAAATATGTTTGCAAAAAAAAAGTGGAGCAAAGGGTAGTATCATATGAATACATACATCAGTAGAAATTAAAAAGCATATGAACTAACATGAGGTATGATTAGTATTAGTCCTACGTATGGATGCAATGCCACATAACAATCAGTAAAGGCTACATTTTTTTGTTAAATTTTTTCTAAACAGTATCCTTTCTGTTCTGTTCTGGAATCTTTATGGAAAATCTGTAACCGTATGTTTCAGACAACTTTCGTAGGTGCTTTACGAAGCCTATAGAGACTAAACTACTACTACTACTACATTAAATACTGAGGCACAATAGTATCCCGAGATAACAACTAGTCAACCTGAAAACATTCTGCACCGAGATAACTTTGCAGCATCCGTATCACGGAAGCACCTTTCATGTAACTAATTGAGTCAAATATTTCATGGATTTCCGCAGCATGATTTACCTCCACCTGAAAATAATCCAAGTCCACAAGAAATAACACTTAGAGCACGAACTAAACTAAAATGAAATACACCAACAAATTGCAGATTGTGCTACATGCCTCAATGGGATGTGATTCTGCAAGCCCATCCAACCGAAGACCCTCTGTACTATCATTAATAAACTGTGTCCAAATTTTCCAGTCTGGAAATAAGTTATCAGTGGCCAAGTAACTCACCTGGATGAAAGAAACCAGTTACATAGTACTCGCAACAAGCTGCTATAATAATAATAATAATAATAATAATAATAATAATAATAATAATAATAATAATAATAATAATAATAATAATAATAATAATAATAATAATAATAATAATAATAATAATAATAATAATAATAATTGGGAACCAAATTAGATACCCATGTGGCAAATCCTTCGTTCAGCCAGAGATGAGTCCACCATTCCATTGTCACAAGATTGCCAAACCACTGGTGGGCAAGCTCATGGGTAACTGTTATTGCAACCTAGGTCGATACAATAATAAATTGTCAGAGACCATGAGAGCAGGAAAAGTTATTTATGTCCGTACAAATCAAGGCTGGAAAAAGTTGAGGATCAATTTGGCGTACCATTTGCTTGTTTGAAGCGGAAGAGTGTTTATCATCATAGAGTAAAGCTTGTTCTCTATAGGTAACAAGACCATAGTTTTCCATTGCTCCAGTGTTAAAATCAGGAATTACAACCATATCCAATTTGGGAAGTGGATATGGTACAGCAAAGTACCTGGAAAAATTAGAATAAGAAGTTGGAACTTGGAAGAACTCAGGAAAATATATCAGAAAAAGCTGAATAATCAGGTGACATACTCTTTGTATAGATCTAGCGTCTTGACAGCAACATCTAATGCAAATTTTCCCTGATCGGTCTTGCCGACTTGGCAGTAAACCCGGACTTTGACCCCTGTTAGTCAGGAAACTCAAACTAAGCAAAACTGTTGTGAATAAGTCAAAACTGTTGTGAAAAGATCAATGTCCTGCATGATACCATCAGATGTCTTATCTTCGATGTAGTCGAACAATCCAACGACAACTGCGACCAAATATGTTGACATTATGGGTGATTCCTGATAATGAACTGTTTTCATACTGCCGTGTACTATTTCTTCAACCACAGGCATATTAGAAAGAGCCACAAGATCAGAAGGGACTTCTACTGTAATTCTGAATGTAGCCTGGAAACAAGTGGACAAATGCATAAGGGTAAAGTTGAAGAAGTCGGGACATCTACAAGTGAAACAAGCACCACAATTTCGTACATGACATCATATTCATATGTGTAAATTAGTTGCAAACTGTGGGTTGATGTTCTGATCCATAAAGGTTTTTCTTACGATTACGGAAAACACACTCTCACAGTCACACAAACACACACACACATTGTGGGGATAAATAGGAGGAAATGAAGTGAGTTGTGAGAAAGGAATTGGCACCTTGAAAGCAGGTTCATCCCAGCAAGGAAAGCACCGCCTAGCAAAAGCTGGCTCAAACTGTGTCACGGCCATGTTCTTCTTCTGCCCATTATGCTCGTAAGTACTGAAAAAGGGAAGAATTATAGTAGTTGATATTAACAATTAAAATATAGGAGAGAAAAACCCTCTTTTAGGCCTAAAAAAACACTGTACAAAAAAAGATTTAGCATGATCTGAATTAGGGTAAGTATGATTAACCAAGACTTGGGGTCAATTCACAAACACTGCGATCCTTTATTAATTACATTAAGGCTCCGTTTGGTTGGTGGTAAAACATTTTCCTGTAAAATGTTTCTCCCTTGTTTTGGTGTTTTGGTGCTGTTTGGTTGGAAGTAAAATGTTTTCCTGTAAAATGTTTTCCCTCAAATGATGTAAAATTATTTACACATTTGAAATCCGGAAGCCATTTTCCGGAGAGTGAAGGATCACAAAAACAACTCATACTAACACCTACACCACCAATAACCACCACTACCACCTACCTCCACCACGACCCATCACCGCCACCCACCTTTACGCCACTCATCACTGCCACTATCATCACGGACCACTGTTTTGATAAGTGTTAACCAAACACGAGAAAATAATTGCAGAGAAAACATTTTCATTGTAAAACATTTTACTGCGAACCAAACAAAGCCTAAGTCTGCAAGTCACGGCTCTCATGTTTTCTCTACTCAATTAGGGTTTCGGGAAAACCCATATTCGTTTAAGATTGACAAAATCGACAAAAGAAAGAACAATTAGGAGATTTATAATAATGAAATGAACCTCCTGTAAAATCCTTTCATTTGTTCATCTAGGGTTCCCTCAAACGCAATGCTCAACACTCCACTTGTTCCAATCGCCAGATCCTCGGGAAATTCCACCACCATGATCTCATCCGCTTCCAACAGCTCAACCTCCGAAGCCTCCAACACCTAATTAAGAAGAAAAAACACACTCCAAACTTCAATCACTCAAATCCAGAAAATAAGCAACAAAAACAAAACAAAAAAAAGAACCAAATCTTGTTAGATCTTCGCGTACGTTGGAGGCGTTCTGAGGTGTGAAGCGGACGGATTTGGCGTCGACGGCGAGATCTGCAGCATTGAGGACGATGAACTTGGTATCGGAGACGACGTCGACGGAGATATCGACGGTTCCGGCGAACTTGCAGGTGAGGAGGTCGGGTACGAGCTTGAGGTCGTAACGTTTGGGGACGGCGAATTTGGGGAGTCTGGGTTGGCCCTTGAACTGAGAGTACTTCTTCTTATGTGCTTGCTCCTCCTCCATCTTCAACAGCTCTCTCTCTCTCTCTGTCTTTTGCTATTTCAAGTCGCTGGGTATTTATATGCGGCAAGAGAAGAGATCAGACGACGCCGTATCTAGAGATGGATACAGAATACTATTAGCGATAATTCCGCACTCTTATCTTAATCCTTCCGGTCATCCATCACTTACCGATCAGGGATGTTAGAGTGAGCATTTCCAACAGGTAATGTATTTTTTATGCAAAATACAAAAATTTGGGTAAAAAAGGAGAAGTAATCCAATAGAACATGCATCACCATATGCAAAATGAATGTCATGCAGTTTGGAGATCTTACCTCGTCATCTTATTCTTTTTCCTATTTTGTAGGTTTGTTCTTATTAGTTAGACTTGTTCACAGGGGCGGATCCAGAATATTTTTTCAGTGGGGACTAAATTTAAAAATTCAAAGATAGTAAGGATACAATTTTATTTTAAGAAATTGAGTGGGAGCTACATTGAAGTTTTTATGGGGGATAAGCTCAAAAAATCAATACAAAATAAGGATAAAATCATAATTTTGAAAAGTTGAGTGGGGGCTACAGCCCCACTCTTCTCTAGGTGTATCCGTCCTGCTTGTTCATACATATATATTAGTAGACTTATCTTCTTATAAATCTATTATCATAATAGAAAATAAATTGTGATTTCATGTATATTTTTTGAGAAATTGTCGTTAATCTCGGAGCTTATGCAGGGGCTGCCAACGCTCTACCACTTGAGCTATATACTAGTATATAATGAATTATTAACTTATATTTCACGTGTAGACTTTAGAAATTATCAAAAATGTATTCTTGTAAGAAAATGTATTATCTTGTAATTTTGGTGAATCATTAATTTAGTATAATTAAGGAGAAAAGGGGGAAAACAAACCAGTTTTGGGTTTTGTAGCCAAACCGGTCGGTTTCGGTTCGGTTTCACGGTTACACAATAGGTTTCGGTTCGGTTGAACCGGAACCGGGACCGGCTACATTTGTTCAGCTGGAACCGAACCTGAACCCCGAACCGGAACCGGTTGGTTCACCGGTTCGGTTTCGGTTCGGTTCCGGTTATGAACCGGTCCGTGTATTTTTTTTTTTTTGATTTGTTTGTGGTGATAGCTAGTAATTGTTGTAGTATTAATTAATAAAATTAACGTTAGGGTTCATTAATAAAATTAGGGTTAGGGTTCCATTAATGTTCTTAACTAATATTTGATTTTTTTAATGTACAAACATTAAATTTGTACATTAAAAAACATCAAATATTTTTGGTAGTATTAGTAAAAATACATTAAATTTGACAAATATTGAAAAAAAACAACTAAACTTGTATAATTGATTAAAACATCAAATGTTAGAAAAAATTGCATCACTATAGTTTAAGTACATCCCAACTAGGTTGGCACCCACTTAACTAACAATCATTTGCATTTTTTCTAACTTACATACAAACTTATTGAAATGAACAAAAATACCCAATAATAGTCTTCATTTTTCAACGCCTTGTCTTTGGCAATTCGTCTACATCTAGCGGAGTGTCCGGGTCTATTCCCAAATCTTGGTAAAGTTCGGTCACGGCCACGTCCAAAGGGTGTTGGTCTTGTGTGCGTTTGTTGGCGTCGCTCCAATCCTTCAAGCATATGAGTACCTCCAATATCTCCGAGGTTAGGCACGATCTTTTCTCCGACAAAACTCGTTTACCTGCACTAAAAGTAGATTTGGAAGGGACTGTAGAAGCGGGAGGGGTTAGTAAATCACGTGCCATTTTAGAAACAATTGGATAAGTTCTTTCATAATTTTTCCACCAATCAAGTATATCTACATTTTCTATTTCTTGCTCCGATACATTTAAGAAATAATGTTGGTTGAGAAACAACAATAATTCCGAGACGCAACTCGTCCCGGTGGGTGTGGTTTGTGTACTCTTAAATAAAGAACCAATAGCATACTTACTCTTACTCTTACCCTTACCCTTCGGATCGCTCGATGATGTTTGAGCACCACCAATACCAAATTTAGCAACATATTTATCATACATAACATTAAGTTTTTGTTTAACTTGTTTTATAGTTGGTGATATCACTACATCTCTATACCCGGTAGTCATGTTTTCCGAAATTTGGTTTAGCATAAAACCTAGGGAAGCATCCTTTTGTCTTGGGTCCAAAATACTTGACAAACAAAAAATCATAGGGATCGTTCCAAAATATTTGAGAAATTTTTCTTCCATGTCGGCAATTGCGTCGTATAAAATTTCATTCTCCCTATACTCTTTAAAAGCCATAGTTAAAAACATTAGTTGTGGAACAACATTGTTAGTAGTAGGATAATAAACACCCGAAAGAATATTAGTTGCGTTATAAAATGGTTCAAGAAAATCTCTTAAGACCGTGGCGGCCTTCCAATCATTAAGTGAAACGGAAACGGGATTGCCATTTTCATTCAAAAAACGTGTGATTGTGTTCTCATAACCTTCAACACTTTTCAACATCAAATAAGTCGAGTTCCATCTAGTCCTACAATCTCCCCCAAACATTCTTTTTTTCTTGCTATTTTAACACAATAATCCGCAAAAAGTTTATTTCTTTTGTTTGAAGACGCAATAAAGAGAATAGCTTCACGAATAGGAGAAATATGCTCATCTAGGTGTTTCAAACCATCTTGTACAATTAAATTGATAACGTGACATACACAACGAACATGTTCAATTTCTTCGTGAAATGGTGTTTGTATCAAAGTTTGAATATGATCTATCGCACTATCACATGAGGATGCATTGTCAAAAGTAATTGATGTAATTCGTTGATCAATACCCCACTCTTCAAAAACATCGATTATGGCTTCACCCATGTTTACACCGTTGTGAGGATATGGAACTTCTTGAAATGCAATAACACGTTTTTGTAAAGTCCAATTTGTGTCAATGTAGTGTGCGGTGACGCAAATATATCATTTGTTATTTCTACCCGACCACATATCAGAAGTGCAAGCAACTGTGAAATTAGAATTTAAAAAAGTTTGCATAATTTTCGCTTTCCTGCTATATATTTCCATTATATTTTTCCTAATAGTGTGTCTACTAATATGCTTATAACTCGGGCAAAAAATGGTTTGTACTAATGTGTCCCACTCTCCGTCGTCAGTCATATTTAGAGGTCTTTCAGTGGCGGCGATATAAAGAGATAATGCCCTTATTGCCTTTTTTTCATCGCAGACAAAGTAACTACGTTGCCGTGTGCGTCGAATTCTAGTTGGGTTTGGAGCATTGTGTCGCCTACGGCGGGTGTATCTTTCAAAAGTTGGTGTACATTTTGTAAATGTTTTCTCATTGATCCTAATCCACCGGTTATATCCAATACAAAAATTTTTAGACAATGTTTGCATTTAGCCCTAAATTTTTGTTTACCTTTGTCGTCTAAGCCATCGGGTATTTTATCCATATGTTCCCAAACGGGGCTTTTTTTAGTTTTTTCCACCTTACATGTTCTTTTATTACGACCTAAATTCGGATCATTTTCCTCTATGCCGTCAAAATCATTAGCGGCACCATCGCCAAATAAATTGTCCATTTGATCATCAATAGTCATGTCGTCGATTACGGGTACGTATTGGTTGTTTTGGTCATCAACATTTACATGAGAAAAAGAAGCCAGTTTTTATATAGAAATTTGATGAAAAAAAAAATAAAATTTTACAAATAAAACACAAATAATAACACAATCAAATAGCAAACAACAAAAAATAAAACTTACAAACTCCAAGAATAATTCTTGGAGGTGAAGCGAAACGTCGAAGATTGAAGATGCGTTGCCGAAGATTGAAGATGCGTTGCTCTTGCTTGTCGAATATTGAAGATGAGAGTGTATGAGGATTTTTGAGTGATTTTGATTTTTGAGAGTGTATGTGGAAATTGGAATTGAGGATTGAAGAATATGGAGATTGGAGAATGAATTTTGGAGAGTGTAGGATGATTTTTGAGTGAAGAATTGTGAGAAATGTTGAGAGAGTTTGATGAGGAAGTGTGAAAAAATTTGTAGTATGGGTTGGGTTTATAGGTGTTGAAGGAAGGGAAGGGGAGGTGAAAAAAGAAAAAAAAAACAAAAAAACAAAAAAAGAAAATTGCCCAAACGGTCACTGACCGTTTAGGACAACGGTCATGTATTCAAACGGCTATTTTTTTCCAAATATCCGAACGTTTGGGGTTCGGTTTTCGGGTCGGTTCCGTGTCGGTTCTGGTTCCGGTTCCGGTCCCGGAAATGAGTGAAACCGAACCGTAACCGGAGATCCCCCGGGTCCGGTTCGTCGGGTCTTCGGTTCGGTTTCGGCTCTCTTCATCCGGTTCGTTTACTACCGGTTTCGGTTCGGTTCTCGGGTGAACCGAACCGAATTCGCAGCACTAGTTATTTTTAGGTGCACGAAGACTGTTGGTGTATAGTAAAAATGAGGTCCTACTTTTAGTCTGTGTGATCGATATTTTGTCTTGCTTCTATGATATTTTTATCTTTCTGCCGAAACAATTGAGGTACCTCAAAAATCTTAAGTATGTACAAGCTCTTACATGCTAAATCGATTTGTGTGAGTACAAGTACACTAGTTGTGGTTCAAGTGCTTCAATTATCCCTTCAAATTCCTAATGAACTTGCCGTGGTATATCAAATTTGGTATGAACATGTATCATTGTCTTGGATTCTTCTTTTTCTTAAAACGTAGGTCAGAATTTTAAAGAGTTACAAATGTATGTCACTATCTAACATTTCTTACAATCACTTGAGGCCACTATTCCGTACAACTTATACCCTCCTCAGCTTCTCAAATATGATTGATAAAGGCAATGATTGACAAAGGCAACATGGACTAATTGATACACTTCAAGTTTTCTTTATCTTTTCTTAATTTTTGCTGAGATTTATTTCTAATGTTCTTTTAAGTAACGCTTATGACAGACAAAGACAATGTTATTATAGTTCAAGAGTATTTTCACTACATTGTGAACAAGAAGGAAGGTAAGAAGGGCTGTCTAGCACTTAAATTGGATCTAAATAAGGCTTATGATTGACTTGAGTGGGATTTTTTGGAAGCTGTTCTTTTGAAATTGGGTTTTGATAGAAATTGAGTCAATTTGGTCATGAAGTATATTGGTTCTATCACAACTTGCATCAAGATAAATGGAAATCTGAGAGAATATTTTACACCTCAAATGGGATTAAGACAAGGGGATCCAATATCCCCTTATATATTTGTGATTATTATGGAGGTGTTGTCTCTAAATCTGAAGGAAGCTAGCAAGAAAGGAACTCTTAAAGGTGTGGCTATAGCAGAAAAGAAGGTGTGGATAAATCACTTATTTTTTGCAGATGATTCATTGATCTTTATGGAAGCAAAAAAGGAGGCAGTGATAATTTTTTTGATATTATGAAGACCTTTAGTGATGCTTCTGGAATGGAGATCAACATAAACAAATCAGGTATCATCTTTTCTCCAAATACCAGCAAAGAAACAGTAAAGGAAATAACTGAACTTTGTGCTATACCATCTTTGGACGGCAAAATCAAATATTTGGGTATTCCAGTTTTTTGGGGGAAGTCAAAAATGGAGGCTTTGAACTATATTGTGGATAGAATTATTGAGTTATTACAAGGTTGGAAGCAAAGACACTTGTCTACTGCTGGAAGGGAAGTAATCCTTAAAGCTATAGCTTTGGCTATTCCAAGCTATGTGATGTCTTGCATGGCATTTCCCAAAAGTGTGTGCAACAAAATTTCTCAATTGATCAGAAAATTTTGGTGGGGTGCAGGCCCTAGAGAAAGAAAGATGCATTGGGTGAAGTGGGAGAAAGTTGCAAAGCCAAAAGGAGAAGGTGGGATTGGTTTTAGACATGTAAAGAGTTTTAGCATATACCTTTTAGCTAAACAATGTTGGAGAATAGAGAAAAGACTTGATTCTCTACTAGCAAGAGTATTGGAAGCTAAACACTTTCCAAAGTGTAGTTTTTGTGAAGCTGGTAAAGGACATAATCCCTCCTGGGTGTGGAATAGTCTAATTGAAGGTAGAAGGTTAATGCAAGCTCATGTAGTATGGGTGGTGGGAGATGGTAAGAAGATTAATGTGGCAAAGAATAATTGGATTCCAAATATTGAAGGACAGGCTATCAATCTAAATCCAAGAATTGGGAAAAAGTTAAAGGTCTTTGAGCTCATTAACAAGAACACCAGAAGATGGAAAGTGTCAATGGTGAAGAACATGTTTTCAGCTTCATAAAGTGCAGTCATCTTAGCAACTCCAATTTCATGGTTGAAACTGGAGACAAGGTGGTCTGGCCTTATGACAAAAATGGGGAGTTTTATGTGAAATCAGGTACAAGGGTTGCATCTGATGATTTGGACATTACAAAGACACATAAGGTACATAAGGCTTCTACTTCTCTTTATTTTACAAAAGAATATTGGAAGAAGGTTTGGAATTCTAACTTGCCTCCAAAATGGTCTCATTTCTGGTGGAAATTAAGTCATGAAGGTTTGGCTACTCATAAGCAACTACAATCCAGAAAATGTGCATTGTCTGATATTTGTGTAATCTGTGGTGTGAGTGTTGAAACAGTGGAACATAGTCTATTTCAATGTCCCTGGACTGGCCCAGTATGGTTCACAATGAGGTTATTAACCCCGTATATGTGTTCAAAAATTAGGAGTATTAAGAGATGGTTATGTGAAATAGTGGAAAAAGTGGATTTGAAAGAACTTCCCATAGATTGGGTGTGGAAGAGTATAATGTGTTGTTGGATTATGTGGAAAGCTACATGCAGTCTTGTGTTTGAAGGAGGGAAGCCTAATTCAAAACAAGTGGTGGACAGATGTAATAGACATTGGATGGAATTTATACAGTATGATAAAAATGGTGCAAAGGAAAAACAGCTCACAGCAACTCCCAGGCAAACTTCTGAGAAAGGAAATAAGGTGTGGAAGGCTCCTAGTTCTGGGTCTTTAAAATGCAATGTTGATGCAGGTTGGAACAAAGATACAAAGCTAGCTCATTTGAGCTGGATTGTGAGAAATAGCATTGGTGAGGTTGTTGATTGGGGATGGGACAGATATTTTACCAGTTCTGCTATTGATAGTGAAGTTGTGGCCTTAAGACTAGCTGTGTGGAAATGCCAGACAAGAATTGGGTCAAGTATTTGTTTTGAAAGTGACAGCAAAGAGGTGGTACATGATGTGATAAATGGGAAAGGTGATTAAAAGTTACAAGTGATTCTGGAAGATATAAGAAGAGGCTTGTTGAATCTGAATGCTAAGGTGAAGTGGATTCCAAGAGAAATGAATGAAGCAGCTGATCAAGTAGTTCAGTTAGCAAGATTAGAGAATAGTTTTAGACTTCATGTTAGCTTTTTTGATAGAGTAACAAAGGATAGATGTAATTTGGGTGGTTAGTTGGTTTTATAAGATTTTGGTTGGCAAAAAAATAAATTAACGCTCTACGGAGAAAGCAACTCACAGATTTGTGTAACAAAAACTATATACGCAGATAATATACTGAAATTAGAAAGAATTAAGGCATTGCACCTACAGACGACAAAATGAAAATGGTTACCATAGGACGTAGAAGAAGTGATACTATTCAGATCGAAAACAGTAAACGTGAAAGAGAGACTAAACCGAACCTGGGCTTTCCTTTTGCTGCTTAATATCTCTGTAATGCTGAAATTACAATGTCTTTGAATATACTCATTTTTGGGAATAGCATAACTATGCAGTTCACTTTTCATGAATAATTACTTGGCTTAGATTAATTTATTTAAATCATGGAGACTTCCCCTTATTAACACTACACACTCAAGCTACCTCGAGACCAATTCTGGAAAGATACAAAACCCACATTGGGTTTGGCCAATCTCCAAATGGTTCAATCCCATGACCACATGCGTTAGTAGTGCCCAGGAGACAAATTCCTAAGAACAAAACTGAATGAAACTCTCACTACTGAACGTGCTTGAAGTAGTTTCTCTCTCTAGATTTTCTTGAGATGAGAATTTTCTGAGTTTTGATACTCGTTCTCTCGTTTATCGGCGTTTCTGAGCTGCTATGCTCATTCTTTTCATTGAAGCCTCACGATTTGGTTATTGTCACTTATTTCACTCTGATTTCTAGTCTTTGTATCTGTTATCTGCATCTTAAAAAATCCTTTCAGATCTAGCTCAAGTTTTTCTCATATTGCAATTATGAATTCGGAGCCAGATCTAGTTACACTGGATTTGGAAGAAGATATCAAAACGGCGTCTGAAGTATCCAAACAGGTGCTAGTCGGAAAAAAATTAACCCTCAAAAACTTCTCTGCAAACACAGTCTCAAAAATTTTGAAAGGGGTCTGGAATACTCAGGAGGACTTCTCAGTCCAGTGTTGGGATCGAAACAAATTCATTATTCGTTTCAAAAATTATCTGGATTGTGAGAAGGTTATGAAGGGCGTTCCGCGGAATGTTTCAAATGACTTTTTGATTCTGAAGAAATGGCCGATTAAAACAGATTTGAAGGAGATCGACTTCTCCAGAAGCCCTTTCTGGGTACAGATCTATGGAATACCGCCGGTGTTTTTGACAGAAAAGAATGCTCGGAAGATCGGAAACACGGCGGGTGAATTAATTGATATCGATGCCGAAACTTTGGGAGACTCACAAAGATTTTCCTACCTCCGGTTACAAGTAATGGTTAAGGTAGAAGAGCCTTTAACGCAAGCGTTCTGTTACCGGAAAGATGGAAGAAAAATTGAACAAGATTTCCAATATGAGACTATCGGCGATTATTGTTATGATTGTGGAAGATTAGGACACACTAACAAGGATTGTCGATTCTTGAAACCAGAGAGAAGAGGCTGAAACTTTTATGGATTCTTTCTTCGATGTACGGAAAAACGAAGCAGAGAGCCTAAGTCGGCGTGGTTAACGCCGGAAGCGGAAAAATCGTTGAAGATGTGGGGTTCGCCGGTGACGGAATATGAAGACTGTGAACCGGAGCGTGTGGAATGCGTGAAGAACGTACCAGAGCAGTGCGTTTGCCAGAGTACAGACGTATTAGCTGTTACGGCGATAAATGAAAGTGTGACACCTGTCCATATCACAGCGAGGATCCAGGAGGAAATCGGGGAAGGACAGAGGGTAAATCTTACAAGTGGTACACAGCTTCTAGAAAACGCGGAGGAAAGTGCCGAGAAGGAGGTGGATAGTGAGGATGAAGCAGTACCAGAAACCCAATTTGAAGCGGGGGGTCTATGTGTAATAAAGACGATTTACAGGACTTGGTTGCTGGAAATTTGAGAGAGTATAAGAGTCACGCAGTAACGAAGAAGCACTCTGATGGGCTTATGCTGCAGGCTCAGGAAAAACAAGATGGGCTGGTCATGGTCAACGGTTGCCAGCCAAATAAATTAAGTTATCAAAGCCTAAAGTGGAAAAGGATTAGAAAATTAGCCCAAGAGAGTGTTACAGTTAACCTCGAAGCCCAATTTAATGCTGAGGGGCAGGATGGTCATTTAGTGTTAAATGATAAAAATCAGGGTAACCTAGTCACAGATGTTAGACTCTCGAAAGTTTTCGATCGATTAGTCACTTTGAAGAGGAAATCGGGGGAGAATGAGTTGGAGATTCAGGCAAAGAGATTGTGTCTCAACACAGAAACGAATCTAGCATCCAAGCTTGGGGTTTTCAATTAGGAATTAACACAGGAAGAAACCGATTATGCGAAACTGGTGTGCAGAACACAGAAGTCTCATGATGAAGGAAAGGCAATTCAAATGACTATGGAGAGGACGATTCATCAAAAGGTTAGTTTTAATTACTTTTTACAGTTTGAGGATGATGATTTGTATGGAAAAACATGGCGGATTTTGAAAATTTAATGGGTATTCAAGCAATGAATTCTGTGGTGGTGGTGGTGGTGGCTGACCCTCAACAGCCACAAGATAGATATTGATGGTAAGCTGGAACTGTCAGGGTTTGGGGCGTAACCTGACAGTCCAGAGATTACGAGGTCTCATGAGAGACCATCGTCCTAATGTGGTGTTTTTGTCAGAAACAAAAAATAAAACCCAAAAAAATAGAAAGATTAAGAAGACAATTCTAATTTGACAATGTTTGGTATGTGGAACCTCAAGGTCTAGCAGGAGGCTTAGCCCTTTGGTGGTAGGACAATATTGATTTAGAAGTGGTTTGGAGTTCCAACAATCTTATTCAAATCCAAATTTATGTGGAAGGGAAGGGATATGAGATGTGGTTTTTAGTTTATGGTCCAACAAAATACAAGGAAAGAAGACAGTTCTGGAAATAAATAGAAGAGGTGGTTTGCCATATTAATATGCCTTGGATTCTTTTAGGAGATTTCAATGACATTTTGGATAAAAGTGAAAAACAAGGAGGCTGTATTGCTCATAATTGGAGATGTGATTTCTTCAGAAATTTTATTAATAGACTGGGTTTGATTGAACTTTATGCTCAAGGGATGAAATACAGTTGGTGTAATAATAGAATTGAAGGGAATGTCAGAGAACTTTTGGACATAGTCTTTTTTAATGGTGATTGGGGTGTCAAGAATCCTAGAGCAAAACTGCAAAGAGATTATCTGCTGGGGTCAGATCATACTCCTATGATTCTAGATACTGACTGGAGAAATTATAAAAAGAAATACAATTTTTTCTTTAGCAAAGTGTGGTTGGATGAGGAAAGCTGCTCTTCTACTATTAAAAATCTTTGGAAGGATGACTTCAATGCTAATCCTTTCACTAATTATTCAAGTAAGCTGGTAAAGTGCAGAATGGGACTGAAAGAATGGAGTAGAAGACATTACAGAAATAAAGCTGTTCAAATAAAGGATCTTGAAGCTGAACTTTTGAGACTCTAGAATCTTCAATGGAGTCCTTCTACAGATGCTGCTCAGAGAAACATTAAAGAGCAACTGAAGTTTCTTTGGGATCAAGAAGAAAATTTTTGGAAAGAGAAATCATGAGTTCAATATTTGAAGGAAGGGGATAAGCATACAAGGTATTTCTTTTTATCTACTCTGAGAAGAAGAAATGGTAACAGAATTAACAAACTTCAAAAAGAGGATGGTGTTTGGGTTGAAGATCAAGAAGAGTTAAAGCAGGTGGCAACGGATTATTTTAAAGAGCTCTTCTCAGCAATACTTGATGAGGGGAATGAAGCTGTTTTGAGAAATATTTCTTGTGAAGTTACTATAGAGGAAAATGAAGCTTTGTGTGCAATTCCTACAGCTGAGGAGATTGAAAAAGTAGTTTTCTCAATTAATCCCAATAAAGCTCCAGGTTTTGATGGGTACACTGGTACTTTCTTTCATTCTCAGTGGGAGACTATTAAGGATGATTTGGTAAAGCTGATTCAAGATTTTTTCTACAATCAAGTCCTGCCTACAAGCTTCAACAAAACCATTATAGCTTTAATTCCAAAGACAAAGAGTCCTGAGAAGATGAATGAGTTTAGACCTATTGCTCTATGTCCTTTTACTTATAAAGTGATAGCTAAATTGTTAGCTACAAGATTGAAGCTGATTCTGCCAAAACTCATTGCTGATGAACAGTCAGCATTTGTCCCAGGGAGAGCTATTCAAGAAAATATTTTTATTACTCAAGAAATCCTTCATCATATCAAAAAAAAGAAGCAGGGTAGTAAAGGAGTTTTAGCTCTAAATCTTGATCTACACAAAGCCTATGACAAGGTAAATTGGAGTTTCTTACTTGCAGTTTTGAGAAAGTTTGGTTTTAAAGACAACTTTGTCAATATGATCAAAGCTTGTATTACTACAGTGTCTATGGCAGTTAAAGTTAATGGAGACTGTGGGTCTTATTTTAAACCTAATAGGGGTATAAGACAAGGGGATCCAATATCCCCTTATCTTTTTGTGATAGTGATGGAAATCCTCTCCAGAAATCTGAATGCAGCCCTAAGAAATAAAGTGCTTCAAGTGTGAAAATTTGCAAAGGTGCTCCAGCTATAAATCACCTTTTATTTGCGGATGATGCTATTTTGTTCTTAGAAGCTTCTCTGGAGGAAATGCAAGGTTTTCTTGATATTCTTCAGGAATTCTGTTCAGCTTCATGAATGGAACTCAATTTCAATAGATCAGGTATCTACTTTTCTCCTAACACAAATGTGCAATTAATTGAGGAGATTTCTGTCCTGTGTGCTATCCCTGAAATTGAGAAGAATGTCAAATATCTGGGAATTCCAGCTTTCTGGGGAAGATCAAAGGCAGAAAGCTTGAAATATATTTTGGAAAGAGTTGAGAAAATTCTTCAAGGTTGGAGAGTGAATACTCTTTCCTTTGCTGGGAGAGAAGTTCTTATAAAGGCAGTAGCCATGGCTATGCCTAGTTATATTATGAGTTGTATAATGTTTCCTAAATCATTATGCTCAAAGCTGGTTGGCATCATGAGGATCTTTTGGTGGGGGGAGAACTCTAAGCAAAGAAAATTGTGTTGGGTTAGCTGGAAGAGGATGAAGGTCCCAAAATCAAAGGGGGGTTTAGCTTTTAGGGATTTAAAAGCTTTTAATTTAGCCATGTTAGCTAAGAGTGTTTGGAGACTTAGTCAAATTCCAAATTCTCTGTGTGCTACCCTCTTAAAAGCTAAATATTTTCCTGCAACTAATATATTACAAGCCTCTAAAGGGAAGTCAGCTTCTTGGACTTGGCAAAGTTTATGTGCTGGGTTAAAGGTGATTCAAGAAGGGGTTTGTTGGAAGATAGGGAATGGAAGAAATATAAATATTTTTGAGGACAGGTGAGTGCCAGGGTTATCTGGTGGCAGAATTCTAAAAAATGAGCCTCACCCCAGATTCTCACAAGTTCATGAATTGATCAATAGTCATACAAAAAGTTGGAGGATCAATTTGGTCAACAACTATTTCAGCAAAGAGATTGCAAATGCAATTTTAGCCACTCCTCTTTCTTGGTTTACTAATAAAGATAAAGTGTATTGGCCAGCTACCTCTGTGGGAATTTATACTGTAAGAACTGGTACAAGAATTGCTCTGAAAATGTTTGAGAAAGCAGCTCTACAAGGTGTTGCTGGTTTTCAAGATTACAAATCTGAGGTAGCTTCCTCCTCTTTTAATTTCTCTAAAGAGTACTGGAAAGATTGTTGGTGTGCTTGCCTCCCTCCAAAAGTTAAACTGTTCTGGTGGAGAGTGAGTAATAAAGCTCTTGCAACTCAACAAAATTTACAGAGAAGACAATGCTCTTTTATCTCAAAATGTCAAATTTGTCAAGAAGAAGTGGAGGATGATAATCATCTTTTTCTAACATGTGCCTGGACTAGGCCTATTTGGCTGAGTTTGGGTTATTCAGTTCCTATGGATCAAAATATGGAATTTTCTTTCCAGAAATGGCAATTTGATATGTGGAATTTGTTGGCTGATAGTATAAGGGAAAGGTTGTTGTTTGAAAAACTGGTTTTTACATGCTGGGGTATCTGGAAATCTAGAAATGCTTTCATATTTGATAACACAACTGTGTCTCCTAGATCAGTGGTTCAATTTGTGGAGAATTGTATGTCTGAAATATGCAGAACCAACAAGAAGGCTCTTCCTCAAGATCTAAGTCAAAATTCTCAACCTCTACCTAAGGTGACTGATAGAAAATGGTTTCCTCCTCCAGGTGATTTTCTCAAATGCAATATTGATGCTTGCTGGGAGAAAAAAGATGGCAGAATGACTGGCTGCTGGATTGTTAGAAATGATAAAGGAGTTATGGTGGATAGTGGCTGGATTTCAGATCTAGCTAATTCAGCAATAAGTGCTGAGGCAAAAGCTTGGAGAGATGCAATTTACCAGATTAGAGAAAGAGTCCAGCAGATGACTTTTGAAGGAGATTGCAAAGCCTTGGTGGATATCTTGCAACTAAAGTGTCCAAAAAGATGGGAAATAGCAAATATTGTTCAAGACATTGATGATTTGAATATTAGTCAGGATCTCCATGTTAATTGGGTTCCTAGAGTAGCCAACAAAGTTGCAGATTTCTTAGCTAGATGTCTGCATAAGTGTAGTATGACTGGTAGTGATAGTAGTACTGTTCTTAGTAGCCCAGATTTTGCTTTGGTACTAGCCAAAGATTTTTGTAATGATCCTTGAGTTTTTATAGAAATTTGCTTCAGACAAAAAAAAAAAAAAAAAAAAAAAAAAAAAAAAAAAAAAAAAAAAAAAACGTGCTTGAAGTCTAAAAAGAAAAATGCTGTTGACGCATCCAAAAGAGTACTACACCAGTAATCGAAACACTTCCAAAATGATAAAATGTTTCAATGCAATTAATTAAAAATATAGCTCTAGCTTATCATCCAATTCACTTTTCGTTACAAGGAACGGGTGATTAGGTGATAAATTATTTATGCTACTTAGAAGTGTGATCATTTCTGGGCTAAATCCTTCACGACCTGGGATAGTTTCTGCTTCTCATTTTGGATGCTCTTGACCCAGTTTGCATTGATGTTAATTCTCTCGATGCTCTGCTTCAAGGTCCTCTTAATTGAAGGCTTTGTGCGGCTGGCAAAGAACTCTTGCACTTCACTTGCTTTCTCGTAAGAAGCAAACTAACAAAGAGAGAAAGAGAGAGACGAGTTAGAAACAGGATACCGCAATGCCACAAAGGCGCAGAATGCATAGAGAGAGAGAGAGAGAGAGAGAGAGAGAGAGAGAGAGAGAGAGAGAGAGCATACAGGTGAAGCAACAGCGCTAATGAAACGTCCTATTAGAAACCCAGAGCCCCATCTCTTGGAGATCTGCTCCCAGTTATCCTGCAACCAAATAGTGAAAGAAGGGAGAAGTCACCAGATTAAAACCACGGCAAACTCTGGCCTTAGATAATTGGTTAACATGTTTTACACTCGTCATCTTCATATACTCGTGCTAATGATGTGATAACTACAGATGCAGTTAATAAATGGATCAAATGAAACAGAACACTCCCAAATAAAGAAGCCTGGGTATGGGTGATTTGATAATATTTTGGCAACTGCCGCTTCTCTTATCTCTTTTCCCTTGTGTTGCTACCCAACTACAAAAGCACACTATAAAAAAAAAAATAGTCTATCTAATGCCAACTTTAGGTCGTACTAGAAACAGAACTTCCATTGTAGTAACATTAATCTCCACACACACCATAACTTAACTCTACTTACACTTCAGAAAATATCAGACGGCAGCTGTGGGTTGGCAGGTTCAAAATGCGAGCAATAATCATTTATCTCGCTTGCTGTTGCGAGTTGTGAAGAGGTCAACAAATTTTCTTAGGCGTTGAAGTAAAATCTGTTGGTATGATGTGTCGTACAAAAGAGCTAATACTACAATTTCACATTTTCAGACAACCATGTTGCCCGCCTACAAAGTAAAAATCATTTGTTGTCCTGCACACTGCTTTCTTGTTTGTGCACAGTAGTCAGCATCCAGCCAAGTCCACGTACGTATTTTCGAGTTCTTATTTAGAAGTGAAGTAAACAACATTGGCATACGACCAGGAAAGACGTGACACGTTTTGGACAAATAATTGATAATTTAACATGAGGTGGCATTAACAAGTAGTTAGGGAATAGCAAACTATCCAGAATATCTTTTAAAAAAACTACAAAAGAAATGACATCTTAGCCATATTTCAGAATACATGGCATTAATCAATGTGGGAGTGATGGGAACAGAAGAGTGATAGTTAAAAGTCATCTGAGTGTGAACAAAATGATAAGGGCGGGAGGACTACTAAAGCAATAAGCATAATGGTACAAAGTATAAAGAATGGAATCTAATAGAAAAGGTCAACACCAAGATTGACCCAAAGTCTTCACATATGTGGAGTGAATCAGGCAGGATGACTTGATCAGGATAGTTACCTATTTCATCCCCCACTGATATGTTATCTTGAACCGATATTAGTAAAAGAACCAGAGGGGTGAAATGGTAAAATTGAGGTCCAGAGAGGTTACTATGCAAGTACCTAGAGCATTTGGATATTCAGAACAAGGCACAATTTATACTGAATTTACCTTCAGCGCAACACGGTTGAGAATAGTGAAGCTTGAAGAACAAGAGGTGCAAGTGAGAGATTAGATATCGTTACTCTGACAAAATGATGGATAAATTACGACACTGTTAAGAAGGGGCTAGAAGAACTAAAGAATCACCTTAACTAACCCATGATGTAGGGGATTCATGCAGAACTACATGTTTCAGTCAGACTCCAAAAGAAAGCACAATCCCCGAAGGAGACAGAAAGCACGAGGGGAGACAATAGTGAAGATTAGACCAAAAAAAAAAAAAAAAAAGATAAGCTCATCTTCCCCTACTTCCATCTCTGATCTTCTTACATGAAAATTACATTCTAGAAACTGACCCAGCCTACAATCACGAAACAGTTTCCTTAGAAACATCGTGAAAGCAGCGTCTCTTCCTGTCTGCAAGAAATTGCCCACCAACTCATCCTTCGGAAGAAAAGGCTAGTTTATTATATGAAGGTTCTCATTCATAAAGGGATGTTACTTTAAATGCTAGGTTTATATGAACAAAAGGCTAGTTTGCTTGAAGTGAAGAAATGTGCTAGATAAAAAGATTTGAGTAGCTTTTCAGTACATTCCTCCAGTGTATTATTGTTGTCAACTTCAATATGACTATGAAACTCGGCTTCTACTGTTATGAATCGTTGTCAGGAATTGTGTATCAACAACCATAAGGTAACCTTGATTGCAGTTCTAGACATGGGATCGGGAACATGCCATGTGAGCCTAGAGGGAATATGGTACATCAGGGGTATGCTTCTTTGCATCCTAAATCGATCGAAATTCACTTGTTCTGATTGCATACGCATGAAAATGTACCCATTACTTTGCATAAACTTACGACGGATTTTTGCATGCTGGTGGAAGAATATTGAGGATAAGATATATAAGAGTTTTAAAGATCTCCAAGGTTCCATTCAGGAAACTTATGAGAGTAAGAGGGTTTTTAACATGCCTGTGGAAACACAGGGTTATACAGTTCGTGGCTGAACATACTGTGTCCATGTGGCTCAACTTTGTTGGGAAAACCCTTCCAGCTGCAGTTACTTAATGCAAATCATGTCCAACTACCCTAATGTACTGACGGAATTTCATTTCAAGCCATCAAACCAACTGATTCGAGCAAATATGTTGCATATGCTAATTAAAAAAACTGTGAATCTGAGCATGACAATGAAGTATTATCTTAGATACTTTCTCAAATCAAACGACAGTCAACATTACCTTCAGCCAGCTCCAAGCTGTTTCACGCCCACTTATACCAACTTGAAGTCCAAAAATAACATCTTGATTGCGAACCTTTATGAAACAAGAAAATGAAGTTAGCACAAAGAATAAGCTAACGAAATCCGAACTTTTAATTAGCTAAGAAGGAAAAAGGTGAAATACCTCAGGTGTCAACAAAAAGTTGAGAACTTCTAGCACTATACTCGGGTCTGGACAGGATGCTAATGAACCTATACAAATACAAAAGTACAAAGGTAAGTCCTCGGTAACTACAAATTCTTATGGAACAAAGCAAACTTTTATTACTTAGAATTCGGGTTTTCTCCTGGCTCAGATCAGATTCTCTATACACCCTTAATAGAGATTCATAGCCAGACTTGTTTGATGTGCTGACATTTTGCATCACTGCCACATATGCAGCCTGAAAAGAAAGGAAGAAGCAAGGTGTTAAGATGCAGACTACAGAAACTCGGGAAAAAAATTGGAAGGTCAAGATATAAGTCCCTGCTCGTACCCTTCGAAGGTCTGGTGGAAGAAGTGGTGTACTTCTGTCCTTAAGGAATGCATCAAAACGCCTTGTTGCTTCATTTAGTGTAGCATCATGTCCAAACTGAGCCATAGCAGTTAAGAGCTCCCCCCTCAGCATGGCATCCAAGTGGGTTTCGCCTTGTTTAGGATCCCAACCCAGTCTCCTACAAAAACAACACCATTGTATGAGAACTTCTCCTTTAAGAAAGAGGAATTGCAATATAAATCTGTTGGATCATTAAATCTAACCATTGAACCATCTTTACTTTTTACCACTCTTTCATTCAATTTGGTGGACCCATATACTCATTATCTCTTTATCTAACTTCACATCACTATCCATCATTTTTCGATCATTCTCATTTCTCACTGACTCATTCCACTATCTATCACTTCTTTTATTTTCTATATTTAGAAAAAAATACAAATTTCTAGAAAAAAATACAAATTTCTAGAAAATATCATAGGTAATTTATTGTTTTATTTCATATACCTATAGATACGAGTTCCTTAGCTAGTAACTTAAAAAAGAACTGCTCATATTTTTGTTCATGCATTACGTGTATGTCAAAGCAAATGTCACCAAGAAAAATAAATCGCCCGAGCAGAAACTTTTGTAACTACAGGCATCATGCTAAAATACATTCCATTTTTGAACTCCAATTTTTTAAGGAGACGTGCAGCTAATGCACCCAAACTCAAATTTTAAATGCTCCTTACAAAATTATACCCTCCTTTTCTTTTCCCAAAATCAACTATTGGTCAATGTTCGAACTCTGTCATATTATTGTAAGATCTAAGAACAAAGAGGACGACCAATGTAGACATCTTAAAATGGAAAAGCAACAATCTTTACATGAGGGAAATAGTACGAGGGAGTACTCTAATTTTCTCAATTTAAGCTACTTGAAACAAATAACAGATACTTAATGAAAGAAGACAGAAAAAAAAAGACTTCAATTATATGATCTCCTTCTCATTGTCCGCATCTCTGTTTACGGTTACAAAGGCATAAAGCTATGAAGTGACATCCTCAATTATTCTACACATTGTTATACCATATGCACGGAGTGAGAACTACCAGTCAGGTATCTTTCTGCGTATTTGAATAGCTTGCAGAAGTTCCAAATGTGTAGACTTAGTGCATGAATGCACATAATACAAGCTTGAAGGGAGTGATGGCCACAGATATAACTTGTCTCCTCCAAGCAACCAAATTTTCAACTTAGAGTTTTGTTAAACAGCCGCACAGTGGCAATTTCAAATCCTGCAAATCTATGTCAAGTTGTTTTCCACATAAGGTTTGAAGCATGACGATAGAGAATAGAATATTCCCTTCAATCAATTCTTGCAAGCTCCGACACCTTCTCTAGAAACAGTTTATCGTTTACTGGGATTCTATTTTTATTTATTTGCTTCTAGGAGAAAATTTTATCTTAGAGGGTGCAGGTTGTTTGTACGAGGAAATGGAGAGGATACTAGACTCTTGACAAATTCATCAGTGTAGTCAAACTTGGGATATTGTGGGACTTCTGAAGTAGAGGTTAGAGATCAAAGATTTTAGGATCCCAATATTTCATTTCAGCACCAACCTCACCCATACGAAATACCAGAAATCCTGTTAGGCCATGACTTCCTTTCGAGTAAGGGCAATTGCATCTCGCCACCAAAAGTTCATAACTTTCCTTAGCTCTGTATAGTTTCTGCCACACTTGAAATTCCTTATTTGATCTCTCAGCATTCCGCTAGGACGATCTATGCTAAAAGTACAATGCCAGCCCCTTTACTTCTGATTCCCCGCCCAATCTTGAATATTGCATATCTCACTGACAACATTGTACTAAAATAACTGTATTAAGATAGTGAATCAAACAGATATCTACTCTCGATATCCAGTCCAATATGTTAATAAGTACCAAAAGAGGGGTACATGAGATTTAAGAATGCTATGATTGCTATCTAGTAGATTGAAGTTGATCATTGAGTAAACAGACAGCCGACAGAAAGACAGACGGACAAATATACATACAAATTGGCATTAAATATGTGGTGCCACCAACATACTAATAGCTAAGGTCCATCTTATAGATGACACGCATCCAATCTCTGAATCAAAACTTAACAGAGTGTTGCCCTCTAATTCTGTGCTATATCCAAGCAGCTAATGAAGAGCCATTTAAATTTTTTACATCAAAATTATGTTGGAAGCTGTTCAATTTTTTTGTGAGGAAGGGATCTACACAAGCAAGTTTGGATTCTTATGAATGATAAGAAGTTAAGTAATTTTATCTTTTTACTAATCTTGCTGAAGTTCATAGTTTAAAAAGGTGAAGAATAATAAGTTAGAAAAGTGGAGGTTCTGAAATGTTTAAGTTGGCATAGTTTCTAAAACCACCGCACAACTATATATTTTATTTAGAATACACATTTCTCTTCACAATCATCCCGGGCATAAAGGGCATACAATAATCAGAACCAAACAATGTCATGTCGCCTTCTACTGTACTCAACTGACTTTTTCAATAGATACTTCTTTTTTCCTAACAAGTTTTTTCTCCCAAACTAAAAGTTCAGCCTACAATTTTAAAAGCTTACACCAAACTTTCGCCATCTAGTTATCAGTTGTGACAATCCAGCGTATTTCCTAGAAGCTAGCAACTGAAATGTTCGAGACGTCTGATGAAAGCAATACTTGTTCACTAAGAATGCATCTAGCTGACATCCCAAACACAGGAGAAATGCATGGAATTGATGGAGCTAACCCAGAAGTTTGTAATTGAGAACTCACTCAGCAGAATGGCGGAACAGGTTAATGAAAATTTTTTTTGAGTAAACCAGCAGCTCTGGAGCAGCATCAGCCACCATTCTTACAATCTTGTAACTTATCTGTGGAATCAAAGAGTAAAAGTTTAGGAACCAAGGTTATTTGTTAGACCTAAGGATAACGAAGTATTTGCAAAAGATTGTGATCCTTACACTAATCAAATTAGAAATAACAGTGTATTCGGGCTCTTCCCTGTAAGAACCCATCAAGGTAAGCAAGGATGACAAAGGCACCTTGCAAGCCATGCATAAAGCATATGAATCGTCCAAAATTCCTGCCACAAGGAAAAAAATACCAGGCTATCATCTACTCCTGTTTGACCTTACAAAGAGGCAAGTCATTCAAACATTTCAGTTACCATATCTATCTATTGCAGACAAGCCCTTGGTCTCTATTGCATGTCGAAGTCTTTCCATAAGGGTGTCGTCATATTTCACCCTGTAGAAACCTGCTTGATCTATATTAACCTTAATCCAGTCTGCCGCCTCTATACCAACAGTTTCAGATTTTGCTTGTAACAGAAAATTCTTCCGAGCATCATATGACCCACAACATAATGTTACCGGCACAATCCATTGTCCATTCCCATGGGAACCACTCAGCAAAAATTGAGACTGCCATTCAATTAGATAAATATCAGGATATGCTATATGAAGAAGATAAGGTTATGAAAAGTCAAAGGCTAAAAAAGTGGCGTATGAGAAACCTGCTCCAACTCTAAGGTTTGGTCCTTGAGTTTGACGGAGACAACAGGGTAACCTTGTTGCTTTGTCCATGAATTCATTAGTTTGTTTACAGGTTCACCAGATTCCTCCTCCAGGGCAGCCCACAAGTCTTCTGTCTTCGCATTTGAGCAAGCATACTTTTTTACATAAGAAGCAAGTGCCCTCTACATGCACAACAGAACCACAAAAAAATTGTTACGAATCATACAGCAGGAAATTTGAATACAGCTAATGTAATAACCCTATTTTCACATGATTGACACAAACGAGCATGATTCAATATTGAAATGATTTGTACTCTTATGAATATCCTTCAAAAGGGCTGTACAAGTGTATGATAATGCAAAAAGTATCCCATCACATACATGTGCAATGATTGCCAAGGTTCACACATTCAGACACCTAGCAACGAACTGATGGAATTCTAGGGTATTGGCAAAGGAGTTGCCACATTAATTTAGAATGTACGTTTGAGAGAGTGACTAACAATAGACGTGCTAACGCACATGACACTCAGCGATGGTGACATTAACATCAGAGGGTAAATGTTAACATTCAATATGTTCCAATGGAGTAAGTAATCTTTACTTTTCTCCAGTTTTTGGTTTAATACCCGAAGGAAAAGAAACATTTTATCATATAACTCTTTTAATAAATTATGTCATCATAATATTTAAAAGTCCCAGGGTTGCTCATTTGACACTAATTATGCTACTACAACAATTATCGCTACTACTAGGGCTACGGGCTACCACTACTGCTGCGGCTGCTGATGGTGCTAGATCGACTACCACTACGACTACTACGACGACGACTGCTACGACTGCTGATGCTACTACTACAACTACTGCTACGACAACTACTGCGACTGCTTCTACTGCCGCTGTTACTACTCTATAAATTGAAGACTGAACCAAACAGTATTCTAATAAAACAAATGATTAACCTGAAAACATTCTGCACCGAGATAGCTTTGCAGCATGCGTATCACGGAAGCACCTTTCCTGTAGCTAATAGAGTCAAATATTTCGTCAATTTCCGCAGCGTGGTTTACTTCTACCTGAAAAATAATCCAAGTTATATTTATTTTGTATATAGTACAAATCTGAGAGCACAACTAAACTAAAATGAAAAACAGCAGAAAATAGCAGAATGTGCTCCATGCCTCAATAGGATGTGATTCTTCAAGCCCATCCAACCGAAGACCCTCCGTACTTTCATCAAGAAACTGTGTCCAAATTTTCCAGTCTGGAAATAAGCTATCGGTAGCTAAGTAGCTCACCTAAAGAAAATAAACCAGTTACATATTACTCGCTATGTGCTGCTATAAGAACAATAGTAATAATTGGGAACCAAATTGTATACCCATGTTGCAAATCCTTCGTTCAGCCAGAGATGAGTCCACCATTCCATTGTCACAAGATTGCCAAACCACTGGTGGGCAAGTTCATGGGCAACAACAGTTGCAACCTAGATCGATACAGTTATAAAATAGTCAGCGACCATCAAAGCAGTAAAGGTGACACATGTTCGTAGTACAAATCAAGGCTCGAAAACCATGTGACCCCAATTTTCATACCCTTTGCTTGTTTGAAGCGGCAGAGTGTTTATCATCATACAGTAAAGCTGTTTCCCTATACGTAACAAGGCCATAATTTTCCATTGCTCCAGCAGCAAAATCAGGAATCGCAATCATATCCAACTTGGGAAGCGAATAAGGTACAGCAAAGTACCTGAAAAACTTAGAATAAGAAATTGGAGGGAATAACTAAAAAAATGATATTCAGGAAACTGAGTAATCAGGTGAATGAGGTGAATTGTCATCGCACAACTTGTAGAGTATGAACTACCAAGTACCAATGACAATCAAGTGACATACTCTTTGTATAGATCTAATGTCTTAACAGCAACTTCTAATGCAAATTTTCCCTGATCAGTCTTGCCCACTTGGCAGTAAACTCGGACTTTGACCCCTGTTAGTCAGGAAATTCGAACTTAGCAAAACTTGTGAATCAATCAAGAGAGAAAAGGATAGAGTCTTGTACTTTACCATCAGATGTCTTGTCTTCCACGTAGTCAAACAATCCAATGACGACTGCTACCAAATATGTTGACATTATAGGTGATTCCTGATAATGAACAGTTTTCGTACTGCCCTGTACTCTTTCTTCAACCACAGGCATATTTGAAAGAGCTACAAGATCAGAAGGGACGTCCAACGTGATTTTGAATGTAGCCTGGAAACAAGTGTACAAATGCACGAGGATAAAAGTTAAAGTCTGACCATGAGAAAAACAAGCACCACAATCTGCACCCAGGAGGGCGGAAACAGACACATTTGACTCATAATTCGCTGAACATATGTCAGGCAAACAAACTGCTTATGGTGTGGCAAAATAGCCAAGCGGCTGCTGTTTTAATGTCTATAAGTAGATGTGTCATTCAAGTTTTTCATTCTATTTAGGTAAGATCACTTCATACAAAGTTTGTACATGCCATCATATTCATGTGTGTAAACAGAGGGTTGATGTTGTGATCCAAAAACATTTTTCATGGAATTGACTTTACAGTATTCTTGACTGAGTTGTTCTGGAGGAGAGAGGAACTGTTTCCATGTTACATGTGTCATCCAGAAACAATATTCTTGCACTTGAGAGAATAAATACCTAAAAAAATGAACATACATTTTGGGAATAACTAGGTAAACACACACAAGAAATCAATCATGAGTTGTGTGCAAGGAATTGGCACCTTGCAAGCAGGTTCATCCCAACAAGGAAAGCACCGCCTAGCATCAGCTGGTTCAAACTGTGTCACGGCCATGTTCTTCTTCTCCCCATTATGCTCGTAAGTACTGAAAATGTAGAATCATTAATGCTATTAACAAACTAGATACCGGGAAAACAAAAGTTTTAAAGCCTATTGAAACCATTGCACACAAAAGCTTTAACATGACACTAATCACCATTCCATTGAGTGAGACTTTAAGTTTCTAATTGACAATCACTGTCTATTCCACACAAGAAAATAAGAAATCTGGGGCTATTTCGAGTTTGAAGTATGAATTACAACCGTTGACACTTCCATTTACAGAACAAAGTCGATATAAAACATGTGTCATAATTGTTAAGATCTGAAAGCACCATGTCTTTACCCTCGCCTCGAGCAAATACATGTACTTATGTGAGTGTGTACCTAACAGAATAGCCAACCCTTCTAAGTTTGGGCAAAATACAGCAGCATAGTCCACAAAACTACAAAGATTCAAAGGACAAGCAAATGTGTGGAGGTAAAACAAGGATACTAATCTCCACATAGCGATTACACAAGGTATGCATAGCAATCAATAGATATATCACTACAATCCATGTATCCACACATGTAAAGTGAATGAGATGAACCTCCTGTAAAACCCTTTCATTTGATCATTTAGGGTTCCCTCAAACGCAATGCTCAACACACCGGTTCCAATCGGGAGAGCCTCGGGAAACTCCGCCACCATGATCTCATCCGCTTCGAACAGTTCAACCTCTGAAGCCTCCAACGCCTAATTAGAACAAAAACACACTCCAAACTTCAATCACTCAAATACACACCACCAGCAACAGCAAAAAATAGAACCAGATGTTTTTTTAGATTTTCGCGTACCTTGGAGGCGTTCTGAGGCGTGAAGCGGACGGACTTGGCGTCGACGGCGAGATCTGCAGCATTGAGGACGATGAACTTGGTATCGGAGACAACGTCGACGGAGATATCGACGGTTCCGGTGAACTTGCAGGTGATTAGGTCTGGTACGAGCTTGAGGTCGTAGCGTTTGGGGACGGCGAATTTGGGGAGTCTTGGTTGGCCCTTGAATTGAGAATACTTCTGTGTTTGCTCCATCTTCTTCAACAATTGCTCTTCGTTGTTTCCTGCTCAGTCACGGTCCTCACGGATATAAGTAAGCACGAGAAGAGCTAAACGACGGCGTATCGTGAGATCACTGCTTGGAGAGGAAGTTGTATTTAAATTGCGTGAACGTTTCTGATTCTTCCATCTTGAAGTTACAAATGAAAAATTGTAGAGTCGCTTTCAAAAAAATTGTAGAGAGATGTAAATTTTCTCAAAGCGGTAAATTGTTTTTTCTTTTTTTTTTTTAGAAAGCAGAGCGGTAAATTGTGATTGATTGGTGCATTCGCCCGTAAATAACTTAAAGGGTTATTTCAAAAGAAAATGTCTCAAAGGAGTACTGTGAATTTTATTTTTTATTTTTTGCAAGCAAGGGGTACTGTGAATTGATTTGTGCATAGGGTTAAAAGGCCGTACTGTGAATTGGGTTGTGCATTTTCCAATAATATTTTCCTTCCGCTTGTCAACTAAATAAGCAACCGATTAAAGTGGCAATGAAGGACCAATCTTTCACCAATCTAACAAATATGACATAAATTAGGAAATTATATTTTTGCGTGTATATTAGATGTTATTTTCTTTTTAATGTATAATTTATTTATTTTTGATAAAAGAGTTGTGTCATTAGCTATAAGAAATAATGGATCTTTCGAAAATGTTGGCTTTTCTTTCACACCTGGTTCAAAAAGTCATCTATGTTGCATGCATGTTGTGCAAACACATTTGCTCCCTCATTGCATGTTCCTCCTATCGAGGATGCATTCATCTTTGGTAGCTTTCGAGAAAGTGACAATGCCATCTTCAAGAATTGCATCTACTTCACTTATATCTTCTTTCGGCTCATTACGTCATTCCATCAATCCCACTGAGTCTCCTTTTGTTGATAAGGGGACTTAACAGACGATTATGGGCTAAAGCGTACAGGAAACAAATGCTTAAGTCAGTGAAAAGAAGAGCCAGCAAAGGGGTAGAGCAGCGAGGCAAAGGGAGGATAAGTAGTCAAAGTTTGATCCAAAGAAAGGAACGACAAAGAAGTTGAAGTGACTAAAGAAGAAAACTCGGCTTAGAACGTGCTTGCCTGCGAGGATTGCGGAGGCAATTATAGTGGCTTCTTCCTTGGTTATGGATGTAGTATTATTAGAACCATTTGTACATTATAGTGCATAATCACTTTGCTAAAATATTCTGTATTCTCTCTTTTCTTCTCTACACTACTCCCTCAAGTTTTAGGGTTCGGAGAAGTTCGTGAGTATGGTTTGCGCAGTGCTTCTGTGAATCCAGGTCTTACATATTCACATCTATCGAATTTGCCCATTGTAAATGATCATATACTCTTGTAAATGTAATTTTGAGTTTTTGATTACAGATTGAGAATTCATTATCATTGATTTCAGTATCGGTTTCAATACGAGGTTGTTCATCATTGGGAGATTGGAAGTTGAGAGGGATTCAACTATGTCTCGAGGAAGAGGAGGGCCTCAAAATACACATGCGAATGTTGATGCGAGCATCACAACGGAGAACACTGCGGAAGAATATAATCATCTGGTGATTCCACCGATTGTTAGCGTAGGAGCTCGTACCGATAACTCTCGTCAGTTGGAGGATGCTATGCTTGAAAATGGCAGAAGAACAGGCACACATGAAGGCGACATTGATTCTCGAGTCAATATGTGCTTAGCTCTAAAAGCAGAAGATGCAGCTCTGATATGTTCAACAACTTCGGTGGTTCGTTGACAAAATGAAGCTGGTGTTCATGCTCACATTGCGATTATAGTTGAAAATCTAACCGGGAATGTGACTTCGGAAAGCAGCGTTGATGCAATCACAACCGTTGCACAGAACCATCAACTAAGTATACTTTGGAATAGTTGGTGGAAACTATTCACAATGAAACTCCGGGCATGATGATTCCAAGCATCTATGTTGCATTGCCTTTTCCAAAGAAATCAATAATATGTCATATCCAAAGAAGTGCTCATATCCTACTTACGAGAAGTTCACAGGTGGAGACATTAGTGTGCACAACATTTTGTGAACTTCATAGAAGCTCTGGGCCACATGTTACTAACGAGTCAGTGAAGATCAGTGAGTTTTCGAAGACTTTGGCTCAAATGCCTTATACATTATGGTATGCTAAGTTACTAAAGGATTCCATTGGTACTTGGGATGGCCTTGCACATAGTTTCATGACTAAAACTTTCAGACGTTGGAAATTTTTCCTTAGTAAATTTGATGCAGGACAAGCTAAGTGAATCTGTCAGGTCAACATCTAGCTCAACCGAGATTATGTCTCCTCTTTGCTCACCATCTATGGCGCCAAAGGCGATCGCTCATGTGAGTGAGCCGACAACAATGATTGCATGAGATGGTTAATTCTAGTAAATGATATACAACATATCATGCGCGTATTAAACACAATGTGCACAATAATCAAGTAAAGCAATACTTGAGAAGTATGGTTTGTAAAAGAAAGTAGGGAAGGTAGGGCTTGAAACAATGGTCAAGAATTAGCCATCTACTTCAACTCAGAACTTGGCTTTGGATCAGATTTGAATAAGATGAAAAATTTCCATAGAGGGTTATTACTTATTAGGGGTTTAAATATTGCCCCTTCCGTATTCCAAGACGAATCCCAAACGTTTCCATTTAAAGTCACTATGTCAACTAAACGCCAAAACAATCGGGTATTCCACATCTATCCCTGTTACTTCAGTTGCACATGTCAATCATCGGTCATTTCCAACCATCAAATTAAAAACAGTCAGACACGTGTAACTCTCGATTCCCCATGCTTTGTCGTAATCACTTCCTGTTAAAGGCTACATTCAGGGGCTTTGTGATCGCACTTGAGCCTCGATAAACTCAATTCATGCACAAGGGGGCTAAATGTAGACAATTCAAATCATGATCCTAGTCAGCAGCCAAGTGGACCAAACAAAAATACACACTTAGCTATTTTGCAGTACTAAGTGCACACTAAAACATGCCATGTCAGCACACAGGGACCACGAGACAGGCTCCCTCGCATCTCAGAAGTTCACGGGATCTAGGGGACTTATTCGTTTGGAGACTGTAATAAGGCTCGTTGCAGATGGTTGTTGCAACAACCCCCAAATCATACGGCCGGCCGAACCGTATATTTGGAAAGATGCCTCCGTCCGAGGAGATAAACCCCGCTGGATACGAGCATGATCGTCGGTTCACAGTTAATACAACCGTTGATAATCCAAATGTAAGTTATCAGATATTCAAGATAAACGAGTGACATTGTCTGGAAGATACAAGTGCATTACATTCAAAATGAAAAATACTAGGTGAAGTACTAAACAGCTTGATACCCAAGCCATCCGCGTTGTGAACGTCTCCCACCTTACTCGTATCCTACGGGTTTGGAAATAGCACAAGCCGGCCGGAGGAAAACTTTTAATCAGTAAAAACTGAGTCAATGCATACTGCAATATGTAAAACGAGTTTTGGCATCAAGTATAGATAATCACATGATAATTAGAAGTACTCGCGTGGGATGTCATGATGTCCGATTCCGTTCTCATCATTAGTTTGGCTGAGGCGTATTAGAGCCCAGTGGGTAACGAATGCCCGCAGAGAGGACACGATGCAATAATCATAATAGGGTGCCTCTTGGGATACCATGATTCCCAATTCACCCGAGCGTTACGGGAGCCCCTACGTCAATCCCCGCTCACAGTCATAACTATGAGACCTTAAGTGTCGACACCCCTATACCGTAGTGACCCATACTGTTATAAGTAGTACTATATAGGTTTCACATATAAATAAATCCAGGGTGCATATCACCTAACCACGGGGTAGGGTATGTAATCTCGTAGGATTAGCGCCCTATGAGGATCGACTCACATGCGCCTCACACTACAACAAATATGACCTTTATTGACAATTTTTTTGTCGACAAGCAGTTATGTGTAGCTAGTTATATAATTTATCTACAATATTTTTGTTTGTCGATATATGTGCTATCGCTTGTCGACATTGTGAATACTTCTATAATTTTAATAAAAGTTTGGTCGAGAATTTTATGCGCTTGGTTTTCCTTCCCGAAAAATTATATAAGGTGACAAACCGTATTTTTTGGTGACCTACATAATTGTCAACGAAAAAATAAATGTGCATAACTTTTGGAGGGTAAATTTGAAATATTTCCGCACTACCAATTTTGGGGTGGGAGGGAAAATAAAAAAATTAAGAAAAATATCTTAATAATATCGAGTTAACAGAGGAACAATTGAACTCACGCACGACACTCCTCTCTAAGAAACCTCACTCGGAAATATCTCACAGTCGCGCGCCCTTCTCATCAATGGCGCACTCCTCTCCTCAAAGAGATTGAAAGCAATTCTCCTAGATCTGAACGGCGCTCTGCGACAGTCTCTGGAAGAATTTCTTGTTGCTCGATCCCGATCTTGAGGTACGACACTCTTCTCCCTTTGAACACTTCGTCTTCTCCCTCCGAACTCTTCGTGTATACTGTAAATCTCGATATCAACTCTTCAATACGTTTCAAATACAATCCCCAGAAGTTATTGCATGCACCGATTGATTGCAGTATAAAACAAGTTGGTCCAAATTTAGTTTGAATTGGGGTATTTTACATGTATGTGTTCCTAATTGAGGATAGTTTTCCAGTAATTTCTAAGATGTCGATCGGATTGGAGATTGCATGGCGTTTTTTATTTTCTTATTCTAGGGTTTTTTGCAATTTCTATAAAAATTGGGCCTTTTGTGTTTTGCCTGTGTTAGGTTAATTCATTTTTCAAATTGGGACTCGCTCCGATTATGCTTTGCAGATATCAATCAGGACCTCGCCATCGCTCTCCAGGTACACTTTGCTGCTGGGTTCGTTTCAAATTTGATTTTGGTTCAACTTTAATCCTTATTATGAAGTTTGGTTCTGTCAATTTAAATTTCTTGTTAGGTTGTTGTGTTTGAGCATCGGCGTTGGCATAGATGTTTCTTTTTTCTCATTGATGGACTGACTTGGTGAGATTCTCTGTTCTAACTGAAGTCTGAGTTTGTGAGTTATCCCTTATTCACAACAAATTTATGTGATTCTTCCCCCATTTTATTATTCTACCCATTCTATTATGCTAACACCATGAGAAATCCCGTTCATTTGTTATCTAATTTCGTTGGGTTTTGAAGAGTTTAGTCTCCATTAATGTTGGCAACATATGGGAAAATACATGTGATGAGGTCATCCATCAAGCCAAAATTGTTGCCTCTATCAATCAGTTTCTTCTATCTGAATAATACCGTATCTTCATTTGATTATGTTCGATAATCTGTTCATGGTTGTCGACGGAAGAGACTGATTTCTTGACAGAGCAGAGGGAGGTTGAAGGGAGGGGGAATGTGGAAGGGCGTCGTTAAACTTGTGGTCTTAAGTGGGTATTAGTGGATGTGACCCTCAAACCTTGGTGTTGTTGACGAGCGGCCATAGCATCGTCCCAAAGCATCTGTGTTCTATACGGTGTGTTTGGGAATGGAAGAAACTATTATAGTGTTTGTTGGCGGTAGTATATTGAGCGAGATTTATGTGAGCTTCAATTGCCAAAAGTTGAAGGGAGCAGTCAAACCTTGGTCATTTGTGGTTGGGCAGTGGCGATTATACCCTAAGATAGCGTTGCTAAAGTTGAGGAAGGGTGCATCCGATATAGATATCAGTGTCCCATAGTACATATTTTTGCTTCAGGTTGATATTCTCCACATAATGCTAGAAATAATATAGGTTTTAAAACTGGGTAATACTGAAGCTCTGTAACTGTAGTTGTTCAGTTGAGATATCAGTAAAGCCACTTCAGTGACACCCATGCTAGTTCTGTTTAATGCTTATCACTACTTGCGTAGTTAAATCTATTAAATTATATTTCACCTGTACCCAAGGACTTTTTTTTTCTATTTCTGATACTTGTTTGTATTGTTTTGGATTGTTCGAAATCAAAATATTCATTCTGCTTAATGATCCGAAGACCTGAGAAACAATCACATTGGGGGTATAATTCCATCCAACTTGCCTATAACCTTGAGGACCTTGTATGTTTTGACCTTTATTTCCTTTTACATTACTATTATTTAAGCTAAGATGATATTTACATATTATTACCTCTAGTGATAAGAACTCGTGTACTTCAAGAAGGTGAGTATACTAAAGACAGTAAACATGCAAATAAAAGCAATGTAAGCAGCATGCCTGAATGAAATCTTTTTCTCAGTACTAATGTTTAGACTTCTTTCTAGTGATTGGTTGATACACTACTGTACCCCGGTATTAATCTTTAATCGCTTACCACTGAATGGTGTTTTCATTTATGGAAATTGAGCCAAAAAAAGAAGCTAGCTGATTAATCAGAGAAGTAGAAGCAACTAAGAATTGCGGCTGCAGAATGGCCTTATTTATCAGATTGTTAAGGCAGATATCTCGTATCCCCAATAACCATTCAGAACACAGTGAATATAATAAAGTTGGCTTCCACATTGCAACAAGCTTATTAGACTGTAAAAAGTGTCACGACCACCAATCCAAAGTAACCATTAAAGGAAGGATCCGTACTTGTATATCTAGGCTTGATGAATAAGTATATTACATGATAATAAGGGATAATAATGTGCTCGACAGTATCAGCCCAACCCGGTCATCGCATCATTGTAGTTAGTACCCTTGATATTCACTGAAACAAAATCATAGGATTGAGTTGCAGACAATGATTAGGGCTCAGTACTATGTTTATTTATTTGATTACACTTTATCCTTTAGGTATACTATCTGATTTTCTCATAACATCATTATTCAATGTGCAGAAGAGACGGAAATCCCTTCAACATGACTGTTATCCCATTGCCCCCTGTCCTTTCTCCATTACCGCCTTCCTCAGGGGCTCCACCTCCTATATCTATTCCATGGAGACCAGCAGTGGAGCCGTCAGTTCCAAAAGGGCCAAATTCTTCAAAGGGAGGAGGTTCCTTCACTACTAAAAAGTTCATTTGGATTGGAGTAACAGGGTCCCTCATTTTAGCCGTGCTTGTTCAAGAATCGTGCCTTTGCATGTCTAAATGCTGAAAAGAAAGTCATCCAGCCAAAATACGATTGATAATGATGATACGGTTGAATATAATTACCCGCAAGAAATGCCTATTAGTGAATCTTTTCCAAAGATGCATAGTCCTCCTAAGAAGGGTACACAACTATACCTCTTGTTGTTCATATGTTATGTGTTCTGCATTTTCTATCTCTTTCTGCATGCTCATACTGTGCCCTTGATTACGGCTTAATTCCCCTTACACCCTACCAAAATGCATTATTAATTTATTGGGGTTACAAAGAGATTTTATTTAAAAATTGATGATAATTTATATGGGTTAGTATTGTTCATATTATTTAAAACACTTGGTGTCTTATATAAATATTTTAAAGAGCATATTGAAAGCTATTTTGTTACTTTAGATGAGAATTAGAATAATACTGTGCACTTTTCTATTTTACTAAGGGGCACAAATCAACAAAAGAAGGGGCGTAGTGGTTACTGAAAGTTTTCAGGACACTTGCCTCTTTGTGACCCTTAATACCTTTCCCCCTGCCAAGTGGGTAGATAAAACAGGTAGCCACGACCAGGCTCCAACCAAAAGTGTATATACCACCTCTTGCTGACACACTTACTGAGGAGGGGAAATAGCTTCTTCTGTCTCCCTCATTCAACAGTGACAAACGAATTTAATAACTACATGAGAGGGAATATGTTGCTACTCTCCATCTTTTCCAACAAAGTGTCTGCTGTTGGATCACTATTTACGTGGATTGAGTATGTCGGTAACCTGTCTTCATTTGCCAGTTTCCATTCTTTGTATACGTATCCAGTTATTACCAATTTATTAGTTTTGCTCTTTATGCATTTGAGGTTCTAACAAATACTTCCATGGACTTATAACTCCAGTATCTGGAGTATCTGGACATCTGACTTGTGGTCCGAGATGAAAATGCCCCAATCTGTTAGGCGAATCTTTAATTATCGTAGTAATTTGAACATTAAATAGGATTGTAGTACTATGCGTATGACTGGTTTTGAAGTTCACTAGGATTCGGTTCCTATTTCCGTCGTTCAAGTAACTGGTGAATGGCAATGGGATTCAGTTAATTGAATAGGATTTCAGGCATCTGCACGAGTCTTTAGTCACGGATTTCTAGAGTTTAGAGCTGATTACATTATGTGAAGTTGATTACATTCAGTCTAGGCACAATCTGTTAGGCGAATCTTTAATTTGCTCCGGGTTAGCTGAGAAATTACATTTCATAATTTCAGAAGTGTTTGATGTGTGTAACTTGCAAAGGCATGTTGCTTTCGACTTAATTCAGCTATCAAACCCAAATATTAGAATGTTTTGATCAATTCACAGATGTTGAATCCTTCCCTAATCATAATCAAATTCTGTATTTGTTCTTAAGCAGTCGTAATTTGCTGTTTGGAAAGCACTTCATGCCGTCCAGAAATTGTTATTCTCAACGGTACCAAATCCTCCTCGATACTTTGTCCAAATGCTTAAATATGTTTCTGAATTTAAATTCTGTCATCAATTACAGTGTCTTTAGGAATCAAGTGCGCAAGTGACTTCATGTATGAATATTTGCTGCAGGGGTTCGTGAATGGATCGAGTACGTACGTTAGCTTTTTCGACGACCTGTTCGTGAATGGAGTGTATATATGGTTCATGCCATAGAGTTTTGGATCCACTATGTCTGCTATGTCTATTATTTCTGTTAACTAGACTACGAACCGGAATCACTTGTGTATTTGTTGAACTTATGTCTATCAGCTCGAATCTGCTGCGCCTGAATATTTTGAACTGGGATGTGCGATGTTAAGTTTTATGCTTCTATTTTGGGCAATCTGTGACATGTTGCTGAATGCAACTACTGTTTATGTTAAGTTTTATGTTAACTGCCTATTTATGGCATCTTGTTTATTTTTGGACACCATGTTTGGATGGTCTTCAAAAGTGTTTTTTTTTTATTAAGTTGTGATAAAGGTGACAAGCACGAAGGTCACAAGAAAGATGAAGTACCGTCAAACTTCTCTTCTACTGGCTATTCTGGATGTCATCTATCTAAATAAACATGAAAATGTATTTGTCGCCAGTTTTAAAGGTGACAAAAACACATAGTCAGTAGAAAGAAACTACCGATAGAAATATTTGTCACTGCTTACTCTTTCTGCAGACAAACATGACGTTTGTCGGCTATCACTCTAACGACGGAGCTATTGTGACTACGGATCGACAAACCAATTTCTGTCGGTAGAATATCTGCCGACAAATTTAAGTTATCTACCGACAAATTTTGCTGTCAACGGAGGCAGTATTTGTTGTAGTGTCATGTCGTAGCCTCCACACACATCGTCTGTACGTCGTCCCAATTATGTTATGGTGCATTATTCAATAGTCGTTTCACAATAGTAACATAGGTTTTCACACCGTCATTTGTCAATAGTAATCATCTGACTTCAACGTGTCAATCCATAATAGTACCATTGGTCCGACTCATAATTTCCAACTGAAATATTAAAAAGGAGACTTCTCAAAACTTATGGCCGGTGGCGGATCCAGGATTTGGGTGAAGGGGGGGCACAATTTTTTTTTAGGAGAGGGTATAAATTTTTAATGAATAAAAAATTAAGATGATGTAATAAATACCATGATCTTTTTGTGTATTTATGAAAAATTAGAGGACAATTATGTATATTAAATAAGTGACACTTTTGTTGTCCAAAAAATATTTTTTGTCGAGATTAGAAGTTTAATAAATACCTCAATCTTTTGGTGTATTTATGAAAAACTAAGGGACAATTGTGTATATTAAATAGTTTGAACTTTTTTTTGCTCTAAAAAAATATTGTGGTCGAAAAATGCTTTTGTTGAGACTCGAACCCAAGTAACAAGGCTTCCAATCCATCATTTTAACCGCTAGGCTAGAGCTCAATTTGTGAGCTGGATGTGGTGGGTAAAGATATATATATTTAGTAATAGCACAAATAAAAAAGAGCTAAAAAGAGCCTTTGCCGAGACTCGAACTCAAGAAACAGTCTTTCAAGTACAACTTTCTTACCGCTGGGGCAAAGTACAATTCCTGTCATTGTTGGGGGGGGGGGGCACAGGTATCTATGAATACTGCAACGACTAAAAAAAACCTAAAAGAATAGGGGTATTTTTGTGTGTCGGAGAATGTTGGGGGGGGGGGGGGGCTGCCCCTACATGGCTCCGCCCCTGCTTATGTCACAAACATTTGATCAATTCCAAGTACCGGGCGTTACCACTGGATCATATTGGTTTACGCACACGAAAAAGAATTGATAGTTTAATTATTGCACATATGAACTTACTGATGATAAGTATGTCGATGTATCTACGACAACGGGAGTCCTGCCACTCGTATTCAACAAACTCGTCGTCTACGAAATCGTTTCCTACAAATTACAATTTCTAATCAATACAAATCTCAACTAGCATGTGCAATGCAATATGCGATGAATGTCCTAATGATTGAGTAATCTTCTTATTTTAATTCAAGACACCCCAAATTTTCCCATTCTATGAAATAATCTCATAGCCAACCTTCTTATTATAATGAGTGTTCTTATTGTTTATAAAAGAAAAGAATGGTGTATAAAATTATCAATAATTAATATTTAGTTGATAAAGAGCTACTACTTAAAAAGCCGACAATTACTAGTTAATAGTCCTAAAATGCTTACTTCACTTTTGAAATAATATATAATTAAACTTCTAGTGATATACAACTAATCGTGCTTTTATTTTTGAAGATTTAAAGTTATTTCTTTATTTATTTTCATCCATGAGAAAAGTGACAATTTCTAAAAATTATTTAAGGAGTTGCTAATTATTCATTTCAGCATGAGACTTTATTTAATCATAATTTCTTTAATTGTAAAAGTGCTATGTTCGAATTCTAGCAGATAGCATTATATTAAACTTAATTTCTATTGGAATTGCTGTTTTATCTTTACTTCAATAATTTCAATCTAAAAGAGAATATATATATATATATATATATATATATATATATATATATATATATATGTATCCTCTTCTCAAATTAACTCCCAAAGGTAATTATTTGTATAGATTATATGAGAATAATAAACACTACTTTAATTAATTTAAACAATATTAAGCTTGTTTATTAAAAAAAATCAGATTGTGTAAAATATAATAACTTCATGATATGTCACCTAGCACCCCTCAAGTTTCTATTTTATATAAAGTCACCCCCAATATTCTATTTATAACAAATTTACCCTCAATCAACCAACATTTATCATCTTCTTCACCCTACCAAGACCAACAATCACTACTAAAAATCTTAGCAAAAGCGTCATTAAGAAAATGCGGTTTTTGCTAAAATTAATGTTGTATTTAGCAAAAACAACATTAATTGCAACATTAAGACTAATGCTGCATTTGCCAGTGTCGTATTTCCCATTGCAGCATTAAGCTACTGCTGCTAGCAAAAAGCAGCATTACTTGCAGCATTAACTAATGCTGCACAACTATACCACACCTTGTAACATTTGATACATTAATGCTGCACAACTATACCACACCTTGCAACATTTGATACATTAATGCTGCATTTTTTAATCAAATTGCAGCATTATTAGAGCTTAATGCTGCACTTCACACATTACTTTGCAGCATTATTTTAGATTAATGATGCATTTTACATCATCTGTTTAGCTTCTTTTTTTTTATAACATTTTTTTGATAACATCTGTTTAGCTTCTTTCTTCTATTTGCTGAATTTGCCAGAACAATAACTATAACAAATCTGAACATAAACAAATCAAAACAAGAACACCAAGAATAACAGCAACAATAACATATCTAACCAAGAACAACAACAAGAACAGAAGTCTCCATCATCAAATTAACAGAAGTCTGGAAAAATATTAGAAATTTGATGAAACAACTAATATCTCTGAAATTAACAGACAAGTCTCGGAAAAAATACAAGGGGAAGAAGAAAAAGGAGAACAGGAGAAAAAACAATCGATGGCATTCAACACTTCATCGAAATGGTTCTGCGTCCCCGCTTCGCCGACCGTCCCTGGATCTTCAACCGCCACGCCAAACGACACCGCCGCCTCAACAGCCATCCATCTCGGTTTAGACTGCGCAGCAGAACCACCCTCTGAACAAAACCACCTCCGGCGTCTCCAGAACCACCTCCGGCTGCGGCCTCTTCGAGCTGTATTTCCCCTGTTTTAACCTCTCCTCCTGCAATAGAAGGCAAGATCTGAGAGTGGAAGAGGGAGAGGGGGAGAGAGAGTGGTAGAGAGAAAGACTCACCTTAACCCAGCTTCGCGAAATCCACCGCGTTGACTCCATGGATGATGGCGATCGGAAAGCTCCAAATCATTCGCACCGGCCCAGCTTTGCCTTTCCGTGCCCTAGTCCTCGTCTGTTTGAACACACACAAACAAAGCAATTACAAAATCGAATTTCAACGAAGTGAGGTATAATCATTCAGAGCCGCTGAAGAGTAAAGATTTCAACGAACTGAGGTTCTTCAACGATCGAAGAACGAGATGGTGAAGAGTAAAGATTCAGAGCCGGAGCTTTCCGATCGCCCTTCACCCTCTCCCTCTCGATATCTTCCTCATCTCCCTCTCTCTCTCTCTCTCTCTACCCGTTCTATCTCTGTTCATACAGGTGAGAAATGAGAGGATGGGGGCGGCCGGGTTGTGTGGGAGAGAGTTAGGGTTAGTTGTTGGGTATGGATAAGGGAGTGGCTCCAATTTTCGTGAATTTGCAGTTCCCCCCAAATATTTAGTGAAAATTTGAATGCCCCACCAAATGTTTAGTGAAAATTGCAGCGTTTGTTTATTAATGCTGCAAAATAGAACTAAAAAAGCAGCATTAATGTGATTAATGCTGCAATTTAGCCAAACATTGCAGCATTATTAGATTAATGCTGCAATTTATATGCTCTTTAACCAAAATTTGCAGCATTATTAGATTAATGTTACAATATTACAGCATTTAGTTTGCAACATTAATAATAATGCTGCTTTAGGGTATCAAATACCGCATTTGTTCAAATGCTACAAATAAAATGTGGTATTTGCTAAGATTTCTAGTAGTGAATGAATCACATCAAACAATGATACCCATCCAACTTTGATGTTTTAAACCTCAAATTCAAGTCCAAATATGCAGATTAACATAAAAAATGAATTAAACCGGTTACCGAATGAGGGTTAAATGGATGGCCGAAGTTTTCCCGAGAACTCGCCAGAATTAACGGAGCTCCAATGGCTAGGATCTGTCGCGGGGGACTCCTCTAGGTTCGTCAAACCTTAGGGAGTGTGGGGAAGAGTATGAAGGTGACGAAAAGAGGCGGAGGAGGCACTGTGGCCTTGATCCCGTCGGGGCTGGCCTTCGGGTCGATTTTGACGGTGGCTCTGGCCGCCGCTGCTTCTTTTTCTTCCTCTGATTCTGGGTGCAGAGAACAGAGAGAGTCAGAGAGGAAGATGGCGAGAGATAAGGGGTGGAGTTGGGTGGTTGTTGCCGACGTATTTTGATCGACAATGGTGGTGGTGGTATGGCCACTGGTGTTGCTGTTTTCTTTTCGCCGGAGAAGACAGAGAGAAGAGAGGGGGACGGGGATAGAGTGAGAACAGAGGCAGAGAGATGAGGCAGATGGTGAGAGGGATGGTCGGAGGTAGGCCTGTCAATGGGCCAGGTTTCGACCCGACTCTGACCCAATAAGGACCCGACTCGTTATTTGTTGACCCCGACCCTACCCTACAGATTCAGACCCATATAGTCACTGACCCAGACCTGAACCAGACCCGATGGGTCAGACCCACCAGACCCGACCCTGGATACCTTTCTCAATTAAAATTAAATTGAACTTACAAAGTTACAGATTGCTACAAAATTACAAAACTAAACTAAATACCTCCCTTACTCTCGCTCTATTTCCTTAATTTTCTCAAAAATAAATCTCTCATTATCCCTTTCCCTCATTAATCTCCTCAACAACAAATTTTATCATCAATTTTGGTTTTTCTTAAATCCATTATACCTTTCCTTGATCTATCACCAGCCCATGATTTCCTTATTTTTCTCTTCTTATCCTTAAATCTCTCCCATTAAAATCTCGTCATTAGTTACCTCTTTCCCAACTCTCTCGTAACATTTACTCTCTCACGTACTCTCTCTGAACAGGAACACACATTCTCTCTCTCTCTCTCTCTCTCTCTCTCTCTCTCTCTTCAATTAAACTCTCCAATCTCTTTCTCCCTCCCTCCCAGTTAAAGTCTTGACTAGCTAAAATCTCTGTCTTTCTCCCTCCCTGTAACTTAAACTCTGTACATCTAAATCTCTCTCTCCTTGAGTAACTGCATATCTCTCTCTCTCCCTCCAATTTAAACTCTGTAAACCCCGAATCTCTCGCTCCCTGAGTAACCATAACCGATTATCACTATAGATCTTTCTTTGATTTGTCTCTTGCCTCATTGTTTTTCCTCTTTTTTTAATCTTTTCAATTGTATTCTCACAATCTTGTTAAGGTTCTGGGTCGGTTCAAGGGTCTCGCGGGTCGGGTCGGGTTCGAGTCAGGATTTCGTGGGTTTTAGGAGTGTAGGGTCCCACGAGTCTTCTGTTGGGTCTGGTTCATCTGGTTCGGGTTTGAGCGGGTCAGGTCAGGTTCAGGTATGGGCCTGACCCGGCCCCTTGACAGGCCTAGTCGGAGGTGGTGGTGGTGGTGGTGGTGGTGGAGCACTGTCGGTGGTAATGGCGACGGTGAAGGGGTTGTTTCGTTTCTCCTGATGTGTTTTCGGTTGTCTTTTTTTAGGAAGAAGAATTATCACTAAGAGTTGGGAGCCATACCCATTAGATAATACAGTAATTGCCAAATATGGAACTTGGTTGTAAAAGGGCATATCCTCTTCAACCTTACCTTTCTGGGCGAAACAGTGAGCTAACTGATTATAATTTCTAGCTATATGACGAACTGAAAAATTGGAAAAACCAGCTAGTTTACTTGTGCATTCATTCACTAACAATCTGAGTTCTCCATGGACTGCTTCCGTTTTAATTTTATCAAATGCACCGTGAAGAAGAAGATGTGAAGCAATGAGGCTATCAGCCTCAACCTCAATGGTGTTATAATTGAGCTCACCTTCCAACTGTAAACCTGAAAGAAGAGCGTTCAGTTCAGCAACAGTGGAGTTCTTAACTTAGGAATCCTTTGAAATCTTCCTGCCAAGAAATGGCCTGTAGAATCTCTAAGCACACTTTCAATCCCCGTCGCTGCATCGAAACGCTGCCAAGCAGCGTCAGCATTCACCTTGACCGCTCCATTACCCGGCGAACACCACACTTTCCCACAGGGAATTCTACCGGAAGTTCCTTCCTCCAAAATCCTTGACTTCACTACAATCTTGTGCCATTGTGGTAGACCCAAGGCTGTATTAGCCGAAATCGAGGCAGATTGGAGTTGGTTTTCAAACAATTTGTTATTTTTCCTTCGCCAAATAACCCAAACAAAGGCGATGAAAATGTCGGGTAAATTAATTTTTTGGGGATCTTTAACTTCCATAGTCGTTGTAGCCACTGGCGATTAACATGGCCTATAGACGAAGATGGACCACCATTTGAAAGAGTCGATTGAGCTTTATACCCCGAGGAAACCAACTACAACCCGTTGTCCGAGTAGTGCCAGAAAACGTCATCTTGTTCACCTAAAGCTGATAAAGGAATGCTCCGAACTAATTCAATATCAATCGGGCATAGGATCTCGGCTAATTTAGTCTCATCCCAGCTTATTGTGCTCGAGTTAATGAGTGCGCTGACTCTAATATTTTCTAGCCCCAAAGGGTAACTAGTGATAATTCATCGAGAACTGCTTCGGGGAAGCCAACAGTCCCAAAAAATTCTTATTTGTTCGCCATTACCTACCCTCCAATGTAGGCCTGACTTAATCAAATCTCGACCCGCAATAAGACTTCTGAACACATATGAAACCTGACTACGAGGATTGATATGTACTTCTAAAATAGAGGACCCTCAAAAATACTTTGCCATAAAAACACGGCTAACGAGACTGTTTGGGGTCTTTTAATGTCGTGAAAATCTCTAAAGCCAAGACTGCCATCCTCTTTCTGCAACTTCAATCTATCCCATGAAATACAGTGCAATCTTCTTTTTTCTTCGTTCCCTCCCCACCAAAAACATTTGAATAAACGCTCCATATCTTGACAGACCTTCTTGGGCAAGAGAAAGTAGCTCGTGGAATAATTGGTAAGAGCTTGAACTACTTCTTTAATTAGGATCTATTTACCTGCAGCTGAGAGCTCGTCGCTTTTCCACCCCTGCATCTTCTTACAATTCCTCTCTGGCATATAACCAAAAGCCACGGACCTGTTGCGTCCTATAGACGTGGGGAGGCCGAGGTATGACTCATACTCGTCCGCTAGTTGTACACCCAAAAACTGGCTTAGTTCAGACCTGACTTCTACTGGAACATTATCGGAGAACAACACTAACGATTTCTGTAGGTTAAGAAGCTGACCGGAGGCTGCCTCATAATTCTCAGAATCTCTAGAAGATGATCAATCTCAGCATGTGTTGCCCTGGTAAATATTAAACTGTCATCTGCGAAAAATAAATGGGATATAATCGATCCTCCTTTAGATGCAGCCATGCCAGAAATATGTCTTTCCTGCACAACAAGAGTCAAATTACATGAGTGAGTTTCACTAACAAGTAGGAACAGGTATGCAGACAGAGGGCAACCCTGTCTAAGGCCTCTTTATGGCCTGATCATCCTATGTACTTCCCCATTAAGAATGAGGCTATAAGAATCAGTAGAGTTACAATTCCTGATCAACTCTATCCATCTGAGAGCGAAGCCCATACGTTCCATAACTGCTCGCAGATAGTCCCATTCAACACGATCACACGCTTTGCTCATATCCTTTTTCAAGGCCAAGAAACCATCTTACCCTTTTCCCGACACTTCATAATGTGAAGAAGCTCGATTGCTGTCAAAGGGTTATATGAGACGAGCCTCCCTGGGACGAAAGCACTATGATTTTCCGAAATCAGCGAGTCAAGAATCGTTTTGAACCTGTTGGCCAATGCCTTAGTGATTATCTTGTAAATGGTGGTGCACAAGCTGATGGGACAAAGATCTTTAGGGCTTCTAACTTGCTTAAATTTCGAAATCAAGGCAATCAATGTATGATTAAATTTATAAATATCGCCATCATTATTAAGAATACCAAGGCATACCTCCTCAATATCCTGGCCAACAATCTCTCAATTATTCTGATAGAAGATTGGAGGAAACCCATCAGGCCCTGGGTGTAATACCCCGTATTTTAATTAAGGGTTATTTGGTAATTTTGCAAAAGTACTTGAGAATTTCAATAAACTTATATTTCAACTTGTTCTTAGTTTTAGAGTATAAATGTACCATTAGACATCTATGGTTATATAAAATTTCATTTTGAGGCTATTTTGTAATTTTTGAAACTTGGATAATACTATATGGAACTTATTTTGTATACTTGGGAAATACTTGTAGTTTTCTAAAAGTGGATTTTGACATTTATATAAAAGTGTTGTATTTAAAATTATTTGGACATTTTATTATCTATGAAACTTATTTGTGTGATAGCTAGTAATTGAAAACTATAATTTCACCCCCTTTACTCTTGGTTTTTATACTTCAACTTCATCCATCAACTTATGAAATTGAAATTTTCACCCCTTAACTTTTGACATTTCTCATTTCTATCCCCATCTAACTTGTTGGGAAATTTTAATTCTCCATAATCCCTCACCCACCCACTTGGTCAACTCCCATTATAATATGGTTTTATCATCATCATTACACACAAAATATACATACTTCATCACAAAAACTCCCATCTCCATCAACTCAAGAACTCCATACCTCCATAACTTCATTTCTTTATATCTTCACTCCTAATGAACATTCATACAAGCTCTCTCACCTCTCTTCAATGTTCATTCCCTTTTTGGAGGTTGACCTCACAAAAACTTCATCAAAAGTCATTTTTTTTGTCCCCAGATCATGAAAAACTTGATTCCAAACTTAGAATGGTCATGGAGGGGAGCTCTTACACCATTCTACTCATGGATTGAAGACCAATTTCACTATTTTGCTCAAAATCTTCTTGAATCTTGGGGTAAACTCTTCTTCTAGACTTCAATTCACCCTTGCATGTCTATTTTTAGCATTGATTTATGAAAATTCATCTTAGATTTCTTCATCCCCAAACTTGATTCTTCATTTTCTTGGCTTGATCAATGAGTTTGATTCTTGAATGTTCTATATTTCATGAAATTCAAACTAAAACCCATATGCACTTTGTAAATTTCTTGGTAGTTTCTCTTGCATGTCAAGAACACTATGATAATTTGTGTCAAGAGCATATAAAAATCTTAATTCATGCTTAAAATGATTTTATTTGGGTGAAAATCAAGTCTTTATAAGTTGCATGTATCATTAGAACCATTCTTGTTGATTTTTGAAAAAAATGTATGTTCATACAATCTGACCAGTTTGTGAAAAACGTATATTATCTCTATATTTTGTCTCTGTAGAATTTTTAAATCTTTCATATTCTGAAACTAGACTCAAAGAGGGTCATTTTGAAAGAAAATTCAACTCCATAGCCTTTATGGTTATGGAGATATGCTCATTTTAAGTTTTATGTTTTCTGAAACTCTATTTTTGGACAAGTTTTGCTATTTTTGTTAAAAATCTCATTTCCAGAAACATATGGCACCCAATATTTCTTGTGATGCAACTAGACACACAAGGGATTCATTCCGGAGAATATGGGCATATTTCCTATTCTCCAAGTAGTAGTAATTGTTCTTCAAAGTTGAAACTTTCTTCCAAACTTGTCTCTGCATAGCAGTCTTTGTTATTTTTGTAACTTGAGTTTTGTAATAGCTATGCATGATTTTCTTGATGTTTCTGAAAGTAGACACATGTAGGTTGATCATAAATTTATTTCAAAATTTTATGAGATGTTTTTATATGGTTAATATGCCTCTACATTCAGAGCTACAATTCTGTCCAGAATTGTAGATTCACATGTTTTACAAAACTTGAGTGTTTAAAATTCTAAGTGTATTGTTTGATTTTTTTTTTGATAAGTGAACATCATTATATATGCATTGGTGACATATAGGACTACTTGGCATGTAGGGTTTTCATTTTTATTATGCATGTGTAAATTAGTTGTAACGAGTACTTCATACGTGTGATTGTAGACCTCGACCCCATAGGAGATAGTGGTTCTCGTTGGAGTGCTCGACTTACCTTATCGCTTTTCTTGTGCTTCATATTAGTGGTAAGTACATATGTACGAAATTTTCATATCAGAATGTGTGTATGTGTTTGATGTTTCAAATGAATGCTTGTTATATGAAAAAGTATGATAATGCATCTTTTCCACTCGAATGTTGTTAAACTATTTTATTCATCTCATTTGAGAACTCTCGGAAATTACTTGTGAAATGTTGATATTCTGATTCTGGTTATGTGAAAGAGAAGAAATAAAATACCTCTAATAAACTTAGGACGATGTACAGAGTACTGTTATTAATGGGAAGCGTCAAGCGATCCTCCATTTTCTTATGGCTAAGACCATTGAAGCAATGCTTCTTATTATTGGATAGAACGTTAATGTTCACAAATCCGCCCCCGATGATCCAAAATGTATCAAGATATTGAGGCCAAGGGGTTTATAGAGCTTAGAGTGCTACTTATACTTGTAAGGGTCACTACGGTATAGGGGTGTCGACACTTATGACCTTTTAGCTAATGTTGTGAGCGGGGTTGACGAATGGGCTCCCTTAACGCTCGGGTGAAATAGGGTTTGATAGACCCTAGAAGGAACCCTTAGTGATTATTTCGTGATCCCTCTGTTTACATCGATCCTGCTGGTGGCTCTGGACACGCCTCAGCTAAATTAAACTGTTGATTGAAGACGAAATTAAAAATTGACTACTTTATTAATGTTGTTTGTGGCTCTGGATTGCCCTTATCAATTGAAATGATTTGAAATGCTTTGGCTACTCGTGAACTAAGTTATTCTCTTAAATGGACTTGTTTACCCTTGATATGTTACCAACTACTCGTGGTTCTCAATGTTATTAAATTGGGAGGTTTTTGTTACTCGGTTACTTCCAGTTGTTCCAAATTCTCCAACAGGATAATTTTAATGTTTAAATCTTCTGATTTGTTTCAACTCACGCTTCCGTGCCACTCGTTGCTTTACATGTCGTAGTATGTATTTACTCAGTTTTTAGTGATCATTTCTTCAAAACTGCGTCGGCTTTTGTAATTTTAAAACCGCAGGTCGTCAATCAAGTTTGGGGAATGGGAACACGGATCGAGACGAATAAGATTAGCTTAAGTCAGATCACTTAGTAGATCACACACGATTTGTTTTAGATTGTACTTATTATCAAAATTTTGTTAACTTTAACCAAAATGTAAATTGAATAGTTTATAATCTAGTTTTGGTTATCGATTGTCGCGTTAACCCTGAACCGAGATCCCGAGTCGTTTCACTGGGGCCTTAACTAGCGCCATCTTCCCCAGTAGCCCGTTGCTCAAGGGAGACCAACTCTTCCACATCTGTCATCATCGGTTCCATTTGTGCCCTAGAAGGATCGACAGAAGTGAAAATATCTTTGAAATACTCTTCAAGAATAGAAATAACCAGATGCTTGTCCTCGATCCAGGCACCAGTACCATCTTCGTGTCCTCTAATACGATTTCTATTCCTGCAATTTGTAGCTTTGCGATGGAAAAAGCTAGTATTCTGATAACCTTTTCGCATCCATACCTCACGAGAAGGCTTGCTCCACATTTGCTCCTCATGCAGAAGGAGTTGGAGAATGTTTTGCCGCACTGATTTGGTTTCAGCTATGACATCAGCCGACTGATAGCCATCCGAAAGAACCTAAAGTCTATCTCTGAGCTGTTGTAGCTTCCTTCTAACGTGGCCAAAGGTTTGTACATTCCACTGTTGGAAAGAATCGGCCAAAGAAGAATTTTTGGAATAGTTGGGATTGTGAAGACACCCAGTGATCCTTAACGAGCTCCTTGCGGGCCTCGTGCTGCAGCCACATAGACTCAAACTGAACTCTTCTCATAAATCTTCTTGACCTATGACTGCCATCTTCCCAAGAAACCTCTATAGGAACATGATCAGAAACTTCTGCAATGAGGTGTTGAACCGTAGCCCAACCGAAAGTATCAATCCACCTGTTGTTGGTGAGGCATCTATCTAGCCGTTCCCTGATAGATCTGGAACCCTCATGGTTGTTGCGCCAGGTAAAACGGGAACCAGAGAAACCCATATCTTGAAGCCGAAGCCGATGAGTGACGCTCAAAAAGCCCTATATCTGACTAAAGGGTACTGGACGACCCCCTTCCTTATCAAGAATAGACGGGAAAGCGTTGAAATCAACAACTATACACCACGGGTGGTCCCCTGGGTTTAAACATTCCAACAGATGCCAAGAGTGGTGACGCTCCTCTCTCACAGGAGAGCCATAAAAACAGGTTAAGAAACCCTGCATGGAAGCATTAAACTAACCAATACTACCTTGAATATGATAATTAGACCAATTAACTAAGGAAAAGCTAACTGAATCATCCCATAATAAGGCCAGACCGCCCCTTCTGCCACCTCCACTACCTTCACAATCTCTGAAAATACCATTATGAAAGCCTAGTCTTTGTTTGAATCTTCTCATCTCATTTGCATACAGTTTTATTTCCATCAAGAACATCACATTTGGATGTCTTCTCCTTACGAGATCGCAAAGAGAAGTAACGCTACGGGGGTTGCCAAGCTCCCGTACGTTCCAACTAATGGCAATCATTGCGACTGGCTAGGCTGTCTCGCAACCTCAGCCAATGAAGAGTTTGGAGTCTTTAAGTCACTCCCTTCCTTTGTCGGAATCACAATATCGGAAACCTTTGCATACTCTGTACCCGAGGTTACATTGCTGGAAGTATCTGTACCAATCTCAACCTTGGAACTATTAGGTGTTGCTTTTGGAGAAGCTTGGTTTTGAGTGGATTTGTTCACATGAGCACGGTGACCAGCTTGCACTGTGATACCCGATTGGGGCCGAAAGGGGTCTGTGAAGCTGAGCCCCTACTGTGACATCCCGCATGATTAAACTCATTTAGACATTATTTAGAGTTGGTTTATGACCATTATAATATGATTTTTTGGGCTAATTAAGTTGGACGGTGGATATTTGATATTAATCCCCTATAGTTTCAATATTGACCATTTCCTATTCGTTATGAAGTGCGAGTTCTAAGAAAGTAGTATGAAGTGCGATTTTGGTATGTACGTATTTCTTGTATGTGGGAGAGTGTTTCTATAGTATGTTCATCTTGCATGTACACCTAGTGTGGTGGGGGGGAGTATACCCATGATTACCTATTATAGGCATGCAAGTGACCCATCATGACTACTTGCCTTTCCGCCATAGATTTGTCTCAATTTTACTCTTCCCAAGCTATCTTGTTCATTGAACCAAAACTTTCTAGTGCATTCACGGATTTGAGAAAGGGAGCCACAAAAGCATGGCCAAAATTTGGTATTTTGCTATTCTATGGGCAAGAACTTGTGGGAGTTGGATATATCTATCAACCCTAGAGCCTTTTTCCAATGTTATTCTTCATATTAGATCTTTTGAAGCTAGTAAAGTGTTACATCTTTTGTTGTGTTATTTGTGCATAGTTTGAGTATACTAGTTCACTCCTTGCAATCAATTGTGGTATGACCAATGTACCCAATCTCTTGTACATCTTTAAAGCTTTGTTGTTCAGCCCATCCTCATCATTTTCTCCCACTCATTTATCTCTCTAAGAGCATCTCCAACAGATGGAGAAAACATTCTTTGGACTATATTTAGGCCAGTTTTGTCCATAAATAATCTCCAACAGCTAGTGTAAAAGCTGACCTAAATTTCACCAGGCCTATTTTCTGGACAAAACTAAAAACTACTATTAATGGTGGAAAACATTAAAAGACTTCAATTTTAATTTAAGACCACTGATTGTTTGATGATGACAATTAAAAAATAATAAAAATAATGATGGTGGCTTATATTTAGGCCTACTGCTGGAGCAACAACTCAAAAAGTGTAAGGATAAAATTTAGGGCAGAAACAAATTTAGTCCAAAAAATATTTTGTTGTTGGAAATGCTGTAAAGTCATATGAACCTGTCCCAGCTTGGAGAATCAACTTCCGATATGAAATTTTATGAATCTAAACCGATCATTTATTTTCAAATATAGGATTTTATGAACTTAAACAGAAACTGATTAGCACAGTTCGGCAATGTTTGCGATTTGGGCGGTCTAACTTGTAGTCCTACTTACGTCTACCCAATCCACTAAAAAAAGTACAACTACCTAAAAAGGAATTAGTGGGAGCACGTGGACCTTGAAGTTTTCTCCTTGACCACCGCCCTAATCCTTAGGCGGTCAGGCCCCGCGTTAGCTGGCACGTCTACACACCGTTAGATCTTCAATATTTAGCTAGATCGCAGCCGTTCTTTCACCTCGAACTCTTCTATAAATTGGCCCTCGCGGTTCGATTTTCAAACACTTTCTCTCCGTGCTCTTCCTTCTCTCCGTTTAGAGGGTTACCAGGTTCAGTGAGCTGGAAGATCGTTCTTTGGGTTTGGATTGTTCATGATTCGGGTTTCATCTTTGTCAATTCTACTCAATTGTTTTCAGAGACGTGATCGTTTTTGAATCATTCTGCATATTCGAGGGTTCACATATAAGTAATTGTTTGATGTAGGGATTGCGGTTCCTGGAATTTTAGGGTTTCACCGTCGCGTATTCAGGTTTCGGTATGCGATTCTATTGTAGATTAGCAAATTTGTGGATCGGATTGTTGATTTTTTAAACGCGAAGGTCTATGGTAGGTTTTTCGTGGAAATTCAATCCTTCATTGCTTATTCGAACGCAGACCGTGTGTGTTCCTCTGTTGCTTGAGAGGCGAGAGCTGCTTGCCGAATTTCTTCTAGATTTGTAGATTTATTGTTTACTAAGAATAGTTGTTTTATGTAGGGATTGCTGTTCTTAGGATTGTGAATGCAGATTTTTGGTGTGGGGTTTCTAGATTTATTTCTGTTAATCTTGCATTATGCGTTTTTCTGCTAGATGACGAAGGAGCAACAATGAGGAAGGTTTTTAATTGGAATTATTTGATAGGAACTTCATGAAAGTGAAGGTGAGAGGGGTTACTGACTTTTTTGTGGGAGTTTGGAAGTGTAGTACATTCCCGGTAATACTTGAAATCCCTTCTTCCATGAAATAAATTTGTACCATGGTATCTTAGTTTATCTGTATGATGCAATGGCGTATTTACAGTCTCGCGCCCATTTGTGCTCTCTTCTCTTAGGATTTGGAAATCGCTCTACTACTTCAGGTAACATCCAAACAATATTAGGTAACAACATAACGGTGATTCTCTTTTACTCATTTGTGATTGTGGGTACTCTGGGTTTGGTTCAAAGGTGTGTGCATTTATACGGTAACTGTATCAATGCGTTTTATTTTGATCTTTGTCAACAGTTTGAACACATGATGGTAGAATCATTTAACCTATTCCGAGGTTTAGTTTACGAGAGTGTTTGATGTAGAGCCGCGTGTATTGGTATTTTTGGAGTAAATTGTGGAAGTCACCCCTTTTGTAGGTTAAGGGTCTGGTGATTCGATTCTGTATTGGAGATCTTACACCCTTGTAGGCGACTGGTATTGTAAGTGTTTGATATTTCTGAATTTGCACATAAATTTCAGATTGAATGGGATGTTCTATTAATTTTCCGGACTTATGTTTTTCTTAGTTCTAGTTCTAGATGATCTGCTCTTCCAAAGAGAGGTGCCAGGAGAAATATTATTTCGGTTCAGAGGTTCTAGGACTTCTAGTAGAGCTTTTCCTGAAATTGTGTTTTGGTTTGAACATGCTCTATTCAATTATACACGATGATGTCCTTATTTGTTCGAGGATTACTGAGAGTAATTGTTTCCTGTAGGGATTGAGATTCTTGGAACTGCCATGGTTTAACCTTTGGGAATACAGGTTCCGTCAATTGAATTATTTTTAGAATGTATCAGGACATGAAGGCCTAGGAATTGACCCCTTCATATTTGCACCCGTATCTGGTCTGTTCACGCAATCTCTTTTTCACAAGTTTTTTTTGAACGTGCATAGCTGATTGGATTGACATGCTCTTCAGTTGAGTTTTGATTTTTTTTTTTTTTTTTTTAAATTATTAGTTTGGGCAATCTTGCTGCCATGGGTCACCTCAGCTGCTGCTGGACGATGTAGAACACATATTTTAGTGAAATGCGGAGCGAACGTGAAGGCTAGGAATGTCTCTCTCAATACATCGGTAGAGTCTGGTTTGGTTCCTGGAACTTTTCTTCTTCTGTAGAGTCTGATTTGGTTCTGGTTTTTTTTGGTCTCCGTCGGTTTTAAGACGGATGTTGCTGTTCAGATGGTTGGTTGGGGAGAGAAACTTAATGAAGTGAAGGTGAGATGGGGCAACGTTGGGTTACTGATCTCTTTTGTGTGACCAGGTTTGATGTGCTAGCTCCCTGCAAGTGTAGTCCATGCCCGATAATACTTGAAATGCCTTCTTCCACGAAAAGAAAGTCTACCATGGTATCTTAGTTTATTTGTATTGTGTAATGGGGTATTCACAGTCTCTGACCCATTTGTGCTTTTATTCTTAGGTTTTGGAATTCATTCTAGTACTTTAGGTAACATCTAAACAGTAAAACAACAGAATATTTATGTCATCTGACTCAGTTTGTGACTTTGAAGATAGCTTGGGTTTGGTTAAGAAGTGCACAGTTATATGGTAACTGTATCAATGCCGTGCACAATTTTCCTTTTTTGAGGTTTAGTTTAGAATAATTGTTTGATGTAGGGGTTGCGCGTACTGGAATTTTCAAAGTAAATTGTGGAAGTCGTCCCTTCGTAAGACACTGGTCTGGTGATTTGATTCCTTATGTCTTATAGAGATCTTACCCGGTTTGTGTGCAAGATTTTGCACGTAGATTTCAGATTGAATGGGATGCTCTTCTGTTAATTTTCAGGACTTCTGTTTTTCCTTAGTTTTGGTTGATCTGCTAGCTCCTGCGAGGAGAGAGTCCATGAGGAATATTACTGCGGTTCAGAGGTTTTAGGAATTTTAGTAGAGCTCTTACCCGGTTTGTGTTTCGGTTTGATGTTTTCTAGTCCTCCATTCTTTTTTTTTTGATGAATTTTCTAGTCCTCTATTCATTTAGACATGATGGTGCATGACCTTACTTGTTCGAGGATAATTGAGAGTATTTGTTCCTGTAGGGATTGTGATTCTTGGATTTGCCTCGGTTTAACACTACGGGTCTGTAAGTGAATTATTTTATTGATTATCAAACTATGTGGATCAGGTTGATTGTTTCAGCACGCGAAGGCATAAGAACGGTTCCCTTCATACGTATTTGCAGACGTATCTGGTTTGGTTATGCAATCTCTTATTGCCATCTTTTTTCAATGTCAACAGCTGATTGGATAGGCATGCTCTTCAGGGAACTGAATTGGTTCTGAAGTGTGTGCTATTTTAGGGAACTGAATTGAAGCGGGGCTTTGATCTTTGTCAGTTCTATTTTCAATTATCTTCCGAACGTGTTTTATCTAAAAATTCTCCGATTTTGTTTGTTGAATCAGTCTACCTGTGTGAGGTCTAGCATTAGTAATTGTTTGATGTAGGGATCACAGTTGCTGGAATTGCAAAGGTTGCTTCCCTGTGAATTCAGATTGGCAAACTGTGGATCGATTGTTGATTTCAAACTTCATGTATGTGTGGTATGGTGATCCAGTTCCTCATTGCTCTTCAGATTCCTATCCCTTGTTGTGTTTTAATACCTATGGAAATTACAGATTGAATGGGCTGTTCTTCTGTCAGTTTTGGCGATTTCTGTTTTTACTTAGTTGGGGTCTTGAGGCTGTTCCGCTGTTCCCAAGGAGACAGTCCAGGCGAGCTGTCTTGAGGAATTTTGCTTTGGTCGAAGATTCTAGAAATTTTCGGGAAGTTGGGTTTTCGTTTGATCTTTGTCAATTCTTCATGCAATTTGGTATGGTAGTGGGATGACTTTATCTTTCTGAGGTTTACTGAGAATGATTGTCTCGTGTAGGGACTCTGATTTCTAAAATATCCAAGGTTTCACCCTCGTGACTTCAGATTTTGGTGTGGAATCTCATCTGTCAGTCATCATCCAGGTCATACATAGAAAGGCATATTGGTGTAAACGTAATTCACTTGGTTCTATATCCCAGCTCTCTCCTATCACTTCAGTTTTTTTTTGGTCAACTATCTTCCTGCATTCATCGCTTACTTGCTACCTTTAAGATATTTCCAATTTACGTTCCTCTGTTATCCTTCGAGTAGAAGTGGATATCTCTGACCCTGGTGTAAACCTGTATGTTTCTGTGCTTATTTTTTGTTTTATTTTTATTTTGTAATCCTTGTCTGGTATGATTCTTCTCCAACGCAAACACTCTCACTTCTAATTCCAGATCTTTTGCTGTTTTTGGCTCATGTTATTCACTGGGACAACAATAAGAGAAGTGAATTCTACTTCTGTGTCTGGTGAAACTTATCCAAGTTGGTGTGCGTCCTATTGCTGAAATAAAGGTCTCATTGGTCAGACTTCTCTAGGAAACGAGCTCGATCAGGTATGGTTCCAAGAAATATGCAGTATGTAGTGAACATGGAGAACTCTGTCTTTACATGTAGGTTTCACATACTTGTATAGACGGGCAGATTGTGGATCAGATTGGTGATTCCACGACGTGGAGGCTTAGGAGTGTCGCCCTACATAAGATTTTCTTAAATAGTGATTTGTCAGCTGATTAAATCACGAGTCAAATGCCTTTTAGGGTTTGTGTTTCATGTTTTTGCACATAAATTTGCAAATTGGATGCTTGTGTGTTCTTCTGTTAATTTGCATGGTTTTGTTTCTCCTTTAGTTCTGGCTGTTCTGCTGTCCTGAGGAGACAGGCTAATGGAGCTGCTCTAGGAACTGTTCGTAAATTTGGTTATGAAGTTGAAAATTTAGGAGAAGGAGAATTCATCTTGATTTTGGTTTTGGTTTTGGTTTTGGTTTTGGTTTTGGTTTTGGTTTTGGTTTTGGTTTTGGTTTTGGTTTTGGTTTTGGTTTTGGTTTTGGTTTTGGCTCTTCTATTGACGTTTCGTGAAATTAGTGGGACTTGATGGTGGGATTATATTATTGACCGATGTTTATTGTAATTGTTTCATTTAGGGATTGCCGCCCTGCATTCGGAAGGTTTCTCATTGTGATTTCAGTTTCAGTATGCATGTTCCCTTCTCAGATCTGCAAACTATGAATCTGCATGTTTTTTCCTTGATGCAGTTGTTTCCAGAATGAGGAGTTAGTTTCTTTTGAAGACGTTATATTTTATTAATTATTATTTTTGAATTCATTATTGCTTTTGAATTCCTTTCCCTGTTTCTGATGAAGTGTTGCACATGCATAGCTGAGTGGATATGCATGCTGTTCTGTTAATTTTCTGTCGTAGGTTCTGTTCAAGGTTTCAGTCTTGCCTCTGAGGTCTTGCCTCTGAGGTTTCAGTCTTGCCTCTGTTATCGGTTTTTGATTATCTTCCTCGTTTACTTACACAGGCACTCCTGGTAGTATTTAATTTTCCAGGATGCTCTGGCTCCACTGTGTGGTAATGCTCATCAAATGACTGTTTGTGGGGTATGGACTTGGTTGGTGCTGGTTCCTATTCTTATTCTTTTCTACATCCCCATGATGCTAGTTTTCTCCAGTTTGCAGTGTGCCTATACTTTTTCCCTCACATATGTCAAAAACAGAGGAGAAATTGGCGTTGATTTACTTTTTCATTCTTTGGCCTGGTTGCTTCACTATTCTTTAATTGGATAGTGCGGTAGTGAAGTGACATGCGGAATTTCTTATTGCTATTCTGAAGGGAACGTTCTGATGCTCAGTTTGATGAACTTGCAACCTCAATGATATGATTATGCATCTTTTTACCTACACTCTTATCAACTGAGGGAAGAAGTTGACATGGTGGGGCATACTTATTGAGGTTTCCAAGTTGAAATTTGTTTGATTTGTCCGGAAAACTTCATGGTATTGTTGATTTGGTATCTTCCAGTGGACATTTTCAGTAGAGGTGTTGATGATTTGGCCCTGTATATGCATTGTCACATGGAACTCGTGGTTTTGATTGACTCAACTCAACTTTCGGCGTTGTTTGTTAGCTGCACTCCCTCAACTCTTGGCGTTGTCTGTTAGCTGTCAATTGTGGTTCGGCTTGTGTTTTCTGGGCCCATTAGTTGGAAGATAAAATAAGTGTCGGATGGAGCTTGGTCAAAGACGAATATTCGTTATGCTTACTAGTTTAGCTCATGTCCTGAGCTCACTTTTGAAAAAATATGGTATGTGTTCTTCTGGCTTGTACTTAGTTCAGTAGTGGCCTGACACTGAATGTTTCTTGCACGCTGTGTTCTTTTCATTCCAGTATCTTGCTGTTGAGTCTCCCTTCGTGGCATGAGGTTTTCTATCACGGGGTACTAAATATCAGTGAATCCCTGGTCCGTTCATTTTTTTAGTGGTTATCCTTTATTGCTGTTTGCTTTATCTGTCGTCATTCAGGACTTGGATTGAAGACACAGTGTAAATCTGATTCTCATTGGTTCTATTTCTCCCTCATGGCTTTAGCTTCTTACAATTACTTCAGTTTGAGCGTACAGCGGAAACTTTAAAGAGTTATTGTATCCTGCATAGTTAGATGTTGATTATCGTGACCGATATAAGGTTGGTATACTTAATCGGAAACATTTTCGTATTTGTTGGATCTTTATAACCGTGGATGACAGATTTGATGCTAGTCCGGGTAGAGGAAAAATGAGAAATTTGCTAAAGCATATTTTCGGTATTTACCTTGTCCTCTCTTCTTTCAGTTCGAAAGCAAGTACTTTGCAGACGTATAAGCTTTGTGGTATGGTGATGTTGGTGTAAGGTAAACTTATGGTTGTGGCGGGATGAGATATTTTCTTTATTATGAAGTTTTGATTCGTTTGGGTTTCCTTGTGCCTATGTTTTATCCTGGCCTTTGACACTAGTCGTTCATCTATGACAGTCCTTAAATATATATCCTCTTCATCTTTACGAACATCCGACTTTACCCTTTTCTTTCAATAGCAATTTTGTGCAGCTTATTAATTTGTAAAGGTTCTCATAGGTATGTATAACTTTTCTAGGAGCTGACGTTTTGCGGTTTTGTATTGAAGTTTGTGAGTTCGTTGTAGTTTTGATGAACTTATCGAAAAAATTATAGTTTTGATGATGTGGCATTGCGGTTTTGGTAACCAGTGTGTTTGGCGTAGCCCATGATGTGTTCAACCTCTCTCTCTCTCTGTGCCTCCCTTGTCCGCTTAGTCACGCGTTCCTTGTGATATTCAGGATGGAACTAGCCATTTAGCCCAGTGGAAAGTGGTTGTGTATCTTTTTCTCAACTATGTCAGTTGATGGAGAAGTTCATAGTCGGGGGCTGGGCTACATTTTGAGGTTTTTGAGTTGGGCGAAGACCGGATATTCAATATGCTAACTCGTTTCAGCTTCACCTCTTATTAGGGAAATAAGTTGTATGCTGTCTTCTGGCTTGTACTTACTTGAGTAGTGATGCTGAGTTCTGATGCTGAATGTTACACGTTGTCTTCTATTGTTTTTCTTATTTCGATACCTTCTTGTTATGGCGTTGAATGTTTCATTACTGGCGAACAGTTCTAAGTGTCCGTTTTTATTGTGCATGGGCCATTACGACCGGACGGAGAAGATCTCAGTGAAACCCATCTCCCTCACTTTTATTTAAGTGGTTGTTATCCTTTATTGCTTCTGCTGCATCTTCTCTCCTGCATTTTTTCGCCTTCTCATGTTCCTCTCATCTGTCGGAGTAATCCAGTACCTGTAAAGAAGCATTGTAGTAAACTGTTGGTTATGTCTTTGCCCTACCGCTTTAGTTTTGGAATATAACTTAAACAAGAGCTTAGATTGGAGACTTTCATGATTACATTGGGTTTATTGTGGAGAGCATGACGACGACTACATGACAAATTATGTTGTAACCTCTCGATGCAAATCTGTAGGTTGGAAATTCCTGGTACTCATATTTTGCTTCATTTATTGTGATTCAGTGTGGTGAGTTTGGCTAGCTGCATACTCGTTGGTGCTGGTACTATTTCTTTTATGTTCAAGGGTCGTCTGGCTACCTGCTCTTCGTGGCAGTGTTGTTTTGCTGCTATATATCTCCCCTTCGCCCATCAATATGTAGCTCGGTGGAAACATGCGTACTTATGTTGAAGGGAAGGTAACATCATCACATCTGTCAATTTCAAAACCATATATTCCTGCTTTCAATCAGATGAAGGGATGGCAAAAACATGTGTATTTATGCTGAAGGGATGGCAAATTTGATGTCGCTTGGGTGAGGATGTTTCAGCTGTTATGCTCTTTCCTCTCTCGTTTCAGTTCGTAGATGGTATTTTGAAGTAAATTGTTACTGTAATGTGATCTTATGGCTGTCCCGTTCTGGTCGGTTCTTATTATTTCTCTTCAGGTTTCTGGTTTTGATGCAACATACCTTTTGGTCGGCCAAGTCTATGCAGGGGGTGACAAGCTATGTTTGCGGTATGCCCCTGTTCCTATTTTCTATTTTCCTCCTGGTATGATTCTCCACCTGCACGGAGAGGCAAACGTATAATTCGACCTGTGGTTGTCAGCTTCCTAGACACTCGGTTCTGCAATAGGAGAAGACATGGAAGAATGATCTCAACTTCTGTGATTTTCCCTGTTTCTGGGGACCGATCAGCATAAATGAAGGTGTCACTGGTATTGGTCAGACGTCTCTGGGGAATGACTGATTTCAGTATAAAAATCCACTCTTTGATACCTACTTTTTCTTATTTCTATCAATTAATCATCATAAATGTTGTTATCGTGATAAACTGATAATCACTGTTTTTATTGTCTAATACATCTCCCTAGGTTGTGCTGTCCCTTGTGGTCACCTTCATTTCTCTGTTGGTAATGAAGAAGTGGGAGGATCGAGTTATGGTAAAAGAAGCTATGTCTATTTTACTTTCTGTGATGCTATTATATTTGCTCTTCATACTAGGGTCCCGGCCTTCCATTCATTCGTGTAGATTTTTAAATAATTTGTTGCAACAAATACTGTGGAAACCATAATCTGATTTCCTCTACACTTGACTTTTTGAATAATTTCTTGCAACAAATATGACCGTGGAAACGAAAAATTAATTCTCTGTACATTCTTGTGAAATGAACATTGCCATGCAATTTTATTTTCTCTCTGTTCTTTGCCACAGTTTTCTGTGTTTTGAGGTTTTCATGCATCTCTGGATGAGCTGGCTTCAAAGTTAAAATTATTACTGTCATTAAGGGGAGGATGAACCTCATTTGCAAGTATGTTTTCCCTACTAATAGTTTGTATATTCATCATGCATTGGTTGATTATCGTTGTTACCATTCTTTTTTTTTAATGCAGTTGCGGTTTCGTTGTTATTTGTGTGGTGGTTTTTTTTGCTCTTGTCTCCTTAGGTGGGGATTCTGTTCTCTGCTTTTCTTTGATTTTCTCTCCGATGGTGGGTTTTTTGTGATTTTTGGAGATTGCTTATTGGTGTTTCAAAGGTGTTTGCCATTTTAGGAGGCCGGTAAGAATTGAGACAAGGGCGTAGAATCGTTTTACGTGTCTGATATTTAGTTTTATAAGGTACTTTTGGTGTAGGGATTTGTGGTTCCTGGAAATGGTTGGAGTGCACCCTCAGCGAATCCGGATTTTGTTATGCATATCCTTGCATAGATTGCAAATTGTTGACCGGATAGGAGGTGTAGGAATATTGTCCTTCATATGTATGTTTTTGCAAATTGTGCCTTTTCTGGTGTTGTTTTGTTTTTTTAATATTTGCATGTAACTCCGCCTGCTAGTGACATAATCACTTATCACTATAGCAGCCGGTCCCAAGCCCGGGTAAAGGAGGAGGGTTGCATTATCTTATACTTGTGAAGGTCGATGCGAATGGTTGATGAAACACAAACTACTGTTTTTGGGTTCTGTTTATCACATAAACTGATTCCTGTGGTTTTCTTTGACTAGGAAGAGCAATAGTCGATGGCTACCTTTAATGGGACATATATGTTTCCATGTTCGCGCTGCTCTGGAATGATGAGGTGGGGTGAGGCATGTATTCAATGGTTATTGTATTTTGTTGACTCGACTGCCTTTGCACAGTTATGTTTTACGATGTTGTGTTTGCTGACGCACATAATATTTGGTCTTACTTTTTCCTGTAATGGCATCTGCTTTCGAGTGTTATTTACTAAGTATGTACCGTAGTTATTTATTCGTACTCTGGCCTGACAATTAGGTAGGCCTACTTCTCGTGGTGCTCCTGTTTCCTGGTTTCATGTGTCCCTTGCCTGTTGCATCTGCTCTTGAGGGTTCCCAAATGAACTGCTTTCTTTTGTCATGTTTGATGTTCATGTGGTTAATTCATATGGCGGTTCTTCTAATAGAAGTCCTATTCCCTCAAACTCCTTATTGACTTTTAGACACAAAATGTTATGGGGGATAAGGTGGGACAAGTTGTACATCTTGCTTATACCGGAGACGCTGCCGCCAGGGATTGGCTTGACGTACATTTTGGTTAGGAAGCCTTTGTCTTCTGCTTCAGCTCCAAAAGTTTTACTCGAGTTTTTCTCGATTTACCGTGATTGGCAAGAGTCGAAATTGCAGAAGATTTTTGCAAAGCAGGAAGAGACAGAAAATAAGATTGAAGTAGTGGATGCTTTGTCAGTTAAACTTCTTAAACGTTGTAATTATTCAGTCTCAACCATGAAGGCCGCTTCCGGTCATCTTTCATGCGCTGCAGGTGGAACTCGGGGCACTAAATGGAAGGTTGACTGAGGTGATAAGTAACTGCGATGCATTGTGCAAGAGAATCACTACAGAGGGGCCACAGTCCCTAAGAACGTTGGTCCGATCACCATGAAATCCATTTTACGTTGATCAGCGTTCCTCCACTCTTTGCCTAGTGTTACGTCGTGAAGAAGATTGGGAATAATTTCAGATAGGGGAATCCGAGATCACTTCCATTTTGTAAAATCAGCAGTGTGATCAGGGTCCGGTGGCTAGATTATACCCTTTTAACTTGCAGATCACAATGAAGCTCGGTAAGTAACAGGTCAATTCATGAGATGGTTCGTTTGATTCTTTGGACGGAACTTGAAGTTAACCAATTTGTTTACTCTTACATCTTCTGTTTGCACGAGGTCTCTTCTATTTAAAGTAGAGCTGGGGTTTTTCTTTGACAGTTCTGAGGGATTACTTTTCATGCGCCTCATTTTGTAAAGTTCAGTTGTCATCCAATGGGATAAATATCTGGAATACGAAGGGTAAGGGTAATGTCATTTTCATTCGCCTCATTTTGTAAAGTTCGTGGAGTTTAAGTGAAGGGTAATGTCATTATATGTCTAATATATTAGTATTATCTAAGTCTATTTTGATCATCTACCTGAAATCTGATTGCATTGGACAGGTCAGAAACTGCATCTGGTCTGAGTAAAAGAAGTTTCAAAAGAACTGGACCCCACGAGAACTCTGGAGTACGAAGCTAAGGTAAGAACTTATCAGGGGTTCGTTATTCGTACAGAACTCATTATGTTAGGTCTGGTCCATCACCCAGTTTCCATCTTCAGATTATACGAGTAGTTTTTACCTTCTCCATGTCTTAGTAATCTTCTGGGTAGCTTTTGGACATCAATACGGCTATTTTTGTTTGAATCGTAGTTCTATTATGGCTTTACTGAACAAAAAGTTGGAGTTGGTCCTATTCCCTAATTGCTCAAGTAGCTTTTCCCAGGATTTGATAGCTAGCCTAGTTGGTTAAGGCTGTGTAAGAACCAGTTGTGATGAGGGGTTCAATCCTCGCCCCCACACTTAAAATAGTAAGATTATAACTTGATGTTCTTTACTTATCTAAAAAAAAGTAACTATGTCCATTGGGCTCTTAATATATGGACTCAAAAATATTTGTTATCTAACAATGTTCCGATATTAACACCAAAAAAATTCTGCTTCAAGGAAAGTCATCATTCAAGATTGGATCAGGAAGCTGTACAATTACATGGCTCCTTCTGTTTCTATGTTCCGAAGACAGGCGTATGTGAATTACAGAGACCTCGACTTGGGCGTGAACAAGAATGAGCTCAAATTTTGTGCAAGCAAGTGTTTGGGAGAACAAAATACTTCAAGGACAACTTCAACAGGTTGGTTCGTATCAAGACCAAGGTTGACCCAGAAAACTTCTTCCACCATGAGCAGAGCATACATACTCTTCCTAAATCTTGATCGATCTCTGCCGGAGAATGATGAAGCTGAAGCACCATAAAATTAAGAGATAGTAATCATAATAACAAAAATTATAATTAGTTGACAGGTATTTTATCCGTGTAAGGTAGTAGCTTCCTGTTTTGTCTACCTCATCGGGATATTATAGGGATGAGAAAATTGTAATCTTGTTGGATTGAGGTTTGCATCCTTGATTATTCTTCTAAAAAGAATGTAGCGCAAAAGAATATCAAGGCGGCCATTTTTCAATCATTGTGAGCAATTAATTAATCCTCACAAAAAATATTCAGCTTGGTCTTTTCGATTACAGAACTATAAGAAAAGGAGAGCTACGCACACGTGCATACGCATGAAGGAACACAGAAATCTTGAAGTAAGCATACATGTGTTCTTCCAGCAGTAATTAGCATGAAAACCTTGAGACCTTGAGTTTGCTGCTGCTAGTAGTAATTATCTCCATCTTCCAGTAGTAGAAGTACTACTAGTTTTACTGACAAGCAGTAGAAGTAGTAGTACTGGTCATAATGCAACAAGAGTTTCTTCAGTGCATGGCCATCCACTCAACACCACCACCAGCAGCAGCAGGTTCCCAATCCTCACACCTCGACCTCCCCATCATACACAACTCTCCTACAATCTACCAACAAAAATCCCAGGTGGTCGAATTCCAGAGAGCCCATCCCAGAGAGTGGGCTGGAATGACTACGGCAAAAGTTTCTTGAGGAAGAGGAGGTGGTGTATATGACATTGGACCCTTTCGGGGGGGGGGGGGGGGGGTGGTGGTGGTGAAGTTCTGAAAACAGCAGAAAAGCATGTAGAGTGGATGAGAATGCTGTATCAGTACATGTTTCCCACTCACCTGGCCTAGGGGTGCCTATCTCAATTGCAGAGATCTCGATCTTGGACTCAGCAACCACCAAGAGGGGAAAGCAAGTATTCGGGGTCACAAGTACTTCAAAGGTAACTTCACAAGATTGGTGCAAGCGAAAAACAAGGCTGACCCAGGAAATTACTTCAGGAATGAACAAAGTATCCCCCCACACCCGACAAGTTACTTCAGACTTGAAGTTCTTTGGTACCCGTATTCGTGTTCTTTCTGGCAACCTGCGGAAAAATTGTGTGCAAATACAGATACATGTGAAACATGTGGTGTAAGATAAATCATGCAAAAATTGCAATGAATATGGATACAGAGAGCGTAATCACAGGCTGAAGAATGTATAAGAGCCCAAATGCCACCTCAACTATAAAGCTGCAGAATCACGTATACCTCAACTCGGAAATTGACCAGACTAGATTTACATATATTAAACTTCACATTTTGAATACGTTTATACGGTTTCTGATATACTTCTGAGTACTGAACATTTTCCATGAAGATTGTAGGATTCCACAACTTGGCAACACAATATCAATCAGTACTTTAGGATCATGTGGGAGGATTACGGATCAGTATAGCCACATATCACTATATAGCATAGACCAGTCAAAATTTTCATGCAAAACTAGGGATCATTATCATAAGCCAAGTAGACTACTGAACTAGATGATTGGGTTATAAGGTTCATTAAGATCCTGATGGTGAATCTAAATTGTCTAGTTCTTCAACTTGTAGTAGTTTCTATGACTTTTGTATGAGGCCAAAAGTTTGATTATCGGGGTCTTACAGATCCAGTCTTTCATAAATTGCCCCCCGTACAGAGGAGTTGCCCATATGCTATAGAGTCGAATAAGCCCTGAGCCAGAGACCACAGCGTTAACAAGTAAAGCATAATAGATTATTAGATCACTTACTTAAGAAAATTGTGAACACATTTAATATCCTAGCAAGCGAAGTGGAACCGACAGCACAACATTCGAACAACTAACTCGTAACTCCTAACATCCCCCAACCAAATAACTAATACAAGAACCGACGAAGTCAAATAAAGGCACTGTCGACAAATAAGTAAACAATGAAAGAACCTAGCTACTTAATTCAAACAGTGTTATACAGAACATGCAGAGAATTCTACTGAGTACAATACAAGGGGACTAAGTCTACTTCCAACACGCAAGAGGAGCTAAATTGATGAGTTGAATAAGGTAGCTTTAGCCCTATAACAAGTGGAATTACCTTAAGTGAAGACATCCCAACATCAGGAACTGCAAGCCAGAAGATTTTATGACCAGGTTCAATAAAATCATGGATGCGGTTGATAGTGCCAAAAGTCCACGATCCTATTAGAATGAGTGGATAGTAATCCCACCGGTTCAAAGCCTGTATGTATCATGTAATGCCACAAAATGAAAAAAGTACGGTAAGATAATTGATTTTCGAATAAACACAGTTCTCTATTAATTCTTCAATGACTTCAAGATACTGAATAGCAGTCACAAATTAAGAAATTAAACCATACATATCTGAATGTGCAAATGGATCTTTAAACTTCTATTTTGAATTTACGAGCAGGCCAATCGTGCCACAGAGTGAAAACTTAGTAAAGACATCATGTCGTTCAGGTGGACAAAGGGGCATGCACATCATGTCGTTCATATCTTCAAAAATTTTCACTATGATCTAAGCCCGTTACATTTAGCAGCTTACTAGTTTTTTAGAATGAAGATGTTGGAAGTAGCAAAATTATGTCGTCTTTACCGGTCTGCACCCAAGGGCTTATGGATTCGATGCTGTTACATACGTAATTCTTGCACTACGAAACTCTAGTATTAAAATTTTCCACTCGCTACTGTTCTCAAATCTGACTACAGAAGAACCAGAGTCGAGAAAATTCATAAATTGAGGGGTAGTCTGGCTTAGCGGGGATGCTTTCCTCGACCGTGCCATATTATTTACCAATAGCAATCAGTATCTTCACGCTTTGAACTTGTTAATCTTCTAAAAAAGGAACTCAGTGGCCATGAATTCAATTTGGTGACTATGTTTTCTTGGAAACCACAAGACTCAGAGGAAAGCATCTGTTGACCATCCATCTGGAAACCTACGCTGCGAATTATTTCATACAATGAATGTTCACGGTTAGGATGCAAAAAATACTAATGACAAAGAAGATGTCAGAGAAACAGTTTCGCTTTGAGATTAAAGTAAAGAAAAAAGAGCTTTTATTAATTAAAGTGGCTGAACCTCACGGTTGACTTAGGAGGCTGCCTACGTACCCCCACAAACGAGGGATCAAGCCACAAACGTAGTTCTGAATTGTTCATTATACATTACATCATCCAATAATAATCAAATAACTAGGATCCATCACCAGCTATCTTAATTAGTTTCAGATCATCAACATGTGATGCTTTCTTGTGTGATTGTTGACCATAGAAAGTGGTTCATCAGGAAGATCCTTCTTCTTGAATAACATATACCGATGATCCTTCGAGTCTCGTGTCTTTATCCTCTTTCGATCATTCAGAGACGACTGTGTGTATCCTTCTTGATGACGTTTCCTCTTGGAGGCAGCTAGTTTCATCTCCATCACTGCATCGTCTTCAAGCTTTTCATTGTTCTTGCACACCGGGACAATGTCTTTGGCTGCCAACTGCAGGTTTCTCCCATTGTCTTGAACTTTCCTCGTACTAGTATTTGGATTTGTTGATGTGGCGGCTTTCTTGAGCGGTCGAGTAGTAGCCTCCACTACTTTTTTCTGGTCATGAGTAGCAATACCAACTTGGCCTTGTAATCTCCCTTTCCGTCGCTGCTGAAGTTTTCTCTTCAACGCCATCATTTTTCTCTGGTCCCCATCATGACGCGGCACTATTGCTGTTATGGTTTTTGCTGCTTTCCCCGTACTAGTAGTACTTGTTGCTTCTGCTGCTGCTCCTATTGTGGGTTTCTTCTGGAGTAGTTTCACTTGATGATCATCATGAATTAGAGGAGCTGGTGGTTCTTCTAGACCCAGTACCGATCTTCTATAGCATGCTAGATCAGTTGTAGGAGTTTGAATTAGAGCTGCTGGTTCTTCTTCCAGACCCAGTACCCATGCTAGATCAATAGGAGTTTCCATATCATCATCGTGAGCAATCCTTTCACGAGCTTCTTCAACCACAAGTTTTGCTGTTGCTGTTGATGTTCTATATTTCTCAGGAATCATCCAATTGTAGTCGGCTGTAGAATGTTTACCATCTGGGCTACGGAAGAAGCCCTTGCCCTTGCCGTGACGCGGTCTTGATGGCGATGACGATGATGATGGTACGTTGTTAGTGGCCTTGGGCAGCCGCCGCACAGGAGGAGGAGGAGGTGATAATGATGGAACAACACGGGTACTAATACTGTTTATATCGATGATAATCGGCTTCTTGTGATGATCAGCTTCTCTCGAGTGTTTGCTTCTGCAGGTTCTTGATGGCTCCTTATTTCTTGATGGCTCCTTAGTGCTTATAGTAGTAGCTTTCTCTTCATTGCTGAGTGGTGGTGGTGGTGGTTGTAGGGGCAAGGGTTCGACCCTAGCGTAAAGAATCTCCATCAGGCGTGCCCTCTGCTCCAAGAATTCATCTGGTCGGTACCAAGCAGCCACCGCTATGGCATTCTCTATCACCTCGAATTCATCCAGTCCCTTGCTCTCAAAATAGTCATGCCATACATCTGCCCTCTTTACCAAGTCTAGTGAATCTGTTGCCGCCGCCGCCGCCATGTTATCTAGCCAGAAAGAAGAGGGTGGTGGTATTATGGATGGAAAATAGGATTGGGGTTGCAGAAGAAGAAAAGATGGATGAAAGATATCCGCGGAGGAGATAACTTGTTGTCTCTGAAACTGTGAAGCTATTAACGAAGTCTTTATAGGATGTACCATATGACATCTCTTGCAAACCCTAATACTGAGTAAAAACACTTTGTATTATATTTGTTGCCGCCTTGTGTATTTCCACTTTGAACTAGTAGTTGAAGCTTGATTGGCAAGAAATAAAGTTAATCAATGCGCAAGAGTAGGGAATAGCTCAGATAAAAAAAAATGTTTAAGACGGTCTGATCAACTCTCATGTATTAAGAAACTCCAGCCCACAGTAAGACACTATAATTAGCCCACATCTGGAAGCTACAATGCTATTGCTAGTTGGGCTTTGCACAATTACTTTTTTGGGAATATTCTTACAAATCTACATGTAAGTTCTTTTTGTTGCCAAAAATCAAATCAAATGCTGTTTAACTTTAACCTCAATATCCAAATGTGCTGACATTGTTACAAAATGCTACTGCAATTTTAATTTGGCCACAAAGTTACTTGTAGTTTACAACTTGCTACGGAGTCGGCACAAATCTCTTATGACGTTAACAAAGCTTTAGCGCTATATCAACTTTCTTCTTTGTGACAATTACAATTTTCTACTGGGGTGATAATCACAATTTATCCCATCACATGACAAATCTCTATAACAAATTACATTGGTTCTTAGGGTTGAATTTTCTTCCCTAACAATGGATTATTTGGGTCTCAACACTTATTCAGACCTAAACGATTCTAAAAAAAATAAGGGAAAACTATTAAGGCAAGTTTCCAAGTTCCTAAATCTATAGAAGTGACTTCAATGTTACAAAATCACATTTTTGGATTCTCAAATATCTTCCAAAATTCACCAGAAAGTGACTGTAAAATTCACCCGTTAAGAAGATTTTCTCATCACTTTGACTTTCTGATAAGACTTGTTAGATGACCTAATTTACCAAAATGTCCTTGAAAATTGTTCAAAATAACATTTTAAGTGAAAGTGTGAAGTTTGACCAAGTTTGACTTTCTATAAACCCTCTTTTGACTGAGCTATATATTGGTGTGGGGGGGGGGGGGGGGGGTGAGGAGAATCGGTATAATAAATTAAATTCAACAGTCATCTTGACTCAAAGCATGACATCATACAATTGTATTAGTTTCATAGCATATAGAGTCAACAAGTACCTATCTGGGCTGGAAATGACTAAAAGTCAACTATATGGGATTTTATGTAGTTGATATGGTTGTTTTTGGAGATCAGGTAGTACAATCATTGTAAACTGCTCTACATTTTATTAATAAACTTCTCGGTAGAAAAATCAATTGTAAGCTACTTGGAGATGATGTTCTTGTGGTTGATTCCTATGGAAGTTCTTCTAACAGAACTCCTATCCCCTCAGACTTGTTAACGTTTTTCTACAACAAAATGTTATGGGAATGGGGTGGGATAGGTTGTACATGTTGCTTATATTGCACCCAAACAGAATGTTTGAAATGACATATATAATTCGGTATACCTTACCCAAACAAAGTCACTTTCTCGTGCTTACTGTCGATTAAAAAGAGTTTAGTCAGTTTCTCAAAAGAAAAGAGTTGAATCCAATATTTTTGTGACTAATTCCCTAATTTGGCCTCAAATACTAAAGAAAACTTACAATAATTAAAAAGTAATAAAGTTGGGACTTAGGAGCATTTAAGTAAATGATAAACCGCCACAGTTGGGAAAGAAGGAGGAAGATTACAACCTGGTTTGCATGTGCCTGGCGGAACTCTGGAGTAACAGAAATCAAACAATTTTCAATGGAAGGAGCTCTAAACCAGCAGAAATCGTCAGACCGGCCATCATCAAGCTAGAAGCTTTTGAATCAGCTAATTCGAGATCCCCTATCACCGCCGTCCCAAAGTCTCAGACCTGGCGTCCGCCGGATTCAGGTGTACTGAAACTCAACGTCGACGGCCCATGGAACAAAGCCAGAGGCGTCGCCAGAGCCGGTGGGGTCATCAGGGACTATAAGGGGAGCTACGTCGCCGGTTTCGCCAAACGAATCCCGTTTGGTACCAGATCAAATTCAGCAGAAGGGCAAGCTATCCTCGAAGGATTGAAGTTCGCCATCAACTGCGGTCACGGGAATCTGGTAATTGAAACAGACGCCCTCTCGGTGATAGAAGAACTCAGTAGACTGTATGAGGAAATGGGAAAGTCAAGTTGGGAAGCAGGTTTTGTGTTGAACGAGGCGGTGGCTCTGTCCAAAACAATCGACAGCTGTCGGCTTAGTTACACGAGGAGAGAGTGTAACCAAGTGGCACACCTGCAAGCGAAACACAGTCTGGATATCACCGAAGAAATTTTTTAATGAGCCCCATTGGGCATCCAAAGCTTTGCTTCTTGATGTAACGGGCCTCTCAAGCCCAAACCCTACTTGATTTTCTAATATCAGTCTATTTCTCAAAAAAAAAAAAAAAAGTAGATCCCTCAAGGTCTAGTTTCCTGTTTTCTATCTCGGTCTTGAGAGATACGGGAGAGTGAAGTTTGTTATTCAACGTTAACCGCCATGCACATGTAGGGTTTTGATTCATGGATGCGCAACGGAAACACAAACAAACATAATCCATGCAATACCTCACAAGTCAAGAGACATAACGATGGTAAGGGAAGAAATCAATAACACACCTTAGGGTTTCTCCTTTGATTAATTCAAAAGCGAATTGTGTCACGTTCTCTATAGTTGATCCACGCCTAGAGTTGAATTCTAGATCTTCCCAATCCTTTGTGCTAGCCCGGAATGAGGAAGAGGAAGAAGAATCACGCAAAACGAGACAAACAAGGAGGTCTCGGCCTCCTTGTGGGCTGACGGGGACGGGCGGCGGCAAAGGGGGGCGGCGGCTCCTCTTTGCTTGCTTGCTCTCTCCTTTTTGTTCTCTCCCACTCAAGTTATGATCAATAATGTCATAAGTCTGGGAAGGAAGGAAGGAGTGTCCTTTATATAGTCCAACAAATTCTTGCCAACTACCTAAAGGACCTATTCTAGTCCTACTAGAATTCGGTTTAGTCCCTTCCTTGCAAAGTGATCCTTCTAATTAATTAATCATATTAATTAATTCCAAAATTTAGTTATAATCTATATAGCGTGCGACCTCATAGGTTTTATCTAGTTGGTATCAACAATTTGCTAATATGGAGCGGTTTCTAGCAAAACATCCATTCTAGCCAACTAATAGAATAGTCATCTTGACAAACCTTGTACAAGTAATTATCTCATCCCTTTGTCTCTATATTCGGATTGGACACGAGACATACAATCACACTCGTATATCCAATCCACAGTTTCTCGATCCATGGGAATAGCCTTATTTGTGCAAATAACATCAATATCCAATATTGATTTATTTGAGTCTGGCCAGACATTCTATAAGCACTATCCCTCGAGTGGCCTAGGATATTTTCTCCTTTTATGTGGGAGGGACAAATTCTATCTACGTCCACTACGATCTCTAAGCTTGCTTCTTATTGTATCCGGTACACGCCTTTATAACTACCCAGTTACGGTGTAGCGTTTAACGCTACCTAAATCACAATAATCCACAACTAGAATATCTAGCGACTTCAAGTCTAAGGATGACAATAACATTGCACCGCGAGAAGCACTTGTGACTTATCATAACATGTATGTAGCCTTCTCGGAGATGGGTCAATCTAGTGCGCCATTACCCTTAATGCACACCTATGTGTTGGATCATGATATCTCCATATCAATACAACCCCATACTAGTCTGTAGATGATTGTCCTGTTAATCATTATACTGGACTAGGGATATTTAAGATAAACAACACAATTGTAAATCTAAGGACTTAATTATATTAAATATCCAATAAATAATACAATGAATTTTCTATCCATAAATAAATTCATACTAAACTAGATTGCCTCTAGGGCATCTATTCCAACAGTCTCCCACTTGCACTAGAGCCAATCTGGCGCATCTCGTATGCCCATACTCCTAGTGTGCCCTTCATACTTCCACTGTGCAAGCGACTTTGTAAGTGGATTTGACAGATTCTCATCTGTAGGAATCTTGCATATCCGAACGTCTCCTCTATCGATAATATCTCGAAATAGATGAAACTTCCTGAGCACGTGCTTGGATTTCTGGTGTGATCTGGGCTCCTTTGATTGCGCAATCGCCCCATTGTTGTCAGAGTACAACTCAACTGGATCCGCAATGCTAGGAACCGCACCAAGTTCAGAAACAAACTTTCTGATCCAAACAGCTTCCTTTGCTGCGCCATTTGCTGCAATGTACTCAGCCTCTGTTGTAGAATTAGCCACCGTATCTTGCTTGGAACTCTTCCAGCTCACCGCTGCTCCATTCAGGAAAAACACATATCCCGAATGTGATCTAAAGTCATCTCTGTCGGTTTGGAAGCTTGCATCAGTGTAACCCCTTACACGCAACTCTTCCTCACCGCCAAATATCAAGAAAGCATCCTTAGTTCTTCTCAAGTACTTTAGAATGTTCTTGACTGCAATCCAATGACTCTCACCTGGATTGGATTGGTATCTGCTTGTCATACTCAAGGCATATGACACATCTGGTCTAGTACATAACATGGCGTACATAATAGATCCTATGACCGAGGCATAGGGAATTCTACTCATGCGTTCCTTCTCAATCTCATTGGAAGGACAACCACTCTTCGAAAGAGTGATTCCATGTGACATGGGCAAGAATCCCTTTTGGAATCTTGCATGTTGAACCTCTTCAACACTTTTTCAATATACGTACTCTGACTTAGGCCTAGCAGTCTCTTAGATCTATCTCTATAGATCTTTATACCGAGTATATAGGCTGCTTCCCCTAAGTCCTTCATTGAGAAACACTTCCCTAGCCAATCTTTAACAGATTGCAGCATGGGATCGTCGTTTCCAATGAGTAGTATGTCATCCAAATACAAGACCAGAAAATCTACAGAGCTCCCACTAACCTTCTTGTAGACACAAGACTCATCTTCGTTTCTGATGAAGCCAAACTCTTTGACTACTTCATCAAAACGTCGATTCTTACTCCTAGAAGCTTGCTTCAATCCATAAATGGATTGTTGCAGCTTACTGACTTTGTTGGCTTGCTTTGGATCCTCATAACCCTCCGATTGTATCATATACACGTCCTCGAGGAGATTCCCATAAAGGAATGCTGTTTTGACATCCATCTGCCAAATCTCATAGTCATGGTATGCTGCAATCGCAAGTAGGATTCGGATGGATTTGGTCATAGCGACTGGTGAAAAGGTTTCATCATAGTCAATACCATGAATCTGTCTGAATCCTTTGACCACCAATCGCCCCTTATAGGTAATCACATTACCATCCATGTCGATCTTCTTCTTGAAGACCCACTTGCACCCTATGGGCCGCGCCCCTTCGGGTGGTTCCACCAAAGTCCATACTTTGTTGGTATACATGGATTCCATCTCGGATCTCATGGCTTCTAGCCACTTCTGAGAGTCTGGGCCTTTCCTGGCCTCTTCATAAAAATTAGGCTCATCATCTATGAGCATCGTGTCACCAAAATTGGTCACGAGAAGTCCATATCTCTCGGGTTCCTGGCGCACTCTACTAGATCTACGAAGCTCTTGTGTTAGCTGAACAAGCTGCTCCACAACTGTTTGTGGTTCCTGTTCATGTTCCATAATCGGTTCAGTGATTTGTGGTTCTTGAATCTCTTCAAGTTCTAAAGTCCTCCCACTTGCTTCTTTAGAGACAAACTCTCTTTTTAGAAACACGCCGGTCCGAGCAACAAACACTTTGTTCTCGGTTGGATTGTAGAAGTAGTAACCCTTAGTTTCCTTTGGGTACCCCACAAATTTACACTTATCCGATTTTGGCCCCAGCTTTTCTGACTGTAAACTTTTTACATAGACATCGCAGCCCCAAATCCTCATGAACGACAGTGTGGGACGCCTCCCACTCCACATCTCATGTGGTGTCTTCATGACTGATTTAGATGGAACACAGTTAATGGTGAAAGCTGCACTTAACAGAGCGTGTCCCCAAAACGATAATGGAAGATCGGTTTGACACATCATAGATCGAACCATGTCCAATAGATTCCTCCTGTCAGACACGCCATTCCATTGTGGCGTATCGGGTGGAGTGAGCTGGGACACGATCCCACACTCTCTAAGATAGTCGTCAAACTCTTGGCTCAAGTATTCTCTTCCACGATCCGATCGTAGAGCCTTGATACTTTTGCCAAGTTGCTTCTCTACTTCATTCTTGAATTCTTTGAACACTTCAAAGGACTCTGATTTGGCCCTCATGAGGTACACAAATCCATATCTACTGTAATCATCAGTAAATGTAATGAAGTAGACTTAACCACCCCTGGCAGGCGTGGCAAATGGCCCACACACATCAGTATGTATGAGCGCCAATTGCTCACTAGTCCTCTCACCTTTCTTATTGAAAGGGGACTTTGTCATTTTTCCCAATAAACAAGCCTCACATGTCTCATATGATTCAAAATCAAATGAGTCTAGTATTCCATCCTTATGGAGTCTAGATACACGTTTCTCGTTTATATGGCCTAAACGACAGTGCCATAAGTAAGCAGGATTTCAATCATTTATTTTAATCCGCCTGGTATTGATGTTTTAGACAAGATTGCTTAGATCAAGGACATACAGTCCATTAAATAATTGCGCACTAAAATAGTGAATATTATTCAAATAAAAGGAACACTAATTGTTATTTATTGAAATAATAAAACCTTCCTTGTACAAAAAATAAATATAAATAATGTTTCTGCTCATAGCAGGCACAAAATAGCAATTATTTAATTCTAAAACTAATCCTGAAGGCAGAGATAGATCGAACACGCCTACGGCCAACGCAACAACTTTTGCTCCATTCCCAACGCGCATATCTATCTCCCCTTTATCCAATCTTCTACTTTCTCTTTAGATCCTGTCATCCTGCACATTTCGACAAATGTGAGATCCACATCCAGTATCTAATACCCATGATGTAGAGACAGTTAAATTGACATCCACACAAAAATACCTGGTGGTGGTGGAATCACTATTCCAAGCCTCTTGTCCTCCATATATTTTGGGCAGTTCCTCCTCCAGTGTCCATGCTGACTGCAGTAGTGACACTCACCTTTAGTCACACCTTTGGAAATACCACCAACAGGCTTAAGGGCAGGTTCCTTGGACTTGGCAACTGACTTGCCTTTTCCCTTGGAGGATGAGGCAAACCTTTTGCCCTTTCCTTTCTGCACCATCATAATGGCCTTGCCCTTACCTTTGTTGATGCTTTGTTCAGCTGTCCTCAACATATTGAGCAAATTTGGCAGCGCTTTCACGATCTCGTTCATGTTATAGTTCATGATGAACTGTCCATAACTCTTAGGCAACGATTGCAACACGAGATCGGTTTCCAACTCTTGGCCGACCGGGAACCCTAGTCGGGCGAGATTATTCAAGTACCCGATCATACGGAGTACATGGGATCCCACGGGGTTCCCTTATGCCAGATGACACTTGAACAATGCCTTAGAGACCTCATACCTCCCAACCCTTGCCTGCTCTTGGAAGAGCTGCTTCAGATGCTCGATCATATCGACAACATTCATATTTTCGTGTTGCTTCTGAAGCTCAGAAGTCATGGTGAATATCATAAGGCAGGCCGCATCATTAGCGTCATCAACACGCTTCTGATATGCCTTTAGGGCTGCAGGTGTTTGGTTCTCTGGACCTGCTGGAACATGCTCCTCTATTGCGTACAGTTTCTATTTTTACTTGAGAACGATTCTCAAGTTTCTGTACCAATCAAGGAAGTTGGTTCCAGAGAGCTTGTCCTTCTCAAGGACAGATCGTAGGGAATGTTGTGAACCCGATGAGTTGTTTGCCATTTGAAATTCTACAAAAGGAAAATACGCAAGTTTTAGTATTTGTTGAATTTTTGACTATATTCAATAATGGCTAGTTTATCAAATATAGCTCCCTCTATTTTTCTACGGATTAATAACCCTCAAGATATTAATGCGGAAAACATCGTTATATTTTCTAGTGGGCCAAGATCCATGTTTCATCTCCTTATGAGCTTGCTTTGGCAAGTCACCCATAATTTGACTACTTTAGGTAGGAACAATTTCCAATTGCATCCCTTATGCAACTCTTGGTTCAATTGGGTAAATAAATCCTTATTTATCCATCCATATGGATAATCCCGATTGATTGCCTCTAGGTTTTTAATTACATTAATAGCCTAGTTGTGTTTAACCTCTTATTTAAACAATTGCACATTACTAGCTTGTGCCATCGCATTCCATCATTATGAACCATGTCGCCATGCTTTTGCACGAACTTGATAAATTATGATGATAATGAGTGTTTAAATAACGAGAAGGCAAGAACACAATATTTGAATTTTGAGGGATTTTAAATTCAATTTTTTTAATTGTTTTGTTGATCAATATCAACTAATCTATCTATTTGAGTTTGGGCACAACTCCAAATAATAGATCCGGGTTGTCTAATTATCTTATTATCCTAATTGCATGCATCATCCATACACCAACCACAAAATAATAAGACGGTAAAATAAACAACCACAAAACAAAAATAAACGTGATGTGGATATGGACTTTTCTAGACTAAGAAAATTCCAAGCCAATGGAATTTTCTATGAACCCTAAAAGCAAACACATCTCCATGCGTCTTGATCTTTTGGTCCATCCTTCATAGTCATGTGGAATGCTCCATGCTCCATGCTCCATCTTTTGTGGCTCCTTTTGGCTTTGGGCTTCTTTTCTTCAATCTTGGCTAACAATCCACTCTATCTAGCACTAGCTGACAACTATACTAAGGGCCTGTTTGGTACCAAATTAAAATCTAAATAATCAGCTGAAATATTTTAGAAAAAATAAGCTGGCTGAAAATTTAAAGTAGTGGAAAATTGTAAAAATGTTTGGTATGAGATTAAAATCTGCAGAATGTGAGAGAATCTGCAAAATTGGAGATTAAATAATCTGCAGATTATTGGCCCAAAACAGATTTTAATCGGTATTGCAAAACTGTGAAACAAACGAAATTAAATTAAACTGGCCGATTTTAATCAAAACTGATTAAAATCGGGGATACCAAACATGCACTAAATAAAATAAATCTCACAAGTTGAGAAAAAAATGGCTCGCAGGACATAAAACCCTAATTAATTATTACAATTAATTACTCAGCTCGCAGGCCGTAAACCAAACCACAAAAATTAAACATCCACAACAAACCACATCCTAAGGCCATATCCAATCACCATGTGATTGCACATAAACAGTTAAAATCCAATTTTAACGCGCTTGGTCAATTTTCATTGATTTTAAGATATTCTAGGGTTAAAACGGTCCATGGGGCCCAACAATCTAATTGCCCGGGCCCAAAAAGAGAACCGCAAAGGCCTTGGGCCGGCCGGCCTCTAACCCACGCGGCTAGGCCGTGGGCTAGGGATGCCCCGGCCCCTAGGCCGAGCCTTGCTTGGGCGGCAAGCAAGGAGGGGCGGTCCCTAGGGGGGGCGGAACCTCCTTTGGGAGTTGTTTCCAAAACAACTCCCTTGCTTGGTGCCCAAGTTTGGTTGTTTCCTTGTATGGGAAGAACTCCTTCTTCCCAAAGGATGCCCAAACCCTAGATCTAAGATCCTAAAATTTCTCAAACTCACTAATTCATGCATCCAATGCAAAAACTAGGTCTTGTTATGATAGATTATTGACAAATTGCATCATATGCTTGATTTGTCTTGTTTTACGCGATAAACAATAATTTTAAGGTGTAAAACTATCAAAACGTAACACATAAAACACGTTTATGCTCTACGACGTGTGGCTCTGATACCACTGCAGGGTTTTGATTCATGGATGCGCAACGGAAACACAAACAAACATAATCCATGCAATACCCTCCAAGGATCACAAGTCAAGACACATAACGATGGTAAGGGAAGAAATCAATAACACACCTTAGTGTTTCTCCTTTGATGAATTCAAACGCGAATTGTGTCACGTTCTCTATTGTTGATCCACGCCTAGAGTTGAATTCTAGATCTTCCCAATTCTTTGTGCTAGCCCGAAATGAGGAAGAGGAAGAAGAATCACGCAAAACGAGACAAACAAGGAGGTCTCGACCTCCTTGTGGCCCGACGGGGACGGGCGGTAGCAAAGGGGGGCGGTGGCTCCTCTTTGCTTGCTTGCTCTCTCCTTTTGTTCTCTCCCACTCAATTTATGATCAATAATGTCATAAGTCTGGCAAGGAAGGAAGGAGTGTCCTTTATATAGTCCAAAAAATCCTTGCCAATTACCTAAAGGACCTATTCTAGTCCTACTAGAATTCGGTTTAGTCCATTCCTTGCAAATTAGTCCTACTAAGTTTGCAAGGTGTTGCAAAGTGATCCTTCTAATTAATTAATCCTATTAATTAATTCCCAAATCTAGTTCAACTCTATATAGCGTGTGACAACATAGGTTCTATCTAGTTGGTAGAAACAATTTGCTAATATAGAGCGGTTTCTAGCAAAACATTCATTCTAGCTAACTAATAGAATAGTCATCTTGACAAACCTTGTACAAGTAATTGTCTCATCCCTTTGTCTCTATATCCGGATTGGACACGAGACATACAAGTCACACTCGTATATCCAACCCACAGTTTTTCGATCCATGGGAATAACCTTATTCGTGCAAATAACATCAATATCCAATATTGATTTATTTGAGTCTGGCCAGACATTCTATAAGCACTATCCCTCGAGTGGCCTAGGATATTTTCTCCCGTTATGTGGGAGGGAAAAATTCTATCTACGTCCACTACGATCTCTAAGCTTGCTTCTTATTGTATCCGGTACACGCTTTTATAACCACCTTGTTACGGTGTAGCGTTTAACGCTACAAAAATCACAATAATCCACAACTAGAATATCTAGCGACTTCAAGTCTAAGGATGACAATACCATTGCACCGCGAGAAGCACTTGTGACTTATCATAACGTGTATGTAGCCTTCTCGGAGATGGGTGAATCTAGTGCGCCATTACCCTTAATGCACACCTATGTGTTGGATTATGATATCTCCATATCAATCCAACTCCATACTAGTCTATAGATGATTGTCATGTTAATCATTATACTGGACTATGGATATTTAAGATAAACAACACAATTGTAAATTTAAGGACTTCATTATATAAAATATCCAATAAATAACACAATGAATTTTCTATCCATAAATAAATTCATACTAAACTAGATTGCCTCTAGGGCATCTATTCCAACAACACATCTCATTATTTTACCAGATGGCAATGATTTTCACAATAGTTCTTCAAAATATTTCACTAATATCTAAGCCTGTTACATTTAGCAGCTTAATAGTTTTTAGAATGAAGATGTTTAAAGTAGCAAAATTATGTCGACTGTTCCGGTCTTATGATTCAATGCTGTTACATACTTAATTCATGCACTACGAAACTCTAGCATTAAATTTTTCCACTCGCGAATTTTCTCAAATCTGAGCACAGAAGAACCAAAGTCGAGAAAATTCATATAGATATGTTGGCTCTAGACCGTGCCATATTATTTACCAGTAGCAAACAATATTTCGCGTTTCAGACTTGTTAACGTTTTTCTGGTTTCTTTGAGCTCTGCTATTTGCGCAGATAACTGGCGAATTCCAGGTGAATTTCGGTGCTAAAGTTATACGTAATTGTCCTTGAGCTTCTTATCTGTGAGGAGGTGCGAAGATGTGTTGTACCAAGGTAGGATTTAGATCATCCATCACGTGAGGTGAGGAAAAAATAGGCGCGAACCTTTAGCACCGAAGTTGAAATTTCTATCTTAGCCGGAGGACAAGGCTAAGACACTTGGACGAAAGAGGATAGCCCTCAGACCAGTAGGTAAAAGGATAGGACTAGCTGTTTCATTTTAGTGATCTTCAATGTACGACCAATGCCTTGTTTAGTGGCTGAGTCCTTTAATAAATTACCTTCCCTGCCTCTAAAACCTGACCGTTGTGAGAATTAAGAGGCTTTGATTCTATATATTACGTTTTTTAATCATCATTGTTGAATATGACTTGAAGTCAAAGGCGACTAAGAGATTCAGGAAACAAATTGGGGCGGCAAACTTTATCAGTTTCTGGGTTGTTTCCTTATTTGTTCCATAGTCGTTTTGGCATGTCTTGGGAACTAAGTCGGTTCTATATGTCTATATAAGGGACTAGGTTGTGTCTAAACATTGTGGGTTGTCACTATGGCCTTTGGCCATAGTGTGGGTTGTATTCGTGGTGTTTCTCTCTAATAAACTAGGTTTTTCGGGTCGTGGAGGTAGCTAGCACCTTGCTAGTGAACCACGTTATATCGGGTGTGTTCGTGTGATCTTGTTTTCAACGTTATCATCGTTTTCTAAGCTCTGCCCGGATCATAAAAAACTGGTATCAGAGCCAGGTCAAGGGGATCACTAGTTTTAACAAACTGGTATCAGAGCTTGGGTTGCGGTGTTCCAAGATTAAGGTTGAGCTATAGGGCTAGGGTTTCACAATCCGTGAGATCCATAGCTACGGTTTCATGATCAAGGTGGAGCACGCGTTTGGGGGTTACGGATCTGGAAGAGGAGCTGCAGAGAAGATGACCGGAGGGATGACCAAGATCGACAAGTTCACGGGGAGAAACAACTTCAGTCTTTGGCAAATCAAGGTACGTGCTTTGTTAAAGAAGCAAGGCATGTGGTTTCCATTGGAGGAAGATAAAAGAGGGGGTCGATACAACCACCGCTGTGTTCAAGGCTCAGCAAGAGGGGACGCGGCAAAGGGTTGCGTATGGGGGTTCAAATAGTCATAGTTCCGGCATTATGAAGGTGGCCAAGGGAAGCTACAGTGACGTCTGTTCAAAAGGTGGAGAAAATATACACCGGTGGACGAAGGTTGAACTCATGATTTGTAGGTATGGCTGTAGGTGGAGGGTACTTCGGAGGATGGTCTAGTTCTCTAGGCCCCGTTGTGGGGGGAAGGGGGGGCAAGGAATCCGTGCTCTTGACGAGGAGGCGGTTTTGGCATGGGGGAGTCTCTTACGGGGGACACGACACGTGTGAGACGTGCAAGGGAGAGCGTATGATGCGCGCAAGGGGGCGATATTGCAGGAGTTCAGTGGGAATTGGAGAAATCTCGCAAAACGTCACAGGAATTCGGTGGAAATTGGAGCAACGTGTTAGGGGGTTTTGTTGTAGGGACTCGGTGGGAGTGGGAATAACAAACAATTTTGTTGTGGGAACTCAGTGGGAGTTGGAACAACAAAAAGGGGATTCGATTGCAGGAACTCGATCGTAGTTTGAGCATTGATGGGGTTCGAATGCAAGAACTAGACGGGAGTTGGAGCATCGTTGGGGGCACTCGTTGCAGGAACTTGACGAAGTTGGAGCAACTTGTGACGTGATGGTTTCGCATACAGTTGCGAAACATTTCGGGTTTATTATTGGAGAGAAGTATCATTTCAGGTTCGGGTTGCTAAGATGATTCAAGTCAAGGTGGAGATTTGTTGAATATGACTTGAAGTCAAAGGCGGCTAAGAGATTTAGGAAACAAATTGGGGCGGCAAACTTTGGCAATTTCTGGGTTGTTTCCTTATTTGTTCTATAGTTGTTTTGGGATTACTTGGGCACTAAGTCGGTTCTATATGTCTATATAAGGGACCTAGGTTGTGTCTAAACATTGTGGGTTCTCACTATGGCCTTTGGACATAGTGTGGGTTATATTCGTGGTGTTTCTCTCTAATAAACAAGGGTTTTCGGGTCGTGGAGGTAGCTAGCACCGTGCTAGTGAACCACATTATATCGGGTGTGTTTGTGTGATCTTGTTTTCAACGTTATCATCATTTTCTAAACTCTGCCCAGATCATAACAATCATCAAAATTGAAAAGAAAGTAAAGCACAAAACAGGAAGCTATTGAATTCCCGAAAAGCCTACATTTTATGAGAGCTGGGCATAATAAAAAAGAGACCCAAAATCTGTTAGAAAATGTTCTATTTTCTTGGTATAATCCATAGAGAAAGTGAAGTAATTCTTGGTAGCTTGAAGAAGCTTGAAACCAAGAAGGATATTAGTCCCACATTGTTGCTCATGGAGGAGGTGGGTGTGTTTATATGGTTTCAGACACAAGGGTAGTGTATAACTACTAAGGTGTGTGGAAGACCATGGGTGTTCTTGTGTGCCTCTCTCACACACACACACGCTCGCCACCTTGCCTCGCCTCGCCACGCCTTTCCTCGACTCGTGTCGGGTCGGACCGGACCTGGTCAGGTCGTGTCGAAGGGCGATTTGGGCAAAATGTCTCGGCGTCTCCCGTATGCGAGGCGACCTGGGGTGAGGTTACAGATCAGTTTTTGTCCATTTAGTCACCAATTTAATTTTTGATTAATGAGTGCTTTTGGTAATGGAATCAAAACAGTTTTGACCACATTAATGGGGATTAATTGGTAGATAATGGCATAAATTTTTCCATATCAGTTTTGTAGGGGAAAACGATTCTGATGTGAAAATTATCATTCTGCGAATTGCTTCAAGCTCTCTCTCTCACACTCCAAAATCCGGATCTGCAGTGGTGTTCTTGGCAAACTGAGGTGCTAATCGCTGTTGATTTTCGAGCGACGTTGTTGTGACGACGAAGATCGGAGCTGTTTTATCCTGGAAGGATCATCGTTGGCATCCCAACACAACGTAAGTGGGGGCTATTATCTATTCAAGAACAGTCATGCCTTCTCGCAAGACCTGAGGACTCAACTATTTTTTCCTACTTTCTGTTAACTGTGGATTAGAGGTATGATTTCTAATTTGCTTTATATTTATCAGTTTCTCATATGTACTTTTTTTCCCAGCATGTTTCGTGACCTGCGTTTATTTGGCCATGGACTGTTAAATGATTATGCATGTCTAAAATTGATAATTTTAGTGAATATTTCCAACAACCTTGAAGAGATAATTTGTTATTTGTTTAACATAATGGCAAGCGAAACTGAAAAATATGTTGACGGTTTGTCTACATCTGCTGTGGCCATTGATTGGGCCACTCATACTTTCCACAAGCTGTTGAACTGACTGGTTTACCAGACAAATTCAATGGAGGCGTCGGCTTTTCTCGTTGGCAGAAAAAGATGAAATTGTGGTTAACTATAAAGGGTCTATGGTCTGTTGTGGAGTATGAGAAACCGGTTTTGGATCAAGAAAAAGTTGATTCAGTTAAGGCTTTTGCGAAGTGGGCAGAGAAAGACAGAGTGGCTAGGGCGGCTATTTTAGCTGCTATGTCGAACACTCTGTTTGATATTTATTCATCAGATTCCTACACCGCAAAGCTCTTATGGGAAAAGCTGAATGAGACACATAATACTGACTCTCAGGGTCTGGAAAAGTATTTTGTGTCTAAGTTTCTTGACTTCAAACTGGTGGACAATAAATCCATGACTGAGCAGGTGCATGAGTTCAAGATGATTGTGCATGCTTTGAAGGAGTTGGTATGGACCTCCCTGAAAAGTTTTTGGTTATGTGTGTGATTGAAAAGCTCCAAAAGTCTTGGGAAGACTTTTGTCTTTCTCTGAAAAGGCAGAAAGGAGAAATTACATGGACTAACCTCATGCTATACATCTCGGTTCAAGAACAACACAAGTCCAAACAGGGACATGTGATGCCAACAGAACCTGGTAGCGCGAAGGTGTATGTAGTCACTATTGGAAAGAAAAGGATTTTTTTTAAGAAGGATGAAAATGATAAACCAAAGGATGACAAAGTCAAGGCCAAGAAACCAAAGGCAAACAAACCATGTTGGTTTTGTGGGCAGGTTGGACATTTCAGTAAGGGCTGCCCTAATAAGAAAGCTAAGAAAACCGAGGTGGTAGCGCAAGCGAATTCTGTGCTTGGAACCACAAGTGGGCCTGTGGTGAACATGGTTGTTGGTGAAGCTTCTGCTTCTGAAACCAACGTTAACCGGTATGTTACTTACAACCCTGCGCTATTTTCCACATATCTGTCAAATGAATGGTCGATTGATACTGGAGCTAATGTGCATATTTGTGCTGGCATTATTTTATTTTTATCTTATCAACAGAGTCGTGGATTGACAGTGAAGATGGGGAACACGAGTGCCGCTCAAGTACTTGGAATAGGAAACGTGGACCTCAAGTTTCCTTCGGGTCGTATTCTATCCCTGACGAGAGTGCATCATGTTCCCGATGTTCGTAGGAACATAATAAGTGGAAGTCGATTAGTAGCTAGCGGTTTAGAAATTTCTTTGAAATGTAATAAAGTAGTTCTTGTTCATACTGGTACATTTTTTGGCAAGGGCTATTTGTCAGACGGTTTATCTGTAATCAATGCTGAACCCGTTTTGGGTACTTTAGCTAATGATATTGTTCGTTCTGTTAATTGTATTGAATCTTCCAACTTATGGCATGCTAGTCTTGGTCATTTGAATTTTGGTGCTCTAAAGAACATGATGAATTTAGAGCTGATTCTTAAACACACCCTAGAAAAGAATTTTAAATGTCAAGTATATGTGTCTGCTAAACAAACAAGGAAACCTTTTCATAATGTTGTTAGGGATTCAGACTTGTTAGATTTAGTACACACAGACATTTGTGAATTTGGTGGTGTGTTAACTAAGGACCAGTTTATATATTTCATCACTTTATAGATGATTGTAGTAGATATTGTTAAGTTTATTTACTTAAACATAAGGATGAAGCACTTAGTAAATTCATTATTTATAGAACTGAAGTTGAAAAACAAACTGTTAAGGTACTTAAACGTTTGAGATTCAATAGAGGTGGTGAGTATACGAGAAACACATTCGATGAATTTTGTGCAAACAACAGAATAATTCATGAAGTTACTCCTCCATGCAGACCTGAGTCTAATGGGGTTGCTGAACGAAAGAACAGAACGTTTCAAGATATGATAAATAGTATGCTCTTAAACTATGGGTTGCCTAAATACTTGTGGGGAGAGGCTTTGAATACGGGTTGCCATATTCTGAATAGAGTCCCTCTGAAACACAAGGAGAAAACACCCTATGAGTTATGGAAGGGCAGGAAGGCTAGTCTTAATTATCTTCGTGTGTGGGGGTGCCTTGCTAAGATACTTGTACCTGTACACAAGAGAAATAAGCTTGGTCCTAAGACCGTTGATTGTATCTTTCTGGGCTATCGAGAAACCACTACGGCTATGAGATTTTTAGTAGTAAAATCTGACATAGACGGTATAGTGGCAAATACGATAGTAGAATCTCGTGATGCAACATTCTTTGAGGATGTCTAGCCTATGAAGACTGGTATACCTCAAGATGCTACTAACGAAGATCCATCTCTCACATCGAGTTCTATTCCTGATCATGTGAAAAAAGATAACAAATGTGGGGGCGGAATCTAGTAGTAGTGTAAAACCCCATTTTAATACGAAGGGTAAATTGGTAAATTATTCGAGAAATTTGATTTTATTTACGAGTAACGGATTGGGTAATTTTTCAGGTTCAAAATATAGACTGGAAGCTCGAGTACTAATTCTAGAAAACGATTTCGTTGTTGGGTATTTGTTTTTTATGATTTTATTCATTTTTATGCTAAGTGCTAAATTGCCTACTTTAGTAGTGTGCCCAACCACCTCCATCTCCACCACCCATTCCTCCTCCTCCTCCTCACCTATCTCTCTCCCTTGCTTCTCCCCCCTCTGCCGAGTAGTAGGAGCAGCAGCAGCTCCGCCGCCAGCCACCTGAGGAGGCCGGCGAAGTCCCCACGGGAAACCACCACCACACCCCACTGATCTCTCTATCTCCCTCACCACCCTCTGACCTCTCTCTGTCTCCCTTCTCCCTGTTATCTCCGGAGAGAACCCAGCAGAAACAGCAGCGGCTCAAGCCGCTGCCATCCCCGATGAGCACGCCGCCACCACCACATCTCTCTCTCCCTCGTTTCGACCCAATCACTCACCTCCCCTCCATGTTTCGAGCCATGGAGAAGCCGCAGCAGCAGCAAGTCGCTGAAGAAACGCCCCAGAGCCACCACGTCGCCGACGACCTCGATTAACGCCGGCGAGAAGCTCGACCTGAACCACCCGACGCTACCCACTCCCTCAAATCAATTCCAAACGACTCTCTGAGGCCCGTGGAAGCTATAGCCGGCGCCAATCGAAGCAGAGGACGCCGGAATCGTCGGATTCAACCATCACCGTCGGTCACCATCGACGGCGAACACAACCGGACCCAAATCTCGACCGTTTTTCGCGATTATTGGTGTTGGTAACTTCTAAATCACCCTCTAGTTCGTTATTGATCATCAAAATTTGATTTTGTTAGCTCTAAATCGAATCGGGTTGTTAAGTTGTGAGATTTGTACGTGTGTTCATGCTCGGGGGGTAGTTTTTGTACTTTCAGAAAAGTTGGGGTTACAAGTGTAGCATGTTGAAACTGCTTTTGTTGGTCGGAGGTTATTGCATGTCATTTATGAAAAATTGGGGGATCTATTTGTTGTTTACATAAATTGCATATAAAATATAAAATCAAATTTTGCAATTTGTATTAGAATTAATTTTTAATATTTCTAGTTATTTTTTTAATTATATAAAATATGTTTTTTCTATTAAAATTATATATGTATTATTTAATGTGAAATATTGTTGTTTTCTTTAAAAATAAGCAAAGATAAATTATACAGTTGATTTAATCATATAAATTTAGTGTGATCAAATAAATATTTCAAGTACTTATAAATTAGTGTTTTGAGTAAAACATGTTATTTGTTTAATATTGATAGAATAAAAGAAGTTATGGAGTTAATTTACGAGATATTTAATTGTAAACGCCTCTATCTATAAATAGATAAATTTGATTATTATTTGTAGATATTAGAAATTATTTCTCAAAAATAAATTTATAATTATGTATGAATAAACACTTATTTTCTTAGAATAAGTATTTTTGTGAATTTAATTTATGAATCTAATTCTTTTATAGTATATACATTCTTCAATAAATAATTAGCTTTAATTAAATTAGGTTGAATTAAATTTTGTAGTCACTTACAAATAAATGTGTTGAAAAATGGATTATTATTTTCTAAATATGAGATTGTATAAATTTAGTATATATGATTCCTCACTTAATAATTTTTAAGAGTTAGTATTTATGTAAATAGTGATTTTTATGAGAAAATACAATTGTCTACGTCGTCGAATTATTATATAAATTTGGCATGCTAGTAATTAATGGGATAATGGGGGGTAAATTCAAATGAGACTTAGAGAAATTTTTGCATAGTATACTTGCACACTTTGGACTTGTTATTGATTTAGGGGTTATAAATTATAGGTGACGAGTTCATAGAAAGGGGTTACGTATATCCGTAGATGCGTTATCGTGCTGTTTGCTTGGCTACTCGAGGTAAGTAAACGTGCCTAACCTAGTGTGCCGTCCTCCTTTCGTGTTCAAATATTTTTATAATTTTATGTCTCAAAATGTGACTTGTGATATACATGTTCGACTTAAGATTTCAAATACTTCTCTAAATGATTCTTTTGGAAACTATCACTTGAAATTAATAATGCGTAAGAACGTAAAGTGGAAACAGTTTGGCGGCGGAACCTCATGCGGATTCTTATATACACTGTGGATATGATATTTGGGATGGCACGGCCACGGGACCTATTGTGATATTTTGCTCGGTTGCAATTAGACCCGAGCTGCTCCATGTACTCAACTCTCTGGCCGCAAGAAGTCTTAGGGGGGTGTCGGCACTTAAGGTCTTGGATGCATGGGATATGGTTGGTTACCTATGAGATACTGTGATGGATTGGTTCATTTCCCGCTACAACTAATTAATAAACATGGATTTTCATGAGAAAATGGAAAAAAAATTCTATACTTGAGATTTTCCCCTAATTGCGACAGTATGGTGGTTTGAAAAATACTTCATCGGAATTATAATCAGTAATATTTTGAGAATATTGAAAGATTTATATCATCTTATACTTGGTCATTTGCACTACTAAATATGATTCCTTGTTATTATTCGTGTTCTTTAAAAAAAAAACATGCCTCTTTTACGTTTACACGTTGGGGTGTTTACTTATTCAGCATTTCTTGCTGACTTTGGAAAAACTGCGGTCTTGTTTCTTTCCCCCGCAGGTCTAAGAGTTAGGATTATGGAGTAGCGGGATTCGAGACTCATCTAGCACTTGATATCACTTTAATAAGGCGCATTCTTAGTATAATATCATCTTGTGTAACAGTATATTGCAGACAAATTAAGAGTTGTAATATATAAATATCGGATGTGTTGTTCTTGATTTCCTCCGCTTCATTTTTGAGTAGCACCCTCCTAGACTCTCCGGTCCGAAACGGAAAGCTCGGTAACGGGGGGGGGGGGGGGGGAGGGGGGGGGGGGAGGGGGGGGGGGGTGTTACCGGTGGTATCAGAGCAGTTCGTTCTAAAAGGGAATTTAAAACCTGTAGGGCAAACTAAAATCAACATAGGATAAGATAATAAAACCGGAAAAGCCGATCGGATTATGGGTAGTCTAAGTGCTGGTATTGGTCCCGCCCACGTCCTTTCTTGCTAAATTTTTACGTACTTAAAAGGTACTTGGATTATTTTTTTTGAGTTGGTAACGTCATCTCCGATGGGTTGATCGACCAGTGTTACTCCTGTTGTGGAAATTGAGAAATATGGATTATCAGAACCAGATTCTGAATTACAAGTGATTTGAGAAGATGAGGTATATATCGTTAAAAATAATTCTCTATTTCATAAATTGACCCCCATGAGGTCATTGATACTTGAATTATTTGGAGTCTTTATCTTTTTGATTGGTTATTGGATAAATAATGCTCTTAAAATAAGAGGAAATTGGTTATGAGTTATAAAAGTTGGATAGTGAATCATGAATGATGCATTGCTCTATTTGAAGATTTATATGTTGTGTATAAGATTCATATGAATTGCTAAAAGTGATATAATATTTATCCATTTATATGATGATTTAAATCCCCGAGACCAGTATGGAATAGATAAAAGCACCATAGGTGACTGCTGAAGTTATGACTAATAAACTATTGCGGTAATATACTGGGAGGACCCAATAAGGATAGACGGCCCAGGGAAATGAATACATGGAGTAACTCTTCGTCTGATAGTGATGTTGTAGATACATGAATCTTATAATAACTCTTGGGGGGGGGGGAGTGTAGGGTTTCGACCATTTGAGACTTTGGGTCAAAGAGACGTAGCGAGAATTTTGAAATATTTGACTGGTGAACCCTAGCTTCATTAACTTGATCTGAGAAGACTTTGATGATATATTTGAGGTACCGTTTGAGATATTAGTTTAGAAACAGGGGTCAAGGATAAATTTAATTTTGAGAATCTTTTCTGGTGATCGAAGAAAGCTATTCGAACAAGGTCCCTCCCACCCTCACCTGAGAAGTTATGAAGACGATCCGTTGAGTTTTGACTTGTTTTGAATACAGTTTCACAGCCTCGGTGATTGGAAAGCTTTTGCTACGTTAACGGTTGATTGTAGTCTACTTTTCATGGTTTATATTTGGAGGGTTACGCTAGGCTGCTTTGTCATTTGAGGGTACTGTTGATATTTAACTATTTGATGTGTTACTTGTATTCTGGTCACTCTAATGTTTCTTGATGATTGAGATGTCTAATCGGCTACTTATTAAATTATAAGACTCAAATGGGAGAAATGGTGTATAAATTGTGAAAGAATTATTGTTGGTTCATTGATGGTCTCTTATAATTTTTGGACGCACCCTATGACAGATCTAAGAAGGGTTATTATGAAGTTACACATTTAATATTGCATACGAGTTCTGACTGAGACTTTGAAATTTGTGTTTAGAGCATAATAAATTTATATTTGGAGTCTCCTATTTAAGTAGATTGCTCGAGAGATATTATTGTACAAGAAATTATGGAAGCCTCTTATATATAACTATAGCATACTTGGAGTGTCGTAGGAATACTGTTTCTCATGGTCGGGGTATATGCTCGGATATGGGTTATTTCTATGGGATGTATGCTTCGCATATATCATTCTAAAGTTATGTTGGGGTTAGTGGAGATGTTGTGCATTCTTCAACTTCGCATCTTTTGGTTTATGGTGTGAGATACGAACTGTACGAAGATGATGCTACCAGTTACCAAGAAAGGAGACATTAAGAAAAGCTTTGAGTTCGTGTAGAAAATCGGAGGCAATACTAGCTTTATATTTGGAGACTTGTTAGGATATAGCCACGAGGTCAGTAAGTGTTCTGTTATTTGGCTAAATTCACATAAGTCGAGTAACAAATTTGGACTAAGAATAACTATGGACCTAAACGGTTGGTTGGGGTTTAATTAGAATACTCGGTAGAAGCGCATGGGTGATGATCGTCAAATGGAATATGAATACTTAGTACACTCTAGGTACAACAAGTAGTTGTAGAAGTATTACCCTAAGTTTTCTTAGGTACTAGACACATAGAAGAACCTAACGTAAGAAACTCAGCTTTGGATATGACCGTAAGACATAGTTAGAATCTTAGAGAACAATTGCTTCGGTGCTTGATTAGAATCAGCGTCATTTGAGGTATATTTGGGTAACATGTGATCAAAAGGGGACTCCATCATGAAGGATTTCAGAGGAACTTCCAAGAAACGTTGACAGTTGAATCAAAGATCAGGGGACCAAACCACTAATTTTTAGATAGTCTCAGCTAACTTGGTTTGAAGACACTAAGTTCGGTTTTAAGATGTCTGTTTGGAGTTCTATTATTTAGATCAACTGATAACTCCATTTTGGAGTTATATTATTCCTTATTTTTGCTATGTTTTGCGTGCTTATCATGGAGAATTTTATTGTCTTTGAGCGTTTTATGCTAAAATTGTGAAATTTGAGTTTTTGAGTGATCATCGTTAAATCCTGGCATTTCTCGTATATTTTGTTGCTTTTATTGTGATATGATCGCGGGTTCGTGTTTCGTGTTGTGGTTGGCAGGAAATAGGACGCGAGGATCAAAGGTTTTGAAGAAACGAGCTTCGGAAACAAAGAAAGCAAGGAAAACTCAAGGAAAAGACCCAGAAAAAAAGCTAAGGCAGAATCTCTTCGCACGAAGAGAAAAGTTCTTCGCACGAAGAGAATACTTAGCCAAAATTTCAAATGTCTTCGTGTGGTATGATGCTGTCTCAAAGTGGGAAGACTTTTTCAAGAAGAGTTCAGACAGAGTGAAGATTCTCTTCGCACGAAGAGAATGCCCAGAATGTTAAATTCGTCCGGGGTCTTTTTGCAATTATCAGAAACTTTGTAATATCATCATAGAAACGTATTTAAGTGTTCTAGGTCGACTTTTTCAGTAGGTTTTTACGTTAGAAACATCTTTTGGAGAGGAAGAAGCTATTGGGAGAGCTTAGGAGCTTTGGACCATCCGTTTGGATTCTCAATTCTTCTCTTTTCTTAGTTTTTTTTATGTTTAAACTCATGAAACTTATCTTTTTGAGTATGAATATGAGTAGCTAAACGTTATTTGCTGGGAATTCTCGTTTGGTGTAGCTAGGGTTTGATATAAATATCATGTTTTGATGATTGTGATTCATGTTTTAGCTTAATCTCGCGTATTCTTTCATTGTTATGGATTATTTACGATTGTAAACACATTATCTTTGCGAGTAGCTAACGTAGAGATAAACTTAATTGATTTTCACGTGGTAACTCCGTGAGAGTTAGTCGGTAAATTGAATAATCCACCTAGTCGAATCAATGTTTGGTAACTCCATATTGTTAACTAGGATCGTTAAAGTAGAATTATGGTTTTAATGCATGCTTAAATCTAAAATAAACTTGGTAACTCGGTTTGCTTTGGTTTTAAGTATAGTGAACTCGCTTGGTAACTCGGTAAGTTCAATATTGCTTGATTAATAGTGAAAGACACGCGGTTGTTTTACGAATCAAAACATAAGTTTAGATCAACCTAGTGAACCTAGAGAATTCCCAGTATTTTCCCTTATATTACCGAAACCCTAAAATCCATTCTTTATTAATCGTGACCTATTTCACTCGGTTAATTGAGAATATTGCGTTTTTATTTTAGTATAATTAGAACAAGACACAACTTGCGACGTGCCCACATAAGGTTTAGAATAATAATTAATTTAAACAAAGTACCTTGGGTTCGATAGCCTGGATTTCCGGTTTATTACTACACACGACAGCTGTACACTTGCAGTTGGAGCGTGTCAAGTTTTTTGCGCCGTTGCCGGGGACTTCGGCTAAATTAGTTATAATTCCTAGCATTAGGGATTTTAATTTATTGTTTATAATCCGTTACTCACCTACGTTTTGCGTGTTTTGGGATTTCAGGTTGATTTACACGGTGCATGACCCGTTCTAGAGACGAACCTTTGTATCCAACGTTTGAAAACCCGGAATCCTTATTGAAGGCACATCGTAGAGACAAGAGGAATTCAAGCTCAGTCACTATGGATGAAGAAACGAGAGCTGAGTTTGAGAGAGTCCGCAAAAATGTGCAAGATGCGGAAGCAGCTAGAGCAGCTGCTGTAGAGGAGGCTGCAAACAGAGCCGCGGAATCTGAGCAACTTAGGGCTCAAATGGCTGAGATGCAGGCGAAGATTGATCGCATGAACCCTCCAAATCCACAACAACTTCCTGGTGCGGAGGTAGTTGGCAGAAATAACGGTGGCAATGGGAATAAAGGGGGCAATAATCGGAACAATAATGGTCGGAATGCGGCAGAGCAAGTCAACAATGTTGAGGAGGATGAGCGTCCTTTGGTGGACTACTTCAGAACTACACCGGAGGGGTATCAACCCACTATTGTCAGGCCTCAGATTAATGCCGCACATTTCGAGATTCGCCAACCGTTGATAAACATGGTACGAGATGAGTGTCTGTTTACTGGAGCTGCAGGTGATGATCCACACGAGCACTTGCTCAATTTCGAGCAAATTACCTCCACTATATATGATCAGAGAGTTCCACTCGAGACAATAAAGCTCATGCTTTTTCCTTTCTCCTTATCGGGAAAAGCAAAGATGTGGCTTATGGAGCTTCCAGCAGGTTGTATCACTACATGGGCAGAATGTTGCCTGGAGTTTCTCAGGAAATATCTTCCACCATCCAAGGTTGCACAGAGAATGGCTGACATCACAAAGTTCACTCAGCAAGAAGTTAATTCTTTGGGAGACACATGGAGGAAATTCAACCAGCTTCTTCGCAGATGTCCTACTCATGGGGAGCCATGGTACAAACTGTTACAGTATTTCTATAATGGCTTAGACAGGGAGACAGCAAATGAGCTGGACATGATGGCTCAAGGAAACTTCATGGGTTTAGGAATACAGAGATGTCGGGATCTGCTGGACAATGTGGCAAAACGTGAGTCTACGAGGTCCGAGACTCGTAGAAATTCAAAATCTGATGGGGCACTGGTAAACAAGATTGAAGCAATGGTGGAGCAGAAATTTGAGCAGCAAATGGCAGTCATGACTTCGGCTTTCAGCAGTATGAATCCATCAGCACGAGTAAAGTGTGTGGGGGAGATGATGGCAGATGAGAATCAGGGATATGGCGCTGTAATTGAAGATGTGAACTACTTGGGTCCACCAAGACAGCAGCAGTGGCCGAATACTTATCATCCCAACAACCGTAATCACCCCAACTTTAGCTATGCCAATCCAAACAGTGGGTTTATGCACCGGGTCAGTAGCCAAATCCTCCATACTAGGCTCAGAGACAAGAACCACAGCAGCAAGCTCCGCGGCAAGAGGAACAAGAGACAAATGCTTTATTGAGAAAGTTACTAGCTAATCAAGACAGGATGGAGAGCACGATTGTCTCAATGCAAGCAACAATAAAGAGCCACGAGACTCAGATTGGGCAGATTTCCAATCAGAATGCTAAATTTCCGCCAGGTATGCTTCCTTCCAATACCATTCTTCCTACTGAGAAGCTAAAAGCTATTACTACTCGCAGTGGTGTGACTACTCAGGATCCTCCATATCCTAGCCATGCGAGAGCCGAAGCTACAAAAGCTACGAAGAAGGAATTGGGTAAAGAGTTGCCCAAGGCCTTGAGTCCCCAATCAAAGGACACGGTTGAGAAGAAAGAAGAGTCCAAGAGCACTCCCGATCTGGCTACTTATGAGCCACGAATTCCATATCCGGCGGCGATAAAGAGGAATGATGAGGAACACTTTGGGAGATTTATGGATATATTCAAACAATTGCATATCAACATTCCTCTTGTAGAAGCACTTGCTCAGATGCCCAGGTACAAGAAGTTCTTGAAGGAAATTCTATGGGGGAAGAAGAGCATAGAACCCTATGCCACGGTAAAGCTAACAGAGACGTGTAGCACTGTCATACAAAGAGACATTCCCAAGATGAGAGATCCAGGCAGTGTCATTTTAGGCTGCACTCTTGGGGGTGGATATCATACACATGGTCTCTGTGATTTGGGAGCGAGTATTAATCTCATGCCATTGTCTCTGTTTCAGAGATTGGGCATTGGTGCACCGACCCCTGTGAAGATGGGTCTGCAATTGGCAGACAATTCTATAGTTACGGCAAATGGGATGATTGAGAACTTGATCGTCAAAGTGGGTGCATTTGTATTTCTAGCTGACTTTGTGATAGTGGATATCAAGGAGGATCGCAATGTTCCACTCATATTTGGAAGACCGTTGTTGAAAACAATGCGCGCAAATGTGGATCCTGAGACAGAGGAGTTGGCTATCAAGGCTCTGGACTCATCACTCGTGTTCAAGGCATTTGTTCCGAGGAAGGGGAAGAATAAATTGGCCATGATCAAGTTTAGAGAAGATCGTGTGGATCCGTCTCTTGGGTTGCCTACCGTTTTGCATCCCGATCCACCCGAATCAGAGAAGAAGCCAAATGTGGTGAGTGCACATGATGTGGTGCAGAAAATCAAGAGCAATAAATTGAAGGAGGAGGCACGTCGTGCTAGACCTCCTTAACATATTTTGAGGTAACTGGGTCGGGCCGTCGACCTTAAATTACAAAGCGCTTGTTGGGAGGCAACCCAACCTATTTATTGTTGTAGTTTAGGTTTTAATACTGTTTTGTAAATTTTTATTCTGTTTGATTTACTTGAGAGGTGCGAGAGAGTGGATTTAATATTTCCAATAAGTATGTGCAGGATTCCGAGGTGAAAGGCCTATTTCGGATCCCCCGTCTTGTTGCGCGCGTGCAAAACATAGTGAAAATTGAAGAATTGCAGCCCAAAACGCGCATCGGGATCCGAAGTGAAGGAATTGGAGAATGAAGTCATTCCTGCGCTCATTCAACACACGCACCTGGGGAAGATCATGTTCCCGGACTCCCCGTCTTGATATACGCAAGGATTTGATTGATGAACGGAGAAAGCTAGCTCACTGGCACGGATTACGAGGTGATATTTTGAAGAACATACTGAAAACAGAATTGAAGAGTGCCATTGTGTGGGGGGTAGTCGAGAGCTTTCTGTGGACAGGTGGATCGCGTATATCGGAGTCCGGATGAAGAAGTTAGGCCAAAAAGGATGTTAAGCGGGAAAAAAGGCGTCAAAAAGCATCCAGAATTCCCGAACGGGTCTTTGGAAGGATCAAATTGAGGAATAAAGGATTCCTCGGACATTGGGAATCTTTTATAATGCAAAAGGAGTCTCGAGGTCGAGGAGATTCATGAAGAAGCAAAGGCACGAGCAAAATGGCGAAAAAGGATGTTGGAGCGGCTTAAAACATCCGGAAATTTTCAACGGATCTTCGAGAGCATGAATTTGAAGAATAAAATATTCCTTGGACTTTGATAATCTTTTATCATCTACACGGGGTCTCGAGGACGAGAAGATTCATGAAGATTCAAAGAAACGAGTAAAAAGTCGAAGAAAATCAAGCAAAAAGGGATTTTTAAGTTGTGCCCAGACCTCTTCGCACGAAGAGAAATACTCTTCGCACGAAGAGTTTTGCCTTAGAAAATTTTTGAATCTCTTCTTGTGACAGCCTTCTGTCTCAAAATAAGAAGACTGTCACAAGAAGAGAAATAAGGCCTTCTGTGATTCTCTTCGCACGAAGAGAAATTCTCTTCGCATGAAGAGAATGCCCAGAAGGCGCGAAAAGTCCAAAACGCCCGTAACAAAGTAAGAGGAGGGTGATTTTATGAGGGGTATTTCTGGAAAATCATCTTAAGGGTATTTAAACCCCAGTCCACCCGAAATCATCAGCAGTTTCATTCTTCATCAACCCGTCGCAAAAATTCATCCTCTCTCTCAACCTTCAAATCCTCAAATCTTCAAATCTTCACCAAATCAGAAGAAATTGGAAGGGTTTTGCTCGCGAGAAGAAGAAGAAGAATATTAAATCGTGGATTTTTGGCTCAATCTCACTCTAACAAGCTGATTTGGGGAAGAACAAAACATAGGCTTCCATTCCTAGATTGAAAAATTGAAGCAGTTGGAGGGAGATTTGATCAAAAGTTCAAGAACAAACATCGACGGGGACTATGAGGAGAGTAAGGAAAGCACAAATTTTTCACTTTTTCCGGAAAAATTTTCACCGGTCAGTTTGGCCCTTCTTGGTGAATTTTTCGCGGAAACGACACCTGTAGGAAAGGTACTCCATCTCAGGTACTATCTAAACTAGCAATTTCAATTTTACGAGTCTAGGCACGATTGAGTAAAAGCCCATTTTTAATTTCTTTCGCTTAGTTGCGAACCTTGGGGGCGATTGATTAGAGTCCTAGGTGTTATCTGTTTAATTGCTTATTGTTAGTTGCTTTCGGTTACACTTCCTGTCACGGTGCACAATTTAAATTTTCATCTTATTTGCTTGATTTGCTAAATGGCCTCAAAAAAAAAGAGAAAGACGGAGGCGAGGATGCCCCGTACTCCGAAGAGGATGAGTAGAGGAGAGAGAGCCCTTGCGCTAGGATTGTTGAGTCCTCGGTTTCTCGTTGAGGACAACGATGCATCCTAGTGTGGGGGTGGTGCCACCTTTTAATAGCCTAGTGTCGAGTCTTGCATAGCCTTGTTTGCATATAGTCGTAGTCGTATTGTGTGAGTATTGTGGTTGATGTCGTGTTTAATATATTGTCGTATTGGGGTAGATGTATATATCTTTGCATTTAGTTGCATTCTTTTTAAATTATTGAGTCCCCTACCCGTATTGAGTGAGTAGTCGAGTTGGCCTATGCATTTTGTCTTAATAAAAATAAATAAAAAATAAAAAAATAAAAAAAATCTTAAAAACTGAAAAATTTGAGAAAGGGCAATCGAAAAGAAGCTTTAAATTGGAAAAATCGAGGAATTGTGAGGAATTAAGGCGTAGGGCGTGACTTGCAACCGAGAACGACAATGTGAGTTCCCCTTAGTACGTATAGAGGGACTTTATTTACGGGAGTGCTTACCTATTTTACACACGTACTTGATTTTCAAAATCTAAAGTGTGTGCCGTGCTTTCTTACAAGAGTTGAGCTTGGTGTGAGCTAAACAAGCCAAACGTTCTTGTGTTCGTCTTAGGTAGTCGCCAACCCGCCCCGTAGTGGCACACGAAACAGCTGTGCGGGGTTGTGTATTAGAGCACTCACTGCTTATAGAACTCACCTTGTAGGACCACTAGAAAACCCGAGTTGAACCTTGGTTTATTTGATAACCTTTTGACCTAGGGTGACGATTCTTGGCCTTCATCACAAATCGTTTATAATCACCACTTTAGTGCGTCACGAGGGGGTTGTAGTTGAGGGGGTTCGATGAGGGAAAGATTATTTGCATATACCTGTGCAGTCCTACATGATCGCATGCGCGATAGTTTATATTTACGAGGGGATGCGAGGGTGATTGTGAGTAGGCTTGCGCACTTCGGTGTGGCGGTGTTCCATGTCACTACATCATGGACACAAGTGTGGAGAGCCGTGAGTGCGTGATATCTAATACGCACGGAAATGGGGTTGGTTGATATTTATTGGTGGATCATGCTATGGATCGGTTCGTTGCTTCTTTGCGGTGTAGGAGGATCGGTTGGATTAGGCATGATACTTTCGTATACTTGACTACTTGAGAGAGGGGCGAGACGATGTTCTAGTGTGGGGGTGTCGACTATTGACTACGGACATGGAAATTGAGCTTTGACGACTCCACCCCCATGCATGCTTTTATATTGATTTCGGCTTGTTTTGTGGCACCATGTACTTCATCGAGATAGGGGGGAGATGATTTTTCGTGTGATTCTTATTCATCGGTTTGTTTGCTTTCCTTCCTCTTGTTATTTGTTACTCTTGGAAGAACCACTCGTGTAATTTGGGATATGTTGAAAGATTGTGATTAAAGAAAAAAAATCAGAAAAAAAAGAAAAAGAAAAAAAAAGAGAGAAAAAAGGAGAGATTGAATAAAGGAAGAAATTTGAGCGTATTGGAAATTGAGTGGTGGAAAGTTGCTAGTTCGTTGACAATGGTTTACATTTCGTGCACGTATCGCCATGGTGGCCACGGAGATCGTAATTGTACCGGGGCTTGAGGGAATTGAGGGCCGGAGACGGTGCGTTTTGGGTTGCGGGTTCTACCATCGTGGTGAGGGTGTGTGAGATGTGGGGTATAATGTGAGAATGTGACGCGTTAGGACGTGCTTCATCGTGATTATCCTTATGTCCCTAAGCCTCAACATTTTAAAACCCGTTAGCGGATTAGGAGCTCGGACCTTGAACGTGGCTTAGCCTAGCGTAGCCTCTTACTTTTATCGGCACACGCGAAGAGGTAGGTTATTCTTGTACTTAGTAAAGCTAGGCTCTCTATACGATCTAAGGGAAAGTCGTGTTGTCAAGTTTAGTTTCAATTCACGCCTTGTTCCCGAATTTCTCATCAATCCATGATATCCGGTTTAAGTTGATTGAGATTGCTCGATCTCGCGAAAGAAAGAAAAAAATTGTTCTTTAAATTCTTGCATTGTATATATTGCGTTTGCATGTAGTTGCATTGTTTATAATCGAGTCGTGTCGGCTAGTAAAAGGTGGCTTGTGTTTGGATCTTGTCCTCGAACTCGTAGGTGATGTTGTGATAAGTATGCAATGGCAAATGTGGTATGTATGCAAAGAAAGTTCGGAAATCGTGAAAGGTTTGAGGAAGTGAGATGAGATTGTGAGAATTGGCTTGAGGATTTGCTCGGGACGAGAAAAATGTAGTGTGGGGGTAGTTGATAACTCCATTTTGGAGTTATATTATTCCTTATTTTGCTATGTTTTGCGTGCTTATCATGGAGAATTTTATCGTCTTTGAGCGTTTTATGCTAAAATTGTGAAATTTGAGTTTTTGAGTGATCATCGTTAAATCCGGGCATTTCTCGTATATTTTGTTGCTTTTATTGTGATATGATCGCGGGTTCGTGTTTCGTGTTGTGGTTGGCAGGAAATAGGACGCGAGGATCAAAGGTTGTGAAGAAACGAGCTTCGGAAACAAAGAAAGCAAGGAAAACTCAAGGAAAAGAGCCAGAAAAAAAGCTAAGGCAGAATCTCTTCGCACGAAGAGAAAAGTTCTTTGCACGAAGAGAATACTTAGCCAAAATTTCAAATGTCTTCGTGTGGTATGATGCTGTCTCAAAGTGGGAAGACTTTTGAAAGAAGAGTTCAGATAGAGTGAAGATTCTCTTCGCACGAAGAGAATTTCTCTTCGCACGATGAGAATGCCCAGAATGTTAAATTCGTCCGGGGTTTTTTTGCAATTATCAGAAACTTTGTAATATCATCATAGAAACGTATTTAAGTGTTCTAGGTCGACTTTTTCAGTAGGTTTTTACGTTAGAAACATCTTTTGGAGAGCAAGAAGCTATTGGGAGAGCTTAGGAGCTTTGGACCATCCGTTTGGATTCTCAATTCTTATCTTTTCTTAGTTTTTTTATGTTTAAACTCATGAAACTTATCGTTTTGAGTATGAATATGAGTAGCTAAACGTTATTTGCTGGGAATTATCGTTTGGTGTAGCTAGGGTTTGATCTAAATATCATGTTTTGATGATTGTGATTCATGTTTTAGCTTAATCTCGCGTATTCTTTCATTTTTATAGATTATTTACGATTGTAAACACATTATCTTTGCGAGTAGCTAACGTAGAGATAAACTTAATTGATTTTCACGTGGTAACTCCGTGAGAGTTAGTCGGTAAATTGAATAATCCACCTAGTCGAATCAATGTTTGGTAACTCGATATTGTTAACTAGGATCGTTAAAGTAGAATTATGGTTTTAATGCATGCTTAAAGCTAAAATAAACTTGGTAACTCGATTTGCTTTGCTTTTAAGTATAGTGAACTCGCTTGGTAACTCGGTAAGTTCAACATTGCTTGATTAATAGTGAAAGACACGCGGTTGTTTTACGAATCAAAACATAAGTTTAGATCAACCTAGTGAACCTAGAGAATTCCCGGTATTTTCCCTTATATTACCAAAACCCTAAAATCCATTCTTTATTAATCGTGACCTATTTCACTTGGTTAATTGAGAATATTGTGTTTTTATTTTAGTAGAATTAGAACAAAACACAACTTGCGACGTGCCCACATAAGGTTTAGAATAATAATTAATTTAAACAAAGTCCCTTGGGTTCGATAGCCCGGATTTCCGGTTTATTACTACACACGACAGCTGTATACTTGCAGTTGGAGCGTGTCATCAACCACTCTGAGGAATCTGGTTATTTATGTGGTCGGGAATTCTCTATAATGTGTATGGACTAGTAAGTCTTTGTGAGCTTCCTGGAGTTATGTAACATAATGATATGTCTCGGTAGCGTAACTCTCCCTTCCTTGTAGTACACACTCTTCCCCTAAATCTTAATCGAGGTTTGGTTACGAGGATTGAATCTTGATAAGTTGCTTGGTAGTACGTCTTCAGAATCGGGCCTTCTCTAATCATTTGACACGATATTTTGGGATTCTTGGGGAGGTATCGTGGAATTTTGGGACGGTAGCTAGATTTCAAATAACAATAAGAACTGTATAATGTGAAGTCTCGTTTGCTATTTTCTTAAGTCATGTTTGGAAGGAATAAAGTGCTTTAAATGCTCAAAAAGTTGATAATTTCTTTGGACATTGTTTCATGGAGTTTTGTCACTTGATCATCACCGGAGGAGAAGAACTTTGAGACATGAATTACCGTTGGAGTCAGAAGACCCGTAGGATTATGTGTTATGGGAACACATTCTAATTCGTATATTGATTTATGTTATGGAGTATTGGTAATATCAAGTAAGCATTACATGTGGCTTTAGTAGTTTATAAAGACTTTGGAGGTTTTTCTTGAAATAGTTCCATGACTTGGTGTAATTAGGCTCTGTCTATCGAATTATGGTACAGATTCGAATTTCAGATAGTTAGTACAATCCGCCAGTGGAAGTGTGCAATTTGAAGTCTTATCGCTAAGCAAACATATGGGAGCCATGGGATGATTGTTCACTTATCAACTAATCCTTGATGTTATACGACGTTATCGGGCTACTTACGTTTCATTTGAATCAAGGGTAGTAACTGTTATTTAGAAAACTCGGTAAAATGGGATATCTTGACAGAAGCGACCGGTGAAGACAATATATTTCGTGGTAAAATGGTAAATAGTTAGCGGGTAAGAGAAGAAAAGAGACTTCCTAAATTTGTGGAGACCACCTGATTCAATTCAGTCTGGAAGATTAGGCATGATTTTACGTCGTAGCTTCTTATACGAGTACGTGACAGTCAGTCGACCTTGGAACAACAATAATAGTGTCCATGAACACAACTAGCAACATGTATTCGCTAAGTATGACCATCCATTGCGACTATAGTTCCGGGGACGTCACTCTTTAAGGGGGAGAGGATGTAAACCTTCGCTTTAATACCCTTATACTTTGGTTAAAGTAAACATTCCTAAGCACCTAAAATAAGTTTAAACATTTCATGTTATCTCTGGTTAGTCTCATGGCATATTTTGTGCACCATCATATATACATATCTTTACATCGAGAAGAAACTATTTGCTCATTGAGTAGCTTTAGCTTCGAGGACGAAGCTCTTTTTTAGGGGGGAAGGATGTAAAACCCCATTTTAATACGAAGGGTAAATTGGTAAATTATTCGAGAAATTTGATTTTATTTACGAGTAACGGATTGGGTAACTTTTCGGGTTCAAAATATAGACTGGAAGCTCGAGTACTAATTCTAGAAAACGATTTAGTTGTTGGGTATTTGTTTTTTATTATTTTATTCATTTTTATGCTAAGTGCTAAATTGCCTACTCTAGTAGTGTGCCCAACACACTTGATTTCTCTACCTAGTTGTGCTACCAATACACACTAACAATTCTAATTAAAAAAAAAGGAATAAAATATTTCCCTTCCCATTTTTCGGTAGTTTTCCTTTCCCCAACATCTTTCTCTCCCTCTCTCACCCGTAAATCTCTCTCTCTCTCTCTCTCTCTCTCTCTCTCTCTCTCTCTCTTTCTTCTCCTTCTTTATTTAATTCACCTTCTGTTCTCCTTCTTCACCCACAACAGTTCACAGACCGTCACCACCACCATCATAGCCTCCACCACCGACGGCACCACCTCCATCTCCACCACCCATTCCTCCTCCTCCTCACCTATCTCTCTCCCTTGCTTCTCCCCCTTCTGCCCAGTAGTAGGAGCAGCAGCAGCTCCGCCGCCAGCCACCCGAGGAGGCCGGCGAAGTCCCCGACGAGAAACCACCACCACACCCCACTGATCTCTCTCTCTCTCCCTCACCACCCTCTGACCTCTCTCTGTCTCCCTTCTCCCTGTTATCTCCAGCGAGAACCCAGCAGGAACAGCAGCGGCTCAAGCCGCTGTCATCCCTGACGAGCACGCCGCCGCCACCACATCTCTCTCTCCCCCTCGTTTCGACCCAATCACTCACCTCCCCTCCATGTTTCGAGCCAAGGAGAAGCCGCAGCAGCAGCAAGTCGCTGAAGAAACGCCCCACAGATTTGTACGTGTGTTCATGCTTGGGGGGTAGTTTTTGTACTTTCAGAAAAGTTGGGGTTGCAAGTGTAGCATGTTGAAACTGCTTTTGTTGGTGGGAGGTTATTGCATGTCATTTATGAAAAATTGGGGGATCTATTTGTTGTTTACATAAACTGCATATAAAATATAAAATCAAATTTTGCAATTTTGTATTATAATTAATTTCTAATATTTCTAGTTATTGTTTTAATTATATAAAATATGTTTTTTCTATTAAAATTATATATGTATTATTTAATGTGAAATATTGTTGTTTTCTTTAAAAATAAACAAAGATAAATTATATAGTTGATTTAATCATATAAATTTAGTGTGATTAAATAAATATTTCAAGTACTTATAAATTAGTGTTTTGAGTAAAACATGTTATTTTTTTATTATTGATAGAATAAAATAAGGTAGGGAGTTAATTTACGACATATTTAATTGTAAACTCCTCTATCTATAAATAGATAAATTTGATTATTATTTGTAGATATTAGAAATTATTTCTCAAAAATAAATTTATAATTATGTATGACTAAACACTTATTTTCTTAGAATAAGTATTTTTGTGAATTTAATTTATGAATCTAATTCTTTTATAGTATATAAATTCTTCAATAAATAATTAGCTTTAATTAAATTAGGTTGAATTAAATTTTGTAGTCACTTACAAATAAATGTGTTGAAAAATAGATTATTATTTTCTAAATATGAGATTGTATTAATTTAGTATATATGATTCCTCACTTAATAACTTTTAAGAGTTAGTATTTATGTAAATAGTGATTTTTATGAGAAAAATACAATTGTCTACGTCGTCGAATTATTATATAAATTTGGCACGCTAGTAATTAATGGGATAATGGAGGGTAAATTCAAATGAGACTTAGAGAAAATTTTTCATAGTATACTTGCACACTTTGGACTTGTAATTGATTTAGGGGATATAAATTGTAGGTGACGAGTTCATATAAAGGGGTTACGTATATCCGTAGATGCGTTATCGTGCTGTTTGCTTGGCTACTTGAGGTAAGTAAACGTTCCTAACCTAGTGTGCCGTCCTCCTTTCGTGTCCAAATATTTTTATGATTTTATGTCTCAAAATGTGACTTGTGATATACGTGTTCGACTTGAGATTTCAAATACTTGTCTAAATGATTCTTTTGGAAACTATCACTTGAAATTAATAACGCGTAAGAACGTAAAGTGGAAATAATTGGGCGGTGGAACCTCATTCGGATTCTTATATACACTGTGGATATGATATTTGGGATGGCACGGCCACGGGACCTATTGTGATATTTTGCTCGGTTGCAATTAGCCCCGAGCTGCTCCATGTACTCACCTCTCTGGCCGCAAGAAGTCTTAGGGGGTGCCGGCACTTAAGGTCTTGGATGCATGGGATATGGTTGGTTACTTATGAGATACTGTGATGGAAGTATTGTGATGGATTGGTTCGTTCCCTGCTACAACTAATTAATAAACATGGATTTTCATGAGAAAATGGAAAGAAAATTCTATACTTGAGATTTTCCCCTAATTGGGACAGTATTTTGAGATTTTACCTAATTGGGACAGTATGGTAGTTTGAAAAATACTTCATCGGAATTATAATCAGTAATATTTTCAGAATATTGAAAGATTTATATCATCTTATACTTGGTCATTTGCACTACTAAATATGATTCCTTGTTATTATTATTGTGCTTTAAAGAAAAGCATGCCTCTTTCTTGTTTACACGTTGGGGTGTTTACTTATTCAGCATTTCTTGCTGACTTTGGAAAAACTGCGGTCTTGTTTCTTTCCCCCGCAGGTCTAAGAGTTGGGATTATGGAGTAGCGGGATTCGAGACTCATCTAGCACTTGATATCACTTAATAAGGCGCATTCTTAGTATAATATCATCTTGTGTAACAGTATATTGCAGACAAATTAAGAGTTGTAATATATAATTTTCGCCGCTTCATTTTTGAGTAGCACCCTCCTAGGCTCTCCGGTCCGTAAAGGAAAGCTCGAGAACGAGGGGTGTTACAAGTAGGTCTGTCCCTGAGGAAGTAGAGGAACCAAGAAGGAGTAAGCGTGCAAAGGTAGTCAAGGATTTTGGAAGTGATTTTGTCACTTACAATGTCGAGGACGAACCTTTAACATTCCGGCAGGCTATGGATTCTTCTGAATATAGGCATTAGAAGGGCGCTATAAAGAGTGAAATTGACTCTATTGTTTCTAATGGAACATGGAAGTTAGTTGATCTCCCTCCTGGGTGTTCTACTATCGGGTGCAGGTGGATATTTAAGAAGAAGTTGAACCCTGACGGGTCAATAGATAAGTACAAGGCTAGACTGGTTGCTAAGGGTTTAAGGCAAAGGGAAGGAATTTAATACTTTGATACATACTCTCCAGTTGTTAGGATGACAACAATCCGAATGCTTATAGCATTGGCTTCGGTCCATGGTCTTATCATCCATCAGATGGATGTGAAGACAACTTTTCTTCATGGTGATCTTGAAGAAGAGATTTATATGGATCAGCCTGAGGGGTTTGTTGCATCGGGCAATGAAAGAAAAATGTGTAAGTTAATCAAGTCCCTATATGGCTTGAAACAAGCTCCCAGGTATTGGCATAAAAAGTTTGATGAAACTGTTTTGCCGTTCGGTTTTATAATTAATAAAAGTGACAAGTGTGTCTTCACAAAAGTTAAGGGTAGTGAATGTGTGGTTTTATACCTATATGTGGATGATATTTTATTGTTTGGAACCAATATTGAGATTATTAATGAGACAAAAGCTTTCTTGAAGAGGCATTTTGAGATGAAGGATATTGGTGAGGCTAGTGTGATTCTTGGACTGAATTTGACTCAGTCAGCTGATGGAATAACCTTATCTCAGTCTCCTTAAATACAGAAATCTATACTTGAGAAATATGGTTATTCACAGTGTAGAATCGCTAATACACCTAATGACCCTAAAATTGCCTTGGTCAAGAATTCTTCGGGTGTACCTGTGTCTCAATCAAGGTATTCTCAGATTATTGGAAGTTTGCAGTATCTTGCTAACTGTACTAGACCAGATATTTTATATTATGTTTCTAAGTTGGCTAGATATACTAGCTGTCCAAACAGAACTCATTGGGATGCTCTTGATAGAGTGCTTAGATATCTGAAAAGGCATAATGTATCTAAGTTTACACTATAGGAGATTTCCTCGTGTACTTGAGGGGTACAGTTATGCAAGTTGGATAGCTAAGAAGTCTGGTTACAATGGAGTGACTGGATATGTGTTCACCTTGGCAGGTGGAGAAATATCCTGGAAGTCGACCAAACAGACTATTGTAACCCGGTCTACTTTTGAGGCTGAGTTGTGTGCGCTTGATGCCACGGGGACGGAGTCTGAATGGTTACACAGACTTATTTTCGCTTTACCTGTAGAAAGCAAACCGCTTCCTGCTATTGCTATTCATTGTGATAGTCGGACGACTATCGACAAGATTAGTAGTAAAAAGTATAATGCTAAACACGGAGACACATCCAAGTTAGACTAAAGTCTATAAGGGGTTTAGTGTCTGATAGGATTATAGCTGTTGAGTTCATAGGAACTCAGAATAATACAGTTGATCCTTTGACTAAAGGACTGGAACCTGCAGTGGTCCTGAAGTCGAGGTTGTGGATGGGACTGATAACCCATCAAAGTTCATCAACAGTGGGAACCCAATACACATGAGCGGATATCCCTCAAAAGTGTATTCAATGTGGTAATAACAAGGTTTAAGGATGAACTTGTAGTACCTTTGCTACATAGATGATACATTTGTATCGGAGTCTATCCCCTGAAAACCTAAAAGGTACTAACACTGCCAGGATAGCAAGAGTTATTTGAACTCTGAATGGGGTTAAGTCTTTTGACGAGATGGTGGAAGACATCTCTGGAAATGCCCAGCTAAGCGAATGTAATTGTGCGGTAGCAATTAGAGGAAAGGGTTATTCCTTGAAGCATTCGACGAACAGGATGGAGACAAGACCATTAATGTCTCAAAGCCGTAGATTGGCACCATAACCGTTGATTTGTCGTCTTCTATGGAGTATGATTACACTATACGAATTAAGATTCAAGGTGAAATATTTCATCTGAATCCGGTAATCATCGAAGCAGAGGACTTATGAGGGTTCAAACCCGAAAGGGTACCAACTCTGAAAACCAAGTCATGAAGAGAATCCTGTATGCATTTTTGTATGGATTTGTGGGGGATTGTTAGAAAATTTTCTATTTTCTTGGTATAATCCATATTGAAAGTGAAGTAATTCTTGGTAGCTTGAAGAAGTTTGAAAACAAGAAGGATATTAGTCCCACATTGTTGCTCATGGAGGAGGTGGGTGTGTTTATATGGTTTCACACACAAGGGTAGTGTATAACTACTAAGGTGTGTGGAGGACCATGGGTGTTCTTGTGTGCCTCGCACACACACACACACGCGCGCCACCGCCGCCTCGTCTCGACTCGGGTCTGGTCGGGTCGGACCGGACTGGGTCAGGTCGAAGGGCGATTTGGGCGAAATGTCTCGGTGTCTCGCGTACGCGAGGCGACCTGGCGTGAGGTTACATATCAGTTTTGGTCCACTTAGTCACCAGTTTAATTTTTGATTAATGAGTAATTTTGGTAATGGAATCAAACTAGTTTTGACCACATTAATGGGGATTAATTGGTAGATAATGGCATCAGTTTTTCCATTTCAATTTTGTAGGGGAAAACAATTCTGATGTGAAAATTATCATTCTGCGAATTGCTTCAAGCTCTCTCTCTCACACTCCAAAATCCGGATCTGCATTGGTGTTCTTGGCGAACTGAGGTGCTGATCACTGTTGATTTTCGAGCGACGTCGCTGTGACGACGAAGATCGGAGCTGTTTTATCCTGGAAGAATCATCGCCGGCATCCCAACACAACGTAAGTGGGGGCAATTATCTCTTCAAGAACAGTAAAGCCTTCTCGCAAGACCTGACGACTCAGCTGTATTTTCCTACTTGCTTATAAAGTGTGGATTAGAGGTATGATTTCTAATTTGCTTCATATTTATCAGCTTCTGATATGTAATTTCTTTACCAACATGTTTCGTTACCTGCGTTTATTTTGCCATGGACTGTTAAATGATTATGCATGTCTAAAATTGATAATTTTAGTGAATATTTCCAACAATCTTGAAGAGATAATCTGTTATTTGTTTAACATAATGGCAAGCGAAACTGAAAAATATGTTGACGGTTCGTCTACATCTGCTGTGGCCATTGATTGGGCCACTTATACTTTCCACAAGCTGTTGAATTGACTGGTTTACCAGAAAAATTCAATGGAGGCGTCGACTTTTCTTGTTGGTAGAAAAAGCTGAAATTTTGGTTAACTATAAAGGGTATATGGCCTGTTGTGGAGTATGAGAATCCGGTTGTGGATCAAGAAAAAGTTGATTCAGTTAAGGCTTTTGCGAAGTGGGCTGAGAAAGACGGAGTGGCTAGGGCGGCTATTTTAGCTGCTATGTCGAACACTCTGTTTGATATTTATTCATCAGATTCCTACACCGCAAAGCTCTTATGGGAAAAGCTGAATGAGACACATAATACTGACTCTCAGGGTCTGGAAAAGTATTTTGTGTCTCAGTTTCTTGACTTCAAACTGGTGGACAATAAGTCCATGACTGAGCAGGTGCATGAGTTCGAGATGATTGTGCATGCTTTGAAGGAGTTTGGTATGGACCTCCCTGAATTTTTTTTGGTTATGTGTTTGATTGAAAAGCTCCCAAATTCTTGGGAAGACTTTTGTCTCTCCCTGAAAAGGCAGAAAGGAGAAATCACATGGACTAACCTCATGCTGGACATCTCGGTTCAAGAACAACACAAGTCCAAACAGGGACATGTGATGCCAACAGAACATGGTAGCGCGAAGGTGAATGTAGTCACTGTTGGAAAGAAAAGGAAATTTTTTGTTAAGAAGGATGAAAATGATAAACCAAAGGATGACAATGTCAAGGCCAAGAAACCAAAGGCAAACAAACCATGTTGGTTTTGTGGGCAGGTTAGACATTTCAGTAAGGGCTGCCCTAATAAGAAAGCTAAGAAAACCTTATAAAGCGTGGATTAGAGGTATGATTTCTAATTTGCTTTATATTTATCAGTTTCTGATATGTACTTTCTTTACCAACATGTTTCGTTACATGCGTTTCTTTGACCACAGACTGTTAAATGATTATGCATGTCTAAAATTGATAATTTTAGTGAATATTTCCAACAGAATCCACGAAACAAGATTGAAACGAAGTAACGCACTGATTTTTAATTACTAGCATCAGTGTCCTTGCTCGCTAAAAGAAAAATCCCATCCATTTTGTTAGCTCTTTCATTTACATGTTTTACAAAACAAAGGAAGAAAATGCTCCTGGCGTAAAGATGTTACACAGTCTATAAGATGCAACACACATTCTCCACAACTACAAGACAGAAAATCTTCTAATCTTATTGCCTTGGCTAAAAAGAACAAAAACCAACAAATGCAGGGGCCAGGGGAAATGTACTAGCTCATGAAAAAGGAACTCAGTGGCGATGAATTCAATCTGGTGCTTGTTGGTACATGACTATGTTTTCTTGGAACCTACAAGACTCACGAGGAAAGCATCCGTCAACCATCCATCTGGAAACCTACGCGTCGAATTATTTTCAATAACCAAAAAAGATACTAATTAGAGAAACAGTTTTGCTTTGAGATTAAAGTAAATAAAGAAAAAAATAGATTTTATTAATTACAGTGGCTGAACCTCACGGTTGACTTTGGAGGCTGCCTACGTACCCCCACAGACGAAGGATCAAGCCACAAACGTAGTTCTGAATTGTTCATTATACAATTACATCATCGAATAATAATAAAAAAGGATCATCACCAGCTGTCTTAATTGTTGAAAAATATGGTTTTGACTCGACTTCAAACCCGTGTTCGAGAAAGCTCACTTGAGAGCTTACATAAATCTATAGAAGTAAAGAGATTGGTTTGTGATCTCACCCGTCTAAATCATTGATTGATGAATGAAAAATGAGACATTGAAGGTTGACGTCTCTCAATTGAGGAATGTAAAGTAGTTGCGCATTTTACTTTGAATTGAAAAGTTGTAACTTTTCAATTTGAAATGAACAATTGCGACTATTCATAACAGACATTGTCTCTATAAATAGCACCATGTCCTCTCATTCTAATCATTCCAATAATCTTATTCTCTCAATATCTCTCAAACATAGTTTCGTTCGTCGTGTACTGTACACTGGTGCATCGTCTACAGTACAGGAAGAACTTTTATCCTGGGGAGCAATTCGCCTCGTAGTATTCCACAAAGACGCACCAACTGTGGGGGCGAATACTGCTTTACGGAGATCGTCGTCGTACGAGACTGTCCTTCAACACATCTCCGTATTAGTTGACTTTCATTCTGTAAGTTTGTTTTTATCATTTTTGTGTTATTCTTCACTTCTGTTTTCTTGTTATTAGAACAAATCTGAGTCTATTTTCTAACAATCGTAAAGCAGTATTGGACTCAATTTTTGTTCTCATCTTATTAGAAAAACAGACGGTAATTTTGTCTAATTTATACTACCTCTGTTTCGCCTGTTTCAGCCTACTTCACTTTTTGTCACTATTCACTGGGTTACTTTCATCCGGTGATTTGATTAGCAAAACGATAGAAGAATTTGGTAATATTTGCATGGTGTTATAGAGGAAAGTTTATTCTAAAATACCATGAAAAAATTGTTAAAAAATTACATCGTTTTGGTACCCAAATCACCAAGTCAAAGTGACTCAGTTACGGGTTAAAAAGTCAAACGCAGACGAAACAGACGAAACGGAGGTAGTATGAAGCAATACATCTCTGTAATCAGACCATAGTGATGACTGAAAATTACATACATGGTGTAATCAATCATCCTTTTGTAGAGGGTTTCTGAAACTGCAATTTGGGAATCATCCTTTTGTAGACAGCCTAAATGCAAGAAACAAAACAGGGCCCTTCTTTTTTGTTTTCGTCCTTTTTGTTGTAGAGAGAGTCCTAATGTTTCAAATCACGCACGTCCCAGTGAAAGAAAACCCTTTTCTTCTTGCACCCCAAGGGCCAATCGGAGTAGTTTCCAGAGGCCGAACTCTCTCTCAGGCTGCTCTGTTCTTCGTCAACTTCGCGCCGATTCGGTTCGGTTTTCGTCATTAATCGTCTTCTACCTACGCCTCCTCGCTGCCGTCGGTTCGGTTTTAGATCGAGCGGTTGACGTCTCCGAGCCGTTCTCTTTTGGAGAACCAGAAATAGAGTAATAATTGTCGGGGAAGAGAAGACGATCGTCCCTCTAAACTCAAAAGAAATGAAGTTACAGTCTTCTCCGGATCTTCTATTCTCGACCGCCTGTACGGATTTCTCCTCGCATATTGGTCGGTGAAGTTCCTGAGAAGTTTTCAGACTTTGCTACCGATTCGACGAAGTGTGTGTGCAAAAGCTTCTGATTTGAACGAACGGGGTCCGTAAGATTTTTAATTTCGGCGAACTGGGTACGTGAAATTCTCTGATTGGTGAACTGGGTATGTGTGATTTTCCATTTGGTGAACTGGGTTTACAAAATCTTAGATTAACTGGACTAGATTGTCAGCGGATAGCCGAGTCGGTTATCGACCATGTTTAAAGTCGAAGACGGTTCGTAAGGTTCGCTGGAGTGATTCTGTTCGGGGTTAATTCGGCCCTCGGTTACTGCCTAATGCTCGCGATCATGTCGTTTAGTGGAGGTGTGTTCATTGCTATTCTGGTGGTGAGGTCTGTTAATGCGATTCCAGTGAATGCGGTAGTCTCGGCCACTTCCCTAATCACGATGCTTCATCTCCGTTAATCCGACGCCTGTTCTCTTAATATGACAGTGACGGTATCTGCTAGTGGTAATCTTCAAATCCTGGGCTATCGCAACTTAGTTTTTCGGATTTACCAAAAAATAACTAGCGCGATCTGTGGAAACCCTAACCTTCTCTTTAATTTTGTTGAACAAATTGGAATGCTACTTCTCCTGCCTTTTGCATATCTGAGAGGTTGATTATGGTTTGTAATTGCAATAAGCTAGTTTACAATTCACTGAATTGAAGTAATTGGGAAGACGAATTGACAGTGAAGTTGCATAAAGAAAGGGTGAGGGACAATCATCTTGTGGTCTTCGTGACCGGCGGATTGAAGCTCTGGGAACTGTACTAGTGTCCCGATACATATAAAGGTACCATTTGAGGGCCTTTAAATGTTTGAATAAAGTACTGTGATATTTGCTTTTGTTTTTCCTCATACGGGCTTGCTTGGATTTTACAAAATCCGGACTTGATTTGGTGTGGGAAGTGTCTAAGGAGGCAAAGGAAATTTTCTATTTTCTTAGGTTTCTATTAATCTTATGATTCTAATGTAAGACAAGTTCTGAAGTACTAGTAAAGTCCCTGTGCTCTTCTCCTTTCCTTGGTTTAAACATGTTTGGTCTATGGAAAGATAACAACTGCTTTAGAAGACAAGAGAAAGCTTCCTAAAGCAGTTGATGGGGAGATATTGGTCCGTTTGACACTCGCCGCTGGGCACTCGCTTTGGTGCAGCGCGCTGCCATTGGTTGCACCAGCATAGGCGGAATTTTGGCTATATTTTGGCTGCTTGATATGGTCAGAATTGTGCATGATCAGACCTGACTTCGGCATGGTGATCATCTTCTGTTCGATGCCCGGTTTGCTGCTGGTTATGCACTGTTGAAGGGTGTTGTTCGCTGCCCGGTTTGCTACTAGATTTGAATTGGTTGTGCAGCATTTAGGCCGCTGTTTGCTGGTCGTTTTGTTTCAGATACGTCGCTGCTCGTGGGTGATTTTTCTGGGCAGAAATATGGTGGAATGAGGGCAAGTTTGCTGCCAAGCTTCAGCCCAAGAACATGCTGCAAGACGCTTCATTATTCGCTGGAATTAGCACCAGACCTGGTGCGGTTCTACTAGTTGTTACAGCAGCGTTTTGTCTCGTTTCGTTTGCCAAATGGAGCATCGGTTTGATAGGATTATTGACTGCATATAATGGGACAGTTTAAGAGTCAGGTTAGCGGTAGTTTTCGGAAGTCATTAATGTAGAAAACTGGCTGTAACTACCTTGTAAAGCTGACCATAAAAGCCAATGTATTTCAGTATTTGGAGAAAGGACTAGACGGAGGCATTATTAAGCCTTAGAGAGGAAATCAGATGGATTTCTGTGTAGCCTGAGTTAGGGCTTTGGTTATGTACATAATATTTGCTTTTATACTTGAATAAAAGTTGGAATGGGTTCCATAAAATATCATATGCATTCATCCTTGTTCCTCAGCGCTACAAACAACACCAAAACATATACGAGACGGCTGAATGAAGTAGGACACTTGGTGGCGCACGGGGCATTGATTTTTTTCCCAAAATTGACCCCGTAAGACTTACCTAGAGGACACATACATCAATTGCTTTCTCTGTAGATTTCAGAAGGATCTAGAAATCTTTCTTTTTAGCACAAACGATAGAAGTCCAAGGTAGAAAATGGTCAACTCCTTCGTAATGATCGAAGGAGGAAGAGATGATTCTCTTTTCTATGCTCTCAAAATACAAATGTGCAATAATCATTCAAGCCATCCGTTGAAGCCGAAATATGCCGCGTGCCTTGTGAAAGGTTACCTTTTAAAAGTTTGATGTTGTCGTTATAATTGGTTGTGAATTACACATTTCTAAGAGTTTTTAAGTACTCATGAATATCCAAGAGTTTTCAAGCACTCATGGAGATGTGATTTTAGGGAAAAACAGGAGTTTAATAGTACTTATGATTTGCTTACAAAATTGCGGCATATTTTGAACAACTTAAAACTCTCGAGCCTATGATATTGTTAGGAGCATAAAGTAGCAAAATTTAATAAACTCAAATATTTCGTTGGAATGATTATTGGATGAAAGTCTCATCAATTGAGGCATTTTATCTCGCAGAGATAAAAAAGACGTTCGGTTGCCAAAATAATTATTATTTGACTACATACGAGTTAAGTTGATAAAAAAGTTTGTATTTGCGAAGAGTTGCAAATATTCAAAAAAGGGTAGTGTTACCCTATGTAAGGCATTAAAAGGAATCGGAAACTAGAATTGTGGGGTTATCTCACAAGGAGAAATATGATCATGCTCATAACTTCTAGTATGTGCCTACAACGAAAAGTCATGTTAGTATTTATAAGGGATTTGTATTAACTTTCGCAAGAATTTTTCATTCTTCAAAAGTTGACATGCAATATGTTCATATGATTGGATGCATTCTAGACCAATCCTTATAAATGTAAGTTATAGACTCTAGATCCACACGTGGATATATATTCACTCTCAGTGGAGCGGCATTTTGTTGAAAATCTTCAAAGCAAACGTGCATTGCAAGGTCTACTATGGAAGCATGATTCATAGAGTTAGACAAGGAAGGGGAAAACGCAGAATGACTTTGTTACTTCCTCGAAGATACTCCAACATGGCTAATATTTTTTCCTTCTATATGCATTTACTGCAATAAGGAAAGCACAATGTAATATGAGTAATGGTAAGTTTAGACATCTTCGTCACAGACATAATACCATTAGGCAACTTCTCTCACGGATCCGTTGACTAAATGTTTATCGAGAGAACGAGTTGCAAGTTCGACAAGGGGAATGGGGCTAATGCCAATCTCGTAAAGAGTTGCACGATGGCAGAAAACCCAACCTAGGTGACTGGAGATCCCAAGAACTAGGTTCAAAAGGGACAACCTAACTGTCTGTGCAAATACCAAAATCACTCATCAAAGAAACTATGTTTCCTTCCCATTCCTAGGACGACGAGTGATAGGACCAGGGTAAGCTATGCTTTTAATGAGGTCACATGTTAAAGACGAGTATGGATAGATACCCTTAAATGTGTCTCACCTATGTGAGTAGGAACTGGGCCGGTTCTAGGAGGATGATAGGCATACTCCTCTAAGACTACTCATGAAACCAGGCAAAAGTGTCTCAGGGCCTAAATGAGCACAACCATGAGAACAAACTATGTTCTGGAAATTAATTGTGTGGTTACTATCGACTAGGTATACACCACGGCAAAACAGTTCAAAGCGCTTCGCACACTGTCTAGCCAGTATACCCTATAGTATCTCACTAATGGAAAAGTTCAAGGCCTAAGGCTACTTCTCTTTATGCAATTAATTACCTACTGAGAGAATTGAGTCCAGAATACCGATTTGACACTTTCAGCTTTAACGCTAATTTGTCATTCATGTGGGGGATTGTTGGAAAATATGATTTTGACCCGACTTCAAACCCGGGTTCGAGAAAGCTCACTTGAGAGCTTACATAAAGTATAGAAGTAAAGAGACTAGTTCGTGACCTCACCCGTGAAAATCATTGATTAATGAATGAAAAATGAGGCATTGAAGGTTGACGTCTCTAAATTGAGAAATGAAAATAGTTGCACGTTTTACTTTGAATTGAAAAGTCGTAACTTCAATTTGAAATGAACAGTTGCAACTATTCGTAGTAGGTGCCTTATCCCTATAAATATCAGCCTCTCCTCTCATTCTATTCATTCCAATAATCATCTTCTTATTCTCTCAATATCTCTCAAACATAGTTTCGTTCGCCGTGTACTGTACACTGGTGCATCGTCTACAGTACATAAAGGACTTTTATCCTGGGGAGCAATTCGCCTCGTAGTATTGCACAAAGACGCACCAACTGTGGGGGCGAATACTGCTTTACGGAGATCGTCGTCGTACGAGACTGTCTTCAACACATCTCCGTATTAGTTGACTTTTATTCTGTAAGTTTGTTTTTATCATTTTTGTGTTATTCTTCACTTCTGTTTTCTTGTTATTAGAACAAATCTGAGTCTACTTTCTAACAACTGGTTCATACATTCCGTCAAGCCACCTTCCTTCTGGGGTTTTGGTAGTAAGACGAAGCTCAAGTGTCCAAGAATCTTGAACACCATAATCTTTCAGTAAATCAGAATTGTTGCGCTTTTCCCATAAACGTATAAGCAAAGACAGCCTCTTAATGTTCCCAGTGAGATATCATGACTATCACTCAAACCGAACATGTTATATCTATCACGCGGTGATAGAATTGGTCGGAACTTCTCAGTGACAAAGTCAAAGGAGATTATTTTACCCAACCACAGTTGGTCAAGATAAATCCAATGAAAAGCGAACCCAAGCTTGTGAGAAGATGAAGCTTCTTCATGACCTTGTTCCAAGTGTATGTATCTCAGCCACAAGAAGGTTCCCCTGTGATTGGATCCACAGGTAAATCATAACTACGTCGTCGCTCATAGTCATATTCCTCAAACATCCTAATCACCTTGTACTGGTTAGTTTGTGGGTTAAAACCCAATGCACAATCTATTAACATCCGCTTACCCTCCTGACCAAGTGTAGGAGTGGGAAGTTTTATGAACTCGCCGGTGATGGGATTACACACAAGTTGCTCATTCCTCAAGGGTTCAGATAAACAAAGCAAACCATTACAAGTGTTTGCCACGTAGAACCTCTGATCAGTAGCCCTCACTTTGGCACAGCGCTTCTGTAACACCCCTGAATTTCCCCAAAAGGAAAGTCAGTTGTGCTACTCCGCAACCAAGGAAACTCTTGGCTGCAAGGAGAAAAGAAGCCGATGATCGAAACCAAAGCAAGTCTGAATTGAATTACAGAAAGGAAATTACAACGTTCAAAATGGCAAAAGGCAAAATAGTTCATGTAGTTAAACCCAACTACGTTATCTATGGCAAACATAAACTAGCTTATTGAATCCGTCTAAGACCGGTAGCGTGCGCGTCCCAATCCCATCCAGCTCTAACCTGTGGTGGTTTTCGAAAACACAAACAACAGAACCACAGTTTCAAAGTCAATGAAAACTGAGTAAACAAGAACCTCAATATGTAAAACAGAGTGGGGGAACATTTTAAAAGACAATTTCTTTATTGAAAGAACGTTGAATAAAACGTCATGTTGATCCAAGTAACATTCAGGAAAACATTTCCCGTTATTAATATTCAAAGTCCATTATATCCAAAATCAGATTAGTACCAATGTATCGGAGGGCCAAAGTAAACAATCCATCCATATGATAAAAGGGCAATCCAGGGGGTCTATTAAACCCGCCCTGTCTGGCGTTAAGGAACGGCAACCTGTCATCCGCGTCCGCCTTGACCAAACCTCAGCCAACTAGACCTTAAGTGTCATGACACCCCCTAAGGGAGAACATCAACCCAGAGGGTGAGTACTAGATGCCTTAACCCTAGGCAATGGGACGTAGGGCGAAAAGAAGCCACCATGGGCAATAAAATATCCAAGGAACAATCATGGGTTCATAACCAAAATAATCATCCCCGATACATTGTTCTTTCCATTTTACGTCATTAACCGATTTAGGTACATTATGTCATCCAGATATTTCCAAGAGACATTTATAAAAAGGAGCATTCATTTCATTTAATAAAGTCGTTACGAGAGTGGCATGTAAAACAGTTGAAATCACATACATTTAAGAAATACATTTTGAGGCATGAAAGATTGAGCATTCAAGCTTACATCCTAATCACGCAATTACAAGAAACAAGCAGGTAATGAAATCAGCTCAGTAGTCGTAGTAACCTTGATCTACGAACTCGCGATCTACAAGTATATAAGAAGCCTAATTAATATAAATTTCAATTCACCCAACTATACAAGTCCTACGTGATATGCAAGTCACGATGACATACATGTCCCTATACTAATGCACAACTTTGAACATGCCCACATATGTGATACAAGGAATATTATATTTGTAAAAATGATTTATGATAAAAACACGAAACTTAGCTACTATCTACTACTTAGGTAGTGATGTGATAGTTACTAATTCATACTAAAACGCATTTGATTTCTAGTAATAAAATGATGCTTTAGGTCACTAAAAGAAAAGTTATTTAGGAACAAATAAAAGATTGTATTATTTATAATAACAAAAAGTCTTAATTATACACGCAGACATATATACAGATATGCAATAGCAATGAAGGTAACCAAGTATTATTATTTACAGAAAAACTATTTTAGTTGCTCTAACTTTAAGTTAAAAGGGAGATTTGCAACTGACAGTTTCAATACAATTAGAAAAAAAAAAGTAATTTTATTTATTGGTCTTGTTTCACCAGAACATGCACCCACATGATTCCTACGGAAAATGGGTCAAGTATATAGCTCATGGTACAATGCTGATAGAAGTATTAGTACAAAACGATGAGTCCACACATGTTTATATATATTAAACATAATACCTATTGTAAGCAGTACTCTACTTTACATACATACATACATATATATATATATATATATATATATATATATATATATATATATAGCTAGAGAGAGTGATAAGATCACAATGAATAAAAAAAAGAGGAGCAGAGGCTGACCCGTACTCGAAAGAGGAACAGAGGGGTTGAAATTCAAAGGTGACGAATCACGGCGAGGATGAACAGAAACGGCGACGGTGATGAGGAGTTCGCAGCGAGGGAGAGTGGCACTGGTGTGGGCGGCGAATTCGACCGGCGAAGATGGTGGTGGCGGTGATTTTCTGGTCGGACGGTGGTGGTGACGGTGTTGGTTGAACGGCAATTCGAGAGGGAGGCGAGAGGAGGCTTTGTTCTTGTTTTGTAGGTGAAAATAATCGAGAGGGAAGCTGAAATGGGTTTATACCCGTCGGAATTGAGGGTGACGTGGGTTGAAACCATTCAATTAGGGAATCTCCAACCCCATGGGGGGAGGGGGAGGGGAAGGGGAAAATCCTAAAAAAATACGGTTCATGTCCAACCCCATGGGGGGAGGGGGAAGGGGAGGGGGTGCTATGGGGATAAATTTTGCCTTGGGTGAGGGATGGTTAGGGGGGATTTCCCCATGGACATCCCCTCCCCCTCCCCCTACATGGAATGATTATTTAATTGAATATTTGATATTTTAATTACACATACTAATATTTTGTGATTATATTATGTATTTTATTATTATGATTAATATTTTTTTTTATTTTTTAGAATTAGTAATGTATTCACGATTGTTGGAAAGTATATTTTCGAAAAGTCATCGTTATCTTATTTTTTAAAAATGTAATCCTTTCAACTGACGAAAGAACTTGTTATCGTTGTATTATGTTGATTTATTTCAATTTGTGTGTTTTATCGCTCTACTCGTTGAATTTTTGTATTAGCGTTTAATTTTATTTCTTGTAAAAACGACTTTTCGTAATTGTAATCGTTATATTTTGAATAATTTTTTTTTGTTAATATTATTTTAATTATTTAGTATTATTATATTATTAACATCTTTTTTTTTGTGTATGTCTGTGTGCGTATATATATATATACACACCTTGGTAAATAATTTTGCATTTACTTTTTTTTATATTAATAATTTATTTTTAAATCATTAAATATATATTACAAATTAATTTTTTGGGTGGGGGGAAAGAAATGGGTTGGAGACGATTAGTAGTTTGGCGGAAGGGGAGGGGGAGGGGGAGGGGGAGGGGGAGGTGAGGGGAAGGGGAAAAAGCAATGGGTTGGAGATGCTCTTAGAGGGAGCAGTGGGTCTTCAGTTGGGTTTGTTGCGAAGAGAAAAGGGGTGGAATCGTGGGTCTGTTCCACAGTTGAGGGATGGAGGGGATAAAGTGAGGAGGTATCATGTGTGGCAGGTGTATGGGTGAGTATGATATAAATTCTAGTGTGGAGCTGGTGTACAAGTAAAGTGGGTGCAATTATTAGAAAAGTTACACACAGGAGAAAGTGACAAGTTACGTAACATAATATACATACACGTATAAATTTGTTATTCTTGTAAAAACACAAATATTCTAGTCTTCAAAAAAAATTAAAATAAAGACATTACAAACTTATAAAATTTAATAAATGCCCACATAAATTTGCGAGTATTTCAGCTTCCTTTTGGACCCAACATTAAAACACACACTACAGTAAAACCTATATAAATTAATACTCGATTAATTAATAACCTCGATAAAATTAATAATTTGTCCAGTCCCAACTTAGGACCAGTACAAAATTGGACCTCAATCGATAAAATAATAAGATAATAATTTTTTTTAAAATCCCTTCGTATATATATTGATCCCAAAGAAATTATAAATTAATAATTACTAATATACTATAATTTCTAAGAATTGCTAGTAAAAAATGAATCTATAGTCACTTGTTTTTTTTTTTGAACTTCAAATCTATATTAAGTTCATCTTTAAATCTCCTCATTGCACTTAACAGTTGGAGCATTGTCTTCTCGTATTTCAATAAAAAGTTGTGAAGAGTTGCTACCGCAATGCTTCATTCCGAGTGACCATCCCCAAAGCTATTGAATCATCCTCAGTTTCGTCATCGACCAGATTTTGAATGGTATTTGCCATAATTTCTTCAATGCTTTGAACCTCGTAACAGTCCTTTTCACCAGGATAAGAATCTAATAAGTGATTCACATCCATTTAATAAAGATAAAACTTGTTTGTTTTTTACCTAATGTACATTGTAACTAGTATATTGAACTTGATTTAAAGATTATACATAAAATCTCTTTTATTTAATAATTATTAATTTATCGATATAATAATATCTCGCTAAATTAATAAAATATCACGGTCCCCGACATTATTAATTTATAGAGGTTTTACTGTACTAGGATTACTAGAACCAATATCAAGAATAGCGATATCGAAATTGCGCAGTGGAATCTTCAATTTGGTGCCTAATTTCATCTTGATTTGGTTTCCAGCTTCATTAGAAGTGAAATTGTGACCGCGTGGTTCGACCAAGTAAAGGGTTCTGGAGATATGGACCTTGGACAAGGATCGAACCAGAGGATAGACCTCTGCTCTTGCGAAATGCAATTTGGCGAATTCGGGGCTAGAGATTATGCTGCGCCATGTTTTGCAGACGCGTCTGCAGATGAGCAATATGTTGACAGAGAGCAGAAGGAGGAGACTTTCAGAGATAACCCTGGGGAGATCTGTAATGGAGCGATCGCTGGTTCTGTTTTCTGGATTGGATTCGGCTTCTCTGCTGGAAACCCTAGGTCTTCTTGCCCTGGTCATGGCCCCTTCTGTAATCTGATTAATTGATAGAATGTATAAACACACTCACATGAGCCACAATCACAGATCTGATTCAAAGCATACAAGCAGAGAGAGAGAGAGAGAGAGACGCGGAAGTAGAGAGGGCAAGTAATTTTCGCGGGAGATAAAAGTCATCTTTTGGCGGGAAATGTAAAGCACACAAGCTTCACCAGGTATACGGGGTCCACGAGAAGATTGCATGTATTTTCTTTACATTTTTCTTTGAGGATTTGTTTCATTAATATTTCTTTTTGTTTTTTTGTTTGAGGAATTATTTTTTTGTTGAGATATTATAACACTTATATATATATATGTATATATATTACTATTCCGTTCCAAAAGAAGAATTACTATTAACAAATACTAAATCTGTTCTTTTGTATCAGTCTACTTAACTTTGTCATTACTCACAGGGCCGGCTCTAGTTTTCTTGGTGCCCTAAGCGAATGGCATGTCGAAGGCCCTCTAGTTTTTCTTAGGAATTTGAAGGCCCTATATTTTATACATATAAATATGTCCAAAATTTAACAAGCTCCTACCGATAATTAAAGAAGACTACGGATAATTAAAGAAGATTATTCAAATTGAAATTTAATAGTAGTAATGCACTAGCAATGGACAAAAAAATCTCAACTTACTCATGAACATATTAGTGAAACACTATTGTTTCTCAAATTGAAAAGAATCCCCACAAATGGCTTCAATAATCATTCTCAAATCGAAACGAATCCTACAAATGACCGTAATAATCAAACACGGAGAGAGTACATCTGAGTTCGATGCTTCTTTACTCAAAAAATAAAATAAAAGAAGTTTGCCGTTTTCAATATATAATCAGGAGTAAGTGTCCCCTTCGAACAATGAAGATGGTGAGAACAACATAAAAAATGGCAGATCATATATTTGAAAATCCACACAGCAGAAACTTGTAATTTCGTGTTTTAAAAACATGTTGTATATAACGAAAGATCCATTGTACTGTCTGAATGAATGGAGAATAATCAATGCTAAGGTCTCCTAAAATAAATAAATACTAAGGAAGAGAAATCGTCTTAGAGAGATTTTAGGAGAAAATTCTGGAGAGAGGAAGAGTCACGATCGACCTGTAATGGGAGAAGAATAGGGAACTTTTGAAAGATAAAAATAAAAGAAGATAAAAGTTAATAAAATCGGTCAGCTGATAGAGTTTTTTTTCTTTTTTTTTAAAGAAAAACTGATAAAGTAAGGGATAATTATTGGGAGAGGATATGTTATAGTAATCAAGAATCAAGATTAAGATTTTTTTTTTTTTTTTTTTTTTTTGCAATGAAGAATCAAGATAAATATTAACATACTTACGATGTATTTATCTACAATTATAACATCTAAATATTTCAAAATATGGTGCCCCTAGAATTTTAGTGCCCTAAGCAAGAGCTTTAACGGCTTACCGTTAAAGCCGGCCCTGATTACTCACTGAGTCACTTTGTGTAAACACAAATTTTGCGAACTAAGAAAATAGAACACAAAATAAATCCACAAATTAAATTTTTTTATTTATTTCAGAAAATTATGCGCGCGGGTACATTCCTCCGAGCTTTACACATAAAAGTAACCTCTGATTAAATCTCCTAATTTCTTCCAAACAACGGCTATATTGCTTGTTGTTGAACGGAGGATGGCTCTTTTGGATTTGAAGTGTTCGACTAGATTTAGACAAGGGCCGTGATGGCTTAATCTTGTAAAAATCCAAATGATTCTCTTAAAAGTCTATGCGAGACTCGAAGTGGTCAATGGTGGATTAGAGGGGACTCTTGAGCCTATCTTTCTGAGATTCGGCACGTTGTTTATGTGCTTGTTGAATCTCTAAGATATTCAAGAGAAATTGGAATTTGTGAATTTGGTGGGAGAGTCTTAAGGAGTTCGGCACTTTAGGTGCTTGTTGAATCCTTGAGAAACTCGAAGAATCTTTTTTGATTCAAGACTTTAACAGTCTAGAGAAGTATTTTGTGAGTGGGAGCACTTTTTTGAGAACTTCAAGCTAGTGTGAGTCCAGCATAAGTTCAAGGTTTGCATTTTTTTTTTTTTTATGAGAGAGGTCTCTATTTATAGACCTTTCTTGGAGTTAAATTTGATAACTCCATAATTGAGAGATAATTCTCAATTAACTCATTTGACCACATTTAGAGTCATTTGATTTTGTGGTTTTGTAACCTCCATTTTGTGGAGATTTTTCATGGGCTAGCTGGACCTGGTTTCTAGTCCGCTAGAAAAATAATCCGGACACACAATTGGGCCGGATATAATTTTCATTTGGTCTGGACCATGTCAGCTTTGTGTAATTTTTAAGCTTGACATATCGGTCCAATTAAATTTGCTAATAAGAAAAAAATAAGTTTGTTTATTTTCTCTTATTAATTTGGCATAGACATAATTTTGATGTCTACACTTTGATCCAGTAATTTGATTAACCAAATAATACAAAAATTTGGTAATCTTTATATGGTCTTGTAGAGTGAACTTCACTCTACAACACCATGAAATAATTGCAAATTACATCGTTTTACTAACTAAATTACCGAATCAAAGAGACACAGTTACTGGTTCAAATGTCAAATCAGGACTATATAGAAGGAACGATGGTAGTAAGAAACATTGTGATAACCGGGTTCGACTCGTTCACCTGTTCCACGTCTGGGGCCTTTGACCATATCAGTAGCAAAGACACTGCTACATTTTTACGGGATTTGGAACATGTCGCTTTAATAACACGCAGGATGTATGCTGCCCTATCTCCGCGTAAGTTAAAAAAATAACAATAATTGAAAGAAACTCAAAGTATTCTAAATAACTAACATGCACCTCGAGCACACACGAGGCGGAACCCTATTGGTTGACAAGACAAATTTTACGCAACAAGAGCGCAACAAATATTGCAAAGGATAAATAAACCCTGAATAGTTTTCCGAATAGTTTTTGCAAAACATGAGTTAGCTGCTGTATTATATTTTGCATCACGCCGAATATGACAGATGTCCTATTATGTATTAACTTATTGGAAAAGTTGCAGAAAGTTATTGTTTGAGAAAGTTTGATGTAAAGAATTAAGAGGAAAAAAAAAGGAAAAAAAATTAAAACTCACATACTGATCTTTACAGGTTCACCACGTAAGAAACTGTTTGAAAGAGTAAGCCCTATCGCAATTTTGTTGCAATTTTTGCTGTTTTTGGCCGGAGATCATTTGAAAGAAATAATCCCTATATGAAAATGTGTCGTGGTGGGTCAAACTACTTTCTCCCAACATCATTTGCAAATTTGTTCCTATTTCTTACTTCCGCGTTCCATTTTTTTGCCTCAAATCCGGGTCAACGCGCCTTGCACATTATTCAGGCCATCCCGGTTCAATACAGAGAAAGAAAAGAAAAACAATCGGCATCTTCCATACAAGATCCATGATCCCCGACATGTCATTTTTCACGATTATAAATAACAAAATCGATCTTTGTGACTGTTGAAAGCCACCTGTTAAATCTGATTAAGATTTAGACAAATTAGGGAATAGAAAGCTAAAGAAACAAAAGATTCATAAAAATCTGCAGACATGAGAGTTCAAGTGGCGTAAACTCGAGTTGTATGTAGAGACAACACACAGTCCTGTCTACAAAGACACGAACCTTGCAGACAATTAATTGTACAAGCAAGTTTTCATCCGGTGGATAAGGAGCTAGTTGCAATACTGATACGGAACAACCGTATCATACGAGTTACTGGTTTTATTATCGCTAGTTAGTATTGTTTATTTATTTATTTTATTTAATTATTATTAGTAGTTAGCTTTTATTTAATTAGTAAGTTGTTTATTTAATGAGTTAGTAGCCGGGCCGAGCCCGTTAGGTCGAGTTTTCTAGGGTTAGTATTTCTATTTAAACAGATGTAGTTTCATTATTTTATTATCAATCAATCAAGAAGAAAACAATTGAAATTGTGTTTGTGAGTTAAAAACCCGTGTGTGTGGAGACTTGATAGTGTCTAGAACTACTATCACGTTTAGGTAAAACCTTAAAAGTACCTTTAACAAAACAGCATACTGTGTCGAGTACCAAAAATGTGAAATAAACTTGCAGGTCCCACCACGGAGGGTGTCGTTCAAATTAGGGGTGCAAGTTCAAACCGGAAAAACCGCAAACCAAATCGAACCAACCTAATTCACCGGAAAAACCGCAAACCAAATCGAACCGACCTAAACCGGACCGAAATAAACCGAACGGAGCACAAACCGCTCAAAAGAGAAACCGAACCGGACTGAAACGAACCGGTTAAACAACAATAAACTGTTTAAACCGTATTGCATAGAATTCATGTACCCAAAACATAGTATTATTATTTTTTCAGGTAAAATATTGAAACTTCGTTCACATTTATGTAGTTCTTGCTTGAGTTTATTTGCAAAACTTTCTGAGAATATCAAGAAAACGGTTGTAGATTTGATTGAGTATATATTCCCTAATATTTGACACATATTTAGTTTAAATATCTTTAGTTTTTTATGTACTAATATGCAAACTGCCGGTTTTAACCGAACCGAACCGCTTAAAACCGAGACCGAGACCGAGATCGTTGAGGTTTGAATTTTTTCGCCTCAAATCGGACCGAACCGAACCGTTTGCATTCGTAGTTAAGATGATGGACCAAGAAACATCTTACTAAAGCAAAAAATATATCAACCAGAATATCTTTCTACTATATATAAGTTCAGAAGTAAATAATCACCCGCAAAAAGGTTCATCACGAAATGAAAGAAAAATCACCGAAAAGCAAAACAACAGAGCTGTCATCATACAGGCAACACAACAACACAGTTCCACCAATAGCATAAACAACAACAAAAACAATACAAAAGGGACGCAAACAGCATAGTCACTGATTTTCCATGGTGGATCCCTCTCCTCTTGATCAGCACTGAAAGAAAGAAAGAAAGAATGAGAGAAAGAACAATGAATGATTAGTTTTCTCAGCCACATGACTCAAAGCAGCATTATGAAGGCAAGATGGAGTGCCTTTTAAAGCTAGACAATATAGTCTAGGGAAACAAGAAAAATATAAATATGTAATCCATCCGTCCCAAAATTTTAGTCGTTTGGCTTTTCACACATATTTAAGCATTCAAAAAGATGTCAAAAGAATATTGCATTCTCAAAATTTCACTCAGTAATGGTACTGGTAGCACATGCAGACCCATAAAAAAATTAAAATCAAGTGGTTAAAGAAGGACAAGAGTGAAAAAGTTCTTGTAAAAGATAATTATATTTGTAAATAAGACACAATCTTGACCCAAGCTAAAATAGCAAAAGAGTAACATTATGGAACCGAGGGAGTAGTGAATTAGATAGCACATACCTCATTACTAGCCATCTTTGCCATGCGTACCCTTCCGTCGTAGGAATATTCATACATACTCCACTTAGAATAAGAATAACCAGAAATAGTAATCTCTTGCAAAGCTTCTCCCTTCTTACGAAAATAGCGAATCAGTTTTTTCTCTTGTTGTTCTCCTTCAAATTCTTGTATCTTAATGTATTTCAGATGATTAATCAAACAATAAGGCACATTTTGTGGTGCGATCCAACGTGCAGCATTTTCGTCAAGGTAAGTGGATACTCCCGTCCAATCAAGATACTGAGAAACAAGATATAGAGAAAATACAGTAAACATAAAAGTCGTCTGTGAACTCCATAATAGTAAAAGTTATCCAACAACTGGTCATAAGTTTGTTGTTTCCTTTTTTTTACACAATCTAAGACCTCATTCAAGTAAAATCCCCGACCTAAAAAATATGTTTAATGCTTTGACTCACCTTACAAACAAGCTTTTCAAGAAAAGGGGAGTTTTCTAGAAAGTCTAGAAGCAATGCGCGACCCCCTTTATTCTTCAAGTCAAGCTTCAAGCAAGTCAAGTTACGGAACTTGGGCAGTTTACAACCACTCCTGACAATAGCCTTCATACAAGAACACCAAGATATTAATTAGTTATGCTAACGGAACGTATATATGCAATCAAATTAATTAGGTATGCTAATGGATCATATATATGCAATCAAATGTAGCTACCTATCAATGGAAAATCAGCACATACCTCGATTACATGACAGCTTAAATATAGTTTCCGAACGTGCGACATGCCAACGAAAAGATAAAATAAGGCTTGAAATTCCATTTTGGTTAGACACCGGCTGCATGCATCAGTGCGTAATTGAGCGTCTATAAGCTGGTGTAAGTCAGATAGTACCACGCAAGAGGCAGGTGGCCCCTCTTTGATCACCAAGTATTGAAGCGCCGGTGCATCAATCACGATCTTGTGATCCGGGTAATTGAATGAGATAGTGAAACATTTGAGAACAGGTGAGAATATGTGAAGATCGCGTACCATGCCCTTGCCAATGGATATCCTAAGTTCTTCAAGCATGGGACACCCTAGAAGTAGCCTTCTAATGGAATCAGCATCCAGAAATTTGATACAATCGAGGATGAGAATCTTAAGACGAGGTAGGCATACTTGGGTCGTGTTAGCAATTGGTGCGCCCATGTGGGGTGCCCAATGTAATTATCGTAACCTTATGGGGTTAGTTGCACTAATGCACAAACTAGAAGGGTTAGTAGCTAAGGCTCAAACCCTAGGGGTTTATGTGCAAACCTAGAAGTTTTGCCTATATAAAGAGGTAGCCTCCTACACATTATGGTGTGCTATTATGCTAAGGCTAATAGGCTATTCCAGAGAATAAAGTTACTCTGTCTAGATTCATACTAGTTGTAGAGAACCCTAGTCTCTCTCCAACTTCATCCAAGGAGGTGGAACGTGGTGTGGAAATCAGTGTTCGTCCTCGAGATTCACACTAGATTGGTGGGAGCAAGATCAAGAAGGAGGCGCGTGAAAGCAAGCAACACAACGATCATCCGCTGCATTAAGGAGCTTAGGAAGACAAGGTAAACACATGAATATTCCGCTTTAATTCATGTTGTAGATCTGAATGTGTTAGATCCTTCCTGCCCTTCATTAGTATCAGAGCCATAGGCTTGTTTTTCGTGCCTCGATAAGCGTTCCCGAACCTGTATTAAAAATCGCGTTTCTGAAATTTCATAACCAGTAGACGAAACCTATATGGTTAGGTAGGATTTTTCACGAGGATTCTAGATATATAAATTTTATATTTTTTGGATTTAAGGTGAATTAGTTATGAATTTTCAAAGTTTCGGAACTGTATTAATCTGGACTGCTAGATCCAATAATAGAACACATTTTTCAAAAACTTGTTAAAATTGGATTTTGACCACATAATCAGGATCAGGACGAAGAGACGATCACGGCAAAATTAATTTCGTCGCGAACGGAGCACGGGAAGGCAGCGCGTGGGCTTCACGCGCCACCGACGCCGCCCCCACGCGCGGCCACGCGCCGCACGCGCCCAAGGGCTGGCGGCGGCTGCTGACGTGGCCCTAGGGATGACGTGGCAGATGACGTGACGTTGCCACGTCAGCAAGCGGCTGACGTGGCGATGACGTGGCAGCCACGTGTCAGCTGACGTGGCGATGACGTGGCGATGACGTCATCATAGGTGCTGACGTGGCATGCCATGTGGCATGCTGACGTGGCACATGGGCCGACGTCGGCGCGTGGCGGAGGCGGACGCGCCCACGCGCGGCGGCGCGTGAGGGCGCGTGCGGCCTCCTCCCGCCGTCATTTTTCGTCCGGTTTTTTCCTAGGGACTCCAAATTAAATTTCCTATTTTGTGGATATTTTTTCATAATTTTTGGAGCGACGGAAAATTTTAGTAATTTCCAGATTAATTAATTAGTGTTTAGCACACTTCCCGAGGCAGTTTGACGACCTTAAACACACTGTTTTGAGCCCAAATTTTTTCTGGAGACTTAGGTCATTTTTCCCTAAGTTTTGCCATAGGTGGTGAGACCCTAAGTGGTAGGGAGCAATTTTCGATCTTTTTAGTTGATTAGATTATTGCTTATTAATTTCCAGTAATTATTGCTTAATTCTGGAAATTTCCAGAAAATTCCAGTATGTTTATTATGATGTTATACATGTTGTTGTGGGTTGAATGGATGTGTTTGGTGCATGGATGTGGCATAGATGTTTTATATTTTGGTTTTGGTTTTGGTTTTTGAATATGTAATCAAAATACGGCCTGCGTGTCGTGCCTCTCTATACTCTAGTGTCTTCTCTTCTCAACCACTCGCCTCTATGAGGTTACTTCTTATTAGAAATAAGATAGTTAGTAGAGATTGAAGATTGAAGCTTCAAGAGAGGTGGCCAAACCAAAAGCTATGGCGCAAGGTGCATGGAGCAATTAGACGGTCTAATGGAGCCTCAAGCTTGGAGTCCTCAAGTAGGCGAGATGGCATGAGATGGAGTTCAAGACTTGCTCAAGAAGTGCTCTCAATAGTGGGAGTGCACCTTAGGGGCCACATCCATTGCATATTTATTTATGCTTGTGCTTGTTTTATGTTATAACTGCGTGTGATTGGATATATATGTTTAACCTCGCATGCTAAAGAACTAAAACAAAAGAGCTCGCATGATGACATGATTAAAATTGATAGGAAATCACAAGTGATGAGATTTGATTCCTAGGATATACGCTAGGTTTTGGTGGAGTCCTTGTGAGGAAGTATTAAGTTTTAATCAATGTCACATGTTATTTTGGAGCTAAGTAAATGCTAGTCATTAATTTCCACAATGTCTCTATCAATCGTGTCTAAATCGAAACTGTAAAGGCTAAATGGTGACAACAACGACATGATAAGTCGTCGTACTATGTAACCATCCGTTGGACATAGGTTGTCAACCACCTACATACATGGTCGAACCTTTGATGAATAAGTTGTCACAGCAGCACATGCACATTATCTTTAGGCTCACCAATAGTGGGAGGCAGCAGTCAAGATAATGTCATAGAGAATGCTATGAAAAGGTGGGGAAATGACCTCATCAGCATGTTCTAGACCACTTTTAAAATTGTAGGAAGCCAAAGAAGAATCTTGGATCCATCTTAGCCATTTGCGTACATAAATTCTGAGCATTGGCTCATAATAATCCTACCTCTACTATGAGTTATGACTCATGTCATAATATTGAGCACTCGACCTTACCGTCTGATATTGATGCCATGTATGATAATAGAGTTAAGGGTTGTCAGGTACAAGTTATCCGATTTGCAATTTGATGCAATCTCTGCCACGTTTCATGGAACGTCACATGACACACCTTGCACGTGTCAGGATGTTTGGATAAGACCAAAACATGTCAGGATGTTTGGATTAGACCAAACATCACACTGTTCTAGGATCTAAGCAAAAAAAAGGGTTTGCTAAGAATACTAGTCCAGCATACTTCGGATGTCTAAGCAATATATGATTGCTAAAGGTTGTTAGTGAAGTATGATCATACTTAGTGAAGTATGATAGGCAGATAAATCCCCTAGCCCGGTATTAGAACCAAGGCAACAAGTGGGGCAAGGATAAGGAAATTTAGGGGCAAAATTGGTATAAGACCAACTTACCCAAGACTGGCAAACGCAAGAAGAGCAAAGGAGTATTCCTAAAGCTAAGAGAAAAGGCCAGACCTGGCACTAATTTCTCGTCTAAGGATCCGTTGGATTATCTTTGAGAGAGTAGCCACCAAATTTGTTTTGGTCACAGTTTTAACTTTGGATATGATTATATCATGGTGTTTGCGTTCTTAAGATTCTGGCATGTATGACGCCTCAGAATTCTTGGATGTCAACTTAAGAGTATGACTTAAGATTCTGATATGTGGCGCGCTAGATTAAGACACACGATGACAGGAAAGGATGTTCAGGCTAGCTAGGGCAGGCCTGCTTGGATTTTGCCCAAGGTACCCTTACCTGTGTGTAGTTCTTGCCGGACATGAAAGGCAAAAGCACAAAATCATCCAGTAGAGCATTTAGGACTACTGAGTCTTTTGTATATTATTCATTCTGTTGTTGTGTTCCATTAAATTGTTAAAGCTAAAGACATGGTGCTTACTGTTCCATCACATTCGTAGATTATTGTCCACGTCTCAACTATGTGTGCTGGGGCCACATAAGTCTGAGGCACAAGGGTGCTTCAGACAGGTCTCTACAAAAGGTAGAACAACCGTCTGGATAAAAGGATATGTCCTTGGCCAGAATGAGACTGGAAGTATCTATCTTAGCAAGAGCTATGTGATGGAGAAATAGTGAGGCAGTTGGCTATTCCCACGCCTCAGCAGGGTGCTGTAGAGAATAAGAGGAATAGGTTACTGTAAGAGATGGTCTGATGTATGATAGAGCGTGCAAAGTACAAGTTCCCTATTCGGAGGAGACACTTTGCTAAACGACTATCAACATACGCAACCATAAGTCCACCAAGTCTGTAGCCACTACACCCTACGATATGTGGACCAAAAGGCAACCTGAATGAGGTCACCTTAGGCCATGGGGATCGGCAGCTTATGTACTAACTAAATTTCTAGCCAGGAAGAGGTTCGTTGAGAAATAAGTCTCTACGAAACAGAGGTTTCACTGGATGACACCCCATCCCTGAATAATCAACAGGAAATAGTTCCTAAGGATCTTCAGGACAGTGGGAGTAACTTGCCTAGTGAACAAGCCCATCATAGATTATGACTATGAGGAGGAACCCTCTTTGCGAAGGAACGTTCTTTGGAGCGTACCCCGTCGATGAACTGACATCGAAAGGAAGACCATAAGGGTCATCACGCAAGAAAATGATGAACCTTGGATGTTTGCCCCAGGATCTTTCATCACCCGACAAGAAGGAATTGGAAGTTAGACCCTAGATGGAAGAAACGTATCTTCATGGAGTAACGTATCTTCTCATGCTATTCGGATCATCCTAGGGGTTGCGTATTTGAAACGCAATGGCCGATAAGTAGTGTAACATAAATGGATTCACGAGATATATGATTTCTCATAGGAGATGTCCATAATTAAGGGATATGTTCGTAGAGATGATAATCTCCACGAGCATGGAGGATACCGCTGGAAGATACCCGTTCATTAAATCGATTATGAGGAATTAGTCCCTCAAGGATCCTTTGAACAGTGGGAGTGACTTTCCAAGCAGGGTGCTCTATCCATAAGGGATGAAAAAAAATGATGATCCTCCTATGCAAAGGAATTGCTCATAGGAGCATACCCCATAGACTACTTGAGATCGAAGGGATGATCTTAAGGATCACCTTGCATATACGAAAGGATAGAATCCTAGGCCTTATCGTTTCCTAATTATGAAGAATGAATAGTAAGCTTTACAGGATGAATTAGAGTCTATAAAGGGCCAACCAAGTTTAAGGCTAGGTTGGATTTCCAACTGGATGGAAGACTATTGGAGATTAATGGATTTCCAAGGTCAATCAGAGACCCAGACGGAAGCGTGGTAAGGCATACGACTTGCGTAGAAGCGAATAAGCCTACACTCATTTTGAGAGTAGAAATCGACGGTTTTGAGTCGATCCGACGAATTTGCGTTGGTACAACAAGGTATCCTTCCCAAGGCTTTGGGTGGTAAGGATTACGTTGATTCGCTTGGTAGCATCAATAGTTGTGGATCTATTCTCGATAGACGTGACGACTGGATTTCTCAATGGAGAAATCCTAGAGGTGACTAAGGTCAAATGCACAGAATGTGTGCAACCTAACTAAGTCCATATGGGATCTTAGCTGGTCCTCTGGACAGTGGTATTTCATCAGGGATCGTTTACTATATGTTCACGATAACAAATGGAAACCACTGTGAATTACTCTTACTAGTAGAGAGTTAATAATCACGTCACTTAATATCGATGACACATTATTGGCTAGTGGAGCTTAGGGATTATTCGAGTCCCCTAAGGAGTAATTGTACTCCTGTAGCTCAGCGCAAGACTTTACGAGCCTAGGCATGTGCCCTAAAAGACACCATAAAAGAATGACCAAGTGACCAGAGTGCCTGATGCAGTATGAGTCTCATATGCACTATGGTGTGTACTCAGACCTAGCGAACGCTATGCAATCGGAAGAATTGGATTTCAGGATATTCCAATTTAAGACACAAGATTGTAACCAGGATACTCTATACGATGGATCACGTGCTATGACTATCGAAGATGATGCTTCGACTAGTTAGCCATATATGCTAACTAGGGTGGGGACCTAAATGCACATGGATCCAAATCAGGCTATCGTCCATGCTCGATGATAGACTCGCATGGAACAAATGCAATATAAGTGTTGCATGATCGTATTTGACCGCTCCATTGACCATGGAAGCATAGAACGATTGCCTGTTCTGCCATAGGGCAGAAATGTGTTTAACTGAAAAGGTTTCTTGTAAGCTTATGAGCTATCAACAAACCTATTACCATGAGTAGTGCTAGCATATGGCTATTACACTGCGGTGAAGTCAAACACATAGACATGGGTACCATTTCACAAAAGGTGAAATAACTACCTAGAGAGTAATCCTGGAGTGGATCGACTATGGGCCAGGATGTTGGCTCATCCCATTCCTAAACCACTTAAGAATTGTCTTTGTGGGTTGCTTTAGAAAATTGGGACTTAGTAGTCGATAACTAGCAATATGATTGATGAGCACACGAGACATTGATTGACTGGATTTTAATTGGATTTGTTTTAAGCAACATGTTGTTTTGATACATGTATGATATATTACATTTCCTGTACTAGCATAGAGCATGTCACGCAGACACTAGGTCGGCTCACTCACACGAGCGACCGCCTTCGCAATATCCTGGATATGTCTGGGTGTGGCGGAAGATGAGACAGAATCCAGATAAGCGCTGAAAGCCTGCGATATGATATGAGATGCCTTCTTCATATGAGCATATGGCCTATGATAAGAGCTCGAGGTCTATCTGTAGAGCTAGGAGCCTGTCAGACGGATTCGACTGTCGCATTGGAAATAAGTTCCAAGGTGAGGTTGGTTATGGCCAATCGAACATGGTTATTACCCCGAATCATGTATAGTCTGTGTAGAGAAAGCCAGATGCGAGAGCTGATAATTGTTCACAATAGTGTGACATGGCAACACTCGGGCTGGTGGCCATAAGGGCTACCGGATAGACATCTGCATAGTGGTCCTTTTGCAAGGATAAGACATGCGCTCTGATCAGAGTCTAAACACTATGGCGCATATTCTCCCTTGAATAACGCGCGCTTATGAGTGACCATGAGGTGATGAGTAGAATTAGTCCCTGGGATTCCTCATCGTGTGAGCCTCGTCGATCATATAAGGATGATTGACACGGTATACCCTTTGTACTTACGTCTGTGTCATGAGGAGACGGGTCGGTGGTGCTACTTTGGCGTGACACCTTACGGCTATGGATGATTCGGCCTTCCGGACACTGCTGGGAAAGCAGCTGAGCCGAATCTGAGTGACACATGTATGTAAGGAAAGATTCTCGTTGCATCGCTCTTTATTATCTTTCATTGGGCCCACCTGCAAGATCTTATGGGATCATGTAGGATATGAAAATATAAAGGAGATGTGGACTCATTGGAGCATGGCCTTCAGGACAAGGCAGGTGCTCATGATCCACGAGATGACAATCGGAGGAATCTGGGGAATACGAGAGTTACGGAGAGCATTATCACTGTTTTATGTTTTAAGGGTGCCTTCCTGCGCTGGCTATACGAGTTTGGTATGTGGATCTCCCGAGAGGGTGCCTTCCCATGCTGGCTATACGAGTTTGGTGTACGGATCTCCCGAAATGCAAGTACTCTCACCGGTCACACGCCACGGCCACACAATACTCTTTTGTAGATGATAGAAAGTTGGAGATTGATAGAGACTGGATAGATTGTGCAACCCCACTGTGCGAGTGGGAGATGTTAGCAATTGGTGCGCCCATGTGGGGTGCCCAATGTAATTATCGTAACCTTATGGGGTTAGTTGCACTAATGCACAAACTAGAAGGGTTAGTAGCTAAGGCTCAAACCCTAGGGGTTTATGTGCAAACCTAGGAGAAGTTTTGCCTATATAAAGAGGTAGCCTCCTACACATTATGGTGTGCTATTATGCTAAGGCTAATAGGCTATTCCAGAGAATAAAGTTACTCTGTCTAGATTCATACTAGTTGTAGAGAACCCTAGTCTCTCTCCAACTTCATCCAAGGAGGTGGAACGTGGTGTGGAAATCAGTGTTCGTCCTCGAGATTCACACTAGATTGGTGGGAGCAAGATCAAGAAGGAGGCGCGTGAAAGCAAGCAACACAACGATCATCCGCTGCATTAAGGAGCTTAGGAAGACAAGGTAAACACATGAATATTCCGCTTTAATTCATGTTGTAGATCTGAATGTGTTCGATCCTTCCTGCCCTTCAGGTCGGTATATCCAGAGTAAAATTATAGCCCAATGACAATTTAACCAGTTTTTGGGAGTAAGAAGGGTTCAGAAACAGAAGTTGAGAAGAAGTAATATCTTCTTCTTCTTGATGGGTTACTATATCAAAATCGATTATTTCAACATTGCACATCAAGGCAGCAAAAAACCATGCAGAAACGCGGGAAGCATGATATTTCTCCACGCAAAGGACCTCATTACTAGCCATCTTTGCCATGCGTACCCTTCCGTCGTAGGAATATTCATACATACTCCACTTAGAATAAGAATAACCAGAAATAGTAATCTCTTGCAAAGCTTCTCCCTTCTTACGAAAATAGCGAATCAGTTTTTTCTCTTGTTGTTCTCCTTCAAATTCTTGTATCTTAATGTATTTCAGATGATTAATCAAACAATAAGGCACATTTTGTGGTGCGATCCAACGTGCAGCATTTTTGTCAAGCTAAGTGGATACTCCCGTCCAATCAAGATACTGAGAAACAAGATATAGAGAAAATACAGTAAACATAAAAGTCGTCTGTGAACTCCATAATAGTAAAAGTTATCCAACAACTGGTCATAAGTTTGTTGTTTCCTTTTTTTTTACACAATCTAAGACCTCATTCAAGTAAAATCCCCGACCTAAAAAATATGTTTAATGCTTTGACTCACCTTACAAACAAGCTTTTCAAGAAAAGGGGAGTTTTCTAGAAAGTCTAGAAGCAATGCGCGACCCCCTTTATTCTTCAAGTCAAGCTTCAAGCAAGTCAAGTTACGGAACTTGGGCAGTTTACAACCACTCCTGACAATAGCCTTCATACAAGAACACCAAGATATTAATTAGTTATGCTAACGGAACGTATATATGCAATCAAATTAATTAGGTATGCTAATGGATCATATATATGCAATCAAATGTAGCTACCTATCAATGGAAAATCAGCACATACCTCGATTACATGACAGCTTAAATATAGTTTCCGAACGTGCGACATGCCAACGAAAAGATAAAATAAGGCTTGAAATTCCATTTTGGTTAGACACCGGCTGCATGCATCAGTGCGTAATTGAGCGTCTATAAGCTGGTGTAAGTCAGATAGTACCACGCAAGAGGCAGGTGGCCCCTCTTTGATCACCAAGTATTGAAGCGCCGGTGCATCAATCACGATCTTGTGATCCGGGTAATTGAATGAGATAGTGAAACATTTGAGAACAGGTGAGAATATGTGAAGATCGCGTACCATGCCCTTGCCAATGGATATCCTAAGTTCTTCAAGCATGGGACACCCTAGAAGTAGCCTTCTAATGGAATCAGCATCCAGAAATTTGATACAATCGAGGATGAGAATCTTAAGACGAGGTAGGCATACTTGGGTCGTGTTAGCAATTGGTGCGCCCATGTGGGGTGCCCAATGTAATTATCGTAACCTTATGGGGTTAGTTGCACTAATGCACAAACTAGAAGGGTTAGTAGCTAAGGCTCAAACCCTAGGGGTTTATGTGCAAACCTAGGAGAAGTTTTGCCTATATAAAGAGGTAGCCTCCTACACATTATGGTGTGCTATTATGCTAAGGCTAATAGGCTATTCCAGAGAATAAAGTTACTCTGTCTAGATTCATACTAGTTGTAGAGAACCCTAGTCTCTCTCCAACTTCATCCAAGGAGGTGGAACGTGGTGTGGAAATCAGTGTTCGTCCTCGAGATTCACACTAGATTGGTGGGAGCAAGATCAAGAAGGAGGCGCGTGAAAGCAAGCAACACAACGATCATCTGCTGCATTAAGGAGCTTAGGAAGACAAGGTAAACACATGAATATTCCGCTTTAATTCATGTTGTAGATCTGAATGTGTTAGATCCTTCCTGCCCTTCATTGGTATCAGAGCCATAGGCTTGTTTTTCGTGCCTCGATAAGCGTTCCCGAACCTGTATTAAAAATCGCGTTTCTGAAATTTCATAACCAGTAGACGAAACCTATATGGTTAGGTAGGATTTTTCACGAGGATTCTAGATATATAAATTTTATATTTTTTGGATTTAAGGTGAATTAGTTATGAATTTTCAAAGTTTCGGAACTGTATTAATCTGGACTGCTAGATCCAATAATAGAACACGTTTTTCAAAAACTTGTTAAAATTGGATTTTGACCACATAATCAGGATCAGGACGAAGAGACGATCACGGCAAAATTAATTTCGTCGCGAACGGAGCACGGGAAGGCAGCGCGTGGGCTTCACGCGCCACCGACGCCGCCCCCACGCGCGGCCACGCGCCGCACGCGCCCAAGGGCTGGCGGCGGCTGCTGACGTGGCCCTAGGGATGACGTGGCAGATGACGTGACGTTGCCACGTCAGCAAGCGGCTGACGTGGCGATGACGTGGCAGCCACGTGTCAGCTGACGTGGCGATGACGTGGCGATGACGTCATCATAGGTGCTGACGTGGCATGCCATGTGGCATGCTGACGTGGCACATGGGCCGACGTCGGCGCGTGGCGGAGGCGGACGCGCCCACGCGCGGCGGCGCGTGAGGGCGCGTGCGGCCTCCTCCCGCCGTCATTTTTCGTCCGGTTTTTTCCTAGGGACTCCAAATTAAATTTCCTATTTTGTGGATATTTTTTCATAATTTTTGGAGCGACGGAAAATTTTAGTAATTTCCAGATTAATTAATTAGTGTTTAGCACACTTCCCGAGGCAGTTTGACGACCTTAAACACACTGTTTTGAGCCCAAATTTTTTCTGGAGACTTAGGTCATTTTTCCCTACGTTTTTCCATAGGTGGTGAGACCCTAAGTGGTAGGGAGCAATTTTCGATCTTTTTAGTTGATTAGATTATTGCTTATTAATTTCCAGTAATTATTGCTTAATTCTGGAAATTTCCAGAAAATTCCAGTATGTTTATTATGATGTTATACATGTTGTTGTGGGTTGAATGGATGTGTTTGGTGCATGGATGTGGCATAGATGTTTTATATTTTGGTTTTGGTTTTGGTTTTTGAATATGTAATCAAAATACGGCCTGCGTGTCGTGCCTCTCTATACTCTAGTGTCTTCTCTTCTCAACCACTCGCCTCTATGAGGTTACTTCTTATTAGAAATAAGATAGTTAGTAGAGATTGAAGATTGAAGCTTCAAGAGAGGTGGCCAAACCAAAAGCTATGGCGCAAGGTGCATGGAGCAATTAGACGGTCTAATGGAGCCTCAAGCTTGGAGTCCTCAAGTAGGCGAGATGGCATGAGATGGAGTTCAAGACTTGCTCAAGAAGTGCTCTCAATAGTGTGAGTGCACCTTAGGGGCCACATCCATTGCATATTTATTTATGCTTGTGCTTGTTTTATGTTATAACTGCGTGTGATTGGATATATATGTTTAACCTCGCATGCTAAAGAACTAAAACAAAAGAGCTCGCATGATGACATGATTAAAATTGATAGGAAATCACAAGTGATGAGATTTGATTCCTAGGATATACGCTAGGTTTTGGTGGAGTCCTTGTGAGGAAGTATTAAGTTTTAATCAATGTCACATGTTATTTTGGAGCTAAGTAAATGCTAGTCATTAATTTCCACAATGTCTCTATCAATCGTGTCTAAATCGAAACTGTAAAGGCTAAATGGTGACAACAACGACATGATAAGTCGTCGTACTATGTAACCATCCGTTGGACATAGGTTGTCAACCACCTACATACATGGTCGAACCTTTGATGAATAAGTTGTCACAGCAGCACATGCACATTATCTTTAGGCTCACCAATAGTGGGAGGCAGCAGTCAAGATAATGTCATAGGGAATGCTATGAAAAGGTGGGGAAATGACCTCATCAGCATGTTCTAGACCACTTTTAAAATTGTAGGAAGCCAAAGAAGAATCTTGGATCCATCTTAGTCATTTGCGTACATAAATTCTGAGCATTGGCTCATAATAATCCTACCTCTACTATGAGTTATGACTCATGTCATAATATTGAGCACTCGACCTTACCGTCTGATATTGATGCCATGTATGATAATAGAGTTAAGGGTTGTCAGGTACAAGTTATCCGATTTGCAATTTGATGCAAACTCTGCCACGTTTCATGGAACGTCACATGACACACCTTGCACGTGTCAGGATGTTTGGATAAGACCAAAACATGTCAGGATGTTTGGATTAGACCAAACATCACACTGTTCTAGGATCTAAGCAAAAAAAAGGGTTTGCTAAGAATACTAGTCCAGCATACTTCGGATGTCTAAGCAATATATGATTGCTAAAGGTTGTTAGTGAAGTATGATCATACTTAGTGAAGTATGATAGGCAGATAAATCCCCTAGCCCGGTATTAGAACCAAGGCAACAAGTGGGGCAAGGATAAGGAAATTTAGGGGCAAAATTGGTATAAGACCAAATTACCCAAGACTGGCAAACGCAAGAAGAGCAAAGGAGTATTCCTAAAGCTAAGAGAAAAGGCCAGACCTGGCACTAATTTCTCGTCTAAGGATCCGTTGGATTATCTTTGAGAGAGTAGCCACCAAATTTGTTTTGGTCACAGTTTTAACTTTGGATATGATTATATCATGGTGTTTGCGTTCTTAAGATTCTGGCATGTATGACGCCTCAGAATTCTTGGATGTCAACTTAAGAGTATGACTTAAGATTCTGATATGTGGCGCGCTAGATTAAGACACACGATGACAGGAAAGGATGTTCAGGCTAGCTAGGGCAGGCCTGCTTTGATTTTGCCCAAGGTACCCTTACCTGTGTGTAGTTCTTGCCGGACATGAAAGGCAAAAGCACAAAATCATCCAGTAGAGCATTTAGGACTACTGAGTCTTTTGTATATTATTCATTCTGTTGTTGTGTTCCATTAAATTGTTAAAGCTAAAGACATGGTGCTTACTGTTCCATCACATTCGTAGATTATTGTCCACGTCTCAACTATGTGTGCTTGGGCCACATAAGTCTGAGGCACAAGGGTGCTTCAGACAGGTCTCTACAAAAGGTAGAACAACCGTCTGGATAAAATGATATGTCCTTGGCCAGAATGAGACTGGAAGTATCTATCTTAGCAAGAGCTATGTGATGGAGAAATAGTGAGGCAGTTGGCTATTCCCACGCCTCAGCAGGGTGCTGTAGAGAATAAGAGGAATAGGTTACTGTAAGAGATGGTCTGATGTATGATAGAGCGTGCAAAGTACAAGTTCCCTATTCGGAGGAGACACTTTGCTAAACGACTATCAACATACGCAACCATAAGTCCACCAAGTCTGTAGCCACTACACCCTACGATATGTGGACCAAAAGGCAACCTGAATGAGGTCACCTTAGGCCATGGGGATCGGCAGCTTATGTACTAACTAAATTTCTAGCCAGGAAGAGGTTCGTTGAGAAATAAGTCTCTACGAAACAGAGGTTTCACTGGATGACACCCCATCCCTGAATAATCAACAGGAAATAGTTCCTAAGGATCTTCAGGACAGTGGGAGTAACTTGCCTAGTGAACAAGCCCATCATAGATTATGACTATGAGGAGGAACCCTCTTTGCGAAGGAACGTTCTTTGGAGCGTACCCCGTCGATGAACTGACATCGAAAGGAAGACCATAAGGGTCATCACGCAAGAAAATGATGAACCTTGGATGTTTGCCCCAGGATCTTTCATCACCTGACAAGAAGGAATTGGAAGTTAGACCCTAGATGGAAGAAACGTATCTTCATGGAGTAACGTATCTTCTCATGCTATTCGGATCATCCTAGGGGTTGCGTATTTGAAACGCAATGGCCGATAAGTAGTGTAACATAAATGGATTCACGAGATATATGATTTCTCATATGAGATGTCCATAATTAAGGGATATGTTCGTAGAGATGATAATCTCCACGAGCATGGAGGATACCGCTGGAAGATACCCGTTCATTAAATCGATTATGAGGAATTAGTCCCTCAAGGATCCTTTGAACAGTGGGAGTGACTTTCCAAGCAGGGTGCTCTATCCATAAGGGATGAAAAAAAATGATGATCCTCCTATGCAAAGGAATTGCTCATAGGAGCATACCCCATAGACTACTTGAGATCGAAGGGATGATCTTAAGGATCACCTTGCATATACGAAAGGATAGAATCCTAGGCCTTATCGTTTCCTAATTATGAAGAATGAATAGTAAGCTTTACAGGATGAATTAGAGTCTATAAAGGGCCAACCAAGTTTAAGGCTAGGTTGGATTTCCAACTGGATGGAAGACTATTGGAGATTAATGGATTTCCAAGGTCAATCAGAGACCCAGACGGAAGCGTGGTAAGGCATACGACTTGCGTAGAAGCGAATAAGCCTACACTCATTTTGAGAGTAGAAATCGACGGTTTTGAGTCGATCCGACGAATTTGCGTTGGTACAACAAGGTATCCTTCCCAAGGCTTTGGGTGGTAAGGATTACGTTGATTCGCTTGGTAGCATCAATAGTTGTGGATCTATTCTCGATAGACGTGACGACTGGATTTCTCAATGGAGAAATCCTAGAGGTGACTAAGGTCAAATGCACAGAATGTGTGCAACCTAACTAAGTCCATATGGGATCTTAGCTGGTCCTCTGGACAGTGGTATTTCATCAGGGATCGTTTACTATATGTTCACGATAACAAATGGAAACCACTGTGAATTACTCTTACTAGTAGAGAGTTAATAATCACGTCACTTAATATCGATGACACATTATTGGCTAGTGGAGCTTAGGGATTATTCGAGTCCCCTAAGGAGTAATTGTACTCCTGTAGCTCAGCGCAAGACTTTACGAGCCTAGGCATGTGCTCTAAAAGACACCATAAAAGAATGACCAAGTGACCAGAGTGCCTGATGCAGTATGAGTCTCATATGCACTATGGTGTGTACTCAGACCTAGCGAACGCTATGCAATCGGAAGAATTGGATTTCAGGATATTCCAATTTAAGACACAAGATTGTAACCAGGATACTCTATACGATGGATCACGTGCTATGACTATCGAAGATGATGCTTCGACTAGTTAGCCATATATGCTAACTAGGGTGGGGACCTAAATGCACATGGATCCAAATCAGGCTATCGTCCATGCTCGATGATAGACTCGCATGGAACAAATGCAATATAAGTGTTGCATGATCGTATTTGACCGCTCCATTGACCATGGAAGCATAGAACGATTGCCTGTTCTGCCATAGGGCAGAAATGTGTTTAACTGAAAAGGTTTCTTGTAAGCTTATGAGCTATCAACAAACCTATTACCATGAGTAGTGCTAGCATATGGCTATAACACTGCGGTGAAGTCAAACACATAGACATGGGTACCATTTCACAAAAGGTGAAATAACTACCTAGAGAGTAATCCTGGAGTGGATCGACTATGGGCCAGGATGTTGGCTCATCCCATTCCTAAACCACTTAAGAATTGTCTTTGTGGGTTGCTTTAGAAAATTGGGACTTAGTAGTCGATAACTAGCAATATGATTGATGAGCACACGAGACATTGATTGACTGGATTTTAATTGGATTTGTTTTAAGCAACATGTTGTTTTGATACATGTATGATATATTACATTTCCTGTACTAGCATAGAGCATGTCACGCAGACACTAGGTCGGCTCACTCACACGAGCGACCGCCTTCGCAATATCCTGGATATGTCTGGGTGTGGCGGAAGATGAGACAGAATCCAGATAAGCGCTGAAAGCCTGCGATATGATATGAGATGCCTTCTTCATATGAGCATATGGCCTATGATAAGAGCTCGAGGTCTATCCGTAGAGCTAGGAGCCTGTCAGACGGATTCGACTGTCGCATTGGAAATAAGTTCCAAGGTGAGGTTGGTTATGGCCAATCGAACATGGTTATTACCCCGAATCATGTATAGTCTGTGTAGAGAAAGCCAGATGCGAGAGCTGATAATTGTTCACAATAGTGTGACATGGCAACACTCGGGCTGGTGGCCATAAGGGCTACCGGATAGACATCTGCATAGTGGTCCTTTTGCAAGGATAAGACATGCGCTCTGATCAGAGTCTAAACACTATGGCGCATATTCTCCCTTGAATAACGCGCGCTTATGAGTGACCATGAGGTGATGAGTAGAATTAGTCCCTGGGATTCCTCATCGTGTGAGCCTCGTCGATCATATAAGGATGATTGACACGGTATACCCTTTGTACTTACGTCTGTGTCATGAGGAGACGGGTCGGTGGTGCTACTTTGGCGTGACACCTTACGGCTATGGATGATTCGGCCTTCCGGACACTGCTGGGAAAGCAGCTGAGCCGAATCTGAGTGACACATGTATGTAAGGAAAGATTCTCGTTGCATCGCTCTTTATTATCTTTCATTGGGCCCACCTGCAAGATCTTATGGGATCATGTAGGATATGAAAATATAAAGGAGATGTGGACTCATTGGAGCATGGCCTTCAGGACAAGGCAGGTGCTCATGATCCACGAGATGACAATCGGAGGAATCTGGGGAATACGAGAGTTACGGAGAGCATTATCACTGTTTTATGTTTTAAGGGTGCCTTCCTGCGCTGGCTATACGAGTTTGGTATGTGGATCTCCCGAGAGGGTGCCTTCCCATGCTGGCTATACGAGTTTGGTGTACGGATCTCCCGAATTGCAAGTACTCTCACCGGTCACACGCCACGGCCACACAATACTCTTTTGTAGATGATAGAAAGTTGGAGATTGATAGAGACTGGATAGATTGTGCAACCCCACTGTGCGAGTGGGAGATGTTAGCAATTGGTGCGCCCATGTGGGGTGCCCAATGTAATTATCGTAACCTTATGGGGTTAGTTGCACTAATGCACAAACTAGAAGGGTTAGTAGCTAAGGCTCAAACCCTAGGGGTTTATGTGCAAACCTAGGAGAAGTTTTGCCTATATAAAGAGGTAGCCTCCTACACATTATGGTGTGCTATTATGCTAAGGCTAATAGGCTATTCCAGAGAATAAAGTTACTCTGTCTAGATTCATACTAGTTGTAGAGAACCCTAGTCTCTCTCCAACTTCATCCAAGGAGGTGGAACGTGGTGTGGAAATCAGTGTTCGTCCTCGAGATTCACACTAGATTGGTGGGAGCAAGATCAAGAAGGAGGCGCGTGAAAGCAAGCAACACAACGATCATCCGCTGCATTAAGGAGCTTAGGAAGACAAGGTAAACACATGAATATTCCGCTTTAATTCATGTTGTAGATCTGAATGTGTTCGATCCTTCCTGCCCTTCAGGTCGGTATATCCAGAGTAAAATTATAGCCCAATGACAATTTAACCAGTTTTTGGGAGTAAGAAGGGTTCAGAAACAGAAGTTGAGAAGAAGTAATATCTTCTTCTTCTTGATGGGTTACTATATCAAAATCGATTATTTCAACATTGCACATCAAGGCAGCAAAAAACCATGCAGAAACGCGGGAAGCATGATATTTCTCCACGCAAAGGACCTCAAGAGTGCGTAAACAGGAGGCGGGGGTGATGATATGCTGGGATAACACTCTGTCCATCAAACTTACAAAACGCTCTTTGCCAATGGTTGCGTCAACTTCATCAAAGAGAAGATTGGGGACGAGCGTCCAAGCTCGTTTCCATCTGCTGGACAAGACGGATGTTGCAAAGACCTCTTTGGTTTCAAGAAAAAAGAGAATGTGAGCAGTAATTTCACTTGGCAAGTAACTGATCCTGTCCATCTGATCATCCATTTTCTTGAATTTTGAAACAACAGAACCCATGTGTTTGTTTTGACTAGTGCTAGCTGTAAAAGAGATTGATCAATCAATCAATCTATATATATGTCAATCTCTGTCAATCAATATATCAATCTATCTACTTAATTACACAACAAACAGATTGATTGATTCTGATTCGATCGATGCATTCCATCTTTGTTTCACAAACTTTGAAGCTCAACAGGGATCAGATAGACTTACCTCATGCGGCTCCAGAAGGAAGGAAGTAAAGCACTTGACAGCTGCAATCTGTTGCGGAGGCGGAAGTAAGACATCTATACTTACTAATATAAAAAGCCAACGCCGAGTTTGGTGAAATCGAAAAGTGAAGCCCGTCACATTTTTGATTTTCCATATATATCCAGTTTCTAGACAATTAGTGTTAGTTATTTAAGGGTAAATGTGTCATTACAAGTGAGTGAATTTTGAAATAACAAATCCACAACCCGACCCCACGTACACCACAATCCTACAGCTCCACATCTCCTAATTTACATCAAACTTCCCCCCAACTTCCCTCAATCCACTACTTCTCAGAAACCCCCATAACTCCACGCACACCTCAACTTCACAATTCCACAACAGTATATATCAAACTCTCTTTACTTCCTGAAGTCACAAACCTCCTAATTGAATTCAAACTCTATTTAAAGTCAAATTGTTAGTATCTCATCATCTTCCCCTCCTATCTGTCATCTTTCACTTTGATCTCTAATGGTGTTGCTCTTCTTATAATTCTTTTTGTCCTGCAATAACTATGTAACAATTTTATGTTTTCTTTACATGATCAATTATTTTGTTTGCTTTGAATAAAAATATATTTTGTTGACTACAGAACATTAAGGTTGTCAGTGAAAAGTTTTACTCTCTCTATTTTGAACGCAACATAGATTTCGGTATATTTCGATGCGTAGTGAAATAATGTTCTTCATTTTGAGTTTGTAACCATTGTGAAATTATTTACCAGTTATGGGCATTCGTGCTCTTGCCTCACAATTTTCTTCTACGGGATGTTTTTCTTGACAGTTTTATGTGGGAAAACTCATTTATTATTAATAATGGAGCTACTTGATTAGAATTCATTTTTTTAACAAATTACATTCTTTTGAAAAGAGTAAGAATAGCACACGCATCGCGTGTGCCCCAATTGCTAGTTGTATGAATATGATTAGATATATAGCAAAGAGTGCTCTAGGGTTTCAGATCAGGTCGTTCGGAGGAGAGGAAGAAATCGTCTTTCTAAATTTGGGCCGATTTTATTACTTCCCTCTGACAATTTTTTATTTGGGCCCCCATCGATCCAAACTAGTATGAATATGATTACATATATAGCGATTTCGACATCAATTGGCTGGATTGGGCACAGAAAGTACATAAACTAAATGTAGCCTATCCGACATCAATTTTGATTCTTGTTTGGTAAACATTGTTGTTGTGCTTCAACTAGGGGTGTAAATTGTAAATTGCTCAGTCGCTTCACTAGTCAGAATGTCCTTCATCGGGATTTCACCTTGGACGAGTTAAAAACCTAGTTAACATCATTTGGTTTGCCATGCGAAGCTCACAATTTAGTAGTGTCAGGAGACCGGTCGAGTGCTCGCCGAAAACCTTACAAACTCGCCGGAAATGAAGAAGAGAGATTCAGAGAAATGATGAGAGAGAGAAATGAAAGTTGTATTTTGATTTATCAACACGATACACAGGTGAGAGACAATTTACAATTTACACCCTTAGTTGAAGCACAACAACAATGTTTACCAAACAAGAATCAAAATTGATGTCGGATAGGCTACATTTAGTTTATGTACTTTCTGTGCCCAATCCAGCCAATTGATGTCCAAATCGCTATATATGTAATCATATTCATACTAGTTTGGATCGATGGGGGCCCAAATAAAAAATTTTCAGAGGGAAGTAATAAAATCGGCTCAAATTTAGAAAGACGATTTCTTCCTCTCCTCCGAACGACCTGATCTGAAACCCTAGAGCACTCTTTGCTATATATCTAATCATATTCATACAACTAGCAATTGGGGCACACGCGATGCGTGTGCTATTCTTACTCTTTTCAAAAGAATGTAATTTGTTAAAAAAATGAATTCAAAAGAGGAGTAACCTTTTGTTTTACTTACGAACTCTAAATATATTTAAAGTTTTTTCACGTTGGAGTTCAGGTTGCTTGGGTACTCCAGTTTCATATCAGTGGAAATGTCGAGCATTTCATTCATTCACTAAACCTTCAATGATATCTAATCCATCTTCTACTGTTATTTACTTTAATTGATTTTTTTGAAAGTTACTTTAATTGCTTATTACTTCTTATCTCTTCTAGCTTTATTTCTTTCTAAATTTCTAGTTTATCATGTCTATTAGAAATAATAAATTTGATTCTGGAAATTTAAGATGAAAGAGGAGAGAGAACTCAGTAACTTGTCAAAAGGGGAAATTGATAGTACTATTAAAGTAAAATTGACGTGATGAACTATAATATCACTTCATAAGGAATTGAAAAGATGCGATTTTAGAAGTTTTATTTATTCTCATCTAAGAACGTAAGGAAAATACAATTGAAGCAACAATCTATAATTTACGTTAGGCCCCAACTATAAATTTGACTAAGGCCTCTAAAACTCTTAAGACGGCTCTGCCAAGATCCCATCCTACTGTCTTCGTTTAAGCTGATCCCATCCAATATATGCAAGGATCATTTCTCTGCTTGCTCGTCCCACCAAAACTGTCTGGCCATCAGTTCTATCTTCTTGGCAATACCCACCAGAATTAAAAAAACGGAACACATTGCATAGGAAACCCACTGCTAATTTTCTTTGCTAACCCCCAGTGGCAAGTCTCCTACCCTAATGCGTGTGTCACCCACCCCTTTTCCCCCGACTATGAGCTCCCTGACTACATTATGAGATCCATCTAGTAAGAACTGCATTTGAAAGCAACAATAACGAATTTCCAAATGATGAATTGAGTTTCTAAATTAGAAAGTTGTATGTGGAAACAACAAATGATATCAAGGAGGAGGCGGAGGAGGAGCAATTTTGGTGGATGATGATGTTGATGATAGGATCAGCAACTTACCTCACATTATCTGTAGGATTTTATATTGTTCCTTCCCACAACAAAAGAGGATGCCACAACTTGTGTTCTATCACCCACATGGAAATGGTTTTTAACCTTCATCACCAGCCTCAATTTCATTTACCAGTCTCGAGCATGATATTAGCAAACCAAGCTTCATAAATTTCATTCACCAACTTCTATTATACTGTAAACCCACAACATTGGACAGCTTCTGTATCCATTGTTATCGATTGGACAATGTTAATGTGTCACATTTGAGGGAATGGCTCTCCCCAGCCCTTCAGGTTGGTGTGGAAGAGCTTGATCTGTCCACTTTTCGTAGTTATAAAATTAATATTCCTTCAAACATGCTTCCTTCGCAACTCTTCTCGTGCAAAAAGCTGGTGAAGTTCACCCTCGGAGGTCATTTTACAATAGCCATCCCTGCCGTGGTTTATCTTCTGAATCTTCAAATTCTCATACTTGAGGAGGTTAAATTTACTGACGAAAGTTCCCTCAAGAAGCTCCTAAATGGGTGCCCATCCCTTGAAAATCTTCAGCAGTTTACTTGGGACTCGTCACGTTTTGCCTCAGGAGCTATTCTCTACCTTCACAAAGCATGCAAAATTACAACTACTGGTTTACTTTGTTATGGACATGCCCACATAAGTTTCCTGAGTCTTGAAGCTATGCATCTTGCTAATGTCATATTCCCGGATGATGATTCTGTGAAAAGAAGAAAAGATCAACTATTGATCAGTCGAAGACTTCTACTACTATGGTACCCACATAGATAGATAGATTAAGATATCAAAAAAAAGTATGAACTATATTTAGTCCAATCCCAGCTAATACTTCTAATCCTTGAAAACCAAATGTACCATAAGGGAAAAAGGAAAAAGGTAACATACCTCCATAATACCGCCAACTAAGTGTAGCGGTTGTACTCAGGAAATTGCCACAATAAGAATACTTGCAACTTGGAATTGCCATGATACCTTCACAAACACTACACTTAGTTGGCGATATTATGGAGGTCTGTAACCTTTTACCTTTTTCCCTTATGGTACGTTTGGTTTTGCGGGATCAGAAGTATTAGCTGGAATTGTACTATATATAATTTAGATATTTTCTTTGATATCTTTATCGATCTATCTATGTGGGTACCGTAGTAGTAGAAGCCGGCGACTGATCAGTAGTCGATCTTTTCTTCTTTTCACAGAATCCCGGGAATATGACATTAGCAAGATGCGTAGCTTCAAGACTCTGGTAAGGAAATTAATGTGGGCAGGTCCATAACAAAATAAACCAGTAGTTGTAATTTTGCATGCTTTTTGAAGGAAGGGAATAGCTCATGAGGCAAAACGTGACGAGTCCCAAGTAAACTGATGAAGATTTCCAGGTTTTCAATGGCTGGGCACCCATTTAGGAGCTTCTTGAGGGAACTTTTGCCAGTAAAGTTAACTTCTTCAAGTATGAGAAATTGAAGATTAAGAAGACAAACCACAACATGGACCGCTATTGTTAAATGACCTTCAAACTTCACCAGCTTTTTAACGAGAAGAGTTGAGAAGGAAGCATGTTCCCTCAAATGTACATTAATTTCATAACTATGAAAAGTGGAGATCTTCCACATCAACTTGAAGGGCTATGGAGATCCATTCCCTCAAATGTGACACATTAAAATTGTCCAATTCATAAAAATGGACAGAGAAGTTCTCCAATGTTGTGGGCTTACTCTATAATAGTAGTTGGTGAATGAAATTTATGAAGCTTGGTTTGCTAAAATCATGCTCTAGACTGGTAAATGAAATTGAGGCTGGTGAGAAGGTTCAAAACCATTTTCATGTGGGTGATAGAACACAAGTTGCCACATCCTATTTTTTTGTGGGAAGGAACAAGAGAAAAGTCTACCGATAATGTGAGGTAAGTTGTTGATCCTATCATCAACATCATCATCCACCAAAATTGCTCCTCCTCCTCCTCCTTGATATCGGTTGTTGTTTCCACATACAACTTTTGAATTTGGAAAACTTGATTCATCATTTGGAAATCCGTTGTTGTTGCTTTCCAATGCAGGTCTTACTAGAGGTTTATGGGGAGAGGCAGTTTCTAAGGCTTGAATTTTTTAAATCGGATCCAGCACACACGAATATGATGCAAGATTCCTATTGAGGTATGGTCTGAATTAGCAACAGTTTGCTCGAATCTGAGGGTCTTTGGTTGCATTGCCTCTTTATCATGCAGATGATGGCAAAGAAAAGGGCATTCATGGGCTATGTGACATGTGTGAAGGGACAAGATTTGGACACACAAGATGCCCCTATTCCTTCGAGGCTGCCCTAGCCTAGTTGAGCCCGGTTATGATCATAGTCAATGTGTCCAAATCCGAATTCAAGCAAATCAATTCAAGTTCGGGTTGAATTTAAGCAAGCGCATTGAACTTGATAATTTTTGTGTGTCCCAACTTGATAAATTAATTTATTGATAATTTTCAGCTCAACTACTTGGATCTTTAACAACACAAGAACAAAATTCAAGAGTAATTTTTCACGATGGTTTAGACAATTTGGAATGACAGAAACCAGCAGGGATTCAACGGAAAATCATTATCACATGAAGAGATCTACAAATAGGGAAAAGAATACTTATCTTTCAAAAAATATCTTGTAGAGGAGGACATATCTGATTTCACTTCAATAGAAATCTCTCTTGGCAGGGAACAACGGCTACCACCCCCGATGAGTTTCGTCAAAGTCAACACAGATGTAGCAGAAGTGCAGATCTAAAGTATAGAATTGGGATAGCCATCAGAGATTCACAAGGAAATCTTATCATGGGCAAATCGTATCAGATCGTTTATCGGAGATCATTCCTTTGTGTGGAAACGACGACCATATGAGAAGGAATCAAACTAGCAGCAGAGAACGGAGTCAAACTGATTATTCTAGAGAGAGATTCACTCATAGCTCTTCGACTCTTACAATAAAAGGTAAGAGGAGGACTAGTGAGTGATATCTCAGTGAAATGGAAAGAGAGCATGCAATGACTTATTGAGAGAAATTGGAAGATATCAGTTGAAGCATGTGAAGAGAGAAGGAAACAAAGCGGCCAATTTTTTCGCTAGGAAGGTTGTCGAACTAGGTCAAGAGACCTTTTATATGGATATGCCTCTTTTCTTAGTTGGGCTTTTGCCTTTTTTCACTTTGTTGGGATGCATTTTGTCTTAGTCATAGTCTTTTGGACTGGGCTTCCTTCAAACCTATTTTCCTTCAAAATAATTCCGCTAAAATTATTTTCATAATCACATCATTATGCTTAAATTATTTTACTAAACATATGTAAGTTTACTCAACTTCTTTCTCAGTGGTTTCTTAAAAAAGAATCTTCCTCGGTCTAACTTGATTGTTGGGCCCGTTCTTTCAACTTCCTACCTCATCAACATGTTTTACTGTGGCTTCTTAACATATTTCATTGGGCTCATTCTTTTGTATAATTGGTGCACTGTGATTGAAATTAGAACACCACGTGGTGTTCTTTTGGAGCACTAAAAAAATCTCCTATACCAACTCAAGTATTGAACCTAGGCCCATCTAGAACCAATAAGTAGTGTACTATTTTCGTTGTTCATTCTCTTTATTTTCGTTAGACTTTAGGAGTAACTTTGACCAACCAATTTATCTAATGATATGATACAAAAATGTATAAATCTTTTTCATATCATTGCATATCTTTCTCAGATTGTGGACATCTCTTTACTCCTAGTTTTTCTTAACTTGTTTAATGCGACCGACTCAAATCCTTTCATAACGATATGATACTCACATGATTAATGTGCACAAAATCAGAATGCATGCTCAGCTCACTCAGGGAGTTTTTCTTTCTAAAACATTTTTCTTTTGTTTCAGTCTTGCTCACTCTAGTCCTAATCGGTGTTTGCCTGTTGCAGATAAGTTCAAACTCAATGTGGATAAATGTGTTAAATTTGACAGTAACAAAGCAGGGATTGGAGGTGTCTTTAAAAACCATAGTGCCGAAAGGAAACTAGCATTTGAAGATTGAGAGGCTGCACAAGTCTAGAAAGTGAAATATGGAGCACCTATAGGGGATTCACAGTGGCTTGCGACAAGAAATGGATCAACTTGGAGATTGAAAGTGACTGCATTGAAAACTATTGGAATTTTTGAGGAATTGGTACTGGCCCTGCTTCTATGAATGCTCAAATGAATGATGGGAGGATTAAGTAGTGGCCTGTTCAAAATGGTTTGTAGAAGAATTAAGCATGTTAGAAGAGATTCGAATGAAGTTTCTAATGCTCTAGCCAACACGGGAACCGAGCAGATTGATGCCCTGGAGATCTTGGATGATACTCTTGATGCCATTATAAGGGTATGATCACTACTGACAATATTAGGTGTTGGAGGAATGTTTTTGAAGTTTTTTTTTTTTTTTTGGTTGTTGTTTTGTTTGTATTATTATTCATAATCAAGTAGCAAAAAAAAGATGCTTCCTCTTTAGTTTCGAACTTTTTCTATCCGGCATAAGAGAGACAAAGTAGAATGTGGGATTTAGTTAATAATGGAAGACAGAGGTATAAATATGGCAACCCATCGCATCGCGGTTATTATTCTTGATATGCGTATCAGTAGTATGAAATTCATTACCTAATTTGTAAATCTGAATTCTGGTACATGTTACTATTACTATTGCTTATTTATTTACAGTTATAGGAAGACTAACTTTTCGGAAAATGGGTGAGGGAACTTGAAACATTCACTTTTTTAGTTCGTCAAGTGGGTGGCCATTTAGAGTAGGGAGTGACATCATTAGCTCAAACGCGCTCTAGCGTGCAGGGACGACGACTCAATTTGAAGCCCGCAGGTGTTCCTTATTTATCCGCTTTCCATTCTTTTGCCTCAAATTCCGGTCAATTAATGGGAGTACCCCCATAGGGATCTTCATTACGGTACCCCATCGTAATAGGACACAGTACAGCGACGCACCTTCCATAATTAAATACAATTTAAAAAATAAATAAACCGAATCTTCCGTACTGAATGTATAAACCCAAACATGTCATTCTTCACCCTTATAAATAAAAAAATTTGATCATAATGACTCTTGAAACCCAACCTATAAAATCTGATTAAGATTAGACATATCAGCTAACAGAAAGCAACAATTGTACAAGCTAGATTCCATCTGGGGATAAGAGCAATAGCTTAACAAAAACAACATACTACGTCGAGCACCAAGATGATGGACGAAGAAACATCTTATGAAGGGATAGACATCAACCAGAATATATCTGGAATATCATACTACTAAATGATCATCACCCACACAAACGTTGATTAAGCAGCAAACGCAAAGTCACCCAAAACCCAGAAGCAAAACAACAGTGCTATCATCCAGACAAATATTACAACACACTTCCACCAACAAGAGCATAAACATATATAACTAACCACATGGTAATAATAAAGTACTAACACCAAGCATTCAATGCCTAGGGAACAACCAACGAGCTGCTTCATGTCTCCTTTCTCCTGGAATGTATATGTCTTGTAGCAACAAAACCAATCCAAAAGCGATACAAACCACATAGCAGCCCCATATCTTCAATGGTGGATCATTCTTGATCAGCACTGAAAGAAAGAAAAAAATGAGAGAAACAACAACGATTGATTAGTTAGTTTCGTCAGCCACATGACTCAAAGCAGCATTCTGGAGGCAAGCTAGAGTGCCTTTAAAGCTAAATAATATAGTCCAGGGAAACAGAAAAATGTACTCCCTTCGTCTCAGAATGTTAGCCGTGTTTGACTTTTCACACATGTAAAGCATTAAAAAAGATGCCAAAAGAATACTGCATTCCCAGACTTTCCCACAGGTATTACATGCGGACCCATATAAAAAGAAGAAAATCAAGTGGCTAAAGAAGGACAAGAGTGAAAAGAGTGCTGGTGAAATTAAAGATGGTTATATTTCTAAAAATGACACAATTTTGGCACAAGCTAAAATAGCAAAAGAGTAATATTATGGAACGGAGGGAGTAGTGAACTAGATAGCAAATACCTCATTACTATCTATCTTCGCCATACGCCCCCTTCCGTCGTAGGAATATTCACAAAAACTCCCCTTAGGATGGGAATAACCAGAAATTTTAATCTCGTGCAAAGCTTCTCCCTTCTTACGAAAATAGCGAATCAGTTTAACCGCTTGTTGTCCTCCTTCAAATTCTTTTATCTCAATGTATTTCAGATGATTAATCAAACAAGAAGGCACATGTTGTGGTGCGATCCAAGGTCCCATCCAATCAAGATACTGAGAATCAAGATATAGAGAAAATGCAGTAAACATAGACGTCGTCTCTGAACTCCATAATAGTAAAAATTATCACAACAATAGGTCATAACTTTTTTTTCCCTTTCTTTAACACAATCTAAGACTTCATTCAAGTAAAATCGCAGACCTAACAAATATGTGTAATGCTTTGACTCACATTACAAACAAGCTTTTCGAGAAAAGGAGAGTTTTCTAGAAAGTCTAGAAGCAATGCGCGACCCTCTTTATTCTTCAAGTCAAGCATCAAGCAAGTCAAGTTATGGAACTTGGGCAGTTTACAACCACTCGTGACAATAGCCTTCATACAAGAACACCAAGATATTAATTAGTTATGCTAATAGAACGTGTATATGGAGTCAAATTAACTAGCTAAGCTAAGGGATCGTATATATGAAATCAAATGTTTTACCTATCAAAGGAAAATAACCACATACCTCGATAACGCGACAGCTTAAATATAGTTTCCGAACGTGTGACATGCCAACGAAAAGATCAGATAAGGCTTGATATTCCATCGTGGTTAGACACCCTTTGCATGCATCAGTGTATAATTGAGCGTCTATAAGCTGGTGTAAGTTCGATAGTATCACGCAAGAGGCAGGTGGCCCCTCTTTGATCACCAAGTATTGAAGCGCCAGTGCATCAATCACGATCTTGTGATCCGGGTAACTGAATGAGATAGTGAAACGTTTGAGAACAGGTGAGAATATGTGAAGATCGCGTACCATGCCCTCGCCAATGGATATCCTAAGTTCTTCAAGCATGGGACACCCTAGAAGTAGCCTTTTCATGGATTCAGCATCAAGAAATTTGATACAGTTGAGGATGAGAATCTTAAGACGAGGTAGGCATACTTGGGTAGGTATGTCCATAACATAATTATATGCCAATGACAATTTAACCAGTTTTTGGGAGGAAGAAGGGTCCAGAAACAGAAGTTTGAGAAGAAGAAGTAGTTGTAATATCTTTTTCTTCTTGATGGGTTATGATATCAAAAACGATTGTATCAACGTTGCACCTCAAGGCAGCAGAAAACCATGCAGAAACGCTGCAAAGATGATGTGTATACACACAATAGACCTCTAGACTGCGTAAACAGGAGGAGGAGGTGATATGCGTGGATAACACTCTGTCCATCAAACTTACGAAACGCTCTTCGCCAATGGTTGCGTCGACATCATCAAAGAGAAGATTGGGGACGAGGGTCCAAGCAAGCTTCCATCTGGTGGACAAGACGGATGTTGCAAAGACCTCTTTGGTATAAACAAGAGAGAGAATGTGGGCAATAATTTCACTCGGCAAGTCACTGATCCTGTCCATCTGATCATCCATTTTCTTGAATTTTGAAACAACAGAACCCATGTTTTTGGTTTCTTTTTTGTCTTGACTAGTGCTAGCTGCAAAGAGAGTGATTGATTCTGATTCAGTATACGTTTCATATCTACATATGCCAATCTCTGTCAATCAATCTATCAATCTATCTACTTAATCAAAACCAGTTGATTGATTCAGATTCAGTATACGTTGCATATCATTCTACCTATCGATGCATTTCATCTAAAAATCTACTTCTTCTGTTCCGTCTTAGGAATTGATTTGAAGATCAACAAGATCAGATAAATTTGGGGACAGACTTACCTCAAGCACCCTACCGCTGAAGAAGCTGCAATCAGTTCTTGCTAGTGAAACTGACAAGATTGATTCAATTAGTGGGCTAAGATACGAAAGAAGAGAGCGTTCTAGGGTTTCAGATCAAGTGTTCGTTCCTTCCTTTGTTATTTCTCTGCCACAAAGTAAAAAAATATTTCTTTCAAATTTAGACCGATTACTACTACTTCCCTCTCACGATCTTATATTTGGGCCCTTTTGTCAAAAAAAAGAAAAAAAAAAAACTTTTATTTGGGCCCCAATCTATACCGTGCGTCCCTTATTAGGGTTGCTGACAACTTTTTATTTTTTTGTGTGGTCCCCGCTACTACAGGACAAAAAAGGTTACCCGCTATAGCAGGTAAACTCGGCTGGAGATATAGTTGTTAACAGTTTTTCTCGCTTTAGATAAAGTTCTTAATATCTACGCGGCTAAAAGATACAAAAAACTACCATATAGTTAGTAGAGTTTAACAGGTAGAAGGAGTTCCTTCATTTAAGAAAGCAGTCTTAACAACTTGAGTTTTATTGTTAATAAATAACGATGAAATTAACTACAAGCAGACCAATATCAACTCAAAAGTCCTTTAAAGGCATGTTTAAAGATTAATACCAGAATAATTCCACAATAACATTAAAATAAGATGGTACTTGTTCAATATCATCTCCCGGATCGTCTTTCTTGTCAAGAAATCACGAATAAAATCACTCTAAACAGACCTATATCATTCATGCTTGTTTTTCTTGGACTGACTACTCGATTGAGACCAGAAGTATTCCTCTTTAACATCAAACTCAAGTGGAATTTGTGCAGAATCGTCTTCCGGATCGTCCACTTGTTCGACGGAGTCCACCGGAGGATTGGGGCATGTTGTCCTGTTGTGTCCCAGCTCCTTGCAATAGCCACACCTCCTTCTCTTGTCTTTCTTTGGTCCCTTTTGGCATTTAGTGTCCGGGGGGTTCGGATTCTTCACATGGGCGTAGGGATTTTCTTCCTTCTTAATCTCTCCTTGTGTCCCAGCTCGTTGTGTACCCTGAAAAGATTTAGAAATCATTCTCTGCATTTTCCGAATCCCGTCGGACATATTCTCTTTGAAGAACCTAATTGTCTCGCCAGTAGTACATCCCAAACGGTGATACAGTTGAACTTCGTTCCTCGTGGAAGCCCGGCGCAAGGCTTGCAAATCTGGGTCATCACTTTTCTTCCTAACAGGCTCCTTCATTGATGGCTCGGTTCGGTAGAATTCTTGTCAGTTTTGGTCCACCTTTTGGCAATTAAAGAGTTTGGGATCCTCTGTACTCCCTTTTGTTTCAGAACAACAACATGTGTTTGCAAATCATATGCGATGTTTCCCAATGAAAACACGTGTACTGGAGAAGCCTATTATCCTGACAACATTGAACAACTAGCTGAAGCAAGAAAAGATATGGTGGTTAGAAATTAAGAAGGAAATGAGAATACAAATGAACACAAGGATAGACAGATTGTTACCTGGTACTAGATAGAAGAGGACAATAGTTCAAAGACTGTGACATCAATACTTATTTGTTACCCTTTAAGACTTAAGATATCATTACTAACAGTAAGGAAACATGACAAGATTATTTAGCAATAAAAATGCAGTACACGAGTACATAGTATATAAATATGTAAATTGAAGTAGGTGTACATACCATTTATCTCTTCATTTGACCTCTCATCACGTAGAACAAGTCCAAGCTCTCTTCTGGAATAGTTTTGACTTCAAACACTCTATAATCATCACTCTTTCGATCTTGTATCCTAAACATGTTGAAGACATTTTCGGTGAAGACCTCTGCTGCATGGCGTTCGAGTTCCGTGAACCCTGTTGTTATCACCGAGTCTGATTGGTCGGAGCGATGGTGTGCCTTACGCTCGTTGTTGCGTAGCTTGTCAACCCCGGTCGTGAATCCCTTGCAAGCATTGGTCAATTTGTCCGAGTAGGACATATAATCCTTGACGAAACTGTTGATGCTCTCGCATCTTGAGGTCGTCGTTTGCAAGGCGAAAAAATGATCCTTCAAGTATGTCTCCGCCCACAAGTGGCGGTTCATATATGTGACCTGGACCCAATTCCTATCAGCAATGTCCCATCTGGTAAGCATTGCATGCCAATCATCATGCCAAAATTTTTCAGGTTTCCTACTATGCAAGAACTTTTTAAAATCAACCATGAAGTCTTCTCCCAACTTCAGATTAGCCTGGCATTCCGACAAAGATGCCAAGAACACAGACGATGTCTTGCCTCTGGGAAATTTTCCATAATAGCTTTTCTCATTGCCAAATCGCCATCCGTGATGACGAACAAAGGCTTCTTATTATTCATTACCTTCATGAGGCACTTCAAAACCCAATCATATGTTTCCGCTGTCTCGTCGTTGAGAAAAGCACAGGCAAAAATAGTCGTCTGGTAGTGATTGTTCACGCCAGATAGAATTACAAATGGTTTTTGATACATGTTGGTCTTGTACGTTGCATCAAAAATGAGTACATCGCCAAATCTGTTGTAATCTACCACTGATCTTCTATCACACCAGAAAACACTTTCAAGCTCATGATTTTTACCTGTTCTGAACCTACAAAAACAATAAATACTACTTAGGGAAACAGAAACATTAGTTACATAAATGATGTTAACTCTAATGGGTTAGAAAATAAGTTTAACTAATAAGTATGGGCTGAACAGAATACTAGAAAGACCTTAACCCATAAGATAGCACGTTTAATATTTAAGAAGTAATCTTACTCCCTGAACACGCCATAGTGACTGTGCTTCAAACTGTCAATGTACATCAAGGTCTGCTGCCCATCTCCTTCATTTGAATATATCTTGTCCATAGAAGCCATTTTATTGTAAAGATCCTTCTGTGTGTAACCCAACCCATTTTATTGTAAAGATCCTTCTGTGTGTAACCGAACTTGTTATAACCGCCGGCTTGTTTAACCATCAAAAGAAAGCTTTGGCAATACTCGATCCCCACCTCCTTCAAAGATCTGACCAGTTCAACATCAGCCTCGCTGACCTTTCGGTGTGACCGGTGGTTGCTCGCGCATTGTGGTTCCGAAAGTTCGTGTGAATGACCGGGTTCGAATTGAACCACCTTAAAAGGCTGGATAGGTGAAGTTCTTGATATTTTTACACGAGCTTTGCAGACACACCTAATGTTTTTGGTATGCTCCCGTTTCCTATTTTCTTTGTACAGGACCTTCTCGGAGCGCAAGCCTTGTCGGGCACACACGTAGATCCTTGACTTTATGCATTCTTTCGTTTCTGGGTCGAAATACCTGCGGTTGCACCTTCTAATCCCAAAGCCAAGAATCAGTGCGTAGAGGTTGTACCAGTCATAAGCTTGAACCTCATTTTCAAAAGTCATTGCCATAAAATCTTCCTGGGTAACCATTATTCCTGCATAAAACTTAAAATTACTATCTACATAACTACAGTCATTAACTTAAACTGTAAGATCGCATACCTGGTATGATCTCTCCATTTGGAACTTCCATAATAGAGTTTTTGGTTGCATCTTCTCCATAGTTCTCTGTAAGAGTTATGTCCAAACATTCATCTTCATCGAAGACCTCAAAATCGTATTCTTCTTCCTCATAATCATGAGGCAAAGATACCAAACCTTTGCCACGAACTCCACTCTCACAAATTTCCCTCCCTCTCATCTGAAATTGGTTTGTTTCACTTTCTGGTTCTCTGATTGACCTCCTTCTCAACCTGATATTCAAAGAAGAAGACCCCAACAACCAAAAGGTAGTATTGCACTATTTTGGATACAAAATTTTTAAAGACATGTAGAATGCTTTAAGTTTTTACCTGAAAAACTACGGAATCTCTGAAAAGTTTATCTCCTCATTAATATATGGATGTAATATAATAAATTCCTCAGCTACCAAGACTGTGGTGTCAGTGAGTTGAAACTTTAACATTCTCGAACCTAGTTTTAAGATTTAAGACAACATCGTTAATAGTTTAAAGAGAAACAGTTCACTAAGCTTATTTTGTGGGCAGCAGAACCATTCAATGCCTAACATAAATGAGCCAGACCAACCATATCCTTAAATTCTAGCGACTTTGGCAAGAAAAGCTGAAGTTTCATCAATGATAATTTAACTCTGCTAACTACCAAGCCATATGAGGTGTTCATATGAAACGGTTCCATCCTATCTAAGATTGTGAGATACCTTAAAATAGCAGATTTTCAAAGACGAAGACCCCAACAACCAAAAAGTAGTACTGCACCGTTGTGGAAACAAATTTTATAAAAACATGAAGAATGCTTTAAGTTATTACCTTAATGAATACTAATTCTCTGAAAAGTTTATCTCCTCATTAATATATGAATGTAATATAATAAATTCCTCAGCTACCAAGACCGTGGTGTCAGTGAGTTGAGAATCTAACAATCTTGATTTTACTTTTCAGATAGCATATTTAATAAGTTTAACTCCTCTTTAATATTTAAGAAAGCATCTTTAATAGTATAAAGAGAAACGATTCACTTAGCTTATTTTGTGGGCAGCAGAACCATTCAATGCCTATTATAAATGAAGCAGACCAACAATATACTACAATTATAGCCACTTTGGCAGGAAAAGCTGAAGGTTCATCAATGTTGATTTAACTCTGCTAACTACCAAGCCATATGAGGAGTACAAAAGATGCGACATCCAAAACAACCCACAACATCGAAAAGGACAGAAACATTGTTTGTAAAACAAAGCCACAACAACATTACACAAATTTACTTTTTCTGCTGCTTCTTCCCCGCCGTCTTCTTCTTCTTCTTCTTCTTCTTCTTCTTCTTCTTCTTCTTCTTCTTCTCCGCAGACCTCAATGCAACAAAGGAAACAGTCGAAACCTTGCGGTACAAACTGTAAAATGCATATCGGTGGTCCTCATCCTCCATCAGTTCCTTTAACCCATGATAATTCTGGTTAAATATGCAGTTATAGCTCGATCTCCCCATTTCATTGGCAATCCAGATTCTGAGGTTGGGAGCCTGGACAGAGAACTTCTTCTTTGGAACTGGAATCAGGTCCCTCAAATGACTCATGAAGTAGCAGACATGAGGACCACAGTCATTTCTGACAGATGAAAATAGAATGCAGCTTTAATATATATCACAATTATGTAAATAGATTAGTTAGTTATGTTAAGTAGTTAGCATATTACCCATTTGATTGTTGGGGAACATCGTCGTTCATGTACCACACCTTCCAGCGTCGTATGTCATCATTGTATTCTGAGTAGTTGGTGAGCATTATGTGCAGTTGCCCAATTTTAGTAGCAACATCGAACTCAGAATACCCCATGCCGGTATGCGAGTCCAAGACGAATACTTCTTTGTCAACAAAGGAAATAACCATCATGAACCAGTGCAGGTGATCGACATTCAACGGAACGGCGATCTAATCATTAGAAATTCAAGATAAAGTAAGTTATACAAAAGGACAAAGTAGCTTGTATTGATAGTATTCGGAATACTTACGTATCCCATCTCGCTCCACTCTCCTCCTGATTGTTCGTGCGCCTTGAAGTATTCGAGGACTTTCGTGGGCTGAACAAAAATTATAACTAATCAGGTATTTTCCTAGATGAATTTTGAATTAAATCATATCACAAAAATGACAAGGCAATGAACTTACAGAATAACAGGTTCCGAGGAACCAAATCCGCTTGATTCCTTGGAATTCTCGGCTACGTTCATGAAGATGAAGGAATTGCATGTAAGCATCCATCACCTCATCGTCAAACCATTTTTCATCCCGGAGGCGCCAAGCGGACGACCGCGTCAGTTTAGCCATGCCACCCATATCAGCAACTATCTCAGCATATTATATATGATACACAACCATAAGTACAAACATAATGCATGCCACACCTAAGAATTATTTAGGAAGTTTGAATGTAAATAAAACTTACGTTGCCAATTCTGCGGGAAGATAAAAATTCTTGCTGTTGTGTTCATACGTGCTCGCATACTTGTGCGACATGTAGTAATGGAGCCAGCAATGTTCTGCTTCAGGCATGGGTGGGATATGTGTCATCTCTTTAGGATTCATGTGTTGCTTATACAGCGATATCCTCGAAGACGCTCTAATGATCCGATCTTCCTTTCCCCGGACAGTCCCAACCAAGTTTCCCCTTGGGTTCTTCGGAGAACCATGAACAAGGAATGGCTGGGAGGTACATTGGAGGCCACCTAATGAATCAAAAAAATCATTAGGGGTGTTACAACTTTAAAAACAAATCTCAAATATTAAGATATTAACTTTAAGACATTTACCTCAGTGCTGGAGCTGATTGTGTAGACCACCTTCATGGGAGAGTTAATCTCAGCCTCCTCTATCTTCTGCTTCTTCTTATCTCTTAATTCTTCTTCACACTTTTCCTTCTCTTTCTTCTTCTGAGCTCCTTCCTCTTCCCCCTTTTTCTTACCCCCTTCCTCTTCCTCCTTCTTCTCATCCCATTAATTCTTCTTCTCTTCTTCCTTCTTCTTCTCTTCTTCCTCCTCCTCCTTCTTCTTCTCTTCTGCCTTCTCCTTTTCCTTCCACAGGGATAAAAGATACTCTTTGTCAAGCTTTTCAACCACCTGTCCCACAATGCACTTCCAAAAATCCTCTGGTGGAGGTGGAGGCAGTAGTTGGACTACTGGTGCAACAACTTTCTCAATTTTGGGCCCATCAAGAACTTTTTTCAACTTCAACTACATACAAAAACAGAGTTGGGAGACATAAACTTAAGATAGTAATCTTAATACATAAACAGGACACTTTAATATCATTGTTAAAGTTCACTCACATTCTTGTTTTGTTGGACATACTTCCATCTCTTTGAAACATCAGAGGTTTCCCAGAATTTCAACCTTGGAATTGCTTCCTTATCCTGACATCCTTTTGGGTTTTCCAGATACTTTGGGCAGAACTTTTCCATGTACAAAAGCTAGAAAAGTAAAATTGAGATGACAACATTTAAGAAAATGGTCTTAATATTTTAAACTTCATGGTTAAAATAACTGAAACAGAGTTACATATTTACCAAAGGAATCAGCACGCAACCAGTTCCGCGAAGGGTTGTTCCAGTCTGAGCCTTAACTTGCTGTGTCTTGAAGTGATCCAGCCATAAGGCTGCCCAGTTTACCTCTTTCAGGTGCTCCAAATTAACAACAAGATTAGCAAGACCTCTCCGGACTCCTGCTCGTCCTATCGGCATTCCCTGTGCACCCAAGATCAAGCAAATAGCCCTTCGTTTCCACTCATCATTTAACAGCAGCCTGTTCTCATCCGCCTTGAACCATACTCACCGAAAGTTGTGTTGTCCTTAACGAGGCCAATACTTTCTTCAACTCTGAGGAGAACAAGCGGATCGACCTCCGGGAACTCTGTTTCTCCGTAGCATCGGATTCCAAATAGCCACCCGACAACTTCCGGTGTTATCTCCACGGTGCGGCCGTGCGCTGTCAAGTACCCGTCGGTATCGTAGCACTTATAAATGAATTGGTTGAATTTCTCTGGGGTTTCCGTGATCTTTAGGTGCTGTAGTCATCCAAGGCCTACTTCGTGCATCCATGCTTTCTGTTCATCCGTCATTTCTTTAAAAATATTGCGAACAGAGGGCAGGCTCATGTAACTCTGAAATCGCCTTGGATTCTTCAACTTTTTTTCTGACTTACCCTTCAGCTTGGCTTCAACCGCCTTCTTCTTCAACTTTTCCTTCTCCCCCGTCGACTTCCTTTTCAAAGTACCTTCTCTTTTCCGCTTGTCTTTTTCTTTAACAGCCGCTGTGAGATAAGGTTCCTTCTGGATATTGGTCATGCAGTCCCAATCCAAGTTGATGCTTTGTAGGACCGCTTTGGTCATTCTCATTTTAGGATCTATTTTCCGAAGCCTGTGCATCCTCACATTTCTGAAATTATGAAAATCAACCCATAATTCAAATTTATAGAGACATACAAAAAACTAAAACGGCAACAAACAATTAAAATTAAAGCGAAAGCCATTAGAGATGAAGTAATAACATGCAAACTTTAACAGAAAGGGCAGTAAATATATTAGATTGAGGTTTTAATAGATAAGAAGTTAATTGTAGAACAGGATACACATTATTTAACAAACTTTTTGCGAGAGTAAAATCATACTTGAATCTGATGTAAGCATTCATGGCATTTCCATGGTGAGCTTCATCATCACTCTCATCCTCATCTCCTTTGTATTCCTCCACATCTCCCTTCTCTTCCTTCTCTTCCTCATCTGACTCCTCCTCATCTGACTCCTCCTCATCATTTTCTTGCTCTTCAATATGTTTTTCCTTCTCATTCTTCCTCATCTCAAAGCTGTACTTTCTTACATCATGGTCCTCATCACTAGAGGATTCCAAGGCTCTTTTCTCGTAATTGTCTCGTTGCTCCTGTGGTAAATTGCAGAATAGTGCATACATCTGTACCAAAAGTTGGGGAGGCATATCCTTTTCTTTCAATTTGAAAGCATATTTTCTCTCCTCACTGTCATATGTAAACAGTTGCAAATTAACAGTCATATGTAAACAGTTGCAAAAAATAGGCAATCAGTTTTATAACAATAGTAAGAATTATCAATAATTAAGAAAAAGCAATTAACAGTAAATTGTCAGCATAACACATTACTAAATTTTAAAAGGTCAATTATTTAGATAGCATATTTAATAAATTTCATGTTTTTAACAGAAGATTACTTACATGAACATGTCAAATCCAGGTGTGTGCTGGATGTTCTTTACTTCATCTTCGAAGCTCTTTCCCCTTTTCGTAGAAACCTTTTTCTTTCCCCTTTTCTTCAATGGTATTGGTGGGGTTGTCTTTTTCCTGGGTGACCTCCTTGGGATGTTTTCAATTTTTTCCTCCTCCGAAGCGAAGTGAAGCTGCTTCTTGGCTTTCTTCTTCCTCTCAATGTCTTCCGTCTCTGGATTCTTTCTCTTCTTAACTGAGGCAGCAGCATCGGCCAATTGGATTATGCCACTAGCATCCTCGAACTGTGGTCCTTCGACCATTGATAAAGGAAGTGTAGGATTTTGATTCATGGATGCGCAACGGAAACACAAACAATCATAAAACCATGCAAAACCCTCCAAGGATCACAAGTCAAGAGACATAACGATGGTAAGGGTTAGAAATCAATAACACACCTTAGGGTTCTCCTTTGATGACTTCAAACGCGAATTGTGTCACGTTCTCTATGGTTGATCCATGCCTAGAGTTGATCCTAGAATCTCCCAAGTCCTTGGTGCTAGCCCGGAAGAGGAAGAGGAAGAAGAATCACGCAAAACGAGACCCAAAAGGAGGGCTCGGCCTCCTTGTGGCCGACGGGGACGGGGCGGCGGCAAGGGGGCGGTCGGCTCCCTTGTTGCTTGCTCTCTCTCCTTTTTTTCTCTCCCACTCTTTGTTATGTTCAATTATGAGCATAAGTTATGTGGGAAGGAAGAAAGGAAGGTCCTTTATATAGTTCAACAACTCCTTGCCAACTACCTAAAGGACTTATTCTAGTCCTACTAGAATTCAATTTAGTCCCTTCCTTGCAAATTAGTTCCTACTAAGTTTGCAAGGTTTTGCAAAGTGATCCTTCTAATTAATTAATCCAATTAATTAATTCCCAAATCTAGTTCAACTCTATATAGCGTGTGACCCCATAGGTTCTATAGTTGGTAGCAACTATTTGCTAATATGGAGCGGTCTCTAGCAAAACATCCATTCTAGCCAACTAATAGAATAGTCATCTTGACAACCTTTGTACAAGTAATTGTCTCATCCCTTTGTCTCTATATCCGGATTGGACACGATACATACAAGTCACACTCGTATATCCAATCCATAGTTTCTCGATCCATGGGAATAGCCTTATTCGTGCAAATAACATCAATATCCCATATTGATTCATTTGAGTCTGGCCAGACATTCTATAAGCACTATCCCTCAAGTGGCCTAGGATATTTGCTCCCGTTATGTGGGAGGGACAAATTCTATCTACGTCCACTACGATCTCTAAGCTTGCTTCTTATCGTATCCAGTACAAACCTTTATAACTACCTAGTTACGGTGTAGCGTTTAACGCTACCACGATCACAATAATCCACAACTAGAATATCTAGTGACTTCAAGTCTAAGGATGACAATACCATTGCACCGCGAGAAGCGCTTGTGACTTAACATAACGTGTATGTAGCCTTCTCGGAGATGGGTCAATCCAGTGTAACATTCCCTAATGCACACCTATGTGTTGGATCGTGACATCTCCATATCAATCCAACCCCATACTAGTCTATATATGATTGTCCCATTAATCATTATACTTGACTAGGGATATTTAAGATAAACAACACAATTGTAAATCTAAGGACTTCATTATATTAAATATCCAATAAATAATAAATGAATTTCTAGCCACAAATAATTCATACTAAACTAGATTGCCTCTAGGGCATCTATTCCAACATGAAGGACTTTTGTTGAATCTTCCCAGATTTGTCTACCAATTGCGTCGGTGGAGTTAGGGTGTGCCTCCTTTTCCTCTTCATGTGAATCCCCACCTCTGATTTTGGTTTTGATGGGGTTTCCCTCTTCTGTTTTGGAGCCACCATCTCCTACGGGTTCTTGAGGGCTAGATCCTCGATCTTTGGTTGTGTTCAAGACAGGAGTGAGGGGATTTGCAGTTAAAAGGACTTCCAAATTAACCGGACTTACCTCCTCCTCGATCGGAACTTGGTTTAGATCTGAAATCACCTGTTCGATGTCTTTGGAAGGTGAAATCTGCTCCCCAACGCATGTATCTTCCTGGTCCGCCATGGATTTGTGATAGAGATGGAAGGGGAAGTTGAATTCGGGAAACTGATCAGAGAGAGAGAGAGAAAGAGAGAGAGAGAGAGAGAGAGAGAGAGAGAGATATTTCAGAGAAGAAACGTCGGGGAAAAAGTATCTGTGTTGTGTGGTTGCCAGTAATGAAGAGGATGGGACAACTAACTTCAAAATTTTCAAAATTCAAATTTTTCAAAAAAGCTATCTACATTTTTACACACAAACACAAATATTTTAAAGGCTCCATCTTAATGTAACAAATATATTATTTTTTTATTTCTTTAGTTGTGGAGTGTCATAATTAATTTTATTTTGTATTATTGGTACATTATTATATTAGTATTGCCATGATAGTGTGTACAAATGTAGAAAACACAAGTATCGCCATCTTTGCGTTTGCATTTGACTGTCTCTTAACATCTCCTTCTAAATATATTATTATAATGTCCATAATTCTAAACCCTAGAGAGCACTCTATCTTATTTTTTAATATACTCATCACTGTAAATTTTATTAACTTTTTGTTTGTTCATCGATTGATTAACTCAGGGATGCCTATTAGTGGGTTTTTGGAGGTTGTGCACACTGCCATGCATGGTACAAACACAAGGGAGGCACAAAGTCCTCAAATTGGTTACAGAATTATGTTGGTGATGGTGTTAATGGGAAAGAACAATGTTTCCAACGGGTACGCGTTACCCAAATTGAGTTTGATTGACGTCTATGCATCTCATTTGTTCCACCACTCAACACGTACTAGCACTATGTGACATTTTAAGACCAATTCAGATACTTATAACACACGGTGACTTCTCACAACGTCAAGTATCACAATGTCGATAGTCGGTTACACCCTTATCCCTCGGTGTTCAAGTCCCATGGTTGGGTGTCACCTCAAAACTCTGTGTCTTGTTAAAAAGACCCAAATAGAAAATTTAATCAGAGTTGGCATGCTGGGGGGACATTTCATGGCTAAACTCGTACAATTATCGAATTTTCATTCGATTTTTGTCCTTTTAGGTAACTTAGAGGAGCAAAACTTGAAGTCATTTCAAAATAACTCCCAGCATTGTCCTTGGTATGTTGTTCAGGACACATGGTGACACCCCGAGTCATTCCATCGACGAAGAAACCAAAATAAGTGGCATTTTAAAGGGAAATATATTATAAAGTTTAAGATAGAGTCCTCTCTAGGGTTTAGCATTTAAGAAGATACATTTATATGTTTAGAATGAGTTGTTAATACTCCAACTTTTCAATACTCAAAGATGCCTATTTGTGGGTTTTTGGAGGTTGTGCACACTGTAATGCATGGTACAAACACAAGGGAGGCACAAAGTCCTCAAATTGGGTATGTAGTTAAAGGGAAAGAACAATGTTTCCAACGGGTACGCGTTACCCAAATTGAGTTTGACTGACGTCTATGCATCTCATTTGTGCCACCATTCAACACATACTAGCACTATGTGACATTTTAAGACCAATTCGGATACTTACAACACACGGTGACTTCTCACAACATCAAGTCTCACAATGTCGATAGTCGGTTACACCCTTATCCCTCGGTGTTCAAGCCCCATGGTTGGGTGTCACCTCAAAACTCCCTGTCTTGTTAAAAAGACCCAAATAGAACATTAAATCAGAGTTGGCATGCTGGGGGAACATTTCATGGCTAAACTCGTACAATTATCGAGTTTTCATTCGATTTTTGTCCTTTTAGGTAACTTAGAGGAGCAAAACTTGAAGTTATTTCGAAATAACTCCCAGCATTGTCCTTAGTATGTTGTTCAGGACACATGGTGACACCCTGAGTCATTCCATCGACGAAGAAACCAAAATAAGGGGCATTTTAAAGGGAAATATATTATAAAATTTAAGCTAGAGCCCTCTCTAGGGTTTAGCATTTAAGAAGATACATTTATATGTTTAGAATGAGTTGTTAATACTCCAACTTTTCAATACTCAAAGATGCCTATTTGTTGGTTTTTGGAGGTTGTGCACACTGCCATGCATGGTACAAACACAGGGGAGGCAGAAAGTCCTCAAATTGGGTACAGAATTATGTTGGTGATGTAGTTAATGGGAAAGAACAATATTTCCAACAGGTACGCGTAACACAAATTGAGTTTGATTGACGTCTATGCATCTCATTTGTTCCACCATTCAACACATACTAGCACTATGTGACATTTTAAGACCAATTCGGATACTTACAACACACGGTGACTTCTCACAACGTCAAGTCTCACAATGTCGATAGTCGGTTATACCCTTATCCCTCGGTGTTCAAGTCCCATGGTTGGGTGTCACCTCAAAACTCCCTGTCTTGTTAAAAAGACCCAAATAGAACATTGAATCAGAGTTGGCATGCTGGGGGAACATTTCATGGCTAAACTCGTACAATTATCGAGTTTTCATTCGATTTTTTTCCTTTTAGGTAACTTAGAGGAGCAAACCTTGAAGTCATTTCAAAATAACTCCAGCATTGTCCTTGGTATGTTGTTCAGGACACATGGTGACACCCCGAGTCATTCCATCGACGAAGAAACCTAAATAAGTGGCATTTTAAAGGGACATATATTATAAAATTTAAGATAGATCCATCTCTAGGGTTTAGCATATAGGAAGATAATTATAGATGTTTAGAATGAGTTATTAATACTCCAACAAATCAATACTCGAAGATACATTAGAAATATTATTTTTTTTTATTTTTTTTGCTTTTCGTTTAAATATTTCATACTAAGTGCCAGAAGTTTGGGGCACGTTTTGAAATTTTTGTTCATGCACGAAAATAATAATTTGAAATTTAAAAAAATGTGAGAGAGTGGTCCAATCAAATCAACCGCCTCAACTGCCACTCACAGCCCACCTTGCCTTTAATTTCGGAACAGTTCCATTTGCAGAGTCCTACTAATTGACTCTTCTGTGGTTGCATACTCAATCAATTTTCTGAAACTGAATCTCTCTCTCTCTCTCTCTCTCTCTCTCTCTCTCCAGTTTCGCAACTTTCCTCTTCATCTTCTCCATCTTCATCTTCTCTATCTTCATCTCTTCTCCTTCAATCAACATACAGAATCCATGGCGAAGAAGAAGATTATTCAAGAAAGACGATCCAAACAACAAGATCTTGCCGATAATAGGATCGATAGCAACTCTAGCAACTCGGAAAGAGAACGGAGTTCACAGGAGGTACAATCCACGGATGAAATTGGTCTGAAGAATTTTGGAGATGGTCTTGATGCAATTCCTTTATCAACAGTTGATTTTGAAATGGCGGATGTTGAAGCAGACAAATTGAAGAAATTGGCTGAGGCTGCTGCCTTACTTGAGAAGAATACGAGTACAGAGGGTGCCAGTACAGAGAAGAAGAAACTTAAGAAGAAAGAGAAAGCAAAGAAGGAAGAGCACGTTGAGGCAGTCCCTAGGAGATCGACCCGGAAACATCCAGCACCACCGAACGCAGTGAAGAATCGAAGAAATCAGAATGCTTCTAAGCGCAAGAATGAAGATGCAGAGGTGAAGCATACTCATGGATTTGAACTATTCCTGTAAGTATTCACTTTTTTTTTAGAAAAATGTCATTATTTTTTATCATGCTGTTTAATGAATTAATAACTCCTTCTTAAAATCTAATTTTGTGACTATATTTTCTACCTTGTTACTTTGTCCTAAATTAATCTTTATTAATTGTCATGTTTCACAATGCACTGTTATCCCGTGTAACTTAATTGTTAGATCTGTAATCTCTGAAATTAAAATTGTCTTCTGTGTTATTTAAAGGTTTTACTTAAGTTGCAATTGTTTACTTATGACAGTAACCATCAAAAATCTACAATGGGATACAGAGGGAAGGATATGCCTCCCAAACTGATAGCACAGCAGTATAGAGTATTTCTCAACTTACCTGAGGATGAACAAAAAAGGTACGAGCAGAAAGCGATGGAAGTCTCGAGTGATGAGGAGATTGATGTAAACCAATACACTGTTCAGCAAAGAACAAATGATAATATCAAACCTAAGGCTGAAGAGCAACCGGAGGATGAGGAGGATGAGGAGGAGGATGAGGTGAATGAGGAGGAACAGAATGACGATGATGAAGAATACAAACGTGTGGAAGATAAGAGCGATGATGATGAAGAAGATGAGGAGGATTCGGAGGAGGATAGGGAGGAACAGAAGGAAGATGAGGAAAAATACCAACCTGTGGAAAAGAGGAGGGAAGATGATAGTGACGATGAAGCCCATCATGGCAATGCCATGAATGCGTACATCAGATTCAAGTAAGTTTCTTCTCTAATCAATCATCTCGTAAAATTTTATTTCAACTGTGAAGCCAATGTCTACTATTCTGCACCCTCGTTCTAAACTATTAAAGTCCTTTTCTAAACCATTATCTGTTCAAACATCATAATGCATGTTATTACTTTATCTCTAATGACTTTCTTTGATTTAAATGTTTGAGGGTGTGTCTTATATGTTATGGCTCTAGTACTTGGAATTGTAATTTAATTTTCTTTATTGTCTCATGATTGTTGTAGAAATGTTCAGACGCACAAGCTCAAGAAACAAGATCCTCGTGTGAAGATGACCGACGATGTCAAACAGAGGATAAACGATGAATGGAAAAGGTTGACAAAGTCCCAACAAGAACCCTATCTCATAGCTTCCGCCGAAGAAAGAGAGAAGAGGAAATCAGCTGGCACATTGAAGAGAAAAGCAACCGGTGAGAAGGCCAAGCAGAAGAAGAAATCGGCTGAAGCCAAGTTGAAGGGCAAGTCAAAGAAGAAGCTGAAGAACCCGAGGCGGTTCTAAAGCTATATGAGCCTGCCCTCTGTTAAGGCTCTCTTCAAAGATATGACAGATGAACAGCAGTCATGGTTGACTGAAGTGGGGCTTGGAGGACTAAAGCACCTACAGATTTCAGAAACCCCCGAGGCTTTCAACAAGTTCCTCTACAACTCATTTGACACCGAGGGGTCCTTGACGGCTCACGGCCGGACTGTGGATGTAACCCCGGAAGTTGTCGGCTGGCTCCTTGGAGTTAAATGCACCGAAACAACTGAGTTTCCGGAGGTCGATCCAAAGGTTGTACAAGAAGTGGCACACAGAATTGGCCTCGTCGAGGACAACACAAAGGTCGGTAAGTATGTTCCGTGGTTCTTGATAAATAGGAATCTGTTCAATGATGAGTGGAAGCAGAGGGCTGTTTGTTTAATCTTGGGGGCCCTAGGGATGCCGATCGGGCGACAAGGAGTCCGGTCTGGGCTGGCCAAACTTGTTGTAGATTTGGAGCACCTCAAAGAGGTGAACTGGGCAGCCTTGTGGCTTGATCATCTGGTGAAACAAAATGTGAAGGCCCAGACTGGGGAAACCTTGCGAGGAAATGGTTGCGTGCTCATTTTTGTGGTAATAATCTAACATTTTGTCATTTGTTTTAACATTTCCGTTTAATATGTTAAGAACTCCTTCTTAAGTTCTAATGTTGTGAGTATATTTTGTAGCTTCTGTACTTGGAAAAGTTCTTCCCCAAATTTCATGAAAATCCCAAGGGCTGCAAAGACAAGAAAGCAAGTCCCAGGTTGAAATTCTGGAAGACATCTGGTGTTTCTAAGAGATGGAAGTGTGTGTGTATGAATGAAAGTGTGAGTAACATCTTACATAAACCTTAAACTTTAGTTTTTATCAGTTAACATCCTTATCTTAAATGTTAACATTTATACTCTGTTGTTCTTTGTAGTTGAAGTTGAAGAAAATGGATGAAGAGCCAATCAGTGAGAAGGCTGTTGCACCAGCAATTCAATTAGTTCTTCCACCAGGGGATTATTTGAAGGATCTTTTGGGACAGCTGGCGCAGAATGCTGACCCGCAAACTTTATTGGCCATGTTCGCGACTGTTAACAAGAGAAAGTCTGAATTGGAGGAGGAGAGGGAAGATGGAAGAAAGAAGATGAAGGATGAGGAGAGAAAGAAGGAAGAAGATGAGAAGAAGCAGGTAGATGAAAGAGTGGAAAAGAAGAAGGGGGATGAAAAGGAGGAAGAGGAAGGAGGGGAAAAGAAGAAGGGAGGTGAAGAGGATAAACAAGAAGAACCTCCCAAGAAGAAGCAGAAAAAGAATCAGGAAAAGCTTAGCTCTTCGATGGAGGTGGTCGGCGAAGTCAGCTCTGACGATGAGGTAAGTGTATTAACTGTTTTAACTTTAGACTTGATGTATCTGTTTCCAATTTTAACATTTTGTTGATTTATTAGGAGGTGGCATCCTTGGCTTCTTGGGAGGACCCAAGGACAAACATTGATGGGTCTGTCCGGGGAAAGGCGCGGTGGATCATAAGGGGGTCTAATCAGGTGTCGCTTAAGAAGCAACAAAGCAATCCTGAGGAAATGACCTGTCTGCCAGAGATGCCTAGCCTGGAAGATTGCTGGATCAACTTCTTTTTGTCTCACAAATATGAGCCTGAGTTCGATAAAAAACCTTGGGATCCCAAAGTTCCACTAAGCTTGCGAGAGTAAGTGTTATTTACATTCAAATTTCCTAAATAAGTTGTACAAGATACAAATTTTGTTTTTACTTATGGTTTGATTTGTTATTATATCTGCAGTGAGTTGGTTATTAACATTGCTGATTATGAGAAGGTGACGAGGTATGCCGCGTGGCGCTTCAGAGATGATAAATGGTTTGACAAAGAAGTAAGTATTTCTTTTTGTTGATTTAACTTAGTTTCTTAAGACATTATCCCATCATCATCATAACACTTTTCTATTCACTTTTTAAACAATTAAGTCATCGATGCATATTTGCAATTGCTTCATCTAAAAGAAAGAAGCCGCGAATTTGGTTGAATCCCTCGCATTTGGTACCTCGGCACACATTATGCCGTAAGTTCATTCCCTTTTCATTGGATAAAAACTCAATTTAAAATTCTTCCACAAAATGACATCATTAATTTTGATTCTTGTTCTGCCCACGAAGGGTAATCGATATTTCCAAGTGTCCGATAAATATGGAGGAACGTGGAGCGAGATGGGCTACGTAAGATTTCCGATTTCTATCAATGCAAGCTGCTTTATACATTAATATTTTGTTGAACTTATTTTATGTTGAATTGTTAATGAAATAGATTGCCCTGCCCATGAATGTACATCGCACCCACTGGTTCATGATGGTCATTTCCTTTATCGACAAGGAAATATACGTCTTGGACTCGTTTTCTGGACTTGGGTATGTTGAGAGGGATGTAGCTAGAAAATTTAATCAAATGCACAAGGTGCTATCCTCCTATCCAGAGTACCATGATGACATCATAAAGTTGGATGTGTGGTACATGAATGACGACGTTCTCCAACAACCAAACGGGTAAAAAACTTATTCATTAAACCCACTCACCATTTTGTTAAAAACACTATCTTATACATGACAACTGCATTCTATTTTAATCTCTCAGGAGTGATTGTGGCCCTTTTGTATGCTTCTTCATGACCCGCTTGAGGGACCTGATTCCTAATCCAAAGAAGAACTTCTCTGTTCAAGTGAAGCATCTCAGAATCTGGATTGCCAATGAAATGGCTAGATCAGACTACAACATCCACAAGGCCAAGATGTTTGAAGAGTTAATGAGCTTCAAGTCTATTGATGAGAATGTTCATGAGTTTGAAAGGATGTACAATTTCCCACTGTTCTATTGGAATCCGGGGCGAAGACGAGGAGGTCCGCGGGAAAGTCGTCGGGGAAGAATGGAAAAAAGTGAATTTGTCTGTTATGTTGTTGGGGATTTTGTAATATGAACAATGTTTATGTCAGTAAATGTTGTGGGTTGTTTGAGAGTGTATGTTATGAACAATGTTTCCCAATGTTGATGAGACAATGTTTGTTTGCTTATGATTTGATGACTTGTGTTGTTTTCTGAAAAATTGCTTGTGCTTTTTTGTGAACACAAACTGTACAGTTAAATTTACTTAAGGTGCATTTTGTGTTGGCCAACTACCGTCACCTACCAAAACTGAATATATAAATGCAATACTATGTTATTACGTACCCATTCTAAATTGTTAAGTTCTCTATCTTAAAATTAGATACCTGCATTTATATCGTCCAACTTACCAACTGCCCGCTTTTAATACAATCTCCAACCACTCTCAACTAACTCTTTATTTCTCTCTTCACTCTCAGATCTCATCAGTTCTCCTTCTCTTTCACCCTTCTCTTCTTTCTCTCTAAGCAATGTCTCAACATAGTGTAAACTCTTCACCCTCACCAAGCAATCTACCTTCATATTCAGGAGGAGATTCATCCCGGAGGTCAGGGTGTAGGCCTGGGCAGTGTTTCTGTGGCCGTTACCCGGTAAGTCGTACCGCACATACGCCCGGAAATGATGGACGCGTGTTTTGGAATTGTGCCAAGCCTAGAGGTCAACAATGCAACTATTTATACTGGGAAGATGAATTTTCCAGTCTGTGTTGTGCTCCAGATCTCCAAAAACTTCAGGAGGAGGTAACAACGTTGAGTAGGAGAGTCGTAGGGGCCGAGAATGCTTCCAAATCCCACTCTTTTCATGTGAAACAGCTGTACGTTGTGATTTTTGTCATTCTCATCGTTTTAATTTCAAAGTAAGATAGTTTCCTTCTCTATTCTGTTGTGTTCAGTTAAGTGTGAGACTCGAAGGGGCCGAGAATGCTTCAAAAGCCCACTAATTTCGTGTGAAACTGTTGTATGTTGTGATTTTTGTCATTTTCAACATTTTAATTTCAATGTATGATAGTTTATCCTGTATTTAATTCTAATTCTGCTGTGATTAGTTAAGGATTCAAGTTTTGTTAACAGTGATATCTTCGATTTTATCTAAATTGAAAGGGTTAATATCATAACTGTTTAACACACTAACTAAATATTAATCAACGATATCACTGTGTTATCTTATTCAACTTAGTTCATTCTATAGTGTTAACAATACTATCTAGGTTAAAAAGGAATCTTCCTGGGACCACTTATTTTGTCCCGTAGCTGGCCTCTGGGACCACTTTTTTCGTCCGGTAGCTGGCGATTTCGTAATAACCGGCTAGTACCGGCTTAGCCGGTTACCATAGGGACGCACCAAAGTTTTTGCCAAAACTAATATGAATAAACACTTTGGATAGCGATCGATTTCGACATTAATTTGCTAGATTGGACAAAGAAGGGACATAAACTAAGGGCTAGTTTGGGAATGCTGTGGCGGTGGTAGAAAACTGCTGTGTGAAAACACTGTAGAAAGCTGCTGTGAATTCTTGATAAAATGTTGTTTGGTAAATATTACGTAGAAGCTGCTGTGAAATATTGATATAGTAATTTTGTGTTTGGTAAAATCAACTGTGAAGTTGCTGTGAGAGGGTAAAATGACAAAAATATATGACACGTGTCATTTCTGGAAAGATAACTATTGATATTTTAAAAAAAATGTAAGGTCAAAATCGTTTGTAGATAAATTAATCAAAATCACTTTCTGGAAAAGCATCTCCCCCATTGCTTCCTGAAAACTGCTGTGGGACAGCAGAAGCTGTCCGGAAAAACAAAAATTTTATTTTTACCAAACACACTAAAACTGTTTCTGCTGTCAGAAAGCAGTTGTGCTAGCAACAGAAGCATTCCCAAACTCACCCTAAATGTAGCCAATCCGACATCAATTTTGATTCTTGTTTGGTGTACATGGTTGATTGGCACCACAAGAATTCCACATGAGCTACAAGTTCATGTGGTAATAATTTGTTGTGAAGCTCCTTTTAGGATGGTGTGCATTTTCAATGGAGTCCTCCGAAGGACTACGATTCATGTCGTGTCCAAGCTCCATGCAATTGTCGCATCGTCTTCTCTTTGTATTTCTTGGGCGCTTCGAGTGGCTTTGTTTAGGGTGACTTTGAATTTTTCACATGCACGTACGAATTGTCTTTATCTCTTCGTTTATCAGTGTCTAGCCTGATTAGCTTGCAAAATCATTCTCTTTAAATTTATAATCCCGCCAATAAACCCAACAAAAATCTCTCACACTTGGGTTGCTACAAGCCTTTATAGCAGGTCTATTTACCAGGCTCATTGTTACCCCCTGGGTAACGATCGGGCACAAACGAGGGTTTTTAACTCCCCCCCCCCCACCCCCCCCCCCCCCACACACACACGATAAATAATAGAGATAAAATGAGAGACCGATTTGTTTATTGCTTGATTAATAAGCTGTGGAATTACATCTGCAACAACCCCCTTATCCGGCTCGGACAAGACCGGGAGGGCGATGCTATAAGTAACGGCGGAAATCAAAAGCATAACATCCCAAAATATTTATTTATTACATAATATTAAACAACACAAAAGTTTCTAGATATTACACAAGCGTTTATGAAACTACTACATTATTCTTAACTAGCCAAAACTAGATTCTACTCAAGGTGAAATCCAACTACGTGAGTCTCGTCCCCAGCTACACCTTAGTCTTCAGCTCCTAAACCTGCGGTGGGAAGGAAACAGGAACCGCAGTTTTCAAAGTCAGCATGGAAATACTGAGTAAGTGACACCCAAGCTCGTAAAACAGAAGATGAAGCATAACTTTGTTTTCATAAAATATACAGAGGAAATAAAACTGTAAATTTGCAAAGTAAATCAGGAACTGTAAAACTGTACATGATGCATCCAGTAAGAACATTTATAAAATTCTCATTCGTTTGATCTTCTTTTCTCAACTTTCAAACACGGAGGATTAGTCCAAATCTCTTTCTTCTTCTCTTTCTTAAATATCTCAAATCTCATAAAACTGTATTATTAACTTTGTTGACACGGGGAAGAATCTACTAACTCTACGCATCCAAGACCTTAAGTGCCGGCACCCCCCTAAGACTTCTTGCGGCCAGAGAGGTGAGTACATGGTGCGACCCGGCAGGTTGCGACCGGGTTAAACTAAAAACGGGTCGAGAGGACGAAGCCAACACGACCAATCTAATCACAGGCCGAGTGAACAAAGTCAACACGGCAAAAATACGCTTCTCCCGTACAACTCTTTCCACTTTAATTAATTATGCATTAATGTTATTCGTGTGACAATATCAAGCAAGATAACTTCTTTAAAATGTAAGGAAATCTGAAATAAACATATAAATAAATAACAAACACTTTACGAGACAATTATTAAAATCAACTTGCGACACGAAAGGAGCTTGGCACGCAAGGCTTGGCATGTTCACTTACCTTACTTTCCGTAGCAAAAGCACGTCCTAGCAGTGGCTCGGGCCTACAAAGATGTCACCTACAAATCGTGTCTATGTCAACAAATATTCAAATAAAATGCTATAATTCCTTAAAGAGTATTTTCTTTATATTAATCCAAACCCCGCTATTTAAATTCTAACGTTTTATTATCTATTCATAGTTTTCTATAAACGAAACAACTCTGCTATTTTTAAACGACCATTATTATTATTATCTAAAAGTGACTAATTAGATAAAAAAAAATATTATTTAAAGATAAAATTGTACTTAGAAACTATTTATAACGATAAATGATTTTCGACTATTATGTTTTTAGGAAAACTCCATACTATATTATTTAGAAATAGTGAAAAATCTAATTTTACAAGCTAACAACTAATTTAATAAGCTAAGTGATTAAACATTATTTATTGCAAGTTTTTAACAAAAACGCTTCTATTATAATTTTTTAACAAACCACCCGTTTACTACAAAAACTACTATTTCTAGAAATTGTTGTTAATCCAAAAATTATTATTATTATTATTATTATTATTATTATTATTATTATTATTATTATTATTATTATTATTATTATTATTTTAACTAAAAGTGTGGTTTAAACTCTAATTTATATTAAAAATCAACAAATACCTAATTTCTATTAAAACAGTTATGTTAAAAGTCACTAGTCACCCCCTAGTTTCAGAAAATACAAAACAGCCCCTATGTCATGTTACAATAATTTCTGAAAATTACACTTTGACCCCTTTTTCAAGAACAAATCCGGTTTAACTCTTCTAATCATGATTTTAACTATCAATTGTTGATTTTGATTATGTGTAACTACTAAACAGAGGGTATAGCACGTACCTAGGCCAAAAATGGCCGGAAACCGTTGAGATATGCGTCGGGTCGAAGTCCCGAATCGGAGTCGCCGGACTTTGAAGTTCACCCGCCGGATTTAATGGCTTCTTGGCCAATTCTGAGCTTGCTGCTGACTTATTCGGGGCTTTAGGAGTCCAATGGAAGCAAGGGAGAGGTTGGGTGTTGCTGCTGCACTTGGCCGGAGTTGGTCGCCGGTTTTAATGGAGGTCCGAGGTGGCGGGTGACCTCTGCTACTCCTGCTGCTGTTACTACTTGGGTTCTGGAACCTCTTTCGATTGGAAAGAGAGTGAAACAGAGGCAGAGAGGTGAAGGAGAGAGAGAGATGGTAGTGGCAGTGGGTTTGCTTCTTTCGGGTTCTTGCCGCCGGTAACGATGGCGGGTGCGGTGGTGGTGAGGCTGCTGCCACCTCTGCCTTGTTGCTGCTGCTCCTGTTGGTTTCTGGTGGCAGATAGGTAGAGAGGGTGAGAGGGAGATGAAAGTGGCGATGGTGGTGGGTTTGCTCGTAGGTTGCTGCCGCCGGCAACAATGGCGGGTATGGTGGTGGAGGTGGTTGCAGCCACCTCTGCTCTGCTGCTGCTGTTGATGTCTTCAAAACAGAGGGAGAAAGAGAGAGAGCTAAGAGATGACAGTGGTGGTGGTTGGCTGCTTTTGGCCGAAGTACAACAATGGTGGTGATGACGATGTTGACGGGAAGAGGGAGGCGGTGGTGGCTGCTGGTGATGGTGAGGGTGGTGGCTTGGTGAGGGCCTTATATAAGCTAAGGGTGCTTGGGGACCAAGCAGTTGAGGGCGGCGAGAAACCTCCAGAAGGATGTTGGGGCGGTGGTTGGTGTGGGAGGCGGTTTTTCTTACTTTGCCGTGAAGAAAATTTTTGGAGGGGATGAGTGAGAGGGAGAAGTGGTAATGTGTGGGTGAAGTACTAGTGTTTTAGTGATTGGGTGTGACAAGCACACCTAGTCTCGCAATGGTCGGGTACGCGTTTAAAACTAAAATTTTAAAATTTACGAAACGTTAACATATCATTTCGCGATTGTTAATCTATTATTATTATTATTTTTTTTTCTAAAGTTTTCTACAAACAAAACTCAAAAATTTATTCTAATATTATTTTGCCAATAAAAATTATTATTATGCTTCTTTAATGACTATTTTACCCCTACGGATTAAACGGGGTATTACATCCCTCCCCCCTTAGACAAAGCTTCGTCCTCGAAGCTAAATCAGGCAACTACTCATGATATTCAGATAATCTAAGAAACAACTATCTAACAGAATTTATATCACATGGCTGGCAAGTAATTTCGCGTAACAAATAATAGCAAATAGCCATCTTAAGATATATGTAATGCAACACGTAACACCAAATAAGGTCGTGGTCACATCTATCTAATTAAGTGGTCTTGGTCTCATTAGGTTACTAAGTCACAAGGCTAATCACGTCTCAATAGTACTAAGAATGTAACACTACTTATCGAAAGGTGGTCGTCCCTAGAACTGAACTCAATATTCGAAAAATATACGAGCCCTTAGTACCTGATCAAGTAGGTTGTCAACCCGAAGTTGGCTGCTCATAGTTATGGAAATCTCCTGTGCCAACTCCATACTCAGCTTCTGCCTCAGTCTTTGTCAACACTGCAATTCTTCCTACATTGGCATTTTGAGCTCCTGCTCCTCCTGCCCCATTATTGTTGTTCATCTTGTATCCAGCATTATTGTTTCCAGTCCTAGGTTGAGCTCCATTCTGTCCTGTATTTCCTGGGTTGTAGTTCTGCTGCCTTCCGTATCCATTGGCTCCATTGTTCAGACGGTTTCCATTCGGCTGGCGGTTTCCCTGGTAGTTGTTCTGTTGTGGTCCTCCAAAGTTGCCTCCTTGGATTATTGGCTGGTTCCCAACTGGTGGTCGTCGACATTCGTAAGATCGGTGTCCCCTCTTTCCACAATTGAGGCATGTGACTACATTTCCTTCACAATCCGCTCCGGGGTGGTTTCGTGGGCACTTTTTGCAGTAATGACGGCGAATTGGCTGAGTTTCAACATCCTGCTCACTGCCTCGGTTTTTCTCATGGTTACTCCCTCCATTGCTAGGCTTGCCCTTTGCAGAGTTGGTGTTGCTTCCTCCTGCTTCTTCTAGCTTACGTTTCTTGCGTTTCTCTTCTTGGGTAACACGAACCCGATAGATGTCAGCAGCTCTGTCGTAGGCTTCATGGAGAGTAGAATAGGTTCTGCATAACAGAGACTCCTGTAGTCTTTCGTGCAGTCCAGCGATGAATTTAGAGATCTTGGAATCCTCGTCAGGTACCATGTTGCCTACAAACCTCGTCAACTCTATAAATTTCCGGAAGTACTCAGTCACTGAATCGTTTCCTTGCTGTAGGTTCTGGAATTCCAGTTCCTTGCTTCTTTTCACATGGTGAGGGTAGAAACGAGCTCTCAGCGCAGATTGAAGGGATTCCCAGTTGAATTTCGGATCGACTAGCAGAGTTTCTCGTGCATTCCTCCACCAGAGATGCGCTTCGCTTTTTAAGTAAAAGACAGCACAGTTGACTTTCCGGTCATCAGGACATTCTACGGTCTCAAGGATTTTGTCCATTTCTATAATCCAATCCTCTAATTCCACAGGATCCTCTTTCCCCGTAAAATCCATTGGCTTCATATCTGCCACTTGCTTGGCCCAATTAGTTCCTGTCTGTCCTCCAGTATTCATCATCTGTGTCATTTGCACGAAGAATTGCTCCATGGTGATGTTCTCAGCCATCTGTTCTTGTCAGACTTTCCCTAAGTAATATCGTAACGGTCTATCAGTCTCATCATACGGTATTCCGGGTTATGGTCTGGAAATCTCAACAACTTTCTCATAATTTCATAATTAGCAATGCCTCTAACACATTTATCACTTAACATAGCACACATCACATAGCAACTTCACAGTAACACATATAACTCATGTCAACAACTATAACTCTTCTTTGCACAGCAAGCATAAATCAAATTCTATCTCCATCCTTATTCTCATCATGAATGTAACAATTATCTATAATCATTTAAATGAATCTCAAATCAAACCATATCACATAAAACTCAACAATCTCAAAGCAGGATGAGGGTGGCTGGAATAATCAAAACTTATTCTTAGGCTACCCATAACCCCAACGGCTTTTCCAATTTTAATTATCTTGCCCTATGTTCATTTTAAGTTACCCTACAGGTTTTATACTGGAACGAACGCTCTGATACCACCTGCAACAACCCCCTTATCCGGCTCGAACAAGACCGGGAGGGCGATGCTATAAGTAACGGCGGAAATCAAAAGCATAACATCCCAAAATATTTATTTATTACATAATATTAAACAACACAGAAGTTTCTAGATATTACACAAGCGTTTCTGAAACTACTACATTATTCTTAACTAGCCAAAACTAGATTCTACTCAAGGTGAAATCCAACTACGTGAGTCTCGTCCCCAGCTACACCTTAGTCTTCAGCTCCTAAACCTGCGGTGGGAAGGAAACAGGAACCGCAGTTTTCAAAGTCAGCATGGAAATACTGAGTAAGTGACACCCAATCTCGTAAAACAGAAGATGAAGCATAACTTTGTTTTCATAAAATATACAGAGGAAATAAAACTGTAAATTTGCAAAGTAAATCAGGAACTGTAAAACTGTACATGATGCATCCAATAAGAACATTTATAAAATTCTCATTCGTTTGATCTTCTTTTCTCAACTTTCAAACACGGAGGATTAGTCCAAATCTCTTTCTTCTTCTCTTTCTTAAATATCTCAAATCTCATAAAACTGTATTATTAACTTTGTTGACACGGGGAAGAATCTACTAACTCTACGCATCCAAGACCTTAAGTGCCGGCACCCCCCTAAGACTTCTTGCGGCCAGAGAGGTGAGTACATGGTGCGACCCGGCAGGTTGCGACCGGGTTAAACTAAAAACGGGTCGAGAGGACGAAGCCAACACGACCAATCTAATCACAGGCCGAGTGAACAAAGTCAACACGGCAATAATACGCTTCTCCCGTACAACTCTTTCCACTTTAATTAATTATGCATTAATGTTATTCGTGTGACAATATCAAGCAAGATAACTTCTTTAAAATGTAAGGAAATCTGAAATAAACATATAAATAAATAACAAACACTTTACGAGACAATTATTAAAATCAACTTGCGACACGAAAGGAGCTTGGCACGCAAGGCTTGGCATGTTCACTTACCTTACTTTCCGTAGCAAAAGCACGTCCTAGCAGTGGCTCGGGCCTACAAAGATGTCACCTACAAATCGTGTCTATGTCAACAAATATTCAAATAAAATGCTATAATTCCTTAAAGAGTATTTTCTTTATATTAATCCAAACCCCGCTATTTAAATTCTAACGTTTTATTATCTATTCATAGTTTTCTATAAACGAAACAACTCTGCTATTTCTAAACGACCATTATTATTATTATCTAAAAGTGACTAATTAGATAAAAAAAATATTAGTTAAAGATAAAATTGTACTTAGAAACTATTTATAACGATAAATGATTTTCGACTATTATGTTTTTAGGAAAACTCCATACTATATTATTTAGAAATAGTGAAAAATCTAATTTTACAAGCTAACAACTAATTTAATAAGCTAAGTGATTAAACATTATTTATTGCAAGTTTTTAACAAAAACGCTTCTATTATAATTTTTTAACAAACCACCCGTTTACTACAAAAACTACTATTTCTAGAAATTGTTGTTAATCCAAAAATTATTATTATTATTATTATTATTATTATTATTATTATTATTATTATTATTATTATTATTATTATTATTATTATTATTATTATTATTATTATTATTATTATTATTATTATTATTATTATTATTATTATTATTATTATTTTAACTAAAAGTGTGGCTTAAACTCTAATTTATATTAAAAATCAACAAATACCTAATTTATATTAAAACAGTTATGTTAAAAGTCACTAGTCACCCCCTAGTTTCAGAAAATACAAAACAGCCCCTATGTCATGTTACAATAATTTCTGAAAATTACACTTTGACCCCTTTTTCAAGAACAAATCCGTTTTAACTCTTCTAATCATGATTTTAGCTATCAATTGTTGATTTTGATTATGTGTAACTACTAAACAGAGGGTATAGCACGTACCTAGGCCAAAAATGGCCGGAAACCGTTGAGATATGCGTCGGGTCGAAGTCCCGAATCGGAGTCGCCGGACTTTGAAGTTCACCCGCCGGATTTAATGGCTTCTTGGCCAATTCTGAGCTTGCTGCTGACTTATTCGGGGCTTTAGGAGTCCACTGGAAGCAAGGGAGAGGTTGGGTGTTGCTGCTGCACTTGGCCGGAGTTGGTCGCCGGTTTTAATGGAGGTCCGAGGTGGCGGGTGACCTCTGCTACTCCTGCTGCTGTTACTACTTGGGTTCTGGAACCTCTTTCGATTGGAAAGAGAGTGAAACAGAGGCAGAGAGGTGAAGGAGAGAGAGAGATGGTAGTGGCAGTGGGTTTGCTTCTTTCGGGTTCTTGCCGCCGGTAACGATGGCGGGTGCGGTGGTGGTGAGGCTGCTGCCACCTCTGCCTTGTTGCTGCTGCTCCTGTTGGTTTCTGGTGGCAGATAGGTAGAGAGGGTGAGAGGGAGATGAAAGTGGCGATGGTGGTGGGTTTGCTCGTAGGTTGCTGCCGCCGGCAACAATGGCGGGTATGGTGGTGGAGGTGGTTGCAGCCACCTCTGCTCTGCTGCTGCTGTTGATGTCTTCAAAACAGAGGGAGAAAGAGAGAGAGCTAAGAGATGACAGTGGTGGTGGTTGGCTACTTTTGGCCGAAGTACAACAATGGTGGTGATGACGATGTTGACGGGAAGAGGGAGGCGGTGGTGGCTGCTGGTGATGGTGAGGGTGGTGGCTTGGTGAGGGCCTTATATAAGCTAAGGGTGCTTGGGGACCAAGCAGTTGAGGGCGGCGAGAAACCTCCCGAAGGATGTTGGGGCGGTGGTTGGTGTGGGAGGCGGTTTTTCTTACTTTGCCGTGAAGAAAAATTTTGGAGGGGATGAGTGAGAGGGAGAAGTGGTAATGTGTGGGTGAAGTACTAGTGTTTTAGTGATTGGGTGTGACAAGCACACCTAGTCTCGCAGTGGTCGGGTACGCGTTTAAAACTAAAATTTTAAAATTTACGAAACGTTAACATATCATTTCGCGATTGTTAATCTATTATTATTATTTTTTTTTCTAAAGTTTTCTACAAACAAAACTCAAAAATTTATTCTAATATTATTTTGCCAATAAAAATTATTATTATACTTCTTTAATGACTATTTTACCCCTACGGATTAAACGGGGTATTACAACATCTCTTAAACAGATAAAATACTAGAGCCTAAACCTAACCCTAGACCTATGGGCCAAGCCCGAATAACCCAAATAACATAATTAAACGATTAATAACTGATGAACTGATAAATAAATAATATCGATACGGGCTTTCCGTATCACTCATTATGGAAGAATTTTGTTTTCCGTCACTTGTTGGCAATTAAGGCATTTAGTATCCTTTGAACCACGGACGACGACTTAAAGCTCAAACAAGAAAAGTGAAGAGAGATTGTTTCGTATACGTCGAACAAGTGATTGTAGCACGAAATAGAAATATTACAGTATACTAATATAATTCAATGGTAGACATCTCAGGATAAGCACTGACGACGTTTATCACAGAAAGTGGAATGAGCTATATGGTTCAATTGGGCTCCTAGAAACTGTATTTTTACGGAGAATCCCGGAGACAGTTGCTGAGAATCTCCATTAATGATAAGCAAGAACCGAAGATATTCACGAATGGGACAGCGAAAGAACCTACACACTCCGATGTCAAAATCTTGAAATGAGCGCATAGTCCCCATAAGAGATTATCAGAGAGCGCAAGCCGATTATGCTCTAATACCATATAGAAACATGCACTATGCACAGAATCAGAGAGAGTGATGAGGAAGATTAATTATATTCATCACATAACCAAATACAAGAATGTTGTATTCATACAGTGTATATGTAACTAACCACTAACAAACTAACTCTACTGACTAACTTTCAAAAGCTATTTACATAGAAACCACATGTGTTGTACTAACCACTACAATTGCATCCCTGTCGGCGATTCCAGTAGTCTGAGTGAGCGTTATGGAAGAGGGAGTTCAGAGAGTGATTTGCCAAACTTTACAGGCATGACACAACCCCATGACTTCTTCAACTGCCTCAGCGAAGAAGCTGATATAATTGGAGAGAAAATCGATGATATTCCTTATGGCAAAATCTTTCATGAGGGCATCACATCACACTACAGGAAATTATCTCGTAAACGGCGGTAAAAAAACGCCTTTGAAAGCCCCAAAACTGCCTTAAAAGTCTCTTACGGCGGTTATTACGGCGGTTTGACTTTCGCCCTTAAGCTAAGTGTCGTTTATAAGTTACGGAGCTTTTTTCCGCCGTATAAATATTTATCCGGCGCTTGGTCTTTCCGCCGAAAATTTAAGGGCTCTTTTTGTTAACCGCCTTTAAAGATATTAAGGGCGGTTATAATAACCGCAATTTAACATTTAAAGGGCGCTTTTCTTGACCGCCATAAGATTTAGGGCAGTTACATAAAACCACCTTTCAAAATATTAAACGGCGAACTAAAACCGCCGTTTTTTAATTCATTTTCTTACCCAGCCCACCCTCATATCTGCTGACATCCCTATTCTTTAACTAAGCAGCAAATGCATAAATCCAATACAATCATCCAAATTCTCTAAACAACCCAAAAATATATACCAAATTCAAGAATAGCATCCACAATATCCGTCAGTCGCAAAACATACAACTCCAAACAAGGAGTATTGAAATACTGTGCCTTGAACTTATGGTTGCAATACATGGACCAAAAACTGTTCCTAACAGCATACATAATATCTTTTTAAGTCTCAAAACCTCATCCAGAATGCTGCTCAAAACATCATCCAACATACAGTGCCTTCCCAAGAACATCTTCTTATCCGTCATCCTCGTAGCCTCAACCTTGACTGGGCATCTTAGACGTCACACTAATTATGTTCCGGCTCGAACGGACCAAGCTGAAAAATAGTGTAATGCATAAGTTTTAGAAATATTTGTAATTGTAACTATATAAAAAATGTCGTAGTTTTTACGTCATTGATGGGCCACACGACACTCTTCCCCTTCGCAGCCAAAATACAAGTCGCATCTGACCTATACCGCCGCAACGGAAATTTATCTTTCTTGCTTACGTCGATTCTGACTTTGACATTCCCTTCACCTATGAGTTGCCCGTCAACCATTTTGTTTGGGTTGGTTGAGATAATAGTGCCACGTGCCAAGATTATCGGAGGTTTGGTCCATGTGTAGATGTTAACCACCTCTCCGACATGTCGCTTCATAAAATAAAAGTTCAGATTAGGCAGATAAAAAATTGAATAAAATCACTGTTTGATTTGCTAGTAACAAAGTAATACCCAAGAGCATATCCATAGTTTATGGGACTAAAGAGTATTTGTCCGTTATGTTAGATTAGGCAGTTCACTATTTTCACGAGAGCATATCAAGACATTTAGCATTTATGGAACACATAACATGACAGTAAAAAACAAATTTGGGGTTCTTACAAGACAACATGGATTGGCACAGTGGGGGATTAAGCACCTATGATAGAATGGCACAGTGGGGGATTACTACTCAGAGCACATGCAGTTTATGTGGGAACACAAATGAGACTCACTTTCACTTGTTTCACAATCGCAACTATACTACACAGATTTGGCAGTACTTTGGTATACATAGCCAAACTGGCACTTGGCATGATTGGCTGACCCAACTTTGTAGAGATTGGAAGATCAACACTACCAGGAACTTCACTTTTAGGCTCTGCCTTGCTGCAGGTGTCTACTACATCTGGCTAGAAAGGAATGATAAACTTTCAAGAGGAAGAATAGTACTAATGCAAGCATTATTAGAAAAATCATTCATGCTATTAGAACTAGACTAATTTATAAGAATGTTTTGAATGATTGTAGTATACTAAACATGCTGGAAGTTTGTGATCAGGGAAGCATTACCAAGTACTAGAAAACAGACATCAATTCCCTTTGTCTAAACTCTCACTGAAATGCTATTACTGTTTGCTTATACTTATACTATTTGAATCAATGGCTTAATGACCCATTTAACAGTTGAGAGGTTAGGATTACGGAAATATTTTAAGCATGATGCTCAAATTTAGAGTATACCTTTGTTCTAATGGTTAAACCATCAGCCAGATGCCACTCTAGACGAATATTTGATTATGTTGGGGGGAAATTCTCTCACCAAGCAGAAAAATGCACAAGCCTTCAATACTAGAACACATAGATTAACCCTCATCTAAAGAAGACATGGAAAACAAACCTGTATCACACAATTCCATCTGAGTCTACATGTACCAGTCCGATAAAATTGGGCTTATTTCATATGGTTCTTTGTTGGTCGTTAGGAACTGGTACAATTATGATGTAATCTGATTGGAAAGATAAGTTGGATAAGTTAACAGTGACCACTTTCACATTGAAGACTTACATGTCAACCTTTTTTTCCAGACTTCGGTATCTGTCCTAGGCATGTTTTGGTTGAAGCAGATATATTACTTTTATTTGGTTTGTTTCATTGTCCCCTTGGCATAGTAATTGTTTAACCAGTCAAATTTATTTATATATTTATTTATTTGTGAAAAACATTGAAGGTGAACTGGGGCAAACCCTGAAAAGAGCACATTTAATGATCACTCGTTTATAGACCGTGAAGAGTTTGTTTAGCTAACTTAGTTGCTGAGTTTGAAAACAATTCGATACAATCAATGTTCCAAACAACGTGAACATCTATGATGGCAAGTTCTTTATGTTTCTGTTTGAGGAATAAAGTCATGCTGAACACCCAGCTGCTCACTAGTGGCTCTGCTCACTTGCAGCAAAATCTGAAGAAGCATACTCCTTACTGTACCAAATTCTATGGTTATAATTTCCATGTTTTTACGCTCCATCAAGTGGAATTATCTTCATTCCAGGTAAGATAATATCAGTCCACCGTATGGAAAAAGTGGTAAACCGATAACAACACAATTGCATCACTAATGAATTATTTTCGAAATCTATGAATCTGGAATGCGTGATCTTAGACCTCTGCGGTTTCCGACTTTTGAATGTTTCTTTACCTATACTCAAGAGATTAGATGTAAGGTTGAATTTAGCGGTTAATCCAGAAACTGAAATAGAGATTAAACTTGATACGCCACTACTGAGTTCATTCAAGTTGGAGGGTGGGGCTTCTGTATCGCTTAACACCGTTTCGGAGCTTTCTTTTATGGAGAAAGTGTACATTAATATCCACCAAGACGAGCTTTGTTATTGCCGCAATGATGTGAAAGAAGCTTCGGGGATGAATCTCATTAAGATGCTTGAGCAGCTTGGGAATGCAAGCACTGTTACTTTGGCCGCCGAAACAGCTGAGATTCTAGCGATGAAGCCTGTTTCGGATGAAACATCTGAAGTTTCTGGAGCCGTGTGTATCCGTACGATTGCCTACAGAAGTATTGTCATACTTGACGATTGGTTCACCCTTCCGATCGGCTTATTTTCGTAACATTTTGTTCATCGCTTCACTGAATGTGTGTTTCCTGATGTTCATTTTACTTCCATTGAATGAGATGATCATAATCGAATGCAAAAACATTTGCTGTTCTGCTGATTATAAGATTTATCCACTCCAATTATCCTTCTCTGGTCGGTTTTGAGAGTTTTGGTGTGCCGTAGTTCGCAGTTGTGATATTTATGAAGTGAAACAATAGCGTTTGCTCTGTAATTATTTAGTTATGTCTAGGTTTTGTGCAGGCTTTACCTTATATTCACACAATTCTACTCAGTTTTGCAATGAACTTGTGAAATATGGCCAGAAACATACATAATCATGGACTATTATGGCTTGGGATTCATATTTTTTTTTGGTTAAATCTGTATTTATTGTTTATGGTTTATGATTTTCTTTCTGCCTATTTCTTTTCGTCCCCTTGATATATGGTTTTCAATATTCAGGGGCTTCGTTGATAGCATAGGATTAGGTGTAAAAGAATTTTATAACTAGCTCAAGGACACATATCTTTAGTTATGTCAGATTTGAGTTTGCCTCACACCTCATACACACAAAGTTGCCAAGTTTAGCTCAACTTTTAGGTCACTTAGAGTTTCTTTCAGGAGGGGAAATTTATATGAGAAGTGCAGCCATATACTTGAAGTTTAAGAAGGAACAATCCTCACAAGAACTGGTCAAGTTAGGTACAAGTTACAAGTTCTGCAAGTAAGGGAAAAAAATTGTGTAGAAGAGACTGAACTCACACACACAAAACCCTGACCTTCAACTCAATTTTATGGTGAATTAGATATTCAAACACAACTGCCAAACAATTCAGTGTTGAATGGTGTTTCTTAATCTTTCCAAAGAGCTATTAATCCCTTAATATGGTTTCACACAGAGGGAGCAACAAAGCACCAAACAGTGCACCTAAGTCACCGGGAAAATGAAGAACAAGCAGCTTATTATGGGATTAAATCAGGTTATGGGCTTGATTTGAGCACGTAGAGGTGTTCCACGACTGACAAAGACCACAAAGCATCGATTTTCATCAAAAACAACAATAGGAGATGGAGATTATAGGTTCTTAAGAACCAATTGTGCTGTTATCGTTTTTTCTAGTGTACTATCAGAGGAACAAAACTATCAAGTATTTCGGTATGAATTATGAATGTGTTTAAACTGGTAAAATCAAACATGAATTGTTTGATATGATTTCTTGATTTGATATGATTTCAATGAGGACAGTGGAGATATTTGTGTCCTACCACCCCTCTCCCAACTGAGAGCATATACCATGAACTCAGTACTATACATTGCTCAACTTGAAACACTCAATTATGCATAGATCTAAGATATATAAAACTGATGGCATAACCTTCTTCTCCAAAAAAAAAAGTGATAGCATACACTGAAACTTGAAGCACATAATCAAACATGACACAACATATTGGTAAGGAGAAATACCTGACTCTCACAATCAGCTCGCCACAGAAAAACCCTATCTTCCCAAACCGATTGAGCTCGCCAAACACAAAAGGGGATGAGAAAACCCTAACCCCCAAATCATAGACCGTCGATTAGATACGTGGGAATCATAATATACGAGAAGAATAAGAGAATAAGGAGGAGGAGAAGAAGATCATCAGAAGAAGAAGAAGAAGAAGAAGAAGAAGAAATACCTGGAACTCCAACTGCAATTGACTGTCGATTAGATAGGGGAACGTCGATTGAGGTATATCTTCCCCTTTTCTTCGCGGTTCAGCCCGCTCTCGTTTCAGCTTTCCCGCTCCCCTTTTCACCTTTCCCTCTAACTTATCTTCCCCTTTTCTAATTGCTAACCTTCCCCTCTAATTTAGCCTTCTTAAGACGTGGCATCTAATTGCTAGTATAAAATAAATAAAAATACATAATTAATAAAGGGAACGTGCCCTATATTAAACGGCGAAAGCAAGGAAAGCGCCTTAAATTTAACGGCGAGCAAAAAACTAGCGCCGTTAGTATCTTCTAACAACAAAGCGCCCTAAACTGAATATATAAACGGCGCCCTCAATAGGGCAAGCGCCGTTTTAGGTGGTTTTTCTAGTAGTGTCATATAAAAGTGAGGTCGATTGGTCAAGCCCTCCTGTGTATGATGACTAGGGCGATGAAGATGAAGGATTAACTGTGGATGACTGCGATGATCATTCCGATTTTCCTGTTCAATTGGATGTTATTTCATATTCTATTTCGTTAGTTCATCCATCAAATATTATTAATCAAGATGAAGTTAAAATGGTAAAGATTTAATAATGGAGTCTATGATTTTTCCAATCAAGTTTCCATCATTTTATTGTGATCCGTTTTTGGGGAAGCCTGTCAACTTCAGAAAGATTGTTTCGGTTCAGACGACGAATATGGTGAAGAAGTAAGGGATCAAAAAGCGCGGTAAAATTATACCATAATTTGACTAGAAATTAACTATGTTCTAAGAAGAACCGGGTCAAATTGTACCCTAAATTAAATGACGTTCACGAACACCACACTATTTCGGCCAAATTTGTTGTTTAAGCCTCAAAATCGTCAAATTTGTTATTTTTTGTTATACTCTTTTTGTTAATTAGGATGTCCATTCAAATCCGATTTTGGATAATCTTTTTCCAGCGTGTGCTTTTTATTAAGAAATTTAATGTAGGGTTAATTTTCACTATTTGGTATTTTTGGTAAAATTTTGTTCTTTGGCTATTTAAGTATGGCTTGTGGGTTAGATTAGATAATTGATTTATTATTGAGTTTTCCCAGTAAAAAAACATGGTGTTTTTTCTTTGAACTCTATAGAGGTTCTTTCATAATTTTTCCGATAGTTTCTTCTTGCTCCAACCAAAAATGTCTCGATTCATTTATTCATCAATTTTTGATGAATATTCCTTCATTTTCATCCCCTCGAGTTGGAAATTGAATGAAAGTAAAGTCCAAATTGCTGCGAAGGGAGAGAAATATTGCTCTCAGTAAAAGTTTACTCAAAAGATCATCAAGAAGGAGAGGGGATGGAATATCAGGTAACAACCGTAACATGGTTACACATCAACATCTTCACACACATAATGGTAATCCATCTTAATTTGATTTTTCTAACATGAAATAAGGGGTTGACAAGAAACATGCAAAGCACTGAGATTATCACAATATGGTTGCTGTAGTTTGAGCAACGAAATTCTAGTGTCACCGACGTGAGCCTAGTGCAGCTGTCAATTCCATTGAGCCATACTCGTCTTCATAACTAGAAGGGCGACATTTGGTTGCTTTTTGAAACACATAGAGATGCAATTGCCTCCTCAAAATCCAAAAGCACATTTGGTGCTTCTCCTAATCATCCACAACCAGCCCAATCGGCATCCCCAAATCCATATAGAGAGATATTGGATAAGTGCAGACATAATGCAAACAAGACTCTCATATGATCATGAGGTAAGGAAGAAGCCTCTTCACAACGTTCAAATGTATAATTATAATAGCATAAATGTCAATATAGCAATGTATAAGGACTTTATGTAAATACATTTCTAGTATTGTTCTTTATATTCAGAGATAATACTACCAGTCCGATCGAGGTCTTTAACAATTTTACACATTATTTATAAGATAATTGAAACATTGGCATGCTCGAACAAGCAAGCTGACGAGAATTATCAAGTGGATTATCACTGTGATCAAACTTGGCTCAGAGGACCTGTAAAGTCAATATCAAGTTTGGCCCATTTAAAATTCTAGTCGATTACGTCAAAGAGAGTGAACAAAAAGTTGAATAAAGAAATGTCCACATTAAAAAACTTATGAAAATTTACCAACATCAATACTACTGTTATTTTTTCAGAAAAAAAAGCTACTACTGTTATTGGTCCTAGATGGGCCTAGGTTCATTTCTTGAATGAATCGGACCCCAGAATCGAGTTTAACCAAATTCCACTTGTATATACAATAGTTGAACAAAATTAGGGTGGACGATCCAACCGGTTGGGGCGGCTATCTGTGGGAGAGAGAGGGAGAGAGATTTGCAAACCAGGGGCCAGGGCCGTCTCTAGCGTTTTGGGGGCCCGAGGTGAGTATTCAATTTGAGGCCCTCCAGAAATTTATTCAGATATTTTATATTGCATACTTTATTTTTTACAAGAAAAATGTATTTTTCTTGCATTTATAAATGTAAATGTATTAATTTAATCATCAAATTCAAAACATATTCAAACTATTTACGATAAATATAACATAAATCATATGTGCAACTAGTAAAATACCCCTTAGTTTTAAAGAATTTGGGGCCCCAAATTTTTAGGGGCCCTAAGCGGTTGCCTCAATGGCCTAATGGTAGAGACGACCATGCCAGGGGCGGAGCCATGATTTTCCCACAGTGGGGCTAAACTCTAGTGTGAAAAAAATCTAATGGATAAACATAAGTAATTGGCCTTATTGTATAATTTTTGTGGGGCTAAAACAAACTTATCTCACAAACTACAAAGTGAAATTACAATTTTCTGAAGTTGAACGGGGCTACAGCCCACACAAATTTTAGTGGGTGCTAAAACAAACTTATCTCACAAACTACAAGTTGAAATTACAATTTTCTGAAGTTGAACTGGTCTACAACCCCCAAAATCTACCTTTTTTTTTGAAACGCCCCCACAATTTACTTACCTTAGGGTTTTGTCTGTGAGAGAGAGAGAGGGAGAGAGATCACCGGAATGCAGCGGCGTAGTAGTAGAAGCCGTTGACTACTCAGTCTGATATTTTCTTCTTCTTATAGGAGGAGGAGTAGAAGCCGTTGACTACTCAATCTGATCTGATGATGAAGAAGCTTGAGTGACAGACAACATCAATCAATCACCGCTTTCAAAGGCAAGTTTGTTGTTGTGTCTCCTACAATACTCTTATCAAATCAAATCAAATCAAATCAAATCCAGATTTATCATGTAGCATTGGGTGGATCCCAAATCCAACTTTCTAATTAGGCAAAATTGACTATAGAAGAAATGTGAACGAACCAAAAGAATAATAATCATTATTCTTACTATTCTTTGTTCGGCTTAAGTAAGCTTAATTATACCTGACCATCTAGCTGAATTTCTTCTGTTGACAGAGTTGTGTGAATGATCTCTAGCTACTCTTCCGCCCGTATTCGGATTTCTCTATTTATTGTTCCATTTCAGATTCACATCATTAGTTTCATGGGTAACCACTGAATCGAATCCTCAGTTTTGAACTGTGAGCCGATCTGGCGAAACATCACAATAGCACTCATACACCTAAATCAAGTAACTACTTACTGATGCATGCACTCCGTGTGTTATGGCTTCTAATTCTGTATACGTGACGTATTATTTTGCTACGTGCTATTATTATTACTAGTAAAGAGCACGTGTTTTGCACGTGTGAAGCATATGATATTTTATTCACTTCAAGAATAAAAATGAATGAAGAAAAAGAGCAACAATAATGTAACAATGGAAAACTCGAATTACTCAGGTATACATTTGACCAAATAAAATTTTGCATAAATTGATTAAATAACTCCAGTCACCCCTCCCCCCAGCTAGCTATACCATAATATACCTAAGAAAAGGGCAATGTTTTTTATATTTCAAATTGATTTATGATAATTGAAAAAATCCTAAACTTAATTAAACCCACTGTACTCTTAAGATCATAACACTAAGGACCAAGTCACTACACATTTTCTTAATCAACCTTCTGGTTAGAGCACTCGTTGGTTGTTGGTACATATAGCATACCAAGTTGCTACCTTAGATCTTCTCGTTTACTGGGCAATATAATTGACTAGCAGGTGCTAGGGAAACACCTGCAATTAAGCGATAGAAATGTGGCAATATGTTGACTAGGAACATGTCTATGTGGTATAACGCAAGAAGGTTGAGCAATGTAGACACGTTGTCTATAGTTTTAAACCTGATAAGCCCACATATCGCAAGATAAGAAATCACTGTTGTTTCGCATTCTAGCAATATATCTCAAGAGTTGAAGGAGCAATCTGATCGGTCGAACAAGAGTCGGGCTTCCTGATCTACGGTGGACCTTTATGCTTTGAGCAAAGTCTCGAATTGAAACATGACAAGTGATGGCACGAATCTTTTTGTTTTTTCAAAATGGCGAGTTACAAATATTTTTTCTCAAAACGGCAATGATATCTATCTGAAATTAGTATGAGTTATTTTGTCCTCGTTTAGGGAAATGTTGCGTTAAAAGATCAAACCAACGATCAGAGGCTGGGCGTTCCCAATACATTTCCAACAGGAGATATGCAGTGGACATTAATCAAATTGTGTAGAGGGTCATTTGTAAGAGAACTTTGGAACAATTAAGATTGTTCTCTCTTGATATAGTATATCTTAAAAGAGTATGAATATGTAATTTACTTTAAAAGAAAAATAATGACATTTGTATTAGACAACTCAGAAATGAGTTTTTCAAGTTAATAATGAGAGTCCGAAGATCAATAGTTTGATCCAAAAGAAATTCAAGAATGGAGTATTAACTTGTACGACTTATGTTACTGCCAACATAGTTAGTCAGTGAAAATCAGATTGTTTGACCAAGCAGGTGAATGTGTTATGTATATTTTTAAGGAAATTAGTCATGCAAATTAGGTCTCCCGACGAGGCATTTTTTTGGATTCAAGGTTTGGGTAGTAGCTTGGGTTTTTGTCTTGGGAAAAGCTTGAGACCCGTTTTCTTGGTCTTGGCTTTTGTCCGCTTCCCAGGTTCCATCTTTCAGCTAGGTGATGTATTCTAGTACGTTTATTATAACCGATGTACCACCAAGATAACCTTAATTAGTAGTACATAAATAATCTTTGTGCGCGGCCTGTTCTAATATAGTAGACATTGCATGGACCACTGTTTTCCAACAGTACGTTCGAGTAAAAGGCATAGAAGGTCATGAGTTCATGAAGCGCCACCAATTTCACTTTGCGATGTAATGACAAAATAGCTCATAATACATGGAAGTATTAACTTTTATCTACAGAAATTAAAAACTTAAAGCCAAGAGATCAAAGAGAAGAAGATATCAAGATTCATTAAATAAAGAGAAGAAAATAGCCAAACATACTTGGTATAGGTGTAGGTTGATCATCGCCCCCATAAACTGTGAATAACATGGTTGCTTGCTTACGAAACAATTATGGTAATAAAAATCTGAATGTGGTTAGATGTCGGAGGTAATTAGAAGTACGAAGAAAGAGTGAGCAATAAAGAGGGTATCAATATGATGTGTCAGTATAAGTCCGTGATAGGATCATTCACAGTTTGTGAGATTTGGCATGAATACTCTGAGATTCATGGAGGTCCTCAACCTTCAAGAGACTTCTAAGGAGTGTAACACAGAAAAGAAGCAAGCCATAGTGATTTGATAATGATGAGCTACATGTTTCGTCAATAGTTAGAGAAAAATAGTTTGGGGTTCGAATGTATTCTTATGAGGATTATTAAGGAGGCAGATCAGTAGTCTATTCTTTGTTTGTTAGGTTCTTGTGTTGACTCATTATAACATGGAGAGCATCAAATCATCTGACGAATCCTCTGCTATTGGTATGTGGCGTCCTTTACTTAAATGAAAATATGTGAAGATTTTAATCAACATGAGCATTTTCAAACCTTGGTCTAGTGAAAACAGAAACAAATGAAGTCTTTTCTAAAGGATGAAAATAACATATGAGATGTTTCTGCGGAGCAAAGAAATAGGGGATTAAACCAATCAATATTATCATAACCAAAACGTATTGATCTCTACTACTATACTAAATAGAGAGCTTACATAACTAAAATTATATAACAATCAATCTTACAATACTAACACAAATTGATCTGGGTTGTAGTCTGAAAATCTTTTGATCAATCTTAGACAGGAACAAAATGATCTGGATGGTGAGATGTTGCGTAAACATCTCGGCCATACCAGTTATGTTTTTACCTTCCCTCACTTAGCATTTGTTTAAATTCTATTGAGTACATAATAAGGATGCAAATATTTTTATTTAAAAAAATGATGCAAATATAAGCAGCAGATCTTACTCAAACCATGTACCTTACTGGAAAGGAAAAGATGGATCCGTCTCCTTTGAGAACTGAATCCTCTCATGAGCCCGCTCTATCAGCTTGCTCTGCAGATCTCATCACTATCATCGGGAAACAACAACAGAGTCACTTTCATTGTAATATGCCTATAATTCCTAATCAGTTCAATGCAAAGAGAAGTAATTCGGTCAGACAATTACCTTTTAAAATAAATAGTGGTAAACATAACCCAAAATAAAACATCAACAGAGTCCCGATGCTAGTACCAGAGAGTCAATAGAAGTTCAGAAATCCTTGTAGAAACTATCAGCCATGACACATGGTAGCTTCTCCTTTCAGAAATTTCACGATTTTGACTGTATTCCGCTTGTAGCATCTCCAATTTGGTATTCCACAGACATAGAGATGGAATATCGAATCTGCTTGGTGATCTTTCATTCTTTCTCATGGGCACAGTTTATAAGTTTAATAGTGCACATCCTTTTAAAGAGTGAAGATTATAAGTTTATAGTGCTCAAGTTTGGCGTGTTATTTTGACACATCACTTAAATGGGAATGTTAATCATACCCTATTGATTAGGTGCACACGTTTTTTTTTCACTCACAATACATCGAATTGATGAGTAAGTACTGTTAGTATGTGGTCCGACACGTATGGTGTATCGTAGCATTCAAGTATATAATTAGTTGGTTTGGATATGAACAGTTGACACCTTGTATTGTATCGCAAAATACTGAAATCTATGGTAATTATTCATGTCGATAGAATTGATGGAACCAGCTCCTAAAGCACCCAAGCTTTCAGAAGAAACAGATACTGGGCTTCTTGTGGATAGGATCAGCAACTTACCACCTGAACTTATTGGAAACATTCTCTCACTTCTTCCTACAAAAGAGGCTGTTGCAACTAGTGTTCTATCGTCCAAGTGGAATCGGTTATGGACTTTAATCACCTGCCTTGATCTTGTTGATGAACATCCCGAATCGCGTACAGAAATCGTCAAAGCAAAGTTCGTAAGTTTTGTTTATCGGGTGCTATTGAACCGCAAACCAACACCTTTGAACTACTTGAGGTTGACCTGCCGTCGAACCTACTTTAGTTCACATATTAGGGCATGGCTCTCAGATGTCATTCCAATAGGTCTCAAAGAACTTGATTTGTCCATTCCTTTGCGGGATAATTCTCATGTGATCCCTTCTGCTCTCTTCTCTTGTCAATGTTTGGTGAAACTAAAGCTCCGTATGATACTGCGAATATATGTCCCTCTCAAAGTTTGTCTACCGAGTCTTAAGGATCTCACTCTTACCGAAGTTGAATTTCTTGATAATGATTCCCTAAGAAGACTCCTTATTGGGTGTCCTATCCTTGAAGTGTTTGAAAGTACCGGTTTCTTTGGGGATGATCGCCGTACTCTTCTTCCTTTGGAGCTGTTCTCCAGCACAAAACTGGCGAAACTAATACTCGGTTCCGCATTTGTAATGAATCTCCCTACAGAGGTTTCTCTACCGAGTCTTGAAGCTCTGCACCTTTCTCCTATCCCAAATTTGGACAACGATTCTCTGAGAAGATTACTCCGAGGATGCCCTTTGCTCCGAGAGCTGAATATCACGAAATTTTATACAGATGTTCTCCACATTGACGCGCCAAAGTTGTCTGAATTGACGATATATCTTAAATCACGTTCTCCTAATGGTAGGGTGGTCATTGATACTCCAGCTCTTCAGTATTGGACGGTCGATGGCGCTATGATAAGTGGCTTGGAAATGACTGATTCAACTCAGCTGGTGGAAGCCAATATAAGATTTGCACATCCCCGAGTGTTCCGAGTGCTGGATGAAGTTGCAAGTAATATGATCATGGCTGTTTCAAGAGTTCAAAAACTGTACTTGTGCAGTGAAATCATGGAGGTATGTTATAGTTGGCCTTTTCCTAGAGAAAAAAAGTTGACAGTGGAGTAATAATATATCCAATGGTGTAAACTCATTTTTCTGGTAATTTTCTTGTGTGAAGGTTATCGTCAAGCACGGTTGTAAACTGCCGAAATTTGACAAGTTGACAACCCTGACGCTTGGTGTGATCAAAAGGGTCGGTTGGGCCTTGCTACCCAAGTTGTTAGAGAACTCACCGGTACTTGAGACCCTTATTTTCCAAAATGTAAGTTTTTTATTTGCAGTTACCAAATTAGAGAGCATTTATATACATCAAGTCCACTAGCTAACAACATTTTCCCTCTTTTTAGGGACTCAGGGAATGTCATGATTCGAGTAATGCTATTCGGTACGTACCTCAGGAAGTGCCCTCCTGTTTATCCCATTACCTCAAGGTTATTCAAGTGAACAATTTTGAAGGAGATCGTATCGAAGAGGAAGAAATGATCAAGTACTTTATAAAAAACAGTGGAGTTCTCAAGGATTTGACAATTCGGTACTCCCGTCGTGGTTCTGAAGACTTCTCATGTGTCAATGCATGTGACGTGGTAGGCCTCTGAGCAGAGATTTCACATAGTAATGCCATAGCGCCTTGGTGGATGCTTTCTGGTGTTCTTCCCAAATCAATTTCACATAATCGTACTTTCTGGTCTTCTTTCCAAAATGATTTCACATAGTAATGATGATTTCATCTTCTTTCCAAACTGAGGTAATTCTGGCAAACTTTATTCACATTCACAACAATCATGTAAGAGTTAATGCTGCCACCCTTGGAGGGTGGTCGCTGTTCCATAGTGGTCGTAGTAAGCTTAATAAGACTAGTAAAGAAACTATATATGGAAACTCCTAGTTTTGTTTTTCCTTTGCATCATCAGCACAACGATGAGTTGTTGTGCCGATTTATACAAATGTTGTCCTCGAAATAATCCTTAATGCGTTGATTTTGAAGATGTTCAGTTTATACCCATGAAATATGAGCATAGTTCTTACAATATGTTTGAGTTTATAGAATTGGGATGTAAGGTTCATGGGTATTCCAGTGAAGATGATAATATCTGTTGCGAATGTGGTTCCTGTATTATGATCTCACCTGAAGATCATCGAACCAGATCACAAAGCAATGGGAAGGTTTAGAGAGAAGTTAACAGACGATCAGTTATCAAATGAAATCGTTCAAATCTGATTGTTTAACTTTTTTTAATGTTGTTCATGAATGTCGATGATACTCTTGATTTTGAGTGTTGGATGTACACATGAGATGGAAGTGTTAACTTATTTTTCTAGAAAATAAAGGAAGAGAATAATGTTTTCGTCTTATTCCCATGATCCCATCCATCCTATAGAAGAGTGTCAAATGACCCAAACGGTTCGCTCCGATTAGGTTTGTGTATGAAGCTTTATGAATACAAGCTTGCTGACCTCAATTCGTTCTGTTTTGTAAAAAGCCATGAAAACGGTTCGCTCCGATTCGGTTTGAGCAAAAAAATACCCAAGCCTCAAGGGTTTGGTCTAATTGCAGTTTTGGTGTCAGTTTTGTGCGGTTAAACGGGCCTAAGTGACAAGTGTGAAGGAGCTTTACTGAAGCTGCGTATGAGCTTCAGTAGTTGCAGAAATTAAAAGGTTGAGCCACTCACCTAAAAAAAAGGTTGAGCTACTTGCTCAACGATTTGCATATTAATGTGCACACACCAAGTCATCTATTGTGTTAATCAGTCTGCTTTGGCTCTAGCATCGTATCTAGTCTTCCATACAGCCAAACACACTGAGTTTGACTCCCACTTTGTGAGAGAACAGGTCTTGGCCAAGGTTGTCGAAGTCCAATACATTGCATCCATTGAGCAACCAGCTAATAGGTCAACACCCAATACTTTCAATACCTTGGTTTATTTTATTTTTTGCTGCATATGTGAAACAGTTTTTGAGCCCTGCAATGGAGCTGGAAGCTTGGAAATAGAAGGAAGAGCAAGTTGATGTCGAAACATTTAGTTATCCCTTCACTGCAAAATAAAATCTGATTCCTCGTGATATTTATATTTGTAGCTCTGTTGACCGTAAAATTTGATATTTGCTTCGTTTGCAATCATGTCTTGAACGGTATATTAAACTTTTAACAGAAGCTCTCGGTCCTTTGAAACTTTATTTTTGACAACAATGTTTTATCTTGTAAATAGAACAAAAACCCCAAATTCCTCCAACCAGTAAAAACAAAACGTTCTAGAAATGGACAAGAAAAATAATCAATAAGCAAAATATAATTAGCATTCGGTTGGAACGTCGAATGTTTTCCCATTATCTTGTTCTTTTCCGCTCCGCCCTCATTTACATTAGGGCTCCATGGATTCGTCCCTGTCTTTGCTTGCATCTGAAACCACTTTCCAATGAAAGTGTACTGTCCGAGTAAGAAAAGTTTTTACTGCTACCGAAAACATACTTACCCCTCAACCCTTGATCAAGTCTCTTAGTTATTCCCTTCCCCCACTCATACATAAACAGACCTCTTAAGCTGCAGCGGAAGAAAACTGAATTGCCTCCAATCTTTACAAGTGTGGCCGTATTAAAGCCATATGTCTTAGAAGGGAAGGATGAGGATGATATCGCCTTCAAAACATAATCAAGTTTGATACTGTGCCTCACCACCCAGTACCAGCGGTCATAACCCTCCAAAGACCATACAAGGAGAATTGTAAAAGAATTATTGAAGAAATATAACTGCTCTTTCACCACGAAAAAATACATGTGCTTGTGAAGAAACCTCGTCCGGCGACATTCATTTCCTGGATGAGGCATAGAACGAAATTCTTCGGCATCCGTGTTAAAGATCAGCACAGAGCTTCTACACGGAGGGTTCTCAACTAAGCCTTTTACATAGCACGGTGCCATCCACAATACAAAGGTTTTGTAGATTGTTGGGTTGACAACGACTTGGTTAATCAAACTTGTGGGTGGATAGGAGGAAGCCGGTAGTTTTCTCCACATGTTATTCCTAGATTCGTAAATGAAGAATTCATATCGATAACCAGGCTCATGATCCCTTATTTGGGGTCGGTCTACAGTGCGTCCTCCAATAGGGCGGACGTCAGCTATTTTGTTTTTTTCTGCGGGCCCCGTCGCTACGAGACAAAAAGTTTACCCGGTATAGCAGGTCACTAGGGTTCGTAGATAACATTGTTAGTGTAATAGATAGCAATAGAAAACAATTGTAAACGTTCTGCTGCAGAAATTGCCCAGCAAGATAAAAGCACGAGATCTAAAGATAACCAGTAGCATAAACTAGATAACAAAAGCCTACAAAGTAGATAACATCCGTTCTCATTGATGGATCTTCACGAGTAATTCTATCTTAAAACCAGCAAACATAACTCCTAATTGCCTTTCCATGACATATTTGTTGATTGAGACCAATAGAAGTCCCCTTTGTCATCAAATTCATTTGGTATCTCTCGTTAATCATCTTCCGCATCGATTTCATCTTCGTAGGAGTCCACGGGAGGATTGGGACATGTAGTCCTATTGTGTCCAAGCTCCTTGCAATTACTGCACCTTCTGCGCTTGTCCTGCTTGGGTCCTTTTGGGTGTTTCGTGTCCGGTGGGTTCGGATTCTTCACGTGGCTGTAGGGATTATCTTCTTTCTTCACAACTCCATGGGTACCCTCTTCAGAATGAGAAATCATTCTCTTCATAGTTCTGATTCCATCGGCCATGTGATCCTTCCAATACTTATAATTTGCAAAAGATCTACAACCCAAAGAGGTGTACAATGTCACTTGGCTCTTCAGGGCACCCCGACGAGAAGCTTGGACACTTGGGTCGTCACACGAATTTTGAATAGGCTCCTTCATCGAAGGCTCGGTTGCGTAGAATTTCTTATCCGTTTTTACCCACCTATCAGCAATTAAATTTGTAGGGATCCTATTAACACCCTTCTCTTTCAGAACAAGAATCATATGTTTGCAGATCATCTTCGATGTCCCAAACTTAAAGCAAGTGCAGCAAAGACCGCGATTAGATCGTGTACACTGAACAATTTGCTGCAGCAGTAGAGCAGATAATGTTAAAATACAGGATAACAATAATTATGGGAAAGAAAACATTCATTTCAAAATTTATGTAGGAAACAGAAGAGAATTACCATAAACTAAAGAAAAAAATTTCAAAAGTAAAGAAAACCCTTGTAAATACACAGACATATATTTGATAATTAGGCATCAAAAGTACTACGTGTGTACACTACAAACTAATATCAATTAGTACATGAAGGGAGAAAGATGCGTACCACACTTTGCTTTATTTCACCTCTCATCACGTAGAATTGATCAACCTTTGATTCTTCAATGGGAATAACATTCGTTACTCTGTAATTCTCTGCCATCTCAGCTTGATGCTTGAACTTGAGGAAGATATTATTGGTGAATACCTCAGCTGCATGCTCCTCTAGCTGCCTGAACCTCGTTGTACATATTGGGTCCGATTGGTCAGATTTAAAGTGTTCCTCCCTCTCTCTTTTTCGTAGATTTTCTAACCCAGTCATTAAACCCCTGCAAAGGTCGACCAACTTATCCATATAGGACACAAAATCCTTGAAAAAACTGTTTACGCTCTCGCACCTTGAGGTTGTTGTTTGTCCGGCAAAGAAGAAGAATTTCAGGTATGTCTCTGCCCACATGTGCCTAGCCAAGTAGGTGACTTGGATCCAATGGTTATGAGAGACGTCCCATTTTTCTACCATGGCCTGCCAATCTTCAAACCAAAAATTCTCGGGTTTCCTACTATGCATACATTTCTTAAAATCAGAAATGAATGCGGCACCCTTCTTCAGCTTTCCTTCAGCATTCCGACAAAGATGCCAAGAACACAAACGATGTTTTGCATGTGGGAAAGTTTTTTGAATGGCACTTTTCATGGCTAAATCACCATCCGTATTAACCGACACGTGCATCTTATTCTCCATTGCCTCCATCAAACAACTCAAGACCCACTCATATGTTTCTTTTTTCTCGTCTTGAACAACCGCAAAGGCAAAAAATGTATTTTGAAAGTGATTGTTCACCCCAGATAAAATTACTAAGGGTTTTTGATACATGTTTGCTTTGTATGTTGCATCGAAAATAAGTACATCACCAAACCTTTTGTAATCTTCCTGTGATCTCCTGTCACACCAAAATAAACTTTGAAGTTCTTGGTTGCTAACCAATATAAACCTAAAAGACAAAAATAAGATAAAGATAAATAATTAAAGAAATAGATAATTTTTATTAAGGAACAGAACAATCTGATTGCATAAAAGAACAAATTCTTCCAAAAGATAACAATTGTAAACAAAAGATAGCAATTCTAATGGATGAACATAATATCAACTCTGTAGAAAACATTTATAAAGTAATAGATGATACTCTTACCTCTTGAAAACACCATGGTGGCTTTTTTTCAGACTATCAATGAACTTCAGAGTCTGTTGGCCATCTCCTTCACTGGAATATAATTTGTCCAGAGAAGCCATTTTGTTATACATATCCTTCTGTGTGTAAGGGACGTTGGCATAGCCTCCAGATTGTTTTACCATCAAAAGGAAGCCTTGACAGTACTTTATGCCCACCTCCTTCAGTAATCTGATGTGTTCGATATCTGACTCGTTCACCTTTCTGTGAGACCGGTGCATGCTCCTGCACTGTGGATCAGAAAGTGTGTGAGAATGTACTGGTTGAAAATAATCAACTGTAAACGGCTCCGTAGGTGAAGTTCTTGTAATTCTTATTCGAGCTTTGCAGAGGCACCGAGTGTTTCTAGTATGCTCCCTCTTCTGATTTTCTTTGTATTTCCACTTATCAGATCGGACACCTTGTCGGGCACATACAAAGATCCTATACTTTGTGAGCTCCTTCGTTTCTGGATCAAAATACCTTCTATTACACCTTCTTATCCCAAAACCCAGCATCAAGGCATAAAGGTTGTACCAGTCAAAAGCCTCAATTCTCACTGGCAAAATTCATTGCCTCCACCTCTTCCTTGGTGTATATTACTCCTGTAGGCAGGGAAGTTGTTATGTTTATCCAAGAAGTTAAAAAGATTAACAACAAGCTTAGTATTACGTACCGGGTTTCAGATCACCATTTGGAGCAATGACAAAGGAGGCTCTTGTTTCATCATCCTCATATGGCTCTGTAAGAGAGAAATCGTATCCTTCATCGTCATCCATGGCTTCGAAATCGTATTCGTCTTCTTCATAATCATGAGGCAAAGAACACAAAGCTTTATCTTTGCCATAACAGCCACTTTCTCTAACTTCTCTCGAATTCATCTGGAAGTTTGTTTCTCTCCTTCCCTGCTCACCATTACAATTCAAATAAGAAGACTTCAACAAATAAAGAATAGAATTGCCTCATTTGGAACATATTTTTAATGATGGCAATGTGAATAAAATAAGAAGTTACTAAACATAGTACTAAACATCTGTAAAGGCAACTTCCTTTACATTTACTGTACCTAAAATAATAAATATTTCAACTACCAATCTATTAGTTCCTACCAGAGAGAAATGTTTGAGACATAGATTACAATTGTAGACACGCAGATAACAATTTCAAACGTGCAGATTATACGAAACTTTATTGGAGTTAGGTGGTAGTTGTCCAAGAGGGTCAGATGAAATTCTGAACACATTAATTGAACTACCCCAACCATATCATTTAATTATCTTTCCCTAATAATGAAAGGTTTATTAACTCTCCTAGCTTCCCAAATATTTGTTATTACTCTTTGCAACATATGGACAATGTGAATAAAATAAAACGTTACTAAACATAGTACCAAACATCTGTAAAGGCAACTTCCTTTACATTTACTGTACCTAAAATAATAAATATTTCAACTACCAATCCATTAGTTCCTACAAGAGAGAAATGTTTGAGAAATAGAAAACAATTGTAGACCAATAGATAACAATTTCAAATGTGCAGAATGTACGAAACTTTATTGGAGTTAGGTGGTGGTTGTGCAAGAGGGTCAGATGAAATTCGGAACACATTAATTGAACTACCCCAACCATATCATTAAATTATCTTTCCATAATAATGAAAGGTTTATTAACTCTCCTAGCTTCCCAAAGATTTGTTATTACTCTTTGCAACATATGGACAATGTGAATAAAATAAGAAGTTACTAAACATAGAGTTGAATTGAGCAAGTTCACAACGAATGTTGCCATACTCGGTGTAATTTGACTCACACAATGTAGAGTTAGGATGTTATGATGTTTCTTTACGTCCCACTACTCTTTTTGGTGATACGTTGGGTAAATAAGAACCCAGTTACATGAAATGATGAACGCACCCGTGGCACGATACCATCGTGTTGTTGAATACTCGTGGCGGAACGGACGGAGAACCCTCGCGTACTTACACTTCATGGCAAAATTACACAATATGACTCCTCAACACAACCACCAAAAAGCTCAAGACACACCGTGATGTTCTACAACAGAAGGTCTTACGTCATGGAACAGTGTGTGATGGGGACATCGCCATTGTTCGTTTATCCTTCAAGTGTGTGACTCGAGAGCTTTTAGGCTTAATTTAACCACAAATATTGATGGTTAAAGTCACTCAACATGCACGAGCCACATTTACCAAAACATCTCGCGCAATTAGTGGGTGAGAATCGATTTTCCGAGTTTTCGGGGTAAGTAAGAGGGAGTTGACCAAACTCAAGTCAATCGGGATTAACCCACACGAGTCGGGAATGAAAATAAAATGTCCCCTCCTTAACCCACACGATGATTGAAATGAAGAAAAATTATAAAAACATGGCTCAAATACAGAAAACATTTCTAAGAAGCCCAGATAACAATTGTACTAGGGTTTAGAAAATTGGATAACAACTTCAAGGACGCAGATAACAATGTCAAAGAATCGTTGGATCACATGCATTTTGCATGGCAGAGAGCCTGTTTTATAGAATGAAAACATCACAGTGCCGTAATTTGAAACTATAATGAACTTGGACAACCAAATATATGACTTGATTATTAATACTCAAATAGGTTGAGTAAAAATTAAAAGCACGTAGACATTCACGTTACAAAAATTTAGTTTTTATGGATGAATGAGCCCCATATGTTCTTTGTTGATTTATGTTCAACATTCAAGAAGAAATTCCAGCCAAGTAATCTGAAAGGTGCCCTATATTGAATCTCAGAGAGTGTAAACAGTATCAGAGTGCCAGATAACAATGTTTGACAGTTAGACAGCAATATCACGTTCATAGATATTATCATTTGAATTGAGCAAGTTCACAACGAATGTTGCCATACTCGGTGTAATTTGACTCACACAATATAGAGTTAGGCTGTTATGATGTTTCTTTACGGCCCATTACTCTTTGTGGTGATACGTTGGGTAAATAAGAACCCAGTTACATGAAATGATGAACGTACCCGTGGCACGATACCATCGTGTTGTTGAATACTCATGGCGGAACGGACGGAGAACCCTCGCGTACTTACACTTCATGGCAAAATTACACAATATGACTCCTCAACACAACCACCAAAAAGCTCAAGGCACACCGTGATGTTCTACAACACAAGGTCTTACGTCATGGAACAGTGTGTGATGGGGACATCGCCATTGTTCGTGTATCCTTCAAGTGTGTGACTCGAGAGCTTTCAGGCTTAATTTAACCACAAATATTGATGGTTAAAGTCACTCAACATGCACGAGCCACATTTACCAAAACATCTCGCGCAATTAGTGGGTGAGAATCGATTTTCCAAGTTTTCGGGGTCAGTAAGAGGAAGTTGACCAAACTCAAGTCAATCAGGATTAACCCACACGAGTCGGGAATGAAAATAAAATGTACCCTCCTTGACCCACACGATGATTGAAATGAAGAAACATTATAAAAACATGGCTCAAACACAGACAACATTTCTAAGAAGCCCAGATAACTATTGTACTAGGGTTTATATAGAATACTCTATAAACATGAACCAGATAACTTTGTAAACATGCTAGACAATATTTGTTGTAGGTTTTTTTATATAAATGTACCAATATAACTCAAAAATTATAAAGTTGGGGTAGGTTATGGTTGAAAAATTTTGAAATTCAAAATGTTCCTCTTTGTACCATCAAATCACCTGACAAAGTTTTCAAAAAAAATAACTGCACACGGTTTCCAAGATAGAAACCGACGGTAGATTAATTATTTCAAACTCTCTTTCCATTCACTCTCTCTCTCCAATACCGTCTCTTCCTCTTCTCTCTCTCTCCCTCGCCATTACCGTCTTCTCCCCTTCTCTCTGTTTTCTCTCTGTTTTCTCCTTTCTCTCTGTTTTCTCTCTATTCTCTCCATGGATCGGGAAGCAATTTCACCAACAAAGATGACCCAACAAGTGGTCGCCGATTTAAATAGCCTTCTAGATCTTACAGAGGAGTCCACGGTTGAGTCACAGAGTGTTCTTCCGCCATTGATTGGAGCCAATCCAACCGGAGAACACGAATCTGTCGGCGAAAGCAATAGTAAGGACACGGAAGAAATTCGTATGTTCATAGATTCTATTCTCAACCCTAGTGAATTAGATCTCAATTCTACCCAAGAAAATCAAGAAGAGACGGAAGAGAAAGAAAACAGGGGAAAGGAAATCCAACATGCAGACACTGATGAACAAGAGAAAGAAGAAAGTGGGGCTGAAATTACAGTAGAAGAGACTGAAGAGAAAGAAGAAAGGGGAGACGAAATTCCAGTACAAGTTTCTGAAGAGAAAGAAGAAAGGGGAGACTAATTCCAGTACAAGAGACTGAAGAGAAAGAAGAAAGGGGAAAGGAAATCCCAGTAGAAGAGACTGAAGAGAAAGAAGATAGGGGAAAGGAAATCCAACAAGAGGAACAAGAAGTCGTTTTTGAAGAGGGTTTCCCAGTAGAAGAGACCCAAGAAGAGGGTTTTCCAAATCTGATGGAAAATACCCTAGAGGTAGTTCTGGATTTCCAACATGCAGACATTGATGAACAAGAAGTCGTTCAATCTATGGTTCCTGAAGAAATTCCTGAAATTCTTCCTCTTGTCAAAATCCAAGAAGTCGTTCAATCTATGGTTCCCTTAAAGGTACAACATCCTCACGAAGTTGAAAACAAGGTCAGTATCTTAGAAAACAATTTTACCTTTATGGATTTATTTTTGAAAGACAAACTGTTTAGATTTATTTTGAACATGAACAGGAGAAGAATGCCAAAAAGACCAAACCAAAGAAAAAGCTTTCTTTCTCTCCAAAGGAAAAGGTTTCTGAGACAGAACCACGGCGTTCACCAAGAACCAAACCAGCACCACCAAGACCACTCAAGAAGGGAAAGAAAAAGAATACTTCTAAAGCGAAGTCATCAAAGGATGTTGAGAAAGAGATAGTATATACAGATGGATTTGCGCTGTACAAGTAAGTTAACAAATGCTTACTTAGTTTACAAAAATTTACTTTAAAGTTGTGATTGTTGTCTATCCCTCTGTTTGAATATTGAAATTTTTATCCATTTATTTAAACAATTCACTACAAGGTTGTGATTGTTTTCTTCCCTTGAACTTGAATATTGAAATTGTTATCCAAATATTTAAACAATTCACTGCAAGGTTGTTATTGTTTTCTTCCCCTGAGTTTGAATATTGAAATTGTTATCCAAATATTTAAATAATTCACCTGCAAGACTGTGATTGTTTTCTTCCCCTGGGTTTGAATATTGAAATTGTTTTCCAAACCACGTGTTAATGACCTCATATATGTTGATTAATTGTTTCAGGAAAGAGAACAAAAGCCTTTTCAACATTAAGAAAAATGAAAAGGTACCACACAAAATAGAGAGGTTGTTGTATGGAAACTTTGTCAACTTAAGCGGACAAGCAAAAGAGTGGTATGAAGACAGAGCAATGGGGCAAGTGATTAAGATTCAGATGGAGAAGATGTGGATGTTCAGCAGTTTGTTTGTGAACCGAGATCAAAAAACAAAGTTGAAGAAAAAGATAAAGATGAGGTGGAAGAGGATGAAGAGGTGGAAGAAGAGGATGAAGATGATGAGCTTTCACATCATGGAAATGCCACAAATGCCTTTATCCGATTTCAGTAAGTTGTTGTTTTTTTGTTTCAATGACATTTTTTTTAGTTTGAATTGTGTTTGACAATGTTTTCAAGGACTCTATTATTTTGTACTAACAGGATAAAATTTATTTCTCTGTTTTCTGTTTGTTTTTGTAGAAATGTGAGGATGTATAGTTTGAAGAAGCAGAACCCTAATTTGAAGATGAAGAGGGACTTCAAAGATGATATCTTGAGAGAGTGGAAGTCTATGACCTTGGATCAACAGCAGCCTTTTCTTCGTGGTGCTGTTGTAGAAAAGAAGAAGGAAATGATGGAACAAATGGAGGAAGTCAAGGACAAGAAGAGGAAGAGGAAACAAGTTAAGGATAAAAAGAAGGTGAATGAGAGGAAAAAAATAAAAAAAAAACCCCGCCGGTGTCAGAGCTACCTATCACTTCCGAAAATCAAGGATTTTTATCAAAAAATGACCAAAGAGCAGCGAGCCTGGATGTATGAGGTGGGTCTTGGTGGTTTGGAGCATCTTCAAATCGCAGGGACCCCTGAGGAATTCAACAAATTCATCTACAATGCTTTCGAAGTAGATGCATACTTGACGGCGCATGGACGGTCGCTCAAGATCACTGATGAGATTGTCGGTTGGCTGCTCGGTATAAGTTGGGAAGGTGAGATTTTCAAACCTGAGCCAACTGACAAAGAGGCTCAGCTAATCGTTCAAAGTATCGGACTTGTGCAACCAGTTACGTCGGTTGAATCGTACATGAGGTGGTTTACAGCTGAGGAGAATAAGGAGATTCTGACCGATGATTGGAAGCGCAGGGCGGTTGCGTTTGTACTTGGATGTTTTGGAATGCCGCAAACTCGGCAAGGTGTTAGGTCCACACTAGCTCGCTATGTGGTGGATCTTGAGAACCTCAAAAAGGTCAAGTGGGCTGCAACATGGCTTGATCACTTCCAAGAACAGCAAACCAAGGTGCAGAAAGGGAAAAGCATCCGCGGCGGGGGTGTATTTTGATCCCAATGGTAAAGGTTACTAAAACTGTTTTCAGATACTTATTAATGTTGTTACAAGCTTACTGTTTCCTTCCATCACCTTACAATTGTTTTCAATGTTGTGTAGCTTCTGTATTTAGAGAAATTCTGCCCGAAGCTGTTGAAGAATCCTGAAGGGTGTGAAAACCAGGATGATATTCCGAGGCTTAAATTTGGATCACTGAACTTGTTGCAGAGAGATGGAAGTTTGTGCAACAAAACCAGAATGTAAGTAGATCTCTACTGAAAATTTACAATTGTTATCAAACTGTTGAAATAGTTAACTTTTAACTAATTGAATGTTTCTACTTTTGTTGGTTATATAGTTGAAGCTGAGGAGACTTGAGGAGCCTGTCCAGGAGGAAAAGAAAGTTGAAGAACTTCAAACCAAAGATGTTTAAAAAATCTTCGAGAAACTTTTAGAAAAATTTCCATGAAGCAGCTGGCGGCGGAATTGCACAAGTTGATGAAGTCTGAAGGAAAAAAGGAAGGTGAGGAAGAAAGAAATGTTGATAAGGAGAAGGAGAAGGGGAAGGAGAAGGAGAAGGAGATGGTTAAGGATGAGGAGGGAGAGAGCGAGAAGGAGGAAGAGAAAGAAGAAAATTTTAAAACTCCGATTCAAAAGAGGAGAAAACCGGAGGAACAGGAGGTCAACAGTCCCCAAGGTCACATTTCTTTGGGTAGTGGGCAAACAAACCAAGACACACAGGTACGCCAACAAACATTTGTTTACTATTGCATTAAAGATGTTCTGTAAACTCTTAAAAATGTTGTCTCTGATGTTATCATTTTAGGTGGCATCAAATTTACCACCAAAGCCCTTTCTCGTGTCTGGTTCTCCGAAGCTACGAGGAAATCTAGTGGGAAATGAATGGGGAAAGGCTCTTCACATAATCAGACGGTCACCTCGGGGTCATGGTGGGGCCTTGAAGAAGAGGCCGTCAGTTGGATTTACCTACCTTCCCCAAATGCCCACCGGTGACGAGTATTTTCTTCACTACTACGTACCTCACTTACAAGTACGAGAGTGAATACAGCTTGAAGGACGCTGAAATTCCTAGCGAACTATATACATAAGTTTTATTTAAGACACATTACCGTTCAAGTAAAACTTAAATGTTTTAAAACATTAGTGATACTTATTTATATTTCATGCAGTGAGGAGGTGTTGAGAATAGGGAAGATGACTACTCTGTCAAGGGGAATCTCGTGGCGACTCCGCCAAGGAGAATGTTTCGACAACGACGTAAGTATTTTGCTCTCGGTATTGAAGAATCAAACCCATGAAAAAGTTTTATTGCGACTGTGAAGTCATAAAATTGACTTTTTAATCACTCAGGTCATTGATGGATACCTCATGTATCTTCATGAAAAAGAGAAGAACCGGCCATATGAAGATAAAAGGAGTATCGGGTACCTGAGCTGCGAGTATTTCGTAAGTTTCCCCTCTCTTCATTTTGATAATTTCATTATATTTCAACTTTTTTTCCATATGGTATAATGAGTTGTTATTCTCTTTCAGTTGATGGGTACAGAAAGACCTGGGCTGAAGTTGCACGATGCTTTTGTGGCGACTGGAGGGAAATGGGCTATGTAAGTGATTACATTACTGTGGTGTTCTCTCTCTTTACAATTTCTTTCCATAAATATAACTTTGTTATCTAGGAGGTCACTGAGTTTTTTTCACTCTAATTTGTTTTATCATAAAATTAGATTGTTGTGCCTTTAAATGTAAAGAACTCCCACTGGCTGATGATGGTCATCAGTTTTGTGGATTCAGAGATTTACATTCTAGACTCTCTGTCCGGGCATGGCTACATAGAGGAACACATTAAGGCCAAGGTCAGAAGCAAGCACACCGTCCTCTCTCGTCGCACTGAGTACACAAAAGACATTACCAAATGATTAATTTGGTATATGAATGATGACGTGCATCAACAGCCAAATGGGTAATGTTTCTCAGGCCTTACAATTGTTTTCTCATATATTGACGTTTCTATTTCTCTGTTTACTAATGTTTTCCAGGCATAACTTCACAGGTGTGACTGTGGTCCCTTCATGTGCTTCTTCATGACGCACCTCAAGGAGTTGGTTCCGAATCCTCGCAAAGATCTCAGAGTCAACATAGACTATGTGAGAATCTAAATTGCAAATGAGATGGCGGATTCAATATACAACTTCCTTAATGAAGAGGTCCTTGACGGGGTGAAGGAGTTGAAAAAGAAGGAGGAACACCTCCGGGAATGGGCATTCTTGTATAGGAAAATTCCTTCAGTGACCTGGTCATCACCCAATGCCCTGAAGAGGAAGGCGGCGAAGGCGAAGAAGGAAACGGCAAAAGTATGAATCTAATTATTTGTTGTCATGCCAGAAACAATGTTTAATTTGTTTTGTTTGTTTGAACATTTGTAGTATTGTGGTTTGATGGGGAGGTTATGATCCTTTTGGTTGTTGTGTTTGGTTTGAATGTCATTTGGATTGTGTTTTGTTGATCTTTTTATCAGAGATTTTTATCTTGTAGAACTTCTGGTTATGTAAAAATTGTTATCTGGGCATTTATAGTCTACTAACTCTCAACTACTAGTTCTTATTTAGTGAAAGACCAAGGAACCCATCTACCCACATTAAATTCATAAATGCACATTGTGTACCTTACAAATGTTTTCCTTACTTATATAATTGTTATCCTATGCCGTTAATAATGTTATATGGGCATTTATTGTCAACTAACTCCCAACAACCAAGTTTCTTCTTTTATTTCTAGCTCACGAACCACTTCAAATACATACACCTAACCATTCACTCTCATTCAGAGATTATTTTCTTCTCTCACCCTTACCTCTTCTATTCTTCCTTCCCTCAACAATGTCTCAACATAGTTTCAACTCTACAACCACACAACACAACACTCCCACTAAAGCTCAAGCCTACACCATAACACGCAAGTTATGGTGTAGGCTTGAGCTTTGTTATTGTAGCCGTAACCCGCTTATTCAAACCGCACATACGCCGAAAAACGATGGACGCAACTTGAACCAAAGGTATAGGTCATCAATGCTAGTATATCTGCTGGGAAGACGAGTTTCTCAACACGTGTTTTGCTCAAGAACTCCCAGAACGGCAGGAGATAGTAACTACAATCCGTAAGAGACTCGAGAAAGCCGAGAAGGTTTCGAAAACTTAACTATACCTATGTGAAATTATTCTATTTAGGCCACTTAGTCATTTGTATCGTATTACTTTCAAATTAAGCTAACTTCTGCTGATCGTTGATCGTTTAACTTATATTTTTTGGTTTCACTGATCTTTTATCAATGATTGTTATCTCCTTATGTCTACTGGTTATCTGGTTTTTGTCATTTGTTTTCTGCTCTTGTATTAATATTCTCTTATCGTTATCTTTCTGGAAATTTTGTTTTCTTATGTCTTATAAATGTTATCTAGGTCAAAAAAGAACCACATTTTTTGTCCGCTAGCGGGTATTTTCGTAATAACCGGGAAGTACCGGCTGAGCCGGTTACTTCCGGACGCACTGAAGTTTTTGCCCCTTATTTGACTAGAATAAAGCAGCTTGAATCCTAGGATTGACGAACGAGAAAAGATGGCAGATAATGATAAATGATGAGATGGTGATGGACTGGTACCACATTTGCTGGTGCATCTATGTAGGTGTGTTCTCTAGTAACAAGATCCCACACAAGAAATCGCGATCCAAGAAACATTTGGAAAACTAGCAACCCATCACAAGATCCAACCAGCATTGGAGAGACTTCGGAAAGCACCCTGACGAAACCGTTGCTCCTGATCTTGACCAATTTGTATCTTTCAGCTTCCTTGTCGAAAAGAAACAAATCCAACTCGTTGTAATTGGAAATCTGAGAGCGCACTAGACTTTTGAAATGGGTTTCAGCGAAATGCAGCGACGAAGTTATAGCCAACCACTTTTTGCATACTGTTTGCAGATTCATAATGCAACGGAGCGGGAGTCTGCAAAGAATGTTTTATGACAATGTCGTCAGGAAGATTCATTAGACGAGTTCCGTTGGTGTTTTATTCCATGGGAAGGTTGTCAGGAGGATCCATCAGGTCATTGTCATCATCATGGTCCACCAGGAGCCACTGATAAATAGCGCGGAGACAATGAATCATAGTGTGTGTACCTAGAAGGAAATTCAATATGTTAATTCTGTTTTCCTTGGATATTACAATATCTCAATATATACCAACAATAACTATAATACATGGAATTGCCTATAACTTACAAGGAATATAAGTCGAAAGTCGAAAATCTAATCGGCACCACCACTACCACCAACATCAAATTTAGTAGGAATAGTATTTAAGTTTTATAGGAATACATGAATATTAGGGTTGAAACTAACGACATATGATGTAAATTTCAGAGCTGGTCAGAGAGGGATGGAAAATATGATTGCCACCTTTTCAAGCAAATATTTGACATATTTGGTGACAAATATCAGGCAGGGGTGAAGTCACCATACAACACGGTTGGCCACATGCGTTAGAGTATTTCCCAGCAGTAAGTAGGAGGCAAAAAAAAAATGTAAACTTACATGTTTTAAAAAGTAGGATAGTGGCTCTGCCTGCACTTGGTATGTTGTCACTAAGTTAAACTAGGGAAGCTAACTTTGATCAAGCCTATCGTCACTGTAGCTAAGGAAAATTAAAGGATCGAACCTTGGTGGCTAAGGTTCGTTATTATGCCTATGTATACTGTGCCACAGTCAGAAATTACATAGTTCTGGAGGCTGGAGCATAATCCGATATATTTTGCCTGCAGGCTGTAGGGGGTAGATAAATAAAAGAAAAAGATTCGCAAGAGAGAGAGAGAGAGAGAGAGAGAGACTTTCAAACCTCAAGTACTCCAGTCGTATTCTATGGATCGAGATGATGGTGGTTGTGCTCTTTAACTTAACTGAGGAGGATCCAAACCGAGAGAGAGATACCTTGGCGCAGAGGTGAATTTTAACTGAGAAGGAAGATGAGATCCGGAAAAATAGGTGTTTGTGTTTACATGGAAAGAGATTGAATAATTTGGATGGAAATATTTCTCAATGATTTATTATTTCTATAGTAGAGTTTGGTTTTACTAAATTAATAAATTATGTCTCTTTCAAAAAAAAAAGAATTAATAAATTATGTCTATATTAGGTTAACAATTATATTCGAACCCAGCTACATGATTTACTTCTAACAAAAATTATGTACATGTAGCATTCCGTATTTCCATTAAGTAATTATTCAACTTTCACTAAGCGTTGTCGTCCGATTAAAAGAAGGGAACGGAGACGTGGACTAATCCTGTGCGATCGTTTCACATGAGTGACGACGTGTCAGACTCTCAGCACAAGCCCGGGAAATTTCGACTTTGATTTTTAATTTATTTTCCATCAAACGTATATCAAATAAACTACCTCACCGTATCTATTCAAATATGGGTAAAATCTCAAGTCAAAAGAAAATATAGGTAGAATCGGTATTTGGGTTCTCAAAGAACAAAACCGGTTAAGAGCTAGTTTGGTAAGGCTGCGACGTTTTAGAAAGTTACTGTGTAGAAGTATTGTGAGGAACCTACTCTAAAAATTTACGCGAAAAGTGTTCGGTAAATTCTGTATTTAAGCTGTTGGGGAAGAAATTTTGTTTTTAATAATTAATGTTTTAGAATTATTACTATCGAAATAAAAAAAAAAGTGACATGATATAATAAATATTATTTTTACAATAAATAATTATTGATATTTATTAACGGATAAGAATGTAAAATATTACATTTATCGAAAAGCAGATCCTGGAAAGCAGAAGAAAAAAATGAATTACCAAACACATTAATACTACTTTTAGATTCAAAAAACAGCGTTCTAGAAAGCAAAAGCATTACTGAATAGGCTCTAAGTTCTTTCAAGAAAAATTATCGTAGAACTAAACACAAAAGTTCTGGTCAGTATTCGAAAGTCAAGGGTAGAATTAAATTGGTCAGATTTATAGACGAGCCACGCCGATTTCCCAGTGTAAAGGACATCTTGAGTATAAATCATGACATTTTTAGGAGCACTGCCATGGTTTCTGGAAATTCGTTGATTTAGGCATTCAACAAATTGTTCTTCAAAGTTCTGTAAGAACGTACTGAATGTTCTTTTCTGTCAAATTCGTTCTTCCCTTCCTGTTATGGGTGTAAACGGTTCGGTTTGATGCGGTTTGTGAAGAAACCATAAACCAAACCGAATATATCGGTTTGCTAATTTTTAAATCAAACCAAACCGTTTGAAACTACACACCGAACCAAACCAAGCCGAAAAGTTGGTTCGGGTCGGTTCGGCCGGTTCACGTAATCACTTTTACATTGATATGATAATACTAGTATGTCAATACAATTCAAATTTTAACCAAGACATAAATTAAATAAACATATAGAACTCATAAAATTGTGGTTTTAGATTGAGAAAAAATAAGATATGAGAAAAATAGATAAAACTAACATCAATCGGATCATTTTAGTTCATTAAACTATCGACTTGGAATACACTTCTGTAGATTATTACATATACTTTATACAATGTTGGCTAGAATATAACTATATTGTGTGCGCAACAATTTGGTTCGGTTCATTCGGTATTATTAGTTAACAAACCGAAACCAAACCGATTAGACCGGTTTGTGAAAAACTTGAACCATTTGTAAACCGGTTAAGTTTAAAAACCGTCTAAAATCATGACAATCGGTTAGTTTCGGTCGGTTTGACCGGTTTATTCGGTTTTACTTACACCCCTACTGAAACAGCCCGGGATCTCGGTTCAGGGTTAATGTGACAATCGATAACCAAAAGTAGAAATAAGTTACGAATATTACAATTTAGTTAATGAATAAAAACAATCTTGAGAATATAAGTTTACATTTGTAATGGGATTGAAATAAGCTATGTGATCTACTAAGTGATCTAGCTTAATCTAAACGTCTTTGTCTCGTTCCGCGTTCCCATCCCCCACCTTGAGTGATGACCTGGGGTTTTAAAATGGCAAAAGCCGATGCAGTTTTGAAGAAATGATCAGTAAAAACTGAGTAAATACACACTACGACATGTAAAGCAACGAGTGGCACGGAAGCATGAGTTGAAGAAAATAAAGAGATTTGAAAATCAATGAGCAAAAGAGCTGGAACAATTCGGAACATTTATGAGTAAACGCATAGCGAGAACCATCATATTTAAAACATTTATAAACCACAAGTAGTCAACATATTCTTAAACAAGTTGAATATCAACAGTAAACAAGTCCATTTGACCTGATAATGATATTAAATCACAAGTAGCCAAAGCTTTTCAAATCATTTGATTAGATTAGGCAATCAAGAGCCACAAACAACATCAATAGAGTAATCAAACTTTCTTTCAATTCCAATTTAATTGTTAAGTTTAGCTGAGGCATGTCTAGAGCCACCAGCAGGATCGATGTAGACAGAGGGATCACGAAATAATCACTAAGGGTTCCTTCTAGGGTCTATCAAACCCTATTTCACCCGAGCGTACGTTAAGGGAGCCCATTCGTCAACCCCGCTCATAACATTAGCTAAAAGGCCTTAAGTGTCGACACCCCTATACCGTAGTGACCCTTACAAGTATAAGTAGCACTCTATAGCTCTATAAACCCCTTGGCCTCAATATCTTGATACATTTTGGCTCATCGGGGGCGGATTTGTGAACATTGACGTTCTATCCAATAATAAGAAGCATTACTTCAATGGTCTTAGCCATAAGAAATGGAGGATCGCTTGACGCCTCCCATTAATAACAGTACTCTGTACATCGTCCTAAGTCTATTAGAGGTATTTTATTTCTTCTCTTTCACATAACCAGAATAAGAATATCAAAATTTCACAAGTAATTTCCGAGAGTTCTCAAAGGAGATGAATAAAATAGTTTAACAACATTCGAGTGGAAAACATGCATTCTCATACTTTTTCATATAACAAGCATTCATTTGAAACATCAAACACATACAAACATTATGTATAAAAAAGGCCGTACATATGTACTTACCACTGAGATGAAGCACAACCAAACTCAAGAAACTAAGCCTAGCACTCCGACGACAATCACTCTCTCCTACGAGGTTGATGTCTACAATTACACGTATAACTTACTCGTTACAATCAATCACACATCGGTAATAAAAATGCAACCTACATTTCACATAGTCCTAAATGTCACTAATTCACATATAATGATGTTTAATTATCAAAACAAGTCCAACAAGACACCTAGAAGTTCAAAAATTCAAGTTTTCTAAAAAATGTGAAACTACAATTCTGAACAAAATTGTAGCTCTGCTTTTGGATCCATATTTACCATAACAAATCATCTCCTAAAATTTTGAAATTAATGTATGATGAACATATATGTGTCTACTTTCATAAACATCAAGAAAATCATGCATAGCTATTATAAAATTTAAGTTACAAAAATAACAAACACTGCTATGCAGAGACATGTTTGGAAGAAAGTTTCAACTTTGAAGACCAATTACTACTACTTGGAGAATAGGAAAAATGCCTATATTCTCCAGAATGAATCTCTTATGTGTCTTGTTTCATTACAAGAAAGATTGGGTGCCATAAGTTTCTGTAAATGAGAATTTTAACAAAAATGGTAAAACTTGTCCAAAAACAGAGTTTCAGAAAACATGCAAATTAGAATGAGCATATCTCCCTAACCAAAAAGGCTATGGAGTTGAATTTTCTTTCAAAATGACCCTATCTGAGTCTAGTTTCAGAATATGAAAGATTTAAAAATTCTACGGAGACAAAATTTAGAGATAATATATGTTTTTCACAAACTGGTCAGATTGTAAAGACATGCAATTTTCACCAAGAACACTCAAAACATGATCAATCCACTTCCATCATACATGCATCTTGAGAAATATGTTTTTATACTCAAATAAAACAAGTTAGACATACAAAAAGATATCAAACAAGAAATTTGGGGAATCATGTGAAGAATTAGAAAAAAAACAAGTTTAAAGTCTCCAATTCATGTTCTAGACACACATGCAAGCAAAGATCAAGAAGTTTTCTATCATTATGATGAAAGTAACATCAAAATTCACAAATTTAAAGAGGAATGAAAGCTTACAAATGAGCCTTAAGAGAGACATTTGGGAAAATGATGGTGCTTGGAGAAGCTTGAAGTCCATGAGAGCTTGAAAACCCCTTCAATGGAGGGAATTTTGATGTAAGAGGAATGTGATGATGAAGAAGATGATGATGAAACTAACATCACACAAATGAAAATAGAAAAGAGATGCTTACAAGACCTTGAGGAGCTTAAAATCATGAAGAAGATGAAGAAAATAGCTCCCCCCATGCATAGTATGGCCTTGGACTAGAGTTTTTCATGAATTTGAAGGTGAAAAATGATGTTTTGGAGGTGTTTTTGTGAGGTCAACACTCCAATCCGGGAATGGAGTTTTTTGGAGAGAGAATGGAGTTTTTGAGTGTTCTTGAAGAGAGAAAGTGAAATCAAATGAGGGTGATTGAAATGAGGTTGATGGTGGGGGTTGGTGGTGAAGAATTCCACAAGAAGATTCACATACAAGATGGTAGGTAGTAGTGAATTATTGAGGGATGTGTGTGTGTGTATGTATATGAGTAGTCATGAAGAGACATTATTTTATTGGTATTGACCAAAATATTGGTGAGAGTACTTGGGTGAAAGTATCAATTACATGAGTTGATGGATGGTGTTGAAGTATAAAATCCAAGAGTAAAGATGGTGAAAATATAATTTTCAATTAATAGGTAATACAAAAAAAGTTAATTTTCATAAATTAGAAAATTCCCAAATAATTTCAAATAAACCACTTTGTATATAAATGTCAAAATTCACTTTTAGAAACTACAAGTATCTCTCAAATATACAAAATAAGTTTTGTATAGTATAGGTTCTAAAACTAATCAAAACGAAATTCTATATAATCATAGATGCCCAATGACACCCTTATACTTGAAGGGTAAGAAGAAGTCAAGAATAAGTTTGAAATATAAATTTCTTAAAATTCTCAAATATTTCTCGAAATTACTAAATAACCCCCAACTAAAATACGGGGTATTACATTATATCCCCCTTAAAATGAAGCTTCGTCCCCGAAGCTTAAGAAAACTTTTGAGTGAAACTACGAACATGCTTAACGAGAATGCAACTAATGCACAAGAGAGTTTTATGCAATGCTAATGCACATGCAAGTTTTATGCAACGCTAATGCACATGCAACACTTAAATTAACGGGAACGAGCTCTCGGTCGGTAAGGTGTATACTCACTCGTATCAATAGTAGGGATTCAAACACAATTAACTCAAGTAAAAGGTCGGCACTAAATTTTGAAAGGTCTAGACCAACATACTAGTTATCACGTTTACAAGGCGATTCGAAAATTTTGTAGCATTTAAACAAATCTCGAAATTTTAGGAAAAATTCTTTGATAAAAAATAACTTGTCATTTTGCTTTGCTCAACCGCGTGAAAAATATTGTCTTACCTGTATAGGATTAGATAAACCAATCACCTCAAATGTTCCACGCATACGAGGGGGAAAAGAACAGTATGTGTCGTCACACAACGTGTTTCTCCATCACAACTCGCATGTGTTTCAAATGTTCCAACTTAGTCTACACAGCGGGTACAACTCATAGTACCGTCGTACTAAGAGTCACGCCAGCGGACTGCTAAACAAAGTGGTCCATATCACTTGGCATTTGGTATCTCCGCACCCAATTATATTTTTTTTGTCAAAATCATTTTTCTATGAATACCTTTTTTTTGTCAAAACTTTCTAATTTTGGAAACGACCAAGTCAAGTTAACTCAAAATAAAATAAAGTACTATCTTAAAATTCGCGCTCATAGGTAAGAAAAGAATGGTCTCAGGGTATTTAAGTCAAAAGGTCGTTACTCTCTCGTAGACAAGGTAGGATGACCAAGCAAAGGAACACGGATTGGCATCACACGACAATGACAAATCATTTCTATATAGCAAGTAAACATGCTCATAGGATAGCAAACATATAAATAAGCAAGTAGATTCCGCATTGAGCACATACCAATCAGCAAGTAACAACTAATCAACAAGTACGGTACAAATCGTGTTTAAGAATACGTAAGTACCCCAAAATCCCCCGCGGCTTGCTTACTTTGTTATTACCAAATTGAGATATCCTAATCAATTTTAAAATTTTGAAAACGTCTTATCTTTCTTCTTTATCTTCTTAAGGAAATCGAAAAGTCTCATTAACCGGAGAACCGATGCTCTGATACCATCTGAAACAGCCCGGGATCTCGGTTCAGGGTTAATGTGACAATCGATAACCAAAAGTAGAAATAAGTTAAGAATATTACAATTTAGTTAATGAATAAAAACAATCTTGAGAATATAAGTTTACATTTGTAATGGGATTGAAATAAGCTATGTGATCTACTAAGTGATCTAGCTTAATCTAAACGTCTTTGTCTCGTTCCGCGTTCCCATCCCCCACCTTGCGTGATGACCTGCGGTTTTAAAATGGCAAAAGCCGGTGCAGTTTTGAAGAAATGATCAGTAAAAACTGAGTAAATACACACTACGACATGTAAAGCAACGAGTGGCACGGAAGCATGAGTTGAAGAAAATAAAGAGATTTGAAAATCAATGAGCAAAAGAGCTGGAACAATTCGAAACATTTATGAGTAACCGCATAGCGAGAACCATCATATTTAAAACATTTATAAACCACAAGTAGTCAACATATTCTTAAACAAGTAGAATATCAACAGTAAACAAGTCCATTTGACCTGATAATGATATTAAATCACAAGTAGCCAAAGCTTTTCAAATCATTTGATTAGATTAGGCAATCAAGAGCCACAAACAACATCAATAGAGTAATCAAACTTTCTTTCAATTCTAATTTAATTGTTAAGTTTAGCTGAGGCATGTCTAGAGCCACCAGCAGGATCGATGTAGACAGAGGGATCACGAAATAATCACTAAGGGTTCCTTCTAGGGTCTATCAAACCCTATTTCACCCGAGCGTTAAGGGAGCCCATTCGTCAACCCCGCTCATAACATTAGCTAAAAGGCCTTAAGTGTCGACACCCCTATACCGTAGTGACGCTTACAAGTATAAGTAGCACTCTATAGCTCTATAAACCCCTTGGCCTCAATATCTTGATACATTTTGGCTCATCGGGGGCGGATTTGTGAACATTGACGTTCTATCCAATAATAAGAAGCATTGCTTCAATGGTCTTAGCCATAAGAAAATGGAGGATCGCTTGACGCCTCCCATTAATAACAGTACTCTGTACATCGTCCTAAGTCTATTAGAGGTATTTTATTTCTTCTCTTTCACATAACCAGAATCAGAATATCAAAATTTCACGAGTAATTTCCGAGAGTTCTCAAAGGAGATGAATAAAATAGTTTAACAACATTCGAGTGGAAAACATGCATTCTCATACTTTTTCATATAACAAGCATTCATTTGAAACATCAAACACATACACGCATTTTGATATGAAAAAGGCCGTACATATGTACTTACCACTGAGATGAAGCACAACCAAACTCAAGAAACTAAGCCTAGCACTCCGACGACAATCACTCTCTCCTACGAGGTCGATGCCTACAATTACACGTATAACGTACTCGTTACAATCAATCACACATCGATAATAAAAATGCAACCTACATTTCATATAGTCCTAAATATCACTAATGCACATATAATGATGTTTAATTATCAAAACAAGTCCAACAAGACACCTAGAAGTTCAAAAATTCAAGTTTTCTAAAAAATGTGAAACTACAATTCTGAACAAAATTGTAGCTCTGACTTTGGAGCCATATTTACCATAACAAATCATCTCCTAAAATTTTGAAATTAATGTATGATGAACATATATGTGTCTACTTTCAGAAACATCAAGAAAATCATGCATAGCTATTATAAAATTTAAGTTACAAAAATAACAAACACTGCTATGCAGAGACATGTTTGGAAGAAAGTTTCAACTTTGAAGACCAATTACTACTACTTGGAGAATAGGAAAAATGCCTATATTCTCCAGAATGAATCTCTTATGTGTCTTGTTTCATTACAAGAAAGGTTGGGTGCCATAAGTTTCTGTAAATGAGAATTTTAACAAAAATGATAAAACTTGTCAAAAAACAGAGTTTCAGAAAACATGCAAATTAGAATGAGCATATCTCCCTAACCAAAAAGGCTACGGAGTTGAATTTTCTTTCAAAATGACCCTATCTGAGTCTAGTTTCAGAATATGAAAGATTTAAAAATTCTACGGAGACAAAATTTAGAGATAATATATGTTTTTCACAAACTGGTCAGATTGTAAAGACATGCAATTTTCACCAAGAACACTCAAAACATGATCAATCCACTTCCATCATACATGCATCTTGAGAAATATGTTTTTATACTCAAATAAAACAAGTTAGACATACAAAAAGATATCAAACAAGAAATTTGGGGAATCATGTGAAGAATTAGAAAAAAAAACAAGTTTAAAGTCTCCAATTCATGTTCTAGACACACATGCAAGCAAAGATCAAGAAGTTTTCTATCATTATGATGAAAGTAACATCAAAATGCACAAATTTAAAGAGGAATGAAAGCTTACAAATGAGCCTTAAGAGAGACATTTGGGAAAATGATGGTGCTTGGAGAAGCTTGAAGTCCATGAGAGCTTGAAAATCCCTTCAATGGAGGGAATTTTGATGTAAGAGGAATGTGATGATGAAGAAGATGATGATGAAACTAACATCACACAAATGAAAATAGAAAAGAGATGCTTACAAGACCTTGAGGAGCTTAAAATCATGAAGAAGATGAAGAAAATAGCTCCCCCCATGCATAGTATGGCATTGGACTTGAGTTTTTCATGAATTTGAAGGTGAAAAATGATGTTTTGGAGGTGTTTTTGTGAGGTCAACACTCCAATCCGGGAATGGAGTTTTTTGGAGAGAGAATGGAGTTTTTGAGTGTTCTTGAAGAGAGAAAGTGAAATCAAATGAGGGTGATTGAAATGAGGTTGATGGTGGGGGTTGGTGGTGAAGAATTCCACAAGAAGATTCACATACAAGATGGTAGGTAGTAGTGAATTATTGAGGGATGTGTGTGTGTATGTATATGAGTAGTCATGAAGAGACATTATTTTATTGGTATTGACCAAAATATTGGTGAGAGTACTTGGGTGAAAGTATCAATTACATGAGTTGATGGATGGTGTTGAAGTATAAAATCCAAGAGTAAAGATGGTGAAAATATAATTTTCAATTAATAGATAATACAAAAAAAGTTAATTTTCATAAATTAGAAAATTTCCAAATAATTTCAAATAAACCACTTTGTATATAAATGTCAAAATTCACTTTTAGAAACTACAAGTATCTCTCAAATTTACAAAATAAGTTTTGTATAGTATTATCAAAGGTTCTAAAACTAATCAAAACGAAATTCTATATAATCATAGATGCCCAATGACACCCTTATACTTGAAGGGTAAGAAGAAGTCAAGAATAAGTTTGAAATATAAATTTCTTAAAATTCTCAAATATTTCTCGAAATTACTAAATAACCCCCAACTAAAATACAGGGTATTACACCTACTTCATGTGCAACTGAAGACACCCTTAATTTCCCTACCATCAGCTACAACATAGCTGACCACCTACTGAAACTAAACCATCATGTATGGTATCATCACCATCAAAGCTCACTTCTGATCCCAATATACCATATCCTTTTGTATAGTATGTAAATCTCGAGGGAAAAATTCCTGTAGAACTGTTCTAGGTAAGTCCTCCATTCAAAATGGAAATGGATATACATCAACCTTCTCCGTTAGTGAAAGAAGTTGGGATCTCTATTTTGAATCCTTTTAATCATCGCCACGTGTCAAATTTTGAATTAAGGACCTACCTAGAACGGTTCTACAGGACCAAACTTGAGTAGCTGTTGTATCATATCTTGCATCCCGCCAAATATGACAGATGTCCTTATGCTTTATTCACTTATCAGGGACGTTGCAGGAAATTATTGTTTCGGGAATTTAGATGTGAAGAAATAAAATGAAAATATTAGCACTTACATACCCTATATAGAGGTTCACCCGTAAGAATGTAATTGAGAATTTAAGCCCTAGTTGCAATTTTTTTTGTTCTTGGCTGGACATCATATAAAAGATAAAAATCTTTGTATGAAATGGATCATGGTGGGTAAAATTACTTTCTCGCAACATCATGAACAAAATTGTTCCTATTTCCGCTTTTCACTCCCCCCCCCCCCAAATTTCGGGTCAAATGGGATTACCCATACGGATATTTAATACCACATAGGACACAGTAGAGCTACGTGCCTTCCATTATTCAGGCAACCATGTTCCATGCAGAGACATAGAAGAAAAATAAATGGCATCTCCCGTACTAAATCTATAAGCACAAACATGTCATTCAGCACCGTATACCGTATAAATAACAAAGTTGATCCTTATGGCTCTTGAAATCCAACCACTTGTATCTAATTAGGATTAGACAAATCAGCTAATAGAAAGGAAAAAATAAAAAAAGCAATCATAAAATTTTGTAGACGGGAGAGCTAAAGTTGGGTAAACTCGAGTTGTGTGTAGCGACAACAGGCGGTTCTGTCTTCAAAGAAACCAAATTCGCAGACAATTGTACAAGCTAGATTCCATCTGGGTGGATAAGGAGCTAGTTGCAATTCCTTCTAACAAAACACCTACTGCTTCGAGCACTAAAAAGGTGTAGTGAACCAGGTCCCAGCAAGGAGGACTTTAAGATGATGGGCGAAGAAACATCAGGGAAGAGGACTAAGATATCAACCAGAATATCTTCTACTATATGTAAGTTCAGGAGTAAATGATCATCATCCACACAAAAGCTGATCTAGCAACAAAAGCAACGTCTCCCAAACCCAAAAGCAAAACAACAATGCTAATAATGCTATCATCCAGACAAACATTACAACACACTTCCACCAACAAGAACATAAACAGACATAATTAACCACCTAGTAATAATAAAGTACTAACACCAAGCATTCAATGCATGAGGAACAACCAACAAGCTGTTTCAAGTCTCCTTTCTCGGGGAAGGTATATGTCTTACAGGAACAAAAACAATCCAAAAGCGACACAAACCGCATAGCAGCCCCGATTTTCCACGGTCTATCCCTCATGATCAGCACTAAAAGAAAGAAAAAAGATTATTAGTTTTGCCAGCCACATGACTAAAAGCAGCATACTGAAGGCAAGCTGGAGTGTCTTTAGAGCTAGATAGTAAAAACCAGAGAACACAAGAAAATGCACTCCCTCTGTCCCAAAATGTTAGTCGTGTTTGACTTTTCACGCATACCAAGACATTAAAAAAGATGCCAAAACTCCCAAAATTCTCTGAATGATGGTCGTAGTACATGCTGGTCCAGATAAAAACAATAAAAATTCTTTTTATATGGACCCACATGTACTACCAATCACTAACGAAAATTCAAACACGGCTAACATCTTGGGACACAGGGAGTACATTTTTGTTGTATCTCCGGACCTTATTTTCTTAATTTAAAAGGCACTGCAGCTTGCTTTCAGAATGCTGCTTCAGTCACGTGGCTGACAAACTAATCATTGTTCTTTCTTTCTTGCTTTCACTGCTGATCAAGATGAGAGGGATCCACCATGGAAGATAAGGGGCTATGTGGGTTGCATTTCTTTTGTTATGTTTCTTTTTTTGCTGGTAGACATATACCTGCCTGGAGCAGGGATACATTAAGCAGCTTGTTGCTCGGTGTTAGTAATTTTTATTACCAGGTGCTTAATTAGGTCTGTTTATGCTCTTGCTGGTGGAAATGTGTTGTAATGTGTTACCTGGATGAAAGCACTGTTGTTTTGCTTTGGGTTTGGCTGACTTTGCTTTTGCTGCTTGATGAACTTTGGAGTGGCTGATAATTTACTCCTGAACTTACATATAGTAGAAAGATGGTCCAGATATTCTAGTTGATATATTTCCTTTTGTACGATGTTTCTTTATCCAGCATCTTTTTGCTTTTGTACGATCCTTTTGACCTAGTTCGCTGCACCTTTTTGGTACTCGACGCACTATGTGTTTTGTTAAAACTTAAGAGGTTTTACTAGCTTCTTATCCACCAGATGGAAACTAGCTCTTACAATTGACTGCAAACTTGGCTTCTTTGAAGACATGACCGCATGTTGTCGCTAAATACAACTAGAGTATACGCCACTTGCGCTCTCCTGTTTGCAGATTTTTATGTTCTTTTGTTTCTTTGCTTTCTATTACATGATTTGTCTAAATCTAATCAGATTTAACAGGCTGGGTTTTAGTAGTCATGATGATTACTTTTGTTATTTATTACTGTTAAAACAGCGGGATCAAGTAAGAACAATGCAACAAAACCGAAATTAAGCACAAGAACGCAAAGATTTAACGTGGTTCACTACAGTAGCTAGCTACGTCCATGACCCAAAAACCCGAATATTATTGAGAGAGAAACCCGATTACAACCTTTAAATAGACATCGGACGGACTAAACTTGCCCCGACGCAACCCGGAACATTCCTAAAAGCAACAAGGAAACAACTAAAAATTACAAGCCCCTCAACTAGGTCGTACGACCTAGTATAGCAGGTCGTGTGACCTGGTCCAGAGGTTGTGCGACCTGCTCCTGACACTCATGTGATGAAAAATTCTTTTTGTATTCCTCTTTCCCGTTTGATCAATTTGCTAGCTTGATACGAGGCACAAATCCTAACAATAACGGTGAAGAATGACATGTTTGGGCTCATAGATTTCGTCGATCGATACTAAAAGTCACCGCCGCGGTGGTGGCAGAGATCACTGAGTCTAGGATGGCAATATGGTCTAATCCAATCTGAGATCCGAGCGATCCGAGCCGAATGGAATTGAAAATGGATCGGATTTGGATATGGAAAGCTAGACCCGATTGAATTTAGATCTAGATATGGATCGGCGGGAGATCCACCGGGTTTCGAACAGATCCGATCCGACGTATATGTGTGCTTTATGAATATAACCCTATTACCTCCCCACTTGCACTTCCAAGAAGAATACAATAGTACAGCCAACCTACTAAGCCACTTCTTTTGTGTTTTAGGCTCCGTAACTTACAAACATGATTTTGCGTATGAAATAGTGTTTATTTTTTATATTATTTTTTGTATTTTATTGCAAATCTCAGCCTGATCTGATTCGAATCCGATCCGACCACGTACTATATGGATCTACGAATCAGATTCGGATCGGTTGAATGAAACCCAATCCAATCCGATCAGAATCGGGTGATGATTTGGATCGGATTTGGATCCCATTTTCCTGGTTGGATCTGGATCCCAATTCTCCTGGTTGGATCTAGATCCGAAAGTACCTGATCCGATCCAGATCCGACCAGTTGTCATTCCTAACTGACCCACCGCGGAATGATGGTGGTTGTTAGCGCAGAAGGATTAGAACGACGTTGAACAACATACTTGACGGACCGATAACCACCACTAGCTCCGTGCTACCGTAGCACGATTCAAATGTTTGTGTGCCTTGCCGAGATAGTTAGGACGAAGGAAGGGTTTAATTTAAGATATACTAGTAACACCAGAACTATTACATTTTATTTCACTTGATCCCCCATTTTGTTGAGATTATTGTGGGCTGGCCAGGGTAGGTTGACACCCAAGCCCAGCCCGGCCAGGTTAGGATCACTTGTCAGCGCCTCCAAGCCCAAATTCAAACAAATCAATTAAAGTTCGGATTGAACTTGATAATTTTCTGTCCGACTTGATAAATTGTTTTAGTAATCATTTTCAGCTCAATATCTTGGATCTTTACCAACACAAGATCGGAAATTCAAGAGTTAATTGTCACGATAGTTTAAACAATTTGGAATGACAAAAATCAGAAGCGATTCAACGGGATATCATTATCACATGAAGAGATCTACAAACAGGGAATATAATGCTTAGCTTTCGCAAAATCTCTTGTGGAGGACAGATCGGATTTCACTTGTCAAAATCAATACACATGGAGCAAAAGCACATATAGATCTAAAGTGTGGAATTGGGATAGCCATCCGAGATCCACAAGGAAAACTCATGAACAAAATTGAAGCATATCGGTTATCAGAGATAAATCCTTATTGTGACAACGACTTCCATGGGAAAAGGAATCAATCTAACAGCAGAGAACGGACTCAAACCGATTATCCTAGAGAGCGATTCACTCATAGCTCTTTGACTCTTACAATCAAAGGTAAGAGGAGAACGAGGGAGTGATATCTCAGCAGAAATAGAAAGAGAGCTCTGCAACTGCAGTTATTGATTGAGAAAAATGAAAAACTATCAGTTGAAGCATGTGAAGAGAGAGAAGTAAGGTGGCCGATGCTTTCTTGGAAGGCTCTCGAATTACGTCAAGAGAACGTTTATACGTATATGCCTCTTTGGGATGACACGTATTAGCTTTTCTTAGTTGGGCTTTTTGCCTTTTTAACTTTGCTAGGATGCATTTCGTTTTGGCCCTAGTCTTTTGGACTGGGCTTTTTGCCTTTTTAACTTTGCTAGGATGCATTTCGTCTGGGCCCTAGTCTTTTGGACTGGGCTTCTTTAAAACCTATTTTCCTAAAAAATATCCGCTTAAATATTTTAGTAATCATATCATTCCGCTTAAATTATTTTAGTAATCATATCTAATTTTACTAAACTTGTTTCTCTTTCTAACTTGATTGTTGGGTCTCTTTTTTCAATTTGCAACCCATCATCATGTTACATTGGGGTTGCTTAACATGTTTCATTGGGACTGCTTAATTTATAAGTTAAATAGAACCAACTCAAGTATTGAACCTAGGCCCATCTAGACCAATAAGTATTGTAGTGGTTCATTCTTCAATCTCTTTCTTCCATTTGACTTTAGGAGTTACTTTGACCGACTAAATCTATATACTAAGAGAGCATGGTCTTTTACTGTACACAAACATCATGCTGTCAAAATTTGTACCGTTAAATATTTGTAAATTCAAGGGTTTAGATTCAATTATCTATCACACTCCATCTGCAGTACTTCACCTCTCAACCTATCACTATCAACTAATTGTGGGCCACTCAGCTCTACCAACACACACCATGAAAAGAATAATTGGTGTTAGTTTATTTTTTTCCTTTCTTCATCTTTTACGAACTTGCAGTCCAACATTTTTTGGTGGGAGTTATTCAATTCAAAAACGGCAACTACTAACTGTTTTGTCGTCAACCAGGTTTAAATCCCAGACTTCATGCATGAACTTCCAACACTCTACTACTTGAGTTATCAAACTTTTTCTTAAATGCAAGCGATACAAATTTTGAGGTCTTCATAAATTTTTTTTTTCATAATATTGTAAACTAATTATGTTAATATATTAATAGTGCCAACGGCACGGGTTATAAGCTAGTAGCTAATAATGTGATACAAAAATGTGTTAATATTTTCAAAACATTGCTTATCTTTCACAGATTGTTGACATTTCTTAACTCGTAGTTTTGTTTAACTTGTTTATGCGGCTGACTCAAATACTTTTACAACGATGTGATACTGGCATGATGAATGTGCAAAAGATCAGAATGCATGCTCAGCTCACCCGTACTGCAGGAGGCTGTTTAATGTCACCAGAAAACTTTAGATGGGAATACAACAAGATTGTTCCTATTTGCCTCCCAGTTCCGATCAAATAGGAGTACCCCCCATAGGGCTATTTCATATATGGTACCCCATATGAATAAGCCACAATAGAGCCACAGGCCTTCCATAATTCAAGCCACGGTGTTCAATATAGAGAAAGAAAGAAAAAATTGAACGGCATTTTCCATACTAAATAATAGAACAATTGACACTTAACTACCTTGCAGTTTGACAATACTGACGTTTTGGTGCACACATTTTCTAAATTGACACTTAACAATCAAGCAGTTAGACATTACTGATACTTTGGTACAAGCAGTTTCAAAGATGACACATAAGTGCACGCGGTATGAAAATTACCGGCAAACGGCTCCAATTTCGATGACGATTTCATTATGTCATTTGATTTTCAAAGTGACAGTCGTGATCGAAATTGGATCAGGATGTTAGTAATTTGCATACTGCATGCACTTATGTGTCAACTTTAAAACTGCTTGTACCAAAGCGTCCCTAATGTCTAACTGCATGATAGTTAAGTGTCAATTTTGAAACTGTGTGCACCAAAATGTCAGTATTGTCAAACTTCAAGGTAGTTAAGTGTCAGTTGTTCTAAATAATAAATGATAAAGTTGCAACCCAATCTTTTTGACAGAAAACCCCATCGCAGTTTCGCTTCGCTGACACTTAGCTACATGCAGTATTGGTTTTACCACTTATCATCTCTACAGTTTTTAAATTTGCGACATTTAGGTCCAAATAGACTAACACCGTTAACTTCCGTTAGATAAGTGAGTGACAATTTAGTATTTTAATACATCAAAAGGGATGGTGTGGTCTTTTCTCCTTTTTTATTTTTTTTCTCTCTCTTCTAATTTTATTCTATATTTTCTTTTTCATATTCATTTAACGGAATTTAACGGTGTTAGTCTATTTAGAATTAAGTGTCGCAATTTTACAAACTGCAGAGACAATAAGTGGTAAAACCAATACTGCATGTAGCTAAGTGTCAGAAAGACGAAACTGCATGGGGGTTTTCCGTCAAAAGTTCCAACCTATAAAATCTTATCAAGAATAGGCATATCAGCTAACAGAAAGCAACAATTTTACAAGCTAGATTCCATCTGGGTGGACAAGAAGCTAATTACAATACCTTTTAACAAAACAAGATAGTGCGTCGAGCACCAAGATGATGAACGAAGAAACATCTTAAAAAGGGAAAAAGACATCAACCCGAATATATCTGGAATATGTTTCCTACTTATATGTAAGTTCAGGGGTAAATGATCATCACCCACACAAAATTGATCAAGCCGCAAAAACAAAACAACAGTGCTATCATCATCCAGACAAACATTACAACACACTTCCGCCAACAAGAACATAAACAGACATAATTAACATCCTAGTAATAATAAAGTACTAACATCAAGCATTCAATGCATCAAGAAAAACCAACAAGCTGCTTCATGTCTCCATTCTCAGGGTAGGTATATGTCTTACAGCCAGGGACGGACCCTGGATTTTTTCCTAGCAGGGGCCAAGGTAAATTTTTCTAGATAATTGTAAAAATTATATTTAAATTATCCCATTAATATTCAAAATTTAAATAGAAGATAATCGTTTGAGAAAATCAACGATAGAGATTGCTCCTTTGAAATTTTTTTGGCGGGAAACAATTTTTTATTTTGTTATATAGATAGTTGCTGAAGAAAAGGGCATCCACAAGAAGCCTTTTGGCAGAATCATTGTCCGAGAATAAAACATGACAGAGATGTAGAGCGCGGAGATTCGGTAAAGAAACCACAGTGCGCACATTCAAAATCATGTGACTGTAAAGTTCTAATTTTGCCAGCTTTATGCAACAGAATATCTCCTGAGGCAGAACACGAGGCATCTCACAACTGCTATTTGAGACTATGACTTCCTCAAGTGCAGGGCATCCGCAAAGGAGTCTTTTTTATGGAATTTTCATCACGAAATCTTACTCCACTAAGTTAAAGACATTTGAGACTTTGCAGACAAACAGTGTCTGGGAGATCTATTTGAAAATTGCCTGCAAGAATCAATTTCAACAGCATTTTCCGCAAGAAGAGATCAAAAGGAAGCACATGTGTAGCTTCCCGCACATCACTAATGTGCAGAGAAAGTTATTTTACCTCCAGTAGAAGGGCTGCAGAGACCCACTCCCTCAAATGTGGAATGTTGCTCTTGTCGTAACGACTGAAACTGAAGTGTTCCTTCGCAGTGGTTTTCCTGTATAGAAACCGGTACATGAAACATAAGAAGCTTGGTTTGTGAAACTCAGCACAATTCTCTTAGATCCTGAGGCGGGTGATAAATGTACAGGACCACTTCCATTTAGTTGATAAGACACTTTTTGACGCAGCTTCTTTTATGGGAAGTAAAGAGAGAATGATACCAATAAGTTCTGAAGGCAATTTGTTGATTCTATCAATATCCACACATTCCTGTTGGATATTCGTCATTTCAACAAACAGATTTTGGCATTTAAGCACAAGATCCATGATTCAGTCTGATATGAAGCAGTAAAAGTATTGATTGGGAAGGAATCCAGGAGGAGAAGGCGGATCCAATGTAAATTTACAAGTTTCAATGGGAGAAGAAGAATACAGTGTATGATTCTATGGACGTTTCAGAATCTGAGAAGAAGAAGAAGAAACAGAAAGTTAAACAGCAGTGAAACAAAAACACAGTACTTATAGAGTCGTGAGAAGCGCTGCAAGAAGTTGGAGAAATCAGAGATAGTCTTGAACATAGGCTCGATTTCCTTAAGGATAAATTCGCTCCCTTTAGTTGCTGTTTGATCCGGAGCGAAGGCCTCTCAGGATAATTGTCCCTCACTACGTAATCGGGTAGCAGCACCGAATACACCCTACGAACCCTCAAATGAAATGATAGCACTCAAGAAGTTTGGAAAAGTTTCGGGAATCGGGAATTTCGGAATGATTGAAGCAGGGAAAGGTGCTATGCTTTTAAAGAAGCAGAGACACCCGTTGGAGCGGTTGGCTCTGTTCACGAACGGTTACGAAACCGTTCTAGAACAGTTGGAAAATAAATTCAAAATTCTGGTAAATTTCAGCTGAGAGCAAATAAACTTGGGCTAAAAAATTAAATGAGCCTGAACCAAATAACAAGCCCAACCCACAACACATGGCGCCACGTCACGACCCGAACCCGAGACCGAGCCGAGCCGGCCGGACGGATGGACAGCGGAGGCAGCGCGCGCGTGTGGTGGTTCGGACCATAGCTAGGTCCTCTCTCCTACACAAAATGTGTATCACCCAAAGGGCGTTCCCTATAGTGCAATCTTGAACTACATAAAGTGAACAAGATTGTTCAACCCTACAATGTGGGATGAATTAAATTCCCTCTTGGAGTAGTATCTTAGAAGCCATCTTTACTCACGAATTTTTCATTCACCCAATCACGATTTTGGATGAAGTAAAGTTGTAGGATATTTACCTAGCTCTAAGGAATCCATAGCAGCTTTCGGTTTCGTGAATCGATTAGCTGATTCTTCAAAATCATCTTCCAAAGTCGTGCAAAAAAAGGGGTTTTCCAAAAATCCCCCACATGAATGATAAAATTGGCATAAGAGCCTGAATATCAAAAAAAGGAAGAAAGACTGCCATCTAGCGAACAATAATTTCATCGCGAAGGTGGCATGAGACCTTGAACGTTCTCTAGTGGAATACTACAGGGTATACTGGCTTGTCAGTGGCGAACCGCCTTGAACTGCTTGCCGTAGTGTATACCTAGCTAATAGTACCGACAAGGTTATTATTCTTTCCATATCAGGTTCTCATGATCGTGTCAGTTTTGGCCATGGAGCACTTAATCCTGGTTTTGTGAGTGGTCTTAGAGAATTTAGCCTCGTCATTCTCCTAGAATCGGCCCCAAGTTCCCACTCATATATGTGAGTCTCATAAAGAGTATCTTGCCATACCCCACTTATTTTTCATTCAAGATATGAGCTCATTAAAAGCCAAATGCGTATCCTTAACCAATGCAAGTGTCACTTGGTGTCGCCCTAGGAATGGGTTTGGAAATAGAAATTTCCTTACATTGGCTGTTTTTGCACAGTAGTTAGGTTGTCCATTTGAACCTAGTTCTTGGGATCTCCAATCATCTAGGTTGGGTTTTCCGCTACGTGCAACTCGGTGAGATAGGCTTTAGTCCCATTCCCCTTGACAAACTCAAGACTTTCTCTCTAGTTAACCCCTTTGTTAGGGGATCCACTAAGTTGTCCTTAGACTTTACATAATTGATCGATATTATTCCGTTCGAGAGCAGTTGCTTAATGGTGTTATGTCTTCGACGAATGTGTCTAGACTTACCATTGTAGATACTACTTTGTGCCCTTCCGATAGCCGACTGGCTATCACAATGAATGCATACAGCCGTCATTGGTTTGGGCCACATTGGAAGTTCCTCCTGGAAGTGTCGAAGCCATTCCACTTCTTCACCGGTCTTATCCAACGCAATGAATTCAGATTCCATGGTGGATCTTGCAATGCAAGTCTGTTTGGAAGATTTCCATGATATCGCTGCACCTCCTCGGGTAAACACATACCCACTCGTGGATTTAGAATCTGTTGTATCGTATATCCAATTGGCGTCACTATATCCCTCTAGAACCGCAGGGTATCTAGAGTAGTGTAGTCTGTATGTTGAGGTGTACCTCAAATACTTTAATACATGAGTCAATCCCTTCCACTGATTATTACTTGGATTACTGGTATATTGACTTAGTTTGCCAACCGCGTGGGCGATATCCAGTCTTGTGCAATTCCTGAGGTACATTACACTACCAGTCACTTGAGTATACTCTACTTGTCTTATACGTGCACCATGGTTCTCGGCGAGATGGAGATTAGGGTCAACAGGAGTCCTAACTATCTTGCCATCATTTTTTTTCGAATTTCTCAACTATTTTCCTAACATAGTGCGATTGAGATAATGTGTATCCACTAGTTATCTTAGTGATTTTCAACCCTAAAATAACGTCAGTGATACCCATATCTTTCATATCGAACTTAGTTGTCAACAATTTCTTTGTTGATTTAATGGTACTTGAATTACTTCCCATAATAAACATATCATCGACATACAAGCATACAAAGACATATTCGTCACGTGTAGTCTGGGAGTATACACACTTGTCACATTCATTAATTGTGTATCCGTTTGGTAGCATAGTGTTATCAAACTTTACATGCCGTTGTTTTGGAGCTTGTTTCAGACCATAAAGAGATTTAACTAGTCGACACACTTTATTTTCTTGTCCATGGGGCAAGGAAACCTTCCGGTTGTTCCATGTAATCTCTTCATCTAATTCACCATTCAAGAAGGAAGTTTTTACGTCCATTTGGTGAATTTCAAGGTTATTTATAGCTGCGAGAGCTATAAGCGTAGGAATAGATGTAATCCTTGTCACTTGTGAATAGGTATCGAAATAGTCAATACCTTCCTTCTTTTATACCCTTTAGCTAAAGGTCTAGCCTTGTATTTCTCAATTGTTCCGTCAGTTTTAAGCTTTCGCTTAAATATCCACTTGCAGCCTAGTTGCTTATAACCTGGAGGAATATCCACATATTCCCATGTGTGATTTTGAATTATTGATTCAATCTTATTATTTACTTCCTCCTTCCAATAGGTTCCCTCGAAGTTAAACATTGCCTCCTTATAGGATTGAGGTTCGTTTTCTATCATATATGTTAGAAAATCCGGGCCATAGTCCTTAGTGATTTTAACCCGCTTACTACACCTAGGTTCGGCTTCTTCTTCGGACTGTACGGGTGTAGATTCTTGAATTCTTTTGTTAGAACTTTCTACATCCTTCTTTTTATATGGAAATATGTCGTCGAAGAAAGACGCATTACATGACTCAAATATAGTGTTTACGTGTATGTCCTCAATTTCTAATTTAATAACCAAAAATCGGTATGCCCTACTATTTTGAGTATAACATATGAAAACGCAGTCCACCGTTTTTGGTCCAAGTTTTACCTTCTTAGGTTCCGGTATTGCTACCTTTGCAAGAAACCCCCACACTTAGAGAAATTTTTAGGGTGGTTGCTTTCCTTTCCATAACTCTTGTGGTGTTTTGCCAATATGCTTTTGGGGAATCCTATATAGGATGATATTGGCTGTTAGGAGTGCTTCCCCCCACAAGTTCTGAGGTAAAACCGAACTAAGTAGTCATGCATTCAGAATTTCTTTCAAAGTCCTGTTATTCCTCTCGGCTATGCCGTTTTTTTGTGGTGAGTATGGAGCCGTGGTTTGATGAATTATTCCTCTTTCTAGACATATGTATTTTAGCGGACATTCATATTTACCTCCTCGGTCGCTACACACCATTTTTATCTTCTTCTCCAACTGATTTTCTACATCATTTTTATAGTTCTTGAACATGTCAATTGCTTCGTCTTTACTCCGAAGGAGATAGATGTAACAATACCTTGTGCAATCATCTATAAACGTAATAAAGTATTTCTTTCCTCCCCTTGTTTGTAGAAATTTTAAGTCGCAAATATCCATATGTATTAATTGGAGGGGAGTAGTCAATTTTCCATCAATTGATCGGAAGGGTTTCTTAGTTAATTTTGCTTCAAAGCATGTCTCACATTTGTGGGATTTGTCGATTTTTGCACTAGGAATGTGTTCCATAGATATTAGTTTGCGAATCGATTCAAAGTTTGCATGACCAAGCCCACTATGCCATAAAGTAGAAGACTCCAACAAGTAAATAGAATCGGCATTCTTATTCATAGCCACTTTTGGCATCACGGTCATTACATTAAGTTTGAACATGCCGTCGCTAAGGTAACCCCTGCCTACGTATGTACAATTCTTAACTAGTACAATTTTCCAGACTCAAAAACAATCTTGAATACTTTATTAACTAGTACAGATCCCGAAACCAAATTCCTACGAATTTCCGGCACATGAAGCACATCGTTGAGCACCACCATTTTTCCCGAAGTCATATTTAGGATGATGGATCCTTTCCCTTCCACGTTGGATGAAGACGAGTTTCCCATGAAGATTTGCTCTCCATTCTCTAATTCTTCGTACTTGTGGAACATCGCTTTGTCGGAGCATATGTGGCGTGTGGCTCTAGTGTCAATCCACCATTCCTTTGGATTGCTGCTGATCATGTTTTCATGTGATACTACCGCGGACAAGCAGATGCCATCATCGTCGTCTTTATTTTCAACCATATTTGCCTCAGTTTGTTCTTGGGAACCTTTCGCTTCTTGCACTTGCTTAGACGATGGCCTGTTTTTCCGGAATTGAAGCGCTTTCCCTTGAACGCCTTGTCTTTCCCATTGCCGTCGTGAACCTTCCGTTTGTGCTTGGAACCTTTCTCCATGATGTTGGCCTTGGCTTGCACAATTCCTTCTTTGTCTGAGTTGCAGTTGTCTTCCTCGATTCTCAAGCGGACGATGAGTTCCTCCATTCGGATTTCCTTGCGCTTGTGCTTGAGATAATTCTTGAAATCCTTCCACGAGGGAGGGATATCCTCAATCATTCAAGCAACCTGAAACGACTCAATTAGGGTCATTCCTTCAGCATGAATATCATGAAGGATAACCTGCAACTCTTGAACATGACTTATTACAGATTTGGTATCAACCATACAAAATTTGAGGAATTTAGCAACTACGAATTTCTTTGCCCCTACATCTTCGGTTTTACTCTTCTTGTCAAGAGACACCCAAAGTTCTTTAGTGGATTTAGCAACACTATAATCATTATACAAGGTATTACATAATCCGTTAAGAACATTTCTTGGCCAAAAAGTCAGAATTTTTCAAGCGTCCACCGCGACGAGTGTTTGTTTGTCTGCATTCTCCGGTAGTGGTGGAGCGTCTTCTTTCAAGAACTTTGCCAAGTGCAGGGTGGTCAAGTAGAAAAGCATCTTTTGTTGCCATCTCTTGAAGTCCTTTCAAGTAAACTTTTCTGGACGTTTCCCATGAGTTCCAATCGACACCACTGATAGTGTTGAACCTGTAGGGGCTGCCTGACTAGTGCTCGCCTCATGAGTGTTATCAGCCATCAATGAAATTTGCAAAGCAAATTATCAGTCTCAAATTACAGTAAATTTTCTGTTACAATGTTGTTTAATAAGTGCTATTGAAAACTCGTTAAACAACAATCTGTGAGTACTTTAGAAACTCTCAGATTACGTAAACTGTTGTAATTAACAAGTACTATTGAAACTCGTTAGTTACACACAGATTGTCGATAGAATCCATAAATTTGCCTTAAGATTGTTGGATTCTATGGACGTTTTAGAATCTAAGAGAAGAAGAAGAAACAGAAAATTTTAACAGAAATGAAATAAATACAGAGTACTTACAGAGTTGTGAGAAGTGCTGCAAGAATTTAGATAAATCAGAGACAATCTTGAACATAGGCTCAATTTCCTTAAGGCGAAATTCGCCCCCTTTAGGTTCCGTTTGATCCGGAGCGAAGACCTCCCATGATAGTTGTCCCTCACTGTGTAATCGGGTAGCACCGCCGGATTACACACTACGAACCCTCAAATGAAATGATAGCTTTCAGGAAGTTTGGAAAAATTTATGGAATTGGGAATTTCGGAATGACTGAAACAGGATAGGGTGCTCTACTTTTAAAGAAGCAGAGACACCCGTTCCAGAACAATTGGAAAACAAATTCAAAACTCTGGTTAATTTCGGCAGAGAGCAAATAAACTTAGGCCAAAAAAATTAAATGGCCCTGAACCAAATAACAAGCCCAGCCCATAACACACAACGCATGCACCACGGCCCGTGCCCGAAGCCGAGACCGAGCGGCGGTGGCGCGTGCGCGTGTGGGGGTTCGAACCATAGCTAGGTCCTCTCTCCTGCACAAAATGTGTATCACCCAAAGGGTGTGCCCAATAGTGCAATCTTGAACTACATAAAGTAAACAAGATTGTTCCACCCTCCAATGTGGGATGAATTAAATCCCTCTTGCAGTAGTATCTTAGAAGCCATCTTTACCCACAAATTTTTCATTCACCCGATCACGATTTTGGATGAAGTAAAGTTGTAGGATGTTTACCTAGTGTGGATGGTGCTTTCCAGACAAACAGATCACAGCCACGTGGCAGCCATCCAGCACACCTAGTTGTGCTCCATGTACACCGGATAACTACCTATGCTTATCCACTTGGGGGCTGCGAGACATGGCCCTCACGTACCAACAACACGGGACTTGTAGGGACTTAGTGGTTTGGAGGCTAGAGTAAGGCCCGTCGCGCGAGAGCGACAACCAAGCTCACGCGCAACCTCTGGCAACTGACTGAGAGGTTTAAGGAGCATGTATCCCATAAATGCGGACGATCTCATAACGGTCTAAGATATATGCTGGTCCCTATATACACGGTCGAACGTGCCGTTACAGGGGTTATCATTAAGCCGCCATTTATGGTGCATTAACCCCCTACAACGATCACTTCCCCACTATATATAGGATCGTTATCCCTCAAGGAGACTCTCTCGGATTTTGATTCTCTTGGACATCCTAACATCTCTTAGATCTCTTGTTAGTTCACTGCCTCACTTTCAAGAGCAGTTACCTTTGCTTACTCTCTCCCTACTCACTCCCTACTCTTCTCCGTATTCTAATATCCTACTTGAGGTGTACACTTGGATCGCTCTTGAGGATTTGCTTGTACACACCTAGCTCTAAGGAATCCATAACAACTTTCAGTTTCGTGAATCAATTAGCCGATTCTTCAAAATCCTCTTCCAAAGTCATGCGAAAAAACGGGTTTTTCCAACATCCAGGTCGTGTATAATGTTGTTGTTAACCTGATTCTAAACAGAAGACAAAATGAAAGAAGCGAAATTGAGGGAAGGGGTTAAAAAGGAGAACTTTAACAGCACAACATCATCAAACAGATAAATATGATACTCGGTAGTAGTAAGTAAAAGGAGAAACGAGAGAGAGAGAGAGAGAGAGAGAGAGAGGAATCATTGATGATTATTGTACCTTGTGGAGGGATGGCTGTCGAGTGGATTCGTTCTAACAGTCCATGGGCGGTGTCACGAAGAAACCTACCGAGCTAGGGTTTAGTTGGGGCATGGTCATTGATCCTTTTACTGATCAACAATGTTTTGAATTTGAATTTCAGACCACAGTATTTAAATACAGATGAGTTTAAATTCTTTTTTTTGAATGCTTTTAATAACATAGAATTTAAAGTTTTAACTTTGAATTCAATTATTCTTGGTTGAATAACCAAAGTATTAAAGCTAAAAGTATAACAGTGTATTGTCTTGACTCGGTGGCAGCTAGAGAGGTATAGGGTTTGAATTTATGAATAATCAAGTTTTTGATAATTCCCATAAAACCAATGGAAAATTGGTTACACTGAAGCCGCATGATGATTCGTCGCTTTTCTAGTTATTGGAGGCGCTTCCTTGTAGAATTTCAAATGACATGTTGTCAGTTGGAATGTCATAATATTCACAATTTGAGGGGTGTATTTGTTCCAAATCAACTTAAGCCCCTCAATTGTATCCAAACATTGGATTTCATCTGAAATTACTCCAAACCTAAATCCCCCCCCCCCCTCGCACAATCACTTTTATCCAAACAAATCGACAATAAAATTGATATCTAGAAGTCAAACATGAGGGATAGTAAACGATACAAGGAGTACAATTTAACAATAAACTCAGCAATAGTATTCCGGTCACTTCTTATGTGAATAAAACCCTTCTTTGTTATCATGGATATCTTTCCGGAAAATTCTCACTAAGAACAAGTTCCATCTCCGAATAGTTGAACTTATGTCTGAAGAGAGCTTTAACAAGCTTGTAATGCACTGGTTTCAAGTAAGAATTAATGAAAAACGATGTTCTGGGTAAGTCTGATTGCATATAGCAACGCTACGACGTATGAAGTTCGTAGATATGTTACTGATAATTCCAGCTCCACATGCAATTCTTGAATTAGTTGAAACTGATTTGTCTATGTTTACTCTAGAACATTCAGAAAGATGTGATTCTCACAATACACTTTCTATATCACAAAAACATTATTGGAAATATAATTTTACGCCTCTCGTTTTTAGATTGATTTTTGTAGGAAGACAACCTTGTAAATTCTCTGTATGTTCACTTTGATTTTGTTTGGAACATGCATATTTCATGTCTCCACAAAAGATGATTAATGTGATTACTGCTGCTAGATGAAAATGAATTACACATAACATTAAAATTAGTAGCAGCTACACACAATGATGAAATTTAAAAGTGTAGTTTCCATCCTCAGTTTCAGATGAAACCAAGTTGCCATTTACGTGGCAGAGGACATTCAGAAAGATGTGATTATTTTTCTTAATGTTGTAGCATTAGATGACGTTGAACGACTTCCAGGGGAGAATAAAAGGGTGAGAGTCGACTACCAGATATGCCAAACTTCAAGTAATTTGGCAGTTCCACCAGGTAAGGGGAAAAAATCTCAACAGGGTAAAATAAAAGAAAACACTTGCAAAAGAACATATTCGTATCAAGAATGCTATAATTTGTTAGTAGGGGCATAAAAAACTACAACTTTTCTTTACGAGAATACTTCTTGCTGGGTAAAACTAACTAAGCTATTGGTCGTGGTGCCAAACGCTGTGTCAACTTGTAGAACATGCCAAACACGCATTTCAAACACTTAAATAAATTACTGACATATAATATATAACTAAGATTTGAAAACTCTAGTAGTTCATTGAACTCAATATTCACTTATACCAACGGCATACGCAATAGACAGAAGGACTATCAAACCACAAACTCTCAAAGAAAATAGAACATTAAGCAATAAGACATTGCATACTGATAACCTTGACAGAAAATTGACATGATTTGAGTAGAGAATCAAAGGTAGATAGGAAACCATGGGATATTTAAAAGTCCATATCAGCGCTAATGATATGAACTAATGGAATAACCATTACCTTCTTAAACTTCAACTTTCAGATAAAAAAAAGGGTAATTCACTATATGTTTCATTAAAAGAGGCTTCTAAGTTCAGACCACCTTGCATTGTTACATACTTTCTAAGTCTTACTGTTCACTGATTCACAACCACTACCTCTGTTTCGTCTGTTTCAGCCTACTTTACTTTTTGCCACTATTCACTGGGTTACTTTCATCCGGTGATTAGATTAGCAAAACGATACAAGAATTTGGTAATCTCTGCATGGTGTTATAGAGAAAAGTTTATTCTAAAATACCATGAAAAAATTGTTAAAAAATTACATCATTTTGGTATCCAAATCAACAAGTCAAAGAGACTCAGTTACGGGTTAAAAAGTCAAACACAGACGAAACAGACGAAACGGAGGTAGTACTTGGAAAGCAAATTTGCAAGAAACAAAGGCTCGCTCCGAATATGTCTTGAGCAACGGGAATGAATTAGTGGGCTGATGGAAAGAAGACATGCATAATGATTGATCAACCAATATGAAAGTTTCAAAAAGCACTCAAGCAGTGATTCTTTTTGGAAGCTTCGTTAGCGTCTAATCTGAAAACTAAGCTCCACCGTGGTGAAATTGCCATAATGTGGGAGCTCGCTATCCTACTTTACATACCACCTCTAAGTTCATTAGTGAGAACAAACCCACAGTTGAATCACGGTCATAAACAGGGTCTTGAGTCAATGAAAGACGCCATAAAAGTACTAAGAGGATAAACTTAACCAAGAACTCTACAATGTTTTCTTTTTATTATCCTTTGGAGGTCTTTGTATCAATGGAATCCCTTCCTTCTTTTGACAGTTGCCTATAAATTCATGTTTCTTCCACAACTGCAAAGATGAGCTACAGCCACTTAACTTTACCACTAAGTTGTTCACATACAGGGACTTCAAACTGGAAAGCCATGTGGTAAGAAAATATCTTGATATATCAATCCTTTACATACTGCCTAATATCTACCTGCTTAAGATTGCAAGGAAATAACCCTGCATAATTCACTAACACGCTATTGAGCATGGGAGTGAGAAGGAGCCCTAATGCTACATATCTATATTGATATCAGGGTGTACACGAACTATAATACCCCTATTTTTAATAGGGTATTTATTTGTTAATTTTCTAAAGTTGTGGGTTAGTGTTAGTTTTTCCTAAGCAATAGGGGGTATGCATTTGTAGTTTCCTAAACATGAATGTGGGGGTTAAAGTGTCTTTTCTCAAACTTGGGTGTAAACCCACCTTTCTCTCTCTCTCTCTCTCACGATCGGGAAACCATCCCCGCTCCTCCTTCACGTTCACCACGACCTTCTCCCACGACCTCCTCAACACCACCACTGCCACCTTATATCAACCCTCATTCCCCTCTCTTCTTCACCCTCCATCTCACTCGATCTCTCACCCTTTGTATTGCCGAAGAACAAGAGCACGCAGTGCTCTGTTTTGAGAAACACCGCCGTACATCACCACCACCGTCAAACACTATCAGCGCCACTACTCCTGAATCCGTCGAAACCCAGCACCACCCAACTCGCCTCTCCTCCCTCTTCTGTCCGACAAACCAGCAAGTACAACAGAGCCTCCTTCGGCTCTGTTTTTGGCCGACCCGGTTCGGACCCGACTACGACAGCCTCTGCCTCGTTCGCCGTCCGCCTCTTCTCCGACCACTGCCGTCGTCCACTCTGATCGGCGAACCCAAAAGACCAGAGCAGCAGCGCCGGACTTTAACAATCGCCGCCGTCGTCTCCATTCATCGCCGCTTTCTTTCTCCAATCGGTAACCACCAAGAACCCCCTCCTGAATTCTCAATTTCATTCACGATTTCCCTATTTCCTCATCCAATTCCGTATAATCATACATGGGTGTTTATGATTTGGGCTATGTATGTGTCTCTGTGTTGGGTGTGGGCAAAGAAGAAGAAGAAGACACGGTTTGATATTAAAGTGTTATGTTTAGGGGGTCATTTTGGAGTTTAATGAAACTGTTGGGGTTGTTGTTGTACTTTCGGTAAACTATATCGTTTTATTAAACTAATCTTTATCTATAACACCTATTTTCTTTATTAATACTATTTATAACTAATTAATTTCAATAATATGAAAATAAATATAAATTTTTATAGTATCATTTTGTAAGAAGAGTTTTACTAATAAAAATAGATGTTTTTGTTAATAAGTAAAGTGGTTTATTAAGTAATTATATAATTTTACTTTTGTGTGTTTTAATTCAATATCTTTTCTTATAAAAGTGGATATAAGTTTATAAATATATATTTACTCTTTTAATAAGTAAATATAACTTTTATTTAATACTATTATCTACTTTAAGTATTATACTCTTTTCTAAATACTAAATATAAATAGCTTTTTCCTAAGTATAATATTTAATAGTTTAAATCCTACCTTTAATTTTCTTAGTTTTATTTATTTTCTTAATTACAATAACTTAATAAATTTATATTATTTTCTAATACTAAAGTTCCGAAATGGATTTTGGGGTAAATTAAATTGGGAACTTGTCGGGGAAATATTCTTTGCATTTTCATATAGGGCATAATTGCATTGTTGTATGAGATTGGTCGTGTATTAATGTTAGGATTATTCCACTATTGTAGGGTTTGTGGACGATCAGTTCATTGAGTACCCGTACGACGAGTACTAGTTTTCGTGCTTGCTTGTGTGTGTGGAGCTTTCTTTAACCCAAGTAAGTTATATGCTCGACTCTTCTACCATCAAAATGAGTTTCCAAGATGTGTTATGTGCCAAATTGTTACTGTTTTGATTATCATACTATCCATTTGTTGAAACTCTGAAAATCATGTCTACTTTGGCACAAAGTGTGAAACTGAAATCTCTCTCTTGAAAACATGAGTTATGTTCATCTTGGAACTGATTAGCAATTTAATCCTTGCTTTCCTTATTTGTTTTGAATACCTGGTTTGGATCGAGAATCATCTTCTTTCAAGAAATATTCATAAGACACTAAGTAACGTAAAGTGGAAGATAACTTGTACGAGCTGTTCTTTAGTTCACTTCGGTGATTATATTGTTAAGGACCATACGTTCTGGTCAAGAGATTTTGGGAGCCAAACTCTGGCGTACCCTTGGTAACCATAGTCCTACACTACCATGAGGACTTGGGGGTTCCTACTTGTACTACTCTAGCGGAGTTGCTAACCTCTAGGGGGTGTCGACACTTAAGGTCTTGTAGGTCAGTATTGAGGCGGGAATGCCATATTTAGAGGGGCTTTCACAACTGCCGGGTTGAAGTAGGGTTTGTTAGACCCGCGAAGTAACCATGAGTTATTTATTTCCGAGGCAGGCGGGAACTCTGCATTCGCTCGTACAATGTTTAATATCTGGGGCTCATGGGGCAGTAGAGCTAGCTGCTCCCGTGGCACGTGGCCAGGTGGCCGCCAGAAAAGTTTTGAAGGAGGACTTTAATAAGAAAGATTAAGTTGGAATGTCAAATCCAAGTTTATCCCTTTACCTTTCTTGTTTGCCTTTGTAATCTCAATTTAAAGCTTTAATCATCATTTCCTTTACTTTTTCCTTTATTTATTCTTGAATTATGTGCCCAATCATCTGTTTACATGTTGAGGTATTTCTTACTCAGCTTAAGCTGACTTTTGGAAAAACTGTGGTCGGCTTTTGCTTTTTGAAAACCCACAGGTTAACACCGCTGCAGACTCTGGGGGAACGAATCACTAGCTTGGATCAAGGAATCACTTTAGCTCTCACGGAATAAATCACTAGTTTCATGTTTTTGTTTCTTTTCAAACAATTTGGTTTGGTTTCAAGTTTCCATGTTAAGGACCGCGTTCGGTCATTTCCTTTATTGTAATTGTAGATAGTGCTTTCTGAGCTGACGGATCTTGGCCACGTGGCAACCATCCAGCACACCATATTGTACTCCACACACACTGGATCACCAGCCGAGCTGACCCATGTGGGGGCTGCGAGACAGAGCCCTCGCATACCACTGCACGGGACTTGTAGGGACTTAGTGGTTTGGAGGCTAGAGTAAGCCCTGTCGCGTGCGAGCCAAGCCCGCACGCGACCTTTAGTAACTGCTTTGAGAGATTTATGGCACGAGCTCCATAAACCCGGTCAATCCGGTCAAACCCGGTCAACCTCGTAACGGTTCCGGTATTCGCGCATAACGTGCTGTAACGGTCCCTATATACTCGGACGAACGTGCCGTTATGGTTAAGCTAATTAAGCCGCCATTAATGGGCGCATTAACCACACTACAACGGTCACGTTCTCTGCTATATATAGGACTTAACCTTTCCATACAAAGGGGGACACACTAGCCATACGCAGAAGCTCTGCCGAACCTCTGTCTCTCTCTCAGACATTACTACTGCCTTACTCTCTCCCTACACACAACCCAACTCTTCCTGTGCGATCTCTGATCCTCTACATACGATGTACACGGAGGTCTCCCCGCCGGAATCTCTTGTGCACATTTTGGTGAACCCGACGTGAACTTACCAACAAAAGCAACCATGTCTCAGGAGGATGATGTTAGCAACAGATCGCCTTCCACTGAAGTTGCCTCAGGAGAGGAGACCCGCCGTACTCCTGCGACCCCCAGCGAGGCACCGACGCTAGAATCTTTGGACGCCACCGTCCAAGGTCAAGCAAAAGCTCTCAAAGCCCAGTCCGCGCAGCTAGAACGGATCTTGGCTGTTCTGGGCACCCTTGCACCAAATCCTTCAACAGCCACCGCCGTATCTCAAGGAGGAGGAGGCCCTACCGCTCCAGGATTGGGAGTGTCCACCACACCTCCCAACCCTAACTTGCAGACTCCACCGGCGACTACGCAGCTGCCTTCGATTCAAGGGTCAACAGCTCAGATGTTGCCTCTCACTGCTCACACTCCTCAACCTTCGGCTTTGACATCCAACCCGGCTTTGCAGTACCCCTTGCCTCCTCCAACGGCGATCTGGGGCAATGCGAGCAGCCAATATGTCCCCAATCCTTCGGCGGCATATGTGTCGCCTCCGCCTGTGGCAACCCCTCCTCCTGCTACCGAGGGAAGCATTCCAGAATGCATGACGTCTCTGCAGAAGCGCATGGACACTATTCTGGCTCACCAGTCATTCGCGGATACCATTATCCCGAAGCTAGACAATGATCCACCCATCCCACGGGAGATCTATCTCATGCCTAACCCAGCGGGGTATAAGGCTCCTAAATGGGACAAGTTCGAGGATGTCAACGGGAACGCTCATGAGCATGTCATGCGTTTCATTGATGTCATGGGGCCATACGGGGCTGATCCCAAACTGTTGATGCGAGAGTTCCCAAAATCTTTGGGGAACGTAGCGTACAAGTGGTACCGAACGTTGGAAGCTGGATCCGTGAAGACTTGGGACGACATGGTCCAGAAGTTCTACACCAGGTTCTTCCAGATGGAAGAAAAGGTGACAATGATCCATCTCTCGCGGATGTATCAGAAGCGCGAGGAGGATGGGATCACTTTCATCAAGAAATTCAGGGCGAAGTCCTTGGAGTGCAAAGATCCAATGCTCGAAAGCCGGCTCGTAGAGATATGCCTGCAGTGCATGCGAGACGAATACAAAGGTATGCTCATCAATTTGCAAACACCTACGTTTTCAAAGCTAATTGAATGCACGAAGAACATTGAGCCTATAGTTGAGAGGCAGAGAAAGAAGAACGCGCCGGAGCGATCTTCGAGCGGCACCACCTACAAGATCGGGAGATTCAGTTACAAGAGGGGACGCGAAGCTGAGGTCAATACCGTTTCACCCCAGAAGCAAGCGAAGGTTGTGAACTTCGACGTACCACCTCTGCCATGCTCGGTAGAGGAGGCAAGCGACCTCTACAGGCAGTGGCGCAAGGACGGTGTCCTACCGCCTCTCGAGAAGATACCTTCCAAGGAGATGGTAAGGGACCCTAAGTGGTGCGAGTACCACGGCAAGGTCATGCACCCCACAGCGGAATGTAAGAAGCTCAGGTTTACATTCGACCAGAAGATGAAGAACGGCGAGCTGATCGTCAGCGATCGCAGGAAGGATGTGCGCAACAATCCGCTTCCTGCCCATGCGGAGCAAGACTCAAAAGGCAAAGAGGTTGCCATGATCTCGATCGTCGACTTGGAAGAAGTCGCAGAGGATGGTCTACCCATCATCGCCGAGGTCCATGATGACGAGGACTACAGTATGGACACAGAAGACGAACGTGCCGATCGGATGAAGGGGTCGCACGGCTTTAGCAGATTCTTCGACGAGATGAACTTCTCCGAGAAGTGCCGGACAGATATGACGAAAGCAATCTTGAGGATAGCGGAGGACTATGAGGAGGATCTTGTAGTTTCCAACGGGAAAGTCATCAGGGAGTCTCGCTCTACAAAAAAGATTATGACCTTTTCTGCCAGCGACAAGAAGACAGATGCGAGCCACCAGAGGCCTCTGTACGTGACAGCCATCATCAATGGTGTCGAGTTTAAGCGAGCATTTGTAGACGGAGGAGCAGCGGTCAACGTCGTTTCGCTCCACACACTGAAGCTAGCAGGGATCCCCGAGCGCAAGATTTTCAGGCGTCCATCTTCGCTGATGGGATTTGGAAGCGACTCTAGAATGACGATCGGATGGATCCGCCTGGGCGTGCAGATTGGCAAAATCAAGTGCTCAGCAAAGTTCTATTTCATAGACGCGAACACTACGTATCATATGATCATAGGTCGAGCCTGGATTCATCGCTTCGACGCGGTTCCTTCAACGGCTCACCAGGTTATGAAAGCTATCTGGAACGACAGAATAGTCGAGATACCGGCTTCGACAAATCCATTCAACTTGGATGAAGCACATCTCAGCGAGGCGGTATGGTTCACCGAGATGGCGGACGAGAAAACACCGGGACCATTGGTGACAAGGGAAGATGCCAAAGAAAAGCCGCCTACACGCGAAGAGGCGCTGCGTATCGCATACCATCGAAAGAACGTGTACACTCTGAAGAGAATCGCAAAACATGACCCCGAAGGCAAGGAGATAGAGAGCTTCTACGCCAATGGGAAGAAGTGCTATCGCATATGAAGGTGCGCGGGGATTTCCTCACATGGGCATGGGGATATCCCTGGGCAAATCAACCAAATCGAGCAATTTGCGCTAACGGAAAAGCCAATGCAGAACACTCCAGACGAGAAGCTCAAAGAAGCACCTGAATGCATGGAAGATAGGCCCAGAACACAAAAGCAAGAGCTAAAAGAAGTGTTCCTCAGCCCGAACGAGGAAAAGAAAAGGCCAGACTTTCTAAGTGCGGACCTCACAAGCGAGGAAGAGCAAGGACTGCTGCAGCTCCTAACTGAATACAAGGATGTGTTCGCATGGGAGTATGATGAGATGCCAGGACTGGATACAAGCATCACTATGCACCGCTTAGACATCATCCCAGGGTCTAAGCCGGTAAAGCAGAGCACAAGAACCTTCAGGCCGGAGCTTAACGTGAAAATCAAGCAGGAGATTGTCAAACTCCTGGATGCCAAATTCATAGAGCCGAATCATCATCCCACATGGTTGGCAAACATCGTGCCAGTGGTAAAGAAGAACGGACAGCTTCGCATCTGTGTGGACTTCCGGGATCTCAATCGCTTCTGCCCAAAGGACGATTTTCCACTGCCCAACATCGATTTGCTTATCGATTCAACAGCGGGCCACCGCATGTTCAGCTTCATGGACGGCTTCAGCGGGTACAACCAGATCAAAATGGACCCCGAGGATGCGCGGAAGACCGCATTTATCACTCCGGTGGGGGTGTTCAACTACACAGTAATGCCGTTCGGTCTCAAAAATGCGGGTGCGACCTATCAGCGGGCCATGATGGCCCTGTTCCACGACATGATGCACAAAGAAGTGGAATTTTATGTGGATGACCTGGTGGTTAAATCCAAGCAGGAAGCAGATCACCTCGCCGATCTGCGGAAAGTGTTCAATAGATGTAGACGCTTTCAACTGAAGATGAATCCCATGAAATGCGCATTTGGGGTAACATCAGGGAAGTTCTTGGGATGCGTAGTTCATCGTCAAGGAATCGAGCCTGACCCTGCGAAAGTATCATCCATAACCGGCATGACGCCGCCCCATAACCAAAGTGCCTTGAAGACATTTTTGGGAAAGCTATCCTATCTGCGGAGATTCATCCCAGCGATTGCTGAAATCACCTGCTGTTTTAGTGCCCTTCTCAAGAAAGATGCCGTATACAACTGGGCTCCGGAGCACGAAGCTGCATTCGAAAAGCTGAAGGATCTGCTGACGTCCTCAAAAATAATGATCGCACCTCAACTGGGATCACCGCTTCTGCTATATCTGACGTCAACAAGGAGGTCCATAGGAGCACTCTTGGCTCAGGAGTACGAAGGCCAGGAAAGGCCTATCTACTACATCTCTCGCATTGTGCAACCTGCTGAATCAAGGTACACAGACATCGAACGTCATTACCTTGCTTTGTTCTTCGTAATAGAGAAATTGAAACACTAATTTGCGTCGCACAAAGTGGTAGTGGTCACCAAGAGTGATCCCATACGATATCTGCTAACCCACACTACTCCTGGAGGAAGATTGGCGAAATGGTACATGACCATCTCTCAATACGATATCACATGCGTGCGACCGCGAGCGATCAAGTCGCAGGCGGTAGCGGATCTGTTGGCACAGTTCCCCGACAACAGCCATGAACCCGTGATCGAAGAAGAGCTCGAAGGACATGAAATCTATGCAATCGACGTGCCCTATTGGACACTCCATTTCGACGGTTCGTCAACGAGGAAATGCGGAGGCATTGGGATAGTCTTGACCAAGCCAGATGGGGAGGTCATACAGATGTCCACAAAGCTCGACTTTGCAGTCACCAATAACGAGGCAGAATATGAAGCCCTCATAGCGGGACTGCACGCAGCAAAGGCTTTGGAAGTAAGCAATCTGACGGTCATGGGAGATTCCAAGCTGATCGTCAAGCAAGCCTCGGGTGAGTATGGTTTGAAGGAGATTAACCTTCTGTCTTACCGCACTCTCGTACAAAAGCTAGTACAACAATTCTGCGATGTGAGGTACGAGCACAAGCCCCGAGCAGACAATAGGCATGCAGATGCTTTGGCCACCTTGGGATCTAAGGTCAGCACAGACAAATGTCCCGCAAGGATCTCCATCGAAGTGCGAACATCGTCGGCATTGTTAGAAGATGCGTGCGACGACGAACACATGGATGACACGGACTGGAGAAAAGTAGTCCTACGAGCTATTGCAGAAGGCACAAGCAGCGAAAGCTGGGCACTCACAAAAGGGTACTGCATACATGACAACACCCTTTACTACAAAGGCCCTGGCGGAATACTCATGCGATGTGTTTCCGAACAAGAGGGACAATTGCTGCTGGAGAAGATTCATCAACATACTTGCGGAGAAAGCGAGGTGTCAATCTATCGAAAGGCTCAGAGATATGGCATTCATTGGCCGGATATGTCGACAGCTGCTGCCCTGATACAAGGGAAGTGCGAAAGTTGTGCACTAATAAAAGATTCTCTACTCATCGCTCTAACTGATGATGACACGGATTGGAAGAAGCCACTCTTTGATTTTCTCACCCAGGGCACCGTGCCCGAATCGAGAAAAGAAGCCGAGAAATTGAAGAGGAAAGCATCTCGATATGTAGTACAAGAAAACTTGCTTTGGCGAAGAGGTCATGAGGGCAACTTGCTGCGATGTCTAGACGGCAGAGAAGCACAAGAAGTCATGGACCTTTCTCATCAGGTGGAACACCAAGGAGGTGCGAAATTATGCAGGCAGCTCCTCGCAATTGGATATTTCTGGCCCACGATGGAGGCTGATTGCCGCGCCAAAGTACGACGCTGCCAGGAGTGTCAATTCAAAGGAAACCTAGTGCACGCTCCCGCCGTGGATCTACATGCATTGGGAACGCCATGGCCATTTCACACATGGGCGCTGGACTTCATCGGTCCCATCCGACCAACGTCACACGGGAACCATTTTATTCTCACTGCAACTGAGCTATTCACCAAATGGGTGGAGGCAATACCACTGAAGACGGCAAATGCGCTAGCTGTGGTCAACTTCATTCAAGAAAACATCATATGCAGGTTCGGAATTCCAAACACCATTCTTTCAGATAATGGTACTCCTTTTGTTAATCGCCAGGTAGCTGCCAAGTTAGCAGAGTACAACATCAGGCAAATATGTTCCACCCCTTACTATCCGAAGGGGAACGGGCAAGCCGAAGCGACTAACAAAACGCTGCTGAGGATTTTGAGCAAGATGGTCGCAGATGACCACAAGAAGTGGGCTGATTCCCTAAGCATAGCTCTGTGGGCCTACCGGACTTCTCCAAGGACACCCACGGGGGCCTCACCATTCCTACTATGCTATGGGGCCGAGGCCGTGGTACCTGCGGAGGTGAGAGTCAATTCGGCAAGATTGGCCTTCCACGCACTCTACGAAAATCAACGTGATCTTGACTTAGTCTTGCTGGAGGAAAAGCGAGAACAAGCCAAAAGGACCAACAAGCGGTATCAAGAAAGGATCGCTCGCGCTTACAATAAGACAGTCCAACGAAGAGATTTCGCAGTTGGAGACTTGGTCCTGCGCGCATCCGACCACTGCATGCGAGAAGCGGCTCACCCAAAGTTCGCAGCCAATTGGGAAGGACCCTTCGAAGTCACAGAAGTCTTCGACAGTGGCTACTGCAGCATACAAAGGTTGCACGGTACGACCTCAACCCCGAGTTCAGTCAACATGCGCTGGATTAAGAAGTACTATCCCTGACTTCTCTCATTTCATGCGTTTTATTATAACGTCGCTTAATGTCTTGTATGGCTACGATTTACACAATCTCCTCTCCCATATGAGAGGATTGTAATCTCATCTCTCCCACATGAGAGCATTATAATAAAAAGGGTTCTCCCAAATGAGAACTTCATATTTCTAGCTGTTTATGTTGCTTTATTCAGTTTGTTATTACTGTTAACAATAGGCTATCTGCCACGATAGCAATCTGTACAACTGCGATCTTAACTGATCTTCTAAGCCTATCTGTTACGATAGCAATCTGTGCGAAATACGATCTTGGTTGATCATCTAAGCCTATCTGTTACGATAGCAATCTGTGCGAAATACGATCTTGGTTGATCATCTAAGCCTATCTGTTACGATAGCAATCTGTGCGAAATACGATCTTGGTTGATCATCTAAGCCTATCTGTTACGATAGCAGCCCATGCGAAATGCGATCTTAATTGATCATCTAAGCCTATCTGTCACGATAGCAGCCCATGCGAAATGCGATCTTAATTGATCATCTAAGCCTATCTGTTACGATAGCAGCCCATGCGATATGCGATCTTAATTGATCATCTAAGCCTATCTGTCACGATAGCAGCCCATGCGAAATGCGATCTTAATTGATCATCTAAGCCTATCTGTTACGATAGCAGCCCATGCGAAATGCGATCTTAATTGATCATCTAAGCCTATCTGTTACGATAGCAGCCCATGCGAAATGCGATCTTAATTGATCATCTAAGCCTATCTGTTACGATAGCAGCCCATGCGAAATGCGATCTTAATTGATCTTTTAAAGCCTATCTGCTACGATAGCAACTCATGCGAAAAACTATCTTAATTGATCTTCTAAAGCCTATCTGCTACGATAGCGACTCATGCGAAAAACGATCTTAATTGATCTCCTAAAGCCTATCTGCTACGGTAGCAACTCATGCGAAAAATGATCTTAGTTGATCTTCCAAGCCTATCTGCGGTGATAGCAGCATTATAAAAATGTGATAGCAATATTGTGCAAAATGATCTTAAGTGATCTACAAAGGTCTATCTGATATGATAGCACTTGAATCTGAAAGCAAATTACAAGCCCATCTGCCAAGATGGCACAACTGCGCAAATACGATCTCGAGCGATCTAATAAAACATCTGCGAATTTATATGGCAGATAGCAAATGCGAAATATGTATATAGCATTATGCAAGGCGAAATATGCCGATACGCATGCGAAATTGTATTTTGTTGCAACAGCACAGCAAATAATACAAAAGCTATTTATCATTATGAGTCGAAAAGACTTACAATTTATCTGTCTAGATAGCAGCTTACAAGCGAAAAAGCTCAAATCTAACTACGCAGCCAACATGGCTTACAATACATTCGAAAAGTAGCTGACAAGCCAGCAGAGACACACCACGGGAATCCTGACTGAAAAGGATGAACCCAACGGTCCTAACACCGTCTATGCGACACACAGATCTGCGGCCAAAGATCTGTAGCAAGTAGGATTATTCTGCGAAGAGATCAACTCGCCATTAGCTGCGTCCATGGCGGCAATGGTCTGGGTGGTCCTATGTCCAAGATCTCAGGATCTGACAAGACCCCTGTCTGATCAAGATATGTACCGGAGGAACCTCCTGTTCCGGCGCACACAGTCGCCCAAAACAGGGGAAGCAGTCATTCCTCTGGTACTGGGTTCCTTGTCATGATTGACAAGGGCATTGACAAGCCTCCTGAGTTCAAGAACGAAGAGGCAAGAAATCCTCCTCCAGGGATGCTGGAGGAGAATTCCGCCGTTCATTACGAGACGGTAGCACGGTCACTACGGCGCTGCACCTCACCGGGAGGCGGCCGGAAACATGACCTGCACACATAATACACGAAGAAAATTCTTCGAACACACATGAGATATCATCTCCATCTCCTCTATGATGGTTATAAAGAGCAATAAGCCTCATAAAGTGGATCTTGGAAACTATTTCTACAGCACAAAGCGCAAACTCAGGATTCACAACTTGAAGTTGCCATGAATCAACGAAAAAACAAGCGTTGAAGCCAGCAGTCGTAAGGACTCACGACAAAGCACATTTTTGGGGATGAAGAACCCAAATGGCAAAAACAGGGTTTATATAGACCTTGTGGAGACTCTTCAGTTGCTAAGATGAGTCAGCAGAATTCGAAAAGAGGGTAAGGTCAACCACTTACGCCTTGAAAAGCGGTAACGATCAATTACCCTACTAAAGGCTACGACGATTCAGTTGCGTATCTTAATAAATGACGGATGGTCATGATTCGGAGGGACTTCCCAACGAAAGCGTGCTTATCTTCCGAGAAATTAGCGCGAAAATCAAGCAGAGTATCAATTGCTGATGTCATAATTGGATATGCACAGAGATATCCTATCAAATCCCGGAAAGGGCAAAACGGGCAAGTCGATTCTTGTTGTTAAAAAAAAGGGGGAGAAACCCTAGCAACATTACATTAATGTTTCAACATTACATTAATGTTCCAGCTATTTCCTTGCTATTTTTCAAATTCAAAAAAGTCAAAGCAAATTCTTGATCAAGGAGTCATGGGGCGCGAACTGATGGCTCAGCTTCTCTACCTGCTCCACTTCTTGTTTCAATTGCTCGCACTTGGCATTCATCTCATGATAGAGCTTCAGAGCTTCGTCAACCTTTTGCTTCTGCTGCTCCACCTTCTGCTTTTCAGCTGCGAGGTTCTGGTGGCCGAGCTTCAAAGTTACGGCTGCGCGAATCAGAGTAACTCTTTTCATAAGAAATCTGAAACCTAGTCTGCCTTGAACTTTGGTAAGAAGATTTTGGCACATGCCAAAAAGCAATTCGGCACTCTGGACAGAAATGGTCGCAGGCGTGGCCGCAGACAGCTGCTCCAAATCCAAATGGCTTCGGTAAGAAACAGCCTCCTGTCAAAGGGCCCTATCTCCAGAGATCTCGCAAATGATCTGGGGTAGGTGAGGCGCATCCGAACTAGCCAGTCCACATCAGTTTGCTTCAAACCTAAAGCAATGTCAAAGCTAAGTTATGCTATCAAACTCGCAAATGAACAATGCGAGATGCAAACAGCAAATCTCTACTTACCAGTTCCCTCAAGAATCTCACGAAGAAAAGGAATGCGCATTGCTGGAGTAGTCGAAGACTGCCCTCGCTCCATAGCTCTCCTGTCAGCTGCGAGCTCTAATCCCTCATAGTTAGGAGGAAGAGTATAAGCCGCACCAGCTGCAACTGCATTCCCAACCTGCGAGCCCCAAAAGCTCCACGCAGGAAGAGGTGCCGCCGACTCAGTCGCCGCCGGAGGCAAAGTGACAGCCGAAGATGCTTGGCGTGGGGCGCTCTCAGATGCGGAAGCATCAGCAGCACTTGTTCTTACTTCCTCAGCGCCAGTATGGGCGTCTTCCTCCATTAGCACAGCGTCGGCTTCAGCATCGTCAGAAAGTTCGATGATGTCCTCAAGAGGCTCTCCTGCGTATTCAGCAGCTGCGACGGGCTTCTCGGTATGGGAACTCGGAATCGGAACATAGGACGCAGAAGGCTGACTTCTTTGCTCCAGCGCAGGTTCCTCAGCATTGCCTGCGATATTAAATGCGATAGTATGAGGTAACTCGTATTATAAGTTATTTTACTATCTTTACTAAATCTAAGAGCAAGCACCTCCACGCGAAGGTGGGATTGAAGTATCTTCGTCATACACTAAAGACGTGGAACCATGCCCTATTAGTGTGCCCTCATTAAGCAGGTCCTTAAAATGAGCGTGACCTGGGACGCGAAGAAACCAGTCATGTTTCTGTTTCAAGTTGCTAAGGTCTAGTACATGCATATCGCTCAAATGATTACCTGAAGGTTCTCCGCACTTGCCTACTAGCCAACGGCGAATGTCAGCCTTTGACACACCATGCTTTAACGCACCCACGATAACATCTCTATAAGTTACTGCGAGATTGAAGATCTCACCTTTATCGCAGCCTGCGATTTCTTCAAAGTTTGCTTGGGCTTGCTCCAGGGCTGCTGCATCCTCTTCTGGAACCGCATCCACCTCCTTCGCCTGAGGAGCCACTACTTCGGGAAGCACATCTTCCTCGTCAACTGTACGCACTAAGTCGTCAACATGTTGCTCTTCGAGGCTCCGTTGTCTCACACGCTCGAGCTCCTCCTCTTCCCGCTGCCTTCTCCTTTCAGCAACTTCCGCGGCTGTCTTTCGGGACTCGGCAAGAACGTCCTCGCTTATGAGATCGTCTGGAATGCCAGAATGGGTATCTCTCTTTTGTCTCTTGGCCAAAAGGCCACCGATGATCTCATCATCATCATCATCTGCGAAGAAATGATTGGTTTAAGAAAGAATTGCAAAAGAATTACGATAATGAGAAGGGAAACGCGACGGAGGTACCTCCTGAATCTTCCTCATGCATCACAATTGTTCTTTCTTCTTCTTCTTCATCACTTTCTCTGGGCTCCTGCCTCTCTTCTTCTTCCTCCTGGTTGAATGGAACGAAAGTCTCAACTGCGAGCTCCTTCCGCACTTTGCTGGGCATGTGACCTTTGCCTTTATCCTTGACAGAAAGGGACCTCGCCGGAGGGGAAGTTGGAGCACTTCTAGGGGAAGAAATTGTAATTCCCTTTTGCCTGGATCTCTTCGCTCTCGGCGCCGCAGTCGCTGGAGGGGACGGATCATCTCTGGGAGGAGACGAGGCCGGAGCATTGTCTATCAGCGAGTCAGCAAAAGCGTTCATGACTGCGCGAATCCTGGTTTCGACCTCAGGGTCCATCCTCCATGCTAGCAGGAACGACTGTTTTTGCCTTCTAGTGGCAACAATGGTGTTAACCAATGACTTGGAACGATCACCAGATGCAAATCTCCGCACATGACACTACAGCAAACAGTACAGAATAAAGGTGTCAGCATAGGGAAATCAAGAAGCTTAACGCACGCGGAAAAATTGCTTACCTTAGCAAATGCCTCGCTATATCTGACGACATGCGTGTCGCCCTTCTTAACTGCGGCGATCTTTTCCTTCAGAATGACGTCAGGACACAAATGGTTCTCATGATCCAACAATGAGTAGCAACCATATTCAGACCCGCTCAGACTGCAATTGGGGCGAAACGGAAAAGAGTTTCTCTTGATCAAGGGAGCTCTACTTGGCTGAGCGGCCGACTGCGTCTCAATCCTCGTTTGCTGGGCGTCCCAGTATGCGAGCCAGTTCTGGGAACAACCGCCCTCGCGGGTACCTGCAGGCTGCTCAAAGGGAAGATTGTTCATGAAAACTGCCTTGCACTCCTTTGTTAGCAAGCGCTTATAGCAACCTCTGATAATGGATTGGGGCCAGATTGATGGTGCCACTGCATCAAAGCTGAACTGGGGACAAACTCGAGTGGGGTCAACATCCACGGTAATCCTCTCATACCTTGGTGCAAGCTCTTGAATATGCTCTGCGAGGGCAGGAAGGGAACCTCGTAGACACCAGCAAAAGAACTCGCGATAGCGCTCATGGAAATGCGATCCCTCTTCGAAGAGAAGCTCTTCTGAGAAGACAACACCCTTAGAGGGGTACATCTTTGGAAACCATCGCACGTTCTCAATGCGCGTGGCATAGGGCCTGGCAGTAAACTCTTTCCGTTTGTCGCATATCAAGCTCCAAACGCACTTGGTATTGTTCGCTCCGAACCACCTCGCAGCCCTGCCACTGTTACGCTCCTCCGTCTCGCCTGGGGACACCACTTGTCGGGTTTAAGAGCAGTTGGAGCATAGGATGGCCATCGCTCGAAGACCCACATCGTCAAGAAGGAAATGTTGACGAAAGTTAGTATATCAAGGCGGCCACGCGACTCCTTCATGGCCGCAACCAGCTGATCAAGCCTATAGTACAGCGTGCCCAAGACCAAGGGTCCGAGTGCGACTCTCTGGCCGAGGGCGAGCCTCACAGCAAGCGGAAAAACATGGTAGAAGACCCCATCATGTGGGTGACCGTCAATTAAGTACCTCGACAACCATGCACAGAGGAAAGCACAAAGGGTCAAGTGATAGCCTTTACCCTCCACGTAATTCTTGGCCTCTGGGTTCTCACTCAGAAGCTTCTTAGTAATGCTGCTGTTCGCATAGTCTCGAAAGAAGTACTGCAACCATTTGTTCCAGGTGTTCTTCGCAGACCTATCAACCAACTGCCAGTTTGGAAGGGCTTTGGTAGTAGTCCACCGGGTGGAGATTTTCTTTACCTCTGCTAAGCATTCCTCCATCTGCGTGTACAAAGCAATCTCCGCAGCCGTCCTCAAAGGACTCAAAGGGACCACCTCACCCATGGGAGAAAGATCGTACAGCATATGCACGTCCTCGAGTGTGGGGGCAGCCTCGAACTCAGCAAAGTGGAATGTGTGAGTCGCAGGTGAGTAGCGGGAAAGAAGGTCTAGAAGCATGGACTGGTCCAGCTTCACGGCAGCACCCTTCATAGCACGAACAGCGAAGTATACGCCGGCTTCATCAAGAGTCGCAGCATGATTGGTCAACACGTGGTCAATCCACTCATCCATGTAGTCCAATTTCTGGACAAAAGCTTGGGTAGAAATCGCAGCGTAGGGGAAGTACCCATTTTCGATTCCCAATCGAACCACATCCTCGGAGCCAATTAACTCGAGCAAGGCTGAGTTAACTGGGGGAGTCAGTGTTAGCAATACCTCATTTGGGACAGGAGCAGGCATTTTCTTCGCCTTAACCCTCGCATGGTAGAAATCTTTGCCACCTAGATAGGGGGCTTTTCGCCACAAAGCCTGCGGAAGATCGGGTATCTCTTCGTCCTCCTTGGCGGGTTTGGTTCCTTTTGTCTTGGCCATTCCTGCGGAAGAGCAAGAAAAAGGGGGGAGAAATATGCTACACTTCAGTTTGAATTTCGAGATTCAAGATCTATGGAAAGAAAGATGAATAGTTTCTGGTATCGATTTCAGAAATTAGAGGGTTGCATTATCAGTGATTTCAAAACCTCACATCCAAGGTCCTTATTATTGAAGGATTAAAGCAAAAGTGGGTTCGAAGATCAAAGCTTCTTCACAAGTTTCAACAGATAATATGGGTTTGCAGATCCAACACAGTTCAAAGCGTACACTGGTATTTTAAATCGAAATTGAACAAGGCCAACCTTGTTTTCGCGAAGCCTGCTTGGATATACACAGTTGAACAAGACGATTTGCAGTTCTGAACTGGTGATTGATTATCTGAATCTGCTCTCGAAGACTTCCGGGTACCATTCACTTTAAGAGAAAGAAGTGATGCTTTGCAACAATGGAGGATACAAAGTATTTATTCAAAAACAATGAAGGTTTGCGTCCTTTCAGTAGTCGAATCGCAACCGTCACCGTCGAATCGCGCAATCACAGGACAAGCTGACGTCATGCCTAAAACCCTAAAGGCCAGACGGCACGACTCTAGGGGTTTTAGGTCATAATGGCACGCACGGGGGCTGAACTTACCCGTATTTGAATTGGTGCGTGGCGGCGACGCGTATGTTGGTTTCCGCGCATGGAAGTCTAGGCAGCTATGAGTCTTCACGCGCAGAAAGGGGGCTAATGTATATAGTGCTTTCTGAGCTGACAGATCTTGGCCACGTGGCAAACATCCAGCACACCATATTGTGCTCCACACACACTGGATCACCAGCCGAGCTGATCCATGTGGGGGCTGCGAGACAGAGCCCTCGCATACCACTGCACGGGACTTGTAGGGACTTAGTGGTTTGGAGGCTAGAGTAAGCCCTGTCGCGTGCGAGCCAAGCCCGCACGCGACCTTTAGTAACTGCTTTGAGAGATTTATGGCACGAGCTCCATAAACCCGGTCAATCCGGTCAAACCTGGTCAACCTCGTAACGGTTCCGGTATTCGCGCATAACGTGCTGTAACGGTCCCTATATACTCGGACGAACGTGCCGTTATGGTTAAGCTAATTAAGCCGCCATTAATGGGCACATTAACCACACTAAAACGCTTTGCTATATATAGGACTTAACCTTTCCATACAAAGGGGGACACACTAGCCATACGCGGAAGCTCTGCCGAACCTCTGTCTCTCTCTCAGACATTACTACTGCCTTACTCTCTCCCTACACACAACCCAACTCTTCCTGTGCGATCTCTGATCCTCTACATACGGTGTACACGGAGGTCTCCCCGCCGGAATCTCTTGTGCACAGTAATAAAGTTGATTTTTGAATTAAATTTGAAGTTTTGTTCTTTATGGTTTGGTACGAGGCCGACGTTCTACTCCGTTCACAATGAGGTAAAACTCCTCGTGCGGGGGACATCTTAGCGGTTTGGGCTAGGCCTGAAATCGCGGGGTGTTGCACGAACTATCAAAGACAGAGCAACAGCATAGACGATATTTAGCTGAATAAAGATTGCAAGAAGAGTGAATGCACCTATCAAAGCACATGATTCAAAACAAGATAGAACCAAAATATGTACCAGTAATTTGGCAACTGCAGTTTCTTAGTCATCACGTCCTTCCTAATCCTCTGCTAAATAGATGTTTCAAAAAGTTCCCAGAATAACAAGAATATGGTGTTTTCAAGTCCGTCGGCACTCCTCCATTTTCAATGAAGTACTGGATCATTTCTTCATCTTCTACATCTCCATCAAAACAATCAATCTGTATAACCTTGAGGTGATGGAGTAAACAGTGAGGCACTTTCTGAGGTGGGTGCCAAGCTGCATTCACTGAGGAGTCTTGTCCATTGCGTCGAGAGGAATATTCCTCAAGTCCCTGACACAGAAAATCGCTAGTTAGTTGAAGTCGTCCTCGAGTTCAAGTTTATTATTTGTGTTGGGGAAAAATTCTTGTACTTTTTACTTACATACTCAAAAACAAGCATTTCAAGAAAAGGAGACTTCTCCAACAAACCTGGTAGGAAGGTCCAACCCACATCATCGCTCACACCAATCTTCAATGTAGTCAAGTTATGAAACATTGGCAGTTCACAACCGCTCTTAACAATAACCTTCACAGAAGATGAATAGCATGAATACAAAGAAACGACCACAAGAATAACTAGTCCACCTTTCTTATAAATGGTGAATGACATTGATGATCAATATATGTTGACTACCAAATAAGAGATAAAATTTACCAACCTCCAAAGCAGAACCACTTAAACGAAGCATTTTCGCTTTTGAAATCCCCTTGATAAGATTATTCACAGCTTCATATTGCATATCAATACGCATGTACTGTAAATCAGCTTCCAAGAGATTATTTAAGCTGGTCAATTCATAGCTATTTGCAGGCATGTCTTCAATTGTTAAATACCGAAGAAACGGTGTTTCAAGTACTATCTTACTACAAACATCTATTCCTGACAAGTTGACAGTCAAATCTGAAAGGACAGGAGCAACAAATTGGAGAAATTTTAAGTGCCACATTCTAATGGTCAGTTGCTGGAGGGAAGGGCATCTGCAAAAAAAGCCTTTTGGCAGAATCATCATCCGGGAATGAAACATAATCAAGATGTATAGCTTGGATACTCGGTAAAGAAACCACAGCACACACATTCATAAGAATTTGGTTGGAAAGTTCTAATATTGCCAGGTTTCAGGAGATAGAACAAGATTCGTCCACGAATGCTGACGGGAGGAGAATTTAAGTTGTTTAATTGCGGGGCATCCAAGGAGGAGTCTCTTGATGGAATCATTGTCAGGAAAGTTTACTGTACTAAGACTGAGAACATTGAGGTTCGGTAGACAAACAGTGGCAGGAATGTCTATTTTAAAGGAGCCGGCTATAACTACTTTCACCGACTTTTTGCTCGAGAAGAGATCAAAAGGAAGCACGTGTGTAACATCATCCTGAACAGGCAGAACAGTGATGTACAAATCAAGTTAGTTAACATTAACAGCAGATAGCAATGCCCTAAAATGTGAAATGTCGTCCGTTTGGCGGCATTCGACACTGAAGTAGTCCAAAGATGTGGCTTTTCGGTATAGGAATGTGTACATGAAACTTATGAATCTTGGTTTATGAAAATCTGGACTGCGGTCGTCGCATTTGAGGCGGGTGATGAATGTCCAAAACGATTTCCATCTGGACGATAAGACGGATGTTGCCACAGCCTGTTTTGTGGGAAGTAAGGAGAGAATTTTACCAATGAGTTCTGGAGGTAAGTTGCTGATTCTATCCTCCAGGGTAACAGTGGTAAATTGTTTGATATCCGTCAACTTCCTTCTTCTACCATTAGATGAAACTGAATCCATTGTCTCTTTGTTCTCAGTTGATACTGTAATAGTAATTTCTAAACCGAAAGTAAGTAAGAGATTACGATTTTAGGAAAACCAAACAACTTTAGGAAGAGAAGTTCACAACAAAAAAACAACGCAGAATGCAGTATCTGATTGGCAACATTAGTACATAGAATGGAGAGCAAATACGGAGTAAAAAGAAAAAATGCTCACCCGAACGGTCTAGAAGATGGAACGAACGGTCACCAATCCCGTTCATTCCTTTGTATTTATGCCTTTGCTGATAATGAAAACCCTAATGCTTTTTTCATTTTCTGCGTTCATCTTCTCTTTCTTTCACCGAGAGCTCCGCCTCTCTACATTAAACCCTAAAATCGGGTTTTCACAACTTAGTCATCGACCCAATAAGCCCATCCAACTCAGCCCGCCAACACTAACGGAATTTAGTTTCACCACCATGGGATGGGCTTGGACCAACTGATTAATGAGCCCGAACAACTCATTAATGAATACATTACATGCTGTTAATTTGATAAACTACTCAAATTAACTCCAGTTTTATCATTATCACAAAAAATGGACCCCGATAACTCCAACTACTATGATATGCATTGAAGAAATCGAGATAATGATGAAAAACGAGCAAGGGAACAATGAAAAACGAAGCAAGAGAACAATGAAAAACGAAGAACAAGATCACACCGATGTGACGTGGTTCACTAGCACGATCGTTAGCTACGTCCACGGCCCCAAAACCACTTTTTATTGAGAGAAATGCAAAGCCTTTATATATGCCTCCTATACAAATAAATACCAGAAGCGACCTAGAAACCGAGAAGGAAACAATGCAGCCGACACCAGGACTTCGTTCGTACGAACAGCCGACGTGTTCGCACGAACATGCAGCTCCTTCATCTTCCTTCGTGTCTCCCTCGTCTTGGTGCTTCGCCTTGCTTGTTCCCTAATTCCTCGCCAAGGCCTAAGGGTGAGTTTGGGAATGCTTCTGCTGCCAGCACAGCTGCTTTTCGACAACAGAAGCAGTTTTAGTGTGTTTGGTAAAAATTAAAATTTCTGCTTTCCCGGACAGTTTCTGCTGTCCCACAGCAGTTTTCAGGAAGTAAGAGGGGAGATGCTTTTACAGAAAATGCTTTTGATTAATTTATCTATAACCGATTTTGACCTTACAATTTTTAAAAATATGAATAGTTATCTTTCCGGAACGTGTCATATATTTTTGTCATTTTACCCTCTCATAGCAACTTCACAGTTGATTTTACCAAACACAAAATTACTATATCAATATTTCACAGTAGCTTTTACGTAATATTTACCAAACAACATTTTATCAAGAACTCACAGCAGTTTTCTACTGTGTTTTCACACAGCAGCTTTCTACCACCGCCACAGCATTCCCAAACTAGCCCTAAGTCTATTCAAGGCACCAAGATCGAACATAAGTCATTTCGGATTTCTAACTGAAAGAAACCCTCATCCTATGTTAAAGGCATTTATTTTAACAAAGTCTACGCCACAAATGGTACGAGAAGTTCACTACTTGTATATAGCACAACTAGAGCTACATTTCGGTTCCGGTTAAAACCGGACTAACTGTAATATCGGACCGAGAACCGAATGGGAACCGGCGGACCGAAACCGGACCCAAAACCGGTAACAGTCGGTCTCAGTTCGGTTTGACGGATCCGTCGGAATCGGAACCGGACCAGTATCGGAACCTATTTTAATCGGCCCGGAACCGAACCGGAACCGGTTATTTTCAAAATTTTGGCCGTTGGTGATGGGTCACATCCGTCAGTAGCCGTTGCCTCCATCAGTTATCTTTTTTTTTTTTTTTCAGTTTTTAGTTTTATGAAATTCCATTTACCCCCCCCCCCTACTCCCCCTTCAACTTCTATAAATACCCAACCACTTCCACCATTTTTTCCACACTTCATCATCCAACATTCTCAATATTTCTCACACTTCTTCACTCAAAAAGCATCAAGCACTCTCCAACTTCTTTATTTTTCCTCACTACAAAATCATCAAACACTCTCAAGCAACGCATCTTCTCAAATTCCTCCTCGACAATTCCTCAAACTTCTTTGGTTTTTGACGGCGATTTTCTCACATTCCTCCTCGACAAGCACGCATCTTCAATCTTCGACATTTCTCCTCCAAGAATTGTTCTCGGAATTTGTAAGTTTTATTTTTTGTTGTTTACTATTTGATTGTGCTCTTATTTGTGTATTATTTGTTAAATTTAATTTTTTTCATCCAATTATTCTAAAAAAAATGGCTTCCTCTTCTCATAACCAAAACGTTAATGTAGACATGACTATTGATGACGAAATTGAAGAAATGTTTGGCAAAGGTGCCACTAATGATTTTGGCGGTTTAGAGGAAAATGATCCGAATTTAGGTGCTCAAAAAAAGAACTCGTAAGGAAATCCTAAAAAAAGAAGTGTCGTTTTGGATCATATGAAAAAAATACCCGATGGCGTAGACGCCCAAGGTAGACCAAAATTTAGGGCCGTTTGCAATCATTGTAAAAAAATCATTTGTATATCATTTTACCGGTGGATTAGGATCATTGAGAAAACATTTACAAAATGCACATCAACTTTTGCATGATACACCCGCCGTAGGTGACCCGTTGGTCCAAACCCAACTAGGATATGACGCACACGGTAATTTAGTTACTTTTATGTACGATGAAGGTAGGGCACGAAAGGCAATAGCTCATTATGTCACCGCTACCGAAAAACCAATTGGTATGGTCGACGACGTGGAGTGGGATCAATTGATCAAAACCGCTTTTTGTCCGAATTATAAGAATATAGGTAGAAATACTACTAGGAATGATATTATTGATCTATATAGTGAGAGGAAAGCGGAAATTATGCAAAAAAAATTAGATTCTAAGTTTACAATTGCTTGTACTTCCGATATGCGGTCCGGTAGAAATAATAAATGATATATTTGTGTCACCGCACACTACATTTACCGAATTTAGACTTTACAAAAACGTGTTATTGCATTTCGAGAAGTTCCATTTCCTCACAACGGTGTAAACATCAGAGAAACTATAGTCGATATTTTTAACGAGTGGTGTATTAGTGAACGAATTACATCAATGACTTTTGACAATGCAACGTCATGTGATAGTGCGTTAGAACATATGCAATCTTTGATACAAACACCCTTTCACGAAGAAATTGACCACGTTCGTTGTGTATGTCACATTATCAATTTAATTGTACAAAATGGTTTGAAAGCTCTAGATAACCATGTTTCTTCTATTCGTGAGGCTATTCTTTATATTGCGTCTTCAAACAAAAGGGCCAAACAATTTGAGGAATTTTGTGAATATAACAATAGGAAACCAAGAAAATTTGAGGGTGATTGTAGGACAAGATGGAATTCGACTTACTTGATGTTGAAAAGTGTTAAAGGTTACGAGACCCTTACCACACGTTTTTTGAATGATTGTAATGCCACGTCCATTTCGGTTTATGCTTGGAAGGCCGCCAAGGTCTTAAGAGATTTTCTTGAACCATTTTATACCGCAACCAAACTTCTTTCGGGTGTTTATTATCCGTCTACTAACAACGTTCTTCCACAACTAATGTTCATAAGTGATGCTTTTAGAGAGTATAGGGATAACATAATTTTATGTGACGCAATTCCGGCTATGGAAGAAAAGTTTCTCAAATATTTTAGTAACGTCTCTATGATTTTTTGTTTGGCAAGTATTTTGGACCCAAGGTTTAAGGAGCAAACCACAAGTTTTATGCTACAATGAATTTCGGAAAACATGAGTACCGATAATAATCCCGTAGAGATATCACCCACTTTTGAAGAAGTTAAACAAACTCTTAATGTTATGTATGAAAAATATGTTGTTAAGTTTGGTATTGGTAATCAAGGTTCTCAAGCATCATCAAGTGATTCGAGAGGTAGGGACAAAGAAAAAATGGATTTTTTATATAAGAGTAAACAACCCACCACCACCGGGTCGAATTGCGTCTCGGAATTATTGTTGTACATTAACCAAAATTATTTCTTGAATCTAAACGAGGTAGAAATCGAATCAGTAGATATACTCGAGTGGTGGAAAGAACAAGCAAACACCTATCCAATTGTTTCTATGACGGCACGTGATTTACTAACCCCTCCCGCTTCTACAGTTCCTTCGGAATCAACTTTTAGTGTAGGTAAACGAGTGTTGTCGGAGAAAAGATCATGTCTAACTTCGGAGATGTTGGAGGTACTTATATGCTCAAAGGATTGGAGCGACTCCAACAAACGCACACAAGACCTACACCCTTTGGACGTGGCCGTGACCGAAATTTATCAAGAATTGGGAATAGGCGAGGACACTCCACTAGATCAAGACGAATAGAAAAAATAAGTTCGTATTTCAATAATTTCATTTCAATAAATTCGTATGTAAGTTAGAAAAAATGCAAATGATTGGTAGTTGAGTGGGTGCCAACCTAGTTGGGATGTACTTAAACTATAGTGATGCATTTTTTTTTAACATTTTATATCTTAATTAATAATAAAAGTTTGTTTTGTTTTTTTGATTATTTGTCTGATTTTATGTTTTTGACATTTGTTATGCGTCAAAAATAACCCTAACACAAACAAAGAAAAAAAAAATTAAACTCTCCAGACCCGGTTCAGAACCGGAACCGAACCGGTTAACCGACCCAGTTTCGGTTCACGGTTCCGGCTCGGTTCTGGATACTGCCCATATCTGGTTCCGATTCTAACCGAACCGAACCCTTACCATAACCGAATAACCGAACCGAAACCGACCGGTTTGGCAACAACCGGTTCGGTTCCGGTTCGGTTCTAACCGAAAACGCAGCTCTAAGCACAACATAGAAGGGGAGATCCGATGTCATCATATGACCGCCCATCACAAGTACAGCTCAAAGTCGGGTCAGGAACACGACTCTAATATTTTCCAAACCACCCACACCTACCCCTGCTAGCCTATCATGTCATTTACATACCATTCGCAAGCTTCCTTTCACAATTTTTTTGCATTTATCATCTATGTAATGTAATATAACATTTTCTAGCCGGCCGGGGCCGGTTATGACATATAACATTTTCTATCCAAACCGGTACCAAGCCAGTCCAGACTAGTCTTCACTCAGCCTGTCCGGTCACATGCCAGTTTGAACCGATTGACAGCTCTAGGCTGGATTAAGCGTCCCACATATAAGATCACATTAATACATAATAAGATATCCACGCACTACACAAGGTTACAAAAAAAAAAAAAAAAAAAAAAAAAAAAATGTACAGCGTAACTACATCATAAAGAAAACGTTTAGAAGACACGGTAGATCTTGGGTTGCACCTTAAAATCAATCACAATAAAGAATAGCACATGAAGTAATTAACACAATATTCTCAAAGCTCCAAACATGGAACAAATCTACACATACTCCCTCACATGTAGCATCACAAAAGCCAAACACGTGAAGTGATGCAAGTCAAATGACCAATGTAACACTGATACCACATAACAATCCAAGAGGCTCAACTTTAAAACCAATTGACACTGACGAGGGTAAACAGGTACATAAGACTTAATTACAGGACCATTCTCAATATAATGACACTCCCATAGACAATTGAAGATTGCTCATGGTGGATTCCCAAAATGTCAAATACTAAGAAGCTTCTGATCTCCTCTGGACTATGGTGGTTCGTCACAGGGTATGAAATCATCAATGGTGTTTCCTCCAAGCTTGGTTATGCCATCTGCATTCCCCTCTCTCGGGATGTATTGACGAGTGTAATTATACATAGTCTTGAGCTCTTTGATATCCTCAGTCAGGTTCTTATAGTTGATACAGTTCTATTGACCATTATTGCAGCGTCAATGGGATCAAGTCTCTATGATAACCTCCTCCCATTTGTGGTCATTGGTGATCACATGACTCCTAAAAGTAATCCACAGTCCACGACAGAGGTGTGCCCTGTGTTGCCATAATATCCTCCTTGCACCCAAATTCATCTCTGAACAGCCATCCAAAACCAACCAGGAGAATACTGTCTTCATGGTCCTCCTTCAAAGTTATTTGTCTGATGGAGATGGGTTAAACAGAAAGGCACTTTGTGAGGTGCGTACCTAGTTACATTTTATGATCGAGAACTCATCACCTTCTTCAAGTCCCTGTCACACGAGAGATTTTAAGTCATACTCTAGCATTTAAACACTTCACACACTTCATCAAAAACAAACATTTCAAGAAAAGGTGGCTTCTCTAGCAAAATATACCGCCCAACATCATAATATTGGATTAGATGTCTGTTATCTAATAAACCTTGTGGGACAGGATATTACAATAGCAAACCAAGAGTAGTCAAGTTGTGCACTTCACAACCGCTTCAATATATAGCATGAATACACAGAAAGAACAGGAAGATCCCTATAGCAAACCAAGAGCCAATCTAGTCCAGTTGTGCAGTTCACAACTGCTTTTGACAATACCCTTCAAACAAGGTCAATATATAGCATGAATACACAGAGAGAACAGGAAGATCCGTATAGCAAGTCTTTCTTACAATGTAGAACCAATGTTCAATACAAAAACAAACAGGCCTGGCGTTGCATAGGAAGTACTCTGGTACGCCTAATCGCGTCTGAGCTCCTCTTGAAGACTACCCTCACAAACATAGCAAACAGAGATCTAATATAGGTAAGCATGCACATCCTAGTAGCGTGCACTGTCTTAAAATAAGACCAGGAAGATGGCTCCAGGGATCTAACTCACGGCATCCAACTGGTAAATCAAAAGCCAAGGAACATGTGAAGTCAGTGAGCTTTCACCAATGACTCTAGCTATGATTCTCTACGTAATATCATGTTAAAGCGTCTCTTCAAATCTTTCTCCAATGGTAGTGTCTTTCTTATGTTCTTTTTTTCCCTTATTTTTTTCTTTCCTCACTTCAAATGACCTAACTTCAATGATCTCGAGGTGAGATTGTATACAAGAGGGACATCCCCTATATTATCATCTTCGTCCCAGTAACCCATTCCCTAATTTGATAATGGAACATGAGAGAAAAATAATGTTAAAGTGATCACATTTATCATGGGCATACATTCGAAAGTAACAATTCAATCGCCATTATGAGAGTTGCATGAAGCGGTGAGTTCTATACAAACTTGTTAGCAGCCCTAATCCAATGCGTGAGACTGTGGTAACTTGTTATGGTGAAAAGTAATAACCTTCACACAAGAGAACCTCATTGGGATAAATGAAAGACAACGATAATGTGGAAGTAGAAATGGCATACAATAGAGCAACATGATTGATCAATCTTCAACAACTAAGCAGAACTGATGTAAGCACAAGGTACCGGCATGGCATAATCATCAAAGTAAAGAGGCCGGACATCGGATATCCCCTTAAGCAGACTGGAATTGTAGCTTCTATAATCATCTAAACCAAACACATCTTCAACAGGGCTTCCAAACTTGATATGAGCATATCCAGTGATATGATCCAGGTGCATATATCGAATGAACATTACCTACACTATCATCTGAACCAAACACATCTTCAACAGGGTTTCCAACCTTGATATCAGCTTTAATCTCTAGTGATATGATCCAGGTTCATATATCGAATAAACATTACCTACATTATCATCAAGTTTCAGATAAAGAACGGCAAAAATCTCAAGTCGATTGCAGTAGTCAGCTTTGCATTGGTCATAATAAACCTCGGTTAAACTCATTTTCTTAGATAGTACCATGGAGTGTGGAGCATGAATATTAACAACCCTTACACATTCTCCGACGCATTCACTCAAAGTCAGTACTTCAAGCACCATGCATCCGGAAGTGGAGCATGTTACTGGAGCCCTCATCTTCAAGCAAGACACATTATAGATTGAGAGTTATGAGACTCGGTAAGGAAACCGACAAAGGTAGGCTCGAGGGGAATCAAAATGCCAATACCCAAATTTCAGAACCAACAATATCTCAGTCGGCTAATATACTATGAATTTATAGGAAGGTTTAAGCAAAATCCAAAACATTATCTACATTATCATCGAAGGAAAAATTAATAATCACAGACTAGAATGGCCAGATCAACTTTCTTTGACATTAAAACTCAGTCCAGTATCATCAACGGACACCTAACATGTGAACCATCACGACATTGCACAAAGGACACTGCAGAAGATATACAAGTTTAGTAAAACTCACTTGGAAAGCCAGCCAGTTGTTTACTGAATTCAATAACTTTGGTCACTCAAAATGATCTTCCTTCGAAGTCCAGAATTGCCCCAAGTTGGTCGACAATGAGTACTTGTGGTAGCATCTCCGTTGTAAGTAAAGAAAAACGTGAATCATTTCCTTGCAGCCTTCTTGAAAACCCAATATTATCGTCTTAGCAGCAGAGTCCCATTCCCTAAATTTAACATGGAAACACAATCACAGTTACAATCTACACACTCATGAAGGTAACAGAAATCCATGACTCCACTGACAAATACGAGACTTTCAAGAAGCAGCGAGTCCTTCAGCAACTTTGTAATCGACTCCAGTCCGATGCATGACCACTCACCAACCTACAAACTGGTCAAATTGAAATGGTGAATGGTGAATGCCTTGATACAAGAATAACTCAGTTGTGTTCTGTCGATTTATGTAGACAGAACAGAGGCTGATACATACATGCAAGACATAATCATTCAAGTAAAGACACCAAACACTGGATGTCCCACAAAGAATATTGGATGTAGGCCCTATAACCTTCTCAATCAAACTCATCTTCAATAGGATTTCCAACCAAGAACATCAATTTTGGATATGATCCAGGCAACAAATGGAATAACAACCATTATCTACATTATCATCAACTTCGAGGTAAAGAAGATAATCTCAAGCCAAACACATTATTTAGCTCTCCTTTGGTCAATGGCCAACTCACTAAGTAGCAGAGTGTAAATGCTGACAAGTCGTACATGTCTGTTACTCTGTTTAGAACTAAGAAGACCCCTAACAAGAATCCTCCGGAAATCATAATAAATTATCACATTTACTAAATAATCTTGTTGTCAAAAGTGAATGATGCGGCAGAGTAAAAAATAACAACATATAGAACAGCACAGTCAATCACTTTTAAAGCTAATAAACACATACCTTGAACGGCATAAGGATATCCCCTTAACCAGACTCAACCGAATACATCATCACAGACGGAGTCACTGATCACTCCATGAGAAGGATAATTATTTACTGGGCTATCCTACTTAACATACCACCTCTAATATATCTGTGAAAACAACCCTACTGTGGCATCAAGGATATAGACAGGGCCAATGAAAGACGTCATACAAGCATTTAGAAGGGTAAACTTAACCACGAATTCCACAATAGGTTCCATTTTATTTCAATTACCCCCGTAGGAGGTCCCTGTTTCGATGGAATCCTTTCACTCTTTTTACTGTTGTCTTGATAAATTCATGTATGAGTAGTTGTCCCCGACAACTACGTACTAGCTTTATCATGACAGGTCTCTTCCTAAACTAAAAAGATGAGCTAAAGCCACTTAGTTTACCCCTTCTCGCTTCAAATCGAGGGACTGCACATTTGAAAGCCATGTAAATAAAATGTGGTGTTCCACCAATCCTTTACATGCTCCCAAATATGTACTTGCATAAGATTGAGAGGAAATAACCCTGTATTGAATATGGGAGGGAGCAGGAGCTCCAATGACATATTAGTAAAAGTAAGACTACAAATGAAGACATAATTCATATACACGCTATAGATCATGGGAGTGAGCAGGAGCTCCAATGTCATATCAGTACAAGCAAGACTCCAACATCTTATCAATTACCCAATTCGCCATATCTAGTCTGATATCAGGAGTGTGAAAGAACCACATAAGACATTAAGAGCATAGAGGAAATTCAGCTGAACAAACGTGAATATGCCCATCATAGCACATGATTGAAAACAAGATATAACCAAAAGATGTACTGGTTACTTTGGCATCTACAGTTTCTTGGTCATTTCTTCCTTCCTAATCTTCCATTACATTGATGTCCCATAATTTCCCAGAACCACGAGAATACTGTATTGTCAAGTCCTTTAGTGCTCCTCTGTTTTCAATGAAGTACTGGATCATTTCATGCTCTTCTATATCTCCTTCAAAAAAATTAATCTCAATAACCATAAGGTGATGGACCAAACAGTAAGGCACTTTTTGAGGTGGGTGCCAAGTCTCTGAGGAGTATGCCCCAAGTCCCTGACACAGAGAAAAACAGTAGTTAGTTTAAGCCCTATTCTTTCTTAGCCCCTAAAAGGACTCCTGTACTCTTCACTTACGCTCTCAAAAACAAGCATCTCAAGTAAAGGAGAGTTCTCTAGCAAACCAGGGAGCAAGGTCCACCCCACATCATTGCACACACTAAGCTTCAAGGTAGTCAAGTTATGAAACTTTGGCAGCTCACATCTGCTATTGACAATAGCCTTGACGGACGATCGATGGCATAAATACAAAGAATGCTTTCTTATAAGTGGTGACATCAATGAATGATATAATTTTGACTACCAAATAAATGATAAAACTTACTAACCTGCATGATATAACTACTCAAACGTAGCGTCTTCTCCTTCGAAATCCCCATGATCAGATTAATCACAGGTTGATAAAGCGGGCTAAAATACATGAGCCCCCTTAAATCAGCTTCCAGGAGCTGATTTAAGTCAGTTAATTCATAGTTATCTGCTGGAAAACCTTTAACTTCCAAATACCGGAGAGACGGTGTTTCAAGGACCACGTTACTGCAAACATCTTTACCTCCCAGAAAGGCGACAGTCAAATTTGAGAGGATGGGCGAATCAACATGGAGAACTTTTATACGCTTTATTTGAATGTATAATTTCTGAAGAGAAGGACATCCACAAAGGAGCCTTTTGACAGAACCATCGTCCCTGAATAAGACTCTATCAAGACGTAGAGCTTGGATACTCGGTAAAGAAACCACAGTGGGCACATTCATAAAAATGTTACTCGTAAGTTCTAATGTTGCCAGATTTCTATGGGAGAATAGCTCCTGAGGAAGAACAAGAGGCTTTTCCTTGCCATTAATGTTGATATCAAGTTGTTTGAGTGCAGGGCATCCATGGAGGAGTCTTTTGATGAAATCATTGTCAGGGAAACTTAGTACAGTAAGACCTAGAACCTCGAGGTGCGGTAGACAAACAGTGGCAGGGATGTCTATTTTAAAGAAGCCGCTTATAACTAACTTGACCAGCTTTTTGCACGAGAAGAGATGAAAAGGAAGCACGTTTGTAGCATCCCAAACATAAATGGACAGAACAAGTTGTTTAACATCAACAGCAGATAGCCATGCCCTAAAATGTGAAATGTTGTCCAATTGACGACAACGGACACTGAAGTAGTCCAAAGATGCGGCGTTTCGGCACAGGAATGTGTACATGAAACTTATGAAGCTTGATTTATGAAAATCTGGACTACTGTCGTCACATTCGAGGTGGGTGATGAATGTCCAAAAGGATTTCCATCTGGATGATAAGACTGATGTTGCCACAGCCTCTTTTGTGGTGGGAAGTAAAGAGAGAATTTTACCAACAAGTTCTGGAGGCAAGTTGCTGATGCTAGGGTTTTCACAGGTCCGTTCGTTCGAGCTTCCTTTCACAAGAATGAACCGGGTAGATATGAGCTTCCTTTCATTAAGTCGTACTGGTCCGGTCAGAGTCATTTTACCGGTTCACCCGGACTCCTTCAAGTTGAATGTTTGTTAAAGGACACTTTTTACCCTCTCTAGTTTGTGATTGAAGGACTAACACTCCTAGGCTAGTTTGGTTATGTTGTGGCGTTTTAACAAGGTGTGAAGGAGTGCTATGAAAAAGTTGCAGTAAAATTTTATTTTAAAATGTATTTGATAAATTTCATATATAACACGTTGTGAAGAATCGCTTTTGCAATTTGTGTTTTGTAGTTATTGCTTTAGAATTGTTGTAAATGACGAAAGTTGATTTCATAGCAATCAATAAGTACTTTTGAATTTATTGTTATGGAATGGATAAAAAGTCTCTGGATAAAATTATCAAAATTGCACGTCCAAAAAGCAATTCTCATCTGCTTCTCAAAAACTGCGGTGAGAAAGGAATTGTTGGTTTGCATCTAAAACTAGTTTTTACGATGAATCTCACATCAGACTAACGTCGTCACAATCAGAGGACGCAAATTACAAAGAAATTTGGACACTTGAGCGGCAAAAGTCATTTTACAAACTAAAAGGGTTGAAAGTGTCATTCAGTTAAACTAGGGATGGTGTTTGATTGTCCATGAAAAAACAACAAACAAAAGAACAACTAAACATCACACAGACTCATCCCTCTCTCTTATCACAAGCTGGGTGTGATCAGTAGGAAAATCATTCAAAATCACTAAGATTTCATCTTGTTGTCTTCCCGTTTTGGCTAAAACATCAGCCATCTCATTCCTATTTACGGGAGTGTGATTCATTGCTAAAATCACTAAGATCCTTTGTTCCTTGGATTGTTTCCAATGAAGTAGTTACAGATCACTTTATCGTATTCTATATCTCCTTCAAAGTTAGTTATCTGACGGTGATGGGTTTAAACTTTAAACCGAGATCTGATATTTACCTATATTAGATCTCTGTTTACGAAGTTTGATATAGGAGGAACAAAGGATCTGGTCGACTATGCATACAAAATGCGAAGAGTATGAACTTATAGAAGTGCTTGCAAATTGTGTGCCCTCGTTTGGTAGGGTAGTCTTCAAGAGGAGAGCGTACACAATTAGGCACACCAGAGTACTTCCTACACAACGCTAGGCCTGTTTGTTTAAAATAAATAAAATTAGCAGACAATCGCAGACAAATCGCGCAATGAAAATCCCTCCCAAGATGATGGCACCTGGAATCCAACTCAAGAGACATCCGAGTGGGAAATCAAAGCCAGGGAACATGTACCGTTCTCTATGAGCTTCAACCAATGACTCCCGCTAACGTTCTCTATTGAATAACCACTACCGTCATAATCTTCAGCTTTCTGATAATGAAGATGGTATATCTTCCATTAGGAACAGCTTTTGAAGTTCAAACCACCTGGTATTGTGACATAGTTTCTATGTCTATTTGCTCACCGATATACAAATAGTTGGCAAGTAACTAATTAGCAAGCACAGGTGGCGTGAAACAAGGAAAATAAGCATAATGATTTGTCATTCTGACCAATATGATATATTTTCAACAAGCAGTGAGGCTTTTAGCAACTTTGTCTCAAAGTGGTCAAATAGCCATATTGGGCTAGGTTGCTATTCTGAAGAAAAAAAGTAACATACAATATAACAGAACATTCAATCACTTCTCAAGCAAGAACAGAGGTAAATAACCCCTGCATCAAGGTTAAAGGCAGGGCCTTAAGCCAATGAAAGACCCCATACAAGTACTAGAAAAGGGTAAAGTTATCTATGAATTCTACAATATAACAGAACATTCAATCAGTTCTCAGGCAAGAACAGAGGTAAATAACACCTGATTACGATTGCGTTGAAAATAAACAACCTTGTATCATAATTCATAAACACGCCAATTGATAATGGGAGTGAGCAGGAGCTCCAAAGTCATATCAGTACATGAAAGACTACAACCTCTCATCAGTAACCGAATTCACCATATCTAGACTGATCAGGAGTGTGCAAAAACTACAAAAGAACAGAGCGAATGCATCGAGGAAATTTAGCTGAATAAAGATTGCAAGAAAAGCGAAGGTGCATCATAATAGCACATGATTCAAAGCAAGATATAGTCAGAAGATGTACTGGTAATTTGGCATCTGCAACTTCTTAGTCATTTCTTTCTTCCTAATCTTCTGCTACATTGAGGTCCCATAATTTCCCAGAACCACGAGAATACTGTACCGTCAAGTCCTTTAGCGCTCCTCTGTTTTCAATGAAGTACTGGATAATTTCTTCATCTTCTACATCTCCATCAAAACAATTAATCTGAATAACCTTGAGGTGATGGAGTAAACAGTAAGGCACTTTCTGAGGTGGGTGCCAAGCTGCATTCACTGAGGAGTCTTGTCCCTTGCGTCGAGAGGAATGTTCCTCAAGTCCCTGACACAGAAAAGTGCTAGTTAGTTGAAATCATACTCGATTTTAAGTTTATTAGCTGTGTTGGAAAAAAAAACTTTTTTACTCTTTACTTACCCTCTCAAAGACAAGCATTTCAAGAAAAGGAGACTTCTCTAGCAAATCAGGTAGCAAGGTCCAACCCACATCATTGCTCACATCAATCTTCAATGTAGTCAAGTTAAGAAACCTTGGCAGCTCACAACCGCTCCCAACAATACCCTTCACAGAAGACGACTAGCATGAATTCAAAGATTGACCAAGAAAATACTTATAAATGGTGAATGAAATTGATGATCAATATATTTTGACTACCAAATAAGAGATAAAACTTACTAACCTTCATAAAAGAACCACTTAAATGTAGAATTTTCACATTTGAAATCCCTTTGATAAGATTAGTCAAAGCCTCATATTCCATATCAACATGGATGCTTTGTAAATCGGCTTCCACCAGTTGATTTAAGTCGGTTAATTCATAACTACATGCTAACGTGGCTTCAACTTTTAAGTACCGAAGAGACGGTGTTTCAAGGACTAACTTATGAAAAACATCTTTTCCTGACAAGTTGACAGTCAAATTTGACAGGATGGGCACATCAACATGGAGAACTTTTAAATTCACTGTTCTTATGCTCAGTTGCTGGAGAGAAGGGCATCCACAAAGAAGCCTTTTGGCAGAATCGTCATCCGGGAATAAAACATAAAGAAGGTGTATAGCTTGGATACTCGGTAAAGAAACCACAGCAGGCACATTCATAAGAATGTCAATGGAAAGTTCTAATTTTGTCAGGTTTCTGCAGGAGAATAGCTCCTGGGGCAGAACAAGAGGCGCATTCGAATTAGAATTAGAGAATTTAAGTTCTTCAAGTGCAGGGCATCCAAAGAGGAGCCTTTTGATAGAATCAGTGTCAGGAAATCCTTGTCCATCTAGACGGAGAACATTGAGGTTCGGTAGAAAAACAGTGGTAGGGATCTCTATTTTTAAGAAGTCTCTTATAACCAACTTCACAAGCTTTTTGCACGAGAAGAGATCAAAAGGAAGCACGTTTGTGACATCCGGAACAGTAATGAACAAATCAAATTCTTTAACATCAACAGCAGATACCCATGCCCTAAAATGTGAAATGCTCTTCTTTTGGTGACAACTGACCCTGAAGTAATCCAAAGACGTGGCTTTGCGGTATAGGAATCTGTACATGAAACTTATGAAGCTTGGTTTATCAAAATCTGGACCATTGTCTTTGTATTCGAGGCGGGTGATGTATGTCCAAAGCTCTTTCCATCTGGAAGATAAGACTGATGTTGCAACAGCCTGTTTTGTGGGAAGTAAAGAGAGAATTTTACCAACAAGTTCTGAAGGTAAGTTGCTGATTCTATCCTCCCGAGTAGTAGTACATTGTTTGATATCCGTTGTTGTTTCCACAGACAACTTCCTTCTACTAACTTTAGAAGAAACTGGATCCATTGTTTCTTCGTTCGTTATCTGTTGATACAACAATAATTGCTAAATCCGAAAGGAAGATAGAGAAGATTACGGACTTTAAGAAAATCAATCAACTTTATGGAGAGGAAGAGAAGTTCATGACAAAAAAACCAATGCAGAATCCAAGATTTGATTGGCAACATTAGTACATACTTCCTCAGTTTCTTCTCTCTCAATGACGCTTGACTTTTTTACCCGTAACAGGATCACTTTGACTCCGTGATTTGGGTATCAAAACGATGTAATTTTTTGGCAATTTTTTCATAATATACAAGATCATGCAAAGGTTAACAAATTCGTGTATTGTTTTATAACCAAATCACCGGGTCAAAAGTGGCCCACTGAATAGTGTCAAAAAGTGAAGTAAATTGATAGTACTAAAAAACAGAGTAAAAAGAAAGAGACCAACTTACATAGGGCAAAGTGACTGACTGGAACACCGACTAATATTAGGTTGAATTGCGATCGATGGCCGGAAAAAGCACAGCAACCGCAAATTGTGGAGGCGACGATGTGATGTTAGGGTTGGCCGGCGACTGGCTTCGTTCTGATCCTAGCTAAATTAATTACCGACCAGTTGTTGTGATCGAACCGGTAGGGTTTCCCAAAAAGTGGGAAAGATGTGGGAGTGGCAAGTCGCGTCAATTTATAGGTACCGGTCCGGTTGGAGGCATTTAACCGGTTCGCCCCGACTCCTACATGTTCGCGTGGGTGATTGATTTTTTTCCTTTTTTTTTTTTTTTTTTTTTTTTTTTTTTTTTTTTTTTTTTGCAAACATGGGTGATTTGATTGACCACATGTGTTTACAAACATGTATACATCTGGAATTTCATTAGATATATACAGTGAGGGAAACAAAAGAAAAATTAAATAGTACTTCCCCGTATCGCATTTTTCTCTACACTTTGATTTTTTAACTCGTATTTAGGTGACTTTGACCGGGTGAATTGGATGGCAAAACAATACGATTATGTGATAATGTTTTCACCCTGTTGTAGAAATAACTTTTTTCTCTACAACACAATGAAAAAACTATTGAAAATCTATATTTTTTTGTTATCCACATCACCTTGTCAAAGTGACCCAATGAATAGTGACAAAAGTCAAACATAGAGAAAGAGACGTTACGGAGGAAGTACTTGTCCCTCTGATTACAAGCAAGGAGAAATCAGTAGGAGGATTATTCAAAGTCATTAAGATAAGATTTGTCTTCCCTCCTTGGATAAAACATCAGCCATCTTATCCCTATTTCTGGGAATGTGATTGATGGTGCAGTTGCAGCCATTCAACATAATGTGAATGTCTTCTGTGAGAGCTTTTGGAAGGGAAGCCATTAGGGATCTCTCCACTGATGAACTTGGTTACTTCTTGAGAATCACATTCGATTCTGACATCCTTATTCTCTTTGGTGGATCATTTATCTTAACACCAATGTTGCCAATAACTTTATTTGTGCGTATATATCTTAGTACCAATGTTGCCAAGATATATGATATATATGCATATATGTGTGTGCATTCTAGAAAAACACCGGTTCAGGATCGGCCACGACCGAAGCAGCCCGAATATAGTTGGCTGGTCCCATGGGCCAGGCCCGCCTGACCGGTTATGCCATTACATTTTCTATTTGAGTAGGGACCAAACCAGACCAGACCAGGTGGTCTTCGTTCAGTCGGTCCAGTCACATGCCCGTTTGAACCGATTCACAGCTCTAGGCTGGATTGAGCGTCCCATATATGATTTCCCCCTAACACTGAAGATCACATTCAAACATAATAAGATATCCAAGTCCTGCACATAAGGTTTACAAAGCAAAAAACAAAAAATACAGCTTAAACTACCAAGAAGCTTCTGATCTCCTCTGGACTAGTATGAAATCATCGATGGTGTTTCCTCCAAGCTTTGTTATGCCATCTGCAGCAAGGTTCCCCTCTCGCGGGATGTTTTGACAAGTGCAATTATACATAATCTTGAGCTCTTTGATATCCTCGGTCAACTTCTTATAGTTGACATTCATGCATTGATTATCATTGCAGCATCAATGGAGTCAGTCTTAATGCTAACTTCCTCCTCCCATTTGTGGTCATTGGCGATCATAAGACCCCCAAAAATAGCCCACAGTTCAGCTTCCACGACCAAGGTGTGCCCTGTGCTAACTTCAACGTCTTCTATATCTCCAGTCAAAGTTATTTATCTGACGGTGATGGGTTAAACAGCAAGGCACTTTATGAGGTAAGTGCCTAGTTAGTTGCATTTGTTGATCGAGAACTCATCAACTTCTTCAAGTCCCTAACACACAAGATAAACACTTATTAACTTAATTCATACTTTATACACTTCACACAAGTCATCAAAATCAAGCATTTCAAGAAAAGGTGGCCTCTCTAGCGAATCAGGAAGCAAGGACCAATATACTGTCCGACATCAGAATATTGGATTACATGACTGTGAGTATATAGTAAACCTTGTGGGACGGGATATTACAATAGCAAACCAAGAGTCATTGTATTCAAGTTGTGAAGTTCATAAATCACAACAGCTTTTGACGATAGCCTTCAAAAACGAGGTCAGTATATATACTAGCATGAATACAAAGAAAGAACAGGAAGATCTATACAACAAGTCATTCTTACTGTGGAACCAATGTTGAATACAAAAACAAACAGACCTGGCGTTGCATAGGAAGTACTCTGGTCACCTAATTGCGTCCGCGCTCCTCTTGAAGACTACCCTCACAAACATAGTAAACAGAGATCTAATATACATCTTTAACAGGTGGAGTTGCCATTTCTTCATTGGTGAAGTACAGTTATAAACTGAGCTATCCTACTTTTTTACATACCATATGAAGATCACTGGTGAATATATCCCCACAGTGCATCGCGGTTATAGACAATGCATTAAGCCAATGAAAGGCATCACTACAAGTATTCGAAGGGTAAACTTAACCACGAATTCTACAACTGATTCCATTTTCTTTCTATTATCATAGGATGTCCATGTTCCGACAAAATCCTTTCACACTTTTGACATCTACCTTGATAAATTCATGCTAGTTGCCTTGACAAATTCATGTATGATTGCGAGGAAGTAACCAACCTTGTATCATTAATTCATATACACGTTACTGAGCATGAGAGTGAGAAGGAGCTCCAAAGTCATATCAGTACATCAAAGAATCTCTCATCAGTTTTGAATTTCCCATATCTAGACTGATATCAGGTGTGTACAAGAACTAACAAGAATAGAGCAAACCATAGAGGAAATTTAGCTGAAGAAATATTGCAATAAAAGCAAATGTGTCTATCATGGCACATGACTCAAAATAAGATATAACCAAAAGTTGTACTGTTAAACTTGCATCAACAATTACTTAGTCATTCATTCCTAGTCCTCAGCTGCATTGATGTCCTACAATTTCCCAGAACAACTTTTGACAGCTGCCTTTTACTTGGAGCAGAAGGGCAGCAGATACCCAAGCCATCAAATGTAAGATGTTAGTCTTTTTTCGACAAGTGACCCTAAAGTAGTCCAAAGAAGTGGCTTTCTGGTATAGGAATGTGTAAATGAAACTTATGAAGCTTGGTTTATGAAAATCTAATCTGCGGTCGAGGCGGGTGATGAATGTCCAAAAGGGTTTCCATCTGGATGATAAGACTGATGTTGCAACAGCCTCTTTTGTGGTGGGAAGTAAAGAGAGGATTTTACCAATGAGCTCTGGAGGCAAGTTGCTGATTCTATCCACATGCATAACTGGAGCCATTGTTTCTTCTTTCTCTATGGATGCAATAATAATAATTAGTACTACGAAATTCGAACGCAAGTAAGAAAATACTATACATTTAGGATAATAATCAAACAATTTTTAAGAAGAGCAGTTGATGTACAAAAACAAAAGCCGGATCCGAGATCTCATTAAATAGAGAGCAAATAATTACAAGATGGCGGAAAAAGTACAACAACCGCCAGATGTGCTGGAGACTGGCTCCGTTCTGATATTGTCTCGTAACGGCGAGACAATCGCCGACCGGTTGTTTCAAAAGATTGGTGGTCGAACGATGCTAGGGTTTTCATAAGTCGTTTAAGCTTTCATAGAGAAGAAGAAGCTGGAATGGCCAATCGCTCAAAGTGAATTGACCCCGTACTCTCCTTCAAGTTGAATGTGTGTGTGCGAGTGAAGTTATTGTGTGGTCGACCACAACTTGTTCACTCTACATATTTGGGCTGTTTGGACGAGAGTATTTGAGAAGAGTGTTTATGAGATTCGTGAATATGTACAGTACATATTCGGACTTCACTTCAACCACTCATTCCAATAATCTCATAAACTCTACTTATTTAAGTTCATCCAAATATATCCATTGACAATAAACCTACCAATGATATATATATATATATATACATATATATATATATATATATATATATTTGCCACTATACCATTTATACTTCCAATTTGCCACTACAATCTCTCTTACTTTACGTGAGTGTGAAACAAAACCGCCAATCCCATATTTAGTGAGGGTAGTATGATATTTTTATGTTTATTCTTCTTCTTCGATTAAAAAAGCGTTCGGTGCATCGACGATTGTAGCAAGTGACCGTTGGCGGTCTCGGCTACCTGAGGAGGAGAGTTTCTGATGTATCTTGAAAAGATGTAGCTTCTAGATTATGCTGATGTGGAGTTCCGGTCGAATTGAAGTTGTGTTGGAAACCAGAAAACCCTGGTAGAGGATTATGCGAGTGTGTGCACTAATCACCGGTAAGTTGCATCGAGGATTAATGTTATTGAACTGGTCACAAGTTACCGTGCCAGTGTGTTGCCATCCATGTATTCGACCGTTATAATGTTAATCCCTAAGACGATAAACGGTTAAAAGTTACCGTTTTTAGAGTGTTATTATCAACTAGTCGACCGTTATAACGTTACCAACCGATCTTACGTTCATCCCTAAGACGATAAACTGTCGCAAGTTACCGTTTTTAGTGTGTTGCATCAACATATTCAACCGTTATAACGTTCCAAACCGATATTACGTTAATCGTTAAGACGATTAATGATCACAAATTACCACTTTTAGTGTTTTATTATCAATTTAGTCAATCGTTATAACGTTGTCAACCGGTATTACGTTGGTCACAAGTTACGGTTCTTGGTGTGTTATTGTCAACTAAGTCGACTGTTACAACATTACCCCGTTCAGGAGTTAACAGGCATCTCAAACAGACTGCACCACTCAAGAAGTCCAACCAAACAGAAACAGGTGAAAACTTAAGAAACATTTCACTCAAACCTACAGACAACCATGTCAATACAAAACAAAGCAAACTGGTTGCTAAAAAACACTAAGCGGACATCATTGTCTAAATGTCCAACAACACCAAACTACTGAGTTATCTTCAACCAAAATCATAAGGTGACTATTACATAACCTCGGTTCTTGCTGACCCAAACCAAAAACCCATAAAACCATGCACAACTAGGTTTTGGGAACAGACCAAACCACATACCAAAAAAAGTGACAAACACTTCAACCCAAAAAAAGTGACAAAAACTAACCAAAAAAATGACTGATTACCCAGAAAGGCAACAACATTGTCTCTTCACCCTATTGAATACTTCAACCAAGACCAAAACCACTGTGTTTATCTTCAACCAAATCCAAGACCAAATAAACCCTTCACTTGCTAGTCCTTTGAACTTTAGCTCTGGCCTCTTCAAGCATCTGTGATGTAGTGAACATTCTCCCGAATGCTGAATTGGGACCAACAGCTTGAGGTGGAGTAGAAGAGAACACTGAAGCAAAAAAAAAGGACCAGGTCCTTAGGATACCTCTACCTCTTCTTCTAGCACTTGGTGCTACTCTAGTACTTGATGCTCCTCATGTAGTACCACTTGGTGATGCTCCTGCTCTTGAATTTGGTTTTGCTGATGCACTTCTATTTGGTGATGCTCCTACAGCACTTTGAGCTAGTCCATCCCTACCTCTCCCTCTTCATCTTGTAGCTGATGGAGGTCATGTTCTTGGTTTGATTGCTGGTGGTTGGTCTGGTGCAATGTCATTGTAACCAAATGGAGCATAGCTGGAGGTAGTTGGGACATGAGGTTCTGGTGTAAATTCAACGTTTGATGGTTTTTCTTTGGTCTCCCTCCTGTGTTCTTAAGTAATGTTGAATCATACTTCCTTGCTGCTTCTCTTGCACTAGACTAATGAAACTATAAGAATATGTCACTAATATTATATTGCACCACAGCCACCTTATCTATTAAAAAGCACAAGACAATAAACCTTATTTTTCCATACTGGCAAGTTCTTTCTCTGGTGATCCAAATTTGGTGGATTCGTACATGACCTAGCATTGCGATACTTCAATTCACAGTTACCACACACCATGACCTCCTTCCCAGTCCTCACATATCTCCCATCTTTCACAGGTTTTAGGTTCATCTTGTTCTTTCTTCCTGTAAAATATTAGTGAATATGCATAAGTGATAATCTAAGTCAAACCACTCTATACGCACATGTATTGTAATTATTACCGGAAAATATCCCTTGTTGTCAGTCGTGAAATGTGAGTATAAGTGCTTCACACAAAACCTATGTTCAGAATTAGGGTAGTCCTCATCCAATACAGGTATTAGACCATGCATTCATGAAACAATGAGAAAAGTTAAATCATGTAGAAGATCTTTTGAATTAGGCATTCTAACTATCAGTACTCAATATGTAATGTATACCTTCTTTTTATCAGGGATTATTGTCAAATGGTGTGAATTCACAATCTCAAAGACTTCAGCTACAAATGCTAGAAACCATTTCCAAATTTCCTTTGTCTCACCTTCAACAATTGAATACGCAAAAGCATAACTTAGGCTGTTTTCTTCCAAAGCCACTGCAACTAACACTTGCATGGGTGTGTGCCTCTCAAGTGTGCACCATCAAGACGAAGGAATAGGTCTACAACCTTCCTTCACACCCTTCTTTAGTGCACCAAGGCATATGTATAGTCTTTGAAAGATTTGCTCTTCATTAACTCCATCAACAATCATAATAAATGTGGTTGTCCCAGGGTTTGATGTCACTATCTCATTCAGGTGATACAACCTACCATATTGCTCCTTATCACACCCTTCTATCATCTCTCTTGCCTTCCTTTTTTCTCTAAATACCCGCCTCCTAGAAGGACAAACAACCCATTCCTTTTGTATCTTATCCTTCAATGTCTCAGTATGAGTTTTGGGGTTTGATCTCACCTCTTGCAGATATTTGCTAGCAATCCAAGTAGAGGTTGCTAGCTCGTTATGAAACACCCTGTGACATGTTAGCACATTATTGAGATATTTCGCGTGCATAGCGTTCTCATCTTGCATTCTTGACACAAATTTCTCACTAGCAACCTTCCCCACAACCAGCCATCAACTTTGGTCCATCATTCTTTATCCACTTGTTTGCTTTCCCATTCTTAATACCATAGTCTCTTAGAGCACATCTGACCTCATTAGGACTTGAGAACTTTAGGGTTAAACTGAAGGTACTTCACTTATCTTGTAAAATATAATTACATTCCAACTTTAGATACCATGCCATGTTTGAATTGGACAATAATTATTTACATGAGTAGCAACCCATTCAAATAATACATTTGTGTTTCCCTCATCATCAGAAGAATCAATAAAGTCATCGCAATTCTCATCAATAGATCTCCCATGGTCACTATGCAAATGGTTCGCATGGCTGAAATCACCAGCCCCTAGTGGATCCTCCCCAGGCACTTCATTTTGTAATCCACCCCACTCTACCTCCGTGTCAATAGCTTCTTCATATACATAACCATCCACCACATCAACACTAGGTTCTTCCCCTTCAAAGGCAGTGCCACTATTTGAATTATATTCTGCATCTTAACACCTCCACTTCTTGTAACTCCTCCAGGCTTATATTGTTGACATCATTAGTATCTTGAACCCGCAATATATCATTGAAGTCCATATTTACTAGAGCTTTAGCATAACCCGTCAAATCTATCTAATAGCAACCACAATAGTTTCTTGAGCTTCAGCATGACTGGAAATGAAACTAATTTTACCCTATGTTGAAGATGGTTAAGTCCTTTTTCCAATTCCAAACCTTGTGATCACCAAAGAATTTACATAGAAGCTCCTTAAACATTATAATCACATACTTACTCTAAAGACCTGCTGCCAGTGCTTAGGATCGATGCATATTAAGTCATATTTAAATTACTATTGCTGGCCAAAGTGGTGTCTTACCAAAGTTGTAGATGTATTTTTTTTTTTTAGATTAGCATTACCGGCCAATGTGATGATGTCTCTAATCTGACTATTTTTCTGAAATGGGCCAATATATAGAAATATTTTACTCAAATGAAGCAGATAAGAGCAATAGCATTGATCTATTTATGTAAACTAAAAGAAAGAGCAATGGCATTGGTCTACAAGAAACTCAGACAAGCTCTTAACATAGCAGAAGCTAACTGGCAAAAGTGCAAGAGACATATAACTAAGGTAATCTAGCTCTTAGAGACACAATAATTACAACATTTACTTTTCCATTCATAGGAACTGCAACTATTGAAGTTCAAAATTTAGCTCCCGGATTGGATTCCCTGTGGCACTGTTTAACACACTAAGACGCCTTGGTGATAAAGATGGCACTCACGGAAGCGGAGGAAAATGAGTCTAATTAGCAAAAACTAGAGGCACGTGGACGGTATTTGGTAGAACATGCTAAAATGTTTAGCCATGCAAATGATAAAAGAAAAACCTGCACACCAACTAGGACTCGAAGAGCAGACCGTTTCTACATAGCTAACCGCTTTTGCAGCTGAAAAGAATGTAGGTATGTTTTATAATCATGACCACACAATCGGAAACGAAAACATAAGAAGCATACCACGACATTCATGTTATATACTAAATGATTTGTGTTATTATGGAAAAAGAACATACTTTAATGCAACGAATCAGATTGATCCTCGAAATTTAGCTAGCTGGGATGAATATTGTACAGGAGGCAATCATACATGACTATGTAGGCATATATAGGCATGTAAGAAATTGGCAGGCCAGACCACTAAGGTCTTTCTGTTTCATGCTTTTCGCTCATGCCAAGACTTGTCTTTCTCTTTTGAGGTATATCGATTATTACAGTACAACTAGATATTACATAAGCTAATGAGCCGCGAGAAATTAGGATGAAATTTTGGAGAACAAATGAAGTACATCACGAACATCGATAAATACACATGGATAATGAGAGACCTGAGATAAATGCGCTGATAGGAAAAATATAACAATCAGCTATCCATGTCTGTCACCCGGAATAAGTCGGCTACGGCTGCAAAAAAAAGGAAAAGCCTTCACCCCGACTTCATTATATTGAAGTAATGAGAGTTCACTATCCTCCTCAGCCCATTATGTCATCTAAGATCACAATAACAGAGGTGAAGCATGAACAAATGAAGTTCCAAAATAAGGGCCACAACTCCCGAGGGAAAATATGCACGATTCAAGCAAACCATGCTCTGAGTATCATAATGATCGTTTCAGACAATATATTTTTTTCCCATATGTCATTATGTCTCTGTGGTTCCATGTGGAAGTACATAGGAATCGTTCTCTGTGTCCTCTAGAAAGACGGTTGAAGTTCTGAGATTTTTAATTCTGACAGCATATTTGATCTCTAGCCATCTGAAGCCTGAACATTTGAAGTGAATGAAATAAGAAACAAATGAAAGAAATCTGAAAATTAGTATGCTGCGGTGAATAAGCTGCCTCAGTTATACTCGTGCTACAATATAATATTTATATAGAATATTATGTTCAATTATAATAATTGTCGAGGGTATTGAGAAAGTATTATGTTATTGCAGGGCCAGTTGTGGGTACTTTTATTGTAATCAATACAAGCCTACAAGGTCAGTTTTCCTAGACGCTGATACATTTCCTCCAAAGACCATAATTTGTAATAGCTTAAGGTGAAAATGATCTAAATGTTTATCAAAATTTGATAATTCATATGACCCCTGCCATAGGGGAAAATGCTGGTGATCCTCTCTTAAAGACACTACTCTGAATTTATGAAAAATGTCTTCAAACTGCCTGCACCAACAATGATTGGTGTTATGTCAAGATCCTTATAGCAAGTCATCCCAAATAAGTTTGGACAACAAAAGATGCAAGTATATCACAAAAAGGGATCCATACAAAACGAACAATGAAATGGTATAGAGGACGAAGTAACTGAATTTTATATATAAATAAATAAACAATCTCGTTCTTATGTTCTAAATCAGCATGGAAATAAGGGCTACAATCAGAGCCCATACAGAACAACGAATGAAATAATTTGCAGAAAAATTACGTAGTAACCATGATTATTAAGAATTGAAATTGCAAAATCAGTAAAGTACTGATTAGAATGATTCACTTAAGAAAATAGTTACATATACAAATACCTGGGAATGCCCCAGCAAAACTACCTGCTTTTTCAGCAAGCTCATCTCCCAGATGAACTGCAATTTTGACCCGATAAGGATGAACAATGAGGCATAACAGCACCCACGCCAAGCCCGGGAACCTATCATTTTTTTTCGCAATCGCCAGTTGGTCACCTGCAGCAGGACTCGATGAAACAAGAACACTTTTTTTAATCAATTCTTTTGTTTTCAGCTTGTCTTAAAAGTAGGAAACCTCCTAGGTATTTGAAATTTGTTATCTACAAATAAGCTTCTTAATTCACCGAGGAGTTTGTAGATGAGTAAGAAGCAGAGTCATATACCAAAGTTTTCTCTCAAATTGTGCAACAAGAGAAACAAAGGAGATTAGTGCTGCTCTTAGTCTTGCACCTATGGCCGTGTTTAAACAATCTTCTGATCCACGGAGTTCTGGTGGTTTATCTTGTGATTCTATCTCCATGGTATCTGCTAACCATTTGGCTATTGCAGTCCAGAAACATCCTACGGCGCAAGGGCATAAAGTCGTATACACAATTATTCAAGCTACCATACACCTTAAACGGGTAGTACTTTATAAGATAGTTAGGCGGTTCTCTGGAATGCCTAAGCATCCAAAAAAAAAAAAAAAAACATTTGCAAAGAGGTGAAAGCGAACACTGGTTGTGCTGCTCCAACTATTTAAGTTTCACTCTTTCTAACTACAATACTTTAAAGATTAAACAAACGAAAACATCAGGGGAAAGCATTTCAATTGGCTGAATTTTGAGGTCATTAGCGAAAAGGAATTCAATTCAGTTCAACTACAGAAAAGCTAAGAAGCTGCCTGAAGCAATTAAAGAAACCAGTGACAGTGTTGTAGTACGATCATACCTTTTTAAGAGGAGCTGCAGGTTTCCTGGAGCTTCAATAGATGTGGACATAATAAGGAGGTCAGCATGGTGTGGGCCTTATTCTTATTCTGGAAATTTAAGGTTGCAGACAAACAATAAATTAAATATATCAACTACACATAAATTACAGTAAAAAACACTATATCTGAGAAAAATTAAAAGAAAAAAATAACGATTAACTTTGCAATCTGAGAAAAGAACTAGAAAAAAATTTCTATGGACACGCCCACTAATAAAAAGCAACCACAGTCATTACTCCACTATTGAACTCATTATGGTTAGGAACTAAAGCATGTCCCGTTTCAATTGGAACATATCCAGTCACCCTAACCCAAACAGAAATGTCATAGGTAGTCAGCTAACAATTAGAATTTCTTGGACCACTAAGGAACTCAGGAGTCCTGGGCTTTTCCTCCACAATCCTAGGTTCTTTAAAATGTAATTTTGATGCAGTGTGGCTAAAATAGCATTTAAAAGGGTTGTCAAGTTGGATCATCAGAAATCACAGAGGAGTAGTGTTGAATGGAGGTTGGCAAGAACTCTATGCAAAAAATACCTTAGCAGCTGAAGCCAATAACCTGAGAATAGCATGTAGCCAGGAGGGCTCTGCAATTGACTGGCATGGAGATAGAAGGTGACAATCAATCTCTAATCAAAATGGTTAGTGGCAGTGAGCAGAAGCAGTGGCAGGTAGAAGATTTAGCCCTTCATACTATTGAACTCGTGAAGAGAAATGAGTTTTTCATTTCCTGGGTACCCAGAAAGAAGAACACTGCAGTGGCAGGTAGCAAAATTTAGAACAACTTAACTTTTTATACCAGTAAGTTTTTGAGGAAAGAAATGAAACAAAAATAATTAAAAAAAAAAAAAAAAAAAAAAAAAAAAAAAAACCTACTTCAAAACAGTTCCAGCACCAAAAGAAGGTCTGGGAACAAAAGCGGCTAACCACCGTTCTTGAGTTGTGAAGCGGTACATATGCCACCGCCCACCACCACTTCCATCCCGGCTAAACACCACCTCCACCACTCCTTTCACCCCCATCCACCACACCGCCAGCACCATCTCCACCACTGTTGCATCGTTGGGGCAACAACTCTGCCACCGTCCGCCCAGCTTCCATTACTTGCCACGGTCCACCACCACAACTGTTTTAACAACAGAAAGACGCTGACACCACCCACGACCTTCACCAATGATGCCCAACGCACAGCACCATAACTACCAACGCCCAATCACCAGGCACTTCGACCACCGCCACTGCTTCCTGTTCAACTATGCACTCACAACTACATGGATCACCACTGTCACACTACCATGACTTCTGCTATCACACTACTTCAATATCATCACCACCACAGAAACCCAATGGCCATGACCACAACCCAAGTCTTCCAATCATATCATCACAAAAGTCTCATGCCTCTTAGATTCATATTACTGCTCTTAATCAACCATCTGCTAAGTAGCAGCGGCGCTTCCAGGAGAGGAAGTGTTGGTGGCAGCGGCAGAGATGAAAAGTGCGACTTGACGGGGTTTCATTACAAACAGATGTCTCTTAATCTATACAGAATATTAAAATAATATAAATGCCCAAAGGTAGACTATATCATTCGCACCCAATCCAAAACATAATTCCAAGAACTTTATTTGGTACCCAAACATGAAATTATTAAATCCTATCAGTATAAATTCCTTTCATTTGGAATCCAATCTTTCAAAATTCCTCAATATTTTGAAATTCCTCGTCCAGAAAAAAACATAACGAAATATCATGCTAAAGAGGACAAGTTGAAGAAAATATTTATAAACAACCGACTGGAATGAACAGATTAATTTTCTTTAACCTTAAACTCAACCCAACATCAACGGACACCTAAGATGTGAACCATCACGACATTACATAAAGCACACTGTAGAAGATACACAAAATAAATAAAACTTACCTGCAAGGCGCCAGTTGTTTACTGAACTCAATAACCTTGGGCACTCAAATGACCTTTCTTCAAAGTCAGCGTTGCCCCAATTTAATCTACAACGAGTACTTGTTGCAGCATCTCCGTTGTCAGAAAAGAAAGAACGTGAATAATTTCCTTGCAGCCTTCTGGGAATCCCAAAATTATCGTCTTGGTAGCAGTATCCCATTCCCTAATTTTAACATGAAAATTTAAGTGAAAGACTGACAGTTAAATCTACACACACTTGAAAGTAACAGAAATCCATGACTCCACTGACCAATACGAGAGTTTCAAGAAGCAGCAGAGTACTTCAGCAACTTTGTAAGCGACGCCAATCCGATGCATGAGCTCTCACCAAGCTACAAACTGGTCAAATTACAATGGTTTACGGTGAGAGCGTTGATACAAGAATACCTCAGTTGTGTTAAATGAAAGAGAACGATAAGGGGGGAACAACAAGTAACATCCTATAGAAACAATATGTTCGATTTATGCAGACAGAACAGATACATACCTGCAAGACATAATCATTCAAGTAAAGACAGGATGTCCCACAAAGCATATTGGATGTAGGCCCGCCCTAAAATCTTCTGAATCAAACTCATCTTCAACAGGGTTTCCAACCAAGAACATCATCAAATTTGATGATATGATCCAGACAACATATGGAGTAACAACCATTACCCACATTATCATCAACTGGCCAAACACAATATCCGGCTTACTTTTAGTTATTAACCAGCTCACTAAGCAGCAGAACATCAATGCTGCATTAAAAAACCCTAACAACAATCCTCCGAAAATCATATAATAGTTCATGTTTACTAAATTATCCTGTTTATAAGGAGAAACCTTATATATAGTAAGAATTACCAAAAAAATTCTGTGCAGTGAGATAAAGAACTAAAACAATATCTGGAAATAAACATAATCCAACATAATTAAGACTGCTCATATGAAGCCGCAAGGTCTGACAAGGACATTAACAAAATGTCACAGAAGCACAAGGTTTCAACAGAGAAAGCGAACGACAAATAACAAGTACTCTACTTTGTCATCCAACAAGGACTACTTAAATATTCTACACTGAATATGTCTTGCTCCACGTAGCTTTCACCAAAAAATTCTCCATTTGCTGTAGTGATCACAAAACTCTCCAGAACTTTTGCATGGCACTTGAAATAATTTACAAACCTCCTCGTCTCCATGATGTCTCCTCCAGTGAATCGGTTGATCTTGATGAATTTCAGGTGACGCAGTAAACAAGAAGGAACATCTGAAGTCTCAGTTTCTTCAGGTACATCTGAGACATATCCAGATCCCTGAAGAGAGAGACAAAAAACAAAAGACGTTTGAATGGACCACAAATTAATGGTATACACTAACAGGAGTTTCCAAATATTACACTAACCAGCACAAGAGTCTCTAGGCATGGAGAGCTTTCAAGTAACTTGCATAGCACTTTCCACTTCATAAACGGATGATGGATACACAAGCAAGTCAAATTAGGAAACTTTCCTTGCTGACAGGCAAAATATTTAATATCCTATAGAAGAATAACGTGTCAAGCAGAATTTTTTTTTAAAAAAAAAAGGTCAGTAAACCACGGAGCACAAACTATAATAAATTAAAACTTTGAATAAAAGAATGAGATCAAATGTAAGTAGACATACCTCCACCAAATTGCCCTCCAAACAAAGTGATCGGATATTTGATATAGCTTTGAACAAATTGGTTATAAAGTAATCATATCCTTCATACAACTCTAGAAAAAGCATTTGAGCACTGGCAATTTGATCTAGTTTATCCACTGAATAAAGTAGAGCTGGATAATCATGGATATGAAGATCTCTAAGAGCCGGGGTGTCCAGCACAATACACTCGACATAGGAGTCTCTGTCACAAGACAATTGACACAGCCACAACTTCTTCAGCACACGAGATGAAACATATAGAACACGAGAATGTTTCCCAAGGCAGACCCTCAAGCTCAATTCCTCAAGCACAGGGCACCCAGAAAGGAGCCGATTGATACAACCACAATCTTTCATTTGAACACCGTGAAGATGAAGAGTCTTGAGCGTTGAGAGAGAAACAGACGCAGGTACATCTATAACAAAATAATAAGCAAGTTTCAACACCACCAGTTTAGACTTTGACAAGAGGTACCAAGGCATCACAAACGTAGAAGGTCCTGTCCACAGATAGCGATCACCTTCGTTATCATCGAGCCTTAAGGGAGTAGCATTCCAAGCATTAATATGACAGATAGGCATCCCAATTAAAGAACGTCCCCTCCATAGACTGACATCAATTTCTCGAACATTAGGCCTTAAGGCCGCAGCAACCCATGCATTAACATGAGAAACATCAAACCTAATGTAAGAACTGAGCCGAAACTTATGTAAACACGACACACTCTCAAGTGCTTCATACACGAAGTTCACAAAACGCAACTCAACATTTGGTACGGAAGCTCCAGCATATCGGAATGACTGATCATCCAGGTCTAGAATTGTGATTAAAGTCCATAAATACCTCCATCTATGAGATAATGTGCTAGTAGACACAGCTTCTTTTGTTGAAAGCAATGTGAGGATGTGCCCAATAATACATAAAGGTAAAGCACTAATCCTATCTTCATGTGGCTCTTGACCAATTTCACTTGCAAGTTTATCATCTTTAGATACTGAGCCCATTGACAGGAGACCCCAAATAAGAAGCGATTTTTTATGTAATCTGAAATTTAAGGGAAAAAAAAATCATCAAGAACCCTTCCTTAAAAAATTGAATAAAGAGGCAAAAATAAAATTGCCATTTCATATAATGCAACAGAAGTAATAGAAAGCACACAGTCTAACTATTTACAGATGAAGACTCAAACATTAAAATAATGTCCACCCATGGAACTATGTGAATCGTTGTATAAATCTTGACTGGTAAAACCATCAATTTTAGTCTGGATACACAATACTGAACGGTTTGAACTCTGAAAGTTCAATCAAATAATTCATCATTCGATTAAAGCAGTTCAACTAAAAACACATATACCTCCAAGATCGAGATTTAGTTTTTCCATCATTTCCCTCTTCTATATTGGTGAATCAATGCAATTGAAGTTATATTCAACATCTGGATTCCGGTCTTTTCTTTTCTATTAAGAAGTATCTGATTACGGCAGGAAAAGGAATAACAAATGGGTGGAGGCGTGGAGCACAGTTCTACTTACTTTAGTTTTGTTCAAACTAAATATCATGTAAACAGAGAGCCCCACTTGCAACAACTACCGCCATAGTGACGAATTTCTTCTTAGTTTTGATGTTGGATGACTTCCTCTTACTTCTTGGGAGAGAGTAGGGGGATACTCGAACCAGTAACTCGGACGCGTTGATAAAAGTTTAAAGAAAAAGAATGGGAAGTTTTCGATTTCAGGTTCCCGAAGAAAAACATTATCATCCTAGGGCATTATAGGATGATTCGATATCTTCAAATTAGAAGCTTGGAATTCTTGCACTGAGATAACTGTGCTAGTTTCAAAAACACCGAAGATGATACAACCCAGATTGGGTTGTATCTTTCACGTGACGAGCTACCTGGGACTGAATTCAGTTCCAGGTAGTAAGACTTAAGTCCAATCCTCAAACTTCGTACATGTAAGTAGTAAAAATCCTCTATTCCAACGCTACATTTGCAAATCATGTTACAAATTTAATGTACGAACTAACTAGACCCTCAATGGAGAAATCTCAGTTCTCCAAATTAAAGTTCGAAGCAATTACAACTTCTAATCAACAAGTCATGAATTCACTCTACATGCTCCCGTTTGAAGATCAAAATCCTTAATTGGGTCTTAAATTGAACCCAGCACGGCCTAAGAAATATAAATCGGTAATCAAAATCGCATAACAATCCCCCAAATTTCAAAACCTAATCTACAAACCTAAATTTAACAAATCAATATTCATCACCACAACCTACCATCAAACTAAAAGTGAATTAGAAAGATAGAGATCAGAGAATATGCAGAAAAGCTAGTGGAAAATAGACTTGATTGACCTTACCCAAAGAGTCCACGAAACCGAGTTGTTGGAACTGATGAACCCGAAACCCAAACCGATTGTTCGGACGATCTGAGTGTTGCAGAAACAGGGAGGCGGGGCGATGTTCACTCGGAAGCAGAATCACTTCTTCGTTCGCACTTCCGATGGAGAGAGCTCTATCGGTATTCTCTGCCGGCATTCAATCTCTAGAATTCCAAATGTAGAATTCAGCTCTTCTAAGAAAGTATTTATGATGAGTTTTTTAGGGTAATTAGAATTTATTGATAGAAAATCCTCTTTATGACGAAAACTTGATGAACAACATAACAAAACCAACCGCCACCTACTACTCTTAAAACCATAATTCACAGAAAAATCCACTCATTTAACTATCCACCTTTGACCGAGAAGCTCGTCCCGCTTGAGCGTTTCTTTCATCCACGATATTGAGGCAATATTGTCATTTTACTTTGAGAGGTTCGGACATAATATTACATTGAGAAAAAATTATATGCTTAGCAGGACACGATTTTCATATGCATGCGGCACTTTTCCCTTAATTTACTCAACCAAGGGGTAGATTTTGATTTTTAAATCTGTGTTGGGCACGTTTTGCCCAGAGCCTAAATGCCCTCTTCCCGTGACATAAACCCCTAAAGGGTTTGGGGTCGTGTTGCCAAGTCCACCAAACGATGTTACCTTTTCGATAGCAATATGCGTGCAGGAAGAACACATGAAGGTCTTTGGGAACTTTTTGTATGAAATATATAGATCATAATGTAATCTAATAAGATGATGCGTTGTCCAAAAGAGACCATTAAATGTAAGTAATTTGTTTTTTTCTTCCCTTACTTAGCTTCATACTCTACGGATAAAAAGTTTTGAGTGGAAGCATTCCACAAGAAATTGGAATGGGTACGGGGTTCACCCAGCTCCTTTAGGGGGCAGAGCCCATTTCGGCCCTGGACAAGCATATACCCCACGTAGATGATGAAAAATCAGAATTATACCCCTACGTTGAGCAAATAAATGTAAAAGTGCCCAAAGTATGAAATTGTGTCCTTTTTTCAAATGAAGTATTACATCCGGTCCTCTCAAAGTAATATTACAATAATACCCGAATACAGTGGATGAAAATAACGCTGATAGTGAGTTAAAAGGATTGGACTTTTCTATGAATTATGGTTCTAAGAGTCGTAGATGGAAGTTGGATCTGTGGTGTTGTTCATCAAGTTTGGCTCATAAATAGGATTTTTCTATGATAAAAAATTAATTACCTAAAACACTCATTATAAAATACCTTCTTAAAACAGTTAAAATACGCATTTTGAATTCTATAGAGTGAACACCGACAGAGAAAAAGAGAGCTCTCTTCCTAGGAAGTACGAACGAACGAAGAAGAGATTATGTTTCGGAATAACAGCAAAGGCCAGCTTTGACCCTCCTCCCTGATTATGTCGTTTCCACACTCAGATTGTTCGAACAATCGGTTTGCGGGTCGTGTTCATCAGTCCCGACAACTCATTTTGTGGGTTTCTTTAGGTAAGGTCCATCAAGTCATTTTTCTACTAGATTTTCTAGATATTCCGTGATCTCTATGTTGCTAATTCAATTTTAATTTGATGGCAGTTCGGATGATGAAATTGAACATTGATTTGTTATATTTAGGCTTGAAGATTAGGTTTTAAAAATTGGGGGATTTTCATTGTGATGTGATTTTGTAAGGATCTGTATATCTTTGGTCATGCTAGCTTCAATTTGAGATCCAAGTAAGGATTCTGATCTTCACATGGAAGCAAATAGAGTGAGTTCATGACTTGTAGATTAGCAATTGTGATTGCTATGTAAAATTTTGATTTGGAGAATTGAGATTTCTAAATTTGAGAATATAGAGTGAGTTCGTACTTTTAATTTGTAATATAATCAGCAAATGTAATGTCGGAGTATTCTCCTACTCTCTCATTCAATTTTAATTTGTAAATTTACCATTCTCCTTCTTGCAACTTTTAACGACTCATCCAAGTTGCTGCCTCGAGTATTCCTTACTCCCACCCAAGAAATTAAGAGGCAGTCATCCAATGTCAAAAGTAAGCCGAAATCACCATTATCGAGGTATTTGTTGCAAGTGGAGCTCTCTGTTTAATATTTAAGTTGAAATAAAACTGGGTACATAGAATTGTGCTCCATCCCTTTGCTATTCCTTCTCCCGCCAGAATCGGATACTTCTAAATATAAAAAGAAAGACCGAGATTCAAATATAGAATATAATTTCCTTTGCATTGAGTTGCTTAACCTAGAGAAGTGGGAAATGATGGAAAAACTAATCCTTGATTTTGGAGGTGTGTGTTTTAAGTTGAAGCAGTTTAATCGGTGATGAATTGTTTGAATCACCGTCAGAGAGCATCGTGCATCCACACTCGAACTGATGTTACTCCAGTCTAGATTTATACAGTGATTCACATGGTTTCATGGGTGGAATTTATTTTAGAATTTGAGTCTTCATCAGTCAATAGTATTTGTGTGCTTTCTATTACTTATGTTGCATTATATGAAAACGGCAATATTATTTTTGCTTCTTCCAATTGGTCAATTCTCAAAGGCAGGGTTTTTGATGATTTTCTTTCCATAAATTTCAGATCTCATAACAAGCTCATTCTTATTTGGGGTCTCATATCAATGGATTCAATCTATAAGCATGGTAAACTTTCTAAGGAAATTGGTCAAAAACCAAGAGAAGATAGGATTAGTAATTTACGTACATCCTCACATTGTTTTCAACAAAAGGAGCTTGGCTACTAGCACACTATCCCACAAATGGAGGTAGTTATGGACTTTAATCACAATTCTAGACCTCGATGATCAGTCACTCCGATATGGTGGAGCTTCCAATTGTTGAGTTGTTTTTTATGAACTTTGTGTATCAAGCACTTGAGAATGTGCCATGTTTACATAAGTTCCGGCTCAGTTGTTGCAGCAGGTTTGATTTTTATCATGTTAATGCATGTGTTGCTATGGCGTTAAGGCATAATATTCGAGAAACCGATGTCAATGTGTGGAGCAGACATTCTTTAAGGCTCAATTGGGATGTCTATCTCTCATATTAATGCATGGATACTCCATTAAGGGTCAATGATGAAGAAGGTAATATCTATCTGCGGACAGGAGTTTCTATGTTTGTGATGTCTAGGGACCTCTTGTCAAGTTCTAAACCACCAGGGTTGAAACTGGCATACTATTTTGTTATGAATGTCCATATGAAAGATTATGGCTGTATCAATCGGCTGCTTTCCGGGTGCCTGTCCTTGAGGAATTCAATTTGAGGGTCTCCTTGGGGAAACACTTGCGTGTTTTGAAAGTTTCATCTCGTGTGCTAAAGGAGTTGTTGCTATGCCAATTGTCTTATGGCAGTCGCTCTCGTGTCCAGTGTATTGTGCTAGACACCCCGGCTCTTCTTCATCTTCACATCCATGATTATGCAGCCCTGATTTATTCGGTGAATAAGCTAGATCACATAGCCAATGCTTAAATGCTTTTTTTAGAGTTGTATCAAGGATATGATTATTTTATAACCAGTTTGTCCAAGCTATATTAATGTCCGCTCGCTTTGTTTAGAGGGTAATTTGGTGGAGGGTATGTCTACTTATTTGGTCTCATTCTTTTATTCAAAGTTTTACTTTGTTATAGTCACGGTTTGTTGACCATTTTTCCATATTTCTGCTTGACATGTCATGCTTCTATAGGATATTTAATCTTTCACCGTCGGCAAGGAAAGTTTCGTAATTTGACTTGCTTGCGTATCCATCATCCGTTTATGAAGTGGAGAGTGCTATGCAAGTTACTTGAGAGCTCTCCATGCCTAGAGACTCTTGTGATGTTTATTGTAATAATTAAAAACTCTTGTTAGTGGATTTGTAGTATCCCACTAACTTGTGGTCCATTTAAATGTCTTTTGTTGTCTAGACGAGACTTTGAATGTGTCTTCTTGTTTACTTCGTCACCTGAAATTCATCAAGATCAACCGATTCACTCAAGGAGACATAATGCAGATGATGAGATTTGTAAGTTTTTGCAGTTGCCATGCAAAAGTTCTGGAGAGGTTTGTGATCACTACGGCAAATGGAGAGCTTTTTTGTGAAAGCTACATAGAGCAGGACATATTCAGTACAGAATATTTAAAGAGTCCGTGTTGGATGACAAAGTAGAGTACTTGTTATTTTTCTTAGCTTTCTTTGTTGAAAGTTTGTGCTTCTGCGACATTTTGTTAATGATCCTTGTTAGACCTTGCGACTTCAGATGACCTGTCTTATAATGATGGATTATGTTTGTTTCAGAAAATTAATTCAGTTCCTCTTAATGATGGATTAACCATAGTAATTAGTATAAGTGACCTTTTAGATGATTTTTGAGGATTATAGTTAGGGATCTTCTTAATTCTAAAGAGACATGTAAGCCTTGTCAGCATTTTTTTTCGTTGATACTCTGTTGCTTACTAAGTTGGCTAATGACCAAAGGAGAGGCGTGTTTGGCTTGAGAATATCTTCTTTACCTAAAAGTTAATGATAATGTAGCCAATGGTTGTTATTCCATATGTTGCTTGGATCATGTCATTAAAGTTGACGTTCTTGGTTGGAAATGCTATTGAAGATGAGTTTCACTCAGAAGATTAGCCTACAGTTCAAATCCGCTTTGCGGGATATTAAGTGTTTGTGTCTTTAAACCAGGTCAGCCATTAGATTAGATGGAAAGCAATGTGGTTGAGATTCGAATATGGAGGGACCAAGCTTCGGATCTTCTGCTTGTTAAACCGAAGCTCAGATCTGTGTTGACCTAAAGACCAAAAGATCTCAATCACATAGAAATGAGCACACCACCGGGAGAGTTTTCTCCCTCTCCCTCTCCCTCTTCTCTGCGTGATGAACCAGATCTTGGTGAGGCAGGTGTGGTGTCAGTGGCGATGGCAATGAGGCGGCCTCTTGAGGAAATGCCGTCGTCACCGACGGGGCGACGTCGGAAGTAGAAGCAACCCCGCCTGGGGTTTGGTCACGATTGTGGTTGTGGCGGTTTGATACGGGAGCGAGAGGGGAGGTACACAGAAGAGGGAGGGGGTTAAATTGGACTTTTCACTCACTTTCTTAAAAAATGTGGAGAACCTATGTGGGACGATATACAGGAAACAGAGGAAGTATTATTTAAAGTTAATAGCACAATACACTAATTACATCCCTAAACTCATTGCCGCCTCCAATTTGTAATTTTTCATTCAGAAGGAATTAAAGTTTGGAATAATAGTGATTTTTTTCTCCTCTAGTTCATCTCAAGTTTGCTCCTCAATTTTTGAGTTCTGTTTTTAGTGTTTTGGAACAAGTTTTGGTCCAAACGTAGCTATGCTCAAAACAAAGATTTGCAAAAAAGTTTCGGAACAGAAAAAGTAAGAACACATGCATGATACCTTAAGCTAACCATCAAAAGATGTAAGATTGAGTAGATGACTACGGTGCAAGCAATACAAAACAAATTAGGATAAAACTTAAAAGTACAAAATAAAATAAAATAAATAGGAACACATATTCAAGCATTACTTTGTTAGACACAAATAGTAGAACCTCTTCAAAGTTTTTTGCTTCGTAGCAAGAGGATTGGATATTTAACTATCAAGCACAATGACAAATATAGCCTATGCAGACACTACCAAACTGTACTTTGTGGTAAGAAATTAAGAAACTATAGGAAAATATACCACCTTGCTGTCACAATGTAAGCAAATGAGGCATGACTTTTGATAACTCCCAGAAAACAGATCAGGTAAATACTTCATTAGGACTTGAATAACGCTGTTTATCACGAGAAATCGGTAGCAACAAGTAAGCATGCAATGGAAAAATGAGCACTAATAAGAGACAATGAGGTCATTTACCAAATAGGCTTCTGCTATGGAAAATTCCATATCTGAAAACATATAAAAAATGGGAGAACAAGCATTTTCTTGCACCCGAAGTAGTCTTCCCTTCTCAGGTAGTAGACCAAAGGCCTACACCTGAAAAAGGAAGTGCTGAGTCACAATTGTTGATCAGGGAGAGAGCTTCATTGGAATCAGACTTCACCAAAAGTTCGAGATTCTTCTGAGATAAGCTTCCTTGCAGGGCTTCGAAGATTACCCCAAAATTGGGACAAAGAGAATAATACCCCCCAAAATATATTTGAACTCACCTTCTCGAAAGCACGGATTTCTAGGTAAGGCGCGTGCTCTAGCCACTGTGACAAGAGATTGGTAACGATCTCCTGAGTATATGAATCTATCAAACATTGAGAAAGGCAGTGTAGACAGTCTTCATAGAACAACAAGAACTTAAGCAAAAATGTCTAACATCCCATAGGTACTGGCAAAGTTTTCACTGTTTCCCTCCTCCATTCAGGAGTCAAAACGGGCCGACCCGCGTGCCAATTTGACACGGCCCGCCCAGGCACGCCCCAAGCATGGCCCACTCAAGGGCGTGCTCAACCCGTGGCACGGCCCGGGTCACGTTCCTCCCCTAGACCCGCACAAACAAGGCCCCTCCGCCACGACCCGTGCACGGCCCGCCCCCTACAACCCGGCACGTGCCGAGTTTCTATAATTTTCGAGCACGGCCCGGCCCGCCCTACCCCTAGGCACGGCCTAAACCCGGCACCTATAAGTCATGTAACTGTAAATTTGGCTGCAATAATATAATGTGAGGGTGAAAAGGCATACCTGCATGTTGATACCAGCACAATTGTATAACTTTGATAGAGTAGAAATCGCAAATATCTTCACCTTGTCTCTGAATGGTTACTTCGAGGTCGAATCCATAGTTGAATATTAAACGTCCTTTGAGTAAAACCCTGCAACGCGATCAACAGAATTCAATCCGTATTGCTCGTACTAGTAGCAATCTATTAAAAATCAAAAAGTTGAGAATTCGAAAATCTAGGGTTTCATCAGAGCAAAGATTGAACCTACCTACCTCCCTCCCTCTAAAATCAATCGGTTCGACGAAGTGAGAAATCTATCGGAAGGGACTCGTCGGAAAGGGGGAAAAGGGAAACAGCGGTTTTAGACCTGTTTGGACAAAAGATAGAATTTCAAGTTTTATATACCTATGAATTCCTTTTATTTGATAAATTATTTTTGGGTTTGAATACAGGACCTCATGCAGGGTCTTCCTATCACCCAAGCTGCTATAGTTATATTTCAAAAAAAAAGCTGCTATAGTTATGACTTGGTATGTTGCTGGTTGGGCTATGTCCAAATGTATTTGAGAATATTGCCCAATGAGGTACAGTAATTGGATCATTTCCTCTTTGCCTCCATGACAGAGACCATTGGTTATAAATGGGTGTAAAAAATCAAACTCAAAGCTGATAGTTCAATAAGGAGACACAAAGTCAGACTAGTTGCAAGAGGGAATAGATTTTTTAAAAACTTTCTCTCTTGTAGCAAAGTTATCCACTTTTAAGTGTGTTCTGGCCTTAGGTGCTATGAACGACTGGTGCTTGTTGCAATTAGATGGGACAATGTTTTTCTACATGGCAGTTTGGTAGAAGAAGTATACATGGATCTGCCAGAGGGTTATTATGATCTCACTACCTGCATTGCTCCAAACTCTCAAAGCTAAAAGGTGTGTAAGCTACAAAAGGCCATATATGGTCTTAAACAAGCCTCGAGACAACGATTTGACAAGTTCTCAAGCACTCTTAGACATATGGATTTCATACCATGCCAAAGTGACTACACACTCCTTATCAAAAGATGAGGTAAGGCTCTCATCATAATTTTGGTATATGTTGATGACAATCCGCTAGCAGGAAATGATATGCCAACTTTAACAAACTTCAAGCACGTGCTCAACCAAGAATTTAAACTCAATGATCTGGGCAATCTCAATTACTTTCTAGGTTCTGAGATAACCAGAAGCAGCAATAGCATTTTCTTGTGCCAACAAACGTTTGCACACATTCTTTATTAGGAAGTCTCTTGTATCTTGGAGATCAAAGAAGCAACAAGTTATTTCAGAAGTTCGGCTGGAGCTAGATTTAGAGTGCTGGCGGTGACTTCATGTGAGCTCAAATAAAATCTATAATTGTTGAATATCATGTACACATTCATATGTTGGAACCTTTGGACTACTTCGGTGTTGAATATCTCCAAATGGACAACATTTCACATTTTAGGGCATGGCTATTTTCTCTTGTTGTTAAAGAACTTCATTTGCACATTACTGTTTGGGATGTTATATACGTGCTTCCTTTTGATCTCTTCTCGAGCAACAAATTGGTGAAATTAGTTATAGTCTGCTCCTTAAAAATAGACATTCATGCCACTGTTTTTCTACCGAACCTCAATGTTCTCAGTCTTGGTGCAATAAGATTTCCTGACAATGATTCCATTAAGAGATTCTTCCTTGGATGCCATGCACTTGAACAACTTAAAGTCACCTCCAACCAGGGTTCGTGGGCGCCTCTTATTCTGCCTCATGCTTTTTTTTCTCACGCTTTATTTGCTTTTATGTCCGTTTGCTACAAGTCAGGTATCACACACCTATTGTATTCATTTTCGCCTGTAACCACCATCACCATATCACATGGTCGATGTGGGCTGTTTGGATTATGAAGAAAGTTTTGCTTCCTAATTCGTCTGCTCTCTATCCCTTTGATCTCTAAAGACCAATTCATTTTCGTTCATTTGTGAGAATTCAATAGTGCAAATTCTAATAGATAGGGTGGTAGGTAGCAAGCTTCTTCTAGAGAGCGCCAATCAGCATTCCCTCCGAAAATTTACGTATACGGAAGATTAGAACGTGGGGAGGACTGTTTTTGAGAGGTCTGTGATGCCGAATTAGATAGGTGGGAAAAATTGCCAACTGGTAATGCGACGAAAATCACGACGGGGTGGCTTAAGTTCAGCCTTTGTCCCCTGATGAGTGCAACAATGAGCACGTCAATCAAAATTTGACAAATATAAAAAAAATAATGGACTCTATTTGACTAATGCACATATTTTAAGTCATAACTGACATGCGACACCACATAGACATGGTACTAGCGTACAACTAGCCCCTATGAAGACATTCTCCTTCCTGCACACTTGCTTCCATGGTCGTCTCACCTATAATTTATCTGCTAATTTGTTACCCAAGCATCATCACATTCTCCAACAATATGGGGACACCAATCTGTCGCGGTCATTTACTGCCTTCTGTACACTTTCCGTCCATATAACATTAAAATTTAAGGTTATGATTTTAGAATTGACAGTTATGTAGTTGGGGTCACCACGTGTTATGATTTTTTAATTGGCAGGTTATGTAGTCAGTGTCAGTGTCACCACGCCAACATCATACGGTAAGCAGTTATGAATCTTGGATGCCTCAGTCGAATCTTGCAAGCAATATTTTGTCCGCGGAGACGCTCATGTTTCTGCTTCTGCCTCAGCTTTCTTGAGCCTCTCAATGTAGTTCACAGCTAGAACAAGCACTGATAAACAAAATCTCCTGAATGTGTTTAATATTGTCCAAATTTGACATAGATAAACCCAAGTAAAACCTCCATAGAAACTTATGAAAGCCTAAATACAGTGCTTAAATTCAGATCAAAATCACAGAGTAACAGACAACAAGTATAACTTCCCTCAAAAAAAAAAGTATAACAGAAATGCCATGATAATCAGACTAAACCTTGGATTTTCAAAGTTGAAGAAAGATACAAGGAAAACACAGGCAATGGGAGCACAATGAAGCTTTGAAGAAGCTCTTCCCAAACACGTGCCTTTTTCTAAGCAAAACACAGGCTTCAATGCATGATGATGATGATGATGATGATGATGATGATGATGATGATGATGATGATGAAAGAAAGAAAGAGCAATGGATACTGCTCGTGACTGCACAATTCATTTTGAACTCTGAATGTTGTGAATTTAGTATATCCATATTTAGCGTCACTGTGTTTGTTTGGATCGATTTCTTGCTAATGTTCCTGTAAAACGTTAGCAAGTTGCTTCCTGTCTATGTTTTAGTAGAAAGTAAAAAGAAACTATTAGCACACGTTTTGTGTGTCTATTGATACGTATAATGTATCCATTAATTGAACAGAATGATAAAAAGAGAGGTGGAGAGATTGAAAGAGACTGATAGAGAGAGAGATGCTAGGGAGATATTAGAGTTCAGAGGAAGATAACTTATTCATTGAATAATAATAAAGGATTACAACGCTTAAATAAATGAAATGTTGAACCCTAACCCTAGACCCCTACGGGCCAAGCCCGAAAAAATAATTAAATAAGTAATAAATAAATAACTGAATAATATGGATACGGTGACCCGTTTCAACTCTCCTATCCTTGAAAACCACCTTACCCTCAAGGTGGATGTCGAAAAATCTTCCATACGACCAAGAGAATGCGTGCACATTAGATGTCGGGATCGAATTGACGGCGAACGTCCCTAAAATCATCAGTTTGGAAGCCGAACCTGGAAATATTGAGGCCGGAAACGGACTCGGCAGGTCAAAAAACTCTAAGAAATACCCCGTGGCTCAATAAATTACTTAGTGTGTCTCAAAAATAGGCAAAAAAGTGTCATGCGGCTCACTTGGAGCCGCAAGGAAGCCAATTTGAAGTCTAGTCGTGGTCCAAATGTCGGCTAAATCGAGTCGTGATCGAGCCGCCTCCATCCTGTCAGCTATATTGAGCTGTTCTTGAGCCGACCTCAATCCGACGGCTGAATCACCCTCATCCTTGCTCGACGACGGCGGAATGGTGCTTGTGATCCGATCCTTTGTTGCCTGAGACCGATGGGGGTCATCGGTGGCTGTCCCGAGGTCTGCGGCCGCTCCTATAGGGTCCGGCGGCGGCAGGCAATCGCTGGAGGCCGCTGGAGGCTGCAGGCAATCGCTGGACGGCCCAATTGGGTCTTTCGATCGTCCTTTTCATAGTCATCGCTGGTGATTGATTCAGATTTGGCGGTTAGAACCACCTGCAATTGCTTCTACATCTCTGATTGGCGGTAGAGGACAGCGGTGGTTGAATGGAAACTCGACAAGCTTGCTGGTGGGTTGGTTTCGCCGGCGTCGGGGATGACGACCGGAGGAGCGGTGGCGGTGGTTTCTCCAACTTCTGGAGCAGCGGTTGAATCTGGCCGACCATGGAGATGGGTTCTGCGAACCTTATCTCTTGTTGCTGCTGTTTCTCCTGTGATGGCAGCGGTGGTTGTACATGTGGCTGTTGCTGTTGTTCTTGCGCCAGCGGCAGCAATGGTTGAAACACCTGTGATGGTTGCTGATGTTCTTTGTCTAACGACGGCAATTCGCCGGCTTTGATAATGTGCCGGAGGCGACAAAATTCACCAGTTGAAATCAATCGGAATTCTTTCCGACTTTCTTTGAGGCATTCTAGATCCGCCATGGTGAGATACCCACTTGTGTGGAGGTATTCCAGGTCTGTCACGGTGAGACAATTAATCATTTCACCTTGATGGCAGAGCTCGTCGATTTCATCAAGAAGCCTAGTTGGACACTTGCTTGACTGAGATCGAGAATAGCGCAAGGGAGACTGACATCATTGAGTCCGAGAAGAGCGCGAGGGAGATTACCCACGTCCGCCATTCTCTCAATGAAATCACCAATTGATATGTATAACGTATCGATTAATTGAACATAATGATAAAAGAGAGGAAGAGAGATTGCAAGAGACTGATAAAGGGAGATAAAGAGAGAGACTAGGGAGATATTAGATCAGAGGAAGATATCTTACTCATTGAATAAATACGAAGGATTACAACGCTTAAATAGACGAACTGATGAACCCTAAGCCTAGACCCTACGGGCAAGGCCCAAATAAATAATTAAATAACTAATAAATAAATAACTGAATAATATGGATACGGTGACCCTATCATCAATGCAGTTCAAAAAAACAAAATTAGATATCTAGAACCTTTTGTTTTGCCAAATCAAGGTCTTATAAGGTTTGTCCTACGTCAAACATTAACAGATTTCAATTATGTTTCCTCCCCAAAACAACAGCACCAAAATGCGCCTAGTAGACATGATTTGTTACACAACATAAAGAGAAAACATATCATTGACCTTCTTTGGAATACACTGGTTGTTTTTGTCTTGTTCTCGAAAACTAAATATTATGTGCTTAATTCTGAGGGAGAGATAAGCAAGTTTTTTCCTTTCAAGAGTCACTTTGGAAGTATTGCCTAAACCCCTTTGCTAGATAAATTTGTTGTTTTCTGCTCTTTTGGGTTTTCAAGCTTCCCGTGTTTTAGGGTATATAAGTGGAATCATCAGTCATGATATTTGATCCTGATAACACATTTACAAGGAGCATGCATGAATTCTAGTTTCTCATTCTCTTCCCATGGATTCATACAACAATATTATAAATGGTTTTTCTCTTCATATGACGAAGAATCGCTGAAACTAATAATAAGCTAAATCTTTTGAATGTACATACTCTTACAGTACCATACAAGTAAATGTTCTTCCTCAAACCAACAGACATCACGAGTAACTTAATCAGGCTGAAGATTCAGCCCGTAGTGAGTACCCTCATATATGATTCACTTTCGGTCATTATGCGTCGCCATTCTTGATACTTTGATTTTCGCTGTATAAATTGCACCATTAACATCAGCAATACCGAACACACAAAGAAGGTCAATCTCATCTGCAACTCGAATCTCGGGTTCAGCCATCACCTGAGTTAACAAGACAAAAGCATCGTCCAAAGGCCATTCAATATTGGCATGCGACTCAATCACTTGATTTGCCACACCCACCTCATACCGACCAAATGCATCCTTCTTTGAGCAGCCACGATGTTTCTCCAAGCTCAAACATGTCTCTTTAGAAGACTCATTTCCTCTCCGTCTCAACCGCATGTATGTCAGGTTTTCCGAAGAACAGCAACGAATCATCAAAATTTGAAAAAATATTACATAAGTATTAATGCTTTTATTAGACCCATCTAAGCCACCGTAATGAAGCATGCGATACTGGTTTGAAGGTGTAGTCGTATACATTATGCAACAAGATCAAGGTTGCGAGTGGCTGGGGAGCGCCAACTTGTTCGAGATTTTGCCATAGCTGAGTAAAATAGCAGAAGTAATAGATTTAGTAGATTCAAAAGTTTGAAAAATTGTTTCATTTCAACATTTTGATCTCTTCTCGTTCAATCTGTGCACATATACTAGATTACACGCAGACTGGAGGATTATAGTTTTTCTATTTTCCGGAGTATGATAAAAAAAACTAAAATAATATGCATTGATGTTTATGGTCTATAGTCTTTGATGCCAAATAGGCCAAACAAAATCACCAGTTATTTATAAAAGAGGTGTAGCACGATGAACAATGGAGATAATCCCAATCCAACAATTGAGAGTGAGAGTCTGGTCGTTTTTTCCCCTTGTAATGAAATTCCTTAAAAACGGTACTAAGAACAAATGTTAGAGAACTCTTGAAAACTATACCCATTTGATCCGAATCAAATTTAACGAATTGAGTAGTGATAGAGAGAGAAATACCAAAAGTCAAGACCACTTTCATGGATCAGAAACCAAGTTGCTGAAGGAATAGAGGATGCAGGAGAAGCGTAAACCGCAGAATATGAGTTTTTGGGCATGAACCTTGGAACAAATTAGTACCACTCGGTTTCTTCTCTTTCATCCCATTGGACTTTTTTGACTCGTATTTTGGTCACTTTGACCGGGTGATTTAGATAGCAAAATGATTCGAATTTTTGATAATTTTTTCACCGTCTTATAGATAAACTTTTACTCTACAATACCATGAAAAAATTATCAAAAAATTACATCACTTTGCTATCCAAATCACCGGGTCAAAAGGACCCGATGAATAGAGGAAAAAAGTCTTACGGGTTGAAAGAGAAGAAACAGAGTGGTACCATTTTTTGGCAGGAAGTAGGTTACATACTTCCATGGTGAGTGATTGTTTCACTTTATATTTATTTATCATTTTAGGCCCAGTTCACTTTTGAGAAATTGTGAACTTATAAGTTAGCTTCTGCCGGAGAAGAATAAAAAGCCCTTTCACAGGCGGTTTGACCTCTGGAACTAATAACGTACGATTGTTTTATCTGTAAATGTAAATGTAAGACACTTGTCAGCTTCTTTAGAAGTTGTGCTCATCAACCATTTGCAAAATGTGTGTGAAGTGACAGACAAAGTGAGACATAAGATACTGGTATCATATTAGTGGGAAAACTCGCATAACTTGCACAACACAAGCATTTTCAACTATGTAACTAGGGAACACCAACAGGTTGAGAGTGAATCAAGACTGATGTTCCACCAAGCAAAAATTACCTGCTCAAGAGTTAAGATGGAAAAAGAGAAAAAATAGCACCTAGCTAAGCAAAGCTTAAATTTACTTCACTTGGGAGTTATTTTGTAATTTGTAGACAAGATGATAAGTAACAAATTCATCTCTGGTTGACTTCTACAGGACACTGTACTTCGCGCAAATAATGCAACTCTTGCAACCCTACGCACAACAAATCTGCATATCACAGCAAGGAAAGATATCATTGAAAGATAATTCTGGCCAAAACGCTTTCCTAAATTTATGGATTATAGCTCCAGAATGAGGTCCCTGGACCAGCTCACATATCTGCTTCGACATCAGCTGTACCTGCTTAAGATAGTTGGAAGTTGCAGCAAGTATCTATCTAAAGAAAGAATATATAGCCAATGATAGTCAATACTTTTTCCAAAACATTTAAGATCACTAGAATACGCCACATTGGTTGACTTCTACAAGAGACCAGGCGGTCAATAGCCTCAAGATAACCAACAGTCACCTAAGACGGTGGTGGGAACAATACAAAGAGGCTTAAATGTGTTTCTGCCTTGAAGCGGAAATCTTTTCATCGTGCCTTAAAGGCTCTACCAATGAAGATACCTTTAGTAGTTAGAACTACCTATTTGAAATAGGCTATTTCCACAACAAAATAGCTTTGCAGAAGCTCCCGAGTTTTCAAAACATGGCTTCAGTACAAGAGAAAAATAGAGAAAGAGAAGAAAACAAGGCACAGACACGGCTCATTGTGGCACCGCATTTGACCACTGCAATAGGGATTTTAGTGACCCTGCTAAGGAGCGTCGAAGTCCAGATCTAACTTTGGGTTTGTTTCTTTCAAGAACAAGGGCTTAGTCTCTCCTTGCAATACGAGTCCTGCATGCCTACATTAGCATTCATGCCAACATTTAGCAAGACGTTTTCAGCAGAAGAACGTAAGATGTCCATTCAATTACCAACAAGAACAATTTGTTTTTTCTTCAAATTACGTAAATATCTTTGCATAGTCTTGTTACATAATCTTTCATCAAATGCTCGACCATGTTAATCAATACATCACTATGTTCAGAAAGGTTTACTTAGCATGATAATCAAACCCCATTTGCTGAAGTATCAGAAAAGAGATAGCCAAAACACATTTAGTAGTTTCCCGAAACGGCTCACCCCGGTTCATATCAGATTTAAGGAGAAGAGATTATTCCAGCATAACTAAAATAGCTCCAAAGTATAACAAATAAAGCCATAGGGCTTTCAAAATTTCACTAGAAAGTTTACCACATGGACCTTTTATGTCTAAGAATAAAATTTACCATATTCATGGCATTCCTGTGCTCATGATGCTTCTAACCGTTTGATGAATTAAAGTGTTAATTACACCGGAGACATATCAAGTTTAAAGAGAACCGAGTATTATCTAAAAAGACGTCATGTACAAGAAAAATAAAAGTACTACAGATTAAAAAGATCCGCAAGACCTCTTGCAATGCCCTCGGTCTTGTCACGGAATGTATATAGCTCCTAAGTCAGTATGTTTAGTGAACGTGATTACTCGTTTTGTCTAAATGTGCTAAAAAGAATTAGTATACCACATCTGAGCAAAGAAATGGAATGAAATATTACTGGTCGTCTTATGTACCTCAACAGAAGGATTTTTGGCAAACAATTCCAGACAAATGTTGCAGCGTTCAGATTCTCCTAGAGTTTTTGTATATTTGCCAGTCAGTAAACTGGTTAATAAACACCCTATACATAGCTATAGAATGAAAATCCAACATGCCTTAAGAAAAATTAGTAAGTTAGGAATAAATCAGACCGAAACGCAATTTCCAAAAAGCATAGGAAAAATAAGATGGTGATCACTATTGTATACAGAGTTGTACCTTAAACTGCATTTCAACACGGAGAGATCATCTCTATTCACTGCATCTTTGAGAGAGACAAAGCTTGGAATATAGGCAATTGCTTCAAATTTAGATCTGATACCAGAAAGCTTCGGAAACTTCCAAACCCCCGTTGCGGGATTAAAATATAAAAAAGCCCTGCCTGCGCGATGAAATAACAATAAACATCGATTGCTCAGAATGCTTATTGGTTCATATATCACTCGATTGGTCAACCCACCCCAAGGTGTCGTATTAAGGCGAACCAGTGTTGTCCAAGATTGTTGAACACCATAATCTTTCATCACCCATACAACCATGTCCGGACATTCAGAAGAATCACATATGCAAAGGCAACTTCTTAACACTCGAAGCGATACGGTATTGCAATAATAAGGGGATTGGCGAGGTGGTGGAGGCATATATTTGAATTTCTCATCAGCTAAGGTGAAGACAACTATAGATTCTAAAGTGATCTCCTTAAGCCAATGAATTGCCCCGTTTAAATACGTAGGGAAGTCTAACCTAAGGGCAATGAAAGGCACACCTCCAATCCTTCTCCATGTGTTTGTTCCAATTGTATTTACCTCAACTATTCTCTTAGTGTTGTCCGATGTTTGTGTTCTGACTTCATGAGACATCCTTATAACCTTGTACTGATTATTTTCTGGACTGAAACCCAAAGCATATTTAATCAGAATAGTTGCCTTCTCAATACGCTCTACAGGAGGTAGGTAGGTATACTCGTCCGTGATTAGATTACAAACAGCAAATGGATTGTTCTTTAAGGGTTCAGACAGTCAAAGCAACCCATTGTAGGAATTAGCTACATTGAACTTGTGATCTTTCGCCGTCAACTTTGTGCATCTCATGCGTTTAGAACCCACTTTGGACTTCACTTCATTCTCATTGGTATCGACTGCAGTATGACTTATAAGGTCTGGATTGTGTAGCGGAATCTTCAGCTTGGTTTCTTCCCTTCTTTGGAAATGGTTGTCGCACATAGGTGAGCTAATGTCACACTCCACACACCAATTGCAATTATCAGATTCAAAACTGAATTTGTAATCTGGTGGTTCAATCAGATAAAGGGTTCTTGAAACATTTGTTGGCGACAGTGTCCGGACCAGAGGATAGACCTCTCCTTTCTGGAAATGTAGCTTAGCAAATTTCGGGTGTGATAAGACATTGCGCCAAGTTTTACGCACGCATCTGCAAGCAAGTAATCTGTTCACTGAGAGTTTGAGCAGAATGCTAGCCAAAATAGGAATAGTCAGCTTTGTTATTGAACAAACAGAACGCGCATAGAGTTCCTCCTGGGATTTTGAAACTCCAACACATATATGGCTTTTGCGAAAGCCAACTTGCTGTCCTCTCTTCGTGATTATTCTATTAATCTGCAATAATTTAAATATGTAAACTGGATTAAATATATAAAAAGTGAATAGTACGAAGCAAACACATATTCAACATGAAATCGGTATGCTAGCGCTCCATATATGTGTCTAGTCCAAGTTTGCAGCTTGTAAAACTTACCTGCTCATCACCCGATCCTTGCCTCATAAACTGATTTGTGCGCTGGATAAATGGCTCAGATGAAGACGTACTATTGTTAACAACTTATGTATCATTCTCAATATTCTCTGACGATGTACTACGGAACTCCAAAAATAAGTCCACATAGTTAACTAAATCAACTTGACCGGAGTTCAACATAGCTTCAACATTCTGATCGGTCTCAATCTCCATTTCTCCATATACAATAAGTTCTGGCAACACGCTGACCGGATTTCGACAAGTCAACCTCAGTATGGTACCTTGTCTAGCTACCATTGGTACCTTGTACAACTTATCCAAAAGTTGTTCATAAGTTGAAAGGTTAACCATTGAAATTGACCATTTAGAGGGCCTATCATAAGACACACCTTCGAGCGTTTCAATTATGCATCCTCCCCAGTACAACAGCACGGGAATATGTTTAGTAGACATATTATCTGCAAAATACAAAAGAAAAGCAATGACCATTCAAACTAATGCATACACAACAACCACACACAAAATAATTATATGACTCATTATATAACATAGGTCATGGAACTACCAAGTCTCTGCTTATTGCTCACCTGGTTCCAAACCCTAGTTTTTCATCCTCTACTAATAGCTATTCTACTATATATTTCAAAGATGATAAGCAAGACAAGAGAGAAAATGAAGAATGAGTAACAAACCCAGACCAGAAATCACAAAGACTGGTCTTGGTATATGAATACAGAGATAGTAGAAGCAAATAGACAGCCACAAATACATACCAGAATGCAATTTGATGGACCCAATAGAGACTTCTAAGAAGTTGTCATGGAACAGATCGAATAATGAGGGATCTGTCTGGGTAAGTGAAAGAGCAACCACCGAAGATTAGAGTTTGATGGATGGCATGCAAGCCTCCTCGGGTGGAGAGAAAGGTGGTGTTGTGAGTCAAATCAACTTGTTAGGAAACTTGCTCTAGAAGATGGTCGCATTGCCCATTGTGTGATGTGTCAACTTGTTTGTGCAAATTTGAATTGTATTCTACTCTACATTTTATGCCCATTTAATCCAAGATGAGTGTTTGTGTTATTTTTGCAGTATTATGAAAATGTTATTTTTTTCGGGGGAATTTAGCTTTCATTCATTCACGAAAAATGACTATCACAGTACAGTACAAAGAAACAGAGAAGTACAATACCACCATCTCTAAGTAAGAATAGCTCCGAAAAAGAACTCAAACTAAAAGAAAAACATTAGTAAACACCACTTCAACAAAGTTGTTCCCAATAAAGGTCTTGAAATTTGTTCTAGCATTGTGTTGTTGATCTCGGTATCTCCACGAAGGCTGACTATTGGAATTATTCACATCAGAAAAAATATAGAGTTCACCAGAAGAATAGGAACACGCCGGCAACCGAAAACTGTCGAACTCCAAAGCCATCTAACAATTAAGTCCATGATTTCAAACGAACGCAACTCGAAATTTTTCCTCAAAATTGAGTCCCCCGCACAAAAACGCCCACAAGGAAAGTAGCGTGTTTTGTGTTCGGCTTGCTGCTGCCGCCGCCTCCTGCGGCAGCGGCGGGTCTTTTTTGGTTTTGGATATGGGTTGCAAGAAGCGTCGGGAGGACTTGCGCAAGGGCGAAGCTTTTCCGGCGGTGGTTATGGCGGCGGTCATGGTGAAAAGATTGGTCTATGGTCATTGTTGTGGTTCCTCTTCCGAAGCCTCAGTGTCACGACTTAGCTTTAACTGGGTCTCGATCTCTCTTCTTGACGTCGATTGAAACTCAAGGTTGTGATTCGACTAGCAACATAATACACAATTTGTAATTCTCTATCAAAATGTAAACATTAATATATTCCTATATTATTTGATGGGACAATTATCACTTTAAAATGATTAAAAATATAGCAGAACAATCATTTTAGGACGTAAGAAATACACATTTCATAATTTAAATTTCATAGTTATCTTACTTGCATAAGTTGTGTAGTTTTTAAGAATAACAAAATTCCAATTGTAGTTTTAAATTGAAACGAAATACTTGTACGCCTCAACATCACCAATTTACTATAGAAAAGTCATTATTACCTCCGAGTCATTTTGAACCATCAATTAATCATATAATGTCATATATACTTTAACCCAATTACTTATATTTTAACCCATTTTAAAATTAAAATGTTCCATAAAATAATACAACAAATGACGCGTCAGGAACATGTAGGAATCCACCTTCTGTCTGCCACTCGTTCTCTTTCTTCCTGAGGTGTCATGTGTTATATGGTTAGAGCAAATACACATCATTTGCTCTTAGAGCAAACAATAATTTCTCCTCATTAAGTGTCCCTTAAGTGTTGAATCAAATGAACTTATCTTAAATACACAAATGTGCCAACCGAAGTTTAAGACATTTATTTAGCGAATGCAGCAGTGTCTGGGTGATCAAACGCCTGCCATCGGAGTTTGTGTGTTACTTAAAAGAGATGGCAGAACTTATGATATGAATCAGGTAAATCACTGCAACAAGTGAGTTAGTCCGAATTGACGTTGAACCAGATTTTGGACCAACTTTGTATCAAACATTGGGGCTGTTTCGATGAGCTGAAATAAGTGAGAGGTTGAGCTTAAAAGTTCCTTTTATCTGTAGTGTTTGGATGAGGTAGATTATTATAGATTATGCGTAAAAAAAATATTTTTAGAGATTATGAGGTTTGAACATGAGACCTCATGTAATGATTTCTATCACTTTACCACTGTGATAACACAACATTGTGTAAAATAGAACCAAAAACTACATTAAAGACTTCGGAATTTTGCCAAAAAGTCCGGAATTCCGCCAAAATGTCCGGAATTCCGCCAAAAAAATCCGTAAATCCGGCTGAAAATCCGGAAATCCGGATTTCAAGCCGGAATTCCGGATTTTTTTTGGCGGAATTCCGTTTCCTTTGTTTGTTCGGAGAGGTTTGACCGGATTTCTCAAATTTTTGACTTTTTAGTTCCTCTCTACTTACTCTCATCCAAACAAGCCCATTGTTTCAATTGGGTGAGAATGCAAGCTTTACTCCGTTGAAAATCTGTGCGATTCTAGTTTCTAAATAATTCACGAAGCACTGAATGGATGCTTACACATAGGGGGTTGTTTTCATTCCTGCCAACTATGTCTGCCTATAGCAACTGTGATTGTGTTACTCTCTCATTACAATCACTACATGAACATTCCATCATTCACCCTTGGGAGCTCATATTTCTGTAAAAGATGATACGCAACTGAAAGTGAGGAAGCAAAAACTGGTGGCTCTTCCTTAGGATGTGTTCATTTGACAAGAAAATTTTCCGGAAATGTTGTTGCTGGGAAAATGAAAGAATAGAAAGGAAAGGAAAATGAATTTCACTTTCTCATGTATGTTCACTTTGCAAGAAAAGAAAATTAAAATCTAGAATTCCTGCGAAATCTTGTCAAATTTATGGGATGTGTTTTACGGGAATTTGAGTTCTATCGGAAAAGTTAAATATATGCGGGACCCACAATTTTCCTTCAAATTGAACGATCAATATATCAAAAGGAAGTTGTTTTCCATCAAAATCATTTCCTTTCCTGGCAACTGAACGGAGCCTTAGTGTCATGGTTCTATGTTCAACTCGTGTTACCTCTAAATTATTGATTCAAACAAAAATGATGAATATAAATTAACAAATATATTCTATGAATATATGACTATACAGTTATCACTATTAGATCTCTATTGACATTGCACAGAGAATGCAGAACTTGTGCCATGTGCATGACAAATCTGCAAATTGAAGTCTGGACAAAGAATCGTTACAGATGGTTGAGGTAATGGAGTATTTCGAAGTTACAGGATTCGATATGTGCAGTGGGTGAAAAAGAACAGGTTTCGGCAAGAAGTTGAAGGACTGAAGCTCCACAGTTGCGCATATTTACGCCTCTGCACCATTTGTACCTGATCAACAAAGTTTGAGGTTGCAACTATAGACAGACAGGAAAAAAAACTCCATTTTTCATGACACTCTTAAAGTGCAAACCTTCAGACGTAAATAGATTTAATTAAAGAGCACAACAACAGTTGTTTCAAATTTCAACAACAAAACAAGGGTCGTTAAAGATCAGCCACAATCCCATACATACGCCACTCAGAGTGCACCATTGGTTGCCAGTGGACTTCTACAAGAGATCATATCATACTTCGCTTAACTAAAAGTCAGCTAACCCTACTTAACTTCCTCGCTGATTCACCAAACCTTGGCACTTGAAAGTTTTACAGTAGTTGTAAGTACCTGTAAGACTTGAGATTTGCCTATTTCCACAACAAAAAATGCTTCACAGAAGCACCCAAGTCTTTAAAACACAACTTTAATGCAGAAAATAAAAACCAAAAGGAGAAGAAAACAAGCCAAGAGATATGAATCATTGTGGCATCGCCCTTTTTGCCCTCTGGCAGTAAGGCTCTTTAGTAACCCGTAGGACGGTGGAAATCTGTGTCTACCCTTGGATCTGACTCTTCCAAAAACAGAGGTTTCGTTTCTCCAAGCAATGTGAGCCCAGCATGCCTACATTAAGGTTCATGTCAATCATTAGCAGTTTATTAACTAATACTTTCAGTTGCAGAGAGTAACTAACTATCGAAATGCAGGAAACGTTCATCCAATACCAGTAACAGCACAAATTTTTCTTGCAGTCGTTGAGATATATTTGCTTAGTCTTGTCCGTTGTCACTCAAATCTTTTATCAAATGCTCGACCGAGAACACGGATAATATTATGTGAAATATGAAAGAGTGTATTGTATTCATGGAAATTCTATATACATGCACAATATTACTTATTGTTTGATGAATTCTGAAATAAGTTTGAATTTAATAGATTAGTCAACTTGATCACTCTCTTTGTCTATAACTCTGCTAAAATATTGTCGTATCCAAGCAAAGTAACAAAATGAAGGGTCTCCTGTGTTTTGTATTTGTGTCAGCATCCATAACATTCAACATATAAAGTGCAAATGCTACGCTCTTAAGAAAACTTGAAAAGTTAAAAATTAAACTTAGGCAGGAAGACTATTTTTAGAAAACATAAACTGCAAATAAGATGGTGTAAACTGCAAATAAGATGGTGACAACAGAGTTTAACAGGGCCGTACCTCGAACTGCATTTCAACACGGAGAGATCATCACTTTTCCACTGCATCTTTGAGGGAGACAAAATTTGGAATATAGGCAATCGCTTCAACAATAGATCTGGTCCCAGTAAGCTTTGGAATTTTGAAAGCCACCGTTGTGGGATTAACTGATAAGAAAGCCCTGCCTGCTCGATGAAATAACAATAAACACCCATTGCTTAGAATGCTCATTGGTTCATAATATACGTCAGGAAAGTACAACACACCCCAAGGTGTGGTATTAAGCCGAGCCACTAAAGTCCAAGATTCTTGAGCACCATAATCTTTCATCAGGCACACAAATGTGTCAAGAAACAAAGAAGAATCACATATGCAAAGGCGGTTGCTCTCCCAGTGAGATATTATTAGAATTACAACGGGATCGACGGGGCTGTGAAGGAATCGATTGGAAAGTTTCGTCATCCAAGGCGAAGGAAACTAAAGATTGTGAAGTGAGCTCATTCAGCCAATGAATGGCTCCATTTAAATAAGTAGGGAATCCTAAATGAAGAACAGGGGGAGGCACATCACCAATGATTCTCCATGAACTTGTCTCAAGTGTATGTACCTCCGCCATTTTCTTGTAGTCCCCGGATTTGCTTGACATTGACTGATGGAACATCCTAATAACCTTATACTGGCTATTTTGTGGGCAGAAACCCAAAACAGATTCCCCCATAAAGGTTGAATTCTCAGAATGAACTACGGGAGGGAGGAATATGTACTCATCTGTGATTGGATTACACACAACGATTGGCACGCTGTTTATTGGTGCAGACAAAACAAAGCAATCCATTGCAAGAATTAACTACCTCGAACTTGTGATCTTTGGCCGCCAACTTTGTGCATCTCTTGCGCTTCGAACCAACTATAGACTTGACACTATCTAAGTCGGCCTCAACTTCAGTGTCAAGTACCAGTTCTGGATTGCGTAGTAGAAGCTTCAACTTCGTGCCTTCCCTCCTCTTGAAATGGTTATCCATAAGACGATAACCAGATTCAAAACTGAAGTTGTGAAATGGTGGTTCAATCAAGTAAAGGGTTCTTGACACATTTACTGATGACAATGTGCGGACCAGAGAATAGAACTCTCCTTTTTGAAAATGTCGCCTAGCGAATTGTGGATGTGATATTACACTGCGCCAAGTAATACACACGCATCTGCTGGCAAGTAGTCCATTCACTGGAAGTCTTAGCAGAATGTTAACTAAGATATGAATGGGGAGCTTAGTTATTGAACAATCTGAGCTTGTGCATATTTCCTTCCCCGGTTCTGCAACCTCTCTAACGCATTTAAGGGTTTTGCGAAATCCAACTTGGCGTCCTCTCTTCGTGATGGTTCTAGTAATCTGTGAAAATAAATGCATGACATCTAGCTTAGAAATATACAAATGAATAGCAAGTATATATGAAAAAAAATCAGTCCTTACATTTAGTACTAGAGGAACACACATTTATGATTTTACACAAAATCAGTATGTTAGACCTCCAAATGTATGTGAAATATATATGTCTAGTCCAAGTGCAGCTTGTTAAACTTACCTTCTCATCATCCAATCTATGCCTCATAAACTGACTAGTGTGCTGGATAAAGGGCTCTGATAAAGATGTACCAGTGCTTATAACTTGTGGATCATTCTCTGATGATGCGCTATGGAACTCCAAAAATAAGTCTGTATAATTAACTAAATCAACTTGACCAGAATTCAACATAGCTTCAACATTTTGATCTGTCCCAATCTCCATTGATCCATATACAATAAGTTCGGGCAAAGTTTTGATTGGATATCGACAAGTCAACCTCTGTACGGTACCTTGCCTAGCTATCATTGGTACCTTGTACAACTTCTCCAAAAGCTGTTCATAAGTTGCATGATTAACAATTGAAATAGACCATTTAGAAGGCCTGTCATAAGAGACGCCTTCAAGCCTTTCAATTATGCATCCTCCCCAATACAACAGAACGGAAATGTGTTTAGTAGACATTATCTGCAAAACACAAAAGAAAAGCAATGACCATTTCAACTAATTTATACACAGCATCCAGAAGAAACAAGTACAAAAATAGACCAATATGACATCTTATAAAGTGAAATCTCTTTTTCCATGAGAAATGTGTATTTTTTTTCATAGCTTTTCAGGTTTCGTACTAGTTATGAGAACGCTCAAAACTAGTTTCTTGCAACTTGGAATCACATATTATCACTTATTACGAAAGATCATTTCTGTAACAAGCCATTACGGAGACAGACCATTTATACATTAAGGGTCAGTTTGGCAAAGTGGTTCTTTTTGGTTTTTGGTTTTTAAACCAAATGGTTTGTTTAAAGTGTTTGTTTTGAATGGTTTAAAAACCAGATTTTAAACTAGTTTTTTTCAACTTTTGCCTTGATGAAAAAAACCAACTTTTGGTAGTTTTTTCTTTGGTTTATATCTATGACACACAAAGACGATGTTATCTTCACACCGTATTAGATTGAAAATTGTCTAGCATTTTGGTAGATCTTTGACATTTTAATCATCGAAGTAATTAAAAAGATCACTGATAATTTTTTCTATACTTCCTTCATAATATTGTTTTTCCCTTTCTAAAAAAAAATATTATTTTTCCCAAAAAACTCACTTCACACTTTAATGTGATGTTCTTATTATTTAGGGTCAACTATTTTATTGTGTTATTTTCTTAGTTGATTAAATTTCTGCTATCAGTTAAACAATGTTGCATTGAAAGAGTTATCTTGAATTCATGTTGTTTGTTTGTGAGTTTTTTTGTTTTTTTGTTCTTTTACTTTTACAAGCAACAACCCAGGACAAATATGTCATTTTATCAATAACATCTAGTTTAAAAATCACTAACAAACACATTTCTTCAGTTTTTAATCTAGATTAAAAAAACACCACCAAACACACTGGTTTAAACAAAATCTCTAGAAAAAAATAAAAAATTACACCACAATCTATAAACTAGTTTTTCCACCAAAAACCACTCTACCAAACTCACCCTAAGTAGACAACGAGAAAAATATCAACAAGACTGAAGGGCACCTTAGATAACTAGAAAGGCACAGCGACCTGATTCGAAATTGCAAAAGGGAATCCTTAATTATACATGACATAAATCTTAAATTATCTGAGTGGAACTCTTGGTATGAAATTAGACTGCACCATTGTTTTAGTACAAATTTTTTGGTCACAAAGATGTAACCTTTTCTCTACTAAGAGTTTCATGGCGGAAGCTATTGATACATAGAAGAGTATAGGTCATGGGAGTCTCTGTTTTCACCCCTCTGGTTTCAAAACCCTAATTTTTTAAGCTTTGGTCTGGGTTCAAAAACCAAATTGTTCTTCCTCTACTAAAAGTCTAGCTTTCTCTATGGTTCAAAGTTGATAAAGCAAGACAACATAGAAAATGAAAATTGATTTTCAAAGCAAAATTGGAAATAACACAAAGCTCAAGCACCTCTAGGGTTTGAATATTCATACAAAAGCAAGCAGGTGTAGTGGTAGTGATGAACAGATCAATACCTGAATTGAACTTGACCAGTGTTTTCTCAGACGAAGAGTTAAGATTTGGCCTTTGGGGTGAAGGAAACAGCAATGGAAGATGAAAAATACACAAGAAGAAAAGCACAAGATTCTAGAAAGCAGTACAGCTATTGCCTACAGGCTTCTTGGGCAGGGAGAAAGCTGACGTCACCTCAACTTGTGTGTTAGACTGTAGAAAACTCAAAACTTGCTCAGTAAGATAACATAATTTTTTTTTTGTAATATAGTTTTTTAGAGGAAATCTAAATTCCTAGTGAGAGAATCTTAGTGAGAGGTTTTTCTTTCTAAGAAATCTTATCTAGCGACCGAGTTCACCCACTGAGTGAAGTATTTTCTTTTTCTGAGTCTAGTCTCATCGGATTCCTCCGATGGAGAAAGAAAGAACTCCGGTGACGTTAACACTGGAAGATGGTGAGGAAGCGATTCAACAACTCACCAACAGATGTATGTATGGAAAAATCCTAGCAAAGAGAGACCCGACCGATCGCTGTAGAGTCGACTTTCAGATCTATCTGGAAGATCAGAGGAGATTTCAAGATTTCAGCAAGAGGACAGAACCTCTTTGTTTTTTAGTTCCAGGATGAGGAAGACTGCGAACGGATATGGAAAGGCACGCCATGGATGATAAAGAACAACCTCATGGTGATGAGAAGATTCCAACCGGAAACTAGACCGGAAAAGATGGACTACGGATTCTGCGAATTCTGGATTCAGATCCACAGACTCCCCCTAGAGAAGTTAAATGTCAAGAACCCAAGAAAAATTGGAGCTATGGCAGGAGAAATCATAGAAATAGATGCAGAAGATGAACGAAATGATGAAGAAAGTTTGATGAACCCTATTCGAATTCGAGTCAAAATCGACACAACGAAACCTTTAGAAAGGGGTTTTTTCCTCAAGATGAAGACCGGGGTGGCTGGGTGGATACCTTTCCAGTATGAGAAACTCATGAATTTCTGCTTCAGATGTGGAAGAATAGGCCATGATAAGGAAGAATGTCGTTTCTTATCTCAAGCGGAGGGTTTCAACTCTGGATATGGTACTCATTTGAGGGCAAAGGAGAGTAAAAGATACGGCTAGGAAAAAATGGCGAAAGGAAAATGGCAGATCGATGGCGGGCAGCAGAAGATTGGAGGTGGAACTGAGTGGCCGGAATTGGAGGAGACAGTGGCGCGTGAAGATCACGCATCCAAAGAAGAGGATAGAATTGGACGGCGAGTGGAATGGAGCGTGGAGCCGACACGTGCACATGAGGTAGATGGGAAGGACACACTGGACCCGAGGAATATTCTTGGGATTTTAGCTCAGAAAGCGCGTAATTGTACGATTGTGGTACACCAGGAAGAGCTGGAGGAAGGTGAAAGCTGGCAGTCAATTAGGGTTACAAACAATGGAGAAAATCAGGAGATAAGGAAGACTGGACTTTTAGATAAGTTTGGGCCAGGCCCAATAAAATACAAGGTATGTACTGAATTGCTAAAAGGCCCAGTAATAAACAACAGGGCTAAGAGTGCTTGGGCTGATAAGGAGAGATCCGGCCCAATAGAAATCAAAGAAACGATTTCAAGTAGAACAATGTCGTGTCTCTCTTTAGCTGAATTGGGAACGTCAAGGATTATGACTGATGAAGAGGAGATTGAATCAAACTCAGGAGGAAGCAAGCCCAAATTCAAAGAAGTGATGACAAAGGAGGAGTTCGCCCGAGACACAAGACAGATGATTATTAATCAGATCATGTCTGAAAATCTCCGAACCCTGTTATAGTTAAAAAGAGAATACTCAAAGGTGATGTTTCCTGAATTCCCGAGAGGAAAGAAGAGTAGGGAGAAGTGGACGCCTGATAGACTGATGGAAATCATTGAAGAAGATAATTTTGATCCAAAAACTAAGGAAGTTTTCAAGACTCAGAAACTGATGGATGCGAGGAAGTTCATACAAAGAGGAGCATATGGGATCTTCAGAAGAGTTGTGGTGAATGCTGAAGAGTTTATCAGAAAGGAAAGACCGACGGACATGGCTGAGGAGGCGGGCCTTACCACGCGCCCCCACCTCCCCATGAGAGGACTAGTGTGGAATTGTCGGGGGTTGGGACAGACCCCGACAATTCGTCAACTAAAGTCCCTAATAAAGAAAGCGGAACCAATATGAATCTTCATTGCAAAAACTAAGGTACATTCTTAAAAATACAAAAAAAAAAAAAAAAAAAAAAAAATTGGCTGGTTTACAATTTATTAGAGTTAACGGTAGAGGAACCAAGAGGGATAAGTGGGGGTATCTGTTTTGCTAAGAAAAAAGATTTGGATGGTGAAGTCATTTTTTCCAACAAAAGCATGATAATTGTTCTTATGCATGCCTCAACAAAATACTCTTCATGGCTGCTGATATGCATATATGCCCCTTGTGTTACACATGAAAGAAACAAGCTTTGGGAAGATATCTTGTATGTTATGAATCTGTGCAATTTGCGAACTACTATCATTGGTGATTTCAATGAAATCTGCTTCCAAGAAGATAAAAGAGGAGGAAGGACAGTGGCCACCAGCTCAAAAAAGGAATTCTCCAATTCATCAACAATGCAGGCCTTTTAGATGTAAAATTTGAAGGTCCTAGATTCACTTGGACAAATGGTTGGGAGAAGAAAAGAAATATAAGACAAAGACTTGATAGGTGCTACTCAAATGTGGAATGGAGATTGATGCTTCCAGATGCTAGAGTAATTCACAAACCAGCTAGCTCTTCAGATCATAATCCCATTATACTGGATTTAGAGTACAAAAGGGAAATGATAAACAAACCTTTCAGATTTGAAGAAATGTGGGTGAGAGATCTCACTTGTAGAGATATCATCAAAGATGCTTGGATAGGTGTGGATATGACCATGGAAGGTAGAGGCTGGGTGAAGAAACAAAAAGCCACTAAGGAGGCTCTAAAAGTTTGGAATAAAACCCAGTTTGGTCATTTGGATACACAACTAAAGGAAGTAACAGGACAGCTCAAAACTGCACAAGAAGAGGATGAGAATTACTGTCCCATTTCGGAGAAAAAGCTGAAAAATTCAATGAGTGAAATCCTGCTGAGAAAGGAGATTAATTGGAAGCAAAAGTCAAGAAACCAGTGGCTGAGGGAAGGTGATTCAAAATACCAGGTATTTTCATGCCTTAGCAGCTATTAGAGGCGAGAAGAACAGAATTAATTCTATTAAACTTGAAGATGGCACAGTGGTAAGAAATAGAAGAGACATCAGCCAAACCTTTATATCCCATTTCTCTACCCTCTTTGCATCAGAGGAGAGACCCCCCCCCATGGCTCCAGGAAATAATCCCAAAAACAGTCACCATTGAAGAGTGGGAGGAGCTTGAAACAATGCCTTCCAACAAAGAGATCCATGATACACTTTTCCAAATGAGCAGCTACAAAGATCCAGGCCCTGATGGGCTTCCTGTGTTGTTCTACAAGCAGTATTGGAATGTGGTAGCCTGGTAGGTGAGGATTTCTGCAAAGTGATAAAAAACTTCTTCTCTAGTGGTCAAATGCCACAATGCATCAATGCCACTTTTATTACACTTATCCCTAAAGTAGAAGGAGCTTGCAAAGTGTCACAGTTTAGACCTATTAGTTTTTGCAATGTCACTTACAAGGTAATTGCAAAGATTGTGGCCAATAGGCTAAAACTGGTATTAGACAAATGTGTGAATCCTTGTCAAGCAGCGTTTGTCCCCCAAAGGAATATCCAAGATAACATTATTGTATTACATGAAGCTTTACATACTATGTCAAAGAAGCAAGGTAAGGGGGCTCTAATTAGGGGTGTAAACGGTTCGGTTTGGTGCGGTTTGTGAAAAAACCATAAACCAAACCGATTACATCGGTTTATTAATTTTGTAACCAAACCAAACCATTTGGAAGGATGAACCGAACCGAACCAAACTGAAATAATTCGGTTTGGTTCGGTTCGGTTCGGTCGGTTTGCATAAACATTATTGAATGGATATTATAACACTGCATTGTCAACAAATTTCAATTTTTTAAGAAATAAAAAGATTAAATAGACGTAAAAAAAACTTGCACGACTATCATTTATGATGGAACGTGAGAGAAATGGAAAATTTTAACATTGATATGATGATTTTAATTGAATCTATCTACTTGTGTTCTATGTTTTTAGATTATTTAATATATTTTACGAATATACATCTTAACAAAAGTACATTAGGCACGTATCGGTTCGGTTCGGTTTGGTGCGGTGTGATATTTTTACAAACCGAAAGCCAAACCGATTAGACCGGTTTGTGAAAATTTGAACCATTCATAAACCGAACATCCAAACAAACCGTCCAAAATCAAGAATTTCGGTTCGGTTCGGTCGGTTTAACCGGTTTATTCGGTTTTCCTTACACCCCTAGCTCTAATGGCAGTTAAGGTGGATATGGAGAAAGCTTATGACAGGCTTGAGTGGGATCTGATAGTAAAGGTTCTAGAATGGATGAATTTCCCCAACAAGCTCCTTATGTGGATTAAATAGTGCATATCCACCACAAAATTTTCTGTGCTTATTAATGGTGGTCCTATGGGTTTTTTCCCAGCCAAGAGAGGTATAAGACAGGGGGACCCTCTATCCCCCTATCTGTTTATCCTCTTTTCTGAAGTGTTAGCTAGAATCCTAGCATTTGCAGAACATAACAATTGGATTCATGGTATCAAGCTTTCTAGAAACTCAAATTCCATCAATAACTTGATGTTTGCTGATGATCTCATCCTATTTGCCAGAGCTAACAAAGAGGAGGCTTCCTACCTCCAGATGTGCTTACAGCTCTATGAGGAAGTATCAGGACAGAAGGTTAACAAAGCAAAGAGTGCCATATTTTTTTAGTAAAAATGCCAGCAAGGAGCTGAAAAGAGAAGTTAAATCAGAAATGGGGCTGAAAACAGGTAACAAGGATGCTCTTTATTTAGGACTACCCATGTTCCAGAAAAAGTCAAAGAAAATTAGTTTCAAAGATGTTACTGACAGAATGGTGAAGAAAACTGCTGTATGGCATTCAAAACTCCTATCCTATGCCAGCAGAAGCATTCACATTAAAGCAACATTGAGCTCCATTCCCTCATACACTATGTCAGTGTTTTTTCTTCTCAAAAATGTGTGCCAGATCATTGACTCCTGTGCCACTCAGTTCTGATGGGGTAGAAACACAGAAAAGAGGAAAATGGCTCTAATAGCTTGGAAAAATATGTGTTTAACCAAATAAGAAGGAGGACTTGTTTTCAGAGAAGCTGCAGCTTTGAACAAAGCCTTGATAGCTAAATTAGCTTGGAAATTATGGAATAATGATGACAAAGACTGGGTCAAGAAACTCAAAGAGAAATATTTCAGGATTCTGGAATTTAAAGATGTAGAAGTGAGGAATGGAGACTCCTACTTTTGGAAAGGGGTTCTGAAAGCAAGGGATTTATTGAAGGAAAAAGCAATAAAGTTGGTTGGGGATGGAAAAAATATAAACATTTGGTTGGACTCTTGGGTTCCCAACCTAGAAAATTCTAAACCCAATCCCCCAGATGATCTACTACATGCTCAAAAAGAGGTATGGGAGTTGATAAATGAAGAAAGTAAGAGTTGGAATCAGGACCTCTTAAATAGATGGTTTTCTGAGGATGAAGTGGAAGAAATCAATAAAATCAAGATACATTGGAGGAACATCCCTGTCTGCTGGGTATGGTATGGTAGCAAAAATGGACAACCAACTGCCAAAACAGTTTACCATGATCTAACCCAAAGGGAAGGAAACTCAGAAAATAGTAAAGTGTGGGGAAGAATTTGGAGACAGAAACTGCACAATAGACACAAAATGCTTCTCTGGAGAATATTAGCAAAAGCCATACCCCTTGGTGCTAATATTAAAGACAGAATTGTCAATCACAAAGGTATGTGTGCCATGTGTCACAAGGAAGTAGAAACTCCTCAACATCTATTCTTACAATGTGATTATGCAAGAATGATATGGTTTAGTACCGTTGGACTTCATGTTAGAAGAAGGACATCATAAAGATGCAAAAATCCATATGGTTTTATGGATGGCAATTATATGTGACCATGTATGGAAAAGGAGGAATGAGCAGATTTTTGAAGGAAGAAAGATTAAGGATGCTTCTAGAGAAAACATCAAATAGGTGATCATCTAAAGGATAAATACAGTGACCATTTTGAATTTGAAATGGTCATAAAAGACAGGCAGAAGGAGAGATGCACAAATTCATGGAGACCCCCAGATAAAGGATGGACTAAAATCAATTGTGATGCAAGCTTGGAAGAGGGAGAAATAGGAGTTGCAGCAATTGCTAGAACTGAAAAGGGAGAGGTGGCTGGTTTTGTTACAGACTACTTGAAGGATGCAAACAAATCAGCATTGGAAGCAGAATTGGAGGCAATTACTTTAGCTATAAAGTATGCAAAGAGAAAACAGCTGGATAAAGTCATTGTGGAAACTGATTGCAGGGAAGTTGCACTAGCAGTAGCAGAACCCAAGAAAGCATTATGGAAGTTAAGAGGAGAAGCTAGTAGCATTGCCCAGGTGTTGAGGGTTTCTCCCAATTACCAGGTTATTTTTGTTCCTAGAGTAGTCAATCAGGTGGCGCATTGTTTAGCCAATTTTGTTAGAAAATCTTGCAGAGTAGTTAGTGAAGAGAATGACAATTTGCTACCTGCTAGTGTGCAGATAGCAGTTGCGAAAGAAAGAGATGCTTGGTTGTAATTGTCTTTTCTGTTTCTGAATAAACAAAATTTCATCAATATATATATATATATATATTGAAAGAACCTACACTCAGGTAGGACGGCATTACCCGTTTAGATTAAAGGGCTTCCAACCCAAAAAACATCACAGATGGGGGGGGGGGGGGCTAGGCCTGACCCATATAGCAAAGTGAAAACCAAACAACAGTACAAAGGTCCAATTAGTCATACCTATCTTGGGCTAACAAGCCAAAAAGAAACTCCAGTGGATCGACATTATAAGTAGCCCAACATTTTTGCTGAATTCCATAAGCTGCTAACTGATGAGCTACTCGGTTAGCCTCTCTACGAATTCCACACAGTAACCCAGAAGCTTCCTCACCGATTTGGTTTCTTAGCTCATACATGAATCTCCCCACCTCGGTCTTCACACATCTCTTCGTCTTCATCCACTGAACTAGAGCTTGAGAGTCGGTTTCCATTTGAAGAGGTATAGAAGAGAGGTTTATAAATCAAGAGAACCCAAATTGCAGAGCTTTTGCCTCACAAAGTGTTGAATCTGGGAAGTAATCAACCTCTCCACATCTAGCCGCCACAAATTGTCCATATTGATCTCTAACCACACACCCTGCCCAAGCTCTCTTGTTGATTTTGTCCATAGCCACATCCGTATTGAGATTCAATCTATTCGCAGATGGTGGATACCAAACTCCTCGTATATCAGATCTGGGCATCGTTCTTGATTGTTCTCTCTCGGCTGCTAGATCGACATCATTCAGATAAGTATCAACCTCCTGATTAATATTAGTAATCTCAAATCTTTAACCTTCCATAATCAGTTTGTTTCTTCTATGCCAAATCAACCAACAGGTAGTGATGAAGACCCTGAGATCTTGTCCTTGAAGCAACTCAACCTTTCTCGAATCATAGCGGCCGGTGTTCGAATCGACAAACTTTACACTGAATCTACAATTTCTCCACATATTTTTCACCTTGGAGCAGTAGAAAAACAAGTGCTGTTTGTCTTCCACAGATCTTTCACAACAAGCACACAGAGCTGGAACCAACAGTCCTCTACATCTCAGGTTAGTTTTTAATGGCAAATAGTTATTGAACCATTTCCATCCAAATATTTTGATCTACTATGGTAACCTTATAATCCATAATTTCTTGTAGAAATTTTGTGTTACATGTGTGCTAGTACCCTCAGATCTAGATTGAACTTCACCGGGGAAACACAGTTGATAAGCAATTTGGTACCCAGATTTTACAGTGTAATTGCCATCTTTAGTATGCCCCCAAATCAAATTATCACTCTGTCTTGTATTGCAAAGAGGGATCTGAATGATACAGTCAGCTTCATCTTCAGCAAAATATTGTTCAATAATATCAACCTTCCACCTACCTTCAGAAGTGATCAAATCAGAGACTTTAGCCTCCCTACCAAGATGAGGATAGCTATAGACTTTTCTCCCCCTATTCATAGGCAACCACTTATGCCTATATATGTCTATGCTTGATCCATCCCCAATAACATGCCTCGGACCTGCATAAAGCACTTGTCTCCCAACTAGAAAACTCCTCCAAATAAATGAAGGATTACCCCCAAATGAGCAGAAAGGAAATCAGACCCCCTAAAATACTTACCTTCCAGAATTCTTTCCACTAGAGACTGTGGATTGCAAAGAATTCTCAACCCCTGTTTAGCAAGCAAGGCCATATTAAAAGCTTCCAAGTTTCTGAATCCCATACCTCCATCTGCTTTTGAACTACAGAGTTTATCCTTCCTGCACCAATGCATCTTCTTCTTCTCACTATTGCTACCCCACCAGAAAGAGGAGATTATTCCCTGAAGATCATCAGTAACAGAGCTGGGGAACATAAAACATGACATTATATAACTTGGTATAGCATGAAGTACTAATTTGATCATCACTTCCCTGCCAGCCACAATTAACCCCTTTTCATCCCAACCAAAGTCTTTGTTGAAAATCTTCTCTTTAACTCCATCAAACAACACCTTCTTATTTTTTGCCACTGAGGTAGGAAAACCAATGTACTTAGAATGTCCATCAACAGCTGTGACATTCAAAATAGTTGCTACTTCATGTTTCCTCTGTTGGGTAGTTTTTGGACTGAAGCATAAAGCAGACTTATCATAGTTGATGCACTGTCCTGAGGCTCTTTCATAAAGGTCCAAATTTCTCTTCATCTCCTTAGATTCCTTAGCATTTGCTTTCCCAAAAAACACACTGTCATCTGCAAAAAGCAGGTGAGTAACAGGAGGACAATGGACAGCAGCTTTGACCCCATTTATTCTCCTTTACCTTAGAGATCTGTTCATAAGGTTAGTAATCTCTTCAGTACAAATTAGGAACAGATAAGGGGACATAGGATCCCCTTGTATGATCCCTCTAGTTGGGACTATATTACCCACCTGATTTCCATTTACCAAAATAGAGAATTTGACAGTTTGTACACACATCATGATCCTGCTAATAAATAGCTCATGAAAACCAAATTTCCCCATCATAGCTCTTAAAAAAGGCCATTCAACCCTGTCATAAGCCTTATCCATGTCCATCTTGAGAGTGAAGTAACCTTCCTTACTTTTAGACTTCTTTATAGTGTGCAAAGTTTCAAAAGAGGCAATTACATTATCAGTGATGAGTCTATCAGATAGGAAAGCACTCTGTGAACTGTCAATAATCTGCTCCAAAACAAGTTTAAGTCTATTTGAGATCATGGTAGATATGACCTTATAGCAGACATTAGTTAAGCTGAGAGGTCTAAAATCTTTCACAGTGCAGGGGTTAGAACTCTTTGTAATTAACACAATATTGGTAGTGTTAATAGCAGACGCATCCATACCTTGGTTCAAAACCAAAAGAGCCACCTTTACAAGATCTTTCCCAACTGTATTCCAATATTGCTGGTAGAACAAGGCAGGAACTCCATCTGGCCCAGGTGCCTTAAGTGGTGGCATTTGAAAAAGAGTTGTTTTGACTTCGTCTTCCTCATAAGGCTTAATCAAAGCCTCATTCATCTCTTGAGACACTTTCAGGGGGATGGACTGTAAAACTTCCTCCATATGCACATTGGTAGCTGAAAAAAGCTCATTAAAATAGTCAATAAAGAGTTGTTGTATATCACCTTCTCTGTCCACCCAAACTCCATCACCATTCTGTAGCTTACCAATTCTATTTCTTCTCTGTCTCTGGAAGCTTTTCTGTGAAAATAACTTATGTTTTTGTCTCCCTCTTTAAGCCAAACTTGTCTAGATAATTGTCTCTACTTAGCTTCTTCATCCCCCAAAATAGCATTGAACTGATTTTCCAAAGTTTTTAACTTTTGCAGGTTTGCAACAGTAGGTGGAAGTTGTGCAGCAGCTTCAATTTTTTGCAGCTTTTTCTTCTTCACATCCTTACCAAACTGTTGTGACTTTTTGCTCCAAGTCTGTAGATGCTTTCCAGTCTTCCTCAGATTTTGCAGCAAGTACAGAGGAGAATTTATTGTTTGGCTATAACTCCAGCAACTAGCAATAACATCACCACATTCAGTGTGATTTTCCCATTGAGCCGAAAATTTAAACTTTTTGTAACTTCTTGAAACCTGATCAGTTTTAGCTTGTATGAGGAGAGGGAAATGATCAGACACAATATTTTGCAGATGTAACACTATAGAATTTGGAAATTTATCAATCCAGCTCTTAGAAGAAACAGATCTATCAAGTCGTTTCTTAACATTTGCATGCCCTTGTCTTCTATTCTGCCAGGTAAATTTGTAACCCTCATACCCCAAATCTAGTAAATCACATTGATACAGGACTTGAGCAAAATCATTCATTAACCTCCGGTTTGGATGATGTGATCCCATATACTCATCAACAAAGAGTATTTCGTTGAAATCACCGCTGACTATCCAAGGCCCATCAATATTACGATGCAATCTACGCAAAACTTCCCAAGACATAAATCTTTGGCTAGCATCGGGATTACCATAGATACCCGTAAAATAAAAACTTGACTCCTGATAATCAATAACTTTGACCCACGCATGAATATAAAAATCATGGTGACATAGAATTGAAACATCAACTACATCATTCCACATAAGGGCAAGACCCCACCAACCCTCGTCTAGGTACCCAAAGCCCACTACGAAAACCAAGTTTTTGTTGAATCTTGCTCCCTTTATTACGACCTAATTTAGTTTCAGAAAGAAAAACTAAAACTGGAAAATGGCTCTTCACCATAAAATAAAGAGCGTTGAACGTGCAAGGGTTTGCAATCCCTCGCACGTTCCAACTTAGGAGATTCATGGCCCTCGGCGGGGGTGATCCTTGTCACCCTCCGCCGATTCAAAGTGGAAATCACCTTCCGCCTCCTCGGATTGAGTTCTCCCCCTCTTCACTCCAATAGTAAGAGCGCCTCCATGACCTGCATCTTGTTTCCTGCCCTCATCTCCAAGCCCATAATCAAAAAATTTACTGCCTTATTCCTCCCCCCTTTGGTCTGGGTTCGGACTTTAGGCGGATTATCGCAAATCATCACTTCTTTCGCGTTAGCAGTTTTTGATCCTTCAACGCAAATTGCCACCTCTTTCCCCTTACCATCAGATGTGGAGTTGTAGTTGTGGCTCTTCTCCGTTTCATTCATCCTCTCCATCTTGGTGTTTACTCCAAATAGAGCGAATCCGTCAAAATCCATAGCATTAATCTTCCCTGTGCGTCGAACAGAGTCCATGGTCGCGGTGGCTCTCAACCAATCACCATAAACTTTTGTAATCTGTGTCAGATCCGCGGTCTTGGCATTTGGACATTTAAGTAGATCATGCCCTATCACTCCACATCCCTCACACATGAAGGGGAGCTTCTCATACCGAAAATCCACCCACGGAACTTGACCACAATTGAGCCGGATCTTACCGCCCCTTCAAAAGGTTTGGTTAAGTCAAGCAAAACCCGAATATTGATACATCTCCCCTTCACGATACCCCTGTCTGGGATAGTAGCCTCCACCAGATCACCTATTGCCTTCCCGATGTCCTTGCCGCTAGCCTCGGTACAACCCTCCGGCGGAAGACCCCAAACATGAATGGTGAACAAGCCCTTCGTATAATCTCGTGTCTTCATGTCAACACCTTCCTCCCAACGCTGAAAAACTAAGAGACAATTACTTATGAGCCATGGTTGACCCAACATAACCCTCTCCATATCTTTTTGTTCCCAAACACAAATTGGAAGATACTATCTCCCAGTGTGTTCACTGTAAAATCCTTCGGCTCGTTCCAAACAACCGTCATGGTTTTCTGAACCCCGACGGCATTGAGAGTGTTGTACGTCCAGACCTTACGAAACAGACTTCTCTTACAAACTTCAATCCCTTCCTCCATAGAAGAATTAGAGATCATAATCTCATCTTTTTCCAAGGAGTTCAGGTTCATAGCCTTCAACTTCGCTTCCATGTCTTCCATGAACACCAAAACACCCGAACTAGAGGAGAAACAAAAGATGAAAGAGAAAATAGTGAAAACTCTCTAACCTTGAAAGGTAGTTTAAACCACAGACGATAGTTTAATGCATAGGAACAATGGAGTTAAATAGCCAACACAAGATAACATAAAATTTTAAATGTTTACAAAAAGTGGATTTTTTAGAAGCAGTTTTGAAAAAGTGGATTGAATAATGTAAAAAAGACGAGAATTAATTTAGTTATTTTAGAATGTTGTCGATTAATTTTAATTGTAGTACAATTTATGAAAGGAATAAAATGTTCTCCTATATTTTCCAAGCCAAATCATTATCTCAATGTTGTAGATTCCTATCTCTCTTCTCGGTAATAATCTATTGAGCCTTAAAATTATTTTCATAAAATTTTATATAACATTACGAAAAAGATTAACAAGTTCGTATATTGTTTTCTAGACAACTCTCCTCCTGAAACTGCTCGAGAAAACAAAATATTGCGACAAAAGGAGTACATCAAATAAAAATGAGTGACTGCCGAATTCTGCATATTTTTCAGGTGTCATTTGTTGTATGGACGCGTAATCGTACATATATATCTTAACATAGAGGTGTCAACGACATTCCAACACCGATACATCAGCAACAGGTCCCTCGCTATGCAAAATTTCTCTAAGGAGAAAATGAATGTAGATGACGTGATCATGTTAGGACTCCAATTTGAGATGTGCCTGGGGTAGACAAACTTATGGTTTCATATTTTTGCACCATTGTTTAGCTTGTGATTGTCTGAACCTTAGTAACATTAAACCTCTCAAAGGGCCTCTCTCCAAATCCTTTGATTTTGGAGGTGAGATCGTGCTATGGAAAATGGAGAACGTGATTTTGTAGACGAATTGGTTTCCAAAGCCGATTTACTAATGTTTTAGACAACATACACACACATACGTACAAACACCTAATATTTTTTCAGGAGTGGCCCATTTGGTTTGCATTTTGAACCGGTTCTTTACAAGGCAGAGTTTATTCCTTTGACGGAGAATCCTTAAATCACTATCTATGTTTTCTTCGCCTTTCTTCCGTTGCCATTGTCAACAAATGATCGACTACTTGACATCTATGATGGAGCAAGCATATCCACATAATAAGCTGCTATGGGGAATAAGCTATCCCCAAAATGTGACATGTGGAATAACTTATCCTCATATATCCTAGAGACCAAACACTTTATAAAAAAATATTAAAAAAAACTACTTTTTTTAAGACGAATCTTCTTCTTTGGGGTCGTGCCCTCGGGCACGAATTATGCACTAGTAAATGTACAGTTTACCAATGTGCAACGGAACCAATGAAAATTGGCCATTCCCACCCTGGGATGATATACATTTATCTAAGACCATCCACAATGGTGGGTTCACCCTCCCCCTCCTGCCCCACCCCTAACTCACTAATAATACTCCTAATATTTACAATCCTACCCTATTACCTCCAACAGTCAAAACACTATTCGCCCCCTTTTATACTATTTTATTCATCTCCTCCAACTACATCTACTTTTTAACAAACAAACACAAAAAAATGAAAAAAGAAAACCTACCTGGCCGACCAAGGAGGCGCTCCCCCTTCCCCTTCGCCTCGTTGCCCTCTTTTAACCTCCCCTTCCACCGCCTCACCCACTGTTGGAGGCACTAATCAGGGGGCGTGGGTGAGAAGAAGACAACGGGTGGAGTTGGTCTAAGTTCCTATATTCTTGGTCTATTAAGGTGATACATCCTGGTTCGCGGCGGCTATATATAATCTAGAGGGGTGCTTCGTATTCTAGGAAATGAGCTCATAGTTTCTGTTTTGCCTCAGCTTTCTTTATCTGCTTCATGTAGTTGAAAGCTAGAACAGAGCATAGGTAAAGAAAATAGTCTGAATACACAGTAATTGAATATATTCCAACTTTGACATAGATATACCCGAAGTGGAACCTTTTACATGAACTCCATAAAAGCACAAATAGATTGCTTAAATTCTGAACAAAATGACAGCAACATAAAGCAAAGATAGTCAGTCGTAAACAGGCACCGGAGCTCAATGAAGCTTTGAAGAAGCTCTTCAAACTTGGCTTCAAAAAAAAAACAAAAAAAAACATTGATACTGCTCATGGCATAACCGCCCGTATGGAAATCTGAATGTGACGAATCTAGAATCGATAGCAAGAGGGCTGAAAGTCCCCGTCTTTCTCTGGGAATTGCTCAAATGTGCGCTATTTTGATTGCCAGGGTGGAGTTCTACGACAGATAACCAATGCACATAACCTCGGCATTAGAAATTAGTAACATAATCCACAGAGATTTTTGGAAAGTAGAAAAGGCCCACAACAAAGAAAAGAAAAGACTGAAAATGCATATTTCTGCAGGGAGTTCGTGTTGAAAAAAAAATTTCATTGTCCCTTCATTGTTTATAAACATTAAACTACTGTCAGCAGTAGAAGTTAACAGTCACCCATTTCCACAAGAAAATAAGCTTTGCAGAAGCTGTCAAGCTTTCAGAACACGATTGCAATGCAAAAAAGAAAACAAGACAGAGATGCCTCCTTTTGACCTACTGAGAGATGTCGATGTACGAGTCTACCTTTGAATCAGTTCCTTTCAAGAACGGGCCAAGACATCCTTATATCAAAAGAGCATAGCTGATGACTATCAATATTTATTTTTCCACGACACACTCCTGAAGTGCAGACCTCCTCACAAACTGCAAAACATTTCATATTAAGATTCAATTCACAACCCAACAACATTTGCTTCAAGAACAAATCAAAGTAACCCACACACAATTACATAAATATATCACCTGAGTGCCCCATTATGGTTGTTGCCAGTGAACTTCTACGGGAGATCATACTTCGCTCAATGGCCTCAAAGTAATCAAAAGTCTCCGAAGACTACTTAACTTCCACACCAATGCACTGAACCTTAGCATTTGCATGTTTTGCGGTAGTTCAAGACCTGCACCAATTAAGATTCGCCTATTTCCACAACAAAATAAGTTTTGCAGAAGCTCCCAAGTCATCAAAACATGCCTCCAGTGCAGAAAAAAGAAGAGAAAACAAGCACAACTACTCATTGAACGGAAAGCAAAAGTTGCTGCTCATAGCAACACCACCCTTTTTATCTCTGGCGGTAGGGCCTTTTGGTACCCCTTATAGGGCACTTTGAAATTTGGGTTGACCATTGGATCTATTTCTTCGAAGAACAGGGATTTAGTCTCTTTTCGCAGTGTGAGCCCTGCATGCCTGCGGTAATGCTCATGTCAGCCATTAGCATGCAGTTTACAAGTTAAATTACCAGTAACAAGACAAGATTTTTCTTGAAATTTCTCAAGTGTATTGTCTTAGATATAAACACCCATTTTCTATCAAATGCTCAAACAAGATCACGAGAAATATTGGTATAAGAAAAATATCAGAATGCACCACAATGCTGAGAGGGCTTACATAGCTTGATAGTCAATACACATTCAACAATCAGCATATCTAGGGAATTCGATATTGCTCACTCGGATTCACATCACATTAAAGGAGAAGTTGTTCCTAACATTGCTAACGGCCAGGAAAATGGTCAAGTTACCACACACACATTTTTCGTATATCAATAAAATTTTGCTATGTTCATGCTATTTCCTATGAGCATGAAGTTTCCAATTGTTTGATTATTACCGAAAATATATACAGCCTAATTAGACAACTAGTTCTTATCTCAAAAAAGACAATAAAAGATCGATGGGTTACAAGACCTACCCTACCTCCATAGCTCCTATGTCAACATGTTCCTATTTATTTGATCGTGTAGAGATTATCCTCTCGTGTTAAGTTTTTCTGTCAGCATTTATATCATTTTATACACTGAAAAGGCTACATGAACCAATATTTTCAAATAAGATGGTGACAACTTTGTTAGATAATTCGTACCTTGAACTGCATTTTAACACGGAGAAACCATCTCCATTTACGACATCTTTGAGTGAGACAAAACTTGGAGTGAAGGAAATTGCTTCAAATTTAGATATGATCCCTGAAAGCTTCAGAAATTTGAAAACCTCCGTCTTGGGATTATAATATAAGAAAGCTCTGCCTGTGCGATGAAATAACATTAAACATCCATCCCTCAAAATTCTTAAGGGTTCATAATATATGTCTGGATAGCTCAGCCCACCCCAACGTGCGGTGTTCAGCCGAACCACTAAAGTCTAAGATTCCGGAACACCATAATCTTTCATCAGCCACACAACAGTGTCAACGCACTCAGAAGAATCGCATATGCAAAGGCAGTTTTTTAATATTCCGAGTGAGATATTATTGGAATTGTAACACGATCCACGTGGCGGAGAAGGAATCGATTGGAAATTTTCGTTAACCAATGTGAAGGTAACTAAAGATTCTGAACTGACCTCATTTAGCCAATGAATGGCCCGATTTAAGTAAGTAGGGAATCGTAACTTAAAGGTCGTGGAAGGCAAGGCACCAACCGTTCTCCATGACCTTGCCCCAAGTGTATGAACCTCGGCCATTTTCTTAAAGTCTGTGGATTTAGTTTACGTGGATCCGAAGAACATCGTAATAACCTTGTACTGATTAGTTTGAGGACTGAAACCCAAAGCAGATTCGCCCAAGAGGGTGGTAAGCCGGAAACAAACTACAGAAGGAAGGTATGTGTACTCATCCCTGATTGGATTGCACACAACAATTGGCTCATTGTTCATCGGTACATAGAGACAAAGCAACCCGTTGCAAGAATTAACCACATTGAACCTGTGATCTTTAGCCGCCAACTGTGTGCATCTCTTGCGTTTAAAACCAACTCTAGGGTTGACAGTATTCAAATTGACATCAAGTACCAATTCTGAATGGCGTAGTGGAATCTTCAACTTTGTGTCTTCCTTCCTCTTGAAATGGTTGTCCACACAACAATAACCAGATTCAAGAATGAAGTTGTGATTTGGTGGTTCAATCAAGTAAAGGGTTCTTGACACATATGCTAATTACGACGTCCGTACCAGAGAATAAACCCCTCCTTTTTGGAAATGTCGCTTAGCGAATTGTGGGTCTGATATTACACGGTGCAAAGTTTTACAAGCACATCTGCAGGCAAGTAGTCCCTTCACTGGATGTCTTAGCAGAATGTCGATTAAGATACGACTGGGCAGCTTTGTTATGGAACAACCAGAGCTCCTGCAGAGTTCTGTAACTTCTTCAACACACTCATGGGTTTTGAAAAAACCAACTTGTTGTAACTTCTGCAACAAATTTGTCTGCAATGATTTTAAAAATGTATTTTAGCTTAGAAAAAATATATATCAACAGTAAGTACTCAAAAGACAGATCATTCAATAGAATTAGTGAAGATTAAAAAAATTACCTGATCATCACTCGGTCCAAACCACGCGTGCTGACTTGTGCTCTGCATAAAGGGTTCGGCTGCTAATGTCGGGGCAACTTCACCTATATGGGCAGGCACAAATGAAAAAGTACCAATGCTTGAAGCATGAAATCAATATCAATATGCTCTGATGATGATGATGCTCTATGGAACTCAACAAACAAGTCTACATGGTTTACTAACTCAGTTTCACCATAATTCAACATCGCTTCAACATTCTCATCAGTCTCAATCACCATTGCTCCATATATTATAGGTTCTGTAGAAGAAGCGGTGATAGGATATCGACAAGTTAACCTCGCTATGGTGCCTTGACTTGCTACCATTGGTATGTGGTACAACTTTACCAAAAGTTGGTCGTAAGTTAAATGATGGGTAACTTTGATTGACCATTTATAAGGCCTGTCATAAGATACACCTTCGCGTGTTTTTATTATGTTTCCTCCCCAGAACAACAGCACGGCAACATCTCTAGTCGACATATTATCTGCTCAAGACAAACAAAAACATATCATCAAATACGTTTGGAATATAATATTTCTGATTTTTCAAACAAAATCTCGTGCCTCTAATTCTTAATGCAGAGGATTTGAAAGTTGTTGCTGGAGGTCAAGAGAAGTGCATAATACCCATTTCAATTATTGCATACATACACTGATCAGAAACAACCAAAAAAAAATCGACAAGACGACTTGTTACAAGTTACAACGTCGATGCTACCTGCTAACACCGCTGCTATACCCTACCTTTTACTTGAGAAAGCTGGTTTTGCTTTTAACTTTTCAAGTTCATAGTTATGGGATGCCTAAAAGTAGTTTATGGCTACTTCATATATGATCTTATCAGTTAGTAAGGAGGACCATTTATACGATAATGTCATTTGATTTTCAAAATATTCTAAGGGGCAATTTCCATACATTTTATGAGCATAGGCAGGGAAAATATCTACAAGACTGAAGGCTGAATACAACTACAAAAAACACAAATATCACTTATCAAGATCAATTAAAAACTAGCTAGTATCATAGTATGTGTAAGTTACTATGTAAGGTGGCAGTGTTGGTGGTGGAGTGGTGGTGGCAGCTATGTTGGTGACGGGGTTGATGGGAGTTTTTGGCTATAGGGGTTAAGCAGGCCGGTTCGAGTTTGTATTGACCCATTATGACCTCCCCAGGTGAATGAAGAATGTTAAACAGGTTGGGCGGGTTGCCCCAATTTATATGATTGAGCCCGTTTGTAAACGGGCCAAACTCGCCTGTTTGAAAGCTCTATATGTGACTATGTAAGAGAAGATTTAACAATTGGTGAAACTCAGTGTGTCAATGCATAGAGGATTCCATCTTAGATGAAACCCGTGTTACGAAATCTGGAAATTTCCTTGAGATGTGGTGAACCCACTGCGAAATGCGATAAGCAGTGAAGAAATTGGACACAAAGATTTATGTGGTTCAGCCCAAGAATGGACTACATCCACTGTGCAAAGAGTGCTACTTCACTGAACAAATGAGAGAAGGTTACAGTGTTTGCGATAGAGAACTAATCTCTCAAGGTAACCTATGCAATTCTCTCTGCTATTTTGTTCTACTGCAATTGTTCACTCTCTCACTTGCTATATCAAACTGCTATCAAGTTCCTCAATATATAGACTAACACAACTTACAATATTGACTATGAGGGAGACAAGATTTTGCCTCCGTGATTCATGATCCGTCCAAGGAATTTTGCATATCAAAAGTGTGATTTGTGATTTCGTCGAGCCGCCCAAGTCTGCAATAACTCACCCGCTAAAGCTACAGCTCCAAACTTGACTAATAGGGTTAAATTTGTGAGCCCGTGCTAAATGCCAACATCCTGGGCCTGAAATTAGACTACACCATGTTTCGAAAACACACTTTTACAAAGGTAAAAATCTTTTCTTGGCTAAATGTGGATAGGGATCATGGAACTATCATACTATTATAAGTAGATGTTTCTCCCATGGATGGGGTTGAAAACCCTAATTTTGTTTCCATCTTCTGATGACTCTACTACTATCATTGGAAGAATCGATTAATGATAAGCCAGGCCAAAGAGAGAGAGAGAATGAAGAAGTAAAGATGTACAAAAACAGAATTAAAATCAGAAAAGAGAGATACATACCAGAATACAATTTCATTCACCAATGCTTGTATAAATAAAGACGAACTCATGAATTAGCTCTGGGTGAAGTAGGAAGAGGAATGGAAGATGATGGTGAACCTTCTTCAAGATGAATGTTGAAAGCACATAGGAGAAAAAGCCGAAGACTCTTAGTCAAATTTCAAGTCCCGCCACTCCCCAAAACTCACTCCACTTGTGAGAGTTCTGGTTTCTTGATCCCCAAAATGCCACGTCGCCAATTCATTTTCCTTTATTGTTTGTCAATTTTTTTGGGGTTAATTGCATTTTAACCCCCTCGCCTGTCGTTAGGGTTTTGTGCGAAAATCCCCTTGAGGTTCTAAATGTTGCTTAACACCCTCTGGTGGTTTCGTTTTTTATGCGGAAGGGGGTTATCTTCTGCGAAGTCTAGGTGAAAAGACTACAGTACCCTCATATATATACATACTATTTTCTTACTATTTTCTCTCCACTCTCTTACCCTACTCTTTCTCTCTCTAACAGTCATTTCCTCTCATCTACATATAAAGAGATGGCGTTCATCTTTATCTTCATCAACATTCATCACTATATATGAGGGTATTGTAGTCTTTTCACCTAGACTTCACAGAAAATACCCCCTTCAACCCAAAATCCTCATAATAAGGTTCAAAACCCATCCCAAATCAGAATCAAATCCGACGTCAAGAACAAAATTAGCATGAAGGAACATGAAGAAGAAGAAGAAGAAGAATAAGAAGAATCCCTCGTCGTCGCCGCCTTCTATTTTAGCTAAACACTAAAAGTATCAATTTTAGACATGCCAATTTATTTAACAAATCATGGCCCAAGAAACAAAGGTAACAAAACATGAAGGAAATGAACGTACATATCAAAAACTGATAAAAATAAAGCATATTAGAAGGCATACCTCTAATCCAAGCTTTAACAGAATGAAGGACAACAGTACAGCTGAGTCTTCAGGTCTTGCGAAAAGGCATGACTATTCTTGAAGAGATAATCGCCCCCACTTACGCTGTGTTGGGATGCCGACGATGAACCTTCCAGTATAAAAACGCTCTGATATTCTTTGTTAAAGCAACGTCGAAGATCAATGACGATCAACCTCAATTCGCCAAGAACACTCGAGCAAATCAGATTTCAGTGGAAAGAAAGAGAGAAGTCAGAAGCGGTTCGTTACAGAACAATCGAATGACATAAAAGTTGTTTTTCACCATTCAAAACAGATATGGAAAACTGATGCCATTATGTCCTAATTATTCCCCCATTAATGCGGTCAAAACCCGTTTTGATTCCATTACTAAAAGACCCATTAATTAAAAATTAAACTGGTGTTTAATGGACCAAAACTGATTTATGCTCTCGCGCCAGGTCGCCTCGGGGAAACGAGACGCCTAGACAATTCGGCCAAATCGCCCTTCGACCCGACCCGAGGCGAGGCGTGGCGAAGCGGCGGCGGCACGCGTGTGTGTGTGTTTGCGCGAGGCACACAAGAACACCCATGGTCCTCCACACACCTTAGTAGTTATACACTACCCATGTGTGTGAAACCATATAAAGCCACCTACCTACCTTTAGAGTACCAATGTGGGACTAATTACCATCTGGTTTCAAGCTTCTTCAAACTACCAAGCTTGCTTCCATTTCTTCATGGATTTAACTATCAATTTCTAACAATCCCCCACAAGCTTGCATCCACGCTTTTAGTTGAAACTCCCAATCTTGAAGCCAGAGCCCACTGGCGCGCGTTCGCTGGTATATTTATTCTTCATCTTGTCCACCAATGGCTCAATGTTCTTGGTGCAGTCAATAAACTTTGAAAAGGTAGGCATATTTAAATTGATTAACATACCTTTATATTCGTCGCGCATGCCTTGGAGGCATATTTCCACCAGACGACTTTCTAAAACATCATCGATGCGTTCTAAGGACCTGGACCTGAACCTTTTGATGAAGGTGACCCCTTCTTTGTCATGTTTCTGATGCATGCGGGAGAGATGAATGGTGGTGACCTTTTCCTCCACTTGAAAGAACTTGGTGTAAAATTTCTTCACCATGTCTTCCCATGACTTGATGGATCCTTCTTCGAGGGTCCTATACCACTTGTATGCGACGGCCCCCATGGGATTTAGGGAACTCGCGCATAAGCAACCTAGTGTCCACAGCGTGCGGGCCCATTAAATAAACGAACCTCATTACATTCTCATGCGCGTTCCTGCCAGCTTCATCGAACTTTTCCCATTTGGGTACTTTGTACCCAGCGGGATAGGGCATCAGGTATATGTCCCTTGGAAGAGAGGTGCATTGTCAACCTTCGGGATGATAGTATCTGCAAAACTTTGATTAGCAATGATGCTGTCTAATCGTTTCTCTAGGGCTGCGACATTGGCAGGCGTACTTCCCCCATGGGTTGACGATGTTGTCGCATAAAATCCTGGGATGTAAGGCATATTTGGTTCATAAGGAGGTGGAGGTGGGAGTGCATAACTCCCTGGGGCTCCATTCTCATGTGGAGGCATTGCGGAGTAAGGAGGGGGATTCCCAGCAGATGTCAGGGACGAGGCCGATTGAAGCCCTGGTGCCTGAAGTATAGGACCATTGGGAAGAGAAGATTGTGGGTTAGGTGGAGCGTGCATGTGCACTATAGAGATGGCGGTTACCCCCAGTGGAGGAAAATGAGTTACTAGTGGTGGGCCTGAGGTCCCCTTAGTAGTGTTTTGGACAAGTCCTCCCAGAAGCGCCATGATCTGAGCGATCTGGGCAGACTGAGCCTTCATGGCCTTGGCCTGGCTCTGAATTGTAGCTTGCAACACCTCCAAGGAGGGCGCACTCCCGGCAGCCTTTTGGCTATTGGTATTAGTATTGGTGTTGGGGGTCTCCTCTCCCTGAGTTCCGTCTCTTGAAGGAGATTGATCACCCTCACGACGGTTGGCTTCAAGAGACATGGCTGCTTGGTTAATTGGTTGAAGTTTTGAAGGTGGATGAGTTCACGTCGGGTTCACCAAATTGTGTACAAGGAAATCCTCGAGAGATCCAAGTGTACACCTCAAGTAGAGAATTAGAATATAACACAGAGACGTGTAGGGTATGAGTAGGGAAGCGAAGGAAACTGCTCTCGAAAGTGAGACAGTAGACTAGCAAAAGATCTGAGAGAGATTAGAGATTGTAAAGGAAAGCCAACGTTCCTATATATAGTGGGGAAGTGAACGTTGTAGGGGTTAATGCACCATAAATGTCGGCTTAATGGTAGACCCGTAACGGCACGTTCGACCGTATATACAGGGAACATTACGCACCTGTCCGCATATACCGGAGACCGTTATGAGATCGTCCGCATTTATGGGATACGCGAGCCTTAAACCTCTCAGTCAGTTACCAGAGGTCGCGCGCAATCTTGGTTGTCCTTCGTGCGCGACATACCTTACTCTAGCCTCCAAAGCACTAAGTACCTACAAGTCCCGTGTGGTTGGTACGCGAGGGCCCTGTCTCGCAGCCCCCAAGTAAATAAGTATGGGTAGTAATCCGGTGTGTATGGAGCACAGCTAGGTGTGTTGGATGACCACCACGTGGCTCTGATCTGCCTGTCTGGAAAACACTATCTACACCGGGTTAGACATTAGGTATATATCAAGTGGGATTGGTGGCGCATGTTCGACCTTTGGGATGACGGTGTCTGCCAAGCACATGTTCGCGAGGAAGCTATCCAATCACTGCTCCAAGGTGGTCACGCTCGCAGGTGCGCTTCCTCCTGGGGTCGATGATGGTGTGGCAGCAAATCCAGGTATGTAGGGCATGCTAGGATCATAAGGAGCTGGAGGGGTGTAGCTGGCTTGGCCCCCAGTCGCGTTTGATGACAGCCCCGGGTATGATGGTATGTTTCCAGTAGATGCAAGTGGGTTTTCTAATGGTAATCTTGACAGTTGAGGTGGAGGCTCAGAGGGGAGTGGCGGTTGCTGGTTCTGCGGGGCATGAGTGAGTGTCGTGGCTGCTCCTGGAGGGGCTAGAGTCCCCTGGGTGGAGTTTTGTGCAAGTCCTCCTCGGATGGCCATAATCTGGGCTATCTAGGCAGACTGAGCCTGCATAGACCTGGCTTGGCTTTGGATCGTTGCACTCAGCACCTCCAAGCTCTGATTATTTTCAGACGTTGGTTGCGTTTGGACATCGGTGTTTGTGGAGATGGCTGGAGTCTCCCCTCTTAAGACTCCTTCTCCTGAAGGAGACTAGTTGCCTTCACCGGGGTTAGCTTCATGAGACATGGTTGCAGAGATCTTGAAAAGCTTGAAGGTAGTGTTCACGTCAGGTTCATCAAATGTGTCCAGGGGATCCTTCTGAGGAAGATCTCAACGTACACCTGTAGTAAAGAATAAGAACAAGCACAGAGAGTGAGAGTAAGGGTGTAGGGGAAAGAATAAGCTCTTTCTAAGTGTTTGAGAGAGAGAGACAGTACGATGATTAGCCAAAGAACCGAGAGTTGCAATGGAAGGCTAACGTTTTTATATATAGGGCATGAGAGTGCCGTTACGAGGGGTTAATGCAGCCATAACTGATGGCTAGATAACCGCCTCGTACGCAGCACGTTACCCGTTGTGCACAAGAGATTCCGGCAGGGAGACCTCCGTGTGCACCGTGTGTAGTGGATCAAGGATCGCACAGGAAGAGTAGGGGTGTGTGTAGGGAGAGAGTAAGTCAGTAGCAATGTCTGAGAGAGAGACAGAGGTTTGGCAGAGCTTCCGCGTATGGCAGTGTGTTCTCCTTTGTATGGAAAGGCTGACGATCTATATATACTGGAGAACGTGACCGTTGTAGTGTGGTTAATGCGCCCATTAATGGCGGCTTAATTAGCTTAACCATAACAGCACGTTCGTCCGAGTATATAGGGACCGTTAGAGCACGTGGTGCGCGAATACCGGAACCGTTACGAGGTTGATCGGGTTTGACCGGATTGACCGGGTCTAGGGAGCTCGTGCCATAGATCTCTCAAAACAGTTACTAAAGGTCGCGTGCGGGCTTGACTCGCACGCGATAGGGCTTACTCTAGCCTCCAAACCACTAAGTCCCTACAAGTCCCGTGCAGTGGTATGCGAGGGCTCTGTCTCGCAGCCCCCACATGGATCAGCTCGGCTGGTGATCCAGTGTGTATGGAGCACAATATGGTGTGCTGGATGGCTGCCACGTGGCCAAGATCTGTCATGTCAGAAAGCAGTATCTACATTAGCCCCCTTTCTGCGCGTGAAGACTCATAGCCGTATAGACTTCCATGCGCGGAAACCAACATACGCGTCGCCGCCACGCACCAATTCAAATACGGGTAAGTTCAGCCCCCGTGCGTGTCATTATGACCTAAAACCCCTAGAGTCGTGCCGTCTGACCTTTAGGGTTTTAGGCGTGACGTCAGCTTGTCCTGTGATTGCGCGATTCGACGATGACGGTTGCGATTCGACTATCGAAAGGACGCAACCCTTCATTGTTTTTGGATAAATACCTTGTATCCCCCATTATTGCAAAGCATCACTTCTTTCTCTTAAAGTGAATGGTACCCGGAGATCTTCGAGAGCAGATCCAGATAATCAATCACCAGTTCAGAACTGCAAATCGTATTCTTCAATTGTGCATATCCAAGCAGGCTTCAAGAAAACAAGGTTGGCCTCGTTTACTTTTGATTTAAAATACCAGTGTTTGCCTTGAACTGCGTTGAATCTGTAAACCCATGAAATTTGTGAAGAGGCTTTGATCTTTGAACCCGCTTCGTTTTAATCTTTCAACAATATTGGATCTTGCAACTCCCCAATTTCTGAAATCGATACCGGAACTGCTCGTCTTCCTTTGCATAGATCTTGAATCCCAAGATTCAAACTGAAGTGTGGTATTTCTCCCCCCTTTTTTTTTTCTTGCTCTTTCACAGGAATGGCCAAGACAAGAGTAACCAGACCCGTCAAGGAAGATGAAGAGATACCCGACCTTCCGCAGGCCTTGTGGCGAAAAGCCCCCTTTTTAGGCGGCAAAGATTTCTACCATGCGAGGGTAAAGGCGAAGAGGATGCCTGATCCTGTTCCAGTTGAGCGATTGCTGACGTTGACTCGCCCAGTTAACTCAGCCCTGCTCGAGTGGGTTGGTTCCGAGGATGTAGTTCGATTGGGGATCGAAAACGGGCACTTCCCATATACTGCGATTTCTACTCAGGCGTTCGTCCAGAAATTGGACTATATGGATGAGTGGATTGACCACGTGTTGGATCATCACGCCGAGACTCTAAGTGAAGCCGGCGTATACTTTGCTATCCATGCTATGAAGGGTGCTGCCGTGAAGTCGGATCAGTCCATGCTTCTAGACCTTCTGTCCCGTTACTCGCCTGCGACTCATACGTTCCATTTTGTTGAGTTCGAGGCTGCCCCGACACTCGAGGACGTTCAAATGCTGTACGAGCTTTCTCCCATGGGCGAGGTGGACCCTCTGAGTCCCTTGAGGGCATCCGCGGAGATTGCCTTGTACACGCAGATGGAGGAATGCCTAGCAGAGGTGAAGAAAATTTCCACTCGGTGGACTACTACGAAGCCTCTTCCGAATTGGCAGTTGGTCGATACGTCTGCGAAAAATACCTGGAACAAATGGTTGCAGTACTTCTTTCGAGACTATGCGAACAGCAGCATTACTAAGAAGCTTCTGAACGAGGACCCGGAGGCCGAGAATTACGTAGAGGGCAAGGGCTACCATGTGACCCTTTGTGCTTTTCTCTGCGCCTGGCTGTAAAGGTATCTGATTGATGGTCACCCCCATGATGGAGTCTTCTACCATGTGTTGCCGCTTGCCGTGAGGCTCGCTCTTGGCCAGAGAGTCGCACTCGGACCCTTGGTTTTGGGCACGCTGTACTATAGGCTTGATCAGCTGGTTCTGGCTATGAGGGAGTCGCGTGGCCGCCTCGATGTGCTGACTTTTGTCAATATTTCCTTTTTGACAATGTGGGTTTTCGAGCGCTGGCCGTCTTATGCCCCAACTGCTCTCCAACTTGATAAGTGGTGTCCCCCAGGCGAGACAGAAGCGCGCAACAGCGGAAGAGCTGCGAGATGGTTCGGAACAGGCAACACCAAGTGCGTTTGGAGTTCGATATGCGACAAACGGAAGGAGTTTACTGCCAGGCCCTATGCCACGCGTATTGAGAATGTGAGATGGTTTCCAAAGCTGTGCCCCTCTAAAGGCATGGTCTTTTCAGAAGAGCTTCTCTTTGAAAGGGGACCTCATTTCCATGAGCGCTACCGCGAGTTCTTTTGCTGGTGTCTGCGAGGTTCCCTTACTGCCCTCGCAGAGCATATTCGTGAGCTCGCGCAGAGGTATGAGAAGATCTCCGTGGACGTTGACCCCACTAGAGTTTCTCCTCAGTTTGGTTTTGATGCGGTGGCCCCATCAATCTGGCCCCAGTCCATTGTCAGAGGATGCTACAAGCGCTTGCTAACAAAGGAGTGCGAGACGGTTTTCATGAACAATCTTCCTTTTGAGCAGCCTGCGGGAACCCGCGAGGGTGGTTGTTCCCAGAACTGGCTCGCATACTGGGTTGCCCAACGAACGAGGATCGAGACAGAGTCGGCCGCGCAGCCGGGTAAAGCTCCCTTGATCAAAAGAAATTCTTTTCCGTTTCGCCCCACTTGCAGTCTGAGCGAGTCTGAGTATGGTTGCTACTCACTGTGGGACCGTGAGAACCATTTGTGCCCTGATTTCATTCTGAAGGAGCAGGTCGCCGCAATCAAGAAGGGCGACGCGCAAGTCGTCAGATACAGCAAGGCTTTTGCCGAGGTAAGCAATTTCTTCGCATGTGTTAAGTTTTCTCGATTTCCTTGTGCTGACACTATTATTCTGTACTGTTGTAGTGTCATGTGCGGAGATTCGCAGCTGGTGATCGCTCCAAGTCACTGGTCAACACCATTGTTGCACCAGAAGACAAAAGCAGCCGTTCCGGCTTTCATGGAGGATGGACGCTGAGGTTGAAACAAAGGTTCGCGCAGCCATGAATGTTTTTGCTGACTCGCTGATAGACAATCCTCCGGCTTCGTCTCCTCCCGGAGATGACCTGTCTCCTCCAGCGACTGCGGCGCCAAGAGTGAAGAGACCTAGGCAAAAGGGAATTACGATTTCTTCCCCTAGAAGCGCTCCAGCTTCTCCTCCAGTGAGGTCCCTTTCTATCAAGGACAAAGGCAAAGGTCGCATGCCCAGCAAAGTGCGGAAAGAGCTCTCAATTGAGTCTTTCGTTCCCTTCGTTCAAGAGGGAGAGGAAGAGAGGCAGGAGCCCCAGGCAAGTGATGAAGAAGAAGAAGCAACAGTTGTAATGCATGAGGAAGAATCAGGAGGTACCTCCGTCGCATTTCCTTCCTTATCATCGTAACTTCTTTGCACTTCTTTTCTTTAAACCATTCGTGTATTCGCAGATGATGATGAGACCGCTGGTGGCCTCGCGGCCAAAAGACAAAAGATAGATGCCCATTCTGGCATTTCAGATGAGCCCATAAGCGAGGACGTTCTTGCTGAGTCCCGGAAGACAGCCGCGGAGGCTGCTGAGAGAAGAAGGCGTCGGGAAGAAGAGGAGCTTGAGCGTGTGAAGCAGCGGAGCCTCGAAGAGCGGCATGTTGATGACTTAGCGCGTCCAACTGTCGAGGAAGACGAGCTTCCCGAAGAAGTAGCTCCTCATGCGGAGGAGGAAGATGAGGTTCTCGGAGAGGATGCAGCAGCCTTGGAGCAAGTCCAAGCGGATTTTGAGGAAATCGCAGGCGGCGATAAAGGTGAGATCTTCAATCTCGCAGTAACTTATAGAGATGTTATTGTGGGTGCGTTAAAGCATGGCGTGTCAAAGGCTGACATTCGCCGTTGGTTAGTAGACAAATGCGGAGAACCTTCAGGTAATTATTTGAGTGACATGCATGTACTAGGCTTTAGCAACTTGAAGCAAAATCATGACTGGTTTATTCGCATCCCAGGTCACGCTCCTCTTACAGACTTGCTTAGTGAGGACACACTGATAGGGCATGGTTCCGCGTCCTTAGTGTATGATGAAGATACCTCAATCCGACCTTCGCGTGGAGGTGCTTATTCTTTAGCTTTAGTAAAGATAGCAAAATAACGTATAGCGCAAGTTACCTCATATCATCGCATTTAATGTCGCAGGTCACGCTGAGGAACCTGAGCTGGAGCAGAGAAGTCAGCCTTCTGCGTCCTATGTTCCAATTCCGAGCTCTCGTACCGAGAAGCCCGTCGCAGCTGCTGACCGCGCGGGTGAGCCTCGTGAGGATATCATCGAGCTTTCCGACGATGCTGGAGCTGACACTGTGTTGATGGATGAAGATGTCCATGCTAGTGTTGAGGAAGTGAGGACAAGTGCTGCTAATTCTTTCGCATCTGAGAGCGTCCCTCGCCAAGCGACTTCGGCTGTCCCTTCACCTCCGGCGACGACTGAGCCCGAGGCACCTATTCCTGCGTGGAGCATTTGGGGCTCGCAGGTTGGGAATGCAGTCGCAGCTGGTGCGGCCTACACTCTTCCTCCTGACTACGAGAGATTGGAGCTCGCAGCCGATAGGAGAGCTATGGAGCGAGGGCAATCTTTGAACAACCCGGCAGCCCGCATTCCTTCTCTTCATGAGATTCTGGAAGGAACTGGTAAGTAGAGCTTTACTGTTCGCACGTCGCATTATTCGCTTGCGAGTTTTGACATCATAACTTATCTTTGACGTCTCCTCAGGTTTGAAGCAAACCGATGTAGACTGGGTGGTTCGAATGCGTCTCAGGTACCCTCGCTCGTTTGTGAGATCTCTGGAGATCGGGCCTTTTGACAGGAGGCTGTTCCTCACTGAAGCCATCTGGATACTGGAGCAGCTGTCTGCGGCTACGCCTGCGACCATTTCGGTCCAGAGTGCTGAATTGCTATGGTGGGCATGTGCCAAAACCTCGTAACCAAAGTCCAAGGCAGAATGGGCTTTAAGTTTCTTAAGGACAGAGTCACGCTGATTCGCGCGGCTGTAACTTTGAAACTCGGTCACCAGAATCTCGCAGCTGAGATGCAAAAGGTGGAGCAGCAGAAGCAAAGGGTTGATGAAGCTCTGAAGCTGTATCATGAGATGAATGCCAGGTGCGAGCAATTGAAGCAAGAAGTGGAACAGGTGGAGAAGCTGAGCGAGCAGTTCGAGCCCCAGGACTCTTTAATCAAGAATTTGCTTTGATTTTTCGAATTTTGCAAAAATAGCAAGAAAAATAGCTGAAACATTAATGTAATGTCTTGAACATTAATGTAATGTTGCTAGGGTTTCTCCCTCTTTTTTTTTTAACAAGAACAATAAATTTTCCGTTTTGCCCTTTTCCGGGATTTGATTGGACATTTCTGTGCATATCCAATTATGACATCAGCAATTGATTCTCTGCTTGATTTTCGCGCTAATTACTCGGCAGATAAGCACGCTTCCGTTGGGAAGTCCATCCGAATCATGACTATCCGTCATTTATTAGGATACGCAACTGAATCGTCGTAGCCTTTAGTAGGGTAATTGATTGTTACCGCTTTTCAAGGCGTAAGTGATTGAACTTACCCTCTTTTTGAATTTTGCTGACTCATCTTAGGCAACCGAAGAGTCTGTACAGGGTCTATATAAACCCTGTCTTTGCTATTTGGGTTCTTCATCCCAAACATGTGCTTTGCCGTGAGTCCTTACGACTGCTGGCTTCAACGCTTGTTTTTCGTTGATTCATGGCAACTTCAAGTTTTGAATCCTGAGTTTGCGCTTTGTGCTATAGAAATAGTTTCCAAGATCCACTTTATGAGGCTTATTGCTCTTTATAACCATCATAAAGAAGATGCAGATAACATCTCATGTGTGTTCGAAGAAATTTCTTCGTGTATTATGTGTGCAGGTCATGTTTCCGGCCGCCTCGTGGCGAGGTGCAGCGCCGAAGTGACCGTGCTACCGTCTCGTAATGAACGGCGGAATTCTTCTTCAGCATCTCCGAAGAAGAATCCGTCACCTTCACGTTTGCGAGCTCGGGATGACGAACCGTCGCGTTCATCCCCATCTACAAGGAGCCCTTGCCCTTTGGAGCTTCTGCTTGCCTGTGGATCGCCGGAACCGGTGGTTCCTTGGGCAAATGTTATGGGGTGCATATCTGACAACGGTCTTGTCGGATAGCGGGATCTCGAGCGTATGGCTTCATGTGGCTCTTTTAGAGCAAGATCGCCCCTGCTACAGATGTTCACCCGCAGATCTGGGCGTTGCGTAGCCGGTGTTTGAAACCGGTGGGTTCATCCTTTGCAGTCCGGGTTTCCGTAGTGTGTCTCTGTTGGCTTACCAACCTCTTTTCGAATGTATTGTAAGCCATGTTGGCTGCGTAGTTAGACTCGAGCTTTTCGCTTGTAAGCTGCTATCTAGACAGATAAATTGTAAGTCATTTGACTCGTAATGATAAATAGCTTTCTGTATTATCTGCTGTCTCTTTACAACAGAATACAATTTGGCATGCGTTTCGGCATATTTCGCCTTGCATAATTCTATGTAATTGTTTCGCATCTGCGATATATTGATTCGCGGGTGTTTCGCTAGATCGTTCGAGATCGTATCTTCGCAGCTGCGCCATCTCGGCGGATGGGCTTGCAGTTGGCCGTTGCAAATCATTTAAGATCATGTTCACAACATTGCTATCGTAACAGATAGTCTTTAGCAGATCAATTAAGATCATTAAGTGGTGCGAACTGCTATCACAAAAGATAGGCTTTATTAGCGAACTGCTTGAGATCGTTTCTCGCGTAAATTGCTATCGCAACAGATAGACTTTTAAAAGATCCAGTAAGATCGTCTTGCGCATGCGTTGCCATCGTAACAGAGGCTTGGGTGATCAACTAAAATCACTTTGCATATAAGTTGCTATCGTAACAGATAGGCTTGAGAAGATCAGGTAAAATCGTTTCGTGTATAAGTTGCTATCGTAACAGATAGGCTTGAGAAGATCAGTTAAGATCGCATTTGTGTTGGCTGCTATCGTGAGAGATAGGCTTAGATGATCACTTAAGATCGCATTTGCATTGGCTGCTATCGTGAGAGATAGGCTTTACATGATCAATTAAGATCGCATTTGCGCTTGGCTGCTATCGTAAGAGATAGGCTTTACATGATCAATTAAGATTGCATTTGCGTTGGCTGCTATCGTGAGAGATAGGCTTTAGATGATCAATTAAGATCGCATTTGTGTTGGCTGCTATCGTGAGAGATAGGCTTAGATGATCACTTAAGATCGCATTTGCGTTGGCTGCTATCGTAAGAGATAGGCTTAGATGATCTCTTAAGATCGCATTTGCATTAGCTGCTATCGTGAGAGATAGGCTTAGATGATCACTTAAGATCGCATTGCATTGGCTGCTATCATGAGAGATAGGCTTAAGATGATCACTTAAGATCGTATTGCATTGGCTGCTATCGTGAGAGATAGGCTTAGATGATCACTTAAGATCGCATTGCATTGGCTGCTATCATGAGAGATAGGCTTAAGATGATCACTTAAGATCGTATTGCATCGGCTGCTATCGTGAGAGATAGGCTTAAGATGATCACTTAAGATCGCGTTTGCATTGGCTGCTATCGTAGAGATAGGCTTTAGATGATCACTCAAGATCGCATTTTGTATGGATTGCTATTGCAGCGAATAAACCATTGTTAACAGTAATAACAAATTAAATAGAGCAACATAAACAGCTAGAAATATGAACTTCTCATTTGGGAGAATTCTTTTATTATAGCGCTCTCATATGGGAGAGATGGGATTACAATCCTCTCATATGGGAGAGGAGATTGCGCAAATCATAGCCACATGAGACATTAAGCACGTTATCATAAAACGTATGAAATGAGAGAAGTCAGGGATAGTACTTCTTGATCCAGCGCATGTTGATTGAACTGGGAGTTGAGGTTGTACCGTGCAACCTTCGTATGCTGCAGTAGCCACTATCGAAGACTTCTGTGACTTCGAAGGGTCCTTCCCAATTAGCTGCGAACTTTGGGTGAGTTGCTTCTCGCATGCAGTGGTCAGATGCGCGCAAGACCAGGTCTCCGACTGCGAAATCCCTTCGCTGGACTGTCTTGTTGTATGCGCGAGCGATTCTTTCCTGGTACCGCTTGTTAGTCCTTTTGGCTTGTTCTCGCTTTTCTTCCAGCAAGATTAAGTCATGATCGCGTTGATTTTCATAGAGTTCATGGAAGGCCAGCCTTGCCGAGTTGACTCTAACCTCCGGAGGTACCACAGCTTCGGCCCCATAACACAGTAGAAATGGCGAGGCCCCTGTGGGTGTCCTTGGAGAAGTTCTGTAGGCCCACAGAGCTATGCTTAGAGAGTCGGCCCACTTTTTGTGGTCGTCTGCGAACATTTTGCTCAATATTCTCAACAGCGTCTTGTTAGTCGCTTCGGCTTGCCCGTTTCCCTTTGGGTAGTAAGGGGTAGAACATATCTGCCTGATATTGTACTCGCTAATTTCGCAGCTACCTGGCGATTAACAAAAGGAGTACCATTATCTGAAAGAATGGTGTTAGGGATTCCGAACCTGCATACGATGCTTTCCTGGATAAAATTGACCACAGCCAGCGCATTTGCCGTCTTTAGTGGTATCGCTTCCACCCACTTGGTGAACAGCTCGGTTGCGGTGAGAATGAAATGATTCCCATGCGACGTTGGCCGGATGGGACCGATGAAATCCAGAGCCCATGTGTGAAATGGCCACGGCGTCCCTAGTGCATGTAGATCCACAGCAGGAGCATGCACTAGGTTCCCTTTGAATTGGCATTCCTGGCAACGTCGCACTTTGGTACGGCAATCGATTTCCATCGTGGGCCAGAAATATCCGATTGAGAGGAGCTGTCTGCATAATTTCGCACCTCCTTGATGCTCTACCAGATGAGAACGGTCCATGACTTCTTGTGCTTCCCTGCCGTCTAGACATCGCAGCAAGTTGCCCTCGTGACCTCTTCGCCAAAGCAGGTTTTCCTGTACCACGTATCGAGACGCTTTCCTTTTCAATTTTTCGGCTTCTTTTCTCGATTCAGGCCTGGTGCCCTGGGTGAGGAAATCAAACAGTGGCTTCCTCCAGTCCGTGTCGTCATCAGTTAGGGCGACGAGTAGAGAGTCTTTGATTAGCGCGCAACTTTCGCACTTCTCTTGTATCAGGGCTGCAGCTGTTGACATGCCTGGCCAATGAATGCCATATCTCTGAGCCTTTCTGTAGATTGACACCTCGCTTTCTCCGCAAGCGTGTTGGTGAATCTTTTCTAACAGCTGTTGTCCCTCTTGCTCGGAGACACACCGCATGAGTATTCCTCCAGGACCCTTGTAGTAAAGGGTGTTGTCGTGGATGCAGTATCCTTTTGTGAGTGCCCAGCTTTCGCTGCTGGTGCCTTCTGCAATAGCTTGCAGGATTGCTTTCCGCCAGTCTGCGTCATCCATGTGTTCGTCGTCGCACGCATCTTCTGTCAATGCCGACGATGTTCGCACCTCGATGGAAATCCTTGCGGGGCACTTGTCTATGCTGACCTTAGACCCCAGAGTTGCCAAGGCGTCTGCGTGCCTGTTGTCTGCTCGGGGCTTGTGCTCGTACTTCACGTCGCAGAATTGTTGCATCAGCTTCTGTACTAGGGTGCGATAAGACAGGAGGTTGATCTCCTTCAATCCATATTCGCCCGAGGCTTGCTTAACAACCAGCTTGGAATCTCCCATGACTGTTAGGTTGCTGACTTCCAAGGCTTTCGCCGCACGGAGCCCCACAATGAGAGCCTCGTATTCTGCTTCGTTGTTTGTGACAGCGAAGTTGAGCTTTGCGGACATCTGTATGACTTCCCCGTCTGGCCTTGTCAAGACTATCCCAATGCCTCCGCCTTTCCTGGTTGACGAACCGTCGAAGTGGAGGGTCCAATAGGGCACGTCGATTGCGTAGATTTCCGGGCCTTCGAGCTCTTCTTCGATCACAGGTTCGTGGCTGTTGTCGGGAAACTGTGCTAACAGATCCGCTACCGCCTGCGACTTGATCGCTCTTGGTTTCACGCATGTGATATCGTATTGAGAGATGGTCATGTACCATTTCGCCAGTCTCCCGCCCGGAGTAGTGTGAGTTAGCAAGTATCTTATGGGGTCGCTCTTGGTGACCACCACTACTTTGTGTGATGCAAAATAGTGTCTCAACTTTTCTATCACAAAGAATAAAGCAAGGCAATGACGTTCGATGTCTGTGTACCTTGATTCAGCAGGCTGCACAATGCGAGAGATATAGTAGATGGGCCTCTCTTGGCCTTCATACTCCTGAGCCAAGAGTGCTCCTATAGATCTCCTTGTTGATGTAAGATATAGCAGAAGCGGTGATCCCAGTTGAGGCGCGATCATTATCTTTGAGGACGTGAGTAGCTCTTTCAGCTTTTCGAATGCAGCTTCATGGTCCGGAGCCCAGTTGTACGCGGCGTCCTTCTTGAGGAGAGTGCTAAAACAGCATGTGATTTCTGCAATCGCTGGGATGAATCTCCGCAGATATGACAGTTTTCCCAAGAATGTCTTCAAGGTACTTTGATTATGGGGAGGCGTCATGCTGGTGATGGCTGACACTTTCGCAGGGTCAGGCTCGATCCCCTGGCGATGGACTACACATCCCAAGAACTTCCCTGAGGTCACGCCGAACGCGCATTTCATGGGGTTCATTTTCAGTTGAAAGCTCCTGCATCTGTTAAACACCTTTCGCAGGTCTGCAAGGTGATCCGCTTCGTGCTTGGATTTAACCACCAGGTCATCCACATAGAATTCCACCTCTTTGTGCATCATGTCGTGGAATAGGGCCATCATGGCCCGCTGATAGGTTGCGCCCGCATTCTTAAGACCGAACGGCATTACCGTGTAGTTGAATACCCCCACAGGAGTGATAAATGCAGTTTTCCGCGCATCATCGGGATCCATTTTGATTTGATTATATCCGCTGAAACCGTCCATGAAGCTGAACATGCGATGGCCTGCTGTTGAATCGATAAGCAAATCGATGTTGGGCAGTGGGAAATCGTCCTTAGGGCAGAAGCGATTGAGATCTCGGAAGTCTACGCAGATGCAAAGCTGTCCGTTCTTCTTCACCACCGGCACGATGTTGGCCAGCCATGTGGGATGATGATTTGGCTCTATGAACTTGGCATCTAGGAGTTTGACAATCTCCTGCTTGATCTTCACGTTGAGTTCTGGCCTGAAGCTTCTGGTGCTTTGCTTGGCCGGTTTAGACCCTGGGATGATGTCTAAACGGTGCATGGTGATGCTTGTATCCAGACCTGGCATCTCATCATATTCCCATGCGAACACGTCCTTGTACTCAGTTAGGAGCTGCAGCAGTCCTTGTTCCTCTTCGCTTGTGAGGTCCGCACTCAGGAAGACCGGCCTTTTCTTTTCCTCGTTCGGGCTGAGGAACACTTCCTTTAGTTCTTGCTTTTGTGGTCTTGGCCTGTCTTCCATGCATTCAGGCGCTTCTTTGAGTTTCTCGTCTGGAGCGCCCTGTGTTGGCTCTTTTGTCAGCGCAACTTGCTTGATTTGATTGATTTGCCAGGGATATCCCCATGCTCGCGTGAGGACATCCCCGCGCACCTTCATATGCGATAGCATTTCTTCCCATTGGCGTAGAAGCTCTCTATCTCCTTGCCCTCGGGGTCATGCTTTGCGATCCTCTTCAAGGTGTACACATTCTTTCGATGATATGCGATACGTGGCGCCTCTTCGCGTGTAGGCGGCTTTTCCTTGGCATCTTCCCTTGTCACCATCACGCCCGCAGGTGACTGGTCCTTAATGTCCTCCCAGAGAGGCAAAGGAGTAGGGTTTAAAGGCCCGGGTGTTTGCTCGTCCGCCATCTCAGTGAACCACACCGCCTCGCTGAGATGTGCTTCGTCCAAGTTGAACGGGTTAGTCGAAGCCGGTATCTCGACTATTCTGTCGTTCCAGATAGCTTTCATAACCTGGTGAGCCGTCGAAGGGACTGCGTCTAAGCGATGAATCCAGGCTCGACCTATGATCATGTGGTATGTGGTGTTCGCGTCTATGACATAGAACTTCGCCGAGCACTTGATCTTGCCAATCTGGACGCCCAGGCGGATCCATCCGATCGTCATTCTGGAGTCACTTCCGAATCCCACCAGTGGAGACGGACGTTTGACTACCTTGTGCTCGGGGATCCCTGCTAGCTTCAGTGTGTGAAGTGGAACAACGTTGACCGCTGCTCCTCCATCGACGAATGCTCGCTTGAATTCGACGCCATTGATGATGGCGGTCACGTACAGAGGCCTCTGGTGACTCGCATCCGTCTTCTTGTCGCTGGCAGAAAAGGTCATGCTCTTTTCTGTGGAACGAGACTCCCTGATGACTTTCCCGTTGGAGACCACGAGGTCCTCCTCGTAGTCCTCCGCTATCCTTAAGATTGCTTTTGTCATATCAGTCCGGCACCTCTCGGAGAAATTCATCTCGTCGAAGAATTTGTTGAAGCCGTGCGACCCTTTCATGCGGTCGGCACGTTCATCCTCAGTGTCCATGCTATAATCTTCGTCTTGATGGACCTCAGCAATGATGGGTAGACCATCCTCTGCGACTTCCTCCAAGTCTACGATCGAGATCATGGCGACCTCTTTGCCTTTCGAGCCTGACTCTGTATGGGCAGGAAGTGGGTTGTTGCGCACGTCCTTCCTGTTGTCGCTGACGATTAGCTCGCCGTTCTTCATCTTCTGATCGAACGCGAACCTGAGTTTCTTGCATTCGGCGGTGGGATGCATGATCTTGCCGTGATACTCGCACCACTTAGGGTCCCTCACCATTTCCTTGGAGGGTGTTTTCTCGAGTGGTGGCAGGACGCCGTCCTTGCGCCACTGTTTGCAGAGGTCACTCGCTTCCTCTACCGAGCATGAGGCGGTACATCGAAGTTCACAACCTTCGCTTGTTTCTGGGGCGAAACTGTGTTGACCTCAGCTTCGCGTCCCCGCTTGTAGCTGAACCTTCCGATCTTGTAAGTGGTGCCGCTCGCAGGTCGCTCTGGAGCGTTCTTCTTTTTCTGTCTCTCGACTATGGGCTCGATGTTCTTCGTGCATTCGATTAGTTTTGAAAACGTAGGTGTTTGCAAATTGATGAGCATACCTTTGTATTCATCTCGCATGCACTGTAGGCATATCTCCACGAGCCGGCTTTCGGGCATTGGATCTTTGCACACCAAGGATTTCGCCCGGAATTTCTTGATGAAGGTGATCCCATCCTCCTCGCGCTTCTGATACATCCGCGAGAGATGGATCATTGTCACCTTTTCCTCCATTTGAAAGAACTTGGTATAGAACTTTTGGACCATGTCGTCCCAAGTCTTCACGGATCCGGCCTCCAATGTCCGGTACCATTTGTATGCTACGTTCCCAAGAGATTTTGGGAACTCTCGCATCAGCAGCTTGGGATCGGCTCCGTACGGACCCATGACATCAATGAAACGCATGACATGCTCATGAGCGTTTCCATTGACGTCCTCGAACTTATCCCATTTGGGAGCCTTGTACCCCGCCGGGTTAGGCATGAGATAGATCTCTCGTGGAATAGGTGGATCATTGTCTAACTTCGGGATAATGGTATCCGCGAATGACTGATGAGCAAGGATGGTGTCCACGCGCTTTTGCAAAGACGTCATGCATTCTGGAATGCTTCCCTCGGTAGTCGCCGGAGGGGTTGCCGTAGGCGGTGGCGACACATATGCCGTCGGAGGATTGGGAGCATACTGAGTACCCGCGTTTCCCCAGATCATCGTTGGGGGAGGCAAAGGGTACTGCAAAGTTGGGTTGGACGCCAAAGCCGAGGGCTGAGGAGCGTGAGCAGCAGGAGGCAGCATTTGTGCCGTTGATCCTTGAACCGAAGGCAGTTGCGCAGCCGACGGTGGAGTCTGCAGATGAGGGTTGGGAGGTGTGGCTGGCACTCCCAATCCTGGAGCAGTAGGGGTTCCTCCTCCCTGAGGGATAGCGGCGGCTGACGGAGGATTTGGTGCGAGGGTGCCCAGAACAGCCAAGATTTGTTCTAATTGCGCGGATTGAAACTTGAGAGCTTTCGCCTGACTTTGGACGGTGGCGTCCAAAGACTCTAACGTCGGTGCTTCGCCGGGAGTCGTCGGAGTATGGCGGGTCTCGTCTCCCGAGGGAGTTTCGGTGGAAGGCGATCGGTTGCTGACATCATCCTCCTGAGACATGGTTGCTTTTGCCGGTAAGTTTCACGTCGGGTTCACCAAAATGTGCACAAGAGATTCCGGCAGGGAGACCTCCGTGTGCACCGTGTGTAGTGGATCAAGGATCGCACAGGAAGAGTAGGGGTGTGTGTAGGGAGAGAGTAAGTCAGTAGCAATGTCTGAGAGAGAGACAGAGGTTTGGCAGAGCTTCCGCGTATGGCAGTGTGTTCTCCTTTGTATGGAAAGGCTGACGATCTATATATACTGGAGAACGTGACCGTTGTAGTGTGGTTAATGCGCCCATTAATGGCGGCTTAATTAGCTTAACCATAACGGCACGTTCGTCCGAGTATATAGGGACCGTTAGAGCACGTGGTGCGCGAATACCGGAACCGTTACGAGGTTGACCGGGTTTGACCGGATTGACCAGGTCTAGGGAGCTCGTGCCATAGATCTCTCAAAACAGTTACTAAAGGTCGCGTGCGGGCTTGACTCGCACGCGACAGGGCTTACTCTAGCCTCCAAACCACTAAGTCCCTACAAGTCCCGTGCAGTGGTATGCGAGGGCTCTGTCTCGCAGCCCCCACATGGATCAGCTCGGCAGGTGATCCAGTGTGTATGGAGCACAATATGGTGTGCTGGATGGCTGCCACGTGGCCAAGATCTGTCATGTCAGAAAGCAGTATCTACACCCGTATATATAGGGAACGTTACACGATCGTCCGCATATGTAGGACACGTCCTAACAATTGACCGTACATGTAGGACACGTTACATGATCATTAAATCTCTCAGACAATTAACAAGGGTCGCGCGCGAATTTTGACGTTCTCGCGCGACGTGCCTTACTCTAGTCTCCAAGCCACTTGAACCCTACAACTCCTGCACGGTTAGTTTCGCGGGCGACCCTGTCTCACAGCCCCCATATGGATAAGTGTGAATATAAAGACAATAATAATAAAGTGATACCGGAGTGCCATCGGACCTCCTGGACGGCTACCATGTGGACAATGATCGATCTGTCTGAAATACACTATCTACACCCAGATACAGAAACTTGTGAAAAAGTCAAGATCAGGAGAAAGAAAAGAGACAAAGTGATATACATCTACCTAGAAAAGGAATTAGTGGGAGCACGTGGGCCTCAGAGTTTTCTCCTTAACCACCACCCTAATAATACGCAGAATCCTTGGGCGGTCAGGTCCCGCGTTACCTTGCACGTGTCGTATATACTCCGTTAGATCTTCTATAATTAGCTAGATCGCAGCCGTTCTTTCACGTTGAAGTCTTCTATAAATTGGCCCTCGCGCTTCGTTATTCAAGCACTTCTATGCTATGTAGGTTTCTCCGTTCTCTTTCGTCAACTCCGACTACTTCTTTGCAGGCTTATCTGTGTTTTGGGAGATCGCTCGTCGGATTCTTCATGATCCGGGTTTGGATTTTTCATGGTTTTGGTTTGATCTTTGTCAGTTCTATTCAATTGTTTTCCGAGACATGATCGTCTTGGAATCATTCTATGCCTATTAGAGGTTTCGTATTCCTATATGAGTAATTGTTTGATGTAGGGATTGCGGTTTTAGGGTTTCACCATAGCGTATTCAGGTTTCGGATTGTTGATTAGCAAATTGTGGATCAGATTGTTGATTTCGAAGTTCTAGGGAAGTCGCTTGCTCTTCATAGCTTTTCACAATCGTGGAAATTGAATCCTTCATTGCTTATTGAGTAGCAACTTCCAATTTCTATCAAGTTTTCACTCCTAAATTGCTTTGCAGACCGTGTGTGCGTGACTTCTGTTGCTTAGGAGGCAAAGCTGCTTGACGAATTTCTTTTAGATTTGTGGTCACTTCAGAGGCCCGAAGTCCTGTTTTGGTTTAATCTTTGTCAGCAATCATAGGAGTAGTTATATTTGTGAATGCTTTTGGGAATTCTAGTTCTGGTTTCTATTGATCATGTGTTTTTCTTTCAGCTCAGGGCATCTGCTAGATGACTTAGAACGAACAGCAATAGATGGATTAGACATGCTTACATAAATAGGGAAGGTTTTGTTAACTAGAATTATATGATAGGAACATATATGACGGGCAACTCGTAGGTGAAGGCAATGCCGAAATCCGCATCGACGTAAGCAAGAATGATAAATTTCCGTTGCGTCGTTATATGACAGATGCTACTTGTATTGGCTGGGAAGGGGAAAAGTGTTGTGTGGCCCATTAATGATGTAAGACATTTTTTATATATAATTACACTTGGAAATATTTCTGAAACTTATATGTATATTGAACTATTTTGCAGCTTAGTCCGTTGGAGCCGGAACAGAAGATGAAGTCTAAGATGCCCAGTCAAGGTTGAGGCGAGGAGGATGACGAATGAGCTAATGTTCTTGGGAATATGTTTTTGGTAATTGGTTGGACATGTTAAAAGATAGTTTTTGGTTATTAGTTGGCTATGTTTTTTGGTCCCTGTATTGAGACCTTAAGTATTAGGCGGAGTGTACTCCGATCACTTTCGCTTCTTTTGACTTGGAACTGTGTGTTTTAAGACTTATGGTTATTATGGACGACGTTCTTGAACTTAGCGGTAACATTATTTGTTAGTTGGGCGAATTTTGATGAGCATGTGTTTTAACTTGCATCTTTAATGCAGCGGTAAACACGGATGTAAGCCAGAATGGCCAGGTATTTTATAAACAAAATAAAATAAAATAAAAAATTGTCGGTTCCAAGCAACCGCCGTAAGTAATTTTGAAAAGCGCCGTTAATATTTTGGCAGTTGAGATAAAGTGCTGGGAATACATACATACGGCGGAAGCAAAGCGTCGTACATTATATACGATACTTAGTTTAAAGGCGGAAGCTAAACCGCTGTAAGGGTTGCTAAAGGCGGTTTTGAAGCCATTACCGGCGCTTTAAACCCGCCTTTTAGGGAAATTTCCCGTAGTATTTTGAAAAGAAGTGGAGGGGTTGCTTTCTAAGACGTGCTTTTCGATAAATGGATTATTTGACATTCTTATTCGTTAATAAATATAAATAATTATTTGTTGTAATAACATATTAATTATTTCATGTCTGCTACTGTCATTTCAACACTAAGAACAACTCTAAAACACTAATTACCTAACACAAAATGTTGCTTTTCCACAACAGCTTAAATATGGAATTTATCAAACACTTTTCGGGTAGATTTCCACACCAACTTTCTCACAGTACTTTCTACACATCAGCTTTCTAAAACGTCACAGCATTACCAAACTAGCCCTAAATAAGAACACTCGGGTTGAAACGTGCTTGCCTGCGAGGATTGCGGAGGCAGTTATAGTGGATTCTTCCTGGGTTATGGATGTAGTATTATTAGAACCATTGTACATTATATAAAGGCATAATCACTTTGCTAAAATCACTTTACTCCTTTAAGTGTTAGGGTTCAGAGAAGTTTTTGAGGGTCGTTTGCGCACTGCTTGTGTTAATCCAGGTCTTGCATATTCACATCTCTCAAATTTGTCCCTTGTAAATGATCCCATAATCTTTAAAGTGTAATTCCGAGTTGTTGATTAGATATTGAGAATTCATTATCATTGATATCAGTTTTGGTATCATTACTAGGTTGTTCATCATTGGGGATTGGAAGCTGTAAGGGATTCAACTCTGTCTCGAGCAAATGGAGGGCCTCAGAATCACCCAGTGAATGTTGATGCGAGCAGCACGACGGAGAACACTGCGGAAGAGCATAAACATCCGGTGATTCCACCGATTGTTGGCGTAGGAGCTTGAAAATGGCAGAAGAACATGTACACATGAAGGCAACATTTATTCTTAAGTTACGATGTGCCTAGCTTCAAAAGCAGAAGATGCAGCTCCGACATATTCAGGAACTCCGGCGGTTCGTTGATAGGATGAAGTTGGTGTTCATGCTCACACGACGATTATAGTTAAGGATCTAACGGGGAATGTGACTTCGAAAAGCAACGCTGATGCGATAACAACCGATGCACAGAACGAGCAGCAAAGTATACTTTGGAATAGTTGGCGGAAGCTATGCACAATAAAACTCCTGGGATGATGATTCCAAGCATTTATGTTTCATTGTCTTTCCTAAAGAAATCCATAATTTGTCATATACTATGACATTCTCATATCCTACTTACGAGATGTTCACCGGTGGACACATTAGTGCGCACAACATTTTGTGAACTTCATAGAAGCTCTGGGCCACATGCTGCTAACGAGTCAGAAGATGAAGGAGTTTTCAAAGACTTTAGGTCAAATGCCTTATAGATGTTGCGCTAAGTTACCAAAGGATTCCATTGGTACTTGGGTTGCCCTTGCACATAGTTTTATGACTAAAATTTTCCAAACGAAGGAAATGGTTTCCTTAGTAAATTTGATGCAGGACAAGCTAGGTGAATCTGTCATGCCGACATCTAGCTCAATCGTGGCTCATCTTTGCTCACCATCTTTGGCGCCAAAGGCGATCACTTGTGTGAGTGAGCCGATCTCAATGTCTGGATGACATGGTTAATGCTAGTAAAGGATATACAACATATATCATGCACGTATCAAAATAACACGCGTAATAATCAAGTAAAGAAATACTTGAGAAGAATGATCTGTAGAAGAAGGTAGGGCTTGAAACAATGGTCAAAAAGTAGTTATCTGCTTCAAATCAGAACTCTGGTTCGGATAAGATTGGAAGCAGATGAAAAATTTCCATAAAGGGTTATCAGGGTTTAAATATCGCCCCTTCGTATTCCAAGACGAATCCAAACGTTTCGACTTAAAGTCTCACACTCGATTGAACGCCAAAACAATCGGGTTGTCTACATCTATCTCTATTACATCAGTTGCACATATTAATCGTCGGTCATTTCCAACCATCATATTTAAAACAGTCAGACAAGTGTAACTCTTGGGTTCCCATGCTCTATCGTAATCACTGCCCTGTTAAAGGCTACGTTTAGGGGATTTTTTGATTGCACTTGATCCTCGGTAAACTCGATTCATGCACAAGGGGGATAAATGTTGACATGCCAAATCATGGTCCTAGTCAGCAGCCATGTGGACCAAATTACAATGCACACTTAGCTATTCCGCACACCTGAACATGTCATGTCCGCACACATGGACCGCGAGACAGGGTCCCTCGCATCTCAGCATGTCACGGGAGCCAGGGTACTTAGTGGTTTGGAGGCTGGAATAAGGCTCGTCGCAGATGGTTGTTGTCCCATCTGCGAACCATGTGTATCACAACAGAGGCTTGCATAACATCTTACATATACAAAAGCTTGGTCTAACGGTCACATACATGGTCTTGCCCACGGTCTTCCGAGATTCTCACTATGACCTGTTTAATGACTTTAATTTGGGGGGGGGGGGTGGCTAACTAGCTCATTTACTGCCAAATAACCCCCATTATGACCGTTAGGGCTGAACATGTATATATAAGGAAGATATATTCTCCTCAGAGACATGATTGATTTGAGATTATTGATCAATTACACACTGCAAGCTGTCTCTCTCCCTCGTGGTACACTTTACTTGTTTTCATTTCTTTTCCGTTAGGATATCCGGGCTTCCATTTCTGCCTACTTGTTGGACTGTGGTTCTCGTCACTCTAAACCTGAACACAACCATCCAACTCCCTCAACACACACTTTCTACATTAGTAAGTGAAAAAAATATTTTCTTAATCTTAAAAATAAGATTAAAATAATTATCTAAAAAGATACAGAAAATGGGCAAAATAAATTTCTCTTACTACTTAGTAAGCATAAAATATCACAACACGAAATTAGATTATGAAAGTACCCTAAAAAAAAGTAGGTAATGAAAGCCGGACATAAATTTTTTTCTTCTAAAAATAGGTGACCAATTAATTTTTTCTCGAAAGTGACCAACCATGCCAAACCAAGCCACAAAGCCACCTTCTAGGACTACAAAACAAAAAGTCGGTACAATTCTTGCCACGTGGATGTACTTTTTGAATACTAGGATGTAGTAGTAGTACTTTTTTTTTTAAACAAACAAACTTATATTACATTATGTTACATACAGTACAGAGTGATGTAGAGGACCGCGTAGGTCATGAGGAACAAAACAGACAGCAGGATGGCCCCCTTCTATTTTACAAAGCCAATCCCAAAAGTGACTAACTAGCAGGCTCATGGTCTGGGACAAAAGCAGGGAAACCAGTATATGAACACCCTGGGTTAGACTAACTAGAAACATAAAGGATAACAGTGGATCGTATTCCCAAAAGTGGCGGCGTCCATCATGATGCGTTAGTTGTTGAAACGATACGTGAAGTTGGTTGCTGTAATATGTCATTTGTCAGTAGGTGATGAAGACCCGGTGGCGCCGTCCAGTGAAACACAAAAGCTTCAGAGAGTAGTTGGCCCTCCGCGGCCAGCTGGTCGGCCACTTGATTGGCCTCGCGATAGATGTGCCGGACCCTCCAGTCCCCATGCAACTGAAGGATTTGCCTGCAATCCAACAAGAGATTGTGAATGGAGTGCGAAAAATGTTATTCATGTTGTAAAAGCTGAACCATTGTTGAGGAGTCAAGTTCAATAATTAAGTGATTGTAATTTTGATAATGGGCTAGTGATAATCCAAACCATAAGGCAAAACATTCTGTTTCTAAAACCGAAGAAAACTTAATGCGTGCTGAGAAACCAGAAATCCAAGTTCCATCGTGGTCTCTGAAAAGGCCTCCACTACCCCCCGTCATTGTATCGGAATTAAAGGATCCGTCAGTGTTTAGTTTTAGTGAACCAGGTGGGGGAGGATGCCAGTGAACCTGTATACAGACACGTTGCTGTTGCGGAAGGGCGGGTTGGAACAAGGTGAAGTTGTGTGCAGAGTTGTATGTATTATTAATTATAGCGAAAGTGTAGAATCCCGCATCCCGAAAAATTAAATTATTCCGAGCGACCAAGATGTTCCAAATGGCGTAACAAAAGAGAGTTGGCCAAGTTGTGTTGGAGGCAGTGAAAGAATTATGATGGGAAGTCTGTTGGTGGATCCAGTGGCGGTAGTCCAAGGTTGTCAAGAAGGAATCGTTGTGGGTAGGGAGGAGATGTTTCCATATAATAGACGTATAATAACAGTCATGAAATAAATGTAGAAGAGTTTCAGTGTCGTTCTTACAAAGAGAGCAAGCCCGATCATGATTGGGTCCTAGATTAGTATTGATGGGTAGTCGCCCTTTGATTATACGCCAAATGAAACATTTGATTTTTGGGGCAGCCGGTATTTTCCAAATCCATTTGGTAGATCGTGGTTCTGTCGGAATAAGAGTTGAATAGGCTGCCTTAGTAGTGCAGTGTCCCTCGTGCGTTGACCAAATGAAAGCGTCTGGACGAGGGAAGCAAGGGAAAATTGTTTTTGTAATGTGATCGACAATGTAGTCAGTCAGTGGAAAAGGGATAGCATCGATATTCCACGATCCGTCGGGTTTACGATAGTCCTGAACAGTATGGGTATCGTGGTGTCGCGGGAGTGGTCCCTGAACTAAGGATCTAAGAGGTCCTAAGGGAAGCCAAAAATCGGCCCAGAAGTTGATGGTGGCACCAGTGCCAATTATTTTCCTGACGTGGGGAAGAAGATATTTATTTTTAATGTGACATAATTTTTTCCAAAACGGACTCGCCGTAGTTGGACATGTATTATAAGTGAGGAATTGGGAGTTCGGAAAATATCTAGACTTTAGAAGTTTAACCCACCAAGAATCCTCGAAAGTCGCTATTCGCCAACAAAGATTCAGAAGATGGGCTATGTTGTTAAGTTTTGACTGGCGGAGTCCCAGACCGCCATGATGAAGAGGTTGGGTAACCCGATCCCAAGAGGCCGCATGAAAAGTGCTGCCCCAAAGAAAATTGCGCTGAATGTGATCTAATTGGTCCGTGATTGTAGTCGGTAGAAGTGTTGTTTGCATGACGTATTGGGGAATGGTGTTAAGACTATGAGCAGTAAGGACTTTCCTGCATGCCAAACTTAAAAATTGAGATTTCCAAGTGCTTAGTTTTTTGTGGAATTTGTCTATCAGATAAATGTAATCTTGTTTTTTTCCTGCCCTGGCGAGAATTGGGACACCAAGATAAATACCTAACTGATCAGCCACGGGAAGACCGCAAATGGTCGACAGTTGAAGTTTGTGATGTTGTGGTATTTTTGGTGAGAAGACAAGAATTGATTTTTTGTGATTGATCGTCTGGCCTGAATGATAACAGAACGATTCAACTGATGTTGTGAGAGTTTGAAAATTCTTTTTTGTTGCCTTTCCGAAGAAGAGAATGTCATCGGCGAAGAAAAGATGGCTGAGAGGGAGGTTCTGTTTGGATAAGAATAGCGGGATGAACTGGTGTTGTTGAATTTTTGATTCAATTGCCTGAGAAAGATTATTAAGACAAAGAATGAATAGGTAGGGGGACAGTGGGTCTCCTTGACGGACACCACACGTAGGTCTGAAGTAGGTGCCTTGTGAACCATTCCAAATAATAGAGTATGAAGTATTAGTGACACAACTATGAATTAATTGTATAAGTGATAGCGGGAGATGAAGTTGAAAAAGGGTTTGGAATAAGTAATTCCAGTTGAGTTTGTCGTAAGCCTGCGATAGATCAAGTTTTGCCGCAAAGTATCCCTTTTTGGCTTTGCATTTGGCAATACTGTACATTGCTTCCTGAGCAAGAAGGATGTGATCAGAGGCTCTACGACCTGTAATAAATCCAGCTTGAGTAGGTGATACCCAGCCAGAGATAAGTGGTCGTAGACGGTTGACAATAATTTTGGTAATTATTTTATAGATAGTTGTGCACATACCAATTGGTCGGAAATCAGTAGGACTTTGGGGGGCCAATTGCTTGGGAATAAGAATTAGAAGTGTTTGATTAATTTCAGTTGGGAGGGATCCGTCGGTGAAGTAAGTGTTGATGGTGGAGAGTAATTCAGGATGGAGAATATTCTAAAAATGTTGAAAGAAGAAAGGGTGATAGCCATCGTGACCTGGACTTTTGTGAGGTTGCATTGAAAAGACAGCATACTTCAACTCATCTATAGTGATTGGGTCAGTGAGGTGAGAAAAGTCCGTTGATCCGGCGTAGTTGGGTGGTATGTTAAGATGGTGTTGGTCATTGAGGTGATTACAACGAAAACGATTGTGAAAGTGAGTGGTAATTAAGTCTTCGATAGTAGATGGATCAAAGCACCAATCTCCGTTATCATGTTTGAGCATTGTAATTTTATTTCGTCGACGTTTGTGTAGGACAATACGATGAAAGAAGGTTGTGTTTTGATCTCCGTCAGAAAGCCAGTCGCAGCCTGCTCGAAGTTTCCAATAATCTTTTTCGTCATTTTGAAGATGAGTAAGATTTGTTAAAAGGGTTTGTTCTAGGCTTATATTATGAGGTGTCGAGTAGTACTTTAGTTGTGGGTTGCGTTTCATATTTCTTTTTGAAGAATTACTTTTTTCAAGGAATTTTAAAGAAACTAGAGTATTACCCGTGCCCGAGGGCACTATCCCTAAATTGGATAGTTTTTAATTTAGAGGTATTTTTTTTTTTTAAAATGAATTTAGAGGTGTTATTCAAAAATTATATTTACAAATGTGGTGAAAAAAAAAAACAACTTTCAAATTAGGAATGTAATTGAGAAAAACTTCTCTCCTATTAGTTATGGATGTCCAAGGAGAGTGGGTAGTTATGAATGTCCAAAGAGAATGGGTAGTTAGAGATGTAATAAGTAGGTGAGATCTAATGGTAGGGATGGAGTTGATTTAATCTAACGGTTGAAAATTCAAAAGTTTGTTAAACCATGCTATTTTATAATATAGATGTTAGTGGGAGCACGTGGGCCTTGAAGTTTCTCCTTAACCACCGCCCTAAGAAGTACGCGTAATCCTAAGGCGGTCAGGTCCACGTACATACACCGTTAGATCTTCTATATTTAGCTAGATCACAGCCGTTGTTTCACGTCGAACTCTTCTATAAATTGACCCTCGCGGTTCATTATTCAAACACACTTTTATGCTTTGTTCGTTTTCCCGTGCTCTTCCGTTCGTCTCTCCGGTTCTAGAGTTTACCTTTTTCATCAACTCAGACTACTTCTTTGTAGGCTTTTCTGTGACTTGGAAGATCGCTCTGGGTTCGGATTGTTCATGATTTTGGTTTGGTCTTTGTCAATTATATTCAATCGCTTTCGGAGACCTGATCGTCTTGGAGTCTTTCTCTGCCTATTGTTAGTAATTGTTGGATGTAGGGATTGCGGTTCCTGGAATTGTTAGGGCTTCACCATCACGTATTCAGTTTTCGGTATGCAATTCTCTTGTTGATTAGCAAATTGTGGATCGGGTTGTTGATTTGGAAGGTCTAGGGAATTCGCTTGCTCTTGATAGGTTTTCGTATTGGAAAGCAACTTCCGATTTATATCAAGTTTTCGCTCCTAAATTGCTTTGCAGACCGTGTGGGCGTGTTCTTCTGTTGCATAGGAGGCCAGAGCTGCTTGACGAATTCCTTCTAGATTTGTGGTTACTTCAGAGGCCTGGAGTTCTGTTTTGGCTTAATCTCTGTCAATTTATTATGCAATAGTTTTATTTGATCTATATGTATATTGAGAATAATTGTTTTTGTAGGGATCGCGGTTTCACATCGTGAATTTGGATTTTTGGTGTGGACGCCAAGGCCAGTGATTCAATTCCTTGTTGCTTTTGGGAATTCTAGTTTCGGTTTCGGTTGGTTTTGCATTATGTGTTTTTCTTTAAATGCCCAGATGACATAGGCACGGCAATAGTTGCCATATACCCGGTGAATTGGAAGGTTTTGTTAATTGGAATTGTTCGATTCTTTTATGATGGCTGGTTGGGGAGAGGAACTTCGGGGAAGCAAAGGTGAGAGGGGAGAACTTTGGGTTACTGACTATTTTCTGTGACTTAGGATTTGGAAGTCGCTCTAGTGCTTCAGGTAACATCTAAACAATACTAGGTAACAACATAATGGTGATGTATTTTTTTTGGGTAAAATTCACTTACACCCCCTCAGTTTTAGTTGATCTTCACTTGCACCCCTTCTAGTTTGGGAAACTTCACTTACACCCCTTATGACGACCAAACATGTTGTCACTTACACCCCCTCTATGTATTCGCTCTGCAAGTTGGTTGGTTAGCTTTCCAAATTTAATTTTTTAGACAAATTTACCCTTGAAAATGTTGCAAAGGCCAATCCACTCCCATGTGTATTAAGAACATGTGCAAAATTTTGTATTCTAATCATATGTTTTGTATGTTTTTATGAACATGGTGCAACTACTACAAGCAAAAGCTGACTAATATGAGGCGAAGCTTACGAAAATTGGGGCTGGATTAGCCTTTGCAGCCTCCGTAAGGGTAAATATGTCCAGAGAAACTAAATTCAAAAAATTAGCCTACCAAGTAGCAGAGTTAATGCACAGATGGGGCGTAAGTGACAACATGTTTGGTAATAATAAGGGGTGTAAGTGAGGTTTCCCAAACTAGAAGGGGTGTAAGTGACGATCAACTAAAACTGAGGGGGTGTAAGTGAAAATTACCCATTTTTTTTCGGGTGATGTCTCTTTGACTCATTTGTGACTGTGAACATTGCTTGTTGGATTGTTGGTGCTCTGGGTTTGGTTCAAAGGTGTGTGCATGCATACGTTAACTGTATCATTGTGTTATATTTTTAACTTTCTCAATAGTTGGAATACATGATGGTAGAATCATTTTACCTATTCTGAAGCTTAGTTTATGTGAGTGTTTGATGTAGAGATCTCAATTATTGGAATTTTAGGAGTAAATTGTGGAAGTCACCCCTTTCTAGGTGACTGATCTGGTGATTGGATTCCGTATTGGAGATCTTACCCCTTCGTAGGTGACTGGTTTGGTAAGTTTGATCTTTCGGAAATTTCCAGGTAAATAACAGATTGAATGGGATGATATGTTAAATTTCCGGACTTATGTTTTTCTTAGTTCTGGATGATCTGCTAGCTCTTCCGAAGAGAGGTGCCAGGAGGAATATTATTTCGGATCAGAGGTTCTACGACTTCTAGTAGAGCTCTTCCTGAAATCGTGTTTTGGTTTGAACTTCTTTAGTCCTCTATTCAGTTATATAATACATGATGATGTCCTTATTCGTTCGAGGATTATTGAGAGTAATTGTTTCCTGTAGGGATTCAGATTCTTGTTATTGCCATGGTTTAACCCTCGCGAATAGAGGTTCCGTCAAGTGAATTATTTTTTAGAATCAGGTTGTTTGTTTCAGGACGCGAAGGCCTAGGAATTGACCCTTCACATGTATTTGCAGTCGTATCTGGTTTGTTCACACAATCTCTTATTCACAAGTGTTTTTTTGAACGTGCATAGCTGATTGAATAGGCATGCTATTCAGTTAAGTTTTGATTTTTTTTGTTTTTTCAATTAGTTTTGGCCAATCTTGCTGCCATACGTCACCGGAGCTGATGTAAAACACATATTTAGTGAAATGCGGAGCGAACGTGGAGGCTTGGCATGTCACTCTCAATACGTCTGAGTTCGTGGAACTTTTCTTTTTCAGTAGTGTCTGATTTGGTTCCTGGAATATAATTTTTGCCTCCATCGGTTTTAAGACCGTTGTTGCTGTTCTGATGGTTGGTTGGTGAGATGAACCTCATGGAAGTGAACTGAGATAGGGGAACTTTGGCTTACTGATCTATTTTGTGTGACCAAGGTTTGAATGTGCTGGGTTCATGCAAGTGTAGTAGTCCATACCCGGTAATACTTAAAATCCCTTCTTCCATGAAAATAAATTGTACCATGACGGTGGAATCATTTTACCTTTTCCTTCAGTTCAGAATCATTGTTTCTGTAGGGTTTGCGTGTACAGGAATTTTCGGAGTGAATTTTGGAAGTCGCCCCATCGTAAGTTACTGGTCTGGTGATTCGATTCCTTATTTCCTTTACCCAGTTTGTGTTCAAGATTTTGCACGTAAATTTCAGATTGAATGGGATGGTCTTCTCTCAATTTTCAGGTCAGGACATTTATTTTCCTTAGTTCTGGATGATCTGCTTGCTCTTCCTAGAAGAGGGGCTATGAGGAATTTTAGTAGAGCTCTTACCGGGTTTATGTTTTGGCTTTATGTTTTCTACTCCTCTATTCATTTAGACATGATGGTGCATGACCTTATTTGTGAGGATTATTGAGAGTATTTGTTTCCTGTAGGGATTGTGATTCTTGGATTTGCCTTGGTTTAACACTACGGGTCTGTAAGCGAATTATTTTATAGATTATTAAACTGTGGATCAGGTTGATTGTTTCAGGATGTGAAGGTGGAATTTAATCCTCCCTTCATACGTATTTGCAGACATATCTGGTTTGGTTATGCAGTCTCTGATTGCCTAGTTTCTTTTTGAATGTAAACAGCTGATTGGATATGCATGCTCTCCGGTTAAAATTTTTGAATTTTTTGTTTTTCAGTTAGTCTTGGGCATTCTTGTTTTTCACTTGGTTCTGGATGCTCTGCTCTTCGCATGCAATTACGCGAGGACTATTGTTTCGGTTCGGATGTCTTAGGAATTTAAGGAGAGGGCTTCCTGAAATGTTTGGTTTCATCTTTGTTAATTTATCAATCAATTTAACATTAATGGTGGGATGATCTTATGTGTTCGAGGATTCCTGAGTGTCAATGTTTCCTGTAGGGTTTCGATTCATGGAATTGCTAAAGGTTTCACTATGGCGAATTCTGGTTTTCTTATGGAATTGTAGAAAAGGTTGTTGGTTTCAGGATGCGATGGCTTAGGAATGTCGCCCCCCCATACATTTTTTAATCGCGTCTAGTCTGGTGTTGGAATTCCTTACTGCCAAGATTCTTAACGTGAATATCTGAGATAGAATCGCTCTCTGGTTGAATTTAGTGATGTTTGTTATGCTATGGGTTTGTGCATTCTTACATAGGTGTTGCTTAAAACAAACATGTTTTGTCAGATAAACATAGTAGAGTAATTCACTTCGAGGGTTTTGAATTGCTTAATTCTTTTGTAATTTCCTTACAATATTTTGTTATATCTTAGTCTCCATTGATTTTATGAAGGCCTGTTGAGAAGATAGGAAGAGAAAGAAATAGGGAGCCTCGGAAATGAGTGGAAATCTTTGGTTAATGGTTTATTTTCTATGGCCAGGTTTGGGAGTTTCTGCCTGTGATATTCTAGTTTCCTGAATGTGTTTTGGTTTGATACTTTTATTTCACTTTCCAATTATACATGATGGTGTCCTTATTTGCTCGAGGATTATTGAGAGTAATTGTTTTCTGTAGGCATTGAGATTCTTGGAAATGCCATGGTTTAACCCTCCTGAATACAGGTCCGTCAAATGAATTATTTTTTAGAATCAGGTTGTGTGTTCCAGATTTGGGAGTCTCTGCCTGTGATTTGAGTTTCCTGAAATTGTGTTTTGGTTTGATATTTTTCGGTTCAAAGGTTCTTGGACTTCTAGAAGAGCTCTTCCTGAAATTGTGTTTTGGTTTGAACTTCTTTAGTCCTCTATTCAATTATACATGATGATGTCCTTATTTGTTCGAGTATTATTGAGAGTAATTATTTCCTGTTGGGATTGAGGTACTGGAATTGCCATGGTTTAACCCTTGGGAATACAGGTTCCGTCAAGTGAATTAATTTTTAGAATGTATCAGGACGTGAAGGCCTAGGAATTGACCCCTTCATGTTTGCAGCCGTATCTGGTTTGTTCACGCAATCTCTGATTCGCAATTTTTTTTTCGAACCTGCATAGCTAATTGGATAGGCATGCTCTTCAGTTAAGTTTTGATTTTTTTTTTTTTGTTATTAGTTTTGGGCAATCTTGCTGCCATAGGTCACCTCAACTGCTGCTGGATTATGTAAAACACATATTTTGCTGAAATGCGGAGCGAATGTGAAGGCTAGGAATGTCTCTCTCGTGTCTTTTTCGGTAGATTCTAGTTCGGTTCCTTGAACATTTCTTCTTCTGTATAGCCTGGTTCGGTTCTGGATATTTTTTGGTCTCCATCGATTTTAAGACATTTTTTGCTGTTCTGATGGTTGGGGAGAGAAACTTCATGGAAGTGAAGGTGAGATGGGGCAACTTTGGAATTTTGGAAGTCGCCCCTTCGTAAGTTACTGGTCTGGTGATTCGATTCCTTATTCCCTTTACCCAGTTTGTGTTCAAGATTTTGCACGTAAATTTCAGATTGAATGGGGTTGCTCTTCTCTCAATTTTCAGGACATTTGTTTTTCCTTAGTTCTGGATGATCTGCTTGCTCTTCCTAGGAGAGGGACCATTTATTTCGGTTCAGGTTTTGGGAATTTTAGTAGAGCTCTTACCTGGTTTGTGTTTTGGGTTGCTGTTTTCAAGTCCTCTAATCACTTAGACATGCTGGTTCATGACCTTATTTGTTGGAGGATTATTGAGAGTATTTGTTTCCTGTAGGGATTGTGATTCTTGGTATTGCCATGGTTTAACACCACAGATTATCAGGCTGTTCGTTTCAGGACGCGAAGGTCTAGGAATGATTCCCTTCATACGTATTTGCAGATGTATCTGGTTTGGTTATGCAATCTCTTATTGCCAAGTTACTTTGGAATGTAAACAGTTGATTGGATGTGCATGCTCTTCAGTTAATTTTTGAATTTCTTGTTTTTCAGTTAGTCTTGGGCGTTCTTGTTTTTCACTTAGTTCTGGATGCTCTGCTCTTCGCATGCAATTGCCTGAGGACTATTGTTTCGGTTCAGAGGTTTTAGGGACTTCAGGAGAGCGCTTCCTGAAATGTTTGGTTTCATCTTTGTTAACATATCGATAAATTATACATTGATGGTGGGATGATACTATTTGTTCAAGGATTACTGAGAGTCACTGTTTCCTTTAGGGTTTTGATCCATGGAATTGCCAAAGGTTTCACCCTCGTGAATTCAGGTTCTGTTATGGAATTTGTGAACAGGTTGTTGGTTTCAGAATGCGTTGGCCTACGTATGTCCCCTCCATACGTTTTTCCAGTGGCATCTAGCCTGTTGATGAAATTCCTTACTGCCCAAGTGTTTGAATGTGAATAGCTGATTCAATAGGAATGCTCTCTGTTGATCCAATTCCTTATTGCTCTTCAAATTTCTTAATTTATGCACGGAAGTTACAGATTGAATTGGCGGCTCTTTGGTTAGTTTTGGCGATTTCTGTTTTCCTGTAGTTTGGGGTCTGGAGGCTGTTCTGCTGTTCCCGAGGAGACAGGCTAGGTGAGCTGTCTCGGGAATTTTTCTTTGGTCTGAGATTTTAGACATTTCAGGGAAGTTGAGTTTTCGTTTGATATGTCAATTCTTCATGCAATTTGGTATGGTAGTGGGATGATTTTATCTGTTTGACGTTTACTGAGAATGATTGTCTCATGTAGGGATTTTCATTTCTAGAATTCATGTTTTAACCCTCGTGACTTCAGATTTTGGTATGCGAAGTCTCATCTTAGTCATCAACCATGTCATACATAGAAAGGCACGTTGGTTTAAACATAATTCACTTGGTTCTATTATCCCAGCTCTCTCCTATCGCTTTAGTTGTTTTTTTGCTCAACTATCTTCCTAATGTACATCAGTGCATGCATTTCTTGCTATTTTTAAGATATTCCCAGTTTACATTCATTTGTTATCCTTCGAATAGAAGTGGATATCTCTTAGTTCTGGCTGTTCTGCTTGCGTTCCTGATAAAATTGTGTTGTTTCGGTTTCTCCTTTAGTTCTGGCTGTTCTGCTGTCTTGAGGAGACAGGCAAATGGAGCTGCTTTAGGACTGTTAGTGACTTCGGTTATGAAGTTGTTGGAAATTTAGGAGAAGGAGAATTCATCTTGATTTTTGTTTTGGTTTTATTTTTTCTCTTCTATTGACTTTTCGTGCAGTCAATGGGACATGATGATGGGATTATATTGTTGACTGAGGTTTATGCGAAGGAGTTAGTTTCTTTTGAAGTTGTTTTTTATAAATTATCATTTTTTAGTTCATTATTGTTTTTGAATTCCAGTCCCTGTTTCTGAAGTGCTGCACATGCATAGCTGATTGGATAGTCTCGAGAGAATTAGATTTTCTGTCACAGGTTCTGGCACACGTTCAAGTTTCCAGTCTTGCCTCTGTTATTGGTTTTTGATTGTCTTACTTTTTTACTTTCACAGGCGCTCCTAGTAATATCTAAATCCCCAGGATGCTTTGGCTCCACTGTGTATGCTCATCAATGAATGTTTATTGGGTATGGACTTGGTGCTGGTTACTATCCTTATTCTTTTGTACATCCCCATGGTGCTAGTTTTCTCCGTAGTGTACCTATATTGTTCCCTCACTGCCATCATGTATTTCATAAACAGAGGAGAAATTGGTGTTGCTTTCTGATTGGATAATGCGGTATTGAGGTGACGTGTGGATCTGATGCTCAGATTTATTGAACTTGCAACCTCAATGATATGATTATGCATCTTTTTGCTTCACTCTTATCAGTTTGATGGAAGAAGTTCACGGTTGGGCGTTACTTATTGAGGTTTCCGAGTTGAAATTAGTTCAGTTTGTCCGGTAGACTTCATGGTATATCTTTAGTTCGTAACTTCTAGTGGAAATTTTCAGTAGAGGTATTGATGTCATCTGTTAGCTGCACTCCCTCAATTCTTGGTGTCATCTGTTAGCTGTCGATTGTGGTTCAGCTTGTGCTTTCTGGCTCCATTAGCTGGAGGATAAATGAAGTGTTAGGAGTATGGGAAAAGACGAATATTTATCGTGCTTACTAGATTATCTCATGGCCTAATTTCACTTTCTTTTGAACAAAATATGGTATGTGTTCTTCTGAATTGTACTTAGTTCAGTTGTGGCCCGACTGAAAGTTCCTTGCACGCTTTGTTATATTTATTCCAGTATCTTCTTGTTGAGTCTCCCCTCGTGGCATGAGATTTTCTGTTACTGGTGGATGGTTCGGGGTCTCCCTTCAAGTGCTATGCACGGTGTACTGTAAGGAAAAAATATCAGTGAATCCCTGGTCCTTCATTTTTTAGTGGTTATCCTTTATTGCTGTTTGCTTTATCTGTCGTCATTCAGGACTTGGAAAGGAGACACGTTGGAGTAAAGAAGACACGTTTAGCTCATATTTTATTTTTTGTACGTCTCTTTATTGGTTCCTATCTACTTCAAGGCTTGAATACAGACTTGTCACGAGTTTTCTCCTATTGGTGGTAGTGTACTATATTTTCCCTCACGTCCCTAGGAGAAGTCATGTATGTCATAAACAGAGGACAAATTGAAGCTGATATACGTGTCTTTTTTAATTTTAATTGAATTTAGTTTGGTTGCTATACTTTATTTGATTGTATAGTGCGAACTAAATTGACATTTACTGATGTTGAATTTCTTGTTGCTATTTTGAGGGGAACAACTTAAATACTATGTTGGTGATGAACTTGCAACCTCAATGATATGCTCAAGGGCGGATCCAGTATTAGACTGGTGGGGCTATAGCCCCCACTCAACTTTTAGAAATCGCATTTTTCCCCTGTTTTGTCAATTTTTTTTCAATTTAGCCCCCACTCAAATTTTTAAAATTTAGAGTTTACCCTTATTTTATTTAAGTTTTCTAATTTAGCCCCCACTGAAACGAATTCCTGGATCCGCCCCTGGATATGCTTATGTATTTTTTCTCTCAACTATGTCAGTTGATGGAGAAGTTCATGGTTGGGGGCTGGGCTACCTATTGAGGTGTCTTGAGTTTGGGCGAAGACCAGATATTCAGTATGCTAACTCGTTTCAACTTCACATCTTATTAGGAAAATAAGCTGTATGCTGTTTTCTGGCATGTACTTGAGTAGTGCTGCCTGAGTTCTGATGCTGAATGTTAAACGTTGTCTTCTATTGTTTCTCTTTATTTCGATACCTTCTTGTTATGGCGTCGAATGTTTCATTACTGGCGAACAGTTCCAGTTGTCCCTTTGTACTGGTGTATGGGCCTTTGCGACTGGACGGGAAAGGTCTCAGCGAAACCCATCTCCTTCACTTTTATTACAGTGGTTATCCTTTATTGTTTCTGCTGCGTCTTCTCTCCTGTCATCTTCTGCTGCGTCTTCTCCTGCCTTTTTTCGCCTTGTCATCTTCATCTCATCTGTCGTAGTCATCCAGTACTTGTAGGCGCATTGAAGTTATAACAAGAGCTTAGATTGGAGACTATAATGATTAAATTGGGGTTTATTCTGGAGAGCATGACAAGGACTACATGACTAATTATGCCGTAACCTCTCGACGCAGATCTGTAGATTGGAAATTCCTGGTATTCATTCCTTGCTTCATTTATTGTGATTAAGTGTGGTGAGTTTGGCTACATCCCAACTCGTTGGTGCTGGTACTATTTCTTTTTATGTTCAAAGGTTGTCTGGCTGGCAGTGTTGTTTTGCTGTTATATATCTCCCCCTCACCCATGAATATGTTGCTCAGCGGAAACATGCGTATTTATGCTGAAGGGAAGGTAACATTATTGCATCTGTCAATTTCACAACCATGTATTCCTGCTTTCCTTATGCTGAAGGGATGGCAAATTTGTTGTCGCTTGTTGAGGATGTTTCAGCATTGTTATCCTCTTTCCTCTCTTGCTTCAGTCAGAAAGCAAGTTCTTCGTAGATGGTATTTTGAAGTAAACTGTCACTGTAATGTGATCTTATGGCTGTCCCGTTCTGGTGGTTCTTATTATTTCTCTTCAGGTTTCTGGGTATGATGCAGGATGACAAGCTATGTTTGCGGTATGCCCCTGTTCTTAATTTCTACTCCTGTATAATTCTCCACCTACTCAGACAGGCACACGTATAATTCGACTTGTGGTTGTCAGCTTCAGAGACACTCGATACTGCAATAGGAGAAGATATGGGAGAGTGATCTCAACTTCTGTGATTTTCCCAGTTTTATCCCAATTTCCTTACTTTTTATTGATGAAATAAAGGTCTCATTGGTACTTGTCAGACGTCTTTGGGGAACGACCGATCAGCAATGGGTGAGATTTGGAATATGCCTTGAATCTGGAGAATGCTCCAATGCCTAAATTGAAGGAAGATTTTAGTATAAAAATCCACTCTTTGATACATGTTTTTTCTTATTTTTGACAGTTAATCATCTTAAATGTTGTTATCGTGATAATCACTGTTTTATTGTCCTTTTATTGGTCTAGGATCTCTCCCTTGGTTGTGCTGTTCCTTCTGATTACCTTCGTTTCTATGTTGGTAATGAAGAGGTGAGAGAATCGAGCCATGGTAAAAACTTAAGTGTATTTTAATTTTTGTGGTGCCATTATATTTGCTCTTCATAATAGGATCCTGGCCTTCCATTCATTCCTGTAGATTTTTAAATAATTCGTGGCAAAAAATACCGTGGACACCATAACCTAATTCTCTTCACTGGACTTTTTGAATAATTTCTTGCAACAATTTTGACTTTGGAGACCAAAAACTAATTTTCTCTACATTCTTATGAAATGAACATTGTCCTGCAATTTTCTTTTCTTTCTGTTCTTTTCTGTAGTTTTCTCTGTTGTCAGGTTTTCACGCATCTCTGGATGAGCTCAAAATTATTACCCTCATTAAGGGGAGGATGAACCTCATCTGCAAGTTTGGTTTCCCTACTAATCATTTGTTTATTCATCATGCATTTGTTGATTATCGTTGTTACCATTCTTTTTAATGGAGTTGCGGTTTCGTTGTTATTTGTGTGGTGGTTTTTCTTCTGTTGTCTCCTTAGCTGGAGATTCTGTTCTCTACTTCTCTTTGATTTTCTCTCGGATGGTGGGTTTGTGATATTTCGGAGATTGCTTATTGGTGTTTCAAAGGTGTTTGCAATTATAGGAGGCCCGTACTAATTGAGACAAGGGCGTAGAATCGTTTTACATGTCTAAGGTTTAGTATAAGGTATTTTTGGTGTAGGGATTGTGGTTCCTTGAAATGGTTGGAGTTCACCCTCAGTGAATCCGGATTTTGTTATGAATATGTTTGCATAGATTGGCAAAATGTTGACCAGATCGGAGGTGTAGGAATATTGTCCTTCATAAGTTTTTGCAAATTGTGCCTTGTCTGGTGATTGAATCCCTTTTTTACTTATTCGAATTGTAACTATCCTTTGTGTTTAATTTTTGCATGTAACTCCGCCTGCTAGTGCCATAACTTCTTATCACTATAGCAGCCGGTCCCAAGCCCGGGTAAAGGAGGAGGGTTGCATTATCTTTTACTTAATGACCGTCAATGTGAGTGGTTGAAGAAACGCATAATACGACTGTTGTTTGGGTTCTGTTTATCACATACTACAGCTCCGTGACATGTTTGTTAGGTAACCATCATCATTGTTACTGTGCTCCTACATTGTTGTGGTTGTTATTAGATTAAATGACAAATAAGCTGTTTTGATCAGTGGTTTCTTGTCTGGGCTGCTTTTTTTCATAATAGTCTTGCCATGTTCCGTTTCATTCTTTTTTTTTCTCCTATTGGCCTTTTTCTTTTCTGGAAGTCGATGTTTCCTGCACACAGCGAACCAGCAAATTTGGTTCTTCTGTTAAATTGTATTTCTTCTTTTTTGGTTGGTGCTGGTTCCTGTTCTTATTCTATTTTACGTCACCATGATGCTAGTTTTCTCCCATTGATAGTGTACCTATATTTTTTCTCTCACAGTCATTGTGTATGTCAAAAACAGAGGAGAAATTGGTGTTGATCTACATTGTCATTCTTTGGCCTGGTTGCTTCGCTATTCTCTGATTAAATAATGCGGTAGTGAAGTGACATGTGGAATTTCTTATTGCTATTTTGAAGGGGGAACATTCTGATGCTCAGTTTTGATGAACTTGCAACCTCAATTATATGATTATGCATCTTTTTACCTTCACTCTTATCAATCGATGGAAGAATTTTACAGTTGCACATACTTTATCTAGGTTTCCAGTTGAAATTAGTTTGGTTTGTCTGGAAAACTTAATGGTATTGATGATTTGGTGACTTCCAGTGAACATTTTCAGTAGAGGTGTTGACGATTTGGCCCTGTAAATGCATTGTCATATAGAACTCGTGGTTGTGATTCACTCAGCTCAACTTTGGGTGTTGCTTGTTAGCTGCACTCCCTCAGGCCCTCAAGTGTTGGTGTCATCTGTTAGCTGTCAATTGTGGTTCGGCTTCTGTTTTCTGGGCCCATTAGCTGGAGGATAATTGAACTGTCAGATGGAGCTTGGGCAAAGACGAATAATCATTATGTTTACTACTTTAGCTCATATCTTGAGCTCACTTTCTTTTGAAAAAAAATGGTACATGTTGTTCTGGCTTGTGCTTAGTTGAGTAGATTTCCCATGAGTGGCCTGACACTGAATGTTCCTTGAGTCTCCCCTGGTGCCATTCGATTTTCTGTTACTGGTGGATGGTTCGAGGTCTCCCTTCAATAGCTATGCACGGTGTACTGTAAGGAAAAAACATCAGTCGATCCCCGGTTCATCATTTTTTAGTGGTTATCCTTTATTGCTGTTTGCTTTATCTGTCATCATTCAGGACTTGGAAAGGAGGTACGTTGGAGTAAATCTGATTCTCATTGGTTCTATCTCTCCCTCATGGCTTTAGCTTCTTACAATTACTCCAGTTTGAGCGTGCAGCCGAAACTTTCACGAGTCATTGGTATTCTGCATAAATTAGATATTGATTATCGTGACCAATATAAGGCTGGTATACTTCATCCTGAAGAGAAGGTAATATTTTCGTATTTGTTGGTTCTTTATAACCATGGATGACAGATTTGACGCTAGTCCGGGAAGAGGAAGAATGAGGATTTTGCTAAAGCATATTTTCGGTATTGACCTTGTCCTCTCTTATTTCAATTAGAAAGCAAGTACTTTGCAAGAGGTATTAGCTTTGTGGTATGGTGATGTTGGTTTAAGGTAATCTTATGGGTGTGGTGGCCTGCGGTGTCTTTTTTTGCTGTAAGTTATGGTTCGTTTGGGTTTCCACGTTCCTTTGTTAGACCTGGCGTTTGACAATCTTCGTTCATCTATGACCGTCCTTTAATGTATATCCTCTTCTTATCTATCTTTACGAACATCCGACTTTACCCTCATCTTTCAATATCAATTTTTGTGGATGATGCGGCGTACCGTTCGCCGTCCACCTGCCTACTCTATAAGGTCCGGAAGAGACGAATTATCTATCCTCAGGTTCTTATTTTCAAGTTCTTCTCTCTGCCGCAACTCTTCTCCTATGCAGACATGTTCTGCACTAGTTGTGCAGTAATTCGGTTCGTGTCTGTCATGCATCAGAGACACTCCCACTACAATTGGAGAAGACATTAGGAGTATGATACTGTAAACTTCTGTGTTTTTCTCTTTTTTATCCCAGATTTCTCTACTTTTTTATTGATGAAATAATGGTCTCACTGTTATCAGTAAGAAGTCTCTTGGAAGATCTTCACCGGATTTGGAGTATGCCTTGAATATGGAGAATGCTGCACGCTCCGAAGGTAAACCAATCCTCATTGCTTGGTCTTATTTTTTCAGCTATTCATCATCATAGTTTCCATAGTGAGCTATTTTATCACATTTTCAAAGGTTGATGGCTCAACGGGGCCTGTTTTCATTGATCTTGTCGGGAAGTCCCACATCGGACATTCAAGAAGACGAAATATAACTAATAAGTATTCTGGGCTACTCCCTTCATTGCCAATTGGTTTTGAGGTGGAACCCCGTGGATCTGTTTTCCTACGGATGTGATGTTCATGCTGGACGCCTTCATATCTCTGGATGTGGATGTGATGTTCCTGCTGGACGCCTTCATATCTCCCTTCCTTGCAAATTAGTCCCTACTAACTTTGCAAGGTGTTGCAAAGTGATCCTTCTAATTAATTAATCCTATTAATTAATTCCCAAATCTAGTTCAACTCTATATAGCGTGTGACCCCATAGGTTCTATCTAGTTGGTAGCAACAATTTGCTAATATGGAGCGGTTTCTAGCAAAACATCCATTCTAGCCAACTAATAGAATAGTCATCTTGACAAACCTTGTACAAGTAATTGTCTCATCCCTTTGTCTCTATATCCGGATTGGACACGAGACATGCAAGTCACACTCGTATATCCAATCGAGCTATGAAAATGGTATATGTGATTTATTCTTGTCTCTGTTCTTCATAGCTTTATTTCTGTGTAATTTTTTCTGTATTCAGGTTTTTCCCACACATGTATCTCTGGATGAGATGGGGGTATGCAATTCGAAATTATTAGTGTGTCATGAAGGGACGATGACTTACTATGCAAGTATGGTTACTCTACTAAGCATTAGTATATTGCTGATACTATCTTGTTTTTGCTCAATGTTCTTTTACGTTGACTTCGTCTATGAATTTGAGTCGTGGTTTGGCCTAGGGGTGTGAAAAGTTTGGTTTCTGTTTTGCAAGTTTGGCTTTGCTCGGTTTGGTTTGCGGTTTTCCCGGTTTGAAATTGATGCCAGCATGCATTCGTTCTGTACTTTGGTCTCTCTGTGTGGAGTTTCTATGATCTCTTTGATTTTCTCTCAGGTGAAACTCTAGGTTATTTGCAATCAAAATTGTGTTCATCTTAAGTGGTTGTTAATTTAAAATGGAGTCATCTTGGTAGATTTGTTTACCTATTCTTGATTTCTTACAAGTAAGATAATTATCTGATGTTGTGTTGGCAGTTATGTGATTGCTAAAGTTGCTCCTGTGGTAATTCAGCTTTTGATTTGGACGTGCCTAAATTGCGGATCGGATTGATGATCTCAGGAGTCAGGACACAGATGTGTAGGAAAGTTGCTGCATGGGTATTTTCTTCTGTTAATTTGAATGATTTCTGTTAGTCCTTTGGTTGGGGCTTTTCTACAGAGAAGCCAGGAAAACTGCTCGAGGAAAATCTTTTCTTGCTTTCAGTGCTTTGCGTCCTGAGGTTTTGGGAAGTTTAGCAACACGTTGGCCCAATTTTTTATTGGTTCTTCCTATATCCAGGGACACGATAATGAGATCGTAGATGTTTACTGAGAGCAGCTGTTTCATGTTGGTATTGGACCTCACAAAATTCACCCTCGTTGTATCTATTTTAGATGGACAACTGTGGATCTGGATGTTGGTTTCAGAAGGCCTAGGCATTACATACGTTTTTTCAGAGTCGTGTTTAGTCTACTATGCAATTCCTTACAGCTTTTTGTAATTCTAGATCTTGTTTTGAGTTCTAGTTGCACGTGAATAGCTTATTGAATAGGCCTGCCTCCGTTAATTTTGAAAATTTTCATTGAGGTTTTGAGTTCGAGCGTCCCCCTTACCGAGTAGTCTGTTCTGAGTGTAATAATAATAATAAAAAATCTACAGGATGCTTCAACTCCATTGTGCAGTAAATATATCTTCTCTGACATGGTGCTGCATTCTACACCCAGCCTTGAATATAGATTTGTCACTAGTTTTCTCGCATCTGTAATGTATCATCGTTTCTCTCACTCATGCCAGCACGTATATCATCACAGGAGGACATATGGATCTGATCTCGTATATTCAATTTAGTCCTGGTTACTTGTAGATCTTTTGTGAAAAGGATTCAATCTACTTATTCTGTCGATGATGAACTTGCAGCCTCATGCATAAGTCTTTCACTCTGTCAGTTGCTAGAAGATGGTTGGTGTTACCTTTTCTAGGTGCCTAGTAAAGATCTTTATCAGAAAAGCTTGGTTGCTAGTTCCTTTTACATTTTCACTTTGATAACTTCCAGTTGGATCTTGTGAATAGAGGAGTTGGTTTGGCTTGCATTAAGTATATAGGCAGCATCTAGGATGCTGTACTCTGAAATCAGCTTTTGGTGTCGTTTGTCAGTGCCGATTCCGGATGAATTAGTGCTTTCTGCATCATTGCATATTAACATCTTTCTCTCATATGTATCAACGGGAAATATCTTAATACAAGAGAATAGATTCATCCAGGACATGTAAAGACAGGCATAATGGAGCGAAGCTAAGTCACCATAGGTTCTCTGCCATATCGCTGTTTCTGAGGATCCGATTCATATTTAATTTTTGTACATCTCTTTAGTGGTTCCTATCTACTTCAAGGCTTGAATACTAACTTGTCACGAGTTTTCTCCTATTGGTTGGGTACTATAACTTCCCTCACATGATCACATCCCTATGAGAAGTCCTGTATGTCATAAACAGAGGCTGAATTGGAGCTGATATACTCTGTCTTTGCTAATAATTGAATTTAGCTTGGTTGCTTTACTTTTATTTGATTGTGTATGCGGAAGTAAAGTGACATTTTCTGATGTTGGATTTCTTGTTGCTACATTGAAGGTAACAACTTAAATACTATGTTGATGATGAACTTGCAACCTCGATGATATGGTTATGTATCTTTTTCTCAACTGTGTCAGTTGATGGAGAAGTTTATGGTTGGGGTTGGGCTACTTTTTGAGGTGTTTGAGTTGGGGTGAAGACCAGATATTCAGTATGCTAACTCGTTTCAGCTTCACCTCTTATTAGCATAATAAGTTGATGCTGTTTTCTGGCTTGTACTTATTTGAGTAGTGAGTTCTGATGCTGAATGTTACTAGTTGTCTTTTATTGTTTCTCTTTATATTTTGATACCTACTTGTTATGGTGTTGAATGTTTCATTACTGGCGAACAGTTCAAGGAGTCCCTTTGTAATGTGCATAGGCCATTGCAACCGGACAGAAAAGGTTTCAGCAAAACCCATCTCACTCACTTTTATTACAGTGGTTATCTTTTGTTGCTTCTGTTGCATCTTCTCTCCTGCATTTTTTTGCCTTCCTCTCATCTTTCGTAGTCATCCAGTACTCGTAACGAAGGCACATTGGAGTCATTCATTGGAGTTATAATTCTCTGTTGGTTATGTCTCTGCCCTACCGCTTTAGTTCCGGAATATAACTTAAACAAGAGCTTAGATTGGAGACTTTCATGATTAAATTGGGGTTTATTCTGAGAGCATGGCACAGACTGCATGACTAATTATGCCGTAACCTCTTGATGCAAATCTGTAGATTGAAAATTCCTGGAATTCATTCTTTGCTTCATTTATTGTGATTTGGTGTGGTGAGTTTGACTACCTCCCAACTCGTTGGTGGTGGTACTATTTCTTTTTATGTTCAAGTTGTCTGGTTACATGCTCTTCATGGCAGTGTTGTTTTGCTGTTATATATCTCCCCCTCACCCATGAATTTGTAGCTCGGTGGAAACATGCATATTTATGCTGAAGGGAAGGTAACATCATCACATCTGTCAATTTCACAATCACGTGTTTCTGCTTTCATTCGGATGGAGGGATGGTAAAAACATGTGTGTTTATGCTGAAGGGATGGCAAATTTGATGTCGTTTGGGTGAGGGTGTTTCAGCATTGTTATGCTCTTTCCTCTGTTGTTTCAGTCAGAGAGGAAGTTCTTTGTAGATGGTATTTGATTTTGAAGTAAACTGTTAGTGTAATGTGATCTTATGGCTGTCGCATTGTGGTGTGTCCTTATTGTTTCTCTTAAGGTTTCTGGTTATGATGCAGCGTACCTTTCTGTCGGCCAAGCCAATGCAAGGGAGTGACAAGATATGTTAGGGTTATGCCCCTGTTCTTATTTTCTGTTTTCCTCCTGGTATGATTCTCCACAAACTCGGACAGGAACACGTATAATTCGACTTGTGGTTTTCAGCTTCAGAGACACTTGGTACTGCAATAGGAGAAGACATGGGAGAGTGATCTCAACTTCTTGTGAATATGCCTTGAATCTGGAGAATGCTCCAATGCCTAAATTGAAGGAAGATTCTAGTATATAATTCCACTCTTTGATACCTGCTTTTTCTTATTTCTTATTTCTGACAGTTAATCATCTTAAATGTTGTTATCGTGATAATCACTGTTTTATTGTCCTTTTCATTGGTCTAGGATCTTTCCCTAGGTTGTGTTGTTCCTTCTGGTCACCTTAATTTCTATGTTGGTAAGGAAGAGGTGGGAGAATCGAGCTATGGTAAAAACTTGTATTTTAATTTCTGTGATGCCATTATATTTGCTCTTCATACTAGAATCCTAGCCTTCCATTCATTCCTGTAGATTTTTAAATAATTCGTGGAAAAAAATACTGTGGAAAATTGAATAATTTCTTGCAACAAATATGACTGTGGAGACCAAAAACTAATTTTCTTTCCATTCTTATGAAATGAACATTATCTTGCAATTTTATTTTCGATTTGTTCTTTGCCGTAGTTTTCTCTGTTGTCAGGTTTTCATGCATCTCTGGATAAGCTGGCTACGAAGTTTAAAATTATTACTGCCATTAAGAGGAGGATGAACTTTCTCTACTAATCTTTTGAATATTAATCATGCATTGGGCTGATTATCGTTGTTTCGGTTTCGTTGTTCTATATGTGTGTGTGTGTGTGTGTGTGTGTGTGTGTGTGATTTCGGAGATTGCTTATTGGTGTTTCAAATTGCAATTTGAGGAGGGCGGTACTAATTGAGACAAGGGCGTAGAATCGTTTTACTTGTTTGAAAAGCGCCGTTAATATTTTGGCAGTTGAGATAAAGTGCTGGGAATACATACATACGGCGGAAGCAAAGCGTCGTACATTATATACGATACTTAGTTTAAAGGCGGAAGCTAAACCGCTGTAAGGGTTGCTAAAGGCGGTTTTGAAGCCATTACCGGCGCTTTAAACCCGCCTTTTAGGGAAATTTCCCGTAGTATTTTGAAAAGAAGTGGAGGGGTTGCTTTCTAAGACGTGCTTTTCGATAAATGGATTATTTGACATTCTTATTCGTTAATAAATATAAATAATTATTTGTTGTAATAACATATTAATTATTTCATGTCTGCTACTGTCATTTCAACACTAAGAACAACTCTAAAACACTAATTACCTAACACAAAATGTTGCTTTTCCACAACAGCTTAAATATGGAATTTATCAAACACTTTTCGGGTAGATTTCCACACCAACTTTCTCACAGTACTTTCTACACATCAGCTTTCTAAAACGTCACAGCATTACCAAACTAGCCCTAAATAAGAACACTCGGGTTGAAACGTGCTTGCCTGCGAGGATTGCGGAGGCAGTTATAGTGGATTCTTCCTGGGTTATGGATGTAGTATTATTAGAACCATTGTACATTATATAAAGGCATAATCACTTTGCTAAAATCACTTTACTCCTTTAAGTGTTAGGGTTCAGAGAAGTTTTTGAGGGTCGTTTGCGCACTGCTTGTGTTAATCCAGGTCTTGCATATTCACATCTCTCAAATTTGTCCCTTGTAAATGATCCCATAATCTTTAAAGTGTAATTCCGAGTTGTTGATTAGATATTGAGAATTCATTATCATTGATATCAGTTTTGGTATCATTACTAGGTTGTTCATCATTGGGGATTGGAAGCTGTAAGGGATTCAACTCTGTCTCGAGCAAATGGAGGGCCTCAGAATCACCCAGTGAATGTTGATGCGAGCAGCACGACGGAGAACACTGCGGAAGAGCATAAACATCCGGTGATTCCACCGATTGTTGGCGTAGGAGCTTGAAAATGGCAGAAGAACATGTACACATGAAGGCAACATTTATTCTTAAGTTACGATGTGCCTAGCTTCAAAAGCAGAAGATGCAGCTCCGACATATTCAGGAACTCCGGCGGTTCGTTGATAGGATGAAGTTGGTGTTCATGCTCACACGACGATTATAGTTAAGGATCTAACGGGGAATGTGACTTCGAAAAGCAACGCTGATGCGATAACAACCGATGCACAGAACGAGCAGCAAAGTATACTTTGGAATAGTTGGCGGAAGCTATGCACAATAAAACTCCTGGGATGATGATTCCAAGCATTTATGTTTCATTGTCTTTCCTAAAGAAATCCATAATTTGTCATATACTATGACATTCTCATATCCTACTTACGAGATGTTCACCGGTGGACACATTAGTGCGCACAACATTTTGTGAACTTCATAGAAGCTCTGGGCCACATGCTGCTAACGAGTCAGAAGATGAAGGAGTTTTCAAAGACTTTAGGTCAAATGCCTTATAGATGTTGCGCTAAGTTACCAAAGGATTCCATTGGTACTTGGGTTGCCCTTGCACATAGTTTTATGACTAAAATTTTCCAAACGAAGGAAATGGTTTCCTTAGTAAATTTGATGCAGGACAAGCTAGGTGAATCTGTCATGCCGACATCTAGCTCAATCGTGGCTCATCTTTGCTCACCATCTTTGGCGCCAAAGGCGATCACTTGTGTGAGTGAGCCGATCTCAATGTCTGGATGACATGGTTAATGCTAGTAAAGGATATACAACATATATCATGCACGTATCAAAATAACACGCGTAATAATCAAGTAAAGAAATACTTGAGAAGAATGATCTGTAGAAGAAGGTAGGGCTTGAAACAATGGTCAAAAAGTAGTTATCTGCTTCAAATCAGAACTCTGGTTCGGATAAGATTGGAAGCAGATGAAAAATTTCCATAAAGGGTTATCAGGGTTTAAATATCGCCCCTTCGTATTCCAAGACGAATCCAAACGTTTCGACTTAAAGTCTCACACTCGATTGAACGCCAAAACAATCGGGTTGTCTACATCTATCTCTATTACATCAGTTGCACATATTAATCGTCGGTCATTTCCAACCATCATATTTAAAACAGTCAGACAAGTGTAACTCTTGGGTTCCCATGCTCTATCGTAATCACTGCCCTGTTAAAGGCTACGTTTAGGGGATTTTTTGATTGCACTTGATCCTCGGTAAACTCGATTCATGCACAAGGGGGATAAATGTTGACATGCCAAATCATGGTCCTAGTCAGCAGCCATGTGGACCAAATTACAATGCACACTTAGCTATTCCGCACACCTGAACATGTCATGTCCGCACACATGGACCGCGAGACAGGGTCCCTCGCATCTCAGCATGTCACGGGAGCCAGGGTACTTAGTGGTTTGGAGGCTGGAATAAGGCTCGTCGCAGATGGTTGTTGTCCCATCTGCGAACCATGTGTATCACAACAGAGGCTTGCATAACATCTTACATATACAAAAGCTTGGTCTAACGGTCACATACATGGTCTTGCCCACGGTCTTCCGAGATTCTCACTATGACCTGTTTAATGACTTTAATTTGGGGGGGGGGTGGCTAACTAGCTCATTTACTGCCAAATAACCCCCATTATGACCGTTAGGGCTGAACATGTATATATAAGGAAGATATATTCTCCTCAGAGACATGATTGATTTGAGATTATTGATCAATTACACACTGCAAGCTGTCTCTCTCCCTCGTGGTACACTTTACTTGTTTTCATTTCTTTTCCGTTAGGATATCCGGGCTTCCATTTCTGCCTACTTGTTGGACTGTGGTTCTCGTCACTCTAAACCTGAACACAACCATCCAACTCCCTCAACACACACTTTCTACATTAGTAAGTGAAAAAAATATTTTCTTAATCTTAAAAATAAGATTAAAATAATTATCTAAAAAGATACAGAAAATGGGCAAAATAAATTTCTCTTACTACTTAGTAAGCATAAAATATCACAACACGAAATTAGATTATGAAAGTACCCTAAAAAAAAGTAGGTAATGAAAGCCGGACATAAATTTTTTTCTTCTAAAAATAGGTGACCAATTAATTTTTTCTCGAAAGTGACCAACCATGCCAAACCAAGCCACAAAGCCACCTTCTAGGACTACAAAACAAAAAGTCGGTACAATTCTTGCCACGTGGATGTACTTTTTGAATACTAGGATGTAGTAGTAGTACTTTTTTTTTTAAACAAACAAACTTATATTACATTATGTTACATACAGTACAGAGTGATGTAGAGGACCGCGTAGGTCATGAGGAACAAAACAGACAGCAGGATGGCCCCCTTCTATTTTACAAAGCCAATCCCAAAAGTGACTAACTAGCAGGCTCATGGTCTGGGACAAAAGCAGGGAAACCAGTATATGAACACCCTGGGTTAGACTAACTAGAAACATAAAGGATAACAGTGGATCGTATTCCCAAAAGTGGCGGCGTCCATCATGATGCGTTAGTTGTTGAAACGATACGTGAAGTTGGTTGCTGTAATATGTCATTTGTCAGTAGGTGATGAAGACCCGGTGGCGCCGTCCAGTGAAACACAAAAGCTTCAGAGAGTAGTTGGCCCTCCGCGGCCAGCTGGTCGGCCACTTGATTGGCCTCGCGATAGATGTGCCGGACCCTCCAGTCCCCATGCAACTGAAGGATTTGCCTGCAATCCAACAAGAGATTGTGAATGGAGTGCGAAAAATGTTATTCATGTTGTAAAAGCTGAACCATTGTTGAGGAGTCAAGTTCAATAATTAAGTGATTGTAATTTTGATAATGGGCTAGTGATAATCCAAACCATAAGGCAAAACATTCTGTTTCTAAAACCGAAGAAAACTTAATGCGTGCTGAGAAACCAGAAATCCAAGTTCCATCGTGGTCTCTGAAAAGGCCTCCACTACCCCCCGTCATTGTATCGGAATTAAAGGATCCGTCAGTGTTTAGTTTTAGTGAACCAGGTGGGGGAGGATGCCAGTGAACCTGTATACAGACACGTTGCTGTTGCGGAAGGGCGGGTTGGAACAAGGTGAAGTTGTGTGCAGAGTTGTATGTATTATTAATTATAGCGAAAGTGTAGAATCCCGCATCCCGAAAAATTAAATTATTCCGAGCGACCAAGATGTTCCAAATGGCGTAACAAAAGAGAGTTGGCCAAGTTGTGTTGGAGGCAGTGAAAGAATTATGATGGGAAGTCTGTTGGTGGATCCAGTGGCGGTAGTCCAAGGTTGTCAAGAAGGAATCGTTGTGGGTAGGGAGGAGATGTTTCCATATAATAGACGTATAATAACAGTCATGAAATAAATGTAGAAGAGTTTCAGTGTCGTTCTTACAAAGAGAGCAAGCCCGATCATGATTGGGTCCTAGATTAGTATTGATGGGTAGTCGCCCTTTGATTATACGCCAAATGAAACATTTGATTTTTGGGGCAGCCGGTATTTTCCAAATCCATTTGGTAGATCGTGGTTCTGTCGGAATAAGAGTTGAATAGGCTGCCTTAGTAGTGCAGTGTCCCTCGTGCGTTGACCAAATGAAAGCGTCTGGACGAGGGAAGCAAGGGAAAATTGTTTTTGTAATGTGATCGACAATGTAGTCAGTCAGTGGAAAAGGGATAGCATCGATATTCCACGATCCGTCGGGTTTACGATAGTCCTGAACAGTATGGGTATCGTGGTGTCGCGGGAGTGGTCCCTGAACTAAGGATCTAAGAGGTCCTAAGGGAAGCCAAAAATCGGCCCAGAAGTTGATGGTGGCACCAGTGCCAATTATTTTCCTGACGTGGGGAAGAAGATATTTATTTTTAATGTGACATAATTTTTTCCAAAACGGACTCGCCGTAGTTGGACATGTATTATAAGTGAGGAATTGGGAGTTCGGAAAATATCTAGACTTTAGAAGTTTAACCCACCAAGAATCCTCGAAAGTCGCTATTCGCCAACAAAGATTCAGAAGATGGGCTATGTTGTTAAGTTTTGACTGGCGGAGTCCCAGACCGCCATGATGAAGAGGTTGGGTAACCCGATCCCAAGAGGCCGCATGAAAAGTGCTGCCCCAAAGAAAATTGCGCTGAATGTGATCTAATTGGTCCGTGATTGTAGTCGGTAGAAGTGTTGTTTGCATGACGTATTGGGGAATGGTGTTAAGACTATGAGCAGTAAGGACTTTCCTGCATGCCAAACTTAAAAATTGAGATTTCCAAGTGCTTAGTTTTTTGTGGAATTTGTCTATCAGATAAATGTAATCTTGTTTTTTTCCTGCCCTGGCGAGAATTGGGACACCAAGATAAATACCTAACTGATCAGCCACGGGAAGACCGCAAATGGTCGACAGTTGAAGTTTGTGATGTTGTGGTATTTTTGGTGAGAAGACAAGAATTGATTTTTTGTGATTGATCGTCTGGCCTGAATGATAACAGAACGATTCAACTGATGTTGTGAGAGTTTGAAAATTCTTTTTTGTTGCCTTTCCGAAGAAGAGAATGTCATCGGCGAAGAAAAGATGGCTGAGAGGGAGGTTCTGTTTGGATAAGAATAGCGGGATGAACTGGTGTTGTTGAATTTTTGATTCAATTGCCTGAGAAAGATTATTAAGACAAAGAATGAATAGGTAGGGGGACAGTGGGTCTCCTTGACGGACACCACACGTAGGTCTGAAGTAGGTGCCTTGTGAACCATTCCAAATAATAGAGTATGAAGTATTAGTGACACAACTATGAATTAATTGTATAAGTGATAGCGGGAGATGAAGTTGAAAAAGGGTTTGGAATAAGTAATTCCAGTTGAGTTTGTCGTAAGCCTGCGATAGATCAAGTTTTGCCGCAAAGTATCCCTTTTTGGCTTTGCATTTGGCAATACTGTACATTGCTTCCTGAGCAAGAAGGATGTGATCAGAGGCTCTACGACCTGTAATAAATCCAGCTTGAGTAGGTGATACCCAGCCAGAGATAAGTGGTCGTAGACGGTTGACAATAATTTTGGTAATTATTTTATAGATAGTTGTGCACATACCAATTGGTCGGAAATCAGTAGGACTTTGGGGGGCCAATTGCTTGGGAATAAGAATTAGAAGTGTTTGATTAATTTCAGTTGGGAGGGATCCGTCGGTGAAGTAAGTGTTGATGGTGGAGAGTAATTCAGGATGGAGAATATTCTAAAAATGTTGAAAGAAGAAAGGGTGATAGCCATCGTGACCTGGACTTTTGTGAGGTTGCATTGAAAAGACAGCATACTTCAACTCATCTATAGTGATTGGGTCAGTGAGGTGAGAAAAGTCCGTTGATCCGGCGTAGTTGGGTGGTATGTTAAGATGGTGTTGGTCATTGAGGTGATTACAACGAAAACGATTGTGAAAGTGAGTGGTAATTAAGTCTTCGATAGTAGATGGATCAAAGCACCAATCTCCGTTATCATGTTTGAGCATTGTAATTTTATTTCGTCGACGTTTGTGTAGGACAATACGATGAAAGAAGGTTGTGTTTTGATCTCCGTCAGAAAGCCAGTCGCAGCCTGCTCGAAGTTTCCAATAATCTTTTTCGTCATTTTGAAGATGAGTAAGATTTGTTAAAAGGGTTTGTTCTAGGCTTATATTATGAGGTGTCGAGTAGTACTTTAGTTGTGGGTTGCGTTTCATATTTCTTTTTGAAGAATTACTTTTTTCAAGGAATTTTAAAGAAACTAGAGTATTACCCGTGCCCGAGGGCACTATCCCTAAATTGGATAGTTTTTAATTTAGAGGTATTTTTTTTTTTTAAAATGAATTTAGAGGTGTTATTCAAAAATTATATTTACAAATGTGGTGAAAAAAAAAAACAACTTTCAAATTAGGAATGTAATTGAGAAAAACTTCTCTCCTATTAGTTATGGATGTCCAAGGAGAGTGGGTAGTTATGAATGTCCAAAGAGAATGGGTAGTTAGAGATGTAATAAGTAGGTGAGATCTAATGGTAGGGATGGAGTTGATTTAATCTAACGGTTGAAAATTCAAAAGTTTGTTAAACCATGCTATTTTATAATATAGATGTTAGTGGGAGCACGTGGGCCTTGAAGTTTCTCCTTAACCACCGCCCTAAGAAGTACGCGTAATCCTAAGGCGGTCAGGTCCACGTACATACACCGTTAGATCTTCTATATTTAGCTAGATCACAGCCGTTGTTTCACGTCGAACTCTTCTATAAATTGACCCTCGCGGTTCATTATTCAAACACACTTTTATGCTTTGTTCGTTTTCCCGTGCTCTTCCGTTCGTCTCTCCGGTTCTAGAGTTTACCTTTTTCATCAACTCAGACTACTTCTTTGTAGGCTTTTCTGTGACTTGGAAGATCGCTCTGGGTTCGGATTGTTCATGATTTTGGTTTGGTCTTTGTCAATTATATTCAATCGCTTTCGGAGACCTGATCGTCTTGGAGTCTTTCTCTGCCTATTGTTAGTAATTGTTGGATGTAGGGATTGCGGTTCCTGGAATTGTTAGGGCTTCACCATCACGTATTCAGTTTTCGGTATGCAATTCTCTTGTTGATTAGCAAATTGTGGATCGGGTTGTTGATTTGGAAGGTCTAGGGAATTCGCTTGCTCTTGATAGGTTTTCGTATTGGAAAGCAACTTCCGATTTATATCAAGTTTTCGCTCCTAAATTGCTTTGCAGACCGTGTGGGCGTGTTCTTCTGTTGCATAGGAGGCCAGAGCTGCTTGACGAATTCCTTCTAGATTTGTGGTTACTTCAGAGGCCTGGAGTTCTGTTTTGGCTTAATCTCTGTCAATTTATTATGCAATAGTTTTATTTGATCTATATGTATATTGAGAATAATTGTTTTTGTAGGGATCGCGGTTTCACATCGTGAATTTGGATTTTTGGTGTGGACGCCAAGGCCAGTGATTCAATTCCTTGTTGCTTTTGGGAATTCTAGTTTCGGTTTCGGTTGGTTTTGCATTATGTGTTTTTCTTTAAATGCCCAGATGACATAGGCACGGCAATAGTTGCCATATACCCGGTGAATTGGAAGGTTTTGTTAATTGGAATTGTTCGATTCTTTTATGATGGCTGGTTGGGGAGAGGAACTTCGGGGAAGCAAAGGTGAGAGGGGAGAACTTTGGGTTACTGACTATTTTCTGTGACTTAGGATTTGGAAGTCGCTCTAGTGCTTCAGGTAACATCTAAACAATACTAGGTAACAACATAATGGTGATGTATTTTTTTTGGGTAAAATTCACTTACACCCCCTCAGTTTTAGTTGATCTTCACTTGCACCCCTTCTAGTTTGGGAAACTTCACTTACACCCCTTATGACGACCAAACATGTTGTCACTTACACCCCCTCTATGTATTCGCTCTGCAAGTTGGTTGGTTAGCTTTCCAAATTTAATTTTTTAGACAAATTTACCCTTGAAAATGTTGCAAAGGCCAATCCACTCCCATGTGTATTAAGAACATGTGCAAAATTTTGTATTCTAATCATATGTTTTGTATGTTTTTATGAACATGGTGCAACTACTACAAGCAAAAGCTGACTAATATGAGGCGAAGCTTACGAAAATTGGGGCTGGATTAGCCTTTGCAGCCTCCGTAAGGGTAAATATGTCCAGAGAAACTAAATTCAAAAAATTAGCCTACCAAGTAGCAGAGTTAATGCACAGATGGGGCGTAAGTGACAACATGTTTGGTAATAATAAGGGGTGTAAGTGAGGTTTCCCAAACTAGAAGGGGTGTAAGTGACGATCAACTAAAACTGAGGGGGTGTAAGTGAAAATTACCCATTTTTTTTCGGGTGATGTCTCTTTGACTCATTTGTGACTGTGAACATTGCTTGTTGGATTGTTGGTGCTCTGGGTTTGGTTCAAAGGCGTGTGCATTCATACGGTAACTGTATCATTGTGTTTTATTTTTAACTGAACACATGATGGTAGAATCATTTTACCTATTCCGAGGCTTAGTGTATGTGAGTGTTTGATGTAGAGATCTCAGTTATTGGAATTTTAGGAGTAAATTGTGGAAGTCACCCCTTTGTATGGAGATCTTACCCCTCGTAGGTGACTGGTTTGGTAAGTTTGATCTTTTGGAAATTTGCACGTAAATTTCCGATTGAATGGGATGTTCTGTTAGTTTTCCGGACTTATGTTTTTCTTAGTTCTGGATGATCTGCTAGCTCTCCAAAGAGAGGTGCCAGGAGGAATATTATTTCGGTTCAGAGTTTTTAGGACTTCTAGTAGAGCTCTTCCTAAAATTGTGTTTTGGTTTGAACTTCTTTAGTCCTCTATTCAATTATACATGACGATGCCCTTATTTGTTCGAGGATTACTGAGAGTAGTTGTTTCCTGTAGGGATTGTGATTCTTGGAGCTGCCATTGTCTAACCTTTGGGAATACAGGTTCCGTCAATTGAATTATTTTTTAGAATGAATCAGGACCTGAAGGCCTAGGAATTGACCCCTTCATATGTATTTGTAGTCGTATCTGGTTTGGTCAAGCCACCTCTTATTCACAAGTTTTTTTTTAACATGCATAGCTGATTGGATAGGCATGCTCTTCAGTTAAGTTTTGATTTTTTTTTTTTTTTTTTTTTTTAATTAGTTTTGGGCAATCTTGCTGCCATAGGTCACCTCAGCGGCTGCTGGATGGTGTAAAACGCATATTTTAGTGAAATGCGGAGCGAACATGAAGAAGGCTAGGAATGTCTCTCTCGATACGTCTTTTTCGGTAGAGTCTGGTTCGGTTCCTGGAACTTTTCTTCTTCCGTAGTCGGTTCTGGAAATTTTTGGTCTCCGTCGGTTTTAAGACAATTGTTACTGTTCTGATGGTTGGTTGGGGAGAGAAACTTCATGGAAGTGAAGGTGAGATGGGGCAACTTTGGGTTACTAATCTCTTTTGTGTGATCAGGTTTGGAATGTGCTGGGTCCCTGCAAGTGTAGTCCATGCCAGGTAATACTTGAAATCCCTTCTTCCATAAAAATAAATGGTACCACGGTATCCTTAGTTTGTTTGTATTGTGTAATGGGGTAATTGGGATTTGGAAACCTTTCTAGTACTTCATTTAGGCAAGTAAAACAGCAAAATAGTTATGTCTCTCTGACTCAGTTTGTGACTTTGTAGGTAGCTTGTGTTTGATTCAAAAGTGCGCATTGATACGGTAACTGTATCAATGCCGTGTTTCATTTTGAACCCTGTCAACCGTTTGCAATGTTCTCCGGAACACATGATGGTAGAATCATGTTACCTTCTCCTTTAGTTTAGAATCATTGTTGCTGTAGGGTTTGCGTGTACTGGAATTTTCGGAGTGAATTTTGGAAGTCGCCCCTTCGTAAGTTACTGGTCTGGTGATTCGATTCCTTATTCCCTTTACCCAGTTTTTGTTCAAGATATTGCACGTAAATTTCAGATTGAATGTGATTCTCTTCTGTTTTTCTTTAGTTCTGGATGATCTGCTTGCTCTTTCCTAGGAGAGGGACCATTTATTTCGGTTCAGAGGTTTTAGGAATATTAGTAGAGCTCTTACCTGGTTTGTATTTTGGTTTGCTGTTTTCTAGTCCTCTAATCATTTAGATATGATGGTGACCTTATTTGTTGGATGATTTATTGAGTGTATTTGTTTTCTGTAGGGATTGTGATTCTTGGTATTGCCATGGTTTAACACCACAGGTTCTATAAGTGAATTAATTTATAGATTATCAAACTGTGGATCAGGTTGATTGTTTCAGGACGCGAAGGTCTAGGAATGATTCCCTTCATACGTATTTGCAGGCGTATCTGGTTTGGTTATGCAATCTCTTATTGCCAAGTTATTTTGGAATGTAAACAGTTGATTGGATATGCATGCTCTTCAGTTAATTTTTGAATTTCTTGTTTTTCAGTTAGTCTTGGGCATTCTTTTTTTTCACTTACTTCTGGATGCTTTGCTTTCGCATGCAATTGGCTGAGGACTATTGTTTCAGTTCAGAGGTCTTAGGAACTTCAGGAGAGCGCTTCCTGAAATGTTTGGTTTCATCTTTGTTAATTTATCAGTCAATTAAACATTAATGGAATTGCTAAAGGTTTCACCATGGTGAATTAAGGTTTTTTTATGGAATCGTGGAACAGGTTGTTGGTTTCAGGATGCGATGTCATAGGAATGTCACCCTCCATACATTTTTTTAAATTCGTCTAGTCTGGTGATGAAATTCCCTACTGCCAAGTTTCTTAATATAGCTGATTCGATAGGAACGCTCTCTGGTTGATTTAGTGATGTTTGTTATGCTATTACTTTGGGCATGTTGCATATGGTGTCGTTGCACAGGTCACGAGAGCTACTGCTAGATTATGTCGCACCTAGATGATGTAAAACAGACAGGTTTTGTCAGGTAAACATAGAAGAGTAATTCACTTTGAGGGTTTTGAATTGCTTTATTCTTTTGTAATTTCCTTACAATATTTTGTTATATCTTAGTCTCCATCGATTTTGATGAAAGCCTGTTGAGAAATAGGAAGAGAAAGAAAAAGGGACTCTCGGAAGTGAGCTATGAGTGGAAATTTGGTTAATGATTTATTTTCTATGGCCAGGGTTAGGAGTTTCTGCCTCTGATATTTGAGTTTCTCTTGAGGCTCTTCGTGATTTTGATGATGGCTTGTGGCTCTTTGGTGCTTTGTGTTTGGTTCAGAAGTGTGTGCTATTTTAGGAAACTGTTGGTTTTGGCGATATCTGTTTTTATTTAGTTGGGGTCTTGAGGCTGTGCTGCTGTTCCCAAGGAGACAGGCCAGGCGAGCTGTCTTGAGGACTGCTGTTTTTTTCGGAGATTTTAGAAACTTTTGGGTCTTTGAGTTTTTGTTTCATCTTTGTCAATTCTTCATACAATTTGGTATGGTAGTGGGATAATTTTATCTGTTCGATGTTTACTGAGAATGATTGTCTCATGTGGGGATTTTGATTTCTAGAATATCCAAGGTTTCATTTTGGTATGTGAAATCTCATCTGTCAGTCATCATCCAGGTCATACACGAAAGACACATTGGTGTAAACATAATTCAAGGCTTGTTGGATTTTGTTCGTCCACATTGGTGCTTCTTTTCTTAAGATTTGGAAACCACTCTTGTACTTCAGATAACATCTAAACAATACTGGGTAACAAGATGTCTCTCTGACTCATTTGTGACTTCGAATATAGCTTGTTGGATTGTTCGTGCTCTGGTTTTGGTTCAAAGGTGTGTGCATTCGTACGCTAACTGTATTAATGTGTTTTATTTTGATCATATGTCATTAGGTTGCCATGTTCTCTGGGACACATGATGGTAGAATCATTTACCTATTCAAGGTTTAGTTTATGTGAGTGTTTGATGAGAAATCGCATGTATGGGAATTTCTAGAGTAAATTGTGGAAGTCACCCCTTTGTAGGTGACTGGTCTGGTGATTCGATTCCGCATTGGAGATCTTACCCCTTCGTAGGCGACTGGTCTGGTAAGTTTGATCTTGGTATTGGAAATTTGCGCTTAAATTTCAGAGTGGCTGGTCTGGTGATTCGATTCTGTATTGGAGATCTGGTCTGGTAAGTTTGATCTTTGTATTGGAAATTTGCACGTAAATTTCAGATTGAATGGTATGCTCTTCTGTTGATTTCTGGACTTATGTTTTTCTTAGTTCTGCTAGCTCTTCTGAGGAATATTATTATGTCGGTTCAGAGGTTTTAAGACTTCTGGTAGAGCTCTTCCTGAAATTGTGTTTTGGTTTGATCTTCTTTAGTCCTCTTTTCAATTATACATGAATGATGGTGTCTTTATTTGTTCGAGGATTATTGGGAGTAATTGTTCCCTGTAGGCATTGAGATTCTTGGAATTGCCACAATTGACTCCTTCATACGTTCTCGCAGTCGTATCTTGTTTGTTTACATAATCTATTTTTTAGAATAATTGTGGATCAGGTTGATTGTTTCAGGACGCGAAGGCCTAGGAATGATCCCCTTCATACGTATTCGCAGACATATCTGGTTTGTTTATGCAATCTCCAATTTCTTATTGCCAAGGTTTTGTTTTTGGATGGATAGGCATGCTCTTCAGTTAATTTTTGAATTTTTTGTTTTTCAGTTAGTCTTGGGCATACTTGTTTATCACTTAGTTCTGGATGCTCTGTTCTTTGCATGGAATTGCCTGAGGAATATTGTTTCGGTTCGGAGGTTTTAGGAATTTCAGGAGAGCGCTTCCTGAAATGTTTGGTTTCAACTTTGTTACCATATCAATCAATTTTACATTGGCGGTGGGATGATATTATTTGTTCGAGGATTACTGATAGTCACTGTTTCCTGTAGGGTTTCGATCCATGGAATTGCCAAAGGTTTCACCCTCGTGAATTCAGGTTCTGTTATGGAATTGTAGAACAGGTTGTTGGTTTCAGGATGCGATGGCCGACTTATGTCCCCTCCATACGTTTTTCCAGTCGCATCTAGCCTGGTGATGAAATTCCTTACAGCCAAGTTTTTGAATGTGAACAGCTGATTCAATAGGAATGCTCTGTGATCCAATTCCTTATTGCTCTTCGAATTTCTTAATTTACGCACGGAAATTACAGATTGAATTGGCGGTTCTTCGGTTAGTTTTGGCGATTTCTGTTTTCGTGTAGTTGGGGTCTGGAGGCTGTTCTGCTGTTCCCGAGGAGACAGGCCAGGCGAGCTGTCTCGGGGAATTTTTCTTTGGTCGGAGATTTTAGACATTTTTGGGAAGTTGAGTTTTCGTTTGATATGTCAATTCTTCATGCAATTTGGTATGGTAGTGGGATGATGTTATCTGTTCGACATTTACTGAAATGATTGTCTCATGTAGGGATTTTGATTTCTTTAATTCATGTTTTAACCCTCGTGACTTCAGATTTGGTATGCGAAGTCTCATCTCAGTCATCAGCCAGTTCATACATAGAAAGGTTGTGTAAACATAATCCACTTGGTTCTATTATCCCAGCTCTCCTATCGCTTTAGTTGATTTTCTGCTCAACTATCTTCTTAATGTACATCTTGCTGTTATGTTAATTTGAGAGAATTAGATTTTCTGTCATAGGTTCTGGCACACGTTCAAGTTTCCAGTCTTGCCTCTGTTATTGGTTTTTGATTGTCTTACTCTTTACTTTCACAGGCCCTCCTAGTAATATCTAATTCCCCAGGATGCTTTGGCTCCACTGTGTATGCTCATCCAATGAATGTTTGTGGGGTATGGACTTGGTGCTGGTTACTGTCCTTATTCTCTTGTACATCCCCATGGTGCTAGTTTTCTCCGTAGTGTACCTATATTTTTCCCTCTCTGTCATCGTGTATGTCATAAACAGAGGAGAAACTGGTGTTGCTTTCTGATTGGATAATGCGGTATTGAGGTGACGTGTGGATGTTTTATTGAACTTGCAACCTCAATGATATGATTATGCATCTTTTTGTTTCACTCTTATCAGTTGATGGAAGAAGTTCACGGTTGGGCGTTACTTATTGAGGTTTCCGAGTTGAAATTAGTTCGGTTTGTCCGGAAAACTTCATGGTATATCTTTAGTTTGTAACTTCTAGTGGAAATTTGCAGTAGAGGTTTGATGATTTGGCCCCGTAAATGCATTACTAATAGAATTCGTGGGTGTCAATTTACTCGACTCAATTTTCGGTGGTTTTTGTTAGCTGCACTCCCTCAACTCTTGGTGTCATCTGTTAGCTGTCGATTGTGGTTCAGCTTGTGTTTTCTGGCCCCATTAGCTGGAGGATAAATGAAGTGTAGACGGAGTTTGGGAAAAGAAGAATATTTATCGTGCTTATTAGTTTAGCTCATGGCCTAAGCTCACTTTCTTTTGAAAAAAATATGGTATGTGCTCTTCTGGCTTGTACTTAGTTCAGTAGTGGCCTGACTGAATGTTCCTTGCACGCTTTGTTATATTTATTCCAGTATCTTGTTGTTGAGTCTCCCCTTGTGGCGTGAGATTTTCTGTTACTGGTGGATTGTTCGGGGTCTCCCTTCAAGTGCTATGCACGGTGTTCTGTAAGGAAAAAATATCAGTGAATCCCTGGTCCTTCATTTTTTAGTGGTTATCTTTTATTGCTGTTTGTCGTCATTCAGGACTTGTCACGAGTGTTCTCCTATTGGTGGTAGTGTACTATAATTTCCCTCACGTCCCTAGGAGAAGTCCTGTATGTCATAAACAGAGGACAAATTGGAGCTGATATTTTCTAATTTTAATAGAATTTAGCTTGGTTGCTATACTGTATTTGATTGTATAGTGCGAACTAAATTGACATTTACTGATGTTGAATTTCTTGTTGCTTTTTTGAAGGGAACAACTTAAATACTATGTTGGTGATGAATTTGCAACCTCAATGATATGGTTATGTATTTTTTTTCTCAACTATGTCGGTTGATGGAGAAGTTCATGGTTGGGGGCTGGGCTACCTATTGAGGTGTGTTTGGGCGAAGACCAGATATTCAGTATGCTAACTCATTTCAACTTCACATTTTATTAGGAAAATAAGTTGTATGCTGTTTTCTGGCTTGTACTTGAGTAGTGCTGCCTGAGTTCTGATGCTGAATGTTAAATGTTGTCTTCTATTGTTTCTCTTTATTTCGATACCTTCTTGTTATGGCGTCAAATGTTTCATTACTGGCGAACAGTTCCAGTTGTCCCTTTGTACTGTGTATGGGCCTTTGCTACTGGACGGAAAAGGTCTCAGCGAAACCCATCTCCTTCACATTTATTACAGTGGTTATCCTTTGTTGCTTCTGCTGCGTCTTCTCCTGCCTTTTTTCGCCTTGTCATCTTCCTCTCATCTGTCGTAGTCATCCAGTACTTGTAGGCGCATTGAAGTTATAACAAGAGCTTAGATTGGAGACTATAATGATTAAATTGTGGGGTTTATTCTGAAGAGCATGCCAAGGACTACATGACTAATTATGCCGTAACATCTCGACGGAGATCTGTAGATTGGAAAATCCTGGTATTCATTCTTTGCTTCATTTATTGTGATCAAGTGTGGTGAGTTTGGCTACATCCCAACTCGTTGGTGCTGGTACTATTTCTTTTTATGTTCAAAGGTTGTCTGGCTACATGCTCTTAGTGGCAGTGTTGTTTTGCTGTTATATATCTCCCCCTCACCCATGAATATGTTGCTCAGCGGAAACATGCGTATTTATGCTGGAAGGTAACATTATTGCATCTGTCAATATCAAAACCATGTATTCCTGCTTTCCTTATGCTGAAGGGATGGCAAAAACATGCTTATTTATGCTGAAGGGATAGCAAATTTGATGTCGCTTGTTGAGGATGTTTAAGCATTGTTATCCTCTTTCCTCTCTTGTTTCAGTCAGAAAGCAAGTTCTTCGTAGATGGTATTTTGAAGTAAACTGTTACTGTAATGTGATCTTATGGCTGTCCCGTTCTGGTGGGTCCTTATTATTTCTCTTCAGGTTTCTGGTCGGCCAAGTCTATGCAGGGGGTGACAAGCTATGTTTGCGGTATGCCCCTGTTCTTAATTTCTATTTCCCTCCTGGTATAATTCTCCACCTACTCAGACAGGCACAAGTATAATTCGACCTGATGTTGTCAGCTTCAGAGACACTCGTACTGCAATAGGAGAAGATATGGGAGAATGATCTCAACTTCTGTGATTTTCCCAGTTTTATCCCAATTTCCTAACTTTTTATTGATGAAAAAAGGTCTCATTGGTACTTGTTAGACGTATTTGGGGAACGACCGATCAGCAATGGGTGAGATTTGGAATATGCCTTGAATCTGGAGAATGCTCCAATGCCTAAATTGAAGGAAGATTTTAGTATAAAATTCCACGCTTTGATACATGTTTTTTCTTGTTTTTGACAGTTAATCATCTTAAATGTTGTTATCGTGATAATCACTGTTTTATTGTCCTTTTCATTGGTCTAGGATCTCTCCCTAGGTTGTGCTGTTCCTTCTAGTCACCTTCGTTTCTATGTTGGTAATGAAGAGGTGAGAGAATCGAGCTATGGTAAAAACTTAAGTGTATTTTAATTTCTGTGGTGCCATTATATTTGCTCTTCATAATAGGATCCTGGCCTTCCATTCATTCCCGTAGATTTTTAAATAATTCGTGGCAAAAAATACCGTGGACACCATAACCTAATTCTCTGCACTGGACTTTTTGAATAATTTCTTGCAACAATTTTGACTTTGGAGACCAAAAACTAATTTTCTTTACATTCTTATGAAATGAATATTGTCCTGCAATTTTCTTTTCTCTCTGTTCTTTTCCGTAGTTTTCTCTGCAGTCAGTTTTTCATGCATCTCTGGATGAGCTCAAAATTATTACCCTCATTAAGGGGAGGATGAACCTCGTCTGCAGGTTTGGTTTCCCTACTAGTCATTTGTTTATTCATCATGCATTTGTTGATTATCGTTGTTACCATTCTTTTTAATGGAGGTGCGGTTTCGTTGTTATTTGTGTGGTGGTTTTTCTGCTGTTGTCTCCTTAGGTCGAGATTCTGTTCTCTACATCTCTTTGCTTTTCTCTCGGATGGTTTTTCAAAGGTGTTTGCAATTTTAGGAGGCCAGTACAAATTGAAACAAGGTCGTAGAATCGTATTACGTGTCTGAGGTTTAGTATAAGGTATTTTTGGTGTAGGGATTGTGGTTCGTGGAAATGGTTGGAGTTCACCCTCAGTGAATCCGGACTTTGTTATGCATATGTTTGCATAGATTGGCAAAATGTTGACTGGATTGGAGGTGTAGGAATATTGTCGTTCATAAGTTTTTGCAGTGATTGAATCCCTTCTTACTTATTCGAATTGTAACTATCCTTTGTGTTTAATTTTTGCATGTAACTCCGCCTGCTAGTGCCATAACTTCTTATCACTATAGCAGCCGGTCCCAAGCCCGGGTAAAGGAGGAGGGTTGCATTATCTTATACTTAATGACCGTCAATGTGAGTGGTTGAAGAAACGCATAATACGACTGTGTTGGGTTCTGTTTATCACATAATACAGCTGGGTAACATGTTTGTTAGGTAACCATCATCATTGTTACTGTGCTCCTACATTGTTGTGGTTGTTATTAGATTATATGACAGATAAGTTGTTTTGATCAGTGGTTTCTTGTCTGGTCTGCCTTTTTTTTCATAATAGTCTTGCCATGTTCCGTTTCTATCTTATTTTCCTCCTGTTGGCCTTTTTCTTTTCTGGAAGTTGATGTTTCCTGCACACAGCGAACCAGCAAATTTGGTTCTTCTGTTAAATTGTATTTCTTCTTTTTTGGTTGGTGCTGCTTCCTGTTCTTATTCTATTTTACATCACCATGATGCTAGTTTTCTCCCATTGGTAGTGTACCTATATTTTTTCCCTCGCAGTCATTGTGTATGTCAAAAACAGAGGTGAAATTGATGTTGATCTACGTTGTCATTGTTTGGCCTGGTTGCTTCGCTATTCTCTGATTGGATAATGCGGTAGTGAAGTGACATGTGGAATTTCTTATCGCTATTTTGAAGGGAACATTCTGATGCTCAGGTTTGATGAACTTGCAACCTCAATTATATGATTATGCATCGTTTTACCTTCACTCTTATCAATCGATGGAAGAAGTTACAGTTGGGCATACTTTATTGAGGTTTCCAAGTTGAAATTAGTTGGTTTGTCTGGAAAACTTCATGGTATTGATGATTTGGTGACTTCCAGTGAACATTTTAAGTAGAGGTGTTGGTGATTTGGCCCTGTAAATGCATTCCATATAGAACTCGTGGTTGTGATTCACTCATCTCAACTTTGGGTGTTGCTTGTTAGCTGCACTCCCTCAAGTCTTGGTGTCATCTGTTAGCTGTCAATTGTGGTTCGGCTTGTGTTTTCTGGACCCATTAGCTGGAGGATAATTGAACTGTCAGATGGAGCTTGGGCAAAGATGAATATTCATTATGCTTACTAGTTTAGCTCATACCTTGAGCTCACTTTCTTTTGAGAAAAAATGGTATGTGCTGTTCTGGCTTGTGCTTAGTTGAGTAGATTTCCATGAGTGGCCTGATACTGAATGTTCCTTGAGTCTCCCCTGGTGGCATGCGATTTTCAGTTACTGGTGGATGGTTCGAGGTCTCCCTTCAATAGCTATGCACGGTGTTCTGTAAGGAAAAAATATCAGTGAATCCCTGGTCCTTCATTTTGTAGTAGTTATCCTTTATTGCTGTTTGCTTTATCTGTCGTCATTCAGGACTTGGAAGGGAGACACGTTGGAGTAAATCTGATTCTCATTGGTTCTATCTCTCCCTCATGGCTTTAGCTTCTTACAATTACTCGAGCAGCCGAAACATTTACGAGTTATTGGTATTCTGCGTAAATTAGATATTGATTATCGTGACCAATATAAGGCTGGTATACTTCATCCTGAAGAGAAGGTAATAATTTTGTATTTGTTGGTTCTTTATAACCATGGATGACAGATTTGACGCTAGTCTGGGAAGAGGAACAATGAGGATTTTGCTAAAGCATATCTTCGGTATTTACCTTGTCCTCTCTTCTTCCAGTTAGAAATCAAGTACGTTGCAAGAGGTATTAGCTTTGTGGTATGGTGATGTTGGTGTAACGTAATCTTATGGGAGTGGTGGCATGCAATGTCTTTTTTTGATGAAGTTATGGTTCGTTTGGGTTTCCAGGTGCCTTTGTTATACCTGGCATTTGACAATCTTCGTTCATCTATGACGGTCCTTAAATGTATATCCTCTTCTTATCTATCTTTACGAACATCCGACTTTACCCTCATCTTTCAATATCAATTTTTGTGGATGAGGCGGTGTACCGTTCCCCTTCCACCTTCCTACTCTATGAGGGACGGAAGAGACGAATTATCTATCCTCAGGTTCTTATTTTCAAGTTATTCTCTCTGCCGCAACTCTTCTCCTATGCAGACATCTAATTCTGCACTGGTTGTGCAGTAATTCGGCTCGTGTCTGTCATGCATCAGTGACACTCGCACGACAATTGGAGAAGACATTAGGATTGTGATACTGTAAACTTCTGTGTTTTGCTCCTTTTTATCCCAGATTTCTCTACTTTTTATAGATGAAAACATGGTCACACTGTTATCAGTAAGAAGTCTCTTGGAAGATCTTAACCGGCTTTGGAGTATGCCTTGAATGTGGAGAATGCTGCACGCTCCAAAGGTAAACCAATCATCGTTGATATCTGCTTGGTCTTATTTTTTCAGCTATTCATCATCATTGTTTTCATAGTGAGCTATTTTATCACATTTTCAAAGGTTGATGGCTCAACGGGGCCTGTTGTCATTGATCTGGTCTGTTTTCCTATAAATGTGATGTTCCTGCTGGACGCCTTCATATCTCTGTTTTGTAACGGAAGTGGGAGAATCGGGCTATGAAAATGGTATATGTGATTTATACTTTTCTCTGTTCTTCATAGCTTTATTTCTGTGTAATTTCTGTATTCAGGTTTTCCCACACATGTATCTATGGATGAGATGGGGTATGCAATTCGAAAATATTAGTGTGTCATGAAGGGACGATGACTTAATATGCAAGTATGGTTACTCTACTAAGCATTAGTATATTTAATGGTTATTTATTGCTGTTACTATGCTCAATGTTCGTTTACGTCGACCTCGTCTATGAATTTGAGTCGTAGTTTGGCCTAGGGGTGTGAAAAGTTTGGTTTCTGTTTTGCAAGTTTGGCTTTGTTCGATGTGGTTTGAGGTTTTCCCGGTTTGAACTTGATGCCAGAATGCATTCGTTCTGTACTTTGGTCTCTCTGTGTGGAGTTTCTGTGATCTCTTTGATTTTCTCTCAGGTGAAGCTGTAGGTTATTTGCAATCAAAACTGTGTTCATCCTAAGTGGTTGTCAATTTAAATTGGAATTTTTTGGTAGATTTAGTTACCTATTCTTGATTTCTTACAAGTAAGATAATTATCTGATGTTGGGTTGGCAGTTATGTGATTGCTAAGGTTGCTCCTGTGGTAATTCAGCTTTTGGTTTGGACGTGCCTAAATTGCGGATCGGATTGATGATCTCCGGAGTCAGGACACAGATGTGTAGGAAAGTTGCTGCATGGGTATTTTGTTCTGTTAATTTGAATGATTTCTGTTAGTCCTTTGGTTGGGCCTTTTCTGCAGAGAGGCCAGGAAAAGTGCTTGAATCCTTTCTTGCTTTCAGTGCTTTGCGTCTTGAGGTTTTGGGAGGTTTAGTTTAGCAACATGTTGGCCCGATTTTTCGTTGGTTCTTCCTATATCCAGGGACACGATAAAGAGATTGTAGATGTTTACTAAGAGCAGCTGTTTCATGTTGCTATTGGACCTCACAAAATTCACCCTCGTGTATCTATTTTAGATGGACAACTGTGGATCTGGATGTTGGTTTCAGAAGGCCTAGGCATTACATGCGTTTTTTCAGAGTCGTGTTTAGTCTACTATGCAATTCCTTACAGCTTTTTCTAATTCTAGATCTGGTTTGAGTTCTTGTTTTGCACGTGAATAGCTTATTGAATAGGCCTGCTTCCGTTAATTTTGAAAATTTTCATTGAGGTTCCGAGTTCGAGCGTCCCCCTTACGGAGTAGTGTGTTCTGAGTGTAATAATAAAAAAATCTACAGGATGCTTCAACTCCATTGTGCGGTAAATATATCTTCTCTTTTATGGTGCTGCATTCTACACCCAGCCTTGAATATTGATTTGTCACTAGTTTTCTCGCATCTGTAGTGTATCATCATTTCTCTCGCTCATGCCAGCACGTATGTCATCACAGGAGGACATATGGATCTGATCTCGTATAATCAATTTAGTCCTGGTTACTTGTAGATCTCTTGTGAAAAGAATTCAATCTACTTATTCTGTCGATGATGAACTTGCAGCCTCATGCATAAGTCGTTCACTCTGTCGGTGTTACCTTTTCTAGGTGTCTAGTAAAGATCTTTATCAGAAAAACTTGGTTGCTAGTTCCTTTTACATTTTCATTTTGGTAACTTCCAGTTGGATCTAGTGAATAGAGGAGTTGGTTTGGCTTGCATTAAGTATATAGGCAGCCTCTAGGATGCTGTTCTCTGAAATCAGCTTTTGGTGTCGTTTGTCAGGTGCCAATTCCGGATGAATTAGTGCTTTCTGCATCATTGCATATTAACATCTTTCTCTCATATGTATCAACGGGAAATATCTTAATACAAAAGAATAGATTCATCGGGGACATGTAAAGAGAGGCATAATGGAGCGAATCTAAGTCACCATAGGTTGTCTCTGCCATATCGCTGTTTCTGAGGATCCGATTCATATTTAATTTTTGTACATCTCTTTAGTGGTTCCTATCTACTTCAAGGCTTGAATACTAACTTGTCACGAGTTTTCTCCTATTGGTTGGGTACTATAACTTCCCTCACATGATCACATCCCTATGAGAAGTCCTGTATGTCATAAACAGAGGCTGAATTGGAGCTGATATACTCTGTCTTTGCTAATAATTGAATTTAGCTTGGTTGCTTTACTTTTATTTGATTGTGTATGCGGAAGTAAAGTGACATTTTCTGATGTTGGATTTCTTGTTGCTACATTGAAGGTAACAACTTAAATACTATGTTGATGATGAACTTGCAACCTCGATGATATGGTTATGTATCTTTTTCTCAACTATGTCAGTTGATGGAGAGGTTTATGGTTGGGGTTGGGCTACTTTTTGAGGTGTTTGAGTTGGGGTGAAGACCGGATATTCAGTATGCTAACTCGTTTCAGCTTCACCTCTTATTAGCATAATAAGTTGTATGCTGTTTTCTGGCTTGTACTTACTTGAGTAGTGAGTTCTGATGCTGAATGTTACTAGTTGTCTTTTATTGTTTCTCTTTATATTTTGATACCTTCTTGTTATGGTGTTGAATGTTTCATTACTGGCGAACAGTTCAAGGAGTCCCTTTGTACTGTGCATAGGCCATTGCAACCGGACAGAAAAGGTTTCAACAAAACCCATCTCACTCACTTTTATTACAGTGGTTATCTTTTGTTGCTTCTGTTGCATCTTCTCTCCTGCATTTTTTTGCCTTCCTCTCATCTTTCGTAGTCATCCAGTACTCGTAACGAAGGCACATTGGAGTTATTCATTGGAGTTATAATTCTCTGTTGGTTATGTCTCTGCCCTACCGCTTTAGTTCCGGAATATAACTTAAACAAGAGCTTAGATTGGAGACTTTCATGATTAAATTGGGGTTTATTCTGAGAGCATGGCACAGACTGCATGACTAATTATGCCGTAACCTCTTGATGCAAATCTGTAGATTGAAAATTCCTGGTATTCATTCTTTGCTTCATTTATTGTGATTTGGTGTGGTGAGTTTGACTACCTCCCAACTCGTTGGTGGTGGTACTATTTCTTTTTATGTTCAAGTTGTCTGGTTACATGCTCTTCGTGGCAGTGTTGTTTTGCTGTTATACCTCACCCATGAATTTGTAGCTCGGTGGAAACATGCATATTTATGCTGAAGGGAAGGTAACATCATCACATCTGTCAATTTCACAATCACGTGTTTCTGCTTTCATTCGGATGGAGGGATGGTAAAAACATGTGTGTTTATGCTGAAGGGATGGCAAATTTGATGTCGTTTGGGTGAGGGTGTTTCAGCATTGTTATGCTCTTTCCTCTGTTGTTTCAGTCAGAGAGGAAGTTCTTTGTAGATGGTATTTGATTTTGAAGTAAACTGTTAGTGTAATGTGATCTTATGGCTGTCGCATTGTGGTGTGTCCTTATTGTTTCTCTTAAGGTTTCTGGTTATGATGCAGCGTACCTTTCTGTCGGCCAAGCCAATGCAGGGGAGTGACAAGATATGTTAGGGGTATGCCCCTGTTCTTATTTTCTGTTTTCCTCCTGGTATGATTCTCCACAAACTCGGACAGGAACACGTATAATTCGACTTGTGGTTTTCAGCTTCAGAGACACTTGGTACTGCAATAGGAGAAGCCATGGGAGAGTGATCTCAACTTCTTGTGAATATGCCTTGAATCTGGAGAATGCTCCAATGCCTAAATTGAAGGAAGATTCTAGTATAAAATTCCACTCTTTGATACCTGCTTTTTCTTATTTCTTATTTCTGACAGTTAATCATCTTAAATGTTGTTATCGTGATAATCACTGTTTTATTGTCCTTTTCATTGGTCTAGGATCTTTCCCTAGGTTGTGTTGTTCCTTCTGGTCACCTTAATTTCTATGTTGGCAAGGAAGAGGTGGGAGAATCGAGCTATGGTAAAAACTTGTATTTTAATTTCCGTGATGCCATTATATTTGCTCTTCATACTAGAATCCTAGCCTTCCATTCATTCCTGTAGATTTTTAAATAATTCGTGGAAAAAAATACTGTGGAAAATTGAATAATTTCTTGCAACAAATATGACTGTGGAGACCAAAAACTAATTTTCTTTCCATTCTTATGAAATGAACATTATCTTGCAATTTTATTTTCGATTTGTTCTTTGCCGTAGTTTTCTCTGTTTTCAGGTTTTCATGCCTCTCTGGATAAGCTGGCTACGAAGTTTAAAATTGTTACTGCCATTAAGAGGAGGATGAACTTTCTCTACTAATCTTTTGAATATTAATCATGCATTGGGCTGATTATCGTTGTTTCGGTTTCGTTGTTCTATATGTGTGTGTGTGTGTCTGTGTGTGTGTGTGTGATTTCGGAGATTGCTTATTGGTGTTTCAAATTGCAATTTGAGGAGGGCGGTACTAATTGAGACAAGGGCGTAGAATCGTTTTACTTGTCTGAGGTTTTAGTATGAGGTGTGTTTGGTGTAGGATTGTAGTTCATGGAAATGGTTGGGAGTTCACCTCAGTGAATCCCATTTTTTTATGCATATCCTTGCATAGATTGGCAAATTGTTGGCTGGATCGGAGGTGTAGGAATATTGTCCTTCACATGTTTTTGCAAATTGTGCCTTGTCTGGTGATTGAATGCCTTGTTACTTATCAGAATTGTAACAATCGTTTGTGTTTAATTTTTTCATGTAACTCTGCCTGCTAATGTTATCACTATAGCAGTCGGTCCCAAGCCCGGGTAAAGGAGGAGGGTTGCGTTATCTTATACTACTTGTGACCACCGATGTGAGTGGTCTAAGCCAAAAGTTGACTATTAGGGATCTTCTGCTAAATTATCCTTCTGTTGGCTCTTTTCGTTTGTGGAAGTTGATGTTTTCTTACACAGCGAAGAGCAAATTAGGTTCTTCTTTTAAATTGGAGTTCTTCTTTTTTGGTCCATCCTTTACACGTTTTTAAAATATTTTTTGTATTCTAATCTCGGGCTATACATTTTGAACGAAGAACCTGATCTAATCATACATAGATCCAAACACATAATGAAGCGGAAGTCTATGTGTACCTTCTCTTCCTATGCTTCTAACACAGCGGATGATCGTAGATTGCTTGCTTTCACGTACCAACTCCTTGCTCCCACAGTCTGGCCCGATCACTAGGACTAGAGCTCTGATCTACACCAAGTTCCACCAATGGAGGCTAGTTAGAGAGGGAGGCTAGGGTTCTTAGAACTGTCTTTGATCAGCACATGATCTCTACACAGTAGTGTATTAAGCATTATGTATTACATCCCATAATGTGTAGGAGACTGTCTCCTTATGTAGATAGACTTATACCTAGTTTGCACATAACCCCTTAGGGTTTGTGCCTTTGCTACTAACCCCTTAAGGTTTGAACATTATTGCAGCCAACCCCATAAGGTGATAATATTTGCATTGGGCACCCCACATGGGCGCACCAAATGCTAACATCTCCCACTCACACAGTGGCGCTACACAATTACATTTCATCCAGTCTCTCCAATCTCCTACTATTATCATATGCCAAAGTGTTTTATGGCCATGGTGTGTGACTGTTGAGAGAACCTGCATTTCGGGAGTTCCATACTCTAAACTCATACTAGACGAGCTAGGAGCAGACGCACTCTACCTCTAGAAATAATGCAATACATATATATATCTCTCGTATCCCCCAAATTCGATCAATTGTCATCTCATAGACCATGAGCACCTACCTTGTTCCGAAGGTTGTGCACCAATGAGTCTACATCTCCTTCATTATTTTCATATCCTGCATGATCCCATAAAATCTTGTAGGTGGGCCCAATGAAGATAACAAAGAGTGATGCAATGAGAATCTTCCTTTCCATCCATTGTGTCGCTTTGATTCGACTCAGCTGCTTTCCTAGCAGTGTCCGGAAGGCCGAATCGTTCATAGCCGTAAGGTGTCACGCTAAAGTAGCACCACCGACCCGTCTCTCCACGACACGGATAAGAGTACTAAGGGTATATGCGCAACGGAAACACAAACAATCATAAAACCATGCAAAACCCTCCAAGGATCACAAGTCAAGAGACATAACGATGGTAAGGGTTAGAAATCAATAACACACCTTAGGGTTCTCCTTTGATGACTTCAAACGCGAATTGTGTCACGTTCTCTATGGTTGATCCACCCCTAGAGTTGATCCTAGATCTCCCAAGTCCTTGGTGCTAGCCCGGAAGAGGAAGAGGAAGAAGAATCACGCAAAACGAGACCCAAAAAGGAGGGTCTTGGCCTCCTTGTGGCCGACGGGGACGGGCGGCGGCAAAGGGGCGGTCGGGTCCCTTTGTTGCTTGCTCTCTCTCCTTTTGTTCTCTCCCACTCTTGTTATGTTCAATAATGAGCATAAGTTATGTTGGAAGGAAGGAAGGAAGGTCCTTTAAGTCCAACAACTCCTTGCCAACTACCTAAAGGACTTATTCTAGTCCTACTAGAATTCAATATAGTCCCTTCCTTGCAAATTAGTCCCTACTAAGTTTGCAAGGTTTTGCAAAGTGATCCTTCTAATTAATTAATCCAATTAATTAATTCCCAAATCTAGTTCAACTCTATAAAGCGTGTGACCCCATAGGTTCTATCTAGTTGGTAGCAACTATTTGCTAATATGGAGCGGTCTCTAGCAAAACATCCATTCTAGCCAACTAATAGAATAGTCATCTTGACAACCTTTGTACAAGTAATTGTCTTATCCCTTTGTCTCTATATCCGGATCGGACACGAGACATACAAGTCACACTCGTATATCCAATCCATAGTTTCTCGATCCATGGGAATAGCCTTATTCGTGCAAATAACATCAATATCCCATATTGATTTATTTGAGTCTGGCCAGACATTCTATAAGCACTATCCCTCGAGTGGCCTAGGATATTTGCTCCCGTTATGTGGGAGGAACAAATTCTATCTACGTCCACTACGATCTCTAAGCTTGCTTCTTATTGTATCCAGTACACGCCTTTATAACTACCCAGTTACGGTATAGCGTTTAACGCTACCAAAATCACAATAATCCACAACTAGAATATCTAGTGACTTCAAGTCTAAGGATGACAATACCATTGCACCGCGAGAAGCGCTTGTGACTCAACATAACGTGTATGTAGCCTTCTCGGAGATAGGTAAATCCAATGCAACATTCCCTAATGCACACCTATGTGTTGGATCGTGATATCTCCATATCAATCCAACCCCATACTAGTCTATAGATGATTGTCCCATTAATCATTATACTCGACTAGGGATATTTAAGATAAACAACACAATTGTAAATCTAAGGACTTCATTATATTAAATATCCAATAAATAATAAATGAATTTCTAGCCACAAATAATTCATACTAAACTAGATTGCCTCTGGGGAATCTATTCCAACAGTCTCCCACTTGCACTAGAGCCAATCTGGCGCATCTCGTATGCCCATACTCCTAGTGTGCCCTTCATGCTTCCACTGCGTGAGAGGCTTTGTAAGCGGGTCTGACAGATTATCATCTGTAGGAATCTTGCATATCCGAACATCTCCTCTATCGATAATATCTCGAATCAGATGAAACTTCCTGAGCACGTGCTTGGACTTCTGGTGCGACCTGGGTTCCTTTGATTGCGCGATCGCCCCAGTGTTGTCACAGAACAACTCAACTGGATCCGCAATGCTAAGGACCACACCAAGTTCAGAAACAAACTTTCTGATCCAAACAGCTTCCTTTGCTGCGCCATTTGCAGCAATGTACTCAGCCTCTGTTGTAGAATCAGCTACCGTCTCTTGCTTGGAACTCTTCCAGCTCACCGCTGCTCCATTCAGGCAAAACACATATCCCGATTGTGATATAAAGTCATCTCTGTCGGTTCGGAAGCTTGCATCAGTGTAACCCCTTACACGCAACTCTTCCTCACCGCCAAATATCAAGAAAGAATCCTTAGTTCTTCTCAAGTACTTTAGGATGTTCTTGACTGCAATCCAGTGACTCTCACCCGGATTGGATTGGTATCTGCTTGTCATACTCAAGGCATATGACACATCTGGTCTAGTACATAACATGGCGTACATGATAGATCCTATGGCCGAGGCATAAGGGATTCTACTCATGCGTTCCTTCTCAATCTTATTGGAGGGACAACCACTCTTCGAAATAGTGATTCCATGTGACATGGGCAAGAATCCCTTCTTGGAATCTTGCATGTTGAACCGTTTTAACACCTTGTCAATATATGTACTTTGACTTAGGCCTAGCAACCTCTTAGATCTATCTCTATAGATCTTTATACCGAGTATATAGGCTGCTTCCCCTAAGTCCTTCATTGAGAAACACTTTCCTAGCCAATCTTTAACAGATTGCAGCATGGGAATGTCGTTTCCAATGAGTAGTATGTCATCCACATACAAGACCAGAAAAGCTATAGAGCTCCCACTAACCTTCTTGTAGACACAAGACTCATCTTCGTTTCTGATGAAGCCAAACTCTTTGACCACTTCATCAAAACGTCGATTCCAACTCCTAGAAGCTTGCTTCAATCCATAAATGGATCGTTGCAGCTTACAGACTTTGTTGGCTTGCTTTGGATCCTCAAAACCCTCCAAAACCCTCCGGCTGTATCATATACACGTCCTCGAGGAGATTCCCATAAAGGAATGCTGTTTTGACATCCATCTGCCAAATCTCATAGTCGTGGTATGCTGCAATCGCAAGTAGGATTCGGATGGATTTGGTCATAGCGACTGGTGAAAAGGTTTCATCATAGTCAATACCATGAATATGTCTGAATCCTTTAGCCACCAATCGGCCCTTATAGGTAATCACATTACCATCCATGTCGATCTTCTTCTTGAAGACCCACTTGCACCCTATAGGCCGTGCCCCATCGGGTGGTTCCACCAAAGTCCATACTTTGTTGGTATACATGGATTCCATCTCGGATCTCATGGCTTCCAGCCACTTCTGAGAGTCTGGGCCAGTCATGGCCTCCTCATAGGTAGTAGGCTCATCATCTATGATCATCGTGTCACCGGAATCGGTTACGAGAATTCCATACTTCTCGGGTTCCTGGCGCACTCTACTAGATCTACGAAGCTCTTGTGTTACCTGAACAGGTTGCTTCACAACTGCTTGTGGTTCCTGTTCATGTTCCATAGTCGGTTCAGTGATTTGTGGTACTTGAACCTCTTCAAGTTCTACATTCCTCCCACTTGCTTCTTTAGAGACAAATTCTCTTTCTAGAAACACGCCGGTCCGAGCAACAAACACTTTGTTCTCGGTTGGATTGTAGAAGTAGTAACCCTTAGTTTCCTTAGGGTACCCCACAAACTTACACTTATCCGATTTCGGCCCCAGCTTGTCTGATTGTAAACGTTTTACATAGACATCGCAGCCCCAAATCCTCATGAACGACAGTGCGGGATGCCTCCCACTCCACATGTCATATGGTGTCTTCATGACTGATTTAGATGGAACACGGTTAATAGTGAAAGCTGCACTTAATAGAGCGTAGCCCTAAAATGATGATGGAAGATCGGTTTGACACATCATAGATCGAACCATATCCAATAGGGTTCGATTCCTCCTCTCGGACACGCCATTCCATTGTGGCGTTCCGGGTGGAGTGAGTTGGGACACGATCCCACACTCTCTAAGATAGTCGTCAAACTCTTGGCTCAAGTATTCTCCTCCACGATCCGATCGTAGAGCCTTTATACTTTTGCCAAGTTGCTTTTCTACTTCATTCTTGAATTCTTTGAACACTTCAAAGGATTCAGATTTTGCCTTCATAAGGTACACTAATCCATATCTACTGTAATCATCAGTAAATGTAATGAAGTAGACATAACCACCCCTGGCAGGCGTGGCAAATGGCCCACACACATCGGTATGTATGAGCGCCAATTGCTCACTAGTCCTCTCACCTTTCTTATTGAAAGGGGACTTTGTCATTTTTCCCAATAAACAAGCCTCACATGTCTCATATGATTCAAAATCAAATGAGTCTAGTAATCCATCCTTATGGAGTCTAGATACACGTTTCTCATTTATGTGGCCTAAACGACAGTGCCATAAATAAGCAGGATTTAAATCATTTATTTTAATCCGCTTGGTATTAATATAGTAGACAGGATTGCTTAGATCAAGGACATAAAGCCCATTAAATAATTTCGCACTAAAATAGTGAATATTATTTAAATAAAAGGAACAACAATTGTCTTTTATTGAAATAATAAAACCATCCTTGTCCAAACAAGAAATAGAAATAATGTTTCTGCTCATAGCAGGCACAAAATAGCAATTATTTAATTCTAAAACTAATCCTGAAGGCAGAGATAGCTCGCACACGCCTATGGCCAACGCAGCAACCTTTGCTCCATTCCCAACGTGCAGATCTACCTCCCCTTTAGCCAATCTTCTATTTCTCTTTAGATCCTGCATATTTCGACAAATATGAGATCCACATCCAGTATCTAATACCCATGATCTAGAGAAAGTTAAATTGACATCTACAACAAAAATACCTGGTGGTGGTGGAATCACTATTCCAAGCCTCTTGTCCTCCAGATATTTTGGGCAGTTCCTCCTCCAGTGTCCGGGCACTCACCTTTAGTCACACCTTTGGCAATGCCACCAACATGCTTAAGGGCAGGTTCCTTGGACTTGGCAACTGACTTGCCTTTGCCCTTGGAGGAAGAGGCAAACCTTTTGCCCTTTCCTTTCTGTACCATCATTATGGCCTTGCCCTTACCCTTGTTTATGCTCTGTTCAGCCGTCCTCAACATATTTAGTAAATCTGGCAGTGGTTTAACGATCTCGTTCATGTTATAGTTCATAATGAACTGTCCATAACTCTCGGGCAACGACTGCAACACGAGATCGGTTGCCAACTCTTGGCCGACCGGGAACCCTAGTCGGGCGAGATTCTCCAAGTACCCGATCATTCGGAGTACATGGGGTCCCACCGGGTTCCCTTCTGGCAGATGACACTTGAACAGTGCCTTAGAGACCTCATACCTCTCTACCCTCGCCTGCTCTTGGAAGAGCTGCTTTAGATGTTCGATCATATCGACATCATTCATGTTTTCGTGTTGCTTCTAAAGCTCAGAAGTCATGGTGCAAAGCATAAGGCAGGCCGCATCATTAGCGTCATCAACACACTTTTGATACGCCTTTAGGGCAGCAGGTGTTTGGTTCTCTGGACCTTCTGGAACATGCTCCTCTATTGTGTACAGTTTCTTCTCTTGCTTGAGAACAATTCTCAAGTTTCTGTACCAATCAAGAAAGTTGGTTCCAGAGAGCTTGTCCTTCTCAAGGACAGATCGTAGGGAATGTTGTGAACTCGATGAGTTATTTGCCATTTGGGATTCGACAAAAAGGAAAATACGCAAGTTTTAGTATTTGTGAATTTTGACTATATTCAATAATGGCTAGTTTATCAAATATAGCTCCCACTATTTTTCTACGGATTAATAACCCTCAAGATATTAATGCGGAAAATATCCTTATATTTTCTAGTGGGCCAAGATCCATCTTTCATCTCCTTATGAGCTTGCTTTGGCAAGTCACCCATAATTTGACTACTTTAGGTAGAAACAATTCCAATTGCATCCCATATGCAACTCTTGGTTCAATTGGCCTAGTTGTGTTCAACCTCTTATCTAAACAATTGCACATTGTTACGTGCCATCGCATTCCATCATGATGAACCAAGTCGCCATGCTTTGGAACGCACGAACTTGATAAATAATGATGATAATGAGTGTTTAAATAACGAGAAGGCAAGAACACAATATTTGAATTTTGAGGGATTTTAAATTCAATTTTAATTGTTTTGTTGATCAATATCAACTAATCTATCTATTTGAGTTTGGGCACAACTCCAAATAATAGATCCGGGTTGTCTAATTATCTTATTATCCTAATTGCATGCATCATCTTTACACCAACCACACACAATAATAAGACAATAAAATAAACAACCACAAAACAGAAATTAAACGTGATGTGGATATGGCCTTTTCTAGACTAAGATAATTCCAAGCCAATGGAATTATCTATTAACCCTAAAACAAACACATCTCCATGCGTCTTGGTCTTTTGGTCCATCCTTCATAGTCATGTGGAATACTCCATGCTCCATGCTCCATCTTTTGTGGCTTCTTTGGCTTTGGGCTCCTTTTCTTCAATCTTGGCTAACAATCTACTTTATTTAGCACTAGCTAACTTCTATACTAAATAAAATAAATCTCACAAGTTGAGAAAAAAAATAGCACGCAGGCCATAAAACCCTAATTAATTGTTACAATTAATTGATCAGCTCGCAGGCCGTAAAACCAAAACACAAAATTAAACATCAATATCAAACCACATCCTAAGGCCATATCCAATCACCATGCGATTTGCACATAAACAGTTAAAATCAAATTTTAACGCGCTTGGTCAATTTTAATTGATTTTAGGTTTTCTAGGGTTAAAAAGGTCCATTGGCCCAACAATCAAATTGCCCGGGCCCAATAAGGTGAACCACAAGGCCCTAGGGACGGCCCGGCCCAAAACCCACAAGCCTAGGCCGTGAGTTAGGGCCGCCCGGGCCCTAGGGCGGCCAAGCTTGGGCGGCAAGCAAGGGGGGGTGGTCCCTAGGGGGGCCGAACCTCCTTATGGGAGTTGTTTCCAAAACAACTCCCTTGCTTGGTGCCCAAGTTTGGTTGTTTCCTTGTTTTGGGAGAACTCCTTCTTCCTCAAGGATGCCCAAACCCTAGATCTAAGATCCTAAAATTTCTCAAACTCACCAATTCATGCATCCAATGCAAAAATTGGATCTTGTTATAATTAATTATTAACAAATTGCATCCCATGCTTGATTTGTCTTGTTTTACGCGATAAACAATCAAATTAAGGTGTAAAACAACTAAAACGTAACACATAAACCACGTTTATGCTCTACGACTTGTGGCTCTGATACCACTGTAGGGTTAATGGATGCACAACGAAAACACAAACAATCATAAAACCATGCAAAACCCTTCAAGGATCACAATTCAAGAGACATAACGATGGTAAGGGTTAGAAATCAATAACACACCTTAGGATTCTCCTTTGATGACTTCAAACGCGAATTGTGTCACGTTCTCTATGGTTGATCCACGCCTAGAGTTGATCCTAGATCTCCCAAGTCCTTGGTGCTAGCCCGGAAGAGGAAGAGGAAGAAGAATCACGCAAAACGAGACCCAAAAAGGAGGGTCTCGGCCTCCTTGTGGCCGACGGGGACGGGCGGCGGCAAAGGGGCGGTCGGGTCCCTATGTTGCTTGCTCTCTCTCCTTTTGTTCTCTCCGACTCTTGTTATGTTCAATAATGAGCATAAGTTATGTTGGAAGGAAGGAAGGAAGGTCCTTTATATAGTCCAACAACTCCTTGCCAACTACCTAAAGGACTTATTCTAGTCCTACTAGAATTCAGTTTAGTCCCTTCCTTGCAAATTAGTCCCTACTAATTGCAAGGTTTTGCAAAGTGATCCATCTAATTAATTAATCCAATTAATTAATTCCTAAATCTAGTTCAACTCTATATAGCGTGTGACCCCATAGGTTCTATCTAGTTGGTAGCAACTATTTGCTAATATGGAGCGGTCTCTAGCAAAACATCCATTCTAGCCAACTAATAGAATAGTCATCTTGACAACCTTTGTACAAGTAATTGTCTCATCCCTTTATCTCTATATCCGGATTGGACACGAGAAATACAAGTCACACTCGTATATCCAATCCATAGTTTCTCGATCCATGGGAATAGCCTTATTCGTGCAAATAACATCAATATCCCTTATTGATTTATTTGAGTCTGGCCAGACATTCTATAAGCACTATCCCTCGAGTGGCCTAGGATATTTGCTCCCGTTATGTGGGAGGGACAAATTCTATCTACGTCCACTACAATCTCTAAGCTTGCTTCTTATTGTATCCGGTACACGCCTTTATAACTACCCAGTTACGGTATGGCGTTTAACGCTACCAAAATCACAATAATCCACAACTAGAATATCTAGTGGCTTCAAGTCTAAGGATGACAATAACATTGCACCGCGAGAAGCTCTTGTGACTCAACATAACGTGTATGTAGCCTTCTCGGAGATGGGTCAATCCAATGCAACATTCCGTAATGCACACCTATGTGTTGGATCGTGATATCTCCATATCAATCCAACCCCATACTAGTCTATAGATGATTGTCCCATTAATCATTATACTCGACTAGGGATATTTAAGATAACCAACACAATTGTAAATCCAAGGACTTCATTATATTAAATATCCAATAAATAATAAATGAATTTCTAGCCACAAATAATTCATACTAAACTAGATTGCCTCTAGGGCATCTATTCCAACAGTATACAGTGTCAATCATCCTTATATGATTGACGAGGCTCACACGGCGAGGAATCTCTGGGACTAGTTCTACTCGCCACCTCATGTCACTCATCAGCACGCGTTATCTCGGGAAGATATGCGCCATAGTGTTTGAACTCTAATCAGAGCACATGTCATATCCCTTAAGGATCACTATGCAGATTTAATTCCAATAGCCCTTATGAATACCAACCCAAGTACTGAATGTCACACATATGCGAATCGAAATCAGTTCTCTCATCTGGCTTTCTCTACGCAGACTATACATGGCTTCGGGTACTAACCATGTTCGAATGGGCATAAATTAATCTCACCTTGGAACTTATTCTAATGCGACAATTAAATCCGTCTGACAGGCGTCTTGCACTAGTGATAGATGTATAGCTCATATCATAGGCTTCTAGCACTTATCAGGATTCTGTCTCATCTTCTACTCACCTAGACTATCCAGGATATCGTAAAGGCATTTGCTCGTGTGAGGGAGACAACCTAGTGTGTGCGCGACATGTTCTATGCTAGTACATGATGTGTAAACGTATCATACACGTATCGAAACAACATGTAGCATAATCAAACAGATCCAACTAAAATCCGATTATCAATGTCTCATATTCTCATCAATCATATTGTCAGTGATCGACTATCGAGTCTTAATTACCTAAAGTAATCCATAAAGATGATTCTTATGTGGTTTAGGAATGGGAGGTGCCTACACTTTGGCCCATAGTCGATCTACTCCAAGATTACTCCATAGGTAGTCATTTTGCCTTTTGTGAAATGGTACCCTTTTCTATGTGTTTGATCTTACCGTAGTGCATAGCCATATGCTAGGGCAACTCATGGTAATAGGTTTATGGACGGCTCACAAGCTTACCGGGAACCTTCTTTTCTAAACACATTTATGTCCGGTGACAGAACAGGCAATCGTGTTTTGCTTCCATGGTTAATAGAGCGGTCTAATACGATCGTGCAACACTTATGCTGCAGTTCCATGTGATGTGTCTGTCATCAAGAATGGACGATAGCCTGAGGTGGATTCATGTGCATCTAGGTCCCCACCCTAGTCAGCAGGCATAACTGGCTAGTCGAAGCACCATCTCCGATAGTCATAGCACGTGATCCTTCGTACAGAGTATCCTTTTGGTTGCAATCTAGTGTCTTAAAACTGGATTTCCTGAAATCCAATCCTCCGATTACATGAGGTTTGTCGGTTCTTGTTACACACCATAATGTATAGAGGACTCCCACTGCATCGGGCACTCTGGTCATCTTGTCAATTTTGTATGGTGCCTTTTTAGGGAACATTTTCAGGCTCGTAAAATCTTGCAAAGGGCTACAGGAGTATCCTATGGTTTTGGGTCCAGTATATGGAATCGTTCAAGTATCTTCTTGGTTTGGGCCTTTTGTGTCAATGTAAGAAGTTCCTATGAACTAACGAGAAGCCTCGCCCTACCAATATCCTTCGTCATAATCGAGAGGATAACTGCTCCTTGGTGGACACGAATTGTCCTCCAGCTCTGCTGGAAAATAGTCTGTCATCGATATCAAGTAACGTAATTATCAACTCTCTACTGGTAAGTGTGATGCAGCAGTTTCCATCCGTTATCGTAAACATGTAATAAACGATCCCACAATGAAATACTACTGTCTAGAGGACTAGCTAAGACCACATTTGAACTTAATTTGTTTCAACCATTTGTGCATTTGACCTTATGTCTCGGAACCCTGTGGCCGAGTCATACTGGTCACCTCTCTGACTTCTCCATCGAGAAATTCAGTTGTCACGCTTATCGATAATGGAGCTCTAAGTCCATCATCACAACTATTGCTGCAAGTCATATGCCTTACCACGCTTCCGTCTGGGTCTCTGGTTGACCTTGGAAATCCATTAATCTCCAATAGTCTAGCATCCATTCGGAAAGTTAACCTAGTCTCAGACTTGGTTGCCCTCTTATAGACTCTTAATTCTTCCCGTTAATCTTACTTTTTCATTCTTCATAATTTGGGGATGATAAGGGATAGTATTCTATCCTATCGTTTATGCAAGGTGATCATTAAGAACATCCCTTCGATCTCAATTAGTCGATGGGGTATGCTCCTATGAGCAATTCCTTTGCATAGGAGGATCATTATTTTCTATCATCCCTTATGGAAGGGCACCTCGCTTGGAAATCCACTCCCACTGTTCAAGGGATCTTGAGGAACCACTTCCTCATAATCGATTTAATGAACGGGTATCTTAAAGCGGTTCCTCCATGCTCGTGGAGGGGTTAAATGTATGGTTCTGTATCCTGCAGGGTAGGAGGGAGGATGGACCAAAATTCACCTTAGCATGAAAACCATGAGACATGCAGTTAGTTGACCCCATGTATACAAGTTACTTACATAATTGTAATAAATACAAACTACCATAATTTTAATTTTTTGAATCCCAAGCTCCCATCATCTTCAAACTCTAGTAGTAGGAGGAGGGGTTAATGGGCAACAAAATTAATTTGTGTAGGTGTAGAGAGCAATCGAGGTGCCATGGGTTTTGCCTTTTAGATTGATACCTACCCCCTCCCCTTGTTTGATGGATTCCGGGACACGAAAAGATATGCTTTGCCGAAATCTGGCGACTGGGAGATAAGGAGGCAGGGAGGGATATACCTTAACCACCCCAAAGCACACACACAAGCACATATCAGAGAAGATAGATGGGTAGCTTTGAGTTTGCTGCTACTAGTAGTAATTAAATCTCCTTCTTCCAGTAGTAGTACTACTACTAGTTTTACTGACAAGCAGTAGAATTAGTAGTACTAGTTGTAGTACAACATTCAGTACATGGTGAAATGGAAACCGGCGGGGGGTAATTTTCTGAAGACATCAGAAAAGCATGTAGAGGTGATAAGAATGCTGTATCAGTACATGACACCATATGTTTCCCATTCACCTAGGGTGCCCATCTCAATTACAGATATCTCGATCTTGGACTCAGCAACCACCAAGAGGGGCAAGCAAGTATTTGGGGTCACAAGTATATACTTCAAAGGTAACTTCCCAAGATTGGTGCAAGCGAAAACCAAGGCTGACTCAGAAAATTACTTCAGTAATGAAAAAATGTATCCCCCACACCCGAAAAGTTACTTCAGACTTGAAGTTCTTTGGTAGCCATATTCATGTCCTTTCTCGCAACCTGCGGAAAAAATATGCGAATACAACATACGGAAAAAACATGGGGTGTAAGATAAATCATTCAAAAACTTGCAAGGAATGAATATGGATACAGAGGATGTATAAGAACCCAAATGCCGCCTCAATTATAAAGCTACAGAATCTCACGTAAACCTCAACTTGGAAACTAACCAGACTAGATTCACATACATTAAACTTCACATTTTGAATACATTTATACAGGTTCTGATATACTTCTGAGTACTGAACATATTCCAAGAAGATTGTAAGATTCCACAAGTAAACAGCACAGTATGATCAATCAGTACTTTAGGATCATGTGGGAGGGCTACGGATCAGTATAGCCACATATCACTATATAGCATAGACCTGTCAAAATTTTCATGCAAAACTACGAATCACTATCATAAGCCAAGTGGGAAGCTTAACTAGATGATTGGGTTATAAGGTTCAATAAGATCCTGACGATGAATCTAAATTGTCTAAATTGTATGAGGCGAAAAGGTTGATCATCGGGGACTTACATATCCAGTCTTTCATAGATTGTCCCCCCGTACAGAGGAGTTGATCCCATATGATATAGTGTTGAATAAGCCATGATTCAGAGACCACAACGTTAACAAGTAAAGCTTAATCGATTATTAGGTCAATCACTTAAAGAAAATTGTGAACTTTTTGAAAACGATATCCAAATGTCATGGACGCATTTAATACCCTAGAAAAGCGAAGTGTCACCGATAGAACAACATTCCAAAAACTACATGTGTTCTGCACGCCATTCATCAGTCCTAACTAGTAACATCCCCCAACCAATTAACTTGAAGGAAGAAACTGATCTAATCACATATAGATCTACAACATGAATTAAAGCGAAAGATTCATGTGTTACCTCTTCGCCTAAGCTCCTAGTGCAACGAATGATCATTGTTTGCTTGCTTTCACTCACCACCGTCTTGCTCCCAACAGTCTGGCTCAAATTACTAGGACAAAAGCTCTTGTTCATACCATGTTTCACCAATGGAGGCTAGTTAGAGAGAGGATAGGGTTCCTAGACCTATCTTTGATCAGCACATGATCTCTACACAATTTTCTGCATATGTACTACTGACTTATTCAGTAGGAGGCTGTCTCCTTATGTAGACACAATTTCTAGACAGTTTGAAACTAACCCTTTAGATTTTGTGCCTTATTGTAGTAAACCCCATAAGGTTGTGACTAATTACATGTGCACCCCACATGGGCGCAACACGTAATTTTCTAACGTCTCCCACTCGCACATTGGGGCTGCACATAGATCATCTATTCTCTCTCAATCTCTAACTGTTATCATCTACCAAGTTATTTTGTGGCCGTGGCGTGCGACTGCTGAAAGTACCTTCATTCCGGGAGTTCCATACTCTAAACTCATAAGAGATGAGTTAACATCAAGCGCACTCTACCTTTTGGAAACAATAAATTATATATAACTGTCGTATACCCCAAATTTTCTAGAATTGCCATCTCGTGGATCACGAACACCTCCCATGTCCCATAGGCCATGTTCCAGGGAGTCCACATCTCCTTGATTGTATTCATATCCAACATGACCCCGATGGATCTTGTCGGTGGGCCCAATTAAGATAACGAAGAGAGATGCAATGGGAATCTCCCTTCTATCCTTTTGTCGCTTAGGTTCAGCTTAGCTGCTTTCCTAAGAGTGTTCGGAAGGCCGAATCATCCATATCCATAAGGTGTCACGCCAATGTAGCATAACCAACCCGTGTCTCCACGACACATATAAAATTACAAAGGGTATAAAGTGTCAATCATATTTGTATGATCGATGAGGCTCACACGACGATGAATCTCAGGGACTAATTCTACTCGCCACGTGTAACTAATAAGCACACACTATTTTAGGAAAATGTGTTCCATAGTGTTTAAACTCTGATCAGAGCGCATGTCTTATCCCATAAGGACCACTATGAAAATCTTAGCACAGTAGCCCTTTTACTCACCAAACCGAGTACTGAAATGTCACACAATTGCGCACGAAAATCAGTTCTCGTATCTGGCTTTCTCTACGCAGACAATACATGGCGTGGGGTATTAACCATGTTTAGCCTAAACCAACCTCACCTTGGAACATATTCCAATGCGACAATGGAGTATGTCTAACGGGCGTCTCGAAATCCTGTGGCCGAGTCATACTGGTCACCTCTCTGATTTCTCATCGAGAAATTCAATTTTCACGTTTATGGAGAATGGAGCTCTAAGTCCATCATCACAACTATTGCTGCAAGTCATATGCCTTAACACGCTTCCGTATGAGTCTCTGATTGACCTTGGAAATCCATTAATCTCCAATAGTCTATCATCCAGTCGGGAAGTCAACCTAGTCTCAGACTTGGTTGCCCCCTTATAGACTCTTAATTCTTCCTGTAAATCTTACTTTTTCATTCTTCATAATTTGGCGATGATGAGGGATAGTATTCTATCTTATCGTTTATGCAATGTGATCATTAAGATCATCCCTTCGATCTCAAGTAGTCGATGGGGTATGCTCCTATGATAAATTCTTTTGCATAGGAGGATCATCATTTTCTCTCATCCCTATGGATGGGCACCTTGCTTGGACAGTTACTCCCACTGTCCAAAGGATTCTTGAGGAACTATTTCCTCATAATCGTCCAAGAAACGGGCGTCTTCCAGCGGTTCCTCCATGCTCGTGGAGATCATCATCTCGAGGAACATTTCCCTTAATTATGGACATCTCCTTATGAGAAATCGTATATCTTGTGAATCCATTTTCATTACACTACTAATCGTTTGTTGCGTTTCGAATACGCAACCCCTAGAGTACTCAGAATATTACGAGAAGATATACATTTCTTCCATCTAGGGTCTAAATTCCTTCTTTTCAGGTGATGAAAGATCCTGGGGAAATGTCCTAGGTTCATCATCGTCTTGCGTGGTGATCATCATGTCTTCCCCTTCAATGTCAAATCGTCGATGGGGTACGCTCCAAAGAGCGTTCCTACGCAAAGAGGGTTCCTACACATAGTCATAATCTATGATGGGCTGTCCACTAGGCAAGTCGCTCCCACTGTTTTGAAGATCCGTAGGAGCTGCTTCCTGTTGATCAATCAGGGATGGGGCGTCATCCAGTGAAACATCTATTTCGTAGAGACTTACTTCTTTGTGAACATCTTCCTGACTTTGAAAATTTAGTTAGCTTATAAGCTGCCGATCCCCATGGCCTAAGGTGACCTCATACAGGTTTCCTTTTGGTCCATATCTCGTAGGGCGTAGTGGCTACAGACTTGGTGGGTATTTGGTTGAGTACGTCGACATCCGTTTAACAAAGCGTCTCCTCAAGATAGTGAACATGTACTTTGAACGCGCTATCATACATCGAACCATCTCAAGTAGTATCCTATTCCTCTTATCCGCTACAACATACTGCTGTGGAGTGTGGGGAATAGCTAACTTCCTTGCGATTCCTTTACATCACATAGATCTTTCTAAGATAGACACTCGCAGTCTTATTCAGGCTAAGGGAAATATCCTCTTGTCCAGTGGTTTCACCTTTCGTAGATACCTGTCTGAAGTACTGTGTTGCCTCAGACTTATGTGGCATCTAGCACACATATTTGGGACACTTATATTTGTCTACAAATGTGATGGAACAGTAAGGACCATGTCTTAGCTTTAACTTTTAATGGATCACAATAACATAATGGATAATATGTAAAGACCCATTAGTCCTTAATGCTCTACTGGATAGTTTGCGTTTCACCTTTTCTGTGAGGCAAGAATCACACACAGGTAAGGGTACCTTCGACATATTCCAAGCACGCATGACCTCGCTTGCCTGAACATCCTTTCCTGATATTGTGTGTCTCAATATAGCGCGCCACATATCAGAATCTTAAGTCACTACTCTAGAGGTGAAGTCTAAAGATTCTGAGGCGTCACTCGTGCTAGAATTCAAGAGCGTATAACCATACATAACACGACCAATTCCAAAGTAAAACTGTGACCAAAACAACTTTTGGTGGCTATTCCCTCAAAGATAATCTCATGGATCCTTAGACGAGAAGTTAGTGTCAGGTCTGGCCTTTTCTCTAGTCTTAGGAAAACAACGTTTTTCTCCTTTACATTTGCCAGTCTTGGGCAATTGGTCTTATACCGATATTGGCCCTACATTCTCTTATCCTTGCCCCACCTATTGCCCACGGTCCTAATACCGGAATAGGGACTAAATATGCCGATCATACTTCATTCACAACCTTTAGCAATCATATATTGCTTAGACTTCAGATGTATGCTGAACTAGTATTCTTAGCAATCACTTGGTTGCTTAGATCCTAGAACGGAGCGATGTTTGGTCTTATCCAAGCATCTTGACACTCTCAAAGTGTTTCATATAACGTTTTCATGTCATTTTCATGAAACGTGGAAGGGATAATTGCTAATCGGATAACTTAAACCTCTCATCATAAATGGCATGAATCTCAGACGCTATAGTCGAGTGCACATGTTATGACATGAGTCTATACTTATATTTTAAGGAGGGATTTATGAGTCACTACTCAAAATTTTAATGTAGGCAAATGGATAAGGTGGATCCAATATTCTTCTTTGTCTCATTCCTACAATCTTTGAATTTCAAAGTGATCTAGAACTTGCTGATGAGATCGTTTCCCACCTTGGCATAGCACGCTCTATGACATTTATCTTGACTGCCTCTCACTATTGGTAAGCCTAAAGATAATGTCTATGTGCTGCTGTGACAACTAATCATCACAGGTTCGACCATGCTTGTAGGTGGTTTGACAACTTATATCCAACGATTGGTTACATAGTACGATGACTCGTCATGTCATTTGTTGTCACCATTTTAGCCTTTACAGTTTCGATTTAGACAGATTGATCTTGAGACATTGCTTGGGAAATTAATACTAGCACTTACTTAGCTCCGAAATAACAAGAAACATAGATTAAAATTTAATAGTCACCAAAACCTAGTAGCAATTCTAGGAATCAAATATCGTCACTTACGATTCCCTATTAGTTTTAATAATGTCTAATCATGTGATCTCTTTTGTTTTAGTTCTTTAGCATGCGAAGTTATACAGTTATATCCAATCACACGCAGTTATAACATATAACAAGCACAAGCATAAATAAATATGCAATGGATGTAACCCCTAAGGTGCACTCCCACTATTGAGAGTACGTCTTGAGAAAGTCTTGAACTTCACGCCTCAGCCATCTCGCCTATCTTGAGAGTACATCTTGAAGCTGCTTTGTTCGTCTATTTGCTCCATGCACCTTACGCCATATCTTTTTGGTTTGGCCACCTCTATTGAAGCATCTATTCTTCAATCTCCACTAACTATCTTATTACTAGCAAGAAGTAACGTCATAGAAGCGACTAGATGAGAAGAGAAGACAACATAGTAAGTAGAGAGGCACGACTCGCAAGCCGTATTTTGATTACATATTCAAAACAAAACCAAAATCAATTATAAAAGACATATAAGCCACATCCATGCACCAAACACATCCTTTCAACCTACAACGGCGTGTATAATCATAAAATAAACATACTGGAATTTTCTGGAAATTTCCAAAATCAAATACTAATTTCGGAAATTAATAAGCAATAATCTAATCAACTAAATAGATCAAAAATTACTCTAAACCACCTAAGGTCTCACCACCTATGGTAGACAGTAGGTAATAATTACCTAAGTCTCCAGAAAATTTGGGCTCGTAACAGTGTGTTTAAGGTCGTCTAATTACCTCGGGTGTGCTAAGCACTAATTAATAATCTGGAAATTAATAAAAAATTATGTTTTTCCAAAAATTATGAAAAAATCCCCAAAAATAGGAAATTTAAGTATGAGTCTGTAGAGGAAAAAAACTTGGCAAAAAATGATGGCGGGAGGAGGCCGCACGCGCCCTCACGCTCCGGCGCTCGTGGGCGCGTCCGCCTCCGCCACGCGCTGTCGCCGGCCGTTGTGCCACGTCAGCGTGCCATGTGGACGCCACATGAGCCATATGCTCACGTCATATGCCACGTCATCATCACACGTCAGATACCACGTGTATGCCACGTGTCTGCCACCTCATCTGCCACGTTAGCCCATGCTGACGTGGCACCGCCATGTCAGCTGCCAAGTCAGCCCCTAGCCACGTCTGCAGCCGCCGCCAGCCCTTGGGCGCGCGCGGCGCATGGCTGCGCGTGGAGGCGGCGCCGGTGGCGCGTGAAGCCCACGAGCCGCCTTCGCGGCCTCTGTTTTCGATGATTCTTATACAAATGGAATCGTCTCTTCACCTTGATTTCGATTATGTATTCAAAAATTAATTTTAACAACTTCTGGAAAAACTAAATTACAGATCAGATCAAGCAGTCCAGATTTATACAGTTCTGAAACTTTAAAATGGCATATCTTTATCTATGTTTATTTAAAAATTATAAAATTTATATTTCTAGAATCCTCGTGAAAAGCTCTATCCATCCATATAGGATTCGCATACTGATTATGAAATTTCAGAAACTCGTTTTTCTATAGCATGTCAGATTCAGGCACAAACTACGAGGTACGAAAAATAAGCCTAGGGCTCTGATACCAATGAAGGAAGAACCTGATATAATTATACATAGATCCAAACACATAATGAAGCGGAAGTTTATGTGTACCTTTTCTTCCTATGCTCCTAACACAGCGGATGATTGTAGATTGCTTGCTTTCACGTACCAACTCCTTGCTCCCACAGTCTGGCCCGAATCACTAGGACGAGAGCTCTGATCCAAACCAAGTTCCACTAGTGTAGGCTAGTTAGAGACGGAGGCTAGGGTTCCTAGAACTGTCTTGTATCAGCACATGATCTCTACACAGTAGTGTATTAAGCATTATGTATTACATCCCATAATGTGTAGGAGGCTGTCTCTTATATAGAAAGACTTATACCTAGTTTGCACATAACCCCCCAGGGTTTGTGTGAAACAACACGGGATCTCGGTTCAGGGTTAACGCGACAATCGATAACCAAAAGTAGATTATCAACTATTAAGTATACATTTCGGTTAAAGTACATAACAAAATTTCGATAATAAGTACAATCTAAAACATATCGTGTGTGATCTACTAAGTGATCTGACTTAATCTAAACTTCTTCGTCTCGATCTGCGTTCCCATCCCCCACGTTGATTGATGACCTGCGGTTTTAAAATGGCAAAAGCCGACGCAGTTTTGAAGAAATAATCAGTAAAAACTGAGTAAATACATACTACGACATGTAAAGCAACGAGTGGCACCGAAGCATGAGTTGAAAAAAATCAGAAGATTTAAACAGTAAACCCCGCTCACAACATCAGCTAAAAGGCCTTAAGTGTCGACACCCCTATACCGTAGTGACCCTTACAAGTATAAGTAGCACTCTATAGCTCTATAAACCCCTTGGCCTCAATATCTTGATAAATTTTGGCTCATCGGGGGCGTATTTTTGAACATTAACGTTCTATCCAATAATAAGAAGCATTGCTTCAATGGTCTTAGCCATAAGAAAATGGAGGATCGCTTGACGCCTCCCATTAATAACAGTACTCTGTACATCGTCCTAAGTCTATTAGAGGTATCTTATTTTTTCACTTTCACATAACCAGAATCAGAATATCAAAATTTCACAAGTAATTTCCGAGAATTTTCAAAGGAGATGAATAAAATAGTTTAACAGCTTTCGAGTGGAAAACATGCATTCTCATACTATTTCATATAACAAACATTCATTTGAAATATCAAGCACATACACAGATTTTGATATAAAAAGGCCGTACATATGTACGTACCTCTGAGCCATGAAAGGCACAAGGCAACGCTAGCACTCCCACAACGCTCGTTTCCGAGTCTCACAGTAAAATGCAGCAACACGAAAACGTACGTCTACTTCGAACGATCCTTAATAATGGCTGGATATACACAAGTAAAGTATACAACCTATTAGCATATATCCTCTCTATGAGTTTTTATGCAAGAATGCAATAAAATGGGGGGTCATGCAAGCTAACTTGACCAGAATGCACCTGATACTTCAAAACTCTCTAGTACCGACTCTGATTGTGCATGGACCCCAGACTATACTCATACTGGCCCAAAAATATGTAATAACGACTCTAAACTCTCCCATATGAACTTAGCATCGAAATATACAACTTTCAGTAAATTACACTTAGGCCCCTAAAGTTTGCTAAAATTATAGAAAGACCCCCACCATTGATTTGATAACTCCCAAGTCAAATACTTCCTTCTTGAGACTTCAAATATCCTTCTAAGTCAGGTTGTTGGTCTCAAAGCATTAACCTAGTCTCAAGTAGTTCAAGTGTGAAGTTTTAATTAAATGCACATAGGGCCCCAAAGTTTAGTAAAACTTCAAAAAGACCCCAACATTTGACTTGGTCAACACTAGCCCAGAATTACATAGAACTACTCCAAATACGCATACAAGACATGCTGACAAACTCCAAGTTACTAAACGAATCTCAATTCAAAGCTAAGTGAAATTACTATTTTGCCCCTCCTATACAGTTAAGTCAAACTAGGGTTTTCGAAAAGTCAAACTTGGTTAAACTTCATATTTGGGCTCAGAATATGAATACGAACAAGTTTTGTGAAGATTGCTAAGGCCAGAAATGTCATTTAGAGTGAGAAAATTGAAAGTTAAAGATAGAGTGAAATCATCTTAACTAGTCAACTTTGGAGCTGATTTGTGGTCAAATGAGGGAGAGTTTAGGAAATATGAAGGTGGGGTATTGAAGAGGGTATTCCAAGCTTTCCAGAACATATTTGAACTCCTAAGAACTCTAAGTATTCAAAGAGATATCGCTAGTCAAAGTTGGACAAAAATTCCGAATCAAGACTTAGTAAAATTCAAGAAAGTTTATTGAGTTCAACCTAGCAACTTTAGGCTTGATTTGTGAGAAATCCGTTACAAACTTGAACATGACCCAGAGACGATGATTTGAATTATTATGTATAATCTACGCACAGAAGAAAGAAAAACAAGATTTCTTTAAGTATTTAGGGAGTTATAATAGTTTGAAAGTGACTACTTCAATTCGAACTTCAACACTTACAAAAATTCTGAGTTTTTGATAGCGAAGAACGTTAACATTTCAGCCACTTCGGAGAAAAAACAGAGGGTTTAGAGTTAAAATTGGACCAAGAAATGAACACAAAAGTTGTAGCCAATTCTCCAAGGATTCCAGAAAGCTAAAGATCATTCAAAACGGATCACAAACGAAGAAGATACGAGAACAGGGGAGGTTTTTGTACCAAAACACATGAACACCAAGAACACATTCATGAACTTCACTTACCCCTAACTTTAGCTCAAATTTAGACACGATTATAGATCGAATTGGACCAAGAAATCAACACAAAAGTTGGAGTACTACATGTAGTGGATCCACAGAGTCAAAAATCATGCGAAGAGATCAAGAAACGGACAAGTTACAGGTCGAAGAACAGGGCAGGTTCACAAGTAGAATAAACGATGAACACATGAACTAACACCGATCAAACAACAATCTGGGCATGATTGGATCATTCAAATAGGTTCACGACATGATAAGGAGCACGATCAAGCTTTTAAACTATCAAAATGGGCAAGAATCGAAGCCGTACCAAGCTTGGCGCTTTTCCGGCGGCCATGGCGGATTCCGGCGATGTGCCGTCCGGTTTCCGGTGCTCCCATTTTCTTCCATCAACTTCTGGGTTGACATGAGGTTGCTGCGAGGTCCATAGGTCACGGGGAAGCGTCAGGAGGGAGAAGAACCGCCCATAACGAAGCAAACGCCGACGTTCGGCGTTCGCCGGCGGTTCCCGTCGGGTTTCCCAAACCCAGACTCCGACGGGGCACAAACGATGGATTCAGAGCGCGATCTTGGACTCCCCAGGTGCGCCATCATCCCAAGAACATGAAAACAAGGTTCAATTAGATTAAATTACAACAGAAATCAAGAAATTGGTCGGGGAAAGGGCTAGGGTTCTTCACCTTCAAAACCCGATTGCTCTCTCGGTACTCCATCTTTTTCAAAATTGATTTGTGCGTTTTGCTCCTGGAATTGGTGGCTATCTATGGTAGCAGCAGGTCGGCAAGAGGAGGCCTTAATGTGGAGTTCTTCGTTGGTGGTGGTGGTAGTTCATGGTGGTGTTCATGAGGGAGAAAAGGGTATTGAAGAAAATTGTGTTTTGTTCAATTCTCCACTGGATTCAGAAGGTGAGGGAGGATAGGGAGGTGTTGACACCTAAGTGGAGAGGTGTCAAAACTAGTTTGACAAGTGGAGAGCATGCATGGGGTGTGAAAGTGTATTTTCCTAAAGTTTGGAGTACAAACTAGAATTAGAGGTTCCTCTTAACTTCAAATAATTGCACAACCACCCCGAACATCTCTACTGCTTCAAAAATCATTCTAAAAACTTCCAAATATTGCCAACACTCTAAAATTTCAACTTCAAAGCCGTGACAAACTATTTACAAACTTGCCCCCAAAGTCTTGATATTGCACTAATAATTCTCTCGGTAATTAGGGGTGTTACAATCTACCCACCTTAAAAGAATCTTCGTCCCCAAAGATCTCATCATATAATTACCCACATACATGAAATGCACATGAAATGTTGCACAGTGACTCAGTCTATTTGACTTAGCCAGACAAGTACATAAACCGCTCTCGTCGAATGTTTTTCTCCCAAAAGATGACTTTCTTAGTTGGTCACTTAGCAATACCTTAACGGGAATAAGTTCCTCATTCTCAATCTCAACAAGACGGGGTCTCTACTACACACCAGCCTAAACTTGTATCACATTAGGGTTTCATATATGATTAGTACAAGTAAAAGTTCGAAATAAGATTTTGAAAGTTCAATAACAACATACACGTTCTCAATTTTAGAAATGACATTTGCTAGAATTTATACAAATCTCGAAACTTGTTTACTTCGTTTATTACCAGATTGAGTTATCCTAGTCAATTTTAAAATTTCGAAAACGTTTTATCTTTCTTATTCTCTACTAGTGGAAATCGAAAAGTCACTTTAACCGGAGAACCGATGCTCTGATACCATCTGAAACGACACGGGATCTCGGTTCAGGGTTAACGCGACAATCGATAACCAAAAGTAGATTATCAACTATTAAGTATACATTTCGGTTAAAGTACATAACAAAATTTCGATAATAAGTACAATCTAAAACAAATCGTGTGTGATCTACTAAGTGATCTGACTTAATATAAACTTCTTCGTCTCGATCTGCGTTCCCATCCCCCACGTTGGTTGATGACATGCGGTTTTAAAATGGCAAAAGCCGACGCATTTTTGATGAAATAATCAGTAAAAACTGAGTAAATACATACTACGACATGTGAAGAAACGAGTGGCACGGAAGCATGAGTTGAAACAAATCAGAAGATCTAAACAGTAAAACTATCATGTTGGAGAATTCAGAACAACCGGAAGTAACCGAGTAACAAAACCTCTCAATTTAATAAAATTGAGAAACCACGAGTAGTTGGTAACATATCCAGGTTAAACAAGTCCATTTAAGAGAATAACTTAGTTCATGAGTAGCCAAAGCATTTCAAATCATTTCAATTGATTAGGGAAATTCAGAGCCACAAACAACATTAATAAAGTAGTCAATTTTTAATTTCGACTTCAGTCAACAGTTTAATTTAGCTGAGGCATGTCCAGAGCCACCAGCAGGATCGATGTAGACAGAGGGATCACGAAAAAAATCACTAAGGGTTCCTTCTAGGGTCTATCAAACCCTATTTCACCCGAGCGTTAAGGGAGCCCATTCGTAAACCCCGCTCACAACATCAGCTAAAAGGACTTAAGTGTCGACACCCCTATACCGTAGTGACCCTTACAAGTATAAGTAGCACTCTATAGCTCTATAAACCCCTTGGCCTCAATATCTTGATAAATTTTGGCTCATTGGGGGCGTATTTTTGAACATTAACGTTCTATCCAATAATAAGAAGCATTGCTTCAATGGTCTTAGCCATAAGAAAATGGAGGATCGCTTGACGCCTCCCATTAATAACAGTACTCTGTACATCGTCCTAAGTCTATTAGAGGTATTTTATTTCTTCTCTTTCACATAACCAGAATCAGAATATCGAAATTTCACAAGTAATTTTCGAGAGTTTTCAAAGGAGATGAATAAAATAGTTTAACAACTTTCGAGTGGAAAACATGCATTCTCATACTATTTCATATAACAAACATTCATTTGAAATATCAAGCACATACTCAGATTTTGATATAAAAAGGCCATACATATGTACGTACCTCTGAGCCATGAAAGGCACAAAGCAACGCTAGCACTCCCACAACGCTCGTTTCCGAGTCTCACAGTAAAATGCAGCAACACGAAAACGTACGTCTACTTCGAACGATCCTTAATAACGGCTGGATATACACAAGTAAAGTATACAACCTATTAGCATATATCCTCTATATGAGTTTTTATGCAAGAATGTAATAAAATGGGGGGGGGGGGGTCATGCAAGCTAACTTGACCAGAATGCCCCTGATACTTCAAAACTCTCTAGTACCGACTCTGATTGTGCATAGACCCCAGACTATACTCATACTGGCCCAAAAATATGTAATAACGACTCTAAAATCTCCCATATGAACTTAGCATCAAAATCTACAACTTTCAAAAAATTACACTTAGGCCCCTAAAGTTTGCTAAAATTACAGAAAGAACCCCACCATTGATTTGATAACTCCCAAGTCCAATACTTCCTTCTTGAGACTTCAAATATCCTTCTAAGTCAGGTTGTTGGTCTCAAAGCATTAACCTAGTCTCAAGTAGTTCAAGTGTGAAGTTTTAATTAAATACACATAGGGCCCCGAAGTTTAGTAAAACTGCAAAAAGACCCAAACATTGACTTGGTCAACACTAGCCCAGAATTACATAGAACTACTCCAAATACGCATACAAGACATGCTGACAAACTCCAAGTTACTAAACGAATCTCAATTCAAAGCTAAGTGAAATTACTATTTTGCCCCTCCTATACAGTTCAGTCAAACTAGGGTTTTCGAAAAGTCAAACTTGGTTAAACTTCATATTTGGGCTCAGAATATGAATACGAACAAGTTTTGTGAAGAAGGCTAAGGCCAGAAATGTCATTTAGAGTGAGAAAATTGAAAGTTAAAGATAGAGTGAAATCATCTTAACTAGTCAACTTTGGAGCTGATTTGTGGTCAAATGAGGGAGAGTTTAGGAAATATGAAGGTGGGGTATTGAAGAGGGTATTCCAAGCTTTCCAGAACAAATTTGAACTCCTAAGAACTCCAAGTATTCAAAGAGAAATCGCTAGTCAAAGTTGGACAAAAATTCCGAATCAACATTTAGTAAAATTCAAGAAAGTTTATTGAGTTCAACCTAGCAACTTTAGGCTTGATTTGTGAGAAATCCGTTACAAATTTAAACATGACCCAGAGACGATGATTTGAATTATTATGTATCATCTACGCACAGAAGAAAGAAAAACAAGATTTCTTTAAGTATTGAGGGAGTTATAATTGTTTGAAAGTGACTACTTCAATTCGAACTTCAACACTTACAAAAATTCTGAGTTTTTGATAGCGAACAACGTTAACATTTCAGCCACTTTGGAGCCAAAAATAGAGGGTTTAGAGTTAAAATTGGACCAAGAAATCAACACAAAAGTTGTAGCCAATTCTCCAAGGATTTCAGAAAGCTAAAGATCATTCAAAACGGATCACAAACGAAGAAGATACAAGCATTTGAACAGGGGAGGTTTTTGTACCAAAACACATGAACACCAAGAACACATTCATGAACTTCACTTTCCCCTAACTTTACCTCAAATTTAGACACGATTATAGATCGAATTGGACCAAGAAATCAACACGAAAGTTGGAGTACTACATGCAGTGGATCCACAGAGTCAAAAATCATGCGAAGAGATCATGAAACGGCCAAGTTACAGGTCGAAGAACAGGGCATGTTCACAAGTAGAAAAAACGATGAACACATGAACTAACACTGATCAAACAACAATCTGGGCATGATTGGATCATTCAAACAGGTCCAGGACATGATAAGGAGCACGATCAAGCTTTTAAACTATCAAAATGGGCAAGAAACGAAGCCGTACCAAGCTTGGCGCTTTTCCGGCGGCCATGGCGGATTCCGGCGATGTGCCGTTCGGTTTCCGGGGCTCCCATGAACTTCCATCGACTTTTGGGTTGACATGAGGTTGCTGCGAGGTCCATAGGTCACGGGGAAGCGGGGAGGGAGAAGAACCGCCCAGAACGATGCAAACGCCGACGTTCGGCGTTCACCGGCGGTTCCCGTCGGGTTTCCCAAACCCAGACTCCGACTGGGCACAAACGATGGATTCATAGCGCGATCTTGGACTCCCCAGGTGCGCCATCATCCCAAGAACATGAAAACAAGGTTCAATTAGATTAAATTACAACATAAATCAAGAAATTGGTCGGGGAAAGGGCTAGGGTTCTTCACCTTCAAAACCCGATTGCTCTCTCGATACTCCATCTTTTTCAAAATTGATTTGTGCGTTTTGCTCCTTGAATTGGTGGCTATCTATGGTAGCAGCAGTTCGGCAAGAGGAGGCCTTAATGTGGAGTTCTTCGTTGGTGGTGGTGGTGGTTCATGGTGGTGTTCATGAGGGAGAAAAGGGTATTGAAGAAAATTGTGTTTTGTTCTCCACTGGATTCAGAAGGTGAGGGAGGATAGGGAGGTGTTGACACCTAAGTGGAGAGGTGTCAAAACTAGATTTACAAGTGGACAGCATGCATGGGGTGTGAAAGTCTATTTTCCTAAAGTTTGGAGTACAAACTAGAATTAGAGGTTCCTCTTAACTTCAAATAATTGCAAAACCACCCCGAACATCTCTACTGCTTCAAAAATCATTCTAAAAACTTCCAAATATTTCCAACACTCTAAAATTTCAACTTCAAAGCCGTGACAAACTATTTACAAACTTGCCCCCAAAGTCTTGATATTGTACTAATAATTCTCTCGGTAATTAGGGGTGTTACATTGTGCCTTTGCTACTAACCCCTTAAGGTTTGAGCATTATTGCAGCCAATCCCATAAGGTTGTAATATTTGAATTGGGCACCCCACATTGGCGCACCAAATGCTAACACATTTAAATTCACTTATGTATCTCAAGGGTCTATTTAGTTTTCATGGTTAAGGAGAGGATGGTGTCGCACTCCTTGCCAAACTCATATGCCTCTCGGATGTTAGGATAAGTGTGACTTTCTTCGGTCTTTATTATTCATGTTCTTGGTTGTATGTGGTCTTTCTCTTGACCATGGATGTCGTGTGGTTTCTTTTTCTCCCCCGATATTATAGATTTCCTTCACATGTTGTGAAGGACACACAGTGTTGAGCAAGGGCAAGGGCGGAGCTAGGAAATACCAAGTACTGGTGCACAATTGTACATTTCAAATAAAAGGTAGGGCATTTTCACAATTTACCTAGGGCACAGTTGAAAGTTTCTATAAAATACTGGGGTAACAGTGTGGTTTCTCAAAATTAAGGTGCGACGCGTGCCTTACGGTGCCGCACTCTAGCTCCGCCCCTGGTGTTGAGACATCATTGAGCAACATTGCTAATTTGGGGTTCAACTTGTTTTGGAGATCGGGTAATACTATCATTGTAAACTGCTGTTCATTTTATTAAGAAACTTCTCGGTAAAAAATAATAACTGTAAGCTACTCGAGGATGATGTTCATGTGGTTGATTCCTATGGTTGTTCTTCTAACAGATTTCCGATCACCTCTAACTCCTTATATTGATTTTTAGAAAAAAGTGTCATGGGAATGAGGTAAGATAAGTTGTACATGTTGTTTATACCGCATCCAAACGTGATGTATGAAACGCCATATATAATTCTTTATACCTTACCCAAACAAAGTGACCCTCTTATGCTTACTATTGACTAGAAAGAGTTTGGTCTTTTATTAAAGGCTTAATTACGTAATGCTTAACCCCAGTATGCCTAAACTAACACTTTGCGACCCCCACTTTGGAATTAAGCTTATTACCGCCCCCCATTTCCAAAATACCATACTTAATGAAACTTGGAATATTTTGCCGTTAGTAACCTAACGATGCCTACTGTTAGTTGATGCATGTGTCCCTTTTTGTAAGGCTATTTTTGTCTTTTCAATTTAATTCATCATCACCACTTAGCAGGTAAAAGGGAATATGAACCAATCTGTTCCCAAAATTGTCTTAGGTTTTTCTTTGTTCGTAGCAGAGGGGCGATCGTAGTAGGAGTGGCGATTTCTCTGTTCAATCAAAGTAGAGGGTCCGATTTATGGGTTCAGGATGAGGATGACTCGCAATAGCAATAGTGAAAAACGAAAGATGAATGTTCAGAGACAACACATAAGTGACGACACCGGAGATCCACCAGAGAGCAATCGAAGTTGGGTATTATGCCAATACAATCAGAAGAGGTGGTTGGTGAGGAGCTTGGGCGGTCTCGGTAAGTGTTTCCTGCGATATTGCAACACCTGCTTCGATCTTTTGTTTTTATTTTGTTGATTGCACATTTGGTATTCTTCCTCTGCTGATATCCAACTGTGTATTTTGTTGATACGCATTTGTTCATAAACAATACAGTGATTTTGAGATTCTTTACCCATGATTTTGAGTTGCTTTGTGAATCCAGGTCTTTTGTAAAAAAAATGACAAACCCAGATGGTAATCGGACATTGGAGGAGTGAAATTACTACTTGAACTAGTCACGGAATAGCTATCCCCTATGCAAAGTTAGGGATAAGACACTGAAATTACCCATGGAAAATGCTTTTCAGCATTATGTATGATCTGCTTTATTATGATATTATATGTACTGGAGAATTACATGATTATTTGATTTTTGAAACTTCCTTATTGGTTAATACGATTGAAAGATACTAACGTAGAATACAATGAAGATGTATTCACTCTAATCTGGAGTATTTGAGAATGCCGTATGTATGAGGATATATATAGAACAACTATCCTGGTGCAAACATAAAATAAATGAAATAAGCACTATAATTCTTACAACATCCTGGTGTAAACATAAAATAAATGAAATAATCACTATAATTCTCTCTCATCTCCTTTTATTCCTTTGCTTGCAAATCTCTTGTTAAAGGTGTCCATCCTTTCAAATTTTTAAAATCTTCGCGTATCCTTATGAGTTATGATTATTATGGTCATTGAGCTGGTTGTTTTTACAAGATAAAAGAAATAATCACTTGGTTGTGTATAATTTTGCTATTATTTTGTTCTACAGATGATGATGCCAAGTTCGCCGTTGAATTGCATCATGGTGGCATGCTTGAAGAACCTAATCGGACAAAATATATTGGTGGAAAGGTAGATTTTTGCACAATATGAACAGTACTCATTCGTGGCATGATATGTATAGTTTTGGTATCCTGCTGGGGCATAAGTTTTTTGGGTTGTGGTACAAGAGTGTGCAAATGTGTTGGAAATTAGTTGATCCTGAATCATTTGAAGACTTTTGCAATATGCAGTCATATGTGGAAGAAGACCCTGAAGTTATAAGGGCACAGGAGGAGATCTTTAGGGAAGCATACCCTAGAGACATTTGTGTTAAGTTAGGTGTCCCTTTGGATGATTTGGTGAGTGACACTCCAGATGCTGAACAATCCAATGTGGACAAATTTATTGATATCGACAGCATTCCAGAAGTTCATGACCAAGAAAATGTTGACAAGGTTGTTGAGGAGACGGAGGAAAACTTGGAAAATGTGGCAGATTTTGATGCCCATAATGTGGATAATGTAAACCTTGTTTCAGATTCATATGACAGTGATTCAGAAACTAGTGTTGATAACTCATTCTGTGATAGTGAGTTTGAACATAGTGATGATGACAATGTGTTTGATTGTGCGGTGGATCAACATGTTGAGTGGGCTGGTTTAAGTACCAATATTGAAGAAGTTGAGGAGCACAATGAGGAATATCCTGTTGAGAAAGCCGATGTGGTGGATTCTGATTGTGACATTGAGACCTCAGATCCTGATCAAGATGTTTATCCTGCATATAACATATTTAATCCCAAGGTTGATATGAAGGATCCAAAATTTGAGAAAGGACTGGCATTCTACTCGGTTAAGGAGTTCAAAGCTGAAGTTATGCAATATGCAATACTTCATGGTAAGGATCTGGTATTCAAGATTAACTTGAAGAAGAAGGTATTAGTGACATGCAAGGAAGGGTGTAGTTGGAGGCTGTATGGTTCAATATGCAAAGAGAGAATACATTTCAGATCAAGACTTACTATGATACACATGCTGACCACTGTGTGAGGGAGTTCAAGAACAGGCACATGACCAAATCTTGGCTTGCAGAGACTTATTTGGAGAAAATTTCAGTTGATCCGGAATGGTCACTTGAGAATCATTTAGGGCAGATGTGCTGAAGAATTATCAAATTGGTGTATCTGACATGAAATTGTACCGGGCTAAGAGGAAAGCAGTGGAGATTGTTGAGGGGACCATCCAAGAGCAATATGCCAATTTATGGCATTATTTGGAGGAGATTAAAATATCTGACCCTGATGCAACTGTTAAGCTTGAGTTAGAACCTGGGATACAAACAAAGAAAAATGACAACCCACCACCTGTGTTTAAAAGACTTTATTTTTGTCTTGGTGCATGTAAGAAAGGGTTTAAAGCTGGTTGTAGGCCAGTGTTGGGCCTTGATGGTACACACTTGAAGGGCATAACAAAGGGCCAGATGTTGACAGCTTTGGGAATTGATGCAAATGATCAAATGTTTGTTGTTGCATATGCTGTAGTGGAGGCTGAGATATATGACACTTGGAGTTGGTTCCTCGAACTGCTTATTGATGATCTTGAGATAAACAATGGTTATGGATGGACTTTTATGACAAACAAACAAAAGGTATATGTTTTTGATGCAATTCTTTATTATTGTGTTCACTTAATTTTTTATTCCTTGGTTTACCTCATTCTTTATTATTGTGATACTTGTTTGTTTTTACAGGGCTTAATAGAAGTCATTGCTGACATGGTGCCTAATGCTGAGCATAGAACATGCACGAAACACTTGGCTAACAACTTCAACAAGAAAACACAGGATTGGAGGGTAGGGGTTACCTTTGGGTTGCTGCAAAGGCAAACACTGTACCAGATTTTGAAAGGATCATGGAGATGATGAGTGTTAATGATGAAGACGGATTCGATTGGCTTCAAGATAAGCCACCCACAAGTTGGTCAAGGTCACACTTTAGAACTAGGCCCAAGTGCCACATTCTCACTAATAATATGTGTAAGGCATTTAATAAAGTTATTAGGAAAGCAAGAGGGAAACCCATCATATCTATGGTAGAGCAAGTGAGATGTTATCTGATGGGGGCACTACAAAGAGGTAGGTTGGAGATTGAGAAATACCAAAACTCAATATGTCCTCATATCCAAAACTTGAAAAGAAGAAGCGGTTGGCTGGTTTTTGTGGGATTTTATGGTCTGGTGATGGAGAATTCCAGGTTACTTGTGGACCTGAGCAACAATTTGGGGTGAATATAGATGATAGAACATGTGCTTGCAGGTGATTATTTAAATTTCACTACAAGTTACTTAATATTGAAAATATACAAAGATTATACTTACCATATTTTCTTGAATATGCAGGTATTGGGACCTCACTGGTATTCCATGTGAGCATGCAATTGCTTACATATACTCAAGGTCCATGAGACCTGAGGAATTTGTGCACAACTACTATCTTAAGGAGACTCAGCAAAAGATATATGGGCATATCATTTATCCCATCAATGGACCTGATATGTGGCCAAGGTCTCAGAATACTCCACCATCACTTCCACACTATAGGAGGCAACCTTGAAGACCCTAGAAAAATGAGAGGAAGAAGGGTGCACTTGAGAAGGAAGATGCGAAGAACAAGAGTGGTAAGTGGAAGAGGAAGAATACAACAGTCAAATGTGGTAACTGTGGACATTGGGGACACAACAAGAGGAAATGCAAAAATCCTCCAAATGAAGAGAGGATTAGGCAATAAACAAGAAAGAGGAAGTACTTGTTGAAGGTATGTTTCTCTATTTCAATGTTTTTGATTCATGATTCTTGCAAATATAATTGAATATTTAATATGATTGTGACATTGCATAATTACATAGGATTCCAATTTCTTGGAGATGGGAGAGACTGGAGATCACAGCCGAAGAAGCAAAAGCAACAAAAGAAGAATGTGAATAAAGTGCCAGCTGCCAAGAGTAGGTGTGTTGTAAGGCCTCCTCCAAACATTGTTCCACTGTCAGCTTTAACAATTAATCTTCCAGCCATTCCTCAACCAAGCACAAATACCAATGTCAAGTTAATAATTTATTTTTTTGTCACTTCTCAAAGACTGAATATTTGACTTGGATGTCAATTTTTTTTTTCACTTCTGTCAGTAGCACCATTTGACTTGGATCAATTTTCAAGTAGATATTCAAAACTACATATTTCACAAGACCTTACTTGCTTTAAATGAAACTTGATAATAGGGCAAACCAGCTTGGAATGGTACTACAAAGGTTTTGCATCCTACCAAATGGCCACTGAATGAGTCTTCAAGGAGTTCTGCTGGAATGAAGGTAATTAATTAATGTTTTTTTGTTAAGTAGTCAAAACTGGTAATACTTCCAGTCATATCACTTTTGTAACTTTTCATATAATAATACAAGTGGAGGGTTCACTTTTGAATTAATAGTACATTCATAACATGGTAAATCATATGGAAATAGTAGCACCAAATGGAATTTGAATCAGCCTTCAAAGAGCTCTGTTAGAGTGAAGGTAATATGAAATTGTGTTGTATTATATCTCAAAGATGCATTTATCACATGTGTTATCACTTTGCCTATCTGATTTGTGTTATCACTTCACAACAGGGTAAAGAAGCTGGGAATGTAGCTTCAGGTAGCTATGTTGGAATGAAGGTCAAGAACACCCAATGTTGAAATGAAGGTCAAGAGCACCCCAACAAGTACCCAGCCAGTACTTAGAAGAAGTCCCAGAAAGGTTCAGTCTTCTACTCAACCAGTTATAGGCTCTCAAGACAGGACGTCAAAACTGAAGAAGAACGTACTTAATGTGCAAAAGAAAGGTGTGAGCATGGAAGAGCAGATATATCATACTCAGTAAATGTTGGAGTTGGGTACTTGGGTTATTGAATTTAATTTTGGGTTGTTGATGATGTGGAGTTAGTAGTTGGACTCCAGGTTTTTTTTGGATATCTATGACTGTTCTTTTTAATGAGCATACTAGTGGCTAATTTTTTTTTGGTATTTTGTTAGATTGTAATGAGCATACTGTTGGCTCATTTTTTTGTATTATGTTGGATTGTAATGAGCATATTGTTGGCTCATTTTTTGGTATTATGTTGGATTGTAATGAGCAAAGGGTTCGCTCATTTTTTGGAATTATGTTGGATTGTTCAAATGTAGTTTTGTCCACTGTGGAGTTATTTCCAGTAGTGGCTTCTTGTTACTGCAGAAGTTTTGCCCACTGTGAGTTATTTTGAATGCACGTGTGCATTCACCGTAAGGAACCGTCGGTCAAACGACTTGTTTCTCTTTTGAATGCACGCGCTCTCAAATGGTATGGAACGGTCGGTCAAACGGCTTGTTTCTCTTTCAGATAGCACATGTGCTCAAATGGTAAGGAACGGTCGGTAAAACGATATGTCTAACGTTTTGATTACACGTTCTCTCAAATGGTAAGGACCGTTACACGATACGAGCTTACTCTATAGAATCGCGTACTAACACAGAACAATATGAAACCATAATAGCATTGCATATATCTTAAAATTCAATACATCATGGTTGGTAAACTACACCATCATCTAACCATTTTGTTCTACCAAAATAACCAGCAGATAACTAGACCCCAATCTTGTTCAGATAATAACCACATGAACCAGCAGAAAACCCAGAACCCTAAATTGTTCAACTAACAACCAAAATCATCATCGGAATCACGAGAGGCATGATGCAAAACGCCATCAATTTTATTTTATTTTATTTTTTCTGATTTCGCTGCTCTCTCTCCTCCAATCTTCGGATTCGCCTAAGTAGCCCTGTACCACTACAACAGATCTTGCACACATTGGGGGGTCAAACCACTGGAAAAATTGACATGCTTGATTGCTCTGCAATGAAAAATTAATGTTAGATTCAGAAGAATAACAAGAACATAAAGCCTCAAGAATAACAAGTACGGAATACCCCATAGTTCGGGCACCCGAAGAACCTCCTTCCAGGATTTTTATCCGTGCAAGATGGTGTGAGCGAACACCGCTGGCCACAATGGCAGATCCGGCCAGCCATCTCGTTGATTCGACAGAAGATTTTGCAGGTTTCTCTTATGCTTCGTTCTTCCTCAGACTCGTCGTTCTCAGCTTTCTCAGCTTCGTCTATGGTGAGTTTACCTGAGTGGTGTTAAATAATACAGGTGGGCCTATTAAATGATATAGATGAATGTTGAAAATTGATTTGACCGAAAACCCCTTACCTAAAGGTGTTAAATGATACAAGTGGAGCTATTAAATGATATAGATGGATGTTGAAGGTGGATTTGACCGAAAACCCCTTGGTTTAAGTTTTTGATGTTAAGTTACTAATGGCAAAATTATTACCAATTTCATTAAGTATGATATTTTGCAAATGGGGAGCGGTAATAAGCTTAATTCCAAATTGGCCTCAAATACTAAGAGGGGCACAGTAATTAAAAAGTGATAAAGTTGGACTGGGTGTATTCAAGTAAATGATAAACCACATTTATAAATAGATCCCTCAACTTAGTTTCCTCTTTACTATCTAGGGCTTGAGAGATACGGGAGAGTGAAATTTGTTATTTTACATTAACCGCCATGCACATCTCATTATTTACCAAATCGGAATGATTTGCATGATAGTTCTTCAGAATTTTTCTTTAAGATCTAAGCCTGTTACATTTAGCAGCTTGCTAGTTTAGAATGAAGATGTTGAAAGTAGCAAAATTATGTCGTCTTTTCCGGTCTGCACCTAATTCATGCACTACGAAACTCTAGACTGTTCTCAAATCTGAGCACAGAAGAACATAAGTCGAGAAAATTCATAAACTAAGGGGTAGTCTGGCTTAGCGGGGATGCTTTCCTCTAGACGTGCCATATTATTTACCAGTAGCAATCAGCGTTTTCACACTTTGGACTTGTTAAAGTTTGTCTAGTTATTATTATTATTATTATTATTATTATTATTATTATTATTATTATTATTATTATTATTATTATTATTATTATTATTATTATTATTATTTTATTTTATTTAGGAAAGTTTGTATAGTTTCTTTGAGCTCAGCTATTTAAGATGCAACACACATTCTCCACAACTGCAAGACAGAAAATCTTCTAATCTTGTTGCCTTGGCTAAAAGAACAAAAACCACAAATGCAAGCAGTTTCCTTGCCCAATTCGAAATGCAGTCTCAGCCATTTCTTTTAGTTTTCTTAAGCAATGCTAACTTCATTTGGTTGAAGAAAGCATCAACGGATGTCGCCGATCTACATGCACTATAAGTTTCAAGGAGTACTGAGGAATCTACCATAATATATCGCTTCAAACAACTACCGAACACTTGTACTCTCTATTAATTATTGCCACCAAATAACTACCCATGTGTCTTTTGACCTCCAACGATGATGCAAAGGTATAATACATAATACGTATATATTGACTATGCTTTATTTGATCTGTTACGTGACTTCATTGCCAGGTTTGATTTTAGTTTTACACGGAATAAAAAGAACTTCATCTTGCCACATAATCAACTAGTGGTTTGATTATGCCATTTTTAATCAGTTCTGGGAGCGCTACATAGCATGCTTGACCCTTCATTTTCGGAGAACTGATCTGATAGCGTGAGTTAGCATACCTACTAAATCAAAATTATGATCAGTTAGGGCCAACATCATGCTACATGAAGCATTCATATTGCGAAACGCCACTCGTACACCTATCAATCACGAAACCTAACCTGACTAACTGTCGTAGATGTCATGCTAAGCACGTCAATGTTATCAGTGTCCAAATAATTATGAATCAATATAAACGTTATTGGTGGGCAGTACGACAAGATGAACATCTACTTTTCATGTTGATGAAACACGGAACTGAATGGGGATGAATTCAATTTGGTGCTTGTTGGTAACCGTCCATCTGGAAACCTAAGCTGCGAATTATTTTCAATAATCAAAGACGATGAATGTTTATGGGTTAGGATACAAAAAATACTACTGACAACAAAGACGTCTAAGAAACAGTTTTGCCCTTGAGATTTCTGTTAAAGAAAAAAAAGTTTTATTAATCACAGTGGCTGAACCTCACGGTCGACTTAGGAGGCTGCCTACGTACCCCCACAAACGAGGGATCAAGCCACAAACGTAGTTCTTAATTGTTCCGTATAATACAATTACATCATGGAATAGTAATCAAATAGGATCATCACCAGCTATCTTAATTAGTCTCAGATCATCAACATGTGCTGCTTTCTTGTGTGATTGTTGACCATAGCATGTGGATCATCAGGAAGATCCTTCTTCTTGAATAACATATACCGAAGATCCTTTGAGTCTTGCCTCTTTATCCTCTTTGGATCATTTAGAGAAGACTGTGTGTATCCAGCTTGATGTAGTTTCCTCTTGGAGGCAGCTAGTTTCATCTCCATCACTGCATCGTCGTCAAGCTTTTCATTGTTCTTGCACACCTGGACAATGTCTTTGGCTGACACTTGCAGATGGTTTTTTCCATTGTCTTGAACTTTCCTCGTACTAGTAGTAGTATTTGGTTTTGTTGATGTGGCGGCTTTCTTGAGTGGTGCTCTTGTAGTTCCCTGATGCTTAGCCGCATCCGCTACTTTTTTCTGACCATCTTGGCCTTGTAATCTCCCTTTCCGTCGCTGCTGAAGTTTTCTCTTCAACGCCGCCATCTTTCTCCGGTCCCCATCATGACGACCCACTACTGCTGTTATGGCTTTTGCTGCTTTCCAGGTACTAGTACTTGTTGCTGCTGCCGCTGCTTCTGCTGCTCCTATTGTGGGTTTCTTCTGGAGTAGTTTCACTTGATCATCATGATTTTGAGGAGCTGGTGGTTCTTCTTCTAGACCCAGTACCGATCTTGTATAAGATGCAGCTAGATCAGTTGTAGGAGTTTCAATTAGAGCTACTAGTTCTTCATCCAGACCCTGTAACCATGCTAGATCATCACTTGTAGGAGTTTCTTCATCCAGACCCTGTAACCATGCTAGATCATCACTAGTAGGAGTTTCAATATCATCATCATCATCATCATCATCATCATCATCATCATCACGAGCAATATCTTCAACCACCAGTTTTGTTGTTGCTGTTTCTGTTGATGTTTTATATATCTCAGGAATCATCCAGTTGTAATCGGCTGTAGAGTGTTTACCATCTGGGCTACGGAAGAAGCCCTTGCCCTTGCCATGACGCGGTCTTGAAGATGATGGTTCTACGTTGTAAGTGTCCTTGGGAAGCTGGACGGGAGGAGGAGGTGGTGATAATGATGAAACATGGGTACTAATACTGTTTATATCGATGATAATCGGCTTCTTGTTATGATCAGCTTCTGTCGAGTGTTTGCTACTGCAGGTTTTTGATGGCTCCTTATTTCTTGATGGCTCCTTAGTGCTTATAGTAGTAGCTTTCTCTTCATTGCTGAGTGGTGGTGGTGGTGGTTGTAGGGGCAAGGGTTCGACCCTAGCATAAAGAATCTCCATCAGGCGTGCCCTCCGCTCCAAGAATTCATCTGGTCGGTAACAAGCAGCCACCGCGATGGCATTCTCTATCAACTCGAATTCATCGAGTCCCTTGCGCTCAAAGTAGTCATGCCATGCATCTGCTGCATTTACCAAGTCTAGCGAATCTGTTGCCGCCGCCATGTTATCTAGCCAGAAACAAGAGGGTGGTGGTATTATGGATGGAAAGGAGGGTTGGGGTTGCAGAAGAAGAAAAGAAGGATGAACGAAATCTGAGGAGGAGATAACAACGTATTTATAGGATGTACCATATATATAATATCTCCTACAAACCCTAACGCTAAGTAAAGACGATTTGTAATTTCCTCTTTGAACTAGTACTTTGATGCTTGATTGGCAAGAAATAAAGTTAATCGTACGAAATAGCTACATTTTTATTTCTAAAAAAATGAATTAAGAAAGTCAGATCAACTCTCATACATTAACAAAGCCCAAGTCAACCATCATTACAAACAAAAATGTTCTGACGGTTGTCCAAATTACAGTAAGAAACTATAATTAGCCCACGTCTGGAACTGATAGTTGGGCTTGCACAATACTACCTCCGTTTCGTCTGTTTCGTCTGCGTTTGACTTTTTAACCCGTAATTGAGTCACTTTGACTTGGTGATTTGGGTACCAAAACGATGTAATTTTTTAACAATTTTTTCATGGTATTTTAGAATAAACTTTCCTCTATAACACCATGCAAAGATTACCAAATTCTCGTATCGTTTCGCTAATCAAATCACCGGAGGAAAGTAACCCAGTGAATAGTGACAAAAAGTGAAGTAGACTGAAACAGACGAAACAGAGGTAGTACATTTTGGGACAAATTATCGAAAATCTGCATGTAGGTTGCTTTTTTTTTTTTAATTTATTTTTTTGTGAAGAGCATGTAGGTTGCCTTAGGTTACCAAATATGGATCTAATGCTGTTTAATTTTAACTTCAAAATCTATTTGTGGTTTGACAATGTTAAAAAAACTAATGCAGTTTTAATTTGACCACAAACCTACTTCTAGTTTACAACTTGCTACGAAGTCGCCATAAGTCACGTATAACATCAACAAAGCTTTAGCGCCATATCAAATTTTTTTCTTTGTAAGAATTACAATTTTCAACTTGGGTGATAATATTCACTTATCCATTACATGACAAATCTTTATAATCGTTGTAACGACGTCACCACATGAACGAATAAACGAATGAAGAACAAAATGACTTTACGTGGTTCGCTAACCGAAATTCTTTTACTACGTCCAAAGCAAAGCCAGAACCCTTTATTTATCAGGAGGAACGTTATTACACATATCATATACCTATTAGAGACTAATATGTCGTATCTATAATGCCTAATCCTCAAAAACGTTTCCAAAACACATGAAGATGGTTGCAGCCCTCCAAGACGTGGTCGTACGACCGTGTTTTCTGGTCGTGTGGCGAAGTGTCTGTTCGTACAACTAGACCACCTGGTCGTACGACTAGAAAATAGTTGGCACTCCTCCCTTTCGTTTCTCGACATTATTCAAAAAAATCTTCACTTTGACTTGAATTCTCTCATAGACAACAACTGCCCCTCTTCTTTTAAACAAAGCTACGTCTTCTCTTCACCTGATGTCTCAAATCAAGAGACGCACTGGACCCCAAAGAGCTCAATGGTTCGTGATGTTGAGAAATTCCAAACAATGTTGAAACTTGCTCTTAGGAACCGGTTTGGTGAAATTTTCCGCGGAGTTGTCAGTTGTCCGCACCTTCTTAACCTTGGTCATGTTCTAGTTTCTAATAAAATGATACCAGACATATATATGCTTTGTCCTTTCAGGATTGACATGGTCTTTAGTCAAGCATACTGGACTTAAGGTATCGCATTGGACTATCGCTTGATCTTGGCGTAGGCCTAGATCGTTAACCAATCCCATCCACCAGATTCACTCCTTTGATGCTTCTGTCAAAGGCATCTAATCCTCTTTTGTGGTAGACAAAGTCACATTCGGCTGTAGCGTCGCTCTCTTGCTCACAAAAGAACCTCCCAGAGTGAACACGTAACATATCACATATCTCATGCTATCAAGATCCCCATCATAGTTCGAATTCGAAAAACCAGCAACCAAAGCTTCATGATTGTCCCCACAATAGAGGCAAAAGTCTAATGTACCCTTAAGGTACTTGGATATGCGCTTCACTGCTTGCTAATGTTACTTCCCCAGTTGAACCATAAAACGACTCACCACACGAATAACAAATGCTATTTATGTTTGATTGCAGACCTTAGCGAACATTAGACTTCCAACTGCGATAGCATATGGAACCGTGATTTTATTTGGCCATAATTATTCCAATATCTCATGAAATCTTGATATGCTTATTTCTTGTGAAAGTTGGTTGTTGATACTACAATTCATGTTAGATGTTTTCTTCAAGAGGGCCGCTATGCTTCACACTTTTCTCTTCACCTTTCAAGTTCACCTCCTACGTGTCAAGATATGATTGTTGGTAGTATTTATTTTAAGATATTTCAATAATCAAATCATCAATCAAATGTATCCGCATAAGGGGTGAACTTGAAGGGTGAAGAAAAAAGGGTGACGTTTAGCATTTCCCTTTCTTCAAATACTAAACGGATTTTCCAGAAAATTGAGAAAATTAGTCTAAGCGTTGGTCAACGATTTTCATCCAACTTTGAAATTCTATCTCCTTCTATATTTTGAATCTTGGAGAGATCAAATATGTCTTTAAAACTTGGTACTTCAATCTAACAAAGCCATATTTTCAAATTCTCAAATATCCTCCGAAATTCACTAGAAATTGTAAGAATTCATGGGGTTCCACCTCAAAACTAATTGACAATGAGGGGAGTAGCCCGGGACACATTTTAATTATATTACTTCTTCTTGATTTTCCAATGTGGGACTTCTCAACACGCCCCCTCACGTGTGACATTCTTTGGCCTACACGTGGATATTTTTTGTCAGGTCGACGGTGGAGGGAACGACGCGGTCGATCCTCTTGGACTGCAGGTGTTTTGGGTTTATGAGACGAGATCGGTTACCCGCTCTGATACCATGTAAGAATTCATGGTCAGATGTGGAGGTATAGGAGTCCTTATCTCCTGCCCAGTCAGTATTAGAGAAGGCATGGAGAGTGTGGGGACCGCGACGAAGTACCATACCAAGATCAGTCGTGCCATGGAGATATCGCAGCAGGCGTTTAACCGCATTCCAATGAGTGGTAGTGGGCCTGTGCATGAACTGAGAGAGACGATTGACAGCAAAGGAGATATCCGGGCGAGTAAGCGAGAGATACTGAAGACTGCCAACTGCCATCCGATATTCCGTAGCGTCTGAGAGAGGGGAACCACTGTCAATCGTAAGAGCAGCCGAAGTATCCATCGTTTTCTGAACAGGATTAGCAGATGACATGCCAAGACGGTGAAGGAGATCAAGAATATACTTCTGCGGCGACAACCCTGTGGATGCTGTAAAACCTCGATCCCAAGAAAATAAGATAAATCACCAAGATCTTTCAAAGAGAATCGGCGAGATAAATCCAGGATACACTGCTGAACAGACGATGCATCAGATCCAGTAATGAGTATATCATCCACGTAAACAAGTAGATAAAGGATGGTGCCGGAGAGCCGGTAGATGAACAGAGATGTATCAGCACGAGAGTTAACAAAATCCTGATGAAGGAGAAAAGAACGAAGTTCTGCATACCATGCTCTGGGGGCCTGTTTGAGGCCATAAATCGCCTTGTTGAGGAAACAAACATGATGGGGCCTATCCTGATCCACAAAGCCTGGAGGTTGCTGCATGTAGACCTGCTCATGGAGAGAACCTTGGAGGAAAGCATTGTTGACATCCAACTGCTTGATGGGCCAGCTCTGAGAAATGGTAATAGAGAGGACTAAGCAGATGGTGGAAGGCTTGACCACTGGACTGAATGTGTCGTGATAGTCAATGCCAGGTCGCTGATGAACACGTTTGGCAACCAGACAGGACTTGTACCTGTCAACAGAACCATCAGGTTTTTGCTTGATGCAAAAAACCCACCTGCAGCTAACCACATTAGTAGAACAAGCTGGTAAAACATGATCCCATGTGTTATTCTGAACCAGGGCATCTAACTCTACTACCATCGCAGCTCGCAATTGCGGGTGCCAAAGGGCCTCAGTAACAGATGTAGGTTCGCTATCTTTATCAGAGGTGGAAAGAGTTGCATGGAACATGTATCTAGGGTTGCTGCGACGAGTTCCATCTTGCGACCTAGTGACCATAGGATGCTAGATGGGAGGCTTAGGGGAAGCGGGCTGAGGGATAGATGGATTTTCGGCTATAGAAGGAGGTTCAGTTGGTACATTGGAGCGGCGAACAAAATGATGTCCCGAGTATCGATGAGGGGCAGATGGATTAATGGATGGTGGTGTTGGAGGGAGAGGTGGTGGTGTTGGAGGGAGAGGTGGTGGTGGTGGTGGTGGAGTAGTGACTGGAGATGGTAGGGTAATAATACTTGTGGTGGGAGAGAACCAAAGGGATAGGGAATCATCAGACTGTTGGGACGACCCAGAGGAAGAGATAAAACGAAAAAGATTACTCATCAAATTGAACATGTCGAGAAACATAAAGACGATGCGAGGTAACATCTAGACACAGATAAGCACTGTGAGTGAGAGAATACCCAACAAAGACACAAGGGGTGGATCGATCTTCAAACTTGTGTGAGGTATAAGGACGAAGGTAAGGATAACAGAGGCATCCAAAAACTCGTAGCTTGGTGTAGTTTGGGTGTTGGTGAAAGATGACTTCAAACGGAGAGCGAAATTTGAGATTTTGTGTAGGAAGGCGGTTGATCAAATAGACAGCAGTGGTGAAAGCATAGGGCCAATACTGTAGAGAGAAAGATGCATGATGAAGTAAAGCTAAGCCAGTCTCGACGATATGACGATGGCGGCGTACTGAATACCCATTGTGTTCAGGGGTATGAGGCGGAGAGGTTAGATGGGAGATACCATGAAGTTCGAGATATCCACGAAGACCAATGTATTCCCCCCCCCATTGTCTGAGTAAAGTGTTTTGAGCGGAAGAGAGAAAAAATTCTCCACTATTGCATGAAATTGAACAAAGATATCATGCAATTGTTATTTTCGTTGCATTGTGTAGAGCCAAATACACTTAGAGAAATGATCAACGAAAATGACGTAGTATTTGAAACCATCATGAGATGTAACAGGAGAGGTCAACACCAGAGAAAACGACCTCGAGGGGGCGAGAAGATTTAATATTTGAATTATGAAAAGGGAGTTTATGACTCTTCGTGCATCGGCATGCACTACATGACTCAGACTCTGTGGTGCTTCTAAATGGAAGGGAAAATTTTGAAACTACTTGTCGGTAGACAGGCCCTGCTGGGTGCCCAAGACGACGATGCCAGGAGTGGAAGGATGGACGAGACTTGGTGACGAGGGCCAGCAATGGAGTGGAAGCTGGCCACTCATAGACACCGTCTTTAAGCAGACCTGTCAGAATAGGCACCCCCGTGGTTCGATCCTTCAGGACAAAACCAACCGATGAAAATTCAGCTAAGAGATTATTAGATGAGAAAAGCTGAGAGACAGAAATAAGATTTTTCCTAATAGACGGAACGCATAAGACATTATCAAGTTTGAAAGTATGAGTGGTAGAGGATAAAGATAGCGAACCAGTGTGAGTGATAGGCAGACTCGTGCCATCATCAATCATGACATCACCTCCACGTGTATAGGGTTAATGCAGCGAGAGATTGGCCAGGTCAGCGGTAATATGATGAGTGGCACCACTGTCAAGGAGCCAAGCTGGTGTAGCTTGCACGCCAAATTGTGTCGTAGCCAAATGTGCATGCGAAGTCCTTGGAGATCTTGGAGCTGAATATGCTGGAGTAGGGGAGCCTGGGCGATTTTCTGTCGAGCGAGGTATCCCAGAGTAATGGTACTGCTGAAGCATCCAGCCAAACGGCAAACACTGCCGAATCATGTGACCTTGCTCGCCGCAGCCCTGACAAAAGCCCTGAAACGGACGAGGTTGCCTCGGAGTGGCGTGCGAGGACTAAGGCTGCCAACCCGAGGTGTGTGTAGGAGAGGGCCAGAAGTGGGGCTGCGGAACCGTGTTATTAGGTGCCATGACAGTCGTAGAAGAAGCACTGAGGCTTGCCTGAAAACTGAAAGACGATGGTACAACTGCAAATTAAAGTAGCTGCTAGTTTGTCTTCTTGCTGAACACGCACACACACAAAGTGGTGTGTTCTTCCAGCCACGCAAGCAACACAAACTTTGTGTGCTTTTCTTTTATAGCCACGCAGGCAACCACTTGATACTCTTTGTGGTTTGTGGCAAAACAACCAAGAAACCCACAAAATGGGTCTGTTAGCATTATGTGCGCCCATGTGGGGTGCACAGTGCAATTATCCTAAACTTATGGGTTTAGGTGAGACAAGCTCAAACCTTATGGGGTTAGTAGCAAGGACAAACCCTAGGGGGTTATGTTGCAATAGGCTATAAGTCTGTCTATATAAGGAGACAGCCTCCTATTATTTTATACACAATACTCTAGAGATCATGTGCTGATCATAATACAGTAAACCCTAGACTCTCTCTTCAACTAGCCTCCATTGCGTGGAACTTGGTGTGGATCAGAGCTCTCGTCCTAGTGATTCGAGCCAGATTGTGGGAGCAAGAAGAGCACGTGAAAGCAAGCATCCTTCGATCATCCGTTGCGCTTAGGAGCTAAGGAAGACAAGGTAAACACATGAATCTTCCGCTATAATTCATGTTGTAGATCTGAATATGTTAGATCAAGTACGTCCTTCATTGGTATCAGAGCCTTAGGCTTGTTTTTCGTGCCTAGATATGCGTTCCCGAATCAGATAAAAAATTCGAGTTTTTGAAATTTCATAATCTGCTAGTGAAACCTACATGGTTAGATAGGGTTTTTCACAAGGATTCCAGAAATATAAATTTTGTAATTTTTGGACGAACAGAGAATTAGTTATGAATTTTCTAAGATTCGAAACAGTATAAATCTGGACTGTTTGATCTGAGCAGTAAAAAGATTTTTTCAAAACATGTTAAAATTGGGTTTTGAACACATAATCTTGATCTACGTGAAACGACGATTCCAACGATGTAAAGATCGCCGGAAACGGAGGCCGGGAAGGCGGCGCGTGGGCTTCACGCGCCACCGACGCCGCCTCCACGCGCTGCCACGCGCCGCCACGCGCCAAAGGGCGGCGGCGGACTTGCTGACGTCAGCTAGGGCTGACGTGGCATGATGACGTGGCGGTGCCACGTCAGCAATTGCTGACGTGGCGGATGACGTGGCAGCCACGCGGGCTGATGACGTGACAGGTAACGTGGAGGGCTGACGTGGCAGCTGACGTCAGCACGTGGCTGACGTGGCATGCCACGTGGCATGCTGACGTGGCACTCGGCCGCGTCGGCGCGTGACGGAGGCGGACTCGCCCACGCGCGGCGGCGCGTGTGGGCGCGTGAGCCCTCCTCCGGCCACTATTTTTCACCAAATTTTTTTCTATATGCTCAGAATTAAATTTCCTATTTTCTGGGATTTTTTCATAATTTTTGGAAAAACAGAAAATTTTATTATTTTCCAGATTAATTAATTAGTGTTTAGCACACTTCCCGAGGCAATTAGACGTCCTTAAACACACTGTTTTGAGCCCAAATTTTTTCTGGAGACTTAGGACATTTTTCCCTACCTTATGAGATAGGAGGTGAGATCCTAGGTAGTTGGGAGCGATTTTCGATCTTATTAGTTGATTGATTTATTGCTTATTAAATTCCAGTAATTATTCTTTAATTCTGGAAATTTCCAGAAAATTCCAGTATGTTTATCTTATTATTATACATGCTGTTGTGGGTTGAATGGATGTGTTTGATGCATGGATGTGGCTTAGATGTTTTTATATTTGGTTTTGGTTTTGAATATGTAATCAATTAAAATACGGCCTGCGTGTCGTGCCTCTCTACATACTCTATTGTCTTCTCTTCTCATCTAAATCGCCTATTAGAGGTTACTTCTTAGAAATAAGATATTTAGTGAAGATTGAAGAATAGAAGCTTCAAGAGAGGTGGCCAAACCAAAAGCTATGGCGCGAGGTGCATGGAGCAAAGAGACGAACAGGGAAGCTTCAAGGAGCACTCGAGATGAGGCGAGATCCATGAGGCAAGAAGTTCAAGACTTGCTCAAGACGTACTCTCAATAGTGGGAGTGCACCTTAGGGGCCACATCCATTGCATATTTATTTATGCTTATGTTTGTTTTATGTTATAACTGCGTGTGATTGGATATAACTGTATAACCTCGCATGCTAAAGAACTAAAACGAAAGAGCTCACATTAAGAGAGGATTAAAATTAATAGGGAATCGTAAGTGACGATATTTGATTCCTAGAATTGCTGCTAGGTTTTGGTGGAGTCCTTATGAAGAACTATGAAGTTTTAATCTTATCTAAATGTTTGTAGGAGCTAAAACAAATGCTAGTAATTAACTTCCGCCTTGTCTCATATTTTTCAGTTACGATGACTCAACTACTTAAAACTGCTGTAATACTGAACGAGGATAATTTCCATACATGGTATAGAAGCGTGATTGTCCGCTTCCTAGAGCTGGATTTGTCTGAGCACTTGCATGTGTCAAAGATCGAGCCTTTGGAGCCCGAGGGAGGCCCAACTGAGGCATATAGGCGTGATGTTGAGGCTTACCAGAAATGGAAAGTTGATGACGACATTGTATGCCTAGAATTGATGGATCTAGTGAGATTTGAACTCCTAGAGTCAATCGAGATTGACTACGCGAGTAAGTTTTGGGAAGACATTCTGGCAAAGTATGGGATAACCGATAGTTTCCGTGAGCAATACCTATTGAGGATGCTTACCACTGTGGTGAAGAAAGATTGTGACTCTATGGAAAAGCACCTAAGGGCCTTATCTTTTTATATTACTGAGCTTATTAATTCTGGGTATGAATTGTCCGATGAAAGGCAACTTAGAGCTGTGAGGACATCTCTACCAAAGTCATGGGAACCCGTGAGACAGGTGCTGGCTGATTCAGAGGATATTAGAACGTTTGGAGATGCCAAACGATATCTATTGTTCGAAGATCATAGACTGGAGTTTGCCAGAACTAGCAGCTCAACACTGGAGGTAGAGAGCTCATTCTTGGCCACTGGGCCGAGTGGGAGCGATGCGGGATACGACCCGAGAGGCCAATTGGGGCCACGCCCAAAGATCAGTAAAAGCCAAGTGGGACGGAGGTCCAGAAACATGAAACGAGTTAAGTGCTTCAACTGTCAGGCATATGGCCACTTTGCTCGTGATTGCACCGAGCCAAAGGTACACTATAATCCAAACTCTGACTGTTTTGTTATAAGTCAAGTTTATATTACTGATTCCCCTAATGAGTGGGTTTTGGATTCAGGTGCGAGTGACCACCTAGCATGCGATCGTGACGCGTGCACGGATTATAGGCGAGTACCAGTGGGCAGTAGAAGAGTGTACATGGGGAACAACTCCTTCGTTGATGTAGTGGGCATTGGCACATATCAGCTGAAGATGAGGTCTGGAGAGACGCTTGTCCTTCATGATGTTCTTTACGCTCCTGATGCACGCAAGAATTTAGTTTCAGTTTCTAGACTTATGGATTTAGATTACAGACTTGTTTTTGAGGGTAGAGTTGCCAAACTGTTTTATGGCAATTCATCTTTTGGCACTGCTTTGATATCTCGTGGTTTATTTTATCTAGACATTATTGGTTCTAGCTTTGGTGATGTTTATGATTCTTGTTCATTCATTACGTCTTCTAGTGATGTTGATTCCACTAGATGGCATGCTAGATTGGGACATATAGGACAGGACAGGATGAACAGGCTGGCCAAGGCAGGCCTACTTGGAAATATGTCCAAGATATCTTTACCTGTATGTGAGTGTTGCCTTGCAGGGAAAGCCAAACGCAAACCGTTCGGTAAAGCAGTAAGGGCTACTGAGCCTTTACAACTTATTCATTCTGATGTATGCGGTCCATTAAATGTTAGAGCTAGACATGGTGCTCGCTATTTCATCACATTTATAGATGACCACACTCGTTTCGGTTATGTGTACTTGATGACGCATAAGTCTGAGGCACTAGGGTGCTTCAGAAAGTTTCTACAAGAGGTAGAGAACCAACTGGACAAAAGAGTTAAGGCTCTTAGGACAGACCGAGGACGTGAGTATCTATCCGAGCAATTTAAGGAGCTCTGTGAGGAAAAAGGAATAGTGAGGCAGTTGACTATTCCCTTCACACCGCAGCAAAATGGTGTAGCGGAAAGAAGGAATAGAACACTGTTAGAGATGGTTCGTAGTATGATGGCAAATGCGAATCTGCCAATCTCCTTTTGGGGAGATGCATTGATGACTGCCACATACATACTGAACCGTGTGCCCACCAAGTCTGTAGCCACAACCCCTTACGAGATGTGGACCAAAAGGCAACCCGAATTGGGTCACCTTAGGCCATGGGGGTCGGCTGCCTATGTACGTAACGTCTCCCATGTCCATGGGAAATTGGGTGCTAGAGGAAAGAAGTGCATCTTCATACGATACTCTGAGCACTCTAAGGGTTACGTGTTCATAGCGCAACAGCCGGATGGCAGTCTAACAGAAATGGAGTCGCGAGATGTAGAATTTCTCGAAGGAGATTTTCCTAGTCAGGGAGAAGCTCGTGGAGATGGCATTCTCTACGAGCAAGAGGAATCACTAGATGACACTCAATTCACCACTACTCAAGAGGAATTTGTTCCTATGGACCTTGAGAACAGTGGGAGCGTCTTGCCTAGTGAGCAGCCCATCACATATGGTGATGATGCTGAAGAAGAACCCTCTTTGCGTAGGAGCGCTCGTGGGAGCGTACCCCGTCGACGATTTGACATCGAAGGGGAGGCCATGGTGGTCACCACGCAAGAAGATGATGAACCTAGGACATTGTCCGAGGCTCTATCATCACCTGACAAGAAAGAATGGGAGATTGCTTTACAAGAAGAACTAGAGTCAATGAAAACCAATCATGTTTGGGACCTAGTTGACTTGCCTCCTGGACGTAAGGCCATTGGAAACAAATGGGTTTTCAAGGTCAAGAGGAAGGCAGACGGAAGCGTGGAAAGGCATAAGGCCCGACTAGTGGCGAAAGGCTACACCCAACAGCAGGGTGTAGATTATGAGGAGACATTCTCGCCGGTGGTGAGAATAGCCTCTATTCGCCTTATACTAGCAATAGTAGCAAGCATGGACTTAGAGCTACATCAGATGGATGTTAAGACTGCGTTTCTCAATGGAGAATTAAACGAGGAGATCTATATGGCTCAGCCGCTAGGCTTCGAGAAGAAAGGTCAAGAGCACAAAGTGTGCAAACTGGTTAAGTCCATATATGGGCTTAAACAGTCCTCAAGACAGTGGTATATGAAGTTCCATCAGGACATTGTAGCATATGGCTTTGCAATGGTAGATGAAGACCACTGTGTGTATGTCAAAAGCTCAGGAAATAAGTTCATGATTTTGTCTCTATATGTGGATGACATACTATTGGCAAGCAATGATATAGGAATGCTCAAGACCACCAAAGGGTGGTTGTCCTCTCGTTTTTCGATGAAGGATATAGGCGAGGCAAGCTACATCCTTGGGATCAAGATCCTGAGAGATCGTTCCCAACGACTTCTAGGATTGTCGCAAGAGGCGTACATCCAGAAAATACTGGAACGGTTTAGAATGTGCGATGCCAAACCACTTGACACTCCCATTGCGCATGGCGAGAAACTCAGTCTAGAAATGTGTCCCAAGAACCAACACGAGAGGGATCGAATGGCCAAAATACCCTATGCGCATGCGATCGATTTAGTTAGCAGATATCATTCCAACCCAGGAATTGGGAATTGGAAGACTATCAAGAAATACTCCGATACCTCAAAGGATTACGTGCTATGTCTATCGAAGATAGTGCTTCGACTAGCCAGCTATGCATGCTGACTAGGGTAGGGGACCTAGATGCACATAAATCCACCTCAGGCAAAAGTCCATGCTAGATTAAATCGCATGGAACAGCAGCATAAGTGCTGCATAATCGTGATAAGCCGCCTGTTCTGTCACCGGACAGAAGTGTGTTTGGAGAAGGAGGTTTCCGGTAAGCCTATGAGCTATCCATGAACCTGTGAGTTGCCCCAGCATATGGCTACGCACCACAGTAAAGCCAAACACATAGAGATAAAGTATCACTTCATTAGGGAGGTGGTAGCTAAAGGAGATGTTTCTTTAGAGCACATCCCTACGAGTCAGATGTTAGCTGATCCCATGACCAAACCTTTACCAAGGCATGTATTCACTGGTCATGTTAGGAGTATGGGCTTAAGTAGATGGTGAGATATCACTAGAGATTTCAGACTGATAATATGGTTTAGACATTGATTGATGGATTTTAATTGGATTTGTTTAATTATGCTACATGTTGTTTCGATACATGTATGATACGTTTACATATCCTGTACTAGCATAGAACATGTCGCGCGGACACTAGGTTGACTCTCTCACACGAGCAACCGCCTTTACAATATCCTGGATTGTCTAGGTGAGTAGAAGATGAGACAGAATCCCGACAAGCGCTAGAAGCCTATGATATGATGACTCCTGTCATATGAGGCGCATGGCCTATGACAAGAGCTGGACATCAATCAATAGTGCAAGACCCTGTCAGACGGATTTATTTGTCGCATTGGAATAAGTTCCAAGGTGAGATTGGATTATGGCCATTCGAGCATGGTTACTACCCCGAACCATGTATAGTCTGCGTAGAGAAAGCCAGATGAGAGAACTGATTTCGATTGCATATGTGCAACACTCAGTACTCGGGTTAACAGTCACATGGGCTGTTGGACTTACATCTGTATAGTGGTCCCTATGGGATAGGACATGTGCTCTGATAGAGTCCAAACACTATGGCGCAGATCTTATGAGATAACGCGTGCTTATGAGTGACATGAGGTGGCGAGTAGAACTAGTCCCTGAGCTTCCTCGCCGTGTGAGCCTCGTCGATCATATAAAGATGATTGACACTGTATACCCTTAGTACTTTCATCCATGTCGGGGAGAGACGGTTCGGTGGTGCTACTTTAGCGTGACACCTCACGGCTATGAATGATTCGGCCTACCAGGACATTGCTAGGAAAGCAGCTGACTCCGAATCAAAGCGACAATGGATAGAGAGGAAGATTCTAATTGCATCGCTCTTTATCATGTTCATTGGGCCCACCTACAAGATCTTATGGGATCATGCAGGATATGAATATAATAAAGGAGATATAGACTCATTGACGCACGACCTTCGGGACAAGGTAGGTGCTCATGGTCTATGAGATGGCAATAGACAGAATCTGGGGAATACGAGAGATATATATATATGTATTGCATTATTTCTTAAAGGGTTGAGAAACGCCTGCTGCTAGCTCGTCTCGTATGAGTTTAGAGTATGGATCTCCCGAAATGCAGGTTCTCTCACAGTCACACACCAAGGCCACATAACACTTTGGCAGATGATAATAGTTGGAGATTGAGGGAGACTAGAACTACTGTATTTGTGCAACCCCACTGTGCGAGTGGGAGATGTTAGCATTATGTGCGCCCATGTGGGGTGCACAGTGCAATTATCCTAAACTTATGGGTTTAGGTGAGACAAGCTCAAACCTTATGGGGTTAGTAGCAAGGACAAACCCTAGGGGGTTATGTTGCAATAGGCTATAAGTCTGTCTATATAAGGAGACAGCCTCCTATTATTTTATACACAATACTGTAGAGATCATGTGCTGATCATAATACAGTAAACCCTAGACTCTCTCTTCAACTAGCCTCCATTGCGTGGAACTTGGTGTGGATCAGAGCTCTCGTCCTAGTGATTCGAGCCAGATTGTGGGAGCAAGAAGAGCACGTGAAAGCAAGCATCCTTCGATCATCCGTTGCGCTTAGGAGCTAAGGAAGACAAGGTAAACACATGAATCTTCCGCTATAATTCATGTTGTAGATCTGAATATGTTAGATCAAGTACGTCCTTCAGGGTCGGTGAGAGAGGAACCAACTGAGAATAAAATAATTGACCCAACAAGGTTACTTGGGTGTTGTCTTTCTGCGATGAAGAGCAGATGTGATTTCCGAATAAACCACATTACCGAATGACGCTAGAACAAGATTGAATAAAGGAGACAACGCAACAGAGGACGGCAACGCCGGGTCTTGTTCTTCGTCAATTGTTAGGGAGTACGGCGATTGAGGGAACGACTACGATCGATCCTCTTGGGACAGAAAAAAATCAGAGACTAGGGTTCGCAACCCGCTCTGATACCATGTAAGAGTTCATGGGGTTCCACCTCAAAACCAATTGGCAATGAGGGGAGTAGCCTGGGACACTTATTAATTATATTTATTCTTCTTGATTTCCCAATGTGGGACTTCTCAACAAAAACTAACTATAAAGCTGACCAGTTAAGAAGATTTTTTCATAACTTTGACTTTCTGATTTGATTTGTTAGATGACCTAATTTACCAAAATACCTTTTTGGAATATTGTTTAAAATAACATTTTTTAAGTGAAAGGTTGAAGTTTGACCAAGTTCGACTATGTGTAAACCCTAGTTTGACTGAGCTATATATGAGGGGCAAACCTATAATTTTATAATTAATTAAACTGGACAATCAAATATGGACTCAAAGCATGACCTCATGCCTCCGTATCAGTTTCATGGCATATGGATTCAGTCTGTACCTATCTAGGCTGTAATTGACTAAAAGTCTATTATATGTGCTTTTCCGTAGTTAAAAAAAAAGAAGAAGATAACTACTAGCTACTTGTGTACCTGGACAGGGGTTGTAAATCAACACACGTGGAGGGGTTACATGTATGGTTCTGTATCCAGCATGGTAGGAGGGATGATGAACCAAAATTCACCTTAGCATGAAAACCATGAGACATGCAGTTAGTTACCCCATGTATACAAGTTACACAATTGTAATAAATACAAACTACCATAATTTTATTTTTTTTGAATCCAAAGCTCCCATCATCTTCAAACTCTAGTACTAGGAGGAGGGGTTAATGGGCAACAACATTAATTGGTGTAGGTGTAGAGAGCGATCGAGGTGGCATGGGTTTTTCCTTTTGGATTGACACCTACGCCCCCCCCCCCCTTTGTTTAATGGATTCAGGGACACGAAAAGATATGATTTGCCGAACTCTGGCGACTGGGAGCTAAGGAGGCAGGGAGGGATATACCTTAACCACCCCCAAACCACACACACAAGCTCAAATCAGAGAAGGGAAGATAGATGAGTAGCTTTGAGTTTGTTTGCTACTAGTAGTAATTAAATCTCCTTCATCTAGTATTAGAACTTCTACTAGTTTTACTGACAAGCAGTAGAAGTAGTAGTACTGGTTGTACTACAACATTCAGTACATGGTGAAATGGAAACCGGAGGGGGGTAATGTCCTGAAAACATCAAAAAAGCATGTAGAGAGGATGAGAATGTTGTATCAGTACATGACACCATATGTTTCCCACTCACCTATGGGTGCCCATCTCAATTAAAAATATCTCGATCTTGGACTCAGCAACCACCAAGAGGGGCAAGCAAGTATTTGGGGTCACAAGTATATACTTCAAAGGTAACTTCCCAAGATTGGTGCGAGAAAAAACCAAGGCTGACTCATAAAATTACTTTAGTAATGAAAAAATGTATCCCCGCACACCCGACAAGTTACTTCATACTTGAAGTTCTTTGGTAGCCATATCCGTATTCTTTCTCGCAACCTGCGGAAAAAATACAAATACAGATACATGTTAGTAAAAAATGTGGTGTAAGATAAATCATTCAAAAACATGCAAGGAATGAATATGGATACACAGAGCTTAATCACATGCTGGAGAATGTATAAGAGCCCAAATCCGCCTCAACTATAAAGCTACAGAATCTCACGTAAACCTCAACTTGGAAACTAACCAGACTAGATTTACATACATTAAACTTCACATTTTGATTACATTTATACAGTTTCTGATATACTTCTAAGTACTGAACATATTCCAAGAAGATTGTAAGATTCCACAAGTTAACAGCACAATATATAGTACTTTAGGATCATGTGGGAGGACTACGAATCAGTATAGCCGCATATCACTATATAGCATAGACCAGTCAAAATTTTCATGCAAAACTAAGAAGCACTATCATAAGCCAAGTAGCAAACTGAACTAGATGATTGGGTTATAAGGTTCATTAAGATCCTGAGGGTGAATCTAAATTGTCTAAATTGTACGAGGCCAAAAGGTTGATCATCGGGGTCATACAGATACAGTCTTTCATAGATTGTCCCCCCCGTACAGAGGAGTTGAGCCCATATATATGGAGTTAAATAAGCCATCAGTCAGACCACAACGTTAACAAGTAAAGCATAATCGATTATTAGGTCAATCACTTAAAGAAAATTGTGAACTTTTTGCAAACATGATCCAAATGTCATGGACGCATTTAATAACCTAGCAAAGCGAAGTGTCACCGATAGAACAACATTCGAACAACTACATGTGTTATGCACGCCATTCATCAGTCCTAACTCGTAACATCCCCCCAACTAAATAACTTGAACGAATAAACTGATCTAATCACATATAGATCTACAACATGATTTAAATCGAAAGATTCATGTGTTACCTCTTCGTCTAAGCTCCTGGTGCAACGGATGATCGTTGTTTTCTTGCTTTCACGCACCACCTTCTTGCTCCCAAGAGTCTGGCTCGAATCACTAGGACAAAAGTTCTTGTGCACACCATGTTCCACCAATGGAGGCTAGCTAGAGAGAGGCTAGGGTTTCTAGAACTATCTTTGATCTTGTTCACACCATGTTCCACCCATAAGGTTTTGAATAATTACATGTGAACCCCACATGAGCGCAGCACGTAATTTTCTAACGACTCCCACTCGCACATTGGGGCTGCACATAGATCATCTAGTCTCTCTCAATCTCCAACTGTTATCATCTACCAAGGTATTTTGTGGTCGTGGCGTGTGACTGCTGAAAGTACCATCATTTCGGGAGTTCCATACTCTAAACTCATACGATATGAGTTAACAGAAGGCGCACTCTACCTTTTGAAAACAATGCAATGTATATATAACTCTAGCATCCCCCAAATTCGCTTGAATTTCCATCTCGTGGATCACGAACACCTTTCTTGTCCCATACGCCATGTTCCAGTGAGTCCACATCTCCTTGATTATATTCATATCCTACATGACCACCATGGATCTTGTTGATGGGCCCAATGAAGAAAACGAAGAGCGATGCAATAAGAATCTTCCTTCTATCCCTTTTTCTCTTAGATTCAGCTTAGCTGCTTTCCTAAGAGTGTCTGGAAGGCCGAATTATCCATAGCCATAAGGTGTCACGCTAAAGTAGCATCACCAACCCGTGTCTCCACGACACAGATAAAAGTACAAAGGGTATACAGTGTCAATCATATTTGTATGATCAACGAGGCTCACGCGACGAGGAATCTGAGGGACTAATTCTACTCGCCACAAGTAACTCATAAGCACACTATTTTAGGAAAATATGCACCATAGTGTTTAAACTCTTATCAGAATGCATGTCTTATCCAATAAGGACCACTATGCAAATCTTATCCCAGTAGCCCTTTCGCTCACCAAACCGAGTAATGAAATGTCACAAAATTGCGCACGAAAATCAGTTCTCGCATCTGGCTTTCTCTACGCAGACAATACATGGCTTGGGGTATTAACAATGTTGGATTAGCCTAAACAAACCTCACCTTGGAACATATTCCAATGTGAAAATGGAGTCTGTCTAACAGGCGTCTAACTCTAATGATAGATCTTTAGCTCTTATCATAGGCCATTGTTCGTTCGAAATCCCAAGTATAGGATATCGTCTCAAGTAATATTCGGGTAAGTCCAGAGTCGAATCCACAAGGAGAGGAGGGTTAGAAATTGACTTACTACAACCAGAGTAGAGAGTAGAAAACAACTAACTAAAGCAAGTAATGTAAATTCTCAAAGGCTCTTTAAGCTAGCCAAGCTATCAAATCCACCACAAAAGTGATGGAGCAAGTTGAGAATTCGATTTCAAGAACAAAGTAAATGACTACTAAAGCTATGATTCAAGAAAGAAGTGAAATAACAAGTAATGAGGGACTAAGGATCATCAGTTTCTCTAGTGACCAATCCTCCTATTATTTTCAAGCCCGGTTCTCAAATCACATGTAGAATTCCACAAGACAAGTGCCTCAAGAATCGATTGCTCATTGCAATCCAACTTGCCACGAATGAAGTGCCTAACTCTAACACACGATAATCAAGCATTAAAGAAGTCATTCAAACGAGATTTTCCAAATATCAAGTGCCTCAAGCATCAAACATATGTAAACACACATAGGTGTTCCCACATCAAAGATCAAGCCACAAATGAGATTCCTAAATTCTCACTCAAATCACCTAACTAGTATTCAATTTCTCAAAATTAGGATTGATGAGTCCCTCTCACTCAAATGCAACCTCAAATCAAACACGTCAAGCATATTCGCACATCTACCTATTCAATGCATCAAATATATCAACAGGAGAAATCTAAATATTGCACTAAGCATTCAAGTAAACTCAATTCAACCCAATTCATATTTGAAGTTCAACTTGAAGCAATATGAAGATTTAGGCACTAGATAGTACCAAATCACCCAAGCAAGTGAATTAGCTAGAGATGATAGACTAATTCAAGATAGATACAGAAATGAACTTTCAATACTCAAAACTTGAATACAATCACTTGATCTCACCAATTCAACCTCAAAACTTGATTCAAATACACTAAACAAAGAGCAAAATGACCATATCACAAAACTAAGCTACAAACTAGTGAAGAACTTTCCCAAACAAGCTACTGCTGCTGTTGTAACAGTAAGAAAAACCCAACACAGTACACAGCTGCATATGAAAAGTAAGAACAGCCCAGAATCGTAACCAACAGCCCATAAATTTTTACAAATCCGACCTCCTCTCTCCCTCTCTTCCTCTTTCTATGTTCTAGCTCAAGAACAACCCAGATATGGGCAAAATCGGAGAGAGAGAGGAGAAACAGAGCAACGTCGCTGTCACTGTAGAACCTGAAGGTGGTCAAAGAGAGGAGATCTAAATTTCTTCATTATTCCTTTATATAGACATCACAGGTCAGTTTCTTTGCCTTCAATAACTCGTATCCACCGTCCAATTAAACTTAGAAGCTCCCCATCGTTGATTTTCAGCCACCACAAGAACCCTAGCTGATTTAGAGCTTTCTTGGTTACTTGGATTTGGGCCGAATTAAGGACATGGTTAGGTAGAGGATGGGTTGGGGAGAGTTTTGATGCCGATTTTGAGCGATTTGGTGAAGGATTCGGTCGGGTTAGGGGCTGTTTTGAAACTTCGTTATTCAACCATGGAGTGTGGCGTGTTTCTTCTCTGTTGAACGACGGGGAGAGAGAAAAGAACTCACTGTATGTAAGTTGTTTTACTGAAACTACTATCTGGCCCCCCTTAGTTTGCTGGGGGCTTTAAATTTCCCCCCAGTTGATAGAAGTTGTTCATAACACTCCTTAAAACGTTTAGGAAATGGCACCTACACCCCTGATCCGTTAGAAACTCTCCATTGCAGCCCTTAAAAGCTTCAAGTAACTCCACTTCAGCCCCTTTTTCGTTAAATTATCTTCAAATAAGCCCATTTGATGTAACTTTGGCCTTCTATCTTGCTTGGTCTTAAATCTTGGCCTCTCAAATCTTTGCTAATCTTCTAATCAAGCGCCCCCAAGTACCTTCTTCATGTCTCTTGGCTCCTCCAAAGTGACTCCAATCATCATTCAAGCTTTCCCTACCACGTCTTTACCTAAAAAATAAGATAAAAACAACCAAAACCACGAAAACAAGCATAAGTCTAAAAAGAGAGATAAAATAGATAAATCACACATAAAAGAAAGTTAAGAAGAGTTCAATAACCTACTAAAATATACGATTTTAAGTTGTTAACATCCATATGCCTCATATGATAGGCTGAAGGGGTGTACAGTAGGCAGCAATACATGATCAATACTCTAGAGGGGGGGGGGGGGGGTTGAATAGAGTATGCCAACTTTTGCTAAACTTACAAGAAGAGTGGCTTCAAAAGACTTGCAAAGATTGAAGAGTATTTCAAGGCCTTGATTAAGTTTCAAGTCCTTGGAATAAAAACAGTTGCAGTGGAAAAGTTAAGTCTATTTCAAGGCCTTGAAATGAGTTTCAAACCCTTGAAATGAAACTTGTTTTGTTCGCTGCACATAAGCTAAGTATAGAACTGAAAAGTAAATGCAAGAGACACAAGATATATAGAGTTCAATCCACTTGGATTTACGTCTCTACCTCAGGGATCTTCTCCCTGCAGGATTTTCAACTCAATTCTCATTAATCAAAAGCTAAGCCCTAGATCTCAAGCATAGAGAGATGCCTTACTCTGTTGCAGTTTGTGGTTCTCACTAACCTCTCTAGTACCTGCTCTAAATAACTGATTAACTAAGAATTCTCTATTGTTCACCTTGAAAAATCCACGAGAAATATTTGAAAAGAAGTATTCTAATGATTTACAAATGAAAATCGCAGAAAGAAGAAACACTGAGAACAAGTTCTTCTGTGAATGTGCATTGTTCTTATGATGGATTGGATGATGTTTGATCTGCTTCGTTGTTTCTTGTCAATCCTGAATGTTGTTTGAATGTCTCTTTATCTTGTGCTCTGTTGTCTCTTCCAAATTCTTCATTCAGAGTCCCTTTTATGTAGCTGGTTTGAATTGCATATCTTCAAGATCTCTTCATAACCAAATTTCCTACTTTGTAGCTGCAGTTGTTGACTTCTCTAACAGCTTCTCCCAAGGATAGTTTCTCTGTATATTCAAAGATACTGATTTGATCTTGTTTAGAAATATGCTGGGAAGCTTTAAAACCAAGTAGATTGATCACAGAATCAAATCATCAAGCAGTTTCCTTTCCTGCAAAACATAAGTTAGGAAACAGATTCCTATAAAATAGAAAACATAATATCCCTGCGAAACTTGTTCAAATAGATGGATTAGATACAATTTAGAGTGTCAAAATACTTTGTCTTTCATCATCAAACAACAACTAATCAAGCATAGGGGTTTTAGGATTTTAATCAAGATCATAAACTCCCCCTAAGTTCATGCACATAATGCCCTGTCAATTTTAAAGCTTTGATAGCTGTTTCAAGGGCCGCCTATTTCAAGCATGTGAAACCAAACCGGACTTACAATCTCCCCCTTGATGAAAGACAAAACCACAAGATGTTTGGAACTATGTTCCTGCAAAAAAATACTCATTAACATAACAGAATAAATCATAGCACATAATGTTCAAAAGATCCAACTTATTAACCAACTGAAAAACAGCAAATAACAATAAAGTTTCAGATAGTCATACTGACGAAAACCAGGTCTCTAAACAAATAAGTGACCAAAAACAGGTCTGTAAACAAATAAGTGATCATAAAATACCCTAAATTTCTCCCCCTTTTTACTTTCATCAAAAAAGAATGAGATAATGTTGGATCAAAGTTTTGGAAATAACTTCAATAAAACTATTTGAAAAGATAGAAATTTCAAGAATTTGAAAAGGATTTCAAGGCCTTGAAAAAGATAGAAAGAATAGGAAAGATTTAAGGGACTGGAAAGATAACACCCAACATTGTGAGATCCAAATTATTGACGAACATGCATGCGGTCTTATTTTCAAGGCTTTGGAAAGTATTTCAAGGACTTGAAAAGCTGTATTACATATGCATATAAAATCAAAAATTTGAAAATATTTTCAAGGCTTTGAAAATCAGTTCAATCCTTTGAAGCACATAATACTTACCTTATACTTACCTGAAACTCCCCCTAACCCAATGCTTCTTTGTTTAGCATACCTAATTCTATTATCAAGGCTGAGAATCTTTCATCTGTCAGCTCAGAAAGCACTATCTACTTAGTGGTTTGGAGGCTAGAGTAAGCCCTGTCGCGTGCGAGCCAAGCCCGCACGCGACCTTTAGTAACTGCTTTGAGAGATTTATGGCACGAGCTCCATAAACCCGGTCAATCCGGTCAAACCCGGTCAACCTCGTAACGGTTCCGGTATTCGCGCACAACGTGCTGTAACGGTCCCTATATACTCGGACGAACGTGCCGTTATGGTTAAGCTAATTAAGCCGCCATTAATGGGCGCATTAACCACACTACAACGGTCACGTTCTCTGCTATATATAGGACGTTAACATTTCCATACAAAGGAGGACGCACTAGCCATACGCGGAAGCTCTGCCGAACCTATGAGGCTCTCTCTCAGACATTACTACTGCCTTACTCTCTCCCTACACACAACCCAACTCTTCCTGTGCGATCTCTGATCCTCTACATACGGTGTACACGGAGGTCTCCCCGCCGGAATCTCTTGTGCACATTTTGGTGAACCCGACGTGAACTTACCAACAAAAGCAACCATGTCTCAGGAGGATGATGTTAGAAACAGATCGCCTTCCACCGAAACTGCCTCGGGAGAGGAGACCCGCCGTACTCCTGCGACCCCCAGCGAGGCACCGACGTTAGAATCCTTGGACGCCACCGTCCAAAGTCAAGCAAAAGCTCTCAAAGCCCAGTCCGCGCAGCTAGAACGGATCTTGGCCGTTCTTGGCACCCTTGCACAAAATCCTTCAACAGCCACCGCCGTCTCTCAAGGAGCAGGAGGCCCTACCGCTCCAGGATTGGGAGTGTCCACCACACCTCCCAACCCTAACCTGCAGACTCCGCCGGCGACTACGCAGCTGCCTTCGATTCAGGGGTCAACAGCTCAGATGTTGCCTCTCACTGCTCACACTCCTCAACCTTCCGCTTTGGCATCTAACCCGGCTTTGCAGTACCCCTTGCCTCCTCCAACGGCGATCTGGGGCAATGCGAGCAGCCAATATGTCCCCAATCCTTCGGCGGCATATGTGTCGCCTCCGCCTGCGGCAACCCCTCCTCCTGCTACCGAGGGAAGCATCCCAGAATGCATGACGTCTCTGCAGAAGCGCATGGACACTATTCTGGCTCACCAGTCATTCGCGGATACCATTATCCCGAAGCTCGACAACGATCCACCCATCCCGCGGGAGATCTATCTCATGCCTAACCCGGCGGGGTATAAGGCTCCTAAATGGGACAAGTTCGAGGATGTCAACGGGAACGCTCATGAGCATGTCATGCGTTTCATTGATGTCATGGGGCCATACGGAGCTGATCCCAAGCTGCTGATGCGAGAGTTCCCAAAATCTTTGGGGAACGTAGCGTACAAATGGTACTGAACGTTGGAAGCCAGATCCGTGAAGACTTGGGACGACATGGTCCAGAAGTTCTACACCAAGTTCTTCCAGATGGAAGAAAAGGTGACAATGATCCATCTCTCGCGGATTTATCAGAAGCGCGAGGAAGATGGGATCACTTTCATCAAGAAATTCAGGGCGAAGTCCTTGGAGTGTAAAGATCCAATGCTCGAAAGCCGGCTCGTAGAGATATGCCTGCAGTGCATGCGAGACGAATACAAAGGTATGCTCATCAATTTGCAAACACCTACGTTTTCAAAGCTAATTGAATGCACGAAGAACATCGAGCCTATAGTCGAGAGGCAGAAAAAGAAGAACGCTCCGGAACGATCTTCGAGCGGCACCACCTACAAGATCGGGAGATTCAGTTACAAGAGGGGACGCGAAGCTGAGGTCAATACCGTTTCACCCCAGAAGCAAGCGAAGGTTGTGAACTTCGACGTACCACCTCTGCCATGCTCGGTAGAGGAGGCAAGTGACCTCTGCAGGCAGTGGCGCAAGGACGGTGTCCTACCGCCGCTCGAGAAGATACCCTCCAAGGAGATGGTAAGGGACCCTAAGTGGTGCGAGTACCACGGCAAGGTCATGCACCCCACAACGGAATGTAAAAAGCTCAGGCTTACATTCGACCAGAAGATGAAGAACGGCGAGCTGATCGTCAGCGATCACAGGAAGGATGTGCGCAACAATCCGCTTCCTGCCCATGCGGAGCAAGACTCAAAAGGCAAAGAGGTTCCCATGATTTCGATCGTCGACTTGGAAGAAGTCGCAGAGGATGGTCTACCCATCATCGCCGAGGTCCATGATGACGAGGACTACAGTATTGACACAGAAGACGAACGTGCCGATCGGATGAAGGGGTCGCACGGCTTTAGCAGATTCTTCGACGAGATGAACTTCTCCGAGAAGTGCCGGACAGATATGAAGAAATCAATCTTGAGGATAGCGGAGGACTACGAGGAGGATCTTGTAGTTTCCAACGGGAAGGTCATCAGGGCGTCTCGCTCTACAGAAAAGATTATGACCTTTTCTGCCAGCGACAAGAAGACAGATGCGAGTCACCAGAGGCCTCTGTACGTGACGGCTATCATCAATGGCGTCGAGTTCAAACGAGCATTCGTCGATGGAGGAGCAGCGGTCAACGTCGTTTCGCTCCACACACTGAAGCTAGCAGGGATCCCCGAGCACAAGATCGTCAGGCGTCCATCTCCGCTGATGGGATTCGGAAGCGACTCTAGAATGACGATCGGGTGGATCCGCCTGGGCGTTCAGATTGGCAAAATCAAGTGCTCAGCAAAGTTCTATGTCATAGATGCGAACACTACGTATCATATGATCATAGGTCGAGCCTGGATTCATCGCTTCGACGCGGTTCCTTCAACGGCTCACCAGGTTATGAAAGCTATCTGGAACGACAGAATAGTCGAGATACCGGCTTCGACAAATCCATTCAACTTGGATGAAGCACATCTCAGCGAGGCGGTATAGTTCACCGAGATGGCGGACGAGCAAACACCCGGACCATTCAACCCTACTCCTTTGCCTCTCTGGGAGGATATCAAGGACCAGTCACCTGCGGGAGTAATGGTGACAAGGGAAGATGCAAAAGAAAAGTCGCCTGCACGCGAAGAGGCGCCGCGTATCGCATACCATCGAAAGAACGTGTACACTCTGAAAAGAATCGCAAAACATGACCCCGAAGGCAAGGAGATAGAGAGCTTCTACGCCAATGGGAAGAAGTGCTATCGCATATGAAGGTGCGCGGGGATGTCCTCACACAGGCATGAGGATATCCCTGGGCAAATCAATCAAATCGAGCAAATTGCGCTAACGGAAAAGCCGATCCAGGGCGCTCCGGATGAGAAGCTCAAAGAAGCACCTGAATGCATGGAAGATAGGCCCAGACCACAAAAGCAAGAGCTAAAGGAAGTGTTCCTCAGCCCGAACGAGGAAAAGAAAAGGCTAGTCTTTCTAAGTGCGGACCTCACAAGCGAGGAGGAGCAAGGACTGCTACAGCTCCTAACTGAATACAAGGATGTGTTCGCATGGGAGTATGATGAGATGCCAGGACTAGATACAAGCATCACTATGCACCGCTTAGACATCATCCCAGGGTCTAAGCCGGTAAAGCAGAGCACAAGAAGCTTCAGGCCGGAGCTCAACGTGAAGATCAAACAGGAGATTGTCAAACTCCTGGACGCCAAGTTCATGGAGCCAAATCATCATCCCACATGGCTGGCCAACATCGTGCCAGTGGTAAAGAAGAACGGACAGCTTCGCATCTGTGTGGACTTCCGGGATCTCAATCGCTTCTGCCCAAAGGATGATTTTCCACTGCCCAACATCGATTTGCTTATCGATTCAACAGCGGGCCACCGCATGTTCAGCTTCATGGACGACTTCAGCGGGTACAACCAGATCAAGATGGACCCAGAAGACGCGCGGAAAACTGCATTCATCACTCCGGTGGGGGTGTTCAACTACACAGTGATGCCGTTCGGTCTCAAAAACGCGGGTGCGACCTACCAGCGGGCCATGATGGCCCACGACATGATGCACAAAGAAGTGGAATTTTATGTGGACGACCTGGTGGTTAAATCCAAGCAGGAAGCAGATCACCTCGCAGATCTGCGGAAATTGTTCAATAGATGTAGATGCTTTCAACTGAAGATGAATCCCATGAAGTGCGCATTTGGGGTAACATCAGGGAAGTTCTTGGGATGCGTAGTTCATCGTCAAGGTATCGAGCCTGACCCTGCGAAAGTATCAGCCATAACCGGCATGACGCCGCCCCATAACCAAAGTGCCTTGAAGACATTTTTGGGAAAGCTATCCTATCTGCGGAGATTCATCCCAGCGATTGCTGAAATCACCTGCTGTTTTAGTGCCCTTCTCAAGAAAGATGCCGTATACAGCTGGGCTCCGGAGCACGAAGCTGCACTCGAAAAGCTGAAGGATCTGCTGACGTCCTCGAAAATAATGATCGCACCTCAGCTGGGATCACCGCTTCTGCTATATCTGACGTCAACAAGGAGGTCCATAGGAGCACTCTTGGCTCAGGAGTACGAAGGTCAGGAAAGGCCTATCTACTACATCTCTCGCATCGTGCAGCCTGCTGAATCAAGGTACACAGACATCGAACGTCATTGCCTTGCTTTGTTCTTCGTAATAGATAAATTGAAACACTACTTTGCGTCACACAAAGTGGTAGTGGTCACCAAGAGTGATCCCATACGATATCTGCTAACCCACACTACCCCTGGAGGAAGATTGGCGAAATGGTACATGACCATCTCTCAATACGATATCACATGCGTGCGACCGCGAGCGATCAAGTCGCAGGCGGTAGTGGATCTGTTGGCACAGTTCCCCGACAACAGCCATGAACCCGTGATCGAAGAAGAGCTCGAAGGACCTGAAATCTATGCAATCGACGTGCCCTATTGGACGCTCCATTTCGACGGGTCGTCAACAAGAAAATGCGGAGGCATTGGGATAGTCCTGACCAAACCAGATGGGGAGGTCATACAGATGTCCGCAAAGCTCGACTTTGCAGTCACCAACAACGAGGCAGAATATGAAGCCCTCATAGCGGGACTGCGCGCAGCGAAGGCTTTGGAAGTAAGCAATCTGACGGTCATGGGAGACTCTAAGTTGATCGTCAAGCAAGCCTCGGGTGAGTACGGTTTGAAGGAGATTAACCTTCTGTCTTACCGGACTCTAGTACAAAAGCTGGTACAGCAATTCTGCGATGTGAGGTACGAGCACAAGCCCCGAGCAGACAACAGGCATGCAGACGCTTTGGCAACCTTGGGATCCAAGGTCAGCACAGACAAATGTCCCGCAAGGATCTCCATCGAAGTGCGAACATCGTCGGCATTGACAGAAGATGCGTGCGACGACGAACACATGGATGACACAGACTGGAGAAAAACAATCCTACAAGCTATTGCAGAAGGCACAAGCAGTGAAAGCTGGGCACTCACCAAGGGGTACTGCATACATGACAACACCCTTTACTACAAGGGCCCTGGCGGAATTCTCATGCGATGTGTTTCCGAGCAAGAGGGACAGCTGCTGCTGGAGAAGATTCACCAACATGCTTGCGGAGAAAGCGAGGTGTCAATCTATCGAAAGGCTCAGAGATATGGCATTCATTGGCCGGATATGTCGACAGCTGCTGCCCTGATACAAGGGACGTGCGAAAGTTGCGCACTAATCAAAGATTCTCTACTCATCGCTCTAACTGATGAGGACACGGATTGGAGGAAACCACTCTTTGATTTTCTCACCCAGGGCACCGTGCCCGAATCGAGAAAAGAAGCCGAGAAATTGAAGAGGAAAGCATCTCGATACGTAGTACAAGAAAACCTGCTTTGGCGAAGAGGTCACGAGGGCAACTTGCTGCGGTGTCTAGACGGTAGAGAAGCACAAGAAGTCATGGACCTTTCTCATCAAGTGGAACACCAAGGAGGTGCGAAATTATGCAGGCAGCTCCTCTCAGTTGGATATTTCTGGCCCACGATGGAGGTTGATTGCCGCACCAAAGTGCGACGCTGCCGGAAGTGCCAATTCATAGGAAACCTAGTGCACGCTCCCGCCGTGGATCTACATGCATTGGGAACACCATGGCCATTTCACACATGGGCTCTGGACTTCATCGGTCCCATCCGACCAACGTCACACGGGAATCATTTTATTCTCACTGCAACTGAGCTATTCACCAAATGGGTGGAGGCAATACCACTGAAGACGGCAAATGCGCTAGCTGTGGTCAATTTCATCCAAGAAAGCATCATATGCAGGTTCGGAATTCCAAACACCATTCTTTCAGATAATGGTACTCCTTTTGTTAATCGCCAGGTAGCTGCCAAGTTAGCAGAGTACAACATCAGGCAAATATGTTCCACCCCCTACTATCCGAAGGGGAACGGGCAAGCCGAAGCGACCAACAAAACGCTGTTGAGGATTTTGAGCAAGATGGTCGCAGATGACCACAAGAAATGGGCTGATTCTCTAAGCATAGCTCTATGGGCCTACCGAACTTCTCCAAGGACACCCACGGGGGCCTCACCATTCTTACTATGCTATGGGGCCGAGGCCGTGGTACCTGCGGAGGTGAGAATCAATTCGGCAAGATTGGCCTTCCACGCACTCTACGAAAATCAACGTGATCATGACTTAGTTTTGTTGGAGGAAAAGCGAGAACAAGCCAAAAGGACCAACAAGCGGTATCAAGAAAGGATTGCTCGCGCTTACAATAAGACGGTCCAGCGAAGAGATTTCGCAGTTGGAGACTTGGTCCTGCGCGCATCTGACCACTGCATGCGAGAAGCGGCTCACCCAAAGTTCGCAGCCAATTGGGAAGGACCCTTCGAAGACACAGAAGTCTTCGACAGCGGCTACTGAAGCATACGAAGGTTGCACGGAACAACCTCAACCCCGAGTTCAGTCAACATGCGCTGGATTAAGAAGTACTATCCCTGACTTCTCTCATTTCATGCGTTTTATTATAACGTCGCTTAATGTCTTGTATGGCTACGATTTACACAATCTCCTCTCCCATATGAGAGGATTGTAATCTCATCTCTCCCATATGAGAGCGTTATAATAAGAGAATTCTCCCAAATGAGAACTTCATATTTCTGGAATGTCAATTTTGCTTCATTTTAGTTTGTTATAACTGTTAACAATGGGTTATCCGCCACAATAGCAATATGTACAACTGCGATCTTAATTGATCATCTAAGCCTATCTGTCACGATAGCAGCTCATGCGAAATGCGATCTTAATTGATCATCTAAGCCTATCTGTCACGATAGCAGCTCATGCGAAATGCGATCTTAATTGATCATCTAAGCCTATCTGTCACGATAGCAGCTCATGCGAAATGCGATCTTAATTGATCATCTAAGCCTATCTGTTACGATAGCAGCCTATGCAAAATGATCTTAATTGATCTTCTAAAGCCTATATGTTACGATAGCAGCCTATGCAAAATGATCTTAATTGATCTTCTAAAGCCTATCTGTTACGATAGCAGCCTATGCAAATGCGATCTTAATTGATCCTCGAAGCCTATCTGTCACGATAGCAGCCTATGCAAAATGATCTTAATTGATCTTTTAAAGCCTATCTGCTACGATAGCAACTCATGCGAAAAAACGATCTTAATTGATCTCCTGAAGCCTATCTGCTACGATAGCAACTTATGCGAAAAATGATCTTCCAAGCCTATTTGCGGTGATAGCAGCATTATACAAATGCGATAGCAATATTGTGCAAAATGATCTTAAGTGATCTAAAAAGGTCTGTCTGATATGATAGCACTTGAATCTGAAAGCAAATCACAAGCCCATCTGCCAAGATGGCACAGCTGCGAAAATACGATCTCGAACGATCTAATGAAACATCTGCGAATTTATATGGCAGATAGCAAATGCGAAACGTGTACATAGCATTATGCAAGGCCAAATATGCCGAAACGCATGCGAAATTGTATTTTGTTGCAACAGCACAGCAAATAATACAAAAGCTATTTATCATTATGAGTCAAAAAGAATTACAATTTATCTGTCTAGATAGCAGCTTACAAGCGAAAAAGCTCAAATCTGCCTACGCAGCCAACATGGCTTACAATACATTCGAAAAGTAGCTTACAAGCCAGCAGAGACACACCACGGGAATCCTAACTGAAAAGGATGAACCCAACGGTCCTAACACCGTCCGTGCGATACACAGATCTGCGACCGAACATCTGTCGCAAGTGGGATCTTGCTCCAAAGAGCCACATGAAGCCATACGTTCAAGATCCCAGTATTTGACAAGGCCCTTGTCAGATCAACATCCCATGAGATGTGCCTGAGGAACCACCGGTTCCGGCGATCAACAGGCAAGCAGAAGCTCCAAAGGGAAAGGGCTCCTTGTAGACGGGGATGAACGCAGCGGTTCGCCACCCTGAGCTCACGAACGTGGGGGCAATAAGTTCTCCTCCAGGGATGCTGGAGGAGAATTCCGCCGTTCATTACGAGACGGTAGCACGGTCACTTCGGCGCTGCACCTCACCGGGAGGCGGCCGGAAACATGACCTGCAAACATAATACACGAAGAAAATTCTTCGAACACAAATGAGATATCATCTCCATCTTCTTTATGATGGTTATAAAGAGCAATAAGCCTCATAAAGTGGATCTTGGAAAATATTTCTACAGCACAAAGCGCAAACTCAGGATTCACAACTTGAAGTTGCCATGAATCAACGAAAAACAAGCGTTGAAGCCAGCAGTCGTAAGGACTCACGGCAAAGCATATTTTTGGGGATGAAGAACCCAAATGGCAAAGACAGGGTTTATATAGACCTTGTGGAGACTCTTCAGTTGCTAAGATGAGTCAGCAGAATTCGAAAAGAGGGTAAGGTCAATCACTTACGCCTTGAAAAGCGGTAACGATCAATTACTCTACTAAAGGCTACAACGATTCAGTTGCGTATCCTAATAAATGACGGATAGTCATGATTCGGATGGACTTCCCAACGAAAGCGTGCTTATCTTCCGAGAAATTAGCGCGAAAATCAAGCAGAGTATCAATTGCTGATGTCATAATTGGATATGCGCATAGATATCCTATCAAATCCCGGAAAGGGCAAAACGGGCAAGTCGATTCTTGTTGTTTTTTTTTAAAAAAAAAGGGGGGGAGAAACCCTAGCAACATTACATTAATGTTTCAAACATTACATTAATGTTCCAGCTATTTCCTTGCTATTTTTTCAAAAAAAAAACAAAAAGTCAAAGCAAATTCTTGATCAAGGAGTCATGGGGCGCGAACTGATGGCTCAGCTTCTCTACCTGCTCCACTTCTTGTTTCAGTTGCTCGCACTTGGCATTCATCTCATGATAGAGCTTCAGAGCTTCGTCAACCTTTTGCTTTTGCTGCTCCACCTTCTGCTTCTCAGCTGCGAGGTTCTGGTGGCCGAGCTTCAAAGTTACGGCTGCGCGAATCAGAGTAACTCTTTTCATAAGAAATCGGAAACCCAGTCTGCCTTGAACTTTGGTAAGAAGATTTTGGCACATGCCACAAAGCAATTCAGCACTCTGGACAGAAATGGTCGTAGGCGTGGCCGCAGACAGCTGCTCCAAAATCCAAATGGCTTCGGTAAGAAACAGCCTCCTGTCAAAGGGCCCTATCTCCAGAGATCTTGCAAATGATCGGGGGTAGGTGAGGCGCATCCGAACTAGCCAGTCCACATCAGTTTGCTTCAAACCTAAAGCAATGTCAAAGCTAAGTTATGCTATCAAACTCGCAAATGAACAATGCGAGATGCAAACAACGAATCACTACTTACCAGTTCCTTCAAGAATCTCGCGAAGAGAAGGAATGCGCATTGCTGGAGTAGTTGAAGACTGCCCTTGCTCCATGGCTCTCCTGTCATCTGCGAGCTCTAACCCCTCATAGTTAGGAGGAAGAGTATAAGCCGCACCAGCTGCGACTGCATTCCCAACCTGCGAGCCCCAAAAGCTCCACGCAGGAAGAGGTGCCGCCGACTCAGTCATCGCCGGAGGCGAAGTAACAGCCAAAGATGCTTGGCGAGGGACGCTCTCAGATGCGGAAGCATCAGCAGCACTTGTTCTTACTTCCTCAGCGCCAGTATGGGCATCTTCCTCCATTAGCACAGCGTCAGCTTCAGCATCATCAGAAAGTTCGATGATGTCCTCAAGAGGCTCTCCTGTGTATTCAGCACCTGCGACAGGCTTCTCGATATGGGAACTCGGCACTGGGACATATGATGTAGAAGTTTGATTTCTTTGCTCCAACACTGGTTCATCAGTAGTCCCTGCGATACAAAATGCGATAGTATGAGGTAACTCGTATTATAAGTTATTTTACTATCTTTACTAAAGCTAAGAGCAAGCACCTCCACGCGAAGGTGGGATTGAAGTATCTTCGTCGTACACTAAAGACGTGGAACCATGCCCTATTAGTGTGTCCTCATTAAGCAGGTCCTTAAAATGAGCGTGACCTGGGACGCGAAGAAACCAGTCATGTTTCTGTTTCAAGTTTCTAAGGTCTTGTACATGCATATCGCTCAAATGATTACATGAAGGTTCTCCGCACTTGCCTACTAGCCAACGGAGAATGTCAGCTTTTGACACACCATGCTTTAACGCACCCACAATAACATCTCTATAAGTTACTGCGAGATTGAAGATCTCACCTTTATCGCTGCCTGCGATTTCTTCAAAGTCTGCTTGGGCTTGCTCCAGGGCTGCTGCATCCTCATCTGGAGCCACATTCTCCTCCTCGGCCTGAGGAGCCACCTCTTCGGGAAGCGCATCTTCCTCGTCAGCTGGACGCACTAAGTCGTCAACATTTTGCTCTTCGAGGCTCCGCTGTCTCACACGCTCGAGCTCCTCCTCTTCCCGCTGCCTTCTCCTTTCAGCAGCTTCCGCGGCTGTCTTCCTGGACTCAGCAAGAACGTCCTCGCTTATGGGATCGTCTGGAATGCCAGAATGGGTATCTCTCTTTTGTCTCTTGGCCAAAAGGCCACCGATGATCTCATCATCATCATCATCTGCGAAGAAATAATTGGTTTAAGAAAGAATTGCAAAAGAATTACGATAATGAGAAGAGAAACGCGACGGAGGTACCTCCTGATTCTTCCTCATGCATCACAATTGTTCTTTCTTCTTCTTCATCATCACTTTCTCTGGGCTCATGCCTCTCTTCTTCTTCCTCCTGGTTGAATGGAACGAAAGTCTCAACTGCAAGCTCCTTCCGCACTTTGTTGGGCATGCGACCTTTGCCTTTATCCTTGACAGAAAGGGACCTCGCCGGAGGAGAAGTTGGAGCACTTCTAGGGGAAGAAATTTTAATTCCCTTTTGCCTGGGTCTCTTCGCTCTCGGCGCCGCAGTCGCTGGAGGGGACGGATCATCTCTGGAAGGAGACGAGGCCGGAGCATTGTCTATCAGCGAGTCAGCAAAAGCGTTCATGACTGCGCGAATCCTGGTTTCGACCTCAGGGTCCATCCTCCATGCTAGCAGGAACGACTGTTTTTGCCTTCTAGTGGCAACAATGGTGTTAACCAATGACTTGGAACGATCACCAGATGCGAATCTCCGCACATGACACTACAGCAAACAGTACAGAATAAAGGTGTCAGCATAGGGAAATCAAGAAGCTTAACGCACGCGGAAAATTGCTTACCTTAGCAAATGCCTCGCTATATCTGATGACATGCGTGTCGCCCTTCTTAACTGCAGCGATCTTTTCCTTCAGAATGACGTCAGGGCACAATTGGTTCTCATGATCCAACAATGAGTAGCAACCATACTCAGACTCGCTCAGACTGCAATTGGGGCGAAACGGAAAAGAGTTTCTCTTGATCAAGGGAGCTCTACTTGGCTGAGCGGCCGACTGCGTCTCAATCCTCGTTTGCTGGGCGACCCAGTATGCGAGCCAGTTCTGGGAACAACCGCCCTCGCGGGTACCTGCAGGCTGCTCAAAGGGAAGATTGTTCATGAAGACTGTCTTGCACTCCTTTGTTAGTAAGCGTTTATAGCAACCTCTGATAATGGACTGGGGCCAGATTGATGGTGCCACTGCATCAAAGCCAAACTGGGGAGAAACTCGAGTGGGGTCAACATCCACGGTAATCCTCTCATACCTTGGCGCGAGCTCACGAATATGCTCTGTGAGGGCAGGAAGGGAACCTCGTAGACACCAGCAAAAGAACTCGCGATAGCGCTCATGGAAATGCGATCCCTCTTCGAAGAGAAGCTCTTCTGAGAAGACAACACCCTTAGAGGGGTACAGCTTTGGAAACCATCGCACGTTCTCAATGCGCGTGGCATAGGGCCTGGGAGTAAACTCTTTCCGCTTGTCGCATATCAAGCTCCAAACGCACTTGGTATTGTTCGCTCCGAACCACCTCGCAGCCCTGCCACTGTTACGCTCCTCCGTCTCGCCTGGGGGACACCACTTGTCGGGTTTAAGAGCAGTTGGAGCATAGGATGGCCATCGCTCGAAGACCCACATCGTCAAGAAGGAAATGTTGACAAAAGTCAGTATATCGAGGCGGCAACGCGACTCTTTCATGGCCAGAACCAGCTGATCAAGCCTATAGTATAGCGTGCCCAAGACCAAGGGTCTGAGTGCGACTCTCTGGCCAAGGGCGAGCCTCACAGCAAGCGGCAGAACGTCGTAAAAGACCCCATCATGTGGGTGACCGTCAATTAAGTACCTCGACAACCACGCACAGAGGAAAGCACAAAGGGTCAAGTGATAGCCTTTACCCTCCACGTAATTCTTGGCCTCTGGGTTCTCACTCAGAAGCTTCTTAGTGATGCTGCTGTTCGCATAGTCTCGAAAGAAGTACTGCAGCCATTTGTTCCAGGTGTTCTTCGCAGACGTATCAACCAACTGCCAGTTTGGAAGGGCTTTGGTAGTAGTCCACCGGGTGGAGATTTTCTTTACCTCTGCTAGGCATTCCTCCATCTGCGTGTACAAAGTAATCTCCGCAGCCGTCCTCAAAGGACTCAAAGGGTCCACCTCACCCATGGGAGAAAGATCGTACATCATATGCACGTCCTCGAGTGTGGGGGCAGCCTCGAACTCAGCAAAGTGGAATGTGTGAGTCGCAGGCGAGTAGCGGGAAAGAAGGTCTAGAAGCATGGACTGGTCCAGCTTCACGGCAGCACCCTTCATAGCACGAACAGCGAAGTATACGCCGGCTTCATCAAGAGTCGCAGCATGATTGGTCAACACGTGGTCAATCCACTCATCCATGTAGTCCAATTTCTGGACAAAAGCTTGGGTAGAAATCGCAGTGTAGGGGAAGTACCCATTTTCGATCCCCAATCGAACCACATCCTCGGAGCCAATTAACTCGAGCAAGGCTGAGTTAACCAGGGGAGTCAGTGTTAGCAATCTCTCATTTGGGACAGGAGCAGGCATTTTCTTCGCCTTAACCCTCGCATGGTAGAAATCTTTGCCACCTAGATAGGGGGCTTTTCGCCACAAAGCCTGCGGAAGATCGGGTATCTCTTCGTCCTCCTTGGTGGGTTTGGTTCCTTTTGTCTTGGCCATTCCTGCAGAAGAGCAAGAAAAAGGGGGGAGAAATATGCCACACTCAGTTTGAATTTCGAGATTCAAGATCTATGGAAAGAAAGATGAATAGTTTCTGGTATCGATTTCAGAAATTAGAGGGTTGCATTATCAGGGATTTCAAAACCCTATCCAAGGTCCTTATTATTGAAGGATTAAGCCGCAATTGGGTCCAAAGCTCGAAGCTTCTTCACAAGTTTCAACAGAGTATATGGGTTTACAGATTCAACGCAGTTCAAGGCATACACTGGTATTTTAAATCGAAATTGAACAAGGCCAACCTTGTTTTCGCGAAGCCTGCTTGGATATGCACAGTTGGAGAAGACGATTTGCAGTTCTGAACTGGTGATTGATTATCTGAATCTGCTCTCGAAGATTTCCGGGTACCATTCACTTTAAGAGAAAGAAGTGATGCTTTGCAACAATGGAGGATACAAAATATTTATCCAAAAACAATGAAGGGTTGCGTCCTTTCAGTAGTCGAATCGCAACCGTCACCGTCGAATCGCGCAATCACATGACAAGCTGACGTCACGCCTAAAACCCTAAAGGCCAGACGGCACGACTCTAGGGGTTTTAGGTCATAATGGCACGCACGGGGGCTGAACTTACCCGTATTTGAATTGGTGCGTGGCGGCGACGCGTATGTTGGTTTCCGCGCATGGAAGTCTATACAGCTACGAGTCTTCACGCGCAGAAAGGGGGCTAATGTAGATAGTTCTTTCTGAGCTGACAGATCTTGGCCACGTGGCAGCCATCCAGCACACCATATTGTGCTCCACACACACTGGATCACCAGCCGAGATGATCCATGTGGGGGCTGCGAGACAGAGCCCTCGCATACCACTGCACGGGACTTGTAGGGACTTAGTGGTTTGGAGGCTAGAGTAAGCCCTGTCGCATGCGAGCCAAGCCCGCACGCGACCTTTAGTAACTGCTTTGAGAGATTTATGGCATGAGCTCCATAAACCCGGTCAATCCGGTCAAACCCGGTCAACCTCGTAACGGTTCCGGTATTCGCGCACCACGTGCTGTAACGGTCCCTATATACTCGGACGAACGTGCCGTTATGGTTAAGCTAATTAAGCCGCCATTAATGGGCTCATTAACCACACTACAACGGTCACGTTCTCTGCTATATATAGGACGTTAACCTTTCCATACAAAGGAGGACGCACTAGCCATACGCGGAAGCTCTGCCGAACCTCTGTCTCTCTCTCAGACATTACTACTGCCTTACTCTCTCCCTACACACAACCCAACTCTTCCTGTGCGATCTCTGATCCAACGCCGAAGTCGAAGTGAACGAATCCGAAAGCCTCTTCTTCCTCTAGATCAGAACCGGGTACTACTCAACTCCTTTACTTCCGAAAGTCAACTCATCTATTGCAGTTGAATTGAATGATTTCATTCATTAGGTATAACCCTTTAAATGCTGTTTCAAAAGAGAATATAAGGAATTGGAACGAATGAGTGGAATTGAAATCACAACATCACTACTCTTTACGAGGATTAATGATCAGAAATGAATAGGGCCCCCGTCCTTCTCAAGTCTATACTATTAGGGATGACTTGAGGGAAAGAGTTATAGAGAGCTCTTGCCAAGAAGGTAGTGACGGACTCCTTTTATAGAATGCAAATTCTAGGAAAAAGAGGAAAAATCCTGGGTTTGGGAAAAGGCACCAATAGTGCGATTTATAGTTAAATAAGAAAATGAATTACACGGAGGTCTCCCCGTCGGAATCTCTTGTGCACAACAGCCTGTAAACATCATTCAATGCCTTACCCAGCTGTTAGACCAAGTGTGGAATTTAGATTCATATTCAGGTTCAACCATGTTAGGTGGTTTAACCCCTTTAGGAACTCAAATCTGTCTAACTTGTCCTTTGAGTTGAACTGGAAAAGGGTTCCTCATTATGTGAAGGTCTCTTATTCTTACAGGACAAGTCATCTTAACATGACCAATTTTATTGTAATGACATTTTGGAGATGTTCTTCTTCCAACATTCACAAATCTAGTATTGTTCTTTCTGGGGAAATTTGGATTGTATCCAATACCAGTTTTGTGATTAGAATTTAAGCTACCTCCAAGAATCAGATTTAATTTGTGTTCTGAGCCAGCAAGTTTTGTTTTGAGTGATTCAGATTCTTGAAGTTTCTCAGTTAAGGTAGTCTTTTGTTTATCCAATTCATCAACTTTATGTCTTAGATTAACAATACTGTCACTCAAAAGAGAGTTCTCAGTGAATACTTCCTTGACTTGTGTTTTCAAGGCTTTGAAATTAGTTTTCAAGGCCTTGAAATCACCATCATATTTCTTTTGAGAAATTTCAAGGTTCTGATTCAAACAAACAAGATGCAAGTTTTGTTTTGTCTGCTCATGAATTTTTTCTCTCAAAACTCTGATCTTTTTCAGATAGTCATCTTCATTTAAAAAGCATTGTTCTAAGATAATCAGAGAGGGCTTCTGTTGGTTTTGAAATTAAGCAATTTACCATTATCTCAATGTTCTTTTCAGACTTTCATCATGCTTGACCATAAAGCATAGGTTGGCATGTTCTTATTCAGATTCAGAGTCACTTGAAGATTCAGAATCACTCCATGAGGCTATCATAGCTTTCTTTCTTCTGTCATGGTCTTTACTTGAAAGTTTTTGCTTTTCTTCTGGGGACAGTCTCTGATCAAATTTCCTTCATCACCACACTCAAATCAATTCATTACTTTAGATTTATTCCCATGTGACGAATACATACCTTTGTAGTCTTTGCTACTAGAGGATCTGTGTTTGTCTCTGTTGAAGTCTTTGTTTCCAAAGTTCTTTTTCATTTTGATGATTCTGATCAAGGCTTTAGAAATCAAAGCAAAAGGATCTTCATCATTATCTTCTTCAATTTCAAGGCTTTGAGATGGCTCGTTCTCCTTTGCCTTGAGAGCTAAATTCTTGACACCTTCTGGTAGCTCCCCATCAACTATTCATGTATATTTCATGTGTAAGGAGTTTTCCTTGCAGGTCATCAGGTTGAAGTGATGAAAGATCTTGAGCTTCCTCAATAGAAGTATTCTTTGGTTCCCGTTTTGCTCTAGGAAGACTTCTTAAATCTTTCTAACCTTTTCTTCATTGGAAACGTGTTTTCCCAATGAAACAAGATTGTTAACAATATCAGTGAATCTTTTGAACATGTCTCTGATTGACACATCTCATTTCATCTTTAATAGCTCATATTGCCTGAGATATATGTTGATCTTGGTTTTCTTGACTTGGCTGTTTCCTTCAAAAGTCACCACAATCTTATCCTAGAACTTCATGGCAGTCTTGCAACCTGAAATCTTGTTAAACTCATATGCACGCAAAGCACAATATAAGAGATTCATAGCTTTATAATTTTTGGAAAATTTTTCTTGTTCAGAAGCAGAGAGAGAGTCTTCAGATTTGGGAGTTTAAATCCCATCTTTCTCTGTGTAGAAAGTGTGAAGATCATTCTGTATGATAGTCCAAAGCTCTATATCTTGATCAATGATGAGGATTTTCATCAAGGCTTTTCAGTGAACAAAATTGTCTCCACAGAAGAGAGGAGGTCTGTTAGCAGCTCTTCCCCGAGAGAAACCACCATCACCTACAGTACTCATAATCACAAGAGGATTAAATCTATGCAGTGATACAAGCTCTGATACCAATTGAAGGGGTGTACAGTAGGAAGTAATACATGATCAATACTCTAGAAGGGGGGTGAATAGAAGATGCCAACTTTTGCTAAACTTTCAAGAAGAGTGGTTTCAAAAGATTTGCAAAGAGTGAAGAGTATTTCAATGCCTTGAAATGAGTTTCAAGACCTTGGAATCAAAACATTTGTTGTAGAAAAGTTAGTCTATTTCAAGGTCTTGAAATGAGTTTCAAACCCTTGAAATGAAACATGTTTTGTTTGCAAAATATGTAGTCAATCAAAGAGAATGTGTAGTGTTCTTCTAATGAGAACTTATCGAAATGAAACATGTTTCAAGGGTTTGAAACTTGATTCCAAGTATAGAACTAAAAATTAAATGCAAGAGACACAAGATATATAGATTTGAGTCCACTTGGACCTACATCTCTACCTCAGGGATCTTCTCCCTACAGGATTTTCAACTCAATTCTTATTAATCAAAAGCCAAGCCCTAGATCTCAAGCACATAGAGATGCCTCACTAACCTATCTAGTACCTGCTCTAGCTAAGTGATTAACTAAGAATTCTCTGTTGTTCACCTTGAACAATCCACGAGAAAGAAATGAAAATAATTATTCAAATGATATACAAATGAAAAGCTTAGAAAGAAGAAACAATGAGAACAAGTTCTTTAGTGAATGTGTAGTGTTCTTCTAATGGATTGGATGATGTTTGATCTGCTTATTTTTTGCTTGTCAATCCTGAATGTTGTTTGTATGTCTCTATATCTTTTGCTCTGTTGTCTCTTCGAAATTCTTCATTCAGAGTCCCTTTTATATAGCTGGTTTGAATTGCATATCTTCAAGATCTCTTCATAACCAACTTTCCTACTTTGTAGCTGCAGCTGTTGACTTTTCTAACAGCTTCTCCCAAGGATAGTTTCTCAGTATCTTCAAAGATACTGATTTGATCTTGTTAAGAAACATGTTGGGAAGCTTTAAAACCAAGTAGATTGATCACATAATCAAATCATCGAGCAGTTTCCTTTCCATTAAAACATAAGTTAGGAAATAAATTCCTATAAAATAGGAAAAATGAAATCCCTACAAAACTTGTTCAAATAGATGGATTAGATACAGTTTAGAATGTCAAAATACATTGTCTTTCATCATCAAATAACAAATAATGAAGCACGGTGGTTTTAGGAGTTGAATCAAGAGCAGAAACTTCCCCTAAGTTCATGCACATAAAGCACTGTCAATTTCAAAGCTTTGAAAGCTGTTTCAAAGTCTTGAAATAAACTAGCTATTTCAAGCCTGTGAAACCAAGCTGAACTTACATAGGCATCTCATGTCATATGATAGGCTTCTAGCTCTTATCGGGAATCTGTCTCATCTTCTGCCTCACCTAGACTATACAGGATATTGCAAAGGCGGACGCTCGTGTGAGAGAGCCGACCTGTTGTCTGCGCAACATGCTCTGTGCTCGTACAGGGAAACGTAACATATCATGCACGTGTCAATCAAAATGAAACTTAAATAAAAAAAAAAAAACCAATTAAAATCCAATCAATCAATGTCTCATATACTCATCGATCATATTGTCAGTTATCGACTACCGAGTCCAAATTCTCTAAAACGATCCACAAAGACGATTTTTAAGTGGTTTATGAATGGGATGAGCCAACACTCTGTCATGTAGTCAATGCACTCCAAGATTACTCCTCAGGTAGTTATTTCACCTCTTGTGAAATGGTACCCTTTCCAATGTGTTTGACTTTACTGTTGTTTACAGCCGTATGCTAACAAAACTCAGGATAGTTGGTATGGGTTCGTCAAAAGCTCATAAGACGACCATAATTCCTTTTTAGCAAAACACATTTATGCCAGGTGGCATAATAGGCAATCGTGTTTCGTTTCCATGTTCGACGGAGCGGATTAATATGATCGTGCAACACTTATATTGATGTTCCATGCGATGCGTCTGTCATCAAGCATGGATGATAGCCTGAAGTGGATCCACTTGCATCTAGGTCCCCACCCCAGTCAGCAGGCATAGCCAACTAGTCTAAGCATCTATCTCCGATAGTAATAGCATGCGATCGATCGCATAGAGAAATTTGAGTATTCTCGTGAATACAATCTAGTGTTCTAAACTGGATTTCCTGAAATCCAATCCTCCGATTGCATAGCATTTGCTGGGTTTGAGTACACACCATAGCATATAGAAGACTCCTACTGCTCCTGCATCGGGCACTCTGGTTATTTGGCCAATATTGTATGGTGTCTCTAGGGCCCACATTTATGCTCCTAAAGTCTTGCAACAAGCTACATGAGTATCACATGACTGTGGTCCAGGATATGGAATCGTTCATTCATCTTCCTTTTGTGCCCCTCTAGCAACAATGTAAGATGTTTCTATGAACGAACGAGAACGATTCTCGCCCTACCAATATCCTTCGTCACAAATTGAGAGGATAACCACTTCATAGTGGACACGAACAATCCTTGAGTTCCACTGACCAATAGATGTTAAGTGACGTGATTATCAACTCTGTACTAGTAAGAGTGATATGCAGCGGTTTTCATCCGTTATCGTAAACATGTAGTAAACGATCGCATGATGAAATACTACTGTCCAGAGGACTAGCTAAGACCACACATGGACGTAATTAGCTTGCTCACACTTTGTACATTTGACCTTACGTCATCTCTACAGTTTCTCCATTGAGAAATTCAGTTGTCACGGTTATCGAGAATGGAACTCTAATTCCATCATCACAACTATTGCGGATATCTATGCAAGTCATATGCCTTACTACGCTTCCGTCTTTGTCTCTGATTGACCTGGTAAATCCACTGACCTCCAATAGTCTAGCATCCAGTCTTTGGTTGACCTCGGAAATCCATTTGACCTTACGTCACCTCTACAATTTCCCCATGCTCGCGTAGATCATCTTCTATACGAACTTTTCCCTTAATTATGGACATCTCCTATGATCGTGAATCCATTTACGTTACACTACTAATCGGCTGTTGCGTTTCGAATAAGCAACCCCTAGAGCACTCTGAATAGCATATGAAGATAAATGTTTCCCATTGAAGATACACTTCTTCCATCTAGGGTCCAACTTTCAATTCGTTCTTGTCAGGTTATGAAAGGAGCCTAGGATAGTGTCCTAGGTTCTTCATCGTCGTGCGTGGTGACCATCATGTCTTCCCCTTCGATGTCAAATCGTTGATGGGGTATGCTCCAAAGAGCGCTCCTACGCAAAGAGGGTTCCTCCACATAGTCATAATATATGATGTGCTGATCACTAGGCAATTCACTCCCACTATCCTGAGGATCCGTAGAAATTGTTTCATGTTGATCAATCAGGGGTGAGGTGTCATCAAGTGATACCTCTGTTTCGTAGGGACTTACTTCTCCGCGAACCTCTTCCTGACTTGAAAATTTGGTTAGCTCATAAGTTGCTGATCCCCATGGCCTAAGGTGACCTTACTTAGGTTGCCTTTTGGGCCATATCTCGTAGGGTGTAGTGGTTACCGGCTTGGTGGACTCTTGGTTGAGTATGTCGAGAGTCGTTTAGAAAAGTGTCTTCTCAAAATAGGGACGTGAATTTTGCACACGCTATCATACGTTAAACCATCTCTTGCACTATCTTATTCCTCCTATCCGCTACAACACCCTACTGCGGGGGAATGACCAACTGCCTTACTATTCCTTTCCATCACACAACTCTTGCTCAGATAGACACTCGCAGTCTCTTTCTATTGGAAAGACATATTCTTTTGTCCAGATGGTTCTCTACCTATTAGAGATACTTGTCTGAAGCAGTCTGGGGCCTTAGACTTATGTGGCCTCTAGCACACATAGTTGAGATGCGGACAGTCATCTACGAATGTGATAGAACAGTAAGTATCGTCTTAGCTCTAACTTTTAATGGAACATAATATCAGAATGGATAAGATGTAAATAATCAATAGTCCTAAATGCTTTACTTGATGATTTGCGTTTTGCCTTTCATGTAAGGCAAGAATCACACTCATGTAAGGGTACCTTGTGCACATTCCAAGCAGGCCTGCCCTAGCTAACATGAAAATCCTCTCTTGATATTGTGTGTCTCAATCTAGCGCGTCATGTATCATGATCTTAATTCATTATTCTAGAGGTGACATCCAAAGATTATGAGGCGTCACTCATGCCAGCATTTAAGAACGCAAAAACCTAACATAACATGACCAGTTCCAAAGTAAAACAGTGATCACATACAAATTTGGTGGCTACTCCCTCAAAGATAATCCTACGGATCCTTAGACGAGAAGTTAGTGCCAGGTCTGCCATGTACATCTCATAATTTACCAGATCGCAATGATTTGCACGATAGTTCTTCAGATTTTTTCACTAAGATCTAAGCATGTTACATTTAGCAGCTTACTAGTTTAGAATGAAAATGTTGAAAGGAGCAAAAATGTGTCGTCTTTTCCGGTCTGCACCCAAGGCCTTATGGATTCAATGATGTCACGTACTTTATTCATGCACTACGAAACTCTAGTACTAAATTTTTCCACTCGCTGACTGTTCTCAAATCAGAGTATAGAAGAACATAAGTCGTGAAAGTTCATAAATTAAGAGGTAGTCTAGCTTAGCGGGGATGCTTTCTTCTAGGCTGTGCCATATTATTTACCAGTAGCAATCAGCTTTTTCACACTTTGAACTTGTTGAAGTTTGTCTAGTTTCTTTTTTTGTGTTGAGGAAAGTTCGTCTAGCTTCTTTAAGCTCTGCTATTTAAGATGCAACACACATTCTCCACAACTGCAAGACAGAAAATCTTCTAATCTTATTGCCAGTGGCGGACGGAAGGGGGGGCGGGAGGGGGCCATGGCCCCTACATCAATTTTTTTGAAACGGTATTACTATGGGGTAATGTTGTGAAGAGTTTGTGTTGTAGTAAAAGTTGGCCCCCTCAAGTTTTATAATGCAATTGAAATTATAGATCATCAAAGTCAATAATATTCAGCCATGTACCTTTTTTCTAGTTTTTTGCAATTTGAGTTTAATTAATCAGAATAGTTATTTCTGTCATTATCTTTTTTCTTGAGAAGATCTGTCGTTATCTTTTTTTAGGGTAAAAAAAAGAAGATATCATTCGTTCTCTTTCTTAAAAAAACGATATCATCAGTTCTTAAAGAAGATTTATCCATCACATAAAAGAATTACTAGATTTTCTCAAAAAAATAAATAGTAGATCCACCTTTTGTAGGGAGTTTAAAATGAAAGAAAATGTATCAAGCCTATAGAAAAATTGACATATATAGGTCTCATCTTCTCAACATATTGAAGTCGAACTATTAAAGAAGCTATGGCAGATCGAATCTAGAAGTTTTGTATATTAGGTACTTTATGTTTCGAATAATTTTTTAGTTGCTACTTGTCATTTTTCTCAAATTTAATTTTTACATGTAATGCAATTGCAGAGATCGAAATTTTGTGTGAGAAGTTCTAAATCAATTCAAATTCTTTTCTAATTAGTCTTGGTACAAGTCACTTTTTTTTTTAGAAATGTCATATCTTTTTCGCTTATACTTATTATTATTTCTACTATTTAAGTTTAATCTATTGCAAAACCTTTTTACCCAAGTACTTATAGTTTAGATTAATTTAAACAATCGATAACTTGACTGTGAAACTATGTACTCCAACTAATTCATCTTTGAGGACACTAATACTATAACACTCTCGGTTCAAGTTGGGAAGTTTTATATTAGAACGGATTAATCGAAAAAATATGTGGGTTCTGGATAAGAAAAACGTGTATACAAATGTAACACCCCCTCATTTCGTATCCGGCTCGTGAGAGACTGGGAGGAGTGCTACTCATAAAGAAATGGCGGAATCGTGAACAAAACATTCCATACTTAAATATATTACAAACGATAATTTTCTTCAACATGAAACATACTATTACACAAGAGGAGATTAGTCTACTATTAAACAAGATATGATTATGCTAAGATTTGATTTTAATAAGTACTGCTAGATACTAGGTGACTCCACGGTCCCCTTACGCCCATCTCCCAGCTCCTAGACCTGCGGGGGAATGAAAACAAAGACCGCAGTTTTTTCGAAAGTCAGCATGGAATACTGAGTGAGGTACACCTTAGCATGTAAAGCAGGAAGATGACAACCATCACAGTGTTACGCTTTTAATAAAAATGAGGAATAATAGACTATGAGTAAAAGTGACACAAAATCAGAGTTTGCAGCGTCATAAACAACAGTGTTAGCCAAATTACGATTGGCAAAATATCCAGCTTCAAACATTTCCAATTAAATCCTTCGCGAGTGCCAATTTCCAAATATAATATGAATCCAACCATCAGTTTCCAAATATAGAATCAAATGAGTCAATTATTAAGCACAGTACCAGAAACAGTAATGGTCAACAAAGGACCTCCCAAATGGTCAACAAAGGACCTCCTCAATGGTCAACAAAGGACCTCCTCAATGGTCAACAAAGGACCTCCTTAATGGTCAACAAAGGACCTCCCAACTGCCAGACTAAACCTTAAGTGTTGCAACACCCCCTTAAGAAGCAAAAGGCCAGAAGGGTGAGTACTAGCTGGGACTCTAGCCAACAAGGCGAAGAGCCATGGCCAACAAAGGGACTCCCAAATAATAATGGTCAACAAAGGACCTCCCAAATAGTAACAGAGTCCGGTACGTGCGATTCCACTTTACGTTATTAACGTGTTATTATTATCGTGTGACAGTTTCCAAAGCAATCATTTCGAAACGTGACCAATAACAAGTAAAACATGTGTATCACCGAATACATTTTGAGACGTATAATAAAATCATGTTATGACACGAAGGAAGCTAGGCTAGCTAGGCTAAGCATATAACTCACCTGATGTTGACTTAGCAGTTAGTACGTAGAATGGTCGACAAAGCCTATGTCCGCAAATCCGTCGCCTACAATTTATCAATCACCTAGTTACAACAGTGATATTGCTAAGCAAATAATGCACTAACTCTTTATGTATGCTCTGTAGGGTTTTTGATTCATGGATCGCACAACGGAAGCATAATCAAACATAAACCCTGCAAAACCCTCCAAGGATCACAAGTCTAGATGCATAACGATAGTTAAGGTAAGAAATCATAAACACACCTTTGGGTTCTCCTTGATGACTTCAAACGCGAATAATGTCACGTTCTCTATAGTTGATCCACCCCTAGAGTTGATCCTAGATCTCCCAAAATCCTTGGTGCTAGCCCGGATTAGGAAGAGGATGAAGGAATCACGCAAAACGAGACAAAAAGGGGCTTCGGCCTCCTTTTTGGCCGACGGGGTGAGGGCGGCGGCAAGGGGGTCGGTTCGGCCTCCTTGTTGCTTGCTCTCTCTCCTTTTGTTCTCTCCCACTCTTGTTATGTTCACTAATGAGCATAAGTTATGAGGAAGGAAGGAAGGAAGGAGGGTCCTTTATATAGTCCAACAACTCCTTGTTAACTACCTAAAGGACTTATTCCAGTCCAACTAGAATTCAATTTAGTCCCTTCCTTGCAAATTAGTCCCTACTAAGTTTTCAAGGGTTTGCAAAGTGATCCTTCTAATTAATTAATCCAATTAATTAATTCCCAAATCTAGTTCAACTCTATATAGCGTGTGACCCCATAGGTTCTATCTAGTTGGTAGCAACTATTTGCTAATATGGAGCGGTTTCTAGCAAAACATCCATTCTAGCCAACTAATAGAATAGTCATCTTGACAACCTTTGTACAAGTAATTGTCTCATCCCTTTGCCTCCATATCCGGATTGGACACGAGACATACAAGTCACACTCGTATATCCAATCCATAGTTTCTCGATCCATGGGAATAGCCTTATTCGTGCAAATAACATCAATATCCCATATTGATTTATTTGAGCCTGGCCAGACATTCTATAAGCACTATCCCTCGAGTGGCCTAGGATATTTGCTCCCGTTATGTGGGAGGGGCAAATCCTCTCTACGTCCACTACGATCTCTAAGCTTGCTTCTCATTGTATCCAGTACAGCCCTTTATAACTACCCAGTCACGGTGTAGCGTTTAACGCTACCAAGATCACAATGATCCACAACTAGAATATCTAGTGACTTCAAGTCTAAGGATGACAATACCATTGCACCGCGAGAAGAACTTGTGACTCAACATAACATGTATGTAGCCTTCTCGGAGATGGGTCAATCCAGTGCAACATTCCGTAATGCACACCTATGTGTTGGATCGTGATATCTCCATATCAATCCAACCCCATACTAGTCTATAGATGATTGTCCCAATTAATCATTATACTTGACTAGGGATATTTAAGATAAACAACACAATTGTAAATCTAAGGACTTCATTATATTAAATATCCAATAAATAATAAATGAATTTTCTAGCCATATACAAATTCATACTAAACTAGATTGCCTCTAGGGCATCTATTCCAACAGTCTCCCACTTGCACTAGAGCCAATCTGGCGCATCTCGTATGCCCATACTCCTAGTGTGCCCTTCATGCTTCCTCTGCGTGAGAGGTTTCGTAAGCTGGTCTGACAGATTATCATCTGTAGGAATCTTGCATATCTGAACGTCTCCTCTATCGATAATATCTCGAATCAGATGAAACTTCCTGAGCACGTGCTTGGACTTCTGGTGCGATCTGGGTTCCTTTGATTGCGCGATCGCCCCAGTGTTGTCACAGAACAACTCCACTGGATCCGCAATGCTAGGGACCACACCAAGTTCAGAAACAAACTTTCTGATCCAAACAGCCTCCTTTGCTGCGCCATTTGCAGCAATGTACTCAGCCTCTGTTGTAGAATCAGCTACCGTCTCTTGCTTGGAACTCTTCCAACTCACCGCTGCTCCATTCAGACAAAACACATATCCCGATTGTGATCTAAAGTCATCTCTGTCGGTTTGGAAGCTTGCATCAGTGTAACCCCTTACACGCAACTCTTCCTCACCGCCAAATATCAAGAAAGCATCCTTAGTTCTTCTCAAGTACTTTAGGATGTTCTTGACTGCAATCCAGTGACTCTCACCCGGATTGGATTGGTATCTGCTTGTCATACTCAAGGCATATGACACATCTGGTCTAGTACATAACATGGCGTACATGATAGATCCTATGGCCGAGGCATAGGGAATCCTACTCATGCGTTCCTTCTCAATCTCATTGGAAGGACAACCACTCTTCGAAAGAGTGATTCCATGTGACATGGGCAAGAATCCCTTCTTGGAATCTTGCATGTTGAACCGTTTCAACACCTTGTCAATATATGTACTTTGACTTAGGCCTAGCAACCTCTTAGATCTATCTCTATAGATCTTTATACCGAGTATATAGGCTGCTTCCCCTAAGTCCTTCATTGAGAAATACTTTCCTAGCCAATCTTTCACAGATTGCAGCATGGAATGTCGTTTCCAATGAGTAGTATGTCATCCACATACAAGACCAGAAAAGCTACAGAGCTCCCACTAACCTTCTTCTAGACACAAGACTCATCTTCGTTTCTGATGAAGCCAAACTCTTTGACCACTTCATCAAAACGTCGATTCCAACTCCTAGAAGCTTGCTTCAATCCATAAATGGATCGTTGCAGCTTACAGACTTTGTTGGCTTGCTTTGGATCCTCAAAACCCTCCGGCTGTATCATATACACGTCCTCGTGGAGATTGACAGCTTGAAAATGGATTAGTCTGGGACATCTTTTTACCATTGGTTTTAACCCTGTGAGAGTTGAGTTTGCCCATTTTCAGCTTATTTTCCACCTGATACGAGGCAGAGATTTATAGAACATGACTGCAAGATTTGAGTAATTTTATGCATAATTTTGTTTGTTGGATATGATCGCGGGTACATGTTATGATGTGCAGGTAACAGGTGCCGAGAAATGCATGAGATTAACTTGGATGGGAGGCAGCGTGTCAGGAAAGCTGAGCAGAAAAAAAGAGAAAAAAGGCTAAGTTGTGCGTTCAAACGCAGGATGTGTGCGTTCAGACGCACTGCGTTTGAACGCTGGAGAGTTGCGTTCGAACGCACGGAAGGTTTCCAGAAGCTTCCAGGACGGGTCTTTTTGAGGGTAAAACAGGAATTTCGTGCATCAGTTTTGGAGACTGTGGCAGTATAAAAGGAGGTGTCCCAGCACTGAATTAGGGTTACGCATACACACTCACACATCTATCATCATCATCACAGCAGCCAGTTTCAGAGCCGTCAGGATTAGAGCAGAGCAGGATTGGAGCAGTTTTTCAGTATTCAGCAAATAACTAGTTTGATCTTTTCTCTCTTTTATGAAACGTTGTTTTTCAATAATGCAAGCTAGCTAGACCTTTTGCCTAGGTTCTCGGTGAACCAAGGGTTTATGAATTCAGCAGACTTGGTTGTTTGATTTTCAGATGCATGGCTAGCTAAGTCTTAATACAGGATGGATTGTTTATTATTCTGTCTTTGATTTTATTTACATACATGAATGGCTTGATCACCCAGGAGTGTTAAAGACAGGATCTGGTGCGCGAGAGTGACCAGTGAGAGTTAGGAAGAAAAGACAGGATTTAGTACTCTGCCTTGATGGACCGAGAGGTGAAAAGAATCAGGGGACTAGCCCAGAAGCATTAGACGAACTGTTAGACGTTTAGGGGAAGACCGAGAGGAGAACCTGTAACCCTAGCAGACTTAGAACGAACATGCAGATTTAGGTGGACCGAGAGGACCCGAAAATCTGTAGGAGAGTGATAGGTACATGGGACCGAGAGGAGATTGTACTGTTGGTATGCTGGCATAAACAAAACCACCGTGTGTTTCCGAAATCGAATATACCATGAAAGCTGGAGATTAACCCTAGGGGATCCTGGGACCTAGACTCTTAGAATTACTGATTTTTACAACTACAATAATTTCTGCAAAGTATTTAAAAGAAAAATAAAATAAGCTTTTCGAAATAGTGTTTTATTTACTGCAATTTAGTGAGTAGAATCAAATCCCAAACCTTCCTCCTTTTTACAGACTTTGTGTCTAATTCTAAGTCTAATAAGCAACAACTTAAACTGTTCTTGAGGGTTCGACAACCAGAGTCACAATTACATACTCTATATTACTTGATCGTACACTTGCGAAAAAGCAGATAGGTTTACGCTGTCAAGTTTTTGGCGCCGTTGCCGGGGAACGGTTACAGTTTTTGTTAAAAAGACATTAGAATAAGTCTCAGAGTTTTTTCTTTTCTTTTTACGTTTACTTTCTTTCGACTTATTGCTCTTGAATTCTGATTTTCAGGCTATTCTAGTTTATGCCCAGATTGCCTAGCAAACTGGTATCACCACTTGAAGATCAAGAAAAACTTTTCAGAGAGCAAAATCGCAGACACCGAGCCGCGATGTCTGAGCACGGAGAAGACACCACAACCGAAACAGGAACACCTACAGGACAGCAGCAACGTACTCCAGCACAGATGGCTCTTTACATTGAAGAGCTGATAGCAGCAGGTTTTGCTGCCAAGAACAATCAGAGGACTTATAACAGGTCTGGAAGGGCGTTAGTCGTAAACTTTGAAGTCCCAACCGGAGGACATCAACCAGCTATCGTAGTGCCACCCATTACAGCAGAGCACTTCGATCTGAAATCATCCACCATTCAGACCGCCCAGACTCATTGTCCTTTTAATGGGAAGGCAGATGAAGATCCAAACGACTTCCTTGGAAAATTTGAAGATTACTGCAACAAGATTAAGTATAGAGGAGTCGAAGCGGACACGCTAAAGCTGATTTTATTCCCATACTGCTTGTTCGGAACAGCAAAAGATTGGCTGGAGGCAAGACCACTGAGGTCTATCACTACCTGGGAGGGGTGTGTTGCTGATTTTTTGGCAAAATTCTACCCCGCATCCCGCGTTATCAAGCTGCAGAGTGAGATTTTATCTTTCAAACAGCAGATGGGGGAGACAGTGGTAGACGCATGGGACAGGTTGATGAGACTCGTTAAAAAATGCCCCAATCACGGCTTCGGGGACGCGAAAATTCTGCAGGTATTCTACCATGCTCTTGACAGGGAGAATGCTGACAGGATTGATAGGGAAGCTGGGGGTAACTTTTTATACCATGTGGATAAGGATGGAGCATACGAACTGATGAAACAATTAGCCAAACAGGATACTCGCCTGTTTGATGACCGCAGGCTCATAGCAGTAGCAGAACCAGTGGTTGATAACAGGATTGACAATCTCACGAAAGTGGTACAGGACTTAGTCAAAAAGGTGTATACAGAGAAGAAGCCTGTGGCATCAGTAGACGAACCTGACTTTGACGCAGCAATTCTGGAGCTTCAGACCGAAGATGCCAACTATGTTCAGCAGCAGTGGGATCCTAGTCGCTACAGACCAGACACACGTGATCATCCAGGGTTTCGCTACGGAAATCCCAATGCAGCAGTATATGCACCAGGATTCCAGCACAGGCCACAGGCACAACAGACAGCTCCAGCTCAGCCTGCACAAGCAGCACCACAGCTAAATTTGTCACAACAACATTTTGAGTCCTTTATATGGAGAAATTCAATAAGCAGTGGGAAACTAGATTTGCGCAGATGGAGTCATTAACTGCTGATGTAAGCCAGATGAAGATTGCTATCCGCAACTTGGAGGTACAGAATGGTCAGCTTGCACAGAACCAGGCAGAACGAGCCCCAGGGAATTTACCATCAAACACAGTGAACAACCCACGCGCTCAAATCAATGCTATCACAACTCGGAGTGGAATTGCACTGTAGGATCCACCGTATCCCAGTCATGCACGAGCAGAAAAGTCAAAAATTATTGAACAGGAAGTGATTGACCGGGAAGACAGTTCAACCGCTAACCCTCAGAAAAGGGGTTCGGTCGAGCAGGAAGCAGCGCAGACTAATGAGGGTAATCCAGAAACAGTGCCTATTTCTAAGGAGGTTCCTTACCCTCTGAAGACACGCAAGAGAGATGACAGCAAAGACTACGCCAGATTTCTGGAGGTATTCAAGCAATTACAGATAAACATACCTTTTGCCGAAGCACTTGCCAAAATGCCTACTTATGCGAAATTTCTTAAAGACATATTGTACGGGAGAAGGCGAATGAGTGACTTCGAAACAGTTAATCTGACGGCAGAAGCAAGCAGTTGTGTAAAAAATGGTCTACCACTGAAAAAGAAAGACCCTGGCAGCTTTGTCATTCCAGTAACCCTGGGCAGTGCATACACAGGAAAAGCCTTATGCGACTTGGGCGCCAGCATCAACCTGATGCCACTGACCATCTTCAAAAGTCTGGGAGTCGGAGAGCCACGTCCAACAAGAATTATGCTTCAAATGGCTGACAGATCTGTGAAACCTGCCTATGGAGTAATTGAAGATATCCTGGTGAAAGTGGGAGAGCTTATTTTTCCAGCAGATTTTGTGATACTGGATATGGAGGCCGGAGAGGTCCCGCTAATCCTGGGCAGGCCTTTCCTGGCGACTGGTGAAGCCATTATTAACTGCAAAAGTGGAGAGCTGTCCATGCAAATCAACGAAGAAAAAGTGAAATTCAATGTTTTCAAATCTCTCCAGCTTCCTGACCATTATGGGCATGAAAACTGTTTTGCAGTAGAAGTAATTGACAATCTGGAGAATGATGAGATAGAAGATTTATGGGAGGAATTTGAAGACATGTATCCAAAGGAAACAGAGGAGCAGCAGGATGAGCATATCATGGGAACAGAAAGCTGGGTCACGCTATACAAGGATGAAGGAGGCGAGCAGAAAATGACACTGGTCCCGTCACTCCAGGAACCACCAGTCCTGGAATTAAAACAGTTGCCAGACCACCTCAGGTACGCTTTTATTGGTGAAAATAATACTCTGCCGGTAATTGTTTCTTCTCTTTTATCTCAGGAACAGGAACAAAAGCTGCTGGAGGTACTCCGAGAGCATAAAGAAGCCATCGGATGGACAATTGCAGACCTAAAGGGAATCAGTCCTGATTACTGCATGCACAAAATAAGAATCGAAGACGGAAAGAAGCCAGTTATCTAGCCTCAACGGAGACTAAACCCAATTATGAAAGATGTGGTACGTAAGGAGGTCATGAAGTGGCTAGAAGCAGGAATTATATACCCCATATCAGACAGCACCTGGGTCAGTCCTGTCCAGTGTGTACCGAAGAAAGGGGGTATTACAGTAGTACAGAATGCTGATCAGGAACAGATCGCCCAGCGCACTGTCACTGACTGGCGGATCTGTATGGACTATCGGAAGCTGAATGATGCCACACTAAAAGACCACTTTCCGCTGTCATTCATGGATCAGATGTTGGACAGACTAGCTCACCATGCTTATTACTGCTTTCTCGACGGGTATTTTGGCTACAACCAGATCTATATAAATCCAGAGGATCAAGAAAGACGACGTTCACCTGCCCGTACGGAACGTTCGCCTTTAGACGAATGCAATTTGGATTGTGAAATGCTCCAGCGACATTCCAAATATGTATGATGGCTATTTTCTCTAATATGATAGAGAAAAATTTGGAAGTCTTCATGGACGATTTTTCGTTATTCGGAGACAGCTTTGAAGATTGCTTATACCATCTGGCAAGAGTGCTGATTCGCTGCAGAAAAACAAACCTGGTACTCAACTTGGAAAAATGCCACTTCATGGTTACAGAAGGAATAGTGCTGGGACACAGGATTTCCAGCAAAGGACTGGAAGTAGACAGGCAAAAATAGAGGTGATCAAGCAGCTGCCGTATCCAACCACAGTGAGGGCAATTAAGAGTTTTTTGGGCCACGCAGGTTTTTATAGAAGGTTTATTAAAGATTTCTCAAAAATTACAAAGTCACTATGTAATTTGTTGGGAAAAGATGTGCCCTTCGTATTTGATGAAGCCTGTAAAGAAGCTTTTGACGTGCTTAAAGAGAGGCTGACAACTGCACCCATTATCACAACACCAGACTGGACCCTCCCGTTCGAGCTGATGTGCGACGCCAGTGATTACGCAGTGGGCGCGGTACTGGGACAGCGGAAGGACAAGGTGTGCAGTGTCATCTACTATGCCAGCAGGGTCCTGAATGAGGCGCAGATTAATTATGGGACTACAGAGAAGGAGCTGCTGGCAGTCGTTTTTGCCCTGGATAAGTTCAGATCCTATCTTGTAGGTTCAAAAGTCATCATATTCACAGATCACAGTGCGCTGAAATACTTACTGGAGAAGAAGGATGCAAAGCCAAGGCTGCTGCGTTGGATTCTGCTGATGCAGGAATTTGATGTCGAGATCAGGGATAAAAAGGGAGTTGAAAATGTGGTAGCTGATCATCTATCTCGCCTGGAAAACCCTACAGAAGAATTGGTGCCAATTCAAGAAAATTTTCCGGATGAACATATTATGAAGATCAAGACCAATAGACGGCCCTGGTATTACGCCATAGCCAATTATTTGGTCAATGGAGCACTCCCTGAAGACATCACCCCTTGGCAGAAAAAGAAGTTTATTTCAGACTACAAGCAATATTTCTGGGACGATCCTTATCTGTTCAAGCAAGGGGCAGACAATATTCTCCGTCGATGCATTCCATGTCACGAGATTTTGGAGGTAATTCAGCACTCCCACTCAGCACAATGTGGGGGACACTTCAGTGGACCGAGAACAGCCCACAAAGTACTGCAGTCAGGATTTTTCTGGCCAACAGTTTTCAAGGATTGCCATGATTATGCGCAGAGTTGCGATCGCTGCCAACGGACAGGAAATATTTCCCAGCGGAATGAAATGCCCATGACACTTTGGCAAGAAGTCGAGCCTTTTGATGTTTGGGGTATCGATTTTATGGGTCCATTCCCTTCGTCTCTGGGAAATCTCTACATCTTACTGGCAGTGGATTACGTGTCAAAATGGGTGGAAGCAATAGCCTGTCAGAAGAACGATGCGGCAGTCGTGGAAAGATTCCTCAAACGTAACATCTTTACCAGATTCGGAACACCGAGGGCCATGGTCAGTGATGAAGGTTCTCATTTTATCAATAAAGTCTTTGCCAAGGTTCTAAAGCAGTACGGGGTGTCTATCCATAAGGTATCACTGCCTTATCACCCTCAGGAAAACGGGCAAGCAGAGGTGTCCAACAGAGAGATAAAAAGCATACTAGAAAAAACTGTGAATCCTGTACGCAAGGACTGGTCGTTAAAGCTGGATGATGCACTCTGGGCATACAAAACTGCTTATAAAACCCCACTGGGAATGTCCCCGTACCAGCTGGTGTTTGGAAAAGCATGTCACTTACCAGTAGAATTGGAGCACAAAGCATACTAGGCAATCAAGCAACTGAATATGGATCACAGTTTATCGGGAAGCAAACGGAAGATGGCACTCCTTGAACTGGAGGAATTCCGTAAAACTGCATATGAGAGTGCCAAAATTTATAAAGAAAAAACAAAGAAGTGGCATGACAACCGCATTCTACCAAAGAAGATAGAAATCGGGCAGAAGGTTCTCCTCTACAACTCAAGGATGAAATTCTACCCAGGGAAGCTGCGCTCAAGATGGTCTGGACCATTTATTGTGAAGGACATTACATCATGGGGAGTGGTGGAGCTGGAGAACCCGAGGGATAATACAGTTTTCAAGGTGAATGGGAACAGAGTCAAGCCATACAGAGAACCTCAAGAAATCATGGAGGTAGAGGCAATCTACCTCGACCTTCCGTGATTACAACAGAGGTAACAAAGTCGGGCTGTCGACTGTAAATCACAAGCGCTGGTTGGGAGGCAACCCAACATAGATTAGTTGTTTTTATATAATTTTCACAATGTTCATAATTTGAGAGAAAAGTGAGAAAGAGGGATTTAATGTTGAACTCAGTGTTTCAGGAAACAGAGGCGTGCGTTTAAACGCAGGAGACATGAGTTCAAACGCACGAGTGCGTTCAAACGCAGACACCCTGCGTTCAAGCGCAGACCCACCAACCGACAGAAGAAACACTGGAAACGGCTAACACTTATGCGTTTAAACGCAGAGGAGTTGCGTTCAAACGCAGATCACACAATGAAGTTTTCCAGTCGCCAAGTGGTGCGTTCAAACGCACAAGGTGCGTTCAAACGCAAGAAGAAGACAAAGATGAGGTGGAAAAGTCTAAGGACGTGCGTTTAGACGCAGACCCTGCGTTCAAACGCAAGACCCAATCAGCAGAGAATTTCTAGAGACAAGGCGTGCGTTTAAACGCAGAGTATGTGCGTTCAAACGCAGCTCATCAGAGACATTGCAGAGGACAAGCATTGCGTTCAAACGCAACTCATGTGCGTTCAAACGCAACTCAACAAACCCAGAAATTTCATGGACCTTCAAGCATTGCGTTCAAACGCACACCATGCGTTCAAACGCAGATCATGAGAATTTCAAAATTTCCAGAAAAATATAAGCTGTGCGTTCAAACGCACAAGCTACGTTCAAACGCACATTCAAGCGGGATCAAAAAAATTCGGAGAAGTTTGAAATAATTTGAAATTTAGGGGCCATTCTGCAATTTCTGAAAATTTGCCTATATATACTGTACGGATGACAGTGACTCATTTTCACCCAAGTCATCCAGTTTTCAACTTTCTCTCTAGAAATTCTCTCTGCCCTAGCAGCCGCCAGAAGCAGTCAGCCGCCAGCAATCTCCGACGACCACTGCAGGACCACCGGAAAGTCAGGAACAGTGTGGGGGTGGTCCAACTCATCAGATCCAAACAACTTCAAATCCACTTCAGAGAGTAATTTTCAGATCTGTACCCGTAAGATTCACTCCGGGTAGCCAGGTTCTATCTTTTCCTTCTCTTTGAATATTTTCAGTTTTTCTGGTTGAATCTTGAAATGGATGAGGATAGCCCTTACATGAGGCCTGATAGGGCGATTGCACCCTTGAACATCATAGAATGCAGATTGCTTAGGGTTGACCATTTCTGCGACCATAGGTTTGTTAACATGGAGGCTCACCGTTTCTATCTGCAAGACAAAAAGATTCGGTATGACATACCTGCTGAGAGGACCTTTCCCCGTGATAGAGTAGCAATGGGGGATGAACTGTTCAACTATACTGGGCAGGATCATTTTGGGGATTTGTTTACTGGTTTTACCAATCTGCAAGTCAGTTATGTGATGGCTAAGGAGATTTACAGCAATCTCCAGCAGTGCATGAACAGTGAAGCCCAGTCAATTGACTGGATTTACTGCAGAAAGAGATGGATTCGAATCACCCCAGAGAGTATCCGAGAGAGTCTGGGTCTGGAATTAGTGTTGGATGACTGTCAGTTCAGGAACTGAGGCGTCATCCATCTGAACAGCTTAGTGAGCAGATCTTGACCACCCTGTGTGCTGGTGTACCAGGCGATGCTTGGTACTATCCTGAACGGAGTCCTTCCTACCGGAAACTCCCTGCGTCCTACCTGATTCGAGAGGCGAGATGGTGGACCGAGTGGGTGAACAACAGAGTTGTGGGTATTAAACACTTTACCCGCATTGATTATAATATTGCCCTGTTGGTGTACTGTCTGATGGCCCAAGAGCCTGTGAGCCTCCCGGAGATCATTTGTGAGTTTTTCCGGGAACGAAGAGAGACCCACAGCAAGAAGGGTTTGGGTCTCCTGGGGATGTTAACAAAAATGGCGCAGGATTATCTGGTAGTTATCCCTGGCGAGCAGAGAGATATTCGACCAGTGCAGGTACGCAAGTACCGAAACATGAGATGTGCGTTGCATGAGGCCGTGCACGGGCCTCCAGAATTTGTCCAAGTGGACGATGATGATGATGATGCTCCACCTCAGGTTGGGGGTGTTGGCATGCCACCACCACCTCCTCCCGGTGATGGGGGTTTTCCAGCCTTACCAGGTCCCTTCCGACTGCCACGATCTGCCAGTTCCAGTGAACACAGGCAGGCCGACCCTGACTTAGGGCAGTCCAGCAGAGGGGCCAGGCGCTGTTCTTTTGGGCGCCTGGAGAGGACTGAGCATGAGGAATGGGTCAGAAACAAAATTAAGGCCCAAGAAAAAGTACAGAACTACCTGGTAAGGACGGTCAAGAAAATGGCCAGGGGTCTTGGAAAGTTTTTCAAGACCCAGAAGCATATTTACCACGCTAACACAGCCGCATTGAGAGCTCATGAGGCGGCACTCGCTGAAATTCAGAGCAACATGCGTGGTAAGAGATTTAACTTTCCGGACCGCTATTCGAGTGATAATTGTCCCAGCTGGACAATGGAGGATAGCCGGCCATATGATAGCTTCTCTGGCCATGACCCCACACCGAGCCCTGAACATGCAGACAGTGTCGGTGACCCCGGCAGACCTGGTACCCAGTACCCACCTAGGAGAGAGCATGCAGACCCAGGGGCCAGTAGTGCCCATCCCGGTGCCAGCCACGCTGGTACCGCTGCCGCAGCACGCCATGCTGCGAGAAAACGCGCCAGGGGGCGAACCCCTTCACCATCTCCAGAGCCGACTGACCAGTCTACTCCGGAGAACACAGATTCTAGTTACAGGCCAGATCAGTAGAGTCGCGAGGACAAGCCACCTCTAGTGTGGGGGTGGGGAATCGTGTCCTCCTGCATAGCCGTGTCAGCATATTTTTGTCCATTTTATTTTTAATTTTATTTTCATTTTTGAGTCAGCACGTTTTTTATGTTGAGTCTACCCACCAACCTTTCTAACCTTGCATGAAAAAAAATAATAATAATCAAATAAAATAAATAAATTAAAAAAAAAAAAAAAAAAAAAAAAAAACGGGAAAATATAAATAAATTAAATTTTTTTGAGAAAGGGCAACTTAGGACCTAGAAACTGAAGAGAATCCAATGAAAGAGCTCATGAGAGTAGGAAGCACCGTAGCAGGGATACTTCAAATTTTAGTATTTTGTGCGCAAGTCTCACGACAGGATATCCCGGGTATTCAGGAATGTGGAAAGTGGATAACAGGCATACTTTTGACTTCTCTAGTGTGCTAGGCGGATTTGGTCCTTAGATAATTGAATATTCTGTTTCCCGTGGAAACTGGTGGACTCTTGGAATCTGGGGTGGACCTTTGTGTAAAGTCGGTTTTATGCGGTACAAGTCTTTGACCTAAGCGAAGTTGGAGAATGTACACCACCATCCCTTAAAGTGGTTCCAAGAGAAAATCCTAAAAAGCCCGCACTCTTAAAGCTCTACTGCACAGTTGTAAAAACAGAGGAGTTTATTAAAAAAAAAATCTGAAAAAAAAATATATAAATATAATAATTATTTGTGCTTAAAGGAGAAACAACATAATGTGCTTCCATTCACATGGAAAATTTGGATTCAATCCAATTTAGAGCTTAAGAGGGAAATTAAAGTCAAGCCGTATTACACAGGAGTTGTGTCTCCCAGCAATGGGACAATTTGCAAATCAAACGCAATAACGGCTAAGAGGGTCTGAAAACCTCAAATGACTTGGCGAAGAAAAATTATCTGTTGACTTAAGATGCCTGGACCCTCTAAGTAAAAAGACGTGCTTTATCTTGGTTGGTTTGGTGGATGTTTGGGGATACCTTAGTAAGTTTGTGCACAGGATCAATTTATATCATTTCTTGCTGCGTGTTGTGGAATTTCAAAATGAGCTTGTGAGGATTTGATGATTTCAGTTTATGATAGAGAGGTTGCCCAATTTCAGAAGAAAAAAAATTTCTTGCTGTGTCTTGAGTCAGTTTGTGTATATTCTGTATCTGAGTCAGTCATCTATTGAGTCTTTTGGTCTGTGTCATGAATCTGTGAAAAAGGAGAAGTATGCAATTAAAGTATGCAAAAGATGGGTCTGCAAGGCAGTATGCAAGGGTCTGCTCGGGACGAGCAGAATTTAGTGTGGGGGTATTTTGACAGCTTGAAAATGGATTAGTCTGGGACATCTTTTTACCATTGGTTTTAACCCTGTGAGAGTTGAGTTTGCCCATTTTCAGCTTATTTTCCACCTGATACGAGGCAGAGATTTATAGAACATGACTGCAAGATTTGAGTGATTTTATGCATACTTTTGTTTGTTGGATATGATCGCGGGTACATGTTATGATGTGCAGGTAACAGGTGCCGAGAAATGCATGAGATTAACTTGGATGGGAGGCAGCGTGTCAGGAAAGCTGAGCAGAAAAAAAGAGAAAAAAGGCTAAGTTGTGCGTTCAAACGCAGGATGTGTGCGTTCAGACGCACTGCGTTTGAACGCAGGAGAGTTTCCAGAAGCTTCCAGGACGGGTCTTTTTTAGGGTAAAACAGGAATTTCGTGCATCAGTTTTGGAGACTGTGGCAGTATAAAAGGAGGTGTCCCAACACTGAAGTAGGGTTACGCATACACACTCACACATCTATCATCATCATCACAGCAGCCAGTTTCAGAGCCGTCAGGATTAGAGCAGAGCAGGATTGGAGCAGTTTTTCAGTATTCAGCAAATAACTAGTTTGATCTTTTCTCTCTTTTATGAAACGTTTTTTTTCAATAATGCAAGCTAGCTATACCTTTTGCCTAGGTTCTCGGTGAACCTAGGGTTTATGAATTCAGCAGACTTGGTTGTTTGATTTTCAGATGCATGGCTAGCTAAGTCTTAATACAGGATGGATTGTTTATTATTCTGTCTTTGATTTTATTTACATACATGAATGGCTTGATCACCCAGGAGTGTTAAAGACATGATCTGGTGCGCGAGAGTGACCAGTGAGAGTTAGGAAGAAAAGACAGGATTTAGTACTCTGCCTTGATGGACCGAGAGGTGAAAAGAATCAGGGGACTAGCCCAGAAGCATTAGACCAACTGTTAGACGTTTAGGGGGAGACCGAGAGGAGAACCTGTAACCCTAGCAGACTTAGAACGAACCTGCAGATTTAGGTGGACCGAGAGGACCCGAAAATCTGTAGGAGAGTGATAGGTACATGGGACCGAGAGGAGATTGTACTATTGGTATGCTGGCATAAACAAAACCACCGTGTGTTTCCGAAATCGAATATACCATGAAAGCTGGAGATTAACCCTAGGGGATCCTGGGACCTAGACTCTTAGAATTACTGATTTTTACAACTACAATAATTTCTGCAAAGTATTTAAAAGAAAAATAAAATAAGCTTTTCGAAATAGTGTTTTATTTACTGCAATTTAGTGAGTAGAATCAAATCCCAAACCTTCCTCCTTTTTACAGACTTTGTGTCTAATTCTAAGTCTAATAAGCAACAACTTAAACTGTTCTCCAGGGTTCGACAACCAGAGTCACAATTACATACTCTATATTACTTGATCGTACACTTGCGAAAAAGCAGATAGGTTTACGCTGTCAGAGATTCCCATAAAGGAATTATGTTTTGACATCCATCTGCCAAATCTCATAGTCGTAGTATGCTGCAATTGCAAGTAGGATTCGGATGGTGATTTGGTCATAGCGACTGGTGAAAAGGTTTCATCATAGTCAATACCATGAATCTGTCTAAATCCTTTAGCCACCAATCGGCCCTTATAGGTAATCACATTACCATCCATGTCGATCTTCTTCTTGAAGACCCACTTGCACCCTATGGGCCGCGCCCCATCGGGTGGTTCCACCAAAGTCAATACTTTGTTGGTATACATGGATTCCATCTCGGATCTCATGGCTTCCAGCCACTTCTGAGAGTCTGGGCCACTCATGGCCTCCTCATAGGTAGTAGGCTCATCATCTATGAGCATCGTGTCACCGGAACCGGTTACGAGAAGTCCATTCCTCTCGGGTTCCTGGCGCACTCTACTAGATCTACGAAGCTCTTGTGTTACCTGAACAGGTGGCTCCACAACTGCTTGTGATTCCTGTTCATGTTCCATAATCGGATCAGTGATTTGTGGTTCTTGAACTTCTTCAAGTTCTACATTCCTCCCACTTGCTTCTTTAGAGACAAATTCTCTTTCCAGAAACACGCCGGTCCGAGCAACAAACACTTTGTTCTCGGTTGGATTGTAGAAGTAGTATCCCTTAGTTTCCTTAGGGTACCCCACAAACTTACACTTATCCGATTTAGGCCCTAGCTTGTCTGATTGTAAACGTTTTACATAGACATCGCAGCCCCAAATCCTCATGAACGACAGTGTGGGACGCCTCCCACTCCACATCTCATGTGGTGTCTTCATGACTGATTTAGAATGAACACGGTTAATGGTGAAAGTTGCACTTAATAGAGCGTAGCCCCAAAATGATAATGGAAGATCGGTTTGACACATCATAGACCGAACCATATCCAATAGGGTTCGATTCCTCCTCTCGGACACGCCATTCCATTGTGGCGTTCCGGGTGGAGTGAGTTGGGACACGATCCCACACTCTCTAAGATAGTCGTCAAACTCTTGGCTCAAGTATTCTCCTCCACGATCCGATCGTAGAGCTTTGATACTTTTGCCAAGTTGCTTCTCTACTTCATTCTTGAATTCTTTGAACACTTCAAAGGATTCGGATTTTTCCCTCATAAGGTACACAAATCCATATCTACTGTAATCATCAGTAAATGTAATGAAGTAGACACAACCACCCCTGGCAGGCGTGGCAAATGGCCCACACACATCGGTATGTATGAGCGCCAATTGCTCACTAGTCCTCTCACCTTTCTTATTGAAAGGGGACTTTGTCATTTTTCCCAATAAACAAGCCTCACATGTCTCATATGATTCAAAATCAAATGAGTCTAGTAATCCATCCTTATGGAGTCTAGATACACGTTTCTTATTTATATGTCCTAAACGACAATGCCATAAATAAGCAGGATTTAAATCATTTATTTTAATCCGCTTGGTATTAATGTTGAAGACAGGATTGCTTAGATCAAGGACATAAAGTCCATTAAATAATTGCGCACTAAAATAGTGAATATTATTCAAATAAAAGGAACAACAATTGTTCTTTATTGAAATAATAAAACCTTCCTTGTCAAAACAAGAAATAGAAATAATGTTTCTGCTCATAGCAGACACAAAATAGCAATTATTTAATTCTAAAACTAATCCTGAAGGCAGAGATAGCTCGCACACGCCTATGGCCAACGCAGCAACCTTTGCTCCATTCCCAACGCGCATATCTACCTCCCCTTTAGCCAATCTTTTACTTCTCTTTAGATCCTGCATATTTCGACAAATATGAGATCCACATCCAGTATCTAATACCCATGATGTAGAGACAGTTAAATTGACATCTACAACAAAAATACCTGGTGGTGGTGGAATCACTATTCCAAGCCTCTTGTCCTCCAGATATTTTGGGCAGTTCCTCCTCCAGTGTCCAGGCTGACTGCAGTAGTGACATTCACCCTTAGTCACGACCTTGGCAATGCCACCAACAGGCTTTAGGGCTGGTTCCTTGGACTTGGCAACTGACTTGCCTTTGCCCTTGGAGGAAGAGGCAAACCTTTTGCCCTTTCCTTTCTGCACCATCATTATGGCCTTGCCCTTACCCTTGTTGATGCTCTGTTCAGCCGTCCTCAACATGTTGAGTAAATCTGGCAGTGGTTTAACGATCTCGTTCATGTTATAGTTCATAATGAACTATCCATAACTCTCGGGCAACGATTGCAACACGAGATCGGTTACCAACTCTTGGCCGACCGGGAACCCAAGCCGGGCGAGATTCTCCAAGTACCCGATCATTCGGAGTACATGGGGTCCCACCGGGTTCCCTTCTGCCAGATGACATTTGAACAGTGCCTTTGAGACCTCATACCTCTCTACCCTCGCCTGCTCTTGGAAGAGCTGCTTTAGATGTTCGATCACATCGACAACATTCATGTTTTCGTGTTGCTTCTGAAGCTCAGAAGTCATGGTGCAAAGCATAAGGCAGGCCGCATCATTAGCGTCATCGACACGCTTTTGATACGCCTTTAAGGCAGCAGGTGTCTGGTTCTCTGGACCTTCTGGAACATGCTCCTCTATTGCGTACAGTTTCTTCTCTTGCTTGAGAACAATTCTCAAGTTTCTGTACCAATCAAGAAAGTTGGTTCCAGAGAGCTTGTCCTTCTCAAGGACAAATCGTAGGGAATGTTGTGAACTCGATGAGTTGTTTGCCATTTGGAATTCCACAAAAAGGAAAATACGCAAGTTTTAGTATTTGTGAATTTTTGACTATATTTAATAATGGCTAGTTTATTAAATATAGCTCCCACTATTTTTATACGGATTAATAACCCTCAAGATATTAATGCGGAAAATATCCTTATATTTTCTAGTGGGCCAAGATCCATCTTTCATCTCCTTATGAGCTTGCTTTGGCAAGTCACCCATAATTTGACTACTTTAGGTAGGAACAATTCCAATTGCATCCCATATGCAACTCTTGGTTCAATCGGGCAAATAACTCCTTATTTATCCATCCATATGGATAATCCCAATTGATTGCCTCTAGGTTTCTTAATCAAATTAATAGCCTAGTTGTGTTCAACCTCTTATCTAAACAATTGCACATTGTTACGTGCCATCGCATTCCATCATTATGAACTAAGTCGCCATGCTTTGGCACGCACGAGCTTGATAAATAATGATGATAATGAGTGTTTAAATAACGAAAAGGCAAGAACACAATATTTAAAATTTGAGGGATTTTAAATTCAATTTTTAATTGTTTTGTTGATCAATATCAACTAATCTATCTATTTGAGTTTGGGCACAACTCCAAATAATAGATCCGGGTTGTCTAATTATCTTATTATCCTAATTGCATGCATCATCCATACACCAACCACACAAATAATAAGACAATAAATAAACAACCACAAAATAGAAATTAAACGTGATGTGGATATGGCCTTCTCTAGACTAAGATAATTCCAAGCCAATGGAATTATCTATGAACCCTAAGCAAACACATCTCCATGCGTCTTGCTCTCTTGGTCCATCCTTCATAGTCATGTGGAATGCTCCATGCTCCATGCTCCATCTTTTGTGGCTTCTTTGGCTTTGGGCTTCTTTTCTCCAATCTTGGCTAACAATCTACTTTATCTAGCACTAACTAGCATCTATACTCAATAAAATAAATCTCACAAGTTGAGAAAAAATGGCACGCAGGCCATAAAACCCTAATTAATTATTACAATTAATTGATCAGCTCGCAGGCCGTAAAACCAAACCACAAAATTAAACATCCACATCAAACCACATCCTAAGGCCATATCCAATCACCATGCGATTTGCACATAAACAGTTAAAATCCAATTTTAACGTGCTTGGTCAATTTTAATTGATTTTAGGATTTCTAGGGTTAAAACGGTCCATGGGCCCAACAATCCAATTGCCCGGGCCCAATAAAGTGAACCAGAAGGCCCTAGGGCCGGCCCGGCCCAAAACCCGCAAGCTAGGCCCGCGGGTTAGGGCCGCCCGGCCCCTTAGGGCTCCCAAGCTTGGGCGGCAAGAAAGGGGGCGGTCCCTAGGGGGGTCGAACCCTTCTATGGGAGTTGTTTCCAAAACAACTCCCTTGCTTGGTGCCCAAGTTTGGTTGTTTCCTTGTTTTGGGAGAACTCCTTCTTCCCCAAGGATGCCCAAACCCTAGATCTAAGATCCTAAAATTTCTCAAACTCACCAATTCATGCATCCAATGCAAAAATTGGATCTTGTTATGATTAATTGTTGACAAATTGCATCCCATGCTTGATTTGTCTTGTTTTACGCTATGAACTATCAAAATAAGGTGTAAAACAACAAAACGTAACACATAAACTACGTTTATGCTCTATGACATGTGGCTATGATACCACTGTAGGGTTTTGATTCACGGATCGCACAACGGAAGCATAATCAAACATAAACCATGCAAAACCCTCCAAGGATCACAAGTCTAGATGCATAACGATAGTTAAGGTAAGAAATCATAAACACACCTTTGGGTTCTCCTTGATGACTTCAAACGCGAATAATGTCACGTTCTCTATAGTTGATCCACGCCTAGAGTTGATCCTAGATCTCCCAAACTCCTTGATGCTAGCCCGGATTAGGAAGAGGATGAAGGAATCACGCAAAACGAGACAAAAAGGGGCTTCGGCCTCCTTTTTGGCCGACGGGGTGAGGGCGGCGGCAAGGGGGTCGGTTCGGCCTCCTTGTTGCTTGCTCTCTCTCCTTTTGTTCTCTCCCACTCTTGTTATGTTCACTAATGAGCATAAGTTATGAGGAAGGAAGGAAGGAGGGTCCTTTATATAGTCCAACAACTCCTTGTTAACTACCTAAAGGACTTATTCTAGTCCAACTAGAATTCAATTTAGTCCCTTCCTTGCAAATTAGTCCCTACTAAGTTTGCAAGGGTTTGCAAAGTGATCCTTCTAATTAATTAATCCAATTAATTAATTCCCAAATCTAGTTCAACTCTATATAGCGTGTGACCCCATAGGTTCTATCTAGTTGGTAGCAACTATTTGCTAATATGGAGCGGTTTCTAGCAAAACATCCATTCTAGCCAACTAATAGAATAGTCATCTTGACAACCTTTGTACAAGTAATTGTCTCATCCCTTTGCCTCCATATCCGGATTGGACACGAGACATACAAGTCACACTCGTATATCCAATCCATAGTTTCTCGATCCATGGGAATAGCCTTATTCGTGCAAATAACATCAATATCCCATATTGATTTATTTGAGTCTGGCCAGACATTCTATAAGCACTATCCCTCGAGTGGCCTAGGATATTTGCTCCCGTTATGTGGGAGGGGCAAATCCTCTCTACGTCCACTACGATCTCTAAGCTTGCTTCTCATTGTATCCAGTACACGCCTTTATAACTACCCAGTCACGGTGTAGCGTTTAACGCTACCAAGATCACAATGATCCACAACTAGAATATCTAGTGACTTCAAGTCTAAGGATGACAATACCATTGATCCGCGAGAAGAACTTGTGACTCAACATAACATGTATGTAGCCTTCTCGGAGATGGGTCAATCCAGTGCAACATTCCGTAATGCACACCTATGTGTTGGATCGTGATATCTCCATATCAATCCAACCCCATACTAGTCTATAGATGATTGTCCCAATTAATCATTATACTTGACTAGGGATATTTAAGATAAACAACACAATTGTAAATCTAAGGACTTCATTATATTAAATATCCAATAAATAATAAATGAATTTTCTAGCCATATACAAATTCATACTAAACTAGATTGCCTCTAGGGCATCTATTCCAACATGCTCGGCTAGGATGAAACGCTAGACTCAATCCTCACAATCCCCATTTGAAGATGACATACTTAGTAAATTAAATATTGACTTAAATTATTTATTAATAAAGGATTACTAATCATTTATAATTTAAAATAAATGACATTACTAAATAATTAACCAATAATTTAAAATATTGATAAGATATTATTTTCCAACTATTTGATAACAAGTACTAATAATGAAATCCATAAAACAACTTAGAAGTGTTATGTTTAGTTTATGAAATCTTTTCTTAAATTCTCTAATTCACAACTAGCAATATTTAATTTTAGCAAGTTCATTTATAGGAAAAGAGATTATACTTATTTGAAACTCTCTATTTGTTTAAATAAAAATTAATGTGACATTTATAATCTTTATTAATTATATACTCATATATACAAAACAATTCTTCTTTTGTTAACTTATTTTTCAAGAGAAAGTGTTATAACTCTAATTATAACTAATTCATTCTATTTCAAGAAAATAATATTTTACTTTAACAATTTCACTTTTGGTAAGGAGATTATTAAATTCTCATAATTAGTCGTAAACTTACTATTTGTTAAAATAAAAGTGACATTTAGTTAATAATGAAAATATTGTCTTTTAGTGATAATCATACAAATTGTAATTTTCGTTAACTAGTTATTATTATTTCAATAAAACACATCCTAATATTTAGTTACAACAAATTTATAATTTATAAAAGCTTAACTTATTATTTTCATTATATTGATTTGATTTATTTGAAATAGATAATTAGTTAATTGTAATAACAATATAAATTAGAATGTTATTATATATAGCAGAAAATTCAGTTTAGGTAAAACGCAGCCCCCCCCCCAAACTTTCTGTTAAGTACAAAATTACCACCCCTCATCATCTTCTTCAACCTTCATCAACACCCAATTCACAAATCCGATTATTAGTTGATACCCATAAGATTTCGATGATATAGAACAGAAATTCAAGACAAAATAATGCGATTCATGTCAAAAATCATCAAAATCGGATACCGAATCGCCGAGAACACAAGAGGCGGCGTGCGTTGAAGCTTCGCCAGAAATTATGGCGTCTCCGGTGGTTGGAGCGGCTGTGGGGGCTTCTCAGGGTTCGTCGGACCTCCAGGAAGGTTGGGGAGTCGTCGATTCCGGCGGGGGAGGTGCGGAGAGGCACGGTGGCCCTGGGTCCCGTCGGGTTTGGCTTCGGGTCGGAATCCAGCGGTGGCTCCAGCCGCCGCTGCTCCTACTGTTGTCTTGGTCGCAGAGAATCGAGAGAGAGAGAGAGAGAGAGAGATAGAGAGAGAAAGAGAGAGATCGATTGAAGGCAGAGGGAGAGAGATCATGTGGCGACGGTGGTGCTCCCGTCGAATCTGGGTCGCAGCAGTGGTGGCCTTTGGCCGCTGCTGTTACCGGCTCTGTTCTTCTTCGGACGGGTCAGAGAAGAGAGGGAGAGAAGAACAGAGATTGAAGACAGTGAGAGAGTGAGAACAGAGGGTGGTGGCGGCGATGGAGCTGTTCGTCGGGGAAGGCAGCGGCTTGATGCCGCTGCTGTTGCTTCTGCTTTTGGCCGGAAAAACAGAGAGAGAGAGAGAGAACAAAGAGAAAGGTCGAGAGGGAGAAAGAGGGGGGCAGAGAGATGGTGGCATGGTGGTGGTGGCGTTACTGCTGCCGTTGGTGGTGTTGGCGATGGTGACAATGGGTTGTTGTAGCTGCTCTGTTTTGGGCAGAGGGAGATTGAGAGATGGAAGAGGAGGGATGGTGGTGGTGTTGGTGTTGGCAGTGTGGGTGGTGGTGGTGATGGCCATGGTGGTTGTGGGTGTGTGTTTTTCACCGAAAGAGAAGAGGAATGAGAAGAATAGATGATGATGAGGTGTTGGTTGTTTTTGGTGTTGTGAATGAGAAGGCAGTGGGAGTTAATATAGGAGGAGGAGTGTGTGTTTTGAGGGAGGGTTATGTGAGGGAGATTGTTGTTTGAGTGTGTGTGAGGAACAAGAGAGAGATGGGGAGTTGTTTTGTGAGAGAAGAGAAAAAAATGATGAGGGTGTTTGTTTGTGTGTTTGCCGAGAGGGAGGAGGAGAGAGAGAGAGAGATGTTTGTAAGAGAAGAGAAGAGAAGAGAAAGAAAACAAAGGGAGTGAGAGAGAGAGAGAGATGACGGGAGAGAGGGTGAGAGAATAAAAAGAAGAAAAAAAAAATTGTTGAAGAATGTGAAGAAGAAATGTGTAGGAAGAGGAGAAAGCAGTGAGTTCCCCCAAAAATAATTGTGCAGGTAGTTGAAGAGTGGAGAAACAAATTGAATTTTTTTGGTTTATTTTATTTCTTTTGTCTAATTTCACACAAGGCTATAAAGCTTATAAAATCTACAACTTTTACCCCATCTAAGTATTTAATTATCTAGCTTATATTGCAACCACCTCCATTCTTATCACATAACTCCAAAAATTATCATATAAACTTTACGAATACGTTATCAATTACCCGTATAAAAATGGGGTATTACATCCTTCCCCCCTTGGACTAAGTTTCGTCCTCGAAGCTTGAATGAGAAACTAGGGTCTCGGGTATTAGGGTCGCGACTATCGCCACAACACTTAGCAGTTACCAATACAACGAAACACAAAGACACCTTACGAGGTCCACCGGTACGGTACATGAGATCGTCACCCCAGTCCGCGCTTAGTTCCTCGAGTTGGTACGGTACATGGGATTGTCACTCCAGTCCGATCTTAGTTAAACACTTGGACAAGTAACACACATTAAGTTGCACACAAGGCAAGTATTTACATGTACTTTAGCACAATGAGCACTTCTCAAGCAGGGAATAGACAATATCAATCAACCGCATAATATATATCTCGTCGAGACACATAAAGAGGAACCTACTCATATAAAGGACGACCGTACGTCTGAATCAGCACTAAGGCCCCAACATGAAACGGGATAATGTCAGATAACAGGTAGATATTCTTTATGCAAGAGTCAATAAAGGAGCGCACACCCAAATACCCGGCTTTCTGTATTTTATCTTTCCCTATGTTCGTTTTAGGTTACCCTACATGTTTTATTCCCTTATTGGAACGAACTGCTCTGATACCACCTGTAACACCCCCTCATTTCGTATCCGGCTCGTGAGAGACCGGGAGGAGTGCTACTCATAAAGAAATGGCGGAATCGTGAACAAAACATTCCATACTTAAATATGTTACAAACGATAATTGTCTTCAACATGAAACATACTATTACACAAGAGGAGATTAGTCTACTATTAAACAAGATAAGATTATGCTAAGAGTTGATTTTAATAAGTACTGCTAGATACTAGGTGAGTCCACGGTCCCCTTACGCCCATCTCCCAGCTCCTAGACCTGCGGGGGAATGAAAACAAAGACCGCAATTTTTTCAAAAGTCAGCATGAAATACTGAGTGAGGTACACCTTAGCATGTAAAGCAGGAAGATGACAACCATCACAGTGTTACGCTTTTAATAAAAATGAGGAATAATAGACTATGAGTAAAAGTGACACAAAATCAGAGTTTGCAGCGTCATAAACAACAGTGTTAGCCAAATTACGATTGGCAAACTATCCAGCTTCAAACATTTTCAATTAAATCCTTCGCGAGTGCCAATTTCCAAATATAATATGAATCCAACCATCAGTTTCCAAATATAGAATCAAATGAGTCAATTATTAAGCACAGTACCAGAAACAGTAATGGTCAACAAAGGACCTCCCAAATGGTCAACAAATGACCTCCTCAATGGTCAACAAAGGACCTCCTCAATGGTCAACAAAGGACCTCCTTAATGGTCAACAAAGGACCTCCCAACTGCCAGACTAGACCTTAAGTGTTGCAACACCCCCTTAAGAAGCAAAAGGCCAGAAGGGTGAGTACTAGCTGGGACTCTAGCCAACAAGGCGAAGAGCCACGGCCAATAAAGGGCCTCCCAAATAATAATGGTCAACAAAGGACCTCCCAAATAGTAACAGAGTCCGGTACGTGCGATTCCACTTTACGTTATTAACGTGTTATTATTATCGTGTGACAGTTTCCAAAGCAATCATTTCGAAACGTGATCAATAACAAGTAAAACATGTGTATCACCGAATACAATTTGAGACGTATAATAAAATCATGTTATGACACGAAGGAAGCTAGGCTAGCTAGGCTAAGCATATAACTCACCTGATGTTGACTTAGCAGTTAGTACGTAGGATGGTCGACAAAGCCTATGTCCACAAATCCGTCGCCTACAATTTATCAATCACCTAGTTACAACAGTGATATTGCTAAGCAAATAATGCACTAACTCCTTATGTATGCTCGGCTAGGATGAAACGCTAGACTCAATCCTCACAATCCCCATTTGAAGATGACATACTTAGTAAATTAAATATTAACTTAAATTATTTATTAATAAAGGATTACTAATCATTTATAATTTAAAATAAATGACATTACTAAATAATTAACCAATAATTTAAAATATTGATAAGATATTATTTTCCAACTATTTGATAACAAGTATTAATAATGAAATCCATAAAACAACTTAGAAATGTTATTTTTAGTTTATAAAATCTTTTCTTAAATTCTCTAATTCACAACTAGCAATATTTAATTTTAGCAAGTTCATTTATCGGAAAAGAGATTATACTTATTTGAAACTCTCTATTTGTTTAAATAAAAATTAAGGTGACATTTATAATCTTTATTAATTATATACTCATATATACAAAATAATTCTTCTTTTGTTAACTTATTTTTCAAGAGAAAGTGTTATAACTCTAATTATAACTAATTCATTCTATTTCAAGAAAATAATATTTTACTTTAACAATTTCACTTTTGGTAAGGAGATTATTAAATTCTCATAATTAGTCGTAAACTTACTATTTGTTAAAATAAAAGTGACATTTAGTTAATAATGAAAACATTGTCTTTTAGTGATAATCATACAAATTGTAATTTTCGTTAACTAGTTATTATTATTTCAATAAAACACATCCTAATATTTAGTTACAATAAATTTATAATTTATAAAAGCTTAACTTATTATTTTCATTATATTGATTTGATTTATTTGAAATAGATAATTAGTTAATAGTAATAACAATATAAATTAGAATGTTATTATATATAGCAGAAAATTCAGTTTAGGTAAAACGCAGCCCCCCCCCCCCAAACTTTCTGTTAAGTACAAAATTACCACCCCTCATCATCTTCTTCAACCTTCATCAACACCCAATTCACAAATCCGATTATTAGTTGATACCCATAAGATTTCGATGATATAGAACTGAAATTCAAGTCAAAATAATGCGATTCATGTCAAAAATCATCAAAATCGGATACCGAATCGCCGAGAACACAAGAGGCGGCGTGGGTTGAAGCTTCGCCGGAAATTATGGCGTCTCCGGTGGTTGGAGCGGCTGTGGGGGCTTCTCAAGGTTCGTCGGACCTCCAGGAAGGTTGGGGAGTCGTCGATTCCGGCGGGGGAGGTGCGGAGAGGCACGGTGGCCCTGGGTCCCGTCGGGTTTGGCTTCGGGTCGGAATCCGGCGGTGGCTCCGGCCGCCGCTGCTCCTACTGTTGTCTTGGTCGCAGAGAATCGAGATAGAGAGAGAGAGAGAGAGATCGATTGAAGGCAGAGGGAGAGAGATCATGTGGCGACGGTGGTGCTCCCATCGAATTTGGGTCGCAGCAGTGGTGGCCTTTGGCCGCTGCTGTTGCCGGCTCTGTTCTTCTTCGAACGGGTCAGAGAAGAGAGGGAGAGAAGAACAGAGATTGAAGACAGTGAGAGAGTGAGAACAGAGGGTGGTGGCGGCGATGGTGCTGTTCGTCGGGGAAGGCAGCGGCTTGATGCCGCTGCTGTTGCTTCTGCTTTTGGCCGGAAAAACAGAGAGAGAGAGAGAGAACAGAGAGAAAGGTCGAGAGGGAGAAAGAGGGGGGCAGAGAGATGGTGGCGTGGTTGTGGTGGCGTTACTGCTGCCGTTGGTGGTGTTGGCGATGGTGAGAATGGGTTGTTGTAGCTGCTCTGTTTTGGGCAGAGGGAGATTGAGAGATGGAAGAGGAGGGATGGTGGTGGTGTTGGTGTTGGCAGTGTGGGTGGTAGTGGTGATGGCCATGGTGGTTGTGGGTGTGTGTTTTTCACCGAAAGAGAAGAGGAAGGAGAAGAATAGATGATGATGAGGTGTTGGTTGTTTTTGGTGTTGTGAATGAGGAGGCAGTGGGAGGTTAATATAGGAGGAGGAGTGTGTGTTTTGAGGGAAGTTATGTGAGGGAGATTGTTGTTTGAGTGTGTGTGAGGAACAAGAGAGAGATGGGGAGTTTTTTTGTGAGAGAAGAGAAAAAATGATGAGGGTGTTTGTTTGTGTGTTTGCCGAGAGGGAGGAGGAGAGAGAGAGAGAGAGAGAGATGTTTGTAAGAGAAGAGAAGAGAAGAGAAAGAAAACAAAGGGAGTGAGAGAGAGAGAGAGAGAGAGAGAGAGAGAGAGAGAGATGACGGGAGAGAGGGTGAGAGAATAAAAAGAAAAAAAATTGTTGAAGAATGTGAAGAAGAAATGTGTAGGAAGAGGAGAAAGCAGTGAGTTCCCCCAAAAATAATTGTGCAGGTAGTTGAAGAGTGGAGAAACAAATTGAATTTTTTTGATTTATTTTATTTCTTTTGTCTAATTTCACACAAGGCTATAAAGCTTATAAAATCTACAACTTTTACCCCATCTAAGTATTTAATTATCTAGCTTATATTGCAACCACCTCCATTCTTATCACATAACTCCAAAAATTATCATATAAACTTTACGAATACGTTATCAATTACCGGTATAAAAATGGGGTATTACATCCTTCCCCCCTTGGACTAAGCTTCGTCCTCGAAGCTTGAACGAGAAACTAGGGTCTCGGGTATTAGGGTCGCGACTATCGCCACAACACTTAGCAGTTACCAATACAACGAAACACAAAGACACCTTACGAGGTCCACCGGTACGGTACATGAGATCGTCACCGCAGTCCGCGCTTAGTTCCTCGAGTTGGTACGGTACATGGGATTGTCACTCCAGTCCGATCTTAGTTAAACACTTGGACAAGTAACACACATTAAGTTGCACACAAGGCAAGTATTTACATGTACTTTAGCACAATGAGCACTTCTCAAGCAGGGAATAGACAATATTTAATATATATCTCGTCGAGACACATAAAGAGGAACCTACTCATATAAAGGACAACCGTACGTCTGAATCAGCACTAAGGCCCCCAACATGAAACGGGATAATGTCAGATAACAGATAGATATTCTTTATGCAAGAGTCAATAAAGGAGCGCACACCCAAATACCCGGCTTTCTGTATTTTATCTTTCCCTATGTTCGTTTTAGGTTACCCTACATGTTTTATTCCCTTATTGGAACGAACTGCTCTGATACCACCTGTAACACCCCCTCATTTCGTATCCGGCTCGTGAGAGACCGGGAGGAGTGCTACTCATAAAGAAATGGCGGAATCGTGAACAAAACATTCCATACTTAAATATGTTACAAACGATAATTGTCTTCAACATGAAACATACTATTACACAAGATGAGATTAGTCTACTATTAAACAAGATAAGATTATGCTAAGAGTTGATTTTAATAAGTACTGCTAGATACTAGGTGAGTCCACGGTCCCCTTACGCCCATCTCCCAGCTCCTAGACCTGCGGGGGAATGAAAACAAAGACCGGAGTTTTTTCGAAAGTCAGCATGAAATACTGAGTGAGGTACACCTTAGCATGTAAAGCAGGAAGATGACAACCATCACAGTGTTACGCTTTTAATAAAAATGAGGAATAATAGACTATGAGTAAAAGTGACACAAAATCAGAGTTTGCAGCGTCATAAACAACAGTGTTAGCCAAATTACGATTGGCAAAATATCCAGCTTCAAACATTTCCAATTAAATCCTTCGCGAGTGCCAATTTCCAAATATAATATGAATCCAACCATCAGTTTCCAAATATAGAATCAAATGAGTTAATTATTAAGCACAGTACCAGAAACAGTAATGGTCAACAAAGGACCTCCCAAATGGTCAACAAATGACCTCCTCAATGGTCAACAAAGGACCTCCTCAATGGTCAACAAAGGACCTCCTTAATGGTCAACAAAGGACCTCCCAACTGCCAGACTAGACCTTAAGTGTTGCAACACCCCCTTAAGAAGCAAAAGGCCAGAAGGGTGAGTACTAGCTGGGACTCTAGCCAACAAGGCGAAGAGCCACGGCCAACAAAGGGCCTCCCAAATAATAATGGTCAACAAAGGACCTCCCAAATAGTAACAGAGTCCGGTACGTGCGATTCCACTTTACGTTATTAACGTGTTATTATTATCGTGTGACAGTTTCCAAAGCAATCATTTCGAAACGTGATCAATAACAAGTAAAACATGTGTATCACCGAATACATTTTGAGACGTATAATAAAATCATGTTATGACACGAAGGAAGCTAGGCTAGCTAGGCTAAGCATATAACTCACCTGATGTTGACTTAGCAGTTAGTACGTAGGATGGTCGACAAAGCCTATGTCCACAAATCCGTCGCCTAAAATTTATCAATCACCTAGTTACAACAGTGATATTGCTAAGCAAATAATGCACTAACTCTTTATGTATGCTCGGCTAGGATGAAACGCTAGACTCAATCCTCACAATCCCCATTTGAAGATGACATACTTAGTAAATTAAATATTAACTTAAATTATTTATTAATAAAGGATTACTAATCATTTATAATTTAAAATAAATGACATTACTAAATAATTAACCAATAATTTAAAATATTGATAAGATATTATTTTCCAACTATTTGATAACAAGTATTAATAATGAAATCCATAAAACAACTTAGAAGTGTTATTTTTAGTTTATGAAATCTTTTCTTAAATTCTCTAATTCACAACTAGCAATATTTAATTTTAGCAAGTTCATTTATCGGAAAAGAGATTATACTTATTTGAAACTCTCTATTTGTTTAAATAAAAATTAAGGTGACATTTATAATCTTTATTAATTATATACTCATATATACAAAACAATTCTTCTTTTGCTAACTTATTTTTCAAGAGAAAGTGTTATAACTCTAATTATAACTAATTCATTCTATTTCAAGAAAATAATATTTTACTTTAACAATTTCACTTTTGGTAAGGAGATTATTAAATTCTCATAATTAGTCGTAAACTTACTATTTGTTAAAATAAAAGTGACATTTAGTTAATAATGAAAACATTGTCTTTTAGTGATAATCATACAAATTGTAATTTTCGTTAACTAGTTATTATTATTTCAATAAAACACATCCTAATATTTAGTTACAACAAATTTATAATTTATAAAAGCTTAACTTATTATTTTCATTATATTGATTTGATTTATTTGAAATAGATAATTAGTTAATAGTAATAACAATATAAATTAGAATGTTATTATATATAGCAGAAAATTCAGTTTAGGTAAAACGCAGCCCCCCCCCCCAAACTTTCTGTTAAGTACAAAATTACCACCCCTCATCATCTTCTTCAACCTTCATCAACACCCAATTCACAAATCCGATTATTAGTTGATACCCATATGATTTCGATGATATAGAACTGAAATTCAAGTCAAAATAATACGATTCATGTCAAAAATCATCAAAATCGGATACCGAATCGCCGAGAACACAAGAGGCGGCGTGGGTTGAAGCTTCGCCGGAAATTATGGCGTCTCCGGTGGTTGGAGCGGCTGTGGGGGCTTCTCAGGGTTCGTCGGACCTCCAGGAAGGTTGGGGAGTCGTCGATTCCGGCGGGGGAGGTGCGGAGAGGCACGGTGGCCCTGGGTCCCGTCGGGTTTGGCTTCGGGTCGGAATCCGGCGGTGGCTCCGGCCGTCGCTGCTCCTTCTGCTGTCTTGGTCGCAGAGAATCGAGAGAGAGAGAGAGAGAGAGAGAGAGAGAGATCGATTGAAGGCAGAGGGAGAGAGATCATGTGGCGACGGTGGTGCTCCCGTCGAATCTGGGTCGCAGCAGTGGTGGCCTTTGGCCGCTGCTGTTGCCGGCTCTGTTCTTCTTCGGACGGGTCAGAGAAGAGAGGGAGAGAAGAACAGAGATTGAAGACAGTGAGAGAGTGAGAACAGAGGGTGGTGGCGGCGATGGTGCTGTTCGTCGGGGAAGGCAGCGGCTTGATGTCGTTGCTGTTGCTTCTGCTTTTGGCCGGATAAACAGAGAGAGAGAGAGAGAACAGAGAGAAAGGTCGAGAGGGAGAAAGAGGGGGGCAGAGAGATGGTGGCGTGGTTGTGGTGGCGTTACTGCTGCCGTTGTTGGTGTTGGAGATGGTGAGAATGGGTTGTTGTGAGGGAGATTGTTGTTTGAGGGAGGGTTATGTGAGGGAGATTGTTGTTTGAGTGTGTGTGAGGAACAAGAGAGAGATGGGGAGTTGTTTTGTGAGAGAAGAGAAAAAAAATGATGAGGGTGTTTGTTTGTGTGTTTGCCGAGAGGGAGGAGGAGAGAGAGACAGAGAGAGAGGGATGTTTGTAAGAGAAGAGAAGAGAAGAGAAAGAAAACAAAGGGAGTGAGAGGGAGAGAGAGATGACGGGAGAGAGGGTGAGAGAATAAAAAGAAAAAAAAATTGTTGAAGAATGTGAAGAAGAAATGTGTAGGAAGAGGAGAAAGCATTGAGTTCCCCCAAAAATAATTGTGCAGGTAGTTGAAGAGTGGAGAAACAAATTGAATTTTTTTGGTTTATTTTATTTCTTTTGTCTAATTTCACACAAGGCTATAAAGCTTATAAAATCTACAACTTTTACCCCATCTAAGTATTTAATTATCTAGCTTGTATTGCAACCACCTCCCCTCTTATCACATAACTCCAAAAATTATCATATAAACTTTACGAATACGTTATCAATTACCCGTATAAAAATGGGGTATTACAACAAATGTGTGTAATGTATTTTAGTAGTCACGTACAATTTGGCCCCCCCTATATACGAATCCTGCGTCCGCCACTGCTTATTGCCTTGGCTAAAAGAACAAAAACCCACAATGCAAGCAGTTATCTTGCCCAATTCGAAATGCAGTCTCAGCCATTTCTTCAGGGACTGTCTAGCATGCGTCCCAGGGGCCTGCTTGCAATTTTTTTTGCGGTGCCCCCCCCCCCCCACTACCGGACAAAAAACACGGAAAATCATGGGGTGGTGACCGGTTCTAGCAGGTCACCACCCCCAGTGGATAAAAACATGCAGATTTGGATAAAACTGCAAAGAAACTGATGCAGCATTTTCCAGAATTCACATCAGTGGATAAAAACGCAAAGAACCGGATAACACACTAAATGATCAGACAAAAAAGGTCAAATAACAGATAAAAATGTCAAGGTACTTAACTAAAACATTCACACAGTTAATGTAATCCCTAGAATAAATCAGTCCAGTCATTCCCAACACGTCTTGAAGAGTTTTGGTCACCCATTCCCTCGGACCAGTTGTATTCGCAGTTGGAAATCATACTTTGTTGCGACGCTTGCGATTGAGATTGGCCGACATCTTGACCGGAAACACCAACTGGAGGATTCGGGCATGTAGTTCGATTGTGTCCGTATTCTTGGCATCTCCCGCACTTCTTTCGAACATTTTTGGAGCTCCCTTTTGGTTTTGTATCACCTTTGGATGGAGGCATTACGTGGGCGTACTCTTGTGAGTTGACATTAACCACGGGCTCTTCACCATTTTCTTGCTTCAAAATAATGTCCTTGAGACCCCGTATCATCAAGTCAACATGTTTTTGCCAATAGTCGTAAGTCTCTTGTGATGTTCCACCCATGTCACTAATCATCTCCATTCGTCCCTTCATGCAACCCCGACGAAATGCATGGGTTTTTGGATCGTCACACCGTCTTATTTTTGGCTCCTGCATGGCTGGATCATTCTTGTAGAAGTCACAATCCGTCTTCTGCCATCGTTTCGATAACAAGTTTTCCGGAATGAATTGTACTCCTTTATGAAAGAGCACAAAAATAATGTGGCCACAAACCATATGTGATGACTCAAACCTCTTGCAGGAACAGTAGAGCATGTTATTATCACGTTGACAGAAAACGGTGTGCTGCCAGGAAAAAGATCAAAGCTTTCAGATATTTTATTTGACAGGTTAGATAGAAGTTATGAACATATAGATAAGAATGAAAGTACTGGAAAGAACTGTGCTGTAAAATAAGGACATCAGATATTTCAATTGACAAACTAGATTGATACATAAATATAGCAGATAATAGTTTAAAGCAGTCATAAGAGATAGTGTATCATGTGAACTTACTAGAGATGCCCTTTCCTTCTCCCTTGTGACATAGATTGCATCCATGTCATATTCAGGTATTTCTTCAACACCAATAGCTTTGTATTGACTTGCCTTCCTGGCTTGCTCCCTGAACTTCGCAAACACAGCCCTAGTGTAGAACATGGCCGCATGCTCTTCAAGTAGCTTAAATTGGCTTGTTAGGACAGGAAGTGATTGGTCAGAAGTACAATGTTGGCCTCGCTCGTTCTCACGAAGCTTCTCGATACCCCGCATGATTCCCTTAATAAGATCGAGGAGATTGTTCTTGAAGTTCAAATATTGTTTGAAAAATTTGTTGATACTCTCACACCTTTGTGTAGTTGTCTGACCGGCGAAAAAAAATTCCTTGAGAAAAGCCTCTGCCCATAAGTTGCGCGTCATGTAGGCACCCGTTACCCACCGCTTGTTCGCAATACCCCACTTGTCTACCATGTATTGCCAATCATCGTTCCATTGGTTAACATCGGATCTCTTGCTCAAGCATTTTCGAAAGTCCTTCATAAATTCTGACCCCAACTTTAGGGTTCCTTCGGCATTGCGACATAGATGCCATGCACACAAACGATGCTTCGCTAGTGGAAGAACTTCCGCAATAGCGGCTTTCATTGCCAAGTCTCCATCGGTTATGACCGATATGGGTACCTTGTTATCCATTGCTTCTAGGAAGCAATTTAATACCCATTTGTACGATTCCGTGGTCTCATCTTGTAGAACTGCAACTGCGAAAACGCACGTCTGAAAGTGATTGTTAACACCGGAGAGTATGACAAGAGGCTTTAGGTACATGTTGGTTTTGTAGGTGGAGTCAAGCACCAAAACATCTCCAAACCTTACATAATCTCGTTTGCATCTCTCGTCACGCCAGAAAATGCTTTGTAACTGTTGATTTTCACCCAACTGGAAACTGAAAAGCAAAGATATTTGTTTCAGGAAACTGGATAGAATCTATAAGCACGTAGACAATTATTTTGAACCAACATGAAACAGTATAGTAATTTGATATATCATATAGAAATCTAAGGCAAATAGAAAATAACGACAAACAAAATGACAGGATTTCAAACAATACCTTTTGAATACACCCCCGTGGGTATGCTCAAGGGTGTCAATGTATTGCAAGGCCAGCTGCCCATCTCCAGAGTTAGAGTAAGCCTTTCTCAATGACTGTAACTTGTTGTACAGGTCTTTGACAGTGTAACCAACTTTGGCGTAACCACCGGCTTGTGAGACCATTAATTGGAATGCTTCACAAGTTCTTATACCCACTTCCCTTAGTGAAATAACGTGTTCCAAATCATGTTGACTGACCTTCCTATGACACCTAAGCTTGTGTGTTACTTTGGGGTCCGCTAGGGGATGCGAGTGCTCAGAAGTGACTTGCTTCACACGAAACTGTTCGTTCGGGGTAGATCGAGCAATACGAATTCGTGCTGGACAGTCACATCTAGTGTCATCCTTATGCTCTCTCTTCCTCTCAGGCCTTAAGTAGCACTTCTTTAATCGATGGCCTTGTCGGGCACATACGAAGATTCTTGACTTGATTTGTTGTCCGTATTTGTTGAAACACCTACGGTTATCCCTCCGAATGCCGAATCCATTTACAAATGCATACAAAAGGTACCAATCGTACGCCTCTTCTTCGCTATTGAACCTCTTCTCCATGATTTGTTCTTCGGAGAGTGATCCCTCTGAAACAAGAAGTACATTTTTAAGTAACTAGTGCACTACATCATACTCTTAATCAAAAACATCCAATAATATATCTTACCGTTCACTATATCATTATCGTGTATGACATTGGAGAAATCTGCGTCATCATCAGTGGGAGGAGGCTCATTGAGATAAAACTTCCTCTTAGGAGATGCATTCACCTCTGTTTCCAGGTTGTTTGAAATACCATCTGGACAGTTGCCACAATTTTCTAGAAGGTATGAGCTATTATCTGCAGGAACATGTAACCCAAACACAACACTATTTTCCTCCATTTTTTTGGAGGAGAATGCAGAGAGTTGTAGTTCAAAATGAGAGTTGTTTGTTCAGTTCAAACTGATAATTCAGAATGCAAAGAGTTGGATGATTATTATCATTGGAAATTACATTAGCATTGGAAACAACATAAACCTTTAATGTTGCGGCTCAAGGCCTGATAGTTATCATTAGCACGCCCAAATTAATGCTTTCCAGTAAATAAAGAAGAAGAAATACATATTAAACATTGAATTCTGTTCTGACAGACATTGTGACTTTCTGGATAGAAACACAAAACTGATAGAATGCAGATTAAGCGTATTAGACATTTTTAACCCTAAAACCTAAACCCTAAACCCTTCTGGATAAAAATGTAAAGCATACAAATCCGATAACTGTCTCGGATAAAAATACAAAGCAACTGGATCGGGGGTATAATTGTCTTTCTCCATGACATGTCTCGTCTGCTGCAAAAAAGTAACTGCTAGTGAAACCTACCTCCACCATTGATGGCAGTTGGGTTCCCAATTTAGTCATCATCTCAACTGGTCAATTCAATTCAAATTTTTGATTTGAATCTCTCACATCAAACTCTCAAACTCTCTCTTCATCTTCTGCAACCACCACATACTTCTCTCTCTCATCCAAACTCTCATCTTCTCTACTTCATCTTCTGCAATTTCACAATGGATCCCATTGATGAATCCGTTTCTCCTTCAAAAATCACAATGGATGTTTGTGATGAAGTGAACAAGTCCATTACAATGGATGTTGAAGAAAGTAGGCATGTCTCTGAAACTACAGATGTTCCTCCGGCGACCACCGAAGCCCAAAATGAAGAGGAAATCGATGCAACTCCGGAGACCTCCATACCGGATAGTAAAGATGGAAACCCAGATCTAACTGCAAATCCTCCTGTAAATGCTTCAAGCGCTGTAGAAACTGAAGAAATCGAAGAGACAATCGGAGTACCAGATAACAACAAAGAGCAGGAAGACATCATCCAAGGTGTGGAAGAAACTGAAGAGACTCAAAAACCAGTGGATCAAATTGATGAAACTCAGGAGACAACCGGTGCACTGGCCACAGGTATTCCAACTTCTGAACTTGCTTTGTGTGTTTTTGATGGATTGAAACCCACCGGTGACTATTTACCGCCGAATTTAGGGTCTGGAGAAGGTGGGAATGTAGGGGATGGAGAAGGTGAGAATGTGGAAAAACCACAGGAAGTTCACAAAGAAAACCCTACCCCAGCCCCAAAATCCCAAACTGAAACCGAAGAAGGTAGCCGGAAAAGCCCTAGACTGAAGAGAAGGCTGGACTTCAACAAAGAACAAGTCAAACCAAAGAGGAAACAGAGAAAGAAAGCAAAACCAACCAGGGTAGTAATACAACAACAGAAAGAAACCAAGAAAACAGTGAAGAAGAGGAAGGAAAGAGACCCAAGCCCACATGAGGATATTGACCACAAAGAGAAACAGCACCACAGCAAGAATCATCTACTGGAGCTACTAGAGCATTCATCCGGTTTCGGTGAGTTCCACTTCTATCCACAACCTAGATTGTTTTAAGTATTGTGCTTTAAGTTGTTGTTTGACAGTTTGACTTGAATGTATTAGATTTCTATCTGAATTACAAACATATCTTTCCAACTTCTGAACTTGTTTTTAACTGTCTTGAAGGCTTTAAGTTGTTGTTTGACAGTGTGATTTGGATGTATTAGATTTCGATCTGAATTACAAACATATCTTTCTATCTCTGAACTTGTTTTAAACTGTCTTGAAGGCTTTAAGTTGTTGTTTGACAGTGTGATTTGAATGTATTAGATTTCTATCTGAATTACAAACATATCTTTCTATCTCTGAACTTGTTTTAAACTGTCTTGAAGGATGGAGAGGATTGACTACTACAAGAATGTTGAGGGTATTGATTCAATTACAAAAGACATTACAGACAAGATGAGGGAAGACTGGTTTTCCATGACTGAGGACCAAAGGGACATATACGTTAAAGAAGCAGGTCAAGAGAGGAGGAGAAGAGAAATTTTAGAGGAGCAAGGTGTCCTACAGGCCAAGCCAAAGAGAGTTTCAAAAAAGGCAAGAGTGGTTGAAAGGTTGAAGGAGAGGGAAGTTGTGGCAAAAGAAGGACATAAAAAGAAGGGTGGGAAAAAAGAGAGGTGGCAGAGTTACATGTCCCTTCCAAAGATTCACGATCTCTACCATGGAATGACTGATGAGCAGAAGGAATGGATTGAGAAGATAGGACTGGGGGGGCTAAGGCATTTGGACATTTTGTATACACCTGAACCTTTCAATGCTTTCATATACGATGCCTACGACCCTGCCACACAATCTATCTCTGCCCATGGTCGGGAGTACAGAATCACGGATGAGACAGTTGGCTGGTTGCTTGGGGTGAGTACCACAGGGGAAATTCTTGAACAAGAGGAATCCGATGTGATTTCGAAGAAGTTGGCCCGTGAGCTTGACCTCACTAAGGCATGCACAAATGTCACTGACTACTTTCCCTGGTTCCTGAAAGAAGAGAATAAGATACTAAGTGATGAGTGGAAGAGGAGGGAAGTGGTGTTCATTTTGGCATGTTTTGGGATGCCCAACACAAGACTCGGAGTCAGAAACACACTGGTTCAGTATGTCATGGATCTGGAGAGGCTGGAAAATGTTAACTGGGCAGGTACTTAGCTCCAGTTCCTTAAAGCTCAGCACACTCCGGTGAAATTGAAGGAGGCAATCCGAGGGGCTGGTTGCTTGTTGATACCAATGGTAACTGTCCATTTTACTTGTATATCTGTCTGTTTATAATATCTATCCAAATGTATAACAAATCTGTTTGCATGTGCAGATGGTGTACTTGGAGAAGTTCGTTCCAAAGCACCACAAACACCCTAAAGGATGTGAAGATGCAGAGACAAGGCCTAGACTGAAGCTATGGGACACTGACAACCTGAATTCCAGATGGAAATTTGTACAAAAGTACATGAGTACACTAAGACCTGTTACTATATCAATCTACTCCATGTGGTTTACAGTTCTATCTGAAAATACATATCTGATATCCCTGTTTTTTTGAACAATGCAGCTGGAGTTGCTTCCACTGCCACACAACAAAGATGATTTCAAACCTGATTTCAGCAAAAAAGAGCAGTGGGATGAGGTCATGTTAATGGTCAATGAACAAATAGGAAGCGTTGTCGAACAGGCCGTGCAGAGGGTACTAGAGAAGAGGTTGGGTAAGCAAATGCAGTATGCAGAGGAGGAAGAAGAACATGAAGAGGAGGAACAACAAAATGATGGAAATTCAAGAGAGGGCAGACAACAAGAATCCGAAGGCAACGCCGAAATTGACCCAGAAGAGCCACAACAGCACAGTACTGTAGATACCACAGCTACAAGTCCATTCAAACCTGTAGAAGTTTCAGAAGAGAACACATCAATGGTTTGCAACAATTTGATAAGTTATATGTCTATCCATCTAATGTGTCATACTGTCATGTTTTGATTTCTATCCATATGTTTCTTATTGCAGGCAGCATCCAACAAGCTTCCACCCAAGTCTCCAATACAAGTATCTTCAACTCCCACCATGCCTGGTCATCCATCACCAAGGGTTTTCCCACCCATCAGGCCTGCTCATGGATCACCTAAGGTGCCAGCTCCTCCTATCGGAAAGAATACTGTCAGTCCATCGAACAGAGGAGGGAGAGGGAGAGGGAGAGGTAGAGGAAGAGGAAGAGGAGGGGAGAGGGAAACAGTAAAGGGCCCAAAGAGAACCTCGGAGAGAGTACGGATGCAGGGCACGTTTGATGTTGTGCTGCCAATCATGCCGGAAGTAGAAGACTGCTGGTTGCATTTCTACAAGAGTCGTCAGGCTGTTGAGGGCATGAATGAGAAGCCGGAACTAAGGACTCCATTTCAATAGTGAGTACCCTTTCCCTACATTAAAATGTTTGTGATTGATCAATCTCATTGTTTATTTATAAATGGAATGGCTCATCGTTTATTAAATGGAACGTACCCTTTCTCTACAGTAACCTCATTGTTGATATAAATGGAGTGGCTAGTATAGCATGGGATTATTCATGCCAGCTGGAGGCTCCTACCTTCTTAGGAGATACGGTAAATGAATAAATAATCTTTACTTTATGTTCTATTTTCAAAATGAATGTTATGTTGTAAAATTAGAACGTTAACAGAACTGTTTGATTGTTTTAAAATTTTATCCAAAATTATATCCATTCAATCTGCAGATGATCGACTGCATGTACCACATCCTCCACCTCCGAGAGAAATTTAGGACTGATGAGGAAAAGAAGATATGGTTCTTTCCATGCATGTATGTTGTAAGTAATTAAAACACTGGAATCATTGAACTTAATTTCGTCGTTGATTGATCAATACTACATTTCTTTAATGCGGTCATTTTCATGCACAGCCATTGGGTCAGAAGAATGCAAATGGTGGGATAAATCCGATATACATGGGGGACATGAACTCAATGTCTATGGTAAGCGTTACGTCCTAGTCCTCCAAGTGTCAATAAGAAGGGCATTTTTGACTTGGTTTGTTCTTTGGCTTATGTACAGGTTGCTATTCCCCTCAACATCCACGACACGCATTACTTTCTCATGGTATTGCACTTTATTGAGCAAAAAGTGTACATCCTTGATCCGATGTCGAGGTACATTTACCTACCGGATGCCATTCGTGAGAAGCTTGGACAAATGCACACAAATTTCAGCATATCCCTGCCAGAATATAAAGCTGTTCATGACATCAGAAAGTGGGAGATTGTTTGGACAAAGCCTGACATTCCAAGGCAACATAACAAGTAATGTCTTCATACTAATAGTTCAACCTATGTTGTTAACATTTTTATCCAATTGTTCTGTAATGCTACTTACTTTCCTTTTTCCAGCCATGACTGTGGAGCTTACGTGTGCTTCTACATGGCAAATCTGAGGGAGCTGATCCCACACCCTGTTCGGAGGATAAAGATCAATGAAAAATACATAAGAATCTGGCTCGCCAATGAAATTGGCCGTTCCGAGTTCAACGACCTCCGACGGGACCTTCTTGATGCTGTGGACAGATTCAAGGATGAGGAAAACAATGAGGACTTATTTGCCAGAAAGTACAAGGACATACCTACGGTCTATTCAGCCTTTAAGAATCGTTACTTTTGAGTAGTCCATGACAAATATGTGATTTGGTGTTGTTTTGAAAACAATTTAACTTATGTCTGTTTGTTTGAGAATGTTGACAATGAGGGTGGTGAATCTTTCTGGGGATGTAACAGTTGTGTGATTGAGGTTCCAAAAACTCTATTTTTGTTCATGTCAACTACATTGTATGCTACCTGTTTCTAAATCTAGTCTGTATGTTTTGGATTGTTATCTGCATTTTTTGTTTATGTTTGTTTGTTTGACATAAATAAAGCCTGTGTGTTTTGGATTTTTACCTGTTTATGTATGTTTGTTTGACAATGAGGGTGGTGACTCTTTCTGTGGCTGTAATAGTTGTGTAGTTGTGGTTTCAAAACCATGAACTTAACTATTTTTGTTCATGTGAACTACATTACAGTCTACCTGTTCATAAATAGTATCTGTGTGTTTTGGATTTCTATCTAAATTTTGGTCAAATCTGTTTCCCAGTCGTGACCACATTCACTGATTCCTTTACTTTGTTAATCAGCATATACTTTGGTAACAGTGTAGTCAAACCTGTATTTATGAACCCTTTACTCCACATTTATGGCCAACAACAAACCACCCTTCCCTTCTCCTACTTATGCACCCAACCACTCTTGCACAAGCACACCTGTCATTTGCTCTCCACCATCTTCTCCTCCTCCAAATATCCCCAAATTCTCATCACCACCATGTCACATACCTCATTCAGCTCCTCCTCTAACCAATACCGTCGTAACCCCGAGTATGGACCAAGGTATTGTAACTGTGGAAGGATATGAGTGATGAGAAGAGCTGGTCCTAACACAAAGAACTCATGTCGAGATTTCTACCGGTGCCCACTGCCTCAGGGGTCTCAATGTAGTTACTTTGTATGGGCGGACGAAGAACCGCCATGCTTTTGCGAGGAGACAATGCAACGATGGTCCAGAATTATTGAAACAACAAGACGAATGAGGTCTGAAAATCAAGAAATGCTAAGGAGACAAAGGATATCGCACACATGCATCATCGTTCTTGCATTTGCGTTACTTTTCGCAATAATTGTTATTTTTTTTAAGTGAAACGAAAGTTGCAAGGTGTGCTTCTGTCCACTTTTATGTTTCACAAGTCGTGTATCTTCCAATAAACCTCCAGTGCTTGCAAATCTGCTGTAATAGCTTAGTTGTAGTGCGTTGTTGGCGTTTCTATCTGGTTTGTTTAAGTTTTATCCGATTCTAATCATTTTTGTCCATTTTTAATTATTTCTATCTGTAGTTTTATCTCCATCTTTACAGTTTTATCCATTTCTTTACATTTCTATCCAAAATCCTGATGGCGGCGCCCTGGGGTCCATTTTTTTGTCTTTTTGCGGGTAAAACCGTAATTACCGGCAATAACCGGCTGAGCCGGTTTCTTCCGCGTGGGGCCAGGACGTACCATAGCCTCCGCCATTTCTTTTAGTTTTCTTAAGCAATGCTAACTTCATTTGGTTGACGAAAGCATCAACGGATATCGCCGATCTACATGCACTATAAGACTATAAGTTTCAAGGACTGACGAACCTACCATAATATATCGCTTCAAACAACTACCGAACACTTGTACTCTCTATTAATTATTGCCACCAAATAACTACCCATGTGTCTTTTGACCTCCCATGATGATGCAAAGGTATAATTCATAATACGTATATATTGATTATGCTTTATTTGATCTGTTATGTGACTTCATTGCCAGGTTTGATTTTAGTTTTACACGGAATAGAAAGAACTTCATCTTGCAACATAATCAACTAGTGGTTTGATTATGCCATTTTTAATCAGTTCTGGGAGCGCTACATAGCATGCTTGACCCTTCATTTTCGGAGTACTGATCTGATAGCGTGAGTTAGCATACATACTAAATCAAAATTATGATCAGTTAGGGCCAAAATCATGCTACATGAAGCATTCATATTGCGAAACGCCACTCGTACACCTATCAATCACGAAACCTAACCTGACTAACTGTCGTAGATGTCATGCTAAGCACGTCAACGTTATCAGTGTCCAAATAATTATGAATCAATATAAACGTTATTGGTGGGCAGTACAACAAGATGAACATCTACTTTTGCTGTTGATGAAACACGGAACTGAATGGGGATGAATTCAATTTGGTGCTTGTTGGTAACCGTCCACCTTGAAACCTAAGCTGCGAATTATTTTCAATAATCAAATATGATGAATGTTAATGGGTTAGGATGCAATAAATACTAATGACAACAAAGACGTCTAAGAAACAGTTTTGCCCTTGAGATTTCTGTAAAGAAAAAAGAGTTTTATTAATTACAGTGGCTGAACCTCACGGTCGACTTAGGAGGCTGCCTACGTACCCCCACAAACGAGGGATCAAGCCACAAACGTAATTCTGAATTGTTCCGTATATACAATTACATCATGGAATAGTAATCAAATAGGATCATCACTAGCTATCTTAATTAGTCTTCAGATCATCAACATGTGCTGCTTACTTTTGTGATTGTTGACCATAGCATGTGTTTCATCAGGAAGATCCTTCTTCTTGAATAACATATACCGAAGATCAGGGCCGGCTTGCCCATAAGGCAGCTTAGGCGCTTGTCTAAGGCCTCTCAATTGGGAAGGCCTCAAATTTAGGGATTTGTTAGAGATAGAGATACTTGCTGAAAGAGAAATGAAAGCAATTAAATTAGGAGGGTAAGTTAGATATGTAATTAAAGATATTAATTTGAAAGATAACATACGTTGATTAGAGGAGAGTGAAAATGGAAATGCAGAGAAGGAGAGATTGAAGGAGTTAATGTGGCATAAGAAATCTAATATTAACTAGGCTTAATTACTTAATGCATACCCCCAATATATCGAAACTAACACATTGCAACCTCCATTTCTACAATAGGCTTATTGCATCCCCCATTTGCAAAAAACCTTACTTGTTGAAACTGGTAAAAATATAATTCAAAACCATCCTAACACGGGAAGGGCAAATATGTCTTTACCAATTTTTATTTATTAAAGGATCAAAATAAAAATAATAAAGCAAAAAATGAAGATAATTATAGATTGAAGATGAAGAAGAAGAAAAAGGAAGACTGATTAGAGTTGAGGATTTTGCCCCAAATCCAAAATCCTTGAACACCGCCACCAAGAACACCACTACCACTGTTTGCAAGTGCTACATACAGATCCAGAATAGCTGTGACTACACCATTATTACATCAGTTGGTGTTCAAACCAAACACCATTCACCTTTCCTAAACAAAGTTGGGTGTTCACAGAACTTCTCAATAGCCCTACGGCTTCTATGGTCATTCTATAGAAACACGAGAGGGAAATTAAATCTAACTATCCCTCGGCGTCTTCGCAACCAAGGCAGAGAAAGCCTTCAGGCGAACACATGTCGCAAGTCCTGGAAACGCAGAGACCATGAAGCAGACTATCGCAAAGTCCTGGAATGGATAGAACTAAGACAAGTTAGGAATGATTTAGCGCGGAATTGAAGTCCGGAAGGAGAAGAAGAAGAAGATGATCAATCATGTTGGCCCTGAACCCCGACAAGAGAACCGCAACCGCCATCATCGTTGCCAAATATGCCAATCCCGGCGAACCAAACCCAGATTCCGGCGAAGTAGAAACCCAACTCTACTAACAAATTAGGACTGACACTTAGAGATGATTAAATGAAAATACAGCCGTTAGATGTGAAATTGACTTCACCGGAAGCATGTAGCTCAAAATCGAGCCCAATCGGACCTAATTACACCGTCCAAATTTTCCCTCAAAGTTGCTGCTTTCTTTCCCAAAATTACCAACCGCAGGCTTAACAGAGAGTGTTGGTGCTCTTGGTGGCGAAGAGAGAAACGGTGGTGGTGTTCTTTGTGGCAATGTTCAAGGGTTTCAAATTTGGGACAAAAGGATCGGCTGTAATCATCTACCTTCTTCTTCATCATCTCTGTCTTCAGAACTGCAATTCTCTTCCATTTTATTTTTTATTTTATTTTTGGTTTTTTTTGTCTTTTTCTTTTCTTTTTATTTGACACTGAAATAAGTAAAGATTTGTAGTGACGCATTTGCCCTCCTGGTGTTTGGATGGTTTTGGATTATTTTTTACCAGTTTCAATAAGTAGGGTCTATTGCAAATGCGGGATGCAATAAGCCTATTGTAGAAATGGAGGTTGCAAAGTGTTAATTTCGATATACTGGGGGTATGCATTAAATAAAGTTATTAACTATTATAACTTTTTCCGGATCACAAAAATGAAACTATTATATTTTGTTACTTTCCTATAAAATTCCTAGAAAATAATTATACCATGCTTCTAAATTCCCTTATACTTGTCCTCTTCATTTTTCCAACATCTACTAACCATAAGTATTCAATGCCCAACTTCTCTCCGGTGCAGTTGAAGTATTTGGTGCCTTGAAAAAAAAAATAAAAGAAGTATTCGGTGGAAGAGCTCGACAAAACTTCTAAAACTTAAGTCTAGATTTTGCAATGACCATTATGCGTCATTTCTTTCGCTATTGTGTGACCTTTTATTGCTAGTGTTTCCTCAAAAAATAAGTGTATGTTCTGTAAGGAAAGTTTTAGTCTGATTTAGAAAAATTAATAAAATAAAAATTTACCTAAAAAATATTACTATCAGTTTAGCTCTCGAATAAATGTTAAAATAGTTCTATGTTCTTGACAAATGTATATGTTACTTACAACCAAAATTTGCTATCAACTCAATTGCTGATACAAAATTATCATAGTGTTAAAGTAAATAAAGGTCTTCTTTTGAAAAACCGCCTAAGGCCTCAGAAAGTCTTAAGACGGCCCTGCCGAAGATCCTTTGAGTCTTGCGTCTTTATCCCCTTTTGATCATTTAGAGAAGACTGTGTGTATCCAGCTTGATGTAGTTTCCTCTTAGAGGCAGCTAGTTTCATCTCTATCACTGCATCGTCGTCAAGCTTTTCATTGTTCTTGCACACCGGGACAATGTCTTTGGATGCTGCCACCTGCAGATTTCTTCCGTTGTCTTGAAATTTCCTCGTAGTAGTATTTGGTTTTGTTGATGTGGCGGCTTTCTTGAGCGGTCCCAGATGCTTAGGCTCCTCCACTAGTTTTTTCTGGTCATGAGTAGCAATACGATCTTGGCCTTGTCGTAATCTCCCTTTACGTAGCTGCTGAAGTTTTCTCTTCATGGCCATCATTTTCTCCGGTCCCCATCATGACAAGCCACTACTGCCGTTATGATTTTCGATGCTTTCCACGAACTACTAGTAGTAGTAGTACGTGTTGCTGCGGCTGCTTCTATTGTGGGTTTCTGATAACGCCCAATTAGGGGTTATCTTTTAGCCTGATTTCACGAGTGTTTGTGCCGGAAATAGCGTATTTTGCCGGAAATTGCCTTAGAATGCCTCGGGAATCTAGAACGAGATGTTTATTTGTACTTTCGGGATTTCTGCTTATTTATTGCTATATTTGGATATGATCGCGGGTTTTCGTTCGTGTTGCCTTTTCAGGAACAGGTTCGGAAGGTGCATCGGGAAGCGTGTCGGGACCAAGTCGGGACCGTCTCGGGAAACGTGCACAGGACCGGGTCAAGACGGGAACACGGAAAAGCAGGAGAACACCAAGAAAGGCAATCCGGGAGCGTCAGGCACAAGAGTGGGACCCAGGGGACCCAACCAGACCCACCAAAGAACCAAGCAGGGCCCCCATCTCCACCCCCTGCCTGCGTATATACGCAGGCCACAGGGAGGGACATGGGTGGAGGATTTTGACTCTGGTAAGGCTGCGTATATACGCAGCCAGTTTGACTTTTTGTCAAAGGCGGTGGACCGATGGCAGAGTCCGTAATTTCTGGCGCACGCGTTTCGGGGAAAACAACACTATTTAAAGACTCGTCCAGGCTCGTTTTGAAGGACACACACAATACTCAGCACAACCGAAGGGCAAGTCAGAGCATTCACGGAGAGCACGGAAGCGCGATTCGAGATTCGAAGACTTAGTTTGATTTCGTCCTCTCTCTTTATATTCAGAAACTGCGTTTTGTATTATGTCTAGTCGTAGCTAAACTTCTTACCTAGGTTTTCGTATCCAGATTTTATGATTACTTCGTTTATGGATTCATGATGATTATCTTAATTCAGCAAGTTGTATCTGTTATTCTGGTTTTGATTATTATCGTATATGCATGATAGGATTGATCACCCAGGATTGCTATAGACCCGAGCTTGTAGGTGAAAACGTCAAGTTAGGGTGAGGAAGAAAAGCCAGGATTTAGTACCTTACCCTGATAGACCGACCAGAGAAAGGGAGATAGGGCTAGCACGGAAAAACGTAAGACCAACTGTCAGAGAATTTGACCCGGGCCATTCGGACAGGTTAGAAACCCTAACAGGATTAGACCGAGACTGCAGATTTAGGCAGCTTAACAAGAATCCGAAAGTCTGCAGGATCGGGATTACGTGTGGAATCTGAAAAGTCACTGCACAACTGGTACGTTGCACAGATATCGAAACTGCTGAGTGTTTTCATAATCGAACGTAAAACTGAAATCTGTAGAAACCCTAGGGGATCCTGGAGCCTAGTTCTCATCTATTATCGTAACAACCGATTCAGCTTATTTCAGAAAACGTCACAAAAAATATTTACGTTTACGTTTTTAATTTCTGTTTTTAGTTTAGTAATTGCAATCACAACCTACTCCTCCTTGTTACTACACTCGGGTAACCAAAACTGACAACGTGAGAAAACCCGAAATAGTCCTCGTGGGAACGATCACCCGAGTTTAAATACACCCGGTATTACAAGATTCGTACACTTCCGACAGCACGTTAGTTTGCGCATCAGTTTCTGGAGTAGTTTCACTTGATGATCATCATGAGCATCTTCAACCACCAGTTTTGCTGTTTCTGTTGATGTTCTAAATATCTCAGGAATCATCCAGTTGAATTCTGGTGATGACGATGATGGTACTACGTTGTCAGTGTCCTTGGGTTGCCGCACAGGAGGAGGAGATGATGAAACATGGGTACTAATACTGTTTATATCGATGATAATCGGCTTCTTGTGACGATCAGCTTCTGCCGAGTGTTTGCTTCTGCAGGTTCTTGATGGCTCCTTAGTTCTTGATGGCTCCTGAGTGCTTATAGTAGTATCTTTTCCTGCCTTGCCGAGTTGTGGGGGTTGTAGGGGCAAGGGTTCGACCTTAGCGTAAAGAAACTCTGTCAGGCGTGCCCTCCGCTCCAAGAATTCACCTGGTCTGTACCAAGCAGCCACCGAAATGGCATTCTCTATCAACTCGAATTCATCCAGCCCCTTGCTCTCAAAGTAGTCATGCCATACATCCGCCTTTACCAAGTCTAGCGAATCTAACGCTGCAGATGCCATGTTATCTGGCCAGAAAAAGAAGGTGGTGGTATTATGGATGGAAAAGAGGATTGGGGTTGCAGATGACGAAAACAAGGATGAAAGAAATCTGAGGAAGAGGAGGAGATAACTTGTTGTATCTGAAACTGGAAAAGCTATTACGAAGTATATATAGGAAGTCCCATATGAAATCTCTTAGAAACCCTAATATTTACGATTTGTATTATATATGGGTCGGTCCCTTTTGTAATTCCTCTTTGAACTAGTACGTTGAAGCTTGATTGGCAAGAAATAAAGTTAATCAATGCAAGTAGAAAATAGCTCTGATAAAAAATGTTTAGATAGTCTGATCAACTCTAATGTATTAAGAAAGTCCAAGCCTCAATAAGACACTATAATTAGCACAATACTTTTTTTGGGAAATTGTTGCAAACCTACTTGTAGGTTTCTTTTTGTTACCAAAAATCAAATCAAATCCTGTTTAAACTTAACTTCAAAATCTATATGCGGTGACATTGTTACAAAAGCTACTGTAATTTCAATTTTGACAACAAACCTACTTCTAGTTTACAACTTGCTAAGTAACCATAAAATTTCGTATGACATTAACAAAGCTCTAGTGCCATATCAAACTTCTTCTTTGTAACAATTACAATTTTCAACTTGGGTAATAATCATCATTTATCCATCACATGAAAAATCTTTATAATCGTTGTAACGAATTCACCACATGAACGAATAAACGAATGAAGAACATAATGATTTTATGTGATTCGCTAATTGGAATCCTTTTAACACGTCCAAAGAAAACTCAAAACAATTCATTTATCAAGAGGAACCTTATTAGACAAATCATATACCTATTAGAGACTAATATGTCGTATCTATAATGCCTAGATCCTCAAAAACGTTTCCAAAACACATAAGGAAACAACCTTGGTTGCAGCCCTCCAGGGCATGGTCATACTACCATGTATGTTGGTCGTGTGGCTAGGTGTCTGATCATACGACTAGACCACTTGGTCGTACGGCAAGAAGAGAGTTGACACTCCTCCATTTTGTTTCTCGACATTATTCAAACAAATCTCCACCTTGAATTGAATTCTCTCATCAGCAACAATTGCTCCTCTTCAAGTAAACAAAGCTACGTCTTCTCCGTACCTGATGTCTCTAATCAAAGAGACGCATTGGACCCCAAAGGGCTCAATGGTTTGTGATGTTGAGAAATTCCAAACAATGTTGGAACTTGCTCTTAGGAATCGGTTTGGTGAATATCTGAAGTGTGTAAGTAGGTAATAAACACGGGATCAAATATACTCTAGAGGGGGGTGAATAGAATATGGCAACTTTTTCTAAAATTGTGATTTTAAAAACAAGCAGAGAAGTTTTGAATATTTTCAAATCTTTGAAATCAGTTTCAAATCTTTGAACTGAAACTGACAGATTAAAAGCTTCTGAGAGTTTTCAAGGCCTTGAAAGGCTTTTCAAAGCCTTGAACATGTATTGAAATAGATTTGCAAGCAAGTAAAGTACTGGAAAGTAAGGCACTGGACACAAGTATTTGTTACAAAGTCCGGCCTCTAAAAGACATACTCTCTACCTGAGGGATCTGGTCCCACTAGAATTTCAACAAATTCTTATTTATCACTAGTTAAGCCCTAGATCTCAAGCCTAATAGAATTGTCTTACTCTTATCCAGCCTGTGGTTCTCTGTCAACCAATCTAGTACAGCTTCAACTCATTGATACAATAAGAACCTCAATTGTTCATCAGGAACAACTCAACTAACAAAATGTAGAAGACTTAGAACAAATTCTAATGAGTAAGCAGATTAAGCACGGATAGAAGAACACTATGAAAATGGTGAAGGAATGATAAGCTTGGAAGTGTTCTTCTGGATTTGAATGGATGAGTAATCTGATTTGATCTCCTTCTTTGATGCTTCTCTCAACCCATAAGAGTTTCTATGAATGAATGCATCTTCATGTGTATGTGTCTCTCCTTCAGCTTCTGTTTGATTTGAAAATTTAAAGTGTTGCTGCAACAACCACAAGGTTTGTTGCAACAAACTCCCAAAAATCCTCAACTGATCATGTAACACCCCCAAAACGACCAAGCCGAAATTCCGGGGATGTCACTCCGTACCCGAGATTAAACCCGGATACAAGGAGGTTTTATAACTGAAAATTCAAACAAAATCCTTAAAATAAATAATTAAAACTTTGAAACTTGTCTCGCCACAAACATGGGCATTATTCCAATCTAGAGATTCTCTAAGTCTTACTGAAGTGCTAAAGTAAATAAATGTGATCTACTAAACTTTTCCTATGTATGTCGAGTCGCGCTCCTGTTACTCCAAGCTTCCACCTAAACCTGTGGTGCAGAAATAAAAAGAAACACCACAGTTTCTAAAGTCAGCGGAAAATACTGAGTAAGCAACACCCAGACATGTAAACAGATTATGAAGCAGTTTATAAAAGACACATAAGTTTGAAGAGTAAAGAATTCGAGTAAGAGTATAAGTATAAATCGAGTTTTTCTTTTAGCAATTCAATTGGGGAAACATTCCCAAACTCTTCCTCATTTGTCCAATCGGGACTTCCAATTCTCAATCATAAAGATCCATTTTTTAAAAAGCCATATATTACCATGTTGACACGGGGAGAAACCAAGTCACACAACTAGGTGCGAACCAATACCACACTCACAAGACCATAAGTGTCGACACCCCCCTAAGACTTCGTGCGGTCAGAGGAGTAAGTACGAGGAGCAACCCGAGGCTTGTGGCGGTCGGGCAACCAAATAAAAAAGGGCTGAGAGACCGTAGTCAACAACAAAAGATCCCAAAATAATAAAGTGTTCCCCTGTACAACTCTTTCACTTAACGTTATTACGTCTTATTAATCATGTGATAGTTGTGATAGAATCACATTTGTAAAATCAGTAAACTTTCTCAAATAAAAAGTTCAATTCGATATTCAAATTTTGAGACAATAAATCACAAAACCAGTTTAGAGACGAAAGAAGGTATGGGCACTAGGCCTGACATGTTTACTTACCTTGAATCTCAAGCAAAGCAATCACTTCCTAGTAATACTCGACGTATCATTCGTCAACGAAATTTGTCGCCTACAAATTTAATAATATCCTAATCAACACATTGCACACGAAGTCTTATAGGTAAATGAAATAAATCCCTTACTAACTCTCCCCAACCTTGCTAACGTGAACAACATCTTTTATAATAAAATACGCTTTATAAATATAACGTTTATTATTTGTAAAAAAACACTAAGCTATAATTATATAAATATAACTTATGAGATTAGATAAACTATCATTTTTATTATTTAGGGTAGAGAAGCATATTATTTTACCCCAAAAACACTTTTGATTAAAATAGTAGTCTCTCCCAACAAAACAAGCCTTAGTAGAGAATATAGGTTATAAACTAACTAACTTTTATTTAAAAGAAATAACAAATTTATTTGAGGAAATAACATATTCTAACTTGTTACAAACTTATATAAAAATAAATAAAAAATATATTTATTATACACTTTTATTTTGGAGTAAAGATGAGTACAAAAATATTACTTTAAACTTGTATAAAAAATTCCCTCTTGAGAGATTTGAACCTGTGACGTAGTTCCCTGTGTCAGCAGCTGACCACTGGACCAAGCCCCCACTCGTTACCTCCTTCCCATTAATAATTACTTATCTTAATAATAATAATAATAATGATAAAAAATAAAAGAATAAAACCAAGAAAGAAAAAAGATGAGAAAGAGGACTGACAGGTTTTACCCGAACTGAGGAGAAGCAGACGATGGGAATGAGATTGTGGCGCGGAACGGTGGCGGACGCCGGCGAGGGCGACGGCAGCGGCTAGGCGGCGACGGCTGGGTCCTCTCGGGATCCAGACGAGAGAGAGAGAGAGAGAGAGAGAGAGAGAGAGAGAGAGAGAGAGAGATGGAGAGATTGTTGGGTTTTGGTGTGGGAACAAATCTGAATTCGAGGTGGGTATTTATAGGATTTCAATTGAAGAGTCCGGCGAAGTTTAGAAGACGACAGAAAAGTTTTCAGTTTCGAATTGGGTTGAGTTTTTGGACGAAATTGGTTAACTTGGTGCTAAATATATGATCCATGTCGAAGTAGGAGTGGATTGGGACTGTTTTTGGTGGATTTGATGGTGTTTTGAGGCGTGGTGGTGTTGGGGCGGTGAAATCGCCGGAGAAGAACTCTCCTGCGTTGAGCAGGAGATGAGGAAGATGACTATTTGTTGTAAAGGACACGTTCACCCCCCTTGGTTTAGCCTTAGTACAAATATCAACCCCTTAGTTTAAAGAAAAAACACTATATAAGTTATAAGAAAATACATAAAAGCACCTAGGTAGTTTATAACTTTAAAATTAACTTTAAAATAATAACAACTAGTACACAAACTTATACTAATGTCACATTAACACCCAATACTATTTAAAAATACCCTTTTTAACATATTAACACTTAATATTATCTAAAAGTGTTCGTTTTTAAATAACGGGGTATTTCAGATCCTGCTTCTCAACAACTCTCTTACAACGGATATAAGCTTGACTCGCTACACTGAGATTTAGCACAATCTGCACATGCAAGCTTGAGACAAGTTTATAAAAAATCACATAAAAATAGCTAAGCTTTAGTGATCTGCTTGGCATTCCTGCACTCAGAAATATCACGTTAGATACTCTGAGTATTTTCAAAGCTTTAAAAAGCTTTTCAAAGCTTTGAATATGCAAAACAAAGTTAGAACAAAATCTTTATAACATAAAGCATATTCAGAATGTAAACATTGTTTGATAATCCTGCATTTAGATAGTTAAGAACTTTCCCTGCAAAATCATCACACAATAAGGTATAGTCAAAAACCAGGAAACAAGCTCCCCCTCAGTTTATACTGTCCTCTGGAGATTTTCAAGACTTTGAACCCAGTTTCAAAGCTTTGAAGCAAGAATCTGAATTAACAATCTCCCCCCTTGATGAAAGACCAAACAATTATTCTATTCAGATCGTATAACTGCACTAAAATTTCATCTTCATTAGCAACATAGAAGAAACAGTCATATGAAATCAAAATCAAATACCAAACAGTTAAGCAATTAAGCGAATTTCAAAACATCACTAACCAAGCAGTAGTAAAACATCAAAATAGCTCAAAATGTAAACACATAAGTAAACACTACACAAGTCCACTCACACAAAAGCATCTAATTTCTCCCTCTTTTTGACTTTCATCAAAAGAGTAAAAAAAAATGTTGGATCTTATTACTGAAAAAATTGAAAAACTTAAAGAAAACTTAGAGTTTTAAAAGAGTGAAATTGTTCAAGGCTTTGAAAATTCGTAAAGAAAATGAAGGAGTTCAAGGGTTTGAGTTCTGGTAATCTTCTTCTGTCTCAGATCCTTGAGCATCAGATCCTTCAGCATCCTCTTGATCATGTTCCTCTTCCTCATCACCTTCCACTTCATCTTCTTGCACTTTCTCTTTTTCTTTCTCAAGTTTCTCTTGTTCTGTAGCCACTACCTCAGTTCCTTCATCAGCCTGCTCAAACAAATCTTTTGAAGCAACAATATCTGGAATTACATTTTTTTCTGCTTCTTTTGTTTCACCACATTCCCAATTGGCAATTCGGAGTCAATACTGGCTTCTTTACCTGTTTCCTTAACTCCGACAGCTTCTTCTTCTGTAGAATACTCATCAAAGAGATCCCTGGTAGAATCTGAATTATTTGAACCCTTTTGAACTTGTACAGTCTCTTCTTGCACATCCACCAAGTTCAAATTATAGAAAACTTTGGAGATCTTGTCATTCAAGGAGGAAACCAAGTACTTAATTTTTCCTGAATTCAGTACACAGATCAAATTGACCGAATTTCAGTTCATCCAGTTCGTTCTCAATAACATCTAGCTTCTCAAGCATCTGATATTGATCTGGAACAATAGAGGGTAAATCTAAAGGAGAGGTTAAGACTTTTGGCTTAGAGAACTTCTTGGATTTAAGCCCACTCTCAGAAAGGTCTGAATAAAACTTCCATTCTCCCTTAGAAGTCTACAAAATTCCAATCCTTTGAAAATAAGCCTCATTGAACATACCAAAACCAGTAGAAATCTTCTCAAAGAAACAGGGATATCAAAGAGTTTGAACAAAAGGGGTAGGTGACACGTCCAAACCACAAGTGTATGGCTGTCGGTGCAGTAATAATCGGAAAAGTCCGGATTGTCGAATCCCAAGAGACTTCTTTGTAAAATAGCTATTAGTTCTTAACCTTGTGTAGGCAAAGCGCAGTGGTTTGTTCTACTAACTCTACTGAAATTAAAAGACAAAGATCTCAATTAATCATGTGAAAAGCTTCACGATTAACGAAGAATGATTTTTAAATTACTTAACAAGTGGACAAGTTCAGGATATCTCTACGGGTTCACTAGGGATTTCACACCACTTATGATTTATGTTTATGCGACACAGATATTTTCTACTTAGCCAAACGAGCAATTTCACTTTGAAGATTCCTCAACCAAAGTCTATATTTAAACTCTTGTACCTGATTCCTCTAGCCTACTTAAGTTTAAATATGCATTATGATCTTGATATCAACTCTTAGTTCTAGTTAACTAGCAAGATTCCTCAACCCTAGATTCGACTAGTGCAAGATTCAAGTTCAAGCAATAACTATTGATTCCTCTAATAATTATCACCTAGATCAATCTTATTGTGACGTCAAACAATATGAAAGATAGGATTACGCATATGAATCAAGCATAACTAAGCATAAACATCCAATTAAGTCAATAAACATGAAGCATAATCCATAAATCACCAAAATATGGTGTTCAAAACCCTAGTTCCCTATGAGATATCCCGAATAAAGGGTTTAGCTACTAAAACACATGATCAAAGTACAAAGTTTCAATGATCATAAACAAAAACTAGAGAGGGGAAGAAGATAAAGAATCAAACGATGGTCTTCAAGCTCCCAAGAATGCTCCTTGCTCTCCAATGGCGTAGAATGATGAATTCTCCCTTCTTGACGTGCCCTAGGTCTTTTTCTAGTCAAAGACACGTTCCTTCCTTTCAAGTTTTTAAAAATAACACTTTTACCCCTCTTCTAATCACGTCAGATCCAATATGTGATCTTGTGATCACAATTTGTGATCCTAGGATCACCTTTGTAGTTGTAGAGTCACGTTACTCTTCTATGTGATCTTGCACTTTGATCTTGTGATCATAGGATCACCTTTTTAGGATCACAATGATCTTCCATGTGAGTTTGCTTCTTTTCACACTTCTTCTGTTCTCTCATGCATTCCTTGAGTTTCTTTCTTTCCGAAGTTCGCTTCCGCTCCAAAATCCGCACTCCACGCTTCCGGTTCCTGAAATTCACAACACGAACAAATACCGGAAGATCAAATGCGACAAATAAAGCATAAAACATGCATAAAACGCCCGGATTACACCATGAAGTCCAAATACTCAAGTATGCTCAAAACTATCAAAACTCGGCCTAAAACACACATAAATGCATCGGAAAGTACGCGAAACGACAAGTAATCACAATAGAATATAACTCCAATTATGAAGTTATCAAATATCCCCACACTTGCCATTTGTGCGTCCCGAGCAATCTATCAAAACTGGCCATCATCTCCAAACTTTCTCCCTAACAAATCACGGTACGAGTCTAAATAATTGCATACTTTTCAAAACACCACTTGCATACAAACCAAGACTAGCCGACTCGACATAAACACGACTCATTACATGACTCAACTATGCAATAATATGAAAATGCAATATATACAATGCACATAACAAAAAACATTTTTTTTCTTTTATTTTTGCGAGGTTGGGCAATCTCAATTAGCTCAAACCGGTTCTCATGGAATGATGATCAATCTTGGAACAAGGCGTGAATTGCAACTAAACTCGACAACGAGAATTTTCCCTAGTTAGTATAGAGAGCCTAGCGTTACTATGTAAAAGAATACCTACCTCTTCGCATGTGTCGCCAAAAGTAAGAGGCTACGCTAGGTTAAGCCACGTTCAAGGTCCGAGCTCCTATTCCGCTAACGGTTTAGAATGTTGAGGCTTAGGGACAAAAGGATAATTATGTAGTAACAAGTCCTAAGCGTCACATTCTCACATTAAACCCCACATCTCACACACCCTCGCCACAATGATAGAAACCGCAACCCGAAACTCACCGTCTCCGGCCCTCGATCCCCTCAAACCCCGGTACAATAACGATCTCCGTGGCCACCATGGCGATACGTGCACGAAATGCAAACCGTCGTCAACAAACTAGTGACTTTCCACCACTCAATTTCCAATAAGCTCAAATTTATTCTTTTATTCCATCTCTCCTTTTTTTCTCTCTTTGTTTTTTTTTTCATTCATTTTTTTTTCATCTCTCAATATAACAAAATGCCGTAAAAGTATCCGAGTGGTCTTCCAAGAATCCAGCAAAGCAAGCATGTTAAGGGGAGGAAATTGACGATCCAATGAATGCATATCACAAGTAAAATTCATCTCCCCCTAACTCAATGAAGTACACGGTGTCACCAAACAAAGCCGTCAAATAGTCAAAGCGCGTGTGTAGGGATGTAGTCGTCAGAAGCTCAATCTCGATGTCCGTAGTCAAAAGTCGACATCCCCACACTAGAATGTAAACATGCCCCCTCTCAAGTAATCAAATGTATGTAAGTCTCGTGCCTAATCCAACCGATCCTCCTACAGCGTGACGATGAAAAGAAACGATACCTAGCACGATCCACCAATTAAGATCAACCACCCCATTGTTGTGCGGATTAGACATCACGCACTCACGGCTCTCCACAACTGTGTCCATGGTGTAGTGACATGGAACACCGCCACACCGAAGTGCGCAAGCCTACTCACTCACCCTCGCATCCCCTCGAAGATATGTAATAATACGAAAGCGATAATGTAGAACTCACAAGTATATGCCGTACAGCTCTCCCTCATCGAACCCCCTCAACTACGACCCCCTCGTGACGCACTAAAGTGGTGATTCTAAACGATTTATGATGAAGGCCAAGAATTTTCACCCTAGGTCAAGAGGTTATGAATAAAACCAAGGTTCAAATTGGGCTTTCTAATGGTCCTACAAGGTGAGATCTATCAAGCAGTGAGTGCTCTAATACGCATCCTCGCACAGCTGTTCTGTGTGCCACTACGAGGCGGGCTGGTGACTACCTAAGACGTACACATGAACGTTCGGCTTGTTTAGCTCACACCTAGCTCAACTCTTGTAAAAAAACGACACACACTTTAAATTTGCAAATCAAGTAAGTGTAATAAAATAGGTAGACATTCCCGTAAAGGAAGTCTCTCTATACGTACTAGGGGGAACTCAATTTGTCCTTCTCGGTCACAAGTCACGCCCTACGCCTAAAATTCTCACTCCTCGATTCTACCAAATTTTAAGCTTCTTTTGATTGCCCGTTCTCAAATTTTTCTTATTATTTGTTTATTCAAATTTTTAATTTTTTATTTTTATTTTATTTATTCTAACTCTACATGCAAGGCCAGACGCGGAAGAAGACTCGAAACTGGCTCAGTTTGGGTAGGTGGACTCAATTAAATAAACGTGCAAGAAACAAACACTAACACATATAGACAACTAACACACACATAACGAGACTAGAACTACATACGACACGGACCACGAAGACGACACAATACGCCCTATCAATCTATATGTTACAGGTTAATGCAAACACAGACTGGCTAGTCAAGATTAAAAATCCTCCCCACACTTGAATGCTTCGTTGTCCTCAACGAATTTAGAGATCAATCAAGAGACTCGGCAATTCTAGTGCGAGGTGCGGTGAATCTACTCAGGGCCATCATCACCCTCTTCCTCAACTACTTTTTGTCTTCCTACATTCAAATTTATGCGCCTTACTCTTCTTACTTTTAAACGGTCTCATTTCACAAGAAAGTAGCAATTCAAATTTAGTGATTATATTCGCTACGTGCACGTGACAAGGAGTGTTTAGTGAATCAAAGCAAGAAAGCAATTTAGCATATAGGTCCTAGGACACTAGTCAATCGCCCCCAAACGTCGCAACTAAGCGACAACAATAACAAATTTGGGCTTTTACTCAATGTGCCTAGACTCGATAAAATTAACTTGCGAAAGAGAGAGATTAGCGATACCTGAAGCCCTGGAGTTCCGTTCAAACGGGGCTGAATCGACAAAATCAGTCAAGAAGGACCGTACGGTCGACTGATTTTTCGATACTTTTCGCGATTTGAGATTTTTAGCTCAATATCTTCTCCTCGCTGTCCCCGTCACAACCCCGCAAACGGTATAATCAAATTCCAACCGGTTGTGAATGAATTCACAAATTTGTGTTGAAAAACCCTAGCTTTTTAGGCTGCCTCCCCCACACTATTCTTTGCCAAATCTTCAAAATTGAACACGGGAGGTCGCCGGCGCTGTTCATAGGAGCAAAACCCACCAAAACTCGCCGGATTCTGGCGATTTTTCCGACCATTTGAAGTGTAGGATAGCTGCTGTGTTCTTAGAGCTCTGTTGCGTGGTTTTGGACCAACAAATCCCGTCGCTGCTTGATGCAGCGTCGTTGTAACCTCCCACCGTCGTCGGCGCTAGTAGGCGGAGCAGAACCCACCAAACGCCGGTGGATTCCGGCGATTTTTCCGTTCGGACGAGCTCCAGACGTTTGCCGCTGCGTTTGAGCTCTCTGTTGCGTGGGTCTGAAAATCCTCGGTGAATCTTCACAATCGCTCCACCGCAGGCAGTCGACGCTGCTGAGCCGCGCAGAAAACACCAATCACCGTCGATTGCCGACGATTTTCCGACCAGCAATGGTCGTCTGTGTTCTTCCAGTTCTTCGCGTGGGTTTGCCGAACAGAAGCTCACGCAAGCTGCTTGATCCGTGCGTGTTTCTTCCTCTTTTCTCTTTTTTTTCACTTAATGCCCAAAAAGACCAAATTGCCCCATCTTAATGAAGGCAGCTTTAAGACAAAATGTGATATTGTGATCAAATATTTGATCACACGATCATCCCTTTTGATCGTGTATAAGCAGTGAGTTGCCCAAACAAAAGCCTCCTCCATTTTTTCTAAGTATCAGCGCCTCTATCTTTTCTTTTCTTTTTTTTTCTTCTTGTTCTACTATTTTACGCTCCCGGACTCCGATGCACGCATATAATATACCGTCGGAAAGCTCGTTTCGCGCTCTTTCTCCTTTTGCTTGTGTTACTCTAAAATTACCGGAGTAAACTTCAGAATTATGGCCTCAAATTTCGTGATCATTACATCGCTTTCTCGGTTTTTCTGCGTTTCTTTCACGTGCATCAAGAAGGGGAGTCCGAACCGCGTCTCCAACCTGCATTCCTGAAACGACTCAATTCAAATGTCAGATTCTCACTCTCTCACCCCTCAGATAAGAAAACTGTATTGAAAAACGCACACAATAATATTTAAACACACACTCTACACTAAAGCTTAAAAATACGTTGGGTTGCCTCCCAACAAGCGCTTGTAATTTAAGGTCGACGGCCCGACCCAGTTACCTCAAAAGACGTTAAGGAGGTCTAGCACGACGTGCTTCCTCCTTCAATTTCTTGCTCTTGATTTTCTGCACCACGTCATGTGCACTCACCACATTTGGCTGCTCCGCGATTCAGATGGATCGGGATGCAAAACTGTGGGCAACCCAAGAGAAGGATCCACACGATCTTCTCTAAACTTGATCATGGCCAATTTATTCTTCCCCTTGCTCGGAACAAATGCCTTGAAACACGAGTGATGAGTATAGAGCCTTGATAGTCAATTCCTCAGTCTCTAGATCCACATTTGCGCGCATTGTCTTCAAAAGCGGTCTTCCAAATATTAGTGGAACATCGCGATCCTCCTTGATATCCACGATCACGAAATCAGCTGGAAATACAAAGGCACCCACTTTGACTAGCAAATTCTCAATCACCCCATTTGCCGTAACTATAGAATTGTCTGCCAATTGCAGACCCATCTTCACAGGGGTCGGCACACCAATGCCCAATCTCTTAAATAGAGACAATGGCATGAGATTAATACTCGCGACCAAATCACAGAGACCATGTGTATGATATCCTCCCCCAAGAGTGCAGCCTAAGATGACACTGCCTGGATCTCTCATCTTGGGAATGTCTCTTGTATGACCGTGCTACACGTCTCTGTTAGCTTTACCGTGGCATAGGGCTCTATGCTCTTCTTCCCCCATAGAATTTCCTTCAAGAACTTCTTGTATTTGGGCATCTGAGCAAGTGCTTCTACAAGAGGAATGTTGATATGCAATTGTTTGAATATATCCATAAATCTCCCAAAGTGTTCCTCATCATTCCTCTTTATAGCCGCCGAATATGGAATTCGTGGCTCATAAGTAGCCGGATCGGGAGTGCTCTTGGACTCTTCTTTCTTCTCAACCGTGTCCTTTGATTGGGGACTCACGGCCTTGGGCAACTCTTCACCCAACTCCTTCTCTGTAGCTTTTGTAGCTTCGGCTCTCGCATGGCTAGGATATGGAGGATCCTGAGTAGTCACACCACTGCGAGTAGTAATAGCTTTGAGCTGCTCAGTAGGATGAATGGTATTGGAAGGAAGCATACCTGGCGGAAATTTAGCATTCTGATTGGCAATCTGCCCAATCTGAGTCTCGTGGCTCTTTATTGTTGCTTGCATTGAGACAATCGTGCTCTCCATCCTGTCTTGATTAGCTAGTAACTTTCTCAATAAAGCATTTGTCTCTTGTTCCTCTTGCCGCGGAGCTTGCAGCTGCGGTTCTTGTCTCTGAGCCTGGTATGGAGGATTTGGCTGCTGACCCGGTGCATATAACCCACTGTTTGGATTGGCATAGCTAAAGTTGGGGTGATTACGGTTGTTGGGATGGATAAGTATTCGGCCACTGCTGCTGTCTTGGTGGACCCAAGTAGTTCACATCTTCAACTGCAGCGCCATATCCCTGATTCTCATCTGCCATCATCTCCCCCACAGACTTTACTCGTGCTGATGGATTCATACTGCTGAAAGCCGAAGTCATGACTGCCATTTGCTGCTCAAATTTCTGCTCCACCATTGCTTCAATCTTGTTTACCAGTGCCCCATCAGATTTTGAATTTCTACGAGTCTCGGACCTCGTAGACTCACGTTTTGCTACATTGTCCAGCAGATCCCGACATCTCTGTATTCCTAAACCCATGAAGTTTCCTTGAGCCATCATGTCCAGCTCATTTGCTGTCTCCCTGTCTAAGCCATTATAGAAATAGTGTAACAGTTTGTACCATGGCTCCCCATGAGTAGGACATCTGCGAAGAAGCTGGTTGAATTTCCTCCATGTGTCTCCCAAAGAATCATCTTCTTGCTGAGTGAACTTTGTGATGTCAGCCATTCTCTGTGCAACCTTGGATGGTGGAAGATATTTCCTGAGAAACTCCTGGCAACATTCTGCCCATGTAGTGATACAACCTGCTGGAAGCTCCATAAGCCACATCTTTGCTTTTCCCGATAAGGAGAAAGGAAAAAGCAAGAGCTTTATTGTCTCGAGTGGAACTCTCTGATCATATATAGTGGAGGTAATTTGCTCGAAATTGAGCAAGTGCTCGTGTGGATCATCACCTGCAGCTCCAGTAAACAGACACTCATCTCGTACCATGTTGATCAACGGTTGGCGAATCTCGAAATGGGCTGCATTAATCTGAGGCCTGAAAATGGTGGGCTGATATCCCTCCGGTGTAGTCCTGAAGTAGTCCACCAAAGGACTCTCATCCTCCTCAGCATTGTTGACTTGCTCTACCACATTCCGACCGTTGTTGTTCCGATTATTACCCCCATTATTCCCATTGCCACCGTTATTTCTGCCAACTACTTCCGCACCAGGAAGTTGTTGTGGATTCGGGGGGTTCATGCGATCAATCATTGCCTGCATCTCAGCCATTTGAGCCCTGAGCTGCTCAGTCTCCCTTGCTCGATTTGCTGCATCTTCCACAGCTGCAGCTCTAGCTGCTTCCGCATCTTCGAGGCCTTTGCGAAACCTCTCAAACTCAGCTCTAGTTCGGTCATCCATAGCAAATGAGCTTGTCTTCCTCTTGTCTCTACGTTGTGCACGTAACAAAGTTTCCGGGTCTTCAAGTGTTGGGTGCAAAGGCTCGTCTCGAGAACGGGACATGCACCGTGAAATTCAACCTGAAAACACAGATTACACACAGAAAGTAGGTGAGTAATAGATATAAACAATAAAATAAAATCCCTAAGGCTAGGAATTATAACTAATTTAGCCGAAGTCCCCGGCAACGGCGCCAAAAACATGACACGTCCAAACCACAAGTGTATGGCTGTCGGGGCAGTAATAATCGGAAAAGTCCGGATTGTCGAATCCCAAGAGACTTCTTTGTAAATTAGATATTAGTTCTTAACCTTGTGTAGGCAAAGCGCAGTGGTTTGTTCTACTAACTCTACTGAAATTAAAAGACAAAGATCTCAATTAATCAGGTGAAAAGCTTCACGATTAACGAAGAATGATTTTTAAATTACTTAACAAGTGGACAAGTTCAGGATATCTCTACGGGTTCACTAGGGAATTCACACCACTTATGATTTATGTTTATGCGACACATATATTTTCTACTTAGCCAAACGAGCAATTTCACTTTGAAGATTCCTCAACCAAAGTCTATATTTAAACTCTTGTACCTGATTCCTCTAGCCTACTTAAGTTTAAATATGCATTATGATCTTGATATCAACTCTTAGTTCTAGTTAACTGGCAAGATTCCTCAACCCTAGATTCGACTAGTGCAAGATTCAAGTTCAAGCAATAACTATTGATTCCTCTAATAATTATCACCTAGATCAATCTTATTGTGACGTCAAACAATATGAAAGATTGGATTACGCATATGAATCAAGCATAACTAAGCATAAACATCCAATTAAGTCAATAAACATGAAGCATAATCCATAAATCACCAAAATATGGTGTTCAAAACCCTACTTCCCTATGAGATATCCCGAATAAAGGGTTTAGCTACTAAAACACATGATCAAAGTACAAAGTTTCAATGATCATAAACAAAAACTAGAGAGGGGAAGAAGATAAAGAATCAAACAATGGTCTCCAAGCTCCCAAGAATGCTCCTTGCTCTCCAATGGCGTAGAATGATGAATTCTCCCTTTTTGACGTGCCCTAGGTCTTCTTCTAGTCAAAGACACGTTCCTTCCTTTCAAGTTTTTAAAAACAACACTTTTACCCCTCTTCTAATCACGTCAGATCCAATATGTGATCTTGTGATCACAATTTGTGATCCTAGGATCACCTTTGTAGTTGTAGAGTCACGTTACTCTTCTATGTGATCTTGCACTTTGATCTTGTGATCATAGGATCACCTTTGTAGGATCACAATGATCTTCCATGTGAGTTTGCTTCTTTTCACACTTCTTCTATTCTCTCATGCATTCCTCGAGTTTCTTTCTTTCCGAAGTTCGCTTCCGCTCCAAAATCCGCACTCCACGCTTCCGGTTCCTGAAATTCACAACACGAACAAATACCGGAAGATCAAATGCGACAAATAAAGCATAAAACATGCATAAAACGCCTGGATTACACCATGAAGTCCAAATACTCAAGTATGCTCAAAACTATCAAAACTCGGCCTAAAACACACATAAATGCATCGGAAAGTACGCGAAACGACAAGTAATCACAATAGAATATAACTCCAATTATGGAGTTATCAGTAGGAGATAGGCATAGGGGAGTGCATGGTTTATATTTTTGGTGCTGCAACATTATGTGCTCCATCACGATGCTAGTCAAATCAATCTCAAAACCATACATAACCAGATACATCAAGTACAAAACCCTATATGTGAGAAATTCCTTTGAATTTTCCCTAGGCACCACATACCTCATTAAGATAGTGAAAAGGATTTTGGCTTCAACAGTTAGAACATATTGTGCTAACTGTTTTGAGATTGAGGGTGTATTAGGTAGAAAGAAATTCACTTTAGCCAACTTAATTGCCTCCTTCTTACTTGGAAGACTATCAACCTCATAACATCTGAACAACCCAAAACCTTAGCAAAAACACCATGATCTAACTGAATATCTATACCAGCAACCTTAGAAGATAAAATCAACTCTTTACCAGGCACTTGTTGAAAGTTAACATAAAATAGTCTAGTCAATCTAGGGTGTGCCTCTAAAGTAGAATTCAAGACTTTCCAAATAGAAGTCTCTTTCAGCCTTCTAATACACTCTAAATTCATCTTTTCAAGCATCTTAGTGCAAATCATACTACAGTAAGCTATAGGGGTTGAAGCATAACCATCTAACCAAATCCCTTGTGATTTGAAATTAATAAACCAATACTTCGATATAGAAGTCTTACCAGAAACAGATTTCTTCTCCCCTTTGCTCTTTTTTGATTTCTGAACATCTTTCTCTTGATCATCTTTCTAAATTTTCTTCACCTTCTTTGGACTAGCCTTCAAAACACCTTTTCCTTTGTCAAATTTAGCCTTATGGTATGATTTTCCTTTGCTGGGGCTAGCTTTCTCCACATCCTTACCCTTTTTACTCTTCTTTTTCGGAGGAGGAGATGGTTATGGCATGCTCACAGTCTCAGAACTTGAACTAACAACCTGAATCTCCTCTCCCGGGTGAGCTTTTCTCTTCTGAACTTGGCTCTTCTTCCTCATATTTTCTGCCTACTTGTTCAATCTGAAATCTTCGTGAATCCATTGGGATCTAGTGTTTTGATAGAGAGAGACAATAGAGAGAAAATATATGGTTGTTGAGTTGGGGCAAAAGAAGGAAACTGAATGATGTCAATCTCTTGAAAGAGATTCTTTATTTGAAATTTTAAAAAGTTTCCATAAAATATTGAAAGATTAAGTGTTATTTTAATATTTGAACAAGTTTGTTTAAATAGTAAAATTAATGCAAAGTAATTATCTGAAGAGATAACACTCAAAACTAATTGATACATTGTAACTTTCATGTATTATGCACATTTTTATTTAAAACTCTGAAAAGAATTTCAAGACTTTAAATAACTATTATACTTCAAACTAATTTTCAAGGCTTTGAAAAACAGCTCAAGGCCTTGAAAACACCTAGCATACCTGATACTCCCCCTACATCAATGCATCCTTGTTCAACAAACCAAGTTCTAATCTCAAAGCTGTAAATCTATCCTCAGACAATGGTTTAGTAAAAATATCAGCAATTTGCAAGTTAGTAGGCACAAAAGATAAAGACACATTACCTTTATCCACATGATATTTGATGAAATGATGTCTAACACCAATTTGTTTGGTCCTTGAATGTTGTACATGATTTTTAGCAATGGAGATGGAACTTGTGTTGCCACACTTGATTGGAATATCTCTGGAAATCAAATCCAATATCCCTCATTTGTTGAGCTATCCATAGCACTTGTGAGCAACAAGATCCAGCTGCAATATATTCAACTTCTGTTGTTGATAATGCTACTGAATTTTGCTTCTTTGAATGCTAGATTATCAAGGATGAGCCTAAGAATCGACAACATCCTGAAGTGTTTTTTCAATCCACTTTGTATCCTGCAAAATCAGCATCTGGGTAGCCGCAAAGAAATAAATTAGACCTCTTAGGATACCAAAGACCTAAGCCTTTAGTACCATTGAGATATCTGAAAATCTTTTTGACAGCTACTAAGTGAGACTTCTTTGAATCATCTTGAAATCTAGCACACATACATACACTAAACATAATATTAGGCCTACTAGTAGTGAGATAAAGTAGTGAACCAATCATACCTCTGAATTAGTTTTGGTTCACACTCTTACTATTCTGATCTTTGTCTAAAGATAAAGTAGAACTCATAGAAGTTTTAGCAACCTTGGATTGGGACATATTGTACTTGTCCAGTAAATTCTTGGTATACTTGTTCTGATGTAGGAAGATTCCTTTCTTCATTTGATGAACATGAAGTTCAAAAAAGAAATTCAAATCTCCCATTAAGCTCATTTCAAACTCCCTGCACATAAGACTTGAAAACTCCTTGGATAGAGTATCACTAGTAGCGCCAAACAGTATATCATCAAAATAAACTTGTGCTACTAAGATATATTTCTCATGTGTTTTGATAAACAAATGTTTATCTACCAAACCTCTTTTCAAACCATTATCAAGGAGATATTTAGATAGTCTTTCATACCCAGCCCTTGGAGCTTGTTCAAGGCCATAAAGAGCTTTATCAAGTTTGAAAACATGATTAGGAAAATTATCATTTTTTAAACCAGGAGGTTGAGAAACATAAACTTCTTCTTACAAATATCCATTAAGAAAATCACATTTCACATCCATTTGAAAAAGTTTGATGTTCTTGTATGAAGCAAAAGCAAGTAACATACAAATAGCTTCTAACCTGGCTACAGGAGAAAATGTCTCCTCGTAATCAATACCTTCTTCTTCATTGTAGCCATGAGCCACTAGTCTGGATTTGTTTCTGATGACCTTGCCATTTTCATCCAAATTGTTTCTGAATACCAATCTGGTTCCAATCACAGACTGGTTATTGGGAGCATGAACCAAATTTCACACTTTGTTCATGTCAAACACATTCTACTCACTTTGCATAGCAATAAACTAGTCTGCTTCTTGTACTGCCTCTTTCACATTTTAGGTACTACAAGACAAACAAATGCCTTAAAAGCACACATATTCTTTAACTGAGATCTACTTTGTGTACCATTAGTTGGATCAAAAATGATAATTTCCACTGGATGGGATGATGAATATCTGAACTTTTTACTTTGAGTCCATGGTTCTGGTTCTCCAGGAATCTTTTCAAGGCCTTGATAAGTTGATGCAGTGAGTGATCCAATATGTTTTCTTTGAGATCTTGTTTCAAGGCTTTGAGACCCACTTTCAAGGCTTTGAAAATTCTTTATGTGTTCCTGCAAGCCAGTCTTATTACCATTCTCTATATCGGCTTCATCATTTGACTCATGATCGTTCAAATTCAAATCTTCAATACCTTCACTCAAAGAACCATCACTGATTTCATCAAAGATAACATGAAAACTTTCCTTAACAACTTTGGTTCTCTTATTGATAACTCTATAGGATTTTCTTGTCAAAGAGTAACCAAGAAAAATACCTTCATCACTTATGACATCACATTTTTCAAGATTATCTTTTCCATTGTTATGAACAAAGCAAGTGCAGCCAAAAATTTTAAATAAGAAATATTTGGCTTTCTGCCTTTGAACAGTTCATAGGGGGTTTTCTTCAAAATAGTTTTGATCAAGCACCTGTTTAAAATATAATTGGCAGTATTAGCACTTCTGCCCAGAAAGACTTTGGCAAATGATTTTCCAAAAGCATTGTCCTAGACATGTCCTCAAGAGTTCTGTTTTTCCTTTCTACCACACCTCTGTTGAGGAGTTATAGGAGGTAAAAAATCGTGAGAAATTCCATGTTTTGCACAGAATAATTCAAATTTAGTTGATCAAATTCTCTGCCATGATCACTCATAATAGAAGAAATAGGTAGGTTTTTAGATGTCTGAAATTCTTTACAAAGCTTTAAAAATTCAGATAAAGCTTCGGACTTTTCTCTTAGAAACAAAACCCAAGTAAATCTAGAAAAATCAACAATAAAAACTAGCATATATTGCTTACCCTTTGGAATTTTAACTCTCATAAGACCACACAAGTCCATATAAAGCAATTCAATAGGTCTAGAAGTACCTACAAAGTTATTTGGCTTAAAAGAGCTCCTTGTCTGCTTACCTTGAGCACAAGCTTTGTATACCTCTTCATCCTTGGATTTCGTGGATGACAATCCTCTGACTAAGCCTTTAGATATCAGCTTATTCAGAGTGTGCATGCTGATATGCCCAAGCTTCTTGTGCCAAAGCTTTGAATCATCTTTCAAAAGCTTTGAGGCATATCAAGCTTTTACCTGCAACATGGTTAATATTCAAAGAATATACATTGTTTGACCTAGGAGCTGTGAGGATGCAATCACCAGATTTCTCATCTTACACAACACATTTCTCCTTGTCAAATATTACATTGTTCCCTTTGTCACAGAGCTGAGAAATACTAAGCAAATTAAACTTCAAACCATCAACAAAGTAAACATCAAAATAGAATATGCAGATTCATTACCAACTTTACCAATGCCAATAGGGTAAAAGACAAAAACCACCCTCCATTTATGGGGAAAATACATTTTGCACCCCTTTCAGAGTTAAAAACTAACACCTTACTAACGGATGAGTGAAAATACATAATTACCCTCAATATTTAAGGAAAGTACACCACTATAAAGGCTTCCTTATCCTCACTCCTAACCCTAGCCCCGCTACTTTCTCCTCCGTCCCTCTTCTTCGTCTCCCTCCTCCCTCTCCACCTCAGCCATCTTCATCTTCCCCTCTCTCATCTCTGATATCTCTCTCTCTCTCTCGGCATCTGATTAGGCTCGATCCGGAACACATGGTCGCCACCAGTGAGCCACAACCTTCATCGATCTACAGCTTGGGTGGCGATGCGTTTGAGTTGGAGAGAGAAAGATGATCTACAGCTTGAGTCGCCCCCGTACTGCACTTGTGTCGCCACCAGTGAGCCACAACCCTACTCGAATTTCAAAAAGAACGAGAGAGAAAGATGGTGGCGATGTGTCTGAATTGGAGAGAGAACCAGTGAACGAGTGAGCCACAACCTCCATCGATTTACAGTGAATCGTTGAACCAGGGAACGAGAGAGCCCTGGGGTGGCTTCTAGTTTGTCGATTTACATCTTTCGTCCGAGACTCAACAACCAACGGATACTTCGACCCTCCTTTCGTACCCAGAGGTACATTTCAGATGGGTTTATTTGAATTCGCTTCTAGTTTGTTGATTTTGGGTCTGATTTGGTATGATTTCAGATGGGTTTTGTCTTAATTTGCCAATGATTGATGAACTCTGGGCTGATTCGAGCAAGGTTGTTTCTTAATTTGGTTGTAATTGTGTGAATCTGGGTCTGATTTTCTCTGAATTTTTATGGATTTTGTAGATGAACAAGGCAGCAATCAAAGATCTGAACGAAAAAGAAGGTTAGAACCAAGCGGCGATCTCGAATCACATCGAGGACACCTACAGCGAGCTTATGGCGCCACACAAGACCCTTCTCTTGCACCACCTGAACAAGATGAAGCATAGCGGTGAGCTTGTTCTCGTGAAGATTATTCATCACAGATTCTTGTATAACATTTTCTTGGTGGAGAAATTTTGTAGATTTTTTCTTGTTGCGGTGGATGTTCTTGATATGATCTTGTTTTGTTTGTGCAAATTTGTTGTTTGGTTTTGTTTGGTCAAGAAGAACATGCTGATTTTGGTGAAGAAATTTATTTCATCTTGTTATTGATGTTCATGTTGTTGGTGTTGGTGGGTGTGGTGTTGTTGGTGGGGATTCACTGGTGGTGTTTGTGGTGGAGATTTGGTGGTAGTAGAGGTGGTGCTCAAGAACATAATGAATACTATAATAAACAAAAAAAGGGTGGTATTTATCTACAATCAGTAAGGGTAAAATGGTCACAAAAAGTTGATTTGCGCCCCTCCGCTAACGGATTGTAACAGAAGGGTGGTATCTGTTCCCCTCATCCACTGACAAGGGTGCAAAAATGTATTTTCTCCATAAATCAGGGGGAAAAATGTATTTTCCCCATAAATGGAGGGTGGTTTTTGTCTTTTATCCATGCCAATAATATTGTACTTCCCTTTGTCACGAAGTGTGATTGTTCCTCAAGTTTGTTCTTCTAGTTTAGAAAACAAAGAACTCTTACCACACATGTGTCTGGATTCTGGAACAACCACTGTCCACAATCCACTTCTGATCTTTTCTCTTGGTGACAACTTTTTTTTTTTTGATAAATTCAGGAATTTTATAAAGAAAGCAACAAAAACTAAGTAACAGCACAAACTCAACATTCTTCTAGCTTCTGGATCTCTAAATCAACTGAGCCCAGATTACATAAACTAACCTCTCCACTATTCTTGCTATATCTAGCCCAGTTAGCAATTGAGTGAGCTAATCTATTCTTTGATCTAGGACAAAACTTGATCTGCCAACCAGGGACAGATTTGGAAAAAAAAAAAAAAAAAATGAGCAAGAGCTCTGATACTCCAACACCAGTCAGTTCCACTCCCTTTAGAAATGGCATCCACTTTGCAATCAGAATCCAGAATTCCTTTAGAAATATTGTTGGACCTTACCCAGATTAAAGCTTTTTCAATAGAAGTGATCTCAGCCTCCATTGCTGAATTCAGATAACTCCAAGCAGTCTCCATATACTTCACTTCACCTTGAGAGTTTCTGACAACAAAGGCCATACCTGCACTGTAGGTGTTTGCATCAAAGCTAGCATCACAATTAATTTTAATCCCACCTCTACTAGGAGCTTCCCACTTTTCTGCATTTGATCTCTTCTGTAAATTTTCTCCTTCCTGATCCAGGGTACCTATATTATCTGGGAGGAGATGGTCTTCAAACTTTGTTTTCACTTGATCAAAAAAATTCAGTACTTCTTCTAGCTTTGTCACTAATTTCACCTTTCCCAAATTGATGTTGTTTATCAGTTTCCAAATACAATAAAAATGCAACTAGTTAGCAGGTAGATCTCCCTTTTTTTCCAAAGCCATTCTTGAGGATTATCTTCTATGATCTTGAACCAATCTGTAATAGAGTTGCAGTTAAAAAACTCCATTTTTAATCCAGTGCATTGCAACCAAACTGCCTTGGCAAAACTGCACTGTAACATAAGATGTCCCACTGTTTCTCTGGCTTGTTTACAAAACACACAATCATCCTCCATATCAATACCTCTTTTTGTGATATTCTGTTTTGTTGGGAGAATATCCCTACCAGCTCTCCATAGGATCATTCTGCATTTTTTTCCCAGCTAAAATCAGCAGTTCCTTGCATACCACTTCCCTCTCTGATTTTTTTATACATCATTTTTGCAGTGACTTCTCCCTTATTTTCAAACCTCCAAATCCATTTATCTTTCTCCTCTCTGATTGGAATTTTGAGCCTTAAAATCTCATTTCTGTCATCTTCATCAAACCAGTCCTCGAGTAATTCATACTTCCAGCTTCTAGTGGTAACATTTATAAGCTCACTTACTTTCTTTGGGGCATAGGTTATGTCATCAGGTGGTTTGGGCTTGGCATTTTCTAGATTAGGCACCCAGGGGTCCTGCCACACATCAATATTGGCTCCATTCCCCACCACCATGGTAGCACCACTTTCCAACAAATCCCTACATTTCAAGATACCTTTCCAAAAGAAAGAATCTGTGTTTCTTTTTTCAAATCTCTGAAAACTCAACAAACTACAATATTTATTGAGAAGTTGATTCACCCATACCTTGTCTCTTCTGCACCAAAGCTGCCAAGCAAGCTTAGATATCTAAGCAGAATTATAACTTGAGAGTTCCTTAAAACCCAAACCTCCATCAGACTTGGATGTACACAATTTTGACCAGCTGAGCCAGTGAGCTTTTTTTGATCATCCTTCATACCCCACCAGAAATCAGCACAGACCTTATCCATTTTTTTACACAAAATTTTGAGGAAGCAAAACAATGGACATTAGGTAAGTTGGGATGGAGCAAATTGCAGAGTGAATAAGTGTCATCTTGCCAGCAAAAGACAAAATCTTCTCCTTCCAGCTAGCAGTCTTTTTAGCCATTTTCTCAAAAGTTGGATGGAAAGTGCTAGCTTTTGATATCCTCAAATACATTAGTAAACCCAAATAAATAGCCTCTTTAGTACCTTTTCTCAACTGCATCTCAGCTCTAATATTTCTCTTAATCTCTCCTTTAGTGTTATCACTGAATAAAATCACTGATTTCTCTTTGCTAACTTTCCGTCCAGAGACCTCTACATATAATTGCAAACACAAGTTAATATAACCAACTTCCTCTTCTTTGGCCCTTGTCATGATGATCAAATCATCTGCATACATCAAATGGTGAATTGGCTCACAATTCCTGGCTAGTTTGATACCACTGATCCAGTTGTTACTTTTAGCAAAATTGAGAATTCTTGAGAGAAGTTCAGACCCAATAATAAACAAATAGGGGGAAAGAGGGTCCCCCTGCCTGAGACCCCTTCCTGACTTGAAAAAACCTACAGGACCACCATTTAAGAGAATGGAAAATCTCACTGAACTAATACATTCCATGATCCATAGTCTCATTGTGGGGGGGGGGGGGAATTCAACCATTTAAGCATAGCATCAACAAAATTCCACTCCATTCTATCATAGGCTTTTTCTATATCTGCTTTAATAGCCATAAAACCCCCTTTACCCTTCTTCTTACTCATAGTATGTAGAACTTCATGGAGTATAATAACATTATCTTGAATGTGCCTATCAGGCACAAAAGCAGCTTGCATAGGACACACAATTCTATCTAGCAGAGGCTTGAGTCTATTAGCAATGATTTTAGCTATCACTTTATAGACCACATTGCATAGACTTATTGGTCTGAACTGATTAACTTTATGAGCAAACTCAACTTTTGGAATTAAAGATATGAAGGTGCAATTGAGTTGAGGGGGGAGTTTACCAGTTCTGAAGAAGTTTATGACCACCCCACAGAAATCAGTATGCACTATAGGCCAGTAGTGCTTGTAGAATAAAGTAGACATCCCATCAGGACCAGGAGCTCTGTGGCTCCCCATTTGGAAAAGAACTTCTTTAATTTCTTCCTCAGTAGGGAGTCTACATAACTCCCCCCCCATTCTCCTTCATCAATAACAGGAGGCACTATTTCTGCTAGCCAATCATACACCTCATTATTGCTAGAAGAAAAGAGATTCTTGAAGTAATCCTCAAATAGATCTCCAATCTCTTTTCTGTTATAGCTCCATGTACCATCATCCCTCAGAATTCCTTCTATCTTGTTCTTTTTCCCCCTTACTATTGCACTGTGTGGAAGTACCTAGTATTGGAGTCTCCTTCCTTCAGCCACTGAGTTTTAGATTTCTGCTTCCAAAGTATCTCCTTCCTAAGCAGTAGTTCTCTTAATTGGCTCTGTAGACCTTTCTCCTGCTCAATATTTAGCTCTTCTTGCTGGTTCACCATTTCAAGCTGAGCAGTAATCTCCTTGATTTGTGTGTCAATCCACCCAAAATGGCTTTTGTTCCACTTCTTTAGAGCTCCTCTGGTTTCAAGCATTTGTTTATACCAGTTGGATCCAAGGGTGTTTCTGGCATTACCACCCCAACTGTCTGCAACCACACTCCAGCTAGTCTTGTCTCTAGTCCACATCTCCTCAAACCTAAAAGGCCTGCACACACCATCCTTTCTTTTATCTGTGTCTAGCAAAATAGGATTGTGGTCAGAGTGACTTGCCACTTTATGATAGACTGTAGCATTATTGAAGGCAGCCCTCCACTCCACATTAGCATAGCACTTGTCCAATCTCTCCCTTATAATCCTACCATTAGTCCAACCATTCTTCCAAGTGTATTTTCTACCCATAAAACCAAGATCCATCAGTCCTAGCTCATCCACAAATTTCTGTAAACCTTTTTTTGCTATGTTACTCACCCTCCTACCTCCCTTCTTTTCTTCTTGAAAGCAGACTTCATTAAAATCACCTATGAAGGCTGTTGGAAGTTGGCATAGGTTTGTGCTATAAATCAGCTCATCCCAGACCTCCCTCCTACTCTTAGCAGCACGAGGGGCATAAATACATTGAATAAGCCAGGAAGGCTTATCCAACACTTGATGAAATAAAACAGTGATAATGTGTTTTGAAGAATAGACCACTTCACAGTTACATGCCTCCTTCCAAGAGAAACTAAGACCACCACTTCTCCCCTCCGGATCAATCCCAACATTGTTGTTAAAACCACAATTAAGTAAGCTAAAATTGAACCTTTCAAACTTTACCTTTGTTTCAGACAAGAAGATCCAATCAGCATCCTCTTGCCTCACCAGGGGTTTGAGTTGTCGAATTGCAGTGGCCTGCCCTATCCCCCTGCAATTCCAGCTTATTCCTCTCATAAAGACCTTGGGGGCGTGCTTAGGCCCACCTCCTCAGCCATAGAGCTAGAGCTTTCCCCTTTGTATTCACCATCTTCCTCATCCCTGATCATGAAGTCCTCTGCTGACACAATCACTCTTCTGAAAACTCCATCTTTGTCTCTTCTATAGAACTTTCTTGCATCAACCACCCTTGTAGTAATGAAAGTTTCTTTATCTTCTTTATTCCAGTTTTTTTCTTCTATTATTTCCTCAAGTATCTCCGGAACCCAATTGCAAACACCGTTTCGATCAATCCCTCTTCTCTTCAATTGAACTGGACACTTGTACATAATCTTCTGAAACTCTCTCTTTAATTGAACTTTCTGCTTCAAATCATGAGCCAAACTAGTGTTGATCACCCAATTTCTTGTGTCCTTCTTCAGATCTTCCTCGGTTAGGATCGGTTTCTGTTTCTCAGAATTGGGAACGTCTTGTTCTTCTTCTTCAAAAATTAACGGGCCTGAATGCTCTTCCATTATCTTGAAGTTCATTGGGATAATGTATTCTGAGACATACTGACCCATTATCCTTAATGGATCTCTACTTCGGAGCCTTAATGGTCTTCCCCCATTTGGGTTTAAAAAGTTCTGAGTGTTATGGGCTTTGCCCGGTCCATCAGGCTTATTCAGCCCATTAAAGAACTGGTGAATTAGGTCTCCTTCTCCCAGAAGCCTAGATTTCCAATTTTGTCCCCCAGAGGAATATTCCTCTAATTCGTTGTCACAAATACTCACCTCGTCTTCCAACATGTCCTTTTTGCCTAGCCGCATTAACGTGCCGTTATTTGTGCCCGTCAGTACTCCATCCTTCAGGTGCACCTTCCACCCTCTTTCGTCGTCGTTATCCGTTTGGCCTCTTCTTCTTTCCGTACTGTCCTTTCCAAAACCACGTGGCGCTTGATTACTGGCACTATCTGTCACCAGGACATTAAGACACGCGCCCCTAATTCCTTCCTCAGCTTCTTCGCCACGCGCCACCATCTTCTCCCCCGCCGGTGACTGTGTTTCCAGAGATTTCCACCATCCCTGTCCCTTTTCTTCATTACTCCCCCTATCTTGCCCGGGTTTGCTTCGAAGCGTGAAGAATCTCTTCTGTTCCTTACCTCAAAGATGCATATCAAATCCAGATTTAAAACCCTGTTTTCGGGTGAGCCATTTACACTCATACTGCTCATGATCCAGTCTTCCACATCGGAAACAAAAGTCTCCCAGTTTTTCATATTTGAAGGGTATCCAGATGTAGCTCCCATCTTTGAGAGTGAGCTTGAAACCCTGATTTAAAGGTTTATATGTATCCATCTCAATCTTCAGCCTCATGAAAGCACAACCGTCAAAACTTCCTTCCTCATTGACATCGATATCTTTGATACAGCCAATACTCTCTCCGATCTTTTCTGCATTCTTTAGTGTCATCTTCTCCAGGGGGAGACCCCTGATTTGAACCCAGAAAGGGGATCTGTTGAACACCATATTTTCCGGCGACACACCTGCTTCATATCTCTTCATTACCATCAGCTTATTCATCATAAACCAGGGTATTCCTTCCCAAACCCTTCTGCAATCTTCTTCATCCTTAAAAACAAAGACAAATGTGTTTTCCCCTCTAGCCGCCACAATGAAGGTCTCCTTCAGTTTCCAGACTTTACTGAAGAGTCCTTGCACACTTTGTAACCAGATTTCTCGTTTAGCAAAGATCTTCCCTATAATACACTTTTTTCGAGGTTTCTAGAGTAGGACTCCTCATCTCCGAGATCCAGAACCAGAACTGATTCTGATTCCGTCCCACCGCCCTCACTCTGATTAGATGTATTAGGTATCTCACCCAGATCCATAATCATATCTGAGCCAGAGCCAGATCAAATCGCCATTGTTGAGTGATGTTACCAGAAGCTAAGGAGTGAAGAGGGGTAAAGAGAGTAGCCAAAGGAAAAAGGAAAAAAACTAATCCGGCCAGCACAACGGACTAAACACAGTCGACGTTAAAACGTCCTCCGACTAAACCACTAGAAGCCAAGAAAACGCTGATCAGAGAAACCTCTCTCTAGAATTTTATCTCTCTAGGACTTTTTGGTGACAACTTGCATATACCAATCAATGTCTTACCTACCTTTTCGAACAGGTATTATATTTGGAATCATACTCAGGATCAACCATACAATGAGGTCTGACCCCTTTTGGAACCCAAATTTGTCTTACATGTCCCTTAAGATGAAAAGGAAAAGTATTCCTCATAAAGTGAGGTTTTGTTCTTCTAAACGGGCATGTCAATTTAACATGACCGAGTTTACCACGGTAAAAGCATTTAGGAGAATGTTTACTACTAGCTTTCACAAAATTGGTATTTTTCTTTCTAGGAAAATTTGCATTGTATCCAATACCATGTTTTTGAACTGAGTGTAAACTTCCTCCAAGAATCAAGTTCAGGTTGTGTTCTGAGCTAGCAAATTTTTTCATAACCTTCTTTGATTCATCAAGTTTCTCAGTCAGTAAGATCTTTTGTTCATCTAATTCATCATGTTGATGTTTTAGAGCAACAAAGTTGTCATTTTAAAAAAGAGTTTACTGCTACAACTTCATTGACTTGAGTTTTTAAGGCCTTGAAAGTTGTTTCCAAGGCTTTGAAATCTCTATCAGATTTTGTCTGAGAAACTTCAAGAGTTTTGTTTGACAAACCAATTCCAAATTTATTTTTTCTTACTCATGAACCTTAACCTTCAAAGAGCTAATTTCATTTCTGTAACTCTCTTCATTCATGAGCATGCTTTTTAATATCTCGGAAAATATATCCGTAGAACTAGACATTAGATTTTTCACCATTACCTCAATGTGTTTGTCTTAACTAGCCTTCTCATCATGCCCAGCCATAAGACAAAAGTTAGCTTGATCCTTTTCTGAATCTGAGTCACTTGTGGATTCATAATCACTCTAGGAAGCAACCATGGCCTTCTTTCTTTTGTCCTCGTTCTTCTTTGGATAATGGTTGTTCTTCTTATGAGGACAATCCATGACTAAATGATCTACATCACCACAAGCAGTTTAGTCCTTTAGGTTTATTTGAATAGGAGGAGGACTTACCGTTTTAGTCCTTGTTGCTTAATGATCTAGATCTTTCTCTGCTATAGTCCTTGTTTCCAAAGTTTTTCTTCATCTTGAGGATTCCGGTCAAGGCTTTGGAAATCAGTGCAAAAGGAACTTCATCATTTTCCTCCTTTTCAAGACTTTGAATCTTCTCACTCTCTTTAGCTTTGAGTGACAGATTCTTGACACTTTCTAAAAGATCTTCATCTACTTCATTAAAGAAAATTTCATGGGTGAGGAGCTTTCCCTGCAAGTCATCTAGTTGAAGAGTACATAAATCGTGAGCCTCTTCAATTGTTGATGTTTTTTGTTCCCATTTGGCTTTTGAAAGACTTCTCAGTATCTTCCTGACTTTTTCTTCATTTGAGAATGAATTTCCAAGAGATTCCATGTTGTTGACTATGTCAATGAACCTCTTAAACATGTCATTGATTGATTCATTTGTATTAATCTTGAATATCTCATATTGCCTCAGAAAAATATTGATCTTAGTCTGCTTGACTTGGATGGTTCCTTCAAAAGTCACCCCCAATTTGTTCCAGACTTCCTTTTCACTCTTGCAAGTAGAGATCCTGTTAAACTCATCTACATTCAAAGTAAAATACAGCAAGTTCATAGCTCTATAATTTTCAGAAACCTTTTCTAATTCGAGAGTAGAAATAGAGTCTTCAAATTTAGAAATTTTTATCCCCTCTCTTTCTGTGTAGAAAGTATGAGGTCCATTTTGTATGATAGACCACAGTTCCATGTCTTGATCTATGATGAACATCTTTATCAGATATCTCTAGTGCACAAAGTTATCTCCACAAAATGGAGGACGTCTGTTTGCTACTCTTCCCTGTGAGAAACCACTTTACTCGTGATCACAAGATTGTTAGACCTGAACAGTGATACAAGCTCATATATCAATTGAAGTGTGTAAGTAGGTAATAATACAGCATCAAATATACTCTAGAAGGGGAGTTGAATAAAGTATGACATTTTTTTTTCTAAAATGGTGATTTTAAAAATAAGCAGAGAAGTTTTGAAGATTTTCAAAGCTTTGAAATCAGTTTCAAAGCTTTGAACTGAAACTGACAGATTAAAAGCTCTGAGAGTTTTCAAGGCCTTGAAAGGATTTTCAAATCCTTGAACTCTGTGTTGAAACATATTTGAAAAAAGTAAAGTACTGAAAAGCAAGGAACATGACACAAGTATTTTTTACAAAGTTCGGCCTCTAAAATGTCTAGTTTCTGCCTGAAGGATCTGATCCCTCTAGGATTTCAACGTATTTATCACTAGTTGAGCCCTAGATCTCAGGCCTAAGAGAATTTCCTTACTCTTATCCTGCCTGTGGTTCTCTGTTAACCTATCTAGAGCGTCAACTACTTCATACAACAAGAACCTCAGCTGTTCACCTGGAACAACTCAACTAAACAGAATGTAGAAGACTTAGAACAAATTTTAATGAGTAAGCATATTAAGCACATATGGAAGAACACTGTGAAAACAGTGAAGCTATGATAAACTTGGAAGTGTTCTTCTGGATTTGAAAGGATGAGTAATATGATTTGATGTCCTTATTTTATGCTTCACTCAATCCGTAAGAGTTTCTATGAGTGAATGTATATTCATGTGTGTGTGTCTCTCCTTCATCTTCAGTTTGATTTGAATTTAAAGTGGTGATGCAACAACCACAAGTTTTGTTGTAACAAAATCCCTAAAAATCCTCAACCGATCTTGCTTCTCAACATCTCTCTTCCAACGGATATAAGCTTGATTCTCTGCACTGAGATTGAGCATAATCTGCATCTGCAAGCTGAGACAAGTTTATAACAAATACCATAAAAATAGCTAAGATTTAGTGATCTTTTATTCACTTTGAAAAGATTTTCAAAACTTTGAATCTGCAAAACAAAGTTAGAACAAAATCTTTCTAACATAAAGCATATTCATAATGTAAACACTGTTTGATAATCCTGCATTCAGATATTTAAGAGCTTTCCCTGCAAAACAGAATATACTAAACACATATAATTTGTCTTTCATCACACAATAAGGTATAGTCAAACACTAGGAGATAAGCTCCCCTCAGTTCATACTGTCCTCTGGAGATTTTCATTTGAAACAAAAATATGAATTAACAATCTACGCAGGTTTGTCAGATGTCCCTACCTTCTTAACCTTGGTCTTGCTCTAGGTTATTAGAAAATGATACCAGACGTCAAAATGCTTTGTCCTCTCATGATGGACATGATCTTTAGTTAAGCAGATTTCACTTAAGCTATCGCAGTGGACTATCGCTTAATCCTAGTGTAGGCTTAGATTGTTAACCCATCCTTTCAACTAGATTCACTCCTTTGCTGCTTCTGTCAAAGCCATCTAATCATCTTCTGTGGTAGACAAAGTCACCTTCGGCTGTATCATCGCCTTCCTGCTCACAACAGAACCTCCCAGAGTGAACACATGACATATCACATATCTCATGCTATCAAGATCCACAACATAGTTCGACTTCGTAAAACCAGCAACCAAAGCTTCATGATTCTCCCCATGACAGAGGAAAAAGTCTAATTTACCCTTAAGGTACCTGAATATGCGCTTCACTTCTAGCCAATGTTACTTCCCTAGTTGAACCACAAAATGACTCATCACACAAATAACGAATGCTATGTCTGTTCAATTGAAGACCACAGCAAACATTAGACTTCCAACTGCGATAACATATGGAATTGTGATTTTGATTTGGCCATAATTCTTTCAATATCTCATGAAATCTTGATATGCTTCTATCTTGTGAACGTTGGTTGTTAATACTACAATTCATGTTCGATGTTTTCTTCAAATTCTAACGGTTTTTCTAGAAAATTAATAAAATTAATCTAAGTATTGGTTAGCGATTTTCATCCAACTTTGACAGTTTATCTCATCGTATATATTGAACCCTGGAAAGATCAAATATTTTCAGGAAACTTGATACTTTAATTTAACAAAACCGTATTTTCAAATTCTCAAATATCTTCCTAAATTCACTAAAAACTAACTGTAAAGTTTACCAGTTAAGAAAATTTTCTCATAACTTTGACATTCCTATTTGACTTGTTAGATGACCTAATTTATCAAAATGTCCTTTTGGAAAGTTGTTCAAAATAACATTATAAGTGAAAGGGTGAGATTAACCAAGTTTGACTTTCAGTTTGACTGAGCTACATATGAGGGGCAAACCTGTAATTTTGTAATTAATTAAATTGGACAGTCAAATTTGGACTCAAAGCATGGCCTCATGCCTCTGTATCAATTTTATGGCATATGGAGTCAGTAAGTACCTATCTCGGCTAATGCCTAAAGGTCAATTATATGTGCTTTTCTGTAGTTTTACTAAACCACAGGAACCTGGGTGTAGTTAAGTATACGTTGGGAATTTCTATACGAATGTATCATGAGGGGAATATGAAACATATTTGCATATTACAGACTTGATTGAGTATCATTGGAGGGTTCAGGCGCAATCAGGGACAATATTAAAGAGACTAGGTTGTCGGGGGAAAAATAGTAAGTTCGTTTTGGGCAGTCAGCATCACATCTACATAGTTCATTTTACCTCATTTAGAAGACTTGTGTTAATAATATATATACTTGAGTTATGTAGTGGTTGCAGAAATATGAAATCAAGTATGCTAATATGGAAACTCGACTAGTTATCAGGTAAGCATATGTATGCTTATGATGTCATTGTATTTCTCTAAGCTAGTAGCAGTTGTATGAGTAATATGAGTATGATATGTGATATAATTTTCGTTGGACACTTTGGAAACCTGGACGGGTGTTATTGTCTTCGTAAATCTTCAGACACCTGGATGGTTACTATTGCCTTTGTACATTAGAAAACTTGTACTACTCTCTTTACTGATGATCCAGTAGGGTGGGCACACACTTAAGTCTAGTTTGTCTTTGTTGATTGGTTAAGTCTCCTTTTCAAAAGTGAATATAGTCTTCGCGATCCTATGGGTGGTGGGATTTAGAATCATCTGTATAAGGCTGGTATGTTTGTGATGGTTATGAATTCTCTGGGATATTAGTAACTGGTACTCTATTTATGTTATCTATGGTATTATGACAATCATTACTTGAGCGTCTGTAAGTTTTAGAGTTAAACCATTTCAAACATTTATTTATATTATTTTCGAAGTACTAATTGGTATACTTTTTGACATTCTACTCGTCTATCTATTTCCTAACTCTTTAGGTGGGGAAACCGCGTTTAGTTATTCACTTGAAGTCTACGTCAGAACACTACAAGATATTATGCAAACTAGGGAAGTAAGTTTTTTTGTTTTAGTTTCCTTAATTTTGTCTCGCCGTAGAACCATTAGGGTTAGACTCCTTACTGGGGTATTCATGTGCCTTAGTGGAGGGCATTCACGTGAGTATGGGGGTATTCTGGTAGATTTCCCAACTTTGAAGGGTAGCGGTGTTACACGTGGCCACGTGGCTAACTCACAGAGGCACAAATCCTCATTTACTTATAGTGACATTATCACCAGGGCTGTGAGAGAGGACCCTCGCACATATCACATACTTATGGGGTCATTGAGCAAAGTGGTTTGGAGGTCAAAGTGAGGTGTGTGGCATGTGAGATATTGTCTGACCCATATGCGACCCTCTATATAAGGGATTTACGGAAACCTCTCTATATATGTGGTTGATGGTTGCTTTATTAGAGGAAGTTAGATAATCACGAACGGTTATATAAGTAGTCATGACCATCCTCCTGCACTAGTACATATAGAGGGGCCATCCTCTTGTGAGAATTTCATACTATTGTGGTTTTAAACATGTTGCAAACGGCCTCTCTCTCTTGTATAACATACTTGGATCTCTCCAATCCTTTAGCACTTATGATCTTCATGACCCTTTGCATTGACACACCTTTAGATCGTTGTCGTTGTTATATTCTTATTGCAGGTACACAAAGTGAACTACTCACTCTTATTCCTTATATACAATGAACATTGATTAAAGCTATCCTAGTATATTCTCTATAAAGCAACCAATTAACTGTATTGCACAAAATTAATAAAAGTCTAAAAATATTTTTGTTTCTTAAAAAATCCTTTTTATGTGTAATTTTGTAGTTTCAGTTAGGCATCATGTTTACTACTCGCTTCAGGCCCCCAAGCGCCTTGGCTTGCCATGTCGATAGGTGAATGAAGTCTCGAGATCTTCAACCCATATACTCAACTCAACACGGCACAATCTCTTAGTATTTATTCGACTTTCCAGAAGTCATTGACTTATCCTTGCGAGCATTCTTCCTGGGATGAGAGCTTTTGGGTCACCTTTTAAGGTTAAACCAATTTAGATTAAAATATGCGACGCCGAACGTGCACTATGATTCTGTTTGGTATCAGTTGAATTTTTTTAAACTAACCGGGTGAAAAACTAGTGAAATGTAAATCTAAGACATGTTTGGTATGAGTTAGAATTGTAGGTTATTTATTTGACTCACGTGACAAAATTTAAAAAACTCTATAGTCAACTACTTTAGATTTGTCCTATTTACAAATGTACTTTGCTCATGTTAATGTATAAAAACACATTTTATATACTAAATTATTTTTTAGAGATTTTTAGCTACACAACGTTAATTTTAGAGATTCTACAATTGCTTTGAGATTATTTCAATTTGTATTATTATATCAAAGTTATGTGTCATTACAAACAACATTTTGAAAAGGAAAATTTCAATAGGATTTAGATTAAAATCTGCATTTAGTTTCTAATAATTATAAAAAAATGCTATGTTTTTTTTTTAGCATTCAAAAATTTGTCATGTCTTTTTTTTGGAAAGAACCTACCCGATAGGTAGGGCATTATATACCCACGTATATTAAAACCGGACTCCCAAACCTGTAATAAAGTGGGGGGACATAAACCTGACCCACACACAATATCAAACCAAATAAAGCCTTGCAACACTAATTACAAATCCATCAAACAAAAGCCACTAACCACTAGGGAGATTTTGGCTCAGCCATGTCGATCTTGATCCAAAGCCCGTAAGATGAATTTCGATGCTAAGACCAACCCCAGCAAGGGTTTTAATAATATGAAAGATTTAATAATCTGCATATTTTCGATCCAAAAGAGATTTTAATTCGAATTCAAAGACAGTGTAACACATGAACTTAAATTAAAGTGACTGATAAGGTTACTAAACATGCACTATGAGTGGGATTGGCGATACTTTTGGACTTTTAAATCGACTTTATATCATTGTTGTGAAAGAAATTGTTGACAGGAAAGATGAAAAAGATGTGCTGTTAAAAAGTTAGTGATACAACACCTTTATTTGTTAGAAAAAATTATCATTCTTCATCTTCGTACTTATTAATAAAATTATGATAGGTCAAATTGTCATCGTAGTATGTTAATAAAAAAAATGATCATTTTGTTGTTTTAAGAGAAAAAAAGGAAAAAAGAAAAAAAAAAAGTCAAAATAAGTTCGTGAAACCCAATTTTTTGAACATCCAGTCTTGCACTATGAGTGGGTTTCGTATGACAATTTTGATTTTTAAGCCGACTTTTTAGTTATTACGAAAAAAATTCGTGCCTGAAAATTGATGAAAAAAAAATGTAAGTGTTGTGTGAAAAAAGCTTGTGCGGGAAAAAGTTAGTGATATGATACTTTTGTTAGTTAGTGAAGATTAAAAATTTACCCTTTTTGTAATACTAATAATGGTATGATATGTCAAATTAATTGGTGTAGTATGAAAGTAAAGAAAAATAATAAGAGCAGATAGTCATTTGTTATTTAAAAAGAAAATAATCCCAAAAAAGTTAGTGATGCTCAACTTTTTTCAAAAAGTTATTTTTATACATATTCCAAAAAAAAGTTATTTTCACAATGAAAAGTTATGAAAAAAAAATCTAAAGGTTGGTACACAAAAATCATATCAAACTTTTAAAAAAATCTCAAAAACAAATTAGAAGACCAAAATTAATTAAAAAGTTGAAAAAAGTTGAAAAAAAGTCATACCATACGCACGCAGGGGAAGGGAAAGAAAGTATCCGCCCTCTTTCTTCTTCCTTGGGTCAACTTTTAGCTTAATTCCTCAAAACATCCCCCAGAGAGAAAGAAAACGCAGGGGAAGAGGAAGAATTCGAAACCCAGAAGCTGCTGGTAATGGGGTTTATGAACAGAGAGAAGAAAAACCCTTCTTCCACATCGCACTGTGCCGATCTCCGAGCCGCCTACCACTCTTGTTTCTACAGGTCAGATGTCTCTTCACTATTTCCTCTGCAAAACCTCAAATCTTGAATAGCTCATATATGATATATTGCATTTAAAACAAATAATCTTTTACTCTCTCAGGTGGTATTCGGAGAAATTCTTGAAGGGTCAGTGGGACAAGCAGGAGTGCATTTCTGAGTGGCACAAATACAAAGATTGCCTCTCAGTATGGATTCTGGAAAACCACTTTTGATTTTTAACATAGTTTCTTATCTTATTGTTTACTATATATTTTTTTAAATTTTTTTAACCAAATCTTACAAAAGTTTCTGGGTTTTCTGAAATGAAGAAATTTTGATAGTATGTTTTGGTCATGTATTCAGAAACATCTGGAAGATAAGCATCTGAGCCGGTATTTGGAGGCCGAAAAGGTTGCTGATTTGACTGATCAAGATGAACCTTAGAGGCCAGATGGGTTCTTCATAGATGTCAGATTTTACAAGGTATGAATCAACTCTGGGAGGTATCAAAATGCTTCATTCACTGTATTGTTCATGTCATTTTGCTGTTATTTCAACAAGGCACTAACTGTACTCAGATTTTGTGCTTGATTTCTCTTTGTGGATGCTTGTTCTAGAGCTTGCATATCCCCCGCTTTTATTTGTCAGGACGTTCCTTTTACTACACTAGTTTGATGCACGTGAGTTGCACGTAGCTGTATACCCTAATCTTTTCAGACCAATTTGTTCATCTCATATGATGATATTTGATTTGCATTCTCTGTCACATATTTTGTGAGCTAAAACATTGTTAATTGACTGTAGTAGTCACATAAGTGAGGGAGAATTCCGGGGTATCTATGTATTCTAAAATAAGTTTTACTAAATTAGTAAATTATTTCATGTTAGATACAGGCTTCACATGACTTGTAGTCAATTTAAGCATCTCAATGTGAATCAACAAAAATTTGGGCTGGTGAGTGTCGTTTAAACATAAGGGGTTCAATCTACACTGTGAAGAGCAATAGGTCACAATTATCACACTAGATAACCACTTTGTGCGGTACAGTTTGTGACAATTTAATTTAACATAAGAAAGATCTGCTCGATTGATGTTTCAATAGGAATGAGAACGAAGACACTAAAAAAAATGAAAAAAACCTCATATGGGTGAATGGTTTGCCAACTAATACGTCCTCTATATCCAGGAAGCTTGTCTACTAACGCTTTAAAGGTACAGTACAGAATCAAACTGACTGATACAATGGGAAATGTTCCTTCACAAGTTTAACTCATCCTGCATTCATTGTTATTAGCTTAGTTCAGAAGAATAATTCTTTTCCATCGCGAAGGAGCCTGCAGAAACTATTAAATTCGGGACACTATTAGAGGAGCAGAAACCATTAAAATATGGACCTTGGGCTTGGAAAGGGGACTTGAGAGAGGATCAAGCATGGAGGCTCCGTGGTGGTGGATTTTTCATATGGAAAGACTGATAAGAGTTTCCAGTCAAAAATTATATGAGGCTATATATATAGATTTTTATCTAGGAAGTACATACACTTCAATGGACTAAAAGGTTTTTTTTATTGTACACTGAAACTCTGTACGTCCCCTAGAACACTTGGAATCACGTGTGTTGAAGTGTCTTTTGGAGACATCTTCCTGGGAACCAAGCACTGTTAAGCATGTTAACAGTCTTGCTAGCAGTTTAACCAAATATTGTGGTTATGGCACTTTGCGAGGGACATAATATAATGATGATGTTAAACTTATGGAATGGATGATTTGTAAAGCTCATTAGTAATGCTTTACATTTTCAACTACCTTGAAATATGTAGTACATATTACACGGTATTTCATATCACTTCCCCAACATGCCATAAATTTCTATAGGTCGCTGGGGCAGTTTGTCTGTATCTTAGAGTTGTAAAAGGGGTGTGTGGTTGTGTTAGGAATCGACGGCCTATTTTGTAGGAAATATGTATATATATATATATATCTACTTCAGCTTGAATATATTTTAACCGGTCTAAAGTTTTAACATATTATAAAACAACCCATGTGAAAAGTCTAATAGACACAAAAGGACGACTGCGGTCTCTCATCAAGTGTCCCTGACGTGTACCCCAAGGGTCCCCTCACGTGTCCAGTCTAATAAAATTCTCTAAAATATCCGGACACGCCAACTGGAGTGTCTGAGACGTATTTTGGAGTGTCGTACGAGTATCCGAGTGTCCCAAGTGTCTGACACGGCCTCTATTTTGGAGTGTCCATGCTTCCTAGGTTTTGTTGCCCGATTTGTTTTCGAAATGTGTTTGGGTTTGCTCACCATCACGAGTAAATGCGTCTATCTTACTTGTTCTTTCTACAATATGATCCATCTCCATGAGGTCACCTTCCTTCTCCCTTCCGGTTCTTTAGGTTCCTTTTGGAGATATCCAAATGTATATACAGAGTCAGACTAACCTGTTTAGAAAATTACTGACCAAGAAAATCGGGAAGGAAAGGTGTCTTAGCTTTTGTTAAAATATTAGTTATACATGACTTCGATGGCCCATTGTACAGAGAAATCAGCTGTAATGATTAAATTATCGCAAGCATTCACGTCATGCTGTTTCAAATTCATTATACTTTCTTGTATATTTCTACACTAATTTTGTTTTTGTAAGGAAATGTAATAATATAGATAATCTAAGAAAGTAGGGAAGGTAATCCCCTTACATGTGCGACTGCATAGTCATGAGCAGGCTGAACGACCTGTCTTGAAACATGTGAAAGTTTACAGTGGTTTAAACTTAAAAGAGCGCATGTCTACCATAATTTCCTTGAGAAGCATGTGAATGTGAGGGTTATAGGAAGACTTCTGCAGGGCGTGGATAAGCATTTGTGAGTCTGTCTGCAGGTGAATGGTTGAGTACCCATGTGATAGGAGCCATTTCAGATCTTGGGAAACCCCTCTAGCTTCAGCTTGCAGGGGCGTGGTGCTTTGAAGACATAATGGCCGTGGTAGGAGTGGTCATTGAGATTCATCCAAGCTGCCACGAAGTGTTAGCCTTATTATTTCCATGTAGCATCAACTATGAAACATGGTGGAGGGGGGAGACAAAGTGGAGCTTCGGTATTAATGAACTAACCGTTTTGGTAGCTGAAGGAAGGGTGCAGATCTTGATCGGGGGCTGGTGGTGCTCGGCTAAGAGTGGTTCTGGTGCCTAAGTGATGGCTATGAGAGAACTCGCTGGCGAGACCGTAGAGTGTGTCATTGTCAAGGAGTTTCTGGCAAGCCAAATTTTCCGAAGGACAAGAATTGCATAACTTCTGTTATCTTTAGTGGCGACTGGTGAGTGAGAGTAACAAGTCGTGGAGGAATATGTTGAAAGAAACTGGCGTATCATCTAGGAAGCGTAGACCAATACGGGAACTAAACCATATAGCTCGCGCATGTGGGCATAGAAGAAAACAATGAAGGATTGTTTCTTCGTGGTGAGTGCATAAATCACAGGAGTATGTTGTAAGGGGAACTCTTCGTCGTTTTAGCTGCGATTTAACAGGGATTGCGCCAACTATGCATTTCCAAACAAAGAAGAACACCTTTGGTTGGAGAGAAAGTTTGAGAATAAGTGTCATAATATCTTTGACGACAGGTTGTGTAGTGATACCTGGGTTGAAGACAGTATTTGCCAACCGATGCGCTGATCTAACAGAGAAATTGCCTGTGGCAGTAGCTTTCCAGACAATGATGTCCTGTTGTTCAGAATTAAGCAATGGAATTGTACAAATGCGATTGACCTGTTCTTCAGAGAAGATTTGGTTCCAAGTGAGCCGGTTGCGATTAAAAAAATCCATTACCTTGATGGTGAGAAACATTTGGAGCAGGATCGGGTATGGGCAAGGGGGTTCAAATTCACCAGGGAGCCAAGGGTGTGTCAAGGGATGAGTGTTGTTACCATTCCCAATCAGCCATTGGCTGTCACGGAGTGCTAAAGAACGACCCCAACAGATGCTACGCCAACCCCAGGAAGCGGATGAAGGTTCTTTGGTGTCCATAAAAGTTTCGTGAGGGAAGTAACGTCCTTTCAAAAGTAAATCCAGAAGAGAGTTGGGCGTAGTAAGGATGTTGAAGGCTGTTTTGGATAGTAGTGCTTGGTTATGTGCTGCCACATCCCAGCCCCTTGCTTTGAAGCCTCTGTTATTAATTGAGCTCACTGAGAGCTCTATTCACAATCACAACAATCTTGTTCTATGAAGCACGGATACGGATACGGGTGGGGGATACATTACGGGAACAGACACGAGATACATCATTTTCTAAAAAATTGAGGATACAACATGGCATGGATACATCAACATCATTAATATACATTTATATTCATTTGAATTTTTATACTAATAGACGATAAAATGTTGGTTGAACTTCTTTAATATATTTATAGCTTAAATATCACAGAAAATCATAGTTCAAGTATAAGAATGAGAAGAGAGAGGAATAGCTTACGTGGGTTCGAGTTTGATGAGTTGTATCTGAGAAAACCCTTGACGTTGTCGCATGTAAGAACTTAAAACTTCGCTTGAACTTTTCGTTCCAAAGGGAAACCTCTTCATATATTGAGCCCTCAATTAATCATATATATTCTATCTACTTTAGCTTAGTTATATTTTAAACCAATTAAACTGTTTCATATAACAACCCGTGTGAAAGTCCAATAAAGCTCTCTCATTAAGTTGGTGTCCCCCAAATGTCGTCGATCTAACAAAATTCTCTAAAGTACATGGACAAGCCAGCTGGAGTGTCCGACACGTATTTTAGAGTGTCGTACAAGTGTCCATGTATCCGACACGGATGCGGCCCTGTTTTGGAGTATCTATGCTTCCTAGATCTTGTTGTATGTTCCACTAGGACACATCTCTAGGTTGCTGATGCTTCCATGTACTAAGTAGATTTCTGACAACACTCACTGATCCGAGCCACTTGGTTGTCATAACAACTTTATCACCTTTCACAAGAAAGGTGCATAATCATTATTAATTTATTTTGCTCTTCTCTATTTCCTCCGTTGATCATGCCATCTGAAAGTTGAATCATAATCTCCGTTCGTTCCCCTTGATAGAAACCCAACTCATTAGAGATTCAAAGAGAACATGAGAGTTGATTTGGGATGAAGTGAATGAGTTTAAATCGTGGTCTGTGTTAATAGGGGGTATTTTCTGTTTGTTTTTTTGTTTCCCTTGTTTGAGCTTTGTTTATGCTTCCAGTGGAGTACTAATGATGTGGGTGCAGTCATTTCGACCATAGACGATATCAAGACGTAACCTTTTCTCTAATGCCTAGTTTCACGACCTAGAAAATAGAGAGCATGAACGCTTGTCCAAGAAAGTAGTATTACAACAACATTGGTCCTAGAAATTACGGAGTGCTGGTGAGTCCGAGAGGTCTGTCGGGTTAAATTTGCTAGGTATGGAGTTCTCTTTGAATGCATGGGGCCCGACTACAGGGGGATTCAGGCTATGTCTGGTGGTGCTGGTGAGCTAATTAGTGCATGGTAGTGTTAATTTGTGGCTGAACACTACCGGTGCTGATGGTTAATCTTGAACTGATAATTAGATTGTATTGAGTAATTTGAGTAATGAGAGACAGGCCTTCTTCTCTACAATGATGTAAAGAGATGGTGCAGAAAACCCAATGTACACGAGCTGTCTTTCTCCCTCCATTATAGAAGCATTTGTAATCTGATGAAAGAGATTTGTTAGGCTAATTAAACTTCTATTTAGTTTTCAAGTTTTTTCCTCAAGCGATGGCTAGTTAATTTTGGTGTCATCCCGTCTCACAAAGTTTCACTTCTTTGCTCAGGTATACTGACAGACTGCTTGGTGATGAATAGTCAAGATGCCTTTATTTTCACCAGATACTTTCTCTTTTCTCTCGTTGCCCATTGCCCAATTGTGGCCGAGGAACGGTGCATGTAAAGCTGGAGACATGTAGAAAATAGCATTGTAATTTTTTCTTGTGAATTCGTATGGTTGCTATACAGAGAGAAGAAGAGCTGTTAAAAGGCTGTTGCAAGCAAATAAAATCAGTCAAGTCATTGCCTTTTCAAAGTACTCTAGCTGTTTGTTTGATTTGATTTGATGTAATGTGACAGTCTAATACACGCAAGCCATCACCCGTGGATTGTTCATTGTGCAACCCTGGAGAGGAAAAAGTTGGCACGAAAAATAACCTATAATCTACGGGGTCACTTTCACTTGTTAGTTCATTGTTTTGAGAAGATACATGTAATCAGTTTAGTTGCAATAGTACCCCAACTTAAAAAGATGGAAAGGCATTCGTAATGAATCAGTTGGATCCGCCGGAATTACAATTACACCAATCTTGTCAAAGTGTGCGAATCCTTTTACAAATATTGCAAACTTTTACTTGTGGAGACCAAATATGTCTTCGGGTTTGACATAAATGATAGATGGTTGAAAAATTCAAGTTAAAATATATGAAAATGTGTCATTAAAATATGATGCGACAGATAAATAGTTGAATCTCTTGTGCAAAATGTGTAAGAACCGAACACCGGCTCTTGCCTATTCTGAGAACTAATCTTGAGATGATGATTAGTCTCTGCCTGTAATGGTATGACTTTGTTAGGAGAGATAACCCGTACTTTATTACGAGAGCTAAAGCCATGCTTATTATGGTTTTGGAGGATTATCTAATACACTGTGACATTGTTGGAGAGATAATCCACTGTGATATTATTATGACAGCTAAAGCCATGATTTTTATGATTTTGGAGGATTATCTAATTCACTGACATTGTCGAAAGAGATAATCCACATCTCTTCGTTTTGAAGGCATTTTTCTGTGCTGTTGATGGACTGTCTGATACTCTGATATACTTAGTCCGTTCTCTCTCTATCTTCCATCTTTAACTTTTTCTTCTGTAACCGGGTCACTTTGACATAGTTATTTAGATAGCAGACGATGTAATTTTTTGACACTGCGCACCGCTTGAAATAAAGCGCGGTGAGGCCGGATTCCAGGTCATCCAAATTTTTCAAAGTGTCGTAGAGTAAAGTTTACTCAGCAACACCTTGCAAAATTTACAAAATTTTTACATCGTTTTACTAATCAAATCACCGGAAAAAGAAAGGTTGCAATGACGATTTATCAACGTCACCGACCATTTTATTAAAAAAAAAAAAAAAAAAAAAAAAAAAAAAAAAAATCAACATGACCGACCTAGCCACTATTCACGAGACTACCACCAAAAAGGGTCGTCAAGGCCTCAAAAGGACAAGGCAGCCGTTGTTCACTCTAACATCGCCACGTGGCTGCATCTTAGTGGCGCTCCTCTTGCACTTCTGTATCTCTCTATCTTAAAGGAGGAGCATGTGGGGTTCTTGAAGTTTCTGCTTAACCACCGCCCCAAACATCAATACGCGTAATCCTTAGGCGGTGGTTAGGTCCCGCGTTATCTGGCACCTCTATCCACCGTCAGATCTAACATATTTAGCTCCATCCCAGCCGTTCTTTGACCTCGAGCTCATCTATAAATAGAGATAGATGCTCGCGGTTCTTCATTCAGAACTCTTTATCATCTTCGTCTCTCTGGCTAAGGATTCTCTTCTTTTCATCTATTCCGATTGGATTGGGTTTGTAGGTTCTTTTGTGATTTGGAAGATCACTCTGGGCTTGGTGTTTATTTCTTGGGTTTGATCTTTGTCGATTGTATTCAACTTTTTGTTTACCGGAGACATGATCGTGGTCGTCCTACTTTTGTAGATTAGCAGATTGTCGATCGGATTGTGGATATCATCAGGAGGTGAAGGTCTAGGGAAGTCGCTTGCTATCTAAATAACTAGGTCAAAGTTCGAGGTTTTTTGAGAATAATAGTTGTTCCAGGGATTCAGAAGTTCGTGATTTTTGGTGTGATAGCGAAAGCCTACCAGGAACTTTTTGGGTGATTCAATTCGCTGCTTTTGGTGAGTAAACTTCTGGTTTCTTTCGCATTACATTGTTGTGGTTTACTTTTAGCTCCTCCTGCACAGGGCAGGAGAGCTGCTTGATGATATAAAAGGAAATACAGACTTTTTCTAGGGAATTATGGATCAATTAACTACATATACAAGGAAGATTTGTTAATTGAAATCCAGTATATATTTTGGTCTTCATCAATGTTATGATGGTTGGTTGGGGGAGAGAACTTTGGATTGCTGTCCTATTTTCTGTGACCAGGTTTGGGAATATGCTGCTGGTCCCTGCAGGAGTAGTCCATTCCCGGTAATACCCGAAACCCCTTTTTCCATAAATTTAAGTTGTAGTTTGTTTGGATCGTGTAATCTTGTATTACCGGACTCCAACTTATCTGTGCTTTCTTTCTTAGGGTTTGGAAAAATCATCTAGTACTTTACTTAACATCTAGACAAATTTTGATGTATTCCGATTCTCATGTCTTTGAAGATAGCTTGTTGGATTGTCTGTGCTTTGGGCTTGGTTCAAAGGTGTGAGCAATTTTAAAAGAACTGTATCAATGTTGGGTTTGGTAACAGTTTGCAATGTTGGCGCGTCCATTAGTTTGTGGAAGTCATCCCTTCAGCGTGACTGGTCTGGTGATTCAATTCCTTACTCCTTGTTAGACATCTTAATCCGCTCGTGTTCAAGATTTTGCAAGTAAATATCAGATTAAATTGGATACTCTACTGTTAATTTTCATGATTTCTGTTTTTTCCTTAGTTCTGGATGATCTGCTAGCTGTTCCATGGAGAGAGGCCACGGGCACTATTATTCAGGCTCAGAGGTTTCAGTAATTTTTGTAGAGTTGTTCCTTGAATAGTATTTTGGTTTGATCCTTTTTTTTAACCCTCTGTTCAATTAGACATGATGGTGGCATGACCTTATTTGTTTGAGGATTATTGAGGGTAATTGTTTTCCTGTAGGGGTTATGATTCTTGGAATTACCATGGTTGGACCCTCGGTAAAACAGGTTCCACTAAGTGAATTATTTTATAGATTATCAAACTGTGGGTCAGGTTGTTTGTTTCAGGACGCGAAGGTCTTGGAGTGACACCCTTAATATGTATTGGCACACGTATTTGGTTTGGTTATGCAATCTCTTATCCCTCATTAGAGTCTTTTTCTTGTTTGTGTTCATGATTTGCACGTGAATTGAATGGAACGCTCTTCTGTTAATTTTCATAAATTCTGTTTTTCCTTATGTTCTGGATGATCTGCTAGCTGTTCCTTGGAGAGAGGCCACGAGGAATATTATTCGGATCAGAGGTTTCAGGAATATTTGTAGAGTTCTTCGTGGAATAGTATTTTGGTTTGATCTTTTAACCCTCTGTTCAATTAGACATGGTGGCATGGCATTACTTGTTTGAGGATTGAGGGTAATTGTTTTCCTGTAGGGGTTACGATTCTTGGAATTGCCATGGTTTGACCCTCGGTAAAACAGGTTCCACTAAGTGACTTATTTTATAGATTATCAAACTGTGGATCAGATTGTTTGTTTCAGGACGCGAAGGCCTAGGAGTGACACCCTTAATATGTATAGGCACTCATATCTGGTTTGGTTATGCAATCTCTTCTTCCTCATTAGAGTTTTTTTTCTTGTTTCTGTTCAAAATTTTGCGCGTAAATTTAAGATTGAATGGGATGTTCTTCTGTTAATTTTCATAAATTCTGTTCTTCCTTAGTTCTAGATGATCTGCTAGCTGTTCCGTGGAGAGAGGCCACGAGGAATATTATTCCGTCTCATGAGGTTTCAGGATTTTTTGTAGAGTTCTTCCCGGAAAAGTATTTTGGTTTGATCTTTTTTAGATCCTCTGTTCAATTAGACATGATGGTGGCATGACGTTATTTGTTGTTTGAGGATTATTGAGGGTAATTGTTTCCTGTAGGGATTACGATCCTTGGAACTGCCATGGTTTGACTCTCGGGCACACAGGTTCTGCTAAGTGAATTATTTAATAAAATTATCGAACTGTGGATCAGATTGTTTGTTTCAGGACGCGAAGGCCTAGGAGTGACACCCTTAATATGTATAGGCACTCATATCTGGTTTGGTTATGCAATCTCTTATTCCTCACTAGATTTTTTTTTTTTTTTTTTTTTTTTTTTTTCTTGTTTCTGTTCAAAATTTTGCGCGTAATTTTCAGGTTGAATGCGACGTTCTTCTGTTAATTTTTATAAAAAATGTTTCCCTTAGTTCTGGATAATCTGCTAGCTGTTCCGTGGAGAGAGGCCACGAAGAATATTATCCGGCTCAGAGGTTTCATGAATTTTTGTAGAGTTCTTCCTGGAATAGTATTTCGGTTTGATCTTTTCTAATCCTCTCTTCAATTAGACATGATGGTGGCATGGCCTTATTTGTTTGAGGATTTTGGAGGGTAATTTTTCCCTGTAGGAATTACGATTCTTGGCATGGCCATGGTTTGACCCTGGGGCATACAGGTTCCGCTAAGTGAATTATTTTATAGAATTATCGAACTGTGGATCAGGTTGTGTTTGTTTCGGGACGCGAAGGCATAGGAGTGACACCCTTAATAAGTATTGGCAGTCGTATCTGGTTTGGTTATGCAGTCTCTTACTCATTAGAATTTTTTTCTTGTTTGTGTTCAAGATTTTGCATGTAAATTTCAGATTGAATGGGACGTTTTCAATTAACTTTCATAATTTATGTTTTTCCTTAGTTCTGTATGATCTGCTAGCTGTTCCGTGGAGAGAGGTCACGGGGAAGATTATTCCGGCTCAGAGGTTTCAGGAGTTTTTGTAGAGTTCTTCCTGGAGTAGTATTTTTATTTGATCTTTTTCTAATCCTCTGTTCAATTTGACATGATGGTGGCATGACCCTATTTGTTTGAGGATTATATTGAGGGTAATTGTGTCCTGTAGGGATTACGATTCTTGGAATTGCCATGGCTTGACCCTCTGGAATACAGGTTCCCTTAAATGAATCATTCTTTAGATTATCCAACTGTGAAATGAATCATTCTATAGGTTATCGAACTGTGGATCAGGTTGTTTGTTTCAGAACCCGAAGGCCTAGGAGTGAGGCTCTTCATCGTATTTGCAATCTTATCTGGTTTGGTTATGCAACCTCTTATCCCTTATTAGAGATCTTACCCTGTTTGTGTTCAAGGTTTTGCACGTAGATTTCAGATTGAATGGGCTGTTTGTTAATTTTCTTGATTTCTATCTTAGGTCTGGATAATCTGAAAGCAATTTCGAGTGCAAGGCATAAGGAATATTGTTTCTGTTCAGAGGTTTTAGGAAGTTCGGTAGAGCTCCTCCTGAAATTGTGTTTTGGTTTGATCCTTCTTTAGCCCTCTGTTCATTTAGAAATGATGTAAACATGACCCTATCTGTTTGAGGATTATTGAGAGTAATTTTTCCTGTAGGGATTGCGATTCTTGGGATTGCCATGGTTTGACCCTCAGGAATACAGATTCCACGCGTCATTTTATAGATTGTAATTATCCTCCAATATCCAGTATATTTTATGGTCTCCATCAATGTTATGATGTTAGTTGGGGAGAGAACTTGGGTTACTATCCTATTTTTTGTGACCAGGTTTGGGAATATTCTGGGTCGCTGCAGGTCTAGTCCATCCCGGTAATACTCGAAATCCCTTCTTCCATGAAGATAAATTGTTATCATCAGTCCCTGCAGGTCTAGTCCATTCCCTGCAGTTTGTTTGTATTGTGTAATTGTGTATTTTCAGTCTCCAACATATTTGTGCTTTCTTTCTTAGGATCTAGAAATCATTTTAGTACTTTCGGTAACATCTAAACAATATTTGGAAATAAATAATATTGATGTATCTCTGACTCTTTTGTGACTTTAATAGGCTGTTGCATTGTTTGTGCTTTGAGTTTAGTTCAAAGGTGTGTGCAATTTTAAGAGAACTAAGTGTATCAATTGTTGGTTTTGGTAATAGTTTGCAATGTTCTCCGGAACACATCATGGTAGTATTAGAATAATTTTACCTATCCGAGTTTAGTTAATGTGATTGTTTGATGCCAGGGATTCGTGTGTACTGGAAATTTTTCTGAGTACATTGTGGAAGTCATCCCTTCGATGTGACTGGTCTGGCGATTCAAAATCTTATTCCTTACTACAGATCTTACCCCATTTGTGTTCCAAGATTTTGCACGTGAGTATCGGATTGAATGGGATGTTCCTCTCGTAAATATTTATGATTTCTGTTTTTTCCTTGGCTCTTCCGGGTTGATCTTTTTTTCATCCTCTGTTTAATTACATATGATGGTGGCATGACCCTATTTGTTTGAGGACTCCTGGGAGTATTTGTTTGAGGTTGCGATTCTTGGAATTGCCGTGATTTAACCCTCGGGAATACAGGTTACGGTAAGTGAATTATTTTACGATTATCGAACTGTGGATCGGGTTGTTTATCTCAGATCGCGAAGGCCTAGTTGGAATGACACCCTCCTTATGTATTTGCAGTTGCATTGGTTTGGTTATGCAATCTCTTATTCCTTGTCAGATTAAATGGGATGTTCTTCTGTTAATTTTCATGATTTTTCTGCTTTTTTCTTAGTTATGGATGACTTGCTAGCTGTTCTGAGGAGAGAGGTCACGAGGAGTTTTATTCTGGTTCAGAGGTTTTAGGAATTTTAGTAGACGATTGGATCTTTGTTTATTTCTCTGTTTAATTAGACATGATAGCGGACCCTATTTGTTTAAGAATGATTGAGGATAATTTTTTCTGTAGGGATTACGATTCTTGGAATTGCCACGGTTTGTTCCTCGGGCAAATAGGGGTTCCATTTAGTGAATTATTTACAGATTATCAAACTGTGGATCATGTTGTTGGGTTCAGCACTCGAATACATATTTGCAGTCGTATCTGGTTTGGTTATGCTATCTCTTATTCTTCCTTATTTGAGATTTTTCCCCGTTTGTATTCAAGATTTTACACAATTATTTCAGATTTAATTGGATGCTCTTCTGTTAATTATCATAATTTCTGTTTTTCCTTAGTTCTGGATGATCTGCCTGCTGTTTCGAGGAGGGAGGCCATGAGGATTATTTTTCCTGTTCAGAGGTTTTAAGAAATTTTTAGTAGAGCTATTCCTGAATCTGTGCTGTGGTTTGATTCCTCTGTTCAATTAGATGGTAGCATGACTGTATTGTTCGAGGATTATTGAGGGTAATTGTTTCCTGTAGGGATTGTGATTTTTGGAACTGCCATGGTTTGACTCTCGGGCATACAAGTTCGGTGAGTTATTTTATAGATTATCAAACTTAGGATCAGATTGTTTGTTTCAGGAAGCGAAGGCCTAGGAATCACTTCCTTCGTACGTATTTTCAGTCGTATGAATTTCTTATTCCTTATTAGAGATCTTATCCCGTTTGCGTTCAAGATTTTGCATGTTGATTCAGATTCAATGGGATGCTCTTCTACTAATTTTCATGATTTCTGTTTTTCCTTGGTTCGGGATGATGTGCTAGCTGTTCCGAGGAGAGAGGCCACGAGGAATATTGTTCCCGTTCAGAGGTTTTAGAAGTTTTTGTACAGTTCTTCCTGGAAATGTGTTTCAGTTTGATCTTTTTTAATCCCCCGTTCAATTAGATATCATGGTGGCATGGGCCAATTTGTTTGAGGATTATTAAGGGTTTTGATTGCATTGGTGATTGCGATTCTTGGGTGGGGCATGTTCTTCTGTTGTTAGCAGGCGAGTGCTGATTGACGAATTTTGAAGTTCTGTTTTGGTTTGATATTTGTCAATTACAAAAGATACAATGGTGTTACAGTTTTATTTGTCGTAGGTATATGGAAAATAGTTACTGTTGAGATATTCAATTCTACAGGATGCTTTGGCTCCATTGCGTGGTAAAATGTATCTTCTCTGTAATGGTTTTTATCCTAGATCAAGGTTCGAATACGGACTGCTCACCAGTTTTCTCCCATCTGTGTTTTACCATCTTTTCTCTCGCTCATCCCTTATCAGCATGTATGTCATTAACAGAGGACATTACATTTGTCGTTTATTTATTTTTGGCCACAAATACTCTGTCAATGATGAGCTTGCATCATTAGTGACATGCATAAGTCGTTCACTCTGTCAGTGGAAGGAAGAAGTTCATGGTCGGTGTTACTTCTTGGGGCGGCGTCGAGTAGCGTTATCGTTTCTGTTTATATCTTCAGTTTGATAACTTCCGGCTGGACTTTTTCAGTATAGGTGTTGATTTGGCCTTGCATTATGTATATATGCCTCTGGAATGGTGATTGCGATTCTTGGGTGGGGCATGTTCTTCTGTTGTTAGCAGGCGAGTGCTGATTGACGAATTTTGAAGTTCTGTTTTGGTTTGATATTTGTCAATTACAAAAGATACAATGGTGTTACAGTTTTATTTGTCGTAGGTATATGGAAAATAGTTACTGTTGAGATATTCAATTCTACAGGATGCTTTGGCTCCATTGCGTGGTAAAATGTATCTTCTCTGTAATGGTTTTTATCCTAGATCAAGGTTCGAATACGGACTGCTCACCAGTTTTCTCCCATCTGTGTTTTACCATCTTTTCTCTCGCTCATCCCTTATCAGCATGTATGTCATTAACAGAGGACATTACATTTGTCGTTTATTTATTTTTGGCCACAAATACTCTGTCAATGATGAGCTTGCATCCTTAGTGACATGCATAAGTCGTTCACTCTGTCAGTGGAAGGAAGAAGTTCATGGTCGGTGTTACTTCTTGGGGCGGCGTCGAGTAGCGTTATCGTTTCTGTTTATATCTTCAGTTTGATAACTTCCGGCTGGACTTTTTCAGTATAGGTGTTGATTTGGCCTTGCATTATGTATATATGCCTCTGGAATGGTGTTCTCTGTCTTAGCTTTTGATGTGGTTTGTTAATTGCCAATTGTGGATGAATTGGTGCTTTCTGGACCCGTTTGCGGGAGGTCAAACGTACTGTAAGGAAGATCATACAGCGAAAACTGGATATTCATTATGTTTATTTATCTCGGCTCGCCTGTTGTGAAGAAAATAAGTGTTTTGCAGTCTTCTGGCTTGTACTTCAGTAATACCACTTGAGCTCTGGTGCTGAGTGCGCCTTGCTTCATTTTCTTTTCTCTTTATTCGGTATTTACTTGTTTAGTGGGAGAACTTTTCCATGGGAGAAGGTAGCAACCAAATCCTGATCCTTCATTTTGTTCCCATAGCTTCTTGGCTTCTGCATCATTTCATATTCACATCTCACATTTGTACCAACAGGAAATATATTAATAGAAGAAGAAGATAGTCATCCGGGACATGTAAAGAGAGGCATATTGGAGTAAAATCTAAGTCACCATAGGTTATCTCTGCCATATCGCTGTGCTTTTAAGGTATAAAATCAGCTCAAGGCTCACAGTGGAAACTTCAGTGATAGGATTGAAACCGTTTTTCGGGAGGGCATGTGACTTCTTGTTCCATAACCTGTCGATCTCTGAAAATGTGGATGTCATTTGACCATGAGTTTGAAACATACTTTTTCTTTGCTTTAGTTATGGAGATCGGTATACATTGGCTCGGTGCTATCTGGGTTTGACCTCCAAACTCTTGATGCTAGTACTACTTTTTCTCTTCAAATGTGGTCCAGCCATTTCTGACTGCTCATGCTTTTTTGGTGTTGTCGTATGTCTTCCCTGCTATCATGAATGCGCGTGGCTTGGTGTGAAGGATATGCATATTGGAGAAAATATCTGATGTTGTTAGTCCAGTTGGAAGAGTGAGGATCTGCTAAAGCGTATTTTTATGGTATCGACCTTTCTCTCTTCTTTCAGGTAGAATGCTAGTTTTTCGCTGATAGATATTTTCAGCTCAGTTCGCGTCTGTGATTGTTACTATATTTACTAACTGCCGGATGATTTTATTCATCGCTTTCTTGTTCGGCACCATTTTCCTGATCTTTGAATATAGCCTAGTTTTTTTATGGGCCTTCAGCATATGTTATACATCTATCATATTCCTTTCAAATCAACATCTTGTTTCCCCATTTACCTTCATACTTTAACATCAGTTTGGAATAACTGAATATATTTCCACCAGTCTGGTATATGGGGGGCCACAGCAACGAGCTTATGCTCCAGTTATGCTCTAATATGGCTTAGAGACATTTGGCGTTCAACAGTAGAAGACATGGGAGAGTGATCTAAACGTCTTTGTTTTGCTCAAGTTTATCCTAGTTTCTCTGTTTGATATGGATGATTTTTTTATCAGCGGTCCCCTTGGTCAGAACAAGGAAAATTCTGCACTCACCTAATCCAGTCTTCTTTGGTTTCTGTCTTACTTCCGTCAGCTAATCATCATAATTGTTGTGAATTGTTTTATATTATTATGACAGTTGATGGCTGAGTTCTCATTGTGGGAACTCAATTTTACTGGTCAGGTAATTTTTCCTTTGTATCTCTGTTTGTAATGGAAGTGGAAGAATCGTACTAGGTAACTCGTGTAGATGATTTTTATTTCCTTCGATTCCCTGTATAACAGTTTTTGTGCCCAATTTACCCAGTTTTTCGGTTATTCCCATATATGTATCTCTGGATGAGATGGTTCAGGAAGTTCAAAACGTTTAGTTAATTATGATAATGAAGTGGACATTGAGATGAATATGCAAGTATGGTCACCATACTAATCCTGTTTGTTCAGTGTTTATTAGTTAATTATAACTGTTAGCATGCTTGTTATCACTCAATGCAGCTTCTCTTCTACTAAGTAGTGTAGCGGATTTGTTATTTGCGAATGCATGCGTTGCTTTTGTCTGTCTCTGTTGGTGGAGGTGCTGTTCTTTCTCTGATTTTCCCTTGATTGAAATTTTAGGTATTTTTTAGTTCAAGTAAATTGTCTGATGCAGCGATCTCGGTTCCTGCTATTTGTAGGGTTTCACTCAGATTTTGGTATGTATTGGTATGCCGGACTGTTGCTGACTGGGTCTTCTATTGTTTCTCTTCATTTCATTATCTTCTTTTGAAGTGGGGCTCCCATCCTCGTGGCGTTGAATATGCCATTGGTGGCGAACAGTTCGAGGTGTGTGTTTGCACTGTGTATGTTGTGACTGGAGTTTGGACAGAGATGTCTCAGCGAAACCCTCCATTTTATTACAGTGGTTATCCTGTATTGCTGGCCGTGTTCTCTCCCCTGCATTATATCATCTTTGCACGTTGGAGTCTTATAATAGTTCATTGTTGCTTCTGTCTTTACCTTATTGCTTTACTTTTGGAGTATAGCTTAAATATGAGTTCAGATTAGAGACTTTCATGATCTATCTGGGATTTATTCTGGAGGGCATAAGGAACACACGACTAGTCATGCCGTAACCTCTCAACACAAGTTTTTGCGTATTGGTAGATTGGAAATTCCTGACGTCCGTTCCTTTGCTTCATTTATTGGGATTCGGTTTGGTGTGTTTTGGCTACCTCTAACTCTTGTTGCTGGTATAATTATTATTAATTTTCTGTTCAAAGGTTGCCTGGCTATTTCTGGATGTTCATGCTCTTTGTGGCATTGTTGATTCGGTGTAAACATGGGTATTGGAGCTCTACTTGTCATTGGTCTGAGTTCTGCCTGATTGCTCTGTTTTTTACTGAACTTGTGTCATGCTGAAGGGAAAGGTATCATGCTGAAATTCGCCATGGATGGAAAATATGAAGCTGTTTTGAGCGTGGAATCTATTTCAGCATTGTTCATCCTCCTCTCGTCTAGTAGCTAATGGTATTCGTGTTTGAAGTAAACAGCTGAAACTATAATGTGATCTTTATGGTTGTTGCTATGTGGTGGGTCCTTTTGTTTCTCTTCAGGTTTCTGGATGAGGCAGTGTACCTTTCCGTCTGCCAAGTCTATGCTGGGAGCTGCAAGCTATATATATGCTCCTGTTCTTATTTTGTATTTTCCTCCCTGGTATGATTACTCCCTCTAACACAGACCAAACATATAATTGGTCTTGTTCTGTGATTTTTCCAGTTTTATCCCAATTTCTATTGATGAAATAAATAATGGTATTCATTAGGTGTCTCTGGGGAATGAACAATCAGCAACTATTGCATTCACCCAAAAAAATGAACACTCAGCAATGGAGTTTTTGTGATTTGGAATAGGCCTTGAACCTACAGAATGCGTGCAACACATAAATTGAAGGAAGATTTGAGAACAAAAAAAATCATTTTGATACCTGCCTCGTCATATTTGTCATTTAATCATCGCAAAAAAAAGTCATATTTCTGTCGCTTGATCATCATCATAATAAATAATCGATGTAATATTGTCTATTGTTACTCTAACAGTTGAGGCTGAGGTCTACCTGTTCCCTCTGGCCGCCTTCGTTTCTCTGTTTGTAATGAAAAAGTGTGAGAATTGTACTATGGTAAATTTGTTGTTTGTATTTTAATGTTGTTATGCACTTGTTATGCATTACTGTGACGCCATTATATTTGCTCCTCACTAGGATCATGCCTTCCGTTTCTTCCTGTAGATATTTAAATAGTTCCTTGCAACAAACATAACCGTGGAAAATCCAAAACTAATTCAGTAATTCTCATGAAATGAGCTTTTTGAATCATTCTTTCAACAAACAGAATTAGAAACTAATTTTCTCTACAACTCGTGAAATGAATTATTTTGTTTTCTCGTTTTTCTTTGCAGCTTTGTTTCTGTGCAATTTTCTCTGTTTCCAGGTTTTCCCTTACACATGGATCTCTGGATGAAACAAATATGCAACTATGGTTTTCTCTACTAATCATTAGAATATTCACATAGTTTTCACCGTTCTTGTCCATTCTTTGTCAATCGAGGCGCAGGTCTGTTATTATTTGTATGGTGGTTTCTTTTTGCTGTTGTCTCTGTAGGTGGAGGTTTATCTGTTTTCTACTTATCTTTGATTTTCTCTCTAGTTGTTGGGGTTTTGGTGATTTCGGAGATAGGTGTCTAAAGGTGTTCGCAATTTTAGGATGATGGTACAAGATTGTGTTTTTCTTTCATATGTCAACTCGATTTGCTGTTATCTTGTTTTTACCTATCTTAGTACAAGGTATTGTTTGATTTAAGGATGCCGGGTCCTGGAAATGGTAGGAAATGTTAGGACTTCTTCCCTCGCAAAATCAGATTTTGTAATGCTTCTACTTGCATAGACTGGCATATATTGTTGACTGGTCTTAGAACCAGAAAAAAAAGTAGGCTTACTGATCGGAGGTGTAGGAAAGTTGTCCTTCATACGTTTTTGCAATTTGGACCTTCGTCTGTCATTCGAGTTGCAACTGTTGTTTGTTTTTTTAATATTTTTGCATGTAACTCCGCCTGCTAGTGCCAGCCATGATGATGGCTCATCATAATATATAGCAGCCGGTCCCAAGCCCGGGTAAAGGAGGAGGGTTGCATTATATCTTATAGTTATGAGTAGTGAACAGGTGATGTCTGTTTAGCGGTTAGGGATCAGGTGATCTTCTGCTTCAATTTATCGTCATGTCTGTTTACTTTGCATGGGCGAACCAAGTTCTATTTTTCTATCTGACGAAATGGGGTCCCGCACGATTGATATTACCCATGACTTCATCATATAGCTGTTGGTTTTCTTTGACTGGTGCATCTTTTTTGTTGTTGGTCATGTTGAGTTGGAGATGAGTCATGGATTAGACTTGTTTTATCCCTCTTCCTCATTTTGATTATTTCGGTTGGGGCCAGGCAAGACCACAGCTCGGTAGATGCTACATCATCCTTGAGAAAACGACCCTTCCCATTCGGGTTATTTGAGGTGATGATCAGATGACAGCTTTTTGATGCATTCAACCATCCTGTTGATGATGTCTGTGTATCTATCCACCATCCTGGTCTATGCCAGGACTGCAGCAATAAACTATGTATGCTCCAGTTGTAAATTGTTCTCTCTGATGTGATTCACGTCATGCGCGGCCACTTGCAATTAGTCTTGCAGTTGTGCTATAATCTGGTGAACAGACATTCGGAGAAGACATGGGAGAGAGTAATCTCAACTTCTCTGTTTTTCAGTTTTATTCCAATTCCTTATTGATGAATTCTTATCATAGAAGTCTGGGAAAGTAGCTTGATCAGCAATGAGGTTCAGGAGATTTGGAGTCTTTCTTGAACATGGAGAATGCTGAGCTTACCTAAACAGAAGCAAGATTAAGTACACCAAATCCGTTCTTCTTTGACGCATGGTTGGACTTATTTCTGTCAGCTAATCATCGTCATTGTCGTTGTGGATCCATTTGATATTGTTCTAACAGTTTATGGCTGAGCTCTTATTGTTGGGACTCAGCTTCACTGGTCGGCTGATTATGCCTTCATATCTCTGGTTTTAATGGAAGTGGAAGATCGGACTCTGGTAACTGGTGTACATGATTTATATGTTTCTTTCTGTTTCTCATATCGTTATTTGCTCAGAAATCACTATGTTTCCAGGTTCCTCCCATACATGTATCACTGGGTTAGGTGGTCTGGGCAGTTCAGACCGTGCAAGTATGGTTACCCTACTTCTCATTAGTTTGTTACGATATCTATTGGTTAGTTAATTGATTAATCAATTAATTACCAACTCCTGTTATTGCCAAACCGCAGCTATAGGCTCCCCTATGAAGTACGTACGCATAATTTTTTTCGTATTTCTTGGTGGAGATTCTCTCTCTCTCTCTCTCTCTCTCTCCTAGACTGAAATTGTAGGTCCTTTGTGATTTGAAGGTGTGTGCAATACAAAGCAAGTTCTTGGCAAGATGGTACTTCACTCTGTGTAAAGTTCTCTCTGACGTGATTCTTGTCCCACGTGGACACTTGCAATATAGTCCTGCTGCTGGTTGTGCTGTAATTTGGTTAAGAGACACTTGCACAATGATATCGAAGACGATCTCAACTTCTGAATTTCACTTCTAAATTTCTCTGCTTTTTATTGATGAATTCTTATAAATGTGCTCCATAGAACTGGGAAACGAGCTCTATCCTGCAACTCGTGTGGTTCAAGGGATTGTCCTTTAATCTTTGTTACTTACGTTGGCAATTATCTTTGGAACGTATTCTTGTTTCACCTTGTGCATATCTGAGGGTTAGTAGGTACTTGTTTGTTTCAAGGGATTGTGAATTCCGGAATTGTTTAGGTTTCACCCACAGGAATTCAGATTTCAGTATGTCAGGATGTGATGGTGTAAGTAAGGTGCCCTTCATGGTGTAATGTATTCTGGTGATTCAATCATGTATTGCTACCACCGCCCTGTTTGTTTACAATGTTATGTTATTTTACAGAAAATTTCAATAGTACCCCTGGTAAAATTATTAAAATGCCCTACCTTTATTCGAAACATCCCATTGTGCCCCAGCACTTACTAGTTCCTAGCTCCGCCCCTGTCGGCCTCTGTTATCATTTTTAATTTGTCTAGGTATGTATGGGGAGAGGCTAATGAATCTGTAGAAGTATGGTAGGTTTTATGCCTGATTGCTTGCATAATCTTCTGTGTTGGTCAGCATGTCTCTTAGTTGATATTCATGTTCATTATCTTCTGTTTTTCTTTGTGGTCAGAGCTGATCAAAATTGCGTCCACGTTATTCAGGTGCAGTTTGTTCATGTTCCTTTGTGGTCAGAGCTAGTTGTTTCCCTAAAGAGAATGTTAAAAAATGGGTATGTAGAAGTGTCATGGGAATTCATGTTCTTTGGCCTTATATTGGAAGTTATTGGATATAATGCAATTTTTATGATCTGCTGGTCGGCCAACTTCTTGTTGCCTTTCTCTAGTCTACTTACACAGACGCTCTTGTGACATTAAATCCTTTGTGATGCATTGGCGTTATTGCATGGTAGATGCACCTTGTTGGGTATAATGTGTGAGCAGTTGATCCAACATCGCGATGGTGAAAGTCATGCTTTCTGTATGAATTTGATATTTATGAGAATGGTTTTGGGCAATGTTTTTGTATTATATTATTATTGTGCATAGTTGTCTATTTTTCTGCATAGTAGAAGATCTGGTGTGTAGAGTATAGCTTACACAGAAGATCTTATCTTCGGTTCTTGTGGAATGAAAGTTGTGAGTTCACAATCTAGATGGAATTAGACAAACCATCGGAACGTTTGTAGAACATTGTTTTAGTAGGTCTGTCTTGGCTACATGAAACAGTATAGTTCATACTATAGTTTCAACTCAATGTGCTAGTATACTTTGTGTATATTGAACAGGACCAAGTTGAGATCATTGTCTTTGTACTGACATAACAAGACAAGCTATGTCTCATGGTTATTATGATTACTTATGCTCTTAATCCTTAGATAGCCAATGTGCACATGTATTTAGTAGTTATTACTTTGACAAGTCAAGTGAGTGAGATTCCAATGGAGTTAATAACCTCGATGAGTTGCGTGATACTATTGAGTCCATGGTGTATATTGATATATCGAATGAATCCATGTCCCGGTTATGGGATTGATGATATCCCCTTGATGAAACTTATAAGTTTTGATTATGTCAAACCATGCAGGTAGATTTCTTGAGAATCTGGACATATCAAATAAGTTAAGTGGTAAGGATCAAGGAATTGGGAAGAGGTCGATTAAATGAATTAGTCAGTAATTAATTTAATAGACAGATATTTGTAATCTTAACTTCGGAGATAATAAGTATTTAATAACAGGAGCTCGAAATATTATTTTTTGAGAATATGAACAGGAGTGCAATAACAATTATTAGTGGTACTAACTGTTATTAACTTTATTCGGGCTAGGTTCGGGTGGAATCAGAAGTCCTAATAAAGTTAGGAGCCTGATTCGTATTTTCTCCTCCAGGTCCCTCCCTTAGCCTATATAAGTTTTCTTAGTCTTCAAAATTCGTATGCTTGAGATAAACACTGAAATATAGGGTTTCGAGAGTGAGAGCAATACGTCTGAAGGCCAAGAAGGATTCTGGAAGCAGCAAGCCCAGACTTGCATCCAGGAGGAACTTCAGGAATACGGGAGAAGATCCGGAGTGTTTCAGACCTACATCAGATAGCTTGGACGCAGGTATGAACCCTAATTCCGCCTAGTAGGGTTTCTAGCGTTCATGTTGAAATAAATTTTAATCGGTATAGCAGACATGCAATCGAACTGGTCCAGGGATTGGCCTCCCTTCAATTGGTATCAGAGCCCTGGTTCGACTCTGCATATCTGCTATACAGCCATGTTGTCCAATAATCAAACTGGCTATGCATGTTAGAGTAGGAAGATTGCAATGTCTAACTCTGTTTTGCAGATTGAACCGTGTCCTGCTATTATGGTCATACTGTTTGATGTATGTGGTTTGATTTGGTTTTGGTTCCCACGTTGTTGTTTTTTTTGTTTTTATTTTTTATTTTTTTTTTTTGTGTGGATGAAATCTGTAATCTGTAATAGTAAACCCTAGGTTCTCTTATTCCAGTTTTAGATGAACATGTGAACTCCTTGGATGCATTGTAAGTCTGTAGCAGTCTCTGGTACTCTATTATAGACTCCTTTGCAGAATCCATGGAGGCTAGGGTTACTGTAATTATAGTGTAGACAGAATGGCGAAGATGGCATGGCGATTTTCAGAAAAAGGGCACGTCGGGTTAGAAACGATGTACAAAAATCGCACCCCAGAAACAGCAGCCCAGAAAAAAAAAATCGGGGGGAAACCCTCGAACCCTAGCAGGGGCGCGTTGCCCCCTGCAAACCCCCAGCCAACTCAGCGCCGAGTTAGATCGGCGGGAAATTTTGAAGATGATCTCGCAAAAGCTGGGACCGGAGAATGATAGCACAGATAATGAAGCTTGGACCATAATAGCAGGGTTGTGTGTGGTTGAATGCTTATTATGTGCTTTGTTGTATCTATGTGTATGATTATTGTGGATACTTGCATGTTAATCATGGACAACATGGATAAATAATTTGTTTTTTATTAAATTGTTCAAACAACTAAGTGGGAGAGGGAGTCTAGTGCTGGTAGATCCCGCGGTCTCCATTATTGATTTATAAGTTATGTAGTTGGTTGTGTGTGTTAGCCTTGGAGTTAACCTTCTTGTCGAACATAACCACTATAGTATCACTGGCATAAATTCCTATTAGGATACTTCTAACAATTACTATTTATGTGTCATCTCTTTATCTGAGAGGCATGTAATAGGGTAAGGGGTTTAGAAGTAAAATGATGGTATACACTTAGATGTAAGTTATAGTATCTTCCCCATCGGAGTCACTGTTATGGCTTGCAGGACAAAAGGTACCATCTCTAACTATAGAATGAATGGTAGACATCCACCCATCATGGCATACTATTTTTTGGTGTATTAGACTACTGGTGGTTTACATTGCCCTTATATGTTTTATTTACATGATTCTCAGGTTCAAAATGTCGAACTCATTCAACCCACTATCTATTCTCTTGAATCAAAACAAACTCACTGGATCAAACTATATTGATTGGAAGAGGAATTTGAATATTGTGCTAACTGCTGAGGATTACAAATTTGTGCTTCTTGAGGAATGTCATGCAGAACTTCAAGAAGGGGCTTCTGAGGAAGAAGTCAAGCCTTATAAGAGGTGGTAGAAAGCCGATCAGATGGCTAAATGCTACATATTAGGCTCCATGTCTAATGTGTTGCAGCATCAGCATGAGAACATGGGCTCTGCCCTTGAGATCATGGAGAATCTCAAAGACATGTTTAGGATCAGGATCGTGCTGCCAGGCAGGTTGCTATGAAAAACCTCATGAACACAAAAATGGTTGAAGGATCCTCTGTAAGGGATAATGTGCTGAAGATGATAAGTCTTCTAGGTGAACTAGAGATCCTTGGAGCGGTAATCGATGAGGAAACTCAGGTCGATATCGTGCTCATGACGTTGTCTGATTCATTTAACAGTTTTCGGCTAAATTATAATATGAATAAAAAGACTTATTCTTTAGCCGAATTGTTAAAGGAGCTTCAAACAGCAGAGGGATTCCTACAGAAACCGGTTAATGTAATGGTGGCTGAAAGGCTTCTACTTCTAACCCTAGGGCTAAGAAGAATAAGAAAGTTGCACAATCAGTAGTTCCGAAGGTTGCTCCGGCACCTCAAGGAATAGCTCGTGGGCCACAGCAAGCACTTGCTCCTCAGGGGACATTGGGAAAGTCGAAAGGCCAGTGTTTCCTCTGTAACCAGAGAGGGCATTGGAAGAAGCAATGTCCAAAGTTCCTGATTCGTCCAATCCAGAACAACACAGGTATATCTTTTTTACTAATAGTTGAATCATGTTTAGCGGTTCGATCTACTAAAACCTGGTGTAGATTCGGGAGCCACTGACCATGTCTGCAATTCATTGCAGGGGTTCCAGGAAACCAGACAGCTTAGTGATGACGATATTTATCTACACCAATAAAGTAGCCGCAGTTGCAATAGGAATTTGTTTCTTACATTTTGGGAATGATAGGATTTTAGTTTTGAAAGATTGTCTTTATGTACCTTCCATTAGAAGGAATTTGATTTCAGATTCTAAGTTGGTTAAGAATGAATATGCAGTTTATTTTAAAGACTCTGTGGTTATTAAGAAAAATAAACGTTTTATTTGTTTTGGTACATTGGTGGATGGTCTTTACATAATAAATCATGAGACTCCCTTAGCGCAGCTATATGAACTGAATAACTCTGATAGCACACCTAAAAAGAGAAAGGAACCTTGTGAGATAAACCAAACATATCTTTGGCATTTACGACTTGGTCATATCAATATAAACAGAATACAAAGGCTGGTTCAGAATGGAACATTAGGTTCATTAAAAGTGGAGGCACTACCAGCATGTGAGTCATGTTTAGAAGGTAAGATGACCAAGAGGCCATTTTTGGCAAAGGGTAATAGGGCCAAACAACTGTTGGAGCTTATCCATTCAGTTGTTTGTGGACCGATGAATGTCCAAGCGAGGGGAGATTTTGAGTATTTCATTTTTTATTGATGATTACTCAAGATATGGATATATTTATTTGATGGGCCGTAAGTTTGAGGCCTTTGAGAAATTTAAAATTTTGTAAGGCAGAATCAGAGAAGCGTCTAGGAAAATATATCAAGTCATTTCGATCTGATCGAGGTGGTGAGTACCTCTTGGGACAACTCAGGGATTACTTGAAGGAACAAGGGATTCAATCCCAGCTGTCCGCTCCAGGTACGCCACAACAGAATGGTGAGGCAGAGCGATGGAATAGGACTCTTTTAGAAATGGTGAGATCCATGATGAGTTATTTAGATTTACCAACTTCCTTTTGGGGGGCATGCTTTAGAGACAACTGCATATATTCTGAACTTGGTTCCGTCTAAGTCAGTACCAACTACACCCACAGAACTTTGGACTGGGCGCAAGCCCAATCTACGGCATGTTCGGATTTGGGGCAGTCCAGCACATGTGCTGAAGGGGAACGCAAGTAAGTTGGAATCAAGGAAAGAAGTATGTGTCTTTGTAGGATACCCGAAAGGAACAAAGGGTGGTTTATTTTATAGTCTTAAGGATCATAAAGTCATTGTTAGTACCAATGCGAGATTCTTAGAGGAAGACTATATTATGGATCACAAGCCTAAAAGTAAGTTGTTCTGGAAGAAATGCGAGGAAATCAAGTAGTCCAAGGTCATGATATACCAACTGTACAAGAGGAAATACAACAAGAAAATGATATCGACATTCAACTACCTTTGGGTGGTTGGAGAAATGTAGATACTCGTGATACACAACAAAATAGTATTGACATCCCACCACAAGAGGTAAGTGGGGGAAATGACAATACTAGTGATCCACAAGATAGTAGTGACATTCCGCCGCAACCGAGCAGTGGGGAAAATGTTACTGCTAGTGAACCACAAGTACAACCTCGTCGTAGTGGGAGGGTTTCTCGTAAACTAGATAGATACATGTACTTGGGAGAGTCTTTTGACAAGGTCCCTGATGAACATGATACTGATCCCAGTAACTATAATGAAGTTGTTGGAAGTGCGGATGCGGAAGTGGAAAAAAGGCTATGATTTTTGAGATGGAGTCGATGTACTCCAATCAGGTCTGGAATCTTGTAGATCCAACAGATGGGGTAAAACCCATCGGGTGTAATTGGATTTACAAGAAAAAGAGAGGGGTAGACGGGAAGGTTGAAACCTTCAAAGCAAGGCTTGTTGCGAAAGGTTTTACTCAGAAAGAAGGGATCGACTATGAGGAAACTTTTTCGCCAGTAGCCATGATTAAGTCGATCAGGATTCTCTTGTCCATTGCAGCTCATTTCGATTACGAAATTTGGCAAATGGATGTCAAGACAGCTTTCCTTAATGGGAGTCTTGATGAGTGCAATTATATGATGCAACTAGAAGGATTCGTAGCTAAGGGAAAGGAGCACAAGTTGTGCAAGCTTAAGAGGTCTATTTATGGACTTAATCATGCATCTAGATCATGGAACATCTGTTTTGATCAGGCAATCAAATCTTTTGGTTTTGATCAATGTCCGGATGAGCCGTGTGTGTACAAGAAGTGTAAGGAAACGTGGTGGTATTCTTAATACTTTACGTTGATGATATATTGCTCATAGGAAACAATGTGGATGTATTATCTAGTGTGCTGGTATGGTTATCAAGTCAATTTGAAATGAAAGACTTGGGAGAAGCAGCATACGTTCTAGGGATCAAGCTTATGCGAGATCGGAAAAATAGGATGCTGGTCTTGTCACAAGCCAATTATATTGATACTGTTCTTGCAAGGTTTAGCATTCAGGATTCCAAGAAAGGGTTAATCCCTTTCAGACATGGAATCAGTCTATCTAAGGATCACTGTCCTAAAACACCTGATGAGATAGAAAACATGAAGGCAGTTCCTTATGCTTCTGCAGTAGGAAGCCTCATGTATGCAATGTTATGTACTAGACCAGATATTTGCTTTGTCGTCGGCATGGTTAGTAGATATCAGTCTAACCCTGGCAGAGAACATTGGACTGTGGTAAAACATATATTGAAGTACCTGAAAAGGACTCGAGACTATATGTTGGTTTACCATGAAAATAGTCTTGTACCCATTGGGTACACAGACTCAGGTTTTCAGTCAGATAGGGATTCCAGGAAGTCTACCACTGGATATGTTTTCACTTTAGGAGGTGGAGCCATTAGTTGGAGGAGCGTCAAGCAATCTTGCATTGCTGATTCCACCATGGAAGCTGAATATGTGGCTGCTTCGGAAGCTGCTAAGGAAGCTGTTTGGCTCATAAACTTTCTAATGGATCCTGGAGTGGTACAAAGTGCACAACCGGCTATGACGCTTTATTTCTATAATAGCGGTGCAGTTGCAAACTCAAGGGACCCAAGATCTCACAAGAAAGGAAAACACATAGAGCGTAAGTATCATTTGATTAGAGAATTCTTGCACAGAGGTGATGTGGCAGTGATGAAGATTGCATCAGCCGAAAACCTGGCAGACCCATATACGAAGTGTTTGACAGCTAAGGCTTTTTATGGTCACGTAGAGGGAATGGGTTTGAGGTGTGTTGCTGCATGGCTTTAAGTCTTAGTGGGAGATTGTTGGATTGAATACTAAAAGCAACGCTTTCTGTATTGGATTATATGAATTTGATATTTATGAGAACAGTTTTGGGCAATGTTTTTGCATTATATTATTATTGTGCATAGTTGTCTATTGTTCTGCATAGTAGAAGATCTGGTGTGTTAAGTATAGCTTACACACAGAAGATCTTATCTTCGGTTCTTGTGGAATGAAATTTGTGAGTTCACAATCTAGATGGAAATAGACAAACCATCGGAACGATCGTAGCACATTGTTTTAGTAGGTCTGCCTTGGCTACAGGAAACAGTATAGTTCATACTATAGTTTCAACTCAATGTGCTAGTATATTTTGTGTATATTGAACAGGACCGAGTTGAGATCATTGTCTTTGTACTGACATAACAAGACAAGCTATGTCTCATGGTTATTATGATTACTTATGCTCTTAATCCTTAGATAGTCAATGTGCACATGTATTTAGTAGTTATTACTTTGACAAGTCAAGTGAGTGAGATTCCTATGGAGTCAATAACCTCGATGAGTTGGGTGATACTATTGAGTCCATGGTGTATATTGATATATCGAAGGAATCAATGTCCCGGTTATGGGATTGATGATATCCCCTTGATGAAGCTTATAAGTTTTGATTATGTCAAACCATGCAGGTAGATTACTTGGTAATCTGGACATATCAAATAAGTTAAGTGGTAAGAATCAAGGAATTGGGAAGAGGTCGATTAAATGAATTAGTCGGTAATTAATTTAATCAACGGATATCTGTAATCTTAACATGGGGAGATAATAAGTATTTAATAACAGGAGCTCGAAATATTATTTTTTGAGAATATGAACAGGAGTGCAATAACAGTTATTTAGTAGAACTAACTGTTATTAACTTTATTCGGGCTAGGTTCGGGTGGAATCAGAAGTCCTAATAAAGTTAGGAGCCTGATTCGTATTTTCTCCTCCAGGTCCCTCCCGTAGCCTATATAAGTTTCCTTAGTCTTCAGAATTCGTATGCTTGAGATACACACTGAAATATAGGGTTTCGAGAGTGAGAGCAATACGTCTGAAGGCCAAGAAGGTTTCTGGAAGCAGCAAGCCCACACTTGCATCGAGGAGGAACTTCAGGAATACGGGAGAAGATCCGCAGTGTTTCAGACCTACATCAGATAGCTTGGACGCATGTATGAACCCTAATTCCGCCTAGTAGGGTTTCTAGCGTTCATGTTGAAATAAATTTTAATCGGTATAACAGACATGCAATCGAACTGGTCCAGGGATTCGCCTCCATTCAGACATGAGGTTCAAGGTTGATATAGTATGATTTGGGCTCTAACTCACAAGGTTGACCTTTTGGGTAATTGGGTGTCCCAGATCATACTATGGTGCTACTCTCTCGCGGTGTTTAATCTCCTTACAAGTGGTATCAGAGCCTGATTCAATCTCCCTACAAGTGGTATCAGATCCTGGTTCGTGCGCGCTGCCGTGGTAAATCAAGGGTGAGATGTGCGGTGTTCTCATGGATGGCTCCTCCATGAATGATGGACCAGGTGTTTCTGCGGACGGTCAAATTTCTGTGTTGCTCCAGCAAAGGCGATTACTTCGGCGAATGCTTCCGGGCGAGTGGGAGCATGTTGAAGGGCTCACACATGAAGTGGGAGATTGTTGGGTATCATGTGTGAGCGGTTTGTCCCACATCGGGATGGTGAACATGAATCAACTCAAAACAAGTACTAATTCGATAAGCTACTTGAATCAATTCAACTCCGGTGACGGTCAATCAAGATATAAAATATGCTAAGTACAACATCAAAATATGCTAAGTACAACAAGCCAAGACATATGGAGTATACGTTTGACCAGTGGATGAAAAAGGAAATCGAAGAAACCATAACATCGATCATTCTTTGCCATTTTCCTTTGACAATAATAATTGGGCTACATATAGGATAGTGGATCATCCTCCCTCGAGTCTGGACCCATATGATATTCCATGTAATAATCCTTCAGCACTCCATTTTTTCATGGTAATTTTTAAGGTGTATGCCACTTATTGTGGACATTGTGTCGTATAACATAAATTTATTTATCCACCCCCATCTTAAGTTTAGTCATGTCTGATATCAACTTCGCTTTGCAGGTTTATGCTAACGGTGAAGTTTATGATTACTCTATTTCATGATATATTTTCCACAAAAACTTTTCGTGGTTGTAACATTTATTAACCTCACGAGTATTTAAATACATGGTGCAGCCTGACCTTGTATATCGCACTTGATGTGATTTGTGCGACAAAAGACGGTGGTAAATATACACAAAAAGAAGATAATATTCTATCGATGACCCTTGCTTGTGGGACATCTATGGCTATAGCAATGGTGTCTTCCATTGCACGCTATATAAAGTCCAAGAGGAAAAGTTAGACACAATCTGCCATAAAATCTGCAATGATGACTACGGGTAATTACGTAAAACTAACAAAAACATATGTGACCTTCATCCCATGATCATTTCGATCTCTTAGATAATTGTTGTGTTGTCCCTTTATAAAATAGTTTAATGTAATGTTAAATACTATAATAGTTCTTATAAAAATTTATTTTTGCTACTTACTTTTTAACCATCAAAACAACAGGAAAGTGGACTGATGTCGCTATCAACCACACCGATAGATAACCTGTTAATATTTCTTTGTCATTCAATGGGCAAATAAGTGACATCCAATGATTGTGATGTAATTAGATTGCCCTAACTTGCTAGTGCGATTAGTTAAATATTCGTATAGTGCAACAATGAAAATAATGCGCCTCTAATGAGTCACTAGACAAAATAAATAGAAAATTATGGGGTCCCCATCAAGTGAAAATATTCATTGAGTATTATTTTCTTCATCTTGAGTCGCCACTAATACAACTCAGGTTGAGAGAGAATAGTGGTACCAAGGTAAGAGCATCTCCAATGGATAGGTTAAATCTATCCGTTTAGCTAAATAGTAGATAAGCCACAAAAAAATAAGTCTCCAACAGGATAGGTACCCCACTCGGTAAAGTAGCCGATCGTTATCACCCTCGCTACTTGTAGCAATGGATTTTGCTCGCTACTTGCAACTGCCTCACGAAAATTCCGCGGATTTCAATGTATTAATGCGTCTGACTTCTTCACCTCCACCTTCAGGCTCCATACATTCTTGGTTTATTCATTCATGTTGGTAGTTCAAGACGATTAACAAATCACCTAGTTTAGGGTTTTTTGTTTCTTTTCTCACCCATGATAAGGTTTTTGTTTCTTTTCTTTTGTGCAGGTTTTGATTTCTTCTCTATTATTTCTATGATTTTCTCACCTAGTTTCTGAAATACGTCTCTCTCCTAATTCTTCATTGCGATAATATTCATTTTTATCCTATTGTAGTTGTGACTTTGAGGGAGGATGATCTGCAAAGTCTTTAGAAATCTTTATAAAACCATATTGCTATTGACCATGGGTTGAGTTTTCTATGGTGTACTTTGATTAATATCAAATTTAGTCTAATTTCTTTCAAAAGTTTCATTGGCTTTGCTTAACTTTATAATATTTTGATGTATAAATATTTATGTATATGAATTATGAAAACAATGAATTTGTCGCCGATCTCATGAACAATGAATCTAACATTGCCGACGGATACTCGAAGCAATCTTCAGAACATGAGCTTGATAACCATGGTACACGAGCATCTGAAGTTGGTACTCAATCTGACTCTTGGGAAAAGAAACCCAAACGAGCTTCTAATTTCTCAAGTGATGAAGATGTGTGTAATACCGTATTTTAACTAAGGGTTATTTTGTAATTTCGGTAAAATAAATACTCGAGGTTAAAAAAAATGAACTATTACTATGTCAAGCTTAATCTTGACTTATTTTCTTTAGTTTTCTAAATGTGCATTTTGACATTTAAATACATAGTATTTTATTTGGAATTATTTGTTTTTTTTTTTAATCTTTTATGTGTTAGCTAGTAATTGAGAATTTATTTTCCCACCCCTCAACTTTTGGCTTCTTCCATTTCTATCCCAATCAACTTGTTGGGAGAATTATAATTTATCCAAGTCCCTTACCCACTATCTAAGTCAACTAAATTAATATAATGTATGTGATTGTACACGCACCTACAAACTATATACTCACACCCATCATTCCACAACTCCCACACAACCACCCACTCTCTATGCATCATCATCATCATCATCATCATCTCTTCTTCTTCTTCACTATTTTTCTCTATTGAAGAACACTAACTATTTTTCTCTATTGAAGAACACTAAAGTAGCTCCATTCTCTCTCCAAAACCTCCATTCCCGGATTGGAGTTTTGACCTCACAAAAATACCTCCAAAACTTCATTTTTCACCTTCAAATTCATGAAAAACTCAAGCCCAAGGTCACACTATGCATGGGGGGAGCCATTTCCTTCACATTCTTCATGATTTAAGCTCTTTAAGGCCTTGTAAGAATCCATTCTCTCTTTTTATTTGTGCATTTTGATGTAGTATAATCACCATGATAGAAAATTTCTTGATCTTTGTTTGCATGTGTGTTTTGGGTCTTGAATTGTTATTTTGTTAGCATGAACTTCTCAAATCTCTCACTTGATTCTTCAAATCCTTGATGTGAATATCTTATTGCATGTCTAATTGGTAGTACCTATGTATATATCAAGTTATTTTAAGTTGCATGTATCATAGGATTGATTAGATCATGTTTTGAGTGTTCTTGGCAAAATTGCATGTTGTTACAATCTGACCAGCTTGTCAAAAACGCCGTATAACTTCAATTTTTGTCTCTGTAAAATTTTCAAATCTTACATTTTATAACACTAGACTCAGAGGGGGTCATTTTGAGAAAATAATCAACTCCATAGCTATTTTGGTTAGGGAGATATGCTCATTTTAAGTTGCATGTTTTCTGAAAATCTGTTTCTGGACCACTCTTTCCATTTTTATTGAAACCCTCATTTCCAGTAACTTATAGCACCCAATCTTTCTTATGGTGAAACTAGACACATAGGGGATTCATTCTTGAGAAGATGAGCTTTATTGCTATTCTGCAAGTTGTTGTAATCCCCCTGTCAAGTTGAAACTTTTTGCCAAACTCTTCTCTGCATAGCATTTTTTTTATTTTTGTAACTTGAGTTTTATAATATCTATGCATGATTTTCTTGGTGTTTGTGAAATTAGACACAAGTAGGTTCATCATACATTAATTTCACAATTTTAGGAGATTCTTTGATATGGTATATGTGGCTCTAAAGTCAGGGTCCAGAATTGTAGTTTCAAATGTTTTAGAAAATTTGAATTTTTGAACTTCCAAATGTTTTGTTGGACTTCTTTTGATATGTGAGCATCATTATATGCGCATTAGTGACTTTTAGAATGATATTCATGTTGATCTTGTATTCGGCACGTGAGTATACCACTTGAAACCGGTTTATTAGGATAATTTGGTATGGACTTAGTACCCGACCTAGACAAACATCCATGCATTAGTTTATTTGGAAGTAGCATCATTGTGACTAGAGACTTGTCAATTGTAGGCGACGAATTCGTAGGCATTGGCTACTTCAACTATCCGTGAAGATTGTGAATTGCTATCTCGACTTAAGGTGAGATTACATGCTTAGCCTCGTGTGCTTTGCTTCCTTCGTGTCAAAACATGATTTTATGTCTTGTCTCAAACTGTACTTGTGAGTTTCATTCTTAGCCTCGTGTGCCTAGATTCTTTCATGTCGTGACATGATTTTATGTCTTGTCTCAAAATGTATTTTGTGGTTCACATGCTTTACTTGATTTTGGTTATGTTTCGAAAACATTTCTTTGAAACTGTTACACGAAAAATAATAACGCGTAAAAACGTAAATTGGAATAACGCACGTACCGAAATATGTTACTATTTGGGAGGTCCTTTGTTGACCGTTATTATTTGGGAGGTCATTTGGTTACCGTTAACATTTGGGAGGTCCTTTGTTGACCATTAACACTTGGAGGTCCTTTGTTAACCATTAACATTTGGGAGGTCCTTTGTTGACCGTTAAATTTTGGGAGGTCCTTTGTTGACCGTTAACATTTGGGAGGTCCTTTGTTGACCGTTAATATTTTGGAGGTCCTTTGTTGACCGTTATTCGGTTACTGTGCGTAAGAACTGGCTCTTTTGATTCTATATTTGGAAATCGACACTTGTGAATGATTTAAATTGAAAATGTTCAAATCTTTGGTTATTGTCATTCGTAAATCAGTTAACTCTATCGTTTATGACGCTGCAAACTCTGATCTTGCTTTACTCATACTCTGTCAATTTTACTTTATTTAACTTGTGTCCTAGAAGTTTATATTCTCTTTCCTGTTTTACATGTTATGGTGTATCTCACTCAGTATTTATTGCTGACTTTGATAACTGCGGTTCTTGTTGTTTTCTTCCCACCGCAGGTCTAGGAGATGGGGAATTATAGAATAGAAGGGGCGCGAGACTCGCTTAGAAAATGAACGACACCATTAGTTGATATAGAAATGTTAGTTAATTAGTGTGTAATAGTAATCAGCTAGTGTGTAAGACTTAAAGTTTAATATAGTTGTTTAATGTTAAATATGTGTTGTGGATTATATTGTTTTTGATCTCCGCCAATTCTATTAAGCATCGCCCTCCCGGTCTCGTCCCGAGCCGGATAAAAGGGGGTTGTTGCAGGTGGTATCAGAGCAGTTCTTCCTACTTAGGGATAAAAATCTATAGGGTAACCTAAAATGAACATAGGGTAAGTTAAAATACGGAAAGCCGGGTACTTGGGGAGTTGGGATTCATTTCCTCATTCATGATTATTGCTACTCGTTATCTGGAATTATTCTGTTTCGTGTTGGGGCCCTAGCACTGTTACAGATGTATGGTTGTCCTTCCTAAATGTGAATCTTGTTTTTATGTGTCTCGACGAGACATCCTATGTGTTTATTGGCATTGTATGCTTATTCTTTGTGATATATTCATTATATTAGTACGTTCTTGACGATAAGGACTATATAGGAAACCCATTGAGACTTTAGTGAACCGTCCAACCTTCGAGGACGAAGCTTTTTCTAAGGGAGGATGAATGTAATACCCCGTATTTTAGCTAAGGGTTATTTTGTAATTTCGGTAAAATAAATACTCGAGGTTAAAAAAAATGAACTATTACTGTGTCAAGCTTAATCTTGTCTTATTTTCTTTAGTTTTCTAAATGTGCATTTTGACATTTAAATACATAGTATTTTATTTGGAATTATTTGAGTTTTTTTTTTAATCTTTTATGTGTTAGCTAGTAATTGAGAATTTATTTTCCCACCCCTCAACTTTTGGCTTCTTCCATTTCTATCCCAATCAACTTGTTGGGAGAATTATAATTTATCCAAGTCCCTTACCCACTATCTAAGTCAACTAAATTAATATAATGTATGTGATTGTACACACACCTACAAACTATATACTCACACCCATCATTCCACAACTCCCACACAACCACCCACTCTCTATGCATCATCATCATCATCATCTCTTCTTCTTCTTCACTATTTTTCTCTATTGAAGAACACTAAAGTAGCTCCATTCTCTCTCCAAAACCTCCATTCCCGGATTGGAGTTTTGACCTCACAAAAATACCTCCAAAACTTCATTTTTCACCTTCAAATTCATGAAAAACTCAAGCCCAAGGTCACACTATGCATGGGGGGAGCCATTTCCTTCAGATTCTTCATGATTTAAGCTCTTTAAGGCCTTGTAAGAATCCATTCTCTCTTTTTATTTGTGCATTTTGATGTAGTATAATCATCATGATAGAAAATTTCTTGATCTTTGTTTGCATGTGTGTTTTGGGTCTTGAATTGTTATATTTTAGCATGAATTTCTCAAATCTCTCACTTGATTCTTTAAATCCTTGATGTGAATCTCTTATTGCATGTCTAATTGGTAGTACCTATGTATATATCAAGTTATTTTAAGTTGCATGTATCATAGGATTGATTAGATCATGTTTTGAGTGTTCTTGGCAAAATTGCATGTTGTTACAATCTGACCAGCTTGTCAAAAACGCCGTATAACTTCAATTTTTGTCGCTGTAAAATTTTAAAATCTTACATTTTATAACACTAGACTCAGAGGAGGTCATTTTGAGAAAAAAATCAACTCCATAGCTATTTTGGTTAGGGAGATATGCTCATTTTAAGTTGCATGTTTTCTGAAAATCTGTTTCTGGACCACTGTTTCCATTTTTATTGAAACCCTCATTTCCAGTAATTTATAGCACCCAATCTTTCTTGTGGTGAAACTAGACACATAGGGGATTCATTCTGGAGAAGATGAGCTTTATTGATATTCTGCAAGTTGTTGTAATCCCCCTGTCAAGTTGAAACTTTTTGCCAAACTCTTCTCTGAATAGCAGTTTTTGTTATTTTTGTAACTTGAGTTTTATAATAGCTATGCATGATTTTCTTGGTGTTTGTGAAATTAGACACAAGTAGGTTCATCATACATTAATTTCACAATTTTAGGAGATTCTTTGATATGGTATATGTGGCTCTAAAGTCAGGGTCCAGAATTGTAGTTTCAAATGTTTTAGAAAATTTGAATTTTTGAACTTCCAAATGTTTTGTTGGACTTCTTTTGATATGTGAGCATCATTATATGCGCATTAGTGACTTTTAGAATGATATTCATGTTGATCTTGTATTCGGCACGTGAGTATACCACTTGAAACCGGTTTATTAGGATAATTTGGTATGGACTTAGTACCCGACCTAGACAAACATCCATGCATTAGTTTATTTGGAAGTAGCATCATTGTGACTAGAGACTTGTCAATTGTAGGCGACGAATTCGTAGGCATGGGCTACTTCAACTATCCGTGAAGATTGTGAATTGCTATCTCGACTTAAGGTGAGATTACATGCTTAGCCTCGTGTGCTTTGCTTCCTTCGTGTCAAAACATGATTTTATGTCTTGTCTCAAACTGTACTTGTGAGTTTCATTCTTAGCCTCGTGTGCCTAGATTCTTTCATGTCGTGACATGATTTTATGTCTTGTCTCAAAATGTATTTTGTGGTTCACAAGCTTTACTTGATTTTGGTTACGTTTGGAAAAGATTTCTTTGAAACTGTTACACGAAAAATAATAACGCGTAAAAAAGTAAAGTGGAATAACGCACGTACGGAAATATGTTACTATTTTGGAGGTCCTTTGTTGACCGTCATTATTTGGGAGGTCCTTTGTTGACCGTTAACATTTGGGAGGTCCTTTGTTGACCATTAACACTTGGAAGGTCCTTTGTTGACCATTAACATTTGGGAGGTCCTTTGTTGACCGTTAAATTTTGGGAGGTCCTTTGTTGACCGTTAACATTTGGGAGGTCCTTTGTTGACCGTTAATATTTTGGAGGTCCTTTTTTGACCATTATTCGGTTACTGTGCGTAATAACTGGCTCCGTTGATTCTATATTTGGAAATCGACACTTGTGAATGATTTAAATTGAAAATGTTCAAATCTTTGGTTATTGTCATTCGTAAATCAGTTAACTCTATCGTTTATGACGCTGCAAACTCTGATCTTGCTTTACTCATACTCTGTCAATTTTACTTTATTTAACTTGTGTCCTAGAAGTTTATATTCTCTTTCCTGTTTTACATGCTATGGTGTATCTCACTCAGTATTTATTGCTGACTTTGAAAACTGCGGTTCTTGTTGTTTTCTTCCCACCGCAGGTCTAGGAGCTGGGGAATTATAGAATAGAAGGGGCGCGAGACTCGCTTAGAAAATGAACGCCACCATTAGTTGATATAGAAATGTTAGTTAATTAGTGTGTAATAGTAATCAGCTAGTGTGTAAGACTTAAAGTTTAATATAGTTGTTTAATGTTAAATATGTGTTGTGGATTATATTGTTTTTGATCTCCGCCAATTCTATTAAGCATCGCCCTCCCGGTCTCGTCCCGAGCCGGATAAAAGGGGGTTGTTGCAATGTGCTTCTAGTTTCGGCTTGGCTGAACACAAGTCTGGATGCTATTCATTCTAATGAGAAAAAAATGAAGAAGTAATGGCATCAGGTTCACGCCTTCTTTCACAAACACAAACACACATCACATATGATCGTAAAAGTAATTCACTTATGCATCGTTGGTCGACAATCCAACAAGCTGTCAACATATTTTGTGGATGCTACGCTCAGATTGAAGCAAGACGTCAAAGTGGTTTAACCGAGGAAGATAAGGTACTAAACAGTGTTTATATTCGTTACACTTTGTGAACAAGCTTATTTCGACGATTACAATTTTGTTTGAATATTATAGATCACCCAAGAAAAATTTGCTTATCTCAAATTTCATAAAGTTCCATTCACTTTTGAGCATTGTTGGAAAATTTTGAGGTCACAACCAAAATGGTTGGAGGCTGGTGAGAGGAAGAAGATCAAGAAAAGTATTAAATCAAATGTTGAGAAGTCTTCTACTTCAACTGCTATAAATTTAGAGGAAGACAATGCACAAGATGATGGCATGAAGAGACCATTGGCAGGGGGAAAGGCTTGAAAAAGAGCGAGCAAAGAATAAAAAGAGCAAAGATGAGGCAGAATCATCCATGATTACGATTATGGAAGAGATCAGGGAGGAGAAAAATAAGTCTAGTGCAGTGAAAACATAGTTTTTGGAGCAGTTCTTGACTATCGAACAAAAAAATGAAGCTATTGAGCAGAAAAAGAGGAAGATAGAATTATGCTTATAGACACAACGGAGATGCCTCCACTCCAAGCAGAATACTGTCAACGCCGCCAGAGAGAAATCATGGAGAAACTTGAGTGGCGTAGCTAGACCCTTATTTTGTACCTCAATTTTCAAAGCGAATTGTTTTTATTTGGTTCTCTTTATAATAATCAGTGTTCATTTAGCTCACATTTGGAATATTGCTACTTGATTTTTGATTAATTTTATATTAGAACATAATTATTTGTTTTCACTACTCTCCAATCTGCATTGAAAAATCTTTCATATACTTCTTATTGTGTTGTCTCGCACTCTTTGCTTATCTCTTGACGCGTTATATGTTGTGTGTGTGTGTGTATAATCACATTCTTCTACAACTGAAACCACATACCACTCCGTCCCATCTCAAATGCACCATTTTGACTTTTCACCCGTAATTGGGTCACTTAGACCCGGTGATTTGGATCGGAAACGATGTAATTTTTTGATATTTTTTTATGATTTTGTAGAATAATAGTTACTTTAAAACACTATGAAAAAATTATCTAAAAAATATTTGTTAACTAATTAATTTTCTATTTATTTCTCAAGTTTATTTCTTGGCTAGTTAATTTTGGTGTCTTCCATCAAAAATAAAAAATAAAAAATGGTGTCATCCCATCTCACGAACTTTCACTTCTTTGCTCAGGTTTACCGACAAAGCTTGGTGATGATTAGAGTCAATAGGCATTTATTTCACGAGATAGAAGGAAGTAACTGATTTTTCTTTTTCTTGTTGGCCTTTTGTGTTCTAGGAACGGTGCATGCTCGCGCATTGGAGCTTGACGGACTCCTCGAGTCCATGACATGTAGAAAATAGCATTTGTCATTTTTTTCTTGTTAATTCGCATGGTTGCTGCTGGGGGCGGATCCAGGATTTCATGGCAGTGGGGCTAAATTAGAAAAAAATAATGACTTAAAGGTAAATTTTGATTTTCGTATATTTTGAGTGGGGATAAAGTGTAATTTAGTGGGGGCTAAAGTAAAAATACTAAAAAAAATAAGGGTAAATTTTTAGATTTTGAAAGTTGAGTGGGGGCTATAACCCTCACTTGTGTCTACCTAGATCCGCCCTTGGTTGCTGCTATATAGAGAATAAAAGGCTGTTGCAAGTAAATAAAAACAGCAAGTGATTGCTTGTCAAAGTACTCACTGTAGTTGTGTTTGTTTGATTGTTGTATTACCCTCTCTCTGTCGCTCACTCTCTCTCTCTCCAATTAATTGAGCTGTCAATGTGACAATCGAAGCCATGACCCAAGAATTTCGAATGATTTACCATTTGAGATAACATTTATTTGCCCTTGAGTCTGAATTACGTGAGACGTAAAAGTTGGAAAGACATTCCTATAATTTACGGCGTCACTTCCACTTGTTAGTTCATTGTTTAAAGGATACATGTCATCAGTTTACTTGTAATAATATCCGAACTTAAAAAGATGGAAAGGCATTTATGATAAATCAGTTCCAACTTAAAAAGATGGAAAGGCATTCCTGATGAATCATTTAGATCCGTCGAAATCATAATTACACCAGTCTTGTCCTAGTGTGCTAATCCTTCTACAAATTTTGCGAACTTTTATATTTTTTGCTATTCGTGTACATGTGGAGAGCAAATGTGTCATTAAGGTTTGGCGCAAATGATAAATGATTGAAAATTTTAAGCTAAAATGTATAAATATGTGTCATTAAAGTTTGATGCGATTGATAGATGGTTGAATCACTCATGTAAATGGTGTAAGACTTGAATACTAACACTTGCGTACTCTGAGAGCTAAAACCCGCATCCTAAAGGATTTGTATGTCTCAAGATGATGATTAGTCTCTATCTGTAATGGTACGACTTGTTAGGAGAGGCATAACCCACACTTTATTATGAGAGCTAAAGCTATGATTTTTATGGTTTGGGAGGATTAGTCTTTATCTAATGCTATGACATTACAGATTTACAGGTAAGTCTTCACAAGTGATCATCTGGTACTTTGGAATATGCTTTTTTTGATTTTCAGTCTAGGATGGAATACTCTTTTATGTTTGTTTTGCTCGATTACTATACCATTTAGTCGTTGGGCAACACACAGCACTATGAACGGAGCTTTGATTAGTCTCTCATCTGCCGTATGGCACCCTCGGCTTAACAAGAATTCAACAACTAAAGACGTCTCGTATGTTTTTCTTTGTGATTCATACAAGCTGCAGCCGATTTTTGGATACAACCTTTCGATCAATTCCTGTCCCATTCTAAAAATCAAGCTGAGGAATTACCAATGTATCCAAGTCAAGATTGTCCTGTTTTCGTTGTTAGCAATATCCTCAGGTCAACGACAACAACTTAGGTTAATCAGTTGTAGCACAAAGAGAAGTCAGCTCAGCTATGCTACTTTTCATTTTCTTCATTTTGTTGTATGTGTATGCTTTGTCTCGAATGTATAACCTGTTTAGACAATTTTCTTTGTTGTAATTTGTTATTTTTGTTTTAATATCAATTCTACCCTTTTTCTAAAAAAAATAAAAAATAAAAAATACTATGACATTGTTAGGAGTGATATAATCCACTTCGATAATCTCTACAATTTGAAAGCATTTTTCTATGGCTGTCGATGGACTGATAGTATGTATTTTATTGCTCACTGATGTTCTGTTTGGTTCGCAGTAAAATATTTTATAACGAAAAATGTTCTATGCGTAAAATATTGTGTGAAAAAGTTTTCTCTGCAATAATTTTCTCGTGTGGTTGACACTAGCCAAAAGAAAGGGCCAAGACGACAGTGACGGGTGGCGGTGAAGGTGGGTGGCAGTGATGAGTCGTGGTGGACGTAGATGGTAGTGGTGGTTATGTGTGGTGTGGTGTTTTTTTTTTTTTTTTTTTTTTTTTTTTTTTTTTTTTTGAGGAAATATTTTTGAGTTGCTGTTGTGCTCTTTGAAAATGGCTTACGAATTTGAAATGTAAACCATTTTACATCATTTTGATGAATAATATTTTACCGCAAAATATTTGTACCTCCAATCAAACAGCATCAAAACACTAAAATGAGGTAAAATATTTTACCACCAAATAAAAGGGGCCTTATTGTTACTGTTTTATTGTTGACCATTTGATTTTTTTAGTCCGTTTGGTAAAAAAAATTTAATTTTTCTACCAAATAATTTTCTTAACACTGTTTATTTTGTGTAGTTTAAAAACTAGTTTTTAAATAATTTTTTTCTTAACTTTGGTGGGGTTTTTCCTTTTTTTTTTTTTTCTGCTTACACTATATTACACTTTCTTTATATTTTCAAAGTTATCCTAGGCCATTTTTTTTATCAGAGTTATGTATTAGTTTCTAAGACCCTAGGTCATTCTAAAGTTACCCAATGTTGCTGATACTTCTATTTCATGAAACAACAAGTCTTGAATTTTAATATGATTGCAATTTCATGAAATCGGTATCTTTTTGTTGAATCTTATTTAAAAATTTCAATATTTTGAATGTCACAATGCCATTAACTTGTTCTTCAATTTGTTAATGTTCATGAAAACGTGACATTTTTCATTAAATTTGTTCTGTGTGAATTTGTAAAAAAAAAGTATAACAGATTTTTTTTTTTTTTTTTTTTTTTGCATTAAAAAAAAGTATAACAGTTAAGAGTATATTTGTTATTAAATCTATTACATCTAGTTTAAAATGTACTCCCAAATGCATTTTTTTTAATTTTTAATCTCAAAAAAAATCAACACCAAATCAACTTATTCAGAATCTCAAAAAAAATAAATAAATAAATAAATCCGCCACCATCAAAAAAAAAATCTTTTCACCATATACTACTCTGTCCCAGCTCTTCCCCATCATTTTGACTTTTACCACTATTCACTGGGTCACTTTGACTCGGTGATTTGGATAGCAAAGTAATTTAATTTTTTGATAATTTTTTCATGGTCTTGTAGAGTATAAGTTGCTCTATAACACCGTGAAAAAATTATTAAAAAAATCGCATTATTTTGCTATCGAAATCACCCGGTCAAAGTGACCCATATACGATTCAAATATTTCCAATGATGGGCAAGAGCTGGGACAGAGGTAGTATATAATAACGTGACCGACCAAGCCCCTATTCCAAAAAAGGTCGTCAAAGGAGAAGGCAGTCGTTGTTGACTCTAACATCGCCACGTGGCTGCACCTTAATGGTGCTCCTTTTGTAATCTGTATCTATCTAAAAAAGAAAGAGCATGTGTGGGTTCTTGAAGTTTCTGCTTAACCACCGCCCCGAACTATACAGAATACGCGTAAATCATTAGGCGGTGGTTTGTTCCCGCGTTATCCACCGTCAGATCTGATATATCTAGCTCAATCCTAGCCGTTCTTTTACCTTGAGCTCTTCTATAAATAAGATCGATACTCGTGGTTCTTCGTTCAAACTCTTTATCATCTTCGTCTCTCTGGCTTGAGGTTCTCTCTTTTCTTCATTTACCGATGGGTTTATAGGTTCTTTTGTGATTTCCTTCGGTTTGACTTTGATATTTGTCAATTTTGATTCAACTTTTAACGGAGACATGATCATCTTTGAATCGTCCAACTCTTGTAGATAAGCAGAAGATTGTCGATCGGATTGTGGATATCATCAGGAGGTGAAGGTCTAGGGAAGTATCTTGCTCTTCATAGGTTGTTTTTTGCAGTCGTGTTGGTCTGGCGATTCAATCCCTTATAATGCTTATTGGAATGCAAATTCCGATTTTTTCAGTTTAGGAAACGTGAGCTGGTTGACGAATTTTCTTGTTGATTTGTGGCCTGAAGCTCTGTGTTGGGGTTTGATCTGTGTCAATTGATGGTTTAGGGTTAGTTTTATTTGTTCGAGGTATTTTGAGAATAATAGTTGATCTATGAAGGGATTGCGTTACCTGGGATTCAGAAGGTCGTGACTTTTGGTGAGTAAACTTCTGGTTTCTGTTGATTTCGCATTATGTCCCTGAGCTTTTCTTTTAGCTGTGGGTATTCTTGCATATCAGAAGCATATGGTAATTCCTCCTGCGCAGGGCAGGAGAGCTGCTTGATGATATTTGGGAATGATTGATCAATTAATTAGATAGATAAGGAAGGTTTGTTAATTGAAATCCAGGAGTATATATTTTGGTCTTCATCAATGTTATGATGGTTGGTTTGGGAGACAACTTTGGGTTGCTGTCCTATTTTCTGTGACCAGGTTTGGGAATATGATGGGTCCCATGCAGGAGTAGTCGGTCCCCGGTAATACCCTAAACCCCTTCTTCCATGAATATAAATTATAGTATAGTATCCTAAGTTCGTGTGTATCGTGTAATGGGGTATTACCAGTCTCCAACATATTTGTGCTTTCTTTCTTAGGATTTCGTTATCATTCTACTACTCTAGGTAACATCCCCGACTCTCTTATGTCTTTGAAGATAGCTTGTTGGATTGTCTGTGCTTTGGGTTTGGTTTAAAGGTGTGAGCTGTATCAATGTTGGGTTTGGTAACAGTTTGCAATGTTCTCCAGAACACATGATGGTAGAATCATTTACCTATTCGAGTTTTAGTTTATGTGATTGTTTGATGTAGGGCTCGTGTGTACTGGAATTTTTTCTGAGTAGATTGTGGAAGTCATCCCTTCGACGTGACTGGTCTGGTGATTCAATTCTTTATTCGGTATTAGAGATCTTACCCACTTGTGTTCAAGATTTTGCGAGTAAATATCAGATTGAATGGGATATACTTCTGTGAATTTTCATCATTTCTGTTTTTTCCATAGTTCTGGATGATCTGCTAGCTGTTTTGAGGAAAGAGGCCGCGAGAAATAATATATTGTCAGAGGTTTTAGGAATTTTAGTAGAGCTATTCCTGAATCTATGTTGTTGTTTGATCTTTTTTTAGTCCTCTGCTCAATTAAACATGACGGTAGCGTGACCCTATTTGTGCAAGATAACTGTTTTATTGTAGGGACTGCGATCCTTGAAACTGCCATGGCTTGACCCTTGGGCATACAGGTTCTGTTAAGTGAATTATTTTATAGAATTATCAAACTGGGGATCAGGTTGTTTGTTTCAGGACGCGAAGGCCTAGGACTGACACCCTTGATATGTATTGGCACTCGTATCGGGTTTGGTTGTGCAGTCTCTTATTCCTCACTTTTTTTTTTCTTGTTTATGTTCAAGATTTTGCACGTAAATTTCAGATTGAATGGGACGTTCTTCTGTTAATTTTCATAAATTCTGTTTTTCCTTAGTTCTGGATGATCTGCTAGCTGTTCCGTGGAGAGAGGCCACGAGGAATATTATTCCGGCTCCGAGGTTTCAGGAATATTTGTAGAGTTCTTCCTGAAATAGTATTTTGGTTTGGTCATCTTTTTTAACCCTCTGTTCTATTAGACATCATGATGGTGGCATGACCTTATTTGTTTGAAGATTACTGAGGGTAATTGTTTTCCTGTAGGGGTTACAATTCTTGGTATTGCCATGGTTTGACCCTCGGTAAAACAGGTTCCCCTAAGTGAATTATTTTATAGATTATCAAACTTTGGATCAGGTTGTTTGTTTCAGGACGCGAAGGCCTCGGAGTGACACCCTTAACTTGTATCTGGTTTGGTTATGCAATCTCTTATTCCTCATTAGAGTTTTTTTCTTTGTTTGTGTTCAAGATTTTGCACATAAATTTCAGATTGAATGGGATGTTCTTCTGTTAATTTTCATAAATTCTGTTTTTCCTTAGTTCTGGATGATCTGCTAGCTGCTCTGTGGAGAGAGGCCACGAGGAATAGTATTCCGGCTCAGAGGTTTCAGGAACTTTTGTAGAGTTCTTCCTGGAATAGTATTTTGGTTTGATCCTTTTTTTTAACCCTCTGTTCAATTAGACATGATGGTGGCATGACCTTATTTTTTCGAGGATTATTGAGGGTAATTGTTTGCCTGTAGGGGTTACGATTCTTGGAATTGTCATGGTTTGACCCTCGGTAAAACAGGTTCCACTAAGTGAATTATTTTATAGATTATCAAACTGTCGATCAGGTTGTTTGTTTCAGGTAGCAAAGGCCTAGGAGTGACACCCTTAATATGTATTGGCACTCGTATCTGGTTTGGTTATGCAATCTCTTATTCCTCATTAGAGTTTTTTTCTTGTTTGTGTTCAAGATTTTTCACGAAAATTTCAGATTGAATGGGACGTTTTTCTGTTAATTTTCATAAATTCTGTTTTTCCTTAGTTCTGGATGATCTGCTAACTATTCCGCGGAGAGTGGCCACGAGGAATATTATTCCGGCTCAGAGGTTTCAGGAATTTTTTTAGAGTTCTTCCTGGAATAGTATTTTGGTTTGATCTTTTTTCTAACCCGCTGTTCAATTAGACATGATGGTGGCATGACCTTATTTGTTTGAGGATTATTGAGGGTAAATTATTCCTGTAGGGGTTACAATTCTTGGAATTGCCATGGTTTGACCTTGGTAAAACGGGTTCCACTAAGTGAATTATTTTATAGATTTTCAAACTGTGGATCAGGTTGTTTGTTTCAGGACACGAAGGCCTAGGAGAGACACCCTTAATATGTATTGGCACTCGTATTGTTTGATGTAGGGCTCCCGTCCAGTAGTTTGTGGAAGTCATCCCTTCGACATGACTGATCTGGTGATTCAATTCCTTACTCCTTGTTAGACATCTTAATCCGTTCGTGTTCAAGATTTTGCAAGTAAATATCAGATTAAATTGGATACTCCTGTTAATTTTCATGATTTCTGTTTTTTCCTTAGTTCTGGATGATCTGCTAGCTGTTCTGAGGAGAGAGGCCGCGACGAATAATATATTCTAAGAGGTTATAGAATTTTAGTAGAGCCATTCCTGAATCAATGTTGTTGTTTGATATTTTTTTAGGTCTCTGCTCAATTAGACATGACGGGAGCATGACCCTATTTGTGCAAGGTAACTGTTTCATTGTAGGGATTGCGATCATTGAAACTGCCGTGGCTTGACCCTCGGGCATACAGGTTCTGTTAAGTGAATTATTTTATAGAATTATCAAACTGGGGATCAGGTTGTTTGTATCAGGACGCAAAGGCCTAGGAGTGATACCCATAATTTGTATTGCCACTCGTATCTGGTTTGGTTATGCAATATCTTATTCCTCATTAGAATATTTTTCTTGTTTGTGTTCAAGATTTTGCACGTAAATTTCAGATTTACTTGAACGTTCTTCTGTTAATTTTCATAAATTCTGTTTTTCCTTAGTTCTGGATTATCTGCTAGAGGTTCCGTGGAGAGAGGTCACGAGGAATATTATTCCGGCTCAGAGGTTTCAGGAATATCTGTAGAGTTCTTCCTGGAATAGTATTTTATATTTTGGTTTGATCATTTTTTGAACCCTCTGTTCAATTAGACATCATGATGGTGGCATGACCTTATTTGTTTGAGGATTACTGAGGGTAGTTGTTTTCCTGTAGGGGTGACAATTCTTGGTATTGCCATGGTTTGACCCTCGGTAAAACAGGTTCCCCTAAGTGAATTATTTTAGTGATTATCAAACTTTGGACCAGGTTGTTTGTTTCAGGACGCGAAGGCCTCGGCGTGACACCCTTAACTTGTATCTGGTTTGGTTATGCAATCTCTTATTCCTCATTAGAGTCTTGTACTTGTTTGTGTTCAAGATTTTGCACGTAAATTTCAGATCGAATGAGACGTTCTTCTGTTAAATTCACAAATTTTGTTTTTCCATAGTTCTGGATGATCTGTCAGCTGTTCCGTGGAGAGAGGCCACGAGGAATATTATTCCGGCTCCGAGGTTTCAGGAATTTTTGTAAAGTTCTTCCTGAAATAGTATTTTGGTTTGATCTTTTTTTAACCCTCTGTTCAATTAGACGTGATAATGGTGGCATGGCCTTATTTGTTTGCGGATTACTGAGGGTAATTGTTTTCCTGTAGGGGTTACAATTCTTGGTATTGCCATGGTTTGACCCTCGGTAAAACAGGTTCCCCTAAGTGAATTATTTTATAGATTATCAAACTTTGGATCAGGTTGTTTGTTTCAGGACGCGAAGGCCTCGGAGTGACACCCTTAACTTGTATCTGGTTTGGTTATGCAATCTCTTATTCCTCATTAGAGTTTTTTTCTTTGTTTGTGTTCAAGATTTTGCACATAAATTTCAGATTGAATGGGATGTTCTTCTGTTAATTTTCATAAATTCTGTTTTTCGTTAGTTCTGGATGATCTGCTAGCTGCTCTGTGGAGAGAGGCCACGAGGAATAGTATTCCGGCTCAGAGGTTTCAGGAATTTTTGTAGAGTTCTTCCTGGAATAGTATTTTGGTTTGATCTTTTTTTTAACCCTTTGTTCAATTAGACATGATGGTGGCATGTTCTTATTTGTTCGAGGATTCTTGAGGCTAATTATTTTCCTTTAGGGGTTACGATTCTTGGAATTGCCATGGTTTGACCCTCGGTAAAACAGGTTCCACTAAGTGAATTATTTTATAGATTATCAAACTGTGGATCAGGTTGTTTGTTTCAGGACGCGAAGGCCTAGGAGTGACACCCTTTATATATTGGCACTTGTATCTGGTTTGGTTATGCAATTTTGTTTCTGTTCAAAATTTGCGCGTAAATTTCAGATTGAATTGGACATCCTTCTGTTAATTATTTATAAATTCTGTTTTCTCTTTGTTCTGGATGATCTGCTAGCTGTTCCGTGGAGAGAGGCCACGAGGAATAGTATTCTAGCTCAAGAGGTTTCAGGAATTTTGTAGAGTTCTTCCTGCAATAGTATTTTGGTTTGATCTTTTTTAATCCTCTGTTCAATTAGACATGATTGTGGCATGACCTTATTTGTTTGAGGATTTTGAGGGTATTTTTTTCCTGTAGGGATTACGATTCTTGGAATTGCCTTGTTTTGACCCTCGGGCATACATGTTCCGCTTAGTGAACTATTTTATAGAATTATAGAACTGTGGATCAGGTTGTTTGTTTCGGGATGCGAAGGCATAGGAGCGACGCCCTTAATATGTATTGGCAGTCGTATCTGGTTTGGTTATGTTCTTGTTTGTGTTCAAGGTTTTGTATTTAATTTTCAGATTGAATGGGACGTTTCCAATTAACTTTCATAGTTTCTGTTTTTCCTTAGTTCTGTATGATCGCTAGCTGTTCCGTGAGAGAGGTCATGAGGAAGATTATTCCGGCTCAGAGGTTTCAGGAGTTTTTGTGTAGTTCTTCCTGGAGTAGTATTTTGGTTTGATCTTTTTATAATCCTCTGTTCAATTTGACATGATGGTAGTGTGACCCTATTTGTTTGAGGATTATTGAGAGTAATTGTGTCCTGTAGGGATTACTATTCTTGGAATTGCCATGGCTTGACCCTCTGGAATACAGGTTCCCTTAAGTGAATCATTCTATAGAATTATCGAACTGTAAAGTGAATCATTCTATAGATTATCGAACTGTGGATCAGGTTGTTTGTTTCAGAACGCGGAGGCCTAGGAGTGAGGCTCTTCATCGTATTTGCAATCGTATCTGGTTTGGTTATGCAACCTCTTATACCTTGTTAGAGATCTTACCCTGTTTGTGTTCAATGTTTTGCATGTAGATTTCAGATTGAATGGGCTGTTTGTTAATTTTCTTGATTTCTATCTTAGGTCTGGGTGATCTGAAAGCAGTTTCAGAGTGTGAGGCATGAGGAATATTGATTCTGTTCAGAGGTTTTAGGGAGTTTGGTAGAGCTCTTACTGATTGTGTTTTGGTTTGATCTTTGTTTAGCCCTCTCTTCATTTAGAAATAGTCACATGACCCTATCTGTTTGAGGATTATTCAGAGTAATTTTTTCCTGTAGGGATTGCGATTCGTGGGATTGCCATGGTTTGACCCTCAGAAATACAGATTCCACACGTAATTTTATAGATTGTAATTAACCTCCAATATCCCACATATTTTATGGTCTCCATCAATGTTATAATGGTTGGTTTGGGAGAGAACTTGGGTTACTGTTTTCTGTGACCAGGTTTGGGAATATGCTGGGTCCTGCAGGTCTAGCCCATTCCCGGTAATACTCGAAATCCCTTCTTCCATGAAGAAAATTGTACCATAATTCATCTTCAGTCCCTGCAGGTGTAGTCCATTCCCTGCAGTTTGTTTGTATTGTGTAATTGTGTATTTTCAGTCCCAACATATTTGTGCTTTCTTTCTAGGATTAGAAATCATTCTAGTACTTTCGGTAACATCTAAACAATATTTGGAAACAAATAATATTGATTCAAAATCTTATTCCTTACTACAGATCTTACCCCATTTGTGATCCAAGATTTTGCACGTAAGCATCAGATTGAAGGACTCGGAATGACACCCGCCTTACGTATTTGCAGTCGTATCTGGTTTGGTTATGCAATCTCTAATTCCTTATCAGATCGAATGGGATGTTCTTCTTTGATCCTTGTTTATTCTCTGTTCAATTAGACACGATAGTGGTATGACCCTATTTGTTTAAGAATGATTGAGGGTAATTTTTTCCTGTAGGGATTAAGATTCTTGGAATTGCCATGGTTTGGTCCTCGGGCAAATAGGTTCGGTTTAGTGAATTATTTTACAGATTATTAAACTATGGACCAGGTTGTTGGTTTCAGCACTCGAATACATATTTGCAGTCCTATCTCGTTTGATTATGCAATCTCGTATTCCTTATTTGAGATCTTGCCCAGTTTGTATTCAAGATTTTACACAATTATTTCAGATTTAATTGGATGCTCTTCTGTTAATTCTCATAATTTCTGTTTTTCCTTAGTTCTGGATGATCTGCCTGCTGTTTTAAGGAGGCCATGAGGACTATTTTTCTTGTTCAGGGGTTTTAAGAATTTTTCAGTAGAGCTATTCCTGAATCTGTGTTGTGGTTTGATCTTTTTTTAGTCCTCTGTTCAATTAGACATGATGGTGGCATGACCGTACTTGTTTGAGGATCATTGAGGGTAATTGTTTCCTGTAGGGATTGTGATTCTTGGAACTGCCATGGTTTGACCCTCGGGCATACAGGTTCAGTTAAGTGAATAAATTTATAGATTATCAAACTTTGGATCAGATTGTCGGTTCCAGGAAGCGAAGGACGAGGATTGACTCCCTCCGTACGTATTTGCAGTCGTAACTGGTCTGGTTATGAATCTCTTATTCCTTACTAGAGATCTTACCCCGCTTGTGTTCAAAATTTTGCACGTTGATTTCAGATTCAATTGGATGCTCTTCTACTAATTTTCATGATTTCTGTTTTCCTTGGTTTTGGATGATGTGCTAGCTGTTCCGAGGAGGGAGGCCACGAGGAATATTGTTCCGGTTCAGAGGTTTTAGAAGTTTTTGTACAGTTCTTCCTGGAATTGTGTTTCAGTTTGATCTTTTTTAATCCTTCGTTCAATTAGACATCATGGTGGCAGGGCCCTATTTGTTTGAGGATTATTAAGGGTAATTGTTTCCTGTAGGGATTGTGATTCTTGGATTTGCCATGGTTTTGATTGCCTTGGTGATTGCAGTTCTTGGGTGGGGCATGTTCTTCTGTTGTTAGCAGGCGAGCACTGGTTGATGATTTTTGAAGTTCTGTTTTGGTTTGATATTTGTCAATTACAGAAGATACGATGGTGTTACAGTTTTATTTGTCGTACGTATATGGAAAATAATTACTGTTGAGATATTCAATTCTACAGGATGCTTTGGCTCCATTGCGTGGTAAAATGTATCTTCTCCGTAATGGTTTTTATTCTAGACCAAGGTTCGAATATGCTCACTGGTTTTCTCCCATCTGTGATTTACCATCTTTTCTCTCGCTCATCCCTTGTCAGCATGTATGTCATTAACAGAGGATGACAAATTTACATTTGTCGTTTATTTATTTTCAGCCTGGTTACTTGTAGATCTCTTTTGAAAAGAATGCAAGCCAAATACCCTGTCAATGATGGGCTTGTATCACATGCATAAGTCAGTCGATGGAAGAAGTTCATGGTGGGTGTTACTTCTTGAGGGGTCGAGGAGCGTTGTTATCGTTTCTGTTTATATCTTCAGTTTGATAACTTCCGGCTGGACTTTTTCAATAGAGGTGTTGATTTGGCCTTTCATCATGTATATATGCTGCTTCTGGAATGGTGTTTTCTGATCTCAGCTTTTGGTGTGGTTTGTTGGTTGCCAATTGTGGATGAATTGGTGCTTTCTGGACCCGTTGTGGGAGGTCGAACGTACTGTGAGGAAGATCTTAAAGCGAAAACTGGATATACATTATGCTTATTTATCTCGGCTCGCCTGTTGTGAAGAAAATATGTGTTTTATGCAGTCTTCTGGCTTGTTACTTCAGTAGTGCCACTTGAGCTCTGGTACTGAGTGCGCCTTGCACAACTTCTATTTCTTTTCTCTTTATTTCGTTATTTACTTGTTTAGCGGGAGAACTTTTCCATTAGTGGCGAACAGTTTGAGGTTTCTCATTTGATTAAGAGTTTGAAACTTACTTTTTCTTTGCTTCAGTTATGGCTATCTTTATACCTCGGCTCGGTGCTATCTTGGTTCGACCTCCAAACTGTTGATGCGTACTACTTTTTCTCTTCTAATCTGGTCCAGCCATTTCTGACTGCTCATACTTTTGGTGTTGTCGTATGTCTTCCCCGCAATCATGAAAGCGCGTGGCTTGGTGTGAAGGATATGCATATTGGAACTGTACTTGTCATTGGTTGGAGTACTTACTCTGTAATATGGTCTGGATTCTTCCTGAATACTCTGACTTGCGATGCTGCATTAGTTATAACTTATCTAAGGGTCGTGTCTCGAAGGGAATTGTGATGTTACGAATCTGTTCGTTCTTTAACAGTGGATGAAATATTTGATGTTGTTAGTCCAGTTGGAAGAGTGAGGATCTGCAAAAGCTTATTTTTCTGGTATCAACCTTTCTCTCTTCTTTCAGGTAGAATGCTAGTTCTTCACGGATAGATATTTCACTTTGGTGTGAAGTTATCTTATGGTCCTTGCAATTTCTTCATGGTCTAAGTTATCGCCTGTGATTGTGACTGTATTTACTAACTGCAAGATGATTTTATGTGTCTATGCGTCACTTTCTTGTTCAGCACCATTTTCCTAATCTTTGAATATAGCCTAGTATTTTCTGGGCCTTGTATATTTATAGTATCCCCTTTTAGCTTCATACTTCAACATCAGTTTTGAAAAACTGAATTCCCATTTTTTCGTTCTGTTGGTTTGTGCGAATGATCGTATTTATCTTTCCACCAGCCTGGTCTATACGGGGCCACAGCAATGACCTATGTATGCTCCAGTTGTGCTCTAGTTTGGCTCAGAGACATTTGGCGTACAACAGTAGAAGACATGGGAGAGTGATCTAAGTGTCTGTGTTCTGCTCAAGTTTATTCGAGTTTCTCTGTTTGATATGGATGAATTTTTATCAACGGTTCCCTTGGTCAGAACAAGGAAAATGCTGCACTCCCTTAAAGCAAGATCGATTATACCTAATCCATTCTTCTTTGGTTCCTCTCTTATTTCTGTTAGCTAATCATCATCATTGTTGTGAATTGATGTTTTATTATTATGGCAGTGGATGGCTGAGTTTATTGTAGGGACTCATTTTACTGGTCAGGTAGTGCCTTTGTATCTCTGTTTGTCATGAAAAGGGAAGAATCATACTAGCAGTTCTCTGTTGCAGTAATCCTGTACTTATAGTGGAAGGCACGGAGGAGTAAACCTAGTTCACTGCTATATTTGGTTCTACTCTTCCCTATAATCGTAGTTTTTTAAATTACTTCAGTACTAGCTTACAGTTTAAACATTCATGATCTATTCACAAAGAGGACATGAATTCTTATTCCATAACCCTATGTGTTTCATTTGTGGTGATTTATCTAGCTCGGGAGATATTTTGAAGCTACCTCCTAACTCTTGATGCCGGTATAACTTCTTTTACTCTGGATATATGTTGATTATCATGAGGGGTCTAAGGTTCTCTACTTGATCTTGTAGGGAAAGTAATATTTTTAAATTTATTTTTCCTTTACAAGCATGGGTGAGGTTGCGAGTTTATTTCTGCATCATTTTTCAATCTTTTCCTTTCTTCTGTCAGAAATCAGGTATTTCGCAGATCATATTTGGTATTGGGTATGTATGTGGGAGTTGGGTAATCCCTGCGATATTTCTGGGGCCCTTTGTTTTTCTCTTCACTTACCGTCTGTCCTGTTCCTATTAGAGTTGACTGCGCGACGGTATGTGATTGGGAATCTATTAGTGCACTGCAGGATGTTCACATGTGTCTACTATTTTGGCTCCTTGTCATGCTCGTGATGCAGAACGTTTTTTCCTGGACTTGGAGTCTTGTTCGGTAGGAAGCCAGACTACTACCCGTGCGTTTTTTGTGTAAGCACTGCAATTAGGAGCATACAATTTGACTTGAAATAGTGTATTTTGTGTTTTGAAGTGCTAAACTTATCCTTTCGAAATGGAGTTTGAAGTGCCACTAAGCCTTTGTTAATGGATGATTAAAGTCTTTTTCTTTTTAATCTCGTGGGCCGTGGCAGGTTCTGCGGAGACTTTTACTTGGGTGCTTGTGAATTATTATCTTCGTTTTTAAAGTACCTCTTGTATGTACATCTCGTTTCAGAGATGTTCTTATAATATCGCAATCTTACATTCATTCCTCTTTCCCGGCGAGTTACGCAGTCTACCTTTTCATCAGCTTGGTCGGGTTCATGCGGGGTCCACAGCCCTTACTATGTATGCCTGCGTTGTTATTTATTAAATTTTCCTCTGGTAAATCTCCTCATATACACACCACAGCAACATACCATGTCTGCATTGTTATTATTTATATCTTCCTCTGGTAGGAATGTCCTTTTATGTACATACTCACAATCTTATTCGAGCTGTTTCGAATGTCATTTGGATAGTGTCTATCATGCATCAGTACGGCAATAAGAGTAGACAAGGGAGAGGGATTTAAGCTTCTGTTTATACCTATTGTTCTACTTTCTATTAATGAAGAAATGTCTGATTGGTCAGAGGGTGGTCAGCAAAAAGGTTGAAGAGATTTCGAGTGTGCTTGGGACATGTACACGTACATTGAAGGAAAGCTAAATATGATAAAAACCATTCCTCTTTGATACCTGCTTGGTCTTATCTCTGTCTTCTTATAATCGTTGACCTCATAGTAATAAACAATCAGTCATGTTAGTACATTTTCCGTAGTTGATTGCTGCGTTGTTGCCGATGGCAGTTATCTTTGCAGGCATGGGCGTAGAATCATTTTACGTCTTCGAGGTTAATTATAAAAAGTTGTTTGATGGGATCGCGTTTTCTTAAATTTACTAAGGTTTGACCCTCTCATAAACGTTGTTTGGTGCTTTGAGTTCGTGGGATCATAGTTTTTGTTCAAGGAGGCATAGGTTTTGGGATGCTCTTCATAAGCTTTTGCAAATATGTAAGGTCTTACAATTGAAATTCTCTTTTAACTCATTTCTATTGATTTTTTTTTGGGTTCCAGGATGCGTAGGTTTTGGGATGCTCTTTATAAGCTTTTGCAAGGTCTTTCCAGTAAAATCCTCGTTTTCTAGAGTATCATTCCTGCTATCTATTATTATTATTATTATTATTATTATTATTATTATTATTATTATTATTATTATTATTATTATTATTATTATTATTATTATTATTATTATTATTATTATTATTATTATTATTATTATTATTATTATTATTATTATTATTATTATTATTATTATTATTATTATTATTATTATTATTATTATTTTTGTATTTTTTTCATTTTTTTATTTTTTTTTGCGGTTCTGTTAAATTAGTGATATCTAGTTATATTTTAGTTCTATCTTGCATATGGCAGGAGCTAGACTACTTCTAGATGATGTTATACAGAACGTGTTCTATCAGGTTAGGTGGAGCAATTATACAGATAGGGTGTGGAGAAATTTACTACAAGGTTTTCGGATTGTTTGATTTGTAAATGTTGTGAAAGCCGCACCCATTGGACGGAAACACTTTTGGAAGTGGTAATCACGAGAGGATAGATAGGATGTTATAAAGAACATGTTTCTATCAGGTTAGGTGGAGCAATTACATAGGTAGAATGTCATACAGAACATGTTTTTAAAATCAGTTCTCCTTGATTTTAATTGTATGTCTACAGTAAGCAACATAAAAACAACACCCGGAATTAGCCAATTGATGACTATCCTTAACAGCTGTTTTTTTTTTATGCATGTGGTACCTAACCTTCGAGCAAATCTTGGCTGGTTGTAGTTCCGAAGATCTATAGCAATTCTTTATTTTAGACTGGTTAGAGGGAGGCGGTATATCCACGAGAATATGTGGGCTTGCTATCTACCGCAGTGTGCGTGTTAGAAGGAGAAAGGTGAAGGTGTGGACCTCTCTTGTTATCGTTTTTAGTTATTTGTCTGGGTAGGTATGGGGAGAGGATAATAACGCTGTAGGAGTCATGTGGCCGGTTATGCTTGATTGCTTGCTAATTATTATTTGAACTATTCTCTGTTTTTCTTGGTCGTCAGTTGGGTCCAGATTGCTTCCGCGTCTATCAGGTGCAGTTACCCATATTGTTTCTCTAAAACTAACTTAAAAGTTCCCTGGAAAAGATAATTAAAAGAATATTTTTCAAAGGCATTGATGTTCTTTGGTCTTATACTGAAGTATGCATTCTCAAAAAAGAAGAGTCAGATGTGTGGCAATTTTTGTGATCTGGCACTTTGTTTATGTGTAATTTATGGTGTGGTTTAACATTGACGTATTAACTTGTCTTACTCTTGTTGCGTTTCTAGTCTACTTATTCGGGTGCTCTTGTGATATTAAATCCTTTGGGATACTTTGGCTTATAGCGTGGGGGTGATGGCTCCTATTCTTATACTTTTGTACATCCCTTTAGTGGTTCTCCTATCCGTGTCAGCGATTTCTCCTATTGGTTTTACTATATTTTCCCTGGCTCATCCCTAGGAGTCCTCCTCTGTTTATGTGTCTTAAACAGAGGAGAAATTGGTGCTGATACACTCTTTTTTTTTCTCATTATTTTGAATTTAGCCTGGTTGCTTTCCTTTTATCTGATAGGATAGCGCGGACTTAAAGTGAAATTCACTGATGAAGGAATAAACAAGCATTTTGAGGTGAGTATAACTTAAATATGAGCTTAGTTTAGAGCTATTTGGGATTTAATCAGAACACACGACTAGTTATGCCGTAACCTCTAATAGAAGTTTGGATATTGGTAGTTTGGAAATTCCCGACATTCGTTCCTTTGCTTTATTTATTGAGATTGGGTGTGGTGTGTTTTGGCAACCTCTAACTCTTGTTGCTGCTATTATTATTTTTTTTTTCTGTTCAAAGGTTGTCTGGCTATTTCTGGATATTCACGCTCTTCATGGCATTGTTGATTCAGTAACATGGGTACTCTACTTGTCATTGGTCTGAGTTCTGCCTGATTGCTCTGCTTTTGGCTGAACTGTTGTCATGCTGAAAGGAAGGTATTATCATGCTGAAATTTGCCATGGATGGAAAATATTTAGTTGTTTGAGCGTGGAATCTATTTCAGCATTGTTTATCCTCCTCCTCCTTCTCTCGTCCAGTATATAATGGTATTTGGGTTTGAAGCAAACAGCTGTAAGTGCAATGTGTGATCGTATGGTTCGCGATGTGGTGGGTCCTTTTGGTTTCTCTTCAGGTTTCTGGATGAGGAAGTGTACCTTTCCGTCTGCCAAGTCTATGCGGGGGAGCAACAAGCTATGTATATGCCCCCGTTGGCCCGTTCTTATTTTGTATTTTCCTATCCTGGGTATGATTCTCCCTCAGACACGCACACATATTATCGGTCTTCTGTGATTTTTCCAGTTTTATCCCAATTTCTATTGATGAAATAATGGTATGCATTAGATGTCTCCGGGGAATGAACAATCAGTAACTACTGTATTCAACCCAAAAAAAGGAACAATCAGCAATGGGGTTTTTGAGATTTGGAATATGCCTTTTGAACCTGGAGAATGTCTGCAACGCCTTAATTGAAGGAAGATTTGAGAATAAAAATTTCATTTTGATACCTGCCTCGTCATATTTGTGTCAGTAAATCATCATAAAAATAGTCATTTCTGTCGGTTAACCATCATAATAAATAATCAAATGTAATATTGTCTATTGTCACTCAACAGTTGAAGCTGTCTACCTGTTCCTTCTGACCGCCTTCATTAAAGTGGGAGCATTAAACTATGGTAATTTCTTTATATGTATTTTAATTTTGTTATGCAATACTGTGACGCCATTATATTTGCTCATCATTAGGATCCTTCCTTCCATATCTTTGTGTTATATAAAAAAATGTCTGCAACAAACATAACTGTGGAAAATCCCAAACTAATTTTCACTACATTTTAATGAAATGAAATGAGCTTTTCGAATCCATTCTTTCAACATAAAACCAGAAACTAATTTTCTCTACATCTCGTGAAATGAACATGTTCTGCAATTTATTTTATTTTGCTTTCTCGCTGTTCTTTGCAGCTTTGTTTCTGTGCAATTTTCTCTGTTTCCAGGTTTTTTCTTGCACATGGATCTCTGGATGACATTGAGGGGAGGATGACAGTATGGTTTCTCTCGTAATCATTAGGATGTTCGCATAGTTTTTACAGTTCTTGTCCATTCTTTGTTATTGAGTCGCGGATTCTTTTGCTGCTGTCTCCATAGGTTGAGGTTCTGTTCTCTAGTTTATCTTTGAATTTCTTTCGAGTTGTAGCTTTTCGGTGATTTTAGGATGATGGTACAAGATTGTGGTTTTCTTTCATATGTCAACTCGATTTGCAGTTATTTTGTTTTTACCTATGTGAGCTTAGTACAAGGTATTATTTGATGTAAGGATTCCGGGTCCTGGAAATGGTAGGACTTGACCACTCACGAAATCAGATTTTGTAATGCTTCTCCTTGCATAGACTGGTATATTATTGTTGACTGGATCGGAGATGTAGGAAAGCTGTCCATCGTACGTTTTTGCAACTGGTACCTTGTCTGGTGATTGATTCCGATGTTACTTATTGGAATTGCAACTGTTGTTTTGTTTTTTTTTTTTTTTTAATATTTGCATGTAACTCCGCCTGCTATTGCCATAGTTCTTATAACTATAGCAGCCGGTCCCAAGCCCGGGTAAAGGAGGAGGGTTGTATTATCTTATATTGTTATGAGTAGTGATCAGGTGATATATGTAGAGCGGTTAGGGTCAGGTGATCTTCTGCTTCAGTTTATCAGGTGATCTTCTGCTTCAGTTTATCATCATGTCTGTTACCTTTGGATGTGAACCCCCTTCTATTTTTGTATCTGCCGAACGATTATTACCCATTCCTTCCTTTGTCAGACGTATCCAGGTGTTTTGTGGTGTGGTCCAGCTATATATCTTTGGCTGGAAATTAAGTGTTAGTATAATGTACTTGTGATTGATGTACTACTACTCTATCCAACTTATCAAGGGGACATGTATTAATTGTACTCATCTAATTTGTGTGGTGTCATTGACATAAATATCTTTTATTTTCCAATGCAACTTTAATTACATTTCCATGATTGCAAACATTAAAAGGGAAAGTGGACACTTATTTTGGGACAACTTAAAATAGAAAAGTTGACAGTTATTATGGGACGGAGGAGTACTATAATTTATATTATTGTTGTTCTTTTTAACATTTTATTATAATGGTATATATGTACGTGAATCTATGATAAATAATATAAAATTTAAATCCAAACGAATTTGCCGTACCCCAATGCAAGGGCACCTAGTCCCCGCGCCCATACTTGTGTAACATAGGCTGTGGTGCAGTCTATTACTACTTATCTCATGTCTGTTTATATGCTTCACTCTATGTGATAATATTTAGAGAATAGTTGCTGGATCTTGGTGGCTTTTTTATGTTGAAAATAGAGGAATTCAATGGAAAAAACGATATGTCTCTGTATGTACAAAAAAAAATTGGGTGGAATGGGGTTTGGGATCCTTCATTTGACCCTTTTTAGGCGAAGAAAATATGGAGGATACTTGTGTTTTCTGACTTCCTTTTAGCCACTGTTCTGAAAGGGAAACAATTCTCTATTGGTTATGCTTATTTGCCTATTCTACATCTCAATCTTCTTATGTCTGGAAATGTTTTACTAACAGATATTATTTTAAGTTTGTACGATAAGGTATTGGGTATGGATCTTTAACCTATATTTATTGGAATAGGTGGATGCCAATTGGCTATGCGAGATTTCCTTTTAGTTACCCTTATTTACCTCGAAATTCCCTTGTTACTGAGTTGTTTTTAATGGCCAATGGAATAAGGATCCTCTATGCAACATTTTGTTGAGGATAAGGATGAGGCTTGGGGCATCTTAGCTATTCGAAGACTTAGCAATTCTTCCATGATAACATTGTTTGGACTCAAAACTACTGATGGCTGTTATACAATTAAATCTGCTTTATTTGTTGATTTCACTATAATGTGATCATATGGTTGTACCGGTGTGTTGGATCCTTTTTGTTCTGCTTCAGGATTCTGGTTATGATGTAGTGTACCTCTCCGTTGGCCAAATCTATGCATGTCCCCTGTTCTTATTTTCTGTTTTCCTCCTGGTATGATTTTCCCCCAACACAGACCACGAACACACATGATTTGACTTGTGTGGTTGTGAGCGTTAGAGACACATGTGGCAATAGAAGAATAGATGGGAGAGTGATCTCGATTTGCGTGATATCCCCAACTTTTTCCCAATTTCTGTAAAGGTGTCACTGGTACTGGGAAATGGTCTCTGGGGAATGAAGAGATTTTAAATGCGCCTTGATCTGGAGAATGCTGGAACAGCTACAAGATTTGAGTATAAAATTTCCAATCCTCTTTTGCATACCTTGTCTTATTTCTGTTAGTTAATACGTTATAGTGATATTCAGTTCTTTTATCATCTTATTGTCACAACATCTTTCAAAAGTTGAGCCTGAGGTATCTCTCCCTCAGATGTGTTGTTCCTTTTGGCCACCTTCATTTTTCTGTTGTAATACAGAATTGGGAGAATTTAACTTCGGTAAATTTGTTGTGTATTTTTATTTGGTTATGCAATACGGTGATGATGCATTTGCTCTTCATACTAGAACTCTGGCCTTCTACTCCTTCCTGTAATTTTCAGTAATTCTAAAAATGACCGTTGGAACCAGAAATTTTCATTTGCATTTTTCTTAAAATGTACTTTTTGAATAATTTCTTGCTAGGAACAAGATTGTGGAAACCATATACTAGTTTTCTCTCCATTCTCATAAAATGAACCTGCAATTTCTTTTATTTATTCAGTTTCTTCAGCAATTTCCTCTGTTTTTCAGGATTTTTGGCACGCATGCATCTCTACATGAGCTATCTACGAAGTTCAAAATTATTACTGCAGTAAAGGGAGTGATGAGACTAAGACTCTACAAAATTTCAAAATTAGTACTGTCGTTAAGGGGAGGTGAGACTAAGGGGCTACCATGGGGTACGAAGTTCAAAATTATTGGTGCCATTAGGACGAGATTAATACGCAAGTATGGCTAATCTACAAGTCATTAGTGTGTTCAACAATGGTCAACCATCGATGTTACTATTCTTGTTGTTGAGTTGTGTTGATATTATTTGTGTAGTGGTTCTTGTTGCTGTTGGCTCCGTAGGTGGGGGTTTGCTCTCTACTTCTCTTTGATTTTCTCTCCAATAGTATATTTTGTGATTTTGGAGATTGCTTATTCGTGTTCAGAAGGTGCTTGCACTTTTGGAAGCCGGTAGAAATTTGAGACATGGGTGTGTAATCATTTTGCATATTTGAGGATTAGTTGGTATTTATGATGTAAGGATTGAGGAAATGGTAGGAGGTCGCCCTCGTGAATCTAGATGTTGTATGCAATCCTCGCACATATTGGCGAATTGTTTTACCAATTATAGGTGTAGGAACATCATCCTTCACATGTTTTTGCAAATGCCTTGTCTGCTGATCGAGTCCATTGTTGCTTATGTGTTTGTGTTTAATTTTTTCATGTAACTCCGCCTGCAAGTGGTGTTAGCAGCCGGTCCCAAGCCCGGGTAAAGGAGGACGGTCGCATATAATATCGTTATGGGCTTATGGCCACCCATGGGAGTGGTTTAAGTTAAAAGTCGATAGTTAGGGATTATGGTGATCTTGTGCCTTAATTTGGCACGACATTTCTTTTCTTGTTCTTATGTTGCAATTTCCTGATATCTCTTTCCTTTTTGTTGGTTGGTCATGTTGAGTTGTTGATGAGGCTCATATATTTTGACCTGGCATGTTCCTCAGTGGACCTGAGTTGGGGTCAGGCAAGACCACAGCTCGGTAAATGTTGCATCCTAAAGAAAAAGATTGCACACCATGCTATTCTGAGTTTTTCCTACTATCTACGGACTTTGTTACAGTCTCAGCTATAAACAGAATCACGACAAGGCGATTTGTAGCAATTGCTTGTACTGATTTGTTGCTGCTGTGGAGAAATATTGAAGTTTAATCGAGATATCTTGGAGCAAGGTGATGGAAGAGAGTAATCAGACTTCTGTTGGATGCCTCCATCTTCATTGGGATTTGAGGTTCTTCCTGTTCGAGATTTGATTAGACAGCCGCTTTTAGGTGTCTTGAGGGACTGTATCCATTGTTCTACTGTCCAGGTAAGTTACATACTAGTACTGCCTTCGTTTCTGGGACAGTAGCGATGAAGAGAGAGCTGCTTTTAGAAACTCCCACTCTTAAGGTATTGGTTTATAGTGATGTAGCAATGAAAAATCTCGTTTTTCAGTTTTCTCTTCTACCTACCAAGGTGAAATACATAATTGGTGTCTTCTTCTGGCATGTACATGGGTAGTAATGGGCTGTGTTTTCAAATTGTTTTGAGTCTTTCCACCACTCTTTGAACTCAATTCTGGTGGAACCTCGACGCACATAGGCCTCTGCGGTTTATGTCTTGTACTTTTTGAACTCATTTGTTCCCATTGAACTTTTTGTTCTGTTACGTTAAATGCTAAGAATGTTCAGTGTTTTTCAACTTTCATCACAAAAGTGATGTATCACCAAAGGGTGCCACTGTTGCAGGACCAATACTAAATATTAAAAATTGACCAGTATACGAGGTGTCTTTTGATGTCTTCTGATGGTAGGCTGCAATCGTATGTCTTTTGATCAACTCTGGCTTTGAGCAGCGTACCAGCATAGAAAGGATTGCTACAGAGGATGTGCCCTTCAGCCGATGCTAAGTGAACAAAAGTATGTTCTCTTGAATTTATGCCCTCGCAAGCTGTTGCTTATTCCAAGATCTACTACTCTATCATCTCCATGTGGGGCTGCCTTTGCGATGGACATTTTAGCGTCGTAGAGAGCCTGCTCCATCTGAACTATCTTTCTACTAGTAGCTCCAACGAGTGCCTTCTTTTTCTAGAGTTATTGATCTAGCTTTGTGAACTATACCACGGATTTTTGGCGAAAAGACGAATGCACAATTTTATTTATTTATTTATTTATTTATTGAGAAATAACAAAATGAATAGAGAGGATACGATCGAGAGAGAGAAAACTAAGACACTAATAAAAATGTCTTCAAGAGTTTTTTTTGTCAAATCACAAAGACCAACAATTTAAAGTAGATGTAGTTCCCACAACCGCAACTACAGAACAAATACAATCTTCTTAAATCTTAACCAGTCAACACTTTTGCTTGTTGATCTAGTTTTTCCAACTCAGATTGATAATTTTAGTTCCAATATATTTACGCTTTAGTTCTTCCTATTCAATTTTATGTAGCCCCCAATGAAACTAAGTAAAAAGTCTACTTGCCAGTGGTCGATGATGGAACGTTGATGTAACACCCCGCGTTCCCGAGCTTTCCGTTCCGGACCGGAGAGCCTAGGAGGGTGCCACTCAAATGAATCGGCGGAAATCAAGAACAACACGTCTGATACTTATATATTGCAAACTTTTAATTATCTCAACATAATATACTTTACACGTGGTGAAGTGATACTAAGAGTTCAGCTTATTCCAATACTAACAAATACTAGCTGAGCGTCGAATCCCACTACCCCATAATCCAGCTCTTAAGACCTGCGGGGGAAAGAAACAAAGACCGCAGTTTTTCTAAAGTCAGCAATGAAATACTGAGTAAGTAAACACCCAAGCTTGTAAACAGATTATGAGGCATATTCTTTCAAAACCAATCATAAATAGGAATGAACAATCACTGAATAAATCCTTGAAGAATAAAGTATGAGTACTGAAACACATGTGAAATTCTTTTTCTTTTTACTTTGCATCTCAATCCTTATCTTGTATCTCAAACGGGGAATATTATTCCCAATCTATATCTTCTTCCTTTAATATCTCAAACGGGGAATGTCATTCCCAATCTATCTCTTCCTTCCTTTGATAAAAATCTCTTTCTCAAAGAACTTCATATTATTAACTTGTTGATACGGGGAGCTTCTATCCTTTCACTAGCTACCATGACCATAAGTGCCGGCACCCCCCTAAGACTTCTTGCGGCCAGAGAGGTAAGTACATGGAGACACCCGGCAGGTCGCGACCGGGTTTAAAATAAAAACGGTCGAGTGACACAAAGTCAACACGACAATCTATCACAGGCCGAGTGACCGAAGTCAACATCGACAATAGTAATATTAATCCCCGCACAACTCTTTCCACTTTACGTTATTAACAAATTATTGTTCTCGTGTGAAATTCTGAAAACATTTATCTCAAAACGTAGTCAATCTCATGTAAACCATGTAAGTCATAAAACACATTTTGAGACAGATATAAAATCATGTTTCGACACGAAAGAAGCTAGGGCACGCTAGGCTTGGCATGTCTACTTACCTCAATAAAACAGCAAATAGCACGTAATAGCTTCGACGGGTAGAAGTAGCCCTCGTCGATGAACTCGTCACCTACAAGTTTATAATTCCTACTCAGACACAAGCTCAACTAGCACGTATAATCCAACGTGAAACACTATAGTTTCTAATGGAGGTCAAAGAGTGCCTTATTTGATATTAATACATCCCCGATTCTTTTTATCTTGCTATACTCATGACGAACACGTTAATTTCTACATAAAAATGACAACATTCTCAAATTATTGTTATATAATATTGACATTCAAATTTCATAAATAATACACTTGTATTTTAAATAGTGAGAATATATTTACTTTTAAAATTTCCCTAAGTATAAACTCTTTCAATAGGAAAATATTAGCTTGGACTTCATTGTAAAGAGCCACATCTTATTCTTAATATTCTAACAATTATATTTAACTCTTCTAGAATAAATTATTTATAAAAACAAAATTGTTGGTTTAGCAAAATGTATTATTGAATGTAGACTCTTAATAAAAATACTATATACTAACTCGTTTAGAAGATGATACTTTAAAAAAATACATATATATATATATATATATATATATATTTTGGGAAAATAAGTATTATTTAAGATATATTTAAAAGTATGAGAAATAATTATTTTAATTTAGAGAAAGGTAACATTAAGTCAAGAGTCTATTCATAAACTTATTTTATTCTAAAAATAATATTTAGACAAGCAATTTATTTAGAGAGTTGATTCACAATACTTTGAGATTAGCTAGTTAAACATAACGACATTGATTATCGAATAAGTAGGCATATTATATTAAACGACTCTAGTTTACTTTGTAATAATTATTTATTGTAAAATTTTACTACTCGAGTTATTTATTTATTTATTTATTTATTTTTCATACTTAAATTTTGAAATTAATTAAATTCCAAATCATCTTTCTTTAATTTCATGTATATAGGTGTGTGTGAATAAATACTTGTATGTAAACATCTTTTCCTCAAAAGACAACAAACCCCCCTCTCATAACTATATACAGTTTAGTGAAAGGATACTTTATACCCCTAAGTTTCAAGAAATGACACTTTTACCCCCTTTTACCAAAACTATGAAATCGATCAACTTAAACGCTGATTCATGCCTCAAGATAGGATTTTGATCATCTAATATGAACTAGGGAGTGCTTTAGAGCTTACCCAGGCCAAAAATCGTCAAAAACGGACGAGAAACGAGGCGGTTCAAGTCCGCCGTCGATGGTGGCCGCGGTGCTATACGTCGGCGATGATACCGGCGCTCTGGGCTCCGATTTAGGCTGCTAATGATCTCCTTGGATCTCCAGGAGTCGTTTGGAATCAATGGGAGGGGACGGGTCGCGCCGAATAGCTCGGGCTGAGCTTCGTGGCGGCGTTAATGGAGATGGCGCCGGCGGCGGAGGCAGCTGCGGCCTCCTCTGCTTCTGTTCCCTTTCTGGTCGTCCGAGCGAGGGGACGAGATTGGCGAGCTCAGAGAGTGAGAGGGAGAGGGAGAAACAGAGCGTTGGCGGTGGGGGTTGGTGTTCCGGGTGGCGGACAGAGAGAGCTGAGAGAGTGAGAGAGAGCTGTTGTAGAGAGGAGGAGAGGTGGTGGCTCGGTGGTGGGTCTTCTCCGACGGAGGCAGCGGCCATTGATGCCGCTGCTGGGTTTCCTTCGCCGCGCAGAACAGAGAGAAGGGAGAGAGAGATGTCAGGGAGAGAGGGATCAGGGAGAGGTGAGGGAGATATTGAGGTGGCTGGTGGTGGTGGCGTCACCGACGGAGGAGGCAGCGGCTTGCCGCTGCTGCTGCTTCCTCTGTTTTCGTCGGGCAGAACAGGGGAGAGGGAGAAGGAGAGAGAGAGACAGAGAGGGGCAGAGAGTTGGAGGAGGAAGTGGTGGTGCCCATGGGGGTGTTGCCGATGGAGGTGGCGATGGTGTTGGTGGTGGTGACGGGTGAGAAGAGGAAGATGAAGGTGAGACTTAAGAAGGAGAAGAGAAGCAGATGGAGACAAATCTCCTTGATTTTTGGGAAAAGTTTCATCAACTTGTTGTTGCTAGGAGATGGAGAAGCTGCTTCATCTTTTTTTTTATTATTATTATTATTTAATTAAATTGTATCAAATTATTCATGTGGTATTGAAGTTCCTTTAAACTACGACTCCTACCCCAAACTTTACTAGAATATACTTCTTGAAAGTACGACTACCTCCCCTCTCATCATATAACTAACATCTAAACCATACAAAAAGTCAATAATTACCCTTCTAATAAAACGGGGTATACAGTTGATATTTGCTTTGAGCTTGATTTTTTGCCGGTAAAGCTGACGTGCTTCCGAGAGACTAATGTATATGAGTGAACTCGGAGGTGAAATGAAGGATCGTTTCATAGTTACACAATCCTAGCGGGATGAGATGCCTAAGTGGTTTCTATTAACGAATTCAATCATGTTTGGGCCAACTATGAGCCCATATGGCTTACTCCTTTACTTTGTCAAGATCTGGACCATGATGTCTGGGTTAATGCAATGGGTAAAAGACACTGACCACTCCCAACTTTAGGACCAATTCCACCCCGCATTCCTGCGTTTTGGAAAAAGACATTCCGCACTTTTTTTTGGATGGAGACTGACGGTTGACTAATTGCATGACGAGAAAGACCATTATACCCCTGAAATATTGTAAAATTACCCCTATATATTATCCTAACCCCTCTCTCTAGCCCTAATCCTTCTCTCTCTTCCCTCTCTCTCTATTCTCTTTCTCTATTCTCCTCCTGCTGTGAAACACAGCCGCCACTCTCTTTCTCTTCCTTCTTCTCCTTCCTTCTCTTCCTTTCTTCTTCACCTTCTCCTCTCTGTATGTCGATCTGAAGCAGCAGTAGCCCCAGCCGGACGCTGAAGGGAACCACCCTTTTCTCTCCTCTCCTACTCCTTAAACACCCAACTCGCGGCAATGAACGCCGGTGCATCCGCCTCCATCTACGCCGACCTCCGACCATGTGCCTCTGCCACCATCTTCTCCGACTTCCTTTCAGATCCACCTCCAGAACTGCCGATTGCCTTCTTCCTCATCTCTTTCTCATAAAATGTAGAATTTTCCCGGTGATGTTGGTGTCAATCGACGCCCTTGGTGGTGGGATCTGTCCAGGTGAGTCGGCAAATCAAGCTCATCAGATCTTTGTAGTTGCTTTGGTTTGTTCGATTTGAGGGAAAAGGGGTTGCTCCTGGTGGAGAAGGCTAACAGTGAACCCAAGTTTGGAGAATCTACAAAGAAGAGGTTGCTTCAAGGGGCTGGTCTCCTTTGTTTTCCGCTGCTTTAGATGAAGAATTGAGCAATGAGTTCAAGCAACCAAAGCAAGATATGGGTTCCGTTAGCAAAACGGCGCGGGGATCAGTTTGAAGGTAATTTTTCTTCTGAATGGGGCTGGGATCTACAGGAACTGTTTGATCAAATGGGATTTTCATCAGGTTAAAGCCTTGATGGGGCATGGTTCGCTGATATGTATATGTAATTACGGGTATGCTCTGTAATCAGGAAGAAGTAATGTTTTCGGGATCAGTTTGAACTTTGAAGGTAATTTAGAAGTTGCGGTGATGTGCTTTATTTACTAATTTGAGGTTGTACTATCACATTTTATAAATTGTGAGCTTTACTTTGTTTTGTGATGAATTGGATTACAAGGTTGGGAACTTAAGGAAAACTTATTGTCTGTTTAACACCCGAGATTTTGTGTTTCTTGTGTTTGTGTTTGGTTTTTTGTTTGGGTCTGGAGAATAACTGAGAAGGTGTTCTTAGTGTTTTTGAATCATGAACCCAAGAACACTAAGAAAATCAACACAAAACATGAAACTAAATTTGAAAATCAGTTGTCGTCTGAACATTGAAATTATATGTACTTTGGTTTTGATTTATTAAGAAATTTTTGGTGTTCTTGATGTTCTTAGCAGGATGTTCTTGGTGTTCTTGAAAATAAACAGGGGTAAAAAAGTCCAGAAAAGTACACAGGGGCAATACGGTCTGAAAAAATTCAATAACCCATTTTTTTAACGAAACATGACAGAGGGTGGTTTCTGTCGAGGAATATTCCGTCAAATAGGTGCAGAGTGTCTTTTTTCCAAAACACCGGGGTGCGGTGTGGAATTAGTCATAAATCCAGGGGCGGTCAGTGTCTTTTACCCTAATGCAATTTGTAAATATTTGAGTTGCTCCACACCATGCAACACCGTATCAAAGGCTACATGACACTTAAAATCGATATAAGCAATGTTTATGATCGAGTTGAGTGGTGTTTATTCAAGCAGACCTTACCACAATAGGCTTTGGGCACGGGTGGATCTCCCTAGTCATGAACTGTATCACTACAGCTACGTTCTCTATCAATATCAGAGGATAGCCTATGGGGTTTATCCGACCAGAACGGGGCATTCGACAAGGTTGTCCGCTCTCGCCGTATATTTTCCTATTTTGTGTGGAAGCTCTCTCCGTTGCTCTCACGAGTTTGAAGAAAGATCGTATCTTCTCGGGTTTGGTCGCGTCAAGAGGGGGTCCGAAGATCTCCCACCTCTTCTTCCTCTTCTTCACGGACAATAGTTTTCTTTTCGCTCGTGCTACTACGGAGGAGGTTACAAAATTAAAGCACCTATTACACATCTATGAAGCAGATACGGGACAGCAAATTAGTCTCCCAAAATCAGCGGCGGTGTTCTTTGCTAACGTCCCAAAGCAGCTCCAACTCGATCTCAGCTCTCACCTGGGGGTTAAATGTGAAGCCTTGCACGAGCGCTATCTCGGTCTTCCTACCTGCATTGGAAAGTAGAAGGCGGTGAATTTCCAAGGTATTATTTCAAAAGTTGAAAATAAACTCCATTGTTGGTCTGAAAAAATATCTTTCGTATTAAATTGGTTATTCAGGCCATTCCAAGTTATTCTATGACTTGTTTATGTTTCCACAGGAATTTGTGATAAGCTGGATTTCTCTTATTGCCAATTTCTGGTGGAAACAAAACAAAGACAAGAAATCGATGTTCTGGGTTTCTATGGACAGAGTGTAGAAGCCAAGAAGTCTTCATGGTCTTCACTTTCGGCAATTTACAAACTTTAACTTGGCTTTGCTAGCCAAGCAATCATGAAGATTGCTAAAAAAACCCAGTTCCCTCCTGGCAAGAGTTATGCGTGCGAAGTACTATGCCACTGGTGATATATTATCAGCCAAAGCAAAAGATAAGTGCTCCTTTGCGTGGAGGAGCATTGTCAGGGGAAAGAGGTCACCCTTAAAGGAATGCGGAACGACGAAACTATTCGTGTTTATTCGGACCCTTAGTTAGTCTGACCCTGGTTAATCAGACCTTTTACCCCGGTTCGAAATAATCAAGAGGTACGAGTTTGAGATCTGATAGATGTTAATTGCCGGAAATGGAACTTAAGCAAGTTGACCCAGTTTATTTGGAAGGAGGACATTCAAGAAGTCCTTCAAATCTCCATTCCCCTTACTCCAGAATCAGATCAAATTATTTGGCATTTTTTTTTTTTTTTTTGAGGAAGATTATTTGGCATTTTGAAGAAAACATAAACTATTATGTCAAATCGGGTTACATAATGCTTGAAATAAGGGAAAGGAATTTATCAGCAAGCTCGGACCCCTCTCGATTAACTTGGTGGAACTTCTTTTGGAATCAAAAGGTTTCAAAAAAATACTCTTTCCTATATGAAGAGTTGTTATCGGCTCTCTCCCCACTCGAGTTAATTGTTCAAGAAGAGGAATAAAGGTACCTGTTTGCTGTCCAGTTTGCGAATCCGACCTAGAAACTGAGTTGCACTTCTTTTTGTGTGACATCGCCAAAAGATTATGGACCTTTCTTCTTCCCTTTGATCTTCCGTCTGCAGATGTGACCTTCGCTGGATGGTTTCCTCTCTTCTTGGAAAATCTGGACAAAAACAGAAGGACCTTTGTTAGCTACAAGATTTGGGTGCTCTGGAAACAGAGAAATCAAGTGGTTTCCAAAAATCGGAAAAATAAAGTAGAAGACCTGATTAATGAGGTCAGAAACCACTTAGCTGAAGTTGTAGAGATTGTGCATGTGAAGGATCCAAGTGGTCCGGCTCAGATTTATACAGCTTCGTCAAAGCAATGGTCAAGACCGTCGTCGGGGTGGCGATAAATGAATATAGACGCTGCATGGAACCGGGACAGACGACTTGCTGCCGCTGGAGTGGTTGTTCGGGACGAACATGGGATCTTCATCGTCGGGAAAGGAATTCGGCTCCCCTACGGTAATTCACCAAAGGAAGCAGAAGTTGGTGTATGACTAGAGGGAATCAAGCTTGCGACAGTACTCAACATCTCTCCTATGGTCATAGAAATGAATGCAAAAGGAATCATCTAATCTGGATTCAAGAGAGAGAAGAAGGCTCTGTATAAATGAAACGGGTAACCCCGCGAAGAGAGATATCTCAGAGAGTGGCTTTAAAGTCGCTCAGGCGTTGAAACTACTCAGTAATCAAGATGGTTATGTGACCTATTTTAATCCTCGCACTTGTAACACTGCAGCCCACATCATTGCTAAGTAGGTTGCAGATCATGATATAGACTTGGGCCTGATCTTCTCCGAACCCATTTCAAATATACCTCTCCGTTCCAAATTTCTGTCCCCACTTTCCTTTTGGGGGCTATATGTCTTTGTCCCCATTTTCTTTTTTAACAAGTTTAATGAAGTCTAATTACTCATTTACCCTCACAAAAAGACCCAACTTCTTTTAAAAGACAAAACATAATCAGAGTTGGGCCACATTAGTGATCTACTTATACTGACATCCTAACTGCCCACTAAGTAGGCCCAACTCACCTTAGAGCATCTCCAATGGTGTAAAACAGTCTTTGGCACAAATATAGGCCAGATTTGGCCAAAATTCAGCTCCAACAGCTGGTATAAAACCTCGTGTAAATTTACACCAGGCTTAAAATCTGGACAGAACTGGAGAAAACCTATGACTAATGTAGCTGGTGGAAAACAATTAAAAAGGCAGATTTAATCATCCTCCCTCCTCCTACAACTCTCATGCTCCTCCAACGTTCATATTTTATGTGCAACGGTAAGTTTGGAAAATCTAAAAATACCTATCAACAATAAAATTGAAAAATAAATAAATAATAATAATAATAATAAATAATCTACACAAATCGTTAATTTTTTTATAAAATTAATTCCTTGTTAAATATACAGAGTAACATGGTTGTTTAATAATGAAAACTGAAATAATAAAATAATGTTGGTGGCCTATATTTAGGTCATCTGCTGAAGCAAAAACTCAAAAAGTGCTGGTGTAAAATTTAGGGCAGGAACAAATTTAGTCCAAGGACAGTTTTGCTGTTGGAGATGCTCTTATCCTAACCCAAAACATCTAATCAACAGTTCATATTGATGAGAAACTGTTATGAAACTTCTCATTTAGTTTTTTCAAGTATAACCATTTCTCAGTAAGTTGTACACCCAACAAGTATAAACATTTTTACACTACTTAAAAGGCCATCACCCAAAGATGGATGTCATTGAGGGGAGGAACCTGGATTGTAGGCTTCTGCTGTAGAGAGATTTCTTCTTGCCCTATGTTTATTGAGTCTCTTGCGCTCTTTGCTCGAATTAATTTGGCTAAAGACATGGGATATGAAACTCTGATTGCATGGAACTTGTTAAGCTAAGTAATCAGATGACCCTTGCTTGTGGGACATCTATGGCTATAGCAATGGTGTCTTCCATTGCATGTAATATAAAGTCCAAGAGGAAAAGTTGGACGCAGTCTGCCATAAAATCTGCAATGATGACTACGGGTAATTACGTAAAACTAACAACAACATATATGACCTTCGTCCCATGACCATTTCGAACTCTTAGATAATTGTTGTGTTGTCCCTTTATAAAATATTTTAATGTGATGTTAAATACTATAATGGTGCTTATAAGAATTTATTTTTGCTAGTTACTTTTTAACCATCAAAACAACAGGTAAGTGGACAGATGTCGCTATCAACCACACTGATAGACAATCTGTTAATACTTCTTTGTCATTCAATGGGCAAATCATTGACATCCCATGATTGTGATGTAATTAAATTGGCCTCTCTTGCTAGTGCGATTAATTAAATATATGTATAGTGCAACAATGCAAATAATGCGCCTCTAATGAATTACTAGACAAAATTAATAGAAAGTTATGGGGTCCCCATCCAGTGAAAATATTCATTGAGTATTATTTTCTTCATCATGAGTCACCACTAATAAACCTCGGGTTGACAGAGAATAGTGGTACCAATGTAAGAGCATCTCCAATGGATAGGTTAAACCTATCCGTTTAGCTAAATAGTAGATAAGCCACAAAAAATAGGTCTCCAACTGGATAGGGACCCCACTCGGTAAGTAGCTGATCGTTATCACCCTCGCTACTTGTAGCGAGCGGATTCTGCTCGCTACTTGCAACGGCCTCACAATTATTACGCAGATTTCAATGTATTAACGCGTCTGACTTCTTCACCTCCACCTTCAGGCTCCATAGATGCATGGTTTATTCATTCATATTGGTAGTTCAGGACGATCAACAAATAATCCAGTTTAGGGTTTTTCTTGTTTCTTTTCTCACCCATGATAGGGTTTCTGTTTCTTTTCTTTTGTGCAGATTTTGATTTCTCCCCTATTATTTCTATGATTTTCTCACCAGGGTTTATTCTGAAATACGTCTATCTCTCCTGGTTCTTCATTGCTATATTATTCCTTTTTAGCCTATTGTAGTTGTGACTTTGAGGGAGGATGATCTGCAAAGTCTTTAGAAATCTTTATAAAACCATATTGCTATTGACCATGGGTTGAGTTTTCTATGGCGTACTTTGATTAATATCAAATTTAGTTTAATTTATTTCAAAAGTTTCATTGGATTTGCTTAAATTTATAAAATTTTGATGTATAAATATTTATGTATATAAATTATGAAAGCAATGAATTTGTCGCTGATCTCATGAACAATGAATCCAAATTTGTCGACGGATACTCGAAGAAATCTTATGAACATGAGCCTGATAACCATGGTACAAAAGAATCTGAAGTTGTTACTCAATCTGATTCTTGGGGAAAAAAACCCAAACAAGCTTCTAATTTCTCAAGTGATGAAGACATGCTTCTAGATTCGGCTTGGCTGAACACAAGTCTAGATGCTATTCATTATAATGAGCAAAAAAATGAAGAAGTACTGGCAACAGGTTCACGCCTTCTTCACAGACACAAAAAATCACATCTGATCGCACAAGTAATTCACTTCTGAATCGTTGGTCGACAATCCAACAAGTTGTCAACAAATTTTGTGGATGCTATGCTCAGATTGAAGCAAGACGTCAAAGTGGTTTTAACCGAGCAAGATAACGTACTAAATTGTGTTTATATTCATTACTCTTTCTGAACAAGCTTATTTCGACGATTACTACATTTTAATGTATCGTATGAACTGATTTTGTTTGAATATTATAGATCACCCAAGCAAAAGTTGCTTATCTCGAATTTCATAAAGTTCCATTCACTTTTGAACATTGTTGGAAAATTCTGAAGTCACAACCAAAATGGTTGGAGGCTGGTGAGAGAAAGAAGATCAAGAAATTAAAACAAATGCTGAGAAGTCTTCTACTTCAACTGCTATAAATTTAGAGGAAGACAATGCACAAGATGATGGCATGAAGAGACCATTGGCAGGGGAAAAGCTTGAGAAAGAGCGAGCAGAGAATAAAAAGAGCAAAGATGAGGCGAAAACATCCATGATTACAATTATGGAAGAGATAATGGAGGAGAAAAAGAAGTCTAGTGCAGTAAAAACATAGTTTTTGGAGCAGTTGTTGACTATCCAACAAAAAAAGGAAGCTATTGAGCAGAAAAAAATGGAAGATAGAATTATGCTTATAGACACAAGGGAGACGCCTCCACTCCAAGCAGAATACTATCAACGCCGCCAGAGAGAAATCATGGAGAAACTTGAGTGGCGTAGCTAGACCCTTCTTTTGTACCTCAATTTTCAAAGCGAATCGTTTTTCTTTGGTTCTCTTTGTAATAAGTAGTGTTCATTTAGCTCACATTTGGAAGATTGCTACTTGGTTTTGATATATTAGAACATGATTATATGTTTTTACTACTCTTCAATTTGCATTGAAAAATCTTTCATATAGTTCTTATTGTGTTGTCTCGCACTCTTTGCTTATCTCTTGACGTGTTATATGTTGTGTGTGTGTGTGTATAATCACATTCTTCTACAACTTAAATCACATAAAAAAAATTGATATAAAAGATATTTACAAAGTTCAGGAAAAGAAACAAGCAACACAAGTTTTTTTCATTACATATAAATAAACCATTCAACATAAAAATTGTGCAAAAGATAGTTTCTATTGTTCTCCATATAGCTTCCATAAATGCTCCACGAGATCCAACTGCAATTGTGAGTGTACATCCTTGCTTCTGAAACGATGGTGTCACTGAATAAATTCATATAATTCAGAAGTTTTCTCTCGAGATATTGGGGTAGAAGAACTTTCACCAACTGCGTCATAATTGAAATCTCTTTCAGAATTATCTCGTTCGTCCTCCACGATCATACTATGCAATCTTATACAAGCTTGCATAATATACTTTAATATTTCGACGTCCCAAAAACGACTTGGACTGCGTACAATTGCAAAACGTGCGTGTAGGACTCCAAAAGCACGCTCAACATCTTTCCTTGCTGATTCTTGAGCCTGAGCAAAATTTGAGTTCTTGTTTCCTTGTGGGCAAGGAATAGTTTTGACGAAAGTTGACCATGACGGATAAACACCATCTGCAAGGTAATAACTCATTGTATATGCATGACCATTAATGCTATAATTTTTTGGAGGAGCACGTCCTTCAGCAAGATCGCTAAATAATGGGGATCGGTAAAGTACACAGGGCCGGCTTTAGGATTTCGGTTGCCCTAAGCGACAAGGAATTTGAGGCCCTTTGCAAACACAATTAAAAATTTACAATTCAAAAATTAAATTAATAGTTTATTCATTTTTATAAATAAAAAAATCTCTAATTTTTATTAGAGAGCTATCATGGCTCACAAACAAACAACAAATTAGGGTACAGTAGATTAAATTACACCACACCCATACCGGAAGGAAAGAGATTACTTGGCTAAAACATGAGTCACCTTATTTTTGTATCTAAACAAAAAACTAAAGAATCAATTTATGACCAATTAGTCTTGAAACTGAATTCCAGTCGTGAAGGAGAAGAGAAATCAAGTTGCAAATCCCACTCTATGAACTGTTGTGACAGTTCTAGGCTTGGATGATCCCAACTCCATTCAAATCATCAGCACTCCTATTTGCTGACAATTGAAAAAATAAATACACTCTTCCTAAACCCTAAACACAAAAATTCTGAATCCTAAATTCTAACATACCTGAAATTACACCTGATAAGATTCATTTTTTTTTAAATCTCGGTAAAATTTCACGTACGATTCAAAAACTATATATTAGAATCAGAAAAAAGTCAATTGCAGTCGTGAGATAAAAAATAAAATTATACCCTTTGCACAAACTTCTGAATCATAAAATCGTCAATTTCCTAACATACATGATACGGTGATACCTGCTGAGTAGGTTGCGTAATGGAGGTCTTGGAGTACTGCAGATTGTTGAATACTTGAAATAGAGAGGAAATATTTAACCCAATAATCATGGCAACGGTAAAACGCAATTTTTTGATTGAATCTGTTGGAGAGATGAACCGATAGTTGAGAGATTTTAGGAGAAGATGGATTGGCAATTGAGAGATTTGAGGGGAAGAAATGAGAGAGAGAGATCGTGATGAAATTAATGGCTGAATGAAAATTGATATTACTCCTCCAATATTAGAACAGGATACAGAGTATGCTAATATAAATTATTGTATTTTTTTAAATTGTGAAAGTACCCCTGATCTTTTAGAAAAATGGTGCCCCCTCAGCTTGTGGTGCCCCAAGCAGCCAACTTAATGGCTTTGTTGTTGAGCCGGCCCTGCAAGTACATTAATATTGTTGTGAGATCCAGGTAACGCAAAAAATGCATGTAGTATCCACAAGTTGTATGATGCTACAGTCTCAAGAATTATTGTAGGTTCATAACAGTGACCAGTGAACATACATTTCCATGCAGCTGGACAGTTTTTCCACTTCCAGTGCATGCAATCAATGCTTCCTAACATTTTAGGAAATCCACGTTGTTCAGATTCAGCAAAGAGTCTCGAGAGAACATTGCTATTAGGCGATCTTAAGTATGTTTCAGAATAAATTTCAATAATGGCTTTAACAAACCTTCTCACACTTTCAATGGTCGTACTCTCGCTAATCCGTACGTACTCATCCACAAAGTCGGTTGGCACTCCATAACTCAAAATTCTTAATGCTGCAGTTATTTTCTGAATGGAAGATAGTCCAAGGAATCCCGCTGCATCTTTTTTCTGAATAAAATATGGATCGTGATTTTCAAATACTGATTGAATTTGAGGAAACAATGAACGCCTCATCCGAAATCTACGCCTGAAAAGTTCCGGTGAATATACAGGATCATCATCAAAATAATCCTTAAATAACCTTCTATGTCCGTCAATCCGGTCTCTCCAAATGTAACTTCTACCATTCACGTAGCCGCCATGAGTTTTTCTTTCATGCTCATCATTCATGCCCGTCACTGGGGCTGCTACAGTTAAAAGTTCCAACTCATCATCGGAGTCGGAATCTGATAAAAGAAGCGAAAGAATGAGACTACGAGACATAAAGGAAAAATACTACATGAAAGAGAATACTTATATCTATTTTATAGCTTGTTTATATAGTTTTGGAAATTGTCTGATTCAAAATTGTGATTTAATTAGGAAATGTTGTCATTGTGATCAAGTTGTTATGATTGTGATGGATATGGATACAATCATAATTCGAGATTTTTTTGAAAAGGTCAAATATTGACTATGTAAATATCAACAAAAATATTGAACTTTTAAAATAACATTATAATATTACAACGGCCTCACGACAATCCCGCTGATTTCAATGTATTCAATGCGTATGACTTCTTCACGTCCAATTTCGTACAACCTCGGGCTCCATAGACGCTCGGTTCTCTTCGTATTGATAGTTCGAGACGATTAGCAAATCACCCATGTTAGGGTTCTTTTGTTGTTTCTTTTCTCACACATGATAGGTTTTAGTTTCTTTTATTATGTACTGGCTTTGACTTCTCCATATAATCTCTATGATTTTGTTAATCGATATGATAATATATAGTAGATGATACTCAAACTACAATCTGATGGTTCTTTTCATATTATCTATGTGGTTTCAGTATTGCAGAGGTATGTTCTTGATATTTTCAGCCCCTTCCTCATTCTTCCTTTATACATTAGGGCCATCGGAGTATGATATATTAGGGTTTAGTTTTGCAGAGGGTCTTCTTTTGGTTGATATCGAATATAGTATCTTCTCTCACTGGAGATTATTTCTTTAACTGGTTTTATGTTAGTTTGTGCTTTGTTGATGCATTGGTTGTTGTAATTTACGCAGATGGATTTAGGATGGGATGAACTACACCAAACACAATTTGAATCCTCAAGAAAGAAACCAAAACGAGCAACAAATTTCTCAATTGATGATGATGCGCTTCTTGTATCAGCTTAAGTAAACACAAACCTAGACGACCTCCATTCTGATGAACAATATATGGAAATCTTTTGGCAAAGGGTACACATTTACTTTCATGGAAGTAAATTCGTTACATCTAATCGTTCGGGTAAGTCGCTTATGAATGAGTGGTCAACTATCCAACAAGCTATTAATAAGTTTTATGAATGTTACGCTCATATTGAAGCGCAATGTGAGGGTGATTTGACAATAACCATTTTGTTTAGAGCATTGTTGGAACAAGTTGAAAGTTGAACCAAAATGGTTGGAGGCTATTGAGCGAAAGAAGATAACGAGAAATAGCATTCAGAATATGTATCAATAAACCTACTTTGAACGTATTGACTTCAAGCATAATTCTATTATCATCGCCAATAAAAAGATCATGCGGGAGTTCCTGCTGGGTAGCTTGGCACTTCGTCAATTATTGACTTGACACTTTGTCAATTATTTCTTCTTTGAATTTTGGAGCGAAAGTAAACATATGTTTAACAATCGTTTGTAATAATTACTCGTTGATATGAACTTGAAAAGACTACAGTAAATTTTCTTATGATCATTTTGCTGGGCATTGTCCTTTCGTGTTTCCTTCCTTCTTTAGATGTTCCTCCTGGTTGTTATTTCATGTACCCAATGTTCTTCATATAATAAGTGTAAAATATTAATGCTAATAAAAAAAATAAAATATGGGAGTTCACATAACTTTTAACTTGCACTACTGGAGTCCATGTACAACATCTTGCTAGCTATAGTACATAATTGTAGCAAAATCATACATTACTTTTACATAATACCATAGGAGATGCTCTAACCAACTGGTTTGCAAATACCAATGAGATGTTGGATGGAGAGTGAGATTTGTGAATGTAAATTTGGTATAAGAAGGAAGTGGTGAAACTCGGAGAGAGAATATGGAACAACAAGTGAGAAGGAGAATTTTAATTTTATTTTTGCTTGATGTAAAGTGGTGAAGGAAAAACTTATTTATAGGTGGATTAGGAATGAATATTCCTAGCATCATCCCTTCTACATAAGCTTTTCTATATAAATCTCTACTATTAGATGCAATGAACTTGGACAAAATAATAAATTTGGGCTACTACTAACATTATAAGCCCACTAGTGCCCAAAATTGCTTAGGAATTCTCTTGCTTTTCCCTTACTCTGAGCTATGTCAAGAATAGTTTTATGATTTGTTTCAACAGCTCCATTTTATTAGGTGATCTTGCAACCATCAAAGGGCGACAAATCTCATTATCTTCAAGAAACTGGTTAAATTCATTAAATGTAAATTCACCGCCATTATTGATCTCAAAGCTTTTTATCTCATGGTCACTTTCTTTTTCTACAAGAGCCTTAAATTTTTTAAACATTTCCAAAGCTTTTGAATTTTATTTTAAGACATATACGCAAGTCTTACGGCTAATATCTTTAATAAAGAGTAGAAAGTATATGTGTTTACTGTAAGAACATGGATCAATAGGCCCACAAAATAGGTATGAACAAATCCAATAGGCTAAGTAGCTTCCTTAAAAAATATTCTTCTAAATTGCTTTCAAAGCAAACATTCTAACATATTTAATTAGGATGTTATATAAGCGCAAATCTTTTACCATGCCTTTCTTAGACAACTCCTTCATATTATCAAAACTTATGTGACCATATCTCAAGTTCCAATTCCAAGAAACATCTTTAGTGAGAGGGGATGATTGGTAAAAAATCAACTGTATCCCTACTATTTCAAATCAATCTAAATATCTTGACAAGCACCAGAAACTTCGAATTGGCCAAAATCTTACCCAAAAACTCAATTCTAAGAAATTACATATAAGCCCCATTTTTTTAATAATTGCACAACTGATCCAAATTGAATTCATATTTCTAGGTTCTCCCTACTATACAGAAGTCAACAACACTGCTAGAAAAAGAAACTTGCACACCTGACCCAAATTAAATTCATATTTCTAGGTACTCCCTGCTATTTCTAGGTACAACACTGTAGAAAAAGAAACTTACACAACTAATTCAAAATTTTAATTCATTAACATGGGACCTTTTAAGAAAAATGTATGGTGTTATAGTTAGATTTCCTGGCCAATGCTTTGAGTAAAAATATGTTGAAGCAATTTCGTATCCTCTAATGGAGGAAGGGTTCGATGGAGACCATCTAAAATCCACGTCATATGGGATTCTGATTACACAATGTAGCTTAGAGGAGCATAAATTCAATCAATATTTGATGTGGTTGCAACGTTGGTTATTGCATTCGTGGTATATTTAAATTAACAACTTTTGACATATAGCCCCTTGCAGTATTGACTTGCTGACACTCCAATACATGCAGTATCAGTTTTGTCACTTAAAGGACTGACATGCCCTTCGCTTAATATATACTTAAACGTATTTCATTCACGGTGTTAGTCAATTAGAGCGCGATGTCAGTAAATTGAATACAACAGAGTAGGTGAGTGAAAACCCTCATATTGCATGTAATAGAGTTTCAGCGAACCAATACCTTGAATGGATTATATGTCCACAAGCTAGTAGATTGAACTAACCTTTTTTCTAAGTTGATGATAGATCTATCTTTCAAGTTTAAAAATACACCGACACTACGATTTGACGATAATTTTAAGTACAAAACTCAAGTCAAGTTCAAGTGCCCTTAAAAGTTCGAATATTTTAATTGTTCAACAAGTTTGTTTAGTAGTATGTGTGTGGGCCAAATTGGTTATATTTGACCGGGTGTGAGTCAGTGTATAATTGCTGGCTTGCAGAGCAATCTCTGCAGTGACATGTCGTAGTTCAACACTTTTTCTTTTAAGGGTTTATTCCTCTCTCTCTCTCTCTAGGGTTTATCCTTGTTTCTAATCGTCGTCGGCGTTTCCAGTGAGGCTGTGTATCCTCGTTTCTACCCGTTTTAGGGGCCTTTTCCGGTGATTTACGTGTGTTACAGTGCTCTCATCCATCCTATTCCTCTTTTCTCTCTTGCTTCCCTGCCATAGTCGATCTCTCTTGTACCTCTCCTCCACCCCTCCTCTACACCTAATCATGAACCCACAAACACATATCTCTTCAGATTTGGAAGACGACCCATAAGTCGTTAAGCAGATCAATGAACTAACCCTCATAGGGCAATTAATGGGGAGTAAATTTGTTTCTAAACTGATGATGAAAGCATTTGTTTGTGGTCTCTAAAAACCTAAAGGGGAAAACACCATCGACAAATTCGGGCTGAACCAATTCATTTTTGTGTTTAGCAATACTGAATATTTTAACAGGGTGTGGAATCAACGACCATGGCTTATCGATAATCACCTTCTCATCCCGGTTGATTGGAGACTTGGGAAAAGCCTGAGTGAAGTGGAGTTCAAATACTCACTATTCTGGGTACGGGTCGTTGGCTTGCCTTCAGAGAAGATTTCAAAAGGTAACGCCGAAATCATCACCGAAAAACTCGGACGATTTATCTCGGTGGTGGAAGATCGCCAAGGGGGAGCTTTGTTTTACAAACCCAATCTCAGTATTAGGGTTTCTATGGATATTACATAACCTCTCGCCAGAGGCTTCATGATACTAAAAGGGGACAAACTGATTCCTGGATTAAGTTCAAATATGAACGATTAAGGGACTACTGTTACAGATGTGATCGAGTTGGGCATCTCAATATACAGTGCCCTTTCCTCCCGAAGAAAATAGATGAAGATAAGAAAATAATACTAGGCCTTCGCTGGGATTTCGGTCTAAAAGACGAGAGGTCAAACCAGAAAAAGCAGAGTGCAGAAGAGAGAGGCCTCTCGCCAGAAAAATGGTAGACTCGCCGGAAATTCGTAAAAACATAGATGAAAGATTGGCGAAGACCACGTCAACATACCAAGCTTAAGCTATAGAGGCTACTTGACACGTATACAAAGGACGGATTCCCTGGTACAAGTAAGGATCTCGAGGTAGTACGGAATGGGAAAATGTTGGAGGAAAACGACAATCAGACACCTATCTTGGCGCATATCCCTCCATAACAGGACAACCGTGATTACGGATACACGGGAGAGGAACCACCAGAAAACCCCAACCCGCAAGAAGTATACGGGTTACACCAAAAAGAAGATGGGTTGGGTAGCCTCAAAGATGGCCCAATCTATTGTAAACCCACATGCCTAATGGATATGCTCCAGGGGGATTGTTCCAGACTTAAGCCCATTATAACCAGACCCAACCCTAAGAACTTACTTCTTGACAAGCCGAACGAGAAAATAATGTCAAGTCACCGGTCCATGTAAACCCGTACACAGATATACATCTGGCAACCGTCTTTCAAATATTGGTAAGTCTCAGAAGGCAAAAAGATGAATTTGGGGATGAAGAAACCCTAAATCAAAAGAAAGGAAAGACTGATCAGGACATCCAAATCACAATTATGGATCCACAATAGGGGAGGGAATATGAAGACTCAACGCGAAAGAAGATACAGGAGCATGTGGACTACGTCTTGGCAGTGAACAAGGAAGAAGAACAATTGCGAAGAGGAAATGATTGGACAAAAGAACCACAAGACCGCAATTAGAGATTATTTTCCAGGAAGCCAAATTTGCGGCCTTCGAACTTCAAACAACAACAATTTTTGCTGAAGGTATGGAGGATGAATAAGTTCAGTCACTAAATTCAAAAACTCAACCTGCTGCAACTTATATTTGATGGGCTAGCTTTTACATGGTGTAACAACAGAAGTGACAATCTCATTAGAGAGAGAATTTACAGAGCACTTATAAATGTTGATTGGCATTTTGAACACTCAAATGCCACCCTCTTACATGAAGTACATATTGGTTCAGATCACTACCCCATGATTCTCAACACAACTCCTGAAACTTCCAAGAGAAAGAGTGTCTTTAGATTTGAGGAAGCCTGGTGTGTACGAGAGAATCCTGCAGAGAGGACTCAATATACACCAAGAACAGAGGATAGGAATAACACAGGAAGTGTTGGGTTGTGTGTAGGGAGAGAGTAAGGCAATAGCACTGTATGAGAGAGAGACAGGAGTTTGGCAGAGCTTCCGCATATATCAGGTGTGTTCTCTCTTGTATGGATGGGTTAACGATCTATATATAACAGAGAATGTGACCGTTGCAGTGTGGTTAATGCGCCCATCAATGGCGGCTTAATTAGCTTAATTACAACGGCACGTTCATCCGCGTATGTAGGGACCGTTACAGCACGTTATCCGCGTATACCGGAACCGTTACGAGGTTGACCGGGTTTGACCGGATTGACGGGGTTTATGGAGATCGTGCCATAAATCTCTCAAAAGCAGTTACTAGGGGTCGCGCGCGGGCTTGGTTGTCGCTCGCGCGCGACAGGACTTACTCTAGCCTCCAAACCACTAAGTCCCTACAAGTCCCGTGCAGTGGTATGCGAGGGCCCTGTCTCGCAGCCCCCACGTGGATCAGCGCGGCTGGGGATCCGGTGTGTGTGGAGCACATTATGGTGTGCTGGATGGTCGCCACGTGGCTAAGATCTTCCTGTCCAGAAAGCACTATCTACATTAGCCCCCTTTCTGCGCGTGAAGACTCATAGCCGGATAGGCTTCCATGCGCAGCAACCAACGTACGCGTCGCCGCCACGCACCAATTCAAATACACGCAAATTCAGCCCCCGTGCGTGTCATTATGACCTAAAATCCCTAGAGTCGTGCTGTCTGGTCTTTTAGGGTTTTAGGCGTGACGTCAGCTTGTCCTGTGATTGCGCGATTCGACAGTGACGGTTGCGATTCGACTACTGAAAGGACGCAACCCTTCATTGTTTTTTGGATAAATACTTTGTGCTCTCCATTTTTACAAAGCATCACTTCTTTCTCTTAAAGTGAATGATACCCGGAAGCCTTCAAGAGCAGATTCAGATAATCAATCATCAATTTTTCTCGTCAATCGTCATCTTCAACTGTCCGCATCCAAGCAAGCTTTACCAAAACAAGGTTGGCCTTGTTCAATTTTATTTAACATGTCGATATATGCTTTGAACTGTGTTGGATCTGCAAACCCATGACTGTATGAAACATGCTACCTCGTTGTAGACTGCGAAGGAGACCTTGTTCTTTAAACTCAGAACTGAATTAATCCCCAGATTGTAAGGATTTTGAATGTGGGATTTCTGAAATTCCCAATAATGCAAACGATTCTGAACTTTCAGACCCCAAAATTGACACTGAACTGTTCATCTTTCTTCTGATAAAGCCTCGTTGCTTCAAACTGAATCTTGAAATTCAAACTAAAGTATGTGTATTTCTCCCCCCTTTTTTCTTGCTTTTCCGCAGGAATGGCAAAGACAAAAGGAACCAAACCCGTTAAAGAGGTCGAAGAAATACCTGATCTTCCCCAGACCTTGTGGCGAAAAGCCCCCTATCTGGGTGGCAAAGACTTTTACCATGCTAGGGTTAAGGTGAAGAACCTACCAACTCCTGTTCCTGCTGAAGAATTGCAAACACTGACTCCTCCGGTTAATGCGGCCATGCTCGAATTGATCGATTCGAAGGATGTGGTTCGATTGGGGGTCGAAAATGGGTTTTTCCCGTATACTGCGATTTCCACTCAAGCGTTTGTTCAGAAATTGGACTTTATGGATGAGTGGATTGACCATGTACTGACCCATCATGCCATTGCTTTGAACGATGCTGGCATATATTTTGCAGTCCGTGCTATGAAGGGTGCTGCCGTGAAGCTGGACCAGTCCATGCTTCTAAACCTTCTTTCGCGTTACTCGCCTGCGACTCACACATTCCACTTCGCTGAGTTCGAGGCTGCTCCCACTCTTGAAGATGTACACATGCTGTATGATCTTTCTCCCGTGGGTGAGGTGGATCCTTTGAGTCCCTTGAGGACTGATGCAGAGCTCGCTTTGTACAAGCAGATGGAGGAATGCTTGTCAGAGGTGAAGAAAATTTCCACCCGGTAGACACCTGCGGAGCTTCTTCCCGACTGGCAACTGGTTGACACGTCTGCGAAGAACACTTGGGGCAAGTGGGTGCAATACTTCTTCCGCGACTATGCGAGTAGTAGTATCACCAAGAAACTTCTGAGCCAGAACCCAAAGGCTAAAAATTATGTGAATGGCAAGGGTTATCATCTGACCCTATGTGCTTTTCTCTGCGCCTGGTGTCAAGGTATTTGATCGATGGCCACCCTCATGATAGGGTCTTCTACCACGTCCTTCCACTTGCTGTAAAATTGACCCTTGGTCAAAAGGTCGCACTTGGGCCCCTAGTCTTGGGCACCCTGTACCATAGGTTGGATCAGCTAGTTGTAGCAACCAAGGACTCGCGCGGTCGCCTCGATGTGCTGACCTATGTCAATATTGCTTTCTTGACTATGTGGGTCTTCGAGCGATGGCCCTCTTATGCTCCTGTTCCTTCTAAGCCCAGTAAGTGGTGTGTCCCGGGTGCGGAGGAAGAGCGTAACAGTGGCAGGGCTGCGAGATGGTTTGGCACTCACTTTCCTAAGTGCACCTGGAGCCTGATATGCGACGATCGCACCGAGTTTACAGCTAGGCCTTATGCCACACGCGTTGAGAATGTGCGATGGTTTCCAAGACTGTATCCTTCCAAGGTTTTTGCTTTCTCGAAAGATCTTCTTTTCGAGGGTGGGAAGCATTTCCACGAGCGCTACCGCGAATTCTTCTGCTGGTGTCTGAGGGGTTCTCTTCCTGCTCTTGCGGAGTATGTTCGTGAGCTTACTCCTAAGTACGAGAGGATCACGGTGGATGTCGATCCGACTCGCGTTTCTCCCCAGTTTGGCTTTGATGCGGTGGCACCATCGATCTGGCCGCAGTCCATCATAAGGGGCCGCTACAAGCGACTGCTGTCAGGCGAATGTAAGACAATATTAAGGAGCAATCTTCCCTTCAAGCAACCCTCAGGTGACCGCGCGGGTGGCTACTCCAAGAATTGGGTTTCCTATTGGAATACCCAGCAAGCAAGTTTTGAGACGCAGTCGATCCCTTGGCCAGGCAGAGCTCCTGTGATCAAGAGGAATTCTTTCCCCTTCCGTCCCAACTGTAGCCTGGACGACACCCAATATGGCTGCTATTCGTTGTTGGACCACGAGAATCACTTGTGTCCCTCTACCATCCTTGAAGAGAAGATGGCTGCAGTGAAGAAAGGTGATTCGCACATCATCAAATACAGCGAAACTTTCGCAAAGGTAAACAGTCTCTTCTGCACGCATTAAGTTTCCTTTATTCCGATGCATCGAAACTTATGTTTCATTTTCTGCTGTAGTGCTATGTGAGGAGATTCGCATGTGGTGAGCGCTCCAAATCGCTGGTCACCACCATTGTTGCTGCGAGCAGGCAGGGGGAACCGGTTCGGATAGCAATGAGGATGGCTCCCGCAGTTGAGGCCCGAATTCGCGAAGTCATGGATGTTTTTGCTGACTCGCTGATAGACAATACTCCAGCCTTGTCTCCACCTAGGAACGATCTGTCTCCCCCAGCAACTGCTGCTCCAAGAGCAAAGAGGCCCAGGCAAAGGGGGATCACAATATCTTCCCCTAGGAGCGCCCCAACTTCCCCTCCTGCGAGATCCCTTACTTCCAGGGATAAAGGTAAAGGTCGCATGCCAAGCAAAACGCGTAAAGAGCTCGCAGTGGAGACCTTTGTTCCGTTTGGTCAGGAGGAAGAGGAGGAGGAAAGAAGGGAGACGAGAGAAAGAGATGAAGAAGAGGAAATAGCCGAAGATGTCAGAGACAGAGAGAGATGAGATACAAGAGGAAGAGTCGGGAGGTATCTCAATCGTACTTCTCTTCTCATTATCTTAACTTTCGCAATCTTGGCTGAACAAAATGTTCCTTTGCAGATGATGATGATGAGACCATCAGTGGCCTTTTGGCCAAGAGGAAGAAAAGGGGTTCTCATTTTGGTGTTTCCCATGAAACCATAGACGAGGACATCCTTGCGGAGTCTAGGAGAACAGCTGCGGAGGCTGCTGAAAGAAGAAGAAAGCGAGAAGAAGAGGAGATCGAACGCATAAAGCAAAGGAGCCTGGAAGAGCAGCATGTCGACGACTTGGTGCGTCAAACCGATGAGGAAGATGCGGTTCCTCAAGTTGATGAGGATGATGCGGTTCAAGAAGAGGATGCGGCTGCCCTGGAGCAAGTCCAAGCGGACTTCGAAGAGATTGCAGGCGGAAATGAAGGTGAGATTTTTAATCTCGCGGTAACTTACCGAGATGTGATTGTTGGTGCATTAAAGAATGGCTTATCGAAAGCTGACATTCGCCGCTGGCTAGTAAGCAAGTGAGGTGAACCTTCAGGTAATCATTTGAGCAACATTTGTGAACTAGGCTTAGTAGCCCAAACATAATCATAACTGGTTTCTTCGCGCCCCAGGTCACGCTCATCTTAAAGATATGCTTAATGAAGATACATTAATAGGACAAGATTCCGCGTCCTTAGCATATGACGAAGATACTGCAATCCCACCCTCGCGTGGAGGTGCTCGCTCTTGGTTTACCAAAATAATAAAATATTGTGCAACACAAGTTACCTCACATCATCGTGTCTTGTATCGCAGGTAACGCTGGTGAAGCCATGCTAGGACAGAGGAGTCATCCTTCTGCATCTTATGTCCCGGTGCCAAGTTCTCATACCGAGAAGCCCGTCGCAGCTGCCGAGTATGCAGGAGAGCCCCTAGATGATATCATCGAAGTTTCTGATGATGCCGAGGCTGACACCGTGTTGATGGAGGAAGATACCAATGCTGCTGCTGAGGAAACAGAAGCAGATGCTGCTGAGGCTTTCGCATCCGAAGGCATCCCTAATCGAGCCGCAACCTCTACTGTTGCCATGCCTCCAGCAAGGACTGAGCCTCCAGTGATTCCTCCTGTGTGGAACTTTTGGAGTTCGCAGGTAGGAGTTGCAATCGCACCTGGTGGGGCTTATACCCTTCCTGCCAACTATGAGGAGCTAGAGCTCGCAGCTGATAGGAGAGATATGGAGCGAGGACAGTCTTCAGCTGCCCCGACAATGCGCATTCCTTCTTTGCGCGAGATCCTTGAAGGAACTGGTACGTTACCATTATTGTTGTTCGCATCTTGCATTCTTCGTTTACAAGCTCAATATTCTAACTTGATTTAACATTGCTTAGGGTTGAAGCAAGCTGATGTGGACTGGCTGGTTCAGATGCGTCTCTCCTATCCCCGCTCATTTGTGAGGTCTCTGGAGATAGAACCTTTCGACAGGAGGCTGTTCTTGACCGAAGCCATCTGGATTTTGGAGCAGCTGTCTGCGGCCACACCTGCGACCATCTCTCCTCAGAGTGCGCAGTTGCTTTTCAACATGTGTCAAAACCTTCAAGCCAAAGTTCAAGGTAAGTTGGGCTTTGGGTATCTTGTCAACAGAGTCACCCAGATTCGCGCAGCTGTGAATCTGAAGCGCGGTTTCCATAACCTCGCAGCTGAGGAGCATAATTTGGAACAGCAAAAGCAGAAAGCTGAAGAGGTTGTGAAGCTTTTCCATGAAATGAGCGCCAACTACGAGCAGTTGAAGCGAGAAGTGGAGCAAGTGGCAAATTTGTCACGTCAGTTTACTCCTGATGACTCCCTGGTCAAAGGCTTATTTTGAACAATAACAAATTTGTTTTGAAAAAAATGCTAAAACATTATTGTAATGTTGGTAGGGTTTCTCCCCCCTCTTTTTTTCAAAATTTGAATGCCTGTTTTGCCCTTCCCGGGATTTGCTCGAATATCTTTGTGCATATCAATTATGACGTCAGCTAGCGATATTCTGCCTTGATTTTCGCGCTAATTGCTTATCAGATAAGCACGCTTTCCTTGGGAAGTCCATCCGTATCATGACCTTCCGTCATTAATTAGGATACGCAACTGAATCGTCGTAGCCTTTAGTAGGGTAATTGAATGTTACCTCTTTTCAAGGCGTAAGTGATTGATTCTTACCCCTTTTCCAGGTTTTGCTGACTCATCTAAGCAACTGAAGAGTCTCAACTGAGTCTATATAAACCCTGCCTTCTGCTACTTGGGTTCTTCATCCCACAATGTGGCTTGCCATGAGTCCCTACGACTGCTGGCTTCAACGCTTGTCTTTCGTTGATTCATGGAAACTTCAAGTTATGACACCTGATTTTGTGCTTTGTTCCATAGAAATAGTTTCCAAGATCTTCTTTACGAGGCCTATTGATCTTCATAACCATCATAAATAAGATGCACATAATGTGTCATGCTTGCTCGAAGAATTTTCTTCGTCTATTATGTTTGCAGGTCGTGTTTCCGGCCGCCTCCCGGCGAGGTGCAGCGTCGTACTGACCTTCTTACCGATTCGTAATGAACGGCAGATTTCTCCTTCTAGATTTCCCGGAGGAGAATCATTCGCCACCACGTTCTTGAACTCGGGGTGGCGAGCCATCGTGCTCGTCTCCGTGTACAAGGAGCCTCTTGCCCTAGGAGTTGCTGCTTGCTTGTTCTTCACCGCCGCATACGCCGGAACAGGTGGTTCCTCAGGCACATCTCTTGGGCAGAAGACCAGAAAGAGGCCTTGTCAGATCCTGGGATCTTGAACATAGCGTCGCATAGGCCTTGTAGCGTTGGTAGGCCGTTCGTTTTATAGGAACACCCTACTTGCTACAGATCTTTGGTCGCATGTAGGATCAATAGGCCGATCCTTTTACAGTAAGGATTCCCCCTATGTGTAACTTCCGCTTGTAGGCTGCTATGTAGATGAATTGTAAGCCATGTTGGCTGTGTAATTAGCTCCGTTTGAGCTTTTTGCTTGTAAGTTGTTATCTAGACAGATAAATTGTAAGTCATTTTGACTCGTAATAATAAATTGCTTTGTATGATTTGCTGTTATTGTCACAACAAATTGCTACATTCGCATGCGTATTGGCAAATTTCGCCTTTTATAGTGTTGTATTCACACTTTGCATTGTTGCTATGATTTGTTTTCCGATAGATAGATTCGCAGATGAGTTTTTAGATCATTTGAGATCGCATTTGCATAGCTTTGCTACCTTGGCAGATAGGCTCAAGAATCAATTAAAATTAGACTCAAGTACGGCTGCTATCTCGGCAGATAGGCCTTGAAGATCACTTAAGATCATAGTCGCATAATGCTGCTATCACGGCAGATAGGCTTGAAGATCACTTAAGATCATAGTGCTGCTATCATGGCTGATAGGCTTAAAGATCACTTAAGATCATATTCGCATGTTGCTGGTATCATGGCAGATAGGCTTAAAGATCACTTAAGATCATATTCGCATGTTGCTGCTATCATGGCAGATAGGCTTAAAGATCACTTAAGATCGTATTCGCATAGTGCTGCTATCACGGCGGATAGGCTTAAAGATCATTTAAGATCGTATTTGCATAGTGCTGCTATCACGGCGGATAGGCTTTCGCTATTGAGAAATAAATAAAGCGATAAAGACAACTGAAATCATAAAGTTCTTCCCATTTGGGAGAAGTCTTTTATTATAGAATACTCTCATATGGGAGATGTGAGATTACAATTCCCTCATGTGGGAGAGAAGATGCATGAATCTTTAGCAATACATAGCATAAAGTAGGCATTGTAATATAATGCATGTAATGAGAGGAGTTAAGGGTAATACTTCTTAATCCAGCGCATGTTGACTGAGCTTGGGGTTGAGGCCGTCCCATGTAGCCTTTGTATGTTGTAGCATCCACTATCAAAGACTTCTGTGACTTCGAAGGGTCCTTCCCAGTTGGCTGGGAATTTTGGGTGAGCCGCCTCCCGCATGCAGTGGTCCGATGCGCGCAAGAAAAAATCTCCAACTGCGAAATCTCGACGTTGGACCGTTTGGTTGTACGCGCGGGCGATCCTTTCTTGGTATCGTTTGTTAGTCCGTTTAGCTTGGTCCCGCTTCTCTTCTAACAGGACCAAGTCATGATCGCGTTGATTGTCGTATAGTGCATGGAAGGCCAATCTTGCGGAGTTGACTTTCACCTCCGCGGGTACTACAGCTTCAGCACCATAACATAGAAGAAATGGGGAGACTCCTGTGGGAGTCCTTGGAGAAGTCCGATATGCCCACAAGGCTATGTTCAAGGAATCAGCCCATTTCTTGTGGTCGTCCGCAACCATCTTGCTCAAGATTCTTAACAACGTCTTCTTGGTTGCTTCCGCTTGACCGTTCCCTTTCGGATAGTAGGGGGTAGAACATATCTGCCTTATGTTGTACTCCGCTAGCTTCGCAGCTACCTGGCGATTGACGAAGGGGGTACCATTATCCGAGAGAATTGTGTTAGGAATTCCGAACCTGCATATGATGTTCTCTTGGATGAAATGGACTACAGCGAGCGCATTTGCCGTCTTCAGTGGTATTGCTTCTACCCACTTAGTGAATAACTCGGTCGTAGTGAGGATAAACTGGTTCCCGTGTGAGGCTGGTCGGATAGGGCCAACAAAATCCAAAGCCCAAGTATGAAATGGCCATGGCGTTCCCAGCGCATGCAGATCTACGGCAGGAGCATGTACTAGGTTGCCTTTGAATTGACACTCCTGGCATCTCCTTACTTTAGCTCGGCAATCTGCTTCCATGGTGGGCCAGAAGTAGCCAACTGTGAGGAGCTGTCTGCATAAATTCGCACCTCCCTGATGTTCAACTTGATGAGAGAGGTCCATCACCTCTTGTTCTTCCTTGCTGTCTAAGCATCGCAGCAGGTTACCCTCGTGGCCCCTTCGCTAGAGTATATTCTCTTGCACCACGTACCGGGCTGCCTTTCGCTTCAGCTTTTCGGTTTCTTTTCTTGATTCAGGCTCAATCCCCTGTGTAAGAAAATCAAAGAGTGGCTTCCTCCAATCCGTGTCATCATCGACCAGAGCAATCGCTAAAGAGTCCTTGATCAGCGCGCAAATCTCGCAATTTCCTTGAATCAATGTCGCGGCCGTTGACATGTCCTGCCAGTGAATCCCATACCTCTGGGCTTTCCGATAGATTGACACCTCACTTTCCCCACAAGTATGTTGGTGAATCTTTTCTAACAACATTTGCCCCTCCTGCTGTGAGACACATCGGATGAGTATTCCGCCTGGGCCTTTATAGTAGAGGGTGTTGTCATGAATGCAAGACCCCTTTGTGGACGCCCAGTTTTCGTTGCTCGTTCCTTCTGCGATGGCACGCAATATTGACTTTCTCCAGTCTGCATCATCCATACATTCATCGTCGCACACGTCCTCTGTCAACGCCGAGGACGTTTGCACTTCAATCGAGATTCTTGCGGGACACTTATCCGCACTAACCTTGGATCCCAGAGTGGCCAAGGCATCAGCATGCCTATTGTCTGCTCTGGGTTTATGCTCGTACCTAACATTGCAGAATTGTTGCACCAGCTTCTGCACCAAATTGGTAGGGTAATAGATTTACTTCCTTTAAATCGTACTCGCCTGAGGCTTGTTTGACGATTAGCTTGGAGTCCCCCATAACCGTCAAATTACTTACTTCTAGTGCCCTTGCTGCGCGAAGACCTGCGATGAGAGCTTCATACTCTGCTTCGTTGTTGGTGACTGCGAAGTCAAGCTTTGCGGACATCTGTATGACCTCTCCATCGGGTTTGGTCAAGACTATCCCGATTCCTCCACATTTCCTTGTGGATGACCCATCAAAATGGAGCGTCCAATAAGGCAACTCAACTGCATAGATCTCAGGACCCTCCAGTTCCTCCTCAATTACAGGTTCATAACTATTATCAGGGAACTGTGCTAGCAAATCCGCCACCGCTTGCGATTTGATTGCCCGGGGTCGAACGCATGTGATGTCGTATTGGGAAATGGTCATATACCATTTTTCCAGTCTTCCCCCAGGAGTAGTGTGAGTCAAAAGATATCGTATAGGATCGCTCTTTGTAACCACCACCACTTTATGCGAAGCAAAATAGTGCTTTAACTTCTCTATTACAAAGAATAGAGCAAGGCAATGACGCTCGATGTCCGTGTACCTTGATTCTGCTGGCTGCACTATACGAGAAATGTAGTAGATCGGCCTTTCTAGTCCCTCATACTCCTGAGCCAAGAGTGCCCCTATAGACCTCTTCGTCGACGTCAGATACAGCAAGAGCGGTGATCCAAGCTGTGGTGCGATCATTATCTTTGACGATGTCAACAGGTCCTTTAGCTTTCCAAACGCAACTTCGTGCTCTGTAGTCCAATTGTACACAGCATCCTTCTTGAGAAGATCGCTGAAACAGAAGGTGATTTCGGCGATCGCCGGGATGAACCTTCGCAGATAGGATAGCTTTCCCAAGATGGTCTTCAAAGCACTTTGATTGTGCGGCGCCGTCATGCTAGTGATGGCCGATACTTTCGTAGGATCAGGCTCTATTCCTTGATGATGTACTACACATCCCAAGAATTTCCCCGATGTCACTCTGAATGCGCACTTCATGGGGTTCATCTTTAACTGGAAGCTTCTGCATCTGTTGAATACTTTCCGCAAATCCCCCAAGTGATCCGCCTCTTCTTTGGACTTGACAACCAAGTCGTCAACATAGAATTCTACTTCTTTGTGCATCATATCGTGGAACAGGGCCATCATGGCTCGCTGATAAGTTGCGCCTGCGTTCTTGAGGCCAAAAGGCATAACTGTGTAATTGAAGATTCCCACCGGAGTGATGAATGCGGTTTTCCGTGCATCTTCAGGGTCCATCTTGATCTGATTGTACCCACTGAAGCCGTCCATGAAGCTGAACATGCGATGACCCGAAGTCGAATCGATAAGTAGGTCGATGTTGGGAAGCGGAAAGTCATCTTTGGGACAGAAACGATTAAGGTCTCGGAAGTCCACGCAAATGCGAAGCTGCCCATTCTTCTTCACCACAGGCACGATGTTGGCCAACCATGTAGGATGGTGATTCGGCTCGATGAACTTGGCAGTCAAAAGTTTGACAATTTCCTGCTTGATCTTCACATTGAGCTCCGTCCTGAAGCTCCTTGTGCTCTGCTTTACCGGCTTGGATACTGGGATTACATCTAACCGGTGCATGGTGATGCTCGTGTCCAGACCGGGCATCTCATCATACTCCCATGCGAACACGTCTTTGTACTCAGTCAAAAGTTGTAGCAATCTTTCCTCCTCCTCGCCTGTGAGGTCCGCACTCAGAAAGACTGGCCTTTTCTTTTTTTCGCTTGGGCTTAGGAATACCTCCTTCAGATCCTGCTTTTGCGGTTTGGGCTTGTCCTCCATGCATTCGGGTGCTTCTTTTAGCTTCTCATCTGGAGCGTCCGGTGTTGGCTTGTCCAATTCCATAATTTGATTGATTTGCTCAGGGATGCCCTCATGCTCGCGTGGGGACACCCCTGCGCACCTTCATATACGGTAACATTTCTTCCCGTTGGCGTAGAAACTCTCTATCTCCTTGCCTTCAGGATCATGTTTTGCTATCCTTTTCAGGGTATAAACGTTCTTTCGCTGGTAGGCAATCCGCGTGCCTCTTCTCGCGTAGACGGATTTTCTTTGGACTCCTCTCTTGTCACCATAACTCCTGCTGGTGACTGATCGTTGATGTCCTCCCAACGAGGCAAAGGAGTGGGGTTGAATGGCCCCGGCGTTTTCTCATCCGCCATCTCAGTGAACCATACCGCCTAAGTGAGGTGCGCTTCATCCAGGTTGAAAGGGTTTATCGAGGATGGTATCTCTACTATTCTGTCATTCCAGATAGCTTTCATCACTTGGTGAGCTGTTGAAGGGACCGCATCGAAGCGATGAATCCAAGCCCGACCTATAATCATGTGATACGTAGTGTTCACATCAATGACATAGAATTTTGCTGAACACTTGATTTTTCCAATCTGGACACCCAGACGGATCCACTCTAGCGTCATTCTGGAGTCGCTTACGAATCCCATCAGCGGGGATGGACGCCTGACAATCTTGTGCTCTGGAATTCCTGCTAGCTTCAGAGTATTGAGCGAGACAACGTTAACTGCTGCTCCCCCATCGACGAACGCTCTTTTGAACTCCACACCATTTATGACCGCCGTAACTTACAGAGGCTTCTGGTGGCTCGCATCTGTCTTCTTGTCGCTTGCGGAGAAGGTTATGACCTTTTCTGTAGAGCGAGATGCCCTTACAACCTTTCCGTTGGAGACTACAATATCCTCCTCGTAATCTTCCGCTATCCTTAGGATCGCCTTTGTCATTTCCTTCCGGCATTTCTCCGAGAAGTTCATTTCATCGAAGAACCTGCTGAACCCGTGCGACCCCTTCATCCGATCGGCACGTTCGTCCTCCGTGTCTATGCTGTAATCCTCGTCATTGTGTATCTCGACAATGATGGGTAGACCATCCTCCGCAACCTCTTCAAGGTCCATAATCGAGATCATGGCAACCTCTTTGCCTTTCGGTTCTTGCTCCGCGTGGGCCGGCAGTGGATTGTTTCGCACGTCCTGCCTCTGGTCACTGACAATCAGTTCGCCATTTTTCATCTTTTGGCTTACCATGATTCTGAGCTTCTTACAGTCAGCCGTGGGGTGCATGACCTTCCCGTGACATTCGCACCACTTTGGGTCCCTCACCATCTCCTTGGAGGGCGCTCTTTCGAGCGGCGGCAGGATACCATCCTTACGCCATTGTCTGCACAGGTCACTCGCTTCCTCCACCGAACATGGCAGAGGTGGCACATCGAATTTTACTACCTTCGGCTGCTTTTGGGGCGAGACCGTATTCACTTCAGCCTCACGTCCTCTTTTGTAGCTGAACCTCCCAATTTTGAAAGTGGTCCCGCTCGGGGATCTCTCAGGGGCGTGCCTCTTTTTCTGCCTCTCCACTATAGGCTCTATATTCTTTGTGCATTCGATCAGCTTCGAAAATGTAGGTGTTTGCAGGTTGATAAGCATGCATGCATTGCATGCATTGCAGACATATCTCCACGAGTCTACTCTCAAGTATCACGTCTTTGCATTCCAAGGACTTGGCCCTGAACTTCTTGATGAACGTCACACCATCCTCCTCGCGCTTCTGATACATCCGCGAGAGATGAATCATTGTCACCTTTTCTTCCATCTGGAAGAATTTGGTGTAAAACCTCTGGACCATGTCGTCCTAGGTCTTTACGGATCCAGCTTCCAACGTCCTGTACCACTTGTAGGCCACGTTCCCCAGGGATTTCGGGAACTCTCGCATCAGCAGCTTAGGATCGGCCCCGTATGGCCCCATCACATCGATGAAACGCATGACATGCTCATGGGCGTTCCCATTGACATCTTCAAACTTGTCCCATTTGGGAGCCTTGTACCCAACAGGATTAGGCATGAGGTAGATCTCTCGTGGAATAGGTGGATCGTTGTCAAGCTTCGGGATGATGGTGTCCGCGAACGATTGATTAGCCAGGATGGTTTCTATGCGCCGCTGCAGCGACGTCATACACTCCGTAGCACTTCCCCCAGCAGCAGGAGGAGGGGTTGTTGCAGGCGGAGGCAACACATATGCCGTGGAAGGGCTAGGAACATATTGTGAATTCACGTTGCCCCACGTTGCCGATGGAGGAGGCAAGGGGTATTGTGGGGCCGGATTGGGTACCAGAGTTGGAGGTTCAGTATGAGTGGCAAGAGGCAACATTTGAGCTGTTGGCCCCTGAATTGAGGGTAACTGCGTCGTTGCCGGTGGAGTTTGAAGGTTAGAATTGGGTGGCGTGGTTGACACTCCCAATCCTTGAGTGGTGGAAGCTCCTCCTCCCTGAGAGACAGTGGTGCCTGATGCGGGATTTGGGGCGAGAGTCCCCAGGATAGCCATTATCCGTTCCAGCTGCGCAGATTGAGCTTTGAAAGCCTTTGCCTGGTGCCTGATGCGGGATTTGGGGCGAGAGTCCCCAGGATGCCATTATCCGTTTCAGAGCTTCACCGGCGGCTGTGGGAGTACGGCGGGTCTCCTCTCCCGAGGTGGTCTCCGTGGAAGGCGATCTGTTACTGACATCATCTTCATGAGACATGGTTGCTTGCAATGGTAAGTTCACGTCAGGTTCACCAAATGTGTACGAGAGAATCCTGCAGAGAGGACTCAATATACACCAAGAGCAGAGGATAGGAATAACACAGGAAGTGTTGGGTTGTGTGTAGGGAGAGAGTAAGACAATAGCACTGTATGAGAGAGAGACAGGAGTTTGGCAGAGCTTCCGCGTATATCAGGTGTGTTCTCTCTTGTATGGAAGGGTTAACGATCTATATATAACAGATAATGTGACCGTTGCAGTGTGGTTAATGCGCCCATCAATGGCGGCTTAATTAGCTTAACCACAACGGCACGTTCGTCCGCGTATATAGGGACCGTTACATCACGTTATCCTCGTATATCGGAACCGTTACGAGCTTGACCGGGTTTATGGAGATCGTGCCATAAATCTCTCAAAAGCAGTTACTAGGGGTCGCGCGCGGTCTTGGTTGTCGCTCGCGTGCGACATGACTTACTCTAGCCTCCAAACCACTAAGTCCCTACAAGTCCCGTGCAGTGGTATGCGAGGGTCCTGTCTTGCAGCCCCCACGTGGATCAGCGCGGCTGGTGATCCGGTGTGTGTGGATCACATTATGGTGTGCTGGATGGTCGCCACGTGGCTAAGATCTTCCTGTCCAGAAAGAACTATCTACACCTGGCTCAAGATCAAAGGATGCAAAGACATAGTTCAGACTAGCCGGAAGAAAAGATTACAGGCTTAAAAATATATGGGGTGGATCAGAAGCTCAAACTTGTTAATAAGGAGTTGGTAAAGTGGAGGAGAACAAAAGTGGGCAACTCTAGAGCAAGAACTGAGCAACTCCAAAGCAGTTTAAAAGAGATGCAAGGTCAAGACAACTCAAATTACAATGTCATAAGAAGGAGAAAGATTCTGAAAGAAATTGAGTTGCTGTGGTAACGAGAAGAAAGCTTTTGGAGACAGCCAGAATCACTTATTTGCAACTAGGAGAGAAGAATATAAATTCTTTCACTCCTCAGTGATCCAAATAAGACATAAAATAAGGTGAGACAACTCAAAAGGGGAGATGGAAGCTGGACAAGAGACAGAAAAGAAATTGCTGATATGGTGGTGGCCTTCAAGAAGCTGTATAATGAAACAGTGAACCACCCTGATATGGATATTCTTTAATGCATTCCCAGTATGGTTTCTGATTCCAAAATCAATGATCTCAAAATCCCTCCAGCTGAAGATGAAGTGCAACAAGCTGCTTTCCAATTAGGCAAATGGAAGGCTCCATGCCCTGATGTTTTCCAAGGGGTTCTTTATCAAAGTTTTTGGGAAGAAGTAGGCAAGGATGTATATGATGTAGTTTTTAGCTTCTTCCAAAGTGTTTTTCTCTTGAAGTCATTTAACCATACAATAATTACCCTCATCCCCACAATAAAATACCACGAAACCCCCAACCAATTTGGCTTATTGGATTGTGCAACTATAAATACAAGATCATCTCCAAATTTTTGCTAATAGACTGAAAGGCCTCCTTGATCCCATCATCTCTCAATCCCAATCAGCCTTTGTGTCAGGCAGGAGCATCCATGATAATGTCCTCATTGCTAGTGTGATCTCTCATGAAATCAGAAGCCAAATAGGGGGAGAAAACCACTTGTTAGCTATGAAGATGGATTTCAATAAAGCTTATGATATGGTCAATTGGAGCTTCCTTCTAGCAACAATGAAGAAGATGGGTTTCTATGTTAAATGGTATCAACTGATCCAACAATGTGTCTGCACAGTCACATACTCTCTACAGCTACATGGAGAAGACATTGGTAACATAACACCTACTAGGGGGCTAAGACATGGGGATCCACTCTCCCCTACCTATTTGTCATAGCAATAGAGGTTTTATCTAGAGAATTTGAAGTTGACATGAATGTTGGCAGGTTCCATGGTTTAAGATGCTCAAATAATGGCCCAAAGCTCTCAAATATTTCCTTTGAAGATGATGTTATGGTACTCATGAAGGCAGAAGTGGGAGAGGTGAAGCAATTTCAAGAAATCGTGAGGAATTTTGGTTAAGCCTCTGGTCTGAATCTTAACCCTCAGATTCAGGTATCCTCCTTTCTCCTAATACCCCAGCCCATATCAAATCCCAATTTGAGGAAGTGCTACATGTTCCCCATTTGAAAGACAACACTATCTGTCTTGGTCTTCATCTGTTTTGGGGTAAGACTAGAAAGTTAGCTTCCAACATGATGAGTACAAGACTTATAAAAAAACTCCAAAATGGAAAGGTCTACTCTTATGAGAAGGGGGTAAAGAAGTTTTGATAAAAACCATATTTCAATCTCTCCCAAGCTACATGTTCTCCTCTATGCTAGCCCCCATGTATTTGATTAAAGCTCTTACTTCAGCAATTAGAAACTTCTTGTGGGGAAATGACACAAGAGAAGGCAAAATCAACTAGGTAAGCTGGACAAAAGTTACTTCTGGTAAAGATGAGGGTGGTATAGGTTTTAAAGACCTCAAATTCTTCAATATGAATTTGGTAGCAAAACAAGTTTGGAGGCTAGCAAACAATCATGAGTCGTTAGCTGATAAAGTGGTTAAAATAATTTACCACCCAAACTCCTCTCTGTGGAAAGCAAAAAAATGCAATAGATGAGTCGGTACATGGCCGAGCTTGTTGAAGGTCAGAGAAGTTGCTATAAAGGATTCTAGATGGCATGTGGGCAATGGAAAAAATATTGAGGTTTTCAAAGATAATTGGCTAAGCAAAAGAATGGAGCTAAGAAACTTGACAAAGCAGGGAGGCTTCAATGAAGACATGAAGGTGGAAGACCTTATTAACACACATCTCAGACAGTGGAGAGTTCAGATAGTAGCAAACATTTTCAAAGAAGAAGCTGCTAGAGAGATTATTGCTATCCCTCTAGCCAAAAGGAGCAATAAGACAGAAGAATATGGATTTGGGCTAAATCAGGAGAGTTCACTGTCAGATCTGGGTATAAGACTGCTATTAAGATGCAATAAGAGGTAAAAAGGAGAAAATAGAAGTCAAACTGTGCTAGCTCTTCAAAAGATGTAGACGGGGAAGAGTAAAAACTACTCAGGAGTCTTAATATTCCAAAGAAGCTGATTTTTTTGGTGGAGAGTGATAAGAGGTGCTCTGTCAACTAGAAAAAATTTGTGCACAAGAAGATGCAACATAGAGCCTATATGCAAAATCTTCCACAAAGAAGTTGAAACAGTGGAACATATGTGCTTCCACTTCCCCTGGACTGAGCCTGTTTGGTTTGCAACATGGGTGCTCTCTATAGAAGATCTGAGAAATATAGCAATTTTGTCCTACCTCCAAATCTGATAGAGAAGGTGATCTACTCAAGTTGGAATATTTGGTTGGTTAGAAACAACTTCATTTTTCAAGGTAAACAAATCAATCCTCTCCACTGTTTTGAAGAAGCTGCAGTTTGAAGATCTAATAGGATTTTGGCTCAAAAGAATGATAATCCACAAGATAAGAATGTGAAAATTCAGAACTTAAGGTGAAGAAGTGAGCTCCAGAAAAGGGACACCTGAAGATAAATGTGGATGCCTCTTGGAATCCTAATACAAATATTGCTAGCTTAGCAGCAATTATGAAAAATGAGCATGATGAATTGGTGAAAGGAAAAGTCCTTACCGTTTGAGCTCTGGCAGCTGAACTTCTAGCCACGAAAATTGCTATTCAAATGGCAAATCAAATACCTCAGAGTCTGATGGTGGAAAGTGATTTTCCAGATGGCAAAAAAGAAAAAGCCACCTGGCATTAAAGTAGAAGCTATAGTGCTAGACGTGCTTGAGAAAAGGAGTAATATGCACCCAGAGCTCAATTGGATAAGAAGAGAGAGTAATGCCAGTGCAAACTGGGTTGCTTAATTTGCAGCAGCAAGAAGACTCTCAAAAAACTGGACGATAGTGTGTCCAGAAGAATTGAAGATTTTGCTAGATAAAAATGTTGGAAATTATAATAGTGTAGGTTCTCAGGGAGATACTAGCAATATGTTGAATCATGGTTGTAATGTCTCTTCTAGTTCTAAACTAGCTACGGACCCGTGGCTTTGCCATTAAGTGGTCCCAGTTGCAATTCATTTCATTTTGGGTTGAGGATTCAAGGTGCCACATGGAGCTGGGGAGTAGATGTTGGTAGGCTTTAGGCGTAAGCAATGATTAAGATCAATCTACAACCATTGGTTTTGATTCAATCCAATGGTAAAAACAAAGATGGGGTGAACAGTAAAACACCATGTTGACTTAGTATATAAATTCCCTTTTGACGGGCACAACACCGGGTAACGGGTCAGGCCGGATTTGATGAATTGTGACCCATCCAGCCCCGATTAATACCCAACCGGACAGTAACTGGTAGACCCAATAACCATAAACCTACCTGTAAAACCCCTTCGTCTTCTTCCCACTGTTGTTGTCTCCGGCGAAGTCACAAATGGCGCGTCTGAAGAAAAACACTACCCCAAACCAAGCAGCTTCGAAGTCGGAGAACCGGCGGCCGAGCAACGCCGAGCGCTCGGCGTACTTTGCCCGCAGAGAGGCTGCAAAAGTGTTGCGCACCGTACTGCAAGGCGATAGCAAGCGCCGAGCCGCCGGCTCCATCAAATCGCTGGTCTACAGCCCCACCGTCAGGAACAAGAAAGGAACTTTCGCCCTCGTCTGTCAAACCCTCAAATGTCAGTCCTTTTCTTATACTATTTATATTGAAAATCCCCTGCTTTTTTCTCGGTTAGGCTCACTTTTCTAGTGTAAGACATTATGTAATTGTTATGTGTTTGGGGTAGTTCGCTTGTGTTGATTAGGGTATATTCTAATTTGAAGTAGCATGGTGATAGTAGTTTCCTGCTTGAAGTAGAGCATGCCTGGTTATGTGACAAGAAGGTCTAATTAGTTCAAATCTCCATTCGAATCGTCATCGCATAATCTTCAAGAAAAACTGGGTTTGTTTATCGGTTATACTACCTCCGTTTCTTCTGGAATGTCATGGTTCGACCTTTTTACCCGTAGTTGCGTCACTTTGACTCGGTGAACTTTACTCTACAGCACCATGCAAAGATCCCCATTTTTTTTTTTTTTTTTTTAATCATTTTGCTAATCAAATCACCGGGTCAAAGTGACTCTGTGAATAGTGACAAAAAGCAAAGTATGCCGTTTCTAAAGAAACAGAGGTAGTATTTAAGATTGACCTTGACACCTTCACCAGTGTGTTCCATTTTTTGGCCTATTTCAAAGATTATGTGCAATTTACTGCTTTACTGAGAGTTCAATTGGATTCGTGATTTGATAAAATGAAAATTTCGGATATCCAACGCCAACTCTGTGATGTTGCTACTGTGCTTTGAAGGTGCCATTTTATACCAAAATAGAGATAATTCCCCTTCTTAGATTCAATTGGATTGGAGACTGAATAATGTGGTTTGATTACACCTTTCCTTCCTTAAGGAGCTCAGTGATTTTCTCCCCCTTCTCTTCACCATACAATAGACACGTGGAATTCTTTATAACGTGAGAGATATGTGGATGTGGGAAGGTTACGTTTTGACTTCTTTTTTGTCTCAAAAAACAGATAATGCTAAAAAAAAATTAAAGGGAAGAGATAATTCTACAGCATTTGTTTATATCACAGCAACTTTAGAGATAATAGTAGTAATTAAAGGGAAGAGATATTTTTTTTTAAAATTTTTTGGTATGTATGTTTTCATAATACAATTTCTTTTTACATATAATTTTATTTAACTTACTAAAACAATATATTATTTGGGTGAATTTTCAGTTTATAGTCACACTATTGAATTCTAGTACGTGCCTAAAAGACAACTATCTAACTCATATGAATGTTTATTTCAACAACAAATATATATATATATATACATATATATAGATATTACTAAAAAATATTGCAAACACAAAAAAAAAAAAGAAAAACAGAAAATTAGCTTCAAATTGAATCATTTTGCAATTTTCATTATGTTTATTATTTTTTGTATAAAAAATAAAACATAAACGTGTGATTGAACCTGTCCGACCACCGGTCCGACCATGAACCGGTGCCTCACCGGTTGGATGGCCGGTCCGGTTTTTAAAACTATGCTTGTAACCCTATTTCATATTTATTTTTTGGTTACTTCCCCTGTCCTAAATTGTGTGTCGGGACAGACTTTTCACGGAGATTAAGAATGTGGTTTTGACTGGAGTGGATAGGGGATTTCAAGGGGTATGAATAGGAAGGAATTTTGTAGGTAACAGGAGACACAATCGTACAAGTAGTGAAGGGAAGGTACATGACCGGAGAGTCAAAAACGCAGAGAGATTTGGAGGAAAGGGGAAGGAAATAAGCTGTGAGTACAACGGGGAAGAGAGACAACTTGTCGGTATTCTTGCAATTAAGTACGTACGTACTGTGATAACGACGTGGTGTACTGTTTGTAGCAATGGACTCTTCTATATATACTAGTCCGATTAGGTCATGGGGGATTAGCTCAGAGCCGTACAAGCTCGTGGCGGTGATCTCGAAAAATCGTGATCGTTGATCTTGGATTAGTATACACAGAAGCCTCCCCTATAGTATTCACGGGTCGTCATTTGTGATGAGCCTTATTCCAGCCTTAAGGACACTAAGTCCTCTGGTTCCTGTGTGATGGTGCTGAGGCGCGAGGACCTTGTCTCACGACCCTCGCGTGCTGATGCATTGTGATCCATTGTGTATGGAGCACAATTGAGTGACACATGTAAGCCATTGTTGGGTCCACATTTCTGCTGACCTGGAGCCTATTTTTAACTATCTACAACTGGCTTGTTTTTACTAAATTGCCCTTCGTTTTATCCGATACGTTTATGGGGAAGTGAGAAAATGGTCATTTGGAAAAAGGTATGGAGTGAAGTGAAGCGTAGAGGTAAGTAACTTTTCGGTAGTATGACCCTCAGTTTGGGACGTCCATCTTAGGAAAGGAAGACACTCAAACTGGGACGGAGGGAGTACATTTGTTTTGGTTAATGAGACTATTTTGGTTCTTATTATTTCATAGAAGTACACACCTTATATTTGAGATAAACTTGGTACTTTCGAGTTTCCATTGGTAAAAGCAGAACCATGCCAATGGTTCTGGTGTTTTACTTTCTCACTGGTGAGTTTCTAGCCCCACCATCATTAAGCAGTCCGGTACAGAAATTATTTATGGGTAAAAGACACTGACCACCCTTGACTTTACCTCTCCGCTACCCTGACTTTTGGAGAAAAGACACTTTGTACATTTTTTTGGATGGAAGGTTACGGATGGCTAACAGAACGGGAAAAAGACCATTTTACCACTAAAATTTTATAAAATGAACCCCTATATTATCCAAACCCTAATCCTTCTCTCTCTTCCCTCTCTTTCTCTCTCATCCTCTTGCTGTAAAACACAGCAGCTGTTCTCCTTCTCTTCCATCTTCTCCTTCTCATTCTTCTCCATCATCTTCCGCCTCTTGCTGGTCCTCTCTTTTCGTCCCAATTCGATTCGCATTCCAAATATGTCATCCAACCACCCCCACCATCTCATCACTCTCTTTCAGTAACTCCCCATGGCGACCCACCCAGAACCAGACCCTCCTCTCTCCCAACTCCACCTTCGCCGTCGGCTTCCTCCCACTAACCAGATCCCCAAGTCTCTTCACCTTCTCCGTCTGGTTCCACAACACTACCCAACCCAGAACCGATCTGAAGCGAGGACGACAGATCTGAAGAGGAAACCCGACCGATCTGAAGAGGACGACGGCAAAGTAACTGGCGCCCCTGTTGGGCTGGTCTTCAGTGGCTGCAGCCAACGACGGAGGAGACCCCGACGCCCCAGATCGACATCGCCGCCACCTCATCCCTTCAACCCACCGAACACCTCTCTGGTTCCGTTCTCAGACCGTCGTGTCGTCGTTGTCTACACTAGAGCTTCAAATGGCCTTCCTCCACCTCTCAATTGTAGGAGGAGGGAATCGCAGGTCGCCGTTGTTCGAGGCTGCTGCGGCAGCTTCCTCCCTAGTGGCGGTCGTCATCCTTCCTCCCCACGACAGTGAGCGGCTGCGCAAGGGGATTCGGGGGGGCGTTTGGGTTTGGAGGAGATCGTGGCTCTGGGCTGTAGAAAGGAGCAAATTTAAGATCTGGGCTTGATTTGAGATCCGCCTAATCAATCCCAGTCTCCTCCTTCTGTCTCTACACAAACTAAAACTCACCCCCTTCTTGGACCCTCTGTTGTTTCTCTTTCAGTCTCCTCTTTCTGCCGAAGAGCTTGTGAGATTGATGCCAATGAAAGGGCTTGTGAGTTCTGTAGTTTGGGAAACTCTTTTGAGTGCATGCAGAAGTCTTGGAAACGTGAAATGACTGAGTCCATTGCCAGAGAGCTCTTGGAGATGGAACGTGGTGATAATTCTGGTTATGTTCAGTTGTCCAATGTTCATGTTTCTAAGGGGAGATGGGATGATGCTGCAAATGCTAGAAGCAAGATGAAGGCACAAGGTGTAAGGAAAGAGCCTGGTTGTAGCATGATTGAAACTGATGGCATGGTTTTTCGTTGGAGAAGGAGTACAAATGTAGCTATCCAGAAAAGGTACAAAAGAAGAATCGGAAGGTTAAAGATGGGATCTTTCTTGTGGAGCTTAAAAATGTTTGTTCTTATTATTTGTAATTGACAACTTGTTGTAGTTGACTTTTTTTGGGAATTTTATAGGTTTGGTCTCGATGTTTTTGATGTTCTTGATGAACAAGGGTAAGAAAGTCCAAAAAATAGAGGGGCAATATGGTCCGAAAAAGTCTATCTCCCATTTTTCTAATGGAATAGGACAGAAGGGTGCTAAGTGTCCACGGAATATTCCGTTAATTAGATGCAAAGTGTTTTTTTTCCAAAAGTCAAGGTAGCGGGGAGGATTTAATCCAAAAGTCAAGGGTGGTCAGTGTCTTTTACCCATTATTTATCAAATACAAAATAACATTCTTATGTAGAAATATAAGTTCATGCATCCAAAACTATAGATATACCTACATGCTACGGTCCCTGCGGTCTGAACATGGTGCCGATTCAGGTTAGGTAGTTGGGCGATAGCTCGAGACGAGAATTAGCCATTCAATTTTGTGAACAAATCGAAACAAAAAAATGAAAAGCAATTGTAGCTAATTTTAACTTTGGTAGAAAACTCTTTGAGACGAAGCTTTTATCGCTGATCATGTGAATATAGTCAATATACACTTATACAGTCCCAAGACTGGACAACCATTTGTACTAAATACTAATAATTACCAGATTAACTGTCTAATGTTTGTAGCAAGTCACTTATGTACTAACTGTGAGTATAAATTTTGGCATATCAGTTACACCAGGTTGGTGCTGGTTATATCTCCACGTAATTTGTAATATGTACACTAATTTCACTCTTCATAATTTTGCAGAGGCAATCGGAATTGATATTCATAGTAATTTACGATATTCTATTCAACCAGGTTGGTAACTGCAGTTCTTTCTTTGTAGGGGAAGGGTTTCTGTCCTCTTGTTAATCTCTGTTTAAGTCTACTATGACTGAGTACTATAAAATCACGTGCATATACCACTAAAATTGTTGGGTTTTGACGTAGGTAACGCAGCGGAATAACAAAAATTTAATTCTACTCAAAGCCCACCAAGAATCACAGGAAGAGACGTCATAACATGATAGAGGACATAGTAATTGTGTACATTTTGGTTTGGGAGATCACACGAAAAATATTGTTCTCGTCTCTACGGTTGATCCACGTCTATATGTGAGATCTAGATTCTTCCTTCTCAAGTGCTAGCTTGGAGCGGAGGAAGAGGGAAGAAGGAATCGAGCAACCAAAGGAAGAAGAGAGGGTTCGGCCCACTCTTTGAGCCGACGGGAAGGGGGCGGACGGCTAGGGGCGGACGCCTCTAGCTTGTTCTTGCTCTCTCTTTTGCTCTCTCCCACTCTCTTGTGTTATGTCTAATAACATTAGTGAGAAGGAAGCTAGAGACTCCTTTATATAGTTCAACAACTCCTTGTTAACTACATAAAGGTCCATCCTAGTTCCACATGAACTTTGATTAGTCCCTTCCTTGCATATTAGTCCTACTAAGTTTGCAAGGTGTTGCACAATGATCCTTCTTATTAATTAATCATATTAATTAATCTCAAATCTAGTTCTACTCTATTTGACGTGTGACCCCATAGGTTTCTACTTAGTTGATAGTAACTTATTACTAACATGGAGCGGTGTCTAGCAACACATCCATGCCACCCAACCAATAGAAATAGTCAGTGATCCCGACAAACCTCTTGTGCCCAATATCTCATATTGCACTATCCTTTTTCTCCATATCTGGATTGGACACGAGACATATTTAGTCACACTCGTATATTCAATCCATAGTTCCTCGATCCTGGGAATATGCTTATGCAAGCAGATAACATCAATATCTCCATATTGATTTATCTGAGTCTGGCCAGACATTCAATAAGCCTCATCCCTCGAGTGTCCGTGGATATTTACTCCCATTATGTGGGAGGGACAAATCCTCTCTACATCACCACGATCTCTAAGCTTTCTTCCTATCATGCCCGATAACTGCCTTTATGATTATCCAGTTACGGTGTAACGTTTGATAACATCAAAGCACGATATTTCACAACTAGAGTATCTAGTGACTTCAAGTCTAAGGATTGCAATTATATTAGCACAACGAGAGGCGATCGTGATTCTAACATAATCTAATGTATCCTTCTCGTTTTGGGTCAATCTAGTATGCCATTACTCCTAATGCATACCCATGTGTTAGACTTGATATCTCCATATCAATCTACACACATACTAGTCTATATTTGATCGTCTTGTTAATCAATATTGTGGACTAGGGATATTTAAGATGAACAACACATTATATCTAAGGACTTCATTATATTAAATATCACAATATATAATAAATGAATATTCTATCCAATAACATTGTTCATACTAAATATTAGATTGCCTCTAGGGCACCTATTCCAACAGTCTCCCACTTGCACTAGAGCCAATCTGGCGCATCTCGTATGCTCATAGAGCTGGTGTGCCCTTCATGCTTTTCGCTGCACAAGAGGTTTTGTGAGCGGATCTGAAAGATTGTCATCCTTTGGAATCTTGCACATCTTCACATCTCCTCGATCGATCATATCACGAATAATATGGAATCTCCTAAGTACATGCTTTGATTTATGGTGTGATCTTGGCTCCTTGGCTTGTGCGATCGCCCCAGAGTTGTCACAATACAACTCTATGGGATCCACGATGCTAGGGACCACACCGAACTTAGTGATAAACTTCTTTATCCAGACTGCCTCTTTTGCTGCTTCCGCAGCAGCAATGTACTCAACTTCTGTTGTAGAATCAGCAACTGTCCCTTGCTTGGAACTCTTCCAGCTCACAACTCCTCCATTCAGGCAAAACACGTATCTAGATTGCGATATGTAGTCATCTTTGTCGGTTTGGAAGCTCGCATCATTGTAACCAATTACACTTAGCTCTTCCTTACCTCCAAATATCAAGAACGCATCCTTAGTTCTTCTCGAGTACTTTAGAATGTTCTTGACAGCAATCCAGTGACTCACCCGGATTGGACTGATATCTGCTTACCATACTGAACGCGTATGATATGTCTGGTCTAGTACACAACATGGCGTACATGATGGATCCTATGGCCGAAGCATATGGTACCTTACTCATGCGGTCCTTCTCAATCTCATTGGAGGGACAGTCATTCTTGGAAAGAGTGACTCCATGTGACATGGGCAAGAATCCCTTCTTGGAATCTTGCATGTTGAACATCTTCAACACCTTGTCTATATATGTACTTTGACTTAGGCCGAGCAGCTTTCTAGATCTATCCCTATAGATCTTTATACCAAGTATATAGGCTGCATCGCCTAAGTCCTTCATTGCAAAACACATTCCTAGCCAATCTTTAACATATTGCAAAGTAAGAATGTCGTTGCCAATGATTAGTATGTCATCCACATACAAGACCAGAAATACTACATAGCTCCCACTAACCTTCTTGTAAACACAAGACTTGTCTTCATTCTTGATGAAGCCAAACTCTTTGACCACGTCATCAAAACGTCGATTCCAGCTCCTAGAAGCTTGCTTTAATCCATAAATGGATCTTTGCAGATTACAGATTTCATTGGTATTCTCTGGATCCTCAAAACCCTCCGGTTGTGTCATGTACACATCCTCGAGGAGGTTCCCATAAAGGAACGCTGTTTTGACATCCATCTGCCAAATCTCATAGTCATAGTATGCTGCAATAGCAAGTAGGATTCGATTGGATTTAGTCATGGCGACTGGTGAAAAGGTCTCATCATAGTCAATACCATGAATCTGTCTATACCCATTAGCTACCAATCGCCCCTTATAGGCAACTACCTTGCCATCCATGTCGTGGCTTCTTCTTGAAGACCCACTTGCACCCTATGGGCCGAGCCCCTTTGGGGGGTTCCACCAAAGTCCATACTTTGTTGGTGTACATGGAGTCCATTTCGGATCTCATGGCTTCTAGCCACTTCTTAGAGTCTGGGCTTTTCATGGCCTCCTCGTAGGTTGCAGGCTCATCATCCATGAGTGGTACGTCATCGGGCTCAGTCTCGAGAAGTCCGTACCTCTCTGGCTCATGACGCACTCTTCCTGATCTACGGGGTCCCTGTGTTACCTGAACAGGTTCTTCCACAACAGCTTGCGGTCCCTGCTCATGTTCCATCATCGGTTTAGTGATTTGTGGTTCTAGAATTTCTTCAAGTTCTACAGCCCTCCCACTTGCTTCTTTAGAAATAAACTCTCTTTCTAGAAACACGCCGGTCCGAGCTGAAACGACCCGTGAATTCCCAAGTCTTCCGTTCCGGACCGGAAAGCCCAAGAGGGCGATGCTAAAAGTAACGGCGGAAATCAAAAGCATAACATCCCAACTCATTTATTTATTACATAATATTAAACATCACAAAGTCTCTAGATATTACACAAGCGTTTTCAAAACTACAACGTTATTCTTGCTAGCAAAACTAGATTCTACTCAAGGTGAAATCCAACTAAGTGAGTCTCGTACCCAGCTACACCTTAGTCTTCAGCTCCTAAACCTGCGGTGGGAAGGAAAACAAGAACCGCAGTTTCAAAGTCAGCATGAAAATACTGAGTAAGTGACACCCAAGCTCGTAAAACAGAAGATGAAGCATAACTTTCTTTTCAAAATAAATATACAGAGGAAATAAGGTATAAAAATGTAAACTTGCAAAGTAAATCAAGAACTCAAATAATGACTGTAAAACTGTAAGAAATGAACCTGATGCATCCAGTAAGAACACGTATGAAATTCTCATTCTTTTGATCTTTTTTTCTCAACTTTCAAACGGGGAGAATTAGTCCCAATCTCTTTCTTCTTTTCTTTTATAAATATCCTTAATCTCAGAGAACTGCATTATTAACTGTGTTGCTACGGGGAAGAATCTACTACCCATCTCGCATACTCCAAGAACTTAAGTGCCGGCACCCCCTAAGACTTCTTGCAGCCAGAGAGGTGAGTACATGGAGCAACCCGGCAGGTTGCGACCGGGTGAAAATAAACGGGTCGAGTGACCGCAGCCAACACGACCAATCTAATCACATGCCGAGTGACAGAAGTCAACACGGCAATAATAATAAGCTTCTCACGCACAACTCTTTCCACTTTAAGTTAATTACGAATTATGATTATTATTATTCGTGAGACGATATCAAGCAAATCAATTTCTGAAAAATGTAAGAATATCTCAAATAAAACATGTAAACAAATAAATAGCAAACACATTTTGAGACAAGTATCAAAATCAACTTGCGACATGAAAGGAGCTTGGCACGCAAGACTTGGCATGTTCACTTACCTTAATAACAGCGACAGCACGTTCTAGAAGTAGCTCCTGCCTATAAAATTGTCACCCACAAATTGTAGCTCACGAATTAACACAAATTCAAAATAGAATACTATAAGTCCTAACACGACTCTTTTTAAATAAACCCAAATACCCATTTGTTATTTCCTTAACATTTTATTATTTAATTAAAATTTTCTAAACAGCGCGTCTACTTTAAACGACTAATATATCTAAGAAAATTTCTATAATATTATAGTATTAACAAGCTAGTGAAATGTCAAATTTTACAAGTGTAAGATATTCAATTTATCAATTAAGTGATTAGGCAAATTTTATTAAAGTTTTTCAATAAAAATATTTCGTATTTAATTTTTAGCGAACAATTGAGATATTATCTCGACACCCGAATTATTTTTCCGAAATGAGGATGAAATATAGTATTTTTTGAAATTATTTTCTACCCAAAGTTATTATTTTTATTTTTAGCGAGAAGTGTGAAGTTTGTGTAAAAGACATGTAGAACCCCCAAGTTATATTAAAAGATAGCAAACACTCCAACTAGTGACAAAATATGATAGTTAACGCATACTTCATACCCACTGTTTTCTGAAAATACAAGAACACCCCCCTTTATCATGTTATAAAGTTTATGAAAAAGTTACTTTAACCCCCCTATAACATGAACTTCAAACTAACCGATCTAGACATGGATTAAAGCTATCAAGTTGAGATTTTGACTATCTAGATCAACTAATTAGAAGATTTAGGACATACCTAGGCAAAAAATGGCCGGAAACCGCCAAGAAAAGAGTTGGGTCGAACTCTCACGTCGGAGTCGCCGGAGTTGGGCTTCGTGGCCGGATTTAATGGCTTCCTCAGCAACGTCTGAGCCTTCTAATGACTGAATCGGGGTCCAAGGAGTTTACTGGAAGAGGTTTGAAGTCGTGGGTGGCACTGGTTCTGTCTGACAGAGTTTTCGCCGGAATTGGTCGGCAACAATGGTGGTCGGGGGTGGCAGTGATGACTTCTTCTATTGCTGCTGCGTGGGGCTTCTAGACTCTGTTTCTGGACAGAGAGAGATGATACAGAGACGGGGAACAAGAGAGAGAGAGAGAGAATGAGCAGTGGGTCTCTCGGGTTCTTTCCGCCGGAAATAATGGCGGCAGCGGTGGAGAGGGTGGCTGCTGCCCCTCTAAGACTTCTGCTGCTGCTACTTGTTTCTGAGAACAGAGTGGGAGAGAGAGAGAGTGAGCTGAGAGTTTGAGAGAAAAAGGACCGGCAGTGGGTTTTCTCGGTGGTTCTTGCTGCTGGAGCTTCGGCGGTGGTGGTGGTTGTGGCTACGGCCACAGGCTGTTTCTGCTGCTGCAAAGTCTCAGCGACAGGGAGAGAAGAGAAGGGGCAGAGAGTTGAGAGATTTTGAGATGGGTTTGCTTGCTTGTGTAGCCGAAGGTGATGGTGGTGATGAGTACGGTGGTGATGATGGTGGTGGTGGTGATGAGGATGGCTGTTGCTGCTGCTGGGTGCCCGGAGATGAGGGTGCTGGCTTTATAGAGTAGTTGGGGCCTTGATGTGGAGGCGGTGATTGTGCCTTTGCCGTGAAGGCAAAGGAAATGGAGGCGGTGAAGGTTGAGAAATTTCCCGAAAAAAAATGGCTTGTAGGAGAAGATGAACTCAAGAGGAATTGTAATATGTGGTTGGGCACACCAATTACTTGAGTGATTGGGTGTGTCAATTGCCCGACGCCTCGCGGTGGTCGGATACGTGTTTAAACTAAATGTTAACTTAAATTTACGAAACGGTACGTATTGATTCACGAACACTAATCTAGTATTCTTCTAAAATTTTCTACAAACAAAACTCAATAATTTACCCAAATATTATTTTGAAAATAAAACTCTTATTATGCTTCTAAAATTACCGTTTTACCCTTGCTAATTAAAAGGGGTATTACATCCTTCCCCCCTTAGACAGAGCTTCGTCCTCGAAGCTAATATCACACAACTAATCAAGATGCTCAGACGATTTATCACGCAATTATGTATCAGAATCATGATCACACAGCAAGCAAGTAGTTTCACACAGCAAATAATAGCAAATAACCATTTTCTGTAATGCACTTTGTTGATTCAAAGACCCTTGAATGTGTTTTGGATGGTAATTGTTTTGAGTGATGAAAGAGAAAGACAAAGACATAAGCAGCAAAGCATTTCAGATACTCCAAGGCCTTGAGATACTGACAGAGCTTCAAAGCCTTGAGAGTTGTTTTATCCTGCTATATGTTCTAACAGTTCTGTGTTGCAGATTGGATATCTGATTATACAGATTAGGGATTTACTGCATATACTTATAGTTTACACTATTTACATATCTAACACAATTGCGGATGATCAGAACAGGAAGAATCAAAGTTTTCTGGGTTTAACTTTGAATATCTGTGAAGCAGGTTCAGAGCTCCAAGGCCTTGAGATGTGCCTTGAGCTACTGACAGTTTTTACAGAACTAAGTTGATTTTTCTTGCAGGTTTTGATTCTTATTATTGTGATTATTTATTGACTTCTAAGAGTCTTAAACTTGTTTTTCATGATTTATATGTATTTGAAGTTAAACAGATTACTGTTCTAATCTTTTAACCAGTTTTATCAGAAACTGGAAAACCAAACAGTCATAGCACTGTTATCTTTTTGGATTTTGTTGTTTATGTGTTTTAATTCTCTTGCAGGTTTGTTAAACGTGCAAGAGCTATCTCAACAAACTCCAACGGATATCCACTTAGAGCTGTTTGAATTTCAGTTGAAAACAGAAGGAGAATTTGTAGGAGCTGAGATCCTAAAATCTCTCAATCAGTTGCAGCTGTGGATAAAAAAGGGACTGGTTTGAATTTTGAAGTTACAGAGGCTTGCAGAATACTGAGAAAGGTGTGACAAATTCGTGGGAGATCATTCATTCAAACACACACAATGATTCAAGCTTCAATCCAGATTTCAGAAGATCAAATCAATCTAGTTTCCAGAAGAACACATCCAGGCTTGAATAGCTTATCTCTTCTACTGTGTTCTTCACTTGTTATGTAATCTGTGTATCTTTTGATTATCTTAAACCTCACTTAACCTAGTGGTTGGTTGTTCAAGTGAACAACAAGAGGTTCTTGTTAGCTGAACAGTTAGTAGCTGGAACTAGATAGGTTTGGAACCACAAGCTGTATAGGTGTAAGGGAAATCACTTAGGCTTGAAGATCTAGGGTTGTTTCTGTGTGAGTAATAAGAAGTGTTTGCCCAATCCTGGTGGGATTAGATCCTCAGGCAGAGATTAGGTCCATTGGGAATGAACTTTGTAAATTGCTTTGTGTTGTTTACTTTACAGTTTGATTATTATATGCTGCATACAACTCAAATCAAACTAGGGTTCATAAGCTGTTTAGAATTGATAATAGTTCAAGGCCTTGAAGCTTTCTATTTTGCCTTTGAAAGTTTAGACAGTTTACTAAAATCTCAAGGCTTTGAGATTTGAGTTTCACACAAAGTTATTCTGTTAAACTTTGAGTTTTGCAAAAAGTTTCAATACTCTATTCAACCCCCCCCCCCCCTTCTAGAGTATTTAGGTCCTGTATTTAGTCTACATTACACATTTTCATACTTAATATCAAATAAGGTTGTAGGCACGTCTATCTACTTAAGTGGTGCTGGTCTCATTCGGTTGCTAAGTCTCACGGCTGAGCACGTCTCAAGGGTACTAAGAACGTGACACTACTTATCGAAAGGTTGACGTCCCTAGATCTTAACTCAATCTTTGAAAAATACAAGCCTTTGGTACCTGATAAAGTATGTTGTCAGCCCGAAGTTGGCTGCTCATAGTTAAGAAAATCACCCGTGCCAACTCCGTACTCAGCTTCTGTCTCAGTCTTTGTCAACACGACAATTCTTCCTACATTGGTGTTCTGGGCTCCTGCTCCTCCTGCTCCATTGTTGTTGTTTCTCCCGTGCCCCGTATTATTGTTTCCAATCCTGGGTTGAGCTCTGTTCTGACCGACACTAACTAGGTTGCAGTTCTGCTGCCTTCCATAACCATTGCCTCCATGGTTCGGGTAGTTACGATTCCTGTTCTGCTGATTCTCAACGTGTTGGTAACGCCCAAAGTCAATCGGCTGGTAGTTGTTTCCTTGTGGTCTTTCAAAGTTACCTCCTAGATTCACCTGCTGGTTCCTGGCTGGGTGTGATCGGCATTCATAAGCTCGGTGTCCCCTCTTACCACAGTTGTGACATATCACCGGAATCCGCATGCAGGTAGTTCTGCTGACACTTGTTGCAGATATAGCGGCGAGGTTGCTGTCCTCCAGAATTCTGCCGATTGCCTCGGTATTGCCCCTGGTTACCTTCTCCATTCTTAGGCTTCTGACTTTTGTTGCTACCTCATGCCTCCTCTAGCTTACATTTCTTGCGTTTTTATTCTTGAGCGACACAAACTCGATAGATATCAGCGGCTCTGTCGTAGGCTTCGTGGAGGGTAGAATAGGTTCTGTTCAGGAGAGACTCTTGTAGCCTTTCGTGCAGTTCAGATATGAATTTGGAAATCTTGGAATCTTCATCAGGCACCATGTTGCCTACAAACCGTGTCAATTCGGTAAATTTCCGGAAATACTCCGTCACTGAGTCGCTTCCCTGCTGCAGGTTCTGGAATTCTAGTTCCTTGCTCCTCTTTACATGGTGAGGGTAGAAGCGGGCTCTGAGTGCAGTTTGAAGGGCTTCCCAGTTGAATTTGGGGTCGGCTAGCAGAGTTTCTCGTGCATTCCTCCACCAGAGATGCGCTTCGCTTTTTAAGTAAAAGACAACACAGTTGACTTTCCGGTCATCAGGACAATCTATCGTCTCAAGGATTTTGTCCATTTCTATAATCCAATCCTCTAATTCCACAGGGTCCTCTTTCCCTGTAAATTCCATTGGCTCCATGTCTGCTACTTGCTTGGCCGAGTTAGTTCTTGTCTGACCTCCGTTACTCATCATCTGAGTCATTTGCACGAAGAACTGCTCCATGGTGATGCTCTCAGCCATCTATTCTGGTCAAACTTTCCTAAAGTGATATCGTAAGTCTTACCCTACGGTATCTTGGGTTATGGTCATGAAAATCTTAACAATTGTCTCATAATTTCACAATTAGCAATACTTCTAACACAGTTATCACATAACATAGCACACATCACATAGCAATTTCACAATAAAACACATATCATTCATGTTAACAAATAAGTTAATATGACTCTTCTCTGCACAATAAGCAGAAATCAAACTCCATCTCCATCCTTATTCTCATCATAAAAGTAACAACTATCTATAATCACTGAAACGAATCTCAAATCAAATCATATCACATTTAGCACACAACATTTCTCAAAGCTGGATGAGGGTGGGCGGGAATAATCAAAACTTATACTTAGCCTACCCATAACCCGAACGGCTTTTCCAATTTTAATTATCTTGCCCTATGTTCATTTTAAGTTACCCTACAGGTTTTAAACTGGAACGAATGCTCTGATACCACCTGAAACGACCCGTGAATATGTAAACTTGCAAAGTAAATCAGGAACTCAAATAATAACTGTAAAACTGTAAGAAATGAACCTGATGCATCCAGTAAGAACACATATGAAATTCTCATTCTTTTGATCTTCCTTTCTCAACTTTCAAACGGGGAGAATTAGTCCCAATCTCTTTCTTCTTTTCTTTTATAAATATCCCAAATCTCAGAGAACTGCATTATTAACTGTATTGCTACGGGGAAGAATCTACTATCCATCTCGCATACTCCAAGACGTTAAGTGCCGGCACCCCCCTAAGACTTCTTGCGGCCAGAGAGTGAGTACATGGAGCAACCCGGCATGTTGCGACCGGGTGAAAATAAACGGGTTGAGTGACCGCAGCCAACACGACCAATCTAATCACAGGCCGAGTGACTGAAGTCAACACGGCAATAATAATAAGCTTCTCCCGCACAACTCTTTCCTCTTTAAGTTAATTACGAATTATTATTATTATTCGTGAGACGATATCAAGCAAATCAATTTCTGAAAAATATAAGAATACGTCAAATAAAACATGGACAAATAAATAGCAAACACATTTTGAGAGAAGTATCAAAATCAACTTGCGACACGAAAGGAGCTTGGCACGCAAGGCTTGGCATGTTCACTTACCTTAATAACAGCGACAACACGTTCTAGAAGTAGCTCATGCCTACAAAATTGTCACCCACAAATTGTAGCTCACGAATTAACACAAATCCAAAATAGAATACTATAAGTCCTAACACGACTCTTTTTAAGTAAACCCAAATACCCACTTGTTATTTCCTTAACATTTTATTATTTAATTAAAATTTTCTTAAACAACGCGTCTACTTTAAACGACTAATATATCTAAGAAAATTTCTATAATATTATAGTATTAACAAGATAGTGAAATGTCAAATTTTACAAGTGTTAGATATTCAATTTATCAACTAAGTGATTAGGCAAATTTTATTAAAGTTTTTCAATAAAAACATTTCTTATTTAATTTAAACGAACAATTGAGAAATTATCTCGACACCCGAATTATTTTTCCGAAATGAAGATGAAATATAGTATTTTTAGAAATTATTTTCTACCCAAAATTATTATTTTTATTTTTAGCGAAAAGTGTGAAGTTTGTGTAAAAGACATGTAGAGCCCCCGAGTTATATTAAAAGATAGCAAACACCCCAACTAGTGACAAAATATGATAGTTAAAGCATACTTCCTACCCACTGTTTTCTAAAAATACAAGAACACCCCCCTTTATCAAGTTATAAAGTTTCTGAAAAGACACTTTAACCCCCCTATAACATGAACTTCAAACTAACCGATCTAGACATGGATTAAAGCTATCAAGTTGAGATTTTGACTATCTAGATCAACAAATTAGAATATTTAGGACATACCTAGGCCAAAAATGGCCGGAAACCGCCAAGAAATGAGTTGGGTCGAACTCTCACGTCGGAATCGCCGGAGTTGGGCTTCGTGGCCAGATTTAATGGCTTCCTCAGCCACGTCTGAGCCTTCTAATGACTTAGTCGGGGTCCAACGAGATCGGTTGCCAACTCTTGGCCGACCGGGAACCCCAGTCTGGCGAGATTCTCCAAGTACCCGATCATTCAGAGTACATGGGGTCCCACCGGGTTCCCTTCTGCCAGATGACATTTGAACAGTGCCTTTGAGACCTCATACCTCTCTACCCTCGCCTGCTCTTGGAAGAGCTGCTTTAGATGTTCGATCATATCGACAGTATTCATGTTTTCGTGTTGCTTCTGCAGCTCAGAAGTCATGGTGCAAAGCATTAGGCAGGCCGCATCATTAGCGTCATCAACACGCTTTTGATACGCCTTTAAGGCAACAGGTGTTTGGTTCTCTGGACCTTCTGGAACATGCTCCTCTATTGCGTACAGTTTCTTCTCTTGCTTGAGAACAATTCTCAAGTTTCTGTACCAATCAAGAAAGTTGGTTCCGGAGAGCTTGTCCTTCTCAAGGACATATCGTAGGGAATGTTGTGAACTCGATGAGTTGTTTGCCATTTGGAATTCTACAAAAGGAAAATACGCAAGTTTTAGTATTTGTGAATTTTTGACTATATTTAATAATGGCTAGTTTATTAAATATAGCTCCCACTATTTTTCTGCGGATTAATAACCCTCAAGATATTAATGCGGAAAATACCCTTATATTTTCTAGTGGGCCAAGATCCATCTTTCATCTCCTTATGAGCTTGCTTTGGCAAGTCACCCATAATTTGACTACTTTAGGTAGGAACAATTCCAATTCCATCCCATATGCAACTCTTGGTTCAATCGGGCAAATAACTCCTTATTTATCCATCCATATGGATAATCCCAATTGATTGCCTCTAGGTTTCTTAATCAAATTAATAGCCTAGTTGTGTTCAACCTCTTATCTAAACAATTGCACATTGTTACGTGCCATCGCATTCCATCATTATGAACCAAGTCGCCATGCTTTGGCACGCACGAGCTTGATAAATAATGATGATAATGAGTGTTTAAATAACGAGAAGGCAAGAACACAATATTTGAATTTTTAGGGATTTTAAATTCAATTCTATAATTGTTTTGTTGATCAATATCAACTAATCTATCTATTTGAGTTTGGGCACAACTCCAAATAATAGATCTGGGTTGTCTAATTATCTTATTATCCTAATTGCATGCATCATCCATACACCAACCACACAAATAATAAGACAATAAAATTAAACAACCACAAAACAGAAATCAAACGTGATGTGGATATGGCCTTTTCTAGACTAAGATAATTCCAAGCCAATGGAATTATCTATGAACCCTAAAGCAAACACATCTCCATGCGTCTTGATCTTTTGGTCCATCCTCCATAGTCTTGTGGAATGCTCCATGCTCCATGCTCCATCTTTTGTGGCTTCTTTGGCTTTGGGCTTCTTTTTCTTCAATCTTGGCTAACAATCTACTTTATCTAGCACTATCTAATATCTATACTAAATAAAATAAATCTCACAAGTTGAGAAAAAAAATGGCACGCAGGCCATAAAACCCTAATTAATTATTACAATTGATTGATCAGCTCGCAGGCCGTAAAACCAAACCACAAAATTAAACATCCACATCAAACCACATCCTAAGGCCATATCCAATCACCATGCGATTTGCACATAAACAGTTAAAATCTAATTTTAACGCGCTTGGTCAATTTTAATTGATTTTAGGATTTCTAGGTTTAAAAGGGTCCATGGGCCCAGCAATCAAATTGCCCGGGCCCATCAAAGTGAACCACAAGGCCCTAGGGCCGGCCCGGCTCAAAACCCACAAGGCTAGGCCCGCGGGTTAGGGACGCCCGACCCCTAGGGCGGCCAAGCTTGGGCGGCAAGCAAGGGGGGGGGGCGGTCCCTAGGGGGGGCGAACCTCGTTATGGGAGTTGTTTCCAAAACAACTCCCTTGCTTGGTGCCCAAGTTTGGTTGTTTCCTTGTTTTGGGAGAACTCCTTCTTCCCCAAGGATGCCCAAACCCTAGATCTAAGATCCTAAAATTTATCAAACTCACCAATTCATGCATCCAATGCAAAAATTGGATCTTGTTATGATTAATTATTGACAAATTGCATCCCATGCTTGATTTGTCTTGTTTTACGCGATAAACAATCAAATTAAGGTGTAAAACAACTAAAACGTAACACATAAACCACGTTTATGCTCTACGACCTGTGGCTCTGATACCACTGTAGGGTTTTGATTAATGGATCGCACAACGGAAGCATAATCAAACATAAAACCATGCAAAACCCTCCAAGGATCACAAGTCAAGATGCATAACGATGGTAAATGTTAGAAATCATAAACACACCTTTGGGTTCTCCTTGATGACTTCAAACGCGAATAATGTCACGTTCTCTATAGTTGATCCACGCCTAGAGTTGATCCTAGATCTCCCAAACTCCTTGGTGCTAGCCCGGAATAGGAAGAGGAAGAAGAAATCACGCAAAACGAGACCCAAAAGAGGGTCTCGGCCTCTTTTGGCCGACGGGGACGAGGGCGGCGGCAAGGGTGGCGTCGTGCCTCCTTTGTTGCTTGCTCTCTCTCCTTTCGTTCTCTCCCACTCTTGTTATGTTCACTAATGAGCATAAGTTATGGGAAGGAAGGAAGGAGGGTCCTTTATATAGTCCAACAACTCCTTGTTAACTACCTAAAGGACTTATTGTAGTCCAACTAGAATTCAATTTAGTCCCTTCCTTGCAAATTAGTCCCTACTAAGTTTGCAAGGGTTTGCAAAGTGATCCTTCTAATTAATTAATCCAATTAATTAATTCCCAAATCTAGTTCAACTCTATATAGCGTGTGACCCCATAGGTTCTATCTAGTTGGTAGCAACCATTTGCTAATATGGAGCGGTCTCTAGCAAAACATCCATTCTAGCCAACTAATAGAATAGTCATCTTGACAACCTTTGTACAAGTAATTGTCTCATCCCTTTGCCTCCATATCCGGATTGGACACGATACATACAAGTCACACTCGTATATCCAATCCATAGTTTCTCGATCCATGGGAATAGCCTTATTCGTGCAAATAACATCAATATCCCATATTGATTTATTTGAGTCTGGCCAGACATTCTATAAGCACTATCCCTCGAGTGGCCTAGGATATTTGCTCCCGTTATGTGGGAGGGGCAAATCCTCTCTACGTCCACTACGATCTCTAAGCTTGCTTCTCATTGTATCCAGTACACGCCTTTATAACTACCCAGTTACGGTGTAGCTAGTGACTTCAAGTTTAAGGATGACAATGATCCAGTGCAACATTCCACAACAAGAATATCTAGTGACTTCAAGTCTAAGGATGACAATACCATTGCACCGCGAGAAGCGCTTGTGACTCAACATAACGTGTATGTAGCCTTCTCGGAGATGGGTCAATCCAGTGCAACATTCCGTAATGCACACCTATGTGTTGGATCGTGATATCTCCATATCAATCCAACCCCATACTAGTCTATATATGATTGTCCTATTAATCAATATACTTGACTAGGGATATTTAAGATAAACAACACAATTGTAAATCTAAGGACTTCATTATATTAAATATCCAATAAATAATAAATGAATTTTCTAGCCATATACAAATTCATACTAAACTAGATTGCCTCTAGAGCATCTATTCCAACAGGCCACGCCTCCACTAGCTTTAGGGCTTCCTTGGATTTCGCAACTTTCTTGTGCTCTCCTTTGGAAGTAGAGGCAACTCCTTTGCCCTTCTTCTTATGCACCATCATTATGGCCTTGCCCTTGCCTTTTTTGACGCTCTGTTTGGCTGTCTTTAGCATGTTCAATAAGTCTGGCAGAGTTTTATTGATCTCGTTCATATTATAGTTCATAATGAATCGATTCTAACTGTCTGGCAACGATTGCAAGACAAGATCAGTTGTCAAATCTTGGCCAAGTGGGAATCCCAGTCTCTTAAGGTTCTCAATGTACCCGATCATTCGGAGTACATGAGGCCCTACTAGACACCTCATAGCGCTCATGCCTTGCCTGTTCCTGAAACAATTGTTTCAAGTGTATGATCATATCATAGGCTTCCATATTCTCGTGCTGCTTATGAAGCTCAAGAGTCATGGTGCAAAGCATGAGGCAAGTCACGTTATTAGAATCATCAACAGGTTTCTGACCTGCCCTTACATCCGCTAGAACAGACTCATCTTGTGGTGGGGCTGGAATTGGAGTGTCCAAGACGTACAGCTTCTTTTCTTGCTTAAGGACAATCCTTAAGTTTCTGTACCAGTCAAGGAAATTTGTTCCAGACAGTTTATCTTCTCAAGGACAGATCGTAGGGATGAAGTCGATGCGTTGTTGTTTGCCATTTGGAATTCTACAAAACGAGAAATGTGCAATTTTAGTATTTTGAACAATTTAACTATATTCAACAATGGCTAAATCATCAAATATAGCTCCCACTATTTTTCTCAGATTAATAGCCCTCACCATTAATGCAGAAAATATCATTATATTTTCTAGTAGGTCCAAGATCCCTTTTTCACATCTTGTTGAGCTTGCTTTGGCAAGTCACCCAAGAATAGGTTATTTAGGTAGGAACCTTTCAATTGCATCCCATGCAATTCTTGATCCAATCAGGTGAATACTCTTTATTCTTTATCCCATGGATAACGCGTAATTGTCATGCCTCTAGGTTCATCAATCCAATTGAGTTATACCCAGTTGCGTCCAACCTCTTGCTTTAACATACACACATTACTAGCTTGTGTCCGCAACACACCATGGTAAATTAAAATCGCCTTGCTTTGGCAAGCCCGAATTTTAATAAACCTTGATCATGAAGGGTGTTTTGGCAAGAGAAGACAAAACGCAATATTTAATTGAGGGATTTAATTTTCTTAGTTTGTTTGGTTGTCCAATCAACATGATCTACTTATTTGGATTGGGCAATCCACAATAAAAGACCATCCTTGTTTATTATTATCTTGTTAACGTTTTGCTGGTATCGCCATACACACAAAAATAAATAACAAGACATAAGTAATAAACATCCACAAAAATAAAAAAAAACGTGGCATGGATATGGCCCCTAGACTAAGATATTATCAAGCCAATGATAATATCCAATTTCCCTAAAGTGACAAGCTCATCTCCATGTGCTCCACCATAGCCGCGCGCCTAGGGGTGTCTTCTTTGTCTTTTGGCTTCTTTGGTTCTCCGGTCTTCTTCTCCATGTTCTTGGCTATCATCTAAATATTTCTAATTCTAGCCTAACATCTAGAATAAATAAATAACAAAAGCCTCACATGTCGAGGAGAAAAGACGACTCGCAGGCCGTAAAACCTAATTAGTTATTACATTAATTTGATCAGCTCGCAGGCCGTAAACCAAACCACAAAGCAATAAACATCCACATCCTAGGCCATATTCATCCACCATGCAACAAAGCACATAATACAGTTAAAACTAATTTTTAACGCGCTTGTTCAATTTTAATTGAATTGGGTAATTAGGGTTACAACGGTCTAAGGGGTCCAACTTAAGCCTAGGCCGAGCCCCAAAGGACCGCCGCCCGCCACGTGGGCCCGGCCCAAGGCCGCTATGTGACCCGCGACCTTTCTTGGTGCGCAAGGAAGGGGGGCAGACGGCTAGGGTTTCGGCCCTAGCCTCCTTCCCTTCTTCCTTGTTGCCCAGGCTTGGTTGTTTCCTTTATGGATGTTTCCATAAAATTGTTTCTTTAATTAAAAAAATTCTTTTTCAACTATGTGCTCAAGAACCCTAATTTTCAAGAACCCAATAGTTCACATCCTATGTGATTAACTCACCAATTCTAACATCCAATGTTAAATTAGAACTTGTTTACGTTGAATCAAATTCAATTTGCATCTACTATGCTAATTAATTTCAGTTTTCGCGTAATATGAATAATACGGTGTATAAACTGAAATCGTAGCAACCAAAGGAAGAAGAGAGGGTTCGGCCCTCTCTTTGAGCCGATGGGAAGGGGGCGAACGGCTAGGGGCGGACGCCTCTAGCTTGTTCTTGCTCTTTCTTTTGCTCTCTCCCACTCTCTTGTGTTATGTCTAATAACATTAGTGGGAAGGAAGCTAGAGCCTCCTTTATATAGTCCAACAACTCCTTGTTAACTAAATAAAGGTCCCTCCTAGTTCTACATGAACTTGGATTAGTCCCTTCCTTGCATATTAGTCCTACTAAGTTTGCAAGGTGGTGCATAATGATCCTTTTTATTAATTAATCATATTAATTAATCCCAAATCTAGTTCTACTCTATTTGACGTGTGACCCCATTGGTTTCTACTTAGTTGATAGTAACTTATTACTAACATGGAGCGGTGTCTAGCAACACATCCATGCTACCCGACCAATAGAAATAGTCAGTGATCCCGACAAACCTCTTGTGCCCAATATCTCATATTGCACTATCCTTTTGTCTCCATATCCAGATTGGACACGAGACATATTTAGTCACACTCGTATATCCAATCCATAGTTCCTCGATCCTGGGAATATGCTTATGCAAGCAGATAACATCAATATCTCCATATTGATTTATCTGAGTCTGGCCAGACATTCAATAAGCCTCATCCTTCGAGTGGCCGTGGATATTTACTCCCATTATGTGGGAGGGACAAATCCTCTCTACATCACTACGATCTCTAAGCTTGCTTCCTATCATGCCCGATATTTCACAACTAGAGTATCTAGTGACTTCAAGTCTAAGGATTGCAATTATATTAGCACTACGAGAGGCGATTGTGACTTTAACATAATCTAATGTATCCTTCTCGTTCTGGGTCAATCCAGTATGCCATTACTCCTAATGCATACCCATGTGTTAGACTTGATATCTCCATATCAATCTACACACATACTAGTCTATATTTGATCGTCCTGCTAATCAATATAGTGGACTATGGATATTTAAGATAAACAACACATTGTATCTAAGTACTTCATTATATTAAATATCACAATATATAATAAATGAATATTCTAGCCAATAACATTGTTCATACTAAATACTACCTCTGTTTCTTCTATTTCACCTTACTTCACCTTTTGACACTATTCACTGGGTCACTTTGACCCGGTGATTTGGTTGGCAAAAAAGTACACAGATTTAGTAATTTTTGCATGATACTTGAAAAAATTGCCAAAAAGTTACATCGTTTTGCTATCCAAATTACCGAGTCAAAGTGACCCAGTTACGGGTAAAAAAGTCAGCCTAAGGTGAAAGAGAAGAAACAGATGTAGTATTAGATTGCCTCTAGGGCACCTATTCCAAAAAAAATATACAGAAACCCGTTTGAAATTTGCCGGATGCCACCCAAAATCACAATGACCCTATGCTGATGGGCATTACTATTCACAGTGTCAGTATTGTCCATCCAGTCTAATGTAATTCCACTCTTGAATGGATACTTATCCAGGATGCTGGACCCTCTGTTGGGTACTTCAGAATCCAGATGTGCCTGAATGGTTTTTCACATCAGGTGGCATCTATCCTTTTTATACTTCTAATATACGACACACAATTAGTACTAGTTGCTGCTGAATCGTGATGGATATTCCCTCATCTGGTTGTTACATAAATCTATAAGAGGATCAAAGAGAAAAACTTGATTGAGGGATATTTTTACTTGAAGACTTTTCCTTATATTTTCAATCGAGCCTTTTTAATTGATGTAGGAGTTGAGGGTTGATCTATTGCTCAACATGCGCAACGAGTCTTGGCAGTTCTCACAGAGTGAATAGTTACATATGTGCCCCAGAAATATGTACTTCTTGTCTCTTTGCCCGTCTGTCGTGTCTCGCCCGATGCTCCATATCATATCCGCATCTTTGTTAGTAATTCTTAGTGTTCGATATATCTTCTCTCACTGTCTCTACTTTGTCTCACTTGCTACTCCTAACCCTAAACCCCATACGAGTCACCAATTAGAATATTTAAGGCCATCCCAACAATTCTCACTGCACATCCACTGTAAATAAAAGGAGAAAGAGGTGCCCTGGAGGGCTAGAACTGAAATGATAAATCATTTCAAACCTTTGTCATTTAAAATACCACCTGCAAGTCACAACCATGGTCTATCCGCTGCCAAGTGTCTGCATGATTAGCACCTCTGCTACTTAAGTAATTCATATTAGTTTAGAATCCCTGGAGAACTACAATTATCACTGCCAGCGCATACTCTTTTACCTATGTTCATTCAGGCTGTCTGAGGCAGAGATGTAGGGGCTTATCTGATTTAGCTTGGCTTTGACAATGAAGCCAAGTAAAGGGTGTTATTGGGGTGTCTAGGCAGTGGCAATTACAAAAACAATGCAATAGTTGATATTAGTTTCAGTTGATTGTGATATGGGTTACCTATACCAGTAGAGAGAGAGGTGATGTAATTGATCAGACTTGGGTTAAGCTGAAAGTGCAGACTGTTAGGGCATCTCCATCCCCATGAGGGGAGGGGGAGGGGGAGGGGGGAAATCGTATAAAAATACGGTTAAACTCCAACTCCAACCCCATGAGGGGAGGGGGTGCTATGGGGAGAAATTTTGCCTTGGGTGTGGGATGGTTAGGGGGGATTTCCCCATGCACATGCCCACACCCAAGGCAAAAATTCTCCCCATAGCGCCCCCTCCCCATCCCCCTCCCCTCATGGAGTTGGAGTTGAACAAAATTTGTATACGATTTTCCCCCTCCCCTTCCCCCTCCCCCCATTGGGTTGGAGATGCCCTTAGGATAAGGGTTGAGGGCTTAAGGTTAATGTTGGCAGACAAGGCGAATGAGAGGATGCCTATTCGCAGCAACATGCCTATTCCCAGAAGGGTCCCATTTTCGGAGAGGATGGTGTTGGGAATTCCAATCTGCATATAATATTCTCATGTATGAAGTTTATGACAGATCAATGCGTTGCCTTCTTGAGTGCATAAACTTCAAACCATTTTGTGAAAAGCTCAGTTCCTGTAAGGATCCAGACGCATCCTTTAGAGGGAGGATTGATGGGACCAATGAAGTCTGGAGCCCAAGTATGAAAAGGCCATGGTGTTCCCAAAGCCTGTAAAATCAACAGTTGGCGTGTGTATGAGGTTTTCATGAAACTGACATTGTTGACACCTTACTTTCTCGTGTCAGTTAGCCTCCATGAATGGCCAAAAATGTCTATGGTTAGTAGTTGATGAAGCAACTTTGCAGCCCCTTGGTGTTTGGGTAAATGGGCCGCTTCCATGATTGCATGAGTCTCCTGTCCTGCGAGGCATCTGAGTAGTATTCCTACGAAACTTTTTCTGAACAAGATGCCTTCTTGTTGTTCATCTTTTGGAGCCACTTTAATCTGATTGTACCCACTAAAGCCATCCATGAAGGTGAACATCTGTTTTCCTGGCGCAGAGTCCACCAACATATCAATATTTGGCAATGGGAAGTTGTCTTTTGGGAAGAATTTGTTGAGGTCCCCAAAGTCCACACAAATGCGAAGTTGGCCATTCTTTTTTATGAACTATGTTTGCAAGCGAAGTTGGATGATGCAGAGGCTTAGATGAATTTAGCTTTGGGCAACTTCTCTTTTTTTTCCTTGATCTTAACTTCCACTTCTGTGTGAAAGATTCACGTTCTGCTTTATTGGTCTCCCGTTTGGTAGTACATTCAGCTTGTGTACATTTACTTATGTGTCTAGACCTAGCTTCTCATCATAGTCCCATGCAGATATGTCTTTATAATCTTGTAGTAGTTTTATGAGGGCATTCTCCTCCTCCGCCTCAAGTCTTGCTGCGATGAAGATGGGCTTCTCTTGCACCCTTCTGGGATGAGGTCAACCTTCTCTAATTCTTCTTTCGGTGGCTTTGGGTTGTCCTGGAAGCACTCTAGCGCATCTTCAATCTGAACTTGCACTTGCTGGTCCATTACGGGAGCACTCACTTCTTGGATCTCAGGGACACCCTCTCCGTGTGAACGGGATGACCCTGCACACCTTCAGATGCGATAACATCTTTCCCGTTTTTGTAGAAAGTTCTAACTTGCTCTCCTTGAACATCGTATTCCACTGCTCTTTTGAGGGAGCATATGTTCTTTCTCACAGGAATAGCTCCTTCTTGGTGGGATATTCACTTTCCTGCACAACATTAGTCCTTCGGGGTACTGTGTTTGATAGCTTCCCAGTTTGGTAGAGGAGTAGGATTGAAGGGTCCTAGAGTACTTTCTTGTCCAAGTTGGTTCCACCATATTGCCTCCGCTAGATGGGCTTCATCCATGTTGAAAGAATTGGTGGATGTTGGGATGTCAACCACTTTTCCTTGCCAGTTGACTTTCATGAGCTGATGCGCGGTGGAAGTTACCACATCAAACTTGTGGATAAACGCGTGTCTCAGAATCATGGTGTAAGTCGTATTTTCGTCTATCACGTGGAATTTTGCTGAGAAGTTTATCTCTTCCACTTTCAAATTTACGCGGACAAACTCCAGTGTCATTTTGGAGACATTTCCGAAACCGCAAAGGGGTGCCGGATGAGGATGTATGACAATTCTCTTCTCTTGGATGCGTGCGATCCTCAATCTATTCATGGAGAGATCGTTGATTGAGATCATCCATCATTGAACTCCACTCCATTGATGGCAGCAGTTACATACAAGGGCTTGTTGTGTTGCCCTATTCCCTCTTGCCTGCCTCCTAGAAGCACATTGTTGTGAAAGCTATGAGGACAACCTTGACTAGAGAGTCACTGATGGAGACACATCTTTCCTTGAAGTCTTCAGCAACACACATCATATCTTTTTTTATTTCCTTGCGGGAGGCATCTGAGAATCCCATCTGGTCATAGAAGGATGCAAATTTGGGTATGTGCACTACCCTGGATGCTCGCATATCCTCAGTGTCTATGCAGTAGGCCTCCCCATCGTGGACATCTGCTACAATACATTTCTCTTTTGGTTCCTCTACATAAGAGATAACAACAATCTCTTTGCCCTTAGATTCTTCTACTGAGTGTGAAGGGAGGGGGTTGTTTCACACATCCTTTGCTGGCCCTTCAATCACCAGTTCCCTTCCTTTATCTTCTTTTCAATTAGGAACCCGAGCTTTCCGCATTCTTTGGTGGGGTGCGTGACAAATCCATGCCATTCACACCATTTTGGGCCTCGCAGTTGCTCCCAGTTGGTGGCTTTTCTAATGTGGGGAGCAATCCATCTTTCGTCCACTATTTGCACAGCTTCACAATTTCTCCGGTTGAGCATGGAAGTAGTGGAAGTGGGGTGACTTTCGACAGGTACTTATGTAGAGAGGTAAAGGCATGGCTTTCAGCTTCCTTGCCTCTCTTATAGTTGAATCGCCCAGTCTTGAAAGGGGATGTGGTATGTGGGACTTTTCTCCATGATTGGTTCAATGTTAATGGTGCAGTCAATCAATTTTGAAAACGTATGCAGATTGTTCCATGGACTTATGGCTCCTTAATATGAATGTTGAGCTTCATCTATTATTCATTTAACATATCTTTTCCCAGTTTTCAAGACCATTATGTAGATATTGCACTACATCTAAATTCCTTCCGCGGTGGGGGAAGTTGTCTGCTACACCAGATTGATTGGAATAAGCTCTCTTTTGCCTTAGTGTAGGGAATATCAGGTTTCCCATCTTTCCTTCATATCAGCGTCGCCGCATTGCGGCTCCTTTTTTCTTTATCCTATCTACATCTTTGTCTAGTGCAGGTGGGGAGCTCAAAGTTCAATTTATTAATAAAAACATGTGGGCTTGAGACGTCGTAATTTCGACAGGTCATTCTATTAAATGAAGAATATAATAACAAGTAAATAGATAGGATGCAACCCGTAGTAAAGTACATGAAGAAATAAGTGCAATTTTCTTTTTCAACAAGAAACTTATTGTCAATCATAGTTTATGAAACAAGAAAAGCACTATTTAGTTCTCACAACCATATATAAAAGAGCTCTTGGTAGATGGTTGGCTTCAGAACTTCCATCCGCAGAATTTCACACATTTGCCTGTGGTGTTAGTCCCTGTTGTGGTAGACTCTGTTCTCTAGTAATCTTGTAAGCATCATATTTTGCTTTCACAGCTCTTGCAACCCACGGCAGCATAGTGATAACCCTTACAACAGATATGGCTACCGAATATGTGACAACAAACCACTGTATAAGTTCGAAAATTTCTCCAGATTCATTGCCCATCACCGCGGTGATTGAAAAACCGTAAGCAAAAATCATAGCGAAGACGGAGATTATCACTAATACTGCTAAGATCATAATATAATCCTTGTCTTTTACGGGAATATTACTTGTAAGGAGAATGATGGAGACTCCAGCGCCCATAAATGCAATACTGTTTGAGCGGAGGAGCCATTTGTAATTTTCTGGGTAATTATATGCTATTATGGGTTCCCCTGCCTTGTGCCCGTCTTTGTCGTCTTGCCAAACACCACCTGGAGGACTTATTATGACCTGGAAAGCCACGGTGGCTATGAGCGCAGAAACAACTATAATCGCGTCCTTTCTCTTATTTAGCCAATCTTGCCCTTTAACATAATATCCGGGGATTGCTCCTCTTTCACGGATACACTTCTTAAAAACTTGCTTCTGCGAACCAGTAGTATTGCTATTGTTTCCCCTTTCAGGTTTACTTTCGTGTAGCGTGTCCAATGTTGTACAACCATGTGCATTCTTGATATTCATATCTATCTTTCTGACCTGAAGTAAAGCTTCTACTACCTACAACATATTCAGTTATCAGTTAGTGAGAATTTTACCCTTTGGCATCTTGTTACCTACCACTAACATGAAAGGGGGGTTGTTTTTGAAAGGAAAGAAAAAACACACACACGCACAAATTAATTTTTCGCTAACTATTAGCGGGGAACACCAAATTACTGCATTACCTGTTTTGGCTTTTTTGGGTTCAACATATGGCAATGTATATAAGCATCCAAAATCACATTATTAAGAAAATTAAAACATGCAATGTGGAATGTATATATACACGGACTCATGTACACTATTTAAGGATTTTGTGTATTATCCGGGGGGAAGCCTCTGACAGTATCCCTACGTATAGCAAATCACTCTTTACTATTGATTGTAATGACAGGTTACTTTTCTTTTACTACCGCTTGTAATGACATATTACAATTAATAGATGATAGTATGATACATTTGCAGATTACTTTCCTTTGACTACTGCAGTACCGGGAAAGATTAGTATAGATGATACATTTGTTTCCCTTCAATCCCTACTGGCTCTTCTCTCTCTGTGGATATGGTCAATCCTGATTCAGTAACTGGTGTGGTGAATGAAGTGGACAAATCAAGGTAAAGAGAGCTCCAAGGAAGAGGCCACCCAAAAAGAGGAATATTGTTGATGTTGCCCCATCGGATGATGCAGAGAAGGAGCAAAGAGGTAATAAAAAACTAAAAATAAGTTCTTTCTTCTTTTCAAGTTTCAATCCTCCATGGCTAACTTCTATATCCATGTTATCTGTCTGTCCATTTCCTCCTTTATCTGCTGAGGTTTCGATGGTTGACCTTTATCAACCATCGCTTTCACCATGAGTATTTTAGCCTGGAATCGCAGAGGTCTTGGTCAAGCCTCTGCAATTCAAGAGGCTTTTAATTTGACCAAAAAATTTAACCCTTGTTATTTCTCTCGGAAACTAAAAAACCAGTTTTGTGGATTAACAATAAACTTCGAAATCTAGGTTTTGCTTCGTCTTTTGGTGCTGACTCTGTAGGTTCTTCTGGTGGTCTTTGGTTTTCATGGGATAATGCTTTCTCTATTCAAATTTTATTTTCTAATCTAAATTTCATCATTTGCTCTATTTTAGACTTTCACAACAAAACTCGGTTTCTAGGTCTTGTTTATGGTAACCTCAATTTGGCTGATAGATGTGTGGTTTGGAACATTATTAAATCTCTTCTCCCTCCTAATCAACATGTTATGCTAATTGGGGATTCCAACCAAGTTCTTTACCCCTGTGATAAGATTGGACCGAATGCTAACTCCCTTCAGGGAGCTAATAATTTTTGGACTTTTGTTGATGATTGTTCTTTATTAGAGCTACCTAATTTGTTCTGTGGTTAACTTGGACTAATAATAGATTTTCTTCTAATCCTACCTTTGAGAAGCTTGACCGTGCGTGGTGTAATTCTATTTGGTTTGATTTATATCCATCTGCATACCTGCATAATTTGGGTATTACAGTTTCAGATCATGCCCCCATTCACGTCTTTCTCAGCAAACAATGTGTAGCCCATTCGAAATTGTTGCGTCTTGAGGCTTGGTGGCTTAGGAGAGTTGAAGTCTTGGATTTGATAAAATATGTTTGGAATCCTTTGTTTAGAGTTGTTAAATACTTGCATATTACGCTTAAAACCCTTGTCTGCTGGAACAAAAATGCTATCCCTCTCACAAAACAGATTGATAGGTGTAAACAAGAGCTTGCATCAATCCAAAACCAAACTCTTATCCCATAAACTTTCCAACGTTTTCAAACTATCCAATCCAACCTAAATGACATTTTGTTTGATTATGAAACTTTTTGGGCTCAAAGAGCAAGATGTAAATGGCTTAAAGCAGGTAATGGCAATACAAAAATTTTCCACAATTATGCTAGGGTTAAAAAAGCTAGGAGTAGAATTTACAGTGTTAAAAATAGTAATGATACTCTAGTTCGGATCATAGCGATATTTCTCATATTTTTCTTCAATATTTCCAAGATATTTACTCCTTACCTTCCCCTTCGTACATTAACTTATAATCTCTTTATGGTCACGATTGTGCTTTTGATTTGCTTTTTAATATCGACACTTTTGTAAGTATTGAATAGCAAAATTTTCTGTCTTCACCATTCACGGCAGAAGAAATTAAAACAGCTGTCTTTAGTATGGATCATTTAAAAGCTCCTGGACCTGATGGATTTCAACCTATTTTCTTCCAAAAGTGTTGGCCCTTCATTTCTACGAAAATTATTACGGCCGTTTTATCCTTTCTCAACTCTGGTCATATGCTCTCTGAACTTAACAACACAAATATAGTTCTCATTCCAAAGATTAAAGATCCATCTTTAGTAACGGATTATAGACCTATTAGTCTTTCTAACGTCCTATATAGAATCATCTCAAAGGTCTTAGCAAACCGCTTAAAAATAGTTCTGCCCTCTTTAATCTCTGATAACCAAAATTGGTTTGTTCCAAATCGTAATATTCAACACAATATTCTCCGTGCTCAATATATTTTGCATAATTTATCCAAATATTCGGACCCTTCTTTACCAAAATATGTGGCTCTTAAGCTTGAATTTTCCAAGACTTTTGATAGATTAATATGGGATTTCATAGAAGCAACTCTTCACCAATTTCATTTTAACCATACTTTACGCGCCTTATTATGCAATGCATAACAACGGTTTCTTACTCTATTATTATTATTAATGGGTCTCCCTCCAAAAAATTTAAATCCCACCGCGGTTTGAGACAAGGAGATCCTTTATCTCCCTTTCTTTTCATCCTGTGTGCTGAAGCTTTATCGAAATCTTTTACTTTTGCTTGTAATTCGAATCTTCTATATGAAGCCCCTTCAAATTCTAGTGGTCATTCTATATCTCATCTCCAATTTGCTGATGATAGCGTCTTGTTCTTTAGAATTACCTCTAACGTAGGAGATGTCATTTTAAATATTCTTAACAGATTTGCTAATAAATCAGGGCAGATTATTAATTTTACAAATTTCTCAGTCACTTTCTCTCCGAATTGCAACCAACATGACATTAGCAATTTAGTTTCAACCCTAAATGTTAATTGTACTTCTCACATAGGAAACTATCTTGGTTTTTACTTCGACTTCACTTTTACTCTCTCCAAAAATAAAAATGAGACTCTTCTTATAGAAAAGGTTAGAAATATGCTTCTTGGAAGGGCTTGATGTTAAATAAAATTGGCTGTGATACCCTTGTTAAGGCTATTTTAACTAGTTTCCTAGTTTACCCCCTTTCGATAATGCTCATTTCTACAAAAGCTTCTAATACTTTTACGTCTATCCTTAATAATTTCTTCTGGTCTGGTAACCCGTCCAGAAAGACACTTCACTGTATTTCTTGGGACAAACTCTGTCTTAGGATTAATGGGGGGGGGGGTCTAGGATTCAAAAATATTAAAACTTTCAACAATGCACTTTTCTGTAAAAATGCTTGGCATATTATTTCAAATAAAAGTTAGCCTCGCGTTTCTTGATTTCTAAATATTATAAGAGAAACTCTTTTTGGTTGCACAATGCTCCTCCCAATGCATCACCGATGTGGAAGGCAATTGTCAAAGGTAAGAACCTCTTACAAGGGTGTCTCAAATGGAAGCTTGCTGATGGAAATCATTTTTCGATTACTAAGCACCATTGGATTTCTGATGTCCCAGGAGACTCTATCAAGCAATTTTTTCATCCCACCTTTGATATTAAATGGGTCAAAGATCTAACAAACCCTTGTAATGGAGAAGGAGTTACATGGAACCACTCTCTTCTGAGAAATATTTTCCCTACCTGGCTTGTTAATCTCATTCTTAATACCCCCCCTGAATTCTACCACTAATGAACCACTATGGATTCTCAATTCCAACCAATCATTTTCAGTCAAATCCCTTTATAGTCATCTCTATAACCCCTTACCTCATCCTAATTTAACTTCCAAGCATAATTCCTTTAACCCCAACTTGCTCTCTCTTAAATGGAAACACCTCTGGAAACTTAAACTTCCTTTAAAATCAAATTTTTTGCATGGCAGCTTGCTTACTAAATTTATCCTACGAGAGAGTTTCTCAGCTCTAGAGGGATAAATTGTAACCTTAATTGTATTTTTTCGTCAAGCAAATGAAACTGTTGATCACCTTTTTATGGATTGTGCTTTCTCAAAATCTCTTTTTGCTAAATTCAACATAAATGTTTTCACAATGGACTTTACTCAATGGTTGAACTTTTGGATTAAGAGAACCACTCACTCGCATGCTCGGAACATCTCTTGGATCATGGCTTGCTGGGTCATTTGGAAACAAAGGAATGCAACCATATTCAGAGGCAGCACCCCTATGATTGAAAATTGCTATTTTGAAGTTATCAATCTAACTGCTCAAATTTCCAATGTCTTCATGTATAATTCTACACAGCAATAGGTCTGCTACCAGACAAGAAGATGAAACCAAAAGTTTCTAGTTCTAGTCCTGCAGTCTAGAGAAGGCCTAATGCCAAAAACACAGACAAAGGGAAGGCCCCAGTGATTCAGGAAGGTGAGGGAGAGAAAAGAAAGCCAAAAGGGTTTGCAGCTGCTTTGGAGCGTTTCATGAAGGATAGTTCTACTGAGGAGCAATGGAAGCTAAAAGTCAGAGAGGAAGAGAAGAGAATGGAGGAGATTGCGGCCATGTATAAAGCCAAGTCACAAGGGTTCATTTTGGTCAACGGAAAAATGGTGGATCCAAACGAGGAAGCCCTCTTCAAATTTCTCGAGGAAAAGTCAGGATCGAAGAAGAAGGGGAAACCAGTTTGAAGTGCTGGATGTTATTATCTCTATGATTATGTTTTACTGTTCTAGTTGCTTTCTTTCTTGAACAATGTTTGGTATTTCCGTTCCGAAGTTGTTGCTTGATATGTTGAGTTTTGGTAAATGGAGGGGAGCATGGCAGGATTATGTTCCGTCGTCTAATTATATCATTGTAATTGTATCAGTCGTTTTCTATCAATTGAAGTTCTCGACGTGTTATACGCAAAAAAAATAAAAAAAGAAATTGTTCTTTTTTGTGAAATGTCTATGAATGGTGATTTTAAAACTTTCGTCACAGAAATGTTGCATCACCGCATGGATGTCACTGTTGCAGAACCAATCTAAAAGGTAAATATTGATGATAGGGCTGCTAGAGAATTAGCGAGACAAAAATGTAATAAACTGAATGAAGTGAATGTAGTTTGATCAAAATCGACAGTTACCTCTATCATTGTATCCGCTGCAGCTAGATGCGAGGCAGTATTACCACCAGCATCCGTTGCATTGACAAGCTCGTGTACTTTAGGACTCTTCAACAACAGCTTGAGCGCCTGTACCTGGTTATGCTTAACACAAAGGTGTAGGATGGTTTCTTGGTCAACTCTGGCTTGAGCAGCATATGGCCAGGCTTTAAGAAGCTCTTCCAGGGCATCAACCTTGCCATTCATAGCAGCAACATGGAGAGGATTTCTACCACCAAGATCACGAGATGTGCACATGTCAGCAATGTTTGCCGACTTCACCAACTCCTTGACTATGTCGATGTGCCCATTCATAACAGCAACGTGGAGAGGATTTATACCATCACGATCACGAGATGTACACATATTGGCTACATTTGCTGAAACCAGTTCTGTGACAATCTCAAGGTGCCCCTTCATAACAGCAACATGGAGAGGATTTCTACCAAGAATGTCCTGGTAGGTACAGGTGTCGACACTGGCTGAAACCAACTCTTTGACAATGAGGATGTGACCTTCAGCCGATGCCAAGTGAAGGGGAGTCTGATTTCTCGAATCTATTGCTTCCGCAAGCTGTGGGATCTCACCCAAAGCTGTTTTCACGAAGTCCAAGTCGTTCTGTGATGCAGCCAAGTGCAGAGGACTTGCGTTTAAGTGGCTCATTCCAAGGGCTCTTACTCTATCTTCTCCTTGCAGGGTTGCCTTTGCCATGGACATTGCTGCGTCGTAGAGATCCTTCTCCATCTTAACCATCTCTCTCTAGTAGAAGCTCCTTATAGGCACAGAGATTAACCAGTACCTTGTTTTTCAGAGTATTGGACCTAGCTCTCTCAACTCAAGATTATGATCTTCTTATTTCAGGGACTTGTATATTTGTATTTACTTAAGAAACTAGCAATGTCACAGTTGGGAACAGAGGTTCTAGCTGGACTTTGTCCTCTTAATCAAAAATCAATTGTACCTTTATAAGAAAAAACCATTAATAATTTTTCCTACTTAATCTTACCTAAGACACATTAGTTTTCTCTCTTAAACAAACTTGACTTCACTTCTTCCAGCAATACTACTGGCATAAGAGAACGAACAGTATATATGCCACAGAAATTTGATAAAAATCAAAAACACAAAAATAGAGAGGCTACCATCAAAAGGAAAAAAAAAAAAATATATGTTGTGAAGACACTAATAAAAATTTCTCAAGAAATCTTTTTGTCAAATCACAAAGACAACAGTTTCTAGTAGAATCCTGTTGCCACAACCACAAGTTTTTTGACCTCGGATTAACTGATCATTTGGTTAGTCAGTAGTTGGGCTGCGATAATTACATTTGTTTGTCATATTCAATTTTATGTAGCCCCATTTTAATATGTCATGTACTTTGTCTAAATACACTGCTACATAGCAATAAAACTAAGTGAAAAGTCCGTAGTCCTACAGTTAGCTGTTAGGAGACCATTTAAAACTACAACTTGCATTTTATTCAATATAAATAAACAAAATAAAATATAACTGCAACCTGCATTGACTTCACTACTCAAATTAAGGTAGGTTGTACACCTAACAAATGAAAGCATAGTCTCCATAATATAAGTTCAACAACATGCAAATAAATGAAGAAACTAGTTTAAGGTCACATTATTATTTTCTGCATTGACTTCATTTTTCTAGGTGACAGTTCTGTTGTTCTGTTTTCTCTTTCAAATCATTCGGAAAACTAGATAAAAAATTGTTCGTGGTAGAGACAGAGATGGAAACTTCTTAATTTTGGGGAATCAGAGGAAAAAAAGAACGACGAATTCGTGCAAGCGTGTAGTTACTTCATAAATCATGGACAAACAACCTAGTCAGTTACTTACCTTAAGAGTTGCAGCATTGTATTCGGCCGAAGGTGCGTTTTCCTTTATCAATCCTGAGGTGCATGTTTCAAGATTCCAAGTTATGCCTGAAGTCAAAATCATACTCCCACTACTTCAAAGTGTTTGTCTTCTTTGTCATTTTGGCTTGGGAGCTGATTCGTACACTATCTAAATTGATGCTTACCCTACTTTTGTGCTGATTTCCAATATTGCCCCTATTTATACCATTATTTTCAACAGTTCTCATTTTTCTCTCTCTCTCTCTGAATTCAACCCACCATAAGTGCCTCCCATAAGTGTAAACATAAACAAAAAAAGGGAATAGGAGGAACGAACTATCTCATTCTTGACCAACTCACAACGTCTTATCCACCAAATCAGTTTTTTTCTCCCACACCACTCTCCCTGGTAGCTCTCAGCCCCTCTCCATCACCCGAACTTTTCAACATCACCTGACCGCTTATCTCGCACTTGATTAATCCAACCATCACCATGCTTAAATTAATTAGTATCTGATACACGAATGTATCGGGTTGTTAGAGTTTACTTAGCGTGATAGTAATTATAGACACTATCAAGTCTCCACACACACTAGGGTTTTTAACCCAACGCATAAAATTAATTGTTTCTTCTTGGTTGATGAATAATACGAACGATTACAACTGTTTAAATAGAAAAACACTAACCATAACTAGACAGTTTGACCTAACGGTCTCGGCCCGGTCCTACTAACTAATGAAATAAACGACAAACTAAATTAATTAAATAAATAAACTAACTAAAAAATAATAATAATAATTAAGTAACTAACTAAATAATACGGTTGATGATACGGTTACCCGTATCAACTCCCCCCGGTTGAAAAACATCTTGTCCTCAAGGTGATGATGGGAACAATCGTCAAGAAATCCACAATTACGCTTGCCCGGATCAAATTGAAGTCGAACGCGTTTGAAAACACCACTTTGTAGTCCCAAACCAACACTAGGGCCAACTACCTTCTGCAACAAATAATTAGGCCCAAAAAAGTTATGCCCAAAAGAAAATGCAGGTCCAATTGAATTAAGTGAACCCACCTGGTTCGATGGTCGTGGTCGTGGACTTGGCTGGGTTTGCGCCGGCTGTAGCACCTGGATTTCCGGCGATTGGATTGCCAGGGTCGTCGTTGTTGGCGTCTTTGGCTGGAGCTGTTCGCAGGTCACCGGCAGTGGCGTTGGTTCCCGCGGGTTATTCGGCTGTTGGGTTGTCGGAATCGGAGTTGCCCGCTGCAATTGCAGTGGCTGTTTCGGCTGTTCTTGCTCTTGTGGCGACGGTTGGGGTTCTTCCTCTTGTGGTTGCTGTTGGTGGTCTTCCAGCGGAGGCTGCTCTGATTCCTCCGATGGCGTTTGGTTGGCGATTCTTGTTGCTCATGTTCAAGGTGCTGCTGTTCTCGTAGCTTTAATAGGGCTAAGAAATATTTGTGCAGGAGCTCTGTCATCTTCTTCTCCCATTTTTCGTTGTCGAAGTGACACTGGATTGTTTTCTGGAATTGACATCGTGAATCACCACCAGTTGGTTTTGGTGAGACTCAATGAAAGCACCAGTTGATACACGAATGTATCGGATTGCTAGGGCGTGATAGTAATCATAGACACTATCAAGTCTCCACACACACTAAGGTTTTTAACCCAACACATAAATTTAACTGTTTCTTCTTGATTGATGAATAATACGAACGATTACAATTGTTTAAATAGAAAAACACTATCCCTAACTATACAGTTTGACCTAACGGGCTCGGCCCGGTCCTACTAACCAATGAAATAAACGACAAATTAAATTAATTAAATAAATAACTAAATAATACGGTTGATGATACGGTTACCTCTATCAGTATCTCATCCACCTCTTAGAGCATCTCCAATGGCATAAGGTATGGGTTCGGCATATTATGCCTAAAATTTTGATTTTGCATTAGTGTTTTTCACTTGTACTCCAACACTACTAGCAAAAAAAATCGGCATTTTGAATTCCCGAATAATATGGTGGGCGGTTCCAGAGTTTTCTTTTTTTTGAAAGGGAGTTCCAGAGTTATTGCTCGTGAAAACATTAATTATTTTTAAATTATGAGATAAAATAGGAAGAAGTTATAGTTCACTAGGACACATGTCAGTTTTTGCTTAATTCGTGGGGAGATGGCGAGTAGTTTTACTTCGCCAAACATAGCGAAAATGTTGCCGATTATCATGTTTGCCTAATCAAATACCTAATCTGTTGGTGACTACATTTTTTCAAACTTATCTAAATTTTGCCTAAATATATCAATTTACCTATTCTGTTGGAGATGCTCTTACATATTCATTGCAACTACTGAACTACATATACAATATGGAGCACGAACATCACACACGTAGCTTCAAATAGAACCATGACACCACTGCCGCCACAATTAGCTTAGGACGATCCAGAACGCCAGCCCATTGGCTGGGTGAAACAAATGTTGACCCCTTCACCTATAACCATGGCGAATCGCCAGCGCCTTCGATGTCGGCCAAACCCAAACCATGTCACCCTCATCAAATTAATTAATTATTTTTAAAATTTTATTTGTACTTAAAACCCTTCCAATTATGCGGTTGTGAATTAAACATATATTCATAAAAATGTACATCGATCAACATGATCTAATTCCTCACCAACAAACGAAAACATGTTCGAACACCTAGGACAAGAATTTATTTGTTGATAGCTCGCTTTTTTCTGTAGCTTTCGGTCCCTAGAATTTCAATGCTATTTCAATGGATATAGAACTAATCACACGCCCATGCTATTGATAATTCGGGAGGATGAGAAGCTACCGTTAAAAAAGAAGAAGAAAAAAGAAAAAGAAAAAAATGAAAAAATAAAATAAAATACAATAAAAGTTTGAAAGGATCGGGTGCTTGATTTTATTTCAAAATGCTAGACTGTCAAGTTTTTAAAACAAATTCACATTCTTTCACATTTGTGGCCGCGAGAACGACGTTGTTACACCCGGATTGAGGGGGTCGAGTGTCTGGAGTCATGTAGGTGAGTTTGGTCAATTTCTGATATTTCGGAGAGGGTTTGTGAGATTGGGGTTTTGTGAGTTGTGTTGTGACGTTTAGGACTACAATTCTAGATGACTTATCCCATTATCCTAAAGCTTTCAGATTTACGTTACACTCGAGGTAAAAGCACGAAATGTGTGTATGCTTGGCGTACTTTCGGGTTGTTCCTAACATAAGCTGGCGGCGAGTTATTCGGATCATTGCAGTTGTAGAAGCTTAAGGGAATATGAGAGTTCGACGAGATTTTAGTTTATGTTAAAGAGGTTGCCCAATCTTGCCAAAAAAAAATTTGTTGTTGCAGTTTTTATTTGAGTCATTTCGGTTTAGTGATTTAGTCCGATACTCAAGTTGGTTGAGTCATTCATAGACTTGAGTCAGTGAGTCAGTCGAGTCGTCTGGTACCACTCTGATTCGATAAAGTATGCAATGGAAGCAAACCCCTCAAAGATTGCTCTAGACAAGCAGTGAGCAGTGTGGGGGTAGTTGGTAACTCCCATAGAGGAGCCACGAGTTTAGCATAATTGAGATAAAATTACCAAGTTTTCTTAAGGGTTGAGCAAATTTTAGCGTAATCGAGATAAACCAGACCCATGATTGCATTGGGATGGGTGCTAATCCAAAATCAGAATTGCTTCTGAAAAGGGCATATCGAGACAAGAATTGACCGAGGACAGAACAAAAGAGTGCGGAACAAAAATAGAAATACTGGAGGAAAAAAGAGCAGTGAAAATCTACTGAAAAAACAGGAAACGCCCAAACCGAGATGACTAGGCTACACTCTGCGGACATTATCTTGAGTTCTGTTTGGAATTTGCAGTGAGACCAGTGGCAGAAGAAAGTATATGTGAAGAGCTTTCCAAAAACATATTATAAGTTTAAAACAAAGTCTGTGCAAAAAACTGACCCATGCCCAAGTGTGGGTCCTGGGTTCTGGAATATGGAGTTGTTGGCAGCTATTTTATGTTCAAACACTGACAGGTTGGGGTGGTTTTGAGCCAACGAAATTTTGGTAATTTTGACAACGGGACCAGGTTTCCAAACTCGAGGTTGGGTTTTGCCGTCCACATTCAGTTAGGAGTGTTCTAATGTCTAACCACTATCGCAATAGGATTTGGGGTGGCTTCGGCCTAGGGGTATTTTGGTATTTTGATTGTTTCGGGCAAAATGAAGCAGTATTTATGCCCATTCGCTCCAGCATCACAAAATACACGACATACCTTATGAAGCAAATTTGGAACAGGATCGTCACCAGATTCCGACCATTTTATCTCGATTATGCTAAACTCAAAACCCTCATTTTCTCCTACACCACTCTCCGTGGTAGCACTCAGCCCCTCTCCATCACGGGCACTTTTCAATATCACTGAACCGCTTATGTCGCACTTAAATAATCTAACCATCACCATGCTTAAATCAATTTGTATCTCATCCACCTCTTACATATTCACTGGAACTACTAGACTATATATACAATATGGACCACGAACATCACGCGACTAGTTTCGAATGGAACCATGACACCACTGCCGCCACAATTAGCTTAGGCCGAACGCGAACCCATTGGCTGGGTGAAACAAATGTTGACTCCTTCACCTATAACCATGGAAAATGAAAACTTAGAGAGAATTTAGGGTTTGTTCACCATAGATGCAGAGAGAAGAGAGTCGGGAGAATGAAGGGACAATTAGGGTTTTGGTCACCTTAATTTCATTGAAGAGAAACAGTGAATTTATACAAGGTATCCAACGGTCTCATTGTGAGCCGTTGGATCAAATCTTAATCAGATCACAAGTTCTGGAAATACTACTAATGCCCAAATATTAATAATGCTATTACAAAAGCATCTATGGTAAATTATAGAAGGGCACACCATTTCTGTATTTGTCATAAAGGCCCCTTTGTCGTCCACTTCCGTTAGCTTTATTCCATTTGAGCCCTACTTCTGTTACTCTCCGTTAATAGCCCCCGTCAAACTGATGGTGGTGCTTGAAACGCCATGAGTTTGTCTTTAAGCTCTTGAAACCGAGGTGTAGGCAATCCTTTTGTAAATATATCAGCTATTTGATGAGAGCTGCCAACAAAAGAAACAATAAGTTCATGTCTCAAAGCTTTTTCTCTAACAAAATGATAGTCAATTTCGATATGCTTCGTACGAGCGTGCATTATCGGATTGGCTGTCATTTTGACAGCAGAGGCATTATCACACCACAAAATAGGTGGAGTTAAAATTGGAATATGAAGATCACGAAATAAAAGTTTTAGCCAATAGAGTTCTGCAGCAGTAACTGCTAAGGCTCTATACTCAGCTTCGGTTGAGGAACGGGCCACGGTGGGCTGTTTCTTGGCGGCCCAATGTATTGGGTTGGGCCCAAGAAACAAAACAAAACCACTAGTGCTTCTGCGATCAGTTGGGTTACCGGCCCAATCTGCATCAGCAAAAGCTTGTATTGGGCCTGGTTGAGAGTTAGGCCCAGCAGAATAAAATAAACCATGTCCAGAAGTGCCTTTAATATATCGTAAAATTCGTTTGGCACCAATCAAATGCACATTTGTGGGATTGTGCATAAATTGACACAAATGATTTATAGCAAATGAAATGTCAGGCCTTGTAAACACTAAGTATTGCAAAGAACCCAGAAAGTTGTCTATAAATAGATGGATCATCAAGGGGTTCACCATCATGTGTTGGGTTTTGACGTAGGTAACGCAGCGGAATAACAAAAATTATTCCTACTCAAAGCCCACCAAGGATCACAGGAAGAGACATCATAACATGATTAAGGACATAGAAGATGCGTACCTTTTGATTTGTGAGATCACACGAAGAATGATGTCCTCGTCTCTACGGTTGATCCACGTCTAGAGGTGAGATCTAGATTCTTCCTTCAATCAAGTGCTAGCTTGAACCTTGGAGGAAGAGGGATGAAGATCAAAGCAACTAATCACCAAAAGCACAAGAGAGGGGCGGCCTCTCTTTGCCGTCGGGTAGGGGGGCGGACGGGTGGCTAGGGTTTCGGCCCTAGCTACTTGTCTTGCTCTCTCTTTTGCTCTCTCCCACTCTTTGTGTGTTATGACTAATAACTCATATTAGTGGGAAGGAAGCTAGAGCCTCCTTTATATACTCCAACAACTCCTTGTTGTTTCCATAAAAGAGTTTTCTTGTTCTAGTAGGACTAGAACTATTCCCTTCCTTGCAAATTAGTCCTACTAAGTTTGCAAGGTGTTGCACAATGATCCTTCTATTAATTAATCCATATTAATTAATCCCAAATCTAGCTCTACTCTATTTGACGTGTGACCCCATAGGTTTCTATATAGTTGGTAGTAACTATTACTAACATGGAGCGGTGTCTAGCAACACATCCATGCAACCCAACCAATAGAAATAGTCAGTGATCCCGACAAACCTTTGTGCCCAATATGTCATATTGCATTATCCCTTTGTCTCCATATCCGGATTGGACACGAGACATAAATAGTCACACTCGTATATCAAATCCATAGTTCCTCGATCCTGGGAATATGCTTATGCTTGCAGATAACATTAATATCTCTATATTAATTTATCTGAGTCTGGCCAGACATTCAATAAGCCTCATCCCTCGAGTGGCCGTGGATATTTACCCCTATTATGTAGGAGGGACAAATCCTATCTACATCACTACGATCTCTAAGCTTGCTTCCTATCACGCCCGATAGCCACCTTTATGATTACCCAGTTACGGTGTAACGTTTGATAACATCAAAGCGCAATATTTCACAACTAGAGTATCTAGTGACTTCAAGTCCAAGGATTGCAATAATATTAGCACTACGAAAAGCGATTGTGACTTCACATAATCTAATGTATCCTTTTCGTCGTGGGTCAATCCAGTATGCCATTACTCCTAATGCATACCCATGTGTTAGATCGTGATATCCCCATATCAATCCAACCCCATACTAGTCTATAGATGTTTGTCCCATTAATCATTATAATTGACTAGGGATATTTAAGATAAATAACACAATTTATCTAAGGACTTCATTATATTAAATATCGCCATAATTAATAAATGAATATTCTAGCCAAAACATTGTTCACACTAAATCTACGATTGCCTCTAGGGCATCTATTCCAACAGTCTCCCACTTGCACTAGAGCCAATCTGGCGCATCTCGTATGCCTATAGATCTGGCGTGCCCTTCATGCTTTCGCTGCGCAAGAGGTTTCGTGAGCGGATCTGACACGTTGTCATCTGTCGGAATCTTGCATATCTTCACATCTCCTCGATCGATCATATCACGAATAAGATGGAATCTCCTAAGTACATGCTTTGACTTTTGGTGCGATCTTGGTTCCTTTGCCTGTGCGATTGCCCCAGAGTTGTCACAGTACAGCTCTACGGGATCCACTATGCTAGGGACCACACCGAGCTCAGTGATAAACTTCTTTATCCATACTGCCTCTTTCGCCGCTTCCGCAGCAGCAATGTACTCAGCTTCTGTTGTAGAATCAGCAACTGTGCCTTGCTTGGAACTCTTCCAGCTCACAGCTCCTCCATTCAGGCAAAACACGTATCCAGACTGCGATCTGTAATCATCCTTGTCGGTTTGGAAGCTTGCGTCAGTGTAACCCTTTACACTTAGCTCTTCCATTCCTCCAAATATCAAGAATACATCCTTAGTTCTTCTCAAGTATTTTAGGATGTTCTTGACAGCAATCCAGTGACTCTCACCCGGATTGGACTGATATCTGCTCACCATACTCAACGCGTATGATAAGTCTGGTCTAGTACATAGCATGGCGTACATGATGGATCCTATGGCCGAAGCATAGGGTATCCTGCTCATGCGGTCCTTCTCCATCTCATTGGAGGGACAGTCATTCTTGGAAAGAGTGACTCCATGTGACATGGGCAAGAATCCCTTCTTGGAATCTTGCATGTTGAACCTCTTCAACACCTTGTCAATATATGTACTCTGACTTAGGCCAAGCAACCTTTTAGATCTATCTCTATAGATCTTTATACCCAGTATATAGGCTGCGTCTCCTAAGTCTTTCATTGCAAAGCACTTTCCTAGCCAATCTTTAACAGATTGCAGAGTAGGAATGTCATTGCCAATGATTAGTATGTCATCCACATACAAGACCAGAAATACTATAGAGCTCCCACTAACCTTCTTGTAAACACAAGGCTCATCTTCGTTCTTGATGAAGCCAAACTCTTTGACCGCGTCATCAAAACGTCGATTCCAGCTCCTAGAAGCTTGCTTTAATCCATAAATGGATCTTTGCAGCTTACAGACTTTATTGGCATTCTCTGGATCCTCAAAACCCTCTGGTTGTGTCATATACACATCCTCAAGGAGGTTCCCATAAAGGAACGCTGTTTTGACATCCATTTGCCAAATCTCATAGTCGTAGTATGCTGCAATAGCAAGTAAGATTCGAATGGATTTAGTCATGGCGAATGGTGAAAAGGTCTCATCATAGTCAATACCATGAATCTGTTTATAACCTTTGGCCACCAATCGCCCCTTATAGGCAACTACCTTGCCATCCATGTCGGTCTTCTTCTTGAAGACCCACTTGCACCCTATGGGTCGAGCCCCTTCGGGTGGTTCCACCAAAGTCCATACTTTGTTGGTGTACATGGAATCCATTTCGGATCTCATGGCTTCTAGCCACTTCTTAGAGTCTGGGCCACTCATGGCTTCTCCATAGTTTGCAGGCTCATCATCCATGAGTGGTACGTCATCGGGCTCAGTCACGAGAAGTCCATACCTCTCTGGCTCATGACGCACTCTTCCTGATCTACGGAGTTCCTGTGTTACCTGAACAGGTTCTTCCACAACTTCTTGTGGTTCCTGTTCATGTTCCATTATTGGTTCAGTGGTTTGTGGTTCATGAATTTCTTCAAGTTCTACAACCCTCCCACTTGCTTCTTTAGAGACTAGTTCTCTTTCTAGAAACACGCCGGTTCGAGCAACAAACACTTTGTTCTCGGTAGGGTTATAGAAATAATATCCTTTAGTTTCCTTAGGATATCCCACAAACTTACACTTATCCGCTTTAGGCCCGAGCTTGTCTGTTTGTAAACGTTTTACATACACGTCGCAGCCCCAAATCTTCATAAACGACACTATGGGACGCCTCCCAGTCCATATCTCATATGGCGTCTTCATGACTGATTTGGATGGAACACGGTTAATGGTAAAAGCTGCAGAGCATGTCCCCAAAAGGATATCGGAAGATCTGTTTGAGACATCATAGATCGCACCATATCTAATAGAGTGCGATTCCTCCTCTCAGATACACCATTCCATTGTGGTGTTCCGGGTGGAGTGAGCTGGGATACTATCCCACACTCTCTAAGATACTCATCAAACTCTTGGCTTAAGTATTCTCCTCCACGATCCGATCGTAGAGCTTTAATACTTTTGCCAAGTTGCTTCTCTACTTCACTCTTGAATTCTTTGAACAATTCAAAGGATTCGGATTTGGCCTTCATAAGGTATATAAATCCATATCTGCTGAAATCATCAGTAAATGTGATGAAGTAGGTATAACCACCTCTGGCAGGCGTGGGAATGGTCCGCATACATCAGTATGTATGAGTGCCAATAACTCACTAGTCCGCTCGCCTTTCTTATTGAAAAGGGACTTTGTCATTTTTCCTAATAAATAAGATTCACATGTCTCATATGATTCCAAATCAAATGAGTCTAGAAGTCCATCCTTATGGAGTCTAGATATGCGTTTCTCATTTATATGGCCTAAACGACAGTGCCATAGATATGTAGGATTTAAATCATTAGTTTTAATCCTTTTAGCATTTATGTTATAGATTGGATTATTTAGATCAAGGATATACAATCCATTAGACAAATGCGCACTACAATAGTGCATACTATCAAAATAAATGGAGCAACACTTGTCCTTTATTGAAATAGAAAAACCTTTCTCGTCCAAACAAGAAACGGAAATAATGTTTCTGCTCATAGCAGGCACATAAAAGCAATTGTCTAATTCTAAAATAAGTCCAGAAGGCAAAGATAGCTCATAAACGCCTACAGCTAATGCAGCAACCCTTGCTCCATTCCCGACGCGCAAGTCTATCTCCCCTTTTCGCAATCTTCTACTTCTTTTCAAATCCTGCACATTACGACAAATGTGAGAACCACATCCGGTATCTAATACCCAGGATGATGAAATAGAAAGATGGACGTCTATAACATAAATACCTGGTGGTGGTGGAATCACTATTCCAAGCTTCTTATCCTCCAGATATTTAGGGCAATTCCTCCTCCAGTGACCCGGCTGGCTGCAGTAGTGACACTCACCTTTAGCCACGCCTCCACTAGGCTTTAGGGCTTCCTTGGACTTCGCAACTTTCTTGCGTTTTCCTTTTGAAGTAGATGCAACTGACTTGCCCTTCTTCTTGTGGACCATCATTATGGCCTTGCCCTTGCCTTTATTGATGCTTTGCTCAGCTGTCTTTAGCATGTTCAATAGATCTGGCAAAGACTTGTTGATCTCATTCATATTATAGTTCATAATGAACTGATTATAACTGTCAGGCAACGATTGCAAGACGAGATCAGTCGCCAAGTCCTGGCCGAGTGGGAACCCCAGTCTCTCAAGGTTCTCTATGTACCCGATCATTCGGAGTACATGAGGGCCTACTGGATTCCCCTCTGCAAGACTACTTTTGAACAATGCTTTAGACACCTCATAGCGCTCATGCCTTGCCTGTTCCTGAAACAATTGTTTCAAGTGTATGATCATATCATAGGCTTCCATGTTCTCGTGTTGCTTCTGAAGCTCACTAGTCATGGTACAAAGCATGAGGCAAGTCACGTCATTAGAATCATCAATATGTTTCTGACGTGCCCTTACTTCCGCTAATAGAGACTCATCTTGTGGTGGGTCTGGAATTGGAGTGTCCAAGACGTACAGCTTCTTTTGTTGCTTGAGGACAATCCTCAAGTTTCTGTACCAGTCAAGGAAATTTGTTCCAGACAATTTATCCTTCTCAAGGACAGATCGTAGGGATGAACTCGATGCGTTGTTGTTTGCCATTTGGAATTCTACAAAACGAGAAATATGCAATTTAGTATTTTGAACAATTTAACTATATTTAACAATGGCTAGATCATTAAATATAGCTCCCACTATTTTTCTCGGTTTAATAGCCCTCACTATTAAAGCGGAAAATATCTTTATATTTTCTAGTGGGTCCAAGATCCTTATTTCACTTCTTCTTGAGCTTGCTTTGGCAAGTCACCCAAGAATTGGTTATTTAGGTAGGAACCATTCCAATTGCATCCCATGCAACTCTTGGTCCAATTAGGTGAATAAATTTCTTTTATTCTTTATCCAATTGGATAACTCCTAATTGTCATGCCTCTAAGCTCATCAATCCAATTGAATCTTGCCTAGTTGCGTCCAACCTCTCGCTTTCAACATACACGCATTACTAGCTTGCGTCGTCCGCAACACATCATGAAAAATTAAAATCGCCTTGCTTTGGCAAGCCCGAATTTTAATAGGCCATGATCATGAAGGGTGTTTTGGCAAGAGAAGGCAAAACGCAATATTTAATTGAGGGATTTCTTTTAATTTGTTTGGTTGATCTTTATCAACATGGTCTACTTATTTGGATTGGGCCATCCACAATAAAAGACCAACCTTGTTTATTATTATCTTGTTATCGTTTTGCTTGTAGCGCCATACACACAAAATAAATAACAAGGCATGAATAATAAACATCCACAAAATAAAAAAAACGTGGCATGGATATGGCCTCTAGACTAATGATATTATCAAGCCAATGATAATATCTAATTGCCCTAAAGTGCCGAGCTCATCTCCATGTGCTCCACCATAGCTGCGCGCCTAGGGATGTCTTTTGGCTCCTTTGGTTCTCCAGTCTTCTTCTCCATGCTCTTGGCTACCATCTAAATATTTCTAATTCTAGCCTAATATCTAGAATAAATAAATAATAAAAGCCTCACATGTCGAGGAGAAAAAGAACGACTCGCAGGCCGTAAAACTTAATTAATTATTACATTAATTTGATCAGCTCGCAGGCCGTAAACCAAACCACAAAAACAATAAACATCCACAATCCTAGGCCATATCCATCCACCATGCAATAAAGCACATAATACAGTTAAAACCAATTTTTAACGCGCTTGTTTAATTTTAATGAAATTGGGTAACTAGGGTTTCACAACGGTCCAAAGGGTTCAAGCCAACAAGTGGCCCGAACCCTAGGACCGCCGCACGCCTAAGGGGGCCGCGGCCTTGCTTGGCGCGCAAGGGAGGGGCGGGCGGCTAGGGTTTCGGCCCTAGTCCCCTTCCTCCTTCCTTGTTGCCCAAGCAAGGTTGTTTCCTTATGGATTTAATTCCATAATTTTATTTCCATAATTGAAAACCCCTTTTCAATCATGTGCCCATGAACCCTAATTTTTCAAGAACCCAATTATTCACATCATATGTGATTAAACTCACCAATTCTAACATCCAATGTTAAATTGGGTCTTGTTTTATTGAATCAAATTCAATATTGCATCTATTATGCCAATTTTTCAGTTTTCGCGTAATAAACAATAATACGGTGTATGAACTGAAATCGTAAACACATAATATTATGTTATGCTCTACGACCTGTGGCTCTGATACCACTGTTGGGTTTTGACGTAGGTAACGCAGCGGAATAACAAAAATTAATCCTACTCAAAGCCCACCAAGGATCACAGGAAGAGACATCATAACATGATTAAGGACATAGAAGATGTGTACCTTTTGATTTGTGAGATCACACGAAGAATGATGTCCTCGTCTCTACGGTTGATCCACGTCTAGAGGTGAGATCTAGATTCTTCCTTCAATCAAGTGCTAGCTTGAACCTTGGAGGAAGAGGGATGAAGATCAAAGCAACTAATCACCAAAAGCACAAGAGAGGGGCGGCCTCTCTTTGCCGTCGGGTAGGGGGGCGGACGGGTGGCTAGTGTTTCGGCCCTAGCTACTTGTCTTGCTCTCTCTTTTGCTCTCTCCCACTCTTTGTGTGTTATGACTAATAACTCATATTAGTGGGAAGGAAGCTAGAGCCTCCTTTATATACTCCAACAACTCCTTGTTGTTTCCATAAAAGAGTTTTCTTGTTCTAGTAGGACTAGAACTATTCCCTTCCTTGCAAATTAGTCCTACTAAGTTTGCAAGGTGTTGCACAATGATCCTTTTATTAATTAATCCATATTAATTAATCCCAAATCTAGCTCTACTCTATTTGACGTGTGACCCCATAGGTTTCTATATAGTTGGTAGTAACTATTACTAACATGGAGCGGTGTCTAGCAACACATCCATGCAACCCAACCAATAGAAATAGTCAGTGATCCCGACAAACCTTTGTGCCCAATATGTCATATTGCATTATCCCTTTGTCTCCATATCCGGATTGGACACGAGACATAAATAGTCACACTCGTATATCCAATCCATAGTTCCTCGATCCTGGGAATATGCTTATGCTTGCAGATAACATTAATATCTCTATATTAATTTATCTGAGTCTGGCCAGACATTCAATAAGCCTCATCCCTCGAGTGGCCGTGGATATTTACCCCTATTATGTAGGAGGGACAAATCCTATCTACATCACTACGATCTCTAAGCTTGCTTCCTATCACGCCCGATAGCCACCTTTATGATTACCCAGTTACGGTGTAACGTTTGATAACATCAAAGCGCAATATTTCACAACTAGAGTATCTAGTGACTTCAAGTCCAAGGATTGCAATAATATTAGCACTACGAAAAGCGGTTGTGACTTCACATAATCTAATGTATCCTTTTCGTCGTGGGTCAATCCAGTATGCCATTACTCCTAATGCATACCCATGTGTTAGATCGTGATATCCCCATATCAATCCAACCCCATACTAGTCTATAGATGATTGTCCCATTAATCATTATAATTGACTAGGGATATTTAAGATAAATAACACAATTTATCTAAGGACTTCATTATATTAAATATCGCCATAATTAATAAATGAATATTCTAGCCAAAACATTGTTCACACTAAATCTACGATTGCCTCTAGGGCATCTATTCCAACATCATGTGCATGAAACTTCCCAGAAGAAGGAAGTGGATTTGGACAAGGTTTAGTATGATGCATGTTAAATCTTTGCAACAAATCATGCACATACTTAGACTGATGTATAAAAATCCCAGCAGCAGTTCTTTGTATCTCTAAACCCAGAAAATAATGAAGTGTGCCCAAGTTTTTCATATCAAATTCAGAGTGAAGACACTTCACCAAGTGTGGTATGTAAGAGGCATCATTGCCTGTTAGGACAATGTCATCTACATAAAGGAGGAGTAAAGTAATACCAGTTTTGGTATGTCTAATGAATAGAGAAGAATCAGCATGTGATTGAGTGAAGCCAAGTGATAAAATGTATGAAGTAAATTTGGAAAACCATGTTCTTGGAGCCTGTTTTAAACCATATATGGATTTATGAAGTTTACAAACAAAATCAGGTTTAGTTTGGTCAACAAAACCTTGTGGTTGCTGCATAAAAACAGTTTCTTGAAGATGGCCATGAAGAAAGGCATTTTTAACATCTAATTGATGAAGAGGCCAATTATAAGTGGCTGCAAGAGCTAAAACAGTTCTAACAGTAGCATGTTTGATGACAGGACTAAATGTTTCATCAAAGTCCACACCAGGAGTTTGGTGAAACCCTTTGGCTACAAGTCTAGCTTTATATCTAGAGACACTACCATCAGTGTTGAATTTAGTTTTGTAAACCCACTTGTTACCAACCACATTTTCATGTGGTGGTTTAGGGACAAGGCTCCAAGTATTTTGTTGTTTGAGGCTAAGATACTCATCAGTCATGGCTTGCTGCCACTGTGAGTGTTTCTTAGCCTCAGTGAAACTTGTAGGATCAGGTGCAGAAATATGATGTGCAGATAAATGTGCAAGATGTAAGCCAAAACCAGGAAATGACTTCTCTTTGGCAGAGAAGGAGGGATCAGAAATACCAGGGTTACCAGTAATGGTGGCAAGGTCTAGAATCTTCTTTTTAGAGATTCCAGATTTGCTTCTTGTTCTCATGGGATGCTCAGAGTGTGATGGTTGAACCAAAGTCTGGGCTGGTGCCATGTCTATTAATGGTGAAGAAGGTAGTATCTGGTCTTGTGTAGTTATCTGTTCTTGATGTGTGTCATCATCACCACAAGACTGCACCAGACTTGGACTAGGAACAGCTGCATCAGACACTTGAGTACCATGAAATGGTAATTCATCATGTCCAGGGACAGGTGCAGGGGGAATGAACCCAGGAGCAGGAGCATTAATAATGTCTGGAGAGACATTAATGGTGTCTGAAGAAGAAACAGGAGAAGCATCATTAATGTCAGTCAAAGTGTCAGAATAAGGAAATAAATGTTCAATAAATATAACATCCCTGCTAATATAAAATTTTTGTGATGATTTATGATAACAGATGTAACCTTTGTAATTATCTGCATAGCCAAGGAAAATGCACTTTAAAGTTCTAGCATCTAACTTTGATTTAGAATAAGGTCTCAAATTAGGAAAACAAGCACAACCAAATACTTTGAGACTATCATAATTGGGTTTAGTTTTGAATAAAAGTTCAAAAGGAGACTTGTCATGAGTGTTTGCACTAGGCATTCTATTTATGAGAAAAACAGAAGTAGCAATTGCATGATACCAAAAGCAGTGAGGTAAACCAGCATGTTGAAGAAGAGTAATTGCAGTTTCTAAAATATGTCTATGTTTTCTTTCTGAAACACCATTTTGTTGAGGTGTGTGAGGGCAAGATTTCTGATGTGTGATTCCATGATCTTGTAAGAAATGTTGAAACACAAAAGACATATATTCACCACCTCCATCTGATCTTAGAATCTTAATTTTGTGTCCAAGTAAATTTTCAACATGCAACTTAAACTTAGGAAAAACAAACATTACTTCAGATTTGTGAAACAAAGGGAAGAGCCATGTATATCTAGTTTGATCATCAATAAAGAGAACATAAAACCTATAGCCATGAATAGATTTAACAGAAGATGGACCCCAAACATCAGAGTGTAGTAAATGTAGAGGTGTGTGTGTGACAGTGTTAGAGGTAGAATATGGTAACCTGGTAATTTTGCCTTTTAAACAAGATTCACACACTTTAGAATCAGAAGATAACTTATAAGAAGAACCAAATATTTTAGACAAAACACTGTTTGCTGGATGTCCCAGCCTATCATGTAAAAGAGGCACATTAATTGTACTACCCAAACAAGCCTTGGGTTTAGGTGAAGAACCAGAAAAAGGAGAAGCATATATGGGATAAAGTCCATGTTCACTCAAGCCTTGATAGAGAATTTTGCCAGTTTCCAGGTCCTGAATAGAGAAAGAGTTGGCATTAAAAGTAAAACAACAATTGTGTTGATGACATAATTGATAGACAGATAACAGGTTTGTAGCAAGATTAGGAACATGAAGAGTATTTGGTAAAGAGAAAGAATGAGATTTAGTGTTAAGTGTGGCTGTACCAGTGTGTGTAATAGAAGAGGTTTGACCATTACCCATGGTCACAGAATCAGAACCTGAATAAGTATCAGCCAGAGACAAGTTTCTTAAATATGCAGTCATATGATTGGTTGCTCCTGAATCAGATAGCCAGTAATCAGGTGTAGATGAGCCAGAAGTTGCAGCATTATAAGCTGTTAATTGTTCAGGTGGTGGTTTCCCTTGGTAAGAGTAATCCATTCGATGCCAGCAATCAACAGCAGTGTGGTAGTCTCGGCCACAAATTTGACAATTAACAGGTGAAGATCCAGACTTAGAGAGGTGACCACCACTAGACTGACCACGGTTATGGTTCCGCCTATAATTACCTCGACCTCTAGGGTTTGAGGAGTCAAATCAACCACCAGGGTTTTGACCAGGAAATGAACCGTTTCGACCATAGCCGCCGCCAGAACGGCCGTAGCCACCACGACCGGTGGCTGGACCAGGTCCAAGCACACCACGGCCACGGCCTCGACCCCGATGACCAGAAAACCCACTAGAAGAAAGAAAGGCCGTAGGTGCAGAAAGGTCAGAAGCTTGAGACTCATGCATCTGTTCTTCAGATTTAAGCAAAACATGTAGTTCTTCAAAACTAATTGGTCCAGAACGATTGTTGCGGATAGTTGTTCGAAAAGAATTATACTCAGGGGGGAGACCATTTAGAACATATAAAAGCATATCTTCTTCATCAATACTGACCATAGAGACGGCAAGTTTATCACGAATAGCTTTTAGCTTTTGCATGTATAGATCCACAGAATCAGAACGTTTCTTCAAAGTTTGCAACTCAGATTTCAATTGCAAGATATGAGAGCGAGAGAGAGATGCATACCTCCCTTCAAGAGCAAGCCAGGCGTCGTAGGAAGAGATCTTACCAATCACATGTGTTAGAGCCTCTGGAGTAAGGGTGGCGTTGATGAGGGTTTGCAGAGCTTGATCTTGAGAATACCATTCGCGATACGCCGGATTAGGAAGGAGTCTGTCTGGATTCGCCGGATCTGGGACAGTAGACGGCGGTGGAGGCATAGAACCGTCAATAAACCCATAGAGATTCTGGGTTCGAAAGATGGAGGAAAGCTGATGTCGCCAGAGGACATAGTTTGAGTTGTCAAGCTTGAAGGGCATAAGATTGTGGATATTTGAGAGGAGGTAGAGGGGATTTGGGGATGATTGAGTCATGGTGGCCTACGTGAGGCTCTGATACCATGAAAACTTAGAGAGAATTTAGGGTTTGTTCACCATAGATGCAGATAGAAGAGAGTCGGGAGAATGAAGGGACAATTAGGGTTTTGGTCACCTTAATTTCATTGAAGAGAAACAGTGAATTTATACAAGGTATCCAACGGTCTCATTGTGAGCCGTTGGATCAAATCTTAATCAGATCACAAGTTCTGGAAATACTACTAATGCCCAAATATTAATAATGCTATTACAAAAGCATCTATGGTAAATTATAGAAGGGCACACCATTTCTGTATTTGTCATAAAGGCCCCTCTGCCGTCCACTTCCGTTAGCTTTATTCCATTTGAGCCCTCCTTCTGTTACTCTCCGTTAATAGAAAATACCCTCACACTGCCCATTTCTCGTCTCGAGCAGTCTTTGTGGAGTTTGCACCTTTAAATATTCCTGCATGAATCGAAATCCCCATACCGGCGCAAATGCATGTTGTGTGTATTACCGAGACTTTTAGTGCCAAAACCTGCTCAAAACTCAAGAAAACGCATCAATTTTACCTAGATTATGCTAAACTCAAAACTCCTTTTTATCCTACACCACTCTGGCACTCTCCCTGGTATCTCTCAGCCCCTCTCCATCATTGGCACTTTTCATTATCACCGAACCGCTTATCTCGCACTTGATTAATACAACCATTACCATGCTTAAATCAATTTGTATCTCATCCACCTCTTACATATTCATTGCAACTACCAAACTACAACAATCCGGACCACAAACATCACACCCCAAGCTTGGAATAGAACCATGACACCACTGCCGCCACAATTAGCTTATGACGATCCATAACGCCAGCCCATTGGCTAGGTGAAACAAATGTTCGCCCCTTCACCTGCAACCATGGCGAATCACGAGCGCGTTCAATGTTGGCCAAACCCAAACCCTACAACTCCTTCACCCTCACCAAATTAATTAATTATTTTCAAAATAACTGTGTACTTAAAACTCTTCCAATTCTGTAGTTGTGAATTAGACCTATATTCATAAAATATGTACATCGATAAACATGATCCATTTCATCACCAACAAACAAAAACATGATCGAACACCTAGGCAATGAATTATTTATTTGTTGATAGCTCTTTAGTTTTACCTCTCTAGAATTTTATTTTGGTTTCAATAGATAAAGAAATAACCACATGCCCACGCTGTTGAGAATTTGGGAGGATGAGAATCTACCGTGAAGAAAAGAATAAGAAAAAAATATGAAATAAAATTATATAAAAAAAGGAAAAATAGACAGTATCGAGTTCTTGATTTTATTCCAAAATGCTAGGTCGGGAATTTTTTTTAAAAAAAAATCACATTATTTAACATTCGTGGCCGCAAGAACAACATTGTTACACCGGGATTGACGGGGTCGAGTGTCCAGAGTCAGTTAGGTGAGTTTGGTCGATTTCTGATATTTGGTTGAGGAAGTGTGAGATCAGGGTTTTGTGAGTTGTGTTGTGACGTGTAGTGAAACAAACCAAAATATAATTACATATTTTAAGAATTAGTATGCATGTTTTATGGTAATATAGAGTGTAAACTGACATCTTGAACTTAAAATTTTGTGGTATATTTTTTATGTGGCTAAGTTCTAATAAAAATAACACGGTACTATATGTTTACCACACTAATATTTGATAACATGTACACTATTATAGTATCACATATTTTACGTGGCGACTTTTATCACGCTATGCGTATTATTATGGTACAATCACCACACCGAATTATTTACAACATGTCGGTAACATTTCTTCTGCAAGTCTTCAACTGCAACAAAGAAAAATGTAGTCAAACATTTATTTCTGCAAAAGATGGATCTTGCCAGGTGAAAATATTCACATTCACCTTCTTACAATTATTCACCTACCTTTACTATTCTTTTATTCATTTTTCTTCCTATAAATAGCCATACAACTCCTATGGCTTCTCCACGGCAACAGTAGCAGAAACTTCAAACTCCATAGCCACCGCCACCATCATCCTCACTGTCATCACCAACTCTTCCATCTCCAAAACCAACACCAACACCACCTCCACCAACACAACTCCTTCACCTCACCGGAAAAATCCATAGCCACCAAGTTTAGTAACTTCCCGAGAGCTTACGTAACCGCCTTGTTCACCAACACCACCAACGACCACCATTTGAGTCACGGTTACTACCAATCATTCCGTGACACTCCAAAGACTCTTTTACAACCATCATCAGTCAGTCACGAGGTCCAAACAACTCATTCCATTTCACCGCTCATTTTAGCGACAAATCCGTACAACTTCCTAACCTTACTTCGCCTTCAACATACTCTTGCATATTCATGCTCACACACGTCTCAAGAGTCATCCACGTTAATTTGGTCGAAAACGGAACGTTAGAATTCGTCATAGCTAATTATTTCATGTTTTGGGGTAGTAGTTGTCTTTTACAATTACTTTCAATCATTTTTTTAGGAATTAAACGCTCTAAAAAGAGCAGAGTTTGAAACTACCGTCCATATACTTTTACATAAAAATGATAATTAGTGTCCCGGGAATCACCCACGTCATTTTCGCTGAAATCGGAAATTCAAAAAATAATGTTTTGTAATGGGTGAAAAGTGTCTTTTAAGAAACTAGCAACAACTAGCTTTTGAGAATTTGATTACTTTAAGGGTAAATGTGCAATTCCTACCCTACCCATATTTTACTATAAATACAAATGACTACCCTTATTTTATGTTAGTAAGTTGGTACTTGATTAGTAAACTAATGTTAATTAATATTAAGATTAGTTGTGAGCATATAAATATAAGAGTTAGTGAGTTAAGAATAAGATTAGTAAATTAGTATTAGTTTGATAATTAAATAAATAAATAAAGATTAACTAATTTGGACAAATAAAAATGTTATAAGATTTTAATTAAATGAATACCGCTAAAGGTTAAGTAGGTCACGTACCTAATCACCGCCGGATAATAAACTAGGACCAACCCACATAGCATACATATTATATTAGACACTTGCATATTAAGCGATTCAGTGTTAATTAGGGTTTATCCTTATTTGTAGACACTGAGTTTGCCGACGAAAGTTACGTCGATTACATTTGAACCACAATCGGACGTGTAGGTGAGTTCGTAGGCTCAACCCTTACTCACAAAACGCGTATTTAATTATAATGTCTCTACGTGCTTTGACTTGGATATTAAATGTTTTAAACTCATGTTTACTTAATACTCGTGTTTACCAAATATTTCATTTCGTTAATTGATCTCCATTCCTTTACACGTTCAAATTAAATATTTTGGGAACTTTACATGGTTGACCAAGCAAAGCTTGAGAATTAATATGGTAGATCAAGCAAAGCTTGGGACATGAGTCGAAGTGACTCTATGAGTACCCCTGGGGCACATTAGCACAGGGTAAGGCTCTAGTACTACTCTCTTGTGACAAAAGTTTCCCTCGTAGGGGGTGTCGACACTTAAGGTCTAGTTGCTGAGGTGGAATCGATTCGGAGAAGCGAATTATTTCACCGCCCACACTGGATACGATATTGGTTATGGATCATCCAGATTAAATAACTAAATTATTTTTCGAGATAAATGAACTTGGAATAAGTTGTGCCTTATTCTTGTTTACGCGTTGTGATACATTCTCACTCAGTTTTCACTGACTTTTCAAGTGTGGTGTTCTTGTTTTGTAAAACCACCAAAGGAGAGGCCTACGCCGTGGATGGGAATGTCGAGTACTAGTGCAAGCATCATCTAGCCTAAATAAAGTAGTAATTCCACTATTTCCACTGTTTGTAAGATATTGGTTTGTAATAACTCTGAACAAGGTTGCGAACACATTTATGTATTAAAGTATGTTTTTCGGAATCCGAAGCAAAGATCTTTTTCCTGATCATGGTAGGTATCTCTCTATGAGAAGGGCACGCCCAGACTTTCAGTGATGAAAATTTGGCGGTGTTACAGTTGCTATCAGAGCACCTTTGGATTCAAAGTTTAATACACCCTAATAAAAGTGGAAATCGATTTCGGAAAAAAAAAAACAAAAAAACAAAAACAAAAACAAAAAAACAAAAAAAAAAACAAAAAACTCAAGATTTCTTTTAAAAAAATGGATTAGGGAAAGATAAAACATGAAGTTAAGGAAATAAGGACGGGGGAAAAAGGGTACCGACAATATTGTGAGAAGCATGCTCTAACTACGTGATAGAACGAGGGACTAAACGTGTAATTCCTTTATCTAGATGGCAACTTGGAGGGGTAAGGAGCTACACCGTCACCACCCAGCCAACACCACTCTAGGTGATGGTGAGAATTTTTCCAACTACTGCGAGCGTATAATGGAGAGATGCTATGATGGTGTTCTTGTTTTGTAAAACCACCACAGGAGAGACCTACGCCGGGGATGGGAACGTCGAGTACTAGTGCAAGCATCATCTAGCCTAAATAAAGTAATAATTCCACTATTTCCGCTGTTTGTAAGATATTGGTTTGTAATAACTCTGAACAAGGTTGCGAACGTTTTTATGTATTAAAGTATGTTTTTCTGAATCCGAAGTAAAGATCATTTTCCTGATCATGGTGGGTAACTCTCCATGAGAAGAGCACGCCTAGACTTTCAGTGATGAAAATTTGGGGGTGTTACAGTTGGTATCAGATTATCTTTGGATTCAAAGTTTAATACACCCTAATTAAAGTGAAAATCGATTTCGAAAAAAAAAAAGACTCAAGATTTCTTTTCAAAAAAATGGATTAGGAAAAGATAAAACATGAACTTAAGAAATAAGGACGGGGAAAAAAGGGTACCAACAATATTGTGAGAAGCATGCTCTAACTACGTGATAGAACGAGACACTAAATGTGTGATTCCTTTCTAGATGGCAATTTGGAGGGGTAAGGAGCTAAACCGTCACCACCCAGTCAACACCACCCTAGGTGATGGTGAGGATTTTTCCGACTAATGCGAGCATATAATGGAGCGATGATATGATTGGGAAGATATGCATATTGGCCCTGACAGAATAGGTAGTTGCAAGTTCAGATTTACCGGAGCGGTGGTCAAGACATACTGGAATAATAGAAGCCCTACCCAATCGACAAACTTGGATCCTATTGAAGAAGCGATACCAAGAGGCCATCATAGGAAACTTATTTCCGAAATCATACATTTACCCCCTCATACCCACCACAAACCTGCTTCCAGACCTAATGCGAAGAGTTAAGGAACACTGGGAGTCACGAGAGAAACGGATATTTTCTGGTAAAGTCTATAAGAGGCGTAGGAAGTACACCCCTAGATGCAAGCGGATAACTAAGAGGAAGAGTATCAAAGCCCGCCCACCATTGCCTAAATAAATGGTTGGGTCTAGCTAAGCGTTTTATGAATGATTATGATGCCTAAGTATTATGTGTGCGAATAATTATGTGGTGTGCTTTAATGATCTTGTTGTGTGTACTGGTACTGTGTAGTCATGTTAATCTTGTAATAAAAGACATTCTTGTTAGAAATATTGGTAGCTCATTATCGAGACAAAAAAATAGACTTTTATTCATAATAAAGAAAATATAGGAGATAACTACATCACTGGTACTTCATCCTTTCGTACATCGATGTCTCCTGTTTTTTCCAATGAAACGCTATCATCATGAGGATGAAGCCGAATAACCAAATCAAAAGGAAATGGAGCAATGGCTGATCAATGAAGGGGAAGCCGAGTCGCACGAAGAGTACCACCACATACAAAGTGAAGATTAGGGCCATAATAGCCATAGTACCCTCCGAAGACATTTCTATATATGTTTGAGTTGTGGGAGTCGTATGGTACAAAGCTTTTATTTATAGAAACCCGAAGGACATCAATTTACATTCCTAAACTCCCTACTAGTTGTTATGCGCATAGGTTGAAGGGTATCATTGACTTTAGCCTTTTATAGCCGTTGGAGGGACTGCGGACCGTCGGAAAAAAAAATGTGTGTCTTTTCCGCAATTATAACCGTTCGGGGCAATTAGGTCGTTTGGAAATGTTATTTTGACAAACCGGCTTAGGAATAATAATTCATCACTTCCTTAAGAACGAGGGAACCACAAGGTCGAGACAATTACACTTAGAGACGCACACATTACAAAATAGTACAACACTGAATATGACCCTTGACTATCTAGGAACGAGCATTATGTGACCCTTCATTGCAAGTCTCTCTCCTAGGATTACCTAGATACCGAATGTCATGACGAGCGTGCCAAAAAAGTCATTCAATAACTTGGGTGTTATTGTGGAACCCAAGCAACCGCCCTGTAAGTTCACAGTTTTTACAGGCTTGAAATACAGAGCTATTTCAAGGCCTTGAAAGAGTTCTCAAAGACTTGAATCACAGGTTTCACAGGCTTGAAATAGTAATGTTCACAGAGCTATTTCAAGGCCTTGAAACAATTTTCAAAGCCTTGAAATTGTCTGACCTGTATGCATATTATAAGAGGGAGTTTTTTCAAAGTCTTTCTGATCTTATTCTAACTCTCTTACTCATATAATCGATATGTTAGTACTTGATGATGAAAAAAAGCTTTTGATTCACTTAGACCTCATCTAATTAACTTGTTTGACTTAGTTTTGCAGGGAAAGTTCATTTCTTATTTTGCAGGATTGGTTTCCTAACCTGGATTTTGCAGAAAAGTAAATACTGAGAGATTGTGATTATGTGATCAATCAAACACTCATGACAGCTTCTCAATACGTTTGAAGACTAGATCAACACATTATCTTTGAAGATCCTGATCAACTATCCGTTGGCAAGATTGTTAGAGAAGTCAAATATTGCTGCCTAATATACAGGAAGTTTGTTGCTGAAAATCAGGAAGATTTTTTGACCATTTCAGCAGTATAAATGGAGATCAATTTGAAGCATTTTATACAGCACTCAAGGGGCAAAAAGAGAGACACATATTCAAGTATTGTAAAGCATCAAAGAAGCACATAATTCTCTCAATCCAACTCACAGAAGATCACTGCATTCTCACTGCAGTTTCACTTCCAGTGTTCTTCTGTTCTATACTTAATTTGTATGTCTTTCTTATATTACTTCTAGCTCTCATTCTCAAGGATTGTTCAAAGTGAACAATAGAGAATTCTTAGTTAATTAGTTAGCTAGAGCAGGTACTAGATAGGTTAGTGAGAACCACAAGCTATAACAGTGTAAGGCATATCTATGTGCTTGAAATCTAGGGCTTAGCTTTTGATTAATAAGAATTGTGTTGAAAATCCTGCAGGGAGAAGATCCCTGAGGTAGAGACGTAGGTCCAAGTGGACTGAACTCTATAAATCATGTGTCTCTTGTATTTTTCATTTCATTCTTTTACTTTGTTTTACACAGCATTCAAACTAGTCTGTTTTCAAGGGTTTGAAACTCTTTTCAAGGCCTTGAAAAATACATGTCTGTTTTCACTTAAAGTGTATTTTATTTCAAAGTCTTGAAATTGTTTTCAAGGCCTTGAACTTCATTACTCTTCACAGAAAACTCTCATCTTAGCAAGTTTTACAAAAAGTTGACATAGTCAACCCCCCCCCCCCCTTCTAGAGTATATGTGCCGCATTTCTACCTGCTTACTCCCCTTACAATTGATATCAGAGCTTGTATCACTGTATAGATTTAACCATCTAGTGATCATGAGTACTGCAGGTGATGGTGGTTTCTCACAGGGAAGAGCTGCTAATAGACCTCCTCTATTTTGTGGAGATAATTTTGCTCACTAGAAAGCCCTGATGAAAATGTTCATCATTGATCAAGACATAGAGATATGGACCATCATTCCGAATGGACCTCACACTTTCTACACGGAGAAATATGGGATTGAAACTCCCAAATCTGAAGACTCTCTCTCTCTCTTCATCAGAATTAGATCAATTATCTAAAAAATTAAAAGCTATTAACATCTTGTATTGTGCTTTGAGTACAGATGAATTCAACATGATTTCAGGCTGTAAGACTGCCAAGGAGATCTGGGATAAACTTGTGGTGACATTTGAAGGAACCAGTTGAGTCAAGCAAACCAAGATCAACATCTATCTCATCCAATATGAGTTATTCAAGATGAATGCAGATGAGTCAATCAGAGACATGTTCAAAAGGTTCACAAACATTGTCAATAACCTTGATTCACTTGGAAAGTATATTTCCAATGAAGAAAAGGTGAAGAAGATTCTGAGAAATCTTCCAAAGGCAAAATGGGAACCAAAGACTACTGCTATTGAGGAAGATCAAGATCTCTCATCACTCCAACTTGATGACCTACAAGGGAAGCTTCTAAAACATGAAATATCCATGAATGAAGCTGATGGAGAGCTACCAGAAGGTGTCAAGAACTTAGCACTCAAGGCCAAAGAGAATGAGAAAATTCAAAGCCTTGAAACTAAGGATGATGATGAATATCCATTTGCTTTGACTTCCAAAGCGTTAACCAAAATCCTTAAGATGAATAAAAACTTTGGAAACAAAGACTTCAACAGAGAAAGACAGAGATCATCCAGTAGCAAGGACTACAAAAGTAAGTCTTCTTCACAAAATAATAAATCAAAAGTCATGAATTTCTTTGAGTGTGGTGATGCAGGACACTTGATTAGAGACTGTCCACACAAGAAAAGCAAGAACTTCCATAAGAAAGATCATGACAGATGCAATAAATATTTGATAGCTTCACGGAGTGATTCAGATACCTCAAGTGACTCTGAATCTGAAGAAGAACATGCCAACCTATGCTTCATGGCCAAGCATGATGAAAGTTCTGAAAAGAACATTGAGGTAATGGTAAATTGTTTGATTTCAAAACCAAAATAATTCCTCTCAGATTATCTATGAACAATGCTTTTAAATGAAGAGGACTACCTGAGAGAGATTAGAGTTTTGAAAGAAAATTTTGTGAGCAAGCAAAAGAGAATTTACATCTTGTTTGTCTGAATCGGAATCTTGAATCTCTCAGAAGAAAATTGACAGTGATTTCAAGGCCTTGAAAACCAGTTTCAAAATCTTGAAAACACAAGTCAAGGAAGTAGTTACTACGAACTCTCTATTGAGTGATAGCCTTGTTAATCTGAGACATCAAGTTGATGAATTAGATAAACAAAAGACTATTCTCACTGAGAAACTTCAAGAATCTCAATTAGTCAAATTCAAGCTTGCAGGCTCATAACACAATTTGAACTTGATTCTTGGAGAAAGTTTAAAGTCAATTCACAAAACTGATATTGGATACAATTCAAATTTTCCAAGAAAGAACAATAACCGATTTGTGAAAGCTGGAAACAAAATTTCTCCTAAGTGTCATTTTTGTAACAAAATTGGTCATGTTAAGATGACTTGTCCTTTTAGAAGAAGAGACCCTCACATAATGAGGAACTCATTTCCATTTCAACTCAAAGGACCATTCAAACAAATTTGGGTTCCTAAAGGGGTCAGACCACCTAACATGGTTGATCCCGAATATGAGTCCAAATTCCACACTTGTTCTAACAGTTGGATAAGTTAGTGACTGGGGTTTGTAGGTTGTCACCAATGTTAAAGAACATAAATGGTTTATAGACAGTGGTTTCTCAAGACACATGAGTGGAAAGAGATCAATGTTCTCAGAATTGAAAGAGCAATCAGAAGGTTCAATTACACTTGGTGACAAACGCAAATGCAACATTCTTGGTATTGGTAAAGTTGGTACATAAATGGTTTATAGACAGCCTCTAGATCAAATAATGTTTATACTTTTCAGACTAACAAAGTTGCAGGTGAAAGCTTAAAGTGACTCAAAGCCTTGAAAGAGGATTCAAAGATTGGGCACAGAAAGCTTGGTCACATCAGCTTGCATACCTTGAACAAATTGATCTCCAAAGATCTGGTAAGAAGATTTCCATCCATCAAGTTCAAAGATCATGAATTATGCAAAGCTTGTGCTCAGGGTAGGCAGACCATGAGCTCATTCAAGGCAAATAAGTTTGTAAGTACTACTACTAGACCTATTGAATTACTTCACATGGATATATGTGGTCCTATGAGGACTCCAACCCCAAAAGGTAAGAAGTATATGCTAGTTATTGTAGATGACTATTCTGGATTTACTTGGGTTATGTTTCTGAAAGAAAAATCTGAAGCCCATTCTGAATTTTCAAAGCTTTGTAGAAAACTTCAAACCTTGAAAAACCTACCTATCGCTTCAATCAGAAGTGATCATGGTAGAGAGTTTGATCATTGAATTTGATTTATTCTGTTTTAAACATGGTATCTCTCACAATTTCTCTGCTCCTAGAACTCGTCAACAGAATGGAGTTGTTGAAAGAAAGAACATGACTCTTGAAGATATGTCAAGAACAATGGTTTTAGAAAACAAGCTGCCAAAACACTATTGGGAAGAATCTGTGAATATATCAAATTATATTTTGAACAGGTGCTTGATTAGACATATCCTGAAGAAGGCCCCCTATTAGCTATTCAAGGTAAAAAGGCAAATATTTCTTATTTCAAACCTTTTGTAAATACATGTTTTGTCCATAACAATGGAAAGGACAACTTGGGTAAGTTTGATGCAACAAGTGATGAAGGTATCTTTCTTGGTTACTCTCTGACTAGCAAAGCTTATAGAGTTTATAATAAAATAATAAAGTTGGTTGAAGAAAGTATTCATGTTATCTTTGATGAAAGCTTCGATGGTTCTTTGAGTGAAACTTTTGCAGACTTGAATCTGAGCAAGCATGAATCAGAAGAAGAAGCTGAAAACTCACTTGGTTTCAAGAAAGGTTCAAAAGGAAACAGAAGACATTTTCAAGACCTTGAAAATATGTCTCAAGGCCTTGAAAATAGAGATCAAAGACTTGGAAATGATGATAAGAAAGATATGAGTGATCAGGCTACTACTTCAAGACCAGAGAAGCAATATGCAGAGCCTAAACCCTGGTCTTCAAGAAAGAGATTCAAATATCTTTCATCTCATCCAGTTGACAACATCATTTCTGATCCAACCACTGGTACAGAAATAAGATCACAGTTGCAGAACCTCTGTGCTTTTAATTCTTTCATTTCTCTTGTAGAACCTACAACTGTTAAGGAAGCATTACAATAAGAAGACTGGATTATAGCTATGCAAAGAGAAATCAATGAGTTTGAAAGAAATAAGAAGAAGAAGAAGAAGAAGAAGAAGAAGAAGAAGAAGAAGAAGAAGAAGAAGAAGAAGAAGAAGACTACTACAGAAAAGCAACCAAAAACACAGATCTCAAGTTCCAAGAAGCTGAAGAAAAAGAAGAAGGCTTCTCAAGCTGAAATGGGAAAAGGAAAGGTGAATGTGGAAGAACCAGAAGACAATGTTGAAAAGCACTGCAGATCTACTCAAATAACTCTGCTCCTGATGTAACTTGGTTCATCACAAACACTTTTAAAGGTCAGTGGTTGGATGGTTTTGCTTCTAGTCCTATTGCTTTCTGTAGCTTGGTCAGTCTCCCTATGTTGCTTGGAATGAATCTGAATTGCATCACAATGTTAAAGAAAAGCTCTCTTTGGTTCATGATAAACCCTCCTGAGCTAGCCTATCCAAGACTTACCAGATTCTTCTACCTTAACATGAAGCAACTTAAGAACACTGCACATCTAGTTGTTCAAACCAGAGTTGTTGGTGTCAATATGGAGCTAGATCATGCTGAGTTTGCACCTGTTTTAGGTTGTCCTAAGAGGTATGACACAACCAATTACCCTCCCAAGAGTGAATCTTTGAAGTTAGAAAAAGAAGAGTTCTTTCTACCGAACTCGCCAATCTCATCCAAACAGTTAACACACTTTGTGTTAAATGTTAAAGCCAAGGTTTTATTCACTATCTTGATGAGATGTATTTTTCCAAGGGAAAATTTCAAGGAGTTGATCACTGAGAGGGTGCTATATATTATGTATCTGGTGATGCATGGGTATGACATTGATCTACCAAAGCATGTAATGGAACACATGTTGTTTAGCCAAACAGATCAGAGAAAGCATCCTTTACCTCATGCAAATATGCTCACACTCTTCTTCCAACACCTTGAGATTCCAACTGCTGGTGAAGAGACTATCACTTCTGGGTTTGGTCTGCTGAATGAGAAAGCGTTTGAGAAGCTTGGAGTGGTGAAAACCAAAGCAAAGACTTGGAAGTTGTACTCAGAGTTGACAGAAGAAGAACTAAGTTCAAAGAAGTTTATCAATCCCAAGACCTTGACTCCTACTTCAAGCCAGACCTCACAGCCTCCAGATTTGTCTTAAATTGTCCATAGACTTGATGGCTTAAAGATGGACACTGGTGAAATCAAAGATAATCATCATGGTTTTGAGACTGATCTCAGGAAGGTAAAGTACATGGTTGAGAATATCTTTAGAAGTATGACTGTGTGATGTCCCAGAGGATGTCTTTCAAGCTGGAGAAGGTCTCAAGAAGGTTGGTTCTGAAAAGAAGTTGCCCAGTGAACACTCAAACCAGGAAGAGGTTTCCCAGGACAAGGATAAAGGCAAGTTGGTGATAGAAGAACAAGCTGCTCAAGAGGGAGAAGAAGTAGACAGTCCTGATTCAGGTGCATTGCTGATAAACATGAAGAAGAAGAAGAAGAAGAAGAAGAAGAAGAAGAAGAAGAAGAAGAAGAAGAAGAAGAAGAAGAAGAAGAAGAAGAAGAAGAAGAAGAAGAAGAAGAATAAGAAGAAGAAGAAATATCAAAAGCCAGTCATTCCAGAAGTTGTCACTACTAAAGACAGGGCTGGTATGAATGAAAAGGCTGCGGAAGCACAGGAAAATGAGGAAGATAGTGAGGAAGACGAAGGAGAACAGGAAGGAAATGAATACCCGGCCCATAAACTCTTGCTTACTCTTTCTTGCCCAATCCTTTCTTTTCAAAATTTTCCAAAGACTCTGATCCAACATTTTCTCATTCTTTTTTATAAATGTCAAAAAGGGGAAGAAATCTTAGGTTATTTTTATGTTTTTTAGTGACCTATCTTTTGGTCAGTAGGGAATTATCGTGGACTTATTTGTTTTCTGATTAATTTAATTGTTGAATAAGTTGGACACTTTTGGAACTTATGTGTTATGACTCTTTGTGCTGTGTGCTAATGAGTATTTTTTGCAGAAACTAAGGTTGAAACAGAAAATGGTTTTGTCTTTCAACAAGGGGGAGATTGTAAGTTCACAGATTTTACAGGCCTGAAATAAAGAGCTATTTCAAGGCCTTGAAACAGTTTTCAAAGCCTTGAATCACATTTTTCACAGGCTTGAAATAGCTGGCCTTGAAAAAATGTTCAAAGCCTTGAAACTGTCTGACCTGTATGCATATTCTAAGGGGGACTTTTTCTAAGTCTTTCTGATCTTATTCTAACTCTCTCACTCCTATAATCGAGCTGTTAGTACTTGATAATGAAAAAAAAAAGCTTTTAATTCACTTAGACATTATCTAATTAACCTGTTTGACTTAGTTTTGCAAGGTTCCTAGTTTGCAGGAATTGGTTTCCTAACCTGGATTTTGGAGAAAAGGGAATACTAAGATATTGTGATTCTGTGATCAATCAAACACTCTTGACAACTTCTCAATACGTTTAAAGACAAGATCAGCACATTATCTTTGAAGATCCTGATCAACTATCCATTGGGAAGACTGTTAGAGAAGTCAAATATTGCTGCCTAATATACAGGAAGTTTGTTGCTGAAAATCAGGAAGATTTGCTAACCATTTGAGCAGTATAAATGGAGCTCAATTTGAAGCATTTGATAAAACACTCAACGGGCAAAAAGAGAGACACATTTTCAAGGATTGTCAAGCATCAAAGAAGCACATCATTCTCTCAATCCAACTCACAGAAGATCACTGCATTCTCACTGCAGTTTCACTTCCAGTGTTCTTCTATTCTGTACTTCATTTGTATATCATTCTTATATTACTTCTGGCTCTCATTCTAAAGGATTGTTCAAAGTGAACAATAGAGAATTCTTAGTTAATCAGTTAGGCATATCTTTATGCTTGAAATCTAGGGCTTAGCTTTTGATTAATAAGAATTGTGTTGAAAATCCTGCAGAGAGAAGATCCCTGAGCTAGAGACGTGGGTCCAAGTGGACTGAACTCTATAAATCATGTGTCTCTTGTATTGTTCATTTCATTCTTATACTTTGTTTTACACATCATTCAAACTAGTCTGTTTTCAAGGGTTTGAAACTCCTTTCAAGGCCTTGAAAAAGACTTGTCTGTTTTCACTTAAACTGTAGGCTTGAAACTGTTTTCAAGGCCTTGAACTTCATTACTCTTCACAAAAAACTCTCATCTTTGCAAGTTTTACAAAAAGTTGGATACTCTATTCAACCCCCCTCCCCTTCTAGAGTATCTGTGTTGCATTTCTAACTGCTTACTCCCCTTTCACGCCCCCAATTGAACCAGGAGAACGTGAATCTCTTCCGAGATCATGAACGAGCATGCGCGAACAACGAGACGTGGCCGACCCACTGGTCGGGATGGCAAAATTGAGGATGACCTCAGCACCGAGGGTGGAGTTGGCGATCGCACTAGGATACTGCATAGCCAAGCGAGGGGACCTGTCGAATCTCGTTGGAAAGAAGAAATGCCAAGAATAGCCTCTGACCCTGAGATAATGCACACTGGCTCAGGCTCGGGTATAGACACCGAGGGATTTAGAAGAGCCAAGGACCACGAGGACGGAGAAGGAAGAGGAGTCCTTGTGGGAGACTCAGACATGGCGATGGCTAAAGGACAATATCAACTTAGAAAATGAGTTAAAGGAAGAGTGTCATACATTATATCCGAGGAGAAAGTCTAATATAGGCAATGAGAAGAACTGTTAGGGGAACCACACCTGCAAACTAAGAAGAGTACATCAGAAACTCGTCCCCTTATTCCATGCCACCGAGACTTTTGACTACGAATGTTTAACCATCGACCTAGTTGGCAACACATCAGGGAACATAGCATAGAGATTGTAACCCCTAATTTATCATGCTTAGATAAGTGTTACCATTAACCTCGCCTTGAGTGGACTAATCTAAATGCGCTATTGTAATAGGAACTCGAGAATGTCGGCAGCGAGGAGGAGCACCCAAATGGAGGAAATACTCATAAACATTTCCGATCTCGTTCCCCGGAGAGAAGAGAGGGACCAAAGAGAAGAGAGGGAACAGAGGGAACATGTTGGGACGAACTGGGCTAAGAGAGTTTCCGAGAGAAACCCTGACTACTACCTGGGGCAAGAGGACCCAGTAACCCTCGAGAACTAGATCCGTACAATGGAGAGAATTCGTATCTCTGTCGTTTTCCCACCCGACCAAAAGGTTGATATAGTAGCACTCTACCTCGATGAAGAGGCAGATACCTGGTGGACCCTCAATAAGGACAGGTTGCTGGCCCATGGTAACCTTAACTGGGAAACATTTCAGGAAGCATTGAGAGAATGCTTCTATCCCTTCCATGTTAAGAGCAAGAAGTATGAAGAGTTTCTGACCCTGAGGCAAGGCAACATGACATTGTCGGAATACTACAGCAATTTCACAGAATTGTCGCGCTTTGCCGGGGCACTGGTGGACACGGAAGAATTGAAGGTCAGACGCTTCACCAAAGGACTTCGCTACGGCATCCAGAGGGACGTAATTCCCGCTAGGAGTGCTAACCTAAGAGAGGCGTACGAAGTAGCAGCTCTCACTGGGGAAGTCGAGGAAGTGAAAGGGAATCGGGCCAACAAAAGGAAGGAGGAAGAAGGAAAAAACTCCAAGGAACCCAACCATGCTAACAAGAGGTGCAAGCCCAACGCATCCGAGGGATACCGTGGAATGAACCACACTAACTTCGGGAACTACAACACTAACGCCAACGGGCGAACCCGTCACTACCATTGCAAGCAATGTGGTAGAGACCACCCCGGAGTTGACTGCGAAGGAAAGACCGTAGAATGTTTCTACTGTAAGAAGTGGGGTCACCGAGTGTTTGAGTGTAACGCGAAGAAAGTTGATCTCCAAAATGGCAGAGCAGGAGTGAGCAGATATCCGAGACAGAACCAGGGAAATCCTCGCCCGAAATACCAACATGGAAACAAGTACCCACCTAACAATAACAAATTCGGTGGCAATGGTCGTGGAAACAACAACAACAATCAGGTAGGGAGAACCCAAGGGAACAACTACAACGCACCTTCAGGAAGCAACAACCGGAATGCACAACCAGCTGGGAACGGGAGCAATAACAACCAGGGGAACGGAAACCAGAGGAGCGCGGGACAAACCTATGCCATGAACCAGAAGGAAGAAGATGTTGCGAAGAACGTGGTTACTGGTACATTCTTAGTTCACAACACTCCTTCTTACGTACTCTTTGATAGAGGAGCATCCTATTCTTTCATGTCGTCATCTTTTGCTAGGAAAATAGGACTTCAACCCTCTCCTATGAACTCTGTGTCTATATCAACACCTACAAAACGGGTAGTAAACTGTGATTCCATCATAAGGGGAGTAGTCATAACCATCCAGAAATGTGAGATACCCTCTGACCTAATCCTCTTCGACCTACAAAACCTTGATGTTATCCTAGGAATGGACTGGCTAGGAACACACCATGCTCATATAGATTGTCGTAACCAAAAGGTAAGCCTTAGAGGACCATATGGGAATAGAATATCTCACATAGGAATCACCGTGAAACTCAATTTCAAAATCGTGTCTGCACTTTCTGTAGTTAAAGCCATGGGTAAGGGACACCAAGCCTATCTCTGTTATGTTCGAGAAGATAGTATGGGGACGATGAAACTTGAGAATATCCCAGTTGTTAATGAGTTTCCCGATGTATTTCCCGATGAAATCCCAGGAATGCCACCTCAAAGAGTCGCTGAGTTTACCATTGACCTTGTACCAGGGACATGACCGATCTGCAAAGCACCCTATAGAATGGCTCCAGTAGAGCTAGAAGACTTGAAGGAAAAACTAAGGGAGTTGTTGGATAAGGGGTATATCAAACTGCGTGTTTCACCCGGGGGCCACCAGTCTTGTTTGTTAAGAAGAAGGATGGTTGTTTGAGACTGTGCATCGATTACAGGGAACTTAACAATGTAACTGTCAAAAATATACCCACTTCCAATGATAGATGACCTCTTTGACCAGCTATACCTTTTCCAAGATCGACTTAAGGTCAGGTTATCACCAGTTAAGGGTAGCCGAGAAGGACATCCCTAAGACTGTCTTTAGAACCAGATATGGGCATTATGACTTCACTGTTATGCCTTTTGGTCTAACCAATGCACCTGCTATATTCATGGATGTGATGAACAGGGTCATGAAACCTTACTTGGACCGCTTTGTGGTAGTGTTCATTGATGACATTTTGGTTTACTCCAAAGGGAAAGATGAACACAAGGAATAGCTTAGGGCAGTTTTGCAAACCGTTAGGCAAGAACAGTTGTATGCTAAGTTTTCCAAGTGTGAATTTTGGCTGGATAGGATACCTTTCTTGGGACACATAATATCTAAAGAGGGAATTTCTGTAGACCCATGAAAGATAACCGTAGTTAGGGATTGGACAAGACCCATGAGTGCAACGGACAACTGTAGTTTCTTGGGACTAGCAGATTATTACCGAAGATTCGTGAAGGATTTCTCCAAAATAGCCAGACCACTGACCAATCTGATGAAGAAAACCACCAAATGACATTGGGACGATAAATGTGAGGAAGTCTTCCAAACCTTGAAAGAAAGGCTAACTACAACACCTGTTCTTACCCTACCATCGGAATCAAGGGAGTTTAAGGTCTATAGTGATGCTTCGAAACACAGGTTAGGATGTGTACTAATTCAAGAAGGGAAGGTGATTGCATATGCTTCACTGCATCTAAAATCTTATGAGGATAATTACCCAACTCATGACTTAGAGCTAGCCGTGATTGTCCACGCCTTGAAAATTTGGAGAAACTACCTTTATGGTGCAACCTGTAAGATTTTCACCGACCACAAAAACCTTAAGTATTTTTTTACCCAAAAGGATTTGAACATGAGGCAAAGGAGATAGTTGGAATTAATCAAGGACTATGAACTGCAAATCCAATACAATGAAGGAAAGGCAAATGTAGTTGCATAAACCTTAAGCAGAAAGACGAGCCATACCATCAATGTGTTAAGAACCTTACCGAGGGAGCTGCGAGATGACATTCAGAAACTAGGAATTGAAATCAGTCAGCACGGAGCAAGGGAAGACGTGTTGTGCAATTTAGTAGCCACCCTAGACACCTTTGAAGAGATTAGAAAAGGACAACCAGGAGATGTAAAGTTAGAAAGGATCAAGAAGAAGATCGAGGATGGATCGACCAAGGACTTCTGAGTACACGCCGATGGGAGCATAAGGTACAAAGAGAGATGGTGTGTACCCCAGAAGTGTACGGAGGTTAAGGAACGACTGATGAAGGAAGCCCACAACACTCCGTACTCCGTCCATCCATGAGGTGATAAACTGTACAAGGACCTGAAGAAGCAGTTATGGTGGCCAAGGATGAACAACGAAGTTGCAGAGTTTGTATCCCGATGCTTCACTTGCCAAAAGGCGAAGTTCGAACACAAGAGGAAAGGAGGTTTGGTGCACCCTTTAGAAGTACCCATGTGGAAATGGGATTCCATCTCGATGGGCTTTGTGATGGCTTCGCCAGTGACGAAGAATGGTTTGAATCAAATTTGGGTTGTGGTGGACAGATTGACAAAGACGGCAAGATTCATCCCAATGAAGGACACGTGGGATATGGCGCAACGAGCAGACGCATACATTGAGAATATCGTTAGATATCATGGAGTGCCAAAGGACATCGTGTCATACCGAGACCCGAACTTTCTCTCAAATTTCTGGCAGGCATTGCAGAGGGCCTTAGAAACTCAGCTAAAATTCAGTACTGCTTTCCACCCAGCTACAGATGGACAGACAGAACGAACCATACAGACACTGGAGGATATGCTGCGAGCATGTGTCATGGACTTCCAAGGTTCTTCGGTAGACCGGTTACCACTAATAGAGTTCTCGTACAACAACAGTTACCACGCAAGTATAGGGATGGCACCCTATGAGGCACTGTACGGGCGGAAATTTAGGACACCCTTGTGCTGGAACGACATCTCCGAGACTCTAGTATTGAGACCACAAATGATTGAGGAGATGATGAGTCAGGTCAGAATCATTCAACATCGGATGAAAGCAGCCCATGATCGACAGAAGTCTTACGCCGACCAGAAACGAAGACCCGTGGAGTTCCAGGTTGGAGAAAAAGCATTCATGAAGGTATCACCGACCAAAGGAGTCTCTCATTTTAATCAAAAAGGAAAAATCAGTCCCAAGTTCATCAGTCCCTACGAAGTACTGTACAGGATAGGAGAAGTAGCCTACCGCCCAGATCTTCCTTCCAATTTAGCTCGAGTCCATAATGTCTTCCACGTGTCTCAACTTAAGAAGTACATTCCAGACCCATAACACATCTTGGATCCTAAACCATTTGAATTGGACCATGTTCCTACATCCGAAGTGTTGGAATAGATGCCCTAGAGGCAATCTAGTTTAGTATGAATTTATTTTGGCTAGAACATTCATTGTACTATTTATTGGATATTTAATATAGTGAAGTTCTTAGATTTAAAATTATGTTGTTTATCTTAAATATCCCTAGTCCAGTATAATGATTAATAGGACAATCATCTATAGACTAGTATGGGGTTGGATTGATATGGACATATCATGATCCAACACATGGGTGTGCATTAAGGGTAATGGCGCACTGGATTGACCCATCTCCGAGAAGGCTACATACATGTTAATTTGAGTCACAAGTGCTTCTCATGGTGACAACGGTATTGTCATCCTTAGACTTGAAGTCAATAGATTGTCTATTTGTGGATTATTGTGATTTTGGTAGCGTCAAACGCTATACCGTAACAGGGTAGCTATAAAGGCGTGTACCGGATACAATAAGAAGCAAGCTTAGAAATCGTAGTAGACGTAGATAGAATTTGTCCCTCCCACATAACGGGAGCAAATATCCGAGGCCACTTGAGGGATAGTGCTTATAGAATGTCTAGCTAGACTCAAATAAATCAATATGGGATATTGATGTTATTTGCACGAATAAGGCTATTCCCAGGATCGAGAAACTATGGATTGGATATACGAGTGTGACTTGTATGTCTCGTGTCCAATCCGGATATAGAGACAAAGGGATGTGACAATTACTTGCACAAGATTTTTCGGATGACTATTCTATTAGTTGGCTAGAATGGATGTCTTGCTAGAGACCGCTCCATATTAGCAAATTGTTGCTACCAACTAGATAGAACCTATGGGGTCACACACTAGATAGAGTTGAACTAGATTTGTGAATTAATTAATATTATTAATTAATTAGAATGATCACTTTGCAACACCTTGAAAACTTAATAGGACTAATTTGCAAGGAAGGGACTAAACCGAATTCTAGTAGGACTAGAATAGGGCCTTTAGGTAGTTAACAAGGATTTGTTGGACTATATAAAGGATGCTCCTTCCTTCCTTCCCACACTTATGAATCTATTATTCATAACTTGAGTGGGAGAGAAAAAAAGGAGAGAGAGCAAGCAACAAGAGGGCCAAACCCGACCCCCTTGCGCCGCCCCGTCCCCGTCGGCCAACAAAGGAGGCCGAAACCTTCTTGTTTCCTTGTGTTGTTTGATTTCTTCTTCCTCTTCCTCCGGTCCAAACTAGCACAAAGGAGAAGGAAAATCTAGATCTCAACTCTAGGCGTGGATCAACTGTAGAGACGTGACACAATTCACGTTACAAGTCATCACATGAGAAACCCTAAGGTGTGTAACATGATTCTTCCTTTACCATTGTTATGCTTCTCTTCCTGTGATCCTTGTAGGGTATTGAATGGATAAATTATCTTTTTCCGCTGCGTATCCATGATCAAAACCCTACACGAAGAACATCCTACTAGAGTTCTAAACACCAAGACTAGAAAGACTCGTACCACGTCAACCACGTTAATCAAAGTGTTATGGAACAGTCATCTGACTCAAAATGTCACATGGGAGGTTGAAGCCGACATGAAACAACAATATCCCCACCTATTTGACCAGGTACTAACTCGAGTGACGAGGATGTCACTCCTTTAAGGGGGAGGAGATCGTCGCACTTTGATTGTCACACGTTGATACTACATTACATGCATTGCATTCTTATCATTACATTTTTCAACAATGAGATATTATCTTTGCGCTTCGAGGAAGAAGCTTGATCTTAAGGAGGGAAGGATGAAACAACCCAAAATCTAATTACGTGTTAGAAGAATAAATATGCATGTTTTATGGTAATATAGTGTGTAAACAGACATCTTGACCTTCATATCTATTTTTTATGTGGCTAAGTTCTAATAAAATAACACGGTACTACATGTCTACCACGCTAATATTTGATAACGTGTACACTATTATAGTATCACATATTTTACGTGGCAACTTTTATCACGCTATGCCTATTATTATTGTACAATCACCACACCCAATTATTTACAACATGTCCGTAACATTTGTTTTGCAAGTCTTCAACTGCAACAAAGAAAAATGTAGTCAAACATTTATTTCCGCAAAAGATGGATCTTGCCAAGTGAAAATAATTCACATTCACCTTCTTACAATTATTCACCTACCTTTACTATTCTTTTCTTCATTTTTCTTCCTATAAATAGTCATACAACTCCTATGGCTTCTCCACGGCAACACTAGCAGAAACTTCAATCTCCATAGCCACCGCCACCATCATCCTCACTGTCATCACCTACTCTTCCATCTCCAAAACAAACACCACCTCCACCAACACAACTCCTTCAACTCGCCGGAAAAATCCATAGCCACAAAGTTTAATTACTTTCCCGAGAGCTTCACGTAACCGCCTTGTTCACCAACACCACCAACGACCACCATTTGAGTCACGGTTACTACCAATCATTCCGTGACACTCTAAAGACTCTTTTACAACCATCCGCTGTCACTCACGAGGTCCCAACAACTCATTCCATTTCACCGCTCATTTTAGCGACAAATCGGTACAACTTCCTAACCTTACTTCGCATTTAACATATTCTTGCATATTCATGCTCATACACGTCTCAAGAGTCATCCACGTTAATTTGGTCGAAAACGGAATGTTAGAATTCGTCATAGCTAGTTATTTCATGTTTTGGGGGTAGTAGTTGTCTTTTACAATTACTTTCAGTCAATTTTATAGGAATTAAACGTTCTAAAAAGAGGAGAGTTTGAAACTACCGTCCATAAATTTGTACAAAAAAATGATAATTAGTATCCCAGGAACCACCCACGTCATTTTTGTCGAAATCGGAAAAGTCGAAAAATAATGTTTTGTAATGGGGGTAAAAGTGTCTTTTAAGAAACTAGCAACAACTAACTTTTGAGAATTTGATTACTTTAAGGGTAAATGTGCAATTCGTACCCTACACATACTTTAGTATAAATACAAATGACTACCCTTATAAAGTAGTAATTCCACTATTTCCGCTGTTTGTAAGATATTGGTTTGTAATAACTCTGAACAAGGTTGCGAACACTTTTATGTATTAAAGTATGTTTTCTCTGAATTTGAAGTAAAGATCCTTTTCCAGATCATGGTGGGTAACTCTCCATGAGAAGAACATGCCCCGATTTTTAATGATGAAAATTTGGGGTTGTTACAGTTGGTATCAGAGCATCTTTGGATTCAAAGTTTAATACACCCTAACTAATGTGGAAATCGATCACCGAAAAAAAAAAACTCAAGATTTTTTTTCAAAAAATGAATTAGGTAAAGATAAAACATGAACTTAAGGAAATAAGTACGGGGTAAAAAGAGTACCGACAATATTGTGAGAAGCATGCTCTAACTACATGATAGAAAGAGGCACTAAACGTGTAATTCCTTTCTAGATGGAAACTTGGAGGGTTAAGGAGCTACACCGTCACCACCCAGTCAACACCACCCTAGGTGATGGTGAGGATTTTGCGACTACTGCGAGCGTATAATGGAGCAATGCTATGACTGGGCAGATATGCATATTGGCCCTGACAGAATAGGTAGTTGCAAGTTCAGCTTTACCGGAAGGGTGGTCAAGACATACTGCATAATAGAAGCCCTACTCAATCGACAACCTTGGATCCTACTGAAGGAGCGATATCAAGATGCCATCATAGGCAACATCTTTCCGAACTCATACGTGTACCCCCTCATACCCACCCTAAAACTGCTTCCAGACCTATTGCGAAGAGTTAAGGAACGCTGGGAGTCACTAGAGAAACGAATGTTTTCTGGTAAAGTCTATAAGAGGCGTAGGAAGTACACCCCGAGATGCAAACGGATAACTAAGAGGAAGAGTATCAAAGCCCGCCCACCATTGCCTAAATAAATGGTTGGGTCTAGCTAAGCCTGTTATGAATGATTATGATGCCAAAGTATTATGTGTGCGAATAATTATGTGGTGTGCTTTAATGATCTTTTTGTGTGTACTTGTACTGTGTAGTCATGTTAATCTTGTAATAAAAGACCATCTTGTTAGAAATATTGGTAGCTCATTATCGAGCCAAAAAAAAAATAGACTTTTATTCATAAGAAAGAAAATATAGGAGATAACTACATCACTGGTACTTCAACCTTTCGTACATCGATGTCTCCTGTTTTTCCCAATGAAACGCTATCATCAAGAGGATGAAGCCGAATAACCAAATCAAAAGGAAAGGGGGCAATGGCTGATCGATGAAGGGGAAGTCGAGTCGCACGAAGAGCACCACTGTAGGGTTTTGATCATGGATGCGCAGCGGAAAAACAAATATAATCTATGCAATACCCTCCAAGGATCACAGGACAAGAGACATAACTATGGTAAGGGAAGAAATCAAGTTACACACCTTAGGGTTTCTCCTGTGATGACTTGTAACGTGAATTGTGTCACATTCTCTATAGTTGATCCACGCCTAGAGTTGAATCTTCATCTTCCTTCTCCTTTATGCTAGCCCGGAATGGAGGAAGAGGAAGAAGAAATTACACAACGCGAGGAAACAAGGAGGATCGTCCTCCTTGTTTGGGCCGACGGGATGGGGCGGCAGCAAGGGGGGCGGACGGGTCCCTCTTGCTTGCTTGCTCTCTCCTTTTTGTTCTCTCCCACTCAAGTTATGAACTAAAGGCTCATAAGTGTTGGAAGGAAGGAAGGAGCATCCTTTATATAGTCCAACAAATCCTTTCCAACTACCTAAAGGACCCATTCTAGTCCTACTAGAATTCGGTTTAGTCCCTTCCTTGCAAATTAGTCCTACTAAGTTTGCAAGGTGTTGCAAAGTGATCCTTCTAATTAATTAATACTATTAATTAATTCCCAAATCTATTTCAACTCTATATAGCGTGTGACACCATAGGTTCTATCTAGTTGGTAGCAACAATTTGCTAATATGGAGCGGTTTCTAGCAAAACATCCATTCTAGCCAACTAATAGAATAGTCATCCGACAAACCTTGTACAAGTAATTTTCTCATACCTTTGTCTCTATATCCGGATTGGACACGAGACATACAAGTCACACTCGTATATCCAATCCATAGTTTCTCGATCCATGGGAATAGCCTTATTCGTGCAAATAACATCAATATCCCATATTGATTTATTTGAGTCTGGCCAGACATTCTATAAGCACTATCCCTCGAGTGGCCTAGGATATTTGCTCCCGTTATGTGGGAGGGACAAATTCTATCTACGTCCACTACAATCTCTAAGCTTGCTTCTTATTGTATCCAGTACACGCTTTTATAACTACCCAGTTACGGTGTAGCGTTTTAACGCTACCAAAACCACAATAATCCACAACTAGAATATCTAGCAACTTCAAGTCTAAGGATGAAAACACCATCGTACCGCGAGAAGCACTTGTGACTTAACAGAACATGTATGTAGCCTTCTCGGAGATGGGTCAATCCGGTGCGCCATTACCCTTAATGCACACCCATGTGTTGGATTATGATATCTCCATATCAATCCAACCCCATACTAGTCTATAGATGATTGTCCCATTAATCATTATACTGGACTAGAGATATTTAAGATAAACAACACAATTGTAAATCTAAGGACTTCATTATATTAAATATCCAATAAATAATACAATGAATGTTCTAGCCAAAATAAATTCATACTAAACTAGATTGCCTCTAGGGCATCTATTCCAACGTTCTCCCACTTGCACTAGACCAATCTGACGCATCTCGTATGCCCATGCTCCTAGCGTTCCCTTCATGCTTCCATTGCACAAGCGGCTTTGTAAGTGGATCTGACAGATTCTCATCTGTAGGAATCTTGCATATCCGAACGTCTCCTCTATCGATAATATCTCAAATCATATGAAAATTCCTGAGAATGTGCTTGGATTTCTGGTGTGACCTGGGCTCCTTTGATTGCGCGATCACCCCAGTGTTGTCACAATACAACTCAACTGGATCCGCAATGCTAGGAACCACACCAAGTTCAAAAACAAAATTTCTGATCCAAACAGCTTCCTTTGCTGCGCCATTTGCAGCAATGTACGCAGCCTCTGTTGTAGAATCAGCCACCGTCTCTTGCTTGGAACTCTTCCAGCTCACCCCTGCTCCATTCAGGCAAAAAACATATCCCGATTGTGATCTAAAGTCATCTCTGTCGGTTTGGAAGCTTGCGTCAGTGTAACCCCTTACACGCAACTCTTCCTCACCGCCAAATATCAAGAAAGCGTCCTTATTTCTTCTCAAGTACTTCAGGATGTTCTTGACTGCATTCCAGTGACTCTCACCTGGATTGGATTGGTATCTGCTTATCATACTCAAGGCATATGACACATCTGGTCTAGTACATAACATGGCGTACAAGATACATCCTATGGCCGAGGCATAGGGAATTCTACTCATGCGTTCCTTCTCAATCTCATTGAAAGGACAACAACTCTTCGAAAGAGTGATTCCATGTGACATGGGCAAGAATCCCTTCTTGGAATCTTGCATGTTGAACCGCTTCAACACCTTGTCAATATATGTACTCTGACTTAGGCCTAGCAGTCTCTTAGATCTATCTCTATAGATCTTTATACCGAGTATATAGGCTTCTTCCCCTAAGTCCTTCATTAAGAAACACTTCCCTAGCCAATCTTTAACAGATTGCAGCATGGGAACGTCGTTTCCAATGAGTAGTATGTCATCCACATACTAGACCAGAAAAGCTACAGAGCTCCCACTAACCTTTTTGTAGACACAAGACTCATCTTCGTTTCTGAATGAAGCCAAAATCTTTGACTACTTCATCAAAACGTCGATTCCAACTCCTAGAAGCTTGCTTCAATCCATAAATGGATCGTTGCAGCTTACAGACTTTGTTGGCTTGCTTTGGATCCTCAAAACCCTCTGGCTGTATCATATACACATCCTTGAGGAGATTCCCATAAAGGAATGCTGTTTTGACATCCATCTGCCAAATCACATAGTCGTAGTATGCTGCAATTACAAGTAGGATTCGGATGGATTTGGTCATAGCGACTGGTGAAAAGGTTTCATCATAGTCAACACCATGAATCTTTCTGAGTCCTTGAGCCACCAATCGGCCCTTATAGGTAATCAAATTACCATCCATGTCGATCTTCTTCTTGAAGATGCACTTGCACCCTATGGGCCGCGCCCCTTCAGGTGGTTCCACCAAAGTCCATACTTTGTTGGTATACATGGATTCCATCTCGAATCTCATAGCTTCTAGCCACTTCTGAGAGTCTGGCCCTTTTACGGCCTCTTCATAGGTAGTAGGCTCATCATCTATGAGCATTGTGTCACCGGAATCGGTCACGAGAATTCCATACCTCTCGGGTTCCTGGCGCACTCTACTAGATTTACGAAGCTCTTGTGTTACCTGAACAGGATGTTCCACAACTGCTTGTGGTTCCTGTTCATGTTCCATAATCGGTTCAGTGATTTGTGGTTCTTGAATTTCTTCAAGTTCTACAGTCCTCCCACTTTCTTCTTTAGAGACAAATTCTCTTTCTAGAAACACGCCGGTCCGAGCAACAAACACTTTGTTCTCGGTTGGATTGTAGAAATAGTATCCCTTAGTTTCCTTAGGGTACCCCACAAATTTACACTTATCCGACTTTGGCCCTAGCTTGTCTGATTGTAAACGTTTTACATAAACATCGCAGCCCCAAACCCTCATGAACGACAGTGTGGGACGCCTCCCACTCCACATCTCATGTGGTGTCTTCATGACTGATTTAGATGGAACACGGTTAATGGTGAAAGTTGCACTTAATAGAGCATGGCCCCAAAATGATAATGGAAGATCTGTTTGACACATCATAGAACGAACCATATCCAATAGGGTTCGATTCCTCCTCTCAGACACGCCATTCCACTGTGGCGTTCTGGGTGGAGTGAGTTGGGACACGATCCCACACTCTCTACGATAGTCGTCAAACTCTTGGCTCAAGTATTCTCCTCCACGATCTGATCGTAGAGCCTTGATACTTTTACCATGTTGCTTTTCTACTTCATTTTTGAATTCTTTGAACATTTCAAAGGATTCGAATTTGGCCTTCATAAGGTACACAAATCCATATCTACTGTAATCATCAGTAAATGTAATGAAGTAGACATAACCACCCCTGGCAGGCGTGGCAAATGTCCCATACACATCAGTATGTATGAGCGCCAATTGCTCACTAGTCCTCTCACCTTTCTTATTGAAAGGGGACTTTGTCATTTTTCCCAATAAACAAGCATCACATGTCTCATATGATTCAAAATCAAATGAGTCTACTAATCCATCCTTATGGAGTCTAGATACACGTTTCTTGGTTATGTGGCCTAAAAGACAGTGCCATAAGTAAGCAGGATTTAAATCACTTATTTTAATCCTCTTGGTATTAATGTTGTAGACAGGATTGCTTAGATCAAGGATATATAGTCCATTAAATAATTTGTCACTACAATAGTGAATATTAGTAAAATAAAAAGAACAACAATTGTTCTTCATTGAAATAATAAAACCTTCCTTGTCCAAACAAGAAATAGAAATAATGTTTCTGCTCATAGCAGGCACAAAATAGCAATTATTTAATTCTAAAACTAATCGTGAAGGCAGAGATAGCTCGCACACGCCTACGGCCAACGCAGCAACTTTTGCTCCATTCCCAACGCGCAGATCTATCTCCCGTTTAGCCAATCTTCTACTTCTCTTCAGATCCTGCACATTTCGAAAAATGTGAGATCCACATCCAGTATCTAATACCCATGATGTAGAGACAGTTAAATTGACATCTACAACAAAAATACCTGGTGGTGGTGGAATCACTATTCCAAGCCTCTTGTCCTCCAGATATTTCGGGCAGTTCCTCCTCCAGTGTCCAGGCTGACTGCAGTAGTGACACTCACCTTTAGTCACACCTTTCGCAATCCCACCAACAAGCTTAAGGGCAGGTTCCTTGGACTTGGCAACTGACTTGCCTTTGCCCTTGGAGGATGAGTCAAACATTTTGCCTTTTCCTTCTACACCATCATAATGGCCTTGCCCTTACCCTTGTTCATGCTTTGTTCAGCTGTCCTCAACATATTGAGCAAATCAGGCAGTGGTTTCACGATCTCGTTCATGTTATAGTTCATGATGAACTGTCCATAACTCTCGGGCAACGATTGCAACACGAGATCGGTTGCCAACTCATGGCCGACCGGGAACCCCAGTCGGGCGAGATTCTCCAGGTACCCGATCATACGGAGTACATGGGGTCCCACCGGGTTCCCTTCTTCCATATGACACTTGAACAATGCCTTAGAGACCTCATACCTCTCAACCCTTGCCTGCTCTTGGAAGATCTGCTTCAGATGCTCGATCATATCGACATCATTCATGTTTTTGTGTTTCTTCTAAAGCTCAGAAGTCATGGTGCATAGCATAAGGCAGGCCGCATCATTAGCGTCATCAACACGCTTTTGATACGCCTTTAGGGATGCAAGGGTATTTTTCTCTGGACCTTCTGAAACTTGCTCTTCTATTGCGTACTGTTTCTTCTCTTGCTTGAGAACGATTCTCAAGTTTATGTACCAATCAAGGAAGTTGGTTCCAGAGATCTTGTCCTTCTCAAGGACAGATCGTAGGGAATGTTGTGAACTCGATGAGTTGTTTGCCATTTGGAATTCTACAAAAAGGAAAATACGCAAGTTTTAGTATTTGTGAATTTTTGGCTATATTCAATAGTGGCTAGTTTATTAAATATAGCTCCCACTATTTTTCTACGGATTAATAACCCTCAAGATATTAATGCGGAAAATATCCTTATATTTTCTAGTGGGCCAAGATCCATGTTTCATCTTCTTATGAGCTTGCTTTGGAAAGTCACCCATAATTTGACTACTTTAGGTAGGAACAATTCCAATTGCATCTCTATGCAACTCTTGGTTCAATTGGGCAAATAACTCCTTATTTATCCATCCGCATGGATAATCCCAATTGATTGCCTCTAGGTTTTAATCATATTAATAGCCTAGTTGTGTTCAACCTCTTATTTAAACAAGTGCACATTACTTGTTTGTGCCATCGCATTCCATCATTATGAACCAAGTCGCCATGCTTTGGCACGCACGAACTTGATAAATCATGATGATAATGAGTGTTTAAATAACGAGAAGGCAAGAACACAATATTTGAATTCTGACGAATTTTAATTCAATTTTTATTAATTGTTTTTGTTGATCCATATCAACTAATCTATCTTTTGAGTTTGGGCACAACTCCAAATAATAGATCGGGGTTGTCTAATTATCTTATTATCCTAATTGCATGCATCATCCATACACCAACCACAAAATAAGACAATAAAATAAACAACCACAAGACAAAATAAAACGTGATGTGAATATGGCCTTTTCTAGACTAAGATAATTCCAAGCCAATGGAATTATCTATGAACCCTAAAAGCAAACACATATCCATGCGTCTTCATCTTTTGATCCATCCTTCATAGTCATGTGGAATGCTCCATGCTCCATCTTTCGTGGCTCCCTTTGGCTTTGGGCTTCTTTTCTTCAATCTTGGCTAACAATCTACTCTATCTAGCACTAGCTAACAACTATACTAAATAAAATAAATCTCACAAGTTGAGAAAAAAATGGCTCGCATGCCATAAAACCCTAATTAATTATTACAATTAATTGATCAGCTCGTAGGCCGTAAACCAAACCACAAAAGTTAAACATTCACATCAAACCACATCCTGAGGCCATATCCAATCACCATGCGATTTGAACATAAACAGAAAATTCAATTTTAACACGCTTGGTCAATTTTATTTGATTTTAGGATTTTGTAGGGTTAAAACGGTCAATTGGTACCAACAATCAAATTGTACGGACCCAAAAAGAGGACCGCAAAGGCCTTGGACCGGCCGGTCCCTAGCCCACGCGGCTAGGCCGCGGGCTAGGGCTGCCCCGGCCCCTAGGCCATCCCTTGCTTGGGCGACAAGCAAGGAGGGGAGGTCCCTTAGGGGGCCGGACCTCCTTTGGGAGTTGTTTCCAAAACAACTCCCTTGCTTGGTGCCCAAGTTTGGTTGTTTCCTTGTATGGGAAGAACTCCTTTCCATAGGATGCCCAAACCCTAGATCTAAGATCCTAAAATTTCTCAAACTCACTAATTCATGCATCCAATGCAAAAACTTGGTCTTGTTATGATTGATTATTGACAAATTGCATCATATGCTTGATTTGTCTTGTTTTACGCGATAAACAATAAATTTAAAGTGTAAAACTATCAAAACGTAACACATAAACATCGTTTATGCTCTACGACCTGTGGCTCTAATACCACTGTAGGGTTTTGATCATGGATGCGCAGCGGAAAAACAAATATAATCCATGCAATACCCTCCAAGGATCACAGGACAAGAGACATAACTATGGTAAGGGAAGAAATCAAGTTACACACCTTAGGGTTTCTCCTGTGATGACTTGTAACGTGAATTGTGTCACATTCTCTATAGTTGATCCACGCCTAGAGTTGAATCTTCATCTTCCTTCTCCTTTATGCTAGCCCGGAATGGAGGAAGAGGAAGAAGAAATTACACAACGCGAGGAAACAAGGAGGATCGTCCTCCTTGTTTGGGCCGACGGGATGGGGCGGCAGCAAGGGGGGCGGACGGGTCCCTCTTGCTTGCTTGCTCTCTCCTTTTTGTTCTCTACCACTCAAGTTATGAACTAAAGGCTCATTAAGTGTGGGAAGGAAGGAAGGAACATCATTTATATAGTCCAACAAATCCTTGCCAACTACCTAAAGGACCCATTCTAGTCCTACTAGAATTCGGTTTAGTCCCTTCCTTGCAAATTAGTCCTACTAAGTTTGCAAGGTGTTGCAAAGTGATCCTTCTAATTAATTAATCCTATTAATTAATTCCCAAATCTAGTTCAACTCTATATAGCGTGTGACCCCATAGGTTCTATCTAGTTGGTAGCAACAATTTGCTAATATGGAGCGGTTTCTAGCAAAACATCCATTCTAGCCAACTAATAGAATAGTCATCCGACAAACCTTGTACAAGTAATTGTCTCGTCCCTTTGTCTCTATATTCGGATTGGACAAGAGACATACAATTCACACTCGTATATCCAATCCATAGTTTCTCGATCCATGGGAATAGCCTTATTCGTGCAAATAACATCAATATCCTATATTGATTTATTTGAGTCTGGCAAGACATTCTATAAGCACTATCCCTCGAGTGGTCTAGGATATTTGCTCCCGTTATGTGGGAGGGACAAATTCTAACTACGTCCACTACGATCTCTGAGCTTGCTTCTTATTGTATCAGGTACACGCTTTTATAACTACCCAGTTACGGTGTAGCGTTTTAACGCTACCAAAATCACAATAATCCACAACTAGAATATCTAGCGACTTCAAGACTAAGGATGACAATACCATTGTACCACGAGAAGCACTTGTGACTTAACACAACATGTATTTAGCCTTCTCGGAGATGGGTCAATTCGGTGCGCCATTACCCTTAATGCACACCCATATGTTGGATCATGATATCTCCATATCAATCCACCCCATACTAGTCTATAGATGATTGTACCATTAATCATTATATTGGACTAGGGATATTTAAGATAAAAAACACAATTGTAAATCTAAGGACTTCATTATATTAAATATCCAATAAATAATACAATGAATGTTCTTGCCAAAATAATTTCATACTAAACTAGATTGCCTCTAGGGCATCTATTCCAACAACCACTACGTACAAAGTGAAGATTAGGTCCATAATAGCCATAGTAACCTCCGAAGACATTTCTATATATGTTTGAGTTGTGGGAGTCGTATGGTACAAAGCTTCTATTTATAGAAACCCAAGGACATCAATTTACGTTCCTAACCTCCCTACTAGCCGTTATACGCATAGGTTGAAGGGTATCATTGACATTTAGCCTTTTATAGCCGTTGGAGGGACTACAGACCGTTGGAAAAGAAATTTGTGTCTTTTCCGCAATTATAACCGTTGGGGGGAAATTAGGTCATTTGGAAATGTTTTTTTGATAAACCGACTTAGGACTGATAATTCATTACTTCCTTAAGAACGAGGGAACCACAAGGTCGAGACCATTACACTTAGAGACGCACACAAGACAAAATAGTTCAACACTGAATATGACCCTTGACTATCTAGGAATGAGCATTCTACGACCCTTCATTGCAAGTCTCTCTCCTAGGATTACCTAGATCCCGAATAGCATGACGAGCGTGCCGAAAAAGCCATTCAATAACTTGGGTGTCATTGTGGAACCCAAGAAACCGCCCTAACTAACCTAGGTAAACGTGAATCTCTTCCGAGATCATGACCGAGCATGCGCGAAAAATGAGGCGTAGCCGACCCATTGGTCGGGATGGCAAAATTGAGGATGACCTCAGCACCGAGGGTGGAGTTGGCGATCGCACAGGGATACTGCATAGCCAAGGGAGGGGACCTGCCGAATCTCAATGGAAAGAATAAATGCCAAGAATAGACTATGACTCTGAGATAATGCACACTGGCTCAGGCTCGGGTATAGACACCGAGGGATTCAGAAGAGCCAAGGACCACGAGGACGGAGAAGGAGGAGGAGTCCTTGTGGGAGACTTAGACATGGCGATGGCTAAAGGACAATAGCAACTTAGAAAATGAGTTCAAGGAAGAGTTTCGTACATTCTATCAGAGGAGAAAGTCTAATATAGGCAATGAGAAGAACTGTTAGGGAAACCACACCCGCAAACTAAGAAGAGTACATCGGAAACTTGTCCCCTTATTCCATGCCACCGAGACTTTTGACTACGAATGTTTGACCATTGACCTAGTTGGCAACACATCAGGGAACATAGCATAGAGATTGTAACCCCTAATTTATTATGCTTAGATACGTGTTACCATTTACCTCGCCTTTAGTGGACTAATCTAACTGCGCTATTTTAATAGGAACTCGAGAATGTCGGCAGCAAGGAGGAGCGCCCAAATGGAGGAACTACTCATAAACATTTCTGATCTCGTTGCACGGAGAGAAGATAGGGACCAAAGAGAAGAGAGGGAACATAGGGAACATGTTGGGACGAACTAGGCTAAGAGAGTTGCCGAGAGAAACCCTGACTACTACCTGGGGCAGGACCCAGTAACCCTCGAGAACTGGATCCGTAAAATGAAGAAAATTATGTTCTCTGTTGGTTTCCCACCCGACCAAAAGGTGGATATAGTAGCACTCTACCTCGATTAAGAGGCAGATACTTGGTGGACCCTCAATAAGGACAGGTTGCTGGCCCATGGTAACCTTAACTGGGAAACATTTCAGAAGCATTGAGGGAACGTTTCTATCTCTTCAATGTTAAGAGCAAGAAGTATGAAGAGTTTCTGACCCTGAGGCAAGGAAACATGACAGTGTCGGAATACTACAGCAAGTTCACAGAATTCTGGCGCTTTGTCGGGGCACTGGTGGACACGGAAGAATTGAAGGTACCCAAAGGACTTCTCTACGGCATCCAGAAGGTCGTAATTCCTGCTAGGAGTGCTAACCTAAGAGAGGCGTACGAAGTAGCAGCTCTCATTGGGGAAGTCGATGAATTGCAAGGGAATCAAGCCAACAAAAGTGTAAGATCAGGTTGTGCAAGGCTTGACTATTTCAAGGCCTTGAATGAGCTTTCAAATCCTTGAATCAGTTATCATAGTCTTTAAAATAGTATAGCTACTTTCAAGGCCTTGAAACTGGATTCAAAGCCTTGAAACTGTCTAGCCTATATGAACATTCTCAGGGGGAGTTTTCTGTAAACTCTTCTAAGATGATTTCCTATCTCTCCTTCATACGATTGTTAACTGCTATTTGATGATGAAAGACAAATCTCTCTAACATGTTTGTACATAGAATATCATCTGTTTGACTATGATTTTGCAGGGAATTTTATTTCCTAGTTTGCAGGGATTATTTCCTTATCTGACTTATGCAGGGAAGGAAATAATTGAGAAGATAATTATGTGTTTGATCTGACTGGTATGACAGCTTCTCAATCTATTCAAATGCAAGATCGCGACAAAATCTCTAGAGATTGTGAACACTTAACCGTGGGAGAAGATTGTCAAAGAGTCAAAGTCTGTTGCCTACAAAATAGGAGTTTGTTGCTGAAAATCAGGGAAGATTTGCAGAGCTGTTTAAAGTTTAAATAGAGCTCAATTCTGAAGCAACACACACAACACTAAACGGGCAAAAAATAGAGAAACAAGTCTGGATTGACAAGCATCAAAGAAGTTCATCAATCTCACAATCCATTTCACAAAAGTTCACTGCATACTTCACTGCAGTTTTCACATTCTAGTGTTCTTCTGTATTGTGCTTTACTGTTGGAATAGGTGCCCTAGAGGCAATCTAATATTTAGTATGAACATTGTTATTGGCTAGAATATTCATTTATTATTATACATTGTGAGATTTAATATAATGAAGTCCTTAGATACAATGTGTTGTTTATCTTAAATATCCCTAGTCCACTATATTGATTAATAGGACGATCAAATATAGACTAGTATGTGTGTAGATTGATATTGAGATAGCAGGTCTAACACATGGGTATGCATTAAGGGTAATGGCATACTGGATTGACCCACAACAAGAAGGATACATTAGATTATGTTAAGTCACAATCGCTTCTCGTAGTGCTAATATAATTGCAATCCTTAGACTTGAAGTCACTAGATACTCTAGTTGTGAAATATTGTGCTTTGATGTTATCAAACGTTACACCGTAACTGGGTAATCATAAAGATAGCTATCGGGCATGATAGGAAGCAAGCTTAGAGATCGTAGTGATGTAGAGAGGATTTGTCCCTCCCACATAATGGGAGTAAATATCCACGGCCACTTGAGGGATGAGGCTTATTGAATTTCTGGCCAGACTCAGATAAATCAATATAGAGATATTGATGTTATCTGCATGCATAAGCATATTCCCAGGATCGAGGAACTATGGATTGGATATAGGAGTGTGACTATTTATGTCTCGTGTCCAATCCGGATATGGGGACAAAGGGATAGTGCAATATGAGATATTGAGCACAAGAGGTTTGTCGGGATCACTGACTATTTCTATTAGTTGGGTGGCATGGATGTGTTGCTAGACACCGCTCCATGTTAGTAATAAGTTACTACCAACTAAGTAGAAACCTATGGGGTCACACGTCAAATAGAGTAGAACTAGATTTGGGATTAATTAATATGATTAAGTAATAAGAAGGATCACTTTGCAACACCTTGCAAACTGGGTAGGACTAATATGCAAGGGACTAATCAAAGTTCATGTAGAACTAGGAAGGACCTTTGTGTAGTTAACAAGGAGTTGTTGGACTATATAAAGGATGCTCTAGCTTCCTTCCCACTAATGTTATTAGACATAACACAAGAGAGTGGGAGAGAGCAAAAGATAGAGAAAGAACAAGCTAGAGGCGTCCGCCCCTAGCCCGTCCGCCCCCCTTTCCCGTCGGCTAAAAGAGAGGGCCGAAACCCTCTCTTCTCCTTTGGTTGCTTGATTCCTTCTTCCCTCTTCCTCCGGTCCAAGCTAGCACTTGAGATGGAAGAATCTAGATCTCACCTATAGACGTGGATCAACCGTAGATACGAGGACAATATTCTTCGTGTGATCTCCCAAACCAAAAGGTACACAAATACTATGTCCTTTATCATGTTATGATAACTCTTCCTGTGGTCCTTGGTGGGCTCTGAGTAGGATTAAATTTTTGTTATTCCAATGCATTACCTACGTCAAAACACAGCAATTGGTAGATCATTTCTTTAATATTTCTATCTTATTCTCGAGGATTGTTCAAAGTGAACAATAGAGAATTCTTAGTTAATCAGTTAGCTAGAGCAGGTACTAGATAGGTTAGCGAGAACCACAAGCTGTAACAGAGTAAGGCAATTCTCTGTGCTTGAGATCTAGGGCTTAGCTTTTGATTAATAAGAGTTGAGTTGAAAATCCTGCAGGGAGAAGATCCCTGAGGTAGAGACGTAGGTCCAAGTGGACTGAACTCAATAAATCATTTGTCTCTTGCATTTAGAGTTTCTTTACTTACTCAATTTTTGCAACATTCAAACTTGTCTGTTTTCAAGGGTTTGAAACTCTTTTCAAGGCCTTGAAAAAGACATAACTGAACCATTCCAAACTGTATCTCATTCCAAGGGTTTGAACTAGATTTCAAGGCCTTGAACTTCACTAGCTTTCACAAGATTTCATTATCTTAGCAAGTTTTGCAATAAGTTGGCATACTCTATTCAACCCCCCCCCCCCCCTTCTAGAGTATCTTAGCAGCATTACCACCTGCACACTCACACTTTGAAAAAGGAAGGAGGAAGAAGGAAACAACTCCAAGGAACCCAACCATGCTAACAAGAGTTCCAAGCCCAACACATCCGAGGGATACCGTGGAATAAACCGCACTAACTTCGGGAACTAAAACACTGACGCCAACGGGCGACCCCGTCACTAACATTGCAAGCAATGTGGTAGAGACCACCCCAGAGTTGACTGCGAAGGAAAGACCGTAAAATGTTTCTACTGTAAAAAGCGGGGTCACCGAGTCTTTGAGTGTAACGCGAAGAAAGTTGATCTCTAGAATGGCAAAGCATGAGGGAGCGGATATCCGAGACAGAACCAGGGAAACCCTCGCCCGGAATACCAACATGGAAACAACTACCCACCTAACAATAACCAATTCGGTGGCAATGGTCGTGGAAACAACCACAACAATCAGGTAGGGAGAACCCAATGGAACAACTACAACGCACCTTCAGGAAGCAACAACCGGAATGCACAACCAGCTGGGAACGGGAGCAATAACAACCAGGGGAACGGAAACCAGAGGAGCGCGGGACAAATCTATGCCATGAACCAGACGGAAGAAGATGTTGCGACGAACGTGGTTACTGGTACATTCTTAGTTCACAACACTCCTTCTTACGTACTCTTTGATAGAGGAGCATCCTATTCTTTCATGTCGTCATCTTTTGCTAGGAAAATAGGACTTCAACCCTCTCCTATAAACTCTGTGTCTATATCAACACCTACAAACGGGTAGTAAAATGTGATTCCATCATAAGGGGAGTAGTCATAACCATCCAGAAAAGTGACACACCCTCTGACCTAATCCTCTTCGACCTACAAAACCTTGATGTTATCCTAGGAATGGAATCGATAATTCTCTTAACCAAAGGTAAGCCTTAGAGGATCATATGGGAATAGAATCTCTCACATAGGAATCACCGAGAAACCCAATGTTAAAATCGTGTCTGCACTTTCTATAGTTAAAGCCATGGTGATGCGCAAACTAACGTGCTATCGCAAGTGTACGAATCTTGTAGTACCGGGTGCAATTAGACTCGGATTATCGTTCCCACGAGGACTGTTTCGGGTTTACTCACGTTGTCAGTTTCGGTTTCCCAAGAGTAGTAACCAGGAGGAGTAAGTTGAGATTATAGTGACTAAACTAAAAACAGAATTTAAAACTGTAAATATTTTTGTGACGTTTTCTGAAATAAGCTGATTTTGTTGTAACGATAATAGATGAAGACTAGGCTCCAGGATCCGCTAGGGTTTCTACAGATTTCAGTTTTACGTTCGTTTATGAAAACACTCAGCAGTTTCGGTATCTGTGCAACGTACCAGTTGTGCAGTGACTTTTCAGATTCCACACGTAATCCCGATCCTGCAGACTTTCGGATTCTTGTTAAGCTGCCTAAGTCTGCAGTCTCGATCTAATCCTGCTAGGGTTTCTAACCTGTCCGAATGGCCCGGGTCAAATTCTCTAACAGTTGGTCTCACGTTTTTCAATGCTAGCCCTATCTCTCTTTCTCTGGTCGGTCTATCAGGGTAAGGTACTAAATCCCGGTTTTTCTTCCTAACCCTAACTTGACGTTTTCACCTACAAGCTCGGGTCTATAGCAATCCTGGGTGATCAATCCTATCATGCATATACGATAATAATCAAACCAGAATAACAGATACAACTTGCTGAATTAAGATAATCATCATGAATCCATAAACGTAGTAATCATAAAATCTGAGTACGAAACCCTAGGTTCACCGAGAACCTAGGTGAAAAGTTTAGCTACGACTAGACATAGTACAAAACGCAGTTTCTGAATATAAAGAGAGAGAACGAAATCAAACTAAGTCTTCGAATCTCGAATCGCGCTTTCGTGCTCTCCGTGAATGCTCCGACTTGGCCTTCGGTTGTGCTGTGAATTGTGCTGTGTCCTTCGTGTCTTCAAAACGAGTCTGGACGAGTCTTTAAATAGTGCTGTTTCCTGAAAACGCTCGTGCTCGAAATTACAGAATATGCCATTGGTCCACCGTCTTTGTCAAAAAGTCAAACTGGCTGCGTATATACGCAAGGGCTGCGTATATACGCAACCAGGGCCCAACCAAGATCCCCCCACCTCCCCACTGCCTGCGTATATACGCAGGTGCTGCGTATATACGCAGGGCCTGCGTATATACGCAGGCCGTGGGGTATGTGGGGCCCACTTGGTCCTCTGGTGGGCCAGGACTGGTCCCCTGGGTCCCACTCTTCTTCCTGATGCTCCCGGCTTGCCTCTTCGGTGCTCTTCTGCTCATCCGTGTTTCCGTCGTGTCCCGGTCTTGTGCACGTTTCCCGAGACGGTCCCGGCTGGGTCCCGGCACGCTTCCCGATGCACCTCCTGAACCTGTACCTGAAAAGGCAACACGAACGAATACCCGCGATCATATCCAAATATAGCAAGAAATGAGCAGAAATAAGCAGAAATCCAGCAAGTACAAATAAACGTCTCGTTCTAGATTCCCGGGGCATTCTAAGGCATTTTCCGGCAAAAACCGCTAATTTCGGCACAAATACTCGTGAAATCAGGCTAAAAGATAACCCCTAATTGGGCGTTATCAAATACCCCCGCACTAAACATTGCTCGTCCCGAGCAATCCTGCCAACTCTAGCCTGCAGTTCTGTCCTCGTGACTGACTCTGCACATACCCTACCGTTGCATACACTTTCGACCCGAACCTTTCAACCGGACGACTCGATAGAAAAACTGACGCAGATAGAATATACACAGACTCAAACGACTCAAAACAGACTAGTGACAAAAATATTTTTGGCGAGATCGGGCAACCTCAAAAACAGAAACAGTGTGTCCTCGTGATCTCATCCTTTTCAGAATTTACTTCCCTGCAAGCGATCGGTAAGTCTGAACAGATTCATATGGTGGATTAAAGCACTGAACCGAAGTACTATTACTTTGGTTATCAAACTGAGCAAATCCCTAGCTAACTTTACCATCCGAGCTATTTCCGAAAGGACCTATGTCTAAACAGGTAGGATAAATATAAGTATCAAGGTACGACATAATCCTACATGTTATGACATTCTCACAATTTACCAAACTCACACCCCTCACCGAGATCCCGAAAAACTGCCCGAAACACCTAAGTTCCTGCTTTCCCAATTCTCCTGTCCCCCGGTGTGTCTCTGCCGTGCTCGCGGCCACAAATGTGAAGCGGTGCAAACGTCTCGAAAATTGTGCCACTCACTCAGCTTTTTATTTAAACAACAAAAACACAAAACAAACTAAAACCTAGATCATAATTTTTCTTTTTTTTTTTCTTTTTTTTTTTCTTTTTTTTTTTTCTCTTTTTTTTTTCTATTTCTTTTTTTTTTTCTTTCACAACTATATATACATACGCACACGAATATCAACAATGCTAAATTGACTAAAGCTGAGTGAGTGAAAATAAATCTCTGTCGTGGGTACGTAAAATGTCCTTATGTGAAGTACCCCCACACTAATCCTGAAGCGCTGATCCTGTAGTCGAAATAATACCGTGCAGTCCCACCGAACCTCCTCATCACCAAAGATGTAGAAAAACGGCACAACCACCATTTGACCCTACAACCCCCCGGAACCCCGGTTCGTGCAAAAAGATGCTCGCACGCGACTAACTCCTCCTGTGGTCACTATGTAGTGAAGTGATCCACCTCCGCAAATTAATGCACTGTCGCCTCTCACTCACCCTGTCCTTCCCTCGAAAAACGTGTCAAAACCGAAACTGTCCAAATCTGATATCTCATGAAGCTCTCCTATCTAAAACCTGTCCCCTACTCACTCCCTCCGTCATAACACGTAGAATAGCCAACTATCGACTGATGAGGTCTCAAAGAAGGCTGCCTAGGCTAAGTGGCTACGAAGAAAGAGGGTAAATGGCTTCAAACGGGTTGACTAGTTGGACCTAGGGTAAGAAACAGGACGTGAGGTCCCTTGATAGCCAGTCACTCCACCGAAAAATGCGATGACCGTGACGGCGCCCGTGGGCGGGTTGTCGACTACCTATGTGACGGCGGTGTAGCAACTAGTCGGATTTTTCGCTCAGTCGATAACTACTTGCGGATTCCAAAGGTCACTGGCTCTCACCTATCTACTATACCTCGGTGCAAGTTTTCTTTTCTTTCAAAGGATTCAAACTCAATTTCTTCACTGTTTTCGTTATCTCGATTGCCCTTTCTCAAAATTTTCTGATTTTAAACTTTTTTTTTTTTTGAAAAATAATTTATACTTGCTGTTTGCGTATATACGCAGGTCCTGCGTATATACCCAACCAGCAGCATAAAAAATTTTTAATTTTTCAATTTTTCAAATTTTTTTTTTTTTTTTTAAATTATATACAATGCATGGCTAGAATGATTATGGTGGGTTGACTCAAATAAAGAAAATATGCTGACTCAAAAATAAAAATAAAAATAAAAATAAATACGAAAAAACGTGCAGACCGGGTTAATGCAGACACGACTACCACCCCCCCCACTAAGAGGTGGCATGCCCTCATGGCACTCACTCGTCCGGGAAAAATGTCGGGTCGGACCCGGTCTCGGACGTACCGGAAATGCTACCCGGGGAGCTGCTCTCTGAATCAGTCCTAAATACCGGCTGGCGTGCCCGTGTACGGGGCCGGTAATCCGAGGACTGCGACTCGGACCCAGTCCAACTGCTAGGTGGCTGGGACCGCAAAGTCGTCCTGCCACTGGACTGCTGGTGAGAACGGGCCCCAGTCTGCTGGGTACGGGTCCCAGTCTGTCGGGTACGTGTCCCAGCCTGACGACCCGTAGGCTGCCGGGATCGTGTCCCAGGCTGCCGTCTCTCCTGTCTGGCAGGTGGCGGTGATGACTGAGTCGGTGGTGGTGGCTGGGTCGGGGGTGGCGGAGCAGACGTGTACTCGCTAGAGTCCCCGTCATCCGACCATCCCTCGGTAAAGCTACTGGAGTAGGTGGGTGGAAAATACAGCGGGAGTGGCGGGTCTCGGCCTGCGTGCCGAGCCGCATCCCGCTGCTCCTCTCGTATACTCGCAAGGGCAGCCTGGGTGTCCTTGGTGACCTTCCGCTGAGTCCGGCGGACATGCGTCACCGCTCTCCAGATCTTGCCCACTCCCTCTAACACCTTCTCTCCAATGGACTTGCGTCCACCCCTACAGCCCTCAAATCTCTCATCCACTCTGGGCAGTCTACGGGGCGGGGCCGGTCTAGCTCGTGGGGCCGGGTTGGCCCGCGGTGCCGGGATCTCTCTCTCATGGGCAGGCTGAGGCTGGGCATTCCTCTCAGTCCCCTGCCTACTCGACTCGGGGCGCTCGCTCTCTCGAGAAGTACGGCATCGCCGGAGTCCGGCCGATGCCTGGCGACTGACTGGTCGCTCCTGAGTCGATCGCCTCCTAGGGGCAGGGGCAGGGGCAGGGGCAGGTGCCGGGTCCTCCTCCATAAAGTCATCATCCTCATCGAGGTCAACAACTGGAGGTGGCGGGCCCGGGTGACGACTAATAAGCTTCCTATAAGACCGGAGCAAAGGAGGCGCTAAGTCACCCTGTAAATCTGGCATCGGAACCTCGTACTCCCGTGCAAGTTTGGCAATGAGGTTGGCGTACCCCAATCCCTTCTTGCTACCGGTGCAGTTCCGCTCCATCATATACACCCAAATACGACGAGGAATGTCCACGTCTCGTCCCAGCACAAGGCAATAGACTAAGAGTACATACTCGAAGTCAAGGTAGGTGAAGTGTTTAATACCTACAACCCTGTTCACTACCCACGCGGCCCACCACCGTGGCGGGCCGGTAATAAAACGAGAATGCAATTTCTTGCCTATCTCGCCTGGCCCCTCTCTCTCGAAATGGGCCCCCGGGTGCCCCCCAGTCACAACCCGCAACAGCTCAGCATCGCTCGGCGGGTAGTCAGCACACTCGGCATATGAGCACGAGATGTGGCGTATCGGAATCTGATACGCTTGGCGGATGGTATCCGCCGTGAGCAAAATAAACGTACGCCTCATATAGACCCAACGGACATCCCCATTGGCTTCCCCCTCCCCCCTGCACATGAGGTTCGCGTAGAACTCACGCACCAAGTCAGTATCGGACAAGTCCGGGAACCCCGCTAGGGACGTCCCGAAAATGTCCGATCGACTCGCATAGTCGGCCATCTCTGGCGGCATGTAAGTATGGTCGACCTCAAACTTGTAGTCTACGGGGATGCTATGAGTCATTTTGGTCGCCGTCATAAAGTAAAATTGGGCTTGATAGCTAACGAACCTAAAACTGTCAAATAGCAAAGGGGTGAGCTCTTCCGGCTCATAATCCGTAGGGATGTCATCACGGTTATGGTCTAAGAGGGGCACATGAAACTCCATAACAGCCTAATTTCGAAAAACGTGCCTACTCGGGAGATAGAGCAAAACGTGAAACGTGCACAAAAATAGTGTGTCGCAATAGGTAGTCCACCTAAGATCTACCAGAGGTCCACACGGCAAGTGCCGCTCCAAATGCAAAATTACCGAAAAATAACGGGCCCGGCTACGGGCCGTGCCAAAACGGAAAATAAAGCGAGGGATGAGATTTTCGACCTTCCCTAAACAGGGGTGAAGACCGGAGATTCTGCCCGGAAAGTCGCCGGAAAACCGCCGGTGGTTGCCGGAAAAGTCGTCGGAAAAGTAAACTGCCCGGAATTGAATTCCGAGCCCACCAAATCGAAGCCCTCGATCTCCTCGTTCACGTTCCCTTCTACGGATTTTGCAAGTTCTTGCTCTAACACTTCCGAATCTGCACTTTTCTTCAAGAACACCTCACTTTTTGATGGAACTTGCTCTCTCGATTTTCACTTGTTTCTGGATTTGGATGGATGAATCTTGCTCCTTGCGACGAGAGGATTCCAGAAATGTGCCCGGAATTTGATTTGGAGGTCCGAGTCAAAAAATGTGTTCTTCAAGTGAGAGCAAATGGAGGTAGAGAGAGAAAGGGAGGTGCCAACAATGGCTAACCGTCCCCCCCCCCCCCCTTGCATATGACCTAATTTGGTCAAAATGACCAAAATACCCCCGGGGTTTTGAAAAATTTTCAAATTTTTTTTTTTTCTTTTTCTTCCTGTTTACGTATATACGCAGTACTGCGTATATACCCAACCAGAAATCAACCAAAAAACGAAAAAAAATTGCAACCTTGCCCCACGGGTTGCGTATATACGCAGGGGCTGCGTATATACGCAGCCCGAGGGCAAAAATGCAAATTTTTTTTTTTTTTTTTTCAAAGTTTCTCTTTCCCCCTGCTTTCCTGATTTTGGCTGTTTTGGATGATTCTGTTTCTGCACACTTTCAAATTCAACGTTAAAAACCCCCTCATCTCGCCTCTCTCAAAAATTCAGAACTGACATACTAACGTAATAACTAATAAGACTAACTAAATAAACGATAAATTTTGGGTTGCCTCCCAAACAGCGCCTTGTGATTTACGGTCGACGGCCCGACCTTGTTACCTCTCACGGGTCATCAAAATAGACCGGGTCTATTTTGACGACTTCGGCGGTCTCGAGATACGGCTTGATCCGGTTCCCGTTCACCCTGAAACTGGAGTTGTCTTTTGGATTTTCCAGCTCGAATGCCCCCCAGGCAAAAATCTGCTTGATGATGAACGGTCCCGACCAACGAGACCTCAGCTTCCCCCGAAAGAACCGCATCCGGGTATTGTAGAGAAGCACTTTGTCGCCTTCGTTAAACTGCTTTGGCGTGATACGGTGATCATGCCACTTCTTTGTCTTCTCTTTGTAAATTTTGGCGCTCTCGAAAGCCGTTCTGCGGAATTCTTCCAATTCCAGCAGTGCCATCTTCCTCTTATCCCCTGCTAGGTTCTGGTCCAAGTTCAGCAGTTTGATGGCCCAATACGCCTTATGCTCCAGTTCCACCGGTAAGTGGCACGCTTTCCCAAAAACGAGCTGGTATGGTGACATTCCCAGCGGTGTTTTGAAAGCTGTCCTGTAAGCCCAAAGCGCATCGTCTAGTCTGACTGACCAATCCTTTCGGCCGAGATTCACTGTTTTCTCGAGTATGCTCTTGATCTCTCGATTCGACACCTCGGCTTGCCCGTTCGTCTGCGGATGGTAAGGTAACGAGACTTTATGAACTGACACGCCGTACTGTTTCAGAACTTTCGCAAAAACTCGATTGATGAAGTGAGAGCCCTCGTCGCTGATCATTGCCCTGGGAGTCCCGAAACGAGTGAAAACGTTGCGCTTCAGAAAACGCTCAACGGTAGCTGCATTGTTTTTCTGACACGCAATCGCTTCGATCCACTTTGTCACATAATCCACTGCCAGCAGAATGTAAAGATTCCCCATCGAAGACGGGAACGGACCCATGAAGTCAATCCCCCATACATCAAATGGCTCTACCTCCTGCCACACGGTCATCGGCATCTCGTCCCGGTGTGACGTGTTTCCTGTTCTCTGGCACCTATCGCATCCCTGCACATAGTCGTGACAGTCCTTGAAGATTGTCGGCCAGAAAAAACCGGACTGCAGTATTTTATGCGCTGTTCGCGTTCCCCCAAAATGACCCCCACACTGTGATGAGTGGCAGTGTCGGATCACGTTCCAGGCCTCGTGGGTCGGGATACACCTTCTCAGGATGTTGTCGGCCCCCTGTTTGAACAAGTACGGGTCGTCCCAGAAATACTGTCGGCTCTCGGCAATGAACTTTTTCCGCTGCGACGGGGTGAGATCCTCGGGAAGCGTGCCAGTTACCAAGTAGTTGGCTATGGCATAGTACCATGGTCTCCCGATCTTAACTGCCATGATGTGCTCGTCCGGGAAGTTTTCCTTGATCGGCACCGGGTCCACCTTCACGTTCTCAAGTCTGGATAGGTGATCCGCTACCACGTTCTCAACACCCTTCTTGTCCCGGATTTCCACATCGAATTCCTGCATCAGTAGTACCCACCTCAACAGTCTCGGTTTTGCGTCCTTCTTGTCCAGCAGGTATTTCAGAGCACTATGGTCGGTAAAAACGATAACTTTTGACCCGACCAAATAGGGCCTGAATTTGTCCAGGGCGTACACCACGGCCAGCAGTTCCTTTTCTGTCGTGCCATAGTTGAGCTGGGCATCGTTGAGTACCCGGCTCGCATAATAAATGACGTGGCATACCTTATCCTTCCGCTGTCCCAAAACTGCCCCGACTGCATAGTCGCTGGCGTCACACATCAGCTCAAACGGGAGTGACCAATCTGGCGTGGTTATAACCGGGGCTGTGGTCAGCTTCTCTTTCAAGTGGTCAAAAGCTTGCCGACATGCTGCATCGAAATCAAAGGGTACGTCTTTTCCGAGTAACGCGCACAGTGGCTTTGTGATCTTGGAAAAGTCCTTGATGAATCTTCGGTAAAATCCTGCATGTCCCAGAAAACTTTTGATCGCCTTTACGTTCGTCGGGTATGGAAGCTGCTTTATCACCTCGATCTTAGCCCTGTCCACCTCGAGTCCTTTACTGGAAATTCTGTGACCCAGCACGATCCCCTCGGTGACCATAAAGTGACACTTTTCCCAATTGAGCACCAAATTTGCCTTCTTGCATCGGATCAGAACCTGGCCCAAATGGAACAGGCAGTCATCGAAACTGTCCCCGAAGAGTGAAAAGTCGTCCATGAACACCTCCAGATTTTTCTCGATCATGTCGGAAAAAATTGCCATCATACATCTCTGAAACGTGGCAGGGGCGTTACACAGCCCGAATGGCATGCGCCGAAACGCGAACGTACCGTACGGGCAGGTAAACGTCGTTTTTTCCTGATCCTCCGGGGCTATGCAAATCTGGTTGTACCCGGAATACCCGTCCAGAAAACAGTAGTAGGCATGATGGGCGAGCCGGTCCAGCATCTGGTCCATGAATGGCAGCGGGAAGTGGTCCTTCAATGTTGCATCGTTTAGCCTCCGATAGTCCATGCAGATCCGCCAGCCCGTAACGGTGCGCTGCGCAATCTGCTCCTGATCATTATTCTGCACCACCGTAATACCCCCCTTTTTGGGCACGCACTGGACCGGGCTGATCCACGTGCTGTCCGATATGGGGTAGATGATTCCCGCTTCCAGCCACTTCATGACCTCTTTCCGCACAACGTCCTTCATGTTCGGGTTCAGTCTCCGCTGGGGCTGAATCACCGGTTTCTTGCCTTCTTCAATTCGGATCTTGTGCATGCAGTAGGCGGGGCTGATCCCCTTGATATCTGCAATCGTCCAGGCGATTGCTTCCTTATGCTCTCGCAATACTTCCAGCAGTTTCTGCTCCTGTTCCTGAGATAAACGAGACGAAACAATTACGGGCAAAGTACTATTTTCACCAATATACGCATACCTGAGATGGCTCGGGAGCGGTTTCAGCTCCAGTGCGGGTGGCTCCTTGAGTGACGGGACCAGAATCATCTTTTGCCCGCCGTCTTCGTCCCGGTGCAAAGTGGTCCAGTCCTCGGCTCTCATGGCGTGCTCGCACCGAGTCTTCTCCTTTTCTTCCCCGTACATGCTGTCAATCTCTTCCCACAATTGGTCCATCTCCTCGTTTTCCCAGCCTTCGTCCACAACATCGATAGCAAAGATGTCCTCGTGGTCGTAGTAGTTTGGCAGTTGCAGATTTTTGAAAACGTTGAATTTGACTTTTTCCTCGTTAATCTGCATGGTCAGCTCCCCGCTCTTGCAGTTTATCATTGCTTCGCCCGTGGCCAAAAACGGCCTGCCAAGTATGAGCGGTACCTCCCCTGCCTCCATGTCCAGGATGACGAAATCTGCCGGAAAAATAAGCTCGCCGACCTTGACCAGAATGTCCTCGATAACCCCGTAGGCCTGTTTTACGGACCTGTCTGCCATCTGCAGCATGATTCTGGTGGGTCGGGGTTCACCAACTTTCAAACTTTTGAAAATCGTTAATGGCATCAGGTTGATGCTGGCCCCTAGGTCACACAGAGTCTTTCCTGTGTAAGCGTTACCTAGGGTGACCGGTATTACGAAACTGCCAGGATCCTTTCTCTTCCTCGGTAGCCCATTCTTCACACAATTGCTCACTTCTGCCGTCAGGTTTATGGTCTCGAAATCGCTCATTCGCCTCCTCCCATACAAGATGTCCTTGAGGAATTTGGCGTAAGTGGGCATCTTAGCCAAAGCCTCAGCAAAAGGTATGTTAATCTGCAGCTGCTTGAACATCTCGAGAAACCTGGCGTAGTCCTTGCTGTCATCCCTCTTTCGTGTTCGCAAGGGGTACGGGACCTCCTTGGAGACGGGTACAGTTTCTGCACCTGTCTCGTTCTGCACTGCATCCTGCTCAACCGAGCCCTTCGGCTGGGGGCGATCGACTGTGCTGTTATCCTGGCCCGACAAGTTGCGTTCTACTTCTTTCGAATTTTCTGCACGTGCGTGGCTGGGATACGGTGGATCCTGCAGTGCCAATCCACTCCGAGTGGAGATAGCATTGATCTGAGCCCGTGGATTATTCACTGTGTTCGAGGGTAGGTTTCCTGGCTGTCTCTCCGTTAGCTGCTGTGCTAACTGCCCCACCTGTACTTCCAAAGCGCGCAGTGACGTTCTGGTTGTCTGCATATCTGCCGTCAAGGTGTCCATGTGCTTGAACCGGGACTCCATAGTTTGGAACATGGACTTGATTTCTTTCATCTGAGCGTCGTACTGCTGTGCTGACGGGACTGTCTGAGCCTGCTGGGCCGGGGCAGCCTGCTGAGCTGGTGGCCTGTGCTGGAACCCCGGTGCATAAACTGCTGCGTTCGGGTTTCCGTACCGAAACCCGGGATGGTCTCTCGTGCCCGGTCGGTACCGGCTCGGGACCCACTGCTGCTGTACGTAGTTGGTATCTTCAGTCCTTAGCTCCTCAATGGCTGTGTCCAGATCCGGTTCCTCGACTGCTGCAACAGTCTTCTTGTCCGAGTAGACTTTCTTGACCAAGTCGTGAACGATCTTGGCCAGGTTGTCTATCCGGTCATCCTCTGCAGGTTCGGCTCTAGCCGCCATCCTGCGATCGTCAAACAGTCGGGTGTCCTGCTTGGCCAACTGCTTCATCAGGTCATACGCACCTTCTTTGTCCACGTGATACAAGAAGTTACCCCCGGCCTCTCTGTCAATCCTGTCGGCGTTCTCCCTGTCTAGGGCATGGTAGAAAACCTGCAGGATTTTTGCGTCTCCAAAACCGTGGTTCGGGCACCGTTTGACCAATATCATGAGCCTGTCCCATGCGTCCACTACCGTCTCCCCCATCTTCTGTCTGAATGACAGTATTTCACTCTGTAACTGTATGACTCGGGAGGCGGGATAGAACTTCGCCAGAAAATCTGCAACACACTCCTCCCATGTGGTGATGGATCGGGGTGGTCGGGATTCGAGCCAGTCCTTGGCTACTCCATAAAGACAGTACGGAAATAAGATCAACATGAGTGCCTCTGCTTCTACCCCCTTGTATCTGACCTTGTTGCAGTAATCTTCGAATTTCCCGATGAAATCGTTCGGGTCTTCGTCGGCCCTGCCATGAAACGGGCAGAGAGTTTGTACCGTCTGGATGGTGGATGGTTTGATGTCAAAGTGCTCTGCGGTGATCTCGGGCACCACAATGGCTCGCTCATGCCCCCCGGTGGGGACCTCGAAATTTTCCACCAACGCCTTCCCAGATCGGTTATATGTTCTCTGGTTGCTTCGGGCAGCAAGTCCCGCTGTGACAAGCTCCTCAATGTACCTTGCCATCTGGGCTGGGGTACGTGTCTCTCGTTCCTGACCACCGGCTGCGGTGTTCTCGGGTGGATCTCTCTCGTTGGTTGCCATCCTGCTTTCTCGGTTTCTGCGGTTCTGTTCGGTATACAGCTTTTCCGGGTTGTCGAGTGGTGTCACCAAATCGCGAGGCAATCTGGGCATCAACTAAACAGTCCTGAAAACGCAGATTCGAAAACGCAGTGAGATAAAAAGAAAAATAACAAAACTGAAAATAAATAAAAACTCAGAAAACTAATCCTGACTACTAAATAGACCCTAAAAGTCCCCGGCAACGGCGCCAAAAACTTGATGCGCAAACTAACGTGCTATCGCAAGTGTACGAATCTTGTAGTACCGGGTGCAATTAGACTCGGATTATCGTTCCCACGAGGACTGTTTCGGGTTTACTCACGTTGTCAGTTTCGGTTTCCCAAGAGTAGTAACCAGGAGGAGTAAGTTGAGATTATAGTGACTAAACTAAAAACAGAATTTAAAACTGTAAATATTTTTGTGACGTTTTCTGAAATAAGCTGATTTTGTTGTAACGATAATAGATGAAGACTAGGCTCCAGAATCCGCTAGGGTTTCTACAGATTTCAGTTTTACGTTCGTTTATGAAAACACTCAGCAATTTCGGTATCTGTGCAACGTACCAGTTGTGCAGTGACTTTTCAGATTCCACACGTAATCCCGATCCTGCAGACTTTCGGATTCTTGTTAAGCTGCCTAAGTCTGCAGTCTCGATCTAATCCTGCTAGGGTTTCTAACCTGTCCGAATGGCCCGGGTCAAATTCTCTAACAGTTGGTCTCACGTTTTTCAATGCTAGCCCTATCTCCCTTTCTCTGGTCGGTCTATCAGGGTAAGGTACTAAATCCCGGTTTTTCTTCCTAACCCTAACTTGACGTTTTCACCTACAAGCTCGGGTCTATAGCAATCCTGGGTGATCAGTCCTATCATGCATATACGATAATAATCAAACCAGAATAACAGATACAACTTGCTGAATTAAGATAATCATCATGAATCCATAAACGTAGTAATCATAAAATCTGAGTACGAAACCCTAGGTTCACCGAGAACCTAGGTGAAAAGTTTAGCTACGACTAGACATAGTACAAAACGCAGTTTCTGAATATAAAGAGAGAGAACGAAATCAAACTAAGTCTTCGAATCCCGAATCGCGCTTTCGTGCTCTCCGTGAATGCTCCGACTTGGCCTTCGGTTGTGCTGTGAATTGTGCTGTGTCCTTCGTGTCTTCAAAACGAGTCTGGACGAGTCTTTAAATAGTGCTGTTTCCTGAAAACGCTCGTGCTCGAAATTACGGAATATGCCATTGGTCCACCGTCTTTGTCAAAAAGTCAAACTGGCTGCGTATATACGCAAGGGCTGCGTATATACGCAACCAGGGCCCAACCAAGATCCCCCCACCTCCCCACTGCCTGCGTATATACGCAGGGCCTGCGTATATACGCAGGGCCTGCGTATATACGCAGGCCGTGGGGTATGTGGGGCCCACTTGGTCCTCTGGTGGGCCAGGACTGGTCCCCTGGGTCCCACTCTTCTTCCTGATGCTCCCGGCTTGCCTCTTCGGTGCTCTTCTGCTCATCCGTGTTTCCGTCGTGTCCCGGTCTTGTGCACGTTTCCCGAGACGGTCCCGGCTGGGTCCCGGCACGCTTCCCGATGCACCTCCTGAACCTGTACCTGAAAAGGCAACACGAACGAATACCCGCGATCATATCCAAATATAGCAAGAAATGAGCAGAAATAAGCAGAAATCCAGCAAGTACAAATAAACGTCTCGTTCTAGATTCCCGGGGCATTCTAAGGCATTTTCCGGCAAAAACCGCTAATTTCGGCACAAATACTCGTGAAATCAGGCTAAAAGATAACCCCTAATTGGGCGTTATCACATGGGTAAGGGAAAGCAAACCTATCTCTGTTCTGTCCGAGACGATAGTATGGGGACGATGAAACTTGAGAAAATCCCAGTTGATAATGAGTTTCCCGATGTATTTCCCGATGAGATCCCAGGAATTCCACCTCAAAGAGCCGTTGATTTTACCATTGACCTTGTACCAGGGACATGACCGATCTGCAAAGCACCCTATAGAATGGCGCCAGTAGAGCTAGAAGAGTTGAAGGAACAACTAAGGGAGTTTTTGGATAAGGGGTGTATCAAACCGAGTGTTTCACCCAGGGGGCACCAGTCTTGTTTGTTAAGAAGAAGGATTGTAGTTTGAAACTGTGCATCAATTACAGGGAGCTTAACAATGTAACTGTCAAAAACCGATACCCACTTCCAAGGATAGATGACCTCTTTGACCAACTACAGGGAGCCGATGTCTTTTCCAAGATCGACATAAGGTCAGGTTATCACCAGTTAAGGGTAGCCGAGAAGGACATCCCTAAGAATGCCTTTAGAACCAGATATGGTCATTATGAGTTCACTGTTATGCCTTTTGGTCTAACCAATGCACCTGTTGTATTCATGGATGTGATGAACCGGGTCATGAAACCTTACCTGGACCTCTTTGTGATAGTGTTCATTGATGACATTTCGGTGTACTCCAAAGGGAAATATGAACACGAGGAACACCTTAGGGCAGTTTTGCAAACCCTTAGGCAAGAACAGTTGTATGCTAAGTTTTCCAAGTGTGAATTTTTGCTCGATAGTGTACCTTTCTTGGGACACATAATATCTAAAGAGGGCATTTCTGTAGATCCACAAAAGAAAACCGCAGTTAGGATTTGGACAAGACCCAAGAGTGCAACGGACATCCGTAGTTTCTTGGGACTAGCAGGTTATTATCGAAGATTCGAGAAGGATTTCTCCAAAATTGCCAAACCACTGACCAATTTGATGAAGAAAATGTTGGGTTTTGACGCAGGCTACGCAGCGGAATAACAAAAATTTAATCCTGCTCAAATCCCACCAAGGATCACAGGTGAAGCATCATAACATGATGAAGGGAAGAAAGGTTACCTCAGCCATACCAGGCTGGGACGATCACATAAAAAGAATAGTATCTTTGTCTCTACGATATCCACACGAATTGACCTCACCCCGCCTTCTTCTCCAATGGTGCTAGCAATCTGAGAAGAAGGATGAACATGGACATACACGGCGACTGGATCACATCAAAACCGTGGCAGAAAGAAGAGACGGACGGCCAACACCTTGACCGTGGGTGGCAAAAGAGGCGGACGACCATCACCATGGCCGTGGGCTTCATGGGGCGGCACCATGGAGGCCGACGGCTCCTAGAGGGGCGGCTTCCTTGTGTGGCCGAACCCTAGGAGTGAAAATCTCCTTTTCACTCTTCCTCTTTTCTCTCTAGTGTACTGTGTGGTGTAGGATTAATGAAGACTAAATTTTCTCAGCCTATAAATCATATTTATAGCTAGAGAAATTCACCTTTGCCCATAAATCTACCAATGTGGGACTAGTTACATTCTAGTCCACAATTGCTCTTTAGTCCAACTAATGAGCACAGTTTATACTTTAGTCCATTTAATTCAATATTGTTATTTAGTCCAACTAATTAGCAATAATCCCAGCTAGATCTATTATTGTGTGTGATCATGTAGGTTCCTAATTACGTGGTAGTAATAATAATTATTACAAACATTGAGCGGTATCTAGCAATACATAAAGTCAGTGATCTGACTAACCTCTATGACCAATGTTACCGTGTTGTATAATCCCTTTGTCTCATCTATCCGGATTGGACACAAGAAATGGAGTGTCACGCTTGTATATCCAATCCATAGTTTCTCGATCTGTGAGTAAATTTAGATAAACAAATAACATCAATATCCCATATTGATTTATTTGAGCATGGCCATGCATTTTTCTAAGTCTCACTCATCGAGTGGCCATGGATATTTACTCCCGTTATGTGGGAGGGACAAATCCTCTCTACATCACTACGATCTCTAGCTTGCTTCCTATCATGTATGATTAAAGCCTTTATAGTTACTCAGTTACAGTGTAACGTTTGACTGTATCAAAACATGATATTTCACAACTAGAATATCTAGTAACTTCAAGTCTAAGGATCACAACACCATTGTCACTATGAGAAGCGATTGTGACATTCACATAACTCCCATGTAGCCTTCTCATGGTGGGTCAATCCAGTACGCCATTACTCCTAATATGTACCCATGTGTTAGACTTGATATCCCCATATCAATCTACCCACTTACTAGTCTCGATGCAATACAGTCGTCCTATTAACTGTAGTACTCGACTAGGGATATTTAAGAATATAACATCTATATTCTAAGGACTTAATTCGTTTTAGCATATCTCCATATTGATAACATAATGAATAGTAAGTCCATTAAATGTCACGACAAATAGATTGCCTCTAGGGCACAATTCCAATAGTCTCCCACTTGCAGTAGAGTCAATCCGGTGCATCATATGCCTATTGATCTACTGCGGCCCTCACGCTTTTGCTGCGCAAGAGGTAAGAGAGACATTTACTGGTACTTTGAAAATATTCACATCTCCCCTATCGAAAATCTAATGAGATCGAATATTCTTAGTACTTGCATCTAATGAAACAATACACTCAGTCCTCTGTGATAAAATCGACAACTGAATCTTGCCTGGAACCTTTCCAGCTCATAGTCCCTCAACTAAGGAAAAACACTAAACTTGACTATGATCTGGAATCATTCTTGTTGGATTGGAAGTTCCCATCATTGTAACTCCTTACAGTGAACCCGTCCTAACCCCATATATCAAGATTTCATCCTTAGTTCTTCTCAAGTACATAAGGTTTTTTCTTTATCAATATCTGCTGACTCTCATCTGGATATGACTGGTGTTATCATGTCATTCTTCATATGACATGTCAGGCCTTTGCACATAACATGGCGTATCCTATGAATCTTTATTCATACGGTCTCTCACAATCTGATTGGAAAGACAACTAGTCTTTCAAAGACTAATCCCACGTGACATAGGTAAGAATCAATATTCTTGCATGTAGAACCGTTTCAACACCTTTGTCTTTATATGCACTTTTGAATTAAGCCGAACAACTATCTTGGTCTATATCCATAGATCTTTATAGGTTGCTTCGCCTAAGTCATTTCATTGAAAATCGATTCCCTATCCAATCTTTACCAGATTGCAGAGTAGGGACTTCATTCCCAATGAATTGTATGTTGACCATGTACAAGACCAGAAATACAACTGTGCTCCCACTAAACTTCTTGTAAACACAAGCTTCATCTTCATTCTTGATGGAATCAAACCATTTGATTTCATTATTGAATCAAAGATTACAACTCCAAGAAGCTTGATTCTATCCATAGATAGATTGCTACAAGAAAGATGCGAATGGATTCAAGAATCACAACCGGGGAAAAAGTTTCGTCATAGTCTGTACTATGAGCTTACAGGAAACCTTTAGCCACCAATCGTCCCTTAAAAGTAATCATATTACCATCCATGTTAGTTTTCCTTAAAACCCACTTGCACCTTATGGGTCATACCCTTTTAGGTGGTTCCAAAAAAGCCCATACTTTGTTGGTATACATTGATTCCATTTCAGAGATTCTGGCCCACTCGCGGCCTCCTCATAGGTTGTATGCTCATATCCATGAGTAATATATCACGGGATTATGACAAATCTATATTTCCATAGCTCCTTGATAATCATTCATTACCTATAAGGTTATTGTGCTATTTGAGTAGGTTGCTCAACAACGTCTTGTGATCCTGCTCATGTTCCATCAAATGATGAATGTGTTGTTGTGGTTCTTGAACTCCTTCAAATTCTACTATCCTCCCACTATTTATTTTAGAGACAATTCTCTTTTTAGAAACACAGTGGTTCCAGCAACAAATACTTTGTTCTCGATTGAATTGTAGAAAAAATAATCTTTCGAATATTCCACAAAATAGATTTATCCGAATTGGATCCAAGTTTATCTGTAAACGTTTTACATAAACTTCACAATCCCAAATATTTATGAAATACTAGGACACCTCCTAGTCCATATCACATATGGTTTATTCATAACAGTTTTGATGGAACAAGGTTAAGGGAGAAATTGCTATAAGTAGAGCATAGCCCCAGAAGTAAATTAGAAATCATGTTTGACATATCATAACCGAACCGTGTCCAACAAGGTCCGCTCTCTCCTCTTAGACACGTCATTCCATAATGGTATTCTAGGTAGAGTGAGTTTAGATCACATCCAACACTCCTTTAGATGCTTGTCAAACTCTTGACTTAAGCATCCTCATCTATGATCTAATCGCAGAGTCTTGATACTATTGTCAAGCTAGTTTTCTACTTCATTCCTGAATTCCTTTGAACTTTTCAAAGAATTCTGATTTGTTCTTCATAAGACCCAAATCCATATTTACTGAATAAATAAATATGATGAAGTACCAAAACCATCTCTAGCACTTATGCTTAGTGGTACACATACATCAGTATGTATGAGTCCAAAAGATCCTATCTTTGCCCAATAAACAAGTCTCACATGTCTCATATGATTCATAATCAAATGAGTCCAGAAATCCATCCATATGGAGTCTAGAAATGCTTTCTCATTCACGTGGCCTAAACCACAATGCCAAAGTCGTATCTTTAATGTTATATATGAAACAATCCATTAGAAAAAATGGCATTTCAATAATGCATTTTATTAAAATAAATGGAACAACATTTTTCCATTACTTTAATAAGAAATTTTTTTCTTGTCCAAACAAGAAATTGTGATAATGTTCCTACTCATAGCAGGGACATAATCGTACTTGCCTAATTCACGAATTATTCCAAAAGGTAGAGATAATCTCCTACAGCTAATTCAGCAACCCATGCTTCATTGCCCCATGTGTAGGTGTATCTCTTCCTTATCCAACTGTCTTCTTCTCTTGAGATCCTGCACATTTCTATAAATGTGAGATTCTCATCTAGTATCAAATACCTATGTTGATGATGAGATAGACACATTAGCCTTGTAACAAAGATATCTTAAATTGTAATTCATAATTCCCTTTTCCTTCCATGTACTTTGGGCAGTTCCTCTTCCACTACACCACCCTTCTAGCACTTTCTTCAGCGTTTCTCAATCATACTGAGAAAATCTTCTATGAACAAAATTCTTATTGCATTTAATGAAATTCTAGGTCCAATTGGGAGAATAAATCTTTATTCTTTATCCATCTCATAGATAACTCCCATGTTCTAAGCTTTCAATCTTATTGAAATGGCTTAGTTGCGTTTGATCTCTTGCTTCAGCAATCACACATTACTAACTTGTGTCGTCGCGTCATGTCTTGATTAATCAAGTCTCCTTGCTTTGGCAAGCCCGAGCTTGATTACATCTTGATCATGATGAGTGCTAAGTAAAAGAAGGTAAAACGCAAATGGAGCAACACTTCAAACCTTTCATGTTTAGCCGACCTTTAAAAAGAACTTGTTTAAATGTATGATCATATCATACGCCTCCATGTTCTTTTCTTGCTACAAAAGCTCAGAGTTCATGGTAGTTAACATGCGGCAAGTCACATCCAAAGATCCATTCTTTGATGTTGCTCCGATTTGGTTTTAGTGTGTTTTGGTAGATGGTGGAAGAAAACTTTATGCTCTAGGATATATTGCAATTCCCTTTTATTTGAGAACAATTCTCAATTTTATCCTAGTTTATAACACAGATTCCAGACAATTTGTCCTTCTCAAGAACATAGCGATAAAGTCGAGTTTGTTTGTTTAATGCCATAGGTATAAAACACAAAAGGATTAAGCAAAAAAAAAGTGACATTTTAACTATATTTAGCAAGGACTTAAATTATTAAATATAGCTCCCACTATTTTTCTCGGATTAATAGCCCTCACCATTAATACGGAAAATATCACATACTTTCTAGTGGGCCAAGATCCATATTTCTACCTCCTCTTGAGCCTGCTTTGCCACGTCACCCAAGAATTGGTTATTTAGGTAGAAACCATTCCAATTTCATCCCATGCAGCTCTTGGTCCAATTAGGTGAATAATTCTTTATTCATTATCCTTTAGATAATACCTAATTGTCATGCCTCTAGACTCATCAATCCAATTGACTTTGCCCAGTTGTGTCCAACCTCTTGCTTCAACAATCACACATTACTTGCTTGTGTCGTCCGTAACATACTAAAGTAAATTAAAAAGCCTTGCTTTGGCAAGCCCGAATTTAATAGGACTTGATCATGAAGGGTGTTTAGAAAAGAGAAGGAAAAATGCAATATTTCTTTGAGGGATTTAATATTTATTATTTGTTTGGTTGATCCCATCAACATGATATACTTATTTGGATTGGGCAATTCACAATAAAATATCAAACTTGTTTATTATTATCTTGTTAACGTTTTGCTAGTATCGCCATACACACAAAAATAAATAACAAGACATAAATAATAAACATCCACAAAAGAAAAATTAACGTGGCATGGATATGCCCCCTAGACTAAGATATTACCAAGCCAATGATAATATCTATATGCCCTAAAGTGACAAGCTCATCTCCATGTGCTCCACTATAGTCGCGCGCCTAGGATGGGTGTCCTCATCGTCCTTTTGGCCTTTTGGTCCTCCGGTCTTCTTCTCCATAATCTTAGCTATCATCTAAATATTCTAATTCTAGCCAAACATATAGAAAATAAAATAAATAAAACCTCACATGTTGAGAAGATGATCAGCTCGCAGGCCGTAAAATTAACTAACTATTACATTAATTTGATCAGCTCGCAGACCGTAAACCAAACCACAAACAAACACAAACATCCACAACCTAGGTCATATCCATCCACCATGCAACAAAGCACATAATACAGTTAAAACCAATTTCAACGCGTTTGTTAAATTTTAATTAATTAAATTGGGACACTAGGGGCAAAATTGTCAAAACGTTCGCGCTAGTCCAACTAGCCGAGACGAACTGACCCGCCAAACCGGGCCCACCCGGTCGGACCAGCCCGCCCGGTCAAACTGGTCGGTTGGCCTAACCTGCAAGGCTGGATGGCATGGTCGGCGCACCAAAGGGAGGGGTGGGTCTCTTAGGCCGAACCCCTATGTGGATTAAAAGCCAATTTTTCTCCTTCCCTTCATGCCCAAACCCCAATGTGGGACAAAAACACATTTTCTCCCTACAGTGTGCCCAAACCCTACCTTTATGTCACCAATTAATTTGAACATCATATGTACATGAAAAACACTAATTTTCACATGATATGTAAAATTAGTTGCTTTCTTCATGAATCATATTCATGGCGTATCAAAATACACATATTAATTTTATTACAGTTTACGGTCAAACTGACAGAACAGTCAAAACTGATAAAATTAGTATATCAAATATACACCTGAAAATTCATTATTTTCACATCATATGTAAAATAATTGAATCTCCACATGAATCACATTCATGACGCATCATAATACGCATATTAGTTTTACTACAGTTTACGGTCAATCTGACAGAACGATGTAAAAACTAATAAAACAGATAACCACATAAAATCATGTTATGCGCTATCGACCTGTGGATCTGATACCACTGTTGGGTTTTGACGCAGGTTACGTAGCGGAAAACAAATATTTAATCCTGCTCAAATCCCACCAAGGATCACAGGTGAAGCATCATAACATGATGATGGGAAGAAAGGTTACCTCAGCCATACCAGGCTGGGACGATCACATACAAAGAAAAGTATCTTTCTCTCTACGATATCCACACGAATTGACCTCACCCGGGCTTCTTCTCCAATGGTTCTAGCAATCTGAGAAGACGGATGAACATGGACATACACGGCGACTGGATCACATCCAACCAGTGGCAGAAAGAAGAGACGGACGGCCAACTCCTTGTCCGTGGGTGGCAAGAGAGGCGTACGACCATCACCATGGTCGTGGGCTTCATGGGGCGGCACCATGGAGGCCGACGGCTCCTAGAGGGGTGGCTTCCTTGTGTGGTCGAACCCTAGGAGTGAAGAACTCCTTTTCACTCTTCCTCTTTACTCTCTAGTGTACTGTGTGGTGTAGGATTAATTAAGACTGAATTTTCTCAGCCTATAAATCATATTTATATCTAGAGAAATTCACCTTTTCCCATTAAATCTACCAATGTGGGACTAGTTACATTCTAGTCCACAATTGCTCTTTAGTCCAACTAATGAGAACAGTTTACACTTTAGTCCATTTAATTCAATATTTTTATTTAGTCCAACTAATTAGCAATAATCCCAGCTCGATCTATTATTGTGTGTGATCTTGTAGGTTCCTAATTATGTGGCAGTAATAATAATTATTACAAACATTGAGCGGTATCTAGCAATACATCAACGCTCCCAAGTAACAGGAATGTCAGTGATCTGACTAACCTCTGTGACCAATGTTACCGTGTTTTATAATCCCTTTGTCTCATCTATCCGGATTGGACACAAGACATGGAGTGTCACACTTGTATATCCAATCCATAGTTTCTCGATTTGTTAGTAGACTTAGATAAACAAATAACATCAATATCCCATATTGATTTATTTGAGCATGGCCATGAATTTTTATAAGTCTCACTCATCGAGTGGCCGTGGATATTTACTCCCGTTATGTGGGAGGGACAAATCCTCTCTACATCACTAAGATCTCTAGCTTGCTTCCTATCACGTCTGATTAAAGCCTTTATAGTTACCCAGTTACAGTGTAACATTTGACGATATCAAAACATGATATTTCACAACTAGAATATCTAGAAACTTCAAGTCGAAGGATCACAACACCATTGTCACTATGAGAAGCGCTTGTGACATTAACATAACTCCCATGTAGCCTTCTCATGGTGGTTCAATCTAGTACGCAATTACTCCTAATATGTACCCATGTGTTAACATTTATATTCTAAGGATATTTAAGAATATAACATTTATATTCTAAGGACTTCATTCCTGTTAGCATATCTCCATATTGATAACATAATGAATAGTAAGTCCATTAAATGTCACGACAAACTGATTACCTCTAGGGCACAATTCCAACAGAAAACCACCAAATACCATTGCGACGACAAATGTGAGGAAGCCTTCCAAACCTTGAAAAAAAAGGCTAACTACAGCACCTATTCTTACCCTACCATCGGAATCAAGGGAGTTTGAGGTCTATAGTGATGCTTCGAAACACGGGTTATGATGTGTACTGATGCAAGAAGGTAATGTGATTGCATATGCATCATGGCAGCTAAAATCTTATGAGGAGAATTACCCAACTCATGACCTAGATCTAGCCGCGATTGTCCACGCCTTGAAAATTTGGAGACACTAACTTTATGGTGCAACCTGTAAGATTTTTACCGACCACGAAAGTCATAAGTATTTGTTTACCCAAAAGAATTTGAACATGAGGCAAAGGAGATGGTTGGATTTAATCAAGGACTATGAACTGCAAATCCAATACCATGAAGGAAAGGCAAATGTAGTTGCAGACGTCTTAAGAAAAAAGACAAGCCATACCATCAATGTGTTAAGAAGCTTACCAAGTGAGTTGTGAGATGACATTCAGAAACTAGGAATTGAAATCAGTCAACACGGAGCAAGGGAAGACGTGTTGTGCAATTTAGTAGCCACCCTGCACATCTTTGAAGAGATTAGAAAAGAACAACCAGGAGATGTAAAGTTAGAAAGGATCACGAAGAAGATCGAGGATGGATCGACCAAGGACTTCCGAGTACACGACGATGGGAGCATAAGGTAAGAAGATACCCCAGAAGTGTACGGAGGTTAATGAACGGCTGATGAAGAAAGCCCACAACACGCCGTACTCTGTCCATCCATGAGGTGATAAACTGTACAAGGACCTGAAGAAGCAGTTTTGGCCAAGGATGAAGAACGGAGTTGCAGAGTTTGTAGCCCGATGCCGTACTTGCCAAAAGATGAAGTTCGAACACAAGAGGAAAGGAGGTTTGGTGCAACCTTTAGAAGTACCCATGTGGAAATGGGATTCCATATCGATGGACTTTGTGACGGCTTTGCCAGTGAAGAAGAATGGTTTGAACCAAATTAGGGTTGTAGTGGACAGATTGACAAAGACGGCAAGATTCATCCCAATGAAGTACACTTGCGATATGGCGCAGCGAGCAGACGCATATATTAAGAATATCGTTAGATACAATGGAGTGCCAAAGGACATCGTGTCAGATCGATACCCAAACTTTCTCTCACATTTATGGCAGGCATTGAAGAGGGCCTTAGGAAATCAGCTAAAGTTCAGTACCGCTTTCCACCCAGCTACAAATGGAAAGACAGAACGAACCATACATACACTGGAGGATATGATGCGAGAATATGTCATGGACTTCCAAGGTTCTTGGGTAGACCGGTGAGCACTAATAGAGTTCTCGTACAACAACAGTTACCACGCAAGTATAGGGATTGCACCCTATGAGGCCTTGTACGGGAGGAAATGTAGGACACCCTTGTGCTGTAACGACATCAGCGAGACTCTGGTCTTGGGACGACAAATGATTGAGGAGACGATGAGTCAGGTCAGAATCATTCAACATCGGATGAAAGCAGCCCAAGATCGACAGAAGTCTTACACGGACCAGAAACGAAGACCCGTGGAGTTCTAGGTTGGAGAAAAAGCATTCCTGAAGGTATCACTGACCAAAGGAGTCTCTCGTTTTTTAATAAAAAAGGAAAACATAGTCCCAAGTTCATCGGTCCCTACGAAGTACTGGACTGGATAGGGAAAGTATCCTACCGCCCAAATCTTCCTTCCAATTTAGCTCGAGTCCATAATGTCTTCCACGTGTCTCAACTTAAGAACTACATTCCAGACCCATCACACATCTTGGATCCTGCAACCCTTAGAATTGGACCCTGTTCCTTCATCTGAAGAACATCCTGTTAAAATTCTAAACACCAAGACTAGAAAGACTCGTACCACGTCAACCACGTTAGTCAAAGTGTTATGGAACAGTCATCTGACTCAAAAAGTCACCTGAGAAGCTGAAGCCTACATGAAACAAATATGTCCCCACCTATTTGACCAGGTACTAACTCGAGTGATGAGGACGACACTCCTTTAAGGGGGAGGAGATCGTCGCACTTTTATTGTCACACATTCATACTACATTACATGCATTGCATTCTTATCATTACATTTTCCACTATGAGATATTATCTTTCCGCTTCGAGGACAAACCTTGATCTTAAGGAGGGAAGGATGAAACAACCCAAAATCTAATTACGTATTTTAAGAATAAATATGCATGTTTTATGGTAATATAGAGTGTAAACTGACATCTTGACCTTAATATTTTGTGGTATTATTTTTTATGTGGCTAAGTTCTAATAAAAATAACACGGTACTATATGTCTACCACACTAATATTTGATAACGTGTACACTATTATAGTATCACATATTTTACGTGGCGACTTTTATCACGCTATGCCTGTTATTATGGTACAATCACCACACCCAATTATTTACAACATGTCAGTAACATTTCTTCTGCAAGTTTTCAACTGCAACAAAGAAAAATGTAGTCAAACATTTATTTCCGGAAAAGATGAATCTTGCCAGGTGAAAATAATTCACATTCCCCTTCTTACAATTATTCACCTACATTTACTTTCTCTTTTCTTCATTTTTCTTCATATAAATAGCCATACAACTCCTATGGCTTCTCCAGGGCAACACTAGCAGAAACTTCAAACTCCATAGCAACCGCCACCATCATCCTTACTGTCATCACCAACTCTTCCATCTCCAGAACCAACACAACCTCCACCAACACAACTCCTTCACCTCGCCGGAAAACTCCATAGCCACCAAGCTTAGTTACTTTCCCGAGAGCTTCACGTAACCGCCTTGTTCACCAACACCACCAACAATCACCATTTGAGTCACGGTTACTACCAATCATTCCGTGACACTCCAAAGACTCTTTTACAACCATCCGCAGTCACTCACGAGGTCCCAACAACTCATTCCATTTCACCGGTCATTTTAGCCACAAATCGGTACAACTTCCTAACCTTACTTCGCATTCAACATATTCTTGCATATTCATGCTCACACACGTCTCAAGAGTCATCCATGTTAATTTGGTCAAAAACGGAACATTAGAATTCGTCATAGCTAATTATTTCATGTTTTGGGGTAGTAGTTGTCTTTTAGAATTACTTTCAGTCAATTTTTTAGGAATTAAACGTTCTAAGAAGAGCAGAGTTTGAAACTACCGTCCATATACTTTTACATAAAAATGATAATTAGTGTCCCGGGAACCACCCACTTCATTTTCGTCGAAATCGGAAAAGTCAAAAAATAAAGTTTTGTAATGGGGGGTAAAAGTGTCTTTTAAGAAACTAGCAACAACTAGCTTTTGAGAATTTGATTACTTTAAGGGTAAATGTGCAATTCCTACCCTACCCATACTTTACTATAAATACAAATGACTAGCCTTATTTTATGTTAGTAAGTTGGTACTTGATTAGTAAACTAATGTTAATTAATATTAAGATTAGTGGTTAGCATATAAATATTAGAGTTAGTGAGCTAAGATTAAGATTTGTAAATTAGTATTAGTTTGGTAATTAAGTAAATAAATAAATATTAACTAATTTGGACAAATAAAATTTTCCTAATATTTTAATTAAAGGAATACCGTTAAAGGTTAAGTAGGTCATGTACCTAATCACCGCCGGATAATTAACCAGGATCAACCCGCATAGCATATATATTATATAAGACACTTGCATATTAAGCGATTGAGTGTTAATTAGAGTTTATCCTTATTTATATACACGTAGTTTACCGATGAAGGCTACGTCGAGTACATTTGAACCACAATCGGACGTGTAGGTGAGATTGTAGGCTCATCCCTTACTCTCAAAACGCGTAATTAATTATAATGTCTCTACCTGCTTTGACTTGGATATTTAATATTTTAAACTCATGTTTACTTACTACTCATGTTTACTAAATATTTCGTTTCGTTAATAGATCTCCATTCTTTTACACGTTCAAATTAAATATTTTGGGAACTTTACATGGTTGACCAAGCAAAGCTAGGGACTTAATATGGTAGACCAATCAAAGCTTGGGACATGAGCCGAAGGTGACTCTAAGAGTACCCCTGGGGCACATTAGCACATGGTAAGGCTCTAGTACTACTCTCTTGGGACAAATGTTTCCCTCGTAGGGGGTGTCGACACTTAAGGTCTAGTTTTTTTTTTTTTTTTTTTTTTTTTTTTTTGCGGTACCGGAAGAACTTCATTAATATATAAACCAGATTAATACAAAGAAGACCTAGACATCATCAACCACAATTCAAAGACATAACTGCCTCAAGGGCAACACACTAGAAATAGTAACGAAGACGCCTAGAACACCTGAGACTAACATCCACAAAACGCAGAACATAAAACAAAAGAGCCCCAAAATCAGTCTAGGGAAACTGAAGAGTACAAAGATTACAAAAGAAAAGCCCAAAGGGAGATCATAGCACATCCAGAAAACCAACTACACATCAATGAATGGGATCACAGCAGACATTAGCTCATCATCTGGGATTGGGGGAAGTCCTTCACCAGCAACATCTTGAACAGCAGCAGAGCCATTAGCAATTCCAGCACCTCCAACATCCTCCCCTGAAGCTATGACCTGATCACCAGACGAAGCATGAGCTGAGGAAGAAGCAAAAGCTGGACTGTCCTCCGTGTTTGTAGAAGATTTTGCACGAGTCAGATTAACTGGTGGCAGCATGGCAAGAGGGAAAGCATCAGACACTTCCACTAAGGCTTGAGGCGCAAGGTGGGGAACATGGGGAGCAAACTGAGGAATAAACTGAATCTGCCCAGGCCTCCATGAGATATTTCCTTTCTTTACCTCCACTTCAACCCATTGATTAGTAGCTGAACAGAAACTAAATAAATTAGTTGACCGAAATAAAATTAGCAAAGGCTTCAGCTTGGTGGTAAATATGGTCTGCTGAAGGATTTTGTTGCTCAAACGGTCTTTTATTTCTGGTAATCCAAAGGATCCAAAAGATTGCTGGGATCCAGTGCCAATTTTGAATGGAGCAACGAGCCTTCTTTTTCCTAATCCAGCGAATAATCCATTGTTGTATATTATCAATATTAGAACTAGGTTTGTAAGAGGTAGAAATAGGAGCTCTCTCCCAAAGCTGCTGAGCCATGGGGCAATGGATGAAGATGTGTTCAGGAGTTTCAATAAGGTTATGACAGTGATTACAGAAGGGGTTGATAGAGTGAATTCTATAGTGAATATTAGCTAAGCAAGGCAAAGAATTAGAACATATTCGCCAGAAAAGATGCACTAAATTAGCAGGGAGTCCTGATGTCCATAGTCTTTTCCAATTTAAATCATATGACATTAGATGGAATTGAATGCGTTTGACAGAAAGATTATGATAGGAATTATTATAATTTTGAAGATAGTAAGCAGATTTTACAGAGAAGATTCCATTGGAGGTGGGTTTCCAAAAGGGGCTGTCCTGGTTCTCATTAAATCCTATAGGAGTCTGACTTATTTTATTACAGAGCCAGGAGAAAAGATTGTTAAGGAGATTGGTGTTCCAACCATGTCCATTCTGGGAGAGCAACTGAGCTACCTTTTTGATCCTGTTATTCGGGTCAGTTTGCTTTAAGCATTCACTAATTGAGTCACCAGGACCATCTGAAATCCAGCCATCATTTCTCACCATAAGTGAATGTCCATTGGCAATTTTCCACTGCAAACCAAGGGTTAGAGTATTTCTACCTTTGCAGATGTTCTTCCAAGCACAAGAGGCTACAGAGGTAGGCTTTATAGAGAGGAAACTTTGTCTTTTGCAGTATTTAGAAATAAAGTAAGAACTGAAGAAACTATTTGGATCTTTAACAAGTCTCCAGCAGTTTTTAGCTATAAGAGCATTATTGAAGCATTGTAAATTTTTAAAACCCAGTCCCCCATTTTTAGTTTTGTTGCACAGAAAATCCCAAGAGAGCCAATGAATGCATATTTTATAGGCTTTGCCTGCCCAGAAGAATCTTGAAAAAATGGATTGGATGTCCTCACAATCTTTCTTTGGGAAGATGCACACAGACATAGGGTAAACTAGATAACTATTGAGAATAGCCTTAATAAGAGTTGCTCTTCCAAAAGAGTTGAGTAGAAGGCCTTGCCAACCAGCACATTTCTCATTGATTTTAATAATAGTATTCTTTATAAGTTCCTTGTTAGAACCTTTTATATCTAAATGAATTCCAAAGTATTTTCCTATTGTCTCATGTGGAGTTAAACCTAAAGTGTTAGAAAACTGCAATCTATCAGCTTCAGAGCAGTTTGGACTAAATACCAGAGAAGACTTGTCCAAGTTAATGGCTTGTCCAGATTGATTAGCAAAGCCATCAAGAATGACCTTTATGTTACTGCCAGTGTGAGATTGGATTTGGAAAAACAGGAGGGTGTCATCAGCAAATTGAAGATGAGAGATAGTTTTATTTCTGGAAAACGGAATGCCTTGAATTAAGTTATCAGATTCAGCCACTTGAACAGAATTTGACAGCACCTCGGCACATAGTGCAAAGAGAAAAGGGGATAGTGGATTCCCCTGTCTTAGTCCTCTATGAGGAGTAAAACAGTTGGATTGAGATCCATTGATGATTAAGGAATAGGTAACTGTGGTGATACATTGCATTATGAGTTTGGTGAAATGAGCAGGAAAATGCATTTGAAACACTACTTGTTCAAGGAAGTCCCGTCTCACCCTATCAAAGGCCTTAGAGATATCAAGCTTAAGAGCCCCTAGTTTTGGATGGTGGCCATTATTAGCTTTATGGATGGTATGAACTAAATCTTGGCCAATAAGAATGTTGTCTTGAATGAGTCTCTGGGGGATAAGACCATTTTGGTTTATAGAAATAAGAGATGGGAGAACCTGCTTAAGTCTATTGGCCAGGACCTTTGCAATGATTCGGTACAGAACATTACAAAGACTTATAGGTCTAAAGTCTCCTACAGTCTGGGGATTATTAGTTTCAGGAATTAGGACAATGTGAGTTTTATTAATTTCTTTAAGCAAATGACCAGAGTTAAGAAAAGAAAGCACAGCAGATGTGATAGATGTGGATAATAGGGGCCAATTTTGTTGGAAAAAGGCTGGTTGAAAACCATCCGGGCCAGGAGCTTTGAGGGGTGACATTCCAAAGACAGCATTGGAGATTTCACTTGCTGTGAAAGGTTTAGAGAGTAAATTTTGCTGGGCTGGGTTAAGAGTCTTTGTGATATTAAAAAGAAGGGAGAAGGAGAATAGATTATCATTTTGTTGCATAAGCTCAGTGACACTAGGCGTGGGTTGAGAATAGATTTGCTTAAAGTGCTCACTAAAGCTTTGCATAATAGAAGATAGATCAGTGACACAAGTTCCATCATTGAGTTTAATATTCCAGATTGAGTTCAAATTTTTCCTTACTTTAGTGTATGCATGAAAGAATTTCGTGTTTTTATTTCCTTCTTGAAGCCATTTACAGCGAGCTCTATGGGCCCAGAAGGTTTCCTCAGAGGCTAGCAGATCATGAAGCTGCTTATGACAGGCAACAAAGTTAGCAGCAGCAATTGGGTCAGGCAAGAGGGTTTGAAAATGAGCAATTTGATGCTTGGCCATGGATATTTGGTTGGCCAGGGAGGATCTAGACATTGCCCAAGTTCTAAATGACTTCAACGTTATTGAAATGAGTTTGGCCACTCTAAAACAAGGGGAGCCTCTAATAGGAAGCCTCCAAATGAATTGCAAAAGTTCCTTTGTTTCTGGGCTCTTGAGCCACCACATTTCAAATCTTCTAGGAGGGTTGATGCAGGAGGAGGGGAAGTTGTAAAATTTGAGAATAAGGGGAGAGTGATTAGAAGCCCCAATTCCCAGATTGTGTAAGGCCAAGGAAGGAAATAGAGCAAGAAATTCATAATTACACCAGGCTCTATCTAGTCTCTCAAAAGTAGGGGAGGAATTGAATCTACAGTTAGTCCAGGTGAACCAAGGGCCAATGTTTTTAACTTCAAACATGCCCCAAAGATTAAGACAGTTCAGTAATTGGGAAGCACCTCTAATGTTAGAAGCACAAGGCCCAGACTTATCATGTGGAAACAGAACTTGGTTAAAGTCTCCAATAATAAGCAGGGGGCAGTGGTAGGGCAAAACATCATCAAATTGTTTCCAAATTACTTCTCTCATCTCAAAGTTTGGATGACCATAAACAAGCCCAATGAACCAGGGCTGGGTGGATGAATTGTGGAAATTAATTTCAAGCAAGACAAGGTTACTAGAGGGCCATTTGAGGATGATGGTGAAAACATGAGAGTGCCATGCACACCATAATCCTCCACTAGAACCATTAGGATCAACAAAGCAATGGTTATCAAATCCTAATTTCCTAAATTTATGTTTAATGAATGAAGCTGGCTGCTTAGTTTTAGAGGGGAAAATGATTTCAGGTTTGAACCTACGGGTCAGCGAGGAGATCTCACGAATTGCAGAGTCCTGACCAAGCCCTCTGCAGTTCCAACTGAGAAGATTCATGGCTCTCTTGGGGGTTGTTCTGGCACAACCACCCAAAATCCCAATCTGGGTTTTTTGCAGATATGTGAGAAATCAAGAAGTGGTTCATTATAGACTCTGCATCTTTTTTAAAATTTGAATTTGAAATATTGATCAGAAAAGGGGTTGAAATTAAACCGCTTGAGTAAATCATAAAAACTAAGTGTACCTTTGCTAGCCTCTAACTTAGAAGAAACCTTCTGCCTCTTACCCTTCCCTTTGAGATCAGAGGATTGTTGCCCATTTGTGTATCTCTTCTTGACCACCTTTTTGATTGCTGGAATTTGCAACACATTTGGCTTAGCTTGAGTCTTCCCTTTTCCTTTCCCTGTCACTTTTCTATTGACCGTCCTCTTCTCCATTTCCTGCTCTTTTTTGGCTTCTCCCCTCTTTCCCCTGGACTTCTTTGGCACGGATGGGCCACTCTCCTTTAGAATTTTGTCAATGTCCACCAAGTCTTGAGATCTTTGTGCAGTCTCCACCTCAGGTTCTGTGGTTACAGAGGGTGAGAATTCTGGGGCTTTTATGGCGAAACTTGCATGCTGCAACTTTTTGAAGGTGGTTGGGAGTTGTCTCATTGTAGATGTCTTAGGTGGAGGACGAGATGGGATGGGACAAGAGAGAGATTGGGCGGTAGGGTTCTGCAAAACCTGATCTTGGGACAGAGAGTTGGAATTTATAGTGCAGATAGGGGGAAGGTTACTTAATTCCTGCAACAAAGAGTCACTTTGTTGAAAACCCAAATGCATGCGTCTATTCAATGCATGCTCGGTAATCCAATCAGCATGGAAACTAACTGGTTGTGACTGTTGGAAAGGGGAAAATTTCATAGCACCGTTTGGGAAACATGCATGTATTTGGGAAGACAGAGGAACCGGTTGAGAGTGGAACTGAAACTATTGGATGAACCCAGTCTTTTGGTCTTCCGACATAGAACTTTCACCTATATAAGAAGGGACACTTTCAATTCTGGGTTTTTTGGTGGCTTCATTGTACAGAGGTTCTGAGGAGGAGGGGGTAAAAAAGTTCGCAGAGTCAGTTAATGATGAGGAGTGATATGATAACTGAGGGTTTGGTGGGACATGGGGTCCTTGGTTAGGATCTTGAAGGGTTGGGACATCATGAAAATCGTAGACAGGAGTGACACTGGTGTCAAATTTCATGGTTCGAAACGGTCCATGTTTAGAGTGGAGTTTGAGCAGATGAGTAAACATTTTCTGTTGGGGGTTCACAAATAAGGGATAGGAGGAAAGGTGGTGGGATTGCAGGTACCTGGCTTCCAACTTCTCCAAAACTTCCACCAGGTTAGTATTGCAGTGCTTATTGTCATGTCCTATGCATCCACACCTGTAATAAACTTTGAAGATTCTTTCATAACTGAAAAAAAACCCATTTCTTCTCCTCCTCTCCTGGGACATTCACATAAGCCCCAGGGGTTAAAGCTTGGTCCAAAGAGACTCTGGCCTTAATTCTCAAACCATGCAGAGCTCTAACTCTATCAAATGACCAATCAACTACAATTAAATCTCCTGCTAAATTTCCCAATTTCTCAGCCGTAGCATGATCAAATCCTTCCAAAGAAATATTTGGAACTTGAAACCAAAGGTCAGCTTTAGAGAAATCAATTTCAGAAAGAGCTTGATTGTTTTTCCTTTCTTTAAAAATCAGAGATAGGCCATGCATGGAAATGAGAGATTCATTGAGAAAGAAATTTTGTCTTTAGGGTTCTGAAAATGAAAGAGATAAAAGTCCACTTTCTTCTCAATCCAAACTAACCCAAATGATTTCCATGCCTTGCAGATCGCTTGTTGCATGACAAGGGGGGACAGAGATGTTTTACCTATAAATTTGGCCACCAGTGTGTGTTTCAGAATCTCCCGAAAGGTGAAGGCTCTGGTAGGGTTCAATGAGACCACTGAGCCCCTTTCATCAAGTCTTTCCTCCATGGAATCATTAGAAGATGGACTACTAACATCAAACTGAAAAGGATTAGACATTAGGTGAAATGGCAAAAAAGGAAATGATACAAGAAGAGAACTGAAATGGCCGTAACCAGGATTTGATCACTTCAAACTATTAAAACATTTAAACAGAATATAGGAGATGAGAACCTGCAGGGAGAAGATATGAAAATATTTGATTAGCAACATAAAATAAGCAAATAAAACTAGCATCAAAAAGGGACCAATGCATGCAAAAGGAATTATTTCAAAATCTCGGAAGTGTGCAACAATGGAGATAGCCGTGAGTTACAATGCAGGAAATGATGACAATGTAGGCAGTAGGGGGATGGGGTCGCAACACACGAGAAGAATGTAGGGAAGAAGGAAGAGAAGAGAGAAAGAGAAGAAAACAAATGGTTGTGCTTGGAAGTTGCCACCAATTAGCAGCTAGTGAGTGACAATGGAAGATGGAAGGTTGATTAGGAACACGGTGATGAGGGTTGCGGCTCAATGAGCAATGGGAGAGGCTCTAGAGAGAGAGAGCAAAGTTTTCGTCCACTTAAGGTCTAGTTGCTGAGGTGGAATCGGTTTGGACAAGCGAATTATTTTGCCGTCCACACCGGATACGATATTGGTTATGGATCATCGCGATTAAATAACTAAATTTCTTTTCGAAATAAATGAACTTGAAATAAATTGTTGTGTCTTATTCTTGTTTACGCGTTGTGATGCGTTCTCACTCAATTTTCACTGACTTTTCGACTGTGGTGTTCTTGTTTTGTAAAACCACCACAGGAGAGACCTACGTCGGGATGGGAATGTCGAGTACTAGTGCAAGCGTCATCTAGCCTAAATAAAATAGTAATTCCACTATTTTCGCTGTTTATAAGATATTGGTTTGTAGTAACTCTGAACAAGGTTGCGAACGCTTTTATGTATTAAAGTATGTTTTCCTGATGCGAAGCAAAGATCCTTTTCCTGATCATGGTGGGTAACTCTTCATGAGAAGGGCACGCCCAAAATTTCAGTGATGAAAATTTGGGGGTGTTACATCTAGGACTCCACATCTAGATGACTAATTTCATTGTCCTAAAGATTTCAAATTTACATTACACCCAAAGTAAAAGCATAAAGGTGTTTATTCTTGGGACACTTTCGCGTTTTTCCTAACCTAAGTTGGCCTCCATTTCTTTCGATCACTACATTTGTAGAAGTTTAGGGGAATATGAGAGTTCAATGAATTCAATTTATGTTAAAGAGGTTGCCAATCTCGTCAAAAAGAAGTTTTGATAATGTAGTTTTACTAGAGTCAGTCCAGATGTCAAGTCGATCGAGTCTGTCGTAGACTTGAGTCAGTGAGTCGGTCGAGTCGTCTGTTACTACTCTAATTCGGTAAACTACGCAAAAGGAGCAAACTCCTCTGAGACTGCTCAAGACGATCAATGGAAAGTGTGGCGGTATTTGATAACTCCCATAAAGTAGTTATGAGTTTAGCATAATCGAGATAACAAATCCGCGTTTCTTTTTAGTTTTGAGCCGGTCGTAGCCCTAAAATTCTCCGCAATGCACACTGCATGCATTGAGCCAATATCACGATTTCGAATATTTATGTATTATTTTCACACACACGCACACGCACACACACATGTACACACAGAACTAACATGAACAACCCCGCGATCATATGTGTGTGTGTGCGTGTATGGGTGTGTGATCACGGGGTTGTTCATGTTAGCTTTGCAGGAACAGGTTTGTGATTGAATTGGGATATGTGTCGAGCCATATCAGGATTGCATCGAGAAATGTGCAGAATATGCTCGGGATAGGATTTGATCGAGACCGGAATAAGGGACATCGCAACGGAAAAAGAAATACTAGAAGAAAAACGGGCATTGAAAATCTACCGAGAAAACAGGAAAAGCCAGAACCGAGAATGACTGGGCTACACTCTGGTAACAGTCTCTTGAGTTATGATAGGAATTTTGGAGTGATACAAGTTACATAATAAACCAACCCACGCCCATGCGTGGGTAACCACGAGCCATGCCCAAGTGTGGGTCCCAGGTTCTGGCATCCGGAGTTGCTGTCAGTTCATGTTCAAACACTGACACGTCAATTTTTGGGGTGGTTTTTAGCTAGCGAAATTTTAGTAATTTTGACAACGGACCGGGTTTTCAAACTTGGGGCTCGGTTTTGCCATCCCGGTTCTGTTAGCAGTTTTCTCATGTCAAACCACAATCAGGATAGGATTTTGGGGCGGCATCGGCCTAGGGGTATTTTGGTAATTTTGGTAATTCCAGGCATAATCGAGCATTATTTATACCCAGACGTTCCAACATCACAAAAGACACAACACATCTTCGGAAGCGGTTAGTGGATGATCAAGTGAACACGATTTTAGGAAATGCGGGCATCTCAAATTTCCTCCTCAAACACTTCAAGTCCCTCTTATTTCCCCCAATCCTGGCAAGGGTCCCTGATCCTTGGCAGTGATGGGCCAACTTGTCTCCACGACTATATTTTTATCACCTGAATATTTGAACAGTCCTTTCACAGCTGATATGGTCAAGAATATCGTGTTCAGTTTAGGACCTTATAAAGATCATGGTCTAGATGGAGTGCCTCCTATTTTCTTCCAACAGTCTTGGGACATCGTGGGTACTTCTACCATTGGTAGTGTTGTCCATTCTCAATTCTGGACACATGTTACGGGAGCTTAATCGTAGTTTAATCACTCTTATCCCTAAAGTTGATTTTCCCTGCTTCCTCGAGTGATTCGGCTCCATCAGCCTATGCAATACCACTTGTAAAGTAATACCACATGTCCTAGAAGGCAGATGTAGGTTATTTTTTCGGACAACATCTCGAGAACAAATCAGACTTCGTACTGGGTAGATTAATTACAGACAACGTCCTTATTGCCAATGAGCTTATAACAAATATCAAAAGGCAAGTATACTGGCCTACAGATGACGACCCTCAAGCTTGACATGAACAAATATTTTGATAGACTTGAATGTGGTTTTCTTTTCAAATCTCTCTTTATTATGGGCTTCCCGAACATATGGATCAAATTAATCTCGCAGCGTGTTACTTTTCCTTATCCTTACTTTTAAATGGAGAGATCACTAAGCATTTTGCGCCTTCATCATGTCATCGACAAGGAGATCCCCTGTCCCCTTACCTTTTCCCCATTTTCTTGGTAACTCTATCATGTGAGCTCAAAATTTCTGATGATCAGGGCATCACGCCAGACTTAAAGCTACACAAAAATAGTTGTTCCACCTCCCACCTCTTCTTTGCAGACGACTGTTTTATTTTCCTCAAGCCTAGCTTGGAGAATTGGGCGACAATGAGATCCCTTCTGAAGAACTTTTGCAGCGCCTCAGGATAGCGTATCAATAAATGAAAGTCTACTATCATCATAAGCCCAAATGTGGAGCCATGATTGGGCTATATTTACAGCAACTTCCTTAACATTCCCATTGACAAAAAAGCCACTCTCTACATTGGGTTACCTTAAGGGGAGAACAAAAACAAGATGGAGGCTTGTAAGAGCATCCAATCCAACCTGGAAAATCGTTTAGCCTCATGGAAATAAAAGTTGTTGACTGCGGCCGACATACTTACTCTTCTAAAGTCTGTAGCTTCTGCTCAACTTCTCTACATGGGATCAATTTTTCGTCTTCCAAAGGGTGCATATAACTCAATCTACATCAAGATAAGTGGCTTTTATATAAATCCATATTCTAAAAAGCCCCTCAAGCTCGTCCTATACAAACTTCTTTGGAAATTCAAATCTCAAGGTGGCTTGGGTCTCCATAATTTAAACTGTTGAACAAAGCTCTCCTTGCAAAAAAATGTGTGGTGCTTAACTACAAACAATGACACACTTGCATGTAAGGTTTTCAAGCCTCGTCTCTCTTCCAAGCCTGGTTCCCGTGTTTCTCCAGAGGTCTCTCTTGGGCATGGTCCATCTTAAAATTTGGAGGATCCCTCGTCCAGGATTGTTATTCTAGGCAGATCAGAAATGGCCAAATAATTAATGTGGGTGCTCACAGATGGAACCCCGGTCTCGTTTACCCCTACGGGAAGTTATCGATATTGGTATTTTTGATTATATACATATATCGGATTTCATTATTCATGACCAACTTGATTTTTTGTTGGAATATCATGATGGTTCAAGCTCACTTCCTGAATTTCTTCGTGCCCAAGATATGTGACATAAAATTCTATGAGATCCCCATCGAGGATAAAATTATCAGGTAATTCACTAAAATTGGGCAGTATTGCACAAAGTTTGAAGTATCGAATGAGTTTCCAGTCCCCTTTCGTGCATGCTATTTCAACGACTACAATCCCCCAAACACGGATCAACATTGGTGACTTCCTATCCCTAAAAAGATTAAGCTCTTCCTTTGTAAATGCCTCCATGAATCTATCATTCCATCCAATGTCATCCTTGTAAAGTTCCTACCCGGTGTCTCTAATGTGCTCCCTATCTAGCTCTTAGCCCATGAGCTTCCTCGGAAGATCTTCATGGAATGTCCAGTGGTTACCGGGACCTGGCTGGTCTCCCCTCTATCCCTAACACTCATCTTCTGCACAATCATTCATTTAAGGAGTGGATTAGCTCTTGGATCTTGAAGTTTCACTCCGATCTTACCATGGGAGGGCTTTTTATCTCGTTTCTTTGGGCTATCTGGAAAGAGCATAACTTGGTGGTTTTTGGCAGTAAGGCATGGAGCCTAAAATATGTTTTCGCATCCATCATGCATTTGCAGGATGACCTCTTCCTTACAATATAACTCTGCGGCACTCCCACCCCTAGCTCATGACCCACATGCCCTCTCAAAAACTGATTCACTCATCGTAAGAAGCAACCCAGGTCACTCCCATCACAGTCTGCTAAGCTGTAAGGTGTTTTTAGACGGGGCTTGGGACCGTCGCACCCTTTACGGGCATTGGAATCATTACTGAGCTTGAGGGAGGAAGAGTGATCCACATTGTTAGTGTTCAATGCCTAGCGTTGACTCTGATTTTCTCATTTTGCAGGGATGCGAGCAGTGTACTAGCAAGAACGAGCCGGTTCTTCAGCATAATAGAATGGTTGTGGATGATATCCCTTTTAGTGTATTATATTGATTCCCCCGTGCTATGGTTGAAAATGCTCAGCTACAGGCCAAATAAGTCACATAGGTTTTTGGGTGCCATTTTTTGTTTGTTTGAATGACTTTTTGGTTCTTCTTTCTAGGCTCATTTTTCGTTAGTTTTCTTGTGGTTAAGTTTTGTTGGCTAGTCTGGACTTATTCATTGCATCCTTCTAATAGTCTGGTTGTTTCTTTAATGAAGTTCTATGTTGTTATGAAAAAAACATACCAAGTACTAATAGTATCCGTGGGGTACCGCGAAACCAGAAAAGGCATTGTCCTGCAACACACCTCAATTCTTTGTTTTATACTACAAAAAAAAATACACAAGACACACACACATATCCAAATGGGTGGTGATTCTTACACTACTAAAAAAAGTTCTTGCACTACTATTTTCGGTCAAAGACCACAATTCCCTTGTAATATTAGTCCCTCTCCATTTGATTTTCCCCTATCTCCATTCTTCAACCCTTTTCCTCGTCAGAACCCGCTGCCAAGTTTTCCTCTCTTCTCCCACACCTACCCTCAATTTGTAACATCACTTCCGACGCCGCAATCGTTGAGCTCGTCGCCAGCCACCACACACCGTCCCCTGCCTTTTTGTGTTAACCCAATTAGATAAACCCTTCAACTCCTCAATCCAATCAACAACATGAATCAACTGAAACATCTCTTTTGCTCAATCCGACTCCAGTTTCATCAGCCCAACCACCAGCTTCGAACAATCAATTGTTCATTTAATTGGAGAAATTTATTGAATTTTATATTCTCTGTATAAAACACTTGTCAATGTATCGCTAAGAGGTTGTCGTTTGGGGATTGCTTCTTTATTTGAGGGGTCAATTTGTCTTTTCGATCTTCTGACCAATTGAATTATGTGGTTTCTTCTTCAATCTGGTATATGTTGTGAAAAACGAAAAATATGCAGAAAGAAAGAATCAAAACACACAGATTTACGTGGTTCGGCAAAACAGCCTACTCCACGGAGTTGCAGAGATTTCACTAAAACAGACGAATCGTCTCAGAGAGAATTACAAGCGAAATCAGAACGCTCAACATAACATGCTACGAACCCTAAGAACTCTATAAATAGACAACCTATCAAACCAGGCCGGATCCAAGCCCAAACGGGTCAAAACGGGTCAAAAATGTTTTTTTTCGGGGGCGCTGCCCCCGAACCCCCGGGAGACATGTTCGTGATCGCTACGGCTTGGGCCTACCGGCCCAAGCCTTCGCTCCACGAATCATGTCTCCCTTTTCGGGTCGTAGCAAACATGAATCGGGTCGATTCATAAAACGGATCGCCCATGAACCAGGGCTCCAACCCAACAATTCTCCCACTTGGAGACTGGTTCAACATCATGTACCAGAACCACATCCCCTAACATAATCAAGCTCCATCCCTGCAACTCAACTCATCTTCTTCAAGAAAGAAGACCCACTGAAGCTGCGCACAGCTTCAGTTTCTCAACAGTAACAACCTTTGTGAACATGTCTGCTGGATTCTCACTTCCACAAATCTTCTCAAGCTGAACCTGATCATCATCAAGTAACTCACGGATGAAATGATACTTTGTCTCAATATGCTTGGTCTTAGAATGAAACGCTGGATTTTTAGCAAGAAAAATAGCACTCTGACTGTCACTGTGAAGCATGCCATTCTCCTGTATCTTCCCCAACTCTCCTAAGAACCTCTGCAACCATACCATCTCCTTTGCAGCTTCCGTGATAGCAATATACTCAGCTTCCGTTGTTGAAAGAGCAACAACCTTCTGTAAGTTAGAACCCCACGACACCGCCGTACCACCCGAGGTGAACACATACCCTGTAGTACTCTTCCTCTTATCCAGATCACCAGCAAGATCAGCATCAACAAAACCCTTAAGTTTCAAAGCACCTCCACCGAAACATAAGCACGTGTCTGAAGAACCTCTCAGGTATCTTAAGATCCATTTAACTGCCTCCCAATGTTGCTTTCCTGGATTACTCATGTACCTGCTCACAACTCCCACTGCATGGGAAATATCTGGCCTAGTACAAACCATAGCATACATCAACGAACCAATAGCTGAGGCATATGGAGTCTTACCCATGTGTTCCAGTTCTTCAACTGTCTTTGGTGAATCATCTTTACTCAATCTAAAATGACCCCCCAACGGAGTGTTCACAGGCTTAGCCTGATCCATGCTGAATCTGCTTAGTACCTTCTTCACATACTCTGTCTGAGACAAATACAGAGTACCTCTGGCTCTATCTCTGACTATCCTCATGCCAAGAATCTGACTTGCAGGGCCCAAGTCTTTCATGGCAAACTGTGTAGACAATTTCTTCTTCAAGTTGTTAATCTCATCCAAACTAGATCCTGCAATCAGCATATCATCAACGTATAACAACAAGATAATGTAGGAGCCATCAAACTGTCTAACATAGCAGCAATGGTCTGCATGACATCTCGTGTACTTTAAGCTGCACATAAAACTATCAAATTTCTTGTTCCACTGCCGAGGAGCTTGTTTCAGACCATACAAGCTCTTCTTCAACCTGCACACAAGATTCTCCTTTCCCTGTACCTCGAAACCCTCTGGCTGATGCATATATAATTCTTCTTCCAAGTCACCATGAAGGAATGCAGTCTTTACATCTAACTGCTCAAGATGCAAGTCTTCTTGAGCAACCATACTCAGCACCAACCTGATAGTTGTAAGCTTCACCGCAGGTGAAAATATCTCAGAATAATCAATTCCCTGCTTCTGCTGGTACCCCTTCACAACAAGCCTTGCCTTATACCGTTTACTTCCATCAGATTCATTCTTCACACGATATACCCACCTGTTATGAAGTGCCCTCTTCCCTGTTGGAAGTTCAGTTAACTCCCATGTCTGATTCCGAAGCAAAGAATCCATCTCATCATACATTGCTGACTCCCACTTGCTAGAGTGAACATCCTGCAAAGTCTCTGCATAAGTCTCAGGCTCACCAGCATCAGTCAACAATATATAATTAAGACTAGGGGAGTAACGCTCTGGGACCTTTCTGTTCCTAGTCCCCACCCGAGTTCTAACATAGGTCTTCAGAGGAGTGTCCTTGTCCTTTGCAACTGGCTGTGACTCAGTAGTGTCAGGCACACTAGACTGATCCTGCGGAACATCATCACTGGGAGTGACATCCTCAAGAATATCAGGACAAACATACGAAGAAGTAGCTGGGACTTTATCCTCAGTTTCAATAGCAACACTCGCCCTATCCTTATACATCATCTTCTCATTGAAGATCACATCTCTGCTTCTTATAATTTTCCTGTTCTCAGCATCCCAGAATCTGTAACCAAATTGTGCATCTCCATAGCCAATAAAGAAACAAATCTTGGACTTTGCATCTAGCTTACTACGTCTGGCAGCATCAATATGAACATAAGAAACACAACCGAAAACTTTCAAATGATCAAAACTAACCTCTTTTCCGCTCCATACTTCTTCAGGCAATCTGAATTCCAACGGAACTGAAGGTCCACGGTTTATGCAATAAACCGCTGTGCTAACTGCATCTGCCCAGAAAGTCTTCGGTAACCCAGAACAAAGCCTCATGCTTCTAGCTCTCTCATTGATGGTCCTATTCATGCGCTCAGCCACACCATTCTGTTGTGGTGTCTCGGGAAGAGTATTTTCGAGTCTAACTCCATGCTTAGCACAATAATCCTTTAGTCCACCATCAATGTATTCCCCACCATTATCGGATCTCAAACACTTCAATTTCAAACCCGTTTCAGTCTCAACCATGGCTTTCCACTTTTTAAAAGTTTCAAATACATCAGATTTATTTTTCATAAAATAAACCCATACTTTCCTACTGAAATCATCAATGAAAGTGACATAGTATTGAGATCCTCCTAGCGATGCTACTGGTGAAGGACCCCACACATCTGTGTGCACGAGATCCAGCTTGCTTGATCTCAAGGCACGACCGCCTTTCAAGAAACTGACTCTCTTCTGTTTTCCCATAATACAGCTCTCACAAATACCCAGATCAACAGACTTCAGCTTTGAGAGCTTACCTTGGGACTGCAATATCTTCATACCTCTATGACTCATATGACCAAGTCTGCGATGCCACAAATCAGCGTCTTGCTCAGCTTCAACAATAGCTACTGTATCACTTGGTCCCGAAGTCATGTACAAAGTTCCTGTTTTCTTACCACGATCAAGTATCATGGAACCTTTTAAAACCTTCCATGCACCACTTGAGAAGACCACAGAGTTACCATCATCATCAAGCTGTCCCACCGATATCAAATTCTTCTTCAGTTCAGGAACATGTCTCACCTTCCGCAAAGTCCATACAGAACCACTTGCAAGCTTGACATCAATATCACCCTGACCAACAATATTCAGCGGCTCCCCATCTGCCAAGTACACCTTTCCGAAATCCCCAGCAGTATAGTTCTGCATAATTTTACGGTGCGAGGTAGTATGGAAAGAAGCACCCGAATCTAATATCCAATCATCAACGGGACTATACACAGCAAGAAGTAAAGCATCTTGAATTTCATCACTGACTGCATTCACCGAGTTCCCAGACTTTCCTCTGTTTTTCTTCGGTGCCTTACAATCACTCTTAAAGTGACCTGATTTACCACAGTTCCAGCAATTAACCGTGCTTCCATCCCTTGTCTGCGATTTTCCACGACTGGTACCTCCATGCTTAGATTTTGATCTTCCCCGATTATTATTATCATTCCTTTCGTTGCTTCTGCCACGGTTATCAACATTATAGGCTGAACCCGAAGGTTCACCAGAATCTTTACGACGCACTTCCTCAGCCAGAATTAAATCACGTATGTTATCATACTTCAACTTTTCTTTTCCAGCAGAATTACTAACAGCAGTTCGCATAGATTCCCAACTATTAGGTAATGACGCTAATAGTATCAAAGCCCTAACCTCATCATCAAAGTCAATTTCAACAGCAGACAATTGATTCGTAATTGTATTGAAATCAGTAAGATGTTGAGCAACCAACATACCTTCTGTCATCTTCAGATTGAACAGACGCTTCATCAAGTACACCTTGTTATTAGCAGACGGAGTCTCGTACATTCCTGACAACGCCTTTATCAGCGAAGCTGTAGTAGTCTCCTTAATAACGTTGTGCGCAACTGACCTTGACAGCGTCAACCGAATAATGCCCAGAACCTGTCGATCCATAACCTTCCAGTCTTCCTCCTTCATGGCTTCAGGCTTTACCCCCTCCAGTGGAGCGTGCAGTTTCTTCCCATACAGATAGTCCTCTATCTGCATCTTCCAGTACGCATAATCTGTGCCGTCGAACTTTTCAATTCCAGAACCTTTCATCTCATCTGCCATCGTTTTTCCCAAACCCTAGCGAACCTGGCTCTGATACCAGTTGTTGTGAAAAACGAAAAATATGCAGAAAGAAAGAATCAAAACACACAGATTTACGTGGTTCGGCAAAACAGCCTACTCCACGGAGTTGCAGAGATTTTACTAAAACAGACGAATCGTCTCAGAGAGAATTACAAGCGAAATCAGAACGCTCAACATAACATGCTACGAACCCTAAGAACTCTATAAATAGACAACCTATCAAACCGGGCCGGATCCAAGCCCAAACGGGTCAAAACGGGTCAAAAATATTTTTTTTCGGGGGCGCTGCCCCCGAACCCCCGGGAGACATGTTCGTGATCGCTACGGCTTGGGCCTACCGGCCCAAGCCTTCGCTCCACGAATCATGTCTCCCTTTTCGGGTCGTAGCAAACATGAATCGGGTCGATTCATAAAACGGGTCGCCCATGAACCAGGGCTCCAACCCAACAGTATATAAATCAACAGAAGTAGTGAAATTTCTTAAGTTTCAATATTCAATTTAAGGAATGTTACGAGTTGCAGTCCTATAGATATTGATAAATTTGACTTTACTCAATTTTTGGTTGTTGTTGATGGTTGTTGCTATACATTAGTTGATAAGAGATAGAACCCTATCACATAAACAATTTTCAGAAGAAGCTCTGTAAAGTTTATTCACGTCCCTTTTTCAATCATGTCATGCTACCCCCAAAATGGTTTCTTTTACTTTTGTGGATTTGATAAAGTTTTGATTACTTTCGTGCTATAGAGAGCACCAATGTGAGATTTTCTAGATAAAATAGGGTTTGAGAAAGAACAAAAGAAAATCAAGATGAACAATCTATTATTAGTGGAGAGAAGATAAAATGGTGATGCACGACCAGTACAGAGAGAGGTTGAGAGAACTGAGGAGGTAATTATACATTTGGAATCTATTATTAAGGGTAAAATTGTCTTTGCAATGAAAAACTAGTGTAATAAGTCTTTTTAATAGTGTAAGAATCAGTTCCGTATCAAATAAGGCCCAAGTGTTTAAATTTAAAGTGAAGGAGTTTAAGAGTCCATAATTCCAAACTGCATGAGGAAAATCAATTTTTCTCGACACAACAGTTTTATTAGTTCTGAAAAAGTCGGAGAGGCGAAGTGTGATATAGTGTGCTTTTGCAAACCCTAGCAGTGATGGCTACTGATCAAGCAGCAACACAGATGACTGCGGAAGAAGGCAACGCTATCGTGGAGTTCGATGATGCTAGCGTTCTCTCTGGTATCAATGATTATCAGTTCTGTCTCATCGATTCCTTTTTCATCGCCGGCAGAATGAACGTATGGGCGATGAAACTGGTATTCAAGCGTATTTGAACATACGGTAGGATATTAGGATTGCAGAGACTCGCCCAAATCTCTCCATCCTCAATTGTCCGAGTAAAGAATCTATGGAGCGTATCCTTTCGGGAGGGCCGTGGGTTTTCACGAAAATATTCTACTACTGAAACAATGGAAGATCACAAAATCAGTCAAGGATGTTGTTTTTGAAACTATTGATCTATGGGTTCAGTTTCGGAACCTCCCTCCATACCTCATAAACAAATATGATGATAGAAAGGTTGTGGCTATGCTAGGGCTTGTGGTAGATGCAGACCCTAGAGTCCTTTCCGGCAATGGAGATTACCTTCGGGTGAGAGTCAAAATGGATGTGTGCAAACCAGTCAAACGTGGGGGTCATATCAAACTGCTTGGATAGAAAATATGGCTCGATTACAAGTACGAGAGGATCCCCTCTTTGTGAGAGTGGTGCGGATGTCTAAATCATGTTTCTTACAACTGTTCTCTTCAGCCCGGTGTGGATGAAAACAAACAACCAGGGTATGGTACGTGGCTAATCTATAAACCTCCGCCAAGGTAAAAGTTGGCAACACCCAAGTCTCCTACGAGGGAAGCAGCGGTAGGGAGCCAAGACAAAGGATTGTTTTTGGGAGAAGATGGCTATTCTTTAGACGAAGTCGACAGTGAAGGGGAAGGCTCGACGAAATTGTCGGAAACTGGAATGGAGGTGGACGATATCAGCAATGTGTCAAAGGAGGGGGGAAGGACGGGAATTGTCACCCACGACAACCCACTGGGACAAAACGCTCCCCCTTCGATGTCTGCAACTGTTGACAAGGGCAAAAATGTGTCTGTTGCAACGCCAAATTCCAAGACTGCAGAACAGAAGGACAAAGGCAAAACGATTTTGGGGAGCTTACCAACCGCTGATTAGAAGGCTAGTAAGGACTCCAGAAAGTCAAATCCTACTGCCGGAAAGCAGTCCGGGAAACGTAAGCAGAGGGATAAGGCTGTTAGTCCGGAATCTCGCCGTAAACTTGCAAACAGCTCCACGCACTCTCGGCGTGTGAATACCGGTGTGGATGGGTCGAAGGACAATAAGGTTTCCCATTTCGGGATTCCGCAATTGGAGAGCGGTGCCGTTGTAGACCCTAAAGCGTGGCACAATGAATCTCCTAAGCTGGAACGTGCGGGGGCTTGGGAACCCCGTAACATAACCTCTCTTCGAGATCTAGTGAGGAGGAAGAAGCCCAATATGGTTTTCCTTACGGAAACCCGACTTTACTCTTCATAGATGGAGGCGGTAGAGAATAGTTGCGGTTTTGCGAATGGTGTTTTTTGGGATTGCGAGGATCGAAGAGGTGGCTTGGCACTTATATGGGATCGTGAGGTCAATTTCAAGTTAATTCATTTTTATCAGTTTTTTTATTAGAGGTTCAGTCAGTTTTGAAGGATCTACGCAACCCTGGATCATCACTGGATTCTACGGGGACCCGGATCGTCAAAAAAGGAAGCATTCATGGAAAATTTGTTCTCTTTGCAAACCGGAGAACCAGCCTTGGCTTGTGATGGGAGACTTTAATGCAGTTACTTCGAACGCTGAAAAGAAGAGTGGTAGACTAGTCACTCTCAGGAAAGTTAAATACTTCAATAATGTACTTTGAAGACTTGAGTTCGTGATCTCGGTTACAAGGGAAACAAGTTTATGTGGTCGAATAATCAACCAGATGATCGTGAAATTAGGGAGCGGATCGACCGTTGTGTTGGAATAGATTCCCTAGAGGCAATCTAGATTTAGTATGAACATTGTTTGGCTAGAATATTCATTTATTTTTATGTAGATATTTAATATAATGAAAGTCTTAGATTACATTGTGTGTTGTTTATCTTAAATATCCCTAGACCATTATTGTAAGACCCCGATTTAAAAAAAATATTTAGCATGTAATCTTTTATGTACAATTCGGTTATTAAGGGTTAATGTGACTATTTATGTTGGAATACTGAGTTTATTTTTGACATGTCCAAATGTTAAAATAAATGATGAATACTGGAACATGCATGCTTGTACTTGGGGCTATTCCATATTAACAAGAAAGCTTTGAGGCTGCTTTAAAATTATTACAAATGACCATGTATATTAATTTAGCTTGTAAACATGGGGAGATGACTAGACTTATTTTGTTAAGTTGAATTACACACACCTGTCTCTACAATATTTCTCATTTACATATTTGATTTTTCTTATGCTGTGGCTATGTGTTGATTTTGATTATTTTTATATTTATTTTTTTCTCTACAAAAAAGAAGAAGGGAGGGGAGGGGGAAGGAGGGAAACCCTTGGAGGAGGGAAAGACGCAGAGGGTGGGTGGTAGTGAGGAAGTGTCCTCTCACGGACATGAGGATGGAGAGAAAGAGAAGAAAAGAGAGATATGTAAGAGAAGAAGAACAACAAATCCTTCGACCAAGATCCACCAGTGTGGTGGAGAGAGGGAGATTGAAGGCTATGTATTTCAGTTTTGGGAAGTATCATAGAGTTGAGGGTTCACTTCCTTACACCGATTTGAGTTCAAACATGGTGGGTGTTTGATTTCCGTGACAGAGCGGCGTGATTTGTTTGGAATGAAATTACTTCTTGAGATTTCAAGGTGACAGTGGGTTTGTTCCCATCTAATCCCTTCAATTCCTAATCGCCAGTTTAATTATTTATAATTATTATTAGATTTCATAAAAGCTAGCATGAGAGCTACCTGCATGCCCTCTTGGCGGTGATAACTTATAATGTTTTACTATAAATCATTTCTATGAATTTGGTCAAAGTGATGGACCATTAATGGATATTGAGAATCATTTAGAATTGTTGACTGGAAAGAAATGGGATGAAGAAGAAAGCATAAGAAACTTTAACAAGATTACAATGTTTGATCTTAATTTTGGTGTTGATATACTCTATATGGAATTGATTGGTCCTTACAACATGATCTTGTTTACGTGGCTTCGAATTTGAGACTTTGAAGCTATGAATTCCAATCCCTTGAAATCACGATGCAAATAGATAATACAGTTTATAAATAATGCTAACATACTTAGTACGAAATGATTAAGTGGTACTGCAACCAAATATAGCATGGGTGGATGTTTGCATTGTTGTTTTTTTTATGTCAATGATAGGTATTATGAGTCATTACTGGCTTGTTAAGGTTAAAGCAAATAACAAGAAATGGGTTATTATGGTAGTTTGGATGGTTAACAGGATGAGGTTGGCAATGGCCCTGTTTGGATAACAAGGTTGGGCAGGTTTGGTTAACCAAACTAGGTGGATGTTTGGATTAGAGGGTTTTGGTTTTTAAAGTGTTGACTTTTATGTGAGTAGAAAAATGAGTGGAAAGTGGGTCCTACAAATTTTGAGTTGAGGTTTTGGTTAACTTTTTTGTGAGGTTAACCAAACCATTGTATGCAAACAGGGCCAATATATACCAATAGTATTATGAGTTTCTTTATAGAAGGTTTTGAAGCTTCTATGGGTATAATTTTTCCAGGAAACTAATTTATGCGTTGGTGTGGCTGGTCTATTACGATTGGGATAAATTTCTTACCATGGATCAAAGCTAGGAAATGTGTAATTATTAGAGAATACAATATATTTTCTTAGTCACGGTTTCCTCTTGACTGTATTAGGCGAGGTGAATTCCGTCTCGTACTGGTGATACTATTATGTATTAGGCGAGGAGAATTCCGTCTAGTATTGGTGATTCTATATTGTATTAGGCGAGGTAAATTTCGTCTAGTACTGGTTATACTATACTGTATTAGGCGAGGTGAATTCCGTCTAGTATTTGTGATTCTATATTTTATTACGTGAGGTGAATTTTGTCTGGTGATACTATTCTGTATTAGGCGAGGTGAATTCCGTCTAGCATTGGTGATCCTATATTGTATTAGGCAATGTGATTTTCGTCTAGTACTTGTGATCTAATAGTTGTATTAGGTGAACTAATCCAGTGTACGTAGGTCATATTTTAGTAGTCTGTTTGTATGTGAAAGACTATTTGAACACAAACTTTAGCAGAATCTGGGAATGGATCAGTCCATTCTGGCAATGTATTGCTTGAGAAGTTGTTTGGCTAAGTCAATGCTCTCACGGTGTAGTTTTCGAGGTCTGGAAAAGCCAGGCCGAGTTGAGTGTAAACGGTGATACTTAATCGTATAAACAATTCTAATGTTAAACGTGTGAAGTGGTTCGTCACAATTATATTGATTAACGGGACGATCAACTATAGACTAGTATGTGGATAGATTGATATGGGGATATCAAGTCTAACACATGGGTATGCATTAGGAGTAATGACATACTGGATTGACCCACAACGAGAAGGCTACATTATATTATGTCAACGTCACAAGTGCTTCTCGTAGTGCTAATGGTATTGTAGTCCTTAGACTTTAAGTCAGTAGATACTCTAGTTGTGAAATATCATGCTTTGATATTATCAAACGTTGCGCCTTAACCGAGTAACTATAAAGATAGTTATCGGGCATGATAGGAAGCAAGCTGAGAGATGGTAGTGATGTATAGAGGATTTGTCTCTCCCACATACTGGGAAAGACTATCCATGGGCCACTGGAGGGATGGTGCTTATAGAATGTTTGACCAGACTCAGATAAATCAAAATGGAGATATTGATGTTTATCTGCTTAGATAAGCATATTCTCAGGATCGAGAAGCTATTAATTGGATATACGAGTGTGACGATTATGTCTCGTGTCCAATCCGAATATGGAGACAAATGGATAATACAATGCGGTAACATTGGGCACAAGGTTTGTCGGATCACTGACTATTTCTATTAGTTGGGTGACATGGATGTGTTGCTATACACCGCTCCATGTTAGTAAAGAGTTACTACCAACAAAGTATAAACCTATAGGGTCACACACCATATAAATTAAACTGTATATGGGTATTAATTAGTTGGATTAATTAATCAATGGAATCTAAACGCAACCACAAGCAAAGTTAGTAGGACCAATTTGCAAGGTGGGCTAATCCGTGTATGGACAGGATTAGTAATGGGGAAATTATGTAGTTAATAAAGAGTTATTAACTATATAAAGACATCCTAGCTTGTTATTTTCTCAACACAAGTCATTATTGAGAGAACATAACAAAGAAAGGACAGAGACAAAAGCCAAGAAGGCCGAAGCCTTCTAGACCAGTCCGCCCCTTACCACCGTAAGCCTCCCTAGGCGCACGGTGTTGCTTCGTTTTGCGTGATCCATTTCCTCCTTCTACCGTTTCTAGCACTACACAGTGAGTAGGACTCCAGTCAAATATCCAAAGGTGTGGATACCCGTAGAGACGAAGACACTATTCTTCGTGGTGATCACACAATCTAAGGTACACATGTTCCCTACCCTTATCATGTTATGATGGCTTGCCTGTGATCCTTGGAGGGATTTGAGCAGGATAAATTTTTGTTATTCCGCCGTGTTACCTGCATCAAAACCCTACACGTTGCTTGGTTACAAAAAGCTAGATAGAGAGTTTTGGCAGAGCACGTGTTAACCACTTAGTGGCGGACACCTCGGATCATGTTCCTCTTGAGACTATTATAGGAGGTAACTGCAGATATAACAAGCCTGTAAATAGGCGATTTCAGATGGAAGCAATGTGGTTTGACCACGATCGGTGCGAAACCTAAATTATTGATAGCTGGAAGGAGTGCTCGGGTCCAGTGAGCTCGAAATTGAGCAGTGGCGGGAAGGTTGAAAGTGTGGGAGCAAGAGACTTTTGGTTCAGTGTGAAACCATCTTAAACAATTGCGTTCTAGATTACAAAGCCCCGGGTCACTTCCTCATACGACGGCAAACTTATTCGAAGCTGCTGAGATCAAATTTGTTATTTCTAAGACTCTTCGTATGGAGGAGGTGATGTAGCGTCAAATATCTATGGAACTTTGGTTGAAGAAAGGAGACATGAATACGAAGTTCTTCCATCGGAGAGCTACAATACGGCTAGCAAGAAACAAGATTACAGGGATTGAAAACGGGATAGGAGAATGGACTGAGAAACCCGAGCAAGTGGAGAGGGTGACTGTCGATTATTTTAAGAGTATCTTCACTACTACAGATCCTCAGCGAGCCTCCATGGAGTCCTTGTTGAGGACAGTGAATGATTTCGTTTCTAATGACAGTAGGAGGACTCTCGGTGATCCCTTCACAGTCGCAGAGGTGGAAGCAGCTTTTAAGTCCATGCCTGCCCATTAGCCGCCGGGACTATATGGTTTTTCGACGTTGCGTTATTAGAAACTGTGGGCCCACATATGTAATGATGTTCTTGAAATCTGTGTGAATGTGCTTAATAATGGTGGCTCTGTTAGTGATTACAATCACACTTTGATAGCTTTGATTCCAAAAGTTAAACAGGTGGTAAAGTTTCTGACTTGCGGCTGATATCGTTACGTTCAACGATTGATAAGATTAGCAATAATTCGTTGGCTAACAGACTCAAGCGCGTTCTTGATGAGTTAATATATGTGAATCAAAGTGCTTTCGTTCCAGGACGATTAATAGCAAATAATATCTTAGTGGCTCATGAGATGTTGCATTCCATGAAGACAAAGAAGGGTAAAATTGTCACAGTAGCGATAGATCTTAATATGAGTAAAGCATACGACCGAGTAGAGTAGGACTTTCTCCGTGCGGTGATGGAACGTATGGGCTTTGGGAATAGATGGATCTCTACTATTATGGGCTGTATTTCTTCGGCTTCCTATAGTGTACTCATTAATGTGAGGCTAAAGGTCAGATTACACCGGGTAGGGGTTTAAGAAAAGGATGCCCATTGTCACCTTACCTGATTTACTTGCAGGGAAGTTTTATCTAGAAGTTTGACTAAAGCGGTGGAGGAAAACTTATCTCAGGGGGGACGACATTTAGAGGAGGACCGTGCATCTCTCATCTATTTTTCGCTGACGACAGTTGTGGACAAGAGATTCCGGCGGGGAGACCTCCGTGTGCACCGTATGTAGAGGATCAGAGATAGCACAGGAAGAGTTGGGTTGTGTGTAGGGAGAGAGTAAGGCAGTAGTAATGTCTGAGAGAGAGACAGAGGTTTGGCAGAGCTTCCGCGTATGGCTAGTGTGTTCCCCTTTGTATGGAAAGGTTAACGTCCTATATATAGCAGAGAACGTGACCGTTGTAGTGTGGTTAATGCGCCCATTAATGGCGGATTAATTAGCTTAACCATAACGTCACGTTCGTCCGAGTATATAGGGACCGTTACAGCACGTTGTGCGCGAATACCGGAACCGTTACGGGGTTGACCGGGTTTGACCGGATTGACCGGGTTTATGGAGCTCATGCCATAAATCTCTCAAAACAGTTACTAAAGGTCGCGTGCGGGCTTGGCTCGCACGCGACAGGGCTTACTCTAGCCTCCAAACCACTAAGTCCCTACAAGTCCCGTGCAGTGGTATGCGAGGGCTCTGTCTCGCAGCCCCCACATGGATCAGCTCGGCTGGTGATCCGGTGTGTGTGGAGCACAATATGGTGTGCTGGATGGTTGCCACGTGGCCAAGATCTGTCAGCTCAGAAAGCACTATCTACATTAGCCCCCTTTCTGCGCGTGAAGACTCATAGCTGTATAGACTTCCATGCGCGGAAACCAACATACGCGTCGCCGCCACGCACCAATTCAAATACGGGTAAGTTCAGCCCCCGTGCGTGCCATTATGACCTAAAACCCCTAGAGTCGTGTCGTCTGGCCTTTAGGGTTTTAGGCGTGACGTCAGCTTGTCCTGTGATTGCGCGATTCGACGGTGACGGTTGCGATTCGACTACTGAAAGGACGCAACCCTTCATTGTTTTTGGATAAATACTTTGTACTCTCCATTGTCGCAAAGCATCACTTCTTTCTCTTAAAGTGAATGATACCCGGAAGTCTTCGAGAGCAGATTCAGATAATCAATCACCAGTTCAGAACTGCAAATCGTCTTCTTCAACTGTGTGTATCCAAGCAGGCTTTGCGAAAACAAGGTTGGCCTTGTTCAATTTCGATTTAAAATACCAGTGTATGCTTTGAACTGTGCTGGATCTGCAAACCCATATTATCTGTTGAAACTTGTGAAGAAGCTTTGATCTTTGAACCCACTTTTGCCTTAATCCTTCAATGATAAGGACCTTGGATAGGGTTTTGAAATCCCTGATAATGCAACCCTCTAATTTCTGAAATTGATACCAGAAACTGTTCATCTTTCTTTCCATAGATCTTGAATCTCGAAATTCAAACTGAGTGTGGCATATTTCTCCCCCCTTTTTCTTGCTCTTCCGCAGGAATGGCCAAGACAAAAGGAACCAAATCCACCAAGGAGGACGAGGAGATACCTGATCTTCCGCAAGCTTTGTGGCGAAAAGCCCCCTATCTGGGTGGCAAAGATTTCTACCACGCGAGGGTTAAGGCGAAGAAATTGCCTGCTTCTGTCCCCAATGAGGGATTGCTGACACTGACTCCCCCAGTTAACTCAGCCTTGCTCGAGTTGATTGGCTCCGAGGACGTGGTTCGATTGGGAATCGAAAATGGGTACTTCCCCTATGCTGCGATTTCCACCCAAGCTTTTGTCCAGAAATTGGACTACATGGATGAGTGGATTGACCACGTGTTGACCGATCATGCTGTGACTCTTAATGAGGCCGGCATATACTTCGCTGTTCGTGCTATGAAGGGTGCTGCCGTGAAGCTGGACCAGTCCATGCTTCTAAACCTTCTTTCCCGCTACTCGCCTGCGAATCACACTTTCCACTTTGCTGAGTTCGAGGCTGCCCCCACACTCGAGGACGTGCATATGCTGTACGATTTGTCTCCCATGGGTGAAGTGGACCCTTTGAGTCCTTTGAGGACGGCTGCGGAGATCGCTTTGCACACGCAGATGGAAGAATGCCTATCAGAGGTGAAGAAGATCTCCACCCGGTGGACTACTACCAAAGCCCTTCCGAACTGGCAGTTGGTTGATACGTCTGCGAAGAATACCTGGAACAAATGGTTGCAGTACTTCTTCCGTGACTACGAAAACAGCAGTATCACCAAGAAGCTTCTGAGTGAAGACCCGGAGGCCAAGAATTATGTGGAGGGTAAAGGCTATCACTTGACCCTTTGCGCTTTCCTCTGCGCATGGCTGTCGAGGTACTTTATCGATGGTCACCCGCATGATGGGGTCTTCTATCACGTTCTGTCGCTTGCTGTGAAGCTCGCCCTTGGCCAGAGAGTCGCACTCGGACCCTTGGTCTTGGGCACATTGTATTACAGATTGGATCAGCTGGTTGTGGCCATGAAAGAGTCGCGTGGCCGTCTTGATATACTGACTTTCGTCAACATTGCTTTCTTGACGATGTGGGTCTTCGAACGATAGCCGTCCTATGCCCCGACTGCTCTTGAACCCAACAAGTGGTGTCCCCCAGGCGAGACGGAGGAGCGTAACAGTGGCAGGGCTGCGAGGTGGTTCGGAGCGAACAATACCAAGTACGTTTGGAGCCTGATATGCGACAAGCGGCAAGAGTTCACTGCCAGGCCCTATGCCATGCGCATTGAGAACGTGCGATGGTTTCCAAAGCTGTACTCTTCTAAGGGTGTCGTCTTCTCAGAAGAGCTCCTCTTCGAAGGGGGATCGCATTTCCATGAGCGCTATCGCGAATTCTTTTGCTGGTGCCTGCGAGGTTCCCTTCCTGCTCTCGCAGAGCATATTCGTGAGCTCGCGCCTAGGTATGAGAGGATTACCGTGGATGTTGACCCCACTCGAGTTTCTCCCCAGTTCGGCTTTGATGCAGTGGCACCATCAATCTGGCCCCAGTCCATCATCAGAGGTTGCTATAAGCGCTTGCTAACAAAGGAGTGCAGGACAGTCTTCATGAACAATCTTCCCTTTGAGCAGCCTGCGGGTAACCGCGAGGGCGGTTGTTCCCAGAACTGGCTCGCATAATGGATCGCCCAGCAAACGAGGATTGAAACACAGTCGGCCGCCCCGCCGAGTAGAGCTCCCTTGATCAAGAGAAACTCTTTTCCGTTTCGCCCTAATTGCAGTCTGAGCGAGTCTGAATATGGTTGCTACTCATTGTTGGATCATGAGAACCATTTGTGCCCTGACATCATTCTGAAGGAAAAGATCGCCGCAGTTAAGAAAGGCGACTCGCATGTCATTAGATACAGCGAGACATTTGCTAAGGTAAGCAACTTTTCCCGCGTGCATTGAGCTTCTTGATTTCCACATGTTGGTGCCTTTATTCTATACTGTTTGCTGTAGTGTCATGTGCGGAGATTCGCATCTGGTGATCGTTCCAAGTCGTTGGTTAACACCATTGTTGCCACCAAAAGGCAAGGACAGTCGTTCCTGCTAGCATCGAGGATGGATCCCGAGGTCGAAACCAGGATTCGCGCAGTCATGAATGCTTTTGCTGACTCGCTGATAGACAATGCTCCGGCCTCGTCTCCACCCAGAGATGATCCGTCCCTTCCAGCGACTGCGGCGCCGAGAGTGAAGAGACCCAGGCAGAAGGGAATTACAATATCTTCCCCTAGGAGCGCTCCAACTTCTCCTCCAGCGAAGTCCCTTTCTGCCAGGGACAAAGGCAAAGGTCGCATGCCCAGCAAAGCGCGGAAGGAGCTCGCAGTTGAGACCTTCGTTCCATTCAACCAGGAGGAAGAAGAAGAGAGGCAGGAGCCCAGAGAAGGTGATGAAGAGGAAGAAGAAAGAACAATTGTGATACATGAGGAAGAATTAGGAGGTACCTCCATCGCGTTTCCCTTCTCATTATCGTAATTCTTTTGCAATTCTTTCTTAAACCAATCGTTTCTTCGCAGATGATGATGATGATGAGACCATCGGTAGCCTTTTGGCCAAGAGACAAAAGAGAGATACCCATTCTGGCATTCCAGACGATCCCATAAGCGAGGACGTTCTTGCCGAGTCTAGGAAGACAGCCGCGGAAGCTGCTGAAAGGAGAAGGCAGCGAGAAGAGGAGGAGCTCGAGCGTGTGAGACAGCGGAGCCTCGAAGAGCATCATGTTGACGACTTAGTGCGTCCAGCTGACGAGGAAGATGTGCTTCCTGAAGAAGTGGCTCCTCAGGCGGAGGAGGAGAATGCGGCTCCAGAAGAGGATGCAGCAGCTCTGGAGCAAGCCCAGGCAGATTTTGAAGAAATCGCAGGCGGCGATAAAGGTGAGATCTTCAATCTCGCAGTAACTTATAGAGATGTTATTGTGGGTGCGTTAAAGCATGGTGTGTCAAAGGCTGACATTCGCCGTTGGCTAGTAGGCAAGTGCGGAGAACCTTCAGGTAATCATTTGAGCGATATGCATGTACTAGAACTTAGCAACTTGAAACAGAAACATGACTGGTTTCTTCGCGTCCCAGGTCACGCTCATTTTAAGGACCTGCTTAATGAGGACACACTAATAGGGCATGGTTCCACGTCTTTAGTGTATGACGAAGATACTTCAATCCCACCTTCGCGTGGAGGTGCTTGCTCTTAGCTTTAGCAAAGATAGTAAAATAACTTATAATACGAGTTACCTCATACTATCGCATTTTATATCGCAGGCAATGCTGAGGAACCTGTGCTGGAGCAAAGAAGTCAGCCTTCTGCGTCCTATGTTCCGATTCCGAGTTCTCATACCGAGAAGCCCGTCGGAGCTGCTGAACATGCAGGAGAGCTTCTTGAGGACATCATCGAACTTTCTGATGATGCTGAAGCTGACGCTATGCTAATGGAGGAAGATGCCCATACGGGCGCTGAGGAAGTAAGAACAAGTGCTGCTGATGCTTCCGCATCTGAGAGCGTCCCTCGCCAAGCATCTTCGGCTGTCACTTTGCCTCTGGCGATGACTGAGTCGGCGGCACCTCTTCCTGCGTGGAGCTTTTGGGGCTCGCAGGTTGGGAATGCAGTCGCAGCTGGTGCGGCTTATACTCTTCCTCCTAACTATGAGGGATTAGAGCTCGCAGCTGACAGGAGAGCTATGGAGCGAGGGCAGTCTTCGACTACTCCAGCAATGCGCATTCCTTCTCTTCGTGAGATTCTTGAAGGAACTGGTAAGTAGTGATTCGCTGTTTGCATCTCGCATTATTCGTTTGCGAGTTTAATAGCATAACTTAGCTTTGACATTGCTTTAGGTTTGAAGAAAACTGATGTGGACTGGGTGGTTCGGATGCGCCTCACCTACCCCCAATCATTTGCGAGATCTCTGGATATAGGGCCCTTTGACAGGAGGCTGTTTCTTACCGAAGCCATTTGGATCTTGGAGCAGCTGTCTGCGGCTACGCCTGCGACCATTTCTGTCCAGAGTGCTGAATTGCTTTTTGGCATGTGCCAAAATCTTCTTACCAAAGTTCAAGGTAGACTGGGTTTCAGATTTCTTATGAAAAGAGTTACCCTGATTCGCGCAGCCGTAACTTTGAAACTCGGCCACCAGAACCTCGCAGCTGAGAAGCAGAAGGTGTAGCAGCAGAAGCAAAAGGCTGAAGAAGCTATGAAGCTCTATCATGAGATGAATGTCAAGTGCGAGCAATTGAAGCAAGAAGTGGAGCAGGTAGAGAAGCTGAGCCATCAGTTCGCGCCCCATGACTCCTTGATCAAGAATTTGCTTTGACTTTTTTTTTGAATTGGAAAAAGTAGCAAGGAAATAGTTGGAACATTAATGTAATGCTGAAACATTAATGTAATGTTTCTAGGGTTTCTCCCCCTTTTTTTTAACAAAAGGATCGACATGCCCGTTTTGCCCTTTTTCCGGGATTTGATGGAATATCTCTGTGCATATCTAATTATGACATCAACAATTGATATTCTGCTTGACTTTCGCGCTAATTTCTCGTAAGATAAGCACGCTTTCCTTGGGAAGTCCATCCGAATCATGACCATCCGTCATTTATTAGGATACGCAACTGAATCGTCGTAGCCTTTAATAGGGTAATTGATCGTTACCGCTTTTCAAGGCGTAAGTGATTGACCTTACCCTCTTTTCAAATTCTGCTGACTCATCTTAGCAACTGAAGAGTCTCCACAAGGTCTATATAAACCCTGTCTTTGCCATTTGGGTTCTTCATCCCAAAAATGTGTTTTGCCGTGAGTCTTTACGACTGCTGGCTTCAACGCTTGTTTTTCGTTGATTCATGGCAACTCCAAGTTGTGAATCCTGAGTTTGCGCTTTGTGCTATAGAAATAGTTTCCAAGATCCGCTTTATGAGGCTTATTGCTCTTTATAACCATCATAAAGCAGATGGAGATGATATCTCATGTATGTTCGAAGAATTTTCTTCGTGTATTATGTTTGCAGGTCGTGTTTCCGGCCGCCTCCCGGTGAGGTGCAGCGCCGTAGTGACCGTGCTACCGTCTCGTAATGAACGGCGGAATTCTCCTCCAGCATCCCTGGAGGAGGACTTACTGCCCCCACGTTCGTGAGCTCAGGGTGGCGAACCGTTGCGTTCATCCCCGTCTACAAGGAGCCCTTACCCTTTGGAGCTTCTGCTTGCCTGTTGAACGCCGGAGCCGGTGGTTCCTCAAGCACATCTCATGGGATGTTGATCTGACAAGGGCCTTGTCAAATACTGGGATCTTGAACGTATGGCTTCATGTGGCTCTTCGGAGCAAGACCCTACTTGCGATAGATGTTCGACCGCAGATCTGTGTATCGCATAGCCGGTGTTAGGACCGCTGGGTTCATCCTTCTTCAGTCAGGATTCCCGCGGTGTGTCACTGCTGGCTTGTCAATTACTTTTCAATGTATTGTAAGCCATGTTGGCTGCGTAGTTAGATTTGAGCTTTTTCGCTTGTAAGCTGCTATCTAGACAGATAAATTGTAAGTCTTTTTGACTCATAATGATAAATAGCTTTTGTATTATTTGCTGTGTCATTGCAACAAAATACAATTTCGCATGCGTGCCGGCATATTTCGCCTTGTATAATGACCGGGTTTATGGAGCTCATGCCATAAATCTCTCAAAACAGTTACTAAAGGTCGCGTGCGGGCTTGGCTCGCACGCGACAGGGCTAACTCTAGCCTCCAAACCACTAAGTCCCTACAAGTCCCGTGCAGTGGTATGCGAGGGCTCTGACTCGCAGCGCCCACATGGATCAGCTCGGATGGTGATCCGGTGTGTGTGGAGCACAATATGGTGTGCTGGATGGTTGCCACGTGGCCAAGATCTGTCAGCTCAGAAAGCACTATCTACAACAGTTTTATTTTTACAAAGGCTACAGATGCAGAATCAACAAATCTGCTGAATATTTTAAAGGGGTATGAAACTGCTTCTGGACAATGTTTGAATATGGCGAAATCTTCACTTGTTTTTTCAGATAATGTTGATGAAACTATGCGGCAACACCTGAGTTCTTTACGCGGTATTCCGGTGGTTGATAATCATGATAATTACCTTGGTCTCCCTACGATGTTTGGGAAGAACAAGAGAATGATGTTTCAGCGGATTCCGGAAAGTGTTAGTTTTAAACTCAAGGGGTGAAAGGAGAATTCTCTTTCAGTGGCTAGGAAGGAGATTTTGATTAAAGCAGTGGCTCAGGTGGTTCCGAACTACGCAATGAGTTGCTTCTTGCTCCCAACAGGTATCTTTAAAGATATTGTGAAGTTAATTCGTCAATTTTTGTGGGGGGGGGGGGTTCTAGTACAAAGCGGAGGACACATTGGGTGAACTGGGAAGACTTGAAGAAAAGCAAAGACAAAGGGGGAATCGGCTTCAAAGATCTTCAGCAGTTTAATGTTTCTTTGCTAGCTAAGCAGGCTTGGTATATCATGCGCCATCCACATAGCTTGTTGAGTCGAGTTTATATGGGCACATATTTCAGACAAGGTGATTTCCTCCATCACACTCCTAAGTCTCAAATTTTCTTTGTTTGCCGTAGTATTCTAGCGGGTCGAGAACTTCTCAAGAAAGGTCTGGAGTGGAGGGTGGGCACATGTGACAAAGTTAACCTTTTTAAAGACGGTGGGTGGTAAGGGGGTTTTATTCAAAGGTAATTACGCCCACTCCAGACTTCGCTAGTACGAAAGTGTCTCATTGTATTTCTAACGGTTGTTGGGATGTGAGACGGTTGAATACCTACCTTTGGGAGGTAGATGTACGTGATATCTTAGATGTTCCCATCATAAATAGCGAGCCCGACAGGTTCAAGTGGAGCTTCTCGGAATATGGCTGTTATACCACCTCTTTCGGGCTATAAACTGTTGCAACACGAGGCTTCTGGTGATCGGGGTTCTTCTACTGGAGTAACAACGAATTGACTAACCAACTTTTGGAAATTAGCTGTCCCTAAGAAGGTGTTACACTATGTATGGCGTACGTGGCGGAACTCTCTTCCTACTGCTGCCAAAATTCGAAACAGGGGTATGCCTGTAGCCGCGGAATGTTGCGGCTCTGTTGGTGGAATAGATACCCAGGAGCATCTGTTCTTATCATGCCCGGTAGCCAAACAGACTTGGTCAGAACTCTTAGGTACTGACTTTTTTTTGTTTCAAGGCGAAACATTGTGAAATAGTGGATTGAACGAGTCTTCATGTTTGAAACAAATGAGATTAGAGGTAAATGGCCTATAACTGCGTGGTGTCTATGGTTCAGTCGCAATAACGCGAGGTTTTAACGGCGTCCCACACTCAAGTGTAGATATTGTTCGAAGGGCTCGCTACTATTTTTCAGACTTTAAAGTCTCCTCTGGTGGGGTGGATTCTCTCGGGGATGATCAGTTTCAAAGGAGCTCTCCAAAAAGTTGGGTTGATCCCCCGGAAGGGTGGTTGAAAGTTAATTCCGATATTGCCCGTACGGATACACTTCAGTTTGCAAGTTCGGGGTGCATCCTTCGGGATTCCCTTGGCGAATTCGTCGCGGCCAGATTCGAAAGAATTCCTAACCAGTCGTCAATCTTATTCTTAGAGCTGATTGGCATCCACAAAGGTATGGAAATGGCGAAGGGGGCGAAATGTCGAAGAATAATAATCAATTCTGAATCTTTGCTGAGTATTGAATTGCTCCAAAAGTGGCGGGTAGGCAACAAAAGATATGACATTACGAGTGAAGCTTTGTGATTCATTTGAAGACGTCATGTTTAACTTTGTGCCGCGGCAATGCAATCCATCTGCTGATCTTTTTGCGCGTCGTGCGTTATCGACTTCTCAGTACAGTTTGTATACACGTCCCTCTGAATGGGCTTTCGATGTACTGTTGATCGATAGTAGTAGCCGTTTTGGCTCTCGTTAATGAAATGGTTTCCTAAAAAAAATCCAAAATGCAAGTAAAACTCTCATAAAGATTTGCTTTAAATTACAAGCAAAGTGCACTCGATTGCATTAATCCCCTCATGCGGAGCATTATTTTAGTGTTACAAAAGAGCACTACGTGGTACTCTACAGTTAATAAGTGTGTGTATAAGTGAAGTACTTTGATTGGAAGTACTAGTCAGTTCCCTCTCTTCCTCTCCACTTGGACTTTTTTACCCGTAACCGGGTCACTTTGACCCGATTAATTGAATCGCAAAATGATGCAATTTTTTAGTAATTTTTTGTAGTGTTGTAAAATAAAGTTTACTCTACAACTCGAAAAGATTATCAAATTCTTGCACCGTTTTGTTAATCAAATCATCGAATTAAAGTAACCGGTGAATAGTGGTAAAAATAAAAATGGGGAGGAAGCGGAGGTGGTAGTGCTCTAATATAGCTCCAAACGGGCCCTAACTGGTAGACCCATAAACCGTAAACCTACCTGTTAAACCCCCTTCCGCTTCCCAGTTCCACTGTTGTCTCCGTCGAAGTCACAAATGGCGCGTCTGAAGAAAAGCACCACCCCAAACCAAGCAGCTTCGAAGCCGGAGAACCGCCGGCCGAGCAACGCCGAACGGTCGGCGTACTTTGCCCGCAGAGAGGCGGCGAAGGTATTGCGCACCGTACTGCAAGGCGATAGCAAGCGCCGAGCCGCCGGCTCCATCAAATCGCTGGTCTACAGCCCAACCGTCAGGAACAAGAAAGGAACTTTCGCCCTCGTCTGTCAAACCCTCAAATGTCAGTCCTTTTCTTCTCCTAAACTATTGACATTGACAATCCCCTCACTTTGTTTTTCGTTTTATTTTTTGCTATTTTATTTCAGAAATCAGCTCATTATAACATATTCTGGAATTGTTCTGTGTTTGGGGTAGTTCACTTTGTGGTGATTAGGGAACATTTTGTGGAGTAATTTGAAGTAGTATGGTGATATATTTATGTTGTCTGGACTGAGGATTTAATGTAGTATGGTGGTATGACTTATAAGCAGCTTATAAGTCAGTTTTGGATTATAAGTTGAAGCCGACTTCTAAGTGGTGTTTGATATGAACTTATAAGCTGAAAAGTTTGGGTTCGACTTATAAGTCCATAGTGTTAAAATTGAGTCTAGAAGAAGTTAGGTTCTTGAAGCTTTTTTTGAACTTTTGGACTTCAAAATCTTTTTCTCCAAACACACATGACTTTTTGTTTATCTTTGTTGTCGTAGAATTTTTTGACATGGACTTATAAGTCAGCTTAAATTACAAATAAGTCATACCAAACTCACCCATAGCTTCCTTCTTTAAGTAAAGCATGCCTGGTTATGTTGTCTGGACTGAGGATTTGAAGTAGTATAGTGATATAGCTGGTTATGTTGTCTGTACTAGTGTACTGAGGACTATGCGAGAAGGTCTAATTATTTCAAATCTCCATCCGAATCGTCATCGCCATCGTCAAGATAATGTAGGTCTGTTTATTGAGAATATTGAGAATAACCTTGGCAACTTCACCAGTGGGTTCCCTGTATGTATTTTTGGAGACTATTTCAAATATTGTGTGCAATTTACTGTTCACCGACAGTTAATTGGATTCGTGATTAGATATAATGATTTTGATTCCCAACTCCAACTCTCCGACTACTTTGGTCTGGGCCAGCGGTTGCAAAACTGTGCCTTGAAGGTACCATTTTATACTAAAGAAATGTAAATCCTCTTCTGGAGATTCATTCCGATTGGTGATTGAACAGAAAGGGGGATTTTCTCCCCCTTTCTGTTCACAACATAATAGGCATGTGGAATTCTTGAATGGGTTTTTGACTTGCATCAACTGTTAATTTTTACCTATTGTCTTTTTAGCTTACTTTTTTCTTGTAATGGTTCTTCAGTATGCCTGGAATCGATTTTTGGAGCTTGTTTGCTTAAATACTACTACGACAGACCATGGAGATATGTAGCTGATATTTGACCATCCTCAATCCACCTGACAGGCCTTGTTAACGTACTTTCTTTCTTTATAGAAGCTTGGAGATCGCTAACTACATTTATTTCTCGATTTTCAGATCTTCCAGTAATCCAAGATGTTTTGGACTCTGCCAATGTGCTTAATAGCAAGTGGAAGGTAATGCTTGTCAAATATGTCGTCTATCTATCTACTTCCCTATTGTTCGTATATTGATTCATGGTTTTTAGTAATTGAAGTGAGGGGAGAACCTAATAATCACAATGCATCCTTAGATAAACCAGGTAAATAAGAACTCAGGTTCTGAAGATGGGGATCTATTTATGCCTAATTTTTTATTTATTGAGAGGGGCTAGGGAACATGGTGCTCACCTTACAGCCTAGGTGCAACAAATCATGTGTTTCGAGCCGAAGTTACAAGCCATACTCCTTGCCTGGGATGTTCCGTATTGTGAGGCCAAGGGGATTTTTTTCAGAGGGGAGTATAATGAACACTTTACCTTCTGGGCTACACAGTTTTACCTTGATGAAGGGATAAGGGATATTCAACACTTGCACGGTTGCACCCAAACAAAAACAAGCTAATACCCTATTTCTATTCATAGCCCTGACCGCCCATTTAAACCCCTCATAAAACTTGCTCGTACTACATCCATATAGGAACCTAACATAATCTTGAAAGCTCTTCGTAATCTGAAATGAGAATTAAGGGGCAATAGTGTAAGTTACACTGTTATTGCATCCATACAAATCATTATCTAAACAATTTTCTGCGTGGTCTGGCTTACATATAGGTAACCGAATTTCAAAGTGCTTTATTGCATTTTCTGAGAAATGTATTTCAGCGATGGAGTCGCTTGTTAACGGGCTAGTATGCATCTATTAAGCAAGTAAATGACCCGTTCAAAAGCCCAGTATGTACCCCTCATAAAAACAACAATAACAGCATCTCTGATCTGTCTCTGTTTATTTCTAATTTTCTATATGAATTCATATACTAAATAGACCTTTGCCTCCTCTTCAATATCGCCTCTCATTTACCGACTACGAGTGTACTGAACTAGGCAGTAACCCGTGCCTTAAAGGCACTATTCAAAATTTTCAATATAAATACAATTATATAGAAATAGTTGATTGAGTGAAATGTAGATAAGTGAGAACAATAGAAAGTAGTGTATTGTTTGTAGGAATGGACCCTTTTATATGTACTTGTGGGTATTATGGCAATTAAGTACGTACATACTGTGATAATGGCGTAGTGTATTGTTTGTAGGAATGGACCCTTTTATATATACTAGTCTGATTAGTTCATAGGGAATTGTGTGCCAATCAGAGCCGTGAAATCATGTGGCTGCGATCTCGGAAGATCGTGACCGTTGATCTTGGATTAGTATACACAGAGGGTCTCGCAAGCCGACCCTATTCTATTCTGGGTCGTAAGATAGAACGGCCATCATCTGCGACGAGCCTTAGTATAGCTTCCAAGCCACTAAGTCCCCTGTTCCTGTGCGGTGGTTCTGAGGCGCGAGGACCCTGTCTCACGGCCCTCGCTTTTTGATGCAGTGTGATCCGGTGTGCATGGAGCACAGTCGAGTGACACCTGTAAGCCGCTGATGGGTCACGTGTCTGCTGACCTGGAGCCTATTTTTGACTATCTACAACTGGCTAGTTTTTTACTAAAATTTCCTTCATTTATCTGATACATATATGGGGAAGTGAGAAAATGGTGATTTGGAAAAAGGTATGAAGGGAAGTGAAGTGTAGAGGTAAACTCGGTACTCCTGAGTAAAAGCGGAACCATGCCAATGGTTCTGGTGATCTACTTTCTCACTTGTGAGTTTCTAGCCCCACAATCATTAAACAGTCCGGTAAAGAAATTATTTATCAAATACAAAATAACATTCTTGATGTAGATGTAGAAATATAAATTCACGCATCCAGAACTATAGATATACCTCCATGCTACGGACCCTGCGGTCTGAACCCGGTGCTGAGTTAGTTAGGTAGCTAGGCGATAGGTCGGGACGAGAATTGGCCATTCAATTTTGTGAGGTAATCGAGACCAAAAAATGAAATTCAATTGTAGCTAATTTTAACTTTGGTAGAAAACTCTTCGAAACGAAGCTTTTATCGCTGATCATGTGAATATAGTCAATATGCACTTATACAGTCCCAAGACAAGACAGTTTGTACTAAATACTAGTAATTACCAGATTAACTGTCTAATGTTTGTAGCAAGTCACTTATGTACTGAGTATAAATTTTGACATATCAGTTACACCAGGTTGGTACTTTTACTTGTCATATCTCCACGTAATTTATAATCTGTACACTAATTTCACTCTTCAAAATTTTGCAGAGGCAATTGGAATTGATGTACATAGTAATTTACGATATTCTATTCAGCCAGGTTGGTAACTGCAATTCTTTCTTTGCAGGGGAAGCGTTTCTGTCCCCTTGTTAATCTCTGTCTAAGTGTACTATGACTGAGTACTACAAAATCACGTGCATATACCACTAGAACGTACAGAAACCCGATTGAAATTTGCAGAAGGCCACCCAAAATCACAGTGACCCTATGCTGACGGGCATTACTATTCATAGTGTCAGTACTCAGTACTGTCCGTCCAGTCTAATGTAGTTCCACTCTTGAATGGATGCTTATCCAGGATGTTGGACCCTCTGTTGGGTACTACAGAATCCAGATATGCTTGAATGCGTTACGTCACATCAGGTGGCATCTATCCCTTTATACTTCTAATATACGACACAACAGATGTGTGCCGATGGCACAAGTTGCTGCTGAATCGTGACGGAGATTCCCTCACCTGGTTGTTACTCAAACCTATAAGAGGATCAAAGAGAAAAACTTGATTGAGGGATGTTTTTACTTGAATTTTTCCTTCAATTTTAAATCGAGCCTTCTGAAATTGACGTAGGAGGGGTTGATCTATTCTCAACATGCGTAACGAGTTTTGGCAGTTCTCATAGAGTGGATAGTTAAATATGTGCTCCAGAAATAAGTACTTCTCGTCTCTTTGCCCGTCTGCCGTGTCTTGCCCGATGCTCCATATCATATCCGCATCTTTGTTAGTAATTCTTAGAGTTCGATATATCTTCTCTCACTCTGTCTCACTTGCTACTCCTAACCCTAAACCCCAGACAAGTCACCAATTAGAAGATTTAAGGCCATACCAGCAGTTCTCACTGCACATCCACTGTAAATAAAAGGAGAAAGAGGTTCCCTGGAGGGCTAGAAATGAAATGATAAATCCATTTCAAACATTTGTCATTTAAAATACCATTATCTTACCTGCGAGTCACAACCATGGTCTATCCACTGCCATCTAGAAGTCTCTGCATCATTAAAATCTATGCTACTTAGATAATACACATTAGTTTAGAATCCCTGGAGAACTACATTAAGCCATCAAATAACTGCCAACGGCATCCTCTTTTACCTATGTTCATTCAGGCTAGATGCAGGGGCTTGTCTGATTTAGCTTTGCGTTGACAATGAAGCCAAGTAAAGGGTGTTAATGGGGTTTCTAGGCAGCGGCCATTACAAAAACAAGACAATAGCTGATATTAATTTCAGTTGATTGTGATATGGGTTACCTATACCAGTAGAGAGAGAGAATTGATGTAACTGATCAGACTTGGGTTAAGCTGAAATTGGAGACTGTTAGAATGAGGGTTGAGGACTTGAGGTTAATGTTAGCAGACCAGCGAGAATGAGAGGCTAATTTAGGGCTTCGAGTGCTAAGTTTGCCCCGGGGGACATATTCTGAGCCGTTTTGGATTTGGCTAGCACACAAGGCCTTGATACTTCAAAGACCTTGTAACAAATTAGGCTATGTTCCTAGAAGCTTCATTGGTAAGTTTAGTGGAATCGTAATAGCGTGTTTCTACTAAACCCGTATTGTCTTATTCAACCTTTCCACTACTAAAAATTCCAAGGTTGCCGCTTTCTTGAAGGTAATGTTGGGAGATTAAGAACTGCAAGAGAGGAGCACCATAGTATGATTTGAGACACCCACTTACCCAAAATGTCAACCTTATGAGTTAGGGCCCAAATCATACTATATTAACTTTAGATATTCTTCCCACCATTCGGATGTGGGACATTCTGCTCGCACATGATACCCAACAATCTCCCCCTTCATGTGTGAGCCCTTCAACATGCTCCTCCTCGCCCGGAAGCATTCGCCGAATTTCTTGGAATCACCTTTTTGAGAGTGCACCGGACCACCATCTGCCTGACCACCTGCTGGAGCAACACAGGAATTTGACCGTCCGCAGGAACACAGGTCCACCATTCATGGAAGACCCATCCATGAGAACACCGCACATCTCACCCTTCGATTCACCACGGCAGCGCACACGAACCAGGCTCTGATACCACTTGTTGTGAGATTAAAAACTGCGAGAGAGGAGCACCATAGTATGATTTGAGACACCCACTTACCCAAAAGGTCAACCTTATGAGTTAGGGCCCAAATCATACTATATTAACTTTAGATATTCTTCCCACCATTCCGATGTGGGACATTCTGCTCGCACATGATACCCAACAGGTAACATATGGAATTGTTGTTTGGGATCCCATGTTCGTTCGTAACTTGCACTGCAGATCTCTTGAAGATCACAGATGGATTTGTTGTTTGGGATCCTGTGAAAAACATTTGTAATTTGCCCGACTGGGAAGTTGATACTCTGCAACAGCTTTCTTTAAGTCTTTGAGTGGATGTGGGTGGCGGTGACAAGTTTTGTTGGGCTGGGGGTCAATAAAAGTTCTCCACGAGTGGTTTCTATTATACTTTTGTTTCTTCTGAGTATAATAATTTTCCATTAAAGCTATTTGGAAATCAGGCACTTCGTTGAAGTAAGTTTCTTTGCGTGGATGGCTGTGAAACACGCTTTTCTAGCATTGGACAATATACACTGAAGAGGATCCAGGCTACGTAGTGTGTAATGTGCATATGCTCAGAAGAACCAGAGCGTCACATGTGTTGCTACACTGTTCAGTTTCTAGGGCACTTTGGGAGACTGTCTGGGTTTGTTCATAAGTCTGTGGATCCAATTAGCTGACAGAGTGACCCACGTTCAATGCCGGTCGGCAGGTTCTAAAGGTTCTAGTAGAAGGCAGATTTGGCAAGTTGCTCCGTTATGTATAATTTGGCAAGTTTGGAGGGAGCGGAATCGTCCTACATTCAATGGCCAGAAGATGTCTGCTCACCAATTAAGGGGCTAGTTTGTACTAACTTGGCGGTTTTGGTTCAACGGAAATTATTCCGACTGTCTTTGCACTGTTAGGCTTAGATTTGGTCAATACCTAAGTTGATCTATGGTTATATTAGCTCCCCCTTTTTATTGAGTAAACAGCTTTTTTACAAATAAAGAAAGTAAAATAAAATGTAGCTACTTTCTTGCACTTGGAGTGTACAGGGCTAGGATTCGCTTTTTTTTTTTTTCAATCTGGAGGCCTGGTTAGTTTGTTCTGTGCATCATAGGTTTTACCTCGTTGATCAATAATATCTTTTTGTATTTTGGCTTGGAACCTTCTTCCTAGGAATCTTCATTATTCGGTGATGCAGAGAAGTTCCTGTTGCTCCGGAAACCTGCTATACAGTCGGCTCTAGCTCAACATTTAGTGAGAAAGGGTGTGAAAAGCATCCAAGACTTGATGGCCTCTCAGCAATCATCTGGTATGCATCAAATTATTGGTACTTTATTATTGTTTTTGCGTAAATTCATTAACTACTCTAATTATCAGGTAGGTAAAGATGTAAAGTTACTTCAACTTCAATTACCCTCGACAAGCTCTCACCAGTTTCCATACTGGGACATATTACGAGTCCAAACATGCGAATTTGCCTAACAGTGAGAGTTGTCTTAGTCGTGTCTTCCGAAACAGGAATATAACCCACCTCCCTAAGTGTATAGTTTAAAGGAAAACCAGCTACATAAGTATTGTAACTGTTAATTCGCGTTATTTTACACTAAAATAATTTTTCGTAATGGTGTCAAGCAAGGATACCGACCTACTTGATTCTAAAGGTGAAAAGCATTGCAGCTCAAATAGCGCGTAATGAAACAGAAACAGAGAATAGTAGAAACTGTAAAGGATCTTCAATACGAGCCACATACACAATGGAAATTATCTGGTTTGGATGATAATGTATTCGCAATCCCCAGGGTTCTTCAATTTCTCTCTTCCGAAAGAAACCGTTTATAAAGGGACCGACATCTGATTCGCATACCGACACCAAGAATATCATAACAAAAGTGATGACAGAAACCACCCGTTTCACATCAAAGTAATTGAAAATCAATTGTTGGAAGTGTACAAGCTAAGTGATGATGTAGAAACAAAGGATCAGTAAGATGTGTATCAACTGAGAATTTTGACAATCAACTGAAGATAATCATTGGCAAAAGTGAGGGTGAGAGTCTAGAACTGTAGTTTCTCTGGTGGAGGTTCATGGCCTAAATTGAGAAGCTTGGTTAGTAGACCAACTTTTCAGCTGAAACAACCTATAAAAGTGAGTCTGATATGTTTTAAAAGTTCATCCTTCAAGTTCAAATAACTTTATAAACAACTTGGACTCCTAGGCTATGATTAGTAGATGAGTTTTGCATAACCTCTAATTCACGTGATTTTGATATAATAAATATGTATCAAGGTAAAAATTGGAACACTTTTCTTAACTTTTTGTCCAACAAAACGGTTAAGATGTTCTTAAAGATGCTAAGTACATTACGAAATGCATGAAAGCGGTTGTACTGAAATCTAAATAACCAAACCATCACTGTTTATTGTTGAACTGCTATTGCAATTTTCACAGATAATCATCTTTGTGTGCAGTTTCTTGCATTTCTATTTTGTTTCCTCAAACTTAAAAGACAAAAGGGCTTTTGTAGAGTTTTTATATTATAGTGTAAGAAGGTTAAGAGTAAAACAAAGAAATGAAAATGGTACAATTGTCACATTTTGAGGCCTTTTCACTTTTCAAAATAAAGAGTATTTTTTGATCTTTTGAGGCCTTCCACGTCTCATAACCCAGATATTCATGAACTTCTGTAAGTTGAAAAGAACCAATTGAAGTCGGTTCCTAGCACTAACTGAAAGTTTGGTGCAGTCAGGGTGTTGCTCAGTGGTTAAATTAATTGGATATTTCCAACTGCTATTCATAGTTGCATTATTTCTCAAAAATACATATGTTCACATGTTACGCAGGTAAAAGTTAACACTGCATCCTTGTTAAGAACTACTGTATCCAATGATTAAGTTGAGGATTTTGGTCTTCTCCAATAATGGTTCTTTGACGTATATTCTAATGTCTGTTGTAGATATTGTAAAGCCGCGCTATGTTCGCGTAAATACACTGAAGATGGGTTTTGAGACGGCCGTATACGAAATGGGGAAACAACATAAGGTACTTTCTTGCATCAATGTGAGACATTTTTCTTCAACGTTTGACCGTTTGAACCCATATTTATTTTATCGGTCGCTATTTGAAAGGTAATATTTGCTTACTTTTTGTAAAATATATTAGGAAAACATAAATTTCTTAGTAGTTTCATTTGGAATGTTGTTTTTATGTGAGATGAAATATGATAAATGGAAGATAGAATTTGGGAAATGAAGTCTGTCAAATGACTAAGTCGTATTTTATGTGGTCTAACAGAGGATTTGAGAACAGCAAAAAGTGAACCGACCTTAGATGTTAGTAGACTGCGATATCATCCAACAGGTTAAATTGACAAAGGATGGGATTAATGATACTGGAAATGTGTATTGGCAGATGGGAGTTAATTGTTGTTTCTGTATCGAGGTTATACCACTAATTTATTATTTTGTTAATGGCTGTGATGGCTCGTACAGATTGGACAGAAAAGTTTGCTAATTAGATAACCATGTTCGAAGTTGCAGTGAAACCATTCTTTGAATGAACATGTAGAACGTAAAATTATCTAAGATCGAAGTAGCTATAGTTATATTTGCTGCAGGAGCACACAAAAAACGAACATTATCTACTATCATCATGTAGTTTTTGTTATAGTTTTGGTTTTCTTCTCAAATTTAGAGAAGAAATATCTACTTCAGATGTTTAGCTTATATTTTGATATAGTCTTATTATCACCAGCATACTATGTTCTTATTCTGTGGTCTGTTTGCATCATATTTTTTCATACCATTCTGTCGAAGTCCGGATGATTTTAAGTTTAGTTTGCCATTAGGGTTACATGCATACAAATGTTTGAGTTGACAGGTAGTTTACTTATTGGTATATCTGATCATGTTCTTGTATTGCCATATGTAAAATAGGTTCATAAGGATGACATGGTTCCTGATTTATTGGTGCTCCCTCCGGGTACTGACTTACATAATCATCCTTTGGTCATTAACGGCAGTGTCTTTATGCAGGTAAGTATTATTATTCTGTAATATTTGTGTAGGAGTCCAGACTTAAAGGTGTTTACTGTGGTTAAAGCTTTTCACTCCCTAAGATCATCCCTGCTGACATTTTATTACAAATTTGCTTTATTCCTTAGGGTAAAGCAAGTTCCATGGCAGCCGTGGCCCTTAAGCCTGAACCGGGTTGGGAGGTAGTTTTCCACATCTTATTTTAGATTGAATGGCTGATTCCTATGTGACTTTAGCCGGTTATCTTGCATAGAGTAATCTGTGATTGCTGATTTCATGAAGGTTTTGGATGCATGTGCAGCCCCAGGGAACAAAACTGTACACCTAGCTGCTCTGACAAAGGGGAAGGGTAGAATAATAGCTTGTGAACTTAACAAAGAAAGACTACAACGTTTGAAAGACACCATCAAATTGGCTGGTGCTACTAGTATCCTTTGGGTGGATGTCTAATGAAGTTTCTGTTTCATTAGTTGCCCCTCGTATTTCCGTAAAGTTCCATAATATCATGCTACAGTCAAATTTTAAAGACCATTCTCCTGTGTAATTGTGCATAATGATTTCTGAGTGTGCACGCCTTGACGAGTCTTAACGAAACTATGCGGTGATAATACAACAATTAAATCTGTCTCTTTTTCACGTACTTTTATCTTTTGTGACACGTCTGTAGATGCTCTGGCCAACAAGTGTGCTGTGTTAATATAAAAGTGAACTTAACTTGAAATCAGACGTGGAAGCTCTACATGAAGACTTCTTGAACTTGAATCCAAAAGATCCGTCATATTCCAAGGTATCAGTTATATCTTTGCCTATAAACTATAACAAATTGACCATTCTAGTGCTTTGACAATATTCACTCATAATGAATACTTGCCAAAAACTTCAATGTTCCATGTAAGATATTTTGTATGAATTGGAAGCCGTAGAAACCCCCATAACATGATGCATTGTGGGGCTTTTATGGAAAATTGTTTTTGAAAAATCCTTGCCTGTCTCACATTCCTGCTTCACAAACTAAAAAGATCTTCCACCGTAATATTGAGCTTTTCCTGAGGTTATTATTGCCTGGTATCTTAACTTTATTTTAATAAATATCATTCAGGTTCGTGCTATCCTCCTAGATCCTTCATGCTCTGGATCTGGTACTGGTGCTGTTAGATTAGATCATCTTCTACCTTCACATGGCTCAGGTGAATGTTACACCGACTTGAATTTACAATTTTTCTTGTTTTGTTTGACCGATTCCTCCCCATCATTGGCTAATAAAATTCTCTACTAAACCATCAAAAAGTTTCAACGAAAGACAATCAAATCCATTATCTGTAAGGGTTGGCTGTTCTTTTCATATTCAAAAGGAGTTAGGAGTTAGCGGAATTATGAGTCTCCTTTAGATTCCTTTAACTTGGTAAATGTTTGTGAAAGCTACTAGTAGTATATCCTTACAGATTGAATGGACAGTTGTTTACTAGAACTTTTGCATCTGCTAGAGGACCTCTTTTCTAGTATACCTTTATTCCTTGCCATCAGATTATTGTGTTGTGGGTGCCTTTTTGATTATTTTTCTTTCGTCACAGTTGCATTATCGAGTATACCCTGCAACTTTTCCGATCTTTTGGTTTACTGAGCAAAAGTTTACAAGAATTCTATAGCATGCTCCCTCAGACCACTAGAAGTATTGATGTTTTGTTGCAAGGAAAATATTTGAACAAACGTCCTATTCGTTCTTTGCTCTTGCTATCCCTTGGGTGCTGACCAATTCAACATCAAATTTCTCAATATGCACGAAACCTTTTCCCAGGAATGGTACAACACTCCAGGGGTGTGGAAGGAGGACTGATCCCCTAGCACGGAGAACACAACAACGAGGGAGAGTGACCGAGTGACGTCACAAAGAACGATTTTCTCTTATGGAATTCTTATGTTATGTAAAACTGAAATACCTAAGTCAGTAGGCCCTTACTTTTGGACTTCAATTTACTTAATAATCAAGAAGAAGATTCTTTCCTAAAGTTATCAATATACCATATAGGTATGTGGCTTTTAATACAGAGGAAATCAATTCCGAAGGGAAAGAGAAATCTCTGACTTTGGAGACCTATTTGGAACTAAGGAAACCAAATCAATGAATAGGAGCAACCATGAGTTATCGCGATTCTCTTGTATCTTTTATAAATTGGGTCAGACATTGTGAAACAGGTTACACTAGTGGTGCAGAATGGTGATTTAGGCGATCTGGAAACTGTTGTATAGTTATAAATCAAATGTCTATCCGTTGAAGGAAAATCAAAGTAAGATAAGCTAAGGTAGGAATATTTTAAATAAATGTTTACTTGAAAAAGTATATGGAAAGTCTGTCGTATGATGATGGTCTTAAATCCAAGAAAAACGTATTTCATCTCTACTAAACAACCAGAATAAGCGTACTCCTGTCCTGTTCTATTCCATAGGTATAGTGTTTACTCTTCAGTAATCCTATTCCTGTTCCACGAGTTCTGAATGACCGATGAGGTTATTTGTGCAAAAGAGTTTGCACTATAGAGTATAAAGGCTGTTGAACTTCTTTTTGTCAGACCATTAAGCATATCCTCTACCTCAATTTATCTGACTACTTCGGTTAAGAAAAAATGCGTTGTTGAAAAAGGGGTCCTATCTGTTTATCAAGAAATATCTAATGGAATGGATGTGTATTCGACAATTGATCTTGTTTGCCTTATGTAATTATACAGGCAGTACTGGTGATGAGGATTTTAGTAGACTGAGGAAGTTGCAAGCTTTCCAGAAGAAGGCTCTAGCACATGCTCTATCTTGTAAGTTCTGATACTAAGTTAAATGCTGATTCTCATCCATAACATCTGTGGATAAAGATTTGAATATTTTTTGGACATTTAGGTTGTTTTTGTCATTACCAAAGGCTTCCTGTAATTTTTTTCCGGGTCTTCTTGCTGGAACTTTTGATCTGGTTATCTTTGTTACGGTTTTTATATCCTTTTCACCCGTGTCCGATATTTTGTCTGTTTGACTGCATATCTATATCTAGCCTGATCTTTGATTATACCTCGACATAACATGGCTCTATTTATCTAAATAACACTTTCAGTTGGTATGTCAATAATCCGTTTAGTTCTTTGAAGTACCTACATTATCCAGACTCTGAAAATGAGGCGTAATCGCTGGTTAATACGTAACATCCCATGGCTGAAACTTGTAACCCGTTTTGTTGGTTATCTTATTATACATGTCTGTTCCTTCTAGTTTTGGACATTTGAAAGCTTTCAACCATTTAATTATTTATTGAATATTATGCAGTATTCGTCATATCTTTAGAGCAGAATATTGTTTCACAAGTGATACCTGCAAAGTTTTGGGCTTATTTAAATCAAGGCAAAGACCGGACTTTTATTTTTTCAGAAGGCAATAAAAGTATATTAATTATTTGAAAGGACAGTTATGTAGTCCTATTTGATAGTAAAGCAAAACTTTAAAATTGGCGTCACTGATAGTCTGATTTACGTTCATATTTATTATGGTGCCTCGATGGACGATAAAATTTTGAGATATCAGCAGATCCCAGGAACGATGACATATCTCTTACCCTTTAAAGGAACCAAATATTGATTAAAAATGTCTTCCCTTTTCTTTTATCACACTCCAACCAAGATCACTTCCTCCTTCTGAGTCAGCAGCTCCAACGGGGTTGCTCTCTGGCGTCATTTAGAGTCCAGACCAATTTACTCTTTTAGCTGCTTTATTAATTAAACCGCTCTGTGAATCCTATCTAGATCATTTAATAGTATGAAATCCATATTTCTACAAGATCCCGATCAATTTATTTGCTTGTAGCATGTGTGAGTATCACACCAAAGCCACTTACAACTCAATTATACCAATTATCTACACAACCACCTCCACCTCTACCACTGCATTTTCTGGACCTCCCGTTAAAGCCCTCCGTAATGTTAATGGTAATAAGGGGTAAAAAGGGTCCATAGATAATCAAGATTACTAACTTTTCTTGTATAAAAAATAAATAAAATAGATGAAATGGTACGCCTATAAATTCATTGTCAAATTTTATATGGTTTCTTAAAATGTACAATTTCATTTCTGCCTTAGCTAGATTGGCGCTTAATTAAACTTCGATTTGGTTGTGATTGACATGGACCGTTGTATACTAAACTTGAACTTGATTACTTGATCTTGCTCTAATAAATGAATTTCATGTTGTCTTATACCTATGGTTTGATCCTCATATATTTGATGCTTCAGTTCCAGCAGTTGAGAGACTTGTTTACAGCACATGCTCCACACACCAGATTGAGAATGAAGATGTCATTAAATCCATTCTTCCACTCGCCTCGTCTTTAGGCTTCCAGTTGGCAACTCCATTTCCCCAGTGGCCCCGCCGTGGTCTTCCTGTTGTTGAAGGATGTAAGTGCTATTTTCAGTTATGGACATTGGTTCTCTATGTTGCATACCTATTTGTAGATTTTTAGATATTGCTCGGTGAAGTTATGGTTTATATACTTTTTTCTAGGAAAATGGTTTATAAACATAGGGTTGATAAGGTAACAATTATCTTTGTTACATCAAGTCAACTCTTATATAACATGGCCTTGCCGGAGATTATTCCATTGGTGTATTGCTAAAAGATAAATCTAATGATTTTCATTGACCAGTATATGTGCACATAATACAGCTATTGCCTTATTGGATAGGAAATCGAAAGCTTTGGTTCTCTCTCTCTCAATGTAGCTATTCGAAAACCCACGCACCCACCTGCCTGGTAACTCCTTACTCATCTTTAAAATCTGAGCTAGGCAATACACTGAACAGGCAAGGTAAATGAGTCGAGAACACCAGTATGTTATTAGTGCAATGTTTGAGGTTCCGGAATCCTCCAAAAAGTTACTGTCCTCATCATATCCCCGTCCTCAAAGCAGTCAACTGAGAAAGTGGGTTACTGTCTGTTTTTTCGTCTGAAACTGCGCAGTAATTACACTTTGTGCTTCACCTGTTCAGGATTTGCCAATCTGATCAAAGTAGTATTGGGATTTCATCATGCGGGTTTCTCTCCTCCCTTGAAACATATCATTAAGGAAATCTCATATCCTGACCCTGTGCAAATCACAAGCTGTTGTGAAGAATCATCTTAGTGTATAAAAGAACCTTAGTTGAGAGCATTACTTTTGTTGTAATTCAACTCACTCTCACCTTGTAACAGCCACAAATTGTTACCAAAGAGATTCCTGGAGATTCTAGTACATAACATTTCCGGATTCAGCTATAGGGATTAAGGGTGCCTGTGGCTTGGCTCGCTCCTATCTTTTTGTGATTCCAGTTTTACTTTTGCACATAAACACTTACTTCATTACATTATGCAATACTGTGAGGCAAAATATGTTTTGGGCATCGTCTCAGTTTGCTAACACGTTTTCTTTCTGTGATTCAGCTGAGCATTTGCTGAGAACTGACCCGGTTGAGGACAAAGAAGGCTTCTTTATTGCCTTATTCGTGAAGAATACAGCAGACCCTGCTACCACTTCCGGCAATTCAGGAGTTCCCAGTAACCAAAAGAATCTTAAAAGCAAGTTCGTGGCTGGACCATATTGGCGCGCCACTAGGTTATCTAAAATGTTACTACAGCAGAAGTAGGCTTTGTAATCATAGCAAGGGCGAGACACCGGTGAATGATACTAGTACTAGTTTCCCGTCTGAAAGGACCAGTAGATGATATAGTGTTACAGAGATGTAGACATGTATCATAGTATGATTCAGCCTTTTCCAGACCATATTATATTTCCACCAGCTTAGTTGAAAAATGAAATGTAAAAGAATCGGCATTTGAGTTCATTCCTAGAGTAGTAATTGAGCTCTTTGATCATCTTAAATTACCAACACTGGTTACACTTACAGAGATCACCTTGCTACTCCAATAAACTGCCCTTGTCTTTAGACCCGTGCATTGTTTTCGCACCACCAAATTTTTTCTTTGCACATCAGAACCTATGGCCAAATTTTTTTCTTTGCACATCAGAACCTGTGGTTTTGGTGTTGCTAGAGCTTTCGAAGTTCACCAAGAAGTGCTGGTGAAAAATCAGTGTACTTCGGCTTGCACTGACCTGAATTTACAGTGAACTAGATCTGGGTTCCTTATACTCACATTGACCTTCTTTTATTGTTTTTTATCTCTAGAATGTCATCATTGTTCGAGTTCATTAGGCCAACTACATATGTTAATTTGCACATTTTTTTACAGTGCGCCAACCAGTAACTGGACTACGTTCTCATATTGTTCGCAGATCGTGTGTCTCTATAGATCACAATTTGCTCACAAACAATAAAAGGAAACCCTATTCGTTGTTGCTTGATTTGATTCTTACTAGTTACTTCGACTAATAATGAGTAAACCTCAAAGTAAACAACCAAAGGATTCTACTGAATTTCATTAAACATGAGTGCATTACACATTCATCAACCAAACACTGAAAACTCCCAGAAAAAAACACTCACTACACACACAACCAAAACACACACAAAAAAAGACATTGAAAAACTGAACCATCAAAACTCTTCGTAGACAAACCACCTTCATCTCTCAGGCGATCTTGACTTCAATGGTCTTGGGCTTCTTAGGCTCCGGAGGCGGCAGCTTCTCCACCGTCACCGTCAGAACACCGTCCTGACACACGGCGGAGATCTTATCAATGTCAGCATTCTCGGGCAAGACAAACTTCCTCATGAATTTGCCGACCCTCCTCTCCATCCTCACGTACTTGGCTCCTTCCTTCTCCTCCTCTCGCTTCCTCTCGCCGCTAATCAGGAGCACGTTGTCGTCCTCCACCTGGACCTTGATGTCCCCTGATTTCAGCCCCGGCATGTCGACGATGAACACGTAGGAATTGGGATACTCCTTCACGTCGGCGGGTGTCGCTGCCATGGCCTTGGCGTCGCGGACGTAGGTGCGGGAAGGGGCGTGGGAGGACTTGTCGTTTCCGGAGGTGGAGTCGTCTCCGGCTATATCCATCATGTGTTGGAGGGTGTGGAAGATGGGTGAATCGAGGCCGACGACGCGGAAATCCATCTTTCGCTTTCTGGGTTGCGGAATTTTTGTGGGGTTTGAGAGATTTGGAATGGGGATCGAATTGGGTGAGTGTGGGTGTGAGTTTGATGTGTGATGTGGGGGGTTTGGGAGAGTTGGTGGTGGTGATATATGGTGGCGATGAGGGGGAAGTTTCTGGAAACGTGGTGAAGGGAAACGCGGCAAAAGTTTCTGGGAGGTTCGGTAGTTTTCTTCTGAAATACTTCCTCGAGAAGGTGGTCGAAGTTTGGTTTATTTGATTTCAGTCATGTTTTGTGCGAGTCACGTGCCGTTTGTTTCTTTTTGATAGACATGATTTTTTTTTTTCGAAATATTGATATTTTGTGCAAAGCCAAATCAAACAATTTGTGAGTAATGCGAGACTTCATTAATTAATTATTCCCGTCTCTCTCTCTAGAATTCTTGAATTCTAAAGGTGCGAGTTTCTGGGTTTCTATAACCCCTTTCCTTTATCGCCCATCGATTTGTTGAGTGGTTTACTCACTCTGTTTCTCATTTCTATCCAGTTCTCTCCTTTTTTAAGAGTGGTTACTCGGTCTTTTCTCCGTGTTTGCGATTCCTTTCTCCTCCTTTTTTCAATATGTTTTTGTGGATCTGGTTTCATATCTAGAAGATGGTAATCTGGAAATCAATGAAGAACAATAGGTCATTTTAGATCTGGAGGAGGATGTATCGACGACAGAACTTGTTTCGCAAAAGGTTCTAGTTGGCAAGCTGATTTCTCTGAAAAAATTATCAGCAGCTACTATCACAAAAATTGCGAAAGGTATTTGGAATGTGAAAGGCGAGTTAAGGGGGAAAATGTTGGGTCGGAATAAGTATATTTTTCGATTCCAGAATACAGATGATTGTAGTCGAGTGATGCAGGGGATTCCATGGAACTCACTAACGATTTACTGGTACTTAAGAAATGGCCACCAAGAACGGCTCTGAAAGATATCGATTTCTCGGAGAGCCCTTTCTGGGTGCAGGTGTGCAATGTTCCACCGGCCTTCAAAACGGTGAAAAATGCGCGTCTGATAGGCAATACGGTGGGTCAAATCATCGAGGTGGATGAAGAAACCATTGGTGAGAAGCAGAGCTCCTCTATTCTTCGGTTTCAAGTAATGGTAAAAGTAAATAAACCTCTGGTACAAGCCGTCTTCTACATGAGACATGGCCGATAAATCAGAGAAGGGATTCATTACGAACGAATTGGAGATTATTGTTACGATTGTGGCCGGTTAGGTCATCGGGACAAAGATTGTAATTTTTTAAAACCGGAAAAGAAAGGGTGCCATGACTATGGTATGTTTCTGCGTTGCTCTCCGAGGAAGAATAGGGGCAAAAAACCGGCTTTCCTTGTGCCGGAATCTGAGAAATTTACCATGATTTGGGGTGCTCCGATGACGGAGTTCGAAGAACCTGAGGAGGAGCGTGGACTTGCTGAGAAGACAGAGCGCGTGACGATAACCCCGATCATTGAGGATGATGCCAGTCGCAGCAGGAGTACGATCGATCTGTACAGAGAAGGTAAATTTGATTTCATCTCAACGGTCAGATTTGTACGAGGATGGCAGAAAGGACAATCAAATTGTCCAGGTGGTAAAACAAATTCCTCCGAATTGGGCGGGTGATACGCAGATTGTACAAGAAGATTCGGAGGATCATGGAGAAAACGCGTCCAAGGATTACGAGGATTTTGTGGAGGTGGTTCCAGAAACACAGCTGGCGGAGGAGGTTAATGATATTTTAGGGAAAGGAAAGGACCCCCAGTATGAAAATTTGATTAATGGGGAGGGGCAAAGTGGAATTCTAAATAATCAGATTGGGCCAGTCTTGTATAGCCTTGGGCCTGAACATGTAGCAGCTACTAAGTACCCAGAAGCCCAAGCGGAAGGATTGGGCCGAGAGTTGTAGGTTAGTCCAATTTATTCTCCGCGTAAGGCTAAAATTAAAAGGAGGTTATTTCCGGTAATTCAGAAAGATCAAGGAGGGCATAAAGGTCCTTTGAGCCAAAATAAAGAGACTGAGGAAAATGGGAACCCTTTTGTGGACTTATCTCTCTCAAGAGTTTTCAGTCGATTGGATTTTGTGAAAAGGAAAGAAATTGATCTCACCGAAGATGAATCTCGTAGTAAGAAGATATGTCAAAGTTCAATTAGCACGGAAGAAAGGTTTTGGAGAAACAGGGAAGGAAGAATTTCTGAAGAAGAACAACGATATGTTGAACTGGTGTGTCAAAAAACTCGGAAGACCTATGTGGAGAATCAGGAGGGGCATATTCATGTGGCTCAAACTTTGGAACACAAGGTTAGTTTTTCGCAGTTCTATTCTGATTCAGACGATGGAGTTTATGTTAAGTATATGGAGGATTTTGAAATGGAGATGGAATTAGAAAAGGCAAAATCTGGAAAGGTTGTGGTGGCTGACCTTAATCAGCCACAAGATCGATGTTAAGTTTATGCTGGAACTGTCAGGGGTTAGGACGAAGCCTGACAGTCCAGCGACTCCGAGGTCTCGTTAGAGACTATCGTCCACAGCTAGTTTTTCTTTCAGAAACAAAAAATAAGCTTCAAAAAAAGATGGTTTAAGGAGAAATCTTCAGTTTGACAATCCGGAGTATGTAAATCCTGTTGGACTAGGAGGGGGTTTAGCTCTATGGTGGTCAGATGAGTTGGACATTACTTTACTGTGGAAATCTCAAAATATGTTTCAAATATTGGTGGAAGGTGCAGGTTTGGTTAAGCAAGTTTGGTTTCTTATTTATGCCCCTCCAACAACAGCAGCTAGAAGGCAGTTTTGGAGGGAAATAGCTCATGTTGCAGCAACAATTCAATATCCTTGGATTATTATGGGCGACTGTAATGATTATATGATCAATGAAGAGAAACAAGGTGGTTCTTCTTCTCCATTTTGGAGATGTAATAATTTCAGAAAATTCATCGACAATTGTGGGCTTATAGAGTTGGAGTCACAAGGGTTGAACTACAGTTGGTCCAACAATAGGCTGCATGGAAACATAAGAGAGCTCATTGACAGGATGTTTTTTAGCAGCTCTTGGGGTTTGCTTTTCCCTAAAGCAAAGTTGACAAGAGAATTATTGGTTCTGATCATTCTCCTTTGGTACTGAACACAGAATGGAGGAAAACTGGTTTTATCAAAAAGTTTGTTTTTAGTAATAGATGGTTAAGTATAGATTCTTGCTCTACTACTATTGAGAAATTATGGAGAGAGAAGGATGCTAAAAGTTCTTATTCCAATTTAACTTTTAGATTGGCTCACTGTAGAATGGGATTAATGAAGTGGAGTGAGAGTGAGTGCAGGAACAGTGCTTTGATTATCAAAAATCTGGAGACAGAGCTTCTTTTGATTCAGCAATCACCTTGGAGTATAGCAAATAAAGAAAGACAATTGCAGATTAAACATGAGCTGAGAAGTTATTGGAGAAAGGAAGAGGAGTATTGGAAGGAAAATTCCAGAATCCAATTTCTCAAGGAGGGTGACAGAATCACAAAATTTTTCTTTCTCTCCACCCTGCAAAGAAGAAATAGGAATGGTATTAACAAGCTGAAAGATGCTCAAGGAGTTTGGCAAGAAGAAAAAGAAGTGGTTAAGAAGTTGGCTAAGGATCATTTTATTAATCTGTTTACATCTTCTCTGGTGGAGGTGGATTCTCATTCTCTCAAAAATGTGAAGGCTACAATCAGTGTTGAGGAGAATCTAGCTTTATGTGCTATCCCTACAAAAGAGGAAGTGGCAAGTGGTCTTTTCTATGAATCCAAATAAGGCTCCTGGGTTTGATGGCTTCACAGGTAAATTCTTCCAATCCTAGTGGCATATTATTCAGGTTGAAGTGGTAAATGCAGTCCAGCACTTTTTTGAAACTAAAGTCATGCTTCCTAGCTTCAATAAGACAGTGTTGGCTCTAATCCCAAAAGTGAAATGTCCAGAGAAGATGGGTGAATTTAGGCCAATTGCCCTTTGTACTTTTATGTACAAAGTAATTGCAAAACTTCTTGCTAACAGATTAAAGGCAGTCTTGCAAAATTTAATCTTTGAAGAGCAATCTGCTTTTGTGCCCCAAAGAGCAATTCAAGATAATATCTTCTTGGCTCAAGAGATTCTGCATGTGATTAAGACAAAGAAAACGGGCAATGCAGGTTTGGTGGCCTTAAATCTAGACCTTCAAAAGGCCTATGACAAAGTGGAATGACCTTTTCTTTTGAATGTGCTAGAAAGATTGGGTTTTGCTGAAAATTTTGTCAGGTTGATCTCCCAGTGTATTGGCACCACTACAATGTGTGTTAAGATCAATGGTGAATATGGAGACTATTTTACTCCTAAAAGGGGTTTAAGGCAAGGAGATCCATTATCTCCTTACCTATTTGTTTTGGTGATGGAGGTCCTTTCTAAGAATTTGAAGGAAGCTTTGATTGAAGGGTCTTTCAAAGGTATAAGAATCAGTAGAGATGCAGAGGCTTTGAATCATCTCTTGTTTGCAGATGATGCTATTATGTTTATGAGGGCTGATCCTAGTGAAGTTCTTACTTTTATGAGCATTCTGAGGGAGTTTTGCTTGGCTTCAGGGATGAAGATAAATCTCAACAAATCAGGTATGCTTATTTCCCCAAATACACCTGAGCATTTGATTGAAGACATAAACTCTATATGTGCTATACCTCCAATTGATTTAGACACAAAATACCTTGGTATTCCTGCTTTTTGGGGAAGATCAAAATCTGAATGTTTAAACTACAGTTTGGAGAGAATTGAAAGTATTCTTCAAGGGTGGAAGTTAAAATACCTCTCCTATGCAGGGAGAGAGGTTATTATCAAAGCTATAGCTATGTCTTTGCCTAGTTATACTATGAGTTGTCTTCTCTTACCCAAGAATTTTTGCTACAAAATTGTCAAATTCATTAGAAATTTTTGGTGGGGTGGGAATCCATCTGAGAAGAAATTGAGTTGGGTGGCTTGGTCTGAGTTGACAGCTCCAAAATGCGAAGGGGGTTTGGCTTTTAGGGATCTAAAAGCCTTTAATGTGGCAATGCTAGCAAAAAGTGTATGGAGATTTTTGAAAAATCCCCATTCTTTATGTGCTAGAATCTTGAAGGCAAAATATTTTCCAACTTCTAACATTCTGAAGGCAAAGAAAGGTAATAATTCTTCTTGGACTTGGAGAAGTCTAAAAGTTGGTATTGACTTAGTGAATTATGGCTCTTGTTGGCAAGTTGGAAATGGTAGAACTATCCATGTCTTTGATGATAGATGGATTCCTAAACTGGGTTGTGGCAGATTGAAGAAGAGTTCTCACAATGCTGGTTTTTCAAGAGTGTGTGATTTGACTAATGGGGCTGATAAGAACTGGAAAGTGAATACACTTTCTAACATCTCCTCTAATTCAGAGATGAATGCCATCTTAGCTATTTCTATCCCTTGGTATGATAAACAAGATCAAGTCAGGTGGAGTGTCACAAGAGTTGGTGAGTATACAGTTAGAAACGGGACCCAGATGGCTAAACAAATGTTTGAGAGGGCTACTTGCCAATTGAAGACTGGTTTCTCAGATTACTCCCACAACAAGGCATCTTCTTCTTTGAGCTTCTCTAAAGATTTTTGGAGGAGAGTCTGACATTTAAATGTACCCCCAAAACTTAAAAAAATTCTGGTGGAGACTATGCAGAGAGGCTGTTGCCACTCAATGCAATTTGAAAAGAAGGGGTTGTGGCTTCACAAATGAATGTCAAATATGTTTTTCTGCTCCTGAGGATTCTTGGCACTTGTTGTTGGGATGTGAATGGACCAGGCCTATATGGCTTCATACTGGGATTATTATGGATATGGTGATCCCTTCTCAAGAGAACTTCAAGAAATGACAAATCTCTGTTTGGGAAAAAGATAAATCTCTCCCTAAAAATGTGGGTTTCTTTGAGAAAGTTGTTCTTACTTGTTGACTAATTTGGAAAGCCAGAAATGATTTTATCTTCAATAGAATTCCTATCTCTCCTAGCAAAGTGGTGCAGAGCTTGGATTTCCAATTTGGTATGATTATGCAGTCCAAGGAGGAGAAGAAAGCTTCAGAGGAAAACTGTTATGTGTCAAAGACTAAGGAGTTTAAGCTTTGGAAGAAGCCCCCTCCTGGTATGTTAAAATGTAATTTTGATGCCTGTTGGAATCAAGAAACCTTGGCCATGTGTGCTAGCTGGATTGTCAGAGATGAATGGGGTCATTACATAGATAGTGGTTGGAAAAAAAGATCTCTCTAACTCTCCATCTGTTGCAGAAGCTGTAGCCTTTAGGGAAGCTATATTTCAAAATAGATCTCTTTGGCACAAAATGCTTTTTGAAGGGGACAATCAATTAGTTATGCAGATGTGGAAGAACAATCAGGATGGTGATTGAGAAGTTCGAAGTATTCTAGAAGACTTGACGATTTTTGTTGGGAATGAAGATATTAGAGCAATCTGGGTAAGAAGATCAGCAAATAGAGCTGCAGATTTGTTAACAAATTTAGTAGTTAATTCAGTTGATAATGCTTATGCTTTGTGTATGAACCCATAATTTATAAGGGTTCTTGAGTCTGATGCTTGTAAGGCTGCTTGAGTTTTTGAATGAAATGAATTTTGATAAAAAAAAAAGTAATCCGAGACTTCCATCCGTTTTTTTTTAAATACATTCGGATTTTCATTTGACTAGTTACGACTCCTTTTTTTTAGGACAAAACATATCATATAACACTAAAAATCACCCAACACATGTTTGCAAAAATAAAAATAAAAATAAAAAATCACCCAGAATATCTCTCAATAAAGCATTTTCAATCCAACTTGGATTTCTACCTATCCACTGTTTTGAGAAATTTCTACCTTTAGCTTTAATGGCTTGTAGGCTGGAATAAGGCTCCGTTACGTAATCCCCTTTGGTTGATCTAATCATAGTATCTCCGTTTCTTCTCTATCACACCGGTTTGACTTTTGTCACTATTTACTGGGTCACTTTGACCCGGTAATTTGAGTAGCAAAACAATGAAGTTTTTCGATAATTTTTTCATGCCGTTGTAGAGTAAAAGTTGCTCTATAACACGGTGAAAAAATTATCGAAAAATCGCATCGTTTTGCTATCCAATTCACCCAGTCAAAGTGACACATATAAGAGTCAAAAAGTCAAACCGGTGTGATAAAGAAGAAACTGGGGTAATAGTATAAATAGGAGAGTCCATTCATGCATATGATGGATGATTCGTTCATACTCAATTGATGGAATACGCACAAAGTTGTCTCTCTTTTCTATTCATATACTTAGCTCATTTTTCTTTCTCTTTTCTCCAAAATCCTAATGTGTTCATCTATCGGATTTCATCCTTTCTTCTATTGTAATTCTTGTTCGATTATGTCTCTTGTTACCTATAGCCGAAGCATGATTCATTCTTGCCTGGTCATACCACCTGGAATCATGTATCCACGTTGGTGAATCCGTCGTGAAAGAGATCTATCAATCAAGCAAGTAAACACAACAACAATCACCACGATCGGATACAATGATGACACTGGAGGCGGATCTGCCCCCTAACCAGAACTACCCAGATTGCCTTTTTCCAAAAGTCAGGATAACAGAGAGGCTAGGATTATAGTCCAAAAGAAAGAGGTGGTCAGGGTCCTTTACAATTTTACCCATAAAAATGAGATGAAGAATAAAGAACTCGCCCCTTCAAACGGGACCACGAAATGACAACCAATTTCTATAGAGAGGAAGGACTAAGGAGAGGAGACAAAAAGAAGTCTCGCCTATTACTACTCTGTCCCAGCTCTTGCCCATCATTGGGAATATTTGACTCGTATATGGGTCACTTTGACCGGATGATTTCGATAGCAACATAATGCGATTTTTCGATAATTTTTTCACGGTGTTATAGAGCAACTTATACTCTACAACACCATGAAAAAATTATCAAAAAAATAAATTATTTTGCTATCCAAATCACCGAGTCAAAGTGACCCAGTGAATAGCGGTAAAAGTCAAAGTGATGGGGAAGAGCTGGGACAGAGGCAGTACAACATTTTCTTTTATGAAATTAATTTTTCATACTTAATTATTATATTAATCTAATCAAATAAAGAAATAAACTATTTATGAGGAAATTGCATTGTTAGAGTTGGTGATAAAATTTACTGGTATGCAAAATTGTAAATTGGGCATAACTTGCATTATATTTACATTATTGCTGAAGATGCTCTTAACAAATTGCTATCAAGCTTTCCATAAGCAGAAGTTTGTTAAGCAAATAGCACGTGATTACTAGACGTAAGCGGTTTATGGAAATACTAATTCTCCATTTCTGGAATCTTCCGGATTTTTGCTTGGACAGTCACGAACATTCCTGAAACTTCTCCCCCATTCCCTTCTCCATCTTTCCAGAAACATCACTCTGCTTCCCAATACCCCCTGCTATATATATCAATCCCAAACGAAACCCTGAAATCGCAATCGCAAATCGCATTCAGCAAACGCACAAGAATTCCAATTCGTCTTTCTTCCAGTGTCAATCCTCACAAATCGTCAATGGATCTCCGAGTTTTTGGTCTCGATTCCCCAATTTTCCAAACCCTAGCTGACATCGTCGGAGCTGACGACACTTCCGGCAACAACGACAAGTCCTCCCACGCTCCATCCCGCTCCTACGTCCGCGACGCCAGAGCCATGGCGGCGACACAAGCCGACGTCAAGGAGTACCCCAATTCGTACGTGTTCGTGGTCGACATGCCGGGGCTCAAGTCAGGGGACATCAAGGTCCAGGTGGAGGAGGAGAATGTGCTTCTCATCAGCGGCGAGAGGAAGCGCGAGGAGGAGAAGGAAGGGGTCAAGTACGTCAGGATGGAGAGGAGGGTCGGGAAGTTCATGAGGAAGTTTGTCTTGCCCGACAATGCCGACACCGATAAGATCTCCGCCGTGTGTCAGGACGGTGTTCTGACGGTGACCGTGGAGAAGCTGCCGCCTCCGGAGCCCAAGAAGCCCAAGACCATCCAAGTCAAAGTTGCTTGAGGAGGAGTGCGGGTCATTGTAGTAGCCTTTTTGTGATACTGTTATAGCTGAAGTAATCATCCATTGTTTTAGATTTTGATGTTTTTTTGTTCTGGTAATGATGCTGATGATGTTAATGAAATCAACACTTTGATGAATGAACGATGGTGAACTCCCACTACTGCGTGTTTTTCAAATGCTTTGTTTCAGAACACTCAAATATAGATATCGATTATACAATTGCATAGAGTACTCAACAGAGAGCTGAAATTGAAACTGTAGATGTAATTTTTGTCTGTTGATATGCAACTTAAGAACAAAATCTATCTGAATAGTGCTAATATTATATGAAGGAATGCACTTAAACAGATCCAAATCAGATGACAGATTCCAATAAAATTAGCAAATCTGATCGCAGTAACAACAAATATAGATGAACATTGTGGGTGATGCTTGAGATTTATACAATGTACTCTACAAACCTACTCTTCCTCAAGTCTTTTTTTTTTTGAATTCTACAAACGTTCGATTTTTTTGGGTCAGTGGGATCGATTGACCTTCTAAAATCCATTTTTTGGGTCAGTGGGATCGATTGACCTTCTAAAATCCATTTATAGAATGTACTCCGAGATTTTGTAAATTTGTTGAAGTGTGTGCAACCTGCTCCGACACCACAATTAGATTAAAAATCTCCTCAAATGCACAAGTTGATCAGGACATCACGATTAGCATAAAATTACCTAAAAAATCAAGTGGTATTATACAGTCTCTCCGTCTTAAATTGTTTGTCTTGTCTTGTTTGAATTATTGGTATCATAAATTCAGATCTAGGTTGACAAAATGCGGATCTTGCTTCTGTTGGAAAAACAGTTTCTTTTAACAAACTTTAGGAGCATTCTTTGGGTAGCTCTCTCATGAACACACGATATATTTCTCACAACTTTAAATTAGGGAAAAACAGTTTCTTTTAACAAACTTTAGGAGCATTCTTTGGGTAGCTCTCTCATGAACACACGATATATTTCTCACAACTTTAAATTACGTAGGTTGGGGTTCGCATCGTGATCTCACACTTTAAAAAATTAGGCCTCGTTCAAGTAGATGATATGGTATGTAGGGATAATGCTTATGCTGGGATATAAGTAAGGATATGAATGATGTCTGATAAGCCCTGATAAGATACGTTGGATGTCTATGTTTGAGTGATGTCGGATACGTTGCATGATATGAAGCTGGATATCTGCCAAAATGATTGTAATACCCTCACTGCTGTTATTTTGTATAACAGATTGTATATTTCAAATTGATGAGAAAAAATGTATTAGTATTTGTTTATATTTTAATACCCTTTTTTCTACACAATAGTGACGTTGCCAAATGTATACAAAATGTATATCAATACGCGAAATAAACTTGTAATACCATGCAAACTAAACAAATATTCATGGATACAACATGGTCATAGCAGAGTATGGAGTATTACTAAACAAGTTAAATTAAACAAACAAAATTTAAGCAAGCACGTAAAATATCTTCATATTTATGTCAACCATACATACTCAAATAAAGTTATGCAATCCCAAAATAATAGTCATCAACCCATGAAGACCTCTTCCAAAATGATAGTTATCAATCCCAAAATAATAGTTATCAATCCCAAAATGATAGGGTTTGGGAACAAGGGTAGGAAATTAGATAGTTTGTGGGGGTATTTTTTGTCAACCTACTAGCATTTTAATATGCTATATTTCCTTATCCGACCTTATACCTCCATGTTGGTGATATAAAATTTGTTCATTAAAAGCTCTATCAGCATAAGTCAACACAACTTATCTCCTCTCTTATCCGGCACCTTAACACTTGATAATAGAAGAGAGGATAAAACTTATCTTGTGCTCCATCCTTATCCTCTACCCAAACGAGGCCTTAAGGTATAAATAATTTTTTTTTCCAGAAAATCCAGCAGTATTAAAAGCACAAACAGATACAAAGGCCGAAAGGAGATACAATCAGGAAATCTCCATATCGGAAAGCAAAAGAGCGTCTTTGGCACCCCAATGGGCATCAAAGTTACAATCTCTTTTAAAAAAGAAAAAGTTACAAGAGCTAAAATAACTTCTCAGAGATTCACAATCATGAACAATTGTATCGATACTGATGGGGCATGAAGAAGATCTCTAAGTAAGAGCATCAATTAGAATTTTGCAATCTGAGTAGAAACTGACTTTGAGGAGGCCTTTAGAAATTGCAGCTAACATAGCTAACCTTAGAGCAATAGCTTCCAGAATCAGAGGACATGAAATATTCAAAATAGGCCACTTATATTTGCCAAGCAGATCATTATTCTTGGACCTGAAAACAGCACAAATACCACCTTTGTTCCTCAGCTTGTCAACAGCAGCATCAGTAGCGACTTTTACATCATTAGGATCAATAAAATTTTCAGCAGAAATTGCATTAAGAGAGACTGTAGCAGATAACATGAATCTGTCAAAAAATTCATAAAATTTTGCAACTGCCATGCCTGAGATTTGCTGTGGAAACCAATAAAGCTTGTTAAACACTCTATAATTTCTGGCACGCCAAATTTCCCAACATATTTGAGAGAATAAACCCAGAATAATCATCCTCTTATCATCTGCAGCAACAACATCAACAATATTTAACCACCATGAAACAAAGTTACTGCAGCTATTCAAATTGCCAACAAAAGTTAATGGAGAGACTTTCCAAACAAGTCGTGAAGATGTGCAGTCTCTCATAAGATGGATATCAGATTCAGTACCTTCTCCACACCTGATACAAATATCATCACCGCTCCATCCTCTTTTAATAAGAGAATTAGTACAAGCCAAATTTCCATTAAGAATAGTCCACATAAAATGTTTAATTTTTGGCATAACAGGAAGACTCCATACCTTTTTCCAGTGGTAGTTACTGCTTGAAGAGCTATCATCCTTAGAAAATACCCCCTTTTTGTTAAGATCATTATCACACAGGACCTTGTATATTGAACTGACACTAAACTTCCCATTAGGGGAGTAATGTCATATCAACTTGTCAACACAGTTCATGCCTCCGACAAGAATAGCCAAAATGAGATCAGCTTCATCTTTACTGAATAGGAGATTCACTAGATCAGATTTCCAACTTCTAGATGAGTGATTAATTAGATCAGCTACATATTCCAAATTGCAATCCGGAGGCTTGCTTGATCTCACCCAAAACTTACCAGTTTTAGGGATCCAAGGATCATTCCAAATACTAATTTTCTTTCCATTGCCAACATTCCATCTACAACCCTCTTTAATGGCCTTCCTCCCTTCAATAATTCCTCTCCAAGCCCAAGAGCACCCTGAGGTGATTTTAGCACCCCAAAACGAAGTATTAGGGAAGAATTTTGATTTAGAAATCCTGAAAAATAGAGAGTTTTCACCAAGCATTAATCTCCAAGCTTGCTTTGAGATCATGGCTAGATTAAAAGAGAAAAAATCTCTGAAACCTAAACCACCATCCTCCTTTCTCTTGCACAAGTGATCCCAACTTTTCCAGTTAATCTTCTTTGCCTCGCAACCACTACCATTCCACCAAAAATTTGCAATTAAACTGGTAATTTCCTTGCAGAGACTTTTAGGAAGAAGAAAGCATGACTTGGAAAACGTAGAGAGTGCGCTTAATGTTGATTTAATGAGAATTTCCCTCCCTGCATTGCTTAAAAATTTATTCTTCCAACAAGATAATTTCTTGCCAATGCTCTCTTTGATGAAGCTGAAAGTTTGCTTTTTTGATCTTCCAATAAAAGCTGGTAAACCCAGGTAATTGCTCTCTTTGAAACTCTTATCAATTTTTAGATAAAACTGGATGAAGTTCTGCAGTAGTTTGCTTGTGCTTGGGCTGCAGAAACACTGTTATTTGCTTCTATTAATAGCTTGCCCTGATGCTTCTTCATACAACTTGAGAATCTGATTCACTGCACTACATTCCGTGACAGTGGCTTTGCAGAAAAAGATTGAATCATCCGCGAACAACAAATGATTAATTGGAGGGCAGTTCCTAGAGAGCTTGACACCAGAAATTCAATGATTTCTTTGAAAAGTATTTAAAGTAGCAGAGAGGCCTTCGGCACAGATGGCAAATAGGTAGGGTGAGAGGGGATCACCCTGCCTAATGCCCCTGGAGGGGTAGATGCACTGACCAAGCTCACCATTGACACACACCCTGAAATTTACAGATTTCACACACATCATTATCCAATGAATCCATTTTTGGAAAAAACCCATTTTCCTCATTATACCTTCCAAATAGCTCCACCTGACCCTATCAAAGGCCTTCATCATATCCAGTTTGATGGCCATCCAACCTTCTCTTCCTTTCTTTTTCCCTTTGATGTGATGGAGTAGCTCATGGGCAATGAGAATGTTATCAGTAATTGCCCTTCCTTTAATAAATGAACTTTGATTCTCACTAATGATCTTGTCCATGATTAGACTTACTTGAAGCTAAGACTTTAGATAAGATCTTGTAAACCACAGAGCATAAGCTGATTGGCCTGTACTCCTTGACAGAGGTAGGGTTGCTAACTTTTGGAATCAGTGTAATATGTGTCGTATTGATGCACTTGAGGAGTTTCCCTGAATATAGAGAGCTTCTGATTGCATTACAAACATCACCGCCAACAATCCCCCAATAAAATTGAAAGAATCTTGGAGTGAAGCCATCAAAGACAGGTGCTTTGTCTGGGCTTAGAGAGAAACAAGCTTCCTTAATCTCCTCATCAAAAAATGGTTTGGTCAGAAAAACATTCAGATCTCTTGATACCACTTTCTTCACATTTGAAATGATTGGAGGGAGATTACCTGAAGAGTCTTCTTTGAAAAGATCAGAATAGAAGCTACTAAATTCCTCAAGAATGAGGGCTGGATCTTCAGTCCAAGAGCCATCATCTTTGTAAATTCCTTTCACATTATTGGAGGATCTTCTTTGTTTTACATAAGCATGAAAGAAAGAGGTATTTCTGTCTCCAGCTAATAACCAATCTTCTCTAGACTTTGCTTTCCAAAATTCTTCTTCTTCAGCCCATAAAGAAGAAAGATCAATTTCCAGATTCTTTAATAAATCTGTGTTTGCTTCTGGCCCCAAGCTTCTTTGATAATGATATTCTTTTTCCTTCTCCTTTATCATATAAAAGCTCATTCTTTTGCTAGATTTGCTCCACTTGATTAGCTTGTGCCTCAGCTTCAGTTTTGATTTTAATTTGAACATTGGAGTGCCTTTGATTTCAGAAAGCCATGCCTCCTCAATAAGCTTTTCAACCTCTTTGCATTTTGTCCAAGAAGCTGCAAAAGAGAAGTGTCTAGGCTTGAAGGGAGTATTAGTAGCATCTGTATCAAGCAGGAGAGCCATATGATCAGATCCACAACAACTAATATGAGAGAGTCGAGCTTTTGGGAAAATAGTGGCCCAAGCATGAGAGATTAGACATCTATCCAGTCTCTCTTCAATAAAAGCACAAGATTGCCTCTTATTTCTACATGTAAATGGATACCCCTCATAACCAATATCAAGGAGATTACAGATACTCATAAAGTTATTAAGGGGTTGACAAGAGACCGGGGATCTAGTGTTACCACCCCTCTTCTCGCAAGGGGAAGCAATATCATTGAAGTCTCCCCAAAAGATAAATTTATCAGATAACGCTGGAAGATAAGACTGCAAAAATTTAAGCTGACTCAATCTTGTAATATCATCAGTACTGAGATAAACAAAGACAATATGCCAAGAACAAGTGCTAGTCAAAATACTAGCATGAATGAAGAATTTATTATACTTAATAACCTGCAAAGAGATCTCCTTCTTCCAGATGATGCCAAGACCACCTGACTTGCCTATTGGATCAATCCAGAGATTGTTAGTGCTGTTCCAACTCCCATACTTCTTAAACATAAAGGTGCTCTTCTGCTTCGTTTCACTAAGAAAAATAATATCAGGGCAATAGAGATGGAGCAACCTCCTGAATTGTTGAACTGTCAAGGCACCCCCTGCTCCTTGACAGTTCCAGGCCAATAACTTCATTGGGCGAGGTGGGGCCATTTGGGGCTGGCTTCCTCCACCCTAGTCTGTTCTTCCGAAAATGTATCTTCAAAGCTTCTAGCTTTCTTGAAATCCAAAGAAACATCATATTCTTGTTCATCTACAAGCATTGTATCACAGTGACCCCTTCGTTTGTTAATCTTGAAAGCTGGAGCAGAGGATAGTCTCCTTTCTGCCGCAACATCCCTCGCCAGTCGCTTCCATTTCTTCTTTGCTGCAGCACCCTCCGTAGAAGTACCTTGCTTATCTGAACCAATACTATCTTTGCCCAAGTTAGGGTTCATGAAGTTCTCCAGAATGATTGAAGAAGGGTTACTCGAATTTGATAAATACGTATTTGATGCAGGGGTAAAATTGGAGGAGGGATCACTAGATTTGTGTTGGGTTGTACTAAAACCATCAGATAAGTCAGCGTTATTGCTGATGAGCTGGCCCAAATCTGAAGGATTATTATCTTCTGAGGATGAAGGCCCAATATCATCTGTTAATAAGCCCACAAGTTTTTCTTGACCCGATGACAAAAAATTATGCTGAGAATTACCATACTGCCCTTCAGGTTTAGAGAAATTTTCAAAATCTTGCATGCCTTTCTTGAAAACAGTAGTCACTAACCCAGATAATTCTTCAACTGCTTCCTTGTCGGCTCCTTTATTGTCAGAAGATGAAACGTTCCTTGTCTATTCGAGTTCCTCTTCTTGGGCCGCACGAACGATACACCTAGGGCTGTTGGCGAGGCTAGACGGCGATAATAACGAAGCTACCGGCGCGTGACGAACATATGCCGTCCCCCGATCAGAGCTTGGCCTTTCAAAATCTTGCAGTTGTTCAGGGGAAGATACAACCTTTTGCACCGAAGATGTATTCTTCTTCATAAAGATTGAAGAAGCTGTTTTTGGAGCCAATAATTCTGCAACTGGCTTTGCTTTGAGCCACAAACCATATGAATCTGATCCCACTTTGTTTTCCCGAGCATCAGACTTCTTAACCGGACAAGTCAAATCATCATGTCCTATGATCCCACAATAAAAGCAAAGAAGAGGAAGTCTCTCATATTTGACATCAACATCTGCAGTTTTGTGACTTCCTACTTTAACCTTGACACTCTTCTTAATTGGTTTGGTAACGTCTATCACAATTTTTGCTCGAACGAACTTACCTTCCGACGAGGCCTTTGAATAACACTTGATCTCCTGGACATCTCCAACTGCAGCTCCCACTTTCTTGAAATGGTCATCCTTGAAGAAAACTGGGGGTAAGTTCCAAAGCTGGATCCAGAAAGGTGATCTTGAAAACATAGCATCCTCCGTCTCTTCAAGTGGATTCCAGTCGATTAGAACCAGTAACTGGTTTTTGAAGAACCAGGGGCACCTACCTTGACTCTTCTGCAATCTTCTTCTCTTTTAAAACAAAACTTGAAAATTCCGTTCTTTTCTTCATTGATTGTGAGTCCTTCAGGAGCTCCCCACACCGCTTGAAAAGTGTTTCTAATACCAATTAGATTGACAGGTTTGTTCGTAAAAACCTTACCCAGTAAGCAGAAACCAATCTCTTCAATGGAAGCTTCAATTTCATCATCATCAAAAGAAACATCAGCCTCGTCCAGAGGGTTAATAGAGACAGCTTCAAGCTTTTGTAAAATGTCTTTAGATTTGTCATCATCTCCAGAAAAGTCCTTAGGAGATGATGGCTCAAAGCTTTCCATGGGAACTAGTGAGGCAAGATCAGATGAAGACAATGAAGGAGAAAGGTGAAGAGAAAAAGAGAGAATATGGTAAAGGGGGAAAGATGTCAGTGATTGAGTTCACAAGAATTGAACGGACAAGCCGTAAAACAAATCTTGAAGGTCAAGAAGAAACAAGAATGCTAGAAAGCATACTATCTCTCTCTAGAAACAGAGAACTATATTAATTTTTCATAAATAATTAAATAAGTAGCTCAAAAAGTTTGTTCATAGTATGAAATGTAAAGTGTACCCCATCATTTGTTAAGAAGAACTTGTTTAGTTTATCTACCACAAGTTTGACAAAAAGGACACGCCCTTACGTTAAAGCAATTTGTTAGAAAAGGGGAGTGTTGGACAAACTCGGACAAACTCCAAACAACACACCAATAGCGCTACAACTTGATTCATAAATACTTGCGGTATCGACTTCTAAGGAGCTGAAAGTTACTATGGTAAAGCAAATACGACAAAATGGCATAGTCGAGACAAAAATTTGATTCGCAGAAGTCAAAAGTTGTATTTTATGCAACATCCTAACAACGTATTTATTAATTGATTTCCGGTCGAATTTCTCCTAAGAATCCGGAATAAATCTAAAATTCCGGCCAGAAATTCGTAATTCTAGATATGTTGCCGGAATTTCGGAAATTTTTGGATAACTCTTGATTATTTGGGGGTGGGTGTGGGGGGTGATTTCCTCATTGTTTTGCAGGGATTCGGTATTATTTAGGGGATTCGGGATTGTAAAAAAGATATATGAATTTAACAAAAGAATTACTAATAATCTGTAATAATTTATTATATCCAAACACTTTAGACTAAATATACTTTTTAGCTAAACCTCTCACTTAAGTAAGCTAATTCAAACAACTCTATTAAAATTGTCAATTTTTTTTAATGAGTTGAAACCGCCCATCTAACTAAATGGGTAATTGTTGCCCAACCCACTTGAACCCGTACTTAACTAGGTGGCTTGGGTAGAGAAGTGGGCTCTACGTAACCCAAACATTTATTTTCATAACCCAATCTTCTGTAGAAAATTAGGTTAAATGTCAACAATATCCCATGTAGTTAATAAAATTTACACTCGGTTCTAGGAGGGAGGATTTCAAATAGGGTAGGACGTTTTTGTAGTTTTAGGGGTAGAGCCTTTTTAGTTTTTGTTGTTTCTTCTAGGACAAAGTAGTATATTTACCAAAATATTAGGTATATATGTGTAGTTTTCTACAAAAGGGTGAGGCACGAGCTGCCTCCATGTGCTGCCTCCACCCCTGCCACCAACAGCACCATCCTTGAACATTGATCTCCCCCTCCCCCCTTCTCCTTCTAACCAAGAACCACTGATAACCTTCACCGCCGAGCGCTCCTTGACGCTCGAATTAGAGCCACCGTCGAACATGAAATACGACGACTCTAATCGTCTGTTCAAACGCCTCCTTGACACTGGTGAGAAACGCTTGGGACTCCGAGTTCTTAAGACCCCTCTCATGGATCGCAAAATTGTTAACGACTTGTTGATGAGGATAATCATCAACGAGTCCACCGTCATATCTTCAATATGATCATCCTCATTATCATCAATATGAATATAATCATCAACATTGATGTCACTTACAAAAAGTTACAAACATCTTGTAAGATAATATTACACATAATACGAGCTTCTAATTAAGAACCCAAATAAACATCAACTTACTTGGAATATGAGGTTTGGTATCCTAATCATCATTGACAAAACATGAAGCTAATGCTTGACGAAAGGCTTCTAGTTCATCCACACTTAATATTGGAGGGTGATCCTCCATTACCCAATCTTTGTTATCATCAAAGACGTCAAATGCAATGGGATCAATGTGTACCACAATTTTAATTTATATAAAATTATTTATTATATAAATTAAATTAAATAAATAAATAAACTATTTGTAAAGAAATTACAGCATGGAACCATGATTTGTAACAAATTGCTAACAAGCCATAAACAGAGGTGTCTACGGAAACAGCACGTGATTACTAGACATAAGCGGGTTTACGGCAATACGTAATATTCCATTTCTGGAATCTTCCCGATTTTTGCTTGGACAGTCACGAACATTCCAGATACTTCTTCCCCTTTCCCTTTCTCCATCTTTCCAGAAACATCACTCTGCTTCCCAATACCCTGCTATATATCGATCCCAAACGAAACCCACGAAATTGCATTCGCAAATCGCATTCACCAAACGCACAAGAATTCCAATTCGTCTTTGTTTCAGTCTCGTCAATGGATCTCCGAGTTTTTGGCCTCGATTCCCCGATGTTCCAAGCCCTAGCCGACATCGTCGGAGCCGACGACACTGCCGGCAACGACAAGTCCTCCCACGCCCCATCCCGCTCCTACGTCCGCGACGCCAGAGCCATGGCGGCGACTCAAGCCGACGTGAAGGAGTATCCCAATTCGTACGTGTTCGTGGTCGACATGCCGGGGCTGAAGTCAGGGGACATCAAGGTCCAGGTGGAGGAGGAGAATGTGCTCCTCATCAGCGGCGAGAGGAAGCGCGAGGAGGAGAAGGAAGGAGTCAAGTATGTGAGGATGGAGAGGAGGGTCGGCAAATTCATGAGGAAGTTTGTCTTGCCCGAGAACGCTGACACTGATAAGATCTCTGCCTTGTGCCAGGACGGTGTTCTGACGGTCACGGTGGAGAAGCTGCCGCCTCCGGAACCAAAGAAGCCAAAGACCATCGAAGTCAAGGTCGCCTGAGATTAAAAGGGGTTCTTCTACCTTTTCCTCCATGGGAAAGTAGCATTGTTTTTTATGGCATAGTGATTTTGTTTTCTGGTTTATGCTAGTAGTGGTGTTTTTGGGAGTTTTTTTTTTTACTTTTGTGGTTGAGAGAATTTTTGGATGAGGAATGAAAATGATTGTAGCCCTTTTTATGATCTTAAGTAATGAACTCTGTTTTTCTCTAGATTTTGATGTGTTTGTTCATTTTGGCCAAAATTACTGGTCGTAGAGAATGCAGTTAGAAGGTGCCAGAAGTGTATTCAATTTGCATACTCCAGAAACATGTCCAAAGAGCTAGTATTGAAATAAGCACTTATGATTTTAATCATAATCTTAATGTCGTGTCGCAAATTATTATAAGACTAGTTGATTGTCCGTGTCCGAGGGTACTATCCCAAAAAATTCGTTTTAGCTATTGTAATGTCATAAATAAAATGAGTACTTTCATTACAAACACGGGCCGAAAACGAAGACAACATAAATAATTGTATTAAATAATCAAGAATAAAAAAAAAACTCATTTTTTATATTTAGGATAAAAGGAGTGGGTAGTTAAGTGGATAGTTAAGTACTCCCTCCGTATCATCTGTTTCTTCAAAAACTGAAGTTGGCACAGGAATTAAGAAAGCCTGGAAATGGCTAAAGTACCCCTGTGACTCACTCATTTCTGGTGAGTGGAATCCAGCTGACACTCTCTCTCTCTTGTTTAAGACTAAGATGAACACTAACATGAACACCAAGAACAAACACATCACAAAGAATTCTAAATACAACAACAACAACCAGATTTGTACAGAAGAAACTGCAAAACATCATCACCATAAAACTTGGAGATTCACATAACAGATTCTACAGACAAAAAATAAACAAGATCTATACAGAAGATGTTGAGATCTAAATAAAAAATCAACAAAATGCAGAATGGAGAAGAGGAAGAGACGACTATTAGCATGTGATTTGAAGAAGATGAAGCAGAAGAAGATCCCTTACGATGGGGATGAAGCCATCTTCTTCGGTTGAAGCCATCGCCGCCAAATGCTCTGCCTTTGCCGAAAGATCTACCACCGTTGACCGATCCGCCGTCGCCGTCGCCGTCGCCGTCGCTGACCACCGTCGGAGTAGATCGATCGAGCAAGAAGCCCTCTCAACTTCGTCCGATCTGTTTCTGTCGAATCCCTCTTCACCGTTCGAACTTCGAAGCCATCCCTCCGCCGGAGTAGATCGATCGATCGATCAAGAAGCCGTCCCTCCTCGTGCTTCATCATCGATCTGATTCTGCCGAAGCCAAACCCGCCGTCCGCCTCGTGCTTCATCATCGATCTGCTCTCAGTCTCCCTCTCCTCCCTCTTGCACCCTCTCTTCCTCTTCCTCCCCTCTCTCTCTCTCTGTCCGTCTGTGTGTGTGACTATGTGGGTTGATTGTAGAAAAATTAGGGTAGTGAAAAAAGGAGTGTGGTTGGGTTGTATTTTGGGTTGGGTTGCATTTTGGGCTGGGTTAATTTGTAGGTTAAGTATAATCGGGTTTAGTTAATCAGATTAATTTACTATTCTGATCAATTAAGCCCAATTTAAGAAAGAAGATGGGTTTTTTTCATTAAGGGTATAGTAGTATTTTTGTTGTAAAAAGTTACTATATTTGGAAATTTTGAAGAATCAGGTGATACGCCCAAAATGGAATTTTTGAAGAATCTGGTGATACGGAGGGAGTAGTGGATAGTTAATGTGTGGTAGGTGAGATCTAAAGGCTAGGGTTAATTCAATCTAACGGCCTGAAAGACATTTTAAAGTCAACCGTCCTAATTTATAATATAGACTCCGTCCCAAAATGTTTGTCCTGTTTGCTCTTTTCGCTTATCCCAAAATTGTGTCTTCTTTAAAAACGCAACCATTTTTTAACACCACTTTTTTCATAGTTGTCTTTCACTAACTAATTACTTTTATTCTTTTTGTATGGACCCACTGTACTACCATCATTAATATGCAAGGGTAATATTGGTAATGCATGACATTATTAATATTTTTTTTTACTACCTTAATATGTATGCAAAGTCAAACAAGACAAATATTTCGAGACGGAGTTTTAAGAATTAGTTACAAAATCTCGGGTCTGGGAACTATAGCGATACGCTGCGATATCTATTGTAACGAATTTGGTCACATATCAAGCTTTTCTGAGACAAAATTATGTGACGGAAATTTTTAATTCCAATCTAGGCATCTATGCTTTTTTTTTGAGGTAACATCTATGTATTTTTTAAAAGGTTTTAATGTAAAGAAGAAAGTTTGTGTAGATTTTAAGAAGTTAAAGGGTGATAATTGCCACTCCTTTGTCCTCAAGTTGCTCCGCCCTTGTTCAAAAAAAAAAGAAAGTTGCTCCGCCCCAACTTGGTATGGATTAGTATATGCTCCTCTAAAATTTTGTGTCGTTAAAAAGAAAAAGAGTGCGAGCCAGCACTACAATATCCAATAAACAAAAATCACTCATTCCAAGTGCCAACTATAATAAATTTTAATGTTATTGTTGTAAACAATAATATTATGGGTGAAAGTTCATTTTCACCCATCTATTATGAATTAAATATAAATACCCCTTGCACTATAGAGAAATACAAATGTCTTCTGGTTAGAGATAAAAACTAATACCACACTAACGGAAGAGAGAAAGACAAAATTACCCTAAAGTTTTAAGCAAATTACACAACCATAAACACCAACTCTTCTCCTTCTCCTCCCATTCTAACCTAACAGTCTCCTCTTTCTCTCTTTACACCATCGTATCCCTCTCCAAATACCCACCTCTCCCTCTGTCCACCTCCTCCTCGTCACCAGCACCATGGATTCTCTTACCTTCATCACACACTTCATCACTAAAGGAAAACCACCTCGAACCCACCTCCTTGCATCCGCTATTTCCACCAAGGTCACCCAGCACCGTAAAATTAGGAACACACTCGACCCTCTAACCTTCAAATCGGACCCCCTCGAATCAACCGACGTCGACCTCCACTGGAATCGAACGATGACGACCACCACAAGGAGAAAGTCGCAACATCTGTGGCGGTGAACCAAAGGCCTCGATCCAGACTGAAAGCTCATGCCCATTGAATCAAAAAACAATCCTGCGAAATTTGGGTCACTGCTTCGTAGAGAGAAATGTCGTGGTGGTCGGATGGTGGAATTAGGAGGAGGGTTGTTTGAGTTTTTTCGTCGGAGTGGGTTGTGGAGTTCGAGGAGGAGGATTTCGACGGAGTGGGTTGTTGTTTGGAGGTCAATAGGAGTCACCCGAGGGGAGGGCTTGGTTTGGATCTGATTTTAATTGCAGCCACAACGGTGACAGAGAGCCCTGCTCTTGATTAGGAGTTGTTGTGTGTTTTGTTGTGTTGTTAGGGTTGCAGCAAACGATTATTCACACCTCTTTGACATGTTTTTGGTTTCCGAAGCTCGTTCTCAATTAGGGGTGAGCAAAGTTCGCCCAAACTGGCCACCCCAAATCGATCTGGCCAAAAATGGTCAAAATTTTTCACCCGTTCATGCTACTTGATTGATTACGATTATAGAATTACAAATGCGAACTGACTTTGATTGATCATGATTACTAAGTTAGTAAAACCGTTTAAAACCGGTCCGGTCTGATTTCCATATCATATGAAAAAATTAAATATTTTAGTTCAATACATCGTCTACAAATCAAGTTTTATAAATTAGTGTCGGGTTTTGACGTAGGTAACGCAGCGGAATAACAAAAATTTAATCATACTCAAAGCCCACCAAGGATCACAGGAAGAGACATCATAACATGATAAGGGACATAGTAATTGTGTACCTTTTGGTTTGAGAGATCACACGAAGAAGGATGTCCTAGTCACCCAAGAATAGGTTATTTAGTTAGGAACCATTCCAATTGCATCCCATGCAACTCTTGTTCCAATTAGGTGAATAACTCTTTATTCGTTATCCATTGGATAACCCCTAATTGTCATGCCTCTAGGCTCATCAATCCAATTGAGTCTTACCCAGTTGCGTCCAACCTCTTGCTTCAACATAGACACATTACTAGCTTGTGTCGTCCGCAACACACCATGGTAAATTAATATCGCCTTGCTTTGGCAAGCCCGAATTTTAATGAACCCTGATCATGAAGGGTGTTTTGGCAAGAGAAGGCAAAACGCAATATTAAATTGAGGGATTTTGTGCACTGTGGAGAAAAAGGATATGACTATGGATGCCTATTTGGCAAGAATCAAACACTTAACAAATAGTCTTATGCAAGTCAATGAGTTTGTCTCGGAAGAAGACCTAGTTCTATACATCTTGAAAGGTCTGCCTGCTGATTATGATCATTTAAGTCAAATATTAGAATCAGATCTACTCCTGTTAGTGTTGCTGAATTGAGTGCTTTGCTTCTAAGTGAAGAACTTCGTCATTCTATGTCCAAGTGTCTACTGCACATTCTTCTCCCACAATTGTTCAAGAACCACTTCAGGTCTATTTGCTCACAGAGGAGGTGGTAGAAATAATGGCGGTTACAGACCTAGAGGTGGAGGCAGAGGAATGTCATATCCTAGAGGAGGACACTCTTCTCAGTTTGGTCAGTATTATGGAGGTTCTTCTTCTCAAGGATCTTCAACTAGTGGTAGTTATGCTAGAAGCAGACCTTACTCCTCTGGAAATGGAAACATTAGAGATATTGAGTGTCAAATTTGTGGCAAGCCTAAGCATACTGCACTTGAATGTTGGTATAGACTTGATACCACCAGGTACTCTTCCAATTCTGGAATTCTGGGACCCAGACCTTCTCAACATACTCAATCCATGTATGCACAACAAGCTTCTTTTGCTTATCAGCCTCAACAGTATGCAGCTTCTTCTTCTCCATATAATTCTCCACCTTAATCATTCTCTGCACATGTTCATAGTGTTGCCAGACCAGCACAGTCTTATACTTCAGAATTGCCAACTTCTGCAAAACCCTGGTTCTTTGACAGTGGTGCAAATCAACACATGACAAGTGATCTTAATTCTCTTGACTCTCCAAGCTTGTATTAAGGTTCTGACTCTGTTACCATAGGTTATGGTACTCAAATGCCAATTACTCACACCGGCAGTGGTAAGATACTGACACCTACACATTCTTTTGTGCTTCCTCACATGTTACATTCTCTTGCTCTTACATCAAATTTGTTGTCTGTTTCTCAATTCACCAAGGATAATAATTGTTCTGTTATTCTTCATGCTAATGGTTACTTGATTCAGGGAAATGTTTCTCAACATATCCAATCTCAGTGCCCCTGTGAACAAGGCTTATACATATTCCAACCCATGTCAACAAATACTCAGTCTCAAGCTTATCTTGCTCATCATCACATTGCTTCTCCATCTCTGTGTCATATCAGACTTGGTCACCCCTCTTCAGCTGTCTACAATAAGCTGGCTTCTCTATTGTCTTTCTCTCCTGCAAATTCTACTACTGTTTGTGAACATTGTAGTATAGCTAGCTGTCATAAGCTTCCTTTTACATTGTCACAAACAAAGTCTATTAGTCATTTTCACATTGTGCATGCAGATGTATGGGGACCTTCTCCCACACCTTATTTTAATAAATATCAATTTTATATCATTTTCATTGATGATCTTACTAGATATTGTTGGCTCTATCCTTTTAAAGCCAAATCTGAAGCCTATACTTCTTATGTGAATTTCACAAAATTGATTCACACTAAGTTTAATGCCACTATTAAAGTTTTTAGAACAGACAATGGTGGTGAGTTTTTGAGTAATCAATCTGATGTGTATTTACAAAATGAAGGCACTATTCATCAAAACACGTGCCCTCATACATCAGAACAAGTTGGTAGAGTTGAGAGAAGGCATATGCATATTGTAGAAACAGCCATTGCTCTTCTTCATCAAGCTCATCTACCAAATTCTTTCTGGCTTGAAGCAGTTGCAGCTGCTAACTACCTTATTAACAGACTTCCCAAAGTTGTTCTCAATTTCAAAACTTCCTTTGAATGTTCGTTTCAATGTCTGCATGATTATTCAATTCTAAGAACCTTTGGTTGCTTATGTTTTACTTGGATCAGCCCTTATAATTCCAATAAACTACAACCTAGATAAACTAAATGCATTTTTTTCTGGATTATTGTGTTAATACCAAATGTTATAGGTGTATGGATTTGAGTAATTACAAGGTGTACGTGTCTAGACATGTTGTTTTTCATGAACATGTATTTCTTTTTCATGACACTCATACCACTATATCTGTTTCACCTAATACAAAAATTATTTTTCCACCAGTTTGCATGTAAAATCCTTTCTCACAGAACTCTGTTTCCAATGTGCCACCTATCTCTCAAATTCCTTCCACTATTTCTGTGTCTCAATCTGAATCTTCTTCTTCTTCTGAGTTCAATTCTTCTCATCCTTCTCCTGCTGCTGTTTCCCATCCTCCTACTCATTCTATGGTAACTAGGTCAAGAACTGGTACTTTGAAACCAAACACTAGATACACTGCACATTTGGTGTCTACCTCCTTCAAAGACACCGAGCCTGATACTTACATACAAGCTTTAGCTTTTCCTCACTGGAAACAAGCCATGTATGAGGAGTACCAAGCCTTGCAACAACAACAAACTTGGGACTTAGTTTCAATGCCAAGACACAGAAATGTTGTGGGTAGTAGGTGGATTTTCAAAATCAAGAGAAGTGCAGATGGACAAGTTTCTAGATATAAATCCAGACTGGTGGCTAGGGGTTTTACTCAAGAATATGGATTAGACTATATTGAGACATTTAGTCCAGTTGCTAAACACCCCACCATTAGAATTGTATTGACTTTGGCTTTAAGCTCTGGCTGGAACATCGAACAACTGGATGTGTCAAATGCTTTCTTGCATGGTGATTTACAAGAAGAGGTTTACGTGAAGCAGCCAGATGGATTTGTGAATCCCATACACCCTTAGTTTGTATGCAGACTAAAGAAGTCACTTTATGGACTTAAACAGGCTCCAAGAGTCTGGTATCACAAGTTGTCTGGATTCTTGATGATATGGGATTTACAGTAAGCAAAGCAGATTCATCCTTATTTTTTCTCAGGAAAGGTACTCAGTTGACTTTATTTTTAGTTTATGTTGATGATGTATTGGTCACAGGAAGTGACACTGTCTACATTCAATCTTTACGTCTAGCAATGAGAAATATGTTTGCTGTTAAAGATCTAGGAAACTTGTCCTATTTTCTGGGTATTGAAGTTCTTCAAGAAACTCCAAGTTTTCTTGTATTGCATCAATTCAAATATGCAAAAGAGTTGCTACTTAAAGGTAGTTTGTTTGAGAGCAAATTTGTGCCTACACCAAGTGTTTTGTCTACTTCAAATATGGATTATGTAGCTTCTGCATCATGTGTTGCTGCTGATGTGATGTTATATAGAAGTTTAGTTGGGGGTCTGCAATATTTGACAGTTACAAGGCCACACATTCAGTTTGCTGTCAATGTTCTGTGTTAAAAACTACATAATCCTTCCATTGCTGATGTTCAAGCACTAAAGGCAAGTCTGAGATATGTGAAAGGAACCATGCATTGTGGCTTACAGTTTTTTGGAAATGTTCTACCCTCTTCTTTACAGTTACAGGGGTTTTGCGATGCTGATTGGGCTGGTTGCAGAATTGGTAGAAAGTAAACTACAGGTTATTGCATTTTTCTGGGATCAAATTTGATTTCTTGGCAATCCAAGAAACATTTTACAGTGTCTAGATCCAGTACTGAGGCAGAGTATAGGTCTCTAGCAGTAACAACATCTGAGATAAGGTGGCTGGTTTATCTACTAAAAGAGCTGGGAATTGTCACTCCAAAATGTGTAATCCCAGTTTTGTGGAGTGATAGTCTCTCTGCTTTGGCTCTAACAAACAATCCAGTGTTTCATGCTAGAACCAAGTCTATAGAGATTGACTATCACTTTGTCAGAGTGTTTATTATGGCCAAGCAACTTCAGGTAGCACATATTAGCTCTGAGGATCAAGTTGCAGATATGTTTACAAAATCTCTTTCTCATTCTCAATTTGCTTTCTTAAGAGACAAACTTCATCTCCATAATACAGAGTTGAGTTTGAAGGGGACTGTTAGTGAAAGTGTAGTTTCCTAGACTACTGGGGTTCATTTGTAATAACTAAGAGTCGAGTTTGAAGGGCACTGTTAGTGAAAGTGTAATTTCCTAGACTACTAGGGTTCATTTGTAATAACTAAGAGTTGAGTTTGAAGGGAACTGTTAGTTAAAGTGTAGTTTCCTAAACTACTAGGGTTCTTTTGTAATAACTAAGAGTTAGTAACATATTAGTTGTTATGTCGAGAATTAAGTGATATAAATACACTGTAATTATATGTTCGTCTTCATGAAATGAAAATCACAAGTTTTCCCCCCTTCATCCCTCTCGCTCTTCTAGCTTAATTCAATATTTTGACAATGCCAACACCAACACCAACCTACCTAGTTTAAGGTTGTGATAAATATTGTGACTTCATGAGTTAGCCACCCGAAGGATACTCCTACTGATGTGTCAAAAAACTGTTATTCCAATAGAAGCAAGTTCCAATTTTGTCAACCCGGATCCGAATTTACGCCACCAATAATCGTAGACTTAGATTTTCAAAATTAGATTGAACTTCTCATATTCTAGCTTAGCCCAAAAGACTAAAAGAATTAATACCTTCTCATATTCTAGCTTAGCCCAAAAGACTAAAAGAATTAATACCATTTAGGGAACTTTATGTTAACCGTGGTCTCTGAACCAACTTGCGCTAATCATGGTGTCCGAGCATGACCCACTGAGTTATTCTATGTTTATTCTTACTGATAGGAGTTCTTCTATATTTATTCGTACTGTGGGACTGCCAATTTTATTGCAATCGGCCGTCTGATTGTGCTCTCTTGAAATGCATTTCTTCATATAATATTCCAATAGATTTTGCTCTAAGGTGCATACCAAGAGTACAAATTACATCTACATTTACAATTTCAGCTCTCTGTTGCTCATCAATTTTATCATCCACTTCTAGTTCAGTGTTCTGTGACAAAGCATTTGAACAAAAAACACGGTGACGAGAGTTCATCTTCATTCATAAAAGTATTGATTTCATTAACATCAACTTCAGCTATAACAGTATCACAAAAAGGCTACTACAATGACCCGCACTCCTCCTCAAGCAATTTTGACTTCGATGGTCTTGGGCTTCTTGGGCTCCGGAGGCGGCAGCTTCTCAACCGTCACCGTCAGAACCCCGTCCTGGCACACGGCAGAGATCTTATCGGTGTCGGCATTGTCGGGCAGGACAAACTTCCTCATGAATTTGCCGACCCTCCTCTCCATCCTGACGTACTTGACCCCTTCTTTCTCCTCCTCTCGCTTCCTCTCGCCGCTGATCAGTAGCACATTCTCATCCTCCACCTGAACCTTTATGTCGCCTGATTTCAGCCCAGGCATGTCGACCACGAACACGTAGGAATTGGGATACTCCTTCACGTCGGCTTGAGTCGCCGCCATGGCCCTGGCGTCGCGGACGTAGGAGCGGGAAGGGGCGTGGGAGGACTTGTCGTTGCCGGCAGTGTCGTCGGCTCCGGCGATGTTGGCTAGGGTTTGGAAAATTGGGGAATCGAGACCAAAAACTCGGAGATCCATTGATAGATTTGTTAGTGTTGAATCTGAAAGAAAGACGAATTGGAGTTCTTGTGAGTTTGGTGAATGCGGTTTTCGTTTGCGATTGCAATTTGGATGGGTTTCGTTTGGGATTGATATATAGCAGGGTCTTGGGAAGCAGAGTGATGTTTCTGGAAAGATGGAGAAAGGGGAAGCGAAAGAAATTTCTGGAATGTTCGCGAGTCCAAGCAAAAATTCAGGAAGATTCCAGAAATGGAATATTAGTACCCTACGTATTTTAGCGTAAAACCTCTTACGTCCAGTAATCGCGTGCTGTTTCAATAAACACACCTCGGTTTATGGCTTGTTAGCAATTTGTTGCAAATGATGGGTCCATGCTGTAATTTCTTTATAAATAGTTTGTTGCAAATGAATTTAAAAACAATGATAAAAACAATGATATTTAAGTGCAAATTACAGAGGGCATGCTTAAATATCATTGTTTTTAAATTCATTCTATTATGAAATATTTACTTTATTTCTTTCAACTTATTCTTGTATGACAACTTGTTCTTGTGCTCATTACAACTTGTTCTTGTATGCCGTAGAAACTGTCTTATGCGATACAACATTGATCCCATTGCATTAGACGTCTTTGATGATAACGAAGATTGGGTAATGGAGGATCACCCTCCAATATTAAGTGTGGATGAACTAGAAGCCTTTCGTCAAGCATTAGCTTATTGTTTTGTCAATGATGATTGGGATACCCAACCTCATATTCCAAATAAGTTGATGTTTATTTGGGTTCTTAATTAGATACTCGTATTATGTGTAATATTATCTTACAAGATGTTTGTAATTTTTTGTAGGTGACATCAATGTTGATGATTATGTTCATATTGATGATGATGATGATGATACTGAAGATATGACTTTGTCCCCTCGAGAAGGGTATGTGGATGTTGTTCGTGATTGTCCAATGCAAATAGGGCGGCTCGAGTTGATGTAGATGCAAATGAATTCGAAATGGGCGCTCCTTCTCAACCGTGGAATGTGAAAGACAATGAGTAATTTGGTCTTGTTCTAAATTCTTAATTTGAATGCTTGTAGTATGAGAACATGGGAGAACGTTAACGTTTTGATGGTTGCTAATTGTTTTGTAAGACTATTTAAGTTTTTTACTTCGTTTTGTGGAACGCTTGAACCTGTGCGGCGTAACATCGTTGCGTTTGTGTCTTTATACTGTTTTAGTTATGTTTAATGTTATGACTTTTAATGATGTTTGTGAATTTATGTTGATGGGTAGTACATATTTTTTCAAGGCTGAGTTAATCTCATTTTTATGTATTACATTATTATTACATATATAAATAAAAAATAATTAGTATATATATATTTTTTTAATAACGTGCAATTGAACCGATCCAACCACCAGTCCGACCGCCGGTCCGGGGTGCCACCGGTTCGATGGCCGGTTCGGTTCTAAAATTTTTGCTTGGAACATTTCCAATAGTGACCTGCAATTGTAATGCAAATAATACATAAAAGTACTGTTTTACATTTTGCACGATGAGTTTTATTCCAACCGTGTCATGTAAAAGTTACGCAAATATAATTTTTTATTTAATCTTTAATCGAACGCATGTAACTAATGAATTGTGGATGGGAGAGAAAGAGAAATTATAGAAATTAGCTATCATCGTGTAAAAATGTATGAGAAAACATGGAGAGAAAAATAGAGAACATGTCTAAAAAAATTGCAGAACCAATTGTCATCGCCATGTTTTGCGAGACTTTCACATGTTTTGTATTTTGCCTCCCACTGTGCATGTTCTATTGGAACTTTTACGAAGTAACTTATATTTTGCATAAAATATTGATTTGCATGATTTATTGGAGATGCTTAAAAATGTAAAACATGCGAGTTGAGCCCATTATAAATGAGTTCAAGTATAAATTCGCCAGCCCACCCTACCCATTTAGCAGGCGCCGTTAAATGACCGGGGTAAGATGGGTCAGTTCAAACTAGTGCCCACTCGTTAGCCCATTCTGCCAAAACTACTACTATCTCCTATCTCTCTTTGAGATCAGGTCGAGAAATTTAGATTTCAATTGAGATCAATTACGGTGATGGTGGGTTAGTGGACACGACCAAAATTGATTGACTAATCTTGATCTCCAGATTGAGTCAATTGATTTGATGTGTGAATCCATGTTATTCGGTCTCATTTTCCGATAAAGGAAGACATGGTTACAAAGCCATATCTACTACGCCTCTGATCTGAAGGAAACTACGGTGTTCGTCGAATCCAACTCTCAAGATGCAGATCTCGCTGGCTATAAGATGATTCGAGAAAAACCATCAGCTTCACGCCACATTCTCTTGCATGATTCGGAAGCATACCTACTTGTTCCTCATCAACGAGTCGTTCACAATTTTGCGATCCATGATGAGAGGTCTCGAGAACTCGGAGTCCCAAGCGTTTCTCTGGAGTGTCAAGGAGGCGTTTGAACAGACGATCAGAGTCTTCGTCGAATTTCATGTTCGCTCTTGTTAGAGCGTCAAGGAGGCGCTCGGCGGTTATCACTGGTTCTTGGTTAGGGGGGGGGGGGGGGGAGGGGGAGATCGATGTTCAAGGATGGTGCTGTTGGTGGCAGGGGTGGAGGCAGCACATTGTCGGGTCAGGCTCGTGCCTCACCCTGTGTAGAAAACTACACCTATATACCTAGTATTTTGGGAAATATACAACTTTGTCCTAGAAGAAACAATAAAAAGGCTCTACCCCTAAAACTACAAAGAGGTCCTACCCTATTTGAAATCCTCCCTCCAAGAATCGAGTGTAAATTTTATTAACTCTATGGGATATTACTGACATTTAACATAATTTTCTACAAAAGATTGGGTTATGAAAATAAACGGTTGGGGTTACAGAGAGCCCACTTATCTACCCATGCCCGCCCAGTTAAGTACGGGTTCAAGTGGGTTGGGCAATAATTACCCATTTAGTTAGATGGACGGTTTCAACTCATTCAAAGACAACATCATGAGCGGACATATGGGTGTGTCATATTTGACAATTTTTTTATACTAGAGTTGTTTGAATGAGCTTACTTAACTGAGAGGTTTAGCTAAAAAGTCTATTTAGTCTGAAGTGTTTGGATATAATAAATTATTGCGAATTATTAGTAATTCTTTTGTTAAATTCATAGATATTTTCACAATCCAGAATTCCTTAAATAATTCGGAATCCCTCCAAAACAATAGGAAATCACCCCCCCCCCCCCCACCCCCAAATAATCAAGAGTTATCCAAAATATTCCAAAATTCCGGCGAAATATCTACAATTCCAAATTTCTGGCCGGAATTTTGGATTTATTCCGGATTCTTTGGAGAAATTCGACCGAAAATCAATTAATAAATACGCTGTTATGATGTTGCACAAAAGATAACTTTTGACTTCTCTAAATTGAATTTTTGTCTCGACTATGCCGTTTTGTCGTATTTGTTTTAAAATTGTAACTTTCAGCTCCTTAAAAGCCGATACCGCAAGTATTTATGAATCAAGTTGTAGCGCTATTGGTGTGTTATTTGGAGTTTGCCCGAGTTTGTCAAACATTTCCCTTTTCTAACAAATTGCTTTAACGTAAGGGCGTGTCCTATTTTGTCAAATTTGTGATAGATAAACTAAGCAAGTTCTTCTTAACAAATGATTGGGTCCACTTTACATTTCATACGATGAACAAACTTTTGAGCTGACTTGTTTAATCATTTATACCTTACTTTTTTTTTAAAGTGTGAGGTCACGATACAAATCCCAACCTACCTATTTTTTTTTTTTTCGAACAAACTTTAGCATTTCATTGCAATAAAAGGAAGGGCATCCAGCCCAAGTACAAGCTAATCAGCCAAGCCAATAAAGGCCGGAGAAGCAACAAAGATAGCACTCTTAGCAGAGTCATGAGCAAGGTCGTTGAGCTCTCTGCTAACAAAAGAAAAATTATAAAAAGAGAAGGATTCCCTCATGTTTCTACAGTCATTTATAATAGCATAAATGGCCTCGTTTGGATACGTGGGTTTGGTTAACTAAAAACCAAACCCAACCATTTTGCGGTTTATCTACAATTATCGGTGCCCGGCATAAAGATGGCCGGTGGACTGTAGCCACCACCGGTGCCCGGCTTGAAGAGAAAAGAGAGAGATAAAGAGAGAGAGAAGAATCACATGCAAGATGGAAATAGAGAGAGAGGGAAGAAAAAAAACACAGCCGGTGGACTTAGTCCTAAACCGGTGTCCTGGTCGAAGAGAGAGTAATAGAGAAAGAGGGAGAGTAACAGAGAAACCACGTGAAGTGGAATGAAAAAGAGAGAGAGAAAGAGAGTGAGAGAGAGAGAGAGTGACAGAAGTAGAGCAAAAGCAAATGATGCAAAGTAAAAACAAATGATACCAAAAAGTCTGAATTCATAAAAAAAGACGAGCGGTGCCCGGCTTCAAAACACCCGGTGTCCTGTTTTTTCACAACCCAAACCACCCTAACCAAACATAACACCCGTCCAGTTAACCAAACCCCCTCAACCTCTTTATCCAAACAGCCCCAATATCAGGAGGAGATGCTGTAGAAGCTGAATTGAGGCAGTCCACTACAAACTTAAAAGAATTTGGAACTCTGCAAGTAATGGAGAATGCGCTGTCAAAGCCCTTTACAAATCCTTGATGGGAAATGATGAGCAAGACTTATATGTGAGAAGTATGGCTAGCTCAAGCTGGAACCCCAATTGGGATAGATTGTGGGGTTTACAAGTGGCTCCAAGAATCAAAATATTTATCTGGAGAATTTTGAATGGAATCCTGCCTTCTAATGATAATCTTGCTGGTAAAGGATTAAAAGAAGTTGATCCTTATTGTCCATGTTGTGCGGAAGGGATTGAAACTGAAGTTCACGTCTTGAGATTGTGCAACATTTCAACGCAAGTATGGAAACTCTCTCCGCTGCGATTTGTGTATTCTGTGCCTGCCAATTTGTCTCTGAGGGAATGGTGGTCAAATATTAATGAGCTAGCTTCTCGTGAAGATGAAAAGATGATTATTCTTGGCCTTTTCGCTCAAACTTGTTGGGAGATTTGGAAAGCAAGATGCGACTGGGTATTCAACAAAATTAGATGGAAGTCTGATAAAATTGTGGAACGATCTACTGCTAAGTTCTACGAGTATTATGACATGTGGATTGCAAACAATGGAATGCCAAGTTCTAACACTTTCTCTGCAGGTCGCGGTGTGCTTTCAAATGCAGATTTCTTGATGTTCACGGATGCTGCAACCCACAAGGAGTCAGGCAGAGGGAGTTTGGGCATTGTTCTCAAGAATAGTAACAATAATCTCATATGGAGATACATGCAGCCTGAATTTTTTATTTCTTCTCCAAGAATTTTGGAAGCCCTGGCAATTAGAAGAGCACTCATTCGCTGCTGATCTTAACCTACCTAGTTTAAGCATGCCCTCTGTAATTTGCACTTAAATATCATTGTTTTTAAATTCATTCTATTATGAAATATTTACTTTATTTCTTTCAACTTATTCTTGTATGACAACTTGTTCTTGTGCTCATTACAACTTGTTCTTGTATGCCGTAGAAACTGTCTTATGCGATACAACATTGATCCCATTGCATTAGACGTCTTTGATGATAACGAAGATTGGGTAATGGAGGATCACCCTCCAATATTAAGTGTGGATGAACTAGAAGCCTTTCGTCAAGCATTAGCTTATTGTTTTGTCAATGATGATTGGGATACCCAACCTCATATTCCAAATAAGTTGATGTTTATTTGGGTTCTTAATTAGATACTCGTATTATGTGTAATATTATCTTACAAGATGTTTGTAATTTTTTGTAGGTGACATCAATGTTGATGATTATGTTCATATTGATGATGATGATGATGATACTGAAGATATGACTTTGTCCCCTCGAGAAGGGTATGTGGATGTTGTTCGTGATTGTCCAATGCAAATAGGGCGGCTCGAGTTGATGTAGATGCAAATGAATTCGAAATGGGCGCTCCTTCTCAACCGTGGAATGTGAAAGACAATGAGTAATTTGGTCTTGTTCTAAATTCTTAATTTGAATGCTTGTAGTATGAGAACATGGGAGAACGTTAACGTTTTGATGGTTGCTAATTGTTTTGTAAGACTATTTAAGTTTTTTACTTCGTTTTGTGGAACGCTTGAACCTGTGCGGCGTAACATCGTTGCGTTTGTGTCTTTATACTGTTTTAGTTATGTTTAATGTTATGACTTTTAATGATGTTTGTGAATTTATGTTGATGGGTAGTACATATTTTTTCAAGGCTGAGTTAATCTCATTTTTATGTATTACATTATTATTACATATATAAATAAAAAATAATTAGTATATATATATTTTTTTAATAACGTGCAATTGAACCGATCCAACCACCAGTCCGACCGCCGGTCCGGGGTGCCACCGGTTCGATGGCCGGTTCGGTTCTAAAATTTTTGCTTGGAACATTTCCAATAGTGACCTGCAATTGTAATGCAAATAATACATAAAAGTACTGTTTTACATTTTGCACGATGAGTTTTATTCCAACCGTGTCATGTAAAAGTTACGCAAATATAATTTTTTATTTAATCTTTAATCGAACGCATGTAACTAATGAATTGTGGATGGGAGAGAAAGAGAAATTATAGAAATTAGCTATCATCGTGTAAAAATGTATGAGAAAACATGGAGAGAAAAATAGAGAACATGTCTAAAAAAATTGCAGAACCAATTGTCATCGCCATGTTTTGCGAGACTTTCACATGTTTTGTATTTTGCCTCCCACTGTGCATGTTCTATTGGAACTTTTACGAAGTAACTTATATTTTGCATAAAATATTGATTTGCATGATTTATTGGAGATGCTTAAAAATGTAAAACATGCGAGTTGAGCCCATTATAAATGAGTTCAAGTATAAATTCGCCAGCCCACCCTACCCATTTAGCAGGCGCCGTTAAATGACCGGGGTAAGATGGGTCAGTTCAAACTAGTGCCCACTCGTTAGCCCATTCTGCCAAAACTACTACTATCTCCTATCTCTCTTTGAGATCAGGTCGAGAAATTTAGATTTCAATTGAGATCAATTACGGTGATGGTGGGTTAGTGGACACGACCAAAATTGATTGACTAATCTTGATCTCCAGATTGAGTCAATTGATTTGATGTGTGAATCCATGTTATTCGGTCTCATTTTCCGATAAAGGAAGACATGGTTACAAAGCCATATCTACTACGCCTCTGATCTGAAGGAAACTACGGTGTTCGTCGAATCCAACTCTCAAGATGCAGATCTCGCTGGCTATAAGATGATTCGAGAAAAACCATCAGCTTCACGCCACATTCTCTTGCATGATTCGGAAGCATACCTACTTGTTCCTCATCAACGAGTCGTTCACAATTTTGCGATCCATGATGAGAGGTCTCGAGAACTCGGAGTCCCAAGCGTTTCTCTGGAGTGTCAAGGAGGCGTTTGAACAGACGATCAGAGTCTTCGTCGAATTTCATGTTCGCTCTTGTTAGAGCGTCAAGGAGGCGCTCGGCGGTTATCACTGGTTCTTGGTTAGGGGGGGGGGGGGGGGGAGGGGGAGATCGATGTTCAAGGATGGTGCTGTTGGTGGCAGGGGTGGAGGCAGCACATTGTCGGGTCAGGCTCGTGCCTCACCCTGTGTAGAAAACTACACCTATATACCTAGTATTTTGGGAAATATACAACTTTGTCCTAGAAGAAACAATAAAAAGGCTCTACCCCTAAAACTACAAAGAGGTCCTACCCTATTTGAAATCCTCCCTCCAAGAATCGAGTGTAAATTTTATTAACTCTATGGGATATTACTGACATTTAACATAATTTTCTACAAAAGATTGGGTTATGAAAATAAACGGTTGGGGTTACAGAGAGCCCACTTATCTACCCATGCCCGCCCAGTTAAGTACGGGTTCAAGTGGGTTGGGCAATAATTACCCATTTAGTTAGATGGACGGTTTCAACTCATTCAAAGACAACATCATGAGCGGACATATGGGTGTGTCATATTTGACAATTTTTTTATACTAGAGTTGTTTGAATGAGCTTACTTAACTGAGAGGTTTAGCTAAAAAGTCTATTTAGTCTGAAGTGTTTGGATATAATAAATTATTGCGAATTATTAGTAATTCTTTTGTTAAATTCATAGATATTTTCACAATCCAGAATTCCTTAAATAATTCGGAATCCCTCCAAAACAATAGGAAATCACCCCCCCCCCCCCACCCCCAAATAATCAAGAGTTATCCAAAATATTCCAAAATTCCGGCGAAATATCTACAATTCCAAATTTCTGGCCGGAATTTTGGATTTATTCCGGATTCTTTGGAGAAATTCGACCGAAAATCAATTAATAAATACGCTGTTATGATGTTGCACAAAAGATAACTTTTGACTTCTCTAAATTGAATTTTTGTCTCGACTATGCCGTTTTGTCGTATTTGTTTTAAAATTGTAACTTTCAGCTCCTTAAAAGCCGATACCGCAAGTATTTATGAATCAAGTTGTAGCGCTATTGGTGTGTTATTTGGAGTTTGCCCGAGTTTGTCAAACATTTCCCTTTTCTAACAAATTGCTTTAACGTAAGGGCGTGTCCTATTTTGTCAAATTTGTGATAGATAAACTAAGCAAGTTCTTCTTAACAAATGATTGGGTCCACTTTACATTTCATACGATGAACAAACTTTTGAGCTGACTTGTTTAATCATTTATACCTTACTTTTTTTTTAAAGTGTGAGGTCACGATACAAATCCCAACCTACCTATTTTTTTTTTTTTCGAACAAACTTTAGCATTTCATTGCAATAAAAGGAAGGGCATCCAGCCCAAGTACAAGCTAATCAGCCAAGCCAATAAAGGCCGGAGAAGCAACAAAGATAGCACTCTTAGCAGAGTCATGAGCAAGGTCGTTGAGCTCTCTGCTAACAAAAGAAAAATTATAAAAAGAGAAGGATTCCCTCATGTTTCTACAGTCATTTATAATAGCATAAATGGCCTCGTTTGGATACGTGGGTTTGGTTAACTAAAAACCAAACCCAACCATTTTGCGGTTTATCTACAATTATCGGTGCCCGGCATAAAGATGGCCGGTGGACTGTAGCCACCACCGGTGCCCGGCTTGAAGAGAAAAGAGAGAGATAAAGAGAGAGAGAAGAATCACATGCAAGATGGAAATAGAGAGAGAGGGAAGAAAAAAAACACAGCCGGTGGACTTAGTCCTAAACCGGTGTCCTGGTCGAAGAGAGAGTAATAGAGAAAGAGGGAGAGTAACAGAGAAACCACGTGAAGTGGAATGAAAAAGAGAGAGAGAAAGAGAGTGAGAGAGAGAGAGAGTGACAGAAGTAGAGCAAAAGCAAATGATGCAAAGTAAAAACAAATGATACCAAAAAGTCTGAATTCATAAAAAAAGACGAGCGGTGCCCGGCTTCAAAACACCCGGTGTCCTGTTTTTTCACAACCCAAACCACCCTAACCAAACATAACACCCGTCCAGTTAACCAAACCCCCTCAACCTCTTTATCCAAACAGCCCCAATATCAGGAGGAGATGCTGTAGAAGCTGAATTGAGGCAGTCCACTACAAACTTAAAAGAATTTGGAACTCTGCAAGTAATGGAGAATGCGCTGTCAAAGCCCTTTACAAATCCTTGATGGGAAATGATGAGCAAGACTTATATGTGAGAAGTATGGCTAGCTCAAGCTGGAACCCCAATTGGGATAGATTGTGGGGTTTACAAGTGGCTCCAAGAATCAAAATATTTATCTGGAGAATTTTGAATGGAATCCTGCCTTCTAATGATAATCTTGCTGGTAAAGGATTAAAAGAAGTTGATCCTTATTGTCCATGTTGTGCGGAAGGGATTGAAACTGAAGTTCACGTCTTGAGATTGTGCAACATTTCAACGCAAGTATGGAAACTCTCTCCGCTGCGATTTGTGTATTCTGTGCCTGCCAATTTGTCTCTGAGGGAATGGTGGTCAAATATTAATGAGCTAGCTTCTCGTGAAGATGAAAAGATGATTATTCTTGGCCTTTTCGCTCAAACTTGTTGGGAGATTTGGAAAGCAAGATGCGACTGGGTATTCAACAAAATTAGATGGAAGTCTGATAAAATTGTGGAACGATCTACTGCTAAGTTCTACGAGTATTATGACATGTGGATTGCAAACAATGGAATGCCAAGTTCTAACACTTTCTCTGCAGGTCGCGGTGTGCTTTCAAATGCAGATTTCTTGATGTTCACGGATGCTGCAACCCACAAGGAGTCAGGCAGAGGGAGTTTGGGCATTGTTCTCAAGAATAGTAACAATAATCTCATATGGAGATACATGCAGCCTGAATTTTTTATTTCTTCTCCAAGAATTTTGGAAGCCCTGGCAATTAGAAGAGCACTCATTCGCTGCTGATCTTAACCTACCTAGTTTAAGGTTGTGAGAAATATATCGTGTGTTCATGAGAGAGCTACCCAAAGAATGCTCCTAAAGTTTGTTAACAAAAACTGTTTTTCCAACAAAAGCAAGATCCGCATTTTGTCAACCCAGACCTGAGTTTATGACACCAATAATTCAAACAAGACAAGACAAATTTAGGACGGAAGGACTATATAACACCACTTGTTTTTTTAAGTAATTTTATGCTAACCGTGATGTCCAGATCAGCTTGTGCCTTTGAAATTTTTTTAATATAATCGTGATGTCGGAGCATGTTGCGCACACTTCAACAAAATTTACAAAATCTCAGAATACATTGTATAAATGTATTTTAGAAGGTCATGTATAAATGTATTTTAGAAGGTCATGTTACTCCCACCGGCCCAAAAAATATCAAACGTTTGTAAAATTCAAATTTGAGACTTGAGGAAGAGTACGTTTGTAGAGTACATTGTATAAATCTCACGCATCACCCACAATGTTCATCTATATTTGTTGTTATATCAGACTTTCATCTGATTGAGATCTTTTAAGTGCATTCCTTCATATAATATTAGCACTATTCCGATAGATTTTTCTCTTAGGTTGCATACCAATTATCCACAGTACAAATTACATCTACAGCTACAATTTCAACTCTCTGTTGAATACTCTATCCGATTGTATCATCGACATCTATATTAGAGTATTCTGTGACAAAGCATTTGAAAAAAAACACGCAGTGATGAGAGTTGATCATCGTTCATTCACCAAAAACAAAATCAAAGGGTTGATTTCCATTAACATCATCAGCATCATTACCAGAACCAAAACAAAATCAAAATCTAAAACCATGGATAATTCCTTCAGCTATAAAGAGTATCACAAAAGGGGCTACTACAACGACTCTCACTCCTCAAGCAACTTTAACTTCGATGGTCTTGGGCTTCTTTGGCTCCGGAGGTGGCAGCTTCTCCACGGTCACCGTCAGAACGCCGTCCTGGCACACGGCGGAGATCTTATCAGTGTCAGCATTCTCGGGCAAGACAAACTTCCTCATGAATTTGCCGACCCTCCTCTCCATCCTGACGTACTTGACCCCTTCCTTCTCCTCCTCTCGCTTCCTCTCGCCACTGATCAGGAGCACATTCTCCTCCTCCACCTGAACCTTGATGTCCCCTGACTTGAGCCCCGGCATGTCGACGACGAACACGTACGAATTGGGATACTCTTTCACATCGGCTAATGTCGCCGCCATGGCCCTGGCGTCGCGGACGTAGGTGCGGGAAGGGGTGTGGGAGGACTTGTCTTTGCCGGAAGTGGAGTCGTCTGCGGCGATGTTGGCTAGGGTTTCGAAAATTGGAGAGCCGAGACCGAAAAGTCGGAAATCCATTGGTGTTGGTTGGTGGGTGTTGAAACTGGAACGAGAAATTTGGAATTTGAATGCGTTTTGCTGAGATCTTGGTTGGTGAATTTTGCGATTGTTAATGAGGGTTTCGTTGTGGATTGATATATAACAGGGGATTGGAAAGTAGAGTGATGTTTCTGGAAAGATGGAGAAGGGAATTAGGGGAGAAGTTTCTGGAATGTTCGCGGGTGTCCAACAAATCAGGAAAATCCCAGAAGTTACTGCTGTTTCCTCAGTTTCCTTTTCCTGACTACCTTTCCGTTTTTGCACATTGGCGTATACTGTGTGCAAATTTTTTTCCGAAAGAGAAATTAATCCAATACTTAACTTTTATTCTTCTAAAAAATAAACAATTAATTAATTTAAATAAACAAAAAAATGCATCAATTCATAAATGCTAAGTGATTTTTTTTTTAATTGAGAATAATACTAAGTGAAAGTTACAGAGAGCATGTACAGGTGTAAAAATGGCAGTCACATTTTGTTTTTCTTTTGACATTTTATTCAATGACATGAATAAAAGATGATTAACTACTAAAAAAACATGTTCATCTCCAATACTTCAAAAATTAGGCCATGGGGGTAATTGTGCCCCCATGCGGTTGTTTTTTATTTTTTTTAAACTTAGCTATTTTGTAATTTATTTGGTTCGAACTCAGAACCTCATGTAAGGGTTTTCAAACGCTATACCACTTGAACTAGTATCAATTTGTTTTGTTTAATTGCGTAATGGTGAATCTGGTTGAATCTAATTTGTGCATTAATTAAAATTAATATGTTGTCACGAAAAATGCCCAAAAAAAGAATTAGTATGATGTTATTTCTTCATTATTGTTTGGAAAAGTCTAAGTGAACAAAAATTCATACAAAAAGTTGAACATAAAGTGATGTGTATGGCAATATGTCATTAATAAAATTCCGGAGTGAAGATTATGAAGAAAATATAAAGAATAAATATGGTTGATATTTAGTCATCTACTGATGTGGCATATGCCAAGTCACTTTTTGTTCAAATTTCTGTTTGATTTTTTGTCCCCCTAGCACGGCTCTTGTTGTTTCCTCTTTTCCTGAGCACAATTGGCATAGAATCGTAACCTTAATGTCTCTGCGGTGAAGATTGTGCGCTACAAGAAGGGCGTTCCTCCAACACTTGTAAGTTGAAAAGACAAATTTTTGTGGAAATTTTGAATTTTCAGCGCTTTTTCAACCAACCTTTACTTTGAGAATCGTTTAAAGACAGACCAAGATCGTTGTTTACAGGCTTGCAGCCATGAGGACTTTGACTTTGTAGCCAGTAGCAACCGAGTAAGTGTGATACCAAATCCTACGATCTGGCCGAGGTGTTGCTAGGATCTAGTTTACCTAAAGCACATATAGCACCATTTGGGATATTATAATTAGGGCTCGAGTTAGGGCTAACAAAAAGATCAACCCGTCCAAAAGGCCGAGACATGTGGGGGCGCAAGGGGTCACTTGGGCTAATTACAAATGGCTAGGCCTACGTTAGTTGAGCTTTTAGGCCTCGTTTGGGTAGAGGATAAGGAGGGAGCATAAGATAAGTTATACCCTCTCTTTTTTTATCAAGTGTTTGGGTGCTGGATAAGAGAGGGGATAAGTTATGTTGTCTTATGTTGATGGAGCTTTTAATGAACAAATTTTATACCACCAACATGGAGGTATAAGCTCGGATAAGAAAATATAGCATATTAGGATGTTAGTAGGTTGACAAAAATACCCCCACAAACTATATAATTTCCTACACTTGCTAGTAGGTTGACACACTTATTTTTATAGGCCCCTCCTTCTTCTCACTTTCTTTCCTAATGAATTGATTTGAGAAACAAAAATAAATCTAATAAAGCAACTACACATGTGAACACATTGACCTTTATTTTGGGGGAGGTCCTCATGATTCTGATAATTATTATTTTGGGATTGCATAACTTTATTTGCGTATGTATAGTTAAACAAAATATGAAGACATTTTACCATGCTTGGTGAAATTTCGTTGGTTTAATTAAACTTGTTTATTGTAAGTTTTGTAACACCGTGACAATTTTGCCAATAAATACTAGTAATCTAGATTCCATATTTTGCTATGGCCATGTTGTATCCATGAACATTTGTTATGTTTGCATGTTACCACAAGTTTATTTCGTGTATTTATAAGAGTAATGATACTCCCTTGTCAAATTATGAATGAATCGAAAACACAATTATAATGTGATCGGCATGTGTAATTTAACTATTCATGCCAATAGACGAGAGCAATATTAGTCAATTTATCCAACATACGGTGGCAACGTCACTATTGTGTAGAAAAAAGAGTATTAAAATATAAACATAAATACTGCTACATTTTGTATACATTTTTCCTCATCGATTTGAAATATAATCTTTTATACAAAATAATGGCACTCAGGGTATTACAGTCATTTTGACACATACCCTGCTTCGTATCTTGCATCATATCCGACAGCACCCAAACACAGACATCCAGCATATCTTATCAGGGCTTATCAGACAGCATTCATATCATTGCTCATATCCCAGCATAAGTCTTATCCCTACATACCATATCCTCTACCCAAACGAGGCCTTATATTAAATTGTGCTTCTCACAATACTCCATTCGTCCCGCAAAGATATTCCATTTTTAAAACCATAATTTTTTTGAGACATGCAATTAATGCACCCCACTTACAAATGTTAAGATGTTATTTTCACTATTGTCAATGATTATGTTTTCTCTAATACTAGGTGCATTGAATATGAATGGGTAGTATTGGAAGTTCATTATGTTTTTAACATTTGAAATATAAGTGGACAACCATTTTGGAACAGACCAAAATAGAAATATGAACTGTCTTTGCGGGATGGAGAGAGTATTAGAGAAGCACCTCCAAGAAAATACTATACTCCTAAAAAAAAAAAAAACTCTGTTAAGTCAACTTAAATTATGTCCTCCAGCTCCCTTCATTGCATTGATTTCATGCGTTCATGAGTAAAATTCAAATAAAAAATTAAAATTCTCTTGAAATTATTGGTAATTATCTCTTGTATATTTGTTTATTGTCACTTGATTTCTTTTTGAATAATGAATAATAGTTGCAATGTTTTGTTTAGTATATTATTTTTCCAACATGTAGCATCTCTTTTTGCCATGCTAATATGAACTTCGTTGCTACCAAAAGCAAAGCATACATGGATCAGAGTATCTTGAACTACCACCAATACATAGAGCAAAAGAGGAGGGCATCAAAGTTTTACACAAAAGGGCCCTCTAGATAACTTCCTTACAGAGGGTGGGATGAATTAACACTTCTAAAAAGGAGACAAGAAAACATTAACTACATAGCATAATCACGAGTTAGGGTAAGAACTGTGTCTCACTGTCCACAAAATCCTGGCTTCGCGAATGAACCCATCTAAACCTGCCTACGAGACCTACAGAAACAGTTTTCATCCTAAGTTGTACACGATAAGAAACCAAAGCAGTAAATCACAGCATCTCAGAAAAGAAGCTTTTTGACATAATTTAGGAAACTAGGAAGCATTTAGGGCATCTGAAAGTCTCAAGAAACCATCGCGGTCTGTTCTTCCTTGGCAGAGGTTTCTTCTTCATCAGCTTCTGCCATCGGTGCTTCATTGAACATGTACTGGTTCTGATACTCCATTAGGTACTGCGTCGACCTCTTCACATCCCAAAACAGTTGATAGACTCTGCTAATGTCATCCATTTCCACAACCTTTCCCTTTCGCTTCAGGCAAGCCAAAGAGGCTGATGTAATTAGGTTGATGGCATATCTCAGAGATGTATCAACACCAATCTTTGTCAACAAGACCTTGGCGTCTTCAGACATATTTACATCTTCCTCTTGGCAACGAATGTCCAAGATCTTGCGGATATCTTCTTCAGTGTAGGGCTGAGTTGAGATGATGAGAAGGCGGTCGAGGAAATCAATGGGAATTCCATGAGGGGACTTGTAGTTTGTGCCTCTGATTGTAGTGATTCCTCTGTTGGTGGCAACAACTAATATTGGTGCCATGTCATTTTCTAACGCACGGTTGAGAAAGGAAAAGCACTCAATGTCAAGCATGTGGACTTCATCGATGAAGAGAACACCAGGCACGATCTCTGCCTTTCCTTCTTCTCTCCATTCGGCAACCTTGGTGTCGATTTGCTCCCTCACTTCAGAGCGAATTTCTCCAGTGTCCCCTGTGAAGAGAGCCAGAAATCCCTGGGTTCTGAAAACAGAATTCAAAGCTCAGAAAAAGCTATTTGGGATGTATGACTTAGGAATGAGAACAAAGGATAATAATAAAGTGATGATTCATATCGGAGTGGCTTTTAGCATGTATAACCACGAAATGTCATGGGCCAGATATACAAGTAAAAAACTATTAAGTACAGAAAAAGCTGACTAGTTCATTCCATATTTAGGAGAGGAACTCCATGTTTTATCAACTAAACGAGAGAGTCAGAAACCAGAACAGTAGCTAACCCTTTCGTCCTACGACCAACAACAACCACATGCATGATGCACACAAAGACACACAAAGGACAAGCAAAGTCTTTATCATATGCCCATCAAACCTGTAATGAAATCTATTATGGGGTTTTACCGTTCAAGGTAGTATAGTGCATGTGCTGCATTACTGTAATGTGCGATGAGTACTAAGTTTGTGTTGTTAAATATTCAACTGAAATTATAATGTAGCAGTTGACATCTTCATATCACCTTGCAAAATTCTGAAGTTGATAATAAAAATTCCATTGTACTCACATTATTGCTGAAAACAAACTAAGCACTAGGCATTGATGATTATGCATTTTTTCCCGCTTCATCAGAAGCAATGCATTATATTCCTTGAAGGTAAAGGCATAAGGGAGTCTTGAGCTTGAGATATTGGTTCATAGGGGGCAAGTATTGTACCTGTCTCAATACCAATACCTAGCTAAGCCGGGACCTAATACATTGGCACATGCAAGATGGAAAAACCCGTCAATCAAATGAAGTTGTGCCTAAACACCCATAACAACTAACTCCGTACATAGAACAAAGCACTGGCTTTCAGTACAACAACAACAACAACAAAAACGTGCAGTTTCAAGATACGCATACAATCAGAGGAAAGACCGGAACCCTAAGCTAGCTGCAACAGCACTCATAAACTGATACAGATGCAACAGAAAGGCAATGAACAATGCAAATAGCACTGACAAAGGTGAGTCGTTACTATGACACAATTCCGTGGCTTCAAATCAAAACTCATATCTGGACTATGGATATTGGAGACAAAGGAAACCATTGGGACAATGTGATGAGTATCAGTTTTAAATTTAGTCCCTTGATCTGGACTTCAAATCTAAAGGGACTTTAAAATTCCCTTTTCGAAGGATAAAAAATGTCGAAATGTTATGTTACGAGGAAACCTCTTTAGGACAAACTTAAGTGTGTCTGACATGATATGACATCAAGTAACTGACATGTGTCTGGGGTACATGTTCAATCATTCAAATTACATCTATAGAATAATCCAGTGTGAATGGTTATCTACTTACTTAACCCAAATGTATACAAAGTCCTAACAAACGCAAAACAGCCAACCAAACACCAAATAGCTTCAAAGCATGAGAGAAAGCAAATCATACCAACAACGAATAAGCTATCTCCCTATTCAGATATAAGGTGGTCGAGTGATGTAATTTGAGGGGTTTAATGCCAGCCATTAAATCAACCTTTTTTCCTAGATATAGGCTATGCATTGCCTTTCCCTTTGCTCAAGAATTCAAAATTGACCTGGGCGTCTCGTTTTAGGTACTCTTTAATTAAGTTCTCGATTCAGTTTTCATTTTTTGTTTTCTTTAGTTTATCTGATTTTTCTCATTCTGAAACCTCGCAGGTCAAATTGAATGCAGGTGCAACATCTTTCGGCTGCAGTCACCGGATGGAGGTAAACTTTCCTTTTCTTTTGGCTATTCTACAGATTCAAGTGTCTTCTGATTATCTTCTTGGTTTTGCTATCGTCTAGGTTTTCAAAGCTTTCGATCTTGGCTTGCTTTCATTCATAGGGTCTTTGAGAAGATGACCATGGTCGTCGGTGGTGATGATGGTGAGAAGATTGGATCTTTATACGGCTTCATCTCATATGTGATATTTTGTAAACATCAATTATGGGTTTGATTTGATTTGCCTGGGTGGTCTTTCTGACATAATGTATTGAGTACCAGAGTTGATTTCTTGGCAATCCACCGCACTGTACCAACACAAAGTATGCACCTGGACCTTCTCTTGGAGGTTTTTACCCTATTTTCACTCAGACAGCCTATGAAATTGGAAGTTCCTCATTCTCTTTTGCTGGTTGAAATATGTTTAGCCAGAGCTAAATGCCCAAATGTGACCTCTCCCTATTGTTTCACAGGACTTTAATCATCAATTGAGCTTCATGTCCAGTGAAAAGTCTGCTTATTCTCTTAACTTTCGTCATCTTCCTCTTCCAGCAGATAGTTTTTAAGAACTTACTTGCTAGACAGTGTTTCCCTTTTGTCATGTGTGCCATGGCTCTAAAAGACATTGCTTGATACAATTCTAAATATAAATTGAATATGTGCTGATTAAAGAAGGAAAGCATTGTTGTTTTATTGCTTCTTCATTGCAGTTAGCAAAAAGATCTGAATTTGCTGTTTTTTTTTCTTGCTCAAAGTAATTGATTGATAATGAGTGATTGTTTTTTGGTCAGATAAGATCAACTCTCTCAGTCCGTTAGTCAAACTCTTAGGTTGATTAGTGCTATGATGTTATTAACTTCTCCCGGTCATTATCTGTAGATCAGCATTAGCTATATCCAGTCAGCCATAAATAAAACCAGTGTTTATGGTGTTCTGTCATCGCGAAAATGGCAGGGTTATTGGTGTGTTCTCCATTTATTTAACTAGCGATGGTTGTAGCTGAATTTTCTATAATGTGGGGAATTATATATTCAGAATATATATAAGATAAGTATTTATCCATCATATTTATACCCTTTCTCTGTTATCAAAACGAAAACCAGTCTTCATTATCTTGAGTTCTTGACTTAATGCTTTCAAATTGGTGGGATTGTGATTGTACCTCCATTTGAGAAAGAACTTTCTGTAGTTTGTCAAAAGTTGTCAAGAATACTCTTCATGATCTTGACTTAGAAACTTTTCTTTTACGTAGTAATGTAATTCCGCCACTTTTCGTTGTTTCAATTCTTGCAACTACTCACAGTGCTGCAAATTTTATTTCATTTTGGACATAACTAACCTACTACTCTGGCTACAGGGCTTGAATGGTTTCAAAGGAAGGTTTTGATCTAAGGGGACTAAAGGTATCAAAGCATAAGAGGTTGTTCAAGGGACTTCCGCAAAAGTTCCTTAAGATTTTTGTATTGTTTTACCCTATTTTTACTACGTCATTTACCTTTTAATATGGCTGCCGTGTCCATGGTCTAGATATTGTTCTATTGTTCTGAACCTGGGGAATAAAACCCACACCTTTGCCTTGATTGTTCATGAATGAGAAGCAACATGTATTTCTTACTCTCTGATCTGCTATACCCACACTAATTGTTTCTGCTTCTATCAACTCCGCACGCTGTGAGATTGATATTAAAAGAATTGTGCAAAAACAAATAAATGACGATAGCCTTGAATGCGACAGGACTTCAAGTTTTAAGGTGAAGTGCCCAGCTAAGCATATAGTACCTGAACCATCTCATTAAGGATGTGTCTTCTATGCTAGAAAATTTCCAGTTGTGTGCCTTACGTGGAGGCTTATTTAGTTCTCGCAGATTCATTAATCGTTTTTCATTGTAGTGGTAATCAATAAGGTGTAACGAAAATTTGGGAATACAAATGTTGCTCCAAGATGCTCACGTGCAGCCATGAACTTGATGCAACAGTTTTAAATGCAAGCATACAGATTTAAGTGCATCAAGCATCAGCAAGAGATTGTAGCCTCAGAAGAAAAAGGCCTAAATTTAAAGTAAAGTCACCAACAAATTTATTTAAGTGAATTGAACTGAATAATACCTGCTGTTGATAACGTCAATCTCGTGAAGGGTAACACAGTGCACAATTTCTTTTCGCTTCTGCAGCTCTCCATCTGGGCATTGAACGAATTTGGTGGACGGTCCCATTGCATCGTAGTCTCTGGACCTCGCAAATGACCTCCCAAGCTTACTAATTTTACCAGAAGCCTTGTCAATGGCAATAACATCCCCACTCTGAACCTTCTCCTTGGCCAGAGCTTCAATCATCTTCGCCCCCAAATCATACACAGTCTCCATCTCCGTAGTCTTCAGCGTCAGCTTCCCAGTCTTGGATGCCGCACCGGCCACCGCCGGACGGTCAATCTGAACCTCCACAACCTCCCCTTCAATCATCTCGTTTTCTTCCTTGATTCGAACCCCAATTGCCTTCCTAAACGCTTGCATGAGAGCTTCCGTTTTCGACATCTCGAGGGAGAAGAGCTCGCTTCCGGCAAGCATCGCAAAGGGTGTTTCCTGGCCGAGTGACTTGGCCATGCCCATGGCGATGGCGGTCTTTCCGGTGCCGGGCTGCCCGGCGAGGAGGACGGCGCGGCCGGCGATTTTGCCGTCCTGGATCATACGGACGATGACGCCCGCGGCTTTGCGAGCGGAGGTCTGGCCGACCATGCCCTCGGAGACGGCACGGGGCTCGAGGGTTGAGTCGAGGCCGAGGCCTCGGATGTGGGAGTGTGCGCCAATGCGCTCTATTCGGGTAAGGTCTCGACTTTCCGACAGCTTGAGCTCCGTCATGGTTCTGAGTGAGTCAACTGGGGAGAAGAATAAGAGAGTCTGTTAACCAGTAAAATCCACGAACAACACCGATATATTTCAAGCTACTGATACCGGGGAGAAGAATAAGAGAGTCCTTTATCTTACTTTTATAATCCTAATATTATCCAAGTCTATCCCTTCCTTTATATGACTTTTGTAATCCTATCGCCCTCCCCCAAAACCACACCAGCAGAAGAACCAACTCCCTCGCTCTCTCCTGAGATGCAGTCCCTCCAATCTTAACCAATCAAGGAGTAGCAGCAGGTGCAGGAACCGCCCTTGCTCAGGAGAAGCTCATCAACCCCAAGCCCCAACAGCAATGGTTATTGCTATCTCTGTGGGGGTCAATAGGTTAAGTTTTGTTCTTATTTCTGAAATCAGGTTTTTGGATGATATTTTACTTTGAAATTTGCTTATTTCAATCACTGGTACCCAGATATTGATGTTATGTCTTTTCTCTTTTGGTGAAATCACAATTTAAGTTGATGGACAGCCACTTGGGGTCGTACTTGAAATTCAACTGTAGAATCTACATACAACCTCGGCCAGTGGCGGAGCTAGGAAATCAACCCAGCCGGGGCAAGATTCGAGAAGTCAAAAGTCAAAGTTAAAAGTCAAAGTCAACAGTCAAATGTCGTTATATTTCATAAGCAATTATACACACAAACATCAAATTAATAATGAACACAATACTCACAAGTCACAATTTGTACTTTTTTTTTCGAGGAGACAATGAGTTTCTAATGGTAAATGGTAAATTGACAAAAAAAACAATGAAAAAAAAATAGTTGGCCGGGAGGAGAATGGAACCTGTGTAGTGGGACTTGCCAACTACAACAACTAACCACTTGGACAACTAGACAGTTTGAAATTTCAGGGGGGGCAAAATTCTATATTCCTTTTGAGTTACTCATAAAAAATCTATAAAACTAGGGGTACAAGTAGAAATTTTCAAATATCAGGGGGGGCAACTGCCCCCCCTTGCCCCTACATAGGTCCGCCCCTGACCTCGGCTCAGGAGTTATGTTGGTATCAGTCTAAATTCAGTAACCAACTTAAAGTCTCAGAATGCTAACCTGCTGGACAGTGCATGAAGGTGTTTAAGGGGCATATAAGACGAAAGCAAAGTTGATTCTAGGATGAGCAATTTTTATTTACCGTACATGCGTCAAAACAAAGGATGGGATTCAGCTTCTTAACAACGGCAACTCTTCATTTTGAAGTTTAACGAGGTGATTCAATTCAAACAAGCTACACCATAACTACCCAGAACGGAAAGTATGAAGATCCAACTATCAATTTGCAGGTACGCCTCTTAGTAGTACGAGATGGGAATATTGTGAGAAAGTTAGCTGGAGGACAGTGATTCCATATGGGATCAATATGATAACTAGAACACTTTGGCAACCAAAAAAATATCACTTTTGACAGAAAACCCCCCTGCAGTATGCCAGTATCGTCTCGCTAACACTTACCTGTATTGATTTTGTCAGAAAACCCGCCTGCAGTTTAACTTTTACCGACATTTTAACAGAAACCCTCGTGCAGTTTCAATTTTACCGACACTTACCTACCACAGTTTTAGTAAAATGGTGCGCGATGTCGGTAAAAGTGAAAATGCATGAGGGTTTTCTGACAAAATCAATACTGTTGGTAACTAAGTGTCAGCGAGACAGATATTTCAGATATTTCGGTCAAAAAAAAATCTAACCCTGGGTTTGCTCCTTAACCAGCCCTGGAAGCATCCTTCATTTTTTTTGCCTAAACCTAGCTTTCCAAAGCCCTAAATCGAAGATATATGACTAACAACAGTTGAGGGAAGACTAAAAGCCAGGGTTACAATTAGGCTTGCAGAACAATTTCATGCCGATTACGAACAATATAGTACTGGAAAGCGAAAGAAAAATCGCTACAAACAAGTACCTGAACTTCGCCAAACTGACTGTCAGAAACCAACACCAAGCCGAGAGTGATTTCTTCTCTCTTCTCTGCTTTCGTTCGGCTAATTCTCAGGACCTTGAATTCGGTCGGCGGTTAGGTTTTAGTAAAAAAAAATTGGGTAAAGGACAATAACCACCCATGTAATATAATGAAAATACACTTTGACCCACTTACGTTTGAACAATTCCACTTTGTACCCCCTAAATAGAATATTTTGTGGACACTTGGCAACACTCTTTTGTCACGTTCCGTTACAAAAGTGGGTGATATAAATTTTTCGGGTCATATTGCACATGTGTATTTTTTGGACTTTATTGCCCTTGTTCATTATCAAGAACACAAATAACATGCTCCTACCTTTATCCAGAATTGAAGGGCAAAAACAACCAGAACACCACAAACATCCAACACAAAGTAAACCCGAAAATTTGCCCATCCACGAACACCTCAAAAACAAACATTCACAATTGTGTACAAGGAAATGTATTGGATGGATCCTTGCGTGTACCTGTTACAGATTAGCACAACAACCAACGATACACAAAAATAGAGGAACAAGAGAGTGTGGGTTTGGGATGACTTATTTCCAGCTTTTAATCCACTTTGGACTTCTAATCTGTTTTGGGTTTTTCTGAAAGGTTTGGTAAGACTTTTTCTGTGTCAGCATTTGGATTTTCGCTTTTGTCTTGTAGTGTAAAACTGAATTTTGAAAAAAATTGGTTTCATAAACTTTTGTTTGGACTTTTTTCTTCTTAAACAATAAAAATGATTTTTTTTCGTATCAACATACTATGACATCTAATTAGACCTTCTATAATTTTATTAGTAAATATAAAAACTATAAAGTGATAATTTTCAGTAATAAACAAAAGTGTTGCATCCTAACTTTTTTATAGCACAACTTTTTTCACCAAACTCATGCATCTTTTTTCATCAACTTCTTGTCACGAACTTTGTTCACAACAACTAAAAAGTCAAATTAGAATTCTAAAAAATCATACCAAACCCACCCAGAGTGAGTAAGAGTGAAGCAATGGGGTTGAGAGTCACCAAAGATCCGAACCTCTATCAGAGGATGATCCTCCTATATATACCAGTCTTAGGACAGCAATTACGATTCGTTATATAACCGCATGGAGTGCTTATATAATTTCCTCGCACATATAACCATCGACCGCATATATAGATGGGTGTATCACAAGTCTCTTAGATAACAAACAAGGGTCGCGTCGGAATATATTCATAACTCACATGCGACGGACCTTGCTCTAGCTTCCATGCCACTTAAACCCTTAACTCTGGAGTATGCAAATCGTTATATGCAAGAGGGCCATGTCTCACAGCCCCTCGATGCATGTCAATATTGTTGGAATAGTGCCCTAGAGGCAATCTAGTTTAGTATTAATTTCTTTATGGCTACAAAATTTATTGTATTATTTATTGGATACTTAATATAATGAAGTCCTTAGATTTATAATTGTGTTGTTTATCTTAAATATCCCTAGTCCAGTATAATGATTAATAGGACAATCATCTATAGACTAGTATGGGGTTGGATTAATATGGAGATATCATGATCCAACACATAGGTGTGCATTAAGGGTAATGGCGCACTGGATTGACCCATCTCCGAGAAGGCTACATACATGTTATGTTGAGTCACAAGTGATTCTTGTGGTGCAATGGTATTGTCATCCTTAGACTTGAAGTCACTAGATATTCTAGTTGTGGATTATTGTGATTTTGGTAGCGTTAAACGCTACACCGTAACTGGGTAGTTATAAAGGCGTGTACCGGATACAATAAGAAGAAAACTTAGAAATCGTAGTGGACGTAGATAGAATTTGTCCCTCCCACATAACGGGAGCAAATATCCTAGGCCACTCGAGGGATAGTGCTTATAGAATGTCTGGCCAGACTCAAATAAATCAATATGGGATATTGATGTTATTTCCACGAATAAGGCTATTCCCATGGATCGAGAAACTATGGATTGGATATACGAGTATGACTTGTATGTCTCGTGTCCAATACGGATATAGAGACAAAGGGATGAGACAATTACATGTACAAGGTTTGTCGGATGACTATTCTATTTGTTGGCTAGAATGGATGTTTTGCTAGAAACCGCTCCATATTAGCAAATTGTTGCTACAAACTAGATAGAACCAATGGGGTCACACGCTATATAGAGTTGAAGTAGATTTGGGAATTAATTAATAGGATTAATTAATTAGAATGATCACTTTGCAACACCTTGCAAACTTAGTAGGACTAATTTGCAAGGAAGGGACTAAACCGAATTCTAGTAGGAGTAGAATAGGTCCTTTAGGTAGTTGGCAAGGATTTGTTGGACTATATAAAGGACACTCCTTCCTTCCTTCCCACACTTATGACCTTATCGATCATAACTTGAGTGGAAGAGAACAAAAAGGAGGGAGCAAGCAAGCAAAGAGGAGCCCCCCCCCCTTTGCCGCCACCCGTCCCCGTCGGCCCACAAGGAGGCCGAGACCTCCTTGTTCCGTCTCGTTTTGCGTGATTCTTCTTCCTCTTCCTCATTCCGGGCTAGCGCCAAGGATTGGAAGATCTAGGATTCAACTCTAGGCGTGGATCAACTATAGAGAACGTGACACAATTCGCGTTCGAAGTCATCGAAGGAGAAACCCTAAGGCGTGTAATTGATTTCTTCCCTTACCATCGTTATGTCTCTTGACTTGTGATCCTTGGAGGGTATTGCATGGATTATGTTTGTTTGTGTTTCCGTTGCGCATCCATGAATCAAAACCCTACAGTGGTATCAGAGCCACAGGTCGTAGAGCATAAACGTGGTTTATGTGTTACGTTTTGATATTTTTACACCTTAAATTTATTGTTTATCACGTAAAACAAGACGAATCAAGCATATGATGCAATTTGTCAATAATCTATCATAACAAGACCTAGTTTTTGCATTGGATACATGAATTAGTGAGTTTGAGAAATTTTAGGATCTTAGATCTAGGGTTTGGGCATCCTTTGGGAAGAAGGAGTTCTTCCCATACAAGGAAACGACCAAACTTGGGCACCAACGAAGGGAGTTGTTTTGGAAACAACTCCCAAAGGAGGTTCGGCCCCCCCTAGGGACCGCCCCTACTTGCTTGCCGCCCAAGCAAGGCTCGTCCTAGGGGCCGGGGCATCCCTAGCCCGCGGCCTAGCCGCGTGGGCTAGGGGGCGGCCGGCCCAAGGCCTTTGCGGTTCTCTTTTTGGGCCCGGACAATTAGATTGTTGGGCCCATGGACCGTTTTAACCCTAGAATATCCTAAAATCAATTAAAATTGACCAAGCGCGTTAAAATTGGATTTTAACTGTTTATGTACAATTCGCATGGTGATTGGATATGGCCTTAGGATGTGGTTTGTTGTAGATGTTTAATTTTTGTGTTTTGGTTTACGGTCTGCGAGCTGATCAATTAATTGTAATAATTAATTAGGATTTTATGGCCTGCGAGCCATTTTTTTCTCAACTTGTGAGATTTATTTTATTTAATATAGTTGTTAGCTAGTGCTAGATAGAGTAGATTGTTAGCCAAGATTGAAGAAAAGAAGCCCAAAACCAAAAGGAGCCACAAAAGATGGAGCATGACTATGAAGGATGGACCAAAAGATCAAGACGCATGGAGATGTGTTTGCTTTTAGGGTTCATAGATAATTCCATTGGCTTGGAATTATCTTAGTCTAGAAAAGGCCATATCCACATCACGTTTATTTTTGTTTTGTGGTTGTTTATTAAATGTCTTATTATTTTGTGGTTGGTGTATGGATGATGCATGCAATTAGGATAATAAGATAATTAGACAACCCGGATTTATTATTTGGAGTTGTGTCCAAATGCAAATTGATAGATTAGTTGATATTGATCAACAAAACAATTAAAATTGAATTTAAAATCCCTCAAAAATTCAAATATTGTGTTCCTGTCTTCTCGCTATTTAAACACTCATTATCATCATGATTTATCAAGATCGTGCGTGCCAAAGCATGGCGACTTGGTTCATAATGATGGAATGTGATGGCACAAGCTAGTAATGTGCAATTGTTTAAATAAGAGGTTGAACACAACTGGACTATTAATATGATTAAGAAACCTAGAGGCAATAAATTGGGATTATCCATATGAATGGATAAATAAGGAGTTATTTGCCCAATTGAACCAAGAGTTGCATAAGAGATGCAATTGGAAATTGTTCCTACCTAAAGTAGTCAAATTATGGGTGACTTGCCAAAGCAAGCTCATAAGGAGATGAAACATGGATCTTGGCCCACTAGAAAATATAAGGATATTTTCCATTAATATCTTGAGGGTTATTAATCCGTAGGAAAATAGTGGGAGCTATATTTGATAAACTAGCCATTATTGAATATAGTAAAAAATTCACAAATACTAAAACTTGCGTATTTTCCTTTTTTGTATAATTCCAAATGGCAAACAACTCATCGAGTTCACAACATTCCCTACGATCTGTCCTTGATAAGGACAAGCTCTCTGGAACCAACTTCCTTGATTGGTACAGAAACTTGAGAATCGTTCTCAAGCAAGAAAAGTAACTGTACGCAATAGAGGAGCATGTTCCAGCAGGTCCAGAGAACCAAACACCTGTAGCCCTAAAGGCGTATCAAAAGCGTGTTGATGACGCTAATGATGCGGCCTGCCTTATGCTATGCACCATGACTTCTGAGCTTCAGAAGCAACACGAAAACATGAGTGCTGTCGATATGATCGAGCATCTGAAGCAGCTCTTCCAAGAGCAGGCAAGGGTTGAGAGGTATGAGGTCTCTAAGGCATTGTTCAAGTGTCATCTGGCAGAAGGGAACCCGGTGGGACCCCATGTACTCCGTATGATCGGGTACCTGGAGAATCTCTCCCGACTGGGGTTCCCGGTTGGCCAAGAGTTGGCAACTGATCTCGCGTTGCAATCGTTTCCTGAGAGTTATGGACAGTTCATCATGAACTATAACATGAACGAGATCGTGAAACCACTGCCAGATTTGCTCAATATGTTGAGGACAGCTGAACAAAGCATCAACAAGGGTAAGGGCAAGGCCATTATGATGGTGTAGAAAGGAAAGGGCAAAGGTTTGCCTCATCCTCCAAGGGCAAAGGCAAGTCAGTTGCCAATTCCAAGGAACCTGCCCTTAAGCTGTTGGTGGCATTGCCAAAGGTGTGACTAAAGGTGAGTGCCTGGACACTGGAGGAGGAACTGCCCAAAATATCTGGAGGACAAGAGGCTTGGAATAGTGATTCCACCACCACCAGGTATTTTTGTTGTAGATGTCAATTTAACTGTCTCTACATCATGGGTAATAGATACTGGATGTGGATCTCACATTTGTCGAAATGTGCAGGATCTAAAGAGAATTAGAAGATTGACTAAAGGGGAGATAGATATGCGCGTTGGAAATGGAGCAAAAGTTGTTGCGTTGGCCGTGGGCGTGTGCCAGCTATCTCTGCCTTCAGGATTAGTTTTAGAATTAAATAATTGCTATTTTGTGCCTTCTACGAGCAGAAACATTATTTCTATTTCTTGTTTGGACAAGGAAAGTTTGATTATTTCAATAAAGAACAATTGTTGTTCCTTTTATTTGAATAATATTCACTATTTTAGTGCGCAATTATTTAATGGACTGTATGTCCTTGATCTAAGCAATCCTGTCTACAACATTCACTACAACAAATTCTGCCTCCGTTGACAGCAAAAATTGTCGCTAGAAAGGCCAAATATGTCGATAGAAATTCTACCGACAAATAATTTTTTGACGGAAAATGGTCACTACAAGTTGGTCGTTAGTATTAAGGCCGACAAATCTCAATTACGTCGGCAGAAAAAAAAAAGGCGACATCAGTTTTTGTCGACAGTTTAAATCTAACAACAAACCTCTTCTGTCGGCAGTACAACTACCGACAAGTAAATTTAGTAGTTTATGTAGATAAGTGACAAAAATATTTGTCACCAGTAGATGTGTTTCTCACTTTTACATTTTCCTGGCGACACACATGTTTGTCGCCAGTATCACGACCAAATAAAAACAAAATTGGAAATTTTTACATATATGCAGACATGCACCCAAAATTCAAACACTACTCATAAACATATATGCACAATTGTGCTCAATTCCAAGATCAGCCCTCCAAAAGTGGGATTTTTTACATTACAAACAAAAATAATACTGCATAATAAGTTTTTACATCCTTAAGCCGAGTGTTTTCCATCAACAACTGAGAGTCATTTTGTCCAAGTTCTAATCTATAACAAATCGTTCTGAACTGCAAAAACTAAGCATCATACTCCACCATATGTACTCTTTCAAAAACTCTAAAGTCATAACATATTCTAGTCTTGTTTAACAAAAAAAGATAAGTAGACCGCCAGTGGTTGTTTCCATGGCCTGAGCTATCGAACTACCCATCTGGACCAAAAAGCTACCGTATTCAATTCACGAACCCCTGCAAGATATCCAGTCATAAAGTTAGGTACAATATTTCAACTCGACGAATAATTGCGAGTATGCTATCACAAATTGGGCCTGAAGAAGCAGGGTAAAGGACAAATGAGCTTAATAAGTACTATCCTCCTAGCTAATTGTACCCAAGTCACCAAAAAGAGTACAGTCACAGTATGGCTGTTAATTTGACTGAGAGAGGTCATTATGTCGTGCGTTATCTAAAACTACCTTCTTCCAAGAAGCCTTAATTGCTGGTAAGAAGAGCCCTGCAAATTCCTGACTGTCTCCATTTATCCTTTATGAGTGACCTAGTCACAGACTGTAACATGCAGAGGCAATGCCTACACTGAAACGAAAAACTATAAAACACCTGATTTGGGAGCCTAATATGGTCTTTAATCCCTAAATTTGTCTTTAAAAACAATACTAATACTATGAACAGGTTCTGAACATGACAAATCATATTTCGTATGTATTTTGCTTCTGTTTCACTTTATTTCTTCAAGACGTGTATGTTGTGTAGCTTGTTTCGTTATGGTGTATTATAAGCTCTGGATATGCCTACTGTGTAACTAGGTTTTTTTCTATAAAAGCTCATTCACCATAACGAAGCAATGTCTCAGAGACTCGGGGATTGGGGTATTTGGTTATTTTGTAGACTTCAAAGTAGGGTCTTCTTGGATCCCCATCGAATTAAACAGATAAAAATTTTGATGGAGGCAAACAAATATGCTTACCGCAATATCCTGTCGTTCACTGGTAAGCTTTTATATTTCAATCGGATCTTCTTCATAGCATACTGTCTTCCATCTAGCTTGTTCTTGCACAGAACAACATGGCCAAACCCACCTTGACCTGTCATTAGTTAACTTTTAAATTGTATTTGGCCAGAACAATAGCAACAGACCAATAATTATGAGCAAGATAAATATTAGCACAAAGATATTTAGAGACCAAGTCGTCATCATCATCATATATATATATATACACACACACATGGCCCACACATTTTCCACCTCAACACATTCACCGCTGAGACATATTGGAGTTCAAAATTCAGGAACCTCTCTTATTGAGAACACTATCTATTTCTATCCGATTTGAGAAGCCAAACAGCTACTTGAGAGACCACTGAGAACACAATCTCAACCCCTGCTTAAGCTTCAGGTTGGACCAGTTCCCTCCTCTAGACTTTCTTTGCAAATGGTTCATTGGATAGCCACTCTGATCAGAAAATGCCAGAAAACTAAAAGATGAATGCCAAAGGCACATCAAAGTGAAACCATCACCAAGATATTTCAATCATTGTTAAAATTTCCATTCAAGAATGTATATATAAGAAACAAAGAAGAATGAGTTTTTTCTTGATCTGGAAATATAACACAGGAAAGAACGAAAATTGGTCTAACCTAGGGGATGGAGTTCCTCGAAGTCACTCAAATATCGAGAACTTGGCACAGACACTGTATTCTGCACTTCAATATATGAAGAAGCTTTCCAAAATTGAGTGATTCTTGATAAAGCCTACTCAACAGTGGAGGAACAAACACGGGAATCCAAATGAGCATATAATGTCAGATTCTCTAACTGAGTTAAATACAACATATCGTCAAGAAATAGTGCCACTGACCAGTTGTTCTCCAAAAGCACGCTGAAAAGTTTTCTCAAATAAGGAAGATGGTTTTGTAGCAAGGTCCTTGACCACTTCAGAGATAACCTAAATCAAATTTGTAGTGCGGAAGTTTTAAGTTATTGCATTCTAAAACTCATAAAAAAGTAAACAGAACACACAATAGTTTACCCCCAAACTGAGCAATTCTGAGGTTATATCTGGCAAGGAAACTACCGGACCTCCGCCGCCCTCATCGCCCGTCGGAAACACTCGTCCCCAAATAGCATCATAGTTCTCATTTACTACGAAAACAACAGATAACAAGGGACAAAGTTCAGACTCCAAAACTGAGCTGTGGAGTTTAGAGATAATCAAATGGTTGAACAGTAGCAGAGAGGTTATGAATTCATAGAATTCCTGAATCACCTACTACAATATGTTCAATTTCCCAAAGTTTGTTCAACTCCTCCCATAATTTCCATCAACGAAACACATCGCTCCACCTGGAGACGCGAGTCACGTGATGGGGAGACGAAGTGTATTCAGAAGATAAACGTACCGGAGGAACCGCGATACAGGCGTCGGAGAGCCTGCGGGGAGCCACCGATCGGAGAGCTGCCGCGGAGAAGGATGCCGTCGATGTCGAATGCAATGCCGAACGATGGCCTGCAAAATCGCAGAATAACGCAATTGGAAAGAATCGAAGGAAGAATTCACAGAGTCGAGTAAGTAAAAAAAAAAGACGAAAGGGGATTGCAGTGGAACGAACCATTCGGACTGGGAATAAAGCTGCGAGAAGGAACGCGAAGATGTGAGACGCGGAGAAACTGATCTGTTTCGGTTTATAGAAGAAGATGCCCTCTTGAAGATCTGAGACAACCTCATTGGCCTCTCTCCTCCCCAGTTTCCAGTTCAAAAGGCGCTTCTTCGGTTCACTTAGACCCCACTGAAACCCTGGTCGAAGCCCTCGCCAAATCGGAGTCGGGTTTGTGTAATCGGCGCCCATCGCCATGGCCATCGCCATGGCCATCGCCGCCCACCACCATCGATGGATCTGCATACCCACTCCCTCCTTCTTCTCTCTCTTTCTCTCTCTTACTACCGTCTGCCTCTTTTCTCTCTCTCTACTCTCTGAAATGTGCGGTGGGGAGAAGAGAAGAGAGGTAGGGTTTTTTTTTTGAGAGAAAAAAATGGGTTGGTGAGGGTAATGTTCAAATGTGATTAATTTTTGAAAATGTGATAAATTTTTTATTCCCTCCTTACAATTTGGGAGTGCGGGAAACATCAATAATTTACCCTTCAATTTTTTAAAACAGGAGTTGACAAAAAGATATGTCACTATGTAAGTAGATGTCAAAATCAAATAAATACTCCCAATATATATATTGACCACATTATTGGGAAGAATAAAATAATAACTAAAAGGTCGACAAAAAATATCATGTGCATCGACAAATTCTGATATTGTCGATTAATCGCGTAACCATCGACATAAAACTGTGTGTCGACAAAAAAACTGTCAACAAATGTCATATTTGTTGTAGTGATTAATACCAAGAGGATTAAAATAAATGATTTAAATCCTGCTTACTTATGGAACTGTCGTTTAGGCCACATAAACGAGAAACGTGTATCTAGACTCCATAAGGATGGACTACTAGACACATTTGATTTTGAATCATATGACACATGTGAGGCTTGTTTATTGGGAAAAATGACAAGGTCCCTGAAATACCTAGTTTTGTGACTACGGGTATTTTGTATTATTATAAGTGTTGGGAAGTTAATTTAATTGTAGAGAGTTAATTATAATGGTTTTGAGAGTTTGGGGGGAACTTTGTGACTTTAATTAAAGGTTTTAGTGTCTTTTACTTGAGTTTGGGGGAGGTAGTTGTCTTTTGACAAAACTAAGGGGGAATAAGTGTTTTTTTACCTAACTTTTCTTCATACGTAAAAGTTTCGTAATTCGAGACGGTTTCTTACTTACGGAGTTGATTTTATTTCCAACTCTCATAAAACCCTCACTCTCCCTATTTTCTCTATCTCTCCCTCACGTTCCTAACTCTCTACCCGTCCCTCACTCTCTCTCTCTCTCGTCTCTCTACCCGACGGCAGCCACCCACCGCCGTCGCCGTCTCTCTTTTCCGTCGAGGTAATATCTCTCTCTCTCTCTTCTCTTTCTTTCTCTTTTTCTTTCTCTCTTTCTTTCCCTCTCTCTCCGTCCGCCTCTCTTCCCGTCCGGCCTCCATGGACGGCGGGTTAGAGCTTGTTTTGTTTCTTCTTTTCTTTTCTCTTGTTGATCTCTTATTCTTGTGATCACTTGTTCATGATTCATGTATGTTGCATGTAATCTTTAATTTTCATTTTGTTATTGTTAGGATCATTGTTCATGGATTCGTAGGATTGATAATCAAGTTTTAGGGTTTATCATGTTCTTGGGTGTTGGGAAGAAACCCTAGTTTGAAAGAGAAGTTTGATTGAACGATTTGGGTGTTTGAATGATCATAGTATGTGGATAACAATCTGATTTGAATGTGGGAATCATGTTATGTTAGGTTTAGTATGAATATAGGATGAACTAGATGCTTGGGGGAAAAGTTTCATGAAGATTGACAATTCCTGTATGGATATTTTGAATGAAGTTGGAAACTTGAAACTAGTGAGACTAAACTTATTATTTCGAACGTTTTGAATCCAATGGAACTGTTTTTAGACCATGATCTATTTGGGAAACTGGAGTAATAGATTGATGGAGTTATGGTATATTATGTATGCTTTAGGTTAGAGGATTTTGAAGCAAAGTTTTGGGTTATGTTTTGAAGTATGATTTGAGTGAGATGTTAGGTTGGTGTTAGAACCCTAAACCATTGACTATCATATGAATGTAATTAGTATAGCAAGTATATTGCTAGAATATTTGTTTGATTAGGATATTGTTACGTGTAGGTAACGAGTTCGTCGACGACGAGTACGTAGAGTACGTTCATTGAGTTGCTATAGTTGGATTTTTCTTTGAGGTAAGTAAATATGCCAAGCCTAGTGTGCTTATCTCTTTCGTGTCAAAACGGATTCTTGTATTTCTTTACGTCTCAAAATGTGTTTACGTGATGTGACATGCAATATGTGATTTCTACTTGAAAATGTTTTCTTGGAAATGTCACCATGATAATGATAATGTATTAATACGTAAAGTGGAATAGTTGTGCGGGGACATTTATGATTATTGTGGTATGGTTACCATTGGCATTGGACGGTTTGATCTCGGTCTTCCGTTTCAATTTATTTTTATTTAATCCGGTTGCAAGTCCCCGGATAGCTCCCTGTACTCACTCCTTTGGCCGCTAGAGACTTTGGGGGGTGTCGACACTTAAGGTCTTGGATGCTTGCGAGATGGTTTGGTTTCTCCCGTCACAACGAAGTAATAATGAATTTTTGGTTTTGTTAACGGAAAGGAGTTAGAAATGGATTTTGGATTTTCCTAATGATTATGGAAATTGGTTGGAAATATTATGGAATTGGGAACTCTTATGTTTTATTACAAGAGTCAACTTTATTACCGTTGTGTTTGCGAAAAACTCTTACTTATAAATGAGTCATTGTTTTATAACTATCCCATCATCGTTTTACATGTTTGGATGTTTATTTACCAGTATTTCATGCTGATTTTGTATTGTGGCGTTTCTTTTTGATTCCGCACCACAGGTTTAGAGGATGGTTATCTGGCGTAGAAGGGGACGCGTACCATCACATGGAATAATAGTAGTAGCATTTCATTTGAGTTTGAATTCTTTAGTAGTTTAAACACTTTAGTTTGTTTATGCCGGTTTGTGGCTAGGATGTTGGATTGTAACAATGAATAATTTCAATTGGTTTTAATTATTATTGTGGATGTTTGTGCTTGCGAACCATGTTATAAAATCTCCTTTTATCCGGGCTCCTCTCGGGTACGGAGTGACATCCCCGGGTCTCCGGCTTGGGTCATTTGGGGGTGTTACAGGTGGTATCAGAGCCGGCATTCCAAAAAGGAAATTGAAACTTGTTAGGGTAACTAAAATGAATATAGGAAGAATAACTTAAAATTTGACGAGCCGTGGGAATTTGGGTAGTATGGATAGGACTATTATGTCTAAGTGTAAAAAATAGGATAGAAAGCAAGTACTTCCATCCACCCATTCCTAACTAAGAGCCTTAGTCTATCCCAAATGCTAATGGATTGAATTTTTGAAGCAATTCATTTGAGTCTAGTTGTAAGCCTACTTTTAAAGAATCTTGTTGGGAAATTTCTGCAAGAGTCTTGTGACTATCAATTTGGAGTCCTGGGAATGATTATTGGGTTGCGAAGAGTAGTTATTTTTGGTTACGATATATGCCTTGTGAAATTAGAGATTTATTAAGTTGTTTCCTCTTGTAGATGGCTAGAACTAAGCATACAGCAAGGAAGCGTGTGTTGTCAGTTGAGAAGCACCCTGTTGTGACACGTTGGGTCGAAGGTGAAGACTTTCCAGATTTTCGTGACCGCGTGGTTCAATATTGTGAAGATAGATTCCAAGCCTTAGATTTTCCTCGGTATAGAAATCCAGCTTTTCAGGCTTACTGTATGGTGAAGGCATTACCTATGAAACCCATGTTTATGGAAATTATTACTAAGTATAGCAACATCATGGGCAGGTTGAATCGTCTGAATAGTAGGGATTATCGTTGCCAAGGTGAATGGACGGTGAGTGCAGATTTTATAAGCAAGCTATTGATGGAGACTTATCTTAAGTGGCAAAGTTATACAGTTATTGAGATAGAGTCCAGTGATGAAGAAGACGTGATCTACATAAGATCTAGTGATGAAAAAGATGTGATTATTATAGACTCTAGTGACGATGAGGAATACGAAGAAGATCCAATGGAAGATGTCGATGAATACCCCGAGATTGAGGAAGATCTCATGGAGTATGAAGAAAGTGAAGAAGACCCGAGTGAAGGTGAAGAGCACGAGTATGATTCCGATGAAGAGGAAGAGAAGGATGAAAGCGATGAGGATGAAGATTAAGCTCGTTAGAATTCTTTGTATTTCCTAGACTAGAAGCTTTTAAGTTTTTATTTATTGGTTTGAATAAGGCTATGGAGCCAAGCAACATTTGAAGTTTTAGAACGATCCTTGAATAGTCACTTTTGGGCTAGAGTTAAATTTTTTTTTAGCGTTTTGCTTTGGGATGAATAATGTTTACACTTTGAGGATCCGATTTGGGGAGTTTAATAAATTTAGCTTTATGAATTTTGGAGTATGATTTGATGAATTAAGGTTGTGTTATGCTTTGTTATTATTGATTAAGTGCATAGAAAGCGTTCATAAAGTTAGAACGAGAAAACCTTGATCTTCGGTGTTGTTGAATCTGCGCAGCAGTGAGTTTTTGTTGTAGCAGACGTATTTAATTTTGGATTTATTTTTCCCTGAATGTTTCCCAGAAAGTAGACATACCCAAGTATCTCCCATACAAATTTCAACCCCATATGAGTTCTGGAGAATTAGTTACGAATTTTCAAAGTTGATGGATCAGTAGCAGAATTGCAAAGTGACTAGCTGTAGTATTTTTTTTGTTACCTATCTTCCAGATCTTGTTTCGATATTAAATTTTTATGGTATCTATTAGACACGTTTGGATAACTCTGGGAGAAAGCCTAGCTCATTTTGAGAATTTTAAAGTCAGTTTAAAGCTTTTCAAAGTCAAAGTTTCTGTTCTGGTGGGATGTGACAGCAGCTGTAGTATTTCCTGTGTATCTCCAGTTCCACAATTGATTTTGAGTTGACTCTTCTTGATTATGAAAGTAGACTCATAGAGGTTGTTGAAAACCAAAATTCATAATTTTTTCTTGTCCGATTGATCCTTTTTCCAATTTTTGGAGGAGACGAAAAGCTAAGACGTTATCAGCCTATGTGGAAATACATGTGTAATTGATTTAAATGATGATCAATGTGTGACATTACTTGTTTAATTGTGCACTACATGCCATATATGCATGATTGTTTGTACTTCTTGATACCTTATAAGTAATACAATAGGCTATAGTGTAGGGATTATGACTGATAGACCACATCAATACTACACCAGGAGACATCGCCAAGTACCAATGGCAGCACCCAACAACAACAACAACAACAACATGGAGCAGTTCTTTGCGCAATTTGCTCAGATGGCGCAGAACGCAAAACAGGGAGAGCAGAATAACACAAATTGGGCTAAGAAAGTGGCAGACATGAAGCCAGGGAACTTTACAGGCATTGAGGATCCTGTTGAGCTCGAAAATTGGATCGATGAGATGGATAAGGTCCTTGAGCTAGTTGAGTGCCCTGAAGATCGCAAGGTTGTTTGCGCGACATTCTACTTGAAGAACGAAGCTAATACATGGTGGAGGAGCACACGTCAGAACTTTTTGGCTCAACCCCATTTCAATTGGGAAGCTCTTCAAACTGCATTACGCTCTCTCTTTTATCGGGACCATGTCCAGGATCAAAAGTACATAGACTTCGTGAATCTGACACAAGGGAACGGTTCTGTGACCGAGTACTTCAAGAAATTCATGGAACTATCCCGATTCGCATGTTAGCTGATGCCTGATGAAGCGACTAAAGTTAGGAAGTTCATGTCTGGTCTCGAACTTCATCTGCAGAAAGACTTGATGTGCAGAACGTACGATACTCTACAAGAAGCTTATGATAGAGCTGCAGCCGTGTGGCGCATTCAAGAGGCGCAGGATGAGAAGCGTGGAAAGCGCAAGGTTGGATAATTTCAATTGGTTTTAATTATTACTGTGGATGTTTGTGCTTGTGAACCATGTTATAAAATCTCCTTGTATCCGGGCTCCTCTCGGGTACGGAGTGACATCCCCGGGTCTCTGGCTTGGGCCATTTGGGGGTGTTACAGTCCCCTTTCAATAAGAAAGGTGAGAGGACTACTGATCAATTGGCGCTCATACATACTGATGTGTGTGGGCCATTTGCCACGCCTGCCAGGGGTGGTTATGTCTACTTCATTACATTTACTGATGATTACAGTAGATATGGATTTTTGTACCTTATGAGGGCCAAATCCGAATCCTTTGAAATGTTCAAAGAATTCAAGAATGAAGTAGAGAAGCAACTTGGCAAAAGTATCAAGGCTCTACGATCGGATCGTGGAGGAGAATACTTGAGCCAAGAGTTTGACGTCTATCTTAGAGAGTGTGGGATCGTGTCCCAACTCACTCCACCCGGAACGCCACAATGGAATGGCGTGTCTGAGAGGAGGAATCAAACCCTATTGGATATGGTTCGATCTATGATGTGTCAAACCGACCTTCCATTATCGTTTTGGGGCCACGCTCTATTAAGTGCAGCTTTCACCATTAACCGTGTTCCATCTAAATCAGTCATGAAGACACCACATGAGATGTGGAGTGGGAGGCGTCCCACACTGTCGTTCATGAGGATTTGGGGCTGCGATGTCTATGTAAAAGAGTGATTGTCCTTCCAAAGAGTGATTGTCCTTCCAATGAGATTGAGAAGGAACGCATGAGTGGAATTCCCTATGCCTCGGCCATAGGATCTATCATGTACGCCATGTTATGTACTAGACCAGATGTGTCATATGCCTTGAGTATGACAAGAAGATACCAATCCAATCCGGGTGAGAGTCACTGGATTGCTGTCAAGAATATCCTAAAGTACTTGAGAAGAACTAAGGATGCTTTCGTGATATTTGGCGGTGAGGAAGAGTTGCGTGTAAGGGGTTACACTGATGCAAGCTTTCAAACCGACAAAGATGACTTTAGATCACAGTCGGGATATGTGTTTTGCCTGAATGGAGCAGCGGTGAGCTGGAAGAGTTCCAAGCAAGAGACGGTAGCTGATTCTACAACAGAGGCTGAGTACATTGCTACAAATGGCGCAACAAAGGAAGCTGTTTGGATCAGAAAGTTTGTTTCTGAACTGGGTGAGGTCCCTAGCATTGCGGATCCAGTGGAGTTGTTTTGTGACAACACTGGGGCGATCGCGCAATCAAAGAACCAAGATCGCACCAGAAGTCCAAGCACGTGCTCAGGAAGTTTCATCTGATTCGAGATATTATCGATAGAGGAGACGTTCGGATATGCAAGATTCCTACAAATGATAATCTGTCAGACCCGCTTACAAAGCCGCTCACGCAATGGAAGCATGAAGGGCACACTAGGAATATGGGCATACGAGATGCGCCAGATTGGCTCTAGTGCAAGTGGGAGACTGTTGGAATAGATGCCCTAGAGGCAATCTAGTTTAGTATGAATTTATTTGTGGCTAGAAATTCATTTATTATTTATTGGATATTTAATATAATGAAGTCCTTAGATTTACAATTGTGTTGTTTATCTTAAATATCCCTAGTCCAGTATAATGATTAATGGGACAATCATCTATAGACTAGTATGGGGTTGGATTGATATGGAGATATCATGATCCAACACATAGGTGTGCATTAGGGAATGTTGCACTCGATTGACCCATCTCCGAGAAGGCTAAATACACGTTATGTTGAGTCACAAGCGCTTATCGCGGTGCAAAGGTATTGTCATCCTTAGACTTGAAGTCACTAGATATTCTAGTTTTGGATTATTGTGATTTTGGTAGCGTTGAACGCTACACCGTAACTGGGTAGTTATAAAGGCGTGTACTGGATACAATAAGAAGCAAGCTTAGAGATCGTAGTGGACATAGATAGAATTTGTACCTCCCACATAACGGGAGAAAATATCCTAGGCCACTCGAGGGATAGTGCTTATATAATGTCTAGCCAGACTCAAATAAATCAATATGGGATATTGATGTTATTTGCACGAATAAGGCTATTCCCATGGATCGAGAAACTGTGGATTGGATATACGAGTGTGACTTGTATGTCTCGTGTCCAATCCGGATATAGAGACAAAGGGATGAGACAATTACTTGTACAAAGGTTGTCAAGATGACTATTCTATTAGTTGGCTAGAATGGATGTTTTACTAGAAACCGCTCCATATTAGCAAATAGTTGCTACCAACTAGATAGAACCTATGGGGTCACACGCTATATAAAGGACCTTCCTTACTTCCTTCCCACAACTTATGCTCATTATTGAACATAACAAAGTGTGGGAGAGAACAAAAGGAGAGAGAGCAAGCAACAAGAGGAGCCGACCGCCCGTCTTGCCGCCGCCCATCCCGTCGGCCATAAAGGAGGCCGAGACCCACCTTTTGGGTCTCGTTTTGCGTGATTTCTTCTTTCTCTTCCTCTTCCGGGCTAGCACCAAGGACTTGGGTGATCTAGGATCAACTCTAGGCGTGGATCAACCATAGAGAACGTGACACAATTCGCGTTTGAAGTCATTAAAGGAGAACCCTAAGGTGTGTTATTGATTTCTTCCTTTACCATCGTTATGATTCTTGACTTGTGATCCTTGGAGGGTTTTGCATGGTTTATGATTGTTTGTGTTTCCGTTGCGCATCCATGAATCAAAACCCTACAGTATAATAGTTAATAGGACAATCATCTATAGACTAGTATGGGGTTGGATTGATATGGAGATATCATGATCCAACACATAGGCGTGCATTAAGGGTAATGGTGCACTGGATTGACCCATCTCCGAGAAGGCTACATACACGTTATGTTGAGTCACAAGTGCTTCTTGTGGTGCAATGGTATTGTCATCCTTAGACTTGAAGTCACTAGATATTCTAGTTGTGGATTATTGTGATTTTGGTAGAGTTAAACGCTACACCGTAACTGGGTAGTTATAAAGGCGTGTACCGGATACAATAAGAAGAAAGCTTAGAAATCGTAGTGTACGTAGATAGAATTTGTCCTTCCTACATAATGGGAGCAAATATCCTAGGCCACTCGAGGAATAGTGCTTATAGAATGTCTGGCCAGACTCAAATAAATCAATATGGGATATTGATGTTATTTGCACGAATAAGGCTATTCCCATGGATCGAGAAACTATGGATTGGATATACGAGTGTGACTTGTATGTCTCGTGTCCAATCCGGATATAAATACAAAGGGATGAGACAATTACTTGTACAAGGTTTGTCAGATGACTATTCTATTAGTTGGCTAGAATGGATATTTTGTTAGAAACCGCTCCATATTAGCAAATTGTTGCTACAAACTAGATAGAACCTATGGGGTCACACGCTATATAGAGTTGAACTAGATTTGAGAATTAATTAAGAGGATTAATTAATAGAAGGATCACTTTGCAACACCTTGCAAACTTAGTAGGACTAATTTGCAAGGAAGGGACTAAACCGAATTCTAGTAGGAGTAGAATAGGTCCTTTAGGTAGTTGGCAATGATTTTTTGGACTATATAAAAGACACTCCTTCCTTCCTTCCAACACTTATGACCTTATCGATCATAACTTGAGTTGGAGAGAACAAAAAAGGAGAGAGCAAGCAAGCAAAGAGGAGCCGCCGCCCCCCTTTGACGCCGCCCGTCCCCGTCGGCCCACAAGGAGGCCGAGACCTCCTTGTTCCTTCTCGTTTTGCGTGATTCTTCTTCCTCTTCCTCATTCCGGGCTAGCACCAAGGATTGGAAGATCTAGGATTCAACTCTAGGAGTGGATAAACTATAGAGAACGTGACACAATTCGCATTTGAAGTCATCAAAGGAGAAACCCTAAGGTGTGTTATTGATTTATTCCCTTACCATCGTTATGTCACTTGACTTGTGATACTTGGAGGGTATTGCATGGATTATGTTTGTTTGTGTTTCCGTTGCGCATCCATGAATCAAAACCCTATAAGTATATGAATTCAGTGTATATGGAGTAGTGATACATCATACCTATGAATGCCACGTGGATAAGTAGCAACACATATGGATTAGGATATCTACAACAACCAAACACCACAATTATTTTCCTCTCAAGTTAATATCAAACTCAACCGGAGCAAGAAAAATCAGTATCATGAAATCACCAGGACATATTGTACTTGGTATTTTGCAATTATTTGAACAACAACATTTAGCCTAAACAAACTCAAAGTTGCCAACTATATCCAAACCAAGCTTGCTCCTTCGTTTACATAAATTGTTGGCCTCAAATCTTCTTGTCAATAGTCTCCAATTATGGTTTCAAACTTGATTCCGAACACCTTGTTCGAGACCATTCACCCATTAATTACTACTAGTGGAGAATACCCACCAAAAAAGGTTCTTGAGAGAAAGGAAAGAATGGTTCATTGTGGATGTCACAGAGATTATAATAGGGAGTAGAAGAAACATTGTCGTCTGCGCCATTGATAGTGACTTTTAGGAGCTATATTTCTCTAACATTTACCACATAATTCATAGGTTTTGGGAGTGTTTTGAAGCCTACTGTTGATGAGTTATGCATGATTATCACTTGTTTTCTTCATATGATTAATTCTAGTGCGGGCACGTTTTATTAATTGATTTATGGTATATTTGTCAGATTTGATCGCCTGGTATAGTTGTTGTTGTCTCTGGCATGAAACAAGACTTATGGAGCGATTGGAATCAAGGACGTGAGCTTCAGACGCTAGGAATGACAAGGAAAGAGGCTCGGAAACCAAGATGCCAAAGGGGATGAAGATTCAAGAAGACATTGAAGCCCAGCATTTCGGGCCGAAATACCCCATTTCGGGCCGAAATGGTCAGGAAGCTTGTGCATAATTTTTTGGGAAAAAATAAAATATTTGAAGACTTTAGCTTCCCTACTTCAACCTAAGCAGCAAGGGGACAAAAAAAACACATAGTTGTGAGTCAAAGAACACTAAGGAGAGCAATGAGAAGGCGTTGGAAACATCAAGAAGCAAGGAGACGAGCCCATATCAAAGCGTTCATCATATTTTTAGCGTTTGATCCACTTTTCTTCCTTTCTCATTCTTATATGGAATATTTTGTCATGAATAGTTTTGTTATGAGTAGCTAAACTCATACCTAGGCATCTATGGAGAGCCTAGGGTTTATGTTTTGAGGATGTTTCTCGGATTTTATGAACTTTCACGCTTAGGGTTTGTGATTCAATGAAGATTGTTTTAGTTTCTATCATATTGACTTCTTATCTTGACAAATTAGAATCAAGATGTGCGATACCGATTATCTCTTTCTTCATTCAATCATGAACTTGGATTAATGATGACCATAGTTAGTTAATCACTCGTTTATTGTGCTTAATTCTTAACAAGATAGGAGTCATGATCCGACCTCGTTACATAACTAGTGAGTGTGTGAAAGCAACTCTACCCTAGTTGGGATGAGTAAACGGATGCAATCCTAATCAATAAGACTGAGAAGTGAGTTGAGTAGGATTGGGTAGAAGAGGGTAGATTCGTTAGGAGATAGTGAGGTGTTCGTGTGGTGATGGTCTGAGAGGACATTATTTCGTGCACTGTCGTTAATCTGCTAAAACGTGTCAGTAGTTGAAATTGGCTTGAGAGGGACAAATCGATACCGGTGTATAGAACGACATGAGATCGATAGGTGGTTGTTAGTGCCATTACCCAGCTTAGCTTACTATTGATTGATCGTGTTAGAACATGGAATTCAAAATCGTCGAAAGTGTCCTAGGTGATCTCTGTAGATTGCCCAGTCCTCTCTCCATTGATTTAATCTAAATCATCTCTTTTGTGCTATTTAATTACCATTGCTAGTCACTTGTTTGAGGGTGACAACACTCTATTCAACAAACCTTTTTACCAGTTACTTGAGTTAATTGGATTTAATTGCTAAATCTAGAGAAAAGTAGACATCCTTCCCTTGGGTTCGATAACTGGGAGTCCAAAATACTCCATTATATTACTTGACCGTATACTTGCGTCTAAGCGCGTTATGAATCCGCATCAAGTTTTTGGCGCCGTTGTCGGGGAAGACTTTGATTACTATTCTAGTTTAGCAATTAGTTTAACTTACTCTTTTCTTTTTGTTTATTATTTATGTGATTTCTGACTTTGGTTTGAGAGGCAAGAAGTAACTGGGTCGGGCCGTCGACCTTAAATTACAAGCGCTCATTGGGAGGCAACCCACGTTAATTGTTTCTCGTATTCTGTTTTGATATTCATACATGATTTGAGGGGTGAGAGAGAGTGTGTTTAATATTTCCTATGAGTGTGCAGGACACTGATACCAAAGACCACTCCAGATTCCCCTTCTTGATGCATGTGCACGATGTTGCATGCAAAACGAAGAACAACTAGCTATTGGGAAGAAATGAAAATTACAAAGATGTTAATCGAGGCCGCGGGGTAACTACTTAGTTTGAAGAGCATGGCAGCAAGTTGTTCAAGTTGTGTTTGCACGCATCCCGCAAGTGCGCTCAAGTGAAAATCCCGCAGACTTGTTCACAAAAGTATTACTAGCATCAACACTGGAGTTACATGTTCGAAGATGTGGAATGCATCAAGATCCTTTGTGTTAATGGCTCTTATTATGAGGGGGAGATGTAATTCTAGTATCTGTACTCTTTTTCCTTAGTTGCGTTTTTTCCCATTGAGTTTTACGTGACAAAGTTTTAACGAGGCATATTAGTAGCAAATATTCAAGGGAAAATGTTATGAAATATTATAATATAGTATGGTGAATATTTCCCAATATTGTAATGTCTTATTTAGAGAATACAGATTGACTCCCGCACTCTATATGAATAGTAGTTTAGTAGAGAATAATTTATGCTCTCATATTTTTCCATACATTGTCACCCTATTTTCTCTCTGACTTCATAACATAGGGGGAGCAATTCAGTAATCTTTTGAATTGAAAAGTAACTTTTCGGAAAAGTAGAAGCATACAGCTGGTACTAGGCGGGCAAAGATGTTTACAAATACTGCTAACTTTATTTATGCCCCCAATGTAACAAGAAACCATACCAAATCAGTCACCCAATCCCCGGACTCTTCATGCAAAACTCCAATCTGCAACTGAAATTATGAGTACCAAATTCACACAAATCCGAATTATGGGTACCGCCGATGCAATTTAACCCTTGCAGTTGCACGAATCATCTCACTTTAAAAAATAGAAGCAAGTGCATCCACAATAGTATTATCTACAAATTAGGTAAATTTTAGTGCAAATTCAACTTTTTTATTTTAGTAGAGTAGATTTGCTCTAGTAGTATTGTACCAATACTATCTAAAACTAAAACAATAACAAAAAAAATAAAAGTAGCTAGGATGTATTGACTCGCCACATCTAGATGAAATAAGGAGACTAAAATAGTAGTTGGTTTAGCTAGTCTGGTAAAAATTGTACTTATACAAATTGACTTGCCATTTTAGTAATAACTTCCGTTTAAATAGTCTACTGTCGATGCTCAGTCTGTTAGTAAACATGTTCACAACTACGTCCCTACATATTGTGAGAACTATATTTATGCCCCCAATGCACCAATTTAGTAGTACCCACTACAACGTAAAACATGAAACCATACCAAATCATTCATGAGAAGCCAATACAACCACAATTCCCCAACTCTTCCTGAAGCACTCCAAAATCCAACCCCGAGATTCCATTACCAGTACTACTATTTCAATTGCCAGTTTTGACCTCAATGGTTTTAGCCCTCTTGGGTTCCGGCGGCGCCACCTTCTCCACCATAACCGTCAGCACACCGTCCTTGGCCACCGCAGAAATCGCCTCAGTGTTCGCATTCTCCGGCAACACAAACCTCCTCATGAACTTCCCAACCCTCCTCTCCATCTTCAAATACTTCACCCCCTCCTTCTCTTCCTTGTCTTTGTCTCGCTTCCTCTCTCCGCTCACCACCAGCACGTTGTCGTTCTCCACCTCCACCTTCATCTCATCGCCCTTGATCCCCGGCATGTCCACCACGAACACGTACGCGTTCGGGTACTCCTTCACGTCCGCCGCCGTCGCCGCCATCGCCCTCGCGTCCCGCACGTACGCTCGCGACGGCTTCGTCGCCTCCGCGGCGGATTCTTCCATCATGTCGTGGAGAGTCGAGAGAAGGGCCGAGTCGATGCCGAATGTCCTCAAATCCATTTCACCGGAAGAAAACTGAACTGGCTTCGATTTGCAGGTTTGAATATGGAAATTTTTGTCTGTTTGTTTGTTCGGTTGGTGGTGAAAGTGTGTGGGATTTGGGGATTTATAGTAGGTTGAAGTTTGATGTTGGAGATTTCGAGAGAGTGATTGATTGTTCTGGATTGTGCTTAATTTTTTTGATTAGGGGCTTTTTGGTTCAGGAAAGATCCGGAAAGGGGTGGATGCTGTGCGTATGTGCTACTGCCCATTGGTTTCTTCTCGTTCAATTTTGCCAGGTAATTATTCAACATTTCATTTTCGGTATGTTCTCTCCGATTCTTTGAAATTTCTATAAAAAAAGACTTTATATAATAAAAATACTATTCAACCCTTAATAAAAAACAACACCCACTTAAGAAACTATCTACCACCTAGGATTTCACTCTCTGCTTTAGTCACTTACTAGGACACTTCAAACTTTTTCATGCTTTTTTTAATAAAGTAACTATTCAGTTTTTTTTGAAGATTTTGAGAGAACGGAGGGAGTATATAGTATTGCCATAATCATTTTGCCGAATTTCATATAATTATTATGTTTTAAATTAAGTTTAAGGGGTGGACTTCATTTAGGACTTAGGAGTATGATAAGTTACATAAGTACTTGTCTAGTCCTAGTGTTTTGAAAGCATACACAAATGGAGTTTTTTTGGAGACGCAAGAGAAGTCGTTGGCGAAAAATCGAAACCCTGATCTGCTCCTAAATGCTATCGAACCAAATATGGAAAAATACTGGCAATGCGAGTTCTAATTGAACTTGCATTTCATATCTAGAACAATGAGAAACCATAGTTTGAGTTTGTGTATAACCAATAGGGTTGGTACTTGGTAAGTCTCCTGCACTTGTATTGCTGGCTGCACAATCTACGGATCTTCCTATACCCGGTTTCAAGACTACTATTACAATTATGTAAACTGTGGATTATGGAAAGAACAACCATCATAACAATACAAATTAGGACAAGAAACCCTTGGAAAGGAAGGAGCTTGGCATAGAAAAGATTTGAAAATGCCACGAAACCCTGTGTGCTAGGACGACAGGAACTTGCAAAAGAATATAAATCTCACTAACTTGTGTTCTCAGATCTAATGACAGTATTTATACCTCGAGACCTTTTATGTATAGGCAACTAAGATGATCCACAATCATATACCCATTAGTATCTGTAATTGTTCCATATTTTGGGTCCCTTGTCTGTCAGCAACTTAGATGGTACGGATCTCAACTACATGTATTTGAACTGTGAAATAACTGATAACATCATATTTCGTCAACAAATCCTTACATCATTTGATATTCGAATGGCGCACCGTCATGCCGCTCAGCTCCTTTGACCAGTTGCTTGACTTACCAGATTCATTGGCTTAGTTTCGTTTAGTAGCTTTCTTACCACTTCTGCTATGCAGGTTATGCAAGTATGACCTACCAGCTCCATTTGTAAACATTTGTTTTTTCAGCTTTATAAACTTTTACTTCCCATCAGAAGAAAAAAATTTCCTTACATCAGTTGTACAATTGACAGAACAAAAGTACTTCCAAACAAACACAGCCCAAACCAAATTTAAATGGCAAACAATCATGAAAGAAAAAAGTATTTGAAGTGCAATAGGATAGGAATAAACACCATTATCAAACGCGGTTATGCAGGATTCCTGGATGACACGTTGGAGTTGACCCTTGAAAATGATCCACGTTCCGGGGCAGGAAAGCAACATCCCGTGCCAGATTGAACAATAGTTCTGATGGCTTTCATCTTCTCCTGTTTATCATTCACAACAGACGCAATCAAGTTAACAGTGTGGACTAGGAAAAGAAGGACCATCACACTAGCCCAAACTATCAGACCAGTCATTATGACGCCACTGAGCGGTTGCCTATCTTTTTTGGGTGTAACCACGGTGATCGAAAACGCGTAGGTAAATGCCATAGCTGTTATCGTGAGCCACATTGTTACCACCAAACCCCACATATAAGCCCTTTTCCTGAAGGGCAATCCGCTGATGAGCAACAAGATTGTACTCAAAGATGCAACGAAGCCCACTGTGTTAGCACGTAGGAACATAGGGTAAGAGTCTGGATAGTTGTAAGCCATAACAGCTTCTCCTGCCCTGTGTCCAATATCGTCGCTACCCCAAACTCCACCTGGAGGGCTCACCCCGGCTTGGAATGCCATTGTTGCAATGAGAGACGCTACAACCATGATTGCATCTCTTTTCTTACTCAACCACTCGCTTTGTACTAGATCCTTACCTTTCTTAGCCCCAGCTTTCCGGAGGTGGTTTTCAATTTTCTTGATGTTCGAATCGTGGGCGTCTTTTCTATCTTTATCTAGAAGCACAATGTCTAGCGGTGTCTGCTCCATTATATTTGTTGCATTTACTTCTATCTTGATCTTGTTCACTGGATTGAGCACATACTCCACCATCTGAAGAAAAAGAAAGTAAACATCCCTTGCACAAGTATATAAACTATTATCATTAAGTTAAGAGAGACGGGTTGGTGTGCATACCTCAAAATGTTTATCCGAGACAGCAACATGCAGAAGAGTGTTACCACTTGCATCTTTGGCGTTGACGAACTCGGAAACATTAATTAGTTTGAGCAGTTGCTGCAATGTCTGAATCTGATCGTACTTGACACACAGGTGCAATATGGTGTCGCCTCCTTTGACTTTACTTCTTGCAGCGTGTGGTTTCTCTTTAACTAAAACTTTCAGAACATCCATATTGCCATTCATGGCTGCAGCGTGAATAGGCTTCCGGCCATCTTGATCACGTGTCAAGCATGTCTGTGGTGAGATTCGGATCAGCTCTTTCACAACATCGACATGCCCTCTAGCCGATGCCAAGTGAAGGGCTGTTCGTCTCTGCGAATCCAACACCTCTGCCAGCTCTTGGTTGCTCTCCAGGAGACATTTCACAAAATCTGTATGGCCGCGTGATGCTGCCACATGGAGTGGTCTCGCCTTACTGCATCCTGCCACAATTCTCTCTAGGATGAGCTCGTCCTGATTGAGTATTTCTTCCAGGGAATTGGGTCTCCCCCCAATGGCTGCCACAGACAGCTTCATCTCCATTCTCTCTTCCGCAGACTGCTTCTCCGTTCTCTCTTTCGCAGACTGCTTCTCCATTCTCTCTTCCGCAGACTGCTTCTCCATTCTCTCTATCTCTCCTCTTCCCTCTTTTGTCTTCTCTCAATTGAAAATGGAGATACATATGTAGCATGTACATATATGGAATGAGTCTTTGTAAAATAATATTCCTGGGTACTAATAGACTTAAAGAGTGCCAAAAGTAGTGGATGAAGTGAAAATTAGAATAACGATACGACTTAAAATATCAATAATTAAAGACTTAAGGCTCTCTAATTAAGTAAACGTATGGAAGCTTCTTAAATAAATATAGCTTTGTAATAAATATGCAAATAAGATTCGAGTTGTTTCTGCAGTATTTTGTGTCTTTTCTGCATATGAAAAGAACCTTTATGTTTTGATGACTTTGTGGGAAGTGTTTTACCTATCAATTTCATAGAAGATCAAGCAGGTGACAGATGCTAGCTAGATAGAGCAGAAATGTAGAGCTTTCTGACAATAGAGCATCTTGTTCTTAAGCGGATACAGGTAGTAAATGTTTCTTAGGGTGAGCTCGGACCTCTTGGTCGACTCATTTAAATAGAAGTATTTATTGTTTGTTGGCTTGCTTCATCTGTGGAAACCAGATTTTTTCGGTCTTTTACCTTATAAAGATACTGCTTATTTCATCTGGCATTAAAAGATAAGGTGTTAGTGCTTCACCTCGAAGAATGTTGTGAGGCCAACATGCCTTCAGTTCTTGAATAGTATTTATTGAATTCCTATATAAGAGAAGTTGTTGAAAAGAGTTTAGAAAGCACAACGTGAGCTGCAGAAGCGTATAGATCTAATGTAAAATAATAATAATAAAATATAATACAACAAATTGATTTAATGTCAATTCGAGGAAGATTTCAAGCTTCTGTAGATCCCATCTGGGCAGGAAATATCTATGACTAGGAAACACCAATTTGATACCTACCAACCACAATATTATAGGTTTTCAGAAGCTCATATGATTTAGGGCTCAGCTGGCGATGGAAAGTACTAACCCCTATGGATCTGCTCAAACGACGCCACAAATCCTCATGCAGAAAATCATGAGTCTAATTTGCAGATTAAACAAAGCAAGAAACTGTATACAGAGATAAAAAGATGGAATTACTAAAGATTAAATAACATGATAAACATAGTAGTGAATGAATATTATACTTTTGAGGTTCTGATAGTTTATTGACCTGAATGGAAGCCTCGGTGATGGGAGCATAGATGATGTTTGGGCAACCTTAAAGGTTTAAAACAATAATTTGGACCCTTTGCACACAATTCAGACTAAAATCAAATTAAGTTTTCTGAAGACGGAGTTTATGTGATAACAGAAGTTCTGTTATGATAATTAAATGTCGATTGCTGCCAATGATGTTGGGATTGTTTGAGAAGGGGGAAGGGGGCAGAAATATCGTTAGCTTTACCCCGATTAATTTGAGATAAACAAAAGTATTCACAATGTGCCTGTTCTGTACATTACATGAGTACTGCCAGAAAATCAAAATAAAGATATAAAGTGTGTATCAATGAATTAGAAGTCATATCAATGAATTACGCCAGTTATAATAGAATGGCCACGACAAATTTACTTGTCGTCAGTACGTTTCACATGCAATTCCACTTAAAAAGATAAATTATAAAGTGTGTAAAATGTGTGAGCGTACAAGGGCCATGACTCCCCGCCCCCTTATTTTGGGCAATGCCCATGGTGGCTGTGTTCGTTAGGATTTTAACTCGTAATGTCAAAGGAAATGGTCAAATAGTTGTTGTTTCCAATAAAACATAGCAATCCTTATGGAGATTAAAAACACATACGAAACATTCTGACGCCATAAATCTGCAATCTTTATTGTGCTTGGCAAACAGACTGCTTGCCAGAAAAGCGTCAACTAAAGATCTCACCGCAGAATTGGTTTGTCTCGTTGAATCTATATCAAGCTGCAGAATATAGATTGCAAGGAACTCATTAAAAAATATGCCAAAATATATTTCCCATCACTTATTTGACCCAGGCTTTATTATTATTGGTAGCACCATACAGACAACAGATACTTTCATGAATTGCGAGCTCGAGACAACCGGAATATTTCCAAAACTCTTGAAAATTACATATAGAATTTTGATGAAATGAAGTATAAAACGTGAAATGCATGATCCCGCATGATAAAAAGAGATCAGATGTTGGAGTTGGTCCTTTTGACTGAATTCCTACTCTGGATTCCCTGGCTGCACAACCTGCCTTTATCGGATTGAGGAATGCTTTGGCTTTCACCTTGTCCCTTTTGTCTTCCATAGTTACTATCAAGTTTTAAGTTTACATTGTGGACAAGGAAAATAAGGACCATCACAACAACCCAACTACGAAAGAAATTGAGAAGGAAGGAGCTTGACATATGAAAAAGCGGCAAGAGCCTTGAAACTCTTGGACGGAAAGAAATAGAGAAAGGATAGAAATTCACACAAATTTGGGTTTCAGATCAAGTGATCTAATCATCTAATGATTGATATACATAGTTTAAAATCCTTAGGTTCTCAATCATGCACCCATTAAATGGTAGGAATGTAGCTATCTGTTCTTGTAAACTGCAAGGAACTTAGTTAATATTTACCAAAAATATATTTTTCTTCATTTTTGTTTTATGATTTGAACTGCAGAATAATAAATAATAACATATGTAATCTGCAAATCGTTATATCGAGTTGTGCACTTGACACAACCAAAATGTATCCCGACAAACACTACCGAAACCAAATTTCAATCGTAAAAAATCTCGAAACACTAAAGACACTTGGTATTTTGATGAAACCAAGTGTAACACAATGACGAATAAATGCCCAAACAATACGATTTTTTTTATGCGTGGTTATACATGCGTTACAGATGGGCCGTTGGAGTTGTCCCTTTCAAATGAATTTGTGTGCTCGGTTCCCAGGCTGCACAATCTTCTTGTCTTTGAATAAATACTGCTTCTGATGGCTTTAATTTTCTCTCGTTTGTTTTCCACCGTAGTTAAAATCAAGTTTACCGCGTGGACTAGGAAAAGAATGACCATTACGACAACCCAAACAATGAGACCAATCATTATGACACTGGTCAGAGGTTTCCTATGCTTTTTCGGTGTAACCACAGTGATTGAAAATGCGTACGTAAATGCCATGGCTGTGATCGTGACCCACATTGTTATCACCAAACCCCACATATAAGCCCTCTTCCTGAAGGGAAGTCCGCTGATGAGCAACAAGATTGTACTCAAAGACGCGACAAAGCCCACTGTATTAGCACGTAGGAACATGGGGAAAGAGTCCGGATAGTTATAAGCCATCACAGTTTCTCCTGCCCTGTGCCCACTATCGTCGCCACCCCAAACTCCACCTGCAGGGGTCACCCCGGCTTGGAATGCCATTGCTGCAATAAGAGACGCCACGACCATGATTGAGTCCCTTTTCTTACTCAACCATTGGTTTTGTACTAGATCCTTACCTTTCTTAGCCCCAGCTTTTCGGAGGTGGTCTTCAATTTTCTTTATGTCCGATTCTTCGTCTGCTTTTCTATCTATAGATAGAAGCACAATGTCTAGTGGTGTCTGCTTCATTAAATTTTTTGAATTTACATCTATCTTGATTTGGTTCTTTTCATCGAGCACATACCCCACCATCTGAAAGAAATTTGAAATAAACATCTCTTGCACGAGTAAATGAAATATTCAGCTTAATTAAGAGGGATGGATGGTGTTCGTACCTCAAGATGTTTGTCTGAGACGGCTACATGAAGAAGAGTGTTACCACTTGCATCTTTGGAATTGACGAATTCGGAAACATTGATTAGTTTGAGCAGTAGCTGCAACGTCTCCATTTGATTGTACTTGACACATAGGTGCAATATGGTGTCACCTCCTTTGACTCTACTTCTTGCGGCGTGTGGTTTTTCCTCAAATAGAACTTGCAGAACATCAATATGGCCTTTCATGGCGGCAGCGTGAATAGGCATCCGGCCATCCCGATCGTGTGTCAAGCATGTCTGTGGCGAGACTCGGACAAGCTCTTTCACAACATCGAGACGCCCTCTAGCTGATGCCAAGTGAAGGGCAGTTCGTCTTTGCGAATCCAACACTTCTGCTAGCTGTTGATTGTGCTGCAGGAGATATTTCACAAAATCTGTATAGCCGTATGATGCTGCCACGTGGAGTGGTCGCACCTTACAGCATCCTGCAACAATCCTGTCCAGGATGAGCTCGTCCTTCTCGAGTATTTCTTTCAGAGAATTGACATTCCCATCAATGGCTGCCACAGACAGCTCCTCCTCCATTCTCTCTGTCTCTCCTTCGTCTCTCTCTCTTTCTTTTCTTCTCTAAATGAAAAAATCGAGATACTTACATAGTTTATATATTTGGAATTAGTGCTAAGCATAATAATGATAATTCTGGGCACTAATATATTTGTAGTGCGCCAACAACAGTAGTGGATGAAGTGAAAGATTAGAGTAATGATATGACTTGGAATATTAGTAATGAAAGACTTAAGCCTCTCTAATTAAGCAGACTTATGGAAGCTTCTTAAATATATTGAGCTTAGCAATAAAGTTGCAAGTAAGATTCAAATTGTTACTGTAATGTTTTGTGGTTTTTCTGCAAATGAAAGATCCATTATTTTTTATGACTTTGTGGGATCTGTTTCTAGTTGTCAAGTTCATAGAACATCAAGCAGATGATGGATGCTAGCTAGATAGATGAAGTGCTTTTTTGACAATGAAACATATTGTTCTTAAGGGGATACAGGTAGCAATGTTTCTATAGGCTGAAGTTGGTTATATTGGTTGACTCCTTTAAGTATTAGTTATGTTTGTTGGCTTGCTTCATCTTTGAAAACAAGTTTATTACGTTATGAGCTTATGAAGTTACTGCTTTTAGTGTTCTGGAACTTAAGACGTCGAAAATGTTGTCAGGCCAACAAAGAGTTTAATTGTCTGCATAATCAAGTTTCAAAGTGGCACACACACCTTCTGTTCTTGAATAATATCTACTGAATTATATATAAAAAGGTTGTAGAAAAGGGAAGAAACCACAACGTGAGGCACGTCTGCGGAAGTCCATAGATTTAATGTAAAACAATATTAATAAAAAATAATGGAGCAATTATACATGTAAAGTTGATCCAAGGATTGTTTCATTCTTCTGTAGGTCCGATACAAGTTTGATTATAAATATATAAGATTCCGTTCCGATACAAGTTTGATTATACCTTTGCGGATGTACTAAAATGATGCTACAAAGTAAAAATATTCGTACTACATAATTTAAGGACTAAACACAGCAATAAAATGTGTACTGGGATAAAAAAGATGGAATTTTATTGATTACATAACATGAAATCGAAGAAGGGAATAAATGTTTCGCTCACTTACTGCTCTATATTACTTTGGAGGCTCTGATAATTTCTTGTCCTCAACAGAACCTAGTTAGGAGATGACGTATAGATGAAGTTTGGACAACCTTAACGGTTTAATCCTTATTTGAGTTAATGGGATAACCGGAGTCATGATATGCCCCCTAAAGGATTTAATCAATAATTTGAACCCTCTGGGAGAGAGGAGCACCATAATAGTATGATTTGGGACGTTAGCCAGTAGGTCACCCTTATGAGTCAGTCAGGCCCCAAATCATACTATTATACTGACCACGAACATCTTGTCCACCAACCTGATCTTGGACAACCCACTCACACATAATACTCGACACCCTTTGCAACCAACTCAAACTAAAATGAGAAATTATAAATATTGAAATGATGGTGTTTGAAAAAAATATCCACAATGAACCTGTTCTGTCTGCTACATGATTAGTGCTAGTACAGGTTTGAGTATCACAGATAATAGTGTCAACAATTACTTACTGGCTGCTGCAAGGTGAAGGGCTAATTACACACATCTGAACAACAGATGAACATTAGTTAATCAGTTTAGCAATCATAGAAATCATGTCAGCAAATTACACACTTCTGAACAAAATTAATTTCACACAACATTCCAGTTGAAACCATGCTGTTCAACACACGCAACAGCTACTGTACTATATTCAAAGGAAATGGATGATCAAATATTGGTTGTTTACAATGGAACATATTAATCACCATTGAAAAAGCACACATGACTTTATTGTGCATTATAAACAAACTGACTGAGAGAAAAGCATCATCAAATCAAAGATCAAACTGCAGAATCGGTTCCTCTAGTTGAATCAATATGATCCTGTTCTTTCGAGTTGAGTTCTGTTGCGACAGTTGCCTTGGATTTCATGGACTGTTCTTCCATCCAACTCCTTATCAATTTATAAGTGTGGAACCCCAGATAAATGGCCATCATTCCGCACCAAACTATGACCCCAGCCATAATGATAGTACTCAGAGGACCTCTTTTGTTCTTTGGCGTCACCACAGTGATTGAAAACGCGTAGGCAAACGCCATGGATGTGATGGTGAGCCACATAATCCCCACTAGAACCATCATGTAAGCCCTTTTCTTGAAGGGCAATCCGCTTAGGAGCAAAAATATTGTACTCACCGATGCCACAAACCCTATAGTGTTGGCCGCTAGGAAATAGGGGTAGGAATCAGGATAGTTATAGGCCATGACGGCTTCTCCTACCCTGTGTTCGGTTGTGGTGTCTTGCCAGACACCGCCTGGAGGGCTAGCCCCAGCTTGGAATGCCATTGTAGCGATGAGTGATGCGACGACCATGATCGCGTCCCTTTTGCTTGTCAGCCACTCCCTCTTTATGGGATCAATATAGCCTTTCTTAGCACCCGCTGTCCGGAGCTGGTTCTCCATCATTTCGATGTCTACATCCTTGTCATCTTTTTCATTTTTCTCAAGAATTAGGATGTCTAGTGCTGTCTGCCCCATTGCATTTATTGTATTCACTTCCATCTTAATTTTTGCATCTTGACCAAGCAGATATCGAACTATCTGAAATGAAAGAGAAAAGAATTGATTTTTTTTCCCCTCCATAACAAAAAGACGAAAGAAATCTTCTAGCTAGTGAAAATAAAGGCTTGATCCTAAAGCTAATCAAATCCAAATCCGTGTCCAAATTCCTTGTACTCTGAACAGAGTCTCAAAAAGAGCCTTAGTTTTTCTTCTTCTGTGGTGATGTAAAGTTTTGACTCTGGAGATGTATCGAGAGAGATCTCGATTTTCTCCTTAAATCTCCCTCCTTCACACCACGGCTAAATTATCTATTTGAATTGGTTTAGGCATTTAGAAGATTAGAATATTTTTGAAACCTCATTGGAAAAACATTTGCAAGGCGGTCAACTGCAAATCAGTTTAATGTATAATTGTAGGTAAACTGAGTTGACCTGTAAATTTTTGTCGCAAACAGCTAGATGTAGCACGGTGTTGCCATTTCCATCTTGAGTATTGACAAACTCTGATCCTGTAACAAGCTTAACCAACAGCTTCAAACTCTCCATCTGTTCGAATTTTACACAAAGGTGCAAGATGGTGTCAACACCGTTGATCCTGTTTTTGGCTGCATGTGGTTTAGCCTTGAATAGAACTTCCAAAACCTCAGTCATACCCTCGATGGCCGCCAGATGAAGCGGGTTCATTCCACCTTTGTCGCATGCCAGACACATCTCAGGTCTCTTGTCAATCAATTCCTTCACCACGTCCACGTGCCCCTTGGCTGCTGCAACGTGAAGGGCTGACCTGTTTTGGCCATCCAACACTTTGGTTAGCCCTTCACTTCGCTGCAGAAGCTGTTTTACGAACTCGATTTTGCCGTGTAATGCAGCCATGTGGAGTGGACTTATTCTTGAAATTCCGGCCTCTGCTCTGGCAAGAATTTGGTCATCTTCTTCGAGTATTTCTGTTAGGGAGCTTGTGTCGCCAACAATAGCTGCTTCCCACAGATTCAGCTCTATTTCTCCTCTGTTTCTCATTTTTCGATCTATTGTAGCTGGTGAACTTGGGTGGCTGTGTTTTCTGAGAAACTTGGCATGACAGGTTACTTAATATAGAGTGAACTCTACAGCTAGTTTTATCAACTCTGATGAACAAAACTATCTATAAAAAAACATATTAAAATGTTGCTTGATCAAATTTATAAATCATAAGATTGATTTAACTTCACAGTCACATCGTGTGAACATTAGATTAATAAGCCACCTAATACTTATTTCTTCGTACTGTGGATCGATTAGTAATGCAATGAGTTTGTACCATTCTTTACGAAAATTGGTCTATCCTTAGAACTCGAACTGGGCCAGCCCTGCTTAAATCTTCATTACCAGTTCAGCGCCATTCGATGGGCATCTCTGTCGCTATAACTTTTTCAGTAAGACTTGTACGTATTACTGCTGACGTGCGGTTGAGTGAAGCTTAGCTTAAGAAAGCTACATTGTGCAACATTTTACAAGTCTCTTGCTGGCTAAACAATAAAAAACTGAATTGCTGAAACCACATTTTTGGTTTACAACGATGTATGCTCTTTGGCTGACTCGTTATTTTGATAAACATTTCTGACCATGTCGGAATTATTATGAAATCTATATATTTACAGTCATCGTTTAGGTGAGATAATTAAGTTTGACCTAATATCTCGGCATATTTGTACGGACACTGTTTGGTTTGGCTGCTAAAAACTATTTGATCAAATCTTTCTTGCACTGTAGGAAAATGAGTTTTGTTTTCACCATATTGATAAAGGTAACTTGATAGTTGATACTCGATGATTGTTTTTCTCTGAATTCGTTTAAAGCATGATTTTAGATTCAGTACTGCATGCAGGAGCAACATATTGGATATGAAATGATGAATGGAGTAAGTGTAGAAATACAGTTTTTCATAGAACGAAAACAACAGTGATTAAAAGAGAAACGCATATAAACATTTGACTTTTTTAAGCCTGCAGCAATAGCGAAATAACATCAAACCCTGGAATCGGCAGTTTCTAATTCGGTCTTGTCTACAGATTTGTTTTCTTCTATAAACTGTGTGGCCTCTCTCTTCTTGCTCCATTCCTTCCACACATTCGTTACCATCTTAGAAACTGAAAACCCCATATAACCGATTATCACTCCACACCAAACGATAACCCCAACATGCCAGGCACATCTCAGGCCGCTTGTCAATCAACTGTTTCACCACCCCAACATGGCCTCCGGCTGACGCCAGGTGAAGGGCTGTCCGGTGTTCGTCATCCAACACTCGCGTCAGCGCTGGAAGGGACTTGAGAAGCTTTTCCACGAAAGCTTCATGGCCGTATGATGCAGCTATGTGGAGGGGATAAATGTTTGAAACTCCATTCGCTGCTCTGTGCAGAATCAGCCTATCATTCTTGAGGATTTCTCGTAGAATGACTACATTGCCATCTATGGCAGCCTCACAGAGCTCCTGCTCCATTTCTAATTTTCTGCTTTCTCCTTGGATCTTTTCCATCTGCGAGTCTGTGGTTAGTGTGAGTAACTGCTGGATTCAAAACTGTGCTAATGAAGTGTAAGGAGATGACTTCTTTCTAACAACTAGCTAATATATAAACAAGTGTGAGCAACTTACTGAAGTTGACTCCTCCTACCGAGATCTGTACTGTTTTTTTTTTTATCTGACTCCGAGATGTGAAAGACTTAAAATAATAAACATAGTATGAACATAGGATTTAGTCACCTAATTTGTGTTCCGGGTGGAGACAACTTTAAGTGATCAATGATGGAATAGATATAACTCTACGTGAAGCTGAGCAAAGCTACCTCCGATTATTAGTAGTTTGTGTAGACAGAATGTGTTAGGCCTACGCATTACTCTCCACCTTTATATTTCTAGTCGGGTTAGGTAAAATGTCATCTCACTTTGTCTTTTATAGGTTAAGAGCACGATTTTCAGCTATTTAATAAAAGTGAAAGAAGTACATGAAACCAATCTTACCTAGTTACCTGTATGTGCTCATATGGTGACCCGGAAAAACAATTATGAATATATACCGACTAGGGCCTTCTTTTACAATAGAATGGATCGGCATAAGAATGTCGATACACACGAAGGTGGCTAACAAAAATGTAGAATCTTATGGATCAAACTGCCCCTTCCTAAGATTGACCATCGACTCCGCCCGCCACTAGGCCATCTCAATATGTTGTATGCACACTTCACCATGTACTACTATTGTTTAAAACTACTTGTTCTGAGTAATGGAAAGAGTTGACCTCCCTTCACGGGTTACAAGGCCGGCAAAATATAATAAAATAAAATAAGACGCTGATTATGTTATGTTCGTTGTTGATGATGTCGTATGTTACAACTTAAAAAACTTGTAAATAATTTGATCCGCTCTGGCCGTATGGAAGTGTTATTATTTTTTATCACTAAAACTACGTATTTGCAGACACGTTCATTCAGTATGTTGGAACTACTCAATAATGAACATGAAGTCATTAAATGAACTTAGACTCCGTTTAATTACTTTTTTTTTTAATTAATCGACGTCTTATCTTTTGGGACGTGTTTGCATCAAATTTAATTTTGTTAACATAAAATAACTAATTGTCTGTTCACACTTCACGGAGCTCCATACCAAGCAAATTAATCAAAACTCATATGAATATGTAAGAGGGAGGAAATAAGGATGATTCTTCCTTTCTTCTGGGTGCGAAAAATGTCATGTATATACAGACTATCTTAAGTGCTTCGTATAGAGCGTGGAATGTAATACCATAAGGAATTATGATAACTGAGTTTAGTATTATTAGCACCTGCTTGCGTGCATTCTTTAAATAAATAATATCTCCGGTCTTAATAATGAAATCACAATTCGAATTTCATATAATTATTGCGCCCCCTTCTAGTTGAAGGCCAAATTCAACAAAACCTTGTCCTTACTATTATTCATTTCTTTTGCTCTAGTGATCTTTTGGTTTTTGGTCTGGGCCAGGCCTATGCTATGCTATGCTGAGACTGTCACCGTCTCTACCATTAGGCCAACTTACAGCTTGCCTAGGGCCCCAACAACGGGAGGGGCCAAATTTTCAGTAATAATGAGGAACCATGCTGTTCAAAACAAGCAACAGTTGTTCAACACAAGCAACAGTTACTGTACTATATTAAAAGGAAATGGATGATAAAATATTAGTGCCAAGTATAATGATAGGCGCCAACAGTAGTGGATGAAGTGAAAGATTAGAATAATGATATGACTTGGAATATTACTAATGAAAGACTTAAGCCTCTCTAATTAAGTAGACTTATGGAAGCTTCTTAAATATATTGAGCTTAGCAATAAAGTTGCAAGTAAGATTCAAATTGTTACAGTAGTGTTTTGTGGTTTTTCTGGAAATGAAAGATCCATTATTTTTATGAATTTGTGGGATCTGTTTCTAGTTGTCAAGTTCTTAGAACATCAAGCAGGTGATGGATGCTAGCTAGATAGATGAAGTGCTTTCTGACAACAAAACATATTGTTCTTAAGGGGATACAGGTAGCAATGTTTCTATCGGCTGAAGTTGGTTATATTGGTTGACTCCTTTAAGTATTAGTTGTGTTTGTTGGCTTGCTTCATCTTTGAGAACAAGTTTATTTCAGTATGAGCTTATGAAGTTACTTCTCTCAGTGGTCTGGTACTTAAGACAAGGTGTTGATGCTTTACCTCTGTTGTCAGGCAAACATCGGGTTTAATTGTCTGGATAATCAAGTGTCAAAGTGGCACCACACACCTTCCGTTCTTGAATAGTATCTATTGAATTTTATCTATAAAGGTTCTAGAAAAGGGATGAAACCACAACGTGAGGCACGTCTGCAGAAGTGCATAGATTCAATGTAAAACAATAATATTAAAAATAATGGAACAAGTATACATGTAATGTCGATCCAAGGATTATTTCAATCATCTGTAGGTCCAGGCTAGGCAGGAAACAAGTTTCATTAGCACAGACCAATATATAAGATTCCATTCCGATACAACTTTGATTATACCTTCGCAAACGCTCAACTGGGAGTGGATTGTACTATCACTACAGATGTACTATAAAGATGCTACAAAGCAAAAATACTACATAAATTAAGGACTAAACACAGCAATAAAATGTGTACTGGGATAAAAAAGATGGAATTATGATTGATTAAATAACTTGAAAAACGAAGAAGTGAATAAATATTTCGCCACTTACTGCTCTATATTACTTTGGAGGCTCTGATAATTTCTTGTCCTCAACAGAACCTAGTTAGGAGATGACGTAGAGATGAAGTTGGGACAACATTGACGGCTTTAATTCTTATTTGAGTTAATGGGATAACCGGAGTCATGATATGCCCTTGAATCAATAATTTGAACCTTCTGGGAGAGAGGAGCACCATAATAGTATTATGATTTGGGACACTCAGTTAGCCTGTAGGTCACCGTTATGAGTCAGTCAGGGTCCAAATCATACTATTATATTGACCACAGACGTCTTGTCCACGAACCTGATCTGGGACAACCACTCACACATAATACTCGACACCCTTTGTAACCAATTCAAACTATGAGAGATTTTAAATATTGAAGTAGAGTTTGAGAAAAATACCACAATGAGCCTCTTTAGTCTGTTACATGATTAGTGCTAGTCAATTGAGTTAAAGTACACGTTTGAGTATCACAGATAATAATGTCAACAATTACGTACTGGCTGCTACAAGGTGAAGGGAAAATTACAGACATCTGAACAATAGATGAAGATTAGTTAAGCAGTTTAGCCATCATAGAAATCATCTCAACAAATTACACACTTCTGAACAAAATTTTCGAAAAATACTTTCACTTGACACCCGTCATTTCACACGAAATATCACTTGAAATCATGGTGTTTAACACAAACGACAGAGACTCTATTATATTTTAAGGAAATTGATGATCTGAATACAGGTTGTTTACAATGGAACAGACTAAAAAAGCACACTTGGATCCTTCTAACCCCTCGAGTCTGCAGCAATCTTTATTGTACATTATAAAGAAACTGATTGCAAGAAAAGCATCATCAACTCAACAGTCGAACTGCAGAATAGTCAATGTAAAACTGATCGTGGTTCTCGATTATTTGGATATCTCGGTCCTTGTTTTCTTTTTCAGTTTTTGTTATGCAATTCACGATCGCTCTCACCTCACGAATAGTCAAGAAAAGATGGAAACACACAATTTAACGTGGTTCGCTTGCTCAAATCGAGCTAACTACATCCACGGGCAAGAAAGACCTTTATTCACTTGAGGAGAACGTCTCACAATGCTTACATACAATTCTAAGACCCCAAATGACTCTTTTATACTCTCCAAAACCAACCCGAGGCCATTAGGAAAGGTTTCCATCCTTATTTGCCGTCGGATGTTGTTCCCAAGAACTGATGTTGTGTTCGCACGAACATGTTCGCACGAACAGAAATCTGTTCTCACGAGAAGAGAGGCTGATCCTTGGCTTTCTTTGACTCTTGTTGCTCCATTGTTGACTTCTCTCTTCAAGGCATTATTCTAACAAATCTCCACCTTGACTTGAAGTCTCTCGTATGCAAAAAGTCTTCCTCCTCCTCGGGAACAAAGCTTGTCTTCTCGCCTCCCGATGTCTCCCGTCACGGAGACTCACTGGACCACCCCCTAAGGGCTCACTGGCTCAAGATGTTGAGCAAATCCAGACAATGTTGGAACTTGCTCTTTGGAACCGGCTTGGTGAACATATACGCGGGGTTGTCAACTGTCCCCACCTTCTTCACATTGATTTGCTCTCGTTTCTCAAAAAATGATGAACCTGGTCCTTAGTCAAGCAAATCGCACTCAAGCTATCATTGTTGACTATCGCCTGATCTTGATGTAGGCCTAGATCATTGACCATACCTTTGAGCCATACTGCCTCCTTTGCTGCTTCCGTTAGAGCCATGTACTCCGCCTCCGTGGTTGACAAAGTCACCGTCGCCTGTAGCGTAGCCTTCCAACTCACAACAGAACCTCCCAAAGTAAACACATAGCCAGTCATAGATATCCTTCTATCAATTTCCCCTGCACAGTCAATTCGAGAACCCAACTACCAAGATGTCTTCATTAGCCCCATAACAAAGACCAATGTCGGACGTACCCTTAAGGTACCTGAATATGCGTTTCACCGTTTGCCAATGATCCTTCCCCGGTTGAGCCATAAAACGACTAACCACACTAACAGCGAATGCTATGTCTGGTCGAGTGCAAACCATAGCTTACATGAGGCTTCGAACAGTGCTAGCATATGGAACCTTGGACATGTACTCCTCCTCCTCCTCAGTCTGAACGGTGTACATTCCTAGGTTGCTGTTAGTTGTCATATGAGTATCTATAGCTTTAGCTGATAGCATCCCGAATCTTGCCAATATCTTCTTGACTTCTTCTTCTTCTTCTGCTCCTCCTCCTCCTCCTCCTCCTCCTCCTCCTCCTCCTCTTCCTCTTCTTCTTCTTCTATCTCTATAGATTTCAACTCCCAATATTTTCCGAGCAGCTCCCAGATCCTTCATCTCGAATTCCGCGCTGAGGGACCTCTTTAGTTCTCTAATGTCTTTGATATCTTGAGTTGCGATCAAAATATCATCCACATATAGAACTAGGTAGATACGCGATCCACTTCGCAACTCCTTGTGATACACACAATAATCATACTCGCACTTGTGGTAACCAATCTTCAACATGAAGCTGTCAAACCTCTTGTACCTTTGCCTCGGCAACTGCTTAAGTCCGTAGAGAGATCTCTTCAGCTTGCGCACGTTGTTCTCTCTTCCAGGAACTTGGAACCCCTCTGGTTGGCTCATGTATATCCCCTCTTCCAACTCTCCATGTAAAAAAGCTGTCTTGACATCTAATTGCTCAAGCTCTAAGTCATGGTGTGCTACTAAAGCTAGTAACACCCGGATAGAAGTGTGTCTGACCACCGGTGAGAAGATATCGTTGTAGTCAAACTCCCTCTTTCTGACTGAACCCTCTTGCAACTAGCCTTGCCTGATACTTGACGCCATCTCCAGATGTGGTTCCTTCCTCTCTTGAAAACCCACTTGCAACTGACTATCTTTCTTCCCGCAGGCAATTTAACAAGTTCCCAAGTCGAGTTATGCTAAGAGACTCCATCTCCTCTCCCCTCGGCGCAATCCATTGTGCTGACTCAAAACTAGATATAGCAGCCTTGTAGGAGGGTGACTCATCCTCTACTTCTTCCGCTACCTGTAATGCATATCCCACCATACCATCATCCCTGTATCTTGCCGGAGGCTTGACGACTCTTCTTTGTCTTTCCACCGCAATACTATGATGACCCGGTTCCTCTAGTAGAGACGCATTCTCACTATTAGACTCTTTTTCTTCTTCCTCTTCCGTTTCCGGCGGCGGTGTAGGGATTTCGGAATCCTTAGGATCAATAGGATCCGCGTCTCCCTCCACCTTCTTTTCTGCATCTCCAAGCTTCACCTCCACGGATGTCTTCAACATATGACTCTCATCAAAGACTACACTTCTGCTAAGTATAATCTTGTTGTCTGACCATATCTTGTATCCCTCCACACCTGTTTCGAAACCCATGAATACTCCATTCTTAGCCCTTGGTTCTAGTTTGCCATCATCAACGTGATAATAGGCAACACAACCAAAAACTCTCAAATCCGAGTAATCCACTACTTTACCGGACCAGACTTCCATAGGAATCTTGCATACTATGCCTGTGCGCAGGCTCCGATTTATGAGATAGCATGCCATGGAAACTGCTTCTCCCCAGAAACCTCTAGAAAGACCTACATTCGAAAGCATGCACCTTGCTTTCACTGAAAGTGTCTGATTCATTCTCTCGGCTACACCATTCTGCTGCGATGTGTGCCGAACGGTGCGATGGCGTGCAATAACCTTATCCTTGCAGAATCCATCAAACTCTGATGAACAAATCTCCAAGCCATTGTCCGTGCGCATCCTCTTCACTTCCTTTCCCACCTTTTTCTCTACTAGCGTCTTCCACTCCTTGAATCTTGCAAATGCCTCACTCTTATGCTTCATCACGTTTATCCAAGTCATCCTTGAGTAGTCGTCTATGATGCTCCGAAACGGTGCGATGGCGTGCAATATCCTGATCCTTGCAGAATCCATCAAACTCTGATGAACAAAACTCCAAGCCATTGTCCGTGCACAACCTCTTCACTTTCTTTCCCACCTGTTTCTCTACTAACGTCTTCCACTCCTTGAATCTTGCGAATGCCTCACTCTTATGCTTCATCACGTTTATCCAAGTCATCCTTGAGTAGTCGTCTACGATGCTAAGAAAGTACTTGTACCCGCCAATCGCCTCAACTCGAGATGGATCCAAGCAATCCGAATGGATATAATAAGAGTACCTTTCACTCTATGAACCGCCTTAGGGAACTTGCTACGTTGTAGCTTCCCATAGGCTCTTGGGCACATGCCCGGTGAGATATTTTTTTTTATGAATTTCCTGCATTCCACGTTCACTCATATGACCAAGCCTCATATGCCATAGCTTGGTTTGATCAGCTTCCTTAATCTCGGCCGAGACAAGTCCGACAGACCCTATGATAGTTGAACTCTGTAGAACATACAAAGTCCCATCCTTGACCCCCTTGAGTAGCACATCTGAACCCTTGTAGACACATAATCCTCCACCTTCACCTTTGAAGCTAAATCCTCTACTGTCAAGTAGACTCAAAGAAATCAGATTCTTTGTGACAAGTGGTACGTGTCTCACCTCCTCCAGTGTGCATGTCTTCCCATCCTTTGTCTTGAATCTAACTGAACCTTTTTCTATGACCTTGCAAACAGCTCCGTTTTCCATTTGAACGGATCCTCCATCTACGCGGTTGTAGCTTGAAAACAGTTCGCTGTTAGAACAGATGTGTAAGAAGCCCCATAGTCAAGAAACCACGCATCGGGTGAATGCGCGACATCACCCGCCAGTAGAACGAAATCATCCTCAGACAAATTCCCCTTCTCTACCATGGCTGCAGAGTCATTCTGTTCCTGTTGTCCTCGTTTAGGAAAATCTCTCTTCCAGTGTCCTTTTCTCGTACAGTAGGCACATGCATCCTTGGTTAATTTAGAAATCGGAAATTGCTTCTTCTTGTTCTTCTTACCCTTCTTGCTTCCACCGGATGCCATCAATCCGGAAGCATGGTCCTCTCGACCTATGTCTGCCCCCTTATGGCGCAATTCCCTAGCATGCAGCGCATATCTGACCTCCTCTAGAGATAAGTCGTCCTTGTTCACAATGAATGACTGAACAAAGTTCTCATATGATGGAGGTAACGAGATCAATAACAAAAGTGCGGGATCCTCATCATCCACCTTCTCGCCAATATTACGCAAATCTAAAAGGATTGTGTTTAACTGATCAAGCTGGTCCTTGAGAGCCGTACCTTCGAGCATCCGCAAAGTGAAGAACCTTTGCTTTAGCATCAACTTGCTAGTGAGACTCTTTGTCATGTAGAGACTCCAAACTTGAGCCAAAGCTTCGCTACTTCCTTCTGATATGGGATCTCGATGATCACGTCATCCGATAAGCACAACATAATCGTTGCGTGTGCCTTTTCTTCCAATTCCTTAAACTACGATGTACTAGCATCTATGCCTCCTTTGTGCGCGGTCAATTAAGCAAGGCCTCCATCATTATCTTCCGCAGACTGAAGCTGTTCCCTATTGTGAACCCGTCGATCTTCAACATCGATCCTGACATCGTTTTTGGTGGATTGATTTAGACCTAAGCTCTGATACATTTTTTATGCAATTCACGATCGCTCTCACCTCACGAATAGTTAAGAAAAGATGCTAACACACAATTTAACGTGGTTCGCTTGCTCAAATCGAGCTAACTACGTCCACCAGCAAGAAATACCTTTATTCACTTGAGGAGAATGTCTCACAATCCTTACATACAATTCTAGGACCTCAAAGGACTCTTTTATGCTCCCCAAAACCGACCCGAGGCCATAAGGAAATGTTTCCATCCTTATTTGCCGCGTTAGGATGTTGTTCCCATGAACAGACGTTCTGTTCGCACGAACCGAAATCTGTTCTCACGAGAACAGAGTCTGATCCTTGGCTTTCTTTGACTCTTGATCCTCCATTGTTCGACTTCTCTCTTCAAGGCACTATTCTAACAGCTTTTTCAAGAATTAGAATGTTTAGTGTTGTTTTCCCCAGTGCATTTATTGTATTCACTTCCATCTTGAATTTTGCATCTTGATCAAGCAGATACCGAACTATCTGAAATGAAATAGAGAAAATAATTAAACCTTTTTCGCTTCATCCATAACAAAAAGATGGAAGAAATCTTCTAGCTAGTGGAAATAACGTCTTGATCCTAAAGCTAATCAAATCCAATTCCATGCTCAAATTCCTTGAAATCTAGACAGAGCCCATTTTTTTTTTTTTTTTTTTTTTTTTTTTTTTTTTTTAATTTTGTGGCAATTTAAAGTTTTGACTATGGAGATGTATATATAGATCTAAATTTTCTGCTTAAATCACCCCCTCCTTCACACCATGGCTAACGATTTATGTTTCAATTGGTTCAGACATTCAAAAGATTAACATCTTTCTGAAACCTAATTGCAAATACATTAGCAAGGTGATCAACTGCAAATCAGTTCAATGTCTTAAACAGAGTAATAGCACAAATATATATGGTATAATATTTATAGTATAACTGGAGGTATAAATGAGTTGACCTGAAATTTTTGTCGCAAACAGCTAGATGTAGCACGGTGTTGCCATTTCTATCTTGAGTATTGACAAACTCTGATCCTGTAACAAGCTTAACCAACCGCTTCACACTCTCTTTATGTTCGAATTTTACACAAAGGTGCAAGATGGTGTCAACACCGTTGATCCTGTTGTTGGCTGCATGCGGTTTCGCCTTATCAGAAATGAAGAGAAGAGAGAAAAAAAATTGGAGGGAAAGATTTCCAATCTCATTATCAGAAAAATGAAGAGTTACCTTCAACAGTTTACGCATTGCCCTATATAGGTAAGAACATAAAATAACATCCACACCCCTCTAGTTTATCAAAATTATACAAAGGAATGTAACCCATACTTTGAATAAAAGACAAAAAAACTCCATTATCCAATAGCCCCCCCTTAAGTTGGAGAGTAAATGTTGTTTACTCCCAACTTAACTAAGAGAAAATGGAAAGGAGCAGCAGCCAAGGGTTTTGTAAGAATATCTGCCAACTGATGCTTGGATTGAACATGGAGAAGCTTGAGCTTGCCCGAAACAACCTTGTCCCTGAGAAGATGACAGTCCACCTCTATGTGTTTACTTCTGTCATGAAAGACAGGATTGGTGGCAATGTGAAGAGCAGACTTACTATCACAATACAAGGTAGGCACCACAGAAGAAGAAATCAACAAATCACCAAGAATGTACTAAATCCACAAAATCTCACAAGAAGTGGAAGCCATGCTCCTATATTCTGCTTCAGCTGAGCTTTTGGAAACAATATCTTGCTTCTTAGATTTCCAAGAGACAAGGGAATCACCAAGATACACCAGAAAACCAGTAGTGGATCTCCTTGTATCACTATCTGCAAAAGCTTTAAGATGAAGAGAAGAGCTTTTGACAAAAAAACAAACCTTGACCAGGAATGGTCTTCAGATACCTCAAGACTTTGTGAGTAGCATCCAAATGAGGAACCCTGGGTGCAGCAACATATTGACTAAGCTTGTGTACTGCATAAGTGATGTCAGGCCTAGAATTGCAAAGATAGAGTAATCTCCCAACAAGCCTTCTATAAGAAGTGGCAGCATCATTGTCTAATAAATCCCCAGAAAGACCACTTAACTTGCAGTTAGGATCCATGGGAATAAGAGAAGGCTTTGCACCCGAAAAACCAGTATCAGTGAGAATATGCAAGGTGAACTTCCTCTGGCATAAAGTGATACCATCAGCTGTTTTAGAAATTTCAAATCCCAAAAAGAAATGAATATTATCCAAATCCTTGAGCTGGAAGTGAAGTGTAAGCTGATCTTTCAGAGAATGCAAGAGCTCAAGATTGGGACCACCTAAAACTATGTCATCAACATAGACTAAGAGCAGTGCAAATTGATCATTCTGTTGATAAGTAAATAGTGTATAATCAGCTTTGGACTGTGTGAAACCCAAAGAAACCAAAGTGGAGGAGAACTTTTCAAACCACTGCCTGCTAGCTTATTTAAGCCCATAAAGTGATTTATTCAACTTGCACACAACATTAGAGGAAGGAGGAGTAACCCCAGGAGGAACAACCATGAAGACATCCTCATGTAAATCACCATTAAGAAAGGCATTATTGATGTCCAGCTGCAATAAATGCCAGTCATGAACAGTGCAGCAGCTAAAACACATTTCACTGTAGCTAATTTGGCCACAGGAGAGAAAGTATCAAAGTAATCAAGGCCCTCTGTTTGTGTGTAACCCTTAGCTACCAATCTGGCCTTATATCTCTCAAAAGATCCATCTGAATGATGTTTAATTTTATACACCCATTTGCAACCTATAGGTTGATGCCCTGAGGGTAAAGACACAAAATCCCATGTGTGATTGTCATTAAGAGCAGTTAACTCTTGATGCATAGCAGTTTTCCATTCTGAGAAGTGTCTGCTTCTAAATAAGAGTGGGGCTCTTGTACAACAGAAATAGCACTAAGAAATGCTCTATGTTGAGGAGATAAGTTCTCATAAGTCAAATAATCTCCAAGGTCATGAGAAGTACTGGTAGCATGATGACTCTGCTTGCAAGAAAGTTGATAGTCCTGCAAATAAGATGGCATTTTTCTAGGTCTAGTGGAGTGTCTAACAGATGCATGAGTGTAAGAAACATGATCAATAGTAACACCATCATTCACATTTAGAACTGTAGAGACATCATTATTGCAAACAGATGTGGATGATGTAGGAAGAGAAGCAGGTGAAGAAGGAGAAACATCATCATAATCAGGTATAGAAACAGGTAAAGAAGGCATAGAAACAGGCACTGATTGAGAAGAAAAAGGAAAAACAGTTTCATAGAACATCACATTTCTGCTAATAATGATGCTATGTGTTTCTAAATCATATAATTTTTAACCTTTTACTCCAAAAGGGTAGCCAAGAAAGATACATTTAGAAGCTCTAGGAGAAAACTTGTTTCTACCTTGTAGAAGAGTGGAAGCATAACGAAGGCATCCAAACACCTTGAGATGATCATAAGTAGGTGGTTTGTTATATAAGAGCTCATAAGGACTCTTATTTTGAAGTGTTGTAGAAGGAGTTCTATTGATCAAGTAAGCTGAAGTGAGCAAACACTCTCCCCACAGAGTCAAAGGAATGCTAGACTGAAATTTTAGTGATCTAGCAACATTTAATAGGTGTTGATGTTTTCTCTCCACTACAAAATTTTGTTGTGGAGTTTCAACACATGAATGTTGATGAATAATGCCATGAGAAGCATAAAACTCATGTAAGTCATATTAAGGGGCATTATCACTTCTTTGACTCTTAATTCCAACTCCAAACTGAGTTTGAATGAGATTATAGAAAGCTGGAATAAATGTGCAACTTCAGATTTGAATCTCATAAGATAAATCCAAGTAGTTATGCTAAAATCATCCACAATAGTAAGAAAGTACTTATAGCCTCCATGAGACATAACCCTATAAGGGCCCCAAGTGTCACAGTGTATAAGAGGAGAAATTGAAGTAGAAACTGGAAATGGAAGTTTCTTCTGTTTGGAGTAATGACATACATCACATGGTGATAAAGAAGCTGTAGAACTCTTATTGAAATGAGGGAAAATAAGAGAAAATTTTGAAGAAGATAAATGTCCTAGTCTATGATGCCACATAGTAGGACTAATGACAGCTGCTGTCAAAGAAGAAGAAACAAAGTCTGACTGAAACAGATACAGACCATTACTGAATGTGCCTTGTCCCAAAACATGTCCACTAGAAGGATCTTGGATAAGACAACCAGCAGGAGAACAAAGAAATGAACAATTGAGTGTGGAAATCAACTTAGAAATAGAAATTAAGTTGAACTGAAAAGTAGACACACATAGGACATCATATAAGAACAGTGAGGAATTCAACTTGACATGACCAATGTGTGTAACAGGCACAGACACTCCTGTAGGTAAATGAACAAATGTATCTTGTGTAGGAGTGTAAGAATCAAAGAGTGATAAAGAGGAGCACATGTGATCAGTGGCTCCACTATCCAAAATCCAATAACATGTATCTTTAGTGTGTTGGGATAAGACATATGCAAAAGCAAAGTTATTCACTCCACTAGCCTTATAAGCCAAACTAATACCTGAAAAGGAGTTGTGGAATGGTGAATCAGGTGTTGAAAGAGAAATAGGAGAAACAACTTCCATTCCAGAAAAAGTATTCTGGTGGTGGATTGACCAACTGAAACATTCCCACTTCTGTCTCCTAACAATTTTACCAGCTGTGCATATTCATGTTGAGTGAGTGACACTTTATCTTGCATATTACCAGAAGATGGTGAACAATCCCCAACAACCTTGTTAACCCTGGAATTGGATCCATTAATTTGTACAGTTGATGAAGGATTGACTTCTCCTGTCATCTTTTTGAACTTAAAGCCTGGGGAATAGCCATGGAGCTTATAACACTTTTCCTTAGTGTGCCCTGGCCATCCACAATAAGTACATTGTGGTCTGCCTTTGGCTGCATATTTCTGAAAATTTCCAGCTGCATTACTGTAGACTTGATTAGCAGCATTAGGCATGGAGATATGAGGTAGATGAGTCATCATTGCCATATTATGAGTTGATGAAGAATGATGACCAGTGATTACAGATTGCCTTTCCTGTTGAACCACTTTAGAAATACAGCTAGAAGGCTTGGTAGTGGTTCTGTAAGAAGAATTTGATCCCTCACTGGGATGTAATTCTCATTTAATCCCATGAGAAACTTCAAAATACAATCCTGTTCATAGCTCTTCAAAATTCCAGACACAATCTGACAAGTGCAGTCTCTCAAAACTCCACAAGTACAACTAGGTATTGACTTGTAATTAGAGTGCTCATCCCAAAGAGATTTCAATTTTGTAAAATAGGATGTAACACTTAAATCATTATGTCGAAGTTTTGCAATAGCAGTGGACAACTGAAAAACCCTAGGTAAATTCACTTGAGAATATCTAGCTTTGAGATCATTCCAAATAGCAATTGCAGTTTCATGATACACAATACTTGCTGAAATCTCCTTGAAAACTGAGTTTAATAGCCAGGAAATCACCATATTATCACACCTTGTCCAATATTCATGCAATGGATCACCAATTTCAGGCTCCAATAAGGTTCCATTAACAAAACCTAATTTGTTCTTAGCTGTAAGTGCTACAAGAATAGATCTACTCCAGGTGTTGTAGTTCTCACATGTCAGCAATTGCGAGACCAGCACAACGCCTGACGATTCAGAATGACTGAGAAAGTACGCCGACGACGGTCCGATGTTGATCGATCGCTGGCTTTGAGACACGACGGTTGAATCGTCTGAAAGTGCCATCGATGCGTGAAGAAGAGGAAGAATTGTTCAATAGAGAACGATGCAGCTTATCACTGATTCAATTTGAACGGAAGATAACTCCGGCGAGCTTGTCTCAATCGAGATCTCACCGCTCTGATACCATATCAGAAATGAAGAGAAGAGAGAATACAAAATTGGAGGGAAAGATTATATCTCATTATCAGAAAAATGAAGAGTTACCTTCAACAGTTTACACATTGCCCTATATAGGTAAGAACAGAAAATAACATCCACACCCCTCTAGTTTATCTAAATTACACAAAGGAATGTAACCCATACTTTGAATAAAAGACAAAAAAACTCCATTATCCAATACGCCTTGAGTAGAACTTCCAAAACCTCAGTCATACCCTCAATGGCCCCCAGATGAAGCGGGTTCATCCCACCTTTGTCGCATGCCAGACACATCTCAGGTCTCTTGTCAATCAATTCCTTCACCACGTCCACGTGCCCCTTGGCTGATGGAAGGTGAAGGGCTGACCTGTTTTGGCCATCCAACACTTTGGCCAGCCCATTATCTATCTCTAGAAGCTGTTTCACGAATGGTGTTTGGCCGTATAATGCAGCCATGTGGAGTGGACTTATTCTTGAAATTCTGGCCACTGCTCTGGCAAGAATTTGGCTATCTTCTTCGAGTATTTCTGCTAGGGAGCTTGTGTCGCCAACAATAGCTGCATCCCACAGCTGCAGCTCTATTTCTCCCCTGTTTTTCATTCTTTTGATCCACTGTAGATAGCGTGAAGTAGGGTTGTTGTGTTTTCTTAGAAACTTGGCATGACAAGTTACTTATATAGAGTGTATTCTACAGCTAGTATTATCAACTCTGATGAACAAACTGTCTATAAAAAAACATATCAAAAAATGACTCAATCAAAGTTGTAAATCATAAGATTGATTAAACTTAACAATCACATCAGTGTGAACATAATATAATAAGCCACCTAATACTTATTTCTTCGTATTGTAGATTGATTAGTAATGCAGTGAGGTTGTACCATTCTGTAAGAAAATTGGTCCATCCTCAACCTTGAACTGGGCTAATACTGTCCCAGCTTCTACCACCATCACCATTGGACGGGCATCTCTGTCGCCATAACTTTTTCATTAAGACTTGTACGTATTACTGCTGACATGGTCTTGAGTGACGCTTGGCTTAAGAGAGGTACAGTGTGCAACATTTTGAAAGTCACTTGCTGCAAAATAATAAGAAATTGAATTGATGAAACCACATATTTTGGTTTACAATGGTGTATGCTCTTGGGTTAACTAGTTATTTTGATCAACCCTTCAGACCATGTCACAGTAATTACGAAATCTATATTTTACGGTCATTTTTAGGCTAGATAATTAAGATTCACCTGCTTTCTCTGAGTAATAGCATGTATACTGCTTGGAATGGCAGCTAAAACAATCTGATCGAGCCTTTCTTGCACTATAGGAAATACATGTATAGTAAAATCGTGTTTCTGAATGGAAAAGCATTTTTGGAGTAGTAGGACATTGGATGCGGAAATAATTCCACAAATTTTTAAGAACTCCTGAAACACTCAACATGGAGTAGAACCCAAGGATGCATAGAAGTAGGATTTAGAATTCGTTTGGATCTAGTGTCTCCCGATAAAGCGTTGTGCTAGCGAATTACAACATCATTTCTTATACAATACTAAAATTTGTGCTTTTATATAACTTATTTATCCCATGGTTCATTAACGAAGTCTTGAATGGGCATGAAAATTGTTTCTTGTTCTTTTTACCACATTGATGTAGTTACTTGATTGTACTCTATGATTTTATTTTTCTGCGTTTAAAAGCATGATTTTAGATTCAGTACAGCATCAGGAGCAACATATTGGTTATGAAATTATGAATGGTGCAAGTGTAGAACTACAGTTCTTCATAGAACCAAAAAAAAAACAGTTGTAAAATGAAAATACATAAAACATTAGACTCTTTTAAGCCTGCAGCAGTAGCGAAATAGCATGAACACCAGAATCAAACCCCGGAGTTGGCAGTTTCTAATTTGGTGTCGTGTAGGGACTTGTTTTCTTCTATATACTGGGTGGCCTCTCTCTTCTTGCGCCATTCCTTCAACACGTTCGCTCCCATCTTTGAAACTGTAAACCCCATATAAGTTATTACGACTCCACACCAAACGATTACTCCAATCATAATGGTAGTAGTCAGCGAATCTCTATTTTTCTTTGGTGTTATCTCAGTGATCGAGAACGAATATTGGAACGCCATGGCTGTTATCGTGAGACAAATTATCGCCACCAAACCCAGCACATGACCCTTTCTCTGGAAGCGCAGTTCACTAATGAGCAAAAATATGATACTCACTGACCCCACAAATCCTACCGTGTTGGCTCGTAAGAAAAAGGGGTAAGAATCAGGATAGTTGTAGGCCATGACGGCCTCTCCTGCCCTGTGGTCAAGCGTGTTATCCTGCCACACACCCCCAGGAGGGCTAACTGCAGCTTGAAATGCCATAGTTGCGATGAGTGATGCAACAACTATGAGTGCGTCCCTTCTGGTGTGACTCATCCAATTCTTGAATTCGTAGCCGTGTTTAGCACCCGCTTTGCGTAGGAAGTTCTCCATGCTCTTAACGTCTGGTTCCTTGGGTTTCTTGCTGGTTTTCCGGCTAATGGAATTTCCTGCATTTGCGTCTATCTTAATGTCGTTCAGATCCTCTTCCATCTGCCCACATAAAGCACGTATTAAGTTTTCCATCATCCATAAAATCCATAACATTAAGGAGAGTAAACATCTTTTTTGTTCCACTGGAGGAAATATTCATCCAATTTGTTAGGAAAATGGATAACCATGGAAATTGCAATTAGGAGTAGATCGAAGAAGTGATCTGACCTTTTTAGCGGTTGTTTTCCGAATGATAAGATCAATGTCTAGAGCTGTCTGGTCTGACGCATTTCTTGCATTCACATCGATCTTGATGTGGTTCTTCTCATCAAGCATGTATTTAACCATCTGCACAAACCAAGGATTGACTTAATTTTTCTTTCACTCAGAATAGGATAGTGAAAAATTAACTGTACAGTGTACACTACTGGAGTAAATTGTTAAAAGGTGAAACATAGAAAACTTTTAACTGTCAGTAATAGTATTGGAGATGCTCTTAATTCTCAGAAAAATGATCTGCCATCATTAAAACAATTTGCAAGTTAAATTTAATAATAGACCACAACTCGGTACATACCCAGAGTTTTAAGAACTTTGAGATCCCTAGTTCACAAAAAGCTGCATAAGAAAAACCGATGGACTAGCGGTCTAATTGTTATTTTAGCTCAGAGTGAATCAATGATCCAAAGTCCAAACCGCAAGTATTTCCGATTTTTAAAATCAAATTTTACAATATGTGGTTGAAATAAAGAGAGAGAAGTCTTGTTTTTCATCTGAACAATATGTAAGAAAAATTAAATTCTAGAAACCAGGGATATCATGGTCCAGAAACAGGGCGAATGGTCAATAATGGATAGGAAGAGTGAGATAGTTAACCATGGAAATTGCAAATGAAAAAGTAGTGAGTAAAGTAGAAGTGATCTGACCTTCAACTGATTGTCGATAACAGCCAGATGCAGCACAGTATTGCCTCTTTCATCTGTAGCATTGACGAGCTCTGATCCTTTAACAATGTCAAGCAACATCGTCAAGCTGTCCATTTTTTCAGAGTTGACACACAGGTGCAGGATGGTTTTGCCTCCGTTCACCCTGTGCGCTGCTGCGCTCAGCTTCCTCTCCAACAAAACTTTCATCACATTCGTCTTCCCCTCCATGGCCGCCACGTGAATCGGATTCATCCCTTCTTTGTCACAAGCCAGACACATCTCAGGCCGCTCAGCAATCAATTGCTGCACCACCCCCACATGGCCTCCGGCGGACGCCAGGTGAAGGGCGGTCCGGTGTTGGCCATCCAGCACCCTTGCCAGGCCTGGATGAGACTTGAGAAGCTTTTCCACGAAAGCATCATGGCCGTATGATGCAGCTATGTGGAGCGGATAAATGTTTGAAACTCCATTCGCTGCTCTGTGCAGAATAAGCCTATCATTCTCGAGGATTTCTCTCAGAATGACGACATTGCCATCAATGGCAGCCTCACAGAGCTCCTGCTCCATTCCTAATTTTCTGGTTTCTCTCGGAACTGTTTCCATCTAGTACTAGTCTTTGGTTGGTGTAACTATTGGATTAAGAACTGTGCTAATGAAGCTTAGGAGTTATTAGGAGATCCATATATACTGAAGTTGACTAGTCTTAACCAGATCTATACTGATTTTAAAAATTAGCTAATAGATGTGAACGACGACTTGTATAAAAGAAAACTTGGGAGCAAGACTTCATAAAAAATATAACTAGCTGTATTGTGTATTATTTTTCTTCTATACTGCAAAGCAGTGTGAACACAAGAACACGTACTATCCCTAATAATAATAATAATAATAATAATAATAATAATAATAACAATAATAATAATAATAATAATAATATGGTTGATTATGTAATCTAATTTGCTGATAATGACGTATGTTAGAACTTCAAACTTACAAATAATTATTAATCGGCTCTTTCTGCCTAGCGTTGTGGCCATGTGGAAGCATTATTCATGGACATGTTCTTGGTTTGACTAGCTCAAAACATTATCAAGTCATGCGGTAGTGTTGGAGCTAACTGAAGTATCTCCCCTTCCACATAATGGCCTAGTTTGGCAAAGATAGATTATTGGGATAGATTATTGAATGTGTGGCTGAGATGAGGAGAGAGAGACAATTACACATCATCTCAATCACACATCCAATAATCTATCTAATAATTTATCTTTGCCAAACTAGGCCAATAATAAAAAGCCTTAGTAAAGAACATGTATGTCATTAGTCGAACTTTTAACTCCACTTTGTTTTTTAATTGATCGATTATTGTCTCTTAGGGTATTTGTTTAGCTCACAACATTTCCTTAAAATAACTGTTCACACTTCACAGAACACGATACCAAGCAAAGTAAAAACCTTTTGTTAAAGGATTTAGAATAAATTTATTCATGTCAGGGGGAGGAAGCTAGGATGCCCCTTCCCTTCTTCTGGGTGCCTGCTGCAGAAATTTATAGATTACTACTCAAGGAAATAGATCTTTCTAAATATTTGCTGATATATTTATATAGATAGATATGTTTCTTGAGCATTTTTTTGGGCGAGGCAACATTGCCAACAATGGCAGCCTCACATTTCCAATTTGCTGGCTTCTCTCCGAACTTCTTCCATTTGCTACTAGTGTTGTGTATATAGGAAATTATTGGGTTTAGTAGTTTGCTAGTGAAATATCTATATATTCTAACTAGTTAAGGAAAATGCGAGTGACAGTTGACTAGCCATAACGAGATCTATACTGATTTTAAAAATTAGCAAATAGATGTGAACGACGACTTCTATCAGTAATAAGGTGTGTTGTGTATTACTCTTTTTTTTCTCGACTGCAAAGAAATATGAACACAATAATTAGTCACCGAATTTTGGTTTCTTGGGGGAATGCACGAACACGTACTATCCCTTATTACTTCCTCCGTTTCTTCTCTTTCTCTACGTTCTGACGTTTGTCACTATTCACGGGATCACACGGTGATTTGGATAGCAAAACGATATAATATTTTGACAATTTTTTCATGGTGTTGTAGAGTAAAAATTGTTCTATAATATGGTGTAAAAATTATAAAAAAATTGTATCGTTTTGCAATCCGAATCACCATGTCAAAGTGACCCATATACGAGTCAAAAAGTCAAAGCGTAGAGAAAAAGAAAAACAGAGGAAGTACTATTATAGTTTGATTACGTCATCTAATTTGTTGATGGTGACGTATGTTACAAATTATAAAACTTGCAAACAATTCGTCCGGCTCTTTCTGGTAGCTTTCTTGCCATGTGGAAGTATCCTGGTTTGACCAGCTGAAAATATTTCAAATATTGGATCAAGCCATTCTGTACTGTCAGAACTAAGTGAAGCATCTCCCCCTCCACATGGAGAGTAGAAAAACTGATCAGTAAAGAACAGGAAGCAGTCAGTTGGACTTAAATCCACTTTAGTTTTAAAACACGATATTTTTATAATTTTTTGATTAATTTATTGCATGAAAATACAGTAGATGAATAGTCATTCGATGAAATAGTCGAGAGGGAAACAACCCAGATCACCCGCTAGATTCATAAACCAGGTCGACTGATCCGTTTTAAATTTAAATTTTTTTCTTGATTGATCAATGTATTATCTTTTTTTTTTTTTTTTTTTTTTTGTGATATTTGTTTAGTTAACAATTTCTAATAATAAATGTTCACATTTCACGGATCTGGATACGAAGTAGGGTAAAAGGACTTATATAAGAAGGTATACTGAAATATGTAAGAATGTTAAGAGCGAGTAAGCCACAATGACCCTTCCCTTTTTCTGGGCGCCTGGTCCAGAAATGTCATGGATAGACTGTCTTGACGTTTCCGCACTAAATAAATAAATGTAAAATATCTGAAATTTGGAGTGTAACCGAATGAATTTGATACGGGTTAACCGTATCTTTATGGTTATGTATCGTTATTTATTTGCTTACTTATTATTATTAGGATTGTTAGTTAGTTTCTTTATTTTATTAGTATAATTAGATGTTTATTTAATTACTTAGTAGACTGGGCCGAGCCCATTAAGTCAATTAGGTCAAGGTTAGGGTTATCTATTTTACTATTTAAACAGTGTAGTTGTTCAGTTTTATTCATGGAATAAGAATTATGTTTGAGTTTATTGAGTTTATTTACCGTTTATTTCTCCTGTTCGTAGTTTATCGTAGTGTCACGAACTACTGGTAGAGATTCGTAGCCTCTCTCAAGCTACTGGTACGATATTGGGTGTATCATTGGTGCTTTCATTGAGAGATGGCGGACATGGGTGGTCTCCCTTGCGCCGTTCTCTTTCTCGAAGATCCCGAAGACATCGAAGAACTCTGCAGGCAAGTTAATACTCAAATCACTTATCTCACCGTGGCAGAATTGGAACACCTCCAAGCGAGGGGGTATCTGACCATGACAGATCTGGAAGACGTTAAAGCAAGTGAAGGACGCCTCCAAGTGGTGACCGTCGAAGAGTTTGATCGCATCCAGGAGCAGATTTATGCAGCTGAGCCACAATCAGAAACAAGAATTGATGAACATGAACAGATCGCGGACGGCATCCAAGAAGATGATGATGCAGAACTCACAACGCCGCCGTCGCCACAGGACCTGAAGCCGCCATCGGTGCTTCCCCCATCCCCGCAGCAGGTTGCGGCTCTGCAACAACAAGCAGCACCTCCGCTTCAGTTACCGGCGTTAATCACGCCGTTGTGGCCTCCGACCCCGATCCAGTCGAAACCACCACCGAAGCCGCCGGACTCTCAGCTCCAACAGCCGCCACTCGATCAGCCGGAGCCAAAACAGAGCTTCTCGGCCTCTCCTTCAACGGCAATCCAGCCGGCGAACCACAACCGCCCTTCTCCGCAGCTACCCGATCCGTCCCAATCAACGACGAAGCCAGAACCACAGGTCTTCGCCGATGACCCAGAACCCACGCCGTGGCCGCCACCTTCAGCAACTAGGGCTTCTTCATTTGGGTTGAACTCCACCTTTGGGCTGCAAGCATTTTTGGGCTATTCTCTTTACCGATTTGGGCCTCCTCTAGTTGTTCACCCAACAGCAACTATGGGACAATCTCGTTTTGGGCCTGTTTTCTTTCATTACTTTGGCCAGCCCACTAGCACTTGGGTTAAATTGTGCCTTGACTTTTCAAAACTCGTTCGACGTCAGTTTGATCCCGGCATTTGTCTGAGCGTCACCTTGAGGACAAGGTGAATTTCAACGGGGGAGGAGTTGATACGGGTTAACCGTATCTTTATGGTTATGTATCGTTATTTATTTGCTTACTTATTATTATTAGGATTGTTAGTTAGTTTCTTTATTTTATTAGTATAATTAGATGTTTATTTAATTACTTAGTAGACTGGGCCGAGCCCATTAAGTCAATTAGGTCAAGGTTAGGGTTATCTATTTTACTATTTAAACAGTGTAGTTGTTCAGTTTTATTCATGGAATAAGAATTATGTTTTTGAGTTTATTCAGTTTATTTACCGTTTATTTCTCCTATTCGTAGTTTATCGTAGTGTCACGAACTACTGGTAGAGATTCGTAGCCTCTCTCAAGCTACTGGTACGATACTGGGTGTATCATTGGTGCTTTCATTGAGAGATGGCGGATATGGGTGGTCTCCCTTGCGTCGTTCTCTTTCTCGAAGATCCCGAAGACATCCAATGATACACCCAGTATCGTACCAGTAGCTTGAGAGAGGCTACGAATCTCTACCAGTAGCTCGTGACACTACGAAAAACTACGAATACGAAATAAAATTGAAACAAACTCAAAAACACAATTCTTATTCCATGAATAAAACTGAACAACTACACTGTTTAAATAGTAAAATAGATAACCCTAACCTTGACCTAATTGACTTAATGGGCTTGGCCCAGTCTACTAAGTAATTAAATAAACATCTAATTATACTAATAAAATAAAGAAACTAACTAACAATCATAATAATAATAAGTAAGCAAATAAATAACGATACATAACCATAAAGATACGGTTAACCCGTATCAGAATTCTAAAGGGGATTTAATTTACATGATAGTATAGTTTTAGTACTATTAGTAGATTTATATAGCTGAGTTTAGTACTAATAGAAAAACCCCTCTTAATTTTACGTAAATATGATGCACCTTTCTAGTTGGAGGTCAGTTTGGGCCCGACTGGTAGAGATTTTTTGTGCTGTGATCACGTTGTAGAAGCTCAGGGGAAGGAGGGGGAACACGAGAAAACCTCTCAAGTTATGCAAATTATCAATAACCATGCGACCGAATTTCGTCCACAAGCTGGACCAATATAGTTGTAAACCCTAAAATTTGTCAAAAACAAAGAAGTCTTAAAATTGACCGATTAAATGCATTATTGAAATGGCAATACAGAAGAAAGACCAATTCGAGTTCAAATAGAGATCCTAATCATTTAATAAAATATTACTAAAAATTATAAAAACTCGAAACGCCCGTATGAGACTGGTCAAACGATATCATTTGTGGTCGATAATGCAACTTGATTGGGCTGTCGTGCATATTATCTAGATCTTTTCTAATTGGTATAGCAATATTTATTTCAAAGTTATGGCCAAACAGAGGGCATGAGGAAATGACCTCAGTTACCGGCATCACTTATGTCCTTTGACCTCAGTTACCGGCATCACTTATGTCCTTTGTGCTTATCTGCCATCTCATGGTAGTTAAGAACCATCATCGTCGTGTCTAACGACTATGCATCATTTGTATCATCTGCTGCTGCATCAGTCGCCCAAGGTTGGAGAAAACTCATCTCAATTTACTGCCATAAAGCAAGGCGTGAGGTGCTACACGTTAAACTCGTCAGTGGTCTTCAAGTTACTAGGAAGACGAAACCTATAAGCATTAACGTGATGTTCTACACTGTAGCACAAGGACCAATCTTGCGATCCTTCAGCTTATTTTACTCGCCAACAGGAAATCAATCACGAGTTAATACAGCGCATACATAACCATCGACATCAAATGGTTGTCAACTTGTGCCTTGTATTTGTTGCTCTAGTGAATGTTGCGCTTCACTTTCTCATGAATGTCCTGGAGCTACTATGTCGTCTACTCTACCTTAGGATTGATGCAGCCCATACCCGAACAATGGCTAAGTCAAGCATACATGTTGGGTTCTTACCAAAGACAATCTGAAAGGGCTGAAGCCAGTGGTCCTGCTTGTCACTCTGTTAAAGGCCAAGCTACGTGCCGCTACTTTTAGTTTGGACCTTACTAAACATCTGAGAAGGTTTTCCAAACTGTAACTCACCACCTCGGTCTGGCCATCTGGCTAGGGGTGGTAGGCGCTACATAAGTTCAACCGTGTCCCAAACTTCTCATGTAAACTCTTCCAGAATAGGCTCATGAACTTCGCGTCCTGAATTGAGGTGATGGGGCGAGGAACCCCATGCAACTGAACGATCTCCCTTAAATAAATATTAGCAATGTGCACAACATCAATAGTCTTCTTGCATGTATAGAATGGGCTGTAGGGTTTTGATTCATGGATGCGCAACGGAAACAATAATAAACCATGCAAAACCCTCCAAGGATCACAAGTCAAGAGACATAACGATGGTAAAGGAAGAAATCAATAACACACCTTAGGGTTCTCCTTTGATGACTTCAAACGCGAATTGTGTCACGTTCTCTATAGGTGATCCACGCCTAGAGTTGATTTCTAGATCTTCCAATCCTTCGTGCTAGCCTGGAAAGAGGAAGAGGAAGAAGAATCACGCAAAACGAGACCGTAACAAGGAGGTTCGGCCTCCTTTTGGCCGACGGGGCCGGGCGGCGGCGAGGGAGGGGCGGCGGCTCCTTCCTTGCTTGCTTGCTCTCTCCTTTTGTTCTCTCCCACTCAAGTTATGATCAATAATGACATAAGTGTGGGAAGGAAGGAAGGAGTGTCCTTTATATAGTCCAACAAATCCTCGCCAACTACCTAAAGGACTTATTCTAGTCCTACTAGAATTCAATTTAGTCCCTTCCTTGCAAATTAGTCCCTACTAAATTTTCAAGGTTTTGCAAAGTGATCCTTCTAATTAATTAATCCTATTAATTAATTCCCAAACGCTAGTTCAACTCTATATAGCGTGTGACCCCATAGGTTCTATCTAGTTGGTAGCAACAATTTGCTAATATGGAGCGGTTTCTAGCAAAACATCCATTCTAGCCAACTAATAGAATAGTCATCTCGACAAACCTTGTACAAGTAATTGTCTCATCCCTTTGTCTCTATATGCGGATTGGACACGAGACATACAAGTCACACTCGTATATCCAATCCACAGTTTCCGATCCATGGGAATATCCTTATTCGTGCAAATAACATCAATATCCCATATTGATTTATTTGAGTCTGGCCAGACATTCTATAAGCACTATCCGATTATTAACTTGGTCAACCCTAGCCGGGAAATGACATACGAGTACTCCAAACGCATATAATAGATGCTGATAAACTCCAAGTTACTAAACGAAACTCAATTCAAATTTTAAGTGAAATTACTATTTTACCCCTCCTATACAGTTCAGCCAAACTAGGGTTTTCGAAATGTCAAACTTGGTCAAACTTGATATTTAGACTCAGAATATGAATACGAACAAGTTTCGTGAAGAACGCTAAGGCCAGAGATGTCATTCAAATGCTCAAAATCGAAGGTTAAAGATAACGAAACGTCATTTCAAGTAGTCAACTTTGCGGCTGATTTCCGATCAATTGCGAATGAGTTTTGAGAAACTGCAAATTGGGTTTTGAAGATGACAGTTCAAGGATTCCAGAACATATTTGAACTCCTAGAAACTCTAAGTATTCAAAGAGATATCGCTACTCAAAGCTGGACAAAAAATTCCGATTCAATACTTAAAAAAATTCAATAGTGTTTCATGAGTTCAAACTAGCAACTTTAGCCTCGTTTTGTGAGAAATCCGTTGTAAATTTGAAGATGACCCAGAGACGATGAAATGAACTATTATGTATAAACTTTAAATAAGAGAAAACAGGTCTAAATTTCATTGAGTTTTGAAGAAGATACAATGGTTAGAAAATGGGTGTTTCACCATAGGATTCTATACTTAGAAAATTTTCAGCTTTTAATGGTTCAAAAACACATCAAACCAGCCCTATTCAAGGCCAAATTTAGACAGGTTAGACTTGAAATCAAACAAAGAAATCTTAATGAGAGTTGTAGAGCTATGTCCAGGCTTTCCAGAAAGCTAAGAATCAAATTAAACGGATTAAAAACGAGGAAGATACAAGAGTCCAAAATTGGATCAAAATGGAGATGAGGAAAAACTCAACATGAACATTGAAGCTAGAACACACGAACACAGCCACTTTAACCCCAATTTCAAGGTTGTTAGAGATCGAATTGGACCAAGAAATCAACACGAAAGTTGTAGACAATTCTCCAAGGATTCCAGAAAGCTATGGATCATTCAAAACGGACTACTAACGAAGGAGATATGCCCATGTTTCAGAGTTTAAAAACTCGTCGGAAAAGACTACGAACTCCGACCAACAACGGATCAAAACCTATTCAAATGTAAATCAGGGCATGATTACAGTGTCTAGGAGTTCTCTAAATGTTTCAAGGATCACATATATGCAAGAAAATTCAGAAAACAGCGAAGAATGAAGGAGATACCGAGTTTGGGTGGCAATGGAGTTTTCCGGCATTCCATGGTGATTCCGGCGACCTCCAGCCCATTCCCTTCAGCGATTCTTCACGCTATACGCTCGGTGATGGGTTCTATAACATCTATGGACTCCATGGAAACGAACGGGATTGAAAACGAACGACGAATGAAGACCCATCTACCTCCGACGAGCTCGCCCAATTTCCGGCGAATTCCTCGCCCAGTTTCCGGCGACCCGCACTGTTTTCAGCGATTTGAGGGACAATGTTGTGCTTCCCGGACTCGTCTTAACCTCAGGAACAAGATTATGTGGTTTAATCGAACCGAAATGCAGGGATAAGGGAGGAATCGACAATAAATGGTGTTAGAGCTCATACCTTTGAATCGGGTTTTCTCTCTCGTTACTCCTCCTTTTCCAAAATCGATTTGTGCCTTTTGCTCCCCCGGTCACCCTCTACCTCCAGCTATAACAGTTTTTTAAATGGAAAAGTGGTGGTGGTTCTAGGGTGCTAGTTGTGGTGGTTGTTCTTGAGGGAAGAAGAAGAAGAAGATGATGAAGGTGATGAGGTCTCTCTCTCTCTTTCTCTCTCAGCAGATGGTGAAGTGGGAAGGGAGAGTAGAGCTTCCACCTAGCACTTGAGGTGTCAAAATGAGGTTGCCAAGTGGTACACATGCATAGGGGGTAAAAGTGTAGTTTTCTAAACTTTTGGGTAGCTTCTACTTAATTTTAGAGAATTGCAAAATAACCCCGAACATCTCTAGTGCTCCAAAATCATTCTAACAACTTCCGAATGTTGTCAATACTCCAAAATTCAAACTTTAAAGCCGTGACAAACTATTTACAAATTCGCCCCCAAAGTCTTGATATTGCACTTAGAGTCGGCTTGAAAAATAGGGGTGTTACAGCGATGGCTTTGGGCGTGGGTGTAGGCAGTGGCGGGGTCGGAGGAAACAAGGGTTTGTTCGCTGGAATCTGGGGCGGTTGTGGTTGTTTTTGCTGAAATTTCGGCGGTGCAGAGGAGGTAGGCTGGTTTGGCGTTGTCTTCTGGATCGTCTAGATCGTCGGAGGCTGCTGTGTTTGCGCCGGCGGCTGCTGTTCTTCGACTGGAGACAGTTCGTCCGCTCTGAGGATGTGATGCAGGCGACAAAACTCATCAGTCGAAATCAATCGGAATTGATTCCGTCTGACTTTGAGGCCTTCCAGATCTGCTCGGGTGAGGTACCCACTAATTTGAAGTTTTTCCAAGTCTGCCAAGGTGAGACAAGAAATCGCTTCACCTTGTCGGGAGAGGTCATCGATTTCATCGAAAAGCACCAGTTGGACACCCTTGCGACTGAGATTCACAACAGCGTAAGGGAGATCCATGAGTCCGGGGGCGAGTGCCGCGAACAAAAGTCCGGCCGACACTCTCAATGAAAGCACCAATGATATTCTTAGCTTATTGGGTTGTAGCGATTCGAGATGCTACGGTCTCCGAGAGAGATAAAAGAGATAGATAGACGAGAGTTGAGAGAAATACTTGTTTATTGTCTGCCTAATAACGGGGGGAATTACATCACTTAAATAGACTAATACTAACCCTAACCCTAACCCTAACCTAACAGGCCAAGCCCGACTTATTAATTAAATAACCAAATAACGTAACTAAATACTAGTGAATAAATAAACAGATAAATATTGATACGGATACCGTATCAGATGTTATTCTCATGAACAGACGTTCTGTTCGCACGAACAGAAATTTGTTCTCACGAGAACATAGTCTGATCCTTGGCTTTCTTTGACTCTTGTTGCTCCATTCTTCGACTTCTCTTTTCAAGGCACTATTCTAACAGTTTTTTCAAGAATTAGAATGGCAAGTGTTGTCTGCCCCATTGCATTTATTGTAATCACTCCCATCTTGAATTTTGCATCTTGACCAAGCAGATACCGAACTATCTGAAATGAAAGAGAGGAAATAATTAAACCTTTTTTGCTTCATCCATAACAAAAAGATGGAAGAAATCTTCTAGCTAGTGGAAATAACGGCTTGATGCTAAAGCTAATCAAATCAAATTCCATGCTCAAATTCCTTGTAATCCAGACAGAGCATTTTTTTTTCTGTGGCAATATAAAGTTTTGACTATTGAGATGTATATATAGATCTAAATTTTCTCCTTAAATCACCCCTCCACACCATGGCTAACGATATCTGTTTCAATTGGTTCATGCATTCAGAAGATTAACATCTTTCTGAAACCTAATTGCAAATACATTAGCAAGGTGATCAACTGCAAATCAGTTTAATGTCTTAAACAGAGTAATAGCACAAAGATATATGTTATAATATTTATAGTATAACTGGAGCTATAAGTGAGTTGACCTGTAAATTTTTGTCGCAAACAGCTAGATGTAGCACGGTGTTGCCATTTCTATCTTGAGTATTGACTAACTCTGATCCAGTAACAAGCTTAACCAACAGCTTCACACTCTCCTTTTGTTCGAATTTTACACAAAGGTGCAAGATGGTGTCAACACCGTTGATCCTGTTGTTGGCTGCATGCGGTTTCGCCTTGAGTAGAACTTCCAAAACCTCAGTCATACCCTCAATGGCCGCCAGATGAAGCGGGTTCATCCCACCTTTGTCGCATGCTAGACACATCTCAGGTCTCTTGTCAATCAATTCCTTCACCACGTCCACGTGCCCCTTGGCTGCTGCAAGGTGAAGGGCTGACCTGTTTTGGCCATCCAACACTTTGGCCAGCCCATCTTCTGTCTCTAGAAGCTGTTTCACGAATGGTGTTTGGCCGTATAATGCAGCCATGTGGAGTGGACTTATTCTTGAAATTCCGGCCACTGCTCTGGCAAGAATTTGGCTATCTTCTTCGAGTATTTCTGCTAAGGAGCTTGTGTCGCCAACAATAGCTGCCTCCCACAGCTGCAGCTCTATTTCTCCCCTGTTTTTCATTCTTTTGATCCACTGTAGATAGCGTGAAGTAGGGTTGTTGTGTTTTCTTAGAAACTTGGCATGACAAGTTACTTATATAGAGTGTACTCTACAGCTAGTATTATCAACTCTGATGAACATGTCTATAAAAAAACATATAAAAAAATGACTCAATCAAAGATGTAAATCATAAGATTGATTAAACTTAACAATCACATCAGTGTGAACATAAGATTAATAAGCCACCTAATACTTATTTCTTCGTACTGTAGATCGATTAGTAATGCACTGAGGTTGTACCATTCTGTAAGAAAATTGGTCTATCCTCAGAACTTGAACTGGGCTAATACTGTCCCAGCTTCTACCATCATCACCATTGGACGGGCATCTCTGTCGCCACAACTTTTTCATTAAGACTTGTACGTGTTACTGCTGACAATCATGGTCTTGAATGACGCTTGGCTTAAGTGAGGTACAGTGTGCAACATTTTACAAGTCACTTGCTGCAAAATAATAAGAAATTGATTTGATGAAACCACATATTTTGGTTTACAATGATGTATGCTCTTGGGTTAACTAGTTATTTTGATCAACCCTTCTGACCATGTCACAGTTATAACGAAATCTATATTTTACAGTAACTTTTAGGTTAGATAATTAAGATTCACCTGCTTCCTCGGAATAATAGCATGTATACTGCTTGGTTTGCAGCTAAAATTATCTGATCAAGCCTTTCTTGCACTATGAAATACATGTACAGTAAAATCATGTTTCTGAATGGATAAGCATTTTTGGAGTAGTAGGAAATTGGATGCGGAAGTAATTCCACAAATTTTTAAGAACTCCTGAAACACTCAACATGGAGTAGAACCCAACATGCATAGAAGTAGGATTTAGAATTTGTTTCGATCTAGTGTCTCCCGATAAAGCGTTGTGCTAGCGAATTACAACATCATTTCCCATACAATACTAAAATTTGTGCTTTTATATAACTTATTTATCCCATGGTTCATTAACGAAGTCTTGAATGGGCATGAAAATATTTAAATGTTACCAGTAACTGGAATATTTTGAGTCTAGAGATAGAAAAAAGAGATTTTCCTCTTTCTTTCTTGGCTTCTAGTTTATGACCTGTAATGGTCCCCGAGTACGGTGAGCCACTCACCGGAAAAGTCATCTGTTAATTCCTTGGCTTTTTGTCGATTTTACTTTCTTCCTTCTCTGTTTTATTCCGATTCAATCCTTGGATTGGGGTTTGTTTCTCTCTACCCCTTACCTTTTCTCTCTTTCGGTTGGCCTCCCTGTTTTCCTCTTGTTTCTCTGTTAAAACCCGAAACCCACACCATGAATGAACAGTCGCTGATAACCCTGGAAGATGGGGATAAAGCGATTGAAAACTTACAACAAACATGTCTATACGGGAAAATCCTGGCTAAGAGGGAGATTAGAGTGACGAATGTTGAAGCCGTCTTCAAGGCCATTTGGAAAATCAGGGATGAGTTTACTGTCTCTGCAAGAGATAACAATTTGTTTGTCATCAATTTCAAAAACAGAGAAGACTGTGAAAAGATCTGGAAGGGTACACCTTGGAATGTCCAAAACAACATAATAGTGATGAGAAGGTTTAGACCAGAGACCTTGTCAGAGGAGGTTTGTTTCAAAAATTGTGAGTTCTGGGTTCAGATCCATAAGCTTCCTCTGGAGAAATTGGTGGTGAAGAATGCTCGAAAGATTGGGGCTATGGTAGGTCTCGTCATAGAGTTCGATGTAGATGACGAAGATGATGAGGAAGAAACACTGATGTCGCCAATTAGGATCAGAGTGGAAATAGATACCACAAAGCCGTTGGCTAGAGGTTTCTTTCTACAGATGAGCACAGGGGTTTCTGAATGGATACAATTCCAATACGAAAAAATGGGGAATTTCTGTTACCGCTGTGGCAGATTGGGTCATGACAAAGAAGAATGCAAGTTTTTGAGCCAATTGGAGGGCCTTAATTCCGGTTATGGAACCCATCTAAAAGCAGCAGAAAGCCGAGGCCAGAGCTACTACAGAAAGAAACCCTTATCAGAACGCTACAACCCATCGGAAGTAAAGAGGGTGGCGGCGCGTAATACCCAATCGCCGGCGGTCCTTAATGAGAAAGGGATGGAGCGCGTGGACAACTGGACAGAAAGGACAGTAAGGACGATTGGGGTGCAGAATAACGGAAAAGGAATCAACAGTATATGCCACGACTTGGATCCGATGCGTGCACGTGATTGTACGATGAGGGTAAGGCACAGTGAGCTGGCAAACAACGCCACCGGCGAAGACACTAGGGTTTTACAGAACGAGGAGGACAATGGAGAAGATACAATCAATGCGCCTCAACCTAATGGGCCTCGAGAAGTCTTACTCGAAATATCAGGCCCATTTATGGATCAGTTGAAAACAATTGGATCACTTCATATGAAAAGCCCATCTAACATGTGTAATAGCATCCCAGAAGGCCTTACCCAACCAAACCCTAATCCCTGGATTAGTAATACGGTGTCGTCTTTCAAACTAAAAGAATTGGGATCGTCGTCTACTGTTCTTCAACCAGAGATGAAGACTGAAGATGAGGACTATGGCGATGCGGAAAATAGGAAAGAGAAGGAGATTCAAACAAAACTTCAACATATGGTGGCTTTTAAAGAAGATACGCGTAGAATGGTGATCAACAAATTCCTAGCAGAGGATTTGAGAACTAAAGTCCAACTGAAAAGGGATTTCATTGATTCGAATCAATACTTTAGAGGAGATGAGAAACGTCAGGTTGTTCAACATGAAGATGGATCTATTCGCAGTAACAAGACTACCATGGAGGTGATTGAGATTGACAACCTCGACCCTGAAACTGGAGATACGTTCATCACCTCAAATTATTACCATCAAGGAAGATGTACCATCGAGGAGCAGATGGGAAATTTAGAACAACTCCTAAAGGTATGGCTACTAGTAGCTCAAATCAAGATTTTTTTTTTCTTCTACTACCTTTACTGCGGCTGAGGAGGCGGGCCTTACCACGCCCCCCACCTCTCCATGAGAGGATTGTTCTGGAACTGCAGAGGGTTGGGTCAGACCTCTGCAGTCCAGAAGCTGAAGACCCTAATAAAGCAAGAAGATGCTCCCTGGATCTGTCTTGCTGAAACTAAAGTTGCCGAAAAATCATACAAAAGAGTTCTTGTTAGTGCTGGTTTCCAAAATGTGGAGACTATTGAACATATTGGCAAAAGTGGTGGATTCACCTTTTCCTGGAAAAAGGAGTTAGAAGCTGAAGTTGTTTACAGCAGCAAGAATCTATTTACCATTTTATTTCATAGTACTAGTATAATTGAGAGCTGCATATTACACTGTATTTATGATCCTTGTTGCTATAAGAAGAGGGAACTGTTGTGGAATGAGATCAGATACATCTCCAAAGTTTTTCCTCTACCTACTGTGATGATAGGAGACATGAATGAAGTTTGCACTCAAGAGGATAAATTGGGAGGAAGGAAGGTTAATCATAAATCTCAAGGTGGCTTGTTTAATTTAGTTAATGAGTTAGGGTTGTTGGATATTGGCTTCTCTGGGGCACCATACACTTGGTGTAATGGTTAGTAGAAAGGTGGTTTAATCAGAGAAAGAATTGACAGGTGTTTTGCCAATCCAGAGTGGAGAAGATTGTTTCCTGATGCTATTACAGTTCATAAAACAGCAGGTAACTCTGACCACATCCCTATTGTGTTGGATCTTACAAGAAGAGTTAAGGTGGGGAAGAAACCTTTTAGGTTTGAACCAATGTGGGTTAAAGATAAGAGTAGCAAAACTATTGTCAGACAAGCTTGGAATAGTGTCAAATGCAGAGTTTTTGGATCTAAGTGGGGGAGTCAAGTTAAAAGTACTAAACAAGCACTTAAGAAATGGAGTAAGGAAGAATTTGGTCACATTGAAGCTCAGATCAAAGCTGCTGAAGAACACCTTCTCAACCTCCAAACTCAGGCAAAAGCAGAAACTATTGAAGATGAACTTAATTGCAAAATGTGGATTAAGGAGCTATATACAAGGCAAAGCATTACTTGGAGGAACAAGTCAAGAGTACAATGGATTAAAGAAGGTGCTACCAACACCAAGTTTTTCCACACCATGGCAGCTATTAGAGGGAGGAAGAATAAGATTGACTCTATTTTGGATGAAACAACCTATGGCAAGACAAAGTTGAAGGTATTAACACAGTTTTTGTTGATTATTTCCAAAATATTTTTACATCTTCAAACACCTGTTGTCATGATTGGCTTAAAGACCTTTTTCCTACCCAAATTACACCTATGGAGGCTGAATCTCTCTCAATCATCCCAACTGATGAGGAAATTTTTGAGACCATCTGTCAAATGGGGAGCTTCAAATCCCCAGGACCAGATGGATTTTCTGTCTTATTTTATAAAAACTACTGGTCTACTGTAGGGAAGGACCTTTGTGGATTTGTCAATTTTTTTTTACTAGTGGTAAATTTCCTCCAAACTTCAATACCACTTTCATAGCCCTAATTCCTAAAATCCCAAACCCATCCAAAGTCTCTCATTATAGGCCTATATCTATTTGCAATGTCTCCTACAAAGTAATAGCAAAAATTATATCAAATAAAATCAAACCTCTTCTTGATAACATCATTTGCCCCTTCCAAAATGCATTTGTCCCTGGTAGATACATCCAGGACAATACTATTCTCCTCCATGAGGTGGTTCACACTCTAAAGAGGAAAAAAGGAAAGGGTGGTCTCATGTTTATGAAATATGATATTGAAAAGGCCTATGATAAAATAGAATGGAGCTGTATTATGAAGATTCTGAGTTGGTTGGGTTTCCCTGAGAAGTTCTGCAAGCTAATCTTTGAGTGTATTAGCACTGTTAAATTTTCAGTTTTGGTGAATGGTTGTCCAGTGGGGTATTTCAATGCTAGTAGGGGGTTGAGACAATGTGATCCCCTCTCTCCAACCCTGTTCATTATCTGCACTGAGCTACTTTCCAGAATTATCAATTTTTCTTCAGACAATAAGTGGATTTCTGGGATTACTTTGGCAAGAAATAGTAGCCCCATCACTCATTTAATGTTTGCTGATGATTTGATCTTGATGGCAAGAGCTGAGGAGAAACAAGCTGATTATTTGAACCTCTGCCCAAATTATTTGTAGAAGTTTCTGGTCTATGTGTAAATAAACACAAATCAGCTGTTTATTTTAGTGGAAACGTCAAAGGCAACACTAGAAGAATCCTCAAAACAAAGTTGCAGCTCAAGAAAGAAAGAGGACTCTATCTACTTGGGCCTCCCCATATTCACCTCTAGCAGCAAAAGCTCCAACTTTAATGGAATATTGGAGAAAATGAATGTCAATGTCAGAGGCTGGCATGGTAAAATGATGGTTAGAGCTGTTAAGATTATTATCCTTAAAACCACTCTTAATGCTATGGCCTCCTATGCAATGTCGACTTTTCTATTTCCAAAAAATTTCTCTGAAAACTCAATGCTGTGTGTGCACAATTTTGGTGGGGGGAGATGGAGGATCAGAGGAAGATACATTACAAATGTTGGCAAGATTTGTGTAAAAGAAAGAGTGAAGGGGGCCTTGGTTTTAGAGAATTCAACTAATTTAATAAAGCTCTGGTTGCTAAATTAGCTTGGAGAATGTGGACAAATGACAAAAGTGTGTGGGTAAGACTGCTAAAGGGCAAATACTGTAAAATTCTTGACTTCCAGCAAGTAGAGGCAAAAAGTGGGGATTCATGGTTTTGGAAAGGGCTGCTAAAAGTCAGAAATATTATAGAGGACAATGCATTCAAAGCTATTGGAGATGGTGCTTCTATAGATATCTGGCAAGACAATTGAGTTCCCAATTTGGAAGCTGCAAAACCAAAACCACCCGATGATCTCCTAAGAGCCCCAAAGAAAGTTTGTGATTTAATTGATTATGAAACTAAGAGTTGGAATCATGAGCTTCTGCATGACTGGGTTACTGAGCAAGAATATGAGGATATTGTCAAATTAAAAATTCCTATTTGTCAAAGTCAAGATAAATGGAGATGGAATTTGAGCAAGAATGGAGATTATGAAGTGAAACCTACTTATTTCTGGCAATTGAGGAACCACGATGCTGTAAACCTGGTCTTAGACAAGAAATGGTCATGAACTTGGAGTTTAAAATGCCACAACAGACATAAGCTATTGATTTGGAGGATCTTGGCAAAAGTTTTACCTACAAGAGGTAATATCAAATCCAGAATAGTCACTGTAAGTGCTGCTTGTCCTACCCGTGACCATGATCTTGAAGATGAGACTCATTGCTTTTTTAAATGTCAATTGGCTAGAAGTATCTGGTTCAGTCTCTTGGGCATTAGAGTTGATTCTCAACCCCACATGGATGTTGAGGGATGGTTGAAACTACTACTTTTTGAGAACAAGGAGCATTGCATTAATGGTTTCAATACCAATTTAATTGTGGCTATTACTCTTGATCAAATCTGGAAAGAGAGAAACCTCAGCTGGAGCCAGCCAAGTTGCCTTACTGATCATGATAGGGTAAGAAAAGTGGTGGCAAAAATTAGAGATAGCTATCTGGATTTCAATTGGCAAAAAGAAGAAGTTATGGTCAACCCTGACCAAACTACCATTGAAAGATGGAATCCCCCTCCTAGAGGATTTATCAAGATAAATGTTGATGCTAGTGTCAAAGAGGACTCTGTTGGGATTGGTTGCATTTGCAGAAACAGTGAAGCTGTGAAATTACATGTGGAGGGTAATGTCAGCTTGAAAGTTGATGTTTTTGAAGCAGAAGTCCAAGCCATTGAACTAGCTATAAAGGTTGGAATCTCTAAGGAGTGGTCTAAGATTATCATTGAATACGATTGCAAAGTGGTTGTAAATGCATGCAACAATCCTGTGACAGCAGATTGGAGATGGAGATCTAGAGCAGAAGCTATAAAAGAATGGCTCAACAAATCAACTGACAGGGAGGTTGCTTTCTGTAGTAGAAAGGTTAATACAGCTGCTCATGAAATGTCTATTTGGAGTAGGACTAATAGTTTTATTGGTTGTTTAAATCTGGATTTGTTACCACATAGTATTAGGAATGCCTGTAACTTTGACCCTCTTTGCCTTTCTGTTTAATATAAGCCTTGATTATCAAAAAAAAAAAAAAAAAAAATGGGCATGAAAATTGTTTCTCGTTCTTTTTACCACATTGATATAGTTTACTTGATTGTACTCTATGATTGTTTTTTTTTCTGCGTTTAAAAGCATGATTTTAGATTCAGTACTGCATCAGGAGCCACATATTGGTTATGAAATTATGAATGGGGCAAGTGTGGAACTACAGTTCTTCATAGAACCAAAAAAGAAAAAAACACAGCTGTAAAATGAAAATACATAAACAATTACTCTTTTAAGCCTGCAGCAGTGGCGAAATAGCATGAATACCAGAATCACACCCCGGAGTTGGCAGTTTCTAATTTGGTGTCGTGTAGGGACTTGTTTTCTTCTATATACTGGGTGGCCTCTCTCTTCTTGTGCCATTCCTTCAACACGTTTGCTACCATCTTTGAAACTGTAAATCCCATATAAGTGATTACGACTCCACACCAAACGATGACTCCAATCATAATGGTAGTAGTCAGCGAATCTCTATTTTTCTTTGGTGTTATCTCAGTGATCGAGAACGAATATTGGAACGCCATGGCTGTTATCGTGAGACAAATTATCGCCACCAAACCCAGCACATGACCCTTTCTCTGGAAGCGCAGTTCACTAATGAGCAAAAATATGATACTCACCGACCCCACAAATCCTACTGTGTTGGCCCGTAAGAAGAAGGGGTAAGAATCAGGATAGTTGTAGGCCATGATGGCCTCTCCTGCCCTGTGATCGGGCGTATTATCCTGCCACACACCCCCAGGAGGGCTAACTGCAGCTTGAAATGCCATAGTTGCGATGAGTGATGCGACAACTATGAGTGCGTCCCTTCTGGTGTGACTCATCCAATTCTTGAATTCGTAGCCGTGTTTGGCACCCGCTTTGCGTAGGAAGTTCTCCATGCTCTTAACGTCTGGTTCCTTGGGTTTCTTGCTGGTTTTCCGGCTAATGGCATTTCCTGCATTTGCGACTATCTTGATGTCGTTCAGATCCTCTTCCATCTGCCCGCATAAAACATGTATTAAGTTTTCCATCATCCATAAAATCCATAACATTAAGGAGAGTAAACATCTTTTTTGCACCACTGGAGGAAATATTCATCCAATTTGTTAGGAAAATGGGTAACCATGGAAATTGCGATTAGGAGTAGATCGAAGAAGTGATCTGACCTTTTTAGCGGTTGTTTTCCGAATGATCAGATCAATGTCTAGAGCTGTCTGGTCTGACGCATTTCTTGCATTCACATCGATCTTGATGTGGTTCTTCTCATCAAGCAGGTATTTAACCATCTGCACAAACCAAGGATTGACTTAATTTTTCTTCACTCAGAATAGGAGAGTGAAAAATTAACTGTACAGTGTACACTACTGGAGTAAATTGTTAAAGGTGAAACATAGAAAACTTTAAACTGTCAGTAATAGTATTGGAGATGCTCTTAATTCTCAGAAAAATGATCTGCCATCATCAAAACAATTTGCAAGTTAAATTTAATAATAGACCACAACCCGATACATACCCAGAGTTTTAAGAACTTTGAGATCCCTAGTTCACAAAAGGCTGCATAAGAAAGACCGATGGACTAGCGGTCTAATTGTTGTTTTAGCTCATAGTGAATCAATGATCCAAAGTCCAAACCGTAATATTTCCGATTTTTAAAATCAAATTTTACAATATGTGGTTGAAATGAAGAGAGAGAAGTCCTGTTTTTTATCTGAACAATATGTCAGAAAAATTAAATTCTAGAAACCAGGGATATCATGGTCCAGAAACTGGGCGAATGGTCAATAATGGATAGGAAGAGTGAGATAATTAACCATGGAAATTGCAAATGAAAAAGTAGTGAGTAAAGTAGAAGTGATCTGACCTTCAACTGATTGTCGATAACTGCCAGATGCAGCACAGTATTGCCTCTTTCATCTGTAGCATTGACAAGCTCTGATCCTTTAACAATCTCAAGCAACATCTTCAAACTCTCCATTTGCTCAGAGTTGACACAAAGGTGCAAGATTGTTTTCCCCCCATTGACCCTGTGCGCCGCCGCACTCAGTTTCCTCTCCAACAAAACTTTCATCACATTCGTCTTCCCCTCCATGGCCGCCACATGAATTGGATTCATCCCTTCTTTGTCACAAGCCAGACACATCTCAGGCCGCTTGGCAATCAATTGTTGCACCACCCCCACATGGCCTCCGGCTGCTGCCAGGTGAAGGGCGGTCCGGTGTTGGCCATCCAGCACCCTTGCCAGCCCTGGATGAGACTTGAGAAGCTTTTCCACGAAAGCTTCATGGCCGTATGATGCAGCTATGTGGAGCGGATAAATGTTTGAAACTCCATTCGCTGCTCTGTGCAGAATAAGCCTATCATTCTTGAGGATTTCTCTTAGTAGGACGACATCGCCATTAATAGCAGCCTCACAGAGCTCCTGCTCCATTCCTAATTTTCTGGTTTCTCTCGGAACTCTTTCCATCTAGTATTAGTCTTTGGTTGGTGTAACTATTGGATTAAGAACTGTACTAATGAAGCTTAGGAGTTATTAGGAGATCCATATATACTGAAGTTGACTAGTCTTAACGAGATCTATACTGATTTTAAAAATTAGCTAATAGATGTGAACGACGACTTGTATAAAAGAAAACTTGGGAGCAAGACTTCATAAAAAATATAACTAGCTGTATTGTGTATTAATTTTCTTCTATACTGCAAAGCAGTGTGAACACAAGAACACGTGCTATCCCTAATAATAATAATAATAATAATAATAATAATAATAATAATAATATGGTTGATTATGTAATCGAATTTGCTGATAATGACGTATGTTAGAACTTCAAACTTACAAATAATTATTAATCGGCTCTTTCTGCCTAGCGTTGTGGCCATGTGGAAGCATTATTCATGGACATGTTCTTGGTTTGACTAGCTCAAAACATTATCAAGTCATGCGGTAGTGTTGGAGCTAACTGAAGTATCTCCCCTTCCACATAATGGCCTAGTTTGGCAAAGATAGATTATTGGATAGATTATTGAATGTGTGGCTGAGATGAGGAGAGAGAGACAATTACACATCATCTCAATCACACGTTCAATAATCTATCTAATAATTTATTTTTGCCAAACTAGGCCAATAATAAAAAGCCTTAGCAAAGAACATGTATGTCATTAGTCGAACTTTTAACTCCACTTTGTTTTTTAATTGATCGGTTATTGTCTCTTAGGGTATTTGTTTAGCTCACAACATTTCCTTTAAATAACTGTTCACACTTCACGGAACACGATACCAAGCAAAGTAAACAACCTTTTGTTAAAGGATTTAGAATAAATTTATTCATGTCAGGGGGAGGAAGCTAGGATGACCCTTCCCTTCTTCTGGGTGCCTGCTGCAGAAATTTATAGATTTCTACTCAAGGAAATAGATCTTTCTAAATATTTGCTGATATATTTATATAGATAGATATCTTTCTTGAGCATTTTTTTGGGCGAGGCAACATTGCCAACAATGGCAGCCTCGCATTTCCAATTTGCTGGCTTCTCTCCGAACTTCTTCCATTTGCTACTAGTGTTGTGAATATAGGAAATTATTGGGTTTAATAGTTTGCTTGTGAAATATCTATATATTCTAACTAGTTAATGAAAATGCGAGTGACAGTTGACTAGCCATAACGAGATCTATACTGATTTTAAAAATTAGCTAATAGATGTGAACGACGACTTCTATCAGTAATAAGGTGTGTTGTGTATTACTCTTTTTTTCTCGACTGCAAAGAATTATGAACACAAGAGTTAGTCACCTAATTTTAGTTCCTTGGGGGAATGCACGAACACGTACTATCCCTTATTACTTCCTCCGTTTCTTCTTTTTCTCTACGTTCGGACTTTTGTCACTATTCACGGGGTCACACCGTGATTTGGATAGCAAAACGATCTAATATTTTGACAATTTTTTCATGGTGTTGTAGAGTAAAAATTGTTCTATAATATGGTGAAAAAATTATCAAAAAATTGTATCGTTTTGCGATCCAAATCACCCGGTAAAAGTGACCCAGATACGATTCAAAAAGTCAAAACGTAAAGAAAGAGAAGAAACAGAGAAAGTACTATTATAGTTTGATTACGTCACCTAATTTGTTGATGGTGACGTATGTTACAACTTATAAAACTTGCAAACAATTCGTCCGGCTCTTTCTGGTAGCTTTCTGGCCATGTGGAAGTATCCTGGTTTGACCAGCTGAAAATATTTCAAATATTGGATCAAGCCACTCTGTACTGTCAAAACTAAGTGAAGCATCTCCCCCTCCACATGGAGAGTAGAAAAACTGATCAGTAAAGAACATGAAGCCGTCAGTTGGACTTAAATCCACTTTAGTTTTAAAACACGATATTTTTGTAATTTTTTGATTAATTTATTGCATGAAAAAACAGTAGATGAATAGTCATTCGATGAAATAGTCGAGAGGGAAACAGCCCGGATCACCAGCTAGATCCGTAAACCAGGTCGACTGATCCGTTTTAAATTTAATTTTTTTTCTTGATTGATCAATGTATTATCTTTTTTTGTGATATTTGTTTAGTTAACAATTTCTAAGAATAAATGTTCACGTTTCACGGATCTCGATACGAAGTAGGGTAAAATGACTTATATAAGAAGGTATACCGAAATACGTAAGAATGTTAAGAGTAAGCCACAATGACCCTTCCCTTCTTCTGGGCGCCTGGTCCAGAAATGTCATGGATAGACTGTCTTGACGTTTCCGCACTAAATAAATTAATGTAAAATATCTGAAATTTGGAGTGTAACCGAATGAATTGTAAAGGGGATTTAATTTACATGACAGTCGAGTTTAGTACTATTAGTAGATTTATACAGCTGAGTTTAGTACTAACAGAAAAACCCCTCTTAATTTTACGTAAATATGATGCACCTTTCTAGTTGGAGGTCAGTTTGGGCCCGATTGGTAGAGATTTTTGTGCTGTGATCACGTTGTAGAAGCTCAGGGGAAGGAGGGGGAACACGAGAAAACCTCTCTAGTTATGCAAATTAACAGTAACCATACGACCGAATTTCGTCCACAAGCTGGACCAATATAGTTGTAAACCCTAAAATTTGTCATAAACAAAGAAGTCTTAAAATTGACCGATTAAATGCATTATTGAAATGGCAATACAGAAGAAACACCAATTCGAGTTTAAATAGAGATCCTAATCATTAAATATGTTGAAGTTTTGACTTGGAATCATGTTTTTGGTAATTGCTTTGGGATCAAGACAAAACAAATTAGGAAGAAAATAAAGAAAAGTCAATGTTAAGAGAAAAAAGGAAAAAGAATAAAAAAAGGGGGGGGGGGGGGGGAGATTTGCTTGCCACCACCGGTCCTAATTAAGGCGGTGGGTTTGGCATTTAATAGTATATATAGCTAGGCACATGCTTTGGTATTTTGTGTGGCTTGTTTTAGGGGTCGGTAGCAACAGTAATAGCAACACACGGCAGAGAGATTAGCTAGCATTGTTTGTGAGTTTTTTCTCGCGCGTGTGTGTGTTCACGGTTGTAATCGGGTTCGGGTTTGTTTCTCTCAACAATATCAGGTTCGGGTTGTGGAGTAGCTAGTATTCAAACTAGCGATCCACGTTAAATTCTTGTCTCTCGTTCTTTATATTTTGTTATCGTTCTTACTTGATACCCGGATTTATCCGCTGCGTCATAACAAACTGACATCTGAGCTAGGTTAGGTTAGGGTTTCAAGAAGAAACCATGTCGGGTACTATGAAGATCGAGAAGTTCAGTGGGAGAAACAGTTTCAGTGTGTGGCAGATCAAGATGAAGGCGTTGTTGAAACGCGACGATCTTTCGCTGCCTCTGGCGTCCAACAAGGGCAACACGGATACAACCACATCGACGTATCTGAAGATGGAGTAGAAGGTGCACGCAACGATCATGTTGTGTCTGACGGACGACGTGATCACCGCTGTCGCAGATCAGGAGAAGGCGGCTGCTTTGTGGGTCAAGTTGGAGGAGCTCTACATGAAGAAATCCGCGGCAAACAAGTTGATGCTCAAGCAACGGCAATTCGGGTTGTGAATGTATGAAGGTACGCAAATTAGTGATCACTTAGATGTTCTAAACACTATTCTGCTTGAATTGCGTAATAGTGAGGAGAAAATAAGTGATGAGGATGCGGCCTTAATTCTGTTGGTATCGCTGCCTCCATCGTATGAGGGTTTCGTGCAATCTTTCATTGGTGGGAAAGATACGATAACCCTAGAACAGGTCAGATCTGCTCTTCACACTAGGAGTCTCAGGCACAAGGCTGCAGGCAATTCAGGTGACCATTATGCGGCTGGTTTAATGGTCAAAGTAGGAAAAGGTAAGAGATACAAGAGGTTTGCAGGATCCAGCTTACCGCAGGACGTCTGTGCCTACTGCAAGGAGAAAAAGGTCACTGGAAGAGGGAGTGTCCCAAGAAGAACCAGACGAATCTGGTTCTAGGTGGAGGGACCTCCTCCGAGGACGACATTCTTCTCTGAGCCCCTTGGGGCCGATTCTGGGCTCCTGGCATGGAGCATCTGGCGCGTGAGATTTCTGGCACGCGAATCGGGTTTTGGTTCTAGGCGCGAAAAGATTTCTGGCGCGCACTAGGGTTTCGGGCGCATCTGAGGCATAGGGGGCGCATCTGGCATGAAAATTTGTGGCACTTGTCGTCGGTGCATCTGGTCTGGACGACATCTGGGCACTTGTCATGGTGCACTGGTTCTGGCGCTGTTTGGAGCGCATCGGGAATACATTCGGTTCTGTTTTTCTCAGTGAATGTATTCAAGTCAAGTTCTAGGTGGAGGCGTGCTCGTTTCAGATTCAGGGATACGCATCTGCTTCAGTTTTGAGAGATGCATGTGTTCTAATTCAGGGTTGCTGAGATGATTCAAGTCAAGGTGGAGATTTGTTGAAGTTTTGACTTGGAATCATGTTTTTGGTAATTTCTTTGGGATCAAGACAAAAAAAATTAGGAAGAAAATGAAGAAAAGTCAATGTTAAGAGAAAAAAGGAAAAAGAATAAAAAAGGGGGGGGGGGAGATTTGCTTGCCACCACCGTTCCTAATTAAGGCGGTGGGTTTGGCACTTAATAGTATATATAGATAGGCACATGCTTTGGTATTTTGTGTGGTTTGTTTTAGGGGTCAGTAGCAACAGTAGTAGCAACACACGACATAGAGATTAGCTAGCATTGTTCGTGAGTTTTTTCTCGCGTGTGTGTGTGTTCACGGTTGTAATCGGGTTCGAGTTGTGGAGTAGCTAGTATTCAAACAAGCGATCCACGTTAAATTCTTGTCTCTCGTTCTTTATATTTTGTTATCGTTCTTACTCGATACCCGGATTTATCCGCTGCGTCATAACAAAATAAAATATTACTACAAATTATAAAAACTCGAAACGCCCGTATGAGACTGGTCAAACGATATCATTTGTGGTCGATAATGCAACTTGATTGGGCTGTCGTGCATATTGTCTAGATCTTTTCTAATTGGTATAGCAATATTTATTTTAAAGTTATGGAAAACAGAGGGCATGAGGAAATGACCTCAATTACCAGCATCACTTATGTCCTTTGTGCTTATCTGCCATCTCATGGTAGATAAGAACCATCATCGTCGCGTCTAACAACTCTGCATCATTTGTATCATCCGCTGCTGCATCAGTCGCCCGAGGTTGGAGAAAACTCATCTCAGTTTACAGCAGTGTCATCCAAATCCATAAAGCAAGGTGTGAGGTGCTACACGTTAATCTCGTCAGTGGTCTTCAAGTTACTAGGAAGACGAAACCTATAAGCATTAACGTGATGTTCTACACTGTAACACAAGGACCAATCTTTCGATCCTTGAGCTTATTGTACTCGGCAACAGGAAATCAATCACGAGTTAATACAGCGCATACATAATCATCGACATCAAATGGTTGTCAACTTGTGCCTTCTATTTGTTGCTCTAGTGAATGTTGCGCTTCACTTTCTCATGAATGTCCTGGAGCTGCTATGTCGTCTACTCTACCTTAGGATTGATGCAACCCATACCCGAAAAATGGCTAAGTCAAGCATACATGTTGGGTTCTTGCCAAAGACAATCTGAAAGGGATGAAGCCAGTGGTCCTGCTTGTCACTCCGTTAAAGGCCAAGCTACGTGCCGCTACTTTTAGTTTGGACCTTACTAAACATCTGAGAAGGTTTCCCAAACTGTAACTCACCACCTCGGTCTGGCCATCAGTCTAGGGCTGGTAGGCGCTACATAAGTTCAACCGTGTCCCAAACTTCTCATGTAAACTCTTCTAGAATAGGCTCAGAAACTTCGTTTCCCGAATTGAGGTGATGCCATGCAACTGAACGATCTCCCTTAAATAAAGATTAGCAATGTGCACAACATCAATAGTCTTCTTGCATGTATAGAATGGGCCATCTTGGAAAACCTGACAGCTGTTGGAATAGGTGCCCTAGAGGCAATCTATATTTAGTATGAACAATGTTTTGGCTAGAACATTTATTTATGATTTATTGTGATATTTATATAATGAAGTTCTTAGATACAATGTGTTGTTTATCTTAAATATCCCTGGTCCATTATATTGATTAACGAGACGATCAACTATAGACTAGTATGTGGGTAGAATATCAAGTCTAACACATGGGTATGCATTAGGAGTAATGACATATTGGATTGACCCACAACGAGAAGAATACATTAGATTATGTCAAAGTCACAATCACTTCTCGTAGTGGTAATGATATTGTAATCCTTAGACTTGAAGTCACTAGATACTCTAGTCGTGGAATATCATGCTTTGATGTTTTCGAACGTTGCACCTTAACCGGGTAACTATAAAGATAGTTATCGGGCATGATAGGAAGTAAGATTAGATATCGTGATGACGTAGAGAGGATTTGTCCCTCCCACAGAATGGGAGCAAATATCAATGGGCCACTCGAGGAATGGTGCTTATAGGAATGTCTGGCCAGACTCAGATAAATCAATATGGAGTTATTGATGTTATCTGCTCGCATAAGCATATTTCCATAATCGAGAAACTATGGATTGGATATACGAGTGTGACTAATATGTCTCGTGTATAATCCGTATATGGCGAGAAAGGGATAACATGCACAATACATGAACATTGGAAACAAGATTTGTCGGGATCACTGACTATTTCTATTCGTTGGGTGGCATGTATGTGTTGCTAGACACCGCTCCGTGTTAATAAATAGTTACTACCAACTAAGTAGAAACCTATTGGGTCACACACCGGATGGATTAAATTGGATATATGTATTAATTAGTTGGACTAATTAATAAAATGATCATAACGCAACAAACAAGCAAATTAGTAGGACTAATTTGCAAGTGGACTAATTCGTGTAAGGACATGATTAGTATTGGGGGATTTATGTAGTTAATAAAGAGTTATTACTATATAAAGGAACTCTGACTTGTTAATTCTCAAAACCCACAAGTCATTATTTGAGAGAACATAACAAAGCAAGAGAAGAGAGACAAGGAAGGCCGAAGCCAACCCGTCCGCCCCCTCCTTGGAGTCGTCGATCCTCCCTTGGGCGCGCCTCCTCCTCGTTTTGCGTGATCCGTTCTTCCTTTCCTCGTTGCTAGCACTACACGGTGGGAAGGAATCCAATCAAGAATCCAAGGTGTGGGTATTCATAGAGACAAAGACACTATTCTTCGTGTGATCTCCCAAAACTAAGGTACACATCTTCTATGCCCTTATCATGTTATGATGGCTTACCTGTGATCCTTGGTGGGATTTGAGCCGGATTAATTTTATTATTCCGCTATGTAGCCTGCATCAAAACCCAATAGTGGTATCAGAGCCACATGTCGTAGCGCATAACATGATCTTGTGTGTTACAGTTTCAGTTTATACGCCGTATTGTTTATATTACGCGAAAACTGAAATTAATTGGCATATTAGATGCAAATTGAATTTGATTCAAGAGAAACAATACTTAATTTAACATTGGATGTGAAGATTGGTGAGTTGGATCACATAGGATGTGAATAATTTTGGATCTAGGAACTACGGTTTGGGCATAAGCTTGGAAAAAGGGTTTTTCAAACTTGGAAACAACCAAGCTTGGGCAACAAGGCAAGAAATTATTTTGGAAACAATTCCATAAAGGAGGTTCGACCCCTATGAGGACCGCCCTTTGCCTTGCCTCCAAAGCAAGGGCTCGACCAAGGGGTTGGGCCGGCCTAGCGTGCGGCCTAGCCGTGCGTGAGGTTCGTCTGACCGCCCCAAGGCATTGCCTTTGCAACAACCCCATTTATCCGGCTCGGGACGAGACCGGGAGGGCGATGCTTAATAGAATTGGCGGATATCAAAAACATTATAATTCACAACACATATTTATAACATTAAAAACTATATTAAACTTTAAGTCTTACACACTAGCTTATTATTATTACACACTAATTAACTAACATTTCTATATCAACTAATGGTGGCATTCATATTCAAAGTGAGTCTCGCGCCCCGTCTATTCTGTAATCCCCAGCTCCTAGACCTGCGGTGGGAAGGAAAACAAGAACCGCAGTCTCGAAAATCAGCAAAAATACTGAGCGAGATACACCTTAGCATGTAAAAACAGGAAATACGAGATATGTTGTTGAATCACGAGTTATATAAAATAACAGTAACAGAGTATAAGTAAATTAATATAAGAGTTTGCAGTGGTGATAACCAATTATGAAAGTCGCAAGAGTAAATCAACTTATTTAAATTACGATTCGTCGCACGTTTCCAACATTGGGGAAAGAAGTTAATTATATCGCGCAGTAACCCGGGTAGACCAGAAAAAAATTAACAGATGGTACTGGTGTATAGGGGGTGTAAGCACCCAAACCTCTCTACCAAGCGTTGTGGATCGCATCCCGCGTCCCGCTAGCCATCATGACCACATCAGACATTCTAGACCTTAAGTGTTGCAACACCCTCCAAAGAGCGTCAATCAAAGGAGTGGTATCTAGAAAGCAATACTCCAGCCTACGGCTAAAGGAGTCGGGGGCACACGGAGTCCCGCATTTTAGGGTATAAAACCCAAGGGATCAAAACCCGTGATAAATAACACAACTGGTTCCGGTACATGCGAATTCTTCCACTTCACGTTCTTAACGATTTATTATTTATCGTGTGACAGTTTCAAAACAACCATTTCGAAACGTAAAAAAACTCGATTAAAACATGTGAATCACAAACACATTTTGAGAAAAGTTATAAATCAAATTTCGACATTAAGGAAGCTAGGCACACGAGGCTAAGCATGTAATCTCACCTTAAGTCGAGATAGCAATTCACAATCTTCACGGGTAGTTGAAGTAGCCTATGTATACGAATCAGTCGCCTACAATTGACAAGTCTCTAGTCAGAATGATGCTACTTCCAAATAAACTAATGCATGGATGTTTGTCTAGGTTGGGTACTATGTCCATACCAAATTATCCTAATAAACCAGTTTCAAGTGGTATACTCACGTGCCGAATACAAGGTCAACATGAATATCATACTAAAAGTCACTAATGCGCGTATAATGATGCTCACATATCAAAATAAGTCCAACAAAACATTTGGAAGTTCAAAAATTCAAATTTTTTAAAACATTTGAAACTACAATTCTGGACCCCGACTTTAGAGCCACATATACCATATCAAAGCATCTCCTAAAATTGTGAAATTAATGTATGATGAATATACTTGTGTCTAATTTCAGAAACACCAAGAAAATCATGCATAGCTGTTATAAAACTCAAGTTACAAAAATAAAAATAACTGCTATGCAGAGAAGAGTTTGGAAAAAAGTTTCAACTTGACAAGGGGATTACTACAACTTGCAGAATAGCAATAAAGCTCATCTTTTCCAGAATAAATCCCCTATGTGTCTAGTTTCACCACAAGAAAGATTGGGTGCTATAAGTTACTGGAAATGAGGTTTTCAATAAAAATGGAAAGATTGGTCCAGAAACAGATTTTCAGAAAACATGCAACTTAAAATGAGCATATCTCCCTAACTAAAATAGGTATGGAGTTGATTTTTTCTCAAAATGACCCCATCTGAGTCTAGTTTTATAAAATGTCAGATTTGAAAGTTTTACAGAGACAAAAGTTGAAGTTATACTACGTTTTTGACAAACTGGTCAGGTTGTAACAACATGCAATTTTGCCAAGAACACTCAAAACATGATCAAATCAATCCTATGATACATGCAACTTGAGAAACATATTTTTATACTCAAATAGAACCAATTAGACATACAAAAAGAGATCAAACAAGAATTTTGGGGAACCATGTGAATAATTTGAAAAAAAACAAGTTTAAATCTTCAATTCATGTTCTAGACACACAAGCATCACAATCCAAGAAATCACCAACAAGACATGATGTTAAACTAAACATGCACAAGCTATAAAAGAGATATAGGGTAAATAGTACTTAAAATACCAGCCCCAAGAAGGATTAGAAGTGTTTGGAGGCCTTGGAAAGCGTGGTCCTTGAAGAGCTTAAGATGCTTTCATGGAGGATTTGAAGAAAATGAGAAAAATGAATGAAGGAGATGAAGAAGATGATGATGGAGTTGAATTGATTGAGTTGTTTCAGCCCCAAAAAGAGATAGAGATATTTATTGAGAGTGATGGAGAGAATCAAGTGAGGGTAGGTGTGATGGTATGCATCATATAGTCATTGAATGATTAGTAAGAGTAATATTCTAATTGAGTTGACTTGGTAGTGGGTAAGGGGTTTGAGTGTGAAATTAAAAGTCTCCCAACAAGTTAGTTGGGGGTAGAGATTGGATTAAAAGGAAAATGAGGGTTGCCATGAAAATACTAGAAATTGATGTATGTACAAGATAACACAAACAAGATGGGTAAAAATGAAATTTTCATTTACTATCTAGCACATAAAAGATAAATTTTACACTAAAAGAAAATTACAAAATATCTCCAAATAATCTATTATGTCCTTAAATGTCAAAATGCACTTTTTTAAAATTAAAGGACACGCGTCAAGAGTAAATTTAAAATAGTACTATTATCATTTTTTTTAAAACTTTAGTACTTGTTTTATCGAAATTACAAAATAACCCTTAGCGAAAATACGGGGTATTACAGCCTTGGTTCTTGGGTGGTTCGACCATGGTGAATGGTGCACTCCTTGGACTATTTTGACCCTAGTTGCCTAATTTCAAACTAAAATTGAACAAGCACGTTAAAAATTAGTTTTTACTGTATTATGTGATTTGTTGCATGGTAAATGGATATGGCCAAGATTGTGGATGTTATTTTTTTCGTTTGGTTTACGGCCTGTGAGATGATTAAATTAATGTAATAGTTAGTTAATTTTACGGCCTGCGAGCTGATCATCTTCTCAACATGTGAGGTTTTATTTATTATTTATTCTAGATGTTATGCTAGAATTAGAAAATTTAGATAATAGCCAAGAGCATGGAGAAGAAGACCGGAAGACCAAGAAGCCAAAAAGACGATGAGAACTCCCATCCTAGACGCGCGACTATGGTGGAGCACATGGAGATGAACTTGCCACTTTAGGGTATGTAAATATTATCATTGGGTTGGTAATATCGTAGTCTAGGGGCCATATCCATGCCACATTAATTTTTCTTTTGTAGATGTTTATTATTTATGTCTTGTTACTTGTTTTTGTGTGTATGGATGTTACAAGCAAAACATTAACAAGATTATAATAAAAAAGTTTGATCTTTTATTGTGGATTGCCCAATTCAAATAAGTAGATCATGTTGATTGGATCAACCAAACAATTAGATAATGACTATTAAATCCCTCAATGGAAATATTGCGTTTTGTCTTCTCTTGCCTAAACACCCTTCATGATCAAGGTCCATTAAATTTGGGCTTGCCAAAGCAAGATGTTTTAATTCACCTTGGTGTGTTGCGGCGATACAAGAAGTAATGTGTGACTGTTGAAGCAAGAGGTTGGACGCAACTGGGCAAAGTCAATTGGATTGATGAGCCTAGTGGCATGACAATTATGTGTTATCTAAAGGATAAAGAATAAGGAATTATTCGCCTAATAGAACCAAGAGCTGCATGGGATGCGATTGGAATGGTTCCTACCTCAATAACCAATCGGGTGACTTGCCAAAGCAAGCTCAAGAAGATGTGAATATAGATCTTGGACTCACTAGAAAATATATATGATATTTTACGCATTAATGGTGAGGGCTATTAATCTGAGAAAAATAGTGGGAGCTATATTTAATGATCTAGCCATTGTGGAATATAGTTAAACTGTTCAAAATACTAAAATTGCACATTTCTCGTTTTTGTAGAATTTCAATGCCAAACAATCACGCATCGACTTCATCCCTGCGATCTGTCCTTGAGAAGGACAAGTTGTCTGGAACAAATTTCCTTGACTGGTACAGAAACTTAAGATCGTCCTTAAGCATGAAAAGAAACTGTACGTCTTAGAAAATCCTATTCCAGAACCACCCTAGGATGAGTCTGTTCTAGCTGCGGTGAGAGCACATCAGAAACATGTATATGACTCTAATGATGTGACTTGTCTCATGCTTTGCACCATGACCTCTGAGCTTCAGAAGCAACCCGAGAACATGGAAGCCTATGATATCATCGAACACTTGAAACAGTTGTTTCAAGAACAGACAATGCATGAGCGGTATAAGGTGTCCAAGGCACTGTTCAAGAGCAATCTCGCAGAAGGGAACCCAGTTGGGCCTCATGTACTCCGCATGATCGTGTACATAACCTCACGAGGCTAGGGTTCCCACTCGGCCAAGAGTTGGAAACTGATCTTGTCTTGCAATCGTTGCCTGATAGTTATAACAGGTTCATCATGAACTATAACATGAATGAGATCAATAAAGCTCTGCTGGACTTGCGGAACATGCTAAGGACATCTGAACAAAGCATCAATAAGGGCAAGGGCAAGGCCATAATGATGGTGAATAAGAGTAAGGGAAAGGGAGTTGCCTCTACTTCTAAAGGAAAGCGCAAGAAAGTTGCAAAGTCCAAGGAAGCCCTAAAGCCTAGTGGGGGCGTGGCTAAGGTGATTGTCACTAGTGTAGCCAGCCGGGTCACTAGAGGAGGAATTGCCCCAAGTATCTGGAGGATAAAAATCTTGTAATAGTGATTCCACCACCACTAGGTATTTTTGTTATATACGTCAATCTATCTATTTCTTCATCTTGGGTATTGGATACTGGATGTGGATCTCACATTTTTCGAAATGTGCACAATTTGAAAAGAAGTAGAAGATTGGCTAAAGGGGAGATAGATTTGCGCGTCGGGAATGGAGCAAGAGTTGCTGCATTACCTATAGGCATGTATGAGCTATCTTTTCCTTCTGGACTTATTTTAGAATTAGACAATTGCTATTCCTGCTATGAGCAAAAACATTATTTCCGTTTTTTGTTTGGACGAGAAGGGTTTTTCTATTTCAATAAAGGACAAGTGTTTGCTCCATTTATTTTGATAGTATGCACTATTGTAGTGCGCATTTGTCTAATGGATTGTATATACTTGATCTAAATAATTCCATCGATAACATAAATACTAAAAGGATTAGAACTAATGATTTAAATCCTACATATCTATGACACTATCGTTTAGGTCATATAAGCGAGAAACGCATATCTAGACTCCATAAGGATGGATTTCTAGACTCATTTGATTTGGAGTCATATGAGACATGCGAGTCTTGTTTATTGGGAAAAATGACAAAGTCCCCTTTCAGTAAGAAAGATGAGAGGACTAGTGAGTTACTCGCACTCATACATATTGATGTGTGCGGGCCGTTTCCTACGCTTTCCAGAGGTGGTTACACCTACTTCATTACGTTTACTGATGATTTCAGTAGATATGGATTTGTATACCTTATGAAGGCCAAATCCGAATCCACTGAATTGTTCAAATAATTCAAGAATGAATTAGAGAAGCAACTTGGTAAGGGTATTAAGGCTTTGCAATCGGATCGTGGAGGAGAGTGTCGGATCGTTGAGCCAAGAGTTTGGCGAATATCTGAGAGAGTGTGGGATAGTATCCCAACTCACTCCACTTGGAACGCGACAATGGAATGGCGTGTCCGAGAGGAGGAACCGCACACTATTGGATACGGTGCGATCTATGATGTGTCAAACGGATCTTCCAATATCATTTTGGGGACATGCTCTATTGACTGCAGCTTTCACCATTAATCGTGTTCCATCCAAATCAGTCATGAAGACACCATAGGAGATATGGACTGGGAAGTTTCCCATAGTGTCATTTATGAAGATTTGGGGTTGCGATGTCTATAGAAAGCGTTTACAAACATACAAGCTCGGACCCAAAGCGGATACGTGTAAGTTTGTGGGATATCGTAAGGAAACGAAAGGATATTATTTCTATAATCCAACCGAGAACAAAGTGTTTGTAAATCGAACTGGCGTGTTTCTAGAAAGAGATTTTGTCTCTAACGAAGCAAGTTGGAGAACTGTAAAACTTAAAGAAATTCAAGAACCACAAACCACTGAACCGATGATGGAGCATGAACAGGAATCGCAATTTTGTTGTGGAAGAACCTGTTCAGGTAACAAAGGAACTCCATAGGTTAGGAAGGGTACGTCATGAGCCAGATAGATACGGACTTCTCGTGACTGAGCCCGATGACATACCACTCATGGATGATGAGCCTGCTGATGCGCAAACTAATGTGCTATTCGCAAGTGTACGAATCGAGTAATACCGAGTTTATTTCAACTCGGGTAATCGTTCCCACGAGGAATTTTTTGAGTTTTTCGAGCGATCAGATTTAATTTACAGAGTATGAAAGGAGTATTGATTTGACAGTGCGATTACTAACTACGTACTGAAAATAAACAACTAAAAATGTAAATAATTTTTTTGTGACTTTTTTCTGAAAATCTCGAAGGTTGTGAAATCTAGGGTTTGAATACTAGGTCCCGGGATCGCCTAGGGTCTCTACAGATTTTTGTTCTTTGTTTGACATGAAAAAACACAGCAGTTAATAATCCGTGCCACGTACCAGTTGCGCAGTAACCTTTCAGATCCTGCACGTTGTCACGATCTTGCAAACTTTCGGGTTCCTGTTGAGCTGCCTACGTCTGCAGTCTCGTTCTAAGTTAGCTAGGGTTTGTAGTTTGTCCTGATGGCCCGAGTCAGATTCTCTAACAGTTGGTCAAACGATTTCAGGCTAGTCCTAACTCCCCTTCGCTAGTCGGCCCGTCGAGGTAAGGTGTTAAATTCTGTGTTTTCTTTCTAACCCTAACCAGATGTTTTCACCTACCGTCTCGGGTCTGTAGAAATTATGGGTGATCAATCCGAGCATGCATAAACGATAATATTCAAAGACAGAATAACTGATAAAAACCGCTGAATTAAGATAGTACGATCATGAATTCAGTACCAAAACATAGAACAATCTCTGAGTACAAAACCCTAGGTTCACTGCGAACCTAGGTAAAAAGTTTAGCTACTACGTGACATAACTAAATAGCAACTTTTTGAAATAAAAGAGGGTATTGAGATCAAACGAGTGTTCATAAATCTGGATATGTGCTTCCGTGCTCTTCGAAGGTACTCCGAATTCTCCTTGAGTGTCTTATGTTTTTAAAACGATTCCTGAACAAGTATTTATATAGTGCTGGAGACGTTTCTGGAAACTGCCTGTATTTACAAAACTGCCACTGGCCGAAACCGCCTCGGAAAACGTGCTGTCTGTGTGGCTGCTGCATGGCTGCTGCGCAGCTACTGCCCCAGCCTCCTGCATCCATGCCTTTGGTCCTAGCAAGACTGGTGACTGAATCTGGGCGCCAAAATCCCAACTTTACTTCCGAAAACCCAGGCCTGGTGCCAAATGACCAAAATACCCCTAGGTCAGAACTGCCCTGGAAATCGTCACGAACATGAAATAGTTGCTCCCCGCTTCCAGACACCGTGAACCGAGACTTCTTACTTGGGCGTAGCCTGTCCGAGACCCCCACTTGACGGGAGTCGATTTTCGGCCCGAATCCGTTTCGGCATTATAACCTGTTATCGGAAAGCATTTGACGTCTTCGTTCTTTTGCCCCTGGTTTCACTTCCAAATTCCAAGTCGTGCTCAAGATATCGCCAACCGAGCGCATCCCGGTCATTCTCAGCTTTCGTGTTTTCAGCTTCCTTGGCTCTCGCTCCTGCAATCCTGCTTCATTCCCGGCTCCTGCACAAGTCTTGTCCCTGCGGAGACAACACGAACAAAAACCCGTGATCATATCTCGAAATACGTGAAATAAGCAGAAATTTACGAAGAGCAAATAAACATCTCGTTCCTATAACTGAGGCTTTCCGAGGGTGAATTTTGGCTAAAACACGGTTTTCCGAAACAATGGCACATCAAATTAGGCTAAAAGATAACCCCTATTTGGGCTTTATCAAATACTCCCGCACTAAACATTGCTCGTCCCGAGCAACCCTCTTGCATACTGTCCCGATTGCATACCTTTCTAAACCGAACTTAAAATCAGGCGACTCAATAGAAAACCGACTCAGAAAACAATGTATTGACTCAACAAACACAGACTCAATTATTCACAAAACAAATATTTTTCTGGGTGAGATCGGGCAATCTCCTTAACGCAAAACGGTACATCAACCAAACCTCACTTTCTCACCAGGAAGTACCTATCCACACAGGATCGGTGAGTCTAACAGATTATGCGAGTGGATATCTAGCACTGGCACCTAGTACTATTACTTCCGTGATCAACTTGGGCAAATCCCTAGACCCCAGTATACCTACCATCCGAGCTGTTTCTGAATTCCGGATCCTAAGTCTAACATGCGGGTGAATAAGTGTATATCAAGGTATGGCATGTTCCCACTTGTTACGACATCTCACAGTTTCCCAACTCACACCCCTCACCGAGTCCCGAAAAACTGACCGAAACACCTAAGTTTCTGCTCACTCAATTCCCCTGTTCCCGCTGTGTCTTCCCCGTTCTCGCGGCCACGGATGTGAAGCGGTGCAAAATCCAAAAATCCGTGCCACCAACTCAACTTTGAAACTAATCAAGTAACTAAAAAGGGTAAACAAATATAGCTTTTTTTTCATTTTTTTAACCACGGACTGTGTGTCTATTTTCTGGCTGCGTGGCTATTTTATTAGTTTTTGTTTTGTTTTTATTTACAATAACGTAAGTAAACAAACATATATAAGCTAAGTAGTGCAAAAATAATCCAATGTTGCGGGGTACGAAAAAATGTCCTTGTTTTGCGGTACCCCCGCACTAGTGATGAAGCGTCGATCATGTAGCCGTAGTCAGAGTATGTGCAGTCCCAGCGAACCTCCTCATCACCAAAGTTGTAAAAAAACGGCACGACCACCAATTAACCCAACAACCCCCGGCACCCGAATTTGTGCGGAAAGATGCCTCGCATGCGACTCCTCCAACTGTGATCACTATGTAGTGCAGTGAATCACCTCCGCAAATCAATGCAGTCGCCTCTCACTCACACTGTCCAATCCTCGAAAAATGTGCAAATGTCAAACTGTCCACCATAATCTTTCATGAAGCTCTCCCTGTCAGAAACCCTCCCTAACTCCCTCCCTCCGTCATAACGCGCAGGAACAACCAACTACACGAGTGATGAAAGTCACAAAGAAGGCTCGATAGGCTACAGGGGATATGAATAAAAGGGGTAAACGGCTTGAAACGGATTTACTATTTGGACCTAGGGGTAAGAAACAGGACGTGAGGTCCCTTGATAGCCAATCACTCCATCGAAAGATGTGATGACCGTGACGGCGCCCGTGGGCGGGTTGTCGACTACCTAAGTGACGGCGGTGTGGCAACTAGTCGGATTTTCCGCCCAAGTGATAACTACTCGCGGATTCCTAGGAACACAAGCTCTCACTCAATCTACTACACCTCGGTGTGGTTTTTCCATCCTGTTCAAAGACTATCATTGGTTCTTTCCCGTCTTTTTGATAATTTAATTGCCCTTTCTCAAAATTTTCAGATTTTTCAATTTATTTTTTTCATATTTTCATATTTTTTTTCTTATTATTATTATTTTTTTTTTACAATGCATGGCAAAAAATTTGTGGTGGGTTGACTCAAATAAAGAAAACGTGCAAACTCAAGAAATAAAAATAAAAACCTAAATAAAGTTGAAAAAACGTGCAGACCCAGTAAATGTAGACACGACCCCCGCCCCCACACTAAGAGGTGGCATGCCCTCATGGCACAAACTGATCTGGCACAAAATTCGGGTCTGATCTAGTCTCGGCAGAACCTGACAGCTTGTTGGTGGTACTGGTCCGATCACCATGATGCAGAAAAATAAAGCAAAAAAAAATGTGCAAAAATTATGTGCCCGTGATGCGTGCGTCTCAACAACTAACATCCTAATACTACCAGGGGTTCTACCACAGTCAGAACGAAAATCGAGAAAAACGCAGAAAAATATCGACCCGGGTACGGGCTCGTGCCTAAAACGCAAAATAAAGCGAAGGAAGGGAATGTGAACCTGAGTACCTGGAGCAAGTCTACGAGTACAGTTTGCAGTTTCCGGCAAGATGGACCCTGACGGTCGCTGAAAAATATTGCCGGAAAAGTTGTCGTGAAAATTCACAACCGGTCAAGGTGTAACTCCTCACCCCCACACTTGCTCGTTGCGAACTCTTGAAATTTCGGGGTTGTGTACGTGCTCTTGAAATGTGCAATCCCCAAGCACCATTGCGTATGACAATGTTCTCCCATGCGGTCGAGTGTATTGTCGTACACCGTGGTTGATTGCTTCGGTCTGTTTGAAAACTATTCTGAAGAATCCCTAACTCGTATGACTCCCTGTGATGGTCCAGTGTGCCAGAGCACACCGGGGTCGATTCTTCAAGATTCTGGAAATCTTAATGTTCTGCGGACTGTACGTGTTGCTACCTACGTAGTCGCTGTGTATCTACACTGACATAAACTTTTCTGCTCCATTTTTTCCACGTCCAAAAGCTTCTCCTTTCTGCGTTGGTACACAGATAGCCACGCACACCGTAAAAAAATTGCCCAAAAATCTCTCGATTTCTGCGTGGCTAACCTCTCGGCCTGCATGGGTAGAGTTCAACCTGCGTGGCTGAGGTTCTGCCTACGTGGCTAATTTGGCTGCGTGGCTGCAGCGTAGCTGCTGTGTTGCTGCAGCATGGCTGCAGCGTAGATTCTGTGTTGCTACAGCGTGGCTCGGCTTCCCACTTGGCTGGCCTCCCAGCTGCGTGGCTAGCCCCTCGGCTTTCAATCGTCTCGTTTTGCTGTTCCAAATTTTATGCACATACTCGTTTAACCGTTAGACCGCGCTCATCTCAACTCTCTTAAAATTTAAAACGTAAATAAAACTGATATAAATTTAACTATCCTAATACGTTGGGTTGCCTCTCAACCAGCGCTTGTAATTTATGGTCGATGGCCCGACCCAGTTACCTCATGCCTACTCAAGGGACGTCAAAGTCGCCAGGATCTACCTTGACGACTGCTACCGGGCCCAACTATGGCTTGACCCGGTTTCTGCTCACCCTGCAAGTTGTACTGTCAAGCGGATTCTCCACTTCCAATGCATCCCATGACAATATCTCTTTGATGATGAATGGTCCTGACGAACTGGATCTCAATTTTCCTGGGAAAAACTGCTTTCGAGAATCGCAGAGAAGTACCTTCTACCCTACTTGAAATGGCGTTGGCTGTGCTGAACTTTGATGGCTCGGGAGCGGTTTCAGCTCCAGAGTTGGTGGCTCCTTGAGTGACGGGACCAGGGCCAATTTTTGTCCACCTTTTTTCGTCCAGCTGTAAACTAGTCCGATTTTGAGCTTAAATGGCCTGCTCCTCCTGGAATCTCTCCTCGTTCTCTCTGTCCACTCTGTCAATCTCTGCCTATAGCTCGTCCGTCTCCTCGTTTTCCCAGCCTTCTTCGACTACCTCCTAGTCTTCATTAATCGGCATTGTTAGTTCTCCGCTCTTGCAGTTTATCATGTCCTCTACGGTAGCCAGAAACGGTCTGCCCAGAAGGAGGGGTACCTCGCCTGCCTCCATGTACAGAATTACGAAATCTGGTGGAAAAATCAATTCTCCTACTTTCACCAGAATATCTTCAATAACTCCGTAATCCTGCTTCACGAATCTATCCGCCATCTGCAGCTTGATTATGGTGGGCCTGAGTTCACCGATTTCAAAGTTTTTAAAATCGGTAACGGCATCAGATTGATACTGGCCCCTAGGTCACACAGAGCCTTTCCTGTGTAAGCATTAACTAGGGTCACCGAGATGACAAAACTACCACGATCCTTCCTCTTCCTCGGTAGCCCATTCTTCACACAGTTGCTCACTTCTGCCGTCAGGTTTATGGTCTCGAAATCGCTCATTCGCCTCCTCCCATACAGAATGTCCTTGAGGAATTTGGCGTAAGTGGGCATCTTTGCTAAAGCCTCAGCAAAGGGTATGTTGATCTGTAGCTGTTTGAACATCTCGAGAAACCTGGCGTAGTCTTTGCTATCATCTCTCTTTCGTGTCTTCAAATGGTACGACACCTCCTTGGAGACAGGTAGCGTTTCTGCATCCTTCTCGTTCTGCACTACAACCTGCTCAACCGAGCTGTTCTCCTGGCCAAATACTTCGCGTTTAACTTCTTTTGATGCGTGGCTAGGATACTGCAGATCTTGTAGTGCTAATCCACTCCGAGTGGTGATGGAATTGATCTGCGCACGTGGATTGTTTACTGTATTCGAGGGAAAGTTTCTTGGCTGTCTCTCCGTTAGCTGCTGTGCTAACTGCCCTACTTGTACCTCCAAAGCGCGCAGTGACGTTTTGGTCGTCTGCACGTCGGCTGTTAGGGCGTCCATATGTGGAAATCGGGACTCCATGGTTTGAAACATGGAATCGATTTTCGTCATCTGAGCATCGTACTGCTGTGCAGAGGGTTCTTGCTGAACCTACAGTGTCGGTGCGGCCTGCTTAGCCGGTGGCCTGTGCTAGAATCCCGGTGCATAAACTACAGAATTCGGGTTTCCGTACCGGAACCCGGGATGATCTCTCGTACCCGGTCTGTACCGGCTCGGATCCCACTGCTGTTGTACATAATTGGTATCTTCGATTCTGAATTCCTCAATGGCCGTGTCCAAATTCTGAATTCCTCAATGGCCGTGTCCAAATATGGTTAACCAAGTCTTGCACAATCTTGGCCAGATTATCTATCCGGCAGGGCTATTAGGGGCCTTAGGCTAAATTCATAATTGGGGCCTAAAGAAAGTAAGGAGATAATTAATTAGAAACAACAACTATTACCACCGTCTTTATGAAAACTATATTAATTAAAGTTTTGAAACATTTCATTAAAAAAAACTGGTGGTTACACTAAAAAAACATTTTAAATGTTTTATTTATTTATTTCTTTTTGAGAAATGTAAAATTTACTTATCTTCTAAAAGAAACATTTTACTGGTACTAACAATTTTATCGTAGCTTCCTTAAAAAAAAAAACAATTTTATCGTAGCCGTTTTTCTGGAATATTATTTAAACCGTATTCATACTTTTTTTTAGAAATCTTAGAACAAAAATAATTCTAAACAAATATTAAATACCAGTCAAAACGAAAAGGATATGAGACTAAACAATTGAAGGATACTCAAAACACTTGAATGGAATATTATGTTTTTTGATTGAAGAAAGTATGGAAGTGTGATAAAAACATAAATGAAATTCCTCAAGGACTTTCACAGATTTGGTAAGACAATCAATTTTTTTTTTTATTGTATGAAAAACACTTCCTCTCTGGTTGTTTTCCTTCGAGAAGAACAATTAGTAATTGCGTCCATTCAGGAACTCCTAATTTATCTCATTCTCTTTCTCTCTCAATATAATCTCAATAACTTTGTTTCCTATAATAACTAAAACTCCTAATTTTTCTCAACATGATCTCTATTCCATTCCTTTTTCCAAGCAACAAATGTGGCCTAATTACTCTTATTCTCTCTCTAAATTCATCATCATCTCCTAGAATAACACAACATTTCTAATGATTCCCGACGTTATTTATCAGCCGTAGCCTTATTCCATACATTTCACTTATCTGTTAGTAAATTCGACCTACAAAATCGGGGGCCTTCCCAAATTTGAGGCCTTAGGCGGTTGCCTAACCTGCCTAACGGGAAGGCCGGCCCTGCTATCCGGTCATCTTCTGCTGGCTCGGCTCGGGCCGTAAGCCTGTGATCGTCAAACAGTCGAGTGTTCTGCTTGGATAACTGCTTCATCAGCTCATAGTCTTTGTCCACATGGTACAAGAAGTTTCCTCCGGCTTCTCTGTCAATCCTGTCAGCACTCTCTCTGTCTAGGGCATGATAGAATACCTGCAGGATCTTCGGGTCTCCATAACCGTGGTTCGGACATCTCTTCACCAATCTCATCAATCTGTCCCATGCGTCAACCACCGTCTCACCCATCTTCTGCTTGAACGACAAAATCTCGCTTTGTAGTTGAATGATCCGGGAAGCGGGGTAAAATTTGGTTAAAAAGTCCGTGACACATCCTTCCCATGTAGTGATGGATCGGGGTGGTCGGGATTCGAGCCAGTCTTTGGCCACTCCGTATAGGCAGTATGGAAAGAGAATTAGCATGAGTGCCTCTGCGTCGACTCCCTTATACCAGACTTTGTTGCAGTAGTCTTCGAATTTCCCTATGAAGTCGTTCGGGTCTTCGTCAGCTTTGCCATGGAACGGGCAGAGAGTCTGAACAGTCTGGATGGTGGAAGGTTTTATGTCGAAGTGCTCTGCGGTGATCTCGGGCACCACAATAGCTGGCTCATGTCCTCCCGTAGGGACCTCAAAGTTTTCCACCAACGCCTTTCCAGACCTGTTGTATGTCCTTTGGTTGTTCCGGGCAGCAAAGCCCGCTGTGATAAGCTCATCGATGTACCGAGCTAGCTGAGCTGGGGTACGTGTTTCTGGTGCCTCTTGGCCGGTTGCTGGATTTCCAGGACGGTCTCCATCGTTGTGGGCCATTCTGGTTTCTCGGTTTCTGCGGTTCTGCTCTGTGTAAAGCTATTCTGGATTGTCGAGTGGTGGCACCAAATCGCGAGGCAATCTGGGCATTCTCTAAAAGTTCCTGAAAATGAGGTCTCAAGAGCAGTGAGATAACGAAAAATAAAAATAAAAATAAAAGGAAAAAATCAGGAAATTAATTCTGACTACTAAATAAACAGTAAAAATTCCCCGGCAACGGCGCCAAAAACTTGATGCGCAAACTAACGTGCTATTCGCAAGTGTACGAATCGAGTAATACCGGGTGTATTTCAACTCGGGTAATCGTTCCCACGAGGACTGTTTTGAGTTTTTCGAGCGATCATATTCAAGTTGCAGAGTATAAAAGGAGGAGTGATTTGAGAGTGTGATTACTAACTACGTACTGAAAATAAACAACTAAAAACGTAAATAATTTTTTGTGACGATTTTCCGAAAATCTCGAATGTTGTGAAATCTAGGGTTTGAATACTAGGTTCCAGGATCCCCTAGGGTCTCTAAAGATTTTTGTTATTTGTTTGATATGAAAAAACACAGCAGTTTAATCATTCGTGCCATGTAACGGTTGCGCAATAACCTTTCAGATCCTGCACGTTGTCACGATCCTGCAGACTTTCGGGTTCCTGTTAAGCTGCCTAAGTCTGCAGTCTCGTTCTAAGTCTGCTCGGGTTTGTCCTGATGGCCCGGGTCAGATTCTCTAACAGTTGGTCAAACGATTTCAGGCTAGTCTTAACTCCCCTTCGCTAGTCGGCCCATCAGGGTAAGGTGCTAAATTCTGTCTTTTCTTCATAACCCTAACCAGATTTTTTCACCTACCGGCTCGGGTCTGTAGCAATTCTGGGTGATCAATCCGAGCATGCATAAATGATAATATTCAAAGACAAAATGACTAATAAAAACTGCTGAGTTAAAATAATACGATCATGAATTCACTACCAAAACATAGAACAATCTCTGAGTACGAAACCCTAGGTTCATCGAGAACCTAGGTAAAAAGTTTAGCTACGACGTGAAAACTAAATAGCAACGCTCTGAAATAAAAGAGAGAATTGAGATCAAACGAGTGTTCAGAAATCTGGATCTGTGCTTCTGTGGTCGCCGAAGGTACTCCGAATTCTCCTTGGGTGTCTTATGTTTTTAAAACGAGTCCTGAACAAGTCTTTATATAGTGCTGGAGACGTTTCTGGAAACTGCCCGTATTTACAAAACCGCCACTGGCTGAAACCGCCTCGGAAAACGTTCTGTCTGTGTGGCAGCTGCGTAGCTACTGCCCCAGCCTCCTGCATCCTTGCCCCTGGCCCTAGCAAGACTCGTGACTGAATCTGGGCGCCAAAATCCCAACTTGACTTCCGAAAACCCGAGCCCGGTGCCAAATGACCAAATACGTCTGGTCAGAACTGCCCCGGGAATCATCACGAACATGAAATAGTTGCTCCCCGCTTTCGGACACCGGGAACCGAGACTTCTTACTTGGGCGTAGCCTGTCCGAGACCCCCACTTGACGGGAGTCAGTTTTCGGCCCAACTCTGTTTCGGTATTGTAACTTGTTTTGGAAAAGCCCTTGATGTCTTCGTTCTTCTACCCCTGGTTTCACTTCCAAATTCCAAGTCGTGCTCAAGATATCGCCAACCGAGCGCATCCCGGTCCTTCTCGGCTTTCGCATTTTCAGCTTCCTCGGCTCTCGCTCCTTCAATCCTTCTTCATTCTCGGCTCCTGCACAAGTCCTATCCCTGCGTAGACAACACAAACAAAAAACCGTGATCAAATCTCGAAATGCGTGAGATAAGCAGAAATTTACGAAGAGCAAATAAACATCTCGTTCCTAAAACCGAGGCTTTCTGAGGGTGAATTCTGTCTAAAACACGGTTTTCCGACACAATGGCACGTCAAATCAGACTAAAAGATAACCCCTATTTGAGTATGGAGAGGCCATGAAAGGCCCAGACTCCAAGAAGTGGCTAGAATCCATGAGATCCGAAATGGAATCCATGTATACCAACAAATTTTGGACTTTGTGGAACCACCTGAAGGGGCTCGGCCCATAGGGTGCAAGTGGGTCTTCAAGAAGAAGACTGACATGGATGGCAAGGTAGTTGCCTACAAGAGGCGATTGGTGGCTAAAGGTGATAGACAGATTCATGGTATTGACTATGATGAGACCTTTTCACCAGTCACCATGACTAAATCCATTCGAATCCTACTTGCTATTGCAGCTTACTATGACAATGAGATTTGGCAGATGGATGTCAAAACAGCATTCCTGTATGGGAACCTTCTCGAGGATGTGTACATGACACAACCGGAGCGTGTTGAGATCCAGAGAATGCCAATAAAGTCTGTAAATTGCAACGCTTCATTTATGGATTAAAGCAAGATTCTAGGAGTTGGAATCGACGTTTTGATGATGCGGTCAAAGAGTTTGACTTCATCAAGAACGAAGACGAGCCCTCTGTTTACAAGGAGGTTAGTGGGATCTCTGTTGTGTTTCTGGTCTTGTATGTTGATGACATACTACTCATTGGAAACGACATTCCTACTTCGCAATCTGTTAAATATTGGCTACTGTAGATAGTGCTTTCTGAACAGGTAGATCTTAGCCACGTGGCGATCATCTAGCACACCTAGCTGTGCTCCACACACACTGGATCACCAGCCGCGCTGATCCACGTGGGGGATGCGAGACAGGGCCCTCGCATACCACCGCACGGGACTTGTAGGGACTTAGTGGTTTGGAGGCTAGAGTAAGTCCTGTCGCGTGCGAGCGACAACCAAGCCCGCACGCGACCCCTAGTAACTGCTTTTGAGAGATTTATGGCACGAGCTTCATAGAACCGGTCAAACCCGGTCAACCCCATAACAGTTCCGGAATACGCGGACAACGTGCTGTAACGGTCCCTATATACGCGGACGAACGTGCCGTTGTGGTTAAGCTAATTAAGCCGCCATTGATGGGCGCATTAACCACACTACAACGGTCACATTCTCCGTTATATATATAGGACGTTAACCCTTCCATACAAGGAGAACGACCCGAGATACGCGAAAGCTCTGCCAAAATCCTGTCTCTCTCTCATACAGTACTATTGCCTTACTCTCTCCCTACACACAACCCAACACTTTCTGTGCCATTTCTATCCTCTGTCCTTGGTGTACATAGAGTTCTCTCTGCAGGATTCTCTCGTACACATTTTGGTGAACCCGACGTGAACTTACCATTGCAGGCAACCATGTCTCATGAAGATGATGTCAGTAACAGATCGCCTTCCACGGAGACCACCTCGGGAGAGGAGGCCCTCCGTACTCATACAGCCACCGGTGAAGCTCCGACGTTAGAGGCCTTGGACGCCACCATCCAGAACCAGGCAAAGGCTCTCAAAGCTCAATCTGCACAGCTGGAACGGATAATGGCTATCCTGGGGAATCTCGCCCCAAATCCCGCATCGGCCACCACCGTCTCTCAGGGAGGAGGAGCCTCCACCACTCAAGGATTGGGAGTGTCAACCACACCACCCAATCCTAACCTTCAAACTCCACCGACAACTACGCAGTTACCCTCAATTCAGGGGCAAACAGCTCAAATGTTGCCTCTTGCCACTCACACTCCTCAACCTCCAACTCTGGTACCCAATCCGGCCTCACAATACCCCTTGCCTCCTCCATCGGCAACGTGGGGCAACGTGAATTCACAATATGCTCCTAGCCCTCCCGAGGCATATGTGTCGCCTCCGCCTGCAACAGCTCCTCCTCCTGCTGCTGGGGGAAATCGGAGTGTATGACGTCGCTGCAGCGGCGCATAGAAACCATCCTACCCAATCAATCGTTCGCAGACACCATCATCCCGAAGCTCGACAATGATCCACCTATCCCACGCGAGATCTACCTCATGCCAAATCCCACTGGGTATAAGGCTCCTAAATGGGACAAGTTCGAAGATGTCAATGGAAACGCCCACGAGCATGTTATGCGTTTCATCGATGTGATGGGGCCGTACGGGGCTGATCCTAAGCTACTGATGCGCGAGTTCCCTAAATCCCTGGGGAACGTGGCCTACAAGTGGTACAGGACACTGGAGGCTGGATCCGTGAAGACCTGGGATGATATGGTCCAGAAATTTTATACTAAGTTCTTTCAAATGGAAGAAAAGGTGACAATGATTCATCTTTCGCGGATGTACCAGAAGCGCGAGGAGGATGGAGTGACATTCATCAAGAAGTTCAGGGCCAAATCCTTGGAATGCAAAGATGTGATACTGGAGAGCAGACTCGTGGAAATATGCCTGCAGTGCATGAGAGACGAGTACAAAGGTATGCTTATCAACCTGCAAACTCCTACATTTTCGAAGCTGATCGAATGCACAAAGAACATAGAGCCTATAGTGGAGAGGCAGAAGAAGAGGCACGCCTCTGAGAGGTCCCCGAGCGGGACTACCTTTAAAATTGGGAGGTTCAGCTACAAAAGGGGACGTGAAGCCGAGGTGAATATGGTTTCACCCCAAAAGCAGCCGAAGGTCGCAAACTTCGATGCACCACCCCTGCCGTGTTCGGTAGAGGAAGCGAGTGACTTGTGCAGACAATGGCGTAAAGACGGAATCTTGCCGCCGCTTGAAAGGACACCCTCCAAGGAGATGGTGAGGGACCCAAAGTGGTGTGAGTGTCACGGAAAGGTCAGGCATCCCACGGCTGACTGCAAGAAGCTTAGAATCATGGTAAGCCAAAAGATGAAAAATGGCGAGCTGATTGTCAGCGACCAGAGGAAGGATGTGCGAAACAATCCACTACCTGCCCACGCGGAGCAAGAGCCGAAGGGCAAAGAGGTTGCCATGATCTCGATCATGGACCTTGAAGAGGTTGCAGAGGATGGTCTACCCATCATTGCCGAGATTCAAAACGACGAGGACTACAATATAGACACAGAGGACGAACGTGCTGATCGGATGAAGGGGTCGCACGGGTTCAGCAGGTTCTTCGATGAAATGAACTTCTCGGAGAAGTGCCGGAAGGAAATTACAAAAGCGATCCTGAGGATAGCGGAAGATTACGAGGAAGATATCGTGATCTCCAACGGGAAGGTTGTTAGGGCATCTCGCTCTACATAAAAGGTCATAACCTTCTCCGCAAGCGACAAGAAGACAGATGCGAGCCACCAGAAGCCTCTGTATGTAACGGCAGTAATCAATGGTGTGGAGTTCAAAAGAGCGTTTGTCGACGGAGGAGCAGTGGTAAACCTCGTCTCGCTCAACACTCTGAAGCTAGCAGGAATCCCGGAGCAGAAGATTGTCAGGCATCCATCCCCGCTGATGGGATTTGGAAGCGACTCCAGAATGACGATCGGATGGATCCGTCTGGGTCTCCAGATCGGTAAAATCAAATGTTCAGCCAAGTTCTATGTCATAGATGCGAACACTACGTATCACATGATTATAGGCCGGGCCTGGATTCATCGCTTTGATGCTGTCCCTTTAACAACTCACCAAGTGATGAAAGCTATCTGGAATGACAAAATAGTTGAAATACCAGCTTCGATAACTCCTTTCAACATGGATGAAGCGCATCTCAGTGAGGCGGTATGGTTCACTGAGATGGCAGATGAGCAAACGCCGGGGCCGTTCAACCCCACTCCCTTGCCCCGATGGGAGGACATCAAAGATCAGTCACCCGCAGGAGTGATGGTGACTAGAGAGGAGGCCAAGGAAAAGCCGTCTACGCGAGAAGAGGCGTCGCGGATTGCCTACCAGCGAAAGAACGTGTATACTCTGAAAAGGATAGAAAAAAATGATCCTGAAGGCAAGGAGATAGAGAGTTTCTACGCCATTGGGAAGAAATGTTACCGCATATGAAGGTGCGCGGGGGTGTCCTCACGCGAGCATGGGGATATCCCTGATCAAATCAATCAAATTGAGCAGGTTATGGAACCAGACAAACCTACACCAAGTGTTTTAGAGGAAAAGTTAAAAGAAGCAACCGAATGCATGGAGGACAAACCCAGGCCGCAAAAGCAGGAGCTGAAGGAGGTATTCTTAAGCCCCAGCGAAGAAAAGAAGAGGCCAGTCTTTCTGAGTGCGGACCTCACAGGCGAGGAGGAGGGAAGTTTGCTACAACTTTTGGCCGAGTACAAAGATGTGTTCGCATGGGAATACGATGAGATGCCCGGTCTGGACACGAGCATCACCATGCACCGGTTGGATTTAATTCCAGGATCCAAACCGGTAAAGCAGAGTACAAGAAGCTTTAGGTTGGAGCTCAATGTGAAGATCAAGCAGGAAATTGTCAAACTCCTGGATGCTAAATTTATCGAGCCAAATCACCATCCTACATGGTTGGTCAACATCGTGCCGGTAGTAAAGAAGAATGGCAACTTCGCATTTGTGTAGACTTCCGAGACCTTAATCGTTTCTGCCCCAAAGATGATTTTCCACTTACCAACATCGACTTACTTATCGATTCGACCAGGGGTCATCGCATGTTCAGCTTCATGGACGGCTTCAGTGGGTACAATCAGATCAAGATGGACCCCGAAGATGCACGGAAAACCGCACTCATCACTCCGGTGGGAGTCTTCAATTACACGGTTATGCCTTTTGGTCTCAAGAACGCAGGCGCAACTTATCAGCGAGCCATGATGGCCCTGTTCCACGACATGATGCACAAGGAGGTAGAATTCTACGATGACGACTTAGTTGTCAAATCCAATGAAGAGGCAGACCACCTTGGGGATTTGCGGAAAGTGTTCAACAGATGCAGAAGCTTTCAATTAAAGATGAACCCCATGAAGTGCGCATTCGGAGTAACATCGGGGAAATTCTTGAGAAGTGTGGTACATCGTCAAGGAATAGAGCCTGATCCTGCGAAAGTATCGGCCATCACTAGCATGACGGCGCCGCACAACCAAAGTGCTTTGAAGACCTTCTTGGGAAAGCTATCCTACCTGCGAAGGTTCATCCCAGCGATCGCCGAAATCACCTTCTGTTTCAGCGATCTTCTCAAGAAGGATGCTGTATATAACTGGACAGCGGAGCACGAAGCTGCGTTTGGAAAGTTAAAGGACCTGTTGACATCGTCAAAGGTAATGATTGCACCCCAGCTCGGATCACCACTCTTGTTGTATCTGACGTAGACAAAGAGGTCTATAGGGGCACTCCTGGCTCAGGAGTATGAGGGGCAAGAAAGGCCGATCTACTACATTTCTCGCATAGTGCAGCCAGCAGAATCAAGGTACACGGACATCGAACGTCATTGCCTTTCCCTATTCTTTGTAATAGAGAAGTTAAAGCACTATTTTGCTTCGCACAAAGTGGTAGTGGTCACAAAGAGTGATCCTATACGGTATCTTTTGACCCACACTACCCCTGGGGGAAGGCTAGCAAAATGATATATGACCATTTCTCAATATGACATCACGTGTGTTCGACCCCGGGCAATCAAGTCGCAAGCAGTGGCAGATTTGCTAGCACAGTTCCCTGATAATAGTTAAGAGCCTGTAATTGAGGAGGAACTGGAGGGTCCTGAGATCTATGCAGTTGAGTTGCCTTATTGGACGCTCCATTTCGACGGGTCGTCAACAAGGAAGGGTGGAGGCATTGGGATAGTCTTGAACAAACCCGATGGAGAGGTCATACAGATGTCCGCAAAGCTTGATTTCGAAGTCACCAACAACGAAGCAGAGTATGAAGCTCTCATCGCAGGTCGTCGCGCAGCAAGGGCACTCGAAGTAAGCAATTTGACGGTTATGGGAGACTCCAAGCTAATCGTCAAACAAGCCTCGGGCGAGTATGGTTTGAGGGAGATAAACTTATTGCCCTACCGGACCTTGGTACAGAAACTGGTGTAGCAGTTCTGCGATATCAGGTACGAGCACAAACCCAGAGCGGACAATAGGCATGCTGATTCTTTAGCTACCTTGGGATCCAAGGTTAGTGCGGATAAATGTCCCGCAAGAATCTCAATTGAAGTGCGAACATCCTCGGCGTTGACAGAGGACGTGTGCGACAACGAATGCATAAATGATGCAGACTGGAGAAAGTCAATATTGCGTGCCATCACAGAAGGAACGAGCAACAAAAACTGGGCATCCACAAAGGGGTATTGCGTACATGACAATACCCTCTACTACAAAGGCCCTGGCGGAATACTCATGCGATGCGTCTCACAGCAGGAGGGACAAGCGCTGTTAGAAAAGATTCACCAACATGCTTGTGGGGAAAGTGAGGTGTCAATCTACCGGAAAGCCCTGAGGTATGGGATTCACTGGACGGACATGTCAACGGCCGCAGCATTGATCCAAGGAAATTGCAAGAGTTGCGCACTGATCAAGGACTCTTTATCAATTGCTCTGACCGATAATGATGTGGATTGGAGGAAGCCACTCTTTGAATTTCTCACGCAAGGTATTGTGCCTGATTCGAGAAAAGAAGCCGAGAAACTAAAGAAAAAAGTGGCACGGTATGTGGTGCAAGAAAGTATGCTTTGGCGAAGGGGCCACGAGGGCAACCTGTTGCGATGCCTAGACAGCAAGGAAGCACAAGAGGTGATGGACCTCTCTCATCAAGTGGAACATCAGGGAGGTGCGAAGTTATGCAGACAGCTTCTCTCAGTCGGTTACTTCTGGCCCACCATGGAAGCAGATTGCCGCACCAAAGTAAGACGGTGTCAGGAGTGCCAATTCAAAGGCAATCTGGTGCATGCTCCTGCTGTAGATCTACATGCATTGGGAACACCATGGCCGTTCCATACTTGGGCTTTGGATTTTGTTGGCCCCATCTGACCAACCTCGCACGGGAATCAGTTCATTCTCACTGCGACCGAGTTATTCACCAAGTGGGTAGAAGCAATACCGCTAAAAACAGCAAATGCGCTCGCCGTAGTCCATTTCATCCAAGAAAACATCATATGCAGGTTTGGCATTCCTAACACAATTCTATCGGATAATGGTACCCCCTTCGTTAATCGCCAGGTAGCTGCGAAGCTAGCAGAGTACAACATAAGGCAGATATGCTCTACCCCTACTACCCGAAAGGGAATGGACAGGCGGAAGCAACCAACAAGACGCTGTTGAGAATCTTGAGTAAGATGGTTGCACACGACCACAAGAAATGGGCTGATTCCTTGAACATAGCCTTGTGGGCGTATCGAACTTCTCCAAGGACGCCCACAGGAGTCTCGCCATTTCTTTTATGCTATGGAGCTGAAGCTGTGGTACCTGCGGAGGTGAAGAAGAAAAGCGGGAACAGGCTAAACGGACTAACAAGCGATATCAGGAAAGGATCGCTCGCGCGTACAATAAGACAGTCCAACGTCGAGATTTCACAGTTGGGGACCAGGTCTTACGCGCGTCGGATCATTGCATGCGAGAGGCGGCTCATCCGAAATTCGCAGCCAACTGGGAAGGACCCTTCGAAATAAAAGAGGTCTTTGACAGTGGCTATTGTAATATACAAAGGCTACATGGTACGGCCTCAACTCCAAGCTCAGTCAACATGCGCTGGATTAAGAAGTATTATCCTTAACTCCTCTCATTATATGCCTTAGATTACAATGCCTACTTTGTGCTCTGTATTGCTAAAGGTTCATGCATCTTCTCTCCCATACGAGGGAATTGTAATCTCACCTCTCCCATATGAGAGTGTTTTAATAATAAAAGAATTCTCCCAAATGGGAAGAACTTTATGCTGTTCTTATCGCTTAACTCATTTCCTTATTGCTCAATAGCTTTAAAGACTATTTGCCATGATAGCAGCACAATGCGAATATGATCTTAAGTGATCTTTAAGCCTATCTGCCATGATAGCAGCACAAATGCGAATATGATCTTAAACGATCTCTAAGCCCATCCGTCGCGATGGCAGCACCATGCGAATGTGATCTTAAGTGATCTTTAAGCCTATCTGCCATGATAGCAGCATTATGATCTTAAGTGATCTCTAAGCTTATCTGCCATGATAGCAGCATTATGATCTTAAGTGATCTTTAAGCCTATCTGCCGTGATAGCAGCATTATGATCTTAAGTGATCTTTAAGCCTATCTGCCAAGATAGCAAAGCTATGCAAATGCGATCTAAAACGATCTAAAAACTCATCTGCTAAGACAGCAGTTCTCACGAATGATTCTCAACCTGCGAATATATCTGTTGGATAGCAAATCGTTGCGATAACACAGTGCGAATACGACACTACAAAAAGTGAAGCTTGCCAATATGTATGCAAAAGTTGCAATTTGTTGTGACATGAACAGCAAATCAAACAAAGCGATTTATTATTATGAGTCAAAATGACTTACAAATTGTCTGTCTAGATAGCAGCTTACAATCGAAAAAGCTCAGACTGAGCTAATGACATGGACAATATGGCTTACAATTCATCTAGATAGCAGATTACACGCGAAAGTTACAAAGAAGGGAAATCCTTACTGTAAAAGGATCGGCCTACCGATCCTACATGCGACCAAAGATCTGTAGCAAGTAGGGTGTTCCTATAAAACGAACGGCCTACCATGTCTACAAGACCTATGCGACGCTATGTTCAAGATCCCAGGATCTGACAAGGCCTCTGTCTGATCAACACCCCAAGAGATGTGCCTGAGGAACCACCTGTTCCGGCGTATGCGGCGGTGAAGAACAGGCAAGTAGCAACTCCTAGGGCAAGAGGCTCCTTGTCCAAGGAGACGAGCACAATGGCTCGCCACCCCGAGTTCAAGAACATGGTGGAGAATGATTCTCCTCCGGGAAAGCTAGAGGAGAAATCCGCCGTTCATCACGAATCGGTAGCAAGGTCAGTACGGCGCTGCACCTCGCCGGGAGGGGGCCGGAAACACGACCTGCAAGCATAATAGACGAAGAAAATTCTTCGAGCAAGCATGACACATTATGTACACCTTCTTTATGATGGTTATAAAGATCAATAAGCCTCGTAAAGAAGATCTTGGAAGCTATTTCTATGGCACAAGGCACAAACTCAGGTTTCACAACTTGAAGTTGCCATGAATCAAAGAAAGACAAGCAAAAGCCAGTAGTCGTAGGGACTCATGGCAAGCCACATTTTGGGATGAAAGACCCAAGCAGTAGAAGTCACGATTTATATAGACCCGACGGAGACCCTTCAAGTTTCTAGCTGAGTCAGCAAAGCTTGGAAAAGGGGTAAGCATCAATCACTTACGCCTTGAAAAGAGGTAACATTCAATTACCCTACTAAAGGCTACGACGATTCAATTGCGTATCCTAATTAATGACGGAAGGTCATGATACGGATGGACTTCCCAAGGAAAGCGTGCTTATCTGATAAGTAATTAGTGCGAAAATCAAGGCAGAGTATCAATAGCTGACGTCATAATTGATATGCACAGAGATATTCGAGCAAATCCCGGGAAAGGCAAAACAGGCATTCAATTTTTTTTTTTTTTTTTTTTTTTTTTTTTTTTTTCTGAAAAACAAAAAAAGGGGGGGGGGGGGAGAAACCCTAGCAACATTACAGTAATGTTTTAGCATTTTGTTCGACACAAATTAGTTATTGTTCAAAATAAGCCTTTGACCAGGGAGTCATCAGGAGTTAACTGACGTGACAAATTTTCCACTTGCTCCACTTCTTGCTTCAACCGCTCGTAGTTGGCGCTCATTTCATGGAAGAGTTTCACAGCCTCTTCAGCTTTCTGCTTTTGCTGCTCCACCTTCTGCTCCTCAGCTGCGAGGTTATGGAAGCCGCGCTTCAAATTCACGGCCGCGCGAATCTGGGTGACTCTGTTGACAAGATACCCAAAGCCCAGCTTGCCTTGAACTTTGGCTTGAAGGTTTTGACACATGCCGAAAAGCAACTCCGCGTTCTGAGGAGAGATGGTCGCAGGTGTGGCTGCAGATAGCTGCTCCAAAGTCCAGATGGCTTCAGTCAAAAACAGCCTTCTGTCGAAAGGCCCTATCTCCAGAGACCTCACAAATGATCGAGGATAGGAGTGACGGATCCGAACCAGCCAGTCCACATCAGCTTGCTTCAACCCTAAGCAATGTTAAACCAAGTTAGAATATCAAACTTGTAAATGAAGAATGCATGATGCGAATAACAATCATAACATACCAGTTCCTTCAAGGATCTCGCGCAAAGAAGGAATGCGCAATGCTGGGGCAGCTGAAGACTGCTCGCTCCATTGCTCTCCTGTCAGCTGCGAGCTCTAACTCCTCATAGTTGGCAGGAAGGGTATAAGCCGCACCAGGTGCGATTGCAGCTCCGACATGCGAACTCCAAAAGTTCCACGCAGGAAGAAATCACTGCAGGCTCAGTCCTCGCCGGAGGCATGGCAGCGGTAGAAGTTGCAGCTCGATCAGGGATGCCTTCAGAGGCGAGAGCATCAGCAGCATCTGCTTCTGTTTCCTCAGCAGCAGCATTGGTATCTTCCTCCATCAGCACGATGTCAGCTTCGGCATCATCAGAAACTTCAATGATGTTCTCGAAGAGCTCCCCCGCATACTCGGCAGCTGCGACGGGCTTCTCGGTATGAGAACTTGGCACAGGGACATAAGATGCAGAAGGATGATTCCTCTGTCCCAGCATGACTTCATCAGCATTACATGCGATACAAGACAGGATGATGTGAGGTAACTTGTGTCAAATAGTATTTTATTATTATTTTGATAAGCCAAGAGTAAGCACCTCCACGCGAGGGTGGGATTGCAGCATATGCGTCATAAGCTAAGGACGCGGAACCATGGCCTATTAACGTATCTTCACTAACTTTATCTTTAAGCTGAGTGTGACCTGGGGCGCGAAGGAACCAGTCATGGTAATGTTTGGGTTACTAAGCCTAGTTCACAAATGTTGTTCAAATGATTACCTGAAGGTTCACCGCACTTGCTTACTAGCCAGCGACGAATGTCAGCTTTTGATAAGCCATGATTTAATGCACCAATAATCACATATCGGTAAGTTACTGCAAGATTAAAAATCTCACCTTCGTTACCGCCTGCGATCTCTTCGAAGTCCGCTTGGACTTGCTCTAGAGCAGCCGCATCTTCTTCTGGAGCCGCATCCTCCTCGTCAACTCGAGGAGCCGCCTCTTCTGGAACCGCATTTCCCTCATCGGTTGGACGCACTAAGTCGTCGACGTGTTGCTCTTCCAGGCTCCTTTGCTTTAAGCGTTCAAGCTCCTCTTCTTCTCGTTTCCTTCTTCTTTCAGCAGCCTCCGCAGCTGTTCTCTTGGACTCGGCAAGGATGTCCTCGTCTATGGTTTCGCTGGAAACACCAGAGCGAGAACCCCTCTTCTGCCTCTTGGCCAAAAGGCCGCTGATGGTCTCATCATCATCATCTGCAAAGGAATGAATCGGTCAATCAAGACTGCGAAAGTTAAGATAATGAGAAGAGAAGTACGATGGGGATACCTCCCGATTCTTCATCTTGTATCTCGTCCCTCTCTCCTTCTCTGACATATTCGATTCTTTCTTCTTCATCATCATCATCCTTCTCTCTCGCCTCCCTTCTCTCCTCCTCCTCTGCTTCCTGATCAAACGGAACAAAAGTCTCCACTGCGAGCTCTTTCCGTTCCTTGCTTGGCATGCGACCTTTACCTTTGTCCCTAGAAGTATGGGACCTTGCAGGAGGAGAAGTTGGAGCACTCCTAGGGGAAGAGATGGTGATTCCCCTCTGCCTTGATCTCTTTGCCCGTGGTGAAACAGTTGCTGGGGGAGACAGATCATCCCAGGGTGGAGGCAAGGCTGGAGCGTTGTCTATCAGCGAATCAGCAAAAACATTCATGACTTGGCGAATTCGGGTTTCAACTGCGGAAGCCATTTTCATTGCTAGCCGAACTGGTTCACCTTGTCTTCTCGCAGTAACAATGGTGGTGATCAGCGACTTGGAGCGCTCACCAGATGCGAATCTCCTCACATAGCACTGCGACAGAAAATGAAGCATAAGTTTCAACGTATCGGAATAAGGAAACTTAACACGTGCAAGAGAGATTGTTTACCTTGGCGAAAGTTTCGCTGTATCTGATGACATGCGAATCGCCTTTCTTAACTGCGACCATCTTCTCGTCAAGGATGGTGGAGGGACACAGGTGATTCTCGTGATCCAGCAACGAATAGCAACCATATTGGGTGTCGTCCAGACTACATTTGGGACGGAAAGGGAAATAATTTCTCTTGATCACAGGAGCTCTGCTTGGCCGAGGGGTTGACTGCGTCTCAAACCTTGTCTGCTGGGTATTCCAATAAGCGACCCAGTTCCTGGAGTAGCCACCTTCGCGGTTACCTGGGGGTTGGTCGAAGGGGAGGTTGCTCCTTAAGATTGTTTTACACTACCCAGACAGTAATCGCTTGTAGCAGCCTCTTATGATAGACTGCGGCCAGATTGATGGTGCCACCGCATCGAAGCCAAATTGGGGAGAAACGCGAGTAGGATCAACATCCACGGTGATTCTCTCGTACCTAGGGGTGAGCTCGCGAACATGATCCAAAGAGAACCTCTCAGACACCAGCAGAAGAATTCGCGATAGCGCTCGTGGAAATGCTCCCCGCCCTCGAAAAGGAGCTCTTCCGAGAAAGCAACAGCCTTGGAAGGATACAGTTTTGGGAACCATCGCACATTCTCAATGCGCGTGGCATAAGGCCTGGCTATAAACTCTTACCGATTGTCGCATATCAGGCTCCAGATGCACTTAGGAAAGTGAGTTCCAAACCATCTCGCAGCCCTGCCGCTATTACGCTCTTCCTCCGCACCCAGGACACACCATTTACTGGGCTTAGAGGGAATAGGAGCATAAGAGGGTCATCGCTCGAAGACCCACATAGTCAAGAAGGCAATGTTGACATAGTTCAGCACATCACGGCGACTACGCGATTCCTTGATTGCTACGACCAGTTGGTCTAATCTGTGGTACAGGGTGCCCAAGACGAAAGGACCAAGTGCGACCTTCTGACCAAGGGTCAATTTCAGAGCAAGAGGAAGGACATGATAGAAGACCCCGTCATGCGGATGGCCATCGATCAAATACCTCGACAACCAGGCGCAGAGAAAAGCGCATAGGGTCAAGTGATAACCCTTGCCATTCACATAATTCTTAGCTTTCGGGTTCCGGCTCAGAAGTTTCTTGGTGATACTACTGTTCGCATAATCGCGAAAGAAGTATTGCACCCACTTGTTCCAAGTGTTCTTCGCAGATGTGTCAACCAACTGCCAATCGGGAAGAAGTTCTGTAGGTGTCCACCGGGTGGAAATTTTCTTCACCTCTGACAAGCACTCCTCCATCTGCTTGTACAAAGCAACCTCTGCATCAGTCCTCAAGGGACTCAAAGGATCCACCTCACCCACAGGAGACAGATCATACAGCATGTGTACATCTTCAAGAGTGGGGGCAGCCTCGAACTCAGCAAAGTGGAATGTGTGAGTCGCAGGCATGTAACGCGAGAGAAGGTTTAGAAGCATGGACTGGTCCAGCTTCACGGCAGCACCCTTCATAGCACGGACTGCGAAATATATGGCAACATCGTTTAAAGCAATGGCATGATGGGTCAGTACATGGTCAATTCACTCATCCATAAAGTCCAATTTCTGAACAAACGCTTGAGTGGAAATCGCAGTATACGGGAAAAACCCATTTTCGACCCCTAATCGAACTACGTCCTTGGAATCGATCAATTCGAGCATGTCCGCGTTAACTGGAGGGGTCAACGTTTGCAATTCTTCAGCAGGGACAGGGATTGGCAGGTTCTTCACCTTAACCCTAGCATGGTAAAAGTCTTTGCCACCCAGATAGGGGGCTTTTCGCCATAAGGTCTGGGGGAGATCAGGTATTTCTTCGACCTCCTTAACAGGTTTGGTTCCTTTTGTCTTTGCCATTCCTGCAGAAAAGAAAGAAAAAAAGGGGAAGAAATACACACAGTTTAGTTTGAATTTCAAGATTCAGTTTGAAGAAACGAGGATTTATCGGAAGAAAGATGAACAGTCCAGTGTCAATTTTGGGGTTTGAAGTTCAGAATCGTTTGCATTATTGGGGATTTAAGAAACCCTACATTCAAAACCCTTACAATCTGGGGACTAAATCAAGGTTGGATTCAAAGAGAAAGGTCTCCTTCATAGTTTTCAGTGGATAATATGTTTCAGAGAGTCATGGGTTTGCAGATCCAACACAGTTCAAAGCATATATTGGTACATTAAACAAAATTGAACAAGGCCAACCTTGTTTTGGTAAAGCTTGCTTGGATGCGCACATTTGAAGAAGACGATTGACAAGAGAGAATTGATGATTGATTATCTGAATCTGCTCTTGAAGGCTTCCGGGTATCATTCACTTTAAGACAAAGAAGTGATACGTTGCAACAATGGAGAGCACAGAGTATTTATCCAAAAACAATGAAGGGTTGCGTCCTTTCAGTAGTCGAATCGCAACCGTCACCGTCGAATCTCGCAATCACAGGACAAGATGACGTCACGCCTAAAACCCTAAAAGACCAGACGGCACGACTCTAGGGGTTTAGGTCATAATGGCACGCACGGGGGCTGAATTTGCGTGTATTTGAATTGGTGCGTGGCGGCGACGCGTACGTTGGTTCCTGCGCATGGAAGCCTATCCGGTTGTGAGCCTTCACGCGCAGAAAGGGGGCTAATGTAGATAGTTCTTTCTGAACAGGAAGATCTTAGCCACGTGGTGATCATCTAGCACACCTAGCTGTGCTCCACAGACACTGGATCACCAGCCGCGCTGATCCACGTGGGGGCTGCGAGACAGGGCCCTCGCATACCACCGCACGGGACTTGTAGGGACTTAGTGGTTTGGAGGCTAGAGTAAGTCCTGTCGCGTGCGAGGGACAACCAAGCCCGCATGCGACCCCTAGTAACTGCTTTTGAGAGATTTATGGCACGAGCTTCATAGACCCGGTCAAACCGGTCAAACCCGGTCAACCCCATAACGGTTCCGGAATACGCGGACAACGTGCTGTAACGGTCCCTATATACGCGGACGAACGTGCCGTTGTGGTTAAGCTAATTCAGCCGCCATTGATGGGCGCATTAACCACACTACAACGATCACATTCTCCGTTATATATATAGGACGTTAACCCTTCCATACAAGGAGAACGACCCGAGATACGCGAAAGCTCTGCCAAAATCCTGTTTCTCTCTCATACAGTACTATTTCCTTACTCTCTCCCTACACACAACCCAACACTTCCTGTGCCGTTTCTATCCTCCGTCCTTGGTGTACGTAGAGTTCTCTCTGCAGGATTCTCTCGTACACAGCTACGAAGGTGTTTCGCAATGAAGGACTTAGGGGATGCGGCTTATATAATTGGTGTAAGATCTGTAGGGATAGATCTAGGAAGCTGCTTGGCCTAAGCCAAAGTACATATATAGATAAGGTGTTGAAGCGGTTCAACATGCAAGATTCCAAGAAGGGATTCTTGCCCATGTCGCATGGAGTCACTCTCTGTAAGACTAACTGTCCTTCCAATGAGATTGTTAGGGACCGCATGAGTAGGATACCCTATGCTTCGGACATATGATCCATCATGTACGCCATGTTGTGTACTAGACCCAGACGTATCATATGCATTGAGTACTGTTAGCAGATATCAGTCTAATCCAGGTGAGAGTCACAGGATTGCTGTCAAGAACATCCTCAAGTAGTGAGAAGGACTAAGGATGCGTTCTTAATATTTGGAGGTGAGGAAGAGCTCAATGTAATTAGTTACACTGATGCGAGCTTACAAACCGACAAAGATGACTACAGATCGCAGTTGGGGTATGTGTTCTGCCTGGATGGAGGAGCTGTGAGCTGGAAGAGTTCCAAGCAAAAGACAGTTTTTGATTCTACAACTGAAGCTGAGTACGTTGCTGCTGCGGAAGTAGCAAAAGAGGCAGTTTGGATAAAGAAGTTTATCACTGAGCTCGGTGTGGTCCCTAGCATCGTTGATCCCATGATGTTGTACTGTGACAACTCTGGAGCGATCGCACAAGCCAAGGAACCAAGATCACACCAGAAATCAAAGCATGTACTTAGGAGATTCCATCCTATTCGTGATATGATCGATAGAGGAGATGTGAAGATGTGCAAGATTCCATCGAGTGACAATCTTTCAGATCCGCTCACAAAACAACTTGCGCAGCGAAAGCATGAAGGGCACAATAGATCTATAGGCATACGAGATGCGCCAGATTGGCTCTAGTGCAAGTGGGAGACTGTTGTATAGGTGCCCTAGAGGTAATCTATATTTAGTATGAACAATATTTTGGCTAGAACATTCATTTATTATTTATTGTGATATTTAATATAATTAAGTCCTTAGATACAATGTGTTGTTTATCTTAAGGCCTCGTTTGGGTAGAGTATAAGGAGGGAGCATAAGATAACTTATACCCTCTCTTTTTTTATCAAGTGTTTGGGTGCCGGATAAGAGAGGGCATAAGTTATGTTGCCTTATGCTGATGGAGCTTTTAATGAACAAATTTTATACCACCAACATGGAGGTATAAGCTCGGATAAGAAAATATAGCATATTAGGATGCTAGTAGATTGACAAAAATACCCACACAAACTGTCAAATTTCCTATCTTTGTCCCCAAACCTTATCAACTATTTCACCGTTTCACATCCCTCCTCCCCTCTCAACATTTTGGTACCTTTATTTTTGAGGAGGTCCTCATGGGTTTGATAACTATTATTTTGGAATTCCATAACTTTATTTAAGTATGTATGTTTGAGATAAATATGAGAACATTTTTTCGTGCTTGCTGAAATTTCGTTTGTTTGATTTAACTTGTTTATTGTAGGTTTTGTAACACCATGCCAATATGCCAATAAGTATTAGTAATTTATACTCCATATTTTGCTATGGCCATTTTGTATCCATGAATATTTGTTATGTTTGCATGTTACTACAAGTTTATTTTGCGTATTAATACACATTTTGTATACATTTTGACAACGTCACTATTGTGTAGAAAAAATAGTATTAAAATATAAACATAAATACTGATACATTTTTTATATTTTTTCTTCATCAATTTGAAATATACAATATTTTATACAATATAACCGCATTGAAGGTATTACAGTCATTTTGGCACATATCCTGCTTCATATCCTGCATCATATCCGACAGCACCCAAACACAGACAACCAGCATATCTTATCAGGTCTTATCAGACAATATTCATATCCTTACTCATATCCCAGCATAAGCCTTATCCCCACATACCATATCCTCTACCCAAACGAGGCCTAAATATCCCTAGTCCATTATATTGATTAACAGGACGATCAACTATAGACTAGTATGTGGGTAGAATTATATGGAGATATCAAGTCTAACACATGGGTATGCATTAGGAGTAATGGCATACTGGATTGACCCACAACAAGAACGATACATTAGATTATGTCAAAGTCACAATCGCTTCTTGTAGTGCTAATGATACTGTAATCCTTGGACTTGGAGTCACTAGATACTCTAGTTGTGAAATATCATGCTTTGATGTTATCAAACGTTGCGCCTTAACCGGGTAACTAAAGATAGTTATCGGGCATTATATGAAGTAATCTTAGAGATCGTAGTGACGTAGGGAGGATTTATCCCTCCCACATAATGGGAGCAAATATCCTTGGGCCACTCGAGGGATGGTGCTTATAGGAATGTGTGGCCAGACTCAGCTAAATAAATGTGGAGATATTGATGTTATCTGCTCGTATAAGCATATTCCCAGGATCGAGAAACTATGGATTGGATATACGAGTGTGATTAATATGTCGTGTGTCTAATCCGGATATGGAGACAAAGGGATAACACAATACATGAACATCGGGCACAAGGTTTGTCGGGATCACTGACTATTTCTATTAGTTGGGTGGCATGGATGTGTTGCTAGACACCGCTCCATTTTAGTAAATAGTTACTACCAACTAAGTGGAAACCTATGGGGTCACACACCTGATGGATTGAATTGGATATATGTATTAATTAGTTGGACTAATTAATAAAATGATCATAACGCAACCACAAATAAACTTAGTAGGACTAATTTGTAAGTGGAATAATCCGTGTACGGACATGATTAGTATTGGGTTCTTTATGTAGTTAATAAAGAGTTATTACTATACAAAGGAACTCTACCTTGTTAATTCTCAAAACACACAAGTCATTATTTGAGAGAACATAACAAAGCAAGATAAGAGAGACAAGGAAGGCCGAAGCCAACCCGTCTGCCCCCTCCTTGGAGCCGTCGGCCCTCCCTTGGGCGTGCCTCCTCCTCGTTTTGCATGATCCGTTCCTCCTTTCCTCACTGCTAGCACTACACGGTGGGAAGGAATCCAATCAAGAATCCAAGGTGTGGATATTCATAGAGACAAAGACACTATTCTTCGTGTGATCACCCAAAACTAAGGTAGACATCTTCTATGCCCTTATCATGTTATGATGGCTTGCCTGTGATCCTTGGTGGGATTTGAGCAGGATTAATTTTATTATTCCGCTGCGTAACCTGCATCAAAACCCAACAGGCAACTACAAGGACATAATATGCTGCATTTTGGGTGCGAGGTAAGCCAATTACAAAATCGATACTAACATCAAACTAAGGAGCTTCAGGAACATGTTATGGAGTGCATACATAACTACTCAACTTGGGCTAAGTCAGAACATACACCAATGGTTTTTATGCCAAAAACGCCCCTCGTTGTGTAAGCTCGCTGATAATCTGCTGTCTCAATGAACAATCTAGAATGCACCAGTATAATCCATGATATGTATATAGGCATTATGAACAACGAAATAATTGCGTTGACCATCCATTACCCCCCTTAAATATCCTACCCAAAGAGGGATCAGGTGCATACATATATCCGAAAGCCTCAAATCTTGCAAACTGGCAGCCTATAGTTGTGAGGAGCACGATGCCACGACTCGAAACCTTGATGGTGTGGTTCAAGCTCCATGCTTGGTGCTTCAGGGTGGAAGTGAAATCTAACACCCACAAATTTGGCTACCGAAATCCCAAGTGGGTGTTACAAGGAGATAGCTCTCGGATACAAGGACTTTAAATGCGGAAATCAAAACAAACCAAACCAGTAGTTTAACAAAGTTATTTATTATTGCTACAAAATCCCAAAACAGGTTCTAACTAATATTCAGAAGTGAGAAAACTACAAGAGTCTAATTACTCGCATGTGATAATACTAGAAAGAGACCATTGACGCGTCAACCTCCCAATGAGCCCGTCCTCCAACATCTAGACCAGTGGTAGGTCAATAATCAACACAAACTAAACGAGATAGCGTCCATGCATGTAAAAAGATGAAGAGGCATGTATTTTCACAAAAACAGTTTAAAAGCAATAATTAGCATACAATTGTGCAACGGAAGTCAAGTAACATCATGTGGACATGAGAAATCATGGGAATTACGTTTTTTCCACATCCTTTGTCAAAATAAAAAATCATGGGAATTACGTTCTTTCCACATCTTTGTAAAAATTAAGGGTGTTAAATTTCGATTCCACTCCATCATTCAAAAGGCTTAATAAAAGATACAATTCCTCTCGAAAATATAAAGATACGATTTCAGGAAAAATCCATTTTACGTTTGTTGTAACAGGATAAAGTAATCATCCAATATTCCATAACGTACTGACTTATTTTTTAAGTTTCTACACTCTCTTTAGTTTGCACCCAGAAATGTGAGTACTAGGATCGGGGTAAATTGTGGCTGAGTAAGTAATAAGAGTCGAGTGACCACAAAAATGACAGTAGAAGCCATAAACCCACTAACCAATATCAAATTCGTGTATAACGGCTGTTCCCCTTTACGAGTTAACTCGTTTTAATAAATGTGATGATTCGAGTCAATTTCCGAAGAAGATACACATTTTCAGAATAAAGCAAGTAGTTTGACAAAGAAAAGTATCTTAGGGAACCAAACATGATTTGAGAAAATATGACAAGTAGCCACGAATGAATGGAAGGAAAAACATGCGTAGTACATTAATTCACCTCAGATCAAAAGGCAAACAGTGAATTGTAGCTTCTAGGGTGGAGGTAGCCCTTGCCTACAAAGTCGTGAATTATTATTCTTAAATGAAATGAAAATGATGCTCCGTATGGGATTTATGTTCTATTTCATTCCCAACAGTCCCAACAAATACCCGGAGCCCAGACAATTAATTACATACTAGTCTATAAAAGGAGTTTTATGTTATAAATTTAGAAAGAGGTATAAAATGTCAAATATTTATTTAGGGATAAACTTTAAGACTCTAATATTCATTTTATATATTTAGAAAAATTAATACAAGTCCAACACGATGAGTCATTCAAGCCGATTCATTTTAATACGAAAGATTCTCTATTTTGTTTAAATAAAAGAGACTAATTAATTAAATTAATAGCAACCTAATAATTTATAAAAGCCATATGTTACTATATGGCCCGAACTTTTTGAAAATTTCATATTTCTCAATGGGACGGTTAGATATTAAACTTGATTTATTAGGTCACACTTCTAGTATGGTAGTACTAGTCTCTAGAATATGGCTTTGAAAGTGCCGTAACTTATCTAGTTGTGGGACTTGAACCAAGTTAATGAGGTTGATGGAAGTTGCACCAAGTAAATGAGGTTGAACCAAGTTTAATGTACGTAGTTAGTGGGTAGAAGGTACTAGACACTTGAGTCCTATAAATACCCAAGTCTTTTTTCAAGTCAAGCAATAGAGTGAAGTCTTCTTCTCCTATCCACCAAAATATTTGAGTTGTTTTGAGTTTTAAGTAGTCCTCTTGATTCCAACAAGTGGTATAAGAACTACGGTTGAGAAAGTGAGTCATGGCTAATGTGTATATGCATGAAGGCAAGGCTTGGCTGTGTGGGACATCGTCGAGAATGGACTGGTGAATCCACCAGTTAAAGGTTCCAAGAAGAAGGACCAAAAGGCCCTTATGATGATTCATGGGTGTCTAGATGACACTATGATGACGAAGATTGCTAGTGTCTCCACTTAAAAGGAAGCGTGGGATGTCATTCAAAGTACATTTTGAGGTGGCGATAAGGTGAAGAAAGTGCGCCTTCAAACTCTTCGGGGAGAGTTTGAGTTGTTGCACATGAAGGAGTCAGGGTCGATTTCAGACTTTTTTACAAGAGTCTTGTTTGTTGTAAATAAACTAAGAATATGTGGTGAAGATGTGAAGAACAAGTCGGTGGTGGAAAATGTATTTAGATCCCTAACCTCCAGTTTCGACTAAATAATTGTGGCAATCAAGGAGTCAAAAGACATAGACTCCATGACAGTGGACGAGCTTATGCGTTCTTTGCTAGCCCGTGAAGAGAGGCTAAAGAAGCCGAAGAAGGAGCCATTGGTGCAATTTCTTCAAACAAAAATTTCTCTAAAATGGAAAGATGGACGGTACGAATCGATTCCAAGAGGACGTGGATGAGGCCGAGGTCCTGGAAGAGGCGGCCAATCTTCCTACGACAAGGAGGAAAATAAGCAAGACATCAATTCCTCAAGAGGGCGAGGAAGAAACTCAAGACCCAATGAAAGAAGGTATGACAAGTCTATACTTGAATGTTATTATTGTCCTAAATTTGAGAATTTCTCTTGGGAGTGTAGATATTGTTGGGTTTTGACGTAGGTAACGCAGCGGAATAACAAAAATTTAATCCTACTCAAAGCCCACCAAGGATCACAGGAAGAGACATCATAACATGATTAAGGACATAGAAGATGTGTACCTTTTGATTTGTGAGATCACACGAAGAATAATGTCCTCGTCTCTACGGTTGATCCACGTCTAGAGGTGAGATCTAGATTCTTCCTTCTCCACAAGTGCTAGCTTGAACCCGGAGGAAGAGGGATGAAGATCAAAGCAACAAAGCAACAAAGCACAAAGGGGGGGTTCGGCCACCCTTTTGCCGTCGGGTAGAGGGGGCGGACGGGAGGCTAGCTAGGGTTTCGGCCCTAGCTCTTTGTGTTGCTCTCTCTTTTGCTCTCTCCCACTCTTTGTGTTATGTCTAATAATAACTCATGTGTTGGGAAAGAAGCTAGAGCCTCCTTTATATACTCCAACAAATCCTTGTTGTTTCCATAAAAGAGTTTCCTAATTCTAGATGAACTAGAATTATTCCCTTCCTTGCAAATTAGTCCTACTAAGTTTGCAAGGTGTTTCACAATGATCCTTCTATTAATTAATCCATATTAATTAATTCCCAAATCTAGCTCTACTCTATTTGACGTGTGACCCCATAGGTTTCTATATAGTTCGTAGTAACTATTACTAACATGGAGCGGTGTCTAGCAACACATCCATGCCACCCAACCAATAGAAATAGTCAGTGATCCCGATAAACCTTTGTGCCCAATATATCATATTGCATCATCCCTTTGTCTCTATATCCGTATTGGGCACGAGACATAAATAGTCACACTCGTATATCCAATCCATAGTTCCTCGATCCTGGGAATATGCTTATGCTTGCAGATAACATTAATATCTCTATATTAATTTATCTGAGTCTGGCCATACATTCAATAAGCCTCATCCCTCGAGTGGCCGTGGATATTTACCCCCATTATGCGGGAGGGTAAAATCCTATCTACATCACTACGATCTCTAAGCTTGCTTCCTATCACGCCCGATAGCCACCGTTATGATTACCCAGTTACGGTGTAACGTTTGATAACATCAAAGCGCAATATTTCACAACTAGAGTATCTAGTGACTTCAAGTCCAAGTATTGCAATAATATTAGCACTACGAAAAGCGATTGTGACTTCACATAATCTAATGTATCCTTTTCGTCGTGGGTCAATCCAGTATGCCATTACTCCTAATGCATACCCATGTGTTAGACTTGATATCTCCATATCAATCTACCCACATACTAGTCTATATTTGATTGTCCTATTAATCAATATAATGGAACAGGGATATTTAAGATAAATAACACAATTTATCTAAGGACTTCATTATATTAAATATCGCCATAAATAATAAATGAATATTCTAGCCAAAACATTGTTCATACTAAATCTACGATTGCCTCTAGGCCATCTATTCCAACAGTCTCCCACTTGCACTAGAGCCAATCTGGCGCATCTCGTATGCCTATAGATCTGGCGTGCCCTTCATGCTTTCGCTGCGCAAGAGGTTTCGTGAGCGGATCTGACACTGGCCAAGAAACAACCCACTATCTCTCGGTCCTAAACCGAGGCAAAATATCGGGCCCCAGCCACGGCTGCTGCAGACTCATCCTGGTTTACACAATTATTTCATGACTTAGGCTTACCTTTGCCAGCACCACCTCTCTTACACACAGATAATGTCTCTGCCTTAGCTCTTACATATAATCGTATCTTTAACACACGAACTAAGCATATTGAACTCGATTATCACTATGTGTGTGAACAAGAATTGTTTAAACATCTTGCAATTTCTTTTCTTCCTAGTGCAGAACAACTCGCTGACTTATTCACCAAGTCCTTACCGGTTTCTCAAAGGCTTTCGGAATAAACTCATGGCCTCTCACGCACCATAAGTTTAAGGGAGCGTAATAACCGGACCACTGTTATGGATCAAGACAAAGCTGGATGGACCACCAATCAAGCCCAAAGCTGGACGGATCACAAATCAAGCCCACTGTCGAGTGAAGACGGCCCAAGTTTAAGCCTAGTCCGCAAATATTAAAACATTCGTTATTTATGTAAAACCTTAAGGGTAATATTGTCTTTTTTCTTAACCCTAGCTATGCTATCGTTGGATCATGTCCGTACAAATCCTACCGTTGGTAGCCTACTATATATTTTCTTTGTTGCTCCTTGTAAACCTAATTCAGTGAATATACAACGCCTCTTGGCCGCTGCCACCAGCTGCTGCTTTTACTGCTATTCCGTCCGAAACAGAGGAAGAGAGAGAGATAGAGGGACAAGAGAGGCAGTGAGGTAGAGGGGGTCGGAGATGGTGGTGGTTTCGGTGGTGATGGTGCCGGAGGTGATGGTGGTGGCTGGTGGGTTTCGGCCAAAACAGAGGAGATAGAGAGATAGGTGTGGGTGGTGGTGGTTCCTTCGGGAGCGAGAGAGGAAGAGAGGGAGGTGAGGGTGCTGTTGGTGTTGTGTCCGAAGGGCAGGAAGAGGAGAAAATATAAGAAGGGGAAGGAGAGAGAACGGGGAGAGAGAGAGAGGCAAATTGTGTTGGGGAAACAAGTTGGCAGGAGTGTGTTGGAGGATGAGAAAGAAAGGGTTTTGTTTTTATTTTAAGAATGTGTATATGTAAAGTATGTATGTATGTATAAATACCGTATAGGTGTAGGGTATAGGTACGTATAATTATACAATATAGTACAAGTATAAAAATAAGTATAGTATAAAATATTCATACACTGTATATACGTATAGCATAGTGTACAGTATGGGTATATGAAAAGTATATACATACTATAATTTTTGTAAGAGATAACTACACCCCCTAGTTTTCACTAAAATTAAGTTTTACTTCCCAACTTAAAGAAATTAGTTGTTTAATTATCCCCACACTTAGTGTAACGACTCAAATTACCCATCGATATCAAGCGGGGTATTACATTAGCATGCAAACTTGTCTCGATTTCGATTCTCGTTAAATCGTTGGCGATTTTTATCGCATTTAGCAGCCCACTACCAAATACGTGGAGTTTCTAATTACTTATTGTACCAAGCATATTATAAGCCTCCTAGTCAACTAGGCCTCGTTTGTTTTTAGTCTTACCCATGGGATAGGAGTAATAGTGAGAGATATTGAGCTAAGTTGGTGTTTGGTGCAAAAAACTACATGTGGGATTGTAAAGGCCGGACACACTTTAAACATGCATATGGGGGACTATTCTATACGTGGTATCCCCAAGTATTGTGATGGCTTAGTATGGAAAAGACCAATATAGTCTCGTCAGCTCATCACCCAGTGTCTCTCACTTCTGATCTTTGGCCACATCCCTTCTTCTCACAACTCCGTCTTTCCTCAATGCTCAGTTTATTTGTTTTTGTTTTTTTTACTTCCATGGGTTTGGGACTTCAATTCACTCATTCTCTCACTTTGTCTTGTGGTCATCACATGAGCTTCTCAATGTTAAATAGTGGCAGCAACAATCGTGGTTAATGGTGGTGGTTTAACAGATTTTGTTGAACAAAATAAATATTTATGGTTCTTCTAGTAAACTATGGAGGGTAAATTTGTCATTTGTAATGTCAATCCACTCCAATATTACTACCAATCAAACACCATCTTGTCTCAACTCATCACTAATAGTCTCAGTACTACCAATCCCATCACTATCAATTCCTGTACTGCTAGTCTAAAAAACAAACGAGGCCCTAGTGTTTCGGTGAAAACGAATGAGAATTGATACTTATGAATTGAAGAGGAATGGGCATGCATTAGAAATCTGAAATTGAAGCTAGAAGAATCTGAAATGGAGATAAATCGAACGAGAAGAGACGAAGCACAGTTCACGCGTGGAGTTTAGGGTTTTGAGGGAGGTTACATAGGATTCTGGATGATGGAGGTTAGGGTTTTGAGAGTTTGTTACGTAGGATTAGTTGTTGGGGTTATTGGGTGTGATGAGAGTACATTAGTTGTTAGGCGTTGAGAATGGTTGTGACGGGAGTACAGTAGTTGTTATGGGTTGAGATTTTTTTTTGAAGGAAATATTGAGGAGTATTATTCATGGTTTGTAAGACCCAAAGCATCTTCATGGATTACATCATTAGCCCAAGTGGGCGTTTCAACATAAAAACTTGTATTTCCTTCTAAAGAACCTTGTCTAGCAAAAGCATGAGCAGCTCTGTTGCATTCACGGCTAACATATCTTACTTCTGCTGCAACAAAACTTGACAGTAAGCCTCTACCTTCTTGAATAAGCTCTCTAAGTTCAGAAAGTGCAGAAAGACCTTGAATGCGACCACAATTTCCAGTTTTTAATAATGCCACACCAAAAAGAGAATCCGATTCAAGTGTAACCTTGGCGATATTCAGTTCTCTTGTAAGGTTAGGCCTGATATCATCGCCGTGATCTCAGCAAGTAGTGGTGTTCTAGCTACTGGGACTCTGCACATACGTCCAGCGAGAAATTCCTTTGCATTATTCCGAAGCACCATCCCCACACCCATAGCCCGACTGTTTGCTTGCCATGTCGAATCAGTATTTACTTTCACGAATCCTCTGGTGGTGGTTGCCAAGTTCTTGTTTGAGTAGTGTGGTAACAATAATCTTCAAACAAACCTTTGACTTGACACTCTTTATATCATTGTAGAGTATTAATCCCTTGTATAGCCGTTTCTTCAGCTGATATAGCAGACCCATCAAAACGTCGTTTGTTTCTGCTGCGCCAAATGGACCAAAAACCCATTACTATTCTTTCACACTAATTCGTCGGCGATTTCTCCATAATCTCCGGTAGCCATTGCCACAGTGGGAGTTTTTTGGACTTTAGGAACTCAGTACCCATGATAATCTTCAAAGTTTTCTTCGCTTTTGTGCATCCCACGAAGTGGTGCTCCTCATCTTCCGCATTACTTTTACACCCCTGACATAAAGTATCCACAACTATTCCTCTATGAGACAAGTTAATACGGGGAGAGACTGCTGAAAAATTCTCCACACAGTGTAAATACACTTTTTTGGTATTCAAAGTGACCAATAATTTCTCCAGCCAATACCGATTGGTAGAACCCTACGAAGGGGATGCCATTGTAGTTGTCCGGAGTTGCTGTGACTCATAACCACTAGCCAGGTTATATAAACCATCCGCTGAATAATTCCAGAAGAAGGTGTGAAAAGGCTCATTTTTCTTTATAGGAACTAGTAGCACCTCTGCCACATCAACCGGCTAGAGAATTTGATTCAAGCGTTCCTCGTTCCACGTTCCAGTTTCCGCGTTAATCAACCAATTTACTCTAAGATTTTACATTCCTTGGGGACACGGTGTAATAATCTTAAAAGTGGATGGACGAGCAAGCCAACAATCTCCAAAAACTTTAACATTGTTACCATTTGCGATTCTCCATCTAAGCCCGAACTTCAACAAATCTCTTCCGGCCAACATACTTCTAAGTGTGTAAGAGCCTTGTGAATTGTTGGCAGGAGTAAAATCAAGGATGTTTGATTGTTTGAAGTACTTTGCTTGAAAAACTCGACTTACAAGACTGTTTGGGAAACGTAGAAGCCGACAACTTTGTTTTGCGAGTAAAGCCACATTAAAGTTCTGAAAATCCCGAAATCCAAGGCCACCATCAGCTTTGCTAAGCTTCATTTTATCCCAGGCAACCCAATGCATAGTTTTCTTATCTTCAGTATCGCCCCACCAGAACTTATGCACCAACCTCTCCATGACATGACAAACTTGTTTCGGAAGTAAGAAGCACCCCATTGCATAATTTGGAACCGCTTGGGCAACCGCTTTGATAAGTATCTCCTTCCCTGCAACCGATAGGAGTTTACCCTTCCATCCTTTAAATTTCTTCCCAATTCTTTCTGTAAGGTGGCCGAATTTGCTGTTCTTCTTTCTCCCAAAGGTCGTGGGGAGGCCCAGGTAATTATCATGCTTTGGGGATTGCGAATGGGGAGAAGAGAAATGCGTGCCATTGATCGGTGCAAAGCTGTCGGAAGTTGCAGAGGTGGTTCCTCGATGGATTTTGGTGGCTTGGGTTTTTTTTTGTAGTTTAGGGTGGTTTGGGGTGATTACAGGAGGGGGTTATTATGTAGTTTAGGGTGGTTTGGGGGTTAAGATTGATAATAATGTTCAAATTAATATAAAATGTCTAAAATTAATTAATATTTAAAATTAATATAAATAGCATCTCAAAAAAATAAAAAAATAACCGAAATATATATATAATCGGCGAGATTTCTTGCTGTCTTTGATAAGTCAGAAATGGCATTATTTGTTGCCGTTTTTGCTACGTCATAAACGGCAAAAGTGTGTCTCTTGCCGTTTAAGTTTTAAACGACAAGAGTCTTTCTCGCCTCTGAGCAAAAACCGCAAAATACCTTGCGGCCGCCCAAAATTTGGCCGTTTTTGCTATAAACAGCAAGAAAACCTTCATAAACGGCGAGAATTTATTGCCATTTTTTTGTGCGTTTCCACTAGTGGCTATTTATTATTTTCCATGTAAATATGCATTATAATGTCCAATGTTCCATACCTAAGACAATCGGACATGAAGACGAGTCTGGCATGTGCGAGATTAATTGTTACTTATTTGTTGAATATAAGGGTTCACCGTCTAAGATGATTTGGACAAACCATCGGAATGACTGTAGTGTAACATTATAGTGAGACATCTTGGTCAAGGAAATAGTATAGTTTCAACTTGTTACACTAGCATACTTTGTGTATGTTGAACATCACCGCATATGAAATATAAATATCTAGGACTGACCGAAGTGAGATATATTATAATATTGAAAACTCTTAATCTATGATTGTTTATGTGGACACAAATTTTGATTAATATTTTAAAATATATTGGGTGAGTTTCAAATGCGAGCCAATAATCCTGATATATTGGGTAATGATTGTTAGGATTCGGTGAAATCTAATCGAATCATGGAATCCACATCTCGTATGAGAATGATGTACCCTCCTAGGAGCTCACTATGTTTCGTTATGTTAAGTCTGGCAAGCTGGTTATTTGTAACAAATAAGGGTTGAGCGGATTAAATAAGGGAATACATAAGATGTTAATGAGATCAAAAATTTCAATAAGAGTAGATCAGCATTACCGGGTATATGTAATATTAACATAGGGAGTTATCTAATATTAATAACTGGAGCTCATAAATTATGATGAGAATAAATATTATAGTGAAATTATAGTTTCATGGTAGAGTAAACTATAATTACTAATTAATTTTGAATTTAATTCTGGATGAATTATGAGTTCAAATATATCATTCGGATCCGATTCATTTATTTTCTCCACAGGTCGCCGACGTAGTCTACCTTATGCGTGACCGTGTGATTCACAAGTGTGTTCGAGTCTCAAGAGTGTGAAACGTAAATTTGAGATTATGTTTGTTATTTTATAGTTGACGAGTATTACTATAAACCATATAATTATGATTTAATTGCAAGCCACACTAAAATTACTAGGGAGGGACTGGCTTTGCAATATATTTCCTACAAGGGACTTGTGTGCAATCATAAGTATTCCTAATATTAGGGTTAGTAACAAGTCTCTATAAATAGTCCATCGTAATTCATAAGTAAGGATGATGGTTCATATATGTTTTCCACACAAGATAGAAAATCACAGTTGTGCGTTTATGAGCTTTTCATGTTCGAATCACCTTCTAGCTTGAACCCGAGCTTGGAACATACGTCGGACACACCATATTCAATTTTTTTGGTGTTTTGGTCTAGATAACAATTTTGGATCGTTTTTGGTAAAACATGAAAGTTGTAGATCTAGAATATCGAAGGGAAAAAGAAATAGCGCGTCGATCAGAGTCGTAGAACTCCATACATCGCTGGTCAAAGTTTTTGGTCCGAGGTTGATTTTCGACAGGATCTGAATTCGGTTTATTGAGCTTAACCGGAGCTATAAATTTCAGATGAAGAAGAGCTATATATGAAAATCGTGTCTCGACGAGAGAGATTCAATGTAATAGGCCCTGCAGTCAGGTTTAATACACAGAACTGCCAGAAGATGGTCAAACTTTCGGGAATCGCGCCATCTAGTCCGGATGGACTGTGGTAAGCTTTATTCTGCAATTTAAATTACAACAATAATTTTTGAATGCCTATGATTAATTCTCTGCACAAGTCACGTGGACCGGGACAAATCTCGTTGAAATTTCCCTTCAGCTACAGAACCGCATCCACTTTTATTAAAATCAGTACGACCGCCACATGTATTTTGGGAAATCATTATGACCACTAAAGTAATTTTCATTTCAACTAGATCTTCCACGACTAGAACGTTGTTGGTTAGAATTATCCCTTTGAGGATAATGACCGGAAGGAAACCTAGATCCAGAAGAAACAGTAAGTAATGCAGAGGAATTAAACTCATAAATTTGAGATTCCACCATATTCTTTTCGGCTCTGTAGATAGCGTTCTGTGATGGGGATGATGAGACTGTTTTCCCACTCTAGGGGGGCAAAAGCCACAATCAAACAAGTACAGAGAGATTGGAGACATGGAGATGATAATGGAAAGGGGTGGAAATAAGCACTGTATACCACTTAGAAGAGAAACAAGTTACCATGGTTTGATCAGTAGAAATAATGTTGAACCTCTATGAGAGGGTTAAGCCCTCTATATGCACATAACTAGTTTGTAACGGTAATGCGGGGTTACGAAGTTGCGTTCCCTTTAAGTGGTGAAGGCAGAGATCTCGTTAGAAAGTTTCCAATAATATTGGATTTTCATATATAACGATTGAACAAGTCTAATCTATAGCACACATGGGTCACAGAGGGGACATCAACAATGTACGACGAGTCTTATACCAGCATCAAAGCCATTAGATTCCCTGGTTCCCGCGCGAGCGATTATCTGTGATGGGACACTGTCTCATGGTCCCATTATTTTGGCATGGAATGATATGGTACATCAGGAGCACGCATGCTTGGCCATATGTGCGATGCTGATAGGTCCACGTGGCTGCGGACTAGCACCATGTTTTTGACTATCTACAAGCATTTAACAAGACATGCAAGTCTTCAAGAGAAATAGGCACATATTTGGTTCTAATAGAAGGGTTGTATTCAATTGGTAACCCACTTAGGGTATAGAAGAGCATATCATTATTATCAATCAAAACAATAGATGCATTGTCACCAATAGTCTTTAACTTTTGGATGTAAACTTTAATAGTGTCTGATCTTTTCTTGATAGTTTGCAAGTCAGCTTTTAGTTGAAGAATATAATAGATCTAGTAAGAGAGGCATACCGTCGTTCCAGTGCTAGCCAAGAAGAGCGAGAAGTGGTATGACCGATGACATCAGTTAGAGCATCTGAAAAGAGAGTGGCGTTGAGAACAGTGAGAAGCATATGATGTTGAGTGCACCAGGTAGAATACAACAGATTTACAACAATTTTGGGGCAGCCAACACTGTCTATCATGAATTCTGATGGAGGAGCGATAGATGCATAAAGGTAACCATAGAAACTGCATTTTGAGGATTGCAGTTAGTTGATATTCCACAATACATAGTTCGTATTGTCAAGTTTGAACGACATGAGATTATAAAAATTGGAAAGGCAGAAAGTTGGATCAGAGGAAGTTTGTCAGGCCATGGTGCTGATAGCATAAACAGAAGACGAAGAGAGCATTTACAGAGGCTCTGATACTATGGAAACCTAATCGTTTAAATTAAGAGGTAGATACAAAGAATCTATATTTATATAAAAGCAATGCTATGAGAGAGGTTTACCCTCCTCATGACACAGGATTTTAGAAAAATTCTTTGTATGCCATGTGTTGTCTTATGTTGCATAATAAGCCCATTGTATCTTTACACCTCAATTTCAATTGACATGTCAAAGTACAAGATCCAATTACAATTTGTCAACTCAAATTCACTTACACATAATACATTGAAACAAAAAATTAAATTCTCTGTACATTAACAATTGAAAAGTCCCGAAGGTTTCAAAGTTTCCAATGCTTTGTTTAATGAATTCCATTTCAAAATAGTTGTCTTTTGTCTTTTCATGTTCTCTTTTTTTCCAATATATTTATTTTACTATTTATTGAAAGATGTGCTAAACAACTATCAGAGAAATTGAAAAATGTTGTTTTTAATTTTTATTTTCAATATATTAATTTTACAATTTATAAAAGTATGTACTAAACAACTATCAGACAAATTGAAAACATATTTTTCTACTTACAAGCAAAACTTATACTTTCTGACTACACTAACGTTTATTGAATTTTTTTCCCGACTATATTTTCAATTACAATGTACTTTGAATTAAAACAAACGTTCTTACCATAAGCAAACAACCATTCCAAAAATATTAAAACAAAAATATAGATATTTTCCTAAATTTTTTCCAACGGTCATCTAAGTTCTTTCCTCGCCAATTTTTTTAAAAAAAAAAGTTCTTTCCTCACAATGTTCCCATTTGCAATTTATATATGACCAAACAAACATTAAAAATTTAAAATACTGTGTTGAAAAAAATATATAACCAACTTAAGCATTTGCATAATATTTCTTTTTCTCGTTTACTTATTACACAACAATGAGTAAACAGCCTTCTCATATAAAAATGAGAAAATAAGAGTTCAGAAAAATATGAAATATGTTTTAAAAAATACAATAAAAATAAAAAAATGACTTATTTACGAAACTATTTTTATGTCTCATTTATTTTTTCGCTGCATAAGTACCATGCTTTGTTTCTTCGGGTGCAAAATTGTTTGTAATTTTTCTTCTTTCGTGTCTTCTCCTTCAGCTATAATTGATTGGAAGACTAGAGGAGACTCGATGCATTGACAATTAAAATTCCAAAACTTCTAAATTTTTTAATGCTTAGTTCAGTGAATTTCCTTTCACAGGATTTATCTTTTAATGCAATTTTCATGCAATATATAGATTTTAAAGGCGTGCTAAACAACTATCAGAAAATTTGAAAACATGATATTTTTTATTTACAACAAAATCTTATAGTTTTAGACTATACCAATGTTTATTGAAGTTTCTGTCTGACCATGTTTTCAATTATAGTGTCCGGAATTACCACACAGGTGTTGCAAGATCGACATAATTTGATTATGTTCAATTACACTAAACATATTTATTGCGTATAATTATTTTTTCTGTTTACCTTTTAATTAAAAAAATATGTGTATGAAAAGCAAACGACCATTACAAAAATTTAAAACATTTTTTTCTATTTTTGTCCAATCTTTCGACATTGCCTACTTTCATCTAGGTTCTGGTCTTACCATGTTTCCAATTATAATTTATAAATGACCAAACATACATTAAAAAGTTGACATAATCTGCTTTTAAATAATTATAACCAACTTATGCCTTGGCTAACATTCTTTTCCATTTATGTACAACTTCCTCCTTTCTCTCTAAATCTTCACATTTTGACTTTTTCTTCAGTGATCAGGTAACTTTGACCCGGTGATTTGGATAGCCAAACGATGCAATGTTTTGATTATTTTTTTGATGGTGTTGTAGAGCGAAGTTTACTCTACAACATTGTGGAAAGATTATCAAATCCTTGCATCGTTTTACTAATCAAATCCCCAAATTAAAGTAATTCAGTAAATAGTGGTAAAATAAAAAGGGTGAAAATTCAGAGAGAACGGAGAAAGTATATAACAATGAGTAAACAAACTATTCATAAAAAATGAGTAAACAAGCGTTCAGAAAAATATGAAAGATGCTTTAAAAAATAAAATAAAAATACAAAAAATGATGTATTTATGCAGATATGTTTATGTCTCCATTATGTTTGGGTGCATAAGTACAATGTTTCTTCAGGTGCAAATGTGTTTACTTTTGCTTCTTTTCTGTCTTCCCTTTTTCCGTCACTTATATTGGATTGGAATACTAGAGGAGACTCGATCATCAATAGAACCGCTCCCTATATTCGCTCACATAGAAGTCTGATCGACGAAAGCTAAAGGCCATGGAAGTCAAGTACTTCTCCCAGTACAAGCCCGCATAGAGCATCATTTCTCATCCTCCTTACACAGAAATCTTAACTTCTAGACTCTCTTCGGTAAAATAATATTCTCCCTTTCAACAAGATTCACGATAGTTTTATTTTCTCTTTATCTTCAGGCTTCAAAACTTGCCTCAAGTCTTTTTCAAAAGTTATCCAATTTAATTTGTGAATCTTAACAGGTGATTCTTTCCCACAGTGGCTCGCCATTGTACGGATTCTTTGAGTTGATTCCTTACATATAGCAAAACACAATTTCGTGTTCTCAAAGCACATTCATTGGACAAACAAGAATATAATTTATACAAAATCGGAACTCTCACGTGTTTGCATGGGAATTATTATGAATAATACTTCAAAGTCTATACATAAATTCATTGACCTCTTTTTTTAAATAATATATTACCTCAACTATGGTGTCACTACTAGACAAAACAGCAATGTGACAACATTGGGTTTTTGACAAAAGTATCAATTTTCTTTGCTACTTATGAAACATTTTATTGAGTTTGCGTGATGTTGTTTTGCGTCTATTTGTTGTCCTTTAATTTTGAGCGCATATGTATTTTTACTTCCGTTCATGGACGTAGATTCAGTGTCTTCCGGGTAGATATTTAATTTTTCTAATAATACTAATTTTTTGTAGATTGCAAAAGAAATCAAAACTTATGAAAATTTTATTTTGGCTTTATTGTTGGAGGTAGTTTCACTAGGCCACCCAACTCAGAACACTGATTGAAACCTTTTAAGTATGTATGTAAAAGTGTTTGTCTTTTACCATTCAGTGTATTTTCGTTAAAGTTTCATTTCTCCTATTTTGATCTCTTTGTGTTCATTTCAGCCAAACACTATTTTATCATTTGGCTATTCCAGCATTTATTTTACAACGTTTAATATTAGCTATTGCAGCATTTATTTTACAACGTTTAATTTAACGTTGTATTTGACTCTTTTACAGCGTTTAATTTAATGTTGTTATTAGGACCCTCTTTTACAGGGCTAAATTTAATTATGTTACAAATTCACAGGGTTAACTGTTTTAACGCTGTAAATTTACAGGACTAAGATTTTAATGCTGTAATTTTTTACCCCAGTTACAGCGTTTTCCTTAAAACACTGTAATTGCGCCGTGTTGAAAATTGCAACAACTGTACTATTAGAGCTGCTATGAAAAATCTTCACCCTACCTAAAATATTTCACCCCCTGCGAGTTTTATCCGCCTTCTCAAATTTTCGAGCGCCAATTTTCACCCCCAAATCGAGCGAATCGGAGAAGCCCTAACACAGGTGACTCTCGACCAGCCCTCAGAATGCACAAGACGATTTCAAGCAACGATTGAGCGCAAATCGGAGTAGCCTTAACACAGGAGGTATTCTCTCTTTCCCCTCTCTCGTCTATTGCGAGGATTGAGTAGTCCTAACTTGATTCGTACTGGGGTTGTTCGATGATTTGTTGACCGAATCGCAGGGTAACTGGTTGGGTTTTGGGGGAGATTTCAAGTTTTTCTGGTTATTTTTCTTGTGTGCGAACTACTACTCTCATGCCTGTCAATATACATTGTTTCATCTTTATTTGGGTTGAATCTGTTTATGTTGATTTCGCATATTTTCATGGTTTATTTCAGCTCTATATTCTAATCAACAAACCTGCTTTTCTCTCTGTTAATTAGTACAAAAGATGGAAGTTTGAAAGCGGATAACAAAACTGAACTTTGATTGTTGGTATTTGGTCCATAAATCTTCCATGGTGTATGGCTAGTGGTCTGGGGTCATACCTGAGTAGGGGTGCGTATTAAGCGAAAGAAATTTTTGAGGAGGTGGTGAAGAGATGAATCTCTCCCATCCAGGTCACATATCGTTGTCTGATATTTGGGCTCTGTAAAGTAGGAAAATGGCATGAAGCTACTGGATTTGTCATCAAAATGACAGGACAAGGTATTTTTCTTTTTTTTTTTTTTGATAAACTCAAGGTATTATTCTTGATGCTATTACTTATTCTGATCTGATTAATGCACTTTGTAAAGATGGGAGGGCCACGAAAGCAGTGGACTTAATGGGCTTTGCAGGAAAGGGTTGGTAGTAGAGGCTTTAAGAGTATCGGAAACAATGGTGGAGAAGGGGAAGAAGTTGATTTGTTCTCTGAATGTCCATTAAGAGCTTGTTGAATCAATACCCCTGCTCTTTGAATGCATATTTGGATTCAATCATGCATATTATACTCCCTATTACGTTTGATCCGAATCACACTTTCTGCTGGTAATCTAAATTATAGTGCTTTGTGTTCTTTGAAATTGAATTGAGTTTTCTATATTTTTTGAAATTTCATTAGGCTTTTGTGCAGTTTGGATTGTAACTGTTGACTAGAAAACAATGTTTAGAATTTTAAACTTGCAGGGGATGGTCCCGCTGTTCATCTTCTGCAGTCTAGCACTGGGGTCTGGATCGTCAAAGATTCGCGTGCTACAGTTTCCTCTGTACGAAGCCGAACTCACAGATCAACCTAAAGATTGTAGGGGGTAGACATCTTGAATCTTCTGCAGTCTATTGATTTCTCTCTTTTTTTTTTTTTTTTTTTTTTTTTTTTTTTTTTTTAATTTCAATCGCGTGTAGTTGGTTGAATCAAGGATATCGTCAACATAATCCCTTCATTCTTGGCATGTACTTGCAGGAAAAGTCGTCTCGGATGTTGTGAACTTTCATGATTCAGTGCCGGATGTGATCTGTGCTACAAATCGATTGTTTCAGGTGATTTAGTTGTATGCACTTACAATAGTTGACAATGTTCATCTTTTTTTTTACATTATTTTAATCATTTGGTGTTTCCTGATACTTCAATTACAGTCACATATGTAATGGTTATTTGCAAATAATTTGCAGAAATTGTGGAGGATGGAAGTTATTTTCAATTTTCTTGTATAACAATCAAGTATCAGTTTTTTCAAGATTATAATAAGCCTACTAAATCAAGCAACATATTTTCAATTTTCTTGTATTACATTATAAAACGTAAGGTATTATCACAACATATGTGAATCAAAACTTATTCGTGCAAGGCGTACTAAATCAAGCAACATTGTTTTGGTTGGAGAGTTCATGTAGGAGTAAATACTGGAGTAAATACTTATATGATTTTTATGAATGATTAAGTTTCAGGAAGTTTATGAACTCAAAGTAATCTAACAACTAAGAAACATGTTCAAATTAACAGTCGTTACCAGTATCACCTTGGTTCATCATTTGAACTACTGAAAATGTTAAGATTCCGGTTCTAGGTTCTGTTAGCACTTAGTTTCTGGGTTTTGGACTTGTTCATTTTTGGTTGGTACTCATTTGTTTGGAGTTGCTTACTTGAGTCACCTAACAGTTAAGGACTCTGTCAATCTCGTGGAACGAAGAGCATATACTGGTGGTACCTACAATGTACAAAGATGTATGTGATATGTTTATTGAATAACTTTTAAGTTACTTCTGGCGGGCATTCGATGCGAATGAGTGTCGACCCTTTAAGGACTTGTATTGGCCATTCAATAATTCAGGAACTTTGGTTACAGTATGTTAGCTTTCCTTGTTGGTTGAAGTTTCTTCTGGATATTGGATTTTTTGTTGGGTAGTTTTTGGCTTCTGGAACTATAGGCCCTTATACTTGAAATGCTTCTAGTATATGTATTTGTAAATATACTTGTCCTGTTGTGTTTCTTATCAGATTGAATTGTTCCTTTAACTATTCTTGACACTTCTCCAAAATTTGTATTCTGGCAGGTCGCAAGAAAGAACTAGGGGTCGATCGATCAAGGTACACCAAGTGCAATTGAAGACAAGCTAGAGCCAGAGCATATTAATCGTCTCCATACTTTTTAATGATCATGCTTGTTGGACTTGGTATTTTGATTGTTTTAGTTTCAAGTCTTTGTTTATCAATTTGGTATAGTTTAGTTTCAGGACTAGTGTAATGTAGTGGATGTTGCTGGAGCCTTTACCACCCATATCATCTAATTATACTCTTCTTGGTTTGTAATGAATATTTTGGTTTATAAACCAAGTGCAAATGGTTGTTTTGATCATTTTATGTTTTATGTTTGGATGATCATGGATGATATAGTATCTGTGAAAAATTTGGCAGGGTATAGATATAGTAGTAGCAGTGGGGAGTTGTGATTATGTAGCAGCATTCGTGTGGTGCTGTATTGTAAAGCAACATTAAAACAATGCTGGCATTGTTTCCTGATGCAACATGAGAGTAATGCCAGTAATGGAAGCAACACTAAAATAGATGCTGGAATATGGGCAATTGCAGTAGTAATTTAATGCTGTAAAGGAAAATATAGTAGCATTAATAGTAAAAGCGCTACAAAACATTACAGTGCTACTCAAATGCCGCTGGAAACGTTGCAATATTGTTGCAGCGCTTTTTTAGTGCTGTAAAACTAAAAACAGCAAAGGCTAAAGTAGCGCTAAGAAAAACGCCATAAGTAACGCTGTATTTTGATAATACAGCATTAAAGCACGCAAATGCAACATTTCTGTAATGCTGTTTTTGCCCCTTATTCTAGTAGCGAATAAGTATCGATTCTCAATAGTCATTACGTTATTCTTATGCTGGGAATGTGTGTTGCTGATCAAGTTTAGACGCTTGGGTTGTCAAAATAATGACTCCTTCATGTATTGCTACTACGAACATGATATCTTACTTGGGTAATCCTCTAGTAGAAAAACATTTGTTTTTGAAACTTTTTTTTTTTCATAACCATTATATCTTCATTTTACTTACAAAAGTCCAACAGAGGAAGCCAAAAGTATGAATGCGTTCTAGCTATAGAGAATTTGTTTGTTTGTTTAGATTTTTTGCCATGCTTAAAACTTGTAGTTTAAAATTTGGTTAGTAATGTTTTTGTACAACCTTCTGTTTCTATCGCCATAATCATAAAAATACTTGAATTGTAACTTAAGCTTTCTTTGCATTCATTTGTTCTAAAGATTTCTGTAATTACACTACTGTGCATAACAGGGTTGTCGTTTTATTGGAGGCCGTCACTGAATCTGGCTCAAAACACAATCAAGGCTGAATCAAGAATTTCGTATCAGTGGGACTAAAATTTAAAATTTTGACATTTTGATGAAAAAAATAAGGTTATTGTTCGACTTCAGCGGGGGTCAAATCGCAATTTACATGGATCCCCTATTGAACACAACAATGGAACAAAAAGAGTGCAGGTGCAAAGAAACTGCGGTGTATTCGGACAACAAAGTATACAATTGATTGGAATTTATTTCCATCAACTTCTGATCTACATTGTCACGTTTCAAAGACTTCTTTCTGTACAGCACACAAGCATTAAAATTTCATTTGTTTGACAACCTACCACAACAATTGTTCACTAAACCTCAAGAAATTACACAATTAATGGTCAAGCCTCATACAGCAGATAGGAGAAAAATGTTTTGCACTATTAGTAATTTTCCCTCGAGAGTAAACAACATGAAAAATCATACATGCTTGACATTAATATCGTTAAAGAACAACTTCCGCATAGAGGAATAAAAAGAAAATATTTGTTAAGTTTAAAGACCAAGGAAGCTTTCAATAGTGCACAGATCATATGAGACATGTTAGTCAACAATTTTTCTTAAATGCTCTACAATCTTTCATGATATTACTGTGTGATGACGGGTGTTTCACATTCTTCTAAAAACTTGCCCCATAATGTACTGCAAAATTAGCAGCACTATGTTTCCAAGAATTCCCATTCAATTCCCGTCCTCTATCAATATTATTGACACTAGGAAATAATTTCAATTTGCTCAATTTTTGAGAATTACATCATATAGTCGGATTCGAACCCTGGACCACATGTATGTGCTTCAAAGGGCGACCACTTAGCGAGCACCAATTTGCATTTTGAGCTACGTACATAATTGCTGTAATAAGAAATATATTTTTATGTTAATATATTGCTTCCAAATTGATATTTAGAGATACTTCTACTAATTTGTCAAATAAATCATCTACAACTTTACGTGAAAATGATTTTATAGATACAATTTCTAAAATTTAAAATTAGCCCGGTTTCGTTGTTCGTGTATACCCACAGCCCGTGCCATGGCGCGGGGTTAAGACTAGTTGAAGATAATGATAGAGAAGAGATGAGAAATGAAGAAAACGATTAGTCTGTATTAATTGATGGAACCCCAATGGGAGATATGGAGCAATGGTATAGCGGCCTCACTAAGGTTACTAGTTAACCATGGTAAAGACAACTATCTACAGCTCTGAGTACGGGTATAGAGACGTTATAGAAGCATTGGAAATGTAGAGTACAATCCTTGGAGCTTCTATTCATTACAACTAACTGCAGAGTCTTTTGGAAATGATGAACAAGATCTTCAACTTTGTCTTGGTTTGAAGAATGGTCCTCATCCTGTTGATAGTCTAGAGTACATATTTGAGTCTGATCAGGTAGGTGCCTCAGATGTACTACCCGCGGCGAGGGGCCTCTACATCCGGAACAGTAATGAGGATATGGGTGTTTGCCTGCAACTTTCCTCTTTGATTTTGCCAGAAGTTGTTCAACCAACTTTTGAGCAAGTTGAAAGTGTGGGTAAGCAAAAAAAATGCCATCAGGCTGCACAAAAATATGAACCCAAACATAGTGGCACTGCTCAGCGAGCCTCCAATCTTCTTAGGTGTTACCGTAGTGACTGAGGATGTGTACGTAAATGCCATGGATGTGACATTAACCCACATTGTCACTACCAACCCCCACATGTAAACCCTTCTCTTGAAACCCAATCCGCTTAGTAGCAGCATGATTGCACTCAGCGACGCCACCAGCCCAATTGTGTTGACCCATACAAAAGCCCGGTAAGCGTCAGGATGGTTATGCGCCATCACTGCTTCTCCTGCCCTGTGTTCAGTTGTGTTGTCCTGCCACACGCCTCCTGGAGGGCTGACCCCAACTTGATATGCTATGGTCGCCATGAGTGATGCCACAACCATCATCACATCCTTTTTGCTACTCAGCCAATCCCTTTGTACAGTATCCTTTCCAGTTCTTGCGCCTGCCTTTCGGAGGTAGTACTCAATCTGTTTCATCGTTCCATATTCTGGTGTCTCAGTTTTCGCGGGACGTACAATGTCCAGGGCTGTCTGGTCCATTGCATTTCTCTTATTCACGTGTATCTTGATCCGTTGAGAATGATCAAGCAGATGTTTAACTACCTGAAAAAAAAAAAGTTTTCATAATCCATAATTTCACGACTGCCATGAGTTACACAGGGATATGATAAAATCAATTGATTACTCGTATAGAAATCTAGTGGCGGCCATGGACGAAATAGAGGAAGGCATAGCACCGACGTTCGATTCGTTGAACCCCACTGATAAAGAAGCTATTGAGACAATTTTCGACGAAGAGTTCTGTTCGGAGGCTGAGAAAAGCTTTGAGTGGAGCTTTATTGGTCGTTTCTTGACATGCGAGAAGATAAACCCTAGACTGATGCAAGCTTTTTTTCAAAAAGTATGGAACAAGGGTGAGCTGGTCAGGTTCTACAACGTCAGTCGCAACACCTTCATATTCAGTTTCCCAAACAAAGGCATCATGGATCGAATATCCTCAGGGAGGCCGTGGGTCTTCGATGGCGCGATGCTCATGTGAAGCCATGGAAGGTTGGAGAAGAGACGAAGAAGCCAAAGTTCGACACGATGGATGTTTGGGTTCAGGTTCATAAACTCCCCCTACATCTTGCAGATGAAAAATCTGGTAGAAGAGCAGTCCAAAACGTGGGGGTGATTCTTGACTCGGACCCTAGAGTTCAAAGCGAAGGTTTGAAGAACTATGTACGGGTTAGGGTTCGCATGCCATTGTTCGAACAGCTGTCTAGAGGAGTGTACGTAAACATCAAACAAGAGGGGGTTTGACTCGATTTCAAGTATGAAAGGGTGCCAAGAGTGTGTAAGTGGTGCGGTATTATCGATCACTATAGTAAAATCTGTGACAAGGTCCATACGGAACAAGATAAGGAGCATCAGTCGGGGTATGGGGCATGGATGCTGCACTACCCTATGAACAGAGGGGTTAAATTGCCACAACCTCGGAAACCATTAAAAGACAATGGTATGGGTGAAGATATTTCGGGCGGTATGAACATGGCGGTAGGGGAGGATGGTTCTACGGCTCAAAAGCAACAAGAAGATGAAGAAGCTGATCTACCATGGCTAGAAACAAAAGCCAGGAAGTGCATGAAACCAGTGAGTCACCAGAAGGTGATAGGCTTGATGTAGAGATGAACAAATATGAAGGCAACAGAGTCCCAAAAGGGTATAGTGGAGGTGAATGTAGTAGGAGAAGAAAAGGTGCAGGCCCAATCAGTGCTGGAAACGAAATACAGTGCTTTATTTTCCTACGAAGCTTCCGGACAGATTAAAGAATCAATTCCCGCCCCCCCCCCCCAGCCCAAGTTCTCCGAAGAGAGCTACCTGAACTTAGCCCGCTGTCAATGCAAGCGATGAAAAACAATAATAGGAACAAACGGATAGAGATGGAGAGGATGTACCCGGGTGCTATTCGTACAGGGAAGACACCTGAAAGTATACAAGGAGAACGAAGTCCCACGGCTTTGAGTTCCTCAAAAACTCTGAATGCGCGATTGGCGGAGACTGCAAAGCAACTCCACCAAGCACAATCAATATGTTGGAATTGTGGCAATCAAACTATCATGACAAATATATGTGGACTTACTATTCATTATGTTATCAATATGGAGATATATTAACATGAATGAAGTCATTAGAATATAAATGTTATATTCTTAAATATACCTAGTCAATTATATTGATTAACAGGACAATCAACTATAGACTAGTATGGGGTTGGATTGATATGGAGATATCACGATCCAACACATGGGTATGCATTAAGGGTAATGGCATACTGGATTGACCCACGACGAGAAGGCTACATTAGATTATGTTAAAGTCACAAGCGCTTCTCGTAGTGCTAATGGTATTGTAATCCTTAGACTTGAAGTCACTAGATACTCTAGTTGTGAAATATCATGCTTTGATATTATCAAACCTTGCGCCTTAACCGGGTGACTATAAAGATAGTTATCGGGCAAGATAAGAAGAAAACTTAGAGATCGTAGTGACGTAGACAGGATTTGTCCCTTCCACATAATGGGAGTAAATATCGATGGGCCACTCGAGGGATGGTGCTTATAGAATGTCTGGCCAGAAAAAGATAAATCAGTATGGAGATATTGATGTTATCTGCACGGATAAGCATATTCTCAGGATCGAGAAACTATGGATTGGATATACGAGTGTGACTTTTATGTCTTCCGGATAAGGAGACAAAGGGATAACACAGTACATGAACATTTGGCACAAGTTTGTCGGATGACTATTTATATTAGTTAGGTAGCGTGGATGTCTTGCTAGAGACCGCTCCATGTTAGTATTTATTACTACCAACTAAGTAGAAACATATGGGGTCACACTCCCTATGGATGAGACCGAACTTGGGAAATAATTAATATGATTAATTAATTAGAAGGATCAATACGCAACTACTTTTAAACTTAGTAGGACTAGTTTATAAGTTGGACTAATTCATGTATGGACATGATTAGGATAGGGGCTTTTATGCAGTCAACAAGGAGTTGTTGGACTATATAAATGACACTACTAACTTCCTTCCCAGACTTATGTTCATAACACATTGAGTGGGAAAGAAAAGCAAAGGAGAGAGAGAAAATCCCAAGGAGGCTGAACCCCCTTGGGACCGCCTCTACCCCGTCGGCCACAAAGAGGGCCGAGCCCCTCTTTTTTGTGTTCCTTGTGTGATCTTCTTCCTCTTCCTCCTTCAATCCTAGCTAGCACAAAGGCTTGAAAGATCCGGTTTCAATCCTAGGAGTGGACTAGCCATAGAGACGTGAATACTATTTCACCTGTGAAATCTTCACAGGAGAACCCAAAGGTATGTAGATACTAAAATCCTTTACTATCGTTATGTAGTCTCTTCCTGTGATCCTAGGTGGGATTTGAGCAGGATTAATTTTGTTATTCCGCTGCGTAACCTGCATCACCCAACAGTGGAATCAGAGCCACAGGTCGTAGAGCATAACGTAATCTATATGTTACGATTTTTGTTGTTTTACACTTTAATTATTGTTTATGGCGTAAAACGGACAAATCAAGCATATTGATGCAATTTGTGAATATGATTCAAGCCAAATAAGATCTAATATTACATGGGATGTAAGGATTAGTGAATTTGGATCACATAGGATGTTAAAATTTTGGATATAAAAAACTTGGGTTTGGGCACAAGTTGGAAGAGGTGTTTTTCAAACTTGGACATAACTAAACTTGGGCAACAAGGAGGAAGTTGTTTCGGAAACAACTAAACTTGGGAAACAAGGAGAAAGTTTTTTTGGAAACAACTAAACTTGGGCAACAAGGAGAAGTTGTTTTGGAAACAACTAAACTTAGGAAACAAGGAGGAAATTCTTAATGAAACAAACTCTCATAAGAGGTTCGGCCCCCCTAGGGGACCGCCCCTCTCCTCCTTGCCGCCCAAGAAAGCCACGACCAAGGGGCCGGGCCTCCCTAGCGCACGGCCTAGTTGTGTGGGTTAGGGGCCAGCCGGCCCCAAGAGCTTGTGGCGGTCCTTTAGGGTTTTGGCCATGTAATGGTGGGCCCTCTTGGACCGTTTTGACCCTAGTTCATCCAAAAATAAATCAACATTAACCAAGCGCGTTAAAATTGGATTTTAACTGTTTATCTGCTTTTTGCATGGTGATTGGATATGGCCTTAGGTTGTGGTTTGTTGTGGATGTTTATTTTGTGGTTTGTTTTACGGTCTGCGAGCCGGTCTTCTTCTCAACTTGTGAGATCCTTTTTTATTTAGTATAGATGCTAGCTAGTATTAGATAATATATAAATGATAGTCAAGATGGAGGATAAGAAGCCTAAAGAATTAAAGATACCACAAGATGTAGCATTCCACAAGGCTAAGGAGCATGGAGCATTCCACAAGCTATGGAGCATGGACCAAAAGATGGCGGCACATGGAGAAGAGCTTGCTATTTTTTTTAAGGTTCATAGATGTTCTCATTGGCTTGAGAATATCTTAGTTTAGAGGCCATATCCATATAACATTTAATTTTATTTGTGGTTGTTTATTTATTGTCTTATTATTTTATTGTTGGTGTATGGTTGATGCATGCAAAATTGATAATGAGATAATTAACAACCCGGATCTTTTATTTATGAGTTTGCCCAACTCAAAATAAGTAGATCAATTGATATGGATCAACAAAACAATTAAAATAGGAAAAGCAAAATACATCGATTTAAATATTGCGTTTTTCCTTCTCGTTACTTAAACACTCATCATTATCATGATTACCATGCTCGTGGGTGCCAAAGCAGGTCGACTTGGTTTGTCATAGGTGTGATGCGTTGGCACAAGCAAGTAATGTGCAATTTTTTAGGTAATAGGTTGGACGCAACTAGGTGATTTTAATAATATTAAAAGCCTAGAGGCAACCAATTAGAATTATTCATGTGATGGATAAATAAGGAGTTATTTGCCCAATTGAACCAAGAGTTGCATAGAGATGCAATTGGAATTGTTCCTACCAAAATAATTAATTTTGGGTGACTTGCCAAAACAAGCTCAAAATAAATGAAATATGGATCTTGACCCACTAGAAAATATAATGATATTTTTCGCATTAATATGGAGGTTATTAATCCGAGAAAAATAGTGGAGCTATATTTGACAATTTAAGTCCTTGATTAAATATAGTTATATCCTTAGAAAGGACAAGCTGTCTGGAATATATTTTCTACACTGGTATAAAATTGAGAATTATTCTCAAATGAAAGGAAAAATATTGTACATTATAGAACATAAAAGTCTCTTCCCAACGACTACCAAGACACACTAAATCATAATGGAAGGAACATCAAAGAATGGCTATTTGGATGTAACTTGTCTCATGTCAGCTTTCGTGAACTCTGAGCTCTGGAAGCAAGATGAGAAATATGGAGGCGTATGATATGATCATACATTAAAAGAAGCTCTTTCAGAGAGTGAGCTAGACATGAAAGGATTGAAGTGTTTCTCCACTTTACAATCTCTTGCTTAGCACTCGTCATGATCAAGATGGAATGAGGTCAGGCTTGCCAAAGCAAGGCGACTTGATTCATCGAGGTATGACGCGACGACACAAGCTAGTAATGTCTGACTGCTGAAGCAAGAAGTCAAGCGCAACTAAGCTACTTCAATAGGATTGAAAGGTTAAAGACTGGGAGTGATCTATGAGATAGATAAAGAATAAATAGTTATTCTCCCAAATGGACCGAGAATTACATTGGATGGGATTATAATTTTGTTTAAAGGTGATTTACTCAATATGATTGAGAATCGCTATACAAAACACTCATAAAGGGCTAAAGGGAAAATATGTTAATGGTTAACAGCATGGGTAAAGGCAAAATGTTTGCGCCAAACCCATGGGTATAAAGCAAGCATATTGCTAAAACCAAGTTGCCTTAAAAGTCCGATAGGTGGTGTGGAGGAAGAGAAACTGCCCAAAGTATCTGGAAGGAAATAATCACGGAATTATGAATTCCAAATTATGTATTTTTGTTATAGAAGACAATATGTCTATCTCATCATCATGAGTATATGACACTAGATGAGGATCACACATTTATAGAAATGCGGTGACTCTTACGAGATGTAGACAATTGGATAAGGAAGAAATAAACCTACACGTGGGGCAATGAAGCAAGGGGTTGCTGAATTAGCAGTAGGGAATTATTCATACCTTTTATGGAATTATCCATGAATTAAAAAAATACGATTATGTGACTACTTTGAGTGGGGGCATTATCACAGTTTCTTGTTTTGACAATAAAAAACTTTTATTAAAATAATGGACAAATGTTGTTTTTTTTTTATTTTGATAAAAAGCATTATTGTAATGCACTTTTGTCTAAGTGGAATGCATATCCTTGATCATGATAATTTCATCTATACTATTAAATTCAAGAGGTTTGCAAATAATGATATGAACTTCACTTATCTTTAGAATTACCGTTTAGGCCACATGAATAAGAGATACATATCTAGAACTCCATATGGATGGATTTCTGGAACTCATTTGATTATTGAATCATATGCGACATGTAAATATTAGGAAAATATATGATCATTTGTGAATCATACATATTGATGTATGAAGGCCGCTAAACACAAATGCTAAATATGGTTTTCAGTACTTCATCATATTTACTAATGGGATCAGAGAAATATGAATTTGTGTATCTTATGAAGAAACAAATCAGAATCCTTTGAAGAGTTCAGAGAATTCAATAATGAAGTAGAGAACCAGTTTGAAAAAAAGTATTAGGGCTTTACGATTGGATCGTAGGGGAAAGTACTTGAACCAAGAGTTTGACAAGCATCTATAGGAGTGTGGGATGTGTTCCAAACTCGCTCCACCTAGAACGCCACATGGGCTTGGCATGTCTAAGAGGAGAGTTCGGACTTTGTTGAACACGGTTGGGTCCATTATGTGACAAACAGAACTTTCAGTTTACTTTTAGGGGCTATGTTCTAATTACTGCAAATTTTTCCCTTAACCTTGTTCCATCTAAATAAGTTATGAAGAACGCCATATAAGATACGGACTGGGAAGCGTCCTAGTATGTCATTCATAAATAATTTGGGTTATGAAATTTATGTAAAAGAGTTTACAGATAAACTTGGACCCAAGTCGAATAAATATTTTGTGGGATATCCTGAAAAGGTTATTATTTCTACAAACCAATCGAGAACAAATTGTGTGAACCGTTGTGGTTTTGGTAGATATTGTCTCTAAAAGAGACAGTGGGAGGATAGTAGAACTTGAAGGAGTTCAAGAGCCACAACAGAACATTTATCCTTTAATGGAACATGAGCAGGATCACAAGGAGTTGTGAAGAAACCTGCTCAAGTAACACAAGAGCTTCGTAGGCAAGGTAGGATATGTCGAAGGTCTAGAGAAATAGGGAATTTTCATAACATGGTGATGTATTGCTCAAGGACATGACTCTACAACCTATGAGAAAGCCACGAGTGGGCAAGACTCTCAGAAATGGCTTGGAGCCATGAGATACGAAATGGAAAGCAACCTGTGATAATATGATTATTTTAAGGGACAATTGGTTGGAAAAGGGTTTCATGTGAGTTCAAAGTATAGACTATGACGATATCTCTTCCCCAATTGTGATGCTTAAATTCATTATCATCTTGCTTGTAGCAATCTATCAGTAGATTTAGTCAAGCTTCTAGGAGTTAGATTCTTCGAATTGATGATGCAATCAAAGGAGTTTGGTTCCATCAAAAAATTGAAGATAAAGCTTTTGTTTACAAAAAATTTAGTGGGAGCATAGTTAAATTTTCTGGTCTTGTATGTAGAGACATAATAATCATTGGGAATAATGACCCTACTTGGAAATATTATGTAGATTGACTAGGGAATTAATCTTCAATGATAGACTTAGGCAAAGCAACCTATGAAGATCTATGGAGATAGATCAAGATGGTTGTGCGGCTTAGGTCATAGAGCATATATTGACAAAGGTGTTGAAATGGTTCAACATGTATAGAATATGGATTCTACCAATGTCACATGGAATTAGTCTTTGGAAGACTAATTGTCTTTCCAATTAGAATGGGAAAGGGACCGTATGAATGTGATTAATGAGATGTGCCATGTTAGGTACTAGGCCATATGTGTCATATGGTATGACACAAAGATACCAGTCATATCCGGGTGAGCATAACTGGATAATTATCAGGATTGACCTTAAGTACTTGAGAAGAACTATAGGATGAATTTTTGGTAAATGAATGATATGAAGAGCTTACTATAAGGGGTTAAAGTGATGTGAACATCAAATCTAACGAAGAAGATTTCAGATTATAGTCAAGTTTTATGTTTTGCACTAGTGGGAGGGACTGTGAGCTGGAAAGGTTCCTGGCAAGATTCAGTTGTCGATTCTATCACAGAGGACTAAGTATATAATGAGATGCACTTACTCAGAATATTCAAACTCAATTGAATTTTTGATAGAGGAGAGGTGAATATTTTCAAGTACTAGCCTATGTCTCTCTTACCTTGGGCAGCAAAAGCATGAGGGCCGCGCTAGGTCAATAGGCATATGATGCGGGAGATAGACTCAAGTGCAAGTGGGAGACTGTTGGAATTTTTCCCTAGAGGAAATCAGTTTATCATGACAAATATATATGGACTTACTATTCAATATGTTATCGATATGAAGATATGTTAACATGAATGAAGTCATTAGAATATAAATGTTATATTCTTAAATATCCCTAGTCAATTATATTGATTAACAGGATAATCAACTATAGACTAGTAAGGGGTTGGACTGATATGGAGATATCACGATCCAACACATGTATGCATTAAGGGTAATGGCATACTGAATTGACCCACGACGAGAAGGCTACATTAGATTATGTTAAAGTCACAAGCGCTTCCGTAGTGCTAATGGTATTGTAATCCTTAGACTTGAATTCACTAGATACTCTAGTTGTGAAATATCATGCTTTGATATTATCAAACGTTGCGTCTTAATCGGGTAACTATAAAGATAGTAATCGGGCATGATAAGAAGCAAGCTTAGAGATCGTAGTGACGTAGACAGGATTTGTCCCTCCCACATAATGAGAGTAAATATTCATGGGCCACTCGAGGGATGGTGTTTATAGAATGTCTGGCCAGAATCAGATAAATCAATATGGAGATATTTATGTTATCTGCACGGATATGCATATTCCCAGGATCGAGGAACTATGGATTGGACATACGATTGTCACTTGTATGTCTCGTGTCCAATCCAGATATGGAGACAAAGGCATAACACGATACATGAACATTGGGCACAAGGTTGTCGGATGACTATATCTATTCGTTAGGTAGCGTGGATGTCTTGCTACAGGCCGCTCCATGTTAGTATTTATTACTACCAACTAAGTAGAAACCTATGGGGTCACACTCCCTATGGATTAGACTGAACTTGGGAAATAATTAATATGATTCATTGATTAGAAGGATCAATATGCAACTACTTGAAAACTTAGTAGGACTAATTTGCAAGTTGGACTAATTCATGTATGGACATGATTAGGATATGGGCTTTTATGCAGTCAACAAGGAGTTGTTGGACTATATAAATTACACTATGAAATTCCTTCCTAGACTAATGTTCATAACACATTGAGTGGGAGAGAAAAGCAAAGGAGAGAGAGCACATCCTAAGGGGGTCGAACCCCCTTGGGACCGCCCCTACCCCGTCGGCCACAAAGAGGGCCAAGTCCCTCTTTTTGGTGTTCCTTGTATGATCTTCTTCCTCTTCCTCCTTCAGTCCGCGCTAGCACAAAGGCTTGAAGGATCCGGATTCAATCCTAGGAGAGGACTAGCCATAGATACGTGAATACTATTTCACGTGTGAAGTCATCACAGGAGAACCAAAAGGTATGTAGATACTAAAATCATTTACTATCGTTATGTAGTCTCTTGCTGTGATCCTTGGTGGGATTTGAGAAGGATTAATTTTGTTACTCCGCTGCGTAACCTGCATCAAAACCCAACAGAATCTCCTTAGTTGGAATGTGAGGGGTCTCGGGAACCCGAGAACATTCCTGTCGCTTCACGATTTCGTGAGGCGATATAATCCCGTCTTGGTTTTTCTGTTGGAGACGAAATAAAGCAAAGAAGAGATGGAAAAGGTTCGGTGTAAACTGGGGTATGCTAGATGTTTAACGGTTGCTAGTATTGGCCGCAATTGAGGGTAGGCTGTCTTTTGGAAGGAAGGTATGCAAGTTACTGTTAATAAATGTAATCAGTTCTATATTGATGCAACTATTGTAGAAGACACTAGGGACGTTTCTTGGACATTCACAAGTTTTTATGGCGATCCGAACAATAATATAGACATCACTCGTTGGAGTTGATCAGGCGAATTGCTCCTAAACCGGTCTGCCCGTGGTATGTCGCCGGGGATTTTAATGCGGTGACGACTTTTATGGAAAAGGAAGGGGGATTGGGAGTCAATTACACTCAGATGTCCCAGTTTCGGTCGGTTCTAGATAACCTAAATCTCTTAGATTTGGGTTTTTCGGGTCACCTGGAGCAATAATCAGGCGGATGATAAAATCCGCGAGAGATTGGACCGAGTCGTTGCAAAAACCATGTGGATGGACGTGTTTCAAGTAGCACATGTTATTCACCTAAGTGACCCAAACTCGGATCATCTACCCATCCTACTTGAGTGGAATCAGAACTAGAGTAGAGGAATTTTAAGATTTCAGTTTGAAAAAATGTGGACGACGCACGAAGACTTTGAAGAGGTAGTTCGGAATCAATGGAGCACACACACGGGTACCACTACTGGATAGATTTTGCGTGATATGTCACACCATTTCTCAGCTTGGGACAACTCTGCTTTCGGAAGTGCCCGGAGAAAAATCCAGCAACAACGGTCAAGATTGGACCGGCTGAGCATGGGGTATCTGTAATACCCCGTCTAATTGACCAGGGTAAAATAGTCATTTGGAAAGTTAATTAAGAAATTAATTGAGAAAATAAGGTTGGGAAAATTATTGCAAATTTTATAGCTAAGAAATTTTTGTGAGATTTTAGAAAACATTATATTAGCAATAGTAAAATTAGTTTTAGAAGGCTAAAACGAAATTTTAGTTCCAAAATAATAGCAAGTTATATTTGTGTAAAATTTTAGGAAAACTATTAAGATAGTATTCGAGAAAAATATGTAACGTTTCGTAAATTTTAGTAGATTTTGGTTAATAACGGGTGTCCGACCACCGCGAAAATGTATAGGCTAACCACACCCAAACAAAACACAATTACTATTATCCAATAAAAACAAAACCATTTCTTTGTTTTCTAGCAAAATGGTGTAACAAGCACACCTTAGAATTTCTCATTTCTTCATCTTCTCCAAGCAAAGAGTTTTGCTTCGGAAGGCTTCTCTCCACCGCCACCAACATCATCACCGCCCCTTAGCCGCCCTTGTTAGATGCTTGGTGCCCAAGTAACTAGTGCTATAAAAGACTCCACCTCCCTCCTCCACAAGCAGCAGCCATCACAACCACCATCTCCACAACCATCGTCGCCTTCACCACCACCGAGCTCCATCTCTCTCTCGGCAAGAGAAGCAAACCCAGCTGCAGTTCCCTCTCTCCCCCTCTCTGTCTCTCTGTCCTCAGGATCACAGCAGAAGAAGGTGGCAACAACAACCACCCACCACCGCAGCCACCCAGGGCCGCCTATGCCGCCGTCGGGCAACCATCGAGGGGGAAACCCAGCACTCCCTCCACTCTCTGCACCGCCCTCTCTCTCACTCTCTGTTATTCGAAGACAGCAGCAGCAGCTGAAACAGAGTGGCAGCAGCCACCCCTCCACCGCTGCCACCATTGTTTCCAGCGGCAAGAAATTGAGCGAACCCACTTCCCTCTCTCTCATCCCTGTTGCCTTATATGACCTCCCTGGTCAATCTTGGCACACCCCTGACCTGAATCAGAGCTCAAGGAAGCAGCCCCAGCAGCAGCAGAAGCCTAGCCGCCGCCCGGACCTCCATTTTTGCCGGCCAAACTCCGGCGAGCTCCACCGGAGTGGTTCGGCAGCACCCATCGTGCTCCCTTGATCCCAGAAGAATCCTTGGACCCCGACCAGCTCAGTAGCATGCTCAAACTAGGCGGAGAAAGCCATTAAAGTCGGCCACAAAGCTTCAACTCCGGCGACTCCGACTTGAGACTTCGACCCGACTCATATCTTCACGGTTTCCGGCCATTTTTGGCCTAGGTACGTCCTACCCTCTCTGTTTAGTTGTTATACGCAATCAAAATCAACACTTGATAGCTAGATTCATGATTCGAAGAGCTAAATCGGGTTTGCTCTTGAAAAAGGGGTCAAAGTGTAGTTTTCAGAAATGTTATAACATGACAAAGGGGGGACTGGGGACTGTTTGGTATTTTCAGAAACTATGGCGTGACTAGTGTCTTTTAATATAACTGTTTTAATATAAATAAGGTTTTTGTTGATTTTTAATATAATTTAGAGTTTATATAATTTAACCACACTTTTAGTTAAAATAATAATAATAATAATAATAATAATAATAATAATAATAATAATAATAATAATAATAATAATAATAATAATAATAATAATAATAATAATAATAATAATAATAATAATAATTTTTGGATTAACAATAATTTCTAAAAATAGTAGTTTTCGTCCTCGTCTCGGAAAATTGATTCGGGTGGAGAAATAATAAACGTGTCGTTTGATAAAAATTATAATAGAAACATTTTTGTTAAAAACTTGTAATAAACAATGTTTAATCACTTAGCTTATAAAACTGGTTACAAACTTGTAAAATTAGACTTTTCACTAGTTCTAAATATTATAGTATCGTGCAAAGTTTTCTTAAAAACATAGTAGTCGAAAAATCATGTGTCGTTATAAATACTTCTTAAGTATAATTTCTTTAGCTCATATTTTTAATAATCTAATTAGTCACTTTTGAATAATAATAATAATAATAATAATAATAATAATAATAATAATAATAATAATAATAATAATAATAATAATAATAATAATAATAATAGTTGATTAATAATAGATGTGTTAGAAAATTATAACTAGATAATAAAACGATAGAAATTTAACTAGCATGGTTCGGATTAATATCAAGAAAACACTCTTTAGGACTTATAACATTTTATTTGAATATTTGTTGATGTAGAAGACACGATTTGTAGGTGATGTCTTTGTAGGCCTGAGCCACTGCCAGGACGTGCTTTTGCTACGGAAAGTAAGGTAAGTGAACATGCCAAGCCTTGCGTGCCAAGCTTCTTTCGTGTCGCAAGTTGATTTTAATAGTTGTCTCGAAAAGTGTTTGTTATTTATTTACATGTCTATTTCAGATTTTCTTGCATTTTTCAGAAGTTGTTTTGCTTGATATTGTCACACGAAAAATAATAATAATGCGTAATTAACGTAAAGTGGATAGAGTTGAACGGGAGAAGCGTATTATTGCCGTGTTGACTTAGTTCACTTGGCCTGTGATTAGATTGGTCGTGTTGGCTTCGTCCACTCGACCCTTTTTTATTTTAACCCGGTCGCAACCTGCCGGGTCGCTCCATGTACTCACCTCTCTGGCCGCGAGGAGTCTTAGGGGGGTGCCAGCACTTAAGGTCATGGCTGCTAGTGATAGTATAGTAGATTCTTCCCCGTATTAACACAGTTAATAATACAGTTTCTATGAGATTTGGATATTTAAGAAAGAGAAGAAGAAAGAGATTGGGACTAATCATCCCCGTTTGAAATATGAGAAAGGAAGATCAAAAGAAAGAGAATTTGATAAGTGTTCTTACTGGATACATCAGGTTCACTTCTTACAGCTGTACAGTTATATTTGAGTTCCCGATTTACTTTGAAAATTACAGTTTTATTTCCTCTGTATATTTATTGTGAAAAGAAAGTTATGCTTCGTCTTCCGTTTTACGAGCTTGGGTGTCACTTACTCAGTATTTCCATGCTGACTTTGAAAACTGCGGTTCCTGTTTCCTTCCCACCGCCGGTTTAGGAGCTGAAGACTAAGGTGTAGCTGGGTACGAGACTCACATAGTTGAATTTCACCACGAGTAGAATTCAGTCTATTTAGCAAGAATAATGTAGTAGATTCGGAAACGCTTGTGTAATATCTAGAGACTTTTGTAATGTTTAATATTGTGTAATAAATAAAGAAGTTGGGATGTTATGCTTTTGATTTCCGCCGTTACTTTTAGCATCGCCCTCCCGGTCTTGTCCGAGCCGGATAAGGGGGTTGTTGCAATATCAATGGAGGAAAATCTTAGCGGAAAAATCACAAGTGCGAAGAGAACTCAATGGGATTCTTAGGAGAAAAGAAATCATTTGGGTGCAGAGATCCCGTGCACAGTGGCTCAGACATGGGGATCAGAGCACAAAGTTATTTCACCAAAGGGTAACTATTCGCAGAGCACGAAATAACTTTCACGGTATTGAGAATGCTAATTGGGAATGGATCACATACCCAAATCTTATTATCAAGGTACTTGAAATTATTTTTCTGCGCTTTATTACATCCTCTAGTCCGAAGAAAGATGAAATTGATTATGTTCTGGAAGAAATGGATCAAAGAATTTCGGATGATGACAGAGAAGAGTTGGAGAAGGAGTATACGGCGGAAGAAGTTAAGACACCTCTGTTTCAAATGGCTCCTGATAAATCCCTTGGTATTGAAGGGTTTAATGCAGGTTTGTTTCAAAAGTACTGGCATATAGTAGGGGATGAAGTAACGAAAACGGTACTAAATTCTCTCAACAATGGAGCGTCTTTGGTGGAATACAACAAGACCCTGGTTGATCTTATCCCAAAGAAAAAGAAATCGCGTAAAGTAGGTGAGTATAGACCTATTAGTTTGTGCACTGTGATTTATAAGCTTGTAGCGAAGATCGCAGCAAACAGGTTGAAAAAACTTCTCCCAGGGCTGGTCGCTGAAAATCAAAGTGCTGTAGTGCCAAGACGACTCATAATTGACAATATCTTTAACAGCTTCTGAAATTATCCATTCTCTTTAAACGAGAAAGAAGGGAAAGAGGGGTTTTGTTGCACTAAAAATTGATATGAGTAAAGCTTACGATCGAGTGGAGTAGAGTGTTCTAAAGAAAGCCACGTCCGCTTTCTCCATACTTGTTCCTACTTTGTAGTGAATTTATTTCGAGAGTAATCTCCTTGGTTGTTACGGAGGGTCGGTTGGAGGGTGTAACGACGTCTAGGGGAGGACCAGTGGTCTCCCACTTATTTCTCGCTGACGATTCGCTGTTTCTTACAGGTAAAAATCAGGAGAATATGGATTGTTTTCTTAAAATCCTAGAAGACTATGGAAAGGGCACTGGTCAACAAGTGAATCAGGATAAATCGACTCTTGTTTTCTCTTCGGGGGTTCCAGCTAATATCACTTCGGGACCAAGTGATATAGTAGCTGTTGCTGAAGCTGAGCAAGACGCTGATTTGTGGTATCGCAAACTTGGTCATATTAGTCATAGATGTATGAAGATATTGCAGTCCCAAGGTAAGCTCTCAAAGCTGAAGTCTATTGATCTGGGTATTTGTGAGAGATGTATTATGGGAAAGCAGAAGATAGTCTGTTTCTTGAAAGGCGGTTGTGCCTTGAGATCAAGCAAGCTGGATCTCGTGCACACAGATGTGTGGGGTCCTTCACCAGTAGCGGCGCTAGGAGAATCTCAATACCACGTCACTTTCATTTGATGATTTCAGTAGGAAAGTATGGGTTTATTTTATGAAAAATAAATATGATGTGTTTGAAACTTTTAAGAAGTGGAACGCCATGGTTGAGAATGAAACAGGTTTGAAATTGAAGTGTTTGAGATCTCATAATGGTGGAGAATACATTGATGGTGGACTTAAGGATTATTGTGCTGCGCATGGAGTTATACTCGAAAATACTCTTCCCGGGATACCACAACAGAATGGTGTGGTTGAGCGCATGAATAGGACCATAAATGAGAGAGCTAAAAGCATGAGGCTTTGTTCTGGGTTACTGAAGACTTTCTGGGCAGATGCAGTTAGCACAACGGTTTATTGCGTAAATCGTGGACCTTCAGCTCCGTTGGAATTCAGATTGCCTGAAGAAGTATGAAGCGGAAAAGAGGTTAGTTTTGATCATTTGAAAGTTTTTGGTTGTGTTTCTTATGTTCATATTGATGCAGCCAAACGTAGTAAGCTAGATGCAAAATCCAAGATTTGTTTCTTTATGTATGGAGATGCACAGTTTGGTTACAGATTCTGGGATGGTGAGAACAGGAAAATTATAAGAAGCAGAGATGTGATCTTTAATGAGAAGATGATGTATAAGGATAGGGCGAGTGTTGCTATTGATACAGAGGATAAAGTCCCAGCTACTCCTTCGTATGTTTGTCCTAATATTCTTGTGGATTTCACTCCCAGTGATGATATTCCGCAGGATAAGTCTAGTGTGCCTGACACTACTGAGTCACAACCAATTTTGAAGGACAAGAACACTCCTCTGAAGACCTATGTTAGAACTTGGGTGGGGACTAGGAACAGAAAAGTCCCATAGCATTACTCCCCTAGTCTTAATTATATATTATTGACTGATGCTGGTGAGCCTGAGACTTATGCAGAGACTTTGCAAGATGGTAACTCTAGCAAGTGGGAGTCAGCAATGAATGATGAGATGGATTCTTTGCTTGGGAATCAGACATGGGAGTTAACTGAACTTCCAACAGGGAAGAGGGCACTTCATAACAGGTGGGTATATCGTGTGAAGAATGAATTTGATGGAAGTAAACGGTATAAGGCAAGGTTTGTTGTGAAGGGGTACCAGCAGAAGCAGGGAGTTGATTATTCTGAGATATTTCACCTGTGGTGAAGCTTACAACTATCAGGTTGGTGCTGAGTATGGTTGCTCAAGAAGAATTACATCTTGAGAAGTTAGATGTAAAGACTGCATTCCTTCATGGTGACTTGGAGGAAGAATTATATATGCATCATCCAGAGGGTTTTGAGGTACAGGGAAAGGAGAATCTTGTGTGCAAGTTGAAGAAGAGCTTGTATGGTCTGAAACAAGCTCATCGGTTGTGGAACAAGAAATTTGATAGTTTTATGTGAAGCTTAAAGTACACGAGATGTCATGTAGACCATTGTTGTTATGTTAGACAGTTTGATGGCTCCTACATTATCTTGTTGTTATACGCTGATGATATGCTGATTGCAGGATCTAGTTTGGATGAAATTAACAACTTGAAGAAGAAGAACTACACAGTTTGCCATGACGGATTTGGGCCCTGCAAGTCAGAATTTCTTGGCATGAGGATAGTCAGAGATAGAGCCAGAGGTACTCTGTATTTTTCCCAGGCATAGTATGTGAAGAAGGTACTAAGCAGATTCAGCATGGATCAGGCTAAGCCTGTGAACACTCCGTTGGGGGTCATTTTAGATTGAGTAAAGATGATTCACCAAAGACAGTTGAAGAACGGGAGCACATGGGTAAGACTCCATATGCCTCAGATATTGGTTCATTGATGTATGCTATGATTTGTACTAGGCCAGATATTTCCTATGCAGTGGGAGTTGTGAGCAGGTACATGAGAAATCCAGGAAAGCAACATTGGGAGGCAGTTAAATGGATCTTAAGATACTTGAGAGGTTCTTCAGACACGTGCTTATGTTTCGGTGGAGATGCTTTGAAACTTAAGGGTTTTGTTGATGCTGGTCTTGCTGGTGATCTTGATAAAGGAAGAGTACTACAGGGTATGTGTTCAGCTTGGGTGGTACGGCAGTGTCATGGGGTTCTAACTTGCTGAAGGTTGTTGCTCTTTCAACAACGGAAGGTGAGTATATTGCTATCACAGAAGTTGCAAAGGAGATGGTATGGTTGCAGAGGTTCTTACGAGAGTTGGGGAAGATACAGGAGAACGGCACGCTTCACAGTGACAGTCAGAGTGCTATTTTTCTTGCTAAAAATCCAGTGTTCCATTCTAAGACCAAGCATATTGAGACAAAGTATCATTTCATCCATGAGTTACTTGATAATATTCAGGTACAGCTTGAGAAGATTTGTGGAAGTGAGAACCCATCATACATGTTCACAAAGGTTGTTATTGTTGAGAAACCGAAGTTGTGCGCAGCTTCAGTGGGTCTTCTTTCTTGAAGAAGATGAGTTGAGTTGCAGGGATGGAGCTTGATTATGTTAGGGGATGTGGTTCTGGTACATGATGTCAAACTAGTCTCCAAGTGGGAGAATTGTTGGGTTGGAGCCCTGTTTCATGGGCGACCCGTTTTATGAATCGACCCGGTTCATGTTTTGCTACGACTAGAAAAGGGAGACATGATTCGTGGAGCATGTTATGTTGACCCGTTTTTGACCCGTCTGGGCTTGGACTCGGCCCGGTTTGATAGGTCGTCTATTTATTGAGTTCTTAGGGTTCGTATCATGTTATGTTGAGCGTCCTGATTTCGCTTGTAATTCTCTATGAGACGATTCGTCTGTTTTAGTGAAATCTCTGCAACTCCGTGGACGTAGGCTGTTTTGTCGAACCACGTAAATATGTGTTTGGTTCTTTCTTTATGCATATTTCGTTTTTCACAACATGTGCTTCCTCATCCAATTGTAAATCGACCTGCTTCATGCCTTCTATGAGAACTAACTCGTCATTTGTGCTCATGATATCCCTGGAGAACAATGATCCTTGCCCGAGGAAAGAAATGAAACTTGCAACAAACTTCGCAAGAGACTCTCTCTCTAACTTTCTCTCACTAGAGAAGGTAGAGAACTCTGTGTCATGGTTTTTCATTTAAGTATCATTACACATTGCCTTCCGCATTATATTTAAACATGTCAAATATAATGTTCTCTTCACGTGCAACGCACGTGCTCCCTACTAGTGAAAAAAAAGGAGCAACATAGAACGAACCTCAAAGATTCCTCATTAAAAAAAAGAACCTTAAAGATCGAAGCAAATGAAGACTTAAAAAAACAAAAATGAAAATAACAACTGAAGAAGAAATAAGGAATTGAGAACGAACATTAAGGATCTGTGAGGTCCTGGACCTCACAGAAGCTCACCGGCAAGAATTCACACAGATAGGAACACACATCGGAGATGAATTTCTCCGATTTGCAGAGAGAAGCTAGGGTTTAGAGAAGAGAAGAGGGAAATGGGGAATAAATTGAAATTATCATCAAAACGTAATAGTTCAATTACAACCCTAGTCATATATAGCGAGGGGGTAGGAAAATGCAATTAAACAAAAGTAGTAACGGTCGGATAGCTCAGCATAATCGACGCAAATGGACCAATCAACGGCCAGAGAAGCCGAGGTGGCACTACAGCTGGACACCTAGCCGAATGACGCCGTTGCTCTTAAACTATTTGAACCCAACGTTTAGAACACTTGGACGGCTGATGAAGTCTTCTGCTTGATCCAACGGTAGCTGCTGTACCAAACCGTTTTACCTCGATTACACTTTAGTCCTAAACATACAACCACACCTTATACCTGTTTGCATTTAGGTCCCTACTGCAGAAGACCCTGACAAGTTCGCTCCCCTTAAAATGCAGCTTGACCTGAAGTTGGAAACTGAGGAAACTGCTTCCTAAGCTCATAATAATCTTCCCAGGTAGCTTCTGAGAATGATAAATTCATCCATTGAACCAGAACTTTGACTGTGGAAGAATTTTCCTTCTTGACCAATCTTCTATCCAATATAGCCACTGGTTCCAACAGAAACTGTCCATCTGGCCCAACCATAGGGAGAACAGAACAAGCTTGATACTGGCCTATAGTTTTTTTGAGTTGATAAACATGAACCACTCGGTGTACCTTTGAGTGGTCAGGGCGCTTGAGCTTATAAGCCACTTTGCCTACTTTCTGCAGAATCTCAAATGGTCCATAGAACCTAGCTGATAGCTTGTAGTTAGTTCTTACCTGAACTGAGCTTTGCCTGTAGGGTTGTAATTTCAAGAATACCCAGTCACCCGCTTGGAATTCTCTCTCAGTCCTATGCTTATTAGCATAATGCACCATCCTTTCCTGGCCCTTCCCTAGATTGTCTTTGAGTAGCTGCAGCAATCTTGCTCTATCTTGAATGAAACTGTCCACAGAGTCCATTCCAGTCTTGTTTAATTGATGGAAGTTGTAGTGTTGGGGTTTAAACCCATACAAGACTTCAAAGGGGGTAAGTTGAGTGGTTGTGTGGTAATTGGTGTTGTACCATCATTTTGCTAAACTCGGCCATTTCACCCATCTCTTAGGCATATCCCCAGTCAGACACCTGAAATACACTTCCAAACATTGATTGAGCCTTTCACTCTGCCCATCTGTTTGAGGATGATATGCTTGGAATATTTGAGAGTGGTCCCCATTAATTTGATTAGAGTGTTCCAGAATTGGCTGAGAAAGATAGGGTCTCTGTCACTAACAATGGAGCTAGGAAGACCACGTAACTTACACACTGTCTGGAAGAAGGTATCAGCCTCATCTTCAGCAGAATAAGGGTAGGTAAGTGCAATAAAGTGACCATACTTTGAAAGTCTGTCAATTACGACTAAAATGGAGGTTTTACCCTCAGATTTGGGAAGTCCCTCCACAAAGTCCATGGCTATTTGGGCCCATGGCTTGTCGGGTATGGGAAGAGGTTGCAGCAATCCTGGATATGGCAGGTGCTCAGCTTTCATCCTCTGACATGTGTCACATTGCTTAACCGAAGTCTTGACCTGTTTTTTCATCCCTGGCCAGTCAAACAACATTTTAACCCTCTTGTAAGTTCCCATAATCCATGAATGACCCCCACTCCAGTATTATGCAGTTCTTTGATAATGTGAGTCCTCAACTCAGTTTGGCTGCCCACATAGATCAACCCCTTGTGTTTGAGCACTCCATCCTGCAGAGTGAAATCTGGTAGTCCTTGGGAATCAATAGCCAACACAGCTATCTTGTCCATAGCCACATTGTCATTGGTGTAACTTTCTTTGACTTCTTGCAGCCACTTAGGAATTATTGAGGAAGTGGCTGCACATTGGCCTTCACCTTCTTCTTTGTTAATGTGCCTCCTAGAAAATGCATCAGCTACCTTATTCTCCTTCCCTTTCTTGTACTGGATCTCATAGTGGAAACCTAACAACTTGGAAATCCACTTCTGTTGTATTACAGTAGTTAGCTTCTGCTCCAGCAAATACTTGAGACTGTGGTGATCAGTCCTAATTATAAATTTCCCCCCTTCTAATTAAGATCTCCATTTAGAAATTGCATTAACTAGTGCCAAGAGCTCCTTCTCATATGTGGATAGGCCTAAATGCCTAGGGGCCAGAGCCTTGCTAAAGTATGCCAATGGTTTATCCTGCTGCATCAACACTGCACCAATACCATCATAGCAGGCATCTGATTCTACTATGAACATTTCACTAAAATCAGGCAGAGACAACACAGGAGCTTGCATTATGGCTTGCTTCAAATCTATGAATGCTGAAGTGGCTTCATCAGACCAATTAAAATTTCCTTTCTTCAATAACTGAGTGAGAGGCCTGTCTAGGGCTCCATACCCTCTAATAAACCTCCTGTAGTATCCAGTTAATCCCAAGAACCCTCTTCGCTCCTTAATGCTCTTGGGAATAGGGCAATTCTCCATTGCACTTAGCTTCCTAGGGTCTGTTTTCACTCCTTCCTGACTTATAACATGACCCAGATATTCCACTGCCTTCAGTCCAAAAGAACACTTACGGATTTTTGCAAATAGTTGGTGTTTCCTCATAATCTCAAAGACCAACTTTAAATACTGGTAATGGTCCTCCATAGTGCTACTGTACACCAAAATGTCATCAAAGAAGACTAAAACCACTTTCCTCAAATAATCCCTGAAAATATCACTCATTAAACATTGGAAAGTGGTAGGAGCATTTGTAAGCCCACATGGCATCACTCTGAATTCATATAACCCCTCATGGGTTCTAAAAGCTGTTTTGTAGACATCTTGCTCAGCCATTCTCACCTGTTGGTAACCAGATCTGAGATCCAGCTTTGAGAAGACAGTAGCTCCCTTTAACTCATCCAGTAGCTCATCTATGACTGGTATGGGAAATTTATTCTTTACAGTAATATCATTCAGTCCCCTATAGTCCACACAGAACCTCCAAGAGCCATCTTTCTTCTTTACTAGCAAGACAGGAGCTGAGAATGGGCTAGTGCTGGTTGTATCTATTAATGTGTGTACCTTCTTGCCATTGATGATACCTGTGAGCCTTATGGTTTCAGTGTTTGAGCACCCTGACATGGCATGAAGAGAAATTCTAAGAGGCAATTCTTCCTCATTCTGAGTTGTTGTAGTCTCTCCCCCTTCTTCTGAACTCTCATTGGATGCCTCCATAGCTCTTTCATCTTCATCTCCCTCATCAGATCCTATGAGTAGATATAGGGATTTATAAGTGCATTTGTGCCCAGGGGTGTAACCTTCATCACAGTAGAAGCATAATTGCTTGTCCCTTTTCTCCTTCATCTTAGCAGCACTCAATCTCTTGAATATAGTGTTTTCTGGCTTGTGAGGTTCTTCCTTGTTGCCACCACTCAAATTAACCCTGATCTTGTCCCAATTGTTTTGAGGTGAATGGTGTTTAGTGTGTCCTTTTCCTGACATGTGTTTCTCTAAGGACTCCATATGTCCCTCCTCCAATCTAGCAATAGACTTGGCTTGTGACAAAGTCTTAGGAAACTGTAGTTGAACTGCCTTCTGCAAATCTTCTCTAAGGCCACTTAGGAAGCTTCTCACAAAATACATTTCATCTGCCCATGGCTGCAAAGCTTTAATTCTTGGCCTAAGTGCTTCAAATCTAGCTTGATAATAAGCTATTGTAGTATGTTGCTGGAGTTTGTTAAAGACCCCAAGTACATTCTGGTTCAGCAAATTCTGCACACAAATTTTCACTGAAATAACTCCAGGCTATGTTTTCTAATTCATCAAACTCTGACCTAAACCATGAGTCTGCTTCTCCTTCCAAGTGAAGAGAAGCCATCACCAGCTTTTGACAGTCATTCATTATGTAAATTTGAAAATACCTATCCAACTTTTGAAGCCATCTAAGAGGATCTGCACCTCAAAATCTAGGAAACTCAATTTTTGGGAGTGGAATGCTACCATTTGAGAAACTTTTAACATAGTTGAGTTGCTCCTCAGTGTTAGTTTATCTAGTAATGTTACTACTACCTTCAGCTCTTTTTCCTACAGAGATTGGAGTTCTAGCTTCATCATTTACCACTTCTGAGTAGCTTGCCATTTTCCCCTTATCTCTTTGATTGGCTAGCAAGTTATAGCAATTAGTGATTTTCCTGAATTGATCATCAAATTTCTTCTCCATGGAGTTCATACCCTCAACTAAATTGCTTTTCAATTCATGACTGATACTTTGGAATTGAGAGTGTATACCTTCGTCTAGCTTTACAAACTGTACTCGGACTCCTTCCAGCATCTCGCCGTAGTCATTGAGTCGCTCCTCGAGCACCATCACCTTCGCATCAGTGTCCATGGAGATGAGGTTGTGCCTTCGGGTATTTGGCATTTTCAGATCCTCTATGTCTCGAAACCTGGCTCTGATACCAACATGTGAGGTCCTGGACCTCACAGAAGCTCACCGGCAAGAATTCACACAGATAGGAACACAGACCGAAGATGAATTTCTCCGATTTGTAGAGAGAAGCTAGGGTTTAGAGAAGAGAAGAGGGAAATGGGGAAGAAATTGAAATTATCATCAAAACGTAATAGTTCAATTACAACCCGAGCCATATATAGCGAGGGGGTAGGCAAATGCAATTAAACAAAAGTAGTAACGGTCGGACAGCTCAGCATAATCGACGCAAATGGACGAATCAACGACCAGTGAGAAGCCGAGGTGGCACTACAGTTGGACACCTAGCCGAACGAAGCCGTTGCTCTTAAACTATTTGAACCCAACGTTTAAAACGCTTGGACGGCTGAGAGGAAGTCTCCTGCTTGATCCAACGGTAGCTGCTGTACCGAATTACATGACCACCGTTTTACCTCAATTGCACTTTAGTCCTAAACATACAACCACACTTTATACCTGTTTGCATTTAGGTACCTACTGCAGAAGACCCTGACAGGATCGAAGCTACCTTTCAAATCTACCCTCCAATTGTGAGAAGTGAATAAGTTTTGTCTTATTCTCCGAAGGTCCCTAACTCGAATTCACCATACGGTTTAAGACCCAATTTTCTATTCAAAAAATAAAAGAAAGAAGCCTAAGATCGAGGACGATGCTGCGGTAGATTCAATCCCTTCTCTCTCTCCCCTTCTCTCTATGTGCCTCTTGCTCTCCCTCGATCTCAACCCTCCCCTCCCCTCTGCATTTGATTTGGGTCGTTATTCCTCAATTAAATTTGTGGGTGTTTGGGTTAAGACTCAGCTGTGAGTTCCTGACGAATTGGGGGAGGTGCTTGTTTGGATTTGAGGGAGGGCGAAAGAGGAAGATAGGGGAGGGAGAGTAGTTGGGCAGTTACTGCTTTGCCGGAATCTGGATGTCGGGCCGACAGTTTCTGGGTTTCTGGTGGTTCAGTGATGGTTGGGTGTGGTTTCTTGGTTGGAGGAATTCACAGGAGTTATAGGTGAAAGAGGAGGAGGTGACGGTGGCAGTGGAATTTCGTCAGAATATGGACTTGCGTGGCGGTGACGGCGGTGGAGCTGTGGTTTTGATAGGGGTGCTAATTATCCTTGTTTTTTTTAATCATTGGGGTTTCTTTGAGTTGACTGGTTCCTTTAAATAATGGATATGGTTGTGTTTTGGAAAGACAATTTCGCCCTTCAAAAAATAGGGCTTAGATGTCAACTAACCGTTTTGAGTAACGGAAAATATTTTCCTAGTTTCACATCTATATTATAAAATAGCATGTTTTAACAAACTTTTGAATTTTCAGCCGTTAGATTAAATCAACCCCATCCCCACCATTAGATCTTACCTATTTATACATCTCTAACTACCCACTCTCTTCGGACATTCCTAACTACCCACTTTCCTTGGACATCCATAACTAATAGGAGAGAGGTTTTTCTCAATTACATCCCTGACTTGGAAGTTGTTTTTTTTTTTTTTCTTTTTTCACTACATTTTTAAATATAATTTTTGTATAACACATCTAAATTCATTTAAAAAAAACACATTTACATTAAAAAAAAAAAAAAAAAAAAAAAAAACTATTCAATTTAGGATAGTCCCCTCGGGCAAAAGTTTCGAAAAACTGGGATATATCTCATCCTGTTTGATTTGGTTGTAGACAACATCAACATCAGAGCAAATAAAATCAGGGATCTCAACTTCCTTTTGTTGCGATTTAGGGTTTCCTTTTGGTTATAATCAATGGGCTTCAGTCTGGTTTTGGGGGTTTCAATTTTATCGATGTTGGTACAACAGCGATTGGTGAATTTGTGAAATCGGTGTTGGTGGTCGGATGCTTATAAGGTCGACGACGTTTGGAGTTGGGGGGTTTTTCATGACGGTGGTGGCTGCGATGAAAGATTTTGGTTTTACTGGTGGTAGTGATTACATGATGTGGTAATTGAGGGTGGTGGCAATGGCTGCTACGGCTTGTTGGTAAGTCGGAGTAGAGAGAGATAACAGGGGTGAGAGGAAAAAAAAACTGGGCGGTGAAGAAGATGGGTGTGGGGAATCAGGTCATAATAAGGTTAAAATAACTTACAAGCAAATTATTTTGTAAAAAGCTTACTTGTGTACTCCTAATTATCACTACCCAATCGTAAGACGAGCAGAAGTGGCATAATATAAGTATTCACAGGAGGGGTATTCTATACTTACCCCCAAATTCCTGCGGGAGACTGCTAGATGTAGCACTGTGTTGCCGCTGCCATCTTGAGCATTGACGAACTCAGAATCCTTGACAAGTTTAAGCAATCGCTCGAAGATCTGCATTTGATTGTACTCAACACAGAGGTGCAAGATGGTGTCGCCTCCGTTGACCTTGTTTCTGGCCACGTGTGGTCTCTCGTTGAACAGAATTTCAAACACATTGGTATGTCCTTCCATCGCTGCTACATGAAGCGGATTCCTCCCATCTTTATCGGACACAAGACACATCTCAGGCCGTTTGGCAATCAATACTTCGACCACCGCCACGTGCCCTCTGGCTGATGCCAGGTGAAGGGCTGTCCGGTGTTGGGCATCCAACACCTCGGCCAGCAATTCATTCTTCTCCAGAAGCTGTATAACAAAAGCTTGATGGCCGTATGATGCAGCTAAGTGCAGCGGATAAATGTTTGAAACTCCATTCGCTGCTCTTTCAAGGATTAGCCTGTCTTTCTGGAGTATTTCCACCAGCGAGTTGACATCCCCATCAATTGCTGCCTCACATAGCATCAGCTCAGTTTCTTCTCTGTCTCTCATAGTTAACATCGATCTTTTGTTCTTCAACTAATTGTGATCTCTAATATCTCAATAACCCGAGCATCTTGAGGTACTTATTTATTCTACAAGGTGAACGACGACTTCTCCTTGCAGGCTACGAATAAAAAAAGACCATACATTTTTTATTTCTGCAAATATATGAATTTTTATTTATAAACCCAACAACTCCACAGTATGAACACACTAGTCACTCGCTCACCGAATAATTCTTCCTCTGGTATCCCCTGTAAACAATTAAATTATGCAACGAGGTTGTACGACTATATATTCTTTTAACTCCTACCCTGTTGATCGATCTAGCCTTGGGTATCGGACCGACGAATTACTACTTTACCAACTCTTTGGTTTCCCATTGGTCGCCTCGTCTGATGTAGCTAAAAGAAAAAAGAAGACTAATTACACCGGTGGTACCTATAGTTTAGTTTTTGTTTAGTTTTGATACCCATAGTTTCAATTGCAGCACCTGCGGTACTCATATTTTCAAGTTGTTGCAACGGTGGTACATTCCGCTAACTTTACATCCATATGTGGATGTGAAAAGACAAGTGTCCCCCTAATTCTCACCCCAATAATTTTGTAAATGTTGGGAAATTTTATTTCTTTGTGGGCCAATATGAAAATATTGGTAGTTATATTATTGGGCTATCAAATAAACGGGCCACTAAAGTGATCTAATTAATAGTTGGGCTCGTAGGAACATAAAGTGGTGTGGACTTTGTAATGTGTGGTAGCCCATTACTAAATGATTAGGGTTATGGGAGCTTCATCAATTTAGTATATAAAGACTACTAGGGCTGTGATCCCCAACACATTCGAATACAGTAGTCTCACTCTTCCCATTGAGAGAGATCATTGAAGCTGGTCCGAGTTGTGGTTGGAAGATCATGGTCAGCTCAAGATCATGATGACGTTGAAGACGAATACACTAGCTATGGACCGAGGTTAGTCTTATTTAAAGTTTTATGTTCTTGGATATTCTGGATGATAGTTTATGTGTTGTAGATTATGATTCCGCCTTTAGATAATCTACATGAAGTTTAAATTTGACCTAACAAGTGGTATCAAAGCCACTATCATGCTAGAATTGTTGAGAATGGGTAAATATGTGTTAATCCCGAATTAGGGTTTGGTACCTCGTTTTCTGTGTTTAACTCGGATCTCAGTTTTCTTCATATGGTTTCGAAGATCTCAAAATAAGCTTTCCAACGATATATTATAAGCTTAATTCCGACTTACGGTTTGAAAGTTATGTTGTTTTAAACCAACTGCTCCGATTAATGATTTGCCAAACACTGCCTTAGATCTGGGCTGTGCCGAGTTTCGATCTGGTGTGGCAGCGTGTACCGCTGCTTTGTTGTGCCGCCCGGATCCGACGACTCATATTGTTTTGGCTATTCCGGGAGTTCTAGATATCCGATTTGGGCGATTCAATTGTCAAACCCTAGGTTTTTGGGTCTTTTGAATCCATCTGTACGGTTAGATTTTTCAGATTCGGAATATTTTTCTGGGAAGAAGAAATAATTTCGTATTTTATCATGTTTTTGGACATGTGATCCCATTATTTTCATATTTTGAATAAAGTAATGTTTCTCTCATGATACTACTGTACTTATATCATGTTTATGACTTGGTTTATGGATAAAATATGCGAGATTATTACTTTTGTTAATTTTTGGTGTATTTTTAGTATGTTGCACCATTATAAATCATTAGTGTATATTTGGTATATTACACAATATGAAATTTTGTGTATATTTGGTATCTTACACCATAATTTATATTCGGTGTATCTTTGGTATTTTTACACCAGTAAATATCTTTGGTGTATCTTTGGTATTGTTACATCATTAAGTATTTTCGGTGTATATTTGGTATCATACACCATATGAAATTTGATGTATATTTGGTATTCTTACACCATTAAGTATATTTGGTGCGTATTTGATATCTTATACCATTATAAATATTTTGGGTGTAATCTTTTGTATTACACTAAGAGATTAGTATTTCGGGTTCTACATTTAATACATTAGTGTAATTTTGGCATTTTACACTAAAATATATACTTTTTAGACATTAGTGTAATTTTGGCATTTTACACTAAAATAAAATGGTCTTGTATCCTAGAATAAATCAGTTGAAATAATATGTCGCCAAAGTGACCTCTATTGTGTAAAATTTATTTATTTTGGGATATGAAGATGTGTGTGTTTATTATTTATGCGACTAGCTAATCGGCCCAAAGGAAGGTTGTTAGTTGGCCAAATAATAAGCACACTTGTGGTAGTAAATATTTGACGGTTATCAAGTTATTCCATGTGAACAATACGTCGGCCCAAAGGAAGACTTATTGTTTGACCTGACTTACTGTCAATATTTGATTACTGCGTGGAGAGTACCACTTACAAGTTGTTGTTTCTGTCCAAAGACTGAACAACAATGTTGTGCTAGGTATCTTGTAAAGAACCCGTTAATTATATTGTTGATTTATGTCTTGCATGAATACTTTATGGTTATATTTTACTTCATGCTTGTACATTATATTTGAATTTTGAGCTCATGTCTTTAACTTGTTCTCTATTTATGTCAGCTTATTTGTTATTTATTATTGCTGACAAAGACTCACGTTTAGTGCTTTATAGCATGTATAAATTCTTGAAAATAAAGTTAATTCTAGAAGCTTTTAAGTTAAATAATGGTAATGCTATTGAGTTCCTCAAGGTTATGTGTCCAAGTTTTCTAGAGAAAAATTAAGAGGACTTTTAATCAACATTATCTTGTAAAAGGAGGAACGTAAGGGAGTACATTCGGAAAACTTTAATCTCAATTAAGAATGTAAGTACTAAAGTTAGAGTTGTCTAATGACATGCTCATAAGGTGTATTTATATTTTCTCTCAAGCACTTAAGTGAGTATACGGAGAGCTGTAACGCTCATATTGATAAATAAGTTCTTTGTGAACTTTTCACTCATGTGTATTAAAAGAGAAAATAGTTGTATGAGATTAAACTAAATGTACTCGTTCAGTATTTGCCCTAAGGATAATAGTCGAGATAAAGGGGATACAGTAATGTAAGTTGCAGTTTAATCACGGTCCAAAACATGTAAATATAATATCATTCTTTAATATTCGATATTTTTTTACATATATATAAGTGGACGTGTGAATATGAATTTAATGCCATATGCTGGATAAGGAAAATTTTACTTCTCACTATGGATAAAATTGTGAGTTATTGTACCTAATCATATTTGATGAGTAGATTTTGTGTAACTACTCAATTAAGAATACTTGTGCATGGTTGGTTATTGGGCCATTAGCCACTTGATGCTGAAAGATTCATCTCTATGAGAAATGGCAAGACAAATATAGTTGAAGCAATAAAGACTTCAAGCTTTTTTTTTTCAAACATTGTTTGAATTTTGTGCATTTACTAATGTTAAGAAAATTAGATTTTCGTTCATATGGAATAAGTTCATAAATTTTGGTAATTCGGAAAGTTGTAAATGCTTCATTTCGATTAAAAATAATATTTAAAATGTAATGCTTCATTAATAAAGACCATACATGTCATTTTGAGGTACAATGATGCAAGAGTAAGAATTCTATATTTCGTATGGCACAAAAGCTAAAGGAATATCTTCGTTGGAAGAATTAAGATGCTTATGTCTAATAGAATTCGTAGCCTCCCTGTTTTCACAAATATTTTAAATTTGTGTTGAATGTGGAAAGGGGTGTATAAAGAATTTGATTTGTGTAGAATAAAGGATACACTGGAACTTATATGTACTGATATGGTAGACCACTCTTTATAGTTCTTTTGAGTGGAAAACAGTAACATATTTAGTTCATTAGGCTTTTGTCCACCTCATCAACACCTATAATCAGTTTGAGAAGTAAAGTATGTGAATGTATAAGGTAACAACATTCACGGTGCTAACTTAATTCCTATAGATGTGCATAAAGTTTCTTCCCTACATGGAGTTATAGACATACTTGTCATAAATTAGGTTTGTGGGGATGAAATTAAACATATCTGGATATTGTAAGGAGAATTAATCATTTTCCTGTATCATGAGGCTATGAGAATAAAAATTTAAAGTTGCAACTTACAATACTTTGTGTATTAAAGTGGCTATTTAGTACCATATATGATTGGCTAGGCGAATGCCTAACATAAGGAATTTATCATTTCGGATCATCCCACGTAAAGTGAGGCCATATTGGTCTAGTGGGAGATATTGAGTTTGGTATTTGCTCGTTGCAACTTTTATTGATGTCATTAATGATTGGGAAGTGCTAAATCTCGCAATTTGTCTTCTCAAATAAAGCCCTTTTTCTTGAGACTTTTGAGGATGTTGAGTTTGAGTGGGAGATACGGTTATAAAGAATATTTTCTTTGAACATAAAGTTTGTTATGTTTGTGAAATGCACATGTCTATTGTTTATGCAAGCAATGATCGGCCCAAAGGAAGGTCATTGTGTGGCCAAATAATAAGGCATACTTGTTTATGCGAACATTAATCGACCCAAAGGAAGATTATTTGTTTGGCCAAATAAGAGGGTGCATATTAAGTTATTCACATCGTTCAAAGAAATATTCCATAAGGATACTCATAATAGACAAACTCATCAGCCTCAAATATGAAGTGCCGCTAAAGTAATTCACTAATGACATGAGAAATATGATTTCTGTATTACATATTATTCTCATGTATTTGGGTTTGACATAAGGTTTGCGTAAGACGATTCAATCAACTTCTCACAAGTCAAGCAAATATTAAAGTGAATCAATTTTGTAATATAAGATGAAATCTTTTACAAAATTAGTGACATTTAAAATCTTTCGTAATAGCATTTTTATTGTTAGTTACAATAAATAAGGAGTGCTATAAGTAATTATGAAAGATATGAAGGTCATACTTTGTCATTTCATCTAAAAGAGGCACTGACTAAAGAGACTTCACAAAGTTTCACGAATTCTCTTTTGAGTTGTTTTATAATGTACAATTACTTAAAGTAGATGTACATATATATGGATAAGTGGACTACAATCATATAACTTTGGCTGTGGTTATTCAAAGTAGATGTTTTGTAAATTACACAATTCCATTTATAGTCTAAAAGCTTGCTTCTAGATATGGTATCACAATATTCATAAAGTTATTATCTCATGATGTTTTGAGATAACTACGGTAGATATTTATGAGTACCACAGTTCAATGGGAGTAATTTTCTGGTGCATCATTTAGATTACACTATTTTGGCTAGCAACGATATAGATTTGTTGGGTGGAACCAAGATATTCTTTATAATGTCTCTAAAGAAAAGATCTTGGGATGTGTCGAAAATAAATACTATTGGGTATATCATTGAGTTTTCGACAAGAGGTCTATATCGCTAAGGTATATGCTAGATCGAGTACTTAAGGTTGTGCACTAAAGAATAATCCAACTACTTAAGGAGACAATTTCTAGTCTCATCCAGTATTTCAAGAATATTAAGATAAGTAATAAAGGATGCAAAGATTCGTTATACATCGAATCAATGAGTCTTGTGTATACCAGAATATGTACACATGTGGTTATTGTTTACATATTGGTATATTTGGTACAATTTTGGTTAATCATTGTATGTATTAGGGTAAACATACAATCGGTTAGTAAGGTATTGAAGAGAACGAAAGACTACACACTCACTTATCGGAATTCATATAGTTTTGAGATCACTGAATCTAATTCCGAGGATTATGTCAAGTTTATTGACATAAAGTCTTATTTATTCTTAAGAAAATATTCAGAGTGTTTGTGACAATTTGAGATTATTGTGATAACTCCATTCTTGAGGATCCTCTAACTAAGAAATTACCACATAAAGTGTTGAAGAGCGGATTGCTCATTGGAGTGGTAATATCTAAGGTACTTTGGTTTAGTGGGAGTTTGTATCCAATGAATGTCATTTCTCGAGACACTTACTTCAGTTTCTGCAGAATAAAGTTTTATGTTTTATTCAAGTTACTATGAATTATTGTTATTTTGAATTTCTAATTGCGGTTTAGCATAAAGATGGAAATTATAAGGTTTGATCTCACTTCAGTAAGGATCAGTGGAAATAGGCATGTCTAAAGATCACATTGCATGTAATTTCCCGCTACACATCCACACTTGATCTATGTCATTGAACATATTGGTTTGGTGATCATTGATGGGTCTTTGTTACGAATATATTAAATGTGGCAAAGGTCGCTTTGGTCTCACACTGGTATGGACAATGGACCAGATTGTTATAAGGAATGTTCTAAGGATGATAGCACTTTTGCTAGCACTAAAGATTATGAAATATAACTACATCCGGTTTTTCAAGTTTGGCCCAAGTGGGAGATTGTTGGGAAATTTTATTTCTTTGTGGGCCAATATGAAAATATTGGTAGTTATATTATTGGGCTATCAAATAAACGGGCCACTAAAGTGATCTAATTAATAGTTGGGCTCGTAGGAACATAAAGTGGTGTGGACTTTGTAATGTGTGGTAGCCCATTACTAAATGATTAGGGTTATGGGAGCCTCATCAATTTAGTATATAAAGACTACTAGGGCTGTGATCCCCAACACATTCGAATACAGTAGTCTCACTCTTCCCATTGAGAGAGATCATTGAAGCTGGTCCGAGTTGTGGTTGGAAGATCATGGTCAGCTCAAGATCATCATGACGTTGAAGACGAATACACTAGCTATGGACCGAGGTTAGTCTTATTTAAAGTTTTATGTTCTTGGCTATTCTGGATGATAGTTTATGTGTTGTAGATTATGATTCCGCCTTTAGATAATCTACATGAAGTTTAAATTTGACCTAACAGTAAAAAAATTTATAGAATATTGAATTTCTTTATTTATGTACATATATATATATATATTATGTATATGTAAATAAAAAACTTGTTATATTAATAATTAAAATTCAATTATTTTTACTCGCAAGTCAAAATTTTATAAATTCATTATTATTATCTAATTATTTACTTTTCAGAGTAACAATTAGTAAGTTTTCTATAATGTTTTCTATCAGACAAAATATTTATCGTGATAGCTATTATCTTTTAGTAAAAATATGTATTTTTGTTAAAATATATGATATTTTTTAATGTATAAGTTAATAATTAAATTTTAAAATTAATTTTATGTACCACTTTAAACTTTTAGGTAAAAGTTACAATTTTATACAAAAATGGAGTGGAAATGAGGGGCACACTAGTCTTTTTAAATATTTCCATCAACATATGGATGGAAAATTGACAGAGGATACCACCGTTGCAACAAGTTGAAAGTACGGATACCGTGAATGCTGCAATTAAAACCATGGGTACTAAATCCACACAAAATCCAAACTATGAGTACCGCCAATTCAATTTAGCCAAAAAAATATATATATATATATATATTTGGAAGCCTAAACATAAAGAGAAATGCTATTCATATTGGCAAAACCTTCAAGGAGGCTTCACGGACTGGCCAGGTGGGAGTGTGGCCCACCACATTCATCATCTGATTTTGAATTTTTTTCTTTTTTTAATATTTATCTCTTCAAAAATAAATATTAAAAAAAAATCAATCCAGTGAAAGCAATTCGGTAACGTGAAAGACACTTTGCATGCCGCCCTACTTATTAGTCAAGTATGTGGTGTCAAAAGTAATTACCTTACAAAATTCTTTGCATGCTGCCCTACTTCTTGCATCTGCCCAAAAGACATTCTTCAATCGACTTTCTTTGTCCATGTCAATGCTAAAGTAAAAGTCCGGGTTATCGGCCTGCATATTAACAAAATATTCTTGTAAGGAAGCCGCATTTGCCTTTGCCTAGTTGTAGTCATCTGACCTTTTCCACATAATTTCTGCAATCTTTTTGTAGGAACGAAAGATTCTCATGCCCTCGTTCTTCAACCAAAAATGAATTAAATTTTTTTGTTGAGGGGGATTCCGACTTCATCATTGATTCACAACCTTCTTTTTTACATGGTCACTTAATTCTCTATAATAAGGAAAGAACCGTGACTTTCTCGGACTTAACCTGCGGTTGTGTTCCAGATCGACTGAATTAATTCTCCACCTCCCACTTGCATCCATACTTCTTGCCATCCTTGTTTTGCAATCTGTTTTCCGCTTGGTTGTCTTTTTTTAAACTACTTCTTGACAAGGAGCTCGTCTTAACAGCTCTTCCACACCTAAAAGTCACATATTTAACTTCACGATTCTTAGTCCTTTTCAGTGATTTGCGCATAACAGGAAATCCCTTTTGCATACCGTATTTTTTGTAGGCAAAAAGCATCTCATCGCTACTACTCGTTTACTTCATCATCCTCGTCGTTCGGCGGATCTTCAACTGTAACTTCGTCATCCCCTACCACTCCCGATGAACATTCATTGTCAAACTCAGTTTCTTCTAATGCATCATCTTAATCAACAAGGTTCAAATTTGGTATCCTTTGTTACTGGAGGTTCTTCCATTCCTGAAGTATAGAAATGTCGTAACAAAAACATATGTGAACACAAGAAAAACTTTCATATAATAGAGTACAATAGAAATTTGCCTAAAATTGACAATTTTAAAATAAGATTCTCCTTATTCCTTATAAAAAGTAATTTTTTGTTCCATAAATAAGAAACTTGTGAGAGATACAAATTAACTTACTTTATAGCAGTGTTTTGGCAAAATAATCCGTCGCTACCAATTTTGACTCTCCGAAGAAGAAGGTCGAAATGTTGAAAGGGATATACGATGTAGAACTAAAACGCAGTGATACTTGGCTGATGACTTTTAGACTTCTCGCGTTTGTGTTTCTGAGAAAGAAGTCTCAGTGTTTTTTAAGGAAGAAGAAGAGTCCTACTTTTAGATTGATGTTATTTTAATAACATGGGCCCCACTATTTTTGGAGTGGTATATTTACATAAAATAAAAGAGAAAAAAATAACATGGAGGTGAAAATGGAGAGACGTGGATGTGGTAGGCCACATTCCCACTTGCCAATTCCGTGAAGCCTCCGTGAAAAAACTACCGAGAGAATAGCATTTTGCCAGGTGGAATGTGGCCCACCACATCCACGTCTCTCCATTTTCACCTCTATTTTTCTTTTTTCCTCTTTTATTTTATGTACATATATATACCACTTCAAAAATAGTGGGGCCCATGTTACTAATATAATATCAATGTAAAAGTATGACTCTTTTTCTTCCTTAAAAAAACACACAGACTTCTTTCTCAGAAATACAAAGACTAGAAGTCCGAAAGTCATCATGCATTCTAGTTCTACATTGTATATCCCATTCAACAGTTCGACCTTCTTCTTTTTCAGAGAGTCAATTGATAGAGACAGTTTATTTTTCTCAAACACTGCTATAAAGTAAGTTAATTTTTATTTCTCACATGTTTCTTATTCATGGAACAACAAAAAAATTACTATTTATAAAGAATAAGGATAATTTTATATTGAAATTGTCAATTTTAGGCTATTATATGAACATTTTTCTTGTGTTCACATCTGTTTTCCTTACGACGTTTTTATACTTTTAGGAATGGAAGAACCTCCAGTAACGAGGATCCCACATTTGAACCTTGTTGATGAAGATGATGTATTAGAAGAAACTGAGTTTAACAATGAATATTCATCTGGAAAGGCAGGGGATGACGAAGTTACAGTTGAAGAAACGCAGAAAACCAAGGAGTATGAAGTAAAAGAGCCAAAAATTGGGGAAATTTTTACTAGTAGAGATAAGATGTTTCTTGCCTACAAAAAATATGGTATGCAAAAGGGGTTTCCTGTTATGCGAAAATCACTGGAAATGACTAAGAATCGTGAAGTTAAATATGTGACTTTTGCGTGTGGAAGAGCTTGCAAGACGAGCTCCTTATCAAGCAATAGTTTGAATCGCCAACCAAGCGGGAAAACTGATTGCAAAGCAACGGTGGCAGGAAGTATGGATGCAAGGTTAAACCTGAAAATAGGAGTAACTATTAGGAATTTTTTTTTCCTTGTGCGCCAATATGAAAAATATCAGTAGTTATATTATTGGGCTATCAAATAAACAGGCTATTAAGGTGATCTACTAAAGAATTGGGCTCGTATGAACATAAAGTGGTGTGGGCTTTGTAATGTGTAGTAGACCATTACTAAATGATTAGGGTTATGGGAGCCTCATCAATTTAGTACATAAATACTACTAGGGTTGTGATCCCTAAGACATTCGAATACAGTGGTCTCACTCTTCCCATTGAGAGAGATCATTGAAGCTGGTCTGAGTTGTGGTTAAAAGATCATGATCCACTCAAGATCATCATGACACTGAAGATGAATACACTACCTATGGACCGAGGTTAGTCGAATTTAAATTTCTTGTGTTCTTGGCTGTTCTAGATGATAGTTTATGTATTGTAGATTATGATTTATCATTTAGATAATCTACATGAAGCTTGAATTTTATCTAACAAGTGGTATCAAAGCCACTATCATGCTAGGATCGTTAAGAACAAGTATTTTATGTTCATCACGAATTGGGGTTTATAGCATCATTTTTTGTGCTTATTTAGGATTGGGTAGATCTTCATACGTTTGCGTAGATCTCAAAATAAGCTTTCCAACGATATATTATAAGCTTAATTCCGACTTACGGTTTCAAAGTTACGGCGTTTTAAACTCTCTGCTTCCATTTATTGATCTGCCAAACACCGCCTTAAATTCAGGGCTCTACCTCTGTACTGGGTTATAATCCGGTGTGGCAGCGGTGCTCATGCCTCGTTGCGCCGTTGGACTGATGACCCCTATTGTTTTGGCTTTCCGAGACTTCTAGATACCCAATTTGGGCGATTCAATAGTCAAACCCCAGATTTTTGGGTCTTCCGAATCCATATGTACGGTCAGATTTTCCAGATTCAAAATATTTTTCTGTGCAGAATAAATAATTTCGTCTTTTAGCATGTTTTTGGACATATAAACTCATTATACCAAATAATTTTGTCTTCCGAATCAATGTTTTTGGTGTATGTTTTAGTATGTTACACCATTATAAATCATTTTTGTATATTTGGTATATCACACAATATGAAAATTGGTGTATATTTAGTATCTTACACCATTATTGATATTTGGTGTATCTTTGATATTAAGAAAATATTAAATATCTTTGGTGTATATTTGGTATCTTGCACCATTATTAATATTTGGTGTATCTTTGGTATTTGGACACCATTAAATATCTTCGGTGTATTTTTGATAATCTTACACCATTAAGTGTCTTTGGTGTATTTTTGGTATCTTACACCATTATGAATATTTGTGTGCATCTCTTGTATTAAACTAAAAAATAAGTGTATTTTCTGGTTCTACATTTAAGACATTAGTGTATTTTTTGTATTTTACACAAAAATAAAATGGTATTATATCCTAGAATAAATCTGTTGAAATAATATGTCGCCAACGTGACAGCTATTGTGTAAAATTTATTTATTTTGGGATATAAAGATGTGCGTGTTTATTATTTATGCGACTAACTAATCGGCCCAAAGGAAGATTGTTAGTTGGCCAAATAATAAGCACACTTGTGTTAGTAAATATGTGACAGTTTTCAAGTTATTCCATGTGAGCAATACGTCGGCCCAAAGGAAGACTAGTTGTTTGACCGGACTTACTGTCAATATTTGACTACTGCGTGAAGAGTACCACTTACAAGTTGTTGATGTCCAAAGACTAAAGAACAACGTTGTGCTAGGTATCTTGTAAATAACCCGTTATTTATATTGTTGATTTATGTTTTGCACGAAATCTTTGTGGTTATATTTTACTTCATGCATGTACGTTATACTTTTATTTTGAGCTCATGTCTTTAACTTGTTCTCTATTTAAGTCAGCTTATTTGTTATTGCTGACAAAGACTCACATTTAGTGCTTTATAGCATGTATAAATTCTTGAAAAAAAAGTTAATTCTAAGCTTTTAAGTTAATTAATGGTAATGCTATTAAGTTCCTCAAGCTAATGTGTCAAAGTTTTATAAAGCAAACATTAAGAGGGCTTTTAGCCATTATTATCTTGTCAAAAGAGGAACGTAAGTGATTACATCCGGAAAACTTTAATCTCAATTACGAACTTTAATGTTAAATTTAGAGTTTTCTAAAGACATACTCATAAGGTGTGTGTGTGTGTGTGTGTGTGTGTGTGTGTGTGCGCTCTCAAGCAATAAAGTGAATATACGGCGGGCTGTAACGCTCATATGGATAAATAAGTTCCTTGTGTACTTTTCACTCACTATGTGTTAAAAGAGAAAACAGTTGTATGAGATTAAACTGAATGTACTCGTTTAGTATTTACCCTATGGATAATAGTCGAGTGAAGAGGGATACAGTCGTGTATGTTACAGTTGAATCACAGTCTAAATTATGTAAATATAATATCATTCGGTGATTTTTTTTATATTCTTACATATATATAAGTGGACGCGAGAATATAGATTTAATGTCACATGCTGGATAAGATAAAAAAAAAAAGTTTACTTCTCACTATGGATTAATTTTGAGTTAATTTAACTTTGTACATAATCATATTTGGTGAGTATATTTTGGTGCAATTACTCAATTAAGAATATTTATGCATGATTGGCTGCTTGGCCCATAACAACTTGATGCTGAGAGATTCATCTCTATGGGCAATGTCAAAACATATATAGCTAAAGCAATAAAGACTTTCAATTTATTTGATTGAATTTTATGTTGTTAAGAAAAAGATTAATTAATGTTAAGGAAATAGTGTTTCCTTGAATAAATTCAGTTACTCCTTCGGAAATAACATAAATTTGGTGCTTTAATTATAATTCAGTGAAAGTTGTAAATGGTTCATTTCGATTAAAGCGATAATTCTAAAGTAATGCTACATTAAGTGAAACCATGCATGTCATCGTTTAGGGTACAGTGATGCGTGAGAATTCTATATTTGGAAGGGCCAAAAAAGCTAAAGGAATATCTTCGTTGGAAGATTTAAGATGCTTGTGTCTAATAGAACTCGTAGCCTCCCTGATTTCACAAATATTTTATATTTGTGCAGAAAGTGTAACGGGGTGTATAAAGAATTTGATATGTGTGGAATAAGGACACACTAGAACTTATATGTACCGATATGGTCGACCACTCCTTTTGTTTTGAGTGGAAAACAATATCATATTTAGTTCATTAACTTTTTGTCCACATCATCAACACCTACAATCAGCTTGATATGGTAACAACATTCATGGTGTCAAATTAATTCTCATAGATGTGCATTTAAATTCTTCCATGCATGGAGATATAGATATACTTGTCATAAATTAAGTCTGCCGGGATGAAATTAAACTTATCTGGATATTTTGAGGAGCATGATTGGTCATTTTCGTTTATCATGAGGGTATGGGAATAAAGATTTAAGGTTGCAACTTACAATATTTTATGTAACAAAGTGACTATTTAGTACCATATATGATAGGCTAGGCGAGTGCCTAACATAAGATGTTCTCATTTTGGATAATCCCACCTAAAGTGTGGCCATATCGGTATAGTGGGAGATATTGAATTTGGTATTTTCTCGTTGCCACTTTGATTGATAACATTAATAATTGAGAAGTTCTAAATCTAGAAATTTGTCTTCTCAAATAAAGCCATTTTTGATATTTTTTTGAGGACGTTGAGTTTGTGTAGGAGATACGATTATGAGGAATATTCTTTGAACATAAAGTATATTATGTTTGTGAAAAACACGTGTCTATTGTTTATGAAGCAATGATCGGCCCAAAGGAAGGTCATTGTGTGGCCAAATAATAAGTCATACTTGTTTATGCAAACATTAATCGACCCAAAGGAAGAATATTTGTTTGGCCAAATAAGATGATACATATTAAGTTATTCACATCGTTCAAAGAAACATTCATAAAAATAGATGACTCTTTTACTCAAATTCAGATCGATTCTCATAATAGGCAAACTCAATAACCTCATATATGAAGTGCCAATAAGGTAATTCACTAATGACATGAGAAAAATGATTTTTGTACTACATTTTTTTCTCAAGTGCTTGGGTTTGACTTAAAGTTTGTGGAAGATGATTCAATCAACTTCTCACAAGTCAAACAAATATTAAAGTGAATTGATTTTGTAATGATAAGATGAATCTCTGACAAAATTATTGGCATTTGTAATCTTTCATAATAGCATAAATTATTATTAGTTACAATAAATAAGGTGTGTTATTGGTAATTATGAAAGATATGAAGGTCATAGTTGTCATTACTTTTCATCTAAAGGAGATACTGACTGCAAAGAGAATTCATATAGTTTTACGAAATTCTCTTTTGAGTTGTTTTGTCATGTACATTTACTTAAAGTAGAGGTACATAGAGATGGATAAAATTATTGAAAAATCACACAATTACATTTATGGTCAAAAGTTTGCATCTAGATATGGTGTCACAATATTCCTAAAGCTATTATCTCATGACATTGCGAGAAAACTATGGTAGATGTTTGTGTATACCACAGTTCAGTGGGAGTAATTGCCGGTGCATCATCTGGATTAGACTATTTTGGCTAGCACTGATATAGACTTGTTGGGTGGATCCCAGATATTCTATAAGGCTTCTAAAGAAAAGATCTTGGGGTCATATTTCTTATGTCCAAAATATATAATTGTGGTGTATCCTCGAGATCTCGATAAGAGATCTATATAGATAAGGTATTTGCTGGATCTAGTTCTTGAGGCTGTGCACTAAAGAATAATCCTACTACTTACAGATATAATTTCTAGTCTTATTCAATATTTCAACAATATTGAGATAAATAATAAATTATGCAAAGATTCGTTATAAATTATGGAAAATCGAATCAATGAGTCTAGCGTATACCATAATATGTACACATGTGGTGGTTGTAACACATATTGTTATATTTGGGTTAATTTTAATTAACCATTGTACGTATTAGGGTTAACATACAATCGGTTAGTAAGGTATTGAAGAGAACAAAAGGCTCCATGCTCACTTATCAAAATTCTAGTAATTTTGAGATCATTGAATCCGATTCTGGGGATTAGGTCAAGTTTATTGACATAAAGTCTTATTTCTTCTTAAGAAAATATTCAGAGTGTTTGTGTCAATGTGGCATTACTGTGATAAATTCCATTCTTGAGGATCCTCTAACTAAGGAATTACCACATAAAGTGTTGAAGAGCGGGTTGCTCATTTGGAGTAGTAATACATAAAGTACTTTGATTTAGTCGGAGTTTGTATCCAACGAATGTCATATCTCAAGACACTACTTCATTTTCTGCAGAATAAAGCTTTATGTTTTATTCAAGTTACTCTGAATTATTGTCATTATGAATTTCCAATTGCGGTTTAGCATAAAGATGGAAATTATAAGGTGCGATCTCACTTCAGTAAGGATAAGTGGAATAGGCATGTCTAAAGATCACATGTAATTTTCCCGCTACACGTCCATACTTGATCTATGTCATTAGATAATCTACATAAATTTTTAATTTTATCTAACAGTACAAACCACATCAACAACGGAAAACTCATCCCAGCAGCCGTCGGAACCCTTTCGGAAAATCTGAGAACTCTCCACCGATGGTCTTATCTTCTCTTTGGCAAATCTGCAAATCACGATCAACCACGGAAAGGAGATCATCCCGCTGATTGTTGATATTCAATTAAACCAGTTGGTACCCACTTATTTAATTGAGTTTATAATCAAGTCAATTGATTCTACTACCATACAGTTACCCCACTTTTAGATTGACTGTCCTTTTGTCTAGTTTGCAATGGCTGCTTATCAAGGGCCATGCTTGACAACAACTTTTCCTCCATTGGCACCGCCATAAACCAAGAGTTACATGGTCGCCAGGGAAAAGTTCGTCGCTAGTTGTGCACAAGGAAATCCTCCGGAGATATCCAAGTGTGCACCTCGAGTAGGGAATAAGAACACAGAGAGATGTAGGGTTGTGTGTAGGGAGCGGGTAAGCAGTTGCAACTGAGAGAGAGAGAGAGAGTTTAATAGCTAGTGTAGAACCAGAGATGAAATTATGTCGCAACGGAGGGTTAACGATCCTATATATATATAGGGAAGTGACCGCTGTGAGGGGGTTAATGCACCATAAATGGCGGCTTAATGGTAGCCCCTGTAACGGCACGTTCGACCGTGTATATAGGAACTGTTAGGCACCTGACTGTACATACCGGAGACCGTTATGAGGTCAAGACGGGTATATAAGACTTGTCCATTAAGTCTCTCAAATCAGTAACAAAGGGTCGCGCGCGAGCTAAGTTGTCGCACGTGCGCGACGAGCCTTACCTTAGCCTCTGAACCACTAAGTCCCTACAAGTCCCGTGTTGGTACGCGAGGGCCCTGTCTCGCAGCACCCACGCGGATAAGCATAGGTAGTTATCCGGTGTGTATGGAGCACAGCTGGGTGTGATGGATGGCTGCCACGTGGCCGTGATCCGTCTGTCTAGAAAGCACCATCTACATTAACCCCCTTTTACTAGAACGTCACGCGCGCGTCCGTTCTGCAGTCGCGTAAAATCAGCCATGCGTGGGTTCCACGCAGATTCTTTGAATTTTGAATTCAGATTCGATTCCCTAGCCCCGGTCATAGCCTTGATTGCCTAGGGTTTAGAGGCGCCGTTTGATTTCTGACGAAGCGTGACCACTGTGAAGCTAATCTGACGCCATCCATGATTTTTTGCCTATTTTGGAGGCAAGAATGACTCAGAAGGATTTGATGGGTTGCCAATCTCGCCGGATATTAAAGCGTTGTTGACTCAGCAGATGTCAGCAGTCGCGACTCTTCAATCTGAGAGCTATTTAAACCCTTTGCTTTCTTCAATTAGTGCTTTTCCATTATTGTTGCTTTTTAGTTCGTATGCATCAGAGAGAGGATCCACAACAAAAAACCGAAACTTTCGACCAAGTTCTTGACCAGATTCTCCATACATTCTCCAAAGCAGTTCAAGCACTCAATCGTCAATCAGGTGAGTGAATCAATTTTGAAACTTGTGGTCAAATTTTGTTTGCAGATACTCTTCTCCCCCTTCTTTTTTTTTCATGCATGCAACCAAATTGTAACATCCGGTGTTCTTGTGTTCACAATAATGGCCCCAAAGAATCAAGCAAGAAAGTTGTCGAGGTTCCGGAGCTTCCCAGAGAATTATGGTTCAAGGCGCCTTATCTGGGGGGATGATTTCTATACGGCAACTATTAAGGCCACCACTCTCCGAGCGCCCCCGATATATGACGTTCTACAACTTGTTCCTGAACCTGTTTGCTCCGACTGGGATGTGGCTGATACCCAGGACGTGCAAAGGCTAGGAATCCATGCCGGCTTGTACGGATTCACCGATGTTCTTCCCCAAGCTTTTATGGAGGGGCTTTACTGGATGGAAGAATGGACATAATTCATTCTTACTAATCACGCGAGGGAGTTGAAGTATGCCAATATTTTTCACGCCGTCCGTACCACAAAGGGGCTTCATGTTAGAGTTGGTAATTTCATGCTTCAGACATTATTTTCCAGCTACTCCAAAAAGACGCACACCTTGTAGGGTTTTGATTCATGGATTGCACAACGGAAGCATAAACAAACAAAAAAACCATGCAAAACCCTCCAAGGATCACAAGTCAAGAGACATAACGATGGTAAGGGTTAGAAATCATAAACACACCTTTGGGTTCTCCTTTGATGACTTCAAACGCGAATAGTGTCACGTCTCTACGATTGATCCACGCCTAGAGGTGAGATCTAGACCCTCCAAATCCATGTGCTAGCTAGGAAGAATGGAGGAGGAAGAAGGAATCGCCAACAATGGAGCGCCAAGAGGTGGGGCGGCTTCCCCTTGGAGCCGACGGGTAGGGGGCGGTCCCATAAAGGGGGTTCGGCCCTCTTTTTTGGGACTTGCTCTCTCTCCTTGTTTTTTTCTCTCCTTCTCTATCATATAGATTTGTATGTGTGTAGAGAGAAAAATAAGCTAGGAGTGTTCTTTATATAGTCCAACAACTCCTTGTCCTACTACATAAAGAACCCCTCATAATCCTACTCAAGTTCGGATTAGTCCCTTTTGCAAAATAGTCCTTATCATGTCAATACATGGATTAGTTCTATTTGCAAATTAATCCTAATCATGTCTCTACATGAATTAGACCACCTTGGCATATCCTAATTGTAGGGTTTTGATTCATGGATCGCACAACGGAAGCATAATCAAACAAAAACCATGCAAAACCCTCCAAGGATCACAAGTCAAGAGACATAACGATGGTAAGGGTTAGAAATCATAAACACACCTTTGGGTTCTCCTTGATGACTTCAAACGCGAATAGTGTCACGTCTCTACGGTTGATCCACGCCTAGAGGTGAGATCTAGATCCTCCAAATCCATGTGCTAGCTAGGAAGAATGGAGGAGGAAGAAGAAATCGCCAACAATGGAGTGCCAAAGGTGGGGCGGCACCCTTTAGGCCGACGGGTAGGGGGCGGCAATCCCCAAGGGGGTTCGGCCCTCTATGGGACTTGCTCTCTACTTGCATTGTTCTCTCCTTACTTCTATCAAATAGATGTGTATGTGTGTAGAGAGAAAAATAAGCTTGGAGTGTTCTTTATATAGTCCAACAACTCCTTGTCCTACTACATAAAGAACCCCTCCTAATCCTACTCAAGTTCGGATTAGTCCCTTTTGCAAATTAGTCCTTATCATGTCGATACATGGATTAGTTCTATTTGCAAATTAATCCTAATCATGTCCCTACATGAATTAGGCCACCTTGGCATATCCTAATCATGTCTATACATGGATTAGTCCAACTTGCATATTAGTCCTACTAAGTTAGCAAGTTGTTGCGATTTGATCCTTTTAATTAATTAATCATATTAATTAATTAATTAATTCCCAAGTCTAGTTCACCCCTATATGGCGTGTGACCCCATAGGTTCTATTTAGTTGGTAGTAACAATTTACTAATATGGAGCGTCCTCTAGCAAGACATCCATTCTAGCCAACAAATAGAATAGTCATCATGACAAACCTTGTGCAAGTAATTGTCTCATCCCTTTGTCTCAATATCCAGATTGGACACGAGACATACAAGTCACACTCGTATATCCAATCCATAGTTTCTCGATCCTGGGAATAGCCTTATTCGTGCAAATAACATCAATATCCCATATTGATTTATTTGAGTCTGGCCAGACATTTTATAAGCACTATCCCTCGAGTGGCCTAAGATATTTGCTCCCGTTATGTGGGAGGGACAAATTCTATCTACGTCCACTACGATCTCTAAGCTTGCTTCTTATTGTATCCAGTACACGCCTTTATAACTACCCAGTTACGGTGTAGCGTTTAACGCTACCAAGATCACAATAATCCACAACTAGAATATCTAGTGACTTCAAGTCTAAGGATGACAATACCGTTGCACCGCGAGAAGCGCTTGTGACTCAACATAACGTGTATGTAGCCTTCTCGGAGATGGGTCAATCCAGTATGCCATTACTCCTAATGCATACCCATGTGTTGGATCATGATATCTCCATATCAATCCAACCCCATACTAGTCTATAGATGATTGTCCCATTAATCATTATAATTGACTAGGGATATTTAAGAATATAACACTTATATTCTAAGGACTTCATTCATGTTAACATATCTCCATATCGATAACATAATGAATCGTAAATCCATAAATGTCACAATTAATTGATTGCCTCTAGGGCACAATTCCAACAGTCTCCCACTTGCACTAGAGTCAATCTCCTGCATCATATGCCTAGTGATCTAGCGCGGCCCTCCACGCTTCCGCTGCGCAGGGGCGAGACATATGCTGGCACCTTGCAAATATTCACATCTCCTCCATCAACAATTTTGATTGAGATTGAATATTCTGAGTAAATGCATCTTATGCATTAATTTACTCAGTCCTCTATGTTAGAATCAGTGACTGAATCTTGCCTGGAACCTTTCCAGCTCACAGTCGCTCCCACTAGGGAAAAACACAAAACTCGACTTTATAATCTGAAATCTTCTTTGTTAGATTTGAAGTTCGCATCACTGTAACCCCTTACAGTAAACTCTTCGTATCCTCCATTTATCAAAAATTCATCCTTAGTGTTTCTCAAGTACTAAAGGATAATCTTGATCATTTATCCAGTGACCCTCACCCGGATTTGACTGGTATCTTTGTGACATGCCTTATGACACGTCTAGCCTAGTACATTCCATGGCGTATCTCGTGAATCTCATTCATACGGTCCATTACCAATCTAATTGGAAAGACAATTAGCCTTCCAAAGACTAATTCCATGTGACATAGGCAAGAATCAATATTCTTTTCACGTTGAACCATTTCAACACCTTTGTCAATTTATGTACTATGACCTAAGCTATACAACCATCTTGATCTACCTCAATAGATCTTCACAAGTTGCTTCGCTTAAGTCTACCATTAGAAAGTCAACTCCCTAGTCAATCTACGTAAGACTGCCAAGTAGGGGCAACATTCCTAATGATTAAGTATGTCTCCACATACAAGACCAGAAACATAACTGTGCTCCCACTAACCTTCTTGTAAACACAAGTCTCATCTTCAATTTTGATGGAATCAAACTCCTTTGATTACATCATCAATCTGAAGAGTCCAACTCCTAGAAGCTTGATTCAATCTATAGACAGATTGCTACAAGCAAGATACGAATGGATTTAAGCATCACATCTGGGAAAGATTTCGTCATAGTCTATATTATGAGCTCACATGAAATCCCTTTCTTACCAATTTTCCCTTAAAGGTAATCATATTACCATCCATGTTGGTTTCCTCATAACCCACTTGCACCTTTTAGGTGGTTCCACCAAAGTCCATACTTTGTTGGTATATCTTTTGTTGGGGCCCTGCCCTTGGAACTGCTACCCGTCAGCCAATTCGAACCCAGCAATCAAACGGATATCGTGGGTTATGAGAAATCCTTATTTCTCTAGTCCCTCAATATATCCTACCTGACCTATGAGGTTCTTGTGTTTTTGTGAGTAGGTTACTCCACAACACCTTGTGATCCTGCTCATGTTCCATCAAGAGGATCAATGTTCTATTGTGGTTCTTGAACTCCTTCAAGTTCTACTGTCCTCCCACTGTTTCTTTTAGAGACAATCTCTACCTAGAAACACTGTGGTTCGAGAAACAAACAGTTTGTTCTCGATTAGGTTGTAGAAATAATATCCTTTTCAGGATATCCCACAATTAATTTATCCGACTTGGGTCAAGTTTATTTGTAAACCCTTTTTTTTACATAAACTTCCTAACCCCAAATCTTTATGAATGAAATACTAGGACACTTCCTAGTCCATATCTCATATGGTGTTATTCATAATCTGTTTTTGATGGAACAAGGTTAAGGGCGAAATTTGCTGTAATTAGAACATAGCCCAAAAAGTAAACTGGAAGTTCTGTTTGACTCATCATGGACCGAACTGTGTCCTACACGGTTTGAACTCTCCTCTTAGACACGTCAAACCGATGTGGCGTGCTAGGTGGAGCGTGTTTTGGATCATATCCAATACTCCCATAGATTCTTGTCAAACTCTTGGCTCAAGTACTTTCCTCTATGATCCAATCGTAGAGTCTAAATACTTTTGCCAAGTTGGTTCTCTACTTCATTCCTGAATACTTTGAACAATTCAAAGGATTCTGATTTGTTTCTTCATAAGAAACACAAATCCATATTTACCTGATCCTATCAGTAAATATGATGAAGTATTGAAAACCCATCTTTAGCATTTATGCTTAGAGGCCTTCATACATCAATATGTATGATTGCCAAAAGATCATATCTTTGCCTAATAAGTCTTACATGTCTCATATGATTCAATAATCAAATGAGTTCAAGAAATCCATCCTCATGGAGTTCTAGATATGTATCTCTTATTTATGAGGCCTAAACGATAATGCTAAAGATAAGTGAAGTTCATATCGTTATATGCAAACCTCTAGGTATTAATGTTATAGATGAAATTATCATGATCATGGATATATAATCCACTTAGACAAAATTGCATTACAATAATGCATATCATAATAAATGGAACAACATTTGTCCTTTATTATGATAAGGAGCTTTCTTGTCCAAACAAGAAACTATGATAATGGTCCTACTCATAGTAGGGATATTATCGCTTTTGTCTAATTCATGAACAATTTCTTAAAGGTAGAAATAATTCCCTACGGCTTTTCAGCAACCCTTTGCTTCATAGCCCCACGTGTAGGATTATTTCTTCCTTATCCAATTGTCTTTGTCTCTTGAGATCCTCCACATTTCTATAAATGTGAGATCCTCATCTAGTATCATATACTTATGATGATGAGATAGACACATTAATTTATATAACAAAAATACCTAAATTGGAATTCATAATTCCTTTATTACTTACTTCCAGGTACTTTGGGTAGCCTCTCTTCCTCTACACCACCTATGGGACTCCAAGGCACCTTGGTTTTAGCAACAGGCTTGCTTCATACCCATGGGGTCGCAAACCATTTGCCCTTACCCATGCGTTAACCATTAACAGCTTTGCCCATGCCCATTATGAGTGTTTTGTTTAGTGATTTTTCAATCATATTGAGTAAATCAACTTTTAAAACAAAACTATAATTGCATCCAATGCAATTCTTGGTCCACTTGGGTGAATAAACGTTTATTCTTTATCTATCTCATAGATAATGCACATTCACTAATGTTTCAATCATATTGAATTAGCTTATTTGCATAACGCAAAGTGGAGCAACACTTCATACCTTTCATGTTTAGCTCGCTCTTTTGAAAGAGCTTCTTTCTATGTATGATCATATCATACTTCTCCATGTTCTCCTCTTGCTTCCAAAGCTCAGAGTTCATGGCAACTAACATGGGGCAAGTTACATCCAAAGAACCATTCTTGGATGTACCTTTCCATTAGGTTTTAGTGTGTTTTGGTAGTTGGTAGGAAGAGAGATTTATGTTCTACTATTTACAACAATTTCCTTTTATTTGAGAACAATTCTCAGTTTTATACCAATCTAGATTCCAGACAACTCGTCCATCTAATGGGCATCTAGTCGTGTTTTGTTTGTTTAATGCCATGGGTATTCAACATAATAGGATCATGCAAAGTTTGTGACGTTTAACTATATTCAACAACGATTTAAATTGTCAAATATAGCTCCCACTATTTTTCTACGGATTAATAACCCTCAAGATATTAATGCGGAAAATATCCTTATATTTTCTAGCGGGCCAAGATCCATGTTTCATCTCCTTATGAGCTTGCTTTGGCAAGTCACCCACAATTTGACTACTTTAGGTAGGAACACCAATTGCATCCCTTATGCAACTCTTGGTTCAATCGGGCAAATAACTCCTTATTTATCCATCCGTATGGATAATCCCAATTGATTGCCTCAATGGTTTCTTAATCATATTAATAGCCCAGTTGTGTTCAACCTCTTATTTATACAATTGCACATTGTTACGTGCCATCGCATTCCATCATTATGAACCAAGTCGTCATGCTTTGGCACGCACGAACTTGATAAATAATGATGATCATGAGTGTTTAAATAACGAGAAGGCAAGAACCACAATATTTGAATTTTGAGGGATTTTTAAATTCAATTTTTAATTGTTTTGTTGATCAATATCAACTAATCTATCTATTTGAGTTTGGGCACAACTCCAAATAATAGATCCGGGTTTTCTAATTATCTTATTATCCTAATTGCATGCATCATCCATACACCAACCACACAATAATAAGACAATAAAATAAACAACCACAAAACAGAAATTAAACGTGATGTGGATATGGCCTTTTCTAGACTAAGATAATTCCAAGCCAATGGAATTATCTATGAACCCTAAAACAAACACATCTCCATGCGTCTTGATCTTTTGGTCCATCCTTCGTAGTCATGTGGAGTGCTCCATGCTCCATGCTCCATCTTTTGTGGCTTCTTTGGCTTTGGGCTTATTTTCTTCAATCTTGGCTAACAATCTACTTTATCTAGCACTAGCTAACTTCTATACTAAATAAAATAAATCTCACATGTTGAGAAATAAAATGGCACGCATGCCATAAAACCCTAATTAATTATTACAATTAATTGATCAGCTCGCAGGCCGTAAAACCAAACCACAAAATTAAACATCCACATCAAACCACATCCTAAGGCCATATCCAATCACCATGCGATTTGCACATAAACAGTTAAAATCCAATTTAAACGCGCTTGGTCAATTTTAATTGATTTTAGGATGTTCTAGGGTTAAAACGGTCCATGGGCCCAACAATCCAATTGCCCGGGCCCAATAAAGGTGAACCGCAAGGCCCTAGGGCCGGCCCGGCCCATAACCCACGCGGCTAGGCCGCGGGCTAGGGCCGCCCGACCCCTAGGGCGGCCAAACTTGGGCGGCAAGCAAGAGTGGCGGTCCCCTAGGGGGGCCGAACCTCCATAGGGAGTTAACTCCCTTGCTTGGTGCCCAAGTTTGGTTGTTTCCTTGTTTTGGAAGAACTCCTTCTTCCCCAAGGATGCCCAAACCCTAGATCTAAGATCCTAAAATTTCTCAAACTCACTAATTCATGCATCCAATGCAAAAATTAGATCTTGTTATGAAAGATTATTGACAAATTGCATCCCATGCTTGATTTGTCTTGTTTTACGCGATAAGCAATTAATTTAAGGTGTAAAACAACTAAAACGTAACACATAAACCACGTTTATTCTCTACGACCTGTGGCTCTGATACCACTGTAGGGTTTTGATTCATGGATCGCACAACGGAAGCATAATCAAACAAAAACCATGCAAAACCCTCCAAGGATCACATGTCAAGAGACATAACGATGGTAAGGGTTAGAAATCATAAACACACCTTTGGGTTCTCCTTGATGACTTCAAACGCGAATAGTGTCACGTCTCTACGGTTGATCCACGCCTAGAGGTGAGATCTAGATCCTCCAAATCCATGTGCTAGCTAGGAAGAATGGAGGAGGAAGAAGAAATCGCCAACAATGGAGTGCCAAAGGTGGGGCGACACCCTTTAGGCCGACGGGTAGGGGGCGGCAATCCCCAAGGGGGTTCGGCCCTCTATGGGACTTGCTCTCTACTTGCTTTGTTCTCTCCTTACTTCTATCAAATAGATGTGTATGTGTGTAGAGAGAAAAATAAGCTTGGAGTGTTCTTTATATAGTCCAACTACTCCTTGTCCTACTACATAAAGAACCCCTCCTAATCCTACTCAAGTTCGGATTAGTCCCTTTTGCAAATTAGTCCTTATCATGTCAATACATGGATTAGTTCTATTTGCAAATTAATCCTAATCATGTCCCTACATGAATTAGGGCACCTTGGCATATCCTAATCATGTCTATACATGGATTAGTCTAACTTGCATATTAGTCCTACTAAGTCAGCAAGTTGTTGCGATTTGATCCTTTTAATTAATTAATCATATTAATTAATTAATTCCCAAGTCTAGTTCACCCCTATATGGCGTGTGACCCCATAAGTTCTATTTAGTTGGTAGTAACAATTTACTAATATGGAGCGGCCTCTAGCAAGACATCCATTCTAGCCAACAAATATAATAGCCATCATGACAAACCTTGTGCAAGTAATTGTCTCATCCCTTTGTCTCAATATCCGGATTGGACACGAGACATACAAGTCACACTCGTATATCCAATCCATAGTTTCTCGATCCTGGGAATAGCCTTATTCGTGCAAATAACATCAATATCCCATATTGATTTATTTGAGTCTGGCCAGAGATTTTATAAGCACTATCCCTCGAGTGGCCTAGGATATTTGCTCCCGTTATGTGGGAGGGACAAATTCTATCTACATCCACTACGATCTCTAAGCTTGCTTCTTATTGTATCCAGTACACGCCTTTATAACTACCCAGTTACGGTGTAGCGTTTAACGCTACCATGATCACAATAATCCACAACTAGAATATCTAGTGACTTCAAGTCTAAGGATGACAATACCGTTGCACCGCGAGAAGCGCTTGTGACTCAACATAACGTGTATGTAGCCTTCTCGGAGATGGGTCAATCCAGTATGCCATTACTCCTAATGCATACCCATGTGTTGGATCATGATATCTCCATATCAATCCAACCCCATACTAGTCTATAGATGATTGTCCCATTAATCATTATAATTGACTAGGGATATTTCAGAATATAACACTTATATTCTAAGGACTTCATTCATGTTAACATATCTCCATATCGATAACATAATGAATCGTAAATCCATAAATGTCACAATTAATTGATTGCCTCTAGGGCACAATTCCAACACTAATCATGTCTATACATGGATTAGTCCAACTTGCATATTAGTCCTACGAAGTTAGCAAGTTTTTGCGATTTGATCCTTTTAATTAATTAATCATATTAATTAATTAATTCCCAAGTCTAGTTCACCGCTATATGGCGTGTGACCCCATAGGTTCTATTTAGTTGGTAGTAACAATTTGCTAATATGGAGCGGCCTCTAGCAAGACATCCATTCTAGCCAACAAATAGAATAGTCATCATGACAAACCTTGTGCAAGTAATTGTCTCATCCCTTTGTCTCAATATCCGGATTGGACACGAGACATACAAGTCACACTCGTATATACAATCCATAGTTTCTCGATCCTGGGAATAGCCTTATTCGTGCAAATAACATCAATATCCTATATTGATTTATTTGAGTCTGGCCAGACATTTTATAAGCACTATCCCTCGAGTGGCCTAGGATATTTGCTCCCGTTATGTGGGAGGGACAAATTCTATCTACGTCCACTACGATCTATAAGCTTGCTTCTTATTGTATCCAGTACACGCCTTTATAACTACCCAGTTACGGTGTAGCGTTTGACGCTACCAAAATCACAATAATCCACAACTAGAATATCTAGTGACTTCAAGTCTAAGGATGACAATACCGTTGCACCGCGAGAAGCGCTTGTGATTTAACATAACGTGTATGTAGCCTTCTCGGATATGGGTCAATCCAGTATGCCATTACTTCCTAATGCATACCCACGTGTTGGATCATGATATCTCCATATCATTCCAACCCCATACTAGTCTATAGATGATTGTCCCATTAATCATTATAATTGACTAGGGATATTTAAGAATATAACACTTATATTCTAAGGACTTCATTCATGTTAACATATCTCCATATCGATAACATAATGAATCGTAAATCCATAAATGTCACAATTAATTGATTGCCTCTAGGGCACAATTCCAACAGTCTCCCACTCGCACTAGAGTCAATCTCCTGCATCATATGCCTATTGATCTAGCACGGCCTTCCACGCTTACACTGCGTAGGGGCGAGACATATGCTGGCACCTTGAAAATATTCACATCTCCTCCATCAACAATTTTGATTGAGATTGAATATTCTGAGTAAATGCATCTTATGCATTAATTTTACTCAGTCCTCTATGTTAGAATCAGTGACTGAATCTTGCCCGGAACATTTCCAGCTCACAGTCGCTCCCACTAGGGCAAAACTCAAAATTCGACTTATAATCTGAATCTTCTTTGTTAGATTTGAAGTTCGCATCACTGTAACCCCTTACAGAACACTCTTCATATTATCTATTTATCAAGAATTCATCCTTTAGTTCTTCTCAAGCACTTAAGGATAATCTTGATAATTATCCAGTGACGCTCACCCGTATTTGACTGGTATCTTTGTGTCATACTATATATGACACATCTGGCCTAGTACATAACATGGCGTATCTCGTGAATCTAATTCATACGGTCCATTCTCAATCTAATTGGAAAGACAATTAGCCTTCCAAAGACTAATTCCACGTGACATGGGTAAGTATTAATATTCTTTTCACATTGAACCATTTCAACACCTTTGTCAAGTTATGTACTATGACCTAAGCTATACAACCATCTTGATCTACCTCAATAGATCTTCACAAGTTGCTTGAGTCTACCATTAGAAAGTCAACTCCCTAGTCAATCTACGTAAGACTGCCAAGTAGGGGCAACATTCCAAATGATTAAGTATGTCTCCACATACAAGACCAGAAAAAATAACTGTGCTCCCACTAACCTTCTTGTAAACACAAGTCTCATCTTCAATTTTGATGGAATCAAACTCCTTTGATTGCATCATGAATTTGAAGAGTCCAACTCCTAGAAGCTTGATTCAATCTATAGACAGATTGCTACAAGCAAGATACGAATGGATTTAAGCATCACAACTGGGAAAGATTTCGTCATAGTCTATACTATGAACTCACATGAAATCCCTTTCCTGCCAATTTTCCCTTATAGGTAATCATATTACCATCCATGTTGGTTTCCTCATAACCCACTTGCACCTTTTAGGTGGTTCCAACAAAGTCCATACTTTGTTGGTATACATGGATTTCATTTTGTATCCCATGGCTCCTAGCCATTTCTGAGAGTATGGCCCACACGTGGCCATCTCATAGGTTGTAGACTCATCTCGATGAGCAATATATCGTGGGTTATGAGAAATCCTTATTTCTCTAGTCCCTCGATATATCCTACCTGACCTATGAGGTTCTTGTGTTATCGGAGTAGGTTGCTCCACAACACCTTGTGATCCTACTCATGTTCCATCAAGAGGATCAATGTTCTATTGTGGTTCTTGAACTCCTTCAAGTTCTACTGTCCTCCCACTGTTTCTTTTAGAGACAATCTCTACCTAGAAACAATGTGGTTCGAGAAACAAACAGTTTTGTTCTCGATTAGGTTGTAGAAATAATATCATTTTCTGAATATTCCACAAAACATTTATCCGAATTGGGTCCAAGTTTATTTGTAAACTCCTTTACATAAACTTCATAACCCCCAAATCTTTATGAATGACATACTAGGACACTTCCCAGTCCATATCTCATATGCTGTTTTTCATAATCTGTTTTGATGGAACAAGGTTAAGGGCGAAATTTGCTGTAATTAGAACATAGTCCCAAAAGTAAACTGGAAGTTCTCTTTGACTCATCATGGACCGAGCTGTGTCCTACACGGTTTGAACTCTCCTCTTAGACACGTCAAACCGATGTGGCGTGCTAGGTGGAGCGAGTTTTGGATCATATACAATACTCCCATAGATTCTTGTCAAACTCTTGGCTCAAGTACTTTCCTCTATGATCCAACCGTAGAGTCTAAATACTTTTGCCAAGTAGGTTCTCTACTTCATTCCTGAATACTTTGAACAATTCAAAAGATTCTGATTTGTTTCTTCATAAGATACACAAATCCATATTTACCTGATCCTATCAGTAAATATGATGAAGTATTGAAAACCCATCTTTAGAATTTGTGCTTAGCGGCCTTTATACATCAATATGTATGATTCCCAAAAGATCGTATCTTTGCCTAATAAGTCTTACATGTCTCATATGATTCAATAATCAAATGAGTTCCAAAAATCCATCCTCATGGAGTTCTAGATATGTATCTCATATTTATGAGGCCTAAACGATAATGCTAAAGATAAGTGAGGTTCATATCATTATATTCAAACCTCTAGGTATTAATGTTATAGATGAAATTATCATGATCATGGATATAGAATCCTCTTAGACAAAATTGCATTACAATAATGCATATCATAATAAATGGAACAACATTTGTCCTTTATTATGATAAGGAGCTTTCTTGTCTAAACAAGAAACTTTGATAATGTTCCTACTCATAGCTAGGACATGATCGTTTTTGTCTAATTCATGAACAATTTCTTAAACGTAGAAATAATTCCCTACGGCTTATTTAGCAACCCTTTGCTTCATAGCCCCACGTGTAGGATTATTTCTTCCTTATCCATTTGTCTTCGTCTCTTGAGATCCCCCACATTTCTATAAATGTGAGATCCTCATCTAGTATCATATACTTATGATGATGAGATAGACACAAAAATACCTAAATCGGAATTCATAATTCCTTTATAATTTACTTCCAGGTACTTTGGGTAGTTTCTCTTCCTCTACACCATCTATGGGACTTCAAGGCAACTTGGTTTTAGCAACAAGCTTGCTTTATACCCATGGGGTCGACGCAAACTGTTTTTGCCATTACCCATGTTGCTATCCATTAACAACTTTGGCCATGCCCATTATTAGTGTTTTGTTTAGTGATTTTTCAATCATATTGAGTAAATCAACTTTAAAACAAAACCATAATTTCATCCAATGCAATTCTTGGTCCACTTGGGTGAATAACCTTTTATTCTTTATCTATCTCATAGATAATGCATATTCACTAATGTTTCAATCATATTGAATTAGTATATTTGCATAACCCAAAGTAGAGCAACACTTCAAACCTTTCATGTCTAGCTCCCTCTTTTGAAAGAGCTTCTTTCAATGTATGATCATATCATACTTCTCCATGTTTCTCTTCTTGCTTCCAAAGCTCAAAGTTCATGCAGCTAGCATGAGGCAAGTAACATCCAAAGAACCATTCTTTGATGTTCCTTCCTTTAGGTTTTAACGTGTTTTGGTATTTGATTGGAAGAGAACTTTATGTTCTACCATGTACAACAAATTTTCTTTTATTTGAGAACAATTCTCAATTTTATACCAGTCTAGAAAAAGATAAAGTCACGTTTTTATTTGTTCAATGCCATGGGAATTCAACATAATAGGATTATGCAAAGTTTGTGACGTTTAACTATATTTAACAAGGATTTAATTTGTTAAACATAGCTCCCACTATTTTACTACGGATTAATAACCCTCAAGATATTTATGCGGAAAATATCCTTATATTTTCTAGTGGGCCAAGATCCATGTTTCATCTCCTTATGATCTTGATTTGACAAGTCACCCATAATTTGACTACTTTAGGTAGGAACAATTCCAATTGCATCCCTTATGCAACTCTTGGTTCAATTGGGCAAATAACTCCTTATTTATCCATCCATATGGATAATCCCAATTGATTGCCTCTAGGTTTCTTAATTACATTAATTGCCTAGTTGTGTTCAACCTCTTATTTAAACAATTGCACATTGTTACGTGCCATCGCATTCCATCATTATGAACCAAGTCGCCCTGCTTTGGCACGCACGCGCTTGATAAATAATGATGATCATGAGTGTTTAAATAACGAGAAGGCAAGAACACAATATTTGAATTTTGAGGGATTTTAAAATTCAATTTTTAATTGTTTTGTTGATCAATATCAACTAATCTATCTATTTGAGTTTGGGCACAACTCCAAATAATAGATCCGGGTTTTCTAATTATCTTATTATCCTAATTGCATGCATCATCCATACACCAACCACACAATAATAAGACAATAAAATAAACAACCACAAAACAGAAATTAAACGTGATGTGGATATGGCCTTTTCTAGACTAAGATAATTCCAAGCCAATGGAATTATCTATGAACCCTAAAACAAACACATCTCCATGCGTCTTGATCTTTTGGTCCATCCTTCGTAGTCATGTGGAGTTCTCCATGCTCCATGCTCCATCTTTTGTGGCTTCTTTGGCTTTGGGCTTATTTTCTTCAATCTTGGCTAACAATCTACTTTATCTAGCACTAGCTAACTTTATACTAAATAAAATAAATCTTACAAGTTGAGAAAAAAAATGGCACGCAGGCCATAAAATCCTAATTAATTATTACAATTAATTGATAAGCTCGCAGGCCGTAAACATAACCACAAAATTAAACATTCACATCAAACCACATCCTAAGGCCATATCCAATCACCATGCGATTTGCACTTAAACAGTTAAAATCCAATTTTAACGCGCTTGGTCAATTTTAATTGATTTTAGGATTTCTAGGGTTAAAACGGTCCATGGGCCCAACAATCAAATTGCCCGGGCCCAATAAGGTGAACCACAAGGCCCTAGAGCCGGCCGGCCCCTAGCCCACGCGGCTAGGCCGCGGGCTAGGGCTGCCCCGGCCCCTAAGGCGGCCTTGCTTGGGCGGCAAGCAAGGAGGGGCGGTCCCCTAGGGGGGCCGAACCTCCTTTGGGAGTTGTTTCCAAAACAACTCCCTTGCTTGGTGCCCAAGTTTGGTTGTTTCCTTGTATGGAAAGAACTCCTTCTTCCCCAAGGATGCCCAAACCCTAGATCTAAGATCCTAAAATTTCTCAAACTCACTAATTCATGCATCCAATGCAAAAATTAGATCTTGTTATGATAGATTATTGACAAATTGCATCCCATGCTTGATTTGTCTTGTTTTACGCGATAAACAATCAATTTAAGGTGTAAAACAACTAAAACGTAACACATAAACCACGTTTATGCTCTACGACCTGTGGCTCTGATACCACTAGGGTTTTGATTCATGGATTGCACAACGGAAGCATAAACAAACAAAAAAACCATGCAAAACCCTCCAAGGATCACAAGTCAAGAGACATAACGATGGTAAGGGTTAGAAATCATAAACACACCTTTGGGTTCTCCTTTGATGACTTCAAACGCGAATAGTGTCACGTCTCTACGGTTGATCCACGCCTAGAGGTGAGATCTAGACCCTCCAAATCCATGTGCTAGCTAGGAAGAATGGAGGAGGAAGAAGGAATCGCCAACAATGGAGCGCCAAGAGGTGGGGCGGCTTCCCCTTGTAGCCGACGGGTAGGGGGCGGTCCCATAAAGGGGGTTCGGCCCTCTTTTTTGGGACTTGCTCTCTCTCCTTGCTTTTTTCTCTTCTTCTCTATCATATAGATGTGTATGTGTGTAGAGAGAAAAATAAGCTAGGAGAGTTCTTTATATAGTCCAACAACTCCTTGTCCTACTACATAAAGAACCCCTCATAATCCTACTCAAGTTCGGATTAGTCCCTTTTGCAAAATAGTCCTTATCATGTCAATACATGGATTAGTTCTATTTGCAAATTAATCCTAATCATGTCTCTACATGAATTAGACCACCTTGGCATATCCTAATCATGTCTATACATGGATTAGTCCAACTTGCATATTAGTCCTACTAAGTTAGCAAGTTGTTGCGATTTGATCCTTTTAATAAATTAATCATATTAATTAATTAATTCCCAAGTCTAGTTCACCCTTATATGGCGTGTGACCCCATAGGTTCTATTTAGTTGGTAGTAACAATTTACTAATATGGAGCGGCCTCTAGCAAGACATCCATTCTAGCCAACAAATAGAATAGTCATCATGACAAACCTTGTGCAAGTAATTGTCTCATCCCTTTGTCTCAATATCCGGATTGGACACGAGACATACAAGTCACACTCGTATATCCAATCCATAGTTTCTCGATCCTGGGAATAGCCTTATTTGTGCAAATAATATCAATATCCTATATTGATTTATTTGAGTCTGGCCAGACATTTTACAAGCACTATCCCTCGAGTGGCCTAGGATATTTGCTCCCGTTATGTGGGAGGGACAAATTCTATCTACGTCCACTACGATCTCTAAGCTTGCTTCTTATTATATTCAGTACACGCCTTTATAACTACCCAGTTACGGTGTAGCGTTTGACGCTACCAAAGTCACAATAATCCAAAACTAGAATATCTAGTGACTTCAAGTCTAAGGATGACAATACCGTTGCACCGCGAGAAGCGCTTGTGACTTAACATAACTTGTATGTAGCCTTCTCGGAGATGGGTCAATCCAGTATGCCATTACTTCCTAATGCATACCCATGTGTTGGATCATGATATCTTTATATCATTCCGACCCCATACTAGTCTATAGATGATTGTCCCATTAATCATTATAATTGAATAGGGATATTTAAGAATATAACACTTATATTCTAAGGACTTCATTCATGTTAACATATCTCCATATCGATAACATAATGAATCGTAAATCCATAAATGTCACAATTAATTGATTGCCTCTAGGGCACAATTCCAACACACCTTTCATTTCCCTGATTTTCAAGCTGCTCCCACCCTAGAAGATACTGAAGTTTTGCTACACCTTCCAAGCATGGGGGTCTTTGATCCTTTGGCCGCTTTGACTGATCCGCAAGAACCCCAAATGTTCGAGGATATGAAGGTTTTCATAGCAGACTTGAAGAAAGCTACTTCGCGGTGGAAATCAGGCATGACCTCACCTAGTAAGGAATTTGCCTAGTCCAAAGAACAACTTTTTAAAGTGGGTGATTTATTTATTCAAGGATTAAGTTAAACCAACTGTGGCTCGCGAGTGGCGAGAAAATAATCCAGAAGCTCTGATCAGTGTTGATGGTAAAGGGCTCAATTTTACCCTTTGTGGCTTTTTCTGTGTGTGGTTCTCGCGTTACCTGATAGATGGGTCTCCTCGCGACGGAGTCTTTACCCATGTACTCGCACTTGCTGTGAGACTGGCACTTGGACATAAAGTATCGTTCGGGCCCCTCGAATTAGGCTCCTTGTATTATCGCCTAGATTTAGCTATGGAGCACGCCGAGCAGTCAGAGGGAAGAGTTGATGTCACCACTTTTGTCAATACTGCATTCTTATCTATGTGGGTTTTCGAAAGATGACCTGCATATTCCCCGTACCCTGTCAGTGTAAGATTATGGAATGCGCCCAATGCGAAGCGAACTTTTCTCTCTCCGTTACTTGTATGGAAGACAAGCACATAGATTTCTGGGAGGATTTTTACCCTGAGGAAGACCTCGAGCTCACTGCAAAGCATATAACTAAAGGGGATTGGGTCTATAGTAGATTTGTTAGCTGGGTCCGAAGGGGATATCCACCCGCTCAGCCTGAATATGTGCATGGTCCCGAGACTTCCAGCTATGAACAACGCACTGTTTTTTACGATCCAGTTCGCGTGAGTCCCTAGTTTGGGTATGATGCTGTCCCTCCTCCATTGTGTCATGGCTCCATCGTCAAGGGTTGTTAGGATAGCGTCATATTCGACCGAAGTACCCCCTTTCTGCTTGCTGATCTCCCTCTGATTCAACCATCACGCAGTAGGAGGAGTAAACATACTCTCGGTTGGGTTAACTTCTGGAATTTCCAAACCCATCGTCTCATCAATTTCCAGAATAGTCCTTATCATGTCCCTTTCCAGCCTAGTAAGGAGTTGGCTCTCTCGACAAAGGAGTATCCCTTCAAGACAACCCGGATTCGTGATGACTCCGGTATGGATTTTACTCTTTGCTGGCTAAGGATCGACATCTTTGTGCTCAATTCGTTCTCGAAGAAAAGATTGACTTTGTCAAGCAAAAAATTTTTACATCCAAAGTTAAGTATACGGATTCCTTCATCCAGGTATGCTCGTGCCTCCTTTCCTTGCCTTCGTGTATTTATGTGCTACACTTAAATTTTCCCTTTTCTTTGTATTAGTTTTGTTTGAGGCGCTTCGCCTCTTGAGATCGTAGAACAAGTTTTATCGACTGGTTGCTCGATGAGAAGGCAATTTTAAGAAAGTCCTCCATACCTGACAGTCGTATTGACCCAGCCAGGCCTATAACTCCTGAAGTCTAGCAACTGTTTCTAATGCATTATAAGCCTTTCTAGCTTTAAATGACTAAATCCCTACGAGAAAGAGAACTAGTGACGAACCCGAGGCTAGCGACATAGTTTCTCGACAATCGAAGCGTTCTCGAATGGAAGTCACCAAGCAGTGTGCCGTCAATCTGGTTTTTAAGAGAAGTGGTACTACTCATTCTTTTATTTTCCTTGGAGTTGATATTTCATGACCCCTGAAATATTATTCTTATTATGCCGCATGGAGTAACTCTGATGTGGAAGATACAAAAGAAGTTCCCCTCGTTTCCGATGCAGGTTCTACATGGAAGACTCTAATGGAAAGAACTCACATGGTTGAAGGTTTTCCTGATGGGGAGCATCTCGAGCTCGTTGATGAGCGGGATGAAAAGTACCAAAGGAAAGAACATGACGCTATTCCTTCCACCCCAGCAATACACATTTCCTCAAATGAAGAAGATGTTGGGCATGAAGCAAATGCGACGGCTATGGAAGACACACTCCTTAGTGAAAACACTGGGGAGCCTACGCCTCGTAATCATGATGCTGAGCTGGGTGAGCGTGTGGTCCCTGCTGTTTTAGTTGGGCACAACCTCTCTAATAATTAAAATGTCAAAGGGACCGAGTCAACCAAGGGCGATGCACCTCCTGCAGCGAGTATTTCGAGAAATACTGCCTTTACGGGACGTTTTGATTTGGACTTGGATGCCCTCCTCTCCGAGGACCCATTTGAAGTATGGGGTTCGCAGGCTACAAATCGTGTTGTAGTTGAGAGGATTTTAGTAATTCCTGAGTCATACTTCCCACGGGAGTCTCAGGCAGATCAAAGGTTAGCAGGGGCGGCCAGTTCTAGTTTGCAAGCAGTGGCACCCAAGGCCTATCTCCGGAAAATCGTCGAAGGAACAGGTAAGGCCATTCCGTTTGTTCATGATACTTAGTCTCTGCACCCATGTTTTTGTTGAGTGCCCTGCTTTTGTTTTCGTGCGTACAGGTATCGACCAAGCTTGCCTCTAGTGGCTAATGAGAGTGGGCGTGTCTTTCCCCACTGCATTCATTCACTAGAGTGCTAGAACTAGCCCCAAAAGACAGAGAGGAAATCTTCAAAAATATGGTTTCTCTTTTGGAGAGAGTTCATGGAACTACGCCCGTGAGCACCACAGTTGACAGCGCTCAGGCCCTTCTTGCTAGCGCAGAAGAGCTTCAGCAGATTGCAGCCGGGTGTTTGGATTTGGTCTTCCTTGTGAAGAGGTTGATAAAAGTTTGTAATTCCGCGCAACTCAGGTTCGAGTATGCTGCCTAGAGGGAGGAGAAAGCCACTCTAGACGCACGCAAGGCAGAGTTGGAACGGATGGCCAGAGAATTTGAGGCAGCCACTAAACGCCATGCGGATGACAAGACTCGCTTAGGGAAACTGACTGCTAATAGCATCAGGTTGGCCGCAGGGGACTCCCTCTTGAAGGATCTCTTTGAGGATTGAAAATTATTTTGACGTCGCTCTTTCGAACTCTATTGTAAATTTTTGTGCCCCTTTGTGGCCGCGATCCTTGGATCGCTTGAACATCTGTCCTGTTCTTGCGCGTGTAGGTTTTGCGCATTTTGAAATATATGCTTTTGATTTTTTCATGTTTTTTACTATGGATAAGTAGAATTTTCTGCCGTTAGGCTGAGGCATGGGCTGTCTTGACAGACAAGCCTCAAATTTGTTTTAATTGCTATCATACGAGATAGGATTTAGGCGCGTTTGGCTGCTATCTAGACATATAGTCTTTTGAGTTTGTATTAGTGCTACCATATGAGGTATGCTTACGTTCGCGTTTGGCTACTATCTGGACATATAGGCTTTTGAGCTTGCGATACCGCTACCATACAAGATAGGCTTACATTCGCATTTTTGTTGCTATCATATGAGATAGGCTTTTAGTAGTGCTTTTAAATGCTATCTGAATGGATAGGCTTATACTTGTATTGTGGTCAGCAAAATGATAAAAAGAGATTTTGCAACTAATAAAAGAGCTCTCATATGGGAGAGTTATTACCACTATATAAATCCCCATATGGGATGATTTTAGAAAGAAAATGTACAGTGTAAGTGCTGAGCAACGTGAAGAGAGAGAGATAGGGATAGTACTTTTTCAGACATCGCATGTTGATCGGGGTTGGAGTAGTGGCAGTCCCGTCGCAGCGTAGAATGTTGCAATAACCACTATCGAAGACTTCCTTTACTTCGAAGGGTCTCTCCCAGTTAGCCGCAAACTTGGGGTGGGCTACTTCGCGCATGCAATGATCGGAAGCCCGCAGGACTAGGTCCCCTACTGCAAAGTCCCTATGTTGGACCTTTTTGTTGTAGGCGCGTGAGATCCTTTCCTTTTTACTTGACGTTTGTTCTAGCAGCTTTCTCACGTCTTTCTTCCAGCAGGATGAGATCATGCTCACGGTCGTTGTCATATAAAGCGCTGAAAGCCAGTCTTGCTGAATTCACCTTGACTTCAAGAGGGACAACTGCCTCAGCCCCGTAACATTTTAAGAACAGGGAGGTTCCTGTTGGAGTCCTGGGTGATGTGCGGTACGACCAAAGCGCCATTTCCAACGAATCTGCCCAACTTTTGTGATCATCCGCGACCGTTTTTCTCAATATTCGGAGCAACATTTTGTTGGTGGCCTCCGCTTGTCAATTTCCTTTTGGATAATAGGGCGTTGAACAGATTTTCCTTATGTTATACTCCATTAACTTTGCAGCCACCTGGCGATTGACAAAAGGAGTTTCATTGTCGGACAAGATGGTGTTAGGGATACCAAAGCAATGGATGATGTTTTCCTGTATGAATTTGACCACGGCCGCCACATTTGCTGTCTTGAGAGGGATCGTCTCGACCCATTTAGTGAATTGCTCTGTCCCTGTCAGGATATATTCATTCCCGCGGGAAGGGGGCCGTATTAGTCCGGTGAAATCCAGCGACCAATTATGGAACGGCCAAGGTGTCCCTAACGCGTGTAAGTCAACGGTAGGGGCATGTACCAGATTACCATGAAACTGGCATTGTTGGCATCTTCTGAATTTTGCGCCAATCGACTTCCATGATTGGCCATAAATATCCAACTGTTAATATTTGTCTGCTCAGCTTGGCGCATCCTTGGTGCTCTACCTAGTGAGACATCTCCATGACCTCCTGGTTTTCTTGCTCGTCCAAGCATCTGAGCAAGTTCCCGCTGTGTCCTTTTCGCCATAGCAAATTTTCCTGTAAGACATATCGAGTATCTTTCCTTTTGAGCTTATCATCCTCTTTCCTGTTGGTAGGGAGAGTTCCTTCTTGTAAATAGTAAATTATAGGCTTTCTCCAATCTCCTTCTTCGACTGCGGAAATTTCCAGAGAGTCCTTAATCATTGTGCATTTTCAGAGCTGCTCTATATGATGGCTGCAAAGTATGACATTTGTGGCCAATGGATCCCGTATCTTTGGGTCTTCATGTAAATAGAAATCTCAATATTCCCGCACGAATGTTGGTTTATCTTTTCCAAGGTTACTCGACCTTCCTCTTCTGTCACGCATCGCATGAGAATCCCCCCATGGCCTTTGTAGTATAGCAGGCCATCGTCTATGCAAAATCCCTTGATAGAAACCCTAGTTTCTTTGCTCGTCATGTCAGCCATTGCGCGCAGGATGGGCTTTCTCCAATCTGCTTCTCCAGGGGACTCTTCTTCACATAAATCTTTTACCAAGGACGGAGTCGTCTTGACTTCGATGGAGATTTTTGCTGGGCATTTATCAGAGCTGACTTTTGACCCTAGAGTAGCCAATGCGTCCGCATGTTGGTTATCTGATATGGGCGTGTGCTCGTATCTGACAGATTTGAACTTCTACACCAAATTCTGCACGATTATCCTATATTTAAGCAAGTTGATCTCCGTTAATGCATATTCCCACGAGGCTTGTTTTGTTGGAATAGATGCCCTAGAGGCAATCTAGTTAGTATGAATTTGTATATGGCTAGAAAATTCATTTATTATTTATTGGATATTTAATATAATGAAGTCCTTAGATTTACAATTGTGTTGTTTATCTTAAATATCCCTAGTCAAGTATAATGATTAATAGGACAATCATCTATAGACTAGTATGGGGTTGGATTGATATGGAGATATCACGATCCAACACATAGGTGTGCATTAGGGAATGTTGCACTGGATTGACCCATCTCCGAGAAGGCTACATACACGTTATGTTGAGTCACAAGCGCTTCTCGCGGTGCAACGGTATTGTCATCCTTAGACTTGAAGTCACTAGATATTCTAGTTGTGGATTGTTGTGATCTTGGTAGCGTTAAACGCTACACCGTAACTGGGTAGTTATAAAGGCGTGTACTGGATATAATAAGAAGCAAGCTTAGAGATCGTAGTGGACGTAGATATGATTTGTCCCTCCCACATAACGGGAGCAAATATCCTAGGCCACTCGAGGGATAGTGCTTATAGAACGTCTGGCCAGACTCAAATAAATCAATATGGGATATTGATGTTATTTGCAAGAATAAGGCTATTCCCAGGATCGAGAAACTATGGATTGGATATACGAGTGTGACTTGTATGTCTCGTGTCCAATCCGGATATGGAGACAAAGGGATGAGACAATTACTTGTACAAAGGTTGTCAAGATGACTATTCTATTAGTTGGCTAGAATGGATGTTTTGCTAGAGACCGCTCCATATTAGCAAATAGTTGCTACCAACTAGATAGAACCTATGGGGTCACACGTTATATAGAGTTGAACTAGATTTGGGAATTAATTAATTGGATTAATTAATTAGAATGATCACTTTGCAAAACCTTGCAAACTTAGTAGGGACTAATTTGCAAGGAAGGGACTAAATTGAATTCTAGTAGGACTAGAATAAGTCCTTTAGGTAGTTAACAAGGAGTTGTTGGACTATATAAAGGACCTTCCTTCCTTCCTTCCTTCCCACATAACTTATGCTCATTAAGTGAACATAACAAGAGTGGGAGAGAACAAAAGGAGAGAGAGCAAGCAACAAGGAGGCCCGACGCCCCCTTGCCGCCGCCCCGTCCCCGTCGACCAAAGGAGGCCGAGACCCTCCTTTGAGTCTCGTTTTGCGTGATTTCTTCTTCCTCTTCCTCTTCCAGATGAGCACCAAAGGAGTTGGGAGATCTAGGATCAACTCTAGGCGTGGATCAACTATAGAGAACGTGACATAATTCGCGTTTGAAGTCATCAAGGAGAACCCAAAGGTGTGTTTATGATTTCTAACCCTTACCATCGTTATGTCTCTTGACTTGTGATCCTTGGAGGGTTTTGCATGGTTTTATGTTTGATTATGCTTCCGTTGTGCGATCCATGAATCAAAACCCTACAGTGGTATCAGAACCACAGGTCGTAGAGCATAAACGTGGTTTATGTGTTACGTTTTAGTTGTTTTACACCTTAATTTGATTGTTTATCGCGTAAAACAAGACAAATCAAGCATGAGATGCAATTTGTCAATAATTAATCATAACAAGATCCAATTTTTGCATTGGATGCATAAATTGGTGAGTTTGAGAAATTTTAGGATCTTAGATCTAGGGTTTGGGCATCCTTGGGGAAGAAGGAGTTCTCCCAAAACAAGGAAACAACCAAACTTGGGCACCAAGCAACGGAGTTGTTTTGGAAACAACTCCCTCAAGGAGGTTCGGCCCCCCTAGGAACCGCCCCCCTGCTTGCGCCCAAGCTTGGCCGCCCTAGGGGCCGGACGGCCCTAACCCGCAGGCCTAGGCTTGTGGGTTTTGGGCCGGGCCGGCCCTAGGGCCTTGTGGTTCACCTTTTTGGGCCCGGGCAATTCGATTGTTGGGCCCATGGACCGTTTTAACCCTAGAAATCCTAAAATCAATTAAAATTGACCAAGCGCGTTAAAATTGGATTTTAACTGTTTATGTGCAAATCGCATGGTGATTGGATATGGCCTTAGGATGTGGTTTGATGTGGATGTTTAATTTTGTGGTTTGGTTTTACGGCCTGCGAGCTGATCAATTAATTGTAATAATTAATTAGGGTTTTATGGCCTGCGTGCCATTTTTTTCTCAACTTGTGAGATTTATTTTATTTAGTATAGATATTAGCTAGTGCTAGATAAAGTAGATTGTTAGCCAAGATTGAAGAAAAGAAGCCCAAAGCCAAAGAAGCCACAAAAGATGGAGCATGGAGCATGGAGCAATCCACAAGACTATGAAGGATGGACCAAAAGATCAAGACGCATGGAGATGTGTTTGCTTTAGGGTTCATAGATAATTCCATTGGCTTGGAATTATCTTAGTCTAGAAAGGGCCATATCCACATCACGTTTAATTTCTGTTTTGTGGTTGTTTATATTATTGTCTTATTATTTGTGTGGTTGGTGTATGGATGATGCATGCTATTAGGATAATAAGATAATTAGACAACCCGAATCTATTATTTGGAGTTGTGCCCAAACTCAAATAGATAGATTAGTTGATATTGATCAACAAAACAATTAAAATTGAATTTAAAATCCATCAAAATTCAAATATTGTGTTCTTGCCTTCTCGTTATTTAAACACTCAATATCATCATTATTTATCAAGTTCGTGCGTGCCAAAGCATGGCGACTTGGTTCATACTGATGGAATGCGATGGCACGTAACAATGTGCAATTGTTTAGATAAGAGGTTGAACACAACTAGGCTATTAATTTGATTAAGAAACCTAGAGGCAATCAATTGGGATTATACATATGGATGGATAAATAAGGAGTTATTTGCCCAATTGAACCAAGAGTTGCATATGGGATGCAATTGGAATTTTTCCTACCTAAAGTAGTCAAATTATGGGTGACTTGCCAAAGCAAGCTCATAAGGAGATGAAAGATGGATCTTGGCCCACTAGAAAATATAAGGATATTTTCCGCATTAATATCTTGAGGGTTATTAATCCGTAGAAAAATAGTGGGAGCTATATTTGATAAACTAGCCATTATTGAATATAGTCAAAAATTCACAAATACTAAAACTTGCGTATTTTCCTTTTTGTAGAATTCCAAATGTCAAACAACTCATCGAGTTCACAACATTCCCTACGATCTGTCCTTGAGAAGGACAAGCTCTCTGGAACCAACTTTCTTGATTGGTACAGAAACTTGAGAATTGTTCTCAAGCAAGAGAAGAAACTGTACGCAATAGAGGAGCATGTTCCAGAAGGTCCAGAGAACCAAACACCTGCTGCCTTAAAGGCGTATCAAAAGCGTGTTGATGACGCTAATGATGCGGCCTGCCTAATGCTTTGCACCATGACTTCTGAGCTTCAGAAGCAACACGAAAACATGAATGCTGTCGATATGATCGAACATCTAAAGCAGCTCTTCCAAGAGCAGGCGAGGGTAGAGAGGTATGAGGTCTCAAAGGTACTGTTTAAATGTCATCTGGCAGAAGGGAACCCGGTGGGACCCCATGTACTCCGAATGACCGGGTACTTGGAGAATCTCGCCCGACTGGGGTTCCCGGTCGGCCAAGAGTTGGCAACCGATCTCGTGTTGCAATCGTTGCCCGAGAGTTATGGACAGTTCATTATGAACTATAACATGAACGAGATCGTTAAACCACTGCCAGATTTACTCAACATGTTGAGGACGGCTGAACAGAGCATCAACAAGGGTAAGGGCAAGGCCATAATGATGGTACGGAAAGGAAAGGGCAAAAGGTTTGCCTCTTCCTCCAAGGGCAAAGGCAAGTCAGTTGCCAAGACCAAGGAACCTGCCCTTAAGCTTGTTGGTGGCATTGCCAAGGCCGTGACTAAAGGTGAGTGTCACTACTGCAGTCAGCCTGGACACTGGAGGAGGAACTGCCCAAAATATCTGGAGGACAAGAGGCTTGGAATAGTGATTCCACCACCACCAGGTATTTTTGTTGTAGATGTCAATTTAACTGTCTCTACATCATGGGTATTAGATACTGGATGTGGATCTCATATTTGTCGAAATATGCAGGATCTAAAGAGAAGTAGAAGATTGGCTAAATGAGAGGTAGATCTGCGCGTTGGGAATGGAGCAAAGGTTGCTGCGTTGGCCATAGGCGTGTGCGAGCTATCTCTGCCTTCAGGATTAGTCTTAGAATTAAATAATTGCTATTTTGTGCCTGCTATGAGCAGAAATATTATTTCTATTTCTTGTTTGGACAAGGATGGTTTTATTATTTCAATAAAGAACAATCGTTGTTCCTTTTATTTAAATAATATTCACTATTTTAGTGCGCAATTATTTAATGGACTTTATGTCCTAGATCTAAGCAATCCTGTCTACAACATTAATACCAAGCGGATTAAAATAAATGATTTAAATCCTGATTATTTATGGCACTGTCGTTTAGGCCACATAAATGAGAAACGTGTATCTAGACTCCATAAGGATGGATTACTAGACTCATTTGATTTTGAATCATATGAGACATGTGATGCTTGTTTATTGGGAAAAATGACAAAGTCCCCTTTCAATAAGAAAGGTGAGAGGACTAGTGAGCAATTGGCGCTCATACATACCGATGTGTGTGGGCCATTTGCCACGCCTGCCAGGGGTGGTTATGTCTACTTCATTACTTTTACTGATGATTACAGTAGATATGGATTTGTGTACCTTATGAGGGCAAAATCCGAATCCTTTGAAGTGTTCAAAGAATTCAAGAATGAAGTAGAGAAGCAACTTGGCAAAAGTATAAAGGCTCTACGATCGGATCGTGGAGGAGAATACTTGAGCCAAGAGTTTGACGACTATCTTAGAGAGTGTGGGATCGTGTCCCAACTCACTCCACCCGGAACGCCACAATGGAATGGCGTGTCCGAGAGGAGGAATCGAACCCTATTAGATATGGTTCGATCTATGATGTGTCAAACCGATCTTCCATTGTCATTTTGGGGCTACTCTCTATTAAGTGCAGCTTTCACCATTAACCGTGTTCCATCTAAATCAGTCATGAAGACACCATATGAGATGTGGAGTGGGAGGCGTCCCACACTGTCGTTCATGAGGATTTGGGGCTGCGATGTCTATGTAAAACGTTTACAATCAGACAAGCTAGGGCCTAAATCGGATAAGTGTAAATTTGTGGGGTACCCTAAGGAAACTAAGGGATACTACTTCTACAAACCAACCGAGAACAAAGTGTTTGTTGCTCGGACCGGCGTGTTTCTAGAAAGAGAATTTGTCTCTAAAGAAGCAAGTGGGAGGAATGTAGAACTTGAAGAGGTTCAAGAACCACAAATCACTGAACCAATTATGGAACTTGAACAGGAACCACAAGCAGTTGTGGAGCAACCTGTACAGGTAACACAAGAGCTTCGTAGATCTAGTAGAGTGCGCTAGGAACCCGAGAGGTATGGACTTCTCGTAACCGATTCCGGTGACACAATGCTCATAGATGATGAGCCTACTACCTATGAGGAGGCCATGAGTGGCCCAGACTCTCAGAAGTGGCTGGAAGCCATGAGATCCGAGATGGAATCCATGTATACCAACAAAGTATGGACTTTGGTGGAACCACCCGATGGGGCGCGGCCCATAGGGTGCAAGTGGGTCTTCAAGAAGAAGATCGACATGGATGGTAATGTGATTACCTATAAGGGCCGATTGGTGGCTAAAGGATTCAGACAAATTCATGGTATTGACTATGATGAAACCTTTTCACCAGTCGCTATGACCAAATCCATCTGAATCCTACTTGCGATTGCAGCATACTACGACTATGAGATTTGGCAGATGGATGTCAAAACATCATTCCTTTATGGAAATCTCCTCGAGGACGTGTATATGATACAGCCGAAGGGTTTTGAGGATCCAAAGCAAGCCAACAAAGTCTGTAAGCTGCAACGATCCATTTATGGATTGAAGCAAGCTTCTAGGAGTTGGAATCGACGTTTTGATGAAGTGGTCAAAGAGTTTGGCTTCATCAGAAACGAAGATGAGTCTTGTGTCTACAAGAAGGTTAGTGGGAGCTCTGTAGCTTTTCTGGTCTTGTATGTGGATGACATACTACTCATTGGAAACGACATTCCCATGCTGGAATCTGTTAAAGATTGGCTAGGAAAGTGTTTCTCAATGAAGGACTTAGGGGAAGCAGCCTATATACTCGGTATAAAGATCTATAGAGATAGATCTAAGAGGTTGCTAGGCCTAAGTCAAAGTACATATATTGACAAGGTGTTGAAACGGTTCAACATGCAAGATTCCAAGAAAGGATTCTTGCCCATGTCACATGGAATCACTCTTTCAAAGAGTGGTTGTCCTTCCAATGAGATTGAGAAGGAACGCATGAGTAGAATCCCCTATGCCTCGGCCATAGGATCTATCATGTACGCCATGTTATGTACTAGACCAGATGTGTCATATGCTTTGAGTATGACAAGCAGATACCAATCCAATCCGGGTGAGAGTCACTGGATTTCAGTCAAGAACATCCTAAAGTACTTGAGAAGAACTAAGGATGCTTTCTTGATATTTGGCGGTGAGGAAGAGTTGCGTGTAAGGGGTTACACTGATGCAAGCTTCCAAACCGACAGAGATGACTTTAGATCACAATCGGGATATGTGTTTTGCCTGAATGGAGCAGCGGTGAGAAGAGTTCCAAGCAAGAGACGGTAGCTGATTCTACAACAGAGGCTGAGTACATTGCTGCAAATGGCGCAGCAAAGGAGGCTGTTTGGATCAGAAAGTTTGTTTCTGAACTTGGTGTGGTTCCTAGCATTGCGGATTCAGTGGAGTTGTTCTGTGACAACACTGGGGCGATCGCGCAATCAAAGGAACCCAGATCGCACCAGAAGTCCAAGCACGTGCTCAGGAAGTTTCATCTGATTCGAGATATTATCGATAGAGGAGACTTCCGGATATGCAAGATTCCTACAGATGATAATATGTCAGACCCGCTTACGAAGCCTCTCACGCAGTGGAAGCATGAAGGGCACACTAGGAGTATGGGCATACGAGATGCGCCAGATTGGCTCTAGTGCAAGTGGGAGACTGTTGGAATAGATTCCCTAGAGGAAACCTAGTTTAGTATGAATTTGTATATGGCTAGAAAATTCATTTATTATTTATTGGATATTTAATATAATGAAGTCCTTAGATTTACAATTGTGTTGTTTATCTTAAATATCCCTAGTCAAGTATAATGATTAATAGGACAATCATCTATAGACTAGTATGGGGTTGGATTGATATGGAGATATCACGATCCAACACATAGGTGTGCATTAGGGAATGTTGCACTGGATTGACCCATCTCCGAGAAGGCTACATACACGTTATGTTGAGTCACAAGCGCTTCTCGCGGTGCAACGGTATTGTCATCCTTAGACTTGAAGTCACTAGATATTCTAGTTGTGGATTATTGTGATCTTGGTAGCGTTAAACGCTACACCGTAACTGGGTAGTTATAAAGGCGTGTACTAGATACAATAAGAAGCAAGCTTAGAGATCGTAGTGGATGTAGATAGGATTTGTCCCTCCCACATAACGGGAGCAAATATCCTAGGCCACTCGAGGGATAGTGCTTATAGAATGTCTGGCCAGACTCAAATAAATCAATATGGGATATTGATGTTATTTGCACGAATAAGGCTATTCCCAGGATCGAGAAACTATGGATTGGATATACGAGTGTGACTTGTATGTCTCGTGTCCAATCCGGATATGTAGACAAAGGGATGAGATAATTACTTTTACAAAGGTTGTCAAGATGACTATTCTATTAGTTGGCTAGAATGGATGTTTTGCTAGAGACCGCTCCATATTAGCAAATAGTTGCTACCAACTAGATAGAACCTATGGGGTCACACGTTATATAGATTTGAACTAGATTTGGGAATTAATTAATTGGATTAATTAATTAGAAGGATCACTTTGCAAAACCTTGCAAACTTAGTAGGGACTAATTTGCAAGGAAGGGACTAAATTGAATTCTAGTAGGACTAGAATAAGTATTTTAGGTAGTTAACAAGGAGTTGTTGGACTATATAAAGGACCTTCCTTCCTTCCTTCCCACATAACTTATGCTCATTAAGTGAACATAACAAGAGTGGGAGAGAACAAAAGGAGAGAGAGCAAGCAACAAGGAGGCCCGACGCCCCTTGCCGCCGCCCCGTCCCCGTCGGCCAAAGGAGGCCGAGACCCTCCTTTGGGTCTCTTTTTGCGTGATTTCTTCTTCCTCTTCCTCTTCCGGGCTAGCACCAAAGGAGTTGGGAGATCTAGGATCAACTCTAGGCGTGGATCAACTATAGAGAACGTGACATAATTCGCGTTTGAAGTCATCAAGGAGAACCCAAAGGTGTGTTTATGATTTCTAACCCTTACCATCGTTATGTCTCTTGACTTGTGATCCTTGGAGGGTTTTGCATGGTTTTATGTTTGATTATGCTTCCGTTGTGCGATCCATGAATCAAAACCCTACATGTTTGACAATTAGCTTGGAGTCTCCCATGATGACAAGATTCTGAACTTCCAGAGCCTTGGCTGCGAGCAGTCCTGCAATTAGGGCTTCGTATTCGGCCTCATTATTGGTCACTGCGAGCTCTTAAACTGGGCTAGTAGATCCGCCAATGCTTGGAACTTGATGGCGTTAGGTCGCGTGCAGGTTATATCATACTGAGACATGGTCATATACCATTTTGCAAGTCTTCCAGAAGGGGGTGAGTGCCCCAAAAAATGGCGTATAGGGTCGTGTTTTGTTACACCCACTACTTTGTGAGAAGCAAAGTAATGTTTTAACTTTTCAATGGCGAAGAATAGGGCCAGGCAGTGGCGCTCTATGTCTGTATATCTGGATTCCGCAGACCGGATCATGCGCGAGATGTAGTATACTGATGCGCAAACTAACGTGCTATCGCAAGTGTACGAATCTTGTAGTACCGGGTGCAATTAGACTCGGATTATCGTTCCCACGAGGACTATTATGGGTTACTCACGTTGTCAGTTTCGGTTTTCCAAGAGTAGTAACCAGGAGGAGTAGGTTGAGATTATAATGACTAAACTAAAAACAGAATTTAAAAACGTAAATATTTTTGTGACGTTTTCTGAAGTAAGCTGAATTTGTTGTAACGATAATAGATAAAGACTAGGCTCCAGGATCCCCTAGGGTTTCTACAGATTTCAGTTTTACGTTCGATTATGAAAACACTCAGCAGTTTCGGTATCTGTGCAACGTACCAGTTGTGCAGTGACTTTTCAGATTCCACACGTAATCCCGATCCTGCAGACTTTCGGATTCTTGTTAAGCTGCCTAAGTCTGCAGTCTCGGTCTAATCCTGTTAGGGTTTCTAACCTGTCCGAATGGCCCGGGTCAAATTCTCTAACAGTTGGTCTCACGTTTTTCTATGCTAGCCCTATCTCCCTTTCTCTGGTCGGTCTATCAGGGTAAGGTACTAAATCCCGGTTTTTCTTCCTAACCCTAACTTGACGTTTTCACCTACAAGCTCGGGTCTATAGCAATCCTGGGTGATCAATCCTATCATGCATATACGCTAATAATCAAACCAGAATAACAGATACAACTTGCTGAATTAAGACAATCATCATGAATCCATAAACGTAGTAATCATAAAATCTGAGTACGAAACCCTAAGTTCACCGAGAACCTAGGTGAAAAGTTTAGCTACGACTAGACATAGTACAAAACGCAGTTTCTGAATATAAAGAGAGAGAATGAAATCAAACTAAGTCTTCGAATCTCGAATCGCGCTTTCGTGCTCTCCGTGAATGCTCCGACTTGTCCTTCGGTTGTGCTGTGAATTGTGCTGTGTCTCCGTCATCCCTCAAAACGAGTCTGGACGAGTCTTTAAATAGTGCTGTTTTCTGAAAACGCTTGTGCTCGAAATTACGGAATATGCCATCGGTCCACCGTCTTTGACCAAAAGTCAAAACTGGCTGCGTATATACGCAGGGGTTGCGTATATACGCAACCAGGGCCCAACCAAGATCCCCCCACCACCCCACTGCCTGCGTATATACGCAGGTGCTGCGTATATACGCAGGGCCTGCGTATATACGCAGGTCGTGGGCTAGGTGGGGCCCACTTGGTCCTCTGGTGGGCCAGGACTGGTCCCTTGGGTCCCACTCTTCTTCATGATGCTCCCGGCTTGCCTCTTCGGTGTGTTTCTGCTTTTCCGTGTTTCCGTCGTGTCGCGGTCTTGCGCACGTTTCCCGAGACGGTCCTGGCTTGGTCCCGGCACGCTTCCCGATGCACCTCCCGAACCTATTCCTGAAAAGGCAACACAAACGAAAACCCGCGATCATATCCAAATATAGCAAGAAATAAGCAGAAATAAGCAGAAATCCAGCAAGTACAAATAAACGTCTCGTTCTAGATTCCCGGGGCATTCTAAGGCATTTCCCGGCAAAAACCGCTAAATCCGACACAAATACTCGTGAAATCAGGCTAAAAGATAACCCCTAATTGGGCGTTATCAAATACCCCCACACTAAACATTGCTCGTCCCGAGCAATCCTGCCAACTCTAGCCTGCATTTCTGTCCTCGTGACTGACTCTGTACATACCCTACCGTTGCATACGCTTTCGACCCGAACCTTTCAACCGGACGACTCGATAGAAAAACTGACTCAGATAGAATATACACAGACTCAAACGACTCAAAACAGACTAGTGACAAAAATATTTTTGGCGAGATTGGGCAACCTCAAAAACATAAACAGTGTGTCCTCATGATCTCATCCTTTTCAGAATTTACTTCCCTGCAAGCGATCGGTAAGTCTGAACAGATTTATATGGTGGATTTAAGCACTGGACCGAAGTACTGTTACTTTGGTTATCAAACTGAGCAAATCCCTAGCTAACTTACCATCCGAGCTGTTTCCGAAAGGATCTATGTCTAATCAGGTAGGATAAATATATGTATCAAGGGCCGTCATAATCCTACATGTTATGACATTCTCACAATTTACCAAACTCACACCCCTCACCGAGATCCCGAAAAACTGCCCGAAACACCTAAGTTCCTGCTTTCCCAATTCTCCTGTCCCCCGGTGTGTCTTCGCCGTGCTCGCGGCCACAAATGTGAAGCGGTGCAAAACGTCTCGAAAATTGTGCCACTCACTCAGCTTTTTATTTAAATAACAAAAACACAAAACGAACTAAAAACTAGATCATAATAAATTTTTTTTTCTTTTTCTTTTTTTTTTCTTTTTTTTTTCTATTTTTTCTTTTCTATATATATATATATATATATTTTTTTTTTTTATAACACAACTATATACACACATACACGAATATCAACAATACGAAACTGACTAAAGCTCAGTGAGTGAAAATAAATCTCTGTCGTGGGGTACGTAAAATGTCCTCATGTGAAGTACCCCCACACTAATCCTGAAGCGTTGATCCTGTAGTCGAAATAATACTGTGCAGTCCCACCGAACCTCCTCATCACCAAAGATGTAGAAAAACGGCACAACCACCAATTGACCCTACAACCCCCCGGAACCCCGGTTTGTGCGAAAAGATGCTCGCACGCGACTAACTCCTCCTGTGGTCACTATGTAGTGAAGTGATCCACCTCCGCAAAGTAATGCACTGTCGCCTCTCACTCACCCTGTCCTTCCCTCGAAAAACGTGTCAAAATCGAAACCGTCCAAAACTGATAACTCATGAAGCTCCCCTATCTAAAACCTGTCCCTACTCACTCCCTCCGTCATAACACATAGAATAGCCAACTATCGACTGATGAGGTCTCAAAGAAGGCTGCCTAGGCTAAAGTGGCTATGAAGAAAGAGGGTAAATGGCTTCAAACGGGTTGACTAATTGGACCTAGGGATAAGAAACAGGACGTGAGGTCCCTTGATAGCCTTTCACTCCACCGAAAAATGCGATGACCGTGACGGCGCCCGTGGGCGGGTTGTCGACTACCTATGTGACGGTGGTGTAGCAACTAGTCGGATTTTTCGCTCAGTTGATAACTACTTGCGGATTCCAAAGGTCACTGGCTCTCACCTATCTACTATACCTCGGTGCAAGTTTTCTTTTCTTTCAAAGGATTCAAACTCAATTTCTTCACTGTTTTCGTTATCTCGATTGCCCTTTCTCAAAATTTTCTGATTTTAAACTTTTTTTTTTTTTTGAAAAATAATTTATACTTGCTGTTTGCGTATATACGCAGGTCCTGCGTATATACCCAACCAGCAGCATAAAAAATTTTTAATTTTTCATTTTTTTCAATTTTTTTTTTTTTTATATTATATACAATGCATGGCCAGAATGATTATGGTGGGTTGACTCAAATAAAGAAAATATGCTGACTCAAAAATAAAAATAAAAATAAAAATAAATACGAAAAAACGTGCAGACCGGGTTAATGCAGACACGACTACCACCCCCCACTAAGAGGTGGCATGCCCTCATGGCACTCACTCGTCCGGAAAAAATGTCGGGTCGGACCCGGTCTCGGACGTACCGGAAATGCTACCCGGTGAGCTGCTCTCTGAATCAGTCCTAAATACCGGCTGACGTCCCCGTGTACGGGGCCGGTAATCCGAGGATTGCGACTCGGACCCAGTCCAACTGCTAGGTGGCTGGGACCGCAAAGTCGTCCTGCCACTCGAATGCTGGTGAGTACGGGCCCCAGTCTGCTGGGTACGGGTCCTAGCCTGACGACCCGTAGGCTGCCGGGATCGTGTCCCAGGCTGCCGTCTCTCCTGTCTGGCAGGTGGCGGTGATGGCTGAGTCGGTGGTGGTGGCTGGGTCGGGGGTGGCGGAGCAGACGTGCACTCGCTAGAGTCCCCGTCATCCGACCATCCCTCTGTAAAGCTGCTGGAGTAGGTGGGTGGAAAATACAGCGGGAGTGGCGGGTCTCGGCCTGCGTGCCGAGCCGCATCCCGCTGCTCCTCTCGAATACTAGTTAGGGCAGCCTGGGTGTCCTTGGTGACCTTCCGCTGAGTCCGGCGGATATGCGTCAACGCTCTCCAGATCTTGCCCGCTCCCTCTAACACCTTCTCTCCTATGGACTTGCGTCCACCCCGACAGCCCTCAAATCTCTCATCCACTCGGGGTAGTCTACGGGGCGGGGCCGGTCTAGCTCGTGGGGCCGGGTTGGCCCGTGGGGCCGGCTGCTCTCTCTGATGGGCAGGTTGAGGCTGGGCATTCCTCTCAGTCCCCTGCCTACTCGACTCGGGGCGCTCACTCTCTCGAGTAGTACGGCATCGCCGAAGTCCGGCCTGTGCCTGGCGACTGACTGGTCGCTCCTGAGTCGAACACCTCCTAGGGGCAGGGGCAGGGGCAGGTGCAGGCGCCGGGTCCTCCTCCATAAAATCGTCATCCTCATCGAGGTCAACGACTGGCGGAGGCGGGTCCGGGTGACGAGTAATAAGTTTCCTATAAGGCCGTAGCAAAGGAGGCTCTAGGTAACCCTGTAAATCATCCATCGGAACCTCGTAATCCCGAGCCAGTTTGGCAATGAGGTTGGCGTACCCTAATCCCTTCTTGCTACCGGAGCAGTTCCGCTCCATCATATACACCCAAATCCGACGAGGAATGTCAATATCTCGTCCCAGCACAAGGCAATAGACTAAGAGTACGTACTCGAAGTCAAGGTAGGTGAAGTGTTTAATACCTACAACCCTGTTCACTACCCACTCGGCCCACCACCGTGGCGGGCCGGTAACAAAACGAGAATGCAATTTCTTGCCGATCTCGCCTGGCCCCTCTCTCTCGAAATGGGCACCCGGGTGCCCCCCAGTCACAACCCGCAAAAGCTTAGCATCGTTCGGCGGGTAATCTGCACACTCGGCATATGCGCACGAGATGTGGCGCATCGGAATCTGATACGCTTGGCGGATGGTATCCGCCGTGAGCAATATAAACGTACGCCGCATATAGACCCAACGGACATCCCCATTGGCTTCCCCCTCCCCCTTGTGCATGAGGTTCGCGTAGAACTCACGCACCAAGTCAGTATCGGACAAGTCCGGGAACCCCGCTAGGGACGTCCCGAAAATGTCCGGTCGACTCGCATAAGCGGCCATCTCTGGCGGCATGCAAGTATGGTCGACCTCAAACTGGTAGTCTATGGTAATGCTATGCTCCATTTTGGTTCCGGTCATAAAGTAATGTTGGGCATAGTGATTGACGAACCTAAAGCTGTCAAACATCAAAGGGGTAAGCTCAGACGCCTCATAGTCCGTAGGGATGTCATCGCGGTTATGGTGTAAGATGGACACATGAAACTCCATAACAGACCAAAATTTCGAAAAACGTGCCGACTCGGGAAACGAAGCAAAAACGTGAAACGTGCACAAAATAGTGTGTCGCAATAGGTAGTCCACCTAAGATCTACCAGAGGTCCACACGGCAAGTACCGCTCCAAATGCAAAAATTACCGAAAATAACGGGCCCGGCTACGGGCCGTGCCAAAACGGAAAATAAAGCGAGGGATGAGATTTTCGACCTTCCCTAAACAGGGGTGAAGACCGGAGATTCTGCCCGGAAAGTCGCCGGAAAACCGCCGGTGGTCGCCGGAAAAGTCAACTGCCCGGAATTGAATTCCGAGCCCACCAAATCGAAGCCCTCGATCTCCTCGTTCACGTTCCCTTCTACGGATTTTTCTAGTTCTTGCTCTAACACCTTCGAATCTGCACTTTTCCTCAAGAACACCTCACTTTTTGATGGAACTTGCCCTCTCGATTTTTGCTTGTTTCCGGATTTTGATGGATGAATCTTGCTCCTTGCGACGAGGGGATTCCAGAAATGTGCCCGGATTTTGATTTGGAGGTCCGAGGCAAAATCTTTGTTCTTCAAGTGAGAGCAAATGGAGGTAGAGAGAGAAAGGGAGGTGCCAACAATGGCAAACCCGTCCCCCCCCCCCTTGGATATAACCTAATTTGGTCAAAATGACCAAAATACCCCTGGGGTTTTGAAAAATTTTCGATTTTTTTTTTTCTTTCCTGTTTACGTATATACGCAGTACGGCGCATATACCCAACCAGAAAACAACCAAAAAAAGAAAAAAAATTACCATGTTTGCCCCTCGGGTTGCGTATATACGCAGGGGCTGCGTATATACGCAGCCCGAGGGCAAAAATGGAATTTTTTTTTTTTTTTTCAAAGTTCCTCTCTCCCCCTGCTTTCCTGATCTTGGCTGTTTTGGATGATTCTATCTCTGCACACTTTCAAATTCAAAGTCAAAAACCCGCTCATCTCGCCTCTCTCGAAAATTCAGAACTGTTATAATAACGTAATAACTAATAAAACTAAATAAATAAACGATAAATTTTGGGTTGCCTCCCAAACAGCGCCTTGTGATTTACGGTCGACGGCCCGACCTTGTTACCTCTCACGGGTCATCAAAATAGACCGGGTCTATTTTGACGACTTCGGCGGTCTCGAGATACGGCTTGATCCGGTTCCCGTTCACCCTGAAACTGGAGTTGTCTTTTGGATTTTCCAGCTCGAATGCCCCCCAGGCAAAAATCTGCTTGATGATGAACGGTCCCGACCAACGAGACCTCAACTTCCCCGGAAAGAACCGCATCCGGGTATTGTAGAGAAGCACTTTGTCGCCTTCGTTAAACTGCTTTGGCGTGATACGGTGATCATGCCATTTCTTTGTCTTCTCTTTGTAAATTTTGGCGCTCTCGAAAGCCGTTCTGCGGAATTCCTCCAATTCCAGCAGTGCCATCTTCCTCTTATCCCCTGCTAGATTCTGGTCCAAGTTCAGCAGTTTGATGGCCCAATACGCCTTGTGCTCCAGTTCCACCGGTAAGTGGCACGCTTTCCCAAAAACGAGCTGGTACGGTGACATTCCCAGCGGTGTTTTGAAAGCTGTCCTGTAGGCCCAAAGCGCATCGTCTAGTCTGACGGACCAATCCTTTCGGCCGAGATTCACTGTTTTCTAGAGTATGCTCTTGATCTCTCGATTCGACACCTCGGCTTGCCCGTTTTTCTGCGGATGGTAAGGTAACGAGACTTTATGAACTGACACGCCGTACTGTTTCAGAACTTTTGCAAAAACCCGATTGATGAAGTGAGAGCCCTCGTCGCTGATCAGAGCCCTGGGAGTCCCGAAACGAGTGAAAACGTTGCGTTTCAGAAAACGCTCAACGGTAGCTGCATCGTTTTTCTGACACGCGATCGCCTCGATCCATTTTGTCACATAATCTACTGCCAGCAGAATGTAAAGATTCCCCATCGAAGATGGGAACGGACCCATGAAGTCAATCCCCCAGACATCGAATGGCTCTACCTCCTGCCACACGGTCATCGGCATCTCGTCCCGGTGTGACGTGTTTCCTGTCCTCTGACACCTATCGCATCCCTGCACATAGTCGTGACAGTCTTTGAAGATTGTCGGCCAGAAAAACCCGGACTGCAGTATTTTATGCGCTGTTCGCGTTCCCCCAAAATGACCCCCACACTGTGATGAGTAGCAGTGTCGGATCACGTTCCAGGCCTCGTGGGTTGGGATACACCTTCTCAGGATGTTGTCGGCCCCCTGTTTGAACAAGTACGGGTCGTCCCAGAAATACTGTCGACTTTCGGCAATGAACTTTTTCCGCTGCGACGGGGTGAGATCCTGATAGTACCACGGGGTGAGATCCAGTTACCAAATAGTTGGCTATGGCATAGTACCACGGTCTCCCGATCTTGACTGCCATGATATGCTCGTCCGGGAAGTTTTCCTTGATCGGCACCGGGTCCACCTTCACGTTCTCAAGTCTGGATAGGTGATTCGCTACCACGTTCTCAACTCCCTTCTTGTCCCGGATTTCCACATCGAATTCCTGCATCAGTAGTACCCACCTCAACAGTCTCGGTTTTGCGTCCTTCTTGTCCAGCAGGTATTTCAGAGCACCATGGTCGGTAAAAACGATAACTTTTGACCCGACCAAATAGGGCCTGAATTTGTCCAGGGCGTACACCACAGCTAGCAGTTCCTTTTCTGTCGTGCCATAGTTGAGCTGGCATCGTTGAGTACCCGGCTCGCATAATAAATGACGTGGCAAACCTTATCCTTCCGCTGTCCCAAAACTGCCCCGACTGCGTAGTCGCTGGCGTCACACATCAGCTCAAACGGGAGTGACCAATCTGGCGTGGTTATAACCGGGGCTGTGGTCAGCTTCTCTTTCAAGTGGTCAAAAGCTTGCCGACATGCTGCGTCGAAATCAAAGGGTACATCTTTTCCGAGTAACGCGCAAAGCGGCTTTGTGATCTTGGAAAAGTCCTTGATGAATCTTCGGTAAAATCCTGCATGTCCCAGAAAACTTTTGATCGCCCTTACGTTCGTCGGGTATGGAAGCTGCTTTATCACCTCGATCTTAGCCCTGTCCACCTCGAGTCCCTTGCTGGAAATTCTGTGACCCAGCACGATCCCCTCGGTGACCATAAAGTGACACTTTTCCCAATTGAGCACCAAATTCGCCTTCTTGCATCGGATCAGAACCTGACCCAAATGGAACAGGCAGTCATCGAAACTATCCCCGAAGAGTGAAAAGTCGTCCATGAAGACCTCCAGATTTTTCTCGATCATGTCGGAAAAAATCGCCATCATACATCTCTGGAACGTGGCAGGAGCATTACACAACCCGAACGGCATGCGTCGAAACGCGAACGTACCGTACGGGCAGGTAAACGTCGTCTTTTCCTGATCTTCCGGGGCTATGCAAATCTGGTTGTACCCGGAGTACCCATCTAGAAAACAGTAGTAGGCATGATGGGCGAGCTGGTCCAGCATCTGGTCCATGAATGGCAACGGGAAGTGGTCCTTCAGTGTTGCATCGTTTAGCCTCCGATAGTCCATGCAGATCCGCCAGCCCGTAACGGTGCGCTGCGCAATCTGCTCCTGATCGTTATTCTGCACCACCGTAATACCCCCCTTCTTGGGCACGCACTGGACCGGGCTGATCCACGTGCTGTCCGATATGGGGTAGATGATTCCCGCTTCCAGCCACTTCATGACCTCTTTTCGCACAACGTCCTTCATGTTCGGATTCAGTCTCCGCTGGGGCTGAATCACCGGTTTCTTGCCTTCTTCGATTCGGATCTTGTGCATGCAGTAGGAGGGGCCGATCCCCTTGATATCTGCAATCGTCCAGGCGATTGCTTCTTTATGCTCTCGCAATACTTCCAGCAGTTTCTGCTCCTGTTCCTGAGATAAACGAGACGAAACGATTACGGGCAGAGTACTATTTTCACCAATATACGCATACCTGAGATGGCTCGGGAGCGGTTTCAACTCCAGTGCGGGTGGTTCCTTGAGTGACGGGACCAGAATCATCTTTTGCCCGCCGTCTTCGTCCCCGTGCAAAGTGGTCCAGTCTTCGGCTCTCATGGCGTGCTCGCACCGAGTCTTCTCTTTTTCTTCCCCGTACATGCTGTCAATCTCTTCCCACAATTGGTCCATCTCCTCGTTTTCCCAGCCTTCGTCCACCACATCGATAGCAAAGATGTCCTCGTGGTTGTAGTAGTTTGGCAGTTGCAGATTTTTGAAAACGTTGAATTTTACTTTTTCCTCGTTAATCTGCATGGTCAGCTCCCCGCTCTTACAGTTTATCATTGCTTCGCCCGTGGCCAAAAACGGCCTGCCAAGTATGAGCGGTACCTCCCCTGCCTCCATGTCCAGGATGACGAAATCTGCCGGAAGAATAAGCTCGCCGACCTTGACCAGAATGTCCTCGATAACCCCGTAGGCCTGTTTTACGGACCTGTCTGCCATCTGCAGCATGATTCTGGTGGGTCGGGGTTCACCGACTTTCAAACTTTTGAAAATCGTCAATGGCATCAGGTTGATGCTGGCCCCTAGGTCACACAGAGCCTTTCCTGTGTAAGCGTTACCTAGGGTGACCGGTATGACGAAACTGCCAGGATCCTTTCTCTTCCTCGGTAGCCCATTCTTCACACAATTGCTCACTTCTGCCGTCAGGTTTATGGTCTCGAAATCGCTCATTCGCCTCCTCCCATACAAGATGTCCTTGAGGAATTTGGCGTAAGTGGGCATCTTAGCCAAAGCCTCAGCAAAAGGTATGTTAATCTGCAGCTGCTTGAACATCTCGAGAAACCTGGCGTAGTCCTTGCTGTCATCCCTCTTTCGTGTTCGTAAGGGGTACGGGACCTCCTTGGAGACGGGTACAGTTTCTGCACCTGTCTCGTTCTGCACTGCATCCTGCTCAACCGAGCCCTTCGGCTGGGGGCGGTCGACTGTGCTGTTATCCTGGCCCGACAAGTTGCGTTCTACTTCTTTCGAATTTTCTGCACGTGCGTGGCTGGGATACGGTGGATCCTGCAGTGCCAATCCACTCCGAGTAGAGATAGCATTGATCTGAGCCCGTGGATTGTTTACTGTGTTCGAGGGTAGGTTTCCTGGCTGTCTCTCTGTTAGCTGCTGTGCTAACTGCCCCACCTGTACTTCCAAAGCGCGCAGTGACGTTTTGGTTGTCTGCATATCTGCCGTCAAGGTGTCCATGTGCTTGAACCGGGACTCCATAGTCTGGAACATGGACTTGATCTCTTTCATCTGAGCGTCGTACTGCTGTGCTGACGGGACTGACTGAGCCTGCTGGGCCGGGGCAGCCTGCTGGGCTGGTGGCCTGTGCTGGAATCCCGGTGCATAAACTGCTGCGTTCGGGTTTCCGTACCGAAACCCGGGATGGTCTCTCGTACCCGGTCGGTACCGGCTCGGGTCCCACTGCTGTTGTACGTAATTGGTATCTTCAGTCCTTAGCTCCTCAATGGCTGTGTCCAGATCCGGTTCCTCGACTGCTGCAACAGTCTTCTTATCCGAGTAGACTTTCTTGACCAAGTCGTGAATGATCTTGGCCAGGTTGTCTATACGGTCATCTTCTGCAGGTTCGGCTCTAGCCGCCATCCTGCGATCATCAAACAGTCGGGTGTCCTGCTTGGCCAACTGCTTCATCAGGTCATACGCACCTTCTTTGTCTACGTGATACAGGAAGTTTCCCCCGGCCTCTCTGTCAATCCTGTCGGCGTTCTCCCTGTCTAGGGCATGATAGAAAACCTGCAGGATTTTTGCATCTCCAAAACCGTGGTTCGGGCACCGTTTGACCAATCTCATGAGCCTGTCCCATGCGTCCACCACCGTCTCCCCCATATTCTGTCTGAATGACAGTATCTCGCTCTGTAACTGTATGACTCGGGAGGCGGGATAGAACTTTGCCAGAAAATCCGTGACACAGTCGTCCCATGTGGTGATGGATCGGGGTGGTCGGGATTCGAGCCAGTCCTTGGCTACTCCATAAAGACAGTACGGAAATAAGATCAACATGAGTGCCTCTGCTTCTACCCCCTTGTATCTGACCTTGTTGCAGTAATCTTCGAATTTCCCGATGAAATCGTTCGGGTCTTCGTCGGCCCTGCCATGAAACGGGCAGAGAGTTTGTACCGTCTTGATGGTGGATGGTTTGATGTCAAAGTGCTCTGGGGTGATCTCGGGCACCACAATAGCTCGCTCATGCCCCCCGGTGGGGACTTCGAAATTTTCCACCAACGCCTTTCCAGATCGGTTATATGTTCTCTGGTTGCTTCGGGCAGCAAGCCCCGCTGTGACAAGCTCCTCAATGTACCGCGCCATCTGGTCTGGGGTACGTGTCTCTCGTTCCTGTCCACCGGCTTCGGTGTTCTCGGGTGGATCTCTCTGGTTGGTTGCCATCCTGCTTTCTCAGTTTCTGCGGTTCTGTTCGGTGTACAGTTTTTCCGGGTTGTCGAGTGGTGTCACCAAATCGCGAGGCAATCTGGGCATCAACTAAACAGTCCTGAAAACGCAGATTCAAAAACGCAGTGAGATAAAAAGAAAAATAACGAAACTGAAAATAAATAAAAACTCAGAAAACTAATTCTGACTACTAAGTAGACCCTAAAAAGTTCCCCGACAACGGCGCCAAAAACTTGATGCGCAAACTAACGTGCTATCGCAAGTGTACGAATCTTGTAGTACCGGGTGCAATTAGACTCGGATTATCGTTCCCACGAGGACTATTATGGGTTACTCACGTTGTCAGTTTCGGTTTTCCAAGAGTAGTAACCAGGAGGAGTAGGTTGAGATTATAATGACTAAACTAAAAACAGAATTTAAAAACGTAAATATTTTTGTGACGTTTTCTGAAGTAAGCTGAATGTGTTGTAACGATAATAGATAAAGACTAGGCTCCAGGATCCCCTAGGGTTTCTACAGATTTCAGTTTTACGTTCGATTATGAAAACACTCAGCAGTTTCGGTATCTGTGCAACGTACCAGTTGTGCAGTGACTTTTCAGATTCCACACGTAATCCCGATCCTGCAGACTTTCGGATTCTTGTTAAGCTGCCTAAGTCTGCAGTCTCGGTCTAATCCTGTTAGGGTTTCTAACCTGTCCGAATGGCCCGGGTCAAATTCTCTAACAGTTGGTCTCACGTTTTTCTATGCTAGCCCTATCTCCCTTTCTCTGGTCGGTCTATCAGGGTAAGGTACTAAATCCCGGTTTTTCTTCCTAACCCTAACTTGACGTTTTCACCTACAAGCTCGGGTCTATAGCAATCCTGGGTGATCAATCCTATCATGCATATACGCTAATAATCAAACCAGAATAACAGATACAACTTGCTGAATTAAGACAATCATCATGAATCCATAAACGTAGTAATCATAAAATCTGAGTACGAAACCCTAGGTTCACCGAGAACCTAGGTGAAAAGTTTAGCTACGACTAGACATAGTACAAAACGCAGTTTCTGAATATAAAGAGAGAGAATGAAATCAAACTAAGTCTTCGAATCTCGAATCGCGCTTTCGTGCTCTCCGCGAATGCTCCGACTTGTCCTTCGGTTGTGCTGTGAATTGTGCTGTGTCTCCGTCATCCCTCAAAACGAGTCTGGACGAGTCTTTATATAGTGCTGTTTTCTGAAAACGCTTGTGCTCGAAATTACGGAATATGCCATCGGTCCACCGTCTTTGACCAAAAGTCAAAACTGGCTGCGTATATACGCAGGGGTTGCGTATATACGCAACCAGGGCCCAACCAAGATCCCCCCACCACCCCACTGCCTGCGTATATACGCAGGTGCTGCGTATATACGCAGGGCCTGCGTATATACGCAGGCCGTGGGCTAGGTGGGGCCCACTTGGTCCTCTGGTGGGCCAGGACTGGTCCCCTGGGTCCCACTCTTCTTCCTGATGCTCCCGGCTTGCCTCTTCGGTGTGTTTCTCTTTTTTTCCGTGTTTCCGTCGTGTCCCGGTCTTGCGCACGTTTCCCGAGACGGTCCTGGCTTGGTCCCGGCACGCTTCCCGATGCACCTCCCGAACCTGTTCCTGAAAAGGCAACACAAACGAAAACCCGCGATCATATCCAAATATAGCAAGAAATAAGCAGAAATAAGCAGAAATCCAGCAAGTACAAATAAACGTCTCGTTCTAGATTCCCGAGGCATTCTAAGGCATTTCCCGGCAAAAACCGCTAATTCCGACACAAATACTCGTGAAATCAGGCTAAAAGATAACCCCTAATTGGGCGTTATCATATACCGGCCTCTCTTGCCCTTCAAACTCCTGATCCAGTAACGCCCCAATAGACCTCTCTGTTGAGGTCAAATACAGCAGCAAAAGGCGATCGTAGCTGGGGTGCGATCATGACTCTTGGAGATGCCAATAACCTTTTCAACTTTTTGAGCGCAACTTGATGTTCCTCTGTCCATTATAACGCCGTGTTCTTCTTAAGCAGGTTGCTGAAACAAAAGGTCCACTCCGCCATTGCTGGTATAAATCTTCTCAAATACGATAACATCCCTAGGAATGCCTTCAACGCTGTTTGAGACTGTGGCGCAGGTAAGCTAGTGATTGCCAAAATTTTTGCGGGGTCAGGTTCTATCCCGTATTTTTGAATCACGCAGCCTAAGAACTTTCTGGAAGTTACTCCGAATGCACACTTCATAGGGTTCATCTTTAATTGAAAGGCTCGGCATCTATCGAATACTTTCCTTAAATCTTTCAGATGACCCTGCTTTAGCATTGAATTAACCACCAGATCATCCACATAGAACTCAGCTTCCTGATGCATCATGTCGTGGAATAAGGCCATCATAGCCCGTTGATATGTGGCCCCCGTATTCTTCAGACCAAATGGCATGACCATGTAGTTGAAGACTCCCACGGGTGTGATGAATGTTGTCTTCTTCGCATCCTCCGGGTCTATTTTGATTTGAATATAGCCACTGAACCCGTCCATAAAGCTAAACATGTCGTGGCCTGCGGTGGAGTCAATTAGAAGATCTATAAACTGCAAAGGGAAGTCGTCCGGCAAAAAAAATTCAGGTCCCTGAAGTCGACGCATACACGGAGGCTTCCGTTCTTCTTCAAGAAAGGCACTATATTTGCGAGATAGGTAGGATGGTGGTTAGTCTCGATGGTGTTCAACATCTTGACGATCTCTTCTTTAATAGTGACGTTTATCTCGGGCTCGAAATTCCTTGCGCTTTGCTTGATTTGGCTTGAGCCTGAAATAACATCCAGCAGATGCATGGTGATTCCTTGACCTAGCCCTGGCATCTCGTCATAGTCCCACGTGAGTACATCCTTGTATTCTTTCAACAGCTAAACCAACTCGTGTTCCTCCTCATGGCTGAGCTCCGTGCTCAAGAAGACCGGCCTCTTCTTCTCTTCGGCCGGGCTTAGGAATACTTCCTTTAGTTCTTGCTTTTGTGGCTTCGGGCGGTCCTCCATGAATTCGGGGGCTTCCTTGATTTCTTTTGATGACGGGTTCTTGTCCTCACCCGGAGCCTCTACTAGCTCACAAATTTGCCCAAGGGCACTCTTGATGGGGCGGGTAGAAGGTGACCTCGTGCACCTTCGAATGTCATAACACTTCCTCCCGTTAGAGTAAAAGATGCCTACCTGTTTATCCTCTCCATTGTGCTTTACAACCCTATTCAAGGTATGCATTCTCTTCTTGTTGTACGTTACTGTGGGAGCTTCTTTCCGCATAGGCTGCTTCCCCTTCAGTTCCTCTTGCATTATCATCACCCCATCTAGTGATTGATTTTGGATGTCTCCCCATTTGGTTGATGGGGTTGGTTGGGACGGAGTTGTGGTAGCTTCGTCTTCCATTTCTTTGAACTACACTGCTTCAGGCAAGTGTGCCTCTTTCAAGTTGCAAGGGTTCATAGAAGCAGGTATTGTGACCACTCTGTCTTTCCAAATGGCTTTCAACACTTGGTGAGTCGTAGAAGCTATGGCGTCGATGAGTCCATTCTCGACTGATGATCATGTGGTAAGTCGTGCTGGCAACAATGACGTGGAACTTGGCAGAACAGCTAATCTGCCCAATCTCGATACCCAAGCGGATCCATCCTACAGTCATTCTAGAGTCACTTCCAAAGACCATCAATGGAGAAGGCCTCTTCACGACTTTGCTCAATGAGATTCCTGCCAGCTCCAGGGTGCTAAGTGGAATCACGTTCACCGGCTCCACCATCGACAAAAGCTCTCTTGAACTCTAGATGGTTGATAGTGGATGTTACGTATAGTGGCCTCTGATGATTGGCATCGGTCTTTTTGTCCGATTCGTCGAACGTCATGACCAGAATACTTGATCGCGTGGCCCTAACGACTTTCCCATTAGAGATGACCAATTCTTCCCCATGCTCCTCGGCCACTCTTAAAATCGCTTGTATCATCTCATGCCTGCAGCTGTTCGAGAAATTCATCTCATCGAAGAACTTAACGATCTTGGCACAATTCTTCAATAGCTCAGCGCGCGAATTTTCAGTGTCGATGCCGTAGCCCTCATCCTCATGGATTTTCGCGATCACCGGGGTCTATGCATCTGCGACATCCTCAATGTAGGTGATCGTAATCATGGCTATTTCCTTCCCCTTGGGCTCTTGTGCATGAGACGGCAAGGGATTGTCACGTACGTCTTTGGACGGCTCATCAACGACTAGCTGCCCCTCTTTGACTTGCCTATCCATCAACCACCTGAGCTTTTTGCACTCTATTGTGGGGTGCATGACATGTCCGTGGCATTCACACCATCAGGGGTCTCGAAAATGCTCCCCTTTTGGCCTACTGTCTAGCGCATGCAAGATTCCGTCCTTCCGCCATTTTTTGCAGAGGGTTATGGCGTCGTCAATTGAGCACGGTAAGGGTGGCGCCTCCTTTGGTGTGGATCGCTGCTGCTTGCGAGAGGATGACATTGTATGCACATCAATATCTCGCCCTCGCTTGTAGTTGAACTTTCCGATCCTGAAGTTAGATCCGGTAGATGCGAGGTCATGGACGTTCTTCTTCTTCATCTTTTCCACCAGCGGCTCAACATTCCGGGTGCTTTCAATCAACCTTGAAAAAGTGGGCATATTCAAGTTGATTAGCATACCTTTTTACTCATCACGCATGCCTTGAAGGCATATTTTCACTAGTCGGCTTTCCAGGACGTCATCAACGCATTCCAAGGACTTGGCCCTGAACCTCTTGATGAAGAAGACTCCTTCTTCGTCATGCCTTTGTTACATGTGAGAGAGGTGGATGGTGGTGACCTTTTCTTCTACTTGGAAGAATTGGTGTAGAATTTCTTCACCATGTCTTCCCACGTCTTGACAGATCCTCCTTCCAAGGTCCTGTACCACTTGTATGCGACAGCCCCCAGAGACTTAGGGAATTCACGCATCAACAACCTGGTGTCAACTCCATGTGGGCCCATCATGTCAACGAATCGCATCACGTGTTCGTGCGCATTTCCACTGACTTCATCGAATTTCTCCCACTTGGGTGCCTTGTATCCGACGGGTTTGGGCATCAAATAGATGTCTCGCAGAATGGGAGGCGCGCTGTCAACCTTCGGGATGACGTTTTCTGCGAAGCTCTGGTTCACGATGATGTTGTCTATCCATTGTTCCAAAGCTGCGAAGCCCGGGATGTAGGGCATGTTTGGATCATAGGGAGGTGGAGGTGGGGGCACGTGGCTCCCTAGGGCTCCATTTGCATGAAAAGGCGATGCGGAGTACAGAATTTGGTTTCCTGTCGTCATCAGGGGCGAACTCAACGGGAGCCCCGGTGTCTGGAGCACAGGGCCGCTGGAAGGAAAGTATTGGGCGACAAACATGTGCACTATGGATGTGGTCGCTGCCCCTGGTGGAGGCCCCTTGGCTGTCGATGGTGGGACTGAAACACCTAGAACAGTGTTTTGAGCAAATCTTGGGTAGACTGAGCCTGCATAATCTGGGCTTGATTCTGGATTGTGGTTTGGAGTGCCTCCAGAGAGGGTCCATTTCCAGTAGCTGTTTGAGCACGAGCATTGGTGTTAACAATGGTGTTAAGTGGTCCTTCTTCCCTCGAGGTCTCCTCGTTGGAAGGGGACCGATCATCGTCACGAATGTTTCCGTCAAAATACCTTTGTGCAAGTTTCGAAGAATTGAAGCTCTGAAAGTGAGTGTTTCACGTCGGGTTCAAATTGTGCACAATGAAATCCTTCGGAGATATCCAAGTGTGCACCTCGAGTAGGGAATAAGATCACAGAGAGATGTACGGTTGTGTGTAGGGAGAGGGTAAGCAGTTGCAACTGAGAGAGAGAGAGAGATAGCTTAATAGCTAGTGTAGAAACAGAGATGAACTTATGTCGCAACGGAGGGTTAACGATCCTATATACAGTGGGGAAGTGACCATTGTGAGGGGGTTAAAGCACCATATATGGCGAATTAATGGTAGCCCCTGTAACAGCACGTTCGACCGTGTATATATGAACCGTTTGGCCCCTGAACGTACATACCGTTGACTGTTATGAGGTAAAGGCGGGTGTATAGGACTTGGCCATTAAGTCTCTAAAAGCAGTTACAAAGGGTCGCGCGCGAGCTTGGTTGTCGCACGCGCGCGACGGGCCTTACCCTAGCCTCCGAACACTAAGTCCCTACAAGTCTTGTGTTGGTACGCGAGGGCCCTGTCTCGCAACCCCCACGCGGGTAAGCATAGGTAGTTATCCGGTGTGTATGGAGCACAACTGGGTGTGCTGGATGGCGGCCACGGGGCTATGATCCGTCTGTTTGGAAAGCACCATCTACACCAATATGGTCAGTAAGGATGCAAATTCACTAAGCAAAACCCTTCTGCCTACGAAAGACATGGTCTCACTCAACAATACCGCACACCGCCTGCCTCCTCTCACGAAAGCTGGTGAGGTTCTCAACACCATCGTACACGGCCGCACCATCGTGTCCCTACCGCATGTCCTGGCACCATTTTTTCCTCACTGGCTCGCCCAGGCTTCCGCAACGGGTATTCTTGGTCGTGGACCTGCACAACGTCCGTAGGCATTTTCTACCAGTACGGGTTCCTCTCCATCTAGTTCTGCTTTAGGTACAATGTCTTGAGGAATGACCCTCAATGGTCCTGATCAGACATGGTATATGGACTATGGGGCGTCCTATCACCCCACTTCTCACACTTCTAATCTCTCTTATGTATCATTCAGGTCTCATGTATCTGATATGATGGTTGGTAATGGCATGAGCATTCCGGTGTGTATCTCCGGTCAGCATACTATCCCTACCCAAACCCTCTCTCTCCAACTAAAAAGTGTCCTTCATGCTCTCGACATTATCAAAAAGCTCATCTTTGTTCTCCAGTTTACTAATGATAATAATGTCTCTATTGAGTTTGACCCTACTGGTATTTTTTGTGACAGATCTGCTTTTTGCAGAGGAGCAATAGCTCAGGGGACCTCTATCCTCTCATGTCACATTCGTCTACCTCTCTAGCCCGGTCTCTTGCCGTTCTTCCTACTCCATTGTGGCACACCCGTCTTGGGCATCCTCGTTATCATGTCTTAGATCATCAGAGCTTTCCTCATCTCATTTCCTACAATAAAAATGAGCAGGTTGGTCTTTTTCATGCATGCCAACTCGGAACTCACGTTAGAATTCCTTTTATCACTTCGTTATTATACACTTATTCTCCATTTGATATAATTCACGGTGACTTATGGACTCGCCTACTTTGAGAAAGTCCAATTACAAGTATTATTTTCTTTTACTTGATGAATTCTCTCATTTTCTTTGGGTGTTTCCTCTCAAACACAAGTATGGTGTGGTTACCACATTTGAACAGTTTAACATCATTGTTCGTACTTAATTTGAAATATCGGTGCGCAATTTTTAGTGCGACCTTGGTGGTGAGTTTGATAACAGTCTCTTCCATGAGTATGCAAAAATCAGTGGCCTTGTTTTTTGTTTTTCATGTCCTCAAACCTCCCCTCAGAATGGGAAGGCTGAACGCATGATTCGTCGTATTAATGACATTTCTCGAACTCTCTTATCTCATGCTTTTCTTCCTCCATCCTTTTGGATTGAGTCTCTTCATGTGGCTGCCTACCTCCACAACATCCTTCCCACCAAAGTTCTCGGCAACAATATTTCCACTGTTTTCCTGTATCAGCGCATGCCCACATATGACTATCTTTTGAATTTTTACTGTCTATCTTACCCCAATCTCTCTGCCATCGCATCTCACAAGCTTGCTCCCTGATCCACCATGGGTATTCCTTGGGTATCCTCTTAACCATCATGGCTATTGGTGCTTTCATATTGTCATTGGTCGTGTCTACACCTCTTGTCACGTCACATTCACGAGTCTCTGTTTACTTTTCGGGATTGTGCCTCTGTTTCCCCTACTATGTATCAGCCTCCTGAACCAGTTAACTCTCCTCTCCCTATCGACTGGGTTCACTGGAGTCATAATCCTTCTCCCCTGCACCTCATCCCACCTCTAGCCCTCATATTGTTCCTCCCTTCCCATTGCATTTTTTCGGCGTCCCTTCACAGCCGCACCGCCTCCATCTCGTGGTCTCAAAACTACACCACCGAATCTCCCTTCTCCCTCGGCTCTATTTACGCACTCGGCCCCAATTCCTGATCCGGTCCCTCCACTCCACTTTCCTCAAATGACAAGCCGCTCCAAACACGATATTACCAAACCAGTTAGTTGCCTGATGCTTCTGTCCAATCCTCCAACTCCATTTCTCCCTTACCTAAATATCATGTGTCTGCTCTCACGAACCCACACCGGAAGGCTTCCATGAATTATGAATTTGGGGCTATGATCCGAATCACACTTTGGATTTGGTCGCTCGGCCCGCCAAGGGCATTATTCTTTGGGCTATTTGGCTGTTTGGGCACAAGTCTCGGGCTAATGGTACTTTGTAGAGATATAAGGCTAGACTGATTGCCAATGGTCGTTCCCAGATGGTTAGGGTGGACTATGAGGAGACTTTAAGCTCGGTTGTCAAGGCGACTACCATTCGTCTGTCTTGACCATAATTGTAGCGCATTTTTGGCCTATTCGCCAGCTTTATATCAAGAACGCTTTCTGGCATGGGGATCTCGAGAAGACTGTATACATGCATGAACCGCCATGTTATCGTGATTTTATCCATCCCAATTATGTATGTCATCTTCGGAAATCACTATATGGCCTCAAACAGACACCCATAGTCTGGTTTCAGTGATTTCCTAAGTTTATTACTAGTTCAATGGGTTTTTTCAGGGTGCATAACAGATGAGTTGCTGTGTCGGGGATCTAGCATTTTATATCGCCTTCTCTATGTGGACGATAATATCATTACTGGATCCTCATCTAACATCCTTCAACATCTTGTTGCGCAGTTGTCTCGTGAGTTTTCCATGTTAGATCTCAGACCTCTACATTAAATTCGTGTGTGTTCTTGATATTTCATGTTCATCGTTCTTGCCCAATTCTCATGATAAAAAACTTGTATAAGAGTGTGGTCAGGATTGGGGTGGAGCTTTGAACAAGGGTTTCATGCTTTTGGTGGAATTGAGGAAGCTAGTGTTTCAACGATTGAGGTGGAGAACCGGAGATAGGGTTTCATGAAGAACGATGTCTGGAGGGATGATCTAGACAACCAAGTTTACGGGGAGAAACAACTTCAGTCAACGGTAAATCAAGGTGCGTGCTTTATTGAAGCATCATGGTCTTTGGTTTCCGTGGACAGCATACAAGAAAGGCACGGATAGATCCACCAAATAGTTTTAGACGATGAAGGAGAAGGCGAAGCAACGATCATGTTGTGTCTTGCAGATGACGGGATCGCTGAAGTCGTAAATCAGGAGACAACAATTGTTTTACGGTAGAAGTTTAAGTCTCTACATGAAGAAGCCGTTCACTAACAAATTGATGCTGAAGAAATGGTTGTTCGGTCTGCGCATGTCTCAAGGTACATATCTTAGAGATCACCTAGACTAGTTAAATGCTATTCTGCTTGAGTTCTGTAATAGTAATGAATTAGTGAGTGATGAGGATGCTGCCTTGATTCTATTGGTGTCCTTGCCTCAATCGTATGAGGTGTTTTTATAATCTTTCATCCTTAGGAAATAGACTGTAACCCGATAGGAGGTGATGTCGTAGGGAGATGCGGAACAAGGCTGCATCTGGAGGTTCAGACAATCATGCTACCCGACTGATTGACAAGGGAGACAAGGATAAGAAGGGAAATGAATCTAAGTTACCAAGTGACGTTTGTGAATTCTGTAACAAGAAGGGTCATTGGTGGAGAATGTGTCTGAAGAAGAAATCAATATATTCAGATTTTGCTGCAGTTGGAGGGTCTTCGGAGGAAGACCAAGTTTTATGCCCCTTGGTGGCTTTGTAGGATCTTGACGAGGAGCGAATGATGGGGCTCCTAGAATGGATCAACTCGGGCCTCTGGCGAGGGGCATGTGGCATGCATCTTGTGCGTTTGGAGCACATCTAGCTTGCATATGATCGTGGATATGGTAAGCATGTGGCACGTTGGGTGCACCTGATGCAGGAACTCGTGGGAGTTGAGTTGGAGCAACAACTTGGCGCATTGGGCGCATGTGGTTATGCATACTGCTATAGAACATCTGGTGCATTCGTTGTAGGGACATGTTGGGAGTTGGAGCAACGTTTGGCGATTGTAGTTCGTATATTGCTGCGAAACATCGAGGGAAGATCATTCGTTGTGGGAGGATTGACTCGATTTATTTTCAGGTGAGAAGCGTTTGGTTCAAGTTTGACTGGATGAGAGGATACAAGGTAAGGTGGCGATTTGTTAGAATGTGCCTTCAATTAATCACGAAGGCTCGACATGGAGTTGGATACGAAGCAACAATGCAAGAAGACAAGATAAGGAGGTCAGACCTACTCGGAGGAGCAGGAACAGTGCTCGCACGAGCACATATATGCTCGCACTAGGAGACTAGGGTTGGGCACTGTTTAATTTGTTTCCTTGTTCTTCTAGGACGGTTTAGACATTGCTTTGGGCATAAGTCATGGTCTATATGTGCGCTGTATCGTGTTGGTTCTCACATAAATAAAGAACGTTTTCCATCTTAGATGTTGCTGCAATTGAGGCTCTGAACCACGTTAAATACGTGTGTTCTTAATCTTTCGCGTTCATCGTTTTTGCTCGAATCTTTTTATAACACACCGTACTACATCGGCGGCATTCGAGAGACTTGAGAACACCTACAGATGTGGTCAAAAGATATCACGTATATAGTGCATGTTTGGGAACCAATATTTTAATCAATTTCAATTAAAATGGGTACTTTTAATTTAATTATGTTTGTTATGACACAACATTTTAATCTATAAATATGCAAATTAAGATAATCTTAGTGCATTTGTAGAATGTCTAAAATAGGAGATTATGCGACTGAAAATCTCAAAGAAAATAATATTGACGTGATTTTTACATAGCATGATCATAGTTCATATAAAAGTGGGTGTATTCAAGAAACTGACGACATATCTCTTTAAAGTTTTGTCTAATTGATCAAATTAACAATCTAAAATTCTAGCTGTACCAAACGGATTTTGATTTTTATTTCAGCTGAATTACTCACCCAGAATTATTTCAGCCAATTTTTCAGATTTTCAGCCGATACCAAACAGGGCCATAGTGCAGAAGAAATCAGACTAATATTTGGGACCAAACAGAGTCTACACTTGCTGTTGGCCGAAATCAACGGATACGTTGCCTCATATGCAAATGTGGTTGACAAAAAAAGAACAGTTACTAATAGGGCTGTAAACGAACCGAGCCGAACCGAATATCGGTTGTTTGAGTTTGGTTTGTTTAAAATAAGAACGAACACGAACTCGAACCGAACAGTTTTTAGACTGTTTGGGTTTGTTTGATTAAATTTTATTCGAACTCAAGTCGAACACGAGCCAACAATCGAGCCAATGGTTAAGAAAATATTAATGCAGTTACATGTCAATTATTTAATCTTTATGTTTTACGATATTTTTTCTCAATGATCTCTTTCGAATATACTCTAAAACTATCATTAAGCACAACAAAATTAGTTTTTTTAAGGTAAACTCACGAATATTGAAGAATCGCATTTTACTTGTAAATATACATATAGAATATGTAAATAAAAACTGTACATGAATATAACGAACTAACGAGCCAAAGCTTGTGTTTGTTTGTTTACTAATCGAACAAAATCTTATATTTGAGTTTGATTGTTTATTTTTTCGAACCGAATACGAACGAGTTTTTGACGAGCCGAACACGAGTTGCTCGCGAACGGCTTGGTTCATTCACAGCCATAGTTATTACAAATGGTATAGGTGAGGCGACGCAAATATTGGGTGTTTACATATAACAGACACTGAAGGGAAACAAATTAAAAAGAAGAAGCACTCATTCAAACACCCTTCAACTTTTCCGCTCCACTTCCAGAGCGGAACAGAGCTAATCGCCATGAACAGGATCAAACTTTTGAGTCGCTTCCACGAGTCAAATTTCCAGAATCCAAACTAGTCGTGTTGGTTTCACGCATATTCTGAATGGCCTTGTTTCGATTCCGTCCTTGTTCCCTCACACTCGCAATCAATCGGGAAATGCTAGCCACCGCCATAATGGCTATCAAGCAACATAAAGCTGCGAATCCAAACTTGATGAGAGGTATCACTGAACTTCTAAGTTCATTTGGTGTTGTTAGCAATTGGTGCGCCCATGTGGGGTGCCCAATGCAATTATCATAACCTTATGGGGTTAGTTGCACTAATGCACAAACTAGAGGGGTTAGTAGCTAAGGCTCAAACCCTAGGGGTTTATGTGCAAACCTAGGAGAAGTTTTGCCTATATAAGGAGGAAGCCTCCTACATATTATAATACTATTCCAGAGAATAAAGTTACTCTGTCCAGATTCATACTAGTTGTAGAGAACCCTAGTCTCTCTCCAACTTCATCCAAGGAGGTGGAACGTGGTGTGGAAATCAGTGTTCGTCCTCGAGATTCACACTAGATTGGTGGGAGCAAGATCAAGGAGGAGGCGCGTGAAAGCAAGCAACAACCGATCATCCGCTGCATTAAGGAGCTTAGGAAGACAAGGTAAACACATGAATATTCCGCTATAATTCATGTTGTAGATCTGTATGTGATAGATCCTTCCTGCCCTTCATTGGTATCAGAGCCTTAGGCTTGTTTTTCGTGCCTCGATAAGCGTTCCCGAATCTGTTTAGAAAATCGAGTTTCTGAAATTTCATAACCAGTAGACGAAACCTATATGGTTAGGTAGGGTTTTTCACGAGGATTCCAGATATATCAATTTTATATTTTTTGGATTTACGATGAATTAGTTATGATTTTTTAAAGATTCGGAACTGTATTAATCTGGACTGCAAGATCCAATCAGTAGAACACATTTTTCAAAACTTGTTAAAATTGGATTTTGACCACATAATCGGGATCAGGACGAAAAGACGATCCCGGAAAAATTATTTTCGTTGGGAACGGAGCACTGGAAGGTGGCGCGTGAAGCCAGGCGCCGCCACGCGCCGCACGCGCCAAAGGGCTGGCGGCGGCTGCTGACGTGGCCTAGGGATGACGTGTCAAATGACGTGGCATTGCCACGTCAGCAAAAGGCTGACGTGGCGATGACGTGGCAGCCACGTGTCGTCTGACGAGGCATCCTCCCGCCGTCATTTTTCGTCCGGTTTTTTCCTAGGGACTCCAAATTAAATTTCCTATTTTGTGGATATTTTTTCATAATTTTTGGAGCGACGGAAAATTTTAGTAATTTCCAGGTTAATTAATTAGTGTTTGGCACACTTCCCGAGGCAGTTTGACGACCTTAAACACACTGTTTTGAGCCCAAATTTTTTCAGGAGACTTAGGTCATTTTTCCCTACGTTTTGCCATAGGTGGTGAGACCCTAAGTGGTAGGGAGCAATTTCCGATCTTTTTAGTTGATTAGATTATTGCTTATTAATTTCCAGTAATTATTGCTTAATTCTGGAAATTTCCAGAAAATTCCAGTATGTTTATTATATTGTTATTCATGCTGTTGTGGGTTGAATGGATGTGTTTGGTGCATGGATGTGGCATAGATGTTTTATATTTTGGTTTTGGTTTTGGTTTTTGAATATGTAATCAAAATACGGCCTGCGTGTCGTGCCTCTCTATACTCTAGTGTCTTCTCTTCTCATCGACTCGCCTCTATGAGGTTACTTCTTATTAGAAATAAGATAGTTAGTAGAGATTGAAGATTGAAGCTTCAAGAGAGGTGGCCAAACCAAAATCTATGGCGCAAGGTGCATGGAGCAATTAGGCGGTCTAAAGGAGCCTCAAGCTTGGAGTCCTCAAGTAGGCGAGATGGCATGAGATGGAGTTCAAGACTTGCTCAAGAAGTACTCTCAATAGTGGGAGTGCACCTTAGGGGCCACATCCATTGCATATTTATTTATGCTTATGCTTGTTTTATGTTATAACTGCATGTGGTTGGATATATATGTTTAACCTCGCATGCTAAAGAACTAAAACAAAAGAGCTCACATGATGACATGATTAAAATTGATAGGAAATCACAAGTGATGAGATTTGATTCCTAGGATATACGCTAGGTTTTGGTGGAGTCCTTGTGAGGAACTATTGAGTTTAATCGATGTCACATGTTACTTAGGAGCTAAAAACAAAGCTAGTAACTAATATCCATTTTGTCTCGTTTTTCAGTCATGATGAACACGAATCTATTTCCTAAATCTGCTATAATTCTAAAGCGATACAACTTCCGTGCATGGTATAGAAGTGCGATATGTCGCATGATTGAGCTAGGTCTGTCTGATCATTTGCATATGGCAAAGATGGAGCCATGGGTACCACTAGGCGGCCCAACTGATGCATATAGACGTGATCTTGAGGCTTACCAGAAATGGGAAGTTGATGACAAGAAAGCATGTCTGGAATTGATGGATCTAGTGAGGACAGATCTCCTAGACTCAATTGAAATTGATTATGCAAAGAAGCTCTAGGAAGACATTCTAGCACTGTACGGAACTGCAGACAACTTCCAAAAGACATGTTTATGGATGATGCTGACTTCTACGGTGAAGGATGATAAAGTCTCTATGGAAACGCACCTAAAGACCTTATCATTCTATATTACTGAGCTTATAACTTCTGGGCATGATGTATCCGATGAGAGACAGCTAAAGGCTGTGAGAATATCTCTACCAGATTCATGGGATTCCGTGAGAAAGGTGTTGCAAGGATCAGATGACATAAGGACATTTGATGATGCAAAACGATATTTATTGTTTGAGGAAAAGAGACTGGAATTTGCCAGAACTTCTAGTCCAGCATCGCAGGTAGAGAGCCCTCCCATGGCAAATGTGCCAAAGGGTCAGGAAGTCATCGTGGAGCACGAAAGTGGAGGCCACATGGGCCCATACCGCAAGATCAGTAAGCGCCAAATGTGGAAGAGGTCCAAAAGGGATATGAGACAAGTTATGTGCTATAACTGCCAGGCATATGGCCACTTTGCTTGTGATTGCGCTGAGCCAAAGGTACACTATAATCTAAACTCTGACTGTTATGTTATAAGTCAAGTTTATATTGCTGATTCCCCTAATGTGCGGGTATTGGATTCAGGTGCGAGTGACCACCTAGCATGTGATCGAGACGCGTGCACGGATTATAGGCGAGTACCAGTGGGCAGTAGAAGAGTGTACATGGGGAATAACTCTTTTGTTGATGTGGTGGGCATTGGCACATATCAGCTGAAGATGAAGTCTGGAGAGACGCTTGTTCTTCATGACGTTTTATACGCTCCTGATGCACGCAAGAACTTAGTTTCAGTTTCTAGACTTTTGGATTTGGATTTTAAACTTGTTTTCTAGGGTGGTTTTGCCAAACTGTTTGTTGGCAACTCATGTTTTGGTACTAGTTATATTTCTCGTGGTTTATTTTATTTAGACATTGTTGGTTCTAGCATTGATGATGTTTATGATTCTCGTTCATATATTACATCTTCTAGTGATGATGATGCCACTAGATGGCATGCTAGATTGGGACATATAGGACAGGACAGGATGAACAGGCTGGCCAAGGCAGGCCTACTTGGAGATATGCCCAAGATATCATTACCTGTATGTGAGTCTTGTCTTGCAGGAAAAGCTAAACGCAAACCGTTCGGTAAAGCAGTAAGGCTACTGAGCCTTTACAACTTATTCATTCTGATGTTTGCGGTCCATTAAATGTTAGAGCTAGACATGGTGCTCGCTATTTCATCACATTCATAGATGATCACACTCGTTTTGGTTATGTGTATTTGATGGCACATAAATCTGAAGCGCTATGGTGCTTCAGAAAATTTCTACAAGATGTAGAGAACCAACTGGACAAAAGAGTTAAGGCTCTTAGGACAGATCGAGGGCGTGAATATCTATCTGAGCAATTCAAAGAGCTCTGTGAGACTAAAGGAATAGTGAGGCAGTTGACTATTCCCTTCACACCGCAGCAAAATGGTGTAGCGGAAAGAAGGAATAGAACACTGTTAGAGATGGTTCGTAGTATGATGGCAAATGCGAATCTGCCTATCTCCTATTGGGGAGATGCATTGATGACGGCCACATACATACTTAACCGTGTGCCCACCAAGTCTGTAGCCACAACCCCTTACGAGATGTGGACCAAAAGGCAACCCGAATTGGGTCACCTTATGCCATGGGGGTCGGCCGCCTATGTACGTAACGTCTCCCATGTCCATGGGAAATCAGGTGCTAGAGGAAAGAAGTGCATCTTCATACGGTACTCTGATCACTCTAAGGGTTACGTATTCATAGCGCAACAGCCGGATGGTAGTCTAACAGAGATGGAATCGCGAGATGTAGAATTTCTCGAGAGAGATTTTCCTAGTCAGGGAGAAGCACGTGGAGATGGTATTCTCTACGAAGAAGAGGAACCACTGGATGACACTCAGTTCTCTACATACCTACAGGGAACAGTCCCTATGGATCTTCAGAACAGTGGGAGTGACTTGCCTAGTGAGCAGCCCATCATATATGATGATGATGCTGAGGAAGAACCCTCCTTGCGTAGGAGCGCTCGTGGGAGCGTACCCCGTCGACGATTTGACATCGAAGGGGAGGCCATGATGGTCACCACGCAAGAAGATGATGAACCTAGGACATTTTCCGAGGCTCTCTCATCCCCTGACAAGAAAGAGTGGACGATTGTTTTACAAGAAGAACTGGAGTCAATGAAAACCAATCATGTTTGGGATTTAGTTGACTTGCCTCCTGGACGTAGGGCCATTGGAAACAAATGGGTTTTCGAGGTCAAAAGGAAGGCAGACGGAAGCGTTGAGAGGCATAAGGCCCGGCTAGTGGCGAAAGGCTACACCCAACAACAGGGTGTGGATTACGAGGAGACATTCTCACCAGTTGTGAGAATTGCCTCCATTCGCCTCATACTTGCAATAGTGGCTAGCATGGACTTGGAACTACATCAAATGGATGTCAAGACTGCATTTCTCAATGGAGAACTAGATGAGGAGATCTATATGGCTCAACCGGAAGGTTTTGAGAAGAAAGGTCAAGAGCACAAAGTGTGCAAACTGATTAAGTCCATATATGGACTGAAGCAGTCCTCAAGACAGTGGTATTTGAAGTTCCATCAAGACATTGTGGCATATGGCTTCACAATGGTTGATGAGGACCACTGTGTGTATGTCAAACATTCCGGAAAGAAGTTCATGATACTGTCATTATATGTAGATGACATACTACTAGCCAGCAATGATAAAGGAATGCTCGGAACTACCAAAGGGTGGTTATCCTCTCGTTTTTCAATGAAGGATATTGGAGAAGCGAGTTACATCCTTGGGATAAAGATCATAAGCAACCGTTCTAAGAGGCTTCTTGGCTTGTCTCAAGAGACATACATCAAGAAGATACTTGAACGGTTCCAGATGATGGACTCCAAGCCATTCGAGACTCCCATTGCACATGGCGAGAAACTCAGCCTAGAAATGTGTCCCAAGACCCAACACGAGAAAGACCAGATGGCCAGAGTACCCTATGCAAGTGCTGTCGGAAGTTTAATGTACGCAATGATGTGTACAAGGCCCGACATATGTCATGCTGTCGGTTTAGTTAGCAGATATCAGTCTGATCCCGGTGTTGGACACTGGAAGGCTGTTAAGAGGATTCTACGATATCTCAAAGGTACTAAGGATTACGTGTTAAGCTATCGAGGCTCTGAGCTAAGGCTCATTGGCTATAGTGATGCTGACTGGGGTGGGGACCTAGACGCACGTAAATCGACCTCAGGCTACGTCTTCATGCTGGGAGGAGGAGCCATCACATGGCACAGTAGCAAGCAGACTTGCACTGCCTTATCAACCATGGAAGCTGAATACGTCGCCTGCTCCGCGGCAGCGCATGAGAGTGTTTGGCTGAAGAGATTTCTGGTCAGCTTAGGAGCGGTTGACGAACCAAGACCAGTAACGCTTCGTTGTGATAGTATGTCGGCCATAGCTTGTGCTAAAGATCCGAAATACCACAGGAAGGCCAAACATATTGAGATAAAGTACCACTTCATTAGGGAAGTAGTAGCTAAAGGAGATGTCACTCTAGAGCATATTTCTACGAATCAGATGTTAGCTGATCCAATGACCAAGCCTCTACTTAAGGCTACTTTTGTTGGTCATACTAGGAGTATAGGGTTAGGCAAATGGAACTAGGTGTCAGACTGATTAGACGTTTTGAGACATTGATTGATTGGATATTAGGAATGGATTTGTTATTTATGCTGCATGTTGTTTGATACGTGTATGATATGTTACATTTCCTGTACTAGCTTAGAGCATGTCACGCAGACACTAGGTTGGCTCACTCACACGAGCTACCGCATTCGCAATATCCTGGATATGTCTGGGTGTGGCGGAAGATGAGACAGAATCCCGATAAGCGTTGAAAGCCTGCGATATGATAAGAGATGCCTATCATACGAGCATATGGCCTATGATAAGAGCTAGATGTCTATCCGTAGAGCTAGGAGCCTGTCAAACGGATTCAACTGTCGCATTGGAAATAAGTTCCAAGGTGAGGTTGGTTATGGCCAATCGAACATGGTTATTACCCCGAATCATGTATAGTCTGTGTAGAAGAAGCCAGATGCGAGAGCTGATAATTGTTCACAATAGTGTGACATCGCAGCACTCGGGCTGGTGGCCATAAGGGCTACCGGATAGACATCTGCATAGTGGTCCTTTGCAAGGATAAGACATGCGCTCTGATCAGAGTCTAAACACTATGGCGCATATTCCCCTTGAATAACGCGCGCTTATGAGTGACCATGAGGTGATGAGTAGAATTAGTCCCTGGGATTCCTCATCGTGTGAGCCTCGTCGATCACATAAAGGTGATTGACACAGTATACCCTTTGTACTTACGTCCGTGTCATGAGGAGACGGGTCGGTGGTGCTACTTTGGCGTGACACCTTACGGATATGGATGATTCGGCCTTCCGGACACTGCTGGGAAAGCAGCTGAGTCGAATCTGAGTGACACATGTATGTAAGGAAAGATTCTCGTTGCATCGCTCTTTATTATCTTCATTGGGCCCACATGGAGGATCTTATGGGATAGGATATGAAAATATAAAGGATATGTGGACTCATTGGAGCATGGCCTTCGGGACAAGGCAGGTGCTCATGATCCACGAGATGAAAATCGGAGGAATCTGGGGAATACAAGAGTTACGGAGAGCATTATTACTATTATATGTTTTAAGGGTGCCTTCCTGCGCTGGCTATACGAGTTTGGTATGTGGATCTCCCGAGAGGGTGCCTTCCCATGCTGGCTATACGAGTTTGGTGTACGGATCTCCCGAAATGCAGGTACTCTCACCGGTCACACGCCACGGCCACACAATACTCTTTTGTAGATGATAGAAAGTTGGAGATTGATAGAGACTGGATAGATTGTGCAACCCCATTGTGCGAGTGGGAGATGTTAGCAATTGGTGTGCCCATGTGGGATGCCCAATGCAATTATCATAACCTTATGGGGTTAGTTGCACTAATGCACAAACTAGAGGGGTTAGTAGCTAAGGCTCAAACCCTAGGGGTTTATGTGCAAACCTAGGAGTAGTTTTGCCTATATAAGGAGGCAGCCTTCTACATATTATAATGCTATTCCAGAGAATAAAGTTACTCTGTCTAGATTCATACTAGTTGTAGAGAACCCTGGTCTCTCTCCAACTTCATCCAAGGAGGTGGAACGTGGTGTGAAAATCAGTGTTCGTCCTCGAGTTCACACTAGATTGGTGGGAGCAAGATCAAGGAGGAGGCGCGTGAAAGCAAGCAACAACCGATCATCCGCTGCATTAAGGAGCTTAGGAAGACAAGGTAAACACATGAATCTTCCGCTATAATTCATGTTGTAGATCTGTATGTGATAGATCCTTCCTGCCCTTCAGGTGTCACCACAGTAAGTGAAAACGCGTATGCTAAGGCCATAGATGCGATATTAAGCCAAACTAGCATTAGCAAACACCATACGTAAGACCTTTTTCTGAAAGGCAATCCGCTTGTGAGCAACAAGATTGTAGACAACGCCGACACAAACCCTGTGGTATTGGCCTTCATGAACATGGGGTATGAAATGGGATTGTTATATGCCATCACGGATTCTCCTGCCCTGTGATCGGCTGCGTTCTCCTGCCAGACACCTCCTGGAGGGGTAACCGCAGCTTGGAATGCTATGGTCGCCATGAGCGATGTGACAACTAAAATTGTATCTCTTTTGCTACTCAGCCAGTCTCTTTGAACAAGAGCCTTCCCGGTTACAGCACCTGATCCGCGAAGGTGGTTCTCGATGCAGTTGTATGTGGTTTCTGAATCATCGGCTTCTTTTGCAAGAATTAAAATGTCCAAGGCTGTCTGTGCCATTGCATTTGTTGCATCTATGTCTATCTTGATCATGTGTTTCTTGCGGTCAAGTAGATGCTGGACCATCTATATATATATAAGAGACAAGGATATTAAATTTTCCAGTCATCTGTAATATATAAAAAGGTAACAAATGCAAATGGGTGCTAGCTCAAGTGGTAGAGCGTTTAAGAGTTCCAGCTTGAGATCTTGAGTTCGAACCCAAACAAACAAGTAAGTCTAAAAAAAATGAAAAAAATGTAAGTAATATCTAACTAGTAATTATAACGCCCTTCTCTAATAATCTAGCATGTTTGGTTCTAGCTTAAAAGCTCAATAATATGATGAAAATAATCTCTGATAAATAAGTTGACTGAAATTATTATCTGAAAACTGTTTAGCTTACGTTGAAAAGCTGGAACTAAAATGTAATTTCGTTTAGCGACACTTGTAGTTTTTACTATCAAATTTACAACAAATGTCTTTATTTCGACTTATTATATATCTAAGATGTTATGCCTTGCAGTTAACAATTCATGCATTAAAGAGATGGTAGTGTATGATTTTTCGGACACTACACTTAAAAAGTCTCCAAAATCGAAGATTATATAATTCACAAATTATTAGGCAACTTAAATTGAAATATAACTGATAAAATTGATGAAATGAACGAGATTTAATTTTTTGTCAGATTTTAATATCAAATAAGATTGAAAAAACCAAAAAGGCTGACATAGTCTTAGATCTGTATATCAGTTGGTGCCACCAACTAATAATGATTGATAATGCTGTGATTTGTAATAATGGAACTGGAAACAATGAGTTGATCACCTTCACATGCTTATAGGATACAGCCAGATGTAGCACAGTGTTGCCACTGCCATCTTTGGCATTGACAAACTCCTTTCCTTTGACAAGTTGAAGCAATAGCTTGAAGGTCTCCATCTGATCGTACTTCACACAGAGGTGCAAGATGGTGTCGCCTCCGTTGACCCTTTTTCTGACCGCGTGTGGTCTCTCCTTGAACAGAATCTCCAACACCTCGGTCCTTCCCTCGATGGCTGCAACATGAAGAGAATTCATCCCGTCTTTATCGCAAGCCAGGCACATATCGGGCCGCTAAAAAATCAATTCTTTCACGACCTCCACGTGTCCACCGGCTGATGCAAGGTGAAGGGCCGTCCGGTGTTGGGCATCCAACACCCCTGTAAGCCCGTCACAGATCTCTAGTAGACGTTTCACGAAGATTTCGTGTCCGTTTGTGGCAGCTACGTGCAGCGGATTAATGGTGGAAAATCCAGCCACTACTCTTTTCAGAAGTAGCCTCTCTTGCTGGATTATCTCCATTAGTAAGTTTACATCACCATCAATGGCAGCATCACACAGCTTCTGCTCCATTTGATCTAATATTCCTCTCTCTCTGACTCTTATCTGTTCTTCAACTAATGTTGATATACATGTATTGTATTACATATATCAATAGACTTATCAATAAAGAAAGACCCCAACAAATTCGTATAACACGAAATAAAATAACGAAGCTATATATATACTGACTTTGTGATACCACACCTAACATTGCTAATTCTTATTATTCGTGCTACACACAGCTGTAGATTGATCAATTAAATTAGCTAGTAAGCTATTATTTGTCTGTAATTAACTTTAAAGAATCGGTAGTGCGAACATACACCAAATTACATAGATATGTGAGCCATAGAGAGAGAGAGGGAGAGAGAGAGACTTAAAAAAAGACCAGATCTGGACTTTAGAAAGAACTATAACCAAGGTGTGTCTTGATTTTATATTTACGACTGCAAAGCAGTATGAACACTAGAATTAGTTACCTAATTTGTATTCCTCATGGACACAAACTGTACAACGGTCAATTGGAGATGGCGACATGATTGTTTCGAAATTGAAGGGGTAAGACAGGTAGTTTCGTTATGCTTGAAGTAGGTAATAGGAAACTGATCATAATTGTGGCAACTGCAACATATTCCAGTGTAGAAATAAAATAGGGTAAATGACACTTACAGTTATGATCCGGACATAGCTTAAAGAACAATGAATTGATTAAAACAAGAACACAAGAAACACACCCGATATAACGTGGTTCACTAGCACGATGCTAGCTACCTCTACGACCCGAAAACCCTTGTTTATTAGAGAGAAACGATACGAATACAACTCACACCTTAGCCTATGCCTATAGACGTTTATATAGACTTACTGGGCTTGCTTGATCCCAAAGAAACGTCCAATACATACCAAAATCACATAAGGAAACAATTCTAAATTGCCCAGCCCGAACTAGGTCGCACGACCTGCTACAGTAAAAACAACAACTTCTTTGTCTTCCTTCTCTTCGTCTTGATCCCCCGTTTGACCTTGTTTATTTGCCCCTCTTCATCGCCTAACTCCTTGCCAAGCTTCTCGAGCCTATTCAAGGCATATTCCCAACAAATCTCCACCTTGCCTGGAATTCCCTCTTTCGCTTGCGCTTGAATTAGCGGCTTCTCCCCAATAGCCCCAAATTCACAAGTTGTTCCATCTTCGCCAAGATCCTATAACGATTGCCCCTAGCGATGCTCCAACCCCCGTTTAGTTCCTACAATCGAACCCCTATCGATGCTCCAACTACGGCTGAGTTCCTGCAATCAAATCCCCTGCATGTTGTTCCAACTCCCTCCGAGTTCCTACAACAAGTTTGTTTGTTGTTCCGACTCCCACCGAGTCCCTACAACAAAGCCCCCAGCACGTGTCCCCTTCACGTTCTATGTCTCTCGTCAGAGAGTCCCATATTCCATCCTCCGCTTCCTCATCAAGAGCACGGATTCCCCCTTGCCACCCCCCCCCCCCCAACGGGGCCTAGTGCACGAAGTCGTCCTTTGCGTCTGCAGCCAAGTCTGCAAACGCCTTCCCCTTCGGACACTCCCTCTTCCAATGACCCTTATCTTTACACAGTGCACTGACGTCGTGTGGCAACTTAGAACCCTCGTTCCTCCTTTTGCCATAATCCCCTTTGGATGCCATGAATGCACCCGGCCCGTACCCGTCTGTACCCGCATATGCGGCCCTCTGCCGCATCTCATTTTGTGTGAAGAGCTGATATTACCTCCTCCAACGTGAGAGTCTCTTTCCCAGCACAAGCACTCTGCACGAACCCCTCATACGACGGTGGTGGTGACACCAACAAAATTAGTGCGACATCTTCATCACTTTTCTTCTCATTACTGTTTAGAAACTCAATCAAAATAGTATTAAGACGATCCAAGTGATCTCTTAGATCCGCACCTTCCCCCATGCGTAGACCAAAGAGTTGTTGCTTCAACATCAACTTGTTGGTGAGCGACTTCTTCTTGTAGAGGCTCTCTAACTTGCTCCATAGTTTCTCAGTAGTCTCTTGATCTGCAACCTCCGTGATCACGTAGTCCGCCAAGCCCACATGATCGTTGAGTGTGCTCTTTCCTCCAACGTCTTGTACTCCTTGGTGGTTGCAGAATCCCCCTCTTTATCTTCCGTCAATTGGAACCACATGCCTTGCTGCTTCAACAAAGCACGTACCTTGATCTTCCGTAAGCTGGAGCTGTTTCTCCCCATGAAATTTCGATCTTGGTCATCCCTCCTGTCATCTTCTTTGCAGCTCCTTTTCCAGATCTCTAAGCCCCAAACGTGTGCTCCGCCTCGATTGTGAAATCCTATGTATGAATTTCACGGAAAGCCCTAGCCCTATAGCTCCACCTTGATCTAGGAACACTGCAACCTTGCTCTGGTACCAGTTTGTTATTATCCGGGCATAGCTTAGAACGATGAATTGATGAAAACAAGAACACAAGAAACACACCCGGTATAACGGGGTTCACTAGCATGATGCTAGCTATCTCCACGACCCAAAAACCCTTGTTTCTTAGAGAGAAACGATACGAATACAACCCACACCTTAGGTTATTCCTATACACTTTTATCTAGACCAACTAGGCTTGCTTGGTCCCAAAGAGACGTCCAAAATGGACCAAAACCACATAAGGAAACAATTCTAAATTGCCCAGCCCGAACTAGGTCGCACGACCTGCTATAAGAGGTCGCACGACCTCATACAGTAAAAACAGCAACTTCTTTGTCTTCCTTCTCTTCGTCTTGATCCCTCATTTGGCCTTGTTTCCTTTCCCCTCTTCGTCTCCTAACTCCTCACCAAGCTTCTCGAGCCTATTCAAGGAATATTCCCAACACTTACACCTCCTCTGATTTGAAATTATGACACTATCTCCCCTAGTAGTTTGGCAGATGACATTCTTCTGAATGATCGTAAGTAATAGAGTTAATTAAAATACCCTTTCTCCCTCATACTGTTAGTCCGTTATACATTAATGAGAATACATAAATGGTAAAATGCCTATTAGGCCCTTAATGAGAAGGTGATGAGACCGTTCTTTTTCCGTTTCTTGAAATCAATCCTAAACCAGTTCATATGGATTCATTCACGTAGAAACTTCCTCTTTCTCTACCTATCTACATAGAAACTGCTTGTAGTTTTGTGTTTCCCGTCAAGCATTGGGAATCTCTGCGGGTGAGCTCATTGTTCTTCCTTTCGATTTCTTAATTTGTTGTTGTTTTACATATGTATGTTCAATTTTATCACTTAAGAGATGTTTTCTTACACCATAGGGTGGTCAATTACTGCTTAGGAAAACTTATGTTTCGCCATAGAGGTGCCAACAACCGCTTGGGAGCTATTGTCTTCCGCAATAGAGCAGCAAACTACCATTTGGGAGCGGTTCTCTTCCATCAAAGGGCAGCCAAATACCACCTAAGTGAAGCTATTGTCTACAGTAAGGTGGAAATCTAACGCATAAGTGCGGTGTTATGTTTCACTTCGTATTGTGATACGGTCATTCAGGCTAATATAGACGAGGACATCGGTAGTGAAGACGGTTCTACGACTCCGGATGTTCCAGTTACTACGCGACCCAAACGTAGTGTGGGTCCTCCGTTATATCATAAAGATTATGTTACGCGTTGTAGATACTGCTTTATGACATGGCTAATCTTAGCCACGTGGCGACCATCCAGCACACCATATTGTGCTCCACACACACAGGATCACCAGCCGAGCTGATCCATGTGGGGGCTGCGAGACAGAGCCCTCGCATACCACTGCACGGGACTTGTAGGGATTTGTGGTTTGGAGGCTAGGGTAAGCCCTGTCGCGTGCGAGCCAAGCCCGCGCGCGACCTTTAGTAACTGTTTTGAGAGATCTATGGCACGAGCTCCCTAGACCCGGTCAATCCGGTCAAACCCGGTCAACCTCGTAACGGTTCCGGTACTCGCGCACCACGTGCTCTAACGGTTCCTATATACTCGGACGAACGTGCCGTTACGGTTAAGCTAATTAAGCCGCCATTAATGGGCGCATTAACTACACTACAACGGCCACGTTCTCCAGTATATATATCGTTACTCTTTCCATACAAAGAGAAGAACAACACTGCCATATGCGGAAGCTCTGCCAAACCTCTGTCTCTCTCTCAGACATTGCTACTGACTTACTCTCTCCCTACACACACCCCTATTCTTCCTGTGCGATCCCTGATCCACTACGTACGGTGTACACGGAGGTCTCCCTGCCGGAATCTCTTGTGCACATTTTGGTGAACCCGACGTGAACTTACCAGCAAAAGCAACCATGTCTCAGGAGGACGATGTCAGCAACCGATCGCCTTCCGCCGAAACTCCCTCAGGAGAAGAAGTCCGCCGTACTCCGACGACACCCGGTGAGGCACCGACTTTAGAGTCTTTGGACACCACTGTCCAAAGTCAGGCAAAAACTCTCAAGTCTCAATCCGCGCAATTGGAACGGATCTTGGCCATTCTGGGCACCCTTGCGCCAAATCCTCCACCAGGTACCGCCACCCCTCAGGGAGGAGGAACCCCTACTGCTCCAGGATTGGGAGTATCGGCCACGCCTCCCAACCCTCATCCGCAGACTCCACCGTCGGCCGCGCAGCTGCCTTCGATCCAAGGATCAACAGCGCAAATGCTACCCCCTGCCGCTCACGCCTCTCAGCCCACGGCTTTGGCGTCTAACCCAACTTTGCAGTACACTCTGCCTCCACCGGCGACCATATGGGGAAACGCGGGCAGTCAATACACTCCCAATCCTCCGGCGGCATATGTGTCGCCACCGCCTACGGCAACCCCTCCGCCAGCTACAGAGGGGAGCATTCCAGAATGCATGACGTCCTTGCAGAAGCGCGTGGACTCCATCTTGGCTCATCAGTCGCTCGCGGATACCATCATCCCGAAGCTAGACAACGACCCGCCCATTCCACGGGAGATCTATCTCATGCCTAACCCGGTGGGGTACAAGGCTCCCAAATGGGACAAGTTCGAAGACGTCAATGGAAACGCCCATGAGCATGTCATGCGTTTCATCGATGTCATGGGTCCATACGGAGCTGATCCCAAACTGCTGATGCGAGAGTTTCCAAAGACTCTTGGGAATGTAGCATACAAATGGTACCGGACGTTGGAGCCCGGATCCGTGAAGACCTGGGACGACATGGTCCAGAAGTTCTACACTAAGTTCTTCCAGATGGAGGAGAAGGTGACGATGATCCATCTCTCGCGGATGTATCAGAAACGCGAGGAGGATGGGATCACTTTCATCAAGAAATTCAGAGCGAAATCTCTGGAGTGCAAGGATCCCATGCTTGAAAGCCGACTCGTAGAGATATGCCTGCAGTGCATGCGAGATGAGTACAAGAGCATGCTAATCAATTTGCAAACGCCCACGTTCTCAAAGCTCATCGAGTGCACGATGAACATCGAGCCCATCGTCGAGAGACAGAGAAAGAAGAGCGCTCCAGAACGACCTGCGAGCGGCACCACCTACAAGATCGGCAGATTCGGCTACAAGCGAGGACGCGAAGCTGAGGTCAACGCGGTTTCGCCTCAGAAACAAGCAAAAGCCGGAAACTTCGATGCACCGCCTCTGCCATGCTCGGTGGAGGAAGCAAGCGATCTCTGTAGACAGTGGCGTAAAGACGGCATCCTGCCACCGCTAGAGCAAAAACCCTCCAAGGAGATGACGAGGGACCCCAAGTGGTGCGAATACCACGGTAAGGTCATGCACCCCACAGCCGAGTGCAAGAAGCTCAGATTCACGCTCGATCAGAAGATGAAGAGCGGCGAGCTCATCGTCAGCGACCATCGGAAGGATGTGCGCAACAACCCGCTGCCTGCCCATGCAGATTCGGGCTCAAAAGGCAAAGAGGTCGCCATGATCTCGATAATCGACTTGGAAGAAGTCGCAGAGGATGGTCTGCCCATCGTTGCTAAGGTCCATGAAGATGAAGACTACAGCATGGACACGGAAGATGAGCGTGCCGACCGCATAAAAGGGTCGCACGGCTTCGACAGATTCTTCAACGAGATGAACTTCTCCGAAAAATGTCGAGCGGACGTGACAAAAGCAATCTTAAGGGTAGCAGAGGACTACGAGGAGGAACTTGTGGTCTCCAACGGGAAGGTCATCAGGGCGTCCCGTCCCACAGAAAAGATTATGACCTTTTCTGCCAGCGACAAAAAGACAGATGCGAGCCATCAGAGGCCCCTGTACGTGACCGCCATCATCAACGGCGTCGAATTCAAGCGAGCATTCGCCGATGGAGGAGCAGCGGTCAATGTTGTTCCACTCCACACACTGAAGCTAGCAGGGATCCCCGAGCACAAAGTGGTCAAACGTCCATCCCCGCTGGTGGGATTCGGAAGCGACTCTAGAATGACGATCGGATGGATCCGCCTCGGCGTTCAGATTGGTAAGATCAAGTGTTCGGCGAAGTTCTATGTCATAGATGCGAACACCACATATCACATGATCATCGGTCGAGCCTGGATTCATCGCTTCGACGCAATCCCTTCGACGGCTCACCAGGTGATGAAAGCCATCTGGAACGACAGGATTGTCGAGATACCGGCCTCAACTAACCCGTTCAACTTGGACGAAGCACATCTCAGCGAGGCGGTGTGGTTCACCGAGATGGCGGACGAGCAAACACCCGGACCATTCAACCCTACTCCTTTACCTCTCTGGGAGGACATCAAGGACCAGTCACCTGCAGGCGTGATGGTGACAAGGGGAGACACCGAAGAAAAGCCGCCTACCCACGAAGAGGCGCCGCGCATCGCATATCATCGCAAGAGTGTCTACACTCTGAAGAGGATCGCAAAGCACGACCCCGAGGGCAAGGAGATAGAAAGCTTCTACGCCAACGGAAAGAAATGCTATCGCATATGAAGGTGCGCGGGGACGTCCTCACACGGGCATGAGGACGTCCCTGGGCAAATCAATCAAATCAAGCAAGTTGCGCTGACAAAAGAGCCAACACAGGTCGTTTCGGACGAGAAACTCAAAGAAGCACCCGAATGCATGGAAGACAGGCCGCGACCACAAAAGCAAGAGCTAAAGGAGGTGTTCCTCAGCCCGAACGAGGAAAAGAAAAGGCCAGTCTTCCTGAGTGCGGACCTCACAAGCGACGAGGAACAAGGGCTGCTACAGCTTCTAACCGAATACAAGGACATATTCGCATGGGAATACGATGAAATGCCAGGTCTGGACACGAGCATCACCATGCACCGTTTAGACATTATCCCAGGGTCTAAACCGGTCAAGCAAAGCACCAGGAGTTTCAGGCCAGAGCTCAACGTCAAGATCAAGCAGGAGATTGTCAAACTCCTAGACGCCAAGTTCATAGAGCCAAATCACCATCCCACATGGTTGGCCAACATCGTGCCGGTAGTGAAGAAGAACGGACAGCTCCGCATCTGCGTGGACTTCCGCGATCTCAATCGCTTCTGCCCTAAGGACGATTTCCCACTGCCTAACATCGACTTACTCATCGATTCGACGGCAGGCCATCGCATGTTCAGTTTCATGGACGGTTTCAGCGGATACAATCAAATTAAAATGGATCCCGAAGATGCGAGGAAAACTGCATTCATCACTCCCGTGGGGGTATTTAACTACACGGTAATGCCGTTCGGTCTTAAGAACGCAGGGGCAACCTATCAGCGGGCTATGATGGCCCTATTCCACGACATGATGCACAAAGAGGTGGAATTCTATGTGGATGACTTGGTAGTCAAATCCAAGCACGAAGCAGATCACCTTGCAGACCTGCGAAAGGTGTTCAACAGATGCAGAAGCTTTCAACTAAAAATGAACCCCATGAAATGCGCATTCGGCGTAACTTCGGGAAAGTTTTTGGGATGCGTGGTTCATCGCCGAGGGATCGAGCCTGACCCTGCGAAAGTGTCAGCCATCACCGGCATGACGCCACCTCACAACCAAAGCGCCTTGAAAACATTCTTGGGAAAATTGTCATATCTGCGGAGATTCATCCCAGCAATCGCCGAAATCACATGCTGTTTCAGCACTCTTCTCAAGAAGGACGCCGCGTACAACTGGGCTCCTGACCATGAAGCCGCATTCGAAAAGCTAAAGGAGATACTTACATCCCCAAAGATCATGATCGCGCCCCAACTGGGATCGCCGCTGCTGCTATATCTTACATCAACAAGGAGATCTATAGGAGCACTTTTGGCTCAGGTGTATGAGGGCCAAGAGGGGCCTATCTATTACATCTCTCGCATCGTACAGCCCGCTGAGTCAAGGTACACAGACATCGAACGTCACTGCCTTGCCTTATTCTTTGTGATAGAGAAGTTGAGACACTATTTTGCATCGCACAAAGTAGTGGTGGTGACCAAAAGCGACCCCATAAGATACTTGCTAACTCACACTACTCCGGGCGGGAGATTGGCGAAATGGTACATGACCATCTCTCAATACGATATCACATGCGTGAAGCCAAGGGCGATCAAGTCGCAGGCGGTAGCAGATCTGCTGGCACAGTTTCCCGACAATAGCCACGAACCTGTGATCGAAGAAGAGCTCGAAGGCCCTGAAATCTACGCGATCGACGTGCCCTATTGGACCCTCCACTTCGACGGTTCGTCAACCAGAAAAGGTGGAGGCATTGGGATAGTCTTGACAAAGCCCGATGGGGAAGTCATACAGATGTCCGCGAAACTCAACTTCGCAGTCACGAACAACGAGGCGGAATACGAAGCTCTCATCGCGGGGCTCCGTGCAGCGAAAGCTCTGGAAGTGAGCAACTTAACAGTCATGGGAGACTCCAAGCTGATTGTTAAGCAAGCCTCGGGCGAGTATGGTCTGAAGGAAATCAACCTCCTGTCATACCGCACTCTAGTGCAAAAGCTGATGCAGCAATTCTGCGACGTCAAATACGAGCACAAGCCCCGAGCGGACAACAGGCATGCAGACGCCTTAGCAACTCTGGGATCTAAGGTCAGCATAGACAAATGCCCCGCGAGGATTTCCATCGAAGTGCGAACATCGTCGGCATTAACAGAAGATGCGTGCGACGACGAACACGTAGATGACGCAGATTGGCGAAAAACAATCCTGCAAGCTATTGCGAAAGGCACCAGCAGCGAGAGCTGGGCACTCACGAAAAGATACTGCATCCACGACAATACCCTTTACTACAAGGGTCCTGGAGGGATACTCATGCGATGTGTCTCCGAGCAAGAGGGACAACAGCTGTTAGAAAGGATTCACCAACACGCTTGCGGAGAAAGCGAGGTGTCAATCTACAGGAAAGCTCAGAGATATGGCATTCATTGGCCAGGCATGTCAACAGCTGCAGCCCTGATACAAGGGAAGTGCGAGAGTTGCGCACTAATCAAAGATTCTCTACTTGTCGCTCTAATCGATGACGACACAGACTGGAGGAAGCCATTGTTCGAATTCCTCACCCAGGGTACCGTACCCGAATCGAGAAAAGAGGCCGACAAATTGAGAAGGAAAGCTTCTCGATACGTGGTTCAGGAAAACCTGCTTTGGCGAAAAGGCTACGAGGGCAACTTGCTGCGATGCCTAGACGATAGGGAAGCACAAGAAGTCATGGACCTCTCTCATCAGGTGGAACACCAGGGAGGTGCGAAATTGTGCAGACAGCTCCTCTCAATCGGATACTTCTGGCCCACGATGGAAGCCGATTGCCGCACCAAGGTGCGACGCTGCCAAGAATGTCAATTCAAAGGGAACCTAGTGCACGCTCCCGCCGTGGATCTACATGCATTAGGGACGCCATGGCCATTTCACACATGGGCTTTGGATTTCATTGGCCCCATCCGACCAACGTCATATGGGAACCATTTCATTCTCACCGCAACTGAGCTGTTCACCAAATGGGTGGAAGCAATACCACTAAAGACGGCAAACGCGTTGGCTGTGGTCAACTTCATCCAGGAAAACATCGTATGCAGGTTCGGAATCCCGAATACTATTCTTTCAGATAACGGTACTCCTTTTGTTAATCGTCAGGTAGCCACGAAACTTGCGGAGTACAATATCAGGCAAATATGCTCTACTCCCTATTATCCAAAGGGAAACGGACAAGCCGAGGCGACTAACAAAACGCTGCTGAGAATTCTGAGCAAGATGGTCGCAGATGACCACAAGAAGTGGGCCGACTCTCTTAACATAGCCCTGTGGGCCTACAGGACCTCTCCAAGAACACCCACAGGGGCTTCGCCATTTCTATTATGTTATGGGGCCGAAGCTGTAGTACCTGCGGAGGTCAGAGTCAATTCGGCACGGCTGGCCTTCCATGCGCTCTATGAAAATCAACGCGATCACGATTTAGTCTTGCTAGAAGAAAAGCGAGAACAAGCCAAAAAGACTAACAAGCGGTACCAAGAAAGAATCGCTCGCGCCTACAACAAGACAGTTCAGCGGCGAGATTTCGCAGTTGGCGACCTGGTCTTGCGCGCGTCCGACCACTGCATGCGAGAAGCGACTCATCCGAAGTTCGCAGCCAACTGGGAAGGACCCTTCGAAGTCACAGAAGTCTTCGATAGTGGCTACTGCAGCATACGAAGGTTGCACGGCTCAGCCTCAACTCCGAGCTCAGTCAACATGCGCTGGATCAAGAAGTACTATCCTTGACTCCTCTTATTTCATACGTTTTATGATAACGTTGCTTAATATCTCATGTGGCTACGATTAATGCAATCTCCTCTCCCATATGAGAGGATTGTAATTCTACCTCTCCCATATGAGAGCGATGTAATAAAAGAATTCTCCCAAATGAGAAGTTCATATTTCTAGCCGCTTATATTGCTCTATTTTATTTAAATATCTCCGTTAACAATGATTCATTCGTTGCAAATAGCAATTCATGCAAATGTGGTCTTAATTGATCATCAAAGCCTATCCCCGCGATAGCAGCAAACGCAAGCACGATCTTAATTGATCATCAAAAGCCTATCTCTACGATAGCAGCAACCACAAACACGATCTTAACTGATCATCAAAAGCCTATCTCTATGATAGCAGCAAATGCGATCTTTATTGATCATCAAAGCCTATCTCACACGATAGCAAACGCGATCTTTATTGATCATCAAAGCCTATCTCACACGATAGCAAACGCGATCTTAACTGATCATCAAAGCCTATCTCACACGATAGCAAACGCGATCTTAACTGATCATCAAAAGCCTATCTCTACGATAGCAGCAAACACGAATGCGATCTTTATTGATCATCAAAGCCTATCTCACACGATAGCAAACGCGATCTTAACTGATCATCTAAAGCCCATCTCCTACGATGGCAGCCAATGCAAACGCGATCTTAAGCGATCATCAAAGCCTATCTCATACGATAGCAAACGCGATCTCAAGCGATCATCAAAGCCTATCTCATACGATAGCAAACGCGATCTCAAGCGATCATCAAAGCCTATCTCATACGATAGCAAACGCGATCTCAATCGATCATCAAAGCCTATCTCGTACGATAGCAAACGCGATCTCAACCGATCATCAAAGCCTATCTCATACGATAGCAAACACGATCTCAATCGACCATCTAAAGCCTATCTCTTACGATAGCAGCTATACGCGAGTGCGATCTTAAGTGATCATCTAAAGCCCATCTCCTACGATGGCAGCAAATGCAAATGCGATCTTAAGTGATCATCTAAAGCCTATCCCCCACGGTAGCAATCAAATGCAAATGCGATCTTCAGTGATCATTAAGGCCTATTTCTCATGGTAGCAATCAAATGCAAATGCGATCTTAAATGATCATTTAAAGCCTATCTCCCACGGTAGCAATCAAATGCAAATGCGATCTTCAGTGATCATTAAAGCCTATTTCTCATGGTAGCAATCAAACGCAAATGCGATCCTAAGTGATCATTAAAGCCTATCTCTTGCGATAGCAACCAAACGAAAATGCGATCTTAAATGATCATCCAAAGCCTATCCTTTGCGACAGCAGCGAAATACAAAATGATCTCAATCGATCATCTAAAGCCTATCTATAGAAGATAGCAGGTTCTACAGATGCGATCTTATAATGGTCTTCTTAAGCCTATCTATTACGATAGCAATTTCTGCGCAAACTAATTTTGGTTAATTACCCAAGCCCGCCTGTTATGATGGCAACGTACGTGCAGAATCATTTTATTAGATCTTCCAAAGATCTATCTGCTGTGATAGCAGTTTATGCGAGAAACGATCTCAAACAAAGCCTATCTTCTCTGATAGCAATTTGCATGGCTCAACGATCTTGATTAATCTCTGGAAAATTATCCGAAACGATGGCAACGTTGTGAACGTGATCTCATACGATTTACAACGACCAACTATAAGCCCATCCGTCAAGATGGCACAGCTGCAAAATTACGATCTTAAATGATCTAGCGAAACGTCTGCGAATTGACATCGCATATGAGAAATCATTACAAGGAATTATGCAAGGCAAAACAAGCCGAAACGCATGCGAAATTGTATTTTGTTGCAAAGAACAGATAATACAAGAGCTATTTATCATTATGAGTCAAATGACTTACAATTTATCTATCTAGATAGCAGCTTACAAGCGAAAAGCTCGCATCTAACTACACAGCCAACATGGCTTACAATACATTCGAAAAATGGCTGATCAGCCAGCAGAGACACGGTACGGAAACCCGGACTGCAAAAAAATGAACCGCCCTGACTTCAAACGTCGGCTACACGATGCCCAAATCTGTGGGTGACATCTGTAGCAAAGGGGATCTCGCTCTGAAAAGAGCCACATGAAGCCATACGCTCGACATTCCGCTATCTGACAAGACCGTTGTCAGATAGGCTCCCCATAACATTTGCCCAAGGAGCCACCGGTTCCGGTGATCTACAGGCAAGCAGAAGCTCCAAAGGGCAAGGGCTCCTTGTAGACGGGGATGAACGCGACGGTTCGTCACCCCGGGCTCACAAACATGAAAGTGACGGATTCTTCTTCATTACTGCTGAAGAAGAATCACGCCGTTCATTACGAGACGGTAGCACGGTCACTACGGCGCTGCACCTCGCCACGAGGCGGCCGGAAACATGACCTGCACACATAATACACGAAGAAATTTCTTCGAACACACATGAGGTATTAGCTGCATCCTCTTTATGACGGTTATAAACGGCAATGAGCCTCATAAAGTGGATCTTGGAAACTATTTCTATGGCACAAAGCGCAAACTCAGGATTCAAAGCCTGAAGTTGCCATGAATCAACGAGAAACAAGCGTTGAAGCCAGCAGTCGTAAAGACTCACGGCAAAGCACATGTTTGGGATGAAGAACCCAAATGACAAAGGCAGGGTTTATATAGGCCCTGTGGAGACTCTTCAGTTGCTTAAGATGAGTCAGCAAATTCAAAAAGAGGGTAAGTTCAATCACTTACGCCTTGAAAAGCGGTAACAATCAATTACCCTACTAAAGGCTACGACGATTCGGTTGCGTATCCTAATAAATGACGGATAGTCATGATTCGGATGGACTTCCCAACGGAAGCGTGCTTATCTGCCGAGAAATTAGCGCGAAAATCAAGCAAAGAATCAATTGCTGATGTCATAATTGGATATGCACAGAAAATGTCCAATCAAATCCCGAAAAGGGCAAAACGGGCAAACTCATTGTTTGTTGTCAAAAAAGAGGGGGGAGAAACCCTAGCAACATTACATTAATGTTTCAAAGCATTACATTAATGTCTCAGCCATTTTCCTTTCTTTTCAATAAAACGAAAAGTCAAAACAAATTTTTGACTAAGGAGTCCTGGGGCTCGAACTGCTCGATCAGCCTCTCCACTTGTTGCACTTCTTGCTTTAGCTGCTCGCACTTGGCATTCATTTCGTCATACAGCTTCAAAGCTTCATCAACCTTTTGCTTCTGCTGCTCCACCTTCTGCATCTCCGCTGCGAGATTCTGGTGCCCGAGATTCAAGGTTACAGCTGCGCGAATCAGTGTAACTCTGTCCTTGAGGAATTTCAAACCAAGTCTGCCTTGGACTTTGAGCACGAGATTTTGGCACATGCCACACAGCAATTCAGCACTCTGGGCCGAGATGGTCGCAGGTGTAGCCGCACACAGCTGTTCCAGTATCCAAATGGCTTCAGTAAGGAATAGCCTCCTGTCAAAAGGAACGATCTCCAGACACCTCACGAACGAGCGGGGGTATCTGAGGCGCATTCGAACCACCCAGTCCACATCGGTTTGCTTCAAACCTGAGACATCAAAAACGAGTTGTAATGTCAGAACTCGCAAGCAAATAATATGACGTGCGAATGGTAAATCTCTACTTACCAGTGCCTTCCAGAATTTGGTGAATAGAGGGAATGCGAGCCACCGGGTTGTTCAAAGACTGCCCTCGCTCCATGGCTCTCCTATCAGCTGCGAGCTCCAGCCTCTCATAGTCAGGAGGAAGACTGTAGGCCGCACCAGCTGCGACTACGTTCCCAACCTGCGAGCCCCAAATGCTCCACGCAGGAATAGGTGCTTCCGGCTCAGTCATTGACGGAGACACAGGAACAGCCGAAGTCGTTGGGCGAAAGACATTCTCAGGTGCGAAAACATTAGCATCACTTGTCCTTTCTTCCCCACCACCGGTACGGACACCTTCGTCCATCGGCACAGCATCAGCTTCGACATCGTCGGAGAGCTCGATGACATCCTCGAGACGCTCACTTACATGTCCAGCGTCCGCGACGGGCTTCTCAGTATGAGAGCTCGAGATTGGAACATGGGATGCAGAAGGCTGACTTCTCTGCTCCAGCTCAGGTTCCTCAGCATGACCTGCGATACCAAATGCGACAATATGAGGTAACTTGTGTTATAAGTTATTTCACTATCTTTGCTAAAGCTAAGAATAAGCACCTCCACGCGAAGGTGGGATTAAGGTATCCTCATCGTATACTAGGGACGTGGAACCGTGCCCTATCAGTGTATCTTCACTAAGCAAATCTTTAAGAGAAGCGTGACCTGGGACGCAAGTAAACCAGTCATGATTTTGCCTCAAGTGGCTACAGCCTAGCATGCGCGTATTACTCAAAACAATTACCTGAGGGTTCTCCGCATTTGCTTACCAACCAACGGCGAATGTCAGGCTTTGACACACCGTGCTTTAACGCACCCACAATTACATCTCTATAAGTAACTGCGAGATTGAAGATCTCACCTTTATCGCCACCTGCGATCTCTGCGAAGTCCGCTTGGACTTGCTCTAGCTCTGCTGTGTCCTCTTCAGGAACCTCATCTTCCTCCTCCACATGAGGAGCCACTTCTTCGGGAAGCTCGTCTTCCTCGCCAGTTGGACGCGCTAAGTTGTCAACATGCCGCTCCTCGAGGCTCCGCTGTTTCACAAGCTCGAGCTCCTCTTCCTCTCGCTGCCTTCTTCTCGCAGCAGCCTCCGCGGCTGTCTTCCGGGATTCAGCAAGAATATCCTCGCTTATGGGATCATCTGAAACGCTAGCATGGGCATTTCTCTTTTGCCTCTTGGCCACAAGGCCACCAACGGCTTCATCATCATCACCTGCGGATATACAATTGGTTCAAAGAAAAGAACTGCATAGAAGTCATGATAAAGGACAAGAAAATGCGGCGGAAGTACCTCCTGACTCTTCCTCGCGCATTACAACTGTTCCTTCTTCTTCTCCGTTACTTGCCTGGGGCTCCTGCCTCTCTTCCTCTTCCTCTTGGTTGAATGGAACGAAGGTCTCGACTGCGAGATCTTTTCGCACCTTGCCGGGCATACGACCCTTACCTTTGTCCTTGACAGAAAGGGACCTCGCTGGGGGCGAAGCCGGAGCGCTCCTAGGGGAAGAAATCGTAATCCCCTTTTGCCTAGGCCTCTTCGCTCTCGGCGCCGCAGTCGCTGGAGGGGACGGATCATCTCTAGGAGGAGACGGAGCCGGAGGGTTGTCTATCAGCGAGTCAGCAAAAGTGTTCATGACCCCGCGAACTTTTGTTTCGACCTCGGCATCCATCCTCCATGCTAGCCGATACGACTCCCCCCTTCTTTTGGTCGCAACAATGGTATCCACCAGCGATTTGGAACGGTCACCAGCTGCGAACCTCCGCACATGACACTAGACAATACAGAACAAAAGCATCAGTGCAAGCAAATCAAAGAGCTCGAAGCACACAAGGAAACTGCTTACCTCAGCAAACGCCTTGCTATATTTGATGACCTGCGTGTCACCCTTCTTGATTGCATCGACCTGCTCCTTCAGAATGAAATCGGGGCACAAATGATTTTCGCGGTCCAACAACGAGTAGCAACCGTACTCAGACTCGCTCAAACTGCAATTGGGGCGAAACGGAAAAGAGTTTCTCTTGATCAAGGGGGCCCTTCCTGGCTGCGCCGCCGCTTCCGTCTCCATCCTCGTATGCTGGGCAATCCAGTATGCGATCCAATTCTGGGAACAACCACCCCTGCGAGTTCCCGCAGGCTGCTCAAAGGGAAGATTGCTCATAAGGACCGTCTTGCATTCCTTTGTCAGCAAGCGCTTGTAGCACCCTCTAACGATGGACTGGGGCCAGATTGATGGGGCCACCGCATCGAAACCAAACTGAGGAGAGACCCGAGTGGGGTCAACATCCACTGTAAGCCTTTCATATCGTGGCGCGAGCTCACGAATATGCTCTGCAAGTGCAGGAAGAGAACCTCGCAGACACCAGCAAAAGAACTCACGATAGCGCTCGTGGAAATGCGATCCCTTCTCAAAGAGAAGGTCTTCTGACAAGACCATACCCTCGGAGGGGTATAGCTTCGGAAACCACCGCACATTCTCAATACGTGTGGCGTAAGGCCTGGCAGTGAACTCCCTTCGCTTGTCGCATATCAAGCTCCAAGTACACTTGGTGTTGCTTGCACCAAACCATCTCGCAGCCCTTCCGCTGTTGAGCGCTTTCGTCTCGCCTGGGGGACACCACTTCTCAAGTGGGAGGGAAGTTGGAGCATAAGACGGCCAACGCTCGAACACCCACATTGTCAAAAAGCTGATATTGACAAAGGTCAGAACATCGAGGCGGCCACGCGATTCCCTCATCGCCAGAACCAGCTGATCCAGCCTGTAATATAGCGTGCCCAAGACCAAGGGTCCAAGTGCAACTCTCTGGCCAAGAGCGAGCCTCACCGCAAGTGGCAGCACATGATAGAAGACCCCATCATGGGGGTGACCATCAATCAGAAATCTCGACAGCCAAGCACAAAGAAAGGCGCAAAGGGTCAAATGATAACCCTTGCCCTCTACGTAATTCTCGGCCTCCGGGTCCTCGCTCAAAAGCTTCTTAGTAATGCTGCTGCCCGCATAGTCTCGGAAGAAGTACTGCAACCATTTGTTCCAGGTATTCTTCGCAGACGTATCAACCAGCTGCCAGTTCGGAAGAGGTTTTGTGCTGGTCCACCGAGTGGAGATTTTCTTCACCTCTGCTAAGCACTCCTCCATCTGCGCGTACAAGGCTAATTCCGCAGATGTCCTTAAGTGACTCAAGGGGTCCACCTCGCCCATGGGGGAAAGCTCATACAGCATTTGAACGTCCTCGAGCGTGGGGGCAGCCTCGAACTCAGCAAAATGAAACGTGTGAGTCGCAGGCGAATAGCGGGACAGAAGGTCTAGAAGCATGGACTGATCCAACTTCACGGCAGCACCCTTCATAGCACGAACAGCGAAGAAAATGCCGGCTTCATCAAGAGTTTCGGCGTAATTACCCAACACGTGGTCAGTCCACTCATCCATATAGTCCAACTTCTGGACAAACGCCTGAGTAGAAATCGCAGTGTATGGGAAGTGCCCGTTCTCGATTCCCAATCGAACCACGTCCTCGGAGCCAACTAACTCGAGCAAGGCTGAGTTAACTGGGCGAGTCAGTGTTAACAACTGCTCAACGGGAACAGGATCAGGCATCCTCTTCGCCTTCACCCTCGCGTGGTAAAAATCTTTCCCACCCAGAAAGGGGGCTTTTCGCCACAGAGACTGCGGAAGCTCCGGCATCTCTTCATCTTCCTTGACGGGTCTGGTTACCCTTGTTTTGGCCATTCCTGCGAAGGGGCAAAAAAAAAAAAAAAAAAAAAGGGGGGAGAAATACCACACCAGTCAGTTTGAATTTTGAATTCGAGACTTATGCAAAGGAATGCAAACAGTTCCGGTGCCGATTTCAGAAATTGGGTAATTGCAAGATCCAATATCGTCGAAAGAGTAAAGCGAAGCGGGATTAAAGATCAAAACCCCTTCACAGATTCCATGGGTTTACAGATTCAACGCAGTTCAAGGCAAACGCCGGTACTTTAAAATCAAAAAGTAAACGAGGCCAACCTTGTTTCCTTGAAGCCTGCTTGGATATGCACAGTTGAAGAATACGATTTGCAGTTCTGAACTGATGGTTAATGATCTGGATCTGCTCTCGAAGATCTCCGGGTACCATTCACTTTAAGAGAAAGAAGTGATGCTCTGCAATAATGGGATACAAGGTATTTATCCAAAAGAATGAGGGGTTGCGTCCCTTCAGTAGTCGAATCGCAACCGTCACCGTCGTGTCGCGCAATCACAGGACGGGCTGACGTCACGCCTAAAACCCTAAAGGTCAGACGGCACGACTCTAGGGGTTTTAGGTCATAATTACACGCACGGGGGCTGAATCTACCCGTATTTGAATTGGCACGTGACGACGACGCGCATATTGGTTTCCGCGCATGGAAGCCTATACAGCTACAAGCCTTCACGCGCAGAAAGGGGGCTAATGTAGATACTGCTTTATGACATGGCTAATCTTAGCCACGTGGCGACCATCCAGCACACCATATTGTGCTCCACACACACAGGATCACCAGCCGAGCTGATCCATGTGGGGGCTGCGAGACAGAGCCCTCGCATACCACTGCACGGGACTTGTAGGGATTTGTGGTTTGGAGGCTAGGGTAAGCCCTGTCGCGTGCGAGCCAAGCCCGCGCGCGACCTTTAGTAACTGTTTTGAGAGATCTATGGCACGAGCTCCCTAGACCCGGTCAATCCGGTCAAACCCGGTCAACCTCGTAACGGTTCCGGTACTCGCGCACCACGTGCTCTAACGGTTCCTATATACTCGGACGAACGTGCCGTTACGGTTAAGCTAATTAAGCCGCCATTAATGGGCGCATTAACTACACTACAACGGCCACGTTCTCCAGTATATATATCGTTACTCTTTCCATACAAAGAGAAGAACAACACTGCCATATGCGGAAGCTCTGCCAAACCTCTGTCTCTCTCTCAGACATTGCTACTGACTTACTCTCTCCCTACACACACCCCTATTCTTCCTGTGCGATCCCTGATCCACTACGTACGGTGTACACGGAGGTCTCCCTGCCGGAATCTCTTGTGCACACGCGTTAAGTTTTTTTGCTTGATTTGCTACATTAAGTATTACGATTTTGGGAGGTAGCTGGTTGAATTTTCAGTTTTCTCCGGGAATTCTTTACAATTCTTTACTCGAACTAGGAATAGGTCGAACTGTCAGGGTTAGAGGTATAAAAGGGTGTAATTGTCTTAAAAATAAATAAGAAGAAAATTATTCTGCCCTAATATTTTTTCTCTCTTCTCTCTATCGTCCCCTTATTCTTCTTCGTTATTGTTCCCGTCGATACCCCAGGGTTATCAAGCTGGTGGTTTCACTGAGTTCTCGCCGTTCGGAATCATTATGCGGCATGAGTCCTTCAAGCCTCGCAGTGCTCTCCCCGTTCACACAAAAATCCATTCACAAACCGTCCCCCACAAACCCTCGCCTACGCCACATAATACATCTCCCCCACAAACCCTCGCCTACACCAATGCCCAAAAGTCATCCACAAACCCTCTGATTTCTCACTGTGGGTCTCACCACCCCCCAGTACACAAAACAAAAAAACCACCTACGCCTAGTTTCTCCACAAGACAAATCACCGAACAGCACTGGCATTGTGAAGTCACTGTTGCGACCATGGTGGAAGTCTCGGCATCCACCCCTTCGGCCAAGAATCCACTCCCTCCCGTAGACACGGTAATAGCCTTCACAGACCTACAATAGGAATTGTATAGTCGAACAGATGCGCTGCAAAATCGACTCGATTAGACCCAAACGGACATCGCCGAAATCAGGTACTCCCTCCGAAAATTGTCCAATGGATACACAGGGTTACCACCGCCACCCCCTTCTGCCACTGGGCAGTTCACCAGCGTGGCAGCCGCCCCCTTTTTGGGCTGCCACTGGCACGCAACTGATCAGACCCCAAGAATGCGGGTCGACTCCCCTCGCTTCAACGAGGACGATCCGATTGGATGGATTTTCAAAATTAAGACATATGTTGATTGTCACCATAGCACTGATCCCGATTGCCTACAGGTTATCGCGATGATCATCGATAACCCTTCCTCCGAATAGTTTTGGTACTTTCAGACGAATAATCCCTCTTCCACTTGGATGGAATTCCTCACTGCCGTAAAGTTACGATTTGACCCGGGTCATTACGAGGACTACATGGGGAGTTATCAAAGATCCAAAAAACGACGACTATTATGGCTTATCATACAGAGTTCAAGAAAGTTCTGAATAAGGTTTCGGGTGTTGACGATTCCATTTTGATTTCTATCTTTAGCGCAGGATTGAAACAACCTGTGAAGCCTGAGTTAAAGCTACGCAACCCGGGATCGTTAGCGGAGGCATTCGCCTTAGCTCGAGAGCTTTCATCCGGCCATGAGGATTTGTTACAAACTTATTTTCCCAAGAAATCTTGGATGCGTTATTACGCTCGAAAGCCCCCTTCGGCCTCATTCACCACCACCGTGGCCACCAAATAGCCCATAGGCTTGGCTACTACAAGCAATCCACCGGTTTGTCGCATTCTAGCCGAGAAGGTTGAACGGCAACGTCAGGGACCTTGCTACAACAGTGATGAGAAATATTCGCGTGGACATAAATGCACACACCAGTTCCTCTTGTTATGTATTGATGAAGATGGTGACGGTGAGCCTCCCGAAGAGGACGATCCAGGAATTATTATCAATAATCTTTCGCACCTACATACATTGGCCGGTAATCCTCATCCCCGCTCTCTTAAGTTAACTGGTACAATTGGTGACGTCGGTGTGCAGGTCCTCATAGACGGGGGCAGTACGCATAATTTTATCCACCCTACAATGCCAGAACATTTATCTCTATTGATTCATCTCGTTCCCCCTTTCCGGGTATACATTGGTAATGGCAAGCACTTGCGATGTACTAATTACTATCGGAAGACACCTTTGACCATTCAAGGTACTGTTTTCTATGTGGATCTTTATGTGTTGGTCGTTCACAGTATCGACGCCGTATTGGGCGTTCAGTGGTTGCAGACATTGGTTGAAATTTTGCATGACTACAGTAAGTTAACAATGAAATTCATGTGGGAAGGGAAAAGCTGGTTCTTAACGGGATTGATCATGGCCCCCGCCAGATATCTTACAATTCTTTGTCAGCACAGCCTTTTCCACCATCCAAGTTCGAGTACTTTGACGTATTAGTCGTCCTTATACCGGAGGAAACCGAGTCCATTGCTGCTCCGTATGCTTTTCCGTCTGACCTTCCTTCGGACGTGCTTCAAGTTCTTCACAAGCATCATGACGTCTTTGATGTTCCATCAGGTTACCTCCTTCCCCTTGTCTTTGATGTTCCATCAGGTTACCTCCATCCCCTCATACACTGGTCGAAATTTTGTATGACTACACTAAGTTAACAATGAAATTCATGTGGGAAGGGAAAAGCTGGTTCTCAACGGGATTTATCATTGCCTCCGCCAAATATCTTACAATTCGTCGTAAGCACAGCCTTTTCCACCATCCGAGGTCGAGTAGTTTTTGATATTAGTCTTCCCTATACCGGAGGAAACCGAGTCCAGTGCTGCTCTGTATGCTTTTCCGTCTGACCTTCCTTCAGAAGTGCTTCAGGTTCTTCACAAGCATCAGGACGTCTTTGATGTTCCATCAGGTTACCTCCATCCCCTCGTCTTTGATGTTCCATCAGGTTACCTCCATCACCTCGTCTTTGATCTTCCATCAGGTTACCTCCATCCCCTCAGACATCGGTCGAAATTTTGCATGACTACAGTAAGTTAACAATGAAATTCATGTGGGAAGGGAAAAGCTGGTTCTCAACGGGATTGATCATGGCCCCCGCCAGATATCTTACAATTCTTTTTCAGCACAGCCTTTTCCACCATCCAAGGTCGAGTACTTTGAGATATTAGTCGTCCTTATACCGGAGGAAACCGAGTCCAGTGCTGCTCCGTATGCTTTTCCGTCTGACCTTCCTTCGGACGTGCGTCAGGTTCTTCACAAGCATCATGACGTCTTTGATGTTCCATCAGGTTACCTCCATCCCCACAGTGGGATAATCGCATTCACTTGCAGCCGGGTTCTAAACCGGTTAATGTGCGACCATATCGCTATCCTTATTACCAGAAAGCATATATCAAGCGGCAGGTGTGTGACGTGCTACATCAGGGTGTTATCCAGCCCAGTACTAATGCTTTCTCTTCTCCGGTGTTAAATTTTTGAAAGAAGGATGGGACATATCGTTTTTGGGTTGATTAGTGAGCGAAACGCGGTCACAGTCTCTGATCATTTTCTGATCCCCACTATTGACGAGTTATTTGATGAACTCGGGGCAGTTCGCTTCTTCACCAAATTGGATTTTGCTCCGGGTATCACCAGATGCGTATGCACACTGACGACATTGAGAAAACCGCCTTTCGGACACATGATGGGAACTTTGAGTTTCTTGTCATGCCTTTCGGTTTAACTAATGCTCCGTCGACATGTCAGGCGACGATGAATAATATATTTCGGCCCTTCTTGAGATCCTTCGTCATCGTCTTCTTCGTTGACATTTTGGTGTACAGTATGACTATTCCTTTGCATGCTCAACATCTCCACCAAGTTCTCAGTCTATTGTCCGATAATTGTTTTTATGTGAAGATGTCCAAGGGTTCTTTTTGCAGATCTAGCGTGGATTATCTGGGCCACATTATTACTCAGGGACAGGTAAAAGCTGATTCCCAGAAGATACACGCCATGGTTGCTTGGCCCACCCCCTCGTCGCTCAAACAGTTACATGGATTTTTGGGTTTGAAAGGGTACCAGGCAGTTCATCTGCGATTATGCTACCATTGCATCGCAATTGACTGATCTGTTGTGTAAGGATGCGTTCACCTGGTCTTCGGACGCTGAGCAGAGTTTGACGCTGAGCAGAGTTTCGTCGCTCTCAAGGCGACCACGACAACGACTCTGTTCTTGTGCTTGCCGGATTTCACCCAGACCTTTTTTCTTGATACTGATACGTCAGAAAAAGGCGTCGAGGTGGTTCTTTTGCAGCAGGGACACCCGCTGGCCTTTTTCAGTAAGAAGTTGGAACCCAAGCTTCGCGCCGCTTCCACGTATCACAAGGAGCTCTATGATGTGGTCGAAGTTGTTCAGAAGTGGCCCCATAACTTTGGGGCGTGAGTTTGTGATTCATATCGATCATCGCAGTCTGAAGGAGTTGTTATCACAGGTAATCCAAACGCCCGATTAGCAGTTCTATAATCGGAAATTAATGGAATTTCAGTTTGGATTGAGTATAAACCAGGGGAAGCTAATCCTGTGGCGGACGCTTTTTCTTGCCGTGACACTGAGGAGGACGCGCTGTCTTTGGTTCTCTCGGCTCTGCAGCCTCTTATGTCCCTTTTGGCCACGATTCGGCAGGAGACCCAATCTATGACCGATCTGCAGGCTCTGTTTGCTTCCACTCAGTCCTCTACTCGGCCGGTCCATTTTAGTATCGTGGATGGCATCATCTATTACCGGACTCGGATTTGTGTGAGCCACGATTCGTCTATGCGTCCCTTGCTACTTCAGAACTTCCATAGTTCACCTTCATCCGGTCATCCTGGGGTTGATCGTACTTACCGTCGCCTAGCTGCAATGTTCTATTGGCCAGTTATGCGTGATGAGGTTTGACAATTTGTATCTGCTTGTCTTGTTTTCCAGACGACTAAGTGCTCTACTCAGAATCCATGAGGCCTCTTACAACCTCTCCCCATTTCAGACCGTGTTTGGTCGACTGCCACGATGGACCGAGAGTTGATATACGAGAGTGACGGAATCCTGGTGAGGAAGAGAGGTTGAGATTGATCTCGTATCACTATAGACCGAGAGATGGAGTGTTAGGAATAGCCGAGAACGTAGAGATCACCTGTTACATAATATTGAGTAAGATCAACATGAGAACCCAATTCCCAAACGAAGTAGAACGTACCAGTGGTAGCAGTGGACGGAGAGGCCCCAGTATCACTAAAAAAGAAATTATGTGTGAGATCGAGAGAAGATAACATTCACTGATTACGTGGCATAGCTAGAAATTAGTTCCCGTTTTTACGCATTTTATCAGAAAATTTTAGACTCCTTAGGGGATCCTACGAATACCCAGTTTTCTCTCCCATATTGTTCTATCGACAATACTTCTATTTTGCGTTTTAATTTTTGAATTTAGAAGTTAAACAAACAAACGTCTTTGGTTTACCATACTCTCTAAATAATTAGCTTAGTCAAATGATTCTTCAGTTTTTTTCATCTAACTGTGCAATTATGTATCTTTGTATCAACTAAGTTCACAAAGAGGTGACAAAACTCCAAGTGATCAAATTCCTCGCAAATTAAACCACCGCATCTAGGTCCTAGGGCTGTTAGAACTATGATAAGTGATTTATATGAACCATTATAAATGTTTAAAGGACGTACGTTCTTAAGATAAAGCACCTTAAATATGAAAATAAAACAAGGAAATTTAATTTTCATCTAAATCCACGCTCCCAACTTTTATTGTAAAAATTTTAATTTGCCCGACTCTCTTAGAAACTTATTATGGTTCATGTTTTGGACTATTGGCTAAGGTAAGCAAGAAAAACTTTCATTGTTACATACTTCGTTCTTTTTTTAAATGGGATGAGCTGATTTGCTTTTTTTTTTTAGTAAATAGTCGATTCGTTATATTTTTAGGAGTTACATGTGAGAACATAATAAATTACCTTGATTTTAAATTCATTTATCAACAAAACTTTATTTGAAAGATAAAATTTAATTACTATTAAATGAATACATGATTGCTGCTCAAGTTCACCCACCAAGGGTGTCACAGCACTATAACTTGCAATACAACAACCGGCACGACATAGAGAACTACTTCTCAAAGAAGAAGTCTTGTACTATATTAGAGGAATAACAACATCATCTGTAACTCATAACGAATAATTGAAGTTAAAGCTACAATTCATTATTAAATTATTTTGTAATATATTTTTTTCCTATATTCTATTTTATTTTTTATAAGTTGGTTTGACAATCTGTTGTATGTGGTCTCTCAGGTAAAAGACACTATCCACACTAGCGTAATCATCCCTAAGACTCCACGAGAAAGAAATTTTTAGTATTTTATTAAATTTATAAATGCCTACATTTTGAGCAACAAAAGTCAAAAATTTCATAAAGAACTTGATTTCCTTCTTTTTATGAAAATGTCATTGGTTTAATTTCTCTTCCTATGCTTCAGTACACCATAGTATGTTGAAGGTTACATAACTAGTTTATATTATTTTATTTTAGGTGCATAATATGGAGTACACTGTGTTTAGTTTTATCTTTAATGTCTCTTTTCGTAATTTCGGTGAATTTATTTTAGTTCGGAGACACAATACATGAAAATTATTTTATAAGACATATTATGTCATTTCACGTGAAAAAAGTGAACAATGAAATTTTAACCATCACAAAATATAACTTTTGGAATACCTCAAAAATGAAATGGATAAATAAAATGTTCATATAGTTTTAAAATAGTTTTTTTTTGATAAAATATAGATTTTTTATTAAATGCGAGTGATCTTATAAGAAGTAAGTTTTACAATAGTTTAAATTTATTTATTTTTTCTTATTTGTACACTCGGTCATATAATGATTTTCTATACTTCTTTCTTTTTTTTTGAGAAAGTGTTTTGTCGTCAACGGGGATTGAACCCTTGACCTCATGCATGGGCTTCCAACGCTCTACCACTTGAGCTACCACCCTAGCTGCTCTATACTTCTTTTCTTCTGAGATTCAATGGGAGTTTAATTTCAGCTAGGGATGGCAATATGGTCCGATCCGATCTCTGATCCGAGCGATCCGGGCCGAATGGATCGGATCCAAATCCGATCCAATTGAAAATGGATCGGATTTGGATCTGGAAAGCCAGATCCGATCGGATTTGGATCTGGATTTGGACCTAAGGGCAGATCCACCGGGTTCCGACCCGATCCGATCCGACGTATATGTGTGCTTTAAAAATGTATTCATACTACCTCCCCACTATCACTTCCAAGAAGAATACTATAGTAATTCCAACCTACAAAGCTATTTATGTTGTGTTTTAGGCTTCATAACTTGCGAACATGCCTTAGCGTATGAAATAGTGTTTATTTTTATGTTATTTATTGTATATTATTGCAAACACAAGTCGGATCCGATCCGAATCCGATCCGACCACGTATTATATGGATCTACGGATCGGATTTGGATCAGTTGGATGAAACCCGATCCGATCTGATCCGAATCCGGTGATGATCCGAACGGATCTGGATCGGATCTGGATCCCATTTCTCCTAGTCGGATCTGGATCGGATCTAGCCTGATCCGATCCGGATCCGACCCGTTGCCATCCCTAATTTCAGCTACACTATTTGTATACAAAAAATAATATAAACTTTTAGAACTTTATTTCTCAGAAATCCTGGGATGCGCGGGTCTGCCATAAAATCAATGTGTTCTCTTTTAAGATAATAGTAAAAAAAAAAAAAAAAAAAAAAAAAAAAAAAAAAAATCTAACTGTAATAGTTAAAATCTTACGAAAAATAGAACAAATATGACAAGGATTTCTGGGTAGTAGAGCTCTAAAAAGTTCATATTATTTTTTGTCTACAAATATTGTAGCTGAAACTAAACTCCAATTGAATCTCAGAAGAAATAAGTATAGAAAGTCATTATATGCTCGAGTCCAATAATAGCACTCACTTGTAAATAGCGGGCTTTCCTCAACAAAGCAAAAGGAACAAGTGTACAAATAAGATAAAAGAAATTAAACTATTGTAAAACTTACTTCATACAAGATCGCTTGCATTTAATGAAAATCTATATTTGTGAAAAAAAATAAAAAATCTATTTTAAAACTATCAAAACATTTGATTTATCCCTTTCCTTTTTGAGGTATTATAAAGGTTATATTTTATGATGGTTAAAATGTTGTTGTTCACTTTTTTCACGTGAAATAACATAGTACGTCTTATAAAATACTTTTCATGTGTTGTGTCTCCGAGCTACACAAAATTCCTCGAAAATTACGAAAATAGGCATTAAAGAGAAAACTAAACACAGTGTATTCCATATTTTGCACATAAAATAATATATAATTTTTTTTGTAACTGTCAACATACTATGGTTTACTGAAGTATAGGTGTAACACCCCCATCCTAGAGCACTGGAGAATTACACTTAGATCTCCAGACTCTCCGGAGATGTCCTCCGCTAAGCACAGAAATTCTCAGCAAGGAGACTAACCCTAACGGCTCTGTTACCAGACAGAATTAAAGAAACTGGGATTAAAAGAACTTACTATGTTAGTTGTATATACTGGTGTGTCATTCCTATAAGTGATGACCTATCTCCCGAACCCACGCGTACTCACCTGCCAAGTATAGAAGGCAGTGGCGTTACGACGTCAGATTTTCATGAATGAAAATATAACTTATAACAAATAATATATATATCTATACATATACATTCGGTTTTGAACACGTATAACATGTGCTTGTAATGCATACGCCCCAGTAACTTGACCCCCATCCAATAGTAAAGGTAACATTATATCGGTTGTTCCAAAACCAGCTAATACCCCGTTGCGACAAATCCATATTCATTTCCCCATTCCTGTACCACCCATTAATCCACCAAGACAAACTAGACCTTAAGTGTGCAGACCCCCAACTGGATCGTCAGTCCAGAGGGTAGTACTAGTTGCCTACAAGTCGGGAGCTAGCAATGTACCGACTTAGCCCGTAGGCCATGAAAGTAAAGCCCGAAGAACAGGTCCCATAATTGTTTTAAGCCCGTGGACCGGGTCTCATAAATGTATCAAGCCCGTAGTCCAGGTCCCATAATATTTGACCCTACATGGGTCTAGGGTACATGGATCAATTCTTAAATAAGTATTCTCAAACAATTATGAACAATACTCATACTTACCTGATTCATGTGCATCTAAATGTCCAATATCAGTCTTTCTGATATACCACAATTTTCGTATCTCCTACTCATAGAGACATGCATACATGCAATACAGCATTCTTCAATAGTAAATAAGCATTCATATGCTTACCTGGAAGCCTGTCTAGTACTTCTGATCGGCGCTGCTGATACTCTATCCCTTCAATCTCTAACATACAGATGTACATTCATTTATTAGTACACACCCTTATTTGCGAGGTACAATTCATTTTTAATATCATCCTAGTTCTTTAGCCCATAATATCTATTTAGCCCCCGAAGTCTCAGTCTCAGTCTTATCATTATAGTCCATGACTGTTCATGAATCCCTTAGTTATGCCTAACTGGCTAATATCAAGAGTTATTTAGTCTCCAAGTTGTCTACTTAAGATTTTGTATCTCCGGTTATTAGTATTTACATTTAATTCTTTGAAGTTTGATTAAATTACACTTACCCCCTGAAGTTTAGCAAAATTTTAGAAAGACCCAAGATAGTTGAATTGGTCAACATTAACCCATAATAGCCTATTTGAACTCCAATTATCCCTATAGAACATGTAGATAGCCCCAAGACATCATTTTAGTCTTGATACAACTTTTGTGTAAAATTTCTAGTTTACCTTTCTTACATCGTCCAGTTAACTCAGGGTTTTCTAGGAGATAAAACTGGTGAACTTTGACAGCAGGATTCAGAATAATAAGGTGAGAAAATTTTCTCAAGAGTGTGAAATCTAGAAATGTCATTTCGACAGACAAATTGGAAGTCCAAGCTGGAGAGGAGTCATCGCAAACAGCTAACTTTGAAACTAAATTATGATCACCTGAGGAAGAATTTAGAAAATATGAGAATAGGGTTTTGTAGCTGGCCGAACCAGGATTCCAGGACATGTTCAAGTTCTAATAGACTCAAAATATTGAAGGAAATATCACATATCAAAGTTAGGTGAGAACAAGCAATTTCCATACTTTGCCATTTTTCAAGCTGGACAAATTTAAGACACTTTTACCCGTACTTTGGAGAAGAAAATATAGAATTTAGAGACTAATTTGGAGTGAACAATTGGCATACAGTTGTAGTCCTTACAACATAGAGTAATTAGGTTCGTGAATCAACTTATTACAACAAGAATTGAGGAAGATATCCATACTTAAAGTTAGCAAAAATCATTGAGACAACCTGGTGATAGTAAGAACACATCATGTAGCTGTGTTCATCCCCATTTCTAAGGATTTAGAGATCATTTAAAGAGGTGAAATCAACAAAGGACTTGTAGCCTTGGGTCAAGGAACAAGCAGCACCCAACATGTCATGATTTCACTCAAGAATGAACGAGCTATGCAGGTTGTAAAAGGTATCCATCATGAAGCAATGTACTGTACACAACAAAGTTCATGAACCTCCAACTTTGGCTCGGTTTTCAGAGCTTTAAGATTTGAATTCATTGATTTATTTCTACATGACCAGATAAGTACTCAGCATAGGGAACAAAGGGGACATGGAAATTATGCAGAACCAAAGTCTAAAATTACAGCCCAAGAACAGAGCTAAGAAAAACGCCGTAAAAAAAATGTGAACCAGAGTAATCAAACGGGACTTTAACCGATTCTGGGAAGGTTTCGATCATTCATATGAACTCACAAAGATCCTAGTATCATGACGCAGCATGAACGAACAAGAAAGAGCAAGAACCAAGACTTTACCCGAGCTTCTCAGATTCCGGCGGAAAATGTACAGAATCCGACGATGGAAACGATTCCAACGGCTTTTTGAACTGTTATTGGAGCGTGTTGACTCGCCACAACCTGAGGAGGGAGAATATAGTTGTTAAACAGAGTGCATTACAAGATAGAATGGGAATTTCGGAAAAATCTAAGCAAGGGTTTTTATGGGGGCTTACCCGACTCCTTCCTCGATATAAACTTTCTCTCGAAATTGACCTGTGCCTTTTGCTTCCCCACTCACCCTATACCTCCAACTAAATCAGTTCTTGATGAGGAGGGGTGGTGATGGTGGTTGAAGAGGTGTTGGTGTTGGTTGTTCTTGGAGGTTGAAGAGGGAAGAAGAAGAGGATGAAGCTGATGATGGGTTTCATTATTCCAGAACAATCGATGGAAAAAAAAGAGAGACTGAGGGGTATGGAATCTCACCAGCTAGGTGGCAAGAATGGAAAGGAACAGGTGGCATTAGGGGGTTGGAAAATATTAGAAAATTAGGGTAATATTTACAATTAGTGATAATTTTAGGAATTTTGAAAATTCAATTGTGACCCCACCCCAATTTATATTTTCTCTAGATGCTACATTTTCCAATATTCTCAAGTTGCCCAAACTTTAGCCAGGACAAGTTAAGTTTTAGAAATTATAATAGAGCCCCAAAATTTTGGTAATTGCGTATTGGCCCCAAGATGAATTTCCAATCTGAGGATTCCCTGACGGTCAATTGTCAGCATCATTCATTTGAAAAAAAAATATTACACTTCTGACTAAAAAGTTTTTAATAACAAATTTACCCCTATAAAATTATAGGGTGTTACAATAGGATGAAAAATTAAACCAATGGCCTTTTTTCATAAAAAAAGGACGTCAAATTCGTTGTAAAATTTTCTAATTTTGTTTCTCAACATGTAGGTATTTATAAATTAAAAAAAATACTAACAATTAATTTCGCGTGGAGTATTAGTGTTGATTACGTTATTGTGGATAGTGAATTTTACCTGAGAGACCACATACAACAGATTGTCAAACTAACTTATAAAAAATAAAACAGACTATAGAGAGAAAAAGATATAACAAAATAATTTAATATACATTTTAGCTTTAACCTCAATTATTCTTTATGATTTACAGATGATGCTGACCTTCCTCTAATATAGTACAATAATTCTTCTTTGAGCAAAAGTTCTCTATGTCGTGTCCGTTGTTGTATTGCAAGTTATGATGCTTTAACACCCTTGGTGAGTGCAATTGAGAAGCAATCATGCATTCATTTAATAGTAATTAAAATTAATCGTTCAAATAAAGTTTTGTTGACAAATGAATTAAAATTCAATGTAATTTATTATTTTCTCACATGTAACTCCTAGAAATATAATTAATCGGCTATTTATTTAAAAAAAATGCAAATCAGCTCATCCCGTTTAATAAAAGAACAAAGTATGTACCAATGAGAGTTTTTCTTGCTTACCTTCGTGCAGGGGCTTTTAGATACTCTACCACATATATATATATATATATATATATATATATATATATATATATATATATATGTATGTACATACATATATATATATATAGAGAGAGAGAGAGACTGACGCATACATACATACATACATACATACATACATACATACATACATACATACATACATACATACATACATACATACATAACGGGTTATATAAAAAAATGACATTTGGTATACTTCCATATATAAGCAAAGAAAATGAATTGTTCTCCTTTATTTGAGATTACAATAAGATTCTACATTGGGGAATGTTCCTTTTAATAATAGTGGTTAAGAAAAAAACTACACGTTTTTTATAAATTTGGAACGAAAAAATTGTTACACAGTGTCCTTGAACGTAATTAATATTTAGAACTATGAGCATAAGTACTGGGTTGCTTAACATGAATTTGTATAAGAAAGAACAAAATGTTTGATAATTTCACAATTTATCTATCTACCTAATATAAAAGAAATCATCCCCTTTTACTGTTCATTTGTGAAGGACGGTTCTGTCCCTCGGGTGTGTGTGTGTGCGTGGGGATGTGATAGTTTGGGGTAGTTTCGTCCATTGCGGAAATTTTTGATCGTGAAATGACTTCGTTGTCCCTGGTGTCCTTGGTTCTGTGTTGATTTGGTGTGATATTTAAGGGTATTGTTATCATTTGCTACCTAGGAGTGAATGATTTTGTTGCTGTTCGCAAATTACATGTTTATCCCTTTTTATTTGTCCCTGGTCAATGCGTGGGTGACTGATGGGTGGGAAGGGTCTTGTGGGTATTGTGGTCATTTGCTACCAAGAACTGAATGGTTTTGTTGCTGTTCGCAAATTACGTATTTGTCCTTTTTTAGTTGGCCCAGCTCAATGCGTGAGTGAGTGATGAGTGGGAAGGGTATCGTCGTCATTAGGTGGTAACAATGCAGTGGATTTATGTCGTGTTGAGGTTACTAATTTGCTCCTCTTCATGTTTGGTATTTACACGTAAGTGGCTCTGGTAGATGTGTAATTATTGTGCTAGGAGATGGCATTTAAATTTGGCTTGATATTATATATTGGTTTCGTACGAGAGAGACGACGCTGCCCCTGGTGTTGAAATGTGACTATTGGGCGGTCTAAGGGTGGTTTGGTAATTAGGCAGATGTCGGCTAATGAAGTGATGCGTGTGTTGCAATTACGGTTTTGTCCTTCTATTCTCTGTGTCTGTTTGATGAGGGTTGAGGGTATATTTGTCAGTTCAATTGTGGTGGGTGTCTTTGGTGTCCTTTACTCTGTTCCGATTGAGGTCACGGTAATTCCGGATGTGCCATGATCTTTGCTCGGACTAATATGGTGTGGGTGTAGTGGGTGACGTGGAAGCTGCGAGCCTGCCAGGTGTCTATCGCCGGTCGTTGCTATAAAGATGGCTTGGTTTCAGTTTGGAAGCTCTGTGGTTTGGTTTATGTTTGAGTGGGTCTGGTTCTTTGTAATTCTCTCTCTCTCTCCCGTGATTTCACTTCTTTGAGTTCAGTTATTGGGTTTTTGAAGATTTGTTTTTATGATTTGTTGGAATTGTGGGTGGATGCTGTGTTAATTTACAGCTGTTTGGTGCTTTTTGCGTGGTCTTGCATCTACTCCTTGCTCCCAATTTATGTCCAAATTTGTGTTCGATTTATGCTGTTAGGTGGTCTGGGCTGCTGTGTTCTTCACGGTGTTTTGTCAAAATGGGTTATATGGGTCCGTTTGCTGGTTGCATGGTGGTTTGGTGGAGAATTTTGCAGAAAATTTGTGTATATGTAGTTGGTTTAGGGCTTTATTAATTGGGGTTTATGACATTTTGTGCATGTGCTAGGTATTGGGTTACTGGGCATGTGTTATTGATAGTTGCATGCAGGGAACTATTGTTGGTTACAGAATGGATGGTAGTGTTTGGTTGGTTTATGTGCATGTGATGTTGTGGTGGGTACAAATTAATTGATTAGTTAGCTTGGTTTCGTTTATGGTTCAATTGATTTTTTGTTTGCTGGTGCTACTATGGCTGTTTTGATTATGTTATGTTAATTTGATATCATATATTCGTGTATTTAGATATAATATATATTCGTATATTCAGTTGTGATTACTATGTTGCTTTGTTTTACATGGTGATTTGTTGAATGATTCCTTTGTGGTTGTGCTGTTTTGTAGGTGGTTGCATACTTTCGGCTCGTCCTCTGTTATTGTTGTGTGCTTCGGTTCGAATCCCTGGGGCGTACTTTATATTATTTTATTAATTTTTGGTTGTTGTTGTATGATGTATTGATGTTATTGGTAAAGATTGTTAGTGGTGCTTCTGATTTAGTTGTTTGTTTGTTGTCATTTATCTTGTATTTGTATATTTGGATAGTCATAGGTATATCACATTTATTGATACATGGATTTTGTTGGTTCATTCTTCTCTGGGCAATTCCATATAGGCAGTGGCATGGATATGATGGTGGAGTCGTTTTATGTCCGTATGAATGTTATTCGTGGCGTCATTTGACTAAATAGACACTGTGTTTGTTGTATTATATTCATGTTTTTAGTTTGTCAGTGTCTTCTGGTAATCGTGCGAAACGTCTAAGACGTCGTGGTGCATCGTCGTTAGGGGCACGTTGTCCGGTGTGGAATCCGTTTTCCAGAGAGGAGGTTGCACGTTTGGATGGGGTGGCATTGTGTGATACTTCTTTGGGTTCCACCGCTACGGTGACTTCGGTATCTGCCGACAGTAGTCGGGTAACTAGCTCTGTGGCTATTCAGCGAGAGTGTGAGTTTCCAGGTGGGATGGTTGCTGCAGTTGCTACTGATGGTGTGTTGCAGAGTTCTAATTTTTCATGTTCTTCTAAACCAGATTGTTTTGTGGGTTCTGCCGTTGTTATGATCTCGACATCTGCTAAGGCTGGGCAGGCAACTTCATCTATGGCTATTGTGGTGGGTTCTGATGTACCGGGTGTGAACTCCCGTGGTCCTCCTTCTTCCGAACCGGCGAATATTGCTTTAGCATCAGTGACCATGCAACCTCAGTTTCGTTCTGTCAACCATAGTGATACAGATTTGGATGTGTTTGATCGTGCAACCGTATGAAAATCTCAATCTAGCTTCTAATGCAACATCTGTATCATGTGAGAATCCTCTGGCAGGGACTTGTGACAGTAATGTTGCCACTTTATCGGCTACTAATGTTGTACCGTCCAGCATTCGTGGTGATGGTGTTTTATCGTCGTCCAAACCATCGCGTAGGTGATCGTGTTTAGGAAATGTTGGTTTGTTTTGTAATATATTTTATGTTATTTGTCACTTGGTAACACTGTTCTTTGTATTATGTAGGCCGAAGACAATGTGGTGGTGCGCGAAATCCATTTTTGAATGAGCAGGCTGTGCAACTGGCTCGGGAACCGTCGTGCGAACGTTCTGTCGAGGGTGTTGCAGTGAATACTCCATTGTCGTCTGAATGTCCTCTGAGCGGTGCTGCAGTAACAACTCCAACGTCGGGTTGTAATCAATTGGGTGCATCATCGAGTAGTAATGCTGGTGCCTCTACTAGCCGTGGCAAGAGTTCCTTCACTTTACCAAAACCACTGGGTATGTTTCAACTGCCGTTTAATGCTATCTTTTTGTGACTGCATCTTAGAATATTGGTCAGTTGATAACGTTATTTCATCTGTGGAGTAGGTAACAAGCGAACAAAGAAGTGGGAGCGAGATCCTCCGCCTCCTCCGTCTGAGCCAAGTATTCTTCCTCCACCGAGAAAATGCCGATATTGTAACGCTAAGTTGTTTGCGTATGAACCAGATGGTTTCTGTTGTAGTGGGTTGTATTGTGCCTGCACCACATGAAATCCCAGATTCATTAGCAAGGTTGTTGTTGTCGGAGGATGTTAGTGGTAAAGAATTCAGAACGAGTTTGCGCGGTTACAATTATTTGTTCTTATTTTCTTCGATGGGGGTAAAGACAGATCCAGACACCAAGAACAGGAGCAAGGGAATTTATACGTTCCGTTTTCAGGGTCAGGTATACCATTACATTAATGATATTGATCCCGGTGGACAACCTCCAAGATATTTGTAGTTGTACTTCTACGATCATGCTTATCAGTTGCATTGTCCATCTCATACTTTTGATAATCTTGATCCAACAGTGATTGCCTATTTGACTGATATATTAGCTGTGAAAATCCATATCAACAGTCTTTCAAATCAATGCATGAATGATCCGAGCTCCAAGATTGTGAGGTTCGCATAAGGTGTTATCTGGGTCTTGATCAGCGGACCCATAACTTGCCTACCTCTGATCAGGTCGCCGGTATTTGGATTGATGATGAATCTCATGCCGGTAACTATACAAGAGATATTTTAGTGCATCGTAAGGGCGGTGGAGTACAGCTGGTGAAATATCATTTGGGTTGTTACGATCCGCTTCAATACCCAATCATTTTCCCATTCGGACAACCAGGATGGCATACTAATATTAAAAGGAAACCCCCTAAGCGTCGGCGTCGATCAGGTATATTTCATATATGCTTACAGTTGTGTCTAAGTTGTTCTTTTGTTTTGCTTAATATATATGCACATACTTTCTTTTGTTATGTTGTTTTTTGATTGAGTGCAGGCTCAGAATCTGGAGATGATACTGTGGGTTGTCGTGAATACTACTATTATAGGTTGCAAATACGAAGCGCGTGAGTCATTGTTGCTGTTGTTTGGCCGTCTATTCTAGTAGTATATCGTCGATATGTACATCAAGATTAAAACAGCTCGGCTGGACTTCTTCCGTCAGAATAAGCATGATATAAGAGCCGAGTTATATCGGGGAATACTAGATAGTATAGCTATGGGTGAAATGAATACGGGCAATATTGGGTGTCATGTAGTGCTACCTCCATCATTTGTTGGAGGGCCTCGAGATATGAAACGACGTTACCAGAATGCGATGACATTAGTACGGAAATTTGGAAAGTCGGATCATTTTGTGACAATGACATGTAATCCTAGGTGGTCTGAGATCCAGGCGGAATTGTTTCCACATGAGGAGGCACGTAATCGACCAGATTTGATAGCTCGGATTTACCGTGCCAAAGTTGTTGAATTGAAGAATGATTTGATTGACCGAGAGATTTCTGAGTCCCGTGGCTGCGTATACCTATGTGGTAGAATATCATAAACGTGGGTTACCACATGTACATTTTCTGCAGATTTGAAGAAATTTGCCAAGTTGATGAGCCCTGAACAAACTGACAAGTATATTTCTGCTGAAATCCCTGATCCAGAAGTCAATCGTCATCTTCACAGTTGTGTTATGAGGCACGTGATGCATGGCCCTTGTGGGCAGTATAATCGCAGTAGTCCATGTACGCGGCCTAATAGAGGATGTAAAACAAGTATCCATGAGAGTTCTCCAGTGTTACGAAGTCTGGTGAAGATTCATTTCCAATGTACCGTTGAGAGGACAATAAACCCACAGTCACAGTTAGAGGAGCAACGTTAGACAACAGATGGGTTGTACCATACAATCCATATTTGCTTGCAAAGTATGATTGTCATCTAAATGTTGAGGTCTGCTCAACTATAAAGGCTGTGAAGTATTTGTATAAGTCAATATACAAAGGTCATGATAAGGTTGTGTTCCAAGTAGTTTCTGGTCAGACCTCTGGTATTGATGAAATTGCAGCTTATCAATCTCCTAGGTGGGTATCCCCGCCGGAAGCTGCTTGGCGTATATTCAGGTTTCCTATGAATGAGATGTATCCTTATGTAACTCCTCTCGAGCTGCATCTTCCAGGGATGCAATCTATCTCATTCAATCAGTACACGAACCTCCCATACATTGCGTCTAATAAGAAGAATGATAAAACAATGTTGACGGAGTATTTTGAAACAAGCAAACGTGATCCGAGTGCAAAGCGGTTTCTTTACAGTGAGTTCCCGCAGCATTATACCTGGAATGCATCGTGTTCATAGTGGGAGCCACGGAAAAAGGGTCACCGTATTGGTCGTATTGACGCTGCTAATCCTACTGAAGGAGAACGTTTCTTTCTCAGAGTTTTGTTGATGCATGTTCGGGGTGAAAATTCATTTGAGGATCTACGCACCGTGAACAATTATATGTGTTCTACATTTCGTGAAGCAGGTGAGAAGCTAGGTTTACTTGAAAAGGATACAGCGTTAGAAGATTGCTTGGAAGAATCTGTCAACTTTCACATGCCAGCTACACTGTGTCTTCTATTTGCCACTATACTCGTATTCTGCCAACCTGTCAATCCACGGTTGTTGTGGGATAATTTTTACCCAAGCCTTTCTGAGGATTCCCGAAGCGGTGGAGTTATTGCAGAGACTCAAGTACTCTTGAGAACTTTAAGAGCATTGAATGGTTTCGTCGAATCGATGGGTAGACATGTTAGTGATTTCAACTTACCGGCTTTTCAAGACTCCAGTGATGTTGGAGCAACATTGAATCATGAGATTGATGAGGAGTTGGCGATCCCTGTCCCTACATAAGATATTGCTGTAGTGAAGCATCTAAATCAAGGTCAAAGGAGAGCATACAATATCATCATTGATCGATTGAGAAGCAATAAGGGTGGATGTTTTTCCGTTGATGGACCTGGTGGCACTGGAAAAACATTTTTGTACAAAGCTACTTTGGTTTATGTACGTACCCGTGGAAATATTGGTTTAGCAGCTGCCAGTACTTGCATCGCTGAATCCAATATGCCTGGTGGTCGAACTGCACACTTTCGGTTTAAGTTACCGTTGGAGACAACAGAATAGAACACCTGTAATATTGGGAAGCAGAGTGGACTTGCACGTCTCATACGTCAAGCGAAGATTATCATTTGGGATGAAGCCACGATGGCAAAGAAGCAAAACACGACCTATTGGGAATTTTCAGCAACTTAAAATAGGTCGCACGACCTACTTTCAGCGCGAAAATTGTCAGAAACGGCCGGGGTCAATTTGTAATTACTTGTAACTTGCTCTAAACATTATGGGAACGTATTTGATCATGTCAGGCCACCATTTGGGGGGGGAGTTATTCACGTTAGAGACGCATTGTGGAGAGCCAGAAGCCATTGTTGGAGCTTGGGAGCTTTGGATCATCCGTTTGGATTATCAACTCTTCTTTTCTTTAGTTTTTGCTTATGAGAAACATTAAACTCGTTGTTATGAGTATGATTTGTGTTAGCTAAACCCTCTGTTGTTGGGGATTCTCACTAGGTAGCTAGGGTTTGGTTTGGATTCATGTTTTGAGATTATGCTTCATGCTTTAGCTTAATTAATATGAATCTCTCTCGTTATGATTAGTTTACGTTTGAATCTTCATCTTTTTTACGCTTAGCTACCGTAGGATTGATTTTAATTGCAATCAACGTGGTAACTCCATAGGTTGTAGTCGGGAAATTGAACGAATCACCTTATCGTATCATTACTTGGTAACTCAGTAATGTTAATTAGGATCCTTAAAGTATAATAGTGAATCGTAATGCATATTTGAAACTAAATCAAGATTGGTAACTCGGTTTGAATTAGCTTTAAGTATAGAGAGCTTGTTTGGTAACTCGGTAAGCTTTATTCTTGCTTGTTTAACGAGAGAGGAGTGTAAGTGTTGAATAAATCAAAACATAGTTCATAACTACCCTAGTAATCCATGATAATTCCCGGCACTTGTCTCATATAAGTACTCTCTTAATCACTCCACTTTAATCGTGCGATTCATTAATCGGTTAACGTAGTAGCTGTCTTTTATTTTATGTACGATTTAGAAAACAAAATCAACGCGCTTTGCCCACATAGGGTTAAGAAATATCATTTAATTTACAAGAAGTCCTTTGGGTTCGACAAACTCAGATTTACCGGAATTATAACTACACGACAACCTTACACTTGCGGTGAATCGTGTCAAATTTTTGGCGCCGTTGCCGGGGACTTAAGCTAAATTAGTTATAATTCCTAGCCTTAGAGGTTTTACTTTTCTGTTTATATGTATTAGTCACCTACGTTTTGTGTGATCTGTGATATCAGGTTACATTGTACGGTGCATGTCCCATTCTAGAGATGAGCCTTTGCATCCAACACTTGAAGACCCGGAATCCCTGTTACGAGCACAACGTAGAGGCAAGAGGAAATAAAGCTCAGCTACCATGGATGATGAAACTAGAGCTGAGTTTAAAATAATCCGTAAGGTTGTGCAAGATGCTGAAGCAGCTAGAGCTGCAGCTGTGGAAGATGCAGCAAATAGAGCAAGGGAGACTGAGGAGCTCAGAGCTCAGTTGACCGAAATGCAAGCTGCAATGGAATGCTTGAAACATCCAAAACCAAAACCACGTCTTGGTGTGGGGGTACAAGCGAGAAACGATGGAGGTAATAATAATGGGGGGAATAATGCACAAGATGTGGCAGCACAGGTGAATAATGCTGAATAGGATGAGCGCCCTTTAGTGGACTACTTCAGGACTACACCGGAGGTTTACCAACCCACTATTGTCAGGCCACAAATCAACGCCGCCGATTTCGAAATATGCCAACCGTTAATAAACATGGTTCGGGATGAGTGCTTATTCACTGGAGCTGCAGGTGATGATCCACACCAACACTTGCTCAATTTCGAGCAAATTACCTTCACCATGTATGACCAGAGAGTTCCACTCGAGACAATAAAGCTCATGCTTTTTCCTTTCTCTTTATCCGGAAAAGCAAAGACATGGCTAATGGACTTCCAGCAGGCAGTATCGCTACATGAGCAGAGTGTTGCAAAGGAGTTTCTCAGGAAATATCTCCCGCCGTCCAAGGTTGCTCAACGGATGGCTGATATAAAAAAATTTACGCAACAGGAAGATAAAACTCTGGGAGACACATGGAGAAAGTTCAACCAGCTCCTTCGCAGATGCCCAACTCACAGAGAGCCATGGTACAAACTTTTACACTATTTTTATAATGTTCTAGATAGAGAGACTGCAAATGAGCTGGATATGATGGCTCAGGGCAACTTAGTGGGTCTAGGATTACAGAGATGCCGGGATCTGCTAGATAATGCCGGGATCTGCTAGATAATGTGGAAAAACGTGAGTCCACGAGGTCTGAGACTCATAGAAACACAGAATCAGATGGGGGCATTGGTTAGTAAGATTGAGTCAATGGTGGAACAAAATTCTGAACATCAGATGCAGTTATGACTTCGACGTTCAGTAATATGAATCCATCGGCACAGGTGAAGTCAGTGGGAGAGATGGTAGCAGATGAAAATCAGGGATATGGAGATGGTATTGAAGATGTGAATTACATGGGTCAACCACAACAGCAGCAATGGTCGAACACATATCATCCGAATAACCGCAACCTCCCCAATTTCAGCTATGCCAATCCAAACAGTAGATTATATGCACCAGGTCAAAGGCCAAATGTTCCATACCAAGCTCAAAGACAGGTTCCACAACAGCAGGCTCCACAATCAGAAGAACAAGATACAAACACGTTGTTGAGGAAACTGTTAGCTAGTCAAGACAAAATTGAGAGAAAGATTGTCTCCATGGAAGCTACAATGAAAAGCCATGAGAAACAGATTAGACAGATGGCCAATGAGAATACTAGACTTCCACCTGGTATGCTCCCATCTAACACTATCACTCTGCCAGAACAGCTGAAGGCTATCACAACTCGCAGTGGAGTTACTACAGAGGACCCACCATATCCTAGCCACGTGCGAGCTGATGCGACAAAATCCACTGAAAAGGCCTTGAGTGAAGAAATTCCCGTGCCTACCGTTTCCCCAATCAACGGACACGAGTAGGAAGTCGGAGGAGAAGCAAAAACCAAAAGAGTACAGCATGCGTGTGCCATACCCGCAAAGGTTGAAGAGTCAAGAGGATGCTAAGCACTTCAAGAAATTTGTGAATATCTTCAAAAAGTTGCATATTAATATTCCTTTCACGGAGGCCATTTCACCAATGCCCAAGTATGCCAAATTTCTCAAGGACCTCCTTTCCAATAGTAGGCGCATGGATGACTTTGAAACTGTGACCCTGAATGAATAGTCTAGCGCCGTGGTGCAAAAGGCATCGCAAAAGAATATGAAAGATCTGGGGGGTTCATCATTCCTGTGACATTGGGAGATGCGTTTCATGGAAGGGCATTATGTGGTCATGGAGGAAGCTTAAATTTGATGCCCACATAAGTATTTGAGCAACTTGGTGTAGGGGATCCAAAACCTACTCGTATGTGTTTGCAGATGACTGATCGTACCATCAAACGCCCAAGGGGCGTGTTGGAGGATGTGCTAGTGAGAGTCGAAGGACTCATCTTCCACGCGGATTTTGTGATTCTAGACATGGAGGCTTATGATGATGCCCCGCTCATATTGGGACGACCATTCCTAGCCACGGGGAACACTATCATTGATGTTGCCAATGGAGAGTTAACGATGCAGATCAACGATGAGAAGGTGGCATTCAATGTCTTTGAAGCAATGAAGTTTCCCGCATATGCGGTGAGTGAGCAGTGTTTTGGTGTGTAGGCATACACACCGGATGAGGAGGACGAAATTTTATTGAAGCGGCTATATGAGGAACTCGCTCTACTTGACTCAAGTGCAAAAGAGCAAGCCTTGGAGGCGCCAGCCCCTACCCCTCTTTAATGAGGGAAGCATGAAGATTCTTACTCCTTCTCTTATTACTACTCCTGTTTTATAATTAAAGCCTTTACATGTTCATTTGAAATCTTTATACTTGGGATCTAATGAGACGTTACATGTGATTGTGTCTGCATGTTTGGACAAGGAACAGGAGGAGCAACTTCTCAAGTTGTTGCAGGAAAAGAAAGCAACTATGGGATGGAACATAGCGAATATCAAGGGGATCAACCCCACAGTTTTCCAGCATAAGATTCGGCTCATGGAGGACAAGAAGCCGGTCGTTCAATTTCATCCCCGCCTCAACCCTCACATGTAGGAGGTGGTGAAGAAAGAAGTTCTTAAATGGCTAGAGGCGGGCATCATCTACCCGATTTCTGACAACACATGGACTAGCCCGGTGCAGTGTGTCCCGAAGAAGGGAGGTATTACTGTGGTGGAAGGGGAAAAAGGTGATCAGATTGCCACTTGTACTGTTTCTGGGTGGAGAGTTTGCATGGATTACCGCAAACTGAATGATGCCACTTTGAAGGATCACTTTCCCCTCCCATTCGTTGATCAGATGCTTGATAAGGTGGCGCGCCATTCTCACTACTGCTTTCTGGATGGGTACTCCGGGTATAACCAGATCGCCATTGAGCCAGCAGACCAGGAAAAAAAGACATTCACTTGTCCTTATGGAGATTTTTCTTTTAGACGCATGCCATTCGGGTAATGCAACGCACCTGATACTTTTCAGAGGTGTATGATGTTGATCTTCTCAGACATGATGGAGCAGAATTTTGAAGTATTCATGGATAATTTTTCGTTTTATGGTGATGGGTTTGAAGACTGTCTACAACAGCTAGCTCGGGTTCTTGACAGATGCATTGACACTAACCTAGTGCTCAACTGGGAGAAGTGTCATTTCATGGTGACCGAGGGGATAGTGTTGGGGCACAAGATTTCAAGCAAAGGATTAGAGGTGGACTGGGCAATAATTGAGGTTATTGAGAAGCTTCCATACCCTACCACTGTCAAAGGGGTAAGGAGTTTCTTGGGACATGCAGGATTTTACCGGCGATTCATCAAGGATTTCTCGAAGATCACAAAGCCTCTATCTGGTTTTCTTGAGAGATATGCAGTCTTTGATTTTGATGCAAAGTGCAAGTCAAATTTGATGTGCTCAAGGATAATTTGATCAGCGCGCCCATCATCGCCACACCGGACAGGACTTTGCCGTTTGAGCTCATGTGTGATGCTAGTGATTATGCGCTGTGGGAAGTTATGGGACAGCGGAAAGATAAGGTAGCTCATGTCATTCATTATGCCAGTCCAACTCTTAATGATGCACAGGTTAACTATGCTACCACGGAGAAAGAGATGTTGGCTATCATCTTTGCTTTGGACAAGTTTCTTCCATATCTTGTGGGTTCACAGGTGACGATTTTCACAGACCATGCAGCTCTCAAGTACCTTCTCACCAAGAATGACGCAAAGCCAAGATTGATCCGGTGGGTTCTGTTGATGCAAGAGTTTGACGTGGTGATATTGGATAAGAAGGGGGTAGAGAATGTGTTGCAAACTATTTGTCACGGTTGGAGAGCGAAAATTAGGAAGATGTGCCAATTAGAGAAGATTTTCCAGATGAACAACTCATGGTAGTGGTAGCATTTGTGCCTTGGTTTGCTGACTTGGCAAATTTCAAGGCACTCAACATTGTTCCAAGGACATGACCTTCCATCAAAAAACGAAGTTCTTTGCAGATGCACGACGTTATTTTAGGGATGACCCCTATCTGTTCAAGTTAGGAGCTGATAATGTGTTGAGGATATGTGTAGCTGAGTCGGATACATTGGATATTCTCAGACATTGCCACGAATTGAGTTGTGGAGGACATTTTGGCAAGACGCGCACTGTAGATAAGGTACTTTAAAGATGTTTTTATTGGCCTTCTTTGCATAAGAATGCTCATCTATTTGTACAGTAGTGTGACCGGTGTCAGAGAATCGGCAATATTTCCAACCGAAATGAGATGCCTCAAGGAGGTAGAACCGTTTGACGTGTAGGGCATTGATTTCATGGGGCCATTTCCCTCTTCACTTGGTAACCTTTATATTCTGTTAGCTGTGTATTATATGACCAAGTGGGTAAAGGCAATGGCTTGTCCCAAGAATGATGGAGCTACTGTAGAGAGATTCGTGGGCAAGAATATATTCACGCGGTTTGGGACTCCCAGAGCCATTATCAGTGATGAGGGATCGCATTTCGTGAACAAGGTCTTTGCCAAAGTCTTGAGCAAATATGGGGTGAATACACATAAGATATCACTGGCCTACCATCCGCAGTCGAATGGGAAAGCTGAAGTATCCAACCGAGAGATCAAGGATATTTTAGAGAAGACAGTCAATCCGGGACGCAAAGACTGGTCCCTACTCCTGGATGACAGTCTGTGGCATATCGGACAGCATACAAGACTCCCTTGGGCATGTCTCCTTACCAGCTAGTATTTGGGAAGTCATGTCATCTCCCGGTGGAACTTGAGCACAAGGCATTCTGAGCCTTGAAGAATATTAACTTGGATGCTAAGCTCTCAGATGAGCAAAGGAAACAGGTGTTACTCGAACTTGAAGAATTTTGGTTGATGGCCTACGAGAGTGCAAAAATCTACAAGGAAAGGACCAAACAGTGGCACGACAAGCATATCATACCGAGGGACTTCAAGGTTGGACAGAGGGTGTTGATCTTCAACTCCAGGCTGAAGTTGCTTCCTGGAAAGTTGAAGTCTAGACGGAGTGGCCCATACACGATTACTGCAGTCTATCCATGGGGTTCTCTCGAAGTGGAAGATGCAAATGGGGGCAGGTTCAAAGTGAATGGCCAGAGAGCGAAGCCCTATGTGGATGGGAATTTCATTAGAGATATTGAATGGCTCCATGAAACTCCCGCAATTTGATTCTCTCTGAGGTAACTGGGTCGGGCCGTCGACCTTAAATTACAAGCGCTTGTTGGGAGGCAACCCGATCTATTTATTGCTTTAGTGTAGTTTTCTTAACTCTGTTTTATTTATTTTATTTTTTTGTTATTTGAGAGGTGCGAGATAGTGGAATAATTTTTCAAATGAGTGTGTGCAGGAATCCCTGGTGAAAGTCCTATTCCGGATCCCCCTTCTTGATGCGCGTGGAGAAAAGTTCACAAAATCGAGAAAAATCAGTCCAAAACGCGCATCGGTGTCCGGAATGAAAAATTAGGTGAAGAATGTCGTTCCAACACTCACTCAACACACGCACCTGGTGAGAAGCGCGTATCCGGACTCCCCGTCTTGATGCAAGCAAAGAATGCAGTGCAAAACAGAGAAAGCTGACACATTGGCACGAATTACGAGGCAAATCTTTGCAAGCAGGACCGTGAGCTGAATTGAAGAGTGCCATTGTGTGGGGGTTGTCTATAGCTTTCTCAGGATATGTGGATCGCATGCATCAGAGTACGGACGCGAGAGTTATGGCCATTTGGATGTTTTCGTGAATAAAAAGCGACGAAAAACATCCGAAATTGCGAAAATGGGCCTTTGGAAGAGCAAATTTGAAGCATAAAGGATTCCCCGGACATTGGGAATTGTTTATAATGTAAATGGAGTCTCGAGGTTGAGGAGATCCATTAAAAAAGCAAAGGAACGATCAAAAAGGCGAGAAAGGATGTTTAAGCGGCGAAAAACATCCGGAATTGGCGAAAAAGGGCCAAAATCATGGGCTACGGTCTAGATTGTAAAACTGCATGTTGGATCCCACGTGTGGGGGTGAAATATCATGTTTGAGCTTATCGGGAGCTTTTGGAAGCTCAAAATTCATGAAAAAGCATGTCGGGAGAAGTTAACAATTTTACAAGTTGGCAACTAGGTCGCATGACCTAGTTACTAGGTCGCACGACTTAGTAAGCCAAAACAGCCTTTTTAACCAGGTCACACGACCTAGTTACTAGGTCAGACGAACCTAGCTACTGGGTCGGACGACCCAGTGTTTGTTGGTTTCACATTAGTTCGAACAGGGGTGTGTTTGTACTTTAATGAAGATAAGGGGAGCCGAGTGTACATCTTCAAAACGTAATAAAAAGAACTATGACCCTTCTTCCCTCACCACCATCGGTCAAAACACAAAACCCTCCTTCTCCCGTCGCTCGCGTCCTCCATCACCACCAACCTAAACAAGCTTCCCGACCACCAGCGCAACCACTCAATCCCCCACCACGTCCGACCATCAACCACTCACGCCACCACCCACAGCCCGACCTCCTCCGCAGCAAAACCCACCGCCACACCGCACGTCCTCCGCAGCAAGACCCTCCACCCCTTCTCCTCCGAATCGTCGGCACTCCTTCACGCTGCCGGTCATCAATATCATCGCCGGCGAGAGAGAGAGTGGGCAAGCACTTACAAGGAAAGGGGTTGTTTGGTGAGAAATTTGAAGAAGAAAAAATCTAGGGTTCCAAGACCCAAAAATTTGAAATTCAAGCAATTGGAGGTCGAATTGGGAGAAACTAGCACCGGGGTTTCAACGGGGACATCGCGAGGAGCAAAAGGAACTATTTGTTCGCGAAATTTGAAGAAAAATTTTCCGACGACCAAATCGGTCCTTCTTATCGGAAGAATCTGAATTTTTGTGCCCGTAAGACTACCTCCGGGCACGTAGGTACGTCCTAATCCCACGAAATTTAATTTAATCGAGTCTTAGGCACATTGAGTAAAAGCCTAATTTTTATTGTTGTCGCTTAGTTGCGGCGTTGGGTGCGATTGACTAGTGTCCTAGGAATTATCAGTTAATTCATATTATCTGTACACATACTGACACTGTGCACGTATCATTATTTATCTGCACATTTAAATTGTTAAATCTTTGCTACTTTCTTGTGCCAATGTCGAGTCGAGATAGAGGGAAAGGTAAGGCCGTAGCTAAAGGAAAGGGGTAGCTACGAGTCAGAATGTGACTGGTGGGAAACAGAAGATACAAAAAGTTGTCGTGGATAGTGATGACGAATATATCCCTGAGGGAGAAGTAAGAGAGACAGGGGACACTGGTGGTAACCTAGCTGAGAGTGCTACCTTTGGGGTTGTAGGGAGCATGGTTTCACCAGGCTCCACGTAACCTGATGAGTTAGCAAGTGCGAAACCTGATAGAGTGCCATTGGCAAGGGACACGAGAGCGTCTAACCCTAAGTCTGACTTTGACCCGTCGACCGGAGCATTTTGTGACTATAGATTTGTCACTTTTTCGGTGCATGCTAGGTATGAGAAGAGGAACGCGAGTGTGTTTAAGGGGGCAAATGTAGAAAGCGTTTCCCGTTCCAAAATAAGATGCCCCCGCAAATTAAAGATTTCATGACGAGAGAGAATCTCGCGGGGTGGTGTGAGCTCTTCAAGGAAAACGCAAGTTCAGAGCTCATGTGGGAGATTTATTCGAACGCCAAGTGGTGTGTGTATGAGGAGGATGGAGAGTTGGATGATCTTAGGATCATATATGCCCGTCGAAATTATTTTTTCTTCTCTCCGGCTAGCATAGTCGCGGCCCTACAATGGCCACCACTAGAGGGTGACTGTCACTTTGAGACCACCATGAAAATGAATGTAGAGGAGTTAGTGACCTTAGTGTCAAACTTTGCCTTTGGTGGGGTGACGGGAGCGCCTTGGGATACTCATGCGAGTCAGGACGTTAGAAAGTGGACGGTTTCGGCCAAACGCTTACTTCGTCGAGCGCGTTGGTTAGTTAACATAGTGGAGGCATGGGTTGAGGGCGTTTCACCACATAACGACATACGGTTCGAGTGGTGTGTTATGGCTATGTGTTGGTATGATGTCCATCGGTTCAACGTCCTGAAGCGCATTTATAGAAGTTTTAGAGCGAGGCTTCGGGACTCTAACCGTCAGGAAGCCGGGTTTGGGTATTTGCTAAAGCATTTGGCCACGGAGTCTGGTGCCACGTTTTATGATGGAGACCGTGCACCCGAACCCCCAAGATACTGGACTCATGTGCCCTACCCGAAGAAATACGAGGTTGTCGTAGAGAGCAGCCAAGTCCCACCTAAAAAAGGGGGCAAAGAAGGGCGGTAAGGGTAAGGCCCCGGCTGTGAGTGAGGAGTCGAATTCGTCTGTTGCGACTAATGCTAGCCTCTAGGCCACTATGAAGGCCTTGCAAAAGATGATGATTAAAAATGATAAAAAGGCTGAGGCTCGAGGGCAAGAAGCAGAGAGGAAAGCCAAGTCAAGGGCTTGGCATGCGCGACAGAATCAGAGCCAGCTCGGCGATATTATGCATGGGCAGAATCAGTGGTTACACGAGCTTGGCAAGGAAGACGGGGGTGACACTGACTCCGGGACCTCAGGATTTGATGTATGAGTCGATGAAAACTCGGATGGCTCAGTGGGGAGCGAGTAGACCCACCCTCCCTCGTATTAGAATGCCGAGTCCCTTTTTTTATCTCTAAATTCGTTGGGGACAACGAAGCATTCTAGTGTGGGGGTGATTTCCTGAATATTAGCGAAGTCCGTGTCTACATAAACCAATTGCATATAGGGTATATGTATGTCTTCGTATTTTATGATTGCATGTTTTCTTACTTTGAGTCTACCAACCATCTAGTCGTATCGAGTCTTTTTCGAGTGGTCGTGCATTTAGAGTAAGAGAAAAATTAAAATATAAAAAAATTAAAAATTAAAAAAAAAAAAACCAAAAAATTAAAAATTTGAGAAAGGGCAATCAGAAAGATCTTAGTATTGGTAGAATCGAGGAGTGTGAAAAATTTAGTCATAGGGTGTGACTTGCGACCGAGAGAGACAATGTGAGTTTTCCTTAGTACGTATAGAGAGACTTTCTTTACGGGAGTGCCTACCTATTTTTATACACTTACTTGATTTTCAAATCTAAAGTGTGTGACTAGTTTTCTTACAAGAGTTAAGCTAGGTGTGAGCTATACGAGCCGAACATTCATGTGCGCATCTTAGGTAGTCGCCAACCCGCCTCGTAGTGGCACACAGAACAGTTGTGCGAGGTCGTGTATTAGAGCACTCAGTGCTTGTAGATCTCACCTTGTAGGACCATTAGAAAACCCGATTCGAACATTGGATTGTTTGCTAGCCTTTTGACCTAGGGTGACGATTCATGGCCTTCATCATACATTATTTAGAATCACCATTCTAATGCGTCATGAGGGAGTTGTAGTTGAGGGGGTTCGATGACGGAGTACTTCATGATATACATATGTGAATTCCACTATTGTCAGGCCACAAATCACGCCGCCCATTTCCAAATATGCCAACTGTTGATAAACATGGTTCGGGATGAGTGCTTATTCACTGGAGCTGCAGGTGATGATCCACACCAACACTTGCTCAATTTCGAGAAAATTACCTCCACCATGTATGATCAGAGAGTTCCACTTGAGACGATAAAGCTCATGCATTTTCCTTTCTCTTTATCGGGAAAAGAAAATCCATGGCTTATGGACTTCCAGCAGGCAGTATCGCTACATGGGCAGAGTGTTGCAAAGGAGTTTCTCAGGAAATATCTCCCGCCGTCCAAGGTTGCTCAACGGATGGCTGATATAACAAAATTTATGCAACAGGAAGATAAGTCTCTGGGAGACACATGGAGAAAGTTCAACCAGCTCCTTCGCAGATGCCCAACTCACGGAGAGCCATGGTACAAACTTTCACACTATTTTATAATGTTCTAGATAGAGAGACTGCAAATGAGCTGGATATGATGGCTCAGGGCAACTTAGTGGGTCTAGGATTACAGAGATGCCGGGATCTGCTAGATAATGCCGGGATCTGATAGATAATGTGACAAAACGTGAGTCCACGAGGTCTGAGACTCGTAGTAACACGGAATCAGATGGGGGCATTGGTTAGTATGATTGAGTCAATGGTGGAACAAAATTTTAAACATCAGATACAGTTATGACTTTGGCGTTCAGTAATATGAATCCATCGGCACAGGTGAAGTCAGTGGGAGAGATGGTAGCAGATGAAAATCAGGGATATGGAGATGGTATTGAAGATGTGAACTACATGGGTCAACCACGACAGCAACAATGGTCTAGCACATATCATCCGAATAACCGCAACCTCCCCAATTTCAGCTATGCCAATCCAAACAGTAGATTATATGCACCAGGTCAAAGGCCAAATGTTCCATACCAAGCTCAAAGACAGGTTCCACAACAGCAGGCTCCACAATCAGAAGAACAAGATACAAACGTGTTGTTGAGGAAACTGTTAGCTAGTCAAGACAAAATTGAGAGAAAGATTGTCTCCATGGAAGCTACAATGAAAATCCATGAGAAACAAATTAGACAGATGGCCAATGAGAATACTAGACTTCCACCTGGTATGCTCCAGTCTAACACTATCACTCTGCCACAACAGCTGAAGGCTATCACAACTCGCAGTGGAGTTACTACAGAGGACCCACCATACCCTAGCCACGTGCGAGCTGAAGCGACAAAAGCCACTGAAAAGGCCTTGAGTGAAGAAATTCCCGTGCCTACCGTGCTTCCCCAATCAAAGGACACGAGTAGGAAGTCGGAGGAGAAGCAAAAACCAAAAGAGTACAGCATGTGTGTGCCATACCCGCAAAGGTTGAAGAGTCAAGAGGATGCTAAGCACTTCAAGAAATTTGTGGATATCTTCAAAAAGTTGCATATTAATATTCCTTTCGCGAAGGCCATTTCACAAATGCCCAAGTATGGCAAATTTCTCAAGGACCTCCTTTCCAATAGGAGGCGCATGGATGACTTTGAAACTATGACCCTGAATGAAGAGTGTAGCGCCGTGGTGCAAAAGGCATCGCAAAAGAATATGAAAGATCTGGGGGGTTCATCATTGGGAGATGCGTTTCATGGAAGGGCATTATGTGGTCATGGCGCAAGCATAAATTTTATGCCCACATCAGTATTTGAGCAACTTGGTGTAGGGGATCCAAAACCTACTCGTAAGTGTTTGCAGATGGCTGATCGTACCATCAAACGCCCAAGGGGCGTGTTGGAGGATGTGCTAGTGAGAGTCGAAGGACTCATCTTCCACGCGGATTTTGTGATTCTAGACATGGAGGCTGATGATGATGTCCCACTCACATTGGGACGACCATTCCTAGCCATGGGGAACACTATCATTGATGTTGCCAATGGAGAGTTAACGATGCGGATCAACGATGAGAAGGTGGCATTCAATGTCTTTGAAGCAATGAAGTTTCCCGCATATGCGGTGAGTGAGCAGTGTTTTGGTGTGTAGGCATACACACCGGATGAGGAGGACGAAATTTTACTGAAGCGGCTATATGAGGAACTCGCTCTACTTGACTCAAGTGCAAAAGAGCAAGCCTTGGAGGCGCCAGCCCCTACCCCTCTTTAATGAGGGAAGCATGAAGATTGTTACTCCTTCTCTTATTACTACTCCTGTTTTAGAATTAAAGCCTTTACATGTTCATTTGAAATCTTTATACTTGGGATCTAATGAGACGTTACATGTGATTGTGTCTGCATGTTTGGACAGGGAACAGGAGGAGCAGCTTCTCAAGTTGTTGCAGGAAAAGAAAGCAACTATGGGATGGAACATAGCGGATATCAAGGGGATCAACCCCACAGTTTTCCAGCATAAGATTCGGCTCATGGAGGACAAGAAGCCGGTAGTTCAATTTCATCCCCGCCTCAACCCTCACATGTAGGAGGTGGTGAAGAAAGAAGTGCTTAAATGGCTAGAGGCGGGCATCATCTACCCGATTTCTGACAACACATGGACTAGCCCGGTGCAGTGTGTCCCGAAGAAGGGAGGTATTACTGTGGTGGAAGGGGAAAAAGGTGATCATATTGCCACTCGTACTGTTTCTGGGTGGAGAGTTTGCATGGATTACCGCAAACTTAATGATGCCACTTTGAAAGATCACTTTCTCCTCCCATTCGTTGATCAGATGGTTGATAGGCTCGCGTGCCATTCTCACTACTGCTTTCTGGATGGGTACTCCGGGTATAACCAGATCGCCATTGAGCCAGCAGACCAGGAAAAAAAGACATTCACTTGTCCTTATGGGACTTTTTCTGTTAGGCGCATGCCATTCGGGTAATGCAACGCACCTGATACTTTTCAGAGGTGTATGATGTTGATCTTCTCAGACATGATGGAGCAGAATTTTGAAGTCTTCATGGATGATTTTTCGCTTTATGGTGATGGGTTCGATGACTGTCTAGAACAGCTAGCTCGGGTTCTTGACAGATGCATTGACACTAACCTAGTGCTCAACTGGGAGAAGTGTCATTTCATGGTGACCGAGGGGATAGTGTTGGGGCACAAGATTTCAAGCAAAGGATTAGAGGTGGACTGGGCAAAAATTGAGGTTATTGATTGGCTCCAATACCCTACCACTGTCAAAGGGGTAAGGAGTTTCTTGGGACATGCAGGATTTTACCGGCGATTCATCAAGGATTTCTCGAAGATCACAAAGCCTTTATCTGGTTTTCTTGAGAAATATGCAGTCTTTGATTTTGATGCAAAGTGCAAGTCAAATTTGATGTGCTCAAGGAAAATTTGATCAGCGCGCCCATCATCGCCACACCGGACAGGACTTTGCCATTTGAGCTCATGTGTGATGCTAGTTATTATGCGCTGTGGGCAGTTATGGGACTGCGGAAAGATAAGGTAGCTCATGTCATTTATTATGCCAGTCGAACTCTTAATGATGCACAGGTTAACTATGCTACCACGGAGAAAGAGATGTTGGCTATCATCTTTGCTTTGGACAAGTTTCTTCCATATCTTGTGGGTTCACAGGTGACGATTTTCACAGACCATGCAGCTCTCAAGTACCTTCTCACCAAGAATGACGCAAAGCCAATATTGATCCGGTGGGTTCTGTTGATGCAAGAGTTTGACGTGGTGATCTTGGATAAGTTGGGGGTAGAGAATGTTGTTGCAAACTATTTGTCACGGTTGGAGAACGAAAAGCAGGAAAATGTGCCAATTAGAGAAGATTTTCCAGATGAACAACTCATGGTAGTGGTAGCATATGTGCCTTGGTTTGCTGAATTGGGAAATTTCAAGGCACTCAACATTGTTCCAAGGACATGACCTTCCATCAAAAAAAGAAGTTCTTTGCAGATGCACGACATTATTTTTGGGATGACCCCTATCTGTTCAAGTTAGGAGCTGATAATGTGTTGAGGAGATGTGTAGCTGAGCCGGATACATTGGATATTCTTAGACATTGCCATGAATTGAATTGTGGAGGACATTTTGGCAAGACGCGCACTGTGGATAAGGTACTTTAAAGATTTTTTTATTGGCCTTCTTTGCATAAGGATGCTCATCTATTTGTACAGCAGTGTGACCGGTGTCAGAGAACCGGCAATATTTCCAACCAAAATGAGATGCCTCAAGGAGGTAGAACCGTTTGACGTGTGGGGCATTGATTTCATGATGCCATTTCCCTCTTCACTTGGTAACCTTTATATTCTGTTTGCTGTGGATTATATGACCAAGTGGGTAAAGGCAAGGGCTTGTCCCAAGAATGATGGAGCTACTGTAGACAGATTCGTGGGAAAGAATATATTCACGCGGTTTGGGACTCCCAGAGCCATTATCAGTGATGAGGGATCGCATTTCGTGAACAAGGTATTTGCCAAAGTCTTGAGCAAATATGGGGTGAAGACACATAAGATATCACTGGCCTACCATCCGCAGTCGAATGGGAAAGCTGAAGTATCCAACCGAGAGATCAAGGGAATTTTAGAGAAGACAGTCAATCCGGGACGCAAAGACTGGTCCCTACTCCTGGATGACAGTATGTGGGCATATCGGACAGCATACAAGACTCCCTTGGGCATGTCTCCTTACCAGCTAGTATTTGTGAAATCATGTCATCTCCCGGTTGAACTTGAGCACAAGGCATTCTGAGCCTTGAAGAAGATTAACTTGGATGCTAAGCTCTCAGATGAGCAAAGGAAACAGGTGTTACTCGAACTTGAAGAATTTTGGTTGATGGCCTACGAGAGTGCAAAAATCTACAAGGAAAGGACCAAACAGTGGCACGACAAGCATATCATACTGAGGGACTTCAAGGTTGGACAGAGGGTGTTGATCTTCAACTCCAGGCTGAAGTTTCTTCCAGGAAAGTTGAAGTCTAGACGGAGTGGCCCATACACGATTACTGCAGTCTATCCATGGGGTTCTCTCGTAGTGGAAGATGCAAATGGGGGCAGGTTCAAAGTGAATGGCCAGAGAGCGAAGCCGTATGTGGATGGGAATTTCATTGGAGTTATTGAATGGCTCCATGAAACTCCCGCAATTTGATTCTCTCTGAGGTAACTGGGTCGGGCCGTCGACCTTAAATTACAAGAACTTGTTGGGAGGCAACCCGACCTATTTATTGCTTTAGTGTAGTTTTCTTAATTCTGTTTTATTTATATTACTTTTTTGTTATTTGAGAGGTGCGAAATAGTGGACTAATATTTCAAATGAGTGTGTGCAGGAATCCCAGGTGAAAGGCCTATTCCGGATCCCCCTTCTTGATGCGCGTGGAGAAAAGTTCACAAAAATCGAGAAAAATCAGTCCAAAACGCGCATCGGGGTCCGGAATGAAGAATTAGGTGTAGAATGCCGTTCCAACACTCACTCAACACACGCACCTGGTGAGAAGCGCGTATCCGGACTCCCCGTCTTGATGCAAGCGAAGAATGCAGTTCAAAACAGAGAAAGCTGACACATTGGCACGAATTACGAGGCAAATCTTTGCAAACAGGACCGTGAGCTGAATTGAAGAGTGCCATTGTGTGGGGGTTGTCTATAGCTTTCTCTGGATATGTGGATCGCATGCATCGGAGTACGGACGCGAGAGTTATGGCCATTTGGTAGGGGTGCACAAGTATCCGTCAATCCGCACCAATCCACAAATCCGTCCGATCCGTGACGGCTTGGGTCCGGACCGATCCGTGACGGATTGGATTAGGATCAAGAAATATAAATCCGATCCGATCCGTCAATCCGTTCGATCCGTTTATACTTGTTATTATGTAATTTTTACTAATTTCATCGATATAATATGTTCTAATTCTAACTTTACCTTAGTAATGTCATTGCTTACCAATGTTTTGTTGAATAATTTTGATTTTTGATAATATAAAGAGGAAGATATTTTGTACGTTAACTAAAAATTATATAATTTTATATTAGTGTTTACTTTGTTAGTTGAACATATTTCAAAATATTTTGAAATATTTGTGATCCGCGGATTAATCAAGTCTGATCCGCGAAACCGTGGATCCGATTGGATCCGATCCGTTTCGATCCGTAAACCGGCGGATCGGATTTACTCAACCTCAATCCGGACCGATCCGATCCGTGTGCACCCCTACCATTTGGATGTTTTTGTGAATAAAAAGCGGCGAAAAACATCCGGAATTGCGAAAACGGGCCTTTGGAAGAGCAAATTTGAAGCATAAAGGATTCCCCGGACATTGGGGATTGTTTATAATGTAAATGGAGTCTTGAGGTCGAGGAGATCCATTAAAAAAGCAAAGGAACGATCAAAAAGGCGAGAAAGGATGTTTAAGCGGCGAAAAACATCCGGAAATGGCGAAAAAGGGCCAAAATCACGGGCTACGGGTCTAGATTGTGAAACGGCATGTTGGATCCCACGTGTGGGGGTGAAATATCATGTTTGAGCTTATCGGGAGCTGTTGGAAGCTCAAAATTCATGAAAAAGCATGTCGGGAGAAGTTAACAGTTTTACAAGTTGGCAACTAGGTCGCACGACCTATTAAGCCAAAACAGCCTTTTTAACTAGGTCGCACGACCGAGTTACTAGGTCGCACGAACCTAGCTACTGGGTCGGACGACCCAGTGTTTGTTGGTTTCACTTTAGTTCAAATGGGGGTGTGTTTGTACTTTAAAGAAGATAAGGGGGAGCCGAAGTGTACATCTTCAAAACGTAATAAAAAGAACTATGACCCTTCTTCCCTCACCACCATCGGTCAAAACACAAAACCCTCCTTCTCCCGTCGCTCGCGTCCTCCATCACCACCAACCTAAACAAGCTTCCCGACCACCAGCGCAACCACTCACGCCACCACCACGTCCGACCATCAACCACTCACGCCACCACCCACAGCCCGACCTCCTCCGCAGCAAGACCCACCGCCACACCGCACGTCCTCCGCAGCAAGACCCTCCACCCCTTCTCCTCCGAATCGTCTAAACTCCTTCACGCTGCCGGTCATCAATATCATCGCAGGTGAGAGAGAGTGGGCAAGCACTTACAAGGAAAGGGGTTGTTTGGTGAGAAATTTGAAGAAGAAAAAATATAGGGTTCCAAGACCCAAAAATTTGAAATTCAAGCAATTGGAGGTCGAATTGGGAGAAACTAGCACCGGGGTTTCGACGGGGACATCGCGAGGAGCAAAAGGCACTATTTGTTCGCGAAATTTGAAGAAAAATTTTCCGACGACCAAATCGGTCCTTCTTATCGGAAGAATCAGAATTTTTGTGCCCGTAAGACTAGCTCCGGGCACGTAGGTACCTCCTAATCCTCGAAATTAATTTTATCGAGTCTTAGGCACATTGATTAAAAGCCCAATTTTTATTGTTGTCGCTTAGTTGCGGCGTTGGGTGCGATTGACTAGTGTCCTAGGAATTATCAGTTAATTGCTTACTTGCGTATTATCTGTACACATACTGACACTGTGCACGTAGCATTATTTATCTGCACATTTAAATTGTTAAATCTTTGCTACTTTCTTGTGCCAATGTCGAGTCGAGATAGAGGGAAAGGTAAGGCCGTAGCTAAACGAAAGGGGTAGCTACGAGTCAGAATGTGACTGGTGGGAAACAGAAGATACAAAAAGTTGTCGTCGATAGTGATGACGAATATCCCTGAGGGAGAAGTAAGAGAGACAGGGGACACTGGTGGTAACCTAGCTGAGAGTGCTACCTTTGGGGTTGTGGGGAGCATGGTTTCACCAGACTCCCCGTAACCTGATGAGTTAGCAAGTGCGAAACCTGATAGAGTGCCATTGGCAAGGGACACGAGAGCGTCTAACCCTAAGTCTGACTTTGACCCGTCGACCGGAGCATTTTGTGACTATAGATTTGTCACTTTTTCGGTGCATGCTAGGTATGAGAAAAGGAAAGCGAGTGTGTTGAAGGGGGCACACGTAGAAAGCGTTTCCCGTTCCAAAATGATATGCCCCCGCAAATTAAAGATTTCATGACGAGAGAGAATCTCGCGGGGTGGTTTGAGCTCTTCAAGGAAAACGCAAGTTCAGAGCTCATGTGGGAGATTTATTCGAACGCCAAGTGGTGTGGGTATGAGGTGGATGGAGAGTTGATGATCTTAGGATCATATATGCCCGTCGACCCGTGATGTTAGATAATTTTGTTAACAACATTGAAATGTGAAAAAAAGCAATAGCTCATCAACACAAAGAAGAGCTGGAACAAACAAATAAAATGAAACACATAATGTAGAAAACTTCTGATGATCACATGTATAAAAAATAGATAAAGACACAAATCATCTGACAGGTTAATTTACCAATGAGATTGCAATGTGTGCCAACACTATGCAACATATAACCATACAGCTAATACCACTAACTGCAAACAGTAAATATAACATTTACCTGATTTGCAATATCAATGTCAAGGAAAAAAACATCAGTATCCAATGAGGAAATCAGTAGGAATCTCAAAATTGCAAGCTCTTATGGGAATGCTCCATCATACTCAAATTTCCCTAGTGCAGTAACTACACTCGGTGAAACGCCTCCTCGACCAATTTTCACCACACGAAGTACGTATTTATCAGCATTATTACTCTTTTTCAATTTAAACGTCCAGCAGAAAGTGTATCCCAATATCTATAACTGCAGCATGTATATAAGTAATCAATATGCTAACTAAAATTTTGTTTGTGCAAGGGGTATCAAGAATAAGTGTTCATGGATTTGTCTCCACTACCACAGCCAGCGGCGGAATCGGAGCCGTGTGTCGTGACGATGTAGACAACTGGCAGCTAGGTCTCATTGGGAGAATTGACAGTGCAAACTCTTTGAAAGAGAATTGTGGGATATTTATCACAACATTCACCTTGCTTTAGACAACAACTGGGAAGGAATAGAAATGCAGAATTCGTGCCATGAAGCAACCAAAATATTCCATGTACTCAAACTGGTCCGGCTTCTATGAAAATTGTAATCCGTAATGGGCATGCACTTCTACGACAAATGCGAATTGCTCTAGATTATATCGATGCCATGGACAACAGTGTGGCAAAGAGACTTGCATGCATAGGGGCATGACAGCTTGAAAATGGATTAGTCTGGGACATCTTTTTACTATTGGTTTTAACCCTGTGAGAGTTGAGTTTGGCCATTTTCAGCTTATTTTCCACCTGATACGAGGCAGAGATTTATAGAACAAGACTGCAAAATTTGAGTAATTTTATGCATACTTTTGTTTGTTGGATATGATCGCGGGTACGTGTTATGATGTGCAGGTAACAGGTTCCGAGAAATGCATGAGATTAACTTGGATGGGAGGCAGCGTGTCAGGAAAGCTGAGCAGAAAAAAAAAAAGAAAAAAGGCTAAGTGGTGCGTTCAAACGCAGGGCACATGCGTTCAGACGCACAGGATGGGAGCAGCAGGAAAAATGGCTGGAAAGTAGGCTAAGTTCTGCGTTCAGACGCAGGCGATCTGCGTTCAAACGCAGGGTTCAAAGTCAGAAGTGCAGAAAAGCTTAAGTCCTGCGTTCAAACGCACAACCTGCGTTCAAACGCAGGACTCGACACTCAGAAGAAGAAAAGGCCAAGGCGTGCGTTCAGACGCAGGCGAGCTGCGTTCAAACGCACGTGTCCAGAAGTCAGAAGCCAGAGGAAGAAAAATGGTTAAGGCCTGCGTTCAAACGCAGGAGTAGTGCGTTCAGACGCACTGCGTTTGAACGCAGGAGAGTTGCGTTCGAACGCACGGTGGGTTTCCAGAAGCTTCCAGGACGGGTCTTTTCGAGGGTAAAACAGGAATTTCGTGCATCAGTTTTGGAGACTGTGGCAGTATAAAGGAGGTGTCCCAGCATTGAATTAGGGTTACGCATACACACTCACACATCTATCATCATCACAGCAGCCAGTTTCAGAGCCACCAGGGTTGGAGCAGAGCAGGATTGGAGCAGTTTTTCAGTATTTCAGCAAATAACTAGTTTGATCTTTTCTCTCTTTTATGAAACGTTGCTTTTCAATAATGCAAGCTAGCTAGACCTTTTGCCTAGGTTCTCGGTGAACCTAGGGTTTATGAATTCAGCGGACTTGGTTGTTTGATTTTCAGATGCATGGCTAGCTAAGTCTTAATACAGGATGGATTGTTTATTCTTCTGTCTTTGATTTTATTTACATACATGAATGGCTTGATCACCCAGGAGTGTTATAGACAGGATCTGGTGCGCGAGAGTGACGAGTGAGAGTTAGGAAGAAAAGACAGGATTTAGTACTCTGCCTTGATGGATCGAGAGGTGAAGAGAATCAGGGGACTAGCCCAGAAGCATTAGACCAACTGTTAGACGTTTAGGGGGAGACCGAGAGGAGAACCTGTAACACTAGCAGACTTAGAACGAACCTGCAGATTTAGGTGGACCGAGAGGACCCGAAAATCTGCAGGAGAGTGATAGGTGCATGAGACCGAGAGGAGATTGTACTGTTGGTATGCTGGCATAAACAAAACCACCGTGTGTTTCTGAAATCGAATATACCATGAAAGCAGGAGAGTAACCTTAGGGGATCCTGGAACCTAGATTCTTAGAATTATCGATTTTCACAACTACCGTAATTTCTGCAAAATATTTAGAAGAAAAATAAAATAAGCGTTCCTAAAATATTATTTTATTTACTGCAATTTAGTGAGTAGAATCAAACCCCAAACCTTCCTCCTTTTTACACACTTTGTGTCTAATTCTAATTCTAATTAGCAACAACTTAAACTGTTCTCGAGGGTTCGACAACCAGAGTCACAATTAAATACTCTATATTACTTGATCGTACACTTGCGAAAAAGAAGATAGGTTTACGCTGTCAAGTTTTTGGCGCCGTTGCCGGGGAACGGTTACAGTTTTTGTTAAAAAGACATTAGAATAAGTCTCAGAGTTTTTTCTTTTCTTTTTACGTTTACTTTCTTTCGACTTACTGCTCTTGAATTCTGATTTTCAGGCTATTCTAGTTTATGCCGAGATTGCCTAGCAAACTGGTATCACCACTTGAAGATCCCGAAAAACTTTTCAGAGAGCAAAGTCGCAGACACCGAGCCGCGATGTCTGAGCACGGAGAAGACACCACAACCGAAACAGGAACACCCACAGGACAGCAGCAACGTACTCCAGCACAGATGGCTCTTTACATTGAAGAGCTGATAGCAGCAGGTTTTGCTGCCAGGAACAATCAGAGGACTTATAACAGGTCTGGAAGGGCGTTAGTTGAAAACTTTGAAGTCCCAACCGGAGGACATCAACCAGCTATCGTAGTGCCACCCATTACAGCAGAGCACTTCGATCTGAAATCATCCACCATTCAGACCGCCCAGACTCATTGTCCTTTTAATGGGAAGGCAGATGAAGATCCAAACGACTTTCTTGGAAAATTTGAAGATTACTGCAACAAGATTAAGTATAGAGGAGTCGAAGCGGACACGCTAAAGCTGATTTTATTCCCATACTGTTTGTTCGGAACAGCAAAAGATTGGCTGGAGGCAAGACCACCGAGGTCTATCACTACCTGGGAGGGGTGTGTTGCTGATTTCTTGGCAAAGTTCTACCCTGCATCCCGCGTTATCAAGCTGCAGAGTGAGATTTTATCTTTCAAACAGCAGATGGGGGAGACAGTGGTAGACGCATGGGACAGGTTGATGAGACTCGTTAAAAAATGCCCCAATCACGGCTTCGGGGACGCGAAATTCTGCAGGTATTCTACCATGCTCTTGACAGGGAGAATGCTGACAGGATTGATAGGGAAGCTGGGGGTAACTTTTTATACCATGTGGATAAGGATGGAGCATACGAACTGATGAAACAATTAGCCAAACAGGATACTCACCTGTTTGATGACCGCAGGCTCACAGCAGTAGCTTAACCAGTGGTTGATGACAGGATTGACAATCTCACGAGGTGGTACAGGACCTAGTCAAGAAGGTGTATACTGAGAAGAAGCCGGTGGCATCAGTAGAAGAACCTGACTTTGACGCAGCAATTCTTGAGCTTCAGACCCAAGATGCCAACTATGTTCAGCAGCAGTGGGATCCTAGTCGCTACAGACCAGGCACACGTGATCATCCAGGGTTTCGCTACGGAAACCCAAATGCAGCTGTATATGCACCAGGATTCCAGCACAGGCCACAGGCACAACAGACAGCTCCAGCTCAGCCTGCACAAGCAGCACCACAGCTAAATTTGTCACAGCAACATTTTGAGTCCTATATGGAGAAATTCAATAAGCAGTGGGAAACTAGATTCGCGCAGATGGAGTCATTAACTGCTGATGTAAGCCAGATGAAGATTGCTATCCGCAACTTGGAGGTACAGAATGGACAGCTTGCACAGAACCAGGCAGAACGAGCCCCAGGGAATTTACCATCAAACACAGTGAACAATCCACGCGCTCAAATCAATGCTATCACAACTCGGAGTGGAATTGCACTGCAGGATCCACCGTATCCCAGTCATGCACGCGCAGAAAAGTCAAAAATTATTGAACAGGAAGTAATTGACCGGGAAGACAGTTCAACCGCTAACCCTCAGAAAAGGGGTTCGGTCGAGCAGGAAGCAGCGCAGACTAATGAGGGTAATCCAGAAACAGTGCCAATTTCTAAGGAGGTTCCTTACCCTCTGAAGACACGCAAGAGAGATGACAGCAAAGACTACGCCAGATTTCTGGAGGTATTCAAGCAATTACAGATAAACATACCTTTTGCCGAAGCACTTGCCAAAATGCCTACTTATGCGAAATTTCTTAAAGACATATTGTACGGGAGAAGGCGAATGAGTGACTTCGAAACAGTGAATCTGACGGCAGAAGCGAGCAGTTGTGTAAAAAATGGCCTGCCACTGAAAAAGAAAGACCCTGGCAGCTTTTTTATTCCAGTAACCCTGGGCAGTGCATACACAGGAAAAGCCTTATGCGACTTGGGTGCCAGCATCAACCTGATGCCACTGACCATCTTCAAAAGTCTAGGAGTCGGAGAACCACGACCAACAAGAATTATGCTTCAAATGGCTGACAGATCTGTGAAACCTGCCTATGGAGTAATTGAAGATATCCTGGTGAAAGTGGGAGAGCTTATTTTTCCAGCAGATTTTGTGATACTGGATATGGAGGCCGGAGAGGTCCCGCTAATCCTGGGCAGACCTTTCCTGGCGACTGGTGAAGCCATTATTAACTGCAAAAGTGGAGAGCTTTCCATGCAAATCAACGAAGAAAAAGTAAAATTCAATGTTTTCAAATCTCTCCAGCTTCCTGACCATTATGGGCATGAAAACTGTTTTGCTGTAGAGGTAATTGACGATCTGGAAAGTGATGAGATAGAAGATTTATGGGAGGAATTTGAAGACATGTATCCAGAGGAAACAGAGGAGCAACAGGACGAGCAGATCATGGGAACAGAAAGCTGGGTCACGCTATACAGGGATGAAGGAGGCGAGCAGAAAATGACACTGGTCCCGTCACTCCAGGAACCACCAGTCCTGGAATTAAAACAGTTACCAGACCACCTCAGGTACGCTTTTATTGGTGAAAATAATACTCTGCCGGTAATTGTTTCTTCTCTTTTATCCCAGGAGCAGGAACAAAAGCTGCTGGAGGTACTCCGAGAGCATAAAGAAGCCATCGGATGGACAATTGTAGACCTAAAGGGAATCAGTCCTGATTATTGCATGCACAAAATAAGAATCGAAGACGGAAAGAAGCCAGTTATCCAGCCTCAACGGAGACTAAACCCAATTATGAAAGATGTGGTACGTAAGGAGGTCATGAAGTGGCTAGAAGCAGGAATTATATACCCCATATCAGACAGCACCTGGGTCAGTCCTGTCCAGTGTGTACCGAAAAAAGGGGGTATTACAGTAGTACAGAATGCTGATCAGGAACAGATCGCCCAGCGCACTGTCACTGGCTGGCGAATCTGTATGGACTATCGGAAGCTGAACGATGCCACACTGAAAGACCACTTTCCGCTGCCATTCATGGACCAGATGGTGGACAGACTAGCGCACCATGCTTATTACTGCTTTCTTAACGGGTACTCTGGCTACAACCAGATCTATATAAATCTTGAAGACCAAGAAAAGACGACGTTCACTTGCCCGTACGGAACGTTCGCCTTTAGACGAATGCCATTTGGATTGTGCAATGCTCCAGCAACATTCCAGAGATGCATGATGGCTATTTTCTCTGATATGATAGAGAAAAATTTGGAAGTTTTCATGGACGATTTTTCGTTATTCGGGGACAGCTTTGAAGATTGCTTATACCATCTGGCCAGAGTTCTGATTCGCTGCAGAAAAACAAACCTGGTACTCAACTGGGAAAAATGCCACTTCATGGTTACTGAAGGAATAGTGCTGGGACACAGGATTTCCAGCAAGGGACTGGAAGTAGACAGGGCAAAAATAGAGGTGATCAAGCAGCTGCCGTATCCAACCACAGTGAGGGAAATTAAGAGTTTTTTGGGCCACGCAGGTTTTTACAAAAGGTTTATTAAAGATTTCTCAAAAATTACAAAGCCACTATGTAATTTGTTGGGAAAAGATGTGCCCTTCGTATTTGATGAAGCCTGCAAAGAAGCTTTAAACGTGCTTAAAGAGAGGCTGACGACTGCAACCATTATCACAACACCAGACTGGACCCTTCCGTTCGAACTGATGTGCGACGCCAGTGATTACGCAGTGGGCGCGGTACTGGGACAGCGGAAGGACAAGGTGTGCAGTGTCATCTACTATGCCAGCAGGGTCCTGAATGAGGCGCAGATTAATTATGGGACTACAGAGAAGGAGCTGCTGGCAGTCGTTTTTTCCCTGGATAAATTCAGATCGTACCTGGTAGGTTCAAAAGTCATCATATTCACAGATCACAGTGCACTGAAATACTTACTGGAGAAGAAGGACGCAAAGCCACGGCTGCTGCGTTGGATTCTGCTGATGCAGGAATTTGATGTCGAAATCAGGGATAAAAAGGGAGTTGAAAATGTAGTAGCTGATCATCTATCTCGTCTGGAGAACCCCATAGAAGAATTGGTGCCCATTCAAGAAAATTTTCCGGATGAACATATTATGAAGATCAAGACCAACAGACGGCCCTGGTACTATGCCATAGCCAATTATTTGGTCAATGGAGCACTCCCTGAAGACATCACCCCTTGGCAGAAAAAGAAGTTTATTTCATATTGCAGGCAATATTTCTGGGACGATCCTTATCTGTTCAATCAAGGGGCAGACAATATTCTCCGTCGATGCATTCCATGTCACGAAATTTTGGAGGTAATTCAGCACTGCCACTCAGCACAATGTGGGGGACACTTCAGCGGACCGAGAACAGCTCACAAGGTGCTGCAGTCACGATTTTTCTGGCCAACAGTTTTTAAGGATTGCCATGATTATGCGCAGAGTTGCGATCGCTGCCAACGGACAGGAAATATTTCCCAGCGGAATGAAATGCCCATGACACTTTGGCAGGAAGTCGAGCCTTTTGACGTTTGGGGTATTGATTTTATGGGTCCTTTCCCTTCGTCTCTGGGAAATCTCTACATATTACGGGCAGTGGATTACGTGTCAAAATGGGTGGAAGCAATAGCCTGTCAGAAGAACGATGCGTCAGTCGTGGAAAGATTCCTCAAACGTAACATCTTTACCAGATTTGGAACACCGAGGGCCATGGTCAGTGATGAAGGTTCTCATTTTATCAATAAAGTCTTTGCCAAGGTTCTAAAGCAGTACGGGGTGTCTATCCATAAGGTATCACTGCCTTATCACCCTCAGGCAAACGGGCAAGCAGAGGTGTCCAACAGAGAGATAAAGAGCATACTGGAAAAAACTGTGAATCCTGGACGTAAGGACTGGTCGTTAAAGCTGGATGATGCGCTCTGGGCATACAGAACTGCTTATAAAACCCCACTAGGAATGTCCCCATACCAGCTGGTGTTTGGTAAAGCATGTCACTTACCAGTAGAATTGGAGCACAAAGCATACTGGGCAATCAAGCAGCTGAATATGGATCACAGTTTATCAGGAAACAAACGGAAGATGGCACTCCTTGAACTGGAGGAATTCCGTAAAACTGCATATGAGAGTGCCAAAATTTATAAAGAAAAAACAAAGAAGTGGCATGACAACCGCATTCTACCAAAGAAGATAGAAATCGGGCAAAAGGTTCTCCTCTACAATTCAAGGATGAAATTCTATCCAGGGAAGCTGCGCTCAAGATGGTCTGGACCATTTATTGTGAAGGACATTACATCATGGGGAGTGGTGGAGCTGGAGAACCCGAGGGATAATACAGTTTTCAAGGTGAATGGGAACAGAGTCAAGCCATACAGGGATCCTCAGGAGATCATGGAGGTAGAGGCACTCTACCTCGACCTTCCGTGATTACAGCAGAGGTAACAAAGTCGGGCTGTCGACTGTAAATCACAAGCGCTGGTTGGGAGGCAACCCAACATAGATTAGTTTTTTTTATATAATTTTTACAATGTTCATGATTTGAGAGAAAAGTGAGAAAGAGGGATTTAATGTTGAACTCGGTGTTTCAGGAATCAGAGGCGTGCGTTCAAACGCAGGAGACATGCGTTCAAACGCACGAGTGCGTTCAAACGCAGACACCCTGCGTTCAAATGCAGACCCACCAACCGACAGCAAGAAGCACTGGAAACGGCTAACTTTTATGCGTTCAAACGCAGAGGAGCTGCGTTCAAACGCAGATCACGCAGTGAAAATTTCCAGCCACCAAGTTGTGCGTTTAAACGCAACTCATGTGCGTTCAAACGCAAGAGGACAGAGATGAGGTGGAAAAATCTAAGGACGTGCGTTTAGACGCAGACCCTGCGTTCAAACGCAAGACCCAATCAGCAGAGAATTTCTAGAGACAAGCCGTGCGTTTAAACGCAGAGTATGTGCGTTCAAACGCAGTTCATCAGAGACATTTCAGAGGACAAGCATTGCGTTCAAACGCAACTCATGTGCGTTCAAACGCAACTCAACAAACCCAGAAATTTCATGGACCTTCAAGCATGGCGTTCAAACGCACACCGTGTGTTCAAACGCAGATCATAAGAACTTCAAAATTTCCAGAAAAGTATAAGCTGTGCGTTCAAACGCAGGAGCTGCGTTCAAACGCACATTTGAGCGGGATCAAAAATTTCGGAAAAAATTGAAAAATTTTGAAATTTCGGGGCCATTCTGCAATTTCTGAAAATTTGCCTATATATACTGTACGGATGACAGTGACTCATTTTCACCCAAGTCATCCAGTTTTCAACTCTCTCTCTAGAAATTCTCTCTGCCCTAGCAGCCGCCAGAGCAGTCTGCCGCCAGCAACCTCCGACGACCACCGCAGGACCACCAGAAGGTCAGGAACAGTGTGGGGGTGGTCAAACTCATCCGATCCAAACACCGAAAGATCCACTTCATAGAGAAATTTCCAGATCTGTACCCGTAAGATTCACTCCGGGTAGCCAGGTTCTATCTTTTCATTCTCTTTGAATATTTTCATTTTTACTATTTGAATCTTGAAATGGATGAGGATAGTACTTACATGAGGCCTGATAGGGAGATTGCACCTTTGAACATCATAGACTGCAGATTGCTTAGGGTTGACCATTTCTGCGACCATAGATTTGTTAACATGGAGGCTCACCGTTTCTATCTGCAAGACAAAAAGATTCGGTATGACATACCTGCTGAGAGGACCTTTCCCCGTGATACAGTAGCAATGGGGGATTAACTGTTCAACTATACTGGGCAGGATCATTTTGGGGATTTGTTTACTGGTTTTACCAATCTGCAAGTCAATTCTGTGCTGGCTAAGGAGATTTACAGCAATCTCCAGTAGTGCATGAACAGTGAAGCCCAGTCAATTGACTGGATTTACTGCAGAAAGAGATGGATTCGAATCACCCCAGAGAGTATCCGAGAGAGTCTGGGTCTGGAATTAGTGTTGGATGACTGTCAGTTTCAGGAACTGAGGCGTCATCCATCTGAGCAGCTGAGTGAGCAGATCTTGACCACCCTGTGTGCTGGTGTACCAGGCGCTGCTTGGTACTATCCTGAACGGAGTCCTTCCTACCGGAAACTCCCTGCTACCTATCTGATTTGAGAGGCGAGATGGTGGACCGAGTGGGTGAACAACAGAGTTGTGGGTATTAAACACTTTACCCGCATTGATTATAATATTGCCCTGTTGGTGTACTGTCTGATGGCCCGAGAGCCTGTGAGCCTCCCGGAGATTATTTGTGAGTTTTTCCGGGAACGAAGAGAGACTCACAGCAAGAAGGGTTTGGGTCTCCTGGGGATGTTAACAAAAATGGCACAGGATTATCTTGTGGTCATTCCTGGCGAGCTGAGAGATATTCGACCAATTCAGGGACGCAAGTACCGAAACATGAGATGTGCGTTGCATGAGGCCGTGCACGGGCCTCCAGAATTTGTCCAAGTGGATGATGATGATGATGCTCCACCTCAGGGTGGGGGTGTTGGCATGCCACCACCACCTCCTCCCGTTGATGGGGGTTTTCCAGCCTTACCAGGTCCCTTCCGACTGCCACGATCTGCCAGTTCCAGTGAACACAGGCAGGCCGACCCTGACTTAGGGCAGTCCAGCAGAGGGGCCAGGCGCAGTTCTTTTGGGCGCCTGGAGAGGACTGAGAATGAGGAATGGGTCAGAAAGAAAATTAAGGCCCAAGAAAAAGTACAGAACTACCTGGTAAGGACGGTCAAGAATATGGCCAGAGGTCTTGGAAAGTTGTTCAAGACCCAGAAGCATATTTACCACGCTAACACAGCCGCATTGAGAGCTCATGAGGCGGCACTCGCTGAAATTCAGAGCAACATGCGTGGTAAGAGATTTAACTTTCCGGACCGCTATTCGAGTGATAATTGTCCCAGCTGGACAATGGAGGATAGCCGGCCATATGATAGCTTCTCTGGCCATGACCCCACACCGAGCCCTGAACATGCAGACAGTGTAGGTGACCCCGGCAGACCCGGTACCCAGTACCCACCGAGGAGAGAGCATGCAGACCCAGGGGCCAGCAGTGCCCATCCCGGTGCCAGCCACGCTGGTACAGCTGCCGCAGCACGCCATGCTGCGAGGAAACGCGCCAGAGGGCGAACCCCTTCACCATCTCCCGAGCCGACTAACCAGTCTACTCCGGAGAACACAGATTCTAGTTACAGACCAGATCAGTAGAGTCGCGAGGACGCGCCACCTCTAGTGTGGGGGTGGGGAATGGTGTCCTCCTGCATAGCCATGTCAGCATATTTTTGTCCATTTTATTTTTCATTTTATTTTCATTTTTGAGTCAGCACGTTTTTTATGTTGAGTCTACCCACCAACCTTTCTGACCTTGCATAATAATAATGAAAAAAAAAAATAATAAAAAAAAAAAAACGGAAAAATATAAATTAATTAAATTTTTTTTTGAGAAAGGGCAACTTAGGACCTAGAAACTGAAGAGAATCCAATGAAAGAGCTCATGAGAGTAGGAAGCACCGTAGCAGGGATACTTCAAATTTTAGTATTTTGTGCGCAATTCTCACGATAGGATATCCCGGGTATTCAGGAATGTGGAAAGTAGATAACAGGCATACTTTTGACTTCTTTAGTGTGCTAGGCGGATTTGGTCTTTAGATAATTGAATATTCTGTTTCCCGTGGAAACTGGTGGACTCTTGGAATCTGGGGTGGACCTTCGTGTAGAGTCGGTTTTATGCGGTACAAGTCTTTGGCCTAAGCGAAGTTGGAGAATGTACACCACCATCCCTTAAGGTGGTTCCAAGAGAAAATCCTAAAAAGCCCGCACTCTTAAAGCTCTACTGCACAGTTGTAAAAAACATAGGAGATTTATTTTAAAAAAAAAAGAAGAGAAAAACAAAATAATCTGAAAAAAATATAATTATTTTAGCTTAATGGAGAAACAACATAATGTGCTTCCATTCATATGGAAAATTTGGATTCAATCCAATTTAGAGCTTAAGAGGGAAATTAGAGTCAAGCCGTATTACACAGGAGTTGTGTCTCCCAGCAATGGGACAATTTGCAAATCAAACGCAATAACGGCTAAGAGGGTCTGAAAACCTCAAATGACTTGGCGAAGAAAAATTATATGTTGACTTAAGATGCCGGGACCCTCTAAGTCAAAAGACGTGCTTTATCTTGGTTGGTTTGGTGGATGTTTGGGGATACCTTAGTGAGTTTGTGCACAGGATCAGTTTATATCATTTCTTGCTGCGTGTTGGGGAATTTCAAAATGAGCTTGTGAGGATTTGATGATTTCAGTTTATGATAGAGAGGTTGCCCAATTTCAGAAAATTTTTTTTGCTGTGTCTTGAGTCAGTTTGTGTATATTCTGTACCTGAGTCAGTCATGTATTGAGTCTTTTGGTCTGTGTCATGAATCTGTGAAAAAGGGGAAGTATGCAATTAAAGTATGCAAAAGATGGGTCTGCAAGGCAGTATGCAAGGGTCTGCTCGGGACGAGCAGAGGTTAGTGTGGGGGTATTTTGACAGCTTGAAAATGGATTAGTCTGGGACATCTTTTTACTATTGGTTTTAACCCTGTGAGAGTTGAGTTTGGCCATTTACAGCTTATTTTCCACCTGATACGAGGCAGAGATTTATAGAACAAGACTGCAAAATTTGAGTAATTTTATGCATACTTTTGTTTGTTGGATATGATCGCGGGTACGTGTTATGATGTGCAGGTAACAGGTGCCGAGAAATGCATGAGATTAACTTGGATGGGAGGCAGCGTGTCAGGAAAGCTGAGCAGAAAAAAAAAAGAAAAAAGGCTAAGTGGTGCGTTCAAACGCAGGGCACATGCGTTCAGACGCACAGGATGGGAGCAGCAGGAAAATGGCTGGAAAGTAGGCTAAGTCCTGCGTTCAGACGCAGGCGATCTGCGTTCAAACGCAGGGTTCAAAGTCAGAAGTGCAGAAAAGCTTAAGTCCTGCGTTCAAACGCACAACCTGCGTTCAAACGCAGGACTCGACACTCAGAAGAAGAAAAGGCCAAGGCGTGCGTTCAGACGCAGGCGAGCTGCGTTCAAACGCACGTGTCCAGAAGTCAGAAGCCAGAGGAAGAAAAATGGTTAAGGCCTGCGTTCAAACGCAGGAGGAGTGCGTTCAGACGCACTGCGTTTGAACGCAGGAGAGTTGCGTTCGAACGCACGGTGGGTTTCCAGAAGCTTCCAGGACGGGTCTTTTCGAGGGTAAAACAGGAATTTCGTGCATCAGTTTTGGAGACTGTGGCAGTATAAAAGGAGGTGCCCCAGCACTGAATTAGGGTTACGCATACACACTCACACATCTATCATCATCACAGCAGCAAGTTTCAGAGCCACCAGGGTTGGAGCAGAGCAGGATTGGAGCAGTTTTTCAGTATTTCAGCAAATAACTAGTTTGATCTTTTCTCTCTTTTATGAAACGTTGCTTTTCAATAATGCAAGCTAGCTAGACCTTTTTCCTAGGTTCTCGGTGAACCTAGGGTTTATGAATTCAGCGGACTTGGTTGTTTGATTTTCAGATGCATGGCTAGCTAAGTCTTAATACATGATGGATTGTTTATTCTTCTGTCTTTGATTTTATTTACATACATGAATGGCTTGATCACCCAGGAGTGTTATAGACAGGATCTGGTGCGCGAGAGTGACCAGTGAGAGTTAGGAAAAAAGACAGGATTTAGTACTCTGCCTTGATGGATCGAGAGGTGAAGAGAATCAGGGGACTAGCCCAGAAGCATTAGACCAACTGTTAGACGTTTAGGGGGAGACCGAGAGGAGAACCTGTAACACTAGCAGACTTAGAACGAACCTGCAGATTTAGGTGGACCGAGAGGACCCGAAAATCTGCAGGAGAGTGATAGGTGCATGAGACCGAGAGGAGATTGTACTGTTGGCATGCTGGCATAAACAAAACCACCGTGTGTTTCTGAAATCGAATATACCATGAAAGCTGGAGAGTAACCTTAGGGGATCCTGGAACCTAGATTCTTAGAATTATCGATTTTCACAACTACCGTAATTTCTGCAAAATATTTAGAGAAAAATAAAATAAGCGTTCCTAAAATATTGTTTTATTTACTGCAATTTAGTGAGTAGAATCAAACCCCAAACCTTCCTCCTTTTTACACACTTTGTGTCTAATTCTAATTCTAATTAGCAACAACTTAAACTGTTCTCGAGGGTTCGACAACCAGAGTCACAATTACATACTCTATATTACTTGATCGTACACTTGCGAAAAAGCAGATAGGTTTACGCTGTCAGGGCACAACAAATGGAGCAATACAAGATATTGTACAGTGCTCTAGAGATTATCGAGAATTTAATCATGAAAGACAAATTAGAAGCCTGCAGTCGTTTGGTTTCATCAAGCGACACAGATTAGCTACCTCGAATTACCTGCATTTTGTAGCAATTACATTGATGAAGCTACATATGTATGCTTTTTAGTGTCGTTATGAGATAAAATGATAATAACAATAATATATCAATCCAAATCACATCCATTTTACATTGAAACTACTTATGGGTCATATATTCATTTCAAAAAAAACTTCTATTCATTAATATTGACCAAAAGATCAATATGTCAATTTATAAAACTATGAAAATGCACAAAAGTAACACTGATTGTACAAGAAAAATTGTAATTACTTCAACCTCGGTTTTTTCTTAATTCCTCTAATCTCATTTTCACCTCCCAGGATTTTTGTTCTCACACCACATGTACCAAGAAACAAACGCGAGAATAACGTTCGGTTTCGTGCAACAGAAGATGCTGTGTCAGAACCCCAACCATCATCTTCTTCTTCTTCATCGGAATATTGTGTTGTCTCAGAACCTTTCCCCACGACATATCCATGTTCATGCCAACTCTATATTTCTTATTCAGCATCTTCCTCATCATCTCTTTCATCGTAATCATCTACGTCTTCACCACCTTCTTCCTTCGGTGCCAGTTCATCTTCCCTTATTTTTTCCTCAGGTTCGTTACGATGCCGTTTGCCCATTTCCTCTAATTCATCTTCACTTACTTTCTTCTCAGCCCCCACACACGGTCTATCTTCTCCCATTTTCTGATGAGATAGTGGCCCTGAAGCACATCCTATGTGGTTTTATACATGCAGGCGTAGTGTAGAATTTGAAGAATAGACAAATACACAAATTCTACTGATATTCAAATACATTATGAACACAATGAATCTAACTTTGAATTCAAGATTCATTAAAATTTGAATAACAAATACATCAATATCTAGAGCCACTAACTACTACCTAAAACAAGAAAGAAACTTATTCAATTCCACTGAAATTTGATTGAGATACATAGGAAAATTTTAACAAGCAAAGCTAACAAACAGGGACAAGTTTGCTGTGATAATGCTTCCACTCCCATCAGCTTCAACAGTCGCTCCTTACTAATCCTTGCACCACAACCCATCGCTCAAATAAGCTATGGTGTCTTGCACACTGAAGGTGAACAGACTGTCTCAAACCCCCAGCCATCAACTTCTTCTTCTTCATCTGAATATAATGTACTCTCTGAACCCTTCCCGACAACATATCCACTTCCATCTGTACCTTCTTCTTCAGATGCAACCCTCTCCTCACTCGACTCTACCTTATCTGTTTCACTCACCTCGCCTTCCTCCTCATCTTTTTCTCTACCCGCCAGTTTATCTTCAACTGATTCTTCCTCTGCTTGGAATACTGCCTTTTTTTCATTCATGTTCCCCCAACAGACTTTCACATGAGCTCATTTCATACCTTTTTATAGCTGTGGCCATACTGAGATACATACAAATTGAAACCTGTGCATACCATGTAGAAGAAACAATACTGAAATACATATAAGACATGAGCAACAAACTCCTGATGAAATTGGGGTAAAATTTAAATACTGTAACCCTAACTGCATCATAATCAAGTTTCTGATCTAAGTTGTCGAGTCGTATATTTTACCAATGTAATATTCAACCATTTTCCATAACGAACAACATGACTATCATAGCTACTTTATAAAAATATGGTAAATAGTAGAACAAGTGGTCGAATATCCAAAATACGAAAGATGAAACCAATATGAAAAAACCGCACGCAACGCCATAAACACGTTAATTACTCAATCAAGAAGGCAATATAGCACCCCACATTTACGCTACATAATCTGAGAAAAAAGAAAATCGTAATACACAAATCCATCAACATGAACATCGAATAGACAGCAAATAACCCAGCTTTGTTCACCGCCACATCGAAAGCAACGCGCGCGGCGGACCTAGTATTATATAAAAAATATAGATTATCGTATAACCTTGTAATTAATTGATAACAACATTTCATGAGTTCACCGACGAAAAATAACTTTGATGCAGCATATGGGTATGCATAAACTCATTCTTCTAGAGACATGTGTGAACGAATGATGATGCGTCCAGATAATCAACTATCATATATAGACTTCACTTCGCGATCTTTATACATAAGGCAACCATTTCTTGTTTGCAGCATTTCCTGTTTACATTCAGAGGGTACTACAAGTAACAAATTAATAGTTCATCATGGTGCCAATATGAACCAAGAAAACAAAAATAGAAAGATAAAGAGAAAAGGCTGTGACACTTTAATTGATCGATATTAATGGATTAAAAAATATCATTATTGTTTTTATAAGAAAATAAATTTTACTCTTTCTTATATGTTACCTATGTTCTTTACTTTAAGAATTATTTTAATTCTTATTAATAATATAATAACAATGAAGCTAGAAAATTCTTAAGTTACAATTTTATGGTTGAATGACTTGTTACTTCGATGATTTCTTGAAATTAATTTTTATGTGTACTACCAAATAAAATATATTTATATATAGTAAAAGGAGATTAGACATATTAGAAAAGAGATTAACGGAAAATGCAATAGAACACATTTTGTTTATTTTTATCGTCTCATTTAATTTAAAAAATATATTATTAAATAGTTAAATAACATCAAAATTAAAGAAATTGAGAGTCGAAATATATTTGAAGTTCGAAGAACTGTTATCGCTTTCATTTTTGTCATTTTAATATGTTTTATATAACCACAAACAAAATAAAATTACAAGTTTTCCAAAAAGGAGATTAGAGAGAGAAAGAGATTAATGAAACATGGATAAGAAAAAAATTGATTATTTTTATCGTCTTCTTTGATTTTAATATATCTTATTACTACTATATAGTTCAATAGTATTGAAATTTAAGTAATGGAGAGTTTAAAAAATTCAAGTTCAACGAATTGTTATATTTCATTTCATACATTTTTTATATATACCTCCAAACAAAATAACAAATACGTTGTATTAGTTTCCCTAAGGGATATTAGATAATAAAATTATGTTTAGTTTTAGTATTATCGCTTTTTAATATATAAACATGCATATTTGTAGTTGCTATAAATAATTAATATTATGAAAATAATTTGTTTTGAGAAATTATGACAATAGTTTAAAAATGATGAGTTACAACTATTACAAATACTTCATATTAATAATCTTATTTATGACAATTTCTTGATTCTTCATAATTTAAATTTATAGAGTAGCAGGACGTTTGACTTTTACAAAAATCAGATTAATAGAAAGATTTCATTGTAATTTTTACTCATGTCCCCTACCTAAACCAGTAGTTAGCATTTTAATTGGTTATTGTATGACATAAAAATTGATTAGAATAAAATTTTATTATTTTTATCGTCTCATTAATTTTTAAATAATTTTTATTACTAAATAGTTTAATAAGTTGAAATTATAGAAATGGTGAGTTGAAAATTTTTCAAGTTCAAAGAGCTGTTATCTGTCGGATTTATTACATTTTTTTTTGTTTTTTATATACCCTTAAACACAATAACAAATATTGGCTTTTAAAAAAGGAGATTATAGAATGAATTTAGTTTTCACTTTTATTGTCACTCTAAAAATAGAAATATATATATATATATATATTTATATATATATATATGTTTATAGTTACTATAAATAATTAATATCATAAAAATGATGAGTTACAAATACTGTAAATACTTCATATAAAAAATCACATTTGTGATGATTTTTTTGATTCCTCATAATCTAAATTTAGCAGGACGTTAGTCTTGTAAAAAATAGATTAATAGAAAGACGCTATTGTAATTTTTTCTCATTCCTCTTTATAAATAAATAGTTAATGTATAATTAGTATAATATGAATGTCATTAAAAAAGAAGAGTTACAACTATTGCATTTATTTCAAATTAATTTATGAATAATTAAATGTTAATTTAATGGATGTGGTGGAGTTTTTAATTGGTTATTACATGACATGAATGTCATGATGTGGATGACAAATGATATATGGTTAAATTTATGGATGTGAAAAATGACATATCGAGAGTGAATTTTTTTCTCACCTCCTAGATTTCATATATGTTGTAACAGAACTCCTGTTTCAGACCTCTGTTACCAGTTTGTTATAACATGTGGGTATTCGAGCAAGAACGACGACAGCAAAACAAAAACGAGACAGATATTTGACGTGGTGCACTAACGAATTCTCAACGAACCCGCTAGCTACCTCCACGGCCAGAACCAGATATTTTATTGAGAAGAGAACCCGATTACAATGCACGCTGTGACCGCAACGGCTACGGCGGCAACCCGAATCACCCACCCGACACACACGCACAAAAGATCTGAAAAGCACCGAACAAATTCTCAATCTTTCAAAGCCGACCCACTGTGTGTTCATGTGTTTTCTAAAGAAAGCTTTGCCTTTATAAATACCCCATGTGCAGGCGAAGTTACTTGGGCACAAAAAGATCACCTTTTCAAATTAAGCATGGAAACATTCCATGCTCAAACATTTTATTCCATTGACCAATTTCGTTGCTTCGCCAACAAGCTTTGAATCATACCAACAAAATCTCCACCTTGATTCAAACACTCTAGCGACCCGAAACTAGAACCTGATGCTTCTCTCCTCAAACCTGAAATGATGCATCTCCCAGAACCCGAAACGAGCACGCCTCCCTGAACCATCTTTCGCAGCTTTATGCGAAATCCGAATCGCCAAAACGTTACTCCAACTACCATGCGTTCCTGCAACGACTGCGCCCGATATGAATGCACTCCCAGAAACAAAAACAAGTGCTCCACCCAGAAACATACTCGAATTCATTAACTGAGAAAGCAAGACCGAATGTATTCCCGATGCGCCCAGTTGCGCCAGACTGATGCACCGTGACAGAATGCCCAGATATCGCTACCAGACCCGATGCACTTAGCGATGAGTGCCCCAACAGTTGTGATGCCAGATACGCCCCGTATGCCTCAGATGCGCCAGATGCTCGTCAGAAACAGATCGTGCCAGATGCGAGCTCAATGCGTGTCATGGTACACGGTCCAAAACAGTTGCACGCCAGAACCAAACTCGTGCAGAATGCGCGCAAGAACCAGGACCAGGACCAAATGCATGTGCCAGAAATCTCACGCGCCGGATGCTCCAACGAGTTCCTGCAACGCGTGAGCCAGAACCAGATTCAATTCACATGCTAGATGCTCCACGCCGGGAGCCGGATTGCGCCTGAACGTCAATCGCCAGAACGCCAAATGCGCGTGAACCGCCAGATTTGCGCCAATACCGAATGCGTGCTAGATTTTCCAGATCCCTTGCACGCCTAATCAGATGCGCGCCAGATTGCTTCGACATGAGCCCGGATAGCCCCCTCCACGGGGCTTCAGACGGTGGGTGTACCTGCTTCTCTCTCACGAACAGATCGATCTTGATCGCCAAACTAGACATCGTTCTTGGTGGCATCTCGCAACACAACTCCCGTTAGCCTGCTCCACCTGACTCGCGAAATCCTAGCTTTGAGTTCCACCAAAACGTGAAACCCAAGCTCTTGGCTCCCCCCGGATCTTGGAACCCCGACTTTTATACCAGTTTGTTGTAACAGAACTCCTGTTTCAGGGCTCTGTTACCAGTTTGATAAACCTGTGTGTATGCGAGCAAGAACGATGAAAGGAAAACAAAAAAGAGACATATAATTAACATGGTTTACTAACGAATTTGCAACGAAGCTGATAGCTACCTCCACGGCCAGAACCAGATATTTTATTGGAAGAGAAACCGATTACAATGCACGTCGTGGCCACAACGGCTACGGCGGCAACCCGAATCACCCACCCGACACACACGCACAAAAGCTCTGAAAAGCACCAAAGTAATTCTCAAGCTTTCAAAGCCGACCCACCGTGTGTGCATGTGTTTACCAAAGAAAGCTTTGCCTTTATAAATACCTAATGTGCAGGCGAAGTTACTTGGGCACAAAATTTTCGCCGCCTCAAATTAAGCTGGAAACATTCCATGCTCAAACATTCCATTCCATTGACCAATTCCGTTGCTTCGCCAACAAGCTAGTGCTTTGAATCATACCAACACTATATAGTTTAGATATAGATTAGCATTAAACTCTCATATTGTCGTCATGATTTTGACAAATCGGGATTGAAATACACCCGACCTTACTACGTGTCCGTGCATTACTGCACCTGTGTTAGCGCGTAAGAAGTCGCATCAGGAGGGATGGAGCCGCAATAATGAAGCAGGGGAATGTGGGTGGGTTAATTTATAACCTAGGGGTATGACACTCTTGCCTGTGTTGTCTCTGACGCTTCTCCTTGCATCTCTGCTTTTAATTCACTTTTATTTTATGTGTATGAACAACTTGTCTTATCTTTTGCCCCTTCTGTGTTGGAGGGTATTTTAGTGGAGGAAGTAGGCGGTGTTCCTCCCCCCAATTTAAACCTTTTTATGTTGCTGTGAATCTAATCCAATTTATCAACAAAATAACCTTAGGGGTTAATTTTTAACGGTCCAAATTAAATCTGAAAAAGGTAAGATTAACGGTTAATTTCAAATAGCGTTGTTATTGGTAACCACGCTATTTCGAAAAACGCCTTTAATCAGAACCACAATTCTTCAAAACCACCATATCCAATTTTGTAATCCGCGCTTTTCTTAGAACTTTTGTACTGTAGATTATACACGATAGTTTACTTGAAATATTTAAAAATTTCTCTTACTGAGTAACCGCTCTGCATTACGGCGTTTTTGGGCAAACCGTTATTAATAGGTTATTAAAACGGTGGATGCCATTTAAAAGCATCATTAAAGTTCAAAACAAAAAGCAGATAGATCACATGAATTTTCGCAAATGATAGAAAGGAAATTAACAAGTACTTGGTTCTCTCGTATAAACAGATCAAAATAAAATCCACAGAAAAGCACGCCAAAAAGTCTTGGACTATGTCCTTCAACCATTTAGAACAAATTAAAGTAGTTACGAGATGCCAGGAACACGGGGACCATCAAACCCTGGAAACAAAAGATTGCCCGAAACCATACGAGCGACCCCATTTGTGAGCCACTCGATCGGATGCATTTCACTTAAATACTTGATTGCCATGTATTTGCTCCGTTGTTCTTGCACTACACTCTTTAGCAAGTTAAATGTGTGAACCACCAAAAGAATCGACATCACACTGCACCAAACTATGACACCCACCATAATCGTCGTACTCAGCGGTCCTCTTTTGTTCTTTGGCGTCACCACCGTGATTGCAAACCCGTAAGTTATGGCTGTGGATGTGATAGTGAGCCACATTATCACCACCAAGCACCACATGTAAGCCCTCTTCCTGAAAGGCAACCCGCTTATGAGGAACAGGATGGTGCTCAGCGATGCCACAAACCCTACAGTGTTGGTCTGAAGGAAATAGGGATAGGAATCGGGATAGTTATAGGCCATTACGGCCTCTCCTGCCCGGTATTCGGGTGGGTTGTTGTCCTGCCAGACCCCGCCTGGGGGGCTAACTCCAGCTTGGAATGCCATCGTGGCAATGAGAGATGCGACAACCATGACTGCGTCCCTTTTGCTTGCCAGCCATGCACTTTGTACGAGATCCTTTCCGCTTACAGCGCTTGCTTTAAGGAGGAGGTTCTCGATGTGTTTGACCTTTCGAGATTCAGTGGTTACTTCCTTGGATTTCGCGAGACTTAGAATGTCTAAGGCTGTCTGGTCCATTGCGTTTGTTGCATTCACACATATCTTGATTTCGTTTTTCTCGTCAAGTAGACACTCAACCATCTGAGATGAAAGAAGGGAAAATTAGAACATTTTTCCAATATCCTCTATAAATTTATAATTTCATCAATTGATGAGCCTACATTGCCCTAGAAAGTAGTAATCTCAGCTTAGCCGGACAGTTCAAGGGAGGACCGCTGGGTTGTGGGCCAACCCAGGCCGGTCCTACCAGCTGGAAGCCTAAACTTGGCTATGCCTACTAGAGAAGACCCCCTATAGCCGGTCGAGGCCACTCAATGTGTTCTTTATATATACTAGTATAAGAACCGTCGTTTTGATGTATTTATATATTTTTTTTGGCAAAATTATACCGGAGATATCTATATTTTGCAAAACGGCAAGTGAGTACCTAAATTCCAAAATCGTGCACCACAGATATCCAAATTTTTAAAATCATGCACCAGAGGTACCCTTCTGTTATGTGTCCGTTAATATTGGATTGAAAATAATAAAAAGATTATTGTTCCCCTTATTTTCACCACCAACTTTTTTAAAATACAAGTTCAACTAACAAATCTAATAATTTTGATGAAATATATTGCATTATTTTACGTATATCAAATTATTAAAAAAAATAAAAAATTGAGGTGAAAATAAGGGACACAATAGTTTTTTTTTATAGTTTTCCGTCAAATATTAACGGAAAGTTAAAGGGCGGGTACCTCCGGAGCACGATTTTGAAAATTTGAGTACCTGTAGTGCATGATTTTTGAAATTTAGGTACCCACTTGCCGCTTTTTGCAAAATATAGGTACCTCCGGTATTTGGCTTATATTTTTCTTGTCTAAATTGCATCGTACCCATAAATTTAGTTTTGGTGTGGATTTAGTACTCATAGTTATAATTGTACCATATCCGATACTTGTACTTCCAATTTGCAACGACATCACACACCGTTAATTTTCCATCCGTTTGTTGGATGAAATTTTGTAAAAGGACTAGTGCATCTATAATTCTCACCCTACAGTTTTCTAAATAGTTTTTATATAATTTTGAATTTATTTATTTATTTTATTTATTTATTTGCATATATATATATATTATTTATATGTTAAATATTAATTGTTATAGTAATAAATAAAAAAGTTACTAATTTTTACTCATAAATCATATTTTTTTTAAAACTTAATTATATAAAATTTAAATCTACTTGTCATAATAGTAATGAATAAGTATACAATAACTTTTTCCATCGAACGAAATATTTATTGAGATAACTTGTACTTTTAGTAAAAATGTGTAATCGTTATTTTCTTTGAAACCATATGAAATTATTTTAAGATATCAATAAATAATTAAATTTGAAAATTAAATTTATGCAACGTTTTTAAATTTGTAGGTAAAATTTATAATTATATTAAATTTTGGAGTGAAAATGAGGGACAAGTTGGTCTTTTAACATATTTCCATCCAACATGTGGATGGAAAGTTAACGGAATGTCAATTGAAACTATGGGTACCAAGTTCACACAAAAACAAACTATGGGTACCACCGATGTAATTTAGCATTTTTTGCTTTGAGAATTACATTATTTGTTTTTGGATAAATACAACAACCTCTGATCAAAATAAAATTAAAAATTGCATCGAACCATTGAAAAAAATAGCTAAGTATTAGCACATAGAGATACATACAACCTATTTGAACTAATTGCCTAGAGATGAGAAAAGAGTCTGACAGAGAGGTAGTCGGAGGAGAGGGTACTGAGTAAGGGCACGGGAAGGATCCAACGACGGTAGTTTATTCAATCAAATGGTGAAAATGAAAAACACCTCATCACATATAAATAGTAAAACCCCATGCTCAACTACTGTGTATGTATGTATACACACATAAATATAGTAAAGAAAACAAACTTGAGGGCCGGTTAGGGTACAGGTCGAGCCGGCCATGCGGTTCCGATATCTTGGATTCAACCCGGACAATATGGGCGGGAGGGGTAAGACCGGTTGGTTCCGGACCACCGTGGGTCCGGGTCGGTTCGCCGGTCCATTTGACAAATCTAGTTGACCTAATTCATAGTTTCTATATTTCTAATGGTGAGGAGCTGCAAATTGGTTCACAATATTGCAACATAAACTGTAAGAATTAGAAATCTAACTTACCTTCAAATGCTTGTCGGAGACGGCTAGATGCAGCACGGTGTTGCCGCTACCATCTTGAGCATTGACAAACTCTGATCCGTTGACTAGCTTAAGCAATTCCAACAAAATCTTCTGTTGATCGTACTTAACACATAGGTGCAAGATGGTGTCCCCTCCGTTGACCCGGTTCCTGGCCGCGTGTGGTTTCGTCTTGAAAAGAATGTCTAACACATCGGCCTTCCCTTCCATGGCTGCGAAATGAAGGGGGTTCCTACCGTCTTTGTCGCAAACCAGGCACATATCTGGTCGCCTAGAAACCAGTGCTTCCACGACCTGCACGTGTCCTCTGGCTGATGCTCGATGAAGGGCCGTCCGGTGTTGAGCGTCCAACACGTCCGTCAGCTCCAACTTCGTGTCAAGGAGTTTCTCCACGAAGGTTGTGTGGCCGTGTGATGCAGCTATGTGGAGAGGGCTAATGGTGGAGAAGCCAGCCACAACTCTGTCGAGGATCAAAGTGTCCTGCTTGAGTATGGCTTCCAGCAAGTCCACATCCCCAGCTAGAGCTGCCTCACACAGCTCCTTCTCCATTTCTTTGGGAGATTGATCGTTTGTTTGTTCGATCGACATCTATGTTTGTTTTCCAAAACTGGGAAATGGAAGGTACTTTATATGGCGTTGGACTATGAAGTATGAACAAGTTGCTACTTGATGTGAGAGACGACTTTTAATATAAAAAGACCGCAACATGATACTACACATAATTGGAGTAAGGTCTGTATATCTTAATTTTATCAACTCAATGAAAGACCAACAATTCTTATTCCATTTTCTGACACAACTGTAGATTTATTAATTATAAGAAACCTCCAGGTTGTACTACTTTGGTTGTGGTGACGGGTTGTTGTGTTCCTTCCATTAATAATGCTTACTTCCATTATTCATGCTTAGCTGCTTACTACTAAACGATGAGGCAGGCCTTGTTGACTTTTTTTAAGAACATAGTACCTTGTTGTAGAGAGACATAAGTATTTTAAAAATGAAAAATAATAGTTCTGCCGCAGAAATTTGAGAGTGGGTCGTCCCCGAAAAATGTATGCATTATGTACTACCACAACCAACAAATTTTAGACCTGAACTACTCCAGCAAAATGCTTAAAGTATACTATTAATTCACTATTAAAGTACATAGAACATCATTACAATAAAACTTCTAATTTTCCCTACGATTAAGAGGTTCAAACTGGCAAGGGCTGTAAATGCTCTTATCACTTGAGCTAGCACTTAGCCTGTCAAACGGGCGGGTTGGACAGGTTGCACCCGTTTAAAAAAAGGTTCAAGTATGAGCCAGCCCAGCCCGCCCTGCTCGTCCATGCATGGGTCAAATGGGCGGGCTATGGTGAGTCTATACAAACCCATGTCCACCCATTTAGCCCGTCTAACCAAACACACGTATTGGGATATCTATAACCAGTTCAGCAACACGAAGCCACTGACATATTTACCACCAACAGTTCATTACTGTCACCATACTACCACCAACACCACTAGCACTATTTCATACAAAATATTGTCTACAAAAGCAATAAATTAATAACATAAACTGCATATAAAAAATTGGCAAAAACAACTACGAGTCTCTAATCCATCAGGTGACAATTTTATCAAAACTTTAAAGGAACAACTATGAGACAACAATTCCATTAGGTGCCCAATTCCAAAAGCTATAAAATTAGATACAAGTTCCGAAAGTAGCAACGTTCTATAATAATATTTGTTTCCTGAATGCAGATTCAGGAGCAGCAGCTTCTACTGCAGCTGCTGCTCCTTTCTGCTTCAATCTGCAAAAACATACAAGCTCATTCTTAGAACTTAATTGAAAAGAGCAACAAAATTCAAAAGCTTTTATACACATACATTACCAGAACTCGACAAAGCATTTGTGCATCAGAACATTAGTGCCACATATATTTCAATGGTCACGTGCATTTTGAGCACAAATCCGAGCATATTCAAAAAGCTGTAACTATCTGTTAGCATTTGGTGCACCTATGTGGGGTGCCCAATGCAAATATTACAACTTTATGGGGTTAGCTGCAATGATGCTCAATCTTTATGGGGTTAGTAGCAAAGGCATAAACCCTAGAAGGTTATATTGCAAACCAGGTATAAGTGTGTTTATATAAGGGGAAAGACGCCTACATTATTTTATCCCCTACTGTGTAGAGATCATGTGCTGATCAAAGACAGTTGTAGGAACCCTAGCTTCTCTCACTCACTAGCCTACATTGGTGAAACTTGGTGTGAACAAGTGCTTTCGTCCTAGTGATTTGAGCCAGACTGTGGGAGCAAGACGTTGGTGCGTGAAAGCAAGCAATCTACAATCATCCGCTACATTAGGAGCTTAGGCCAAGTGGTAACACATAAGTTAACCGCTTTATTATGTGGTTAGATCTATGTATGCTTAGATTAGATGCTTCCTTCATTAACAATGGAAATAAAACAAACAGCAACAATATTTAACAAATGCCCAATTCTCTGAATGGACAGGGCGTCAATATAAAGCAAATGCGGCAAGATCCCGTTTCTGAACTGGCATTTCATCAAATCGAAGAAAATTGAGTGAGAATGTTTAAACTTAAAAAAAAAAAAAAAAAAAAAAAAAAATCATCACCAACATGAATTAGTTTTTCATGAATGAGACAAGGATCAGTTTAAGTTTTAACCCTATGGGAAGATGGTTTTCAGACATTAGGACAATAACAGTGCACGAAAATGTTGTGGCATGCCTCTAACCTATATTTGAGTCGTCATCGTCTCATTTCACCTGACTTGTACATTGATACGGGCACGTATATACCGGAGGACAGGACTATCGAGATGGCCCTGCGTCGTGAGGAACGGACCCTTGCTCCGCCAAAATATCTCAGCGACTACGTGCCTAAGTAGTCACTAGTAGGACGTTATTTATTTTATTTTATTAGTAAGGGTGTGTTATTTCACTTTTTTCATTATTTAGGGGTCTTGAGAATATTTGGCTAAAACTTTTAGTACTTATATGTGTTAGGGTTCAACTTTATTTTTCATCGGATGAATGAATTGTTTTAAGTTTCTTTTCCTTTCTTTGTATTTTCGTAGTCTCTCAAACTACTGGTAGAGATTTGTAGCCTCTCAAGCTACTCGTACGTTACAGGTTGTATCAATTGGTGCTGTCATCATGTCGAGCTCACCCAACAACGACGTACTCGCGCAACCCGTTGACGAAATCAAGGCACTCACTGCGAAGGTTGCTGAAACGACACGGGATCTCGGTTCAGGGTTAAGGAGGCTATCGATAACCAAAAGTAGACTATTAACTATTAACATTACATTACGGTTAAAGTATACAACAAATATTACAAATGTCGTATGTTTAAAAAACTATGTGGTCTACTAAGTTATCTAATCTTATGATCGGCGACCTCATCTCGATCCACGTTTCCATCCCCCCACCTTGGATGATGACCTGCGGTTTTAAATTGGCAAAAGTCTACGCAATTTTGAAGAAAATGATCAATAAAAACTGATAAAATACACAATACGACATGTAAAGCATTGAGTCGCACACAAGCATAAGTTGTAATAAATCAAGAGATTTGAAAGAATTATAAGTAATAGAATTGGGAACAATTTGGAAGAATTATAATTAATTGCGTAGCGAGAACTCTCAACTTTAAAACGTTTATAAACCACGAGTATTCAAATATTCTTAGACAAGTAAAATATCAATAGTAAACATGTTATTTTGAACTGATAACGATATTAAGTCACAAGTAGCCATTGTTTTTCAACTCATTTCATTCAATTAGGGAATATCGAGAGCCACAAACAACATCAATAGAGTAGTCAACTTTCTTTCAAGTTCAATTAATCGTTAAGTTTAGCTGAGGCATGTCCTGAGCCACCAGCAGGATTGATGAAGAGAGAGGGATCACGAAATAATCATAACGGGTTCCTTCCAGGGTCTATAAAACCCTATTTCACCGGAGCGCTAAGGGAGCCCATTCGTCAATCATGGCTCACAATTCATAGCTAAAAGGCCTTAAGTGTCGACACCCCTATACTATAGTGATCCTTAAAAGTATAAGTATCACTCTATAACTCTACAAACCCCTTGGCTGCAAGACCTTGCTACATTTTGGCTCATAGGGGGGGGGGGAGATTTTTGAACATTTAAGTTTTATCCTATAATACGAAGCATTGCTTCAATGGCTGTAGCCATAAGTAACGGGAGGATCGCTTGGCGCGGCCGGAGCCATAAATAAACACAACTCTGTAGATCGTCCTAAATTTGTTCGAAGTGTCTTAATTCGTCTATTAACCATAATCATATCAGATTTGACAAGTAATGTTCAAGAATTTTCACAAATGATTCATGAATATGTAAACAACTTTCGAGTATAAATCATGCTTTTCATACAATTTCAATCAACAACATATTAATCCGAGAAATCACACAAATACTCACATTGTGATAAGTAAAGGTCGCATATATGTATTTACCACTGAGATCAAGCACAACCAAAAGCAATAAAGTAAGTCGAGAACTCCAACGAGATCCACTATCTCCTACGAGGTATAGGTCTACAATCACACATATATCGTATTCATTACAACCAACTTACACATCGATAATTCAAATAAAATCCTACATGCAATAATAATATATGTCAAAAATGGACATATAATGATGTTCACGTATCAAAATAAATCCGAAAAATCACTTAGAATTTCAAAAATTCAAGTTTTCTAAAAACGGTGAAACTACAATTCAGGACAGAATTGTAGATATGACTTTAGAGGCATATTTATCATATCAAATCACTTTATAAAATTGTGAAACCTTGTCGGAAGATAGATCAATGTGTCTAGTTTCTTAAAAATTAAGAATATTATCAACAACTATTTTAGAATTAAAGATAGAGAATAAAAAAATAGTGATGTTTAGAGACAAGTCTGAAAGAAAATCTCAAATTTAAAAGTTGATTACTACCACTTTGAGAATAGCAATGATGTTCATCTTCTCCATAATTAAACATGAATATGTCTAGTTAGAACACGACAAAGAGGGGGAGCCAAAAGATTCTGGAAATATGGTCTTTAGTGAAAATGGCAAGAATGGTCTAGAAACAGAGTTTCAGAAAACATGCAAGTTCAAATGACAATTACTCATTAACCAAGAATACAATGGACATGATTATTTTTTTCTCAAAATGACCCTCTCTCAGTCTAGTTTCAAAATATGCAGTTTTTATAAATTTCACAAAAACAAAAGGTGGAGATAATCCACGTTTTTGACAAATTGGTCAGATTGTAACAACATGCATTTATACCTAGGACCCTCAAAATATGATCAAATCGATTCTATGGTACATGCATCTAAAAATAACTTGATATATACCTAAATACTAACACTTAGACATGCAAAGAGATTCACATCAATGATTTAATGAATCGTGTGAGGGTTTTTAGGAATTCATGCTCCAAAGTTACAATTCAAGACCTAAAATACACATGCAAACAAAGATCAAGCAATTTCCTATCATGATAATACACTAACATCAAATTGCACAAGTACGAAAGAGAAAAGTGATGCTTACAATAAGCCTTAACAGGGATTAGAGATGATGATTTGGATGCTTGAAAGTAGTAGTCTTGGAGAAGCTTGAAGTTCATGAGAGTTTGAAAACCCCTTTAATAGAGTAAAAGAGTGAATTGAAGAAGAAGAAGAAGAAGAAGAAGAAGAAGAAGAAGAAGATGATGATGATGGTGCTGGTCTCTCTTTTTTAGTGAAACAAAGAGTGTTAAAGAGATATTAGAGAGTGAGAGATAGAGATGGAGGTGTATGAAATGATGGAAAAGAGTGATAGTGAGTTGGTGTAAGTACATATATTAGGAACAATAGTGAAGGAGTACTATTTAAGTAGACTTGAATTAGTTAGTGGTGAAAGGGCTTATGTGAAATTGTAATTCTCCCAACAAGTTAGTTGGGTAGAAATTGGAATAACAAGAAAATGAGGGTTGACACACACATGCTAAAAATTGAGGGTAGCTACAAAATTTCACAAACATAAGGGGTGTTATTTTCTTAGAAACTAACTAAAAAAATCAACACAATATATTATTTTCACTTTTGAAAATTAAATTAATAAATACACAAATATCTCTAAACCTTTTAAAACTTACAAAATGACCTAGAACGCCCAAAATGGGAGACTAGACAATCATCAACGTCAAGTGACACTCTCATACTTTAAAACTATGACTAGGTTAAGAATAAGTTTGAAATATTAATTTCTTGAAATCGTCAAATATTTTTCTAATATTAAAAAATAGCCCCTAAGTGAATTCAGGGTATTTCATTATATCCCCCTTAAAAAAATAGCTCTCGGTCGTTTACGTCTCTTCTCACTCGTATCACATTAGGAATTCATATAAAGTTAGCTCACGTAAAAGGTCGTACCAAATTTTAAAAAGTTAGACCAAAATGCAAGTTCTCACGTTTACAAAGAATTCAAAAATTTTCTAGTATTTTAACAAATCTCGAAACTTTTAGAAAAGTACATTGATTGAAACTAAGATTTCATTTTACTTTGCTCATACTCATTAAAAAATATGTTGTCTTACCTGTATAGGATTATACAAACCAATCACCTCAAGTGGTCCACGCATATGAGGGAGAAAAGAACACTAAGTGTCGTCACACAACGTGACTCTCCATCACAACTCAAATGTGGTTTAAATATTTCAACTTAGTCTACATGGCGGGTATAACTCAGAGTACCGTCGTTGTAAGAGTCGCGCCAGCGAATTGGTAAACAGAGTGGTCCATATCACTTGACATTTGGTAGCTCCACACCCATTCACTTTTTAAAACCCTTTTTTCTTAAAAGTATAATTTATTGTCAAAACTTTCTAATTTTAGGAATGACCGTGTCAAATTAACTCAAAATGAAACAAAATAAAGTATTTTCTTAAAATTCATCGTTAGTAGGTAAGAAAATAATTGTCTCATGGTCTTCTAAGTCAAAGCGTTGTTACTCTCTCGTCGACAAAATAAAACATAAAGAGTCATAGATATGCACCACACAACTATATAGCAAGCATTTCGATATAATAAACATGCCGCATAATTATTGCACATGTAAATAAGCAAGTAAATTTGAATGGATCACATCTCAATTAGCCATTAAAAATTAATCAACAAGTATGGGGCAAAGCAAGATTAACGATATGTAAGTACCCCAACTCCCGGTGGCTTGTCCACTTCCTTATTAACAAATTGAGTTATCAATTTTAAAATAACAAAAACGTGTTATATATATTTCTTATTGACTGTAATGGAAATAAAAAGTCACTTTAACCGTATGCTCTGATACTAGCTGAAACGACTCAGGATCTCGATTCAGTGTTAAAGCGACTATCAATAACCAAAAGTGGACTATTAACTATTAATATTACATGATGGTTAAAGTATACAAAAAAATTTACAAATTTCGTATGTTTAAAAAAACTATTTGGTCTACTAAGTGATCTAATCTTATGATCGGTGACCTCATCTCGATCCGCGTTCCCGTCCTCCCACCTTGATTGATGACATGCGATTTTAAATTGGCAAAAGTCGACGCAGTTTTGAAGAAAATGATCAGTAGAACTAAGTAAATACACATTACGACATGTAAAGCATTGAGTACACAAGCATAAGTTGTAATCAATAAAGAGATTTGAAAGAATTATAAGTAATAGAATTGGGAACAATTTGGAAGAATTATAATTAATCGCTTAGCGAGAACTCTCAACTTTAAAACATTTATAAACCACGAGTATTCAAATATTCTTAGAAGAGTAAAATATCAATACTAAACCAGTTATATTGAACTGGTAACGATATTAAGTCATGAGTATCCCATGTTTTTTTACCTCATTTCATTCAATTAGGTCATATAGAGAGCCACAAACAACATCAATAGAGTAGTCAACTTTCTTTCAAGTTCAATTAATCGTTAAGTTTAGATGAGGCATGTCCTGAGCCACCAGCATGATCGATGCAGACAGAGGGATCACAAAATAATCATACAGGTTCCTTCTAGGGTCAATAAAACCCTATTTCACCTGAGTGTTAAGGGAGCCCATTCGTCAATTACGACTCACAATTCATAGCTAGAAGGCCTTAAGTGTCGACACCCCTATACCGTAGTGACCCTTACAAGTATAAATAGCACTCTATAGCTCTACAAACCCCTTGGCCGCAATATCTTGGTACATTTTGGCTCATCTAGGGCGTATTTTTGAATATTTAAGTTTTATGCTATAATACGAAGCATTGCTTCAATGTCGGTAGCCATAAGTAACGGGAGGATCGCTTGGCGCCTCCGGCCGGAGCCATAAATAAACACAACTCTGTACATCCACCTAAATCTATTAGATGTGTCTTAATTTGTATATTTACCATAACCAAATCATATTTGACAAGTAATTATCGAGAATTCTCACAAAGGAATCATGAATATCTAAACAACTTTCGAGTATAAATCATGCTTTTCATATATTTTCTATCAACAACATATTAATCTGAAAAATCACAAAAATACACACATTTTGATAAGTAAAGGTCGCACATATGTACTTACCACTGAGATCAAGCACAACCAAAAGCAATAAAGTAATTCGAGCACTCCAACGAGAACCACTCTCTCCTACGAGGGCTAGGTCTACAATCACACGATAGCGTATTCATTACAACCAACTTACACATCAATAATTCAAATGAAATCCTACATGCCATATAATACTATAGATAAAAAATGGACATATAATGATGTTCACGTATCAAAATAAATCCGAAAAACACTTTGAATTTCAAAAATTCAAGTTTTCAAAAAACGGTGAAACTACAATTCTGGACAGAATTGTATATCTGACTTTAGAGACATATTTATCATATCAAATCACTTTATAAAATTATGAAACCTTGTCAGAATATAGATAAATGTGTCTAGTTTCTTAAAAATTAAGAATCTTATCAATAGCTATTTACAATTAAATACAGAGAATACATAAATAGTGTTGTTTAGAAACAAGTCTGAAAGCAAATCTCAACTTTAAAATGTGATTACTACTACTTGGAGAATAGAAATGATGCTCATCTTCCCCATAATTAAACATGAATATGTCTAGTTACAATAAAAGAAATAGGAGGTGCCAAGAGAATCTCAAAACATGGTCTTTAGTGGAAATGGAAAGAATGGTCCAGAAACAGAGTTTCAGAAAACATGCAAGTTCAAATGACCATTACTCATTAATAATGAATGCTATGAAGATGATTTTTCTCAAAATAACCCTCTCTAAGTCTAGTTTCAAAATTTGCAAGTTCTAAGAAATTCGGAGAGTCAGAAAATAATCCACGTTTTTGACAAACTGGTCAGATTGTAACAACATACAATTTTACCTTAAACACTCAAAACATGATCAAATCGATTCTCTGGTACATGCAACTAAAAATAACTTGACATATACGTAAATACTAAAAATTAGACATGAAATAAGAGACTCACATCAAGTATTTGAAGAATCATGTGAGGGTTTTGAGGAATTCATGCTCAAAAGTTACAATTCAAGACCCAAAATACACATGCAAAAAAAGACCAAGCAATTTCCTATCATGATAATACACTAACATCAAATTACAAAAATGGGAACGAGAAAAGTGATGCTTACAATAAGCCTTAAAATGGATTAGAGATGATGAATTGGATTCTTTAAAGTAGTCTTGGAGAATCTTGAAGTCCATGAGAGCTTCAAAACCCCTTCAATAGAGTAGAATAGTGAATTGAAGAATAAGAAGAAGATGATGATGATGATGATGATGATGATGATGCAGATGATGGTGGTGGTCTCTCTTTTTGACTGAAACAAAGAGGGTGAGAGAGATATTAGAGAGTGAGAGATAGAGATGGTGGTGTATGAATTTATGGAAAAGGGTGATGGTGAGTTAGTGTAAGTACATATATTAGGAACAATACAGAGGGAGTACTATTAAAGTAGACTTGACTTAGTTAGTGGGGAAAGGGCTTGTATGAAATTGTAATTCTCCCAACAAGTTAGTTGGGGTAGAAATCGGAATAACAAGAACATGAGGGTTGACACACAAATGCTAAAAATTAAGGGTAGCTACAAAATTTCACATACAAATGGGGTATTATTTTTTAGAACCAACTATTAACTAACAAAATCGATACAAATATCTCTAAACTTTCTAAAAATTACAAAATGCCCAAAATGGGAGACTAGACAATCATCAACGTCAAGTGACACTCTTATACTTTAATACTATGAATAGGTCAATAATAAGTTTGAAATATTAATTTTTTGAAATCGTAAAATATTTTTCTTATATTACAAAATAGCACCTAAGTTAATTCAGGTTATTACAGTTACGGACATGGATTCTCGGATGGGATCCATTGAAGCACGCCTCGCGCAAGTTGAAAGTAGTTCGCCGCCGCCGTCCGCTACAAGCCAGCCTCCAGTACTCCCTCCACTTGCACCTACTGCAACTCGCGTTTCCTCTGCAATGGGTACGCTACAAACTGGAACCTCATAGCCGAACCCTACGACCACAACCCATAACCCATTCCCTCCCCTGTTCCTCAATCAACAACAGCAATCCCTCTCTGCTCACGTCGCTTGCACGTCTCAGCCGCCTTGGCTTCTTCCCGTACTGCAGCTGTTGCAGCGAACAACTCAATCCACCATCCTAGCAGCGCACTTCCTCCAGCCAACAACGCCGCACAATCTTCCGCCATCCCAAGCCCTAGCTTCGACAAACCTCGCCACACCCTGTCTATCTTCGCCCGATTGCCAAATTCTGCAACAAGCGACTCCAACCCAGTTCGGGTTCCTTCCACCGAATCCACCCCAGCCACCAGGAATTGTCCCACCACTACTCTATCCTGCGAATAAACCGGCAACCCAAACCCATCTAAGGTTCCACTAACAATCAGCACCGTCTTCGTCGAAGCAGGCCCAGATTTATTCGGTCGTCGCGTCGTTTGTCGCCGCTCTCCAGGCCTTGATTTAGCCAACTGCGCACCCTGTGCCCCAACAACAGTTTGGGTTTTCCTCCACAGTTTCCCAATTTCAACCTCTTGTAAGAGGATTGACATAGCTTGGTACAGGAGTACCATCAGACTTAACGGGTCAACCACTTTCTTTTGGACAAAAACCCTCATCATGTTCCTTATGCGGTTCAGCCCCCGTATCTGGGTATTCATCCGGGCCAGAGCAGTATTGTGGGTTCGGATTCACGCAACCACAAATTGCGCGTTAATGCGCCCAAGTTTTCATGTATTGACCTGCACACTTGGATTTTTAAAGTCGAGAAATATTTTTAGTATTATCACATTCCGCCGGATGATCGGCTACAGTTAGTGGGGGTATTGTTAGACGATGATGTCGCCGATTGGTTTCGGTATCGCCAAAATAATTTCCCTTTTGCAAGTTGGCAAGTTTTTCTTGACGAGGTCAAACTTTGCTTTGATAACAATATCTACCATGATTATTTCTGTGATTTGTCCAAGTTGCGCCAGGAACCGACAGTTCTTTCTTTTGAGACCGAGTTTGAGAAATTGATGAATATAATTGCGGCTATACCTGATCCCCAGTTGATATCTATTTTTGCTTCCGGTGTCACGCCACCATTGGGACGCAAATCGGGGTTGCACAAGACTCAAATATTAGTTGAAGCTTTTTCGCTCGCCCGTGAGTTAGAGGTGATCCGAATGCCATCAGCAACACTTAGCCCTCTCACACCGTCTACTCATAGGATATCGCACCAACGTCGACACCACCAGGACGTCGCCTGACTCCTGCCGAGCGCCAAGAACGGTTCGTGAATGGGCTGTGCATCCGTTGTGGTCAGAAATATGTCAACGGGAACACATTTGATGGCAAGTACTTGTATATGGGCTCTGACAATAACGATCACTATGACGGACTTCTCATTGAGGAAAAAGGCTGGAGTTGATACAGGAACGTATCTACCGGAGGACAGGACTACCGAGACGGCCCTGCGTCGCGAGGAATGGATCCGTGCTCCGCCAAAATATCTCAGTGACTACGTTCCTAAGTAGTCACTAGTAGGACATTATTTATATTATTTTAGCAGTAGGGGTAAGTTATTGCACTTTTTCATTGTTTAGGGGTATTGAGAGTATTTAGCTAAAACTTTTAGTATTTATATGTGTTAGGGATTAACTTTATTTTTCATCAGATGAATGAATTGTTTTAAGTTCATAGCGCTCATGCCTTGCCTGTTCCTGAAACAATTGTTTCAAGTGTATGATCATATCATAGGCTTCCATATTCTCATGCTGCTTCTGAAGCTCAGGAGTCATGGTGCAAAGCATGAGGCAAGTCACGTCATTAGAATCATCAATATTTTTCTGACGTGCCCTCACATCAGCTAAAAAAGACTCATCTTGTGGTGGGGCTGGAATTGGAGTGTCCAAGACGTATAGCTTCTTTTCTTCCTTAAGGACAATCCTCAAGTTTCTGTACCATTCAAGAAAATTCGTTCCAGACAGTTTATCCTTCTCAAGGACAGATCGTAGGGATGAAGTCGATGCGTTGTTGATTGCCATTTGGAATTCTACAAAACGAGAAATTTGTAATTTTAGTATTTTAAACAATTTAAATATATTCAACAATGGCTAGATCATTAAATATAGCTCGCAATAGTTTTCTCGAATTAATAGCTCTCACCATTAATGCGTATCATAATATTTTCTAGTAGCTCCAAGATCCCTTTTTCACTTATTCTTGAGCTTGCTTTGGAAGTCACCCAAGAATAGGTTATTTAGGTAGGAACCATTCCAATTGCATCCCATGCAACTCTTGGTCCAATTAGGTGAATAACTCTTTATTCTTTATCCGATGGATAACGCCTACTTGTCATGCCTCTAGGCTCATCAATCCAATTGAGTCTTACCCAGTTGCGTTCAACCTCTTGCTTCAACATACACTTAGCTTGTGTCGTCCCCAACACACCATGGTAAATTAAAATCGCCTTGCTTTGGCAAGCCCGAATTTTAATGAACCCTGATCATGAAGGGTGTTTTGGCAAGAAAAGGCAAAACGCAATATATAATTGAGAGATTTAATTTTCTTAATTTGTTTGGTTGATTTAATCAACATGGTCTACTTATTTGGATTGGGCAATCCACAATAAAAGACCAACTTTGTTTATTATTATCTTTTTAACGTTTTTCTAGTATCGCCATACACACAAAAATAAATAACAAGACATAAATAATAAACATCCACAAAGTAAAAAAACCATGGCATGGATATGTCCACTAGACTAATGATATTATCAAGCCAATGATAATATCCAATTTCCCTAAAGTGACAAGCTCATCTCCATGTGCTCGACCATAGCCGCATGCCTAGGGGGGTGTCTTCTTTGTCTTTTGGCTCCTTTGGTTCTCCGGTCTTCTTCTCCATGCTCTTGGCGATCATCTAAATACTTCTAATTCTAGCCTAACATCTAGAATAAATAAATAATAAAAGCCTCACATGTCGAGAAGAAAAGACGACTCGCATGCCGTAAAATCTAATTAATTATTACATTAATTTGATCAGCTCGCAGGCCGTAAACCAAACCACAAAGAAATAAACATCCACAATCCTAGGCCATATCCATCCACCATGCAACAAAGCACATAATACAGTTAAAATCAATTTTTAACACGCTTGTTCAATTTTAATTATATTGGGTAATTAGGGTTACAACGGTCTAAGGAGTCCAAGCCAACAAGGCCCGAACCCCTAGGAGGAACGCCGCCCGCCACACGGCCCAGCCCAAGGCCGGCCGCCCCATGTAGCCTGCGGCCTTTGCTTGGCGCGCAAGGAGGGGGGGGGACGACTAGGGTTTCGGCCCTAGCCTCCTTCCCTTCTTCCTTGTTGCCCAAGAAAGGTTGTCTCCTTATGGATGTTTCCATAAATTTTGTTTCCATAATCGAAAACCCCTTTTCAACTATGTGCCCATGAACCCTAATTTTTCAAGAACCCAATTATTCACATCCTAGGTGATTAAACTCACCAGTTCTAACATCCAATGTTAAATTAGATCTTGTATATATTGCATCAAATTCATTTTGCATCTACTATGCCAATTATTTTCAGTTTTCGCGTATTAAAAATAATACGGTGTATAAACTGAAATCCTAACACATAAAATCATGTTATGCTCTACGACCTGTGGCTCTGATACCACTGTTGGGTTTTGACGTTGGTAACGTAGCTGAATAACAAAATTTAATCCTACTCAAAGCCCACCACGGATCGTCAGGAGGAGATATCATAACATGATAAGGGACATAGTATTGTGTACCTTTTGGTTTGAGAGATCACACGAAGAATGATGTCCTCGTCTATACGGTTGATCCACGTCTAGAGGTGAGATCTAGATTCTTCCTTGAACAAGTGCTAGCTTGAACCGGAGGAAGAGGGAAGAAGAAATCAAGCAACGAGGTGACAAGAGGAGGGTTCGGCCGCCTCTTTGGCGCCGACGGGAGGGGAGGACGGCTACGGGCGGTCGGCCCTAGCTTGTCTTGCTCTCTATCTTTTGTTCTCTCCCACTCTCTTGTGTTATGTCTCAATAAAATTCACTTATTGGGAAGGAAGCTCGAGCCTTCTTTATATACTCCAACAACTCCTTGTTGTTTCCATAAAGGTCCTTCCTAGTTCTCCATGAACTTGGATTAGTCCCTTCCTTGTAAATTTGTCCTACTAAGTTTGCAAGGTGTTGCACAATGATCCTTCTTATTAATTAATCGTATTAATTAATCCCAAATCTATTTCTACTCTATTTGACGTGTGACCCCATAGGTTTCTACTTAGTTGGTAGTAACTTATTACCAACATGGAGCGGTGTCTAGCAACACATCTATGCCACCCAACTAATAGAAATAGTAAGTGATCCCGACAAACCTCTTGTGCCTAATATCTTATATTGCACTTTCCCTTTGTCTCTATATCCGGATTGGAGACGAGACATATATAGTCACACTCGTATATCCAATCCATAGTTCCTCGATCATGGAAATATGCTTATGCGAGCAGATAACATCAATATCTCCATATTGATTTATCTGAGTCTGGCCAGACATTCAATAAGCCTCATCCCTCGAGTGGCCATGGATATTTTCTCCCATTATGTGGGAGGGACAAATCCTCTCTACATCACTACGATCTCTAAGCTTGCTTCTTATCATGCCTGATAACTACCTTTATGATTACCCAGTTACGGTGTAACGTTTGATAACATCAAAGCACAATATTCCACAACTAGAGTATCTAGTGACTTCAAGTCTAATGATGGCAATTATATTAGCACTACGAGAAGCGATTCTGACTTTAACATAATCTAATGTATCCTTCTCGTTGTGCGTCAATCAAGTATGCCATTACTTCTAATGCATACCCGTGTTAGACTTGATATCTCCATATCAATCTACACACATACTAGTCTATATTTCATCGTCCTATTAATCAATATAGTGGACTAGGGATATTTAAGATAAACAACACATTGTATCTAAGGACTTCATTATATTAAATATCACAATATATAATAAATGAATATTCTAGCCAAAAAAATGTTCATACTAAATATAAGATTGCCTCTAGGGCATCTATTCCAACATGCAGGACACAGGTACCGAAGAACCCTTAGGATTCCCCTTCTTGATAGACGTGCACTACATTGCACGCAAAACGAGGCACAACGAGCAATTTGATAGTAGGAGCTTGAAAGAGAGGCTACTCGAGATCAAGGAACAACTATGCATTAATTGAGCATATTGGCAGCTAATTGTGGCCCGGATTTGCACGCATCGAAATCCGAAGAGGGATGAAAGAAAACAAAATTTTAAAGGGGCACGATTCTTGCGCTAGAGAGAAATTTTGGAGATGAGAAACATTGTATTCTACATTCAATGACAAGTTCGTGAGCGAACGAATCAAAAGAATCGGACACCGGATGAACAAACTAGAGCAAAAACAAAAACCGGTAAGTCCCAGGGCATTTCGGGCCGAAATTAAATCATTTCGGGCCGAATACCCTTGATTTCGGGCTGAAATGAAAAGAGGGATCTGTTTTGAGAATTCCAAATCATTTCGGGCCGAAATGCTTTTGATTTCGGGCCGAAATCAAAAGCATTTCAGGCCGAAATGCTCTAGAAGCCTCATTAATTGGGGGCATTTGGCCGAAATCAAAAGCATTTCAGGCCGAAATGCTCTAGACGCCTCATTAATTGGGGGCATTTTGGGTGTTCCGGGGCTACTATTTAAAAACAAAAATCGGATTTCTCACACTCCCAACCCCAATTTCGGATCAAACCTCTCCTCTTCATCTTGTTCCTCTCAACTTCTCAAGAACACACACACACACACACAAAACTCCAAACATCTCCAAATTCAAAACTTTTTGGTTGGTTTTGCTCCTTGCAAGCTCGTCATCAACGTTAAGTCTTGGAGTTTTGAGAGATAGTGCACGGTTTAAGTTTGGGGGAAAACGAAGAGGAAGAGCTCAAAGAACAAAAAAAATATTCCGATTCACATACTTGGAGTAGGATTTTACCTTAGCTCAAGAAGAGACTTGTGACGGAAATACCGAGGAGCACAACAAGGTAGTCTTGCTTCAACTTGCTCGAGTTTTCGAAAAATTGGTCGACCAGCTAGTCCATTCTCGACCAATTTTTGCGAAATCAGTCCCGTAAGAAGGGTACTCCGGGACCGTAGGTAATTTTTCTTCTCTCGCCTTAAAATTCTTGTCCAATCACTCTAGGCGAAGTGCCCTGCAACACTTGCCATTTCACTATTAATTCCTTACACGTTGAGATCATGTCCTTTGGGGGTACTCTTTAAATTCATTGAGGACGATGAATATCTCAAGTGTGTGTGTGTGGGGGGGGGGGGTTTATGTCTTCCTTTCTAGCCATGTCCGTCTTGCATCGTCTTGCACCGCCTTGTTACATGTAGTATGTGTAGTATTATGTCGTATTCGTGGTTAGTGTAGAGTGTGATAACTCTCTTTTAGGATTTATTATTATACTTTCGTAGTACTTGTATTAGTCGTATTTCACATGATTTAAATGTTATATTTGCACAAATATGTGAATTTGATGATGTATAAGCCTAAGAGTGAAAGTTGTGTTTCTAGCTTATTTGTGCATGTTTTCTCTCATATTTGCTATGATAATTGCACGGGTTGTTGAGTGTTGTGTATCTCAGGTAAAATAGGTGCAATGGAGCTTATGAGATGCTTGGATATGCTTGGAATGGAGCTAGATGAAGAGGAGAAAAGGAGACGCACAAACGAAGAAAAGTTGGAAAAGTCACACAGGACTAGCCTGCATTCTTTTCGATTCCCAGGAAAATCTACAAAGAATTTTGAAGCAAGGCTTTCGGCATTGGAAAGTAGACATCCGTAGCTTTCCAACGGTATATGGTAGGCCTGAAGACGAGTCCGTATGAGGGAGATACACCCCGCGCAAAATCAGCAAATAATTTTGTCCGGGAATTACAAAGTAGAGGGGCTGAAGTGCAATTTCGGCAAAATAACATTAAGAAGCGTGCCCAGCTGGTAAAAAACGAAAAAGGACGACCTAAGAGCAGGGGATTGACGTAGGGGAGCCATTGGAGAGCACCTAGGAGCTTGGGGATTGCACGGATTCGTCAAAGCTTTGGCGATTTCATCGTTTGATTCTTCTCTTACCCTCTCTTTATCATTCTATGGAGAATACTTGTGATTTTGGCATAATAATGAGTAGCTAATTTCTTTGTTAGACTCTATGGAGAGCCTAGGGTTATGACTTAGACTTATTTTCCGGATTTTGTTGATTGATTCATGTGTTTGATCCAATTAGTGTTTATTATTCTTCATCGTGTATTGTGAATCCGTAAGCTAAGGCTATTGACACGTGTTAGTGATGAATGGAATGACCATGTTAGATGAAGATGATGAACTAGTTGAATTCATAGCTTAATGTTACAAACTAATTGGTTATAAATCATGATCTAGGCTTAATTCTTAGCAACAAGGGAGTCGCGAACCGGAGTTGTTAGTGAACTAGGTGGGTGCTCGATAGAGACTTAACCCGGTTACGAATAAGATCATGTTTTTATTCCCGAATCATTGAGACCGATAGGTGAGATGAATAGGAGTAGTCATGTGTGGGTTGATTCGGTTGAACTAGTTAGGTGAATGAATCGGTGGACCGACAGGACCCGGTGAACGAAGTTGACTAGCCAGCTAGAACGTAACGGTAGATGGAGGTGGACCGACAGGACCCAAATTAAACTGTTACGTAAAATTACATGAGATCGACAGAAGATTGTAAGTGCTATTACCCGGCATAATCAGCTAGTGAGTAACGTGTTTCAATACAAATTCCGGAACTGTCTAAAGACCCTAGGTGATTCATAGATTGCCTAGTTTTCTCCATACTTTGATTAAATTCTTTTAATTGAAAAATACATAAATATTGTCTCTACATTCATTTTATTTAGTCGCTTGTTTGCGGGCGACGAACATTCAAAATCAAACCACTTCTTAACGGTTACTTAGGTATCTTCTAATTAATTCTTAATTAGCTAATAATCGTCTATTTCCCTTGGGTTCGATATTCGGAGTCGTAAAATACTCCACTTACTACTTGACCGTGCACTTGCGTATACACGTAAGAAATCATGTCAGAGTGTTTTATATATTGTCGTGTTGTGTTAGATTGTGTATATTATGTATTTGTTTTCACTTATAAATATTGAGTCCCCCTACCCAATAATTGTGTGATTAATGGAGTTGGCCAAAGCATATAGAGTTAGGAATGTGAAAAAATCGAAAAAAAAAAAATTAGAAAAGTGAAAACTCAGAAAATTTGAAATTTTTGAGAATATGGGCAATTGATGAAGCATGACACAGAAGAGAGTTCAGTGAAAGAGTCTCTGAGAATAGGAAGTGCGGTAGTAGGAAAACCTTACTTTTTAGTATCTTGCGCACCTATTTCACGAAAGGAAGTCCCAGGTATTCAGGGAAAAGTGGAAAGTAGACGAGGGCATACCTTTAGTTCCTTTATTGTGCTAGGAGGATTTGGTTCTAAGGAAGTTGAATGGTCTGTTTTCAGTGGAAACTTGTGGCCTCTTGAAATCTGGGGTGGACCTTCGCATAGAGTTGGTTTCATGTGGTACGTTTGCCTCGGCCTAAGTATAGTCGAGGGGCGTACACCACCATCCCTTAAGGCGGTTTCAAGGGCTAAACAAAAAAGCCCACACTTAGTTGCTCTTAATGCACGGTTGAAAATTAGAAGAGAATGAAAAAAAAAATGAATCAAAATCTTCTCTGGGACTAGATACGGTGAACAACCTAATGTTCCTCCGTTCACACGGGGAATTTGGATCCAATCCAATTAGAACAACTAGGGAAAATTAAATTCAAGCTGTATTACACGGAGTTGTGTCTCCCGTCAATGGGAAAATTTGCATTCAAATGAAATCACGTCTAAGAGGGTCTGAAAACCTCAAATGACTTGGCGACGAAAGACTACCTTAGTACTAAGGATGCCTAGACCCTTTGAGATAAAGGATGTGCCTGAGTCTAGGATTGTTTATGGTAGATGTTTGGGGACCCCTTAGTGAACTTGTGCGTAGGATCATTCTAATTCAAATTATTGCTATTGGTTTCTTGATTTTCGAATGAAACTTATGAGAACTTGATGAGTTTGGTTAGTGATAGCGAGATTGCCCGATCTCCAAAGAAGAAGAATTTTTTTTTGTGTTATTTCAAAACTTGCATTGTGAAATAATCGAGGTGCATTCTACAAAGCATATAGATTTCATAGTCGTGTGTGTGAGTCGTTTGTGTCACATGGCTAGTAATGATAGATGCAAATCATTGTGGAGTGAAGCAAGTTGTTGCTCGGGACGAGCAAAAGGTAAGTGTGGAGGTATTTGATAACTCTCATTTAGTAGTTATTATGATACTTTCTATCACTTGCATTAGGCTTATTTCACATGATTTATATGATATATGTGCGCAAATATGCGAAATTGATGATTAATAAGCTTAAGAGTGAAAAGTGTGGTTTCTAGCTTATTCGCGCATTTTTTCTCTCATATTCGCGAAGATAATTGCACGGGTTGTTTAGTGTTGTGTAACTCATGTAATATAGGTTAAATGGAGCTTATGAGAGGCTTGGATATGCTTGGAATGAAGGTAGATGAAGAGGAGAAAAGAAGATGCAAAAAGGAAGCAAAGTTGGAAAAGTCACTCAGGACCAGCCTTCACTATTTTCAATTCTCAGGAAAATATACAATGAGTATTGGAGCAATTCCTGCCCCATTTGAAAGTAGACATCCATAGCTTTCCAACGATATATGGTAGGACCAAATACGAGTCCGGATGAGGGAGATATGGCCTGCGCAAGATCATCTTACAATTCTGTCCGGGAATTATAAACTGGAGGGGTTAAAATGCAATTTCGGCCAAGTTACATTAAAACTCGCCCCAGCTGGTAAAAGAACGTGATATAAGACCTAGAGAGAGGCAAGAGACGCACGAGACACCATTGGAGTGCAGCTTGGAGCTTGGGATTGCACGGATTCGTCTACTCTTTGGCGATTTCACCGTTTGATCACTTCTTCTCTTTCTCTTTCATTATCTATGGAGAAACTTTTGTATATTTCATCTACTATGAGTAGCTACATTCTTTTCTAGGCTCTTTGGAGAGCCTAGGGTTATGTTAGACTCATCTTTTTCGGATTATTAAGATTGATACATGTTTTGGATTCATGATTGTGACGATTCTTCAAGTCTTTTGGTGTATTGTTGAACTAGGGTTATTGACACACTCTATTTATGAGATGAATGGCCATTAGAGAATGATGTTTCTTCATGATTATTTTATCTTACTTAATGTTTAATTTAATTTAGTTATTGTTCATGTTCTATGCTTAATTTTTGGCAACAATGGAGTAGCTACCCAAAATTACTAGTACTTAGGTGGAGTGTTTGAAAGAGACTTGCCTAGGGTGATAGAGAACATGAACACAATTCTAAATCAATGAGATTGAGAGGTGATTTAAATATGATTGGACATTTGGTAGACGACAAGGGGTCGACAGGACCTGTAGTAGACCGTGACGTGGGACTACGTGAGATTAAAAGAAGATCGTAGTGACTAGTTGCCTAGCATAACTACATTAGGATTAGAGTGTTTTAATATGATATCCGGAAATGTCTAACAGCCCTAGGTGATCCATAGATCGCCTATTCTCTCTCCATACTTAATTAAACCTTGTTTAGTTACAAAACCACAAAACATTATCTTTTCAGTATTTCCATAGAGCCAATTGTTTGGGGGTGGCAACCTCACAATTCTTACTACATTCCTCCCGATTACTTCACTTTAAACTAACATTATGACTAAACACTCTCGAGCTTGTCCTCGTGGGATTCGACAACCAGAGTATTAAATATACTCACCCTATATTACTTGAACCGTGCACTTGCGGTAACACGTAAGAAATCGTGTCATTTACCATGCATACAATTCTTACTCATAAATGTCATATGTAGAATATATATATCGATTGTCTTTTCAACAACTTTACATGTTCTAATGTCTAGCATAAATGCATGAAAGCAGTCGAAGTAATTGAAAACGATGGATATCAACTTCCGTTAGAGATAAAAAAAGAGCTTTCCTATAAATTGGAATAGCAGTATAAGATTTTAGTATAAAAACAATATATGATGCTTTGAGATACCAACTGAAAATCGCATGGAACTCGGCAGTCAAATAAGTCTTTGCGAAAAAGTTTCACGGCCGAGTGTTTTAGCGGTTAACCCGTTTGGCACTTCGCCGATCCTCCCTATCGATCTTCGTATCAGTCTTCCAACCTTTAACCAAATCGAAGTTAACGAAGAACACAACGAAGAGCACTATGAAGATCATTAAGAGATTTAAAGTTTGTTATGTTTGTGAAATGCATGTGTCTACTGTTTATGCAAACAACGATCGGCCCAAAGGAAGGTCATTGTGTGGCCAACTAGTAAGACATACTTGTTTATGCGAACATTAATCGGCCCAAAGGAAGATTATTTGTTTGGCCAAATAAGAGGGTGCATATTAAGTTATTCACATCGTTCAAAGAAACATTCCGTAAGGATATATGACTCCTTTACCCAAATTAAGGAGTATACTCATAATAGGCAAACTCATTAGCCTCAAATATGAAGTGCCAATATACTCATATTAGTAATGACATGAGAATAATGATTCGGTACTACATTTTTTCTCAAGTGATGGGGTTTGACATAAAGTTTGTGGAACATGTTTCAATCAACTTCTCACAAGTCAAACAAATATTAAAGCGAATTGAGTTTGTAACGATGAGACAAAATTTCTGAGAAAATTAGTGACATTTGGAATCTTTCATAATAGCATAATCTATTGTTAGTTATAATAAATAGGGTGTGCTATTGGTAATTATGAAAGAGATTGAGTTCATAGTTGTCATTACTTTTCATCTAAAGGAGACACTGACTACAAAGAGCATTCATATAGTTTTACGAAAATCTCTTTTGAGTTGTTATGTCATGTACATTTACTTAAAGTACAGGTACATATAGATTGATAAGTGGATGACAATTATATAACTTTGACTTTGGTAATTCAAAGCACATGTTTTGTCAATTACACGATTCCATTTATGATCTAAAGTTTGCTTCTAGATACTGTATCATAATATTCATAAATGTATTATCTCATTATGTTGCGAGATAACTACGGTAGATGCTTTTGTATACCACAGTTCAGTGGGAGTAATTTCCTGGTGCATCATTTGGATTAGACTCTTTTGATTGGCACCGATATAGACTTCTTGGGTGGAACCAAGATATTCTATAAGGCTTCTAAAGGAAAGATCTTGGGGACATATTTCTTGTATCGAAAATAAATATTCTTGGTGTATCCTCGAGATTTCGATAAGAGATCTATATTTATAAGGTATTTGCTAGATCTAGTACTTGAATTTGTGCACTAAAGAATAATCCTACTACTTAAGGAGACAATTTCTAGTCTCATTCAGTATTTCAAAAATATATCGGTAAATAATAAAGGATGCAAAGATTCGTTATACATCGAATTAATGAGTCTATCGTATACCATAATATGCACACATGCGGTTATTTTACACATATTTGTATATTTGGGATAATTTTTATTAACCATTGTATGTATTAGGGTTAACATACAATCGGTTAGTAAGGTATTGCAGAGAACTAAAGGCTAAATGCTCAGTTATCGGAATTCAGATAATTTTGAGATCACTGAATCTGATTCTAAGGATTAGGTCAAGTTTATTGACATAAAGTCTTCTTTTTTTCTTAAAATATTCGGAGTGTTTGTGTCAATGTGACATTATTGTGATAAACTCCATTCTTGAGGATCCTCTAACTAAGGAATTAGAACATAAAGTGTTGAAGAGCAAATTGCTCATTTGGAGTGGTAATACCTAAAGTACTTTGTATCCTTTGAATGTCATTTCTCAAAACACTTACTTCCCTTTCTGCAGAATAAAGTTTATGTTTTATTCAATTACTCTGAATTATAGGTATTATGAATTTTCAATTGCGCTTCAGTATAAGGATGGAAATTATAAGGTTTGATCTCACTTCAGTAAGGATCAGTGGAAATAGGCATGTCTAAAGATCATATTGCATGTAATTTCGCGCTGCACATCCACACTTGATCTATGTCATTGAATATATTTGTTTGATGATCATTGATGGGTCTTTGTTACGACTATATCTAAATATAGAAAATGTCGTTTTGGTCTCACATTGGTATAAAACAATGGACCAAATTATTATAAGGAATGTTCTAAGGTTGATTGCACTTTTGCTAGCACTACGGATTATGATATATATTTACATTTAGTTTTTATGTTTGGCCCAAGTGGAAGATTGTTAGGAACTTTTATTTTCTTGTGGGCCAATATGAAGAATATTAGTAGATATATTAATGGGCTATCAAATAAACAGGCTATTAAGTAGGGCTGTACAAAAAACCGGTCGGACCGGACCAACCGACCAAACCGGGCTGAATTTGTTGGTTTTGGTCGGTTTAATGACTAATTTGGTTCAAAGTCGGTTTAAAAATTGGCAAACCGCTGAAACCGGTTCGGTTTTTGGTACATATGACCAAAAAACCATGGTTAACCGACCGACCAAAATATTGTATATAATATAGTAACTGTATTATTATTACATATAATATAAGGGTTTTATATACATGTAGTATAACTCACTTCACCCAAATTTCAGCATATTCATTCACTGCATTTACCTTTAGAAATCTGAAATCATCCCTAAGTAGCAACCTTGTCTATTTACTCTTCTTTGATCTTAATATCAGTCAATCAACCAATCGAAATCACTGATACGGTTTTCATTGAATTAATCTTGAATGGAATCCTATTCGATTTTAATGTAGGGTTGGGGTTAATGCAGGTATATGAACACTGCGAGTTTGAAGAAATCAACTGATTATCTTATCAATGGTCTGATCATAATTGTTGCTTGGATGATAAGAAAAAATTCTATCGTGGTTTCAATTTTTTGATTACTGATGTTTTTTGGTTACAGAGTTAAGTAAAACATACTACTATTGAGGACCGGTCGAACCAAACCGTACCAAACCGATAAAATATTGGACGGTTTGGTTTGGTTTTAAGATATCATACGGTTTGGTTCGGTTTGGTGAATCACCAAACCGGTATTTTCGGTTTGGTTTGTGGTATTAGCCCAAACCGTACCAAACCGGACCGCGAACACCCCTACTATTAAGGTGATCTACTTGAGAATTGTGCCCGTATGAACATAAAGTGGTGTGGGCTTTGTAATGTGTAGTAGTGCATTGCTAAATAATTAGGGTTATGAGAGCCTCGTCAATTTAGTATATAAAGACTACCAGGGCTGTGATCCCAAACACATTTGAATACAGTAGTCTCACTCTTCCCATTGAGAAAGATCATTGAAGTTGGTCCGAGTTGTGGTTGGAAGATTGCGGTCCGCTCAAGATCATCATGAAGTCAAAGACGACTACACTAGCTATGGACCGAGGTTAGTGTCATTTAAAGTTCTTGTTTTCGTGGCTATTCTAGATGATAGTTTATGTATTGTAGATTATGATTCCGCCTTTAGACAATCTACATGAAGTTTGAATTTGATCTAACAGTTCCTACTCGGTGAATAAAGGTATCTCTTTCCCGAGACGTAGTTAGCATACTCTGTGCTAGCGAACCACGTTAAAACTTGTGTTTTGCATCGTTTGATTATCATCTGTGAGGTGAGAGTCACCTTGAGATCATAACAGAGGTAGCTATAACAAGTTAATGAATCCGTTAGTGAATCACGTTGAATTCTGACTCGTTCTTGATTATCATTGTTTTTCGTTCTTCTCTCGATACTCGGGTTATAACACTTATTGGGTTGGCTTTGAGGATCCGACCCTGGTAATACAACTGACGTATGTGGCTGTTATGTCAATTGTCGACTACATGGGTTTGTTTCTCTCTTAACAGTGTGAAATGTCAATGGTTTATCTATTTCGACCACCTATTCGAACTTTCACCCATGAGGACATGGGTATTTCGAAGCAGGTGGGATTGTAATGATCCTAGGAGATGTGGAAGCAATTCTCAATGTGAACAGAAGGCAATCGGGCATTGGGATAGTTTCCAATTATTGGTGGACAAGTTTGCAAAAGTAGCCTAACTGGATGGGCAAGATGATCTCTTCCATAAGTTCTAGTATCAAACTCTTGTTAGGAGGAGGAAAGGGCAGCAATTGTTATCAATTGTGCAGCTTTCTCCAGTTAGAATTGTAGTCTATTTTGTATCAATTTGAATACATATTCGTTCTCAATTTCCTCAATTATCTATTGATTCCGAATTCCAGTTCTGTATGCTTGATTTTGGCCGGTTCTAACGGCCTCTCCGGTGATCAGAACAAGCCAATCCTGGCTAGGTCGTTACGTGGAAGAGCGCGCTTCTTTAGAAACCGCCTTATCCAATTTTATAAAACGCGTTTCCTCAAAAGCCATATCATATATACGACACCTTATATAAAACTGCCGTTGATTACGACGCTTTCGTGCAAACCGCTCTTAGTATATTATTAATACAGCTAAGGAAATTTAAAACCAACACTAACTATGTAGTTTATTTTTATTTATTTTTTGTTATTGCACACACTAACTATGTAGTTGAGATATGCAGATAGATCACAGGAGTCTTTCTTAATTGTTAATAGAAAGGAAATCGATGAACAAGAACTTGGTTCTTTCCGATAAACAGATCAAAATACATTCCATGAAAAAGCACGCTGTAGACTGAAAAAATACCCGACACTCTCCTCCAGCAACATTCTCATTAATTTTTCCCGTTAAACTAATAATGAGATACACAACGATCAAACCCTGGAAACAAAAGATCTGCCCGAAACCATACGAGCCACCCCACTTGTGAGCCACTCGATCGGATGAATTTCACTTAAGTACTTGATGGCTTTGCTTTTGCTTCGTCGTTCTTGCACCACACTCTTCACCAAGTTAAAAGTGTGCACCACCAAAAGAACCGACATCACACTGCACCAAACTATGACCGCAACCATAATAGTCGTACTCAGCGGCCCTCTTTTGTGCACCGGGGTCACAACCGTGATTGAAAACCCGTAGGTGATGGCCATGGATGTGATTGTGAGCCACATTGTCACCACCAAGCACCACATGTAAGCCCTCTTCCTAAAGGGCACCCCGCTTATGAGGAACAAGATTGTACTCAGCGACGCCACAAACCCTATGGTGTTGGCCCGTAGGAAATAGGGGTAGGAATCAGGATAGTTGTAGGCCATCACGGCCTCTCCTGCCCGGTATTCGGGCGGGTTGTTTTCCTGCCAGACCCCACCAGGGGGGCTAACTCCAGCTTGGAATGCCATGGTGGCAATGAGAGACGCCACAACCATGATAGCGTCCCTTTTGCTCGCCAGCCACGCACTTTGTACGAGATCCTTTCCACTTACAGCGCTTGCTTTCAGGAGGTGGTTCTCGATGTGTTTGATTAGTCTAGATTCTTCCTTGGTTTTCGCAAGACTTAGAATGTCTAAGGCTGTCTGGTCCATCGCGTTTGTTGCATTCACATTTATCTTGATGTCGTGTTTAGGATCAAGCAGATGCTCAACCATCTGAGAAGAAACAAGGGAAAATTAACAAAAAAAAAAAAAAAAAAAAATTCCAGCATCAACTGAGGTAAGTGGGTCAAATATTTCCACCTAGTAGTAGGAGGTAAGACTGCAACACAGGCGAACTAGACTGGTTAACAATCATGTCTTATTCCAAACCTGAGTGTTGTCAAGGCTGCCCAAGGAAGGCCAGACCGAGTTAGCAGTCTCGTCAGCCCATTCAAGTCCAAATTCATACAAATAAATTCTGGTCGGACTGAATTTGGGCTAGCTCCTTAAATTAAATTAACTCAAATTATAACTTAAATGTGAAAACAATGCCAAAAGCATGCATCTAAAAATTTAAGTCTAAGAGATAGTGATAGATAGTGATTTTTACAATGGTAGATCGAACTCAAAGTTATCCATGTTAGAATATCAAAATGACTTTTTAAAGTACAAGAGAACTATAAATACTTTAGTTCTGGGGCCTGCCCGGCCAGCAGTTCCAATATCTTGGATTCATTCTGGACTTATATGGAACGGAGGGCTATGGCATATTCAGGTCCACCGTTGATCTGGGTCGGTTCGGCGTCCCTCAGGCCGATTTGATAAATCTAGCCTATTCGTAACAAATTGGTTCACAATACTACACAATATAAAGAAACCATAAAAGTTCCAAATCCAACTTACCCTCAAATGCTTGTCGGATACGGCTAGATGAAGCACGGTATTGCCGCTGCCATCTTGAGCATTGACAAACTCCGACCCCTTGACTAGCTTAAGCAATTCCACCAAACTCTTCTGTTGATTGTACTTAACACATAGGTGCAAGATGGTGTCGCCACCGTTGACCCTGTTCCTAGCGGCATGTGGTTTTTTCTCGAACAGGATCTTCAACACCTCAGCCTTCCCTTCCATGGCTGCAAAATGAAGGGGATTCCTCCCATCTTTGTCGCAAACCAGGCACATATCTGGTTTCTTGGAAACCAGTGCTTCCACGACCTCCACGTGTCCTCTGGCTGATGCCCTGTGAAGGGCCGTCCGGTGTTGTGCGTCCAACACGTCCGTCAGCTCCAACTTCGTGTCAAGGAGCTTCTCCACGAACGCTGTGTGGCCGTGTGATGCAGCTATGTGGAGCGGGCTAATGGTGGAGAAGCCAGCCACGACTCTGTCCAGGATCAAAGTGTCTTTCGCGAGTATGGCTTCTAGCAAGTCCACCTTCCCAGCTATAGCTGCCTCACACAGCTCCTTCTCCATATCTTTGGGAGATTGATCGTTTGTTTGTTCGATCGACATCTATGTTTTCCAGAAACTGGGAAACGGAAGGTAGTTATATGGTGTGGCCGTGTGGGACTATGGAGTATGAACAAGTTGGTAATAAATGTGAAAGACGACTTCTAATAGAAAAAGACCGCAACATGATAAGTAAATAATTGGAGTAAGGTGGTGTTATATATTCTAATTAGTTCGTATTCCTTTTCGGACACAACTGTTGTTTCATTAATTATATGCAACCTCCAGGTTGTACCACTTTGTTTCTGGCGATGGGTTGTTGCAGTGTTTCTCTATTAGCAATGCTTAATACTAAAAAAATGAGGCATAGTTTGGGAAAAAATTTTGGTGCGTCCAGCAGTAACTGGCTCAGCCGGTACTTCCCGGTTATTACCAAAATACCGGCTAGCGGACAAAAAATGTGGTCTTAAGAGGAAATCTTTTTTGACCTAGATAACATTTATAAGACATACGAAAACAAAATTTTCAGGAAGATAACAATGAGAGAATATTAATATAGCCGCAGAAAACAAAGGACAGAAACCAGATAACCAGTAGCCATAAGAAGATAACAATCATTGATAAAAAGATCAGTGAAACCAAAAAACCTTAGTTAAACGATCAACGATCAGCAGAAGTTAGCTTAATTTGAAAGTAATACGATACAAATGACTAAAAGGCCTAAATAGAATAATTTCACATAATTATAGTTAAGTTTTCGAAACCTTCTCGGCTTTCTCGAGTCTCTTACGGATTGTAGTTACTATCTCCTGCCGTTTTGGGAGTTCTAGAGCACAACACGTGTTGAGTAACTCGTCTTCCCAGCAGATATACTTGCATTGTCGACCTATACCCTTGGTTCAAATTGCGTCCATCGTTTTTCGGCATATGTGCGATTCGAATAAGCGGGTTATGTCTACAATAACAAAGCTCAAGCCTACACCATAACTTGCGTGTTATGGTGTAGGCTTGAGCTTTAGTGGGAGTGTTGTGTTGTGTGGTTGTAGAGTTAAAACTATGTTGAGACATTGTTGAGGGAAGAAAGAATAGAAGATGTAAGGGTCAGAGAAGAAAATAATCTCTGAATGGGAGTGAATGGGTATGTGTATGTATTTGAAGTGGTTGGTGAGCTAGAAATAAAAGAAGAAGCTTGGTGGTTGGGAGTTAGTTGGCAATAAATGCCCAGATAACATTATCAGCGATTTTGGATAACAATTTTATAAGTAAGGAAAATATTTGTTAGCTACGCAATGTGAATTTATGAATTTAATGTGGGTAGATAGTTACCTTAGTCTTTCACTCAATGAGAACTGGTATTTGAGAGTTAGTTGGCCATAAATGCCCAGATAACAATTGTTACATAACCAAAAGTTTTGACAAGATAAAAATCTTTGATAAAAAGATCAACAAAACCTAAAAACCTGAGTTAAACGATCAAAGATCAGCAGGAGTTAGCTTAATTTGAAAGTAATGCTATACAAATGACTAACAATACTATATAAAACAATTTCACATATGTATAGTTAAGTTTTCGAAACCTTCTCGGCTTTCTCGAGTCTCTTACGGATTGGAGTTACGATCTCCTGCTGTTTTGGAAGTTCTAGAGCACAAAACGTGTTGAGAAACTCGTCGTCCCAGCAGATAGACTTGCATTGTCGACCTACACCCATGCATGTGACCCAGCTTTTCGTTGATATTGTTATCCGGACTTTAGTCATTTTTCTCAATAAATCTGAACCCTACTACAATTGTTATATGCTGCTATTACAAAAGTTATCTTTTCATTTGAACCGTGTTTTAATACTTTTTCTTCATTTGAATTATCACGTGGGTCAAGAGGAGCACAATTTTTTAATATTCTAACTCGTGTGTGTTATTCCTGATTGAATTAAATGTAGTTACCTCCCTCGAATTGACCCAAAAATGCCGAAAAGCAATTTTCACTCACTAATTGTACGAGATGGTTGGTTAACTGTGGCTCTTGCATGTTGATTGACAATAACAATCAATATTCTTAGTTTAATTAAGCTTGAAAGCTCCCAAGCCACACACTTGATGGAGACACGAACAATGGAGGTATTACCTTGACACAGTGTTCCATTACGTAAGACTTAATGTTGTAAAACATCACGGGGTGCATTGAGCTTTTGGTGGTTGTGTGGTGGAGTCTTATTGTGTCATTGAGCCATGAAATGTAAGTATTCGAGGGTTCTGCGTCCGTTCCGCCACGAGTGTTCAACAACAACATGGTATCATGCTACGGGTGCATTCATCATTGGGTGTAAGGGGTTTCTTATTTACCCAACATATCACCAAAAACAGTAGTGGGCCATAAAGATACATCCTTAATTTCTAACTCAACGTTGTGTGAGTCAAATTACACCGAATATTGCAACATTTGTTGCGAACGTGCTCAATTATACTGATAATGTCTAAGACTGTATGAGAACTATCCAAAACTTAGAATTGTTTTCTGAGATTTTGATATTGTTTACTTGCTTTGAAAGTCAAAATAATGCACTCTTGAGATTACATGGCTGGCATTTCTTCTGTAAAGTAAAATATAACCAAACACAGAACATTGTAGGATCACAATCATCCCTTAAAACACACGTTTTGTAACATGTATGTCCACATGCTTTTCATTTTTTCTCCAACTATTTAACTAAATGTAAGCAAGTCATATATTATGAACTTTACGTTCCATGTAGTGTCAAATTCAGGCACTTTATCATGTACATTCCAGAAAACAGCCTCTCTACCATCTCCCATGCATGTGACCTAACTTATCGTTGATATTGTTATCCGGACTTTAGTCATTTTGCTCAATAAATCTGAACCCTACTACAATTGCTATCTGTTTCTGTTACAAAAGTTATCTTTTCATTTGAATCGTGTTTTTATGCTTTTTCTTCATTTGAATTATCACGTGGGTCAAGAGGAGCACAAATTTTTAATATCCCTAACTCGTGTGTGTTATTCTTGATTGAATTAAATGTATTTACCTCCCTCGAATTGACCCAAAAATGCCGAAAAGCAAATTTCACTCACTAATTGTACGAGATGGTTGGTTAACTGTGGCTCTTGCAAGTTGATTTATAATAACAATCAATATTCTTAGTTTAATTAAGCTTGAGAGCTCCCAAGCCACACACTTGATAGAGACACGAACAATGGAGGTATTGCCTTGACACAGTGTTCCATGACGTAAGACTTAATGTTGTAGAACATCACGGGGTGCATTGAGCTTTTGGTGGTTGTGTTGAGTCTTATTGTGTCATTGAGCCATGAAATGTAAGTATTCGAGGGTTCTGCGTTTGTTCAGCCATGAGTGTTCAACAAAAACATGGTATCATGCTACGGGTGCATTCATCATTAGGTGTAAGGGGTTTCTTATTTACCCAACATATCACCAAAAACAGTAGTGGGCCATAAAGAAACATCCTAACTTTCTAACTCTACGTTGTATGAGTCAAATTACGCCGAACATAGCAACATTTGTTGCGAACGTGCTCAATTATACTGATAATCTAAGACTGTATGAGAACTATCTAAGACTTACAATAGTTTTCTGAGATTTTGATATTGTTTACATTCTTTGAAAGTCAAAATAATGCACTCTTGAGATTACTTGGCTGGCATTTCTTCTGTAAAATAGAATATAACCAAACACAAAACATAGGAGGATCACAATCATCCCTTAAAACACACATTTTGTAACATGTATGTCTATGTGCTTTTCATTTTTTCTCTAACTATTTAAATAAATGTAAGCAAGTCATATATTATGAACTTTACGTTCCATGTAGTGTCAAATTCAGACACTTTATCATGTTCATTCCAGAAAACAGCCTCTCTGCCATCTCCCATGCATGTGACCTAACTAATCGTTGATATTGTTATCCGGACTTTAGTCATTTTGCTCAATAAATCTGAACCCTACTACAATTGCTATCTGTTTCTGTTACAAAAGTTATCTTTTCATTTGAATCATGTTTTTATGCTTTTTCTTCATTTGAATTATCACGTGGGTCAAGAGGAGCACAAATTTTTAATATCCCTAACTCGTGCGTGTTATTCCTGATTGAATTTAATGTAGTTACCTCCCTCGAATTGACCCAAAAATGCCGAAAAGCAATTTTCACTCACTAATTGTACGGGTGATTGGTTAACTGTGGCTCTTGCATGTTGATTGACAATAACAATCAATATTCTTAGTTTAATTAAGCTTGAAAGCTCCTTAGCCACACACTTGATGGAGACACGTACAATGGAGGTATTTCCTTGACACAGTGTTCCATGACGCAAGACTTAATGTTGTAGAACATCACGGGGTGCATTGAGCTTTTGGTGGTTGTGTGGTGGAGTCTTATTGTGTCATTGAGCCATGAATGTAAGTATTCAAAGGTTCTGCGTCCGTTCCGCCACGAGTGTTCAATTACAACATGGTATCATGCTACGGGTGCATTCATCATTGGGTGTAAGGGGTTTCTTATTTACCCAACATATCACCAAAAACAGTAGTGGGCCATAAAGATACATCCTAACTTTCTAACTCGACGTTGTGTGAGTCAAATTACACCGAATATAGCAACATTTGTTGCGAACGTGCTCAATTATACTGATAGTGTCTAAGATTGTATGAGAACTATCTAAAACTTAGAATTGTTTTCTGAGATTTTGATATTGTTTACTTGCTTTGAAAGTCAAAATAATGCACTCTTGAGATTACTTGGCTGGCATTTCTTCTGTAAAGTAAAATATAACCAAACACAGAACATTGGAGGATCACAATCATCCCTTAAAACACACGTTTTGTAACATGTATGTCCATGTGCTTTTCATTTTTTCTCTAACTATTTGAATAAATGTAAGCAAGTCATATATTATGAACTTTACGTTCCATGTAGTGTCAAATTCAGGCGCTTTATCATGTTCATTCCAGAAAACAGCCTCTCTGCCATCTCCCATGCATGTGACCTAACTTATCGTTTATATTGTTATCCGGAATTTAGTCATTTTGCTCAATAAATCTGAACCCTACTACAATTGCTATCTGTTTCTGTTACAAAAGTTATCTTTTCATTTGAATCGTGTTTTTATGCTTTTTCTTCATTAGAATTATCACGTGGGTCAAGAGGAGCACAAATTTTTAATATCCCTAACTCGTGTGTGTTATTCCTGATTGAATTAAATGTAGTTACCTCCCTCGAATTGACCCAAAAATGCCGAAAAGCAATTTTCACTCACTAATTGTACGAGATGGTTGGTTAACTGTGGCTCTTGCATGTTGATTTATAATAACAATCAATATTCTTAGTTTAATTAAGCTTGAAAGCTCCCAAGCCACACACTTGATAGAGACACGAACAATGGAGGTATTGCCTTGACACAGTGTTCCATGACGTAAGACTTAATGTTGTAGAACATCACGCGGTGCATTGAGCTTTTGGTTGTTGTGTTGTGGAGTCTTATTGTGTCATTGAGCCATGAAATGTAAGTATTCAAGGGTTTCGCGTCGGTTCCGCCACGAGTGTTCAACAACAACATGGTATCATGCTACGGGTGCATTCATTATGGGGTGTAGGGGGTTTCTTATTTACCCAACATATCACCACAAAGAGTAGTGGGCCATAAAGAAACATCCTAACTTTCTAACTCTACGTTGTGTGAGTCAAATTACACCGAATATAGCAACATTTGTAGTGAACGTGCTCAATTATACTGATAATGTCTAAGACTTTATGAGAACTATCTACAACTTACAATTGTTTTTGAGATTTTGATATTTCTTACTTTGTTTGAAAGTTAAAATAATGCACTCTTGAGATTACTTGGCTGGTATTTCTTCTGCAAAGTAGAATATAGTCAAACAAAGAACATAGGAGGGTCACCTTTGCAGGGGTTTAATGACTGGGATAGAAAAGCTACGAAAAATGAGAGGGAGGAGAACTTTAAATCTAACCAATCGGACCTGATACTTACAACGAGGTTCAGGCAGCTGAAGTATTCACCAATAATATCTTCCTGAAGTTCAAGATTCAAGATGAGATGGCTGAGGATTATTGAGTGCTGAAGGTTATTCCCATTGAAGATTCAAAGGTTGATCAATTCTACGTGATCAGAGGTGAAATAAAGCAAACTGTGGTATGCATCTTTCTCCCTTCATTTAGATATTTATATTAATTTGCATTGTACACACATAGTACGTTTGATGGCCAAATTATATAATTTATGTCTTAATGATTGACATTGTTATCTCTACATTTAAAAATGAGTTCTCTCTATTTATGGTAATATTCTTATGTTTCCTCCATAATTTTCGATTTGCATGTTTTCTATAACCTAAAATTGTTATCAAGTATAGAAACGTTGTTTACTTAACTGCTGCAGCAAATTTCTCAGTGCACGCGATCTAATCAGGGTCTTTGCTGCACTTTTTTTAAGTTTGAGACATCAAAGATGATTTGCAAACATATGATTTTTGTTCTAAAAGAGAAGGGTGTTCATAGGATCCCTAAAAGTTTAATTGCCGATAGTGGGTAAAAACTGATAAGAAATTCTACGAAATCGAGCCTTCGATGAAGGAGCCTGTTCAGAAGTCGTGTGACGACCCAAGTGTCCAAGCCTTACGTCGTGGTTCCATGAAGAGACAAGTGGAATTGTATACCAATTTGGGTTGTAGAAACATCGGAATTTTTTAAGTATTGGAAGCAGCATATGGCCGATGGAATCAGAACTATGAAGAGAATGATTTCTCAATCTGAAGAGGGTACCCATGGAGTTGTGAAGAAAGAAGATAGTCCTTACAACCACATGAAAAATTCGAACCCACCGGACACGAACATGACAAAAGGACCCAAGAAAGACAAGCGCAGACGCTGCGACAATTGCAAGGAGCTTGGACACAACATGACTACATGTCCTAATCCTTCCGTCGACTACCTCGAAGATGAAATCCATGCGGAAGATGATTAACAAGACATACCAGATGGATTTCATGACAAAGGGACTTCTATTGGTCTCAATCAACAAATATATCTATGAAAGCCAACTAAGACTGATATTTGCTGGTTTTAAGATGGAATTACCCGTGAAATTTTTACAATAAAAACGGATGTTATCTATCTTGTAGGCTTTTTTTATCTCATTAATGCTACTTGTATCTCTAAATCGCATGCTGTTATCTTTCTGGGCAATTTCTACAGCAGAACCATTTACAATTGTTATCGGTATCTATTTAAAAGGCTAACAATGTTATCTAGAAACCCTAGTGACCTGCTATACCGGGTAATCTTTTTGTCCTGTAGCGGCGGGGCCCGCAAAAAAAAATGCTGACGTGGCCCTAATGGAGGACGCACTGTAGACCGACCCCATAGTTTGTTGACTTTGAAAGAACTTATCTGGCGATAGAGTGACATAATTCTGTGTTCTATTCAATAAATGATAATAGTAGCAGTTCTGCTGCTGGAATTCGAGTCCGGAATACTATACTAGATGTAGAGTATCTCAATTGTCTTTTCAAGACTTCACATGTGCTCATGTCTAGAATCAATTGCCATATGAAGACGACGGATGTTATTCTCCGTCAGGGATAAATGAAATATTAAACGTGAGAAAACTCAATTTACTGAATGAAACAAAGTTTCCCATTGAGTTTGTAATCATTAAAGTCTGGAGAAGCAAAATTTTCTGAAGTGGGAAAGTCAGTTAAGCCCAAGACTCGTCCCTTTGGGGAAATCATACTTTGAAGTAATCAAGTCCTTGCCTTAATTAATAACCTGTGCGCCTTGTCCGCCTCGTCGGAGTTCAAATGGTATGTTCAGCCCAATACTCACCCATTTCATGATCGCGATTGAATTTTTCTATGGAGAAAAGTATCTGTTTAGGGTTTCATCATAAACAAGCCAACAACGACGATGCTGCACTACATCCATTGTTGGTGTATGACGCTTATCTTTCTGGCGAATGATAAGAACAACATAATTAAGTTGCTTTGTTGGAATTGAGTAGTGCTCGCCAGTGGGTAAAGGCACATGTTAGAAAATTGCGTGTAGTGCCCAGTGGGGTGATACGTAATTGGACACAAACTCCAAGGGGGTTAGTTGCAATAAGTTAGAAATTTGTCTATAAATAGAGACAACTTCCTACAGAATAAAAAACATTAGTCAACATAAAAACTAATCACTTTATTCTCAGATCTAGGAACCTTAGACTCTCTCAGCTTTCACACAGAAGTGGAACGTGGTGTGAACCACAGTGTTCGTCCTAGAGATTCGCACTAGACTGTTGGGAGCAAGAGGAGGACAAGCAACACAACGATCTTCATCTACTCCAATCATCCAGGAAAAGAGGTAAACGCGAGAATCTTCCGTTTTAATTCTACGTTTAGATCTATATATGTTTAGATCTATTTTCCCTTCAACACAGTAGAAATCACATTTTGTAGCAGTCAAGTCCCAGAGTTAATAACTATTAGAAAATGGGGACGTAAATGCCTTTTATCAACGTAGTTTTACAAAGTGGGGTGGTTATTTGTAGTTTCTGTTTTATGTATTGCTTTGTAGTATTCTCTGTTCATCTCTATCATATTAAGCATTGTGAGTTTCATTTCTGTTGATGTGGCACAAGCTGGTTGGTGGATTTGGATATGAGAAGTTAGGGTTTGTTATGTACTGCACTTTCCTATTCTGTAAGCATCAATTGAATCTATGGAGTAATTTTGGTTTTTCCCTCCATCTTTGATCTCTCTGTTCTTTGTTCATAGCTCACATGGAGCTTTTCTGTTAGGGTATCAGAGTCTGGTTGCAAGGCGTCTAACTACGTTGGCTCTGTTTGTTTCTGATTAGTGTTTGATTCTCTTTGGTTCATTTCCGCGATGGTGCTTACTAATGAAGTTTTGGTGTCGCCGAATGGTTTCGGCGTCTCTCAGGCTGTAATTAACAGTTCTTCGCCGTATTTTCTGACGAATTCAGATCATCCAGGTATAACACTTGTTTCTCAACCTCTTAATGGAGAGAATTTTAATACTTGGTTCAGATCGATGAGTTTAGCTTTAGAGGCTAAGAACAAGCTTGATTTTGTTAATGGTTCTCTGCCACTTCCTCTGGTAAATAGCTCTTTCTCTGCGCTATGGCGTCGATGTGATAGCATGGTGATCTCATGGATTCTTAGTTCTGTTTCAAAGGAGATTGCTGCTTCTGTGGTATCTACATATACTATTTCAGAATGTCTCATTCAGCTTTGCCCGAGGAATTGCCACGTAGGATTTTAAATTAATTAATCAATATATAATCAATAAAATGTGAAAATTCATATCTGGAAGTTGTGATGAAATGTTAATATAATTGATTCATTTGTCTATTCCCTTTGTCTTAATAAAAATAAAACAAGTGGTAACTATTAATTACATCATGTTTTTAAGAGAAATTACATCATGTTTGGTAACGTTTTTCTAACATTTTTGTATTACACTTGATACGTTTAGAAGTTGCCCTTTGATTCCTCAAAATTTAGTATTACTGATTGATTTATTTGTCTATTCCGTTTGTCTTGAATAATAATAATAATAATAATAATAATAATAATAATAATAATAATAATAAATATGGTAACTACTAATTACATCATGTTTTTTTAGGAGAAATTACATCAGTTTGGTAACATTTTTCTAACATTTTTTTATTACATTTCCCGACGAAGTCATGAAAAATACAAACAAAAGAAAACTAAACCGAACCATTTGGGTAGTATAACATCGTGCATCGCATGGGTAAAAGCGAGTATGTAGCTACTTCGGCTGAAATTTGGTAAGACCTAATTGAACGATTTTGTCAGAAAAATAGACCTAGAATTTATCAGCTGCGCAAGGCTATTTCAACTCTAAAGCACGATAATGTCAGTTACTTCTTATTTTACAAAGTTTAGGTCATTATGGGATGAGCTAAGCCACCATAAGTCAATGGCAATGTGTTCTTGTGGAGGATGTAATGCCTGTACTTGCCAAGTTTTGTCACATTTACTTTTGTAACAACAAGATTCTTTTAACTGAGACATTTCCCTTCCATGAATAAGGTTTTTGCTCAAGTATTGCAACAAGAAATACATAAAGAAATTAGTGCTGCTGTGTCAGTTCCTCCTATGGCTATGTACTCCCAGGTAGATGCACACGGACAACAATCTGAAAATGCAGCAAATTATGTTCATGGACAGCATAGATATGGAGGGAGACCTAAACCAGTTTTTTACCATTGTGGGGGGACTGTCATACTAAAAAAAGGTACTGGAAGATAAATGGATATCCTCCAGGTATTAAGGGAAAAGGGGTCCCAAACAGTCAAATCTTCATTTCAGTCACAAAAACACAATGTTTTTTTTCTTATGATAGTAGTTCTTCCCAAGCACATAATGTGCCTTCTCAGTTATCTCAGTCACAATGTGAGCAAGTTATGTAGTATATTCATCAACAAATACATAGAAGCTCAAGTTCTTCTACAGATACACACACTCTCATGGATCCTACATTACACTCTGTCAATAATGTTGTCAATGTGACACAATTGGACAGCCCTTTACAACAGTATGCTGCGGACAGGTTTGCACATTCTCAGCATTCCTTCATGCACTACAAGAAATCCTGCTCTCAGCGACCAGTTTCATTCTGAAAACCAGGATTATGGTCTTTAAAAGCAGTGCAAACAGTCGTTTTTTTTGTTTATCGTCAGGATGGTCGTCTTTCAGATTTTTAAGACCAACTGTGATTCTGTCGTGGGAAAACGACTAGTCACCCGAAATCCAAAATTATCAACGACGTGTAGTATTGTCGCCAATGGATCTAAACACAACTTTGACCAAAATTTTGGGGGCAAATCAAAATTATATGAAACAGTTGTGGTAAACACACAATTTTACTAAATTAACTCCACACATTATCATTTTGGGCGGCCATTGAAAATTTTAGCCAACATTTTGGAAGGGCAAACTATATCAATTCACGAAATTTTTAGAGTCAAATCCAATTAATCATTTCACCAAAATATAAACCCGCGACAAATAGATCGAAATTTTCAACTTATCCTTTCTCATTTCGATCTCTAGCTCTAGCTATATGTTCTTCTCTTCTTTACACCCCACGGGCAAATCGACATGTGTTCTTCTCTTCTTCACACACCCCGCGGGCAAATCGATCGATTTCATAAGCCCCCTTTCTCCTCGATCTCTAGCTCATCATCTGTTCTTCATCGATCAATACTCCCACCATAGCTGCATAACCACGAGCCTATTGTTCTGTGAGGTGAGAGCTAGGTCAATCGAAAGAGGGAGGGAGAGACGAGGCACTTAGATCTGGAACCCTAAAAGGGGTCCGGTGGCCATCGATCGATCGGAATTGCCGAGAACTTTGCAGAAGAATCGAAGTCGAATCTTCTTTTTTCCTCAATACTCAAGTAAGAATTCACAGACTTGATTTAGAATTAATAGATTATGTCATCTGTATATGGGGTTTCTGTTGCTGCGATGGATTAGTGGTATCGTATTTGGGGTTTTTTTGTTGATTCCAATAACTTGTTTTAGGACCTTTTTCTTTTTTCTGTGTGGGTTTTAATTCCTTCTTTTTCTTAAAGATGACAATTTTCATTTGAATATGTGAATTACTCACATGCTAAGCTGCTAGTGTCGATAATTTTCAATTGTTTGGTATATGCATGATGTTGTGTGATACTTTTGGATATAAGAATGTCATGTCTCCAAGTGTGCTGGATGAAACTAAGTTAGTTTATAGTCTATGTTTCCAAATTCATATAACGAAATTAAATTTTTAAAGTCAGCGTGGCTCTTCCTACCGCAGGCTTAGGAGCTGAAGATTACGGCGTAGCAGGTACAGGACTCACCTAGATGGATATCAACACGAGTAGAATCTAGTATAGTTAGCAAGAATAATGTAGTAGTTTTGGAAACGCGTGTATAATATCTATAGGCTTTTGTGATGTTTAATATTATGAAACAAATAAATATTTTGGGATGTTATGCTTTTGATTTCCGCCGTTACTTTTAGCATCGCCCTCCCGGTCTTGTCCGAGCCGGATAAAGCGGTTGTTACAGGTGGTATCAGAGCAGTCGTTCCAGTTTAAAACCTGTAGGGTAAATTAAAATGAACATTGGGCAAGATAATCAAAATTGGAAAGCCGATAGGGTTATGGGTAGCCTAAGTATAAGTCTCGATTATTCCGACCCACCCTCATCCTGTTTTGAGAAGTGTTTCGTTTTATATGTGATATGGTTTGATTTGAGATGCATTTCAATGATAATGGATAATTGTTAGAATAAGGATGGAGACAAAATTTGATTTGTACTTGTTGTGCAGAGATGGGTTATATTATCTTATTTGCTGACATGCGTTATATGTGTTTTACTTTGAAATTGCTATATGATGCATGATATTTATTTGATAATTATGTTAGATATATTACTAATTGTGAAATTATGAGAAATTTGTTGAAATTTTTGTGACCATGACCAAGGATACCATAGGATGTGACTGATAGACCATTACGATACCACTTTAGGAAAGTTCGACTGGAGCAAATGGCTGAGAATATGACCACGGAGCAATTCTTCGCCCAAATGACTCTGATGATGAATAACGGGGGTCGAGAAGGAACTAACTGTGCCAAGCAAGTGGTAGACATGAAGCCAATGGAGTTTACAGGGAAAGACGATCTTGTTGAGTTAGAATATTAGATTGTGGAAATGGACAAAATCCTTGAGACGGTAGCCGATCCCAACTTCAATTCGGAAGCCCTTCAAACTGCACTAAGAGGTCGCTTCTACCCTCATCATGTGAAGAGGAGTAAGGAACAAGAATTCCAGAATCTACAACAAGGAAATGACTCCATGACTGAGTATTTCTGAAATTTTACGAAGTTGACACGATTTGTAGGCAACATGCTGCCTGATGAAGATGCCAAGGTTCCTAGATTCATCGGTGGATTGCACGAAAGGCTCCAAGAGTCTCTCATGAGCAGAACATATTCTACTCTCCACGAAGCCTACGACAGATCTGCTTACATCTATCGAGTTTGTGTCACCCTAGAGTTGAAATGCAATAAACGTAAGCTAGAAGAGTCATTAGGAAGCAACAAAAACTTTGCCAAGGCCAATCAGAGGTTCAAGCCTACAATGGAGGAGGTGACGAGGGGAAATATCGAGGCAACCAGCAGGATCCTGGAGATCAACCAATTTGTCGCTATATCTGTAAGAGGTGTAAGCAAAACCACTGCAGAGTTGATTGCACAGTGAATCCGGTTAACAGCAATGACTGTGTTAGGAGAGGAAACCGAGCTTATGAATGCCGATCACAACCACCTAGGAACGAGAAAATAAATCCATGAGACATCTTTGAGAGGCAACAACAGAACAACTGCCTGGAAAATCGCCAGCAAAATGGGAACAACTATGGTCGTAATGGACAGTTTGTGATTTAGCAGAATGGGAATCGCAACTACCTGAACAATGGGAGAAATTGCTATGGAAGGCAGCAGAGCTACAACCGATGGAATGCTGGACCGTACGGAACCCAACCCATGATTGGAAACGATAATGAGGAAAAATACCCACACATAGCTAATGAGGTACGTTGAGTTCTGGGGACGTCACTCTCTAAGGGGGGGAGAGGAAGCAACGCTTCGTTTAATACTGTTACGTTCATAACACCCTTGAGACTTAGTACCCTTGAGAAATGTTTGACCTTGAGACTTGGGAAACCAAATGAGACTATGGCCACTTAAGTAGATAGTCGTGACTACTCCTTTATTTGATATTACTTATTGCATTGCGTGCATTAGATAGTGCTTATTTGCTATTACTTATGTGAAACTACTTGCATGATGTGTGATCTTGATTCCGATAGATAATTGCTTGGTAGATGGTCTGAGCATCTTGATTAGTTGTTTGATTTTAGCTTCGAGGACGAATCTTTGTTTAAGGGGGGAAGGATGTAATATAATTAGCGAGGGTAAAATAGTAATTGTAGAAGTTAAATAAGAATTTTAGTTGCAAAATAATATTTGGGTAATTTATCGGGTTTTATTTGTGTGAGATTATAGAAAATATTAGATTAGTATTCAAGAATTAATACGTGAACGTTTCTCTAAATTTTAGTTGATAGCGCTTGTACGAGCATCGCGAGATATTGTGTGTAGGCTACTCCCAATCACTTTGAGTGACTAGTACTTCACCCACACCGTAGCATCTCTCATTTCATCATCTCCAAGTAACAACTCACTCGGGAAGCTCTCCATCACCACCCCAACTCCTTCACCGCCTCCTCCTTAGCCGCCTCTGTTGGAATCCTTGGTCCCCAAGGAACCTGTAGTACAAATGGTCACCTCCAGCCTCCCTCGTCATCACCAGCCGCCATCACCACCTCCCTCACCATCTTCTTCTTCATCATCATCACCACCATCATTAGCTCAGATAATAAGTAAACCCACCTCAATCTCTCTCTACTCTCAGCTCCCTCTCTCTCTCACTCTCATTCTTCCTCTCTGATTACCAAGAAGACAACAGAAACTGAGCAGAAGTGGCAGCAGCCAGCACCACCACAACCACCACCTTCGTCGGCGGCACGAACCCAATAGCAAACCCACTTCTCTATCTCCCTCTATTTCTTTTCCCATCTCTCTCTGAACTTCATCTCACCCTCCTCTGCCCAGAGACAGAGACCAAAAGCACCAGAAGTACCAACAACGAAGTTCACCCCCGCTGAAACACCCCCAAATCATACGGCTGGCCAAACCGTACATTTGGAAAGGTTCCTCCGCCCGAGGAGGTAAACCCCATTGGGGACGGAGGAGGATCGCCGGTTCATAGTTAGTACAGTCATCGATAATCCAGAACATAATTTATTACAAATTTAAGATAACATAGTGATAGCGTCTGAAAGGATAAAAGTACGTTGTTTAGTGAAATAAAACTACTAAGTGAAGTACTAGATCCTAGCAGCATGAGTCCCTAGTAGTTTTCGTGAGCGTCCCCCTCTTGGTAACCTGCGGGTTTTGAATTAGCAAAAGCCGACCGCAAAAAAATTTTAAGTCAGTAAAAACTGAGTAAGATTCATACTACAACATGTAAAACGAGTTTTGGCTACACGATTATATAATCAACATGTAAACTGGAGTAAACCCACATGATTTGTAACAATAACTGATTCCACATTTTAATAACTAGTTTAGTTGGGCGTATAAGAGTGATAGAGCCTTTTAGGAGCTATAATTATTCAGCATTTACCACATGTTAATAGGTATTTGGAGAATGATTTGAGCCTAAAGTTAGAGAATAAAGGTCGTTTTATCACTTGTTGCTCACCATGTGCTATATTGTCAGTCCGGGCGTTTTCTATGCATATTTCATTGTTATTTGTCAAATATAATCGCTTGGTATGTTTGTTCATGTTGTCTTGGCAGGAAAGTATGCTAATCGGTTGATAGGAAGCATGGAACGATCTTTGGAAACAACGGGAGCTCAAGTGGAGTCATGAGAAGCCGAATTGGAAGAGCTTGGATGACCAGTCTGCACTATTTTGATCATAGTTGGAGTACTGAAAATAATTTTGGAAGTAGACCAGTTCCAAATGAAAGTAGACTCAGAGAAATTTCCAACAATAGGTCACGGAGCTAAATCTGAGTTCGGACGAAGAAGTTATGGCCCGACGAAGTCAGGAGCAGATTTCAGGGGGATATTGTGCAATTACTGAAGACTTCTGCGGGTTATGATTGAAGGACGACCTAGGAAGAAAAAATACATCATTCACGCCTGGAGAGAGCCACGATCAAGGAGGAGAACAAGGAGACTTCATTGGGAGCAACCTCAAGCAAGGAGAAGAGCCCGGATCGCGCCAATCATCACGATTTCTAGCATTCGATCTATTTTCTCTCTTGTTTCTTGTATGAAATATCTAGAAACCATGTTATCTTTTGTTATGACTAGCTAAAATCATACATAGTCATCTATGGAGAGCCTAGGGTTTATGTTTTGAGGATGTTTTCCGGATTTTGGATGAACTTTCACGTTAGGTTTATGATTCTATGGAGATTGCTATGTTCTATTTCATGTTGAGTTCTTTCATTGACAAGCTAGAACTAGGATGTGTGGTGTTGGGTATCTATTTCTCCATGTAATCATGAACTAGGCTTAAAGATAATTCGTAGTAGTTAATTACTTGTTTATTGTGCTTAATCCTTAGTAACGTAGGAGTCATGACCCGAAATTACTACATAACTAGTGAGTGTGTGAAAGAAACTCTACCCTAGTTAGGATGAATAAACAAGGACATTCTTAATTGATTAGACTGAGAGGTGAGTTGAATAGGAATGGCTAGATGAGGGTAAATTCAGGAGGATGTATTGAATTGTTCGTGAATAGTGGTCTGACAGGACATTATCCCTTACAATATCGTTAACCTACTAGAACACATAGGTAGTATACTTGGCCTGAGAGGGACAAATAATTACCGTTGTGTAGAACGACATGAGACCGATAGGTAATTGTCAATGCTATTACCCAGCTTAACTAACTATGAATTGTCGTGTTAGAACATGAAATCCGGAATCGTCAAAACTACCCTAGGTGATCTGTAGATTGCCTAGCTTTCTCTCCTCTAATTTACATCAAATCATTTAATTTGCGTTATTTTACTACTATTGCTAGTCACTTGTTTGAGGGTGAAAACACTTCAAACTACAAACCTTTTTACCGGTTACTTATGTGAATTGAATTTAATTGATAAACTACATATACATTAGAAACCTTCCCTTGGGTTCGATAACTTGGAGTCCAAAATACTCCACTTTATTACTTGACCGTACACTTGCGCAGTAACGCGTAGTTTACACGCGTCAAAGATACCAGCGGGTAACGAATGTCTACAGAGGGGTCAAGATGCAATATATCACGATAGGGTGCCTCTTGGGATATCACCAATCCCAATTTACCCGAGCGTTATGAGAGTCCCTACGTCAATCCCGCTCATAACCATAACTATGAGACCTTAAGTGTCGACACCCCTATAACGTAGTGACCCACACAGGCATAAGTAGTACTCCATAGTTTTCACATATAAATAACCCCGGGACTGCAGCATCTCGGTGCATGACAGCCAACCACGGGGGCCGGGTATGTAATCTCGTAGGATTAGCACCCGAGGAGGATCGACTCACATGCGCTCAAGCCTTAGCCTCCACACAAATTCTCTGTACATCGCCCCATTTATATTATAGTGCATTATTCAACCGTTATTACACCGCCATATCATTTTATTCAAAGATCGTATCATAATCGCATATTTTCCATACGGAATATTCAAAGAGTTCTCAAAATAATTAATCTCAACGTGTGATCAATTCATAAAATATTTCAAATTCAAGAGATATAGCAAGACTGTAGTTTGAACGCAACGCACGCCAAATTCACATTTTGACAGTTAAGGTGTTGTACATATGAACTTACCGAAACAAGTAGCGTAGTGCACGAGCGACAAGCGGAGTCCTAGTACTCGCACTCAATAAACTCGTCGTCTACGAACTCGGTGTCTACAAATACGCAAATAATCCTAATTAATACAACGTTCTAGATCATGTTTTATATAATGCATGCCCCCGATTAGTTTTCCCAACCAATTGTACCCTATTATAATTTATAAGAATTTACTTATTAATAACAAGTCGAAATATTATTATAAGCCATAGTCATTCAGGGTGATACTTATAAATAAAACAAGCCTTAGCTATTTAATTATATATGAAAGTATAATTGAAAATTATTTCTTTTGAAACAACAATCACTTATTATTAATTACAATTAGATGAAAAATTGTGATTTGAATAAGGAACAATATTGGATATAGTAGTTATTATAAAGGTCAAATATCTTATTATCACTCTCAAATTATTTGAAAGGAGTATATGTTATAAATCATTCTATTATTTATCAATCTTGAAACTTGTTATTTCATTCCAAAAATATAAGTAATTTATGATTATTACTACAATAATGCTTTCTTGTTTATGGATACAATATTAAATATCTACTTTTGTTTTTAGGAAATCTTGCTATGATTTATTATAACATATCCATATCAATATAACTATTTTTAAATAAATTTAGTTGCAGAATATTATTTATAACTAATTAACTTGTCTATTCATAAAATAAAATAAGGTTCATAGTTTACAACTAACTTATTAGGAAAGAAAAATAAAATTTTACTTACCAAGTATTTATTTTCGTAAAACACATTAATAAACAAGTTATGAAAATTTATTTACTTATCTTATTATTAATATTTTCATAACATGATTTATTAAATTTTGTCATCAAGTAATGTTAACCAAGCATTTAGAAAGCTTAAACTACTATTAGTACCCCTAAGGTCAAAATAATTAGTTCTTGATTGTATAATGACTACCCTCCAAGTTTTTGAAAATACAAAACGACCCCCATACCCATACTGATTCGGCAACACTTGCCCTACTCAACCAACCCAATCCAAAACATGATTTCAAGTTGTAAAAATTCATTTTTGAATATTGAAAACAACTAGGGAGGTGATTTAGAGTTTACCCGCACCAAAAACCGAGCAGAACTGTCAAGAATCAGAATGGGTTGAGCTTCCCGTCGGTGGGTCGCCGGTGGTTCTCGTCTCCGGTGATCCCCACAACCTGGGCTTGCGTTGAGGCGGTTTCTGGTCTCGTCGGACCCTAAGGAGGATATGGGAAGCTAGATCCGGGGGTTGGTATCACCGTAGCTCGACGGAGGAGCTTGTCGCCGGAAAAAATGGTGGTGGCAGTGGAGTGGCTTGCTACTGCTGCTGCTTTTGTCCTTGTTGTTGCTTCTTTTTGGCTCGAAAGAGGTAGGGGGATGTTGAGGAGAAGTGGGGAGCGGGTGGAACAGAGAGGGGTCGAGGAACAGTGGTGTTTCGGTGGTGGTGGTCTTTGTCGGGGTGTTTTTCCGGCGGGGAAACTGGCGGCCTCCGCCGCCGTTGTTTCTGCTCCTTCTTGCTGGGTTTGATCGAAACAGAGACAGGGGAATTGGGGGTGAGAGAATAGAGGCAGAGAGATGGTGGTGGATGTGATGTCGGTGGTAGTTGGTCGGAGAAGGCAGCGACCTTGTGCCGATGCTGCTGCTGTGTGTTATTCGCCAGCAATACATAGAGGCAGATAAGGAGACAGGGGAGAGATGGATGGAAAAGAGAGAGGTGAATATGGTGGTGGCCGTGGTGATGGTGGGTGTCGGGTGATGGGGAAGGAAGGAGAAGAAGAAGCAAAATATATAGAGTGAGAAGAGGGAGAGATGACGTGAAGGGAAGGGAAGTTTCGTTGGGGGTGGAGAAACTTTGGAGAAGTGGGAGAAATGTCGGGAGAGTTTTTCTATATGTATATATATATATATATATATACACACACACACACATATTTTGTTATTGTTATATTTTTATGTATTTCAATACGTATATACATCATATATTATACGGTATAGATACATGTATAATTATACAGTATTATTATTAGTATACATACAATATAAATATATTATTATAGATTTGTTTATGTAAAAGACAATTACTCCTCCCTTAGTTTCCTTTAATGCAGGTTTTACCCCCAACTTTGTAACAAAAACTTTAAAGGAAATGCACAATCACCCCTCTTAACAATTTAGGGTATTTTATCATATCACCCTTAAAAGAAAGCTTCGTCCTCGAAGCTACAGTCACACGCTATCATGAATAATTCTCTAACTGTTTCAAGGGTGCGTGTATATCATGGTGCACATATATGTATGTCAAGAAACTCGAAAAAGGTGTCGTGGAATGCACAGGTAATGTCATAACATATTATGCAATACGATACTAACTGTTTAGCTTAACGTAGGGGCACTAAATCGTAGGGTTACAACCTCGGTCCTCTATTTCCCTAGTCAAATAGGTGAGGGTAACGCGTCATCATGTCAGCTCATGCTTCCCACGTAGTTCCTTCATGTAAATGGTTTGAACAGAGAACTTTGACTAGCGTAGTGGACTTGTTGCGGGTATTCTTGGTTTTCCTATCGAGAATCTTGATGGGTTGCTTCTCGTAAGAGAGAGACGGGTCAAGCTCCACTGGTTCAGGGTCAAGGATATGGCTTGGGTCCTGAATGTAAGGCTTGAGTTGAGAGACATGGAAATCATCATGAACTCGGCCAAGGATGTTGGGAAGGTTCAAACGACATGCAACCTTCCCTATACGTCCAAGTACTTCATATGGCCTGATGAACTTGGGACTCAGCTTTCCTTTCTGGTTGAATCGCATGGCCCCTTTGGTTGGAGAGACCTTCAAAAATACTTTGTCACCCACCTTGAACTCCAATGGCCTTCTCTTCAAGTCCGCGTAAGAATTTTGTCGATCTTGTGTTGCCTTCATCGTTTGTTGAACCATCCGAATCTAGTTTGTCGACTCTTCGATCATTTGTGGTCCTATAATGATGGTCTCGGTGATGTCGCTCTAGCAAAGCGGCATCCTGCACTTCCACCCATAAAGCGCTTCGTAGAGTGCCATTCCTATACTGGCATGATAGTTTTAGTTGTAAGAGAACTCTATTAGCGGTAGCTTGTCTACCCATGACCCTCCAAAGTCCAAGATACAAGCTCTCAACAAGTCTTCTAGCGTCTGAATTGTCCTTTCAGTTTGTCCGTCTGTAGCTGGGTGAAAAGTTGTGCTAAATCTGAGTTCCGTTCCCATAGCCTTCTGCAACTCTCTCCAAAAGTGTGATAAGAAATTTGGATCTCTATCGGAAACAAACGAACTAGGTACTCCGTGTAATCTTACCATGTTCTTGATGTACGCATCTGCCATCTTTTCCATATTCCAAGTGTCTTCTATGGGAATGAACCTTGCCGTCTTTGTTAGCCGTTCAACTACCACCCAAATCTGATTCATTCCATTAGTCGAGACTGGCAGTCCTGTAACAAAGTCCATTGAGATGGAATCCCATTTCCATACTGGCACATCTAACGGTTGTAGCATCCCTCCTGGTCTCTTGTGTTCAAACTTGAACTTCTGAAACGTAAGGCAACGAGACACGAAGTCTCTACTTCTTTCTTCATGCCCTTCCACCAAAAGTTCTTTTTCAGGTCCTTATAAAGCCTGTCTCTCCTGGATGTACTGAGTAGGGAGAATGATGAGCTTCTTTCACGATCTTTTCCTTTACTTCCGCGCATTTCATAGGTACACACCATCTTCCCTTGAGCTTCACGCTACCTTCTTCGTCAACCTTAAAATCAAGTTTTTTGCCCTTTTAGACCTTTTCCTTAATTTATTGAAGGAAAGCATCCTCCTTTTGTCCTTCTTTTATCTCCTCGAATATGTCTGGCACAATCGTCAAGTTGCATAGCATAGTATCCGGGCTCCCCTTGGCACACACTTCGATTTCCAACCGTCGAAAATCTTCATAAAGCTCATGCGGAAGATTCCACAAGGCATTTACGTGTGGTCCGTCTTTCGACTCAAAGCATCCGCCACAACATTGGCCTTACGTTCATGGTACTGGATTTGCAGATCATAATCCTTTACCAACTCCAACCACCTACTTTTTCACATGTTCAACTCCTTTTGCGTGAATATGTACTTCAGACTCTTGTGATCCGTGAAGATCTTGCAAGTCGTGCCATATAGATAATGCCTCCATATCTTCAATGCAAACACGATAGCTGCTAACTCCAATTCATGAGTAGGGTAGTTCTCCTCGTACGACTTTAGTTTTCGAGACGCATAAGCGATCTCTTTCCCATCCTGCATCAAAACACATCCTAGGCCATGCTTCGACGCGTCGCTGTAAACTTCAAATTCTCCTCCTTCAGTAGGTAAGGTCAACACAGGTGCTGACGTCAACCTATCCTTGAGTGTTTGGAACGCCTCTTCACACTTTCTATCCTACACATACTTGGTCGTCTTCTTCATCAGGTTAGTCATTGGTCTTGCGATCTTCGAGAAGTCTTTCACAAATCTTCGATAGTATCCTGCCAATCCCAAGAAGCTCCTTATCTCGATCACGTTCTTTGGTGTGGGCCAGTCTCTTACTGCTGCCACTTTCCCTGGGTCTACCGACACACCTTCCTTGGATATGATATGCCCCAGGAAAGGCACCTTGTCAAGCCAAAACTCGCACTTTGACAGCTTTCCATATAACTTCTCTTCCCTTAGCGTCTCCGGTACCTTCCGTAAGTGTTGCTCGTGCTCTTCTTTTCCCTTGAAGTAGACTAGGATGTCGTCAATGAACACTACGAAAAACTTGTCTAGGTACTTTTGTAGAACACGTTTCATCAACTCCATGAACGCCGATGGTGCATTAGTCAGACCGAATGGCATCACTGTGAACTTGTAATGACCATAGCGAGTTCGGAAAGCTGTCTTAGGAATATCCTTCTCTGCTATCCTGAGCTGGTGATATCCTATACTTAAGTCAATCTTTGAAAAGGTATTGGTTCCTTGTAGTTGATTAAGTAATTAGTCGATCTTGGGGAGTGGGTACTTATTCTTGACAGTTACGTTGTTCAATTCTCGGTAGTCTATGCAAAGCCTCAGACTTCCGTCCTTCTTTTTCACAAACAAGACTGGTGCTCCCCACGGTGAGACCTTGGTCCTGATGAATCCCTTTTCTAACAACTCCTTAATTTGCTCCTTTAATTCCTTCAACTATGATGGTGCCATTGAGTACGGCGCCTTGGAAATCGGTCCCGTCCCTGGCATTAAGTCAATCGTGAAATCTACTGCCCTTTTTGGTGGCATCCCTGGTAGCTCTTCTGGAAACACGTCTGGAAACTCGCTCACCACTGGGATGTTTTCTAGCTTCTCCCATTCCTTTTCTTGATATGGACCGTACAAAGGTATGCCTGATGCCCTTTTTTCACTTCTGCGAGGATGGATAGTGCTGACACGATTTGGATCGTGGGTACGCTGGTTATGCCTCTATAGGATAGACGCTCACCCTTAGGTCAACGAAACCTGACCTTTTGAGTGGAACATTCTGTGGTTGCTTTGTACTTGCTGAGCTAGTCCATACCCAGGATGACATCTAGGTTACCCAGGTTGTAACGAATCAGGTCCGAAGGTAGTTCGGTGCCTAGGATTTCTAGTTTGACTTTGGGGTACAAAGTGTTACAGGTTACGACTTCTCCGTTAGGGGAAGATATTGCAATAGATATGGGTGCGGGAGCAGGTAAATCTAATTTCTTAACAAATGCCGATGATATGAATGAAAATGTGGCTCCTGAAACATATAAGACAAAGGCAGGGGTATAGTGGATAAGGAATGTACCAGTCACCACGTTAGCTTGCTCTGCTTCGGTGTGGTTCATGACGTTGATGGTCCCAGGTGGGTTACGGCTTGTGGGTGCTCGTGCCGTTGAAGCTGACGAGACATTGCTCCCCTGGGGTTGGTTGTTGTAGCCATTTGCGCCTTGCCAATTGTTTCCTCGGTTAGAGCCACCACTGTTGTAACCTCCACCCTGCTGGTAGTTCCGCTGATTCCCTCCGTACTGGTTACCTTGTAGTTGTTGTTTCCTCCCTGGTTGAAACCAACATTCTCACCTTGACGGAATGCACCATTCCCAGCACTTCCTCCTCCATGATAGTTGGAGCGGTTGTTGAAGTTCCCTCCACTGAAATTCCCTTGAGGTCTTGACCTGCACTCAAACTTCTGATGGCCCAACTTTCCACAAGCTAGGCAATTAACCTTGTTTCCATAGCAGTCTTTTCTTGGGTGATTGTTGCCCAATCGCCTACAGTGGTAGACACGAACTGAACCTTGTCCTCCATGGTTGCGGTCGAAACTCTGATTGGTTGGGTTGGGTCTATTCCTCTTGTCTCCATTACCGCGGTTCTGGACATTTGGCCCTGTTTGTGCTTCAAATTTCCTCTTCCTTCTCTCCTCAAAGTTTTCATCGAACACCCGTTGTACATCTTGTGCTGCTCCATAAGCTTCATGGAGCGTCTCGAAACAAGTCACACCCAAGGTCCTCTTGATTTGTAAGTTTAGGCCTTTCAAAAATCTCTTGACCGCCCTCCCTTGTGTCGGTACAATCTCTCCTCTGAACCGCATGAGCTCCATGAACCTATCATAGTAATCATAGATGCTATCATTCCCTTGTGTCAAGTTTAAGAACTCCTTAAGCTTTCGAGTCTTTACATGATCGGGGTAAAATCGCTCGCGCAGTGCTGTCTTCAACTGTTCTCAGCCAAATCCTGGTTGTGCGAGAAGCTCTCTTCCCTTAGAAGACCACCAGTTATCAGCCTCCTTCTTGAAGTAGTACATGGATACTTCCACTCGTTGGTCCTCTGGCAGCGTGCCGAGATTAGCGTCTTTCCAAAGTCGCGGATCCACTTATCCAGGATTGTCGGATCCTCGGTTCCATAGAAGAAGTTGGGTCGGAGTTTCGCGATCCTTCTCATTATATCATTTCCCCTGCCTTGGGTATTTTGCAGAATCTGCTTCAGAGTCAGTGTTGCCTGTTCCATTATCTGGAACCGGATCGGGTCATACTCCGGGGCCGGTTCTGCTCGAGGTGGTTGGTTTCCTTGGTTTATTTCGGATTGTTGAGCCTTGCGTCTCCTGGTATAGTAGCGATGAGGGTCGGCAAATCGCATGGTACCTTACGAATATAATCTTACTCAATATAATTTCTATTTCATCCACATGCATTTGACACTCGAGTACGAGGCCATTCGATAAAGAAAGAAAAAGGTGGTATAAAGGTTCTAAAGTCCACGTGCACTACTATCGATTCGACAAAAACAGGCGATAATGATCTCATGTCCAAGAATATCGCAATAAGCACCTCATGGCAGTCTCTTCTAGCCAACAGTAATCATAAAATCTAACAATTATGAAGTAAAATAGGGACTAAGCTACCCAACAACCCCCGACTTGTTCAATTTTATTACCAGTTTTAGTTATCCTATATCGATTTCATTTTTCTTTGAAAACTCTTATTTTAGTGGAAATCGATGACTCGTACTAACTTAGAACCGTCGGCTCTGATACCAACTGAAACACCCCCAAATCATACGGCCGACCGAACGGTACATTTTGAAAGGTGTCTCCGCTCGAGGAGGTAAACCCCATTTGGGACGGAGGGGGATCGCCGGTTCATAGTTAGTACAGTCATCGATAATCCACAACATAATTTATTACAAATTTAAGAGAACATAGTGATAGCGTCTGAAAGGATAACAGTACATTGTTCAGTGAAATAACAATACTAAGTGAAGTACTAGATACTAGCAGCATGAGTCTCTAGTAGTGTCGTGAGCGTCCCCCTCTTGGTAACCTGCGGGTTTTGAAATAGCAAAAGCCGACCGTAGAAAAATTTTAAGTCAGTAAAAACTGAGTAAGAATCATACTACAACACGTAAAACGAGTTTTGGCTACACGATTATATAGTCAACATGTAGAACTGGAGTAAACCCACATGAGCTGTAACAAGAGACCAGCGGGTCACGAATTTCTACAGAGGGGTCACGATGCAATATATCACGATAGGGTGCCTCTTGGGATATCACCAATCCCAATTCACCCGAGCGTTATGGGAGCCCCCGCTCATAACCATAATTATAAGACATTAAGTGTCGACACCGCTATACCGTAGTGACCCACACAAGCATAAGTAGTACTCCATAGTTTTTGTAATATTCAGAATTTTAAAAAATAAAGATTATATATGCTTAAACAAAATAGTTTTTGTTTGGTATGGTAGATCATATTTTATTAATTTGATCATATAGCTACTTTGTCTTTCCCTTTTACAGAATTCCGCTTTGTCACATATCCGTTGTAGTTGTCCATGCTAATCTCTATAGAATTTGTATTATGAAAATAGTTGGAGTTAAATATTTTAGTGTAAGAAGTATGAAATTTTATGTAATCCAGACTGATTAAAGAACTAAGTGTTACTTGATAATTTATGAGAATGATCTCAATTTTGAGTAAAGTAAAGTTCAAGAACGGTGTTTTTGCTTACGAATGAGTGTATTTTAAGTGTCATATTTATGGAAATGGTTTTTAAATAAACATATAAATCTGGTGGCATGACATGCCAATTATAATACATGAGTTTTGTTTATACCTCATTTATTTTGCCTTTGGCTAACTAAGATCATATGGTCAGTTGGTTTTGTGAAGAAATGACCGAAGAGAGATAAGACATATATTCATACCTAAGAAATTGAGAAAGAGAGAAAGAAGCATGCGTGGCTAAGAGTGAAGGATGGATAGATGGACATGGAGGAGGATTAAGGGTAAGAGATAGGGATGTATTTGTGTAGTGTGAAATGCAAATGGCAAGGTAGCACTTTTTGATTTGTTGAGCACACATGGCATCCCATGGAAATTGTTGGATGAACTCATGAATATCAAAGTGGCGTCATGCATGGATACGTCCATGCGTGGACATGCGGGTCAGTAGCTCCTATGTGTGACACGTCGTCGCATTTGTCGACTCGCAGACGCTGATCGGTCAGCTGCGAGACACTTGTTCCCCCTGCGCGTCGCGACCTTATTGGTCGACTACCCTTATAAATAGAACACAATACTGTAGTATTACTCATTCAACATTCGAGTCAAATACAGATAAGTGAGTTACAGGGTTGAGTTGAGGAGACTCTCAGAGATACTTTCAGAAGTTCTGGAGGTTGTCGACGTATCGTCGAAATTGAGGTAGGGGAAATCTGGTCTCCACGTCTACTGTGGTTATGGTGTATATGTGATTATCTATCTGCTGAGATATTAACTGTTTAGATATCGTTTGTATATCTGTTATCTGAATATTGCCTGTGATCATGATATTGGTGTGCTGCATGATCCATGCTATTGTTTGATAACCTGCTGCAGTTAAATTGGTTACTATATTTCTACGGCAGTGGTTAGGCGGTACCTACTGGGCTGTTTGGGTCACCCTAATATTTTGCAGGTTGTGACAGGTCGATCGAACGGTAGATTCGAATAGGAAATTAGTTAGCTTTGATCTTTATTGAGAATCGTTAATACGATTATCGTATTCAATTATTCGTTGTCATTTGTATATAAAGATCACTTTTCAAACAAAGTGTCACGTACCGCTCTATTAGCTTTTATGAAGTAAATGAATAAGGTATATTGAAATACGATGTTCTATCTGGTACCTGAGCTGGTGGCTCAGACGGTACCTGTTTGGCAAATGAGTCTTTGTTTTGGTGGTGGTGTCGGTGGGGGCGTGTGCCTGATTATATCTGTTAATATTTTGTTCCTAAAATAAGACCCTGGGTTTTGGGTCGTTACAGTTTTCACATATAAATAACCCCGGGACTGCAGCATCTTGGTGCATGACAACCAACCACGGGGGCCGGGTATGTAATCTCGTAGGATTTGCACCCGAGGAGGATCGACTCACATGCGCCTCCGGCCTTAGCCTCCACACACATCCTTTGTACATCGCCCCATTTATATTATAGTGCATTATTTAATCGTTATTACACCACCATATCATTTGATTCAAAGATCGTATCATAATCGCATATTTTCCAAACAGGATATTCAAAGAGTTCTCAAAATAATTAATCTCAATGTGTGATCAATTCATAAATATTTCAAAGTCAAGAGATATAGCAAGACTGTAGTCCAACGCACGCCAAATTCACATTTTGACAGTTAAGTTGTTGTACATATGAACTTAACAAAACAAGTAGCGTAGTGCACGCCCGATTAGTTTTCCCAACCAATTGTACCCTAATAAAATTTATAAGAATTTACTTATTAATAACAAATATAAATTTTATTATAAGATATAGTCATTTAGGGTGATAATTATAAATAAAACTAAGCCTTAGCTAATTAATAATATATTAAAGTATAATTGACAATTATTTCTTTTGAAACAAAAATCACTTATTATTAATTACAAGGAAATAAAAATTGTGATTTGAATAAGGAACAATATTGGATATAATAGTTATTATAAAGATAAATTTCAATGGAAGAAATATCTTATTATCACTCTAAAATTATTTGAAAGGAGTATTTGTTATAAATCATTCTATTATTTATCAATCTTGAAACTTGTAACTTTATTCCAAAAATATAACTAATTTATGATTATTACTACAATAATGCTCTTCTTGTTTATACATACAATATTAAATGTCTACTTTTGTTTTTAGGAAATCTTGCTATGATTTATTATAACATATCAATATTTATAGAACTATTTTTAAATAAATTTAGTTGCATAATATTATTTATAACTAATTAACTTGTCCATTCATAAAAGAAAATAAGGTTCATAGTTTACAACAAACTTATTAGGAAAGCAAAATAAAAGATTACTTACCATGTATTTATTTTCGTAAAACACATTAATAAACAAGTTTTGAAAATTTATTTACGTATCTTATAATTAATATTTTCATAACATGACTTATTAAATTTTGTCATCAAGTAATGTTAACCAAGCATATAGAAAGCTTTAACTACTATTAGTACCCCTAAGGTCAAAATTATTAGTTCTTGATTGTATAATGACTACCCTCCAAGTTTCTGAAAATACAAAACAACCCCCATAACCATACTCATTCGGCAACACTTGCCCTACTCAACCAACCCAATACAAAACATGATTTCAACTCGCAAAAATGCGTTTTTGATTATTGAAAACAACTTAGGAGGTGATTTAGAGTTTACCCGCACCAAAAACCGAGCGAAACGATCAAGAATCAGAAGGAGTCGAGCTTCCCGTCGGTGGGTCGCCGGTGGTTCTCGTCGCCGGTGATCCCGAAAACATGGGCTCGCGTTGAGGCGCTCTCTGGTCTCGTCGGACCCTATGGAGGAGATTAGAAGCAAGATCCCGGGGTGGGTTTCACCGTAGCTCGACGGCGGAGCTTGTCGCCGGAGAAAATGGTGGCGGCGGTGGAGTGGCTGGCTACTGCTGCTACTTTTGTCCTTGTTGTTGCTTCTTTTTGGCTCACCAGAGGGACGGGGAGGTCGAGGAGAAGTGTGGAGCGGGTGGCACAGAGAGGGGTCGAGGAACAGTGGTGTTTCGGTGGTGGTGGTCTTCGTCAGGGTGTTTTTTCAGGCGGGGAAACTGGCGGCCTCTGCCGCCGTTGTTTCTTCTGATTCTTGCTGGGTTCGATCGAAACCGATATAGGGGAATTGGGGGTGAGAGAATAGAGGCAGAGAGATGGTGGTGGACGTGATGCCGGTGGTGGTTGGTTGGAGAAGGCAGCGGCCTTGTGTTGCTGCTGCTGCTGTGTGTTCTTCGCCGGCAAAACAGAGAGGGAGATAGGGAGACAGGGGAGAGATGGAGGGGAAAGAGAGTGGTGAATATGGTGGTGGCCGTGGTGATGACGGGTTTCGGGTGGTCGGGAAGGGAGGAGAAGAAGAAAAAAATATATAGAGTGAGAAGAGGGAGAGATGACATGAAGGGGAAGGGAAGTTTTGTTGGGGGTGGAGAAACTTTGGGGAATTGGGAGAAATGTCACGAGAGTTATATATATTGTTATTGTTATATTGTATGTATTTCGATACGTATACACATCATATATTATACGGTATAGATAAGTGTATAAGAATATAGTATTATTATTATTAGTATACATACAGTATAAATATATAATTATATATTTTTTTTTATGTAAAAGACAATTACTCCTCCCTTAGTTTCTATTAATGCTGGTTTTACCCCCAACTTGGTAACAAAAACTTTAAAGAAAATTCCAATCACCCCTCTTAACAATTTAGGGTATTTTACCCGCCACCTCCGGTCCGCTATTAACAAGCGGCTGAGCTTTCCAGCCAAGCTCCAAAGCGCCACCCACCACCTCTGGTTTCTTCCATTTAGGTCCTTAGAGTCCTAGGATCTCAGTAGCAATCTTGGACAGAGCGAAGGAAGCCCCAAACGTCGGGTTAGAGTATTACCACCGGCGGAAACTTCGACAAACTCAACACAACTCGTTTCTTGATTGTTTCTGGCCATTCTTGGCCTAGGTATGTTCTAAATCCTCTGATTAGTTGCTTTAGATAGTCAAAATCGTATCTTGATAGCTTGAATCCATATTTAGATTGATGAATTTGAAGTTCTTGTTAAGGGGGGTGAAAGTGTAGTTTAAGAAAACTCTTTATAGTGTAAAAAGGGAGAGTATTTATCTTATAGAGAAACTATGAGGAAGTTAATGTCTTCTATTCATTTTGGCATGTGAGAAGAAGAGGGGTATTGGCTACCTTTCAGAGGCTTAAGGGTATTACATGTCTTTTACTTTAACATGGGGAAACTGATTGTCTTTTACTTAAACATTTCATTTTACGTAAAAATAAAAACGGTAATTTTGGATTAAAAATATTTTCTAAAACTACTAGTTTTCGTCCACACTACGAAAAGTGACTCATGTATTGAAATAGTGTGAATCGTTCGATAAGAATTAAACTAGAAATATTTACTTAAAACTAAACGAAATTGTGTTCTATCACTTCGTTTGCTATGCGGTCTTGTTAAAACACTTGTAAAAAACAATACTTGTATAAACAATTTGAACACTCTTAACATTGTTTATAACATCTACAAATTGTTTTCTTAGAAGATCAATACACTTAAATATTGTTTGGACTTTATTATTTCTCTAAGTTCTCATGAATAAAGCGTAGGCTTTGTTTTCACTATAAATTAATGCCTTTTATATAAAGAACTTCTCTAGTTAATTTTGGAGGCATAAAATTAGATAGTTTTTTTAAAACAAACGCGCCATTTTATCTAACTTTAATATCGTTGTTGGAGAAATATAACTAAGAATAGAAATATTAATTATTAAGAGGGTATTGGGTTCATCTACGGACTAAAGAGAACTCTTGATTGAATTTATTGTATTTTACTTGTATGGTTGGACCTGCGATTAAGAAAGTAGTGCTTGTATGTGACAGGGTCTTACACGAGGACTAAGTCATTCGTAGTAGCTCTTTCGTGCTATTTACGGTGGACTAAGGTAAGTGAACATGCCAAGTGTTGCGTGCCTATCTCCCTTCGTGTCTTAATTTAATTTTAAAACTTGTCTCAAAATGTATTTGTTGTTTATATACATATTTAATTGTGATTTTCTTACATTTTACAGAAGTTGTTTTGTTTGATATTGTCACACGAATAATAATAATTCGTAATTAACGCAAAGTGAAAAGAGTTGTGCGGAAGAAGCTTATTATTGTCGTGTTGACTTCGGTCACTCGACCTGTGATTATTATTGTCGTGTTGACTTCGTTCACTCGGCCTGTGATTATTATTGGCGTGTTGACTTTGGTCTCTCATCCTGTGTATTTTTACCTGGTCGCAACCTCCCGGGTCGCTCCATGTGCTCACCTCTCTGGCCGCGAGGAGTCTTAGGGGGGTGTCGGAACTTAAGTTCATGGATGTTAGTGTTAGAATAGTAGATCTTCCCCGTATCAATAAAGTTAATAATACAAATTTCTCTGAGATTCGGGTATTTATAATAAAAAAAAAATGAAGAAGATATTGGGAATCATATTTCCCGTTTGAAGGGTGAAAAGGAACATTGAAAGAAAGAAAACTTTTATTTATGCTCTTACTTTATTCATCGAGTTTACTCTTCATGTTTCATTTCCTCTTATTATTTATTATGAAAGGAAATCATTCATCATCATCTGTTTTACGTGCTTGGATGTTACTTACTCAGTATTTTCGTGCTGACTTTGAAAACTGCGGTTCCTGTTTCCTCCCACCGCAGGCTTAGGAGCTGAAGATTATGGCGTAGTAGGGTACGAGACTCACCTATATGGATTTCAAAACGAGTAGAATCTTGTATCGTTATCAAGAATAATGTAGTAGTTTTAGAAACGCGCGTATAATATCTAGTGACTTTTGTGATGTTCAATATTATGAAATAAATAACTATTTTGGGATATTATGCTTTTGATTTCTGTCGTTACTTTTAGCATCACCCTCCTGGTCTTGTCCGAGCCGGATAAGGGGGTTGTTGCAGTATGGCCACCAGTTAACTTATATATATATATATATATATATATATGTACTTGTGTCCTGTGTTCTGCATTAGCTGTGACTATTTGTGAGAATTTTAGAGGCCGTGATGATTTGAATCTCTCTATAGAATTCACCCATTAAAGCTATTAGAGTGTAATATGCATGGCAAGGCAGAATCCTTTTGCAGCATGTCATCATCTCTTATTTAGTTTTGATGAGTACAGATATGAGTCGGCCTCTTCATGCTCACTGAAGAGTCTGTGATGCTGTGGATCTATTGAATTCACTCTTTGAAGCTAATGGAGTGTCATATGGGCAAGGCAAAATCCTTTTGCAGCCTGTGATCATCTCTTATTTGCTTTTCAGGAGTACAAATATGAGCCTTTTCATGCTCACTGAAGAGTCTGTGATGTTATATATGGATCTATCGAATTCACTCGTTGAAGCTAATAGCTAGAATGTATAATATGCATGGCAAAACCCTTTTAATTACGAGGCATTAAGTTCATTCATGATGAGGTAGTTGGGTATGTGGACACTTTCAGTTGTGGGAATCTAAATTCATTGAATATTAATTCAAATAATAGGTGGAACCACATATTGTTATAATCACAACGTCCGGTGATTGTTAATACTTCGTTTGGATACTTTTTCTGCTTTTGGGTCTGCGAGCATATATGTAATTTTCACCAAAACTTGACCACAGTACAACAACATTTTAGTTTCGTTTCCCTCGTCGCGTACAATTTTCATGAACTGATATTTAATTTATTCTCCTTCTTCGTTTGAAATCACAGGAATGACGCCGCATTACAGCTCTGGCAGCAGCATTAGCAGCACATCCATGCTCATCCCGTATTCAGTGTGTCAGCAGTGAACACTTCTACACCAGCTTTCTGAGGTACAAAGGTTAAAAAGTGCCTCTGAACAAAATGTTAATAAATATCTAAACAATATTATTTTTTAGGAAAACTGTTGTGGGTACTGTAATATTTGGACGAAGGTTGTGTGAATATATATATATATATATATATATATGTGTGTGTGTAGTATTTTTTTGGAATGGATGCCCTAGAGGCAATCTAGTTTAGTATGATTTATTTATGGCTAGAAAATTCATTGTATTATTTATTGGATATTTAATAAATGAATTCCTTAGATTTACAATTGTGTTGTTTATCTTAAATATCCCTAGTCCAGTATAATGATTAATGGGACAATCATCTATAGACTAGTATGGGGTTGAATTGATATGGAGATATCATGATCCAACAAGTAGGTGTGCATTAAGGGTAATGGCGCAACCGGATTGACCCATCTCCGAGAAGGCTACATACACGTTATGTCCAGTCACAAGCGCTTCTCGTGGTGCAATGGTATTGTCATCCTTAGACTTGAAGTCACTAGATATTCTAGTTGTGGGTTATTGTGATTTTGGTAGCGTTAAACGCTACACCGTAACTGGGTAGTTATAAAAGCGTGTACCATATACAATAAGAAGCAAGCTTAGAGATCGTAGTGGACGTAGATAGAATTTGAACGGGAGCAAATATCCTAGGCCACTAGAGGGATAGTGCTTATAGAATGTCTGGCCAAACTCAAATAAATCAATATGGGATATTGATGTTATTTGCACGAATGAGGCTATTCCCATGGATCGAGAAACTATGGATTGGATATACGAGTGTGACTTGTATGTCTAGTGTCCAATCTCGATATAGAGACAAAGGGATGAGACAATTACTTGTACAAGGTTTGTCAAGATGACTATTCTATTAGTTGGCTAGAATGGATGTTTTGCTAGAAACCGCTCCATATTAGCAAATTTTTGGTACCAACTAGATAGAACCTATGCGGTCACACGCTATATAGAGTTGAACTAGATTTGAGAATTAATTAATTGGATTAATTAATTAGAAGGATCACTTTGCAATACCTTGCAAACTTAGTAGGGACTAATTTGCAAGGAAGGGACTAAACCGAATTCTAGTAGGACTAGAATAGGTCCTTTAGGTAGTTGGCAAGGATTTGTTGGACTATATAAAGGACACTCCTTCCTTCCTTCCCACACTTATGACCTTATTGATCATAAATTTGAGTGGGAGAGAACAAAAAGGACAGAGCAAGCAAGCAAGAGAGGCACTGTCGTTTGAATAATATTCACTATTTTTAGAATTGGTGTTCCTTTTATTTGAATAATATTCACTATTTTTAGTGCGCAATTATTTAATGGACTGTATGTCCTTGATCTAAGCAATCCTGTCTACAACATTAATACCAAGCATATTAAAATAAATGATATAAATTCTGCTTACTTATGGCACTGTCGTTTAGGCCACATAAACGAGAAACGTGTATCTAGACTCCATAAGGATGGACTACTAGACTCATTTGATTTTGAATCATATGAGACATGTGAGGCTTGTTTATTGGGAAAAATGACAAAGTCCCCTTTTAATTAGAAAGGTTAGAGGACTAGTGAGCAATCAGCGCTCATACATACTGATGTGTGTGAGCCATTTGCCACGCCTGCCATGGGTGGTTACGTCTACTTCATTACATTTACTGATGATTTCAGTATATATCGATTTGTGTACCTCATGAAGGCCAAATCCGAATCCTTTGAAGTGTTCAAAGAATTCAAGAATGAAGTAGAGAAGCAACTTGGCAAAAGTATCAAGGCTCTACGATCGGATCGTGGAGGAGAATACTTGAGCCAAGAGTTTGACGACTATCTTAGAGAGTGTAGGATCGTGTCCCAACTCACTCCACCCGGAACTCCACAATGGAATGGCGTGTCTGAGAGGAGGAATCGAACCCTATTGGATATAGTTCGATCTATGATGTGTCAAACCAGTCTTCCATTGCCATTTTGGGTCCACGCTCTATTAAATGCAACTTTCACCATTAACTGTGTTCCATCTAAATCAGTCATGAAGACACCACATGAGATGTGGAGTGGGAGGCGTCCCACGCTGTCGTTCATGAGGATTTGGGGCTGCAATGTCTATGTAAAACGTTTACAATCTGACAAGCTAGGGCCAAAGTCGAATAAGTGTAAATTTTTGGGGTACCCTAAGGAAACTAAGGGTTACTACTTCTACAATCCAACCGAGAATAAAGTTTTTGTTGCTCGGACCGGCGTGTTTCTAGAAAGAGAGTTTGTCTCTAAAGAAGCAAGTGGGAGGACCGTAGAACTTGAAGAAATTCAAGAACCACAAATCACTGAACCGACTATGGAAAATGAACAGGAACCACAAGGAGTTGTGGAGCAGCCTGTTCAGGTAACACAAGAGCTTCGTAGATCTAGTAGAGTGCGCGAGGAACCCGAGAGGTATGGACTTCTCGTGACAGATTCCGGTGACACGATTCTCATAGATGATGAGCCTACTACCTATGAAGAGGCCATGAAAGGCCCAGACTCTGGGAAGTGGCTAGAAGCCATGAGATCCGAGATGGAATGCATGTATACCAACAAAGTATGGACTTTGGTGGAACCACCCAAGGGGCGCGGCCCATAGGGTGGAAGTGGGTCTTCAAGAAGAAGATCGACATGGATGGTAATGTGATTACCTATAAGGGCCGATTGGTGGCTAAAGGATTCAGACAGATTCATGGTATGAGTATGACGAAACCTTTTCACCAGTCGCCATGACCAAATCCATCCAAATCCTACTTGCGATTGCAGCATACCATGACTATTGGATTTGGCAGATGGATGTCAAAACAACATTCCTTTATGGGAATCTCCTCGAGGACGTGTATATGATACAGCCGGTGGGTTTTGAGGATCCAAAGCAAACCAACAAAGTCTGTAAGCTGCAACGATCCATTTATGGATTGAAGCAAGCTTCTAACAGTTGGAATCGACGTTTTGATGAAGTAGTCAAAGAGTTTGGCTTCATCAGAAACGAAGATGAGTCTTGTGTTTACAAGAAGGTTAGTGGGAGCTCTGTAGCTTTTCTGTTCTTGTATGTGGATGACATACTACTCATAGGAAACGACGTTCCCATGCTGCAATCTGTTAAAGATTGGCTATCGAAGTGTTTTTCAATGAAGGACTTAGGGGAAGCAGCCTATATACTCGGTATAAAGATCTATAGAGATAGATCTAAGATACTGCTAGGCCTAAGTCAAAGTAAATATATTGACAAGGTGTTGAAGCGGTTTAACATGCAAGTTCCAAGAAGGGATTCTTGCCCATGTCACATGGAATCACTCTTTCGAAGAGTAGTTTTCCTTCCAATGAGAATGAGAAGGAACGCATGAGTAGAATTCCCTATGCCTCGACAATAGGATCTATCATGTACGCCATGTTATGTACTAGACCAGATGTGTCATATGCCTTGAGTATGACAAGCAGATACCAATCCAATCCAGGTGAGAGTCACTGGATTGCAGTCAAGAACATCCTAAAGTACTTGAGAAGAACTAAGGATGCTTTCTTGATATTTGGCGGTGAGGAAGAGTTGCGTGTAAGGGGTTACACTGATGCAAGATTTCAAACTGACAGAGATGACTTTAGATCACAGTCGGGATATGTGTTTTGCCAGAATGGAGCAGCGGTGAGCTGGAAAAGTTCCAAGCAAGAGACGGTGGCTGATTCTGCAACAGAGGTTGAGTACATTGCTGCAAATGGCGCAGCAAAGGAAGCTGTTTGGATCAGAAAGTTTGTTTCTGAACTTGGTGTGGTTCCTAGCATTGCGGATCCAGTTGAGTTATACTGTGACAACACTGGGGCGATCGCGCAATCAAAGGAACCCAGGTCGCACCAAAAATCCAAGCACGTGCTCAGGAAGTTCCATCTGATTCGAGATATTATCGATAGAGGAGACGTTCGGATATGCAAGATTCCTACAGATGGAAACCTGTCAGACCCACTTACAAAGCCGCTTGCGTAGTGGAAGCATGAAGGGCACACTAGGAGTATGGGCATACGAGATGCGCCAGATTGGCTCTAGTGCAAGTAGGAGACTGTTGGAATGGATGCCCTAGATGCAATCTAGTTTAGTATGAATTTATTTAAGGCTAGAAAATTCATTGTATTATTTATTAGATGTTTAATATAATGAAGTCCTTAGATTTACAATTGTGTTGTTTATCTTAAATATCCCTAGTCCAGTATAATGATTAATGGGACAATCATCTATAGACTAGTATGGGGTCGGATTGATATGGAGATATCATGATCCAACACATAGGTGTGCATTAAGGGTAATGGCGCAACCGGATTGACCCATCTCCGAGTAGGCTACATACACGTTATGTCAAGTCACAAGCGCTTCTCGTGGTGCAATGGTATTTTCATCCTTAGACTTGAAGTCACTAGATATTCTAGTTGTGGGTTATTGTGATTTTGGTAGCGTTAAACGCTACACCGTAACTGGGTAATTATAAAGGTGTGTACCGGATACAATAAGAAGCAAGCTTAGAGATCGTAGTGGACGTAGATAAAATTTTTCCCTCCCACATAAAGGGAGCAAATATCCTAGGCCACTGAAGGGATAGTGCTTATAGAATGTCTGGCCAGACTCAAATAAATCAATATGGAATATTGATGTTATTTGCATGAATAAGGCTATTCCCATGGATCGAGAAACTATGGATTGGATATACGAGTGTGACTTGTATGTCTCGTGTCCAATCCGGATATAGAGACAAAGGGATGAGACAGTTACTTGTACAAGGTTTGTCAAGATGACTATTCTATTAGTTGGCTAGAATGGATGTTTTGCTAGAAACCGCTCCATATTAGCAAATTGTTGCTACAAACTAGATAGAACCTATGGGGTCACACGCTATATAGAGTTGAACTAGATTTGGGAATTAATTAATTGGATTATTTAATTAGAAGGATCACTTTGAAATACCTTACAAACTTAGTAGGGACTAATTTGCAAGGAAGGGACTAAACCGAATTCAAGTAGGACTAGAATAGGTCCTTTAGGTAGTTGGGAAGGATTTGTTGGACTATATAAATGACACTCCTTCCTTCCTTCCCACACTTATGACCTTATTGATCATAAATTTGAGTGGGAGAGAACAAAAAGGACAGAGCAAGCAAGCAAGAGAGGAGCCGTCGCCCCCCCCCCCCCCCCCCCCCTTGCCGCCTTCCGTCACCGTCGGCCCACAAGGAGGCCGAGACCTCCTTGGTTGGTCTCGTTTTGCGTGATTATTCTTCCTATTCCTCTTTCCAGGCTAGCACCAAGGATTGGAGGATCTAGAATTCAACTCTAGGCGTGGATCAACTATAGAGAACGTGACACAATTCGCGTTTGAAGTCATCAAAGGAGAAACCCTAAGGTATGTTATTGATTTCTTCACTTACCATCGTTATGTCTCTTGACTTGTGATCCTTGGAGGGTATTGCATGGATTATTTTTGTTTGTTTTTCCGTTACGCATCCATGAATCAAAACCCTACATATTTTGTGGGGTTTGTGGTCGTTAAACAATTGAACTATATTGATGTTTTTGATTTGGATATATTGTTTAAGTGTAACAGTTTGGATTGAAAATTTGTGTTTTGCAACTTTGTTGGTGTTGTATGTGTGTGCCTGGTTGATCAAAAAGGATCACATAGCTAGTGTAGTTTTTGTTTTTTTTGATATGGGCATGTTATATAGAAATGTGAGATTGGCGACTACATTATTGGTCGTCTATAAGGAAGACCAAATAAACAGACGACGAGCACTGCTGTCAGCAAATACATATCATGACGATCAAGTTAGTCTCTTAAATGAAACAAAAAAAAAGTAATAAAAAAGTCGACTAAAAGTACACCGACGAGCACAGTCGTCTGCATAACATTAACGACGAAAAAGACATCGATAAGTCCGCCAGAAAAAAGTCTTTGACAATGAAAAAAATAGTCGAAAATTCGTCAGCAAAAGATCAACGACCAAAAGTCTGGTCGTAAAAGTCGACGGAAAAAGTTTTGTCCAAGAAATTTGATGTTCGGGAGGTTGTTAGAGAAAGAAAAACAACGACCAGAAGTGGTCGGTAAAAAGTTTACACCGACCAGTGGATTTTTTGTCGCCCGGTCGAACTAACGACAGAGCTATTCCGACGGCAGGGTGACAACTGGATTTTGTCGTTTTTTTAGTCTAACGACGATTTTTGGGGTTTCTACGACGAGCTTGCTCGTCGTAAATTGGGGTTTCTACGACGAGCTTGCTCGTCGTAAAAAGCCATTTTTTTTTGTAGTGATGGCAGGTGTTATCAATTCTTATTCTTTTAAATCAAGTGGGGCTACTAATTTGGATTTGCCTAAGTCTTAGATTATTGATATTGGGGCTACAGATCACATGTGTTGTGATCTTTCTTACTTTGTCTCCTATGAGCTGTGCATAACATATTTGTTCATTTGCCAAATTGTGAACAAATCATTGTTGCTCATGTTGGCACAGCAAAATTAAGTGATGCTTTAACTATTCAAAATGTGCTTCATATACTAAGTGTAAGATCAATTCAGTTTCATCAGTTTCAAAGACTTGAAATAGCTCAAGGCCTTGAAATAGCTTTCAAAGCCTTGAAATGGACTAAGCTTCATATACTTAAGGGGAGTTTTTGATCTTGATTCAGTTCCTGAACCCCTATGCTTGATCTATTTTGACTTGATGATGAAAGACAAAGAATTATTGCATGTTTAACACTATCTAATCCATCTGTTTGACATAGTTTTGCAGGGAAAAGTTTGTTTCCTAGTTTACAGGATATGTTTCCTAACTTGTATTTTGCAGGAAGGGAAACTGAGTAATGATTTGATTTTCTGATCAGTCTGATGTGTATGGAAGCTTTCCAATTTGTGTCTACACGAAATCAAATCAGTATCACTAAAGATACAGATCAACTATCCGTTGGAGAAGCTGTTAGAGAGTTCAAAGTTCTTTCCTACAAAATAGGAAAGTTGGTTGCTGAGAATCTGGAAGATATGCAAGCCACTTGTGCTGTATAAAAGGAGCTCAGTTTGAAGCACTAGATACAATAACTCAACAGGAAAAAACAAAGACACTCAAACATATTCAAGGGTTGTCAAGAAACAAAGAAGAGATCAAAGTCTCAATCCTATTCTCAGAAGAACACTACATTCTTACAACATTTTTTATTCTCTGTGTTCTTTTGTTCTGAACTTCATTTTTATATATTCTTGTTTATACTTCTAGTTTTCATTCTCAAGTATTGTTCAAAGTGAACAATAAAGAATTCTTAGTTAATCAGATAGCTAGAGAAGGTAATAGATAGGTTAGTGAGAACCACAAGCTGTAACATAATAAGGTATCTCTCTGTGCTTGAGATCTAGGGCTTAGCTTTAAATTAATAAGACGTTATTTGAAAATCTTGCAGGGAGAATATCCCTGAGTAGAGACGTAGGTCCAAGTGGACTGAACTCTATACATGTCGTGTCTCTTGCATTTACTTTACAGTTTCATACTTAGGTTACTTGCATCTTTCAAACAGTTTCATTTCAAAGGTTTGAAACTCATTTCAAGGCCTTGAAATAGACTTCTTCTCTTTATACGTAACTATTTTCATTCCAAGGACTTGAAACTCAAGTCAAGGCCTTTAACTACACTTATTCTACACAAATTCTTTTGAACCACTTCTCTTGCAAGATTTAGCAAAAGTTGCCATATTATATTCAACCCCCCTCCCTTCTAGAGTATTGATCATGCACTTCAACCTACTTTACACCCTTTCAATTGGTATCAGAGCTTGTATCAATGCATAGATTTAACCATCTTGTGATTATGAGTACAACAGGTGATGGTGGTTTCTCTCAGGGAAGAGCTGCTAACAGACCTCCTCTCTTCTGTGGAGATAATTTTGTTCACTGGAAAGCTTTGATGAAAATGTTCATTATTGATCAAGACATAGAGCTTTGGACTATCATTTAGAATTGTCCTCACAAGTTCTACACAGAAAAAGATGGAATTAAAACTCCTAAATTTGAAGACTCACTCTCTTATTCTGAATTAGAACATTACTATAAAAATTTAAAAGCTATTAATCTCTTGTTTTGTGCTTTTAGTACAGATGAATTCAACAGAATTTTAGGCTGTTAGACTGCCAAGGAGATCTGGGATTAGCTTGTGGTGACATATGAAGGAACGCCAAGTCAAGCAAACCAAGATCAACATCTATCTCAGGAAATATGAGCTATTCAAAATGAATGGAGATGAGTCAATCAGAGACATGTTCAAAAGATTCACTGACATTGTCAACAACCATGATTCTTTGGGAAAACACATTTCCAATGAAGAAAAGGTTAGAAAGATTCTGAGAAGTCTTCCAAAGGCAAAATGGAATCCAAAGACAACTGCTATAGAGGAAGCACAAGATCTCTCATCACTTCAACTTGATGATCTGCAAGGAAAGCTTCTTACACATGAAATAACCATGAATGAAGCTGATGCAGAATTACAAGAAGGTGTCAAGAACCTATCTCTCAAGGTAAACTAAAATGATTCATCTCAAAGTCTTGAAACTTAAGAGGATGATGAAGATCCATATGCTTTGATTTCCAAAGCCTTGACCAGAATTCTCAAAATGAAGAAGAATTTTGGAAACAAGGAATTCAACAGTGAAAGACACAGATCCTCCAGTAGCAAGGACGACAAAGGTAAATCTTCTTCACATGGAAATAAACCTTAAGTCAAGAATTGCTTCGAGTGTTGTGATGCAGGACACTTGATCAGAGACTGTCCACACAAGAAAAGCAAGAATTTTCAGAAGAAGGATCATGATAGAAGAAAGAAATCTATGATAGCTTCATTGAGTGATTCAGAAACTCCAAGTGACTCTGAATCAGAAGAAGAACATGCCAACCTATGTTTATGGCCAAGCATGATGACAGTTCTGAAAAGAACATTGAGGTAATGGTAAACTGTTTAATTTCAAAATCTATAGAAGCTCTCTCTGATTATCTTAGAACAATATTTTTAAATGAAGAGGGCTATCTGAAAGAGATTAGGTTTTTGAAAGAAAAAGTTCATGAGAAAGCAAAAGAAAATTTGCATCTTGTTTGCCTTAATCAGAATCTTGAAATCTCTCAGAAGAAAACTGACAGTGATTTCAAGGCCTTTGAAAACCAGTTCCAAAGCCTTGAAAACAAAAGTCAAAGAAGAAGTCACTAAAAACTCTCTATTGAGACAGAATTGTTAATCTAAAACATCAAGTTGGTGAATTAGATAAACAAAAGACTGCTCTGACTGAGAAACTTCAAGAATTGTAATTGGTCAAAAAAAAACTTCCAGGCTCAGAACACACCTTGAACATCAAGTCTGTTCACAAAACTGGTATTGAATACAATCTAAATTTTCAAAAGAAAAACAATACCAGATTTGTGAAAGCTGGAAGCAGAACTTCTCCTAAATTCCATTACTGCAATAATGTTGTTCATGTTAAGATGACTTGTCCTTTTAGAAGAAGAGACCATCACATAATGAGGAATACTTTTACATTTCAATTCAAAGGACAAGTTAGACAGATTTGGGTTCCTAAATGGGTTAGACCACCCAATATGGTTGATCCTGAATATGAATCTAAATTCCACACGTGGCAAACAGCTGGGTAAGGCAGTGATTGGTGTTTGAAGGTTGTCACCAAGATCAAAGAATAAAAATTGTTTATGGGAAATGGTTGCTCAAGACACAAGGAAGGAAAGAGATCTTTGTTCTGAGAATTGAAAGAGCAATATGAAGGTTCAATCACACTTGGTGACAAAGGAAAATGCAACATTCTTGGTATGGAAAAGTTGGTACTGATTCTGAAAACTCTATTTCTGATGTATTGATGGTTTGAAATTTAACTTGCTTAGTGTATCTCAGCTTTGTGACAATAGCAATAAGGTTATCTTTGACAAGAAGAAATGTGTGGTGCAAGATGAGAAATCTGGCAATTGCATCCTCACTGCCTCTAGGTCAAATAATGTTTAAACTTTTCAAACTAACAAAGTTGCAGGAGAAAATATGAAGTGTCTCAAGGCCTTGAAAGAAGATTCAAAGCTTTGGCACAGAAAGTTGGGACACATTAGCTTGCACACTTTGAATAAACTTGTTTCCAGAAACTTAGTAAGAGGATTACCCTCTATCAAGTTCAAAGATGAAGAAGTTTTCAAAGCATGTGCCCAAGGCAAGCAAACCAGAAGCTCATTCAAGCCAAAGAACTTTGTAAGTACTTCTAGACCCATTGAACTACTACATATGGATCTATGTGGTCCTATGAGGACTACTACTCCAAAAGGTAAGAAGTACATGCTCGTTATTGTAGATGATTTCTCCAGATATACTTGGGTTATGTTTTTAAAAGAAAATCTGAAGCTCTCTTTGAATTTTCAAAGCTTTGTGGAGAACTTCAAACATTGAAAAACCTACCCATTGCTTCAATCAGAAGTGATCATGGTAGAGAGTTTGATCAACTTGAGTTTGATTTATTCTGTTCCAAGAATGGTATCTCTCACAACTTCTCTGCTCCTAGAACTCCTCAACAGAATGGAGTTGTTGAAAGAAATAACAGGACTCTTGAATACATGTCAAGAACAATGCTTCTGGAAAACAAGTTGCCTAAGTACTATTGGGCAGAAGTTCTGAATACAGCAAATTATATTCTAAACAGGTGCTTGATCATACCTATCTTGAATTAAACCCCCTATGAGCTATTCAAAGGATGAAATCCAAACATTTATTGTTTCAGACCTTTTGGTTGTACCTGTTTCATCCACAATAATGGTAAGGACAGTATTGCTAAGTTTGATGCAAGAAGTGATGAAGGTATTTTTCTTGGCTATTCACAGACAAGCAAATCCTATAGAATTTATAATAAGAGAACCAATCTTGTAGAAGAAAGTACTCATGTTATTTTTGATGAAAGATATGATGGTTCTTTGAGTGATGGTTTTGCAGATCTTAATCTGAACAGGCACGAGTCAGATATTGAAGAAGAATTCACAAAAGGTTCCAAGGATATCTCACAAGAACAAGATACTACTTCAAGTTCTCAGAGGCTTGAGAAACAACCTGGAGAGCCTGAAACTTGGTCACCTAGAATTCAAATATCTTTCATCTCATCCTACTGATAACATTATTTATGGTCCAAACACTGGTACTCAAACCAGGTCACAGTAGAAAAATCTTTGTGCTTTTAATGCTTTTATCTCTCTTGTAGAACCTAAAACTGTGAAGGAAGATTTACAAGAAGCAGACTGGATCATAGCAATGCAAAGTGAGCTCAATGAGTTTGAAAGAAACAATGTTTGGAATCTGGTTCCTCCACCAAAAAATCAGTTTTTCATTGGCACCAGGTGGGTATTCAGAAACAAATTAGATGATAATGTAAAGGTAATCAGGAACAAATCTAGAGTGGTAGCTCAAGCCTTCAATCAAGAAGAAGGTATTTACTATGAAGAAAATTTTGCTCATGTTGTTAGGTTAGAAGCAATTAGAATTCTACTTGCATTTGCATCTCACAAAAACATGAAACTCTTTCAAATGGATGTGAAATGTGCTTTTCTAAATGGGTATTTGCAGGAAGAATTTTATGTTGCTGAGCCTCCTGGTTTTGAAAATGACAAGTTTCCAGATCATGTTTACAAAATTGACAAAGCTGATTATTGTTTGAAACAAGCTCCAAGAGCTTGGTATGAAAGATTGTCATAATTCTTACTGGAAAATAATTTCAAACGAGGATTAGTAGATAATACCCTTTTCATAAAGACTCATGAGAAATATATGCTTGTAGTTCAGATTTATGTCGATGATATACTCTTGATGATATACTCTTTGGAGCTACTAATGATCTCTTGTTAAAGGATTTCTCAAGTCCTATGAGCAGGGAATTTGAAATGAGCTTGATGGGTGAATTGAACTTCTTTCTCGGACTTCAAATTCATCAAATGAAGAAGGGCATATTTCTACATCAAAGCAAGTACACTAGAGACTCGCTAAGCAAATACAATAGGGCTCAATCCAAGGAGATCAAGACCCCCCATGAGTTCTAATTTATCTCTAGACAAGGATGAATCTGGTAAGAGTGTGAATGTTAAAGAATATAGAGGTATTATTGGATCATTACTCTATCTCACAGCTAGCAGACCAGATATCATGTTTAGTGTATGTATGTGTGCTAGATTTAAAGCTGATCCTAAAGAATCACACTTGACTGCAGTTAAGAGAATATTTAGATATCTCAATGGTACCAAAGACTTAGGGCTTTAGTATCCTAAACAATCTAACTTCTCTTTGAGTGTCTATTCAGATGATGATTTTGCTGGTTGCAAAGTTGATAGGAAGAGTACATCAGGATGCTGCCAATTTCTTGGATCATCTTTAATCAGCTGGCATTCAAAGAAGCAAAACTCAATTGCACTATCAACAGCAGAAGCTGAATACATAGATGCTGGAGCTTGCTGCTCACAGGTGTTATGGATTGCAACACAAATGAGAGATCTTGGATTTGATTTCATAGATATACCTATCAAGTGTGACATTACAAGTGCAATATCAATTACAAAGAATCCAGTTCAGCATTCAAGAACAAAGCATATTGATGTTAGACATCACTTCATCAGAGATCATGCTGAGAAATGTGATATTGTTCTTGAATTTGTTTCTACTAACATGCAACTTGCAGATATCTTCACTAAACCATTACCAGATGAAAGATTCTCAACTCTAATATTGGAATTAGGCTTGCTAAACAAAGATGCGTTGGTTTAGGGGGAGCTTCAGGTAATAAAGGTAAGATTTTATGTGGTTCAAAGGTTTGAACTGGTTTTCAAAGCCTTGAAAAACTTTTCAAAGGTTTGAGTATATGTGTTTCAGTAAAACAGCTTTTCAAGGCCTTGAAACCGCTTTCAAACCCTTGAAAATAAGTCTGTATAACTGCTAGTAAATAAACTCTGTATCATTCAATATTTGGTGCTATCTTTGTAGATAGTTGCTTAATATTGTCCCTCACTTTTCAAAAATTCCTTTTTGGACAAATATAGTATTATATTATTTCTTTCCAATGGCATCAAAGATTTTGAATCTTTTCTGATCACTTAAGATCGTCTAAGATCACAAAATATTTTAGTTACCTTTTCAAACTCAAACTCTTTACTATTTATCTTCTTCTCTCTTTCGTATCTATCACATCTCTCTATTCTTCTCCCAAACCCTTATGAGCACAAGAAGAGCCTCTGAAAGAATAAAGATGGTTGGTGGTTCAAAGACCGGTGCAGAGAAGAAAAGAAAGGCCACCGTGGAAGAGGTTCAAACCATTAGTGGAGATTCAAGTTCAAAAACTCCTACTGCAGAAGACATGGCGCCTCCTCCTCAAATGAAGAAGGCTAAGAAAGATCAGACTCCAATATCCAGCAAGAAGAAGAAGACAGCGGAAGCTACACAGGAGAAATAGGAAGATATCCAGATTGGAAGTCCTAAGAAGACAAAGAAGAAGGTTGATAAGGGAGACAAGGTAAAAGAAAAAGAAACAGAGGGTGAACCAGAGGAAAACATTGAGAAAGCTTTACAGATCTATTCAGAGAAGAAATCGACTGGTAAGAAATCAGTTCTCAATAATACATGGTTTGTTTCTCATGTTGCCAAAGGACATTAGCTAGATGGATTTGCTTCTAGATCAATTGCATTCTTCAGTTTGATCAGTGTTTCTATGTTACATGGTATGAATCTGAAGTGCACTACAATGTTAAAGAAGAGCTCTCTCTGGTTTATCTTGAACCCTCCAGAGATAGCCTACCCTAGGCTTACCAGACTCTTTTACCTGAACATGAAACAACTGAAGAAGATTGCAAACTTGGTGATTCAAACTAGGGTTGGTGGTATTGATATGGAGTTAGACCATTCTGAGTTTGTAAATGTTCTAACCTGTCCAAAGAGATATGAAACAAACAATCATCCTCGTAAGAGTGAAGCGCTGAAACTAGCTAAGGAAGAATTATTTCTACCAAATACCCCTACCTCATCCAAGCAGTTAACACACTCTGTGTTGACTGTTGAAGCTGAATTTTTATTTACCATTTTGATGAGATGTGTGGTACCAAGGGAACACTCCAAGGAACTGATCACTGAGAGGGTGTTATACAAAATGTATTTGGTTATGCATGGCTATGAAGTTGATCTTCCAAAGCTGGTGATGGAACATATGTTGTATGCCCAAACCAACCAGAGAAAACACCCTTTTCCTTATGCCAATTTTCTCGCTTCCTTCTTCCAACACTTTGAGATTCCAACTGAAAAAGAAGAGACTGGGACTACTGGAATTGGCATGCTTAATGAGAAGGCCTTTGAAAATATTGGTGAGGTAAAGACCAAAGAAAATATATGGAAGTTATACTCAGATCTGACAGAGGAAGAGCTGGGTTCCAAGAAGTTTCACAAACCCAAGGCCTTTACCTCTACTTCACGTCAGACATCTCAGACTTAGGAAATACCTTTGATTATTAAGAAGTTTAAAGGAATGGATACGGATCTTGATGAAGTAAAGGATAATCAAAATGAGTTTGGTACTGAACATAAGTAGGTAAAATACATGATAGAAAACATCTTCAGAAGCACGACAGTTTTTGATGTGCCTGAAGAGGTTTTTCAAGCTGCAGAGGATACCAAAGGGAATGATTCTGTCAAGGAGTAGGTCAGTGAACACTAATCCAAGGATAAGGCTGCTCAGTTTAAGGAAAAAACGGAAGTAGGTAGCTGAAGAACAAGCTGATCAGGAACAAGAAGCTGGAAGTCCAGACTCGGGAGTACTTCTCAAGGATCTCAAGAAGAAGAAGAAATCAAAGAAAACAGCCATCCCAGAGATTGTGACTGTTGCTGACTTGTTTGAAGGAGAAGGTGAAGCTGCTATTGATGTGGTTCAACAAGAAGAGGAACAAGCTTATATTGAAGATGACGGAGATAGTAAGGAAGTTGGTGAAGAGCAAAAAGGAGATGAAAAACCAGGCCCTTAATTCTTGTCTACTCTTTCTTCTACTTTTCAAGGCCTTGAAATCCCCTTCAAAGTCTTGAAAATTCTATCCTCTTAAAAAACTACTTTTTCAAAAAAAATTCCAAAGCCCTGACCAACATTCTTCTCATTTGTTTGGTTTAATTTTGGTCACTAGGTTTATCTAGACTTAAATGTTATTGCTTAATAAGTCGGACCATTTGGAAATCATGCGTTGTTACTTATTACTATTTGTATTTGTATTCTAATGAGTACTTTTTTGCAGAAACTTAGCATCAAGCAGATCGTGGTTTTGTCTTTCATCAAGGAGTAGATTGTAACATCAATTCAGTTTCATCAGTTTCAAAGACTTGAAATAGCTAGTCTATTTCAAGGCCTTGAAACAGCTTTCAAAGCCTTGAAACTGACTGAGCTTCAACTGCATATACTTAAGGGGAGTTTTTGATCTTGATTCAGTTCCTAAACCCCTATGCTTGATCTATTGTGACTTGATGATGAAATACAAAGAATTATTACATGTTTAATACATTCTAATCCATCTGTTTGACTTATTTTTGTAGGGAAAAGTTTGTTTCCTAGTGTACATGATATGTTTCCTAACTTGTATTTTGCAGGAAGGGAAACCGAGTAATGATTTGATTCTGTGATCATTCTGATGTGTTTGGAAGCTTCCCAATTTATTTCTACACGAAATCAAATAAGTATCACTGAAGATACTGATCAACTATCCATTGGAGAAGCTGTTAAAGAAGCTCAGTTTGAAGCATTAGATAGAATAACTCAACAGGCAAAAACAAAGACACTCAAACATATTCAAGGATTTTCAAGAAACAAAGAAGCAGATCAAAGTCTCAATCCTATTCTCACAAGAACACTGTATTCTTACAACATTTTTTATTCTCTGTGTTCTTCTGTTTTGAACTTCATTTTTATATCTTCTTGTTTATACTTCTAGTTTTCATTCTCAAGGATTGTTCAAAGTGAACAATAGAGAATTCTTAGTTAATTAGATAGCTTGAGCATGTACTACATAGGTTAGTGAGAACCACAAGCTGTAACAGAGTAAGGTATCTCTCTGTGATTGAGAACTATGTCTTAGTTGTTGATTAATAAGATTTGAGTTGAAAATCCTACAGGGAGAAGATCCCTGAGGTAGAGACGTAGGTCCAAGTGGACTAAACTCTATACATCTTGTGTATCTTTGCATTTACTTTACAGTTTCATACTTATCTTGCAGCTTTCAAACAGTTTCATTTCAAGGGTTTGAAACTCATTTACTCAAGTGTTTTCATTCCAAGGACTTGAATCAGTTCAAGGCCTTGAACTACACTTATTCTACATAAATTCTTTAAAAACCACTTCTCTTGCAAGTTTTAGCAAAAGTTGCCATACTCTATTCAACCCCCCCCCCTTCTAGAGTATTGATCATGCACTTCTATCTACTGTACACCCTTTCACTAAGTTTTCACTTCAACCTATTATCTATGTCTCAGTTATCTTAGTCTCACAATTGTCAATTCATTTGTGAGTCTGGTGGTTGTTCTATTATTCAAAAGGAGAGTAATAGATTGTTGGGACATGGATAAAAACAGGGTGGGTTGTATTTGTTAGTTGCTCAAGACAGTGTTGTCACTAAGTCTCTAAGCTGTAATGCTGCTAGTGATCCATTTTTTGCAAACTGGCATAACAGACTTGGCCATGTCTCAGTTAGAAAGCTCAAGATGATTTTGAAACAAGTTTCTTCTCCAGTCAACTCAATGAGTGATCCATGTCTTATTTGTCCTCAAGCCAAGCAGACGAGATTGCCTTTTCCCCACCTCAATCATGTTTCAAAGGAACTTTTTGAGCTCATACATGTAGAAACATGGGGTCCTTACAGAACACCCACCTACATCAATATTTTTTTATGTTAGTTGACGATCAATATAGAACCACATGGGGTTTCCTTATGGTTCAAAAGTCAGAGGCCATTACTATCATTCCTCAATTTTGTGAGAGTTGAGACACAATTTCAGAAGAAGGTTTAGAAGATTAGAAGTGATCAAACTCAAACTCCAGAACTGAAAATGGTGGAATTCTTTGCTAGCAAGGGTATAATTAGTCAAATGAGTTGTTTTGAAACCCCTGAACAGAATTCAATAGTTGAACGGAAGCATCAACACTTGCTGAATGTTTCCAGGTCTTTGAAGTTTCAATCTAATGTTCCACTACAGTTCTTGGGAGACTGTGTCTTGACAGTTACATATATCATCAGTAGGTTACCTGCAAAACTTCTACTATACAAGTCAGCATATGAGGTATTGTTTCAAAAATCTCTTGATTTTGATTGTCTCGCGGTTTTTGGGTGTTTATGCTTTGTTGCTACATTACAGCAAAGGAGGACAAAATTTGATAGCAAAGAAGACAGATGCATTTTTATTGGGTATGTCTATGGAATGAAGGGTTACAAGGTCTATAATTTGGATACTACGAAGATCACAGTTTCAAGAAAATATTGTTTTTCATGAAAGTATTTTTCCTTATGCAACAGATGCTACTACTCCAAGCTCTCAGTTTCATGAATTATCTCTGCCTATCCCTGCCTTGGATCATGATGAGATTTTCATTGTTGGTAGTACAACACCTACTTCACCACCTTTACATGATCATGTTGATAGTAGTGTTGGTATTAGTACAGAAATGGTAACTTCTGTTGATCATGTTTCATCCCCTACACCTGCAAGACCTACAAGAAGTGATAAATTGCCCAGACATCTACAAGACTTTGTGGTTAATGTTCAAAATTGACTTCTCTAGCTCTTTTTAGTTCAGAATATCTACATTTATTTGCTTCTATTACTAGTATTAAAGAGCCATCTACATATTACGAGGCTTCCAAATATCCTTGGTGGGTGACTGCTATGGGGAGGAACTCATGGCTTTGGAGGATAATCACACTTGGGAAGTTACTTTTTTACCCTCAGGGCATGACTTTGTTGGGTGTAAATGGGTATATAAAGTGAAACACAAGGCAGATGGTTCAGTAGAAAGGTATAAGGCCAGACTTGTCGCAAAGGGGTAAACTCAAACTCAAGTTTTGGATTACACATAAACCTTTTCTCCAGTTGCTAAACTGCCTACTTTAAAGTGTCTGTTGGTCTTGGCAACCATTTATGGATGGCATCTGATACAATTGGATGTAAATAATGTCCTTTTACATGGAGAATTTCTAGAAGAAGTTAATATAGACTTGACACAAGGTTACAAGGCCATTCCTTTTCATGATTCAGGTACTTTGGTGTGCAGAATTAAGAATTCATTATATGTCTTAAACAAGCTTCTACGCAATGGTATAGCAAGTATTCTCATACTCTTATGGAGATGGGTTTTACACAAAGTAAGTCAAATTATAATTTGTTCACACATCAAACTTCTAATGCATTTATTGCACTTTTAGTGTATGTGGATGACATTGTCTTGACTGGAAGTGATGAGAGTTTCTTGCATAATTTCAAAACAGAGTTGAATGACAAGTTTAAATTGAAAAACCTTGGGTCATTACAGTCTTTTCTAGGAGTTAAAATTTCCAGAAATGATACTGGAATTTACTTGTGCCAAAGGAAATTTACTATAGATGTACTACATTCAAGTGGATATAGTGATTGTAAAGCAGCTCCTACTCCCATGGAGGTTAATTTGAAGTTGCAGAAAATGTCAAGTGACTATCTTACTGATACTGCAGCTCAAAATTACATAAATATTGTTGGGAAGTTGATTTATATGTGCAGTTCAAGGCCAGATTTGTGCTTTGTTGTTCACAAATTAATTCATAATGTGTCCCAGCCCTCAGCTGACCGATTTAAAGGGCTTACACCATGTTTTGAGATATTTGAAGGGAACTATAGGCCAAGGTTTGTTCTTCCGTGTTGCTAATGAAGTTGTCTTGAGAGCATACTCAGATGCTGATTGGGCTGGTTGCATCGATACAAGAAGATCAACTACTGACTATCTGGTTTACATTGGTGATTGTCTAGTTTCTGGGAGATCAAAGAAACAAGCAGTTGTGTCAAGGAGTTCTGCTGAAGCAAAATATAGAGGACTTGCAGCTATAACTTGTGAGGTACAATGGTTCTTATTTCTTCTCAATCTTTTGACTATTTCTCTTCAGACTTCTCCTGTTATTTACTATGATTGCAACACGGCCATATACATTGCCCAGAACCCTGTTTTTCATGAAAGAACAGAACACATTGAATGTGATTGCCATTTAGTTAGGGATTTGTAGGGTTTTGATTCATGGATGCGCAACGGAAACAATAATTAACCATGCAAAACCCTCCAAGGATCACAAGTCAAAAGACATAACGATGGTAAAGGAAGAAATCAATTACACACCTTAGAGTTCTCCTTTGATGACTTCAAACGCGAATTGTGTCACGTTCCCTATAGTTGATCCACGCCTAGAGTTGATTTCTAGATCTCACACTCCTTGGTGCTAGCCCGGAAAGAGGAAGAGGAAGAAGAATCACGTAAAACGAGACCAAACCAAGGAGGTTCGGCCTCCTTGGGGCCGACCGGGACGGGCGGCGGGCTAGGGGCGGCGAGCTCCTAGCTTGCTTGCTCTTTTCTCTCCTTTTGTTCTCTCCCACTCTAGTTATGATCAATTATGATCATAAGTTGTGGGAAGGAAGGAAGGAAGGTCTTTTATATAGTCCAACAACTCCTTGACAACTACCTAAAGGACTTAATCTTGTCATACTAGAATTCAATTTAGTCACTTCCTTGCAAATTAGTCCCTACTAAGTTTGCAAGGTTTTGCAAAGTGATACTTCTAATTAATTAATCCAATTAATTAATTCCCAAATCTAGTTCAACTCTATATAGCGTGTGACCCCATAGGTTCTATCTAGTTGGTAGCAACTATTTGCTAATATGGAGCGGTTTCTAGCAAAACATCCATCCTAGCCAACTAATAGAATAGTCATCTTGACAACCTTTGTAGAAGTAATTGTCTCATCCCTTTGTCTCTATATCCGGATTGGACACGAGACATAGAAGTCACACTCGTATATCCAATCCACAGTTTCTCGATCCATGGGAGTAGCCTTATTCGTGCAAATAATATCAATATCCCATATTAATTTATTTGAGTCTGGCCAGACATTCTATAAGCACTATCCCTCGAGTGGCCTACGATATTTGCTCCCGTTATGTGGGAGGGAAAAATTCTATCTACATCCACTACGATCTCTAAGCTTGCTTCTTATTGTATCTAGTACACGCCTTTATAACTACCCAGTTACGGTGTAGCGTTTAACGCTACCAAAATCAGAATAATCCACAACTAGAATATCTACTGACTTCAAGTCTTAGGATGACAATACCATTGCACCGCGAGAAGCGCTTGTGACTCAACATAACGTGTATGTAGCCTTCTCGGAGATGGGTCAATCTAGTGCGACATTACCCTAATGCACACCTATGTGTTGGATCATGATATCTCCATATCAATCCAACCCCATACTAGTCTATAGATGATTGTACCATTAATCATTATACTGGACTAGGGATATTTAAGATAAACAACACATTTGTAAATCTAAGGAATTCATTATATTAAATATCCAATAAATAATAAATGAATTTCTAGCCACAAATAAATTCTTACTAAACTAGATTGCCTCTGGCATATATTCCAACAGTCTCCCACTTGCACTAGAGCCAATCTGGCGCATCTCGTATGCCCATACTCCTAGTGTGCCCTTCATGCTTCCACTGCGTGATCGGCTTTGTAAGCGGGTCTGACAGATTCTCATTTGTAGGAATCTTGCATATCCGAACGTCTCCTCTATCGATAATATCTCGAATCAGATGAAACTTCCTGAGCACGTGCTTGGATTTATGGTGTGATCTGGGTTCCTTTGATTGCGCGATCTCCCCAGTGTTGTCACAGTACAACTCAACTGGATCCGCAATGCTACGAACCACACCAAGTTCAGAAACAAACTTTATGATCCAAACAGCTTCCTTTGCTGCGCCATTTGCAGAAATGTACTCAACCTCTGTTGTAGAATCAGCCACCGTCTCTTGCTTGGAACTCTTCCAGCTCACCGCTGCTCCATTCCGGCAAAACACATATCCCGACTGTGATCTAAAGTCATCTCTGTTTGTTTGGAAGCTTGCATCAGTGTAACCCATTACACGCAACTCTTCCTCACCGCCAAATATCAAGAAAGCATCCTTAGTTCTTCTCAAGTACTTTAAGATGTTCTTGACTGCAATCCAGTGACTCTCACCTGGATTGGATTGGTATATGCTTGTCATACTCAAGGCATATGACACATCTGGTCTAGTACATAACATGGCATACATGATAGATCCTATGGCCGAGGCATAGGGAATTCTACTCATGAGTTCCTTCTCAATCTCATTGGAAGGACAACCACCCTTCGAAAGAGTGATTCCATGTGACATGGGCATGAATCCCTTCTTGGAATCTTGCATGTTGAACCGCTTCAACACCTTGTCAATATATGTACTTTAACTTAGGCCTAGCAGCCTTTTAGATCTATCTCTATAGATCTTTATACCGAGTATATAGGCTGCTTCCCCTAAGTCCTTCATTGAGAAACACTTCCCTAGCCAATCTTTAACAGATTGTAGCATGGAAACGTCGTTTCCAATGAGTAGTATGTCATCCACATACAAGACCAGAAAAAGCTACAAAGCTCCCACTAACCTTCTTGTAGACACAAGACTCATCTTCGTTCCTGATGAAGCCAAACTCTTTGACTACTTCATCAAAACGTCGATTCCAACTCCTAGAAGCTTGCTTCAATCCATAAATGGATCGTTGCAGCTTACAGACTTTGTTGGCTTGCTTTGGATCCTCAAAACCCTCGGGCTGTATCATATACACTTCCTCGAGGATATTCCCATAAAGGAATGCTGTTTTGACATCCATCTGCCAAATCTCATAGTCGTGGTATGCTGCAATCGCAAGTAGGATTCGGATGGATTTAGTCATTGCGACTGGTGAAAAGGTTTCATCATAGTCAATACCATGAATCTGTCTAAATCCTTTAGCCACCAATCGGCCCTTATAGGTAATCACATTGCCATCCATGTCGATCTTCTTCTTGAAGACCCACTTGCACCCTATGGGTCGCGCCCCTTCGGGTGGTTCCACCAAAGTCCATACTTTGTTAGTAGACATGGATTCCATCTCGGATCTCATGGCTTCTAGCCACTTCTGATATTCTCGGCCCTTCATGGCCTCTTCATAGGTAGTAGGCTCATCATCTATGAGCATCGTGTCACCGGAATCGGTCACGAGAAGTCCATACCTCTCGGGTTCCTGGCGCACTCTACTAGATCTACGAAGCTCTTGTGTAACTTGAACAGGCTGCTCCACAACTGCTTGTGGTTCCTGTTCATGTTCCATAATCGGTTCAGTGATTTGTGGTTCTTGAACCTCTTCAAGTTCTACAGTCCTCCCACTTGCTTCTTTAGAGACAAACTCTCTTTCTAGAAACACGCCGGTCCGAGCAACAAACACTTTGTTCTCGGTTGGATTGTAGAAGTAGTAAACCTTAGTTTCCTTAGGGTACCCCACAAATTTACACTTATCCGATTTTGGCCCTAGCTTGTCTGATTCTAAACGTTTTACATAGAAATCGCAGCCCCAAATCCTCATGAACGACTCCACATCTCATATTGTGTCTTCATGACTGATTTAGATGGAACACGGTTAATGGTGAAGGCTGCACTTAATATAGCGTAGCCCCAAAATGATAATGGAAGATCTGTTTGACACATCATAGATCGAACCATATCCAATAGGGTTCGATTCCTCCTCTCAGACACGCCATTCCATTGTGGCGTTCCGGGTGGAGTGAGTTGGGACACAATCCCACACTCTCTAAGATAGTCGTCAAACTCTTGGCTTAAGTATTCTCCTCCACGATCTGATCGTAGAGCCTTGATACTTTTGCCAAGTTGCTTTTCTACTTCATTCTTGAATTCTTTGAACACTTCAAAGGATTCGGATTTTACCCTCATAAGGTACACAAACCCATATCTACTGTAATCATCAGTAAATGTAATGAAGTAGACATAACCACCCCTGGCAGGCGTGGCAAATGGCCCACACACATCAGTATGTATGAGCGCCAATTGCTCACTAATCCTCTCACATTTCTTATTGAAAAGGGACTTTGTCATTTTTCCCAATAAACAAGCCTCACATGTCTCATATGATTCAAAATCAAATGAGTCTAGTAATCCATCTTTATGGAGTCTAGATACACGTTTCTCGTTTATGTGGCCTAAACGACAGTGCCATAAATAAGAAGGATTTAAATCATTTATTTTAATCCCCTTGGTATTAATTTTGTAGACAGGATTGCTTAGATCAAGGACATACATTCCATTAAATAATTGCGCACTAAAATAGTGGATATTATTTAAATAAAAGGAACAACAATTGTTCTTTATTGAAATAATAAAACCATCCTTGTCCAAACAAGAAATAGAAATAATGTTTCTGCTCATAGCATGCACAAAATAGCAATTATTTAATTCTAAAACTAATCCTGAAGGTAGAGATAGCTCGCACATGCCTATGGCCAACGCATCAACTTTTGCTCCATTCCCAACGCGCAGATCTACCTCCCCTTTAGCCAATCTTTTACTTCTCTTTAGATCCTGCAGATTTCGACAAATGTGAGATCCACATCCAGTATCTAATACCCATGATGTAGAGACAGTTAAATTGACATCTACAACAAAAATACCTGGTGGTGGTGGAATCACTATTCCAAGCCTCTTGTCCTCCAGATATTTTGGGCAGTTCCTCCTCCAGTGTCCAGGCTGACTGCAGTAGTGACACTCACATTTAGTCACACCTTTGGCAATGCCACCAACAGGCTTAAGGGCAGGTTCCTTGGACTTGGCAGCTGACTTGCCTTTGCCCTTGGAGGATGAGGCAAACCTTTTGCCCTTTCCTTTCTGCACCATCATAACGGCCTTGCCCTTACCCTTGTTGATGTTCTGTTCAGCTGTCCTCAACATATTGAGTAAATCTGGCAGTGGTTTCACGATCTCGTTCATGTTATAGTTCATGATGAACTGTCCATAACTCTCAGGCAACGATTGCAACACGAGATCGGTTGCCAACTCTTGGCCGACCGGGAACCCCAGTCGGGAGAGATTCTCCAAGTACCCGATCATACGGAGTACATGGGGTCCCACCGGGTTTCCTTCTGCCAGATGACACTTGAACAGTGCCTTAGAGACCTCATACCTCTCTACCCTTGCCTGCTCTTGGAAGAGCTGCTTCAGATGCTCGATCATATCGACATCATTCATGTTTTCGTGTTGCTTCTGAAGCTCAGAACTCATGGTGCATAGCATAAGGCAGGCCGCATCATTAGCGTCATCAACACCCTTTTGATACGCCTTTAGGGCAGCAGGTGTTTGGTTCTATGGACCTTCTGGAACATGTTCCTCTATTGCGTACGGTTTCTTCTCTTGCTTGAGAACAATTTTCAAGTTTCTGTACCAATCAAGAAAGTTGGTTCCAGAGAGCTTGTCCTTCTCAAGGACAGATCGTAAATCGATGAGTTGTTTGCCATTTGGAATTCTACAAAAGGAAAATACGCAAGTTTTAGTATTTGTGCATTTTTTACTATATTCAATAATGCCTAGTTTATCAAATATAGCTCCCACTATTTTTCTACGGATTAATAACCCTCAAGTTATTAATGTGGAAAATATCCTTATATTTTCTAGTGGGCCAAGATCCATGTTTCATCTCCTTATGAGCTTGCTTTGGCAATTCACCCATAATTTGACTACTTTAGGTAGGAACAATTCCAATTGCATCCCTTATGCAACTCTTGGTTCAATCGGGCAAATAACTCCTTATTTATCCATCTTTATAGAAAATCCCAATTGGTTGCCTCTAGGTTTCTTAATCACATTAATTACTTAGTTGTGTTCAACCTCTTATTTAAACAGTTCCACATTACTAGCTTGTGCCATCGCATTCCATCATTATGAACCAAGTCGCCATGCATTGGCACGCACGAACTTGATAAATAATGATGATCATGAGTGTTTAAATAACGAGAAGGCAAGAACACAATATTTGAATTTTGAGGGATTTTAAATTCAAATTTTAATTGTTTTTGTTGATCAATATCAACTAATCTATCTATTTGAGTTTGGGCACAACTCCAAATAATAGATACGGGTTGTCTAATTATCTTATTATCCTAATTTCATGCATCATCCATACACCAACCACAAAATAATAAGACAATAAAGTAAACAACCACAAAACAAAAATTAAACGTGATGTGGATATGGCCTTTTGTAGACTAAGATAATTCCAAGCCAATGGAATTATCTATGAACCCTAAAAGCATACACATCTCCATGCGTCTTGATCTTTTGGTCCATCCTTCATAGTCATGTGGAATGCTCCATGCTCCATGCTCCATTTTTTGTGGCTCCTTTTGGCTTTGGGTTTCTTTTCTTCAATCTTGGCTAACAATCTACTTTATCTAGAACTAGCTAACTTCTATACTAAATAAAATAAATCTCAGATGTTGAGAAAAAAAATGGCACGCAGGCCATAAAACCCTAATTAATTATTACAATTAATTGATCAGCTCGCAGGCCGTAAACCAAACGAAAAAAATTAAACATCCACATCAAACCACATCCTAAGGCCATATCCAATCACCATGCGATTTGCACATAAACAGTTAAAATCCAATTTTAACGCGCTTGGTCAATTTTAATTGATTTTAGGAATTCTAGGATTAAAACGGTCCATGGGCCCAATAATCAAATTGCCCGGGCCCAAAAAGGTGAACCGCAAGGCCCTAGGGCCGGCCCGTCCCCTTGCCCACGCGGCTAGGGCCGCCCGGCCCCTAGGGCGGCCAAGACTTGGGCGGCAAGCAAGAGGGGCGGTCCCCTTAGGGGGGCCGAACCTCTATAGGGAGTTGTTTCCAAAACAACTCCCTTGCTTGGTGCCCAAGTTTGGTTGTTTCCTTGTTTTGGAAGAACTCCTTCTTCCCCAAGGATGCCCAAACCCTAGATCTAAGATCCTAAAATTTATCAAACTTACTAATTCATGCACCCAATCCAAAAATTAGATCTTGTTATGATTGATTATTGACAAATTGCATCCCATGCTTGATTTGTTTTGTTTTACGCGATAAACAATCAATTTAAGGTGTTAAACAACTAAAACGTAACACATAAACCACGTTTATGTTCTTCGACCTGTGACTCTGATACTACTGTAGGGTTTTGATTCATAGATGCGCAACGGAAACAATAATTAACCATGAAAAACCCTCCAAGGATCACAAGTCAAGAGACATAACGATGGTAAATGAAGAAATCAATAACACACCTTAGGGTTCTCCTTTGATGACTTCAAACGCGAATTGTGTTACGTTCTTTATAGTTGATCCACGCCTAGAGTTGATTTCTAGATCTCCCACTCCTTGGTGCTAGCCCGGAAAGAGGAAGAGGAAGAAGAATCACGCAAAACGAGACCAAACCAAGGAGGTTCGGCCTCCTTGGGGCCGACGGAGACGAGCGGCGGGCTAGGGGCGGCGAGCTCCTAGCTTGTTTGCTCTTTTCTCTCCTTTTGTTCTCTCCCACTCTAGTTATGATCAATTATGACCATAAGTTGTGGGAAGGAAGGAAGGAAGGTCTTTTATATAGTCCAACAACTCCTTGCCAACTACCTAAAGGACTTATTCTAGTCCTACTAGAATTCAGTTTAGTCCCTTCCTTGCAAATTAGTCCCTACTAAGTTTGCAAGGTTTTGCAAAGTGATCCTTCTAATTAATTAATCCAATTAATTAATTCCCAAATCTGGTTCAACTCTATATAGCGTGTGACCCCATAGGTTCTATCTAGTTGGTAGCAACTATTTGCTAATATGGAGCGGTTTCTAGCAAAACATCCATTCTAGCCAACTAATAGAATAGTCATCTTGACAACCTTTGTACAAGTAATTGTCTCATCCCTTTGTCTCTATATCCGGATTGGACACGAGACATACAAGTCACACTCGTATATCCAATCCACAGTTTCTCGATCCATGGGAGTAGCCTTATTCGTGCAAATAACATCAATATCCCATATTGATTTATTTGAGTCTGGCCAGACATTCAATAAGCACTATCCCTCGTGTGGCCTAGGATATTTGCTCCCATTATGTGGGAGGGACAAATTCTATCTACGTCCACTACGAGCTCTAAGCTTGCTTCTTATTGTATCCAGTACACGCCTTTATAACTACCCAGTTACGGTGTAGCGTTTAACGCTACCAAAATCACCATAATCCACAACTAGAATATCTAGTGACTTCAAGTCTAAGGATGACAATACCATTGCACCGCGAGAAGCGCTTGTGACTCAACATAACGTGTATGTAGCCTTCTCAGAGATGGGTCAATCCAGTGCGACATTACCCGAATGCACACCTATGTGTTGGATCATGATATCTCCATATCAATCCAACCCCATACTAGTCTATAGATGATTGTCCCATTAATCATTATACTGGACTAGAGATATTTAAGATAAACAACACATTTGTAAATCTAAGGACTTCATTATATTAAATATTCAATAAATAATAAATGAATTTCTAGCCACAAATAAATCCATACTAAACTAGATTGCTTCTAGGGCATCTATTCCAACAGGATTTGGTTAATACTGGGGTGTTGCAGCTGCTTCATGTTGTTGTGAAAAAACAAAATATGCAGAAAGAAAGAACCAAACACACAAATTTACGTGGTTCGGCAAAACAACCTACGTCCTCGGATTTGTAGAGATTTCACTAAAACAGACGAAGCATCTCAGAGAAAATTATAAGCGAAATTAGAGCGCTGAACATACTTGCTACGAACCCTAAGAACTCTATAAATAGACGACCTATTAACCGCGCCGAATCGGCGATGACCAGATCGGGTCAAAACGGGTCAAACCAACCCAAGCCTTAGCTCCACGAACCATGTCTCCCTTTTCGGGTCGCAGCAAAACATGAACCGGGTCGATCCATAAAACGGGTCGTCCATGAACCAGGGTTCCACCCGAACACATGTACCTTCTTCTCATCAGCTTGCAGATCTTCTCACCAAGCCATTGTTTTCTCGAATTTTCAGATTTCTTAAATCCAAGTTGGGAGTGTTAGATATATACACTCCAACTTGACAGGGTCATATTAGAAAACTGAGAAGTAAATGTCTTTTATCAATGTGGTTTTACAAATTAAGGGGTGATTATTTCTAGTTTCTGGTATTTTTCTTGCTTTGTAGTATTCTCTATTCTGCTCTATCCTATTCGGCATTGTGAATGTCATTTATGTTGATGTGGCACAAGCTGGTTGGTGGATTTGGATATGAGAAGTAAGGGTTTGTTATGTACTGCACTTTTTTATCCTGTGGGGCATCTCCAATAGTCTATGCAAAATCTAGTGCTATGCAAAATATAGAAAATGTGATGAAAAATTAATCTCCAATAGACAATGCATATGCTCATGCATTTTTCAGAACATGCATCCTCCTCTCCATTAATAGCTAGCAAGAAAGTAGGCATGCAAAATTTTGTGTCTATCTCTCTCATCTCATGCATCCTCAATATGTATATTTTAACATCTGATGAGAAATGTTAATGCCATAAACCAATAGTAAGTGTTGTATATTTTAACATCTCTTAACTACAAAATGTATAAATTGTATTTAATTGCTGATGTCATGTAAAATTTAAAACATGCAAAAAATACCTACTACTATTGGAGATGCCCTGCATCAATTGAATCTATGGAGTAATTGTGGTTTTTCCCTCCATCTTTGATCTCTCTGTTCTTTGTTCATAGCTCACATGGAGCTTTTCCGTTAATAACCTTATGCGCATTGTTGGAAATCAAGTTGGACGGATCATGGTTACTTGACAATATTATGACTCGAAACAGTTAAAGCGACAAGCTAGAGCGATCAAACATAGCACAAAATCCACCAGATTTTACAAATGTTGCGTAATTTTTCCATATAGCCTCCAGGGTAAGTAATTCCATTCCTGGATCAGCCCTTCCACCCACTTACCAAAAGTGTTGTTACAATTTTCACATCTGGATCAAACAAGCTGCATATTTTGCAGTAATTGTTTCTCCACTATTAACAACTTAGAAGCAAAATAATACTCCTAAAACAAGCCAATATCTAGAAAATTTGAACATCAAACAACCCTAGTCGCACAAGATGTATATATCCTTGTGTTCTATCATTTTCTTATTTCAGAGAGGAAATTGTACCCCAAACCACAAAGGTACATTGCAAATTAACAAATACTCAACGATATATCTCGATCATTGTTACATTCATCAGTCAACCATGCATTCAGTGATCAATCCTGGTTCATCAACGGTACACTAGGCTAAGTGGTACCTTACGCCCCCGCTCAACATCATCGATTGTGTAGTCACAGCTATTACAATCCACACCCGCCATGGCCAGAGCTTCCAAGGACACAGCTGGTACATTATTATTCCATCTCCTCCACGGCTCCCTCTTCGTGAATGCAAACTCGAATATCTTCATAAACGCCGAAGTTACCGCTGTTTTAATTCTTGTCAAAAGAGGGTTCCTTCTGACAAGGTCATGTTGTCTCACAACGGCTCGAGGATGACCAGATCGGCGACGACGGACACGATGTTTAGCCAGCAAAGAACGGTGCTGCCTAGCCACTAGTACTCCGTCTCTATTCATCGCTGCTCCAAGATCACTCACCTTCTCTTCCATTTCTCTGTATAACTCATTGTAAAAAAAGATTATGTTAATATATGGAAGCAGAGACTTGTATGTTACGGTGGCCACGTCGAAAATATCATGTGTGAACGAAGACTTTCGTGTGACAGCGAAAATGAAATAATATTTTTGATTATCGGCAATTTTAAATGGCAATGATAGGAACATTAGAGCTGAAATAACTACAATTTGAAGTTTTTAAGTATTATATTATCCTACCTAATCCCTTCCTGCACTCGCTAATGACACCTGTGAATTAATTATGCCACGAAAACAATCCGTGTATAAATGTTCATGTCGTGATGTTTGTAATATTCAGGGTCGGCTTGAGTTGTTATTATATAGATATATTTATTATAGTTTTGATTTGGTCTATCTAATCATGTGAATGATATACAACAAACAGTTGGATGGGTTATAATAATGTGTTAATAATATTCTAGAAAACTTATTAGCTTTAATTTATTAATGTAGATATATTTATTATAGTTTTGATTTGGTCTATCTAATCATGTGAATGATATACATCAACAAACAGTTGGATGGGTTATAATAATGTGTTGATTTGCACGGGGCTAACTGAACCAAAGGAATGTCAGACATTACAATTTTTTTTTTTTTTAGTTTCGAAAACTTTATTAGCTTTAATTTATTAATGTATATAACAATGTAAAAACATTTACCTAACAAAAATTTGTTCTTTGGTGTTTGACAATTTTATTGTTTGCACTCAGGTGCTATTCATCAACTTTATATTCGTACTATCGACTGTAATAAATGAAATAACTTACCTTCATAGTTCAGACAGAAAAAATTAAGTCAATCATGTATTTCTTTATCATTTTATTTGAGAAAAAAATTGCAGACTATTCAATTAAATTTAAATGAAAAATGGTAGAAAACCGACATTTATCTCCAATTCAAAGTACTATGAGACAAATTCGTTAAAAGTATAACAATTTTTTTTGAGAAAAAGTATAATAAATGATCATAACTGAAATATATTTATTTTTTTCTATTAAATAATTACATTATTTGGCCTTCAATTTTCAAAGTGAACACGAGAGGAAGTGCCATAGGGAGAAACTTCGTCTAATTTCATGAGTTGTTTTATCTTTCATCCTTGTAAACTAAAAAAATCAAATCATACAAAAGTTAATTAGAGACTCATCCTCTATAACATATTGGATTGAAGCGGCCTCTACCGCAATTGTGGAAAAATAATTAAGGCGTGATCAAAGTGTAGAAAATGTGATTAGACACTCAGTTATAATTTTGCTTGTTAAACTCGACTTCTTCACCGCAACTGAGCATAAGGTTTAAAATCAAAATCAACATGAACGAGTATTGACTGAGAAAAGATTATACATTCGACCTTAATTTAATTAAATACATGAGGAAAATTACAAATTTAATTTTAGGCCTAGGTATTAATTGAGAAAATATTTTATACCATACATCTATCTAATCCACAATATCTCAATGTGGAACAGGATATAAAAATTGTGTTCAAAGCTCTTGCATAATTTTGTTAACAAAACCATTGGGTCGAAGTGACCAAGGGAACGACATATATTTTTCAGTCTTATATTCTAAAAAGCAAATTTAGAAATTTTATTTTAACAATATTATTTATGAATAAACATTATGTTATGCATTTTTTCATTTTACGCCGAAATAATTTCATAAAACAATCAATAAACTTCATCTTTGTCTATTTTACTCTGTAATTTTTATTTTCATTTAAATAAACCGTTTTTGTTTTTGCAACATAAACACTTAATTTCCGTCAAAATGTTAATCAGGACAAAATCTTAGAATTAAACAAAAGAATTAAAGAAATTAGAGTTGTCATATAGTATTTGTAATATTTAAAAATACCATCATATTTTTGTAATGCAATACTCTAATTTTCATAAACAAAATAATTAAAGAAATCAAAATTGTCATATACTCTCATTTAAAGGAACTCACACTTTCATCATAATCATTGAAATTACATATAGATAAATAATGTTTGTTATAGTACTTTAAAGTGATTACAACAACTATAATTTTTCTGGTCACAGTTTTTTGAGAAATGGATTTTTTATATTTTGATATCATTTCAGTAATTCCTATACACTTTCTTACAGAAAAAAATATATACATATTTTTTTTTAATTTATGGAGTACTAAATATTTTATAACTCATGTTGTCAAACGACATATAGATAAATCATATTTTTTATAGTACTTTACAACAACTACTAATTTCTTCAGCAAAAAAATTAACTGAACTAGACTTGCTAATTGTTTTAGAATTCTTATAAATTTTATTAGAAAAAGATACTTTTTTTAATTTATAAAATAATAAATATTTTGTAACTCATGTTGTCCAATGTACTAATTAATTATGATAATAAATTAATGTACAAATAAGAGTTATTGACAATTATGGTGGGGGGTTATGTGATGACTTATATGCCTTGTTGTACATTAATTTCAAGGAATTTAAAATTGACTTATAACCATTGGTAGAGAGTCTAAATAAGCATGACCCGTGTCTTCACCGTCAGAGGGTTCAACCATGACACATGTCTTTACGTTGGTGCACTTTTCTGCTTTTATAAATAATATACATTCCTTGAGAATTCTATACAGATATGCCTCGGAAAGCAAGAAATTCCTAAATCAAGTTAGACATTTGCCTTATTTAAAGAGGGACGCTCATTTCAATCAACTACGTTTTTGCGCTGTAAATCTCCGCTCTAGGGAAATATTCTGCAAACAACACTTCAGAGGTGAATCAATGTAACAACGCGAGCGTATTACTTATCCCAACTTCTTTAATTCTTACCACCGGATAAAAATGTTTAAGCCTTTGAAGGTGCTAATAGTAACCGCACAATTTTACTATATACCAAACACCTTATCCACAATATCCCAATGTGAGGCGAGATTTACAACTAACACGAGAAAACGTGAACATGCTCACAATTGAGAATGCAAATAGACAGCTCTTGAGTCTATAACTTAAGTACTTAACTACACCCCGAAGGCCTTTCACAACTCATATTAACTTCATAAATCCTGATGACAGTTCATACACAGATTGGAAACTCTAAAATATGAATTCTACTATGTGTATCTCGTCTCGAGTGTTACTCTTGATACCAAAAATGAGGAAATCAGAATAAAATGTTATTCAAGTTTGGGTAAAAATGTACAATTAGTCCTATATTATAGGCTATACAACAGTATTAAACTGCAGACCTAGAACCATGTACTATTACATAATAGTGTGAGTGACCCTCGTAGTATACGTATCGTAATACCCCCCCCCCCTCAAACTAAAGTTATCGTGACAAGTGGAACTTTGGAGACTCGGTCACAAAAAAGCGCCCAAGTGGGCGAGATTGCGTATGGATAATTGTAGTTTCATCAGCCAAGGTAACAGACTTCAGGCGAGCTGTGCCAGTAAGGAGATGATGGTGAGAAAAGTAGCAATCTATCTCATTGTGTTTGTACTCGAATAAAAAACGACATTGTGACTAATTTGGATGGCACTGCACTATCACAACATATTGTAGTAGCAGAAGATTGAGGCGTTCCCATATCAACTAGTAACCATCAAAGCCAAACAAACTCATTTGTGGCATCAACCAACACTCGATAATCAGCTTCTATGCTAGACCGAGCAATAATATTTTGCTTCTTCCTACAACAAGATATGAGTGAGTCGCCCAAGAAGAAACTCCATACAATGGTAGAGCGCCGATTAGACGGATCACCAGCCAAATCTGCATATGAGAACCCATGTAGCTTGGGTGTAGCTTGAGCTAGAAAAACAGAGATCGCGAAACATAGTACCTTTCACATGCTGAAGAATTTGAAGAACATGAGCATATTTTGTAGTGTGAGGAGCTGTTTTAACATACTAACCTGATGAACTGCATAAGCTATGTTGGGACGAGATACTATGAGATACTCCAGACCTCCAACAATTTGTCGATATTGAGTAGGTTCGTATAGCAGTTCACCCTCTCAGGGATTGAGCTTTAGGTTGGGGTCCAACGGTGTAGAGGCGAACATTTGATCAGTCATTTCTGCACAAGCAATATATCAGAGGCATACTAATTAGCCTGTGTGTGAGTGAGAGTTTCTATCAGCATCAGAAGTGACCTCAAGACGCCCCAATTTCTTCATCTCAAATTGGTGATTCAAAGACTCTTTCAACTTAGTAATACCGACCAGATCATCTCCAATAATTATCATATCATCCACATAAATCAGCAAAATGATAATTTCATGATTCGTATGACGAATAAATAGAGCTGAATCATATGCACTAGAAGAGAAATTAAGCTTGAGCACTATGAAAAGAAACTTATCAAACCAAGCCCGAGGGACTTGTTTTAGACCATATAATGTGTGTAGCAAACAACGTACATGTGATTCAGAAACACTGAGATGGGGTGGAGGTTTCATATACACCTCCTCTGTAATTCATCGTTAAGAAATGCATTCATAACATTTATCTGGAAAAAGGACCAACGAATCTAACCAGCCAGGACTATAAGAATGTGAACTGTGGTAAGTCGAGAAACTTGAGAAAAGGTTTCCTCATAGTCAATATCATACTCTTTTGTGAAACCTCTTTCTACCAGTCAGGCCTTATATCTTTCAACGGATCCATCAGACCGAGTCTTAATCTTAGATATCAATCTACACCTACCAAGGTTTTACCAGGGGTAATTAAACAAAATACCAAGTCTCGATCTTTTCCAAAGTTGTTAACTCATCTCCCATTTTGACCTAACATGGGGTTAGCCCTCGCTTCCCGACAAGATTGTGGTTTAGGATGTTTGATGAATGTATTCATTACAAAGTCAAGAAATCGAGCAGGTCCGGTCCAGCAACCGAGTTCAATAGTCTCGCCTGTAGGTTCAATATAATCATTAACCTGACGTTCAACCAGGGGCGCAACTGACACAATTTCTTACGTGCATACGCAAGTGCACGTTTCAAGTAATATAGGGTAATATTTCAACCCCGAGTTATCGATACCACTAGGACTGGCTTGAGACTATTTAATTAGTTATTAGATTAGAGTACTGTCACAGGAGGAAGAATTGTGAATAACTAAGGCGTCACCCACAAACATGTGAATGAAACTAAATAACAACTAAACTAATATTTTTGGATTTTTGAATACTAATTAATACCAATATGGAGAACACTAGATAGTTTTAGGGTCCCTAGGGCATCTAGATATTTCCGGATTACGATTTGAAACACTCTACCTACGCCTAGTTATAGCGGGTCACACTCATTGCGATCTTCTGTCGATCTCACGTAAATATGCGTTCTAGTCTACTTCAAGTCCTGTCGATCCACCTCTGTCTACCGTTACGTTCTAGTCAGCTAGCCAGGTTCGCTCACCGGGTCCTGTCGGTCCACCGATTACGCTAATCATAACTACGTCTAACTGAAACAATCCACACACAGTCATTCAAGCCTCTATCTCCTGTCGGTCTCAAGAAACTACAAGAATGCCAATAAGGTTCTTTACGAATCCGGTTTCGTTCACTATCGTGCAACAACCTATAAAACTAGCATGTATTGGGGCATCAAACCAAACAATTAAGAACAAGAACTTGTCGAATAACTAAAACAATATGCAAAATTTTTAAGTTCAATACATGAATCAATTCACAAATCCGGAAATTCTAGAATAAACCCTAGTTCTCCATGAACTATCTAGCTATAGAGGTTTAGCTAGACATAATATTGTTTCGCTGAACAAAAATCTCCATAAAATTTATGAAACAAGAGAGGAAACAGATCAAACGTGGAATCGGAACTTCCCCCGTTCTTCGTCTTCGTCTTTTCCTTCAGCGTGTAATGGCGTGAGTGATAGAATATCATGATTAATCAGCCCCTCTAGGTCTCAATACAACCCGTCCAACACTTCATGTAAAAATTCATTATTTTCACTTTTTACCCTCCAATAATGTTGGCGCAACTACTATGCCTTAGGGCTAAGATTAAAAACCCGTGCCTCTCTTCTTAAAACTTCTCTTTTATTTCAAATTTTAACCAGCCCCATTCTTGCTTCTTGAAACAAAAAATTAGACCCTCCGGCATTCGTACGATTTTGCAAGACATACCCCTGGAACAGTCGCGACCTTCTTCTCTCTGCTTTGCTGATTCTTCTTCTCTGTTTTCTTCTATTTCTTTCCTCTGTTTCTGGGTTCTCTTGATCGATTGTTGCAGGTGAGTTTGGTTTTGATGTTCTGCGGTATTGGGTCTGAGCAGTGGTGGGCCATGGATGAAGGGTTTCGGTGAATTATCAGGTTGTTTAGAAATTGGGTTTAGACGGGTCTATTCATCAATTGGTTGATGAATAGGAGGCCATGGTGAATTGGGTTATGAAGGCAGTAAAGTGGTGTACTGGGTGCTGAGGAAAGTTTGAGGTGGTTGAATTGGACAGTGGCGGTGGTGGTTTATGAGCGATTGGGTGTTGGAATTGATAGGTGCGAATTTGGTTGAAGGAGTTGGTGGTTCATGGATTGGTTTAATTGGCAGGATGTGGTAATGTTGATGGTGAATTGGTAATGTAGCAGAGATTGTAATGGTTGGTTAAATGACGGTGGTCATGGCTATAGCATAGAGGTGGCAGTGTAGGTTATGGTGGATGATGTTGGAATTGTGCCCTAGAGGCAATCAATTAATTGTGACAAATATATGGATTTACGATTCATTATGTTATCGATATGGAGATATGCTAACATGAATGAAGTCCTTAGAATATAAGGTGTTATATTCTTAAATATCCCTAGTCAATTATAATGATTAATGGACAATCATCTATAGACTAGTATGGGGTTGGATTGATATGGAGATATCACGATCCAACACATGGGTATGCATTAGGAGTAATGGCATACTAGATGACCCACGGCGAGAAGGATACATTAGATTATGTTGAAGTCACAATCTCTTCTCGTAGTGCTAATAATATTGCAATCCTTAGACTTGAAGTCACTAGATACTCTAGTTGTGAAATATTGTGCTTTGATGTTATCAAACGTTACACCGTAACTGGGTAATTATAAAGATAGCTATCGGGCATGAAAGGAAGCAAGCTTAGAGATCGTAGTGATGTAGATAGGATTTGTCCCTCCCACATAACGGGGGTAAATATTCACGGCGACTCGAGGGATGAGGCTTATTGAATGTCTGGCCAGACTCAGATAAATCAATATGGAGATATTGATGTTATCTGCTTGCATAAGCATATTCCCAGGATCGAGGAACTATGGATTGGATATACGAGTGTGACTATTTATGTCTCGTGTCCAATCCGGATATGGAGACAAAGGGATAAGTGCAATATAAGATATTGGGTACAAGAGGTTTGTCGGGATCACTGACTATTTCTATTAGTTGGGTGGCATGGATGTGTTGCTAGACACCGCTCCATGTTAGTAACAGTTACTACCAACTAAGTAGAAACCTATGGGGTCACACGTCAAATAGAGTAGAGCTAGATTTGGGATTAATTAATATTGATTAATTAATAAAAGGATCATTATGCAACACCTTGCAAACTTAGTAGGACTAATTTGTAAGGAAGGGAATAATTCTAGTTCATGTAGAATTAGGAAACTCCTTTATGGAAACAACAAGGAGTTGTTGGAGTATATAAAGGAGGCTCTAGATTCCTTCCCACTTGATGTTAATTGTTATTAGACATAACATAAGGAGTGCGAGAGAACAAGAGAGAGAACAAGACAAGAGCTAGGGCCGAAACCCTAGCCCCGTCCGCCCTTCCCGTCGGCGCCAAGAAGAGGGGCCGATCCCCTCTTGGCTCTTTGTGCCTTTGTTGCTTTGATCTTCTTCCCTCTTCCTCCGGATTCAAGCTAGCACTTGTTTGAAGGAAGAATCTAGATCTCACCTCTAGACGTGGATCAACCGTAGAGACGAGGACATCATTCTTCGTGTGATCTCACAAATTCAAAGGTACACAATACTATGTCTCTTATCATGTTATGATGTCTCTTCCTGACGATCAGTGGTGGGCATTGAAGTAGAATTAAATTTTGTTATTCCGCTACGTTACCTACTTGAAAACCCAACAGTGGTATCAGAGCCACAGGTCGTAGAACATAACATGATTTTATGTTTTACGATTTCAGTTTATACACCGTACTATTGTTATTACGCGAAAACTGAAAAAAATTGGCATAGTAGATGCAATAAACAATATCTAATTTAGCATTGGATGTGTAAATTAGTGAGTTTGATCACATGAGATGTGCGGATTTTCGATCTAGATCTAGGGTTTGGGCACATGCTTGGAAAAGGGGTTTTCCAAGTATGGAAATAATTAAACTTGGACAACAAGGAAGAAGTTGTTTTGGAAACAACTAAACTTGGACAACAAGTAAGAAGTTGTTTATGGAAACAACTAAACTTGGGAACCAAGGAAAGAATTATTTTGGGAACAATACCATAAGGGTGTTTTGGAAACAACCCAACAAGGAAGGAACAATTCCATATATTGTTTATGGAAATAATTCCATGAATTTTTTATGAAAACAATTCCATGAGGAGGTGTGGCCCATGTAGGGACCGCCCCTCTCTCACCTTGCCGCCCAAGTAACACACGGCACAAAAGGGGGCCGGCACACCCTAGCGCACGGCCTAGCCGTGTGGGCTAGGGGCCGGCCGGCCCGGGCCAAGTGTGGCGGTTCCTTTGTTGATTTTGGCCATTCTCTTGGTAAATATCTTGGACCGTTTTAACCCTAATATGTCCAAAACAACTAAAATTGAACAAGCACGTTAAAAATTGGTTTTAACTGTATTATGTGCTTTGTTGCATGGTGGATGGATATGGCCTAGGATTGTGGATGTTTATTGCTTTGTGGTTTGGTTTACGGCCTGCGAGCTGATCAAATTAATGTAATAATTAATTAGGTTTTACGGCCTGCGAGTCGTCTCTTTTCTCCTCAACATGTGAGGCCTTTTGTTATTTATTTATTCTAGATGTTAGGCTAGAATTAAAAATATTTAGTTGATAGACAAGAACATGGAGAAGAAGACCGGAGAACCAAAGGAGCCAAAAGACATCCCTAGGCGCGCAACTATGGTGGAGCACATGGAGATGAGCTTGTCACTTTAGGGCATATAGATATTATCATTGGCTTGGTAATATCTTAGTCTAGGGGCCATATCCATGCCACGTTATTTTCTTTTGTGGATGTTTATTATTTATGTCTTGTTATTTATTTTTGTGTGTATGGCGATACTAGCAAAACGTTAACAAGATAATAATAAACAAGGTTGGTCTTTTATTATGGATGGCCCAATCCAAATAAGTAGACCATGTTGATAAGATCAACCAAACAACTTAAAAGAAATCCCTCAATTAAATATTGCGTTTTGCCTTCTCTTGCCAAAAACACCCTTCATGATCATGGCCTATTAAAATTCGGGCTTGCCAAAGCAAGGCGATTTTAATTTTCCATGGTGTGTTGCGGACGACGCAAGCTAGTAATGCGTGTATGTTGAAAACAAGAGGTTGGACGCAACTAGGCAAGAGTCAATTGGATTGATGAGCTTAGAGGCATGACAATTAGGTGTTATCTAAAGGATAAAGAATAGAGAGTTATTCACCTAATTGGACCAAGAGTTGCATGGGATGCAATTGGAATGGTTCCTACCTAAATAACCAATTCTTGGGTGACTTGCCAAAGCAAGCTCAAGAAGAAGTGAAAAAGGGATCTTGGACCCACTAGAAAATATAAAAAATATTTTCCGCATTAATGGTGAGGGCTATTAATCCGAGAAAAATAGTGAGAGCTATATTTAATAATTTAAATCCTTGTTGAATATAGTTATACGTCACAATGCTTTGCATAATCCTATAAGTGTTGAATACCCATCGCATTAAACAAACAAACGCGACTTTATGTCCATGAGATGGACAAGATGTATGGAATCTATTTTCTAGATTGGTATAAAATTGAGAATTGTTCTCAAATAAAGGAAATATGTTGTACATTGTAGAGCATAAATTTCTCTTCCCACGAACTACCAAAACACACTAAAGCCTTATGGAAGGAACATCAAAGAATGGTTCTTTGGATGTAACTTGTCCCATATCAAGCTCCCATGGACTCTGAGCTTTGGAAGCAAGATAAGAAATTTGGAGGCATGTGATATGATCATACGAGCTTGTCATGAAAGGCTTGAGGTGTTGCTCCACTTTGCACTCTCTTGCTTAGCACTCGTCATGGTCAAGATGGAATAAGTTCGGGCTTGTCAAAGCAAGGCGACTTAGTTCATCGAGAAATGACGCGACGACACAAGTTAGTAATGTGTGGCTGCTGAAGCAAGAGGTGAAGCGCAAAATAAACTATCTCAATAGGATTGAAAGCTTAGATACTTGGAGTTATCTATAAGATAGATAAAGAATATATAGTTATTCTCCCAAATGGACCAAGAATTGCATTGGATGCAATTATAGTGTTTGTTCAAAAGTGATTTACTCAATATGATTGAGAACCGCTATACAGAGCACTCATAAAAGGGATAAAGGAAAAACATGTTAATGGTTAACAGCATGCGTAAACGCAAAAAGGGTCTTGCGTGGAACTCATGGGTATAAAGCAAGCTTGTTGCTAAAACCAAGTTGCCTTAAAGATCCCAAAGGTGGCATGGAGGAAGAGAAACTGCCTAAAGTACCTGGAAGGAAATAATAAAGGAATTATGAATTCCACACTAGGTAATTTTGTTATAGAAGTCAATATGTCTATCTCATCATCATAAGTATATGATACTAGATGAGGATCTCACACTTATATAAAAATGTGGTGGATCTCATGAGAAGTAGAAAATTGAATAAGGAAAAATAATCCTACACGTGTGGCAATTAAGCAAAGGGTTGCTGAATTAGTCGTAGGAAATTATTTCTACCTTTATAAAATTGTTCATGAATTAGACAAAAGTGATTATGACCCTCCTATGAGCAGGACCATTATCACAGTTTCTTGTTTGGACAAGAAAGCTCTCTATCATAATAAAAGGACAAATGTTGTTCCATTTATTCTGATATGCATTGTTGTAATGCAATTTTGTCTAAATGGATTGTATATCCTTGATCATGATAATTTCATCTATAACATTAATACCAAGAGGCTTGCATATAATGATATGAACTTCACTTATCTTTAGCATTATCGTTTAGGCCACATGAATAAGAGATACATATCTAGAACTCCATATAGATGGAATTATAGAACTCATTTGATTATTGAATCATATGAGATATGTAAGACTTATTTATTAGTCAAATATATGATATTTTGGGAATCATACATATTAATGTATGTAGGCCACTAAGCGCAGATACTGAAGATGATTTTCAATACTTCATCATATTTACTGATGGGATCAGAGAAATGTGGATTTGTATATCTTATGAAGAAACAGATCAGAATCCTTTGAAGAGTTCAAGGAATTCAAGAATGAAGTAGAGAGATAGCTTGGCAAAAGTATTAAGACTCTAAGATTGGATCGTAGAGGAGAATACTTGAGCCAAGAGTTTGACAAGCATCTATGGGAGTGTTGGATATGATCCAAACTCGCTCCACCTAGCTAGCACGCCACATGGGTTTGGCGTGTCTAAAAGGAAAGTTCGGACCTTGTTGGACACGGTTCGGTCCATGATGAGTCAAACATAACTTCCAGTTTACTTTAGGGGCTATGTTCTAATTACAGCAAAATTCGCCCTTAACCTTGTTCCATCCAAATGAATTATGAGAACCACCATATGAGATATGAACTAGGAAGTGTCCTAGTAGGTCATTCATAATTATTTAGGTTATATAGTTTATGTAAAGGCGTTTACAGATAAACTTGGACTCAAATCGGATAAATGTTTTGTGGGATATCCTGAGGAAACAAAGGATATTATCTCTACACTCCAATCGAGAACAAATTGTTTGTTGCTCGAATCGCTGTGTTTCTAGATAGAGATTGTCTCTAAAAGAAACAGTGGGAGCACTGTAGAACTTTAAGGAGTTCAAGAACCACAACAGAACATTGATCTGTTTGATGGAACATGAGCAGGATCACAAGGTGTTGTGGAGCAACCTACTCATAAAAACACAAGAACCTTGTAGATTAGGTAGGATATGTCAAGGGACTAGAGAAATAAGAATTTCTCATAACCCGTGATATATTGCTCATCGAGATGAGCCTACAACCTATGAGAAGGCCACGTGTGGGCCATACTCTCAGAAATGGCTTGGAGCCATAGGATACGATATGGAATCCATGTATACCAACAAAGTATGGACTTTGGTGGAACCACCTGAATGGGTAGGACCCATAAGGTGCAAGTAGGTTATGAGGAAACCAACATGGATGGTAATATGATTACTTTTAAGGGACAACTGGTTTGAAAGGGTTTCATGAGAATTCATAGTATAGACTATGACGAAATCTTTCCCCAGTTGTAATGCTTAATTTCATTCGCATCTTGCTTGTAGCAATCTGTTTATAGATTGAGTCAAGATTCTTGGAGATTGGATTCTTCGAATTTATGATGCAATCAAATGAGTTTGGTTCCATCAAAAATTGAAGATGATACTTGTGTTTACAAGAAGGTTAGTGGGAGCATAGTTAAATTTCTGGTCTTGTATGTAGAGACATACTAATCATTGGGAACAATGTCTCTACTCTGCAATCTATTAAAGATTGGCTAGAGAAATTGATTTCCAATAAATAGACTTAGGCGAGACAATCTATAAAATCTATGGGGATAGATCAAAGTAATTGTTCAGCCTGAGTCATGGTACATATATTGACAAGGAGTTGAAATGGTTCAACATGTAGGAATATGGATTTTTACCCATGTCACATGGAATTAGTCTTTGGAAGACTAATTATCTTTTCAATTAGATTGAAAAGGGACCGTATGAATAAGATTCATGAGATACGTCGTGTTATGTATTGGGCCAGATGTGTCATATGGTATGACACAAAGATACCAATCAAATCCAAGTGAGGTGTCACTTGATAATTATCAAGATTATCCTTAAGTACTTGAGAAGGAATAAAGGATGAACTCTTGATTAATGGAGGATAGGAAAAGTTTACTGTAAGGGGTTACAGTGATGAGAACTTCCATCTGACAAAGAAGATTTCACATTATAGTCGAGTTTTATGTTTTGTGCTAGAGGGAGTGATTGTGAGCTGGAGAGGTTCCAGGCAAGAAGCAGCCATTGATTCTAACATAGAGGACTGAGTAAATTATAGCATGAGATGCAGTTACTCAGAATATCAAATCTCAATCAAATTGTTGATAAAGGAAGATGTGAATATTCGCAAAGTACCAGCACATGTCTCGCCTACCACGCCCCTATGCAGTGAAGGCATGTAGGGCTTCGCTAGATCAATAGGTATATGATGCAGGAGATTGACTCTAGTGCAAGTGGGAGACTGTTGGAATTGTGCCCTAGAGGCAATCAATTAATTGTGACAAATATATGGATTTACGATTCATTATGTTATCGATATGGAGATATGCTAACATGAATGAAGTCCTTAGAATATAAGGTGTTATATTCTTAAATATCCCTAGTAAATTATAATGATTAATGGACAATCATCTATAGACTAGTATGGGGTTGGATTGATATGGAGATATCACGATCCAACACATGGGTATGCATTAGGAGTAATGGCATACTGGATGACCCACGACGAGAAGGATACATTAGATTATGTTGAAGTCACAATCTCTTCTCGTAGTGCTAATAATATTGCAATCCTTAGACTTGAAGTAACTAGATACTCTAGTTGTGGAATATTGTGCTTTGATGTTATCAAACGTTACACCGTAACTGGGTAATTATAAAGATAGCTATCGGGCATGATAGGAAGCAAGCTTAGAGATCGTAGTGATGTAGATAGGATTTGTCCCTCCCACATAATGGGGGTAAATATTCACGGCCACTCGAGGGATGAGGCTTATTGAATGTCTGGCCAGACTCAGATAAATCAATATGGAGATATTGATGTTATTTGCTTGCATAAGCATATTCCCAGGATCGAGGAACTATGGATTGGATATACGAGTGTGACTATTTATGTCTCGTGTCCAATCCGAATATGGAGACAAAGGGATAAGTGCAATATAAGAAATTGGGCACAAGAGGTTTGTCGGGATCACTGACTATTTCTATTAGTTGGGTGGCATGGATGTGTTGCTAGACACCGCTCCATGTTAGTAAGAGTTACTACCAACTAAGTAGAAACCTATGGGGTCATACGTCAAATAGAGTAGAGCTAGATTTGGGATTAATTAATATTGATTAATTAATAGAAGGATCATTGTGCAACACCTTGCAAACTTAGTAGGACTAATTTGCAAGGAAGGGAATAATTCTAGTTCATGTAGAATTAGGAAACTCCTTTATGGAAACAACAAGGAGTTGTTGGAGTATATAAAGGAGGATCTAGCTTCCTTCCCACTTGATGTTAATTGTTATTAGACATAACATAAGGAGTGGGAGAGAACAAGAGAGAGAGCAAGACAAGAGCTAGGGCCGAAACCCTAGCCCCGTCGGCGCCAAGAAGAGGGGCCGATCCCCTCTTGGCTCTTTGTGCCTTTGTTGCTTTGATCTTCTTCCCTCTTCCTCCGGGTTCAAGCTAGCACTTGTTTGAAGGAAGAATCTAGATCTCACCTCTAGACGTGGATCAACCGTAGAGACGAGGACATCATTCTTCGTGTGATCTCACAAATTCAAAGGTACACAATACTATGTCTCTTATCATGTTATGATGTCTCTTCCTGACGATCCGTGGTGGGCATTGAAGTAGAATTAAATTTTGTTATTCCGCTGCGTTACCTACTTCAAAACCCAACAGATGATTGTAGTATTTGTCCATTGGTGGAATGGTGAATGGGATTAATAGCAGCAGCCTTTTCTTTCGTCAATTCCTTGAGCTTCATCGTTTCCGACTTTTGCTTTCGTTATCGTTCCACGCTTCTGAGCCTCCGGTACCTGTAAATCACAACACTAACGCACCAGGTATAAAATGTGACAGAAATAGCTCAACTACACTAGAAAACGCCCGGACTAATCAAATAAGCACAATAAGCTCTAACTCACAAAAATCTCAAGATCATAGCGTATTTCTCACATATTATACCCGAAATCACCCAAAACGGTAAGAATTGAAGTGTAAATATAGCACCGTAAACGGGGTTATCAAATCCCCCTACGCTACCTTTTTGCGCGTCCCGAGACAAATCTCATTCAAACTCCCGCACACTATGATATTTCAATCTACCGAATTTAATACATTTACTAGCGATGTGACACGAACGACTCGCACACGCACAACGATTCAATCTACATGCTCCATAAACAATGAAACTCAATTATTTCACAATGCAAACATTGAAACAACTCAATTTTTTTCTTTTCTTTAGAGATTGGGCAATCTCGCTATCGTGAACCAAACTCATCAAGTTCTCACTAGTCTCTTTCGAAATTTCACAACCAATAGCAAGAAATTGATGTGGAATGATCCTACGCACAAGTTCACTAAGGGGTCCCCAAACATCAACCATAAACAATCCAATATTCGAACATGTCCTTTAGCTAAGAGGGTCTAGGAATCCTATGTACTATGGTAGTCTTTCGTCGCCAAGTCATTTGAGGTATTCAGACTCTCTTAGCCATTGTTGCATTTGAACGCAAATTGTCCCGGTGACGGGAGACACAACTCCGTGTAATACGGATTGACTTAAATTTTGCTTAGATGCTCTAATTGGATTGAATCCAAATTCCCCGCATGAACGGAGGCACATTAGGTTGTTCACCGTATCAAATCCAAGAGAAGATTTTGATTTCTTTTGTTTTTCATTCTCTTCTAATTTTTTCAACCTTTCATTTAGAGCTACTAAGTGTGGGCTTTTTCGGTTAGCTCTTGAAACCGACTTAAGGGATGGTGGTGTAAACTCCCTAACTTCACTTAGGATAAGGCAGTGTACCACATGGAACCGACTCAACACGTAGGTATACCCTAGATTTCAAGAGGCCACAAGTTCCCACCTAAAACAGACTATTCAACTACCTCAGGACTAAATCTTCCTAGCATAATAAATGAACTAAAGGTATGCCCTCATCTACTTTCCACATTCCCTGACTACCCGGGACATCCTTTCGTGAAACAGGTGCGCAAAATACTAAGAATTAAAGCTATCCTACTGCGGCGCTTACTATTCTCAGAGACTCTTTCACTGAAATCTCTTTGGTTTCAAGATTCATCAATTGCCCTTAACTCAAAAAAAAATCACCTTTTTATTTTATTTTTTTTCTATTTTTCACATATTCTCCTAAAGTCTATATGCTTTGGCCAACTCGATTAACCACAAAAAATTGGTAGGGGGACTCTATAAAGTAGAAGTGCAAACTAATGCATAATCTACACAATCTAACACAATACGACGGTGAATTAACACACGCTACACTAACCACATATACTACACAATACGACACAAACTACATGGAACTGGCGATGCATAACTGACATGGCTAGCAAAATATACACACCCCCAACACGTAAGCATTTCATTGTCCTCAACGAATTTAGAGATTATATAGGAGGACTCATTGCTTAAATGTGCAGGCGGTGGATCTACATCATTATCGCTCAAAAATTAGACGCCGGGAGAGTAAGAGATACTTGAGGTGCCCGGAACTACATGGGCACCGTGTCCGCGAAACTGCAACAAGAAGGGATCCGTTGGACCGTTGACAGTTTTTCGCTGATGACGATCATCTGAGCAATCCCTAAGCTACACCATGCTACACTATAGCTCCCCTAAGGTCGCGTGTGCCTCGCACACCGAGGTAGATTGCTTCATCCTGCAAAAATGCGAAATATCCCCAACTCCCTCAAGAGTCCCCATGTGGGTCAAATTTGCCATGACACATTGGGTAGATTCTTTACTAACATTACCTGCAAAACTAGAGAACTCATCAGTCTCTCTCTCTCTCTCACCTCTCAAAATCAAGTATGGAGAACTAAAACAAAAAGAAACAAATAACATCCTACTCTACATTGTGTTGCCTCCCAAGAAGCGCTTGTGATTTAAGGTCGACGGCTCGACCCAGTTACCTCAACCGAAAAGGAAAGTGGGGGTAGTTTTATCCCTCCACTTCTTCTTCCACCATCTCTTCTCCAGAACTTCAAATGCACCCTTGTGATGTGCATATGGTGGTGAGTTATGGAATCTAACCCCTTGCATCTTGCAATTTTTCTTCTTGATCAAATTCCATGAAGTACTAATGGGCTCAAATGCATCCTGCTCCATAAATTCATCCCAGTAGTACCTCTCTGGTGCCATATTGTCTTCTAGTGACCCATGCAATTCACCCCGACACTTGTTGGTTTCAAATTCCTTGACTATGGCATGTATATCATCATCAAAAAGGCCCATATAAAAAGAATTTAAAAACTCAATAGCACTGAGCACAAGTGTTTCATCAGCTTCATCATCATCAGCACACCATAGGCTTCCAATGTAGGTGTCTTCCCATTCACGCCAAGGATTGAGGGCGCCTGCGGCTTTGAGTCGCAATACGGAAGGTCCTCCCATCTTGGGCACATGGGTCCACCCCGGTCTAAATCAGATTCTGATTCCTCATAAAGGGTAGAGTCCACTAATGGTTCATGGACGCTGCAGTCTTTTCTTGGCTCACGTATCTCTTCTTCCACTTGTGGCGGCGATGATGAAGGTTCAATTTTAGGCTCACTGTCATGTGGCAAGGGCTCTCTTGTGGCTCTTGAATACTTTATTCCCCAGTCACTGACAATTTCTCTACTCGTTTATTTATCATCTTCATCATCTCCCTCACGTATTCCATACCTATGGCTGAATCGTCTTGTGTCACTTGTTTAACAACAGGCAAAAATTTGGAACACACCTGAATGTCCTCCATAATACTGCGCCGTTCTTTCATAATCACTGGTGAGTCTTCCTGGTGCTGATGAAACTGTGGTGGATCAAAAATGCATGCGTCTTTATAATTGTGATCCTTCTTGCATTTATAGCACCAAATCACTGAGCAGTCATCTGTGTGCCAAATTCAGCATCTAGCACAATAGTAGGGGTAATCACAGATCCCCTCATAATCATCCTCGCTCTGCATGCTCATTGCGTCTCCCGCTTCATGTGTTCCTGCAAAAACAATCTCACAAGATACCCGTTAAGCACGTGGATAGAAACAAAATAAAACTAAACTAAAAGAAAATAAAAGAAAAGAAAAGTACTCTAAACTAACTCCTAACTAAATAATCTACCGTTGTCCCCGGCAACGGCGCCAAAAACTTGACACGATTTCTTACGTGTATACACAAGTGCACGGTTCATGTAATAAAGGGTAATATTTCAACCCTGAGTTATCGATCCCACGAGGACATGCTTGAGACTATTTAATCAGTTATTAGATTAGAGTACTGTAACAGGAGGAAGAATTGTGATTAACTAAGGCGTCACCCACAAACAAGTGACTGAAACTAAATAACAACTAAACCAATTTTTTTGGATTTTTTCATTAATACCAATATGGAGAACATTAGATAGTTTTAGGGTCCCTAGTGCATTTTGATATTTCCGGATTACGATTTGTAACACTCTACATACGTCTAGTTATAGCGGGTCACACTCATTACGATCTTCTTTCGATCTCTCATAAATATGCGTTCTGGTCTACTTCGGATCCTGTCGGTCAACCTTCGCCTACCGTTAAGTTCTAGTCAGCTAGCAAGGTTCGCTCACCGGGTCCTGTCGGTCAACCGATTACGCTAATCATATCTACGTCTAACTAAAACAATCCACACATAGTCATTCAAGTCTCTATCTGCAGTCGGTCTCAAGAAACTACAAGAATGCCAAAAGAAGTTCCTTACGAATCCGGGTTCGTTCACTATCGTGCAACAACCTAGATAACTAGCATGTATTGGGGGATCAAACCAAACAAACTAAAAATTAAGAAAAAGAACTTGTCGAATAACTAAAACAATATGCAGAATTTTTAAGTTCAATACATGAATCAATTCACAAATCCAGAAATTCTAGAATAAACCCTAGTTCTCCATGAACTATCTAGCTATAGAGGTTCGACTTGACATAATATTGTTTAGCTTAACAAAATTCTCCATAACATTTATGAAATGAGAGAGGGAAGAGATGAAACGTAGAATCGGAACTTCCCCCGTTCTTCGTCTTCGTCTTCTTTCTTCGTCTTTTCCTTCTGCGTGTAATGGCGCAAGTGATAGAATATCATGAGTAATCTGCCCCTCTAGGTCTCAATACAAACCGTCCAACACTTCATGTAAAAATCCATTATTTGCACTTTTACCCTCCAATAATGTTGGAGCAACTACTCTGCCTTAGGGCTAAGATTAAAAACCCGTGCCTCTCTTCTTAAAACTTCTCTTTTAGTTCAACTTTTACCCAGCCCCATTCTTGCTTCTCGAAAAAAAACAGTAGACCCTCCGGCATTCGCACGATTTCGCAAGACATACCCCTGGAGCAGTCGCGACCTTCTTCTCTCTGCTTCGCTGATTCTTCTTCTCTGTATTCTTCTATTTCTTTCCTCTGTTTCTGGGTTCTCTTGATCTATTGTTTCAGGTGGGTTTGGTTTTGATGTTCTGCGGTATTGGGTGTGAGCAGTGGTGTAATACCCCCTTATCCGGCTCGGTAGAGACCGGAATAGTGCTACTTTAATAGCGGAATCGAGAATAAAACATTCCATAAAAGTTAAATAACAAGTAATTACATTGTCGTCTTTAGACTACAACACGTGCTACAACATTATAATAATGACTTTAAACTAGTGTTCTCATTGCAAAGTGATGAAGCCTGATTATCTATGTGTGTCTCGAATCCCATTACTCCAAAATCCCAGCTCCTAAACCTGCGGGGGAATGAAACAAACACCGCAGTTTTTCGAAAGTCAGCAAGAAATGCAGAGTGAGTTACACCTTAACATGTAAAAATAGGAAGGTTACAAAAGGCTGCAGGGTCACACGTTATATATAACAAAAGTAACGAAGTATGAGTATCAACTTTATCAGAGTTTGAAATGGCATAAACATCAGCGTCAAATAATGAAATAGTCCCGAGCATAATCCAAGAATCGAACCGTTGATTCACAATAACTGGATATAAGCATGCCAATGAAGGGCCTCCAAATAATAATGCCAACAAAGACGTTGATTTATCAATTAACGTGTATCGATTGGTTTTCACGTAACAAATCCGTTTACCACGATGTCCCAATAAAATTTATGATACGTCAAGAGTTTCCAGATTTAATTCTTTCAGACATGGTATGACTGTTCGTAACACGACTTACAGATAACTGTTTCTAAATATAGTAATCGTCTTATTATTTATTTCACAGTACCCGGGTAGACCAATGACCACATCAGACATACTAGACCTTAAGTGTTGCAACACCCTCCTAACAGCGTCAATCAAAGGAGTGGTACCTAGATGCTGGACCCTAGCCAACAAGGCAAAGATTCGGGGCACGCAAAGTCCCGCATTTTAGGGACCTGAGCCCAAGGGATCGAAACCTGAGGGGCACACGGAGTCCCGCATTTTAGGGACCTGAGCCCAAGGGATCGAAACCAGAAATAAGTAACATAACTGGTTCCGGTACATGTGAATCTTTTTACTTTACTCCGGGGATCGAACCCGCATATATCTTTAGGGACTAAGCCCAGGGAATCATCACCCAACACAATTAACACCGGGGATCGAACCCGATTATCTCTTTAGGGACTAAGCCCAGGGAATCATCACCCAAATATAAGTAACTCCGGGGATCGAACCCGATTATCTCTTGAGGGACTAAGCCCAGGGAATCATCACCCAAATATAAGTAACTCCGGGGATCGAACCCAATTATCTCTTTAGGGACTAAGCCCATGGTATCACCACCCAATAACATTATAGATTCGTACAATATTACGTGATTACTGATTTCTGATCAAGTGTGACAAGTATTCACAGCTCAAATAATATTTTGAAGATTTGAAAACAATTAAAACGCATCTATCAAGTAGGGGATGAAACATGACACCCATTTTAAATTAAATGAGTAGTGGACACGATATAAGCTGGCACGCAAGGCTAAGCTTGTAAACTCACAAGTATTTGAGACAGAAAATATTTATCACGCTTGACACGAAGTGAGCTAGGCAATCAAGGCTAAGCATATAACTCACCTGATCCGATATCGATTATCACATAAAAGTTCCTACGACGGATTGTAGTCCTCGTCTACGAACCAGTCACCTACAATTTACCAATTTTCTAATACAACAACAATACTTCAAAAACGATAGCACTAGCTCTATACGAATGCTCGGCTAGGTCGATACTAAGTCCAACTCTTACGATTTCCCGAAACTCGTCTCAAGTTAAATTTCCATAAATATACAAAGAAATTGTTTAGAAATAATCTTGATATTAAATACTTGAGACAACGCTTACGAATATAAGCAAATAATACTTGAGGCTATTTAGCGTCATAATCACAATTTCTAATAATAATAAGAGTAATTATTATGATTAAAGCGTTATTTTAAGTAGAGGAACAAACATACTTATTGTTACAAAGTTCACTATTTGATACTCAATATCTATTCAAATAAAACCAAAGCGATATTTAGTAAATAATTTGAACAAACTTTACTTTCAAACAAAATATTATTTTTAGCATATTTTTCAATAAAACGGATTGTAGTTTTTAATTATAAGTACTTCCAACTTAAAGAAATTTATCTTCTCATTACAAACATATTTATTTCAAATTTTCCTCAAAAATTTCATTTTCTAATATATTCACCCCCAACTATTTTATGAAAAATATAGTTATTAATTTATAAATAATAATCTAGACAAATTTAGGAAAAACAATTTTTGTCAATGAAACCGAAATTAAGAACTACACCTACCTCCCCGAAAGTTTCTGAAATGACATCTTCCTCCCCCATAGGTTTCTGAAACGACACAATAACCCCCTAGAAACTTGATGAAAAATTACACTTTAACCCGCAAATCAAGAACATTCAAACCAACAAATCAAATCTTGGATTTAAGGACTTAAAACATGATTCTTATTATAGAAAGCAACTTAGGAGGGGATTTTAAGCATACTCAGTCCAAATTTCGCGAGAAACGGTGAGGAAACGGGACGGGTCGAGCTCGCCGTCGACGCCCCAGGAGATGGAGCTTCTCCGGGCCTTCCCTGGTGATTCTTGGCCTTGGTTGAGGCCTCCTCTCGCTTAGTCGGACCTCCAGGACATGAACGTTGCTGGTTTTAGGGGATGGGTGGCTTTCGGGGTGCTCCGGCGAGAAGCTCGCCGGAATCCATGGTGGTTTGGCCGGCGGGTTTGTTCCTGTCGCGTCTGTGAGTGCCTATTTTATGCTTCTTCTTCTAATACAATGGTCCAAGCAGAGAGGGTACCGAGAGAGAGAGGGAACAGAGGGGTGGAGTTGGTGCTTGGCGGTGGGTGTGCCCGTTGGTGGATCTACGGCGGTGGCAGCGGCTAACGCCGATGCTGTTGCTGCTGCTTCGCCGACAGAACAGAGAGGAGGAGGGAGGTCAAGGGAGAGAGATGGGTTGTGGTGGAGGCTGCGGAGATGGTGGTGGTGATGGCGTTGTTAGTGATGGTGGTGGTCGCCGGAGAAGGCAGCAGCCTTGTGCCGCTGCTGCTGTGTGTTCGTTTCCAGCAAGACAGAGAGGCAGGGAGGGAGACAGAGGAGAGATGGAGGGGAAAGAGAGAGGTGGCGGCTGTTGGTGGGCGTGGTGATGGGGGTGGTGTCGGTGAGGAGGAAGGAGGAGAATTGAATAATTTTAAATAGAAGAAAAGTAAGAATAAAAAATAAAGGGAGAAGAGGTTGTGTGTAAAGAGGAGAAAACAATTGCAGGAGAGAGAGAGAGAGAGGGAGAGAGAGAGAAATGAGATGTTTGTGTTGGAGAACACAAAATTCGGCAGAAGTTGGGGAAACACATTTTCTTATATTATTATTATTATAAAATATTTATAGTATAAAATATAGTATAAAATACGTATAGGTAGAGTATAAATACGACATAACAATACGTATTGTATAAATACACAAATACAAGTATATACATACTACAAGTTATGTAAAAGACAAGTAATAACCCCAACAACAACTATTTAATGTTATCTAATATTACAGCTACCTCCCCGCTAGCAACATAGTTTTCGAAAATTAACATTTAAACGTTATGAAAACGGTAATTAATTATATACTAAAAAGACCGGGTATTACAAGTGGTGGGCCGTGGCTGAAGGGTTTCGGTGGATTTTCAGGTTGTTTAGAAATTGGGTTTAGACGGGTATGTTCATGAATTGGTGGATGAATTGGAGGCCATGGCGAATTGGGTTATCAAGGCAGTGAAGTGGTGTACTGGGTGCTGAGGAAAGTTTGAGGTGGTTGAATTGGACGGTGGTGGTGGTAGTTTATGAGAAATTGGGTGTTGGTATTGATAGGTGTTGTGGTACTGAATTTGGTTGAAAGAATTGGTGGTTCATGGCTTGGTTTAATTGGCAGGTTGTAGGATGTAAAGTGGTGATGTTGATGGTGAATTGGTATTGTACCAGAGATTGTAATGGTTGGTTAAATGATGGTGGTCATGGCTATAGCATAGAGGTGGCAGTGTAGGTTATGGTGGATGATTGTAGTATTTGGACATTGGTGGAATGGTGAATGGGATTAATTGCAGCAACCTTTTCTTTCGTCAATTCCTTGAGCTTCATCGTTTCCGAAGTTTGCTTTCGTTCTCGTTCCACGCTTCTGAGCCTCCGGTACCTGTAAATCACAACACTAACGCACCGGATATAAAATGTGACAGAAATAGCTCAACTACACTAAAAAACGCCTGGACTAATCAAATAAGCACAATAAGCTCTAACTCACAAATATCTCAAGATCATAGCTTATTTCTCACGTATTATACCCGAAATCACCCAAAACGGTAAGAATTAAAGTGTAAATATAACACCGTAAACGGGGTTATCAAATACCCCCACACTACCTTTTTGCGCGTCCCGAGACAAATCTCATTCAAACTCCTGCACACTATGATATTTCAATCTACCGAATTGAATACATTTACTAGCCATGTGACACAAACGACTCACACACGCACAACAATTCAATATACATGCTCTATAAACAATGCAACTCAATTATTTCATAATGCAAACATTGAAACAACTCAAATTTTTATTTTTCTTTAGAGATTGGGCAATCTCGCTATCGTGAACTAAACTCATCAAGTTCTCACTAGTCTCTTTCTAAATTTCACAACCAATAGCAAGAAATTGAAGTGGAATGATCATACGCACAAGTTCACTAAGGGGTCCCCAAACATCAACCATAAACAATCAAATATTCGGGCATGTCCTTTAGCTAAGAGGGTATAGGAATCCTATGTACTATGGTAGTCTTTCGTCGCCAAGTCATTTGAGGTATTCAAACCCTCTTAGCCGTTATTGCATTTGAATGCAAGTTGTCCCAGTGACGGGAGACACAACTCCGTGTAATACGGATTGAATTAGATTCTCTAATTGGATTGAATCCAAATTCCCCGCGTTAACAGAGGCACATTTGGTTGTTCACCGTATCAAATCCAAGAGAATATTTTGATTTCTTTTGTTTTTCATTCTCGTCTAATTTTTTCAACCGTGCATTTAGAGCTACTGAGTGTGGGCTTTTTCGGTTAGCTCTTGAAACCGCCTTAAGGGATGGTGGTGTAAACTCCCTAACTTCACTTAGGCTAAGGAAATGTACCACATGGAACCGACTCAACACGAAGGTCTATCCCTGATTTCAAGAGGCCACAAGTTCCACCTAAAATAGACTATTCAACTACCTCAGGACTAGGTCTTCCTAGAACAATAAATGAACTAAAGGTATATCCTCATCTAGTTTCCACATTCCCTTAATACCCGAGACATCCTTTCGTGAAACAGGAGCGCAAGATACTAAGAATTAAAGCTATCCTACTACGGCGCTTCCAATTCTCAGAGACTCTTTCACTGAACTCTCTTCGGTTTCTAGCTTCATCAATTTCCCTTAACTCAAAAAAAAAGTCACCTTTTTATTTTTTTTATTATTTTTTTTCTTCTATTTTTCTCATATTTCCTAAAGTCTTTATGCTTTGGCCAACTCGATTAACCACAAACAATTGGTAGGGGGACTCTATAAAGTAAAAGTGCAAACTATTACATAATCTACACAATCTAACACAATACGGCGATGAATTAACACACGCTACACTAACCACACATACTACACAATACGACACAAACTACATGGAACTGGCGATGCATAACTGACATGGCTAGCAAAATATACACCCCCCCCCCCCCACACTTAAGCATTTCGTTGTCCTCAACGAATTTAGAGATTATATAGGAGGACGCATTGCTTAAATTTGCAGGTGGTTGATCTACATCATTATCGCTCAAAAATTAGACGCCGAGAGAGTAAGAGATACATGAGGTGCGCGGACCTACATGGGCACCGTGTCCGCGAAACTGAAACAAGAAGGGGCCCATTGGACCGTTGACAGTTTTTTGCTTATGACGACCATCTGAGCAATCCCTAAGCTACATCATGCTACACTGTAGCTCCCCTAAGGTCGCGTGTGCCTCGCACACCGGGGGTAGATTGCTCCATACTGCAAAAATGCACGAAAAATCCCCAACTCCCTCAAGAGTGCCCATGTGGGTCAAATGTTCCATGACACATTGGGTAGATTCTTTACTAACATTACCTGCAAAACTAGAGAACTCATCAGTCTCTCTCTCTCTCTCTCTCACCTCTCAAAATCAGGTTGGAGAACTAAAACAAAATGAAACAAATAACATCCTACTCTACATTGGGTTGCCTCCCAAGAAGCGCTTGTGATTTAAAGTCGACGGCCCGACCCGGTTACCTCAACTGAAAAGGAAAGTGGGGTTAGCTTTATCCCTCCACTTCTTCTTCTTCCACCATCTCTTCTCCAGAACTTCAAATGCACCCTGTGCTGTGCGGATGGTGGTGAGTTATGGAATCTAACCCCTTTCATCTTGCAATTTTTCTTCTTGATCAAATTCCATGAAGTTCTAATGGGCTCAAATGCATCATGCTCCATAAATTCATCCCAGCAGTACCTCTCTGGTGCCATATTGTCTTCTAGTGACCCGTGCAATTCACCCCCACACTTGTTGGTTTCAAATTCCTTGACTATGGCATGTATATCATCATCAAGATGGCCCATAGAACAAGAATTTGAAAACTCAATAGCACTAAGCACAAGTGTTTCATGAGCTTCATCATCATCAGCACAGCATAGGCTTCCAATGTAGGTGTCTTCCCATTCACGCCAAGGACTGAGGGCGCCGGCGGTTTTGAGTCGCAATACGGAAGGTCCTCCCATCTTGGGCACATGGGTCGACCCCGGTCTAAATCAGAGTTTGAGTTCTCATAAAGAGTAGATTCCGCTAATGGTTCGTGGACGCTGCAGTCTTTGCTCGGCTCAGGTATATCTTCTTCCACTTGTGGCGGTGATGATGAAAGTTCAATTTTAGGCTCACTGTCATGTGGAAAGGGCTCCTCTTGTGGCTCTTGAATACTGTATTCCCCTATCACTGACAATTTCTCTACTCGTTCCTTTATCCTCTTCATCAACTCCCTCACGTATTCCATACCTATGGCTGAATCGTCTTGTGGCACTTGTTTAACAACGGGCAAAAATTTGGAACACACCTGAATGTCCTCCATAATATTGCGTCGTTCGGTCATAATCACTGGTGAGTCTTCCTGGTGCTGATGAAACTGTGGTGGATCAAAAATGCATGCGTCTTTATACTTGTGATCCTTCTTGCATTTATAGCACCAAATCACTGAGAAGTCATCTGGGTGCCGAATTCTGCATCTAGCACAATAGTAGGGGTAATCACAGATCCCCTCATAATCATCCTCGCTCTGCATGCTCATTGCGTCTCCCGCTTCATGTGTTCCTGCAAAAACAATCTCACAAGATACCTGTGAAGCACAAAGATAGAAACAAAATAAAACTAAACTAAAAGAAAAGAAAAGTACTTTAAACTAACTCCTAACTAAATAATCTACTATTGTCACCCGCAACGGTGCCAAAAACTTGACACGATTTCTTACGTGCATACGCAAGTGCACGGTTCAAGTAATAAAGGGTAATATTTCAACCCTGAGTTATCGATCCCACGAGGACATGCTTGAGACTATTTATTTGTTATTAGATTAGAGTACTGTAACAAGAGGAAGAATTGTGATTAACTAAGGCGTCACCCACAAACAAGTGACTGAAACTAAATAACAACTAAACTAATATTTTTGAATTTTTGAATTAATACCAATATGGAGAACATTAGATAGTTTTAGGGTCCCTAGGGCATTTTGATATTTCCGGATTACGATTTGAAACACTCTACCTACGTCTAGTTATAGCGGGTCACACTCATTACGATCTTCTGTCGATCTCACATAAATATGCCTTCTGGTCTACTTCGGATCATGTCGGTCCACCTCCGCCTACCGTTACATACCCTTGGAACAGTCGCTGAATTGGAGGCTATGGAGAATTGGGTTATGAAGGTAGTGAAGTGGTGTACTTGGTGTTGAGGAAAGTTTCAGGTGGTTGAATTGGACGGTGGTGGTGGTAGTTTATGAGCAATTGGGTGCTGGAATTGATTGTGTTACTGAATTTGGTCGAAGGAGTTGGTGGTTTATGACTTGGTTTAATTGGCAGGTTGTAGGATGTAATGTAGTGATGTTGATGGTGAATTGGTAATGTAGCAGAGATTGTAATGGTTGGTTAAATGATGGCGGTCATGCCTATAGCAAGAGGTGGCAGTGTAGGTTATGGTAGATGACTGCAGTATTTGGCCATGGGTGGAATGGTGAATGGGATTAATTGCAGCAGCCTTTTCTTTCGTCAATTCCTTGAGCTTCATCGTTTCCGAAGTTTGCTTTCGTTCTCGTTCCACGCTTCTGATCCTCGGGTACCTCTAAATCACAACACTAACTCACCGGGTATAAAATGTGACAGAAATAGCTCAACTACACTAGAAAACGCCCGGACTAATCAAATAAGCACAATAAGCTCTAACTCACAAATATCTCAAGATCATAGCGTATTTCTCACTTATTATACCCGAAATCACCCAAAACGGAATGAATTGAAGTGTAAATATAACATCGTAAACGGGGTTATCAGCAACTCCTCCTCCTAATCATCAACAATTATGCTCATATGGTTGAGATGAAGGCTCAAGGTCAATAGTATGCTCCATGGTGATAGTGGATCAACCAAGAGAGGAAGTCGTCTCTGGAACTAATTATGGTATTCCAGGAATGCCATGATAGTGCTCAAAAATACCATTAGAAAAGAGAACATTAGTCGAATGTGTGAAGGAACGATTATCCAGCAAAGTCAATGAATGAAACGCAGAGATGCTTGAGGAAATCTAATCGTCCTAGAATATCATGTGTCAAGAGATGCGAAGACGTTTGGAGACTGGTTCCTAGCAACGATACCTTTGTGCTTAATGGCATAGCCAAGAAAGCAACATATGAGAGAACGTGGTTCCAACTTATTCTGTTCATAAGGCTGTAAGAAAACAAGACACACATCCAAACACACGAAGTGATGTGTAATTAAGAGGCGCGCCATAAAGCTTCTCATAGGGTGACATGTTCTACATAGTGGGAGTTGGAACACGATCTATTTTATAAACAACAGTGAGAGCTGCTTCTCCCCATAAATTTTCTGGACAAGAGGAAGATATAAGAAGAACACGAATGGAGTCAAGGATGTGGCGATGTTTACGTTCGACATGACCAATTCGTTAGGATGTGCCAAGGCGTGAGCGTTGCAGTAGGGTCCCTTGACTAGGAATGCTTGCAAGAAATTGAGTGTCTGTGAATTCTCCTGCATATGAGACGAGAAAATTGAGTTTTCACCAAGGCAGGAAACTCATGATAAATCTCAGGTAGTTCGGAATAAAAAAAAAATCATTGAAACCGTTTATTCTAAAAATAAGAAAGCACTATCTGATACACCACTAGATCTGTTCCCCAAACTGTGATTAGTTCCCTGTACACCACTCGATCTATATTTCCTGTCTCTCACTCCATTTCCTCTCCCCCTCTCTCTCCGTGAACAAATCGTCGGGAAAGAAGAAGAAAGAAAAAGATACGTAGCTCTCAATATCTCTGCCTCTCTCAATCTCTCTGTCTCTGCCTTTCTCTCTTCCATCGATCTGCCTTTCTTCACAATCTCTCTCTCTCTCGCTGCCTCTCTCTTCAATGCCTCCTTCACCACGTTAAAACCGGCGACCCCAACCCAAAGTCACTGGCACTCAACCAGAACTCATAGTCCCAGACCCACTAGTTCTAGAGCACGGAAAAAAGGAAAGAATGAGAAAGAGTTTGCATTTTTATTGGACCATTTTGCCCCTAAAAGACCGTTAATTAACGAAAAAGTTTGGACGATTTACTCCAGTTATTAATTGATAACAATTATAAACTGTAGTTGGTAATTAGAGGATGTTGAAACCGAATGTGATATATGAATCATTACCTTATAGGAGAGGTGGGCAATAAGAAATGGAATGTAAAATTATTTGGTCAAAGTGGGCCGATCTATATCAGTATTATATATAAAAGCGATGTGGTGAGTTAAAACTCCTTCTTCATATGCCATTTGTAAAACTCACTCTTCATATGCCATTTGTCTTTATAATTGGCATCCACTTAATAAGTGGACGAATCAAAAGTTTCCACGTGGACTTCAAATTCCATGTCATATGATGAACATGATTAAGTAATTTAATGTAATAAAGTGAAGTTATTATTACATTTGTAAAGGACAACCGTTAAATTTATATTTTTATTACTATTGTAACTTCAAATTACATGTCATATGATGAACATGATTAAGTAATTTAATGTAATAAAGTGAAGTTATTATTACAATGCATGCTTTCTTTTTTCAAAAAAAACTATATTACAAACTTTAACTTTTTTCCATATGGGTACCAAAAGGAAATGTAGCTGCTATTGTAAGCATATATGCTTTACTTTATTTCATATCACTATTAAAAATTAATGTAGCTGCTATCGTAAGCATATATGCTTTTACTTAAACATCTTATGTAACGATTTTATATTGAAAAGTAAAAGTTGTCGTATACAATTTAGAAAACTAAAAATAGTTAGAACTCTCACAATGATTTCAAAATCAATTTAGAATTGTTATATTAATTAGAAAATTTAGTAAACATATGTCTCTTATACTTTAATATTTATATTTCAACATGAAATAACAAAATATTATTGCTAACGTGACCCCTATGGTTACTTAATTCCATTGTTTATTATTATTGTTATTCAAAAAAAAAGAAGTGGATGTTGCTCTTATAATAAAAGATTTCGACATTTTTTCCTAAAAAATACTATTTAATGTTATGTTGCTCATCCTATTACAAAATAAAAGCGTAAATATGAGATCTTATTTATCTCTCTCTATATCTTTTATGTATAAAAGCTAGAAGGTGAGTTAAAACTCACTCTCCATATGCCATTTACCTCCATAGTTGGCATCAGTTCAATAAGTGGACGAATCAAAAGTTTTCATGTGGACTTGAAATTCCATGTCATATTGTGAAATTTTAATTACTTTATCCACTAATTATTCTAGATACACTTCCTCCAAAAATCAAAAGAAAATGAAAGCAGAACATTCAACAAATTGCATAGCATGAATACATAAAACAACAAATGTGAATAATTAGTAAAACATAATATTGACTGTTGAGAAAGCATAATTCTTTTCTCATATCCTGTTTGGTATGTCAATAATATTATGGGAGATATGATCATACATGCATCATAACCAAAATAGGAGGGGTAATTTGTCCTTTAATTTGTTTATTTTTCCAACGCCTTCACTATTTAATTACTCTATTTTATAAAGTAAATATAACATTATATGAAAAATTCATGTGTCATTTTATATTTTAAAACCATAAATGTCACAATGCCTTATTTTTAGGATAAAATTTATATTTTTATACATACAAAATGAGAGTGAACCAAAATTCATTTCCTTGGGCTATTTATCTTGACCATGTGCTTTCAATAAAAAAATAACATCATAGAGATGCTCATTTTCACTTATGTGAGAATAGTGTTTCTATCATATCTTACGTTTTCTGATTTTGTAGATTACTTTGTTATACGATATGTAAAAAAAAAAGTCATTTTCATCGAGGTCTTCAACTTCACGGCATATATTCAACCATTTTTCATCTTATCGTAATTCTAAGTTTTAGCGAATACGACTTTGTAACTAAAGAAAACATTAAACATGTTTACTGTTTAACAAACTTGATCATGAATCCATGAAATCCAATCCCATCGAATGCACGACACGTGTATCATACGAAAGAAAATTGAACATACGTGTATCATATAGTTATGGCGAATAAGTCAAGAAAGAAAATACCAACCTCCAAGTATGTTGATTTAACAAGCAATATTATCACTAAGTCTTTGATCAAATTTTCTTCGCTTTGTTCACCCGCTAATTTGAATGGGAGATAAATGTGAGTTCTCTATCATTGTTGTAGATTTGGGGCTCGCGGTGGTTGTATCTTTATTACAAAATTAAGACAAGTTATTCAAAGGTCAATGAATTAGACAGTAGGTCATATTTGAAATAATATCATGACGGAAGCAACTTTATTTTTAAAGAAATGATTAATGTAACTTGGTTATAATAATTTACCACTTCCCAATTAGTTCTCATCCCGGCGCAATAGCGTGGGGTCACGACCTGTTGTATACAAATACTAGAATGTACTTTTTTTTACATATGTCATCCAAGTCAACCTATAAGTGTCATAAAGTGGCCAATAAAAATGTATCGCCTCATATGTAAATTTAAACTAAGATTGATAACCGTAGCTATGAATTAAAAGCTTGGAGAAAATGAAACAAACGACTATTAAATGTTTCATTTTCATTACATAGTACAAGTTAGTTTGTTTCCATACCTTCCGTTATTTTAACTTCTTTCAAACTCTATAATATATTCTTTTTGTGAAACGGTTAATGACTGCTAGAATTTTAATCAAAGCTTCAATTGTAGGGTGTACACATGTTTAGATGATTTCGAATACAAAGATTTCAAATAGCTCGGGCTGACATCCTGAAGCCCTTTAAAGTTGTATATGTTTTCTTATTATCAAATATATCTTTGATAAGAAGTCATTCAAAATGAAGAATAAAGTGCAAGTCCAAAAAATTCATTATCGTTACTATGATTCAAATGTGTTTTTTGTGTGTTTAACTCTCATAACACATTTTCTTTTCACAAGTGTATGGGATATTTTTTACCTTAAAATAATGAGGGCCGCTATGCTTCACCCTTTTTTCTTCACCCTTCAAGTTCACGTCCTACATGTCAAGATATGATTGTAGTATCTATTTATTTTAAGATATTTCTATAATTACATCACTAATCAAAAACATCCACATATGGAGTGAACTTGAAGGGTGAAGAAAAAAGGGTGACGTTTAGCATTTCCCTAAAATAATATGATCCTACAAAAATATTTAGGATCCAAAAGTAGGTTTCTTTGTGGTACTCTTATAGTACTCTTAGAGAAAATAAAACCAAAATTGGTACCTCTGAAGCAAAGTCGGATCCAGTTGCCAATGTATGGAAGCTCAAACTCCCGTCGAAAATAAAGCACTTTGTCTGGCGAGCGAGCTTTAACAGTCTAGCTACCACCAAGAATCTGTAGAAAAGAGGGATAAATGTGAGAAGACGATGCCCTTTTTGTCAGAAACATGAAGACTCAAGCAAGCACTGGTTCCAAGAATGCAGAAGAATAGATCAAGTATGGATGAAACTGTTTGGCCATGAGTTCGACAATGAAAGGAAAATAGGGGACACACAAGAATGGATCCGAAATCAGTTCAAACACAACCTGAAAGAACACCAGGTTCTCTTCTGTCTTACCTTGTGGTCTATCTGGATTTGCAGAAATAAGGTTGTTTTCCAAGGAGAAGCCCCAAATATCAAAGATCTACCAAATGAAATCATGATGAGATATGAGGAACTGGAGTCCACTTACAGTTTAGATCGCAGAACTGACTCGGAGCATATATCAGAGGAACCAACAAGGTAGTCCAAACTGCCGGCGGGCATGGTCAAAATCAACTATGATGGCTCTTGGCACCCATCCACGGGTGAGGGAAAAGGAGGATTCATAATCAGAGATGAAAATGGAAGCTTTGTGATAGCTGGATCTCAGAAGCTGAAAAAGTGTGAATCGGCGAGGGAAACAGAAGTGAGAGCAGCCCAACTGGGTTTGGAAGTAGCAGCAGCAAGGGGACTCAGAAGAGTCATCCTTGAAGGTGATTCAACAATGGTGACAAAAAGGATAAGAAAAGCCATTAACGGTGAAGAATGGCTTGACCTTTCGAGTGCTGGTGAAGCTGTGGAATCAATAATGAGACTCTTCGAGAGATGGAGAAGATAAGAGTGCAAGTGGTGCCTCGGAAGATCAACCATGTGGCAGACCAGGTGGCAAAGTGGAAGGAATGCACCGAAGACCTATCGCTTTGGGAAGTGGAGCCGGAGTGGCTCAAAAAGCTACTATCCTCTAGTTTTGATGTACCAGTTCCATAGCTTATTTTGATGTACGTCGAATTTATCCTCAAATATATATATATATATATATGTGTGTGTGTGTGTGTGTGTGTGTGTGTGTGTGTGTGTGTGTGTGTGTGTGTGTGTTCAACTTATTGTTTTTTCCTGTTGTTACTCTTCTTCCATTAAATTTTTTAATCTGTCAATTTTATGTATGTTAACTTATCACTAATCTTAAATGACGTTCATTGCCCAACATATAAAAACATATTTTGGAAGAAGACATCAAATTTAGAGATAACAAGCAGGATAAAGACACTGAAGAAACAGAGAAAGAAAAAAAGTCAAACTTCTTTATAAGTGAGAAGTAAAAAAGTAAAAATAAATCTTACTTCAAACGTATAAAAACATAATGACAAGTTTAACAATAAAATCAAATATTATACTTAAATGTTAAGATGTAGAATAAAAATGCGATGTTATAATAGAATTGAAAAATAATAAAATAATTTATTGAAATATGTAAAAGAATACTAATGTAAAAATCTATATTAAGTTATTCGTCCTCTTGTATTTTTTTTTCTAATTTTCAACTTTAGCCAATCAGGTTTATAAAATAGTGTTGCAGGAAAAAAAAGTTATGGGCTATTGGGGATGAACCCTCATTTAACATCCTATCTATCAATTAGAAAAATTATGCAAAAAAGTATTCTCAAATAAGAGATCATTATTAACTTGATCTAATATTTCTAGAATTCATGATGAGAAATGTTGAAGAGTTTTTTTTTCTAATTACAAAATAATTGATTAAGTTTGTGAGAGCAATTTAAGAAAAAAGGTTTCTCCAAAAAGAAGTTTTAAAAATGTATTTCAATTAGCACTTGACATGAGTCGTGTAATAACATATATTTTTCTTTTAGAAAATTACATGTGCACTCTTTGTTACAACAAATAGGGATATCTAAGATGGCAAGTGTGATGATAGGGCTACCTTGATATCATAGACAAATAGAATAAAAATAATTTATGAGAGTACTAATTACAATGTAATGCACTATAATCATGGGTGCAATTGAAACTTGATAACTAAAATGGTTTCATAACTTTAAGAAGTTCATTATTACTATTGATATGTACTATGTCCCGGTTTGACTAACCGTCAGTACACAACGAATAAAACTGGTTCCAAGAACTAATGATTCTCAAAATTCAAAATGAAAAATATGTATACATGTAAAGACGGAAGTCATCTAGGTAGTTAAGAACAATAATACAGTTCAACATTTTTTGCCAAGAATTCAGTACACTTAACAATTATGTTATGTTATATATTTTTTTGAAAGATATGTTATGTTATAATTTTAATAGGGAATTGATTCTTACACCGGTTATTATTGATAGTTACACCGGATTTTAGTTAGCGTTACCTTTTTGCCCTCATTTACTCATTAGTACAATTTATTTGTTTAATATGTATCAATAATTTATTTTAGGTAACTATACATTAATACTTTCTTTCTTTGACGGGTATTAAACTTTGATATTCTATTCTAAAATTTAGGATTAATGATGATTTCTAAAAGAAAGTTTTGAATATTTAACTCTAGGTTGGGTTATGATTTATTTTAAAAAATTACATATTTTAGAAAATATTGACCCTCAAGTCAAAATCAAACCAGGCAAAAATCTAGAAACTATCATAGCTTTTTGTCTATGACTATGAAACTCAATTGTGAAGGGCATAAATCATGTGGAGGTGGTATAGTGAAGGAGGCAAGTTCTAAATAACACATGATTAGGCGGACGTACGTCTGAAATTTCTCTTTGAGACCCTAATTTCTCGGAACTGCAAGCATAGTGTATATCCTCACTCAGTCACAAGGTTAAACCCGTGCCACCATGCTTCCTCATTCATTGTATATATTCTTTCATGTATTGGAGTAGTTTGTTCATTTTTTATTCTGTCAGTCCAAAAAAAAAAGTTCAAATTGTTTCGAAGTGGGGTGATTCCAAATTGTTCGAAATGAAATGATGTGAATCTTTAAATTTTCCATACTAAATTATGGAAGAAAATGTCAACATTAATGCAAACAGATGAGAAAAATATTGAAATTACCTAAAAAAAGTTGTACTCATTAATTAGACTATACGTTACTAAATGATAAACGAGAGTAGAAATGTCACGTCCACTAAAATTCGGTGTAACCATCAATAACGACTGGTGTAAGAATCAATTCTCTTTTAATAATGCTCAATCATTTGTTGAGATAATTTATACATTAAACTGCACTTTAATGCGGGGTAACTACATATAGATGCACTAACATTATTCGAACCATAAAAATTAAAATTGTGAATAAAATAAACCAATGTTATGTTATGCAAGGTAAGTGTCGCAAAAAATTTAAAGAAAGAATTTTTTCCATTTTGGGAAAGAAAACGCTTAGATGTCGACATTTTATAATGTGAATCTAAAATTTGAACTTTATAAGTAATAAAGCGACATGAATGATATGGGTAAATTTCACTTACACCCCCTTAGTTTAGGGTTATCTTCACTTATACACCTTCTTGTTTAGAAATCTTCATTACACCCCTTATGACTCCCAAAGCATTTGTCACTTTCACCCCCTCTGTTTATTCTTCTGTTAGTTCATAGAGTCAGTTACCAAATATAACAATTTGGACATTATTGCCCTTCAAGTGGCTGTAAGGACCAACCCAGCACCAATGTCATATAATAATTACAACTATACTAACCTACCTCTCATAATACCCCTCTTCCTCACAACCGAAACTGCAGAAAAGAAAAAACACCACCATGAAGCAAGCCTACCTTGGCAGAAAAAAAAAAAAAAGCAAGCCTTCAAAATTCAAACCAGAACAAAGCCCATGTCCCCCCCCCTCCCTTAGTTCAAGCTCCACCACATACTCAACCACCGCCACCGCCTATTATAATTACCACCGCATACTAAACCACCACCACTACCACCTATACAACCACAACTACCAGTGTTACAACCTAGACCCCAACTCATAATAACAATCAAAGGTGACAATCACAATCAAATTTCAAAAGAAGAAGATGACGAAGAAATAGTCAATAAAAAAATTCACACCATACCCACTGTTATGCGCTCGTGAGTTAATTGAATTCGAGACCCTAATTGACAAGAATTTGACCCATAAATGAATAACTTTATAGTGATGCGTGGCTCTCTCTACACCAATGTTCCTCACCAAATCGATAGACAAATCGACCCAACCCGTCATATTTGGTATTCAAAATCGAGAAGCTTCACCATAAATTTAATACCCAACCACGAAGTGAGTTGGAGGCAGAGGTTTATTTCGGTGGGAAACTGAGGTAGTGCAGCGGTGGAAATGTTAGGAGATTCAAACCATATCGGAGCCTTGGAAACCAACAACCACATCCAATCGTTTTCTTTTCACGGCACTCAACGCCGATTCGGTGTCCTACATGGTCGTGGATTTGGGGTGCTAGAATGTCGTCGACTGGATCAGAACCAACTACATCCATGTCTTCTCTCCGGCACCGGTGAAGTACCCCAATCGTCCGAAGTCACTTGCCCAACGATGAACCCACAAACTAAAACGCCGGAGAGAGAGAGAGAGAGAGAGAGAGAGAGAGAGAGAGAGAGAGAGAGAGAGAGAGAGAGAGAGAGAGAGAGAGAGAGAGAGAGAGAGGTGCTGCTATGGCATATGGCTGAGACTGAAGGCGAAGCCGATGACCGCTATGTCGTCGATTGAAGGAGAGCGGGAATGAAGATAGAAAATAGAAACTGGAGATGATAAGATTTGGTTTGTTGAAGATAAGGTCTGGTGATATAGTTGTCTTTTCATACTTATTTGAGGGTATTAGAGTCTTTCAGAAGTTTCTGTTAGGCTCTGTTAAGTAGAAGAGGTGTATGTGAAGATTTCCAAATAAAAGGAGGTGTAAGTGAAGAATCTTCTAAACTGAAGGGTTGTAAGTGAAAATTATCCGAATAATATTCCATAACAATATAATATGTTTGAACGGTTTGTCAATGTTGTCCCGCGCCAATGCACGGGGTATCGTCTAGTAGTGTAAAAATTAAATAAAAAGTTTGTGGCTAAAGAGAGGTGGTAGTAATTTATTATCTTTAGAGCACGCGGAAGAGACCGTTGGTGGAGCTTCAACACCTGAGTCATCGACACAGTGGGATCAATTGAGAGAATTGGCAGTCACCGATCAATTCCGGCCTATTCCCCGTCTCGCACTGTTAGCAATTGGTGCGCCCATGTGGGGTGCCCAATGCAATAACATAACCTTATGGGATTAGTTGCACTAATGCACAAAGTTAGAGGGGCTAGTAGCTAAGGCTCAAACCCTAGGAGTTTGTGTGTAAACTTAGGAGAAGTTTTGCATATATAAGGAGGCAGCCTCCTACATATTATATAGCTATTCCACACAGTAAAGTTACTCTGTCTAGATTCACTCTAGTTGTAGAGAACCCTAGTCTCTCTCCAACTTCATCCAAGGAGGTGGAACGTGGTGTGGATCATAGTGTTCGTCCTCGAGATTCACACTAGGTTGGTGGGAGCAAGATCAAGAAGGAGGCGCGTGAAAGCAAGCAACACACGATCATCCGCTGCATTAAGGAGCTAAGGAAGCCAAGGTAAACACATGAATCTTCCGCTACAATTCATGTTGTAGATTTGTATGTGATAGATCCTTCATGCCTTTCACGCACTTACTCTCATAGCGTACGGATCATGAAAGAAAAACCCTATCTTTCCCCCAAAAATCGACGGGATCCATCGATTGAAACCCCAGAGGGGATTTCCGTCTCAAACCCTCGATCCTCTGTTTAGGAAACATGAATTGTTTAGGGCTCTTTTAATACAACTGGTAGATGAGTAATTGTATGAATCTTACTGGGTTCAATTTTGCACACGCTTTCCTTGTGAGAATATGAAGTTTCTTCAATCTGCATATTGCTGTATACGTTTTCAAGTGTAGGATTTTACTATTGCAGAGTAACTGTTTGCTTAAATTCCTTATAGTAACTGATTGCTGCCATTATTCTCTTGATGACTCCTTTGATGACTAGGTTTCTAGGCACGTGTTCTTCAATTTTAGGGGTTTTATGAATTCGGACTTTGTTCTTGTTGGTAACCTATTTGCTTAAATTTCTTATAGGAATTGAGTATTGCTATTGTTTTCTACTATAAGCCGATAGTAATGCTGAACCCAATCAATTTACCAGTTCCTGTATCGATTATTTCACACATCTCTAGGAATGATAAATACCGCGTGACCAATGGGTGTAAAGTTACCTCAATAATAGGAGTATATACAACCCCTATAAGCATGAATGGATCATATTTGATATGCAATGCTCGCTGTTTCTGTCCTTTACCTCAGAATGTTTATACCTTTGTAGTTTAATCACTCAATCGCGTGCCTAAACATTTGGCCGCGTTAATGACATAAACAACGTAAATATGATGATAAAAATCTGAATTGAAGACGGTAAAAAACCCGGGAATGAAAAAAAAAATATTGAATCAGAAGAAGCAATGCACAAAACAGTAGCCATGTTCATTCACGACGCCAAAAATCAGACCCTTGACACTGTCCTTTCAACTGCCATCGTCCCTGCAATACCTTTGCTCCATAATCTACCCGTGGTGGACTCAAAAATACTTTTAATGGCTTTGACCTTCTCCCGCTTCTCATCTAGCACACTCACCAACAAGTTAATAGTGTGGACTAGGAAGAGGATGGCCATCACGCTGCACCAAACTATGACACCAACAGTTATGGTGGTGCTCAGTGCCTCCCGATCTTTCTTTGGCGTCACAACCGTGATTGCAAACGCGTAAGTAAACGCCATGGATGTGATCGTGACCCACATCGTCACCACCAAACCCCACATATAAATCCTTTTCCTAAAGGGCAATCCGCTAATGAGCAACAAGATAGTGCTCAGTGACGCGACGAAGCCCACTGTGTTAGCTCTTAGGAAATAAGGGAAAGAGTCAGGGTAGTTATAGGCCATAACTGTTTCTCCTGCCCGGTGTCCGTCTTCGTCGCTGCCCCAAACACCGCCTGGAGGGCTCACGCCGGCTTGGAATGCCATGGTTGCAATGAGCGACGCCACCACCATCATCGCGTCTCTTTTCTTGCTGAGCCACTCGCTTTGTACTAAATCCTTGCCTTTCTGGGCCCCAGCTTTGCGAAGGTAGTTCTCGATTTCCTTGAGGACGAGATCTTTGGGCTCGTCTTTTCCGATTTGTGCCAGGAGTAGAATGTCTAGTGGCGTCTGGTCCATTGCATTCGTCGTGTTCACCTCTATTTTGATTTTGTTATCGTGATCGAGTAGGTGTTTTACCATCTACACAGAAGTAAATAAATTTGATTTCGTTATTTGATGAAAAGAACTTGCAGATAGTGGATAAGACAAAAGATAAATCAGTACTATTTGCGAGATTTTAATTATATAAGCTAGTTCTGTAAATTGTGGTTTTCCACCACGCTATGTCAGTCAGTGACAAATAGGCACAATCCAAACCAGCTAAAGCCCCTAAAATCATCATAAATTGAATCTCGTGGTCACCATGGGGTTCAATTGATGATAATGGTCGTGCGGGTTCAAGTATGAGGATTGTAGTGACTTCATTTGATTTGTATTTGTTTTATTTGTCACTAATTCGCATAATGTGGGAGTTTGTTATGGTAAATTAGTGGTACCGGGGTTTTAGTGTCACACACTGTAAACTATATATCCGCGCACTGTCAATAATCCTTCCAGTTATTTTATATTATCTGGGAAATGAGCTCTAAGAATGAGTTCATGACTGTATCTTCGTCTGATTCTTGTATGGCTGTTATGGTTTTTCCTATCTTTGTCTGAGACTTGACTAAATATGAGATTTAGTCCAATTCGGTGCAACCCGGTTAAGTTTTTTACAATTAAATCCGACCGATTAGTCCGAGAAACCAAACATGCATACAACCGAGTTCACTTGAGGGTTTTGGGACTGGTAAAATGACACTTTCGCCCCCCTCAAGTTTGATTTAAAGATAATTTCACTCCTTCTAGTTTGGGAAGTGACACCTTCACCTCTTCTGTGTGCTAAATTAATGGACACAACACTGCCAAGTTGGGAGGCCTTTAGTCCAGGAGTGGGGCCTGTCACTGATAGTTGTTTGGGGCAAATCTGTTCTCTTAGAGTATGAAATGACGTAATCAAGGGGGTTTAAGTGTCTTGAAGTTTGGCACACTAAAGGGGTGAGATTGTCATTCCTGACCTGGAAGGGCTGAAAGTGTCTATATCTCAAACCTGAGGGGGTAAAAGTATCTTTTACCCTTTTGAGACATGTCTAAAAAATGACAGGCTAAACCTCTTAATGTAGCAATCTTCTAATATTTGCTGGTGCAGAGCACTAATTGAGAATGAAAGATATTAAATATTGGCCATTAACTTAGAAAAACAAAAATTTAAATAGTGAGAAACAGACATATTCATATACTATTACCTCCAGGTGTTTATCGGAGACGGCTAAATGGAGCACGGTGTTGCCACTCCCATCTTGAGCGTTGACGAACTCTGAACCCTTGATCAGTTCAAGCAAGCGCTTCAAGGTCTCCATCTGATTGTGCTTCACACACAGGTGCAACACGGTGTCGCCCCCGTTGACCGTATTCCGGGCAGCATGAGGTTTCTTCTCATACAAGACTTCCAAAGCTTTAATCTCCCCCTTCATGGCCGCGACATGAAGAGGGTTCCGACCCTCTCTGTCGCGTGCAAGGCACATTTCCGGCGACACATCCATCAACTCTTTGACCACCTCCACCTGTCCTCTGGCGGACGCCAGGTGTAGGGCGGTCCGCTGCTGGGAATCCACCACGTCCGCTAGGTCTTCGTTGGGAGTCAGAAGTAGTTTCACGAATTCTATGTGGCCGTGTGACGCTGCGATGTGGAGTGGGCTCCCGTTGCTGCGCGCGGCCACGATTCGCTCAAGAACGAGCCTGTCGTTCTTGATTATTTCCTTGAGGGAATTCAGGTCTCCCTTGATGGATGCCTCACAGAGATTCCGATCCATTTTTTTTCCTCTCCTCTCTCTCTCTGTTTTCTGTCTAAATGGATTGGAGCTATAAATTCGTGTGATTGAGGTGTGAAAATGAGGTATGAACTGGAAGAGCTAAAATAATATACCTAACATTTGACTAGCGGCTGTATTGTTTTGTTTTATGGGTTTCATTAAAAATTGTTCTGACCTTGTTTATGTTCCTCAGGCAGCTGGACAAAATAAAAAATACTATGAAAATTTGTAGGTGGGTGAAATGAAGATAAAACTATGACATAACATTAATGTCAACGGTGACGTTATCTCTGATGATAATAATTTAGATTGATCATTACATTTTTTAATTTTTGGTTAATTAATCTAAATGTATTAGATCATGCATAGTTGTTCTTCTATAGATTAGAAAGAGATTAGCAAGAGGCTGAAAATCATTGCATTGCACTACGATCTTGAGTTCTTGACCCAGCTGTGGATTCTTCCGCTTATTGCAGAGTTGGCAACTGTTAGAAAGGGGTGATTGATTGTAAACCTACATAGTTTGCAGTTTGTGACATTAAACCCTCACACTATCGATTTACCACTAGCCCAATGTACACCAAATGAAGTCAGAAACTGAACAGCCTGCAAGTCTACTGTCTGTGACCGTGTTCAATTGATAATAGTGAGTAGTGATCACGGGTGTTCAATTGAGAGGCCAAGTTTTGGATCCTAGAATTATATGTTTTGGATCCATCATCCATCACTGATCTTTTTTCCTCCAGAAAATTTAGGTGCTTGTGATATGGAACAAGTTCAGCCATTCCCTCTTAGAATTTTTCATATGGCGTCGAACCTTGATGCTTTGAAAGGGCAGACCAAAATATCAATGTATGCATTTAAGTTGGGATGTTTGTTAAGTATTGCACATGGCTCTTGATTTTAGTTCGGATTTGTTGTTTCTTTTTGGTCCTTGAGCAGCTGGCCATTGATTATTTGACATGGGATTCTCTGATAAAAATTATATTGGGCAATAAATTCATGGATAAATGCAGTTATAATTTATTTTTTTCTCGAACTTATATATATATATATATATATCAGTTTTATCATTACTCTCCTGTGAACCACCATGAGGGGGCCTGAACTCTGGTTGAAGGATGATCCGTGATGTAGTTATATTTTTTCTTTTTCTTGAGTATATGGATTCCACCACGACCCTGCTTACTATTATTATTGAAATTGGAGCAGCAAATCTACAAATAATTGGGTTTTGGTTAGCAGCACTGGACTAAAGTGAAAGCCATGCCAAACTGATGACATGAACTATCTAACAGCAGCTACCGTTGGATTTTTGGATTTTTCTTCTAATCTTGGCCGTTGATCAAGAACGGTGTCGTTCTCTTAAATCTTTTATTTGTTTTCTTCCGTTAGCCATTTAGGACAGCTGTAAGCTTCCTATTGGTTCTTGTTTTTCCTTGTAACAAACTCTATTAAATCTCCGTTTGGATGATGCTTGTGTATGAAGAATTATTCATCATTTTCTGGGTTTCTTCTCTCCCTTTTCTCTTCATCAAATTCTCATGGTTGATTCTGATTATTGCTCGTTTATTTCGAGATTTTAATATGGTATCAGAGCCTGCTGATTGAATCGATTCTTCCTTCTTCTCACTTCTGATCCATTTTTGAACTCATCTCGTTTATTTCGGGATCTATCTATTTGGCGAATTCTATGGCGCTTCCATCTATCTCTAATACTGTGGGGACGGTCGATTATACCTCTCCGTATTTCTTATCAGCCGGAGATAATCCAGGCCACTTGCTTGTGAATCAGATCTTGACAGGGGACAACTATTATCCCAGGGTTCGAGCTATGAAGGTAGCTCTTATGGCGAAGCACAAATTGGTGTTTGTCGATGGATCTCTTCCTCCACCAGCTGTTGGATCTTTAGATTTCTCTTTGTGGAATCGCTGTGACAGTATGGTAATATCGTGGCTTCTTAATTCTGTTTCTAAAGAAATTCGGAGTAGTGTAGTCTATAGAGCTACATCTAGAGAAATTTGGGTGGATTTGCAAGAGAGATTTGCTCAGCAAAATAAACCTAGAATTTTCCAGCTCTCTAGTAAAATTTCTTCCCTCAAGCAGGGAGAAATGAATATCACTAGTTATTATACCAAAATTAGGACTCTGTGGGATGAGATGTCCAATTATAAGTGCTTGCCTTCATGTACTTGTGGTGCTCTGAATAGTTTTCAGCTTATGATTGAGGAGGAAAAGATTATGCAATTTTTGATGGGGATAAATGATCAGTATACTACAGTTAGAGAACAAATTTTGTTGATGGACCCTCTTCCATCTATGAATTTGGTATTTGCAAAGGTTATGCAACAAGAATGCCAAATGCAGATTAGTACGGCATCTAATGTCCCAGTTATGGCTATGCCTGCACTTAACCAAAATGGTCTTGGTATAATGGGGTCTTCTCCTCAACAAATGCAACAAATGGGGGTCAATCTAGCTGCTTATGCAAATCCAAGACCTAATCCTCATAATCAAAAGCCAAAACTGACATGTTATCATTGAGGGAACACTGGTCATGTCAAGGAGAAATGTTGGCAATTACATGGCTACCCCCCCCCCCCCAAATTATAAGCCTAAACAAAATTTCAAACAGGGATTTGGAAAGGCACAAAATATGATTGCCAATTCAGTTCAATCACAAGCTATTGACAAAGGAAACTCAAGTTTAGAGCTGTCTACAGCTCAAATGCAACAGATAGCAACTATTATCAGCTCTCAACTGCAGAATTCCAAGCTCAATTCTGCAAGTGAAGTGGGCTCAACTGCATCTTATGATCATTCTTCAGCTTCTAGTACTGCTTATGAGACATATCTAAAAGGAGATACTCACTGTCCAAACAGTCCTATCACACATTTTTATGGGAGGTGTAACTAGCACATATTCTCTTCAGACAACTTTTGAAAACTACACTTCAACACCAGATTCCTGGATTATTGATTCTGGAGCAACAGACCACATGTGTTGTCAATTATCCAAGTTCTGTCAAGCAACACCAATATCTAACACTTTTGTGCACTTACCAACAGGAAAAGAAGGTTCATGTTACTCATATAGGGAAAGTACAGTTGAATCATTTACTTCTTTTGGACAATGTATTGTGTGTGCCAGACTTCCACTTCAATCTTGTTTCTATGACACAACTGACACAATGCAAGACACGTGTCTTTGTGTGTGACAACACAAAATGCAGCATTTATGACAGACTTGGAGGTCAACTTCTAGGGGATGGATCTAAAGTTGGGGGTTTATATTTTGTCAATACTACTTCTGCATCTCTCTCCACCACACTAATTCAAACACAGCAAAGCACAAATGCAGAGCTTTGGCATATGAGATTGGGTCACATCTATCACAAGAAGCTTAATGAGATGAGATCAACTTTGAAGTGTGATTTTCTGCCTCTCAACACTTGTTGCAAGATCTGCCCACTTGCTAAGCAGAAAAGAAAGAAGTTTCCACACCTCAACAACATGCGTAAAACTCCCTTTCAGCTCATTCATGTTGATACACGGGGTCCATACAAATGTCCTACATATGAAGGACATAGATTTTTTCTCAGCTTGTTGATGATGCCACTAGGACAACATGGATTTATTTAATGAAGCACAAGTTTGAAGCTGGGAGTTCACTACCTCATTTCTTTGCATATGTGAGAACACAGTTTCAGAAGATTATTACAAAAGTGAGAACAGATCAAGCTCCTGATCTTGACCTCAAAACCTTCTTTGCTGCAAATGGAGTTCTACATGAGTAAAGTTGTGTTGCTACACCAGAGCATAATTCAGTGGTAGAGAGGAAACACCAACATCTGTTAAATGTGGCAAGGGCTCTAAAATTTCAAAGTAATATTCCAATAAAGTTCTGGGGTGATTGTGTTCTAACTGCAGCTTATGTGATTAACAGAACACCATCCAAGCTACTCAAAGGTAAATCTCCTTTTGAGTTGTTATATGGAAAATGTCCACAGTATCATGATCTCAAAGTTTTTGGTTGCTTGGCATTTGCTTGCACTTTGAGACATGGAAGATAAAAATTTGATGCTAGAGCTATAAAATGTGTGTTTCTGAGTTATGTCCATGGCATTAAAGACTTCAAACTCTATGATCTTACCAATTGTTGTGTGATCATATCAAGAGATGTGATATTTCATGAAAATATTTTTCCTTTTGCTAGCCAAACATGTCCAAATATTGATCCACCACCTACTTTTTCAACCATCATTAATGACAATGATTCTATTCTTGATGATCCCATTTCTTTCTCAACTCTTTCAACTATCACAGAAGTACCACCTTCCCAAGTTACACCAGTAGTTCTTGAAGAACCTACACCACTTTCATCACCAACACCCATAAGACAATATTCTAGACCTACACATGTTCCTTCCCATTTCAGAGATTAGTTTTTGACTAAGCTAAAAGCAAAATCTCAAGTCAGCAATGTTATCTCATCTGCATCACTCTCTGAGCCAAACTCTTTTAAAGAAGCTTTCACACAACCTCATTGGATTGAGGCCATGAAACAAGAAATTTCTTCTCTAGAGAGAAACCATACTTGGACTATAACAACTCTTCCTCACAATCATAAGCCAATTGGGTGTAAATGGGTATACAAATCCAAAACAAATGTTGATGGCTCAATTGAGAGGCACAAAGACAGATTGGTTGCCAAAGGCTACACTCAAGTAGAAGGCATAGATTTTTCAGAAACCTTCTCCTCTGTGGCCAAATTGCCTACTTTCAAGTGTGTTTTAGCTCTAGGAGCTTTGAATGGTTGGCATCTTCTGCAACTTGATGTAGACAATGCTTTTCTGCATGGAACCTTGGAAGAGGAAGTTTACATGGACCTTCCTCAAGGCTATTATGAGCTTACATCTTGCTCTTTCTCTAATTCTTCAAGATATCAAGTTTGCAGACTTCAGAAAGCCATTTATGGTCTCAAACAAGCCTCTAGGCAATGGTTTGACAAATTCTCAAATACCTTGCTGAGAATGGGTTTTAGGCAATGCAAAAGTGATTACACACTCTTTGTTAAAGGCTCAGGGAAATGTTTGATCATTGTTTTAGTATATGTAGATGACATTTTCCTTGCAGGAACTGATCTACACACCCTAAAAACTTTTAAATGTTCACTCAATCAAGCTTTTCAGCTCAAAGATCTGGGAGATCTCAACTACTTTCTTTGATTTGAGGTAACCAGAGATATTAATGGTATCTTTCTATGTCAGAACAAGTTTGCACATTCTCTTCTAGAGGAGAGTGGATATTTGAACTGTAAGGCAGCTTCTTCTCCCATGGTGGCACAGATCTTCCTAAGTGCCTCTGATAGTGAATTTCTTGACAGTAATGACACCACTCTTTACAGAAAGATCATAGGCAAGCTTCTGTATCTCTTCCATACAAGACCTGATCTCACCTTTGCTGTTAATAAGCTGAGTCAGTTTGTTCACAACCTACAAGGAATCATCTTGTGTCTTTGCATCATGTACTGAGGTATCTCAAAAGGGCACCAAGTCAGGGAATTTTCTTTCCAGCAGCTACAAGTGCAGCTATTAGTGCTTATTCAGATTCAGATTGGGGTGGATGTATAGATACTAGAAGATCTACTACAGGGTATATGGTTTTTATAGGCAAAGCTTTGGTTTCTTGGAGATCAAAGAAGCAGCAAGTTGTCTCAAGAAGCTCTGCTGAGGCTGAGTACAGAGCACTGGCAATGACTTCATGTGAAATAAAGTGGATTACTTCTCTAATCACTGAGCTTGGGATAGCTTATTCAGGTACACCTGTTATATTTTGTGATAGCAAGCCTGCTATAGACATTGCAAATAATCCAGTCTATCATGACAAGACTAAGCACATTGACTTAGATTGTCACCTCATTAGAGATATGGTTCAATCTGGAGAAATTTTTCTTGAGAAAGTTGCAAGTGTGGATCAACTTGCAGATTTTCTTACTAAGCCCCTTACAGCTCCTATCTTCCACAATTTGCTTTCCAAGTTGGGTGTGCTAGTTAACCCCACTCCAACTTGAGGGGGGCTATTGAAATGGGAGCAGCAAATCTACAAATAATTGGGTTTTGGTTAGCAGCACTGGACTAAAGTGAAAGCCATGCCAAACTGATGACATGAACTATCTAACAGCAGCTACCGTTGGATCTCTGGATTTTTCTTCTAATCTTGGCCGTTGATCAAGAACGGTGTCGTTCTCTTAAATCTTTTATTTGTTTTCTTCCGTTAGCCATTTAGGACAACTGTAGGCTTCCTATTGGTTCTTGTTTTTCCTTGTAACAAACTCTATTAAATCTTCGTTTGGATGATGCTTGGTGTATGAAGAATTATTCATCATTTTCTGGGTTACTTCTCTACCTTTTCTCTTCATCAAATTCTCATGGTTGATTCTGATTATTGCTCGTTTATTTTGAGATTTTAATAATTATCCACTGGTTGCGAAGCAGCAGCGGAGTTGTTTGAGACCTGATCATTCTGTGTGGCTGCCGGCTTGTTTGGCCACCACCGGCACTAACTCCAGGACTCTGATTCTTTCCACTCCAGTATAGTGGTACAATTCATTCTGTGAATTATTGGGCAATTGTGCCACATAATATGACACATGTCATTTCAATTTTTTTTATTTAAAATTAATATTACACGTAATATGGCATTTCTCTCTCTTCAATGAAAAAAGATAGTTTTGTTAAGAAAGATGTTTTTTCTTGAAACAGCAAAAAAAATCATTCATCAACTGGTATTTCTACATCAATTACATCATAATCATGAGCGCAGTTCTGGAAACTGCCTGGCCAAACTTTTGCATTCTGCAGATCATAACCAATATTGGCGAAATGGTGAGCCATCTAGTTAACTTTTCTCTAGGACACCAACAAATTGAAGCTTCTTCAAAATAGGAGAGGATGATTCTGCAATCCTGAACCAGTAAACCAAAGGCAGACCTGTCATTAACTACATTTTCCTTTACCATGAGAGTTGAAGCAATCCGTTTAAGGTCTGTTTAAACCACAATCTTACTAATATTCAGTCTTCCTGCTAGCGAAAGGCCCTCCTTGATAGCTATAACCTCTGCCGACGAAGTCGAAGAAACCACAGGTAACACGCCAGCCATTGCTGCCAACCAAGAACCTGATTCATCACGCATCACCACTCCGAAGGAACCACCCAGCCTGTCTCCATTAACCTTGACAAAGTGTTGCGCCGGCGGCAACCAAGTTTGTGTCCGGTTGGCAATCGTAATATCACCTTCAGCCCCACTTCGCTGTGCAGCGACATCTTGGGGTAATTTGGTGAAGTTAAGGAAATGTTCTCTTTTTACGCCATGTAAGATATGAGAATCATTATAATCAAGACATGTGATATGTCATTTTTCATATGTGGCATGTGCAATCCAATTAAATCATGCTAAACGAAAATGTGTTGACATGTATGCAGTCCAAGTAGAACGAACTAAATTTAATGCATTTAAGACTTTGATCAAAATTTACATTTACCTATGAAGGTTCATGAACTACCCAAATACATGAAAAAATTCCCAATTTGAGAGGAGAGCTCTGACGCCTCTCTAATGGCGATCAACTTCAAGGAAATGATCAATAGAGTAAAACCTACGGAGCTAGAAGAAAAGGCGATCAAGATCAACAAGGGAGTCTGCGATCGAGCAAAGTCAAAGTTTGAGAACTGCCTTGTGGGGAAGTTTGTGGGAAATCGGAAGGTGAATGATTGGATGATGCGTGATCTCTTCAAGCGATTATGGAGTGCGGACTACGATCTGAAGATTATTGAAGCGGGAGAGAACACCTTCATCTTTAAGTTTCCCAACAGAGAGATGATGATGGGGGTTAAAACAAACGGTCTGTGGATTTTCGATGACCAACTCCTCCTTCTGAAGCCATGGTCGCTTTGCAGTAAGGTGGATGAGATTATCTTCAACGAGGTGGTTGTTTGGGTTCAAATCTGGGGCTTGCCCCTAGCCTTGATTGATGAAGAAGTAGGAGAACTGATCGGAAGCTCCCTAGGGGAGGTCTATCGTGCAGAGACAAGAGAAGAAGGAGATGAGAATTCAAGATTCATAAGGGTTAGAGTTCGAATCTCGTCAGATAAACCAATCCGAAGGAAGGGGGTGATCGAACTGGACTCGGGGGAGATGCTTGAAGTGGCCTTCAGGTATGAAAAGTTGCCCGGAGTATGTCAATGGTGCGGCTGTCTCGACCATGTGACCCAAAACTGCAAGATAAAAGAAACTTCTCCTGGAGTGAATCCCTTCCCAGAGTATGGGGAATGGCTACTCTCAAACTCTCAGAGAAGATTCAAAACCCCTGTTAGGGGTGAACAGGAGAAGTTGCCGGAGAAGGCTGAGGAGGTGGCCGGGAAACCAAGAGGCCCTAACCGGAGGCAGACGGAGAACACAACGAAGCAATCTCGGTGGGATTCGAAATCCCATGATTTGCGGAATCAAAAGAAGTGGGCCCCGAAGAATCTGGAGAAGATAACTGAAAAAGGAAAAGAAGTTGCTAAAGATAAACATAATATCTTTGATTTGGAGAAAATATTGGTTATTCCACCAAAAGTCCAATCTGCTTATGGAGCAGATAAGACCGAATCAGTGAATCTTCCAGAGAAAATCGAATTCTCTGCAGGGAAAGGCACCAAAGGTAGGAAGGAAAATCTGAAGGTCAAAGCACGGAAAAGGAAACCGTTACAAAACTTGGACCCTAATGTGGATCGGTGTAACGAGGATGATGCAGGGAAACGAAAATCTTCCTCAAATATTCCCCTGTCGCAGTCAAATAGGGGAATTATTTCAGGAGGAGGGAAGCGGATTTGCAGTGAGGCTTCTGCCATGTGTGCTATTGTCGAGAATGAGAGTATCAGTGAAGATCCAAACGAGGCAAACAAATATGATGAAAATATGTGCTTAATGGCGGAAGAAGAACCCTTAACCATAGAAGAGGCGGTGGGTGCTTTGCACCACCGCCTAGAGCAATGATTGTCTTGAGTTGGAACGTACGAGGGCTTGGGAACCCTCGTAACGTTCTCACCCTTCGGAATGTGCTGAAGGAAAAGTCCCCCAATCTGGTTTTCTTGATGGAAACCAAACTTTACAGTTACGAGATGGAAGCTATTCGAGAAGGTATTGGTATGCAATTCGGTTTCTATGTGGATAGTGTTGGACGAAGCGGCGGTTTAGCTCTATTTTGGGATGATCAAGTCCAACTTTCGATTAGGTCTTCTTCACAGTTCTATATTGACTGTAAAGTGGACTTTGAAGATGGAGAAAACCCTTGGAATTTTACCGGTTTTTACGGTGATCCAGAAAAACAGTTTCGTTTACTTTCGTGGGAACTCCTCAAAAGGCTTAAACCAATCAACAAAGTCCCATGGTTGGTGTGTGGTGACTTTAACGCCATCACCAAACTTGAGGAAAAGGATGGAGGCCAAACGGTTGACTTTAATCAGCTAGATGCTTTTCGAGAGGCTCTGTTTACTTGTGAGCTTGATGATCTCGGTTATTGGGGTAACCCATTTACATGGAATAACTTTCGCGAAGACGAGGCGAATATTAGACAACGTTTGGATCGAGCTTTGGCTAATAGAGACTGGAAAGAAATGTTTGGCTTTGCCAGAGTGTCCCATATTACCGCCTCTACATCAGACCACTCTCCCATTGAGATTTACTTTGGGAAGAGTGACGAGTCCAGAAAGGACTTTGGTCCGAGAAGATTTATGTTCGAAGAATATTGGATGGAATCTGAGCAGTGCAAAGATATCGTTAAAGAAGTGTGGGCTCATAGAACGTCAACCTCCAGTACGGATGTGAAGCTAAAGGAGGTGGCGGATTCCTTATCGTCATGGGGAAAATCTTGTTTTGGCAACTTGAAGAAGAAGATTCAAACAAAAAAGAAGACCTTAGCATTATTCCAGTGTCAAAAGCAGACGAGAGGAACGATCTCCAAAATTAAGGCGCTGCGAAGAGAAATCAATGATCTGCTGGCACAAGAGGAAAGCTATTGGAAACAACGTTCACGCGTGAATTGGCTTGAAAAAGGAGATCGTAATACAAAGTTTTTTCATCAAAAAGCTTCGGGAAGGAGGGCAAGAAACACTATACGCGGTCTCGAAGACGAAGATGGTGTATGGCGGACGGATGACATGGATATTATTCATATTTTGGAAAATTATTTCCAGAATATTTTCAACACGACCAGTCCGTCGGACGAAGACATGGAGCAAGTCCTGCAGTTTGTGTCGACTGCACTCTCCCCTGAGGAAAGATATGATCTGGATAGGGATTATACCCTACAAGAAGTGGAATCCAACTTGAAGCAACTGGGTCCGACTAAAGCACCGGGAATCGATGGTTTTCCGGCTATTTTCTACCAAATATATTGGGACGTGATTGGAGATGAGGTCAGTTCTTGTGTTCTCAATATTTTAAATGGTAACAGTAGTGTTGAAAAATTTAACCATACGGTGATTACTCTCATTCCAAAGGTAAAACAAGTTCGTAAAGCGACGGATCTTAGACCCATTAGTCTCTGCACCGTCATTTATAAACTTGTTACCAAGACAATGGCAAATAGGTTTAAGGAAATCCTCCCCATGATTATTTCCGAAAACCAATGTGCCTTTGTGCCGGGTCGTTTGATCACTGATAATGTTGTTCTTGCCTTTGAATTACTTCATTCAATGAAAACGAGGAAGAAAGGAAAGGATGGTTTTATGGCTTTGAAGATCGACATTAGTAAAGCCTATGATCGGGTGGAGTGGGTTTTCGTTGGCAAGATGCTATCTAAGCTAGGTTTTGGACCTAGGTGGATTAATTTAGTGATGGACTGCATGTCTACTGCGTCTTGTTCTTTCAACGTTAAGGGCCGATCGGTTGGTTTTGTGAAGCCTCAAAGAGGCCTCCGGCAAGGTTGCCCTCTCTCACCTTACCTATTCCTACTTTGTGGGGAAGTTCTCTCTCGAGCGATCACACACTATGAATCGATGGGCTTGTTATCGGGGGTCACGGCGTCAAGAGGGGGCCCTTTGGTCTCCCACCTCTTTTTTGCGGATGATAGTTTAATCTTTACAAAAGCAACCGAAACAGAAATTACAAATTTATGTACTTTGCTTAACTACTATGAGGTTGCCACGGGCCAGAAGATCAACTTGGAGAAATCAGCGGCGGTTTTTTCCTCCAACGTCCCGAAAGAAAAACAGATCCTGCTTAGCAACCTTTGCGGTATGAAACTGGAAGCGTTGCATGAACGTTATCTCGGGCTCCCAACTACAATTGGAAGGAAGAAGATGATAAGCTTTAATCACATCTTGCAAAGGGTGGAAAACAAATTAAAAGGTTGGAAGGAGAAGAATCTTAGCTTTGCGGGAAAAGAAATCCTTATCAAAGCAGTTGCGCAAGCTGTCCCCTGTTATGCAATGAGTTGCTTTTTCCTGCCAAAAAATTTGTGTGATAAGTTAGATGCAGCTATAGCCAAATTTTGGTGGGGTTCAAAGGAAGGAGATAGGAAAATCCACTGGATCTCAAAACAAAAGCTTCAAAAATCAAAAGAAAACGGTGGGATGGGTTTCAGAAATTTCAGGAACTTCAATCGGGCTATGCTAGCCAAACAATATTGTAGACTGTTATATAGACCAGAATCGTTATTAGCCCGTGTGCTGAGAGCAAAATACTACGCGGATACCGGTCTCCTAAATGCAAAGAAAGATGGTCGCTCGTCTTTCATATGGCGAAGTATTCTGGAAGAGAAATCAGTCTTTCTCAAAGGGGCTAGATGGGTTCTTGGTAATGGTCAACAAATCAAGGCCTTTACAGATCCTTGGTTGTTAAGACCATCTACCTTCAAACCCATAACCCCAGCTTCTACACCAGAACTGAAGAATATGACAGTTGCAGATTTTATTGATATTTTTTCTCGTACCTGGGACGTGGAGAAGCTGCAACAGGTCTTCTGGAAGGAAGATGTGGACACAATTTGCAGTATGGAAGTCCCTCCGTCAAATCTGCCGGATAGGCTGATTTGGCACTACGATGAGAAGGGTAAATATACGGTTAAATCGGGGTTCAAGATGCTGCAAGAGGAAATAAATGCTGGAGAAGAGTCTTCGGAAAGGAATGGCAGTAATACCTGGTGGAACAAATTGTGGTCTCTCCCACTTCCAAAAAAGATAATTTTTCCGGTGTGGAGAGCGGCGAACCAAAGTCTTCCCGTCCGAGTCAACCTGCTTTCTAGGAAAGTGGATGTGGAGTCTCTTTGCCCTATCTGCAAAGATGAAGAAGAGTCAGAAATCCATCTATTCATGAGATGCAGAAAGGCAAAGAAGCTATGGAGTATCTGTTTCAGGGAAACCCTCGTAAAAGAGGGAATCAATAATTTTCAGATCTGGTTCAGGGAGACTTTTGATTCTCTCAAAACCAAACAGAGACTTATCTTTGTGGCCGGAATCTGGGCCATCTGGTGGAGGAGAAACAAACTCGTGTTCAAAGGGAAAAAACTCAAAACCAAAGAGATGATTTCCCTCATTTCAGAGAAAGTGATGGAGGAAATCCCCTTCTCAGTCAAAGAGATTAAGTCGGCTCAGATCCCCTTGTCTTCGACCGGGAAGTGGTCAAAGCCGCCGTCCGGCTGGCTGAAAGTTAACTCCGACGCCACCTGGGACATCGGGAGCAAACGATCTACCGCCGGAATCGTCATCAGGGATGAAGCGGGTATCTTCATCGCCGGCAAGGTTTCAGAAACTCCGTTCGGGAGCTCCCCAAAAATGGCTGAAGCCCAAGCCATGCGAGAAGGGATTCAGCTAGCAGTTGCTCTGAATCTCAACAATTTAGTGTTGGAAACAGATGCAAAGAACCTGGTCAAATTGTGGATGGAAAGAAGGAAGAGAAGAGGAAGAGTGGAAGACAGCGATGATGTGTCGGACGCAGTTAATATCATCGAAGAGTGTTTCGAGCTGTTGGGAAGTGGAGTAGCCCACGTGGTACAGTGGACTCCTCGGGAAGGCAACGGATGTGCTCACCTCTTCGCCAAAAAGGGTCTAGACCCTTCTCTTTGTAATAACGTTTTTTCTGCTTTGCCGGTTTGGGCTGAGCAAGTTTTTGCTGTAGACTTGGTTGGGCCGTAGCCCTTAATGGAGATCCATTCCTCAAAAAAAAAAAAAAAAAAAAAAAAAAAAAAAAACTACCCAAATACATAGCACATATGACATTGTATTGCACAAGTAATAATAATACACACCAATTATTAAGTGATGCGCTTTGAGAATGCAACAGAGACTCTATACATTACACTTTTATTTTGCTAATTTATTATCAAATGTGTGACACACACTACGCATTATAATCAAGCTAATTAACCTACAAATAACTCTTTAATTAAAAGGTTGGAAAATCAAAATTGCATTTCAATTTCTAAATGGCAGCTCATACACTTCGCCTACATCATGTACTTTATCAATTGCTACCAACGAAGTGAACTCTTAATTTTGTTACATGTTTCTAATATGTGCATGTATCATATTTTGTTTAGAGAAAGCATGTATTATATTTATGGATTTAAAACTTAACTTTTAGCTTCCCATAAACACAAAAATTATAATGCCTATTAATTGTGAGTATAGGAGTCCAAAAATAAATGTGTAATGTGAAATTACAATGCCTATTACATTTTAAATGTTATGTGTTTTCGTCTTCAATTTCTCATATTCAAAATAGTTCTAAATTTGACAAGCGCAAAGTAAAGAATTTTACAATTCTGTCATCGTATGCTTCCTACAAAGCTTTGAGTTTTGACCAAATTATAAACTTCTCCGTGTATCTTATCTGTATAATTTCTTTAACTGTAAGTTTGTCCATATATGTAATTGTACTTTTCATTTTCTTTCTCTTCAAGCTTTACTTCAGACTTTTATTATGTGTAGGTTCATCATGTCTCATGTGTTGAAGTATGTAGATGATCAAAAAAAAATTGTGTTGAAGTATGTTCAAATGAATGATACACTCATGGTACTCATTGTTGATGAGTTACATATGCTATATTGACTATTGGATAGTTTCCTACAACTGTAGAGCAAACAACGTACATGTGTGGAGATATTGATAAAATGATATCCGTTTATGTTGGTTAACGTATCCTTAATTACGTGTTTGTGAGCTCAATTTGCTAATAATGAAATGCTCTATTACCATTGTCGATACACCAAATCTCTAGAAATCTAGATATTGTAGAATCATTTTACAGGAAAATATATAGTACATATATGCTTCCACTCCGCGCCATGGCGCGGGATACTGACTAGTTGGAAAAATAAAACTTGTGGTTCACTTTCGATTGCCCGTAAATAGAGAAATCAATAATGAGTTTTACAATTACTAATGCATAGAAATGTGAAAAGATTAAATAAATGTGAGTTTGCAACATGTAATTAACTCTTATATGAAATACCACTTTATCCTTGCTCTTTCTCTCTATCATGACTTTTCGACTCGTATATGAGTTGCTTTGACTAGGTAATTTGGATAGCAAAAGGATGTGATTTTAATATTTTTCATCGTGTTGTGGAGTAACGTTTACTCTACAACACCATGAAAAGATTATCAAAAATATACATCATTTCGCTATTCAGATTATCTGGTCAAAGTGACCCAATAAATAGTGGTAGAAGTCAAATTGGGAAGAAAGAGCTAAGGCAGAGTGGTACGTGTCATTGAAAGTTGAGTTGACAAGACGTTATTGATCAGTTGTGCCAAATCTGTAATAGAAAATCTTTAATTAAGTCGTGCCACGTAATTATTACAGAGCCTTATTTAGTTGAGTATTAAATATCTATAATAGAAAATCTTTACTATAGAAATCTTAATGCAATTGTACAAGCGTAATATACATACACCCAAGATGTGGAGAATTGTTTTAGTACTCCACTACAGTATCATGTGGTGTTCTACTTACAATCACATTACAACGTTTATACAAATGGTCAGTGATGGGTACACATATGTTAGCTACAAAAAAAATTTATTTGAATCTTGGCCTCAACCTTGAATCCCGGCCAAACCTTATGTGGAGGAATCCATCAACTCGTCTTGGCAACTGCGTCCGGGTTTAACTGAAACAAGACTCTCTTTGTAGAAGAAATCCATCTCGTCGACAACCTAAAGGCAAGTGAATCGTCTGGAATCAATGTCGTACAAGACCGGGACTCGTTGATCGTGTGCAAAGAAAGCGAGGACATTGCTTTTCCAGGTACCCAAGGGGTAACAAAGATAAGGGAGGGGTGGTTCCACCTTGTGTGCAAGACACCAACTCCGAGAGTAATCATCATCATCCTGACCATCACCTATCATCACCCATATATCCACCCACGTATGCCTCGATCCCCAGTCATGGTAATAAGCTACAAGAGACAGCTTTCTTTCATCAAAAGCAGGGATTGTAGTTAGAAAAAACCAGTCGTCCCGAGCCAAACACACGTCAGGCTTTTTGGACATGTAATACGTCATTGTCGGTCGCGTCAGTCTAATTAAATAGTCGTCTCTCTCATTATCCATATGAAACGAGACAATCACCTCTTCGTGTGTCATATATGAACTAAAATATGCGGATAACGAGGGAACAACGTTTTGGCAGGTAACACTGGGAGGATACCGGAACATAGTCCAGGATAAAACGACAGCACCATTGTTGCTGGTGGTGCATGTGGCCGAGTGGACGGCACATGGAGTTAAGCTTTTTATTGCACTGTTAATTACAGTACGCCAAGAGTTACTACGCAACGAGTAAATCTCTACGAAATCTATTGATAGTGGGGTTAGGTTTAAGTCGATTGATAGGGGAGATAGGCTAATGATCTTGACGACATTGTAGTCTTTTGTTTTTTGATCGAAGCAAAACCCCACGTCGATGTTGGTAGGCATAGGTGGTTCATGTGGAAGCAGGTCGTCAACCTTGGATGAAGGAAGAATCCTAAGCTGTCTAGTTGCAGGGTTGCATAGGGCAATAACTGGACGTTCTCCGGCGGCCACATAGCAATTTTTGTCCCTGTGACGCTGTTTGGCTGACAAACAAAATATGCCATCATGGTAACCTACGATGGAATAACGTATGAATTCTTGACCGAATGTTCTACCAACAACGGTGTCAAGTTTCAACCAATCATACACAGAATGAAACCGCCTGTGGGGCCTCCGCGGATAAACAAGACAAGTGGATTTAACGTCAGCACACCCTACCACGGCCTTGTTCCTGCTTTGGTTGAGATGCTTTGAGATGAGTACATGGTTACCAGATATCATATGATACCATCTCTTGCAGACGCACTTGAACTTCATCAGTGTTTTCACCGATAGCCTCGACAGGATTTCAATGACCAAATCCTCAAGAAGATCACCGGTAGGGTTTCTTGAAATCATCATTGATGGATGGATTCGCGGACCGAAGTTGCACTTCAAGAAAACGATTGAATCCGACGACACAATTAATTCACTGTGTTAGGTACATATTGGAGGGACTGGGTGAAATTGTTGTTCTTGTAGGCGATGACCTATTAGCTTATATATAGGCATGGGGGCTAGCGTGATTTTGTATGTAACAAAGAGTCTATTTTGACAGGGTGCACATCTTCGAAGAGTCAAAAAAAGTAATTCGCAATATCTGCTCGGTAAGACCGCACAAGCTTAGGATTACAATCTAACTAAGATCCTAAAACCAAATGAGATAGGAAAACTAAGATTTCCGTGAGCTTGAAGGCATATTTGGCACGTGCACATAAGCTTCAACTTTTATAACTTTTTTGATCGTAGTGTCTAAAAAGCTAAAAAGATGGCATACGTAACATTTAAAAAATAAATAAAAATTGTCAACTTAAAGACCACAAACTTACCAGGGATGCCACACAGGCCCTTATTCTCACAACTCGATAGTGAATCTCATTTCAGTGACTTGATTTGAATGTTAGACACACATCTAAGTACTGGCTGCAATGCGATGTAAAGCAAGTATAATATAAAAATGGTCCCCACTAATAGACAAGTCAAAGCCAAGTCAAGGCCCATATTGCACCCCAAGAACAAAGCTGCAGACTCACTTTGCAAAGAAGTTCGCGTCACCTCCACTCTCAGTTGAGACTTGAGAGTGCGCCTGCAAAGGTAGGCCGACGCACTCTTAACTGCGAGCACATATGTGAGCATTCCAAGTCTACATGAATATAATTATTTTTTTCACCAGCAACGAAAGATATTACAACAATAAAAACGATTACTGAAGCAATAGGGGCATACCCCTACAAGAAAGAAAGAAAATCCAACCCTAACCACTTCCTATAGCCTATAGAAACCTAATGGGATACGGGCTCAAAGGCCCCCAAAACTACCTAAAACAGAGAAAAGTCCGGTAAGGTTCAAGAGCCTCATATCTCCTCAAAAGACCCAAAAAAAGAACAGCCCAAGACCCAAGTAGCACAAAACGGCCCAAGCCAGGCCCAAGACAAACCCTAATGAAGCAGAGGTGGACGGCGGCAACACTTCATCCCGTCCCGAGAGCAGCCGTCAACAGGGGCAAACCTTCCCGATCCGAGTGGAGGAACCCTTTCGGTACCCAAAGCCCAGAAAAAGGAGGTGGCACGTGGTAGTGAAGGTGGGCGGTGAGAGGACTACTCCGGGGAAGCTCATCAAGACCGTAGATCTGGTCTATCCGAGGGGGAGGGGGGAGGAGCAGCCCCACAACCAGGGGAGGGGGAACAGCCACCACGGTCGAAGGTCCATTAAACAGAGGGGAGGGGGAAAGGGGTACATACCGGGGTTCCAGCACCCAAGCCCATCAGGGGAGGCAACGGCGGCAGTGGAGAGCGGCGGTGGAGAGGAGCATCGCCGGTGGTGGTGGTGGTGGTGGAGGCGTCAGGGGACCGAGGTCCATGGAAGAGGGTTCCGAAAGCGGCGGCGGCGACGGAATTCGAGCAGGAGCAGAGGGTCTTGATGGGGAGGGCGGGGTAGTTGAAAACACGAACCGGAGTCCCAAGCAGCCGGAGGGGGTGCAGGGACTGGAGAAGAGGGGCGTCCGACTTCAAAACCGGAGGCAAGGACGGTGAGGTGTCCAGATCTGCTGCTAATCCGGCGGGGAAGGGAGAATCCTGAGAGAAAGCCAGAGGGTAGAGGCTAAGGACTGAGAGGAAGGCGTTAGGGTGGGAGGAGCGACGGGGAAACATCGGGAGAGCGGGGTGAGCTCCGGCGGCAGCTCCATGTGAGAGGAGGAGCCACCGCTGGAGGAGGAGTGAGGCTCACTTAGGGTTTTGGAGAGAGCGGTTTTAGAGAGAGAAACTCACACGAAGATAATTATATCGATGAAAGACTTGCATATGCGTGACGTGGCATGTGCATGATTGTATAAGATTGTGATAGCACACTGATGTAATATGTTTATCATGAAAAATTTTGTGCATTGACTGTTGCCTTGATATTCTTTACAGAGCCTAACAATAATCCCAACCCTAATATATACTAAGGTAAAAGTTATATTGGTGGCGATGATTTGGTTCCTGAGCTTTCTCAGTTGCTTACAGTGATAGCTTGTTTATAGCTTTTGAGACGAGTCTTGACTCTTGTTTTATGGAACATGGTCGGGATTAGGAACCGTTAGATGCTCTGACTATTTTTTAAAAATATTTGGTTTTTTGAAATGAAAGTTGGAGTTGTTTAGCTTATCTCTTGCTCGACTAGTTTAGTTTTTACTAAAACAAATCACCCCGATTATTGGGCATAACAAGACTGAAGTGTGACTTACATAGTGATGGAACAAGAATCTTTTGGCACTCGTATGGGGAGACATCAAATTCCAACCGTTAAATAGACACTAAAAGCAAAAGGATAGCAATTATGTTTGTTGTAATACAAGGTAATGGAAAGCCAAACCATTAATATTCGCAATAATGGCAGAAGCCGTAAGGTTGCACGCCTCCATTTTGCTGGAGAACCATTACGATAGTGACAAGTGCAAGGGGCTAATATTGCTACATCAGTTTCAGCTATACATTCAGGGGCTAAATGACAATCTTCAAAGATTGACAAATTTCAGTGAAAACATGAGTTCATAGCAGGAGGATGAGCGAAGAGTCAAAATCAACTGAGGAGCTAGCCAAGTATAGCAAAGGGTTCGCTGAAGGCTGTCAGGAGAACCAGTCATTCACTGATGACTTGTGAAAGAAAGGGGTTGCTGAGTTGTCATAAGTACACGCCAAGAGACCATTGTCTATAAAGGGGGCACTTTGTGTTTCTAAATAGAGATCAAATTCTCATTCCACAGAGGACTAGTGTACAATTCGTAGAGAGCTTTCAATTTCAATTTCTGTCGCTTGTAATAGTCCAATGAATTCTGATTAATCATATATACATCATTCGAATTGTTGCAGCGACGGCTAAGGTTTCCAACTCTCCAGCGACGGCTAGGGTTTCCAACACTCCAGCGAACAAAGCTTGGTGATGGTTACTGTTTCGTCAGCTATCTCTTCTCTGGTGTCTCATGGCTGGGCTCTCTATGGAGGAGTATCCTCCATTAACCAAACCTCCAGACCAGATCGTAAAAGTCTCTTCTTCAGCCACTGTGATGGAAACTCATCCAACAATGGCAGCGGCTCCGTCAACTATGTCTGTTCGGGACCAAGTACGAGGTTCCATGAAATCGATGTTACCCTCTGTGGCAGTGAACCTCGCTAAACCTTTCACCAAAGATGGAAAACCAGCGATAGAGTTTTCCATCAACGACGTCAAAGAATCATACGAGGCTCTGAAAGATACAGCGGTGATGAAATTTTTGATGGGAAGGCCGACTGTAGATGTTATCCGATCCGAGATTTCAAGTTGGGGTTTGCGATCCGACTTTGTAGTTGGCGTTACTTACCTGCGACATCTGATCATTCACTGTAAAAGTCATGAGGATTTTGTTTTGGTATTGACCAGAGACACAAAGAAGATAAAGAACTGCTTGTATCGGGTTTTCGGATGCACGCCTGATTTTTATGTCCGTCGTGAGTCCTCTAGGGTTTCAGTATGGGTTTCCTTTCCTGGACTTGCTTTGAACTACTTTAGAGAGGATTATTTGGCTAAACTTGGTTCACAATTGGGGACGTATTTACGGGTAGATGAAGCTACTTTAGTGCTCCATTTCATCGGTTACGCAAGGATAAATATTGAGGTTGACTGCTCGGAAGAATTACCATATGCGATATGGATTTCTCTTGGAAAAGATAACTGGTATTGGCAGAAGATTGTTTACGAATCCGCAACCAATTCTTGTAAATTTTGCAAGAAAAATAGCCATGTTTCAACTGAATGTCGACGAAGGAAACCCAAGGCACCTCCTGGTTACTCAGCTCCAGGTGCACCTTCAACCAAACTTGCTACTGTTGCTGCTACTCTTCCTCCGTTTTCAGTTCTAGCCACGCCATCAACAACAACAACTGCTGTTGTCTCTGCAACAACTACTGAACAAAATACCATCTCCTCAAGTTTTAATATGATTTCTGATGGAATGAGTTGTGAATTGGCAAGTCATCGAGCTGGTTTAATATCCCAACCAGTGACAACACAGGGGGGCTCTCCAGCCTTCGAACACGGTTAGTTATACCCCGCTAACAGCTATTCTAACAACTCATCCCCTAATAGAGAAGTTACCAATGCTCACGGTATCGGACTCCTCTTCGCGGTTGGTTCAGAGTAGTCCCTTCAATAACTCGTTGCCTTCTTCGCCAATCTCCACAACGAATAAATTCCCGGCTTTGGCAGCAATTGAAGAAGAAGAACCCGAGGTTCTTGACTTTTTTAAAGTTTCGGTAAGCTCAACTACATCCCCGTCGTCTCATGCTTCAGTTACGACTGTTACAAGACCATCAACTCTTAAGTTGAACGACTCAATTTTATCCCTAGCAAGGACTCCGCCTATTGCTATATTAAAAGAGAGTGTCCATACTCAATCTTATGGCCTGATTCAACATGACAAGGTGGCAACCCATAATAAGCCAACATCTGAGATGGGACAAGAGGATCAGAGGCTTCTAGATAAAGCAGGGGGCTCGAACAACACTCTCTGTTTTGGTGCCAATGAGGCAGTCACGTCTTGCGAAATGCAATTGCCACCCTCAATTCAACTCTGGCGATCGGTTTCATTTGATTCAGGAAAACATGTGATTGATGATGAAAGCAAACTTACAGAGCGCCGTGCGGGTTCTAGACCGAGAAGGTCCTCTAATAAATATCCTTCGTTCCTATGTTTAGTTCCATTTTTTGGAACATAAAGGGAGTGCATTCGTCTAAAAATGTGGCCCACATTAAGTACCTTATTCGCTTATATAAGCCTTCTCTTTTGGTTATCCTTGAGATTAAGAATGATGCTGACTATATTCCTATTTTTTCTAGAAGCAATTGTATGCCTTTCTTTGTTCAGGGACATGATGCACACTCTCATATTTGGGTTTTCTGAACTTCTGCTATCTCCATGACTTTGGTTAGTTCAACGGCTCATTTATGACTTTTTCAGTTATGGATGTTGGGGGAAACCCCCTTGGATTTGTCACAGCAGTTTACACGTCTTGTTCCCGTTTGATCCGTCGCTTGTTATGGCGTGATCTTATTTCATTCTCTTCCACATTAACTTTTCCTTGGATGGTTGGTGGAAATTTTAATGTCATGTATTCTGCTTCCGAGAAGATTGGTCGAGGAGCTTTTGACGACCTTTCTGCAAATGAGTTTTTGGATTTCCAGATGTTGGCAAGCTTGGCAGACACAGGTTTTCGAGGATCATGTTACACGTGGTGTAATAAGCGACCGAGGCTAGCTAGAACTTATTTTCGTCTTGACCATGTATTAGTTTCAAATGCTTTTCTTCAGACTTACCCACCAGCGGTTGTAGCTCATTTAGCTCGGGGGATTTCAGACCATGCTCCTTTGGTTGTCTCTTTTCCCAACCCTCAACCTCGGGGTGCGATATTTTGCTTTCATAAGATGTGGATTTCGCATTCATTAGTTTTTGTTCAACATGTTTGGCAGATGAATATTGGGCCATCCCCCATGGTGCGCCTGGTAACAAAGCTTAAATGGCTACGTCAACAGTTGAGAAAATGGAATTGGAAGTCTTCGGTGATGTGGCGAAGCGCATTTCTTCCTTTCAGGATGAATTACTGCGTGTCGATAGTCAGATTCAGAATGGGGATGATGGTGTTGTGCAAGCGTACTCTCTGGTTCGTCATAATATTAATGAGGCTTATAAGAAGGAAGAATCTCTCCTTCGCGAAAAAGCTCGGGTCAGATGGTTGCAGAAGGGGGGCCGTAACACTGCATATTCTCATGTATCTATCAAAGAACGTCGGCAACAAACCCAGAATATGAGTTTGCGGCTACAGGATGGGTCGGAGTCATCTGATATTTAAGTTCTTAGTTTGACGGCAGTTAAATTTTTTAAGGAGATTCTCACTGTCAATCAGTTTCAGGATATTGGTGAGTTCTTGGATCCCATTCCTCATTCTATTACTGAGCAGATGAATACTATGCTTTCAGCGGTTCCCACTTCAGATGAGGTACGACATGTCATTTTTTCCATGAATAAGGATAGTGCCCCAGGTCCATATGGGTTTACTGGACATTTTTACTGTGCTTGTTGGGATATTATCGCTTCTGATGTGGTGGCTGTAGTTCAGAGGTTCTTTCAGGGAGGCTACATGCCATAAGCTTTCACTTAAGAAAATTTGGTTTTATCCCAAAGGTTGTTCCTCCACGCTCTTTCTCTAATCTTTGCCTGATCAGCATCTGTAATTTATCGTATAAAATTTTTGGTCGAATTATCTCTGATAGATTAAGGGTAGTTCTCCCACTCATCATCTCCCGTGAGCAGGCATGTTTTGTCCCGGGCAGATCTATGCATGAAAATGTGGCACTTGCTCAGGAGATCCTTTCAGATGCTAGACCCAAAGTCAGAAGTGGTAATGTGGCAATTAAGCTTGATATGCAGAAAGCTTATGATCGTGTTAATTCGGATTTCCTTAAAGCGGCGCTGGGGAAATTCGGCTTCGGTGAGAAATTTTGTATTCTAGCTCGTTCTTGGTTATCAAACTGCTGGTACTCGGTCTCTTTACAGAGACATATGCTTGTTTACTTCCATGCTACCAGAGGTGTTCTCCAGGGGGACTGACATGATTTCTTACGTGCTACCGCAAGTGCACGATTCAAGTAATATAGGGTAATATTTCAACCCCGAGTTACCGATCCCACGAGGACAAACTTGAGATTATTTAATTAGTTATTAATTTAGAGTACAGTAATTGGAGGAAGAAATTGATTTATAAGAAGCCGTCACCCTCAAACAAGTGACTGAAATGAAATAGCAACTAAACTAATATTTTTGTATTTTTCTGATAAATATGGAGAACAACTAGGTGATCCATGGATCCCCTAAGGTTTTAGACTGTTCCGGATATGGTACTGAAACACGCTATCATCTAATTAGTTGTGTCGGGTAATAGCACTGGCAATCTCCTCACGGTCTCATGTCGTTCTAGCTATTATTCGACTACGGGTCCCGTCGGTCCACCATCTTATACCGATATGGTTCGAACCGCCTAATGTTAAGCCGATCACTGGTTCTTCTTAGTCCACCAATGCCTAATGCTACACAATCGAATCTACCCTCACACGAATAGTCCTATCATCTCACCTCTCAGTCTCAATGATTCGAGCTAATTTCTTGTTCTCATTCGTATTCGATGAATTCTCTCTCGAGCACCCACCTAGATAGCTAACCTAACCGGTTCGCGACTCCTTTTAGGCTAAGTATTAAGTCCCGAAAAAGGAATAAAACTAATATGATGATAGTCTTTAAGCTACGATTCAACTAATCTATTTATTCATCTTCCTAATGTTGTTCTTATCACCTAAGACGTGTCAATAGCTATAGTGATAAAGATATACAATAATCAAATAAGAACAATACGATTAAGAGAGTCAAAAGATGAATCAATAACTTAAATCCGGAAAATTGTCTAGTTCATAAACCCTAGGTTCATCTCCATAGAACCTAGCTAACAAATCTAGCTATTTATAAAGTATAAAATCAATACGAGTTTCTCCATAGAATTGATGAAAAGAAAGGAGAAAGAGAAGAAATAAACCGGGTAATCAGAACTCCGGCGTGAACCCGAGCTCTTCCTCCTTTGTCTCCTCTCTGCGTCGTCCTCTTCCTTGTCTTCTATCGTGAATGTAGAATGATTAATGATCAGCCCCTAGGGTCAATAAATCAGACCCCTTCTTCACTTGGGGTAGACTTCTTCTTTTTACACTTTGACCCCCCCCCCCAACCTTGGATTTTTTATCAACAAACCCTAGGGCTGTTGTGACAAAGAGAGAACCCCCCCCCCCCCCCGTTCCTTTCTCTTCCTATTAACTTCTCTTTATTTCACTTCTGGCCCAGCCACCAAAATCGCCGGCTGGCTTGCTATTTTGCATAAAATCAATCAGATTTCGCACGAAATAGAATCTAAGAATCAAAATAGACAGGTGTTTTTATTTCGGCCCGAAATAGAGTCTCTAATTTTTTCTAAGTGTCGGAGGAATCCATACCCCGAAGCTGGATATCGATGCTCTGTTTTCTGGCTTCTTCTCCTCTTCTACGATGCCTCTGTTTCTTCTTCTTCTTCTTCTTGTGGGATCTCGGATTCTTCTTGCTTTCTTCTTTTTATCCTCTGTTCTCTTGCTCTGTTTTGCGCCCTTCTTTGCGTTGCAGAGCTCGCTTGATTTGCGGTGCTTCTGCTGTTAATTTTTCGCTACTGGATTGGTAGCAATGGTGAAGGTTAATGGCTTAAGAGGTGAGGTTATGTAATTGGCAGTGAGTTAGTAATGGTGGCTGTTAAGGCTTAGTTGGAGAATGGAGGTCCTGGTGGTGTTGTATGGTGTTAGTGGTCACAGATTGTGTTTTGGGTTTACAGTGGTGTTAGGATACGGTAGGTTGTTTGTATGTGTTCTGCTGTTGTTTGGATGATGTAATGGTGATGGTATAGGCAGGGGTCATGGTGATTGTGGCTAGTTCTGGTGGGTTTAGATGATATTGTTGTGTAGGATTTCATGGGTGTTGGCTGAGATGTTTGGAGAAAGGCATTGAGGTGGTTTGTAGAGAATTTGGTAGGTTGTAGGTTGGGTTAATTGGGTACTGTGATGTGCAAGTGTATTTTGGTGGTCTGTTGAAAGTTTATAGGTGAAGTTATGTTCGGTGGTTGGCAATGGATGAATTGGGTTGTTAGTCGAGGTGGAGGTGTTGGTGATAATTGTTATGGTGGCTAAGGAGGTACTGTAATGGTGATAAAGGTTAGGCACTAGGCAGTGGGAGGTTGTTTAGGTATTGGTCTGATGCTTGAGAAGGAGAATTTGTGAAGGTGAATTGGTGAATTGCAGCAGCTATCTCCCTCCTTGTCCCTTCTTGACCAATTCTGAGCTTTGTCTCAATTTTCCGAAGTTCGTTCTCGTTTCCGTCCCACACTCCGAGCCTCCGGACCTGTAAATCTCACAACTACGAATACAGGGTGTAAAATGCAATATAAATAGCTCAAATCAACTAGAAAACGCCCGGACTTATCAATTACGCACAATAAGCTCTAACTATACAAAATCCTAAATTTCATAGTGAAACTCTCATGAAATTTACTCGGAATCACGCAAAACGGTAAGATTTCAAGTGTAAATATAACACGGTACCTTTTTGCGCGTCCCGAGAAAAATATCAATTAAACTCCCACACTATGATATTTCAATCCACCGAATTGCATACAACTTACTAGCCATGAGACACAAACAACTCACACACACGACTGTGCAATCTACATGCTTTGTACAATGCAACTCGATATTTCACAGTGAAAACATTAAAACAACTTAGTTCTTTTTTTCTTTTCTTTAGAGATTGGGCAATCTCTCTATCGTCAACCAAAATCATCAATTCCTCACTAGCCTCTTTCGAAATTTCACAACCAATCGCAAGAAATTGAAGTAGAATGATCCTACGCACAAGCTCACTAAGGGGTTCCCAAACATCCACCAATATCTATCAAGACTCGGGCACGCCCTTTAGTTCAGAAGGTGTAGGCATCCCAAGTACTAAGATAGTCTTTCGTCGCCAAGTCATTTGAGGTTTTCTGACCCTCTTAGCCGTTATTGCATTTGAATGCAAATTGTCCCAGTGATGAGAGAAACAACTTCGTGTAATACGGCTTGACTTTAATTGTTCACTGTATTAAGTCCCGAAAAAGGAATAAAACTAATATGATGATAGTCTTTAAGCTACGATTCAACTAATCTATTTATTCATCTTCCTAATGTTGTTCTTATCACCTAAGACGTGTCAATAGCTATAGTGATAAAGATATACAATAATCAAATAAGAACAATACGATTAAGAGAGTCAAAAGATGAATCAATAACTTAAATCCGGAAAATTGTCTAGTTCATAAACCCTAGGTTCATCTCCATAGAACCTAGCTAACAAATCTAGCTATTTATAAAGTATAAAATCAATACGAGTTTCTCCATAGAATTGATGAAAAGAAAGGAGAAAGAGAAGAAATAAACCGGGTAATCAGAACTCCGGCGTGAACCCGAGCTCTTCCTCCTTTGTCTCCTCTCTGCGTCGTCCTCTTCCTTGTCTTCTATCGTGAATGTAGAATGATTAATGATCAGCCCCTAGGGTCAATAAATCAGACCCCTTCTTCACTTGGGGTAGACTTCTTCTTTTTACACTTTGACCCCCCCCCCCCCAACCTTGGATTTTTTATCAACAAACCCTAGGGCTGTTGTGACAAAGAGAGAACCCCCCCCCCCCCCCCCCGTTCCTTTCTCTTCCTATTAACTTCTCTTTATTTCACTTCTGGCCCAGCCACCAAAATCGCCGGCTGGCTTGCTATTTTGCATAAAATCAATCAGATTTCGCACGAAATAGAATCTAAGAATCAAAATAGACAGGTGTTTTTATTTCGGCCCGAAATAGAGTCTCTAATTTTTTCTAAGTGTCGGAGGAATCCATACCCCGAAGCTGGATATCGATGCTCTGTTTTCTGGCTTCTTCTCCTCTTCTACGATGCCTCTGTTTCTTCTTCTTCTTCTTCTTGTGGGATCTCGGATTCTTCTTGCTTTCTTCTTTTTATCCTCTGTTCTCTTGCTCTGTTTTGCGCCCTTCTTTGCGTTGCAGAGCTCGCTTGATTTGCGGTGCTTCTGCTGTTAATTTTTCGCTACTGGATTGGTAGCAATGGTGAAGGTTAATGGCTTAAGAGGTGAGGTTATGTAATTGGCAGTGAGTTAGTAATGGTGGCTGTTAAGGCTTAGTTGGAGAATGGAGGTCCTGGTGGTGTTGTATGGTGTTAGTGGTCACAGATTGTGTTTTGGGTTTACAGTGGTGTTAGGATACGGTAGGTTGTTTGTATGTGTTCTGCTGTTGTTTGGATGATGTAATGGTGATGGTATAGGCAGGGGTCATGGTGATTGTGGCTAGTTCTGGTGGGTTTAGATGATATTGTTGTGTAGGATTTCATGGGTGTTGGCTGAGATGTTTGGAGAAAGGCATTGAGGTGGTTTGTAGAGAATTTGGTAGGTTGTAGGTTGGGTTAATTGGGTACTGTGATGTGCAAGTGTATTTTGGTGGTCTGTTGAAAGTTTATAGGTGAAGTTATGTTCGGTGGTTGGCAATGGATGAATTGGGTTGTTAGTCGAGGTGGAGGTGTTGGTGATAATTGTTATGGTGGCTAAGGAGGTACTGTAATGGTGATAAAGGTTAGGCACTAGGCAGTGGGAGGTTGTTTAGGTATTGGTCTGATGCTTGAGAAGGAGAATTTGTGAAGGTGAATTGGTGAATTGCAGCAGCTATCTCCCTCCTTGTCCCTTCTTGACCAATTCTGAGCTTTGTCTCAATTTTCCGAAGTTCGTTCTCGTTTCCGTCCCACACTCCGAGCCTCCGGACCTGTAAATCTCACAACTACGAATACAGGGTGTAAAATGCAATATAAATAGCTCAAATCAACTAGAAAACGCCCGGACTTATCAATTACGCACAATAAGCTCTAACTATACAAAATCCTAAATTTCATAGTGAAACTCTCATGAAATTTACTCGGAATCACGCAAAACGGTAAGATTTCAAGTGTAAATATAACACGGTACCTTTTTGCGCGTCCCGAGAAAAATATCAATTAAACTCCCACACTATGATATTTCAATCCACCGAATTGCATACAACTTACTAGCCATGAGACACAAACAACTCACACACACGACTGTGCAATCTACATGCTTTGTACAATGCAACTCGATATTTCACAGTGAAAACATTAAAACAACTTAGTTCTTTTTTTCTTTTCTTTAGAGATTGGGCAATCTCTCTATCGTCAACCAAAATCATCAATTCCTCACTAGCCTCTTTCGAAATTTCACAACCAATCGCAAGAAATTGAAGTAGAATGATCCTACGCACAAGCTCACTAAGGGGTTCCCAAACATCCACCAATATCTATCAAGACTCGGGCACGCCCTTTAGTTCAGAAGGTGTAGGCATCCCAAGTACTAAGATAGTCTTTCGTCGCCAAGTCATTTGAGGTTTTCTGACCCTCTTAGCCGTTATTGCATTTGAATGCAAATTGTCCCAGTGATGAGAGAAACAACTTCGTGTAATACGGCTTGACTTTAATTTTCCTTAGACGCTCTAATTGGATTGAACCGTTAGATGCTCTGACTATTTTTTAAAAATATTTGGTTTTTTGAAATGAAAGTTGGAGTTGTTTAGCTTATCTCTTGCTCGACTAGTTTAGTTTTTACTAAAACAAATCACCCCGATTATTGGGCATAACAAGACTGAAGTGTGACTTACATAGTGATGGAACAAGAATCTTTTGGCACTCGTATGGGGAGACATCAAATTCCAACCGTTAAATAGACACTAAAAGCAAAAGGATAGCAATTATGTTTGTTGTAATACAAGGTAATGGAAAGCCAAACCATTAATATTCGCAATAATGGCAGAAGCCGTAAGGTTGCACGCCTCCATTTTGCTGGAGAACCATTACGATAGTGACAAGTGCAAGGGGCTAATATTGCTACATCAGTTTCAGCTATACATTCAGGGGCTAAATGACAATCTTCAAAGATTGACAAATTTCAGTGAAAACATGAGTTCATAGCAGGAGGATGAGCGAAGAGTCAAAATCAACTGAGGAGCTAGCCAAGTATAGCAAAGGGTTCGCTGAAGGCTGTCAGGAGAACCAGTCATTCACTGATGACTTGTGAAAGAAAGGGGTTGCTGAGTTGTCATAAGTACACGCCAAGAGACCATTGTCTATAAAGGGGGCACTTTGTGTTTCTAAATAGAGATCAAATTCTCATTCCACAGAGGACTAGTGTACAATTCGTAGAGAGCTTTCAATTTCAATTTCTGTCGCTTGTAATAGTCCAATGAATTCTGATTAATCATATATACATCATTCGAATTGTTGCAGCGACGGCTAAGGTTTCCAACTCTCCAGCGACGGCTAGGGTTTCCAACACTCCAGCGAACAAAGCTTGGTGATGGTTACTGTTTCGTCAGCTATCTCTTCTCTGGTGTCTCATGGCTGGGCTCTCTATGGAGGAGTATCCTCCATTAACCAAACCTCCAGACCAGATCGTAAAAGTCTCTTCTTCAGCCACTGTGATGGAAACTCATCCAACAATGGCAGCGGCTCCGTCAACTATGTCTGTTCGGGACCAAGTACGAGGTTCCATGAAATCGATGTTACCCTCTGTGGCAGTGAACCTCGCTAAACCTTTCACCAAAGATGGAAAACCAGCGATAGAGTTTTCCATCAACGACGTCAAAGAATCATACGAGGCTCTGAAAGATACAGCGGTGATGAAATTTTTGATGGGAAGGCCGACTGTAGATGTTATCCGATCCGAGATTTCAAGTTGGGGTTTGCGATCCGACTTTGTAGTTGGCGTTACTTACCTGCGACATCTGATCATTCACTGTAAAAGTCATGAGGATTTTGTTTTGGTATTGACCAGAGACACAAAGAAGATAAAGAACTGCTTGTATCGGGTTTTCGGATGCACGCCTGATTTTTATGTCCGTCGTGAGTCCTCTAGGGTTTCAGTATGGGTTTCCTTTCCTGGACTTGCTTTGAACTACTTTAGAGAGGATTATTTGGCTAAACTTGGTTCACAATTGGGGACGTATTTACGGGTAGATGAAGCTACTTTAGTGCTCCATTTCATCGGTTACGCAAGGATAAATATTGAGGTTGACTGCTCGGAAGAATTACCATATGCGATATGGATTTCTCTTGGAAAAGATAACTGGTATTGGCAGAAGATTGTTTACGAATCCGCAACCAATTCTTGTAAATTTTGCAAGAAAAATAGCCATGTTTCAACTGAATGTCGACGAAGGAAACCCAAGGCACCTCCTGGTTACTCAGCTCCAGGTGCACCTTCAACCAAACTTGCTACTGTTGCTGCTACTCTTCCTCCGTTTTCAGTTCTAGCCACGCCATCAACAACAACAACTGCTGTTGTCTCTGCAACAACTACTGAACAAAATACCATCTCCTCAAGTTTTAATATGATTTCTGATGGAATGAGTTGTGAATTGGCAAGTCATCGAGCTGGTTTAATATCCCAACCAGTGACAACACAGGGGGGCTCTCCAGCCTTCGAACACGGTTAGTTATACCCCGCTAACAGCTATTCTAACAACTCATCCCCTAATAGAGAAGTTACCAATGCTCACGGTATCGGACTCCTCTTCGCGGTTGGTTCAGAGTAGTCCCTTCAATAACTCGTTGCCTTCTTCGCCAATCTCCACAACGAATAAATTCCCGGCTTTGGCAGCAATTGAAGAAGAAGAACCCGAGGTTCTTGACTTTTTTAAAGTTTCGGTAAGCTCAACTACATCCCCGTCGTCTCATGCTTCAGTTACGACTGTTACAAGACCATCAACTCTTAAGTTGAACGACTCAATTTTATCCCTAGCAAGGACTCCGCCTATTGCTATATTAAAAGAGAGTGTCCATACTCAATCTTATGGCCTGATTCAACATGACAAGGTGGCAACCCATAATAAGCCAACATCTGAGATGGGACAAGAGGATCAGAGGCTTCTAGATAAAGCAGGGGGCTCGAACAACACTCTCTGTTTTGGTGCCAATGAGGCAGTCACGTCTTGCGAAATGCAATTGCCACCCTCAATTCAACTCTGGCGATCGGTTTCATTTGATTCAGGAAAACATGTGATTGATGATGAAAGCAAACTTACAGAGCGCCGTGCGGGTTCTAGACCGAGAAGGTCCTCTAATAAATATCCTTCGTTCCTATGTTTAGTTCCATTTTTTGGAACATAAAGGGAGTGCATTCGTCTAAAAATGTGGCCCACATTAAGTACCTTATTCGCTTATATAAGCCTTCTCTTTTGGTTATCCTTGAGATTAAGAATGATGCTGACTATATTCCTATTTTTTCTAGAAGCAATTGTATGCCTTTCTTTGTTCAGGGACATGATGCACACTCTCATATTTGGGTTTTCTGAACTTCTGCTATCTCCATGACTTTGGTTAGTTCAACGGCTCATTTATGACTTTTTCAGTTATGGATGTTGGGGGAAACCCCCTTGGATTTGTCACAGCAGTTTACACGTCTTGTTCCCGTTTGATCCGTCGCTTGTTATGGCGTGATCTTATTTCATTCTCTTCCACATTAACTTTTCCTTGGATGGTTGGTGGAAATTTTAATGTCATGTATTCTGCTTCCGAGAAGATTGGTCGAGGAGCTTTTGACGACCTTTCTGCAAATGAGTTTTTGGATTTCCAGATGTTGGCAAGCTTGGCAGACACAGGTTTTCGAGGATCATGTTACACGTGGTGTAATAAGCGACCGAGGCTAGCTAGAACTTATTTTCGTCTTGACCATGTATTAGTTTCAAATGCTTTTCTTCAGACTTACCCACCAGCGGTTGTAGCTCATTTAGCTCGGGGGATTTCAGACCATGCTCCTTTGGTTGTCTCTTTTCCCAACCCTCAACCTCGGGGTGCGATATTTTGCTTTCATAAGATGTGGATTTCGCATTCATTAGTTTTTGTTCAACATGTTTGGCAGATGAATATTGGGCCATCCCCCATGGTGCGCCTGGTAACAAAGCTTAAATGGCTACGTCAACAGTTGAGAAAATGGAATTGGAAGTCTTCGGTGATGTGGCGAAGCGCATTTCTTCCTTTCAGGATGAATTACTGCGTGTCGATAGTCAGATTCAGAATGGGGATGATGGTGTTGTGCAAGCGTACTCTCTGGTTCGTCATAATATTAATGAGGCTTATAAGAAGGAAGAATCTCTCCTTCGCGAAAAAGCTCGGGTCAGATGGTTGCAGAAGGGGGGCCGTAACACTGCATATTCTCATGTATCTATCAAAGAACGTCGGCAACAAACCCAGAATATGAGTTTGCGGCTACAGGATGGGTCGGAGTCATCTGATATTTAAGTTCTTAGTTTGACGGCAGTTAAATTTTTTAAGGAGATTCTCACTGTCAATCAGTTTCAGGATATTGGTGAGTTCTTGGATCCCATTCCTCATTCTATTACTGAGCAGATGAATACTATGCTTTCAGCGGTTCCCACTTCAGATGAGGTACGACATGTCATTTTTTCCATGAATAAGGATAGTGCCCCGGGTCCATATGGGTTTACTGGACATTTTTACTGTGCTTGTTGGGATATTATCGCTTCTGATGTGGTGGCTGTAGTTCAGAGGTTCTTTCAGGGAGGCTACATGCCATAAGCTTTCACTTAAGAAAATTTGGTTTTATCCCAAAGGTTGTTCCTCCACGCTCTTTCTCTAATCTTTGCCTGATCAGCATCTGTAATTTATCGTATAAAATTTTTGGTCGAATTATCTCTGATAGATTAAGGGTAGTTCTCCCACTCATCATCTCCCGTGAGCAGGCATGTTTTGTCCCGGGCAGATCTATGCATGAAAATGTGGCACTTGCTCAGGAGATCCTTTCAGATGCTAGACCCAAAGTCAGAAGTGGTAATGTGGCAATTAAGCTTGATATGCAGAAAGCTTATGATCGTGTTAATTCGGATTTCCTTAAAGCGGCGCTGGGGAAATTCGGCTTCGGTGAGAAATTTTGTATTCTAGCTCGTTCTTGGTTATCAAACTGCTGGTACTCGGTCTCTTTACAGAGACATATGCTTGTTTACTTCCATGCTACCAGAGGTGTTCTCCAGGGGGACTGACATGATTTCTTACGTGCTACCGCAAGTGCACGATTCAAGTAATATAGGGTAATATTTCAACCCCGAGTTACCGATCCCACGAGGACAAACTTGAGATTATTTAATTAGTTATTAATTTAGAGTACAGTAATTGGAGGAAGAAATTGATTTATAAGAAGCCGTCACCCTCAAACAAGTGACTGAAATGAAATAGCAACTAAACTAATATTTTTGTATTTTTCTGATAAATATGGAGAACAACTAGGTGATCCATGGATCCCCTAAGGTTTTAGACTGTTCCGGATATGGTACTGAAACACGCTATCATCTAATTAGTTGTGTCGGGTAATAGCACTGGCAATCTCCTCACGGTCTCATGTCGTTCTAGCTATTATTCGACTACGGGTCCCGTCGGTCCACCATCTTATACCGATATGGTTCGAACCGCCTAATGTTAAGCCGATCACTGGTTCTTCTTAGTCCACCAATGCCTAATGCTACACAATCGAATCTACCCTCACACGAATAGTCCTATCATCTCACCTCTCAGTCTCAATGATTCGAGCTAATTTCTTGTTCTCATTCGTATTCGATGAATTCTCTCTCGAGCACCCACCTAGATAGCTAACCTAACCGGTTCGCGACTCCTTTTAGGCTAAGTATTAAGTCCCGAAAAAGGAATAAAACTAATATGATGATAGTCTTTAAGCTACGATTCAACTAATCTATTTATTCATCTTCCTAATGTTGTTCTTATCACCTAAGACGTGTCAATAGCTATAGTGATAAAGATATACAATAATCAAATAAGAACAATACGATTAAGAGAGTCAAAAGATGAATCAATAACTTAAATCCGGAAAATTGTCTAGTTCATAAACCCTAGGTTCATCTCCATAGAACCTAGCTAACAAATCTAGCTATTTATAAAGTATAAAATCAATACGAGTTTCTCCATAGAATTGATGAAAAGAAAGGAGAAAGAGAAGAAATAAACCGGGTAATCAGAACTCCGGCGTGAACCCGAGCTCTTCCTCCTTTGTCTCCTCTCTGCGTCGTCCTCTTCCTTGTCTTCTATCGTGAATGTAGAATGATTAATGATCAGCCCCTAGGGTCAATAAATCAGACCCCTTCTTCACTTGGGGTAGACTTCTTCTTTTTACACTTTGACCCCCCCCCCCCAACCTTGGATTTTTTATCAACAAACCCTAGGGCTGTTGTGACAAAGAGAGAACCCCCCCCCCCCCCCGTTCCTTTCTCTTCCTATTAACTTCTCTTTATTTCACTTCTGGCCCAGCCACCAAAATCGCCGGCTGGCTTGCTATTTTGCATAAAATCAATCAGATTTCGCACGAAATAGAATCTAAGAATCAAAATAGACAGGTGTTTTTATTTCGGCCCGAAATAGAGTCTCTAATTTTTTCTAAGTGTCGGAGGAATCCATACCCCGAAGCTGGATATCGATGCTCTGTTTTCTGGCTTCTTCTCCTCTTCTACGATGCCTCTGTTTCTTCTTCTTCTTCTTCTTGTGGGATCTCGGATTCTTCTTGCTTTCTTCTTTTTATCCTCTGTTCTCTTGCTCTGTTTTGCGCCCTTCTTTGCGTTGCAGAGCTCGCTTGATTTGCGGTGCTTCTGCTGTTAATTTTTCGCTACTGGATTGGTAGCAATGGTGAAGGTTAATGGCTTAAGAGGTGAGGTTATGTAATTGGCAGTGAGTTAGTAATGGTGGCTGTTAAGGCTTAGTTGGAGAATGGAGGTCCTGGTGGTGTTGTATGGTGTTAGTGGTCACAGATTGTGTTTTGGGTTTACAGTGGTGTTAGGATACGGTAGGTTGTTTGTATGTGTTCTGCTGTTGTTTGGATGATGTAATGGTGATGGTATAGGCAGGGGTCATGGTGATTGTGGCTAGTTCTGGTGGGTTTAGATGATATTGTTGTGTAGGATTTCATGGGTGTTGGCTGAGATGTTTGGAGAAAGGCATTGAGGTGGTTTGTAGAGAATTTGGTAGGTTGTAGGTTGGGTTAATTGGGTACTGTGATGTGCAAGTGTATTTTGGTGGTCTGTTGAAAGTTTATAGGTGAAGTTATGTTCGGTGGTTGGCAATGGATGAATTGGGTTGTTAGTCGAGGTGGAGGTGTTGGTGATAATTGTTATGGTGGCTAAGGAGGTACTGTAATGGTGATAAAGGTTAGGCACTAGGCAGTGGGAGGTTGTTTAGGTATTGGTCTGATGCTTGAGAAGGAGAATTTGTGAAGGTGAATTGGTGAATTGCAGCAGCTATCTCCCTCCTTGTCCCTTCTTGACCAATTCTGAGCTTTGTCTCAATTTTCCGAAGTTCGTTCTCGTTTCCGTCCCACACTCCGAGCCTCCGGACCTGTAAATCTCACAACTACGAATACAGGGTGTAAAATGCAATATAAATAGCTCAAATCAACTAGAAAACGCCCGGACTTATCAATTACGCACAATAAGCTCTAACTATACAAAATCCTAAATTTCATAGTGAAACTCTCATGAAATTTACTCGGAATCACGCAAAACGGTAAGATTTCAAGTGTAAATATAACACGGTACCTTTTTGCGCGTCCCGAGAAAAATATCAATTAAACTCCCACACTATGATATTTCAATCCACCGAATTGCATACAACTTACTAGCCATGAGACACAAACAACTCACACACACGACTGTGCAATCTACATGCTTTGTACAATGCAACTCGATATTTCACAGTGAAAACATTAAAACAACTTAGTTCTTTTTTTCTTTTCTTTAGAGATTGGGCAATCTCTCTATCGTCAACCAAAATCATCAATTCCTCACTAGCCTCTTTCGAAATTTCACAACCAATCGCAAGAAATTGAAGTAGAATGATCCTACGCACAAGCTCACTAAGGGGTTCCCAAACATCCACCAATATCTATCAAGACTCGGGCACGCCCTTTAGTTCAGAAGGTGTAGGCATCCCAAGTACTAAGATAGTCTTTCGTCGCCAAGTCATTTGAGGTTTTCTGACCCTCTTAGCCGTTATTGCATTTGAATGCAAATTGTCCCAGTGATGAGAGAAACAACTTCGTGTAATACGGCTTGACTTTAATTTTCCTTAGACGCTCTAATTGGATTGAATCGAAATTCTCCGCGCGAACGGAGGCACATTATAAGAGAATGAAAAAAAAATGAATCAAAATATTCTCTTGAAAAAAAAATGAATCAAAATTTTCTGACCCAAGAGAATATTTTGATTCATTTTTTTTTCATTCTCTTATAATTTTTTCAACATTGCATTTAGAGCAACTAATTGTGGGCTTTTTCGGTTAGCTCTTGAAACCGCCGTAAGGGATGGTGGTGTACACTCCTTAACTTCACTTAGGCAAGAGCAGCATACCAAATGGAACCAACTCCACACGAAGGTCCACCCCAGATTTCAAGAGGCAACAAGTTTCCACTCGAAAACAGACTATTCATCGGTATGTATGAGTGCCAGTAACTCACTAGTCCTCTCACCTTTCTTATTGAAAGGGGACTTTGTCATTTTTGCTAATAAACAAGATTCGCATGTCTCATATGATTCCAAATCAAATGAGTCTAGAAGTCCATCCTTACGGAGTCTTGATATGCGTTTCTCATTTATATGGCCTAAACGACAGTGCCATAGATATGTAGGATTTAAATCGTTACTTTTAATCCTCTTAGTATTTATGTTATAGATTGGATTATTAAGATCAAGGATATATAATCCATTAGACAAATGCGCGCTACAATAGTGCATAATATCAAAATAAATGGAGCAACACTTGTCCTTTATTGAAATAGAAAAACCCTTCTCGTCCAAACAAGAAATGGAAATAATGTTTCTGCTCATAGCAGGCACATAAAAGAAATTGTCTAATTCTAAAATAAGTCCAGAAGGAAAAGATAGCTCATAAACTCCTACAGTTAATGCAGCAACTCTTGCTCCATTCCCGAAGCGCAGATCTATCTCCCCTTTAGCAATTCTTCTACTTCTTTTCAAATCCTGCACATTTCGACAAATGTGAGAACCACATCCAGTATCCAATACCCAAGATGATGATATAGAAATATTGACGTCTATAACATAAATACCTAACGGTGGTGGAATCACTATTCCAACCTTCTTATCATCCAGATATTTAGGGAAATTCCTCCTCCAGTGACCCGGCTGGCTACAGTAGGGACACTGGCCTTTAGCCACGCATCCTCTAGGCTTTAGGGCTTCCTTGGATTTTACAACTTTCTTGCGCTTTCCTTTGGAAGTAGAGACAACTCCTCTTCCCTTCCTCTTATGCACCATCATTATGGCTTTGCTATTGCCTTTGTTGATGCTCTGTTCAGCTGTCTTCAGCCTGTTCAACAAGTCTAGCAGAGTCTTACTGATCTCGTTCATATTATAGTTCATAATGAACTGATTATAATCGTCAGGCAACGATTGCAAGATAAGATCAGTTTCCAAACCTTGGCTAAGTGGGAATCCCAGTCTCTCAAGGTTCTCAATGTACCCGATCATTTGGAGTACATGAGGCCCTACTGGATTCCCTTCTGCAAGACTACTCTTGAACAATGCTTTGGACACCTCATAACGCTCATGCCTTGCCTGTTCCTGAAACAATTGTTTCAAGTGTATGATCATATCACAGGCCTCCATGTTTTCGTGCTGCTTAAGAAGCTCAACAGTCATGGTGCAGAGCATGAGGCAGGTCACGTCATTAGAATCATCAATATGTTTCTGACGTACCCTTACTTCTGCTAGAACAGACTCATCCTGTGGTGGGGCTGGAATTGGAGTTGCCAAGACGTACAACTTCTTTTCTTGCTTAAGGACAATCCTTAAGTTTCTGTACAAGTCGAGGAAATTTGTTCCAGACAGTTTATCTTCTCAAGGACAGATCGTAGGGATGAAGTCAATGCGTTGTTGTTTGCCATTTGGAATTCTACAAAACGAGAAATGTGCAATTTTAGTATTTTGAACAATTTAACTATATTCAACAATGGCTAGATCATTAAATATAGCTCCCACTATTTTTCTCGGATTAATAGCCCTCGCCATTAATGCGGAAAATATCATTATATTTTCTAGTAGGTCCAAGTCACCCAAGAATTGATTATTTAGGTAGGAACCATTCCAATTGCATCCCATGCAACTCTTGGTCCAATAGGTGAATAACTCTTTATTCTTTATCCTTTAGATAACGCCTAATTGTCATGCATCTAGGTTCATCAATCCAATTGATTCTTACATAGTTGTATCCAACCTCTTGCTTCAACATACACACATTACTAGCTTGTGTCGTCCGCAACACACCATGGTAAATTAAAATTGCCTTCCTTTGGCAAGCCCGAATTCTAATAAACTCTGATCATGAAGGGTGTTTAGGCAAGAGAAGGCAAAACGCAATATCTTATTTGAGGGATTTAATTATTCTTAATTTGTTTGGTTGATCCCATTAACATGATCTACTTATTTGGATTGGGAAATCCACAATAAAAGGCCACATTTTGTTTATTATTATTATCTTGTTAACGTTTTGCTAGTATCGCCATAAACACAAAAATAAATAACAAGACATATATAATAAACATCCACAAAATAAAAAAGTTGTGGCATGGATATGGCCCCTAGGCTAAGATATTATCAAGCCAATGATAAAAAATATTTTCCCTAAAGTGACAAGCTCATCTCCATGTGCTCCATCATAGTCGCGCACCTATGGTAGGGTGTCTTCTTCGTCTTTTGGCTTCTTTGGTTCTCCGGTCTTCTTCTCCATGCTCTTGGCTATCATCTAAATATTTCTAATTCTAGCCTAACATATAGAATAAATAAATAAATAAAGCCTCACATGTTGAGGAGAAAAACGACTCGCAGGCCGTAAAACCTAATTAGTTATTACATTAATTTGATCAGCTCGCAGGTCGTAAGCTAAACCGAAAAAACATAAAACATCCACAACCTAGGCCATATCCATCCACCATGCAACAAATCACATAATACAGTTAAAACCAATTTTTAACGTGCTTGTTTAATTTTAGTTGAATTGGGTAATTAGGGTTACAACGGTCCAAGGGGTCCAACCCATGCATGGGCCGAACCCCAAAAGGACCGCCGCCCGCCACATGTGCCGGCTGCCCCTAGTGACCCGTGGCCTTGCTTGGCGCGCAAGGAGGAGGGGCGAACGGCTAGGGTTTCGGCCCTCGTCTCCTTCCCTTCCTTCCTTGTTGCCCAAGCTTGGTTGTTTCCATGTGGATGTTTCCATATAATTGTTTCCATAATTGAACAACTCATTCTTCAACTATGTGCCCATGAACCCTAATTTTCAAGAACCCAATTATTCACATCCTATGTGATCAAACTCACCAAATCAAACATCCAATGTTGAATTAGATCTTTCTTATATTGAATCAAATTCAATTTTGCATCTACTATGCCAATTAATTTCAGCTTTGCGTAAAATTAACAATACGGTGTAAAAACTGAAATCGTAACACATAAAATCATGATATGCACTACGACATGTGGCTCTGATACCACTGTTGGGTTTTGACGTAGATTACGCAGCGGAATAACAAAAATTTAATTCCTACTCAAAGCCCACCAAGGATCACAGGAAGCGACATTCATAACATGATGAAGGACATAGAAGATGTGTACCTTTTGGTTCGGGAGATCACACGAAGAATAATGTCCTCGTCTCTACGGTTGATCCACGTCTAGAGGTGAGATCTAGATTCTTCCTTATCCTAGTGCTAGCTTGGACCGGAGGAAGAGGGAAGAATGAATCAAGCAATGAATAACCAAAGGAGGGTTTCGGCCCTCCTCTTGTGGCCGATGGGAAGGGGACGGCTAAGGGGGTCGGCCTCATAGCTTGTCTCTTGCTCTCTCTTTTTCTCTCTCTCCCACTCACTTATGTAATGAGCATTCATTGTGGGAAGGAAGCTAGAGCATCCTTTATATAGTCCAACAGCTCCTTGTTATCTACATAAAGACCCTTCCTAGTTCTACATGAACTTGGATTAAATTAGTCCTACTAAGTTTCCAAGGTGTTGCAAAGTGATCATTCTCATTAATTAATCATATTAATTATTCCCAAATCTAGTTCAACTCTATTTGACGTGTGACCCCATAGGTTTCTACTTAGTTGGTAGTAACTTTTACTAACATGGAGCGGTGTCTAGCAACACATCCATGCTACCCAACTAATAGAAATAAGTCAGTGATCCCAACAAACCTCTGTGCCCAATATCACATATTGCACTCACTACAACAAATATGTCTTTCTGCGACATAATCTTGTGCTACGCCCAACATTTTGTCACTATATATGACGTTTTTGCGACAAAAATTAAATTCGTCCCTGAAGTTGTAAGAAATAGCGACGACCACCCTGTTTTGTCCCCTAGTTCGTCGCCAAATGTTTGGCGCCTAAGTTATTTTTCCCACCACATATTTTTTGACAAGTTTGTTGTCACTCAAAAAATTTAAGACAATACTTTCCGTCGCACATATGGCCTCATTCGGGGACGGATGATTTTAGTCGCCAAATTTTTTGTTAGTGGCTTTTGTGACTAAACGTTTATGACACAGATATTATATGTTATGGAACGAAAAATATTGTGTTGGGAGTGAAACTTTATGAAGTTTAAGCAACTATTAACATAGTCATGAATAAAAAAACTTAAACAACGTAAATTTTGGTGGCTAAAACTAAGGCTGGCAACGTTAACAATTATTTTCTTGTCTCCATATATCAAGTTTCTATAAGTGAAATCAGTGGATAAACGATTTTCTTTTGGTTTAAAGTGGTTTAATGGCATTAATCTTGTAACTTTTAACAATTTATATGACAACTCGTCATAAGTATACCATTCTCGTTATGCGACACAAGTTTTTTTTTTTTTCAGAAAATTATTGATAACTTTCCATTTTTGCCCAAGAACATGTAATGGTTTAGCTTATTCTTTAGCAAAATGGGCTTTTGATTCGTGTAGCAGTAGTGAGTTAGATGTTAATGTTTTACTTGTTTCTGTTGGTCTGGCTGTTGGGGTTGACCTCCCTTCTGTTTCTGGTTTGGTGGTTTAATATATATAACTTTATCAAAAAAAAAAAAAAAAAAAAAAAAAAAATAGGGCACAAGATCGAAGTAAACATTAGTAGTGGTAAACTGGCTATTAGCCGTTACTTTGTGTTGTAGTCCTTCAGAAGTGGCATACTAACTAAAAAATATTGACGTTCAATCTATAGCAACTCATTGTACAAATGTACTGGAGTTTGTCTTTATTGAATAGATATAGATCCTGGTTGAAAATAGAACTCGTCCTACTTGAAATTGGTAATAAAAAAATGATATCGTAATGTAATGTTGAGATTCTCTTTATACATAAAATGAAAAAAAGGTCATGATTATACTAAAAAAGCGATATTAGACGATTCTAATCTTGTTCCCAACTTCCAAATCTTAAAGGTCCCAGTGAAAGGTACATATGCCTTCTTGTTTTCGTCGGTCCAAACCGAAGTATTCTTTCTGAATGACGTACATGAGCCACATTTTTATCTCGCTCTGTTTGTCTTCCCAAAAAAATTTTGGAACCCAGCTTCTGGCGTTGAGGCATCTAAGAAATCTCCTGCAAAAAAGACCATATTAGAAATTATCTAAGAAGGAAAAATGTATTAGAAATACTTATAAAAACCAATTGGAATGCATAAATCCATATTTCCATGTTAGTGATCTCATTAACGAGGAGGAAAACAAGTAGGATGAGCAAAAGTTAAGCACTAAGCTGTGGGAGGTGGATATTGTTGTGATAAAAAATCTGAAGCTTCCAAGAATTAAAAACTCTGACTCTCATCTAGAATGGTACTGAAAATGAAATGTGCTCGAAGGCAAGGGATTTGTGGAAACTCGTCCTAGGAACTGAAGCCAGCCCTCCCAGGTCTGGGGATTTTTCCACCTGGGTGATTCCATCAGTTTGATCAGGAATGGATTAATCACCCTCCGAATATGCTTGTGTCTTTGTTAGCAAATGATGTAACTGAGAACTCTGTGCCCATTTGAGGCTTTCAATACATCCTTTTTTCAAACAAAACATTTTTTTCAATGTAGTTCAGGTTTCCAAAAATTATTTAATCTCACTGAATGGCGAGACTAGATTCTGAAATCACACCACAACTCTTTGCGGGTAACAAATCTGATGCAAACCCAGAAAAAGGAGGCACTACAGATTGTGAAGATTGTGAAGACCGTACTGGCAAAATTCTGTGAGTCTATAATAGATATCTATTTCATGACCTTAGCGCGTTCCAGGGATATAAAGGCCAATGTGATCAAAATTCTGATGGTGCAGTTTGGCATGGAATGCCCAACTGTAGACAAATCATTTATTACTACTCAGAAAGAGGGAACTGGTAGGGTACTGATGAAAGGGGCAAGGGTGTGGATGGATATATAGTTTGGGAGGGAAAGAGAGTACTTGGTAAGAAAATATCATGTAGGGGAAATTTAAGGGCATTTGGTCCAAAATATATGCATTCAACCTTAAAACAAACTAATTCCAGAAATCGGTAGCACATCCAAAGAAAATTTTTATAGAGAGTTCAAAAATGATTCCAATATCATAAGAAAGGGGTTTAATACCCAATTACAGAAATTGGTAGCACATCCGAAGACAATTTTACAGCTTATGTTTTCAATTTCTATTTTCCAGTCATACTCAGATTACTACCAAATCAATTAAGGCGTCCGATGCTCTAATATGCATCAAAGGATCCATTTTCTAGCCATACTCACCGTTTAAGTCATTAATTAAAAAGTATTTAACTAACACTTCAAAGCAATCTGTATCTGGTTCACATTACAGAAAACACTCCTTACTACCAAATCCTAATCAATTATGGTGAAAATAATCCAATAGACATCAAGCACCCATATGATAGAACAAGTACAAAGATAAAATAACTAAGTCAAAGAGTGTGACAGTGATATGAAATAAAATAACTCTACGAATTGTATTACTTCAACAGAAATCCAGAGTGGAGTACTTTTTTCATCAAACATCACCATTTTTGTACCAAATAAATGACTACCAGTTCAGAGAAATATGCATAAATGATCAAAGGAAGCACAAACCGACAAAAAAGTAACTGATTTCGAATCCGCATAAACCTCATTCATCGTTGTCGTCCAAATGCATAATTGAATAAAAAAAAAAGCAGAGGTTTTACCGATTCAATACGGCGGAGAATGGTATCTTGATGTTCCATAAGAAGCAGTTCTTAATCTGTAAAAAAGATTTGAACTTATTAGTGAAAATGTTAGCTATATATTTAGCCGTAACTTATTTAATTAACAGACATAAAGACATATAATGCTAGTGTGAATTCTAAAGGGTCATAAGAAAAAGTACACAACGACTAACACGTTTGAACATCAAGATTACATACCATAACCCCCATCACTATCATCATCACTGTGTCGAATCTGGTCTCCGTCATCATCAAAATATTCCATCATAGTATCGTCCTCTTCATTGTTGTCATCAGCAAATAGAAAATCATCATTTTGATATGTTGTTTCATTATGTATGTCAATTTCGTCCGGTTCATATGGGTCAACATCCTCCCTAGATAATACTTCAACTTCATGATCTTCCACTACAATCGAGCTTAATAATTCAGAAGCATCACTTTGTTGATACACATCATCATTGAAATTTTGACTTTCTCCTTCATTTTCATTAACCAAAACCTCTTCAGGAACATCATATACATGTCTATGGTTAAACTTCTGCACAACTCGCCAGTTGCTCCCTAATTTTGTGTCAGCCAAATAGAACACTTGTTTCGCCTGTGTTGCTAGCACATATGGTTCATTATCATACCAATAACTGCTGGTATTAATACTTGTGAATTAAGCATCCTTTTGAACCTTTTTTCTTCTATTTCCAACATCAAACCATTTGCACTTGAAAAGCACAACTTTGCGCCCCTTTATGTATTGTAACTCAATAATATCAGTTAAAATACCGTAGAAATTAACTGTCTCATTGTTATGCACACCTTCAACCATCACACCAATATTTTGAGTTTTTCGACGAGAATCCCGATTTTCCGTATGGAATCTAATCCCATTCACAATGCAACCACTAAAATATCTTGCACGTCTATCAGGACCACATGATAGTGCATATAAATCATCAGTAGCTTCAGTAGCTTTTTGACTATATAATTTAAACATCTACAAATGAGAAGATAATAGTCAATATATTATCATATTTGTGAATACATATACGAGTTATAGCCTGTGAACAGAAACAAGAAACCTACATGACTTTTGAACCACGCCGGAAACATTTTTCGCTGCACTTCATCTACATTTGAGTAGCCTTGTTGTAGGAGTTCATTTCTGTGTTCTCTGAATAAATAACTCATTGTATTAAAGTGTTTGCAACAAATATTTGGCATAGTGAACTATATTGTTTCAAGTTAGAATAACTTACTTGAAATAATTGTGTAACTCTGTGCAATTATTCAGAGCATACCACTGAGCAACTTCAAGGTCCTCGTATGTCAATTCCAACAATTTGGCTGATCCAAAAACTCGTATACCTCCAGTGAAAACGGATGAATGGTCAATTTCAACCTCATCTGATGGATCATGATTTCTTTCAGGCCTATTAAATCTTGTTTCAACATCATTCAGATACATTGAACAGAATGTTAATGCCTCCTCAGCAATATACGCTTCTGCAATGGATCCTTCCCGTCTAGATTTATTACGAACGTAACCCTTCAGCCTCTTCAAGTACCTTCATATATATATATTATCATTAGCCATACAATGTAAATGCTATATGCAATTATTTTATAAAACACAAAGATGTTACTAGATAATTGTAAATCATATACCTTTCAATTGGAAACATCCAGCGATACTGTACAGGCCCTCCCAAAATTGCTTCACGTGCAAGGTGTATGGGTAAGTGTTCCATTATATGAAAAATGCTGGGGGAAATATTTTTTCCAGTTTACACAATATAACTGCAATGTCAGTTTCTAGTTTCTGAAGTACATCCAGCTGTAGAGTACGACAACATAACTGTTGGAAGAAGTTTCCCAACTCAACAAGAACAATGTAGACATCCTTACGTGAAAAGCCACGCATTAAAACCGGGAGAATTCTTTGTAAATGATATGGCAGTCATGACTTTTCAATCCGGATATTTTACAATCCTCTAAACTAGCACACCTTGAAATATTTTAGGCATAACCATCAGGGAACTTAACCGTCTTCAAAAACTCACAGATCTTTCTTTTTTCTTCTTTAGAGAGTGTGTAACATGCACCCGGAATTTTATACTTTTCCCCACTCTGCTGCAACCATAATTCCTTCCTGATGTTCATGTCTTTAAGGTCTTCTCTAGATTTGTACGTATCCTTTGTTTTTCCAGGGACGCTAAATAATGTGTTCAATATATTATCACAAATATTCTTCTCAATGTGCATGACGTCAAGGTTATGCCGTAATAACAATGTTTTCCAGTATGGCAACTCAAATAAGATGGGTTTCCTAGTCCAGTTCAACTCTTGAGCCCCTCGTTTTCTCTTCCTACTCTCATTATCTGGATGCTTTCCATATTTGTAATCAGGAAGTTTAGAAAATTGTTCTAGGACTTCCTCACCAGAGACACTCCTTGGGCGTGGTTGGTTTTCTGGTTTTCCATTAAACATCTTGCCATTTCTTCTCCAGCTATGATTCTGAGGTAGGAATCTACGATGATTTGTATAGCATATCTTACTTCTCAACCTAGTCGAATCAGTATCTACGTTGCAGTTAGGATAAGCCTTGTAACCTTTTGTACTCCATCCAGAAAAATCACCATAGGCTGGAAAATCGTTTATGGTCCATATCACTGCTGCGTGCATTTTAATTTTTTTTTTTTTTGACTAGATGCATCATAAGTTTCTACCCCGTTTGCCCACAGCTCCTTTAACTCCTCAACTAATGGCTGCAAAAACACATCAATGTCTTTCCCTGGTGCCTTAGGTCCAGGAATAAGTAATGACAAAAAAATATTTGGTTCTTTCATACACTTCCATGGTGGTAGATTGTATGGCACTAGAACAACAGGCCACATACTATAGTTAGTATTTTGATTCCCAAACGGGTAAAAGCCATCAGTAGCTAGTCCAAGTCTAATGTTACCAGGTTCTTGAGCAAACCACTCATGTTGCCTATTAAATTCCTTCCAAGCCTGAGAATCTGCAGGGTGTCTTAAAAAATTCTCATCATCCACTCGCTTTTCGGCGTGCCATCTCATATCTTTTGCAGTTTTTCTTGACATATATAGTCTTTTCAATCTCGGTGTTAGTGGAAAATAACGAAGAATTTTGTGTGGTATCTTTTTCCCTTTTCCATCATTGAGTTTCCATCTCGATGTCTTGCACACAGGACATTCATCGTGATCCTCATACTCTCCCCTAAACAAAATGCAATCAAATTTACATACTTGAATTTTAATATATTCCAAACCCAGTTCTCTTAGCATTTTCATTGCATCATAATATGATTTTGGTACAGTGTCACCAGCAGGAAGGTTACTCTTTATGAATTCTAATATCTCATTTGTTGCTTTGTTACTCAAACCATAGTATACTTTCAAGTGGAGTAACTTCACAACAAATGATAATGTTGAAGACTTTGTGCATCCGGGATATAATTCACGTTTTAAATCCTCTAGCAAACTAGAAAAACTATGAACATTGTTTGAATCTCCTTGGACCATTCTATCTGCGGAAGGAAAATCATGGTTTACCTCTTCAGTTTCATCATTGCATGAATTTTCAGGCACAATATCTTCTAGCATATGATACAACCCTTCATTCTCCGTATTCACATTATTTACCACTGTGGCATTACCATTGTCACTGTCTACATTTTCATTCCTTCCTTGATGAAGCTCTCCATGATATATCCAATGAGTATAACTCTCCATGAATCCTTTAATAAGTAGATGGTCTTCAACTTGTCTTTGATTTAAAGTACTAAGATTCAAGCAACGTACACACGGACACCGAATAAGACACTCTTCTCCAAGATTTTCTTTTACAAACTTCATAAATTGAGTAACCCCATTCACATATGTTGTCGAGAATTTAGGATCTTTTATCACTCACCTCTCTACTAGGCTACGGATGATCTTCGAATTGCCACTAAACTTATCAAACTGGAAAAAATCGATAATTGACTTAAGAGATGGTTGTTAGTGAGTAGCTCAAATTATGTCTAAAACCAAGGGCCCTCGTTCGATACAGGGGATCTCAGTTTTGTAATTGATTAATCGAACTCGGAATTCACTAAATCACTCTCACCTCTTTACTGGGCTACGATTGATGTTCGAAATTCCCACTAAACTAAACTTGTTATTCCACTATGGTTAGATTCAGATGATATTCATTGATCACTTTGCTAAATTGAACTTGTTATTCCACGCCACATGAACCTATCGCCTTTGTACATAGGTTCGTAGTCGTTGAGATTGGACTAAATTGGTTTTAATCAACCACCAAATTGTTCATATTAGTTTCATAGATTCAAATTAGTGGTAAAATACAATTGATAGTACCATTAATATCTCTACTAATTTGACCAATCCAACACAGTTACGAATATCACAACTCCGTTGGACCGACAATTGAAAGTATCACGATTTCTTCGAAGAATTCAAATGTACATTCTCTCTAAAGTATGACGAGTTCTTAGTAATTACATGTGTTTACTCTCTAAAATGTATGACCAATTCATCACTAAGGGTTAACTGTGAAATTAAGCCAAAGTTTGAGACGTAAAAAGTGATAAAGTAAAATATGGTGGTCGAAAGTTTAATTAATTAAAACTATGGAGGTTTAAATTGATTTTTGCCTTAGTATAATGAAATCCCTAGAACCACCGTACATCTATTTCTCTTCCTTCTCTTCTTCGCGGCTGAGGCAGATGCCTTCGATTTCTCCCTCCGCAAATTTCTGGATTTCTCCCTCCAACAAACTTTGGGCACGGGAAAACACCTCAAGATCGGATTAAGATTTGCCCTATCGGGGTTTTGATTTTCCCTCTTTCACGAAATATTGAGCGCGGGAAGTTAGATCTACATATCACCCTATGTCAGGCTATATATATGATGCTCCAGTTTATGCTTTTGGGTCATCCACGAGGAAGCTAAAGAATCAATCTTGGTACGCAATTCTCTGGTTTTCTTAGTGTTTTGTATGGATGGAAGAAGTTTACCAATTGATTTGCTCATTCATCTATTTTTTCTTTCTCCAGGAACCTAATATTGTTGCTGACTTACTTTAGTTTCACTTTTGGTGTTTCACTCCCCTGTGTACTGAGGTATGCCGCATCTCACTTATTTTTCTTTTGTCTTCAGTTCTTTTTCTTATTTAGATAAAAGTAGCACAGTTTTGGCTAACTTATTTCTTAGGTTTGAAGAAAAAATTGATGAAGGTTGTGTCTAATGAATGTTAAGTTTACTAGATTTGCTGGCTTAGTTGTGTATAACACTATCAGTTCATGTTTAATTTTTTTTTTTATTTTTTTTTTATTTTTTTTGAGAATTGGAAATATATTGAAAAATCACGGGGGGGGGGGGGGGGGGGAGGCGGGGGGAAGAGGACCAATTACAGAGCTATCTTCCTTTGCTTAATCTATGACCCAATGTGGAATCTGATTTATCCAATCAACATCTACCAAGTTTTTTGCTCTAAATTGTGCCAAGCTGTGTGCCAAGTTTTTGCGACTTCTCTTAGAAAACTCACAGTGGATTGATTAATCTTTCCGAACTCCAAAATAGCTCTGCTAATTTCATCTTCAACCTCCAAAAACTCACACTGGACTGGATAAGCTTTCTGATCTCCAAAATCACATTGGACTGATTAATCTGAGTGCCAAGTTGTGTCTACTGAATGTTAAATTTACTATATTTGTTGGCTTAGTTGTGTATAATGCTATCAGCTCATGTTTAAAATGTGATGTTTTTTCAATTTTATTCAAGTATTGATCACCTACAAGGAAAACAAGTCAAGGGGTGATCTTTGTGTGTTTACCATGAATCAGAGTGTTAACCATAAATCTGAATGTTTTCACCTCATGTGTAGCTTATAAGGTCATGGGTGAGTCCCTCCCGTTGTCAACTCATCGGAAAAATTGACACCGTGTATCTTTTTTTGTTCGTTATTTTTTTAAGTGTACACAATATACTAACTTGTTAATATAGATGGCACCCGGAGGAAGACTCGGCAGGTTGCCTACACCATCTAATACTCAGAATGATTCGACTAGTAATTTGGTTGTTTCACAGACTCCGGATACTTTGTTGGTTAACAACCAAGGTAAACCAATTCACTTAGTTTGTTTTGGTTGTTTCAATAACATGTGACAATTTTATTCAAATGATTCACCTTGATTTCATCTTAGCAGCAGCAGGAGCTAGGAAACGTGGTCGAGGACCTACAATCGGGTTAGGTCTTGAGAAGCTTAATAGAGCAGATTGCAAGTTACAGATAAGTGTCGATGAAGAAAAAGGAAGGCCTCTTAACGGCATACAAGCATCAAAGTTGTCATCTGAGATTGGTATAATCTCGAGAGAGTTCTTACAGCCACCTACAACCTGGAAGAAATTAGAAGCTAACGCAATGACTACCATATTTGACCGCCTAAAGGTAATTGCATACATGTATTCTTTTTATCTTCACCTCATATATGAATTTGGTATAGTTGTAGTAACATGATTTCTTCTTTAGGAGCGATTTGACATTGATGTTGATGAGCTGCATATGAAGAAGAGTTGTGTTTCGCAACTTAAAACGAGAGTGAAGAGTCACAGGCATAAGCTGCACAAAAAGTTCCTTGCATTCAACTCTGAGGTTGAAGCTCGAGAAAACCCGCCTAGAGGTGTCGATGCTGCACATTGGAAAGATCTAATTGACTTGTGGACAAGTGACAAATGGAAGGTTAATTATTCCAAAAATATTTAATTTAATTGTAATTTCAGTGTTGGTTATATTATATATGGTTTTAATATTGCCTTATTTATTAACCTTTTTAGGCAAGATCTGCTCAGAACAAAGAGAATCGAAAGAAGGTTGTTACAATTAACAAAATGGGGTCGAAATGTTTAGAGGTCGCCAGAGAGGAATTGGTAAGCCAACATTTTAAATTACTCTTTGTGAATGAGGATTTGTGCACTAATTAGAATCTTGTTTGTATCTTAAAGCGTAACAAGGAGACCAATGAGGAAGTGGATCCAATTGATTTTTACAAAAATATTTACTACAGTGAAGCTGAAGGATGGAGATCTGAAAAGACTAAGTCTAATCATGTAAGTAACATCTATAATCCTCTCTATTTTTTTTTCTTTGCAAATAAATGAAAAACTTCATTCAATCCCAAAGCATAGTTCCAAACCTTAGTACAAGGAGATCCATATTTATTCTTACCAGACTTCGTTCAATATGAGGTCCACCTACTTCATTATGATATGTACACCAAAGATAAAAGACAAGTACTTCCAGTGATCTTACATTACATATTTTGGTCTGACTAAGCCCACTGTGGTTACATGAGTTTTAACAGTGCTACTGATTTTAATAATTCTCTCTTGTCTTAAAGAGAGTCTGAATCCCTGGAATTAACCCAGTAGCCTAATTGATCCCTGTTAGAGGTCCTGCATTCATAGTTTTCTTGCAAGAGGTGTTCCTGTTCTTGAGTTTTTTATTATTCTTGTTACCCCTGATACTACATGTGCAAGGGGATTATTAGTAAATGTAGATAACGGTGAGCTTCAAGCCATGTACCTTCAGTGCCATTTTTTGGGTAGCTTAGTGCTACCATTGAATTTTTAGTAAATATATTTATAACTTTTGCCTTAGTAATGCTGATCTTCTTTTGATTTATTGTCTGACTTACTGAATTTACACATTAATGTACAGGAGCAAATGTTGGCATTAAAATCGAATCCGATCCGAGATGGCCAAGAACCACTTTGCTCAACTGCGATTGTGGAAGAGGTGCTCGGAAAGCGATCGACGTATACATTAAGTCTTGGTCGTAGGACAAATGACTCGAGCTCAATATCACGAAACGCAGCATTAGAGGATGAATTGGAGCAGTACAAAATTCAAATGGCTGACATGATGGAGCAAATGAGAGATATGGCGGCTCGTCAAAAGGTGTATGAACAATTTATTTCAAGAATTGTGCCACCGCAGACTCAACCCCCTTTTGCTGGTAATACTACTGTTGATCAGTAGATGTGGTTCAGAAAGTCAGGAATGTTAGTTTATTGGATCTATTTAATAAAGCCAACAGCTAGGTGTGTGCTGTTAAGCTATTGTAGTTTTTAACTTTCATCTTTGTTAGTAATAATGGTTTATTTTCTTTTCAATAAAATTATTTAGTATTTTGTTCCTTATTCTGTGTTTACAAAACAGTAAATTTTTTTTACTAATTATTAAAATATGTAGCTATTTGCTTCCTCTTGTAGTACGAAGAACAATCATGACAAATATATTCGGTTTCCTTCTACTATAAGAGACTAAAATTTGTGGTAGGCATACAAAATATTTGGGACGAATTCTACGACGCTAATATAGGGTCATACGAAACGTTAACTTCGTTTCAAGAAGTTCCAAACAATGTTACTATTTGACTGATTTTTAAACAAAAATAAAAATAAAATTCGTTACAAATAACAGTTATTTAAGACAATATGTAGCTAGTATGTAGAAACATGCATTAGAGACCATTTTAGTTTGGTGGTAATTATTAATAATCAACAACGGTTTAATTTGTCTCCATATGTCTTTGTATTTGCAACGTCAAGTGACTAGAGACGAACAAATAAGGTAGCTACTAATATGCATAGGTGACGATTGATTACGTCATTGACTGTTTCTTTTTTTGCGACTAACTGTCATTAGCGTCAATGCAAAATTCGTAACAAATGTCTATTACAGGTGACGTAGAAAATACGTAGAAAAATGAACTTTTAGCCACAAAGCATCATTACGTTTCCGTAACCTTTGGGGACGCTCTATAGGCGACGACATGGGTAACTAAAATTTAATGTCCCCTATTTGATTTAGCAACAAAAAAATTATATTTTGTGACGATTTTTTTCTTCATAAAAAACGTTATTTGTTGTAGTGACTATCCCTTTGTCTCCATATCCGGATTGGACACGAGACATAAATAGTCACACTATATCAAATCCATAGTTCCTCGATCCTGGGAATATGCTTATGCAAGCAGATAACATCAATATCGCCATATTGATTTATCTGAGTCTGGTCAGATATTCAATAAGCCTCATCCCTCGAGTGGCAGTGGATATTTGCTCCCATTATGTGGGAGGGACAAATCCTCTCTACATCACTACGATCTCTAAGCTTGCTTCCTATCATGCCCGATAACTACCTTTATGACTACCCAGTTACGGTTTAACGTTTGAGAACATCAAAGCACGATATTTTACAACTAGAGTATCTAGTGACTTAAAGTCTAAGGATTGAAATTATATTAGCTCTACGAGAAGCAATTGTGACTTTAACATAATCTAATGTATCCTTCTCGTTGTGGGTCAATCTAGTATGCCATTACTCCTAATGCATACCCATGTGTTAGACTTGATATCTCCATACCAATCTAAACACATACTAGTCTATATTTGATCGTCCTATTAATCAATATAATGGACTAGGGATATTTAAGATAAACAACACATTGTATCTAAGGACTTCATTATATTAAATATCATAATATATAATAAATGAATATTCTAGCCAATAACATTGTTCATACTAAATATAGATTGCCTCTAGGGAACCTATTCCAACAATAAATCAAGTGTCTCTTTCATTTACATTTTCCTTCCCATACTTAGTTTTTACAGCATTCAATCTAGTCTATTTTCAAGGGTTTGAAACTATTTTCAAGGCCTTGAAAAAGACTTGTATGTACTCCATTCAAACTGTATTTCATTCCAAAGGCTTGAAACTGTTTTCAAGGCCTTGAACTTCATTGCTATTCACAAAAACTCTTGTCTTTGCAAGTTTTAAAAAAAGTTGGCATACTCTATTCAACCCCACCCCCTTCTAGAGTATATGTGCTGCATTTCTACCTGCTTACTCCCCTTTCAATTGGTATCAGAGCTTGTATCACTGTATATATTTAACCATCTGGTGATCATGAGTACTGCAGGTGATGGTGGTTTCTCACAGGGAAGAGCTGCTAACAGGCCTCCTCTATTTTGTGGAGATAATTTTGCTCACTGGAAAGCCCTGATGAAAATGTTCATCATTGCTCAAGAAATAGAGCTATTGACCATTATTCTGAATGGACCTCACACTTTCTACACAGAGAAATATGGGATTAAAACTCCCAAATCTGAAGACTCACTTTCTTCATCTGAATTATAAAAATTCTCTAAGCATTTCAAAGTTATTAACATCTTGTTTTGTGCTTTGAGTACAGATGAATTCAACTGGATTTCAGGCTGTAAGACTTTCAAGGAGATCTGGGATAAACTTGTGGTGACATTTGAAGGGACGAGTCAAGTCAAGCAAACCAATATCAACATCTATCTCAGACAATATGAGTTAATCAAGATGAATGCAGATGAGTCAATCAGAGACATGTTCAAAAAGTTCACAGACATAGTCAATATCCTTTACTCACTTGGAAAGCATATTTTCAATGAAGAAAAGTAAGGAAGATTCTGAGAAGTCTTCCAAAGTAAAAATGGGAACCAAGGACTACTACAGTTGAGGAAGCTCAAGATCTCTCGTCACTCTAACTTGATGACCTACAAGGGAAGCTTCTTACACATGAAATATCCATGAATGAAGCTGGTGGAGAGCTACCATAAGGCGTCAAGAACTTAGCACTCAAGGCCCAATAGAATGAGAAAATTCAAAGCCCTGAAACTGAGCATGATGATGAAGATCCATTTGCTTTGATTTCCAAATCCTTGACCAAAATCCTCAAGTTGAAGAAAAACTTTGGAAACAAAGACTTCAACAGAGAGAGACACAGATCATCCAGTAGCAAGGACTACAAAGGTAAGTCTTCTTCACAAAATAATAAATCAAAAGTCGTGAATTGCTTTGAGTGTGGTGATGCAGGAAACTTGATTAGAGACTGTCCACACAAGAAGAGCAAGAACTTCCAGAAAGAAAGATCATGACAGAAGGAAGAAATCTATGATAGCTTCATGGAGTGATTCAGATACCTCAAGTGACTCTGAATCTGAATAAGAACATGCCAACCTATGCTTCATGGCCAAGCATGATGAAAGTTCTGAAAAGAACATTGAGTTAATGGTAAACTGTTTGATTTCAAAACCAAAAGAAACCCTCTAAGATTATCTCATAACAATGCTTTTAAATGAAGAGGACTATCCGAAAGAGATTAGAGTTTTGAAAGAAAAAGTTCATAAGCAAGCACAAGAAAATTTACAACTTGTTTGTCTGAATCAGAATCTTGAAATTTCTCTACTGAAAACCAGTTTCAAAGCATTGAAAACAAAATTTACAGAAGTAGTCACTGAGAACTCTCTACTGAGTGATAGCCTTGTAAATATAAGACACCAAGTTGATGAATTAGATAAAAAAAAATGACCATTCTTACTGAGAAACTCAAAGAATCTGAATTAATGAAAGCTAAGCATGCAGGCTCATAACACAAGTTGAACTTGATTCTTGGAGAAAGTTCAAAGTCTGTTCACAAAACTAGTATTGTATACAATCCAAATTTCCAAGAAAGAACAATACCAGATTTGTAAAAGCTGGAAACAAAACTTCTCCTAAGTGTCATTTCTGCAATAAAATTGGTCATGTTAATATGACTTGTCCTTTCGAAGAAGAGACCATCACATAATGAGGAACACATTCCCATTTCAGCTAAAAGGACAAGTCAGACAAATTTGGGTTCCTAAAGGGGTCAGACAACCCAACATGGTTGATCCTGAGTATGAGTCCAAATTGCACACTTGGTCTAATAGCTGGGTAAGACAGTGATTGGTGTTTGCAGGTTGTCACCAATGTCAAAGAACATAAGTGGTTTATGGACAGTGGTTGCTCACTACACATGAGTGGAAAGAGATCTCTATTATCAGAATTGAAAGAGCAATCAGAAGGTTCAATTACACTTGGTAGCAAAGGCGAATTCAATATTCTTGGTATTGGTAAAGTTTGTACATATTCTGAAAATTCAAGATGTATATCTAGTTGATGGCTTGAAATTTAACTTGCTTAGTGTATCTCAGCTTTGTGACAATGGCATTAAGGTTATCTTTGATAAAGAGAAGTGTGTGGTGCAGAATGAGAAATCAAGTAATTGCATTCTCACAGCCTCTAGATCAAACAATATTTATACTTTTCCGACTAACAAAATTGTATATAAAAGCTTGAAGTGTCTCAAGGCCTTGAAAGAGGATTCAAAGCTTTGGCACAGAAATCTTGCTTACATTAGCTTGCATACCTTGAATAAGTTGATCTCAAAGATCTGGTAAGAGGATTACCATCTATCAAGTTCAAAGATGATGAAGTATGCAAAGCCTGTGCTCAGGGTAAGCAGACCAGAAACTCATTCAAGACAAAGAAGTTTGTAAGAACTACTAGACCTATTGAATTACTTCATATGGATCTCTGTGGTCCTATGAGGACTCCATCTCCAAAAGGTAAGAGGTATATGCTAGTTATTGTAGATGAATATTTTAGATTTACTTGGGATATGTTTCTAAAAGAAAAATCTGAAGCCCTCTCTGATTTTTAAAGCTTTGCAGAGAACTTAAAACCTTGAACCTACAAATTGCTTCAATCAGAAGTGATCATGGTAGAGAGTTTGATAAATTAGAATTTGATTTTTTCTGTGTTAAGCATGGTATCTCTCACAATTTCTTTGCTCCTAGAACTCCTCAATAGAATGAAGTTGTTGAAATAAAGAACAGGACTCTTGAAGATATGTCAAGAACAATACTTTTAGAAAACAAGCTCCAAGAACACTATTCGGCAGAAGCTGTGAATACAGCAAATTACATTTTAAACAGGTGCTTGATCGGACCTATCTTGAAGAAGACCCCCTATGAACCTTTCAAAGGGAGAAATCCAAACATATCATACTTGAAACCCTTTGGTTGCACATGCTTTGTCCACAACAATTGAAATGACAACTTCGGTAAGTTTGATGCAAGAAGTGATGAAGGTATCTTTCTTTGTTACTCTCTGACTAGCAAAGCTTATAGAATTTATAATAAAAGAACCAAGCTTGTTGAATAAAGTATTCATGTTATTTTTTTATGAAAGCTATGATGGTTCTTTGAGTGAAAGTTTTGCAGGCTTGAATATGAACAAGCATGAATCAGAAGAAGAAGCTGAAAACTCACTTGGTTTCAAGAAAGGTTCAGAAGAAAACAGAAGCCAATTTCAAGACCTTGAAATTAGGTCTCAAGGCCTTGAAAATAAAGATCAAAGCCTTGATAAGGATGATCAGAAGACATGAGTATTCAGGTTACTACTTCAAGACCAGAGAAGCAATATGGAGAACCTGAACCCTGGTCACCAAGAAAGAGATTCAAATATCTTTCATCCCATCCAGCTGACAACATCATCTCTGATCCAACCACTGGTACACAAACAAGATCACAGTTGAAGATTCTTTGTGATTTTAATGCTTTTATTTCTCTTGTAGATCCTAAAATTGTGAAGGAAGCATTACAAGAAGCAGACTGGATTATAGCTATACAGAGTGAACTCAATGAGTTTGAAAGAAATAACGTGTGGAACCTAGTTCCCCCACCAAAAAAACAGTCTCTCATTGGTACCATATGGGTGTTCAGAAATAAACTGGATGAAAATGGCAAAGCGATCAGGAACAAAGCAAGGTTAGTTGCTCAAGGTTACAACCAAGAGGAAGGTATTAATTATGAGGAAACTTTTGCTCCTGTTGCCATGTTTGAAGCAATTAAGATTTTACATGCTTTTGCATCTTACAAAAACATGAAACTATTTCAAATGGATGTGAAGTTTGCATTTTTGAATGGTTACTTGCAAGAGGAAGTTTATGTTGCACAACCTCCTGGTTTTGAAAGTGATAAGTTTCCAGATCATGTTTACAAACTTACAAAGCTCTTTATGGTTTGAAACAAGATCCAATAGATTGGTATGAATGATTGTCAAAGTTTTGCTTGAAAATGATTTCAAAAGAGGATTAGTAGACAAGACCATTTTCATAAAGACTCATGAGAAAGATTTACTTGTAGTTCAGATTTATGTTGATGATATTTTATTTGGAGCTCATAATGATCTACTATGCAAATAATTCTCAAGTCTTATGAGCAGGGAATTTGAAATGAGCATGATGGGAGAGTTGAACTTCTTCCTTGGACTTCAAATACATAAGTTGAAGAAGGGCATCTTTATACATCAAATCAAGTACACTAGGGACTAGTTGAACAAGTACAGTATGTCTCAATCTAAAGAAATCAAGACCCCTATGAGCTTTACACTGTCCTTAGATAAGGATGAATATGGTATGATTTTGAATGTGAAAGAGTATAGAGGTATGATTGGATCATTACTATACCTTACTGCTAGTAGACCAGATATCAGGTTCAGTGTATGTATGTGTGCAAGACTTCAAGCTAATCCAAACGAATCACACTTAAGTGTAGTGAAGAGAATCTTCAGATATCTCAGTGGTACCAAAGACTTAGGGCTTTGGTATCCAAGACATTCTAATTTTTCTTTGCATGGATTTTCATATGCTAACTTTGCAGGTTACAAAGTTGATAGGAAAAGCACTTCAGGAACTTGCCAATTCATTGGATCCTCTTTGATAAGTTGGCACTCCAATAAAAAAGACTCAGTTGCTTTATCAACAGTTGAAGCCCTGATGAAAATGTTCATCAGTGATGAAAACATAGAGCTATGTACCATTATTCAGAATGGACCTCACACTTTCTACACAAATAAAGATGGGATTAAAACTCCCAAATCAGAAGACTCACTTTCTTCATCTGAATTAACAATTCTCTAAGCATTTCAAAGCTATTAACATCTTGTATTGTGCTTTGAGTATAGATGAATTCAATAGGATTTTAGGCTGTAAGACTGCCAAGGAGATCTGGGATAAGCTTGTGGTGACATTTGAAGGGACCATTCAAGTCAAGCAAACCAAGATCGACATCTATCTCAGACAATATGAGTTCTTTAGTATGAATGCAGATGAGTCAATCAGACATGTTCAAAAGCTTCACGGACATAGTAAATATCCTTTACTCACTTGGAAAGCATATTTTCAATGAAGAAAATGTAAGGAAGATTCTGAGAATTCTTCCAAAGGAAAAATGGAGGAAGCTCAAGATCTCTCATCACTCCAACTTGATGACATACAAGAAAAGCTTTTTAAACATGAAATATCCATCAATGAAACTGATGGAGAGCTACCATAAGGCGTCAAGAACACAACACTCAAGGACAAAGAGAATGAGAAAAATCAAAGACTTGAAACTGAGGATGATGATGAAGATCCATTTGCTTTTATTTCCAAAGCCTTGACCAAAATCCTCAAGATGAAGAAAAACTTTGAAAACAAAGACTTCAATGGAGAGAGACACAGATCATCGAGTAGCAAGGACTGGAAAGGTAAGTCTTCTTCACCAAATAATAAATCATAAGTCATGAATTGCTTTGAGTGAAGTGATGCAGGACACTTGATTAAAGACTAACCACAGAAGAAGAGCAACAACTTCCAGAAGAAAGATCATGGCAAAAGGAAGAAAGCTATGATAGCTTCATGGAGTGATTCAGATACCTCAAGTGACTCTGAATCTCAAGAAGAACATGCCAACATATGCTTCATGGCCAAGCATGATGAAAGTTCTGAAAAGAACATTGAGGTAATGGTAAATTGTTTGATTTCAAAACCAAAAGAAGCCCTCTCAGATTATTTTAGAACAATGATTTTAAATGAATAGGTTTGTTGATAGCATCTTTTAGGGGCTATAATTATTTAGAATTTACCACATGATAATATGTATTTTGAGAGTGTTTTGATCCCATTAGAGATTATAGGTCGTTTTATCACTTGTTGTACCATGTGCTATATTGTTAGTCCGGGCATTTTCCATGCTTATTTTATTGTTATTTGTCAAATATAATCGCTTGGTATGTTTTTTCATGTTTTTTTGGCAGGAATGGATGCTAAACGGTTGATAGGAGGCATGGAACGAACTTCTGAAACAAAGGGGAGCTCAAGTGGAGTCAAGAGAAGCCGAATTGGAGGAGCTTGGATGACCAGTCTACACTATTTTGAACATAGCTGGAGTTCTACAACTCATTTTGGTGTGAGACCCATTCCATATAAAATAAGACTCAGAGAGCTTTCCATCGATAGGTCACGGAGCTAAATCCGAGTTCGGACGAAGAAGATATCGCGTTTTGAAGACAGGAGCAAGTTTCAGGGGGCTATTGTGCAATTACTGAAGACTTCTGCGGGTTATGAAGGAAGGACGACCTAGGGACGAAAATCAGTATCATTCACGCCTATTAAGAGCCACGATCAAGGAGTAGAGCAAGGAGACTCCATTTGGAGCAACCTCAAGCAAGGGGAAGAGCCCGGATCGCGCCAATCTTCATGATTTCTAGCGTTTGATCTCTTCTTCCCTCTTTTAATCACTTGTATGGAGAAACTCTATTGCTTTTCTACGATTTCTATTAGTATCTAGACGTTTTGCTTGGCTTCTCTTGAGAGCCTAGGGTTTATGTAGACAATATGTTTTCCGGATTTTAGACTTGTCTCATGCTTTTGGATTTTGATCTATTGGATGAAGTTTAATTTCATGAAGTTGTTAATGATTGTAGTCTAATTGCAAGACTATGTTAGGAATTGATATTCATGAACTTAGGGTTTATTCATAGATTGTAATCTTGCTTAAAGTTGATATTTGTTTTAGCTAATTGTTCATATGCTGCTCTTTATCCTTAGCAAGAATGGAGTAATTAACCGGACTTGTTACTTAGCTAGCGAGTGCGTGAGAGAGACTTAGACCTAGTTGTGATGAGATATGTACAAGAATCCTTAATCACTGAGAAAAGAAGTGTGTAGGATTGGCCTTAGTGGGTAGATTCGGTAGGAGATTGTGAAGTGTTCGTGTGGTGGTGGTCAGAGAGGACATCATTTCGTGCACTGTCGTTAGCATACTAGAACAGACCGGTAGATGTAGGTGGACCGATAGGACACCAAATAAACCGTGACGTAGAACGACATGAGACCGAGAGGAGATTGTCAGTACTATTACCCGGCTTAACTAGAATAGAGTTAACGTGTTACATAGCTAATCCGGAAATAGTCTACAGCCCTAGGTGATCTAGAGAAGGCCTAGTTTCTCCTTATTTGTTTAATAAATTAAAAAACCCAAAAATATTAGTTAGTTATTTATTTCAATTCTTAATCAACCACAATTCTTCCTCCCAGTTACAGTACTCTAATCTAATAACTAATTAAATAATCCCAAGCTTGTCATCGTGTGATCGATAACTCGGGGTTGAAATACCACCCCTATATTACTTGACCATGCACCTGCGCATACACGTAAGAATTAGTTTCAAGTTTTTGGCGCCGTTTCCGGAGAGAGCGGTAGATTATTTAGTTAGGAGTTAGTTTTCTCTGTGCTTCACGGGTTTCTTGTGAGTTTGTTTTTGCAGGAACACAGGAAGCAGGAGACGTAATAAGCATGTGGAGCGACGAGGATTATGTGGGGATCTCTGATTACCCCTACTATTGTGCTAAATGCAGAGTTTGGCACAATTATGACACATGCTCAATGATTTGGTGCTACAAATGCAAGAAGGATCACAAGTATGAAGACGCATACATATTCGATCCACCACAGCTTCATCAGCATCAAGAGGACTCATCAACAAGCATGGAAGACTTGCACAATATTATGGGGGAGATCCTAGCGCGCATCACAAGGATGTCCCTTATTACAGATGAGCCACAAGAGGAGCCTGTGCCACATGCCATTGAGCCCTTAATCGAGCCTCTATGGTCACCATCACAAGATGGTTTGGATGAACCTCATTGGGTACCAGCTATCCTAGAGATGCAAAGGAAACTGATGGCTAGGATGGAGAAAGAACGAGAATCCGCATCCCAAGCTGCAGTTGTGGAAGAAGAGATACATGAGCCGAGCAAAGAATGCAGTGTCCATGAACCATTGGTGGACTCTGCCATTTATGAGGACTCAGACTCTGATTCGGATTGGGGTGGAGTTGTGTGCCCAACAAGAGAGGAGGCGATGCTCGATGCAAGGAAATCTCAAATTATCTTATAGCCTTGGCATGATTGGGATGACACATACATTGAGAGCTTGTGGGGTGCTGATGATGAAGCTGATGGAACACTTGTGATTGTTGCTATTGAGGATTTGGAAATCAGCAAGTGTGGGGGTGTGCGTGAACTGCATGCGTTGACTGAAGATCATTTAGCACCGAATGGATACTACTGGGATGATTTCATGACAAGAGACTCATTTGAGCCCAGTGGAAATTTGTGGAAGTTGATCAAGAGGATCAAGTGCAGGATGAAAATAGTTGGCTTCTACAATTGCTCAACATCTTCTTTGCACAGGGGTGCACTTCATGAGAAGAAGCTCATTGAGGAAAGATGGTGGAAGAAGAAGAAGTGGAGAGTTAAGCATCCTTCACTATCCTAGACGGTTTAGGTAACCGGGTCGGGTCGTCGACCTTAAATTACAAGCGCTTCTTGGGAGGCAACCTAATGTAGAGTAGAGTTTGACATTTTGTTTCGTTTTTGTTTTTGAGTTCTCCATATTTGATTGTGAGGGGCGAGAGAGAGTTTTTTTAATATTTTATATGAGTGTACATGACACAGGAACCGAAGAACTCTCCGGATAACCATTCTTGATGCATGTGCACGATTTCGCACGCAAAACGAGGAACAACTAGCTAACCAGGAGCATTGAGCTTGATAAAGAAGCTACTCGAGTTCGAGGAGTAGCCAATTATTCATGAGGAGCATAATAGCGAGCTGGAGTATCGGGGTTGCACGCATCGGAATCCGGAGTGAAACTAGAGTTCAAGAACTTTCGAGGCGAGATTCTTTGCACAAGAGAGATAAATTGAGAAGAAATGGAAAATTTCTTGTTTTGGGAATTTTTCTAGTCAAAAATGGATTCCTCGTCGAGTGTGGAGTCCAACGGTTCAAGAATCGCGCGAACCGGGTATCGGATGAAGGAGATAGAGCAAAAACAAAACAGGCGAAAAGCAGTGCATTTCGGCACCCATTTCGGGCCGAAATGGGGGGCGAAATACACTGATTTCGGGCCCGAAATCAAATATGCCCACTGTTTGCAATTTCTACGGTGATTTCGGCCCCATTTCGGCCTGAAATGGGTGCCGAAATCATGGGGGGCGAAATCCAATGATTTCGGCACCCATTTCGGGCCGAAATGGGGGCCGAAATCGGGCGGGTTTGTCAAATTTTGGGGGTGTTTTTTGGTATTCTCTTGATTGTTTAAAGCCATATCCGGCCATAAAGGGTAAAAACACCTTAAACTTGGATCAAACCCCACTTTTCTTCATCTTCTTCCTCCCAAACCTTCAAGAACACCCATACATCCATACACCCAAATTTTCAAAACTCAACCAAATTCAAAAAAAATTGTTGGGTTTCGCTCCTTGCAAACCCAACAACAACATTAACTCTTGAGTTTTCGAAAGATAGGGCTTTGTTTGAGTGTGTGGGAAATCAAAGAGGAAGAGCTCCAAGAACAAAAATTTCCCGATTCATCAACTTAGAGGGGGATTCGGCCAAAGCTCGAAGAGGAACTTAAGACGGGGACACCGAGGAGCTTAAGGAGGTACTCATGCCTTCACTAGCTCGTGTTTCCAAAAAAATTGGTACAATTTTCTCTCTCTCGGCTTTAATTCTTGCTTAGGCACTCTTAGGGCTTAATTTCTTGAAAAAATTTACTTGCTCATACTTGGATTATTGGATACTTGTTTAGCTCACTTCGACTAGACCTCATGTGTACTCACTCCGACTAGACCCACCAGACCTACGCTTGAGCAGCCGAGTCCTCTTTATTTCACCTTATATTTCGTTGAGGACAACGAAGCGCTTAAGTGTGGGGAGTTTTTAGCTATCCGCTAGTTTGCCATTGCATAGCCATTGCATAACCTTGTTACATGTAGTTTAGAAAGTCGCGTTTGCATGTAGATGTCGAGTCCGTTAGTTTTGCGTGTGCACGTTTATTTTATGCATTGTATATTATTTTTGTACTTTTATTTATTGAGTCCACCTACCATACTTTGTTGGTTAGTCGAGTTGGCCAGTTACATATAGTGTCGAAAAAAAAAATAATAAAAAAAAATAAAAAATCAAGAAAAATCCTAAAAATCGAAATTTTCTGAGAAAGGCAATTGAAGAGAGTAAGCGTGGAGAGGGCTCAATGATAGTATTCCCTAGGTAGTATGAAAATCTGAGGTGAGGTATACACGCGAGAATCTGGAGTAGGAAGGCTATAGGGCTAATTCACTCGAGAATTGTGAGTAGCTATCTCTCAAACTAGTTATCCTACTAGCGCTACACCACCGTCACTTAGGTAGTCGTCAACCCTCCTCGTAGTGGCAACGGAACAGCTGTGCGAGTGATTTTATGGGGACCTCACGTCCCGTCTCCATCGCCTAGGTCCACTAGTTATCCCAATTTGATCCATCTACCCCTTTTATTCACAGCCTCTAGCCTAGGAAGCCGTTCCTTGGGACTTCTATCACTAGTTAGAATGGTCCCTTCCTATGCGTCATGATAGAGGGAGTTGAGTTAGGGAGGTTCGTTGAGGGTGAGCTGATATTATACATACATCTTGAGTGGACATTCTTACATGTCATCTTTTGAGGAGATGTGAGGGTGAGTTAGAGACGGCAGCACACTTCTGTGTGGCGGTGATTCGTGTCCATACACCACGACCACAGGTGGAGTGCCGTAGTGCTTGGTACCTTTTTCCGCATGTCATGGGGTGGGGTTGGTTGATCTTATAGGAGGACGTGCTTTCACTTCATTCATATTTTCTACATCTTACGTGATGAGGAGGATCGGTTGGAATTAGCACATATATACATTGACTACCGGGTTCGAGATATGCTTTACATCGAGTGTGGGGGGTGTCGACATATATTGATTACATTATTTGATTTGACACATTCCACCCCCACGTTATCTATATTGATTTGATCTCCTTGGATATTGCTATTGTATTGGTGGCTCCATGTGCTTATTGAGAATGAAAGTGAAATTGAAAAAAAAAAAGAAGAAAAAAAAGAAAGTTGAAAGTGAAATGGAATAGGGAGCTGAAAATTAAACTTCGTGAAGACCAAGGAGATTAGATATTGTTCGAGATCACTTCTTCACATTTGTGGCCGCGAGAACGGACTTACACCAGGATTGAGGGAATGAGGGCCGGAGTAGTAGTTCGGTGGGGTTCCTTGGATTTTGGTGAGGGGGTGTGAGAATCGGGTTTTGTGATTTATATCATGACGTCTAGGACTGCGCTTCTAAATATCCTATCCTACCCGTCCTAAAGCCGTCAAGAATTGAAACTCGTGGATAAATAGCTCGGATGGTAAGTGCTAGGGATACGTTTGACGAGTGTGCGGAAGCAACTTATTTTGTGTCCGTGCCTGTTCTGTCTGACGAAACTGGCCGCAAGTTCTACCGATCACCAAAGTTATGTAATCTTATAGGGGATGTGAGAGCCTTATGACATGCCGGTTTGTTCTTTGAGATTTCCCAATCTCTACTAAAAAGAAAAAAAATATGTTATTTAATTCCTTGCATTGTACATACTTGAGTTGCATTGTACATATCATGTAGTTGCATAGTTGTGTCTTTGTGTATTGAGTCGTGAGTCGTGTTGGCTAGCGGAAAGTTAAGTATTCAAAGTGGTGGGGTATGAATTGGTTTGGTTTTGGTATGTATGCAATGTCTCAAGTGTGGGAATTTGTGTGCTTCATTGTTGCTCGGGACGAGCAACAGAGTAAGTGTGGGGGAGTTTGATAGCATCTTTTACGGGCTATAATTCTTTAGCATTTACCACATGATAATATGTATTTTAAGAGTGTTTTGATCCCAATGTTAGAGATTATAGGTCGTTTTATCACTTGTTGCTACCATGTGCTATATTGTTAGTCCGGGCGTTTTCCATGCATATTTTATTCTTATTTGTAAAATATAATCACTTGGTATGTTTGTTCATGTTGTTTTGGCAGGAACGGATGCTAATCAGTTGATAGGAGGCATGGAACAAACTTCGGAAACAAAGGGGAGCTCAAGTGGAGTCAAGAGAAGCCGAATTGGAGGAGCTTGGATGACCAGTCTGCACTATTTTGAACATATCTGGAATTCTACAACTCATTTTTGGGTGAGACCCGTGTCATATGAAATTAGACTCAGAGAGCTTTCCATCGATAGTTCACGGAGCTAAATCCGAGTTCGGACGAAGAAGATATCGCGTTTTGAAGTCAGGAGCAGATTTCAGGGGGCTATTGTGCAATTACTGAAGACTTCTGCGGGTTATGAAGGAAGGACGACCTAGGGACGAAAATCAGTATCATTCACGCCTATTGAGAGCCACGATCAAGGAGGAGAGCAAGGAGGCTCCATTGGGAGCAACCTCAAGCAAGGGGAAGAACCCGGATCGCGCCAATCTTCATAATTTCTAGCGTTTGATCTCTCTTCCCTCTTTTAATCACTTGTATGGAGAAACTCTATTGCTTTTCTACGATTTCTGTTAGTAGCTAGAAGTTTTGCTAGGCTTCTCTAGAGAGCCTAGGGTTTATGTAGACAACATGTTTTCCGGATTTTAGACTTGTCTCATGCTTTTGGATTTTGATCTATTGGATGAAGTTTAATTTCATGAAGTTGTTAATGAGTGTAGTCTATTGACACGACTATGTTAGGAATTGATATTCATGAACTTAGGGTTTATTCATAGATTGTAATCTTGCTTAAAGTTGATATTTGTTTTAGCTAATTGTTCATATGTTGTTCTTAATCCTTAGCAAGAATGGAGTAATTAACCGGACTTGTTAATTAGCTAGCGAGTGCGTGAGAGCGATTTAGACCTAGTTGTGATGAGATATGAACAAGAATCCTTAATCACTGAGACTGAGAAGAGAAGTGTGTAGGATTGGCCTTAGTGGGTAGATTCGGTAGAAGATAGTGAAGTGTTCGTGTGGTGGTGGTCTGAGAGGACATCATTCCGTGCACTGTCGTGAGCATACTAGAACGGACCGGTAGATGTAGGTGGACCGATAGGACACCAAGTAAACCGTGACGTAGAACGACATGAGACCGAGAGGAGATTGTCAGTACTATTACCCGGCTTAACTAGAATAGAGTTAACGTGTTACATAGCTAATCCGGAAATCGTATACAGCCCTAGGTGATCTAGAGAAGGCCTAGTTTCTCCTTATTTGTTTGATAAATTAAATAATTCAAAAATTAGTTAGTTATTTATTTCAATTCTTAATCAACCACAATTCTTCCTCCCAGTTACAGTACTCTAACCTAATAACTAATTATAATCTCAAGCTTGTCCTCTTGGGATCGATACTCGGGGTTGAAATACCACCCCTATATTACTTGACCGTGCACCTGCGCATACACGTAAGAATTCGTGTCAACTGTCTGAAAGAGATTAGAGTTTTGAAAGAAAAATTTCATGAGCAAGCACAAGAAAATTTAAAAATTGTTTGTCTGAATCATAATCTTGAAATTTATCAGAAGAAAATAGACAGTGATTTCAAGGCCTTGAAAACCAGTTTAAAAGCCTTGAAAACACAAGTTAAGGAAGTAGTCACTGAGAACTCTCTACTGAGTGATAGCCTTGTTAATCTAAAGACATCAAGTTGATGAATTAGATAAACAAAACAATACTCTTACTGAGAAACTCCAAGAATCTGAATTAATCAAAGTCAAGCTTGAAGGCTCAGAACACAAGTTGAACTTGATTCTTGGAGAAATTTCAAAGTCTGTTCACAAAAATGGTATTGGATACAATCCAAATTTTCCAAGAAAGAACAATACCAGATTTGTGAAAGATGGAAACAAAACTTCTCCTAAGTGTCATTTATGCAATAAAATTAGTCGTGTTAAAATGACTTGTCCTTTCAAAAGAAGAGACCCTCACATAATGAGGAACACATTCCTATTTCAGCTCAAAGGACAAATCAGACAAATTTGGGTTCCTAAAGGGATCAGATCACCCAACATGGTTGATCCTGAGTATTAAAACCAAATTCCACACTTGGTCTAACAGTTGTGTAAGGCAGTGATTGGTGTTTGCAGGTTTTCACCAATGTCAAAGAACATAAGTGGTTTATGGACAGTAGTTGCTCAAGACACATGAGTGGAAAGAGATCTCTATTCTCAGAATTAAAAGAGCAATCAGAAGGTTCAATTACACTTGGTGAAAAAGGCAAATTCAACATTCTTGGTATTGGTAAAGTTGGTACAGATTCTGAAAATTCAATTTCTGATGTATATCTAGTTAATGGTTTGAAATGTAACATGGTTAGTGTATCTTAGCTTTGTGACAATGGCAACAAGGTTATCTTTGATAAAGAGAAGTGTGTGGTGCAGAATGAGAAATCAGGTAATTGCATTCTCACAGTCTCTCGATCAAACAATGTTTATACTTTTCAGACTAACAAAATTGCAGGTAAAAGCTTGAAGTGTCTCAAGGCCTTGAAAGAGGATTCAAAGCTTTGGCACATAAAGCTTGGTCACATTAGCTTGCATACGTTGAACAAGTTGATCTCCAAAGATCTGGTAAGAGGATTACCATCTATCAAGTTCAAAGATGATGAAGTATGCAAAGCATGTGCTCAAGGTAAGCAGACCAGAAGCTCACTCAAACCAAAGAAGTTTGTAAGTACTACTAGACCTATTGAATTACGCCATATGGATCTCTGTGGTCCTATGAGGACAGTTATTGTAGATGACTATTCTAGATTTACTTGGGTTATGTTTCTAAAAGAAAAAATCCGAAGTCCTCTCTGAATTTTCGAAGCTTTGCAGAGAACTTCAAACCTTGAAAAGCCTACCTATTGCTTCAATCAGAAGTGATCATGGTAGAGAGTTTGATCAATTAGAATATTATTTGTTTCGTGTGTAGCATGGTATCTCTCACAATTAATCTGCTCCTAGAACTCCTCAACAGAATGGATTTATTGAAAGAAAGAACATGACTCTTGAAGATATTTCAAGAACAATGCTTTTAGAAAACAAGCTGCCAAAACACCATTGAGCAGAAGCTGTGAATACAGCAAATTACATTTTGAACAGGTGCTTGATCAGACTATCTTGAAGAAGAACCCCTATGAACTTTTCAAATGGAGAAAGCCAAACATTTCATACTTCAAACCCTTTGGTTGCACATGCTTTGTCCACAACAATGGAAAGGAGAACTTGGGTAAGTTTGATGCAAGAAGTGATGAAGGTATCTTTCTTTGTTACTCTCTGACTAGCAAAGCTTATAGAATTTATAGTAAAAGAACCAAGCTGGTTGAAGAAAGTATTCATGTTATTTTTGATAAAAGTTATGATGGTTCTTTGAGTGAAAGTTTTGCAGACTTGAATCTGAACAAGCATGAATCAGAAAAAGAAGCTGAATACTCTCTTGGTTTCAAGAAAGGTTCAGAACGAAACCGAAGCCATTTTCAAGACCTTGAAAATAGGTCTCCAGGCCTTGAAAATAAAGATCAAGGCCTTGATAAGGATGATCAGAAAGACATTAGTGATTAGGCTATTACTTCAAGACCAGAGAAGCAATATGGAGAACCTGAACCCTGGTCTCCAAGAAAGAGATTCATATATCTTTCATCCCATCCATCTGACAAAATCATCTCTGATCCAACCACAGGTACACAAACAAGATCACAGTTGAAGAATCTTTGTGCTTTTAATGCCTTTATTTCTCTTGTAGAACCTAAAATTGTGAAGGAAGCATTACAAGAAGCAGACTGGATTATAGCTATGCAGAGTGAACTCAATGAGTTTGAAAGAAATAAGGTGTGGAACCTAGTTCCCCCACCAACAAACCAGTCTGTCATTGGTACCATATGGGTATTCAGAAACAAGCTGGATGAAAATGGCAAAGTGATCAAGAATAAAGCAAGGTTAGTTTCTCAAGGTTACAACCAAAAGGAAGGTATTGATTATGAGAAAACTTTTGCTCATGTTGCTAGGTTAGAAGCAATTAAGATTTTACTTGCTTTTGCATCTTACAATAACATGAAACTACTTCAAAGGGATGTGAAGTTTGAATTTTTTAATGGTTACTTTAAAGAGGAAGTTTATGTTGCACAACCTCCTGGTTTTGAAAGATATAAGTTTCCAGATCATGTTTACAAACTTGACAAAGCTCTTCACGGTTTGAAACAATCTGGTATGAAAGATTGTTAAAGTTTTTTCTTGAAAATGATTTAAAAAGAGGGTTACTAGACAAGACCCTTTTCATAAAGACTCATGAGAAAGATTTAGTTGTAGTTCAGATTTATGTTGATGATATTTTATTTGGACCTACTAATGATCTACTATGAAAAAAATTATCAAGTCTTATGAGCAGAGAATTTGAAATGAGCATGATGGGAGAGTTGAACTTCTTCCTTGGACTTCAAATACATCAGTTGAAGAAGGGCATCTTTCTACATCAAAGCAAGTACACTAGGGACTTTTTGAACAAGTACAGTATGTCTCAATCCAAAGAAATCAAGAACCCGATGAGCTCTACACTGTCCTTAGATAAGGATGAATCTGGTAAGAGTATCAATGTGAAAGAGTATAGAGGTATGATTGGATCATTATTATACCTTACTGCTAGTAGACCAGATATCATGTTCAGTGTATGTATGTGTGCAAGATTTCAAGCTGATCCAAAGGAATCACACTTAAGTGTTGTGAACAGAATCTTCGGATATCACAATGGTACCAAAGACTTAGGGCTTTGGTATCCAAGACATTCTAATTTTTCTTTGCATGGATTTTCATATGTTGACTTTGCAGGTTACAAAGTTGATAGGAAAAGCACTTCAGGAACTTGCCAATTCATTGATCCTCTTCGATAAGTTGGCACTCCAAGAAACAAGACTCGGTTGCTTTATCAACAGTTGAAGCCCTGATGAAAATGTTCATCATTGCTCAAGAAATAGAGCTATTGACCATTATTCTGAATGGACCTCACACTTTCTACACAGAGAAATATGGGATTAAAACTCCCAAATCTAAAGACTCACTTTCTTCATCTGAATTATAACAATTCTCTAAGCATTTCAAAGTTATTAACATCTTGTTTAGTGCTTTGAGTACAGATGAATTCAACTGGATTTCAGGTTGTAAGACTTTTAAGGAGATCTGGGATAAGCTTGTGGTGACATTTGAAGGGACCAGTCAAGTCAAGCAAACCAAGATCAACATCTATCTCAGACAATATGAGTTAATCAAGATGAATGCAGATGAGTCAATCAGAGACATGTTCAAAAGGTTCACAGACATAGTCAATATCCTTTACTCACTTGGAAAGCATATTTCAATGAAGAAAAGTAAGGAAGATTCTGAGAAGTCTTCCAAAGTAAAAATGGGAACCAAGGACTACTACAATTGAGGAAGCTCAAGATCTCTCATCACCCCAACTTGGTGACCTACAAGAAAAGCTTCTTAAACATGAAATATCCATGAATGAAGCTGATGGAGAGCTACCAGAAGGCGTCAAGAACACAACACTCAAGGCCAAAGAGAATGAGAAAATTCAAAGACTTGAAACAGAGGATGATTATGAAAATCCATTTGCTTTGATTACCAAAGCCTTGACCAAAATCCTCAAGATGAAGAAAAACTTTGGAAACAAATACTTCAACGGAGAGAGAAACAGATCATCCATTAGCAAGGACTAGAAAGATAAGTCTCCTTCATAAAATAATAAATCATAAATCCTGAACTGATTAGAGTGTGGTGATGCAGGACACTTGATTAGAGACTGTCCACACAAGAAGAGCAAGAATTTCCAGAAGAAAGATCATGACAGAAGGAAGAAAGCTATGATAGCTTCATGGAGTGATTTAGATACGTCAAGGGACTCTGAATCTGAAGAAGAACATGCCAACCTATGCTTCATGGCCAAGCATGATGAAAGTTCTGAAAAGAACATTGAGGTAATGGTAAACTGTTTGGTTTCAAAACCAAAAGAAGCCCTCTCAGATTATCTCAGAACAATACTTTTAAATGAAGAGGACTTTCTGAAAGAGATTAGAGTTTTGTAAGAAAAAGTTCATGAGCAAGCACAAGAAAATTTACAACTTGATTGTCTGAATCATAATCTTGAAATTTCTCAGAAGAAAACAGACAGTGATTTCAAGGCCTTGAAAACCAGTTTCAAAGCCTTGAAAACACAAGTTAAGGAAGTACTCACTGAGAACTCTCTACTGAGTGATAGCCTTGTAAATCTAAGACATCAAGTTGATGAATTATATAAACAAAATACCACTCTTACTGAGAATTTCAAAGAATATGAATTAATCAAAGCCAAACTTGAAGGCTCATAACACAAGTTGAACTTGATTATTGCAGAAAGTTCAAAGTATGTTCACAAAACTGGTATTGGATACAATCCAAATTTTTCAAGAAAGAACAATACGAGATTTGTGAAAGATGGAAACAAAACTTCTCCTAAGTGTCATTTCTGCAGTAAAATTAGTCATGTTAACATGACTTGTCCTTTCAGAAGAAGAGACCCTCACATAATGAGGAACACATTCCCATTTCAGCTCAAAGGACAAGTCAGACAGATTTGGATTCCTAAAGGGGTCAGACCACCCAACATGGTTGATCCTGAGTATGAAACCAAATTCCACACTTGGTCTAACAGCTGGGTAACGCAGTGATTAGTGTTTGCAGGTTGTCACTAATGTCAAAGAACATAAGTGGTTTATGGACAGTGGTTGCTCAAGACACATGAGTAGAATTAGATCTCTATTCTCATAATTAAAAGAGCAATCAGAAGGTTCAATTACACTTGGTGAAAAAGGAAAATTCAACATTCTTGGTATTGGTAAAGTTGGTAAAGATTCTGAAAATTCTATATATGATGTATATCTAGTTAATGGTTTGAAATTTAATCTGCTTAGTGTATCTCAGCTTTGTGACAATGGAAATAAGGTTATCTTTGATAAAGAGAAGTGTGTGGTGCAAAATGAGAAATCTGGTAATTGCATTCTCACAGTCTCTAGATCAAACAATGTTTATACTTTTCAGACTAACAAAATTGCAGGTAAAAGCTTGAAGTGTCTGAAGGCCTTGAAAGAGGATTCAAAGATTTGGCACAGAAAGCTTCGTCACATTAGCTTGAATACCTTGAACAGGTTGATCTCCAAAGATCTGGTAAGAGGATTATCATCTATCAAGTTCAAAGATGATGAATTATGCAAAGCCTATGCTCAGGGTAAGCAGATAAGAAGCTCTTTCAAGCCAAAGAAGTTTGTAAGTACTACTAAACCTATTTAATTACGCCATATGGATCTATGTGGTCCTATGAGGACTCCATCTCTAAAAGGTAAGAGGTATATGCTAGTTATTGTAGATGACTATTCTAGATTTAATTGGGTTATGTTTCTAAAAGAAAATCTGAAGCCCTCTCTAAATTTTCAAATCTTTGTAGAGAACTTCAAACCTTGGAAAACCTACATATTGTTTCAATCAGAAGTGATCATGATAGAGAGTTTGATCAATTACAATTTGATTTATTCTGTGTTTAGCATGGTATCTCTCACAATTTATCTGCTCCTAGAACTCCTCAACAGAATGGAGTTGTTGAAAGAAAAAACATGACTCTTGAAGATATGTCAAGAACAATGCTTTTAGAAAAGAAGCTGCCCAAACACTATTGGGCAGAAGCTGTGAATACATCAAATTACATTTTGAACAGTTGCTTGATCAGACCTATATAGAAGAAGACCCCCTATGAACTTTTCAAAGGTAGAAAGCCAAAAATTTCATACTTCAAACCCTTTGGTTGCACATGCTTTGTCCACAACAATGGAAATGACAACTTGGGTATGATGCAAGAAGTGACGAAGGTATCTTTCTTGGTTACTCTCTAACTAGCAAACCTTATACAATTTATAATAAAAGAACCAAGCTTGTTGAAGAAAGTATTCATGTTATTTTTAATGAAAGCCATGATGGTTCTTTGAGTGAAAGTTTTGCAAACTTGAATCTGAACAAGCATGAATCAGAAGAAGAAGCTAAAAACTCACTTGGTTTCAAGAAAATTTCAGAACGAAACAGAAGCCATTTTCAAGACCTTGAAAATCGGTCTCAAGGCCTTGAAATTAAAGATCAAAGCCTTGATAAGGATGATCAGAAGGACATGAGTGATCAGGCTACTAATTCAAGACCAGAGAATCAATATAGAGAACCTAAACCCTCGTCTTCAAGAAAGAGATTCAGATATCTTTCATCCCATCCAGCTGACAACATCATCTCTGATCCAACCACTGGTACACAAACAAGATCACAGTTGAAGAATCTTTGTGCTTTTAATGCTTTTGTTTCTCTTATAGAACCTAAAATTGTGAAGGAAGCATTACAAGAAGCAGACTGGATTGAAGCTTTGTAGAGTGAACTCAATGAGTTTGAAAGAAATAAGGTGTAGAACCTAGTTCACCCACCAACAAACCAGTCTGTCATTGGTACCATATGGGTGTTCAGAAAAAAATTGAATGAAACTGGCAAAGTGATCAGGAACAAAGCAAGGTTATTTGCTCAAAGTTACAACCAAAAGGAAGGTATTGATTATGAGGAAACTTTTGCTCCTGTTGCCAGGTTAGAGGAAATTAAGATTTTAATTGTTTTTGCATCTTACAAGAACATGAAACTATTTCAAATGGATGTGAAGTTCGCATATTTGAATGGTTACTTGCAAGAGGAAGTTTATGTTGCACAACCTCCTGGTTTTGAAAGTGATAAGTTTGCAGATCATGTTTACAAACTTGACAAAGCTCTTTATGGTTTGAAACAAGCTCCAAGAGATTGGTATGAAAGATTATCAAAGTTTTTGCTTTAAAATTATATCAAAATAGGATTAGTAGACAAGACCCTTTTCATAAGGACTCATGAGAAAGATTTACTTTTAGTTCATATTTATGTTGATGATATTTTATTTGGAGCTACTAATGATCTACATGCAAAGAATTCTCAAGTCTTATGAGCAGGGAATTTGAAACGAGCATGATGGGAGAAATGAAATTCTTCCTTAGACTTCAAATACATCAGTTGAAGAAGGTTATTTTTCTACATGAAAGCAAGTACACAGGAGACTTGTTGAACAAGTACAGTATGTCTCAATCACATAAATCAAGACCCCTATGATCTCTACACTGTCCTTAGATAAGGATGAATCTGTTAAGAGTGTCAATGTGAAAGAGTATAGTGGTATGATTGGATCATTACTATACCTTACTGCTAGTAGACCAGATATCATGTTCAGTGTATGTATGTGTGCAAGATTTCAAGCTGATCCAAACGAATCACACTTAAGTGTTGTGAAGAGAATCTTCAGATATCTCAATGGTACCAAAGACTTAGGGATTTGGTATCCAAGACATTCTAATTTTTCTTTGCATGGATTTTCAGATGCTGACTTTGCAGATTACAAAGTTGATAGGAAAAGCACTTCAGGAACTTGCCAATTCATTGGATTCTCTTTGACAAGTTGGCACTCCAAGGAACAAAAATCAGTTTCTTTATCAAGAGCTGAAGCTGAATATATATCTCTGCTTGACCATGTTTCTCACAAGTCTTATGGATTTCTCATCAGTTGAGAGATCTTGGATTTGACTTTATATGTATACCTATCAAATGTGACAACACTAGTGCAATATCTATTACAAAGAATCCAGTTTAGCATTCAAGAACTAAGCATATTGATGTGAGACACCATTTCATCAGAGATCATGCTGAGAAAGGTGATATTGTTCTTTAATTTGTTTCTACTAACATGAAACTTTCAGATATCTTCACTAATACATTGCCAGATGAAAGATTTTCAGCTCTAAGGCTGCAATTAGGCATGCTAAATAAAGATGCATTGGTTTAGGGGGAGCATCAGGTAAGGAAGGTAAGTTATAATGTGTTTCAAAGGTTTGAAATGATTTTCAAAGCCTTGAAAATCTTTTCAAAGTTTTGATTTTATTTGTTTCAGTATAGAAGCGTTTCAAGACCTTGAAAGTACTTTCAAAGCCTTGAAAAAAAGTCTGATAACTAGTTAGTCAATAATTCTTGGATCATTCGGTGTTGGGTGCTATCTTTGTAGATATTTGCTTAATATTGCCCCTACCTTTTTCAAAATCTTTTTTTAGCCTAGTAAAGTATTAAAATATTTTTTTCCAACGGCTTCAAAGATTTGAATATTCTCTGATCATTAAAAATCTTTTGAGATCAGAAAGATATGGCAGTTTCCTTTTCAACTCAAAATCTTTCAGTATTTATCTTCTTCTCTTCTCCTTCTCTCCATATCACTCCTGCCTCTCTCTATTCTTCTCCAAAAACCTAATGAGCACTAGAAGAGCCTCTGATAGAATCAAGATGGCCGGCGGTTCAAAAGCCAAGTGAAAATAAGAAAAGAAAGACCCCTGTAGAAGAGATTCAAGATATCAGTGAAGACGCAGAATCAAAGGGCTCTACTGATGAATAACAGGAGCCTTTACCTCCCAAAAAGATGGTGAAGAAGGACCAGTTTCCAGTGACAGGCAAGAAGAAAAAGACCACAAGGACTACACAAGAGAAGCAGAAGGGAATCCATATTGGAAGACTAAGAAGGACAAGAAAAAGCCAGACACATGGATCAAGGGAAAAGGAAAAGAAATATTCATTCCAGACTCGGATTCGATACTACTTCAGGTTCTTATGGAGTGTATTATGTGTCCAAAAAGGGAAGACATGAGAAAGATTTTCCAGAAGCTGAGTCAGTATCAAAAACTGGAAGAAGAGATCATCACAAAATTTCATCTGCACAACAGAAGAAGGTGTATGTGAATAAGAAACTAAAGCATGGAAGAAAAGCTTTAGAAGGACTCACCTTCTTGTTTAACAGTGTTATCGAGAAAATTAGTTCTATCATTAAGGAAATTGATGTGGTTCAACAACAAGAACAGGCCAATGATGAAGACAGTGAGGAAGAAGAAGGAGATCGCGATGGAGATGAAAACCCAACCCCATAAACTCTTGTCTACTCTTTCTTTCCCACTTATTTTCTTTTATGTTTATTTTCAAAATTTTCCAAAGACTCTGATCCAACATTTTTTCATTCTTTTTGATGAAAGTCAAAAAGGGGGAGAAATCTTAGGTTTTTTTTATATTTTTTTTAGGATTATCTAAGACTTATGTGTTTTTCTGCTTAAATCTTAGGTTGTCTTATGTGTTTTTTCTGCTTAAGTGTGTTATTGAATAAGTTGGATTTTTTTGGAACTTATGTGTTACTACTATTTGTGTTGTGTGCTAATCAGTATTTTTTGCAGAAACTAAGGCTCAAACAGATTGAGGTTTTGTCTTTCACTAAGGGGAAGATTGTAAGTTCACAGGTTTCACAGGCTTGAAGGCCTTGAAACAGTTTTCAAAGCCTTGAATCACACGTTTCACAGGTTCAAGGCCATGAAACAGCAATCAAAACCTTGAAACTGTCTGACCTGTATGCATATTCTAAGGGGGAGCTTTTCTGAGTTCTTCTGATCTTATTCTAACTCTCTCACCCCTATATGTGATCTGTTATTACTTTATTATGAAAAACAAAAGCTTATGATTCATATAGACCTCATCTGTTTAACCTGTTTGACTTAGTTTTGCAGGGAAATTTTATTTCTTATTTTACAGGATTGGTTTCCTAACCTGGATTTTGCAGGAAAGGAAACATTGAGAGAATATGATTATGTGATCAATTAGACACTCTGGACAGCTTCTCAATTTTTTAACGAAAATATTAGAACAATACCTCTGAAGATTATGATTAACTATCCGTTGGAGAAGGCAGTTAAAAGAGTCAAAGTTGTTGCCTACAAAACAGAAAGTTTGTTGCTGAAAATCAGGGAAGATTTGCAGAGCATCTGAGCTGTATAAATAGAGGTTATTTTTAAGCAGCAACAACAACAACACTCAACGGGCAAAAAGAGAGAATTTCAGGATTGACAAGCATCAAAGAAGCATATCATTCTCACAATCCATCTCACAGAAGATCGCTGCACTTTTCACTGCAGTTTTTCACTTCCAGTGTTCTTCTAGTCTGAGCTTTATTTGTAGATCATTATTATACTACTTCTAGATCTCAATCTCAAGGATTGTTCAAAGTGAACAATAGAGAATTCTTAGTTAATCTGTTAGCTAGAGCAGGTACTAGATAGGTTAGAGAGAACAACAAGCTGTAACAGAGTAAGGCATATCTCTGTTCTTGAGATCTAGGGCTTAGCTTTTGATTAATATGAATTGTTTTGAAAATCCTGCAGGGAGAAGATCACTGAGGTAGAGACGTAGGTCCAAGTGGAATGAACTTTATAAATCTTGTGTCTCTTTCATTTACATTTTCCTTCTCATACTTAGTTTTTACAGCATTGAATCTAGTCTATTTTCAAGGGTTCGAACTTTTTTCAAGGCCTTGAAAAAGACTTGTAGGTACTCCATTCAAACTGTATTTCATTCCAAAGTCTTGAAACTGTTTTCAAGGCCTTGAACTTCATTGCTCTTCACAAAAACTCTTGTCTTTGCAAGTTTTACAAAAAGTTGGCATACTCTATTCAATCCCACCCCCCCTTCTAGAGTACATGTGCTGCATTTCTACCTGCTTACTCCCTTTTCATTCCTAATTTTGTTCTTGTCACCTAAGACGTGTCAATAGCCATAGTGATCAAGATATACAATAATCAAAGAAGAACAATACGATTAAGAGAATCAAAACATGAATCAATAACTTAAATCTGGAATATGGTCTAGTGCATAAACCCTAGGTTCATCTCCATAGAACCTAGCTAACAAATCTAGCTATTTATAAAGTATAAAATCAATACGAGTTTCTCCATAGAATTGATGAAAAGAAAAGAGAAAAAGAAGAAATAAACCGGGAAATCAAAACTCCGGCGTGAACCCGAGCTCTTCCTCCTTCGTCTCCTCTCTCCACCGTCCTCTTCCTTGTCTTCTATCATGAATGTGGAATGATTAATGATCAGCCCCTAGGGTCAATAAATCAGACCCGTGCTTCACTTGGGGTAGACTTCTTCTTTTTACACTTTGACCCCCCCCCCAACCTTGGATTTTTTAATCAACAAACCCTAGGGCTGTTATAACAAAGAGATAACCCCCGTTCCTTTCTCTTCTTATTAACTTCTCTTTATTTCACTTCTTCCCCAGCCACCAAAATCGCTGCCTGGCTTGCTATTTCGCACAAAATCAATCAGATTTCGCACGAAATAGAATCGAAGAATCAAAACGGACGGGTGATATGATTTCGGCCCGAAATAGAGGCTCTTATTTTCGCTAAGTGTCGGAGGAATCCATACCCCGAAGCTGGAGATCGATGCTCTGTTTTCTGGCTTCTTCTCCTCTTCTGCGATGCCTCTGTTTCTTCTTCTTCTTCTTCTTGTGGGATCTCGGATTCTTCTTGCTTTCTTCTTTTTCTCCTCTGTTCTCTTGCTCTGTTTTGCGCCCTTCTTTGTGTTGCAGAGCTCACTTGATTTGCGGTGCTTCTGCTGGTAATTGTTCGCTGCTGGATTGGTAGCAATGGTGAAGGTTAATGGCTTAAGAGGCGAGGTGATGTAATTGGCAGTGAGTTAGTAATGGTGGCTGTTAAGGTCTGAGTTGGAGAATGGAGGTCCTGGTGGTGTTGTATGGTGTTAGTGGTCACAGATTGTGTTTTGGGTTTACAGTGGTGTTAGGAGATGGTAGGTTGTTTGTATGTGTTCTGCTGTTGTTTGGAGGATGTAATGGTGATGGTATAGGCAGGGGTCATGGTGATTGTGGCTAGTTCTGGTGGGTTTAGATGATATTGTTGTGTAGGATTTCATGGGTGTTGGCTGTGATGTTTGGAGAAAGGCATTAAGGTGGTTTGTAGAGAAGTTGGTAGGTTGTAGCTTGGGTTAATTGGGTACTGTGATGTGCAAGTGTATTTTGGTGGTCTGTTGAGTGTTTGTAGGTGAAGTTAGGTTCGGTGGTTGGCAATGGATGAATTGGGTTGTTAGTTGAGGTGGAGGTGTTGGTGATAATTGTTATGGTGGGTAAGGAGGTACTGTAATGGTGATAAAGGTTAGGCACTAGGCAGTGGGAGGTTGTTTAGGTATTGGTCTGATGCTTGAGAAGGAGAATTTGTGAAGGTGAATTGGTGAATTGCAGCAGCTATCTCCCTCCTTGTCCCTTCTTGACCAATTCGAGCTTTGTCTCAATTTTCGAAGTTCGTTCTCGTTTCCGTCCCACGCTCCGAGCCTTTGGTACATGTAAATCGCACAACTACTAATACCGGGTGTAAAATACAATATAAATAGCTCAAATCAACTAGAAAACGCCCGGACTTGTCAGTTACGCACAATAAGCCTAAATACACAAAATCCTCAATTTCATAGTGAAACTCTCATGCAATTTACCCGGACTCACGCAAAACGGTAAGATTTCAAGTGTAAATATAACACCGTAAACGGGGTTACCAGGGACCCCCTTTCTCCAGCTCTGTTCATTATTGCTCAGGAAGCGTAAGTAAGGCCTGGAATCAAGCATTCGAAGAGGGTCGAATCATGCCTTATTTGTGTTCCCGTTCTTCTATGGCAGTTTCTCATCTATTCTATGCGGATGATTGCCTTCTTTTTCTTAATGGTTCAAAGCGGTCTATTGAGGGTGCAAAGAATGTCCTTGCAGAGTATACTGCAGCCTCTGGCCAGTTAATTAACCCTGGTAAGAGTACTTTCTATGTTGCTGATGGGATAACTATATCCAGGAGACACCTCCTTGCTGGATGGTTGGGTTTTACCTACAAGCCTTTTCCAATTCAGTATTTGGGAGCTTCGATTTCTTGAAAACGTCAAAAAATTGCCGACTTTCATAGACTTGTGGAGAAAGTCCACCTTCGCATTGCGGGATGGAAGGCTAAGTTTCTATCTGATGGGGGTAGGTTGACACTCATTCGTAGTGTGCTAGCCTCTTAGCTGGGATAGGCTGTCTGTTCCTTTTGTGGAAGGCGGTTTAGGTCTTCCTTCCCTCATCCATGTTGGTACTGCTTTGCGAATGAAGTTGTCTTGGTCTTACTATCAAAGGCAATCACTTTTTGGGAAATATATGAGACAGCAGTATGGGCCTCCGGGCAATCATATCCCGGCACATCGTGGAAGCTTTATCTAGCGAATGATATCAGACCTCTTTCCTTTGATTGATGAGTTCTCTCTTGAGCAACAGGTGGAGAGGGGCACTCGCTTGATTTGGACCCCGTCTCATTCCGGGAAGTTTTCAGTGCGTTTGTGTTTACCCTTGCTCCGTTCTCCATCTCCAGTTTTTCCTTGGCATTCTAAGATATGAATATCTCAACTTCCTACAAAAGTGGGGATTTTCATGTACCGTCTATCTATGGAGGCAAATCCGACCGATGATCGAATCATTCCTTTGGGGATTCCTATTGTTTCGAGATGCTCCTGCTGCGCCACACCTTCTGTGGAAACGTCTAGTCACCTCTTCATTCAGGGGCAGTGTGCCAAAGCGGTTTGGAGTGTGTTTCAGACTTTATTTCATGACCCTTTTCCACTCACTCTTCATGGCATGTTATCAGTTTGGTGGAGTCATTCAGGTTCGTCTACTCAGATCCACTTCCTTCGTTCCTTAATTCCTTCTATCATATGCTGGGAGTTATGGATCGCAAGGAATGGAGCTATTTTTAACGCGGAGTCAACGTCCATACCATCTGTTATTATGGGTGTATATCGTTGGCTTAGAGAGCTGCTTCCGATGTTCACTCCTTATAGATATTTTTGTTTGTTCGACCGCTTAACTTTGGCACAATTGTGTCTCGCTTGCTTAACGATTCCAGTAAAGAGAGATTCTTGGGTTAGGTGGACCCGGCCTGCTCATGGTCAAACCTCTTTTCATTGTGATGGGTCAGTCCGTTTAGGGCTTGGAGCTAGTGGAGGGATTTTCCGGGATATAACGATGCTGTTATCGCTGCTTTTGCTTGTAGTTTTGGCCCAGCCACCTCCGTCAAGGCAGAGGCTAAAGCTCTCCTAGAAGGTCTTACTTTTGCCTACAGTCTGGGTCGTTCGATAGATTATGTTGTTGGCGATTCCATGCTGATAATCCAATCCCCGGTAGGGCGGACGTCAATCCCCTAGCGTATTTTTTCTACCATATTAGCTTGTAAAACTTTACTTTTTGGGGCCGTTGTTCAGCACTCGCATCGACAAGGCAATATGGTCACGGATGCTTTGGCAGCCTATGGCCACGACTGTAAGTCATTTCAGAGCTTTATGTACGAGGCGGAGCTTCCTTCAGCGATTGTCAATCTCTGTAGGCAGAAGGATTATATTGATCTTATGTATTTTCGGCCTCCATGAGGCGTCTATTTCTTTAGTTTTCGTAGTGGGTTAGGTCTAATGTCCCCCACTTGTTTTTTTTACGGGTTGGGAGTCCGATTTTTTTTTTTTTTTTATTTTAATATCACGCGGGATTATGCCGCCCTACCACGATGGTAGGTTATGCTAAAAAAAAATGTTCTTTCTCACTGATTGTGGTCAATATATGCAATCGATTCCAGATTATGACTCAATAAAGTTCTGTTCTATCCTAATGGTCCGGAAATATTGAGATGGTTCAGTGTTTTCATTTTGAATTCAACTGCCTTTTCTTTTAACGAACAACATATACAAGGAAACGTTGCGTGAGGCAAATATGAAATACTTGATCACTGAGGTACAAGCCAGGAATTTGCAATTTGGAGACAAGCTTTCTTGTTTCCCATGATTTTCCTTCAAGGGCAAATGGATATCGCCTTCACTTGATAGACATAAACCATCTTCACACATAAAAGGATCGCAATAGTTTATGCAAGTTAAAACTCGTATAAACGTGGTTGCGATTTCAAAATCAGAATGAAAAATACAATCATTGATCGCTCGGATAAATAATCCACCCCACAAAACCAAAAATGCCCCTTCAACCGTGAAGATCTACAGGAAACCACCTCCGCAGAAATATAAAACCAACACGACGATCAAACACCAGAGTCGATCCTTTTTAGTTGCATCGAATGGGTATAATCTACTTTCCTGCACGATTTACCCGTACTGAACTCATAAATACTAGCGATAGCCTTGCTCTTATTCCTTTTCTCTTCCACGAAATTCTTCACCAAGCGGGCCGTGTGGGCTAACAGAAGAACCGCCATCACACTGCACCAAACAATCACCCCAACCACTATCGTACTACTCAACGACTTCCTATCTTTCTTCGGCGTCACCACGGTGATTGCAAACGCGTACGTAAAAGCCATGGAAGTGATAGTGAGCCACATTATCACCACCAGAAACCACATGTAGGCCCTTTTCCTGAAGGGTAATCCACTAATGAGAAGCAATATCGTGCTCAGCGAAGCCACGAATCCAATCGTGTTTGCACGAAGGAAATAGGGGTAGGAATCAGGATAGTTATAAGCCATTACAGTTTCACCTGCCTTGTGTCCGTTGGCATTGTCTTGCCAAACGCCGCCAGGTGGACTCACGCCGGCTTGGAAAGCCATGGTGGCGATGAGTGAAGCGACGACCATCATGGAGTCTCGTTTCTTGGTTAGCCACTCGCTCTGTACCAGGTCCTTGGATCTCTTGGCGTTTGCTTTTCGGAGGTGGTTCTCGATGGTTTTGATGACGGAGTCTTCGGATTCTTCTCCGTTCTCCGCGAGGAGGAGGATGTCCAGTGCTGTCTGTCCCAGCGCGTTTGTTGCGTTGACGTCGATCTTGATGTTGTTGTTTCTATTGAGCACGTACTTCACCATCTGAAATATATATTTGAAATTCTACACCATGAGTACTAGGCAAAATATATTTTTTATTATTTAATCTTCACTCACAAAACGTGCAACTAATGAAATCTGGATGAGAGAGATCGAAATTAGAGTACTAGTTTTCATCATGTAGATATGTAGGAGACCGTGTTGAGAAAAGATAGGGAACGTGTTCAAAATAATTTGCAGATTTTATTTTCCTCGCCAAGTTTGGCGAGAGTTATGCATGTTTTGTATTTCACATCCCAATATGCATGTACTATTGCAGGCCTACTTTTTTTCCAAATCCTTCATATTTTGCATATAATGTCAATTTGTATGATCTATTGGAGATGCCGTAATGCAACATTTGGCAAAATCAAATGAACGAAAGCACAATGCCGCCAAAGTTCACGGTAGAACAAGCTCAGGAAGTTTAACTTGAAATGATGGCCTAAGGGTTGAATTGATTGTAATAAAAGGTTGATATGGTGCTGAAACTTGGGTTTTTTCTTTCTCCAGTGAACTAGATCTGTCAATCAGGCTTGTTAACCGTGGTTTTTAGGTCAAACCGGCCCGTGCTAACCGGCTAGGCAGTAACCGGAACAGAAAGCATAACCGAACGGTCCCAAACCGGCCCAGGACTGAGTTACTAGTTGTCCGCGCCGGTTATGGGGATCCTTAACCACCTAACCGGCCCGAAATTAACCGGGACCGAACCGTAACGGAGACCGAACTGAAAACCGGCCTGTAACCGGCGGTTAACCAGCCCATATAGGTTAACCCGTGGTTAACCGCTCGGTTAACCGGCCTGAACCGAAAAAAGTGGTATTTCCCAACGAGTTAATAAAACTGTTACTTAAAGAAAACAAAGATTAAAAAACGGGTTTTACATCGGCCCGAACCGAACCGGTTTAGGCGTTTACAGGTACACATGCCGGTTAACCAATAACGAAACCGTAACCTGCGGTTCACGGTTTACCGTTACAGTTACGGTTAGCCGTTTTGACAGCTCTACATTCAACTCCTCTGGAAGAACGTATAGTAATGTGTCTTTCAGCAAGAACAAACTTAGAATTGACCGCCGAACCTCTTGTTGCATCATTCTGAAGAACAGTCTCTTTTTTACTTTAATCAATTTTAGAAGCAGTAATCTGAGCAGCGCCGAACCATTTACAAAACAGTTTCATGTTCCTTGGTTTAGTAACAAGGATGAAAATGTAATGCATACTATTTCTTCTTTGTAACTCTAACCAGAGAATAGGGGTGAAATGGGATATTAGACCACTGCAGGGGAGAGGCCGCAGGTTGATTCACACTACTCATCTTCAACAGTTCAACTGTGCAGGTAGAAACCTCATTGACAATGGGGCTATTTGGGAACCCAAGTTTTCCATGGTTTTGGATTTACGAAATTTATTTTGGTTTTTGGATTTCGGGTGAGAGGGTACAACGAGGCCGGTACTGACATGTAATGCAAAATTTGGTGATAAAATCAATTCAGAATAAATCTCATGAAGTTAAACTAGAAACGATGGCCTAAAGTTGGCATCCATCGTTACGGAACGTTAGAATGAAGCTAAAACTCTGATTCTTTCTTTCTCCAATCAACTCCTGTTGAAGAAAGTACCCTAATGTGTTTTCTCACAAGAAATACTCCAAACAGACCATTATAACCTGGAGTTGCATCCTTCTGAACAAGAGTCTCTTTTTTACTTGAATCAATTTTAGAAGCCACATTCATTTTCCTTGGTTTAGAACAGGCCGTCATTGAGATTTTGCAACTCCAAAAGGAGACAAATGGCATATTAGACCACTGCAGAGGAGAGATGTTGGTTCACCCTACTCATCTTTCACATTTAGAAACTGCTTACTACAACTTTTTCAATACAAAATCCACAAGCTTTTCAACTGTCCTTTTCAACCATCATTCCTAAGTGAAGTGGAAAAAAGGATGTGTATTCACATTTGAGAAAGGGGGAAATGGGGACCATAGGCATCACAGCCCTAAAAAGTATTTGACATTTCTAAATATAGAAAGAGCAAGATACTAGTATGAAAAAAAAAAGGAGTTAGAAAAAGCAGCACATATCAAACATGTTTTATTTAGGGTTTCCAAATAGGTACTATCTCTGTTCTCCGTGAATCTTCATATTTTGACTTTCTTATTCCGTAACCGGATCACTTTGACTCGGTGATTTTGGATAGCAAAACGATGCAATTTTTTTGTAAGTTTTTTTTGTGGTTTTGTCGAGTAGAGTTTACGCTACAACATGACACAAAGATTATCAAATTCTTGAATCGTTTTACTAAGCAAAATCACTTTATCAAAGTGACTCAGTGTATAATGGTAAAACTGAAGATTCAGAGAGAACATAAGTACTACCTCTGTTTCTTCTGTTTCAGTCTATTTCACTTTCTGTCACTATTTATTGGGTCACTTTGACCCGGTGATTTGATTAGCAAAACAATACAAGAATTTAATAATCTTTGCAAGGTCTTGTAGAGTAAACTTTACTCTATAATACAATGAAAAAAAGTTCAAAAAGTTGTATCGTTTTGCTATCTAAATCACCAAGTCAAAGTGACCCAGTTACGGGTTAAAATGTCAAAGTAAGACAATTTAGCAGAAACGGAACTAGTACTATAGAAGGAGTTTTCACTGCATTGGCCTTGTTAGAGCCGAAAAAACCCGAAGAATCTCCCGCTGGGGAACAAATACGAAATTGAGTGTCGGTTCTTAAGGCAAAAACCAACACTGGCACTATGGGTTCTTGCCTGTTTGTGGCCCAATCTGAAACCGGATCAAGAACCGAAAGTGCCGGTGTCAGTTTTTGCTACAAGAAGCGACACTGGTACCGTTAGTTTCTAAACGGGATCAATTTCGTATTTGTTCCCCAGTGGGGGTTCCTTCGGATTTTTGCTACTATAGAAGAAAACAAAGAGATGTGGATGGGGTGCAATAATACTACCTCCAATTGCTGATCAGAAACCGCCACATGAAGCACCGTATTGCCACCACCGTCTTTCGCATTAACAAACTCCGGACCCTTAATAATCCCCAGCAACAGCTCCAGCGTCTCCAACTGCCCATGCTTCACACACAGATGCAAAATAGTGTCTCCCCCATCGACCCGGTTCCTCGCCGCGTGAGGCTTCTTCTGGACCAGAACCCGCAACACCCCGATCCGCCCCTTGATGGCCGCCACGTGGAGCGGGTTCCTGCCGTCCCTGTCACGTGAAAGGCACATCTCGGGACAGGCGTCGATGAGGGCTTGGACGGCGTCCACGTGGCCTTTGGCGGCGGCCAAGTGGAGGGCGGACCGGAGCTGGGGGTCGAGGACTTCGGCCAGCTCGGGGTTGAGGGTTAGGAGGTGTTTGAGGAAGTGGGTGCGGCCGTGGGAGGCGGCGACGTGGAGGGGACAGGCGATGGGGCAGCCGGCGACGATTTTGTCGAGGATGAGACGGTCTTTGACGAGGATTTCGTCTAGGGAGCGGCGGTCGCCGTCGATTGCTGCCTCGCAGAGCTGCTGTTCCATTCTCTGTCTCTCTCTCAGTAGATGAGTGTGAATGTGAGTTGAATGCTGATGTTATTGAGTCTTGTGTGTGTGTTTTAGAAGAGGAAATGGTGGGGGAAGGTTCTTGGTGAATTGAATTGAATTGAATTGAATTGAATTGAGGTCAGTCTTTCCCCAAAAAACGTTGAGGTCAAGTCCTTGTCAACAGTACAATGATAATTGATGTCAAGTTTGTGTGGATTCTATTGGGCGCCAGCACATGTTTGGGATGTTACCCAAATAAGACTTGGCATTATCACTTTTGCGAGGTGAGTCGAGTTTGTCGAAAATGGTCCAAAAAAGGGTTCAGTCCACAGTCACTTGGACTTATCAGCAGTCTACGTATGCGGCACAACACTGCTCCGTGCACATCCGATCGCATCATGTTAGCACGCGAGGACTATGAGACTGGGTCCCTCACGCCTCAGTAGCTCGCACAAGAATAAGAGGATCAGGATCGTCACAGATGGTTGTCATGTGCGACTCATGTATGTATTGAGGAAAGGCAACACTCATGCTATTGAGGAGACTTGTGCGGCGGTCTGTATATACAATTTAATATCAACGGTCACGATCTTCTGAGATCACCGTCTCCTCGCACAAGGTTTGTGCGGCTCCATATAACCACGTAATCTCTTATGGCTTGACATAATCGAACTAGTATATATAAAAGGGTTGATCCCTGCATCACGAGGATTATGGTGATTATTCGTCCGTGCTAATTGCTCACCACAAGTTGCATCTCTCATCTCTTGCATACTTGGCTTATTTCCTTCCCATTTCCTAGACATCCATTGTTTCCATCATCCCTGGTTGTCTCCTCCTCATTATATATTTGTTAGATTGTGTCTCTAGTTGCCTGCAACCGAAGCACGGTCCATTTATCCATGTCATAACACATTTGTACAGTATGTCTAGGGTAGGAAATGAAAGGCTGCTAGGGTTTCATAGAACAGCTAGAGAGAGAGAGAGAGCGGCAAGAAGATGAGAGAAAAATGATTTCATTGCCTGAACGGTTTACAAAGAGAAGCTTATATAGGGCCGATCCAACGGTAGGATTTGTACGACCTAGATCTAACGGTAGGAATAGATTAGGGTTTACAGTACAATGGAAAAGAAAGAAATAACCCTTACAATAATTTATAATAACTACAGCAAATAAAGAGGAGTCGGGCCTAACTATTGGGCTCCAAGCTTTACGGGCTTCATCAGGCGCAGTTTGGGCTTTGATCTAGGCTCGGTCCTTTACAAACTGGCCTAAATAATAATGTGGCTTAATACTCCCCCTTAAACTGATGGGGGACATTGACCCATGAGTTTACTGCGGAAGCCTTCAAATTGGGCGGTAGGTGTGTACAAGGAAATCCTCATGAGATCTCCAAGTGTACACCTCAAACAGGGAATAAGAACACAAAGAGTTATAGGGTGTGTGTAGGGAGAGAGTAAGCACTGGTAACTGCTTGTGAGAGAGAGACAGTAAGTTATGGCACTGGACCAATGTGTCTTACGAGTCTTGTTGTGTCGCGACGGGGAGCTCATGATCCTATATATAGTGGGGAAGTGACCGTTGGGGATTTTAGTGCACCATAAATGGCGGCTTAATGATAGAACCCCCAACGGGACGTTCGACCGTGTATATAGGAACTGTTACGCATCTGTCCGCAATTATCGGAGACGTTATGAGATCAGCCGCATTAATGGGACACGTAATCCTAGGTCTCTCAGTCAGTTACCAGAGGTCGCGCGCAAGCTTGGTTGTCGCATGCGCGCGACGGACCTTACCCTAGCCTCCAAACCACTAAGTCCCTACGAGTCTCGTGTTATGGTGGACGGGGGCCCTGTCTCGTAGCCCCCACGTGGATCAGCACGGGTGGTGATCCGGTGTGGATGGAGCACATCTAGGTGTGTTGGATGACTGCCACGTGACTGTGATCTGTCTGTCTGGAAAGCACTATCTACAGTAGGCAGGGACTTTGTAAAAAGATCAGCTAGCTTTTCTGCACTAGGAAGAAAGGAAACAGTAAGATGCTTAAGAAGAGCTTGTTCTCTAACATAATGATAGTCAATTTCGATATGTTTTGTTCTAGCGTGAAAAATTGGATTGTACGTAAGACCTAAATCAGAAATATTATCTATATGTAGTAAAGGAGGATTAGGTAAACGAAAATGTAAATCATGAAAAAGTTAGCGAACCCAAGAAGAGTCAGCAGCAGCAGTGGCCAAGGCCCTGTATTCTACTTCAGTAGAGGAGCGTGAGATGGTGGGCTGCTTCTTAGCAGTCCAATGGACCGGATTGGGCCCCAGAAACACAACCAGCCCAGTTGTGCTACGGCGATCGGTTGGATCACCGGCCCAATTCGAGTCAGAGTAAATTTGAAGAGGAAGATGGCCTTTTGTGTAGTGAAGCCCAAAAGTTTATGTACCTGAAGATAACGGAAACACGTTTTGCCCCACTTAAATGAACAGCAGTCGGAGCGTGCATAAACTGGCAAAGGTGGTTTACGGCTAATGCAATATTGGGCCGTGTGAATGTCAAATATTGTAAATCCCCCAAAAGTTGACGGTATGGGGTAAAATCAGAAAGTAGTTCTCCCCGATGGAGGTGATATTTGATACCACCAGCAAGTGGAGTAGCACTAGGTTTACAATTAGACATGTTGAAGCGTTTAAGAAGATCAAGAATATATTTTTCTTGATGAAAATAAATACCATGCGAGTGTTGAGTTATTTCTAAACCTAGAAATAAGTGAGAGGACCTAGATTGGTCATTTGAAATTCTTGTCCTAATCTATTAAAGAGAGAATAAATGAAGTTGGTGTCGTTCCCGATAACAATTATGTCATCAACGTATAGTAATAAAACAGTTAAACAGTTATTACCATGGCGAATAAATAGAGAGCAGTCTGCATAAGAAGCTTTAAAACCAATAAATGTTAAAAAGAAAGTAAAACGCTCAAACCAAGCCCGAGGGGCCTGTTTGAGACCATATATAGACTTGTTTAGAAGACAAACATGATTTCGGTATTTTTGTTTTGAAAACCAGTGGGCTTTTTCATATAAACAGTTTCACGTAAAAACCATGAAGAAATGCATTTTTGACGTCTAATTGTTGAAAGGCCAGGAAAAATTAGCATCAAGAGCTAAGATAGTGCGGACAGTAGCATGTTTAACAACTGGGCTAAACGTTTCATCATAATCCAAACCAGGGGTTTGATGAAACCCTTTTTGCTACTAGCCTAGCTTTGTAACATGAAACAGTCCCATTTTGGTTAAATTTGGAACGAAGTACCCATTTGTTTTCGATGATATTAACATTTGGTGGTGGAACCACTAATGTCCAAGTCTGTTGCTCTAAGAGACTGTCAAACTCAGAGGCCATTGCTTGGCGCCAATGAGTGTGTTTGACAGCTTCTGTGTAAGAAGTTGGATCAGTGTGTGTGTTGTGACAAGTAGAAGCAGAAAAACCAACTGTAGTATGCGGAGAAGCATAATAAACAAGTTTCTTTTTGCTGATGCCAGATTTGCTGCGAGTTTGCATAGGATGGCCTCCATGAGTTGAGAGGGGAGGTGGAGGGGGGTTAATCATCACTGGGTTACTTGAGTTTGCCATGCCAGAGCTGGGAGAGGTGGAGTGTGCACCATTAGGGGCATAAGATCCAGTAGTATCTGTTGTATTTGTAATATATGTGATATGGGATGGTGACACTGTCACACTTTCACCAGTTGGCTGCAAAGTCCCAGGACCCTCAGAAATGGGGTGTCTGGTATGAAACCAAATTGTAACCCAGATGGAAACAGGGTTAGGATGGGAGGGTCAGTGCCTGAAACAGAAACAAAAGATGAAGAGCGAGTAGCAGTTGAATTGGCATAAGGAAAAGAGAACTCGTCAAAAAGGACATCTCTGCTGAAATTTTGTGGAGATGGGTTCATAGCACAAATAACCTTTATAACCAGATGCTTAACCTAAACAGATGCATTTTTGAGTTTTTGGATCTAACTTAGATGAAATGTAATCAGTAAGCCTAGGAAAGCAAGCACATCCAAAGGCTTTTAAGTGTTTATAATCTGGAATAGAATTAAATAATAGTTCATATGGAGATTTGTTTGATGTATTTTTACTAGGCATAGCATGATACCAAAATAATTTAGGAAGAGAAGCATTGTGAAGTAAAGTAATAGCAGTTTCCATTATGTGTTGTTTTCTTTCGGATATACCATTCTGCTGAGGAGTGTGGGGACATGATTTAAGATGCAAAATTCCATTATCTTTAAGAAGTTTCCGAAAAATTAAGGCAGTGTATTCTCCTCCTCCATCAGAGTGTAAAATTTTAATTGAGTAACCCAGCAATTTTTCAATAAATAATTTGAATGTAGCAAAGACAGATGAGACATCATACTTCAATTTAAGAGGGAAAAGCCAAGTGAATCTGGACTAGTCATCAACAAATAGAACATAGTATTTAAATCCATCATAAGACAGTATGGATGCAGGTCCCCACACATCACTATGTAACATGTGTAATAGTGTAGTAGAAGCAGAAACAGAAGAAGTGTAAGGTAAACGAGTAATTTTACCAGCCATACTAGATTCACATAAAGTACCCAAATTGTTTGCAGATAATTTAACAGATTATAACACAATTTGATAAAACAGAAGAAGAAGTATGGCCAAGTCTTGAATGCCATAAATGTGATTTGACTCTTTGACCCAAAAAAGGTTGATGATTTGATGAAGCAGATACATAAGATAAAGGGTAAAGCCCATTTTTACTGGGTCCCTGAAATAGAGTTTGACTCGAAGACTTGTCCTGAACACAAAAAGAGTATCTATCAAAAATAAATCTGGCATTGTGATCGGTGCAAAACTTGTGTACATATAGCAAGTTAACTGGATAAAGAGGGAACATGAAGTGTATTATTTAACAAAATGGAATGATTAGAGGTTGAGAGATAGGTAGTACCAGAATGCTGAATAGGGAGAGAAGATCTGTTACCCACGGTGACTGTGTCAGAACTATAGTAAGGCTCAGCCAGAGACAGATTGCGAAAGTCAGCAGTCAAATGGTTTCAGGCACCAGTATCAGTCAACCAGAGATCAGAGGACGGTGGTGGAGATGGCTGAGATGAGGTGGACGTAGCCATAGCAGAGAATTGCTCGGTGGTAAGCGGCCTTGATAAGCTTAATCCATGCGGTGATAGCAGTTGAGGGCAGAGTGATTATCGTAACCGCAGATCTGACAGTTAACCGGAGCTGAATGACCTCGACCCGATCCGCCACACCCTCTGGATCCAGAGCGACCCGAGCTGCGACCCGACCCGGAGTTTGACCCGTTTTGATAACCCGAACCGGGTCCGGATCTGGATCCATATCTGTTACCGTAATTGGAAGTAAACCCGCTTTGGGATCCAGATCCAAACCCGGAAGAAGAACGCCACTACGGGAATCTGATCGGCCTCCTCCGGCGGTACGGCTACCAAACCGTCCACCACGGTGGTTTTGGCCACTCCGACCACCGCGGTGATGATAGAAGGCGGTGGTGGTTGACAGATCTGGAGGTGGAGACTGTAAGGCATGCATCTGCTCTTCAGATTTTAGGAGAACATGGAGCTCTTCAAAGGGGATCGGGCCAGAGTGAACACGCAGAGAAGATCTGAATGAGTTGTATTCAGGGGGTAGCCCGTTGAGAGCATATAAGAGCAGATCTTCATCGGCGGTAACCACACCAGCCACCAAGAGTTTGTCTCGGATCATTTTCAAGCGCTACATGTATAGATCGATGGAATTGGACCCCTTGCGGAGAGAGTGAAACTCAGCCTTAAGCGATAATATGTTAGATCTAGTAAGAGACGCATAGCGGCGCTCAAGAACTGACCAGGCTTCAGCAGAAGTGGTAGATCCGATAACCAGAGTAAGAGATTTGATAACGACATAAAATTCCATGTTTTAGTATGTTAATGAACTCTTCATAACTTGCTAATATGTGTAATTTAGCAATTTTATCTCTCTTTCTAGACTTATGCTTGTCTTTGTAGTTTTGGTTGTTTTTATCTTATTTTGTAGGCGAAGACGTGCTTTAAAACGCAAGAGGCTAGCTAGAGGGAGCTTATACGATGAATTTGAAGAGGATTTGCGGCTCAATAGCCATGAAGAAGGGACTTGGAGGACCTAATTTGAAGAATAGTTGAAGATTTAAGGGCCTATTGAGAAGACAAGAGAAGAATTGGGGTCATTATTGAAGATCTAGAAGTCAAAAGTGAAGGTCAAGGGCCAAAAAGATATGTTTTTAACGGAAGTGGGGCTTAAGTGCAAGTGTCTAAACCTTTTAATGGCTATTTTGAAGGGTTTTTAACGGACTTTTAATGGCTATTTTGAAGTGGGGTGTTTCTGCAATTTTCCAAAATGTTTAAAGATGAAACGGGGGTATTTTAAAAGAATTCGGCAACTAGGGGGGATCCGGGTGCAATTGCACCGAAACAACTCAGCACCAGCTCCTACCTTCTCTCTCCCCGTCGCTGAAATACACGGAAAAACAGAGCTCCACCATTGTTGTCGCTCGAAGCTTCTTCGAAGGCCACCCCGGCCTCGTTTCTTCTCCAAATCAAGCAAGACCGGTACCAAAACGATCCCCAACCCATCTCCTACCCATTGCACCTTTCAATTCGGCCCAAAACGAAGTAACAAAGAAAGCCCCAAAAGCTAGGGTTCTTGGGGAAGAAGTACAAATCAACGATAGAGGATGAATTGGTTCAATTGGAGGGCATAGATTGATCCTTGGAGGCTACGAAACACATCTCTGAAGTCTATATAAACTAAGGCAAAAGAAATTTTGGGACTCTTCTCTGACCCGTCGGCAAAAAGCTGCTATGTTTTGGGTTTTCTTGCTCCTCTCTCCCTCTCCAATTTTGCCCAGATTTGGGTTGTTCTTGAGCTAGAACAGAGAAAGAGGGAGAGAGGGGTTGCATTTTCAGATCGTTTCTGGACGATTTTGGGGCTGTTTCTTGAGCTGTTCTTGAGCTCTGTTTCGTGCTCTGTTCTTGAGCACTGTGTATGCTTTGCTGCTGCTAAGTTCTTGCTGTAGCAGCAGCAGCAGTAGCTTGTTAGGGCTGTTCTCATTAGTTGATAGTTTAGCTTGTTTTTTGGCTCTTTTTCTTGTAGTTTTTATCAAGTTTTGAGGTTGAATTGGCAAAAACAAGTGTATGACATCAATTGTGATTCAAGTTTTGATTATTGAAAGTAAATTTCTATCAATCTCTCTTGAATTTCTTATAATGTTTAGCTAATTCACTTGCTTGGGTGATTTGGGACTATCTAGTGTCTAAATCTCTCTATTGATTCAAGTTGAACTTCAAGGATGAATGGGTTGAATTGGGTTCACTTGAGTGCTTAGTGCAATGTTTGGATTTCTCTTGTTGAAGTATTTGATGCATTGAATAGGTAGATGTGCGAATACTTTTGACGTGTTTGATTTGAAGTTTCATTTGACTGAGAGGAACTCGTCAATCCTACCTTTGAAAAATCGAGTTCTAGTTAGGTGATTTGAGTGAGAATTTACAAATCTCATTTGTTGCTTGATCTTTCATGTGGAAACATCTACGTGTGTTTACATTATGTTGATGCTTGAAACACTTGAAATTTGGAGAATCTCATTTGTATAGCCTCTTTAGTGCTTGATTAGCGTGTTAGGACTACACACTTCATTTGTGGCGAGTTGGAGTGCAATAAGCAATCTCTTCTTGACATACTTGTCTTGTGGATTGCTACATGTAATTTGAGAACCGGGCTTGAATGTAATAGGAGGATTGGTCACTAGAGAAACCGATGATCCCTAGCCCCTCTTTACTTGTCGTTTCACTCAGTTTCTTGAATCGTAGCTCTAGTAGTTGTTTACTTTGTTCTTAAACTCAAACCTCAAACTTGCTCCATCAATTGATTTTGGTGGATTTGATAGCTTGGCAAGCTTTAAAGCCATTGAGAGTTTGTGTTTCTTGCTTTAGTTTGTCGTTTTCTAGTGATAGTAAGTCATTTTCTAAACCTCTCTCCTTGTGGATTCGACTCCGGACTTACCGGATTATTACTTGAGACGATATCCTATACTTGGGATTTTGCCGAACAAGATTCTTGCGAGAGAGTAGCATTTAGTATGGTAAGAATGGCCTGATCTTGAAGGTGCCAGGCCGTATAGGCGGAATTAACAGTAGGAGATCCATGGAATAACAGGAGGGGGACATGGAATCGTCCCATCTAGGTATCTGTATAAAGTATGTGTGCGAAAAATAGATGTGATTTGGGGTTTCCACAGTACAAAATTTGTGGAATCGAATTAAACGGAAGAAGATTGTGTATAATGGAAAGCAAATACAGAGGCGGTGAAGCCTGTTTGGTATTGGCAAGAGCCATGAGAGTGCTATGATACTATGAAAGACCTGATAGGGTTTCATAGAACAGCTAGAGAGAGAGCAGCAAGAAGATGAGAGAAAAATGATTTCATTGCCTGAACGGTTTACAAAGAGAAGCTTATATAGGGCCGATCCAACGGTAGGATTTGTACGACCTAGATCTAACGGTAGGAATAGATTAGGCTTTACAGTACAATGGAAAAGAAAGAAATAACCCTTACAATCATTTATAATAACTACAACAAATAAATAAGAGTTGGGCCTAACTATTGGGCTCCAAGCTTTACAGGCTTCATCAGGCGTAGTTTGGGCTTCGATCTGGGCTTGGTCCTTGACAAGCTGGCCTAAATAATAATGTGGCTTAATACTCCCCCTTAAACTGATGGGGGACATTGACCCATGAGTTAACTGCGGAAGCCTTCAAATTGTGCGGTAGGCAGGGACTTTGTAAAAAGATCAACTAGCTGTTCTGCACTAGGAAGAAAGGAAACAGTAAGATAAGTAAGAAGAGCTTGCTCTCTAACATAATGATAGTCAATTTCGATATTTTTTGTTCTAGCGTGAAAAATTGGATTGTACGTAAGAGCTAAAGCAGAAATATTATTTGTACGTAGTAAAGGAGGATTAGGTAAACGAAAATGTAAATCATGAAAAAGTTGGCAAAACCAAGAAGAGTCAGCAGCAGCAGTGGCCAAGGCCCTATATTCTGCTTCAGTAGATGAGCGTGAGATGGTGGGCTGCTTTTTAGCAGTCCAATGGACCGGATTGGGCCCTGGAAACACAACCAGCTCAGTTGTGCTACGGCGATCGGTTGGATCACCGGCCCAATCCGAATCAGAATAAAAATTTGAAGAGGAAGATGGCCTTTTGTGTAGTGAAGCCCAAAAGTTCTTGTACCCTGAAGATAACGGAGAACACATTTTGCCCCACTTAAATGAACATCAGTAGCAGCGTGCATAAACTGGCAAAGGTGGTTTACGGAAAATGCAATATCGGGCTGTGTGAATGTCAAATATTGTAAAGCCCCCAAAAGTTGACGGTATGGGGTAAAATCAGAAAGTAGTTCTCCCTGATGGAGGTGTTTTTTTATACCACCAGCAAGTGGAGTAGCACTAGGTTTACAATTAGACATGTTGAAGCGTTTTAGAAAATCAAGAATATATTTTTCTTGATGAACATAAATACCATGCGAGATTTGAGTGATTTGTAAACCTAGAAAATAAGTGAGAGGACCTAGATTGGTCATTTGAAATTCTTGTCCTAATCTATTAATGAGAGAAAAAATAAAGGTGGTGTCATTCCCGATAACAATTATGTCATCAACGTATAGTAATAAAACAGTTAAACAGTTATTACCATGGCGAATAAATAGAAAGCAGTCTGCATAAGAAGCTTTAAAACCAAGAAATGTTAAAAAGGAAGTAAAACGCGCAAACCAAGCCCGAGGGGCCTGTTTGAGACCATATATAGACTTGTTTAGAAGACAAACATGATTTGGGTATTTTTTGTTTTGAACACCAGTGGGCTGTTTCATTAAAACAGTTTCACGTAAAATACCATGAAGAAATGCATTTTTGTCGTCTAATTGTTGTAAAGGCCAGGAAAAAGTAGCAGCAAGAGCTAAGATAGTGCGGACAGTAGCATGTTTAACAACTGGGCTACACGTTTCATCATAATCCAAACCAGGGGTTTGATGAAACCCTTTTTGCTACTAGCCTAGCTTTGTAACGTGAAACAGTCCCATTTTGGTTAAATTTGGAACGAAGTACCCATTTGTTTCTGATGATATTAACATTTGGTGGTGGAACCACTAATGTCCAAGTTTGTTGCTCTAAGAGACTGTCAAACTCAGAGGCCATTGCTTGGCGCCAATGAGTGTGTTTGACAGCTTTTGTGTAAGAAGTTGGATCAGTGTGTGTGTTGTGACAAGTAGAAGCAGAAAAACCAACTGTAGTATGCGGAGAAACATAATAAAAAAGTTTCTTTTTACTGATGCCAGATTTGCTGCGAGTTTGCATAGGATGGCCTCCATGAGTTGAGAGGGGAGGTGGAGGGGGGTTAATCATCACTGGGTTACCTGAGTTTTCCATGCCAGAGCTGGGAGAGGTAGAGTGTGCACCATTAGGGGCATAAGATCCAGTACTACCTGTTTTATTTGTAGTATATGTGATATGGGATGGTGACACTGCCACTACTAGAAATATTAGCAAATACTACATTTTATTTGCAGCATTTGAACAAATGCGGTAATTGGTACCCTAAAGCAACATTATTATTAATGTTGCAAACTAAATGCTGTAATATTGTAGCATTAATCCAAGGGAAATGCTAAACGTCACCCTTTTTTCTTCACCCCTTAATTTCACCTCTTATGTGGATGATTTTTATTGGTGATGTAATTATAGAAATATCTTGAAAATAAATACTACCAACAATCATATCTTGACACATAGGAGGTGAACTTGAAGGGTGAAGAAAAAAGGGTGAAGCATAGCGCCCCTCTTAATCCAATAATGCTGCAAGTTTTGGCTAAAGAGCATATAAATTGCAGCATTAATCCAGTAATGCTGCAATTTTAGGCTAAATTGCAGCATTAATCACGTTAATGCTGTTTTTTTAGTTCTATTTTACAGCATTAACAAACTAATGCTGCAATTTTTTTGCTATGTATCATATGAATTGCAGCATTATCACATTAATGCTGCTTTTTTTAGTTGAAATTGCAGCATGAACTAACTAATGCTGCAATCACAAAAAGAAAAAAATAATAGGAAACAAATAGAAAAACCAAGAGCCTATCTGATGAAACCCAACCCGCCATCTCCCCAAATCTCAAATTTTTCCCCAAACCCGCCGTCTCCCTTTCTTCTCTCCCTCTCAATCTGAGCTAGGTCAAAGCTCACCATCGTTCTCTCTCTCTCTCCATCGCGATTCTCAGGGCGATTCTTCTCTCCTTCTCAATCTGGGTTCGCTCTCCACTCCACCCCTTTCTCTCAATCTGGTACCAATTCCGGACATTGAAATCATTCGGCTTCGTGGACCGCTGTAAATTCCGGCGACACCAGAAACCAGGTATGGTACTCTGACGAAGCTTCCGGCCTCTTTCGCGAAGCTTCACTCTCTCTCTCTCTCTTTCTCTCTCAGTGCTGATGAGTGATTGGATTCAGTGCAAATAGGGATTTCAGGGCGAGGATGGATTTCGTTTACGATTTTCATGTATCTTCTTCTCCATAACTGATCGGTATTGTCTAGGGCTTATGTACGACTTGGATCTGAAAATTTTGACTTTCAGGCTTCTAATTCTTCCAAATTAGGAACTGCTTTATTGCAAAGCTTTGAATTCTAAGGATTATTCACTAATGAATCCCTAAGAACTTGGTACTGAGTATCGGAAAGTATCTTGTGATTCACATCTCTGTAGCCATCTCTCTGAAATCCCCTTAATTATGTGCTGATGTTGATTTCTTTTTGGTATGCAGGATTTTCCGGAAGTGTAGTAAGCAGATAAACTTGAATCATCTACCTCTGAAGTAAGATTTAAGCATTTCTTACATCTGGTTTTGAATATTCAATGTTCTTAAAAGAGATACAGTTGACCTGTTTGTTAATGCTTGATAGAAAAGGGTAAAATTAGGTAACAAACTTATTTTTATTGTGTTGCTTCTGGGTTCTAGTTAGCCAAATAATCTGACTTTGCTAATGTTTTCTGTTCTTACTAATTTATTGTGGTCATGACATACTCAACAGTTTGATTTTTTCTTTTTATTATGAGCTGGAGTGGCAAGATTAAAATGCTGGAATGCCTAACCCAATTCAATTGAAAAGCCTTCTATTATAGAGGTTCATTTTGTTCGGTATACCACACTTTTCGATCGATACTCTGTCCTTGAACTTTCTTTTCATATGAACTGATCATATAAGCTGAAATTAGGTGAATTACACTTCGTTTCATGCAGATCACATATTGAATGGATCACTAAGCGGCAACAAATAATCTCTAGCAGTCTACACTAGTTCTTACTGAAACATTATGCATTGTTGATCTCTTTTGTACTTGTTAGGTGAAAGCCATATCTCATATCATGAAGGTCTCCTTTACTAGTCTGAAGCTAGTGGAAAAGAATGTTTTCCCGTGCTTGTCGGTGACTTGGTTTACTACTATTTTGAAATTATGGAGGAAGAAATTGCTGGGTACGCCCAAGCTCTCTGGGCGCTCAGAGAATTCATCACTTTCCCTTTCTCCTACCATCACGAGGCAAAAAAGATCGGTCTCAAGGTATGTACTTCACTGAAAAGCTTTCAATACCCATCTTCGTATCTCTGTTACCTGTCAATTGGATTGGTTTCATTTGGGTTCTTGTGATATCATCAGTTCTCTCAAGGGTTGCTGCTTTATGGGCCTCCTAGCTCCGGAAAGGTACTAAATTCATTCTCCTGTGCATCCCGTGATGCAATTTTTTTAGTTAATGGATTGTGTACAAATATCGGAGATTCTGATGAACTAGGTAAATGGAGGTGTGAATGGTATTTTGATTGTTTTTTTTGGGTGTTTCATTGGCAATGGTATAGACAACTATGGTGCGTGCAGTTGTTCGAGAATGCGGCGCACACTTAACTATTATTAGGTAAGATCATACTCTTGGTTTCCCACTATGCTTCGTAATGATTTATTTGGAACTTTTGAATATAAAAATATATATAAAAAAAAAGAATATCAGATGGAAGTGTGAGAGGAATCATATAGGGGATCTGGTCTTTCTTGTTTGATGGTTACTATTAAAGAAGTAATGAATCAGCCTTTTTTTTCCTAACAAAAATAGTCGTTCTTTAGACTATCTGGCGCAACTGGTGGTCTGAGCTTGTTACTTAGTTTTTTTTTTTTTTTGGGGGGGGGGGGGGTCACACTCTTTTCAATTGTAGATCCCAAAATCGGATATACCAAATAAAATTAGAGAAAAAAATAAATATGACCGGTAAGAAGTTACCATTTTTAACTTGTTTGTATTAGTTGATTTCAATATGATGTTTCTTGTTGAACGCTGTGTAGGTACACTCCCCCGATCAAATTGCATCAATGAAGCAACACGGTTAGGGATGCAAATCAGCCCTGTGTTGGAATCCTTCCTACATATCTTTCTGTAAGTCGTTTCTCCTATCTTTCTCCGTAAATTATCTGCTAATGTTCCTGACATTTATGCATTTTAAATTCTAAAATTTCGGTCATACTGAATTATCGTAACTGTTATCTATCTGTTTCTTTTCCGCTTTCAACGTGACCATATGTATGCTTGGCCTTTACTGTTTCTTTTCCATATGTATGCTTGGCCTTTACTTTTTCCTTGGTGTTTTTCGCTTTCAATGTGTGGGAAGGCGGACGTAACAAAGAAAGAGCTATCCCACTAAGCGATGCTATAAGCCGCCGGTAGACTTGTCGGAAGTAGGTCTTCGAAGGACTCTTCTTTTGACGAAAGTAGATCCACCAAGTTCAGTGAGGGACTGATTACTGAAGTTTGCTTTGCTATTCTGTTATGTGAATAATTATGGAAAAATAACACAGTACAAACTACTATTTGGAGGAGTCATCTTGTAAACTTAACTCAGCTAAGTCTATTTTTAGGACTGATAATGACCTTAGTTTTTTCAAAATTTTCGAAGGTTATTTTTTTGAGTAAAGGCAACATTTTCAATAGTTATCCTTAAGAAAATAACACATGTAATTTTTATCATTTTACTTTCGGTATGTTCTCAATTGATTTTACCAAATACAAATATTATTTGAAGGACGAATACAAAATTAAGATATCAATATTTCACTACAACTTTCACGTACTATTTACCAAACAATATTTTATCTAAAATTTACAGTAACTTTCTCATAGTGGCTTTCACACAGCAGCTTGTAGCATCGCCACAATATTCTCAAACTAGCCCTCAGCTGTGCATTCAATGTCTACGGGTCTTCAAGATGTGAGTATTGAAAGAGATGCTCTCACAGTAGTAGTGCAAGCCCCCGGAAAGGGGTGGTGGTCATAGGCTTCTTCATGGCCCGAAAAATCCTACCCGACTTGATCCTGATTTTCAGGTTTTGGGGTTAAAAGTTCTAACGAAGATAGGGATTGAGATCAAAATTAGGCTTGCACAATTTTAACGGAGGGTCTGGGTTATAGAGTTTTGACCTGAGCCCAGCTCACCAAAACATACCTTTATCCTAATGGATAGGACGCTGGCCTTTGAGTTTGGCCTGATCCATTGGCTGGACCGAACATGGGCCAGAACAAAACATACCTTGGACGAAATAACCCGGCCCATGGCCACCGCAGTGACTAATTGGGATTTTGACCTGTTAGGGTGTTGGATGTAATGGTTATGTAGATGCTCCCTGAACTTGCATACTGTTTGAACCAATTTATCTTTTGATAATGTTTCATGCAAAAACAAAATAAATTATACATGCCATGTCCTTGATGATTGAAAATTTCACAAGGAAACTTCAGTCTAACTATAGGAAAAGGAATTAGGCTAGCTGTTGGGAATTTTGTTAGGATCACTTGGGTGCAAGAGTAGTGAGTGAAGATTTTTATATAACAGTATAGTTCAGCATAGTAAGCATCAACATCTCCATTTTGCAAATGTTTGTGCTATGAACCTGAAAGCATTCTAAGGATAATACATGCATGTCATACTTTGTCCAACAGTTAATAATAATACCTCTAATAGTTCTTAAAGGGAAATCGGTATGGATCGCCTACTGGAACCCTAGCCTCGACGATATTCTAATCTCTCTGGGCTACAGCATTTCCGGATATCGGAAAGGTAAGATATTTCTGTCTCTTTTAGGTGTATACAAGTACCATAGTCCTCCTATATGTATGTGATATAGATTACATGAATTTGTATCCTGGATTCCTGGGAATGATTACATACGAGCTGCAGTTTTCACAAGCTACAATCCTAGAAAATTCTCCAGGGCAGATTATGCAAACTGACTGAAATTGAAAAATTAACCAACACTAGTTAGTAGTAGTACTAGTATGCCAGAGTCCTATGTATGTAGTAGTATGTGATACTGTAGTTGTGACCTGGGATTGTTAGTAATTTGACATTTTTAGTAAAGACAGATATCAATTGAATTTCAACAAGGAAAGAATGCTTAGTTCCTAGGCCAGACTTGCTGTAGTAGTAATATAGTGCCAAGAATTGCTCACACACATGAGGACATTCCCCTACTCGACAAGAAAAATGCTAAGCAGTGAGGCGGAGCTACTCGCAGTCGTACTAGTGAAATAAACAAGTCAGGATGGACGCTCATTACAATTTGTAATTTTTCTCTTTAGTGATAAATAAGGTCATACATGTGTGGCTATATCTCATGATTGATGACTTGTAGTTCTTTCAGATTGACAGTGTCGCATTGCCTTCGTGTTCTCGAAAACCAAAGCTTTCTCCATTGGGGACTAGTACTAGGGACGGCATTGATATAATCTTATTCTTTTCAGAATACGTTTCTTATATATGTTGCGCTGTTGATGCAATATTGATTCTGGGTATTGCTTGTTCATTTCAGAATACTGAACATGAAACATTGGTATTGTTTTAGCTATTAATGCATTTGAACTCCCAACTCTTCTTTTCATGTGAATTGATTTCTGCACATTGGAGTACTTAATTCTGAAAAGTAATAGCCCTTTTGTTATTGCTTTGTTCATTTCAGAATGCTGAAAAAGAAACATTGGTATTGTTTAAGCTAGGAGTGCATTTGAACTGCTATCTCCTCATTCCACCGATATTGAATAAACATGATGCATCTAAGATTTTAATGCGTGTGTTTTCTGTTCTTATAGGTGGTGCGTAAGAAGAACTAGTTGGGTACGTTGATCGCTCGAGTAAAGCAATGTGCAGTTGGCGGAGACAAGATAGCAAGTTGGAGCGTTTTGGCATGTGGAAAGAGTGAAATCATGATCGTGCGCACTTGGTATTTTGATAGCTCGGGTAAATTAGAAACTGAAGTAGTTTGTAAAGTTATTTGGAGTTTGTAATGTAAATTTGACTTCCCAGTTTTTGTACGTGTACATTGACGGTACATTGACTGTAATGTAAGCACAATTATTTATTAATTTGTAATGAAAATTGTGTATTTAGCAATTTAATTGTGTTGTATATTTTGTATTTAGCAGGGTGTATATGAATTTTTGTATTTAGCAGAGTTTATATTGATAATAGGCATAAATGTGGTGTGGTTACATATACTTTGCAGCATTAGTCAAATGTTGCAAAGTAGTATTAAAAAACAGCATTACTCCTTATAATGCTGCAAATAATGCCTCAAAATTGCAGCATTAATCATTGTAATGCTGCAAAATAAGCTGTAAAATGCAGCATTAAGTTGTAATAATGCTGCAAAATTAAGTATAAAATTGCAGCATTAAAGCCTGTAATGCTGCAATTTCATTCTCAAATGCAGCATTATTGTGTTAATGCTGCAGGGTGTGAGTACATGTATGTAGCATTAGTTAATGCTGCAAGTAATGCTGTTTTTGCTAGCAGCATTAGCTTAATGCTGCAATGCGAAAAACAGCACTGGCTAATGCAGCATTAGTATTAATGCTGCAATTAATGCTGTTTTTGCTAAATACAGCATTAATCTTAGCAAATACCGCATTAATCTAATGACGCTTTTGCTAATATTTCTAGTAGTGTGCCACACTTCACCAGCTGGCTGCAAAGTCGTAGGACCCTCAGAAATGGGGGTGTCTGGTATGAAACCAGATTGTAACCCAGATGGAAACTGGGTTAGGATGGGAGGGTCAGTGCCTGAAACAGAAACAAAAGATGAAGAGCGAGTAGCAGTTGAATTGGCATAAGGAAAAGACTCATCAAAAAGAGAAATTTTTGTTTGCTCTGAGAGCAAATGATGTGGATTTTCTCTAACCATACATCATAGGACACGTCAGGAAAAAAGAGAATGAGTGGCAGACAAAAGAAAGTAAATTTCTACTTGTTTCTGACGTGTCGTGTGATGTATTGATCAGAGCACCACGTCATATTTGCTCTTGGAGCAAGCAATAATTTCTCCTTCAAAAAGGACATCTCTGCTGATATAAATTCTTTTGGAGATGGTTTCATAGCACAAATAACCTTTATAACCAGACGCATAACCTAAAAAGATGCATTTTTGAGTTTTTGGATCTAACTTAGATGAAATGTAATCAGTAAGCCTAGGAAAGCAAGCACATCCAAAGACTTTTAAGTGTTTATAATCTGGAATAGAATTAAATAATAATTCATATGGAGATTTGTTTGATGTATTTTTACTAGGCATACGATTGATTAGATAAACAGAAGCAGCTACAACATGATACCAAAATAATTTAGGCAAAGAAGCATTGTGAAGTAAAGTAATAGCAGTTTCCATTATGTGTCTATGTTTTCTTTCGGATATACCATTCTGCTGAGGAGTGTGGGGACACGATTTAAGATACAAAATTCCATTATCTTTAAGAAGTTTCTGAAAAATAAAGGCAGTGTATTCTCCTCCTTCATCAGAGTGTAAAATTTTAATCGAGTAACCTAACAATTTTTCAATAAATAATTTGAATGTAGCAAAGACAGATGAGACATCAGACTTCAATTTAAGAGGGAAAAGCCAAGTGAATTTGGAGTAGTCATCAACAAATAGAACATAGTATTTAAATCCATCATAAGACAGTGTGGATGCAGGTCCCCACACATCACTATGTAACATGTGTAATGGTGTAGTAGAAACGACTAATTTTACCAGCCATACAAGATTCACATAAAGTACCCAAATTGTTTGCAGATAGTTTAACAGATGGAGATAAACATTTAACACAATTTGATAAAACAGAAGCAGAAGGATGGCCAAGTCTTGAATGCCATAAATGTGATTTGACTCTTTGACCCAAAAAAGCTTGAGGATTTGATGAACCAGATACAAAAGATAAAGGATAAAGCCCATTTTTACTGGGTCCCTGAAACAGAGTTTGACTCGAAGACTTGTCCTGAACACAAAAAGAGTCTCTATCAAAAATAAATCTGGCATTGTGATCGGTGCAAAACTTGTGTAGAGATAGCAAGTTAACAGATAAAGAGGGAACATAAAGTGTATTATTTAACGAAATGGAATGATTAGAGGTTGAGAGATAGGTGGTACCAGAATGCTGAATAGGGAGAGAAGATTTGTTACCCACAGTGACTGTGTCAGAACCATAATAAGGCTCAGCCAGAGACAGATTGCGAAAGTTAGCTGTCATATGGTTTGAGGCACCAGTATCAATCAACCAGAGATCAGAGGACGGTGGTGGAGATGGCTGAGATGAGGTGGACGCAGCCATAGCAGAGAGTTGCTCCGGTGGTAAGCGGCCTTGATAAACAAAATCCATGCGGTGATAGCAGTCGAGGGCAGAGTGATAATCGTAACCGCAGATCTGATAGTTAACCGGAGCTGAACGACCTCGACCCGATCAGCCGGATCCGGATCCATATCCGTTACCGTAATTGGAAGTAAACCCGCCTTGGGATCGAGATCCAAACCCGGAAGAAGAACGGCCACTACGGGAATCTGATCGGCCTCCTCCGGCGGTACGGCTACCAAACCATCCACCACTGTGGTTTTTGCCACTCCGACCACCGCGGTGATGATAGAAGGCGGTGGTGGTTGACAGATCTGGAGGTGGAGACTGTAAGGCATGCATCTGCTCTTCAGCTTTGAGGAGAACATGGAGCTCTTCAAAGGGGATCGGGCCAGAGTGAATTCGGAGAGAATATCTGAATGAGTTGTATTCAGGGTAGCCCGTTGATAGCATATAAGAGCAGATCTTCATCGGCGGTAACCACACCAGCCACCGAGAGTTTGTCTCGGATCATTTTCAAGCGTTGCATGTATAGATCGATGGAATCGGATCCCTTGCGGAGAGAGTGAAACTCAGCCTTAAGCGATAATATGTTGGATCTAGTAAGAGACGCATAGTGGTAGGGGTGCGATTTCGGTTCAACCGAACCGGAACCGAACCGAATGAAGCCGGAACTGGTCGGTTTCGGTTCGGTTCGGCGATTCAAAGGCCGTGTTCGGTTCGGTTGAACCGGAACCGGTAATTTTGATCCGCTAGAACCGAACCCGAACCGTTAACCGGAACCGGATCCTTCACCGGTTCGGTTTTCGGTTCGGTTCGGTTCAGGAACCGGTCGAACATTTTTTTTTGTGTTGATATTTTAATTGTTGTAGTATTAATTAATAAGTATTAATTAACAAAGTTAGGGTTAGGTAGGGTTCATTAATAAAATTAGGGTTAGGGACTTAGGGTTTAGGGAATGTTATTAATTAATACTAGATTGTTTTAATGTACAAATGTAATGTATTTAAACTTGACAAAAATTGACAAATATTTAAAAAAAACATCAAAACTTGACAAATAAGTGGAAAAAACCAAGTAAACTTTTAATATTGATTAAAAGTTAAAACATCAAATGTTAGAAAAAAATGCATCACTATAGTTTAAGTACATCCCAACTAGGTTGGCACCTACTTAACTAACAATCATTTGCATTTTTTCTAACTTACATACAAACTTATTGAAATTAACAAAAATACCCAATAATAGTCTTCATTTTTCAACCCCTCGTCTTTGGCAATTGGTCTACATCTAGGGGTGTGTCCGGGTCTATTCCCAATTCTTGGTAAAGTTTGGTGACCATAACGTCCAAAGGGTGTAGGTCTTGTGTGCGTTTGTTGGCGTCGCTCCAATCCTTCGAGCATATGAGTACCTCCAATATCTCCGAGGTTAGGCACGATCTTTTCTCCGACAAGACTCGTTTACCTGCACTAAAAGTAGATTCGGAAGGGACTGTAGAAGCGGGAGGGGTTAGTAAATCACGTGCCATTTTAGAAACAATTGGATAAGTTCTTTCATAATTTTTCCACCAATCAAGTATATCAAAATTTTCTATGTCTTTCTCCGACACATTTATGAAATAATGTTGGTTGAGAAACAACGTTAATTCCGAGACGCAACTAGTCCCGGTGGGTGTGGCTTGTGTAGTCTTAAATAAAGAACCAATAGCGTACTTACTCTTACCCTTGCCCTTACCCTTCGGATCGCTCGATGATTTTTGAGAACCACCACTAACACCAAATTTAGCAAGATATTTATCGTACATAACATTAAGTTCTTGTTTAACTTGTTCAATAGTTGGTGATATCACTACGGGTCTATATGGGGTAGTCATGTTTTCTGAAATTTGGTTTAGCATAAAACCTAGGGAAGCATCCTTTTGTCTTGGGTCCAAAATACTTGACAAACAAAAAATCATAGGGATCGTTTCAAAATATTTGAGAAATTTATCTTCCATGTCGTTAATTGCCTCGTATAAAATTTCATTCCCCCTATACCCCAAAAAGTTTTTGTCTTTTGTTTGAAGACGCAATAAAGAGAATAGCATCACGAATAGGAGAAATATACTCATCTAGTTTTTTCAAACCATCTTGTACAATTAAATTGATAATGTGACATACACAACGAACATGTTCGATTTCTTCGCGAAATGGTGTTTGTATCAAAGTTCAAATATGATCTATCGCACTATCACATGCCGATGCATTGTCAAAGGTAATTGATGTAATTCGTTGATCAATACCCCACTCTTCAACAATATCGATTATGGCTTCTCCTATGTTTACACCGTTGTGAGGATATGCAACTTCTTGAAATGCAATAACACGTTTTTGTAAAGTCCAATTAGTGTCAATGTAGTGTGCGGTGACGCAAATATATCCTTTGTTATTTCTACCCGACCACATATCCGAAGTACAACCAACTATGAAATTAGAATAAAAAAATGTTTGCATAAGTTCCGCTTTCCTCTCACTATATGTTTCCATTATATTTTTTCTAATAGTGTGTCTACTAATATGCTTATAACCCGGACAAAAAGCGGTTTGTACTAATGTGTCAAACTCTACGTCGTCCGTCATATTTAGAGGTTTTTCGGTGGCCATGATATAATGAGATAATGCTTTTATTGCCCTATTTTCATCGTAGACAAAAGTAACTACGTTGCCTTGTGCGTCGAATCCTAGTTGGGTTTGGAGCATCGCGTCGCCTACGGCGGGTGTATCTTTCAAAATTCCGTGTACATTTTGTAAGTGTTTTCTAAGTGATCCTAATCCACCGGTTATATCCAACACAAATTTTTTTTGACAATGTTTGCATTTAGCCCTAAATTTTTGTCTACCGTTGGCGTCTACGCCATCGGGTAATTTATCCATATGTTCCCAAACGGGGCTTTTTTTAGTTTTTTCCGCCTTACGTGTTCTTTTATTACTACCTAAATTCGGATCATTTTCCTCTATACCGTCAAAAGCATTAGCGCCAAATAAAATGTCCATTTGATCATCAATATCAATTTCTTCGATTATGGGTACGTATTGGTTGTTTTGGTCATCAAAATTTGCACGAGAAGAAGAAGCCATTTTTTTCTTATAGAAATTTGATGAAAAAAAATAAAGTTTTACAAATAAAGCACAAATAATAACACAATCAAATAGCAAACAACAAAAAATAAAACTTACAAACTCCAAGAATAATTCTTGGAGGTGAAGCGAAACGTCGAAGATTGAAGATGCGTTGCCGAATATGGAAGATGCGTTGCTCTTGCTTGTCGAATTTTGAAGACGAGAGTGTATGACGAAATTTGAGTGATTTTGATTTTTGAGAGTGTATGTGAAAATTCGAATTGAGGATTGAGGAATATGGAGATTGGAGAATGAATTTTGGAGAGTGTAGGATGATTTTTGAGTGAAGAATTGTGAGAAATGTTGAGAGAGTTTGTTGATGAAGTGTGAAAAAAATTGTATTATGGGTTGGGTATTTATAGGGTTTAAAGGAAGGGGAGGGAAGGTGGAAAAAAAAACAAACAAAAAAAAAACAAAAATGGCCCAAACGGTCACTGACCGTTCAGGCTTCTCCAACGGTCACAAAACCAACGGCACATCTTTGAAAATTCGACCGTTACCCACCGGTTCTCGGGTCGGTTCCGGGCCGGTTCCGGTTCCGCCGGTTCCGGTTCCGGTTCCACATTTTACTTAGACCGAACCGTAACCAGAGACCCCCCGGGTCCGGTTCGGTCCGGTTCTACGGGTCTTCGGTTCGGTTTCGGTTGATTTTTGCCGGTTCCAACCCTAGCGGTTTCGGTTCGGTTCTCGGGTGAACCGAACCGAAATCGCAGCTCTACATAGCGGCGCTCAAGAACTGACCAGGCTTCAGCAGAAGTGGTAGATCCGATAACCAGAGTAAGAGATTCTTGCGAGAGAGTAGTATATAGTATGGTAAGAATGGCCTGATCTTGAAGGTGCCAGGCCGTATAGGCGGGATTAACAGTAGGAGATCCATGGAATAACAGGAGGGGGACATGGAATCGTCCCATCTAGGTATCTGTATAAAGTATGTGTGCGAAAAATAGATGTGATTTGGTGTTTCCACAGTACAAAATTTGTGGAATCGAATTTAAACGGAAGAAGATTGTGTATATTGGATAGAAAATAAAGAGGCGGTGAAGCATGTGTGGTATTGGCAAGAGCCATGAGAGTGCTCTGATACCATGAAAGAGCTGCTAGGGTTTCATAGAACAGCTGGAGAGAGAGAGCAGCAAGAAGATGAGAGAAAAATGATTTTATTGCCTGAACGGTTTACAAAGAGAAGCTTATATAGGGCCGATCCAACTGTAGGATTTGTACGACCTAGATCTAACGGTAGGAATAGATTAGGGTTTACAGTACAATGGAAAAGACAGACATAACCCTTACAATCATTTATAATAACTACAACAAATAAAGAAGAGCTGGGCCTAACTATTGGGCTTCATGCTTTACAGGCTTCATTAGGCGTAGTTTGGGCTTCGATCTGGGCTTGGTCCTTGACAAACTGGCCTGAATAATAATGTGGCTTAATAGGAAAATACTCAGAGTTGTTGTGTGTCCACATCTTATGCATATGGATGACCGGATACAAAAATTGCAAAAACCTCAAGAACTTTAATAGAGTATTAATCTATCAAAAATAAATGATTTACTTGTGCACCTTTTAAACTCTTCAATTGGACTCATAAAGTTTTCGTTGTCTTTTGCTATTCGGCTAAATTGGGCTTTGCAGATGAAACTACGATGACCCGGTGCATTTTCATACAAAATTAAAGATGAAACAAGCTCATTGATTATGAACTCCGCACACATTTTCAAACGATATTTTTTTAACTGTGCTAACCTAATTAATTAAATTTAACCAAGTTTAGATTTTGGATTTGGATTATGATGGAATTGAGCATAGTATTTGATAGTGTTCCACCGGGTATAAAAGCAAAATAAAAATCGGGCAATTTTCGTACAGACAGGAAATATAGTAACTGAACACACTAGTTAGATTGCCAACAATTTTGCAAATTCAGTGGGATAAACTTCCACTCATAGTAAGATGCAAGCACACTTTTATTCTGCATAAAATGAATCAAAAAACATAACAGCCGTGACAAATGAGATCGCTAAATCTATTCACAACAAATCGCAGAAACTGCCTAGATTACTTGCAGTACATAGAAACATAAATACACAGAGATGCCTTCAAAGTTAATAAACACGATAACAAGTCATTTGCACCTTAAAGTCCTCAAACATTCGCGGGGGCTTCGTCTGTGATCGTATTAGCTGCAGTATCAGCACTCATATTCTTCTTCTTCATGCTCCTGGACACATAATGTTTCGTCTTTGCCTCTTTTATCACTTTCACCATCAGCCGAACCGTATGAACCAAAAGAAGAACAACCATCACGGAACTCCAAACAATGACCCCAATCTTTATCGTACTACTCAGCGACGCCCTATATTTCCTCGGCGTCACAACCGTTATAGCAAACGAGTAGGTAAATGCCATTGAAGTTATTGTTAACCACATAATCACCACCAAGATCCACATAAACACCTTCCTCTTGAATGGCAATTCGCTGATGAGCAACAAGATGGTGCTCAGCGATCCGACTAATCCAACGGTGTTTAGCCGTAGGAAGTAGGGGTAAGCGTTGGGATAGTTATACGCCATCACGGTTTCACCCGCTTTGTGTCCGTTAGGCCCGTTAGCATCGTCTTGCCAGACGCCGCCGGGTGGGCTCACGCCGGCTTGGAATGCCATTGTTGCGATGAGAGAGGCGACCACCATTAGGGAATCTCGTTTCTTCGTCAGCCATTTCACTTTTCCGAGCTGCTCGGCCCGTTTAGCTTCTGCACTGCGGAGGGCATCGCTGCACAATATGATGTTGGACTTTTGCGAGTGCCAGAATGACTTATTCTTTTCGACCTTTTTGGGTTTGGCGACTTGATCCATCTTCAGTTTGGTTTCGATCTCTATTACCATGTCCAGTGGCGTTTTTCCATCAGCGTTTGTTGGGCTTGCGTTTGTTTTGTTGCAACTCAGGAGAAGTTTCACCACCTGCAGCATACATTCCTCGTAAACCAATCATGATAAAGCATGCTTCGACCTAGAGTTGTCAAACTGCCCGGAGGACCGCCCATGACCGGCCCATTCCAAGGGTTAACCGCCCGGCCCAACCAGTCAAGAACCAGCCCTAGCCCACCCTCCCCAGTCCCCAGGTTGCGGGCCGAATCCAAGAAAAAGGAACCACAGGACCGGATCGCAGAAAGGACAGTTACCAGCCAGGTCCCACCCAAAACTGGTCCCTGAACCCAGCCTGCCTGGCCCCGCTCGCCTGAACTGCCACCTTAACCCTTCGAAAGGCTATTTCTATGCCAAATTGGTTGTTGCACACACACACACGCTACCTCTGTTTCTCCAGCTTCTTTCTAGTTTGACTTTTCCACTTGTAACTTTGTCACTTTGACCCGGTGCTTTAAATACCGATACGATGCAATTTTTTGCCAATCTTTTCATGGTGCTGAAGAGTACACTTTACTTTACAAAACCATGAAAAGATTACCGAATTCTTGTATTGTTTTGCTGATCAAACCACAGGGTCAAAGTGACCCGGTGAACAGTGGTAAGTCAAACTAGGAAGAAGCTGGCGAAACAAATGTAGTATATAGTAAAAAATGATGGGCTGGCCAGGCCGACATTGCACTGGCCCCGCTGTAGGGGGCCGGTCATGTGGCCGAGCCAGGCATGGAGTTCCTGCTAGTCTACTCCTATGAACGGCCTGGTACACAATAGAACCGGCCCGGCCGTCCTATTCCAAGCGGGCCGGGCCGGGCCAGGCCGGGCGTTCGGTCCATTTGACAGCACTAATTATAGCAATGGCAGGTGTTTTCAAAGAATACTATCATCTACAAGATCAAATGAAAAATGACTAAAGAGAAATTCTTCTTGGAACAAATATGGTTACCTCATAATTGTGATCTGCTACCGCTAGGTGCAGTACGGTGTTGCCATCATCATCCTTAGCATTGATCAGACCCTGACACTTGTTATGGTCCAGCAGCAAGTTGAGGGCTTCCATTTGATTATACTTGAAACAAAGATGCAATATTGTTTCTCCTCTATCAACTCTTGCTTGAGCGGCCTGATGGCATTCACTGACCAAATATCCCAAAACATCTCCTGGACCATTCAGCGCAGCAACATGAATTGGATTTCTACCATCAATGTCGCGAGCAGTGCACATGCCACGATTCACCCGTACCAATTCTTTAACAATTTCCAAGTTTCCTTTAGCTGAAGCCAAGTGAAGTGGCGTTCGCCTTCGTGAATCCACCGCTTCAGCTAGCTCGGGGTTCAGTTCTAGAAGCTTCCTCACGAAATCTATGTGCCCGTGTGATGCAGCCACGTGGAGAGGACTCTGTTTCAAACACTCTGTTCCAACTCTTTGCAGAACTCCGCGATCTTTTTCAACCATCTCCTCCAGTGATTCTACATTTCCATTAACCGCTGCTTCATACAGGTTCAACTCCATTTCCTGAACCTCCCTTCTCTGACTTTTTTCCTGTTGGACTTGAAACATTTTACGAATAAATAACAACTGTTAAGAAATAGTAGATATACTTGACTAACTGGTCCAAGTCTTCTCGTCGGCATCAGGCTTTTTTATTTTTGGCTTCAACCCCACGTATTTGAGAGAACCTGTCGAGCATCAGCCTTTATTTTGATGGTAGGAAACTCAATCACTTACTACCGGAAGCTTGCATAATTTTACTTCACCTACTTAGAATTACATTTCAGCTAAAAATTGGGGAAAAAATGAGAAGCTACTGCAGACAGAAACATAGCAAGAAGTGAGAAACCTTAATGAAGCACATAAGTGACACTATGCTACTTCTCTTTGAAGTCTCTTTCTTGTTATGTGATTTCTCCTTTCTTATCACAAATTTACAGTGCTTTATTCTCTTCTGCATGAGCCGAAAAGAGAAAGGATAGTAACTTTTATTCCTCCACTTTGTCTAATACTATACTTGGAAGTTGGAACTAAACCTTTTTATATCTTTATCACAAGCATATAACATACTTGTGTAAAAGCATGGTTCAAACTAATATTTCAGCATCTTTGGGAATATTGAAAAAAAAAATCAACTGAAATACTAACAAATAATGCAGTTCCTAACTTTTAGGATTTTCCCTCCATCTGATCTGGAGAAAATATTAACCCAAATACTCCTTCCATCCTACAACACAACTCCCTCCATACCGTACTCAGTTTGTCATTAGCTATTATTTTGACCACAAGACAAACGGAAATTCAGATATTATGTCAGTCAAAATCGTTCTTAGGTGTTATGTCTGGGATATCTATATTAATATATGACGGGAGTAAGTTTTGGCGTAATTCTGATAGTGCCACATTAAAAAAAAAAAAAAAAGTTGTGTAGCTTTTTTGCGATTTCTATAATACAATTGAGCAATAATCCACACTAACTTATACCCGAGTACACTACTCTATTTCCGTTATTGGAGCACTATGAACGTCAGTGATCTAGTTAGGGGATCCATATTCTTTGTCACTTACGAAGGAATTGACTCAACAGGTTTCGTAAATCACATCAATCAAATTTGCAACAATATGTACGGCCTTCATTATCAGAGATGTTTGGGGTTAACGTAAGACATCACAACACTGCAAAGACGTATGTGTAATGCCAGTGTTGAATTAATTGAGAAAGGTTGCAGAATAGGCTAATAAAAATGCAAATAATTATAACATACAGCTGGAATCGTTAAAGGGTAGGAACCCATATATTGAAAAATTCAAAACAAGCGGCTCATATCTTAAAAAAAGGACAGATCTTCGAAGCTATTCTTGACCTTCCAGCCTTCCAGTCAATATAATGAAAAACATTCATGAATCCAGTAACAAGAAATAAATTTTACATTGAATTCCTACACAAAAGAAAAGAAATTGTACCTTCTCTACAACATCAGGATACCTTATGCAGGAATGAATGTGCCAACTGCAGCTCATTCTGAACTGGCATAAGAAAATATCTATTAACTAAGAAGCTTACCATGTCATGGAATGCCTTCAGTTATCCTCCTACCGCAAGTGCAACATCATAAAGACAAATAAATTCTTTTTGTCAGCCGTGACAATTTCTATTCATCGCTTTATTAAAGTTGATTTGATTTATCACTTCTTTTCCTGAGGGAGGACAAGGGTCAGTGAAAATGGTGCATTCTGGGTACAAAATGACCACCCACAAGGTATTAACAAAAAGCATCATCTTTTACAAAACTCGCAATCTATCATACTGAACATTTTCATATAAAAAAAAACAATGGTGGTTTTTGGATTCGTATGGAATTGTGCCTCGAAATTTCACAGGATAGCATCTGGATGAAGCGAAACAAAATAGAACAATTCTGGAGTGACAGACAATAAAAGTAATACTGGTCACCCCCTGCTAGAAAAACAGCTGGTGGAAAAAATGTTTTTACGTAAACAGGAAAACACAATAACCCCATAAACGTGAAGAGACCACCCAATTTAACCGAATCATTATTTAACCGGCGTTCACAGAAATTAGCTGGAGAATTTCAGAAGTTGCACTGTTATGTTAACCCAATCACAGTACTATTGTACATTAGCTGAATCAAACAACATTGCAGCCGTGTAGTAGAGATTGCCCAAATCTATTCAAGAGAAAATCATCCCTTTCACTGGAGGGGTATAAGTAAAATGAACCAAGTGCAGTATCCAACTATATTAATAGTGAGCAGTAATACTCCGAAATGGAGGCATAATTAATATATAAATATAGAAACATAAATAAAACAACGATACATCGAAAACTAGAATCAAAATTAACATGATAACAAGACATCAAAGGTTGCACCTGAAAGTCCTCAAACATTGGCTGGGGCTTCTTCTCTAGCTGCATCTGTGGTCACTGCAACTGCTGCTGCTGCGGCTGCATCAGCACGCAAGTTCTTCTTCATGCTCTTGGATACATAATGTTTCATCTTTGCCTCTTTTATCACCTTCACCATCAGCCTAACTGTGTGGACTAAAAGAAGAACAGCCATCACACTACTCCAAACAATGACCCCAATTTTTATGGTGTTACTCAACGATTCCCTGTGACTCCTTGGTGTCACAACCGTAATAGCGAACGAGTAGGTAAATGCCATTGAAGTTATCGTTAACCACATAATCACCACCAAGATCCACATAAACACCTTCCTCTGAAATGGCAATTCGCTGATGAGCAACAAGATGGTGCTGAGCGATCCAACTAATCCCACAGTGTTTAGCCGCAGGAAGTAAGGGAAAGAGTGCGGATAGTTATAAGCCATTACAGTTTCACCTGCCTTGTGTCCATTGGCATTGTCTTGCCAAACTCCACCTGGTGGACTCACCCCGGCTTGGAATGCCATTGTTGCAATCAGCGATGCAACCACCATTAGGGAATCTCGTTTCCTCGTCAGCCACTTCACTTTTCCAAGCGATTCGGCCTTTTTAGCTTCTGCATGGTGGAGGGCATCGCTGCACAATATGTTGTTAGACTTTTGCGAGCGCCAAAATGACCTATTCTTCTCAATCTTTCTGGGTTTGGATCTACCGCTTTCTTCCATTTTCAATTTGGTCTCTATCTCTATTACCATGTCCAGTGGCGTTTTCCCATCAGCATTTGTTGGACTAGCATTGATTTTGTCACAGTGTAAGAGATGTTTCACTACCTGCAACATAAATAATATGTATACCTCATTACCACCAATCTATATAAACCAACCACTAACATCAAATATTGAAAATGACTAAAAGAAATTCTTCTTGGAATTATCAAATATAATTTACCTCATGATTGTGATCTGCTACCGCTAGGTGGAGGACGGTGTTGCCATCATCGTCCTTGGCATTGACGAGATCCTGGCATTCGTTATGGTCCATCAGCAAGTTGAGGGCTTCCATATGATTATACTTGAAACAAAGATGCAAGATGGTTTCTCCGCGGTCAGTTCTGGCTTGAGCGGCCTGAGGGCATTCACTGACCAAATGTTCAAGAACATCTCCAGCACCGTTCATGGCAGCAACATGGAGAGGATTTTGACCATCAATATCGCGAGCAGTGCACATGCCACAACTTACCTGTACCAATTCTCTGACAATTTCCAAGTTTCCTTTAGCTGAAGCCAAGTGAAGGGGCGACCGCCTTCGTGAATCTATCGCCTCAGCGAGCTCGGGACTTAGTTCCAGAAACTTTTTCACGAGATTGTTGTACCCATGTGACACAGCCACATGGAGAGGACTCTGTTTCAAACACTCTATTCCAAGCCTTTTCAGAATTTCGCAATCTTTTTCAACTGTCTCCTCCAGCAATTCTAAATTTCCTGTAATTGCTGCTTTGTACAGGTTCCACTCCATTTCAGCCTCTTTTGCTCAGAAAACTTGTTCAGGGACATAAATATGAGCTCTAAGATGTAGATATGCTTGGCTAACGGGTCCAAGTGTTCCTGTAGGCATCAAGAATTTCTCTTTTATTTTTTGGCATCAACCCCACAATAATTAGAACTTGTCTAGCATCAACCTTTATTTTGTTATCCAGCCTGTCTGTCACTTTGTGTAGTTATTATTGATGGCAGAAAACATAATCATTGGCTACCGGAACAGGGCATAGTTTCGATCAGTGTACAGATACTTGACATGAGGTAGAATATGATTGTACTCTGATAAGGAAGGATGTTAATTTTTTTATTTTTTAGTTTCTAGGTAGAGCAGGATAGGAAGCATGATAAAATAAGATGCGATATGTAAACTGGGAAGTGTCCGAAAGAAAAAGGGTATTTAGGTCACTTTAAGATTTTTAACGGGATATTTTTAGTCTTTTCCCACCACCTACTGCACCTTGGCAGTATATTCTTTAGGCAAAAATGAGAAGGGGGTTAAGGATTAAGGTGGTTTAAATTGTATCAGTACATGTTTGCTCATGTCGCACCCAAACGCGGTATATGAGATGACCTGTATAATTTATCCCTATTCATTCCTCCTTATACCTTACCCAAACAAGACCTAGGGGTATCGGCTTATTATTACTGACGAGTGGTTTATTACATTTCATTCATATATGAAGAAGCTATTGCAAACAGAAAAATCACATATATGACACTGCACTAGTTCTCTTTGAACTTTGAAGTCTTTTTCTTTTTGTGTGATTTCCCTTTCTTTTTACAAATTTATATCACTTTATTCCCTTTTGGGTAAGCCAAAATGAAAAAGAAAAAGGAGTGCCCGAATTGGAAAACATGTGTTCCTGATCTATATGTGAAAAATCAGCATTAGATATTTTGAGTTCTTTGTTACTCTATATCAGAATATGGACATAATTTAAGAATCCGATACGGATTTATCCCAACGCTTTAATTTGGACATGACAACTCGGATCTGTTCAAGACGCATGTTATAGAGATTCAATTGTCACTGTTGCAAATGGCATAAATGTCCATTTATATGAACATAATAAATTAACCTTCGAAACTGAGCGCACACGTCCTATAACAAGTTTGACACTTTAACCAAAATACCCAGAGAATAGCATTTCCGCCATCCTATAGAATTTTACATCACTGTGTACGAGAGTAGACCACGCACAACGCAGTCTTTTCTCTCGGTCATTCAAAGATATCTACGATAAAGAAAAACGGTGAGTTTTAAATTCGATACCACATACTTGAGACATATAAATATATTTACTGAACCATTTCAGGTCGGCAGCTAAACCAAATCAGAACCCCACCAGTCAGTGCACTGGACCTCCCCTGATAAGGCTAGCACCAAGACCATACACAACTTATGGGATCAGGCCTTTTTAGCCGATTAAACTACTTTATTTGGGAATAGTAGGGGTTTATCGTCTTTTTGCCTATTTCAAGCCTGACTCCTTGCAAAAAAAAAAAAAAAAATGTCCCTGACAATTAACAAATATTTCAAGATTATCTCATCAAATTAATCAAAGCATTAACAATATTTTCTTTTCGGAGTAAAAGATAATCGGTTCAAGTAACTGCACCCATTTAACAATAGGAATAGCATGAGCAGGAATTTAAATAGAAGCATATTCTTTCTTTAAGCTAACAAGGCATAACCCTACATACTTTACCAAAGTTTATAATTAATCGGTAACCTATCTTTTTCTCTCCTTCAATAAATCTCCAGAGACCTATAACGTTTTACAAAGGCATGGTTTACGTGGGTGTCTGTATCCGGATGAGAAGAACATCTTTGAAAGAATTAATAAATCCTGCAGTTCCTAACTAATTGGGATTTGCAAAAATATTCTTTTCCTTTAGTATCTAAAATATATGTGGTTAACAATGTGTGTACCGGGTACTACGAGTGAAAGAGAGTTCACCCAACCATTTTCTGTCCATTAAATTGCGAAGTTTTTAGTTAGGACGAAAAGCGACAGAGAGACAGAAGTGAGAAAACATCTGAACAAGTATTTTTACTGAACAATGCCAGATAATGACACTACACCTGTGCATCTCTCATATCATGGAAGATTATCACTTCATAATACAGTTATAATTCGTCAAATGATTCATGGACTCCACATGTTGTTGGATTGGACTAAGTGAATAAAATGAAGTTGAACAATCAACTTAGTTCAATAAAAAGCATACCGAGTAGATAGATCAAATGGGAATAAAGTTGAGACTTGAGAGTCAAACCTTCCATCCAAAACACATCGAAAGAATCGAGAGTGGCCCAGTTTCCTCTGATATCTCTTCTTCCCCTAAAGAAGGAAGATTTCGTTCTTAGCTTTATCAGAGTCACTTCATCAGCGCCATAACCGAACCTTCTGCATAGTGTAAAACAGCTTTAGAGCTCCAGAATTCTCCTCATTAATTACAAATCTCAGCATGAGACCACGTTCTCACAAGGCATCTCCACAAATGCTGTCGACCGGAGTCCACATTACAACATTCTGAATACATAACAACTAAAAAGAGTTCTCTTCAAAAACTTCCCAACAGAAACCTTTGCGCTTCAGAAGAACATGGACTGACTTTTCCAAGTTGAATACATTCTTACATATCACCTCTATGCAAAACTGGAAAGCAACTTGGGATTCCTCAAATTTGCACATACCCACCAATGATCACACTCCAAGTTATCAAAAATCTCTGTCAGACATTTTCTGAAGAGGTACAAATACCCCACTATGAATCACATAACTATGCATCTTCAACCCTTCCCCACTATGAATCACATGACTATGCATCTTCAACCCTTCATGGGTAGCTTTTAAACTACGACAAGACCGAATCCGAAGTCGCAAGATTCCATTTTTGGTTCAAAACCTACAAGTGAAAACCCTGATCAATATTCGAGTGACGAGTCGGAAAATCTCATTTTATGGAAGAGGTTGGGTCGGTGAAGTGAAATCTACAGGCATATAAAAGCCCATTAACCTAAGGAAGTATCGGCCAACAAAATGAGTCCTCAATCCACTAGCCTCTTAGTTGGGCCTTTGTGAGCTCCTAAAAGAATGTGTGTATCTAAGTTTGGTGAGTTTAGTGTCTGTTTGGTATCGTCGATTTTTATCCAATTGGATTAAAATAGACATCTTTGCTTGCAGCAATTTCGTTTGTTATGCCATAACATTTTAATCTGATAATCTACAGATTAAAATAATCTATGTACAATTGTAGAATCTTCAAAATTAGAAATTATGCAGCTGAAATCTTTACAAGAATAATTTTAATATTTTTTTACATTAGCATGATTACAGTTCAGTTATATATAGGTGAAATTCCTATTTCAATATATATATATATATATATAGGTGAAATTACTTGACTTTAGAGCTCTTTAATAAGTTAAAAAGAGCAAGTTAGTGGTCTATCATTTCAGCTCATATCAAATAGATTGTGATTATCAGTTAAGCTGGATTTTCTTTCTAAATTGTTTTCAGTTGATTATTGAGATTTTCAGTTGGTATCAACTAGGCCCTTAGTGTATCACATGATGTAGAAATGTACATCTTAACATTTTTTGCTTGGTAACTACTGTTTCTTTTGGGTAACAGTAGCTACTACTTTAGCCTTGCGGTAAGTGTGCACTATCAAGGGTGTTGTTGAATGAAAATAATTTTGTATGAGTGCAACTTTATTTCCAGAATTATGTCACACTCGGAGAGAGTAACAAGTATTAAAATGAAAAATGACGATATAAGAAGTTATAAAATAAATAGTTATATATTCTTTTGAGGAAAGAATAGAGTTTGAGATTTTATGAAACAGGAACAAATAAAAATCGGGTAAATAAAATTAAAACACGTAGTCACCGTTTGGTTTTCTTGATGAATATAATTTTTTTTCTTCTCTTTCTCTCTGTAGATTCGTTCAAATTGAAGACAAGGTCATGTTAATGGTGAAGCTTCAACACCGCAACTTAAGGTGGGTTTGGTGTGAATTTTTTGGATTTTAAGCTTTCTTTTAATATTGTGTGAAGAAAAGTCTGTGACACAAATGTTTGAAGAAAAAGATGTATGAGTTTAGTAAAAAAAAATTGTGCTATTTAAAAGTCATTGATGTGCATGAAATTACTCCTGGTATTTCAATGTTTGTTACACAAGTCTCTTAGGGTGAGTTTGGGAATGCTTCTGCTGCCAGCACAGCTGCTTTCCGACAGCAGAAGCAGTTTTATTGTGTTTGGTAAAAATAAAATTTCTGCTTTTCCGGACAGTTTCTGCTGTCCCACAGCAGTTTTCAGGAAGCAAGGGGGGAGATGCTTTTTCAGAAAGTGCTTTTGATTAATTTATCTACAACCGATTTTAACCTTACAATTTTTTAAAATATTATAGTTATCTTTTCGAAAATGACACGTGTCATATATTTTTGTCATTTTACCCTCTCACAGCAACTTCACAGTTGATTTTACCGAACACAAAATTACTACATCAATATTTCACAGCAGCTTTTGCGTAATATTTACCAAACAATATTTTTTCAAGAATTCACAACAGCTTTCTATAGTGTTTTCACACAGCAGCTTTCTACCACCGCCACAGCATTCCCAAACTAGCCCTTAGTACTCCTGGTATTTCAATGTTTGTGACACAAGTCTCTTAGGGTGAGTTTGGGAATGCTTCTGCTGCCAGCACAGCTGCTTTCGGGCAGCAGAAGCAGTTTTAGTGTGTTTGGTAAAAATAAAATTTCTGCTTTTCTGGACAGTTTCTGCTGTCCCACAGCAGTTTTGAGGAAGCAATGGGGGAGATGCTTTTCCAGAAAGTGCTTTTGATTAGTTTATCTACAACCGATTTTGACCTTACAAATTTTTAAAATATCAATAGTTATCTTTCCGGAAATGACACGTGTTATATATTTGGGTAAAAGACAAAAACCACCCCTTGAGTATGGGGTATATACAAAAAAACCCATCGTGTTCGGGGATATACGAAGACCACCCTCGGAGGTGGACGGCAGCTAACGGGGTGAGACGGACAGGGGTAATTTACCACTTTACCCTTTTTTATACCGAGTTAATTAATTAAATTATAAAGGAGGTATTTTCAAATGACCATTGTACCCCTTATCCTCTCCCAACCACCACCATAAATGTGTGGTAAAAATTCGGATGGGGTAACTCCTGTCCACATTCATTCACCGTTCCCCCTCGAAGAGTGTAGAGAGAGAGAGTGTCAGTGCAACCGACCGGAGTCTGGGTGTTCTTCGACGGTCTTCGGTGATAATCGCGACCGTTAATCGCAGTTACCGGTCGATCTGTGTTCGGCCGTTGAAGGTAAGAACTATTTTGTTACTCTCTCTCTCTAACTCTAAAGCTATATGGTTTTGTGGGTTTGATTGTCTGTGTAGCGTTTGTGTTTCATATCCACCTTTGCAAGATTGTGTTTGGTTTGTGGTGAATCTGTGGATTTGATTGTGTTTTCTAGGGTTTAGAATTCTAGGATTATCTCTACATCTCTAACCATCTGTGAACCCTCAAAAGGCCTAGCCTTTACTGAATCGATTGCAAGACTCTGTTGATTTTGTGTGAATATGTGGAATTGATTGTCTGTTTCTAGGTTTTGTGTTCTAGGTTTTATCTTGCTGGGTTTATCTGCTCCTCTCTAACCCTTCTGAAGACTGTGGTTGCATGTTGTTTGTAGTGGGTTTTGAATCTACATGTTTTGTGTTCACTTGTTTAATATTGTACTCACTGGATATTTGAATAGTGTGTTTGAATCTGAAAGGTGGTTTTTGTCATTTACTGTAAATGTCAAGTGTGTTAGGTTTGAAGTTGTTTGTTTGTACTCACAGTATGTGTGAGTAGTGGGTTTCAATACCCTCTGAAAGGTGGTTTTTGTCTTTTACTATAACTGTCACTTTGTTTGTTTGTACTAAATTAGTACTTGTACACATGTTGTAAGGTATTCTTAGTTTGTTATTAGTATTATTTTACCACCATGATTAGCCCTGTTTGTTAAAATGTGTTTAGTCTATCTCAACTAAAAGTCCTTCTAAAAATATAAACTGTTGGTTTCAGTAGTACTTGTGTTGTATTTGTTCTGTATTTGGATTGTATAAACAACCCTTGTGTGTATTTACTTGCAATTAAAATGTCAACTGTTGGTTTCCAATATTGACTCAAGATTTTGTTATTTACAGTATTGTTTAGTACTTGTGTTGAATTATTTTTGGTATTTAGTTTGTATTTTGTTTGTATTTGTTTACTTGCAATTAAAATGTAAACTGTTGGTAATTACAGTCTTGTTTGTAATTTGGTTTGTATTTGGTTTGTATTTACAGTATAGTTTGTATGTGGTTTGTATTTACAGTCTAGTTGTATTTGGTTAGTATTTACAGTGTAGTTTGTATTTTATCTGTATTTACAGTCTAGTTTGTATTTGGTTTGTATTTACAGTCTAGTTTGTATTTGATTTGTATTTACAGTCTTGTTTGTATTTGGTTTGTATTTACAGTCTAGTTGTATTTGGTTAGTATTTACAGTCTTGTTTGTAATTTGTATTTGATTTTGATTAGTTCCTACTTCTTTGCAATTTGCAGGCATGGATCCTTTCCCAAACTTGGACTTATTAAATGAAGATCAAGTTTGGTATTTGCATCTATATTGTGGTGGTAGGCATGTTGGACATATGGGGTTTGTGGATATGGATACATCCTTCCAAAATCTTTTGGACATGATCAACAAGACAGCAGATGGCAAGTTACCAAAGGACAGACCTATTGGCTTCAGAGTGAGGTATGCAGACCCCCTTGCATGGAGGGAGCACATTGAAATAGAGGATGATTTGGGGTTGTTAGACATGTTAATAGCACACAGGAGGACTTATGTAATTTGCATACACATCACCTACGATATAGCTCCTCCTCTCTTGACCATACTCCATTCTCCTCCAGATACAGAGCCACCACTCCTCCTCACATGGCACACAACTGAGACAGAAACCACCCCTACCCCTTCTGCAGCAGAGACAGAAACCACCCCTCTAGGTGCTGCTGTTGAGTCTGTTGTGTCAGACACCACTCCTACACCTTCTGCAGCTGAGACAGAAACCACCCCTACCCCTTCTGCAGCAGAGACAGAAACCACCCCTCTAGCTGCTGCTATTGAGTTTGTTGTGTCAGACACCATCCCCACACCATCTGCAGCTGAGACAGAAACCACCCCTACACCTGCTGCTGGAATAGGGACAGAAACACCAAGTACACCATCTGCTGGGATTGGGACAGAAACCACCCCTATACCTCCTGTTGATCTTGGGACAGAAACCACCCCTCCACCATCTGCTGGATTTGGGAGAGAAGGCACACCTCCACCACCTCCAACTTCAGGGAGCAAGCATAACAAATGGACTGATATTAAAGCTGCTGCAAGAAAATCGGTTGAAATCCCCAAGATGACACAATTCACTAGACTACTTGATGAGGATACAACTGAGGAAGATTCCCCTTCAGACTCTAGTGATGAGGATGGGGTTGCACCACCACCTGTTGTGCCCATTGATGACGAGACTCGGAGAAGAAGAGAAGCTGAGGAGCAGGAGTACTTCAAAGATGCTGATGATGTTCATGGGCTGAGTAGTGAAGACGAAGAGTGGAAGGCAGATTCAGACATTGATGAAGCAGGTTCTGATAATGATGGTTGGGACCCTACTGGAGTGTTTGATAAAGATGATGTAGAGATGATGGTGGATGAGGAAATTGAAGCTGCAAATGATGAACTCTCGGACTACAACTCAGATGACAATGTGGGTCCTCCAGTTGATGATTCTGACTTGGAAGAGGGCTGCAGTAACATGTACAAGGCTGTTGAAGGTCTGCCACCAAGGAAGAATGACAAAGGGGAAGTAGTTTTGGAGGTTGGGTAGGTGTACAGGGATGGAGCCCATTTCAGAGAAACACTTAGAGATTATGCTGTTGAACAAGGATTTGCAATGGACAGAATCAAGAATGAACCTGCTAGGGCAACATTAAAGTGCAAAGAAGCAAAGAATGGATGCAAGTGGAGGATTCATGCTAGCAGGCTAAAAGACAACAAGACCTTCAAGATCAAGACTTTGTATGATGTTCACTCATGTTCTAGAATCACAAAGAACAAAGAAGCAAGTGCACCATGGATGGCAAGCAAATTGATGGACAGTTTTAGAAGAGATCCACACATGTCTCTTACTGCTGCAGGTTGTATATGTGTATTTTTTTTTTGATTACTTTGCGACTACCTATTTTATTCGTCAAACTAAAATGTATCTGCACAATTGTCTTTTACAGCTGATTTCCTAAAAGACAAGTATCAACTTGAAGAGATACCTAAGAAGCAGTTGTACAGGGCAAAGAAGCAGGCAATTGATGAGTTGGAGGGTAGCCACAAAAAATCTTATGAGCTACTGGCTGCCTATAGGGATTAGCTGTTGTTGACAAACCCTGGTTCTTCCTTGAAAATTGAGTACACTGGTGGTGGAATTGGTATGCCTAAGTTCAAGAGGATGTTCATGTGTGTTCATGGCTTGAAGGAAGGTTTCATTAATGGTTGTAGGCCACTGATTGGTCTAGATGGATGTCACTTGAAAGGGCCTTACAAGGTAAAGTTGTTTCAATTACCAATGTACTTTCAATTAGCAAAGTTTTTTCATTTAGCTATTTTTGCAATTGTACTAAACAGTTTGTCTTTTGCATTGATTGTAGGGTACTCTTCTTTCAGCAGTTGGCCTAGACGGGAACAATGGAATTTATCCATTAGCATGGGGTGTTGTGGAGGGAGAATCAATGGCTTCATGGCATTTCTTCTTGCAGTTGCTAAGGGATGAACTGAAGTTTGAAGAAGTTGATACACAATTCTGTTTCATGTCCGACGGACAGAAGGTATTACCAATTTTTACCTTCTTTCTTAGTTGCAGTTTTAGGGTGGACAGAAACCACCCTTTTTTTGAAACTGTCTGTTGCTGTTTTCTGGGTGGACAGATACCACCCCTCTAATTGTACACACTGTTTGCTGCATATGTAGGGTGGACAGAAACCACCCCTGTCTTTTTTGAAACTGTCTGTTGCAGATTTTGGGTGGTCAAAAACCACCCCTCCAATTGTACACACTGTTTGCTGCATTTATAGGCTGGACAATCACCACCCCTGTCTTTTTTGAAACTGTCTGTTGAAGATTTTGTGTGGACAGAAACCACCCTTCTCATTTTAAACCATGTTTGGTGAAGATTTAGGGTGGAAAGAACCCATTTAGCACTATTACAATTGCATTTGGAATGTAATTTGACATTGTGTTTAATATTGCAGGGATTGGACAAGGTTGTACAAGAGAACTTTCCCGGGGCAGAACATAGGAGATGTGCATGGCATCTTTTCAACAACTTTAGGGGGAAGTTTTCGGGTGTCATGTTGGCTAAATACTTCTGGGCTGCAAGTAGAGCATACACCGAGAGTGACTTCAAGGATGCCATGAAGAAAATCCAGGGTTTGAATGTTGAAGCTCACGCTTGGTTGCTGAAATTGGGCCCAAAATATTGGAGTAGACATGCCTTTGGCAAAGAGACAAAGAGCGACCATGTGACCAATAATCATACAGAGAGTTTCAACGGTTGGCTGGCTGAGTTGAGAGAAAAAGCAATTGTACCCCTATTGGATGGAACAAGAAAGAAGATGATGGTAAGGACACACAACAGATATGTTTTGAGTGAGAAATGGGGTGTGCTTTGTGAAAACATAAACAAGAAGGTTGAGAAGCTGAAAGTGGAAGGCAGGAAATGCACTATAGCTGCAGCAAGTATGAGAGAATTTGAAGTGTTGGATGAGGTGAACAAAAGATTTGCTGTTAATCTTGAGAGGAGGACATGTGATTGTGGTTCGTGGGAGCTGACTGGAATACCTTGCAAGCACAGTGTCACATGTATGGCTTATGCTAGGCTGGATGTGGTGGACTATGTGGACAGGTATATTTCCTGCACTTTAATTTTTTTTTTCGGGTAAAGTTGTTATTGTGGTTTTTTGCGCATAATAACTTCGATTGAATCCTTGTTTTTTGAATGCAGATGCTACTACAAAGAGACATTCCAGAGGGCGAATGGAGAGTACATTATCCATCCCATACCTGATCCCCAATTCTGGGACCCGGGAACTGGAGCAGTGCCAGATCCACCTGAGACAAAGAGAGAAAGAGGCAGGCCTCAAGCTGTGAGGAGAAGGGATAAAAATGTGGAGAGTCCAGCTAGTGCATCGCAGAGGGGTGTTATTCAGTGTGCAAAGTGCAAAGGATGGGGACACAACACCAGGACATGTGGAAAGGTACCTGTTCACAAGATGACGTACGAGGAGAGGAAGGCTCACGAGGTTAGTGTATGTTTCCTTGATTTAGTTTGTGTTTAGTGAAAAAAAAAAACACTCTCCCCTCTTCTTAGAATTCTGGCTTCCACTTGACAAACTGTTTGTAGATGTTAGTTTGGTGGACAGAAACCACCCCCTGAGTTTTGCTTTATTCTGCTTAAACCCTGGTTTCTGTTTTGAGGGTGGACAGATACCACCCCTCTGTCTGAGTTATTTTAGTCCTCTAGTATTTTTCTGGGTGGACATATACCACCCCTCTGTCTGTGTTATTTTAGTAATCTAGTGAATGTTTTCTGGGTGGACATATACCACCCCCCTGTCTGTGCCCCTTTAGTTCTCTAGTCTATGTAATCTGGGTGGACAGAAACCACCCCTCTGTCAGTGTTATTTCAGTTCTGTAGTGTATGTTTTCTGTGTTCTTTTAGCACTCAAAAACACTCAAAATGTTGGTACCTTGTAGGCTTCAAATCCAAGAGCCTCTTCCCAAGGACCACCTAAGAAGAAGGCCAAGACTTCTGGAGTCTCAATGTCACAACAACCATCCAGGGTAAGTAACAAGTTCTAAATTGTTGTTTTTATTATGGGGGTATAAGTGATAGCATAGCAATTGTATGACATTTTGGTGTACACTAATGTACTTGCAGGTAACTAGGAGCAAGAACAACAAATCTGAAGTCCCACCTCAGAGTTCTTCCCAGCCGTAGATTGACGGATGACAGGGCTTTTCATACACATCCACTGGTCTTTGTAGTGAAATAGAACAATCGATGTGTATGTCGGTATATTTTGGTATATTTTGTATCTATTTTGAACTAGTTTCTGGCTGCTGATATCCACCACACTGGTATTTGAAGTGTTGGTTGGTTTTGTGAATGTATTTTGTGAATGCTTAAGTAGGTATCCTCCACACTTGTGAAGTGATGGATGGTTTTTGTGAAGATGTATTTTGATTATGCTGAAGTTGGTGGCCTCCACACTTGTGAAGTGTTGGATGGTTTTTGTACAGCTAAGATAGTGTCCTCCACACTTAAGGTGTTGGAAAGTTTCTGGATACGTAGGCAGCTCAATTGTAATCACTTTTGTTGGCATATCAATTAAAGCCTTATATTTGGTGCCAAGTTGTTTGTTGTAGACTTATATTTCAATTCAATTGTTTCAGAGCACTACTTTTAAAACATTACAAACCACTTAACATAGTTGTGATGTTTAACATGAAAGACGCAACAGAACAAGATAAGAAAAACAAAACAAAACTTCATTAAGCAATACTTAAATAACACAAAACAGTAGGCAAAAACTTGTGATTTACGAAAAAAATAACACATCTTCTTCGCATTTACTTAACTAGCAAAACGGCAAGTGCTAACACCATTGCTATTGACAAAATTAGAATCGGTGCTTGATTAGGCTTGTCCATTGCAGACACGTTTTGTACCTTCAACTCCAACCGTGTCAACCTCTCGTTAAATCCCTCCAATTGTGCAAGCGCCATGTCTACTCTGCCAGACATCCCAGAGACGTCACGTGAGTGTGAGGACGTTGCACCGTGACCAATAAGGTAGCACCAACCCCACAACCTACAACTATCGTTCCTACAAACGTAGTAGAGCCGTCCCCTATTACCGTACTCATTAGACTCGGTCACTCGTATGTCGGCCCGTTGAGGCACCTCGCAAAAGCAAAACTTTCTCTCGTACGTCAAGAACTCTTCAATCTGTTTTGTTGTTTTGCTCGAGCTTGACATTGTACCTACACAACAAACACACCGTAAATAATGGAAGGGAAAAACAATTACGTAGAAGAATTAAACTTGCCTTAATGTGTAGGGTGAAAATTGGGGAAGGAAGACACAAGTTTAGCAACAAAGGGCTTTCATTGTAGTGAAAAAAATGTGTTCTGGGAGGGCCAATAAATAGCAACTCATTGTTAGGGGGGAACTTTTGGAGGGAGATTTGTGGAGGGAAAATATTGGAGGGAAGTTATTGGAGGGAAGCCTTTATTATGGAGGGTAGTTGTTGGAGGTTGGCTAGTTTGTTGGAATAAATAAGGAGTCATGAGTTGTTGGACAAAAGAAGATGTAATGTTTGTTAAAACATTACTGTTGGCACCAAAAACAAGCACTCTAACGGGTGGTAATTGTCCATGCTGTGAAGAAATACCAAGGAGGGTGGAAATTGTCTACATAAACTGATTATTTATTGAGGGTGGAAAGTGTCCTTGTGAACAGTAAAAATAGGGGTGGTAATTGTCCAAGTGAACAGTACCAGGGGTGGTAACTGTCCAGATGAACCGTACCCAGGGGTAAAACAGTAATTTCACAGACACCATATGCTGATGCAAGCAAGTCAAAATGTGTTGTAATTATTACAATAATTAGGTTTAAAATAGATATATGCATGAAGGGCATAAATGTCATATTAAAACTGTTAATACATGTTTCTTCCAGGGGCAATTTAGACAATGCAGTTGCTCAGGGGTATAATGGTCACAAAAAAATGAAATTCAACATGACTTTAACAGAGGGGTGGTCTTAGTCTAACTGCCGTTAACTCCGAGGGTGGTCTTCGTATATCCCCGAACACGAGGGGTTTTTTTGTATATACCCCATACTCAAGGGGTGGTTTTTGTCTTTTACCCTATATATTTTTGTCATTTTACCATCTCACACCGACTTCACAGTTGATTTTACCAAACACAAAATTACTATATGAATATTTCACAGCAGCTTCTACGTAATATTTACCAAACAAAATTTTATCAAGAATTCACCGCAGCTTTCTACAGTGTTTTCACACACATCAGCTTTCTACCACCGCCACAGCATTCCCAAACTAGCCCTTAGTACTCCTGGTATTTCAATGTTTTACTACTTCGTTTTTGTGATGCATTCTTCGGTTTTATCCCAGATGTGCATGAAATTACTAACTGCTTTCCGTTAGTTTAGCTAGTCAATAGTATAGTACTCAACTTTTCAAACCTAATAGAAACTTTAAACTAATAAACATGTACTGTAAGGATATGTCGATTTGAGATTACATGTTCCGCCTAGCAAATCTTCGAAGGGGTTGTCGGAGAGGGGGTCGGCGGCGGCGGCAATTAAAGCATCGGGCGGTTCGACTAGACCCCGTTGTGCAGATTGAGCCGTACTTGGGAGAGGGCTTCTTTGTTTTTGTTTGTTGAGAAATTGTGTTCCTTTGCTGTGTATAAAAAGAAGAAATGGGATGTGTAGGTTCACAATTAACTTTTTTTGTGAGGATATTAATAGAGTTGTTGGATATTAATAAAGTTGCTGGGTTGTTAAAGCAAATGTATGAGATCTGCCGTTGGCTGTAATGGTGGAGAAAAATTAGAGTTGTGGTGAGTAGGGTAAGAAATATATGTAGCTAAGATGGAGGGAGTCATGGTGGGTAGTTGGTGTGGTTGGGTTGTGTTTAATTAAAGTATAGCATGGTGAAAAGTAACTAACAAAAGGGTGTAATTATAAGTAATGATGGAGGACAAATTGTCTTTTTAATAATTTCATCAAAAAAAGACACAAAAAATCTACTCAACCCCAACTTCTTCCTTCCACCCACCCTACCCTACAAATTCAATATCCAAAATTCAAAATCTGCTAAAAAAAACTCACACCAAATCCTTGGAAAAAGTCCAAAAAATTAAAAAGTATAATTTGGATTAAAATCCACAAAAAATCTCATACCAAAACCCACCCTTAGTTAGGCTACTTGGTTTCTACCTTGAAGGAACTGAAAGGCATTTCATCTACAAGTTTATGATCAACTCTAGCCTCGATAATTTCATCTTTGGTAAAAACTTCTATCAGAAGAGCTATTTGACCACCTACTTTTAGTGCATGATCATAATGAAAGACTGTTGTTTTCTTTAACTACAAAAGTCTTCAAGTGGGCAAACCTGAATTGGGAAATGCGACGGAAGATTATTGAAGAAGTTGCAAGAGGAACTCTTTATCTGCAAGCAGATTCCCAATTATAGATCATTCATCCCGATGTCAATTAGACGCCAACATGAACCAAAAATTGCAGATTTCGGCACTGCTAGATTGTTTAGTCAAGATGAAACTCAAGCGAGTACGAGTGTGCTTGCTGGAATCTACTAAGTACTAGCTCTATCAATCTACATAGTTACTATATTTTGACCAGTCACTTACATTTTCAAATATATTTTAAGCGGATATATGGCTCCAGATTATCTAGCGGGAGGTCAGATATCGGTAAAATTAGATGTCTTCAATTTCAGCGTCCTAGTCCTTGAAATTATCAGTGGCCAAAAGAACAGTACTGTTGTCAGAAACAAGAGACAATGGAGGGACTTACAAGCCACGTAAGTGGGAGTAGCCATGATTCATTTCTACACATGTTTTTTGCTCGTACCTGCAAAAATGTCATTTTCTAATAATTTAGTTCATGCGGGCTTTGAGGAGCTAGTAAGAAGTAAAGCTTTAGAATATGATAGATCTGGTATTGAGGTGGGGATCATATCCAGTGAGTCAGATGATTAGATGCATCCACATTGGTTTGTTATGCGTCCAAGAAAATGCCGCAAGCAGACCAACCATCGCTTATTTTTTTCTCATGCTCGGAAGCTCCTCTGTCACTTAGCCCGTACCTTCACGCCCCGCATTTCTTGTGCAAGGTGGAACTGATGAACATTTTCCCCTCACATATATCAATCATAATGATGTGTCTTTCAAAGAAGAAGTTTCAATTACCGAGCTACATCTAAGATAACAGTTCCACAAGCCATTGCAGTAACCCACGCATTGGGTACTTCATTGATGCTTTGTGGGCGCAGAGGCGTAGTTTCAATAGTTTAAGGTCGGGCCTTCTAAAATATAACAACTACAATTTAACTGAAAGGATATGCATATGTTAAATATATTGAAATATGTACGAGGCCTCATTTCAAACTTTAGCCTAAGGCCTCAAAAAGTCTTGAGACGGCACTTTTATTGCTCGCTTTAAGCCACCAAAATGTTAGAAACAAACCTGATCACACAAGAGGGAAAATATACAATTTCTTCTTCAAAATAGCTTTGTAAAAAAGTCAAAGCATTGCCAATCAGTCTCTCAGTGTCTGTTTGGCAACTCTTAAAACAATGTTCTTCTTGAAATACGACTGCCTGCCCGGCTCTAGTTTTGCCCTCTCTTTTTTTGCTCCTAAAAATACCAATGTTTTCTTCTATTTTATTTTTTTTTTCTTTTTGAAGAGAATGTAAATGACACTGTGTTTTGAGGTTGACGTTTTTGTAGTGGTTTCTTCAGAATCGATCACGAGCATATATATGTAAACGATTTTCTTCAATGAGAGAAAGACCCAAACGTCAATGGCTACTTTTTCTCTAATAGCAAATTTTAACAAATGGAGGCATGATTGGCCAAGGGTGAAGTCGCATCCTCGGTATCCGTGTCATTGGAGACGTCCTTGACGCTTCTTGGCGTGGAAATGGACATGGAACGGCCGCGCCGTGTCCCCGACACGCTCGACTTCAACTTGGAATAGCTCTTGGCAATCTTCTTCATCGGCTTCTCGTTATACAGCTTCACCATCAGCCGAATGGTGTGAACCACCAACAGAACCGCCATCAAACAACCCCACACAATGACCCCAACCACTATCGTGTCGCTCAGCGGGCCCCGATCTTTCTCGGGCGTCACCACCGTGATCGCAAATGAGTAAGTGACGGCCATCGCGGACACGGTCAACCACATGATCACCACAAGAAACCACATGAAGACGCGGTTCTTGAAGGGCAATTCGCTTATGAGCAGTAAGATGGTGCTCATCGAGCCAACGAGTCCCAACGTGTTTAGGCGAAGGAAATAAGGATACGAGTCCTGGTAGTTATATGCCATCACGGCTTCTCCAGCTTTGTGTCCGTCCGAATTCTCCTGCCAGACGCCGCCTGGTGGGCTCATCCCTGCTTGGAAGGCCATGGCCGCGATGAGCGACGCCACTATCATTAGGGTGTCCCTGTTCTTTGTCAGCCATTGCATCTTCCCGAGGTGGTGCGCTGTTTTAGCCTCTTCTTCTTCGAGATAATCTGCAAGTTTATCTTTCTCAGTTGAAGCTTCACCCGCGGTTTCTAATAGAATGTCCATTGCCGTTTTCCCATTTGAATTTATCGCATTTACGTTGAGTATGTCCTTGTGCCCCTCCAGCAGTACCTTTCTGGCAATCTGCATCATTTTTCGACCATATTAGTATACATATTATGTAACCCATTAAGAAAAAAATGAACTTTGGACGTCCTGTGTAATATATATTTACTAACACTGCGATTCATGCATTATGAAAATTGATATATAATATTTAATCAATGCATATTTTACTAACATAGTGCACCACATTTGTTGAATTTACTGACATTGCGCACTAACACTATGATTGTGTGTCATGTCAGTAAAATAAATATTGCGCACCAACACTATGATTGTGTGCCATGTCAGTAAAATAAATATTACGCATCAAGGTTATCTGCCAATTCTTATAGTGAATGAATCGGAATATCAACGGGCATACTAAAGGGGGTTGTATGTCAAAAGTGCTGGTAAAAGATAATTTTACCCTGCTACATTTGATGCAAAGACACTTTCACCTCCTCTTGTTTAAGAAATGACTTTTTACCCTTTTACCCATTTTGCATTCCAAACTTCAAGACACTTAAACATCTTTGAATGTGTAATATCCAGAGCGAATTTATCTCCAAACTACTTAAGTGGGGGATACCCCCTCCCCCCACCCCCCAAAAAAATCTGATATATTTTGTGGAGAGTAAATATTTTGATTTACTCTCCACAAATGGGGAAAGTCGATATTCTGAAATTTGACAGTAAAAATGGGTGAAAGTGTTATTTCCAACACTGAAAGGGGTAAAAATGTCTTTAAATCAAACTTGAATGAGTGAAACTGTCCTTTACCCCAAAAGTTTTTTTTCACTATAAACAAACATGTGCCCCCAATATAAGTGTTGAAATAAACAAAACCGCGCGTGCCCCCCAAATAAGTGTTGAAATAAACAAAAATATGTTAGTAGATGTTGTTTGTCTCACATCGGGATTAGGTGAGTTCTTACCTCAAACTGCTTATGTTTGATCAGTAGATGCAAGACCGTGTTCCCGAAGTCGTCCTTGGCATTGATGAAATCGGGGCAATCGACATTTCTCAGCAACATCTTGAGCGCATCGTACTTGTTGTGGTGGACGCAGAGGTGCAAGACGCCCTCGCCCTGATGGAGCCTCGCCTGAGCGGCGTAAGGGTATTCCCGGACCAAATACTTTAAAACCGATACATTTCCCTTGATTGCAGCCATGTGGACGGGGTTTCGGCCGTCGATGTCCCGTGCGTTGGCTGTGTCCGGGCAGGTTTCTAGCAACAGCTTGACCATCTTGACAGTTCCCTTGGCTGCAGCCACGTGGAGCGGCGTGCTTCTTTTGGCATCGATCGCTTCGGCGAGATCGGGATTGTGCAGGAGGATGTCTCTGACCAGAGGGATGCGGCCGTGTGAGACTGCCACGTGGAGAGGGCTGGAGTTCAGGCACTTGAATTCGAGGTTGTTGAGGATGTTCCTGTCTTGTTTGAGGATGTCGGATAAGGAGACAGACCCTGTCACCGCTGCTTCGTACAACTTCTGCTCCATTGATCTCTCTGTACTCATCTGATTGATGTTTCTGTATATTGAATATGTGTTTATGAATCCGGATACGAGCAAAGGTACTTATATATGGCGATGTGTTAATGTAGATGTATGGTGGCGGCTGTCGCATTTTTGGCAAGTGAATGTGAACAGCAGGACTTAACGCAATAGTTTACTACTTTACTATTCTTAATGCAATAGCTTTAGTATTTGATCAAAGAGTTGGTGACTGATAAACAACGTCTGTAATATTCGAAATGATCCATGATGGTTGATGTTCTACTTTTTTATTATGTAAGAACCCGGACATGTTACCCTTCATATTTGTATCAATTTATCATAATTTACTGCAATATTCTACAAATCACACATCAAATAGGTAAATTATTTATTTCTCAAAAATATAGGTAAATTGTTTTGATTAACCGACATGCTTACAAGTAAGAAGCAAAATAAACTATTTGAAGTTCTCTAAAATATATATATATACATATATATATATATATATATATTTGGATTAATTTTCTCTAATTTTGAACTCAAGATATCTGAAAAATGCCACAGGAAACTTAGACATACGTGCATCGCCAATTCAACTACACTCGGAAAGGTGAAAAGAAACAGTTTCTTCTACGAAGGCAGTTTGGTGGTCGTGGTAGGTAAGATAAGTCACCTTACTAAGTTCAAATATTCCCTTCAAAAAAAGATTGGTAGTCACCTTACTGAGTGGAAATGTGCATCAGTAGAGATATGCAATTGCTAAGAAGGTGTGAACACTGATGAACTGGCCGGCACGTTGTACTACATTTCTTTTCAATTGAGATCAACTCCAACACACTTGACTATTCTATATTCTAGACTGATGTGAACATCAAATTATTTTGATTACTTTTGATTATTTATTTACTTAATTTGCATTCAACAAAATTTGTCCCACTTGTGTTGGGGACTCAGTCAGAGAGTTTGATGAACATAGGCCAACATGTTAGTTGTCTACGAATATCTCAAATTTTAGTTAGGATTTTTAGGATTTAAAACTCTGTCTTCTAACATCTTTTTAGATTTAATATGACATGCCCATTTTGTGAGTGCGGATATTTGGTAATTCTATATAAGTATTGGGGCTAATTACTTAGCCATATTGATTTTACATGAGTATTGGGGCTTATTACTTAGCCATATTAACAGTTCGGGGAGTTTTTATTTAATTCTTTTCGTTTAGGGGGTTACTTGTGCCTTTTCCTGAACTCTTAGGGTCGTGATTGACTTGTAGAGAAAAACTACCACCGCCGCCCCTCACCCTCCATCTCTCTCTGTCCCGTGCGTCGTCTGCCACCCTAGCCACCGCCAAAGCGGTAGCCAAAGGGTTCGTAGCCGCCCCCAGCCAACGGCTCTCTCTCTCTCTATCTGTAATCTATCCCTCTCTCTTTTCTTCTCTTGTTCTATCTTCGATCTTTAGGATCGATCTTGACACGATTGAATCATAGCAGCCCGTTGTTGATAACATTCATCGTTTCTTATTCGTTTGTTTCGTCACTTAGTCATACGATCTATCTCCGAATCGATAAGTATCAAAGACCTACGTTTAATTCATGATTTCCATAATAATATTTATGTCGCAATGCAATGCATGAACTAGTCGAATCTTTGGTAATTCGACGATACAATTCGTACTCATCAATATTTCATAAAATCCTAAATTATTACGGTATTAATTTAACCCAACCATAGGATATTATTGTAACACCCCACCTTGGAATACTGGAAAAGCTACACTTAGACCCCTCAGACTCTTGGGGATGTCCTCCGCTAAGCACAAAAATGCTCAACAAGGAGTCTACCATGACGTTTCTGTTACGAGACGACATATGCAGTGCATATATTAAGCCAGTTCATGAATAAACCGCGACAACGTACCACACCTCGAGGCAGCATATAAAATCCTTTGATATGTCAAGAACGCACATGGACAGTGCATATTTCTACCATCTACTGGAGAGTTGCAATTGCAAGCTTTTTGTGATGCCGATTGGGCAAGATGTAGAGATACTAGTTGATAAATAACTCCATATTGCATCATACTTGGCCGAGCACCAATATCTTGGAACACGAAAACAGCAATCAACTATATCTCGCTCTAGCACAAAGGCAGGATATCGCTCTATGTCCAGCACTTGATGTGATATTACATAGCTATAAAGAACATTCTGAACGACTTACAAGTGACTCACGCACAACCAGTCAATCTATCTTGTGATAATCAAACAGCGATCCACATTGCTTGAAATCTAGTATTTCATAAGAGGACAAAACACATCGAATTGACGGTCACCTAGTTCGAGAAAAATGTACAAATAGGGCTCATATTGACAGCCTACATACGCACCAAAGAGCAACCAGTTGACCTATTCACCAAACATTTAGCTCAACACACTTTGAAACACTTTTAGCAAAGTTGGGTGTAGTCAATATACACTCCAAATTGAGGGGGAGTGTTAAGGAAAAGATTACTAATTAATATGTTTGGATAATGTAAATTGATACAACGGATTTGCTTTGTGTGCGGTATGGTTGAGGGGGGGGGGGGGGGGGGTGGATTTTCCCATGGACATGTCTCGCCCTCTCTCCACATGGGTTGAAATGGGTGGGGGGAAATGAGTTGGAGATGAGTAGTAGTTTGGAAGAAGGCGATGGAGAAGAGGAAAATAGTGGGTTCGTGGGGGAGAGGGAGAAAATGGAGCAACTTGTAGGTGCTCATGGAGCAAATTACATGTAGTGCTCCATTCCTCTCAAATTTTGACATTTAACAAAAAAGTTTGGTGAGTGGAAGAGAAAAAATAGCAAGTAGGATTCTGATTTTGTTATTATTACATATAGGGTTAGTAATGAACCTTAGTGGGCATATATGTCAGTTATTGAACGGTGTAAAGTACCACGTGTCTTGCTGACGTGATGCCCTTAGAACAAATAAAAATTTCTCGAGAAAATGACATTAATTGGAGATGCCCTTAACGGTACGTACAACAAATATAGCCCAAGTTAAATTAACAAATCTCATTTTCTGACACAGAGATATATAAAAAACGATCAATACATGTATTTATTTTTACGATATTTCTATAATCACATTACCAATAAAAAACATCAACATAATGGGTGAACTTAAAGGGTGAAGAAAAGAAAAAGTGATGTTTCACATTTCTCATAATTTAATTGTGGTCTTGTAGAAATTACATAAGTTCCCTACATTTTTCAAATAGTGCCTTACTACCCTGGTAGTTTCCATTCCTAACAGCAACAGCTAGTGCTCTTCTCAGGCTGCTGGATTAAAGACTGGAATCTTAACACTGGGGTCTCCATTCGCAGGATCATACGCCGTGAAATCTGACCTCGAAAATCTCCTAAACGGCTTCCAGATATCAATCCCCTTCTTCTTCTTCAACCACCGCGCAATCAATCTCACCGTGTGCCCCAACAGAAGAATCATCATAATCCCACACCAAACCGGCACCGCAACATACATCGTCCTACGCAACGGGCTCCTATCCTTTTTCGGCGTCACCGCCACGATCGCAAACGCGTAGGTAAACGCCATGGAAGTGATCGAAAGCCACATGATCATCATCAGAATCCACATGAACTGTTGGGTCACGGGGCTGAATCAAACGGACTAGAACGCGAAAACAACGCCAACACGAACAAGTGCGGAAAAATAGAAGATGTAGGACAAGAGAATTTAACGTGGGAAAAACCCTCTAATTGAGAGGGACAAAACGACCCACAAAACTTCCACTATAACGATTACAACGGGTAGACAAATCCTCCACTAAAACGTGGGTAAACAAACTAGAAACTAATAAAAACGGGTAAAATAAAACTCGCCGCTAGGCGGAAACTACGCAAACTAATTGCTAAAAAGTTACCCGGAATCAGCTCTTGAGATATCGTCGTCGTCGCGAACGATCACGTCGCGGTAATCCTCTCCTCCGTCTCGCACTCGAATGCGAGGAATATCACTTGCTTGTGTCGAAGACAACGTGTTCTCTTTGGAGAACTTACTGACACAAGATGAATGCTTGAGGGAATTCACAATTAAGAGCTGCTCTTTAAAAGCCACTGTCACATGGCTTATATATAGGCAGTAGGTGGCGGTGGATTTGTGACTTGAAGGCAAAGGCACTATCACCGCCCCAAGCCAATGAGCTGGACATTAATCTCCCATGTCTTGACATGGAAACAATTCCATGATACAATCACACCAACAATATTGGGCCAATCATAATTGGGCTTGGACCCAACAAATCTCCCCCTCCAAGCCCAACTGGAGGAGGGAATGCTACCACGACTCCTCACTCGGAGTCCATCCCAGCCCTGCCTCTGCAGAACTCGAACTTGTCCCTGTTCACCACCTTCGTCAGCATGTCAGACGGATTCTGATCTGTATGAATTTTCTTGAGCTGCATCAGCTGCCTCTCTACCACTTCGCGTATCCAATGATACCGAACATCAATGTGCTTCGTGCGAGAATGGTACATGGAATTCTTGCTCAAGTCCAAAGCGCTTTGACTATCACAATTAACCACGTACACGTCTTGCTTCAAACCCAGCTCTTGGAGAAATCGTTTCAACCATAACATCTCTTTGCCAGCTTCCGCTGCAGCAATGTACTCAGCCTCAGTAGTTGATAGAGCAACACATTTTTGCATTCTGGACTGCCATGAAACAGCTCCCCCTGCAAAAGTAAACAAATATCCTGAAGTGCTCTTTCGACTATCGAGGTCGCCTGCCATATCGGCGTCTGTAAATCCTTCCAAGACTGGTTTGGAACCACCAAAGCACAAGCACCATTTGGAAGTCCCCTTCAAGTACCTCAGAATCCACTTGACTGCTTCCCAATGTTCTCTCCCAGGGTTAGAGAGAAACCTGCTCACTACCCCAACGGCATGAGCGATGTCTGGCCGGGTGCAAACCATAGCATACATCAAACTTCCTACTGCAGAGGAGTAGGGAATAGCTGCCATACCATCTCTAGCTGCATCGCTAGAGGGACACGATCTCTTACTCAACTTGAAGTGACTGGCAAGTGGAGTGCTAGTAGGCTTAGCACCTTTCATGTTGAACTTGTCGATCACGCGTTCAACGTACTTCTCTTGCGACAACCAAAGCTTCCCTGCTTTCCTGTCACGAACAATCTTCATGCCCAATATCTGCTGAGCGGAACCTAAGTCCTTCATGTCGAAAAACTTGAATAACTCCTTCTTCAGCTTGCCAATCATCTCCGAACTCTTACCGATAACCAACATGTCATCGACATATAGCAATAACAGGATGAAGTTACCATCGGGGAATCTTCTTATGTAAACACACTGGTCTGCCTGTGTTCTCTTGTACCCATTACTCATCATGAATGAGTCGAACTTTTTGTACCATTGTCTTGGCGCTTGCTTAAGGCCATATAGACTCTTCTTCAATTTGCAAACCATGTTCTCCTTCCCTTTCACTTCAAATCCTTCAGGCTGCTCCATGTAGATCTCTTCCTCCAAATCACCATGGAGAAAGGCAGTCTTCACATCAAGTTGTTCAAGCTCGAGGTCCATACTAGCTACTAGCCCTAAGGCAACTCGAATTGAGGTCATCTTAACAACTGGCGAAAAGATCTCATCAAAGTCAATACCTTTCTTTTGGCCGAATCCTTTGACCACCAATCGAGCTTTGTGCTTCACTAGCTTCCCATCATTATCCTTCTTGAGCTTGAACACCCACTTGTTCTTCAGTGCTTTTCTTCCCTTCGGTAGCTTTACCAACTCATAAGTATCATTCTTCTGCAAGGAACTCATCTCTTCTTGCATAGCCTTCATCCAACTGGATTTATCTTTATGAGTTTGTGCCTCCCGGAAACTTTCTGGCTCCCCCTCATCAGTAACTAAAATATACTCAGACGATGGGTACCTGACAGATGGTTGCGGATTCCTGGTGGACCTTCTCAGCTGAGGTCCTTCGTTCTCTGGTGGAGGGGGCTGCTCCCCCTGCTCAACACTCTCTTCATCGGAATCATCATCGTCATCGTCATCTTCCATCTCTGGAATCTCTATCTCTGGAACATCTCCAGGAATCTCTTCTCCACCCGTAACACTAGGGGAGGTATCTGGACTGAGGTCGGGAACAACAACTTCCTTCGACTTTGAAGACATCTCGATATCTTCAATAGTCTGGTTCTCATAGAAAACCACATCCCTGCTTCTTATCAGCTTCTTATTAACTGGATCCCATAACCTGTAGCCAAACTCCGCATCTCCATAGCCCACAAAAACACATGGATTTGCTTTGTCATCAAGCTTAAGTCGTTTCTCCTTGGGTATATGCGCGAACGCCTTGCAGCCAAACACCTTCAGATGAGAGTAGGAAACGTCTCTACCGTGCCATACCTTATCTGGAATCTCAAAACCCAAAGGAGCAGATGGAGACCTGTTAATCACATAACAGGCGGTACGAACTGCTTCACCCCAGAATGACTTTGGCAGCTTTGCCATTCTGAGCATACATCGGACTCTCTCAACAATAGTCCGGTTCATCCTCTCGGCAACGCCGTTGTGTTGTGGGGTACCTGGAACCGTCATCTCATGCCGAATACCGTGGGCGTCACAATAGGCTTCGAACTCTTTTGAAGTATATTCACCACCATTGTCTGTTCGTAGACGCTTCAAAGGATAGCCTGTCTCTCTTTCAACCATGGCATGGAACTTCTTGAAGTAATCAAATACTTCATCTTTAGTCTTCAGGAAATACACCCACACTTTGCGTGAAGCATCGTCAATAAAGGTCACAAAGTATCTGCGACCGCCAATAGACTCCACCTCTATGGGACCACACACATCAGAGTGCACTAACTCCAGTATCTTCGACTTTCTTTTAGCAGAGGAACTAAACGTAATCCTGTGATGTTTCCCAAACAAGCAATAATCACAAGGATTTAGTGGTGTACCTTTGGCAAAAGGAATTAGAGACTTCCTTGCCAGAATCTTCAATCCTTTCTCACTCATGTGAGCAAGCCTCTTGTGCCACAAGTTTGGTGATGCTGCATCCTCAACTGCATTCAGGCTATCACCAAGAACCTTCACATGAGTCTTGTATAGTGTGCAGCAAGCTTCTCCTCTAGCCACGACCATTGATCCCTTAGTCAGCTTCCACTTACCACTACCGAAGTATTTATCATATCCTTGGCGATCTAGGGCAATACCAGAGAGTAGGTTCAGTCGCTAATCAGGAATATGGCGCACATCTTTCAACACCATCATGCACCCAACATTTGTTTGGATGCGAATATCTCCAATCCCTGCGATCTTCGAGGTACTCGTATTACCCATCTTCACAGTGCCAAAGTCTCCAGCTTTGTATGTCGTGAAGAAATCTCGTCTCGAAGTTGCATGGTATGAAGCGGCTGTATCAACAACCCACTCAATTTCCTGATTCGCTGCAACGTGAAGGCATTCTTCTTCTCCCACAGAGAGTACCACAACCTGTGAGATTGTGGCAGTTGTATCATCATCCTCACTCTTATCATTCTTCTGGTTTCTTCTATTGTCGCCTAGGTTCTGATCATTCTTTGGGAATCGGCACGATCTTGCCATGTGACCCTGCCTTCCACAGTTGTAGCACTTGACCTTGGATCTTGGCTGAGAACCTCCATTCCTGGACTTGCTGCGACCTCTGTTCTTGTTCCTTGTTTGGCTTCTCCCTCGATCCTTGTTCTTGTCTTTATTCTCCGTGACAAGAGCATGCGCGTTGTCAGAGCCCATCTCATTCCTCCTTGCCTCCTCATTGAACATCGCGTCCTTGACCATACTCATGGACAACTTTCCATCAGGGGCAGAATTGCTCAATGACACGACCAACGTCTCCCACGAGGTTGGTAGGGAGCTAAGCAGCAACAAGGCTTGTGTCTCATCATCCCAATTGAGCTTGACGGTAGCCAATTGGTTTATGAGACTCTGAAACTCACTCAAGTGCTCAGCAACTTGTTGACCGTCTCTGTACTTCAAGTTCACGAGCGATCTCATCAGCAATGCTTTGTTCCTGGCAGTCTTCCTCTCATACATGCCCTCCAACTTTATCCATAGCTGGTAGGCATCCGTCTCTTGAGCAACATGGTGGAACACCGAATTGTCAATCCACTGGCGGATATGACCAATCGTCTTCATATTCATCTTGGTCCACTCATCATCTTTAACTTCGGCTGGCTTGACCCCTTTCGCAAGAATAGGTTCCATCAAATCCTTGCAATAAAGCAAGTCTTGCATCCTAGGCTTCCATATCAAGTAGTTGCTAGCTGTCAAGTTGATCATGGAACCCGTTGACTCCCCCATTGAACCTGGCTCTGATACCACTTTTGTTGGGTCACGGGGCTGAATCAAACGGACTAGAACGCGAAAACAACGCCAACACGAACAAGTGCGGAAAAATAGAAGATGTAGGACAAGAGAATTTAACGTGGGAAAAACCCTCTAATTGAGAGGGACAAAACGACCCACAAAACTTCCACTATAACGATTACAACGGGTAGACAAATCCTCCACTAAAACGTGGGTAAACAAACTAGAAACTAATAAAAACGGGTAAAATAAAACTCGCCGCTAGGCGGAAACTACGCAAACTAATTGCTAAAAAGTTACCCGGAATCAGCTCTTGAGATATCGTCGTCGTCGCGAACGATCACGTCGCGGTAATCCTCTCCTCCGTCTCGCACTCGAATGCGAGGAATATCACTTGCTTGTGTCGAAGACAACGTGTTCTCTTTGGAGAACTTACTGACACAAGATGAATGCTTGAGGGAATTCACAATTAAGAGCTGCTCTTTAAAAGCCACTGTCACATGGCTTATATATAGGCAGTAGGTGGCGGTGGATTTGTGACTTGAAGGCAAAGGCACTATCACCGCCCCAAGCCAATGAGCTGGACATTAATCTCCCATGTCTTGACATGGAAACAATTCCATGATACAATCACACCAACAATATTGGGCCAATCATAATTGGGCTTGGACCCAACATGAACAGCCTTCGTCTAATCGGCAACCCGCTGATGAGAAGCAAAATTGTGCTGAGAGAAGCCACGAAGCTAATAGTGTTGGCGCGGAGATAGTACTTGTAAGTCTCCGGGTAGTTGTAAGCAACCACGGCTTCTCCGGCACGGTATTTGGCTCCGGTGTCCGGAAAAATTCCGCCCGAGCCCCAAACGCCGCCAGGTGGGGTCACGCCGGCTTGAAAAGCCATGGTGGCTAGAAGGATCGCGACGATCATGAGGGCGTCGCGTTTCTTGGCTAGCCACTCGCCTTGGTTGAGATTGTTTTGTCCGGAGTTGCCGCAGAGGAACGAGGGCATTCGCGGATTGCTGCTTCCGTTTACTGACGAAGATGAGGGGTTGTAAGATACATGTGATCTGTTAACGTTGTTGTTTGAGTTGACAACGTTGTTGTTGTTGGCTCTTGTGGCGCCAGCTTGTTGGAGGAGTTGTCCGATGTCCCAATCTTCTAGTCCTCGGCGGCTTTGTGTTAGAATGTCGAGTGCAGTGTGGCCGTTTGCGTTTGTTGCATTTACGTCTAGCTCGGGAATGTCCGTCAGAGCTCTTACAACCTATGAACACGCAAAAAAAGAACAATTGAAATTAAACGAAACAAACTATATTACATTGTTATTAGGAGACATGTTTGTCACATTTAGCTTTGTTTGGTGCTGGCAGAGGGAAACGAATTCAGATAATTTTTCATCTAAACTGTCTGGTCTTTCTCTCCATCCTCACTTTTATCACTATTTAGTGGGTCACTTTAATCCCGTGATTTAGATAGCAAAATGATGCAACTTTTTATTTATCTTTTTATGGTATTGTACAGAAAATGTTGCTCTATAACTATCAAAAATTATATCATCTTGCAATACAATTTAACCGGTCAAAATGACACAAATAAGAGTAAAAAAATTAAGATGGAAAGAAAGAGAATTGACAGAGTGGCAAGCAAATTCAAAGAAGCAATGAACCAACTAGCTACAAATGATTTTGTAGCGGGTAAAAATACACTTTGATCACCCCTGTACTTCGACCGAAGACACTTTCGCCACCTTCTGTTTGAGTAATGAGATTTAGGACACTTACACTGTCTCTAACCGATGTCGTTAGCCTTTGCGTGAGTTTAGTTACAGAAAGCAATTTTGGGGATACCATTGCCCCGGGGCGGACCCATGTAGAGGCAAGGGGTGACAGTTGTCCCTCTAAAATTTAAAGATTGTTACAAGTATTCCTAGTTTTATATATTTTTGACGATTATACTATAAGGAATATAGAATCCCCCCTTGGCATTATTAAATTGCCCACTAGCCCAAGTGGTTAGTTGTTTTAATTGACAAAACCCATTACTCGGGTTCGAATCTCCTCCAAGTCAATAATTTTTTTCTTTCTATTTTTTCCTTCATTATTAACTTGATATTGTATATAATTGCTTATAAAATATAACAAGTTTTGATTGTTGACTTCGACTTTTGACTTCGCGAATCTTACGTGACTGACTTGAATACTGTTGAATCAACTAATTAAAGAGGTTGTAGTTGTTGTAACGTATAGGCCACCGGGAAAGGCAAGTGTCTTCACTAGGATGATATATACCCAAACACCTCTTGGAAAACATCACTTACTCGTTATAACTAGCAAACATGTTGTCACTTTTACCGTTGTGTACAGTATTCATTATGTTGGTGGGTACGGTAACTTCTAATTCAATTTTTTGGAATAGTACCCTTACAAAGGATCCTGAGGTCAATCCACCCCAACAGCATAGCAAGGTCGGTGTTTCTGGTTTTCAACTCTGATTCTTTTTTTTTTCTCCTATTTTTTGTTTTCACCACTATTCACAGGGTCACTTTAATCCGGTTATTTGAATATCAAAATAATGTAACTTTTTTAATAATTTTTTCATGTGTTGTAGAATAAAAGTTGCTCTATAACACGATAAAAAAATATATCAAAAAAATCGCATCATGAGAATATAGTCAATTGTCATATAACTTGAACAAATTACACTTCACAATTATAAAACTAGAGTTTTCCTCAAAAGAATTATAAAACTTGACCCATTCCAATTACTACTTTCTCAGTTCTCTCTGAATCTTCATCTTTTTTATTTTACCACTATTCACTGAATCACTTTAATTCGGTGATTTGATTAGTAAAACGATGCGAGAATTTGATAATCTTTGCACAATGTTGTAGATTAAACTTCACTCTACAAGACCATCAAAAAATTATGAAAAAGTTGTATCAATTTGCCTATCCAAATCACTGGGTCAAAGTGACCCGATTACGAAAAAAAAGTCAAACAGTGAAGATTTAGGGAGAACGGATGTAGTACTAGGCATAACGGTTACTGTGACCATTTAGTCCGGAATAAAAAGCCAAGTCAACTACAAAAGGCGACCTCAAATCCTCGATCATTGGTCTCCTCAGTCCTCACAGTCTTTATTCAACCTATTTTCAGTCTAAAAATTGTCCTTGTCACTAGGAAAAAAGAGAGAGAGAGTCATGGGCACACGTTTCGTTTTTTGGCTCAATCGTTCTAATAAGAAAAATGAAAAGATCATTCAAAGAGAACAGTAGTTTGATGCAAAGACACTTTTACCCATTTAGTTTAGGAAATAACACTTTTAATCTTTTTTTGTTTTCCAACCGGTTCCGGGGCTTCGCCCCTTAATCCGGTCCGACCTGCATCGTATGCCTGAATATGACAGGAGAGTTTACCAATGAGAATTTTCTGCATACACAAAGAGCCGAACCCGAGACCTGCTTAAGCGGGATGAAATTTCTTACCATTTAGACCAACTCCCATCAGTATAACACTTTTAATCTTTTTATCTATAAGCTTCAAGATATTGACACTCTCTATTTGGGGCATAGTTAGCTGGAGGCGGTTGTTCGTCACTATAGTAGCTGCGGAAATGTATTTTCTCGCAGCCATGATTCTAACCATCCTAAAGTTTGCAACACAAAAAAAGGGAAAGTATCACTTCTCAAACAGAAATGGGTGGAAGTGTCTTTTCTCAAAACTGAGGGGGTGAAATTGTGTTTTACCCGAAAGAGAACGTTCAGATTTTTAAGCAGGTACCAGTCTGTCCCGTCTCTTTGTTCCTATTTGACTTTTTTGATTCGTATCTGGGTCACTTTGATCAGGTAATTTGAATAGCAAAATAATATGATTTTTTGATAATTTTTTCACCATATTATAGAACAAATTTTATTTTACAACACCATAAAAAAATTATCCAAAAATTACATCGATTTGCTATTCAAATCACCGGGTCAAAGTGACCACTGAATAGTAACAAAAATAAAATTGGGAACAAAGAGACGGGACAGACTGGTAGTTAAAAAGTAAACAAACTGGAGGAGAAAGGGTTTGGTGAGACCTCAGTTTGCTTCTCTGCGACGGCCACATGCAACGGAGTGTACCCATAACCATCTCCATCGTTGATCAACCCAATCAAACCAACCAACAGCAGCTTCAAGCACTCAATCTGACCGTACTTGGCACACAAGTGCAACACCGTCTCACCACCTCTCGTTTTCGCCACAGCCGTATCCGGCCGTGTCCCGACCAGAACTCCCACCACTTCCACCCTCCCGTTGGCAGCCGCCAGATGGAGAGGGTTGAACCCCTCTCGATCCACATCCCTACACGTGTCAGGCTTGACCCTGACAATTTCCCGGACGATATCGACGTGCCCCTTCGCCGCCGCGTAGTGTAGCGGCGACGATCCTCGGGAATCGAGAGCTCCGGCGAGGCCGGGCCACAGAGAGAGAAGTTGCTTGGCGAAAATGGTGTGACCCTTTAAGGCTGCCACGTGGATGGGTGTATCGGAAGGGGCGAGACCGGCGGTGATGCGGTGGAGGAGGAGGGGGTCTTGTTTGTGGAGGTGGAGGAGGAGTTTGGTGTTACCGTCTAATGCTGCTAGTTTCAGGTCCTCCATTATCTCTTCTTTGTGTTGTTTCTGACTTTCTGTCTCCTAACAATGCCGGCCTTATACAAGTTGCATTTCCATTGTAATTGTTGTAGTTGACTGTGACCCAAGGCAAGTCTTTGGAGGAGTTTTTTCTTTTTTTAGTTAAAGGGTTAAACACTTTCACCCCCTCAAGTTTAAAAAAACTCACTTTTTCCCCTCCCATTTTGGTTAAAGACATTTCCCTTTCAGTATGCCAAATTTCATTGCATTTACACTCCTTAATTGTTGCGCCGTTAGTCTAGGCGTCGGGGTCCATCATTGTTTGTAGTTTTGGGGACAAATTTTCCCTCTTGAAATATGAAATGACACAATGTATCCAGAAGTTTGGCATACAGGAGGAACGAGATTATTTTTTCCTAAACTAGAAGGGGGAAATTGTCTTTTTGTCAAATCATAGGGTGTGAATATGTCTTTACCAATTGGTTAAAAATACACAAATTATCACTCCGTCCCATCTCTTCCTCCCCATCCTGACTTTTTGACTCGTATCTGTGTCACTTTGACCGGTGATTTTGATTGTAAAATGATGCGATTTTTTCATAATTTTTTCACCATGTTATACAGAAAATTTTACTCTACAACACCTTAAAAAAATCATTCAAAAATTGTATCATGTTGCTATCCAAATCACCGAGTCAAAATGACCATGTGAATAGTGTTAAAAGTCAAATTGGGGAGAAAGAAGTGGGCCTGAGTGGTAGATGTCTCACGAGCACACTGTCAGTCATCTATAATCTCATAATGTAATAATTTCTCACACAAACAAGGCTTATATATGTATAAAATTGATGATTCTTATCAAGTACTACCTTTGTTTCACTAGTTTCTTTTTATTTGGACTTTTTCATCCGTTAACATGTCACTTTGACCCGGTAATTCGGATAGCAAAACGATGCAATTTTTTTGTAATCTTTTCATGGTGATGTAACACCGTGAAGATATTACCAAATTCTTACATCATTTTGCTAATAAAATTATATGGACAAAGTAAACCGGTTAATAGTGATAAAAGTGAAAGTAGGAAGAAGCTGAAGAAACGCATATAGTAGCTAGGTGCTTTTTTTTTTTTGTCAAAAGAACTTGTATTAAAAAACCTCAACAAACATTCATTGCAACTTCCTTTTGAATTTGGTCTAAAACCAAATAATGATTGAAAACACTGGCACTATCCTCTTGACCATTTCTAATACAAAATTTAGCTGCTGAGTCTGCTACTCTATTATGGTCTCTACTAACCCAAACTGCTTCATGGTTATAGCTGTTACAAAGTTCCACCACTTCTTCAATATGATGCTTCAATATCCGGGAACATGAGAGTTTGCCTTGGATCATGAGTACCAAAGCTTGGCAGTCACTTTCAAAAATTACTGGGATATTTGTACCTAAATTCCGAAGAACAGCATCTTTGAGAGCTTGACATTCTGCTATAATGGCAGAGTTTGCATTTCCAATGCCAACATTATAGTTAATCACTTGACCTTTATGATCTCTCAAAATCCAGCTAAACCCCATTCTCTTTTATTGCTTATCCCAACTTGCATCAAAATTACATTTGAACTTAGATCTTGGTGGAGGATTCCAAGCACCTTTCCCTTTGGAGATATGATCAGTTTCTTCTTCATGATTATTTTTGTCAAAAACTGTGTGAAGTTCTGACACTTGGCTCAAGCAAGAGTGTAACACTTCATTTGGATTAGTAATCATGTCTTCAAAACATATCTTGTTTCTTCCTTTCCATATGTTCCAACACACAATAACTACCTTTTCCAAAATTCAAGATTCACTGTTTTCTTTCTGGAATCTAGAAAACACATCAAACTGCCATTTATCAAACCTGATATCTTCATATTCAAAACTGTCAAAATTTAGCCCTATTCCAAACCATATAGGTCTAGTCCAGTGGCAACCCAGAAACATGTGATGTAAGTCTTCCACTTTCTGATAACAAAATGGAAATATCCATGATATATTGTTAAGCCTGAGATGCAGATTTTCTTTAGTAGCAAGTATGTTTTTACTTACCTTCCACCAAAACATTCTTATTCTTTGTGGCACCCTCAATTTCCAGATAGCTTTCCAATACTCTTTGGAGAAATTGAAAGAGGAGGAACACTTGTCATATGTATATTCCTTACGACCCTTTTTTCTCTGCAAGCCTCTTTCTCAAAGTTCTCCTTTGCTACTCTCACCCCTGACTTGACTGTATATACCCCATTTTGGCTGAACTTCCATATCAAATGATCTTCTTTAGCAATCCAGGTAAGGGGAATGCCTAAGATAGTCTTGGGCACTTTATCAGAGAACATATTTTTTGTTATACCTTCTTTCCAACTTCTACTGTGATGATTGATAAGGCTGCTGACTTTATGAGATTCTTGACCTTCATTTTGATCAGGGACCATGGCACCAATGTTCAAATCTGGAATCCACTCATCTTTGAATATGTTTACTGAGTTTCCATTTCCAATGCACCACATAGCACCATTTTTAATGATCTTTCTTCCAGCTAGGAGACTTTTCCAAGAATAAGAGGGATTTCTTCCTGTCTTAGCTTCCCAAAAGGTGCTATTCGGGTAATAAGCAGCTTTTAGGATCTGTGCACACAAGGAATCTGGATATTGAATAATTCTCCAGGAACTCTTGGCTAAAAGAGCCAAGTTGTAAGACCTTAGATCTCTAAAGTTTAACCCTTCTTCTTCTTTAATTGTCCCCATTTCTTTCCAACTAAGCCAGCATATCTTCCTGGTATCTTGTTTGCCTCTCCACCAGAACTTCCTCATTACTTTCACAAACCTTGAACCAACATTAATGGGGAACAACACACTAGCATAGTGTAACTTGGAATAGCCATTGCAATGAATTTATTTAGAATTTCTCTTCCTGCTGGGGATAACAGAATTCTTTCCCAACCTTGCATTCTTTTGAGCACCCTTTCCACCAAGTGATTTAACCCCTGGGTCTTTGATTTACCCCAAAGAGCAGATGATTCACAGCAGGGGCTCTTCTGTTGATCTTTACCCCATTTAAATTCCCTTCATGAAGAGCTGTATTTAGATTTTTTGAGAGTAACTCCATTAATATCACAAACAAAAAGGGACTAAGTGGATATCCCTGCCTTATTCCTCTCTGTGGTTTGAAGTAGCTCCCAACTTCACCATTGATTTTTGTGGCAAAGGATACAGTGGATAAACATTGGTAGATCATATCTATGAACTCAATTTGCAAACCCATCTTTTCCATAGTCAAACAAAGATATCTCCAGTTTAATTTGTCATAGGCCTTCATAAGGTCCAATTTCAGCACAAGAGAGCACACTTTCCCTTCTTTCCTCTTCTTAATCACATGAAACAATTCTTGAGCTAATATAGTGTTATCATGTATTTGTCTACCTTTGACAAAAGCTGACTGTTCTAAAGAGATAAGTTTTGGAAGAATTTGCCTCAATCTGCTAGCTATAAGCTTTGCAATTATCTTGTAGAGAAATGTGCATAAATAGATGGGTCTATATTGACTTAATTCTTCAGGGAAGTTCACTTTAGGGATGAGGGAGATCAATGTTTTGTTGACACTTGTGGGCTTCAAGAAGTCTTTGCAGACTTGCACTATATCAGCTTTAATGGTCTCCCACATAGCTTGGTAGAAAAGTCCTGTGAAGCCATCATAACCAGGAGCTTTATCTGAATTCAGAGAGAAGACAGCTTCTTTTACTTCACACAAATTTGGAATTCTCAACAGATTTGAATTATCAGCTTCATTAACCAGGGCCTGGATATTTTGTAAGCATTCCCTCTCTTGACTAGCTGCTGAATATTTGAAAAGCTCTTTAAAATAATCTTTCACCACTTCTTGAACTTCTTCTTTGCTATCCTTCCAAACTCCATTTGATTCCTTGATCTTGTTAAGTCTATTGAAATTCCTCCTTTGAATTGTTGATACATGGAAGAACTTGGAGTTCTTGTCACCCTCCTTTAAATATTGGATTCTGGACTTGTTTCTCCAATAAATTTCTTCTTTTTCCCAAGCCAGTGCCTGCTCTTTCTTGATCTTCTGCTTCAACTCAAAGTTTTGTCTTGACCAAGGTTTTTCATCAATGATTTTAAGCTGTTGGCTTAACTTCCGGATTTGGGTTGCATTGTTGATGTGGTTTTCTTTACACCACTTCCTCAAACCCAATCTGGTTTGATAAAATTTCTTTGTTACTTTTTGCATTGCATTCCCAGCACCTTCTCTTCCCCAAGTGTCCTTGATAGTTTTTTCAAAACTAGGAAGCCACACCTTATTGAACTTAAATTGCACTGTTCTCCTTCCTCCTTTCCAGTTGATCTCATGAATGAGAGGTGTATGATCAGACCCCATTATAAATTATCTATTCAATCTGGAATTTGGATGTAACAAACCCCAATCAGAATTGAAAAAGACCATGTCTAGAAGCTCTCTAACATTCCCATTGCATCTGTTACTACTCCAACTGTAACTGAGACCTTGAGCATGTAACTCCAGAAGGTTACTCTTAGAAATGAAATTTCTAAATTGGTTAATTCTCCAACTTTGAGCAGCTGTTCCTCCATCCTTGTCTTTAGTGCTCATCATGTCATTGCAGTCTCCTAACAACACCCATGGGCCCTGTATTTGTCTCACAGTGACTTGAAGATCTTTCCAGAATTTCCTTCTTTCTTTTACTGTAGGTGGTGCATATACTAGAATCCAAGTTTCTGTAGTATTCCCTTCATAACTTAGTTGTATATGAATTGCATTCTTCGAGCTCCATTGGATTGAGATTTCTATGTCATCGTTCCCCCAAAGTGCTAGACCCCCTCCGATACCAACTGGATCAACATAACTTGCATTGTGGAAGTGAAGACTCCTCCTTATTCCTTTTAACTTCTCTTTTTAATTTTTGGTTTCTGAAAGAAAAATGAAAGAGGGACAATGGTCTCTATTGAGGCCTCGTAGTCTCTGGACTGTCAGGTCACGCCCCAACCCCTGACAGTTCCAGATTATACTCAACATCGTTCTCGCTGTTTTTGGCCAGCCACCACCGCCATTTCTTCTTGACTTTCACCATTCACCATACTTTCATAATTTTTCAGTAGAGGACAGTAAATATACAACTTTGAACTAGGGATTTCTGACATTATCTCCTCTTTATCTGTTAATTCTCTTTGGAGCTCTGTAATTCCAACTTCTTGCCGGTCTCCATCTGATCCTTGAAACACTCTCAATGCACTTCCATTGTCTTTTTTTCCCTCTTTCTCGTCGGAACTCTTTATCCCTTTTGCATACTTCCCCTGTGCCACCAATTCCGCCACCGTCTTCTGCACGTCTGGTGAGTTCCGGTCATCTTCGTTCTCCCATGATCCATTTCCAATCTTCTTGGCTCTCTTTGCTTCCCCCTCTGATGATTCACTCCTCTTCCTCTTCAGATCTTCAACAGTTCGAAGACTTTTGCCAATCCAATATCCAAAAAAGGATTATTCGGAACCTCTTCGTCTTCATCCGTATCCACAACCCGACCCGTCTTCATACCCGAAATTATCTTCATTTGTTGGTTTATTTGATCTTTCTTGGGCCTTCCTGTTTTATATTTTCGGACTGGATTTCATGGAGCCCAAATATTGCTGGGTGCAGGGACTAGTCTATGCTCTGGACTTGTGGGCTCTTCCACATAATATCCTTGCTTTATTTCTTTGGGCTTAAAGTTTGGCCCACTTCCCTTGGCCCAATTTCCTTCTGCTTTTTGAGGAAATACACTTCTAGGTTTGATATTTTTGGGGAAAACTAGATTTGCATTCTCGTGCTGGTAGTGCCTTGCTGGCACTTCTGGTTGTGCCGTATATTCTTCAGTATCTTCTCGTACCGTCTCGCCTTCCTCATCAAGGCGCGTGTGTGTACCTTCCAATGGATTTGAAACAGGTGGCATATCGTCATTTCCTGGAAGATTCATCGGGCATCTCTGCTGCTTTCAACCTGTCACCCCTTGGTTGTTGGACGTACCAATACCCCAGCTGTCCTCTAACTCGGTACCCCCTGGTTAACTCGGTTGGCTACCGGGTTGTGAGTTGACTCAATTCCTTCCTCATTCTGTTGGTCTTCTCCGGCGCCGGCCGCTTCTGTTAGGGCTTCATCCTACTTTTTCGTCAATCTTTCTTCATCTTGGAATAATGATTTAACTCCTAAGGGAGTCTGAGATCGGGCTTTGGGGACGGCTCGCATAAATCTTCCATACACTGCTCCTCACGCCGCCTCCCTTGAAACAAATTTGCAAACTGTTGCTTCATGTCCTAATCTGCCACACCCATAACAAAAATTTCCCAGTTTCTCATACTCACACTTCATATGGTAGCGTTTATTACCTTTTGGGAGGATGAATCCTTCTATCAATGGCTTATCCACCCTGCAAGCCACTCTAATTCTCATAAAAGGATAGCTTAAATCGGCTCCTAAAGTTTCTGGATCAACTGTGACGAATTCTACTAACATGTCGCCAATCTTCTGGGCATTGTTGTTCGACATCGTCTCCGGTGGGAGTCCAGAGACTTGGACCCAAAATAAAACTTATGAGAAATCGATGTTCTTCAACGCCGTCCCTCCCGGCCATCTCCTCACGTTTAACAAACTTCCATTGATAAACCACGACGTATCTCGCAGGACCTTCTGACATTCTGCTGGGTTCCTGAATTTGATGATGTAATCATTCGATCCCCACATCACCACCTTTAGGTTTTGTTCCAAAATCCTCCAGATCCCCTTTAAGATTGTCACCAGCTTCTTCGCCGGCATAGGTTTTTCTTGCAACAGCTTCCCTACCAGAATAGATTGAGTTAGTTTGTCCGCTAGATCCTCGTCTTCATCCAACTGGAGGACTGGTGGATTATTTAGTGGACTCTCCATCAGATCTAGCTCGATTATGCTTAGAGAAAAAAGAGGAAAAACTCCGATTAAACGGAGGTGAGGAAGAAATAAAAGAAAGAAACGATTCTCCAGTAACTCGGAGAAGGAATCCACTGGGGGTAGAAACTCACTGAGGATAGGAATTTACCAGAAAGAAGCAAGCTCTACTCGCGAAAAATACATATCACTTTTCTAGAGAGAGAAAAATACCTTAGTGGTTAGTAGCTAGGTGCTTGATAAGACACTTTCATCCCTTCAAGTTTGACATAAAAGACACTTTCACACATTCTAGTTTTAGGAAATGACATTTCACTTCTTCAATTTGTCAGACTTTAATTTACTTACACCTTTCGTCTGTGACGTCACTAGTCTAAAGGGGGTATAGTGACGTCATTAGTCTAAAGGGGTGATTGTGTGTGAGTTTGGTATGACTTATTTGCTACTTAAGCTGACTTATAAATTTATGCAGAAAAAATTACAACAAAAGAAGTTTATGAAAAAAGATATGCGTGTTTGATGTAAAAGTTATTAAGTATAAAAGTTCTAAAAAAATCTTTAAATACTAAACGTTTTCTTAAGCTCATTTTTACAGTATGACGTATAAGTTCAAAATCAAAAGTTCAACTTATAAGTCACATTAAAAATACTACTTTTAAGTTGTCATCAACTTATAATCTGAATTGACTTATAAGTAGTTTATAAGTCATACCAAACTCCCAAATGTGTCGCACTTTTTGGGACACATGTTATTTCTTAAGATATGGAATCATATTCACTAATTTAAACAATACCACTTGTTGTGACATTCAATAGTGTTACCGACGTTAGAATAATGGTTGACTCGGGAGTTTGTGAAACAACCCGGGATCTCGGTTCAGGGTTAATGCGACAATCGATAGCCAAAAGTAGAAAATTAACTATTAAGATTACATCTCAATTAATCTATAGAACAAATATTTCAAAAAATGCGTACAATTTGGATAAAGAAGAAGAAAAATGTTGAGATCTACTAAGTGAGGACTTCGTCTCGATACGCGTTCCCAACCCCACCTTGTTTGATGACCTGCGGTTTTCAAATGGCAAAAGCCGACGCAGTTTTTAAGAAAAATGATCAGTAAAAACTGAGTAAATAGACACTACGACATGTAAAGCATCGATTCGCACACAAGGATAAGTTGAAATAAATACATGGGTTTGAAACATCGATAAACAAAAGAGTTGAGAAAAATTGGAATAATTATGAGTAAACGTTTAGGAAGATTTCTCAGCTTTAAAACATTTATAGATCACGAGTAGTCAAGATACTCTTAAACCATTGCAAGATTACGTGAGAAAATTATGTTTCATTGAAGAACATTTAATTCACGAGTACTAAATTTCTTTACATTTCATATACAAACTGCTTCACGAGTATTCGACATATTACTAGACAAGTAAAATATCAACAGTACGCAAACTGATAATGATATTAAGTCACAAGTATCCAAAGTATTTCAAATCATTTGAATCGATTAGGGCATATCAAGAGCCACAAACAACATCAACAGAGTAGTCAATTTTATTTCAAGTTCCATTAACCGTTAAATTTAGCTGAGGCATGTCCAGAGCCACCAGCAGGATCGATGTAAACAGAGGGATCACGAAATAATCACTAAGGGTTCCTTCTAGGGTCTACCGAACCCTATTTCACCCGAGAGTTAACGGAGCCCATTCGTTAACCCCGCTCATAACATTAGCTAAAAGGCCTTAAGTGTCGACACCCCTATACCGTATTTACCCTTACAAGTATAAGTAGCACTCTATAGCTCTATAAACCCTTTGGCCTCAATATCTTGATACATTTTGGCTCATCGGGGGAGGATTTGTGAACATTAAAGTTCTATCCAATAATAAGAAGCATTGCTTCAATGGTCTTAGCCATAAGAAAATAGAGGATCATTTGACGCTCCCATTAATAACAGTACTCTGTACATCGTCCTAAGTCTATTAGAGGTATTTTGTTTCTTCTCTTTCACATAACCAGAATCAGAATATCAACATTTCACAAGTAATTTCTGAGAGTTCTCAAAGGAGATGAAAAATATAGTTTAACAACATTCGAGTGGAAAACATGCATTTTCATACTTTTTCATATAACAAGCATTCATTTGAAACATCACACACATACGCACATATTGATATGAAAAGGTCGTACATATGTACTTACCACTGAGATGAAGCACAATCAAAAGCAAGAAACTAAGCCTAGCACTCCGACGACAACCGCTTTCTCCTACGAGGTCGATGTCTACAATCAACATGTATGACGTACTCGTTATAACCAATTTTTACATGCATAGTAAAAGCGAAAACCTACATGTCACATAGTCCTAAATGTCACTAATGAACATATAAAGATTTTAATTATCAAAATAAGTTCAACAAAACACCTAGAAGTTCGAAAATTCAAGTTTTCTAAAAAATGTAAAACTACAATTCTGGACAGAATTGTAGCTATGACTTTGGAGTCATATTTACCATATCAAATCATCTCCTAAAATTTTGAGATTAATGTATCATGAAACTACATGTGTCTACTTTCGGAAACACCAACAAAATCATACATACCTGTTATAAAACTCAAGTTACAAAAATAACAAAGCTGCTATGCAGAGACAAGTTTGGCAGAAAGTTTCAAACTTTAAGAACAATTACTACTACTTGGAGAATAAGAAAAATGCCCATCTTCTCCATAATGAATACCCTATATGTCTAATTTAAACACAAGAAAGATGAGATTCCATAGGCTTCTGAAAATGAAGTTTTTAACAAAAATGGCAAGAGTGGTCCAAAAACGGATTTTCAGAAAATATACAACTTAGAATGAGCTTATCTCCCAAACCAAAAAAGCTATGAAGTTGATTGTTTTTTTTCAAAATGACCCACTTTGAGTCTAGTTTCATAATATGTAAGATTTAAAAATTCCACATAAACAAAATTTAGAGATAATGTACGTTTTTCACAAACTGGTCAGATTGTAAAAATATGCAATTTTTCCAAAAAATCAACAAGTTTGGTTCAAATGATACATGCAACTTATGGAGACTTGATTTTCACCCAAATAACACCATTTTAGGCATTAAGTAATATTTTTACATGCTCTTGACACAAATGATCAAAACCCTCTTGGGTAACAATGCAAAGAAGATAACATTCACAACATGCATGTGGGTTCTAGTGTGAGTTTTATGAAATAGAGAACAATCAAGTGTCAAACTCATGATCAAGCCCAGAAAATGGAGAATCAAGTTTGGAAATGAAGAAATCTAAGATGAATTTTCATAAATCAATTCTAAACATAGACATGCAAGCACTAGAAGAAAACTTTACCAAAAGATTCCACAAGATGGTGCATGAAAGAGTGAAATTGGCCTTGAATTCTTGAGTGGAATGATGAAAGAACTCCCCTCCATGATGGTACGAAGTTTAGACTCAAGTTTTTCATAATTTGGAGCCAAAAAAGTTGAGTTTTGATGAAGTTTTGTGGATGTCAAGCTCCAAAAACGGGAATGGAGTTTTGGGAGAGAGAATATTGCTTGTATGAGTGTTCTTCAAGAGAGAACATGGAATAAAATGAGAATGAATAAAATTGGATTGATTGTGAAGGTTGATGGTGTAGAATCCCACAAGAGGATTTACATAGAAGATGGTAGGTAGTAGTCATTAGGAGACATTATTTTATTGGTGTTGACAAATATGATGGTGAGAATACTTAGGGTGAAAATATCAATTACATGAGTAGAGGGATGGGGTTGATAGAGATGTTGATGGAGGGAGGATTGAAGTGCTATTAGAAGTCTCCCAACAATTTATTTGGGGGTGGAAATTGGAATAACAATAAAAAGAGGATTGACATGTATTTGTAAAAGTTGAACTGCTAGTTGGGGTAGAAAATATAAGATTGATAAATGATAGGTTTCTTTGTGAAAACAAAAAGTTGAGGGGTGAAAAGATAATTTCCAATTAATAGCTCACACATATAAGTTAATTTTCATGAATAATAAAATTTCCAGAAAATTTCAAATACACCACTTTGTATATAAATGTTAAAATCAAATTTTAGAAAACTACAAGTATATCTCAAGTATACAAATAAGTTTCGTATAGTATCATCCAAGCTTCAAAAACTACAAAATAACCCAAATTAAAAATTTATATCATCATAGATGTCAAATAACACCATTATACTTTAAAATTAAGAAAAATCATTGATAAGTTTGAAATACTAATTTCTCAAAATTTTCACATATTTTTCCGAAATGACCAAATAACCCCTTACTTAAATACGGGGTATTACATTATATCCCCCTTAAAATGAAGCTTCATCCCCGAAGCTTAAGAAAATTTTTAATGAAATTACGAACATATTTCAAGAGAATGCTAGTAATGCACATGAAGCTTGTATGCAATGCTAATACACATGCAACACTTTAATTAACGGGAATCGCGCTCTCGGTCGGTTACATCCCCACTCACTCGTACTATACTAGAGATTCAAATACAATTAGCTCAAGCAAAAGGTCGGAACCAAATTTTGAAAAGTCTAGACGAACAAACAAGTTACCACGTTTACAAATCGATTCGAAATTTTCGAGCATTTGAACAAGTCTTGAAATCTTTTAGACACAAAATACTTTGATGGAAACTAACTTATCATTTTTCTTTGCTTATCCGCATGGAAAAAAAATTGTCTTACCTGTATGGGATTAGATAAGCCAATCACCTCAAGTGTTCCACGCATACGAGGGGAAAAGAACACTATGTGTCGTCACACAACGTGTCTCTCCATCACAACTCGCATGTGTTTCAAATGTTCCAACTTAGTCTACACAGCGGGTACAACTCATAGTACCGTCATACTAAGAGTCACGCCAGGTGACTACTAAACAAAGTAGTCCATATCACTTAGCTTTTGGTATCTCCGCACCCAATCATTTTTTTTTTTAAAATCAATTTTGTTTTAAGAATACTTTTTTTTTTGTCAAAACTATCCAATTTTGGAAACGATCATGTCAATTTAACACAAAATGAGATAAAATAAAGTATTATATTAAAAATCGCGCTCATAGGTAGGAAGATAATGGTCACGTGTTCTTCTAAGTCAAAGCGTCGTTACTCTCTCGTCGACAAAATAACATAACTAAGAAAGGGAACGCGGATACAGATCACACGACAATGATAAATCATTTCTATATAGAAATTAAGCATGCTCATAGGATAACCAACATATAAATAAGCAAGTAGCTTTACCATGAATCACATATCAATAACCAGTTAACATTTAATCAACAAGTCAGGTACAAAATAAGTTCAACAAGAAATACATGCAAGTACTCAAACTCCCCGACGGCTTGTTTACTTTCTTATTGCCAAATTGGGTTATCCTAATAAATTTTAAAATTTGAAAACATTTTCAATTTCTTAATTATCTACTTAAGGAAATCGAAAAGTCTCATTAACCGGAGAACCGTTGCTCTGATACCATCTGAAACAACCCGGGATCTCGGTTCAGGGTTAATGCGACAATCGATAACCAAAAGTAGAAAATTAACTATTAAGATTACATCTCAATTAATGTATACAACAAATATTTCAAAAAATAAGTACAATTCGGTTAAAGAAGAAAAAAATGTTGAGATCTATTAAGTGACGACTTCGTCTCGATACGCGTTCCCAACCCCACCTTGTTTGATGACCTGCGGTTTTCAAATGGCAAAAGTCGACGCGGTTTTGAAGAAAAATGATCAGTAAAAACTGAGGAAATACACACTACGACATGTAAAGCATCGATTCGCACACAAGGATAAGTTGAAATAAATACATGGGTTTGAAACATCGATAAACAAAAGAGTTGAGAAAATTTGGAGTAATTATGAGTAAACGTTTAGGAAGATTTCTCATCTTTAAAACATTTATAGATCACGAGTAGTCAAGATACTCTTAAACCATTACAAGCTTACGTGAGAAAATTATGTTTCATTGAAGAACATTTAATTCACGAGTACTAAATTTCTTTACATTTCATATACAAACTGCTTCACGAGTATTCGACATATTACTAAACAAGTAAAATATCAACAGTAGGCAAACTGATAATGATATTAAGTCACAAGTATCCAAAGCATTTCAAATCATTTGAATCGATTAGGGCATATCAAGAGCCACAAACAACATCAACAGAGTAGTCAATTTTATTTCAAGTTCCATTAACCGTTAAATTTAGCTGAGGCATGTCCAGAGCCACCAGCAGGATCGATGTAAACAGAGGGATCACGAAATAATCACTAAGGGTTCCTTCTAGGGTCTATCGAACCCTATTTCACCCGAGCGTTAAGGGAGCCCATTCGTCAACCCCGCTCATAACATTAGCTAAAAGGTCTTAAGTGTCGACACCCCTATACCGTAGTGACCCTTACAAGTATAAGTAGCACTCTATAGCTCTATAAACCCCTTGGACTCAATATCTTGATACATTTTGGCTCATCGGGGGAGGATTTGTGAACATTAAAGTTCTATCCAATAATAAGAAGCATTGCTTCAATGGTCTTAGCCATAAAAAAATGGAGGAGCATTTGACGCCTCCCATTAATAACAGTACTCTGTACATCGTCCTAATTCTATTAGAGGTATTTTGTTTCTTCTATTTCACATAACTAAAATCAGAATATCAACATTTCACAAGTAATTTCCGAGAGTTCTCAAATGAGATGAATGATATAGTTTAACAACATTCGAGTGAAAAACATGCATTCTCATACTTTTTCATATAACAAGCATTCATTTGAAACATCAAACAGATACGCACATTTTGATATGAAAAGGTTGTACATATGTACTTACCACTGAGATGAAGCACAATAAAAAGCAAGAAACTAAGCCTAGCACTCCGACGACAACCGCTCTCTCCTACGAGGTTGATGTCTACAATCACACGTATGACGTACTCGTTATAACCAATTTACACATCCATAATAAAAATAAAAACCTACATGTCACATAGTCCTAAATGTCACTAATGAACATATAAATATGTTTAATTGTCAAAATAAGTTCAAAAAAATACCTAGAAGTTCAAAAATTCAAGTTTTCTAAAAAATGTGAAACTACAATTCTTGACAGAATTGAAGCTCTAACTTTGGAGCCATATTTACCATATCAAATCATCTCCTAAAATTTTAAACTTAATGTATCATGAAACTACATGTGTCTACTTTCAGAAACACCAATAAAATCATGCATAGATGTTATAAAACTCAAGTTACAAAAATAACAAAAACTGCTATGCAGAGACAAGTTTGGCAGAAAGTTTCAAATTTTAAGAACAATTACTACTACTTGGAGAATAAGAAAAATGCCCATCTTCTACAGAATGAATACCCTATATGTCTAATTTAGTCACAAGAAAGATAAGATTCCATAGGATTCTGAAAATGAAGATTTTAACAAAATTGGCAAGAGTGGTCCAGAAACGGATTTTCAGAAAATATAAAACTTAGAATGAGCTTATCTCCCAAACCAAAAAAGCTATGAAGTTGATTGTTTTTTTTCAAAATGACCCTCTTTGATCTAGTTTCATAATATGTAAGATTTAAAAATTCCACATAAACAAAATTTAGAGATAATGTACGTTTTTCACAAACTGGTCAGATTGTAAAAATATGCAATTTTTCCAAAAAATCAACAAGTTTGGTTCAAATGATACATGCACCTTATGGAGACTTGATTTTCACCCAAATAACACCATTTTAGGCATTAACTAATATTTTCACATGCTCTTGACACAAATGATCAAAACCCTCTTGGGTAACAATGCAAAGAAGATAACATTCACAACATGCATGTGGGTTCTAGTGTGGGTTTTATGAAATAGAGAACAATCAAGTGTCAAACTCGTGATCAAGCCAAGAAAATGGAGAATCAAGATTGGAAATGAAGAAATCTAAGATGAATTTTCATAAATCAATTCTAATCATAGACATGCAAGCATGAATTGAAGGCTAGAAGAAAACTTTACCAAAAGATTCCACAAGGTGCATGAAAGAGTGAAATTGGCCTTGAATTCTTGAGTGGAATGATGAAAGAACTCCCCTCCATGATGGTACTAAGTTTAGACTCAAGTTTTTCATAATTTGGAGCCAAAACAGTTGAGTTTTGATGAAGTTTTGTGGATGTCAAGCTCCAAAAACGGGAATGGAGTTTTGGGAGAGAGAATATTGCTTGTATGAGTGTTCTTCAAGAGAACATGGAATAAAATGAGAATGAATGAAATTGGATTGATTGTGAAGGTTGATGGTGTAAAATCCCACAAGAGGATTTACATAGAAGATGGTAGGTAGTAGTCATTAGGAGACATTATTTTATTGGTGTTGACCAATATGATGGTGAGAATACTTAGGGTGAAAATATCAATTACATGAGTAGATGGATGGGGTTGATAGAGATGTTGATGGAGGGAGGATTGAAGTGCTATTACAAGTCTCCCAACAATTTATTTTGGGGGTGGAAATTGGAATAACAATAAAAAGAAGATTGACATGTATTTGTAAAAGTTGAACTGCTTGTTGGGGTAGAAAATATAAGATTGATAAATGATAGGTTTCTTTGTGAAAACAAAAAGTTGAGGGGTGAAAAGATAATTTCCAATTAATAGCTCACACATATAAGTTAATTTTCATGAATAATAAAATTTCCAGAAAATTTCAAATACATCACTTTGTATATAAATGTTAAAATCAAATTTTATAAAACTACAAGTATATCTCAAGTATACAAATAAGTTTCGTATAGTATCATCCAAGCTTCAAAAACTACAAAATAACCCAAATTAAAAATTTATATCATCATAGATGTCAAATAACACCATTATACTTTAAAATTAAGAAAAATCATTGATAAGTTTGAAATACTAATTTCTCAAAATTTTCACATATTTTTTCCGAAATGACCAAATAACTCCTTACTTAAATACAGGGTATTACAGTTTGACTAGTGCTCTGAATACTTCGGATCAGTTTCCAAGGCAACGACTAGGGTTATTTGAGTTTTTGAGTTTCTGCTTCGCCGAGAGGGTTGGTGGTCATCTTCTGCTCACCGGTCAGTCAAAGATAAGCAGTGAACAGTAGCGATCAGCGATGGCTAGCACAGAATATACACAGAAGGAGAGAATGAAGGTTTTTTAGACGACGAGTTCTGCAACAAGGCGGAACTAGGGTTCCGGTATGTCCTGGTCGGCTTTTTTGTCTCCGAAGAGAGAGTTGTGGCTACGACAATTCGACCTGTCTTACGCAGAACCTGGAACAAAGGTAATGAGGTAAAGATTATTGAAGTTGTTCACAACACTTTTCTCTTTGTCTTCCCCGATCAAGCCAGCATGGAGAGGGTTGCATCGGGAGGTCCATGGGCTTTCAATGGCAGTATATTGCTTCTTAAGCCATGGAGTCTAGGCGATCCCAAAAAACCACTTGAGTTCACACACTTTGAAGCATAGGTCCAGTTAAGAAATATCCCTATCCATCCAATGAAGAAGGAGACGGGAAACTCGTCATGGATACGGTGGTGGAGTCGCTATTTGTTGAAAATCGGATTGATTGTGATGACGGTATAAATTTCATTCGAGCTAGGTCTCGCTTCCCACTCTGCGATCCAATCCCTAGGTTGTGAATCTGGTTGTGAAGAACGAGGAGATCTGAATTGATTTCAAGTTTGAGCGGCTACCTTACGTTTGCAGTTGGTGTGGCCACATAACCCATACAAGCGAAGAATGTGAGGTTTTCCCGAAGGAAGTTCTAGAGGAGATGGAGCCGAGCTATGGGGATTTCCTCCTCCATCATCCCCAAAGTCTCCGACGAATAGCTTCAAAAAAGAAACAACCAGCGGAGCACTCTGTTGGTGAGCAAGAGAACTCGCAGGCAACAGATTCTCAGCATATGGGTAATAACGGCAATAAAGATGATCAGAAGAGGATTTCGACACATCAACAGTTTCTAACGCACCCTCTGGAAGCCCGAAAGTGAAAGAGAAGAGTGAGGCAGAAAGGATGAGTCAGAAGGAAAATACAGTTGCTACAGACAGTGGTGGAAGTACGAGCCCCAATTGGCCTAAGTCGAAGAAGGTTTTAACTCTGTAAACACACTGGCAAAAGGAGGTATCCTAGAGAAGATTAATCACTTCAATGCCACATCGATGAAGTCTTCTATTAACCGTTTGAGGAGCGAATCCGGTCAAAGGAAGAGCCATGTGATGAAATTTAGCCCACCTCCACACCCCACAAAAACTGCGGTAATTGAAGATGACAACTCGTCGGAGCAGAATTTTTCAGATGGTATGGACAGCATGGAGGAAGTTACGAAGGAGAATAATGTATCAAGGTCTCTCAATACTAATTTAGCGGGAGTTGTTGTGCAACCCTGCCAATCCCAATGAATCTTATGAGTTGGAACATGCGGGGATTGGGGAACTCCGACACGGTCCATACGCTTAATGATGTCATAAGGCGTCATTCCCCCAACTAGTATTTCTCATGGAGACTAAGTTGGTATCCAGTGACATGGAGTACGTGAGGAAGAAGATTGGTTCCGCAAAGGGTTCTTATGTCGATCCAATAGGGAGAAGGGGAGGGTTAGCGATCATGTGGAAGGACATGGTGAATATAACCTTACAGAACTCTGGTGATCGTCACATAGATGTCCTAGTTGAGGAACCAAACAGTCGGAAGATGTGGAAGCTTACGAGTTTCTGCGGAGACCCAGATAGAGAAGAAAGAAGGCATTCTTGGGAGCTTTTGCGACGGTTAGCTCCACCCCCTCACTATCCTTGGTTACTGGTGGGAGACTTCAATGCCATCACGTCCCAAAAAGAGAAAGAAGGTGGGAGTGATTTTAGCTTTAGTCAGGTAAAAGAATTCAATGAAGTTTTGCAAGAACTCGAGCTTTTTGATATGGGCTTTGCAGGGAATCCGTACACTTGGTCAAACAATCAAGCGGACGATTCTAATATCAGAGAAAGATAACCTTTGTTGGCTGGATCAGTATAGGGGGTGCGAAAGTTACCCATCTTGTGGGACCAAATTCGGATCACTCTCCCTTGCTAATAGAGTGGATTCCGAAGAAAAGGATAATTTCGTGAAGACGCAGGTTTTTGGTGGAAAATATGTGCCAGCGCCACCAATACTATTATCACACGGTTGAGGAACAGTGGGGTTTGATGAACAACCGAGACTTGGGAGACAAACTGTCCGGGTTGGCCCGTCGCCTCTCTAGATGGGCTCACACGGACTTCGGCAGTATACGGAAGCAAAAAAGATGATCTGCTCCAAAATATTGGTCAACTCCTGGGGTTAGCGCAGACCAGTGCTCGAAAGTAAAGCGTACGACAGAGTTGAATGGAAGTTTCTTAGTGAAACTCTGTTCCACATGGGTTTCGGACCCAGATTTATCTCAGCAGTTATGGACTATGTCTCCACTGTTTCTTACAGTTTCGTCCGGAATGGTGCGGTTATGGGCAAAATTGTACCTGCAAGGGGATTGAGACAGGGCTGCCCGTAATCTCCCTACCTTTTTTCTCATTTGTAGTGAATTACTTTCTAGATCCATTTCAGCTGATGTCGATGATGGAGAGTTGTCAGGTGTTACCGCTCCTAGAGGAGGACCAGTGGTCTCCCATCTTTTTTCGCTGACGATGGTCTCTTTTTTACACAGGCCAACTCAGAAGATGTAACAAAGCTCATGGACATTATACGACTTTACAGGCGGGCCTGAGGTCAACAGATCAACCTGTTAAAGTCTGCTCTTGTATTCTCTTCCAACACTAGCGAGGCTACAAAGGTAGAGATTTTGCAATTGTGCAAGGTCAACGAAGTCTCTCAATATGACAAGTACCTTGGTCTACCAACAACAATGGGAAGAAATAAGGCGGTAAACTTTGCACATCTTATTGATAGACTTGTTTCCAGGCTAAAGGGTTGGAAGGAACGCATGTTATCTGTGGGTGGCAAAGAAGTCCTAATTCGAGCAGTGGCTCAAGCTCTCCCTACGTATGCTATGTCATGTTTCAAGCTTCCTGGTAATACTTGTGACTGTATGGAGCAGCTCATCCGACAGTTTTGGTGGAGTAAAGCTGAAAAACAGTGTGGTATTAGCTGGATTAAGTGGGATCGTATGTAACTTAAAAACTTGCATGGGGGTCTAGCGTTCAAAGACTTAAAGCTTTTCAATGATGCCTTTCTTGCCAAACAAAGCTGACGTATCTTGAGGTACCCGAATTCTCTTCTTTCTAGAATTTTGAAAGCTAAATACTTTCGTCAAAATACTTTATGGAGGCTGAATTAGGGAATGTCCCTTCATATGCTTGGCATAGTAGTCTTATTGGTCGCAAGTTGTTGAGCTCCGGTTTAAAGTGGAGGGTGGGAGATGGAAATCAAATTCGTATAACAGATAATTGGATCCCACAGGAACCTTCCTTAAAGCTGATTGTTCAAACAAGCAATCTAGAGACGAGAGTGGCGGAGCTTATTAATCAAGATAGGAGTTGGAACGTGGCTGCACTAGAGATAAATTTGGCTCAGGTTGATATTCGAGACATCCTAAAAATCGCCCAGAGAAAGCTACCCAGAGGAGATGAACTGTTATGGCATTACACCGACAATGGGTACTACTCGGTAAAGACCGGATATGAGCAAGCTCGCCGAATCAAAAGCCAAGAGCTGGGGGGAAAAACATTGCAGCTCCTTCTGAAAGATATGAGCAAAATATGGAGGACTAAATTCCCTAAGAGGATCAAGCACTATTTATGGCGATGCTTTCGCAATGGTCTTTCGACGGCGGCAAATCTCGTCAAACGTTTAATTCAAGTACCTAATGTGTGTCTTGCCTGTGGGGAAAGTGGTGAAACAACAGATCATGTGTTTGGTTTCTGTAACAAAGCCAAGAGTGTTTGGATTGGGGTGGCCCAGGGTTTGTTTATCTCCCATCCTGATACGATTGTCGTATCGATAAGAGAAGTTGATTGAGAAATTGAGAAACTAAGAAGAGCGGAATTGAAGAACTTAGGAGACGAAGGTGAATTTAGAGACGAAAGTAGGAGACAAAGACTAGATGGTTTTCTTATTGATAGAATAATAATGCAAGATTACATTGTTTAAATAGATAGTACTGACCTAACCCTAACCTAACAGGCCAAGCCCTGATTATTAAATAGCCAAATAACACAATTAAATAATTAATTTATTAGCTACCCAATAACTAAATATAAATAGATAATAATGATACGCTACCCGTATCATCTCCCCCACGCTTGAAAACCACCTTTCCCTCAGAGTGGGCGTTGAAAATTCCCAATATTCTTGCCCGGATCAAATTGTCGTCGAACAAGTTTGAGAACACCATATTGTAGTCCTAAACCCTTAGTAAACCCAAATATGTGCTGCCAAATATTATGAGGCCCAATATAAAAAGTAGACCAATTTTCAGTATTGGCCCAAATAATTAAATCAGCCCCATTTAATGTAGGAGCCCAAATGTGGAAACTAAGCCCAAGTGCATTTGCAACCCTAGTTTCCTGCTGAAGAAAGAAACCAGAGAAATTTCTCGTCCGTTGAGCGATGGAGAGGTGGTGGTGTGGGTCTGATGGCGTGGAGGCGCCCAATTGCCTGTGGCTGACGTCGACGGGGGGCGGAGGGGGGTCGTCGGACGTGATTGGGCATCCCGTAGGCGTCTTGAACGACGGGACGAGCGGCGGCAACGAGTGGGATTTGCAGAGGCCGACCGGTTTTTGGGGCGGCGGTGGTGGCGAGTTGGAGTTAGACGACATTTGTGGTGAGTGTGGGTACAGACCTGGAGGTCGGAACGACGTCTGGTTGAATGGCGGCGGAATTCCTTGCTCTTGGGGCGGCGGCTGTGCCTCCGGCAGTGGTTGGGACTCGTAGTCACCGACAATTTGGAGGTTAGCCGGAATCAATGGCGGCTTTGGCTGTTCATCCATGGCAGTGGGTTCACTTGGTTTCGGATATGATGCTGTGGACTTTGGCTGATCGATCAGTGGAGATGGTGGTAGTTGTGAGGTCGTTGGCGGTTGTTTGTGGATCGACAAAGGCTGTTGCTGGTGGCCTTGTGCGACGGTGGAGGCTTGGGACACCTGCGTTGCAGGTGGTTCAGTCTGAACAAGAGCACAGGTCTGCTGCGGTTCTGGTGGTTGCTGCTGCTGTGGATGAACTGGGTCAGGGATTAGATCTTCGTAATAGTCTGGCTCAAATTGCTGTCGGACAGCTATCAGAAATTCCATCCAAGTGCAGGTAGGGTTATTTGTCTGAAAAGACCGAAACCATTTAGAGGATGGGTTATCGATCAACATCACAACTGTAGATAGTGCTTTCTGAGCTAGCAGATCTTGGCCACGTGGCAACCATCCAGCACACCATATTGTGCTCCACACACACTGGATCACCAGCCGAGCTGATCCATGTGGGGGCTGCGAGACAGAGCCCTCGCATACCACTGCACGGGACTTGTAGGGACTTAGTGGTTTGGAGGCTAGAGTAAGCCCTGTCGCGTGCGAGCCAAGCCCGCGCGCGACCTTTAGTAACTGCTTTGAGAGATTTATGGCACGAGCTCCATAAACCCGGTCAATCCGGTCAAACCCGGTCAACCTCGTAACGGTTCCGGTATTCGCGCATAACGTGCTGTAACGGTCCCTATATAGGCGGACGAACGTGCCGTTGCGGTTAAGCTAATTAAGCCGCCATTTATGGGCGCATTAACCACACTGCAACGGTCACATTCTCCATTATATATAGGACGTTAACCTTTCCATACAAAGGAGGACACATTAGCCATACGCGGAAGCTCTGCCAAACCTCTGTCTCTCTCTCAGACATTACTACTGCCTTACTCTCTCCCTACACACAACCCAACTCTTCCTGTGCCATCTCTGATCCTCTACATACGGTGTACACGGAGGTCTCCCCGCCGGAATCTCTTGTGCACATTTTGGTGAACCCGACGTGAACTTACCAACAAAAGCAACCATGTCTCAGGAGGATGACGTTAGCAACAGATCGCCTTCCACTGAAGCTGCCTCGGGAGAGGAGACCCGCCGTACTCCTACGACCCCCGGCGAGGCACCGACGCTAGAATCCTTGGACGCCACTGTCCAAGGCCAGGCGAAAGCCCTTAAAGCTCAGTTTGCGCAGCTAGAACGGATCCTGGCCGTTCTGGGCACCCTTGCACCAAACCCTTCACCAGCCACCGACGTCTCTCAAGGAGGAGGAGCCCCTACCGCTTCAGGACTGGGGGTGTCAACCACACCTCCCAACCCTAATCTGCAGACTCCACCGGCGACTACGCAGCTGCCTTCAGTTCAGGGATCAACAGCTCAGATGTTGCCTCTCACTGCTCATACTCCTCAGCCTCCGGCTTTGGCTTCTAATCCGGCTTTGTAGTATCCCTTGCCTCCACCAACGGCGACCTGGGGAAATGCGAACGGCCAATATGTCCCCAATCCTCCGGCGACATACGTGTCGCCTCCGCCTGCGGCAACCCCTCCTCCTGTTACCGAGGGAAGCATTCCAGAATGTATGACGTCTCTGCAGAAGCGCATGGACACTATTCTGGCTCACCAATCATTCGCGGATACCATCATCCCGAAGCTAGACAACGATCCACCCATCCCGCGAGAGATCTATCTCATGCCTAACTCGGTGGGGTATAAGGCTCCTAAATGGGACAAGTTCGAGGATGTCAATGGGAACGCTCATGAGCATGTCATGCGTTTCATTGATGTCATGGGGCCATACGGAGCCGATTCCAAACTGCTGATGCGAGAGTTCCCAAAATCCTTGGGAAACGTAGCGTACAAGTGGTACCGAACGTTGGAGGCTGGATCCGTGAAGACTTGGGACGACATGGTCCAGAAGTTCTATACCAAGTTCTTCCAGATGGAAGAAAAGGTGACGATGATCCACCTCTCGCGGATGTATCAGAAGCGCGAGGAGGATGGGATAACTTTCATCAAGAAGTTCAGGGCGAAGTCCTTGGAATGCAAAGATCCAATGCTCGAAAGTCGGCTTGTAGAGATATGCCTGTAGTGCATGCGAGACGAATACAAAGGTATGCTCATCAATCTGCAAACACCTACGTTTTCAAAGCTAATCGAATGCACGAAGAACATCGAGCCTATAGTTGAGAGGAAGAAAAAGAAGAACGCTCCGGAGCGATCTTCAAGCGGCACCACCTACAAGATCGGGAGATTCAGTTACAAGAGGGGACGCGAAGCTGAGGTCAATACAGTTTCACCCCAGAAGCAAGAGAAGGTTGTGAACTTTGACGTACCACCTCTGCCAGGTTCGGTGGAGGAGGCAAGCGACCTCTGCAGGCAGTGGCGCAAGGACAGTGTCCTACCGCCGCTCGAGAAGATACCCTCCAAGGAGATGGTGAGGGACCCGAAGTGGTGCGAGTACCACGGCAAAGTCATGCATCCCACAGCGGAATGTAAGAAGCTCAGGATTGTATTCAACCAGAAGATGAAGAACGGCGAGCTGATCGTCAGCGATCACAGGAAGGATGTGCGCAACAATCCACTTCCTGCCCATACGGAGCAAGAATCAAAAGGCAAAGACGTCGCCATGATCTCGATTGTGGACTTGGAAGAAGTCCCAGAAGATGGTCTACCCATCATTGCCGAAGTCAATGATGACGAGGACTACAGCGTAGACACAGAGGATGAACGTGCCGATCGGATGAAGGGGTCGCACGGCTTTAGCAGATTCTTCGACGAGATGAACTTCTCCGAGAAGTGCCGAACAGAAATGACGAAAGCAATCTTGAGGATAGCAGAGGACTACGAGGAGGATATTGTAGTCTCCAACGGGAAAGTCATCAGGGCATCTCACTCTACAGAAAAGATTATGACCTTTTCGGCCAGCGACAAAAAGACAGATGCAAGCCACCAGAGGCCTCTGTACGTGACGGCCATCATCAATGGTGTCGAGTTCAAACGAGCATTCGTCGATGGAGGAGCGGCGGTCAACGTCGTCTCGCTCCACACACGGAAGCTAGCAGGGATCCCCGAGCATAAGATTGTCAGGCGTCCATCTCGGCTGATGGGATTTGGAAGTGACTCTAGAATGACGATTGGATGGATCCGCCTGGGCGTGCAGATCGGCAAAATAAAGTGCTCAGCAAAGTTCTACGTCATAGATGCGAATACTACGTATCACATGATCATAGGACGAGCCTGGATTCATCGCTTCGAAGCAGTCCCTTCAACAGCCCACCAGGTCATGAAAGCCATCTGGAACGACAGAATAGTCGAGATACCGGCTTCAACGAATCCATTCAACATGGATGAAGCACATCTCAGCGAGGCGGTGTGGTTCACCGAGATGGCGGACGAGCAAACACCGGGGCCGTTCAACCCTACTCCTTTACCTCTTTGGGAAGATATCAAGGATCAGTCACCTGCGGGAGTGATGGTGACAAGGGAGGATGCCAAGGAAAAGCCGCCCACACGCGAAGAGGCGCCGCGAATCGCTTACCAGCGAAAGAACGTGTACACTTTGAAGAGAATAGCAAAGCATGACCCTGAGGGCAAGGAGATAGAGTGCTTTTACGCCAATGGGAAGAAGTGCTATCGCATATGAAGGTGCGCGGGGATTTCCTCACACGGGCATGGGGATATCCCTGGGCAAATCAACCAAATCGAGCAGATTGCGCTCACAGAAAGGCCAATGCAGAGCACTCCAGATGAGAAGCTCAAAGAAGCACCCGAATGCATGGAAGACAGACCCAGACCACAGAAGCAAGAGCTAAAGGAAGTGTTCCTCAGCCCGAACGAGGAGAAGAAGAGGCCAGTCTTTCTAAGTGCGGACCTCACAAGCGAGGAGGAGAAAGGAATGCTACAGCTCCTGACTGAGTACAAAGACGTGTTCGCATGGGTGTATGATGAGATACCCGGACTGGACACCAGCATCACTATGCATCGTTTAGACATCATCCCGGGTTCTAAACCGATAAAGCAGAGCACAAGAAGCTTCAGGCCGGAGCTTAATGTGAAGATCAAACAGGATATCGTTAAACTCCTGGATGCCAAGTTCATAGAGCCGAATAATCATCCAACATGGCTGGCCAACATTGTGCTAGTGGTAAAGAAGAACGGACAGCTTCGCATCTGCGTGGACTTCCGAGATCTCAGTCGATTCTGCCCCAAGGAAGATTTTCCGCTCCCAATCATCGATTTACTAATCGATTCGACAGCGGGTCATCGCATGTTCAGTTTCATGGACGGCTTCAGCGGGTACAACCAAATCAAGATGGACCCCGAAGATGCACGAAAGACTGCCTTCATCACCCCAGTGGGAGTGTTCAACTACACGGTGATGCCCTTTGGTCTCAAAAACGCAGGTGCAACCTACCAGCGGGCCATGATGGCCCTATTCCACGACATGATGCACAAGGAAGTGGAGTTTTACGTGGATGACCTCGTGGTTAAATCCAAGCAAGAGGCAGACCACATGGCAGATTTGGGGAAGGTGTTCAACAGATGCAGACGCTTTCAGCTGAAGATGAACCCTATGAAATGCGCATTCGGGGTAACATCGGGAAAATTCTTGGGATGCGTGGTACATCGCCAAGGAATAGAGCCTGACCCTGCGAAGGTTTCAGCCATCGTCAGCATGACCCCGCCGCACGACCAGAGTGCCTTGAAAACATTCTTGGGGAAACTATCATATCTGCGAAGATTCATCCCTGCAATTGCCGAGATTACTTTCTGCTTCAGTAATCTTCTCAAAAAAGATGCTGCATACAACTGGACCCCGGAGCACGAAGTTGCATTCGGGAAGCTGAAAGAACTGCTGACGTCTTCAAAAATAATGATCGCACCTCAGTTGGGGTCATCAACCAGGAAATCCATAGGAGCACTTTTGGCTCAGGAGTACGAAGGTCAGGAAAGGCCAATCTACTACATCTCTCGCATTGTGCAGCCCGCAGAATCAAGGTACACGGACATTGAGTGTCATTGCCTTGCCTTATTCTTCATAATAGAGAAGTTGAGACATTACTTTGCGTCGCACAAAGTGGTGGTGGTTACGAAAAGTGATCCCATACGATATTTGTTAACTCACACTACTCCTGGAGGAAGATTGGCAAAATGGTACATGACCATCTCTCAATACGATATCACATGCGTGCGACCGCGAGCGATCAATTCGCAGGCAGTAGCGGATTTGTTGGCACAATTCCCCGACAACAGTCATGAGCCCGTGATCGAAGAAGAACTCGAGGGACCTGAGATCTATGCGATCGATGTACCCTATTGGACGCTCCATTTCGACGGGTCGTCAACAAGGAAATGCGGAGGCATTGGGATAGTCTTGACCAAGCCAGATGGGGAGGTCATACAGATGTCCGCAAAGCTCGACTTCGCAGTCACCAACAACGAGGCAGAATATGAAGCCCTCATAGCGGGGCTGCGTGCAGCAAAAGCCTTGGAAGTAAGCAATTTGACGGTCATGGGAGACTCCAAGTTGATCGTCAAGCAAGCCTCGGGCGAGTACGGTTTGAAGGAGATTAACCTTCTGTCCTACCGCACTCTGGTACAAAAGCTAGTGCAGCAATTCTGCGATGTGAGGTACGAGCACAAGCCCCGAGCAGACAACAGACATGCAGATGCTTTGGCCACCTTGGGATCCAAGGTTAGTACAGACAAATGTCCCGCAAGGATCTCCATTGAGGTGCGAACATCGTCAGCGTTGACAGAAGACGCGTGCGATGATGAACACATGGATGATACAGACTGGAGAAAAAAAATTTTGCGAGCTATTGCAGAAGGCACAAGCAGCGAAAGCTGGGCACTCACAAGGGGGTATTGCATACATGATAACACCATTTACTACAAGGGCCCTGGCGGAATACTCATGCGATGTGTTTCCGAGCAAGAGGGACAATTGCTGCTGGAGAAGATTCACCAACATGCTTGCGGAGAAAGCGAGGTGTCAATCTACCGGAAGGCTCAGAGATATGGCATTCATTGGCCGGATATGTCAACAGCCGCCGCCATGATACAAGGAAAGTGCGAGAGTTGCGCACTGATCAAGGATTCCTTACTCATCGCTCTAACTGACGATGATGCGGATTGGAGGAAACCACTCTTTGATTTTCTCACCCAGGGCACCGTACCCGAATCGAGAAAAGAAGCGGAGAAGTTGAAAAGGAAAGCATCCCGATATGTGGTGCAAGAGAACTTACTTTGGCGAAGAGGTCATGAAGGCAACTTGCTGCGATGTCTAGACGACAGGGAAGCACAAGAAGTCATGGACCTTTCCCATCAGGTAGAACACCAAGGAGGTGCGAAACTATGCAGGCAGCTCCTCTCAATCGGATATTTCTGGCCTACGACGGAGGCCGATTGCCGCACCAAAGTAAGACGTTGCCAGGAGTGTCAATTCAAAGGAAACCTAGTGCATGCTCCTGCTGTGGACCTACATGCATTGGGAACGCCATGGCCATTTCACACATGGGCGTTGGATTTCATTGACCCCATCCGACCAACTTCGCATGGGAATCATTTTATTCTCACCGCAACTGAGCTGTTCACTAAATGGGTGGAGGCGATACCATTAAAGACGGCAAATGCGCTAGCTGTGGTCAATTTCATCCAGGAAAACATTATATGCAGGTTCGGAATTCCCAACACCATCCTTTCGGATAATGGTACCCCTTTTGTTAATCGCCAGGTGGCTGCAAAGCTAGCAGAGTACAATATCAGGCAAATATGTTCCACCCCCTACTACCCGAAGGGGAACGGGCAAGCCGAAGCGACCAACAAAACGTTGTTGAGGATTTTGAGCAAGATGATCGCAGATGACCACAAGAAGTGGGCTGATTCTCTAAACATAGCCCTGTGGGCTTATCGGACTTCTCCAAGGACACCCACGGGGGTCTCACCATTCCTCCTATGCTATGGAGCTGAGGCCGTGGTACCTGCGGAGGTGAGAGTCAATTCGGCGAGATTGGCCTTCCATGCATTGTACGAAAATCAACGCGATCATGACTTAGTCTTGCTGGAGGAAAAGCGAGAGCAAGCCAAAAGGACCAACAAGCGGTATCAAGAAAGGATCGCTCGTGCTTACAATAAGACGGTCCAGCGAAGAGATTTCGCAGTTGGAGATTTGGTCCTGCGCGCATCTGACCATTGCATGCGAGAAGCGGCTCACCCAAAGTTCGCAGCTAATTGGGAAGGACCCTTCGAAGTCACAGAAGTCTTCGACAGTGGTTACTGCAGCATACGGAGGTTGCACGGAACGACCTCAACCCCAAGCTCAGTCAACATGCGCTGGATTAAGAAGTAATATCCTTGACTTCTCTCATTTTATGCGTTCTATTATAACGTTGCTTCATGTATTGTATGGCTATGATTCGCACAATTTTCTCTCCCATATGAGAGAATTGTAAGCTCATCTCTCCCATATGAGAGAACTATAATAAAAGGATTCTCCCAAATGAGAATTTCATATTTCTAGCTGTTAATGTTTCTTTATTTAGTTTGTTATTACTGTAACAATGGGCTATCCGCCACAATAGCAATCTGTGCAACTGCCATCTTAACTGATCTTCTAAGCCTATCTGTCACGATAGCAGCCTATGCAAACGCGATCTTAACTGATCTTCTAAGCCTATCTGTTACGATAGCAACATATGCAAATGCGATCTTATCTGATCTTCTAAGCTTATCTGTCACGATAGCAGCCTATGCAAACGCGATCTTAATCGATCTTCTAAGCCTATATGTCACGATAGCAGCCTATGCAAACGCGATCTTAACTGATCTTCTAAGCCTATCTGTTACGATAGCAACCTATGCAAATGCGATCTTAACTGATCTTCTAAGCCTATCTGTCACGATAGCAGCCTATGCAAATGCGATCTTAACCGATCTTCTAAGCCTATCTGTCACGATAGCAGCCTATACAAACGCGAACTTAATCGATCTTCTAAGCCTATCTGCCACGATAGCAACCTATGCAAATGCGATCTTAATCGATCTTCTAAATCCTATCTGTCACGATAGCAGCCTATGAAAATGCGATCTTAATTGATCATCTAAGCCTATATGCCACGATAGCAGCTCACGCGAAGAATGATCTTAATTGATCTTCTAAGCCTATCTGCCATGATAGCAATCCATGTGAAAACAGTATTAAGTGATCTTTCAAGCCTATCTATTGTGATAGCAACATATGCGAACGTGATCTTAAATGATTCTTCAAGCCTATCTAATGTGATAGCAGCGTTATACGAATGCGATTTATAATTCGTCCTTAAATCTGTCTAAACTGATTGCGACATCACGATCTTAAGTGATCTCCGAAAGGTCTATCTAATGACATAGCACCTGCATTTGAATCTGAAGATGAATCACAAGCCCATCTGCAAAGATGGCACAGCTACGCAAATACGATCTCGAACGATCCAATAACACATCTGCGAATCTATGCAACAGATAGCAGATACGAAGTGCGTATATGGCACTACAAAAGGCGAGATATGCCGATACGCATGCGAAATTGTATTTTGTTGTAACAAGACAGCAGATAATACAAAAGCCATTTATCATTATGAGTCAAAAAGACTTACAATTTATCTGTCTAGATAACAGCTTACAAGCGAAAAAGCTCAAATCTAACTACGCAGCCAACATGGCTTACAATGCATTCGAAAAGTAACTTACAAGCTTGAAGTTACACATCGCGGGAATCCCGACTGAAAAAGGATGAACCTAATGGTCCTAACACCAGCTATGCAATGCACAGATCTGCGGCATGAAGATCTGTTGCAAGTAGGGTCTTGCTATAAAAGGAACGTCCTACGAGAGCCACAAGAAGCCATACGTTCAAGATCCCAGTATTTGACAAGGCCCTTGTCAGATCAACATCCCATGAGATGTGATTGAGGAACCACCGGTTCCGGCGTTCAACAGGCAAGCAGAAGCTCCAAAGGGCAAGGGCTCCTTGTAGACGGGGATGAACGCAACGGTTCGCCTCCTGAGTTCAAGAACGAAGAGGCAAGAAATCCTCCTCCAGGGATGCTGGAGGAAAATTCCGCCGTTCATTATGAGTCGGTAGCAAGGTCACTACGGCGCTGCACCTCACCGGGAGGCGGCCGGAAACATGACCTGCAAACATAATAGACGAAGAAAATTCTTCGAATACACATGAGATATCATCTCCATTTTCTTTATGAAGGTTACAAAGATTAGTAAGTCTCATAAAGCGGATCTTGGAAACTATTTCTATGGCACAAAGCGCAAACTCAGGTCTCATGACTTGGAGTTGCCATGAATCAACGAAAAACAAGCGTTGAAGCCAGCAGTCGTAAGGACTCACGGCAAAGAACATTTTTGGGATGAAGAACCCAAATGGCAAAGATAGGGTTTATATAGACCTTATGAAGACTCTTCAGTTGCCAAGATGAGTCAGCAGAATTCGAAAAGCGGGTAAGGTCAATCACTTACGCCTTGAAAAGCGGTAACGATCAATTACCCTACTAAAGGCTACGATGATTCAGTTGCGTATCCTAATAAATGACGGATGGTCATGATTCGGATGGACTTCCCAAGGAAAGCGTGCTTATCTTATGAGAAATTAGCGCGAAAATCAAGCAGAATATCAATTGCTGATGTCATAATTAGATATGCACAGAGATATTCCATCAAATCCTGGAAAGGGCAAAACGGGCATGTCAATTCTTTTGTTAAAAAAAAGGGGGAGAAACCCTAGCGACATTACATTAATGTTTCTAGTAACATTACACTAATGTTTCCGCGATTTGCTACTTTTCAAATTCAAAAGTCAAAGTAAATTCTTGATCAAGGAGTCGTTAAGGGTGAACTGACGGCTCAGATTCTCTACCTGCTCAACTTCTCGCTTCAATTGCTCGCACTTGGCATCCATCTCATGATAGAGCTTCAGAGCCTCTTCAACCTTTTGCTTTTGCTGCTCCACCTTCTGCTTCTCAGCTGCGAGGTTTTGGTGGCCGAGTTTCAAAGTTACGGCTGCGCGAATCAAAGTAACTCTTTTCATAAGAAACTTGAAACCCAGCCTGCCTTGAACTTTAGTCAGAAGATTTTGGCACATGCCAAAAAGCAATTCGGCACTCTGAGCAGAAATGGTCGCAGGCGTAGCCGCAGACAGCTGCTCCAAAATCCAAATGGCCTCGGTAAGAAACAGCCTTCTGTCAAAGGGCCCTATCTCCAGAGATCTCACAAATGATTGGGGATAGGTGAGGCGCATCCGAACTAGCCAATCCACATCGGCTTGCTTCAAACCTAAAGCAATGTCAAAGCTAAGTTATGATATCAAACTCGCAAATGAATGACGCGGGATGCAAACAGCAAACCACGACTTACCAGTTCCTTCAAGGATGTCACGAAGAGAAGGAATGCGCATTGCTGGAGTGGTCGAAGACTGTCCACGCTCCATAGCTCTCCTATCAGCTGCGAGCTCTAACTCCTCATAGTTAGAAGGAAGAGTATAAGCAGCACCAGTTGCGATTGCAGCCCCGACCTACGAGCCCCAAAAGCTCCACGCAGGAAGTGGCGTCACAGACTCATTCATCGCTGAAGGCATAGTGGCAGCCGAAGTTGCTTGGCGAGGGACACTTTTAGATGCGGTAGCATCGACAGTACTTGTTCTTACTTCCTCAGCGCCAGCATGGGCATCTTCCTCCATTAACACAGCGTCAGCTTCGGCATCATCAGAAAGTTCGATGATGTCCTCAAAAGGCTCTCCTGCGTATTCAGCAGCTGCGATGGGCTTCTCGGTATGAGAACTCGGCACTGGGACATAGGACGCAGAAGTTTGACTTCTTTGCTCCAACACGGGTTCATCAGCAGTGCCTGCGATACAAAATGCGATGATGCGAGGTAAATTGTATCATACGTTATTTTACTATCTTTTGCTAAAGCTAAGAGCAAGCACCTCCACGCGAAGGTGGGATTGCAGTGTCTTCGTCATTCACTAAAGACGTGGAACCATGCCCTATTAGTGTGTCCTCATTAAGCATGTCTTTAAAAGGAGCATGACCTGGGGCGCGAAGAAGCTAGTCATGATTATGCTTCGAGTTACTAATCTTAGTTTGCGCATATCGATCAAGTGATTACCTGAGGGTTCACCGCACTTGCCTACTAGCCAACGGCGAATGTCGGCCTTTGACACACCATGCTTTAACGCACCCACAATAACATCTCGATAAGTTACTGCGAGATTAAAAATCTCACCTTTATCGCCGCCTGCGATTTCTTCAAAATCTGCCTGGGCTTGCTCCAAAGCTGCTGCGTCCTCTTCTGGAGCCGCATCCTCCTCCTCAACTTGAGGAGCCACCTCTTCGGGAAGCGCATCTTCCTCATCAGCTGAACGCACTAAGTCGTCGACATGTTGCTCTTCGAGGCTCCGCTGCCTCACACGCTCGAGCTCCTACTCTTCTCGTTGCCTTCTCCTTTCAGCAGCTTCCGCGGCTGTCTTCCTAGACTCGGCGAGAACGTCCTCGCTTATGGTTTCGTCTGAAATGCCAGAATGAGCATCCCTCTTCTGTCTCTTGGCCAAAAGGCCACCGATGGTCTCATCATCGTCATCATCTGCGAAGAAATGGTTGGTTCAAGATCAAGTTGCAAAAGAATTACGATAATGAGAAGGGAAACGCGATGGAGGTACCTCCTGATTCTTCCTCATGTATCACATTTGTTCTTTCTTCTTCTTCTTCATCACCTTCTCTGGGCTCCTGCCTCTCCTCTTCTTCCTCCTGGTTGAATGGAACGAAGGTCTCAACTGCGAGTTCCTTCCGCGCTTTGCTGGGCATGCGACCTTTGCCTTTGTCCTTGGCAGAAAGGGTCTTAGCTGGAGGGGAAGTTGGAGCGCTCCTAGGGGAAGATATTGTAATTCCCTTTTGCCTGGGTCTCTTCGCTCTCGGCGCTGCAGTCGCTGGAGGAGACGGATTATCTCTTGGTGGAGACGAGTCCGGAGCATTATCTATCAGCGAGTCAGCAAAAGCATTCATGACTGCGCGAACCCTGGTTTCGACCTCGGGGTCCATCCTCGATGCTAGCAGGAACGACTGTCCTTGTCTTCTGGTGGCAACAATGGTGTTAACCAGCGACTTGGAACGATCACCAGATGCGAATCTCCGCACATGACACTACAGCAAACAGTGTAGAATAAAGGCATCAACATGTGGGAATCAAGAAGCTTAACGCATGCGGAAAAAAGTTGCTTACCTTAGCAAATGTCTCGCTATATCTGATGACATGCGAGTCGCCTTTCTTAACTGCGGCGATCTTTTCATTCAGAATGACGTCAGGGCACAAATGGTTCTCATGATCCAACAATGAGTAGAAACCATATTCAGACTCGCTCAGACTGCAATTGGGGCGAAACGGAAAAGAGTTTCTTTTGATCAAAGGAGCTCTGCTTGGCTGAGGAGCTGACTGCGTCTCAAACCTGACGTGCTGGGCGATCCAGTATGCGAGCCAGTTCTTGGAACAACCACCCTCGCGGTTACCTGCAGGCTGCTCAAAAGGAAGATTGTTCATAAAGACTGTTTTGCACTCCTTTGTCAGCAAGCGCCTATAGCAACCTCTGATAATGGACTATGGCCAGATTGAGGGTGCCACTGCATCAAAGCCGAACTGGGGAGAAACTCGAGTGGGGTCGACATCCACGGTAATCCTCTCATACCTTGGTGCGAGCTCACGAATATGCTCTGCGAGAGCAGGAAGAGAACCTCACAGGCACCAGCAAAAGAATTCGCGATAGCGCTCATGGAAATGCGATCCCTCTTCGAAGAGGAGCTCTTCTGAGAAGACAATACCTTTAGAAGGGTACAGCCTTGGAAACCACCGCACGTTCTCAATACGCACGGCATAAGGCCTGGCAACGAACTCTTTCCGGTTGTCGCATATCAGGCTCCAAACGTACTTGGTATTGTTCGCTCCAAACCACCTCGCAGCTCTGCCGCAGTTACGCTCCTCCACCTCGCCTGGGGGACACCACTTGTTGGGCTTGGAGGCAGTTGGGGCATAAGAAGGCCACCGCTCAAAGACCAACATCTTCAAGAAGGCAATGTTGACAAAGGTCAGTATGTCGAGGCGGCCACGCGACTCCTTCATGGCCACAACCAGCTGATCCAATCTATAGTACAATGTGCCCAAGACCAAGGGCCCGAGTGCGACTCTCTGGCCAAGGGCCAGTTTCACAGCGAGCGGCAGAACATGGTAGAAGACCCCATCGTGCGGGTGACCATCGATTAAGTACCTTGACAGCCAGGCACAGAGGAAAGCACAAAGGGTCAAGTGATAGCCCTTACCCTCCACGTAATTCTTGGCCTCCGGGTCTTGACTCAGAAGCTTCTTGGTGATGCTGTTGTTCGCGTAGTCACGAAAGAAGTACTGCACCCATTTATTCCAAGTATTCTTCGCAGACGTGTCAACCAACTGCCAATTGGGAAGGACTTTGGTAGTGGTCCACCGGGTGGAGATTTTCTTTACCTCTGATAGGCACTCCTCCATCTGCGTGTACAAAGCGATCTCCGCATCCGTCCTCAAGGGACTCAAAGGGTCCACCTCACCCATGGGAGACAGATCGTACAGCATGTGCACGTCCTCGAGTGTGGGGGCAGCCTCGAACTCAGCAAAATGAAAAGTGTGAGTCGCAGGCGAGTAGCGGGAAAGAAAGTTTAGAAGCATGGACTGGTCCAGCTTCACGGCAGCACCCTTCATAGCACGAACAGCGAAGTATACGCCGGCCTCATTGAGGGTCGCAGCATGATCGGTCAAAACACATGGTCAATCCACTCATCCATGTAGTCCAATTTCTGGACAAAAGCTTGGGTGGAAATCGCAGCATAGGGGAAGTACCCATTTTCGATTCCCAATCGATCCACATCCTCGCAGCCAATCAACTCGAGCAAGGCTGAGTTAACTGGAGGAGTCAATGTTAGCAATCCCTCATTGGGGACAGAAGCAGGCAGTTTCTTTGCCTTAACCCTCGCATGATAGAAATCTTTGCCACCCAGATAGGAGGCTTTTCGCCACAAAGCTTGCGGAAGATCAGGTATCTCTTCGTCCTCCTTGGTGGGTTTGGTTCCTTTTGTCTTGGCCATTCATGCGGAAGAGCAAGAAAAAAGGGGGGAGAAATATGCCACACTTCAGTTTGAATTTCGAGATTCAAGATCTATGGAAAGAAAGATGAACAGTTTCTGGTATCAATTTCAGAAATTAGAAGTTGGAAATTGTTTGCATTATCAGGGATTTCAGAACCCTGCATCCAAGATCCTTATCATCGAAGGATTAAGCCAAAATTGGGTCCAAAGCTTGAAGCTTCTTCACAAGTTTCAACAGATTATATGTTATGGGTTTACAGATTCAACGCAGTTTGAAGCATATACTGGTATTGTAAATCGAAATTGAACAAGGCCAACCTTGTTTTCGTGAAGCCTGCTTGGATACACACAGTTGAAGAAGACGATTTGCAGTTTTGAACTGGTGATTGATTATCTGAATCTGCTCTCGAAGACTTCCGGGTACCATTCACTTTAAGAGAAAGAAGTGATGCTTTGCAACAATGGAGAGTACAAATTATTTATCCAAAAACAATGAAGGGTTGCGTCCTTTCAGTAGTCGAATCGCAACCGTCACCGTCGAATCGCGTAATCACAGGACAAGCTGACGTCACGCCTAAAACCCTAAAGGCCAGACGGCACGACTCTACGGGTTTTAGGTCATGATGGCACGCACGGGGGCTGAATTTGCTCGTGTTTGAATTGGTGCGTGGCGGCGACGCGCATGTTGGTTTCCGCGCATGGAAGTCTATACAGCTATGAGCCTTCACGCGCAGAAAGGGGGCTAATGTAGATAGTGCTTTCTGAGCTAGCAGATCTTGGCCACGTGGCAACCATCCAGCCCACCATATTGTGCTCCACACACACTGGATCACCAGCCGAGCTGATCCATGTGGGGGCTGCGAGACAGAGCCCTCGCATACCACTGCACGGGACTTGTAGGGACTTAGTGGTTTGGAGGCTAGAGTAAGCCCTGTCGCGTGCGAGCCAAGCCCGCGCGCGACCTTTAGTAACTGCTTTGAGAGATTTATGGCACGAGCTCCATAAACCCGGTCAATCCGGTCAGACGTGGTCAACCTCGTAACGGTTCCGGTATTCGCGCATAACGTGCTGTAACGGTCCCTATATAGGCGGACGAACGTGCCGTTGCGGTTAAGCTAATTAAGCCGCCATTTATGGGCGCATTAACCACACTGCAACGGTCACATTCTCCATTATATATAGGACGTTAACCTTTACATACAAAGGAGGACACATTAGCCATACGCGGAAGCTCTGCCAAACCTCTGTCTCTCTCTCAGACATTACTACTGCCTTACTCTCTCCCTACACACAACCCAACTCTTCCTGTGCCATCTCTGATCCTCTACATACGGTGTACACGGAGGTCTCCCCGCCGGAATCTCTTGTGCACAACAACAACCTGAAGGTGAGGGTCTGTAGTGCGGTGATAATAAAAAAAAATCTGGAATCGAAAAATCCAGCCAATTGGGTTGTCACCTGTAAATTGCGGAGCAGTCGGACGAATGTGCGTGCTGTTATCCATGGTGACAGCGACGTTTTGAGTTCGTGTTCGTCGCGAAGGCGTCCGGTGAACTCGATGAAAGCACCAATGATACGATTGTCGTATCGATAAGAGAAGTTGATAGAGAAATTGAGAAACTAAGAAGAGCGGAATTGAAGAACTTAGGAGACGAAGGTGAATTTAGAGACGAAAGTAGGAAACACGGACAGAGACAAGATGGTTTTCTTATTGATTGAATAATAATGCAAGATTGTTTTAATAGATAGTACTGACCTAACCCTAACCTAACGGGCCAAGCCCAGATTATTAAATAGCCAAATAACACAATTAAATAATTAATTTATTAACTAACCAATAACTAAATAAATAACTAAATATAAACAGATAATAATGATACGCTACCCGTATCACATCCGTTCAGAAATTTCAGGGAGTGGGCGAGCTATTGGCTAGTGACACTTAATAAAGAAGATTTAGCTCTCTTTGCGATTACCGTCTGGTGATCTGGAGGGCTCGGAATAGTGTTCTGTTCATAGATAGATCTCTTTCTTCGATGGAGATTATTGGCGAAATCAAACACCTAGCTGAAGAATTGGGAGATACTGAAACCAAGGAAGTGGAAGGAAGGACTTCTGGAAATGCAGCGAGGACTACTTGGTCGAGGCCTCAATCTGGGTGGGTCAAAATTAACTTTGATGGTGCCTGGAGTTCATCGACACAGCGATCTGGTATTGGGGTTTTTCGTGATTCCGAAGGCGAATGTTTGGCGGGAATGTCAAAATCATTGGCTTTCGCAAGGTCGACAAAGTTTGTTGAGGCCACTGCTGCAGTTCTTGCTATTGAACTTTGTATCTGGATCAATTATCATCAAGTAGTCCTCGAGGGTGATGCTAAAACCCTCGTCGAAATTTTTTTCCATGGTTTACAGGGCGACCAGGAGGGGGATCTCTCTGAAATTGGCGATCTAGTGCATGAATTTGTGGACAGAGCAAGGTCCATGACAGTCTTCAAATCAATTTCAAGCCGCGGTCAAGTAATGATTCAGCACACTCACTCGCACAGTTTGCTACGGATGATGATGTAGATTTGTGCTTCAGTAGTGATAGAATTCCTAATTGACTCCAGACCTATCTGTCTAGAGATAAGCAGATCGTAATGCCCCCATGATGCTTCTATATTAAGCCTTTTTCTCAAAAAAAATAGTGTTACCGAACAATTATTAATGAATGTATATATCCATTTAGGCTTCAAGGGTTTAATAGTTATTTCATAGTTTGAGAAGACAAACTTATCTCTATAAGTTATTGTCATTGATGAGCTCCCACTCCGTCCATTCTTACACTTACAGGAGTAAAAGTACCATGAAGTTCAGCATATTGAAGGGGTGAAACAACCCTTCCAGTTTGGAAAAAGACATTTTCACTTTTTCAGTATGCCAAATTTCATTGTACACCACGTTTCTTAAATGCGACTTCACTATTCTGTATTAGGGTTCCATCACTAATAGTAGTAGTTTTTGAGACAACTTTGAATATGAAATGATACAATTAAAAAGTGTATGTATCCTGCAGTTTAGTACACTGAATTGGTGGAAATATTATTTCTTAAAATTGATTCTAATTGTGAGATTTCTCATACCGATAACAAGTAATCACGATTAATTACTATTTATATTTTCTCATCGTTGAGCTTCTTGACCGTAAACACCTTGTCTTTCTTTTCTCGAGTACATAAAACATAAAACATCATATAAATATCATTTTAACTCTAATATAATCATATTATTATTATAAGTTAGGCTATTGTTTGAGGGGAGACTCAGAACTCCGAAACTTCAAGGAACGGTCTCAAGGCCTTGACGAGTGGACTGATCGGCTAGTTCACAAACACTTTGTCTTCTGGGGTATGAAGAAGTGGGTGGGAAGTTAGCATGTGGCCTAATCCAGCTAATTGTGTCTCTCAAGTCTCAACAAGCAAAACAAACTACTATTACCACGAAAAAATTAACGAAGACGACTGAAGAAGTCTTCGGCCTATTCAACGTCTACTATTCCTATTGTTTTCTTGTTAGCAGAAGGAAACTTCATCGAAGATGAGGACAGTTGTACACCTTATCACACTAGGAGTGAGTTTGGAACATTCACTCGAATGGCTATGGTGATTGTTTTTTTCAATTTTAACGCATGTTTTTTTAGTCATAATGGAAAACAAACTTCCTTCTTCAGAGTTCTAATTTCTATAACTTTACTGGAGAGAATTCAATAAACGGATATCTCGAGTACACCAAGACTCAATTTTTTAACTTTGTTGAAGAGAATTTCCTAATTTTGCGTCCTTCTAAATATCTCGTCCGACTACTCCAAGACTCATGACTTGGTCAAAGTCATTGTAAATCTTCCTTAGCGTTGTAATGTCGAAAAATTAGCTTTGTCCAAAAGAAAAGAATGTATACGGACCTCTAACATTATGTTTACGTAATACCGAGAAGATATATGTCACTTAAATTGAACAACGAGATGGTATTTTTTTCTTAAATAACCTCAAATTTGGCGGAACATCGATCTTAATAAAAAAAAGTATTAACAAGTTTGACGGAACGTAGGGAGTAGGCTGAGTAGCATGCACAAATGACATTAAATAACGAAAACAGGATACACCGATTTGTGCGAACGAGTGCATTGCACGTGCTTCTGACTAGTTATATTCAGATGTCTGTCCAACATATTTTTCTATTTAGGATAGGCCGGTAAACCACTACATTTAAAACAAATAGTTGCCGAAGAAACACAATGTTTCGTCATTTCATGATCTAATGTGACATGGAATCTGAAATACAAGATATATATATTCTAAATTATTAAGCTAATGCAGTGTATATGTTCACTAGATCTTAGCTTATCAACTGTTCAATGAATCGACGACAACACCAACAAATCCAGACTATATACGAGGAAATGAAATAATCGAATACCAATTCGTCACAGTGTAAAGAACGAATCTTCTTCTCAGGGCGCCACCGGAATATTAACATTGCCGTTACCGTTGGCATGGGGATGGCCTTTAACAGCCGGAACATTTGGCCTTGTAGTTAACCATCTCACCACCAATCTCATCGAGTGCCCTAGCAGAAGCAGCCCCATCACGGCACACCAAACCGGCACCGCCACATACATTGTCCGGCGCAGCGCGTGCCTGTCTTTCTTCGGCGTCACCGCCACGATCGAGAACGAATACGTAAACGCCATCGAAGTGATCGACAACCACATCACCGCCATCAGAAGCCACATGAAATACCTCCGCCTGATCGGCAACCCGCTAATGAGAAGCAGGATCGTGCTTAGCGATGCGACGAATCCTATAGTGTTGGCGCGGAGGTAGTACTTGTACGTCTCCGGGTAGTTGTAGGCAACCACGGCTTCACCAGCGCGGTATTTGACACTGGGGTCATCGGGCAATGTGCCGTTGGAGCCCCAAACGCCGCCCGGTGGGGTCACGCCCGCTTGGAAAGCCATGGTTGCGAGAAGGATCGCGACGATCATTAGGGCGTCGCGCTTCTTGGCTAGCCACTCGTCTTGGTTGACCGAGCGGGACCCGGTGAACGAGGGCATCCATGGGTTGGCCCCACCGTGGGTGGACGGGGAAGTGGGGAAACAGTCGAACCAACCCCATGTTCGCGATCCGTTTACGTTGTTTTTGTTGCTGCTGCCTGAATTGGCAATAATTGTCGGTCCTCCTGCTACGGCTTGCTGCAGTAATCTTTTGATACGCAAATCCGCCGAGCCTCTCCAGGTTTGTGTTAGGATGTCGAACACAGTGTTGCCGTCTGCATTTGTTGCGTTTATATCTAGCCCCTGGATTTGGGTTAATCTCTTCAGGACCTGTGAACCCAAAATTATAAATCATGGCACATTATTTTTTAAGTTTAAATGTAATAGACAGACTGCAAACTACATTGAAAAGTTAACTTTCCTATTTTCTCTCTAGACGACCGACTCATAGTCGAATTGGAATTTGGTCAGAGTTATCTTCAGATTCTTTACCACTTAATTTAAACACGAATTATAACATCATTTTTTCTAGACTTACTTCTTTGTACTCTATTGGCGTTCGCAGGGGCGGACTCAGAATTATAGATGAGTGGAGGTTGAGGTATATATTATTCTGACTAGAGGGCTAAAAAGTAATGGTTTGCACCAAGGAAATCACAATTTTGGGTTGAAATCAACAACTCAGTGGGGGCTAAATTGAAAACCAATATAACAATTTGGGGTGAAATTGCAAAATTAATAATTTTAGTGGGGGCTATACACTTGTCTCCATGTGTGTCGGCGCCCATTTCAAACTCAGAACCTCATAGGCGTTTATTTCTTTAGCACTCATTTATAATTATAAAATCATTTTAAGTTGTGTTTATGTTTTCCAACTGTAAAAGGCTTAGAGTATAACCCTTACCGAACTTCAATAAAAGGGTAGAAGACACTTTCACTGTTCACAGCACTCAAGTTTGATGAAAAGACACTTTCACCCATTTCAGTTTGGGAAATGACCTTCACCCATTTTTTCTGTCAAAATGTCAAGATATTTGCACTCCCTAACTGTGATATAGTTAGGGGTAGGAGTCTATCACTGTAGTAGTTATGGGAACAAATTTACTCTCATAGAATACGAATGACAAATTAGGAGTTGTAAGTCTCATTTAGTATATTTTTTGAACATTAAAAGGTGAAGGTGTCATTTCCCAAACGGAAAGGAGTGGAAGTATATTTGCATTAAACCTGGGGCGAATGTGTCATTTACTCTAAACATAACTATCCATAATGTCAATTGGAAAAAAATAAACCACCTTTATTGACCAAAACGTCAAACAAAATAAACAAACAGGTCAAAGTCGTCGGATGGTCAAACCTGGTTTTGTTTCTCTGCGACAGCCACATGCAAAGGAGTGTTGCAATCATCATCTCCATCATTGATCAGATCAGCCAAGCCCACCGCCAGTATATCCAAACACCCAACCTGACCGTACTTCGCGCACAAGTGAAGTACGGTCTCGCCATCGGCCGTTCTCTGCCGAGCAGCCAGTGGCCGTGCTGCGACCAAACGTCGCAGCACATCCACCCTCCCATTGGCAGCAGCCAGGTGGAGAGGGTTCAGTCCCTCTCCATCCAAAATCATACAAGTGTCCGCATTTATTGCCAAAATGGCATCGACAACCCCGAGGTCTCCTTTCGCCGCCGCATAATGCAGCGGCGCCGATCCTCGGGGGTCGAGAGCTCCGGCTAGGGCGGAGCATAGGGCGAGAACCTGCAGTGCGAAATTGGAGTGGCCGAGTAAGACCGCCACGTGGAGGGGTGTATCGTCGGGAGCACCGGCGGCGATTCTGGCAAGGAGGAGAGGATCTGCTGCGTGCAGATCAAGGAGGAGCTGGATGTTGCCATCCAATGCTGCGTTTCTGAGTTGTTGTTGATCCATTTCCTCCTCCTCCACCCTTCTCTCTGCATAATCTATCTAGTATCTACCACTAGTTTCTCTTTATAGAGAGAATATTCATGTTGGGGGTTCACTTGTCTACTTCTGAAGTCGTTTTTTGGAAAGTCTTCTTTATAGGAAACTAGTGACATCTTTCTTAGATGTTTCATAAGAATGACTTTTAATATTATGTTTTATATGTATCATATGAATCAATGATTGGCCGACATATAAACAATAACAGATGTTCGGTTCTCATTTAGATGAGTTGGTTGGGAATTAGACTTGATAACAACATGATTCAGTTCTTAGCAGTTTGTTAATTTACAACATACATAAAATGCCAATCACAATAATTTACAAAATGTTGGACAAGGTAGTGATTTATGTACTTTCCTATTAGTTGAAATGCAGCGTGTGGTGTTTCTAACGAGGTTTTCATAAGTCACCTAACCGTGTCTGGCAACAAGAAAAACAAAGGCAACTAGGTTTGAGAAGTATGTCATCTTTTATTTTGTATTTGATTTAACTTTTTGTCGAAAAACAGAAACTTCGTCGAATAAGTACACACACTAGACAAAACAGGCTAGCATTTTAGCACGAGTAAAAGACATTTCACCCCTTTAAGTTTGACACAAATACACTTTCACCGTTTCCAATTCTGCAAGTAACACTTCCATCCCTTCAATGTGCCAGGTTTCAAGACAAATACGCCAACTAATTGTGTCATTCTATACTCTTAAGAGAAGAAAAAATGTACCACGCTGTTAACTCAAATGTGAATCCTATCTCGACGAGAGAACAGTCACTCAGAAACAGTCGAAACTTGACCGCATAATGGGAGAAGTGAAGAACAAGAGACAGATAGAGTAAGTAAAGAATTGAATCAAAGGGAGAAAGCAGTGAAACACTTGCAGAATTTTGTGAATTCAGATGATGCCAGAGAAGATCTCAAGCATGGTCTTGATGTTCTCAAAACTTATTTGCCCATTGGTAATTTGGTACTGTCATAGTCAAAGCAAACATCTCGCAATATGATCGACTCAATTCTGCAGTTTGTGAGTATACCCGTTGTACTCAACGAACCGCAATGGCAGTAAAACTCTCTGTGAAGGAACAAAGATAGGATTTCTTAAAATGAAGGAAAGTTCCTACTGGTATTTACAATAGCAGAGAGACAAGTATTGGAACCTAACTGTTCATGACTAAATTCGAACAATACCTACCAACTGTGATCGCCCGTCAAATTTGTTTTTTGGCCCAAAAAGTTTAGTAATGAGTTATCTAAAAAGCCAGTCCAACCTGACCCACGCCCCATCCGGTGGTGTATGGTCGGTTCAAACAGTGGCCAAGTCCTCCACCCTCTTTGCTACACCCAAAGAACTTGCCTTTGTGTTACAAACATGGAACATTTAAACTGCTAACTAGTCTCTATGTGGTACACTTTGTGTTCCCCCTCATGGCAAGAACCCGCATATACATTTGAATCTATCATTCACCTGAACACAACTTTGAACCATTCACCTGAACACAACTTTGACCTATTCGAAGTAGTAGAACTATCTCCGAATATCAAGGGTCTATAGCTGCTTTCACCAACCATAAACCCAGTTCGCCATAAACCGTGTCCAGAATCAACCCAAAACTATGGGTTTTCCAACAGTTACAAGAGAAAACACAATCATTTGTGGGTCTAAACAACCCCAAAATGCCAAAACTAACAATGCTCCGGGATTTTCCTCAAAGGACAGAGCCTCGTCCGCCTCGTTAACCTGCATAAGATAGGCCTGAAGGACCCCAAACCCTAGAATCCACAAAAAGAAAGGTATAAAACAGAAATCATGAAACTTTAGGAAATTGCAATTCTGTCCCTGCAATTAACTCCCCCTGCATCAGAGAGGCAGAGGAGAGAATAAAATCCAAATGAGGATGATGGTCTTTACACTTCTGGTGGTCTATGTTATTAAATACTGACAGCACAACACTCCCATGATAGGTGTGCACAAACTAAAACACTAAACTCCCCAAATGTCTAAAATCCTATGCATAAACTGTTACCAAAGACCCAACTCTGAATCAAACCAACACCCAGTAAAAAGCACAGCACAACAAACTAGACAATAATCAACATTTAATAATAAATGTCAAACCTCGGATAAAAATGAACTCTTTGTCAATGCCGGGCTCTCTTGTTGTTGCAGGACGGGCACTTGTACTGCTTGATGTGCTCGGCCCTGGCGGGGGTTATCTTGACACATTTTCCATGGAACCAGGTCTCGCAGATGTCGCAGCATATCCAGAACTCATCAGAAGCGTAGGTGTCACCGCACGCTCCGCATAACGTGTCGCCGTGCTCGTCGTCTCCGTCCTCTTCAGAAGCGTCCTCTTCCTCTTCCTCGTCGTTTGCTTCTTCTGCTGGCCCTTGGGGGAACTTCACTGGAGAAGGCTGTTCCGGGCCATAATACGAGGAAGAAAGTAATTATCCAATTCCATGTCAAATAGTAAAACTGCAACTATTCTATTAAATGCAGAGACGAGTATACAATCAAGTAACTGAATGAAGAAGTAGTTATCCACAAGTCAACAACTAAGCAATTGCCTATTTATCTATTATCTTCATATTTAGTTTCCAGATGGAATTTATTGAATTTTATAACAGTGTACGTTCTCCAACAAAAAATTTGATAAAACTCGTAAAATTCCAAATGGCAACAAAATTGACATTGAAACGGTATGTGTTAAGTCCTAATTTATGTTCTGAGATTGTGGTTCCCAGGAACAAGATGCATTGGTGGAGCCAGGAATGTGACAGTTCTCTCCAAACACACAATTTATGGACTCGTTTACAAGTAGTACTATTTAACAACATGGATACATAAACGAAGAGGTTTTTTCTTTGGGTTCTGTTGGGAGAGGATGCATTAATTATATGGGCCACAATTTGAGATGCATGTATAATTATATGGGGAAAAGTTTCAAATTGTCTAGGGGCACAACTGAATTTCTATTAAAAAGAAAGGGGCGGGAGAGCAAGTGACCTCCTGATTCAGTAACTGCTATTTGCGATTCTCACTGGTGTGCCATGCAAAGTTTTAGATAAGTTCATTAAGACCTTTGTCAACGCAATGAAGTACAAGATTGAATTGGAAAGCTATTGAAAGAGATCCCAATTTTTCTTGCAATGATACCTTGAGGGTCGGCTTAGATTTGGTGCTGCTGTGATTTGACACTGTTGATTTCTCCACTTCTTGCCTCTTAACAGCCCCAGTCACGACTTCAAATATTGTAGGAAGATCATTTATCATGTTGAACAGACGTTTCCTGCAATTAAAGACAACAATAAATAACAAGGTGCGATTAGGATAAGGGTAGAAAGCAATGCACCTATAAAGTCATTTGCTTCAGCCATCAGTGGCTTCAAGTAAACCTAATAAAGGGAGAAACTTTTCCTCCACCATAAGAAAATAAGTCCGTGCAGCTTTAAGGTAAAATCATAGCAGTTCTCTGACACTGCATGTTTCTCGAAAGATTTTTTTTTTTTTTTTTTTGTTAAAGAGTTCTTTCTTGCAATCATACAAATCTAGATATCATTACTCCAACGAGAACCATTGAAAAATTCTTCATTTCAAAGAAGGCGAAGTTCCACCGATTTGTTCAGTAAAATAAATTCAAACAAACATGTAACTTGGTTAAGTTCCAGGGAAACTAAGAACAGTACACCCACCATGATTTCTCGAATGAAGGTCAATCGACCATAAATATTAGTAATATGTTCGTGTTGCTACGCATGTCAATAATGATTCCTTGATAACAACCATTTGCATACTGCAAGCCTGCAACCATCTATATAACAAGGAGCCAAGGGGAACTAATTACCCCCAAAATGTGGCATAACCTACCAAACATAAAATAGCTACACCACACAACAATTTAGAGTAACCAACCCACGAAAATGACATGCCCTTATTGTAAGGAAGTTACTTGACTGGTTGGAGCCAAAAGACCCACATGCTATTCCAAATTTCCAACTTTTAAAATTCAAAACTCCAAATACCAGTTTGTCAAAAACCTCTCTTAGACACAAACAATTACTCAATGGAGCCCAACTCTTAAGTTCTTATTAGCGCCTTCGGGCACGGGTAATACACTAGTCTAAAACATGCAAAAACTGATTCATACTCATACAAGATACTCCCAACAGAGTAAGATCGTGGTATAAGACTATCTAAAAAAAAAAATTGAAATGACGCAAACAAATCATAAGTTATACGTTCTATCTGGCGAATACAATCTAGGATTCAATAAATTCACGAGGCATATTGGAAGCAACAATAATGAATAAACTATTACTCTTCTTAAACAAGAACATACATGTCCCTGTATGCCAGATCACAACGGCTTTAAATTTTCCCGTATTCAATGCACAACAGAAATGAGCATAGCATTCTAATGCATTCACTTTTGCATTCCTAATATAACGGAAAGGAAAAAAAATAGCATTTCGGAAAAAGATGACGAAGCAACAGATAATTTGTGATAAAACAAGCTTTCTGAATTCGATATCCGAGTTGCAGAAAAAATTTGTTTAGTAAGCCCTTAAATTTAATCGAAATTGAGTAAGCAACAGATAATTACCTATCTGCTTTGTCAAATCCAAATCTAGCACCAAAATAGAAGGCAACAGAAAGCAGCCATGCATCACTATGGACAGCAACTAGAGCTAGCCAGTCCTTTTCTTGCATGCCATCCCTGGCGAAGTTAATACCCAGTGCCGGCTCCGGAAGCTCCGGAGGCACCTCTTCAGCTGGTAAATTGACCTCCCACAGTTCACCAGGAAATCCATAAAGGCAAAGATTTTCCTTCTCTGTCAATTAGAACAAAGTAAAAATCATTATATCTTGGATCACAACATATATTTCACATCTCTGAGAGCCAGAGGTTAGCATCACCCACTTGAAAAGAAAAGTTAAAACGGGGGAGTCATAGAAGAATGTGTATTGATATCTTACAAGCATAGAGTTTTGCGGTGTTAACTGCCATATAAGCTATTCCTCTCTTATAAGATCTCTTAGCTTCAAAATATAATAGTTTGAAGCTATAAGAGTTCCCAATAGTCTTAGTTGATACAGTTTTAGCAGGTAAGGTGCGTAAATAAATCAAACAAACCAATTAGAACAAGAGCATTTGGTTCTGTTTGGACCCGATTAAGTTTGTCATCTGTCAATACAGCGCCAATTCAAGCCAAAACATGACTTGTGTAATAAATCATATTTGTTATAAGATGTATCTCAATCAATTCATGTAATAAAGTACCTTAAACCAATATATTTCATTCCAAATATATAGCTCACTCGTTCTTTTTCATGTTTTTTCTCATAAAGATACAATGATATCTATGAAAACAAAATAATAAAGCACAAATGGTAAATTATTTTAAGCTTATTTATTTACTCCATAACAATGGTTGAAGTCGCAAATTAAACCAAATTAAACTGAACTTCTCGAGTTTGTTTGGTTTTTGCAAAACAGTTAAGGTCTGGAAACTCCTTAAATCCTACCACCTTGGTCCAGTACCAGTCTAGCAATACGCCAAATAGAAACTAAACATCTGTTCTCCTAAGCAACCACGATTCTACTGAAGCCGTGCCTTGTACGACTATAACACAGGCTTATGGGAGGAAGAGCAGGTTATCCCAACAATGATAGTCATTGAAAATGAAGTCATGATGGGTATAAGTTTAAATAAATAAACCTAATGAATTTAACATTTATAGTAAACACCATGTGATATGTTATCATTACCTACATCCTTGATGCTCTATGTGCAACCAACAGGATTCGGTATGCATAGTATACATACTACGGAATACAAAATATGGAATCTTGAAGCACACTATATCATGTTTGACATGTAAGTCATTCAAATAATCAAAAGCCAACAAAACATGAACCTGTTTACAGAACAATTATGATAAACAAAATCGTATTAAGAACGCCCCAAACTTGGTGTAATTTCTATAGTCGAAAGATTGTTTTCTCTTTTTTCTCGATTAGTTCTTTCCTTTTTGGCCTACTAAGTTACAAGGCGAGAAAACCCACTTCAAAAAGCAGTATTTACCCTATACTGGCCATGCATTCAGATGTTATTAGAGGCAAAGCAAAGAAGATTATTTCATGTTTCTCAAGAACAGAAACAGATCAAAAAATCTCACATCGCTAAAACTACGCTACATCATCCTTTGCTTTAATTTTTCTGAATTATTCTGTTACACCAGACGTCATAAGCATTCAATAAGGTTTAATTTTGATCACCCACTCCGAAAAAATTATAAATTTATAGTGGCAAAGAGTCAGGCATGCAATAATTAGGATATGTGTTTGATTTCAGAAACACTTCGCTTAGGGAAAGTCTCAATAGATGCATGCTAGTATGCCGCTGTAGGATGTGAGACACCAAACTAAATATGTTGTTCTTATTAGACTACAACCGTTAAAAGGAAATAGGAAACAAACTTCATTTTAGCATTAAAAGATCATAGAGAAGTAACATAATGACATTTAGGCGTAAATGAGTCAAGCCAATCACATGTTTGGTCTAGTAAACTTTTTCACTCAAGGTTGGCCTTCAACTTGGCTACCTTGAAACACAAGCTAGTGTTAGGTTTAGCTTACAGAGTAGTTGTCGAGCTGAAGAATGTTACATACTTGCATAATAACTTACGTAAAGTGGAGATGTAGTTCTCGACTCTAGAGAAAGAACATTTCAAACAGCATTCGGATTACGTAATCAGAAACTGCTAGAAGATCAAACGGTTACACATATATGTCAACTTAAACTACGAAACAGAAAGAAAAAATAAGAAAACATCTACAATCATTTGCAGCTACTTAGAATACAAACAAATGCTAAGAATGCAACTCGATCCCGTGCAAACACTAGCCCGATAATCTATTAATAGAGGTTTTATTGAATGGCTGCGCGTGTTTCCATTGGTAACAGAAAGGATATCAAAGCGGAACAACTGTAATCACCCCCAACATGTAATTTCACATAGAAGGAAATTTATGAGACACGATCGGAAGCAAATTAAATCACACATCATTCAATTTTCTCACCTCAACGGGACTGACTTTCCTACATAGCTCACAAATTTGTGACCTTCTTTTTACCCCCAGCATATTCATTGCTCTTTGAAATTGTCGGGAGCAACAGAAAATCGCAAGAAAGCATTACCACATATATGTATTTCTTTTAGGGAAATAAGCATGATCTATATGGTAACAAACATATAGTACATGGAAGCAGCTAAACAAAGAAAAAAAAATAGATTATTCCTACCACAAATAACTTATTATCCAGAGAGAAAAACTCATAGAAGATATGACATAATCTAATCTTATAAAGAAATAAAATTTACTTAATGTCCTGCATACAGGTCCATTCTTTAACATATAAATCTAGGGTACATAAACAAAAACACAGAAAAAAATATTCGATCTATTATTATATAGTAATACTCCTATGAATAAAATGACAAGCTCAGACCACAAAAACAAAAATCTAAAAAAAGCTAATCTACATAGATCTCTAGAATCACACAAGAACTAGAAAGCGGGAAATCTGGAACAGCGAAAAAACAAAACTCCCCAGAAATAGTAGCTTAAGAATCGAAGAGAAGAGACTCACCAGGGTCGCATTGACGATAAAATTCATCAACATCTGCACACACACACACACATAACATACACAAATCATCAGCCCAAAAAATCAAAAAAAAAAAAAAAAAAAAAAAAAAACGATTTTCGCTAGTAAAAAAAAGTAATTGCAACGAGGGTGAAAATGGGTTTTGTTTGTATGTAAAGTTACCGGTGGTAAGAGCTTTAATCATGCCGGCACGTCGGCCTTTGAAGTCCCGGAAGACCTCCTCGACGGTGCGAGGATTGTACGGCTGTTGACCGCCGTCCATGGGTGCTTTTCCGAGCAAATTGAGCTCGTCGATGGAGGGAAGATTCAATTGAAGCGAGAACAGGGTTGTTTGAGAATTCAAGTGGAGAGGAGAGTGAGACAAGAGCGAGAGAGAGAATTGGGACAAATATATTTGACCTCTGTGTTAGAGAGAGAGAAGGGAGGTGGTAGTACAAGTAGTGGCCGGATTTGAATCGGACTGGAAGGGGATGATTAAATTGGATTTGATAAAAACAGGCAAGTGTCCGGAAAAATAGGTATGGTCTGGCCCAAATCTATTTAAGGAAAGCCCATATAGGGCTTAATTGAACTCGTCCCTGACCAAGCCCACACTTTTGCAAAAGATTAACCCATTGAGCAAAAAGGTGGTGACAGTCACCCTAGTTGCCCTCTTGTACCGTTCTAAGTGGATCTCTCATACTGCGGTTGTCATGACTCAAACTTTACATCAAATTTGCCCCCATCGAGTACCGACTGTGCTACACCATGTATCGTTTATGTAGGATTGCATAACTGCTGTGAAAACATGTTTCTAAAAGATATATATACTTCTGGAGATAATATTTATATGATCGTATGACTTTTACGCGGTGAATCGGAACGATATAAAAAGGTGGGAGAACGGTGTGTGTGTGTGTGTGTGTATATATATATATATATCATCACGTCAATTCAAAATATATGCCACTTGTTAAAGCTAGCTAGTGATTTCCATCTCTCTACATTGATACCATGATGGATATGGGTGTCTGTAAGATATTCCATCTCTTACCTATGTTCTGCAGTTTGAGTTATTATGTCACTCCATATTTCATTTGGGACGCGATGAGTCATTCACGTTGCTCGAGTCACTCATGTTCTATCAGTTGGTCTAACATTACATGGAGAGCTGCACACTACTCAACACTTCTTTGTCTTTCTTCCATCCATGGAGACTACATGGTGTTGGTGTAATTTGGGTTTCTACAATGTCCATGTTAGTATTTATCCCTTTAGATTTTAAATACGGTGAGTTTACTAGTCCGTTTTGAGGAGATGGTGATCATATTTGAAGAAAAAATTATTGACCTTGTTTAGTTTAGATGGCATTAGACAAACTACGAACACCAATTTTTACTCCAAGAAATTGATGAGAGTAGTCGGAGATTCAAGTTTTAGTTTCTACTCTTGTGCTTTCTAACTGTGAGCTTATTTCCACATTAAACAATTTTCTACCACATAGATGTGATTTTCCTTTGTTGTGTAGGGTTTTTTTAATCCTAATAGAGTTATGTACGGCTTATACGCAGTGACATGCCTCTATTGATCATGTATATTCAATAAGCCTTTATTTTGGGCTACATATCTCACTGTTGGGATGAGGGAAATTCAACTTCATCTCTCATTGTTGGGGGTCGAAAGATACTTTGCTCATATATCGGTGGTAATGAAAAACCGTACCACAAATTAAAATTTGGTTGAAGCAAAAGTTGAACATTGCTTAATTCTACCAATTAATTGATTAGATTGACAATATCGTGTAAAGACATGAGATGTTTTATTATTTTCACTAGTCTTAACTTCACGTCATAGTGTTATGTCTGTGTAATTTAAGTTTTGTTTGAAATATAATTTCATTTCATGCAAGACTTCGGTTCTTGATAAGTGCATCTAACACACAATTATAATGTAACAACGAACTGAAAGCAATATGAATTGCACAAACTCAAATTTATCATAAATAAATCTATAGAATAATTGTCACATAATAATTAATGATGTTGTAGTATTTAATAAAATGGCATGACTATCCTCAGTGGCATTATACGAAAGTGAAATAAAAAGTTTATGTGTTGTTCACGAGAATTGTTTGCTTATTATGCTTCATTTATCTCATGAATGTTTCTAATTTATTATGAGTCATGTGGTGTTTATTCACATTGATGAATCAACTGGTGTACTTTATTTTAACCCACATGCACTATGCTACTTCAACTATTGTATGCTTTATTAGATTAGAGATCTAAATAATTTCTCCTGCATATCTTAAATTTTTGCATTCTATATGAAATTGAAACAAACAAGTACTTGGCCCATCATAATTCATATCAATTGGTATCATGTATACTTACTATTGATACTTTGCATACTTGCTATCGTTCTTGTGATTTTATGTTAGAAAAAGCATATTGCGGTTGGTTGTTTTATGGAGTGTCTGATATGCATGATTTTGAAAAAGAACAATGATGAATGAGACAACATTTTAAGACAAAGTTCATTTATTAACAGTTTGCTGAGTTTGAAGCATTCATGGAGCCAGACGATGCATAAAGATGAAGACTATTCTATTTTATTTTCTTTTAGAAATTCAAGATACTATTTTGTTCCCGAATTGACAAATTGGAAGATTGAAACATTATGAGTTAGAATGTGTTCAATATAAGGCCTCACACTGTTTTTTAGTGTTTGTCAGAATAACTCAGATCTGTAGTGCATTGTTTAGAAATATTATAAATGATATCTTTATTTAGATACCATGTGATGCTAACTCATATTTTTGCAAGTAATTCGGGTTTCTTGAATTTAGTCTAGCAAGAAATTATCAAACATCATTAGTATTTTTACCTTAGGTTTCAGATATTTTCCTAAAAGTTTTTTAGTCACTCTTAGGTCTAGGATTATAGCATCAATCCATGTGTCTTTGGACTAAAATGTTAACATTGTAAAAAAAAGGACCAGAGAGCAACACAACCCATTTCTGGCACTCTGGGCTTCCACGAATCCCTAGGTGGCCGTGCATGGCCTAGGGGCGGCCATGTTAGGTTTTCGCAGGCTCTTTGACTTTTTGTCTATCTCTTTTGACAGTTTCACTCATAGCACTTTCTCTCCCTAAAAATCTCAACCCTCTCCTCCTCCACCGTTCTCCTCCATTACCGACGGTTCCTTCGCCGCCCTCTGCTATCGACACCCCCTCTGATCCACCGTACCTCACTCTGTCTCATGACATGGATTGGCTACTTCCCTCTTACCTACCTCACTCTGTCCCATGACATGGGACTGGCAACTTTCCTCTTACCTTAATCTCCCTCCACCCCTCACCCTCATTCTTATTACTTTCACCACCTACACCTTCACCAAGCAACTACTTCGCATCTGCAACCTTACCAGTGCATTCAAGTCCTCTTTTCACTCCACCATGGTAGCAGCAATTACTCCACCCTTAAACCCCCACCAAACCCCCTCATCGGACTTGAGGTCGTCTTAACTCACTCCCCTGCCATTGATCAAAACATGACTCATTGGAACATGTCTCTCATAGGTTACTTTTGGGACAACCGTACCTTCATCGAAGCAGGAAATCAACAGAGCATGGGAACTTGGCTGGAATGTTCGGGTTACCCATGTTGAGGAACGTTTCTTTGCGCTCCACTTTGATTCATACCTCGACCGCAAAAAAATCTTGCTCTCTAGCCCATTTACTATCCAAGGTGCTCTATTATCCCTCAGGCCTTGGTCTCACAAATTGGCCCCCCGAAGTTTCAACTTATCTCGCTGACGCGGATTACTAGCGCGTATTACGCAAGCGTACGGTCAAGTAGTAAAGAGTAAGTACTTTAGTACTCGGGTTGTCAATCCCTCGAGGACAAGCTTGCAACAAGTTTATAATTAACAAAATAGTGGAGTTTACTGAGTAACCGGGAGGAAGTAGTTTAAATTGTGGTGTTGTCACCCTAAAAAAAGTGGCTATAGTAAAGACAGAAATCATCGTAAACTGAAATTAAGAAGAGATTCTTAATCAATAAATGGAGAAAACTACGCAATCTCGTTGATCACCTAGGGTTGTAAACGATGTCCAGATTATCTAAGAAACACGTTAAATATATTCTAACTAAGTCGGGTAACATCGTTGACTATCTCATATCGGTCTCAAGGCATTCTACTTCACAGTAGACTACAATCTCCTATCGGTCTCATGTGTCTACCGGTCCATTCTAGTAGGTCATCTACTGGTACGATAAAGGGTCCCGTTTATGTAAGATTCCATAATTGGTGTGAAACAAGTTTCTAAAAAAAATATAGACTTATAGAAATAATATTAATGGTATCATATGACTTTTACGCGGTGAATTTGAGTGATATGAAAAGGTGGGAGAACGGTGTGTATATATGTAGCATCACGTCAACTCAAAATATATGTCACTTGTTAAAGCTACCTAGTGATTTCCATCTCTATGTCTTTAATCTTATGACGATATGGATATCTGTAAGATATTTCATCTCTTACTTATGTTCTTACAGTTTGACTTGTTATGTGACTCGATACTTCATTTTGGGACGCGATGAGTCATTCACGTTGCTCGATTCGCTCATGTTCTATCATTTAGTTTAACATTACATTGAGAACTACGCACTACTCAACACTTCTTTGTCTTTCTCCCATCCATGGAGACTACATGGTGTTGGTGTAATTTGAGTTTCTACGTTGTCCTTATTATTGTTTACTCCTTTATATTCTCAAAATACGGTGATTTTACTAGTCCGTTTTGAGGAGATAGTGATCATCTTTGAAGAAATTTTATTGCCTCGCCCTTGTTTAATTTAGACGGCATTTGACAAACTACGACCACCAAATTTTACTCCAAACAATTAATGAGAGTAGCCGGAGATTCAATTTTTTAGTTTATATTTTTGTACTTGCTAACTATGAGTTTATTTTCACATTGAAGATTTTTTTTACCACATAGTTGTGATTTTTCTTTGATGTGTAGGGTTTTCTTTTTTAATCCTTATAGAGCTATGTTCCGCTTATATGTAGTGGCATGCCTCTATTGATCATGGATATTCAATATGCCTTTATTTTGTGGCCCATATGTCACTGTTATGATAAGTGCAGTTACAACTCCATATCTCATTGCCCTCATTGTCGAGGTCATAAGATACGTTGCTCATATATCGGCGGTGATGAAAAACCGTACCGCAAATTAAAAATTGGTTGAAGCGAAAGTTGAAAGTTGTTTCATTCTATAAATTTATTGATTAGAATGGCAGTATCGTGTAAAGACATGAAATGTTTTATTGTTTTTACTAGTCTTAACTTTGCGTCATAGTGTTATGTATGTGTAGATGTAATTAAGATTTTTGAAATATAACGTTATATGATACTAGAATCCGATTCTTGATAAGTGAACCTAACACACAATTATAATGTAACAACGAACAGAAAGCAAATGTGAATTGCGCAGATTCAGTTTCTATCATAAAGCAATCTATAGAATAATTGTCACATAATAATTAATGATGTAGTATTTTACAAAACGACATGACTATCCTCAGTGGCAATATATCAAATTGAAATAAAAAGTTTATGTTTTGTTCACGAGAGTTTACTTATTATGCTTCATTGTATCTCATGAATGTTTCCCGTTGATTATGAGTCATGTGATGTTTATTCACATTGATGAACCAATTGATGCACACTGTTTTATCTGATATGCTCTATGTTACTTCAACTATAATTATGCTTTATTGTAATAGAGATCTAAAGAATTTCTCGTTCATATCGTAATTTTTTGCATTCTATAGGAAAATGAGAAACAAACAAGTACTTTGTCCATCATAATTCATATTGATTGGTATCATGTATACTTACTATTGATATTTTGCATACTTGCTATTGTTCTTGTGATTTTATGTTAGGAAAAGCATATTGCACTTAGTCGTTTGTATGGAGCGCTTGATATGCAAGATTTTGAAAAAGAACAATGATGAATGAGACAAGTTTTGAAGACAAAATTTATTTATTCATGGTTTACATAGTTTGAAGCATTCATGGACCAAGACGATGCAGAAAGATGAAGACTAGATTATTTGCCTTTAGAATTTTAAAAGAGACTTTTGTTCCCGAATTGACAAAGGGGGAGATTAAAACACGAGGAGTTAGAGTGTGTTCAATCTAAGACCCTGCACTGTTTTTTAGTGTTTCTCAATTCAAGAACAGAACAACATAGATCATTTATAATATTTCTATGCAATGCACTACATGATTGATACTACATTTAATAGTGTAGTGCATATCATAGAAATATTATATTATAATACAGTATGTGGTAATGATCACAATAAGATGTATTTTCCTATTAGAACTCTTTTATGAACTTAATCACTTTTCTATTTAATGTTAATTGGAAAGATTTCAGTATAAGCAAAAAGAATACAGGAGAAATATTTCCTTGAAGAATTTGGCCATAAATATTAATTCCTTTGACCATTATTATTTTTGCTATTATTATTTTTTCCAAAATCCTTTCATAGAGATTTGATTTATATTTATTAAGAATATTTTCATAATTCTCTGCAGCTTAGTTTTACTCTAAGTAAATTGAAATCACTTTTATAGAAAGATTCTATCTTTTATATTAATTACTTTTTTTATAATTGGAAATTAAGAATGAACATTTCTTTATGGAAATTAGATATTCTTTATAAGCAAAATTCTTTTGTTATTAATTGATTATTCTATAAATAAGAGTTATACTTTAAATAAATTTCTTTAATTCTAGATTCAAAATTGATTTTCTCTAGAACTCTCTTGCTAGGAAATCAAGTAACCTCTTCTATAAATATAGAGCTAGAGATGAGAGAAAATTAAGTTGAAAGCATTGAAGAATATGTTAGCCTCCCCTACTTGGTGAGAGAGAGAGAGAGAGATAGCTCTTTAGGTTTTCCCATCATCAGCACATAAGACTTCAAGCCGACAGTTTAGCTTAACCTCGCTGACGGTTCGACTTCCAGTCCTCTTGTAGCGACGCTTCAGCTTCCCTCAACTTTCATTCTTTATTAGAAGTTGTTGAAAACACTTCTAGGATCAATCCAGGTATTTATGATCTTGTTTTAACTGAGTCTCTAAGTCAATCATCTTCGATTGATCCATAACAGTTTTCTATCACTCAACGTGTGTCTGGAATCGAGTTTATTGTTTACACATGCTAAACCAAAATTCTTTTATTTACTTCTTAGTTTGGTTTTGCGCCAGATTTGTGTTCTAAACTGTCCTTTCTATATAGATATCTCACTAAATTTGAACACTATGATTTTTCTCTCAAAAATATTGTAGAGTCTGTATTGTTTCCAAATCTGTTATCCTAAACTCTTATATATTGATACTGTCATATCTGTAGTTGTTTCCCTTCTTTTGGGACGTGTAGAGTAAACCTTAGTGTTTGTCTATTGTATCTGTTAGGTATAGATTTCATTTAGCGTTTGACGCGATGATTTACGCGTATGCGCAAGTGCACGGTTAAGTAGTAAGAGTGGATTATTTTTAGGACTCCGAGTTGTCGAATCCACGGGGATAAGTCGTGACTATCTAGCTAAAGCACTTAAGTAATAGGGAGGAATTTTTTGATTGGTAAAATGTGTCACCCACAAACAAGCGACTAAATTAAATGAATATAGACACATTATTTTTCTATTTTCAATTAAAATTATTTAATCAAGCTATGGATAGAACTAGGCGATCTATGGATCACTGCTTTAGACATTTCCGAAATTCTTATTGATACACGTTACGTACTAACTGATTATGAAGGGTAATAGAACTTACAATCCTCTGTCAATATCATGTAATTTTACGTAACAATTTACTTTGGATCATGTCAATCCACCGCCGTCTACCGTAACGTTCTAGCTGCCTAGTCATTTTCGTTCATCGGATCCTATCGGTCCACGATTCACTCACCTAACTAGTTAAACCGAATCTTCCCACACATGACTACCCCTATTCATCTATCCTATTAGTCTCAATGATTCGATATTAAAACATGATCTTATCGTAACCGGGTTAAGTCTCAGTCGAGCACCTACCTATTTAACTAACAACTCCGGTTCGCAACTCCCTTGTTGCTAAGAATTAAGCCTAGATCGTGATTTCTAACCAATTAGTTTGTAACATTAAGCTATGAATTCAACTAATTCATCATCTTCATCCCACAAGGTCGTTCCATTCATTACTAACGTGTGTCAATAGCCTTAGTTTAAGGATTCACAATACAAGATGAAGAATAATAAACATTAATTTGATCAAACGCATGAATCAATCAAAAAAATTACAGAAAATATGTCTAAGTCATAATCCTAGGCTCTCCATAGAGCCGAGAAAAGAAATTAGCTACTCATTGTTATGCTGTATTCTCCATAGAATGATAAATAGGGGGTAAAAGAAAGATCAAACGATGAAATCGCCAAAGCTTTGACGAATCCGTGCAATCCCCAAGCTCCTAGCTGCTCCCCAATGGTTCCCGTGCATGTATTCACTGTCTCTTGGGTCTTCTCCCTCCTTTTATTACCAGGTGGGCACATTTTTTATTGTAATTTGGCTGAAATTGCACTTCATCCCTCCAGTTTGTAATTCTCGAACAGAATTGTAAGCTCATCTTACGCGGGCCATTTCTCTCTCTTCGGACTCGTCTTTGTTCCTACCATATATCGTTGGAAACCCTTAATGTCAACTTTCCAATTTGGATTTTCCTGAGCATTAAAAATAGTGAAGCTTGGTCCTGTGTGACTTTTCCAATTTTTCTTTGTTTTTGCATTTTCTTTTCTCCTCTTCAACTAGATCCATTCCAAGAATCTCCAAGCCTCTCATAAGCTCCATTGCAGCTATTTTACCTGGGATACACAACACTAATCAACCCATACAATTATCATTGCAAATATGAGATAAAACATGCGTGAATAAGCTAGAAACTACACAACTCACTCTTAGGCTTATAAATTGTCAAATTCACATATTGATGTGATTATTTACGCGTATGCGCAAGTGCACGGTCAAGTAGTAAGATTGGATTAATTTTAAGACTCGGGGTTTTTCGAATCCATGGGGATAAGTCGTGATTATTTAGCTAAAGAGCATTTTAAAGCACTTAAGTAACAATGAGGAATTGTATGATTGGTAAAAGGCGTCGCCCACAAACAAGCGACTAAATTAAATGAATATAGACACAATATTTTTGTGTTTTCAATTAAAATTATTTAATCAAACTATGGAGAGAAGTAGGCGATCTATGGATCACCTAAGGTCTTTAGACAGTTCCGGAATTTGTATTGATACACGTTATGCACTAACTAATTATGTCGGGTAACATAACTTACAACCTTCTGTCGATCTCATGTAATTTTACGTAACAATTTACTTCGGGTCCATTCGGTGCACCGCCGTCTACCGTTACGTTCTAGCTGCCTTGTCATTTTTTGTTCACCTGGTCCTGTCGGTCCACGATTCACTCACCTAACTAGTTCAAGCGAATCTACCCACAGATTACTACTCCTATTCATCTAGCCTATCAGTCTCAATGATTCGGGAGTAAAAACATGACCTTATCGTAAACGGGTTACGTCTCTGTCGAGCACCTACCTATTTAAATAACAACTCTGGTTCACAACTCCCTTGTTGCTAAGAATTAAGCCTAGATCATGATTTCCAACCAATCAGTTTGTAACATTGAGCTATGTATTCAACTAATTCATCATATTCATCCCACAAGGTCATTCCGTTCATTGCTAACATGTGTCAGTAACCTTCGTTTAAGGATTCATAATACAAGGTGAAGAATAAAAACATTAATTTGTTCAAACGCGTGAATCAATGAACAAAATCCAGAAAATATGTCTAAGTCATAATCCTCGGCTCTACTTAGAGCCTAGAAAAGAAATTAGCTACTCATTGTTATGCTAAAATCACAAGTATTCTCCATAGAATAATAAATAGGGGGTAAAAGAAAGATCAAATGATGAAATCGCCAAAGCTTTGACGAATCTGTGAAATCCTCAAGCTCCTAGCTGCTCCCTAATAGTTCTCGTGTGTGTATCCAATTCCTCTTACGTCATCTCCCCCATTTTTTACCAGATGGGCACGATTTTTAATGTAATTTAGTTGAAATTGCACTCCAGCCCTCAAGTTTGTAATTTTCGGACATAATTGTAAGCTAATCTTCCGTCGGGCCATTACTCTCTCATCTGGACTCGTATTTGGGCCTACAATATATCGTTGGAAAGCCCTGAATGTCTAATTTCCAATGGAGTAGGCCTTGCTCCTAAATTCCTTGTAGATTTTCTTGAGAATTGAAAATAGTGAAGGCTGATCCTGTGTGACTTTTCCATTTTTTTTTTTTTTGCGTCTTCTTTTCTCCTCTTCATCTAGATCCATTCCAAGAATCTCAAAGCCTCTCATATGCTCCATTGCACCTATTTTATTTGAGATACACAACACTAAACAACCGGTGCAATTATCATTGCAAATATGAGATAAAACATGCGTGAATAAGCTAGAAACTTCACAACTCACTCTTAGGCTTACAAATCGTCAAATTCACATATTCATGCAATATCATACAAATCGTGTGAAATAAGCCTATTACAGGTAATAAGAAAGTATAATAATAAATCTTAATAGAGAGTTATCAAATACCCCCACTTTGCTTGTCCCGAGCAAATCACTGTTTACTAGCCAACTCAAGACGCAAACGACTCTACACAACTCACGAGTATGCAACTACATGATATGCAATGCAATTCAATTATGCACAATGAAATAAAATAAACAATAATTCTTTTCTTTTTTCCGAGATAGGGAAACCTCTCTATCATAAACCGAAATCATCAAATCCTCACAAGCTCACTTTGAAATTTCACGACACGTAGCAAGAAATGATATATGATGATCCTATGTGGAAACTCACTATGGAGTCCCCAAGCATCCACCAAACCAAACCAAGATACGGCACGTCTTTTGACTCGGAGAGTCTAGGCATCTCAAGTCACTAAGTGGTCTTTCTTCACCAAGTCATTTGAGATTTTCAGACCCTCTTAGCCGTTATTGCGTTTGATATGCAAATTATCACATTGACGGGAAACACAACTCTAGTGTAATACGACTTGACTTTAATTTCCCTCTTAAGCTCTAGATTGGGGTAAATCCAAATTTTCCACGCAAACGGAAGCACATTAGGTTGTTTCTCCTTGAAGTACAATTTTTTCCAGATTTTTAATTTTATTCTCTTTCCTCCTCTGTTTTTACAACCGTGCATTAGAGCTTAAGAGTGTGGGCTTTTTAGGATTTTCTCTTGGAACCACCTTAAGGGATGGTGGTGTATGCTCCCCGGCTTCGCTTAGGCCGAAGACTCACACCACATGGAACCGACTCTACACGAAGGTCCGCCCCACATTCCAAGAGTCCACAATTTTCCACGAAAAATAGATTATTCAACCACCTAGAGACTCAATCCTCCCGGCATACTAGAGAAGCCAAAAGTATGTCTGTAATATACTTTCACCATTCACGAATACCCAGGATATCCAGTCGTGAGACTCGCGCACAAGATACTAGAATTTAATTATCCCTACTACGGTGCTTACTACTCTCATGAGCTCTTTCACTGAATTCTCTTCGGTTGCTAGGTCTTAAGTTGCCCTTTTTTTCTTAATTTTTTTCAATTTTTAGGAACTTTCTAATTCTTTATTTTTTTTCATTCTTTCCTAACTCTATATGATTGGGCCAACTCGATTAACGACTCGATTTTTGGTGGGTAGACTCAATTAAATAAAAGTGAAACTAACCATAAATTAAGCAATCTAAACTCAATACGACAGTATAGGGAAAACACGAAATAGTCTACAACTACGACAATGACTCACAATATGACAATCTAATATGTATGTAACTGGCAATACAAGACACGCACTTGGCGAGAAAATAGCTAAAAATTCCCCCACACTTAAGCGCTTCATTGTCCTCAACGAATTTAGAGATAAAAGAGAGGACTTGGCATTCAAATGTGAGGGAGGTGATTCTACTCGGAGTCAAAGTCACGACACAAGAAGGTAGTTCAAAAAATTTAGAGCTAAAACGAACTACGTGCACGTGATAAGTTGTGTGTACCGAAATTAAGCAAGTACTCAAGTATTCCCTAGGATTCTAACAGCTAATCCCAGCAGCGGCTATGCACCGGAACCAAGTTGTCAAAATAAAATCCTAGAGCAAGTATAATGTGCCTAAACGATAATTAAAGAGAGAGAAATGTACTCACAACCGACACAAGGTCGGGTACAAAGTCCCATAGGTGCCTACTGAGATAGCAAGAACAACCCCAAGCAAACAGTGCCATGAACAATGCAAGCTCCCTTGCGGTCGAGAGTGTGAAACACACCGGGGTCGACTGATCATTTGTTGCTGACGAAAAGAGAACGAAGATTCCCGAACTCATGATGTGAGCTCTCAGAGCATTCGAGTGTGTGGAAGCACACTGGGGTCGATGTCTTTGTCACACTTATCTTTTTTTTACTTTGGACGGAAAATACCATCTCAATCATTGTTTTTCAGCATACTATTTGGTGGGCACATGTTTTAAGGAAACCTATGACAATGACAAAAACGCCCTTAACAATTGATGAATTACCCTTCCCTCACACGGTCTCTCTCTCTCTCTTCCCCTGTTCTTTGTTCAAGAACAAAAAAATTATCCCTAACATCGACAAGACAATAATGGCATCAGCAATTACAGCCTACATGATGATGAAAAGAGAAGAAAAAGATAAGATCAGCAAACTCCCTTAGTTTACAAATCAAACATTTACAAGAGGAGAAGAAAAAAACGATGAAAAGAAACAAAGAGATCGATTTTAGATCAATTGCAGATCGATTTCATCGCCACCGCCGTCACCAGCTGAAAGTCGAACTAAAGATCGATTTCAGCATACATGACCTGAGAGAGCACGCCGCGCCTGACCTGAGAGAGAGATCTACATATCGATCTTGATTGAGAGTGAGAGAAGAACCCATAGCCGCTAGATTCAACCGCCAATCTGTGTTCTTGAATCTTGTTTTCCAAACTTTGTTCTTGAATCAACACAGAGAGAGGAAACCCGTCTGGAAATTTGTACCGAGATCTTGTCCAAGTGAGGATGTCCACCAATTTCTTGTACGAATACGGAATTATGGTGGTGTCGATCAAGATGGGTATGGATGGTGGTGTCGATCTGGTGTGGATAGTGGTGGTGAAGGATGTGTTATGTTGTGTTGAAGAGATAAGGTTGTGACACGATTTCTTACGTGTGTACGCAAGTGCACAGTCAAGTAGTTAGTGGATTATTTTACGACTCCGAGTATCGAACCCAAGGGAATTAGACGATTAATAGTCAATTAAGAATCAATTACAAGATACCTAAGTAACCGGTAAAAAGTGTTTGATTTGAAGGTTCGTCATCCACAAACAAGTGACTTAAAATTAAATAACAACTAAGCTAACTGTTTTTGTATGTTTTTAAGTTTAAAATAAAATAATTGTGTTTGATACAATTAGGGAGAGAACTAGGCAATCAATGGTCCCTAGGGTTCTTAGCAATTTCTGGATTACGCTTGAAACACTCTAGTTATGTCTAACTATACCGGGTTACACTCATCATGCTCTTCTATCGATCTCACATGAATCTGCGTTTCAGTTAACTTCGGGTCCTGTCGGTCCACCTCCGTCTACTGTTACGTTCTAGCTAGCTTACTAGGCTCGCTCACCGGGTCCTGTCGTTCCACCATTTTCACTAAGTCCTAGCCAATTCCAACTGAAACAACCCACACTTGGTTAATCAAGTTCTTATCTCCTCTCAGTCTCAAAGAACTACAAGATTACTCACTATGTTCTTTAACGCGTCTCGATTAGTTTTCGTGCAACTATCTCAACAAGTAGTACCCTACGGGTGATCAAGCCAAGAATACTAATAATAAAGCCAAGAACATAAGAGCTAACTAGAACATAAACTAGATTTAAGCATAAACATGAATCAAGTCATCAATCCAAAAAAATACTAATCAAAATCCTCGTTCTCCATCAATTTCCTAGCTTAGAGAGTTTAGCTAGACATGAAAGAGTTTATCAAACTCAAAATATCCATAATCATACTAAGAGGGATGAAGAAGTTGATATCAAACGCTAAAATCTTCAAAGATTGATGATCTTCGCGTTCCAAGCTTCGTCCCCAATCTTCTCTTGCTCCACGTGCTCCTCAATGTGCGTACTCCTCCAAAAAGACGTCCCTCCCTTCCTCTTAGGTCTTCTTTTTCATTTTTTACCAGCTGGGCACGATTTTTAATGTAATTTTGCCGAAATTGCACTTCAGCCCCTCCAGTTTGTAATTTTCGGACATAATTGTTTGCTGATCTTGCGCGGGCTGTATCTCCCTCATACGGACTCGTCTTCGGGCCTACCATATATCTTTGAAAAGCTACGGATGTCTACTTTCCAATTAAACAGTCCTTGATCCAAATATCTTTTTATATTTTCCTGAGCATCGAAAAGAGTGCAGGCTGGTTCTGTGTGACTTTTCCAACTTTGCTTCGTTTTTGCGTCTCCTTTTCTCCTCTTCATCTAGCTCCATTCCAAGCATATCCAAGCATCTCATAAGCTCCATTGAACCTATTTTACCTGTGATACACAACACTAAACAACCCGTGCAAATATCATTGCAAATATGAGAGAAAACATGCACAAATAGGCTAGAAACACAACTTTTCCCTCTTATGCTTGTAAGTCATCAATTCTACACATTAACGCACATATAACATATAAGTCATGTGAAATAAGCCTATTACAAGTAATATGGAAGTATAAAAATAACTCCTAAAAGAGAGTTATCAAATACCCCCACACTTACCTTTTGCTCGTCTCGAACAACAAATCAAATCCAACCACATTCTCACTTCATCCCACCACCACCAACAAGATATAAGCCAAGACAATTGCATACTATTCGAAACACCGTTGAATACAAATCTTAACTAGCCGAATCAATACAAACAAAAACTCAATACATGACTCAACGATGCAACAATATGATGCAATGTAATACTACGACTCGATTCTAAATAAACACACCACCTTTTTTTTATCTTTTGGGGTGAGATCGGGCAATCTTAATAAGCAAACTGGTAAGTCATCAGGCTCTCATATCCCCTTTTGAAACTCTACAACCTCCATGATCGGCAGAATTTGCGGCCAGTTTCGTTACACAGAACAAGCACTAGCACTTAATAATTTGCACTCACAGACTCATCAGACATATCCCTAGTAATACCATCCGAGCTATTTATCCACGGGTTAAAACTGTTGACGGCTTAGGACGGGTGGGATAGGCTATTTAGAAGTGTAGTCCTAGACGTCATGATATTCTTTCTTAACCCGTTTCTCACACTCCCTCACCGAAATCCAAGGAAACCAACCGAATCTCACCTACTCCGGCACTCATTCCCTCAATCCCGGTGCAACGCCGTTCTCGCTGCCACAAATGTGAAAGAGTGTTAGACAGAATCATAGCTGATTTCCTCGGTTCCCTTGCGATTACCAAAACACGCTCCTTTATTCCCTTCACTTTCCTTTCACTCTCTATTTTCTTTTTTTTTTCTTCTCTCTAATTTTTTTTTTCACTTTCCACAAATAATCAATACATGGAGCACAAATAATACTGACCTGATGAGATAAAAATATCATGCCGATCACGTGGGGGTGGAATGTGTCAAATCAAAGAGATATAACAATAATAGTCGACACCCCCACACTCGATGTAAACCAACTCACAAAATCCGGTAGTCAAAGTGATTCGTGCTTTCCAACCGATCCTCCTCATCACCTAAGATATAGAGAATAAACATGAAAGACCTAGCACGTCATCCTATAATATTAATCAACCCCACCCCATATTGTGCTGAAAGGATGTCACGCACTACGGAACACCACCTGTGATCGTGGTGTAAGGACACGATTCACCGCCACACCGAAATGTGCTGTCGTCTCTAACTCACCCTCACATCCCCTCGTAAGATGAAACCTGTAAGAGTATCCACAACGAATGTATCAAATCAGCACACCCTCATCGAACCTCCCTAACTCGACTCCCTCTATCATGACGCATAGGAAAGGGCCATTCTAACAAGTGATGAAAGTCACAATGAAAGGATTCCTAGGCTAGAGGCTGTGAATAAAAGGGGTAAATGGATCGAAGAGGGTAACTAGTGGACCTAGGCTATGAGACGGGACGTCCGGTCCCCATAAAAGTCACTCACACGACTGTTCTGTTGCCACTACGAGGAGGGTTGACGACTACCTAAATGACGGCGGTGTAGTACTAGTAGGATATCTAAGTCTGAGAGACAATTACTTGCATTTCTAGTGTGCATTAGCTCTATAAGTCTTCCTACTCCAGATTATCGCGTCTCTGCCTCACTTTGGATCTTCATACTCCTACAGAATTCTATCATTAAGCCCTCGCCAAGTTCAACTCATTTTGATTGCCCTTTCTCTTAAAAATTCAATTTTTAATTTTTATGGATTTTTCATTTTTTTTCCACTAATTCCTACTATATATGCAAGGCCTGACGCGAAAGAAGACTCTAAACTGACTCATTTCAGGTAGGTGGACTCAAATAAGTAAATGTGCAAAACTAAAACAAGTAACACATATATAGGCTACTAATACATCACTATACGATACTATAACTAAACACGACACGAACCACGAATACGACACAATACGAACTCGCAATGTACATGTGACAGGCTAATCCATACACGGACTGGCTAGTCAAGACTAAAAATCCCCCCACACTAGACCGAATTTAGAGATCAATCAAGAGGACTCGGCAATTCTAATGCGAGGGGCGGTGAATCTACTCAGGATAATCGTCATATTATACCTCCACTACTTTCTGTCTTGTCCTACAGCCAGAATCAGTCGCCTTTCTCCTCTTACTTCTAAACGATTTCATTGCACAGAAAGTAGCAGTTAAAATTTAGAGATTATCTTTGCTACGTGCACGTGACAAGAAGTGTAGACAAAATTGAGCAATTACGTACAGATTTAAGACGAATTCAGCTATCAATTCGGCAAATCCTATGAAAGTGCCCAAACTCAATTAAAAGAGAGAGCTTAGCGATACCTGGAGCCCTAGAGTTCCATTCTAACGGGGCTTGATCGGCAAAATCAGTCAAGAGCGGTACGACTGGCTGATCTTTCGATAACTTTCGCGATAAGAGATTTTTAGCTCAACGGCTTCTCCTCGTTGTCCCCGTTACAACCCCGCAAACAGTTTGCTCTAATTCCCACCGGTTGAGAACGAATTGGAAAATTCGTCTTGAGAAAAACCCTAGCTTTCACCCTTCGTCTCCCACACCAACCTCGTTGATTCTTCAAAATTGCAATCCCCAAACTCGTCGGAGTTGTTGAGCCGAGCAGAACACATCAATCGCCGTCGAATTCCGACAATTTTCCGACGAACAAAGTGCGGGAGGCGTCCTGCGTTCTTGGAGGGCACTGCGTCGTGCGTCTTCTTCACCAAAAACACCCAACCCTGTGTCGTCGGGGTTGATTAGGCGAGAAGAGACCCACCAAAACCGACGATTTCAAGTGATTTTTTCGATCAGCAGTGGTCCTGAATCGTTGCTGTGTTCTTCAGCGTGCTCTACGTGGGTCTGAACAAAAGAGACGTCCGACGCTTTTTGATGGCGCATCATTGTAGACCCCACAAAGTCGTCTGCGCTGATTAGAGAGAAGAACCCACCAATTTGCGTCGAAATCCGGCGATTTTCCGAGCAGCAGAGCTATGGAGGCGTTGCTGCGTTCTTGGAGAACACTGCACGGTAAAAACAACCTCCCGTCGCTGCAGAAGCACAGTGCGTGTTTCTCAATTTTTTATATTTTTTTCCACTTAAAAGGCGAAGAGTCACAATTGCCCCTCTTTAATGAGGATCAGCGTGGAGGAGAAAGCTTATCTTCATTGTGATCATGCGATCAAAAGTTTGGTCACAAGATCAGCATTTTTGATCTTGCACTAGCAGTGAGTTGCACGAAAAGAGAGCCTGCCAATTTTTCTAAGTATCTGCCCAGATTTTTTTTTCTTTCTTCTCTTCTTCTTCTTCTTCTTCTTCTTCTTCTTCTTCTTCTTCTTCTTCTTCTTCTTCTTCTTCTTCTTCTTCTTCTTCTTCTTCTTCTTCTTCTTCTTCTTCTTCTTCTTCTTCTTCTTCTTCTTCTTCTTCTTCTTCTTCTTCTTCTTCTTCTTCTTCTTCTTCTTCTTCTTCTTAACGCTCTCGGACTCCGATGCACGCATATAATATACCATCGGAAAGCTCGTTTTGCGCACGTTCTGATTTCGCAAAAGTGACTCCAAATTTCTGGAGTAAACTCAGAATTTATGACCTCAAATTCCGTGATCGTTACGTCGCTTTCTCGGTTTTTTTGCGTTTCCTCTTTGCACGCATCGAGAAGGGGAGTCCGGACCCGCGTCTCCAACCTGTATGCCTGAAACGACTCAATTCAAATGTCAGATTCTCACTCTCTCACCCCACATATAACAAAATGGTATTAAAAACGCACACGACAGTATTTAAAAACACACACTCTACACTAAAGCAAGAAAATACGTTGGGTTGCCTCCCAACAAGCGCTTGTAATTTACGGTCGACGGCCCGACCCAGTTACCTCTGCTACCTCACGAGGGTAGTCTGTCACTTTCTGCCACTTCCAACTTTGTTTTCCTGTGCTGAATTTTAAGCACTACTTCATGTGCGTGCACTGCTGATGGCTTATTTCTTTCCCAGTAGTCAGGTGGATCCTCTTGCGACAACTCTGGGATTTGGCGCTTCACTTGTACAGCAAATGGCACACCTGGCTGATACTTCCATGAACACTGGGGTGACGGTTTGAAGACCCGAAAAGTCTCCATGTCATCGTGTACCCTCATAATCAGTTCTCCATTCTTTACGTCAATGAGAGTACGACCAGTCGCCAAGAATGGACTGCCCAGAATGATAGGCACATCACCCGCTGGCATGTCTAGTATGACGAAAATCAGCAGGAATTATCAGGCTCCCAACTCTCACAAGCACATCTTTTATCGTCCCACATGCTCTCTTGGATGATTTATCTGCAAATTGGAGAGCGATCCATATTTTTGGAGGCTCCCCCACACTTAACTTTTTGAATACCGACAACGGCATCAAATTCACGCTAGCTCCCATATCACAGAGAGCTCTTCCAGTGTAGGCGTCACCCAATGTCGCTTCAATGACGAAACTACCTGGATCCTTCTTCTTCTTAGGCAGCCCATGCAAAACACATGAACTAACCTGTTCGTTTAGGTTCACTCTCTGGAACTCATCCACTGGTTTCTTTCCAAGGACCACATCCTTAATAAATCGAGCATACTTCAGCATCTTTTGGAAGTACCTCAATCAACGGGATATTGATATGAAGTTTAGAGAAGACATTCAAAAAGCGTCTGTATTCTTCTGAATCATCCTTCTTCTTCCTAGTACGTAATGGGTATGGAAGTTCTAAAGAAGAAGGATAAGATGAAAATGGTACCTCAGGATGATCCTCCTCGTCTGGTGGATTCATGCCCTTTGATTGGGGTACCATGACAGCAGTCTTCACAGAATCGAAGACTTCATGTTCTTTTGCTTTTGAGGCTTCTGCTCTGGCATGACTCGGGTATGGAGGGTCCTTAAGCGCAATACCGCTACGAGTAGTGATGGCTAGATCATGTACCTCAGATGTGTCAAAAAAAATTCCCAGTGCTCTTCATTCAAGTTGTTCCTTAAGATCCTTGATTTCTGCTTGAGCCACCTGTAGTGCAACTGCAGCAGAGCTGACCTGCGTGGACATGTCCATCATGTGCTGAGACATCGTCTTTATTATCCCTGTCATCTCGAAAAACTCTGAAGGTGGTAATGGCTGCTGATGATGCATCTCTGGACCATTTATATCGTGCACTACCTCCATTGCGTTCACCTGAACAGTGTCATAATCCATCTTTTCATCTCGTACCAGCTCCCGTTGTCTGTATTGGTAATCCATGCTCTCTTCTTACTGAACCAAGCATATCATCAATGCATATGCCCCTTCCTGATCACAGTTAAATAAGAAGTTTCCCCCAGCTTCTATATCCATCTTGTCTCTATTGGGTTGTCCAAGTGAATCATAGAAGACCTGAATTAACTGTCGCTTGTCAATACCATGGCTCGGACATCTACGTACCAAATGATTGAAGCGCTCCCATGCTTTGACAAGTGATTCATCCTGCTTTTGCCTGAACATCCAAATTTCATTCTGAAGCTGAATCACACGCGAGATAGGATAGAACTTACTCATGAACTGTGCGACACACTCTTCCCACGTTTTGATTGAACATGATGGCATATATTCCAGCCAATCCATAGCAACTCCCTTGAGACAATGAGGAAAGAGCATTAGTTTGAGCGCTTCAGATATGACCCCACGATATCGAATTAGCCCACAGTGGCTCTGAAATATACCAATGAATGCATGTGGGTCTTCCTCGTCTGTCCCAGCAAAAGTGCACTGGTCCTGAGAAAATTGAATAGTTCCCAGCTTGAGACAGAAGATTTCTGCCTGAATTTGTGGCACCACAATTCCTGGCTCTCTTCCTTTAAGATCCGTCTCAAATGCCTGGATTATTGCTTTTCCTGAACGATTATATGGCATTGAGGTCTGGTGCGGTCTAGATGTTGCTGCCAGTGCTTTCTCTACAGCTTCAGCCACCAAAGCTTGTAGCTGCTCTGTGGTGAGGCTAATTTGCCCTTGACCTTCCGCCATATCTACCTGAGAAAACAACACTAGCACACCCGTGAGGTAAACAGATAGTAACAAAAAGAAATTAAAATAAGTATCCTTAATTAACTTTTAACTAAACTAATAAACCGTTTAATTCCCCGGCAACGGCGCCAAAAACTTGACACGATTTCTTACGTGTGTACGCAAGTGCACAGTCAAGTAGTAAGTGGAGTATTTTACGACTCCGAGTATCGAACCCAAGGGAATTAGACGATTAATAGTCAATTAAGAGTCAACTACAAGATACCTAAGTAACAAGTAAAAAGTGTTTGATTTGAAGATTCGTCACCCACAAACAAGTGACTTAAAATTAAATAACAACTAAGCTAACTGTTTTTGTATGTTTTTAAGTTCAAAAGAAAATAATTGTGTTTGATACGATTAGGGAGAGAACTAGGCAATCAATGGTCCCTAGGGTTCTTAGCAATTTCTGGATTACGCTTGAAACACTCTCGTTATGTCTAACTATACTGGGTTACACTCATCACGCTCTTCTATCGATCTCACATGAATCTGCGTTTCACTTAACTTCGGGTCCTGTCGGTCCACCTCCGTCTACTATTACGTTCTAGCTGGCTTGCTAGGCTCGCTCACCGGGTCCTTTCGTTCCACCGTTTTCACTAAGTCCTAGCCAATTCCAACTGAAACAACCCACACTTGGTTAATCAAGTTCTTATCTCCTCTCAGTCTCAAAGAACTACAAGATTACTCACTATGTTCTTTAACGCGTCTCGATTAGTTCACTTTCGTGCAACTATCTCAACAAGTAGTACCCTACGAGTGATCAAGCCAAGAATACTAATACTAAAACACAAGAACATAAGAGCTAACTAGAACATAAACTAGATTTAAGCATAAACATGAATCAAGTCATCAATCCAGAAATATACTAATCAAAACCCTAGTTCTCCATCAATTGTCTAGCTTAGAGAGTTTAGCTAGACATGAAATAGTTTATCAAACTCAAAATCTCCATAATCATACTAAGAGGGATGAAGAAGATGATATCAAACGCTAAAATCTTCAAAGATTGATGATCTTCGCGTTCCAAGCTTCGTCCCCAATCTTCTCTTGCTCCACCGTGCTCCTCAATGTGCATACTCCTCCAAAAAGACGTCCCTCCCTGCCTCTTAGGTTTTCTATTTCGTTTTTTACCATCTGGGCACGATTTTTAATGTAATTTGGCCGAAATTGCACTTCAGCCCCTCCAGTTTGTAATTTTCGGACAGAATTGTTTGCTGATCTTGCGCGGACTGTATCTCCCTCATACGGACTCTTCTTCGGGCCTACCATATATCGTTGGAAATCTACGGATGTCTACTTTCCAATTCCGCAGGCCTTGCTCCAAAATTATTTGTAGATTTTCTTGAGATTCGAAAAGAGTGCAGGCTGGTCCTGTGTAACTTTTCCAACTTTGCTTCGTTTTTGCGTCTCCTTTTCTCCTCTTCATCTAGCTCCATTCCAAGCATATCCAAGCATATCATAATCTCCAATGCACCTATTTTACCTGAGATACACAACACTAAACAACCCGTGCAAATATCATTGCAAATATGAGAGAAAACATGCACAAATAGGCTAGAAACACAACTTTTCACTCTTAGGCTTGTAGGTCATCAATTCCACATATTAACGCACATATAACATATAAATAATGTGAAATAAGCCTATTACAAGTAATATGGAAGTATAAAAATAACTCCTAAAAGAGAGTTATCAGGTTGGAACTTTTCAGTGAGAGAGAGAGAGCGGTTGAGAAACTTGGGTAGGTAAAAAGTGGGAATTATGTGAAGGGTGTTTTTGACATTTACCCTTAAAAACGTGCTCGAAATAGAAAGGTGAAGATTCATACAGTAACAGACGAATATAGTAAGTGTGAAGATTCAGAGAGAACAGAGGAATTACTCTTCTTGTGCCTGGTCTTTGGGTGGTGTCAAATTCTCCGTTTTTAACCAAACGATTTTCTTCCCATCACCTAATCTCCAACGTCCCCATTTAATTCCATAAACACACACCCAAAAAATTGCAATAAGCAACCACAATGCAACTTTTTTGTCTTTTCTGCCACTTTCCTGGTCTTATTGGTTGTGGATTTGGGATTCTTTTTGAATCGCAGCAAAGGGAGGTGATGAGAGTCGAGAGAAGGGAGTGACGAAGTGATCTGGTGGCGGTGTTCTGTTCGGGGAGTGGCTAATAGATTCGCAGTAGTTTTGCGATGGTCGTTGTTCCGGAAGAGGAGGCAGTTGTGGTAGTTTTAGGGGCGTTTTGGTTTGCGAGGAATTGGGTGCCGAAGACATTCTGCAAATAGGGGATTGGGGTTACTCGATGATTCAATGGTGGTGAGTTTTGGATGTGTGGGGTGGTTCGGATTTGGTCGAGCTATTGGTTGTTTGGATTTGGCCGACATGGTCGACGGGTGTTTGGGGAACAGAGGTGGAGTTGTCAGTTGCCATGGCGGGTTGGAGGTGGAGGCGATGATTTGCGAAGCAGAGGATCTGGGCTTTGTGTTTCCATGGTCGAAGGAGAAGGAGGTCCTTCGTTTGTGGCCTAGAGGGCGGGGTCAGCGTGGTGTTCGAGGGTTGAATCGATGGCAAACGGGAGTCGGCGGTTCTGGTTTTGAGTGATTCAATGAGAGAGGAAAGGGCGGAGAAAGGGTTTAATGGAGGCTTCGGTGGATGTGGAGATGGGTGCGGTAGTCTGATGGATGGGGTTAACAGAGAAGAAGGGAAAATACGATGGGGAAGGAGATAGGGTGAGGTCTGGTAGTTTCAGAAAGGATAGGGGTGGTGAAACGGAATTTACATCTTGTATAGTCTCAACCCCTGATCGCAGGCAGCAGAAGCACTGCTTTCAATTCAGCTTGGAGAACAGTTTTAAGTTTTAACTTTCAACCCCTTGTTCTTATTGTTTTTCCTTCCAATTTTTCTTCTTCCATCATTTTGGTTCTTCTAATTTCTTCTCAAGAGAATTTGAATAAATTCTCACAATGACAGTGCATCGCAAAAATGGTCCTAAAGTGTCGACGACTACCACACTATTTTTGCTCTTTTTCTTCCTTTTCCAATTTTTAAGAACTGCGAGCAAGAAGTCTTCGTCGTCAATCTCGGGTACATTGTGTTTTCAATTGTCAAAGACCAAATCCTCTTCTCGCTTGTCCTTGTCAAGGGAGAATTTATCTCCTTCATATGAACCAACATAATCATCAACAAATTCTTTCTTGACATCTTCTTCATCTTCGTTGAGCACACACGTGAGATGATTCATCGATTTCGCAATCGGAGAGTCAAGCTCGTCGAAATTGATTCAATGAATGAGAGTTTCAGTCTCATGAAAATCGCATCATGCTTCTCCTCATATTCGAATCAAGCCATGAATCGATATTCGCATGTTGGGATACATAATGGCTCATCATCCTCTTCTTTGAGCGTTGGGAAAGTTGGAGCATCTTCAACATTTGAATAGAGACCAAGTTGTGCGTCCACATGTGTTTTCTCTGTTCCCATTCTTGTTGCTCGTTGTCGCCATTCTTCCACATTAGGAATCATCTCCTCAAGCATCCAACCAAGAACCCACACCAGGTTATCTGGAGGGGTTGGGTCATTATGACAAAAGGCATAACGTCGTAGCTCCATGGCTACCCTGCTTCTAATGCCATCCACATTGCCCTCCTTTACGAGTTGCTCATCCGCAATGTTGCAGGCTTCAAATATGCTCCCAAAACGACAATATTCCTTATCCCCCATGCTTATGGTAGCCCAAACTCCATGTGATCCTGAGGAAACAACGCTCAAAAGATACCTGTGAGGCAATCAGATTTAAAAAAAAAATAACTAAAATAAACAAATTCTTTAAACTAATTTGAGTTGAAAAAAATCAACCGTTATCCCCGGCAACGGCGCCAAAAACTTGACGCGATTATTTATGCGTATGCGCAAGTGCACGGTCAGGTAGTAAGAGGGGAGTATTTTTAGGACTCCGGGTTGTCGAATCCACGGGGATAAGTCGTGACGATCTAGCTAAAGATCATTCTAAAGAACTTAAATAACAAGGAGGAATTGTTTGATTGGTAAAAGGCGTCGCCCACAAACAAGCGACTACATTAAATGAATATTGACACAATATTTTTGTATTCTCAATTAACATTATTAATCAAGCTATGGAGAGAACTAGGCGCCCTATTGATCACCTAGGGTCTTTAGATAGTTCCGGAATTCGTATTGATACATGTTACGCACTAACTGATATGTCGGGTAATAGAACTTACAATCTTCTGTCAATCTCATGTAATTTTACTTAATAGTTAAATTTGGGTCCTGTCGGTCCACCGCCGTCTACCATTAAGTTCTAGCTGCCTAGTCATTTTCATTCACCGGGTCCTGTCGGTCCACAATTCGCCCACCTAACTAGTTCAACCTAATCTACCCACACATGACTACTCCTATTCATCTAGCCTCTCGATCTCAATGATTCGGGAGTAAAAACATGATCTTATCGTAGCCGGGTTAAGTCTCTGTCGAGCACCTACCTAGTTAACTAACCACTCCGGTTCGCGACTCCCTTGTTGCTAAGAGTTAAGCCTAGGTCATGATTTTTAGCCGATTAGCTTGTAAATTAAGCTATGAATTCAACTAATCCATCATCTTCATCCCACAACGCTTGTCAATAGCCTTAGTTTAAGGATTCACAATACAAGATGAAGAATAATAAACATTAATTTGATCAAGCGCATGAATCAATCAACAAAATCCGGAAAATATGTATAAGTTATAATCCTAGGCTCTCCATAGAGCCTAGAAAATAAATTAGCTACTCATTGTTGTGCTAAAATCACAAGTATTCTCCATAGAATGATAAAGAGAGGGTAAAAGAGAGATCAAACGATGAAATCGCCAAAGCTTTGACGAATCCGTGCAATCCTCAAGCTCCTATCTGCTCCCTAATGGTTCCCGTGCGTGTATCCAATGCCTCTTAGGTCTTCTCCCCCGTTTTTGACCACCTGAGCACGATTTTTAATGTAATTTGCCCGAAATTGCACTTCAGCCCTCCAGTTAGTAATTCGCGGACATAATTGTAAGCTGATCTTGCGCGGGCCATTACTCTCTCATCCTGACTCGTCTTTGAGCCTACCATATAACGTTGGAAAGCCTTGAATGTCTACTTTCCAATGGTGCATGCCTTGCTCCAAAATTCCTTATAGATTTTCTTGAGCATTGAAAATAGTGAAAAATGGTCCTTTGTGACTTTTCCAACTTTTTTTTGCGTCTTCTTTTCTCCTCTTTATCTGGATTCATTCCAAGAATCTCCAAGCCCCTCATAAGCTCCATTGCAATTATTTTACCTGAGAAACACAATAATAAACAACCTGTGCAATTATCATTGCAAATATGAGATAAAACATGCGTGATAAGCTAGAAACTACACAACTCACTCTTTAGGCTTATAAATCGTCAAAGTCACATATTTGTGCACATATATCATATAAATTATGTGAAATAAGCCTAATACTGGTAATAAGAAAGTATAATAATAACTCCTAATAGAGAGTTATTAGCGTTGTCTAGAGAATCCTATCATACAGGTGGAAATCTTATATTTCTTATAGAGTAGTTCACTCACGAACTAAACGGTGATAGAGTTGTTCATTTGATGAGCTACCAGAGAAAAGATTTTAGGTACACGCCTGTACGAGGTGCACCGTGTATTTAGGTCACTAGCTCGAGGAGTTAGTGTGCTACTTTCCACTATATTCAATTGAGACTTGGATAGTCAAGGATTGGGGTGCTACACAAGGTATTGCAGGAACTAGGGATATAGAGATAGAATGTTAGTAGTTGATCATGTGTGATAGCTCGTGATATTTCTTATATCCGACGTTTCGGGAAATATAAACAGGTGGGGTTTTACTCGTAAGTGTCCTTCTCATGCGGAGAACACAATGAATGTTTCACCACAACAAAAATATTGTGGGTGTCTTTTACTTTTCCTATAACTGCTATAACTATTATATTAGCTTTACGTTGCAGTTCTACATATGCATTTACTTAATCTTTACACAGATATTGTAATTAGAATATATCTTATCTTTTAGCTTTGTCTATCATTCGATCTATTGAAGAAGCACCGGTCCAATTGGCTCTACCATTAAAGTGTTCCGCTGTATAGCAAATTGAGGGTGCATAGGAGTAGACACACTCGTACATGTGCATGTGTACCACAATATGCGCATGTGTTTTCCTATCCCTTTCAAACACAGTTGAAGATATGATAGAGAGAAAGCTCCTAGCACCAAGAAGAAATATATAGGTAGTACTGCTGAACTGAACCCCTCGGACACGGAAACCACAGCCACATGCACAGAATCCCATCCACCACCTTCGGAAGCGCACACCATGCTTAACGTTGACGACGTGTGGTCTTATTGCAGCAGAAATGTCGGTGCCCGAGCGCTAATTATGAATCATATTTACTGGTATCAATTTCAAAGCCGTGACCATGTGTAGATAGTGCTTTCTGAGCTGACAGATCTTGGCCATGTGGCAACCATCCAGCACACCATATTGTGCTCCACACACACTGGATCACCAGCCGCGCTGATCCATGTGGGGGCTGCGAGACAGAGCCCTCGCATACCACTGCACGGGACTTGTAGGGACTTAGTGGTTTGGAGGCTAGAGTAAGTCCTGTCGCGTGCGAGCCAAGCCCGCGCGCGACCTTTAGTAACTGCTTTTGAGAGATTTATGGCACGAGCTTCATAAACCCGGTCAATCCGGTCAAACCCGGTCAACCCCATAACGGTTCCGGTATTCGCGCATAACGTGCTGTAACGGTCCCTATATAGGCGGACGAACGTGCCGTTGCGGTTAAGCTAATTAAGCCGCCATTGATGGGCGCATTAACCACACTACAACGGTCACATTCTCCGTTATATATAGGACGTTAACCCTTCCATACAAGGAGAACACACTAGCCATACGCGGAAGCTCTGCCAAACCTCTGTCTCTCTCTCAGACATTACTACTGCCTTACTCTCTCCCACACACAACCCCACTCTTCCTGTGCTATCTCTGATCCTCTACATACGGTGTACACGGAGGTCTCCCCGCCGGAATCTCTTGTGCACATTTTGGTGAACCCGACGTGAACTTACCAACAAAAGCAACCATGTCTCAGGAGGACGATATCAGCAACAGATCGCCTTCCACCGAAGCCGCCTCGGGAGAGGAGACCCGCCGTACTCCTACGACCCCCGGCGAGGCACCGACGCTAGAATCCTTAGACGCCACTGTCCAAGGTCAGGCGAAAGCTCTCAAAGCTCAGTCTGCGCAGCTAGAACGGATCCTGGCCGTTCTGGGTACCCTTGCGCCAAACCCTTCACCAGCCACCGCCGTCTCTCAAGGAGGAGGAGCCCCTACCGCTCCAGGACTGGGAGTGTCGACCACACCTCCCAACCCTAATCTGCAGACTCCACCGGCGACTACGCAGCTACCTTCAATTCAGGGGTCAACAGCTCAGATGTTGCCTCTCACTGCTCATACTCCTCAGCCCCCGGCTTTGGCATCTAACCTGGCTTCGGAGTATCCCTTGCCTCCGCCAACGGCGGTCTGGGGTAATGCGAACGGCCAATATGTCCCCAATCCTCCGGCGACATACGTATCGCCTCCGCCTACGGCAACCCCTCCTCCTGTTACCGAGGGAAGCATTCCAGAATGTATGACGTCTCTGCAGAAGCGCATGGACACTATTCTGGCTCACCAATCATTCGCGGATACCATCATCCCGAAGCTAGACAACGATCCGCCCATCCCGCGGGAGATCTATCTCATGCCTAACCCTGTGGGGTATAAGGCTCCTAAATGGTACAAGTTCGAGGATGTCAACGGAAACGCTCATGAGCATGTCATGCGTTTCATCGATGTCATGGGGCCATACGGAGCCGATCCCAAGCTGCTGATGCGAGAGTTCCCAAAATCCTTGGGGAACGTAGCGTACAAGTGGTACCGAACGTTGGAGGACGGATCCGTGAAGACTTGGGACGACATGGTCCAGAAGTTCTATACCAAGTTCTTCCAGATGGAAGAAAAGGTGACTATGATCCACCTCTCGCGGATGTATCAAAAGCGCGAGGAGGACGGGATAACTTTCATCAAGAAGTTCAGGGCGAAGTCCTTGGAATGCAAAGACCCGATGCTCGAAAGTCGGCTTGTAGAGATATGCCTGCAGTGCATGCGAGGCGAATACAAAGGTATGCTCATCAACCTGCAAACACCTACGTTTTCAAAGCTCATCGAATGCACGAAGAACATCGAGCCTATAGTGGAGAGACAGAAGAAGAAAAATGCTCCGGAGCGATCCTCGAGCGGTACTACCTATAAAATCGGGAGATTCAGTTACAAGAGGGGACGCGAAGCTGAGGTCAAAAATAATGATCGCACCTCAGTTGGGGTCACCGCTTTTACTGTATCTGACGTCAACCAGGAAATCCATAGGAGCACTTTTGGCTCAGGAGTACGAAGGTCAGGAAAGGCCCATCTACTACATCTCTCGCATTGTGCAGCCCGCAGAATCAAGGTACACAGACATTGAGCGTCATTGCCTTGCCTTATTCTTCATAATAGAGAAGTTGAGACACTATTTCGCGTCGCACAAAGTGGTGGTGGTTACAAAAAGTGATCCCATACGATATCTGCTAACTCACACTACTCCTGGAGGAAGGCTGGCAAAATGGTATATGACCATTTCCCAGTTTGATATCACATGCGTTAGGCCGCGAGCGATCAAGTCGCATGCGGTAGCAGATTTGTTGGCACAATTCCCCGACAACAGCCATGAGCCTATAGTCGAAGAAGAGCTCGAAGGACCTGAAATCTATGCAATCGATGTACCCTATTGGACGCTCCATTTCGACAGTTCGTCAACAAGGAAATGCGGAGGCATTGGGATAGTCTTGACCAAGCCAGATGGGGAGGTCATACAGATGTCCGCAAAACTCGACTTCGCAGTCACTAATAATGAAGCGGAGTATGAGGCCCTCATCGCGGGACTCCGTGCGGCAAAAGCTCTGGAAGTAAGCAATCTGACGGTCATGGGAGACTCCAAGCTAATCGCCAAACAAGCCTCAGGCGAGTACGGTTTGAAGGAGATTAATCTTCTGTCCTACCGGACTCTGGTACAAAAGCTGGTGCAGCAATTCTGCGACGTCAGGTACGAGCACAAGCCCCGAGCGGACAACAGACATGCAGATGCTTTGGCAACCTTGGGATCCAAGGTTAGTACGGACAAATGTCCCGCAAGAATCTCGATCGAAGTGCGAACATCGTCGGCGTTAACAGAAGACGCGTGCGACGATGAACGCATAGACGATACAGACTGGAGAAAGGCAATCTTACGAGCCATCGCAGAGGGTACAAGCAGCGAAAGCTGGGCACTCACAAAGGGGTACTGCATACATGACAACACCCTTTACTACAAGGGCCCTGGCGGAATACTCATGCGATGTGTTTCCGAGCAAGAGGGACAATTGCTATTAGAAAAGATTCACCAACATGCGTGCGGAGAAAGCGAAGTTTCAATCTATCGAAAGGCTCAGAGATATGGCATTCACTGGCCAGACATGTCAACAACCGCAGCCCTAATACAGGGAAAGTGCGAGAGTTGCGCACTGATCAAAGATTCCTTACTCATCGCTCTAACCGACGATGATGCGGATTGGAGGAAACCACTCTTCGATTTTCTCACCCAGGGCACCGTACCCGAATCGAGGAAAGAAGCGGAGAAGTTGAAAAGGAAGGCATCCCGATATGTGGTGCAAGAGAACTTACTTTGGCGAAGAGGCCATGAGGGCAACTTGCTGCGATGTCTAGACGGCAGGGAAGCACAAGAAGTCATGGACCTTTCTCATCAGATGGAACACCAAGGAGGTGCGAAGTTATGCAGGCAGCTCCTCTCAATTGGATATTTCTCGCCCACGATGGAGGCTGATTGCCGCACCAAAGTACGACGCTGCCAGGAGTGTCAATTCAAAGGAAACCTAGTGCACGCTCCTGCTGTGGACCTACATGCATTGGGAACGCCATGGCCATTTCACACATGGGCGTTGGATTTCATTGGTCCCATCCGACCAACTTCGCATGGGAATCATTTTATTCTCACCGCAACTGAGCTGTTCACTAAATGGGTGGAGGCGATACCACTGAAGACAGCAAATGCGCTAGCTGTGGTCAACTTCATCCAAGAAAACATATATGCAGGTTCGGAATACCCAACACCATCCTTTCAGATAATGGTACTCCTTTTGTTAATCGCCAGGTGGCTGCGAAGCTAGCAGAATACAACATCAGGCAGATATGCTCCACTCCCTACTACCCGAAGGGGAATGGTCAAGCAGAAGCGACCAACAAGACGCTATTGAGAATCTTGAGCAAGATGATCGCAGATGACCACAAAAGTGGGCTGATTCCCTAAACACAGCCCTGTGGGCTTACAGGACTTCTCCAAGGACACCCACGGGGGTCTCACCATTCCTCCTATGCTATGGAGCTGAGGCCGTTGTACCTGCGGAGGTAAGAGTTAATTCGGCGAGATTGGCCTTCCACGCATTATACAACAATCAACGCGATCACGACTTAGTCTTGCTGGAGGAAAAGCGAGAGCAAGCTAAAAGGACCAACAAGCGGTATCAAGAAAGGATCGCTCGTGCTTACAATAAGACGGTCCAGCGAAGAGATTTCGCAGTTGGAGATTTGGTCTTGCGCGCATCTGACCATTGCATGCGAGAAGCGGCTCACCCAATGTTCGCAGCCAATTGGGAAGGACCCTTCGAAGTCACAGAAGTCTTTGACAGTGGCTACTGCAGCATACGGAGGTTGCATGGAACGACCTCAACCCCAAGTTCAGTCAACATGCGCTGGATTAAGAAGTACTATCCTTGACTTCTCTCATTTTATGAGTTTTATTACAACGTTGCCTCATGTCTTGTATGGCTATGATTCACACAATCTTCTCTCCCATATGAGAGAATTGTAAGCTTGTCTCTCCCATATGAGAGCACTATAATAAAAGAATTCTCCCGAATGAGAACTTCATATTTCTAGCTGTTAATGTTGCTTCATTTAGTTGGTTATTACTGTTAACAATAGGCTATCCGCCACAATAGCAATCTGTGCGAACTAAAATCTTAACTGATCTTTTAAGCCTATCTGTCACGATAGCAGCTTGCGCGAAATGCGATCTTAATTGGTCTCCTAAGCCTATCTGTCACGATAGCAGCTTATGCAAATGCGATCTTAATTGATCTTCTAAGCCTATCTGTCACGATAGCAGCCTATGCAAATGCGATCTTAGTTGATCTTCTAAGCCTATCTGTTACGATAGCAACCTATGCAAACGCGATCTTAATTGATCTTCTAAGCCTATCTGTTACGATAGCAACCTATGCAAACGCGATCTTAATTGATCTTCTAAGCCTATCTGCCACGATAGCAGCTCATGCAAAAATGATCTTAATTGATCTCCTAAGCCTATCTGTCACGATAGCAGCTCATGCAAAAATGATCTTAATTGATCTCCTAAGCCTATCTGCCACGATAGCAGCTCATGCGAAAAATGATCTTAATTGATCTTCTAAGCCTATCTGCCACGATAGCAGCTCATGCGAAAAATGATCTTAATTGATCTTCCAAAGCCTATCTGTCACGATAGCAACATATGCGAACATGATCTTAAAAGATCTTTTAAGCCTATCTGCTGTAATAGCAGCGTCATACAAATGCGATTTAAGATTCGTCCTTAAATCTGGCTATTGTGATAGCGACATCATGCAAAATGATCTTAAGTGATCTCCAAAGGTCTATCTGATGAGATGGCACCTACACTTGAATCTGAAAGTGAATCACAAGCCCATCTACCAAGATGGAACAGCTGCGCAAATACGATCTCGAACGATCTAATAAAATATCTGCGAATTTATACGGCAGATAGCAAATGCGAAGTATGTATATAGCATTACAAAAGGCGAAATATGCCGATACGCATGCGAAATTGTATTTTGTTGTAACAAGACAGCAGATCATACAAAAGTGATTTATCATTATGAGTCGAAAGGACTTACAATTTATCTGTCTAGATAGCAGCTTACAAGCGAAAAAGCTCAAATCTAACTACCCAGCCAACATGGCTTACAATGCATTCGAAAAGTAACTTACGAGCACGAAGTTACACATCGCGGGAATCCCGACTGAAAAGGGATGAACCTAACGGTCCTAACACCAGTTATGCGATGCACAGATCTGCGGCCTAAAGATCTGTCGCAAGTAGGGTCTTGCTATAAAAGGAACGTCCTACAAGAGCCACAAGAAGCCATACGTTCAAGATCCCAGCATTTGACAAGGCCCTTGTCTGATCAACACCCAATGCGATGTGCCTGAGGAACCACCGGTTCCGGCGTTCAACAGGCAAGCAGAAGCTCCAAAGGGCAAGGGCTCCTTGTAAACGGGGATGAACGCAACGGTTCGCCACCCTGAGCTCACGAACGTGGGGACAGTAAGTTCTCCTCCAGGGATGCTGGAGGAGAATTCCGCCGTTCATTACGAGTCGGTATCAAGGTCACTACGACGTTGCACCTCAACGGGAGGCGGCCGGAAACATGACCTGCAAACATAATAGACGAAGAAAATTCTTCGAACACACATGAGATATCATCTCTATCTTCTTTATGAAGGTTACAAAGATTAGTAAGCCTCATAAAGCGGATCTTGGAAACTATTTCTATAGCACAAAGCGCAAACTCAGGATTCACAACTTGGAGTTGCCATGAATCAACGAAAAACAAGCGTTGAAGCCAGCAGTCGTAAGGACTCACGGCAAAGCACATTTTTGGGATGAAGAACCCAAATGGCGAAGACAGGGTTTATATAGACCTTGTGGAGACTCTTCAGTTGCCAAGATGAGTCAGCAGAATTCAAAAAGAGGGTAAGGTCAATCACTTATGCCTTGAAAAGCGGTAACAATCAATTACCCTACTAAAGGCTACGACGATTCAGTTGCGTATCCTAGTTAATGACGGATGGTCATGATTCGGATGGACTTCCCTAGGAAAGCGTGCTTATCTTATGAGAAATTAGCGCAAAAATCAAGCAGAATATCAATTGCTGATGTCATAATTAGATATGCACAGAGATATTCCATCAAATCCCGGAAAGGGCAAAACGGGCATGTCGATTCTTTTGTTAAAAAAGGGGGAGAAACCCTAGCAACATTACATTAATGTTTCAGCATTACATTAATGTTCCAGCTATTTGTTTGCTGCTTTTCAAATTCAAAAGTCAAAGTAAATTCTTGATCAAGGAGTCATGAGGGGTGAACTGACGGCTCAGATTCTCTACCTGCTCCACTTCCTGCTTCAATTGCTCGCACTTGGCATTCATCTCATGATAGAGCTTTAAGGCCTCTTCAACCTTTCGCTTTTGCTGCTCCACCTTTTGCTTCCCAGCTGCGAGGTTTTGGTGGCCGAGTTTCAAAGTTACGGCTGCGCGAATCAAAGTAACTCTTTTCATAAGAAACTTGAAACCCAGCCTGCCTTGAACTTTAGTCAGAAGATTTTGGCACATGCCAAAAAGCAATTCGGCACTCTGAGCAGAAATGGTCGCAGGCGTGGCCGCAGATAGCTGCTCCAAGATACAAATGGCCTCGGTAAGAAACAGCCTCCTGTCAAAGGGCCCTATCTCCATAGATCTCGCAAATGATTGGGGGTAGGTGAGGCGCATCCGAACTAGCCAGTCCACATCGGCTTGCTTCAAACCTAAAGCAATGTCAAAGCTAAGTTATGCTATCAAACCCGCAAATGAATAATGCGAGATGCAAACAGCAAACCACGACTTACCAGTTCCTTCAAGGATCTCCCGAAGAGAAGGAATGCGAGTGGCAGGAGTGGTTGAAGACTGTCCTCGTTCCATAGCCCTCTTGTCAGCTGCGAGCTCTAACTCCTCATAGTTAGGGGGAAGAGTATAAGCCGCACCAGTTGCGATCGCAACCCCGACCTGCGAGCCCCAAAAGCTCCACGCAGGAAGTGGCGTCGCCGACTCAGTCGTCGCTGGAGGCATAGTGGCAGCCGAAGTTGCTTGGCGAGGGACACTTTCAGATGCGGTAGCATCAACAGTACTTGTTCTTACTTCCTCAGCGCCAGCATGGGCATCTTCCTCCATTAGCACAGCGTCAGCTTCGGCATCATCAGAAAGTTCGATGATGTCCTCAAGAGGCTCCCCTGCATATTCAGCAGCTCCGACAGGCTTCTCGGTATGGGAACTCGGAACCGGGACATAGGACGCAGAAGGTTGACTCCTTTGCTCCAGCACAGGTTCATCAGCATTGCCTGCGATACAAGATGCGGAAGCATGAGGTAATTTGTATTGTACGTTATCTTATTATCTTTGCTAAAGCTAAGAGCAAGCACCTCCACGCGAAGGTGGGATTGCAGTATCTTCGTCATACACTAAAGACGTGGAACCATGCCCTATTAGTGTGTCCTCATTAAGCATGTCTTTAAAATGAGCATGACCTGGGACGCGAAGAAACTAGTCATGATTATGATTCGAGTTGCTAAGTCTAGTTCATGCATATCGATCAAGTGATTACCTGAGGGTTCACCGCACTTGCCTACTAGCCAACGGCGAATGTCAGCCTTTGACACACCATGCTTTAATGCACCCACTACAACATCTCGATAAGTTACTGCGAGATTAAAAATCTCACCTTTATTGCCGCCTGCGATTTCTTCAAAATCCGCTTGGGCTTGCTCCAAAGCTGCTGCATCCTCTTCTGGAACCGCATCCTCCTCTTCTGCTTGAGGAGCCACCTCTTCGGGAAGCGCATCTTCCTCGTCAGCTGGACGCACTAAGTCGTCAACATGTTGCTCTTCGAGGCTCCACTGCCTCACACGCTCGAGCTCCTCCTCTTCTCGCTGCCTTCTCCTTTCAGCAGCTTCCGCGGCCGTCTTCCTGGACTCGGCAAGAACGTCCTCGCTTATAGGTTCGTTCGAAATGCCAGAATGAGCATCCCTCTTCTGTCTCTTGGCCAAAAGGCCACCGATAGTCTCATCATCATCATCATCTGCGAAGAAACGATTGGTTCAAGAACGAGTTGAAAAAGAATCACGATAATGAGAAGGGAAACGCGATGGAGGTACCTCCTGATTCTCCCTCATGTATCACATTTGCTCTTTCTTCTTCTTCTTCATCACCTTCTCTGGGCTCCCGCCTTGCCTCTTCTTCCTCCTGGCCGAATGGAACGAAGGTATCTACCGCGAGCTCCTTCCGCTACTAGACATGCGACCTTTGCCTTTATCCTTGACAGAAAGGGACCTCGCTGGAGGGGAAGTTGGAGCACTTCTAGGGGAAGAAATTGTAATTCCCTTTTGCCTGGGTCTCTTCGCTCTTGGCGCGGCAGTCGCTGGAGGAGACGGATTATCTCTGGGTGGAGACGAGGCCGGAGCATTATCTATCAGCGAGTCAGCAAAAGCGTTCAAGACTGCGCGAATCCTGGTTTCGACCTCAGGATCCATCCTTGATGCTAGCAGGAACGACTGTCCTTGTCTTCTTGTGGTAACAATGGTGTTGACCAGCGACTTGGAACGATCACCAGATGCGAACCTCCGCACATGGCACTACAGCAAGCAGTGTGGAGTAAAGAAGTCAATATGAGAAAATCAAGGAGTTAAATGCATGCAAAAGAAGTTGCTTACCTTAGCAAAAGTCTCGCTATATCTGATGACATGCGAGTCGCCTTTCCTAACTGCGGCGATCTTTTCATCAAGAATTATGCCAGGACACAAATGGTTCTCATGATCCAACAATGAGTAACAACCATATTCAGACTCGTCCAGACTGCAGTTGGGACGAAACGGAAAAGAGTTTCTTTTGATCACAGGAGCTCTGCTTGGCTGAGGAGCCGACTGCGTCTCAAACCTGACGTGCTGGGCGATCCAGTATGCGAGCCAGTTCTTGGAACAACCACCCTCGCGGTTACCTGCAGGCTGCTCAAAAGGAAGATTGTTCATAAACACTGTTTTGCACTCCTTTGTCAGCAAGCGCTTATAGCAACCTCTGATAATAGACTGTGGCCAGATTGATGGTGCCACTGCATCAAAGCCGAACTGGGGAGAAACTCGAGTGGGGTCAACATCCACAGTAATCCTCTCATACCTTGGCGCGAGCTCACGAATATGCTCTGCGAGAGCAGGAAGGGAACCTCGCAGGCACCAGCAAAAGAATTTGCGGTAGCGTTCATGGAAATGCGATCCCTCTTCAAAGAGGAGCTCTTCTGAGAAGACAACACCCTTAGAAGGGTACAACTTTGGAAACCATCGCACGTTCTCAATACGCACGGCATAGGGTCTGGCAACGAACTCTCGCCGGTTGTCGCATATCAGGCTCCAAACGCACTTGGTATTGTTCGCTCCAAACCACCTCGCAGCCCTGCCACTGTTACGCTCCTCCACCTCGCCTGGGGGACACCACTTGTTGGGCTTAGAAGCAGTTGGGGCATAGGACGGCCATCGCTCAAAGACCCACATCGTTAAGAAGGCAATGTTGAAGAAAGTCAGTATGTCGAGGCGGCCACGCGACTCTTTCATGGCCACAACTAGCTGATCCAGTCTATAGTACAGCGTGCCCAAAACCAAGGGTCCGAGTGCGACTCTCTGGCCAAGCGCCAGTTTCACAGCAAGCGGCAGAACGTGATAGAAGACCCCATCATGTGGGTGACCATCGATTAAGTACCTCGACAGCCAGGCACAGAGGAAAGCACAAAGGGTCAAGTGATAGCCTTTACCCTCCACATAATTCTTGGCCTCTGGGTCCTGACTCAGAAGCTTCTTGGTAATGCTGCTGTTCGCGTAGTCACGGAAGAAGTACTGCACCCATTTGTTCCAAGTATTCTTCGCAGACGTATCAACCAACTGCCAGTTAGGAAGGGCTTTGGTAGTGGTCCACCGGGTGGAGATTTTCTTTACCTCTGATAGGCACTCCTCCATCTGCGTGTACAGAGCGATCTCCGCATCCGTCCTCAAGGGACTCAAAGGGTCCACCTCACCCATGGGAGACAGATCGTACAGCATGTGCACGTCCTCGAGTGTGGGGGCGGCCTCGAACTCAGCAAAGTGAAAAGTGTGAGTCGCAGGCGAGTAGCGGGAAAGAAGGTTTAGAAGCATGGACTGATCCAGCTTCACGGCCGCACCCTTCATAGCACGAACGGCGAAGTATACGCCGGCCTCGTTCAGAGTCGCAGCATGATCGGTCAACACATGGTCAATCCACTCATCCATATAGTCCAATTTCTGGACAAAAGCTTGCGTGGAAATCGCAGCATAGGGGAAGTACCCATTTTCGATTCACAATTGAACCACGTCCTCGGAGCCAATCAACTCGAGCAAGGCTGAGTTAACTGGAGGAGTCAATGTTAGCAATCCCTCATTGGGGACAGAAGCAGACAGTTTCTTTGCCTTAACCCTCGCGTGGTAGAAGTCTTTGCCACCCAGATAGGGGGCTTTTCGCCATAAAGCTTGCGGAAGATCAGGTATCTCTTCGTCCTCCTTGGTGGGTCTAGTTCCTTTTGTCTTGGCCATTCCTGCGGAAGAGCAAGAAAAAAAAGGGGGGAGAAATATGCCACACTTCAGTTTGAATTTCGAGATTCAAGATCTATGGGAAGAAAGATGAACAGTTTCTGGTATCAATTTCAGAAATTTGGGATTGGAATTGTTTGCGTTATCAGAGATTCCAAAAAGCCCTACATTCAAGGTCCTTATCATTGGGGGATTAAATCGAAATCGAATTCAAAGATTGTGAGTCCCTTTACAGGTTTTTCAGCAGATAATGGGTTTGCAGATCCAACGCAGTTCGAAGCATATACTAGTATTTTAAATCGAAATTGAACAAGGCCAACCTTGTTTTCGTGAAGCCTGCTTGGATACACACAGTTGAAGAAGACGATTTGCAGTTCTGAACTGGTGATTGATTATCTGAATCTGCTCTCGAAGACTTCCGGGTATCATTCACTTTAAGGGAAAGAAGTGATGCTTTGCAACAATGGAGAGTACAAATTATTTATCCAAAAACAATGAAGGGTTGCGTCCTTTCAGTAGTCGAATCGCAACCGTCACCGTCGAATCGCGCAATCACAGGGCAAGCTGACGTCACGCCTAAAACCCTAAAGGCCAGACGGCACGACTCTAGGGGTTTTAGGTCATAATGGCACGCACGGGGGCTGAATTTACTCGTGTTTGAATTGGTGCGTGGCGGCGACGCGCGTGTTGGTTTCCGCGCATGGAAGTCTATATAGCTATGAGCCTTCACGCGCAGAAAGGGGGCTAATGTAGATAGTGCTTTCTGAGCTGACAGATCTTGGCCATGTGGCAACCATCCAGCACACCATATTGTGCTCCACACACACTGGATCACCAGTCACGCTGATCCATGTGGGTGTTGCGAGACAGAGCCCTCGCATACCACTGCACGGGACTTGTAGGGACTTAGTGGTTTGGAGGCTAGAGTAAGTCCTGTCGCGTGCGAGCCAAGCCCGCGCGCGACCTTTAGTAACTGCTTTTGAGAGATTTATGGCACGAGCTTCATAAACCCGGTCAATCCGGTCAAACCGGGTCAACCCCATAACGGTTCCGGTATTCGCGCATAACGTGCTGTAACGGTCCCTATATAGGCGGACGAACGTGCCGTTGCGGTTAAGCTAATTAAGCCGCCATTGATGGGCGCATTAACCACACTACAACGGTCACATTCTCCGTTATATATAGGACGTTAACCCTTCCATACAAGGAGAACACACTAGCCATACGCGGAAGCTCTGCCAAACCTCTGTCTCTCTCTCAGACATTACTACTGCCTTACTCTCTCCCTACACACAACCCCACTCTTCCTGTGCTATCTCTGATCCTCTACATACGGTGTACGCGGAGGTCTCCCCGCCGGAATCTCTTGTGCACACCATGTGAAACCAGAGTAAGGATATCTTATTGCAAGTTATCAAAGCCGGGGGTCCATCTAGCGATTGAACTGGGAGTGCAACGACTCGTGGTGGAATCAGATGTGCACATTATTGTGGATAAAATTAGAAATGACAAGGATGAAGAAGAAATGACAAGCTTTAGCAGAGAGATGAGGGAAGCATTGAAAAGTCTTCACCGTTAGATTCAAGACTTGTGTTGGGTACACGTGCCAAGAGATAGAAATGAGGAAGCCCACCAGCTAAGTCTGGCCATCGCCCAGTGGCCCAACCAACCCACCCAACCCAGTTGACTGACTAAACGTGGGTGGTTTTGGGTTCGGGAAATTTCATCCCATTACGGGCTTGGGCCAACAAAGCGAGCCCGATCCATGAATGGGTGGGCTCGGGTTCGACCTCCTCGGCCCAAGCCCAACCCAGCCCGACCCGTTGACATTATAAAAAATTGAACATTTAATAATTATGCATACATGTTATCCTGTCGGTCCACCTAGTTACTTGATGTTTATGTTCAACTTAGAATCTCTCAAAAATGTGTAAACATAATTTCAACAGAGCACCGATTGACAGACTGAACGTGAAATAGAAAAAAGTTATTTAAAATTGATTAAATGTTTTAAATGCATGATTCATTTCAATCATATTTGTGTTAACATACTACCAAGTAACTTCTTAATTTTTTTTTCTCCGAGTTTTTTACTTCTTAATTTTTTAACTAAATATTGAAATTAGTTTGACCCACGAGTTGGATTTCGGTTTAGAGTTTTTTCAAATGGGCCGGACTTGGGTTTGGGTATTGGCCCGGACCATGGGTTGGATTGACACTGGCCCGATCCAGCCCGCCCCGCCCCAACCCAACCCAAACCAAACCAGCCGGGTGCATGGCCAGCCCTACCACCAGCTGGCACGCCGATATTTAACACTCACCAACACCGAGATTTGGAAGCATCCGGATAAAGAGAGTTACTATGCGCAAATGTATATCACTTTATTCACTTTCGAGTGTTTATACAATTGGTGTGTTTGGACATGCTTAAATCAGCTGAAATATTGGAATGAGTGGTTGAGTTGAAAGTTGAAGATAGAGGCTCTCACCTCACCTCAACCACCCATTTCAATAAGCTGATTTAAAAGTAATCCAAACAGGACCAATATATCCATTTGCTCTAGAAAGAAAAGAAAAAATTACCATAAGATCCCTAATCGCAGTTGTGTCATTAGGAACCAAAAGTTAACCCCACTAGGACTTGTATTTGACCCACATCACAAAGAGAGGAGTCAAAATGAAAGCCGGAATCGCACTCCCCTTGTACGGCACAGTGAACCTCAGCACCACCACCTCTGTCCGCCACCAACTCCAATCATCTCTATCTCGTCTCTCCCTCCTCCTCCTCCGCCATCCACCATCATCGCCACCCATCTTCCACCGCCCTTCTCTCCTACCCACCACCCATTTCACCCACAGACCCATCAAATTCCACACATCAGCAACCATGGCTTCGTCTTTCAAGCCCGAGCAGGCCAGAGCACCTCCTGCTCTCCAGACACCCACCCCTCCCATCACCAAGGTAATCATTGTCCTACCCTTTTTTCCTTTTGCTGCGATCTTTTTTATTTTTAATTTTTTTGGGTTGATGAAATAATTTGGTATCTCAAATGGGTTTCAGTTCAAAATTGGTCTATGCCAATTGAGTGTGACGGAAGACAAGGAGAGGAACATCGCTCACGCCCGCCGAGCAATCGAAGAAGCCGCAAGCAAGGGTGCCCAGCTTGTTCTTTTGCCTGTGAGTTCCATCAAGTTATTTTCTTTTCATAGCATTTCTATCGCCTATATGCAACCATCATATGTATAATTATAATCTCTCCTAGTGGTTCATTATTCAGAATAGTAGTAGTAAAGATTTAGTTAGCTCATGGTATTGTTGGGAGAATTTGATTTGACAAAAAACCATTGTTCCAAATGATAATGCCAATTACAAGTAGCAAATTTAGGATTTTTCTGGTACAATGGATTTGTAGGTTATAATCAACTCCCACCCTAGTTGTACTTTTAGAAGATATGCTAGACAGATACCTAAAATTAGGTAAAAAAAGAACAAATTGCTCAGGAGAGGTTTTGTACTTGCGCTTACCATTAAGCCTCATTCGGGTAAGGTATAAGAAGAGGGAGATACTGATCTTTTATACATGTGGTTTCAAATCCCGCTTTTGGGTTGAGGATATGAGACAGTTATAAAATGTCCCACTTCATTCTCCTCATCAATTTTTGCCTAAACTATTTCGTATATGAGCTTGAGGGAAATTTGAGAGTTAATATATGACTTTAATGTCCTTATGAATTTGAGAAAAATAATACTCTGATAAATATTTATTATTTTATGTGTTTGTGTGTCCTGGCACAAATCCTGTCCTAGCCAAACGTTGGAAAACAAAATTTCATCTACGGCCTTATCCCATGACATTGAATCCCACCACCACTGCCGGCCCAACCCTAAATCAGCTGCTGCTTTAGGCCCATCGACTTCCATGAACCCAGCCCAAAGTCATATATTAGAAGGGAAGATTTATACTTTCACAACAATAAAGCCATGAACAATCATGTGCATGTTTTTCTTTCCTGCTCTCCCTCTCCACCCAACTCACTCTCTCAAAGGGTTTAAACTCCACACATTTTTTATGCATTTATGACTATAAAATCTACTATTTCCCACTGTTGAATTTTACTACCTTTTCCCACTTATTTCAAGTAATTCAAATAGTTATGACGTTCAACATTTTTTTTCATCAATGCTATTTTCTTTTTTTATGGATATCTTCGATCAAATTAATATTTTTTCTTGGAAATAGGTACTTACTCTGTATTGGAGAAACATACTGAAAATACCTTGAAAAATGATCATCTATTGTAACTAAAATTGAAAACTATTTTTCTACCATTGGAAATTTTGAATGTATGCTATCTTATTTAAATCCTATCATAAATAAACAAATAAAAATGATGTACATATTTTTGAAAGTTGACATTTCCTTTATTTTGTGAAGAAAAACTTTTTTTGCACAAAAAATGGAATGTATAACATAAACTTAAAAAGATAATTTATGATATATCATATGATAATTTCTTTTAACTGAGGGCCTCATTTCTTCTGTTCGCTTCTGCTCACCACATATCCCCCACTTCTAAGCCTCGTCTGGGTAAGGTATAAGAAAGAGGGGTATAAGGTATATACTGTGATATAAGGTAGGATATAATTGTACTGGGATAAGGCAGGATGTGAAATTTATTTTTCAGTGTTTGTGCAGGGCAGGAAATGAGGTAGGATAAGATGCAATATGTGAATCGGGAAGTGCCTGAACGAATGAAGGTTTTGAGGTCACTTTTTAGATTGTGGGGGGGGGGGGTATTTTAGTCTTTTTCCACCACACAATCTATCCCCGGAACTTCTTATACTGGCTATAAGTTCTTAGGCAAAATCTGGAAGGAGAGATAAGGTGGGATAAATTGTACCTGTTGCTCATACCGCACCCAAACGTGGTATAAGAGACAACTGGTATAATTTTTTCCTATACTACCTCCTTATCAATGGCGGAGCCAGCAAATGACTGAGCGGGGTGGGCACAAATTATATAACAAAAGTCATTATACAAAGTAAAAACTAAATTATATATGCCGCATGCACGTATTTGTGTTATAAAATTATTATAACTTTCATAAGTACTACCATTTGTATTATTTAAACATTTGGGGTACTGATAACTACTTTTGTATAACTACTTTTTGTACGTATTTTTATTATTTAAAGGTCATTTCGAAAACAACATAGTTATAGGGTACAAGTGTAATCGTAATGGGTAATTTTATATGTTACGCAGGAGCACAAATGAATAAATTCTAGAAAATGGGGGTAAAATTGTAGTTATAGAAAACTTGGGGGGGGGGAACCTGCCCCCCTGTGTCCCTTAGTTCCTCCGCCCCTGCTTTTTATAGCTTACCCAAACAAGGCCTTAGGGTACATATTGTAAACTACTTCACCTGCTAATAGGGCCAGTTACTTCAGAACCCTTATGTCTACAATGTGAGATACCCTGAAAAAAATAAAACCAAATATCTAAAAGAAATATAATTTTCCATACAGTAGAATATCAGCTGATCAGTTTGGATGTTGGCCAGCTTCTTAGTAATTAACAAGCAAGATGTAAGAGAAAAGTCATTCGAACTGAAATATCTTATGACTAAAATATTCAATAGAGAAGAACCCGAAGACACTACTTTGGAGGCATATGCGGAAGGTTATTGAAGCTGTCCTTGTTTGTATGAGTAACCTGAAGCCACATCAATTTTTTTTGGTTACATTGAAAGTTTAAGGGGAGGGGAGGCTACCCCATCCTAGGGTCATGGATCATGGTAGACCTAGGCGGCTTATCAAATTTGAATATACACAAGGAAAGTGCTTGATTGTTGGGAAATGGAAGAATTTATAGTTCACATTTGCACATGTTCTTAATATTAGTGGACCATTTTTTAAGCGGTTCGGAGTTTTAGTCCAAATTTATCGAACGGAAACTTCACATAATCAGTGGTAAAACAATCAAAATAGCTAACTAGGCTAGGCTAATGTGCTTCTGCATGTAACCCAATAACACACGAGGAACACATCTTATGTGGTTGTTTTTGGGTTCGCATAAGACCTATGAAGCACCGGAACGCCGTATAGGCCCTCGTCCCCGTTTCGTACCCGTCTGGAACGCCGGAACGCCCGGAAACGTCCCCGGAACGACAGGTGGCGCCCCCGGAAAAAATGAGATTCGGAACGTCACTGGAACGTCGCCGGGACGCGTTCCAGCTTTCTGGAACTCCTGGGGAACGTTCCTAGCCGACTATCAAGAGATCGACTGACCTATAGGCGGCCTTCACGATGTCAAGCGAGTACGACCTCCACCAGATCGACGACGTCTGGTGACTTCAGTCTCCACCAGATGCTCAGAGACGACCGGCGACGCCTCTGTTGGCTCACCGACGACGGGATTTTGCGGCATCAGAAGGTCGATCACAAAAAGAAAGGAGACCATGGCGGCCATGGCTGTAATAGGCACAGCAGCTTCTAAAGGCGCTGTTGTAGGAGAAAACCCACTTTTCTTGCTTGTTTTTACTGTATTACCCATGTGCTTTCTTGATTTTACAAACATGTCATTCCTCATAAAAACCCTAATGGACTTCTCTTGGACTTGTTTGATTTGGGCTTTCCTATTAAGTAAACAACCCAAAAGAGTTGGGCTTTCTAATTAGATATATTAATGTTTGTGTCATATACATTATAAAAAATTGTAATTAAATAAGAAATTTATGTTTATATATATATATATATATATATATTTAAAAACCGCCGTTCCCCCGGCGTTTCGTCTCCTAAATTTTTGAAAACTGCCGTTCCGGCGTTCCCGTCCCCGTTTCGTCTCGTCCCCGTCCCCGTTTCGGTGCTACATAGCATAAGACCTTTACGTGACTTAGAGGAAATGATAGGAGATAAAGGTAAAATCAAGACCTTTTTTTAAGGTGCAACCCCATGGATTATAACACGGTATCAGAGCCATAATTTTCTTTGAAGTTACTTGGTTGTTTGTCATGCTGCACGTAAGGGATGCATATTAAAATTGTTGTTTGTCTCTCAACGGGAATTCGGAGACTGTTTGTGTGGTTCACAAGATCCTGGGCCACTCCCTCATTGCCAATGTGTTTTGAGTTGAACACCCATGGATTCTAACATGATATCAGAGTGCATGCTCGTGTTCGTCATGTGATGTACTCGCTGCAACCCATTTTTGTTGTCTATATGTCTGGCTTTATGATGCCACACGTGAAGGGGTGTGTTGAGATTTGTACCATACTATGATATGGAGATCCTTATGTAATTAATTAGGTCGTAGGCTGCTCCTCTCATGCGAATTGGTTTTAAGGTTGAACCTCATGGATTCTAACAATCTCTATCAACATAAGAGACTTTAGATTTATATCAGAAATTACCAACTTTGACGCACCTCTGGTATTTGAACTATATAGTTGGGCAGAAATGCACTCAAGTCAACTACCTATTTGATTAACAACCCTTCGACAGCCGCATCTTCATACAGTAAATCCTGGGTAGCTGGGTTAGTTGATTAACTGAGTTGCATTTTTGCAGCCAATGCACATTCTTTGTCTTCACACCACTCCAGAAATACCAACAAATTTGTTCAACGTGCGTGACAGCTTACCAATGAGAAATCCATGATTTTGAATTTTTGTTATGGGCACAGGACAGGGAGAGTTACAGCTATACACAACTAATCTCTTTTCATTCTAAGGTTACAAGGAAACTATCTCCTTCAACAAAGATGATAGTTCATGTACATGGAACTGTATGCTTGCTTACAGAATAGCGCGATCAAGGATATTTCTACAGATAAGTTACTGATAGTGATAGGTCTTCATGTTCCCGTGTGTTCAAAATAGTGCTCTCTGTTTGTGTATTATTATACATCATATAATTATATTTATAGATGTTTTAAGAATTTGCATAAACAATCTGTACAGATTATTTCCTGAACCGGCAGTTCATATATATTTGGATCCGTTTCGTAGTGGCAGATCGTGTTCCCAGTGATTCAAATCAATCATCTGAAACAGTGAAACGTAAAGCTGACTCTTTGATGTCTTGAAATGTTTATTTTAATTTCTGTTTTATTGCATATAAAAGTCCTCTCGCCATGCTTGATAGAATCTCCCTGAATCATGAGACTAATTATGTACATATGCTGAAGGAAATCTGGAATAGCCCATATTCAAATGATAGCTTCCCGGTTTATGCTGAGGACATTGATGCTGGGGGTGATGCCTCTCCTTCAACTGCTATGTTGTCTGAAGTTGCTCGTGCTTTGAAGATCACAATAGTTGGTGGCTCTATACCAGAGCGAAATGGAGATAAACTGTACAACACTTGTTGTGTGTATGATACTGAGGGACAGCTGAAAGCAAAACACAGGAAGGTATGGCTGAATCTTTTCGATTAGAGACCAGATTGTTATCTTCTTTTGACATGCTCTAGGCCAACCTTCTGAGCTAGTCGGTCCACTAGAACTACGGTTAGTTGTCAACCTGTAAGGAAAAATGTTGCTTAAAACAATGTAGAAAAAGCTTATATGGGGTCACTTTTGAAGCCAACTAATTGTATAAACATTCTTGCTAAAGAAATCTTTTTTTCTCTGATTTATTTGAATAATTTGTTCCAAGGTAACTTGCCAAGATTCAGCAGTGTTTCTTACTCGTTTTGAAAAATTCCTGACACCATCATCAGTGGTTATAATGCTCTGACAAAGTTAAGGAGAGCCTGGAGAAGTTAGCACTAACTACTTCAAAAATGTTGCAAAATCTTGTCATTATAACATATGAGGACTATATCTGCATTTTTTTACTGGCCAAAATGGATTTTCAACACTAATTCCTTATATTTGTCAGATACACCTGTTTGATATTCATATTCCTGGGAAGATCAGCTTTCAAGAATCTAAGACTCTTACTGCAGGGGAAACTCCTACCATTGTGGACACAGGTTCGTGATTTACTTTTCCTTTGTGTAGTAACCACAACCTATCATCGTCATACTTACCAAGGGGGCATGGGATATATGGCTTCCACCATTGAAGGTGAACCTCATCAATGCCCGGATGATTGGTAGAATTAGAAAGAGAAACTCCACCATGTTTCTTTTGAGTTCAGGATAAAAAAAGATACGGCATTCTTCTCTTCCAGAGAGTGATGAGGCTCAGTTATCAGTCATTGTCTGCGTTGTTCTCATTGTGCGTTTTCCTGGGAAAAACATCTTCGTAGGAGAAGGGATTTTTGGTTTTAGTAAATGCATAACTATTCTTAGAAAAAGCTTGCTCCAATGAGCTTTGTCGGTTGTTCTGTATCTTACAGTTTATACACTGCCCTAAGTTATAGGCAGGGAAGATCATGTCTTTCTTTCTCTTATAGTTATATCATTTAATAGTTTTCATTAATTTTTTGCCCATACGAGATTACGTAAACTGTATTCACGGCCTTTTTCTTACTAGTGATGAGAAATAAGCACCATGAAGATGACATCACACTATTATGTCAGATACCAAGTTACTCAAAAGGCCAAACTTGAGAGAATTAGGGCATAATTGGTACTACTATAGGAGATACATAATTATATTAGCTGTTATTACTTAATTTACCTAAGTATTCCTAGGGGTCTTTATACAAACTACGTGTACTCTCACTGTTATTATCAATGGAATGCCTAATTCCCTGAACTTCAACAACTACATTAAAGCGCTCACATCTTCGTCATCCCAAGGTGAGACAACCGCTCCTACATGATCCCGTAAGGAATAGGACACTTAACAGTTTTTGCTTACATTATTTATATAAAGCTTAGTATTAGTGCCGAAGATGCTGCTGTTAAGATATGTAAGACTCTTGACAATTGATGCTTTTAATTGTACAATAGAACTCTCGTCAATTCAGTAGTTTAGGAAAAGAACCAAAAAGCAACCGATATTGTCATAATCTGTGTCAAGATACTGCATTCTCTTACTTGTGTAGAATATCGCCTTGCCTTCTGGCGTAATCACAATACTGAAAGTCGGTATGGCGATCTCGATATTTAACTATTGAGGTCGTGACCTGCTGTCCACTTTCTCATTCTCTAATCTGAACTTTCTAATATCTTATGCACGGCGTTATATATGTTCATCATTTTAGATTGAGAAACGCCTTTGTGGTAGATGTGCAAAGAATCATCTTAATGATATGATTGCTGATTCTGTATGTAAGTGGAAGCTGAAGTGCTGAACTGTTTGAAATCTTTAGTTCTTAATTCACAATCAACGTCTGTGCAGAAGTTGGGCGTATCGGTATTGGAATCTGTTATGACATTCGCTTTCAGGAACTGGCAACATTATATGCAGCAAGAGGTTTGTTCGTTCTTGAAAGCTTATTATTGCTGTGTCTTCAGTATCTTATTCATCTCACACGTTAGTGAAGCTGATTTCCCTTACAAACCAATGTGTATGGGTGTTTGCTTCTTACTAACACTCCACTGATCTAGTTGAGTTAGTTATCTTGTTACATTTCCGCTAAACAAAGCTGTACAACGTTGCAGTAGTATCTTGATAAGAAATCTAACATTATGTAATAGAAAACGAGAAATTAGGTAGATATCATTTCCTGAGAGACTGTGGTTTTGTACTTGTGTTAATCAAGTAGTAATCTAAAAAGTGCATTGACTAGTGGCTACCTGGTTTATGTATGTTTTTCGCTTGGTTTGCTAATTGAAAAGTATAGAGACAATGCAGACCTTCATATTGTGTTCATGGAGGTAGTAACAGCTCGCGAGTGTTTGTTACTAAGAAACTAGAATAGTCCGTGACGAAATAGAATTTTCGAAGACAGGTTAACCTAGGATGAGCACCAAGTCCAGTTTTCAGGATATTAACTTACCCAATATCATGAAGGCGGAGGTTTTACAACATTTCTGTGTATTTTCTCTGACCCTTTTGCCTTCTAGATTTGCTGAAAGTTATTGGTGCCACTTATGGATGCCAGGTGCTCACTTGATCTGCTATCCCGGGGCATTCAATATGACTACTGGACCACTGCATTGGGAGCTATTGCAGAGGGCTAGGTAAACATATTATGGTGAATTGATCTTTTACCTTTATTTTCAATAATTTCTTTGAGGTTGAACCTTTGTTTTCCTTGGTTTTTCATTTGCATACTTTAATATTACATCCATTCCATTAATGATCTACTAAGCACTAAGCGTGAAAACTGAGCATCAAATTACCCTGCAAGTAGGTATGCATATGGTATTAGTCACTTTGGCAGTATTTGGGTGTAAATTTGGTCTTATTCCTTCATGTTCAAGGGGTTTTTTTCTAGTAAATCTAAGTTGACATATACTGTTTCTATTGCCGTGTGCATGTTTCTCAATCAACTATCAACAGCTATTTCTGAGTTTTGAGCTACTAAATTTATGGCAAGGGCTATATATCTTTTACTCTTCTTATGCTGCACTTTTAGCTGATTTGCTACATATCTTTTCAATATTTAGTTTCATCACTCTACTTTGTACCTCAAAGTTTAAACAATTCATTTTCTGCTTTGTTTAGTTACCCTGCATCTTTTCTCTGCATCTTAACTGTATCTCTATTACTCGTACTAATAGTAGTCACTCTCTTTTCTGATGCAGGGCTGTTGATAATCAGGTATCTTACATTACACTTGAGTAAATATATAGAGTTCTTAGCGAGTCATAGCCGGGTTGCATTTTCCCCATGCTTTTGCATCTTTTTCTTTTTTGTGAAAGGTAGTTCAGCTGTTCACATAGATATTGATTATAACATATGGAATAAACTGTTGCAATGCATATTACGGGCGTGATCTACAATAAACTGAAACCTATATAGCAGTGAACTCCTGTCCGGGTATAACTTGAAAGGCCGAAACATTATCAAATCCATCGCCACCCATTGTTCTTGATGTCCATTTGAGAAGGTTCTCTTCAGAGGTTCAGACTTGTGAAGTTTGAACGTTTTTTTTAATGAGTTAGCGAATATCCCATTGGTGAATTCTTTTGTGACAACAGCTGTACGTAGCGACATGTTCACCTGCTCGTGATGCGGGAGCTGGTTATGTAGCTTGGGGTCACTCTACACTTATCGGACCTGTAAGTGAATAAATCTTCGGAGACTTCTTTTAGTTCTGCTTAATATACACCACTATATTACCTATGTGTCTTGTCAAAATTAATATGCTTTTCTCAATACAATGCAGCGGCACCCTTCAATGGAATTTTGATTCTGTTCTCTTTCTATTAATAGTATTTGAAGTATTCACTCTTGAACGATAATTCTCAGTTTCTCACCATTGCTATGGATTTTCACAGTTTGGAGAGGTATTAGCAACTACAGAACACGATGAGGCAATCATCATTGCAGATATTGATTATTCTCAGATTGAGCTCAGGAGGTTATTGCACAATTTATTTATTTACTTATTTTGCATAAAAATAACAGTTTCTCGGGGATTTTATGATGATTATGTTTACATTGTGTAACTTGTTAATGCAACTCAGAACAAACCTCCCATTGGAGAAGCAACGTCGAGGAGATCTCTATCAGTTGGTGGATGTTCAAAGGCTCAATGCTCAATCAAAAGATACTAAGTAGAAGCTGTCCATTGCTGGATAGGATTATTTTGCCAGAGATGTGTTCAATGGTTTGCGTTCTTCATTTTGTTATACTATTGTATTTCAGAAATGTGGACCTGACTCAACTGGATTTGCTGGTGCTGCGTAGTACTAGAATTCTGGATTTGTACTGATATAATGGGCTGCTTTCGTGTTTTTCTTGTTTAATTTGCTTCGTCTGAATGAGATTGACCTTTCACCCACCAGAGAAAGAACGGCAGTAGTGGCTTTGATGTGCTTGTGTTCTGTGAGGAGGGCCTTATGATGTTCACGCCGTGGGCTCAAAGTCCATGAAGTGTCGATGCCCGCGATGGGGATCTGTGTGTGTTGGACCACAGACCAAGAAAGCGAGTGTGACAAGATCATCACGTGATTATGTTAATGATTCCCGAGAAAGTTCGAAGAAAATAAATGCTATTTTTTTTTGTTATATTTTTTTGCTTTCTCTACCGGTTCTGAGGCTTCGCTCTGTAATCTGGCCTGACCCCGTGTTGCATTCCAAGTATAGTCTACCTGTGGGACTCTTCTGTATGCACAAGATTTCAAACCTGAGACATTCTTAAGCAGAGTCAAGTTGCTTGAACCTCCCTATGTGTTCATGTCATAAATGTTTAAATCTTCATGTGTGTTCATTTCATACAAAAATAGGTGGGAAAGTGAGTTATAGTAGTGATTTTGTTTTTCGAAATTGTGTTTTTCCCTTCTTCAGCAAAAAATCCTATGTTTTTTTCTCCACGACATTATTTGGAAGAAAATGTTAATGTAGAGAAATAAATATAGTGGATCCTATCACTTTTGTACAACAATTCAACATACATTCAGGAAAACTAAACCATTTTCACTTCTTTTTATTCTCTTTTATGACAAATTAACACAACCTGGAGTCTTAGAGAGAAAATTACGCATTATTCTTGGAGTTGTTGACATGACACTCTCGCATACTACTAGTATATTAGAATTCAAATTAAAAAATGTGTGGAGTCTGCCCAACTTATTTTAATTTTTAAATTTTACCAGAATTATGTGCTTAAGGATGTTTGAGAGATTATCCTGTAATGGAAAATCTCTCAAAAGAAAGAAGAGGTAGAGGGTTAGCTTTGTCCATGAAAGGGATGTGGTGTAGCTTTAGCTTCTTTATTTGGGGGCTAGAAGAGCACTGTGGTGTGAATCTTTGAACACTGTATAAAAGTGAGAGAGCAACACCTCCTAACTGTGCCTGCACTCTGTTTTCTTGGGATCTTCATCCCACGTACACTTCGCAATTTTCACATGCCAACACATGATGCACCCTAAAGACAAAGGAGATCCCTAAAGAATCAAAAAATGGGAGTGCCTACAATTTCAAAGGCAGGTATGGCTCTATTTTTATACTAGTAGTAGTATTTTTTCACCCGCACATCCCTTGTTCTGTTGTTATTTTCAAGCATTTGCTCGATAAAAAGAGATTTTAGAAATAGTATTAGAGTTCTTGATTGTTTTTAGAAAAGATAATAGATGAAAAATAATTAATAAAAATCAATATATTCAAAAAGAAAATTTTATGATTCTGAGGCGTCCAAAAAGAGAGAAATGTAATCCTAATTGCGTGTCAAGAGATAATAGGTGAAACGGTCGAGGACTGCTCTCCTTGTGGCCGTGGCGTTTCATCGATGCTACTTACACTTTGACAATCATGCATTTAAACGGTTTGTTTGGATTTCTTTTCTTTCCAGAGGGGTGCTATTTAACATGCTCTCAACTCTTTACAACGAGTCCAGAAGTGTGAAAGTCTTATTTCATAAAATTTGAACGCAAACTTACGTATCACTTGCAATATCGACCACTAGTTGATTACCACTCTGTTTATTCTCTTTCATTTTTTTTACTCGTATTGGAACCACTTTGACAGAGTGATTTGAAATCCCAAAGGATGTGATTGTTTGATAATTTTTTTACCGTATTGTAGAGTACATTTTTTTTATAACACAATGAAAAAAATTAGAGTAAAAGACACTGACCACCCCTGAGTTTAGGGAAAATTCCAATCCGCTACCCTGGGTTTTGAATAAAGACACTCCGCACCCAAATTGTGGATGGAGGTAACTGCTGTAAAAAAAAGATGTGAAAAGACATTTATACCCTTTATATTTATAACTGTGTTATTTTATTATACAAATGCAGATTTATTCAAAGACTAAATTACCCTTTTTAATCTGATTAACATATTCTAAAGAACACACATCCTTTAATTAACCGACTATGTTCATGGAGAAAGAGTTGTGACTGAATGCAGGTTGTGTACATATTTTTTTGAATAATTCTAAAGGGACAAAATTTTGGACAGAATTTTAGACATAATTTCTACTTGTAGTGATTTTGATTATGTGTCAGTGTTTCCTAAGACCAACTCCAATGGTTGGCTTCGGGGCACCTGCTATGCGGATTAGCACCTCCAACAGAGAGGTGGCGGTGGTAGGGGAGGCGCATAATCACAGGCGGATGGCGCAGGGGCGGGGGCGGCGAGACCGCGGGCGAGACCGCCTGTGGGCCTGCAAAATCGCCTCCCTCTCTCCTCTTCTACTGGTTTCTTTTTTTTTTCTCCTTTTTTTTCTTCATTCGGTTGAGAGATTTGGTAGATATGGGAGAGGAAAATTAGGAGAAGATTGTGGGATAGAGTTTGAGTATAGGAAGTAATTAAGAGCCCCGCTTTTTATTCGTAAATTTTGGTAAATTAGACTTGATTTATTTTTGTTTCTTTTTTTTGTTATGTTTGAGATAAGAATTAAGGAGAAAAATTAGGGGAAAATGGTGGAGATAATTGAGATATAATTAAACTTCTCCAATTATTTTTTTTTGAAATAGTACTCCGATTAATATTTATCTATTAGTAATTCATCTCATGTCAAAAAAAATATTAGTAATTCATCTAAAAAGTTATCTATATTCTCAAAAAAAAAAAAGATATCTATTAGTGATTACCCCTTTTCCAAATTTATGTTAGCAATTATATTTTCACCCTTAGTAAATTCTGATCGAATTATTCAAAAAATAAGTTCACTCTTAATAATTCATTTAATGAAGTATAGGGAATATAAAAGTAATGATGTAATTTTCCAAAAAAAAAAGTTATTATGTAATTGAAATGATTTATTTTTATATTTTCTTCTATAAAAATATAAAAATAATAATGTAATTGAAATAGTTGAATAAAATAATAAGTGATGGTGAGTGTAGGGGATGGGGAGACCTCCACTGTTGGAGGATAAATGGCAGTATTGTGAATATTAAGAAGTTAAATAGTGGGACCAGAGGGAGTTTAGGGGTGGAGGAGACCTCCACCATTGGAGTTGGCCTAAGAGTTCAGTATTTCTATAGTGGAAAAGTCTAAGTGAACAAAAATTCATACAAAAAGTTGAACATAAAGTGATGTGTATGGAAACATGTCATAAATATAATTCCGTAGTGAAGATTATGAAAGAAATAGAAAGAATGAATATGGGTGATATTTAAAAAGCTACTGATGTGGCATATGCCACGTTACTTTTTGTTCAAATTTCTGTTTGATTTTTTGTCCCCCTAGCACGGCTCTTTCTATAGTAGGGATTGATTTTACTATATTTGGAAATTATGTCTATGTTTATGTCTAAAATTATGTCCATATAGCATTACTCTATTTTTTTTATTTTCTTTTACTTTTTCTTAAATGCTTAAAGAGGTTCTATAATCTGAGTTAACATAGTTACGACAAGATACGAACACTCTGGAAATCATCCTCCGAGGACGGCTTTCTTTCAATCGTCCCTAACCCTCCACTCATCTTCCAGCGAATTCACCAAGAAGCCCCACCACCTCCTCCACGACTCTCTCGACGCTAGCGGCTCCGCCAAGAATTTCCCCATTCCCAACCCCTCAAGTTCCATCAGAGGCAAGGTCAAACAACTCTGCAGCAGCCTTCCAAATCCTCCTCCAAATCCCCCAAATCCGGCGATTCCTCCTCCCCTCAAAAACCCTCATCCAGCAAATTGAGGACGCCGCCGCTGCGGGAGGACATCTCCGACGACATCCACGGCTCTGGGGGTTCGACGACGGCAGTCTTGATAGCCAGATGATCTCCGCCAGATGAGCCCGATCTTGTAGAAGAACGAAGCGGTCTTGAAACGGAACTCCGACGACATCCACGGCGTGGTGGAGCAGATCGGCGGAGATTTGACGGAGCTTGGCCTGCTCGTCGCCAAATTTCACGGCAGGTGAAGTGGAAGAGAAGCGGACCCAAGGGCATTCCAGAATTGTCGTCCTGCCGGAGCCTGGCGGAGATACGGCAACGAAATCTCTGCTGTTCTCATGTGTTTTGGCGTGAACGCTCTGATAACGAAGATTAGAGGTAGTGGCTCTGTGGTGATGAGGGATGGGTTGGGAGAGAGGTGGAGGTCTGGAGGAGATGAGAAATGGGGAAGGAAATGAATGGATAAGAGTTTATAAAAAAAAAATGAATGGATAAGAAAATGAGATGTGGTGGCTGTCATTACTTTGGGTTAGTGTTTTGAGTTGGGTAGGTATAAACCTAGATTAGCTTAGTAAATTAAATGGGTTAGCTGTAATTGAGCTTAATTAAATGGGTCAATTGTCCTATTTTGTTTTAATTTAGTTTACATTAACTATATCAATAAGAGTAAGTTTGTCTTTGGGTTAATGTAAATTATGTAAACTATCACGGGTATTAATGTCAATAAGGGTAGAAATGTCATAAAAATTGAAAACCCTAGTGTCACTGACGGAATCTAACAGAAGGGGGCTGAGTGTCCACGGATTATTCCGTTATTTGGGTGCGGAGTGTCTTTATCCAAAACCTAGGATAGCGGAGTGGTATTTTCCCTAAACTCAGTGGTGGTCTGTGTCTTTTACCCAAAAAAATTAACAAAAAATTACATCATTTAACTATTCAAATCACTTTAGTGAAAAAAAAGTCAAATGAGGTGAAAAACAAGAAACCGAGTGTTATGATAATCTGGGTGTCCACTCCAATCAGTTGGTAACCCCAGGTACCAGTGGTTCAGGTAGATAATGTTAGTTCCTTCACTTCAAATTCCATAGCAAGGTTGGGTAACTTGGGTTCAACATTTTTTTTTTTTTTTTTTTTTTCAATTCTTGGCTCATGTGGGAACTCGCTGAGGTAAGCATGATGCGGCTCTGTCTCGTTAGGTGAAGAGGACAGGTCGAGATGCACACGTGTCAGAGGATTTGCTATGCTGTGGGGTTTGTAGTAAGGGAGGGGGGTGTCGTGAGTTACAGGGTGGATTAGGAAAAAAGGGACGGGGCGGGGGGCATTCACGTGGAAAATCCCAAGTGGTCCAAAAAAGACATGTCCGCGTGATGACAGATCCTCCTTCGATTATTCGTCACCCTCCACCCGTGCATGCATTCATTCATCCATCCCAACTGTTGGAACAACGCTAATATATATAATCAAGAACTTTTGACAAAACATCGTTTGAAATACTGTCTCGCTGACACTTAGCTACTTGCATAATTCAAAAAAAAATTCAAGAGTTTCATTTCTACCGACATTGCGCACAATTTAACTGAAAATACTGATAGGTAAGTTTTGGTAAAAGTGAAACTACGTGGGAGTTTCTGTTTGAAAAATGACGCGCGATGTTAGTAAAAGTGAAACTGTATGAGAGATTTTCTGACAGAATAAATACTGTTGATAGTTTAGTGTTAGTGAGACGATACTGCAGGGAAGTTTTCTGTCCAAAGTTCTATAATCAAATCATTCTTATATTTGATTTTCTATTTTAAGGAAATGATTTCACTTGTAGAATGATGTGATAGTCATTGACAGTAAATAAACGCAGTTTGTAACATTAAACTCTCTTATTATATTACTGAGTTATCACTATAATCCGGTGCTTTAATAGTTTGGGAAGACAATTGGCCTCCTTGGCTCTTGATTTGATTGTAGCTGATAGGTCTCATTGCAGTTTTCTTCCATAGTCTCTGTATTATGGGTTTCCTCCTCAAAGAAAAATGTTATCACTAAATTAATATATATTCGAAACGTACATATGAAGATAAAGTCATCATAATCCTCAACAATTGAACCATCATATAATTACGTGGGTTCAACTGCGGATCAAAGTGACCCAATAAATATTACAGAATGACAAATCGGGCGGGAGGAATGTGCGTTGTACTACCTCTGTTTCGCCTGTTTCAGCCTACTTCACTTTTTGTCACTATTCACTGGGTTACTTTCATCTGGTGATTTGATTAGCAAAACGATACAAGAATTTGGTAATCTTTGCATGGTGTTATAAAAAAAAGTTTAATCTAAAATACGATGAAAAAATTGTTAAAAAATTACATCGTTTTGACACCCAAATCACCAAGTCAAAGTGACTCAGTTACGGGTTAAAAAGTCAAACGCAGACGAAACAGACGAAACGGAGGTAGTAGTATTTATGCTGCTAAATTGCTAATGTTGATGAATACATACTGCATGGGTAGACACTTGCTAGACACACGTGGGGGGACCCCGACATAAGGAGCTACAATATCCGTACCTTTGTATTTTGCGGTGTTACCTTTCCACTCTTGCAGTACCATAGGAGTATGAGTATACCAATCTCAAAGTAATAAGGCTGCAGAAATGATATTCCCCAACTGTTTTCAAGGGACAAACCAGCCAAACTCTACTTGAGTAGTACCCTATTGTCCTATATACTACTACTGCTGCCATCTACGGTTTCTTTCTTTTCTTAGGGTGGTCCAAAGGAAACATTCGGGGTCCATTTTGTGCACTGCTGCCATGGAACTACCCATCTCTTTAGCTATGGCCTTGTTTAGGGTAGGTATATGGGGATGAGTATAACGATCACTTAAACATCGTCCGTCGCAAGATGCATTCTTGTTATTTTTTGCAACTATTTTGATGTGATGGCGTGACTAGCCAAACGATAAATGACATGTTAATAATTTTGCATTGTCGTAGAGTAACATGTGATGGTGTGACTAGGGCCTTGTATAGGGTAGGTATATGGGGACGAGTATAACAATAAGTTAAACCTCTTACATCACAAAATGAATGTCTTGTTATTGTTTGCAACTATTTTAATAGTACGAAGGTGTGACTAGCCAAACGATAAAGGAATGTGTTAATCATTTCACATTGTCATAGAGTAATCCTTACTCTACGTTGGTATGGAAAGAATAACAAATTTCAGAAGCGTTTTATTAATCAAATCAGTTTCTCAAAATATTGGCAAAAAATAGCTGAATACTCAATGTGAGACGATGGAGCATTTGTTATTATACATCTCTTGTTGCGGTATAAATAATGGGTACGCCTTAGCCTACCATCATCTTTTTACCTAAGAGCATCTTGGAGAGAGGTATCAATTTAATGTCCTAAGCAAATTTAAGCTTGGAGCAAACTTTTCTACTTCAATTCTGTTGCTTGAGCTCGCCCAGTGACAAGCAAATTAGCTTCATCACCCACGTTTTTATTAATTTTTAGTTGTCTATCATCATATAATCGCATTATGTGTCGCAATTATCTTATTTTGTATATACAATGTTTATTCGTAATAAATACGGCTGAGTAATTAGTCACAACACTGTAAATGATATTAGTAGCCTTTTTAGGATATCAAATTAGAATTGACTTGTAAATTTAGGAAAAAAATGAAACTTAAATTTATTAGTTAAATTGGGAGTATAAATAACATATAATTAGGACACTTACTGCAAACCTAATCCACTTAAATAAGTAATCACCAAAACTCACAATTACCTAAAAGAAAATCAAAGTTTTAAACAAAATGATATGGTTTGCTCCTCGTGAACAGTACTTCTCGGTCCCAACCTGAGTCTCTTCTTTTTCTAAAATGAATGTCACAAAATAAGCGTCATATACCATATATTTACTCAGTTTTTCTCTTTACTTTTATCCATACCCCTTTCAAATTATTATTTTTCCACTTCCCAAGAAAAGTACTCCATAAAATATATGTTATTTTAGTAAATCTAGTAAGTCAAAAATACATTCTTAATCTCCTTGCAAAATCCACATATGGAGGGAGTATTTCAAACTTTGGTCCGCTGAAGATCCGCTTGGATCCAATTCGAATTCGATCCGCTGAAGATTTGATTGGATCAGGATTGGAACTGGATCTACCCTTTTTATTCGGATATGGATATAGGTGGATTCGATCCAAATTCGATCGCTTGTCATCCCTACTCTTAAGATATCTTTTAGGTGTTGAGAAGACCTACAATCACCTATGACTATTCATTATGCATATTCTGACAATGTTCACGGTAAAAAACTTGGCTTAGACAAATCGCCCTTTTGAATTCAAGGGAAATCAAGTGAAGCATCTTCACCAAAATAGTATTAGGAATCAAGCCAGACAAATTATACAGTAGGATGAGGCAAATCCCACAGTAAGTACCATTGCTACTGTAAATGGGTGCTAGCTTAAGGGGTAGAGTATTTCAAAGCCCCTGCATGAGGTCCTAGGTTCGAACCTAATATACGACAATAAAGAAATAAATTTCATGTGAGAACTGTGAGAACTTGCTACCAAAAAAAGTTGCATTCGAAAAAATTAAAATATATTTCTAATTTTATTTTATGACGTGGTAACTTGATTCGCTACCACTCGGATGGGCACTGGATATCGTTACCATTTGGATGGGCATTAGATAAATTCCGCTCTAGTACAACAGCCTACAAATCAAGCAGTCTAAGAAAATACGGAGTAACAGACTCGCAGGCCAATAGGCACCCATTGTCTCAATGTTAGGGCATCTCCAATAGTCTATGCAAAAAGCAAAATATAAAGAATATGATGAAAAATTAACCTCCAATAGACAATGCATATGCTCATGCATTTTGCAGAACATGCATTCTCCTCTCCATTAATAGCTAGCAAGAAAGTAGACATGCAAAAATTTGTGTCAATCTCTCTCCTCTCATGCATCCTCAATATGTAAATTTTAACTTCTCATAACTACAAAATGTATAAATTGCATTTTACTGCTGGAGTAAAACTACAAATGCATGTCATGCAAAATTTAAAACATGCAAAAAATACCTACTACTATTGGAGATGTCCTTAGTGTAGTCAACACCTATAAGCAAGCGCACAAAGATCTTAAGATTACAAACTCAACCAACTCAACTACACTCGGAAGGGTATCACTTCCAATTTGAATCATGCAAACAAGTTTACAACCAATCTCCCAAGCACCTAAGTGTGGGTCCTTAAAATCTGGTAACTCCATTCCGCAAAAGCGTGCAACAAGATTTTCTTGATTCATTCTTGTCCAGATTTATCCCAGAACCAAACCTTCTCTTCCCTTTTCAAACATAAACTAGTTCAAAACAAGATTTGAGGAAATCGGACAGCGACCCGTTTGGGGGAGACAACCTCAGTGAGCTTTCTGCATCAAGCAAATGTTTGTTTGCCCATGAAGGGCAAAAGAGGGGGCAAAGAAGGTGATGTTTTGTGTAACAAGTCATATGGCTGGTGTCCTCTCAAGGATGAACATAAAGAAGGACAGGCATGTGCCCTTGGCAAGGATAATAGAGGCACAGTGCCCTGGCCAAAAAAACCCTATGCATGCTTTTGAAAAATCTGCAGAGTACTTAATAAACCATTTCTGGTTCATGGGTGTCTTGTGTTAGTTATTGGAATATGAGAAGTGATCTAGTACCAAGTTGAAGACAAACGTGTCCTTTTCAATATTTGCTGAATGATGGTGATTTTGTTTCTTAAATAATAACTTGCATGTGATACCTCACTTTCATCTTGTTTTCTTTAGGTTAATTTGATGCGCGATCGCTTTTGGTTACAGTTGTGTGATCCAATTGTTTATCTACATGAACGTGATCGCCATGAACCTATGATACTATGATGTAAAGCGATGGGAAGAGAAGCTTGTTGAAAATGGCTTTGAAAATCAACTAAAAATAAATCTGAGTGAATAACTGAGATGCAGTCAAAATCAAAATATGATTGGAATGAGTTGAAAACTAATTTGTAGTAAATTTCATCAATTTGATAAAATTTAAGTTTCTTTCTACGACGCATTAGTTCAATACGTACATTCGATCCATGTCTTCCCGTAAAAGAAACGCACAGCTCATAAGTGAACTCTCAGACATAAACATTACATACTTTACTCTAAATTAATGCTCTAAAAGGACAATTGTTCATCGACGGTCATTTGGAAGAGTCACATACTTTACTGTAAAAAGGAGTTTCACCACCAATTTGGAGCACTCCAATATTTCATCCTCATCTTCCGATTCTCCACATTTTTTTATAATTACAAATAAGAAAATACCCATCCTTTTGGGACTATTAAACTCTCATGCTTGAGACTACATAAATGCCTCAATAGGCTATACAAATTTGTATTGGCTAAGCAGATCAAACTCATCAGCAACCCTCTCATCCTTGAAGCCCTCCCAAGTGATGCAGCGAGGAAGCGAAGGCACAAACGTGACTTCATAAAAATAATCGACCCTTAAAACATGAGAAATCTGAAATATTATTGAATAGAGATGAAAAGATGAATTGGCCAACGGCCTACAATGTTTGTATAGCTTAAAACCCTATAAACGTAAATTCTGCAAAAAATGACAAAAAATGGGCTAATCAAATATTCTAACAGAACAAAATATTCTTAACCTAACGCAATTGACGGAATATCGATTGGACTTTCCTAGTAAGAGACATTCATAAAAAAATTACTGGCAAAAATAGTGAAAACGTTAATTTGTGGGTTAAGATGATCGAATTTGACCAAACTGGGATAATTATGCTCAAAATGTGGTCTGGCCTCAGGAATATATATGGCTCGGCCCTTATCGACCCTTCAGTTCGTCCTCCGATTTTTCAAATTGACCGCAATTGCTTTTTTTACAATTTCACGATACTTTCCAATAAATTCGTCCTACATCAGTCACATTTTTTTTAAAAGAACTCACGCTCGAGTTCACTTTAGAAGATTGAAACCTTCCAGTCAATGTAAATAGATATTTTTAATATTTTTCATGAAGAATCTTCAATTTATCAATATATGTGTAATTCTTCAATATGTCGATCTTCTCCATGTGCTTCAAATGGTTAACAGCATCAAAGAATGAAGAAGGAAAATAAAACTTATCAATTTCAAGAAAATCAATCTTACTTGCATGACTTGGTGCTGACGAAATCATCATGATAATATAGTTTGGCATTTGAGAACATGTCTCATTCTTGTTGGGATTCTTGATCTCGTTATCGGCTTTTTCAGCTTCTTTGTTACTCTCCTCTTCACATCTGATTTTCATTTTTTCCTTCCTCGCACATTTAGCAATTACTCGGGATTGCTACGTAAAGATATACCCTTTGTGAGGTCCGGATCATAGTAAAGATACATGAAAATGAAATATACCAATCATAGTAAAGATACATGGAAGGATACACACAAATGATAAAGATGATCTCGACTCGACAATATGAGACTTGGACATACAATTGATTACAGTGATTGATCCAAAACGCAAATGATCATTATTCACAATAGAAAACTGCCGAATTTAACTCTGGTTTGAGTCTAGCTTTTATCAACAAGTCCTCCACGCTCCATTACTGATTTACCATCTAAAAAAAGGCTCTCGGTTGTTACCTTTTAACTATCAGTAGAACACCTGTAAATTAGCTGATTTTTTATGACCTTTCCGAAACATAAACGTAGACGCTCCTAAATATCTGTGAGGTGAGCGCAACTTTTACCCTCCTGGCCTTATTTACCTTTGTAAATTTACATCAAATTTGAATCCTCAAAGTTCTACTGTGTGTCTGGGAGATACTGGTATTGAATCCTCAAAGTTCTACTGTGTGTCTGGGAGATACTGGTATGTTGGTAATCATGGCTGTCAAAGCACTGGATTGAGAATCAAAATGCAAGCGAGCTCTTTAGACTTTTTTTTTTTTAGAGAAATAATTCTTTATTGATTCTTTAGACTTAGAACTTCGTTAATTAGTCATTTTTTAATTTCTTCGTTTAGTCTTATTTAATATTGTCTGTTTAGAAAATCTTTTCTAAATTTAATCACATACAACACGTCACTAATTTTTTTTTTCTCTTTAACATAAGAGAGCTGATGTGGCATAATTTTTTTCGAGAAAAAGTTCAACTTCTATTCATGTAAAAAAAATTGGGCGGAAGATACGGGTTACATATCAATAATCAAGTTATTTATTTAGTAGTTAATCAGTTATTGGTTATTTAATTATATTATTTAGTCATTTAGTTGATCCGGACTTGGCCCGTTAGGTCTAGGATAGGGATGACAATGGATCGGATTCGGATCGGATCCACCTATATCCATATCCGAATCCGATCAAAATACGTGGATCCATATTCGATCCAAAATCCGCCCGGATCCTAAACGGATTCGGATCGAATTTGGACCGGATTTTATTTGCAATATCCGTATCCGATCCAACAATCCAAATCTCCAGAAACGGATCTGATTCGGATCCATATTCGGATCCTGAGCATTTTTTTTTTTTACTTTTCATAAAAATAGACAACAAGTTCAGAAAATATGTAAAAAGAGTCACCACACAAAAAATAAATCTGCCTAAAAAGTACAAATATATTAGAAATACTTTAGCAATATGACAAACGTAAATCTACCAAAAAATATAAGCAAGCCGTTCAAAGATTAAAGGCTCCGATAATGTCTAAAATTGTCTACAATTTCAATGAAAACAACACTAAAATGTTCCATAACCATAGTGGAATATTTTCTTCAGGCCTGAAAACATAATGTGTAGTGATTTGTGTAATGTGTTTATATATATGCACGTAAAAACATAATTTTTTATAACTCTAGGGGTATTTTCGTAAAATTATGTGTGTTCGGATCCTTTCGGATCGGATATCCTAATATATACGAATCGAATCCGGATACGGATCGGATTTTGATTTTTAATATCCATATCAGATCCATTTTAGGATTCGGACTTGATCCATTCGGATCGAATCACTCGGATTTCGGATCGGATCGAGTTGCATTGCCATCCCTAGTCTAGGATTGGGTGATTTATCTATTTAAGTGATGTACTCTCTCAGTATTAGTCAATCAATGAAATAATCAATCTCTCCATACTCTGTCTCCCTACTATCTCTCGTTGTCGTTCTCCCTAATCTCTCCCTTATTTCCAGTATTTGTAATTTATCGATACGCTTAGCGTTTCAGCAGATTAATTCCTGAACATCGTTTTGGAGAAGTTGGAGGGCCAAATCGGGTTACTACCTAGCCATACATATTTTTTTGGTAAGGAAAGACCAAACTTTGCAAACTCGTGTGCTACCCCGCTCGCCGAACGATGGCTAAAGGTGAGAGATTTTATCAAAACGCTGAGCAAGGCTTCGAATTTGACGAACAACATCACCATTCTCTGACCGATTGATTTGTGTGCCTTCAATTCCGGTGATTTCTTTGATTACTCTCTTTGCATCTGATTCAACAATGATACTCATCTGATTTAACTTGTCATTTTGAAAAAAACCTATATGCATTTTGATACTTTGACACTAAACCTCCAGCACTTTCAATTTCATGGAAAAATGCATTTTTTTTCTTTTGAGATGAATAGTCTTAAATGGTTAATAATGTTCGATTAAATTAACATAAAATTACAATGATACCCCTAAATTGTTCAATTTTCTATAAAATTGAAAATGCTGGAGGTTTAATGTCATAAGTGTCAAACATCATATATATTCTTTGTCCTATTATTTTAGTTTTAAGCAAATGGCGTATGTGGTACATATAGTTTGAACTTTGTGCGAATATAGTACATATGCTTCTAACAGAAGTGATCAAGTACTCAAACTTTATTTTTTTGCAAATAGATACTCTCAAACTTTCCTTCCAATCTTTGGACGAAACTCTAAAACAACCATTTTTCCATTACTCATATTTTGAACTCAAGAAGTGAGATTCCCAACTTTATTTTTTTGCAAATAGGTACCTGTAATATCACGTCCCGCATTGAGATATTGTGGATTGATATTGTGAATTATATGTATATATGGTATGGTTGGGGGATTGTAATGTCCTATCCCACATCGGAGATTTGTGAGTTCGACATCTGGTATATGATAACCCTTGTGGATTACTACTAGCACCTTCAAGGAATAAGATTTTTTATCCGGTGGTACGGATAAAGAAATTGCTAGAACTGCTCGTGTTTTTACAAATGGTATCATAGCCAACCCTGGTCCCGCAAGGACTCCGCGGTAGTTTGTCGCCAGCCAATGGGATACGTGACTGGGTACACTCGACGAGGACGTCGAGCATTTAAGGTGGGCGGATTGTAATATACCGTCCCACATTGAGATATTGTGGATAATATGTATATATGGTATGGTTAGGGGATTGTAATATCATATCCCGCATCGGAGATTTGTGAGTTCGACATCTAGTATATGGTAAACCTTGTGGATTACTACTTGCACCTTCAAGGCTTAAGCATTTTTATCCGGTGGTCTGGATAAAGAAGTTGCATGGAAAGTAATCCACTCGGGTTGTTACAGTACCCTTCATTGGGTGTGTTTGGATGAGCTTAAATCGCATGAAATTTTATCAGCTTATTTGAATGAGTGGTTGAGGTGAGGAGATGCAGTTTCTCTCCTCACCTCAACCGCTCGTTCTAATAAGCGGATATAATTTCATCTGCTTCATCTTCACCTCCTCATGTACCAACACACAATATGGTTACTCGTCTCAAGTCTCGTATTGTGAAACCCAATCCCAAATATCAGGCTCATGCTTCTGCACAGTCTTCTCTTACTGAACCTACTTCATTCAAGGAGGCTTCTTCTTTAACTTTGCTGGCAACGGGCAATGTCTGATGGGTATCAGGCTCTAATGAATATGGGAACCTGGTCTATGATACATTTACCTCCTCACATAAAACCTATTGTCTGTAAACGGGTTTACAGAATCAAGAAGAGATGTTGATGGCTCTATAGCCAGGGAGAAGGCCAGACTTGTTGCTAAAGGATTTCTCCAAACTTATGGACTGGATTATAATGAAACATTCAGTCATGTTCCTAAGCACCAAACAATGAGGATTGTTTTAGCTGTTGCCCTATATTATAATTGGGATCTTAAACAGCTAGACATCAGTAATTCCTTTCCCTATGGCAAAATTGAAGAGGAACTTTACATGTCTCAACCCCATGGGTTTGTTGACTCTACTGCGAATTTCATAAGTCTCTTTATGGCCTTAAACAATCTCCCATGCTTGGTATGATAAATATTCAGCTTTTCTCTTAATCCAAGGGTTCAAGTGTAGCAGAGCTAACACTTCTCTGTTTGTTCTTCACACATCTACCCGAATGGTGGTCCTTTTTATATAGGTAGATGATATTATTCTTACAGGGAGCTCTCATGCTGTCATTGCCTCTTTGTTGGCTGCTATGACAATTCATTTTGCAGTCAAAAATCTTGGATCATTGAGCTACTTCTTGGGCATTGAGCTTACCTCTTCTGCTTCTGGTGTGGTTTTACATCAAACTAAGTATGCCTCTAATCTACTCACCAAATCCAGCTGCTGGATTGTAAACCTTGTGGTCACTCCTTGTGCTTCCAGAACTGGAAATGCTACTCATTATATGTTTCCTTTTCATGATCCTTCCTTCTTTAAAAGTGTTGTGGGGGCTTTACAGTACTTAGACTATCACTAGACATGATATTCAATATGCTATCAATGCATTATGTCAGCATATGCATAACCCTACCCAGCATGATTATATTGCAATGAAGAGGGCTCTCTGATATGTCCAGGGTTCTTCGCATTAGGGCATCACTATTTCTCCAAGTTAATTTCAGCTCACAGCCTACTCTGATGCGGATTAGGCTAGGAATATCAAGAAAGGAGATCCACTACTGGTTTTTGCATTTTGCTGGGTGATAACTTGGTCTCTTGGAGTTCAAAGAAACAAGACACTGTGGCAAGATCTTCTACAGAGTCTGAATATAAAGCTATGGCTATTACAACTTTTGAGGTTAAATGGCCGCAATATCTACTTCCTGGTCTTCACATTCTACCCTCTGTTCCTTTATATCTTTGGTGTGACAACACTTCTGATCTTCCTCTTGCCACTAACCCTGTTTTCCATGTTAGGACAAAGCACATTGAAATTGATTTTCACTTTGTCAGGAAAGTGGTTGTTGCCAAACAAATCTTTTTGGGTCACACTTCGTCAGTGGATCAACTAGCTGATCTCTTCACCAAAGTATTGGGAGAGGCTCCATTTCATCATCGTTGTTCCAAGCTGCACTTAGCTTCAACTCCGTTCAGCTTGAGGGAGGTTGTTAATAGTGTAACAATGTAAACAATAGTAGTTGTCTTTATGATAAAGTTTGGGGTGCTATTGAGTAATGAAATAGATTCCTTGCTTCTCTTCATCTTCCTCCTCTTTCTTCTTGTTCTTCCTCTCTGAATCTAAAACCCTAGATTAGGTTATTCAACATTTACATTTTGTAGTATTTAATTTCTTTACAGATTGTCGTGCCACGACGTGGTGGTTCGACCATTAGGTACATGTGGAATGTTTATACACTGTTATTAATTGTTCGTATTAATTAATCTTTCTAGTACTGCTTAATATATTTATGTTTAATATATACACGTATTTTAGTATATAGCATGCAACGTTCAATTCAAAATGTTTGAGCATTTGTTTACGCTCAAGACTTAAGAGGGACTGACTACTAGATAATAAAAATTTGTGTCTATAGTTTATTCATAACGATTAAAAAATAAATAACAAAAAAATTGACACAATTTATTGATGATTAGACTCTTGAATTTGCACACTATATATATCAAATGGTATTGTGTTCACCTAAGGCCCGAAATTAGAAGCTAACTCTTCTATAAAAAAATTAGAAGCTACCAAACTGCGTATTAAAACAACGTTGTAAATTCCACGAGATACCATCAGAATAATACAATACAAATAATAATACAATGATTTGGTAGTAGTTTATTTCCTTCTTTTGTCCTCCGTCTTTTATATCTAAATCCTTCCCCTCTTATGATCAAAAAAAAAAAATCCTTCCCCTCTTTAACAACTACACGGGTTGTTCAGTTGTTCTCATTTATTGAATGTATTTGTGACAGCTCAATGTAGAGATTGTGTGGCCTAACAGCAAATTGAAATTGAAATTTCAATCTATACTCTATATAAACATTTTTTAAGCAAATGTTCAAATAATCTTCCAATAATTACCATTATATTCAAGAGTGCTGTAATAACTACAAATCTCCATATAAACACAGACATGCAGTTGACTTGTGAACAGGTAAATCCAACGAATAAGGTTAAAAAAGTTATAATCACAATAATCACTGAAAAATTCATGGATTCGGTAGTTGTCACTCTTGGAGATGTTGAGAGAACCTTCTCCATAAACAAACCCTTATTTTTGAGTAACAACTAGTGATGTATGAACAACTGGAAAAGTGTGGACTCGGTTGCAAGTTTCACATAGCAGATTTTAATTCAAGTTGGAATACAATTTGTTTTTTATAACTACTGCATTTGTTATGACGCAACATTTTAAGTTGAAAATCCGCATATTCAAATGATTTCAGGACAATTGCAGAATCTCCGGAACGGGGGATTTTGCAACTGAAAATCACTAAAAGTTACTTTTGTGTGTTTTTATTAACATTAGCATGATCAAAATTCATTTATAAGTGGTGTCTTCAAGTTGTTGACTATTTTTTTTAATGAATCAAGTTGATAATATACAATCTTGGCTTAAACAAATATATTTACATTTTCGGTTCAGGTGAATTTTTCATTCAGAATATTTTCAGCCAATTTGTTATATTTTCAGTTGATACTTGTAGATGGGGTTTAGTGACGAGGTTGTTGACAAAGATGTTCTTGATGACAACTAGTACAACTATGGTGATCCGAGAGTATGAGAACGCATGTAGATTGGTGGATATATGGGGTGGAAACAAGCGATGTGTGATAAAAGAGAGAGACAACTTGTTATGATTATGATCTGTAATGAATCCGAAAAACCTCTATAAAGAGGGTGAGCCTCATATATATACGCATCCACTGCAACGGTCATGGGGATGTTACGGCGTTAAGTACGCCCCCATTATGAGCAACAAGTTGGTCGTTGCAGATATCGCGGGGGAATCATTACTGGATCCGCACATATATAATTTGACTAATTCTCCCTTCTGGCACAAGGTGTTGGGATAACAACCAGTTGCGACGAGCCTTGTTGCAGCCTCCAAACCACCAGATTCCCTGAATTCCATGCTAGATGCAATGTGCGAGGTACTCTGTCTCGGTGTCCTTATGTGTTGACATGGCATAATCCGGTGAATATGGCGCATGCGAAGTAACTAGCTATTGACTGCTAGTTGGTCCACGTAGATGCAGATGTGGACTAGCATTTGGACTATCTACAATACTAAACAAGGCTTAAATATATATTGTTCGTACTTTTAGTCTTGGCTTTAAAAATCGCCTAATCAAGCCTCATCTTTTTTCTTGAAAGGTAGATTTCATTAAGAAACGGGCAACGACCCCAGATCATTTACAACTTGATGGATTCCAATCCAGAGAATAACCTAACCAAAATTTTAAAGTTCATAACCAACTTGTGCACATTGATGAGCTAATCAGTTAGTTGTACTAGGACATCAAGAAACTGCTGCATCGCCAAATTCTCGCATAAGAACCCAACAATCTTCCATCACCAAACTAAAACACGATCTTGAGAGTCTCTCGTGCTGAAGGCCCGTGACTAAAAGCAATTTCAACAAGCAGCTTATGTATCCCCATCCGACGAGCTAGGAGAAGCCCTTCTTGGAGTACAATCCCTTTTGCCATTCTCGTCGAATCCACCTCTGAAAGCAGATCGACAAATGTTGATGTCCATTTACCGTTCACGTCTCTTATCGCATCCCAAAACCTCCACGTCCTTTATTGCTTCTCCACACACTGTCTTTATTAATCTTGTGAACACCCACTGGAGGAGGAGTCCAATCCTTGACATGAGCAGCGGAGTTACCAACACTGATGGCTTCGCTACTCCCATAATTATCCAACAATGCCATTGCTTGTGAATGATGATAGATCCAATCGCGCAGGTCTTCTCATCTTGGTTTTTCCCTGAAGACTCTGCAAATTTCGACCTCTCCATAGAACCCATATAACTATAACAAAATTAGTCTTCTTCTCCTTCAGAAAAGTCTCCAGTGAGCTAACCTTCATAGCTTTCTTACACCGAAGAAAAACGTGAACTTCAACTTCTCCTCCTTTTCGCAGCCGGTACAACAAATTGGAACATCAATACCTCTTCGGCATAGGCTTACCACTGTAGTAGCAATTCGTGGTACCCTCGCCAATCCATGAATGTTACTCGTCGAGGTATAGCAAGATCCACAATTTCTTCAAAGACGACCTACCGTTATACTTGTCCGCCCTCTCGTCTTGGTAACTTGTTCGTTCCTCAAATCTTTCGCCATCATATACCTGGACTTTACCAAATACCGTCCATTCTCATCAAAGTACCACGCCCACAAATCCGATCAGCTTGTAACGGGAATGACGGTAGATTGGACTGCCTTCGCATCCACCACATAAAGAGTAGCCCGTACTCGTGTCATATCTCATTATTTCGTGTAAGGATAAATCATATGACATATACTCATTGTACTCGTCGTCGTATTAGGTGAGAAAACTTTGAAACTGTATGGCCTAGGTATCCATCGGCCACGAAAAACATCAATCGAAATTCCATCCCCAATTCCCATATATACGCACCTCGAGCAAGCACATCACGCCCATTCATGATTCCCACCAAGTTTGGGAAGGATTGTAACCCAATGTTGCCTCAAAAAATCCCTTACTCCTAAAATACACGGCCATCAAGAGACTTGCCATAAGGGAGTCGGGAGACTTAAGGATTCACAACCCTTTCTTAGCTGGTAAAGCCAAGTTAAAGGAATGCATATCCCTGAAACCCAAACCTCCCTCGCCCTTCGAGTTTTTGACCTTATCCCAAGCCAACCAACACAATCCCTTGTCGTGTCCATATTTCCTCTACAAGAACTTATGGTTCAAGCTCTCGATCTTGTCACAAAGAGTTTGGGGGAGCAAGAAACAAGACATAGAGTAACTCGGGATCGCTTGAACGATCGCTTTTACCAAGATCTATTTACCCCCGCTAACAAAAAGCTTATCATTCCAACTATGAGTTTTGACACTTATTCGCGCCAAAAGACCTGAAAGCGTCGCAGTCTTGGCCCACCCAACTTTAGTCGGAAGTCCCAAATATTTTTTCGAAAGTATCTTCACACCTAAAGTATTGCAAAATTGTGATTGGAGTTCCAAGGAGACATTTTGAAAACATAGCCTCTGGTTTCAGCAAATAGATCATTTGTCCCGACACTTTCTCATAATCCTGTAAGATCAGAGTAAGAACCACCACCTCCTGAGACGTAGATTCGTAAAGAAAATACTATCACGGACGAAAAGAAGCTGAGACACGGTTGGTCCACCTTTAGAGACGCCTTTAAAGACATCGTCTTCAAGAACCCTATATTAATAAGAGAAATACAAGCCCTCCGTATAAAGCAAAAAGAAATACTGCGAGAGAGGACACCTTTGACGCACGCCACATTTCAGAATAAGTCATTTTCTTGTTATATTATTACGTTATTTTGAGGAAAATAATCGTCTAGTTCTTATATTAGGTTAATCGAGGAATAAATGATTACAATTTATCTAATTATCAAGGAACAATAATATGCTCTGATAAGTTCATTCAAACAACTAAAAATGCTGCAAATCTCAATATTCCAATCCAACGAACTTTGACTTACTAATAATAAAGCTAAATTCAGTTCATCACGCATCCTCAAATCCCAACTTCCATGACTCATGACCATAAATATTGATCATCACCACAATAATATCCAATTATACTCCATAATTCACGTTAGTAGTGATCCACTACGTTGCATTACACACCAAAAAAAAACAACAAAAAAAAACTCCACCATATCTTTGTCCCTACAACATTTAACCCTGTCCTGCGACGCACGGTAATTTAACCCAACATTTAGGTTGTGGGGCCAACAGCCTCCGGTCATTACGTAATTAACTCACAAAAGGAAGGGTACACCTGTAAATAGAGCGTTGATTCTGCCACGTCGGACGGGACTACCATGCACGCGCACTCCCCCTATAAAAGCCCTCACTCTCTCTCTACAGAAGCAAAACACCAATCCCGAAGAATCAATTCGTTTCTTCTTCTTCTATTCCATTTGCTCTGTTTCATCATTTGCTCTTTCTCTCTCTCTCTGTTAGAACAAAACAATGTACAATTTGCAGAAATCGGAGAGATACAGAAGAAATTCGAACAACCCACCAATGTCATCGAGTCTTCCTTCGTTTTCCTCATCCCTTCTCGACGAAATCTACCGGAAAACAGACCACGGCGGCGAGAATTTCGCCGGCGAAATGAGATCAAAACAGAGCAGTTACGTGACTGGAGTGAAGACGAAGGCGAAGGCTAGTAGCAGCGTGGAGGACGAAGAGACGGCGAGGCTCCGACGAGCCTGTCTCGTCGATAAATGGATGGAGAAGAAAGCGAGAGAGAAGATGTCGAATCGACGGCGTCAATCTTTGCCGGAGATTGACCGGAAAAAAACAGAGAAGACGAAGAACGGTGCTCTGTTTTTCAGCTCCTCCTCCTCCGACACGAGCTCCGGCGGGTTGTCGTCTTCCGATTTGGAGTTTCTCGGTGTGTCGGCGAAGACCCGAACGACGTCGTGCTTCACTTCTTCTCACCGGCCGAAGCCGGTGAAAACAACGGTGTCGGTGCCTCCAGAGAAACCAAACTCATATTACGAACAGAGGTTACAGAGTGAGTACTTTTTCTTCGATCCGAAGAATCCAGAAAAACCCAATAACCAAAATAACATAATCAAGTCCAAATCCAGAGCGTTGAAGATCTACAGCAACTTGAAGAAATCGAAAACGCCGATTTCTCCCGGCGGGAGGCTCTCCAGCTTCATCCATTCCCTCTTCAGACACAAAAACTCCAACACCAATTCAACGATCGAAGATTCATACACAGAGAGGAAAACGAAATCGGCCCAGACGTCGACGTGCTCATCGGCTTCGTCCTATTACAGATCTTGCTTAAATTCGAAAACGAACGGTCAGATCCTTCCGAAGGGATTAGGGGAGAAACGGACGGTCAGATTCTACCCGGTGAGTGTGATTGTTGATGAAGATAGTCGTCCATGTGGTCAAAAAATCATTTACAGAGACGAGCCCAGAAGAGCACAAACGACGGCAATGGAGATACCGAAAAAACAGAGTGTGATTGAAGACAAAGACGATGAAGGTATGAGTGATGCGAGTTCGGATTTGTTCGAATTAGAGCATTTGGATTTCATTGGGGGTCGTAGTAGTAGTAGCAATAGGAGGTACAGTGAGGATCTTCCTGTGTATGAAACTACTCATCTGGGTATGAATCGCGCCATTGCTAGTGGCTTGATTCGTTAGTTTCTTTGTCACTAGTTATTTTCTACTTATTTTTTTTCTTGTTCTCTTTGTTTTTTTTGTCTCTGTTGATAATTATTATAATACTATTATCATATTGAGTTTGTTTTAGGTACTTTAGTTTGTTTGGCTGTTTTTTTGATTTGTTGTGTGTGATGATGTTTTTGGTTATGGGTTTTAGATGTTTGTTGGTGTTATGGGGGAGATTTTGGGTTTTCTACTAACAACTGTTTTTAAATAAAATAGGTTGATGGTAACGAAAAATAACGTTGTCAAATGTAAACTCTCGCTTTAGTATAATAGCCATCAAACCACAATAAAGATGCATAATGTGAGAAAATCCGCAATTGACATCATTCGAGTACGTACTGGTTAAACTACCGCCCTGGTACAATAGTCAGCCACAGTTGAGAAGCAAATATGCAACCCTTTGAATCGCTCATTCTTTTCTTTTGTGGAGCGGTGTGTTCAGGGTTACTAGAGGACAAGGGGTGGCACCTCTGACTTCTTGAAAACTCCACTAGCGCACCTCAAATTATAATTGTTGTTCACTAAAATCCTTTAGAAAATACATAAATAACCCCGACTCGAATTAATTTTTTTTGTCACATCTTAATTTTGCCCCGGCTAATACGATTTTCTGGCTCCGCTGCTAGGTGTGTCAATAACTCCAGGAGCAACGAACAATTTCTCCTGGTCATGGGAGTTAGGGGAAGAAAGTGAAAGAAGAGATAAGACAGATCTGCAGGAAAAGAATGGGAGTTTGGGGATGGGTGAGGATCCAGAGATGAGAGATGAGGGAAAGCTGAAAATGTGGGGGGAGTGAAGTGAGATGTTTTTGTGGTGATGGGGGGTAAAGGGAAAGGGGAGAGGAGATGCTAGGAAGGCCATGGGAATAGGGAAAAGTTGGAGCTTTTGCTTTCTTTCATGTCTTTTATCTGGAAGTGAGAATGAGATTTTGGAAAATTGAACTGTTTGATTTTGTTAGAAGAGAGAATATTTTGTTGTTGTTGCTTCAAGATTGTTGTTGTTGTGAGGATCAAAAATCCTCAACATCAAGAAAGGTGTCTATGCTCACTTTATCCCAATCATAGCTACCAAAAACATTTAGGGAAATGTGAACGCGTACTCACTGTTCAAAGGTTTTGCTTATGTTGAGATTTCAAGTCCGATCATTATTACCCGATATCTTTTTGGCTACCAGAACAGTTACATGAGCACTTGGAGATATTTAGCTTTTAGGCTATTTTAGGCTACAAGAACATTTACATGTGCATTTGGACTTACGGAAGTAAGCAGTTTCGCGCAAGCAAAGCCATCACTCTATTAACCATGGCAGAGTACGGAACGGGTTGGGCGGGTGAGGGATGTGTTTTGCACTCAATCCAATGATCACGGGTTGGTCATATCCATATCCAAACCCAATCAAGTAATCGACAAACACAAACTCAATCAAGCATTTCGATTCGGACAAGTTTGGCGGGGTTTAGACTAGTTCAAAAGTTTGCAAATCGTTTGCAAACTTGAGTCTATAAACATGACATATTCAGCGCTTGGGTGAGCGTGGACCCATTTGGCCGGGTTTTGGCAAATTTTTGCCCCAACCCAATAGATATCAAGCTGGAGAATGTTCAAGCCCCAAACTCACCTATTCTTTTTTATACGCAAACCAAGCCTAATTTATAAAACTTGATTTGTGGACGGTGTATCTAAATAAAATATGTAATATTTTCATGTGAAATTTAAATCGGACCGAATGGGTCCTAAACGGTTTTTCTAACTCCGTAATCATGATCAATCAAAGTTAGCTCAGGTTTTGTAAGTTTATAATCGTAATCAATCAAGTAGCATGAACGGGTGATATATGCAGACCGGTTTGGGGCGGATCGTTTTGGGCGGCCGGTTTGAGCGAATTTTGCTCCCCCTTACTATTGAGTATTGACTATGATTACAAAGAAAAAAGGGTAAAAGATACTTTCACTCCCTCTAGTTTCACTAAAGGACACTTTCACCCCCCCCCTCCTAGTTAAGAAAATAACACTTCCACTCCTCCAGTGTGCCGAACTTCAATTAGTTTACATTCTCTAACTGCAACGCCTTCCGTCTGGGAATGGAGTCTATCACTGGTGATAATTTTAGAGACCAATTCGACTCCTATATCATGCAAAAAGTCTAATATACCATTGGATAAAGCCTAAATTTTCATAATATGAAGACAAATTTATCCCAAAAATTATTTTTACTGACAGCTCCCAATCCGTGACTAACAATGTAACACTATGAGGTTTACATTTTCTGGAGTTCGGCACATTGAATGGGTGAAAATGTTCTTTTCAAAACTAGAGGGGGTGAAAGTGTCTTTTACTCAGGAGAAAACAATCAACTTATCCCTCGACGAATTTTTCTATGTACTTCATTAGAAACCCATATATCCCAATCATAGCTATCAACACATTTATGGGTGATAGAGCATTTGAAGTTTATGCATGATTTTTCGGGTTGGACTCTGGCCAAACGTATGAGTTGATGTAATTCTAAAAAAAAGTTGGATAATTTATGCACATTATCCACATATTTTGCTAAATAAGTAATGGTTATCTTCACAGTTTGTGAAGCGTAGTCTATTAACACCCTTATTTTTTTTAGAAGCTGAACACCCTTCTATCGGGTTAGAATTAACCCATTTACCAAATTGCCTAAATAGATAAGCTCCATTTCTAATTTGTACTCCTCTCTCTCACCCGCCACCGTACTCAATCCGCCGCTACCAAATAAAACCCAGATCATCAGATTCTTCTTCTTCTAGAAATGATGAAGACAATATTAACGACCGTCGAATTTTTGGAGTGCCATGTATGCTTTCTTGATAGTGCAGTGACTTAACTGTCGATTTTCATATTAAAAATCGCAATGTCAGTCAGTCTATTAAAAATCTAACGAAGAATAACAAAATATAGCTTAAATATAGTTTTGGTTTTGTGCAAATTTTAAAATTTGTACGCGTAATATTTTTGTCGACATTAAAATTTTGAGGAATTTTGCGGATAATTTGATTGGGAATATTTAACTTGGATTAAAATATATAATTAAACTGTGCTCATTGTGTAAATATATTTTAACTTGAGATTCCATTATTTTCTTTTCAAAGATTCCATTAATTGATAACGGTATGGGAAATTATTATTATTATTATTATTATTATTATTATTATTATTATTATTATTATTATTATTATTATTGTAGTCTAAATTTTGGAATGTGTGGTTATGATTTGTTTTCAAATTTCTCTCTCTTCATCATAACCGTATATTTAATGTAAATATATCCCTAAACAAGTAAACACCTTCTCGACAATGAGTGATTAAACTCTATCTTACCCATAAGCTTGGCAAAAGTAGCCACAGGACATAGTTCAATCGAGGAAGAGTTTGAGTCTTGTGATCATTGCCGCGTTTGTTAGAGTCCCAACCTTGTGCTCAACAAAAATGTTGAAATAGAGTGTGAGCTATTCTCCTAGGGCAGAGGAGTGTGAGACCATGAAGGTCACTCAACCCTTTTTCTGGGAGAAGAAGTAAATATTTAAGATCACAATCATCATAGGTAGTCTTAGGCCTAATAATGGATCAAGAAATATTTTCATAACTACGTGAGGAGCATGGAGCTCCAAAATAAATAGCCCCACTAATCCAATAATAAGAATCTTTGTTAGTCAAAGAAAACTAGCACCATCACATGATTAGAAATCCCACAAAGCATATTAGAGTGAACCATCTTTGTTTAAATTAGTGAATGGACTTGTAACGAATTCAATCCCTGATTGAGAAGAATCAAAACAAAATTTTCTTATTAAGTTCATCTAGTTTGGTGAATATTTATACTAGTTTTGTAAAGTTGGGGATTTCTTTAGTATGCAGTTGGGTTATGGAAAAAGTTTCTTTTAGATGAGACTTCTTATTAGCTTCCTATTGGATTTGAAGATACCTTTTGGGAAGGGGTTAGGTTGGTGGAGGTGGGGAAGTTGATAGAAATAAATGATGAGAAGAATAACTTGTTTCTTTTGTAACTAAACTAGAATTGTTTGGTGGGGATGGAGCTAGAGGGTGTTTGAAGAGACAACCCATCTTCCTCTCTATGGACATAGGCATTGACTAATGTCCTAACAAAAAATCTTACATATTTCCACATCTATCAACCTCTCTTGAGGTTTTGAGGGTGATTTTATTGAAGGAATAGCTGGCTAATTTGTCATTTGACATGGAGAATCAATTTCAACGTAGGGTGGACCTCAGTTAGTATCAAACAATTGTGAATGACATTTCAAGTCACACAATTGTCTTTTGCAGTTATTTAGCTAAAAGTCTATTTATCGTTCCGAATATGTAAAATAAGCATGTGAGAGTTTGGTGTAGTTTTTGTTTTTTTTTTTTGATTGAGAGAAAAGAGTTTGGTGTAGTTTTGAAATGACAATTATATCGCATTTCTTTTTATCCTTTCATTTCGGGAGATACTGCTTCACCAATTTCGATGTTAATTACGCGTTAAGAAGCCAAAATGATGGCTCTAGCATGAGCTGAACACACAACATCCTCTAGAAGACGAAAGTCTTAAGGTAACTCCAACTCCATTGGGGTAGGGGGAGGGTGATGGGCGGTTCAAGTCCAATCCAATGGAGGGAGGGGTGCTAGAGGGACAACAGTTGCCTTCGTGTGTGATGGTTAGGGAGGTTTTCCTCATGGACAAGCCCCTTCCCCTCCATGGAGGTGGATAATTAATTTATTTTTAACTTCGTTAATCAATTTTGTTGAGTGGGGGGAGGGAATGGGGGAGATGAGTTCCAGTTTGGGAGAGGGCGAGGAAGAAGGGGAAAAGAAGGGTTAGTAGGGGGAAGGGAGGGGGAAATCGAATGGGTTAGAGATGCCCTTGCCATTAGCTATACTGCATCAGATTAACGCAAGATTTTGTTTTTACACTAGTCTAAACAAGGAATTTAGAATAATCACTTGCAATGAACCGTTGTTTTCTTTTTTCTTTTGGTCAAAAAGTAACTCAAAATGTAAATAATAACAATAGCATAATGAGAACAAGTTGCAGCTAAAGAAATTTCAAAATCAAAACAATAATAATAGCAAAATTCAAAACTCCTATTAGCACAGTGGATGATAGATGGTAGACAGAGGCTAGAAATGGTCAAGTTGACATGTACAGACATTTATGTAGAAGGAGAAATGATCAGCATGATCTAGCTAGTGAAAATATTTGGAGTCATCTGTGGAAGATGCAAATTCACCCCAGCTAGAAAATGCTCATTTGGAGAATACTAGCTCAGGCTCTACCTACAAAAAACAATCTGAAGATTAGAATTAAAGAAATGAGCAGCAGGTGTGAGGTATGCCACTGTTGCTTTGAAGACGAGATTCATCTATTCTTTCAATGCCAGGCAGCCGATCTCTCTGGTTCACTTTCATTTTCCAAGAGACTGGCTCCAAGGTGATAAATGGGTATAAAATGGAGTTGAGGATGTTATCATACCAGACAAGATATGAAAAGTAATGAATGAGGTTTGGGCTTTGCAGAAGAACATACGTAGATATCAAGATTATTGCAAATGAGGTGAATTTGGCCTACTGGGAGTATGATGCTCACAGAAGCAGTATTGTGAAAATTATACAAAAAAGGTGGAACTGCACAAAAATGGTTGGTCTCCTCCTATGCTTGACACACTCAAATTCAACTGTGATGCAAGCTCCAAAGGTCCTGTTACTAGTCTGGGAGTGGTGGCGAGAGATCATCTTGGAAATTTAGTTTTGGCTTAAAGTAAACCAGAGTTTGACATTGATAGTGAGGAAGGTGAATTTGCAATGTTTGAAAATTACGAGTAGCGCCGATATGGGGGTGCACATGTAATTATCACAATTTTATGGGGTTAACTGACATAAGGCACAAACCCTAAGGGGTTAGTAGCAAAGGCACAAACCCTACGGGGTTATGTTGCAAACTAGGTATAAGCTATGCCTATATAGGGAGGCAGCCTCCTACTGAATAAACTACTAGCAGTCGGGCTACTTAATACACATAAAATATCTGTGTAGAGATCATGTGCTGATCAAAGACAGTTTTAGGAACCCTAGTCTCTCTCTCTAACTAGCTTTCATTGGTGGAACGTGTGTGAACAAGAGCTTTTGTCCTAGTGATTCGAGCCAGACTGTTGGGAGCAAGACGGTGGTACGTGAAAGCAAGCAACCTACGATCATCCGCTGCGCTAGGAGCTTAGGCGAAGAGGTAACACATGAATTTCTGCTTTAATTCATGTTGTAGATCTATATGTGTTTGGATCAATCCATTCCTTCATTGGTATCAGACCCCTAGACTTGTTTTTTGTACATCGTAGTTTGTGCCCGAATCTGGACTGCTTTGAAAATCGAGTTTTTTTAATTTTCAAAATCAGTGGGTGAATCCTATATGGATGGATAGAGTTTTTCACGAGGATTCTAGAAATATAAAGATCATATTTTGGATAAACGTAGAAAGTTATCACCGCTTTAAGATTCTGAACTGTATGAAACTGGATTGTTTTGATTAAATTATTAAATCGTGTTTTTTCAAAGTTGTTAAAATTAGACTTTGAATACATAATCGGGATCAGGACGAAAAGACGATTCCAGTGGTATAAGAATCATCGGAAAGGAAGCATGGGAAGGCGATGCGTGGGCTTCACGCGCCACTTACGCCGCCACCACGCGCGGTCACGCGCCTCCACGCGCCTAACGGCTGGCGGCTGCTGACGTGGGTAGGGCTGACGTGGCATGATTACGAGGCAGTGGCACGTCAGCACAAGGATGACGTCGCAGCCACATGTCAGTTTGACGTGGCATGATGACATGCCAGGTGAAGTCACATATGTGCTGATGTGGCATGCCACTTGGCAGCGCTGCCGTGGCAAAGGCGTGATGGAGGCGGACGCGCCCACGCGCAGAGGCGCGCGGCGCGTGCGGCCTCCTCATGTCGTCATTTTTCGTCTGGTTTTTTCCAATATACTCCAAATTAAATTTCCCATTTTTGGATTTGTTTTTCATAATTTTTGGAAATATGGAAAATTTTATTAATTTTCAGATTAATTAATTAGTGTTTAGCACACTTCCCGAAGTAATTAGGCGACCTTAAACACATTGTTTTCAGCCCAAATTTTTTCTGGAGACTAAGGTCATTTTTCCCTACTGTCTATTATAGGTGTTGAGACCCTAGGAGGTTTAGATCAATATTTGATTATTTAGGGTACTTATATTATTTCTTATTAATTTTCAGTAATTAGTATTTAATTCTGAAAATTTCCAGAAAATTTCAGTATGTTTATTATATTGTTTTACATACTGTTGTGGGTTGATTGTATGTGTTTGGTGCATGGATGTGGCATAGATATTTTATATTTTTTTATTTTGATTATGTAATCAAAATACGGCATGCGTGTCGTGCCTCTCTACATACTCTATATGTATTCTCTTGTCATCCAATCGCCTCGCTAGAGGTTACTTATTATTATAAATAAGATAGTTTATTAAGATTGAATATAGAAACTTCAAGAGAGGTGGTCAAACCAAAAGACATGGCGCAAGGTGCATGGAGCAAATAGACAATCTAAAGAACCTTAAGAATTGCGCCCTCGAGATAGGCGAGATGACAAGAGACAGAGTTCTAGATTTTCTCAAGAAGTATTCCCAATAGTGGGAGTGCACCTTAGGGGCCACGTCCATGCATATTTATTTATGCTTGCATGTTTTATTTTATAACTGTGTGTGATTGGATATAACTGTATAACCTCAAATGCTGAAGAACTAAAATGAAAGAGCTCACATGAGACATGATTAAAACTAACAGGGAATCACAAGTGACAAGATTTGATTCCTAAAATTGCTACTAGGTTTTGGTGGAGTCCTTGTGAGGAACTATTAATTTTTAATCGATGTCACATGTTACTTAGGAGCTAAAACAAAATGCTAGTATTAATTTCCTAAGCAATGTCTCAAATCAATCGTGTCTAAATCGAAACTGTAACGGCTAAATGGTGACAACAAACTATATGACAAGTCGTCGTACTATGTAACCTTCTATTGGACAAAGGTCGTCAAACCACCTTCAAGTATGGTCGAACCTGTGATGAATAGCTGTCACAGCAGTACATAAACATTATCTTCAGGCTCACCAATAGTGGGAGGCAGTCAAGATAATGTCATAGAGTATGCTTTTCCAAGGTGGGGAAATGACCTCATCAGTAAGTTCTAGACCACTTTGAAATTCAAAGCATTGAAGGAATTGGCCAAAGAAGAATCTTGGATCCTCCTTAGCCATTTGCGTTCATTAAAATTGTGAGTAGTGACTCATAAAACCCGCCTTAAAATATGAGTAGTGACTCATGTCATAATTGAGCACTTGACTATAGCGTCTGAGATTCATGCCATTTATGATAAAAGAGTTAAAGGCTTCCAGGTACAAGCTATCCGATTAGCATGTTGTTGCAATCTCTTCCACATTTCATGAAAGACATATGACACGCCTTGTATGTGCCAAGATGTTTGGATAAGACCAAACATCGCTCCGTTCTAGGATCTAAGCGACCAAGAGTTTGCTATATAATACTACTCCAACATACTTCTGAAGTCTAAGCAATATTTGATTGCTAAAGGCTGTGAATGAAGTATGATCAGTAGATATAGTCTCTAGCCCGGTATTAGGACCGCAAGGCAATATGTGGGGAAAGGATAATGGAATGTAGGGCAATATTGGTATAATACCAATATCCCGAGACTGTCAAACGCAAAGGAGGAAAAAAAAGTTTTCCTAAGACTAGAGAAAAGGCCAGACCCGACACTAACTTCTCGTCTAAGGATCCATGAGATTATCTTTGAGGGAATAGCCACCGGTGTTGTTTTTTGGAATTGGTCATGTTATGCATGGTTATGCACTCTTAAATTCTAGTATGAGTAATGCCTCAGAATCCATGGATGTCACCTCTAGAGTAGTTACTTAAGATTATGATATGTGGCTCGCTAGATTGAGGCACACAATGACAAGAAATGATGTTCAAGCTAGCTACGGTAGGCCTGCTTGGTATATGCCCAAGGTACCCTTACCTGTGTGTGATTCTTTCCTTAAAGGAAAGGCGAAACGCAAACCATCCAGTAGAGCATTAAGGACTATTGATTCTTTACATATTATTCATTATGTTATAGTTTTCCATTAAATTGTTAGAGCTAAGACATGGTGCTTACTGTCCCATCACATTCGTAGATAATGGCCGCATCTCAATTATGTGTGCTAGATGCCACATAAGTCTGAGGCACTAGGGTGCTTCGGCCAAGTATCTACGAAAGGTAGAGAACCATCTGAAAAAAAGAATATGTCTATTGAATAGGAAGAGACTGCTAGTATCTATCTTAGCAAGAGCTATGTGATGGAAATGAATAGTAAGGCAGCTGGGTATGTCCCGTACTCCGCAACAGGATACTGTAGCGGATATGAGAAATATGATACTTCTTGAGATGGTATGATGTATGATAACGCGTGAAAAATGCATGTTCCCTATTTTTAGGAGATAATTTAAAAACGACTATCCGCATACTCAACCAAAAAGCACACCAAGTCCGTAGCTACTACGCCCTACGAGATGCGGACCAAAATACAACCTATATAAGGTCCCCTTAGGCCATGGGGATCGGCATCTTCTGAGCTAACCAAATTTTCTTGTCACGAAGAGGTTCGCAAAGAAGTAAGTCTCTACGAAATATAAGTTTCACTGGATGACGTCCCATCCATTATTGATCATCAGGAAACAGTTCCGACGCCTCTTCATGAAAGTGGGAGTGACTTGCCTAGTGGACAGTCCACCATAGATTATGACTATGTGGAGGAACCCTCTTTGCGTAGGAGCGCTCTTTGGACGTACCCCGTCAATGATTTGACATCGAAGAGTAGACCATAAGGATCACCACGCAAGACGATGATGAACCTAGGAAACTGTCCCAATACTCTTTCATCATCTGACGATAAGGAATTGGAAATTGGACCCCAGATGGAAGAAACGTATTCTCATGGAGTAACGTATCTTCATATCCTATTCGGAGTACTTTAGGGTTTGCGTATTCGAAATGCAACAGCCGATTAGTAGTGTAACGTAAATGGATTCACGATATATATGATTCTCATAAGAGATATCCATAGTTAACGGAAATGTTCGTAGAGACGATGATCTCCGCGAGCATGGAGGAACCGCTAGAAGACGCCCGTTCCTTGGACGATTATACAGAAATAGTTCCTCAAGATCCTTTGGGCAGTGGGAGTAACTTTCCGAGGGAGATGCCCATCCTTAGGGATGAGGGCAAATGATGATCCTCATATGCAACAGAATTGCTCATAGGAGCATACCCCATCGACTACTTGAGGTCGGAGGGATGATCTTTAGGATCACCTTGCATACATGATAGGCTAGAATCCTAGGCCTTATCATTCCCTAATTATGAAGAACAAAAATAAGTTTTACAGGAGGAGTTAGAGTCTATAAAGGGCAAACCATGTTTGAGACTAGGTTGACTTTCCAACTGGATGTTAGCCTATTGGAGATTAATGGATTTTCAAGGTCAATTAGAGACCCATACGGAAGCGTGGTAAGGAATATGACTTGCAGAAATATCGGCAATAGTTGTGATGATGGACTTAGAGCTCCCTTCTCAATAAACGTGACATCTGTTTTTCTAAAAGGAGAAATCAGAGTGGTGACCAGTATGACTCGACCACAGGGTTTGGAGACATAAAGTCAAATGCACAAATGGCTGCAAACAAGTTAAGTCCAAACGGGGTCTTAGTTGGTCCTATGTACAGTAGTATTTCATTGTGGGATCGTTTTCTACATGCTTACGATAATGAATGGAAATCGCTGCATATCACTCTTACTAGTAGAGAGTTCATAATCACGTCACTCCATATCGATGACACAATATTTGCCAGTGGAGCTAGAGGACTATTCGTGTCCACTGAGGAGTAGTTATCTTCTCGATTATGACAGAACTTCTTACGTTGTCGCTAAAGGCTCACACCAAGAAGATGCTTGAACGATTCCATATAATTTACCCAAAGCAATAGGAAACTCATGTAGCTCGTTGCAGGATTTTACAAGGCTGAACATGTGCCCTAAAAAGACACCATACAAGATTGACCAAATGACAAGAGTGTCCGATGAGCAGTAGGAGTCTTCTATACATGGTGTGTACTAAGACCCAGCAAATGCCATTAAATCGGAAGAGCGGATTTCATGAAATCTAACTTAGGACACAAGAATACAGTCACCAGAATACTCAAACTACTCTATAGAATGGATCACGTGCTATGACTATCGGAGATAGACGCTTCGACTAGTTGGCTATGCATGCTGACTAGGGTGGGGACCTAGATGCATGTGGATCCACTTCAGGATATCGTCCATGCTTGATAACAGACGCACCGCTTGGAACAGCAACATAAGTTTTGCACGATCGCATTGGACCGCTTCATCGACCATGGAAGTGAAGCACGATTGCATGTTCTGACACCGGACAGAAATGTGTTTGGATAAGAAGATTTATGGTAAGCTTATGAGCTGTCAACGAAGCTATTTACCATGAGTTATGCTAGCATACTGTTGTAGCACTACGATAAGGTCAAACAAATAGAAAAGAGTACCATTTCACTAATGACTACCTGAAGAGTAATCTTGGAGTAGATCGACTACGGGCCAAAGTGTAGGCTCCTACCATTCCTAAACCACCTAAGAATCGTCTTTGTGGATCGCTTTAGAGAATTGAGACTCGGTAGTCGATGATTGGTAATGTGAATGATGAGCATATGACACATTGATAATTGGATTTTATTGGAATTATTTATTTAAGATGCATGTTGATTGGCACACGTGCATGATATAATACATTTCCTTGTACAAGCATTGAGCATGTCGCGCAGAAACCATGTCGACTCTCTCACACGAGCGAACGCCTTTGCATTATCCTGGTTAAGTTTGGGTGAGGCGGAAGATGAGACAGAATCCCGAAGCCTATGATATGATATGAGATGCCTATCATATGAGGCGTATGGCCTATGATAATATCTAGAGATCTATCATTAGAGCAAGACGCCTGTCATACGGACTCAATTGTCGCATTGGAATATTGATAGCTCCTCACTAGGAGTTATCGGTTTACCCAATTTGAGGGGTATTTTCGTCCTAAATGAGCGTTTTAGTCGATTTCTGCCCCGTTTGACTCGGGAATTCACGGTTTGCTGTTTTTATCTCCTAGACGCATAAACTGCTTTATTTCACGCATATCGAGATATGATCACGGGTTTTGTTTCGTGTCGTTGATGCAGGGATAGGACTTGTGCAGGAGCCGGAAATGAAGCAGGCATGCGGGTGAAGGATCCAAGGAGGCTGAGAAGCCGAGCATGCAAGTCGAGAAGATTGGCACATTTCCCGAGGAAGATTGGCACGTATCCCGGGGAGCTAGGCACGCATCCCGAGGCATCCCGAGGAGCTAGGCACGCATCCCGAGTCATCCCGAGCAGTTTGGCACGCATCCCGAGACAGACGAAACACACTCCGAAAAGATCAGCAGGCATCCCGAGACATCCCGAGGAGCCTGGTACGCATCCCGAGACATCCCGAGGAATTTGGCGCGCAAACCGAGGAGGCAGCTACCTACGCTGCTAGCTACGCAGCTAGCTACGCAGGTAGCTACGCAGCTACCTACGCAGGTAGCTACGCAGCTACCTACGCAGTTAGCTACGCAGCTAGCTACGCAGGTAGCTACGCAGCTACCTACGCAGTTAGCTACGCAGCTAGCTACGCAGGTAGCTACGCAGCTACCTACGCAGCTAGCTACGCAGGTAGCTACGCAGGTAGCTACGCAGTTACCTACGTAGCCAGCTACGCAGCCAACTACGCAGGTAGCTACGCAGCTATTTTGCGCAGTTGACCCGTTTCCCGAGGCGGTGACAGTCGGCCCGTTTCCCGAGGCGGTTTCGGCCCAGTGGCAGTTTCGTAATTTCGGCAGTTTCCAGAAACGTCTTCATCACTATATAAAGACTCGTCCAGTGCTCACCGAAAAGACAACACAACTCTCAGCACAATCGAAGGAGATCGCAGAGCACTCTCGGTGAGCACGGAAGCAGGAATTCAGACTCTACAGCACGCGTTTGATTTCACTATCTCTCTTATTCAGAAACGTTGTCATTTAATTATGTCACTTAGTAGCTAAACCTTTTACCTAGGTTCTCGGTGAACCTAGGGTTTCGTATCCAGATTTTATTATAGATGTTTGATTATGGATTCATGATATTTATCTTAAATTCAGCAGCTTTATCTGTTATTCTGTCTTTGACTGTTATCGTATATGCATGATCGGAGTCGCGAACCAGAATTGCTATAGACCCGAGCCTGTAGGTGAAAACGTCAGGTTAGGGTTAGGAAGAAAAGACAGGATTTAGTACCTTACCCTGATAGACCGACCAGAGAAAGGGAGATAGGGCTAGCATTGAAAAACGTGAGACCAACTGTTGGAGAATCTGACCCGGGCCATTAGGATAGGTTAGAAACCCTAACAGGCTTAGAACGAGACTGCAGACTTAGGCAGCTTAACAGGAATCCGAACGTCTGCAGGATCGGGATTACGTGTGGAATCTGAAAAGTCACTGCACAACTGGTACGTTGCACAGATAACAAGACTGCTGAGTGTTTTCATATCAAACCGAAAAAACGTAAAATCTGTAGAAACCCTAGGGGATCCTGGAGCCTAGTTCTCATCTATTATCGTTACAACCGATTCAGCTTATTTCAGAAAACTGCACAAAAAATATTTACGTTTTAATTTCTGTTTTTAGTTTAGTCACTACAATCACAACCTACTCCTCCTTGTTACTACACTCGGTTAACCGAAACTGACAACGTAAGTAAACCCGAAACATTCCTCGTGGGAACGATCACCCGAGTCTAATTGCACCCGGTATTACAAGATTCGTACACTTGCGACAGCACGTTAGTTTGCGCATCAAGTTTTTGGCGCCGTTGCCGGGGACTTTTTAGGGTCTATTTAGTAGTCAGAATTAGTTTTCTGAGTTTTTATTTATTTTCAGTTTTGTTATTTTTCTTTTTATCTCACTGCGTTTTTGAATCTGCGTTTTCAGGACTGTTTAGTTGATGCCCAGATTGCCTCGCGATTTGGTGTCACCACTCGACAACCCGGAAAAACTGTATACCGAACAGAACCGCAGAAACCGAGAAAGCAGGATGGCAACCAACCAGAGAGATCCACCCGAGAACACCGAAGCCGGTGGTCAGGAACGAGAGACACGTACCCCAGCCCAGATGGCGCGGTACATTGAGGAGCTTGTCACAGCGGGACTTGCTGCCCGAAGCAACCAGAGAACATATAACCGATCTGGGAAGGCGTTGGTGGAAAATTTCGAAGTCCCCACCGGGGGGCATGAGCGAGCTATTGTGGTGCCCGAGATTACCGCCGAGCACTTTGACATCAAACCATCCACCATCCAGACGGTACAAACTCTCTGCCCGTTTCATGGCAGGGCCGACGAAGACCCGAACGATTTTATCGGAAAATTCGAAGATTACTGCAACAAGGTCAGATACAAGGGGGTAGAAGCAGAGGCACTCATGCTGATCTTATTTCCATACTGTCTTTACGGAGTAGCCAAAGACTGGCTCGAATCCCGACCACCCCGATCCATCACCACATGGGAGGAGTGTGTCGCAGATTTTCTGGCAAAGTTCTATCCCGCCTCCCGAGTCATACAGTTACAGAGTGAGATCCTGTCATTCAGGCAGAAGATGGGGGAGACGGTGGTGGACGCATGGGACAGGCTCATGAGATTGGTCAAACGGTGCCCGAACCACGGCTTTGGAGACGCAAAAATTCTGCAGGTTTTCTATCATGCCCTAGACAGGGAGAACGCCGACAGGATTGACAGAGAGGCCGGGGGAAACTTCCTGTATCACGTGGACAAAGAAGGTGCGTATGACCTGATGAAGCAGTTGGCCAAGCAGGACACCCGACTGTTTGACGATCGCAGGATGGCAGCGAGAGCCGAACCCACAGAGGATGACCGGATAGATAATCTGGCCAAGATCGTTCATGACTTGGTCACGAAAGTCTACTCGGATAAGAAGACTGTTGCAGCAGTCGAAGAACCTGATCTGGACACAGCCATTGAGGAGCTAAGGACCGAAGACACCAATTACGTACAGCAGCAGTGGGACCCGAGCCGGTACCGACCGGGTACGAGAGACCATCCCGGGTTTCGGTACGGAAACCCGAACGCAGCAGTTTATGCACCGGGATTCCAGCACAGGCCACCAGCCCAGCAGGCTGCACCGGCCCAGCAGGCTCAGTCAGTCCCATCTGCGCAGCAGTATGACGCCCAGATGAAAGAAATCAAGTCCATGTTCCAGACCATGGAGTCCCGGTTCAAGCACATGGACACCTTGACGGCAGATATGCAGACAACCAAAACGTCACTGCGCGCTTTGGAAGTGCAGGTGGGGCAGTTAGCACAGCAGCTAACAGAAAGACAGCCAGGAAACCTACCCTCGAATACAGTAAATAATCCACGGGCTCAGATCAATGCTATCACCACTCGGAGTGGATTGACACTGCAGGATCCACCGTATCCCAACCACGCACGTGCCGAAAATTCGAAGGAAGTAGAACGCAACTTGTCGGGCCAGGATAACAGCACAGTCGAACGCCCCCAGCCGAAGGGCTCGGCTGAGCAGGGTGCAGTGCAGAACGAGACAGGTGCAGAAACTGTACCAGTTTCCAAGGAGGTCCCGTACCCCTTGCGAACACGAAAGAGGGATGACAGCAAAGACTACGCCAGGTTTCTCGAGATGTTCAAACAGCTGCAGATTAACATACCTTTTGCTGAGGCTTTGGCTAAGATGCCCACTTACGCCAAATTCCTCAAGGACATCTTGTATGGGAGGAGGCGAATGAGCGACTTCGAGACTATAAACCTGACGGCAGAAGTGAGCAATTGTGTGAAGAATGGGCTACCGAGGAAGAGAAAGGATCCTGGCAGTTTCGTTATACCGGTCACCCTAGGTAACGCTTACACAGGAAAGGCTCTGTGTGACCTAGGGGCCAGCATCAATCTGATGCCGTTGACGATTTTCAAGAGTTTGAAAGTCGGTGAACCCCGACCCACCAGAATCATGCTGCAGATGGCAGACAGGTCCGTAAAACAGGCCTATGGGGTTATCGAGGATATTCTGGTCAAGGTCGGCGAGCTGATTTTTCCGGCAGATTTCGTCATCCTGGACATGGAGGCAGGGGAGGTACCGCTCATACTTGGCAGACCGTTTTTGGCCACGGGCGAAGCAATGATAAACTGCAAGAGCGGGGAGCTGACCATGCAGATTAACGAGGAAAAGGTGAAATTCAACGTCTTCAAAAATCTGCAACTGCCAAATTACTACGACCACGAGGATATCTTTGCTATAGACGTGGTCGACGAAGGTTGGGAAAACGAGGAGATGGACCAATTATGGGAAGAGATCGACAGCATGTACGGGGAAGAAAAGGAGAAGACTCGGTGCGAGCACGCCATGAGAGCCGAGGACTGGACCACTTTGCACCGGGACGAAGACGGCGGGCAAAAGATGATTCTAGTCCCGTCACTCAAGGAACCACCCGCACTGGAGCTGAAACCGCTCCCGAGCCATCTCAGGTATGCGTATATTGGTGAAAATAGTACTCTGCCCGTAATTATTTCGTCACGTTTATCTCAGGAACAGGAACAGAAACTGCTGGAAGTATTGCGAGAGCATAAGGAAGCAATCGCCTGGACGATTGCAGATATCAAGGGGATCAGCCCCTCCTACTGCATGCACAAGATCCGAATTGAAGAAGGCAAGAAACCGGTGATTCAGCCCCAGCGGAGACTGAATCCGAACATGAAGGACGTTGTGCGAAAAGAGGTTATGAAGTGGCTGGAAGCGGGAATCATATACCCCATATCGGACAGCACATGGATCAGCCCGGTCCAGTGCGTGCCCAAAAAGGGGGGTATTACGGTGGTGCAGAATAAAGACCAGGAACAGATTGCGCAGCGCACCGTTACAGGCTGGCGGATCTGCATGGACTATCGGAGGCTAAACGACGCAACACTCAAAGACCACTTCCCGCTACCATTCATGGACCAAATGCTGGACCGGCTCGCCCACCACGCCTATTACTGTTTTCTGGACGGGTACTCCGGGTACAACCAGATTTGCATAGCCCCGGAAGATCAGGAGAAGACGACGTTTACCTGCCCATACGGTACGTTCGCATTTCGGCGCATGCCGTTCGGGTTGTGTAATGCTCCTGCCACATTCCAGAGATGTATGATGGCAATTTTTTCCGACATGATCGAGAAAAATCTGGAGGTCTTCATGGACGACTTTTCACTATTCGGGGACAGTTTCGAAGACTGCCTGTTCCATTTGGGTCAAGTTCTGATCCGATGCAAGAAAGCGAATTTGGTGCTCAATTGGGAAAAGTGTCACTTTATGGTCACCGAGGGGATCGTGCTGGGTCACAGAATTTCCAGCAAGGGACTCGAGGTGGACCGAGCTAAGATCGAGGTGATAAAGCAGCTTCCATACCCGACGAACGTAAGGGCGATCAAAAGTTTTCTGGGACATGCAGGATTTTACCGAAGGTTCATCAAAGACTTTTCCAAGATCACAAAGCCACTCTGCGCTTTACTCGGAAAAGACGTACCCTTTGATTTCGATGCAGCATGTCAGCAGGCTTTTGACCATTTGAAAGAGAAGCTGACCACAGCCCCGGTTATAACCACGCCGGATTGGTCACTCCCGTTTGAGCTGATGTGTGACGCCAGCGACTACGCAGTCGGGGCAGTTTTGGGGCAGCGAAAGGATAAAGTCTGCCACGTCATTTATTATGCGAGTCGGGTACTTAACGACGCTCAGCTCAACTATGGCACGACAGAAAAGGAACTGCTAGCCGTGGTGTATGCCCTGGACAAATTTAGGCCGTATTTGGTCGGGTCAAAAGTTATTGTTTTTACCGACCATAGTGCCCTAAAATACCTGCTGGACAAGAAGGACGCAAAACCGAGACTGTTGAGGTGGGTACTGCTGATGCAGGAATTCGACGTGGAAATCCGGGACAAGAAGGGAGTTGAGAACGTGGTGGCGGATCACCTATCCAGACTCGAGAACGTGAAGGTGGACCCGATACCAATCAAGGAAAACTTCCCGGACGAACACATCATGGCAGTGAAAATCGGGAGACCGTGGTACTATGCCATAGCCAATTACTTGGTAACTGGCACGCTTCCCGAGGATCTCACCCCGTCTCAGCGGAAAAAGTTCGTTTCCGAAAGTCGACAGTATTTCTGGGATGACCCGTACTTATTCAAACAGGGGGCCGATAACATCCTGAGAAGGTGTATCCCGACCCACGAGGCCTGGAACGTGATCCGACACTGCCACTCATCACAGTGTGGGGGTCATTTTGGGGGAACGCGCACGGCGCATAAAATACTGCAGTCCGGTTTTTTCTGGCCGACAATCTTCAAGGACTGTCACGACTACGTGCAGGGATGTGATAGATGCCAGAGAACAGGAAACACGTCACATCGGGACGAGATGCCGATGACCGTGTGGCAGGAGGTAGAGCCGTTTGATGTATGGGGGATTGACTTCATGGGTCCGTTCCCGTCCTCGATGGGAAATCTTTACATTCTGCTGGCAGTGGATTATGTGACAAAGTGGATCGAGGCGATTGCGTGTCAGAAAAACGATGCAGCTACGGTTGAGCGTTTTCTGAAACGCAACATTTTTACTCGGTTCGGGACGCCCCAGGCAATGATCAGTGACGAGGGATCACACTTCATTAATCGAGTTTTTGCCAAAGTTCTGAAACAGTACGGTGTGTCGGTTCACAAGGTGTCACTGCCTTACCACCCTCAAACGAACGGGCAAGCCGAGGTTTCGAACAGAGAGATCAAGAGCATACTCGAGAAAACGGTGAATCTCGGCCGAAAGGATTGGTCCATAAGACTCGACGATGCACTCTGGGCCTACAGGACAGCTTTCAAGACACCGCTGGGAATGTCGCCATACCAGCTCGTGTTTGGAAAAGCGTGCCACTTGCCGGTTGAGTTGGAGCACAAAGCATACTGGGCTATCAAACTGCTCAACATGGACCAGAATCTAGCAGGAGATAAGAGAAAGATGGCACTGCTGGAATTAGAGGAATTCCGCAGAACGGCATTCGAGAGCGCTAAAATCTACAAAGAGAAGACGAAAAAGTGGCATGATCAGCGGATCACGCCGAAGCAGTTCAACGAAGGCGACAAAGTGCTTCTCTATAATACGAGGATGCGGTTCTTTCCGGGCAAGTTGAGGTCTCGATGGTCGGGACCGTTCATCATCAAGAAGATATTTGCATGGGGAGCATTTGAGCTGGAGAATCCAGAAGTTGAGTCCAGTTTCAGGGTGAACGGGAACCGGATCAAGCCATATCTCGAGACAGTTGAAGTCACCAAAGTAGACCCCGTCTACTTTGACGACCCGTGAGAGGTAACCGGGTCGGGCCGTCGACCGTAAATCACAAGCGCTTGGTGGGAGGCAACCCATCGGATTACGTTAATTATTTATTTATTACAGTTTTTTTTATTTTTACGTTCTGAATTTTGAGAGAGGCGAGATGAGTGTGTGTTAATGGGTAGACAAGGTTGTGCAGGAAATTTTAAGCAGAAAAATGTGAGGGTCAAAACCGAGAGGTCCGACACGCATTTAAAGAAGTACAGAAAAACTGGCCCAAAAGGCCAGTTACGCAGCCCAGCAGGCCTATTACGCAGGCCAGAGAAAAAAAAAAAGAAAAAAAAAAAAAAAAAAAAAAAAATTAACTACGCTGGCCCAAAAGGCCAGCTACGCTGGCCCAAAGGCCAGCTACGCAGCCCAAAGGCCAGCTACGCAGGCCAGAAAAAAAAAAAAAAAAAAAAAAAAAAAAAAAATTTTGAAGTGGACCAGCCACGCAGCCGGCCCAAATACGCGGCCCAGCCACGCAGCCGGCCCAGTTACGCAGCCCAGCTAGAAGGCCACGCAGCAGGGGGAGGAAAGTGCAGTTTCTGAAACCTTAGGGGCAAAAATGCAATTTCACCAAACTTGGGGGAGGTTTTTGCAATTTTCAAAAAGGGTCAATTATTCACCCAACTATATGGACGGGTTTCTCCAGCAGAGGCCTCCATTGTTGGTGTTTTGAAGCTTCATCTTTCCTCATTTTCTCTCCACCTTCAAAAGTTCAAATTTCACCAAATCAAAAACCGAGCACGTTTTTGGGATCCTCGTGAGAACTGGATCATTTTGGTGTAGTTCAAACTGCAAAACAGTGTCCGAATTGGTGAGGGGGTCAAGTCAAAGTTTGTGAAAAATTTGAAGAAAAGCTCCAGATTCGTTGGCTTCGGGTCGAAATTTGAGAAAATACAAAGAAGAAACGTCGAAGAGGAGGGCGAGGCCTACAAGGTGCCCAAGTCGAAATTTTTTCCGGCGAGAAAAAATTTTCCGGCGACTTTTTCCGGCGACAGTTGGTTTGCACTCGTTGACTCACTCCGAGTGCTCAGGTTCACAAATTTCTTCTTTTGCTATTTTTTTCAGTTTTCGGTACCAACCCGTACCCGGGTTTAGCATGCTGCATACTTGACTGTTTTTGACTGTTACTGCGTTTCTAGCTGCTTTTCTGCATTTTTAACTGTTGCTTGCGTATTTAACATAATTTTTACGTAATTGACCGTTAAACTGCAAATTAGCATAAGGTAGCGTAATTAACTGTTTAAGCTGCGTAATTGACTGTTTGGACTGCGTACCTGCATTTTGACAGCGTTATCTGCGATATAAAAAAAAAAAAAAAAAAAAATATTTAAAAAAAATTGCGTAATTAACTGTTTGGACTGCGTACCTGCATCTACACAGCGTTTTCTGCATTTTTAAAGGAAAAAAAAAAAATTATTTTTTTTTTTAAATTCTGAATTGTCTGCTGTTATGGACTGGCTTGAGAGACCTGTGGCGTATGATTTCCGTTTACCTTTTGCCATCGACATCCCGTATGAGCAGATTACCGAGACCAACTTTGATAGTTTCCGGTTTGTGAGTTACCAGGCCCATCTGCACTATCTAGAGACTTTAGACAGAGGGTTGACACCGGATTATAGGTTCGAGGTAGATGATGAGAGGATGCCGTTAGCAATGAGAAATTATGCTAGACGTCCCGATCTCTTTGGCTGTGCCTTAGCGAACTTCCCCGAGAGGGCTAGTTCCGCGCTCACTAGGGAATTTTTCTGTAACCTAATCTATCAGGAGTTCGGGGAGACAGAGTTGTACCCAAACTGGGTATACTGCCGTCGGGGGTTTATTTGGTTGACGCCCCTCGCAATCCGCTGGGCGTATGGCATACCTGGCGAATTCGAGGGACAGTGTGCATATGATATGCTTGTTCAGGACTCTCCTCCGCAAGAGGAGCTCTTGAGGACTCTCTGTGAGGGGGCAGCTGAGGCCCGTTGGGAGACCAACGGGAGGTTGCATGGTACGTTTTTGAGTCCGCCCGCCCGGTGGTGGTTTGAGTTTGGAGCGAACCGGGTCGTAGGGATTCAGCATATCACTAAGCTGCCCTACGAAGTGGTACTTCTGGTGTACTGCTTCATGACCCGACGCCGGGTCGACCTACCGGCCCGGATTTGGGCAAACATTCGAGAGAGAGCCAACACGCATAGCCGGCGAGGTTTCGGGTTTTGCAGTCTTATTACCCGATTGGCTGCCCTGAATGAGATTGTCATCGAGGGTGAGCGAGATTTAGACCCCGCCTCTTTCCGGCCATTTTGGCGAGTAGGTAGACGGGCCATGGGAAACCGTAGGGCACCCGAGCCAGCTGATGCGTTTGTGGACTAAGACCAGGATGAGCCGGGTGATGACCCGATGGACGAGGATGGGCAGGCCCCTTCCTCGGACCCTGACATTGGACCGCCCCCCGCCCCCGCGCCCAGAAGGCGCGATGCTCGACCGAGGGGGGGCCCTGTCCATGACCCTACCCCACTCTCTAGTTACCGGCCGCCCCAGGAGTACATGGCTCCAGATCCTACCCCTGTCCCGGCGAGGCGTTCCACACAGGAGCGTCCTGTCATGAGAGAGTTTCCGACCCGATTGCATCGATCACGGTCTACTTATGAGCACGGTCAGTCTAGTGGGCCTGTCGAGCCTGAGCCTAGCCGGCCCACTCGCCCGACCAGGATCCCTGTTCCGGAGCCTGAGCCTAGTCGGCCTACTCGGCCACCCCGGACCGCGGTTCCCGAGCCTCCCCGGCCATCGAGGGCAGCTGCCCCTGAGCGTAGCAGGTCATTTCGGGCCGATGCTCCCGAGCCTTCTAGACCATCCCGGGCTGCTGCCCCTGACCGTAGTCGGTCAACCCGAGCTCCTGACACTACCATTCCTCCGTGGACTGCCTTTGAGCAGAAATTGACCCAGATTGATGAGAGGGCCGAGACTGGCAGAAAGTCCATTAAGGACATGTGCAAGAAGCAGTTTGGTAAGATGATGAGACTGATAAAGCACAACCAGCGGACCAACGACAAGAGAGGAAAGGATCAGGCTGCTGCGTTTACCGCGATTCGTGAGGAGCAGAGAGAGGCAGCCCGGAGCGCAGGCCGACAGGTCCCGCTACCGTTATTCTTTCCATCGACTTACTCCAGTGAGTTCGATACTAGTTGGTCTGGAGAGGCGGAGTCGAGTCACCATGACGATGCCCCGGCTTCGGCCCCGGCACATTCTGATAGTTGGTCCGACTCCGGGCCATACTGCCCACCCCCGGACACTCAGTCATACCAGACGCCGCCAGCGCCAGCGCGCCGAGGGGGCCGTGGACCGAGACCCACTGGGCCTGGCAGTCCTAGGTATCGGTCTACCAGCAGTTCAGTCAGTAGCATGTCCGGTACTTCCGAGACCGGGTCAGACCCTCCTTATGTTCCAGACGAGTCCGAGTGAGTGCCATGAGGGCATGCCACCTCTTTAGTGTGGGGGTGGTGGTCGTGTCTGCATTAACCAGGTCTGCACGTTTTTTCATCTTCGTTTGCAGTTTTGAGTTTATTAATTGAGTCAGCACGTTTTTATTTTTGAGTCTACCCACCACAAATTTCTGGCCTTGCATTGTGTATATCTAAAAAAAAAAAAAAAAAAAAAAAAATCGAAAATTTTCAGAAAATTCAAAAAAAAAAAATTAAAAATCAGAAAATTTGAGAACGGGCAATCAAGAGAACAGAAACTGGGAAGAAATCGAGGTTAAATCCTTTGACAGAAAAGAAAGCTTGCACCGAGGTATAGTAGATAGGTGAGAGCCAGTGACCCTTGGAAACCGCAAGTAGTTATCATCTGAGCTAAGGATCCGACTAGTTGCCACACCGCCGTCATCTAGGTAGTCGACAACCCGCCCACGGGCGCCGTCACGGTCATCGCATCTTTCGGTGGAGTGACTGGCTATCAAGGGACCTCACGTCCTGTTTCTTACCCCTAGGTCCAACTAGTAAACCCGTTCGAAGCCATTTACCCCTTTTATTCTCAGCCACTATAGCCTAGGAAGCCTTCTTTGAGACCTCATCAGTCGTTAGTCGGCTATTCTACGAGTTATGACGGAGGGAGTGAGTTGGGGAGAGTTTTGGATGGGAGCACTTCATGATATATCGGTTTTGGACAGTTTTGACATTGACACGTTTTTCGAGGGAAGGACAGGGTGAGTGAGAGGCGACAGTGCATTAACTTGCGGAGGTGGATCACTGCATTACATAGTGACCACAGGAGGAGTTAGTCGCGTGCGAGACATCTTTCCGCACACAATGGGGTCCGGGGGGTTGTGAGATTGATTGGTGGTTGTGCCGGGTTTCTACATCTTTGGTGATGAGGAGGTTCGGTGGGACTGCACAGTATTATTTCGACTACAGGATCAGCACTTCAGGATTAGTGTGGGGGTATTCCATATGAGGACATCTTTCATACCCCACGACGACAGCTATTTTTACTCACTCAGCTTTAGTCAGTTTATTTGTTGTTATTCGTGTATTTATGTGTATATAGAGTCGTAAAAAAAAAAAAAAAAAAAAAAAAACAGAAAAATGAATGAAAAGAAAAAAAAGAAAAAGAAAAAAAAAAAGAAAATAAAAAAAAATGATCTAGTTTTGCAGTTTTTCAGCTATTTATGTTGTTTTTGTTATTGAGTCAAAAAGCTGAGTGAGTAGCACAGTTTTCGAGACAGTTACACCGCTTCACATTTGTGGCCGCGAGAACGGCGAAGACACACCGGGGGACAGGAAGATTGATATGGCAGGAACTTAGGTGTTTCAGGCAGTTTTTCGGGAACTCGGTGAGGGGTGTGAGTTTGGGGAAATTGTGAGAATGTCATAACAAGTAGGATCATGCCGTACCTTTATACATTATATATCCCACCTGTTAGACTTAGAACCTTGATTCGGAAATAGCTCGGATGGTCGGTTAATTAGGGATTCGCTCAGGTTGATAGCAAAAGTAGTAGTACTCGGGTCCAGTGCTTAAACCCACCAAAGAAATCTGTTCAGACTTACCGATCGATTGCAGGGGAGTATTTTCTGGAAAAAGGATGAGGTTTTGAGGACACTCGGTTATGTTTTTGAGATTGCCCAATCTCACCAAAAAATAAACTGTTTAGTACTTTTGAGTCGTGTGTATTGAGTCTGTGTATATTCTTTCTGAGTCAGTTTCTGATCGAGTCGTCTGGTTTATATGGACGGGTAGGAAGAGTATGCAAACTGATGGGAAGGAAAAGGTCTTGATTCGAATTTGCAGGGGGTATTTGCAAGACAGATATGTATGCATTTCAGGGCAGTATTCAGGATGTTTGCTCGGGACGAGCAAAGGTTAGTGTGGGGGTAATTTGATAGCTCCTCACTAGGAGTTATCGGTTTACCCAATTTGAGGGGTATTTTCGTCCTAAATGAGCGTTTTAGTCGATTTCTGCCCCGTTTGACTCGGGAATTCACGGTTTGCTGTTTTTATCTCCTAGACGCATAAACTACTTTATTTCACGCATATCGAGATATGATCACGGGTTTTGTTTCGTGTCGTTGATGCAGGGATAGGACTTGTGCAGGAGCCGGAAATGAAGCAGGCATGCGGGTGAAGGATCCAAGGAGGCTGAGAAGCCGAGCATGCAAGTCGAGAAGATTGGCACATTTCCCGAGGAAGATTGGCACGTATCCCGGGGAGCTAGGCACGCATCCCGAGGCATCCCGAGGAGCTAGGCACGCATCCCGAGTCATCCCGAGCAGTTTGGCACGCATCCCGAGACAGACGAAACACACTCCGAAAAGATCAGCAGGCATCCCGAGACATCTCGAGGAGCCTGGTACGCATCCCGAGACATCCCGAGGAATTTGGCGCGCAAACCGAGGAGGCAGCTACCTACGCTGCTAGCTACGCAGCTAGCTACGCAGGTAGCTACGCAGCTACCTACGCAGTTAGCTACGCAGCTAGCTACGCAGGTAGCTACGCAGCTACCTACGCAGCTAGCTACGCAGGTAGCTACGCAGCTAGCTACGCAGCTAGCTACGCAGGTAGCTACGCAGGTAGCTACGCAGTTACCTACGTAGCCAGCTACGCAGCCAACTACGCAGGTAGCTACGCAGCTATTTTGCGCAGTTGACCCGTTTCCCGAGGCGGTGACAGTCGGCCCGTTTCCCGAGGCGGTTTCGGCCCAGTGGCAGTTTCGTAATTTCGGCAGTTTCCAGAAACGTCTTCATCACTATATAAAGACTCGTCCAGTGCTCACCGAAAAGACAACACAACTCTCAGCACAATCGAAGGAGATCGCAGAGCACTCTCGGTGAGCACGGAAGCAGGAATTCAGACTCTACAGCACGCGTTTGATTTCACTATCTCTCTTATTCAGAAACGTTGTCATTTAATTATGTCACTTAGTAGCTAAACCTTTTACCTAGGTTCTCGGTGAACCTAGGGTTTCGTATCCAGATTTTATTATAGATGTTTGATTATGGATTCATGATATTTATCTTAAATTCAGCAGCTTTATCTGTTATTCTGTCTTTGACTGTTATCGTATATGCATGATCGGAGTCGCGAACCAGAATTGCTATAGACCCGAGCCTGTAGGTGAAAACGTCAGGTTAGGGTTAGGAAGAAAAGACAGGATTTATTACCTTACCCTGATAGACCGACCAGAGAAAGGGAGATAGGGCTAGCATTGAAAAACGTGAGACCAACTGTTGGAGAATCTGACCCGGGCCATTAGGATAGGTTAGAAACCCTAACAGGCTTAGAACGAGACTGCAGACTTAGGCAGCTTAACAGGAATCCGAACGTCTGCAGGATCGGGATTACGTGTGGAATCTGAAAAGTCACTGCACAACTGGTACGTTGCACAGATAACAAGACTGCTGAGTGTTTTCATATCAAACCGAAAAAACGTAAAATCTGTAGAAACCCTAGGGGATCCTGGAGCCTAGTTCTCATCTATTATCGTTACAACCGATTCAGCTTATTTCTGGAAACTGCACAAAAAATATTTACGTTTTAATTTCTGTTTTTAGTTTAGTCACTACAATCACAACCTACTCCTCCTTGTTACTACACTCGGTTAACCGAAACTGACAACGTAAGTAAACCCGAAACAGTCCTCGTGGGAACGATCACCCGAGTCTAATTGCACCCGGTATTACAAGATTCGTACACTTGCGACAGCACGTTAGTTTGCGCATCAAATATGTTCCAAGGTGAGGTTGGTTTAAGCTAATCGAACATGGTTAATACCCCAAGCCATGTATAGTATGCGTAGAGAAAGCCTGTGAGAACTGATTACCATGCGCAATAGTGTGACATTTCAGTACTCAGGTTGGTGGCCAGAAGGGCTACTGGACTAAGATCGGCATAATGTTCCTAATTGGATAAGACAAGCTCTCTGACCAGTGTTTAAAAAGATGACGCATATTTTCCCAAAATAACGCGCGCTTATGAGTGACATGAGGTGGTGAGTAGAACTAATCTTTGATATTCCTCACCGTGTGAGCCTCGCCGATCATATAAAGATGATTGACACTATATACCCTTATTACTTTTATCTGTGTCGTGGAAAGACGGGTTTATGGTGCTACTTTGGCGTGACACCTTACAGCTATGAAAGATTTGGCCTTCCGGACACTGCTAGGAAAGCAACTAAGTCGAATCTAAGCGACAGAAGAATATAAGGAAGATTCTCATTGCATCGCTCTTAGCTATCTTGATTGGCCCCACCTACAAGATCTTATGGGGTCATGTAGTATATGAATATAACAAAGGAGATGTGGACTCACTGGAACATGGCCTTCGGGACAAGGAATGTGTTCGTGATCCCCGAGATGACTATTCGAGCGAATCTGGGGGATACGAGAGTTATATATGTGTTGCATTTGTTTCCAAAAGGTAGTGTGCACCACCTGCTAGCTTGTCTTACATGAGGTTAGAGTATGTAACTCCCGAAATGCAGGTACTCTCAACGGTCACACGCTACGGCCACAAAATACTTTGGTAGATGATAATAGTTGGAGACTGAGGGAGACTAGATGAAATGTACATGTGCAGCCCCACTGTGCGAGTGGGAGATGTTAGAAAATTACGAGTAGCGCCCATATGGGGTGCACATGTAATTATCACAATCTTATGGGGTTAACTGACATAAGGCACAAACCCTAAGGGGTTAGTAGAAAAGGCACAAACCCTAGGGGGTTATGTTGCACTAGGTATAAGTCTGCCTATATAAGGAGGCAGTCTCCTACTGAATAATCTACTAGCAGTAGGGCTACTTAATACACATAAAATAACTGTGTAGAGATCACCTGCTGATCAAAGACAGTTCTAGAAACCCTAGCCTCTCTCTCTAACTAGCCTCCATTGTGGAACATGGTGTGAGCAAGAGCTTTCGTCCTAGTGATTCGAGCCAGACTGTTGGGAGCAAGACGGTGGTATGTGAAAGCAACCTACGATCATCCACTGCGCTAGGAGCTTAGGCGAAGAGGTAACATACGAATCTTCCGCTTTAATGCATGTTGTACATCTATATGTGTTTAGATCAGTCCCTTCCTTCATATTGAGCTGGCCATTCAAAGAGCTTATGAATTTACCACTGATCCTGAGAAAGTAATTGTTGAATATGATGCAGAAGTGGTTGTTAAAGCTTTCAAAATCACTAACAAGGCTCACTCGAAATGGAAAAAACACACTCTGCAGTATGAAAAGCTTGACGAATTCTGATGCCAAATTTACAATTTTATATGTATCTGGGGATATAAAAAAAGTAGCTCTTGAGTTAGCCAATTGCCGTAGGTTAAGAAACTATTGTGGCAGATTGGATCTAGCTAATCTACCGGACTCAATATTGGAGGCCCAATCTTTTGATTACACCATTGTAAGGGCTAGTTTAGTAATGTTGTGGCGGTGCTCGAATGCTGCTGTGTCGAAACACTGTGGAAAAGCTGCTGTGAATTCTTGATAGAATGTTGTTCGATAAATATTACGTAAAAGCTGCTGTGAATTACTGACATATTAATTTTGTGTTTGGTAAAATCAACTGTGATGTTGCTGTGAGAGGGAAAAATGACAAAAATATATGACACGTGTCATTTCCGTAAGGATAACTATTGATATTTTAGAAAATTGTAAGGTTAAAATTGGTTGTAGATAAATTAATCAACACACTTTTTGGATAAGCATCTCCCCCATTGCTTTCTAAAAACTATTGTAGGACAAAAGAAACTGTTCGGAAAAGTAGAAATTTTATTTTTACCAAACACACTCAAACTGCTTCTGCTGTCGGAAAACAACTTTGCTGGCAGCAGAAGCATTCCCAAACTCACCCTAAATATGTTTGATGAATGATACAAGCCCAATTATCAAGAGAGAGAGAACAACAGTTATACATAGTTACTTTTTTTAGTTCAAACAGAAATCATACAAATGAACCTGTTGTTTTCATTTTGTCATTGTTAAGATAAAGTCAAGCCCAAAGCTTGGTTGGCAGAATCTTAGGCCCAGAAGTGTGGGCTCATCTTTAGTTTGCAGGCTCTATTTCTTTTTCCATTTTTTTAGAATCGGCTCTATTTCAATGGAATGTGCATATTTATTGGCTCATACAAAATTAGCAGACCCATCCCAGACTACATGGCCTTTTCCATACCGTATGATGCAAGCGCTTCAATTAAACCTACATCACTAAGAATCGTATCCATGACATTTCTTACCACTTGAGCCTTCAGAATATGAACATAGGGGAGACCGGGACAAAAACATTGATAGAAAACTGAATTATCGGATGCGAACAATGAAGGGCCTTTTATAAAAACAGATGTTATTGGAGAGCAAGTAACCTTACTAAGTTTGGTATGGGTAATTGTAAAATTCTTTTACTTTTGTCAATGCAGTGTCTTATGAACTACATTAATTGTAATTTAACTGAACACGAATAAATAAAATATGCAAGAAAGCTCAGCCAAACCAAATTGATCAAACTGGGATGGGCTTTGATGATTAAGATGTTCTGAACTTAAGTTGGGCTAGGCTTGGATATACTAAAGACGACATAGGTTGGGGGTATGGCTAGTGTTTGAAAGAGGGGTATGGGAAAAGTTGAAGAATTGAACCAAGAACTCAGTCAAAATCAAGAAACAATGCTGATGAGGAAACAAGCAAAAATGTCAAACTTGAATCCCCTCCTACACGGAATAGGAGCAATGAACCGGTTAGTTTACGGACTTGTCACGTTCAAAGTCTACAATAATTTATAGACTTGTCAATGTCAAAATCTAGACGACGATTTATAGACTTTTCAATGTTAAAATATGAACGACATTTTGTAGACTTGTGAAGGTCAAAATATGATAGTTTGTCGGCGTATTCAATAAAAAGTAAAAAATATATATATATATATATATATATATATATATATATATATATATATATATATATATATATATATATATATATATATATATATATATAGTTTAACAACATATCCAGTCAAAATCAAATAGTTTAACAACATATATCGTCAATCTCTGTTTGTTAAACGACATATCCGGGCGTCAACCAAGCTTTTAACAACATATCAAGGTTGCAAGAATGAGATTATGAAACAGAGCTAAGTGGAGGCAGTGTGACCCGAGACAAAGGGCTAAAACGAATCAAGAAAGATAGTATTTTGACCTAAATTACCAAGAATCAGTAACAAGAAGTCTAAATCCGAAAAATCCCGAGTCGAAAAACCTTGGGAATCGACATGATCTGGTTATAAAACTGCCTCAAAGACGAGCTAAAACAGTTGGCCAAATGGCTTGACCGGTTTAGGTCAAACGTCTTGGTCAAAACCAATCATATCGGAACAAGCCACTAATGGGTCTAATATAGAAGGAAGCCATATGGAATCTAGAAAAGCCGCAAAGGAGGGAGGCAACTTCGCAAGCTGGTAAGAAAGTGGTCGGTTCTGGAACCCAATTAGGAAGGTAATGTACTAAGTTGAAACTTGATCTCGTAGGGGTAAATGAACAAATGAAACTTGATGTTTCTAGAGAACAAAGTGATGTGAGTTTGAAGGGGATGAAATTGTTGATATTGGCAAGAATGAAAAGAAGATTAGGGTTCTGAGAGGTACCGGCCATGGTTGTTAAGCTCATGGCTCTGATACTATGAGACCGTGGGTTTACAAAAGTATTTATATAGAGGGAGGCCAACTAATCTAATCCCATCGTTTGGATTAGATTCGTTGTGCAATAATATACAGAAGATCCTACACTTTATATCTTAACTTGCGAGTTCGAATTTTAGTGACGGTAACTCCAAATCTTGGAAGACCAGCTTCTTCGCCAATTCTATGGTATGCAGATCTCAATTGAAATTCAAAAGATAACCATCCCCCAATCGGATCAAGTAGACCAACTAGTCTGGCCCCACAACAATTCAGGTATTTATACGGTAAAATTGGGATATCTCTTGTTGGCTAAAGATAAATTGCCGCTTGCCGCCTACATAAATGACTCGGTAATTAAACTTTTGAAATGAATATGCACCTTCAAACTTCCTCCGAAGCTGATCTACTTCTTCTGGAAAATTACTGTCTCGAGCTTTACAAGTGTTGATTATTTTAAGGAGACGTTGTAGTCCCGTGCCTAACGCTTGATGCCCCCACTCCAACCCAGAGGATGAAACTCTTTCCACTGTTTCTTGGGTCGTCCCCCTTCTCGAGCAATTTGGTACGGTTCTTAGCTTGGTATCACCACGCCAACAGAAGCTTCATTATTAACCTTAGTTCAGGCGATTAGTGATTCCAAGCTCAAATCAGACCATTTATTCATAGGGGATGACCGCCAGGGTACTCCAGATCATCCCAAGTTAATATGGCACGAAAGTAACCCCAACAGTTCTAAAATCCATTTTTAGTGATGCCTCTTGGAAGGAAAACGGCACACTGCCAGCATGTTGGATGCAGGAAGACAATCATGAAAATGAAAGATATGCCACCTTCAGCGCAGCTAATCCGCTTCAAGCAGAAACTATTGGTTTCTCAAAAGCGCTAAGATGGTTACTATCCCATGGGTTCTCGAATATAGACCATTGGACAGACTCACAGAAAACAAATTCTGAACGGAAAGCTTCCAGACTACACTCTTCGACCAATTATCATGGACATCAAAAAGGATAGTTTAGATTTGAACTCTTTATCTATTCAATATGTTAATCGTGATCTCGTCCAAATAATTCATGATAGAAAAGAACTATCACTGTACGAACGGTTAATTTTCAATAAATGTTTCTTCTTTTCAAAAAAAAAAAAACTCTTCGAGAAATGACATCATTATCCAAGGGATATAATAATAGACAAACTGGAATTGATCTTTATAAGGTCTTTCATTTGAGCCCAGAGGTTTGCAGCATCTTTCATTCTAGTCCTTCAAGTCTTCTGTTAATATGTTTCGGTCGTCAACCTTCAAAGTCCCTTTTAAAACCAGTAAATCCTAGTCACGACAGACCAGTGTTCTTTCATTCATTTTGTTACCTTACACAAATTAGTTGACTATTTTGAACATATTATAATCATTTCATAGAATCCTCCATTGATCCAAATAATACGTAACACCAAATACGGTACACAACTACAATCGCAGTTACACAACCCGACTCCGGGTTCCAATCGACATCTTCTATTCTGTAAAAAAACATGATTTGACTTTAAAATGGATTTTCAGCCGTAAGATTAAATCACCCCAGCCCTTAGATTTCACCTTCCACCAACTTAAAGTTCGAATTCTCAAAATTTAAGGAATGATTTTAAAACTCACATTTTTATCACTTTAGAGCCCCACTATATGTAGAAACAACTACCCACTTCTCGGAAACTTACCCCTCTCTCTCGGGAAAAGAAATAGCCATACATATTTTTCATGTAAAAATATGTAATAATCATACATATTTTCAAATAATTGATTAAAGGCCAGATAACTGGCCTTCCTGAACCGCACTAGAGAGAGCTCGAGAGAGGGATTCACCCACGGTAGGGTGAGAGAGGACACCCTTGCCTCAGCCCCTTTGCGGCCTGAAACCCCCCTTGTTTCTCCATGAACATAGAGGACCAAGGAAGAGGTATGTATACATTCATGTATCAACTGGACCCACCTGTTACTGAAACCCATTCTAGCTAGAGTTTCTTCGAGAAAGCACCACTCCATTCTGTCATAGGCTTTGGCCATATCAAGTTTCACGCTATATAACATGTTTTAACCTTTTTACGGGTACGCATCGTATGCAGAAGTTGGAAAGGCACCAGAATGTTGTCCGTGATCAGTCGACCTGGAATAAAAGCACTCTTGAAATTCAAAAATACAACCATCTAGCACTTCCTTCAACCAATTAGCAAGAGTTTTTGTAACAAGCTTATAAATAACAGAGCATAAGCTTATAGGGCGTAAATCATTAGGAAATCGTACATGTTTCACTTTTGGGATAAGAGCCAAAATAGTACTATTGAAACCAGATAAGCTAGCATGATTGTTGAGAATGTGGAGACATGTATTTGTGACCTCCGTACCAAGTAAGTCTTAGTTTTCCTGAGAAAAGAGCGTCAGTAATCCGTCCAGGCTAGGGCATTTAGTCGGCCCAATCTGTCCAAGAGAGGAATCTATCTCTTCCTATGTGAAAGGCTGGTCCAAGACCGCGCATTGTGCTTCAGAAATCGCCGGGTGAATGTGCCTGAGTCAGGGCTTCATGTCTGCGTCGGACGACATTTGAGAAAAATATCCCGAAAGTGAGAGCCAAGGACGGTCACGGTATCATCGGTGGAAGTACGCCAAGTACCACTCGAGTCAAAGAGGCCACCAATATGATTTTGCGCTTTCCGCAAAGAAGCTTTCATGTGAAAGAAACTACTGTTGCGATCCCCTTCCTTAAGCCAAAGGACACGAGAACGTTGGAAGCCACATAGTTTCCTCATGAGCTAGTAGGGAATTAAGTTCCGTCTTGAGGTGCCAAATCTTGTTAGAAACACTGTCTATATCATCGTTGCCTTGAAGAGATTGTATTCTATATCATATGAAGACAATCTTTCTCTTCACGTTACCAAACACATTATGGTCCCACTGCTTTAGACGTTTACCAGTAGCTTATAGCTTCTGATTCAACTATTGTCCATAAAGGTCCGCCCAATTGCTATGGATGAAAGGCTTACACTTTCTTGGAGGCCCGATTAATCCAAACCTATGTTCTTCGCTGACGTCTGTATAATGTTTCTTAAAGCTTTCCCACCAGAGATTGAATTCTCCCGTTCTCTACTACAGCTGTACGAAAGAGCCTCGTGTCAGAAAGTTAATTTAGAGAAATACTATGTTGTGTTCTCGTCTAATATCGTGGCTCAAGACATAGTATGTTTTTGCAATCTCCTCGGTATCGCCGAATAGGCCAGCCATGAGAGATATTTGGGGCTGCCTACTGCAATTGGGAAGGAAAGCATAACAAGCTTCAGTAAGCTTCCAGAAAAGGAGGCAAATAAACTAAAAGTTTGGAAACAAAACCTCTCTTATGCAGGGAGGGAGGTTCTTATCAAAGAAGTGACCCAGTCCATGCCTTGTTATACAATGAGTTGTTTCTTGATCCTGTCTACTTTATGGCAAAAGCTCGACGGATCTCTTGTCAACTTTTTTGGGGTAAACAGCCGGATCAAAGAGGTGGGCATTGGATAGCGTGGGATACGCTAAAGTAACCTAAAGATGAATGTCAGATTGGATTTAAAGACCTTGAAGACTTTAGTAAAACTTTGTTGGCGAAGCAGCTATAGTGAATCCTCTGCACTGACTCATTGGTTAGTCGAGTCTTTAAACACAAATATTCGTTTAGTGTTAATGATTTGTCTAACTCAGTGCAAAGAAATTGCTCTTATGCTTGGCATTCGGTCTTCTCGGCGTCGGAGCTTATTAGAAGTGGTATGCGTTGGAAATAGGGGGATCGTAGAAGCATTTTGATCAGCCAAGATCCTTGGCTCAAGAGAGCCCCTACCTCTCGGACTGTCACACAGCCAGTTACGGCTGAGAATCAGCTTGTGACTGACTTTATAAACCCGGGCAGATCTTGGGACGTTGCAGCGCTGGAGGAAGCAGGCATCTCGGCCGACATTGCAAACATCTCAAAAATCCACATTCCCCAGGTCCCTTCTGAGAATGGGCTAAGGTGGCACTATTATGAAGACGTGGAATACTTGGTTCTCCCAGATATTCTTTACTTCGCAATCAGAAACTATATTCCCAAAATTCAGCCTCTTCATCTGAGTCGAGCCGTGGCTTAAAGCCTTGTGGAAAACAAGGGTTCAACCGAATATTATTTATACTATCTGGAGAGCGGCTGAGGATTGAATTGCAACAAGGGTGAAGGTTGCAATGTTTAAGAAAAATATCTCGGCTGAGTGCCCGTTGTGTCACAAGCTCCCGGAATCGGCTACTCATCATTTCATGGAGTGTGTGATGTCGTTACATTTATGGAAGCAATTCGGATAAGTTTTTGTCAATAGCTTGACCGGGGATATTTCCTTTTGGATACCCTCGGCGTTGCTATCCCTCTCAGAAAAAGATCGTGCGATCTTTTGTACGGTGCTTTGGCGCATTTGGAGTATCCACAATGCCCATATTTTTCAGAATGATCACTCCTCTGAAGAGGACTGGTACTGAACCACTCTTGTCGCCGTCTCTCAACAGTCAGCTATGGGGGAGATTACTCACAGTAACCTATCAACGAAGACCTCCCCAGCCTCTTGTTGGAGACCGCCGGATTACGGAACATTGAAGATCAATTTGGACGGAGCGTTTTTGTCTTTGGATGGAAAGGCTGCTGGTGGAGCATTTATGCGAGACCACTCAGGCCAGCTAGTCGCGGCAGTGGTGTCTCCCTTCCCGACAGCCACTAGGCCGTTCGAGGCTGAGATTCTTGCGGTCCGGGAGAGTCTTCTGCTGGCACTGGACGGCAATCATACCAGAATCGCAATGGAAATGGACGCCAAAAAAGCGATCAATGCTATTAAGGACACCGAGGCTTCAAGAAGGGACAGATCCGAAGTTGGTGTCGCTATTCGACATATTCAGTGTCTATCTTAGCGTTTTGATGTAATTTATTGTTGATGTAGCATGAACTGTAGCCCACGAATTTGTTAAGTTTGGTCTCTCTATACCAAACAAATTTGTGTGGCTAGGTAGTAACCCTTTATGGGCCCAACAATTTCTTCACAATGATGTAATGGAGATTTCTAATCCTGCTTAGGTACATTTATAGAAGCTGGTCTTCCTCTAAAAAAAATAATTGATTAAATGCTAATAACCATCGAAGAATAGAATCAATTTTTATTTTTACTTTTGTTCATAAACGGATTATTTTTTCCATCTTTATTTGGGTGCTCTATAATTGATGAAATATTGTAATCTTTTTCTTCGGGGATAGTGCCCGGGCACGGGCTATCCTCTAGAATAACATATAGGACACCATAAAGCCTATCCCTTTCTCCAAAATCTCCGCCATATCAAATTTATCTCATCCAAACAATAGTTGTTGTATAAATTGTAGTGGTACATTGTTTAAATCGCCAGAAATTAACCTCTCTACACAAAATTTTCGAGCATGGAGTCAAGGTTTCTGCAGATTTTGCTTTTGTGATTTAGTAGTAATTAATTAAATTTGTTACTAGTGTAACAAATGGAGGTAACATGAGTCACATACATGTGAGAAGAATTAATAATCATTTGACATTGTCTATGTCTCGACCCTTAATTATTATCGAATTAACCCTCCATAAAAGATACATTGTAAGTCCGCAATTTCCTTCTCTCGGCGCATTTGATCACTCATCATTGTATTGTAGAAATCGTCCGACCATGAACGCGACTGCCGCCATTAAGGAGAAAAAGAAAACCACAAACCCTCCTCCTCCTACTCGGCAGTCATCTAGCGGAAGACGGCGGTTCTGCGGTGCGCTTAATGACTGCTTGATCATGGGTTCTGCCGTCTCACATTCGCCTACCACTAGGCTTGAACACCTGGTACATACCCAAAAATTGATATATGTTGAGAATTTCAGGATTCTTTCTTTTTCGTTTGTGCCTAATAAAATATCACTTTCTAACATATTTTTTGGGCTTGTGAAATGGGAATAAAAATAGGTTGGAGAGCTAGAGAGGGAAGTGCAAAAGCACAAAGAGGTTGGGACACTATACAGGCTAAGGCTGGAGAGAACACAAGATTACCTGAGGTATTGCCTCCAAGTAGTACAAGAGAATGGTTTCTTGGACAACATAATCAACAACAACAAAAGACTAATAGAAGAATCTGCAACCAATGACCTACAAAGGCTTGATAATCAGTCAGTTCTTTCTGCCACCTTCATTGATCAAGTCAGTGCAAGCCCTAGTACACCACCAAGACAAGTCCATCAGCAACACCATGACCTCGCCGCCCTGACTGCCCAAGCCAGGCTAAACGGATGGTACATTGAGCCTCACGAGGTAAGTCAGAACAGCCGGCCGATCGTGGGTCCTACTCAGGCCGGCCGTGATTGCTTAATAATTCCGAAAATTTCCCTTTATAATACAGAACGAGAAAAGAAGAAATTGACAAAGCTCAGTATTATTTAGGCCCAATTTGAAAATGCTTCTGCTGCCAGCACAAAGGCTCCCAGACATCATAAGTAGTTTTTAGTGTGTTTAATAAAAATAAAATTTCCAACTTTTCCGAAATTACTACATCAATATTTCACTCTCAGCAGGTTCACAATTGATTTTACCAAACATGAAATTACAACATCAATATTTCACCGCAACTTTCACACACTTGTATTTATCAAAGAACAATTTATCTAGAATTCACAGCAACTTTCTCACACCAATTTTAACAAAGCAGCTTCTATCACACAACATTTTCAAACTGGCCCTTAATGATTCTATTTGAAGTTTTGAACTATACAGATTGAACTTATTGAGAAAGTAGCGGAGGGGAGCACGGCAGACGTGTACAGGGCCACGTGGAGGGGATTCGACGTGGCGGTGAAATGCATATTCCCAGATTTCTTCCATTCAAACGAATACGGCGTCAGCTTCTTTGCACAAGAAGTGGAGACGCTGTCGCGACAACGCCACCGCCACGTGCTTCAGCTGATGGGTGCGTGTCTCAACCCTCCGGAACAGGGTTGGGTCGTGACAGAGTTCCTGAGCACGACGTTGAAGGATTGGTTGCACGGGGCGGGGAGTAGGCGGAACAAAAGGACGACTATGATTCCGCCTTTGGAAGAGAGATTGTTGAAAGCACTAGAGATTTCTCAGGCAATGCAGTATTTGCACGAACACAACCCCAAAGTTATTCATAGAGATTTGAAGCTGAGTAACATTTTCTTGGATGAAAATGGACATGTTAGGGTTGCTGATTTTGGTCACGCTAGGTTCTTGACCGATGAAGAGAAGGCCCTCACCGGTGAAACAGGTAATCGTCGTCGAAACAACTGCTTATTCCTTAAAATTGTTTTTCTTTACCCAGTTCTCAATTCAAATGTCTATAGTTCAATTTGTAAGTGTTTCATATGTCATATAAGGATCTAAAAGTTAAAACACAATAATACTCTAATGGCGGAATAAAAAATTCAAATAATTTGGGGGCACAGAGACACCGATTAAAATTTTAACAAAAATCATTATTATTTCACAATTTTTTTGGAAATATTAGTGAGCAAACTTTGTCCAGCCGGGGCATTTATGTAGTTTTTGTAGAACTACTAGTCTTTGAAAAGTATGATTTCAGGGGCAGTAGTACAATTTTTTAAAAGCTATGGAGCACTTGTCACCCCTTGTCCTAATGTATTTCTGCCGCTGATAATTCTAAGAATAATTTAATAAAATACGTTAAGTCATCGCTCATGCAGCTATGGTGGTAGCTCAAGTGGTAGAGGCGTGGAACGCTGGAAGCCCCTGACATGAGGTCCCGGATACAAACCCGGTTGACGACAAAAAAAAAAAAAAAAAAAAAAAAAAAAAAAAAAAATCTCAAAAAGTTAGAGTCGCTTGTTGTTGTAATTGATTTTTCACTAACCGAGAAGAAGTTGGACATCGGATCAACCCCTCTTCGCTCCCTTACACGTTGCTACCTGAATATAGCTGACAATCCCTCCAACTCTTAGTGCATGTTTGGTATCCGAGATTTTAATCCAACTGGATTAAAATCGGGTTCTTTTCAACAATCTCGTTTGTTATGCCAGCAGATTTTAATCTGATAATCTGCAAATTAAAATAATCTGTGTGCAATTGTAGAATCTCCAAAATTGGGGATTATGCAGCTTAAAATCTCTAAAAAAATAATTTTGTCTTCTTTTTTACATTAGCATGATCACATTTCAGTTACAAATATGTGTATTCAATTACTTGACTTTAGAGCTCTTTAAATTTTGTTAAATGGATCAAGTTAGTGATCTATAATTTCAGCTCATACCAAACAGATTGTGATTCTCAGTTAAGTTGGATTTTCTTTTCAGATTATTTTCAGCTGATTATTGAGATTTTAAGTTGGTACCAAACAGGCTCTTATTTGTAAGAAGCGGAAAGAAACCGGACTTAAACTACAAACAGTCATTGGATTATGTAGGGCTCCTTATTTCGGCTAAGGGTTGTGGGCTGATCCAGGATATTTTCATCAGAATCAACTCAATCTTGGGCCCAACATCTCCAGCCTTTAGGCCAGCTTAGGCTAAGTACAGGAATCAGACCTGCTCGTCATTGGGTTAACTAGGCCCATTAGAATTTCATCATGTTTACTTGTTTAGTTGTTTTGTTATTTTTTAGGGTAAAAGACAAAAACCACCCCTCGAGTATGGGGTATATACAAAAACACCCCTCGTGTTCGGGGATATACAAAAGCCACCCCTGTCAGAGTTAGCATCTAACAGCATACTAACGGAGGTAGGAAAGACAAAATTACCCTTCGTATGAAAACAAATTACACATCATAAATACTAATTATTGTCTTTCTCCTCTCACACTTCTAACCCTAAATGTCTCTCTCTCTCTTCACATTCAACCTTATATCTCCTTTACCCACACACAAGCCACCCTCTCCACAACAACCACCACTGCCATCACCCTCTAAGCATCATCATCGCCTGAAAGAAGTCTCCGGCTAAAGGCGGCGCCTCCAAAGTCACCTCCATCAACAGGTCCTTTCACTCCTCCTCCTCCTCCTCCTCCTTACCTTCTCCTCTTCCTCCATCTTCTTCAACACCCAACCCAGCTACGTCTCTCTACCCCACGGAACAGCCGACGACCTTCACAGTAACCGGCGTCGACCTCACTGGAACCGAACGACGGCGAACCAGATACCTCGACCCTGGTCCCGATCTATGCTGGAACAAGCGTGATTCCTCTCCCTGACCTCTATTTCTCTCTCGATGAAGCACATAACCCAGATCCATGTCAATCCTCTCTCCTTCTTCCGTTTTCCGACGAAGAAGAACCAAGGTATCTGGGTTATGTGCTTCATCGAGAGAGAATCGGGATACTGAATTTCGGGTTTTGTTGATTCGAGTTAAGTGTTCGAATTGGTGGATAGGATTTAGTTTTGGTAGGGGCTGTGATTGATTGTTCGAATTCAGTGTTCGAATGCAGAGTAAAGCTATGAGTTTTGGGCAAGACTTAGTTTTATTACGGGCTGTGATTGATTGGGTTTAATGGCTGAGGTCGTGGTTTGTGATGGCAGTGGTTTGGAGGTGGTTCATCCTCTGGTTTCAGTTGTGTGTTTAAGGTGGTGATTCATCCTCTTGATTTCCTCTTAATTTGCTTGTGGTTGATGATTCTGGGTTTGATTTGGGTGGCGGGTTTTTGATATTTTGCCTATCTTTTTTTTTTTTTTTTAAATTCAGGTGGCGATTTGGTGTAGGTGTTCTTCATCCTGGTGGTGATGGGGTTTTAGTGGCGGTGGAGTTCAAAAACACCAAGAACACTAACAAAATAAACAAAAAAAATAAAAAATACAAATAGGGGCAAAATGGTCATAAAATGGTCATATTGCACCCCCATACTAATTGATTGTAATAGAAGGGTGCTTTTCGTCTAACGTCCATCCACTGACAGGGGTGGCTTTTGTCTCGACAGGGGTGGCTTTTGTATATCCCCGAACACGAGGGGTGTTTTTGTATATACCCCATACTCGAGGGGTGGTTTTTGTCTTTTACCCTATTTTTTATTTTTATTTTTTTGAGGAATTGTGTGTGTGGTTTTTTTTTTTTTTTTTTTTGTCGTCGTCAGCCGGCTTTGAACCCTCATGCATGGACTTCCAACACTCTACCACTTTAATTACCACCCTAGCTGCCCTGTTTTGTTATATTTCTTCATATGTTCATTCTCATGGGTTTATTTATATGTTATATATTTCACTAATATGATGAAATCCTGCAATCTGTCAGTGTTTTCACTAGATTGAGGGTCTGTCAATACAATTTCATTTTATTACTGACATCCTTAACTTTGACCAAAAAACAAAACAATACTTTGAAAGACAAGTATTCATGATTGTAAGAAGATGTGAATATGCCATACTCTGGGAGGTAATAAGTTGTACATTCATTGTAACCCTTACCTTATAAAATGAGTAAATATAATGAAATTATAATACGAGCTAAACATTCATTGTAACTGGTTTTGAAGAGCAAACGAGTCCTAATTCAGTGGTACAACGTTTGAGGGCCGTGCGTGAGGTGTCGGGTTCAAATCCGGCGATATGATTTAATTCTCAAAAATTGTCTTGAAGAGCGATTAATTAGGGATGGTCGTAAAAATATAATATGTCAGAACTTGTCGTTGAAGGCTTTAACTGCATGCTACCTATTTCTCAAAAAAAAAAAAAAAAAACTGCATGCTACCCAAAAAAATCTAAAGCACTAAATATGGATAATCTTTGCAGGATAGAGGGAGTACCAGTTTGTTGTACAATTATCTAAATATGCTGGGTCTGGTCGATACTTCCTTAAACGATTGGGTAAAAGACAAAAACCACCCCTCGAGTATGGGGTATATACAAAAAAACCACCTCTCTCTCTCTCTCTCACACACACACAGCCCTCCATCAATACCTCCATCACCAGCCACAGTCACCGCCACCACTCTCTCCCCACCGCCTGAAATCCCCGACGACCCAGAAGACAAAAGAAGCAGCAACAGCAGCGCAGTTGCCGTCCGAACCGACTACAGACCCGTGAGCTTCGACGGTGGTACCAAGGTCCGTCTCTCTCTCTCTCTCTCGATTCTGTCTCTCTCTCTCCCTCGATCTCTCTCGATTCTGTCTCTCTCTCGTCATTTTAGAAATGGGTTTTGGAGATTGGGGATTTTAGTTCTGTCTCTCTCGATCTCTCTCGATTCTGTCTCTCTATCTCTCTCGTCGATTTCAGAAATGGGGTTTGGAGAAATTTGTGTTGATGATGAATTTGGGGTTCTGGTTCTCTCTCTCTCTCGATTCTGTCTCTCTCTCGATTCAGTCTCTCTCTCTCTCTCTCTCTCTCTCTCTCGATTCAGTCTCTCTCGTCGATTGTAGAAATGGGGTTTTGGGAGATTGGAGATTTCAGCTCTCGTTCTCTCTCGGTCTCTCTCTCTCTCGATTCTGTCTCTGGCTCTCTCTCTCTCTCTCTCGATTCTGTCTCTCTCTCGTAGATTTTAGAATTGGGGTTTTGGAGATTGGGGAAAGTGGGGACGTATTTGGACTTGGTGGGTTCGTTTAAGGCGATGAGGAGGGGGAGGGTGTGTGTGGATGGGGAGGCGGCGGCGGTGGACGCCGGAGAGGTGGTGGGTGCGGTGGAGATATGAGATTGCCGGAGATTTGGTGGAGCTGATTACTGCCCAGACACAACGATGAAAACATCCAACCCATGGATCCAAACATTGCAGTCCCAGTATCGCCTTCTCTTCTCAACAAGCAATCGCTGCCCAAACCCTCAATTCCCCGAACAGAAATTGCTGCACAAGATGAAGAACCCATGCCACCACCTTCAGATCCGCCAGTGAAGGTTCGAAATTCAGCACTCTAGTACTATTTAAACCATCAATTGGGTTTTATTGGGTTTTGCCCTAATTTTTCTGGGTATTCTTTGGAACTTTTTTTTTGCGAGGATCAGACCTTCTCACGGTCACGAATTGGAAGATCTAGATTCAGTGAGGAAGGTCTCGAAAGATTCAGTGGTTGTTGGGGACAGGAAGTTCACTTTCGATACCTCCTTCCTAGATCTGTATCAAATATGTTGGTGTTCCTGTTGAATAAGCTTCGATTTGCTCTTTCTGTTTGGGTTGAGATCTGGTTTCGATTTGCTCTATAATACTGAACCATCTTCCTACTCAATTCTTGCAGGGGGTACAACCCATGGTGTTGGGGGTATTTTTTGATTTTCGATTGTAAAGGTGTTAACTATATGGTGTTTGTGTTAGGAGATTTTGGTAATTCTGGAGTGGGTTTGATTGGTGGTGGTGGTGGTGGTGTTGGTGTTGGTGTTGGTGTTGGCGGTGGCGGTGGAGATGTGGTGGTGGTGGCGGTGGAGATGTGGTGGTGGTGGCGAAGAACATCAAGAACATTAACACAATAAACAAAAAAATACAGGTAAGGGTAAAAATAGTCATAAAAAAGTCAGATTACACCCACCTCTTAACTGACATTAACAGAAGGGTGATATTTGTCCAACATCCGTTAGTGACAGGGGTGGTCTTCGTATATCCCCGAACACGAGGGGTTTTTTTGTATATACCCCATACTCGAGGGGTGGTTTTTGTCTTTTACCCTAAACGATTTCACTTCTTATGTTAATGATCATCAGTCTTCATCAGAAAAAAGAAATTATATTTAGTGTCACAATTTGTTCATTGTTGACCCATACAAAGTACTATTCATTGAATCATTGCAATATTTTGTTACACAAAATTCAACTTGTGAATCATTTTATTCCTCCGTTTAGGTACTTACATCTACATGGCTCCAGAAGTGATACGGTGCCAGCCGTACGATGAAAAGTGTGACGTTTACAGCTTCGGCATCATCCTGAATGAACTCATCACAGGCGATCATCCATACATAGAGACCGATTACAACCCTACTTGGGTACTACATTCATAAACCTTTTTTCTCTTTCCTATTTTAGTGGAATAAAAAAGTTAAAGATGTCGAATACTACATGTCAAGCATGCTATGATGCTGATTTTTTGAATTAATGTGCTTGTCGTTGTACGAGGAGCAGATAGCCATGGAAGTTGCGGAGAGTGGGCTAAGGCCAGCACTAGCAAAGGATAAAAACATCAATCATGGAGGTCACCAGGTGAAAGAGCTCATTGAACTTGTACAACTCTTATGGCACGAAGATGTTGCTAGAAGGCCATCTTTCTCAACCATCACAAGCACACTCAAATCTATTCGTAATGGACTTGTGGAATCACCTTACTTTGACTATGACATTTAAACTTTTTTTTTTTTTTTTTTTTTTTTTTTTTTACAATTCTACCTACCAAAATGTTTATTTCTAATTGAACCATGCCTTGGAAAGTTCTAGTTGAGTGAGATATGCCAACCTTTATCCGGTGTTGTCACCTCCATGTTTATCTCAAGAAAAAGTTACAGAAGAAGAAGTAGCTAACTAACCACTTGCTACTATTTCTAACACGTAGCTCTAACAAACTAAATCTTTCCAATTACAAGCTTAACCCCAAGTGTTTCATATTGTAAATCACGAATTTCTAGTGAAAATACAGAAAGCGCCATGTGATCAAAGATGGCAATCGGATGGTAACCAAGATTTCTCTCGGATGCAAGGAGAATTAGTAGCCATAAAACGTAACTTCAAAGCTAAACTTTTTTCAACTGATGAAACAAAACGATAAACGCATATGTCACAAAACGGTACAACGCTTAGTCCACCGGTAAGCAGTAAACGGGTCTTATCGATCTACCACATATGTCACAATATGGTATAACACTTTGAAGGACTAACGTGATCTATCACATACAGATCTACAACATGAATTATAGTGGAAAATTCATGTGTTTACCTTTTCTCCTTAGCTCCTACCGCAGCGGATGATCGTAGGTTGCTTGCTTTCACGTGCCAACCTTGCTCCCACAGTCTGGCTCGAATCTCTAGGACGAAAGCTCTTGTCCACACCAAGATCCACCAATGGAGGCTAGTTAGAGAGAGAGGCTAGGGTTCCTAGAACTGTATTTCGATCAGCACATGATCTCTACACAGTAGTGCATAAAATAATGAGGAGGCTGTCTCCTTATATAGACAGGCTTATACCCAATTACAATATTACCCCTTAGGGTTCATGCCTTTGCTACTAACCCCATAAGGTTTGAGCTTTGTTGCAACTAACCCCATAAGATTAAGATAATTGCATTGGGCACCCCACATGGACGCACCAAATGCTAATATCTCCCACTCGCACAGTGGGGTTGCACAATTACAGTTCATCCAGTCTCCCCCAATCTCCAACTATTACCATCTACCAAAGTGTTTTGTGGCCGTGGTGTGTGACTGTGAGAGAAGCTGCATTTCGGGAGTTACATACTCTAAACTCATACGAGACGATCTAGCAGCAGGCGCCTACCTTGTCCCGAAGACCATGAGCACCTACCTTGTCCCGAAGGTCGTGCACCAATGAGTCTACATCTGCTTTATTATATTCATATCATGCATGATCCCATAAGATCTTGTCGGTGAGCCCAATGAAAATAACAAAGAGTGATGCAATAAGAATCTTCCTTTCCATCCATTGTGTCGCTTTGATTCGAATTGGCTGCTTTCCTAGCAATGTCCTGAAAGGTCGAATCATTCATAGCCGTAAGGTGTCACGCTAAAGTAGCACCACCGAACCGTTTCTCCACGACACGGATAAAAGTACTAAGGGTATACAGTGTCAAGCATTCTTATATGATCGACGAGGCTCACACGGTGAGGAATCTCAGGGACTAGTTCTACTCGCCACCTCATGTCACTCATCAGCACGCGTCATCTCGAGAAGATATGCGCCATAGTGTTTGGACTCTAATCAGAGCACATGTCCTATCCCATAGGGACCACTATGCAGACATAAGTCCAATAGCCCTTATGACTGTCAAACTGAGTACTGAATGTTCCACATATACAATTGAAATCATTTCTCTCATCTGGCTTTCTCTACGCAGACCATACATGGCTCCAGGTACTAACCATGTTCGAATGGCCATGAACCAATCTCACCTTGGAACTTATTCCAATGCGACAAATGAATCCGTCTGACAGGGTCTTGCATTATCGATAGATGTATAGATCATGTCATAGGCCATGCGCCTCATATGACAGGCGTCACATATCATACCATAGGCTTCTAGCACTTATGGGGATTTTGTCTCATTTTCTACTCACCTAGACTATCCAGGATATCGTAAAGGCGGTTGCTCGTGTGAGGGACACAACCTAGTGTCCGCGCGACATGTTCTATGCTAGCATAGGATATGTAAACGTATCATACACGTATCGAAACAACATGTAGCATAATTAAACAAATCCAATTAAAATCCAACAATCAATGTCTAAATCATATCATCAGTCTGAAATCTCTAGTAATATCTCACCACCTATCTAAGTCCATATTCCTAACATGACCAGTAAAGACATGTCTTAACAATTTGGTCATGGGATCAGCTAACATCTGATTCGTAGGAATGTGTTGTATAGAAACATCTCCTTTAGCTACCACCTCCCTAATGAAGTGATGATTTATCTCTATGTGTTTGGCTTTACTGTGGTATTTCGGATCCTTAGCACAAGCTATGGCCGACATACTGTCACAGCGTAGTGTTACTGGTCTTGGTTATTCAACCGCCCTTGGCTGACCAGAAATCTCTTTAGCCAAACACTCTCCTGCGCTACTGCAGAACAGGCAACGTATTCAGCTTCCAATGTGCCACGTGATGGCTCCTCCACCCAGCATGAAGACGTATCCTGAGGTCGATTTCCGTGCGTCTAGGTCCCCACCCCAGTCAGCATCACTGTATCCAACGATTCGAAGCTCAGAGCCTCGATAGCACAAAACGTAATCCTTTGGCCCTTTGAGATATCGGAGTATTATTTTCACAGGCTTCCAATGCCCAATTCCTGGGTCAAATTGATATCTGCTAACAAAACCGACCGCATGACATATGTCAGGCCGTGTACACATCACAACGTACATGAGACTCCCGACAGCACTTGCATAGGGTACTTTGGCCATCTGGTCTTTCTCGTGTTGGGTCTTGGGACACATTTCTAGACTGAGTTTCTCGCCATGCGCAATGGGAGTGTCAAGTGGTTTGGCATTGCACATTCTGAATCCTTCAAGTAGCTTCTTGATGTACGCCTCTTGCGAAAATCCTAGAAGTCTTTTGGAGTGATCTCTCATGATCTTAATCCCAAGGATTTAGCTTGCCTCGCCTATATTCTTCATCGAAAAACGAGAGGACAACCACACTTTAGTGGTCTTGAGCATTCATATATCATTGCTTGCCAATAGTATGTCATCCACATATAAAGACAAAATCATGAACTTATTTCCTGAGCTTTTGACATACAAACAGTGGTCTTCATCTACCATTGCAAAGCCATATGCTACAATGTCTTGATGGAATTTCAAATACCGCTGTCTTGAGAACTGTTTAAGCCCATATATGGACTTACCCAGTTTGCACACTTTGTGCTCTTGACCTTTCTTCTCGAAGCCTTGGGGCTGAGCCATATAGATCTCCTCGTCTAATTCTCCATTGAGAAACGCAGTCTTAACATCCTGATGTAGCTCTAAGTCCATGCTTGCCACTGTTGCTAATATAAGGCGAATATAGGCTATTCTCACCACCGGGGATAATGTCTCCTCATAATCCACACCCTGCTGTTGGGTGTAGCCTTTCTCCACTGGTCGGGCCTTATGCCTTTCCACGCTTCCGTATGCCTTCCTTTTGACCTTGAAAATCCATTTGTTTCCAATGGCCCTACGTCCAGGAGGCAAGTCAACTAGGTCCAAAACATGGTTGGTTTTCATTGACTATAGTTCTTCTTGTAAAGCAATTTCCCATTCTTTCTTGTTAGGCGATGATAAAGCCTCGGACAGTGTCCTAGGTTCATTATCTTCTTGCGTGGTGACCACCATGGCCTCCCCTTCGATGTCAAATCGTCGATGGGGTACGCTCCCACGAGCGCTCCTATGCAAAGAGGGTTCTTCTTCAGCATTATCGTCATATACGATAGGCTGCTCACTAGGTAAGGCACTCCCACTGTTCTCAAGATCCATAGGAACAAATTCCTCTTGAGTAGTGGTGAATTGAGTGTCATCTAGTGGTTCCTCTTATTCGTAGAGAATACCATATCCTTGTGCTTCTCCCTCACTAGGAAAATTTCCCTCGAGAAATTCAACGTCTCGCGATTCCATCTCCGTTAGACTGCCGTTCGGCATTTGCGCTATGAATACGTAACCGTTAGAGTAGTATCGTATGAAGATGCACTTCTTTCCTCTAGCACCCAACTTCTCATGGACATGGGAGATGTTACGTACATAGGCGGCCGACCCCCATGGCCTAAGGTGACCCAATTTGGGTTGCCTTTTGGTCCACATCTCGTAGGGGGTTGTGGATACAGACTTGGTGGGCATAGGGTTGAGTATGTATGTGGTTGTCATCAATGCGTCTCCCCAATAGGAGACAGGCATATTCGGGTTTGCCGTCATACTACGCACCCTTTCTTACAGTGTACTATTCCTTCTTTCAGCTACACCATGCTACTGCGGTGTGAAGGGGATAGTCAACTGCCTCACTATTCCTTTAGTCTCACAGAGCTCCTTAAATTGCTCAGATAGATACTCGCGGCCTCGGTCTGTCCTAAGAGCCTTAACTCTTTTGTCCTGTTGGTTATATACCTCTTGTAGGAGCTTTCTGAAGCACTCTAGCGCCTCATATTTATGTGTCATCAAGTACACATAGCCGAATCGAGTGTGATCATATATGAATGTGATGAAATAGCGAGCACCACGTCCAGTCCTAACATTCAATGGATCGCAAACATCAGAATGAATAAGTTGTAAAGGCTCGATAGCCCTTACTGCTTTACCGAACGGTTTGAGTTTGGCTTTCTCAGCAAGGCAGCACTCACATACAGGTAGAGAAATCTTGGACATATTTCCAAGTAGGCCTGCCTTGGCCAGCCTGTTCAACATGTCCTGTCCAATATGTCCCAATCTAGCATGCCATCTAATGAAATCAACATCACTAGAAGACGTAATGAATGAACAAGAATCATAAACATCACCAAAGCTAGAACCAATAATGTCTAGATAAAATAAACCACGACAATCCAGTACCAAAACATGAATTTCCACAAAACAGTTTCGCAACTCTACCCTCAAAAAAAAGTTTGTAATCTAAATCCAAAAGTCTAGGAACTGAAACTAAGTTCTTGTGTGCATCATGAGCGTATAGAACATCATGAAGTACAAGCGTCTCTCCAGACCTCATATTCAGCTGATATGTGCCAATGCCCACTACATCAAAGAAGGAATTGTTCCCCACGTACACTCTTTTACTGCCCACTGGTACTCGCCTATAATTCGTGCACGCGCCTCGGTCGCATGCTAGGTGGTCGCTTGCACCTGAATCCAAAACCAACTCATTAGGGGAGTTGGCACATAAACTTGACTTATAACAAAACAGACAGAGTTTGGATTATGGCATACCTTCGGCTCGGAGCAATCACGAGCGAAGTGACCTTTCTTTTGGCAGTTGAAGCACAAGACCCTAGCCAAGTTTCTAGCTCTTCAGCTCTTCTTACCACCATCTCCTTTCTTGATCTTGGGATTGAGGCCTCCTACGGGCTTCCCCTTTCCCGTGACGCTCTTATCCGCCTTCCTCCAGTTCCCGCGCGCCTTTTGCGGCTTGAGAAGAGGGTGCTCTGCCAATAACACCTTGGCGTTGGACTTGGCGACCTCAATTCGCTCACTTTCCAACAAGAGGTGACGTTTGACATCCTCAAACGTTTTGACATCCGCGTTATGGGCCATGTTCTGTTTCATGTGATCCCATGTGCGGGGCAGAGAACGCAGTACCGCTTTTACTTGCTCTTCATCAGATAAGTTCCGTCCAACTGCTATGAGCTCTCTGATCATGAAGGCCATAGCCCTCAAGTGCTGAGTCATTGAGTGTTCTGGCTTCTTATGATAAGAATCAAACTTCATCGTCAAGACTCTCAGCCTGGTGACAGAAGTGGATCCATATTTGCTCTTGATCGATTCCCACATCTCCTTTGTAGTGACATAATTTTCGAACTCCCTAGAGGTCATCTTCCATCATACATAGAAGATTGTAACATGCCTTCCTATCCGCCTGCTTCCCACTTATGAAAATCAGCTAGGTTGCGCTCATGTTCCACTAGGGTTTGATTTTCAGCCATCACGGGTTTCCCCTTTTCTGTCTGGAGATGGTCGGACAATTCTATGTCTAACTTGCAGTACATAGCACGACAGCTCCACATGTCGTAATTGTCTCCATTAAGCTTTACAGCTTTAGCAGAATCAGCGATGAGACTAGATGATTTCGACACTACTGTAAATATGAGACAAAGTGGAAGTTAATTACTATCATTTGTTTTTAGCTCCTAGAAACATTTAGACAAGATTAAAAATTAATTGTTCTTCATAAGTACTCCACCAAAACCTAGTAGCAATTCTAGGAATCAAATATTGTCAGATTCCCTATTAGTTTTAATCATGTCTTAATGTGAGCTCTTTTGTTTTAGTTCTTTAGCATGCGAGGTTATACAGTTATATCCAATCACACGCAGTTATAACATAAAACAAGCACAGGCATAAAATAAATATGCAATGGATGTGGCCCCTAAGGTTCACTTCCAATATTGAGAGTACGTCTTGAGAAAATCATGAACTTTATATCATGCCATCTTGCCTATCTTGAGGACTCCAAGCTTGAGGCTTCATAGATTGTTTATTTGCTCCATGCACCTTGCGCCATAGCTTTTGGTTTGGCCACCTCTCTTGAAGCTTCTATTCTTCAATCTTCACTAACTATCTTATTACTAATAAGAAGTAACCTCATAGAGGCGATTGGATGAGAAGAGAAGACACTAGAGTATATAGAGAGGCACGACATGCATGCCGTATTTTAATTGATTACAATCTTAAAACCAAAACAAAATATAAAACCATCTATGCCACATCCATTCATCAAACACACCCATTCAACCCACAACAGCATGTATAATGATAAAATAAACATACTAAATTTTCAGAAAATTTCCAGAATTAAATACTAATTACTGGAAATTAATAAGCAATAATCTAATCAACTAAGAAGATCGAAAATTTCTCTAAACCTCCTAAGATCTCACCACCTATAGTAGAAAATAGGGAAAAATTACCTAAGTCTCCAGAAAAAATTTGGGCTCAAAACAGTGTATTTAAGGTCGTCTATTTGCCTCGGGAAGTGTGCTAAACATTAATTAATTAATCTAGAAATTAATAAAATTTTCTGTTTTTCCAAAAATTATGAAAACATACCAAAAAAATAGGAAATTTAATTCTGAGTCTGTAGAAAAAAATTTGGCGAAAAATGGCGGCGAGAGGAGGACGCACGCGCCCTCACGCGAGCGCATCCACCTCCGTCACGCGTTGTCGTTGGCCTTGTGCCACGTCAGCGTGCCACATGGCTTGCCATGTCGGCCATACGCTAATGTCAGTGTGCCACGTCAGCAGACACGTGGCTGCCAAGCCATCGTCACGTCAGCCTGGCACCGCCATGTCACCTGCCACATCAGCCCTCACCACGTCAGGAGGCGCCGCCAGCCCTTTGGCGCGTGGCCGTGCGTGGGAGTTGATATTTGGGCAATGTGGTTATTACAGGTTGTTATGTAGTTGAAATACAGTTGATAGAAATGTTGGGGATGAAAATGAAAATTCAAAAAGTAGGATATCCAAAACTACCCCCTAAGTTTTGACTAAAAACTGAAATCTACTCCTAATATATATCATCTTACCATAATACATGATCAAACATGCTTAGCCTCTTGAGTTGTCTAGCTCCCTAAAACTCTGTAATGACTCAGCATTATAGCTCGGGCACTATATAGCCATGATCACCATCTCCCCTTTGTCTGAAAATGTAAATTGCATAACTTAATTACAGATGAAGAGCTTGTTGGTAATCATTTTGATTTTTAGAATACAAATTTTTATACGAAAAGCAGTAATTGATGTGTTTGATAGAATATCTTTTAACAATTTTCGGGACAATAATTTTATTTTCACCGCAGCTTTTAAGAAGCAGGGGAGTGATTGTTTTTCCGAACCTGTTCTTTGATAATTCTATTATAAGGGTTGCTATGTGAAAGGGGAGTATGCAGATAGTAATGTAGCACATATACTCTAGAAGGGGGATTGAATAGAGTATGCCAACTTTTTGCAAAACTTGTTAAAGAGAAGAGTTTCTGCTGAAGAGCAGTAAAGTTCAAGGCCTTGATATTTTTTTCAAGCCTTTGAGAAGAAATACAGTTTGAAAGAAAACATACAAGTCTTTTTCAAGGCCTTGAAAAGAGTTTCAAACCCTTGAAAACAGACTAGTTTGAATGCTGCACACACTAAGTATGTGAATGAAATGTAAATGCAGGAGACACGGAATTTATAGAGTTAGTCCACTTGGACCTACGTCTCTACCTCAGGGATCTTCTCCCTGCAGGATTTTCAACACAATTCTTATTAATCAAAAGCTAAACCTTAGGTCTCAAGCACAGAGATATGCCGTACTATGTTACAGCTTCTGGTTCTCTCTAACCTATCTAGTACCTGCTCTAGCTAACTGATTAACTAAGAATTTTCTATTGTTAACTTTGAACAATCCTTGAGAATGAGAGAAATAAGTAGTATAAGAATGATATACAAATGAAGTGCAATTCAAAAGAACACTGAAGTGTAAAACTGAAGTGAAGAATGCAGTGGTCTTCTGTGAGTTGGATTGTGAGAATGATGTGCTTCTTTGATGCTTGTCAATCCTGGAATGTTTCTATATTTTTACCCGTTGAGTGTTGTGTTTTGTTTATTAAAAAAAAGAGCTCTATTTATACAGCTTGAAGCTCTGCAAATCTTCCCAGATTTTCAGCAACAACTTCCAGTTTTGTAGGCAACAACTTTGACTCTGTTAACAGCCTTCTCCAATGGATAGAGAATCATGATCTTCAGAGATATTGTTGTGATCTTGCTTTTAAAAAAATCCAGAAGCTGCCATGAGTGTCTGATTGATAACATAATCATCTTCTCTTAATGTTTCCTTTCCTGCAAAAGCCAGATTAGGAAACCAATCCTGCAAATTTAGGAAATACAATTTCCCTGCAAAACTGAGTCAAACAGATGGATTAGCTGATGATATATATATATATATATATATATATATATATATAAATAGTTTGTATTTCATCATCAAATAAAAACATATAAGGCATAGGGGTGAGAGAGATAAAATCAGATTAGAAGAGTTTAGAAAAACTCCCCCTAAGTATGTGCATACAGGTCAGACAGTTTCAAGGCTTTGAATCCATTTTTAAGGCCTTGAAATAGCTGTGAAACCTGATTCATGGCTTTGAAAACTAGTTCAAGGCCTCTGCTATTTCAAGCCTGTGAATCCTATGAACTTACACTCTGCTTCAAACTTTTTTCTCCACCCTTTAATTTCACCGCATATGTTTCAAGATATGATTGTTGGTAACTATTTATTTTAAAAGATTCCTATAATCATACCACCAATCAGTAACATCCACATTGATCCATGTGTCTGCCTTTTTCTTGTCTTTCTTAGGACTTCCAGTCTGGATTCCTTTCTGCTTATCTTGTGTAGACACTGTAGTCTGTTTCTTCTTGCCAGTTACTGGAACCTGGTCCTTTTTCACCATTTTCTTAGGAGGAGAGGAATCCAGTTCTTCATCAGTAAATTTTTTTGATTTTGAGTCTTCACAGATTGTTTGAACTTCATCCTCAACTGTCTTCTTTTCTTCTCGATTCTGTCTGAGGCTCTTCTAGTGCTCATTAGGGTTTGGGAGAAGAATAGATAGAGGTAGATTTGATACGGAGTGAAGGAGAAGAGAAGAAGATAAATATTGAAAGAGTTTGTGTTTTAAAAGGAAACTGCAATCTCTCTGATCTCAAAAGATTTGTAGTGATCAGAGATGATTCAAATATTTTAAGCTGTTGGAAATTAAATAATTTAATACTATACTTGACTGAAAAGAATTTTGAAAAGGTAGTATTGAGAAAATATCTACAGAGATAGCACCCAATACTGAATGATCCAAGAATTATTCACTAACCAGTTATCAGACTTATTTTTAAGGCTTTAAAAATGGTTTCAAGGTCTTGAAACGCTTTTATACTGAAACAAGTAAAATTAAATCTTTGAAAGGATTTTCAAGACTTTGAAAACCAGTTCAAATTTTTGAAACACATAATAACTTACCTTCTTTACCTAATGCTCCACCTAAATCAATGCATATTTATTTAGCATGCCTAATTCCAGTCTTAGAGCTGAAAATCTTTTATCTGGAAATGGTTTAGTAAAGATATATGTAAGTTGCATGTTAGTAGAAACAAATTCAAGAACAATATCACCTTTCTCAGCATGATCTCAGATGAAATGGTGTCTGACATCAATATGCTTGGTTCTTGAATGCTGAACTGGATTCTTTGTAATTGATATTGCACTGGGGTTGTCACATTTGATGGGTACACTTCTGAAATCAAATTCAAGCTCTCTCAACTGTTGAGCAATCCACAACACTTGTGAACCACATGCTCCAGCAGATATATATCCAGCTTCAGCTGTTGATAAAGCAACTAAGTTTTGTTTCTTAGAATGCTAACTGATCTAGGAGGATCCAATGAATTGGCAAGTTCCTGAAGTGTTTTTCCTATCAACTTTGTAACCTGCAAAGTAAGCATCTGAAAATCCATGCAAAGAGAACTGATAGGAGTCTTGATTTCTTTGGATTGAGATATGATGTACCTTTTTAACAAGTCCCTAGTGTACTTGCTTTTATGCAGACAGATGCCCTTCTTCAACTGATGTATCTGAAGTCCAAGGAAGAAATTGAACTCTCCCATCATGCTCATTTCAAATTCCCTGCTCATAAGACTTGAGAATTCTTTGCATAAAAGATCATTAGTAGCTCAAAATAGAATATCATCAACATAAATCTGAACCACAAGTAAATCTTTCTCATGAGTCTTAATGAAAAGGATCTTGTCTACCAATCCTCTTTCAAAATTATTTTCAAGCAGAAACTTTGACAATCTTTCATACCAAGCTCTTGGGGCTTGTTTCAAACCATACAGAGCTTTGTTAAGTTTGTAAACATGATCAGGAAACTTATCACTTTCAAAACCAGGAGGTTGTGCAACATAAACTTCCTCTTGCAAGTACCCATTCAAAAATTCACATTTCACATCCATTTGAAATAGTTTCATGTTTTTGTAAGATGCAAAAGCAAGTAAAATTCTAATTGCTTCTAAACTGGAAACTGGAGAAAAAGTTTCCTCATAATCAATACCTTATTCTTGGTTGTAACCTTGAGCAACTAACCTTGCTTTGTTTCTGATCACTTTGCAATTCTCATCTAGTTTGTTTCTGAACACCTATCTGGTACCAATGACAGACTGTTTTGTTGGTGGGGGAACAAGGTTCCACATCTTATTTCTTTCAAACTCGTTGAGTTCACTTTGAGAAGCTATAATCCAGTAGGATTCTTGTAATGCTTCTTTCACAGTTTTGGGTTCTACAAGAGAAATAAAAGCATTAAAAGCACAAAGATTCTTCAACTGTGATCTTGTTTGTGTACCATTGGTTAGATCAGATATGATGTTGTCAGCTGGATGAGATGAAAGATATTTGAATCTCTTTCTCGGAGACCAGGGTTCAGGCTCTCCATGTTACTTTTCTGCTCTTGAAGTGGTAGCCTGATTACTCATATCTTTCTGATCATCCTTTTCAAAGCTTTGATCTCTGTTTTCAAGGCCTTGAGAAATGTTTTCAAGGTCTTGAAAATGGCTTCTGTTTCCTTCTAAACCTTTCTTGAACCCAAGTGAGTTCTCAGCTTCTTCTTCTTCTGATCCATGCTTGTTCAGATTTAATTCTGCAAAACTTTCACTCAAAGAACCATCATAGATTTCATCAAAAATAACATGAATACTTTCTTGAACCAGCTTGGTTCTTTTACTATAAACTCTATAAGTTTTGGTAGTAAGAGAGTAACCAAGAAAGATACCTTCTTCACTTCTTCCATCAAACTTACCCAAGTTGTCCTTACCATTTTTGTGGACAAAACATGTGCAACCAAAGGGTTTGAAATAAGAGATGTTTGGCTTTCTCCCTTTGAAAAGTTCATAGGGGGTCTTCTTCAAGATAGGTCTGATCAGTCACCTGTTCAAAATGTAATTTGCTGTATTCAGAGCTTCTGCCCAATAGTGTTTTGGCAGCTTGTTTTCTAAAAGCATTGTTCTTGACATATCTTCAAGAGTCATGATCTTAATTTCAACAACACCATTCTGTTGAGGAGTTATAGGAGCAGAGAAATTGTGAGAGATACTATGCTTAACACAGAACAAATCAAATTCTAATTGATCAAACTCTCTACCATGATCACTTCTGATTGAAGCAATATGTAGGTGTTTCAAGGTTTGAAGTTCTCTGCAAAGCTTTGAAAATTCAGAGAGGGCTTCAGATTTTTCTTTAGAAACATAACCCAAGTATATCTGGAATAATCATCTATAATAACTAGCATATACCTCTTACCTTTTGGAGTTGGAGTCCTCATAGGACCACAGAGATCCATGTGAAGTAATTCAATAGGTCTAGCAGTACTTACCATTTCTTTGGCTTGAATGAGCTTCTGGTCTGCTTACCTTGAGCACAAGCTTTGCATAATTCATCATCTGTGAACTTGATAGATGGTAATCCTCTTACCAGATCTTTGGAGATCAACTTGTTCAAGGTATGATGTGACCAAGCTTTCTGTGCCAAAGCTTTGAATCCTCTTTCAAGGCCTTGATACACTTCAAGCTTTTTCCTGTAACTTTGTTAGTCTGAAGAGTATAAACATTGTTTGATCTAGAGGCTGTGAGTACGTAATTGCCTGATTTCTCATTTTGCACCACACACTTCTCTTTATCAAAGATAACCTTATTGTCATTGTCACAAAGCTGAGATACACTAAGCAAGTAAAATTTCAAGCCATCAACTAGATATACATCAGAAATTGAATTTTCAGAATCTGTACCAACTTTACCAATACCAAGAATGTTGCATTTGCCTTTGTCACCAAGAATAATTGAACCTTCAGATTGCTCTTTCAATTCTGAGAATAGAGATTTCTTTCCACTCATGTGTCTTGAGCAACCACTGTCCATAAACCACTTCTGTTCTTTGACATAGGTGACAACCTGCAAACACCAATCACTGCCTTACCCAGATATTATACCAAGTGTGGAATTTGGACTCATACTCAGGTTCAACCATGTTAGGTGGTATGACCCCTTAAGGAACCCAAATCTCTCTGACTTGTCCCTTGAGTTGAAATGGGAAAGTGTTCCTCATTATGTGAGGGTCTCTTCTTCTGAAGGGACAAGCCATTTTAACATGACCAATTTTATTGCAAAAATGACACTTAAGAGAAGTTTTGTTTACAGCTTTCACAAATCTGGTATTGTTCTTTCTTGTAAAATTTGGATTGTATCCAATACCAGTTTTGTGAACTGACTTTGAGCTTTCTCCAAGAATCAAGTTCAACTTGTGTTCTGAGCCGGCAAGCTTGACTTTGACTAATTCAGATTCTTGAAGTTTCTCTGCAAGAGTAGTCTTTTTTTTATCTAATTCATCAACTTGATGTCTCGGATTAACAAGGATGTTACTCAGTAAAGAGTTCTCAATGACTACTTCTCTTTTGCTTGCTCATGGAATTTTTCTTTCAAAATTTTAATCTCTTTCAGATAGTCCTCTTCATTTAAAAGCATTTTTTCGAGGTAATATGAGAGACCTTCTTTTGGTTTTGAAATCAAGCAGTTTACCATTACCTCAATGTTCTTTTCTTAACTATCTTCATGCTTGGCCATGAAACAAATGTTGGCATGTTCTTCTTCAGATTCAGAGTCACTTGAAGTATCTTAATCACTCCATGAAGCTAACATAGCTTTCTTTCTTCTGTCATGATCTTTCTTCTGAAAGTTCTTGCTCTTTTTGTGTGGGCACTCTCTTATCAAGTGTCCCGCATCACCACACTCAAAGCAGTTCATGACCTTTGATTTACTTTGTGAAGAAGACTTACCTTCGTAGTCCTTGTTACTGGATGATCTGTGTCTTTCTCTGTTGAAGTATTTGTTTCCAAAAAAATTCTTCATCTTGAGGATTCTGGTTAAGGCTTTGGAAATCAAAGAAAATGGATCTTCATCATCATCTTCTGTTTCAAGGCTTTAAATTTTCTCATTCTCTTTGGCCTTGAGTGCTAAATTCTTGACACCTTCTGGTAGTTCTGCATCAGCTTCATTCATGGATATTTCATGTGTCAGAAGCTTCCCTTGTAGGTCAACAAGTTGAAGTGATGGGAGATCTTGAGCTTCATCAATTGCAGTAGTCGTTGGTTTCCATTTTGCCTTAGGTAGACTTCTCAGAATTTTCCTCACCTTTTCTTCATTGGAAATATTTTTTCCAAGTGAATCAAGGTTGTTGACTATGTCTGTGAACCTTTTGAACATTTTTCTGGTTGAATCATCTGCATTCATCTTGAATAGCTCATATTGTCTGAGATAGATGTTGATATTGGTTTACTTGATTTGACTGGTTCCTTCAAATGTCAGCACAATCTTATCCCAGATCTCTTCGGCAGTGTTGCAGCCTGAAATCCTGTTGAATTCATCTGTACTCAAAGCACAATACAAAATGTTAATAGCTTTGTAATTCTTATAGAATTGTTCTAATTTAGATGAGGAAAGAGAATCTTCAGATTTGGGATTTTTGATCTCATCTTTATCTGTTTAGAAAGTGTGAGGTTCATTCTGAATAATTGTCCATAACTCTATGTCTTGATCAATTATGAACATTTTCATCAAAGCTTTCCAGTGAGCAAAATATTCTCCACAAAGTAGAGGAGGTCTGTTAGCAGCTCTTCCCTGTGAGAAACTACAATCACCTGCAGTACTGATGATCACCAGATGGTTAAATCTATAAAGTGATACAAGCTCTGATACCAATTGAAAGGGGAGTATGCAGATAGTAATGTAGCACAGATACTCTAGAAGGGGGTGAATAGAGTATGCCAACTTTTTGCAAATTTTGTTAAAGAGAAGAGTTTCTGCTGAAGAGCAGTGAATTTCAAGGCCTTGAAATATGTTTCAAGCCTTTGAGAAGAAATACAGTTTGAAAGAAAACAGACAAGTCTTTTTCAAGGCCTTGAAAAGATTTTTAAACCCTTGAAAATAGACTAGTTTGAATGTTGCATAGGCTAAGTATGTGAGTGAAATGTAAATGCAGGAAACACATAATTTATAGAGTTCAGTCCACTTGGACCTATGTCTCTACCTCAGGGATCTTCTCCCTGCAGGATTTTCAACACAATTCTTATTAATCAAAAGCTAAGCCCTAGATCTCAAGGACAGATATATGCCTTACTCTGTTATAGCTTGTGGTGCTCTCTAACCTATCTAGTACCTGCTCTAGCTAACTGATTAACTAAGAATTCTCTATTTTTCACTTTGAACAATCCTTGAGAATGAGAGAAATAAGTAGTATAAGAATGATATACAAATGAAGTGCAATTCAGAAGAACACTGAAGTAAAAAAACTGCAGTGAAGAATGCAATGGTCTTCTGTGAGTTGGATTGTGAGAATGATGTGCTTCTTTTATGCTTGTCAATCCAGGAGTGTGTCTCTCTTTTTACCCGTTGAGTGTTGTGTTTTGTTGCTTCAAAAAGAGCTCTATTTATACAGCTTGAAGCTCTGCAAATCTTTCCAGATTTTCAGCAACAACTTCCTGTTTTGTAGGCAACAACTTTGACTCTCTTAACAGCCTTCTCCAACGGATAGTTGATCATGATCTTCAGAGATATTGTTGTGATCTTGCTTTTAAATAAATTGAGAAGCTATAATGAGTGTCTGATTGATCACAAAATCATCTTCTCTTAATGTTTCCTTTCCTGCAAAAGCCAAATTAGGAAACCAATCCTGCAATTTAGGAAATACAATTTCCCTGCAAAACTGAGTCAAACAGATGGATTAACTAGTGATAAATATATCAAAATAGTTTGTCTTTCGTCATCAAATAACAACATATCAAACATAGGAGTGAGAGAGATATAATCAGATTAGAAGAGTTTAGAAAAACTCCCCCTAAGTATGTGCATACAGGTCAGACAGTTTCAAGGCTTTGAATCAAGTTTCAAGGCCTTGAAATAGCTGTGAAACCTGATTCAAGGCTTTTGAAAATTGGTTCAAGGTCTTGAAATAGCTCAAGCCTGTGAATCCTGTGAACTTACACTATGCTTCATCCTTTTTTCTCCACCCTTTAATTTCACCGCATATGTTTCAAGATATGATTGTTGGTAAGTATTTTTTTAAAAGATTCCTATAATCATACCACCAATCAGTAACATCCACATTGGCGGTGAAATTAAAGGGTGAAGAAATAGCGTGACATTTATTAATAGATTTTTGTCTTCATGCCGTGAAATAAAAATAACGATAAGTTATTTACCTTAATAGCATTATTTATTCCAACACATCTGATATTGTCATTACCAAATGTCAAAAGTGTTTTTCTATACATATGTAGATGTCCACTGCAACTTTCTTAACGTACTTCTTCCACATCTTTGTAAAACGCCACGACATTCTCAAGCTAGCCCAAAATCTTGAATTTATTATGTTGTCATTGAGACTTTGGTTAGTTTGTTTGGTGAACGTCATAGACTTGTCGTTAATCTTGTACTTGACTTTATTTATGTTCTTGGACTTGTATTTATGTGTAATGTTCTAGGATTTATGTTTATTAGTGTAATGTTCTTGGACTTGCGTTTATTTTGTAGAAATTTGTATTGTGATGTTATGGGCATCACTAATATTGTGTATGTTTTTTTTAAATAAATGTCGTGTGTGTGTGTGTATAGTAAAAAAAGTGCGGTAAATCCGGAACGGATCGCCGTTCCGTCCGGATCCGGGACCGTTCCGTTCCCAAGAGCCAAACAGAACGGGGATCGGAATGGTATTCGCCCCTATGGTGTAATTAACATAGCTATTGTACTATTTATTTTTACTGTACTAACTAACCACTAAATATCTCTTACAGCTCTAACAAATCTAACAAACTAAATCTTTCTAATTACAAGCTAACCCCAAGTGGTACATTACTATCACTGTACTCATAGAAAGAACATAACTGGAGCTGGCCTCTGCTCGGCAGCAGGCCATTTCAAATCCATCGGCCAGCCCCTTTATTATTTTTTTTTTTTTTTGAGAATCTTTATCAAGATCTCTTGATTGTACCTAACTAAAAGAAACTTGCTAATCACAGATGGTAATAGTGAATTTTATGGATATCATTTCACCAAAACACTGACCAAAAAGGTGGGTCACCAAAACATATACAAAAAAACCTAGGATTTCTCCCCCGTTTTTACTTTCATAAAAAAGAATGAGAAGATGTTGGATCAGAATCTTAGGAAAATTTATAAAATAAACTTAAACAGAGAAGTGGGTAAGAAAGAATAGGCATGAATTTATGGGGTTGGGTCATCATCTCCATCCTGATATTCTTCCTCTTCCTCACTGTCTTCATCATTGTCCTGATTTTCTTCTTGTTGAACCACATCAATTTCCTCAATGATAGAGTTGATCTTCTCTATAACACTGTTGAACAAGAAGGTGAGTCCATCTAAAGCTTCTCTTCCATGCTTTAGTTTCTTCTTCACATATACCTTCTTCTGTTGTACAGAGGAAATCTTGTGATCCTTCTTTCTCATATCTTCCCTTTTTGGACACAGAATACACTCCATAAGATCCTGAAGTAGTATCTGAATCTGAGTCTGGAATGATAATTTCTTTTCCTTTTCCTTCGATCCATGTGTCTACCTTTTTCTTGTCTTTCTTAGGACTTCCAGTCTGGATTCCTTTCTGCTTCTCTTGTGTAGACACTGTAGTCTGTTTCTTCTTGCTAGTTACTGGAACCTGGTCCTTTTTCACCATCTTCTTAGGAGGATAGGACTCCAGTTCTTCATCAGTAAAATTTTTTGATTTTGAGTCTTCACAGATTATTTGAACTTCATCCACAACTGTCTTCTTTTCTTCTCTGCACTGGGTTTTGAACCTCCTGCCATCTCGATTCTGTTTGAGGCTCTTCTAGTGCTCATTAGGGTTTGGGAGAAGAATAGAGAGAGATAGATTTGATATGGAGTGAAGGAGAAGAGAAGAAGATAAATATTGAAAGAGTTTGTGTTTTAAAAGAAAACTGCAATCTCTCTGATCTCAAAAGATTTGTAGTGATCATAGATGATTCAAATATTTTAAGCTGTTGGAAATTAAATAATTTAATACTATACTTGACTGAAAATAATTTTGAAAAGGTAGTATTGAAAAAATATCTACAGAGATAGCACCCAATACTGAATGATCCAAGAATTATTCACTAACCAGTTATCAGACTTATTTTTAAGGCTTTGAAAATGGTTTCAAGGTCTTGAAACGCTTTTATACTGAAACAAGTAAAACTAAATCTTTGAAAGGATTTTCAAGACTTTGAAAACCAGTTCAAATTTTTGAAACACATAATAACTTACCTTATTTACCTAATGCTCCCCCTAAATCAATGCATCTTTATTTAGCATGCCTAATTCCAGTCTTAAAGCTGAAAATCTTTCACCTGGAAATGGTTTAGTGAAGATATCTGCAAGTTGAATGTTAGTAGAAACAAATTCAAGAACAATATCACCTTTCTCAGCATGATCTCAGATGAAATGGTATCTGACATCAATATGCTTGGTTCTTGAATGCTGAACTGGATTCTTTGTAATTGATATTGCACTGGGGTTGTCACATTTGATGGGTATACTTCTGAAATCAAATTCAAGCTCTCTCAACTGTTAAGCAATCCACAACACTTGTGAACCAATGCTCCAGCAGATATATATCCAGCTTCAGCTGTTGATAAAGCAACTGAGTTTTGTTTCTTTGAATGCTAACTGATCTAGGAGGATCCAATGAATTGTCAAGTTCCTGAAGTGTTTTTCCTATCAACTTTGTAACCTGCAAAGTAAGCATCTGAAAATCCATGCAAAGAGAACTGATAGGAGTCTTGATTTCTTTGGATTGAGACATGCTGTACCTTTTTAACAAGTCCCTAGTGTACTTGCTTTGATGCAGACAGATGCCCTTCTTCAACTGATGTATCTGAAGTCCAAGGAAGAAATTGAACTCTCCCATCATGCTCATTTCAAATTCCCTGCTCATAAGACTTGAGAATTCTTTGCATAAAAGATCATTAGTAGCTCAAAATAGAATATCATCAACATAAATCTGAACCACAAGTAAATCTTTCTCATGAGTCTTAATGAAAAGGATCTTGTCTACCAATCCTCTTTCAAAATTATTTTCAAGCAGAAACTTTGACAATCTTTCATACCAAGCTCTTGGAGCTTGTTTCAAACCATACAGAGCTTTGTTAAGTTTGTAAACATGATCAGTAAACTTATCACTTTCAAAACCAGGAGGTTGTGCAACATAAACTTCCTCTTGCAATTACCCATTCAAAACTTCTCATTTCACATCCATTTGAAATAGTTTCATGTTTTTGTAAGATGCAAAAGCAAGTAAAATTCTAATTGCTTCTAAACTGGAAACTGGAGAAAAAGTTTCCTCATAATCAATACCTTATTCTTGGTTGTAACCTTGAGCAACTAACCTTGCTTTGTTTCTGATCACTTTGCCATTCTCATCTAGTTTGTTCCTGAACACCCATCTGGTACCAATGACAAACTGTTTTGTTGGTGGGGGAACTAGGTTCCACATCTTGTTTCTTTCAAACTCGTTGAGTTCACTTTGAGAAGCTATAATCCAGTAGGATTCTTGTAATGCTTCTTTCACAGTTTTGGGTTCTACAAGAGAAATAAAAGCATTAAAAGCACAAAGATTCTTCAACTGTGATCTTGTTTGTGTACCATTGGTTAGATCAGATATGATGTTGTCAGCTGGATGAGATGAAAGATATTTGAATCTCTTTCTTGGAGACCAGGGTTAAGGCTCTCCATGTTACTTTTCTGGTCTTGAAGTGGTAGCCTGATTACTCATATCTTTCTGATCCTCCTTTTCAAAGCTTTGATCTCTGTTTTCAAGGTCTTGAAAATGGCTTCTGTTTCCTTCTAAACCTTTCTTGAACCCAAGTGAGTTCTCAGCTTCTTTTTCTTCTGATCCATGCTTGTTCATATTTAATTCTGCAAAACTTTCACTCAAAGAATCATCATAGCTTTCATCAAAAATAACATGAATTCTTTCTTGAACCAGCTTGGTTCTTTTATTATAAACTCTATAAGCTTTGGTAGTAAGAGAGTAACCAAGAAAGATACCTTCTTCACTTCTTCCATCAAACTTACCCAAGTTGTCCTTACCATTGTTGTGGACAAAACATGTGCAACCAAAGGGTTTGAAATAAGAGATGTTTGGCTTTCTCCCTTTGAAAAGTTCATAGGGGGTCTTCTTCAAGATAGGTCTAATCAGTCACCTGCTCAAAATGTAATTTGCTGTATTCACAGCTTCTTCCCAATAGTGTTTTGGCAGCTTTTTTTCTAAAATCATTGTTCTTGACATATCTTCAAGAGTCCTGATCTTTATTTCAACAACACCATTCTGTTGAGGAGTAATAGGAGCAGAGAAATTGTGAGAGATACTATGCTTAAAACAGAACAAATCAAATTCTAATTGATCAAAATCTCTACCATAATCACTTCTGATTGAAGCAATATGTAGGTGTTTCAAGGTTTGAAGTTCTCTGCAAAGCTTTGAAAATTCAGACAGGGCTTCAGATTTTTCTTTAGAAACATAACCCAAGTATATCTGGAATAATCATCTATAATAACTAGCATATACCTCTTAACTTTTGGAGTTGGAGTCCTCATAGGACCACAGAGATCCATGTGAAGTAATTCAATAGGTCTATTCTTTGGCTTGAATGAGCTTCTGGTCTGCTTACCTTGAGCACAAGCTTTGCATACTTCATCATCTTTGAACTTGATAGATGGTAATCCTCTTACCAGATCATTGGAGATCAACTTGTTCAAGGTATGATGTGACCAAGCTTTCTGTGCCAAAGCTTTGAAACCTCTTTCGAGGCCTTGAGACACTTCAAGCTTTTTCCTGCAACTTTGTTAGTCTGAAGAGTATAAACATTGTTTGATCTAAAGGCTGTGAGAACGCAATTGCCTGATTTCTCATTTTGCACCACACACTTCTCTTTACCAAAGATAACCTTATTGTCATTGTCACAAAGCTGAGATACACTAAGCAAGTAAAATTTCAAGCCATCAACTAGATATACATCAGAAATTGAATTTTCAGAATCTGTACCAACTTTACCAATACCAAGAATGTTGCATTTGCCTTTGTCACCAAGAATAATTGAACCTTCAGATTTCTCTTTCAATTCTGAGAATAGAGATTTCTTTCCACTCATGTGTCTTGAGCAACCACTGTCCATAAACCACTTCTGTTCTTTGACATAGGTGACAACCTGCAAACACCAATCACTGCCTTACCCAGATGTTATACCAAGTGTGGAATTTGGACTCATACTCAGGATCAACCATGTTAGGTGGTATGACCCCTTAAGGAACCCAAATCTGTCTGACTTGTCCCTTGAGTTGAAATGGGAAAGTGTTCCTCATTATGTGAGGGTCTCTACTTCTGAAGGGACAAGTCATTTTAACATGACCAATTTTATTGCAAAAATGACACTTAGGAGAAGTTTTGTTTACAGCTTTCACAAATCTGGTATTGTTCTTTCTTGGAAAATTTGGATTGTATCCAATACCAGTTTTGTGAACTGACTTTGAGCTTTCTCCAAGAATCAAGTTCAACTTGTGTTCTGAGCCTGCAAGCTTGACTTTGACTAATTCAGATTCTTGAAGTTTCTCTGTAAGAGTAGTCTTTTTTTTATCTAATTCATCAACTTGATGTCTCAGATTAACAAGGCTGTTACTCAGTAAAGAGTTCTCAATGACTACTTCCTTGACTTGTGTTTTCAAGGCTTTGAAACTGGTTTTCAAGGCCTTGAAATCACTGTCAGTTTTCTTCTAAGAGATTTCACGATTCTGATTCAGACAAACAAGTTGTAAATTCTCTTTTGCTTGCTCATGGACTTTTTCTTTCAAAATTTTAATCTCTTTCAGATAGTCCTCTTCATTTAAAAGCATTTTTCTGAGGTAATATGAGAGACCTTCTTTTGGTTTTGAAATCAAGCAGTTTACCATTACCTCAATGTTCTTTTCATAACTATCTTCATGCTTGGCCATGAAACAAATGTTGGCATGTTCTTCTTCAGATTCAGAGTCACTTGAAGTATCTGTATCACTCCATGAAGCTAACATAGCTTTCTTTCTTCTGTCATGATCTTTCTTCTGAAAGTTCTTGCTCTTTTTGTGTGGGCACTCTCTTATCAAGTGTCCCGCATCACCACACTCAAAGCAGTTCATGACCTTTGATTTACTTTGTGAAGAAGACTTACCTTCGTAGTCCTTGTTACTGGATGATCTGTGTCTTTCTCTGTTGAAGTATTTGTTTCCAAAAAAATTCTTCATCTTGAGGATTCTGGTTAAGGCTTTGGAAATCAAAGAAAATGGATCTTCATCATCATCTTCTGTTTCAAGGCTTTAAATTTTCTCATTCTCTTTGGCCTTGAGTGCTAAATTCTTGACACCTTCTGGTAGTTCTGCATCAGCTTCATTCATGGATATTTCATGTGTCAGAAGCTTCTCTTGTAGGTCAACAAGTTGAAGTGATGGGAGATCTTGAGCTTCATCAATTGCAGTAGTCGTTGGTTTCCATTTTTCCTTAGGTAGACTTCTCAGAATTTTCCTCACCTTTTCTTCATTGAAAATATTTTTTCCAAGTGAATCAAGGTTGTTGACTATGTTTGTGAACCTTTTGAACATTTTTCTGGTTGAATCATCTGCATTCATCTTGAATAGCTCATATTGTCTGAGATAGATGTTGATATTGGTTTACTTGATTTGACTGGTTCCTTCAAATGTCAGCACAATCTTATCCCAGATCTCTTCGGCAGTGTTGCAGCCTGAAATCCTGTTGAATTCATCTGTACTCAAAGCACAATACAAAATGTTAATAGCTTTGTAATTCTTATAGAATTGTTCTAATTTAGATGAGGAAAGAGAATCTTCAGATTTGGGATTTTTGATCTCATCTTTATCTGTTTAGAAAGTGTGAGGTTCATTCTGAATAATTGTCCATAACTCTATGTCTTGATCAATTATGAACATTTTCATCAAAGCTTTCCAGTGAGCAAAATATTCTCCACAAAGTAGAGGAGGTCTGTTAGCAGCTCTTCCCTGTGAGAAACTACAATCACCTGCAGTACTCATGATCACCAGATGGTTAAATCTATAAAGTGATACAAGCTCTGATACCAATTGAAATGGGAGTATGCAGATAGTAATGTAGCACAGATGCTCTAGAAGGGGGTGAATAGAGTATGCCAACTTTTTGCAAAACTTGTTAAAGAGAAGAGTTTCTGCTGAAGAGCAGTGAATTTCAAGGCCTTGAAATATGTTTCAAGCCTTTGAGAAGAAATACAGTTTGAAAGAAAACAGACAAGTCTTTTTCAAGGCCTTGAAAAGATTTTTAAACCCTTGAAAATAGACTAGTTTGAATGTTGCATAGACTAAGTATGTGAGTGAAATGTAAATGCAGGAAACACATAATTTATAGAGTTCAGTCCACGTGGACCTACGTATCTACCTCAGGGATCTTCTCCCTGCAGGATTTTCAACACAATTCTTATTAATCAAAAGTTAAGCCCTAGATCTCAAGGACAGATATGTGCCTTACTCTGTTATAGCTTGTGGTGCTCTCTAACCTATCTAGTACCTGCTCTAGCTAACTGATTAACTAAGAATTCTCTATTGTTCACTTTGAACAATCCTTGAGAATGAGAGAAATAAGTAGTATAAGAATGATATACAAATGAAGTGCAATTCAGAAGAACACTGAAGTAAAAAAACTGCAGTGAAGAATGCAGTGGTCTTCTGTGAGTTGGATTGTGAGAATGATGTGCTTCTTTGATGCTTGTCAATCCCGGAGTGTCTCTCTCTTTTTACCCGTTGAGTGTTGTGTTTTGTTGCTTCAAAAAGAGCTCTATTTATACAGCTTGAAGCTCTGCAAATCTTTCCAGATTTTCAGCAACAACTTCCTGTTTTGTAGGCAACAAGTTTGACTCTCTTAACAACCTTCTCCAACGGATAGTTGATCATGATATTCAGAGATATTGTTGTGATCTTGCTTTTAAACAAACTGAGAAGCTATAATGAGTGTCTGATTGATCACAAAATCATCTTCTCTTAATGTTTCCTTTCCTGCAAAGCCAGATTAGGAAACCAATCCTGCAAATTTAGGAAATACAATTTCCCTGCAAAATTGAGTCAAACAGATGGATTAACTAGTGATAAATATATCAAAATAGTTTGTCTTTCGTCATCAAATAACAACATATAAAGCATAGGAGTGAGAGAGATATAATCAGATTAGAAGAGTTTAGAAAAACTCCCCCTAAGTATGTGCATACAGGTCAAACAGTTTCAAGGCTTTGAATCAAGTTTCAAGGCCTTGAAATAGCTGTGAAACCTGATTCAAGGCTTTAAATTGGTTCAAGGTCTTGAAATAGCTCAAGCCTGTGAATCCTGTGAACTTACACTATGCTTCATCCTTTTTTCTCCACCCTTTACTTTCACCGCATATGTTTCAAGATATGATTGTTGGTAACTATTTATTTTAAAATATTCTTATAATCATACCACCAATCAGTAACATCTACATAGGCGGTGAAATTAAAGGGTGAAGAAATAGCGTGACATTTATTAATAGATTTTTGTCTTCATGCCGTGGAAGAAAAATAACGATAAGTTATTTACCTTAATAGCATTATTTATTCCAACACATCTGATATTGTCATTACCAAACGAAATGTCTACGTATGTAGATGTCCACTGCAACTTTCTTAACATACTTCTTCCACATCTTTGTAAAACGCCACGACATTCTCAAGCAAGCCCAAAATCTTGAATTTATTATGTTGTCAGTAAGACTTTGGTTAGTGTGTTTGGTGAACGTCATAGACTTGTCGTTAATCTTGTACTTGACTTTATTTATGTTCTTGGACTTGTGTTTATGTGTAATGTTTTAGGATTTGTGTTTATTTGTGTAATGTTCTTGGACTTGCGTTTATTTTGTAGAAATTTGTATTGTGATGTTATGGCATCACTAATATTGTGTATGTTTTTTTAAATAAATGTCGTGTGTATATATATATATATACACACACACATATATATATAGTAAAAAAAGTGCGGTAAATTCGGAACGGATCGCCGTTCCGTCCGGATCCGGGACCGTTTCGTTCCCAAGAGCAAAACGGAACGGGGACCGGAACGGTATTTGCACCTATGGTGTAATTAGCATAGCTAATGTACTATTTATTTTTACTGTACTAACTAACCACTAACTATCTCTTACAGCTCTAACAACTCTAACAAACTAAATCTTTCTAATTACAAGCTAACCCCGAGTGGTACATTACTATCACTTTACTCATAGAAAGAACATAACTGGAGCTGGCCTCTACTCGGCAGCAGGCCATTTCAGGCCCATCGGCCAACCCCTTTATTAAGACCTTTTTTTTGAGAATCTTTATTAAGATTTCTTGATTGTACCTAACTAAAAGAAACTTGCTAATCACAGATGGTACTAGTGAATTTTATGGATATCGTTTCATGTTTACATAATTACATTTGTCTACATCACTTTGTCTGGTCATTGATAGGGTATGTAAAAACAAATATGACATGGTGCTCTAAGCAGTACCACATCACAGGATACGTCAGTAACTTGTAAGAATTCACTTTCTTTTGTCTGTCATTCATTCTCTTTCCTCCTGACGTGTCCTGTATTGTATGGTTAGAGCAAATCCACATTATTTGCTCTTAAAGCAAACAAAAATTCTCCTGCATCATTTCACTCAACTACCTTCATCCATAATCCAGTTAATTAATAGGCATGTAATCCTTTTCGGTATAGTTTAATGTCACTATACTGCAATTTTATTATAAACCTAGGTCTTCATTCAACTACCTCAAGTACAACTGGCTCGCTAATAAATATGTTGCGTCAATTTCAGAATCTAGATTAATTTTCATAAAGAATCTTTTTACACTATAAACTATTTCTTTGATGTAATCGGGCATAAAACCTTGTTTAGGAACAAGGGTTTAGGAAACTCGAAAGAAAAATTTGTCTGGAAAAACTATACAATTTCGATGGCTAACACTCATTCCACGGTGCGTGGCTTCTTCTCCTTCCATTGCCCTGTTGGAGAAAGCCGCTGCCCTACTTGGGTGGTTAGTTTTTCTATTTTCTTCCTCCTTTCATCTCACAGAGAAATCTCAAAAGAAGAAAGAAAACAAAAAACAAAAACTTGGGCCGGTGCACTGCTGGACAAAGCGCCCTGTTTGGTGGTTAGTTTTTTTCTTTTCCCTTCTTCCCTCTCACAAAGAAAACCCAAAATATTTGTTAAAAAAAGGGAAGTCATAAAATAAGAAAGAAAAGAAAAACAAAAAGGAAATTGACCGGTGCACTGGTAGGGCACCGGTGCACATTCTCTCAAACGAGGCCAAAGTGAATTCTCGAAAAAAAAAGAAAAAGAAAAAAAAAAAGTGTTTGTGATGACACAAAATGAAATCAGGGAATGCGAATTTCAAAATAATAATAATAAGGGAATGTGAATTGAAACAGCTGTGGGAAAAGAAACATCACACACATCGTTATAATTGCGCAATATTGTCAACCCTATGAAGCATGAAACACATGTTACAAATTGTTCTAGAAAAAGGTTAAAGTAGTTGTTCAATGAATATCCGTATCTGTTATATTTAAGCTTTTCCCTTACGTAACAAAGATTTGGAAATTAACCAAGGCGACTACAAACCATATAGGAAAATAAAAAGAAAAGAACATGACATAACATAATTCAACTGCATATTATTTTATCAATCTAAATCATTGTCGACTAGTGAAAGACAAGTTATGTGATTAAAGTTATATTGGTGATGACACATAAGTTGGTGACTTTGAACCACCACCATTATCCCCGGACAGCATTTTCCCGCTATGGACCGAACCTACCGTCCCCTAATAAGAAGGGCATGGGATATGACTATTAGGGTATGGGACGTGCAATGGAAGAGACATGAATTACGAGTAGCCGGGGCAAAATTCAACGTCAAGCCATTAGCAAGCACATTGGCCCTGTTTGGATAACAAGGTTGGGCAGGTTTGGTTAACCAAACTAGGTGGATGTTTGGATTAGAGGGTTTTGGTTTTTAAAGTGTTGACTTTTATGTGAGTAGAAAAATGAGTGGAAAGTGGGTCCTACAAATTTTGGGTTGAGGTTTTGGTTAACTTTTTTGTGAGGTTAACCAAACCATTGTATGCAAACAGGGCCATTATTGCAGGAGTTGAGAATCAGTCGGAGCATTTGTGCAGTTAATAAGAGGACACCTCTGTTAAAATATTCTAAATAAGGAGTGTAAGTGGAGTTATTGAAAACTCAGGATGGGCAAGTGCCACCCCTTGTTCTCAAGTGCCTCCGCCTTCAGGACGTGTAAGACATTAAATCGTCAAACTCTTGTAGCGCATATATATATATATATATATGATGCAGACGATGTGTGATCAAAGTCGGTTGTAGGGCTAAATTAAAAGTTAGTGAACTATTATTTAATTTTACATGTAGATTTTATATCTCGTCAAATGTATTATATGTTTCACATGGATTTTATGTTTATGTAAATCAACTAGTCCCAGTGATATATTCAAAACATTCTCGATGTTGATCAAGAAAGCGATGATTGTGAGAGTGTTATCACGGATTTGTAAGGAATTATGGTAATTGTATAGTTTCTTTTGAAATCATATTTTAAACAAATTACCGTGTTTGCGCAATAGGAAATAAGGATATCTAATTTCTTTAATGTTTTATGTTTTGTGGGTCCTTCCCAAAAAACTGATGAAAAGAATGGCTCCTACGAAACAATATTTATGATCTTTTCTAACAAAATTTTTGTTTTTTTTGTTTTTGTTTTAGTTGAATTTGTGGACAATTTCGAAACTTTTATCATTTTATTTTGGTGGACAAAGTTGTCATATTTGATCTTTTGAACATTTAGCCTTCTTAACTTGTGAACGTTGACTTGGAGTAGTAAGTACTTTTTAAGCTTTTTTGTGTTTTAGGGTTCTTAACTTGCAAACACCCTTGAAGGATATGAACCCATTGAAAGCTTCAGGGGTGGAGAGAGAGTGTAGTACTCCTCGTGAGTTTCTCCGTTCTTGCTCCGGCAAGATTTCCTCTGCTGCTTCTTCTCCAACCCCCTCTTCTACCGCTCAGATCTAGTCTCTGCGGTCACCGCCGGTTGGCTGCCGGGCTTGCCGGGCTCGCCGTCGCCGCTCCTCTGGCAGCTGCGATCCCCTTTGTTCTTCGTGCTTTTGTTTTCTCTCTTTTTCAGATCTGGGCGATAAGCTTCAAGTGAAGGCACTCATCGGCGGTTTGCGATGTTTTCCGACGTTTGTGGTGTTGGAGCACGGATTTGTGCGGCTCTTCACCATCTCCCCCATCTTCGCCGGCATGCTTGCTGTGCCTTTCATCAGTTCTCCAGCCCAGATCTATCTATTGGTGTTGTTGCTTAGGGTTTTCTCTTTACATCTTTTATTTCTTTAGGTCTCTTCATGGAGTTGCTGCTGTGTTGATCTGTTCAACGGAGATCTATTCAAGGATGATTTGTATCATCAAAGTTTTTTTGCAGGAGGTCTTTATTTGAAGTCATTTGAATGTTTGAAGCTTATCGTTGATATCCTGCAATGACTTACCCAGAGGCGTCTTGGTGACCAGAGGTGTAGCCGGTGATTCCGGTTGTTTCCTCCTCTCTGTTTTGGGGAACTCAAAATTCAGAACGTGGAAGCACGATGTTGTTCTATTTTCAAGATCTATGGGAAATGTTCACTGTAATTTTTCTATGTTTTTTTCTTTTTAGTTTTTTGCTCTTTTCTAGAGCATTGCATTCCCCTTCAGAGTTGGTGGGTTGTACTACTCTGTTTATGTTTACCAGATGTTTTCTGGTCTTGTACTGGCTGTGATAGCCTCTCTTTTCAATTGAAGCTACAGATTCTGGAAAAAACAAAAAAAGCTTCAGGGGTGGACGACTATTCCGCTTTGTTCTACCAAAAGCACTGGAGCACCATTGGTCCAGAGGTAACTAATGAATGTCTTAATATTGTGAATGGGGAAAATGATTTAGATGAGTTCAATGCAGTCTTAAGTGCTTTAATCCCGGCTTATTTTCGGCCGATAAGCTTATGCACAGTGATCTACAAGATTATAGCAAAAAAGGTGGCTAATAGACTCAAACAAGTTCTCCCTAAACTTATAGGTGAAACTTTCGTGCCCAAGAGACAAATTACATACAACATTGTATCGGCTTTTGAGATAATCCACACAATGAAATCTGGAGTTAAGGGAGAGAAAGGGTATGTTGCCCTAAAAGTAGACATGTCGAAAGCATACGATCGCGTCGCCCTAAAAGTAGACATCTATTGGTGACTCCGTCAAGGAAGCCCATTATCGTCATACATTTTTCTCCTACGCAGTGAAGGTTTATCTCGCTCCATAGGGGATGCTGTTGAGGCAAACAATTTATCCGGGGTCCGAGCTTCAAGATGGGGACCCTTAGTCTCCCATCTATTTGTTTTGCTGACGACAATATTTTCTTTACAGGTACAGATGAAGAAAATATTATAGATTTATTACAAATTATTACAGATTACGAAAAAGCTTTGGGACAAAAATGAATCTTCAAATGTCAATTGCACTATTCTCCTTCAACATCAGCGATGCAGACAAAGCTTCTTTGAGTTCTTTATGTGGAGTACCGGAAGTGAACCATCACGACAAATACCTGGAATTACCTACAACAATTGGGAAAAACAAGATCTTCATTTTCAATTATCTCTAGGATAGAGTTCAACAGAAAACTTGCGGATGGAAAGAAAAATACATGTCCCATGCTGGTAAGGAATTCCTATTGAAAGTTGTTATTCAAGAGATTCCTAATTTTGTAATGAGCTGTTTTATTTTACCAATTGGGTCCTGTCAGAAGCTAGAACAACCCATGAGAAGGTTTTAATGGAGTCAAGCAGACAAGAGAAGCATAAGTTGGATATCATGTGATAAGCTGAAAAACTCTTAATTACAAGGAGGTCCAGGTTTCAAAGTTATTCTAGACTTCAACAAAACTTTGCTAGCAAAGCAATGTTGGCGTCTTCTTGCAAATCTAGCTAGCCTCACAGCGCCTCGCAGCCATAATTCCGGGAAGTAAATACCATAGAGGGAAAAATTACCAAAACTTGAAGTTGGAAGAAACCCGTCCTATGAGTGGGGAAGCCTAATGGAAGGTATGAAGCTTCTCAAGAAAGGCATTCTCAAACGAATTGGTGACGGAGCGGATACCAAAATCTTTCAAGACTTTTGGATCCCTGGAGAAGGTCTGTTCAAAGTTTTCTCAACATCGACAGAAGGAAAAAATCCACTGGTTAAGGACATTATTGACCAACAATCCAACATATGGGACAGAGGCAAGATGCAACAATTTAATATTGTAACAGCTGCAATTATTGATATTTGAAATCCAACTCTATGCAAACCCAGTAGCTGACAGATGGATTTGGCATTGGAGCAATACATGAATTTATACAGTGAAGACTGGGTACGAAGTGGCAAGATTGTCAACTATTTCAGAAACAAAGCATGGTACCAGTTCGATTTCAGAAGAAAAATGACTTCAGAAGCTATAGAAATTAAAGGTGCCAAAGAAGTATATATATCTAATGTGGAAAAATAACAGCAACTCTATATCAACAGTGGACAACCTCATTCGAAGAAACATTTCCACTGACCTTGCGTGTAGAGTTTTCAAGCAAGAAAAGATGACTCATATCATGTGTTTCGTCATTGTCCGGCACCAAATCTTTTCTGGGAGAAATATAAGGGCATCCAATTCAATTACCGACGGGAAATGGATGGGATCGACGATTCTTCAAAGGAAGCTCAACTCCGGACCAGGTTCGGATCAACATAAGCCTCTGGAGTATTTGGCTCAATCGAAACAAAGTCATCTTCGAAGGTAAGAGTACTCCAATGGAGATCTTGGTGGCTTCAGCCGTGAATACCCACCATAGCATCATCAGCACCATCCAAGATCTGCCAGACCAGCCAATCGGCCTTCCTATCTCTGCCGGACCCAATCGTAATAGCACCATCAGCGTCGAAATTGACAGCGCGTGGTCCTACCTGAGAAGGAAAGCCGATATAGGGTTCATCATCAGAAACCCATCGGGAGAAATCGTAGATAAAGAAGCCGGACAAATGCAGTGGGGCGACGGTGCCTTTGAGATCGAAGCCCAGGCTGCCACCAAAGCCATGATATAGCAAGCTCTCATGGATTAACAGATGTTCAAATCAAAGGGGATGCTCATACCCTTATAGAATTGCTTCAATCAAACCAAGATCTAGAGCAACAAAGACCAGTAGTGAGGAATTTGATCCAGAAATGCAACCAGATCAGAGGAACTATGAGAAAGTTGGAGTGGCGTTTTTTGGAGACAGAAAGGAACAGCAAAGCTCACTGGTTAGCTATGTGAATTGAATAGACGGAGAGTCTGTGAATTGAATAGACGGAGAGTGGGGAAATGTATCGGCAACTGTGGGAAAGTAAAGGGTTGTAAGTGCTTTCTATCTACCATTTCCTCTCAGTTGGTAATATAAAGTTTTTCTCTCAAAAAACAACTTGCAAACATTCTTTAGAGTACGTTTTATGTTATTTTTTGATTTTGTTGCAAACTCGATCATGAACTGATCCGGTCACATAATATATGGATCTACAGATCGGATTTGAATAAGCTCACTCAAAGCCGATCTGAATTTAGTGACGATCCGAACGAATTCGGACCAGTTCAAAATTCCACTCCACCTGGTCAGATTTGAATGGGGAATTGACTCATCATATCCGAATTCGACTCGTTGTCTTCCCTAGAGAGGAGTGTTCGCGTAAGGGGTGTGCAGTTTGTGGACATATAGATTTATGGTCCTCCACAGTGAGTTTGAGAGGACAAAGTTGTAAATTTAGATTCATAAAATCGCAACTAGCCAATTAACGTTTTTTGATAGATAAACCATGTGTCACTAGGGTACTTTGAATATTTAATTTTTGGTCTTTGTGAACGAGTGATTGTGGTAAAGATAGAGAAATTACTACAGACAACACATCAACCGGGTTTAAACCCGGGACTTCATGCAGGGGCTTTCAGCGCTCTACCACTTGAGCTACTACCCTAGCTGCACAGACAACACCCTTCACCATAACTACATAGTAGTATTCACTCAAACTGAACATTAAAATCTAAAGTATCCAAAGAGCCCCATGAAACTCAGTAGAACTCCAGTCATCAAAATGGACAACCCAAGAGCACATGTTCTTAATTTGAAGTTAAACATAACAATAATAAATTTAACTCAATAAAATATAACCATTTAAACATAAAGACTCTTTTTGAGCAAATTTAAACAAAAGTGTGTATAGTCTTATGTACATAATTGTAGTTATGTTTTAAGAAAATAAAGTTCATTGTAGCAGTTACAAATATTTAAAAATCGATCACCGTACAGATCACCGTACAAAGTTAGGGTGGTAGCTTAAGTGGTAGAGCGTTGGAAGTCCCTGCATGAGATAACATAAACAATTTCTATAGCATATATTTATTTTTGGTAGTTTTTTTGAAAGCTTTTTCCTGTAAGTTGTACTCCTTCGGTTTACTAATTAGAATTCATGTTTTTCATTTGGGATATTAAAAAATAATTGTCAATTTTCTAATTGCTGCAATTTTTATTTTTTTTAGCGTCAAATTGCATTTTTAGTTTCACCTTCAAATAGCAGTTTTTTTAATTTGATTGAAAAGTCAAATATATATATATATATAGAAAACAACATCTTAAAATTAAAGTGAATTGCAGCACATATTACATGTTACTTTAGTAAATTGGAATTTCAAACATGACGGATGTAGTAATGTTGAGCCACGGCGTATCTAATTTCCGAAAGCGCCATGGTGACCAATACACCAAGGAGGAGCTATGTAGGGCAAGGTGGCTAGGAAAGCAAGTTCAGTTCCTCCTTCCATATATAAAGCCACTTCACTTTTGACAACATATTATTTTTATTTTTGTCCTTATTATATCAGTCTACTATCATACTACATGCAGAAGGTTTGGGAAGATGGTATAGCTAACAATGAGTTGTTGGTTTGAAAAGTTAGGTTTCGGTAAACAAACTTTAGAATTTATAAACTATATAAACAGCCATTTAATTAGTACATAAGTCCTATAATCACATTTGGGAGAGAGAAATCTCCGTCAGCTGTTTGAATGCCACTTATAACCTTTTTTTTGTCGAATTGTAGCCGCTAGGTGAAAGAAACGTGTTCTTATCTCCATAATGGAGCTAATTTTGTTTTGAACGCTGTTTCTAGCAATGTTCTCGATCAGTAAGGGCATTGTTGTATTCTTTTCAAAGTTGCTTATCTTGCCTCGAAAAGGCCTAAAAATCCTCCGATTGAGTATCCAGACAGGTTGAAAGTTTTGATTGTAGATTGTCATGCTAATACATATGGATTTAACTTTGTGGTTTGGATTTTGAGCGGTCAAGTTATGCCATCAAATGAGGTGTTTCATAACAAGCTTCTGTTTCTTCAATAACTGAAAAATTGGGGATCCAAGAAAGGAGAGATTCATAACCTTTTTGATGATTTGATGAGATGTCGGTTGTTTAAGCCAATGCGACTCCAACCTTTTTGGTCAAAATTTTCCATGGAAAGATCCATATAAGTCCAAAATAAATGGATTGTGGTTTGACCGTTAAATGGGTAATGTTGTAACCATAGAGTTGGGAAAGACTGAAATCTAATCTTGAGTAACATAGACTTTGTCTAAGCGTTCATAGGTTCTATGAATACCTTGACGATTGTTGGTCCATGTGAAGAAGACACCGTGATTCTCTAACTCAAATAAAGAGTTGTCAATAAGAAAATTTTCAAAGTGTTCAATTCCTTGACTTTTGTGCTTGTTTTTGCTAAGATTTTCCGAGGAGTGAGAAACTTGATTAAAATCCCCTAGAATCACATTTGGGAGAGAGAAATTTGAGATGTATGCTTGAAGTTGTTGAAGAACATCTGCTCTAGAAGAAGCGTTCAGATGGTCATAGAAGAGAAAAAGAGCCCACTTGATACCGTTTGGCTCCACAAGTTCCAAATATAAAAATCAATTAGAAGCAAAAATAGGACGTACAATAACATTTCCATTCCATGCGGAGACAAGACCGCCTTTGAACCAGTTGCATTTGAACCAAAACAAGAAGAGAAGCCAAGAGAGTTGCTAAGGGTAGAGAAATTGTCAACATCTTTTTCTATTTCCAACAAAAGTAAGAGATCATTCTTATTATCGGAACATAGATCTCTAAGAGCTTGAATCATCGAGGGGTGTCCAAGACCTCGATAATTCTAACATAAGATTTTCATTTCGATGGCGGAGATTGTTCAATAATCTCCACCTTGCTCAGTTCCTTTTCAACACTGCCTGACAATACAACCATATCACTTGAAAGTCATACTCATATTCCAAGAAAGCCCACGAAGTCTTCTCTTCCTCAAAGATTTCCGTAAGTACCGAGATTGCCAAGTCCGACCAAATCATCTAAGGGGTGCCAATGGAGGTCATCCTTTTCTTCAAGGGCAGAGAATTGTTTGGCCAGGAGACTGTCGAATCAGAATGTTTTCCTAGAGGAGACGCAACCACCGAATCACTAGGAGATTCAATTCTCACATGACCAAAAGACTGTTGACTCACGCCTTCATGTCTTTTACTTGGGCCAACTTCACATGAGGATCTCCAAGGTCTACTTCTGGCTCAATTAGCAGAGGTGAGGGGAAATCTTTCATCGTCATCACTGCTTGCATTCTCCGATGAATCATCATGAACTAAAACCATTTTACCTTTTCCTTTCTCATTGAGCTGGTTGATTGGGGGAGGGGATTTGGATTGGTTGGTTCGTTGATGTGAAGAGGAGGTAGCGAAGCCGACGGATTGTGAAGGGCAAATTTTGGGGTTTTCGCCGGCGCAGGTGGGGCAGCGGAGAAAGCTTCTGCTGAAGCGTCGAACTCAGCCGACATGGCTACAAAATGGTCCAGCTCATCTTGGACCAGAGGAGGTGCTTGAATCCCAAACGAGCCCATAAACTCATCCCACATACTGTTTTGGGCCTCTCATTCTTCAGTAGCCAGAACATAGGATGGGTTGAGCAACTAAGCAAAGAAGTCCATTTGAGCCACTAGGCCAAACCTGAAGGCGTCCACAATGGAGTCCAGTTTGAATGGGTCAGCATCATTTGTCGAAAGCGACTGGTCTTGAGCTTGGGCTGACTGTAGTGGGTCTTTCGGACAGCCCAACAGGAGAGGAGAAGGAATAGGATCGGATCAGTTGATGGATGGGTCGGTTTGAGGGATTGGTTCCGGGTTGTGAATCTGGTTCACCGGATTTTGGTTCGGGTTTAAGGGGTTTGGGAGATCATCAGGCTCCCAATCAGGTTCTTCCCATGCATGTTCATGCAGCGACACAAAGGAATATAAGTTCAGAGGTGGTGGAGATGTGATCATTGGAGCATGATTAGAAATGGATGAGGGGGGAGATAGTTCGTTAGGGTATGAGGGACGAAAGTGTGGGTTTCAGGCTTGCTGATGAGATGGTGGTGGAAGAGGAGGATATAAGTGATGTATTTTAGAGAGGAGAATTGGTGGTGGTCTGGATCTGGGTTGTCCGTGCATTTTTCTAATACGCGACGCATACATACTAATTTCCAGCTCTCCAATAACTCTTGCATTAATCAAATCCACCAAATATTGAATCATTTCTGCAATACACTGTGCTGCGAATCCGGGACTTTTTTTGCATTGTCTCATCTTGTGACCCATAACTCCACAAGCTCTACAAACCCTGTAAACTCTTTCGGGCTTACAGTCGAACTAGATTGTCTTGTGGTTACGGTCAAGCACGTAAAAACCCGCAAGAATGGGCTCTTCCGGAGGCACCCAAACTTGAACTCAGAGACTACAGTTGGCCCGGGAAGGTGCATATTCAGTGCAATTATTTTCTGAATACCCACCAATGTAGCCATTAATTCACCTGGAGCTTGATTGAAGAAGCGCGACGGGACCCCATGGAGATGGACCCAGATCAGAACATCTGGAATGACAAGGTGTTCAAAAGCAATTTCCGGGTTCTAGTGATCCACAATTAGAAGGGCTCCCTGTAAAGCATATGGCCCGCCAGAAATAACTACAAGAAGTTCGTCATAGTTGTCAAAGTGAATAACGTAAAGGCTGTTATACCTGTTAACTACATGGATCTCAAAGGATGGCTGCCAAATGGTTTTCGCCATTTCAAGAACATGAGCCTCTGAGAAGTTTTTGTAGTCTTGAATAAAAAGAAGACTATTTTGATGGTAAGTAGGAGTTCTTTGGTTGAGGAAGTCAGACATATTCAATTCAAATCCTTGTCTTGATCTGTCTTGGGGACGATTCGGAAGATCTTGACGTCGTCTGGTAGGTTGGAAAAAGTTGAATGGCGGAAGAGATTCGTGAGTGTTGTGAGGAGGGAGCGTGGAGTAAGCATCATAAGGGTCAGGAGGATGAGTATCTTATGGCGACGACGAAGCCATTGACTCAGGAGACACTGAGTTTTGAGAAGAGAAGATACGAAGAGGCAATGGATGAGAAGGAGGTTTTCTGGTTTGTTTGAAGAAGATATACATTTTTGTGATTGCTAATGCCAGAGATAACCATGTATTTAAATCCCCTAAATTGGATTTGTCTTTTGAGTGTTTCATCGTGAAGATCAGGGAGAAAGATATGAAAACAGAGAATGATTAGAGGAAACAACAACTGATTCGAACACCAGATGGGGAAGATCAAACGATCGAAGAGAGATTGGTTGAAGGAGATTCAATCCGCTCTCGGGACTCCAAAACCCTACCGTTCGGCGTCTCGACCTCTCCTATGGCCGAGTCGAGGTAATGATTTGCTGAAGGGTGGTCACGCATGCGAATTCCTTACCGGTGGTGCCCAATCCTTGTGACGACGATGGTCGGAGTAGCAGTTTTCGATGAGTTTCTACAGGATGTGATTTGTGTTTTTCAAGATCCTCGAAGAATGCGAGGAGATGAGAACTCTCAGGTTAGAGAGAGAAGCTTAGAAATAAAAGCTAAACTTAGAAAACACTAATTTTCATAGTCTTAAAAAAGTGTAAAAAAATGTCACCTAAATAATTTGTAACGAAAATGAACAAATTATTACTCTTCTTATGACTTAAAAATAGGAAAAATCACCTAAAATTATGTAAAAAAGGGACGTAAGTGAAGAATACAACACTACTTCAGAAAAGAGGTCATTAGAAAAATGTTATCCCTTGAATATAGAGTGAAGTTTAAGTGCTAGAACATTTTGGCGAAGATAGTTAAACTAATCAGGTTGGTTTTGCTAATAATTACCTATTATGTAACTGTTTGATGAAATTATATTGTTTTTTTTAGAAAATTGTGGCATTATAAAAATTGAGAAGCTTCAATTACAACTCGTAAGTCATCTACCATAGCTAATTCAATCCATGGTGGGACTTGGGTAACCAAAGGCTATTGGCGTCAAGTGTACGTGCTATTTTAGACAAGGTGTACACCACTTGGTTCGCATTCCTTCTCCCAAAGGACACCTTAATTTCTTGGAATTTGATCTACTTTCGCCTCATCTCCTCGAGGAGTTCACCCACCTCTGTTACATCTTCTGTTAGATCTCCATTAACGATCTTCTTGATCCCTTTTGTGACTGTTAGAGCATCCCCATGTAACCAGTGCCTCTAAATTCCAAGTCGGAGAGCCATTTCCACCGCCTCTTTCGCCGCTATGATTCTGTCTCTATTTTTTTAGTAGCATATGCCGACGTTTTTGGCCATTTGGTGCGATGAACAACCATCTGAATCTCTGAGAATTACACCGATGCTTCCTAATCCGGTTGAGGGGATCCAAGATCTGTCAAAGTTTCCCTTCATCCATCCCGGATGTGGCTGAACTTTCTGAGCATAATTTCGGAGACCCCATGTTCGTTGAAATATGTTTCGCATGCATGTTTTTGTTCTTCAATTATTTTGATGGTCACTCTGATGGCTACCTCTGTCTCGGTTTTTTTCTGATTGAAGATTTTGTTGTTACGGTTGGTCCATATGGTCCATAGGGCTGAACAAAACACTATTATTTCTCACGTGCTTAGGGAGACGATCTGTTCTTATGCCCAATCAGAAAATATGAGTTGTATGTGGTTAAGGAAATCTGGTTTGAAGAGCCCTGCCCATATTCTCTTTGATTTTGGGGAATAGAGAAATATGTAGTCTGTTTTTTCCCTTGGATTCCCACATGATGCACACTCGGATGGAACTTCCATGTCTCTTTTCAGCTAGTTGTGAGCTAATGGGATCGACTTGTGTGGATATCGCCATACGTTGTGCATAATTTTCCTCGGTAGCTGTCCACAATTTCTGGAATGGTGGTTCTCGCTCCGCCGATGATGACTGTTCTAGTTTTGAGTCGAGATTTTCCTTGGTTGCTATGATGTAACCCGTCTTCACACTTTAGATGCCATTGCTGATGCAGTACCATAACTTCCTTTCCGGCTTGGGGATAGCTGGTAATCTCATACTTTTAATCATTTCTGAATCTACTCTCCACATTATATTGTCTATTAGCTGCACACTCCAAGTGTTATTCTCTGATAGAATTAAATCCAAGACTATTTCAACTGTGTTTTCTAGAATTGGCGTCATGATTTTGAGGGTGCTCTCCCTAGGGATCCATCTGTCCGTAATCCTACTAAGCGCTCATCCCCTATTTTCCATCAAATTTCTTTCTGGAGCAGCTCTCTACCGTGAAGAATACTCTGCCAAGCATACGAGGGTGAGTTTCCTCGTCTGGCACGGAGTCTCTATCGGAAAAGTACGTTTCTCTGAATACCCTGCGCATCATAGACTGGTCTTTTGTCACAATACTCCAACTTTGCTTTGCTAGCATTTCTTGGTTGAAAATCATCATGTCTTTGAATGCCAATCCTCTATTTGTTCTCGTTTGTTGAATTTTTTTCAGGCTATCCAGCTAACACCCCTCTCCATGTCCTTCTTGGTCCACCAGAACTGACATATAGGCTCTCCATTTTATTGCATACCCCACTGGGAAATTTAAAACATGACATGATGTATGTAGGTAAGGCTTCAACAATAGCTTTTATCAACCCTTCTTTACCTGGTATAGGTAACATTTGTTCTTTCCACCCCTTCAAGTGGCTACTAAGTTGTCCAGTAAATGGTTGGAAGTGAATGTTTTTTTCTTTCCTATTATTGTAAGTAGCCCAAGATAACATTAATAGTTTTGAACCTCCTCCACTCCGGTGATGCTGAGTATTGCTGATTTGCCTTGGTTTGGGACATTGCTAGAGAATACCACGACTGACTTGGTAAAAATTTATCCGCTGTTCGGACGACTTCTCATAGTCTTCTAGGATTTCTAGTAATGTTTGTATATTTTTATCGTCTGCTTGTGGAAAAAACGAAGAATCGCCAGCAAAAAAAGATGTGGGAGGCCACAAGTCCCCCTCTGGATGTCGTGACACCAACAAGTCGTCGCTCATAGACGGCGTCTGAGATTACACGAGATAGCATCTCACAGCAAATTAGGAACATATAGTGGGGAGAAGGGAAACCTTGTCTCAATCCCGTCCCCGACATGAACCTCCTTGTGGGTGGCTCGTTGCGTAGTATTGCATACAAAACTGTAGTAACACAGACGAGGTTAACGAACTTCGGCCCAGACCCTAGCTGCCCCATTACTTCCCGCAGGTAGTTCTACTCGATCCTGTCATATGTCGTGCTCATATGGACTTTCAAGGCTAGAAAGTCCGTCTTCCCTTTCTTGCGGGTCTTACGAGAGTATCAATTCAAAAGCTATTACGATAATGCCTGTAACTAGTCTTTCGAGACACGATGGCACTCTTATTTTTTCCTAAAGGTTGGGAAGTACCTTCTTCAATCTGTTAGCCGAACACTTAGGATAATTTATGTAAAAAATTATGAAAATTGTGGGAGACTAAAATGACAAAATTGTGTATTTGAGCACAAAATGTAAGATTTGGTGCAAAATTTGATGAGCAACTTTGGGGGATGATGGTCGTATAGCAAACCTAAACAGCGGGGAGTCAGTCACCACTCCACGTGCTTTGTTCAAACATTTTCTGCTCGTCTCTCTCTGGAAGTGTGAAACACTCTGTAAATCGCACTCTGGTCTCTGGCCTCTCTCTATTCTTTCCATTTTCTCTGTAAAAAACTCCATTACCTAAAACCCTAGCACACACCCGCCTACTACTTCTCACGAACAGTAAACCCCTTAAAGTGAGGTCCTTTTCCCATTACTGTTCAAACAACTTCCCCTTTATAAAGGTCGCCGTCTCCATTATTTCTCTTCATCCATCTTCGAATGCCCTCTCAACTCCCCACTTCAACGGCTAACGCAAACGCACCGGCGATCACTTTTTCAGGTAATACAGATCATCGCCTGAATTAGTACACCTTTTTGTTGCTAAACCCATGTTCTTTTTTCCCTTTTTCCTTGTTAAATTCGATGTGCTCTCATGTCTAGCCATGATTCAGCTTTCTTGGAATGTTTCTACCATACCCACTTGGATTTCTTTTTCTATTGTAGCATACTAGTACTTGTCATTTTTTTTAGTGAAGACATTTTTTGTCGGTATTTTGCTGTGTTTGTGTTCTGTAACATTCTTGGTTCTGAATGCACCAGGGTCCTGATTGGTTTTGTGGGTGTTTGTTTAGAAACATTCTTGGTTTTGAATTTACTAGGGCTCTGATAGGTTTCCTGAGTATTTTGTTTTGTGGGTATCTTTGTTTTGTTTTGTGGGTGTGATTTGAAACATTATTGGTTTTGAATGTATTAGGCTTCTGAAACATTGTAGGTTTGTCTTTGAAACACACATTGTTTTGAATGCTGTAGGGCCCTGATGGAGTCCAATGGGAAATTCGCTTCAAGAAGTGGCGAAATTGGCATGACTGGTAGCAACAAAGCTAGTCCCGTCCATTCTGGAGCTCGGAAAAGCGGCGCTTCAACGCCGGGGATCGGCTCTCAATCACCTGAGATTGCTAGGTTCAGCCCTAGCCCTAATAGACCTCCCAAAATCCCCACCAATGAATCCCTTATTCGGCGAAAATCACTCACTAGGTCATTACTGTCAAAACCCAAGTCTAGATTTGGGGAACAATCTGTGGAGATTGATTCTCGTATGCTCGATGACCTCAGCTTAATGATGCACGAGAAGAACCAAGAGAGCTCATTTTCGCCTAATGTAATCTTGTCTAACCAGGCTTCACCCCACCACAAAATGGCTACGTCCGCGAGTACTCTCAAGGATACGCTGAGGACTACATCAATAGCCTCAACAATAGCTCCGCGGACGCCTTTGTTAGGTTCGCCGGCGGCTCACGAGGATGAGGATGAACAAATCTACAAGAAAGTGAGTAGTCACCGTATGCTGAGGTATAAGAGAGTGAAGATGAAGGTTTTGATCGAATGGCTTTTATTTCTTATCATTCTTGGTAATTTGATTGCTAGCTTGACGGTAAAGAAGTTGCAACATCATATGTTTTGGGGTTTGGAAGTTTGGAAATGGTGTCTCCTTGTTTTGGTTACTTTTTCCGGCATGTTGATCACCAAGTGGTTTATGCAGTGTATTGTTTTCTTGATCGAACGCAACTTCTTGTTCCGGAGGAAAGTTCTTTACTTTGTTCACGGTTTGAAGAAGAGTGTTCAGGTCTTTATCTGGCTGGTTGTGGTTCTTGTTACTTGGAGTTTATTGTTCAAATTTGGGATGGAACGATCGGCCAAGGCCAATAGGATTCTGAACTTCATAACATGGACTATAGTTTCTTTGCTCATCGGTAACTTCTTGTGGCTCATAAAGACTCTGTTGTTGAAAATGGTCGCGTCATCTTTCCATGTCAATAGATTCTTTGATAGGACTCAGGAAGCGCTCTATCATCAATATATTCTCCAAACACTTTCTGGGTCTCCGCTCATGGAAACGGCGCAGATGATTGGGAGATCAAACAGCACTAGCCAGCTGAGCTTCCAGATAAAAAAGAAGGGTAAGGAAAAGAAGGATAAACAGGTGATTGATATAAACAAGCTCTACAGAATGAAGCAAGAAAAGGTCTCCGCTTCAACCATGAAGGTGTTGGTTGATGCGATATCGAGTTCAGGGCTATCGACCATCTCCAGTTCTCTTGATGAAACTTTGTATGACGGAGAAGCTGAACAAACTGACAAGGAGATTACTAATGAGATGGAGGCAATCGCAGCTGCTTATTACATTTTCAAGAATGTAGCTCACATTGATGGCACGTAAGTGAAAAAAGAGAACTTTTGAATTTATTTCTAGTCTCCTGTTACTTTGCTTATCCTCTCTCTTATCTGTTCTTAGGTATATCTACGAGGATGACATGAGGAGATTCTTGATCAAGGAAGAGGTGGATGCTGTGTTTCCTCTCTTTGAAGGATCAGAGACGGGACGGATTGATAAGAAGGCTCTGACTGACTGGGTGGTAAGAATCTTATATGACTTTTTTTTTTTCACTGGAATTTTCATAGGCTGGTTTCTTAATCTATGGGAAGAGACTTTGTTACGTTCATCCTTGTCGGGGTATTGTTTCACACAAATGGTTTATGCTATTTGAATTTTTGTTAGGACCTTGTGACTTGGCGTATATTGAGTTGTGTCCTCTATAGGGTTTTTGAAGAGCCATCTTCAAATGCTCCTTAGGTTATTCGAAAGATGGAAAATGGCAATTCATTGCCTGGAAGCCAAGGATGTGAATACTATGGGGTTCATACCTTGAGATAGATATGCCTTTTCTGGTTCAATTGCCTTTCCAGGATTTACAGTCAGTTTTTACCACTTCTGTCATCAAATTCGCAGGTTTATAGGAACTGGATTCCATGGAGGTTTCTTCTCTAAGCCCATGCATACTTTTATTCCCCACTTTATTAATTCGAGTGAAAATATTTGCCAGTTCGTCTTCTGAAGCTTCATTGAGTCCTTAACATTTAAATTCGTTTTTATGGCGTGTGCACGGTAATGTTCACACCGCATACTTCCATAGAGAACATATACTTTTAGAAAAGAGAGTTTGGTTCTACTTCTACCCAAGCAGTAAATTGATGATTGTTTCAAAAGCCATATCTTTGGAATATAATTTTTTTTCTCCTGCATTCGCTACTAATATTAATGTACCTTTCTGTACTTATACGTAAAAGTTTTAACCATTGCCTTAATGAATAAATTGTTTCTTATTTGGCTATCACAAGGGTCGGGGAATTTCAGTTCTGGAGAATGATTCCACATGCTGAAAAATTGGAAAAAAGAAAAAAGCAAATGCTGAGAAGTGTGGCTATCTCTTTCACCCCTATGTTGTCTTCAACTATGAAATTATAGGACCCAGTTAAAGTTAATCCCCAGTGGTATATCTGTTGCCACCACAAAAGAGTGTAGGACATGCGTCCTTATTCGGTACCCTACTTCCCAGACATGCAATTACATACAATAACGATGCCTCTTTTTGACTTTTAACTGTGTAAATCATTCCGTTAACTGTAGGATTGATATATTGACACATTCCTGTTACTTGTGTAGGTAAAAGTTTACAAAGGCCGGAAAGCTCTTGCACACGCTTTAAACGATACGAAAACTGCCGTGAAGCAATTGAACAAGCTTTTATCTGGGATCCTAGTTGTAATTATGATCATAGTGTGGCTCCTTTTAACAGAAATCGCGAATACGAAAATACTCGTCTTCCTCTCTTCACAGCTTGTGGTCGCAGCATTTATATTTGGAAACACTTGCAAGACCATATTTGAAGCCGTCATATTTGTTTTCGTGATGCATCCATTTGATGTCGGGGATCGTTGCGTCATAGACGGCGTTCAGGTAACACTCACACATGAACCTGTACAGGATTTGTTATAGAAATCATCATCAACTGTGTATGACCCTTTTGAGTTGTCATGAATTCGCAGATGATTGTTGAGGAGATGAACATCTTGACGACGGTCTTCTTGCGATATGACAATGAGAAGATTTACTACCCCAATTCAGTTTTGAGTACCAAACCAATCAGTAACTTCTACAGGAGCCCAGATATGGGTGATGCCATTGAGTTCTCTATTGATTTCAGAACAACAGTGGAGCAGATCGGGGAATTGAAAGAAAGAATCAAGACGTAAGTCTATCATTTCATAATTAGACTTGTGCCTAAAAATGATGTCATGCGTTTAATTACAAGAGGGGATTAGGGCTTTTTTTAAACTAGTTTACATATCGATTTTGGAAATAAGTACTTTTACTACTTACAAAAACGAGGAACTAGATAGAATATCTCCTCCACGAATATGTCACCTCTTCAAACAGAGTATTCTGAGGCCTTGCTTGGGTAAGGTATACATAAGGCATAAACGGTGATATGAGTTAGGATTTTGTTTTCAGTGTTTGGGGGCTGGATAAGTGGTAAAATTCTGTAGAAATGTCCATATTATCCTGCCTTGATTTTGCCGGGCATAAATTATTATTATTATCATCAGCATCATCATCATCATCATCATCATCATCATCATCATCATCATTATTATTATTATTATTATTATTATTATTATTATTATTATTATTATTATTATTATTATTATTATTATTATTATTATTATTATTATTATTATTATTATTATTATTATTATTATACCCTGCCTCAAAACCGAAACCCATTTACTTGTAAAAAAAAACGAAACCATTTTTAGCCCCCTCATGGCCACGATTTAACCCTCAATTACTCCACCAAATCGCCTCAAACAAAGCCCAAAAACTTCTGAAACCATTCTCTACCTATTTGAACCGTCAATTTGTCCCAAAATAAAAAAGCCCCAAATTCTAGGGTTCTTGAGGACGAATTAGGCTTTCAACGATGGAGATGTTAGAGGCTCAATTGGAGGGTTATGATTCATCCTTGGATGCTAAGGAACCTATTCTAAGCATCTATTTAAGCAAAAGATTGGAAGGAATTGAATGGGCTCTCTCACTTTTTGCTCACTTGTTCTAGAGGCCAAATTTGCTTTGTCTCTCAGTCCCTCTTGGTTTTTGGCCGAATTTTGAGTTCTCTTGAGTGTCTATGCTTTGGGTAGGAGCTAAGAACAACCAAGGAGAAAGAGATAACCAATTTGTGCAAAATCTCATTGCTCTTCATGGCCGGAATCTGGGCTTTTTGGTGGCAGCTTGTGGCTGAGAGGGTGGTTGTAGTGGTAGAGATGGTGGTATTAGTGGTGGAGATGCAATGATATTCAAAGAGTTCTTTATTAGTAGGAACTTGACCTTATAGCCATCACAAACTAGGACACACATGGAAACTAACGAAATATTCTCTAACATGGTATCGGTGATTCTTTCCCAGTTTAAATAACCTAGTACTTTTTCAAATGGGGATTGCAATAAGCTAATTTTAAAATTGGAGATTGGAATTAGCCTATCATTCATGATATACTGGGGGTATGCAATCAGCACTTAAGCCTTAATTGCTAGAGGTAACTAAGGTTCATGTTCCAATTTTGTTGGCCGCCCTCCTCATGATTTTCCCACTTGTGATCAGGTACTTGATTAACAATTCTCAGCACTGGTATTCAAACCACAGCGTGGTTGTGAAAGAAATCGAGAATGTGAACAAGATAAAGATGGCTCTGTTTTTCAACCATACGATGAACTTCCAAGAGTACGGAGAGAAGTCGAAACGGAAAACTGAAGTGGTCTTAGAGTTGAAGAAAATCTTTGAGGACCTGGGTATCATATACAATCTTCTGCCCCAGGATGTCCGTCTGGTTGAATCATCGGCATATCCCAAGACTACAACATAAGCATATGAATGACTCCTAAACTTCGGATTGGTGGCTTCACCCTGAAGTGTTCGCTCTTCACACACCCTTACTAGATGAGTCGATGACTTTTGGTTTGTGATGGAAGAATTGTTAGTTTGCTGTTTGTGCTTGCCGAATGTTTAGGAACTCTTAATGTTCATGTAGCTGCAGAAATTGATTAACCTGTACTGAATTTTTAGGATATGCAATACTGGTTCTTTCCACTTTTCAGTTGAGAAAGCTGATCTGGTGTTGATGATGTTGGTATTTTGATGCTGTTTTTTTACCAGGTTTCTCTATTTATACTCTTGTTCAACTCGAGATAGATTATTATTGAATGTATAGTTGAGATGAGGAGAGAGAGACTATCCAATAATCTATCATTCCCAAACTAGGCATAGTACTACTTGTAGAGTGAAGCATTCCACACCTTTTTTCTACAAGTTATTTCATTTTGAGATTATTCAAGAAATCTATCATACTCCTACTTGGGGAATGCAACTTGAGTAAATTGAAGGGCATGCCTGCCACTTATACAGACCAGAGTTCATTTATCCTTGAGAGATAACAACACAATTATTGTATACCACTCTGTCTAGCTCCCTCTCCCCAATTTAACTTTTATCACTTATCACTTGGTCATTTTGATCCGGTGATTTGGATAGCAAAATGATACAATTTTTGATAATTTTTTCATGGTACTGTAGAGTAAAGTTCTATACACGCTGTTAAAATATCAAAAAAATTCATTCTTTTGCGATCCAAACACCGGTCAAACTGCCCAGATACGAGTCAAAAAATCGTGATGTGAAGTAAAAGCTGGGACGGAGTGGTAGAAGACATATCCTATCTTTCAAATTGGTCAAGACCCTCTAGTTTATGGCCCCTTCTCTATGGAGTAGTACTAGTTTACCCAAACATTTTGGGTGTGGGCTAGTAAGCCACTAACCAAAACAGTCTGAAGTGGGCTTGCTATTGGAGCATTGTAGTCTATTAGAGATGCTAAGTAGACCAATATCTGAGAGGATAACCTTATCAACTCATACCAAGCAGAGAAGCAGCCACATAGGAAACCCTTAGATTCACTAACTCTAACAACCACCTCTCACCCCTCTTCTCCTCTTCCACATAACCAACCCCTTCCCAAGACTCTACAAAATTTTGCAACATTCATCAGAGGAATTCAGAAAAAAAAGATCCAGTCATAGCAATGGCCTCATCCTCTGTTTCAATGGCAATGCCATGTGCATCATCATCCCTCAAGAGGGTCCAGAAGCCCAGCTCTGAACAACTCTTCTTCAGTCCCCTCTCATTGAACAGGTCTGTTTCTTCTTCAGTCAAGAAGGCCAACAACAACAATAAGAAGAAGTTTGTGGTTTCTGCTTCATTGAAGGAGAAGGCAATAAGTGGAGCTACAGCAGCTGCACTGACAGCTTCCATGGTGATCCCTGATGTGGCTCAGGCAGCAAACAACCTCGAACCTTCCCTCAAGAACTTCTTGCTCAGCATCGTCTCCGGCGGTGTCGTCCTCGTCGCCATCATCGGAGCCGTCGTCGGCGTCTCCAACTTCGACCCCGTCAAGAGGGTCTGATCAGTTCACATCACAATTTGAGAAGGAAAAATAGCAAACTCTCTATATATGTTGTTATTCTTCCTGTGCTCTGTCTAACTACTAGTACTACGACTATGATGTGTTGCTATATTTGTTGATATGAGAATGTTTTCTTATTAAAATTGCCCATCTTTGATACTCCCATTATCAGTCCACATAATTATAGTAGGATGATTTTACAAAGTTTCTTAGGGTGATTCCACTTCTCTAGCTATTGGGTTAGTAGAAGTGGCGGACGCAGGAATTTTATTATACAGGACCAAATCGTCACCGCAATAGATCAATATGAAATTTTATTATCTTTGACGGGCAGGGACTTCGAATAATTGTAAAATTAGTAACAAAGATATGGGTGCTTAGCAAAATTTTGCAGGCTTAGGTCGGTCACTAGTAGCAGCAAAGATGTGACAAAGACACCCGGGGTTAATTAGTTGGTCGAACAGTCAGCTTAGTGACCTAGATGTCCGAGGTTTGGGTTTCAATCCCTCTCAGTGAGCATGTTAGTTGTGACAGCCTAGACTGGTTTAAACTATTCTGTATGATTTGCATGCTATTACACACGAGTCTGATTTACCTAGCGCGTATCTTAATGGTTATACACCAAATTGGGTCGCCTAAACCAGGCTCCAAACAACATTTAATTAAGTTGAAATTACAAATGGGAATGAGATAACCCCCCCAGTTCATGATTGAATTACTAATATAATTGAGAAAACATAGATAACCAGTAGTAATTTAACATATTTAGATCAAGCCCTAATACAAGAAAGCTTAACATGAAGTACTACTGTCTTTTGTTGTTGTTCCTAGAACACTTTTAACCACTGTTTCATAACCCCTTTGTCACCTCCAAACCCTTCATTCTGTACAGGAACCCAAACCCCCCAAATTGTGTCTCAAATGCGGTAAGCCACCCCATGTCCGTGGATGAATCTGGCGTCGTCTTCCGAGTACACATGAGTTTCATTCTTCAGCCTGTAATGATAAACCCACAAACTCAGATTAACATATCATCGACATACAGATTGAGATGTGTAAACGTGAATCATTAACTCACGTTTTGGCAACAGTCTTGTTGAGGATGGTGGAGGAGAGGAGGGAGGCGCCGTTTAGGTACAACAATTCTCCGCCAATCCTTTCCTCAATCTTCTTGTCGATTTCTCCAGCATCGATGTAAAATGGTTGGTCCGAGGCCTGGTTTAGCACCCAAGAAACACTAAATTATAAACCCGACTTCAGCAATAATCGATATGTACAACGATTTATAATATTTTTGCTTACCATAACCCAACCCCATGTATCTGCAAAAGATGGCACATGAGCTGTGTAAGTGAGCACATCTGCAAGAAAACCAGAAAAATCAGTTTGTTAACATCATGTTTCCATTGTATAGCCTGTTTGGTACTGGTTTAAAAAAAGTGTTTTTAGAAATTGCTGTTTTTAATAGGAGTAAAATGGTTGACTAAAACATAGACTGGAAAACACTGTTATTAAACAAATCTGCTTAAGAACAGAGCTGCCATGGAAGCAATTGTTGCGATCTTTAGTGGGCCGACTTACACTTGAAGACTTGTTTGATGGTGTTGTATATGGAGGAGAAAACCTCCTTGTGGGTGAAAACCCCTGCTGGCCCAGCCTGTACGATGATATATCGCAGACTTTTTATTACTTCGTTTTTTTTTTTTACAAATATACAATACACGAAATGTATTCAAATTAACCCAAAAATAATAACCTGGGTGACAAAGATGCCATTGTGATTCAGTTTAGGCTTGAGAATGTTCTCATAGAAGGACTTGGTGTAGAGCTGATAGCAAGGTCCTCCTTCAACTGGGTCTGCTAAGTCCCCAACTATTATATCAAATTTCTCCTTCCTGTTCATCAACTCCGCCCTAATAAACATCACATCCTAGTTAAAACCCGAAGAGATTGGAAACAAAATAGTTTATTTTATTATTTCTTTTTTGGCTTACTTGGCGTCGTTAATGACTAAATCGAGCTTGTTGTTAGAAAAAGCCTGCTTGTTTGCGGTCAAATTTCTGCGACAGAAATCAACAACTTCCTGCAATAAACAACTCCAGTCGCTTATTTCTTAATACTAAAATGAGCGATGACTTTGTAATTTTTAAGAATAGCTATTTTTACCTCGTCGATATCACACATGACTATTTTGTCGATGGACTTGTGTTTGAGCGCTTCTCTGGCTGCAGACCCTTCCCCACCTCCCATTATATACATGGTTTTCGGACTGTCAAATAAAGAGTAAAATTTTATTACTACCATTGACTCTACATACACAAGAAAAACTACTGCCAAACCATACAGTGAAAACACTAGATACTATTGCTGGGTGATTTACTGATTCAGCCCGCATTGAAAGAGTGCATACCTACACGGGTGAATCACTTGCGTGCCACAACCACAGAAGACAAATTTATAAAAGGTATTGTGGGAAGAAAATTACTCGGGATGGCATAAGAGAGCAGGGTGGATCAAGCATTCGTGGTAGATGAACTCGTCCATTTCAGCGCTCTGCATCTTGCCATCAAGCACCAAAACCTACACGTGTCGCAGCAGAATTGTTGCAGTTGAATATCACAATGAACACGATATTAATCGAATCAATGACACCATGCAGTGGCGGAGCTAGAAAATCCAAACAGCTAGAGCATAACTTTATAAAATACTTTTTAAAGGGTATCAGTGAAAATATATGAAGCCAGTCAGGACATTTATGTACTTTTTATAATGGTATTATTATTGAGTTAGTTTGGCTACATCAGTTTTTTTGGTTTTTATAGTATAAAAGTGCAGTATTTTTTAGTTCAAAAACCGATGAAGAAAAAGCAACATAAATTCTCAGAAAAACCAAGAAAAAACCAAACCAAATCAAACATCCCTGATTATAGTTTTAGAAAGGGTGATGATTATTACAAAGCCACTAAATAATTTTACATTTAAAATGAAAATTACTTTACATGTAAAATTCGTTAGTGGCTTTGTAAGGATATTTTTTGTTTTATAAGAATCATCTCACTTTCGAAAAATGAAAAACCAACACATCCTAGTCAAAATATTAAGGGTTATAGTAAAAAACTTTGGAAAAATTATGGGCCGAGTGTCACCCCTTGCCCCACGTATCTCCGCCCCTGCATACTGTGGTGTTTAGTACCTTTCCAAAGTGCTTGGTGTCCAGAAGAACTATGTCTTGGTACTGGCTAGTCCGCTTATGAAGCACGCTGCACAGAAAAAAACATACAAAGAAAACACCAGAGTGAGTTGGTTGATTGAGAATGAAATCAGAGATTCAAGAATGAATTAGAAGAACTTGAAGGAGGTGAATGAAGACACTACCTGTTGATTGAGAAAGACCATTTGAGATCGATATCGAGCTCTTCTTCGAACCAGGAACCATCTTGAACCAACTGATCATTGGAGTAGAAGATATCAGCTGCAGCTTCACCCATCTTTTCTTTTCTTCTTCTGTTCTGTTATCCAAACTCAAGAAGCTTCAAGAGTGTGTGTGTGTGTGTGAGAGAGAGGGAAGTTGAGGAGTGATGTGTCAATATTTGAAGGTGAAGGGAGGTTTTTATAGGAGGAAGTTTAGGGACAGAGAGACACAAAGGTTGTTTGTTGGAGGGTTCCAAGTGTAGAGGGTTAATGATGGTTTATGATTTGGTTACCGACAAATTACAACGTTAAGAGTGGACCTATACGCATGGGCATGGAACTGTGTTTTTTTATTTTGCCTAATTATTGTATTTCTTTTTTAAAAATGGATATTTTGTGGATGTATATTATGAAAATGATAATGAATTGACTTGGACAGGTGTCGCTTTAAGAGGCAAGAATGATGGAGAGTTTTGGGGAGTTGGTTAGTTTTATATGGGGTCTTTTGAGGGAGGGAGGGCATCTTTGAGAAGTGCATGCGCGCCAACGAGTGTTGTTGTTGATCTTGGTAATGTTTACATTGTTGTGGTTTTTCTATTTTCACCAACACCACAAAAAAGAAAAAAAAAAATGATTAAATTAAAAATGAATATGCTTGGACGCGTGATATGTTAGTGGGAGCCACCTGCATCAACAACATTTTTTTTTTGAGGATACCAACAACATTTGATGTTATCATCATTTGGTGAGTTTGGATGAGTTGATTTTTGTTTCTTTTAAACTATGTTCGTTTTATGATGCGATTAAAGGGGCCGTATTGTAATTTCTATAAATTTAACAGGGTTAACATCGCAAATTTTAGATGGAGCTAGTCCGTAAATAGGTTGACAGTTAGTCTACACATACATTTCTAAACGAATCAGTACACATCAGAATACAGTACTTCTCTCTACATATTTCTCTCTCACGCATTCAAGGAACGACACGTGTTGTGGAAATTAATGTTCGCCCAAAATGTGTGTGTTTATGCTAGGAGTTAAAGCACGTGAACATCAACACCAAAGATTTGGGATGTCGTTCGAGGAACGATCACGCTACAACAGTTAAACATAATTGCTTCTGCTATTAGTATCATATTGGGGTTTACATGTAGAATCACAACATTGGTATTATAACCTATAGTTGCTATTACGTGCCTCGTTTATCGTAAAACACGTACTGTTAGTCGTGCCTCATTTTTTGTGTCTAGATTTTCTATATATGAATCTGATAACTCCGAATACGAGTTATATATTGACTTCGTTTCCTATCTTTTTGTGAGCTAGAATGGAGAATGTAGCGTCTTTATGAGTGTTTATGTGCTTGATTTGATAACATGAGTTTCATATGCATGCGAGTGGAATTCCGGCATTTTTATACAGTGATTTAATATTTTTAGTGGACATGAACTCCAATTTGTTTCGTGCTGTCTTATCAGAAACCAAAGCTTGAGGGATTCAGATGGAGCGTAAGGATGAACTTTGAAAGCTTTGAGAACTCACAAGGAGAGAAGAAAATGGATGTTGAGCCCAGTGTGGTCGTACGAGCAAGATCCAGGTCGTACGACCATAATACCTTGGAAAATTTTAAGAAAGTAATCGTATACATGCTCTCTGCTTGTCATGCGACCAGGGATTCTAATTGTACGTCCGAAACCTGTAATCGTACAGCCACTTCCGCAAGCGCAGTTATTTTGGGTCAGAACGTAATAAATGAAGTTTTAAAGCAATGAAACATGTTTTTTTTTTTTATAAAAATCAACTTAGGGGCTGGAAAAAATCATACTTCGACGTTGAGCAAGCACATTGGAGCTTAGGAGCAAGGAGATTAGCATGGAGATTACACGATTTTGGTTACACGTGATCTACCCTTCCTCTCTTCTATGACGTTTAATTAAACTTTGTGTATTATTTACCTTAACATGAATAGTTAAACGTATTTTACTAGGTTCTATGGAGTACATAGGTTGTCGACTTAGACTTTTCGTGGAATTATATTTGATTCGCGATTTTCATGAACTTAATACTATAACGATGTTCTAGTTATACATGTGTTTCTTGTTTCTCATTACATACATGGATGAAGTGCGCACCCGAAAGTGTTAATTTTTTAGTTTAAGTGTGCGAGGGCAACTTGAACTAACATATTTAAGAACACGATTTTATTTGTATGCAAGGGGGAATTTGGAGCAGCTCGCATGTGTTCCTGTAAGCAAAAGAAAAAAAAACGACACCTAGTTAACCTGTTTCGGGCCTGAGAGTGAGAGTATGTTTGGGGTAAGAGCAAGGCAACGTATGTTATCCTGAGAGGAGACAGTAATTGCTTGAGCTTCTTGATCGTTCTCTGTGTCTTAGCATGAATGTGACATACCCCTCTATATATACAGGTCATAGGAAAGACGTGGGTGAGCATCCGCGATGGTGATGGAGCCACTAATGACCACAATGTATGCCTAATTGAGTGGCTCGCAGCCCGTATATGTAGGAATCGTGGTCTAACTTCCAGGGACATTGACGGTCCAATCGCAGATCTCTGGATAACATACGAGAGTCGCATGGGAGACTGGCACCTCGCATGCAACTGTCCTTGCTCTAGCCTCCAAGCCACTGGCACCCCCAAGTCCGTTAGCATAAGGCGAATATGCGAAGGACCATGGCTCACAATCCTTCGCATACACGTATGCAAATGGTATGTTATGGTGTTTTATGGAGCACGAAGTATGCACATGTGACTCTAGTCCGAGGTTCCACGTGGCTTATCGATGGTGTCACGAGTCAAGGGTATCTACATTAGCCCCCTTTTTGCACTCCAGGATCGAGGCGTCATCTTTGATGGAAAAAACCCCAACACCCAAGGGTCAGTTTGGTTTGTGAGATCTAAGGCAGTATTTTCACCACCTTTAAACATCTAAGAAACAACTTACGGATAAGCCTTATCTTTCATAAACCATTACTGGTTTCACACTTAAACACATTTACTAATGTATCCAGAGAGCTGCTAATGACGTGGTTCTCCTTACTTCGTTGTTCTGTCAGGGTGTTTTCTCAAGAGACGCGCCCTAATTTCGGACATGTGTCTCTTCTGATTTATTGACTCAATCGATTAAGTTTCTATCAATAATCGAGACTCCTTTACGAATGTGATTAATTTTCCCATCTTTATTGTCGGTGTTCAATCCTAGAAGGATGGTCGTTCACGCTTCTGCTCCAACTACCGCGACCGTTCGTTTCAATCTTGATTGTTGAGATCCCCATGCTCAAATAGTTTGGCTATAAAAGGGGAACTTGTAACCTCATTCTCTGCCCAGTAAGAAAGAGAAGGAACTCATAGATGTACATACAGAAATACGAGAATGGATACCTTGTTGAAAATCGAGTGCACTAATTCCCGCAGAGAGGGTATCTGACGTGACTGATTCCGCCGAAATGACATATACAAGAAACGAAAACGCTTATTTTACCGTTCCATTAATCGATCAATTGGCATATGTACTTCCATTCATAAATGGATGAAATTGGTGGAAGAAGGCAACTAAGATCGGAAGTACAGAACCTCACTCCAAAGCAAAGGAGGACTCGGGCCAACCGAAAAACTCGGGTTTACTAAAATGAGTTAAGAAAGAACGCATAAGCTACGGGTCTTGTCATGGGAGCGGAGGATAGTGCCCGCTAGAGGCGGGATTCTTCCATATGCGGTAAACATGGCTGAGCCAAGGTAGACACTGGCGCCCTAATCAATTGTGCACCAGAATGTTGCTGCATTTCCCACGCTTCAATCTAGAATTTTCTTTTGGAATGGCTGCTATAACATCTATTAATATGACTTGAGGGACGCCCGAGCTAGGAACATGGATTTGCGAGGGGCCGATAGGCGGTCAGGACGGCATTTCCATTTGAAGGCCTTTGTTGCATTCCAGAAGTTCCACTTTTTAGCGAAATGCCAAATAGATATGCGCTCTTAATTGGCTTAAATGGAATCATTATTTTCAAAGAAATTGAATACTCCTTTTTCCTTAAGAAAAAGGCGCCTAAAAAAGTGAACTCATTTGCTCATTCCAGGGAATGTTTCCACTTTTTTCAGAGTTATTTTATTGCTTGATTTCCTACATTTTGCATGCTCATCATGGAGGATTTTGCGTCTAATATGAGTAAATTGTGCTTTAATTGTTGCTACTTAGTTCATGAGCTATAATTGTCAAGTCCGGACGTTTTCTACATTACTTACATATTTTTTAGAATATTTTGTCACATTTGATCTTCGCGGGGTGTTCGTGTTGTTTTTTCATGAACGGAGCACGCGAGGAGCAAGTGGATAGAGGAAACGAGCTTCGGAAGCTATGATGCGCTCGAGATTAGAGAAAGACAGCAAGAGAGGATGATTTGAGTGTTAGAGGCACGTGAGAAGAAGATACGAGCACTGAGACGTTTGGAGGGCTCAAAATGGAGAAACAAGTTGTGAAGCAATGTTGGGGAGATGATTCAAAGTCAAGAGGAGGCTCGGGAAGTGCGGGAACAACCAGGAGGGCTTTGGCAGCGAATCGGAAAATTCCCAGAACTTGTGGAGGTCCTTGGACCTCACAGAGAGGTCACAGGACCTGGATACACAAACCCAGAGGTCGTACGACCGCACTCCAGAGGTCGCATGACCTGGTGGTCACTAAAACAGTAAGCAGGCAGCGAGGGTGAGGTCTTGCAAGACATGATCAGAGGTTCCACGACCTCCAGCTCCTTTTCTAGAGGTCGTACGACCTGGTCTGGGAGGTCGTGCGACCTGGGTCGCGTCAGAATTTTATGAAACTTCAGGGGAACTTTGTGTAATTATCTCTAACTAAAACACTTGGAAACGATTTTAGACTGGGTTAGTTCGTATTTTGGGGGCAACGGATGGTACGAAGGACGAACTTGGACCTTGGGGAGCACTTTGGAGCTTGGATATCATCCGTTTGGATTGCTTTCTCTATTCTTATTCATTATTCTTAGTGTTTTGTTGATGAGAAACATTGAGATCATGTTAGAACTCATGTCTAGCTAAGTTTTATTATCGGGATCCTCGTTTGGTAGCTAGGGTTCTATGAATTACATGTTTTGATGTTTCGATTCATGTTTTAACTTAATTAGATGCGTTATTCTCTTGTTATGATAGTTTATGTAATTATCTTCATCTCTCTTGCGTATGACGTCGCGTAGGATTGCTTTTAATTAGTGTTCACGTGGTAACTCCATGAATATTAGTTGGAATCTTGAACTATTCACCTAGTTTTATCATTGTTTGGTAATCGATAATGTTAACTAGGATCAAAAAGTATAATTATGAGAATTAATGCATGTTTAGGATTAACTTGAACTTGGTAACTCGGTTTAAAGTGATTCTAGGCATACATTTCTTGCTTGGTAACTCGGTAAGTAGCATGTCAACCCATAATATTATCTATTAGTTCACACGACAACCGTAAACTTGCGGTAGGAGCGTGTCACCTCCTCCTTTTAAGATGACCTTCTCGTGTAGAGGCAACATTCTATCGTTTCTTATTTCTTTGGTGGATTCAAAAGGTGAAACCACATTGGTTTTCTTTCTTGAATCTTCCAACGATGTAGTCGGTGCCTGGCTGATTTCCTCGATTAAAGAAATCGATATCCTTATCTAACAAGGAGATTGTGACAGAGATGTTGGTGCTGCTTGCATACTCTTCGTTTCACCTTCTCGATTTACCAAATGTAGGTTGCCTGCATGGAGTTTAGTCTGCTAGGCCTGACTCTTCACACTGTGATAAGTAAGATGGAAACGCTCATTGTTCGCATTATTCTTAATCTCCTGAGAACGAGGGTCAAGTTTTGTTGTAATTGGAGCAACCCACTTCCCAACATGCCCAATCTGCGGGACTGGGGACAGCTATTTGAAGGAAGCAGGGCGGATGCAATCTCCCATGTGATTTAACCCCTTCGAAGACGCGGGGGTCGATTGGTATGGCCGGCCCATCCCCTAATTACGGCTAGAGCCGGCGAGTCTGAAGCGCTCTGGGAGAGAACAATGCTGCTTCAAGCGATTGAAGGACCGTTTTTCATGGAAACACGATGGGGCAAATACTTTGTCCAACAACCTCCAGAGCCGATCCCTGCATAGACTTGAAGAATACCTTCAAACCTGGTTCCATTGGAGATCCCAGAAGACCGGACTCTCATTTATCGTGGTTGCTTTTGTATCTTTCTGCGCGATTCTAGTATTACTTGAAATTTTGTATCCTCTATCGAGGATTCTTTGTACGCATTGCCACTTATGAAATAAAAGAAAGTTTTATGAATCTTTTTCCCGAATCTATCTCTTTTGTGCTCTTTCTGTAATTTTCAGCAATAAAATGGACTTTCATCGTTATTCGCGAGAGGTCTTAGGCGCGTGTTACGCCCACAAAATACTTTGTGATATCGTGGAGGCAAATTAGGTGCTTCGCACCTGAAAAATGCAGGTGTTGCTTCCGAGTGACCAGTATTAAAGTGCAGCGGTCACATAAACAAGTAGGCGCACAATCCCTTAGGAGGGATTTTTGGGTGCTTATCATAGGAGATATGCTTTTCACAGTTTCTATCTCAGGAAACAGGCTTATGATCCCTGAGGAGGAAATTTTAGGTGCTATCTCAGAAGATACATTTTTTACTGCTGCTATCTCATAAGATAAGCTCATGATCCCTTAGGAAGGAATTTTAGGTGCTATCTCAGAATATAGACTTTTCGTAGTTGCTATCTCGAAAGATAGGCTTTTGATCCCTTAGGAGGCGATGTTAATTTTAGGTGCTATATCAGAAGATAGGCTTTTCGCAGTTGCTATCAAAAGGTGATAGGCTTTTCGTAGTTGCTATTAGTCGGTGATACGCTTTTCGCAGTTGCTATCAGCAGGTGATAGAATTTTCGCAGTCTTGATCAGTAGGTGATTGGATTTTTTCAGTTGCTATCAGCAGTTGACGGGCTTTTCGCAGTTGCTATCAGCGGGTGATAGGCTTATGCAATCTGCTATCAACAGGAGATAGGCTTATAATGTGGTTTTTATATTAGGGGATATTCTTATACAATTGTTATCAACAGTTGATAGGCTTGTGGTGCAGTTGCTATCTTAGGAGATAGACTTACACTTTATACTATATGATTTGGAAGAAATTGCACGCGAGAGATGATTGTCAATCCCTAATTTGGTCGGGTGATTTTAACTGATAAAATTCCCCATATGGGAGGAATTGTGATCGGTAAGTACATGACCAAAGAGAGAAATTGTTACGTCTAAGGGTAGTATTTTTTGATTGACACGTTCCAACTGCAAGTGCACAGCCGTCGTGTGTAGTAATAAACCGGAAATCCGGGTTGTCGAACCCAAGGGACTTTGTTTAAATTAATTACTATTCTAAACCTTATGTGGGCAAGTCGCAATTTGTGTTTTTATCTAATTCTAAGAAAATAAATGCAATATTCTCAATTAACCAAGTGAAATAATTCACGATTAATAAAGAATGAATAATTGGAGGTTTTTATCAATAAGGGAAAAGTACCGGGAATTCTCTAGGTTCACTAGGTTGATCTAAATTTATGTTTTGATGTGTAAAACAACCACGTATTATTAACTATTAATCAAGCAAGGTTGAACTTACCGAGTTACCAAGCAAATTCACTATACTTAGGTTAAACTAGACCGAGTTACCAAGCCTAATTTAGCTTTAAGCACGCATTAATACCCTAATTCTACTTTAACGATCCTAGTTAACGATGCCGAGTTACCAAACATTGATACGACTAGGTGGATTATTCAATTTACCGACTAGTTGTCACGGAGTTACCGCGTGAAACTAATTGATTCTACCTCTACGTTAGCTACTCGCAAAGATAATAAGATTAAGAACGCAAATAATCCATAATAGTGAATGAACACGAGAGATTAAGCTAAAGCATGCATTACAATCATCAAAACATCAACTTTAGATCAAACCCTAGCTACACCAAACGAGAATTCCCAGCAAAAGGTGTTTAGCTACTCATATTCATAATCAAAACGACGATTATAATGAGTTTAAACATAAAAATCAAGAAAAACGAGAGTTTAGAATCCAAACGAATGATCCAAAAGCTCCTAAGCTCTCTCCAAGGCTTCTTGATCTCCAAAGATGTCTCTAATCTCCAAAAACTACTGAAAAAGTCGACCTAAAAGCCTTAAATACGTTCCCATAATAATATTACAAAGTTTGGAAATAATACGGAAAAGCCCCAAAAAAACTGCTCTGTCCCACGACCTCTTCGCACGAAGACAGTTGTCTTCGCACGAAGAGTCTTCGTACGAAGACTTCTGCCTCTTCGTGCGAAGGCCTTCTCATTGAGATACTGCAAGTGTGTTTGCGAAGAGAATTTTGCAAGGTTGAATTTTGGCTAAGTCATTTGTCTTCGCACGAAGACAAATGTCTTCGCACGAAGACCTCTTGTTCCAGCCTTCTTTTTGCCTCCTTTGACTTTTCTCTTCCCTTCTTTGACTTTCCTCTTCCATTCTTTCTTTCCTTGACCTTCCTTTGACTTTCCTCTTCTGTTTGACTTTCCTTTGACTTTCCTTTGACTTTCTCCTTCCTTTTGACTTGCCTTTGAGTTCCTTGTTTCCGAAGTTCGCTTCCAAATCCCGCACGATCCTCCAAGCCCTGTTTTCCTGCGAATCACAACACGAAAACACAACCCGCGATCATATCACAATAAAAGCTCAAAAATCTAAAGAAACGCCCGGATTTAACAAGTATTGCACATGAACTCACATAATCACATTTACGCTCAATTTACTCAAAAGACGACAAATTCTCCATTATAAGCACGCAAAACGTAGAAATAAAAGGCATAAAATAACTCCGAAAACGGAGTTATCATTGATCCATCGCATGTTAATGGGATTGGCTCGACTACTTGACCTCCAAATCTGTGTATTTTTAAATATCCGCTTTCAAAGGCTTCTTTCACTTCGAAGGTCCTTTCAATTTGCCGTTTTTGGGTGTGAAGCATCACAAATGCAGTGATTTGCAGCTCTCAGGACTAGGTCTCATGTGACAAAACTTCTAGGTTGAACTATTTTTTTGTAGGCACTGCCAATCCTTCGCTGATATAGAACATTCTTTTTCTTAGCATTTTTTCGTCTTTCTTCAACCAAATCTAGATCGTGGCTTCTCTGATTGTCGATTTGTGCGCTGATAGGATATTATTTGATTATTTTAGCTTCATTACATAGTGCTTGATTACTTCTCGGAGTTTTGGAAAATTCCAGAAAGTTCTAAATATTCGTGATTATGTTTTTATTCATATATTTTTTGATGCATGAATGGTGAATTGTGCATGGATGTGTCCTAGATGTGGATGTTTACTTTATCATTTTGTTGTTTGGTTTTGATTTAACTAGGATTTCGTGTGATTCCCAAAACCCCGTTTTCTAACACTTCACAGCACCACCTAGCCTCCGGCCTATAAAACCTCTTCTCGGCCTTCCAATGAAGCACCTCTCCTTTCCTTTCCCATGGATCAACCCCCTTCGCAAAGCAAAAAGCATTTAAACGAGACCAAAGGTTCTCACTACGAAGAACAGTCTCTAACCCACAACCCTCTTTCAAAGCGGGGAAACCCATGGCCAATGCGATAGTCTCTGGCGTGAAGACTATCCAATTGTTCCGACAGTACACAAGACGAGGATCTTGACTCTCACCATCCTTTGCATAACGCAAATTGAACAAAAACTCTCGAGTAATATGCGAACTAGACGGCCCTACTAGCTTAAACCAATTGGCAAGCTTCTCGCGCTCGAAAATTTCCTTAATTGCTTGAGGCATGTCCTCGTGCAATGGAAATGCCTTTTCGGGCTGCCCGTTCTTGGTCAAATAAGTATCTTTACGAGAGTCAATGTGGGCCTCGTACGTGACAAAACGGTAGCTATCATAATATCCTGGCGCAATACTACGCTCTTTCAAATTAGCTTTAGCCGTTCGTCGGCCAACAATACCCGGTTTAGCCGGGAAAGGGGCCGTCAAGATGGCATATTGGGGAGTAGGCGGAATCTCTAATTGAGGATCGCCCGAACCCGATGCTTCCTGCGACGTACCCTCTCCCGTCTTCCGTTTCTTTCCACCCGCCATTTAAAATTCAATTTCAAGTAAAACGAACAATTCAACAATTGTGCACGTGAACAAGAAGTGTATACTAAACGAAACACGTAGGCACGTAAGCAAATAGTTCCTAGGACTTTACGCAATCGCCCCCAAAGTACGCTTCTAAGTGCAACAACAAATAATCGGGCTTTTACTCAATGTGCCTAAGACTCGAATATTGAAATACGAAGGTTAGATTGTACCTACGCGTCCGGAGCAAGTCTTACGGACGCAAAAATTTCACAATTTTGACAAACCCGGACTGATTTTGATGATGCCGGAAAAATTTGTCGAAATCTCGAATTGCTTGCTGCTCCGTACTCCTTGCGTAGTCCCCGTTAGTGTTTCCTTCTCGTCCGTAAGCTGAATCAAGCCCCAACTCGTCCAATTTCTCAATTCTCCTTCAAAACCCTAGCTTCTTCTTCCTCTGATTTCTCTCTTGTCTCACACTCTCACTCAAAAACTCCTCTGGAATCTTGCTCCCCTCTGAATTGCGAGCAAAACCCTAGGTAGATTGTTGATTTTGGTGAAGAATCAAGGGAGGGGTGAACTTGAGCTCGTGCGCGGCTATGGAGGAGAAGCTGCTGTTTGAAGATGAAGAATGAGGAGAAGAGATCGAAGACAGCTGATTAAGCTTCAAGTTCTTGCCAAAAAGTCTAAAAAGCCCCCAAGATATAACCCATAAGCTGTTATCCGTGCTGGCTAAATCTGTCATTCTGCGCGATGTCTTCGTGCGAAGACACTTTTCTTCGTGCGAAGAGTCTTCGTACGAAGACAAGTTGTCTTCGCACGAAGGTCTTCTCAAACAGATACTGCACCTTGTTTTAAGAAGACAATTCAGAGCTTGAAATTTTTTCTAAGTAAAATGTCTTCCTACGAAGACAATTGTCTTCATACGAAGACAATGCTGAATTGTGCCAAAAACATCCTTTTTGTCGATTTTTCGCGTCTTCGATCGTGCCTTTGCTTTCCGAAGGATCTCCTCGTCCTCGAGACTCCCTTTTTACCTTAAAACACTCCCAAAATCCGGGGAATATTTTATTTGTCAATTTCACGCGTCCCAAGGCACGTTTTGCATTTCCGGATGCTTTTGGCCTCGTTTTACTTGCTAAAACATCCTTTTTGGCGTAACTTCTTCATCCGGACTCCGATTTGCGCGATCCACCTGTCTACAGAAAGCTCTCGACCACCCCCACACGTTGGCATTGTTCAATTCTCATTTCAGTCTGTTCTTCAAAATTTCACCTCGTAATCCGTGCCGGCGTGATAGCTTTCTCCGTTCACTACTCAAATTCTTGCGCAAATCAAGACGGGGAGTCCGGGAACATGATCTTCCCCAGGTGCGTGTGTTGAATAGATGCAGAAATGGCTTCTATCTTCAATTCCTTCACTTCGGATCCCGATACGCGTATTTAGCTGCAAATCCGGACTTTTTACTCTGTTTCGCACGCGCGCATCAAGAAGGGGGATCCGAAATAGGCCTTTCACCTCGTATTCCTGCACATACTCATTGGAAATATTAAATCCACTCTCTCACACCCCTCAATAACATCAAACCGAATAAAAATTACAAAACAGTATTAAAATCTATCCTAAAGCATTAAATAGGTTGGGTTGCCTCCCAACAAGCGCTTTGTAATTTAAGGTCGACGGCCCGACCCAGTTACCTCAGAGATGTTTCAAATTGCGGGAGTTGCATGAAGCCACTCAATGAATCCAATGAAATTCCCGTCCACGTACGGTTTCGCTCTCTGACCATTCACCTTAAACCTGTTCCCATTTGCATCCTCTACCTCAAGAGATCCCCAGGGGTAAACTTCAGTAATCGTGTAGGGACCACTCCACCTAGATTTCAATTTCCCTGGAAACAGCTTTAGTCTTGCATTGAAGATCAATACTTTCTGTCCTACCTTGAAGTCTCTCGGGATGATGTGCCTGTCGTGCCACAGTTTTGTCCTCTCCTTATAGATTTTCGCACTTTCATACGCCATCAATCGAAATTCTTCAAGTTCAAGTAGCGCTTGCTTTCGTAGCTCACCTGAGAGCTTAGCGTCCAAATTGATCTTCTTCAAAGCCCAGAATGCCTTGTGCTCGAGTTCCACCGGAAGATGACACGACTTCCCAAACACTAACTGGTAGGGAGACATGCCCAAAGGAGTCTTGTAAGCAGTCCTATACGCCCATAAGCTATCGTCTAAATGTAGAGACCAATCCTTGCGTCCCGGGTTGACTGTCTTCTCCAGAATCCATTTTATCTCTCGGTTAGAAACTTCTGCTTGCCCATTCGACTGCGGATGATAGGCCGGTGATATTTTATGCGTCTTTACCCCATATTTGCTCAAGACATTGGCAAAGACTTTATTCACGAAATGCAATCCTTCATCACTGATTATGGCTCTGGGAGTTCCAAACCTTGTAAAAATGCTCTTCCGCACGAATCTCTCTACAGTAGCTCCATCGTTTTTGGGGCAAGCCATTGCCTCCACCCACTTGGTCACATAATCCACAGCTAACAGTATATAAAGATTGCCAAGTGAAGACGGGAATGGTCCCATGAAATCGATGCCCCAGACATCAAAGGGCTCTACTTCCAACACGAAATTTTGAGGCATCTCGTTTCGGCTGGAGATATTGCCGGTTCTCTGACATCGATCACATTGCTGCACAAATAGATGAGCATCTTTATGTAAAGTTGGCCAGTAAAATCCACTTTGCAATACCTTTGCCACAGTACGCGCTTTGCCAAAATGTCCTCCGCAATTCAATTCGTGGCAGTGTCTAAGAATGTCCAAAGTGTCTGGCTCAGCTACGCATCTTCTCAACACATTATCAGCTCCCAACCTAAACAAATAAGGGTCATCCCAGAAATAGTGTCGTGCATCTGCGAAAAATTTCTTTTTCTGATGGAACGTCATGTCCTTCGGGACAATTTTGAGCGCCTTGAAATTTGCCAAATCCGCAAACCAAGGCACAGCTGCTACCACTACCATAAGTTGTTCGTCTGGAAAATCTTCTCTAATCGGTACATCTTCTTGTTTTTCATTATCCAGTCGTGACAAATGGTCTGCAACAACGTTCTCTACACCCTTTTTGTCCTTTATCACTATATCAAACTCTTGCATTAGTAACACCCATCGGATCAATCTAGGCTTCGCATCCTTCTTAGCAAGAAGATATTTGAGGGCTGCATGGTCCGTGAAAATAGTCACCTGAGAACCCACAAGATATGGCCGAAACTTGTCCAATGCGAAGATAATAGCCAACATCTCTTTCTCCGTGGTGGCATAATTAACCTGTGCAGTGTTAAGAGTACGACTAGCATAGTAAATAACATGAGCTACCTTGTCTTTCCGCTGTCCCAGCACTGCTCCCACCGCGTAATCGCTGGCATCACACATAAGTTCGAACGGTAGAGTCCAGTCTGGAGTGGCTATAATGGGAGAACTAATCAGCTTTTTCTTGAGCAAATCAAAAGCTGTCTTGCAGTCTTCATTGAAATCAAACACGGCATCTTTCTCAAGCAAACCAGATAAAGGCTTTGTGATTTTCGAAAAGTCCTTAATGAAGCGCCGATAGAAACCTGCATGTCCCAAGAAACTCCGTACCCCTTTGACAGACGTAGGGTAAGGAAGCTTCTCAATCACCTCAATCTTCGCCCGGTCTACCTCTAAACCTTTACTGGAGATCTTGTGCCCCAACACTATTCCCTCGGTCACCATGAAATGGCACTTCTCCCAGTTAAGCACTAGGTTGGTGTCAATACATCTGTCCAGTACCCGAGCTAGCTGCTGGAGACAGTCTTCGAACCCATCACCATAAAGTGAAAAATCATCCATGAAGACTTCAAAATTTTGCTCCATCATGTCTGAGAAGATAGACATCATACACCTCTGAAACGTAGCTGGGGCATTGCATAGCCCGAATGGCATGCGTCTGAATGCAAACGTCCCATATGGACAAGTAAATGTCGTCTTCTCCTGGTCAGCCGGCTCAATCGCTATCTGATTATACCCAGAATACCCATCCAAAAAGCAGTAGTGTGAATGGTGAGCTAGCCTATCAAGCATCTGGTCCACGAATGGGAGGGGAAAGTGATCCTTCAAAGTGGCATCATTGAGTTTGCGGTAATCCATGCAAACTCTCCACCCAGTAACGGTACGTGTGGCAATGTGATCACCTTTTTCCCCTTCCACCACAGTTATACCTCCTTTCTTGGGAACACATTGTACCGGGCTAGTCCATGTGCTGTCGGAAATCGGATAGATGATACCTGCTTCCAACCATTTAAGCACCTCTTTCTTCACCACCTCCTGCATGTGAGGGTTGAGGCGGCGCTGAAATTGAACTACCGGCTTCTTGTCTTCCATGAGCCTGATCTTATGCTGGCAAACTGTGGGGCTGATCCCCTTAATATCTGCTATTGTCCATCCCATAGCTGCTTTCCTCTTCTGTAGTACCTCGAGAAGCTGCTCCTCCTGTTCCCTGTCCAAACATGCAGATACAATCACAGGTAAAGTATCATTAGATCCCAAGTATAAATATTTCAAATGAACAGGTAAAGGCTTTAACTCTAAAACAGGAGCAGTAATAAGAGAAGGAGTAAGAATCTTCCTGCTTCCCTCATTAAAGAGGGGTAATGGTGGGCGCCAATGAACATCTAAGGCTTGCTCTTTCTCGCTGGAATCAAATAGAGCAAGCTCCTCATATAGTTGCTCCAACAAAATATCGTCCTCCTCGTCCAGCGTGTATGCCTCCACCCCAAAGCACTGCTCGCTCACCGCGTATGCTGGAAACTTCATAGCCTCAAATACATTGAAGGCCACCTTCTCATCGTTGATCTGCATAGTCAGCTCTCCATTGGCCACATCAATGATAGTTCTCCCAGTGGCCAGGAATGGACGGCCCAAAATAAGAGGAACATCATCGTCGGCCTCCATGTCTAAGATCACAAAATCCGCTGGGAAGATGAGTCCTTCAACTCTCACTAATACATCCTCTAAAACACCCCTGGGGCGTTTTATTGTGCGATCAGCCATCTGCAAGCACATCCTGGTAGGCTTAGGATCTCCCACACCAAGTTGCTCAAAAACCGATGTAGGCATCAAATTAATACTCGCACCAAGGTCACATAATGCCCTCCCATGAAATGCGTCTCCCAATGTAACAGGAATGATGAAACCGCCTGGATCTTTCATCTTCTTTGGTAGCGCTTTTTGCACAACGGCGCTACACTCCTCATTTAGAGTCACGGTTTCAAAGTCATCCATGCGCCTCCTATTAGAAAGGAGGTCCTTGAGAAATTTGGCATATTTCGGCATTTGTGAGATGGCCTCTGCAAAAGGTATATTAATGTGCAGTTTCCTGAAGATATCCACAAACTTCTTGAAATGCTTGGCATCCTCTTGGCTCTTCAATCTTTGCGGGTATGGCACTCGCACACTGTATTCCTCCCTAGGCTTCTGTTTCTCATCCGACTTCCTCACCGTGTCCTTTGATTGAGGACTCACGGTAGGCACGGGAATCTCTTCATCCAAAGCTTTCTCAGTGGCCTTAGTCGCCTCAGCTCGCGCGTGGCTAGGATATGGGGGATCCTCAGTAGTGATGCCACTGCGAGTTGTGATGGCATTTAGCTGCTCGTTAGGAGTGATGGTATTTGCTGGAAGCATGCCTGGTGGAAGCTTGACATTTTGATTGGCGATCTGCCCAATCTGAGTCTCATGGCTTTTTATTGTTGCTTGTATTGAGACAATTGCGCTCTCCATCCTGTCGTGATTGGCTAGGAGCTTTCTCAATAAGGCATTTGTCTCTTGATCTTCTTTTTGTGGAGCCTGCTGTTGTGGAGCTTGCCTCGCTTGATATGGAACATTGGGTCTCTGTCCGGGTGCATATAATCCACTGTTTGGATTGGCATAGCTGAAGTTAGGGTGATTACGATTGTTGGGATGATAGGTGTTAGGCCATTGCTGCTGTCGCATAAAATTCACATCTTCAACACTGTTATCATATCCCTGGCTTTCATCTGCTAGTAATTCACCCATGGGCTTCTGAGTTGGAGGGTGCATACCGTGAAATGCTGAAGTCATGGATTCCAACTTTTGTTCCATCGATTCAATCTTGTTGACTAAAGATGTATCCCCCGGTTTGGAGTACCTACGCGTTTCAGATCGTGTAGTCTCTCTCTTTGACGCGTTGTTCAGCAAATCTTGAGCTCGCTGTGCTCCAAGTCCCATAAAATTACCTCCAGCTAGCATATCTAACTGGTCAGCTGTCTCCTTGTCTAATGCAGTGTAGAAATAATGGAAGAGCTTGTGCCATGGCTCTCCATGATTCGGACATCTACGGAGAATTTGGCTGAACTTCCTCCATGCATCTCCCAAAGAGCTGTCTTCATCCTGAGTGAACTTTGCAATCTCTGCCATCTGCTGCGCGACTCTGGATGGTGGCAAATACTTCCTCAGAAACTCATGACAACAATCTGCCCATGTCACTATGCTACCAGCTGGCAGCTCCATAAGCCACTTCTTGGCTTTTCCAGATAAGGAGAATGGAAATAGTAAAAGCTTAACTGTTTCATCTGGAACTCGCTGATCGTGCAGGGTTGATGTGATTTGCTCAAATACTAGCAGATGGTGATTGGGGTCATCTCCTGGTGCTCCGTTGAATGCGCACTCATCACGAACCATGTTGATCATATGTTGGCGCAACTCGAAGTGTTGGGCATTGATCTGTGGCCTGACAATGGTAGGCTGATAACATGCTGGAGTAGTCCTGAAATAATCCACCATCGGGCGTTCTTCATTCTCAGCATTGTTCTTCCTGTTGTTTTCCCCATTATTACCATTGTTATTCCCACCGATGTTCGCTACTTGTGCCCCCACACCATGACGTGGTTGTGGATTTGGGGGAACCATGCGATCCATCCTTGCCTGCATCTCAGCCATTTGAGCTCTCACCTCCTCAGCTTCTGCGGCTCTTTGTGCAGCCTCCTCTACAGCTGCAGCTCTAGCTGCTTCCGCATCCTGCATACCTTTGCGGATCCTCTCAAACTCAGCTCTCGTTTCTTCATCCATAACTACTGAGCTTGAATTCCTCTTGTCTCTACGCTGTGCTTTTAATAAGGATTCCGGGTCTTCAAACGTTGGATACAAAGGCTCGTCTCGAGAACGGGTCATGCACCGTGTAAATCAACCTGAAATCACGAAACACGCAAAACGTAGGTGAGTAACAGATATAAACAATAAATTAAAATCCCTAAGGCTAGGAATTATAACTAATTTAGCCGAAGTCCCCGGCAACGGCGCCAAAAACTTGACACGTTCCAACTGCAAGTGCACAGCCGTCGTGTGTAGTAATAAACCGGAAATCCGGGTTGTCGAACCCAAGGGACTTTGTTTAAATTAATTACTATTCTAAACCTTATGTGGGCAAGTCGCAATTTGTGTTTTTATCTAATTCTAAGAAAATAAATGCAATATTCTCAATTAACCAAGTGAAATAATTCACGATTAATAAAGAATGAATAATTGGAGGTTTTTATCAATAAGGGAAAAGTACCGGGAATTCTCTAGGTTCACTAGGTTGATCTAAATTTATGTTTTGATGTGTAAAACAACCACGTATTATTAACTATTAATCAAGCAAGGTTGAACTTACCGAGTTACCAAGCAAATCCACTATACTTAGGTTAAACTAGACCGAGTTACCAAGCCTAATTTAGCTTTAAGCACGCATTAATACCCTAGTTCTACTTTAACGATCCTAGTTAACGATGCCGAGTTACCAAACATTGATACGACTAGGTGGATTATTCAATTTACCGACTAGTTGTCACGGAGTTACCGCGTGAAACTAATTGATTCTACCTCTACGTTAGCTACTCGCAAAGATAATAAGATTAAGAACGCAAATAATCCATAATAGTGAATGAACACGAGAGATTAAGCTAAAGCATGCATTACAATCATCAAAACATCAACTTTAGATCAAACCCTAGCTACACCAAACGAGAATTCCCAGCAAAAGGTGTTTAGCTACTCATATTCATAATCAAAACGACGATTATAATGAGTTTAAACATAAAAATCAAGAAAAACGAGAGTTTAGAATCCAAACGAATGATCCAAAAGCTCCTAAGCTCTCTCCAAGGCTTCTTGATCTCCAAAGATGTCTCTAATCTCCAAAAACTACTGAAAAAGTCGACCTAAAAGCCTTAAATACGTTCCCATAATAATATTACAAAGTTTGGAAATAATACGGAAAAGCCCCAAAAAAACTGCTCTGTCCCACGACCTCTTCGCACGAAGACAGTTGTCTTCGCACGAAGAGTCTTCGTACGAAGACTTCTGCCTCTTCGTGCGAAGGCCTTCTCATTGAGATACTGCAAGTGTGTTTGCGAAGAGAATTTTGCAAGGTTGAATTTTGGCTAAGTCATTTGTCTTCGCACGAAGACAAATGTCTTCGCACGAAGACCTCTTGTTCCGGCCTTCTTTTTGCCTCCTTTGACTTTTCTCTTCCCTTCTTTGACTTTCCTCTTCCATTCTTTCTTTCCTTGACCTTCCTTTGACTTTCCTCTTCTGTTTGACTTTCCTTTGACTTTCCTTTGACTTTCTCCTTCCTTTTGACTTGCCTTTGAGTTCCTTGTTTCCGAAGTTCGCTTCCAAATCCCGCACGATCCTCCAAGCCCTGTTTTCCTGCGAATCACAACACGAAAACACAACCCGCGATCATATCACAATAAAAGCTCAAAAATCTAAAGAAACGCCCGGATTTAACAAGTATTGCACATGAACTCACATAATCACATTTACGCTCAATTTACTCAAAAGACGACAAATTCTCCATTATAAGCACGCAAAACGTAGAAATAAAAGGCATAAAATAACTCCGAAAACGGAGTTATCATTGATCCATCGCATGTTAATGGGATTGGCTCGACTACTTGACCTCCAAATCTGTGTATTTTTAAATATCCGCTTTCAAAGGCTTCTTTCACTTCGAAGGTCCTTTCAATTTGCCGTTTTTGGGTGTGAAGCATCACAAATGCAGTGATTTGCAGCTCTCAGGACTAGGTCTCATGTGACAAAACTTCTAGGTTGAACTATTTTTTTGTAGGCACTGCCAATCCTTCGCTGATATAGAACATTCTTTTTCTTAGCATTTTTTCGTCTTTCTTCAACCAAATCTAGATCGTGGCTTCTCTGATTGTCGATTTGTGCGCTGATAGGATATTATTTGATTATTTTAGCTTCATTACATAGTGCTTGATTACTTCTCGGAGTTTTGGAAAATTCCAGAAAGTTCTAAATATTCGTGATTATGTTTTTATTCATATATTTTTTGATGCATGAATGGTGAATTGTGCATGGATGTGTCCTAGATGTGGATGTTTACTTTATCATTTTGTTGTTTGGTTTTGATTTAATCATTTTTTATAATATTTATGTAATCAAAATATGGTATTCATTTCGTGTTCTATACAATATAGTGTCTTCTCTTCTCATCCACTCCCTCACTTGGAGGTCTTTCTTATTTAGATATAAGTTAGTGAGATAAGAGAATGAAGATCCAAGAGAATGACTAAACCAAGTACACGGAGCATGGCGCATGGGCAAGAAGATGAATTCAAGAGCTTCGCGAGAGTGATCTCAATAGATGAGGATTCAAGGAGATGAATTCTAGGGATGCAAAAGACAATATTCCACAATTGATAAGATTGCAATCTTAGGGGCCACTTCCACGCATGTTTATTTTCATTCTCTCGTATGTTTTAATTCCATGCTTACATGCTTGTTCATATTGTTATATAATCCACATGCATTAGGAATTAAATAAATTTAGTTCACATTCGGTACATATTAAAAAATTAGTAGGGAGGCATAGCATACTAGATTTAATCCTTAGGACTCTATAGGTATTGATTTAGCCCCTATGTGAATTCAAAACTAATAGAAAGCGGTTGATTCGCTCCTATAAGAGGTAGTAGATAGTTCAGGCGCTTTCCCCCATATCTGTGATGACTTCTCTCTATGTCTATTAGCAAGTGCACTAATCGAGTAGTATATGGATCAATATTTCAACCCCGAGTTATCGACCCCACGAGAAATATATGTAACTAGCTAATTAAAGAGCTAGATTAAAGCACCTAAGATACCTGGAGGAATAATTTGTGATTGTATAAGGTTGATGCTCCCAAACAAGCAGCGTGCAATAGAATAAGGCAGCACTTAAAAAAAATATTGGTGTTCTATAAATTAAGATGACTTACCACTGATAGGTAAAACTAAGCATTTGTAAGTTCATAGTTGGTTTCAAATCCTTGAAGCTGCACATCATTTCACAACATGAACTCAGGGGGAGTTCTTCCTCCTATTTATTCTCTAATTTCATTCACTTGATCATGCTATATTATGGGATGAAAGAAAAACTAATTATGTGTTATAACATGATTTGATCTTATCATTTATCTAAGCTTTTGCAGAGATTTGTAGTTAACTGTTTTGCAGGAAGTTTCCTTATTTAGTGGTTTGCAGATCAGGAAATCAAAGTCTGCAGTTGATCATACTGTTATGAAAACTTGCCTGAACTTATCTTAGACTTTCATATTGAAGATAAAATCAAAATCAATGATAAAATCAAGCAGCTAGCCGTTGGAAGCAAGCCGTTGAGATTCAGAGATCTGCCGGAGAATTTTTACGTATTTCTGATGAAGTTTCCTATATATTTTGCAATTCAAATTGGCAGAAGAGACACTAATTCAGAGAAGTGCGGAACATTAAACAGATATTCATACACTCTTACGGATTGACAAGAATCATTGAATATGGCATTCACTCAAGTCATTCCAGATTCATGAAGAACACTTCAAGCCTTACTGCTTAACTATCTTTACAATGTTCTTCATCCTGAGCTTTATTTTGTAAATCATTCTGTTATTCTACTTAATCATCTGTTCTCGTGAGTTGTTCAAGAGAAAAAACTGAGATTCTTATTGTATCAGTTAGCTAGAGCAGATACTATATAGGTTAGGAAGAACTACTAGATGGAAAAGAGTAAGACAATTCTCTTGGCCAGATATCTAGGGCTTAGCTTTTGATAAATAAGAAGTTGTTGAAATCCTAGATGGATTAGATCCCTCAGGCGGAGAGTAGGTCACTTAGGACCGAAATTTGTAACAAATCACTGTGTTCATTGTCTTGCATTTCATTTCTGCACTTGTCTTTATAACTAATTCAAAACAAGTTTCAGTTCAAAGCTTTGAAAAGATTTTCAGAGCTTCGAAAACTATCAGTAACTTTTAAACTGTCTGTTTGAATTTCGAAGCCTTGAATCTGAGTTCAAAGCTTTGAAATACTTCAAGTTCTTCTCATTTGGATCTAAATCCACTTCTTGGAAAAAGTTGCCATACTCTATTCAACCCCCCCCCACCATCTAGAGTATCCGATCCTATATTTACATACGTGCATTACAATCTTCATCATTCTACAGATCTAATAGGGTCTTTGGCTAATCTGTATATGTACGCAATGCGCCACCACTTGTTAAACTGCGTTGAGTAATGCATTTATCTCTCAATCTCGTGCAATGTTGCATAAGATTTGACTACATGTCATCTCGGTTCTTCGTATCCTACTGCTACACTCTAATTGCCTAACAAAACTCTAGTCACCGGTCCTCTCGTTTCATGAATCCTAGATAAAACCGCTAAAACAATTGAATAAACCCACACATGGTCGCTCCTACTCACTTCACCTATCGATTCATCATGATTCGAGAATAAACTTTCTCTCTTATCCCATCCTGGTATTGCATCCCTTTGTCACAATCCTAAAGTATTTGTAGCAGTCGAGGGTCATGACTTCTCAACTTGCATAAGAATAAAATGTCGATAGTAAGAAATATGAATAACAAAACAATATAATTCAAGTCAAGTACATCATAAATCTAGATCACCATTCTTACAACCAAATATGTCATCAACCAAGTGTGTCAATAACTCAGTCTAGAATTGTGAATATCAAGATGAATACTAAGATAGTCATAAAATCCTGCGCACGAAACCATAACCAAAATTCAGAAAATATGTATTCAAAACCCTAGGTTTATCGTAGAATCTAGTAGGATGTCTAACTACTCATTGAAAATATAGAAAAACATGGAGTATCCATAATCAATGAAATAAATAAAGATAGGAAAGATCAAATGCATAAATTCTTATTTCAGCGAAGAAATCCTTGTTCTTCGATGGTGAAGAGTCGTCTCCTTGCTTGTCTCCGTCTCTCTTCCCGTTCTCTTAGGTATTTTTGGTATTCTCTTCTTGTTTTGAAACAAGTTAAAGTGTTAATTCCAATCCATCCCCCATTCGGATTTGCTCACAGATCTTCCCAGTTCGTGCGAAGTGGGTGGGCAGTTAATGCGAGCTCCCGTCGTATAGCTTCGGCTCGTGCCAGCTGCATGGGTAGCTCATGGGATCTCCATGCATTATGCGCTTTTCTTCTTCTTTTACTCAACATCTTTTGCTCCTCTTGTGAGTTCTTGCTTTTCTGAAGTTCGATCCATGCTCCGCCTTGATTCTTGAGCTCATGGTTCTGGCCATAGACAACAAGAAACACAACCCGCGATCATATCTATTAAATATACCTAAATCAACACATAAAATGCATGTATTTCACACTTACACTTCTATAACTCAAACATAAATACATATAAGTATACATCGGGAAAGACGCTAAATAACTTAATTATCCTCACAAAACAGTAGAAATATAAGCTAATAGACGACACTAATTAAGAGGCATCAAATACCTTCACATTGCCTTTTGCGCGTCCCGAGCGAACTCTTTCCAAAACTCACACCATCAAGATAAGAATTCACCACAACCAACAAACACATCTTTTGTTCACTCCGAGTTAACATCATTGCATACTAAACCTTCATACTAGACGACATGAATCAATAAACAATGAGGTAGCAATGCAACTACATTATGATACAAGTTGATTAAAAGCAATGCAAAAAGTATAGTATAAAAAGACGGTTCTTTTCTTTTCTTTTCTTTTAACGAGATTGGGAAATTTTCTTAAGTGAACGTAAAATCATTAAGTTGTGGGCATTCTAAAAATAATATAAGTACATGATATTGTAGAAAGGTCATTAAGTGATTCTTTAATGAATTAAATATGGTTATTTAAGGGTATTATGGCCATTTCAAAAGTTGAGAGTGCCAAATTAAAATAAAATAAAATTAGGGGTATTGATACTGTCTAATTCAAAAATATGAGTACCAAATTGTAAAAAAAGTCGTAAATATGTGTGACGGTGCTATTTAATTGTTTTAAAATACCAAAATACCCAAACTAATACTTTTCTCTCTAAGCTTGATGTTGCTCATGCAAGAGTTTCCAATCATTGCTTCCACATAAGCTTACTTCCAACATCCTGCTTTTGATCTTCAACATTTTCCAGGAATTTTTCATCATTTCTGCCTCCTTTCCTCCCCGATTAATCTTTCTGCAACCCCTCTCCCTACACACTAACCCACAGTTTTTCGACGCCTTTGACACTTATCAACATTACTCTGTCCTTCCTCCTTTCATTTCTTCTGCTTCTCCTCTACCCCCCCCCCCCTTTCTCCTATGGCATACAACTGGTCTTCTCAATCCATCTCCCCCCTGGATCCTCTAACATCTCTTCTGCTGAGCAGTTAGACGAAAGAGGCTTCATGATAGAACTCGACCCTCAAATAATTCTTACAGATCTCTATGGAAGAACTGCCTGATAGGAAGATTTTTATCTCTCGCTAAAGATTCTCTTCCTTCCTCATCGGTAGTTCAACAAGTGGTGGATGAGGTATGGAAGACTACGGCCAAGATCTGGGTGGAAAAGAAAGGCTCTTGCTTTCTTTTTCAATGTTCCGAGCTGAAGATAAAGCTAATCTTCTGGATTATGGGGCTATTGACATGCATGGCAAAACCTTGGTAGTAAGAAAGACCCCCTAATTTTTGCTATTTCTGAGCCTTCCTTTCCCACTTTGGATATTTGGATTAGAATGCCAGGGATTTCTATGGAGGGTTTTTATTATGATCTTGCCAAAAGTTTTGCCAAGCTAGCTGGTGAATTTTGCATGTTGATTGGGACCTTAAAATATTTGCCAATATGGAAGAATTTTGAATTAAGTTTCGTGTCAACCCCAACAAACCTCTCACCCATGGAGCCTATATCAAACACACCGATCCATATCATTCCCCAGATGGATTTTCTTCTGTTATGAGAATGTGTTCAAGGTGTGTTTTAAGTGTGGATTTATGGGTCATTCAAATAGAACATGCAATAGAAATCTTGTGGAGGTCATTCATCTGCTTGAAGACAGGTTTCAAAGCTCGTCGTTCCATGATTCTTTGCACCTTCACATTGCCGCCGGCAAACCCACTTCACGGCGAAGATAAAGGCATTCTGGACAGTGGGTCGGAGCCGGACCTCTCTGGTGGATCTTCTCAAAAGTTCATCGCATTCAGGTCATGGTGGCAACGGGCCGTGCCGTGCCTTGGTGCGGCGGGCTGTTCTCGGGCCGTGTCGAGGGGTAGGGCGGGCCGGGACGTGCCACAATATTAATGAATCACGGCCCGTGCCGGGTCGAGGGGTAGGGCGTTTCGTGCACGGGTCGTGTCCGAGGGGGTCGGAAAGGAGTGGTTTGTGCGCGTCGTGCACGACCCGGGGGGGGGGGGGGGACCGGGCCGTGTTGGCTAGGGGAGGAACACGACCCGACCGTGCCACGGGCTAGGAACGCCTTTGAGCGATTCTTGTTGTGCTGGGCGGGGGAGGGGGCCGTGCTTGGGGCGTGCCAAAGTGGCACGCTGGTCGGCCCGAATTGACACCATGACATTCTGGTAATAGTGATTCAACCCAGGTTAGAAGGGACAATCTTGTCCTTTCATTTGCTGATTAATCCTCTTCTTATGGGTTTTATACTCCCGGGTCGTCTTTAAATAGCATGGACTATGAGGCGTTGGCTAACGGGTCGTTCAATCCATTTCCGATGGAATTTTTGGGCCCGACCCATTTTTGGCTAATCCTATTTTTAGCCCATACTCTTTTACTTTACCCGACCCGACCCTCTCCCTTCAAATTTATGACCCGACTACCTGATCGGTTTGTCCTGGATCCTCCAACTCTATCCCTTTCAATTCGGACCCCCAGCAAGTGATCCCTTTTTCGGATCTATCGGGTCAAAATTTTATCATCCCACCACGGATAAGTCCACCCAACTCTTGGAATTCCCTCCAAATTATCACCAAACCGTTTCAAATCCCCATACCACCCCCTGGGAGTTACCATTGTTCATGTATCCACCATTAATACACCTCCTTCTCTCGTTAGTTTTGAACACAGAGAATAGCTACTACAAAAAATCCTCTTAACTTCCCCCTCAGATAATAATCTCTCTTGCAGTGAAACTATGGGCTCTCTCTAAGGAAACAACTCTCCTTTATCGGCTATTAGTAACCCGGCTTTCACAGAAGAAGATGACGTTTTTCAAGGTTTCTGCAACACCTTCCCCCCATTAAAACTTCGTCAACCAAATCCTGACCCTCCTACTCCACTTCTTCCCTCACCGGTCTCAGCTCCGTCTGGTATGGTTCTAATCCCTCTCCATGAACTGATTGAAGATATGCCTCTTCAGATGATCAAACCACAAAATTTTAATCTCCGAGCACCGGAGTTCAATGAGGATGAAGAAGACCAAGTAAACCTTCTTGTCTTGTCCCGGAATCTACTAGTTCCTCCTCTGCGTACTGAATCCCCACACCACAACATCAACTCCAAGTCGATACTCAAGATTGCATATATGCTAACCAGGAGAATCAAGGATCAGATGATCAAGAAAGCCCCAAAGAAGCTCCAACCCCAAAAAGAGGAACATCGTTGAGATTGCTTCATCGGAGGATGCAGGGAAGGAGCATAAAGCATTAGACTCTCTCGCAGAGAAGAAAAAGGCCAAAGCTAAATCCGCTTCCTTAAACTCTGCTTCAGATTGCCAGAAGGCTCAAAGGAAACAAATAAATCCAAGAGCATCTAGTGCAGATAAAGGAAAGTCTCTTATGGTGAATTCGGGACCGGTTAAAAAGAAATGTATCTCTTTTGAAACAGCTCTGGATCGTTTCCTTGCAGGAAAAGATTTTGATGAGGAAAGAATGAAAAAGATCTTTGAGGAGGAGAAAAGGAAAATGAAAGCTATTTCAAATGAAGCTCAAGCTTAGACTCCAAATTTCATTCTGGTGGATGGAATAAAGGTAAATCCAAACAAAAAAGCTCTCTTCAAATTTATCGAGGAAAAATCAGGTCCAAAGAAGTTCAGATCAGCTTAAGTTTATGTGGAGCTTTCGTGGTCTCTTTCAGTAATTTCCATTTGATGCATTCCTATTTAGTCTTTTCCTTGTAAGTTTTCCATACGATGTTTGTGGTTCAAACTAGTTATTCCTATTGGTGTTAGGTTTTGTGGATGTCAGTGAAGCTAAGTCTGTTGGGCTTTGCCTGTTGTGAGTGTTCTATTCTTGCTATTTTGTATCTGCTCTTTATTAATCTGATATTCTCAATTTTCAGCTAAAAAAAAAAAGCTAACATTGTTAGTCAGTGCGAACACATAAATATTTTTCAGGAGAGACACACTTAACAATAAAAGAGTGACTATGTTTAGATAAGGAAACAAATATAATATTAAATGAAGAAATGTTAGTACTCAGATACATGAAGTTTCATTAAACTTGTTGTACAACAAGTTATCTTACTTTCACTATACAAATAGTTAACTCTAACATATGCGGCGACAAGCAACCATATTCCATGTTCGAATGAAAGCGTTGATTTTGTCTCTTCCCTTAGTTTGTTTGTGTATCATGTAAATGGCGTATGATTATAAAACAAAGCATTCCAATAGACCAAAAAGATAAAATAATTAGGGCTCAAAACTTAATACAAAAGATGGAGGTTTCTTGTATACATTAGGGCCATTTTCATAAATTTTGGGGATCTATATGTAAAAACCTTGAAACATAGTACAATTACAGTAGGAAGTAAAATCCAATGAAAAACAATTATTATTATTATGTAAAAATGAAAAAAATAAGAAACAATTGCGTCAACTATCATTAAAAATTACAGTAGGAAGTAAAATCCAATGAAAAACAATTATTATTATGTAAAAATGAAAAAAATAAGAAACAATTGTGTCAACTATCATTAAAAATTACTCTATGTGAAACCATAGAATTACTCTATGTTTGCAAGTGATACATGTCACATTAAAAGTTTGATTTTAAATTGAATATACGTACAAAATTGTGAAATGAGTAGGCGTGCGTTTTTTTATCACGAAGGTGGGAAGAATTGCATAGGAGGTTGACGGCAGCCGGCAGCCGTCATATAGTGGGGGCAAAAACACAGACAGAGGGAAAAAGAGAATGAATTGGGAGAGGAGGCCATCCTAAACTCCAGATTCCTAGTGTGTGTGTCTTTGAGCGTGCGCAATCTCCACTAAACACAGGCTACTACTCTTCCTACTCTTTGTAGTATCCTTGTGGACATTCCATTGTCTTTCTTTCCATCTCTTTTTTAGACTTATCTGTTTGTCGAGTTCGAACTCCTGATTGCAGGAACTTTTAAATGTTCTACTACTTAAACTAACAACTATCTACACTATTCATCTTTAATTCGTCGTACATTCTTAAAATATTGTGACAAATGAAGGCAAGAGTTGTGGGAGGCTATAATGTGGGTTATGATATTCCCTCATCAAACACAAGATTTGATTGGGAACATGGCGGGATTGACATAGGGACTTTTTTAAAATCGTAATTTCATTTTGAATCGGTTTTGATTTTTCCGTTTAACCCCACAAAAGTTTCACTATAACTCCGACTTGATAAAATTTAATTTTGCCTTTATTTTGTTTTAATTTTTCAGTTTAGCCCCAATAAAAATGCACTATAGCCCCAAATTTGCCTTCTTAAAATTCGATTTTAACATTACTCTCTTTAATTATAATTATCGAATGTAACCCCAATTATAAGAAATTTCTAGATACGCCCATGATTGGGAGGAAATATAATATCCTATCCCACCCTCATATCCTCTACCCAAACAAGGACTTAAGGTTAATAAGAGCATCTCCAACAATAAAATTACTATTTAGCTAAATTTTAACTATTATGAACTCAAGTTAACATGACTTCTTATTATTTGCTCCAATGGTGTTATGTATTTTACATAAGTTTATGGGTATTGAATTATAAATAAAATATTTTATTCAATTAAAGTAGGAGAGAGATAGACACAACAAATTTAACTACCTACATTCTAGCTAGCTACTTCTATTGAGTGGGGGTACATAATATGTAAAATATTGAGTCATTTAGCTAGCCCATTGGAGCTCATTATTTCTTCTAGTTATGTAAATTATAACTAAACTAATTCTTTTACATAACCATTGGAGAACATGTTTGGTATTAGCTGAGAAACATACAGTTTGACTACATGTACACGGAGCAATTAGTGTTTATCAATACTATTTTGGTATTCATCTATAAAATTGTGATCTTTCTCATTCTGACTAACACTAGAGACTTTACTTTCAAATACATTCTCGTTATTTCATATTGATACGGGTAGTATCCATTATTAATATTTGTTTATCAAGTTATTTATTTAATGATAATACGGGCTTGGTTCGTTAAGTCTAAGGTTAAGATATGATAGGTTAGATTTAGGATTATGTTAGTATTATCTATTTAAGCGAGGTAGTCTCTCATTATTCAAGCAAATAAGAAGAATATCTCTCCCAATCCTAATCTCTCCTAATCGTATCACAGATGATGAATAAACATGTTATCGCCGACCTAGTAGCCTCCTCAAGGTTGATTGTGCCTTGGCATCGGATATGTCTTGCATTATATGTAGAGTAATGCCTTGTTGCGGCGTGTATGAATTACTACCTTCGTTTCTTCATAATATTTCCAATGCACTATCTATCATTTCATTTTGACCGGATAATTTTGCTAACGATATGATGCTAGATTTTCTTTCATAATTATTTAATTTTTTTTAACATTACAATATTATAAAAAAAAGTTAACCATTTCCGCATTATATCATTAACTAAATTAGCTAGTGAAGTGAATTCTGTAATATCAATTGAGAACTCTCTTGCGAAATTGACAAAGTATGAGAAATCATATTTTAAAGACGCTGTATGTGGCTAACTTTACAATCGCTACATGATAAACAAACAGTGCATTTTGACCCATTATCTTAGTGATGGGAGACAATTCGTACAATAATATGTCAAATCAATCCGCATGGGTTCTTCTTAAGAAAAATCCACGATTTTTAAATTGTTCAATTTTAAGACGGCCACATGATAATTAATTAAGATTATGAGGCCTTTTCGCAAACTTTACTACGACTACTAGTAGTAGTACATGATAATAAAAATGATAACTCCTTTTCATGTATGTCTCCATCGAAACACTAGGTCAATGGGTTTCATAGTCCCATTAGAAGCATGATAAAGATAAAAGAACCCTCAATATACGAGTCAAAGGCAAGTTTAATAGTATACAATTAAAAGAGGGAAAACGACAATTTCACCCCCTCAGATTTGATGCAAAGAAAATGTCACCCCTTCCTATTTGAGAAATGACACTTTCACCCCCAACTTTGTCATATCATGCTCCAAATTTGTCCCCAAAACTGCTTTAGTGATGGATAACCGCCCCCAGACTATCGTTGTCATAATCGGGGAGTGTAAATATTCTGAAATTTATAGACATAAGGGGTAAAAGTATCATTTCCTAAACAAGTATGGGTGAAATTGTCTTTGCATTAAACTTGAGGGGGTGAAAGTGTCGTACACACTAAAAACCACCAAAAAGGCCAAAATCACCTCTGTATATGTATGTATGTATGCATGCATGTTATTTCAGAGTGATTCTCAAAAAGAAATTTAAAAATAGTGCTTTTTTTAATGAAAAAGAATAGTGCTTAATTAGTTTCAATTAAATAATTTTGGTATAAAGATAAGGTTATATCAGTTGGGGATTAAAAAAGAAAAACCTATGACATGCACACAGTAGTGTAGTTGTTGGCAAATAAGTAAAATAATAGTATAACCAACATTTGAAGAATCTCAATTGATTTTGATGAAACCATGTAATGTATATATTCGCGCATGGCATTCTCTCCCACCAGAAGCCAATTATGTTGAGCACGGGCAAATAATTGGGTGGTTTGCCTTCCAACTTCTAACCCTCCCCAACACATACCGTGGATCTTTTGCTGTGGTACATACTAGTACTAAAATTAACTCTAGGTATATAACGGTCATGTACCCAACCTTTCCGCTCATAGTTGAATTAGTCAGACTTGCATGCTTAAATCTTCTAGTATTTGTTTAGAAGTCTTCAGTTGGCCACATTCTCTATATAGGTCTTCTTAATTGCGAGTATGTCAGCCTAAGTTTTATCAAACTCGTTTACATCTCTTGTGCAGTTTACAAGTTTGCATACAGAATGAAAGTTTATCCAATGTACACCATCTACGAAGTAGAGGTTGCAGGTTCACAACTTTGATTTGTACTTTGTACATTTAGATATATTCAGCGTACTGTGGTACTAAGAAAAACAACGACAAGTGAGGAACAACATGCATCGATCCTTTATGTGCTCAGTTGCTCACTAAAGCCTATAAAACGACATGATTTGTGATCTTTCTCATAAATCTTTGTACGGCTTGTTATAAAGAAACTTAAGAAATGAGACAGAATGATAGATATACTGTTGTCATAGTGCTCTTATCTGTTTGTGACGAATTCTAACATGGACATGGTGGTCTCATAAAAAAAGAGGAGGGAAGCCACTATTGTGGTAGCTCGTGGGTTAAATCCACTAACTTGGGTATCCTCCTCCTCTTTGTGTATGGGGGTAGGGAGATGAAATGATTTCAAGGGAAAGGGAGGGTAAGTGTTGGGGGGAACAAACTCATGACAACCTTCTTGGGTGCTCCATAAACTTGAGGTTTCACCTTTTTTTTTCATCACTTCTCAAAAGGTGCTTGAGAGAGAGTTTAGTAGTACTAGTAGTAGTGTTGTGTTGTGTTGGGTAAAGTGGGATTGACATGCCCTGATATTGTCTAGTACACGTGCTAGTTTGTGTTTTGTTGGAAGCTGACCAAGTAATGAGGTCAACCTGATAGTAATGAGGTTAGTAGTAGTAACAATTGATTCGGTCAGCAATTCTCTTGAAATGTTAGAGATTGGCCTATCAAACTATCAAGACTTTTCAAGTGTGACCCTTTCTCCATAGATTTAAGCAATCAAACCCTCGCCTCTCATATATCACCATATTCCAAAAATCTTGCCCTGAATATCTAAGAGCATCTCCAAGAGAGGGAGCAAAAATTTGTGTCTTTGAACCAAATTTAGGGCTAGTTTGGGAAAGCTGTGGCGGTGGTAGAAAGCTGCTGTGTGGAAACACTGTAGAAAGCTGCTGTGAATTTTTGATAAAATGTTGTTTGGTAAATATTACGTAGAAGCTGCTGTGAAATATTGATATAGTAATTTTGTGTTTGGTAAAATCAACTGTGAAGTTGCTGTGAGAGGGTAAAATGACAAAAATATATGACACGTGTCATTTCTGAAAAGATAACTATTGAAATTTTAAAAAATTGTAAGGTCAAAATCGGTTGTAGATAAATTAATCAAAAGCACTTTCTGGAAAAGCATCTCCCCCCTTGCTTCCTGAAAACTGCTGTGGGACAGCAGAAACTGTCCGGAAAAACAGAAATTTTATTTTTACCAAACACAGTAAAACTGCTTCTGCTGTCGGAAAGCAGCTGTGCTGGCAGCAGAAGCATTCCCAAACTCACCCTTAGTCCTGGAATAAAATTTGATTCTCCACTATGCTGCTTGAGCTCAAACAGTTGGAACAAAACTTCTTCCTCCGTTCCTTCTCTTTCTTTCTGTTACTATTCAAATCACTATTCACTGGATCATATTGACCCAGTGATTTGGAAAATAAAACGATGTGATTTTTTGACAACTTTTGCATGGTGTTGTAGATAATTTTTTTTTCCTCTACACCACTATGCAAAAATTACCAAAAAATTACATCGTATTGTTATCCAAATCACCGGGTCAAAGTGACTCAATTACAAGTCAAAAAGTCAAACCAGGAAGAAAGAGAGGGAACGGAGGTAATTATTTTCAAAGTAAATTTGGTATATCTTTTTTACCTTTTGATTAGTGATAGATACATTAATTTTTTTTTACAATATATGATCAGATTTTTTAATAGATCCGTTGGAAGTGTTTGAATTTTGGGAAGATATCAGTTTTTGATTAAAAGTGACTTTTTGTTATGGAATATTATAATGAATATTCCCAAGTAGATTATGATTGACTCCTAGTAGATTATGATTGACTCTTAGAGGATTATGATTGGCTCCCACACTCTATATAAAGAGTGCTTTTGTAGAGAATAAAACAGCTTTTGATATTCCTCCATACATTGTTCTCTCTTCTCTACTTTTGAGTTCACAACACGTTATCAGCACGCTCTGCTGGAATAGAATATTTATCAAGAGAAAATGTACGATTATCATTATGAATATTGCGAGAAAATGATGATCGAACGAAAAACATAATTTTCGATCTTGATAGTCCTCATCTCTTGCTTCTTTTCGAGTTGATTCGAATCAACCGTATGAAATATCGATATTATTCACATTCTTTTCCTCTCATATTGTTGTATGTTAAAAAAATATATTGGTCTATGCCATGGATTTTCCGAAAAAAAAGAGAAGAAGTTCTTGTCGAACCCTAGACCTCGATCTATTTAAATCTAGTTAGGACTATATGATCTTAGAGCAATTACGTGCTCCGCCTTGTGCGTTTATGATGACTTTTTTTTTTATTTTATTTTTTTTTTGAAAGAAAACAAACACGGAATGTATTCCGTTGTTGGGATTCAGCCGTTTATTTTTTTTGTGGCGGCTAAGGTTTCAAACCCCGTTATTATTAAAAAAAAAAAAAAAAAAAAAAAAAAACCCACACTGCTGAGACTCAAACTCAGACTCCCAAGCTGGCACTGTCATGTTGCTGCCAGCTGCTCCAACAGAGCATCATTAACTTAACCAAGATATGACATTTTTGTTCTTTATATGATCATGCGTCATTGCCATTGATCTAGTAAAACCTGTGAAATTGTATTATCATTGCGTTCTACTACTGGCATTAGAGTACAACTCGGAAAACAAACGCAATATAAGCGGATATTTATAAGAGCACTTAGATGCTCTGCTTAGTGCGTTTATTCTTCTAGCCTCAGATTATTCAATATGGTCTAGAGCATTTAGAAGTTCCGCTTTGCGCGTTTCCTCGATCACTTTTGCTTTATTCTATTTTATGTTTGTGTTTTTTTTTTTTTTAGATTTTTTTAATACATTATGTGGAAAAAAATGGGGTCTTGACCCCAAACAGACCAACATTATTAGTTTACTATTACATTTTTTTATTTTGTTATTTATGTTAGTCAATTAAGAAATGACAAATATATGACCGTCTCCGTTAACAATTGTACATACCTTATTTGTGTTCGTTCTTCCCAATTTTTCAAAGAAAAAGAAAAATAATAAGATTATGTCACTAGAGTTATGAACTCGTGACCTCGAGACGTGAAAAAAAATAAGTCGCTAGAGTGTTTTAAGCTCGTGACGTTGAGAACGCGCAAATGAAACAATTACGCAAGAGATCTTATTGAACTTTTATCGTGTGTCACTAGAATTCTCAACTCGTGATTTCAAGGACGCGAAAAAAAAAAAATTTAAAACAAGTCACCAGAGTGTTTAAAACTCGTGACCTCGCAATTTAAGCAATTACGCGTGAACAAATAAACCTATTTGGTACACTATATTGAGCCCTATCATTTGCGATCATATACATGGTCATGCTTGTTACATATGAGCGATTATTTTTATCATTTATTTATCTGAAAACAAAAGCGTGAAGTCATTGGAGTTTGTAACTCGTGACATTACAACTAAGGTGCGACGAATTTCATAATGTCGTTGATTAAACCTCTATAAAAGTAAAAAATAAAATCACGAGAGTTTCAAACTCGTGATAATATCGCTAAAATATAGCGAGTTTTCTTGATATATAGTCTCTCTGAAAGAAGTGTAAAAGAAAAACTCTACTGACTTGTTAAAGCAATTATCACGAGACGCGAAAAACAAGTCACTATAAGGAGCCTATCACTGACGGATATGAACTTTAAAGCAATTATCATTTCTAATTTTTCCATAATCTGAAGTTATGGAAGAAAAAAATATTTATATTCTCAAGTGTGAATGGTATTGGATCTCAGGAGTGGATGATTGATTTTATGCTCGACTCAATTCCTCAAAACAAACGGTGAGTCATCCCCTGAAGCGAATTCTATAAATTATATGGTTGAAACAGTCCGCACAGTCACAGACTTAGTTGCGATTTTTGTATGGTCTTGGTACCATGGGGATCTCATATTGATCCCCTATAATACCATTTGTAGTAAAAGACTACATTAAATCAGTGGGAAAAAAAAGTTGCAAATAAGTCACCTTTTTAAGTGGTCATGCATACTTGTCATATGCCGATATGCTTTTATCTATGCAATCTTTTGGTTGAGTGATTCAAGATCCTCCTAATATCTATACAATTTTTTAATTGAGTGATTCAAGATCCTCCCAATATCTATGTAATTTTTTTGGTTGAAGTGATTCAAGATCCTCCCAATATCTATGCAATTTTTTTTGGTTGAGTGATTGAAGATCCTCCCAACTCCTTAGCAATTACAAGCTTCACATTGAACTTGTCAAACCATTTTTTTTTTTGGAAATACAATTCAGATTAAATATTATTAATTTCTGAATTTAAGAATTCTTAAAAGAAATTATTCGAGACAGATCATTGAATTAAATATATTTTTTATCATAAATCTATTACATATAATTTTAAGATATATTATACTGTGAAGTTGCATATTTTTTGAACAAAATATTTATTTCTCTTGTTTATTAATTCTAGAGAAATCCTATAAAATATGTGGTTCATTAGTATCACGGTTAGCTTCGTCTATTTACATTGTCTCTACATATTGATTTTTTTCTCTCTTGATTGTTATGAAGCCCCTATTTCTTTTATGGCTCGCACAAGAAAAAAAGAAGACAATAGCAAAAAATGCATAAGCCCCTATTGTGCTTTTTGACTCATGTTATGAAACATTTGAGTCCATGAAAATTGTAACGTAGAAGAGGCAACCTACAATTTGTCGAACTAGAAGTTCCGACAATTGAAAAAAAAAAAAAAAACTCTATTCAAGGATGCAAATGAGACCTTATAAGGCTCACAAAGGTAGATTTTTAGCACCTTGTGTTTGTTTTAACACAAGAAATTCTCTTGAATATTGAGATCAAAGTAATGATATACCTGGATTATGATCATGAAGCAGTTTTGTACAAATAAATGACATTCTCCGTCGACAATTTCTTCATAAAAATGTCTTGATGCATTACATTGCCTACCCAACGTAGAGAATTTTGTCATAAAAATGGCTTGATGCACTCCATCGCCCAACCGACGACTACTTTATGCGTTGTGATTCTATATAAAAGCTCATAGAACACCCAAAAATTTATTATTCAGCCCCTAAAGTGGCTTGAATGTTGTCAATCTCACATTTGAAAAATGTGCATATCTTATCGAGCACCTAGAAGACATATCGTCTCTAGAAGAGATCAACGGTTTTTACATGAACTCGTCCAGAAATATCAAGATTGAGTTCGTCACCGTTGGCATCACTAAGTGATTGGTTGCTTGAATAATTGATATAAGACTTCAAATAGTCTTCATCATTATTTTTAGATTGACTATATATGCACTTCTTATGAATTGTGCAATATTTATCCACTCGGGTGAATTTTTATGCATGCTCTATCTCATTAACTATCCCATTTGAACCCCTTTAAAGGAGGAGCATGTGACTATAGTATTCTCATAAGTGAAACTCCTATCCCAAAGAGGACAGTATTTTAGAGTTTTGAAGACTACAAGTTTGAATTATGACAAATTGTATCTCCTAAGCAGATACATTCTCGCCTTTTTTTTTTTAAAATGTGCCAAAAGCATATTTTTGTGATATTGATCATATAGTTCATGTCATGAGGGGGAGGAAATACCATATTACAAGACATGAATTTTAATTTAAATGTCTCATTCAAACTTGATCCTAACAATCTTATAGATTATGAGATTTATGAAGCATGTAAATGTTGCTTATGCAACTATAATATCCTCTATAAGGATCATCATCTTGTTAGTTCCAATTCTACAGAAATTGAGAGCACAAGAGAATCATAAATAAATGATCAAATCAATGCCCTTGAAGAGGCAACAACTCATGTAGATGAAGAGCTTCCTACATTTGAGTCTATGTATATGATCATTATGATATTTACTTTGAAAAGCGCTTGAAATCATATGATTTTCTTAAACCACTACAAGTGGAATCGTGTTTGACTACATATTGGCCAAAATCAAAGTCAACACCCGTGTGTATACAAATATACGCATATATGTGAAGTACTTTGAAGTACTTGAGATGCCTCAAGCATCCATCTTCATATAGAACAACATATTCAAATGTCCGCACCCTAATGGTTGAATGCGTGAGAATATTGAATTAAAAGTAAGCTATATTGAAGCAATGCCTATATATTATATTTCTCATGGTTATAATTATAACCCACAAATCCTCTATTGATAAGAGTGATTATGATATTTCGTTTAGTCTTAAGACTACGAATATGAAAGTAACTAGTTACTCAAAATGATCGTACGAATCACTATATGTGAAATCCATGGAGGCCATTGCCCATGAGATATTCTTCTTTGCTGAAGCAAATTGAAGATTCACACTCGCGAGTAGTTTAGGTGCATATGCATATTATTTAGTATGACAAATGTCTCATGAGTATATAACATGTCATACTTATTAACTGATAGTTTTTATTACTATCTTGAATGATCATGTTGCATCATATTATGTTAGACATTATGTATTCCCCATAAATTTACTTTCAGTTATGAAGTGTGACATCAAGATGATGCAAAGAGGGGGAGATTAAATTACAAGGCGTTGTACTCTTTTCCTTAGCCGAGATTTTTATCCCACAGGGTTTTTCCAAGCAAGGTTTGAATGAGGCATGCAGCCATGAATGAGTTGAAGACTACATCAAATCTCCACTCACATGATGCACTTTTTTTTCCTTCGTCAGAGCTTTTGTCCCAACGGGTTTTGCTTGACAAGGTTTTAACGAGACATCGTATTAGTGAATATTCAAGGGGGAGTGTTATGGAATATTATAATGAATATTCCCTAGTAGATTATGATTGACTCCTAGTAGATTATGATTGACTCTTAGAGGATTATGATTGGCTCCCACACTCTATATAAAGAGTGCTTTGGTAGAGAATAAAAGAGCTTTTGATATTGCTCCATACATTGTTCTCTCTTCTCTACTTTTGAGTTCACAACACTTTTAAATTTTTGTTCCTAGGAACAGTGAGTCTCATGTTTGCTCATTCAAAAACTGTCCATCACAACAGATGCTACATCCATCTAATGGAGCTATGTTTTTGCTGATTTGAAATAAATTTTGGTCCAAAACATGTTTTCCTCCTTTTAGGAATGCTCTAAGTCATCTTTTCAACATAACAGTTACGTCAGAGATACCAACATTTATTAATCTGTGTTGTAGACTAGACTAAGGCAGAATAGTAACTAAAAAGTTCCAGCATGCTGAAGTAGCAAATTAGCTTAGCTATTTGCATTTATACCGTGTTAAAATCAACAAGAAAAATACGACGAAGAATGTAACACTTGGAGGAAGTATAGAAACGTATTGACTATTGATCCCCGTATGTTGTTTGTACCAAAATGGGAGTTAACCAACATAGTAACTATTGATCTCCGTATGCTGTTTGTACCAAAATGAGAATTAACCACCATACTTAAAAAAAAAAAAAAAAAACTTCGAAGAATGTAACTCTTATCTAGAACTCGTTAAATTTCTTAAAGAGACCTGTGTGCATATTACACATGGCCGAGATGAAAGAGAAGCGGTGGAGGACGAGAGCTGCTATGCATTTTGTGGAATGAAATCAGCTAAAACAGCAGAGCTGCAACCAGGGCCGTCTCTAACGTTTTGGGGGGCTGAGGCGAGCAATAAATTTGAGGGCCCCCCAAATAATTTCTTCACTTGTTTTATCTTGAATATTTTATTTTTACAAGAAAAAAAATATTTTTTTTCTTTGTCTGAACCAATCCCCGTTTCTTACTTTTATAAACGTAAATGTATTAATTTAATTATCATATTCAAACAATTTACGGTAAATATAACAGAAATCATATGTACAACTATTAATATATCCTTAGTTATTTAAAGAATTTGCGGCCCCAAATTTTTGGGGCTCTAGGCGGCTGCCTCAACTGCCTAGTGGTAGAGACGCCCTGGCTGCAACCATTCATTAATACCAAGAAGGAACGAAAAATAAGCAAAATTTCGCCGTTGCCGGGGATCGAACCCGGGTCACCCGCGTGACAGGCGGGAATACTTACCACTATACTACAACGACTTTGATGCTAAAATGCCACTCAAATGTTGCTTTTTACTGAAAATAATGTAATAGGACTTGTATACTAGTATTACATTAGAGCAATTGTTTACACAGTTCACACATTAATAATGTGGTCGCAGATTTTAACAGTATCAAAAAGAATTGTGAGAATTGGCATACCGAATATACTGGAAGGTAACATTTTGCTGCAAATATTATGAAGACCTTTGACCCTTCATGTTGAATTTTAGGTTTCAAGATTTTTTTTATGCTCTCCAAAGGAGGCTAATTTTTGTATGTTGGTTTAGAAATCTCCATTGATATAGAACGGAATAAAAAGAAAAATCCCATTTGCAGTCGAATAGAAACAAAAATAACAGAAACGGGACACTGAGACTATGAGAGAATGTGACTTGGGGGAGAGTCTCCTGATAACGTTTCATTGGTGAAGAATTAACTCAAAAGCTTATCCCCACTCCCATCCCAGCGGAACAATAATCTCACAAACATAATATTTTCTGAAACTAGTCACCGGAAAACTATGGCAGCCGTCTCCTCCACAACAGCCACCGCCTTCATCTCCGGCCGCCAAAATTTCCCGCCATCTCCAACATGTTCCACCACCTTGTCCACAAAATCCCTTCCCTTTCCTTCAAACCCACGCAAAATCCATCAAACAAAAATTAGGAGCTCCGCCGGAGATGCACCCGCAGCCGCAGAAGCAGCAACAACAACAACAGAAACACCAATCGAGCTCCCTCAAGGACCTCAGTCGCTGATCAACTCTCTCAACGTCGAAAGAGCACTCCGTGGAATTCGTAATCTCATATCTCCCTCAGAACTAATTCTCTTTTTTTCTGGTTATGCGGTTTGTGTAATTGACCGGAGGTTGGGCTTAGAATGCAGCGATTACAGATGTTGATCACTATGGTAGACTTGGAGTTCGATTCCGCTGCACAAACGATCAGGTGTCACTCAAAAGGCACTGTTTTTATTTGATTGCTGAGAAGTCCCACATCTGACATTTTAAGAACTATAACTAGTTTTCACGATCTATGATATGCGTAGGTTTATGAGGCGTATAAGAACAAGGTAGATGAGCTCAAGAACGAGGGGTCGATTACTGAAGAAGAGCTCAATGGAAAACTCGAGCTTCTGAAGGTGATCCCGCAGAGTCTCTCTCAATGGATGATGAGATATAATCTGAATTTGAATTTGTTTTAATTGTTCATTATGTAGGAATCGTTTACGATTCTGACGAGTGCAGACGAGAGAAGATTTTACGATTGGAGCCTGGCGAGGAGCAGGAAGCCCGAAGAATACATATGGCCTTTTGAGGTTGACGAATCCAAGAAATCGACAGAAGCTCCTCCTCCTCAGGTGTGCCTCATTTTTCCTTAAATCTTTCCCATTATTATTTTGAATATTACATTCAAAATTAGCTTGATCATGCAGTAACTGAGCCCGTACGCACGCGGTGTTAATAGATTCATCATTCTCCACATATAGATTATGCATTAGTAATGAGCTTTCTGGCCAAGCCCATGACTATGCCGTCCATTGTTCAGCCAGTTACATGACCTCAAGGAGAGAGAGAGAGAGAGAGAGAGAGAGAGAGAGAGAGAGAGAGAGAGAGAGAGAGAGAGAGAGAGAGATTTTAACATATTTGCCAGTTTGTTTGTTGGATGGATGATGATACTGAAACTGTGTATTTGGTTTCATGAATGCAGGAACCAGAGAATGTTGCACCTACAAGATATGTTGGATACTCTTTCCTGGTCTGGTTGGTGATATCTATCATATTGTCAATTTCCTTCAACCGTTAGCAGAAAAGACCACTTGTCTACTGGATTAGTAAATATTAGTAGCTCCTCAGTTATCCTTCTTGTTTAGATACTGTATTAAATTTGAAAAAAACTATGAAACTATATTTGATGTACATGGCATTCTGTACACCCGATGACCACTTCGGCAATGCTTCAGTCCAAGAATAGCAGTGAGGGGAGCTATTTTACATACAACAGAATTGCCAACAATTAAGCGAAAATAGCCTATTCAGGTTTGCTTTGCTTTGCTCAGCTCAGCACATGCAAAAATATTGCTTAGACACCATATATTTACAAATATTACATATCATTTAAAATTGCACGTTGCCAGTTATATTCATTTTAGGGGTGCAACTTGGGCGGGTTTAACCCGACAAACCCAGCCCGAACTTAAATAGGGCCCAGTCACATACTTCTATCTAGTAATTTGGACGAACTTGGGCATATATTCTCAGCCCGAATCGCAATTAGGATCGGGCTTATATATCAAACGACGGGCTAACTCGAATTACCCGATTTGCATGACCAATACTTATAAATATTATATTTTTAGAGAGTTATGTAGCATATCTAACATCAATTTGCTATTTTTATTTTGTTTATTAACGATGTTTTTAATCATTATTTTGTTATTGAGCTAATTAATTTGTCTTTTCACAAACAATTTATTATCTCTTGTGTTTTTAAAGTGTATTAAGTTTAATGTACCAGCCTGAATTGAGCCCGAACACGAATTTATTTATACGAATTTGGGCTCGGACAGACTGAAGATGCTCTTAACTCGGGCTGGGCTGGGCTTGGGCATTCTTGACAGAACTCAGACTCGGGCTTGGACTTGGACAGGGATGCCAACCCGTCAAGCCCGCCCGAGTTGCAGACCTAATTCATTTTCAGAGAGAAGAAAGATGTGATAACCCGTTAGTTGCTTAGTTATATTTTTCACAAAAACCGAAAAGGATTATAACAACCATATTGCATGTTTTGCCAGGGAGCCTAGGATTCGAGGGTATTTTATGAAAGCCGTGGAGGATGGGCGGGAAATAGTGGAGACTGCAAGACGAACTATCATTAAAACTGAGCCCAAAAAAGAAACCACTCTGCTTTGAGGTTTTTAATCCCAGCTCTGAAAAGACTACTTTTCAGTATTACTATCGATCTAGGATAATTATTTCATTTTCCACTGAAATTACCAAGTGCTCAGTGTGTAGGAAGACGACTACCTCTGGCAAATTGTCCGGGCTGAGAATTAAACAATTAAACGCATGCAAAATGGTTTGATGTTCCAATTTCTTTCTGTTTGTTACCTTTCACTTGCACACAAACGTACATGCATGCATTTGTCGGGGTTAAATTTGATTTAGCGCAATTATATTCGAGGATCATATTCTTTTTGGAAACCCCATAAATGTTATTCTATTTTGAGTTCACAGACTCCATAGTTATTGTAATAGGAGTAACATGATTAATGAGCCTGGTAAAAATCAAGGTTTTCAGGATCGTGATCCTAGGTAGGATCGGAGAGTGCCCTAAAGGATCAAAGATCGGATAATAAAATACCAAAACCGTGTAAATATATTTTATTAATTCTGTGACTACTTATACTACTTATTCTCAAGTTTTTAATGTTATGAAAATGTCAATATACAAGTTCAAGACATAATATATCATAGACACATCATCATATTTAATCTCATCATAAATTTATCACATAAGCATAGCATCATAGTTTTCAGAACCGGACCGGTCATTTAATCGGCGAGACCCTGATTTGTGGTTCAACCATAAAATAATTTAATAATAAAATAATTATATTAACTATTTAATAAATTTATTTGTTCAAAATATACCATTAATATTTTAGAAATATGTAAAAGATTGTAGCTATTCATGTGCCATTTATTTATTCAGCCTTATCTTTGGTAACTGTTCTCCTTCTTTCTCCCCCATTATCTCTACCACTTCATCCACTCATTTCTCTCTCCAACCTTCTCGATCTCTCGTACTACAACCCCTCTGGCCTCTGCAAACTCGTCCAACCCCTTTGACCTCTGGCCTCTGCAACGACGTCAGCGAAAATCACGTCGGAACTGCGCCGCAGATCTAAGTCGGTGCTCTTCAATCTTCTCGATCTCTCTCTACAACCAACCCCTTTGCAACTCGTCCAACCCCTCTGGCCTCTGCAACGACGCCAAACATTTATTTTTTTCAATTAGCTGACCCAACAGAACGGGGCCCAAAAGGAAAAAAATGTGGGATCGACAGGATCGGTGGATCGTAAGATTCTATACGATCCTACGATTTTGCTCGTGATCCCACATGATCCCACCAGAAAACGATTTTTCTAACGATCCGAATTGCAGGTCCTCTCCTGAATCGTAGAATCATATCTAAAGTATTCATGTAATATGCAATACTAGATTTGGATCGTGAGATCATACGATCCAAGAGGGGACCTGCGATTTGGATCGTTTGAAAAATCGTTTTCTGGTGGGATCATGTGAGATCACGAGCAAAATCGTAGGATCGTATAGAATTTTACGATCCACCGATCCTGACGATCCCACCTTTTTTTTCTTTTGGGCCGTTCTGTTGGGTCAGCTAATTGAAAAAAATAAATGTGACGTCGTTGCAGAGGCCAGAGAGTTTGGACGAGCTGCAGAGCCAGAGGGGCTGGTTGTAGAGAGAGATCGAGAAGGTTGAAGAGCACCGGCTTAGATCTGCGGCGCGGTTCCGACGTGATTTTCGCTGACGACGTTGCAAAGGCCGGAGGTCAGAGGGGTTGGACGAGTTTGCAGAGGCCAGAGGGGTTGTAGAAAGAGAGATCGAGAAGCTAGGAGAAAGAGAAATGAGTGGATGAAGTGGTAGAGATAATGGGGTAGAAAGAGAGAAAGAAGGAGAACAGTTACCAAAGATAAGGCTGAATAAATAAATGGTACATGAATAGCTATAATCTTTTACATATTTCTAAAATATTAATGGTATATTTTGAACAAATAAATTTATTAAATAGTTAATATAATTATTTTATTATTAAATTAATTTATGGTTGAACCGGTTGAACCACAAATCAGGATCTCGCCGATTGGATGACCGGTCCGGTTCTGAAAACTATGATGCTATGCTTTATGTTATGAATTTATGATGAGATTAAATATGGTGATGATGTGTCTATGGTATATAATGTCTTGAGCTTGTATATTGACATTTTCATAACATTAAAAACTTCAGAATAAGTAGTAAAAGTAGTCACAGAATTAATAAAATATATATATACACGATTTTGGTAAGATCTTACGATCCGATCCGATCCGATCCTACGATCCTCGATTCTGTGGAGCTCTCCGATCCTACTTAGGATCACGATCCTGAAAACCTTGCTTAAAAGAGTATGTAATTTATGAGAACTTTTTGAATTTTGCTTGATACAAATGGGACAAGTAGACTTACAAGATACATCCTGACATACATGGATACTATTCAGGACACATTAACTGATTCATACATCGTTTTATAATGAGAGAGGATTGTAGATTACATCATCTAATAATATGTGAGTGTAAAAGTACCTACAATATTTTCTAGGACAATTCTAACATTGCGACCGTTATTATTACCAAAAAAAAAAAAAACATTGCAACCGTTATTATCCTAGACAATTCTACCACATCGATAGCCATTATGCTAATATATTTTCTAGGTCCATTAGTAATCAAATAACAACTAAAACTACTGGAACCTACCCCAAAAAACCCTTGTCTCTAAGGTACACAAGGTAAATCAAGCACATATTTCTATACTTTGTGTAACACCATGTGCAGATTACTATCTCAGCAACTTCTTATCCGTACCACCGGATAAAAATGCTTAAACTTTGAAAGTGTTGGCATTAATTCACAAGATTTACTATATAACATATATTTAATCCATAATATCTCGATGCGGGACAGAATATGACAATCCTCCAACCTTATACACTCGACGTCCTCGCCGACTGTGTTCAGTGACGTATCTCCTCGGCTCGCCGTGCACCGCCACAGAGCTTTACTATATAACATACATCTAATCCATAATATCTCGATATGGGACAGAATATGACAATCCTCTCACCTTATAAACTCTGTGTCCTCGTCGAGTGTGGTCAGTGACGTATCTCGGCTCGCCGTGCACCGCCACAGAGCCATTGCAGGACCAGGGTTAGCTCTAATACCATTTGTAACACTCCATGCAGATTACTATCCCATCAATTCTTTATTTGTACCACCGAATAACAATACTTAACGCATTGAAGGTGCTAATAGTAATCCACAAGGTTTATATACCATATATCTAATTCATAAGTGGGACGAAATATTACTCAACCGCTTATTTGGACCGCCGACGCGAATACATCGGTCTCTTACCAGACCAGGAACCACTTCGAATTTGGATCTTGACATGTTGGTGGTTTTTAACTGTATGCATTGGCTTGCCTAATTTGCCCCTTTAGTTTAATTCCTCCTCCATTTGGAGATCGCTTCACACCTAGAAGTGCTTACACATCTCGCCTTCAGTCTAATTATAGGCCTCGGTACAATATCATATTTAGCCTCCAACGTGATACTGAACTGAAGCAACTCAATAGGTAAAGAGACTGGAATTAACCATGTGACACAGGTTGGAAGAGTTAATGAAAGAATAGTGAAGTAGTGCATTGCACTTAGGAATGGCTATAGGAATCAAATGTGCATTTACACGTATCTGAATCCGACTATCAAGGGTATGATACATATCTGATTTGAATATGTTCTAATTAGACATATATCTGTATTCAACCCACGTATACACTTAGTGAAACAACTCAAATACAAATCTACATTTCTCATCGATTTCGGATCAGCAACAGATCCATCCAGCTCTGACCCACAACCATTTAGCAAGTCAACTTACTACTAGGGTTACAAAGAGGCATGAAACGGTGAGAGAGACTCGGAAAGGCAGTGACTTATTGCTCGAATTTAAGGTAGAACTTGCTAGAAAATCAGTTTACGCAAACGTAGGTCGACTCGTAATTACATATTACACTTAGGTATTCAAGTAAAGTAACTATCATTAATAATATCAGATTGAACATCCAACAGATATGCTACGTGACCCAAATCCATATTTGCTTGGATCTTATTTTTAAATATCTATACATTATATATTTATAAATCGTCTCGAATTCAGGATTAGACTACTAAATTGTCATCCCTAACTGCGCTCAGAGCTGTAAAATGGCCGGTTGGACGGGTTGACCAGCTTATAAATGAGTTCCAGCATTAATGGGCTAAATTCGTTTGACATTCATCATTTATTTGGGTGTTTTATAATAAGTAATGCCCGGAAGGGGAAAGGAGATCGGGTCGAGTGGTCGTCCTTTCTTATCATTCATATGAACTGCCAACCCACTATAACAATTCCATAAACACCGCGATCTTTCATGCCCGAAGGCGGTGAGGTTTGCGTTCTTGTAATAGAGAAATGAGAGAGATATCTGGTTACAAATCCTATACTGAGACAGAAGGTAGAGTCAGCTGAGTTGTATCATGATCTCCCGGCTCCTCGACGGAGGAAGTTAGCACTAACACAAAACGATACATTTAGCCCCGTTAGGAAAGAGTTACCATCAACATGACTCTCACCACCAACATAGTTACCGTCACACCGTGTTAATGGCTCACTAAATGTGCACATCCGTCTAGTGACTTACCCGAGTTGGTACGGTGTAGGACAAAATTAGATAACGATGTGCCTTGGCATTGATCTAGCCTTGGCTTGGTACCTTGGTTAAACTTGTGGTCTTGTTGGTGGGTATTGCTTGGCACATACTTGATGTCGTGCTTCACTCTGTTGAGAAGCTCGTACTTTCAGACACAAAAGGTACTCAAAGACTACACCTCCATCCTTGTAGTTCCAAGAAAACAAAAAAATCAGATAGGTCTTGGGTGAACGAGATTCCATGTCTTATATGGGGCAGCTCATCAGTTGCCTAGTTGGTATTTCACCCCTGCATCAATAACTTGGGCTACTCTAATTCATGAGCTCTACTCTTCAAAAGAGAGGGACGAACTTATGAACCTGACCATTGAGAGAGTTGCTAAAGTCAGCAGATCTCCACTCTCGTAAAGAAGGAGATTTAAGGTCCAAGGACCTGCTATTATGGATCTTAATTTCAAACCCCGGAAACATAAATACTCCTTGAGGTCAAACTGAGCCGAACACAATGGTTATCCAAAATTTATGTTTTGGCTGACACTAAGTTTGTTTAAAACTAAAATGAGGGTGGGCAAAAACTCACTGACTGATGCAAACATGGGTTAGATTTCAATACGAAAATATATCTCACCGGGTACATACCAAGCAGCACCATTTAAATATGATGTTCCTAGACGGAGTTAGACACGGCAAAACCAAACAACGTCAATTCAGTTCATTGCATAGCCTAACGAAGAGACACGGACTTAACAAACTATCTACTCTTACTTTACAACTTGCCTATGTCTTTTTACCAATTCCACTCTTCTCTCTCTACAACGAGCTGGCAAGATCCTATGTGAAATGGCTCTTGCTCGAACTAGCCCTATAGAGTGCACCAGTGGTTGCGAGAAATTATGCCTTCAGCGGCAATAGAAGTTCACCCTTTCAAGCATTTTGACCACTCCATGTGATGGAATAATGCCTAGGAACATAAAATGACCAGTTAGGCTGAAACTCTCTGCATCCACAGCGTCAGTATCTGCGTTGTTTCTTCCAAATAAAATGTTCTTTTCTTGATCATTCGGGAGCTGCCTCGTTTGTTATGTACGGGCCCGTTGCATATAGCAAAGATATAGCAAAGAAATGAGACTCCGTGGCAACAGAAAACGCTGAACCTCGTGATAACTTGTCTATAAAACTTTAAAGCCTGATCTGGTTGGCAAGAAGTGATCAACGTGACGGCACTCGGGGGCATATTCAACAGAACTGGTAAATCGGCGCATTGGGTGAGATTACTCTGCAGAAGTATTTTAGTCCTGGATAGGGACACTCAAGTCTGTTACCACACATCAGCGAGAATTGTTCAGGAAAAATATAACTTACAGCTCCGATACACACTCTATTTTCTAATATCCCCCATGAAGGGGGAATTTCTTTTGAAATACATCACCGGCCATCTTAATGGCTTCCCCATCCTAAAAGACTATATGGTCGATCACATTGGACCAGAAGAGGACCGGTGATCCCGTTATACGTTGTTTGGTGCAAGGGATAGTGGGATAACTCATCCATATGGCTAATCATATCCAGAATCTACGAAATCGTAAACTTCGTAGGGAGGACAACTTATGTTTATATCAAAGCCCATGAACACATCATCTCAATTAAACCTCATTGGATGAAGATCATGAAAATATGGACCAAGGTGCCAATCAAGTTCAAAATATGTTGCCATATATCCATATGCCGGGACAAGGAGAGTAACTATTTGATCCGACGTGCCCTCGCACAATCACATTATATCCATACTAGTCCAATTTCAACTGTCGTATCACACCAATTCACTGTGATCCAATGTCGTTGAAATCTCGTCCAAACTCCAAACTATGTAATTTTATATCTGCATAACCGGTAGACAGAGCATTAAAACTCCTCTCTTGGCTAGATATATCTTGCAGTTGTACATCCAAACATTGGTTCAACATGGTTCACAGAACAAAGTCCAAAATTAAGAAGGTAGTGGTTATGCCTTCGCCTGAACAGCTCCCTAAAGTAACCTATCAAAAGAGAGCATCTGCAGTCCACAGATGAAAGACGCCACCAATAGCTCCGAAATTCAGTATCATGGAGAATTTATAAATAATTTGGCTTCTTTCTAAAGCCACTTAGGATGATTGTTCAATTTTCCTGATATATATCCTGCATACAATATTCAAACTAGACAACAGTTCCGTGTGTGTGTGTGTGTGTGTGTGTGTGTGTGGGGGGGGGGGGGGGGGGGGGGGGGGGGGGGGGGGCTACATTATTGTAAAATTCTTTAACCCAATGAGAAATCAGGCATAAATAATCATCAATAGTTAGGAAACAAACTACCCGTGTTCTTTTCGGTTTCGACTTTTCAAGTGATCTTTTTAAATTTACAGACGAGAAAAGTTTTCGTTTAGCATGAGCAAGTTATACGTGAACGAAAATAGGGTGCTACAACATGAAGTGCAATAAAAAAAAGTGCAACTCCAAGGGTGGCAGGAAAAGGAAAACCTATAAACCCGCCGAATTTTGGCCATCAAGATGGCTCGACTAGGACTTATTTTTACTTGCATGTAAAAGGGGTTGATAGATAAAACAACGTTTTCCATAAAAGTTTAAGGAGAACATACCTCCAACAGCATCATTACCTCTGCAAATATTTTTGGGCAGCGCCCAAAGAAGCATCCAAATGTATTTCACTAAACCAATTCTTTCCATTTGCTTAAACTTTTGCTGGCTTGCACGCCTCAAAGCTAAAAATGTTAAGTGCGTCCATAGAAATGAAAAGTAAATAACTGGTGATGTAACTGTTCAAAAGCCGACCACTTTAATCAATCTAAAGCAACAAAGGGAATAGAAACTTCCAAATTAGATCCGAATAAGCATGTATGTATTCTAAGAAGTTTCTACCCTTAGTTTATTTTCATTTTTTTCTGATGACGAGTACCCCTTGATACTCTTTCAAAATCTATAGGTATATGATATATGGTAAACTGAATCTCAACACTACACCAAACAGGTACAGAAAACTTGAGATGAAATCATACCAGAGTTACCCAAGTCAACATATGAGAACCTCATATACACCTTTACCTCAAAATATGCACGTCGGTTTTCAGTTAGATCTTTTCCTCTTGCGGTAATGATGCCTGTCCTCATCCGAGCCGCTAGCCATCAGCCACCTGTCACTGCAATCCTCTTTCGGCACCTTTTTGCTGGACTTAGAAACTCCTGAAACATGACTAGGATATTTGTGTTTGTATTGCCTGTCCTGATCAACTGAAGAACTTGGATCCAAACCAGACCCTGAATGACTATGGTGCCTGCGTTTAGATCGACTCTTGTCGGACTCCACCCTCCTCCTATCAACATGTTTCTCTTTTTTCACCTGCTTATCGCTCCCACTATAATCACTTCCATACTGCTCCTTCCTCCCATCAAACTTTTTTGAACTTTTGTGACGGTGGTTGTGCCTCTCCTCATTATGACGGTCATAGCGAATAGGCAAGTCTCGTGCGCCTGAATTTGTTCTACCCTGATAAGATACTCTATGACCACCACTATCTCTTTCAGATGTAGTAAAATGGAAATCCTTCCCATGCCTCGCATCAGTTGCATGGTTTCCACGATCCAGGTGTTTCACAGGTGATCCACGAGTATAGCTGTCTCCAGAGTAGCTTTCACTTCTTTCCCTTTCTCTATGTGATTTATATCGCTTGTTGTAATCATCCTCCCCGTCATGGCATTGCCTATTGGACATCAAACCATTCATTAGAAATCAAACAAGCTAATATGTGGATAAAGAACAAAACTGAAGAAAGGTTTCCCAAATACAAGTCAACTGGAAATTCTATCAAAGTGATGTCATCCAAAAAGATTAAGATTAAACTAAAACAGACGTTGACTTTATCAGAGGAAAATCATGTATGTAACAGTATTTGATCCACAGTCACAAGAACAGGAAAAATGCTGAAAACACCACTAAAGGAGAATGAGTAAGAGCAGGTGTTACAATTTACAATACCAGTACACGCCAACACAAAAACGATTATTACCCCTCGGATAGGAAATTGGAGAAGCACAGCTCATGAGAAAAGGTCCAAAAGGTGCTCAAATATTGTTAAGAAACATTGGTCTATCCTGTTGAATTCTATGTGTGTATAATTTCAATGGTATGAATACTAGTGTATGTGTGTGTGATGCCACTGGTATAGCGGCAGATAAAGCAGTGAACTAATTCAATCTAGCAATTTGAGACGGATTGCCTCGCCACATAGAAATATTTCTGGTAGAACTGAAAGCCCTTTATTTGAGATTAAAGGATCCAAGAGCAACTCATTGTCTACCTACCAGAAATAGTAACACCTATCACACTCGCATCCTCGGTGAAAGTAAAGTTATAACTGTACTAAAAGTAAGGTCTAACATGCTGCCTACAAAGCAGTAATGAGAAACGCTAATCAACAGTCCAGACACAAAGCCAGACGGAGCTGGGACTGAGAACCAGTGGTCTTCCCTGGTTTTGAGGAGAGATCAATTTTTACTTGAGAATTCACAGGTTTGAGAAGTACAGTGTATCTTATGGAGAAATACCAGAAATGCCCATGTTCTCTCTATAATATTTTGTTCAGAAAGCAAAAAACAACAAACAAGTAGTAGCTATATATAATACTCAGTTTATTATATTAATTAAATCAGAAAGCAAAGAGCCTCTCCGACAACATAAAACTAGATAATCAAATTTTATGGAGCCACGCAGACATGCCAAATTTTAAGAACATAAAAAGAGTGCATTCTGCAAAGCCTTCACGTTCAATCAACTTGATGTGAATAAGAATGCACATATTTGCCTATGACAGTTAAACATGGCACCACTGTATCAAACATCTTTAACTATACTCAGATGTGAAGTGAGATGCACACAGAAATTGGACGAGAGAGAGAGAGAGAGAGAGAGAGAGATTATTGGTAAATCATATGCAAAAAGAATTACCTTCCCGGCTTCTCATTCGAGTACTTCCACCCATTTTCATCATTTTGAAGCTCCAAATTTCCAGAATGGTTCAAAAGGTGTTCAGATCCAATTCCTACCTGAGATCTGACATCTCCCATCCTCATCAATCCACTGCAATATATTATAATTTCCACATAAAATATACATGCACAACCAGAAAAACTTGTCTACATTAACGAAAAGGAATGAGAAGTATCATCTTGAGGCAGAAGGTCATGTACAAGAAAGATATACTATTATTAACATTCAGTGATAGCTTTAAAATAGAGGCAAAGAAACTGGATGACCAAAAAAAAAAAAAACATGCAGCATTGAGATGTGGTTTCTAGTGACAACCGAAAAGATTACTATGACAATTCACTACAATTGAAGGATGCCCTTGTAATAGCTCTATATCATTCTATTTCCAAGTACTTGACAGTATTTTGATTTTTCATCATTTCCCAACATGTCCTTTTCTCCTATCAAGATAAAATTCTAAATTTTATCAATTCTAACTTAGAAAATTCAATTAGTCTCATACTGTTTTGTATGTTTTCTCAGTAATCCTCTTCATTGAAGTCCTTTTCTTCTCAGACATTTATCATATTTGTATCTTGCATTTCCTCTGTTTCACTAATGCAAGAGTCGAACAAAAACTTAATAGACACAAGCCGTTCACATTTGAGATGACATATATGGAGGAACAGCAAAAGCCGAACTAGCAAGAAATTGCGCTGAATGATCAAATAAACGTACTGAAAATGTAATTTAAACTTGCCTGGGAGCAGCAAAGCCTCCATACATAGATGACATATATGGAGGAACAGCAAAAGCCGAACTAGCCCCAAATGTAGGATTGAAGGGCATCATCCCAGCATTTCCATACATATTACCGAAGTGTCTGACTTGGGGAAATGCAACATTATTCCAATAAGGTGAACCATAACCTGACATAGGTCCAGGAAACATATTCCCTGCAGTCCAATGATAAGTGAGATCACAGATAAGCTTTTAGCAACGTGTAGAACAATAGCAAGTATATTTACCTGTTTGAAACATAGGATGTGGATTGGAAGCAGCTGGACAGTCTCGTATGAAATGATCTGGTGAACCACACATGTAACAAGTACGATTTCCCTGCTGGACAAACAAAGGCACAATAAACATCAATACGTTGACCACCACAAAATGAAAAAAATATCTTGTTATCCAACGTCACAGATGTAGTGTCTAAAAGCACACAAGTGATATGACGGGAATTATGAAAGACGAAATCGGCCCACACAAAAACGGGTTGCTATATAGTATAAAGAAAGTGCAGAGTTTAATCACCTCCTACAGCACAGGTGGTCCACAGTTGAAATTATGGACATGAATAAATGAACAGAACGTGATATGAAAACACATGTCGGTTATTGTATAGAGACATATATTAGAGGTGAAAATCACCGGTGAACATCCCACATGTGAATGCTAATCCGGTGCAAACATTTACTGTTACATTAAACAGTTAGGAAATATATTTAACGCCCATGATTGCATTCTGAAACTGTAGATTCATCAGCCACATTTTGATATCTTATAGTCTCTTAAACATGCAATGTTCAGAGCACGCCATGCTCAAAAGTTGAAGCACTTCATGAGTAAAGCTTTTCTTATTTTTATGACTGTGCATTACTAATTGCTATAACAGCTGAATTTGAATGTCCATATATTACCTTTTGGGGTCTTCCAGAGGCGAGAAATTTTCTTTCTCCACCTGCAAAGTTATCATCATAATTACAGAAGAGATTAGATGAAATGGTTGGCCCTTAGGATTAAGTAACCCAAACTAATATAGAAAGCAGAAACTACAGGGATTGTTCGCCACGAACTAATGGGAGAGTTTAATGGTTGATCCATCAAACAGAGTACAAATCAATATCATAAAAGTTAATACCTCTGTCATGCACAGGATTCAGAGACATACCATGTGGCTGATTTTCTCCTTGAAACTCAGGAGCCGGCTCGTGGACACCAACGTGACCATCAGCCAACCTTTGTGACTGAGGAACTGACTTCACTACTTTATTGGCACCCAACTTACTGGTTTGAGCATTACTTCCCGCCAACGATGGCTTACATCTGTTCCTTGATTCATACACAGACTCTGCAACAACGTGATTAGAGCCCTGTTCCGTAGCGGAGGAGCAAAGTGGTATGTCTTGCTTCCTCTTATGTGTGGTCACTGCACAAGAAAACTCTCTTGCCTGGATTCCAGATTCACCATCTGCATTTTATGTTCAACGCGGTTATAAACCGGTACATTTTAATTACCGTTGATAATTTTAATTTTGATTGATCAAACTCACCTGGAGCATACATATGCAAATCGTCATCGGGAACATTCATAAGTAGTTGAGACTCGAGGAAACCCTCAATTGCATGCCTGAGTGAAAGATTGGGTAGCAGATCTTTGATCTCATATTTGCTAGAATAACATTTAGGACACTTTGCCCTTTCAGCAAGTGCTACACGTATACCTGCACAAGGCAACCGATAAGATGTCAGATTACTCATAAGATCCGATCAGTGCCCTCCAAGTGAGTGCAGTAGACTGATGTGTGAGATTAGAAAAAATAAAAATCAGAGTTCACGAAACATGTCTCAGTGCTCAAAATTGTTTGTCATTGAGAAATTATATCAGTATGTGGCTGGCATGGAAGTAGCTTACATTTATCACAAAAGCTGTTGTGACAGCACGGTATCATCACTGCCTCCTTGAAAAATGCATTGCAAAGAGAACACTTCAATTCCGACGGCAAGTCAGCATCTTGAGAGACCCGACGACTGGCACCAACCATCCTTTCATTTCAATGAGCAGAAATAGCAAATAAATTAGGATGAGAACTTACAAGAGAAGAAAAGAAATGCGTAAGATGAGAAATTACTTCTCCACTTTTGTGTGCTTTCCACCATTAGGTTCCACCACTATCTGTGGAGTCTTTATTTGTATGATACTGTGACTAGGAACTGAGATTCATATTAGAGAACATTAAACTCGAGGTTGCAAGAGCACAAGGAAATTTATGAATGAGAATAGTAGAAACCTCTTGGTGTGGCCTCACTTACGTCACTTGCTTCAACTTTTTCTGCCCGCGTCCTGAAAAACCACAAACCTTCAAAATAAGTAAAGAAAGATAATATGCGGAAAGATTTCTAGTTCAGACTACAGCAACCATAATCAAGCTAAAACATTGATCTTTTGTGTACTGAAAAGCAGCTAGATCATGTCAAATAAAGGATCTTGAAACAGATCAAGATAGCATAAGAAAAATACAACTTCTAATTCATGTCGTATAAATGTTATGGTTGTTACTCATGCCATGAGTAGCCAGTAATATCTAAATGTTTAAGTAGGTAAACTATCATTAGTATCTCTCTACTTATAAGTGTTCGTGCACCAATAAATTGTTCTTCAACCCACTTTTCGGATTTGTTTGCTATGTAATAATTTCAACACGCACAATGATAATGCAATCCGAAGAACAGAACAGTGTGCTTGATCATATCATGATAGACACAAAAAACTAGTCGGGACCTTTGACCCTTTGCTGTCAAGGAATCAAATCAACACTGAGTTAAATAATCCTACAACTTTAGTCATATGATTTAAGGTCGCGTAAAGTGGGGTGGTAAAGTTTCCTTTGAAGGGAACAGGGGTTATTATATTTCACGTTTATTTTGTAGTTTTTGGAATCTGGTCACGTGGTGTCTAATTCAGATCAGAACATGCATGACCATAAATAAATAAATAAATAATAGCTACACAAGACTAGTCGGAAAATTGAGGCCCTTTGCTGTGATGGAAACAATTCAAAGGTAAGTTGCATTGCCAAATGGTACAGCTAGCTATGTAATGCAACCCTGAAAAGAACAGACTGTACTGCAGTGCAAGGATCTCATAAAAACTCCTTTTGATGCGTGTTAAATCTACCGACGAGGTTTTTGAATAGCAATGCCATATATGCAGCTGAAACAATCACATGGTTACAGGAGGTAGCGTAACAACCATGCATAGAGGAACAGGAAACTGGAGGTGTTAATTAACACCTCTAAGAACATGAAGAGAACTCTAATGGAAATAAGTTAAAGCGCATTAACACAGAGATCAGCAATCCCTTATCAACAACTATCATTAGGTATTGCTTATGTTATTAGTTCCTGCATAACTAGCAATTAATTTATATTTCCTCATACATACAGGATTTCTCAGGTCAACCTATCCTTATTTTCTTAAGAGTTGCCAAATTGGGATACAATAGTGTAAAATTTAATTTAATTGAATCACGAAGAAAATCAAATCAATCGATAAATGGTCAAGATTTTCTTCAATTTCCAGAAGTACACATAAGTACAACATGGCGTCTTTCAGATGAATTATGCAAGTCCTATTGAAGGACATATAAATACTGAAATAAGAAATTACGATCTTCAGAGCAAGGTTACATGAAAGGAAAAGTGAAAAAAGATAAGTGAAAGTCATGCCACATTATAAGACCACTACATACATTATGGACAAACAAGCATACATAGAAAAATCATAAAAAATAAATAGAATAATTATTCAGTTGTGCTTGAGTTAAACACAACTAACAGAGTCAATGGTTCTAATTAATTTTTTTTGAGGTCGTACTAATAGTTGGTAGAGGGATGCTATATATTAGTGCATTTTCTTCACCGTTTTCCTTCACCATTTATGTGCAAGAAGAGTATATATATCTCATCACATTTTACAAATCTTGTGGTTTTAATAAACCTACCCGCCTATTAGAGATCCCCAGGGCAGTCGCATAAAGAGGTAAAATGAACTCGATGATATACATCATTCTTTAGTTGGTATTCACATCGTGAGCCAAACAAGATTGGAAAACAGCGACTAGATGCTCCAATGTCACCACTCCATTCCCAATGCAGTGCTCTAGCATATAATAAAATTCCAACACAACAAATTGATGTAGAGTAAGGTAGAGAATTTACCAATGTAGGACACCACTATTTTCTTCTCTTCCCTACATGATGTCACCCACTCATGTCTCTCAAAAACTAAGAATTTCTCCCCAAGGTAACGCTAGACATTGAGAACACTCAATAGGAATGCAAGAGTATGATGTAACAGTTGCAGCTACAGAGTGCAATTTGGAATACAATAAGGTGTATAAAAATCACAAGTGCAAAGTTATACCTAAGACCTTCGTCATTCGGTTTCTCCTTGTTAATACATTTGTTGGCTGATCCAAAATCAGATTCAGATAACGACAGCACAGGAGGAGGACACAGTTCAGTCCCAAAATCATCGAAGTTGTCCACTTCTGCGCGCTATTAAAATTAAAAGATACCATAAGGTAGAATTAGATAAAAAAGAACATAAATGAGAAAAAATTACACAAACAAATCTGTCATGTAATGATTCCTACCACTCTCCGTGAAATTTCCATAAATAATTGGCAAAAAACAATATTTACAGGAATATGAGGAGAAATCATTAGACGCCAACCGTGAACAATCAACATTCGGACTTTACTTATGACTATTAAAAATGTTCCAATCAATTGGAAACGTTTATGACTTGCACTTTCAGAAAAGAGCGAATAGGAATTATATCTAAACAGGTATCTATTAAGCATACCAATGGAAGATAGCTGGCGGGAATGACGGGATTGAAAGGGTTGGTGTCTTTCCTCTCAATGTGCTCAACTGAATGACCAGGTGCCCTGCAAAGTAGTCATATCACATGAGAGGCCTGAAACCTTATGGCGGCAAACTGCGAGAGAATAAATCACAAGCTGAACGACCTTCAGCCAAACAAACTCTAAGCACTTAAATATCATGAGTCAACACGCCTAACTTGGAACACTGACTAGTTAGGCACTTGCGAAGCAGACACATTATACGAGTGGCCAAAGGCCACAGCCCACTGAGATACAAAGTGACTTTTAGGATAAAGTTCACAACTGCAAAGAAGCTCTCATCGTCAAAAATCCACGGGATTCCATTTCAAACCAGTTGTTAGTGAACTGACTAGCTCATGTTCTTTTTAACTATTCGTACAATACTCTAAATGGGACAAACAATAATAATTCTGAACACTCAATACCCTACAATGAGCGACAGGCCCTGTCTAGGTCAGTTGAGGAGAAACCGTTGCGAAATTGCCTGATTCGGAAGATTTTTTTTTTTTTTTTATCGCTCACGAGATTCTTTGGCACGTGTCGAGTAATTCGGTCATCACATCTGCATTAAATCCATTCGTACGGAAGATAATAACAAGACCATCACGTTTCTAGCTGTATGCATCCATATATTCGATCTCGATTTTCTTATTTTAGCCGCTGTCATTCCCAACAACAAACTGACATTTTGTTTTATTTCTCGACGGCACCAATACGCGCCAAAACACTCCAGATATTCCTTTGTGCTTAATTTGTACCAAATTATAATACTGGATCCTGCAGATTCTAACTTCTATCTTGAATTCCCCCTCTAGAAACATCTACTAGTACAAACAACAATGCTGGGAATACTACTGCTCTTAATGAAATCAATTACTAAAATGAACTATCAAGATAATTTATAGAATCAACACAGAGAAGATCATGGAAATTAAAGCAACTTGAATGAGTAAAATCAGGAAAAAACATATCAATCAGTACACTGACCTATTGATCGGCACAGAAGAAGGCACAGAACCTGCAGGAACTCTCTTTATAATTACGCTTGAACCGCTCGGGATTAAGAAATCCTCGTCGTTGTACTCTGAATCCAATCAAATCAAACAACAAAAATTAGCCGAGCTAAAGAGCTTTCCGCATCAAAAAACGAACATCATCAGAGCAAGTAAAAGACAAATTGCAGGTGAATTAGAGAGAGTACCGTGACCGGAGACGGCGTCGGAGAAGACGAGATCAAAGTCGTTGCAGATCTTGAGGTGCTTGTAGCTGGCGATCTCCGACCTGAGGTCGCGAACTGATATATAAGGCCTTCCGTCGAGTTCTATGGAGTCGAATTTGAGGGAGCTTCTGAATTTGAAGCTGATTGACATGGCTTTTGGTGGATATCAATTTCTGGTTTGATAATTGACAAAGACGGCAATTGCTAGTTTCATGAGAGAGAGAGGGACGAGGGGGTTTATAGTCCTTTATACGGCAATGGAATTGCAATGTGCAGAGAAATTGGTACTTTCTGGGTTTTGAGTGTTTTTGGCAAGGGTACGGATGAAGGATTAGTAGAGAGAGAGAGGGGTCTGAGACCTAAAACGAGTTTTGATCGTTAATAAGCGTCAATTTGGGGCTTCGCGGGGGTTTATATATTATGGAGTCACGTGCCAAAAGCGGCATAGGTGTCAGGTGGTTCTAAAACAACCCCCAATGGGTACGGTTTTTTCCGGCTATAAACTGGGCCGTGTAATCCATTAACTGAATTGAATTGATGTTCCATTGCAAACCAGCCCAATAGACTCAGTCTAGCTTCTTTTGAAAATCATGAGTCCATTAGATTGGGCTTGAATTGGGCTCTAATTGCCTGTTACCTTATTTCTTAACATTTATATTTATTTTTCATGCAAGGGGGAGGGGGTCTTCACAGGAGGCAGGGGAAATACGGGATATAATCAACGTGGCAGAGGTGCTGGACGGGGAGGCGCACGAGGAGGAAGGTCGGGGAACAATTCAGTGTTCGGTAGATCAAACAGCCAAGGTAGTCAAGTGTCAGTTCAAGCATCACATCTAGCTCACAGAAAACCCACCACCAAGAAGAAAGGAAGAAAGCAATACAGTGATTACTCCGCAACTTCAGGTTTCTGCGCTGCAGATTCCGAAACAGGCAGGGGGGCCTTAATGAACCCAACATCTCCATTGGTTGAGGCTGCAAGACAGCCCAGCCAGCCACAATGAGTTTTCTCAGCTGGAACGTACGAGGGCTTGGGAACTCTCGTAGCGTTATCTCTCGTTGCGATCTAGTAAGGAGACAGAAGCCCAACATCGTCTTCTTGATGGAGACAAAGCTGTATGCAACAGAAATTGTCAGTGTGAGGGATAGACTTGGTTTTTCGTAACAGTATTTTCTGAGATTGCGAAGACCGAAGAGGTGGCTTAGCTTTGATGTGGGACGATGAAGTTAGTTTTTCTTTATCGACCATGTCCAATCACTATGTCCATGGTTTTTTCTCAATTACCAGTGAGTGAAAACATGGTTATCTAACGGGTTTTTATGGAGATCCTGATAGGGGCCAAAGACATCATTCTTGGACTTATCTTCGCCCACATGGGAAACCTTGGTGTGTAGTTGGAGACTTTAACGCCTTCACGTCTGTCTGCGAAAAGGAAGGAGGAAAATCAGTCTCCTTCAGTCAGATAGAGGAGTTTTCTGGTGTTATTAATCAGCTACAGCTGAGGGATCTTGGTTTCTCGGGGGTTCGCTATACCTGGACAAACGATCAAAGTGACGAGCTTACGATTCGAGAGCGTTTAGACAGGTGCCTGGTTACATATAACTGGTCAGACATCTTTGGATGGGGGAGGGCGGATCATCTTATAGTCGAGGTTTCAGTTAATGTGCCTCTTCGGATTGTATGGCCTTCAGGTATCTTTCGAAATATGAAAATTAATAGAAGACTTCAGTTTGAGACTATGTGGTTGTAGGATCACAGATGTGCGCCGTTTATCGGTGATAGATGGTCAGGTTCTAATAGACCCGTTGATGGGAAGCTAATGGAGATGGTTACGACTCTCTCAGGGTGGAACAAAGAAGTTTTTGGAAGTGTGCGAGCTCAGCTGAAGAAACAAAGGAACATACTGGCTCAGCTTTGAGAGGGAGTCCAGATAGCTGTCGCAGTAGCTGAATCTAGAGTAATTCGACAATCGATCCTTCAGACATTGCTCAGAGAGGAAGAGATGTGGCGACAGCGCTCTAGAGAGGTCTGGATGAGGAAGGGAGATCAGAACACGGGTTTCTTCCATTGTAAGGCTGCTATCAAACGCAACAGAAACTGTATAGAGGGGCTGGAGGATAGTGGGGGTGTCTGGCTTACTAGTAAACAACAGATAACTTCAGTTTTGGAGAATTGCTTCCGAGATATTTTAACTTCCTCTGATCCTACTCGGATACAGGTGGAACCAAATGTAGATGAGCTACTTTCTTTGGATCAGCGGGCGGCCTTGGATCTTTCTTTTACTGCATCATAAGTTCACGCAGCCTTGAAACAGTTAGCTCCGGCCAAGTTACCCGGTCCGTACGGCTTTCCAGCAGTTTTCTTTCAGAGATTCTGGCCACTAGTTGGCGCAGAGATTCAGGAGCTCTGCTTGGGCATTCTAAATGGAGGAGAGAGTGTGGAACAATTTAATCATACCCTGATTGCACTAATTCCAAAAGTCAAACAGGTTAGGAAGCCTTCTGATTTACGTCATATCAGTCGTTGCTCGACAATTTATAATATTATTACCGAAACCCTGGCTAATCGTCTCAAGTTGGTATTAGATTCTACTATTGCTGAAAATCAATCAGCTTTTGTTCCTGGTAGATTGATTTCAAACAACGTCCTGGCGGCTTTCGAGTTGCTTCACACAATGAAGAATAGAAAGAAGGGAAAGCAGGGTTTTTTTAGCTTTTAAAGAAGATAGGAGCAAGGCTTATGACAGTGTGGAATGGGATTTTTTTGCGAGAAGTGATGGAAAGGATGGGTTTCGGAATAAGATGGATCAACCTGGTTATGACTTGTATTTCAGCAGTTTCATATAGCTTGCTTTTTAATGGAGAGGTGCAAGGTTAGATAATTCCAGAGAGAGGATTGCGTCAGGGTTGTCCTCTCTTGCCTTATATTTTCCTCATTGTTAGAAAAACATTATCCCGGTCACTAACAGTTGATGTGCAAGAAGGAAGATTATTAGGCTTACATGCTTCGCGCGGTGGGCCCATTATTTCTCACCTTTGCTTTGCAGATGATAGTCTTCTTTTCACGAGGGCCACAGCCGAGGAGATTACAGCTTTGCGTAGCATCTTACATGATTATGAAAATGCTTATGGTCAGGTTCTCAACCTTTTGAAGTCATCGGTGATATTTTCGGACAATGTCGGACCTGAAGATCGATCGGTTCTTCGTGCAATGTATGGAGTTCAATAAGAAGCAAATCATGACAGCTACCTGGGGCTCCCTACTCAAATAGGCCGAAGTAAGTCAGTTGCCTTTAGCCCTACGGTAGAGAAAGTGTTCAATAAAATGAAGGGGTGGAAAGGGAAAAACCTGTCATCAATCGGCAAGGAGTTCCTTATCAAAGCGGTTGTTCATGCGATTCCAAACTATATGATGAGTTGTTTCTTGCTACCGGTCAAGACTTGTCATGATCTTGAAAGGGCTGTGAGAAGATTTTGGTGGGGAGGTGACGAAACGAGGCGCAAAATTCACTGGATAGCGTGGGATAAACTTAAGGAATATCACGAACATGGTGGTCTAGGCTTTCGAGATTTCCAAGATTTCAATAAAGCAATGTTAGCCAAGCAGACTTGGCGTTTTCTCACCAAACCTGGTTTATTAGTATTTCGGGTTTTCCAAGCCAAGTATTTCCGCAACTCATCTTTACTACATTATCAATTGAAATCGACGGCCCAAGTTTCGTATGCTTTTAAAAGTATCTTAGAAGGTAGATATTTAATTAAGAGTGGGCTCGTGTGGAAGATTAAAGATGGTGCGAGTGTCAAATTTTTCAAGGACAAGTGGCTTTCTAGACCGGACACCTATAGTGTAATCACTACCACCCCACCTGGGTTGGACAAAATGACAGTAAGCGAACCAATTTCCGAGGAAACAGACAGTTGGGATGTCGACAAAGTCCGGCAACATCTCTGGCTGGTTGATGTTGAGGCAGTGCTCCAAGTGCCGACTGGGGCTGCTGGGGATTCGGACTCTTGCTATTGGGTTTATTCCGAAGACGGCCAGTACTTAGTAAGATCAGGTTATAAATCTCAACGTAACATTCTCGATCCGTTCCATCGTCATCTGGTTCTTTTTCCAACACTGCATGGCTAAAAAATGTATGGAGTTTGAAGATACCAAAGAAAAATATTATGCCATGTTGGAGGATTTGGCATTCTTCCTGTAACGACTAAGCTGATAAATAGAGGAATAAATGTTTTACCGAGTTGCTGTTTATGCAACGAACAAGTTGAGACTATGGATCATTTATTTCAGAAATGCTCCTTCTCCCAACAAGTTTGGAGCTTGATTATGGGTGAAGAGTTTCTGAAGCAACGTAGTATGGGTATTCGGTACTGGATGTTGATGTGTTCTCAAAGGAAAGCAAATTAAGATGTGAAGATTTTTTTCCTAGCAATATGGACAATCTGGAGAACTCGAAATGATTTAGTTTTCAATGCAAAAGAGAGTACTCCAGAGGAATGTTCAAAGAGAAGTAACGAATATTTAGCCTGGTACAAGGAAGTCAGTGCCTCGGGTACTTTCGAAGACACTGTCACACCTACAGTGAACAGTAGCAGTAAGTGGGATCGTCCGAAGATGGACTTTGTCAAAGTTAATGTGGACGCAGCTTGGAGGCAATACTATCCATCGACGGGAACAAGAGCAATAGTTCGGGATCAATTGGGGCAGTTTGTCGCTGCCAGACAAACTCATCTTCCATGCCAGAGGTCTACTTTGATGGCAGAGATAATGGCATTGAAGGAGGGCCTCTCATTTGCTACTGAATCAGGCGTCGACAAGGTCCAACTAGAAGCGGGTAATTTAACGACCATAACTCTGTTGCGAAGCGGCAGAGCGGGCAAGCTCAGGAGGTGAGTTTAATCTCAGATATTAAGGAAGCAATCACGGACTGTAGAGCTTTAGTAGCTTCTTTTCAGGAGGTGGAGTTTCTACACGTTCGAAGAGAAGGCAACGCTTTCGCTCATCGTGTTGCCTCAAAAGCAATAGATGTAGGAGATATTAGTTTTTATTCACAAATGCCGCAATGGGCGTATGATGTACAAAATTTTGATTTGTTGGGTTTGACTCCCCTTCTATAGATGATTTTTCTTCTGAAAAAAAAAATTATTTATTTTTCCATTTATAGGGTTTTTTTCCACTATTCCTCCCTTTTTTTTGAGAACACACAATTCTTCTTTTGTTAGCAGATCTCTTTGCTTTTATACACTACACCACGTTGTGTATAGCATTTACAAAATTATTATTTTTTTCAAGATCTGCACGCTTTTCTTATGCAGAAAGTTTGTATACACTTTCGAAAAAAAATCCCTCAAAAAAAACTTTCAAAAAAAAACATTACACACGAGGCAGGCACCCATTGCTTGACACAACAAGGGTGAAGTGTCAAGTGATTTCCTGTCGCATGTACTTCCTCTGATCTCTCTCTATCTTCCAAGTTTGCATTTTACCACTATTTATCGGGTCACTTTGATTCAGTGATTTGATTAGTAAAATAATGCAAGAATTTGATAAACTTTGCAAGGTGTTGTAGAGTAAACTTTACTCTACAACACCATGAAAAATTATCAAAAAATTACATCGTCTTGTTATCCAAATAACCGGGTCAAACTGACCCGGGTCGTCTTCTTATTCAAATAATCGGGTCAAACTGACCCGGGTACGGAAGAAAAATTCAAACAAGAAAGATAGAGAGAGAACGAAGTAAGTACTAAATTATCCTTACATCGTTCCATGATCTTATCCTGACAGTTTAAAAGTTTAAATCATAACTACATCCTTCCATGATGATTCCTAGAAGAAAGTGGAGAAACCATTGTTGGTTTTTGATGCATGTTACGCAGCGGAATAATAAAATTAATCCTGCTCAAATCCCACCAAGGATCACTGGCAGCCATCATAACATGATAATGGCATAAAAGATGTGTACCTTAGTTTGGGAGATCACACAAAGAATAGTGTCTTCATCTCTATGAATATCCACACATTGGATCATTGATTGGATTCCTTCTCACTGCGATGTGCTAGCAACGGAAGAAGGAGGAACGAATCACGCAAAACGAGGCACCACGCCGATGCCTATGGAGGCCGACGGCAAGGGGGCCGGACGGGGCTAGAGGGCTTCGGCCTTCTTGCTTTCTCTCTCTCTTGCTTTGTTATGTTCTCTCAATAATGACTAGTGTAGAGAATTAACAAGCTAGAGTTCCTTTATATAGTAATAACTCTTTATTAACTACATAAAGGCCCCAATACTAATCATGTTCTTACATTGAATTAGTCCACTTGCAAATTAGTCCTACTAAGTTTGCTTGTGGTTGCGTTATGATCATTTTATTAATTAGTCCAACTAATTAATACCTATATCCAATTAAATCCATCCGGTGTGTGACCCCATAGGTTTCTACTTAGTTGGTAGTAACTATTTACTAACATAGAGCGGCGTCTAGCAACACACCCATGCCACCCATCTAACCGAAATAAGTCAGTTATCCCGACAAACCTTTGTGCCCAATGTTCATGTATTCTGTTATCCCTTTGTCTCCTTTTCCGGGTTGTACACGAGACATAATAGTCACACTCGTATATCTAATCCATAGTTTCTCAATCCTGGGAATATGCTTATGCGAGCAGATAACATCAATATCTCCATATTGATTTATCTGAGTCTGATCAGACATTCTATAAGCACCATCCCTCGAGTGGCCCATATATATTTGCTCCCATTATGTGGGAGGGACAAATCCTCTCTACGTCACTACGATCTCTAAGCTTGCTTTCTATCATGCCCGATAACTACATTTATGGTTACCCAGTTACGGTGTAACGTTTGATAACATCAAAGCACGATATTTCACAACTAGAGTATCTAGTGACTTCAAGTCTAAGGATTGCAATTATATTAGCACTACGAGAAGCGATTGTGACTTTAACATAATCTATTGTATCGTTCTCATTGTGGGTCAATCCAGTATGCCATTACTCCTAATGCATACCCATGTGTTAGACTTGATATCTCCATATCAATCCACACACATACTAGTCTATATTTGATTGTCCTATTAATCAATATAATGGACTAGGGATATTTAAGATAAACAACACATTGTATATAAGGACTTAACTATAATAAATATCACAATATATAATAAATGAATATTCTAGCCAATAACATTGTTCATACTAAATATAGATTGCCTCTAGGGCACCTATTCCAACAGTCTCCCACTTGCACTAGAGCCAATCTGGTGCATCTCGTATGCCTATAGATCTGGTGTGCTCTTCATGCTTTTGTTGCGCAAGAGGTTTTGTGAGCGGATCTGAAAGATTGTCATCCGTTGGAATATTGCCCATCTTCACATCTCCTCGATCGATCATATCACGATAAGATGGAATCTCCTAAGTACATTCTTTGATTTCTGGTGTGATATTGGGTCCTTGGCTTGTGAGATCGCCCCAGAGTTGTCACAATACAAATCTATGGGATCCACGATGCTAGGGACCACACCAAGCTCAGTGATAAAATTCTTTATCTAAACTGCCTCTTTTGCTGCTTCCGCAGCAGCAATGTACTCAGCTTCTGTTGTAGAATCAGCAACTGTTCCTTGCTTGGAACTCTTCCAGCTCACAGCCCCTCCATTCAGGCAAAACACGTATCCAGACTGCGATCTGTAGTCATCTTTGTCGGTTTGGAAGCTTGAATTAGTGCAACCACTTACACTTAGCTCTTCCTTACCTCCAAATATCAAGAAGACATCCTTAATTCTTCTCAAGTAATTTAGGATGTTCTTGACAGCAATCCAGTGACTCTCACCCGGATTGGACTGATATCTGCTCACCATACTCAACGCGTATGATACGTCTGGTCTAGTAGACAACATGGCGTACATGATGGATCCTATGGTCGAAGCATAGGGTATCCTACTCATGTGGTCCTTCTCAATCTCATTGGAGGGACAATCATTCTTAGAAAGAGTGACTCCATGCGACATGGGCAAGAATCCCTTCTTGGAATCTTGCATGTTGAACCTCTTCAACACCTTGTCTGTATATGTACTTTGACTTAGGCTGGGCAGCTTTCTAGATCTATCCATATAGATCTTTACACCAAGTATATAGGCTGCATCTCCTAAGTCCTTCATTGCAAAACACTTTCCTAGCCAATCTTTAACAGATTGCAAAGTAGGAATATCGTTTCCAATTATTAGTATGTCATCCACATACAAGACCAGAAATACTACAGAGCTCCCACTAACCTTCTTGTAAACACAAGGCTCATCTTCGTTCTTGATGAAACCAAACTCTTTGACTGCGTCATCAAAACGTCGATTCCATCTCCCAGCAGCTTACTTCAATCCATAAATGGATCTTTGCAGCTTACAGACTTTATTGGCATTCTCTGGGTCCTCAAAACCCTCCGGTTGTGTCATGTACACATCCTCGAGGAGGTTCCCATAAAGGAACGCTGTTTTGACATCCATCTGCCAAATCTCATAGTCGTAGTATGCTGCAATAGCAAATAGGATTCGAATGGATTTAGTCATGGCGACTGGTGAAAATGTCTCATCATAGTCAATACCATGAATATGTCTATACCCTTTGGCTACCAATCGCCCCTTATAGGCAAATATTTTGCCACCATGTCGGTCTTCTTCTTGTAGACCCACTTGCACCCTATGAGTCGAGCCCCTTTCTCGGGTGGTTCCACCAAAGTCCATACTTTGTTGGTGTACATGGAATCCATTTTGGATCTCATGGCTTCTAGCCACTTCTTGGAGTCTAGGCTTTTCATGGATTCCCCGTAGGTTGCAGGCTCATCATCCATGAGTGGTACGTCATCGGGCTCAGTCACGAGAAGTATGTACCTCTCTAGCTCATGACGCACTCTTCCTAACCTACGGAATTCCTGTGTTACCTGAACAGGTTCTTCCACAACAACTTGCGGTTCCTGCTCATGTTCCATCATTGGTTCAGTGATTTGTGGTTCTTGAATCTTCTTCAAGTTCTACAGCCCTCCCACTTGCTTCTTTAGAGACAAACTCTCTTTCTAGAAACACGCCGGTTCGAGCAACAAACACGTTGTTCTCGATGGGATTGTAGAAATAATATCCTTTAGTTTCCTTAGGATATCCCACAAATTTACACTAATCCGCTTTGGGCCCGAGCTTGTCTGTTTGTAAACGCTTTACATAGACATCGCAGCCCCAAATCCTCATAAACGACACTATGAGACGCTTCCCAGTCCATATCTCATATGGTGTCTTCATGACTGATTTGGATGGAACACGATTAATGGTAAAAGCTGCCGTTATTAGAGCATGTCCCAAAAATGATATCGAAAGATCTGTTTGAGACATCATAGATCACACCATATCTAATAGTGTGCGATTCCTCCTCTCGAACACGCCATTCCATTGTGGCGTTACGGGTGGAGTGAGATGGGATACTATCCCACACTCTCTAAGATACTCATCAAACTCTTGGCTTAAGTATTCTCCTCCACGATCCGATCGTAGAGCCTTAATACTTTTACCAAGTTGTTTCTCTACTTCATTCTTGAATTCCTTGAACAATTCAAAGGATTCGGATTTGGCCTTCATAAGGTATACAAATCCATATCTACTGAAATCATCAGTAAACGTAATGAAGTAGGTGTAACCACCTCTGGTAGGCGTGGGGAACAGCCCACATACATCGGTATGTACGAGTGACAATAACTCACCAGTCCTCTCACCTTTCTTATTGAAAGGGGAATTTGACATTTTTCCTAATAAACAAGATTAGCATGTCTCATATGATTCAAAATCAAATGAGTCTGGAAGTCCATCCTTATGGAGTCTAGATATGCGTTTCTCATTTATATGACCTAAATGACAGTGCCATAGATATGTAGGATTTAAATTATTAGTTTTAACCCTTTTAGTATTTATGTTATAGATTGGACAATTTAGATCAAGGATATACAATCGATTAGACAAATGCGCACTACAATAGTGCATACTATCAAAATAAATGGAGCAACACTTGTCCTTTATTGAAATAGAAAAACCCTTATCGTCCAAACAAGAAATGGATAATGTATATGCTCATAGCAGGCACATAAAGCAATTGTCTAATTCTAAAATAAGTCCAGAAGGCAAAGATAGCTCACAAACGCCTACAGCTAATGCAGCAACTCTTGCTCCATTCCCGACGCGCCGATCTATCTCCCCTTTAGCCAATCTTCTACTTCTTTTCAAATCCTGCACATTTCGAAAAATGTGATAACCACATCCAGTATCCAATACCCAAGATGAAGAAATAGAAAGATTGACGTCTATAACATAAATACCTGGTGGTGGTGAAATCACTATTCCAAGCTTCTTATCCTCCAGATATTTAGGGAAATTCCTCCTCCAGTGACCCGGCTGGCTGCAGTAGTGACATTGACCTTTTGCCACGCCTCCACTAGGCTTTAGGGATTCCTTGGATTTTGCAACTTTCTTGTGCTTTCATTTGGAAGTAGAGGCAACTCCTTTGCCCTTCTTCTTATGCACCATCATTATGGCTTTTCCCTTGCCTTTATTGACGCTATGTTCAGCTGTCTTTAGCACGTTTAACAAGTCTGGCAGAGTCTTACCGATCTCGTTCATATTATAGTTCATGATGAACTGATTATAACTGTCAGGCAACGACTGCAAGACAAGATCAGTTTCCAAATCTTGGCCAAGCGGGAATCCAAGTCTCTCAAGGTTCTCAATGTACACGATCATTCGGAGTACGTGAGGCCCTACTGGATTCCCTTCAGCGAGACTACTCTTGAACAATGCTTTAGACACCTCATAGCGTTCATGCCTTGCATGTTCCTGAAACAGTTGTTTCAAGTGTATGAACATATCATAAGCCTCCATGTTCTCGTGCTGCTTCTGAAGCTCAGTAGTCATGGTGCAAAGCATGAGGCAAGTCACGTCATTAGAATCATCAATATGTTTTTGACGTGCCCTTACTTCCGCTAGAACAGACTCGTCCTGTGGTGGTTCTGGGATGAAGTCGATGTGCGATTGTTTGTCATTGGAGTTCTACAAAACGAGAAATGTGCAGTTTTAGTATTTTGAACAGTTTAACTATATTCAACAATGGCTAGATCACTAAATATAGCTCCCACTATTTTTCTCGGATTAATAGCCCTCACCATTAATGCGGAAAATATCATTATATTTTCTAGTAGGTCCAAGATCCATTTTTCACTTCTTCTTGATCTTGCTTTGGCAAGTCACCTAAGAATAAGTTATTTAGGTAGGAACCATTCCAATTGCATCCCATGCAACTCTTGGTCCAATTAGGTGAATAACTATTTATTCTTTATCCTTTAGATAACGCCTAATTGTCATGCATCTAGGTTCATCAATCAAATTGATTCTTACCCAGTTGCGTCCAACCTCTTGCTTCAACATACACACATTACTAGCTTGTGTCGTCCGCAACACACCATGGTAAATTAAAGTCGTCTTGCTTTGGCAAGCTCAAATTTTAATAAACCCTGATCATGAAGGGTGTTTTGGCAAGAGAAGGCAAAACGCAATATTTTAATTGAGGGATTTAATCATTCTTAATTTGTTTGGTTGATCCAATCAACATGATCTACTTATTTGGATTGGGCAATTCACAATAAAAGACCATCATTATTTATTATTATCTTGTTAACGTTTTGCTAGTATCGCCATACACACAAAAATAAATAACAAGACATAAATAATAAACATCCACAAAATAAATAAAATGTGGCATGGATATGGCCCAGACTAAGATATTATCAAGACAATGATAATATCTATTTGCCCTAAAGTGATAAGCTCATCTCCATGTGCTTCACCATAGCCGCGCGCCTAGGGGGATGGCTTCTTCGGCTTTTGGCTTCTTTGGTTCTCCGGTCTTCTTCTCCATGCTCTTGGCTATCATCTACATATTTCTAATTCTAGCCTAACATATAGAATAAATAAATAATAAAAGCCTCACATGTCGAGGAGAAAAGATGACTCGCAGGCCGTAAAACCTAATTAATTATTACATTAATTTGATCAGCTCGCAGGCCGTAAACCAAACCACAAAGCAATTAAACATCCACTAGCCATATCCATCCACCATGAAACAAAACACATAATACAGTTAAAACCAATTTCTAATGCGCTTGTTCAATTTATATTGAATTGGGTAATTAGGGTTACAACGGTCAAAGGGGTCCAACCCATACATGGGTCAAACCCCAAGAGGACCGCCGCCCGCCACGTGGCCCGGCTCAAGGCCGCCCGCCCTAGTGTCCCGCGGCCTTGCTTGGCGCGCAAGGAGGAGGGGCGGACGGCTACGGTTTTGGCCCTAGTCTCCTTCCCTTCCTTCCTTGTTGCCCAAGCATGTTTGTTCCCTTTATGAATGTTTCCATAAAATTGTTTCCATAATTGAAAAACTCCTTTTTTCAACTATGTGCCCATGAACCCTAATTTTAAAGAACCCAGGAATTCACACCCTATGTGATTAAACTCACCAATTCTAACATCCAATTTTAGATTAGATCTTGTTTATGTTGAATCAAATTCAACTTTGCATCTACTATGCCAATTAATTTAAGTTTTCGCGTAAAATTAACAATATGGTGTATAAATTGAAATCGTAACACATAAAATCATGTTATGCTCTGATACCACTGTTGGGTTTTGGCATAGGTAACGCAGCGGAATAACAAATATTTAATTCCTACTCAAAGCCCACCAAGGATCACAGGAAGAGACATCATAACATGATAAGGGACATAGTAGTTGTGTACCTTTTGGTTCGGGAGATCACACGAAGAATATTGCCCTCGTCTCTACGGTTGATCCACGTCTAGAGGTGAGATATAGATTCTTCCTTCTCAAGTGCTAGCTTGGAACCGAGGAAGAGGGAAGATGGAATCAAGCAAACAAGGAGGGAGAGAGGGGTTTCGGCCCTCTCTTTTGCCGACGGGAAGGGGGCGGACGCAAAGGGGGTTCGGCCCTTTGTGTTCTTGCTTTCTCTCTTGCTTTCTCTCCCACTCTCTTGTGTTATGTCTAATAACATTAGTGGGAAGGAAGCTAGAGCCTCCTTTATATAGTCCAACAACTCCTTGTTAACTACATAAAGGTCCTTCCTAGTTCTACATGAACTTGGATTAGTCCCTTCCTTGCATATTAGTCCTACTAAGTTTGCAAGGTGTTACAAAGTGATCCTTCTATTTAATTAATCATATTAATTAATCCAAAATCTAGTTCAACTCTATTTGACGTGTGACCCCATAGGTTTCTACTTAGTTGGTAGTAACTTATTACTAACATGGAGCGGTGTCTAGCAACACATCCATGCCACCCAACTAATAGAAATAAGTCAGTGATCCCGACAAACTTTTGTGCCCATTATCTCATATTTCACTATGCCTTTGTCTCCATATCCGGATTGGACACGAGACATAAATAGTCACACTCGTATATCCAATCCATAGTTCCTCGATCCTAGGAATATGCTTATGCAATCAGATAACATCAATATCTCCATATTGATTTATCTGAGTCTGGCCAGACATTCAATAAGCCTCATCCCTCGAGTGGTCGTGGATATTTACTCCCATTATGTGGGAGGGACAAATCTACTCTACATCACTACGATCTCTAAGCTTGCTTCCTATCATGCCCGATAACTACATTTATGATTACCCAGTTACGGTGTAACGTTTGATAACATCAAAGCACGATATTTCACAACTACAGTATCTAGTGTTTCAAGTCTAAGGATTGAAATTATATTAGCACTACGAAAAGCGATTGTGACTTTAACATAATCTAATGTATCCTTCGCGTTGTGGGTCAATCTAGTATGCCATTACTCCTAATGCATACCCATGTGTTAGACTTGATATCTCCATATCAATCTACACACATACTAGTCTATATTTGATCGTCCTATTAATCAATATAATGGACTAGGGATATTTAAGATAAACAACACATTGTATCTAAGGAATTCATTATATTAAATATCACAATATATAATAAATGAATATTCTAGCCAATAACATTGTTCATACTAGATATAGATTGCCTCTAGGGTACCTATTCCAACAGGGAGATTCCAAACTTATAGTGAAGCAAGCCTTAGGAGAATACGGGCTGAAGGAAATCAACCTACTGGGCTACAGGTCGATTGTACAGAAGCTAGTTCAGAAATTTAATTCCATTAAGTATGAGCACACGCCCAGATCCGACAATCGACATGCGGATGCATTGGCTACCATGGGGTCGAAGATCAGCTTAGATAAATGCCCAGCAAGGGTATCAATTGAGGTTAAGACAACTCCCTCCTTGGTAAAAGACTTGTGCAAAGATGAGCTTGTCGACGAAGCAGACTGGAGAAAGCCTATCATGCGCGCAATGGCCAAATGAACAAGTAAGGAAAGCTGGGTTTCCACGAAAGGGTTCTGCTTACATGATAACTTGCTAATACTACAAGGGGCCTGGAAGAATCTTGATGCGATGCGTCATGGAGGAAGAAGGTCGAGCAGTGCTGGAGAAAATCCATCAACACTTTTGCGGAGAAAATGAGATTTCCGTCTACAGAAAGGCGAAAAGATATGGAATTCATTGGCCACAGATGTCGTATTTTGCTGCTGTCTTACAAAGCAACTGCGAGAAATGTGCGTTAATAAAGGATTCCCTGGAAATTGCTGCAATTGAAGATGGGGATTGGCGAAAACCCATAATCGATTACTTGGAAGATGGAGTTTTGCCAAGTGATAAAAAGGAAGCTGACAAGCTCAAGAGGAAAGCAGCTCGATACGTCTTGCAGGAGAACTTGCTTTGGCGGAAAGGAAATGATGGAATTTGCTCTGATGCTTGAATGGACAAGAAGTACAAGAAGCCATGGATATGTCTCACCAAGTAGAGAATCAAGGAGGCGCGAAGTTATGCAGGCAACTTTTAACTATTGATTACTTTTGGCCAGCCATGGAAGCTGATTGTCGCGCGAAGGTCAGGAGATGCCAGCAATGTCAATTTCATGGCAACCTAGTTCATGCTCCTGCAGTTGATTTGCACGCGTTAGGAACTTCTTGGCCATTTCATACTTGGTCCTTGGAATTCATATGTCCCATTCGTCCACCATCGCATGGAAATCAGTTCATCCTCACTGGGACAGAGCAATTCACCAAATGGGTTGAAGCGGTCCCACTCAAGACAGCAAATGCATCGACGGTGGTTAAATTCATTCAGGAGAACATTATCTACCGCTTCGAGATTCCTAATACCATCTTGTCTAACAATGGTACTCCCTTCGTCAATCGCCAGGTAGATGCAAAATTGACAGAGTATAGGGTAAGGCAATTGTGCTCGACACCCTACTACCCAAAGGGAAACGGCCAAGCGGAGGCCACAAACAAAACTATGCTAAGGATCTTGGGTAAAATGGTCGCAGATGACCACAAGAAATGGACAGACTCCTTGCAAATGGCATTATGGGCCTATCGTACGTCACCAAGGACGCCTACTGGGGCTTCTCCATTTCTACTTTGCTATGGGGCCGAAGCAGTGGTCCCTACTGAGATCAAGGTTAATTCTGCAAGGTTAGCCTTCAGCGCTTTATACGAAAATACGCGCGACCATGATCTCATTTTGTTAGAGGAGAAGCGCGAACAGACCAAGAAGGAAAACACCAAATACAAGGAGAGGATTTCTCGAGCCTATAACAAGACAGTCCAACATCGAGATTTCGTTGTGGGAGACCTAGTCTTACGGGCTTCTGATCACTGCATGCGCGAAGCCGCTCATCCCAAGTTTGCTGCTAACTGGGAAGGCCCTTTTGAGGTAAAGGAAGTTTTTGATAGTGGCTATTACAATATCCAACGCTGCTTCCACGACTCCCAATTCGATCAATATGATATGGCTTAAGAAGTATTATCCTTAGCCTTGTTGATTATTGCCCTTTATTAATATGTATCTTGCTTTATTCTTACATCCTCCCATATGAGGATCTTAATGATAATAACTCTCCCATATGAGAGCTCTTTTTATCAACTGTTGTTTCTACTCTACTATCGCATGACTGATAGTCAAAATTGCTATTCCCATGAATTGAGCCTATCTATTTAGATAGCAGCCAAACGGGAAATTAAAAGCCTATTTGCCGAGATAGCAATCTCTTGTAAGCCTATCTGCCCAAATAGCAATCCTTTCTAAGCCTATTTTTCTAGATAGCAGCAATATGAGAACATAAGCCTATATGTCTAGATAGCAACAATATGAAAAGATAAGCCTATCTGTCTAGATAGTAGCAATATGCGAACGTAAGCCTCTCTGTTTTGATAGCAGCAATACACGAGTTGTAAGCCTATCTGCCTAGATAGCGGCCATTCTTACTTAAGCCTATCTGACTAGATAGCAATCTTTTATGAGCATATATGTCTAGAAAGCAGCAGCATGCGAGCATAAGCCTATTTGCCGAAATAGCAACCATTCTTACTTAAAGCCTATCTGTTTAGATAGCAGCAGAATTAAAGCCTATCTGTCTAGATAGCAGCAAAATTAAAGCATATCTCTCTGATAGAATCATCATGCGAAGAAATGCTGGCTTGTTTATATGTATATTTCAAGATAGAATCTACGCGCGATACTTACACGACATGAGTTAGTCAAGACAGAAAATTAGAGATCAATACTCGCGAAACAAAAGCGAAAGCAAAAAAACACTTTTATATAAGCAAAACTTGGAAACAGAGAATCCATACATCAAAAGCGTTCTAAAAAACATTCAAAACTTCTACATAGGACTTGTGAACTATGGAAACGACTACGGCCGACTCGTCGTCATCATCAACGCCCTCGATCAAAACAGAGCCCTTGTCGATACCCCTGACATAGTAAGATGCCAGATGAACTTCAAGTAATGGAGGCTGCTGATATGAAGAACAAATGAGAGAAAGCTCATGGGGCAGGAAGCTGATTATGCAAAGAAAAGCCACATCCCAAAGAAAAGCTTGGTTTACTCCGTAGCGAACATCCCCTATTAAAGGCTACGTCATTACAGAGCCCTAGGCAATTATGACGGATTGTGGGGACCTGGGTTTCAAGTATTAAATTACTCAAAATTCAAATGACCCGCGTGGAGATATGCATGGCTGATTTTGCGCGATTATACTGCGCGAGATATTCGCGCAAAAAGAGGCTAATGTAGATGGTGCATTCCAGACAGACAGATCATAGCCACGTGGCAGCCATCCAGCACATCTAACTCTGCTCCATATACACTCAATCACTTCTCATACTTATCCACATGGGGGTTGCGAGACATGGCCGCCCTCGTGTATCAACCACACAGGACTTGTAGGGACTTAGTGGTTTGGAGGCTAGAGTAAGGCCCGTCCCGCACGAACGAAAACCAAGCTCGCGCGCGACCCTTGGTAACTGACTTGAGAGATTTAATGACCATTTGTCCTATAATCCCGGTCAATCTCATAACGGTGTCCGGCATATGCGGACGGGTGCGTAAAGTTCCCTATATATACGGTCGAACGTGCCGTTACGAGGAAATCATTAAGCCGCCATTTATGGGAGCATTAACCCCTCACAACGGTCACTTCCCTACTATATATAGGATCGTTAACCCTCCATGGAACTTCTTCTTGATCTTCTGGATTCACCGAAGCTCTTGTTGTCATTAGAATGTCTCTCTCTCAACCATTTGCCATTGCTTACTCTCTCCCTACTCACACCCTTCATCTCCATGTGTTCTTCATGTTCATATCCCCTACTTGAGGTATACACTTGGATATCTCCCAAGGATTTCCTTGTAAACATCTATATATGTACTTCTGCTTAGGCCTAGCAGCTTCCTAGATCTATCTCTATAGATCTTGATACCAAGTATATAAGCTGCATCCCCTAAGTCCTTTATTGCGAAACACTTTCCTAACCAATCTTTAACATATTGTAAAGTAGGAATGTCGTTTCCAATGAGTAGTATGTCGTCCACATACAAGACCAGAAATACAACATAGCTCCCACTAACCTTCTTGTAAACACATGGCTCATCTTCGTTCGTGATGAAGTCAAACTCTTTGACCGCATTATCAAAATGTCAATTCCAACTCCTAGAAGCTTGCTTTAATCCATAAATGGATCGTCGCAGTTTACATACTTTATTGGCACTTTCTGGATCCTCAAAACCCTCCGGTTGTGTCGTGTACACATCCTCTAGGAGGTTCCCATACAAGAATGTTGTTTTAACATCCATCTGCCAAATCTCATAGTCAAAGTAAGCTGCAATAGCAAGTAGGATTCGAACGGATGGCGACTGGTGAAAAGGTCTCATCATAGTCAATACCATGAATATGTCTGTAACCTTTAGCCACCAATCGCCCCTTGTAGGCAACTACCTTGCCATCCATGTCAGTCTTCTTCTTGAAGACCCACTTGCACCCTATGGTCCGAGCCCCTTCAGGTGGTTCCACCAAAGTCCATATTTTTTTGGTATACATGGATTCCATTTCGGATCTCATGGCTTCTAGCCACTTCTTAAAGTCTGGGCCTTTTATGGCCTCCCCGTAGGTAGCAGGCTCATCTTCCATGAGTGGTATGTCATCGGGCTCAGTCATGAGAAGTCCGTATCTCTTTGGCTCACGACGTACTCTTCCTGACCTACGGAGTTCCTGTGTTACCTAGACAGGTTCTTCCATAACAACTTGTGGTTCCTGTCCATGCTCCATCATCGGTTCAGTGGTTTGTGGCTCTTGAAGTTCTTCAAGTTCTACAGCCCTCCCACTTGCTTCTTTAGAGACAAACTCTCTTTCTAGAAACATGCCGGTCCGAGCTACAAACACTTTGTTCTCGGTTGGATTGTAGAAATAATATCCTTTGGTTTCCTTAGAATATCCCACAAATTTACACTTATCTGCTTTCGGTCTGAGCTTGTCTATTTGTTAATGCTTTACATAGACATCGCAACCCCAAATCTTCATAAATGACACTATGGGACGCTTCCCAGTCCATATCTCATATGGTGTCTTCATGACTGATTTGGATGGAACACGGTTAATGGTGAAAGCTAGAGTCAATAGAGCATGTCCCCAAAATGATATTGGAAGATCCGTTTGACACATCATAGATTGCACCATATCCAATAGCGTGCGATTCCTCCTCTCGAACACGCCATTCTACTATGGCGTTCCGGGTGGAGTGAGTTGGGATACTATCTTACACTCTCTAAGATATTCATCAAACTCTTGGCTCAAGTATTCTACTCCACGATCCGATCGCAAAGCCTTAATACTCTTACCAAGTTGCTTCTCGAATTCATTCATGAATTCTTTGAACAATTCAAAGGATTCGGATTTGGCCTTAATAAGGTAAACAAATCCATATCTACTGAAGTCATTAGTAAACTTAATGAATTAGGTGTAACCACCTCTGGCAGGCGTGGGAAACGGCCCACGTACATCAGTATGTATGGGTGCGAGTAACTCACTAGTCCTCTCACCTTTCTTATTGAAAGGGGACTCTGTCATTTTTTCCAACAAACAAGACTCGCATATCTCATATGATTCCTAATCAAATGAGTCTAGAATCCATCCTTATGGAGCCTAGATGTGTGTTTCTTGTTTATATGGCCTAAACGACAGTGCCATAGATATACAATCCATTAGACAAATGCACACTGCAATAGTGCATACTATCAAAATAAATGGAGCAACACTTGTCCTTTATTGAAATAGAAAAACCATTCTCGTCCAAACAAGAAACAAAATAATGTTTCTGCTCATAGCAGACACATAATAGCAATTGTCTATTTCTAAAATAAGTAAATAAGGCAAAGATAGCTCATACACGCCTATAGCTAATGCAGCAACTCTTGCTCCATTCCCGACGCGCAAATCTATCTCCCCTTTAGCCAATCTTCTACTTCTTTTCAAATCCTGCACATTTCGACAAACGTGAGATCCACATCCAGTATCCAATACCCAAGATGAAGAAATAGATAGATTGACGTCTATGAAAAAAATAGCTGGTGGTGGTGGAATCACTATTCCAAGCTTTTTATCCTCCAGATACTTGGGGCAATTCCTCCTCCAATGACCCGGCTGGCTACAGTAGTGATAATCACCTTTAGTCATGCCCCCACTAGGCTTCAGGGCTTCCTTGGACTTTGTAACTTTCTTGCGCTTTCCTTTAGAAGTAGAGGCAACTCCTTTGCCCTTCCTCTTATTCACCATCATGATGGGTTTTCCCTTTCCTTTATTGATGCTTTGTTCATCTGTCCTTAGCATGTTCAGCAAGTCCGGCAGATCTTTACTGATCTCATTCATGTTAAAGTTCATGATGAACTGATTATAGCTATCTGGAAACGATTGCAAGAGAAGATCATTTTCCAACTCTTGGCCGAGTGGGAACCCTAGCATTGTGAGGTTCTCCATGTATCCGATCATCCGGAGTACATGAGGCCCAACCGGGTTCCCTTCTGCGAGATTGATCTTGAACAATGCTTTGGAAACTTCGTACCGCTCATGCCTTGACTGTTCTTGAAATAATTGTTTGAAGTGTTCAATCATATCATAAGCTTTCATGTTCTCGTGTTGCTTCTGAAGCCGAGGTCATGGTGCAAAGCATGAGAGAATTCACATCATTAGAATCATTCACATGTTTCTGATGTGCTCTCACGGTAGATAGAACAGACTCATCCTAGGGTGGTTCTGGAATAGGATTGTCTAAGACGTACAATTTCTTTTCTTGCTTAAGGACGATCCTTACGTTCCTGTACCAGTCAAGGAAATTTGTTCCAGACAACGTATCCGTCTCAAGGACAGATCGCAGGGATGAAGTCGATGTGCGATTGTTTGTCATTGGAGTTCTACAAAACGAGAAATGTGTAGTTTTAGTATTTTGAACAGTTTAACTATATTCAACAATGGCTGGATCATTAAATATTGCTCCCACTATTTTTCTCGGATTAATAGCCCTCACCATTAATGCATAAAATATCATATATATCTTCTAGTGAGTCCAAGATCCATATTTCACTTCTTCTTGAGCTTGCTTTGGCAAGTCACCCAAGAATTGGTTATTTAGGTAGGAACCCTTCCAATTGCATCCCATGCAACTCTTGGTCCAATTAGGCGAATAATTCCTTATTCTTTATCCTTTATATAACACCTAATTGTCATGCATCTAGGCTCATCAATCCAATTGACTTTGCCCAGTTGCGTCCAACCTCTTGCTTCAACAGTCAGACATTACTTGCTTGTGTCGCCGCAACACACCAAGGTGAATTAAAACGCCTTGGCCCGAATTTAATAAACCTTGATCATGAACGGTGTTTAGGAAAGAGAATGCAAAACACAATATTTCCATTGAGGGATTTAATAGTCATTATCTAATTGTTTGGTTGATATCATCAACATGATCTACTTATTTGGATTGGCCAATCCACAATAAAAGATCATACTGGTTTATTATTATCTTATTAATGCTTTGCTTGTATCATCCATACACACAACATAAATAACAAGACATCAATAATAAATATCCACAAAAGAAAATTTAACGTGGCATGGATATGGTCCCTGGACTAAGATATTACCAAGCCAATGATAATATCTACATGCCCTAAAGTGACAAGCTCATCTCCATGTGCTCCACCATAGTCGCGTGCCTAGGATGGGAGTCCTCATCGTCTTTGTGGCTTCTTGGTCCTCCGGTCTTCTTCTCCATGCTCTTGGATATCATCTATTCTACCCTAACATCTAGAATAAAATAAATAAATAAAACCTCACATGTTGAGAAGATGATCAGCTCGCAGGCCGTAAAATTAACTAACTATTACATTAATTTAATCAGCTCGCAGGCCGTAAACCAAACCACAAAAAATAAACATCCACAACCTAGGCCATATCCATCCACCATGCAGAAACTCACATAATACAGTTAAAACCAATTTTTAACGCACTTGTTCAATTTTAGTTTGAAATTTAGGCAACTAGGGTCAAAATAGTCCAAGGAGTCCACCATTCACCATGGCCGAACCACTCAAGGACCAAGGCAAGGCCTTGGGGCGGTCAGCCGAGCCTCACACGTTCCTAGGGCGCACGCTAGGCCAGCCCAACCCCTTGGCCGAGCCTAGCTTGGAAGGGAAGGGGGTGGTCCCCTTAGGGGGCCGAACCTCCTATGGAATTGTTTCAAAACCAATTTATTGCCTTGTTGTCCAAGCTTAGTTGTTTCCAAGTTTGAAAAACCCCTTTTCCAAGCTTGTGCCCAAACCCTAATTCCTAGATCCAAAATTTCACATCCAATGTGATCAAACTCACAAATCTTCACATCCAATGTTAAGTTAGGTCTTGTTTGTCTTGAATCAAATTCAATTTGCATCTAATATATATGCCAATATTTTTCGCGTAATATAAACAATACGGTGTATAACCTGAAAAACTGTAACACATATAATCATGTTATGGGCTACGACCTGTGGCTCTGATACCACTGTTGGGTTTTAATGCAGGTTACGACAGAATAATAAAATTAATGCTGCTGAAATCCCATCAAGGATCACAGACAAGCCATCATAACATGATAATGGCATAAAAGATGTGTACCTTAGTTTGGGAGATCACACAAAGAATAGTGTCTTCATCTCTATGAATATCCACACCTTGGATTCTTGATTGGACTCCTTCTCACCGCGATGTGCTAGAAACGGAATAAGGAGGAACAAATCATGCAAAACGAGGCACCACACGGCGCCAATGGAGGTCGACGGCAAGGGGGGCGGATGGGCGAGAGGGCTTCGGCCTTCTTGCTCTGTCTCTCTCTCTCTCTCTCTCTCTTTATTTGTTATGTTCTCTCAATAATGAGTGTAGAGAATTAACAAGCTAGAGTTCCTTTATATAGTAATAACTCTTTATTAACAACATAAAGGCCCCAATACGAATCATGTTCTTGCATGGATTAGTCCACTTGCAAATTAGTCCTACTAAGTTTGCTTGTGGTTGCGTTATGATCCTTTTATTAATTAGTCCAACTAATTAATACCTATATCCAATGTAATCCATCCGGTGTGTGACCCCATAGGTTTGTACTTAGTTGGTAGTAACTATTTACTAATATGGAGCGGTGTCTAGCAACACATCCATGCCACCCATCTAATAGAAATAAGTCAGTGATCCCTACAAACCTTTGTACCAAATGTTCGTGTATTGTGTTATCCCTTTGTCTCCAGACATAATAGTCACACTCGTATATTCAATCCGTAGTTTCTCGATCCTGGAAAGGGTAAAAGACACTGGCCACCCCTGACTTTAGGGTTAACTCCACCCCGCTACCCTGTATTTTGGAAAAAGACACTTCGCACCCTTTTTTGGATGGAGCTAACTGTGGACTAACAGACCAGGCGAAAGGACAATTATACCCTCATAATTTTGATAAATGACCTATCTATTCCCTTCTCATTTTTCTATTCTCATTCTTCTTCCCTTCTCTTATGTAATCCTAGCCTCCACCCATACCAGTCCAACCCATACGAACAACCTTTGAACAACTAGTCAAGAACATCAATAACAGTACGGGATGAACATCAACCCCAACCACAATAATATAAGAAGTTATGCACCCAAATTTCTTGACAACATCAACATCAACTATTAGAATTAATTTCATCATCGGCAACAAAAAAGAGGGAGAATTCATTACAGAAGCAGAAAATGAGAAGAGGAGTCTCTGTTTTGGAAGCTCAGTCTGAGGATTGTGCAGATGTAGCTCTGTGTTCATTAATGGAAATAAAAAAAAAAAGAAAAAATAGCAGAGGAAGGAGAAGAATAAAGAAGAAGAATGAAGACGAGGAAGAATAACTCCTCTCCGCCGTCGCCGCCGCCAACAACAACCCCATAAACGTCTCGCCTGCGGCTGTTCCTCTTCCCGTCGAAGTCCGAACATCGTCAATTGGGTCTCTCCTCAAGAAATAGAGTAAATCGGAGGACTGGTTCCTCAACGCTCTAAACGGTGCCAACGGTGGGTTTTCGGAATCATATTCTGTCAATTCCCTTCTGGGTATCGATTACGATTCCGCTGCGGCTAATGCCGGAAATTGGAACTCGGCGATCCCCAAGGAGGCCGAACGGAATTCGAATTCTCATCTCGATTATTTGGAAGAGATGGAGGGAGGTCATCGTCGCTCTGGTTGTCTCGGCTTTGAGAAAGAGAGAGAGTGGGGGAGGGAAGGAGGGTTGGTGTGGATGGTGGTGGAGCTTGTTCAGTGTTGAGGGAGGGTTGATCTGGTGGCAGTGGCGGTGGGAAGAGAGAGAGGGAGGGTTTGAAGATAAGGATTGGGTGGATACAGAGAAACCCGGATGCAGATGAGTTGGTGTATTAGGGTTCTGTTAGTTTGTTTAGGTTGTATGTTTTGGGTTAGCAAACAAAAGGTTAGATTAGTGGCCCAATAATATTTGTTTAGTGTGTGGGTTAGATTAGTGGCCCAATAATATTTGTTTAATTAGGTTTAGATTCTGGGCCATAAATCTGGTGTGAAAATGTGTAGAGAAAAAATAGGGTATTATTTTGGGGGGTAAAATAGTCAAACAACATTGCAAATGATGGGCGATATGGTCCAAAAAAATGCATAGGGGTAATATTGTCCGAAACAATTCAATCAACCATTTTTCGAACGAAACCTAACGGAAGGTGCAAACTGTCCACGGAATATTCCGTTAAATGGGTGCGGAGTGTCTTTTTCCAAAACACAGGGTAGCGGAATGGTATTAATCCTAAAGTCAGGGGTGGTCAGTGTCTTTTACCCTCCTGAAAATATGCTTGTGCGAGCAGATAACATCAATATCTCCATACTGATTTATCTGAGTCTGGCCAGACATTCTATAAGCACCATCCCTCGTGGCCCATGGATATTTGCTCCCATTATGTGGGAGGGACATATCCTCTCTACGTCACTACAATCTCTAAGCTTGCTTCCTATCATGCCCGATAACTATCTTTATAGTTACGCGGTTAAGGCGAAACGTTTGATAATATCAAAGCATGATATTCCACAACTAGAGTATCTAGTGACTTCAAGTTTAAGGATTACAATATCATTAGCACTACGAGAAGCGATTGTGACTTTGACATAATCTAATGTATCCTTCTTGTTGTGGGTCAATCCAGTATGACATTACTCCTAATGCATACCCATGAGCTAGGCTTGATATCTCCATATCAATCTACACACATACTAGTCTATAGTTGATCGTCATATTAATTAATATAATGGACTAGGGATATTTAGGATAAACAACATTGTATCTAAGGACTTCATTATATTAAATATCACAATAAATAATAAATAAATTGTTCTAGCCAAACATTGTTCATACTAAATATAGATTGCCTCTAGGGCACCTATTCCAACAACCATATAAGACATATAACTAAGATCCACTAAAAAGTTTTATCGTTACCAACCAGTTAAAATTATCTGAACACGAACTAAAATAACATATTTACATGAACGCAAGTGACAAAAATTGGCGAGTTATTACTTGTAACGAAATTCATGTATGGTGACAAACATGGTTTTTTGGTGATGGAGAGAACAGTTTATGTCGAGAAACACAATAAAAAGGCACGGAGGAAGACACCTTATCGACCATCTTTACCCCAGGCACTGGAACAAAACATCGCTCATGTGCATTTTGTTTTGTGATTTTCCACCAGTTTGGCGAAGTTGTGACAGAGATGCACTGGGGCACTTTGAAGTGGTATCGAGAGAATATGAGTGTTACAGGAATGCTTAGCTCGTGCTCCTCGGTTCCTTCCAAGACACCCCCAACTATGAATAATGATTTGTAAATTAATTTAGTGCTAAAATGAGGTGGTACCTAGACATTGACCACCGGTGAAAATGCTCTTAAACCTTCGACGCACGAGTCTTTCCTAGAATTCGAGAAATTAAATTAATGTCCAACTTTGAGTATTTTCTCACAATAATGCCCTTACACTTTGTGCGCAAGCATCCACGTGCGTGTTGGTTGCGAATTTTAATCTTAGTCAAAATAATTTTTTAGTTATTTTGAACTACAATTCTAATTTTATCTGGATTTTATTAGGGTAATGATTCTTACAAAGCAAAATGTTATTCTTACAAAGTCATTAACTTTATTTGTGCATCTAATGACCAATGAAGTTGCACATATGAAGTTAGGGCTAGTTTGGGAATGCTGTGGCGGTGCTACAAAGCAGCGGTGTGAAAACACTGTGGAAAAGCTGACTTGAATTCTTGATAAAATGTTGTTGGTAAATATTACGTGAAAGCAGTTGTGAAATATTGATATAGTAATTTTGTGTTTGGTAAAATCTACTGTGAAGTTGCTGTGAGAGGGTAAAATGACAAAAATATATGACACATGTCATTTCCGTATAGATAACCATTGATATTCTAAAAAAATATAAGGTTAAAATCGGTTGTAGATAAATTAATCAAAAGCACTTTCTGAAAAAGCATATCCCCCCTTGCTTCCTGAAAACTACTGTGGGACAGTAGAAACTGTCCGGAAAAGTAGACATTTTATTTTTACCAAACACACTAAAACTGCTTCTGCTGTCGGAAAGCAGCTGTGCTAGCAGCGGAAGCATTCCCAAACTCACCCTTTAGTGGCTTTGTAAGTATAATTTTTTTCTTTGTTAGAATCACTACCCTTTTGTTATACAATCTCTAATTTCGATATTTCTTAGGCTTGACTTCTGAATTATCATATTTTAGTTTTGTTAGGGAGTGGTATTCTCATGGGGACGCTCCGTGGTAACTCCCATGAGAATCCTACGTGGCACAATATGAAATACACAAAGCTCAATCTTTTTGTCCATTAAACGTTAATCAAATCTCACTTTCAATCATCTGATCAGAATATGGTAATGATTGAGTGTTTTATATTGTGCCACATGGGGTTCTCATGTTATCACTTTTTTAGGTATGAAAACGTCAGCTTGTCCAAATACGTAAGGTCTGATGTTTCATAAGTTAAAATAAGAGTATTTATCGTAAATTTGGTAGTAAAAAATACAAGAGTTGCCAAATGCAGTTACATGTTAATTATGTTTTTTTAGCTCATACCAGATTATTCGCTGCAAATTATTTTTATCACGTTGTTGAGCAAGGAGGTAAATGATATTATTATAAATCGCAAATAAGACCATAATTTTCTCATTAAAATGACGAATTGTTCATAAAATGAGATAATTCTAGTCAAAACTAACTTCAATTGCATAAAATTTTCTAAAGCAATATATTACAAAATAATTTGTAAGAAGTACCCAACCTGTTGTTGGCTCAAAGAAAACGAATTAACCAACCCGTAAATTGATGATAGTAATCTACTGCAGCGAGTATATTTCTTCTCTTGAGAATAATTTTTTTGTTTGAGGAACTCTTGAGAATAATTTGGGCAGAGTTTTAGAATTTAAAGACAAATTTTAATTTCTTTTTTTAAATAGACAAATTATAATGTCTTTTTTTTTTTTTTTGAACAAGACAAATTATAATGTCTATTATCTCTAATCTGCATTTATTCATTTTTAAGGGAAAGTGTCTAATTTTAAATATTGTCATCTACTAAAAAAAAAATTAGACCAATTATAAATTACCTTCAAATAAACGCTATGCCAAACTAATATTTTCCCTCATCATTTTAAATTTGCATTCCGAATTTGACGCCAAGTATGCAAACTGTTTGAGAGTTTTTGACAGTAAGACATATATAATTGGTGATATAAGATATAACTAACAATATCCGTGGACCATTAAAATTTTGTGTGTTACATGTAACAGCCCGGGATCTCGGTTCATGGTTAACGCGACAATCGATAACCAAAAGTAGATTATTAACTATTAAATTTACATTTCGGTTAAAGTACATAATAAAATTTCGATATTAAGTACAATCTAAAACAAATCGTGTGTGATCTACTAAGTGATTTGACTTAAGCTAAACTTCTTCATCTCGATCCGCGTTCCCATTCCCCAAACTTGATTGACGACATGCGGTTTTAAAATGGCAAATGCCGACGCAGTTTTGAAGAAATAATCAGTAAAAACTGAGTAAATACATACTACGACATGTAAAGAAACGAGTGGCACGGAAGCTTGAGTTGAAACAAATCAGAAGATTTAAACAGTAAAATTATCATGTTGGAGAATTTGGAACAACAAGAAGTAACCGAGTAACAAAAACCTCCAATTTCATAACATTGAGAAACCACGAGTAGTTGGTAACATATCCAGAGTAAACAAGTCTATTTAAGAGAATAACTTAGTTCATGAGTAGCCAAAGCATTTCAAATCATTTCAATTGATTAGGGCAATCCAGAGCCACAAACAACATCAATAGAGTATTCAACTTTCTTTCAAGTTCAGTTAACCGTTAAGTTTAGCTGAGGCATGGCCAGAGCCACCAGCAGGATCGATGTAGACAGAGGGATCACGAAATAATCACTAAGGGTTCCTTCTAGGGTCTATCAAACCCTATTTCACCCGAGCGTTAAGGGAGTCCATTCGTCAACCCCGCTCACAACATTAGCTAAAAGGCCTTAAGTGTCGACACCCCTATACCGTAGTGACCCTTACAAGTATAAGTAGCACTCTATAGCTCTATAAACCCCTTGGCCTCAATATCTTGATACATTTTGGCTCATCGGGGGCGGATTTGTGAACATTAACGTTCTATCCAATAATAAGAAGCACTGCCTCAATGGTCTTAGCCATAAGAAAATGGAGGATCGCTTGACGCCTCCCATTAATAACAGTACTCTGTACATCGTCCTAAGTCTATTAGAGGTATTTTATTTCTTCTCTTTCACATAACCAGAATCAGAATATCAACAATTCACAAGTAATTTCCGAGAGTTCTCAAAGGAGACGAATAAAATAGTTTAACAACATTCGAGTGGAAAACATGCATTCTCATACTTTTTCATATAACAAGCATTCATTTGAAACATCAAACACATACACACTTTTTGATGTGAAAAGGTCGTACATATGTACTTACCACTGAGATGAAGCACAATCAAAAGCAAGAAACTAAGTCTAGCACTCCGACGACAACCGCTCTCTCCTACGAGGTCGATGTCTACAATCACACGCATGACATACTCGTTATAACCAATTTACGCATTTATAATACAAATGCAAACCTACATGTCACATAGTCCTAGATGTCACTAATGCACATATAATTATGTTTAATTATCAAAATAAGTCCAACAAAACACCTAGAAGTTCAAAAATTCAAGTTTTCTAAAAAATGCAAAACTACAATTCTGGACAGAATTGTAGCTCTGACTTTGGAGCCATATTTACCATATAAAATCATCTCCTAAAATATTGAAATTAATGTATGATGAACCTATATGTGTATACTTTCAGAAACATCAAGAAAATCATGCATAGCTATTATAAAACTCAAGTTACAAAAATAACAAACACTGCTATGCAGAGACAAGTTTGGAAGAAAGTTTCAACTTTGAAGAACAATTACTACTACTTGTAGAATAGGAAAAATGCCCATATTCTCCAGAATGAATCCCTTATGTGTCTAGTTTCTTCACAAGAAAGATTTGGTGCCATAGGTTTCTGGAAATGAGATTTTTAACAAAAATGGTAAAACTTATCCAAAAACAGAGTTTCAGAAAACATGCAACTTAGAATGAGCATATCTCCCTAACCAAAAAGGATATGGAGTTGAATTTTCTTTCAAAATGACCCTCTCTGAGTCTAGTTTTAGAATATGAACGAGTTAAAAATTTCACAGAGACAAAACTTGGAGATAATCCATGTTTTTCACAAGCTGGTCAGATTGTATAAACATGCATTTTTTTCAAAAATCAACAAGAATGGTTCTAGTAGTACATGCAAGTTAAGAAGACTTAATTTTCACCCAAATAGCACCATTTTAATCATAAAAATAACATTTTTACATGCTCTTGACACAAATTATCAAAAATCTATTGAGTTACTAGTGAAAAGAATATGACATTCACAACATGCATGTGCGTTCTAATGTGGGTTTCATGAAATAATCTAAAATTTGAGGTCAAACACATGATCTAACCATGGAGATGAAGAACTAAGCATGGAATTGAAGAAATCAAAGATGAAATTTCATCAATCAAAGGCAAAGATGGACATGCAAGCATCAATTAAAGACTAGAAGGAACTTTACCCCAAGATTCAAGAAGATGATGAGGAAAAGAATGCATTTGGCCTTCAATCCCTTAGAAAAATTGTGTAAGAACACCCCTCCATGATGATACTAAGGTTGGACTCAAGATTTTCACAATTTAGAGCCAAGAAATTTGAGTTTTGATGAAGTTTTGTGGAGGTCAACCTCCAAAAACGGGTTTGAAGTTTGGAGAGAAGGAAGAAGAAACTTGCATGAGTGTTCTTGAGAGAAATGATGGAAAGAAATGACATGATGGAGAAGGGGTAGGATGGACTTGATGGAGATGGTAGTGTTGGTGGTTCATTGAGTGTAATGAGATGTAGTGGTGTTATTTTAATAGGAGTAGAAATGAAAATGAATTATTTTTTTGGTGTTGACCAAAGTGATGGAGGGGGTAGTTGGTTGTAATTAGAAAAAAAAAATTAGAAGAGTTGTAGATGGGGCTAAAGAATTGATAGCCAAAAATTAAGGGGTAAAAGAAATGCAATTAAAAGTTCTCCCAACACCATAGTTGGGGTAGAAATTAGAATAACAAGAAAATGAAGGGTGACATGCAAATACTAGAAATTGAGGGTAACTCTAAAATTTCATATACAAGAGGGGTATAATAGAAGATATCAAAAATTAAGGGGTAAAAATAAGATTTCTATTTAATACCTAACACATAAAAGTTAACTTTCATAAATTATAAAATTGCCAAATAATTTCTAAATAAATTACTTTGTTAATAAATGTCAAAATCCAATTTTTAGAAAGTTACAAGTATCTTCCAAGTATATAAATGAGTTTCATATCGTATTATCTAAGTTTTCAAAAACTACAAAATAACCTCAAAATGAAATTTTATATAATCATATATGTCGAATGACACCCTTATACTTTAAAAACAAGGAGAAGTCAAGATAAAAGTTTGAAATATAAATTTCTCAAAATTTTCAAATATTTTTCCCAAAATGACCAAATAACCCCCAACTTAAATACGGGGTATTACATTACAACTATAGGGTTATTTTGTCACGTCGCCAACACTTTAATCACAAAAACTCTATATTATGAAACTCTCAAAGCCAGGGGGTTGTGTTTGGGTGCCCCTAACGTGGCCTGTGGTTCCGTCCCTGCTGTTGAGACTTTCAGTTGGGACCAAATATGCTCTAATAATTCGTATGATGGACTGAGCATTTTGATATATCTTCAGTTCGTACTATGATGGCCCTTATCGGAAATTTGAGACCAAACAACAAAAACCCTATGAGGAAATAAATTGTAAGGATTTTTAAACAACTTGGATTAAAAAGTCACACATATGATCTGAAATTGACCTTCATGATTTACAAATGATATTGATCAACATCAGCAGATTGTGAAAATATATGATTCGTATCCAAACTGCTACTCTTCTATATTGTGATCAAATCATTTGACTAATTATGTTCACAGGGTTATTTTTCCAACTTATCGACAACAACAATTTTGCTTTTAAATTGAACTATTTATATTCAAATACTAATATACATATCAAAAGTGGAGATCAGGACACAGACTAAAATCTCTAGGATCTTGCTTAGCAGTTAAACCATAATCAAGAAAACGACCTTGTTTGATATTATTTCACATAACAAAGTTAATAATCTCGTCGAGTCATGTTTTGGACCACAATTTTCTCTGAACATAAAAAAATGTTAAACGATTTTGTATGTGGTATTTGCATCGGTGCCTGGCAATACTAAAACTATTCTCAAAACTGAATGCCTACCTAAACTAGCATTTGCATGAAAATGTCTGTATTAACAAACTTTATACACATGATACATTTAATATATACATTTGTTCTTAAAATAAAAGAGGAAAAGAAACACAAAATATACCACCTATCTCCTTTGTTTGATTTCACAAAAAAAAGATGTTAAGACTTTGTTGGGATACAGGGAATCCTCTCCGATAATATTTGAGTCTCACGAAGATTAGTATATGACTATCGGCTAGAGAACGTATGGTGGTTCACACTTTCCTTAAGATTGGTGTACATCTACGAAATTTAGAAAAACTGAAACCGCTATTAACATCTTTTTTTTAGAAGAAAAAAAAAACCACCAAATAATATTCTAAGTAACACCAAATATAAAGTGTTAAACTTCAAATAATTATTAGTTTATTACTATAGTACATGCTACACTAGGGGTGCGTTTGGTAGAGTGGTTTTCTTTGTTTATGGTTTAAAAACCAAATGGATTATCGAAAGTGTTTGTTTGTAGTGGTTTAAAAATCATTTTTTAATCTATTTTTTTTTTTGTCATTTTGTCTTGGTGAAAAAAATAAAATTTTGTGGTTTTTCTTTTGGTTTATTTCTTTGACACACAAATACGAAATTACCCTCACATCTTAGACGTATTAAAACGAAAATCTCCTCTCATTTTGGTAACTCTCTGACTTTTTAGTCAAAGATTGCACATATTTTTTTCTATACTTTTGCCATAAATATCTTTTCCCACAAAACTCAATTATCGCATATTTCGGACGATACATTTTATGTAAAATGTTTTTATTATTTAGGATCAACCATTTTTTCGGTGTTCTTTCCTTAGTTGATTATTTTTTTGTTAATCGTTACTCAACGTGGCATCGAGTGTGAACGGAATTTCAAAAAATCATTAACTTTTTGTTGAACTTACGTATGAAAAGTTAATTTTTTGGATGTCACACATGACACAACTATTAATTTGTTCTTCATTTTGTTACTTTCATGAAAACGTTGAAGCTCATGAAATCGTGATCTTTTTTACATTACATTTGTTCCTCTTGAATCTGTAAAAGAAATATAAGTGGAGAGCATCTTTGTCATTTAATTTACATCATCTAATTTAAAAACAACTACCAAACACATTTCTACAGTTTTTAATCTAGTTCAAAAACCACTACCAAACTTTAACAGAATCTCTAAAAAAACCAAAAAATTTCCACCAAAATTTAAAAACCAGTTTTTCTACCAGAAACCATTCTACCAACTCACCCTATATGGGGATGTTCTTGAGTTGAATTAATGTAGATTATATATTACTGTAGTCCGTTTGGGTGGGTTACATTTAATTGTGAATTTTCGAAAGGCCGGATCCCCGTATATACTAAGGCAAGGACTTTGATATTTTCATGTCTTCCTCGATTGCTCACTACTAGAAAAATAGCATGTTACGGCAGAACGAGAAACCGCCGTTTACGGAGTCCAATTACGGCCCGCCATTTACAGAGTCCAATTACGGCGTTTTGACTGAAGTGACATATATTTTTTAATTAACGTCGGTTTATTAAAACCGCCTTATATTTAATCCCATTTACGGCGGTAAATGGTAAACTACCTTAATGTTTGGGCGGTTATTTGTGCGCCATTAAATACACGGCTGCAACCTCAGTTGCATCAAGAGAATAAGATTAGCAGCTAAAATATCTGCTAAATCTAATATACGACTTTAATATTGACATCTGAACAATGTGGAGTGTTTATTTTGTGAATTCCATAGAGGTCACTACATACATGACGAATTTCATATCGCTTAGGACTTTATCTCTTTCAAGCAAAGAAACTTAACATTGGTCAAATTAGAATTTGCTAAAATTTGATATAGCCTTCATTTTCTTTCTTGCTTGTTTACTTAGAGTTGAATTAGCAAATGGCAAATCTGAAAATATCACGACTGATGTTCTGATGTTAATAGAATAGCCTTTGATCATCAAAACCTTCTTAACCTACCAAAGACATCATTATCCTTTGACAAATATGCAACCGCTATTTTCTCGAAAAAAAAATATTCATCCGCTACTAAAATTAACACCGGACAATACATGTGCTGTTCGTTTTGTACAGCTTTTAGTTAGAATTATAGCATACATGATCTGATGATGCGAGAGAATCAACAATAAAAACAAAATAATCTTTATGGTCTCATTTGATCCCACTTTTTGAAATACGTATGTTCAAGACTTGTTGTGAGACGAGAAGACGAGAGAGACAAGAAAATAAAGAGAGACAAAGATGTGTAGGGAGAATGCCACTAGATGTCTATTATTCTCCAACCCTAAGCCTCCTTATATAGGCATTATGTGGGCTTCTGGATCAGAATATAATTATACAAAATACACCCAACTATGTGGTGGATATTCACATTAGTCCAATAACATATTTTATAACACTCCCCCTTGAATATTCACCACTACGATGCCTCATTAAAACCTTGTCATGAAAAACCCAGTGGGAAAAATCAATGACTAAGGAAAAAGAGTACATCGGTGAATTCTATTTGCTCAGCATTGGTGATGACAATCTTCTGGAATGCATCTGGATAATCTTCGCAAGCCTCGTTAAAAACCTTGGTAGGAAAAACCCTATGGGACAAAAACCGTAGCGAAGGAAAAAGAGTGCCACGCTTTTAGCATTTCATTTGATCTCCCCCTCATTGGAACATCCTTGTACCTGACAAACAAAACTCATTGCAAAAACAATAATCTAAAAATAGCCGATTAACAATCATAATCAATATAATGCATATGCACCTAAAGTACTCGTGAGTGTACACTTTTGATTTGCTTCAGGCAAATATTATTTCTCATGGGAACCAACCTCCATGGAATTTCACAAATTTGTGATTTATACGATCGTATTGTAACTAGTTACATTTCAACCCATATTTTGTTGTTCCTTAGTCCCCGAGACTAATACAACATTACATCATTCTCACCACGAGATGATTATATTAATGAGAATTTGTCATGACCCATACATCATGTTTCTCATTTTACAAGTCCCACGCTTAAAAGCGGACATGAACCTCGATATGAGTCCCACGCATTACAGCGGACATATAACCTTAACATGAGTCTCACGCTTAATAGCGGATATATAATAACTACAAAGATCCCACGCTTACCGGCGGATATGTAGTCTCTGCATAGTATGTAATTTCTGCTTCGGGTTGTTTCTATGCTCTACATATTCAAAATGATTATACCCGAGCATATTTCTATGCACTTGTTGACTTTGTTTTGGCCAATAACTATTTAGTCAACATTTTCCCATAAAATAATCACATGATTTATATAGCGCTTCCTCAATTGTATCATCATTATTAATAGGATCATACTATTGTATTACGGTACCTTTAGCTACTTCCAGAGCTATGAGCCTCTCCCAGGGCTATTCAATTACCAACGTTGGTTTTGATCCATTATGATGATGTATATATGAACCCCCAAGATTTCTCCAGAATCTCGTGTTCTTAATTTGTAGAGCATTTTAACCATATCCCAAATTATTTTGGATGCTTTGATTTATGTTCCTCTTCTGGAGGATCAACATATGTACACAAGCAACCCTTTTATGCTTAAAGTGTATACCCAAATCGACACCCATTAGTCGAGAAGCTATCCATTTTGTTGGGATTTTGCATTAGTACATACCCGTAGAGACAATGATATTTTGGCTCACGTCATGCAATAGGACCCATTCTCCCCCTCATGACGTGAGCAATATGATCATAAACCATAATGATATTTCGTTGATGCTTCAGGCATCAATTTGTCTCATATGTACCTTTTGTAAACCAAACCTCAAATTAAAACAAAAACATTGACAATAAGCAATCTCTTGGACGTCGTAGTTCTCTAATCAAAGTTTCTTCAGGAAACCCAAAAAGAGACGTAAATGTCAATACTTTCATTTAAAAGTGAGTGGTTGTAGACTCTCTCTTCAGGGAGATCTTTTATTTCATAACTCCATGTTATAATATATTTTTTTTCATAACTTCTGGTATGAAAATCACTTTTTACGCATATAAAATGTGTTTGTCCAATAAACCCTCATGGACTAAGAACATCTTCTGGATGCTCTGTTTGAATCAATGATAAGCGTAAAAACAACCAAGTACTAAAAAAATGTACAAAAAATAAAAAAATAAAATGCGTAAACATGATAAAACCTCTTCAGGAGGATTGATCTTCTCTTCAGGAGACCACTACTTATTATATTTTATAACTTCAGGTTTTAGGATTCATAACTTCTGATTATGAGCGCTTGCATGTAATTTGCTACTTCAAGAACAATTACTTGGCTATATATAAGAATATCAATAGCCAAAAAGAAACATCTTCCGGAGATTCGTGTTTATCCATGATAAGTAAAATAAAAAAAAAAAAATGAGTACGGAAGATGTGAGTGCAAAAAAAAAATGAAATAAATTAAAGAACAAAGAACGGTACCTCTTCTGGAGGTTAGACATTAACAATAATTGTAAACATCTCTTCTGGAGATTTAGTATGTATGACTTCAGGTCATAAAATATATTGTAACTTCAGGTTACAAATCATGAAGATGTAAGCATCTTCCAGATGCATTTTTTTTTATGATGTTGTAACTTCAGGTTACCATAAAAAAATCAAGTAATTCACAACTTCATGTGTGAAAACAATATTTTGTAAGCGTATGAAAAGCTTAGACCATTGATAGTGGCCATGGATACAACCTCTTCCAGATGTTCCCGTCTGATTATGACCTCTTCCGGATGTTTAAACAAAATTTAAGACATCTCTTATGGAGATGTATCCATGATAAAATTATGACTTCGGGTCATAATTAAGAATAACTGTCACAACTCTAAACTACAATCAAATACTCATGTATTTCACAACTTCGAGTGTGAAAACGTAATATTTATTATCGTAGCAATCACTCAGACCAATTTGTGGCTAAGAAAAAATATGTCTCTTCTGGAGATCTAAAAATTTCGTATATAAAATTTGGGTTTCACCACCATATCAATATCTCAAGCCAACCTGTGGCCATAGGCTGATGCCTCTTCTGGAGGCACCAATTTGGTCATGATTTGCCAAAAGTATTCATTAGGTCGAAAAAAAAGAAAAAAAAACTCATTCTAATCAGTTTTTAGTATCTTTCATATGTATGGTAAGAATACAAGAAAAAATATAAAGCAGTTGTTCATATGAACATAGCAATACCGATCTCCTTGCCGTAGGTAACGGATTCGGAAACCTAAAATAGTGAAGCTGATCTAAAACTTTACTTTTATTCTCTCAAGAAACTGTTATCAGACTATTAAATTCATAAAAAGAAAATCATTGCAATTGAAAAAGAAAAAAGAAAATCGAATCTGTAACCCTTTCTTTGTCAATAAAGAAGATATATAGTAATCACATTTATGATTCTAAAAAAATCACACTTATGTTACTCCTTTGCTATTATATAATCACATAATCAAATTTCCCCATAGATTGAAAAGAAGAAAACGCCATCATAAACTGAAAGGGAGATGCATATTTTTCTTGCAGACTAAGAAAAATGAATAATACTAAACCAACCCTCTACAAAGCAATCAAAAACCCTAGGTCGGGGGTCATAGAGGAACGGCAGTAACATAAATATTTGTATTTCATTTTATTATTATTTTTGCTCACAAATAAAAAATTTCACACAGCGTTATCAAAGACTAGACAGGATGATATCTTTGGCTCAAACTCATATAAGAATAACTCATTGACAATTAAAATATTTGGTCTGATTACTTTTTCAGAAAAAGAAGTATCAAACAAATTTCATACCTCTTCTCCGTCGATCGATCTTGTTTGATGGAGCACTATCGTGCTGATAACGTGTTGTGAGACGAGAAGACGAGAGAGACAAGAAAATAAAGAGAGACAAAGATGTGTAGGGAGAATGCCAGTAGATGTCTATTATTCTCCAACCCTAAGCCTCCTTATATAGGCATTATGTGGGCTTCTGGACCAGAATATAATTATACAAAATACACCCAACTATGTGGTGGATATTCACATTAGTCCAATAACATATTTTATAACAAGACTGACATACTTGTACAAGACTCTTGGACGTTGATTTATGAATGTTGGAATATTGTCAGGCAAATATAAAGAGATTGGTTGACCCTATTATGAAGTCTCCTATTCAAAACTTCGCATTTTCCTTTTTATGTAAATATCATTTGAGGGAAACAAAGTAAATGAGGAGATATGCTACGCGTCTCCCATTTTTCACTTTTCTTTATAAATGAAATGATCATTTTTTTTCAAACTTAATTTCACATTCTATGAAGTTCTCTAATTGGTGGTAACATTTTAGAAATATATCAACACAAATAATTACCAACCATAGTATATCTCGACACATAGGAAGCTGGAGGCGAGATTCAAAGGTGACGCATAGCAATCCTTCTAAATAAAAATTGTAGTGTTTTTACCGACTTCAAGTATGTTTCATTTTTAGAAATTCCATACTGATTACGAGCCTGTTTGGTTATGCTTCCGTTTTCTAAAACGCTGCTTTTCGAATTTAAAAACAGTTTTAATGTGTTTGGTAAATTTAATTTTTACTGCTTTCTTGAAAGCAAATGCTTTCCCACAATTGTTTTAGAAAAGCAGGGGAGGGGTTGCTTTTCAGGACCTGCTTTTAGATAAATGTATTATTTGACATTCTTATCCGTTAATAAATATCAATAATTATTTATTGTAATAACACTTTCAATTATTTTATGTATGATATTGTCATTTCGACAATAACAGTGTAGACACGCAAAATTTGCGGCTAATTAAATAGTGCCACGTGTCTATTATGGCCTAATTAAATTGTTGGATCAAATAGCACTCGCTGCTAAATTACTACCCTTAAAAAATAATCAATGAGGGACTAAATTATAAATGAGATAAAACCTTATTTACAATCAAGGACTGCTTATGGCGATGACATGTCACTGCATGACATGGCTACAAGTTAGCAAGTAAGGCCAATCAAATGGCGCCACTTGTCAAAATGATGCGGCCATCAAGACTAGCAAGCTCGGCAACTCATGTTGCGCCAGTTGTCAAATTGATGCAGAAATAAATAAATAAATAAATAAATAAATAAATAATATTATTTATTTTCTACCTTGGCCAACAAGTCGGTCCATGCCTATATAAAGGGTCATCCCTAGGCATAAGGGACACGAGTTACATCTTGCAAGAAGAAGGGAGCTATGAAAATCAAGCTATTGAAGCCCCGAATAGTTCATCCATCATCAAGATCATCATCAAGCCCTTCGAAGTTCTTCATCAAGTTCTTCGAAGATTATCATCAAGTCCTTCAAGAAACTCGAAGATCTTCAAACCGTTCTTCGCGTTCTTCAAGGCGTTCATCCGGTTCTTCATCAACATCGAAGATATTCATCCGTTCGATCCGAGATCAAGCCTCTAAAGCCCTCGTTCGACGTTTGTGTCCTTCAAGACCTTCATCGCGTTCTTCATCAAAATCGAAGGCTGCTCATCCGTTCGATCCGAGATCAAGCTGCGAAGCCCTCGTTCGACGTTTCAGGAGAAGAATCAGGGGATTTAATTTCTGTTTAGAAATTTACTATCAGAGATTGTAATCCACTCATCAGTTTCATCAATAAAATATTTGATTCACCAGATTTCTTGCTTTTGTTTCCAATTGCATAAATTTGTGTGTACAAATTTTGGCACGCCCAGTGGGACTTCTCTGCCCCTCATCTCTTCTCCTCAAGTACAAGTGTTCGTGATGTCTCCTACAAAGGATAACGAACTTCCATCACCAAGGGCTGGGGACGCCAAGTCTTCAACTTCAGAAACAAACTCTGGAATCCAAGTCACTCGTCCAGTAACTCGTAGTATGTCTAAGGCCATGTCAAATGCCGGGGACAATGAAGATGGTTCTCTAGAAAGGATTGTTAACGATGACGTGGACATCGCCTCGAAAAAGTTACAGTCACATGCGCCTACCCCTCAAGATCCTTCTGCTGCCAATGAGTCTAAGGAGGAAAGTTGCGAAGGTAACTCCAAGTCCGGCACTAAATGGAACCATCTCAAACTACCAGCATGCATTCGCGACGATTACATCAATGTGTATGTCATGACCACTAGCGCGGTCCCTCTCGAAGAGCAAGTATCAAACCTCACCAAGGGCCTTGAAGACTTACAGAAAATTATGGAGATCCGTGACGTTGAGCTCGCAAAGCTGATAGAAAAACTCGACACCCGCAAAGATGCAAGTCAAGTGTTTGAACACACTCCCAAGGTCGCACCAGAAACGAAGAGTAGGGGGCAAGAAGTGCAACCAAGTGTGCAATTGTCAGCCAATGGCACCATTACTCTCGATTAATTACAAGAGATCATCATGAACACCATGAATGGGAAGCCTGGAGTACAATTGACTTCATCTAAGTCCTACATCAAGCCTTACAAAGAGAGAATCGAGAAGTTAAGCATGATGGTTACAATCCTCCTAAGTTCCAGCAATTCTCAGGCAAAGGAAACTCTAGGCAGCATGTTTCCCTCTTCGTTGAGACATGCAACAACGCTGGAACCGATGGAGATCTTCTCGTGAAGCAATTTGTGAGGACCCTTAAAGATGAAGCCTTTGAGTGGTATGTTCAGCTTGAGCCGAGGTCCATTGATAGCTGGGGGCAGATGGAGCAGGAGTTTCTCAATCGTTTCTATAGAACAAGGCGAACCGTCAGCATGGTCAAGTAACTAACACTCGTCAAAATAAAGGCGAGAAAGCAATTGACTTCATCAATCGTTGGAGGAACCTCAGCCTTAACTGCAAGGATAAACTCTCGGAAGGCTCGCAATAGATGTGCATCCAAGGCATGAATTGGGGTTGATACATACTTCAAGGGAAAAGGCCAACTTCCTTCGACGAACTTGCCACTCGCGCTCATGACATGGAAATTAGTATTGCGTCAAGTGGAAGCCATGGACCACCACCTTTTGAAGCTTGGAAAGGAGGAAGCAAACAAGATTATCATAAAGGCAGAAAGTTCACACTTAAGGCTGCCAATCAAGAGTCCATGGTTGTCACCACCATTCCAATAAAGCTATCGGATAAGGAAAAGAAGAATAATATAGAGAAATTCAATTCTAATGTAGAAAAGACACCAACACGACCTACACTCAAAGAATTGCAATCAAATGTGTACCCATTTGCCGTCGAAGACGTTCCTACGATGCTCGAACAGCTGGTGGAACTAAAAATCCTTGAGCCTTTGGAGTCAAAAAGACCTGAAGAAGAAGGTAAACGATCCCAAGTACCGCAAGTATTATCGTATCCTTAGTCATCCTACCACAACGTGCTTCATATTGAAGGAAAAGATTATGCAACTTGCAAGGGAAGGAGAGATCATCTTGGAAGAAGAAATGGATGCAGCGGAAACACATATGACCTCCATCTCGGTTGAACCCTTCAAATGGCGAGTAGAAAAGAACTCTTGCAAAATGCTGCTAAGGGAATCACCTATCAACGCCAAGAAGGAAGGAAAGCAGCAAAGTCATGCACAAAGAATCTCTTCTGAAAATGGGGGCAATCGTTGCATAAAGAAGAAGGTAAACAAACTCAAGGACGAACGAAGGATGCAAGTTACTCAGAAGAAGAGGTGGGTCCAACGTTAAAGTAAGCCAACACTGTATAATGATCATCATACATGTTCATGTAATGAATCAAAGATGTGTGAGGTGGAGAAAGTATGGAAAAGGAAGAAACCCTAGCCAACACAGCTCTCTCCAGACAAGTCTACTATTTCCTTAAAGCATGAACAAACTCAAGATGAAGGAGTCCTCCAAGGAATGAATCTAGAGATGGATTCCCCAAGTGAAGTTAAAGCGACCCAATCACAGAAAGAAAGAACTCAAGTGTGAAGACACTAATTATTTCTTTAGCTAAATGGCCACGAAAGATTCACGGCAAATTGAAGATTGGACGAGGTGATGTGAAGGGAATGTATGTCACTTCACCAAAATCAACAAATTGATACTGAGACGCTCCTGGAAAAGAGCCTAAACTTTCTCCGTCTTCTCATATGAAGACTGGTCAAAGCTCCTGGATAAGAGCCTAAACTTTCTCAATCTTCGCATGAGAAGATTGTCTACCGCTCCTAAGGCATGAGCATAAACCGCTTGAACGCTCCTTTAGCACGAGCATAAACTGCTTCACACTGCTTCACAGCTCTAGCACGAGCATAAACCGCACCACCGCTCATTTAGTACGAGCATAAACTTCTTTACAGCTCCTAAGGCATGAGCATAAACCGCTTCACTACTCCTTGCACACAAGAGTATAAACTGTGAACGCACCCAGATTGAACTACGTTCGACTTGATCCTCATAAGGATACGTGGGCAACTTGAGGCATTGCCTTGAGTGCAGTCGTAAACAAAAAAAACGTAACTCGTTTCCCCCTCAAAGTATGAGTTCGAGAAAGACCAAGTATGCCATCCATGATAGGCTCTTATCGTTTGCTGATGTTTGAATTGATTTCGAAAGCGGTGTCCCTAAGAAATCAGCAAGTTACGGGACTAGGGTAAGCATTGGCAGTGTTGTCGCACTTGACTTTCCTCCTCTATTAGTAATGATGAGATCCCCAAGGTCATGAAGCAAGGAATCGATAAGTCACCATCAAAAAGCAGCAATTTGATAGAAGTGTGTGATGCCGCCGAACTTGTGGATGCAACACTTCCTTGAAAATTTGTGGTGTCCCTGAACTCGTGGATGCAACACATCTTTCGGGGAAAGAGCATGCGATGTCTCTGAACTGTAAAAGCGACATCTCTTTCAGGTAAAGAATGCCTCTGAATCGTGGAAGCAACAAATCTTTCAGGGAAAGAGCGTGCGATGTGTCTGAACTATAAAAGCGACATCTCTTTCAGGGAAAGGATGCGCAATGCCTCTTAATTGTGAAAGCAACTCTTCTTTCAGGGAAAGAGCGTGCGATGTCTCTGAACTGTAAAAGCAACATCTCTTTCAGGAAACGGATGCGCAATGCCTCTGAATCGTGAAAGCAACACTTCTTTCAGGGAAAGAGCGTGCAATGTCTATGAACTGTAGAAGCGGCATCTCTTCAGGGAAAGGATGCGCAATGCCTCTGAATCGTAAAATAACACTTAGTTAAAAGTGTGTTGTGCCTATGAATGCATGAAGGGCAACACTTAGTTAAAAGTCTGTGATGATGTCTCTGAGTACGGAAAAGTAGCCTCGACATCCGTGTTGATCGCTTGGTGGCGGGATTAGCATTCAACAGATAGAGCTCGCGCCTACAACCTTCGCAATGAAGTCCAAGTGTCTTCGTGGAGGAGACAGCCTGACAGAGCAAGAAAAGAAAACTCAGAGACATCCTGCCAAAGTTTGAAACAGAGATAAAAGAAAATGCGAGCATACAAAAAAAGGGGAAAACAAGTAGCATGTTCAAATATGTTTAATATTCACAGACACTCATACCTATCTACAGTTATAGTACTGTGACGTTCAAGGCGAAGATGGGCGATGGAGCAGAGGCAGCTGCAGCCGCGGAAGAGTTTAGAGAAGTAAACCAACAGCGGCAGTGTCTACGTTGACTAGGCTGTCCTACTCTTGAGTCCCGAGGGTGGTAACGAAATTCGTCAAAGAGATGCTAAGTCTTCTTTAAACTTTTACCTAGAGCAAACAATGCTCCAATGGGCATCGCCGGAAATAACGAGAACGACAACGGCGGTGCAAGAAATTGAAATCGTGGCTTGAGTTGACGGCATGGCTAATTTAAAGAAACAAAAGCAGCCACGGCGCAGCAGCTGAAACTACAATAGTAGCGAGCAACGAAAAGAACTAGGCCACAGTGGAAAAAAAAGAGACAAATAATCAACTCTCCCATATTGTGGCTGGAGACTCTATTGTGCCTCAGTACTGTGCCTCTTATCCAGCGCGGAGCAAACTTCAGGTGACGATATTAGGAACAACAACTGTAGTAGTTGTTGGCACCCCCGACATAATAGCCAAAGCGAAAGACGAATGCAGCCCAATCAAACCCTGATCATGGATCAGATTCTTCCTGCAAGGAGAAAAAAAAACGGATAAATAACTGGAAAAAAACAAGAAGTTAACCCACAGCAGTGGTTACGGCAAACTCTGCGGAGTTCGCCATTGGATTTGATTTAGGAAGACGGGTCATGGCTAGATGCTTGATTCGAATTGAAAGCGTAATAAGAACAGACAGGAAAAAGAAAGAAAATAGCAGAGCATAATAAAAAAGAGCATGAGAAAAATAAAAAAAAGGGGAAAGAAGGCTTACTGCCGCACAATGGCTGAGACCCTTTTAGTGGGGTTTATATATTGTCGAAAATACTCTCTATTTATAGAGACTATGAAGCGGCCAAAGAAGATTCTAGAGCAGCTCATGCAGAAGGAAGGAGATCTCTTACAAGGGTCTGTTAGGAATTATTTCCAAAGAGAGAAAAAATATCGGGGTTCTCCACCACCAAATAAAAGCTCATGCAGAAGGAAGGAAACCCCTTTCTAATAAGATTTGATAGGGAAATTTCCAGTTGGCTATCTTCACCGCCATGCAAGAACACTCATGAGAATCAACCACATGCAAAAGGGGTCATGAGTTGAGCTCACTTGTTCAGTTCATAGGACAACCCTTATTTGCAAGATGAATTCTACATACAATTTCAAAGATTGGCCTAAGTAGTAATCGAGTGCGGCCGTTGCGCTATACAAAACGATGGCAACAATGAATCCTTCATACCGCAATCGAGTTGAAGACCTTGAGAAAACAATGTATCCCTGAAATATGCGGGACTGAAACTAAATCAAGCTCATACAAGAAGAAAACTCATTGCCAAGCTCAAGCAAGCAAGTATTGGAACCTAATTTTCGAGACATGTCCGCCAACAAGCGCAAGAGCCGGCAAACAAGTCTCGAGGGGGCATTTGTAGACACGCAAAATTTGCGGCTAATTAAATAGTGCCACGTGTCTATTATGGCCTAATTAAATTGTTGAATCAAATAGCATTCGCTGCTAAATTACTATCATTAAAAAATAATCAATGAGGGACTGAATTGTAAATGAGATAAACCTTATTTACAATCAACGACTGCTTATGGCGATGGCATGTCACTGCATGACATGGCTACAAGTTAGCAAGTAAGGCCAATCAAATGGCGCCACTTGTCAAAATGATGCGGCTATCAAGACTAGCAAGCTCGGCCACTCATGTTGCGCCACTTGTCAAATTGATGAAGAAATAAATAAATAAATAATATTATTTATTTTCTACCTTGGCCAACAAGTCGGTCCATGCCTATATAAAGGGTCATCCCTAGGCATAAGGGACACAGTTACATCTTGCAAGAAGGAGAGAGCTCTGAAAATCAAGCTATTGAAGCCCTGAAGAGTTCATCCATCATCAAGATCATCATCAAGCCCTTCGAAGTTCTTCATCAAGTTCTTCGAAGATCATCATCAAGTCCTTCAAGCCGTTGAAGTTCTCCATCCGCCTTCTTCAAGAAACTCGAAGATCTTCAAACCGTTCTTCGCGTTCTTCAAGGCGTTCATCCGGTTATTCATCAACATCGAAGATATTCATCCGTTCGATCCGAGATCAAGCTTCTAAAGCCCTCGTTCAACGTTTGTGTCCTTCAAGACCTTCATTGCGTTCTTCGTCAAAATCGAACGCCGCTCATCCGTTCGATCCGAGATCAAGCTGCGAAGCCCTGGTTCGACGTTTCAGGAGAAGAATCAGGGGATTTAATTTCTGTTTAGAAATTTACTATCAGAGATTGTAATCCACTAATCAATTTCATCAATAAAATATTTGATTCACCAGATTTCTCGCTTTTGTTTCCAATTGCATAAATTTGTGCGTACAAACAGCAACTCTAAATACTAATAACCAAACACATAATGTCAAAAGTGCTTTCCTGCAGCAGCTTGAAAGCCCGTTTGGTAATGCTTTTGCTTTCTAGAACGCTGCTTTTTAAATCCAGAATCAGTATTTTTGTGTTCGGTAAAGTTTTGGTTTTCTACTTTGTAGAAAGCAACTGCTTCCCCACAACACCTTTTGAAAAGCAGGGGAGGGTTACTTTCTACGACCTGCTTTTTGATTAATTTATCGTTTGACTAAAGCACTATTTACCAAACACAAAATGTCAAAAGTGATTTTCAAAAGCAAATTTTATACGGAGTTTACCAAACACCTTTTGTGTAGATTCTCACAACAGCTTTCTCACAGTGCTTTCTACACAACAACTTTCCACACAGCAGCTTTCTAAACCGCCACAGCATTACCAAAATACATAATTTACCAAACACTTTTCAAGTAAATTTCTTCAGCAGCTTTCTCGAGTACTTCTACACAGCAACTTTTTAAAATGCCACAACATTACCAAACTAACCCGTACATGGATTTTATTCCTTTTTAATGTGTGCGAATCAGAATGGCTGAACGTTGGAACAAACAAAAAATTCTGAATCATGTATTTGAGATTCACACACAATTTGACACAAACAAATGTTTTTTTTTTTTTTTTTTTGAGAATGACAAACAAATGTTTACATACATTGACTAGGTACATAACTCATAAATCAAGAAAATCAACTTGCTCAAGCTAATAACGCGAGACGAAAAACCAATCAGAATAAATTGTGAAGGCTTCCTTTACAAGGAGGGTAGTTTTCTTAAGATTCGGCTGTCACAATTAATCTAATTTCATCTTCTTTTAGGGTGCAAGTTCGTACTTCGTAAGATTATTTACCAAATGTTATATTTCTATTTAAATTAAGAGTAATAATTCTTACAAAAGCAAAAAATTATTCTTACAAAGCCACTAACATTATTTATGCATCTAATGACCAACGGAAATGCACAAATGATGTTAGTGACTTTGTAAGAATAATTTTTACTTTGTAAGAATCATTACCCTAAATTAATTTCGTCAATTTGTACGAGCTTCTCTATCTATGAAAAGTAAGATATAAATATTTTTTTGTCTAGAATCACTTCTAAGCTACATCGATTTTTTTTTTTTTTTTTTTTCGTTTGAGTGAAGCATTTGTTCCTAAGGTAAGAATTAGAGCTTGTTTGGTACCAACTGAAAATCTCAATAATGAGCTGAAACTAATTTGAAAAGAAAATCCAGCTTAACTGAGAATCACAATCTGTTTGGTATGAGCTGAAATTATAGATCACTAACTTGATCAATTTAACGAAATTTAAAGAGCTCTAAAGTCAAGTAATTGAATGCACATATTTTTAACTGAATTTTGATCATGCTAATGTAAAAAAAAAAATCAAAATTGTTCTTTTAGAGATTTTTAAGCTGCATAATCCCCAATTTTGGAGATTCTACCATTGCATACAGATTATTTTAATCTGCAGATTATCATATTAAAATTTACAGACATAACAAACGAGATTGTTTAAAAGAGGTCGATTTTAATCCAATTGAATTAAAATCGGCGATACCAAACATGCACTAAGACATAAATTTATGATTCCACTTGATCCAATAACTAATACATTGTCCAACTTCAATGACATCGTAAACAGTGTTTTTGATATCCAATCCACTTTGTTTGAACAAGTCTCTGTCAAAAACTAACGTTAATTATTTTAGTTTGGGAGGTCAGAAATCATTAAAATTTTGCCGTCTTTGAACAAGTTTGTATATAACTTATTGGTGTGATTAACATAGTCGAAGACGCAGGAACTTGCTAGATTCGGCATCAATATATAAAATGTGAGATTGGTAAGCGAATCTTTGCCTCTCTTTCCTAAGATACAGTGTACGTAAGATTAATGGGAAAAATATGGAAGAGAATGCGACCATGACAAATTTATATGTAGAGCGCAATCTGGTTTGTGATTAGAAAATCATGAACAAAAGGGTGACTAATATGTTTTGTTTTCTTCTATTTTTATGCAATCTTTTTCATTCTTTTAGATCTTTAAAGAATGATTTCGATAAATATATTTGAGGAATGGGTTCGTCAAATATTAGGGATTGATAACTCGCTCTCGCACTTTCTTGTCAATTATGATGATAGCAGTCGCGTAAGCCTATCCGCCCTGATAGCAGCGGTGTTGTAAGTCTCTATCACCCATAGATAGCAAATTGCATAAGCATATCCGCCGCGATAGCAGCTACACTCTAAGCATATCACCTGCTACTAGCAACTGGAAAAGCCTATCAGCTGTTGATAGCAACTGTGAAAAGCCTATCACCTCCTGATAGCAACTGCCAAAAAGCCTATATGTCAATGTCGCATCTGCAAAACCCTCCTGCGGGATTGAAAGCCTATATGCCAAGGTAGCACATGTGAACCCTCCTAAGGGATCGCAAGATAACACCTACGAATCCCTCTAAAAGGGGAGTAGGATGTGTGCCAAGATAGCACCTGCGCATCCCCTAAAAGGGATTAACAGCCTATCGTATACGATAGATCCTTAATCGTAATACAGTTGTGTTTTGAGTTCATTCCTCAAAAGCTAACATTTATGCTTGTCAAGTGCGGAACACCCAAATTTCGTTCAAATGATACTGCGGGACACTTTGCAGGACATCATATGATCAGAAGAAATTCGCTGCACAAGATTTGCAAAACTGCTCTCTTATTTGATTAGTAAAAATGTGTACAAAGATTCCCCAATAGGGGATACAAGGAGCTATTACAGGAAAATACATAAAAGTTCGGATAAAGACTTGATGTTGCGCAAGTGGAATGGTCTACTTCGAGGATGACGCATGTGCGAAAGAATGCCAGATGCGCGGAGAAGGTACGAAAGTGCTGCATGGGCGAAGGCGTGTTGGATGCCCAACTTAGCTAAGCAGCAACCCAGTCTTCCTCGTCCGACAATGGACCCAGGTTTGAAGGTTTTCTTCAAGTTGGCGCGGGGATAAGAGATGTCGGTGGTCGACGAAAGATTCACCCTGCCATGTTTCCATGAAGAAACGGTCCTTGAACCGCCTGAAGTAGCTTTTTTCTTTCGCAAAGCACTTCAGAATCAACAACTCTAGTAGTCAGCAGGGGATTAGCAGACTCTACCAATCAACCTCTCCGCCATGGACGAGGCCGAATCACAAGGAGGGCCGCATTCATGCTTCCTTTTTCCAGTAGCCGCCCTAGTTCTGTGGATCGGGCATGTTGGTAAGTGGATAGCTCCGCTTGCTACAAAACTTAGCTTCCCTACCTTAATATAAGCACTGGAAGGAATTGAGTCATACATATTAAACCCCACGCAGGCAACATGCCTTTGGTAGATTCAAGAAATGAAGCATGCTAAGCGCAAGCAATAACGGTTCCTTTGTCACCGCTCTCTCATCTGAAGAAGGTACTAGAGTCTCCGTTCATCTCGGCGCCAACTGCATCGTTGGGAGGTTCAAGAAGCAAAATTATTGTGGTTTCACTTCTTGAATATATCAAAGAATTAAGAAACGTGAAAATACCTCCCTTACACTGAAGAGTCATTTTCATAGGAATAAGAGAAGAAGAGGAAGCACTCCTTGGATGAACGACTCATAGCACAAGTGTCCCTTTTATAGCCAAGGATATGTGGGCATGGAGATTCTCAACAATCGAAATTGACGGTCCCAATAATTGAAGCAGAAGCGTGAACGACCACTCTCCTCGGACATAACGTAGGCAATAAAGGTAGAGATTAACCACAGCCGTAAAGTAATCTCGGTTATCGGTAGAGTCCAATCAATTGAAGCTCTCCTGCCAAGAAGGGACAGATGTCAGAGGCATTAAGGCGCGGCGCTTCAAAAATGCATCAGCAGTGACTCTCCAGATGCATCGACGAATGCTTTCAAAGTCGAAACCGATGATGGTTTATGAGAGATAAAGTTTGTACGTTATCTCAAAACGATCAACAAAGGAAAAAAATACCGTTTGAGATCCCAGTAATCAAGACGAATCTTGGGGGCTAGGGTTTTTACCCTCGAAGATCATGCATCGATCTCCAAGTGCAAACAGGGTACTAATCTAGATACCCTAAACTGCGACACTAATTATAGGCCACGTGGCGAACTGGATAAGGGGACACGTGCGCAGTCTTCGTGCTTTCATATAGCACTGTAACATTGCATTTGCGTATGCGAGGGGTTGCGCGGCAGGTTCCTTCGCATATGTGCCTTATGCTAACGGGACTTGGGGGTGCCAGTGGGATGGAGGCTAGAGAAAGTATTGTCGCATGCCAGGAGCCAGCCTCACATGCAACCGTCGTATGTTATCCATAAACTTTCGAACAGACTGTCACGTCCCCGAGATTGCGGACCACGACTCCTGCATATACGGGCCGCTCATTAGGCTGACGTTAGAGCCAAGAGGGGTTCCACTACCATCGTGTGTGCTCACCCATGTCGGTATAATGGCCTATATATATAGAGGGATCTATCCCATCCACAACAGCACACAACATCGAAGAAACTTCAGATCAGCAAGCTCAACTAAAGTTAACACTGTCTCTCCTCTGAATAACAGATGTGGCCTTTCTCTTACCCCAATCCTACTCACACTCTCAGACCCTTAAAGAGGTTAACTAGGTATTGCTTGTTTTGCTCTCCTGCTTACAGAAACAGAGGTGAGCTGCTCAAGACTCCCCCCTTGTCTACACTATCACAAGTGATAGGCTCAAATTATTCGTCTTTGTTTGAAGCTACTATGACATGTGATAGGTTTTGATCATTCACTTTTCATTTACGGCTTCTATCAAAGGTGTTAGGCTCAATCTTACCATTTTTCATTCCTTAGACAAGAGTTGTGCTACTTATTGTGCAAGGGGCACAATAGTAACGTAAACAAGTATTGAAAATACTCACATTGGAGGGTTGTTTTATTATCCCCTCATATTGAATGGGGAAACAAGAAAATCCTTAAGGGGTAGATTACAAGAAGAATTAATTACGTGACAGGTGATGATAGAAACAATTTCCTTAGATGCGATACAATTTCCTCACATTCTTGTAGAAAGTTCTAACTTATGTCTTTGGGCATCATGCTTCATTTCCCTTTTGAGGGAGTAGGTGTTCTTTTCTCGCAGGAGCTGGATCTTCCTTCGGGGGCTTCTCACAGGAGCTGGATTTTCCGAGGAGTGGTCTTTGATCTTTTTCCGGTTTGGTATGGGATTAGTTTGAAGGGTCCCGGGGTACTTTCATGTCTAAGTTCACTCCACCATACGACCTCTGCAAGATACGCTTCATCCATATTGTAAAGGTTGATGGATGATGGGATTTCCAACACCCTTTCTTTCCAGTTGCTTTCTTGAGCTGATGTACGGTGGAAGGTACAACATCAAACCTTTGGATAAATTTGTTTCACAGGATCAAGTGGTAGGTGGTGTTCGCATCTATGGCATGAAATTGTTCTAAGAAGTTTATCTTCCCTACTTCAAAATTCACGTGGACAAACCCCAATGTCATCTTGAATCATTATCAAAGCCACACAGAGGCTCATGACGTATGATAATCTTCTTTTTTGGGTGCCTACCATTTTTAAATTGTTCGTGAGTGAAGTGTGAAATTAGGTACTAAGACAGGAACAAATATTCTCTAGAAGGGGGGTTGAATAGAGTATGGCAGCTTTTGCTGAAATGGTGGTTTTGAAAATAAGATGAGGAGATTTGAAGTTTTTCAAATATTTGAAACCGTTTCAAAAATTTGAACTGAAACAGATAGTATAAAGGCTTTTGAGAATCTTCGAGGCTTTGAAAAGCTTTGAAAATATCCAGTGTTGAAGCAGTTTTGTAAGGAAGTAAAGTACTGAAAAGTAAAGAGAAAGACACAAGTATTTGTTACGAAGTTCGGCCTCCAAAATGACTAATCTCCGCCTGAAGGATTTAATCCCTCTAGGATTTCAAAAACTTCTTATTTATCACAAGTTAAGCCCTAGATCTTAGGCTTAAAAGAATTGCCTTACTCTTATACGAGCATGTGGTTTTCCCTAATATAATGAAGTCCTTATATTACAATGTGTTTCTTATCTTAAATATCCCTAGTCCATTATATTGATTAATATGACAATCACTATAGACTAGTATGTAGGTTGATTCATATGAAGATATCAAGTTTAACACATGGGTATGCATTATGTGATAATGGCATATTGGATTGACCCACCACGAGATGGCTACATTAAATATGTTAACGTCACAAGTGATTCTTGTTGTGACAACGGTATTGTGGTCCATAGAATTGAAGTCAGTAGATAGTCTAGTTGTGGAATATTATATTTTGATCTCGTTAAACGTTACACCGTGACTGGGTAGCAATAAAGGCGATTATCGGAAATAATAGGAAGCAAACTTAGAGGTGATACTGATGTAGAGATGATTTTTCCCTACCACATATGGGAGTAAATATCCATGGCCACTCGAGGGGTAGATCTTATGGAATTTCTGGCCAGACTCAGATAAATCAGTATGAGATATTGATGTTATCTCCACGGATAAGCCTATTCCCAGGATCGAGAAACTATAGATTGGATATGCGAGTGCGACGTTTATGTCTCGTGTCCAATCCGGATATAGAGACAAAGGGATAATTCAATACGGTAAAATTAATCACAAGGTTTGTCGGATCACTGAATATTTCTATTAGTTGGGTGGCATAGATGTGTTTCTAGACACCGCCCTGTGTTAGTAATTGTTACTACCAACTAAGTAGAAACCTATGGTGTCCCACACCATATGGATTAAACTTGATATGGGCATTAATTAGTATGACTAGTTAAAGGAAATGATCAATACGCAACCACAAGCAAACTTAGTAGGACTAATTTGCAAGGTGGACTAATTCGTGTATGGACAAGATAAGTATTGGGCAGATATGTAGTTAACAAGGAGTTTTTGACTATAGAAAGGCACTCACGAGCTTATTATTTTCATAAAAGTATCATTAGAGTGGAAATAACAAAGCAAGGAGAGAGACAGAGCAAGGGTCGAAACCCTCACCTGTCCGCCCCCTTGCGATGTCAGCCTTGTATGGCGCGGACTTTTATAGCTTCGTTTTGCGTGATCTTCTTCTTCCTCCCTCTTGGCATGAGCTAGCACACAGACGCAAGAAGGAATCCAGTGCAATACTAGGTGCGTATACTCGTAGAGACGTTGACACAATTCCGCATGAAGTGATTATTCAGACAAACAAGGTACACAACTATCTTTCCCTTACCACGTTATGATGGCTTGTCCTGCGATTCATGGAGGGTCTTGAAATAAATAGTTTATTTCTATTGCCGCTGTGTAATCTGTATCAACCCTACAATGGTATCAGAGCCACGGTTCGTGGCGCATAAAGTGGTTTTATGTGTTACTATTTTATCAGTTTTACACCGTTCTATTATTTTTTGCGTAAAACTAAAATTGGCATAATGATACAAACTGAATATGATTAAGTAGAGAATGAGATAATTTTAAGTACCCTACTGAAATTAGTGAATTCCGTTCACATATGATGTGTCTTTTGGTGATTTAAAAAACTAGGGTTTGGGCACAATTGGGGAAAAAGATATTTTTCTCTAAAATTTGATAATTGCCCACAAGGAAACAAAGAAAGTTTTAGAAACTTCCCTATGGGGTTCGGCCAAGGATACCGCCCCCTTCCTTGTGGCGCAAGCAACGAGGCCATGGGCCTAGCCGGGTGGGACAACCGACAGTTTGACCGCGCAGGTTGGTCCGACCGGCCTAGGCGCGACCCGGGCGGTCCCAAGGGGTTCGGCCAATAGTGATTGGTGCGAACCTTGGACCGCTTTGACCCTAGAAAATCCCAAAATTAACTTCAATTGACCAAGCGCGTTAAAATTGGATTATAATTGTATTATGTGCTTATGCATGGTGATTGGATGTGGCCTTAGATGTGGATGATGTGGATGTTTATTTTTGTGGTTTGGTTTTATTGAAATTAATGTAATATATTAAGTTCTACAGCCTGCATGTCTTCTCTCAACTTGTGAGGTATCTCTATTTAGTATAGGTGCTAGCTAGTATTAAATAGTTGGGTCAACCTAATTGACCACTTCCAGTTTGGGGTAATGATCCACTCCCCACCTCCATTTTGAAAACAATATTATTACCACCCCCAGTTGCTAATTGAAAACAATCAACAACTGGGATAAATTCCGTCAAGATTTTTCCGTCAGTTGAAGTATTTTTGGGGTAAATTGGTCCAATTGACAAATATATGAACATGGAGAACACAATCCCTCCACCGCCGCCATTACCGCCACAATAAACCCAGAACTCGATGACCACTCCCAACACCGCAACTATGAACCAGAAATTCTGGTGACAACTACAACCACCCTGCTGCAACGACTATCACCGCCACTGAAAAATAATCATTCAATATGCACACCACCACCGTAACTATCACCAAATATAACTCAATTAGAGTTAAAGTTCTTGTTTTTATTCAAAATAAATATCATAACACAAAAACCCGGATTTAACCCAAAACTTGGAATACCCACGGAACAAAAAAGACTCAGAGTCTGAATTAGTCGGAGCACAAAAATTCCCAAATCAAGGAAATACACAAAATCCAACTCTAACCCTCTCGAATCAATACCCCAACCAAAACCCACAACCCGATTCTAGTAAGCCAAGAAGATCGAGAGGCGGAGAGGAGAGACAGAAACGACGCAAGGATGGGTATTGAGTCTCAGAACCAACACTCAACTTAACAGATCACGAGAAAATCGAAGAAGACGCACAAATAAGGATTCAATGAAGAAACCCTAGGATCAGCAGATTCGGATGAACTGGAATATGTGTTGGCGCTTGTTGATCCAAAATCTGTCATAGATCGAGAAAAGAAGAAGAAATATCACGCAGATCAAAAACTTTGGGGGTGGGGCTTTAGAGAGAGAGAGAGAGAGGCAGGGAGGGAGGGAGGGAGGGAAGGGAAGGGAGAGCGAGAGAAAGATAGAGCTGATCGCCTTTGTTCTTCGGCAGCTTCTCCTGATCGCGTTCCTCTTCCATTCTCTAACTTTCTGATTCTCGAAGTTAAAACTCGCACTGTTCTCATGGGTTCGATATCTGAGTCACAATTACGTTACTTTACACTACTTGACCGTACACTTGCAAAAAAGCACACCTAGATTTACGTGTCAGCCAGCATCGGTATGACACCATACGAAGCCCTGTATGGAAGGAAGTGTCGGTCACCACTTTGTTTGAGTGACATCAGCGATACGGTGGTCATTGGACCACAAATGATTGAAGACATGACGAACCAGCTACGAATCATCCAACAAAGAATGAAAGCAGCTCAGTACAGGCAAAAGTCATACGCAGATCGGAAGAGAAGACCATTGGAGTTCCAAGTGGGAGAGAAAGCGGTTCTACAAGTTTCACCTACTAAGGGAGTGACCAGGTTCAATCTAAAAGGGAAATTAAGCCCTAAGTTTATCGGTCCATATGAGGTTATAGAAAGGATTGGTGAAGTTGCGTATCGACTAGATTTTCCATCGAATTTAGGGTGAGTACACGATGTTTTCCACGTATCACAGCTGAAGAAGTATGTACCGGACCCGTCCCATGTGTTGGATCCTGAACCAGTGGATTTCGACCCGTCGCTAACCTACGAGGAACAATCTATCTAGATACTGGATACCAAGACAAGGGACACGCAAACCAGGATTTTTTAACTGGTCAAAGTCCTTTGGAACAACCACCAAACGGAAGAACCAACTTGGGAGGCTGAAGAAGAGATGAGGAAAAACTATCCGCACTTGTTCCACGAGGTACGTTGAGTTCCGGAGACGTAGCAACAGCAGCAGAAGTCGCAGCAGGGCACCACCAATCGCCGAAAAACCTCCATTAACGTTGTCGAAACTCCAAGACAAACGCCACCAGTGCCACCCACGGATTAAAACTCCCTCCAAACCACTCCCAGGACCCCGGCGAAGGCAGTAGAAGGCCCAGCCGAACCCAGAACCGCCCCAGTCGCCGGACGCGAGAACCACCACTGTGGCCATCGACGGGAATCTCGACCCGGACTGTTTCTCGATCGTTTCTTGCGATTTTTGGTACTGGTATGCTCTAATGTTCTCCCTGAGTCGATTCACATAGTCAAAATCATGTCTTGAGGCTTTATTTTGTGTTTTGTTCGAATTAGAATCAACATGTTCTTATTGGGGGTTTTTGTATAGTTTCTGAAAAACTAAGGTGTACTATGTGTAGCTTATGAAACTATTTTGGGGTATTTTGAATGTTTTGCTCTTGTCATTTAACAAACTAAATGCATAAAAATAAAATAAAAATGTGATTTTAAAGTTTAAATTAATTTCTACACTTTCTAGTTACTATTCTAACTGATAATAATAACAACAACAACAACAACAACAACAACAACAACAAAATAAAAGTGAGTTAAGTAATTAAATAATATAGATAAAATAGGGGCTAGTTAAATAGAATTTATTTTCTTGAAAATTAATAAGCTAGAAGCATAACTTGTAATTATTAATTTTCGGTTTGTTTTAAATTAGTTGGCAAATAAGAAGTATCTTAGAATTTAAATTTAAGGGCTTTCTCAATTGACAACGTGTAGGTGACAAGTTTGTAGACGAGGGCTACGTGATCTTCTAGAGGACTTCACGTGCTAATTGCTGAGGAACAAGGTAAGTAAATATGCCTAGCCTAGCGTGCCTAGCTCCTTTCGTGTCATAATATGATTTTTAATATTTATCTCAAAATGTGTTTTGTGATATATATGTTTTACTTGAGATTTGTTTACGATTTGAAATATTTTCTTTGAAATTGTCACACGAAAATAATAATGCATCATAACGTAAAGTAGAAAGAGTTGTACGGGAGAAACTTATTATTATTGTCGATGTTGACTACAGTCACTCGACCCCTATTATTTTAACCCGGTCGCAACCAGCTGGGTCGCTCCATGTACTCACCTCTCTGGCCGCAAGAAGTCTTAGGGGGCGCCGGCACTTAAGGTCATGGCTTCTAGTAATAGTATACTAGATCTTTCCCCGTATCAACAAAGCTAAAAATAACTTTTCTATGAGACAAGGACGTTTATGAATAGAAAAAAGAAATAATCGGGATATTACTCCCCGCTAAAGAGTAAGAAGGAAAATTTCAAAGTTAAGAGTTTATTTGCATTCTTATTTTGTTCATCAAATTTACACTCTTCTGAATTATTCCTCCTTATGTTTTGATAAGAAATGAAATCATGCTTCATCCTCTGTTTACGAGCTAGGGTATTTGTTTATTCAGTACTTTATGCTGATTTTAGAAACCGCAATTCTCGTTTTCCTTCCTACCGCCGGTTTATAAGAAGAAGACTATGGCATGACCGGGTACGAGACTCACTAAGGAGGTTCCGTCACGATTTGTAAGATAGTATGAATAGAGTAAGCATAATGTGTAATAGAAACGCATGAAAGACTTACGGACATGTTGTAATGTTTAATAGTATTTAATATATATGTTGGGATGTTTTCCTTTCGATTTTCTGCCGTTACTTTTAGCATCGCCCTCCCGGTCTCGTCCGAGCCCGATAAGGGGGTCGTTGCAGTCAGACTTTGCCTGAGAAACTTCAAGAGTTTTGTTTTGACAAACCAAATTCAAATTTTCTTTTGCTTGCTCATAAACCTTTACTTTCAAGGAATTTATCTCATTTCAGTAACTCTCTTCATTCATGAGCATACTTTTCAAAATCTCGTTCAACACATCAGATGAACTAGACATTAAGTTTTTCACCATTACCTCCATGTTTTTGTGTGAGATTTTCTTATCATTATGCTCAGCCATAAGAAACAAGTTGGCTTGATCCTCTTCTGAATCTGAGTCACTAATGGAATCAGAATCACTCCAGGATGCAATCGTTGTTTTCTTCCTTTTTTCCTTGTCCTTCTTTGAATAATGCTTGTTCTTCTTATGAGAATAGTCTCTTACCAGGTGATCTTTGTAGTCCTTGCTGCTTGATGATCTAGATTTTTCTCTGCTATAGTCCTTTTTTCCAAATTTGTTCTTCATCTTGAGAATTATGGTCAAGGCTTTGGAAATCGGTGCAAAGGATCTTCGTCATCTTACCCATTTTCAAGGCTTTGAATCTACTTACTCTCTTTATCTTTGAGTGCCAGATTCTTGACATTTTCAGAGAGTTCTCCATCCAGTTCATTCATGGAAATTTCATGAGTAAGGAGCTTTCGCTGCAAGTCATCCAGTTGAAGAGTGCATAAGTTCTGAGCCTCTTCAATTGTTGTTGTCTTTGATTCCCATTTGGCCTTTGGAAGACTTCTCAGTATCTTCCTGACTTTTTCTTCATTCGAGAATGACTTTCCCAAGGACTCCAGATTGTTGACTATGTGAGTGAACCTCTTGAACATATCCTTGATTGATTCGTCTGCATTCATCTTGAATAGCTCATTTTGCCTTAGAAAGATGTTAATCTTTGTCTGCTTGACTTGGCTGGTTCCTTCAAAAGTCACCACCAGTTTTTCCCATATATTCTTTGCACTCTTGCAAGTAGAAATCATGTTAAACTCATATGCATTCAAGGCACAATACAGTAAGTTCATAGCTCTATAGTTTTTGAAAAGCTTTTCTAATTCAGTAGCAGATAGACAGTCTTCAGATTTGAGAGTTTTAATCCACTCTCTTTCTGTGTAGAATGTATGAGGCCCATTCTGAATGATAGACAACAACTCCATGTCTTCATCTATGACTAATATCTTCATGAGAGATCTCAAGTGCACAAAGTTCTCTCCACAAAACGGAGGAGGTTTGTTTACTGATCTTCCTTGTGAGAAACCACCTTCACCTGCATTACTCATTACCACAAGATTGTTATATCTAAACAGTGATACGGGCACTGATACCAATTGAAGTGTGAAAGTAGGTATTAAGACAGGATCAAATATACTCTAGAAGGGGAAGGGGTTGAATAAAGTATGGAAACTTTTGCTAAAATGGTGGTTTTGAAAATAAGCAGAGAAGATTTGAAGTTTTTCCAAGCTTTGAAATCAGTTTCAAACCTTTGAAATGAAACAAACAGTATAAAGGCTTATGAGAATTTTCAAGACTTTGAAAAACCTTTCAAAGATTTGAAAATATCTTGTGTTGAAGCGGTTTTGTAAGCAAGTAAAGTACTGAAAAGTAAAGAGCAAGACACAAGTGTTTGTTACAAAGTTCAGCCTCCAAAAGTCCTACTCTCCACCTGAGGGATTTGATCCCTCTTGGATTTCAACAACTTCTTATTTGTCACTACTTAAGCCCTATATCTCAGGCCTAAGAGAATTGCCTTACTCTTATACCAGCCCGTGGTTTTCCCTAACCTATATAGTTACAACTTCAACTACTTGATACAATAAGATTCTCTGTTTTTCATCTTGAACAACTCAACGAGAACATATTATAGAAGAAATAGAATTCTAATGAATAAGAAGTTCAAGCACAAGTAGAAGAACACTATGAAGACTGTGAAGCTCAAAGCTTGGAAGTGTTCTTCTAAGTCTGGAATGGATTGAATGATGATTTGATCTTCTTCTTTGTTTCTCTCTCAATCCGAATGTGTCTCTGTTTTTCTGTATCTCAGTGTTGTATCCTATGTAGATAGTCTCTTTGAATTTAAAGAGTTGCTTCAAAGGTTACCAAATATATTGCAACAGAATCCCTAAAAATACTCAACAGATTTTGGATTCTTCAACAGCTCTTTTCCAACGGATACATGCTTAATTTTCTCCACTAATTTTGATCACAATTTGTACATGAAATCTTGAGACAAGTTTTGAAGAAACCAAAAAAAATAGCAAAGCTCTAGTGATTTGTTTGGCAATCCTACATTCAGGATAATCAAGCCAGAGAATATTTTCAAAACTTTGAAAAGTGTTTCAAAGATTTGAACCTGCAAAGCAAAGTTAGACACACTTTAGAAATATATTCACAGTTATCTGCAACCAGATTGTTGATCTGCTTTCTTACAAAACAGAACTTTAGCAATCACAGATAACATGTCAAGGAAAATTTTTCTTTCATCACACAATAAAACATAGTATAGAACCAGGATATAAAACTCCCCATCAGTTCAATTTTGGGGTAAAAGGATTTTCGAAGCTTTGAAACCAGTATCAAAACTTTGAATCAAGAATCTGACTTAACAATGATAAACACGTTGACTGAAGCTCCTTCAACGACTAGAGCCCTCTTAAACTCTGCCCCATTGACAGCAACGTTTACATATAAGGGCTTGTTTTGCTTCCCTTTCTCCATTATCTTCTTCTGAGAAGGTAATTGTTGTGGAAGCTGAGCGCACAACTTTGACCACAGAATCATTAAAGACGCAACTTTGTGTTCAATCTTATGCAACTCGCAAAATTTCCTTTGTCAATTCCATGCGACAGGCTTATGAGAGTCCCACCTGATCGTATACGGATGTAAATTTGGGTATGTATATTATCATGGATGCCCGCATATCCTCGTGGCCTCTTCTATAGTCTTCCCCCTCCTGGATTGTTGTGGTAGTATCTCCCTCTTCTAAATCGTCGACATAATAGATAACAACGTTCTCTTTGCCCTTAGGCTCTTATGAGTGTGAAGGGAGAGGGTTATCTCACATGTCCTTTGTCGGTCATTCAATCACTAATTCCCCTTTATATTCTTGTTAATTATAGAACTGGAGCTTCATGCATTCTTTTGTTGGACGCTTTACTGCGCCATGACACTCGCACCACTTCGGGTCTTGAAATTATAGGTGGATTTTCTAATGCACAGGACACTCCGTCTTTTCCTCCACTAGCAGGGCCGTCTCTATGCCTAAGCCACTTAATTTCTTGCTTAGGGAAACACATTTGATAGGGCATCACTTTCGTGAAAATATAGGGTTATTATAGTAATTTCATAATATTTAGTAGTAGTTACAAACATAAATTTTGATTCGATTAAAAATCACTTTGCCCTTCCAACCATATGATTCCCTTGGTAAAAAGGTGATAAAAAAAAATCTTATAGCCTTGATTGAAAAAAATCATTGTCTCCGTTTCGCCAGCTTCTTCTTACTTTGACTTTGATCACTATTAACTGGGTTACTTTGATATGGTGATTTGATTAGGAAAACGATGCAAGAATTTTATAATCTTTTCATGTGTTTTAAGAGTAAAGTTTTCTCTCCGACGCCATGAAAAGATTACAAAAAAATGAGTTTCCTGTACGATGCAAGAAGTTGGAAATATTTTCATTTTTCTGTACAAATGACTTTTCTATCTCAATTTTGATGATTCGTGAATTACTAACTCGATTCGTAATTTGTAATGTTAGTGTTGCAATTCAGTTTTTTCAAATAGGTCTTAACATCTAATGGGTGGATTCGTCAGGTTCCAACATTCATTTGTATTTCGTATGTCTGATGTCTAGGAAATAGGAAGGCGAGAACTTGACAAAAATACAGTGATTATTAATTAATGGAGGTTTACCCTAATTTATGAGTTACTGATCCATAGTAAAATTTTTGATATAGACAAAATAATGGGCCTCATAATTGTCGTTTCGCTTAGAGCATTCAAAAGCCTAGAGTCGGCCCTCTCCGCTATTTAGACAACTTCGCGATTTCCCCAGTTTAGCGTGGAAGGAAATGGTGTAGTTCTCTGATACTTCTATGGGGATGCGTACTTCTGTGGGGGAAGATACGACATGGATTTTGGATTTTTTGCTTCTCTAGTAGTTGAAGATCCCGATCTTGAACCGTAAGCTAGCATGTGAAGTCTTCTTTTCATGTTGGGCTAAATATTGCGAGTGCAGCATATGAGCTTCGAAAATGTTGGCAGATGACCGTTGATCAACATTTCCTTACTCTAGAAGCATACCTTGGAAACAGATCTCTACCAGTATATGCTCATAGACCTCTTCTTCTCGTTCCAAAGACTCCAAGTGAAATTTCTATATGAATGCAACACACTCTCCATCCTCTTTCTGCGCCATACATGAGAGAATAATTTGTGATATTCAACCTAGAATAATTTGGTGTAAACCTTACTCGTCATCTCTTCCCATGTGCGAATGGAGTTACGTTGCAGGAGCGTGTACCATTTTTATGCTACATGACCCAAAGAATTGGGGAATTCTCTCATCCTCATACTTATCTGCATTGTAGGGCCCCAGCATGCCTGTGAACCTCATCACATGCTCTTGCGCATCACCATTAACTTCATAAAACTTTTCCCATTCTGGAGCTTTATAACCCGCAGGGTTAGGCATTTAATAAAATTCCATTGGGATGGGAGGAATGCACTCGATGTTGGGCATGATGCTGCCGGTGGTGCCTTGGTTGGCCATGAAGCTCTCCAGCCTCTTCTCTAGTGCAATCATAGAAGATGTCAGTGCCGTGACCGACGCAGCCCTCAACATATTTCCTATGAATGATTAGGGTTCAAGATATGGTAAGAGAGAGTGGTTTTTTGTTTTTTTGGGGTGGGGGTCACATTTACTCCAGGGACGTGGACTGCAGAGAACAAATTCTTTCTGGTTATAGCATACAAGGTCTGGGAATTACCTGGGGCGTTATCAGGCTTCTCAGTGGTCATGGAGGCGGTGGAGGTGGAAAGTTTGGAAATTCCAGAGCACTCATTAGGCTAATTCCAGAAGCGTTGAGGGGTCTTCACGGGTGCTGGAGGAGGTGCTCCCAATCTAACCATCTTTAGATCGAGAATTCGGATCACTTTATGATTATTGAATCTTCACGCCGGGTTCACCAAATATAGAAGGAGGTTGCTGATGTAGATGATGACAGTGTGTGTTCTTGTGACGAAACTGATACAGTCTCAGTGATTCAAATGTAGCAAAATAGAGAGATGAGTTATGGTGGGGAATGGAAATAAGAGGAATACCTCCCTATATATACAAAGCTAGTAGAAACGGTTATGGGGTGAGGTTGGGTTATATAGTTAATCATGCCCCCCCCCATTAAGGCCGATAAGTTAGTCGTGGCGGTTATCATGGTGGATATCTCGTGAAATCGTTATTGAATTTGCATATACAGGGTTTGAATAAATCTTCTCTATGACATACAAGGGGTGCGGATGAGACGACATCACATGTGTTGAGCCTTATTCCAACCTCCAAACAACTAGATCCACTGGTTCACATGGGAGCTGCAATCAGCGAATGGACCATGTCTCGTGGTCCCCACATGCCCATGGAGCACACTTAAGTAGTCAGTTGGTTGCTAGTAGCTGATCCACGTGGCTGCAGTCTGCTATATTTTGGAGGGTAATTTACAGTTTGTGTCCCTAGGTTTATGAAAATAGGCAATTCCTACCCAAATTTTTCATCAATTAACAGGGGACACCCCTGTTTTGGATGTTTTATAACAGTCATGGATGAAAAATGCGAAAATACTAATTTTCCCATATACCTTTGATGTCTGGCCTTTCTCTGAGCCTTCTCCAGCTTCTTCATCACTTTCAGCATCATCAGCAGACTGATATCCTTCTTGTTCAGCTTCCACTTATGCAAAAACTTCCTCAATGATCTCATCCACCTTCTTGTTCTTAACCTGCACTGAATCCCCCTCTGTAGCTGCATCAACACCTGTGTCTTCACCAGCATCTTCTTCATCAGTTTGCTCATACAAATCTTTTGAAGTAAGCACCATTGGAATTGGCTTCTTTTTCTTCTTCAATAATTCACCTAGCCTTTCATCTGATTCAACACTGATGTCATGACTAGTAGCAGAAGGTATCTTCTCCAATTTCAAACCCTTGATGACAACATCCAATTTTCCATTCATCACATTCATCAAACCCTTGAACTGGTTAAATTCAGAAGACATATCAAATAACATTTCTCTGAGATCTTCAATCTCAACCTGCTGATCTTCAAATTTCTCAACCAACAAAGAGTAATCCTCATTTGCTTGTCCTTTTCCTGATGTAGCCCCCTTTGGCTTAACAAACTCCTTCTCTCCAAGCTCATCCTTTGACAATTCTAAATAGAACTTCCAATGTCCTTTCCCAGTCTGAACTACCCCAATCCTCTGTAAGGCAGTTTCATCAATCAACCCAAAACCTCCGGTAATATTTTCCTCCCCTTTCACAGGTACATCAAAGTGCTCAAAGAAAAGAGGTAAAAGGTTGGCATATGGAAGATGATGGTTTCTAGTTCTAGTTGCACAATAGATCATATGCTCCATAACAACTGTTGGCAAGTCTATCTCAAACCCTTGACATATCAGATACATCAGTATGAGAACTTTATCAGTAACCAACTCCCTTGAGTTCTCCCTAGGAACAACACTCCTCATCAGAAGTGTAAACAAAATCTTAGCTTCACAGTTGAGCACAGAGTGTGTCAACTGCTTTAGACCAGAGGGTACACCATCAATGAAAAACATTTCTTTTGCTTTTGCCTGACACTCCTTTCTATCAGGATAATCTCCAACATTATACTTCCTAGGAATGCCCAAGACTTTGGCGAAAGTCCTATGATCTAGCCTCAAGTTTATCCCAGCCACTTTAGAAGTCAATACCATTTTATCATCTCCTTCATGAACCATATTCAGATAGAATAATCTAGTTAACCTAGGATAAGATTTTGAACTAGGATTTACAACCTTCCAAACTGCAGTTTCTCTTAACTTTCTCATACAATCAATATCCAGTTTATCTAATAACTCCTCAGAAACCATACTACAAAAAGCAACCTTAGAAGAAGCATATCCTTGAATCCACACAGTCCTAACTTCAGAACTAACAAACCAATCTGAAGGAAGTGCATTTTTATCTTGATAACCCTTTTTGGTTGCAGCAGCAACCTGTTTAACCCTTGTTTTCTTCTCAGTGGGTTTGCTCTTCTCTTGTTCTCCTTCAGTTGGCTTCTTCTTGCTTTCTTGAGCAGAGTTCCCCTTTTCTTCTTCTACAACCTTTTTTCTTCTCTCCCCCTTTCTTCTTGTCTGACCTAGGTTGATCACCACCCTGAGTCTCTGTCTCCTTCCGTGGATCAATGCTTGAGCCTTGATCTCCCTTTTCTGTTCTGGTCTTCTTTGCAGGAGGAGTGTCCTCATGCAAACTCTGAGTATTCTCTGAATCCGAATCAGAAATCACAATCTTCTCCTTCTTATTTGCCCTCTTCTTGGATCTGCCAGAAGGCTTCCCCTGTTGTTGAATTCTGGCTGGTTTGCGCTCCATTGTGGGTTTAGGGTTTTGAGAAGGGAATGAGATTGAGAGAAATTGAGAGAGAATAGAGAGACGTAGAGAATTGAGAGAGGATGAAGAAGAATAAGCCCTGACTTTCAGCTTAAGTAGGTTGAAAAGGATGAGTCATAAAAGGACTCTACTAAAATCAACATGCAAAAAGAATCTTAGAAAATATTTTTGGATATTTTAGAAAATTCTCTGAGTAATTTAAATATTATACAGTTATCTAAAAAGATAAGATATAATATTTGATGATCCATTTTTTTTAAATAAAAACAGATGTTTCAAGACCAGGAGAACAGTCTCAAGGCCTTGAGATTTTCTGCAATTTGAGAAACTTCAAAGCTTTGAGCTATACTTTCAAGGCTTTGGAAAGTATAATCTCAAGGATTTGAGATTTCAACACATAAACACATGTAAGTACCAATACTCCCCCTAAACCAATGCATCCTTGTTTAACATACCCAGTTCAAGCCTTAGGGATGAAAACCTATCATCTGGCAAAGGTTTAGTGAAAATATCAGCAATCTGCATTGAAGTAGAAATAAAAGATAAAACAACATCACCTTGTTCTGCATAATCTCTAAGGAAGTGATGTCTCACATCTATGTGCTTGGTTCTTGAGTGCTGGACTGGATTCTTAGAGATTGGATAGCACTTGTATTATCACAATGAATAGGCACATTTCTGGAATTATAGCCAAGATCTCTAAGTTGCTGCAATATATAACACTTGTGAACAGCAAGCTCCAGCTGCAATGTATTCAGCTTCTGCAGTTGATAATGCTACATAATTTTGCTTTTTAGAATGCCAACTGATCAATGAAGATCCAAGAAACTGGCAGCATCCAGAAGTACTCTTCCTGTTTACTTTATATCCTGCAAAATATGCATCTGAATAGCCACTCAACATAAAATTAGATCTCCTTGGATACCAAAGCCCCAAGTCTCTGGTTCCATTTAAATATCTAAAAATTCTTTTGACTGCAGTTAAATGACTTTCCTTAGGATCTGCTTGAAATCTAGCACACATACAGACAATGAACATAATGTCAGGTCTACTAGCAGTTAAGTACAAAAGTGATCCAATCATACCTTTGTATTCCTTCTGATTCACACTCTTACCATTTGAATCCTTGTCTAATGAGAGTGATGAACTCATCGGGGTTTTAAGAACCTTGGACTGTGACATATTGTACTTGTTCAATAAGTCCTTGGTATACTTTCCTTGATATACAAAAATTCCTTTATTCATTTGTAAGATATGAAGTCCAAGAAATAAATTTAGTTCTCCCATTAAGCTCATCTCAAACTCCCTGCACATCAGACTAGAGAATTCTTTTGAAAGAGCATCATTAGTAGCACCAAATTGACCTCTCTTGAAATTGTTGTCAAGTAATAATTTTGAAAGTCTATCATACCAAGCCCTTGGAGCTTGTTTTAACCCATAAAGAGCTTTGTCTAGTTTGTAAACATGATCAGAAAAGTTTTCATCTTCAAAACCAGGAGGTTGTGCTACAAAAACATCTTCTTGTAAATAAACATTCAGAAAAGCGCATTTGACATCCATTTGATAAAGCTTTATGTGATTGTGAGATGCAAATGCAAGAAGTATCCTAATAGCTTCTAACCTGGCAATAGGAGCAAAAGTCTCCTCATAATCTATACATTCTTCCTGATTATATCCTACCAGTCTGGCTTTATTTCTTACCACTTTGCCATTCTCATCAAGCTTGTTTCTGAATACCCATTTGGTTCCACTGGTTCACATGGGAGCTGCAATCAGCGAATGGACCATGTCTCGTGGTCCCCACATGTCCATGGAGCACACTTAAGTAGTCAGTTGGTTGCTAGTAGCTGATCCACGTGGCTGCAGTCTCCTATATTTTGGAGGGTAATTTACAGTTTGTGCCCCTAGGTTTATGTGAATAGGCAATTCCTACCCCAGTTGTTCATCAATTAACAGGGGACACCCCTGTTTTGGATGTTTTATAACGGTCATGGACGGAAAATGCGAAAAATACTAATTTTCCCATATACCTTTACTTTATATTTATAGGATAATTTACACAAAACACCCTCGGGTTACGGTAAATAGACATTTGGTGCTCTGTTTGTCAATCGGCAGGGGACAATCTTAATTTAGACAGACTCCAATGAAAAATGGGTAAGTATTATTTCACATACAATCTTTATACATTGTTTAATCTGCTAGTTACATAAAGTCTACAAATGGTTCATTTAAAAATTCAATAATGTTACTGCGAGCAATTTTTAGTGCTCCAAAAGAGCATCACGTGGTGCTCTACAACCAATGAGTGTCTACCAATCACTGTCAATTTGTTTAAGTGCTTCATTTTCATTGGTTGTATAGCACATGTGCTGCTATAATGGAGCACTAAAGAATTTATCTGTTACAGCCACCAAAAAATCCCCCTCGTGATTCTCCGACGCCGATAGATGAAAAAGATATAGGGTTAATCAATATACTGTAACTTATTCCCTCAAAAAAAATATACTGTAACCTATAGAAAGCACTCAAATCGGATGAAAAAATATCGATATGTGTAAACTTCATCTCTGCAACTCTAAAAAACTGAGTAATCCAAAAAAAAAACTCGCACACAAAATTTTAGGTGGGTTCATGACGATACATAATTCAGTTGACAGGGAGAGTGAAAGGGAAAGACGCAAAAAAAAGTTCAATTGACAGAAAGAGTGAAAGGAAAAGACACAAAAAGAAAGTCGTTTTGATTGATTCTTTTTTGTAATTTATTTATTTAAGACGTTGCTACATAGAATTACAATTGTGTCTGTTTGCTATGTATCTCTTTGTATCTTATGTGTTTTTCTTCTGTTTAGCATATTACAGCAAACTGAATGCTTGATTTTTTAAAATAGCGCTTGAATTTTAATAAACTTTGAAAGTGTGTAATGTTGACTAAATACATGACCTAAATACTCTAGAAGGGGGGGTTGAATAGAGTATGGAAACTTTTTTGCAAAACTCATATTTTTAAATAATTAGCTTTGTGAGAAACTCAAATGTCAAGGCCTTGAGATTTTAGAAAACTGTCAGAAACTTTCAAAGGAAAAATAGAAAGCTTCAATGCCTTGAACTATGACCAGTTTTAAGCAGCTTATAAACCCTAGTTTGATTTGAGTTGTGTGCAGCAGAAAATAATAAAACTGTAAAGTAAATAACACAAAGCAATTTACAGAGTTCAGTCCCAATGAACCTAATCTCTGCCTGAGGGATCTAATCCCACCATGATTGGGCAAACACTTCTTATTACTCACACAGAAACAGCCCTAGATCTTCAAGCCTAAGTGATTTCCCTTACACCTATACAGCTTGTGGTTCTAAACCTATCCAGTATCAGCTACTAACTGTTGAGCTAACAAGAACCTCTTGTTGTTCACTTGAACAACCAACCACTAGATTTAGTGAGGTTTTAGATATACAAAAGATAAGCAGATTACAAAACAGATGAAGAACACAGTAGAAGAATAAGCTTGTGAAGGTCTGGATGTGTTCTTCTGGAAACTGGAATGATTGATCTTCTGAAATCTGGAATTGAAGCTTGAATGTCTGTGTGTTTGAATGAATAATCTCCCACGAATATTTCACACTTCTCTCAGTATTCTGCAAGCTTCTTTCCTTTCAAAATTCAAACCAGTCTTTTATCTACTCACTGCAACTGAATGAGAGATTTTAGGATCTCAGTTCCTACAAATCCTCTTTCTGTTTTCAACTGCAATTCAAACAGCTCTGAGTAGATATCTGTTGGAATTTGTTGAGATTGCATTTGCACGTTTAACAAACCTGCAATAATATTAAAACATAGCAACAACAAAATCCAGAAATATAGCAGTACTAAGACTGCTTGGTTTTCCAGTTTCTGATAAAACTGGATAAAAGATTAGAACAATAATCTGATTAAATTCTGACACATATAATTCATGATAAACCAGTTTAAGACTCTTAGAAGTCATTAAAAAGTCACAATAATAAGAATCAAACCCTGCAAGAAAGAATCAAATTAGTTCTGTAAAACTGTCAGCAGCTCAAGGCACATCTCAAGGCCTTGAAGCTCTGAACATGCTTCACATATTTTCAAAGTTAAGTCCAGAAATCTTTGATTCTCCCTAATCAAAACATTTGCAATTGTGTTAGATATGTAGTCAATATAAAACATAAGTATTTGCAGCACATCTCTGATCCATATAATCAGATAGCCAATCTGCAACACAAGATTGTTAGAACATTCAGCACAATAAAGACTACTCTCAAGGCTTTGAAGCTCTGTCAGTATCTCAAGGCCTTGGAGTATCAGAAATGCTTGGCCTTTGTCTTTGTCTTTCATCACTCAAAACAATTACTTCTCACAACATACTCAAGGGTCTTTGAGTCAACAAACTTGGTTGTATCAACTACTATAATATTTGACAAAAAACTACTATAATCCTTATTATTTTAATTTCGGATAATTTTCAATAATATTATTTAGTTTCACTTTAAGAAATTCATTATCATTCTAGTAAACAAACCACAGATTGATGTTGACATTTGACAAGTACTTTATCAGAATTAATTTTGTTAAATAAAACTTCATATTCACTTAGTGTTGATTTTCATTCCCGAATTTACTTTTTGACAACAACTAAATATATTCTACAGTAATTATACACATCAATGGAGAGGTAAACGAGTCATACAATTTAATGGTATCAATAGTAATATCTAAGCTTCTAAAGGTTAAAAAAACAGCATCATATACCACCAGAGGACGTAATAGGCATGAACAAAACACCCAAATGTGCACCCCACTGCCAACTCACAAAATAGGGGCGTTCCATCTCAATTGACAAACAATAAGTGTGTGCATTGCATATTTATCTAACTTGGGGGGGGGGGGTAATAAGTGCAAATTATAAAATTCAGGGGGCAAAAGCGGAATGAATAATACACTCAAAAGTGAACCCCACTATCACTTCACAGGCCCCCAACAGAAATAGACGGAGGGATATAATTTGTAATTATTATTGCACAAAATAGGAGTGTCATTTGTCAATTGATGAACAATAGAAATAGGGATTACCCATTTACATAAAACCGATGGTGCAAACTGTAGATTACCTATATTTTGGACTATCTACAACTATATTGGAGGGTAACCAAATTACTACTTATCATCTTTTTTTATTATTATTATTTTTTTTTGAGAAATACTACTTATCAACTTGATACTCGAACCATTAAAGCTTTATTCTCTCATAAGTACAAATAATTTATGAATTAAGATTTACAACACATCGTTTCTAAAAAAAGATTTTTTTTAGGAAAAAAACGAAAGATTTACAACACATCTAACAACGAGCGTTATGAATGCAATGAGAGTTTTGACGTATGTCTGCCAGGTTAGTGCTTTTCTCACTCCATGTAACATGATGCTCACGGTGTACACTAATAACAACATTTTAAAAAATATATATATATATAAAATAAATATTATATATTTGAGCGCTCATTACGCTCTCAGATATAATCCTTCGATTTTATTTTTGCCCCGATCTCGCTCGGCTTTCATTTTCAGCTCTGGCTCTAGATGGCTTAGCTTTAACGCAACTTTTTTATTCGGAAGAAAAAAATATAAGTATCAACTTCGCCTACCTACATATCGGTAAATAAGAGTAATTTAAATTATCCTCACCACTATATTTCACATGTAAATGAAATGCTACGAGGAAATTTGTCCATCCACACGTAATTGTTAACACACAAACTAGTTAAGATATAGATTTGTATGCACTATACAGGCTGAATTTTGATGTACCTCTAAGGAAATGAGATCGTAACAATAATATGGTAGGTGATAAGAGATATTTAGATAAACGCATCAAACAAACCCTATGGACTGAAATCTTGCATATTTCCACTCCATGCTAAAAGTCGTGCCTTTCATCACTCTGCATCAAGAAAGATCTCCTTTGTAATAGTAAATGTTAGTTGTACCAACTTGGGGCTAATTGTGGAAAATAAGAACAATTCATAGTTCTTGATCTAAAACCTCAGACAACAACCTAGGACAAACAGGTCTCACATTTTACTAAATAAACAAATTTTCTGTGTCAATTTCTACTACTGAACGTAGATTTATTTGCTACTCTTAATTTGAAAGTAACCTACAAGTTGCCAACAAGCCAACAACTTGTTTCTAAAATAGACCAATTGTTGTGGAAAGAAAAAATCAGGACCATTGATTTGATGGTCCCACCAACCACCACCAACTCTTAGTATCAATAGAGCGGTAGTAGAGTGGGAGATCTATGTCTATGCACTTTCATTTTAGAAGCTCGAATCCAAAATATGGTTCCAAGTTTGTTGTGCATTTTTTGTATACAAATCTTGGCATTTTCTTGCAAATTGGTAACGCCTTCAAAGATGCCAGCTTTGGATTCTGATTTCCTCGACAACAGAATGATATTGTGGGGGAGAAAAAAAGATTTTGTGGTATTTTGTGAAGTTAATGTTGCACAATAACTACCCAATCCATTTGGATTTTGTGTTTTAATTTTGTACTTGTTGTTATATGATTTTAAAGTAAAGAGACTGTTCAAAGGAGGTTATAGCTTATTGTTTAAACATCACAACTAACTAATCGGTGAAGATGAAACTATGTATGAACAAACACATGAAAGTAGTGGTATATGACCCTCAATTTAGCACCTCATACAGAAGTTGTTGCAGTGGGACACATAATAACGACCTTAGCAGGAACAATTGATCGACGATGAAGTGTCACCACAAATAGAGATGTTGAACATCACTCGCAGTTTTCTCCACCACATACATTTATGCTTTCTCCTCCCCTTCTAGTTCAGAGATGCCCATACGATTTTTAATTTTATTTTACTATCAAAAGCCCTTATGGAATTGGAACTTAAAATTATAAAAAAGTTATTGACAATTTTTTTTTTGAGAAACGGCTCTTAACATGTATGTTAATACTAAAATGAGAACTAATTGGAGAAGAATGCGGTTACATGGCATAAAGTGGCTAATTTCTTAAACAAAGCTCTTAAGTAAAATTTTCGTAAGTAGACAATTCATTAAAAGGGTTATAAATAAATTAGGCTTAGTTACTTAATGCATACTCCCAGTATATATTGCAACCTCCACTTCTAGAATAGGTATATTGCATCCCCCATTTGCAAAAAATAATACATGTTGAAACTGGTAAAAAGCGCCCGATCATTATTTAACTAAATAATCCAACACCAAACACCAGATCCAGATTCTTTATACTTAAAAGGCCTCGTATGGGTAAGGGATAAATAATATAAAAAATAAGAGTTGTACTGGGATATGATGTAGAATATGATTGTACTAGAATAAGGCGTGATTAATATTTTTTGATTATGAGTTGTTGGTTAGAGCATGATGCGCGATAGGATAAGCTACATGTGTATGTAATAACATGTTTGGGGGCGTGCACGATAAATGGTAGGATATGTGTATAAATGACCGCGTTGCCCTGCGTGTATGATACTAACTTTTTAAAATTATTTTGTGTTGCATTGTAGGCTGTAAACAGAAAATAATAATACACACACATATTGACACTTTTTAAATGACTAATAATTTTGATTATAGCTCAGATATACACATATACGTTTTGTATATACATCTCAATATACATAATATATACATAAAAAGCATTTATATTTTAACTTTTACTTGAAGTGTATAAGTATACATATTAGGGGTGCACACGGATCGGATCGGTCCGGATTGAGGTTGAGTAAATCCGATCCGTCGGTTTACGGATCGAAACGGATCGGATTCAATCGGATCCACGGTTTCGCGGATCGGACCGGATTAATCCGCGGATTGCAAATATTTCAAAATATTTTCAAATATGTTCAACTAACAAAGTAAACACTATTATACAATTATTATTTAGTATAACTTTTAGTTGACGTACGAAATATCATCCTATTTAGATCATCGAAAATCAAAATTATTTAACACAATAGTGATAAGTAATGACATTACTAAGTTCAAGTTACCATTAGAACAAATCATATTGATGAAATTACTAAAAATGACATTATAATAAGTATAAACGGATCAAATGGATTGACGGATCGGATTTATATTTCTTGATCCTAGTCCGATCCATCACGGATTGGTTCGGACCCAATCCGTCACGGATTGGACGGATTTGCGGATCGATGCGGATTGACGGATTCTTGTGCACCCCTAATACATATACATATACAAAACATATATATGTATATGTATACGTATACACTTCAATTAAAATAAAAAATATAAAAGCTTTGTATGTATATATGTATATTGAGATGTAGACACAAAACATATATGTGTATATGTGTGTGTGTGTGTGCAAGTATACGTATATGTGTACACATATGTATATATTGGTTTTTCCAGAACACACTCTTATCCCCCTCTTCTTTATGTTGTCTTATTATGCGGTATTGTAGGAAAAATAATAATTTATGTATCTAGGCCATGTTTGGGTAGCGGATAAGGGGGCAGATAAGATAAGTTATCCTCTCTCCATTTTTATTGGGTGTTTGGCTGCCGAACAAAGGCGGGGATAATTTATTTTTCCTTATGCTGATGGAGCTTTTTGTGAATAAAGTTTAGATGGTATAAGCTCGAATAAGATAATGGAGCATATGAGGATGTTACGAGGTTGACGAAAATACCCCCACATGATATCAAATATTTACCCATAATCACATTTTTTAATTTGAGATTTTTATTACCACTTTGATTTTATTGAGTGGTTCGTGTTCATCTTGTTAACTCCATGGGTTGTACCACTGGTGGTGCCGGCCGCAATCTCGTTTGTGTGGGTAATTAATAATTTCTTTGTTTTCTAAATGATAATTTTATTGTTTTTAATTTTGACGTGTGTAGATAGTGCTTTCTGAGCTGACAGATCTTGGCCACGTGGCAACCATCCAGCACACCATATTGTGCTCCACAAACACTGGATCACCAGCCGCGCTGATCCATGTGGGGGCTGCGAGACAGGGCCCTCGCATACCACTGCACGGGACTTGTAGGGACTTAGTGGTTTGGAGGCTAGAGTAAGTCCTGTCGCGTGCGAGCCAAGCCCGCACGCGACCTTTAGTAACTGCTTTTGAGAGATTTATGGCATGAGCTCCATAAACCCGGTCAATCCGGTCAAACCCGGTCAACCCCGTAACGGTTCCGGTATTCGCGCATAACGTGCTGTAACGATCCCTATATATGTGGACGAACGTGCCGTTGTGGTTAAGCTAATTAAGCCGCCATTGATGGGCGCATTAACCACACTGAAACGTTCACATTCTCCGTTATATATAGGACGTTAACCTTTCCATACAAAGGAGAACACACCAGCCATACGCGGAAGCTCTGCCAAACCTCTGTCTCTCTCTCAGACATTACTACTGCCTTACTCTCTCCCTACACACAACCCAACTCTTCCTATGCCATCTCTGATCCTCTACTTACGGTGTACACGGAGTTCTCCCCGCCGGAATCTCTTGTGCACATTTTGGTGAACCCGACGTGAACTTACTATCATAAGCAACCATGTCTCAGGAGGATGATGTCAGTAACAGATCGCCTTCCACCAAAGCCGCCTCAGGAGAGGAGATCCGCCGCACTCCTACGACCACCGGTGAAGCCCCGACGCTAGAATCCTTGGACGCCACCATCCAAGGTCAGGCGAAAGCCCTCAAAGCTCAATCCGCGCAGCTAGAACGGATCATGGCTGTCTTGGGGACTCTTGCACTGAACCCTGCACCAGCCACCGCCGTTTCTCAGGGAGGAGGAGCCCCCGCCGCTCAAGTACGGGGAGTGTCAACCACACCCCCAACCCTAATCTGCAGACTCCACCGGCGACTACGCATCTACCCTCAATTCAAGGGTCAACAGCTCAAATGTTGCCCCTCACTGCTCATACTCCTCAGCCTCCGACCTTGGTACCTAATCCGGCCTCGCAGTATCCCTTGCCTCCTCCAACGGCAATCTGGGGCAATGTGAACGCCCAATATGTTCTCAATCCTCCTGCGGCATATGTGTCGCCTCCGCCTGCGGCAACCCCTCCTCCTGCTACCGAGGGAAACACTCCAGAGTGTATGACGTCTCTGCAGAAGCGCATAGACACTATTCTGGCTCACCAATCATTCGCGAATACCATCATCCCGAAGCTAGACAACGATCCACCTATCCCGCGAGAGATCTATCTCATGCCTAAATCGGCTGGGTACAAGGCTCCTAAATGGGACAAGTTTGAAGATGTCAATGGAAACGCTCATGAACATGTCATGCGTTTCATCGATGTCATGGGGCCGTATGGAGCCGATCCCAAACTGCTGATGCGAGAATTCCCGAAATCCTTGGGTAACGTAGCGTACAAGTGGTACAGGATGTTGGAAGCTGGGTCCGTAAAGACTTGGGACGACATGGTCCAAAAGTTCTGCACCAAGTTCTTCCAGATGGAGGAAAAGGTGACAATGATCCACCTCTCGCGGATGTATCAGAAGCGCGAAGAGGACGGAATAACTTTCATCAAGAAGTTCAGGGCGAAGTCCTTGGAATGCAAAGATGTGATACTCGAAAGTAGGCTCGTAGAGATATGCCTGCAGTGCATGCGAGATGAGTACAAAGGTATGCTCATCAACCTGCAAACGCCTACGTTTTCAAAACTAATCGAATGCACGAAGAACATCGAGCCTATAGTGGAGAGGCAGAAAAAGAGAAGCGCCCCGGAGCGATCCTCGGGCGGTACTACTTTCAAGATCGGGAGATTCAGCTATAAGAGGGGACGCGAAGCTGAAGTCAATACAGTTTCACCCCAGAAGCAGGCGAAGATTGTGAACTTTGATGCACCACCTTTGCCATGTTCGGTAGAAGAAGCAAGCGACCTCTGCAGGCAATGGCGCAAGGACGGTGTCCTACCGCCGCTCGAGAGGGCACCCTCCAAGGAGATGGTGAGGGACCCGAAGTGGTACGAGTACCACGGCAACGTCATGCATCCCACAGCGGACTGTAAGAAGCTCAGGATTGTGTTCAGACAAACGATGAAGAATGGCGAGCTGATCGTCAGCGACCACAGGCAGGATGAGCGCAACAATCCACTTCTTGCCCATGCGGAGCAAGAATCGAAAGGTAAATAGGTCGCTATGATCTCGATTGTGGATCTGGAAGAGGTCGCAGAGGATGGTCTTCCCATCATTGCCGAAGTCCATGACGATGAAGATTACAGCGTAGACACGGAGGACGAACGTGTCGACCGGATGAAGGGGTCGCACGGCTTCAGCAGATTCTTCGACGAGATGAACTTCTCAGAAAAAAGCCGGACAGAGATGACGAAAGCGATCTTAAGGATAGCAGAAGACTACGAGGAGGATCTCGTAGTCTCCAATGGAAAAGTCGTTAGGGCATTTCGCTCTACAGAAAAGATCATAACCTTTTCCGCCAGCGACAAGAAGACAGATGCGAGCCACCAGAGGCCTCTGTATGTGACGGCCATCATCAATGGCGTCGAGTTCAAAAGAGCGTTCGTCGACGAAGGAGCAGCGGTTAACGTCGTTTCGCTCCACACACTGAAACTAGCAGGGATCCCCGAGTACAAGATCGTCAAACGTCCATCCCCGTTGATGGGATTCGGAAGTGACTCCAGAATGACGATAGGATGGATCCGCCTGGGCGTCCAGATCGGCAAAATCAAGTGCTCAGCGAAGTTCTATGTCATAGATGCGAACACTACGTATCACATGATCATAGGTCGAGCCTGGATTCATCGCTTTGATGCTGTCCCTTCAACAGCTCACCAAGTGATGAAAGCTATTTGGAACGACATAATAGTCGAGATACCGGCTTCAACGAATCCATTCAACATGGATGAAGCACATCTCATCGAGGCGGTGTGGTTCACCGAGATGGCGGATGAGCAAACACCGGGACCATTCAACCCTACTCCTTTACCCCTATGGGAAGATATCAAGGATCAGTCATCTTCGGAGTGATGGTGACAAGGGAAGATGCCAAGGAAAAGCCGCCCACGCGGGAAGAGGCGCCGCGGATCGCCTACCAGCGAAAGAACGTGTATACTCTGAAGAGAATAGCAAAGCATGACCCCGAAGGCAAGGAGATAGAGAGTTTCTACGCCAACGGGAAGAAGTGCTATCGCATATGAAGGTGCGCGGGGGTGTCCTCACGCGGGCATGGGGATATCCCTGAGCAAATCAACCAAATCGAGCGAGTTGTGGTAACAGAAAAACCAATGCAAAGCACTCCAGACGAAAAGCTCAAAGAAGCACCTGAATGCATGGAAGACAAACCCATACCACAAAAGCAAGAGCTAAAGGAGGTATTCCTAAGCCCGAATGAAGAAAAGAAGATGCCGGTCTTTCTAAGTGCGGACCTCACAAGCGAAGAGGAGAAAGGACTGCTACAGCTCCTGACTGAGTACAAGGACGTGTTCGCATGGGAATATGATGAGATGCCCGGTCTGGACACAAGTATCACTATGCACCGTTTAGACATCATTCCGGGGTCTAGGCCGGTAAAGCAGAGCACAAGAAGCTTCAGGCCGGAGCTTAACGTGAAGATCAAACAGGAGATTGTCAAACTTCTGGACGCCAAGTTCATAGAGCCGAATCACCATCCCACATGGCTGGCCAACATTGTTCCCGTGGTAAAGAAGAATGGGCAGCTTCGCATCTGCGTGGATTTCCGGGATCTCAATCGTTTCTTCCCCAAGGACGATTTTCCGCTCCCCAACATTGATCTGCTTATTGATTCGACAGCGGGTCATCGCATGTTCAGTTTCATGGACGGCTTCAGCGGGTACAATCAGATCAAGATGGACCCTGAAGATGCGCGGAAAACCGCATTCATCACTCCAGTGGGGGTATTAAACTATACGGTAATGCCTTTCGGTCTCAAAAACGCAGGTGCAACTTACCAGCGGGCCATGATGGCCCTGTTCCACGACATGATGCACAAGGAAGTGGAATTTTATGTGGATGACCTCGTGGTTAAATCCAAACAAGAGGCAGATCATCTGGCGGATTTTCGGAAAGTGTTCAATAGATGCAGATGCTTTCAACTGAAGACAACACCCTTAGAAGGATACAGCTTTGGAAACCATCGCACGTTTTCAATACGCATGGCATAGGGCCTAGCTATGAACTCTTGCCGATTGTCGCATATCAGGCTCCAAACGCACTTGGTATTATTTGTCCCGAACCACCTTGCAGCTCTGCCACTGTTACATTCCTCCACCGCGCCTGGGGGACACCACTTGTTGGGATTAGAAGCAACGGGGGCATAGGAAGGCCATCGCTCAAAGACCCACATTGTCAAGAAGGCAATGTTAACGAAAGTCAGTATGTCGAGGCGGCCACGTGATTCCTTCATGGCCACAACCAGCTGATCCAGTCTGTAGTACAGAGTGCCCAAGACCAAGGGTCCGAGTGCGACTTTCTGGCCGAGGGCCAATTTCACAGCAAGGGGCAGAACGTGATAGAAGACCCCATCGTGCGGGTGACCATCGATTAAGTACCTCAACAACCAGGCACAGAGGAAGGCACAAAGGGTCAAGTGATAACCCTTACCCTCCACATAGCTCTTAGCCTCTAGGTTTTGACTCAGAAGCTTCTTGGTGATGCTGCTGTTCGCATAATCACGGAAAAAGTACTGCACCCATTTGTTCCAAGTATTCTTCGCAGATGTGTCAACCAACTGCCAGTCAGGAAGGACTTTTGTAGTGGTCCACCGGGTGGAAATTTTTTTTACCTCTGACAAGCACTCCTCCATCTGCGTGTACAAAGCAATCTCCGCATCCGTCCTCAAGGGACTCAAAGGATCCACCTCACCCATGGGGGACAGATCATACAGCATGTGCACGTCCTCGAGCGTGGGAGCAGCCTCGAACTCAGCAAAGTGAAATGTGTGAGTCGCAGGCGAGTAGCGGGAAAGAAGGTTTAGAAGCATGGACTGGTCCAGCTTCACGGCAGCACCCTTCATAGCACGAACTGCGAAATATACGCCGGCCTCATTTAGATTCATGGCGTGATGAGTCAATACATGGTCGATCCACTCATCCATGTAGTCCAATTTCTGAACAAAAGCTTGGGTGGAAATCGCAGCATACGGGAAGTACCCATTTTCAACTCCCAATCGGACCACGTCTTCGGAACCAATCAATTTGAGCAAGGCTGAGTTAACTGGAGGGGTTAATGTTTGCAATCCCTCATCGGCGACAGGAGTAGGCAGTTTCTTTGCCTTAACCCTAGCATGGTAGAAATCTTTGCCACCCAGATAGGGGGCTTTTCGCCATAGAGCTTGCGGAAGATTAGGTATTTCCTCGTCCTCCTTGGTGGGTCTAGTTCCTTTTGTCTTTGCCATTCCTGCGGAAAAGCAAGAAAAAAGGGGGGAGAAATATGCACACTTCACTTTGAATTCGGAGATTCAAGATCTATGGGAAGAAAGATGAACAGTTTCTGGTACCAATTTCAGAAATTAGAGATTGGAATTGTTTGCATTATCAGAGATTTCAAAACCCTACATTCAATGTCTTTATCATTGGGGAACTGAATCAAAATTGGATTCAAAGATTGTGAACTTCTTCACAAGTTTGCAGCAGATAATATGTCATGGGTTTCCAGATCCAATGCAGTTCAAAGCATATGCTAGCATATTAAATCAAAATTGAACAAGGCCAACCTTGTTTCTGTAAAGCTTGCTTGGATGCAGACAGTTGAAGAAGACGATTTGCAATTTTGAACTGGTGATTGATTATCTGAATCTGCTCTCGAAGACTTCCGGGTATCATTCACTTTAAGAGAAAGAAGTGATGCTTTGCAACAATGGAGAGTACAGAGTATTTATCCAAAAACAATGAAGGGTTGCGTCCTTTCAGTAGTCGAATCGCAACCGTCACCGTCGAATCGCGCAATAACAGGACAAGCTGACGTCACCCCTAAAACCCTAAAGGCCAGACGGCACGACTCTAGGGGTTTTAGGTCATAATGGCACGCACGGGGGCTGAATTTACTCACATTTGAATTGGTGCGTGGCGGCGACGCGTATGTTGGTTTCCGCGCATGGAAGTCTATCCAGCTATGAGACTTCACGCGCAGAAAGGGGGCTAATGTAGATAGTGCTTTCTGAGCTGACAGATCTTGGCAACGTGGCAACCATCCAGCACACCATATTGTGCTCCACACACACTGGATCATCAGCCGCGCTGATCCATGTGGGGGCTGCGAGACAGGGCCCTCGCATACCACTGTACGGGACTTGTAGGGACTTAGTGGTTTGGAGGCTAGAGTAAGTCCTGTCGCGTGCGAGCCAAGCCCGCACGCGACCTTTAGTAACTGCTTTTGAGAGATTTATGGCACGAGTGATAGCTTGAAAATGGGATTAGTCTGGGACATCTTTTTACCATTGGTTCTAACCCTTTGAGAGTTGAGTTTGCCCATTTTCAGCTTATTTTCCACTTGATACGAGGCGGAAACTTATAGGACATGATTGTGAGATTTGAGTAATTTCATGCGTAATTTTGTTTGTTGGATATGATCGCGGGTACATGTTATGATGTGCAGGTAACAGGTGCCGAGAAATGCATGAGAATGGCTTGGATTTGGAGGCAGCGTATCAAGAAAGCTGAGCAGAAAAGTGCGGAAAAATTCTAAGTTGTGCGTTCAAACGCAGGGGAGCTGCGTTCAAACGTACCACATGGCAGCAGAAGAAGAAAGACAGAAAAGAGGTTAAGTTTGTGCGTTCAGACGCACAGACCTGCGTTCAAACGCAGGACTCGACTCCAGGATTGTGAAGACCAAGTTGTGCGTTCGAACGCAGGGGAGCTGCGTTCAGACGCACAAGTCCGAGAAGCCAGAAGACAGAAGAGGAAAATTGGTTAAGGCCTGCGTTCAAACGCAGGAGATGTGCGTTCAGACGCACTGCGTTTGAACGCAGGGGAGCTGCGTTTGAACGCACGTGTGGTTTCCGGAAGCTTCCAGGACGGGTTTTTCAAGGGTAGAACAGGAATTTCGTGCATCAGTTTGGAGACTGTGGCAGTATAAAAGGAGGTGTCCCAGCACAGAATTGGGGTTACACTCACACATACACAATCATCATCACAACAGCCAGTATCAGAGCCGTCAGGATTGGAGCAGAGCAGGATTGGAGCAGTTTTTCAGTATTCAGTCATAAACTCGTTTGATCTTTTCTTCTTTTTTTATGAACCAGTGTTTTTCAATAATGCAAGCTAGCTAAACCTTTTTCCTAGGTTCTTGGTGAACCTAGGGTTTATGAATTCAGCAGACTGGTTTGTTTGATGTTCAGATGCATGACTAGTTGAAGTCTTAATACAGGATGGATTGTTTATTATCTTGTCTTTGATTTTATGTACATACATGAATGGCTTGATCACCCAAGAGTGTTATAGAAAGGATCTGGTGCGCGAGAGTGGCCAGTGAGAGTTAGGAAGAAAAGACAAGATTTAATACCCTATCTTGATGGACCGAGAGGTGAAAAGAACCAGGGTGTTAGCCAGAAGCATTAGACTAACTGCTAGACGTTTAGGGGGAGACCGAGAGGAGAACCTTGAACCCTAGCAGACTTATAACGAACCTGCAGATCTAGGTGGACCGAGAGGACCCGAAATTTGCAGGAGAGTGACAGGTACATGAGACCGAGAGGAGATTGTACTATTGGTATGCTGGCATAAACAAGACTACTGTGTGTTTCTGAAATCAAATACACCAGGCAAGCTGGAAAGTAACCCTAGGGGATCCTGGGACCTAGATTCTTAGAATCATCAATTTTTACAACTACCATAATTCCTGAAAATTATTAAAAAGAAAAATAAAATAAGCTTTTCTAAATATTGCTTTATTTACTGCAAATTGAGTAGAATCACATCCCAACCTTCCTCCTTTTTACAAGCTTTGTGTCTATTTCTATTTCTAATAAGTAAAACTTAAACTGTTCTCGAGGGTTCGACAACCAGAGTCATAAATACATACTCTATATTACTTGATCGTACACTTGCGAAAAAGCAGATAGGTTTACGCTGTCAAGTTTTTGGCGCCGTTGCCGGGGAACGGTTACAGTTTTCTTAAAAAGAAATTAGAATAAGTATCAAAGCTTTTTCTTTTCTTTTTACGTTTATTTTCTTTTAACTTATTGCTCTTGAATTCTGATTTTCAGGCTATTCTAGTATATGCCCAGATTGCCTAGCAAACTGGTATCACCACTTGAAGATCCCGAAAAACTTTTTAGAGAGCAAAGTCGCAGACACCGATCCGCGATGTCTGAGCACGGAGAAGACGCGCCAACCGAAACAGGAACACCCACAGGACAGCAGCAACGCACTCCAGCACAGATGGCTCTTTACATTGAGGAGCTGATAGCAGCAGGCGTTGCTGCCAGGAACAATCAGAGGACTTACAACAGGTCTGGAAGGGCGATAGTCGAAAATTTTGAGGTCCCAACCGGAGGACATCAACCAGCTATCGTGGTGCCACCCATTACAGCATAGCACTTCGATCTAAAATCATCCACCATCCAAACCGCCCAGACTCATTGTCCTTTCAATGGGAAAGCAGATGAAGATCCGAACGACTTCCTTGGAAAGTTCGAAGACTATTGCAACAAGATTAAGTACAGAGGATTCGAAGCGGATACGCTAAAGCTAATTCTATTCCCATACTGCTTGTTCGGAACAGCAAAAGACTGGCTGGAGGCAAGACCACCGAGGTCTATCACTACCTGGGAGGGGTGTGTTACTGATTTTTTGGCAAAATTCTACCCCGCATCCCGTGTTATCAAGCTGCAGAGTGAGATCTTATCTTTCAAACAGAAGATGGGGGAAACGGTGGTAGACGCATGGGACAGGCTGATGAGACTCGTTAAAAGATGCCCCAATCACGGCTTCGGGGACGCAAAAATTCTGCAGGTATTCTACCATGCTCTTGACAGGGAGAATGCTGACAGGATTGACAGGGAAGCTGGGGGTAACTTTCTATACCATGTGGATAAAGATGGAGCCTACGAACTGATGAAACAATTAGCCAAACAGGATACTCGTCTGTTTGATGACCGCAGGCTCACAACGATAGCAGAACCAGTGGCTGATGACAGGATTGACAATCTCACGAAAGTGGTACAAGACTTAGTTAAAAAGGTGTATACAGAGAAGAAGCCCGTGGCATCAGTGGACGAACCTAACCTTGACGCAGCAATTCTGGAGCTTCAGACCGAAGATGCCAATTATGTTCAGCAGCAGTGGGATCCTAGTCGCTACAGACCAGGCACATGTGACCATCCAGGGTTTCGGTATGGAAACCCTAATGCAGCAGTCTATGCGCCAGGATTCCAGCACAGGCCACAGGCACAACAGACAGCCCCAGCACAGCACGCACCAGCAGCATCACCACAGCTAATTTATCACAGCAACATTTTGAGTCCTATATGGAGAAATTTAATAAGTAGTGGGAAGCTAGATTTGCACAGATGGAGTCATTAACTGCTGATGTAAGCCAAATGAAAATTGCTATCCGCAACTTGGAGGTACAGAATGGTCAGCTTGCACAGAACCAGGCAGAACGAGCCCCAGGGAATTTACCATCAAATACAGTGAACAATCCACGCGCTCAAATTAATGCTATCACAACTCGGAGTGGAATTGCACTGCAGGATCCGCCGTATCCCAGTCATGCACGGGCAGAAAAGTCAAAGATCATTGAACACGAAGTGTTTGACAGGGAAGATAGCTCAACCGCTAACCCTCAAAAAAGGGGTTCGGTCGAGCAGGAAGCAGAGCAGACCAATGAGGGTAATCCAGAAACAGTGCCAATCTCTAAGGAGGTACCTTACCCTCTGTAGACACGTAAGAGAGATGACAGCAAAGACTACGCCAGATTTCTGGAGGTATTCAAGCAACTACAGATAAACATACCTTTCGCCGAAGCACTTGCCAAAATGCCTACTTATGCAAAATTTCTCAAAGACATATTGTATGGGAGAAGGCGGATGAGCGACTTCGAAACAGTGAATCTGACGGCAGAAGCGAGCAGTTGTGTGAAAAATGGTCTACCACTGAAAAATAAAGACCCTGGCAGTTTTGTTATTCCAGTAACTCTGGGCAGTGCATACACAGGAAAAGCCTTATGCGACTTGGGTGCCAGCATCAACTTGATGCCACTAACCATCTTCAAAAGTCTGGGAGTCGGAGAACCACGGCCAACAAGAATTATGCTTCAAATGGATGACAGATCTGTGAAACCTGCCTATGGAGTAATTGAAGATATCCTGGTAAAAGTGGGAGAGCTTATTTTTCCAGCAGATTTTGTGATACTGGATATGGAGGCCGGAGAGGTCCCACTAATCTTGGGCAGACCCTTCCTAGCAACTGGTGAAGCCATTATTAACTGCAAAAGTGGAGAGCTGTCCATGCAAATCAATGAAGAAAAAGTGAAATTCAACGTCTTCAAATCTCTCCAGCTTCCTGATCATTATGGGCATGAAAACTGTTTTGCAGTGGAAGTAATTGATGATCTGGAGAGTGAGGAGATGGAAAATTTATGGGAGGAATTTGAGGACATGTATCCAGAGGAAACAGAGGAGCACCAGGCTGAGCAGATCATGGGAACAGAGAGCTGGGTCACTCTATATAAGGATGAAGGAGGCGAGCAGAAAATGACACTGGTCCCATCACTCCAGGAACCACCAGTCCTGGAATTGAAACAGTTGCCAGACCACCTCAGGTACGCTTTTATTGGTGAAAATAATACTCTGCCGGTAATCGTTTCGTCTCTTCTATCTTAGGAACAGGAACAAAAGCTGCTGGAGGTACTTCGAGAGCATAAAGAAGCCATCGGATGGACAATTGCTGACCTAAAGGGAATCAGTCCTGATTACTGCATGCACAAAATAAGAATTGAAGAAGGAAAGAAGCCAGTCATCCAACCTCAACGGAGACTAAACCCAATTATGAAAGATGTGGTACGTAAGGAGTTCATGAAGTGGCTAGAAGCAGGGATTATATACCCCATATTAGACAGCACCTGGGTCAGTCCTGTCCAGTGTGTACCAAAGAAAGGGGGTATTACAGTAGTACAGGACGCTGATCAGGAGCAGATCGCTCAGCGCACTGTCACTGGCTGGCGAATCTGTATGGACTATCGGAAGCTGAACGACGCAACACTGAAAGACCACTTTCCGCTTCCACTCATGGACCAGATGTTGGAAAGACTGGCTCACCATGCTTATTACTGCTTTCTTGACGGGTACTCCGGCTACAACCAGATCTATATAAATCCGGAAGATCAAGAAAAGACGACGTTCACCTGCCCATACGGAACATTTGCCTTTAGACGAATGCCATTTGGATTATGCAATGCTCCAGCAACATTCCAAAGATGTATGATGACCATTTTCTCTGACATGAGTGAAAAATTTGGAAGTTTTCATGGACGATTTTTCGTTATTTGGGGACAGCTTTGATGATTGCTCATACCATCTGGCCAGAGTTCTGATTCGATGCAGAAAAACTAGCCTGGTACTCAACTGGGAAAAATGCCACTTCATGGTTACAGAAGGAATAGTGCTGGGACACAGGATTTCCAGCAAAGGACTGGAAGTAGACAGAGCAAAGATAGAGGTGATCAAGCAGCTACCATATCCAACCACAGTGAAGGCAATCAAGAGTTTTTTGGGCCACGCAGGATTTTACAGAAGGTTTATCAAAGATTTCTCCAAAATTACAAAGCCACTATGTAATTTGTTGGGAAAAGATGTGCCATTCATATTCGATGAAGCCTGCAAAGAAGCCTTTGACGTGCTTAAAGACAGGCTGACAACTGCGCCCATTATCACAACGCCAGATTGGACCCTCCCATTCGAGCTGATGTGTGACGCAAGTGATTACGCAGTGGGCGCAGTACTGGGACAGCGAAAAGATAAAGTGTGCAGTGTCATTTACTATGCCAGCAGGGTCCTGAATGAGGCACAGATTAATTACGGGACTACATACAAGGAGCTGCTGGAAGTCGTTTTTGCTCTTGATAAGTTCAGATCCTACCTGGTAGGTTCAAAAGTCATTATATTCACAGATCACAATGCACTGAAATACTTACTGGAGAAAAAGGATGCAAAGCCAAGGCTGCTGCGTTGGATTCTGCTGATGCAGGAATTCGATGTCGAAATCAGGGAAAAAAGGGAGTTGAAAATGTGGTAGCTGATCATCTATCTCGCCTGGAAAACCCTACAGAAGAATTGGTACCAATTCAAGAAAATTTCCCGGATGAGCATATTATGAAGATCAAGACCAACAGACGACCATGGTATTATGCCATAGCCAATTATTTGGTCAATGGGGCACTCCCTGAAGACATCACCCCTTGGCAGAAAAAGAAGTTTATTTCAGAATGCAGGCAATATTTTTGGGACGATCCTTATCTATTCAAGCAAGGGGCAGATAATATTCTCCGTCGTTGCATCCCATGTCACGAGATTTTGGAGGTAATTCAGCACTGCCACTCAGCACAATGTGGGGGACAATTCAGCGGACCGAGAACAGCCCACAAAGTGCTACAGTCAGGATTTTTCTGGCCAACAGTCTTCAAGGATTGCCATGATTATGCGCAAAGTTGTGATCGCTGCCAACGTACAGGAAATATTTCCCAGCGAAATGAAATGCCTATGACACTTTGGCAGGAAGTCGAGCCTTTTGACGTTTGGGGTATTGATTTTATGGGTCCATTCCCTTCGTCTCTGGGAAATCTCTACATCTTACTGGCAGTAGACTACGTGTCAAAATGGGTGGAAGCTATAGCCTGTCAGAAGAACGATGCGTCAGTCGTGGAACGATTCCTCAAACGTAACATCTTTACCAGATTCGGAACACCAAGGGCCATGGTCAGTGACGAAGGTTCTCATTTTATCAATAAAGTCTTCGCCAAGGTTCTAAAGCAGTACGGGGTGTCTATCCATAAGGTGTCACTGCCTTATCACCCTCAGGCAAACGGGCAAGCAGAGGTGTCCAACAGGGATATAAAGAGCATACTGGAGAAAACTGTGAATCCTGGACGCAAGGACTGGTCATTAAAGCTGGATGATGCGCTCTGGGCATACAGAACTGCTTACAAAACCCCGCTGGGAATGTCCCCATACCAGCTGGTGTTTGGAAAAGCATGTCACTTACCAGTATAATTGGAGCACAAAGCATACTAGGCAATCAAGCAGCTGAATATGGATCACAGCTTATCGGGAAACAAACGGAAGATGGCACTCCTCGAACTAGAGGAATTTCGTAAAACCGCTTATGAGAGTGACAAAATTTATAAAGAAAAAACGAAGAAGTGGCATGACAATCGCATTCTACCAAAGAAGATAGAAATTGGGCAGAAGGTTCTCCTTTACAACTCAAGGATGAAATTCTATCCAGGGAAGTTGCGCTCAAGATGGTCTGGACCATTTATTGTGAAAGACATTACATCATGGGGAGTGGTGGAGCTGGAGAACCCAAGGGATAATACAGTTTTCAAGGTGAATGGGAACAGGGTCAAGCCATACAGAGATCCTCATGAGATCATAGAGGTAGAGGCAATCTACCTTGACCTTCCTTGATCACAACAGAGGTAACAAAGTCGGGCTGTCGACTGTAAATCACAAGCGCTGGTTGGGAGGCAACCCAACGTAGATTAGTTGTTTTTATATATTTCGTATTTATTATAAAATGTTCATAATTTGAGAGAAAAGTGAGAAAGAGGGGTTTAATATTGAATTCAGTGTTTCAGGAATCAGAGGCGTGCGTTCAAACGCAGGAGATGTGCGTCTAAACGCAAAAGGCGCGTGCGTTCAAACGCAGCACCGTCACCCAACCGAAAAAACACTGAAAAATGGATAACACTTATGCGTTCAAACGCAGATCACCTGTGTTCAAACGCAGATCATAAAATGAAGATTTCCAGCTAACACATGTGCGTTCAGACGCACGAGATGCGTTCAAACGCAAGAGAAAAAGAAGGACTGGAAAAGACTAAGGACGTGCGTTTAAACGCAGAGGGCGCGTTTGAACGCAAGAACCAATCAGCAGAGAAATTCTAGAGAGAAGGCATGCGTCTAAACGCACAGTGTGCGTTCAAACGCAACTCATTAGAAGACTTGCAGAAACAAGCAGTGCGTTTAAACGCAGGTCATATGCGTTCAAACGCAGTTCACCAAACCCAGAATATTCAGAGAACTTCAAGTTGTGCGTTCAAACGCACAGGGTGCGTTCAAACGCAGATCAAGAAAATTTCAAATTTCCAGAAAAAGTGAATCAGTGCGTTCAAACGCAGAAGATGCGTTCAAACGCACAATCAAGCGGGATCAGAAAATTTTGAAAAATTTGAAAAAATTTGAATTTCAGGGGCCATTCTGCAATTTCTGAAAGTTTGCCTATATATACTGTACGGATGAAAGTGACTCATTTTCACTCCAGTCAACCAGTTTTCAACTCTCTCTCTAGAAATTCTCTCTGCCCTAGCAGCCGCCGGAAGCAGTCAGCCGCGAGCAATCTCCGACTACCACCGCAGGAACACCAGAAAGTCAGAAACAGTGTGGGGGTGGTCAAACTCATCCGACCCAAACATCTACAGATCCGCTTCACAGAGCAGTTTCCAGATCTATACCCGTAAGATTCACTCCGGGTAGCCAGGTTCTATCTTTTCCTTCTCTTTGAAGATTTCCATTTTTTCTGTTTGAATTTTGAAATGGATGAGGACAGACCCTATATGAGGCCTGATAGGGCGATTGCACCCTTGAACATCATAGATTGCAGACTGCTTAGGGTTGACCATTTCTGCGACCATAGGTTTGTCAATATGGAGGCTCACCGTTTCTTTCTGCAAGACAAAAAGATTAGGTATGACATACCCGCTGAGAGAACTTTTCCTCGTGATAGAGTGGCGATGGGGGACGACCTGTTCAACTATACTGGGCAGGATCATTTTGGGGACTTGTTTACCGGCTTTACCAATCTGCAAGTCAGCTCTGTGCTGGCTAAGGAGATTTTCAGTAATCTCCAGCAGTGCATGAACAGTGAAACCCAGTCAATTGACTGGATTTACTGCAGAAAGAGATGGATTCGGATCACCCCAGAGAGTATTCGAGAGAGTTTGGGTCTGGAATTAGTGTTGGATGATTGTCAGTTTCAGGAACTGAGGCGTCATCCCTCCGAACAGCTTAGCGAACAAATCCTAAACACCTTGTGTGCGGGTGTACCAGGCGCTGCTTGGTACTACCCTCACCGGAGTCCTTCCTACCGGAAACTCCCTGCTACCTATTTGATTCGAGAGGCGAGATGGTGGACTGAGTGGGTCAACAACCGGATTGTGGGCATTAAACACTTTACCCGTATAGATTATAATATTGCCCTTTTGGTGTACTGTCTGATGGCCAGAGAGCCTGTGAGCCTCCCGGAGATTATTTGTGAGTTTTTTCGGGAACGAAGAGAGTCCCACAGTAAGAAGGGTTTAGGTCTTCTGGGGATGTTGACTAAAAATGGCACAGGATTATCAGGTGGTCATTCCTGGTGAGCTGAGAGATATCCGACCAGTGCAGGTACGCAAGTACCGAAACATGAGATGTGCTTTGCATGAGGCTCTGCATGGGCCTCCAGAATATGTCCAAGTGGACGATGATGATGATGATGATGATGATGGTGCTCCACCTCATGGTGGGGGTGATGGCATGCCACCGCCACCTCCACCCGGTGACGGGGGTTTTCCAGCCTTACCAGGTCCCCTTCGACTGCCACGATCTGCTAGTTCCAGTGAACACAGGCAGACCGAGCCTGACCTAGGGCAGTCCAGCAGAGGGGCCAGGCGCAGTTCTTTTGGGCGCCTGGAGAGGACTGAGCATGAGGAATGGGTCAGGAAGAAAATTAAGGCCCAAGAAAAAATGCAGAACTACCTGGTCAGGACGGTCAAGAAAATGGCCAGGGGTCTTGGAAAGTTGTTCAAGACCCAGAAGCATATTTACCACGCTAACACAGCCGCATTGAGAGCTCATGAGGCGGCACTCGCTGAAATTCAGAGCAATATGCGTGGTAAGAAATTTAACTTCCCGGACCACTATTCAAGTGATAATTGTCCCAGTTGGACAATGGAGGATAGTAGGCCATATGACAGCTTCTCTGGCCATGACCCCACACCGAGTCCGGAACACGCAGACAGTGTTGGTGACCCCGGCCGACCCGGTACCCAGTACCCACCTAGGCAGCATGTAGACCCAGGGGCCAGCAGTGCCCATCCCGGTGCCAGCCACGCTGGTACCGCTGCCGCAGCACGACATGCTGCGAGGAAACGCCCCAGAGGGCGAACCCCTGAACCATCTCCAGAGCCGACTGACCAGTCTACTCCGGAGAACACATATTCTAGTTACAGGCCAGATCAGTAGTGTCGCGAGGATGCGCCACCTCTAGTGTGGGGGTGGGGAATCGTGTCCTCCTGCATAGCCATGTCAGCATATTTTTGTCAACTTTATTTTAATTTTGTTTTCATTTTTGAGTCAGCACGTTTATTATGTTGAGTCTACCCACCGACTTTTCTGACCTTGCATATATATATATATATATATATAAAATAATAATAATAATAAAATAATAAATAAATATTTAAAATCTTTTGAGAAAGGGCAACTTAGGACCTAGAAACTGAAGAGAATCCAATGAAAGAGCTCATGAGAGTAGGAAGCATCGTAGTAGGGATACTTCAAATTTTAGTATTTTGTGCGCAAGTCTCACGACAGGATGTCCCGGGTATTCAGGAATGGTGAAAGTAGATAACAGGCATACTTTTGGCTTCTCTAGTGTGCTAGGTGGATTTGGTCCCTAGATAGTTGAACATTCCGTTTCCCGTGGAAACTTGTGGACTCTTGGAATCTGGGGTGGACCTTCGTGTAGAGTCGGTTTTATGTGGTACAAGTCTTCGGCCTAAGCGAAGTTGGGGAATGTACACCACCATCCCTTAAGGTGGTTCCAAGAGAAAATCCTAAAAAGCCTGCATTCTTAAGCTCTACTGCACAGTTGTAAAAACAGAGGAGATATATATAAGAAAAATAAAAAAAATAATAAAAAAAAATATCTGAAAAAAAAACAAATAAATATTTTTGTGCTTCAAGGAGAAACAACATAATGTGCTTCCGTTCATGCGGAAAATTTGGATTCAATCCAATCTAGAGCTTAAGAGGGAAACTAAAGTCAAGCCGTATTACACAGGAGCTGTGTCTCCCAGCAATGGGACAATTTGCAATTCGAAAGCAATAACGGCTAAGAGGGTCTGAAAACCTCAAATGACTTGGCGAAGAAAAATTATCTAGTGACTTAAGATGCCTGAACCCTCTGAGTCAAAAGACGTGCTTTATCTTGGTTTGGTTTGGTGGATGTTTGGGGACACCTTAGTGAGTTTGTGCACAGGATCATTTTATACTATTTCTTGCTACGTGTTGTGGAATTTCAAGGTGAGCTTGTGAGGATTTGATGATTTCAGTTTATGATAGAGAGGTTGCCCAATCTCAGAAAAAAAATTGTGTGTCTTGAGTCAGTTTGTGTATATTCTGCGTCTGAGTCAGTAATCTGTTGAGTCTTTTGGTCTGTAGCACGAATCTGTGATAAAAGGGGAGAAGTATGCAATTGAAGTATGCAAAGGAAGGGTCTGCAAGGCAGTATGCAAGGGTCTGCTCGGGACGAGCAGAGTTTAATGTGGGGGTATTTTGATAGCTTGAAAATGGGATTAGTCTGGGACATCTTTTTACCATTGGTTCTAACCCTTTGAGAGTTGAGTTTGCCCATTTTCAGTTTATTTTCCACTTGATACGAGGCAGAAACTTATAGGACATGATTGTGAGATTTGAGTAATTTCATGCGTAATTTTGTTTGTTGGATATGATCGCGGGTACATGTTATGATGTGCAGGTAACAGGTGCCGAGAAATGCATGAGAATGGCTTGGATTTGGAGGCAGCGTATCAAGAAAGCTGAGCAGAAAAGTGCGGAAAAATTCTAAGTTGTGCGTTCAAACGCAGGGGAGCTGCGTTCAAACGTACCACATGGCAGCAGAAGAAGAAAGACAAAAAAGAGGTTAAGTCTGTGCGTTCACACGCACAGACCTGCGTTCAAACGCAGGACTCGACTCCAGGATTGTGAAGACCAAGTTGTGCGTTCGAACGCAGGGGAGCTGCGTTCAGACGCACAAGTCTGAGAAGCCAGAAGACAGAAGAGGAAAATTGGTTAAGGCCTGCGTTCAAACGCAGGAGATGTGCGTTCAGACGCACTGCGTTTGAACGCAGGGGAGCTGCGTTTGAACGCACGTGTGGTTTCCAGAAGCTTCCAGGACGGGTTTTTCAATGGTAGAACAGGAATTTCGTGCATCAGTTTGGAGACTGTGGCAGTATAAAAGGAGGTGTCCCAGCACAGAATTGGGGTTACACTCACACATACACAATCATCATCACAGCAGCCAGTATCAGAGCCGTCAGGATTGGAGCAGAGCAGGATTGGAGCAGTTTTTCAGTATTCAGTCATAAACTCGTTTGATCTTTTCTTTTTTTTTTTATGAAACAGTGTTTTTCAATAATGCAAGCTAGCTAAACCTTTTTCCTAGGTTCTTGGTGAACCTAGGGTTTATGAATTCAGCAGACTGGTTTGTTTGATGTTCAGATGCATGACTAGTTGAAGTCTTAATACAGGATGGATTGTTTATTATCTTGTCTTTGATTTTATGTACATACATGAATGGCTTGATCACCCAGGAGTGTTATAGACAGGATCTGGTGCGCGAGAGTGGCCAGTGAGAGTTAGGAAGAAAAGACAAGATTTAATACCCTATCTTGATGGACCGAGAGGTGAAAAGAACCAGGGTGTTAGCCAGAAGCATTAGACTAACTGCTAGACGTTTAGGGGGAGACCGAGAGGAGAACCTGTAACCCTAGCAGACTTATAACGAACCTGCAGATCTAGGTGGACCGAGAGGACCCGAAATTTGCAGGAGAGTGACAGGTACATGAGACCGAGAGGAGATTGTACTATTGGTATGCTGGCATAAACAAGACTACTGTGTGTTTCTGAAATCAAATACACCAGGCAAGCTGGAAAGTAACCCTAGGGGATCCTGGGACCTAGATTCTTAGAATCATCAATTTTTACAACTACCATAATTCCTGAAAATTATTAAAAAGAAAAATAAAATAAGCTTTTCTAAATATTGCTTTATTTACTGCAAATTAGTTGAGTAGAATCACATCCCAACCTTCCTCCTTTTTACAAGCTTTGTGTCTATTTCTATTTCTAATAAGTAAAACTTAAACTGTTCTCGAGGGTTCGACAACCAGAGTCATAAATACATACTCTATATTACTTGATCGTACACTTGTGAAAAAGCAGATAGGTTTACGCTGTCAACGAGCTCCATAAACCCGGTCAATCCGGTCAAACCCGGTCAACCCCGTAATGGTTCCGGTATTCGCGCATAACGTGCTGTAACGGTCCCTATATATGTGGACGAACGTGCCGTTGTGGTTAAGCTAATTAAGCCGCCATTGATGGGCGCATTAACCACACTGCAACGGTCACATTCTCCGTTATATATAGGACGTTAACCTTTCCATACAAAGGAGAACACACCAGCCATACGCGGAAGCTCTGCCAAACCTCTGTCTCTCTCTCTCAGACATTACTACTGCCTTACTCTCTCCCTACACACAACCCAACTCTTCCTGTGCCATCTCTGATCCTCTACTTACGGTGTACACGGAGTTCTCCCCGCCGGAATCTCTTGTGCACAACGTGCTAACTCGTGTTCTTGTCCCACCACGATCTAAATGGAGTTCAATGTTTCTGTCAATCTTGATTTTCTTGAAAATTCGAATGAGTTTATAAGACGTTACAAATGCGACATTGATTGACCACATAATGAATTTAGCAACTTATAAATAATTAGATATTCGTTCATACTCCGACTTTATACTCTTTAAATTTTTGGTCTTCCTCCCGTAAAATTAATACAAACAATATATATTAGTAGTTATTATGATTAAGTTGGTTCCTCAAAACGAAATGAACAAATTGGTTCTCCCACAATCACGTGTGAAGTATACTTCCTCCGTTCCTTCTCTATGCCCTCGCACGACTTCCGAAGGTTACTTTGACATGATGATGAAATTAACAAGACGATGAAAAAAAATTATAATTTTTTATAAGGTTGTAAACCGTGCACATTATCATAAAAAAATTACCAAATTCTCGCATTGTTTTTAATTTTATTTTAAAACGTATTTTTCCAGCATGTCTTATTCATAATTTTTCTTATTTTTAAAAAGGCAAAAAAAAATAGAGAGAGAGAAATGATGGCCACAATTAATCTGCCACGTGCACTCAAATAGGCAACAAAAAGCAAAAAAGTTAGACTACCCACGACAAGATGATGAAACCGTTTGTAGATAACCAAACCTCTCAAAGCAAAGTACAGTTATTTAATGGTTTATTAGATTTTTGTTTCCTTTTTTTAGTACCACTCTGTTTCTTCTCTTTCTCCCCTTTTTGACTTTTACCACTATTCACTGGATCACTTTGACCCGGTGATTTGGATAGCAAAACGAATCAAGTTTTTGACAATTTTTTCATGGTGTTGTAGAATAAGTGTTACTCTGTAATGCCATGAAAAATTTGTCAAAAAATTATATCGTTTTGCCATCCAAATTGCCGGGTCAAAGCGACCCAATTACGAGTGAAAAAGTCAATAGGGGGAGAAAGAGAAGAAACGGAGTGGTACTAATTTTCTTTTGCGTAAGTGGCAGACAGAGGATGTCGATAGGATTACCAGCTTCAACAGTTACACAGAAGACTTCCGTGACGTCATATTATATATTGTCCTTAAGTTTTTCCAAAATTAATTTACCGAACTGTTATTTAATTAATTAAATAAAAATCACCCTTGAAGTTGTATTTCAATATTTCAATAAAACAAAATCCAAACTTACCACTAAAAAGAAATCCAAACTCCGCCGCTATTTAAAGCCCCAAAGAATCACACCAACCCTTATAGGAGAGAGAGAGAGAGCGAAGCCGAGAGAGAGAGAGAAACAGAGCAAAACAGAGTGAGTTCGCCGGCGACGATGATTGCCTGTTTAGAGAGCTTCGTTCACGAGAACGAAACCGATATTATTCAAGAAGATGACGATTCTACCCTCCCCGGAACCCTCCAACTCCAAGGCACCATCGATTACCGCCCCACCGCCATCGCCGCTAAAGACTTCGGCGGCATGCATTCTTCAAAGCCCTTAGCCTTTATCCGTCCCGGAACCACGGAGGACATCGCCAGAGTGATTAAATCGGCGGCGAGGTCGTCTAATCTGACGGTGGCGGCGAGAGGCAACGGCCACTCAATCAACGGCCAGGCGATGGCCGACGGCGGGCTCGTCATCGACATGAGGTCACTCGACGACTCAATTAATGTTCTCCAATTGAACGGTGCCGTTTACGCTGATGTTGCCGGAGGGGCATTATGGGGAGAGGTCTTGAAACACTGCGTTTCAAGCTACGGCCTCGCTCCGAGGTCGTGGACGGATTATCTTGATTTGACGGTCGGCGGGACTCTGTCTAACGCCGGCGTCAGTGGGCAGACTTTCCGTTACGGTCCACAGACGTCGAACGTGACGGAATTGGAAGTCGTTAACGGAAGAGGCGAAATTACCGTTTGCTCCGAGACCCAGAACTCCGAGCTCTTCTTCGCCGTCCTCGGCGGTCTTGGCCAGTTCGGAGTCATTACCCGAGCTAGGGTTCTGTTACAGACGGCACCGGACATGGTAAATAATTTTCTTTCTCCGTTAAGGGCAAATTGGGAACTTCGTAATTAATATTTTCTCTCCTCTTCTTATGTGGTGGATGATTTTCTTCTGTTTTAGGTGAGATGGATAAGAGTGGTGTACGCCGAATTCGACGAGTTCGCTCGGGACGCTGAGTTCCTGGTGACTCGGCCGGAGGGCGAGTCGTCGTTTGATTACGTGGAAGGATTCGTCTTCGTCAACAGCGATGACCCGGTCAACGGATGGCCATCGGTTTCATTAGACCCGGGACGACCGTTCGACCCGACCCGGATACCACATCACTCCAGTAGTACCAATCCGGTACTCTACTGCCTTGAAGTGGCGTTGCATTACAGACATTCGGATCTCCGATCTACGGTCAATACGGTAAACAAAAACAAAACTGCATTTTAGTACTCCTCTTTACATCATCTGATACGGTACATTGCGTGTAGGTTAACTAAGATTACGTAAGTCTTGTCAGTCGTCCGATGCATGATCTGACGCCAACTTGATTTCCATATCAATGTTGGAATATGGAATTCCCAGTTCTCTATTGGCCATTTGACTTTAGGATTAGGGGCTGAGGTTGACCTGTAGTTGTGGGTCATGTTCTTGAGAGGGAAAGTCAAAAGTGTAATTAGAGACTCCACACACGTGTAGAGTAATGAATGATGCACAAAGAGCACTAGAACATCTCTTTGAAAATGACGTATCTGTGGTAATGTTTTGTTTATTGCATCTTCCATTGGATTTTCTGACAGATGAGTGTCGCAGTGGAAAAACCCCACGAACGGGGCGTTTAATTGCGATTTTGACCCTGTAGGGGCCAAATCTAGTGCGTGTCGCTCTCGAAATAAGCCCTTCCTTGCTAGTGGTGGGGTTAGAATAGTAAAATGTCGCATCAAAAATAAGCTGTCAGCTTGCTGATCATGGAGATTTCGGTGACGTTGATCGGTCCCCCACTAGTTTCTCCGGTGGCCCCTTCAAAAACCATCATTTTTTCTCTTCCGGAATCTGTAATAGTGTGTTTCTTTTGGCTCTTAGGCCTGGTGGTGGAAATGACTAAAATGGGCTTCAATTTGGCAGGTGGTGGAGAGGTTGCTTGGACGGTTGAGATTCTGCGAGGAGCTGAAGGTGCAGGTGGACGTGAGCTACGAAGGGTTTCTGCAGCGTGTGAAACGTGCGGAGGAGATTGCGAAGGCGAACGGAGTGTGGGAGGCTCCACACCCTTGGCTGAATATGTTCGTGTCGAGGAGAGACATTGCTGATTTTGATCGGACGGTGTTCAAGAACATCATCAGTAATGGCGTTGGTGGGCCCATGCTGGTCTACCCTATGCTGCGAAGCAAGTAAGAACTCTTTTCCCGTTTTCTTGGTTCGGTTTTATTGATGGGGTTTCTGAGTGCCACGTATTTGGTTTTAAATCAACTCGTTCGTTTCTTGCCACGGTGGATATTGACACGTCGTTCCCATGTGGACGTGGGACCCACAGGACGGGACCACCTGACCCATAATCATGTAGACGTCCCAGTAGGTCCTTTCTCCTCCCCAATAATAACGTTAGATTTGTGTTAGCATGTTTGAAGACTAAAAATATCATGGAATATTTGAAATAAGATTAACTTTATTGTAAGAGAAATTAAACCAAGTTCATTTATAACATTTTCTTTCTTCAATTCCTATTAAAATCTGTAGATATTCTCTTAGCGTCATGCAATTTTTTTTGGTTTTGTAATGGGTCTTTTTGCTAATTTTATTTTATTACTAAGATAGTTTTGATGAGATTTTTTCATTTCTAGCTGCCACCAAAGAAGTTTGATGATAAGAGTTTGTTTGACATCCATTCTAAATACAAATAAAAAAATATATGTTTAGTAAAAACATGTTAAAAAATCATCAAGTGTTAATTCTAAAATTCTAATATTTGAAATCAATAGCACATTAGTGTACGTCCCACATCGACACATAGGGGTAGTTTGCACGTTTCTGTTTCCAACAGGCGTGATATGTTAAATTTTTAAATAAGTGTTTTATTTAAGAACAGTGATGCCAAACAGGCACTAAGATAGGTACAAATGATTTTTGATTAGTTCTAACCTTGTTTAATTAGGTATTCTTGCAAACGACAATTTAGGGAAAAAGTTAAAGATCTTTGTACTAGTAATACAACCACCAAAGTGAATCTAGTTGTACTTGTTGTGCTTATGTGGGTAGCTGCACTTGTTCTAAAACACTGATGGCAGAAGGCAAGTGCACTTTCATCTGATGCATGATGTTTCTGCCGTGTACGTTTGATTAGATCATGTTACACAACTTGGTCTATGCTACGGATGTACCTTACAACTCTCCTCCTCCCGCCTAACTACGATTCAAAGTTCAAATGCCTTTCCCTTCTCCGCACACGTGAGCCATGAAGTAAAGCCTTAAGTACTGTTTTTTTTGTTTTATACTACCTCCATTTCTTCTCTATCATACTGGTTTGACTTTTTGACTCGTATCTGAGTCACTTTGACCGGGTGATTTGAATAGCAAAACGATTAGATTTTTGAATAATTTTTTCACCGCGTTATAGAGTAAGTTTTACTCTATATCGCCATGAAAAAATTATCAAAAAATCGCATCGTTTTACTACACAAATCACCCGGTCAATGTGACCCAGTGAATAGTGTCAAAAGTCAAAATGGTGTGATAGAGAAGAAACGGAGGTAGTACTTGTTTTTTCATGTATTTTTTCCATTGTTTCTGTTATATTAGAGTTGTTGGTGTAAAAAGGTTAATTTTGCAATGGGGAGGGTGAAGGTTGACATTACATCAAACTCTTGGGGTTTGCTCTGTAAAAAAGGATGTGCAGGTATTGACAGGACCTATGAGGGCAAATTTGACATTTGGAATCTTATCTTTTTACGGAAAATGAGATTTCCCTGGTGATGTTACTTTCAGCGGGACCAGAGAGCTTCCTTTTTTCTGCCATATTTATCGGAAACGACAAAAACAAATTTATTCGCCAACCCGATTTAACAGTGACCTCATAATTCGAATGGCCCCCATTAGCCCTCATGAATTTCCGATAATACCCCTATTATAGGTGCTGCCGTGTGCGTTCCCAATTCGTTCTTTATGTGAAAGACGAAGTTGTCCCTCCGTTTCGTTTTTAGCGTTTTGATGTGTTATTTTTGTAACCGGTAATTTTACAGATGGGATGACCGCACTTCCGTGGTGTTACCCGAAGGCGAAATATTCTACCTCGTGGCGTTGCTCCGGTCCGGGCCTCATTACCCGAAAGGCCCGCGGGTCGAAGAGCTGGTGGCCCAAAACCGCGAAATCGTTCACTCGTGCATCAAGAGAGGGATCGATTTCAAGCTATACTTCCCTCATTACAACTCGGAGCAGGAATGGAAGCAACACTTTGGGAATAAATGGTCGAGATTTGTGGAGAGAAAGGCCAATTTTGATCCAATGGCCATCCTTGCTCCTGGACAGAAGATTTTCTCGAGAAACCGGCAGTGTTAAGAACGATCGGTTACCAAATATTGTACTTCTTTTCTTCTATTCTTTGTTGTGTTTTTCTCCTTTTCTTTCTTTTCTACCTCAGTCAGCATATGTTTAAAATGTCCGGTTATTTTTCTCTTCTCTGTTGCGCTCTCATTTTGTTAAGAACAGTTTAAAGCTTTGTACATCAATATTTTAAAGAAATTTTGATCCAGTCGAATCCTTCTTGCACTACCCGTCTACCCCAAACTGATTTGTGGTTTATCGTAATACTTAATTTCAGAATAGTTCGAAATAACCATTCCTATAATACATGTTATGTCGCTATAATTCGAATATGTTTTTCTCAAACACTAAAAAAGTCTTGTCCGGTTTTTTTCTGAAACTTTTGAAATATTTCTTTAGCTATTTTTCTTGTTTCTAAACCAGTATCACATAATGTGAGTAATTAATCCTCTTAAACATGGAATGATCCAAGTATTCTAATAAATTCACTTTTACCACAGATTGAGATTAAATAATAACTTACACTCAGGGCGGAGGCACTTAAGCATCAAGGGTGGCACTTGGCCCCTAAGTTTCAAAACTCCGTTATTATCTCAAATTTTGAATAATAATAGAACATTTTCTTGATTATACAAATCTCGGCTGAATCTAAACATTTGCACTAGCATTATATCGACTGTTTGTAATTCCTAACTTCGAGTGTAAGTTCATAGTAATAAAATTGTGAATCTGCCTGTATAGAAGAAGGTCCATGATGAAGGGTCAATGAAGAGTAAAGACTTTTCACCCCCTTTGGTTTAGCTGCAAGATACTTTCATCCCTTTTTGTTTGGAAAAGGACACTTTCACCTCTTCAGTGTGCCCAAATTATAAAATTTACACATTTTCACTGTGACGGCCTGACGACGTTAGTCTGGAGTTGTTGTATGTCACTAAGGATAGTTTCCGAAACAAAGTTGCCCCCATATTATGCAAACAATGGGGTGAAGCAAATGTATAATAGACTTTTTGCATTATAATGGAAGAAGTTTGTCTCCAAAACTATATACATTGTCGGATCTCACATCCAGACCCACAGCTTCAGAATCCGGAGGTATTAGTTATTCGGAATTCAGGACATAGCAGGGGTGAAAAGCGTCCTTTTCTAAACTTAAAGGGGTGAAAGTGTCCTTCAGTCAAACAGAGGGGGAGAAAGTGTCTTCTACCCGTCAATGAACTTTCAAAATCAAACAGCTAGTAGTAATATACCACTCCGTTTCTTCTCTTTCTCCCCCTATTGACATTTTCGCTTGTAGTTGGGTCACTTATCTACAACATCATGAAAGAATTGTCAAAAAATTGCTTCGTTTTGCTATCCAAATCACCGGGTCAAAGTGACCCAGTGAATAGTGGTAAAAATCAAAAGGGGGAGAAAGAGAAGAAACAGAGTGGTAGATAGATAGCCAAGCAGTATAGGACCAAAAGAGTTAGGTATCAGATTCTCCTTTCCTTTTTACCTCAAAACCAGCTAAGCTCAATAGAGATTTGGTTTCCTTTTTCCCTTCCTCCTCGGTTCGTGTTGAATCCAAACGTTTGGTTCATGCAAAAGTAAAACCAAATCTACTCGGTTTCCGATCTTCTTCATCTACTTATCTTTCTTTTTCACTTTTGTTTTCTGTTTTTCTCTCTGCTTTCTTTCGTACTTGTGAAAAGGAGAGAAAAAATAAAAGAAAAAAGAAAGAAAGTGGAAATAGCGAGGGTGGGGTCCTTTTAGTCTTGTTTTATCTTTCTCTAATCTCTTTCAGAGGTAATGATAAGACTATAATTTCTTGTAATACGATTTTTTAATCTCCATGCATAAAGTACGTTCATGGGTAATTGTGTCATGCATGGACGTGCTTTCACTAGATTCTTCTCCCAATTACTACTTTCTCTTTTGTTCGTAGTAAAAAAAAGAACTCGATAGTATTAAATTTAATTATTTTTTGTGTGTGAACTAAACCCTAGAAAGAAGAGAATCAAGCGTATAAGTTCCGAATTTCTGATTTTAAAGTACACAAAAAGATATATTATGTAATTCTTTTTACATTCTTTTGTTAAGTTTGTGGTCTATGATAAAAAAAATAATCGAAAACTCATATGTTTACATTAATAAAGTTCGTGAGATATTTAATTGCATTTATAATTGTTTAGCCTATTTTGATATAACGTTTGTTTTATATTAGCTTTAACAATTGTTTTTCTAGAGACAGATGAATTTACAAGTCATGTTGTAATGAAATTATATGGTAAAAAAATATCATTTAAAGTACGTGACATCTAAAACGCTTTATTTTGTTATTATATGTTAGTTTTCTTATCATCTTATGAGAAATCGTCACTGCAACTATTTTAATTCAATTTTTTTTGTTCCTTAATCACTCAAAAACAATCTTGTTCCTTATGTATATGCTGGGTAACCATGCCAGACTTGTAAATATTCTCTTTGAGCCAAAAAATTGTAAATATTTTGGCAAAATCTAATTTAGTAAAATGAAATCAGAATTCGAATTGCTACATAGATAACCTTTTTATAATTAATCCTGATTTATCAACTTATTGTGTTGACCAAGCAAAACTTTCCCACGTTTCGAAGAGTGGAAAAGGTGAAATGAAAAAAGCAAATCACATAAAAAGGCGAGATCAGCTTTTAAGATGGGAGAAGCGCAAAAGGGTACTGCCCTTCTCTTTTACCCACTCTTGTTCTTACTTTCCACAATTCTGCAAGTTATAAACTAGTCAGTTTGTTAATCCTTGGGAGTAACAGCCATGCATCGTTCTTAATTTGTCTCTCAAATTACAACGCATTCAAATTTTAAGTACAAACGGTTTAAATTCAGGTGTGTTCTTTTCTCAGAGTAAAGCCGTTCTCGCGTACAGAAGATTAGGAAATTATCCGTGTCCTGAGGGCACTATATTAAAAAAAAATCTTGAACCTTTTTTGTAATTTATATTTATGTTTTCGAAAACAAAAAATAACCAACTCACATGTCTATATTATCCCTTGCCAATGCCGTAAAATATTATTGAAAAATATTTTCCAAAACTCTCTGTAACCTAAAATTAGTTACTACAAGTGAACTAATTGGGAATCGTAATTAATATATGTTAGTGCTCCAAAATTATATTAAATATGTATCTAAAAAGTATTATTTACTCAATTTTTTTTTTAAATATCACAAGTAACTATAGATGGTAAAAAGAAACTTATAAAAAATAAAGCATTGAAATTTATTATTTGAATCTCTAATTATTACATTACTACTCCCTCCTCCACAATAATCCCCCCCCCACCCCCCTAAAATATGTGTCCATTTTGTGTTTTCATGGAACACTTTGCTTGTTAGTGACTCACAATATTGTAGTAGATTTTTTCAAATATATGATGAAGTTAGTGGAAATGTAACAATTACATTATCCATTTTCTCATACTCCAACTTCTATGTGCATCTCCAACACATAGTCATTTTTTCCTTTCCTCACCTCCCCTTCCTCTACGGGCTCATCATTTTCACCATCCCCCCCCCCCCCCCCAATTGTTACTCATCTCCAACCCATTCTGTAACACTCCTAAAATGACCAAGCCGGAAGTATGGGAGTGTCAATCCGTACCCGAGATGAACCCGGATACAAGGACGTTTAAAAGTGGATACAAAACAAACTCAGTTAAAATTCTTAAAGAAATACTTTATTACAATCCAAATTATTTTGTCTCAAAACGGGCATTAACCATTCTAATAAAACAAAATGAAATTATAGGAAGTTATATTTATTAAAACGGAAGCTCTAGCAGTCAAGATGGTGATGATTCGCGTTCCCCGCTATGCCAAACTCCCATCTAAACCTGTGATGCAGAAAATATAAAGGGAATACAACAGTTCCAAAATCAGCAATAAATACTGAGCAAATAAACACCCAAGCATGCAAAATGATTATGAGACAATTTATAAAAACAGTAACCAGTTTTTCTTGTAGTAAGTTATCTTAAACACATCGGAAATAAAGTTTGACACTTGTAAGAAAAGCATGAGAGGTTCCAGTTCCATTGTATTTTCCCAAAACAATTTTATTATCCAAGATGGGAATCCAAAACCACATATTATTTTATTTTCCATTAATATTATCAAATCCAAAAAATGATTTAACGACACGACTCCGATCATACACATCAGCTGAAAATATATGCTAGCTACCCCAAACGTGAGGCTATAATAAGTTAGACTACACCAAAAATTTGTCTGATTGTTGTACTAAGGTAATAGAAAGCGACCCAAAACCTTAATCAATAACTCAAATGATAACCGGTAAAACATCATAAACTGTTTGTCACGAGGAATAAGGTTTTAAGATCTCCCAAGGCTGACCATCGATACTCTTAGTCAGATTGTGAACAAAAGAATAAATGAACTATATTACGCCTTACACAATAAAGGCGATGAACCCGGATACAAGGACGTTTAAAAGTGGATACCAAACAAACTCAATTAAAATTCTTAAAGAAATACTTTATTACAATCCAAATTATTTTGCCTCAAAACGGGTATTAACCATTCTAATGAAACAAAATGAAACTAAAGGAAGTTCTATTTATTAAAACGGAAGCTCTAGCAGTCAAGATGGTGATGATTCGCGTTCTCCGCTATGCTAAACTCCCATCTAAACCTGTGGTGCAGAAAACAGAAAGGGAACACCACAGTTCCAAAATCAGCAATAAATACTGAGCAAATAAACACCCAAGCATGTAAAATGATTATGGGGTAATTTATAAAAACAGTAACCAACTTTTGTTGTAGTAAATTAACTAAAACACAGCGGAAATAAAGTTTGACACGTGTAAGAAAAGCATGAGAGTTTCCAGTTTTATTGTATTTTCCCAAAACAAGTTTATTATCCAAGATGGGAATCTAAAACCACATATTATTTCATTTTCCATTAATATTATCAAATACAAAACCAACTTGTTAATTTGTTGTGACGGGGAAAGAACCAACCATCTCGCAAGCATGGAGGACCTTAGGTGTCGACACCCCCTAAAGACTCTTGCGGCCAGAAGGGTGAGTACAAGGAGCTATCCGGGGCATTGCGACCGGATTAAATAAAACTAATTGGACGCGTGAACGTAGTTAACACGCCCAATCAAAAAGCAACCAAGCAACAGCCCCGCACAACTCTTCCACTTTACGTTATCATCCATTATTATATTTCTGTGATGTTCTTCATGAAAAGCATTGAACAAGTAAAATAAGATATTTAAATGGCACATAATGCACATAACACGTAAATTCATTTTGAGACAAAAAGTAAAATAATCATTCGAAACGAAAGGCGGTAGGCACACTAGGCCTGGCATGTTTACTCACCTCAAATGTAAGCAACTACAGCGAATCAGCCGTAGTACTCAACGTACCCGTCGTCCGAGTACTCGTCGCCTACAAGTTAACAAAATTCTAATTAATTACAATATTTTAGTAATATAACTGATAAACTATATTACATGCACATGACGCTCAACGGTTTACGTTCTAACACCAACCCAACATTCCCAAGTAAACCCAATACACACTTGAGTAGGACGAGTGATTCTATGATAGTGACACGGTTCTACTCGCCGGTCCATATTCTATACCCAACTAAAATATTTGTTTTTAAACAAAGGGATACTAACTAATTTAGACTTATATTTTGCTCGAAGTAACTCGCAAATTCTCTCAAACACATGTACTTAGTGTCAAGATCACAAAACGAGTGTTAAAACTCCCATATTCCAACTAATCTCAACGCCTATACACTTCAAATTGAACCCATCGACATTAATGACAATTTTAACAACTTTCGGCGACTGAAAAAAGCCCTATAGCGACGAATTCAAACCCTTTAGCGACCGGACAGATTGTTCAACAATCCTAGGACACCCAATTACGCGTCTAACGGTCTCGACTTCAACTCCAATTCAATTACCCGGCGATTACAATTCGCCTTAGCAATCCCATACACTGAACAAGTGATAGTTTCTAATTAGCCTATTGTTTCGGGTTGATTTTACCACCTACACATCTAGGGTTCTTGGGTGAAACGTGCACATGAACGAATCTAACGATTCATGAAGAATAACGCGATAACAATCCAAAATGAAGAGTGATTATGAATATGAAATTAACGAGTAACATGAACTTACAAGTAGAAGAGATAATTAGAGACGATTGAGACGCGAACGAAGTGTTGAATGGCGGAGATGGAGGCGGCGGCGTTGGAGAGCTTCGTCCTCGAAGCTTAACCCAATCTCTTAATAATAAAAGCTTATTAACAATAAAAATAAACTCCCAACAGTTATTAATAGCACAAAAACACCCGTAGTCACAAAACGGGGTATTTCATCCTTCCCTCCTTAAAGAGAGCTTCGTCCTCGAAGCATAACCCAATCTCTTAACAACCACTAAGGATGAGCCTCCACTCAAGGGTATAACTACTAAATGCAAACCTAAGGTCATGAATGATATGCAATATACTATAAGGAGCATTGTTTTAAAAATTGAAGGATTACACATTCATCCCCCCCCAGCCAACAAAATTAATTTTTAATACATGTTTAATGATTTAAAATAAAGTATTAGTAATAGAAAAAGTAAGTACAAAAATTTTATAACAATATATATACAACTACCGTGTAAGAGCGGTTCCCTTCCGTCAAAAGGCGACAAACTTTCACCTAAGTGCGGTTATTTTATACATTAAGGTGGTAACCTACCGCAAAAGTGTGGAGTAATGCGTTACTTGGTCTTGCAGATTTGCAATGAATTTTTTATGGAGGTCAAATTCTGCTATCATGAAAAGTGAATCATTATTTTCACCCCTCCCGTTGCACCAGGCGTTGGAAATGAAAAGTCTCTTCCACAGTCAATTGGTCGTGAAGTTAGAGCGTACAAGTATTTGGAAGCTGTCTGAAGCAATAGTTAGAGATTTCTTCTTAGAAATTTACAAATTATGTGAACTATTATGCCGTATTCGTTTCAACAATTGTAATTGTGTTTGTTTATGATGAATGAGAAAGGGTGAAGCCATTTCAAAATATACATATATATATTTGTGTGTATGTGTATATACAAAAAACGATGATAATAATAATAAGGTTGTATCGTTACGATTCAATAAATTTGACAATTTTTTAATCGCATTTTTAATTATTCAATAATTATAATTGTTTTTTTTGTTTTTTTTAGGGAACCTACCTTATAGGTAGGGCGGCATAAACCCTGCATTCATTAAATAAATTGGGCTTCCAACCCATAAAACAAGTGGGGGGACATAAACCTTACCCACAAATTTTACATACACTAAGAAACAGGCCCAATCATAAGAAAAGCCCAAGAAAAAATAAACAAGCAAACAGAAAAATCCAACACTAAACAGAGAGCCAAACGAACTTAAAGAATACAGACAGACCTACGCCTCTTCGTTGTCATTTTACTCTTCAATGTCTTCGTGAATGACAACCTCGGGGGATGAACTGTATAAACCTGTGCATCTTCGTTGTCATTCGAAGAGCAAATAGACTTATCTCGTCATTTTTACGCTCGGGGGATGAACTGTATAAACCTGTGCATCTTCATCTTCCAGACCCCTCGTAGCCATCAAATGCACTGCTTGATTTCCTCCTCTCCTTATATGAACAAGCCTACCCTTCAATTGATCAGTGATGAGATGCCGGAGCTCTGCCAAAATATCTCTCCATTCATTAAACCATCTCAGAGATCCGTTCATCCAATTGTAGACATTCAACGAATCAGTTTCAAAGATCATGTCTTATGTGAAACTTCCCAGATCTCGTATCATTCTTGCTGTTTCGATAATAGCTCTTGATTCTCCAAAGTTTGATTCTAGGGATGGAGGAATTGGAATTGTGAGTGCCATCAAGAAATCCCCTTTATGGTTCCTACAAACTGATCCTGCACAATCTCGTTGAAGGGTTTTTGAAGAAGCAAAGTCCACATTAATTTTGACAGAACCAATCGGAGGAGGATGCCATCTTCCAGGTAATCTAATCTGGTCTATTTTATTTTTCTCATCGTCATCATACATCCAATCGTGACACATACTTTCTATCCAGTTAATGATTTGATTCTGATTCTGCTCCTTTCCTTCAAAAACTTTCAGGTTACGAACTCTCCAAATCACCCAAATACAAGCAATGAACGTTACCTGGCTTTTTTCTTCGTTTTGTTGGAGTATGGAATTGATCCAATTTCTAGCCCCTGTAAAATGACGAGATAAGTCTATCATCTTACCGTATTGTTTCCAGATGAATTTGAAGTATCTACAGTCTTTGAATAAGTGCTGTTGTGATTCTGCAGGGTAAGTACAAAAAGGACAAGCTGTATTCATCTGGATTCCACGGTGAAACAAACTACTCTTAACAGGTAGGAAGTTGGAGCAGGACTTCCAAAGAAAAAACTTTATTCTTTGAGGAATAGGTAATCCCCAAACTCTCCACCAGTCTTCTTCACAAATCTTGCTACTGGAATCACATGTGGTTTTTGAGTCTCTGAAAGACTTGTATAAGTTGAAAATTCTGTTGTACCCTGTCTTAACAGTGTAATACCAATTAGTAGTATAACCCCAATAAACACCATCTTGACCAGATCTTTGATTAATAGGAGTATGAATGATACCTTCAAAATCATCTTGAATGAAGTGTTGAGAAATGAGATCATAATTCCATTCTCTGTGTTCAGTTAGCAAATTACTGACAGTAGAATTGCAGGGTAAGGTTGGATGGCTATAAACTTTCCTTCCACCTTTGTCCATTATCCATTTGTCTTTGTAGGTAAGGATATGATCTCCACTTCCTACTGTGAGTCTGCATCCTTCTTTCATTGACACTTTAGCTTTACTGAAACTCCTCCAAATATAAGAAGCGGAATGATGAAGTTCTAAATGCCAAATAGAAGTGTCCCTGAAATACTTGGCCTTTAAGACCCTAGAAACTAAAAGACTGGGGTTTTGCATTATCCTCCAAACTTGTTTTGCCAACATAGAAATGTTGAATGATTCCATATCTCTCATCCCCAATCCGCCTGCACCTTTATAAGACACAGTTTCGTCCAAGTAGACCAATGCAACCCTTTCTTGTCAATGTTATTGCCCCACCATAATCTAGACATTATGCTCTCCATGTATTTTAATGTAGAAGTAGGTAACAAAAAACAAGACCTATAGTATGTTGGCAGAGCTTGAACAATTGATTTCAAGAGTATCTCCTTACCAGCAGGAGAGAGAATTTTCTCTTTCCAAGTAGAAACTTTCTTCCACACTATTCCTTTTAAATTGCTGAAAATTCTCTTCCTCTCCTTGCCAATAGAAGTAGGCAGTCCCAAGTATTTCTCATGAAATAAAAAAGAAGGGATTTGAAATATTTCCTGCATGATAGCTTTAGCAATAGGTGGAACTGAAGGGGAGAACACTAAAGCTGATTTATCATAGTTGACTTTTTGACCAGAAGTACTGCAGAAAATGTGAATAATATTATTGAGAGTAGTGGCTTCTTCAGGGGTTGCCTTACCAAACAATAAAGAATCATCTGCAAAGAAAAGCTTAGTAATGACAGGACCATTACTCACTGATTTATACCCCTGTAGTCTTCCTTCCTCCACTGCTTTGTTGATTAAAGCAGTAATGCCTTCTGAACAAAGAAGGAAAAGATAAGGTGATATAGGATCACCTTGTTTTAGCCCTCTTGTAGGATGAAAGAACTCAGTCTTGCTCCCGTTTACCAAAATGAAGTAGGTAACAGTAGTGACACATTTCATGATAAGCTGAATAAATGTATCAGGAAATCCCAGCATTAGCAAACAGTCCTTAAGATAAACCCACTCAATTCTGTCATAAGCTTTTGACATATCTAACTTCAGAGAAAAATAGCCATTACCCATTTTATACTTCTTCATGGAATGAATAGTCTCAAAAGCAACAATGACATTATCAGTGCTAAGTCTGCAGGGGAAAGGCACTTTGAGCTTCATCAATAATCACAGGCAAAACCATTATGAGTATGTTAGCAATAACCTTGGACACTAGCTTGTAGATCACATTACATAAAGAAATTGGCCTAAAATCAGTTGTCTCCTTAGGAATCTCAATCTTAGGAATCAAAGCAACACATGTTTGATTGATGCTTTCAATATCCTCTCTGCCTTCCAGAATATTAAGTACAAGCTGAATAACATCATCACCTACTATAGGCCAGTAGTGTTGATAAAAAATGGCAGGCATACCATCAGGCCATGGTGCCTTGAGAGGGTGCATTTGATTAAGTGCTTCAATAATTTCAACTTGCTCATAAGGATTTGACAGTAGGTTCCTCATATCATCACTGCCTTAACAGGAATAGCATAAATAACAATATCAAGATTGCTAATTTCTGCAGAAGTATAAATCTGCTTAAAATAATTCAGACAAACCTTAGCAATGTCAGGTTCTTCAGTAACCCAAACTTTTATCTTCATTATAAATCCCTGTAATCTGATTCCTTCTTCTCCTTGTGGTAGCCTTCCTGTGAAAGTAAGCAGTGTTCCTATCACCTTTCTTTAGCCAGAGAGCTTTAGACTTTTGTCTCCAATCCATCTCATCCTTAAAGAGAATATTGTTGATGTTGTCCTGAGTATTTTTTATGTGCATAATATTATCAACATTAGGATACTGATATCTTAGATGGGCTAGGTTTTTCTGAAGTCTATCAATCTCAGCTCTCTTGTCTTCTGTTACTTCTGTCCCAACTATGCAAATCAGTGGCTAAACTTTGAAGATTCTTTTGAAAGGACTGCGTAGACAAGTTTGACTTGCATTGATTCCATCTTGTAGCAATGAGTTCCTGACAGAAATTATCCTTAGTCCAACTATAAGAGAATTGGAATCTCTTCTGTTGGGTATGCCTTTGTTTTCAATTCAGGATATTTATAAGTAGTGGATGGTGGTCACTACTACTCTTCTCTTGCACCTCTACTGTTGAATTACTGAACAATTGCATGAAAGAATCATTGGCAAGAAATCTGTCTAATTTTTTCTTTGTATGATGAATACCAAGTTTGTTATTTGACCAAGTGAAAAAACTCCCACTGGTAGGTAATTGCTGAAGACCACAATCTCTAATCTAGTTTCTGAACATATCCATTTGATTCTCATTTCTCAAAGAGGAGCCCCAGTACTCATGGTGGCCTGTGATTTCATTAAAATCCCCCATAATAATCCAATGAGTAAGAGGATCAGGGGGCTTAATCTTCCTCAAAAGATCCCAAGATAAGCCCCTTTGAGATGTATCAGGATCACCATAGAATCCTGTAAGCAAGTACCACTTGGAAGGGTCTTGTTTGTCATAGACTTTGCAATGAATAAGAAACTTGTCATACTTCAGAACATGCAAGTCTACCTCTTCTTTCCAGAACATAGAAAGTCCATCTTAAAGACCATCTCTAGGGACATGGAAAGCATGTTTGTACTGCAACTGTAATCTGATTTTTTCTGCTTTACTTCTTTCTAATTTTGTTTCAATGACGAAAACAATTTGAGGAACCTTCACCCTCACTTTGTGTATAAAACATAATAATTATTAAATATCCAACATAATAAGATAACGGTCACTTTTCGTAAATATATATTTCAACAATCCTGAATACATTACTAATTTTAAAAATAATATTTATTAATAATAAAAAATAAATAATATACATAAAATGTTACTAAGTGTAATTAATTAATCATTCCATGTAGGGGGTGTCCATGGGGATTTCCCCCCAAACCATCCCACACCTAAGGCAAAATTTATCACCATAGCACCACATCCCCCTCCCCCATAGGGTTGGAGATGCCCTAAGTGGGGATGAAAATGTAATAAAAAATGATTGGAGATAATTTTATGGCATTAATTTTTCTACCCTCCCATTCTTTTTGAAAAAAGTTTTCTTAAGGACTCTTTCTTAAGAAAGTTGCATCCAATGGTTCAGTTCATTTGATCTAATCGACCAAAAACCATTTCAAAAATATGAGAATTTGCACCGTCCAATTTTATCGTATAGACTAAAATTGTCCGTGTTGAGGGCATTCCCCAAACAAACAAAAAACCCTCGAAATGAACTCTCATATTTAACCTCTGTTTGAGACTTTGAGAGCAGTATATCGTAGAACATAAATGAAAAAAAAAATAGTTTCACGTATTTGCAATAATATTCAGTAGGTATAATGTACAAACGCGTATGACAAAAAATATTTCAAAAATTTATATATTTTTAAGAAAATTTGTAACCTAAAAATATTTTCTCAGGTTTTGAAGTCTCGTGTGAAGAAATATTAATTTTAAAATAGGGATATAGGATCAAGTTAGTTTCTTTTTTTCCGAATTATTCTCTTATCGGTTTCTGGCAGTTATCACCGTATTATCAACTTGTATTGGAAGTTATCTTCACAATTTAACTGTTACCTCCTTCCTATCTTTGTGGAAGGGAGATGTAATGATACAAAAGTTACATATGTTATTGTGCTATTAATATAAACATGTATAGTTCATAAGTAGGACATTTTGTACATACTTTCAGTCAAGCTGAATACATATAATCCAGCTTCTCTCATATTTGTTACATGGTATCGGAGTCATTAGGATTCTAGCGTTTGTTTCTCAGTCGTCATTCTCGTTTCTCAACGAAGAAACAAAACTCACGGATTAATCCTTGTTCGACTGTTTTCTGATCGTCGTTCACTCTCACCTCCCAGTCCAACCTAGACGAAACAGTAAACCGACTCCGTACAAAATTTTGAAGTACACAGACGTCTCACGCATCCACATGCGCTGTCCAAGTCTATTGCCCCTCCGCCTCCACGCGTCATGCGCCGGGGCTCCGTCTCTCTCTCGCATATCGAATTCGGCTTTCTCTCGCCAGCTCAGCTGATCAAATCTCGTCTTCCGTCCAAATACCAAAATCGATTGCATGGCCGCCAGCTGGCACAACTCTTATACGGCTTCCGAAGTCGATTTGGCTGTTTCAACTCCTAATCCAGCTCTCGTTCCGTTCCACTGCTCTGCTCCGGTCAGCAAGGGTAGACTTGGTGTTTCAGCCCGTTTCGTCTCTAATTTGATCTGAATCGCTCTGCTTCCTAAGTTTTTTTCGATCCTCTGATTATGTTTTTGCACTCCATTTTGTGAGATTTTGGACTTCCAACTACTTTTTTTTTTTCATTTTTAGGGATATTTTAGCCGTGTTCTTGATTCTTGCTCATATATCGGACATCTGATCGGTGGTTCTAAGGTTTGTGGACCTCCTGAATCCAATTTTGTCATCTCCTTTGTTAGATTCTGCATATTTACTATTGTTGCTTGAAATATTAAGGTTTTTTACTACCGTCTCAGTGTCTTCTGCTTATGTGTCGTTTTGGGAATGATTCAAACCCCTGGCATTGGCAGTCGACAAAGCAACGTAGCAAAGGAGGAACAAAGCTCATGATCGGAGAGCTTTGTCGTTCACGCGTAGGTGTTCGTACGGAAGCATTCGCACATACACTACGAGTGTTTGTACAAACACCACTAGGAATTAGGGCTTAGGATATTTGTGTTGTTTCCTAGTCCGCTTTGGTATTACTTTGGGCACAAGTTCGTATTCTGGGTCTGTATATATGGACGTAGATTGTGGCTATTAACTGTGTAGTGTATCTTGGATTGTAATTGGTTATCTCATAAATAAATTTGTATCGTTTCAACCATGGACGTAGCTAGTCTCAAAACTAGTGAACCGTGTTATATCATTGTCTTGTTTTTTTTATCATTTTCTTGCGTTCTTGCTAAATACTCCGTTATAAAAAACTGGTATCTGAGCAAGGTCGTCGGTGTTTCAAGATCAAGGTGATGCTATTCAGCTAGGGTTTCACGATTCAGGTGGAGCAAGCTGAATTAGGGTTTTGCGATACAGGTGAAACACGCGGATCGGGTTCAATGGAGCTTTATTTTTTGCGAAGAACGATGGCAGAAAAAATAAAGATTGGTCGTTTTGATGAGAAGAACAAGGTACGTTCGTTGGCTTCTGAAAAAGGGGAGGTGCAACAACCCCCTTATCCGGCTCGGACAAGACCGGGAGGGCGATGCTAAAAGTAACGACGGAAATCAAAAGAATAACATCCCAAAATCTTTATTTATTACATAATATTAAACATCACAAACGTATCTAAATATTCCACAAGTGTTTTCGGATATTACATTATTTTAGAGAACTATACTAGATTCTACTCGTGATGAAATTCATCTAAGTGAGTCCCATACCCAGCTACACCTTAGTCTTCAGCTCCTAAACCTGCTGTGGGAAGGAAACAGGAACCGCAGTTTTCAAAGTCAGCATGGAAATACTGAGTAAGTGACACTCAAGATCGTAAATCAGAAGACGAACATAACTTTCTTTTCACAATTAATTTACAGAGGAAATAATCATAAAAATGTAAACTTGCAGAGTAAATCAGGAACTCAAATATAAACTGTGAAGCTGTATGAAGTGAACCTGATGCATCCAGTAAGTACACTTATAAAATTCTCATTCCTTTGATCTTCCTTTCTCAACTTTCAAACGGGGAGAATTAGTCCCAATCTCTTCCTTTTTTTCTATTGTAAATATCCAAATCTTAGAGAAACTGTATTATTAACTTTGTTGAACGGGGAAGAATCTACTAACTCTACGCATCCAAGACCTTAAGTGCCGGCACCCCCCTAAGACTTCTCGCGGCCAGAGAGGTGAGTACATGGAGCAACCCGGCAGGTTGCGACCGGGTTAAAATAAAAACGGTTCGAGTGGACAAAGCCAACATGACCAATCTAATCACAAGCCGAGTGAACGAAGTCAACACGGCAATAATACGCTTCTCCCGTACAACTCTTTCCACTTTACGTTAATTACACATTATTATTATTTTTCGTGTGACAATATCAAGCAAAACAACTTCTTTAACATGTAAGAAAATCTGAAATAAACATGTAAATAAATAACAAAGACTTTTTGAGACAACTATTAAAATCAACTTGTGACACGTAAGGAGCTTGGCACGCAAGGCTTGGCATGTTCACTTACCTTACTTCCGTAGCAACTAGCACGTAAAAGCTTCTGCAAATGCACATTGTCGTCGTCTACAAACCTGTCACTTATAAATTATATTTTCTTATTCAATCGCAGGTCCAACAATACAAGTCTGATATTACAAATCCTATCGAGAATCCTACTTAGTCTTTAGTTCAACCCAATATTCTTCCATCACTTCCCCGACACTTATTTCTTAGCTATTTTTCTAAATAATGGTTATATACGAAACAACGCGTCTTATTTTTAAATGACTAATAGACTTTATATTTCTAAAAGTGGCTAAGTATTTAGAGAAGTTATAAAAGACATGATATAATAGTGAGAATGAAAACTAGTTTATATTTATGAAAAAGAACTATTATTATTACTATAACGATTAAACAATATTTAAGACTATAAAATTTTAAGAAAATTTCTTCTAAATACTGAACACGACACAACTACGTTTAAAGACTAGCAAAAACGTCATTTTTTACAAGTATTGAGCAAACTAAGTTGAAAGCTAATTGACCAACAAAGTTTATTTTTAAATAAAAAAAAAATTAACGAGCAACCCGTGCACTATTTCAACGTCCGGGTCACATTACCGGAACAGGGTCCAAAACTAGTATTTTTACAAAATATTTTTAGTCCGAAAATAATAGATTTTATTTTTAGCGAAAAGTATGATGTTCAAGTAAAGATATTCAGTTCCCCTTGAGTTTTAGTAAAAGGCAGCCAACACCCCTTCATCCTTACATAACATAATGCTTAAAAGACATCAACTACCTCCATTGTTTTTCAATATGTCAAACAGCACCCCCATTGTGTCTTAAACCCCAGTTATGTAAACGACACTTTAACCCCCTTTCAACAACAAATTCAAATTAGCTAATCTAGACATGGATTTAGCTATCAATATTCGATTTTGATTATCTAAAGCAACTAATTGAGAGTTTTAGGACATACCTAGGCCAAAAATGGCCGGAAATCGTCAAGAAATGAGTCGGGTCGAAGTCTCACGTCGGAGTCGCCGGAGGTGATCATCGTGGCCGGCTTTAATGGCTTCTTTAGACGGTTCTGAGTCTGCTACTGAGCTATTCGGGGTCCTGGGAGCTTACTATAAGCTGAGAGAGAGCTGTGGCGGAGCTTGACCAAATCAGTTCGCCGGAAACAATGGTGAACGGCGGCGGTGATGGCCTCGGCTACTTCTGCTGCTGTTGCTACTTGGGTTCTGAAGCTTCTCTTGAACAGAGAGAGAGAGAGAGAGCGTCAGAGAGGTGAAGGAGAGAGAGAGAGACGAGGGTTGAGAGTGAGACAAAACTGGGTTCTCTTCGCCGGAGCTTCTGCGGCGATGGTGGTTGTGGCTACGGGCACCAGCTCCTACTGATGGGTTCTGAAAACAGAGAGGGAGAGAGAGAGAACAAAGGTGGTGGTGGTGGGTAGTCTCTTGCCGAAGCTTGTGGTGATGGTGGTGGTGAAAGTGACGACGGTGATGAGGGAGGTGGTGGTTGTGAGGGCGGCTGTGCGTGTGAGGGAGGTGGAGGGTGGCTTTATAGGTGAGCTTACTTGGGGACCAAGCACAAAGGTGGTGAGGTGGAGGCGGTGAGAATTCTCCCGAAGGAGTTGAGGGCGGTGATGGATTGTTTTGCCGTGAAGGCAAATCTTGGAGAAGATGAGAGATTGGGAGGAATTGTAGGGTGTGGGTGGAGTAAAGGACTTTTGAGTGATTGGGTGTGACAAACCTACCTATCCTCGTGGTGGTCGGACACGCGTTAAAACTAAAACTTAACTAAAATTTACGAAACTTTAACGTATTGATTCACGACCACTAATCTAATACTATTCTAAGATTTTCTACAAACAAAACTCAATGATTTATTCAAATTTTATTTTACCAATAAAATTATTATTAAGCTTCTAAAATGACCGTTTTACCCCTAATAATTAAACGGGGTATTACATCCTTCCCCCCTTAAACAAAGCTTTGTCCTCGAAGCTAAAATCAAGCGACTCATGATATTCAGATCATCTAACAAACAATTATCTAACCGAATTAATATCACATGGCTGGCAAGTAATTTCAAATCATAGCAAGTAATCATTTTACGATATACGCAATGCAACACGTAACCTCAAATAAGATCGTATTCGCATCTATCTAATTAAGTTGTCATAGTCTCATTTGGGTTCTAAGTCTCAAGGTCAAACATATCTCAAAGGTACTAAGACGTAAGAATAGCAGACTAAGACGTAATAGTATTAAACAGAGGGTTGCATCCTCTCCCCCTTAGAGAGTGACGTCCCCGGAACTCCACGTACTTCATTAAATAAGTGCGGGTACTTCTTTCTCATATCTTCTTCAGCCTCCCAAGTTGCTTCTTCTGTTTGGTGGTTGGTCCAAATGACTTTGACCAGTTTGACGCTCTTGGTTCTCATATCCCTTGTCTTTGTGTCCAGTATCTTGACAGGCTGCTCCTCGTGGGTCAGCGATGGGTCGAAATCCACTTGTTCCAGATCCAGCACATGGGACGTGTCTGGTACATTCTTCTTCAGCTGGGATACGTGAAGACATTGTGTACTCGCCCCAAGTTCGATGGTAAATCCAATCGATACGCAACTTCCCCTATTTTCTCAATAACATCATATGGACCAATAAATTTAGGGCTTAGTTTTCCTTTCAAGTTAAACCTGGTTACCCCCTTAGTAGGTGAGACCCGTAGAAACGCCTTTTCCCCCACTTGGAACTCCAATGGCCTCCTCTTCTGATCCGCGTATGAATTCTGTCTGTCTTGAGATGCTTTCATTCTTTGCTGGATGAGTCGTATTTGGTTTGTCATGTCTTCGATCATTTGTGGGCCAATGACCACCGTCTCGCTGATGTCACTCCAACACAGTGGCGATCGGCACTTCCTTCCATAGAGGGCTTCGTATGGTGCCATCCCGATGCTAGCATGATAACTGTTGTTGTAGGAGAATTATATTAACGACAGTCTGTCGACCCATGAACCTTGGAGTCCATAACACAGGCTCTTAACATATCTTCCAGCGTCTGAATGGTTCTCTCCCTCTTCCCGTCTGTGGCTGGATGGAAAGCTGTGCTGAATTTCAGTTGAGTTCCCAGTGCCTTGAAGCACCTTCCAAAAGTGAGAAAGGAGGTTAGGGTCTCTGTCTAAGATTATCGAACTCGGAACCCCATGATATCTCACGGTGTTCCTGACATACGCATCTGCCCTTTGCTCCATGTTCCACGTGTCTTTTATTGGAATAAATCGCGCCGTCTTTGTTAGTCTATCTACGACTACCCATATCTGGTTGAGTCCATTCTTCGACGTAGGCAAAGCTGTGACGAAATCCATTAATATGGAGTCCCACTTCCAGACTTGAACATCTAATGGTTGGAGTAGACCTCCCATCCTCTTGTGCTCGAACTTCACTTTTTGGCATGTTAGGCATCTAGCCACAAACTCGGCTACCTCCTTCTTCATATTGGGCCACCAGAACGTCTTCTTCATATCCTTCTAAAGCTTATCGCCTCCAGGTGGACGGAATATTGAGTGTTGTGTGCCTCCTGCATTAGCTTCTCCTTAACCTCTGAGCACTTCTTTGGCACGCACCATCTTCCTTTGTAGCGAATGCTCCCATCTTCATGAATCTGAAACTCCTTGGCCTCTCCTGCTGCAATATTCTTCTTGATCCTTTTGAGCTTCACGTCTCCTGCTTGATTACTTCGTATCTCTTCGAGGAAGTCTGGTACTGCTGTCATGTTCCCGAGCAGCTTCTGCACCGTTCCTTGTTCCACCACTTCGATATTGAGCTTCCTGAACTCGTGGCATAACCAGTTCGACAAGACTATCATAGCGTTCACTGCATGGCTTGACTTACGACTTAGCGCGTCGGCGACTACATTAGCCTTCTGTTCGTGGTACTGGATGCGTAGATCGTAATCTTTGATAATCTCCAGCCACCTTCGTTGCCTGTTGTTTAGATCCTTCTGCGTGAAGATATACTTCAGGCTGTGGTGATCTGTGTAGAGCTTGCAAACTGCCCGTAAAGATGGTGTCTCCATATCTTCAGTGCAAAGACTACTGCTGCCACCTCCAAGTCATGCGTGACATAATTATCCTCGTGTGGTTTCAGCTGCCTTGACGCGTAAGCAATCACCCTTCGGTCTTGCATCAGCACACATCCCATCCCTTTCTTTGACGCATCGCTATATACTTCAAACTCGCCAGAGTCATTTGGCAAAGCTAGTGCTGGTGCCGTAGTTAGTTTATCCTTCAGAGCCTGGAACGCCTCTTCACAGCTGTCGTTCTAGTGATACTTTACCGCCTTCTTTGTCAACGTCTTCAATGTCCTGGCAATCTTGGAAAAATCCTTCATGAAACGCCTGTAGTAACCGGCTAAGCCAAGGAAGCTTCGAATTTCGGACACGTTCTTCGGCGTAGGCCAATCCTTAACCGCGGAGATTTTTGTTGGGTCTACCGATATTCCATCCTTGGAGATAATGTGGCCCAGAAACGGAACACGATCCAACTAGAAGTCACATTTTGAAAGCTTGGCGTATAGTCGTTCTTGCCTCAAGGTCTGCAATACTTCTCGGAGATGTCCTTCGTGATCCTCTTTGCTCTTCGAATACACCAGGATGTCATCGATGAAGACGACTACGAACTGGTCCAGAAATGGTTTCATCACTCGGTTCATCAAGTCCATGAACACTGCAGGAGTGTTGGTCAAACCGAACGGCATAACCGTGAACTCGTAGAGGCCGTACCTTGTGCTAAAGGCGGTCTTTGGAATATCTTTCTCGGCTACGCGGAGTTGATGATAACCAGATCTCAGGTCGATCTTGGAGAAAACACTGGCACCTTGCAGCTGGTCAAACAAATCGTCAATCCGAGGTAGCGAATACTTGTTCTTGATAGTTGCACTGTTCAGCTCCCGGTAGTCAATGCATAATCGCAAGCTTCTGTCCTTCTTCCTGACAAACAGCACTGGTGCTCCCCAGGGTGACACACTAGGTCGTATGTACCCCTTTTGAAAAATTTCTTGTATCTTCTCCTTCAGATCCTTCAATTCCACAGGTGCCATCCGATACGGCGCCTTGGAGATGGGTGCAGTCCCAGGTGCCAAGTCTAGAGTAAACTCCACTTCTCGTTGAGGTGGCATTCCGGGAATCTCGTCAGGGAATACATCAGGAAATTCCCTCACGACTGGTATCTCGTCCAGCACATTTTCCTTTTTGGTTACGTCTTGGACATAACACAAGTAGGCAGAGTTCCCCTTCTTCACTTGGTTGATTATATTCAAAGCAGACACTAGTCTGATTCGAGGTTCCGTGGTGATACCACGATATATGATCTTTTCTCCTTTAGGTCCCTTCGATCAAACCTTCTGATCATAGCAGTCAATAACTACCCGATATTTCCCAAGCCAGTCCATTCCTAGGATCACATCTATGCGCCCTAGGTTGAATTTTATTAGGTTAGCAGGTAAGGTGCAGGTTAGGATTTTGAGTTCTACCCCTTGGAATACAGTTATATGGCCATTAGGTGTTGCTACTGGGACATGTATACTGGATGAATTATGCAAACCCAATTTCTCAACGAACGAGGACGATATAAAGGAATTGGATGCACCAGAATCAAATAGTACGAAAGTAGGTTGATCATAAATAGAGAAGGTACCCGTGACAACTCCATGTGCAGCTTCTGCCTCAGTATTTTTCAGCACAGTAATTCGTCCCACGTTTGCATTCTGAGCTCCTGCTCCTCCTGTTCCTTCTCCGCTTTTGTTGTTCCCGTATCCAGCGTTGTTGTTTCCGATCTTGGGTTGACCTCCGTTTTGGTCTGCATTGCTTGGGTTGTAGTTCTGCTTCCTAACATATCCATTGCGTCCATTGTTCTGGTTGCGTTTCCCATTCTGCTGGTTCCCAAACTGTTGGTTGCGGGCAAAGTTGTTCCCGTTCTGCTGGCGGTTTCCCTGGTAGTTGTTCTGTTGTGGCCCTCCGAAGTTTCCGCCTTGGTTCATTTGTTGGTTCACAACTGGTGGTAGTCGACACTCATAAGCTCGGTGCCCCCTCTTGTCGCAATTAATGCAAGTGACTACGTTTCCTGCACATTCCTCCCCGGGATGGTTTCGTGGGCACTTCTTGCAGTAGTAACGGTGAATTGGCTGAGTTCCAGTGTTCTGTTGATTGCCACGACACTGCCCCTGGTTGCCTCCTCCATTCTTAGGCTTGAACCTCTGACTGCCCTTGGCAAAGTTGTTGCTGCTTCCTCCGGCTTCTTCTAGCTTACGCTTCTTGCGTTTCTCTTCCTGGGTGACACGAACCCGCCAGATGTCTGCAGCTCTGCCGTAGGCTTCATGAAGCGAAGAGTAGGTCCTGCTTAGCAAAGACTCTTGTAGTCTTTCGCGCAATCCACCGATAAATCTGGAGACTTTGGAATCTTTGTCAGGCACCATGTTCCCCACGAACCGTGTCAATTCGGTGAATTTTCGAAAATACTCCGTCACTGAGTCATTTCCTTGCTGCAGGTTCTGAAATTCCCGTTCCTTGGTCCTCTTCACATGGTGAGGGTAGAAGCAGGCTCTGAGCGCAGTTTGAAGCGCTTCCCAGTTGAATTTGGGATCAGCTAGTAGTGTTTTTCGTGCATTCCTCCACCAGAGGTTTGCTTCACTCTTCAAGTAAAAGACTGCGCAGTTGACCTTCCTATCAACGGGACACTCTATCGTCTCCAAAATTTTATCCATTTCCATGATCCAGTCTTCCAACTCGACAGGATCTTCTTTCCCAGTGAACTCCATTGGTTTCATTTCGGCTACTTTCTTGGCCCAGTTAGTTCCTGCCTGTCCTCCGTTATTCATCATCTGAGCCATTTGCGCGAAGAATTGCTCCATAGAGATGTTATCGGCCATCGGTTAATGTCAAACTTTCCTAAAGAAATATCGTAAGGTTTCTAGCAGTCATATCCTACGGTATCCTTGGTTAGGATCGCGGGAACCTTAATAATGATTTCATAATTTCAAAATGAATATATCTAACATGCATCATAGAGAAATTTCGCAATAATCCACATAATACTCATGTATACAAAAATCATAACTCATATATGCAATCAAGATACACATCTAGCACAAATCAAATTCTGTCTCCATCCTTCTTCTCATCTGGAAAATAAAACCACTAGTGAAATGCATCTCAAAGAAACTCATACTGCGTAAATCTGCAACATAGGATGAGGGTGGGCGGGAGTAATTAAAACCAATCTCCTAAGCTACCCATAACCCGAACGGCTTTTCCAGTTTTTAATTATCTTTCCCTAAGTCCATTTTAAGTTGCCCTATAGGTTTTTTTTAATTCCCGTTTAATGGACTGCCTGCTCTGATACCACCTGAAACAACCCCCTTATCCGGCTCAGACAAGACCGAGAGGGCGATGCTAAAAGTAACGGCGGAAATCAAAAGCATAACATCCCAAAATCTTTATTTATTAAATAATATTAAACATCACAAACGTCTCTAAATATTACACAAGTGTTTTCAGATATTACATTATTTTGGCTAACTATACTAGATTCTACTCGTGATGAAATCCATCTAAGTGAGTCCCGTACCCAGCTACACCTTAGTCTTCAGCTCCTAAACCTGCGGTAGGAAGGAAACAAGAACCGCAGTTTTCAAAGTCAGCATGGAAATACCGAGTAAGTGACACCCAAGCTCGTAAATCAAAAGACGAAAATAACTTTCTTTTCACAATTAATTTATAGAGGAAATAATCATAAAAATGTAAACTTGCGGAGTAAATCAGGAACTCAAATATAAACTGTGAAACTGTATGAAGTGAACCTGATGCATCCAGTAAGTACACTTATAAATTCTCATTCCTTTGATATTCCTTTCTCAACTTTCAAACGGGGAGAATTAGTCCCAATCTCTTCCTTCTTTTCTCTTGTAAATATCCAAATCTCAGAGAAACTGTATTATTAACTTTGTTGATACGGGGAAGAATCTACTAACTCTACGCATCCAAGACCTTAAGTGCCGAAACCCCCCTAAGACTTCTCGCGGCCAGAGAGGTGAGTACGTGGAGCGACCCGGCAGGTTGCGACCGGGTTAAAATAAAAACGGGTCGAGTGGATGAAGCCAACACGACCAATCTAATCACAGGCCGAGTGAACGAAGTCAACACGGCAATAATACGCTTCTCCCGTACAACTCTTTCCACTTTACGTTAATTACGCATTATTATTATTTTTCGTGTGACAATATCAAGCAAAACAACTTCTTTAACATGTAAGAAAATATGAAATAAACATGTAAATAAATAACAAAGACTTTTTGAGACAACTATTAAAATCAACTTGTGACACGAAAGGAGCTTGGCACGCAAGGCTTGGCATGTTCACTTACCTTACTTCTGTAGCAACTAGCACGTAAAAGCTTCTGCAAATGCACTCTGTCGTCGTCTATAAACCTGTCACTTATAAATTATATTTTCTTATTTAATCACAGGTCCAACAATACAAGTCTGATATTACAAATCCTATCGAGAATCCTACTTAGTCTTTAGTTCAACCCAATATTCTTCCATCACTTCCCTGACACTAATTTCTTAGCTATTTTTCTAAATAATGGATATATACGAAACAACGCGTCTTATTTTTAAATGGCTAATAGACTTTATATTTCTAAAAGTGGATAAGTATTTAGAGAAGTTATAAAAGACATGATATGATAGTGAGAATGAAACTAGTTTATATTTATGAAAAAGAATTATTATTATTACTATAACGATTAAACAATATTTAAGACTATTAAATTTTAAGAAAATTTCTTCTAAATACTTAACACGACACAACCACATTTAAAGACTAGCAAAAACGTCATTTTTTACAAGTATTGAGAAAACTAAGTTGAAAGATAAGTGACAAACAAAGTTTATTTAGAGTTTTTAATAAAAAAAATTTAACGAGCAACCCGTACACTATTTCAACGTCCGGGTCACATTTCCGTAACGGGGTCGAAAACTAGTATTTTTAGAAAATATTTTTAGTCCGAAAATAATAGATTCTATTTTTCGCGAAAAGTATGATGTTCAAGTAAAGATATCCAGTTCCCCTTGAGTTTAGTAAAAGGCAGCCAACACCCCTTCATCCTCACATAACATAATGCTTAAAAGACATCAACTACCTCCATTGTTTCTCAATATGTCAAACAACGCCCCCATTGTGTCTTACACCCCAGTTATGTAAACGACACTTTAACCACCTTTCAACAACAACTTCAAATTAGCTAATCTAGACATGGATTTAGCTATCAATATTCGTTTTGATTATCTAAAGCAACTAATAGAGAGTCGGGTCGAAGTCTCACGTCGGAGTCGCCGGAGGTGATCATCGTGGCCGGGTTTAATGGCTTCTTTAGACGGTTCTGAGCCTGCTACTGAGCTATTTGGGGTCCTAGGAGCTTACTGGAAGCTGAGAGAGAGAGCTGTGGCGGAGCTTGACCAAATTGGGTCGCCGGAACAATGGTGAACGGCGGCGGCGGTGATGGCCTCGACTACTTCTGCTGCTGTTGCTACTTGGGTTCTGAAGCTTCTCTTGAACAGAGAGAGAGAGAGAGAGACAGAGAGAGAGAAAGAGAGAGCGGCAGAGAGCAGAATGAGAGAGAGAGTCGAGGGTTAAGAGAGAGACAAAACTGGGTTCTCTTCGCCGGAGCTTCGGCGGCGATGGTGGCTGTGGCTACGGCCACGGCCACCAGCTGCTACTGATGGGTTCTGAAAAAAGAGAGGGAGAGAGAGAGAGAGAACAAAGGTGGTGGTGGTGGTGGTGGTGAAAGTGACGACGTTGATGAGGGAGGTGGTGGTTGTGAGGGCGGTTGTGCGTGTGAGGGAGGTGGAGGGTGGCTTTATAGGTTAGCTTACTTGGGGACCAAGCACAAAGGTGGTGAGGTGGAGGCGGTGAGAATTCTCCCGAAGGAGTTGAGGGCGGTGATGGATTGTTTTGCCGTGAAGGCAAATCTTGGAGAAGATGAGAGATTGGGAAGAATTGTAGGGTGTGGGTGGAGTACAAGACTTTTGAGTGATTGGTTGTGACAAACCTACCTATCCTCGCGGTGGTCTGACACGCGTTAAACTAAAACTTAATTAAAATTTACGAAACGTTAACGTATTGATTCACGACCACTAATCAAATATTATTCTAAGATTTTATACAAACAAAACTCAATGATCTATTCAAATTTTATTTTGCCGAAAAAATTATAATTAAGCTTCTTAAATGATCGTTTTACCCCTAATAATTAAACGGGGTATTACAGGTGTTTCATATACACCACCATCTAAGCCCTTTTTGGGGAGTGGGGTTCACACGCAATTGGTTGGTGGCGCGATATCGGGCGTGCATTGGTATCGGGCGCATTGGTGCGATTTGTGGCGCAATTGGCATAAAAACTATTGAGGTACTTGTCGCTGAGTGCAAAGGGGATTGGAAAACAACATTGGGCACTTTATATACTGCGTTGGTGTAGCGTTTGTTGGGATGCACTGGCTTGGCGTTTCTTGGGACGCATTAGTTCTCAGCTTGTAGGGGCGCATTCGAAATGCATGCAATACCGCAATAGGTAATACGTTCGAGTTTGACTTTGGCTGGAGGCATGCTTGTTTGCGAGACGCATCCACGTTTGAATTGAGGAGAGGAGCATCGTCTAAGGGTTGCTAGGGTGTTTGAATCAAGGTGGACATTTGTTTGAGATACACTTTTGCTATGGTGTCTTTTTCAAATTAGGGGTGAAAGTGTCTTTTATCGGACTTGTAAAAATTATAATTATTTATTTAAATTTATGATTTTGTCTCTATGGAAACTCGCAACCTAGACCCTTCAGCTACGCATTGGGCTGCTCTTTCTCTTACCAGGAATACAACTTGTATCATTTTTTATGGATTTGCTTTACGCCACAATAAGCTTCACAAGTTTAGGGAGACCATGTAATGATATCGTTAAACTGTATAGAAAGTCTTTTTCCTAGTTGGTAACCTTTACAACTGTAGATAAGTTCTTATAAAGCATGACATTTTCAATGTACAAAACAAAAGGAAAACAGCTGGATCTATCAAATTTCCATTGTACCAATCTCTTCTTTAATTTTCCTCCTTCGGATTTCCACGACATATGTTTTGCATTCGCTATGCACTATCACTCTGAACAATCCTCGTACAACAAATCTCAACAACTTTCTTAATTAGGACTTCATTTTGGATAACCTTTGATCTTTCACGAAGCCCTAGAAGCTTCAAACAAGGAAAAGGTGGAAATAAAGTGGACTGTGAAGCCCTACTTTCTCTTCCTTCAAATCCCTTTGAGAGAGAGAGAGAGATTTGTCAAGAATCTACCCCAAAAACTGGTTAATATAATTGGCATATCAAATCTTTGACTAAATGAGATACATCCAAATCTTCTAGTTTGGCTGATAGATCATCTTATCAAACAAATTGGCCCTGTTTGGATAACAAGGTTGGGCATGTTTGGTTAACCAAACTAAGTGAATGTTTGGATTTAATGGTTTTGGTTTTGCGATTTTGACTTTTATGTGAGTAGAAAAATGAGTGGAATGTGGGTCCTACAAATTTTGGGTTAAAATTTTGGTTAACCTTTTGTAGAGTTTAACAAAACCGGGATATCCAAACAGGGCCATTGACTTTGGAAAGCTAACATACTTCTTACTCTTACTCTTAGTATTGAATTGGGCCCTATTTGAAGCGAGATTATAAGATTGTAAAATGAAACTTAACAATCGAAACTATTTATTGAGAAGAAGAATAAAGACAGAAAGCAGAAAGAAATAAAGTGAAATTAAAAGGAATGAAAAGAGGCACTTACATAGTTTTGTGACATTTTTAATAATATCATAGATGATCTCGAGCAGGAACTCAACGTCCTTAAAACTTATTTGCCCCCGCCGTACTGCCTGATTCCGGAACAAATGTCTCGCAGTATAATTGTGCTAACTAACAGTTTGTCAATACACTTGCTTCACCATTCAAAACCGCAATGATACAGATAATAGATCTCTCTCTCTCTCTACGAAGGGAATGAAATAAGGATTGCAAGAAGTTTGGGAGTTCGAATTTCAGGATGTGGGAAAACAATAGCAGAGCGGTTGTACCTGTTCGTGATAGTTGTGACTGTTCGAATTCGAACAGTTGAATACTAAAAATCCGTTTAGTTTGGTGAGAGTTCAAGCAATCATATGACAATTCCAACTTTTTTTCTTGCCTAAAAAATTTAGTAGGAGCTTAACTTTAGACCACGCCATGTGTTCTGGTTGGGACTCGCGCCACATCCTGTGCACGGACTTGTCTAAGTCCTCTCCCCGCAATGAAGGTGCTACGCCCAAATGGCTTGTCCTTTTATTTCAAACTTAGAATATTTAAACAAGTTTTTTTTTTTTTTTTTTTTTTTTGAGAAGAGAAATTTTATTAATCAAGGGGAGTCACCCCCATAAGATCACAATTGTGAACTTGTTGCGCCCATTCCGGCGTTTGTGAATAATAAGAAACATCATCCTCTACCAAAGCTCTGTTAGCTACTAAGTGAGCAAAAGAATTACCCTCCCTAAACACGTGGGAGAAATTGACAGTTTGAAACCTTGCTAACAAAACCTTACAAAGTTGAATCTTTTCCTTGAGCTCAGAGAGTGGTTCGCTATACTGCCTTAGCTGCCGTTGACGTGGTACTTCTTCGCTTAATAACTTGATGGCCGACAAGCAATCTGATTCCAACCAAATTTTATCCTTCCCCAATTCTGATGCCATTTGCAGTCCCTCCGCTATCGCCGATACCTCTGCAAGCAGAGGTGATCGTTGCCGTAAAACTCTCCGTTGACGAGCTGCCACAAAACCCCCGGATTCATCTCGAATTACTACTCCCAGTCCCGTCGCCGGACTATATTCCTTCCACGAGGCGTCTGAGTTAACTTTAAAAAACCCCAATGGGGGCGCCTTCCACGCTGAGCTGCTACTTTCGCCGGAAGCTATGGCGTTGTCTTCCAACTTCCCGGTGAGCTTTGCCTCCCTAAACCACAGAACATATTCCTTGCATTTGAGAGTCACCTCCGCCGGCGATAAGCTACTGTTATTGAAAATTACTTCGTTCCGCTGCTTCCAAATGGCCCAGATTGTGGCAACGAAAATTTCACAGTGAGCTTTGCTTTCTGTCGTCAAGAAGTGAACAATCCACTCTCGAAAATCTGCCTTTTTATTTCGTAACAACTCTTCCCCTAACATGATCTTCCACACCTCATCCGTGTAGTAGCAACCGGTGAAAAGATGATTAATGGTTTCTGACTCCATGCCGCAGAGTTTACAGTCAAGTTCCACGTTGATACCTCTCGATCTCAGCTTAGTGGTTACTGGGAGTGACGAGTGCCATGCTCTCCAACACGGAACAATCAACTTCTTTGGGAGATTAAGCTTCCAAAGCTTGTCCAACCAAGGTCCGTTTGAAAAGGATCCTGAAGAAGAAGGAGAAGAACAAGACAATTTCCTCTGGGCTTTGTACCCGGACTTCACGGAGTAAAATCCATCATCTGAGTGAACCCAACTGAAAGTATCTTCCACATTATTTGCGTAAATTGGCACCTGGAGAACGTCGTCCACATCGATAGTCCAAAACTGCTGCCGAACCTTATTCTCATCCCACGTTTGTGAGTCTTCGTCTATCAGCTCGCTAACCATCCTGTTTTCTGCTCCCAAAGGACAGGTAGTAATTGGCGCAAAATTATCAGGTCTCACCAGCCATTTATCACCGAAAATTTTAACCTTCCTACCATTCTTTATCTTCCAAACCAGTCCCGTTTTCAACAAGTTCCGTCCCGCAATAATACTTCTAAACGCATATGAAACTTGAGAAGAGGAGCTCAGACTTACTTCAAGTAACGAACTATGACGGTAGTATTTGGCTTTAAATATTCGACTGACTAAAGATTCCGGTTGTAGAATAAAACGCCATGCATGCTTGGCAAGCATTGCCCTATTAAAATCTTGGAAATCCCGAAAATCAAAACCTCCTTGGCTTCGGCCATCCTTCAACTTGCTCCATGCTATCCAATGAGTTTTCCTTGTTTTTTCGTCCCCTCCCCACCAAAACCTTCTAACAACTTTCTCAATGTCTTGGCACGTTCTAGTCGGTAGTAGAAAGCAGCTCATTGTGTAGTTAGGAATCGCTTGTACAACTGCTTTGACGAGAACCTCCTTCCCTATGCTTGATAAAGACGCTCCCTTCCAACCTTTCATCTTCCTATACACCTTTTCCACCAAAGGACTAAACGTAGTGGTTTTACTTCTCCCTATTTGGATTGGAAGACCCAAATAACTGTCAAACTGAGTCTCCAATTGAACCCCGCATAGGTTTGCGAGTGTAGCACAATGATCTTCCTCCACATTATCCGAAAAAATAACCGATGATTTTTGCAAGTTGAGCATTTGTCCCGACGCTTCTTCATATTCACGCAGAATTCCCCTCAAAGCAGTGATCTCATCTGGTTTAGCTTTCGCGAAGAACAAACTGTCGTCTGCAAATAAAAGATGAGATACAATCGGACCTCCTCGTGACGCACTAAGACCTGAAACACGTCCATCCTGCACCGCAATTGTTAGACAGCGAGAAAGAGTTTCACTAACAAGTAGGAAAAGATATGGGGACAAAGGACATCCCTGTCTTAACCCTCTTTCTGGTACTATTTGACCGTGAACCTCCCCATTAACTATCAAACTATAAGAAGCAGTGGTAATACATCTCATAATTAAATCAATCAGTCGAAATCCAAATCCCATTCTTTCCATCACCGCTCTCAAAAAGATCCATTCCACCCTATCATATGCCTTGCTCATATCAGCTTTCAAAGCTAGAAACCCCGTTTTCCCCTTCTTCCTGCACTTCATAGTATGGATCAGCTCAAAAGCGGTCAAAATGTTGTCGGTAATCAATCGCCCGGGGACAAAGGCTGACTGATTCTCAGATATGATGAAATTTAGTACTTGCTTCAAACGATTAGCTATTGCTTTCGTGATAATTTTGTAAATCGTTGTGCAAAGACTAATTGGACGGAGATCAGAGGGTTTCCTAACCTGTTTGACCTTCGGAATCAAAGCAATCAAAGTATGATTAAACTTTGACACGTCCCCTTCCTGGTTGAGAATTTCAAGGCAAAGTGCCTCCACCTCTCCTCCAACGATGGACCAATATTTTTGGAAAAAAGTTGCCGGGTAGCCATCCGAACCCGGAGCTTTGATTGGTGCTAACTGACGAAGTGCTTCCCGAATCTCTGCGGCTGTGTATGGTTCATCTAAAGCCGTACGTTTTTCAGCCGAGAGTAAGTTTTCCACACCTCCAAGCATTCGCTCCATTTGAATCCACTGCGGGTTAGACGAAGTAAATATTTTATCAAAATAACTCTGCAAAATTATTATTACCTGACTCTTCTCATTAACCCAGTTCCCTTCCTCATCTTCTAGCCCTTCAATACTGTTACGGTTTCTTCTAATCGAAGCTCGACGATGAAAAAACCCCGTATTTTGATCTCCTTTACGCATCCATTCAACTCGGGCACGTTGACGCCACATCTCTTCTTCTTGTAACAAAACTTGTAGAATAGAGCAACGAATGGTTTTTGCTTCAGCTACCGCAGCTGCTGTTTGGGTACCCTCGGTCAAAAGAGCTAATCTAGCTCTCAATTTTTTCAATCGGGCCTTGATGCTTCCAAACACGTCTCTGTTCCACCTGGTTAAATCCACCGCGAGCTCCTCAAGCTTTCGGTCAACAGAATGAGTCGAAACAGTCCACCTTTCGTTGATGACGGATGAGCAACGATTGTCCTGCATCCACATCGTCTCAAACTGGAAGCGACGATTAATTTTCAGATTACGAAGTATACCTGAATTCCAAGTCACCTGGATTGGCGCGTGATCCGAGACCTCTGCTATGAGGTGATCTACCCTTCCCCATCCGAAAACATCAACCCAGTTATCCGTGACCAAACATCGGTCAAGTCTTTCTCTAATCGTCCTATCATCTCCTTGATTATTTGTCCATGTGAATCTGGGCCCCGTGAACCCTAGATCACGAAGCTGTAAACGGTGAACTGTGCTGCTAAAGCCGTCTATCTGGCTAAAGGAGACTGGCCTTCCTCCTTCCTTGTCCAGAGTAGATGAGAAAGCATTAAAGTCACCACAAACACACCAAGGTTGATCTTGTGGTTGCAAACGCTCTAACAAAGTCCACGAATTGTGTCTCTGTCTACTATCCGGGTCCCCATAAAAACCCGTTAAATATCCGTGCTTCCCTTCACTAATGATGGTGAAAAAGCCATGGATATAATGAGTTCCCTTCCTTGCTAAAGCAAAATCAACTTCTTCCCCCCATAACAATGCTAGTCCTCCCCTTCGTTCTTCACAATCTTGGAAAACACCGTTACGAAATCCCAACCTGTTCCTGATTCGTACCATTTCGCTTGCATACAGTTTCGTCTCCATTAAGAAGACAATATTGGGCTTCTGTCTCCTTACGAGATCGCAAAGAGATGCAACGCTACGGGGGTTCCCAAGCCCCCGTACGTTCCAGCTTATAATACTCATTGTGACTGGCTGGGCTGTCTTGCAGCCTCAGCCATTGGGGTTGGTGGGTTCTTTAAGGCGACCCCTTCCTGTGTCGGAATCCTCGTAGCAGAAACCTGTGTTGTTCTTGGTTCATTGTGCTCCTCTTCTTTGTTCAAATTAGGGTTTTTGTGGGCTGCATGATTTGCACTAACCGAAGCAGTTCCTCCTCCGGCATTGTTTCGGCCAATCACTGGGTTACCACTGGCTCTACCTCCCCTTATGCCTCCTCTAACTGAGCCCCTTCCCCTCTGTGTAGTAACAGAATTGCCCCGACCCACTGTATTATTACCCGATCCTCTGCCAACTAATAAACCTCTACTCTTCGATTTCTCAGTAGGTGTGGGGCTTAAATTTGCTTCTGCAATCTTGCGTTTCGATCCCGTTGAGTTTTTGCCAAGAGCGACCGCTATTCCTTTGGCTTTGTCCTCCATCGCAAATCTAGTTGTTTTGCCCGGTGAAGCAAGTGGGTTTTCGAAGAGCTGCATGTCTTCTGTTTCAGGATCATCTTTCGAGACATCTTCTTCAATGGAATCCACTTCATCATCTCCTGTTGTTTCGCTATGCTCCTCCCCGCCCGTATTCATCGCATTATTTGTGGCCTCTGGTGCACCGTTCGCATCCCTGACTGCATTAGCCGCCTCTGCTTCGTCGTTGAACACATCCACTAACCTTCTCTTTGGCGGTGGCCTGAATAAAAGCCATTCCCCATAACCAGGTCGGTCTTGTGACTTCTCGACATCAGTCCTCATCATACAATCATCGCCACTGTGGTTGATCTTCCCACACCACTGACATATACACGGAATACGTTCGTACTTGTAATCTATCCACTTTTTCTTGCCCAAAACTTCGATGTTTCGACCCCTAAGCAATGGTTTTTCAACGTCAATTCTCACCCTAGCTCGCATGTAATCACCTCCTGGACCGGAGGAAATCTTTGCATCTGTGTATAGTATCGTCCCCATCCTACGCAGAATCTTTCGCAAATCATCCTCTGTTTGATGGTAAATAGGTATACTCTTCGCTTGAACCCACACATCAATCGTGTCAAACACAACTTCCTCAGTGTCCAAAGCTATATCCCACTGCTTGAGCATCAAGAGGTTTTCGTCGAAAATCCATGGGCCTCCGGTGAAAACAACGTCTAAACTTTGTTTGTTCGGGAACTGGAAGATGAAGGTTTGAGAGCCTGTTTCATGGATACTGATATCTTCCCCTCCAGGCCAGATCTTCTTAAACAAAAGTTTCATAGCCCAAATATTAAATCGAACTGGGAGAAGGAATTTACCGATGAGACATGGACCTCTGGCATTGATGGCGGCTAGACTGTATTCTGGATCGAAGACTTCAACTTCTTCTTCCTCCAGCGTTAGCTTACCGAAATCCAGTGTCGAGCTAAAACCCGCCATTGCTGTGGTTGTTGCAGAGCTCAAACCCAGACCAAGACGCACGCCGGCAATCGCAACAGTTTTCTCGAAAGTTCAGAAACCCTAGCCGTCTCCGTCTTTTACGGAGCTAGCTTAACTTGTAGGATCATCTTCTAAAATTATGCCAAGGATTTCATAGCTACTTTTGATTTCACAAACCTTCAAGCCCGTTCACAATAAATCGGGTACAAATTCAACCGAAAAAACATGTTTTCCAACACTTGTCTACACAGAAAAGTTGTGACTGAAATACTAAATTCTCTAGCGAGTAGGTAGAATACTAATTTTAATCAAGCTTGACTTTACTTTCATGCCCCGCAAGGTGAAGCTCTGTATAGGAAGTCCACATTGATATTGGTTGTCACCTTTACGAGTTGGTAAAGGTGACAAACCAATAGAACAACGAAGGGTTTTTATTTGTTTTTCTTCTTCTTATAAATGTAGAAACAATTTAACGACTTGTTAGGTCGAGAAAATATGAAAAAATTGAAAGGCAAGATAAAATAATATTTAAAAAATGGAGTTTACGAAAAAGTATGTGTAGGCATAAACTAATTTCCGAAGTAACCAAAAAAACGGGTAAGCATGGAGAAACTCCAATAATGGTAATGAGATACCCGCAAGGCTTCAATAGAAATATCAAGAAGTTCTGAGAGAAATAAAGAAATAAAACATCTTCTACTCCTTAAGAGTATGACGTACTACCTCTGTTTCAGTAGTTTATTTCTAGTTTGATTTTTTCACCCATAGCCATATCATTTTGACTCGGTTATTTGGATAGCAAAACGATAAAAAAATGATAATTTTTCATGGAGACAACACAAAAGATTACCAAATTCTCATATCGTTTTGTTAATCAAATCATCGGGTTAAATGACCAAGTGAATAGTAGTAAAAGTCAAATTATGAAGAAGTTGACGAAAGAGAGATAGTATTACCATGGACTATAATGAACCGCATCCGTTCTCAATGGCTGACACAGGGGTAGCGGATGTGGGCCATGCTCGCCTCCTCTCCCTCCTAATATATATATATATGTAATACATATATATATATATACACATACATATATGTATATATGTAATACATTTTGACCCCTCCAAAATTTAAAATGTTCACATTAGTTCATTTAAAATGTAATAAGAATCTTGCATCTGCCACTGCCCCTACTATTACCTCTATTTCGCCTGAAACTTTCCATTCGATTTTTTTCATACGTAATCATGTCACTTTAACTTGATGATTTGCATAGCAAAATGATGTATTTTTTGATAAAATTTTCATGACATCGTAGAGTAAACACCGTTTTAATGTAACACCGCGAGAATATTATCAAATTCTAGCATCGTTTTATTAATCAGATCACCAAAAAAAATTACCACGTAAATAGTGGAAAAAATCAAACTGGAAAAATGTAAGACCAAAGAGAGGTAGTACTACTGATAAGGCAGATGTATCATTTAGTAGAAATGTTGCGCATTCTACATCCGCCTATTCAGTATTGGAGCGAAGACAAGATTTAGGTACATTTATTAGTACACTGGTTCAGTGTCCCTGGTAGATCTTTCACTTTCTTCATTAATGATAATTAACAAACACTCTAGTAGATCTGAAAGTAATTGTCTGCCACTTTGGCTAACAAGTACCATCAAGAACTGATTTGAATCTGTAAAACAAAGTTGTCTTTCACCCAACCATGGACCATTGATGAGGTTCAAACTGTGTGAGAGTGAGACCCTACATGTTTCATTAGAGGGGGACTAATCAACCCATATTTCTATGATTAGTTGCCAAATGAACACAAACTAGTACTACTCCTACCACTTTAAAATCTTATTTTGTCTAGTCTAATATAGTAATCTAGCAAGCAAAAAAATATCTACCTACAAATTAAGCATAATCATGCTTTCAAGGTAGGTAGTGACATGAGGATGATAATATGCATGGCATTGAGGAAGTTGTTGGATGAAGGAATTGTGCCTCGTTTAGATATGTAATACTACTTCCGTTTCGTCTGTTTCGTCTGCGTTTGACTTTTTAACCCGTAACTGAGTCACTTTGACTTGGTGATTTGGGTACCAAAACGATGTAATTTTTTAACAATTTCTTCATGGTATTTTAGAATAAACTTTCCTCTATAACACCATGCAAAAATTACCAAATTCTTGTATCGTTTTGCCAATCAAATCACCGGATAAAAGTAACCCAGTGAATAGTGACAAAAAGTGAAGTAGGCTGAAACAGGCGAAACAGAGGTAGTATGATAGAGGGGATACGTAATGATATCCCTCATAATATTTTTATGTTTGAGTAATGATAACTAGCGTATTTCCATAGCCCGAATGTGATGTGGCATGTCATATTAACAAATCGAGAGAGGATAAAATAACAAAAAATGGAAATAAATCGAAATAAACTAGAAAGAAAAAGCAAGTGATTAAAACAAACGAAAAAATGAGACTATTTTTTCTTTTCCACTCCCAATGTGTTGATATGGCTAGGGATGAAAACGGTTCGGTTCGGTCCGATTTCGGCACCCATCCTAACCAAATTGCATGTGACGGTTTGGGAAAAACCTAAACCTAATTTGAACCGTTCATGGCTCCAAACCGAACTGAACCGTGAAGGACCGGTTTGGTTAAGTTTTAAACCGTGGTTCCAGAAAATATATTATATCATTTGAAATTTCTTAAAAGTTCATTCACCAATTAAATATTTGATAAATTTCAATGTCAAGAAATTTAAAAATAGAGTAGCAAACATTACATCATTTTCAATACCCACTGTATATGATATATGTGTAGAATGTATCAAGTGTGGCAGTTGTATAGCCTAATAAGCTACATAGACTGTTCGGTTCGGTTTTTACTCAAACCGAAACCGAATCCTGCTATACAGTTTGGGATTTTTGCAAACCTGGACCGAACCGTAATAGCTTCCAAACCGAACTGAACCAAATAAAACCGCTCGGTTCGTCTCGGATTGCGGTTTCCCGATTTGAACGTGCATCCTGATATGGCACGTCACATCACATTTTGACTACCGAGTGAGCTACTTATCATTACTCATTTATATTTTGGCGAGAGGTATAGGGGGATACCACATTATTCTCATTTCCCTCCCTGTTTTCGCCTAAAATTGTATAAGAGGACTGATACAATAGAAAAAAAATTGAGAGGATTTAAATTGACGAAAGCCAAGCCATACAGCTTGAGGGTGTCAAATTGTCTAGTTTGACTTTCATCAACTTAAAAAAACATTGCAAATGAGTGATAGCTCACTGGTAGAGTGTTTGAAGCTCCTGCATGAGGTATATGATGTAATTCTCAAAAAACTTAAAAAACATGTACTTCTATATATACATATCTATATAATAAAACAGAACGGTGTGGGTCCCATGCATATTTTCAAAAGACATTTTCAAGGAGACATTTTCAAAGAGACATTTTAAGAGATATTTTTATCCGTTAGATTAGACTAATACTAATTCACTACCGTCAGATTGGAGCTCTTATTTCACAGCGGGAGGTTGATCAAAAGAAACCCTCGCCCTTTGTTGCTGTCGACGATTTGTTTCTTCTCTCAACCATTGTAGGACGAACTCCATCTGACCCAACACTGTCGACGGTATCTTTCTGCACCTCGCACTGTCGACGGTTTCTTTCTGCACCTCATCACAGGACGCAGGTGCTTATCCCGTCGATGCCGTATTCCCGGTCGCTGTAAACATCGCTGCACTAATCCCCAGTCTCCTCCGCTCAGGCAGTCCAGGTTCGTTTCATTCTTTGTTTAGATCCGATCGATTTCGTTCTCCATCTTCTTTCATTCTTGGTTCATCAATTCAATCAATTCTCTACTGTGTAAACGTCCATACCCATCTCTAACCCTGATTTAAATTTTGTGTTTTGCTCATCAATTGAACCATCATTTCAACTTTGTGATTTAAATTTTTGCATCTGCTGAACCACTGTTTTGCTTACATGGATTTGCAATTACCGAAAAAATATAACTTTAATTTTATTCTACAGGGCTTAACTGCTAAGTGAAATCCGCTTTGGGTTCGGCTCTAGGGTTCTTGGTCTGGGTTCAGGGTCACGTAATTATTTTCCTTCTTCATTCAATAGTTGTTTGATGACCTGTGATAGCTGTAATCAAAATGAAGTTTAACTCACCATCAATGTTCCAGAGGAATCCACACCCATTGATTTCAATTTTGTGTTAACCAGTGTTTCGATTACAACCGAAAAAAGATAAACTTGGTTTTATTCTACATGGCTTAACTGCTAGGTGAAATCGACTTCGGGTTCGGCTTTGGGGTTCTGGGTTCGGGTTCGGGTTCAGGGTGAGGTAGTTGTTTTCCTTCTTCATTCAATAGTTGCTTGATGAAATGTGTTAGCTTTGCTTGATTACAGAATTCACTGTACAGTAAATATGCTTTCCATTTGATATTATAGAATTAATATGTAGCAATCATCAAGAAAGTTTGATCTTTCGCGTTTGTATTACAGCTTCGATCATCGGTCTTCCCCCATTCCAGTGCTTTAGGGCTTGCAATAATTGTCTATTAGATAAAATCGAATGCCAAGTTTTGGGTTCGGCTTTGGGTTCGAATTTAGGGTTCATCTCCGCTGCTGAAATCAAACATCGGTTTGGATTCGACGTTTGGTTTGAGGTAAGTAAAACTACTCCTCTTCTCTTTATCCAACACTGCTGCTCCTTGCTGGTTCTTTCTGTACTTAGTTATGGCTCAGTTTATTTGATTTCATTATAAACATCGAATATTTCCCGTCATCCCCTGCGATTTGTGTTGGTTTTTCAGGTAGGTTAATCTCCCCCTTCCGTATCCAACGTTGCCGCCACTCACTTGAGCTTTCAGTGATCAGGTACGTCTGAGTTTATTTGATTTCTTTGTAATCATCGATTGTTTTCTGTCAACCCGTGCGATTTTGTGTTGGTTTTGAGATTTGTGTTGGTTTTTCAGTTAGGTCAAGCTCCCCCTTTCGTATCCAACGTTGCCGCCCCTTTACTGGAGGTTTCTGTACTCAGGTATGGCATAGTTTATTTACTTTCGTTGTAATCCTCGATAATATCCCGTCAACCCTTGTTTCAATTTGTTAAAGTTCCAGTTTTGACGGTAAAAGGGTGTACTTGCCCCTGTGATAGCAAAAGCATGTTCTTGACCCTCTTATGGAAATTGGCACAAGAATTTGCAATTAGTATGAAAAAGCAAGCCTCATTCGTCTCCATACCCAATCTCCATTGATGTGTGTTGTCTACAGTTGTTTCATTTGTTTTATGTTCATGATTTTCTTATTTAGGGTTCCATTATCGCAAATCAAGAGGATCGAGGTTTTGATGAGGGTTCTGATCTATAAATGAAAAGTATGACTGTATACGGCTTCTTGGGTCAGCTACGATCTCTCCTGCCCTCACTCTCTCCCCTTACATCTTCTTCCCCCTTCTATGAAATCCCCGAACTGTGTATTTTAGAGCTCCTCTGGTATCCGCCCTCTGTGATGTTTCTGGTTTATAATTATGGGGTTTTTATTTTCTACTCTATTATGTTTTGTGATGGACCTGGGTAACTTCATATCTACCATGGACCTTGAGCATTGGTGGTGGTATTAGTTATTAGTTGTTTCTCTACCCCGGAGTTTTAAACAGTCGTGCTTGGCGAGTTTAAACCCCCTGTTGTGCACTGCAACTGAGGAGTTATGGGCCTACAGGGTATAAGGTATGCATATTGGCCTGATTACTTCACCTCTGTTTATTGAATTGTCAAGTATAATTGTAGAAAATATAGTTATCTACTAGCAGTTTTAATTAAGTCAATAAGCCCGTATTTTATTTTTAACTGCTACTCCTGTGTGAAGGCCTTGACTCAGGCAATTTGCAATGAACTCGAGGTTACAATACATGATTTTCTGTGTTGTTTTATGTGTTGTCTGCTTCATTAGCCTCTTCTCAGTTGATTGCTTAATATGCCATGGGTTTAGCCTGTCTATATAGTCTTATATATAGTAATCATCCAGATGTTTTTCATACCATGACGGCAAACCCAGGTAAACTATATATGGATCGGGTTTCCCTTTTTCTAGCTAGCTCAAAAATAAATCCTTTTCTCTTACCATGGTTGATTATTTTGTTTTAACGCGAAATTGTCCATCTTACTGATGGAATCTATCATTTTAGTGCAGGCTACAATAATTTTGAAATTCTCTCGGGCAACAAGAAATATAGATCTTGCATGGTCATAGATGGACCTCAAGACAAGTTCAGCAAAATTTTGATTTCAGGTATCCTTACATGTCCATTGGAACTATATGACTAACTTGATTAGCATCTGGACTGCTGTTGAACTCTATTATGTTGCTCGCTTCAATGGGTTGGAATTTGTTAATTTTCCATGAGATCCATAAGAAAATGATGAGCTATGGATCCAGTTAGGAGAAAAGTGTTGTTAACAAGATTAGTAACCTTCAATAATTTTTATTCTTGTGGTTACAAAGGTGAACATGTTTATTTCATAATCGAGAAGTCAGGATCGAGATGACATTGATAGTTTTGGCTTGATAATGCTTCACATAATATATTCTATAAATATGTTTTTAATCACACCCATCTTCCCAGAATAGGCTGGGCAGCCTGAGTTTATAACTGGAGAAGGAAAAAAAGGCATCGGTGGTTCCCGCGGGGACTGCAAGAGAGGTAGAAAAAGACTCCACCTTAATCTGGTTTCAGTTTATCTTTATGTTACCCAGTTTAAAAATATACATCCAGTAAATATATTGATTTTTTTTTTTTGTGTGACAAAACCATGCAATATTTGGATTCAATGTAGGAAGACTTTTGAAGGGAGGTATCTGCTTTTGATGTTGAAGCAACTACAGTGCAGCGATATTTTCAAATACTTTGTTCATATGTTAGTTTTCATTCAACTACAAATAGGGTTCATGGTTATTTAAGAAACTATGTATAATCAACTGTTATGCTTATTCTGAGATTCTGAGTAGTGACCTTCGGCCTAGGGAAATTGACAAATATCGTGACTCTTCCTTGAAAATGATGCACAGTTACTGCTTGATGATGAATAGCTATTCTTCTAATCTCGCACTGTCTCATACCGTAATAGCCTATTTGTTTATGTTCAATGAAATACTCCTTATTGAGATAGTCAAACCAACACTTTTCGTGCCGGAATGAGTGTTTGGTTATGTTCTAGCTTTTTCGGCCGTGCCTTTAGGCACGGGCAATACCTAGTATATATATATATTATATATGAGAATGAAGTTGTATTAAAACCTCAAAGAGGTAAGGAAGATAGACCATTTACATCTTTAGTGGCTAAACTTATGACCAATTAAGTATGGGGTCCAATTCACCAGTTGTATTTAAATTACGACATCTAGATGCTAACACACGTGTGACACGATTCAACCACAAGTGTATGGACGTCGTGTGTAGTAATATTCAAAAATCTTGGTTTATCAAACCCAAAGGACTTGTCATGAACCAATTAGTGCTATTAACTTCGCGTGGGCAAGTAATTTGAGAGAACTTTCTAGACTAAATAATTGAAAAGGCAAAACAATTAATTAAATATTAAGATTTAATATGGGAGGAACAACCAGGAAACCTCGTTTGGGGGATTGCTAGAATTCTCTTGTTGACGACGTTCTATGATTTGTGAAACACAGACGAATTTATGTTGCTAATCGAGCAATAATAACCCACCGAGTTACCAAATGAGAATCCTACGCCTACGTTAGATTAAAACCGAGTTACCAAGTTCTAATTATCCCAAAACATGCATTAACGTTGAATTCTACTCTAACGATCACAATTCTTGCTTTCACTAAGAACGGGTGATTGTTTGCTTTTTCGGGTTTAACAATTACCGAGTTACCAAATAATTTCAAACTAAGTTATAGCTAATAAGACGTCTCCAATTAACTAGATGAGATAAAGATCGCAAAACAATCATAGCAAACGCAAAATCATCAATTAGGTTTATCAAAACATGAATCTCAATTCATAAAACGCACAATCAACGTGAAAACCCTAACCCCAAACTCGGTTCCTGATTTAAAAGGTTTAGCTACTCCAAAACATGATCACAATACAAGTTTTCATGATCAAAATAGCAAAACTAGAGAAGAAACAAAGTTTGAGAAGCCAAACGAATGATCCAAGTGCTCCCAAGCTTCTCCAATCGTTCCTAGCTCTACAAGACGTTCTCCAGCGTGATAAACTCCCTAAAAACGTGCCCTAAACTGATATAATACGTTTTCATAGTGTTTAGACAAAATTAGGAGTAATTACAAACGAGCCCCAAACGTTTCAGAAAGTTTCGAGCAGAACGTAGGTCGTGCGACCTGTATAGTAGGTCGTGCGACCTACTTGTGTACGCAGACTAGGTCGTGCGACCTGTTTAGTAGGTCGTGCGACCTACTTAAATCCGCTAAAAATTCCCACTAGGTCGTGCGACCTACTTTAGTAGGTCGTGCGACCTACTTCCTTAGCCAATTTTTTTCAGCTTTTTCTCTCAGAATTTTTTCGGGCCATAACTTTCTCGTCCGACTTCCGTTTTAGCTCCGTGACCCGCCGTTGGAAAGCTCTTCGAGTCTACTTTCAATTTTCACCGGTATAACCTCCATATTCATTGTAGAAATCAAAATATCCTCAAAGCATCCTTAATTCTCTCTAAAACATCCTGAAAAAGCAACTAAGCTTTTTGAAAAGCAAATAAGGATCAGGATTTTGATCCCGAACTCCGATGAATGTGATTTCTGCACCTTTTTGGATTCCTTTTGCGACGTAGAATTCGCCCATGTAGAGAAATCTCCGTTTCCGGACCGTTTTCTCTTTTTTCTCAATTATTGCCCAATTTTGGCAAAAACATCCAAAACGCGCCAAATTCGCCTTTTTCTTCTATTCCGAAGCTCGTTTCTTCTCTCCACTTGATTCCCGCATGCGTAATTCCTGTCAAACAACAACATGAACACTACCGCGAAGATCAAAATGTGATAAATTATTAAAATCATACTCAAAACCAATAAGAAACGCCCAGATTGTACGTTAAAGCTCAAAAACATCCAAATGTTCATGTTCTTCATATTTTGGCTCAAATCTCAGCACTTTGCCCTGAAACGCACACAAATAACAATGTGAAACGTACGTAGGATAACTCTTATTAAGGAGTTATCAACGTGTCACAGAAAAACTACCGTTGATTTCTCTATGTTGATTTTTTATGTCCTAATGCTCTTTCGTTGCTATGTAGAATTAGTATGCCACTTACATTTTTTTGTCAGCCTATGTAATAAAGAAAGAAACTTCACCAAAAAAAATAGGAGGGAGACCACTGGTCCTCCATGAGACATTCTAAACCCTCGCAAGTTTACCCTCGTCGACTGCATTGGTGACATCTCTCGATAAAATCTCACTAAATAGGAAAAATAAGTTGGGGGATACTGGGCTCCCATATCTCAATCCCGTTTCTGGGATAATTCTACCCATTGCGATACCCTTACATAAGACCGAGTATGAAACTTTGGAAACACAGTTAAGAATAATAGTTCTGAACCGAGTTCCAAATCCAAGGTGGAAAAGGACCTCTCTCAAATAGCTCCACTCAATTATGTTGTAGGCCATGCTCATGTCCACCTTGAGTGTTAGATAACATTTTTTCCCCTTTTCTAGTTTTTTTGGGAGTTATGACCTTTAAATTTGTGAGGATGTTTTCCAATATCAGTTGCCCTGGCACAAAGGCGGAATGATTCTCGGATATTAAATAGGGAAGCACCAACTTTAGGCGATTTGTCATACATGTAGCAATAATTTTGTATAAAACTTAGCATAAGATTATGGGTCTGTACTCACTAAGCGTCCGTGGATGTTTAGTGTTTTGGGAATAGCGCGATCAGAGTGCGGTTGTGATCTGTGATGATGTATCCTTCGTTCAGCACCCTCAAGCATTCTTTTGGACCAATAAGTTATCGATTCTTCTACAAAAATGGGCGTTAAAACAATCAGCCGCCAGAACCTTGTCCGAAGCCATTTGATAAGGGCCTACCTTAAATCTCGTTCAGTAACTAGCTTTCTTCGGTCAGCTTTCTAGACACAATCTGCGATATGAATCAGCATAGGGTCGATCTCTGTCAAGATCGGCTTTGTATAGAGAAATAAGTTCTGAAATGGCCTTCCAAGATCAAGACCACTTTCTTTTCCTATGTAACTATACGTCACTTGAGTCTTCAATGCCTTGAACAGGGTTTCTAGCCCTCCAAATAGTTTCTTTAAGGTGTAAAAACTGTGTGCTTTGATCGCCGAATCTAAGCCAATCAACTCGAGCCCGTTGGCTCCACATCATTTCCTCCCTTTTCTGTAGTTCATTTTATTCACGGGTGATCTCGATTTTTCCTTTAATTAATTATTCATCAGGATATAAACTATCCAGGTATCGCCCTCGTTCTCTAATCGTTCTTGTTCCCCAAAACATGTCTGAAAGTGTCTCGGTTCCAAACCAAGCATCAAGAGCCATTTGGTTTTTCCTTGAGGCTACTCCCTTCCATCTTTCATGTTGATTCCATTATCTTGGGAAAACCAGGGTGTCTTTCTCACATGTTCTCATATTGGCCTAGTTTGGCAAAGATAGATTATTGGATAGATTATTGAATGTGTGGTTGAGATGAGGAGAGAGAGACAAAAACACATCATCTCAACCACTCATTCAATAATCTATCTAATAATCTATCTTTGCCAAACTAAGCCATTGAATAATTTTTTCTTCTTTTAACATTTTTTTGTTGTCTCCACTACATTAGAAGAGGTAAATGGTCTGATTTAGGCCACCATAACTAGGATACTCGCTCACCTTGATTGCGATCCAACCATTGGATATTTTTCGCTAACATATCGAGTTGTTCTCTTATATTACCAGCATAATTTTGATTATTATTCCACATAAAATGATTTCCTTGGAACCCAAGATCAATAAAACCCGCATCGTTTAGCGCTTCCTTGAATTGGTTTAACTGAGTGACGTTTTCCCCTGCTCCTCCATCATTTTCTGTATATGAGGTGATAACATCGAAATCACCCGTGACAAAATGAGACTTTCGGTTGTGGATCAAATTAAACGTCGAATGAGCTCCCAAGAGTGGTGCCGAACCGATTTATTCGGGTCACCATAAAAGCCCGTATACTTCAAACTATTTTATTGATCCTCCCCTTTCACCATTGCATCAATACGATGAATGGAGTAAATTTTTACTATGACTTGCATACTGTTCTTCAACAAATGAGCTAAACCTCCGCTTCTCCCTCTAGGATCAATAGCAATTCCACTAGAGAAGCCTAGTATTTCCCTAACTCGCTCCATCTCCTGACTTGACAACTTGGTTTACTTCAAAACGGCAAAATCGAGGGGCTTGTGCTTCACCAGATCACGAAGCAAAAGGGAAGTACAAAAGTTTCCCAGCCCCCTTACTTTCCAGCTTAACAGACTCATTATATTTGGGTGGGCTACTTAGCAGCCGCCACCATAAATGCATCTAGGGACTTTGAGGCGCGCTTCTCATTTTCCATACCTTCCTGAGCGTGTTGGATCCTACTGTCAGCAGTATCTGTCATCTTCGCTGGTGGGGGACTAAAATCCATAATTGCTTATTTCTTTTTAGGATAGTCATTCTCGGGCAATATACCAACATGGAGCCCCAGGTATTGTCATTCATATGGTTTTTCCCGCTTCCTTAAAGGTATTGATCTTATCTTTTATATTTTTTACCTTTTTCTTTGGTGTTCGCAAGTTGTTGCCTTTCTTCAGGCTGCTCACAGATGGACCCGTGTTACCTTCCCTACTTTATCTATCAGTTTTATCACCAATGACTGATTTCTCACTACTCGGCGCTTCCTCCATCTCATCACATGTCCGAGTATTCATATGCTCTATCATCATCATCTCATCTACTTCTACTATCGTATTTTCAACGCTTTTATCCCCATCTTCTATGTCCAAAAGAGCCTCCTCTAGGTTATTTTCTTGAACATAGGAGGTCTTTTCGTTGTTGTTAGCATCATTCCTCCATGAGGGGGTCTTCTTTCTGGCTGGTGGGTGATAAAGGATCCAATTGTCGTACCCCTTTTCATGAAATTCCTTCCCATCCTTCGTAAAGAAAGAACATTCATCTTTATCATGGTCCACCCATCCACGTCGTTCACAAATAGAAAGTACCCGTTCATATTTGAAATCCAACAACATTTCCTTGCCTCTGATCTTTACATGAACCCCTCCAGGGAAGCGATTGGTATTCGAGCCCTGACTTGGACGTAGTTAGCCTTTGCTTTTTCTTTCTACACTTGGATATGAATCGAGTATAATGCATATGGGGGCTACTGTGTTCCACCCCTCTTCTTACTTTACGAGGTGTAGAGGTAGATTCTAGACCTAGATCCACACATCAATCTCGAATAAACTTTGATCTTTCGTTTCATCATCGAGGGCCCAACTTTTTAGCTTGAGTATTTCATTTGTAAAAAATCTAAGGACCCTCTGCGGCTACCATTTGGAGTGATTCTTCGTTCCAAACATGAAAGTGTTAAGCCCAACCTCGTAGATATTACTTCAATTGCCTTGAGTCCACATTTTTTCGAAAGGCTTCTCACCGCTTTATAATTGAATTGGTGATCTGCTAGAAAGTACTGATCAAGCAATACTTCCACTCCCCTTCGACTTATGTGCAACATCATCTTCAAACTCGACTACGATCTTCAATTTGATCGTGAAGGGCGATTGAATCTTTCCTTCGGTAGCTATGGTTCTTCGATGCTTCTAGGGTTTCTCCATATGTATATATATAAATATAAGAAAAATGACACTAGATCTATATGTAGTTTGTCATTTACGACAATAGACGTTTAGCACTTTTAATTCATAGAAAAACACCCTGCACTTTTTATTTTGAAACAAATAGCTTACAATCATTAACATGGTTAGGTTAAATTAACATAAACTCATCAGATGACCTCACGAGATGGGTATTACAGTAAATTTCGTTAATACAATCTAACCATGTTAATGACTGAAGGCTATTTGTCACCAAATAAAAAGTGCATGGGGTTTAGTGTCACACATGTCAAATTAGAGGGTAATTTTGTTATTTTTTGTATTTATGTAACATCATATCTCAATCGCTGCATCATCCATTTTGTTTGTCGATTACATGGAACATTATTACAAGAAATTTCTACTCTTACTTACAACTATCGCGTTCGAATTTCAAACATTGAGGACTTTCAATGCCTTTTAACTGAGCTAGCACCCCATTTACATCACCCAAATTTGATATACTACATTTTCTATTTCAAGTATGTCGCACCTAAGAGCATCTCCAACCATGTCGTATTTCCCCCTCCCCCCACCTCCCCCTCCCCCTTCCCCAAACTACTACTCATATTCAATCATTCCCCTCCCACCTAATTATGTTTATTTTTAAATATATTTAATGATTTTAAAAAATAATAAGGTATATCAAATTGACAACAAAATAAAATAACGATAATATTTTGTACCAAATATTTTTCTCAATTATCAAAGAATATGACTTATTTTTTTGTAATAAAAATAATAATTAAAAGATAGTAATCGTAACTAAAAATGTATATTAGAATAATAAAATAATATTAAATATAATTAGCATATCCCAAAATTGGATTAATTAGCTATAATGGATGGGGGAGGGGGGTGTTAGGGGAGAAATGCGTCATAACCATCCCCCACCCATGCCTAAATTCTCCCGCCACCTTCCCCCTCCCCCTCCCCCCTCATGGTTGGACATGGTCCGTATTTTATACGATTTTGCCCCTCCCCCTCCCTGCTCATGGTTGGAGATGCTCTAAGATCTCACCAAGCATCATATCACGTTCCTTCATATCCCCTACCCAACTGATGCCCCTGTGTCATTATAATCAAATCATAATCATAATCGTAACATGTTGTTTGTTTATACACTCTATTTATTTAATTGTTTACATTTTTTAAAGAAAACGTTTAGAAGATCCGAGCGTCTGGGTATAATAATAATATTAATAACAATTATTATTATTATTATTATTATTATTATTATTATTATTATTATTATTATTATTATTATTATTACGGGGGCTGTTTGGCAGGGTGAATGGGGAGGGAGTGTCTTGGTGAAAAAATTGAGACTTTGTAGTCAAAACCCTCGAAAATCGTAGCCCTAACTTGGGAAATATCATTCCAAAATTAATTAAAATGGGTTCCTATTTAAAAGAAAAATATGATCTATGCTTTTCCAATTCAAAGTTCTATTTCACAAAAAGAACTTTCAAAATCATTTTTTTCACGTGAAAAGGCCACGCCATTATTTTTTTAAATTGTTTTTTTTCGTCAACCGGATTTGAACCCGAGACCTCATACAGGGGCTTCCAACGCTCTACCACTTGAGCTACCACCCTAACTGCAATTTATTTATTTATTTAGATATAAGACCACTATATTTATCGGTAAAATTTGAATGGGGCTGATACTTAACCTGAGCCTGCCTCGTAAAATCTAGATCCCAGTCAAATTCTGAGTATCGAATTAAAACTAGGGTTTTGGATAAACTTTTCGCTAAAAAAATCATTTAGTAGCGAACCTTATATTTCAATAAGGGGATTCGAGTTTTTCATGTTTACAATAAATAATATATCTGAAACCATGTAGTTTTTTTCTTTTATAAATTGTTTTGTCGTCAGGCAGATTTGAACTTGGGACCTCATGCAGGGCATCTAACGCTCTACCACTTGAACTACCTCCCTAGTTGCCTGTAACCATGTGTTTGGGTAATATGATATCAAATTTGAAAAATTCAGACACCCAATTTTTATTTTTATTTAGGTGCAAAACACCCAAAATTAAAGAACTTATTAATTCGATATCTTCAATAAAAAACTTATTAATTCGAAAGCTCGTTTTATCTAGCTCATTCAAATTACCCCTATGAAATGCGTCCGATGAATGAATATCTAGATAGGTTATTCCTTTAGGCCTCGTACAGAGAGAGACCCACTCAGCTAAAACTAATGGGCTTAATTGTCCTTCGGGAGACTTTGACACGGACTTGTCATCAACCAACCCCATTACCCACTACATAACTGGGCTTTAGATTCTGTCCCTTTTTTTTTGTCAAATAGATTCTGTCCTTTGAATGGAAGATTATCGATCTGGAACAATTTCAAAACCACAAAATTAGGTAAATATCTTCAAAACCAATGCTGTAATTAAATGAGCACACGATTACTCCCTCTATTCTCATAAGTGAACTTCGCCAAAACTTACTGGTACGGAGAAACAATTTCAAGCGAAACACTGAATCAAGATTAAAGTTGTAGGAATGTCGATCTGAGGTCGAGTTACACCTTAAATTGAGTGAATCTAATGAGAAAAACTTGTGACTTGTCACAAGTATCTCCATGGCATGCTCACATCCACACATATATTTTCATTAATGAAGAAAAAATCACACGCGCATATTCTTTAAGATTTAGAGTCATAATAAATGTATATCTCCTTCCATAATGAAATGAAATTTATGAATGCGAGCATGCCACGTCACGTTCTCATGATAGTATCAATGAACACGAGTTCGTGAGATCACCACTCTTCAAACTAATGGTGCGTGCAATTTTAAAAATACTACTATTATAGAATAATTCTTCGTAAGATTGTCGAAATCCAATTTCATAAATTTTGAATTTCTCGAAAACGCATTTATTTTAAGAACCGAAAAATCAAAAAATTTAAATGTTGGGAAACGGTAAAAACATAATAATTTTGAGAAATTTTAGATCACTATTAATTTAGTTTGTTTAAGCGATATAAGGCTTAGGGGAAATAAATCTTTTTATCTCAACGGCGCCGACCACTGTTGTCACACGAGGAGTCTGTGGTTGTTTTCAACGAAGAGAGGTGCCTTGATGCCATTGCCAAGCTCGGACCTTGCCTCATTGGCCGGTTTCTACTCCCAGCTACGACCAATGTCTGGGCGATGAAATCTTTGTTTCGTAAGATCTGGTTCGACGGTGAGGGACTGGATATCTTTAAATCAAGCCCTAATCGATATGTCTTCAGATTCCCTTCCAAGCTAGCTATGGAGAAAGCGCTTGTCGGCAGTCCATGGGTTCTCAACGATAATTGTCTCGTTCTTAAGCAGTGGGTTTCCGGTTTGAGAGCAAATTTGGTGACTTTATCTACTATTGATGTATGGGTTCAGGTTAAACAATTATCTTCCTTCTTACTTACAGAAGAAGATCTAAAACCTATTGTCAAAGGCTATGGTGAACTACTGGAGACAGACGATCGGATCTTCAGTGGAGAAGATGGAGCCTACATGAGAGCTAGATTACGGATTGACCTAAACAAGCCACTGCGAAGAGCGATCACATCGAGGTCTTGGGTGAAAATATCTGGATTGATTATACTTTTGAATGAATTCTGAGTGTTTATGCATGGTGCGGTTGCATCACACATTACACGGAACGGTGTAAAGTGAAGATGGAAACTGAGAAAGAAGAGGAGGAACAAGGCTTTGGTCCATGGCTCACACTCAAACCTCCACCAAAAAAGAAGTTCACCAAGCCAAAAGCTGAAAAAGAAGATCGGCCTGATAAGAAGGAGGAGGACAGTGGACATGATCCTAGTAAAAGGAGTGACGACGATGGCCTTTCGACTGAGGAAAATGGGTCAGATTCTATGAGTATTGCCGATGCACAGACTCTCACTGGGTTAGTCATGGAGACCGACGCTGCTACATAGAGTGTGGCGAGGATGATTTCGAACCCACCTGCGATGGATGAATAGGGAAAGGGGTGAACAACGGTTATGTTGAGGATAAAGGAAATGGGGTGCACACTGGCGATACCTCGAGTATGCAGAAGGAAAAACCACACACTGGGAAAGCTACGGATTCCACTGTAAAGAGGAAGACCATACATATTGTATTGAGTCCGAATTCGAGGGAAAAAGTGTGTGACCGGCGCAAAAGTCTGAACAGATTTGATGGCATTAAAGGTATTGGTGTTTCAACTCATGAGAACAAGACAGGAAACAATGTTGAAGTGTTTGCAGGGTTCCCGAATACCCCAATGTATCAATGGCGGCGACTGCTAAGCAGCCCTGCCAATCGCAATGAATGTGATTAGCTGGAACATACGTGGACTTGGGAACCTCTGTAATGTTGTGGAGCTGCAAAACCTCGTGAGAGGAAAGTCCCCCAAGCTTGTCTTCTTGATGGAAACCCGGCTTTCTGCTGATGAGATGGAAGTTGTAAAAACACGCTTAGGTTTTAACGCCGACCATTGCGTGGATAGTGTTAGGCGTAGTGGTCGACTAGCATTATTGTGGCACGATAGTATTAAATTCATCTTAAAATCAATTTATAGATTTTATATTGATTGTTTAATTCATGATGATGCTACCCAATGCGATTGGTAGTTGGCAGGGTTTTATGGCTACTCGATCAGCAGCAAAAGGACATTTTCGTGGGAACTCTTCAGAAGGCTTAAAGGATCCAAACAACATCCCTTGGTGCGTTATTGGCGGTTATGACGTATTTTTTCCCAAGGATAAGAAGCAAGGTGGATGTCCAGTCGATCAGAAATTCATGGAAGACATCAGGTCTGCACTTTCTGTCAATGATATTTTCATTTTGGGTTACCGTGGTAATATGTTTACTTGGGTTAGCCGAGAAGAGGGAGAATAATTCGAGAAAGACTTTATCGGGTTGTAGCTAACTCGGCTTGGCTTGACATATACGGAAAAGCGAAGGTTAACCACCTTTCAGTGGTGGTTTCTATTCATGTGCCGATTGAACTTTGTTGGTTTCCTCTTGCCTCTAGGAAACCATGGTTTCACTTTGAAACTATGTGGTTAGCCCATGAGGATTGCAAACCCTTTGTTAAAAAATTGGGAAGATCTAAATGGTTTGGAGCTGGCTAGCAAAATCCAAGAAACATGGAAGAGACTCAAGAAGTGGGAGAAGTCCGCCTTCGGCCATGTTAAACGAAAGATCGCCTTTATGCGCGACAAAATTCAGAGATTACAAAGTTGTGATGATATCGATTCAGTCATTGATGAGTTACAGGGTTACAAAAAAACTAGCTTAATACCGTCCTTTTGAGAGAGGAATAATTTGGCGACAAAGATCGAGGGTGCAATGGTAAAAAGTGGGGGACAGAAATAACAGCTTCTTTCATCGGAGAGCCTCAACACGTAAAGCCACGACTCGGCTGATTGGGCTTGAGGATGCCTCGGGAGTCTGGCATACCGACCATGATGCAATGATTGGTATCCTAGAAACACACTTTCAATCGTAATTCGGACAGTCCGTCCTTCAGGATATTAATGAGTTCCTTCAGTGGGTCCAGCCGACGGTAACCATGGAACAAAGTAATCTTCTTGAAACTCTGTTCACTCTTGCAGAGATTGAGACGGTACTGAGCAAGTTGGGCGCAACAAAGGCACCGGGATTGGACGGTTTCCCCTCTATTTCAATCAGGAAAACTAAGATCTGGTTGGGACTGAAGTTGCAAATAAATACTTGAGTATTCTTAACAAGAATGATAGCATTGCAGAGTTCAATTCTACTATCATCGCGCTCATTCCGAAAGTCAAACAGGTGCGTACTCCGAGTGATCTTAGACCGACCATTCTATATTTTGTTATTTATAAACTGGTTACAAAATCTATTGCCAATAGATTAAAAACAGTGCTAGATGGACTAATTTCTGAGTTTTTTAGAGTGCGTTTGTGTCTGGGAGACTTATCACGAATAATATTTTAGTGGCATTTGAGTTACTACATACTATGCCTACAAGAAAGAAAGGTAGAGAAAGCTTTCTGGCTTTAAAGTTGGATATGGCTAAAGCTTACGACATGGAAGAATGGAGGTTTATTGAAGCTACAATGCTAAATATGGGATTCATCTCTAGGTGGGTTACTCTAATCCGTGAGTGTATTTCAACTGCATCGTTCTCTTTCTCTATCAATGGGGTATCAAAAAGCAGAGTGGTGCCTCATAGAGGTCTACGTCAGGGATGTCCTCTATCTTCGTATCTTTTCATGTTAGTTTTTGAAACATTATCACTCTCTCTTTTAGGTGCTGTTACTCAGAAGAATATTTCAGGTGTTGCTGCCTCAAGAGGAGGGCCCATTATCTCTCATTTATTCTTTGCGGATGATAGCATGGTTTTCCTTAAAGCGACAACTGGGGAAATATCTTATCTCCACTTTCTGTAGGGTTTTGATGCAGGTTACGCATCGGAATAACAATAAACAAATTCCTGATCAAACCCCTCCACGTATCGCATGGAAGCATTCATAACGTGATAAGGGATAAACAATTGTGTACCTTGTTTGCCTAAATGATCACGATACGCAAAATGCTATCCACGTCTCTACGAGTATCCACACCTAGGATTGTACTCGAATCCCCTCACATACTTTTTCTAGCTACACGAAGAAGGAGAAAAAAGATTACGCAAAACGAGGCTCCACGAGGTCGCACGCCACACCGGGCAGATGGGTGATGTTCGGCCTCCTTGTCTGTGTCTCTCATTGATTTTTTATTTTCACTCAGTAATGACTCTTATGAATATAATAAGCTAGGAGTGTCTTTATATAGTTAATAACTCCTTATTAACTACATGTTTGCCCCAATACTAATCATGTCCATACGCGGATTAGTCCTCCTTGCAAGTTAGTCCTACTAACTTCGCTTGTGGTTGCATTTTAATCCTTTTGGTAATTAGTCCAACTAATTAATGCCCAAATCCAGCTTAATCCATAGGGTGTGTGACCCCATAGGTTTCTACTTAGTTCGCAGTAACAATTACTAACATAGAGCGGTGTCTAGCAACACATCTAAGCCACCCAACTGATAGAAATGATCAATGATCCGAAAAACCTTGTGCTCAATGTTACCGAATTATATAATCCCTTTGTATATATATCCGAAGATCCGACAAACCTTGTGCTCAATGTTACCGAATTATATTTATCCCTTTGTCTATATATCCGGATTAGACACGATACATAAATGTCACACTCGTATATCCAATCCCTAGTTTCTCGATCATGAGAATAGCCTTATCCATGCAAATAACATCAATATCCCATATTAATTTATCTATGTCTGGCCTGACATTCCATAAGCACTACCCCTCGAGTGGTCGTGGATATTTACTCCCATTATGTAGCAGGGACAAATCCTCTCTACGTCACTACCATCTCCCAGCTTGCTCCATATTATGTCCGATAACCGCCTTTATTGCTATCCAATCACGGTGTAGCGTTTGACGAGATCAAAACATTATATTCCACAACTAGAGTATCTAGTGACTTCAAGTCTAAGGATTACAATACCATTGTCACTTACGAGAAGCACTTGTGACGTTAACATAGTTAATGTAGCCTTCTCGTGGTGAGTCAATCCAGTATGCCATTACTCTAAATGGATACCCATGTGTTAGACGGGATATCTCCATATCAATCTACTCACATACTAGTCTATAGTAATAGTCCTTTAATCAATATAATGGACTAGGGATATTTAAGATAAACAACAAATTGTAATCTAAGGACTTCATTATATTAAATTTTACCATAAATAATAAATGAATATTATAGACAAAAACAATGTTCATACTAAATATAGATTGCCTCTAGGGAATTTAATCCAACAGTCTCCCACTTGCACTAGAGTTGATCTGGTGCATCTCGTATGCCTATAGATCTAGTGTGGCCTTCATGCTTTCGTTGAACAAGCGACTTGGAAAGTGGATATGAAAGATTATCAACTTTGGAATCTTGCATATCTTCACATCTCCTCGATCGATGATCTCTCGAATAAGATTGAACTTCCTGAGTACGTGCTTGGATTTCTGGTGTGGCCTGGGTTCCTTGGATTGTGCAATCGCCCCAGTGTTGTCACAATACAACTCAACTGGATCCACAATACTAGGAACCACACCCAGCTCAGTGACGAACTTCTTAATCCAAATAGCCTCCTTTGCTGCACCATACGCAGCGATGTACTCGACCTCAGTTGTAGAATCAACTTGGAACTCTTCCAGCTCACAACTCCTCCATTCAGGCAAAACACAAACCCCGACTGCGATCTGTAATCATCCTTGTTGGTTTGGAAGCTTGCATCAGTATAACCCCTTACACTTAGATCTTCCTCACCTCGATATATCAAGAATACATCCTTAGTTCTTCTCAAGTACTTAAGGATATTCTTGACAGCAATCCAGTGACTCTCACCCAGATTGGAGTGGTATCTGCTTGCCATACTCAACACGTATGACACATCTGGTCTAGTACATAACATGCCGTACATGATTGATCCTATAGCCGATGCATATGGGATCTTACAGTAGGGTTTAGATGCAGTCAATGCAGCGGAATAGCAATAAATCAATTTTTCTCAAATCCCTCCATGGATCGCAGACAAGCTTTTCATAACATGATAAAGGAAAAGAATTGTGTACCTTAATTTGTGCGATCACTGCGAAGAATTGCGTCTCTACGAGTATTCGCACATTGGATTAGTAGCTGGAATCCTTCTCCACGTGTGGTACTAGAAACAGAAGAAGAATGAAAGAGATCACGCAAAACATAGCACGGAGTCGCGCCACAAGGGGTGGCCGACGGTGCTTAGGGGCGGACGGGTGAGAGGCACGGCCTCTTGCTTTTTGTCTCTCCTTGCTTTGTTATGTTCTCACACGAATGACTTGCATTAGAAAAATAATAGGCTAGGATTTCTTTATATAGTTAATAACTCCTTATTAACTACATATTGGCCCCAATACTAATCATTTCCATACACGGATTAATTGACCTTGCAAATTAGTCCTACTAACTTTTCTTGTGGTTGCGTTTAGATCATTTTGATTAATTAGTCCTACTAACTAATGCCCATATCTAGTTTAATCCATATCGTGTGTGACCGCGTAAGTTTCTACTTTGTTGGTGAACGGGTGTACAATAGGTAGAAATACAGGATCAATACTCTAGAGGAGGGGGGGGGGGTTGAATAGAGTGTGCAGATTTTTGCCAAACATTGCAAGAATGGGGGTTTGAAAAGATTTTTAAAGAGATTCAAGGCCTTGAAATGAGTTTCAAGACCTTTGAATAAAACAAGTAGAGTAAATAGAAGAATAAGTATATTTAAAGGCCTTGAAATGAGTTTCAAACCCTTGAAATTAAATTGTTTTGAATGCTGCAAGAATTCAAGGTTTGTAACTGAAAAATAAATGCAAGAGGCACAAGATATATAGAGTTCAGTCCACTTAGACCTACGCCTTTACCTCAGGGATCTTCGCCCTGTAGTATTTTCAACACAATTCTTATTAATCAACAGCAAATCCCTAGATATCAAGCACAAAGATATGCCTTACTCTGTTACATCTTGTGGTTCTGACTAAACTATCTAGTACATGCTCTAGCTATCCGATTAACTAAGAATTCTTTATTGTTAACCTTGAAAAATCCTTGAGAATGAGAACTAGGAGTATTATCTAAATGATATACAAATGTAGTTCAGAATAAGAAGAACACAGAAAATGAAACTGCGGTGAGTATGCAGTGTTCTTCTGATGCTTTGGATTGAGAGATGAATATGCTTCCTTGATTTTTGTCAATCCTTGATTGTGTTTGTGTCTCTGTGAATTATTCTATGTAGTTGTGTATCGAATTTATTCAGCAGTTCTCTTTTTAAAGCACTCAGTTTTAATGGAGGATCACCAGAATCTTCTCAAAAAACTTCCCTGAAAATATGCTTCAAATCTTGACTCTTCTAACAGCTTCTCCCAATGGCTAGTTCATCAATATCTCTTGAGATACTGATTTGATCTTGTTGGAAGTATATAGAGAAGATTTTAAACACATCATATTGATTTCAGAATCAATCATCAAGCAGTTACCAAATCTGCAAAAAACAAGTTAGGAAACATAATTCCCTGCAATACTGAATCAAACAGATAATGTTAGATACTGCAAACTGCGTAAAAACACTTTGTCTTTCATCATCAAATAACATCTAATCATGCACAGCGGTTTAGGAGTTGAATCAAGTACAGAAGCTCCCCCTAAGTTTATGCATATAAGGCTCAGTCAGTTTCAAAGCTTTGAAAGTTGTTTCAAGGCCTTGAACACAGACAATTTTTTTCAAGTCTTGAGCCTGCATAGAACTTACAATCTCCCCCTTGATGAAAGACAAAACCATAATCATCCAGTCTGTTTGATACTGTGATTCTGCAACAAATACTCATTAGCACATAGCAGAATCAATCATATAATATCAACACATAATGTCCAAAAGATCCAACTTATTAAACTGAAAAAACAAGTAACATCAAAGTTTTCAGATAATCCTAACTGACCAAAACTAGGTCACCTAAATAGCAAATAAAAACCTAAATTTATCCCCCTTTTTGACTTTCATCAAAAAATAAATGAGAAAATGTTGGATCAGTATTTGGAAAGATTTTAAAAGTAAAGTTTTAAAAGATAAAATTTTCAAGGCTTTGGAAAGGAGTTCAAGGCCTTGAAAAGGAGAAGAAAGAGTAGGCAAGAGTTAAGGTTTAGGATCTTCATCTCCTTGCTGATATGCATCTTCTTCCTGACCATCTTCCTCATCATCCTGTTCTTCTTCTTGTTGAGCCAAATCATTACCTTTTTCACCTTCTCCCTCAAACAAATCAGCAGCAATCACAATCTCTGGTACATTGGGCTTCTTAGATTTCTTCTCGTTGAGGTCTATGAGCAGTGCACCTGAATCTCGACTGTCTTCCTCTTGATCTTCATCCACTTGTTCAACATTCACCGGCTTGCCTTTACCTTTGACCTGAGCAGCTCCATTCTGAGTTGAATGTTCACTGGGTAAATCCTTTGTTGATTCAGCCTTTTTGGTACCCTTCTCAGCTTGAGACACATTTTCAGCCACATCAAATAATTTCATGCTCCTGAACATGTTTTCAACCATGTACTTCACCCGTCTGAGACACATTTAAGACTGGGAGGTTTGACTTGAACTGGGAGTCAAGGATTTAGGTTTGAGAAATGTCTTGGAGCCCAACTCTTCCTCTGTCAAATCTGAGTATAGCTTCCAAATCTTAGCTCTGGTTTTCACCACACCAATCTTCTCGAAAGCTTTCTCAATAAGCATACCAAATCCAGTAGTCAATGATTCTTCCCTATTAGTTGGAATTTCAAAGTGTTGGAAGAATAAGGTGAGCAAGTTGGCATATGGTAAATGGTGTTTTCTCTGGTTTTTTGGTTGTATAGCACGTGTTCCATCACAATCTTTGGAAGATCAACTTCATAACCATGCATAACCAAATACATATAGTACAACACCCTATCAGCTACCAGTTCCTTTGACTGTTCCCTGGGTACCTCACATCTCATCAATATGGTGAACAAAAATTTGGCTTCAATAGTTAGCACAAAGTGTGTTAACTGCTTAGATGAGGCAGGGGTATTTGGTAGAAAGAACTCTGCTTTTGCTAGTTTCAGGGCTTCACTCTTAGAGGGTAGTTACTGGTGTCGTATCTCTTGGGACATCCTAGAACATTTTCAAACTCAGCATGATCTAGTTTCATGTCAATTCTAGCAACCTTACTCTAATCACCAGATTTGCAAACTTTTTGAGTTGTTTCATGTTTAGGTAAAAGAATCTGGTGAGTCTGGGTAAGCTAACTCTGGGGGATTTAGAATAAACCAAAGAGAGCTTTTCCTCAACATTTTGATGCACTCCAGATTCATACCATGTAACATAGACATACTAACCAGACTACAGAAAGCAACTGGTCTAGAAGCAAATCCATCAAGCCACTGACCTCTAGCAACATTAGTAATGAACCATGTACTATCAGGGGCTGATTTCTTACCAGTGGATTTCTTCTTCTCTGTATAGATATGCGGTGCCTTGTCTATGTTCTCGTCGGGTTCATCTTCTGGTTCATCCTCTGTAACCTTTTCCATTCCTTTTCCCTTGTCTGCTTTGTCAGCCTTCTTCTTTATCTTCTTGGGGCTACCAATCTGAATAACCTTCTGTCTTTCTGGTGCAGACTCCACTGCCTTCTTCTTCTTCTTGTTGGACACTGGGGTCTCATCTTTCTTGTCCTTCTTCTTGGGAGGAATAGGAGTCATATCTTCTGCAGTAGGGGTTTTTGAACTGGAATCCCCACTAATGGTCTGAAATTCTTCCACCGTGATTTTTCTTTTCTTCTCTATTGTAGCCTTTGAACCACCAGCCATCTTGATTCTGTCTCAGGCTCTTCTAGTGCTCATTAGGGTTTGGAGAATAAGAGAGAGGTAAGATAGATACGAAGGAGAGAAAGAAAGAAGTAGATTAATAAATGAGAGTTTCAGTTTGAAAAGAAAACTAAATATTTTCTCTGATCTTTGAAGATCTGATAAATCAAAAAGATTCAAATTTAAGTGTGCCGTTGGAAATAAAAGATATAATACTATTTTGGCTAAAAAGAGGTTTTTCAAAATTGAGGGGCAACATTGAGAAATTATCTATAAAGACAACACCCAATACTGAAAGATCCAGAATTATTGACTAATTAACATGCAGTCTTATTTTAAAGGCTTTGGAAAGGGTTTCAAGGCCTTGAAAAGCTGTATCATGTAATGCACATATATTGAAGGCTTTGAAATGATTTTCAAGGCATTGAAAATCAGTTCAAACCTTTTAAACACATAAAAATTACCTAATTCTCCCCCTAAACCAAAACTTCCTTATTTAGCATGCCTAATTCCAATCTTAGGGATGAGAATCTTTCATCTGGCAATGGTTTAGTAAAGATGTCTGCAAATTGAAAATTAGTATAAACAAATTCAAGAACAATATCACCTTTCTCTGCATGATCTCTGATGAAGTGCTGTCTAACATCAATATGCTTTGTTCTTGAATGCTGAACTGGATTCTTTGTAAATTATATTGCACTTGTATTGTCACACTTGATAGTAGGGATGCAAGTTCAAACCGGAAAAACCGCAATCCGATCCGAACCGGGCAGTTTCGTTCAGTTCGGTTTGGAAGCTATTACGGTTCGGTCCAGGTTTGCAAAAATGAAAACCCGTATAATACGGTTCGGTTTAAGTTTGAGATACCACAAAACCGTAAAAACCGAACCGAACAGTTTATGTAGCATATTAGGTTATACAACTACCAAACTTGAGAACTTGAACACATTTATCATATACAGTATGTACATCAAAACCGACCTGAACCCATTAAAAGGTTCTACAAAAGATGTAATATTTTCAAATTTATTTTTTAATTGCTTGACATATAAATTTTAGTACTCATTTTGACTGTTGCACGAATTATTAAAAAAATTTAAATGAAACCGCGGTTTAAACCGAACTAAACCGGCCATTCACGGTTCGGTTCGGTTCGGTGTTAAGCCATGAATGGTCTGGATTAGGTTTGGGTTTTGCCCAAACCGTTACATGCTGTTCGGTTTGGATGGGTGTCAAAACCGGACCGAACCGAACCGTTTTCATCCCTACTTGATCGGTATATCTCTGAAATCAAATCCAAAATCTCTCATTTGTTGTTTTATCCATAAAACTTGTGAACAGCAATCTCCAACTGCTATGTATTCAGCTTCAGTTGTTGATAGTGCAACTGGATTTTGCTTCTTTGAATGCAAGATGATTAAAGATGATCCAGGAAATTAACAGCATCCCGATGTACTCTTTCTATCAACTTTATATCCTGCAAAATCAGCGTCTGAATAGCCACACAAAGAGAAGTTATAATTTTTAGGATACCAAAGCCCTAAGTCTTTGGTACCATTGAGATATCTAAAAATTCTTTTAACTGCAGTCAAGTGTGATTCTTTAGGATCAGCTTGAAATCTAGCACACATGCACACATTGAACATGATTTTCTGGTCTACTAGCTGTGAGGTAGAGTAATGATCCAATCATACCTCTATACTCTTTCACATTCACACTCTTACCAGATTCATCCTTGTCTAAACACAGTGTATAAATCATGGGGATCTTAATCTCTTTGGACTGAGACATATTATACTTGCTTAGCAAGTCCTTAGTATACTTGTTTTGATGTAGGAATATTCCCTTTTCATCTGATGAATTTGAAGTCCAAGGAAGAAGTTCAATTCTCCCATCAAGCTCATTTCAAATTTCCTGCTCATAAGACCTGAGAATTCCTTGCACAGAAGATCATTAGTAGCTCCAAACAGAATGTCATCAACATAAATTTTAACTACAAACATATCTTTCTCATGAGTCTTTATGAAAAGGGTTTTGTCTATTAATCCTCTTTTGAAATCATTTTCAAGTAAAAACTTTGACAATCTTTCATACCAAGCTCTTGGAGCTTGTTTCAAACCATAAAGTGCTTTGTCAAGTTTTGTAAACATGATCTGAAAAATTGTCATTTTCAAAACCTAGAGGTTGAGCAACATAAATTTCTTCTTGCAGATAGCCATTTAGAAAAGCACACTTCACATCCATTTGAAATAGTTTCATGTTTTTGTGAGATGCAAATGCAAGTAGAATTCTTATTGCTTCTAACCTGTCAACAGGAGAAAAATTATCTTCATAGTCAATACCTTCTTCTCGATTGTAGCCTTGAGCTACCAATCTAGCTTTGTTCCTGATTACCTTTCCATTCTCATCTAACTTGTTTCTGAATACCCATATGGTGCCAATGACAGACTGATTTCTTGGTGGAGGAACTAGATTCCAGACCTTGTTCCTTTCAAACTCATTGAGTTCATTCTGCATTGCTATAATCCAGTCTGCTTCTTGTAATGCTTCCTTCACAGTTTTAGGTTCTACAAGAGAAATAAAAGCATTAAAAGCACAAAGATTTTTCAACTGTGATCTCGTTTGAGTACCAGTGGTTGGATCAGAAATAATGTTATCAGAAGGATGAGATGAGAGATATTTGAATCTCTTTCTTGGTGTCCATGGTTCAGGCTCTCCAGTTTGCTTCTCAAGTCTCTGGGAACTTGAAGTAGTAGCTTGCTCTATTTTCTTCTCTGGAAATTCCGTTTCAAGGCTTTGAACTATGGTTTCAAGGCCTTGAAAATGTCTGTCTTGTTCATGTGACATTTCCTTGGATCCTTTTGAGGATTCTTCTTCAGTATATGAATCATGCTTGTTTAGATTGAGATCAAGATTGTCCTTACCATTATTGTGGACAAAACAAGTACACCCAAATGGTTTGAAGTAAGAAATGTTTGGCTTTCTTCCTTTGAACAGCTCATAGGGGGTCTTCTTCAGAATATGTCTGATCAAGCACCTGTTAAGAATATAGTTTGTTGTATTCACGGCTTCTGCCCAATAATACTTTGGCAACTTGTTATCCAGAAGCAATGTTCTTGACATATCTTCAAGAGTCCAGTTCTTTCTTTCAACTACTCCATTTTGTTGAAGAGTTCTTGGAGCAGAAAAGTTGTGAGAGATGCCATGCTTAGAACAGAATACATCAAACTCAAGTTGATCAAACTCTCTACCATGATCACTTCTTATGGAAGCAATAGGTAAGTTTTTCAATGTTTGAAGTTCTCTACAATGTTTTGAAAATTCAGTGAGAGCTTCAGATTTTTCTTTAAGAAACATAACCCAAGTATATCTTGAGAAATCATCTACAATGACAAGCACGTACTTCTTACCCTTTGGAGTTGGATTGCTCATTGTTGGAATAGGTGTCCTAGAGGCAATCTAGTTTAGTATGAATAAAAAATTAGCTAGAACATTCATTGTATTATTTATTGGATATTTAATATAAAGAAGTCCTTAGATTTACAATAGTATTGTTTATCTTAACTATCCCTAGTCCTTTATACGGATTAATCCCTAGTCCATTAAGTTTGGGTCTAGAAATCGCCGAAAAGTATGGATTTTTCGGCAATAGGAATTGCTCTAGGTCGTCTCTGGGTTCAGTCGAAACTCAGTGAGGGTGGGGTAGCGCCGGAAGGGGCAGCGGAATGGCGGAGGTGCGGCGTGGGATTGCCGTCGGGGCTGCCGTCGCTGGGCCGTTTGGGTCTGGTGGTGGCTGCTCCGGTGTCTCTGTTGTTGCCTCAGCTGCTCGCCGGACAGGGGGAAGAGAACTGAAGGCCACAGAGAGATCGAGAGTGAGTGATTGGAGGCAGAGAGGGAGAACAGAGTCGCCGCTGCTTCTTTTTTGCCGGAAAAACAGAGAAAAGAGAGGGAGAGAGATAGGGCCATAGAGTGAGAAGGGGATTCGAAGTAGATGGAGTGCGGGACTGAGGTGATTGTGGTGGCGTTGATGGTGGTTGTTCGTCGGTGGTGGTGGTGGTTGGGTGTTGTTTCACTTGTTTACTGGTGAAGAAGAGAGGGATTTAAGGTGTATTAAATGCAGTGCAAATTATAGATTAGGTAGTCAATTTAGACTAGGTTTTGGTTTTGGGTCAAGTCAAATGGCCAATGAGGAAGAAGTCTTGGTCAATTGGCCAATTGATGAGTTTTGTGGGAGTTATAAGGTGCTTTGGGTGTACTCTTACATGTGTGAAAATTATTGCATGCTTTACAAGTAGGTAGAAATGTTAGGATAGTTTGGTAGTATTAATTATAAGATTTTAATGTTTTATTTAGGTTTATTATTTAAACTTATTTTATATAAACTAATTGTAAATAATTTAACTCGTAATATAAATAGTGATTATACACTAGTCTCAAATAAATTTATGAATCTAAATTTTACCAAGTAATTTTTAAAAATTAAAATTTTAACCGAACCTCCCATGCCAAATTACCATTACCCTTAGCATAAACTCGGGGGTATTACATCCTTCCTGTTGGAATAGATGCCCAAGAGGCAATCTAGTTTAGTATGAATTTATTTGTGGCTAGAAATTCATTTATTGTTTATTGGATATTTAATATAATGAAGTCCTTAGATTTACAATTGTGTTGTTTATCTTAAATATCCCTAGTCCAGTATAATGATTAATGGGACAATCATCTATAGACTAGTATGGGGTTGGATTGATATGGAGATATCATGATCCAACACATAGGTATGCATTAGGAGTAATGGCATATTGGATTGACCCAACTCCGAGAAGGCTACATACATGTTATGTAAAGTCACAAGTGCTTCTCGCGGTGAAAACTGTATTGTCACCCTTAGACTTGAAGTCACTAGTTGTTCTAGTTGTGAAATATTGTGTTTTGGTAGCGTCAAACACTACACCGTTATTGGGGTCAAAAAGGCGCATATTGGACACAATAGGAAGCAAGATTAGATGTCATAGTGATGTAAATAGAATTTGTCCCTCCCACATAACGGGAGAAAATATCCTTGGCCACTCGAGGGATAGTACTTATAGAATGTCTGGCCAGACTCAAATAAATCAATATAGGATATTGATGTTATTTGCACGAATAAGGCTATTCCCAGGATCGAGGAACTATGGATTGGGTATACGAGTGTGACTTGTATGTCTCGTGTCTAATCTGGATATTGAGACAAAGGAATGAGACAATACTTGCAGAAGGTTTGTCATGATGACTATTATTATTTGTTGGCTAGAATGGATGTCTTGCTAGAGGCCGCTCCATATTAGTAAATAGTTACTACCAACTAAATAGAACCTATGGGGTCACACGCCATATAGGGGTGAACTAGACTCGGGAATTAATTAATTAATATGATTAATTAGTTAGAAGGATCAAAACGCAACAACTTGCTAACTTAGTAGGACTAATATGCAAGTTGGACTAATCCGAACTTGAGTAGGATTAGGAGAAGGCCTTTATGTAATAACAATGAGTTGTTGGGCTATATAAAGGATGCTCCTAGATTCCTTCCCTACAATTTATGCTCATAACATACTTTGAGTAGGAGAGAAGGAAGGAGAGAGCAAGACAAACAAGAGGGTCGAACCCCCTTGTCCGTCCGCCCTACCCGTCGGCCACAAGAGAGGTCGCACCTATATTTGGTGCTCCGTTGCGTGATTTCTTCATCCTCTTCCACTCCTCCTAGCTAGCATAAGGCGTTTATAAGATCTAGATCTCACTTATAGGCGTGGATCAACCGTAGAGACATGATAATTTTCTCGTTAGAAGTCATCAAGGAGACCTCAAAGGTACGTAACACTATTCTCTTACCATCGTCATGATTTCTCTTCATGTGATTCTTGGAGGGTCTTGATCGGATAATTATATTGTTCTTCCGCTGCGTATCCATGATCAAAACCCTACACTCATAGGACCACAGAGTTCCATATGCGATAATTCAATGGGTCTAGTAGTACTTACAAAGTTCTTTGGCTTGAATGAACTTCTAGTTTGCTTGCCTTGTGCACATGCCTTGCATACTTCTTCATATTTGAGCTTGATAGAGGGTAAGCCTCTTACTAAGTTCTTGGAGACTAAATTGTTCAAGGTATGCAAGCTAATGTGTCCCAAATTTCTGTGCCAAAGCTTTGAATCTTCTTTCAAGGCCTTGAGACACTTTATGTTTTCACCTGCAACTTTGTTAGTTTGAAAAGTATAAACATTGTTTTATCTAGAGGCTGTGAGGATGCAATTGCCAGATTTATCATTCTGCACCACACATTTCTCTTTATCAAATATAACCTTGTTGTCATTGTCACAAAGTTGAGATACACTAAGCAGATTAAATTTCAAGCCATCAACTAGATATACATCAGAAATAGAGTTTTCAGAATTTGTGCCAACTTTACCTATACCAAGAATGTTGCATTTGCCTTTGTAACCAAGTGTAATTGATCCTTCTGATTGCTCTTTCAGTTCTAAGAATAGAGATCTCTTTCCACTCATGTATATTTAGCAACCACTGTCCATAAATCATTTTTGCTCTTTAATCTTGGTGACACCCTGCAAACACCATTCACTGCCTTACCCAGCTGTTAGACCAAGTGTTGAATTTAGATTCATATTCAGGGTCAACCATGTTAGGTGGTTTAACCCCTTTAGGAACCCAAATCAGTCTAACTATTCCTTTGAGTTGGAAGGGAAAAGTGTTCCTCATTATGTGGGGGTCTCTTATTCTAAAAGAACAAGTCATCTTAACATGACCAATCTTATTGCAGTAATGGCACTTGGGAGATGTTTTGCTTCCAGCTTTCACAAAACTGGTATTATTCTTCTTTGGAAAATTTGGATTGTATCCAATACCAGTTTTGTGAACAGGCTTTAAGCTACCTCCAAGAATCAAGTTCAAGTTGTGTTCTGAGCCTGCAAGTTTTGCTTTGACCAACTCAGATTCTTGAAGTTTCTCAGTAAGAATAGTCAATTGTTTATCCAATTCATCAACTTGATGTCTTAGATTAACAAAGATGTCACTCAAGAGAGAGTTCTTAGTGACTACTTCCTTGACTTGTGTTTTCAAGGCCTTGAAATCACTGTCAGTTTTCTTCTGAGAGATTTCAAGAATGTGATTCAGGCAAACAAGATGTAAATTTTCTTTTTCTTGCTCATGAACTCTTTCTTTCAAAACTCTAATTTCTTTTAGATAGTCCTCTTCATTTAAAAGCATTGTTCTAAGATAATCAGAGAGGGCGTCTGTTGGTTTTGAAATCAAGCAGTTTACCATTACCTCAATGTTATTTTCAGAACTTTCATCATGCTTGGCCATAAAGCATAGGTTGGCATGGTCTTCTTCAGATTTAGAGTCACTTGATGTGTCTGAATCACTCCATGAAGCTATATTATCTTTCTTTCTTTTATCATGATCCTTCTTCTGAAAGTTCTTGCTTTTCTTGTGTGGACAGTCTCTGATCAAGTGTCCTGCATCACCACACTCAAAGCAATTCATGATCTTAGGCTTATTACAATGTGAATAAGATTTACCTTTGTATTCTTTGCTACTGGAGCATCTATGTCTATCTCTGTTGAAGTCCTTGTTTCCAAAGCTTTTATTCATTTTAAGAATTCTGGTCAAGGCTTTAGAAATCAAAGCAATTGGATATTCATCATCATCCTCAGTGTAACGACCCCCTTGTTCCGGCTCGGGAGAGACCGGGAGGGTGCTACTCGTAATGAAACGGCGGGAATCAAGAAACAAAACATCCATAGTTATATATTACAACTGCATAATTGTCTCATTACATATCCAAAACGAAATTAGACTAAGTGTTCAACGGAAACATCAAACTACAGCTTGCATCAACTAGTAGAGTTATGCGGCCCCATCTACATTGAAATCCCTTCGCCTAGCCCTGCGGGGGAAAGCATTAACAAAGACCGCAGTTTTTCCAAAACTCAGCAAGAAATGCTGAGTAAGTAAACACCCAAACACGTAAACCGGATACAAAGCATTTTCTTTGAATAAACAAGATGACAAGTTTAGAAGTAATCAAATATGTATTCACAAATGTCCATGTATAAATCCATATTCTCAACTTTTAATCACATAATTATTTAGGAATGAAATCTCGAATCATCTCATTATATATCCAAGGGAAAAGTTTCCAAATCCATACCATTGCCCCAATTAGGGGATTCCAAAAGATTTCCAATGCTATGTAAATTATCAATATGAAAGTCATATTATTATTTTGTTATAGCGGAGAACCAACCATCGCATATATCACAACATATCCCATATCCAAGCTACCAATACCTTAAGTGTCGGCACCCCCCTAAGACTTCTTGCGGCCAGAGAGGTGAGTACATGGAGCGAGCCGGGTCTAAGTGCGGCCGGGTTAATCATATAAGTATCCAAAGTATCCAAATAATATTCTGCCGCGCAACTCTTTTCACTTTACGTTATTAAACATTATTAAATTTTCATGTGATAGCTTTAAAATAATCATTTGATCACATAATCAGAATCTCAAGTCAAACACGTATATCGTAAATCACATTTTAAGACATAAAACTCGTAAAATATTTAAACACGAAAGGAGGACAGGCTCACCAGGCCTGGCATGTTTACTAACCTTAATGCACAACCGTGAATAGCACGAAACGACTTTTAGAAGTAGACGTAGCCCTCGTCTATGAAGTTGTCACCAAATGGACGTAAATCGATCGCCGAAGTTTCGGTTAAGAAATGGTCGGAAAGTATGGATTTTCCGGCGATAGGAGTTGCTCTGGGTCGTCTCTGGGTTCAGTCAAACTCAGTGAGGACGATGTAACGCCGGAAGGGGCAGCGGAATGGGGGAGGTGCGGCGTGGGATTGCCGTCGGGGCTGCCGTCGCTGGGCCATTTGGGTCTGGTAGTGGCGGCTCCGGTGGCTCTGTTGTTGCCTCTGCTGCTCGCCGGACAGGGGGAAGAGAACAGAAGGCCACAGAGAGATCGAGAGTGAGTGATTGGAGGCAGAGAGGGAGAACAGAGTCGCCGCTGCTTCTTTTTCGCCGGAAAAACAGATAAAAGAGAGGGAGAGAGATAGGGCCATAGAGTGAGAAGGGGATTCGAAGTAGATGGAGTGGGGGACTGAGGTGATTGTGCTGGCGTTGATGGTGGTGGTGGTGGTTGGGTGTTGTTTCACTTGTTTACTTGTGAAGAAGAGACGGGTTTAAGGTGTATTAAATGCAGTGCAAATTATAGATTAGGTAGTCAATTTAGACTAGGTCTTGGTTTTGGGTCAAGTCAAATGGCCAATGAGGAAGAAGTCTTGGTGAATTGGCCAATTGATGAGTTTTATGGGAGTTATATGGTGCTTTGGGTGTACTCTTACATGTGTGAAAATTATTGTATGCTTTACAAGTAGGTAGAAATGTTAGGATAGTTTGGTAGTATCAATTATAAGATTTTAATGTTTTATTTAAGTTTATTATTTAAACTTATCTTATATAAACTAATTGTAAATAATTTAACTCGTAATATAAATAGTGATTATATACTGGTCTCAAATAAATTTATGAATCTAAATTTTACCAAGTAATTTTTAAAAATTAAAATTCTAACCGAACCTCCCATGCCAAATTACCATTACCCTTAGCATAAACTCGGGGGTATTACATCCTTCCTGTTGGAATAGATGCCCTAGAGGCAATCTAGTTTAGTATGAATTTATTGGTGGCTAGAAATTCATTTATTATTTATTGGATATTTAATATAATGAAGTCCTTAGATTTACAATTGTGTTGTTTATCTTAAATATCTCTAGTCCAGTATAATGATTAATGGGACAATCATCTATAGACTAGTATGGGGTTGGATTGATAAAGAGATATCATGATCTAACACATAGGTGTGCATTAAGGGTAATGACGCACTGGATTGACCCATCTCCGAGAAGGCTACATACATGTTATGTTAAGTCACAAGCGCTTCTTGCGGTGCAATGGTATTGTCATCCTTAGACTTGAAGTCGCTAGACATTCTAGTTGTGGATTATTCTGATTTTGGTAGCGTTAATCGCTACACCGTAACTGGGTAGTTATAAAGGCGTGTACCGGATACAATAAGAATCAAGCTTAGAGATCGTAGTGGACGTAGATAGAATTTGTCCCTCCCACATAACGGGAGCAAATATCCTAGGCCACTCGAGGGATAGTGCTTATAGAGTGTCTGGCCAGGCTCAAATAAATCAATATGGGATATTGATGTTATTTGCACGAATAAGGCTATTCCCATGGATCGAGAAACTGTGGATTGGATATACGAGTGTGACTTGTATGTCTCGTCTCCAATCCGGATATAGAGACAAAGGTATGAGACAATTACTTGTACAAAGGTTGTCAAGATGACTATTCTATTAGTTGGCTAGAATGGATGTTTTGCTAGAAATCGCTCCATATTAGCAAATAGTTGCTACCAACTAGATAGAACCTATGGGTCACACGCTAGATAGAGTTGAACTAGATTTGGGAATTAATTAATTGGATTAATTAATTAGAAGGATCGCTTTGCAAAACCTTGCAAACTTAGTAGGGACTACTTTGCAAGGAAGGGACTAAATTGAATTCTAGTAGGACTAGAATAAGTCCTTTAGGTAGTTGGCAAGGATTTGTTGGACTATATAAAGGACCTTCCTTCCTTCCTTCCCACACTTATGTTCATAATAGATCATAACTTGAGTGGGAGAGAACAAAAGGAGAGAAAGCAAGCAAGCTAGAGGAGCTCGCCGCCCCCTAGCCCGCCGCCCGTCCCCGTCGGCCACAAGGAGGCCGAGACCTCCCTTGTTGGTCTCGTTTTGCGTGATTCTTCTACCTCTTCCTCTTTCCGGGCTAGCACCAAGGAGTGGGAGATCTAGAAATAAACTCTAGGTGTTGATCAACTATAGAGAACGTGACACAATTCGCGTTTGAAGTCATCAAAGGGGAACCCTAAGGTGTGTTATTGATTTCTTCCTTTACCATCGTTATGTATCTTGACTTGGGATCCTTGGAAGGTTTTGCATGGTTAATTATTGTTTCCGTTGCGCATCCATGAATCAAAACCCTACAGTGGTATCAGATCCACAGGTCGTAGAGCATAAACGTGGTTTATGTGTTACGTTTTGATAGTTTTACACCTTAAAATTGTTGTTTATCGCGTAAAACAAGACAAATCAAGCATGGGATGCAATTTGTCAATAATCAATCATAACAAGATCTAATTTTTGCATTAGATGTATGAATTGGCGAGTTTCAGAAATTTTAGGATCTTAGATCTAGGTTTTGGGCATCCTTGGGGAAGAAGGAGTTCTTCCAAAACAAGGAAACAACCAAACTTGGGCACCAAGAAAGGGAGTTGTTTTGGAAACAACTCCCTAAGAGGTTCGGCCCCCCTTAAAGGGACCGCCCCTCTTGCTTGCCGCCCAAGCTAGGCCGCCCTAGGGGCCGGTCGGCCCTAGGGCCTTGCGGTCACCTTTTGGGCCCGGGCAATTGGATTGTTGGGCCCAATGGACCGTTTTAACCCTATAATATCCTAAAATCAATTAAAATTGACCAAGCGCGTTAAAATTGAATTTTAACTGTTTATGTGCAAATCGCATGGTGATTGGATATGGCCTTAGGATGTGGTTTGTTGTGAATGTTTAATTTTTGTGGTTTGGTTTACGGCCTGCGAGCTGATCAATTAATTGTAATAATTAATTAGAGTTTTATGGTCTGCGAGCCATTTTTTTTCTCAACTTGTGAGATTTATTTTATTTAGTATAGAAGTTAGCTAGTGCTAGATAAAGTAGATTGTTAGCCAAGATTGAAGAAAAGAAGCCCGAAGCCAAAGGGAGCCACAAAAGATGGAGCATGGAGCATTCCACATGGCTATGAAGGATGGACCAAAAGATCAAGACACATGGAGATGTGTTTGCTTTTACGGTTCATAGATAATTCCATTGGCTTGGAATTATCTTAGTCTAGAAAATACCATATCCACATCACGTTTTATTTATGTTTTGTGGTTGTTTACTTTATTGTCTTATTATTTTGTGGTTGGTGTATGGATGATGCATGCAGTTAGGATAATAAGATAATTAGACAACCCGGATCTATTATTTGGAGTTGTGCCCGAACTCAAACAGATAGATTAGTTGATATTGATCAACAAAACAATTAAAATTGAATTTAAAATCCCTCAAAATTCAAATATTGTGTTCTTGACTTCTCGTTATTTAAACACTCATTATCATCATGATTTATCAAGTCCGTGCGTGCCAAAGCATGGTGACTTGGTTCATAATGATGGAATGCCATGGCACAAGCTAGTAATGTGCAACTGTTTAAATAAGAGGTTGAACACAACTAGGCTATTAATATGATTAGGAAACCTAGAGGCAATCAATTGGGATTATCCATAAAGATGGATAAATAAGGAGTTATTTGCCCAATTGAACCAAGAGGTGCATAAGGGATGCAATTGGAATTGTTCCTACCTAAAGTAGTCAAATTATGGGTGACTTGCCAAAGCAATCTCATAAGGAGATGAAACATGGATCTTAGCCCACTAGAAAATATAAGGATATTTTTCGCATTAATATCTTGAGGGTTATTAATCCGTAGAAAAATAGTGGGAGCTATATTTGATAAACTAGCCATTATTGAATATAGTCAAAAAAAATCACAAATACTAAAACTTGCGTATTTTCCTTTTGTAGAATTCCAAATGGCAAACAAATCATCGAGTTCACAACATTCCCTACGATCTGTCCTTGAGAAGGACAAGCTCTCTGGAATCAACTTTCTTGATTGGTACAGAAACTTGAGAATTGTTCTCAAGCAAGAGAAGAAACTGTACGCAATAGAGGAGCATGTTCCAGAAGGTCCAGAGAACCAAACACCTGCTGCCCTAAAGGCGTATCAAAGGCGTGTTGATGACGCTAACGATGCGGCCTGCCTTATGCTATGCACCATGACTTCTGAGCTTCAGAAGCAACACGAAAACATGAATGCTGTCGATATGATCGAGCATATGAAGCAGCTCTTCCAAGAGCAGGCAAGGGTTGAGAGGTATGAGGTCTCTAAGGCACTGTTCAAGTGTCATCTGGCAGAAGGGAACCCGGTGGGACCCCATGTACTCCGTATGATCGGGTACTTGGAGAATCTCGCCCGGCTTGGGTTCCCGGTCGGCCAAGAGTTGGCAACCGATCTCGTGTTGCAATCGTTACCCGAGAGTTATGGACAGTTCATCATGAACTATAACATGAACGAGATCGTGAAACCACTGCCAGATTTTCTCAATATGTTGAGGACAGCTGAACATAGCATCAACAAGGGTAAGGGAAAAGCCATTATGATGGTACAGAAAGGAAAGGGCAAAAGGTTTGCCTCATCCTCCAAGGGCAAAGTCAAGTCAATTGGCAAGTCCAAAGAACCTGCCCTTAAGCCTGTTGGTGGCATTGCCAAAGGTGTGACTAAAGGTGAGTGTCACTAATGCAGTCAGCCTGGACACTGGAGAAGGAACTGCCCAAAATATCTGGAGGACAAGAGGCTTGGAATAGTGATTCCACCGCCACCAGGTATTTTTGTTGTAGATGTAAATTTAACTGTCTCTACATCATGGGTATTAGATACTGGATGTGGATCTCTCATTTGTCGAAATGTGCAGGATCTAAAGAGAAGTAGAAGATTGGCTAAAGGGGAGATAGATCTGCGCGTTGGGAATGGAGCAAAAGTTGCTGCGTTAGTCGTGGGCGTGTGCGAGCTATCTCTGCCTTCAGGATTAGTTTTAGAATTAAGTAATTGCTATTTTGTGCCTGCTATGAGCAGAAACATTATTTCTATTTCTTTTTTGGACAAGGATGGTTTTATTATTTCAATAAAGAACAATTGTTGTTCCTTTTATTTGAATAATATTCACTATTTTAGTGTGCAATTATTTAATGGACTGTATATCCTTGATCTAAGCAATCCTGTCTACAACATTAATACCAAGCGGATTAAAATAAATGATTTAAATCCTGCTTATTTATGGCACTGACGTTTAGGCCACATAAACGAGAAACGTGTATCTAGACTCCATAAGTATGGACTACTAGACTCATTTGATATTGAATCATATGAGACATGTGAGGCTTGTTTATTGGGAAAAATGATACAGTCCCCTTTCAGTAAGAAAGGTGAGAGGACTAGTGAGCAATTGGCGCTCATACATACTGATGTGTGTGGACCATTTGCCACGCCTGCCAGGGGTGGTTATGTCTACTTCATTACATTTACTGATGACTACAGTAGATATGGATTTGTGTACCTCATGAGGGAAAAATCTGATTCCTTTGAAGTGTTCAAAGAATTCAAGAATGAAGTAGAGAAGCAACTTGTCAAAAGTATCAAGGCTCTACGATTGGATCATGGAGGAGAATACTTGAGCCAAGAGTTTGACGACTATCTTAGAGAGTGTGGGATCGTGTCCCAACTCACTCCACCGGGAACGCCACAATGGAATGGCGTGTCTGAGAGGAGGAATCGAATCCTATTGGATATGGTTCGATCTATGATGTGTCAAACTGATCTTCCATTATCATTTTGGGGGCACGCTCTATTAAGTGCAGCTTTCACCATTAACCGTGTTCCATCTAAATCAGGATTTGGGGTTGCGATGTCTATGTAAAATGTTTACAATCAGACAAGCTAGGGACGAAATCAGATAAGTGTAAATTTGTGGGGTACCCTAAGGAAACTAATGGCTACTACTTCTAAAATCCAACCGAGAACAAAGTGTTTGTTGCTCGGACCGGCGTGTTTATAGAAAGAGAGTTTGTCTCTAAAGAGGAAATTACTGAACCGATTATGGAACATGAGCAGGAACCACAAACAGTTGTGGAGCAACCTGTTCAGGTAACACAAGAGCTTCGTAGATCTAGTAGAGTGTGCCAGGAACCCGAGAGGTATGGACTTCTCGTGGCCGAATCCGGTGACACGATGCTCATAGATGATGAGCCTACTACCTATGAAGAAGCCATGAAGGGCCCAGATTCTTAGAAGTGGCTAGAAGCCATGAGATCCGAGATGGAATCCATGTATACCAACAAAGTATGGACTTTGGTGGAACCACCCGAAGCGGCGCGACCCATAGGGTGCAAGTGGGTCTTCAAGAAGAAGATCGACATGGATGGTAATGTGATTACCTATAAAGGCCGATTGGTGGCTAAAGGATTCAGACAGATTCATGGTATTGACTATGATGAAACCTTTTCACCAGTCGCTATGACCAAATCCATCCGAATCCTACTTGCAATTGCAGCATACCATGACTATGAGATTTGGCAGATGGATGTCAAGACAGCATTCCTTTATGGGAATCTCCTCGAGGACGTGTATATGATACAGCCGGAGGGTTTTGAAGATCCAAAGCAAGCCAACAAAGTCTGTAAACTACAACGATCCATTTATGGATTGAAGCAAGCTTCTAGGAGTTGGAATCGACGTTTTGATGAAGTAGTCAAAGAGTTTGGCTTCATCATAAACGAAGATGATTCTTGTGTCTACAAGAAGGTTAGTGGGAGCTCTGTAGCTTTTCTGGTCTTGTATGTAGATGACATACTACTCATTGGAAACGACGTTCCCATGCTGCAATCTGTTAAAGATTGGCTAGGGAAGTGTTTCTCAATGAAGGACTTAGGGGAAGCAGCCTATATACTCGGTATAAAGATCTATAGAGATAGATCTAAGAGACTGCTAGGCCTAAGTCAAAGTACATATATTGACAAGGTGTTGAAGCGGTTCAACATGCAAGATTCCAAGAAGGGATTCTTGCCCATGTCACATGGAATCACTCTTTCGAAGAGTGGTTGTCCTTCCAATGAGATTGAGAAGGAACGCATGAGTAGAATTCCCTATGCCTCGTCCATAGGATCTATCATGTACGCCATGTTATGTACTAGACCAGATGTGTCATATGCCTTGAGTATGACAAGCAGATACCAATACAATCCAAATGAGAGTCACTGGATTGCAATCGAGGACATCCTAAAGTACTTGAGAAGAACTAAGGATGCTTTCTTGATATTTGGCGGTGAGGAAGAGTTGCGTGTAAGGGGTTACACTGATGCAAGCTTCCAAACCGAAAGAGATGACTTTAGATCACAATCGGGATATGTGTTTTGCCTGAATGGAGCAGTGGTGAGCTGGAAGAGTTCCAAGCAAGAGACGGTGGCTGATTCTACAATAGAGGCTGAGTACATTGCTGCAAATGGCGCAGCAAAGGAAGCTGTTTGGATAAGAAAGTTTGTTTCTGAACTTGGTGTGGTTCCCAGCATTGCAGATCCAGTTGAGTTGTACTGTGACAACACTGGGGCGATCGCGCAATCAAAGGAACCCAGGTCACACCAGAAATCCAAGCACGTGCTCAGGAAGTTTCATCTGATTCGAGATATTATCGATAGAGGAGACGTTCGGATATGCAAGATTTCTACAGATGAGAATCTGTCAGACCCGCTTACAAAGCCGCTCACGCAGTGGAAGCATGAAGGGCACACTAGGAGTATGGGCATACGAGATGCGCCAGATTGACTCTAGTGCAAGTGGGAGACTGTTGGAATAGATGCCCTAGAGGCAATCTAGTTTAGTATGAATTTATTTGTGGCTAGAAATTCATTTATTATTTATTGGATATTTAATATAATGAAGTCCTTAGATTTACAATTGTGTTAATTATCTTAAATATCCCTAGTCCAGTATAATGATTAATGGGACAATCATCTATAGACTAGTATGGGGTTGGATTGATATGGAGATATCATGATCCAACACATAGGTGTGCATTAAGGGTAATGACGCACTGGATTGACCCATCTCCGAGAAGGCTACATACACGTTATGTTAAGTCACAAGCGCTTCTCGCGGTGCAATGGTATTGTCATCCTTAGACTTGAAGTCGCTAGACATTTTAGATGTGGATTGTTGTGATTTTGGTAGCGTTAAACGCTACACCGTAACTGGGTAGTTATAAAGGCGTGTACCGGATACAATAATAAGCAAGCTTATAGATCGTAGTGGACGTAGATAGAATTTGTCCCTCCCACATAACGGGAGCAAATATCCTAGGCCACTCGAGGGATAGTGCTTATAGAATGTCTGGTGATGCGCAAACTAACGTGCTATCGCAAGTGTACGAATCTTGTAGTACCGGGTGCAATTAGACTCGGATTATCGTTCCCACGAGGACTATTATGGGTTTACTCACGTTGTCAGTTTCGGTTTTCCAAGAGTAGTAACCAGGAGGAGTAGGTTGAGATTATAATGACTAAACCAAAAACAGAATTTAAAAACGTAAACGTAAATATTTTTTGTGACGTTTTCTGAAATAGGCTGATTTGGTTGTAACGATAATAGATGAAGACTAGGCTCCAGGATCCCCTAGGGTTTCTACAGATTTCAGTTTTACGTTTGATTATGAAAACACTCAGCAGTTTCGATATCTGTGCAACGTACCAGTTGTGCAGTGACTTTTCAGATTCCACACGTAATCCCGATCCTGCAGACTTTCGGATTCTTGTTAAGCTGCCTAAGTCTGCAGTCTCGGTCTAATCCTGTTAGGGTTTCTAACCTGTCCGAATGGCCCGGGTCAAATTCTCTAACAGTTGGTCTCACGTTTTTCGATGCTAGCCCTATCTCCCTTTCTCTGGTCGGTCTATCAGGGTAAGGTACTAAATCCCGGTTTTTCTTCCTAACCCTAACTTGACGTTTTCACCTACAAGCTCGGGTCTATAGCAATCCTGGGTGATCAATCCTATCATGCATATACGATACTAATCAAACCAGAATAACAGATACAACTTGCTGAATTAAGACAATCATCATGAATCCATAATCATAGTAATCATAAAATCTGAGTACGAAACCCTAGGTTCACCGAGAACCTAGGTGAAAAGTTTAGCTACGACTAGACATAATACAAAACGCAGTTTCTGAATATAAAGAGAGAGAACGAAATCAAACTAAGTCTTCGAATCTCGAATCGCGCTTTCGTGCTCTCCGTGAATGCTCCGACTTGTCCTTCGGTTGTGCTGAGAATTGTGTTGTGTCTTCGTGATCCCTCAAAACGAGTCTGGACGAGTCTTTAAATAGTGCTGTTTCCTGAAAACGCTTGTGCTCGAAATTACGGAATTTGCCATCGTCCACCGTCTTTGACCAAAAGTCAAAACTGGCTGCGTATATACGCAGGGGTTACGTATATACGCAACCAGGGCCCAACCAAAATCCCCCCACCACCCCACTGCCTGCGTATATACGCAGGTGCTGCGTATATACGCAGGTCCTGCGTATATACGCAGGCCGTGGGCTAGGTGGGGCCCACTTGGTCCTCTGGTGGGCCAGGTCTGGTCCCCTGGGTCCCACTCTTCTTCCTGATGCTCCCGGTTTGCCTCTTCGGTGTACTTCTGCTTTTCCGTGTTTCCGTCGTGTCCCGGTCTTGTGCACGTTTCCCGAGACGGTCCCGGCTTGGTCCCGGCACGCTTCCCGATGCACCTCCCGAACCTGTTCCTGAAAAGGCAACACGAACGAAAACCCGCGATCATATCCAAATATAGCAAGAAATAAGCAGAAATAAGCAGAAATCCAGCAAGTACAAATAAACGTCTCGTTCTAGATTCCCGGGGCATTCTAAGGCATTTTCCGGCAAAAACCGCTAATTCCGACACAAATACTCGTGAAATCAGGCTAAAAGATAACCCCTAATTGGGCGTTATCAAATACCCCCGCACTAAACATTGCTCGTCCCGAGCAATCCTGCCAACTCTAGCCTGCATTTCTGTCCTCGTGACTGACTCTGTACATACCCTACCGTTGCATACGCTTTCGACCCGAACCTTTCAACCGGACGACTCGATAGAAAAACTGACGCAGATAGAATATACACAGACTCAAACGACTCAAAACAGACTAGTGACAAAAATATTTTTGGCGAGATCGGGCAACCTCAAAAACAGAAACAGTGTGTCCTCGTGATCTCATCCTTTTCAGAATTTACTTCCCTGCAAGCGATCGGTAAGTCTGAACAGATTTATATGGTGGATTTAAGCACTGGACCGAAGTACTATTACTTTGGTTATCAAACTGAGCAAATCCCTAGCTAACTTACCATCCGAGCTGTTTCCGAAAGGATCTATGTCTAATCAGGTAGGATAGATATATGTATCAAGGTACGGCATAATCCTACATGTTATGACATTCTCACAATTTACCAAACTCACACCCCTCACCGAGATCCCGAAAAACTGCCCGAAACACCTAAGTTCCTGCTTTCCCAATTCTCCTGTCCCCCGGTGTGTCTTCGCCGTGCTCGCGGCCACAAATGTGAAGCGGTGCAAAACGTCTCGAAAATTGTGCCACTCACTCAGCTTTTTATTTAAATAACAAAAACACAAAACGAACTAAAAACTAGATCATAATAATTTTTTTTTTCTTCTTTTTTTTTTTCTTTTTCTTTTTTTTTTCTCTTTCTTCTTCTATTTTTTTTCTATATATATATATATATATATATTTTCTTAACACAACTATATACACACGTACACGAATATCAACAATACCAAACTGACTAAAGCTGAGTGAAAATAAATCTCTGTCGTGGGGTACGTAAAATGTCCTCATGTGAAGTACCCCCACACTAATCCTGAAGCGCTGATCCTGTAGTCGAAATTATACTGTGCAGTCCCACCGAACCTCCTCATCACCAAAGATGTAGAAAAACGGCACAACCACCAATTGACCCTACAACCCCCCGGAACCCCGTTTCGTGCGAAAAGATACTCGCACGCGACTAACTCCTCCCGTGGTCACTATGTAGTGAAGTGATCCACCTCCGCAAATTAATGCACTGTCGCCTCTCACTCACCCTGTCCTTCCCTCGAAAAACGTGTCAAAATCGAAACTGTCCAAAACTGATAACTCATGAAGCTCCCCTATCTAAAGCCTGCCCCTACTCACTCCCTCCGTCATAACACGTAGAATAGCCAACTATCGACTGATGAGGTCTCAAAGAAGGCTGCCTAGGCTAAAGTGGCTACGAAGAAAGAGGGTAAATGGTTTCAAACGGGTTGACTAATTGGACCTAGGGGTAAGAAACAGGACGTGAGGTCCCTTGATAGCCAGTCACTCCACCGAAAAATGCGATGACCGTGACGGCGCCCGTGGGCGGGTTGTCGACTACCTATGTGACGGTGGTGTAGCAACTAGTCAGATTTTTCGCTCAGTTGATAACTACTTGCGGATTCCAAAGGTCACTGGCTCTCACCTATCTACTATACCTCGGTGCAAGTTTTCTTCTCTTTCAAAAGATTCAAACTCAATTTCTTCACTGTTTTCGTTATCTCGATTGCCCTTTCTCAAAATTTTCTGATTTTAAACTTTTTTTTTAAAAAAAATAATAATTTATACTTGCTGTTTGCGTATATACGCAGGTCCTGCGTATATACCCAACCAGCAGCATAAAAATTTTTAATTTTTCAATTTTCAATTTTTTTTTTTTTTTTTTTATATACAATGCATGGCCAGAATGATTATGGTGGGTTGACTCAAATAAAGAAAATATGCTGACTCAAAAATAAAAATAAAAATAAAAATAAATACGAAAAAACGTGCAGACCGGGTTAATGCAGACACGACTACCACCCCCCCCCCCCACTAAGAGGTGGCATGCCCTCATGGCACTCACTCGTCCGGAAAAAATGTCGGGTCGGACCCGGTCTCGGACGTACCGGAAATGCTACCCGGCGAGCTGCCTCTGAATCAGTCCTAAAACACCGGCTGGCGTGCCCGTGTACGGGGCCGGTAATCCGAGGACTGCGACTCAGACCCAGTCCAACTGCTAGGTGGCTGGGATCGCAAAGTCGTCCTGCCACTCGAATGCTGGTGAGTACGGGCCCCAGTCCGCTGGGTACGGGTCCCAGTCTGCTGGGTACGGGTCCCAGCCTGACGACCTGTAGGCTGCCGGGATCTTGTCCCAGGCTGCCGTCTCTCCTGTCTGGCAGGTGGCGGTGATGGCTGAGTCGGTGGTGGTGGCTGGGTCGGGGGTGGCGGAGCAGACGTGCACTCGCTAGAGTCCCCGTCATCCGACCATCCCTCGGTAAAGCTACTGGAGTAGGTGGGTGGAAAATACAGCGGAAGTGGCGGGTCTCGGCCTGCGTGCCGAGCCGCATCCCGCTGCTCCTCTCTAATACTAGCTAGGGCAGCCTGGGTGTCCTTGGTGACCTTCCGCTGAGTCCGGCGGATATGCGTCAACGCTCTCCAGATCTTGCCCGCTCCCTCTAACACCTTCTCTCCTATGGACTTGCGTCCACCCCGACACCCCTCAAATCTCTCATCCACTCGGGGCAGTCTACGGGGCGGGGCCGGTCTAGCTCGTGGGGTCGGGTTGGCCCGTGGGGCCGGCTGCTCTCTCTGATGGGCAGGCTGAGGCTGGGCATTCCTCTCAGTCCCCTGCCTACTCGACTCGGGGCGCTCGCTCTCTCTAGTAGTACGGCATCGCCGAAGTCCGGCCGGTGCCTGGCGACTGACTGGTCGCTCCTGAGTCGATCGCCTCCTAGGGGCAGGGGCAGGGGCAGGTGCAGGAGCCGGGTCCTCCTCCATAAAATCGTCATCCTCATCGAGGTCAACGACTGGCGGAGGCGGGCCCGGGTGGCGAGTAATAAGCTTCCTATAAGGCCGTAGCAAAGGAGGCTCTAGGTCACCTGCTAAATCATCCATCGGAACCTCATAATCCCGAGCCAGTTTGGCAATGAGGTTGGCGTACCCCAATCCCTTATGGCTACCGGAGCAGTTCCGCTCCATCATATACACCCAAATCCGACGAGGAATGTCAACATCTCGTCCCAGAACAAGGCAGTAGACTAAGAGTACGTACTCGAAGTCAAGGTAGGTGAAGTGTTTAATACCTACAACCCTGTTAACTACCCACTCGGCCCACCACCGTGGCGGGCCGGTAACAAAACGAGAATGCAATTTCTTGCCTATCTCGCCTGGCCCCTCTCTCTCGAAATGGGCACCCGGGTGCCCCCCAGTCACAACCCGCAAAAGCTCAGCATCGTTAGGCGGGTAATCAGCGCATTCAGCATATGCGCACGAGATATGGCGCATCGGAGTCTGATACGCTTGGCGGATGGTATCCGCCGTGAGCAACATAAATGTACGCCGCATATAAACCCAACGGACATCCCCATTGGCTTCCCCCTCCCCCTTGTGCATGAGGTTCGCATAGAACTCACGCACCAAGTCAGTATCGGACAAGTCCGGAAACCCCGCTAGGGACGTCCCGAAAATGTCCGGGCGACTCGCATAAGCGGCCATCTCTGGCGGCATGTAAGTATGGTCGACCTCAAACTGATAGTCTATGGGAATGCTATGCCCCATTTTGGTCCCGGTCATAAAGTAATGTTGGGCATAATGATTGACGAACCTAAAGCTGTCAAACATCAAAGGGGTAAGCTCAGTCGCCTCATAGTCCGTAGGGATGTCATCTCGGTTAGGGTCTACGACGGGCACATGAAACTCCATAACAGACCAAAATCTCGAAAAACGTGCCAACTCGTGAAATAGAGCAAAAACGTGAAACGTGCACAAAAATAGTGTGTCGCAATAGGTAGTCCACCTAAGATCTACCAGAGGTCCACACGGCAAGTGCCGCTCCAAATGCAAAATTACCGAAAATAACGGGCCCGGCTACGGGCCGTGCCAAAACGGAAAATAAAGCGAGGGATGAGATTTTCGACCTTCCCTAAACAGGGGTGAAGACCGGAGATTCTGCCCGGAAAGTCGCCGGAAAACCGCCGGTGGTCGCCGGAAAAGTCGCCGGAAAAGTCAACTGCCCGGAATTGAATTCCGAGCCCACCAAATCGAAGCCCTCGATCTCCTTGTTCACGTTCCCTTCTACGGATTTTGCTAGTTTTGGCTCTAACACCTTCGAATCTGCACTTTTCCTCAAGAACACCTCACTTTTTGATGGAACTTGCCCTCTCGATTTTCGCTTGTTTCCGGATTTTGATGGATGAATCTTGCTCCTTGCGACGAGGGGATTCCAGAAATGTGCCCGGATTTTGATTTGGAGGTCCGAGGCAAAATCTTTGTTCTTCAAGTGAGAGCAAATGGAGGTAGAGAGAGAAAGAGAGGTGCCAACAATGGTGTGGCCGGCCCCCTCTTCCCATATAAACCCTAATTTGGTCAAAATGACCAAAATACCCCCGGGGTTTTGAAAAAATTTCAAATTTTTTTTTTCTTTCTTTCCTGTTTACGTATATACGCAGTACCGCGTATATACCCAACCAGAAAACAATCAAAAAAAAAGAAAAAAAAATTCCCTTTTTGCCCCACGGGTTGCGTATATACGCAGGGGCTGCGTATATACGCAGCCCGAGGGCAAAAATGGATTTTTTTTTTTTTTTTTTCAAAGTTTCTCTCTCCCCCTGCTTTCCTGATCTTGGCTGTTTCGGATGATTCTGTTTCTGCACACTTTCAAATTCAACATTAAAAACCCGCTCATCTCGCCTCTCTCGAAAATTCAGAACTGTTATAATAACGTAATAACTAACAAAACTAAATAAATAAACGATAAATTTTGGGTTGCCTCCCAAACAGCGCCTTGTGATTTACGGTCGACGGCCCGACCTTGTTACCTCTCACGGGTCATCAAAATAGACCGGGTCTATTTTGACGACTTCGGCGGTCTCGAGATACGGCTTGATCCGGTTCCCGTTCACCCTGAAACTGGAGTTGTCTTTTGGATTTTCCAGCTCAAATGCCCCCCAGGCAAAAATCTGCTTGATGATGAACGGTCCTGACCAACGAGACCTCAGCTTCCCCGGAAAGAACCGCATCCGGGTATTGTAGAGAAGCACTTTGTCGCCTTCGTTAAACTGCTTTGCCGTGATACGGTGATCATGCCACTTCTTTGTCTTCTCTTTGTAAATTTTAGCGCTCTCGAAAGCCGTTCTGCGGAATTCCTCCAATTCCAGCAGTGCCATCTTCCTCTTATCCCCTGCTAAATTCTGGTCCAAGTTCAGCAGTTTGATGGCCCAATACGCCTTGTGCTCCAGTTCCACCTGTAGGTGGCACGCTTTCCCAAAAACGAGCTGGTACGGTGACATTCCCAGCGGTGTTTTGAAAGCTGTCCTGTAGGCCCAAAGCGCATCGTCTAGTCTGACGGACCAATCCTTTCGGCCGAGATTCACTTTCTCGAGTATGCTCTTGATCTCTCGATTCGACACCTCGGCTTGCCCGTTCGTCTGCGGATGATAAGGTAACGAGACTTTATGAACTGACACGCCGTACTGTTTCAGAATTTTCGCAAAAACTCGATTGATGAAGTGAGAGCCCTCGTCGCTGATTATTGCCCTGGGAGTCCCGAAACGAGTGAAAACGTTGCGTTTCAGAAAACGCTCAACGGTAGCTGCATCGTTTTTCTGACACGCGATCGCCTCGATCCACTTTGTCACATAATCTACTGCCAGCAGAATGTAAAGATTCCCCATTGAAGACGGGAACGGACCCATGAAGTCAATCCCCCAGACATCAAATGGCTCTACCTCCTGCCACACGGTCATCGGCATCTCGTCCCGGTGTGACGTGTTTCCTGTCCTCTGGCACCTATCGCATCCCTGCACATAGTCGTGACAGTCTTTGAAGATTGTCGGCCAGAAAAACCCGGACTGCAGTATTTTATGCGCTGTTCGCGTTCCCCCCAAATGACCCCCACACTGTGATGAATGGCAGTGTCGGATCACGTTCCAGGCCTCGTGGGTCGGGATACACCTTCTCAGGATGTTGTCAGCCCCCTGTTTGAACAAGTACGGGTCGTCCCAGAAATACTGTCGACTTTCGGCAATGAACTTTTTCCGCTGCGACGGGGTGAGATCCTCGGGAAGCGTGCCAGTTACCAAGTAATTGGCTATGGCATAGTACCACGGTCTCCCGATCTTGACTGCCATGATGTGCTCGTCCGGGAAGTTTTCCTTGATCGGCACCGGGTCCACCTTCACGTTCTCAAGTCTGGATAGGTGATCCGCTACCACGTTCTCAACTCCCTTCTTGTCCCGGATTTCCACATCGAATTCCTGCATCAGTAGAACCCATCTCAACATTCTCGGTTTTGCGTCCTTCTTGTCCAGCAGGTATTTCAGAGCACTATGGTCGGTAAAAACGATAACTTTTGACCCGACCAAATAGGGCCTGAATTTGTCCAGGGCGTACACCACGGCCAGCAGTTCCTTTTCTGTCGTGCCATAGTTGAGCTGGGCATCGTTGAGTACCCGGCTCGCATAATAAATGACGTGGCATACCTTATCCTTCCGCTGTCCCAAAACTGCCCCGACTGCGTAGTCGCTGGCGTCACACATCAGCTCAAACGGGAGTGACCAATCTGGCGTGGTTATAACCGGGGCTGTGGTCAGCTTCTCTTTCAAGTGGTCAAAAGCTTGCCGACATGCTGCGTCGAAATCAAAGGGTACGTCTTTTCCGAGTAACGCACAAAGTGGCTTTGTGATCTTGGAAAAGTCCTTGATGAATCTTCGGTAAAATCCTGCATGCCCCAGAAAACTTTTGATCGCCCTTACGTTCGTCGGGTATGGAAGCTGCTTTATCACCTCGATCTTAGCCCTGTCCACCTCGAGTCCCTTGCTGGAAATTCTGTGACCCAGCACGATCCCCTCGGTGACCATAAAGTGACACTTTTCCCAATTGAGCACCAAATTCGCCTTCTTGCATCGGATCAGAACCTGGCCCAAATGGAACAGGCAGTCCTCGAAACTGTCCCCGAAGAGTGAAAAGTCTTCCATGAAGACCTCCAGATTTTTCTCGATCATGTCGGAAAAAATCGCCATCATACATCTCTGGAACGTGGCGGGAGCATTACACAACCCGAACGGCATGCGTCGAAACGCGAACGTACCGTACGGGCAGGTAAACGTCGTCTTTTCCTGATCTTCCGGGGCTATGCAAATCTGGTTGTACCCGGAGTACCCGTCCAGAAAACAGTAGTAGGCATGATGGGCGAGCCGGTCCAGCATCTGGTCCATGAATGGCAGCGGGAAGTGGTCCTTCAGTGTTGCATCGTTTAGCCTCCGATAGTCCATGCAGATCCGCCAGCCCGTAACGGTGCGCTGCGCAATCTGCTCCTGATCGTTATTCTGCACCACTGTAATACCCCCTTCTTGGGCACGCACTGGACCGGGCTGATCCACGTGCTGTCCGATATGGGGTAGATGATTCCCGCTTCCAGCCACTTCATGACCTCTTTTCGCACAACGTCCTTCATGTTTGGGTTCAGTCTCCGCTGGGGCTGAATCACCGGTTTCTTGCCTTCTTCAATTCGTATCTTGTGCATGCAGTAGGAGGGGCTGATCCCCTTGATATCTGCAATCGTCCAGGCGATTGCTTCCTTATGCTCTCGCAATACTTCCAGCAGTTTCTGCTCCTGTTCCTGAGATAAACGAGACGAAACAATTACGGGCAGAGTACTATTTTCACCAATATACGCATACCTGAGATGGCTCGGGAGCGGTTTCAGCTCCAGTGCGGGTGGCTCCTTGAGTGACGGGAACAGAATCATCTTTTGCCCGCCGTCTTCGTCCCGGTGCAAAGTGGTCCAGTCTTCGGCTCTCATGGCGTGCTCGCACCGAGTCTTCTCTTTTTCTTCCCCGTACATGCTGTCAATCTCTTCCCACAATTGGTCCATCTCCTCGTTTTCCCAGCCTTCGTCCACCACATCGATAGCAAAGATGTCCTCGTGGTCGTAGTAGTTTGGCAGTTGCAGATTTTTGAAAACGTTGAATTTTACTTTTTCCTCGTTAATCTGCATGGTCAGCTCCCCGCTCTTACAGTTTATCATTGCTTCCCCTGTGGCCAAAAACGGCCTGCCGAGTATGAGCGGTACCTCCCCTGCCTCCATGTCCAGGATGACGAAATCTGCCGGAAAAATAAGCTCGCCGACCTTGACCAGAATGTCCTCGATAACCCCGTAGGCCTGTTTTACGGACCTGTCTGCCATCTGCAGCATGATTCTGGTGGGTCGGGGTTCACCGACTTTCAAACTTTTGAAAATCGTCAATGGCATCAGGTTGATGCTGGCCCCTAGGTCACACAGAGCCTTTCCTGTGTAAGCGTTACCTAGGGTGACCGGTATCACGAAACTGCCAGGATCCTTTCTCTTCCTCGGTAGCCCATTCTTCACACAATTGCTCACTTCTGCCGTCAGGTTTATGGTCTCGAAATCGCTCATTCGCCTCCTCCCATACAAGATGACCTTGAGGAATTTGGCGTAAGTGGGCATCTTAGCCAAAGCCTCAGCAAAAGGTATGTTAATCTGCAGCTGCTTGAACATCTCGAGAAACCTGGCGTAGTCCTTGCTGTCGTCCCTCTTTCGTGTTCGCAAGGGGTACGGGACCTCCTTGGAGACGGGTACAGTTTCTGCACCTGTCTCGTTCTGCACTGCATCCTGCTCAACCGAGCCCTTCGGCTGGGGGCGATCGACTGTGCTGTTATCCTGGCCCGACAAGTTGCGTTCGACTTCTTTTGAATTTTCTGCACGTGCGTGGCTGGGATACGGTGGATCCTGCAGTGCCAATCCACTCCGAGTGGAGATAGCATTGATCTGAGCACGTGGATTATTTACTGTGTTCGAGGGTAGGTTTCCTGGCTGTCTCTCCGTTAGCTGCTGTGCTAACTGCCCCACCTGCACTTCCAAAGCGCGCAGTGACGTTTTGGTTGTCTGCATATCTGCCGTCAAAGTGTCCATGTGCTTGAACCGGGACTCCATAGTCTGGAACATGGACTTGATCTCTTTCATCTGAGCGTCGTACTGCTGTGCTGACGGGACTGACTGAGCCTGCTGGGCCGGGGCAGCCTGCTGGGCTGGTGGCCTGTGCTGGAATCCCGGTGCATAAACTGCTGCGTTCGGGTTTCCGTACCGGAACCCGGGATGGTCTCTCGTACCCGGTCGGTACCGGCTCGGGTCCCACTGCTGCTGTACGTAATTTGTATCCTCAGTCCTTAGCTCCTCAATGGCCGTGTCCAGATCCGGTTCCTCGACTGCTGCAACAGTCTTCTTATCCGAATAGACTTTCTTGACCAAGTCGTGAACGATCTTGGCCAGATTGTCTATCCGGTCATCCTCTGCAGGTTCGGCTCTGGCCGCCATCCTGCGATCGTCAAACAGTCGGGTGTCCTGCTTGGCCAACTGCTTCATCAGGTCATACGCACCTTCTTTGTCCACGTGATACAAGAAGTTTCCTCCGGCCTCTCTGTCAATCCTGTCGGCGTTCTCCCTGTCTAGGGCATGGTAGAAAACCTGCAGGATTTTTGCGTCTCCAAAACCGTGGTTCGGGCACCGTTTGACCAATCTCATGAGCCTGTCCCATGCGTCCACTACCGTCTCCCCCATCTTCTGTCTGAATGACAGTATCTCGCTCTGTAACTGTATGACTCGGGAGGCGGGATAGAACTTAGCCAGAAAATCCGTGACACACTCCTCCCATGTGGTGATGGATCGGGGTGGTCGGGATTCAAGCCAGTCCTTGGCTACTCCATAAAGACAGTACGGAAATAAGATCAACATGAGTGCCTCTGCTTCTACCCCCTTGTATCTGACCTTGTTGTAGTAATCTTCGAATTTCCCGATGAAATCGTTCGGGTCTTCGTCGGCCCTGCCATGAAACGGGCAGAGAGTTTGTACCGTCTGGATGGTGGATGGTTTGATGTCAAAGTGCTCTGCGGTGATCTCGGGCACCACAATGGCTCGCTCATGCCCCCCGGTGGGGACTTCGAAATTTTCCACCAACGCCTTCCCAGATCGGTTATAAGTTCTCTGGTTGCTTCGGGCAGCAAGTCCCGCTGTGACAAGCTCCTCAATGTACCGAGCCATCTGGGCTGGGGTACGTGTCTCTCGTTCCTGTACACCGGCTTCGGTGTTCGTGGGTGGATCTCTCTCGTTGGTTGCCATCCTGCTTTCTCGGTTTCTGCGGTTCTGTTCGGTATACAGCTTTTCCGGGTTGTCGAGTGGTGTCACCAAATCGCGAGGCAATCTGGGCATCAACTAAACAGTCCTGAAAACGCAGATTCGAAAACGCAATGAGATAAAAAGAAAAATAACGAAACTGAAAATAAATAAAAACTCAGAAAACTAATTCTGACTCCTAAATAGACCCTAAAAGTCCCCGGCAACGGCGCCAAAAACTTGATGCGCAAACTAACGTGCTATCGCAAGTGTACGAATCTTGTAGTACCGGGTGCAATTAGACTCGGATTATCGTTCCCACGAGGACTATTATGGGTTTACTCACGTTGTCAGTTTCGGTTTTCCAAGAGTAGTAACCAGGAGGAGTAGGTTGAGATTATAATGACTAAACCAAAAACAGAATTTAAAAACGTAAACGTAAATATTTTTTGTGACGTTTTCTGAAATAGGCTGATTTGGTTGTAACGATAATAGATGAAGACTAGGCTCCAGGATCCCCTAGGGTTTCTACAGATTTCAGTTTTACGTTTGATTATGAAAACACTCAGCAGTTTCGATATCTGTGCAACGTACCAGTTGTGCAGTGACTTTTCAGATTCCACACGTAATCCCGATCCTGCAGACTTTCGGATTCTTGTTAAGCTGCCTAAGTCTGCAGTCTCGGTCTAATCCTGTTAGGGTTTCTAACCTGTCCGAATGGCCCGGGTCAAATTCTCTAACAGTTGGTCTCACGTTTTTCGATGCTAGCCCTATCTCCCTTTCTCTGGTCGGTCTATCAGGGTAAGGTACTAAATCCCGGTTTTTCTTCCTAACCCTAACTTGACGTTTTCACCTACAAGCTCGGGTCTATAGCAATCCTGGGTGATCAATCCTATCATGCATATACGATACTAATCAAACCAGAATAACAGATACAACTTGCTGAATTAAGACAATCATCATGAATCCATAATCATAGTAATCATAAAATCTGAGTACGAAACCCTAGGTTCACCGAGAACCTAGGTGAAAAGTTTAGCTACGACTAGACATAATACAAAACGCAGTTTCTGAATATAAAGAGAGAGAACGAAATCAAACTAAGTCTTCGAATCTCGAATCGCGCTTTCGTGCTCTCCGTGAATGCTCCGACTTGTCCTTCGGTTGTGCTGAGAATTGTGCTGTGTCTTTGTGATCCCTCAAAACGAGTCTGGACGAGTCTTTAAATAGTGCTGTTTCCTGAAAACGCTTGTGCTCGAAATTACGGAATTTGCCATCGTCCACCGTCTTTGACCAAAAGTCAAAACTGGCTGCGTATATACGCAGGGGTTACGTATATACGCAACCAGGGCCCAACCAAAATCCCCCCACCACCCCACTGCCTGCGTATATACGCAGGTGCTGCGTATATACGCAGGGCCTGCGTATATACGCAGGCCGTGGGCTAGGTGGGGCCCACTTGGTCCTCTGGTGGGCCAGGTCTGGTCCCCTGGGTCCCACTCTTCTTCCTGATGCTCCCGGTTTGCCTCTTCGGTGTACTTTTGCTTTTCCGTGTTTCCGTCGTGTCCCGGTCTTGTGCACGTTTCCCGAGACGGTCCCGACTTGGTCCCGGCACGCTTCCCGATGCACCTCCCGAACCTGTTCCTGAAAAGGCAACACGAACGAAAACCCGCGATCATATCCAAATATAGCAAGAAATAAGCAGAAATAAGCAGAAATCCAGCAAGTACAAATAAACGTCTCGTTCTAGATTCCCGGGGCATTCTAAGGCATTTTCCGGCAAAAACCGCTAATTCCGACACAAATACTCGTGAAACCAGGCTAAAAGATAACCCCTAATTGGGCGTTATCATCTGGCCAGACTCAATTAAATCAATATGGAATATTGATGTTATTTGCACGAATAAGGCTATTCCCATGGATCGAGAAACTGTGGATTTGATATACGAGTGTGACTTGTATGTCTCGTGTCCAATCCGGATATAGAGACAAAGGGATGAGACAATTACTTGTACAAAGGTTGTCAAAATGACTATTCTATTAGTTGGCTAGAATGGATGTTTTGCTAGAAACCGCCCCATATTAGCAAATAGTTGCTACCAACTAGATAGAACCTATGGGGTCACACGCTAGATAGAGTTGAACTAGATTTGGGAATTAATTAATTAGATTAATTAATTAGAAGGATCACTTTGCAAAACCTTGCAAACTTAGTAGGGACTAATTTGCAAGGAATGGACTAAATTGAATTCTAGTAGGACTAGAATAAGTCCTTTAGGTAGTTGGCAAGGATTTGTTGGACTATATAAAGGACCTTCCTTACTTCCTTCCCACACTTATGTTCATAATAGATCATAACTTGAGTGGGAGAGAACAAAAGGAGAGAAAGCAAGCAAGCTAGAGGAGCTCGTCGCCCCCTAGCCCGCCGCCCGTTGCGTGATTCTTCTACCTCTTCCTCTTTCCGGGCTAGCACCAAGGAGTGGGAGATCTAGAAATCAACTCTAGGCGTGGATCAACTATATAGAACGTGACACAATTCGCGTTTGAAGTCATCAAAGGAGAACCCTAAGGTGTGTTATTGATTTCTTCCTTTACCATCGTTATGTCTCTTGACTTGGGATCCTTGGAGGGTTTTGCATGGTTAATTATTGTTTCCGTTGCGCATCCATGAATCAAAACCCTACACTTCCCCCCTTAGAGAGAGCTTCGTCCTCGAAGCTTAAACCAAATGCTCAACCAATAGTTTATGCTACTCAGTATATATGATAGAATGTAATATGGTATGAAATCTAGCATTGTATGAAATCGTGTTAATACTTCACACAGTTTTGTGTTAATATTTATGTTGATGGCATGACGGGCTATGGTATGAAAATTCAAAGGGTTACAGCCTCTCCCGCTTAGGAGAGTGACGTCCCCGGAACTCAATTTACCTCGTGTTGAATGACGCGATGTATTTGTCTAGGAAATTATCATATGGATTATGTATATCTTCCTAACTTATTTGAGCCAGGAATTAAGGTGTCCTTCAAGATCCTAGATGACATTTAGGTCCTCTAAACGTTCCCTGGTCATCCGGTTGGAGGTTGGTCTGTTCGAGTACAAGATAAGACGTTGTTTCTAATAATTCTCTCTTCTCGATAACACAATCCCCAAGGTCTGTTGAAGAACATGCGCAACATTTTTGGTTCCAACAGAAATAACTCTAGAGTAACCTGGTAGAGTAGTATAACATGTAGAAATAGCTGATAGGTAAGCGAGCATCCCATAGCCCCGAATAATTTAGCTGTGAGACTCCCATTTGCACACATCCAGTGACGGATCGTACTAGCTACCTCGAGCTTGAATTTTTACCACACTTCAGTGGATGAAGCCAATACACTACAAGTGATAATATTACCAAAAGGGAGGTATCATAAAGTGTCAATAAACTTCTAAAGCCTCCCTAAAAGTCTATTTGTTATTATTGATAGTCTATAACATATCTCAGTAAAGGAACTAGGACATACTATCATGATAAAGAACGCACAATTCTGTGGGTTTCATGACTCCAAGGATAATTCTAAAAATTATGCCCCTCTAATAATAGCTACATAACAAAACTTCAACAGTGATGCCCAAAACGACCATTAACTTCTTAAACCACACAAAGTATTTCGTTCATTCCAACAGATGACCCAAGAGGATAGCGAACATGACCTCACGGTAATATGATTCTTATTACTCTTTGAAACCTAGCTATCAACCTAAGATATATGATGTTGTCCAAATGTCCTAAACCTCCACGGTGAATGACTAGATAAAGCACGATACCGAATGCCAAACTCCCAGGAAATTCATTAAGACCTCTATAACCTTCGCGAACCATTACCTATATCAAACCTTAGTGGAAAACTCAATACCATGTCATTAATAACAATACTTCAAGTAAAACTTATGTGGGGAGCATATACCGCAAGGATGAAGAACTTAAATTACTCAGACATATCATCATATTATGTAGCTCCAAGCAGTTTTGTAAAGACTTACTAGTCCACATAATAATGTGAATTCCCGACCGTATCCATAACCAAATTCCTCAGGATTGTTGTCTAATGACAATATGATGCCTAATAGACACCCAAGATGTTACAATGCCTCAAAACCGAACTAGCCGAAAGTATTTAAGACTTGGTGGATTGTTCCTGTGTCCTCTGGTCTACTTTTCAACATCACTTCTAATTTTCTCCATATTTCCTTGTTTCAAGATCATTTTATTCAGACATTTGATTAACTCATATCTAGATATACCTCAAATGTGGTCGATTGCTCCCAAATTGAGCTTACGAAGCTTAGTAGGTAACAAACTATCGAGAACGCTTACATTAGGCCAATACATTCGTAGTATCTCCCAAGTCTCCTTGTCGTGTTGCTATAGAGATCTATTCCTTAGCTCAGATATCGATCGCGCCTAAAGTTTAGTTTATGGTAAGTTAACTCTGATGTGGGTCATCTCCTCGTCTCATTTATGTTTTTAGCAAGTCTGGCGGGCTTTGCGATTTCTATCGTTTTCATGGATGTCTGATATATGACTCTTCCTAATGTTGTAACGGTGTGCTGTATCGGCTTCGCTTCTTATAATTTGAACTAGTGCACCCCTTCTTAATATAGAACGTGGATCACTATCAAAATCATTGTTAAGATACAATCAGCTAAGCAAGAAATTTTTCACGTAAGTTATTCTGCTATACTCCTTTCCTCTTCTTTAAAAATTAATGTTGGCCCAATCGGGCAACCAGAGTGTGACTCTACCATGATGTCATGCCAAAATATCAAAATAATTTCTTCAAGCAAGCCTGATCGGCTATCTCAGCATCATAATCTCAACAATATATCAACATCCTGCACATCCTGCTTTTGCCTTTCATTAAATATTTGTACTAACATTTTGCCTTATCACATATTGCCAATTCATAAAAATATGTAACCATCTTCTGAAAAATCAGATATTGAATTAACAGAGGCCTCAAATCTAGAGCTGGTTACTTATGCAAATTTGCACATGGCGAAAACTGAAGACTTTTTATTCCATCCACATGATCATTACCCATACGTTTTCACCTAGTGTTTTAATTAAACCCCAACCAAGGAATTAAATGCATAACTTCTCCCGGTCTTAATTTGTTACTTTTACCTTAACGCCGGCTCATAAGAATTCTGCCAAGTAACTAAAAAGGCTAATTGACCTCGTGTTTGTAACAGGTCCAAACATAAAGCTATAATATGCCTGCAACTTCCAACAGGGACTCCATTTTTTTTCTTAACATTTTCTTAATAACAGATATCATCATCTCCATAAAGTTCATGCCACAAATCATGAGCTAAACAACGCAAAAGTGAAGAATATACAAAACTTCCCCAAAGCCCAGCAAACGTTAAAACCTCAGTAGTGACATACGCGAAACATTTTAGTTTTAAAGACAACCCATATCTAAACACTTATTCCAACTGTAGAAAATGATGTTGTATCGACACCCTAAGTATTCCTTAACATCGAATATAAGAAGCTCCCAAAATTTTCCATACCAAAACAATATCTCCCATGTAAACGTCCTGAGATAACAGACTTTAAATATAAACTTAAGAGACTCCAATATATATAAATTTCCAAAATCTAAGTTAAAACTCTTTAAAATAATTTCTATTCGAAAATTTAACATTAAGACAAACACCATTCCTCCCAAGTGATCCCTGTAACTCCAAAAGCAATACATAACCGAAAAGACATTCCGATTATCAAGTAGTACTAGGGTTACCAGGCACCAAATAACGCATAAATTTGGATTAGTTTAGTATCGTCAATGATCCAAAATTATTTAAGACAACTCCGTATAGCATAGTCTATCAGGTTCCAATTAATCATAAGTAGACTCCAATCAACACTTCAAACTTATTCAGTAACTAAAACTGTAATAATCTAGCTAAAACGAGTCGGAAACTCAACATGTTGACCTTGTAGTTATTTGTCTCAGGCGAGGGTGGGTGGGGACTTCCTTGAATGCCTTTTAAATTTTTCATTTATTCACCATAAAAGACTCCCAAAAGTACTCATTGTAGACTCCTGTCTTCAAATTAATATCACAATCGGTACCTTAAACTAACCAATATATCATGAACAAATTCAGAATCTATTTCCCATATTGCATAATCTTAATTCTCCTTCATAGGAGTATTCTTATCACTAATACTCATATAGTTCATCTCATCATATAAAATAATACATCATTCATGATCCAGATTCAGTCTGTGATAATTCATACTCCTCATTTTCTAACACAGGAATAACATCCATCCATCAATCCATCATGAATGACTTCCTCTAATCAATCAGGCATTATTTAGTCACACACCGGTTATCAAGAAAGGATGTGGGTGGGTGGGACTAACATACTAACACATAAGTTACCCGTAACCCGATCGGCTTTTCCAGTTTTATTATCTTTCCTATGTCCATCTTAAGTTGTCCTACAGGTTTTAATCCCTTCACTGGATTAACGACCCCCTTGTTCCGGCTCGTGAGAGACCGGGAGGGTGCTACTCGTAGTGAAACGGCGGGAATAAAGAAATAAAACATCCATAGTTATATATTACAACTGCATAATTTTCTCATTACAAATCCAAAACGAAATTAGACTAAGTGTTCAGCGGAAACATCAAACTGCAGCTAGCATCAACTAGTAGAGTTATGCGGCCCCGTCTACATTGAACTCCCTTCGCCTAGCCCTGCGGGGGAAAGAAAACAAAGACCGCGGTTTTTCCAAAAGTCAGCAAGAAATGCTGAGTAAGTAAACACCCAAACATGTAAACCGGATACGAAGCATTTTCTTTGAATAAACAAGATGACAAGTTGAGAAGTAATCAAATATGTATTCACAAATGTCCATGTATAAATCCATATTCTCAACTTTTAATCACATAATTATTTAGGAATGAAATCTCAAATCATCTCATTTTATATCCACCGGAAAAGTTCCCAGATCCATACCATTGTCCCAATTAGGGGATTCCAAAAGATTTTCAATTCTCTGTAAATTATCGATATGAAAGCCATATTATTATTTTGTTGTAGCGGGGAAGAACCAATCATCGCATATATCACAACATATCCCATATCCAAGCTACTAAGACCTTAAGTGCCGGAACCCCCCTAAGACTTCTTGCGGCCAGAAAGGTGAGTACATGGAGCGACCCGGGGCTAAGTGCGGCCGGATTAATCATATAAGTATCCAAAGTATCCAAATAATATTCTGCCGCACAACTCTTTTCACTTTACGTTATTAAATATTATTAAATTTTTATGTGATAGCTTTAAAAGAATCATATGATCCCATAATCAGAATCTCAAGTCAAACACGTATATCGTAAATCACATTTTGAGACATAAAACTCGTAAAATATTTAGACACGAAAGGAGGACGGGCTAACTAGGCCTGGCATGTTTACTAACCTTAGTGCACAACCGTGAGTAGCACGAAATGACTTCTAGAAGTAGACGTAGCCCTCGTCCATGAAGTTGTCACCAAATGGACGTAAATCGATCGCCGAAGTTTCGGTCAAGAAATCGCCGGAAAGTATGGATTTTCCGGCGACAGGAGTTGCTCTCGGTCGTCTCTGGGTTCATTCGAAACTCAGTGAGGGCGGGGTAGCGTCGGAAGGGGCAACGGAATGGCGGAGGCGCGGCGTGGGATTACCGTCGGGGCTGTCGTCGCTGGGTCGTTCGGGTCTGGTGGTGGCGGCTCCGGTGGCTCTGTTGTTGCCTATGCTGCTCGCCGGACAGGGGAAGAGAACACAAGGCCACAGAGAGATCGAGAGTGAGTGATTGGAGGCAGAGAGGGAGAACATGGGGTGGTAGCGGCTGGGATTTTGTCGCCGCCGCCGCTGCTTCTTTTTCGCCGGAAAAACAGAGAAAAGAGAGGGAGAGAGATAGGGCCAGAGAGTGAGAAGGGGAGTCGAAGCAGATGGAGTGGGGGACGGAGGTGGTTGTGGTGGCGTTGATGGTGGTGGTTCGTCGGTGGTGGTGGTGGTTGGGTGTTGTTTCACTTGTTTACTGGTGAAGAAGAGAGGGGTTCAAGGGGTATTAAATGCAGTGCAAATTATAGATTAGGTAGTAAATTTAGACTAGGTCTTGGTTTTAGGTCAAGTCAAATGGCCAATGAGGAAGAACTCTTGGTCAATTGGCCAATTGATGAGTTTTATGGGAGTTATAAGGTGCTTTGGGTGTACTCTTACATTTTTGAAAATTATTGTATGCTTTACAAGTAGGTAGAAATGTTAGGATAGTTTGGTAGTATCAATTATAAGATTTTAATGTTTTATTTAGGTTTATTATTTAAACTTATTTTATATATACTAATTGTAAATAATTTAACTCGTAATATAAATAGTGATTATATACTAGTCTCAAATAAATTTATGAATCTAAATTTTATCAAGTAATTTTTAAAAATTGAAATTCTAACCGAACCTCCCATGCCAAATTACCATTTTACCCTTAGCATAAACTCGGGGTATTACACTCAGTTTCAAGACTTTGAAATGTATCATTCTTCTTAGCCTTTAGAGCCAAGTTCTTGACACTTTCTGGTAGTTCTCCCTCAACTTCATTCATATATATCTCATGTCTAAGGAGCTCTACTTGTAAATCATCAAGTTGGAGTGATGAGAGATCTTGAGCTTCCTCAATAGCAGCAGTCTTTGGTTCCCATTCTGCCTTTGAAAAGACTTCATATAATCTTCTTCACCTTTTCTTCATTGGGAATATGCTTTCCCAAGGAATCAAGGTTATTGACAATGTCAGTGAATCTTTTGAACATGTCTCTGATTGACTCATCTCCATTCATCTTGAACGACTCATATTTCCTGAGATATATGTTGATCTTGGTTTACTTGACTTGGCTGATCCTTCAAAGGTTACCACAATCTTATCACATATCTCCTTGGCAGTCGTGCAACTTGAGATCCTGTTAAATTCATCTGCACTCATAGCACAATATAAAAGATTCATAGCTTTCTAATTTTTTGAAAATTGCTCTAACTCATATGAAGAAAGATAGTCATCAGATTTGGGAGTTTTAATCCCGTCCTTCTCTGTATATAAAGTATGAGGACCATTCTGGATAATAGTCCAGAGTTTCATATCTTGATCAATAATTAACATTTTTCATCCGAGCTTTCCAGTGGACGAAATTGTCTCCACAGAAGAAAGGAGGTCTGTTAGCAGCTCTTCCCTGAGAGAAACCAACATCACCTACAGTACTCATAATAAAAAGATGATTAAATCTATGCAGTGATAGAAGCTCTGATATCAATTGAAGTGGTGTACAGTAGGTATAAATACAGGATCAATACTCTAGAAGGGGGGAGGAGTTGAATAGAGTGTGCAGATTTTTGCCAAACTTTGCAAGAATAGTGGTTTCAAAAAAATTATAAGGAGATTCAAGGCCTTGAAATGAGTTTCAAGCCCTTGGAATAAAACAATTAAAGTAAACATAAGAATAAGTCTATTTCAAGGCCTTGAAATTAGTTTCAAACCCTTCAAATTAAACTATTTTGAATGCTGCAAGAATTATAAGTTTGTAGCTGAACAGTAAATGCAAGAGACACAAGATATACAGATTTCAGTCCACTTGGACCTACGTCTCTACCTCGGCAGGGACGGACCCAGAAAATTTTCATAGGGGGGCCAAAGTAAAATAAAACTCAACATCAATTTTAAGAAAGACTTGCATAATTTTCACTATAGAAACAAACTTCTTATTAAATTAATTTAAACTACACTAAAAAGTTGTAGAAATAAGTTAAATTACACATTAGAAATTGTAGAAGTGACTAAGTTGAAAATTACTTATAATAATTAAAAAGGACATGTCAGATAATTAAAATCAGTTGTTAGTTTACTAATTTTTATTATTTGTTCAAATAATTAAGATTGGTAAACTAACAACTGATATGGCCAAAGTGATAGTGATATGGCCCAAGTGTCAACTAGTAAGTGTTTCCAAGTGTTACCTGATGCAAAACGAGATTATCATATTATTACATAGTTTATGATAGTAAAATGAAACTACCTACATTTTAGGACAACAAAAATTGTATGGGCCGTAAATAAAAAGGTAACTTTATCAAATCTTTGTTACTAATTCCATAGTCTCTCAAATCTGGAGGGGGCCACAAGTAACATGCTCTTATGTATCCGACCAAAACCCACTACATGGTTACTTGTAAGACCAAGGCTAGGGGGGCCGTGGCCCATGCCAAGTTTCACACAGTTCCGTCCCTGTACCTCGGGGATCTTCTCCTTGTAGGATTTTCAACACAATTCTTATTAATCAACAGCTAAACTCTATATCTCAAGCATAGAGAAATGCCTTACTCAGTTACTGAAGGGAAAATTTGACGAGATAACGGACCACGTGATTTATGCAGAGAATTAATCATAGGCATTCAAAAAATTATTGTGGTAAGTTAGCTTGCGCAATAAAACTTACCACAGTCCATCTGGACTGGGACGACGCAAATCACGAGACTTTGACCAGCCACTGACGAAGCTATGTTCTGAATCTGACACCGGGACCTATGCCGTCGCGTCCGTCTCGTTGAGATACACGATTATCATATATGACTTGTCTTCATCCGACATTTATAGCCCCAGTTATGCTCTGAAAACCAAATTCAGATCCTGTTGAAAATCAACTGCAGACCAGAAACTTTAACCGGCGATATCTGGAGTTCTAAAACTCGGATCGAAGCGCCATTTCATCTAATCCATTCGTTTTTCTTTTTGAGATATACAACTTTCGTGTTTTACCAAAAGCGATTCGAGTTCGTTATCTAGGCCTAAACACCCAAAAACGGAATCTGGTATGTCCGAAAGCCTTCCGACGTATGATCCAAGCTCCAATTTAAGTTCAATGGTGATTTGAACATGAAAAGCTCATAGATGCACAACTAGGATTCTCTCTCTTGTGTGAAAAAGATTTAAGATCAAACATCATCACTTAACAACTATGGTGGACTATTTATAGAGACATATTACTAACCCTTATATTAGGAATACCCATAATTGCACACAAGTCCCTTGTAGAAAACTTTACATAGCAAGTCCCTCCCTACAAACTTTAGTGTAGCTTGCAATTAAGTCCTAATCATATGTTTTATAGTAATACCCATCAACTATAAAATACCAAACATAATCTCATTTACATTCCACACACTTGAGACTTAAAAACAGTTGTGAATCATATGATCACGCTTATGTTGGATTACGTCGGGGACCTCTGGAGAAAATAAATGAATAGGCTCCCAATATATTTGAACTCACAATTCAACCCGAACTAAATTTAAAACTAATTATTAATATATAGCTTACTCCACCATAAAATTATAATTGCACTTTGACATTTATTCTCATCGTTATGTATGAGCTCCTGTTATTAATATCAGATAACTCCCCACGTTAAGATTACAGATACTCGTTAATGCTGATCTACTCTTACTGATAATTTCGATCTCATCAACATCTTAAGTTTTCCCTGATCTAAACCCTCTCAACCCTTATTGGTTATGTCTGGCTACAAATAACCAGCTGGTCAGACTTGACATAACAAAGCCTAGTAAGCTCCCATAAGGGTACATCATTCTCATACGAGACGTGGATTCCATGATTCGTTTAGCTTTCACCAAATCATAACAATCATAATCCAATATACCAGGATTGTTGAATCGCATTTGAATCTCACTCAATATATCAAAATAATGATTATTCAAGATTTGTGTCCACATAAACAATCATAGATTAAGAAATTCAAATATTACCAATAACAATGAAATGTTATATTATCTCACTTCGGTCAGTCCGAGATAATTATATTTCATATAGCGGTCATGTTCAACATACACAAAGTATGCTAGTGTAACAAGTTGAAACTATACCGTTTCTTTGACCGAGATGTGTCCCTATAATGTTACACTACAGTCGTTCTGATGATTTGTCCATAATCATTTAGACTGTGAACCCTTACTTATATTCCATAAATAACTGACAATCAATCTCGCGCATGCCCGAACTCGTATGCATGTCTGATTGTCTCAGATATGGAACATTGGACTTTATAATGCATATTTATATGGCAAATAATAAATAGCATTTGCATACTCACGTGTTTGCTAAATTAAGATGCGAAAGTAATCTATTATGATTTATTAATTCAACCATAAATATGGCTTTCTGAATACGATTCCCAACAAGCTCCCACTTATTCTAAAAGCCATAAATTAACAATCTAGAAACCCTTCATAATCGGAAGTCTAAATTTATGTGTAGACTTTGTACATGATAAACTAGCATATCTACTCAAAATCTTATCGGATACCCGAGTATGCTTTCATCACAGCCCACTAGTGTTCTTTCCTCGTAAATGAATTATATTTGTTATCTGTGCGAAAAGCAAAACAATGTCAATTACTATACATAGTATACACGAGGAACTGCCCTTTCCCTCTCCATCTAATCACATGTTCTAAACACTAATTCTCAGATAGAGAAACTCCACACGCTATAAGAAATAACGTTATCTTGGAGTCTTTGCATATTTGAAACATGAAACAACTTTACTGATTTATGTGACTTTAGAAACAACTATCATTCTATTCTCCCGATCTCGCGAGAGCTCAAACCAAGAATCTGAATGGTTTCACCTAAATCCCATATATCACGTTTACAAGATAATCACACATTCACTGAAGTGGTTATCCAACATTGTTTCCAATGAGCCATCCTCAACATGGAGCACAAGAAATGTTACCAACTTTCGTTGCATCTCTTCTACACACGAGATTCGTTAAAACACAAATCAAACTATGATAGTTGATTGCTTGGTCAAAAAGAATGCTGCAAGATCTGAATACTAGCTTAATCTCCATGTCAATTGACATCTTAAGTTTTTGTTTCACCTTATCTTGCACAACTAACTCTTTTGGTCGCTTCATGTATATGCATCCATCAAGAATTGCAATGAGGAAATCCGTCCTGACATACATCTTCCATATCACATTACTGAAATGAGCAGCAAATACGAACAAGAATCCGAATAGACCTATATATAGCTACCGGCATAATTAGCCTAGCTTTTAAGGTTTTCACATTTCCGTCTAATCTTCTCTTTCTCTTGTAGGTCCATTTGCAATCGATGATTTTTATCTCATCTTGCAAATCTACAATGTCAAAAAGGTAGTTATACTACATGAATGTTATCTCAGATGCTACAAACTAATGTCATGACTCTGCATAATCAACATTCACTGTCTCTTCATAGTATTAGGACTGAGTTAAAATTCATCCGGGATTCAACTTATCCCAAGTAGCTCAACCTATGAGGTTGTCATATAACTCTCCCACTACGACAAAGATCTCTCGTTTCTAGTATATTTAAAACAACATAAATCTATACTTCTTGTGTTTGTGTTATCTCAAAACTAACAACTTAAACATATTACTTAATGGCATGTTTGGTTTTCTAGTATTAGTGGTATTAACTAGTATTGCACTAATTATAGTACTGTGATTTTTAATACTATGTTTGGTTTGTTCTGGATTAATTTTAATACCGGTACTAAATAGTGAAAAACATGGGTTTAATACCCTATTTTAATACGCTCCCCCATGAGAGTATTATCAGTATTGGACTATTCAGTATAGTTGGAATTGAACATTAATTACACCAACAACTATTCATAATACTTTGTACAGTACATAACCAAACACAGTATTATATATAATACAGCTAATTCAGTCCAATCCTATCCGACCTAGTCCAGTCCAGTACAGTCCAGTCCCGCTAGTACGGAGAATCAAACGTGACCTAAGCTCCTTTAAAACAACTCTATATTATAGTTCTTATTCATATGATTTCTTTTTCCAAGAATCAGGTATTGTGACGAAAATAACCTTCTGATCCTTAAGATCATAAATAAGTAACATTATTATCCTTCTAATATTCAACCAAGAGACATACTTCTAATTTAACTTCTAACTTATCGGAATGACTTTTCCATACTTGAAAGTGTCTAGAAAATATTTTACCCTTCTCTACAATTCCATGGATGTAGTCATGATCAATTTGGAGTGCGCTAAATTCTAAAGTATCAAACAGTCTCTAATGAATAATCTTAAGACGATAAAAAAATAGTTGAATAACACTTCACTTCACTGATCCGATCATATATATGAACAATATGTTTCTTCTACCAGTGATGTCATTCGACTAATCTTTTAGTATTAGAAAATATTATGGTACTTTAATATACAATTGTCACCACTATGCTAAAAATACCTTAGGCAATAAAAACTTACCTCAAATTTAGCACATAAGACAATCTCTCGATACTAAAGTTCTACCATAAAAATTCTCCCAGTGCAAGAGTACCTACTCTCAGAGCATCTCTCGTCATGATGTCTATCTCTACACTACCATATCGTCTACTTGTCCTAAACCCTCATAAGGGATTCCAAACATGATTAGTTTCTCTCGTATCAACAAACCAGGAATGGTTGAACGAGTAACTAAACATGATTTGACGAATAGTGCAGTAGACACGAGTGAGTTGTTCATCCTTGGCTTAAATTATTGAGTTGTTTCTTCGCAGTGTCTTTTCTGCTAGCAAATAAAATATCTGTCTTTTGACTTTATTAGCACCACGTATGAGGAATAAAAACAACAACCTTAATTGGATCTATGAATATATTTCTACTTCCTACTACCAGATGGTTTAGAAGCAGAACCAATTTTCATTCTCCAATATACTAGTTGTACTCCTGACGAGTCTTTCACCCACAAATAATTAAATTTGCATTTTTTCAATGAATAACTCAACCTATCAATGTTTTATTCATTCAAAATTGCTTAAAAGAATTATATGGGACCTCTTTATCTAACCAACCTAGTTTTCACTATCGATCTGAGATCCCTTAATCACATGTTCACTCAAAAGATGTAATATCCTTAGAACATGATTGCGTGCTGGGTCTCTATCTCATATATGTGTTCATTAACGCCCTTATTGCCACTTAAATTGTAACCCTATCTTGATGTCCAAACATCTTTACATGTTTGCACCATATCGTACGCATCTAACACCGGTTGATGCTGATGTTGCACTATATTTGACATATGCCAAGATGTAACCAGCGACATCTCACCAACCTTATCCTTCCTTTGATAGGCCCGGGTATTTACATCACCGCCTCCTCACCAGGTTCTTAAGTGGAAAACTTGGTCAACACACACTTGTATTCCTTTGCAGTTAAGACAACTTTTAAACTTCTCTTCCAACTATAGTAATTCTGGTTAATTTATATTATTCGAGAATCACATCCTGGGTTCAAAACCTAGCATCTTTAATTATCTGACAAACACGATAAAAAAAAAATGTTTATGTCCCTGAGTATGATAAACCTTTGAATTCAACTAATATTAGAATTCATCGGCAATTCGATTTCTATTTCAACTGCCTGTGACGATGGGCCACTCGACTTTGAAATAAATCAAACAGACAACGTCACTTTAGATTTATTATCTGGACATTAACCTGTCCAATAAAACTAAATAGTCGATTCTTAGGCCCAACAAAATTAGTTACAAGAACTCGATGGGAGGATATTACCGACTTTATTGTTAAGTGATTCAACCATTACTTCGTACTGAACTGATCTCTTAGTTTTAAAGAACAGCTCCGATGGGGAGACTTGTCCAACAAAACTAGATTCAACAACTGTCCTTGTAAGGAGATTTGCCATCCAATTTGTAACTTACCATGGTATCGATGGGGCACTCATATCAATTACATTGTTTCCAAATCAGTAATGGAGGCCTCGGGCTTCATTAATTTGCCAAAGAAAACCCTTTATCCACTTAATTTTTTTTGTTTGAAATACTTATTTTATTAATTGAAAAATATACTCCTTATTTGACTTGACCAAAATTTACAAAATAATATCTAGTTTAAACAAACAATTATTTTGTGACCGATTTTGATCTCAAATGAGCGAATAATTTTTCATTAATAAAATTAAATTCAAAGAAAAATAGATTGATATTGGCATGCAAACATCCGTTTTAATATCCATGTCGTCCGTGATATCTTGATTAGTGACTTTTAAAAACTAATAAACCAATCAACACAACATAATAAAACATGCACCCACACAACAGAAATAACACATAAAGTGTTATTATGGCCATGTCTTCATCGTCTCAATAGTCGCTTTCAATCTTTGAATGCTCCATCATCTTTGTCCGATATTTTGGATCCACCATGTTCCTTCAATTTCTATTACATAGTACTATCCTACTACATGGATCTAGACTACATAAAATTAGAAAATAAACTACGAATTAATTTACTACTCTCCACAAACCGAAGACTTCACAATTAATGACAACCCAAAATAGTGCCAAAAACACGGCAATAAAACTACAACCATAAACATAAAATAAAATTTTAGTATGACCATAATAACAGTGAATCTGCAAAACAACATTAGTACAATGCAATCCATTCACACAATACCGTATTTTAGGTGGACAACATGGCTAGATTAATCTAAGCATAAAATCAACGTTGGCCCTGATACCACTTGAAGGGAAAGTTTGACGAGATTTATCCCGTTTCATGCAAACAATTAACTATAGGCATTCAAAAAATTATTGTGGTAAGTTAGCTTCGGAATAAAACTTGCCACAGTCTATCCGGACTGGGACGACGCGAATCACGAGACTTTGACCAGCCACTGACGAAGCTATGTTCGGAATCTGACACCGGGACCTGTGACATTGCGTTCCTCTCGTCGAGATACACGATTTTCATATATGACTTGTCTTCATCCGACATCTGTAGCCCCAATTATGCTCCGAAAACCGAATTCAGATCCTACTGAAAATCAACTGCGGACCAGAATCTTTGACCGGAGATATCTGGAGTTCTACAACTCGGATCGACGCGCCGTTTCTTCCCATCTCTTCTTTTTTATCGAGATCTACAACTTTCGTGTTTTACCAAAAGCGATCCGAGTTCGTTATCTAGGCCTAAAACACCCAAAAACGGAATCTGGAATGTTCGGAAGCCTTCCGACGTATGATCCAAGCTCCGATTCAAGTTCAATGGTAATTTGAACATGAAAAGCTCATAGATGCACAGCTAGGATTTTCTCTCTTGTGTGGAAAAGATGTAAGATCAATCATCGTCACTTAACAACCATGGTGGACTATTTATAGAGACATATTACTAACCATAATATTAGGAATGCCCATAATTGCACACAAGTCCCTTGTAGAAAACTTTACATAGCAAGTCCCTCCCTACAAATTTTAGTGTAGCTTGCAATTAAGTCATAATCATATGGTTTATGTAATACCCATCAACTATAAATTACCAAACATAATCTCATTTACATTCCACACACTTGAGACTCAAAAACACTTATGAATCACATGATCACGCTTATGTTGGACTACGTCGGGGACCTCTGAAGAAAATAAATGAATCGGCTCCCAATAATATATTTGAACTCATAATTCAACCCGAACTAAATTCAAAACTAATTATTAATTTATAGCTTACTCCACCATAAAACTATAATTGCACTACGACATTTATTCTCATCATTATGTATGAGCTCCTGTTATTAATATCAGCGAACTCCCCACGTTAAGATTACAGATACTCGTTAATGCTGATCTACTCTTACTTACAATTTCGATCTTATCAACATATTAAGTATTCCTTGATCTAAACCCACTCAACCCTTATTCGTTATGTCTGGTTACAAACAACCAGTTGGCCAGACTTGACGTAACAAAACCTAGTGAGCTCCCAGGAGGGTACATCATTCTCGTATGAGACGTGGATTCCATGATTCATTTAGCTTTCACCAAATCATAACAATCATTATCCAATATACCAGGATTGTTGACTCGCATTTGAATCTCACTCAATATATCAAAATAATGATTATTCAAGATTTGTGTCCACATAAACAATCATAGATTAAGAAATTCCAATATTACCAATAACAATGAAATATTATATTATCTCACTTCGGTCAGTCCGAGATAATTATATTTCATATAGCGGTCCTGTTCAACATACACAAAGTATGCTAGTGTATGAAGTTAAAACTATACTGTTTCCTTGACCGAGATGTGTCACTATAATGTTACACTACATTGTTCAGATGATTTGTCCAAAATCATATAGACTGTGAACCCTTACTTATATTCCATAAATAACTGACAATCAGTCTCGCGCATGCCCGAACTCGTTTGCATGTATGATTGTCTTAGATATGGAACATTGGACTTTATAATGCATATTTATATGGCAAATAATAAATAACATTTGCATACTCACGTGTTTGCTAAATTAAGATGAGAAAAGTAATCTATTAAGAATTATTAATTCAACCATAAATATGGCTTTCTGAATACAATTCCCAACAGTTACAGCTTGTGGTTCTCACTAACCTATATAGTACCTGCTTTAGATATTTGATTAACTACGAATTCTCTATTGTTCACCTTGAACAATTATTGAGAATGAGAACTAGGAGTATTATCTAAATGATATACAAATGAAGTTCAGAATAAGAAGAACACAAAGAATGAAACTGTAGTGAGTATGCAGTGTTCTTATGATGCTTTGGATTGAGAGATGAATCTTCTTCCTTGATGTTTGTCAATCCTTGATTGTTTTTGTGTCTCTGTGAATTGTTCTCTGTAGTTGTGTATCAAATTTCTTCATAAGTTCTCTTTTTAAAGCACTCAGTTTTAATGGAGGATCACCGGAATCTTCTCAACAAACTTCCCTGAAAATATGCTTCATATCTTGACACTTCTAACAGCTTCTCCCAACGGCTAGTTCATCAATACCTCTTGAGGTACTGATTTGATCTTGTTGAAAGTATATAGATAAGCTTCTAAATAAAACAAATTGATTTCATAATCAATCGTCAAGCAGTTACCATATCTGCAAAAGACAAGTTATGAAACATGTTCCTACAAAATAGGAAACAAAATTCCCTGCAATACTGAATCAAACAGATAATGTTAGATACTGCAAACTGTGTAAAAACACTTTGTCTTTCATCATCAAATAACATCTAATCATGCACAGGGGTTTGGGAGTTGAATCAAGTACAAAAACTCCCCCTAAGTTCATGCATATAAGGCTCAGTCAGTTTCAAAGCTTTGAACGCTGTTTCAAGGCCTTGAAACAAACAAGTTATTTCAAGTATTGATCATGCATATAACTTACAGTTGGTAGTAATATTACTAACATAGAGCGGTGCCTAGCAACACATTCATGTCACCCAACTAATAGAAATTGTCTGTGATCCGACAAACCATATGTCCAATGTTACCGTATTGCATTATCCCTCAGTCTCCATATCCGGATTGGACACGAGACATAATTGTCTCACTCGTATATATAATCCACAGTTTCTCGATAATGGGAATATGCTTATCCATGCAGATAACATCAATATTCCATATTGATTTATCTGAGTCTGGCCAGACATTCTATAAGCACCATTTCTCGAGCGGTCCGTGGATATTTTCTCCCATTATGTGGGAGCGACAAATCCTCTCTACATCACTACCATCTCTGAGTTTGCTCTTTATCATGCCTGATTACTATCTTTATAGTTACCTAGTTAAGGCGCAACGTTTGATAACATCAAAACATAATATTTCACAACTAGAGTACCTGGTGACTTCAACTTTAGGGAATATAATACATATAGCACTATTAGAAGCACTTGTCACTTTGACATAATCTAATGTAGTCTTCTCGTTGTGGGTCAGTCTGTATGTCAGTACGCCTAATGCATACCCATGTGTTAGACTTGATATATCCATATCAATCTACCCACATACTAGTCTATAGTGATTGTCCCGTTAATCAATATAATGGACTACATATATTTAAGATAAATAACACATTGTAATCTAAGGACTTCATTATATTAAATATTTCCATAAATAATAAATGAATATTTCTAGCCAAAATAATGTTCATGCTAAATATAGATTGCATCTAGGGCATCTAATCCAACACTTACTCATACGGTTCTTCTCAGTCTCATTGGAAGGACAGTCAGCCTTTGAAAGGGTGACTCCATGCAACATGGGCAAGAATCATTTCTTTGATTCATGCATGTTGAACATTTTCAACATCTTGTCTATATGTGTACTTTGACTAAGGCCGACCAGCTTCCTAGATCTATCCTTATAGATCTTGATACAAAGTATATAAGTTGCATCCCCTAAGTTTTTCATTGAGAAACACTTCCCTAGACAATCTTTAACAGATTGTAAGGTAGGGATGTCGTTTCCAATGAGTAGTATGTCATCCACGTACAAGAGCAGAAACACAACAGAACTCCCATTAACCTTCTTGTAAACACAAGGCTCATCTTCATTATTAATGAAACTAAACTCTTTGACTGCATCATCAAAACGTAGATTCCAACTCATGTAAGCTTGCTTCAATCCATAAATAGGTAGTTGCAACTTACATACTTTATTGGCATGCTATGGATCCTCAAAACCCTATGGCTGTATCATGTACACATCCTCACGGAGGTTTCCATAAATAAACGCTATTTTGACATCCATATGTCAAATCTCATAGTTTTGATAAGCTGCAATAGCAAGTAAGATGCGAATGGATTTGGTCTTCGCGACTGGGGAAAAGGTTTAATCATAGTCAATATCGGGAATCTGTCTAAATTCTTTTACCACCAATCGGCCCTTATAGACAATCACATTGCCATCCATGTCGTTCTTCTTCTTGAAGACCCACTTGCACCCTCTGGGCCGAGCCTCTTGGGGTGGTACCACCAAAGTCCATACTTTGTTTGTATACATGGATTCAATTTCGGATATCATGGCTTCAAGCCACTTTTGAGAGTCTCGTCCTTTCATGGTCTCTCCATAGGTACTAGGCTCATAATCCATGAGTAATATGTCACTGGGCTCATTCACCAGAAGTCCATACCTCTCTTGCTCATGACGTACCCTACTCGACCTACATAGTTCTTGTGTTACTTGGCAGGCTGCTCCACAATATCTTGTGGTTGCTGCTCATGTTCCATTGTAGGATCAGTGGTTTTGTGGTTCTTGAACTTCTTCAAGTTCTACAGTTCTCCAACTTGCTTCCTTAGAGACAAACTCTCTTTCTAGAGCTACACCGGTCCGAGCAACAAACACTTTGTTCTAGATTGGATTGTAGCAATAATATCCTTTTATTTCCTTAGGACATCCCACAAATTTACACTTATCCAACTTGGGTCCGAGCATGTCTGATTGTAAACGTTTTACATAGACATCGCAACCCCAAATATTCATAAAATACACTATGGGACGCCTCATTTTGTTAACGCTGGCCGTGCTTGGGATGTGGATATCTTAAAGCAACATGGGTTGGGGATCGATATTGGCGATATTATAAAGGTACCTATACCAACTATTCCCACGGATAACTCATTGATATGGCATTTTACGGAGTCTGGCATCTATACCCCAGCCTCGGGGTATGATATTGTTCGTCAAGAGAAAAGAAGTTCGCGAGCTAACGATCAAGGTTCATCAATAGGGGCTTCGCAACAATGGCTTGAGATACTGTGGAAAATGAAAGTGCAACCCCGAATAATTTACACGTTTTGGAGGGCATTTCAGAATTCTCTAGCAACGCGAGACAAGATTACAAGATTTAAGAAGGATGTGATTTCAACCTACCCACTTTGTAAGAACTGCGACGAATCTACCACTCACATTTTAATGGAATGCCCTTTCTCAATTCGGGTTTGGAAGAATCTCTTTGGCATTGAGTTTATAGCTAGAAGGATTGGTAATATTGGGTCTTGGATTCCATCGGTTTATGTTAATTTAAAGACCGAAGATCGCGATAAGTTTTGTTCTGCAATGTAGAGTATTTGGAGGAATCGAAACTCAGCAATCTTTCAAGGTATTATCAAGAACCGGAGGAGATCTTAAGTGACATGGAGGCCAACTTTTCTCTACTGGTCGAACAACACCAACGAGTAACAGATGGTCATTCCAGAACCATCACTTCGGCAGAATGCTGGCATCCACCTGATCAATGTACTCTCAAGATCAACTCGGATGGTGCAAAGATACAAGCATATGGCACAACTGCGGGGGGTGCTGTGATCCGTGACTATCAGGGCAGGTTCATTGCATGCATAGCTACTCCATTCTTTACGACTAACCCAGCTAAAGACACTGAGTGTTCAGCGGTTAGAGAAGGTCTTCGTCTAGCTGCGGAATCTCGGCTGAGCAGAGTGGAGGTAGAGACAGATTCGATGGTGGTTGTAAAGGATCTTAATGATCCACACTCAGTCACAATTCTTAGTTCTGAGTTTGGAGATATCGTGCACAAAATTTGGTCCCTAACAAGACAGCTCCAGCATGTTTCTTTCTCATTCTCTAGACGTGAGTCGAATACAGTGGCCCATGCAATGGAAAAATTTGGTATGAGTTGCCCTAACGAGCACACTGGCTTGGTGTTAACCCAATATGGTTCAATGATTTTCTTCTTAACGATGTAAGGTAGTTACCCACTCCCATTATTTCAGATTAATAAGAAGAAGTTATTCTCCTCAAAAAAAAAAAAAAAATCCCTAGCGGTCAGAGAGCATAGAGAACAGTTGTGTGAAACCATGAGGAACGAGAACGCGAGCAAGGCAGAGAGATTGAAATATCGTTGGAGGAGACCGCAGTCATCAAATTGGAAGATGATTATTGTGATCGAGCAAAAGGAGAGTTTGGAGATTGTCTCATATGAAGCCCCATCACCAAAGATCCTTACACATTTAAGACGATTAGACATTTGTTTCCTCGTATATGGTCTGGAAGGGAAACGAACAAGGATTTGCCAGGTAAAATACAATACCTTTATTTTTCGATTTTCGAAAAAAGACGGTAAAAATCGAGTATCCCAGGGTGGGTCGTAGATATATGATGGACAATTCTGATGTTGAAACCATGGAAGCTTGGGACTCTACTGATAGTGTCTTCTTCAACTCGATTGAAGTAAGCATTGAACCTACCGATCCACTTGGTTCAAGAGAAGTCATGGAAAAAAGTTTGCATGACCATGGGGGGGAAGTACTCGATACAGACACAAGTATAGAAGAGGAAGACAAGACGAACTATGTCAGGGTTCGTAAGCGTATACACTTTTATAAGCCTGTAAAAATGAGAGCCGATATCGAGTAAAAAAATGCGACTACCTTGCTAGACTATAAGTACAAAAGAATCCCACACGTCTGCTAGTGGTGCGGGAAATTCACACATTACGTATGCGGGAAAACGGAGAAAAATAGCGAAATTGTATTGGGCTCTGGCTCTTGTATAATCCACCTTAAAAAAAGAAATAGGGGGGGGGGGGGTCTGAACCCACAACTTTGAAATGGAAAAATGTGACCAGACATTGATAATGTTCAACATGATATGACTATTATGTGTAACGGGGCGGTGTCATAACCATTACACATGATAGCAATGAAGAAATAATAACGCAATCAACCGGTAGAGAAGAAAACAAGGATACCACTAAAAACATGAAACATGCCAGTCGAGAGAGATGTAACAGCTAAAACAACTTTACGCATAAAGGGAAAAAGAACAACTATGGGAGTGGGACATCAATCAGCGCATAAATTCGATTCGGGCGAAAACCATCGTGATCCTAAGATAGGGGATGGACAGTCAAAGGAGATAAGCAATACGACAAAGAGAGCAAGAACAAAGAAAGAAGAAAGCATGGCCACCGCACGGACGAGACAAGAATTGTCAAAACGTTTTAGATCCCCATAAGAGAGCCCTACCATGGAAAATTTGTTGGCGAAAACATATGCAAGCAAAAAGAGCAGAAAAGTTGAGCTACAATTTCTTACGTGTATATGCAAGTGCACGATGAGAATAATAAAGTGTGAGTATTTAAACTCAGATTATCGCTCCCATTCAAAATGGAAAAATGTGACGAACATTGATAATTTCAACATGATACGAGTATTGTTGTGGAACACGGCGATCTCATAACCAATACACATGATAGCAATTAAGAAATAATGACATAATCAATCAATAGAGAATTAAACATGGATACCACTAAAAACATAAGGCTAATGATAAACATGCCAGTTGAGAGAGACGTAACAGCGGAAACAACTTTAACCATAAAGGGACAACCGACGATCATCAACAACACCACCGACTCCCTCAACCTCTCTCTCTACCCACTCTCTCACTCTCTCGTAACTCTCCAGAAGAAGAAGCAACAACTAGCAGCAGCAGCTAGCGGAGCGGAGACCAACCACCGCCACCACCATTGTTGTCGACAATAAAGAACTCGGGCCCAAAAAAACTCGGTGAAACTCAGCCCTCTTTCTCACTTCCTCAGAGTTCCCAAGCACCAGAGGAGCACACGGATCCCCTGAGCCAACCCTGAAGATAGTTGGAGACTCCTCGTCAAGCTCCACCGTCGACCGCCACCGAAACAAGCTCTACCGACCTTGTTTCTTCCTCGTTTCTATGCTTTTGGTGTGGGTGCTATAAAATTTCTCCTGTTCATTTTATAATGTCAATTTTTTTTTTTTTTTTAAATCTCAAATTCATGTTTCAATTTGGAGAAGATGGCATGAAATTATGAAAAAATAAGATTTTGTGTGTGTGTGTGGGGGGGGGGGGGGGGGGGGGCGTATAGTTGTGCACAATAATTCTTTTTAGGGTATGAGTCTTGAAGTTGAAACATTGAAATATAGTGGTTGTAGTTTTCAGAAATTTTGGGGAGCCCCTCGTCTTTGACTAATGTCCTATCATAATAGGGGTCTTGAGAGTATTTCTTACTAAATTTAGGGGGCTACTTGTAGCAAAAACATAATTAATTTTGTTTAATTATTAATATTATTATTTAAAGTTAAATAATTTTTTTATTTAAATCAAATAAATGTAAATAAATGTTTTGTTAATGCAACTAAAACCTTAAAATCTATAAGCTAGAAGTTAGTTATAGTAAAGTATTTATAATTTATTTTCTTGAGAAATAAGTTAAAAAAAATATGTTTTGTATATATATATATAAATATATAATCGATAAAGTTTTTGTTTTCATTATTAATTAAATGTCATGTTAGTTTTAGTTAATTATGATTTTTTAAAATATTATAAATATCGATATTATTACAAATAAATTAATATGTTTAATTAAATATTATATTTATTAAAATGAAATAAATTTCTTGTAAATGAAATAGTAAGCGTGGAATATTAAGAAATAATGTCCTTAATTATAAGTATTACTTTTACAATTACAAGACTTATTCTTTTGCATTGTTTAACTATATGTATAATTTTATTATAATTTATAATAATTATAATTATAATATTAAATAGTTTTATGTTCTTAAAGTTCATTATTTAATTACCTGAAATTGTTTTGGAGGCTTTTGACTTGTTAGAAACATAGAATTTAATTATCAAAAAACAAACTGGTGTTTATAATTATTTAGGGGCTTCATTTGCATATCACGAAGGACAAATGAATTATCTATGTGCGACATAAACTTGTTTGTAATTAGGAATCTATGTGTATATTATAGTGCTTGATTTCAACAAGCAAGTAGATCAGGACGTCGTTTAGAAGTAGCAGTTAAACTAGCGATTTACGGGTCTCACGGTGAGTTTTCATGCTTGGCCTAATATGTCGTATGTTTTCTTCGCGTGAGTTTACATGCTTTGTTTTGGTTGAATTTTTTTTCATCTGATCTACTTGTTTATTTTAAAACAATTGTCGTACTTTACTCTCTACTCGATAAACGTGTCGTAGTGGATTTAAAATCATCATGTTACTATTTGTATACATACTTAGAAAACTTGTTCAAATGTCACTAAGTCAGAATTCATTAATGTAAAGTGAAATATCTCCTATACTTGAACTAGCTGGTTATTACTTGGGAGACCCTTGTTGGTCTGGGAGGCCCTTCGTTGGCATGGCCAGAGTCCGATCTAGTACTCACCCTTCTTGTATTTTTTCTTCTTAAGGGATGGTTGCAACACTCAGGGTCTAGTTTGAATTGGGAGACCCTTTGTTGGTCATGGAGGCCCTTTGTTGGTCAGGGAGGCCCTTCGTTGGCACGACTCTATGTGTTGTTGCATAAATATATTAATTCTAATTTTCCCGCTATCACGAAATATAATAACAATACTCTTTTGTTCATAAACTTGAAAACTATATATTTACTATCTTTTGATTAATATGTTGCTTGTGAAAAATCTTTATTTCAAGAAAATTCCACATTTGAAAACTTATGAATATCTCGTAATCGAACTCTCTACTTGTGAAAGCACATCTCTGATTGGAAATCATTATTTATCGATAACACCGTCGGCTATAGAAAAGCGAACTCTGCTTTCCTACTCTAATTTTAATACTCATACTTTTGAATAACCTCAAACTCTTTTAAAATCGATATCTTGTAACACGTCTTAGCCACTCTGTAATACATTCTAAGTTGTTTATTCTTTGAGTTTTACTAATACTCTCAAGTTGTGGTTCCTGTGTTATTTTTATTTCCCATCGCAGGTATATGAATGATTGCTTGGTTAACGCGTTGGAATCACGAACTCATTTTCTCATACAAATAGTAACACTTTGTAGCTAACCGGAGAGTCCAGTTTTGCAGTAAATATCTTTTGTTAGGCTTGTTGTCCAGTTTGGACTCAGTCGTCAACACTGTTAAATTATGTAATATGATTCAATATTTTGATGTTTCTCTTCACTCGTTTGTTTTACACTCCTATATAAACCAGGGGTGTTACACTATATAACTTATGTGAAATGCTATAGTGCCACTCTTACCCTCCACCCATATTCCACCTTCATGCCACATTAACGCAATCATATGAAATAACCTCAAACCAAACTGAACCGAACGTTAATAAACTGAACCGATCCAAATTGCTTAAATCGTTCAAGCCAATATGCCTAAAAATTGTGTACAAAAAGCAAAAAGTTCCTATTGTTTCATATGATTTTGCTCATACTTTTAGCTCTTATGCACGCTTATAAAACTAATGGTTGAAAATTCAATTAAATGGTGGTGCATTTAATTGAGTAATTACAATACTCCATATATGTTTAGTCGTTCACATAAATTATACTCTTTTGTAGGTTAAATATCTTATTTCAGGTGATGATACATATAGATGTGTAATGTTTATGTTTAGTCAGATTGAACCACACAAAATCGAAACCAAATGATTATCGAACATAGATAAACTATATCCCTATGTCAAACGAGTAATGACTTTGTAAATTTTGTATTTGCTGAGAAATAGTGTGGGATAGTAATGACTTCTTTAGCATTTCTCATACTTACTGCTACATCGTAGTTCGACTAGGTTACGAGCTCCAAAGAATCAGGAGGCGACAATAAGGTGCGGCGGAAACCCTAGCCGTGGTGCCTCATGCTGATCTAGAATCTCTACAAGTTATCGCGGAAGAAGGGAACAATATTGTGGAGTTCGATGATGTTGGCGTTTTCAGTCGGCTTCAGGGCTTCCCGTTTTGCCTCATCAATTCTTTTCTACTCGAAGGTAGGATCAAAGCCTGGGCGATGAAACTGCTCTTCAAAAAGATCTTTCTTCACGGTAAGGACATCGAATTATTTGAAGTTCGGCCAAACTTATTCGTCTTAACATCCCGAAAAAACTTTTTGGAAGGAAAAGACTTTAAGGAAATTTTTATAAATTGCAGTTTCCCAACCTCAAAAATTCAAGATAATGTTCTTAACAAGTAAGCGTGATGATCTCACACATATCTCATATGCAATAAGGAACAATTGTAGTGAGCATGAATCTTGCAAGGGTCTTAAGGACGACATTTTGTCCCCTCACTCACGCAAGTATAGGACATACAAGCTCTTCAGTGGTAAACACATGATGATATTAGATGGACAGGCTAACCATGGATCTCAAGTAGATGATACCGGGATTGTAACCTGTAAGGCAAAGTACAGGTGCATTATTAGGTTTGTTATAATTCCAAATTTTCAAGATCGTGGTAATCACATTTTGGACATGATCTCCACCCGAAGAGGGTAATTGCTCATTTTGCTTTCTTGTCCCAAAAGGAACTTGTTATGATATTGAGAAACTGATTCGAGTTTTTTGGTGGGTGATCTTGAGGACAAAAGGAAGCTTCATTGGATCAACTAGGATAGACTTAAAGAGGCTAAGGAAATTGACTCTCTAGATTTCAAGGACCTACACAATTTTAACATTGCAATGCTCGCTAAACAAGCGTGAAGCGTGCATTCCAATCCCAATAGTCTTTTGGCCAGTATTCTGAACCACATGTACTTCAGACATTCTTATTTACTTGATTGTGAAGTTAAGTCCCAAATCTCTTTTGCTTTCAGAAGTATCATAATATGGAAGAACCTAATGAAACGAGGCTTTCTTTGGATAGTGGGGAATGGGCGAAATATCAACCTTTTTCATTCTTGATGGATCCCAAGGAAAAACAGTTTCAAAGTCATCAGCGGGCTTCCCGAACAGTTTCAGATCATATCCACAATGAGAACTGGTATGAGAACTGGCCCAGAACGTATTTGCGGGAGGAAGACTTCGAAGTAATTTGACAGATTGCGTTACCGAACCCTATAGTGCAAGACAAAGTTTTCTAGGCTCACTTGGAAATCGACATTTACACAGTCTCTTCGGGATACAAGTTCCATTCCGGAAGCAACATGGAGCAAGTAGAATCATCATCGAGATGTAAAAGGCGTTAGCTAACAAACCTGTGGAAGGTAAATATTTCAAAAAAATGTTCTATTCCAGTGTGGCGAGTGAGGAAATGGTCGCTTCCAGTCGCGACGAATCTGTGTAATAGGGGTGTTGTTGTCCCTGCCGAATGTAGCTTCTGCAACTCAGGCCCAGAGTCTGAATATCATTTATTCATGCTTTGTTCGGTTTCTTCGACATTTTGGGAGCTTCTGATGGGTAAGGTTTTTCTTTCAACTAGATTCAGCCATATTTCAGACTGGGTGGAACACAATTTTGAATAGGAGACAGTGGAGGAGCACGAACTGTTTGCCATGAGTCTGTGGTGCTTATGGTATCGGCGCAATGCTATCAATTTTAAAGGTGAAAACAACCCAATCGAAGAGACCGCATCAAGAAATTGAGAGCACTTATCTCAGTTCAGCTCGGGTTGTAGTCTTTCTGTTCCAAGGGTTCAACCGACAGAGTCTCTGTACACTCCTAGATGGTTGACACCACCCTGCGGTTAGGTCAAGGTATATTGCCACGTGGCGGTGAACTCAATCTTAAATGTGGCCAAAATGGGATGCGTGCTTTGAGACTCCAAGAGAAGTTTTCTTGCGGGACATTATGAGAGGACACCGTTCATCACATCAGTTCTCCTTCTCGAGCTTCGAGCTGTAACACCCTCGATTTCCAAAAGAGCCGGAGATCGAGGAAGTGCCTCTGTACAGGGAATTACCCTTTTGTACAAAGAATAGTAGTAACAAGTAGTGAAAAGAAAACATTCAAACTACTGATTAATAAGTTACACGATAACATTGTTTAAGGACTGAGTCCAAATGGGACAACCAGCCAAGAAAAAGATATTTTACATCAAAAGAGATCTCTCCAGTTAATTACTAAGCATTATAGTTTGCATGTGAGAACGAGCTCGTGAATCCCACGCGTTATCCCAAGAAAACCAGTCATATACCTGCCGGAAAATAAAATAAATACAAGACCACAATTTTGAGAGTATTAGTAATAACTGAGTGAATAAACAACTTAGTATGATCATCAATTTGATCAACAACTACAACTGTCGGAATTCGGCTTTGGAGGTATGTGGGGAGATTAAAGAAGTTGTTTCGAACATAAGGGCCACCCTTTCTCGTTTTAGTCTTCAGAAATCCAACATGTCAGCAGGACGGGGAACAACATAGCCCATTTATTTGCAAGGCGATCTCTCCTCTCACCTCTTCACAGTCTTAATACTCAAAGCTCGCTTGAGCTAGTGCTGTAATTTCTTCTGATTTGGAGTCTTTAGGCATCTAATTGAAATTACCTTTCCTAAAAAGAACTTATTGCTACAGGGAGCATATTTGCTCCAATTACAAATTGTACAGTTTTTGTGCAGTTCGGATCCACTGGTCCAGATTCAACCCCGTTGCGCAAATCCTTTAAGATGTGGCACACTAACATTCCTCTCTCATATTGCCCACACGCCCTTATGGAATGTTTCTCTCATCCAACATCTACCTCCCCTCTCTCCTCTTTCAATCGATCTATAAACGAGACAATCAATAAGAAAAGTGGCGCTTCACTAACAGAATCGTAGGAGGATTTTGCAAAGTGAGCCACTTCTTAGTCACCCAATTGTTTCTGCAATTGCCGATCCAGTGACAAAAGACAACAAGTTTTTAGATATTAGAGTCGACCAAATATTCACTCATCAGCCAAATGTATTCCACCATATGATTTATGTCCCAATTCGACAGTCTGCCTCCTTCAAATCCATCCTATTGTATTGTTTCTTTCAGTAACAAATGCATCTCGTTGTTGATGCAACTGGGTTCACGGTACAGTTATTTCTCCCAACACAACCTATGAATCTGTACAAATATTATGAATTAGTGCACCAAATTAGTGTAAAAATTGGTTCCCCCAATTGCTTGTTTGTGTTGTTAGGTAGCAACAAGACATGCTTTCTGTAAATGGAGTGCTTTCTTCAATTTTTGTGAATGGAGTGTTGAAAGAGCAGAGAAAAGAGGAACGTGTTAGATGAGAGAGAGAGAGAGATTGACAGGGGCGCGTGGGCATAAGAGAAACGGGTTAGCTCGCTACACCTTTCTTGATTTGTGCAACGTGGGCGAATCTCGGCCACTAGATCAGAACTGCACAAAACCGTACAATTTGTAACCGGACCAAATCCGCTCCCTATTGCGACATCTGTTCCTCGTTGACCTTTGGTTATCACTTATCAAAATTATGCTAGAATTTGGTACCTTTTTCATGATTTTACCAATTTCTTACATCATTTTGCTAAATCAAATCAAGTAAAAGTGACATCCTTAAAGTCAACTGACATCGGACCAAAAAAATAATTACTCCATACCATACGTTGGAGGATAATTGTAATTTTGGAAAGATGGATGACAAACTCATCTCATCAGCCAGTTCGGGAACCGGTACATTTCCCTATCTGAAAGTCAAAACGACGCCGTAGCACGACACCCCAACTTGACAAGAGAGAGAGAAAAAAGCCACATTTAATCAAATTTAATCTTCTTCTTCGTTGGTAAAATTCAAAGCCCCAAGAAATTAATTCTAGAGAGAGAGAGAAGAGATATCGCCATTACCGCCGATCTTTTCAAAGCACAGAGAGAGAGAGATAGAGAGAGAGAGAGAGAGAGAGATATCGCCAAAAGGTGTTCACTTGAAGAACAAGAAGAAGATCCGATCAGATCTACCTCCATTTCTCTCGCGAATCCCCTTTCTCCCCTCACAAAACCCCCAATTTTGATCGATTTCAGTCCCCAGATGAAGCCAAAATCGCTCCTTTCCGGAGGTCAAATCTTTCGCCTCTCCTGATTCAATCCAAGCATGAATTGTAAATTCCGAACTATCTTTCCTGATTTTGTAAAAGTAAAGCCTTGTAATTTGTTACATATTAGCTTATATGTATGAGATCTTGAGCTAGGGTTTGTAAAAAAGGCCTATTCTTCAGGGCCTTTTTTTTAATCGTTGGTGTTGTGCGATTGCATGAGGATTTGGTGTTGTTTGTGTTTCGGCGAAGGAGAAGATAAGAAGGGGGAAATGAAAGAGGGCATTTTTGGAGACGATGAGGACCATCATCCCAATGTTGAAGATATTATGGAAAATGATGATGACCCTGCAGAGTTTCTTCTAGGGTTTCCGATGAGGAACCAACATGACCCTGTGGAGAGGAGATTGGAGATGACATTTGATGGGATAATGAGGGACCTTGCAGAGAGAGCAGAGGCTGTTGGTGGTGCTAGTGGTAGTCGGTTTCCGGCGAGAATTGGGGGTTCTAGGGGTTTTGACCAGTTTGCTTCAAGTAGTGGAGGACAGGGAGGAGTGTTGGAGCCCAATTTGAGCTTGGGGTTGAGCCAAGTGCAGTCTCTGTCACCTGCAACATCTCATAGAGAGGAGTTTGATCGCGATTCGCAGAATAAACGCCCCAAAGTCCAATGCTTTTCGCTGTAAGACCCCTCCTCTCTCTCTCTGGATGAGTGTGTGTGTTGTGTGAATTATATCATGAATTTGAAATTGGTGCAATCGTGGAATCGATTTGGTTCAAATGACCCTTTTACAAGAACCAAATTCTGTAATATACTGTTTGATGGAACTGTACCTCCAACATATTAGCAGTTTAATGTTTATTTTGGACCTTGTTGCATATATCATCTGAATCTTCTGGAAAAATACTGTTTCGACTTAGTACACAACTGAGGAGAATGCACCTTTGAGATTGGGTACTTCGGGGCATTTTTAGAATATCTTTGGGAAATACTTGTTTTGAAGGTCTTACTGGGGCTGCTTCTGCTGCTAATAGAGTAATTGTTTTCTGAAATTTGCAACTAAGAACAGTTCCGTTAGCGGCAGGGGAGCGAGGTTGCTGGAACTGTAGGGCATTGATTGATTCGATTTGACACCATTTTTGAAGTGCATTTCTTTTGCTATGATTACATTGGCAATCGAATTCGTGAAGAATTTGAGTCAAGTAGGTAGTAGTTTCAATAAACTATGTTAGGTGAAGTAATTTGTAACAGCTAATTGAGTTCCAATTGTGTTTTCCTTCTCCTTGCATTACCAATCATTCTAGAGGACAACAATTAGTTGTGTAATAGGTATAATTAGATGATTTACGTGCCAGGTCAAGTAGTCCCAGACCCTTTGCGTGTACCTAACTAATTGGTTATGTAATATAAATGCTAACATCGAGGCGTCTTTCAGGGATTGGCAATGTCATTTTACAGCTGCAACTTCTTCAGATTCCAATAATTCTAATCTTAATTCAAGGGGCTTCAGTAAGAACGAGCGTTCCCAAAAGAATGAAGCATTCCACCTTTCTTCGCTCTCGAATACTAAGGAAGTGGAAGGTCCCCTCGAGTCTGAGGGTGTGGGAGATGGAAGCGATGTTAGCAGTCCGTCAAAAATGGAAGAAGTAGAAGTTCGGATGGATCTCACTGATGATTTGCTACATATGGTACCAACTATAACAACTTTTTATGAATTTTTTACTAGTAACAGGCTCCCATGCCATGGCTGATGCTCTCTATTTTTCTTTTATTGGTTGCCAGGTGTTCTCTTTTCTTGAGCACTTTGATCTGTGTCTGGCAGCAATGGTTTGCCGGCAATGGAGAGCAGCTAGTTCACATGAAGATTTCTGGAGATATTTGAATTTTGAGAATCGTAACATTTCTTTGCAACAATGTGAGTAGTATTCTTTGCTTTCTTCAGCTTTCCTCTTTATTTACAGAAGCATGTATTCAAGCATAGTTAGTTAAACTGCAATGCACGCTGGATAACTGTCAGAATGGTTTCTTGAAGATTCTTCTCCAGGCCTCGCAATGAGCCACTTGTTTCCAGTGTCTTGTGTCTCTCTGCAACTCTCCGTCACCACGTTTTAAACCGTTCTTTCTAATGTGAGGAAGTCAATCAAATTATTAAAGACATGCAAGGAAAATCTTATTTGAGTATAAACAGTGACTCAACATTCAAAACATGCAGTGAAGTTGCAATATAATTTGGAATATATTACTATATTAGTAAAAATATACAAACCCCAATTGTATTCTTCTTTAAGGATGAAGGAAAAAGTGACATTCTGTTTTTCAAGGCAAAAAAGAGTGTATAGGACTATTCGGTAACATCTTCTTGTTGGGTTTTATACTTTCACCGAGCGGACTGGGAATCCATTGTCAAGCTAAACTATTCATGCAACAGTAGTCGGAGGCAAAGGCTCATTTGTTTTCGTGGATAAGATGGGGGCTAATAGGCAGATCATAAGACAAGGTATCCGATTTTGTATGCATGGCAATGAAATGGATTGTATAGTTGAGGATAAGGTTGACTAGGTTTGGTTGTAATATGAGGTCACCAAGTCGACAACTTGACACCCGATCACGGGATTGCTAATCACTTAATCAGCCAAGAACATTAGCCTTGTGGTGTTACTGAGTTACGATGATACCAATGGGGAGTTGGTGTTAAATAAGTGATGAGATGACTGGGTTTGCTAATCGAAAAATAAATTCCTCAACTTATAAGGGGTAGAGACAAGCTCAGAGATTCATGATCAGATCTCAATCTGTTTAGTGAAACAGTCACACTTGAGACTTACTTATTCACTTCCCAAGAATGAGAATGATAAAGACATTTTTTTTAATGCAAAATCTATCGAGCTTACCCTAAAATGTGAAAAGTCAAGAAGACAAGTCATTTTGGGATGGAGGGGGTATAAGACATATATGTCAACTTTGTATTATCCAGTAGCTTAACAACAAATTACTTTCCATTATCCTTGTGAAAATAGTTAGACATGTCTATTAGTTTATATAGCTAGATAGAACCCATCTTTAAAGCCTCTCACTGTAAACTTAACTAGAAGCCCACTTAAATTAACCCGAGGAGCAAGTGCTATGCGAAGCTTCATTACCCCGAATCACTTATGCATAACGGCCTATTAGAAAACCATCCATCAAGGCTGACGTCCAGTGTCCAAACAGGATGGCCCGAAGTGCCACATGTCCCACACATGTGTCGGTATCGTACATGTCTCACCGGCACTTCCCTGAAACGACTGAGTGAAATAGCTCGATCCTGAACATTTTCCTTGTTTTCAAACAGGCCATAAGTAATGGGGAAGCATGTGCACCCCATTGCTTTTTTTTTTTTTTTTTTTTTTTTTTTTTTTTTTTTTTTTTTTTTTTTTTTTAACGGATGGATGATTTGTCAAGTATGTGCACTCGCATTTGGGAACAGTTTGGTAGTTATTATCTTTATCATTGCAATCCTAAAGATTTGACTTGAGCTGAGCTCGTTGCATTTGGCAGTATCAAACTCTTGGCCTTTTTTAACCAGCTAAACTTGGCCTGGAAACAAAGGTGTACCGCATTTTATGTATATCCACGGAAATTGAGTAAATTGATATTTGAGTTTTCAGTCCATGGGAGTTGGCAGTGATTGTCTTCCTCTTTAGAGATAAATGAAGCATATTTTTTTTTTTGCTTAGTGTGTGAAATAATCGAATCTGTTCTGTCTGTCCGCATTGCAGTTGAGGATATGTGCCATCGTTATCCAAATGCAACAGAGGTGAATGTTTATGGTGCTCCTGCGGTTCATTTTCTTGTTATGAAAGCTATTTCATCATTAAGGTATGTGATGTTTCATCTTAATAAATGGCATATGCAATTTCCATCTGGATAATGTTGATATATCTTATGTTTCCCAGGAATCTTGAGGCTCTTACTCTGGGTAAAGGACAGCTAGGGGAGACATTTTTCCAAGCCTTAACTGATTGCCAAATGTTAAGGAGTTTAGTTATCAATGACGCTAATCTCGGTAATGGCATTCAAGAGATACCGATACATCATGACAGGTTGAGACAGCTTCAAATTGTGAAATGCCGTGTGCTGCGAATTTCTGTCAGGTGATACAGCTCCTTTCTGAGATTGTTTCTTTAACTCAAGTATGTTAAAAGTTTGATCTAAAGTTTTAAGTTTACAGGTGTCCCCAGCTTGAAATCCTGTCCTTAAAGCGCAGCAGTATGGCGCATGCTGTGCTCAACTGCCCACTGTTGCGTGATCTAGATATTGCTTCTTGTCACAAGCTGTCCGACGCTGCCATTCGTTCTGCTGCAACGTCGTGCCCACTATTAGAGTCCTTAGATATGTCGAATTGTTCATGTGTGAGTGATGAAACACTCCGTGAAATATCCCAACATTGTCCTCATCTCAGGGTTCTTAATGCTTCATACTGCCCAAACATATGTCTGGAGGTTAGTCTTTTAACACTTAAGTAACTCTGAGTTTCAGACATGTGTTAAGTTGGTGTGTTTTTTCTTTTAGCTTTATAGCACTCACATTGGAGCAATTACTTTTGGATATAGTTTCTAACTTAGTTTTCTTGCTTGCTGTTTTCTGTAGTCTGTTAGACTCCCAATGTTGACAATTCTCAAGCTTCACAGCTGTGAGGGAATTACATCAGCTTCAATGTTGGCTATAGCTAATAGTTCTCTCTTGGAGGTTCGCAGCCTCATTTCTCCGGAAATTCGCTATTCCCTAAAAGTTTATAAATTTTAAAATGATCTGAAAGTATTAACTGAAATTGCATTGCAGGTTTTGGAACTTGACAATTGCAGTTTGTTGGCATCAGTAAACTTGGATCTCGCACGCCTGCAGAATATAAGACTTGTTCATTGTCGCAAGTACTGCTCCAACCTTGTAGTTTGGCTAATCAGCTATCTGCTATGTTACGTTTCCTTATAGTTGGATGGCTTATCTTTCTACCTTCTCTGCAGGTTTGTTGATTTAAAATTAACGAGTACCAAGCTGTCGTCGATAACAGTATCAAATTGTGCTTCACTTCAGCGGATTAACATTGCATCAAATTCTCTACAAGTATGTCATTTTCATGTTTCTTTTGTTTCCCTTGTCATTTCTTAACTGGGTAGCTCTATCACGAAGACGTTTTCAACCGGGTTTTGTTTATGCAGAAACTAGTGTTGCAAAAGCAAGAGAGTTTGACGACTTTAGCGCTCCAATGCCAATCTTTGCAAGAGGTGGACCTTGCGGACTGTGAATCTTTAACAAATTCCATTTGCGAAGTTTTCAGTGATGGTGGAGGGTGTCCCTTGCTAAAATCTTTGGTTCTCGATAATTGTGAGGTTAGTGAGTCCCATTTATGTTCTGTTTTACTGCTTAATTAGTTCACGTCCATCGTGATTGAGTATTTGATCAATGTTGCTATGTGTTGAAATGGGTTGTTGGAAATCTGGAACCATATCTCGTTCTCTTCTCTGCCGCTCTCTTCGCACTTCTCAATTCTCTTTTTCTCAATTTTTTCACCCAAATGGCAGTTTTTTGATCATCCTTGTTTCTTACAGGGAAAGAGTGTTACTTTTGCTTGGTGATTCCTCGTCAGAATCACGTATTGCTAAAACTACCCCACCCAATATAACTTGTTCAAAGTCTAGGCTTTGCTTACTTTCCCTAATGTTCTTTGTTGATTTCATACTAACGTTTTGGAGATCATTCTGCATCCATATGTATTGATTTTGTGCATATACGTCTTACTTATTTTTTGACTATTTATTGTGATGCGTGTTCTGCATAATACTATATAATTTTCTCTCGGTGTGTAATTTTTACACATGCTGCTTCAAACTGTAATGGAATAATTTAAATGGGAGCATATGCTTTTTGTACATGTCTATTTATATTCTGTTGATATTATTAGATTATACTAATTTTGGCTTGTTTTCTTTGTTCAGAGCTTGACAGCTGTGGGGTTCTGCAGTACTACTTTGGTCAGTCTATCACTTGCAGGTTGCCGTGCTGTAACTTCTCTTGAACTCACCTGCCCTTATCTTGAGAAAGTGGCTCTTGATGGTTGCGATCATCTTGAAAAAGCATCATTTGCTCCTGTGAGTGACAGCATTTGTTTTCTGTTCCTTCTCTCCTCCTTCCCTGTATGAATGGAGTATTTGCATCCGCTTCCGAAAATTTGTTCATTCATGCCATCTATTGATTCTTACATTGGACCCATGATTCAAAGTTTCTTTTCTCGACTTCTTGATATCTACTTAACCCCTGCCAAACCTTGAGGCAAAAGACCAACTTCTTGTGTTTCTTGATTTTAACTTGTTTTGCCTTTAAAACATGGATTCCAACTGTCAAGGCAAAAGAGTTAAGCTTCAAATCCACCATGTACAAGTACTTGGGGCTACTCGATGGGTTGTGATGCTCACGAACTTGCCTTGACACCCATAGCAGTTTAAAAATAAGATTCAAAGGAAAAGGAGTTGTTTAGCAAAGTACTCTCGCCTGATACGTTACCATATAGTGTTATATGTGTTGAGAAGTCCCACATCGGATATTTAAGAAGAAGAAATATAATTAATAAGTGTCCTGGGCTACTCCCCTCATTGCACATCTTATGTAATTCCTACAATATGATAATGCATCACCAGACCTTTAATATATGGTGTATCAACTATCAAGCTATATTTTAATAACCAGTGGAAAGATGACATCGCTTGTGTCTGTTGCAGGTTGCTCTTCAGTCTCTCAATCTGGGAATATGTCCCAAGCTGTGCGTACTTCATGTTGAAGCACCACGTATGGTTTTGCTTGAGCTAAAAGGATGTGGTGTTCTATCGGAGGCGTCCATTAATTGCCCACTCCTGACTTCTCTGGATGCTTCCTTCTGCAGGTAATAATAATCACTTTTTATCTTTTGCACTTATTCCACCCCCCCCCCCCCAATTTTCTCTTCATGCTCAAACTGATGGCGATTTGTTTCCATATGTACAGCCAACTGACTGATGAGTGCTTATCCGCGACAACTGCCTCATGCCCTCTTATAGAATCGCTGATATTAATGTCATGCCCATCTGTTGGACCTGATGGACTCTCTTCTCTGCGCTCGCTTCCTAATTTGACTTCACTTGATTTGTCTTACACCTTTTTGACAAATTTGCATCCTGTTTTCAGTGCCTGTTTGCAACTGAAGGTATGTAAACTTGATCAGTATAAATACTGGATATCATGTTATGGTCTTCCTAAGTTTATAAGTACATGTATGCATGCATGCATATATTCAATTACCAATGCAATTGTTTCCGGATTCAGATACTGATGTGATTTTATGAACCCTGAGAAAGTCAACTGTGGATTTTTGCTTTGTTCGAGTATTTACGAGTGTACTGTTAGTAAGTTTCCCTCAATGTTAAATTGTTGGTTTTGTGAACCCTTAGAAAGTCGTATGTAGATGAAAATCAAAGAAAAATATTGTATTCATGTGGGGCTGATCTGGAGATATCATAATTTTTGCGGATCGTTCTTCATGGATCTTGAACCAACAAAATTATTTTCTCAAATTCTCTTGATTTTGGAAGATGTTGGCTAATACTTCTTTTGTACTTCTTAAGTTGTCGTTTGTCTTAGTAGTTAGATGCTAATTAACTGTCATAATTTGTCAGCTAAATTGGTTTACTATTAAAACTAGACTTCCTGCTATAGAGACAGCTCATACTATACACCTTAAAAAAAGATGTGTGAAGATCCTGAACATCCGAGCATACCATCCAAGGTTATGAATACCGTCTTTCTCAGCTCTGAGTTCCCCTTCTCTTCAAACTTGTCTTTAGGCAGGATCATCATCCACCAGAGCACCTTGCTTCAGCTGTGAATTGGCCAGCGACCAATTAGCTCAGCCTTAAAAGATGCTTGTGACATCTTCATGAATATATCAGAGGTTGTCGATTGTCTTAGGTTTTCATTGCAACCCGCAGGAACGCCCTAGTAGCGGTGCCATAGCCTTTTGATTAGCGTATTAAATATGTTGTCTTAAAATAATGAATTTGCTGTGGCACCTTATCTAAACCGCAGCTTCTTGCCTCATTTGAACCCTTGAAATGAATCTCCTTGACTTATATTCTAGATCAGCCTATTATGAACTTACAGCTAAGTGGCATCAGCAAGGCAATGGAGCTACTGCATGGTGAAGAACCAAAATGGAACTGTTTAAATCTCAGTCCAATTATCGACTCGTATTACCGATACTGTAGGTGACACCGGAAAGCGCTCTTTAGTAAGGTTCTCATTCTTGGTAGGACACATGCCCTACACACATCATTGCATATCAAACGTGGGAAGTATTTAGGATTGGTATTGTAGTCGTGTTTTTCCTGCATATATGGTTAAATGCTTTGATAAAAACTATTTTAATTTAAGTAATACCCTTAAGTTGCCTTTATTCATTATCTGTGCCCTGGTTAAATGTTTTTTTTCTTACTTTTTTAAACTGGTCTTATTCATTTTGTTTTCTTCTAAAAGGTTCTGAAACTGCAAGCATGCAAATATCTTGATGATTCTTCCCTGGAGCCTCTTTACAAGGAAGGTGCTCTTCCTGCTCTCTGTGAGTTGGACTTGTCATATGGGACCCTTTGCCAGTCTGCTATCGAAGAACTTTTGGCTTGCTGTACTCATCTTACTCATATGAGCTTGAATGGATGTGCTAATATGCATGACTTGAATTGGGGTACCCCAATTGGAGGCTCACTTAGCTCTACTTCTCAAGAGGATGAGCATCCCAACCGTTTGCTCCAGACTCTTAACTGTGTTGGTTGTCCTAACATCAAGAAGGTTCACATTCCCTCAGAAGCACGGTGCCTCCATTTGTCGTCGCTGAACCTTTCACTGTCTGCAAATTTGAAAGAAGTTGACGTGGCTTGTTTCAATCTGTGCTTCCTTAATTTAAGGTAAAACTTGGTCTCCTCCTTTTCCCCTTCTGCTGTCCTGCTTCTTTTGGGTTGAGATATTAGCTGATATTAATCTGTTCTGAAATTTACCTTTTTGTTTATTGTTTTTTCAGCAACTGTTGCTCCTTGGAAGTCTTAAAACTTGACTGTCCGCGACTGACTAGCCTCTTTCTTCAGGTAGTAATCTGGTTCCCACTGTCAGCTGTTAATTTCCTACCTGCTTTTTACAGTCTTCTGTGTCATTTTGGTGGTTGACCTCAGAGTTACCAGAAATCGCTTGACGGGGTGCGATCTGCGATCCAGATCGCGCGATCCCAATTTGGGATCGTTCGCGATCTAGATCGCTGATTTTGGCGATCCCTAAAGTTTTCACACATATACCCAAGTATTTTGATATCATTACTCTCTGACTCATAATTTCATCGACTAATTCACATCTTTACCCCTCCTGTTCTTATGTATGGTGGAAGTCCCTACAAAATTTTACCTAATAATAATCCACAGTACTAGGCAATGCTAACATGAGTATATATCGTTCCAACTAATCGCTCCAGAGAAGCTTACCCCTGGCGAACCGCATTATTAGCAGCCCGCGAATCGCGTTCCGCGATTTTGGTAACCAACTTGACCTTTCTCCAAAAAAGTAAATAAAATAAAATGTTATGTAGACATTCGCTGTGATTGGATAACCGCAAGGCACAATTGATTTCCCTCGAATGCCATCTAGATTAGGTGAAGAACCAAATCGAACTTCTTTTGTTTGTTTGTTTAAAGTTATGACCGGGGCAAATTTGAGCCCTTAGGAGCTCTGGTCAAACATCAAAATGAACTAAAAAATGTTATAACCACCGAGACCATGAGTGGTGATAACAGTTCGATCTTTTGTATTGTTAACCCCCTTGTCCCCTGAAAACCAGTTTGCCTTACCCCTTCCTTTGCCTCACAGGCCTACCATTTTACACTTCATCTTCCCCTTCCTCTCAACTAGCTCGTTGTCTCCAACCGGTCACCTTCCCCTCATCCAAATAAATTCAATTTACAAACTATGTCATTCTTATCATTTTCTCATCCTCTTCTACCTTCCCCTTTCCTTCAAAGGGTTCCATCACTTTTTTCTGTCATCCCCTTCCCCCTGAAGGGGTTAGAGATGCTCTTAGACTATCCACAATCATGGAGATCTCCCCCATGCCCCCACCCCTCCTGACTCTACCCAGATTTGTCTTAATATTTATGAAGTTTCCATTGGTGCTCTAACAAGGGAAGTGCTCCCCCACCCCTTTAATTAGTATTTTATACAAACAACCTCCTTTTCATTTTATTAAAAAAATATAATAAGAACCCCTTTTTTATGTCTCCCTCGCCCAGTCTCGCCCACCCCGGGACTGCGCCTCTTTCTGACAGATCAGCCACCACCCGCCCCCCTCCTTGTTTAAGCTGCCAAGTACGGCTGTGGGTACGCTCACACCCACGGCTGTGGGTACGCTCACACCCACGGCTGTGGGTAGTCTTACAAGCTCCAGTCGTGCCTCTAGAAAACTGGCACTGTATATTATTTTTTTAAAGTAATTATTACTATTACTAATCCAATTAGCCAAGGAAATTGGCACTATATATATGTATATATATTTGTGTGTGTGTGTGTGTATTGGCTCCATCACCTGCAATGTGTTTGAACTTGGTTTCTGACTGTCTTTCACCCTCCCTGTGCATCTTAGTCGTGCAATATTGACGAGGATTCAGTTGAAGCTGCTATATCTCAGTGCAACATGCTGGAGACCCTGGATGTCCGCTTTTGCCCTAAGGTGAGAATGCTAAAGCAACATCCTTCTCGAATTTTGTTTCCTACTTTGTGCCTAATGCTAGATTTACTACCCTTTTTTTTGCATGATTTGTAACGGGGATGTTTTTGTGTCTATGTAGATTTGTCCAGTTAACATGGGGAGGCTGCGTGCAGCGTGTCCGAGCTTGAAGCGCATCTTTAGCAGTTTGTCACCACCGTAATAATAGCATGAAGAATGCTGCATCATAATATCTATTAACCGTGCAGTTTTAGATTTTTAGTTTGTATTGTAAATGTGTGGAGTCTTTGCTTTATTGGGGCTTTTGTGTTGGTGTACTGATCTGAATGTTAGATTGATACAATAAACTTACTATGGTATTGTTATTTTTGGTCTGTATGTTGAATGGATAAAATAAACTTAACTATTATAGGTCTAAATTTTGTATGCATCTGATGATTTCGTCTTATGGTGCTAGTTGAAAAAATAGTTGTGGAAGGCTCATTCGTTGCATTGTTAATGCTTGATAGGGTTGAGTGCAATTTATGTCTGACTTGTATGTTAAGAGGGTATATTAATTTGCAAATGGGTGCGAGCATATGAAGTCACTGCATGATATGTCCTGAATTCGACTAGACTGACGTCGAATTTGATGTAGTCATCAAAAAAAGAAAAAGTGGGTATATTAATCTGCTAATGAGATTTCTTGGATGAGCTAGATTAAGTGAGCTTTTGAGCAGATAAGTTGTGTATGGATGTGATGATAGGGTTTAGATAGATTTTACCAAATCCGGACCCCTATTTCCTAATTACAAGGTCCTGGATTTAATATTTATTGAAACGAGGGAAATTTCGAAAACGTAATTGAAATATAAGGTTTAGGTGAGCAATTTTCTAGTAGGAAAAGCGATCCGCAGGACCTTGTTTTAACCATGGATCGGAGGGATGATCTCCGTCGGCGCTGGCCTGAGGCACCGCAAGTGTCGGCGCTCACCACCTACTGTGGCTAAGTTCATGGTCCCGAGATACTACCTACACGAGCGAGAGAAGGATAATTCAGGACCACTGCGGTGTGCTTGCTGTGGGCCGATATGGGGCCCCAAAGTTAAGAACTAGCCCGGACCACTACCTAAAGGGGCGAAGGCATGTTCATTCCACTGTGGTCTCGGATCGGCCATGTTTACTCTTGAAACCGAGCGGTTCGACAATCCTCCAACCCATTTGACAACTCTAGGCCCTCATTTGGGCAAGGCATAAAAAATATGGGTATAGAGATATATGGTGGCGATAAGAGCTAGAATATGATCATGCTGTCACAAGGCAAAATAAGAGATTTTTATTCACGAGTGATTAGGTAGAGCATGCTATGAGACGTAATATGTAATGATATGTTCGAGTTCTGCAAAATAAAATGCGTGAGATATGTTAGAATTCGCAGACGGGTTGCCTGGAGTGGAGTGATTATACCTTACCCAAACAAGGCCTTGTTTAGTATAAATGTGAATTTGAGTGTCGGGCGTGAGATTTTAGTAATTTGGCCTTTTTGTTTAATCAGATCTCATGAACATAAAAACAGAGGGCAACCGACCAACAACATTCTTGTAACGTCACTTTGAAGCGAGCCAAGCTCAAATATTCTCCTCCTCTCTCTGCTTGAGCTTGTGCAACAATGGCGATAGCTCTATGGCTTGTTGCTATATCTTCTCTCCTCGGCGTTGCTCTTGCAGATTTCCAAAGTGAGTTCCCTCTCTCTATCTATCTATCTATGTACACTATCCACACTTGATTTGATTTGCTTGTTCCACCGGTGGATCTGCTACTGAAGTCGATCCATTTCTCTTCAGTTTCTCCTTCTGTAGTCAATGCATCTTCCAGATCGCAATTAGTTCTCTTCTTCTACTACACTGTCAATTTGTAGTCTCGATTTGGTTTTTCTAGTTGGTAGATCAGTAGTTCACTCTTCGATCTCTTTTTCCAGATTATTACTAGTTAACAGATCCTGTCACACTTCTGAATTTCATCTGAACAAGATATCAATGGTATCTGAAAATTGGATACACACATTGAATGAATGCACTTTAGATGGTGATGGTGATTCAGGAAGGAAATTTGCAATGAGCAGTAAATAACTGCAATAATGAAATTGCCCCCCTATTACTAGTAAGTTCTGCCATTTTTGGGATTTCATGGAATGAACGAATAAAATGAATGAATGAGGTACCTTTCTCAAACATTTAGCTTTTGTTCAACAACTTCTCAGCAACAGGTGAACTTCTCATTCCAAGCACTGTTATCTAAAATGCATCCATGGGAGTTTAGTCAATACTCAACCGAAACCACTAACTTCAAAACTGTCTTCCGTCGCAATGGGCTCAGGGGAGCGAGTACTTATTAGGCTATACACGGGAAGTAGCATTTCTCCATTTCAGTGTATTCTGAGGGTTAGGGGAGTTGCTTCGACTTGGGCCATCTTGACATCCTTTTCTTTCCGCGTATCTAGTTATTGGCATCATAATGTGGAACTGCATTCCTCACTCTTGACTAGGTACTGCGGTCGAATATAGCTTCCTGGTATTCTGATCAACTTCCCTTCCGCTTTGCATCCTCTTCGGAATCTTTTAGCAGTTTAGCTTTTAGATTTGGTGAAGGGGTGTATTTTCCTATCCCAATGTAGTTCTGCGAGCTAGTTCTGTTTCTTTCACTCTGCTGCATCGTGGATGGAGGTTCCTGATTCAAAGATTTGTCTATTCAAGTTTATCTTTATTTCGTCTCTTCTCTTCAAATTGCACCTCCTCTTGTTTAAACGGTTTATGTGGCAGTGGACTTGTTAGGAACGGAGATAATATTTTCTGTACATTACCATAGTCACTATTTGCGAGTTTAAGCTAGGAATATACTACCGTTTTTGTTATTGTTCTATATTCGTTCAGCCACTGACGAGGAACCATCTGCTTCTGCCACTCTTTTGATGAAAAAAAAAAAAACAGTGAAGGTAACTGATAACCCAGCAGATCAGCTCGTGGCGACTCTAAACAATAACAGGACTGCAAACAAGGGAACATCTCTCTTCAGCAACCCAGGCCTGGCATGCATTGCTCTTCAGTACATTAAAGCATATGAAGGTCACTGTGATTTAGTGGGAGGATCTGATGCCAAGAAGCCCAAAGATTCCGCATTCGCCGAAGATTTCGCTCCTGCTTGTGGCGTATCAGCTTCTAGTCTCTCCCCAATTACTGGTCGCTTACTCGGCTGCCAATCCAAGTACGCGCATCCTGCAGATGCATTCTCCGAAATCCTGATGAAGAACGGCAAAGGCTTGGAAATTCTATACAACAAGAATCACACTGAAGTGGGAGCTGCTGTCAGCGGTTCTGACGGCGGCGGTCCTTATTTCTGGTGTATTTTGTTCAGTAGTGGCAAGGGAAACAGCAGCTTTGTTCTGGAAGGAGGTGTTGCAAAGGATACCAAACCTGGATGCTTCAGTGGTGCCAACGATGACTGTAATGGCGCTTATGACTGGTCGAGAAGTCCACGTGTCTGGGCGGTTGCCGCCGGTGCTCTATTGACTTACGCGTTCGGAATGTGAACACATGCCCTTTCAGAGTGTGTTGATTGCGGATGTTTTTGTTGTACTTCTGTTGTTTAGTGTTGCTAGTAAATCCATTTTGTATTTTCCACTGTAGAATTATGTCTTGTCACAGAGTTTGTTGTAAAAGGACTGGAAATCCGCTACGGTATACCATTGAGTTGATTTGATGCATACGATAAACAGCCGCGCCATTTTCATAGATTATCTGATGATATGGAACTCTTCTTGTGTGCAGCTGGTTATGGAACTGAGTGAGATGGTATCTACTAAAAGCTGTTAATGAGGGTCGGAGGACCGCCGAGCCGGGACCAGGGTGGTCCGTAGATAGAGTGGTCCGGGCTAGTCCAGATATGGGTGACCTACGAACCGGCTTGGACCAACCTAACAGAAGCCCGCGACCGGCTTAGGACCATCGAATATATTAATTATATATACACAATACTTCATTCATATAAACATTAAAATTTTAAATAATACTAATAACAAAGTAATGGGCTAGGACCGTCCTTCCCTAACCAGCCAACGCATAGGGGTCCGGTCCTATGGGCTGAGTTGGTACCAGGATTCCAACTTCTAGACCGAGCCTGGGATTGTCCAACCCAGGACAGCCCCGTCCTAATTCAGGACTGGCATTTGACCAACCCAGGCCCGACCGTCCTCCACATGGTATGGTTCCTAGCTTGGCCGGCCGGTTTGACATGTCTAGAATATACCATAACTAATACAATTAATGTGTACACATACCTGTTTTTATGTACCAGTTGTCTGATATCAGCTAGCCATTCGACAACAATCAACGCAAGTGAATATTAATTGATACATAAATTAGTATCAAATTTACTATCCATACTGAAATAAGAAACGACGGCCAACCACGAGTTAATATCAATTCTACTGCAATTTAGCTTTTTATTGTTGCTTTGAGTAATGGTGAGTCAATACTAGTCATTGGATTATGATGACATCGATAGCTAGAAATTGGCCAATATTCAAAAGTTTTTGCTTCATAAAGTAATACATCCTCAAGGGACGGATTATTTTAAAGTAGTAAAACCGTGACACATGGTCATAGTTTCGTTATCTTAAAGAAATAGTGCATTACCCGTGCCCTCAGGGCATTACCCTCACTTGTCCGTCAGTATACTCAAAATCTGTAATTTTTTTTGGAGGAACCACAACCTGAAAGTAGCGGTAACACATCCTATGATAAAACTTCATATGAAAAAACACAGTGTACATGGGAATCTCTATTTGATGAAATGTGAGAAGAATAAAGACGATAAATATATGTTCCTCCAGTCTCAAAGAAGTGAGAACACTCGGTAAATATTTTATAATCCTAAATTAATGAAATTTGAGATGAATAAGACAAAAGAATCTATATATTTAAATGACTTTTTGACAGTAATTAAGAGTTTGTAAAGAAAAATATGATAAGCCATATCTTATAAAATCTTGGCAGAGGAACGACTATTTTTCCATCGGGAAATGAAAATAGATTCAGTAAATAAAAACATAATCAGCAAATAGTTGACCATTATTGGGCTTATTGTCATACTCATGGTTCTACTGTTTATCTTGAAGTGTACAACTTCTGGGTGAGTTCTTGGAGGCACTAAAATATGGCTCCTGGGCTGTCCACTGAACTGACTTGCACTGTGTTGATCTTCTTTGCTAATAAGGTTGGCTGGAAGTACTGATCTGGGGAAAAATAATGTATTGATGTGACTTATTATTTTTGCTCAATGCCATGAAGTTGAATGTTTGTTGATAATCCTGTGCTAATCTGTGGAGGCGAATGCCAGTGATGCTGCTAAGGATGGACAAAAGAAGAATTTTGTGCAGATATTTTGTCGCTGAGAGATGGTAGAGGGGAACCAGAGAATGCTATTTGGTTCTTTGAAGTTGGCGGAGGCAGCAGGAAACACTAATGTATTGATGGGACTTGTTATTTTGCTCAAGTCATGAAGTTAAATGTTTGTTGATAATCTATTGTTAATCTGTAAAGGTAAGGCCAGTGATGCTGCTAAGGACGGCAAAAAGAAATAGTTGTAACAGATATGTAGTTGCTGAAAGATGGTAGAGGAAACATGGAATGTTTTTCGGTTCCTGGAAGTTGGCCGACAGCAACAGCAGCTTAATTATGCATTTCTTTCTATTTTTTTGCTCAAAATTTCTGCACTTGTCTGCAACTAATTTTGTTTTATGCTCTGGTTTTGCATTCTAATTAGACGATGTTTTAATGTCTAGTAGACCATTTAGTGTTGGGAGAAAAACCTGTCTAGTCAGGATTGAAAGACAGTCATGCCAGGTTCAAACTTTTCAGTATTTGGATAGTTTGGTTTGCAATGTGAAGGCTACTTTACATGGTTGACGATAACTGGCAATCGTTGCAATCGGATTTTGATTTTAACTGTTTTATAGTTAAAGTTCCCTGTTGTTGTTCTTTTTTTTTTTTTTTTTTTTTTTTTGCAGGTTCTAATTTACATGGTTGACGATAATTGACGGTGATTATCTAGCCGGGTTCGGGTACAAGCAGGTTAGAAATGTTTGGCTTACGTTGACACATAAAGTAACACTATAATCATCTTGGACGTTAGAAATTGACAGGACTTGTATGCATTATTAGAACAGCGCTGATTTGATTGGTGCAATGTTTCTGCAAACTCATTGTATAGGTGGTTTAATTGTTCTTTTGTCATGTGGTGTTATGCAGAATGCCGAAGTGTTTACGACCCCAAGAGAATTGACAAGGTACAGAAAGCAAACTGGTGTGGCGCCCATTGGTAGGGCTTAGAGGTATGATTCTGGGTCCGTAATATTCTTTTTACTTGAACTATCCTTGATTGAGTGTAGAACTTTTCCCCAAGGTCTGGTGACTTACCTCACTGGCGATGACAAAGTGATGGTAGGTTGTGCATCATTTTATGTGTGTGTATGAGAGAGCGAGGGAGGGTGCCATCTAGGTAATAATATACTAAAAACCTGGTACATTCACTGCACTGATTTGTTATTAGATAAATGGAGAAGAAGCACTTTGGTCTCGTTCTTAGATCGAGTGAAAATAGTTTAGTCCATTAGTCAAACTGCTCGGAAGTACAACTTAGATTCATTCCAAGAAGTTTGACTGATGCTTGTTGTTATACTTGAAAGAAGCATAACAATAAGCTACTATTGTAAGAACCATAAAGCTACTATACATGAGTTGTTGTAACCATCTATTCTTGTGTAGTAGCTTTAGTTTGTCAATTTATATTGAAATTTACTTACTACTCCGTCCGTTCTAAAATGGACATTTTAAGAATGCAACCCGGCCAACTCAACTATACCCTGGAGTTCGTGTAAAAAAAAAAATGTAGGGATCGACGTAGCTAGTTCAGCTTATTTTCTTGTTGTGGTCCATTTTGTTCCAAAGATAGTAAAATATGATTAGACTGATTCACTTCTCTGAATTCAGGTATAATTTTTTTTTTTTTTTTTTTAATCAGAATTAATATTTCTTACTGGGTTACACTAGTTTCCTCAGGTTTTCTATTAATTTATAAAGTTAGCACTCTGCTCAGTAATCAGCTTTTACATTTATCTTTCTTCCTGGGTTGGATTACAGGTTGCTGAAGTCCTTGCGGGGAAGACCATGAAAAAGATAATGGAATATAGCAAGCGTAGTGGTTCCCCGCCCACTGGAAGTATACATGCGCCTTTCTTGATTCACAACGCTATGCTACTTTTTTCTGAAGTTTTGTTGTATATATCTTGCAAAACATGTTTCTTTACCAAGTCTAAAAGATGCTAAATCTGTAGAATGGGGCAAGACATGAGGATATAGCAGTATTTCATTTCTATGCATGCCAATCGAACTTTTGGAAACGTTTCTGCGAGTATCGTTGATATACGGTTGTCTACATACTTGTGATGCTGTGAATGACCTCAGCTGGTATGTTGAATTCACTACTAGAGTTCAAAACATTTGCATTGAACTCTAGCGGTGACTTGGTGATAGGTCATTTGGCCTTTGCTGTTAGAAGAAATATGACACTTACGCGAAAAGCTATACGGATGAATGATTATAATTAGGGGTTAACATAAACTAAGCAAAAGTAGTGTGACAAAATGGTAGATAAAACATAAAAATGTTTTTAATATACGCATCCGGTACTAAACTCAATCTTTAGAACTTTTTATCTGGCTTTCATATCCTGAATCTCGGCAGATCCTGTATATGACTCTTGGATACTGACCTGATATGACACGCAAGCCCAAAGTCTGGGTTCATTAGGTATGTAGCATCTCTTGCAATAGTGCCAGAGTCACCACCGATGAGCAAATAAGATTAATATATGCTAAATATTCAAAAGAATGATATATGGGTATGTTGATTAAAATGTGAACTTTGACTTGTACAGTAAATAACACGTGGGTATATAATCTATCTCCCTAGTCCCTACACCATTGGGCAGGATAACCACTAATTTTAATGGCATGGTGGTGAAGAGAAAACATTGGTAGAAATTAACATAATAATGGTATCATGTACTACTATACTATGTATACTTAGCTTCTTATCATCTGTACTTATCTTATAAGGTACTTCTTTTGAGTATAAAAAATACAATCATGTAACTGCAGATACCTTGGGCTGATTGACTACCTCATGAAGTTTAATGAGCTAAAAATAGGTAATGGCTATAATGAGTAATTTAATCCACCCAACAACCAACCATCACTAGTAGTAGGACTGACTATTAATGCTTGCAAATTAGGCTTTTGGTTTTCTAATAGTTACACTTATACACAGAACCAACCACTCATGGCTGCAGCTGCTGAAGGTGATTCAAAGATCACTCCCATCAACCCTCACTTCTTCAAGCCCCTCCTCCCAGGCTTCCTCCATGGCGTAGTAAGTAGTAAATCTGCCTCTCTCTCTCTCTCTCTCTCTCTCTCTCTCTCTCTCTCTCTCTCTCTATTGTAATTCTATCTTAGTCTTAATGTAATTGGCTGCATGCAGTTGATTCCTGTGGCTTTCTTCAAGAATTACTTGAATCATCATGGCAAGTCAAAGAAAGGAGATATGGCTGTTTTGAGGACTGTTTTAGGGGAGTGGAAAGTGAAAGTCGAAGATGGGAGATTTGAAGAGAATGGTTGGAGAGATTTTGCTGATCACCATAGTTTACATGTGGGTGATATGGTGGTGTTTAGGCATGAAAGAGACTTGGTGTTTGATGTCACAGTATTCGATTCTACGGCATTTGAAAGAAGTTACGATCATCACCACCCTCCTCAACTTTTGGATGTCAAGCAAGAAATTTCACTGCAAAAATCTACTGATGATGATCCCCAAGGTTAAGTTTTATTTTAGTAAATTTTTTTATTTTAGTAACCCAAATGGTTTCATAAAAAATTCCAATTTTGTTGTTGTTGTTTTTTTGGTACTGTATGAATGACAGAATATAACTAGTTGCTCAATTTGGATGTTTTCATTCAGCTTGTGATGTGGGACAGAAGAAGAAAGTTACTAATAATTCAACCACAGCTTCTCCAAAAGAAGTTGCAGCAGCTTCCTCTCCCTCACTGGCTTATCCATGCTTCACCTCCACTCTAAGGCCCTACAACTTGAAGGAAAACAGATTTGTAAGAATATATTTCTCCTATTCTCAGCTTATTCAGAGATCAATGTGTGTTGAATACTTTGCATTTGCATGCAGGTCCTTCCAATGGGATTCGCAAGGTCGAATGGCCTATGCAATCGACGGTGTGAGATGCTTATTGTAGATGATAGTGAGCGAAAATCATGGCAGGTTAGAGTGAATCAGAAGAGCAGCGGAGTCTATATCAGTGGGGATGGTTACAGAGACTTGGTAGCCGAACATGGGCTAAAAGCAGGGGATAATATATCATTTGAGCTCATTAGTGGAGGCACCAACCCTGTAATGGTTTTCCATGCTCCTAGACCTAGTAGTCATAGTAAGTACTAATTGCAGAAAATTCAGACTTTAGACAATGTTAGTTTCGTCCTTGCAATTTGACATGTTCATGATCTTGAAGGGTCTAAAAGAGCTATGGCGACGACGTACCCAAAAGTGAAGAAGGAGGCGATGAAACAACCATCGCATGATGCTTTGCAGCATTTAAAAGCGAAGAAAGAGCAAATGAAGCTGCTGCCATCACAGTCTTTAAACTACTTTATCTCCACAGTGACCAAAGCTAGCATCCAGAATCCTCGTCTGGTGAGTGCGCGTAGTATTACTATTTCAGATTTCTACTTGCATTTTACAAGTCATTTGGTAAAAGAAATTGTTTGGTTTAAGGGCCTGTTAGGTATCAGCTGAAAATCTAGAAAATCGGCTGACAAATTTTGGGTGAAAAACTAGCTGAACTGAATATCAAAATCCGTTTGGCACGAGCTGAGATTGTAGATTACTAATTTGATCAATTTAACAAAGTTTAGAGATTTTTAGTGGATTACTTGAATACACCCACTTCTAAATGAACTAAGATCATGCTAGAGTCAAAAACACATTAAAATTATTTTTTCTGAGATTATAATCCCTAGTTTTGGAGATTCTACAATTGTATAGAGATTATTTTAATCTGCAGATTTTCAGCTTAAAAATGTATTTGATAACAAACAAAATTAAATTAGAAGGCTCGATATTAATCAAAACTGATTAAAATCGGTGTTCCCAATCATGCACTAAGACTTGAGATTACTTGTTTTGGACGAAATGTGCACTTTCAAGTATTCTATCTGTATAAAGAATAAAGGATGCAGTTCTCTCGTTCTTTTTATATCTTTCAATTCGTCTGTGTTTACTTGCCGATTTAACGCTGGGTAAAAAATGTTATAGTACATTCCAACACACTTTGGACAAGTGCATGGTTTAAACAAGTATCACCAGATGATCATCAAAGATCCAGAAGGACGACTGTGGCCAGTGGTGCTGGCGTACTGGGAGTTTAGGAAAAGTTTGCGCATTACTCGAGGTTGGAAAGCGGTAGCTTTGGCAAACGGACTAAAACATGGACAGGACATCAAGTTGGAGATTGTTAAAGCATCTGGGAAGACATTGATGATGAAATTATGTGTCTGCGGTGAGTTCAAACTTTTCCCGTTCTTCTGATATTCTGTGTTTTTTATGAATACTGATGCTATATGAAGTTTGCTTGAGCTATGTTCATGAGACGTTTGTAATTTAAAAAGTTAAAATGGAGAACAATTTGATTTGATAATATATTTGTAATGTGCATTAACAGGTGAATCAAAAGCTGGGAGTAGCAGCAGCTTATGCAAGGAAGAAGAACAATTAGCTTCCATGAATGAATTAGCTACAGAAACAGGAGCTGAACCCATGGATTCTCTCAAGTAGGAACAACACTGCAAATGATCTCAAGAATATTTCATGTTGTTTCGTTCTTTTTTGTTCTTTTCCAAATCTATGAACGCGAACACTTTCCTAATTTTGTTGTTTACATCACATTTTTGCACAAGATTTTGATTCTCTGTTCCATAACTAATGGAAAGATTAATATGCTTTGTTGGGAGAGGGAAAAACTCACTGTGGAGATCTCTAATATGTTAGGAATTTAAGACTGATTCCATCGTTCCCAATGATGGCCAAGAGAGAAAAAAATCTCAAAATATGGAACACAGAGATTAATGCGGTTCAAGCCAACGTCTGCATACGTTCGATGAGGACCCGATCTAGTGATGCGATGATCTGAAGTGATACTCTGAATGAGGAACCGATCACTTGACTGAGTGAATTGCTTACCACATCACCAGACAAAAAACAAAATGAAATATTGAAATTGACATGTAGGCTCTGTTTGGTTCCCAGTTAGATGTTTTACAAGGGAAAATTCTACGTGTAAAATATATTGTGTGAAAGATTTTCTCTGCAATTATTTTCTCGTGTTTGGTTGACACTTGCCAAAACAAGGCCGTGACGGCAGTGACAGTGATGGGTGGCGGTGAAGGTGGGTGGCGGTGATGGGTCGTGGTGTAGTGGTTGTTAGTGGTGCTGGAGGAGTTAGTATGAGTTGGTGTGTCAATCTCCGGAAAATGACTTGGGGATTTGAAATGTGTAAATCATTTTACATCATTTGAGGGAAAACAATTTACATTAAAATATTTTACCTCCAACCAAACAGCACCAAAACACCGAAACAAGGGAAAACAATTCACAGGCAAATGTTTACCGCCAACCAAACGGAGCCGTTAATCTTGCCATCTCTCCCTTCATCAATCTGAAAACCCAGAACTTTTACACTTCAAGATAAACAGTAGAACCACGAGTATGATAATAAGCCCAGTAGAAGAACCTCCAACCCTGAAAATCCAGTAAAAATCCAACTTGGGGAAGAGCTGGTCCAGAGAACTCAAAACAATGATGGTCAAGAGCAGCAGCAACAGAAGAAGAGGCAAGTAGGAAGAAAAATCAATTGGTTCCTCCTCCTCAAGCTCTTGCTCCGCCTGAGTTCGCCGGTAATCCACATAGAGCGGCGATACTACAGCAAGAAGGCCTAACCCAATGGCCACTAACCTCTCATATGATGAAGATTTGCTGCTCCTACAGATGATAGCTCTACTCTCCATCCCGAAAACACAGAAATTTTGGATTCTTCAAAAGCTCCTGTGAAGAGGAAAAGAGGTTATTTTCTGTGTGAAGGGAAGGGAATTTTCCAGAAGTCAGAAAAAAAGTTCTTTTGAAGATTATTAGCTGAGGGAGGCTTGGTGATGAAGAAAGGGCCTTATTCTCCATAAACTAAAAGCCTCTGGTTGATGCTTGTTCTCTTATGGAATCAGATGCCAGACAAATTAAATTTAGTAATTCAAGTGGGTGCTTATAAGGTGGCCCGCTTTCCTTGATCGAGTCGTAACATTGTAACCTATGTGTTACCTCGGACGTGTATTATTCCAGTCCGTGAACAAACACAAAATGGCGAGATGCGATATGCACGTCTGATGTAGGGATAAAAAATAGGTACAGTTAATAATACCAGTGGGTAATAACATGCGCTTGGTGCATGGACAAGTTGAGGGGGCACTCAATACCCCCTTATTGTTTACACCCCTTCTATGCCTAAAATTTAATCCCACCATGTAGGTGGAATTGAATACTAAAGTCTTAATACTCTATTTATAATGGTGAAAACAAACAGTATTACATAATCCTAATTCCTGCAATATATAATTAATACTCCCTTAATACAAATACACCTTAAAATACTGAGGGCCCTCTGTACCCCTAATTTTCAATTACTGCACCAAACGTGTCATGATAGGAAACATACATTGTTCATGAGAACTAAAGATAGCCGCCATATACATAAAATGGAAAAAATTGTACACTTCAGAGAGCGAAAGTGAAAAGTTAGGACTGGTATTTTTACACCTCACAGATCAAGAAAACATCGCATAGAAGGTACATTAGGAAATCTAGTGTGGTTTTTTTTCAGGATGAACTAAAAGATACAACACACATACTCGAGTCAGTTTAGAACAACAAATGTTCTAATTGCCGCCACCAGAGACCTTTCTCCTGCTTCCTTGGAGCCTTTGTAGCCATTTCTGCTCCGTCGTACTAGTATTTGATGCCGGAAGATCTTGGGATGCGCCTGCTTGTGGAAGTTCAGCAGGAAGAGCAGACGCAGCGCTTGTGAAGGCATTCAGAACAAGAAAAGCCAGTATAGGAGAAAGATCCAAAGATCCTCCAAGCGGTGGGATGATGCCGCGGAATATGTTCAGGTATGGATCACACAAAGTGCTGAGCAGGAAATATGAAGGATGCGTCAGTTCCCAACAAAATGGCATTTGCAAATAATAACCTCATGTTTCATGAATTGGGTGATAATTTGCAATCTTATGTTTCATTTCCCAAGTGCTAATTGAACCTGTTTTAGCTTCTTCAAGATTGTGCATGTTGTATAACCTCACCTAAGTGCGTCGTTCCCAATATATATTGACAATTTAGGTCATGATCTACTAACAAAGGAGACCAGTTTTTTTTAGCTCAAACTTGATTTATCACTCCGCATAGAAGAAGATATCCCCACATAATAACAATTCATGGACATGGGAAGAAAGTAACCCACCGGGTCAATTTTACATCAGAGCACACACGGCACCAATCTGCTTAGAGGTAATTCTCAAAGTAAAAATCATTTATATAGCATGCAAATAAAGAAAGGGATGCACATTGCCAGAATTAAATGAACCGTACTGCATCGTGTATGTATTGAAAACTTCATAGACAGGTTGTGTACCTTAGGGGGGTAACGATAACTGGAGGAGCGTTAGGAAACCAGGTTAAAACAAGCCTGACAACCAAGAGAGTGTTGTAGATGTTCAAGAAGTTGAGAATTCCATTGGCCACCACAACCCCAGCAACCGTATCGCCAGGTAAAACAGCAGCAAAATTGTGACTGCTAAGAGTGTTAAGATTCCTGAATGGCCTCAGATGCATCTGAAAGTAAAATACAAATTTCAAATTGGGACTGAAGGAAGGTGCTCAAGTAGTAGATATGCAACGCCCAGAAAGCTGAAATGACATAACTTGAGATTCAAATAGTTATAAACGGCTTTTGTGCTAGAAGTATTGGTTGAAAAGGGATGAATAAACCCAATGTTGCACCGACACTCCAAATATTTTCCGGTTCGCGTTTCAGACACTCCGACACGCGGAAACGTCTCCGACACGTCGTTAAACGTCTCCGACAAGCCAGGTGGTGTTTTGGATTCGAAAAACATAAAAAAAAAAAAAAAAAAAAAAAAAAAAAGATTGCCAGACACGCCGTCCGACACGCGGCAGACCCGCGTGTCTTAAAACAGAGACTCACGTGTCTGGAATTTTTAAAATTTATCGGGGTTTGTTTTGTGATATTCTAAAAATTAGAGGGACTATTCTGTCATCATCTCAATACATAGACCCTTAACCCTAGCCGCACACTATCTCAAAGACTCAAATCAGGGTTGCGAAATGCGAAACAAAGAGAAAAACACGAAGAGGCGAAGACGAAAGAGAAGAATCGTAGACCTACCTGTAGTGTCTGTATTAATTTATGCTTTGATCTATTTGTACTTGGTAGTGACTAAACTTGTTATTGCTTTAATGTCTTTATTTTTATTATAATGTCTTGTGACTTTACCTGTCTGCCATAAGACTGAGGAAAAAAAATTGTGTACACACGTGTGTGTATCCCGTGTCGGCGTTTCTTGATTTCAAAAATTGGTGTGTCGGCGTCTCCGTGTCTTGCCGTACCCGTACCCGTTTCCATGCAACGTAGGTGCTTAGTGAATACATCAGCTCCATATGTATTTTGAAGAAGGGAACAAAGGCTTGCTTCTTCAATGACCACAACGTTCCTCGTAGCTATCGATGGTGCATATAGTTTTGCAGATACGGGTTAGCTTTGTGCTTGAGCTCAAGAGATGAGTTTCAGTAAGGCTGGCTGCCCGGTATGTGTGTGGGCCGAATTGGGCCATATTCGTTTGGGTAAGGGTAAGGGTAAGGGTAAGGGTAAGTGTAACTTGCACAGCGGATATTTCTGCAGGTTTGCATACCTCTGGGTACCATGTCGGGCCGGGCTAGGCCGGGTTTAGTAAATTCTGGTCCAGCCCGGCCCAAATGCCATCCCTACTTCCTGCAATAGGGGGCCTTCGTTGTTAATAGCTCCATTCGTACACCTTATTTTCCGTTTAGTTCTTCTTGCTATAAACCGAATTTTCTGCCGCTCGATGTATTTTTCAACGAATGCATTCTTTGATCTGCAAGGATTTTCAGCAGGAAAGTTGCTGTCTTTGTATCTTCGTTTTAACTATTTCCAGCTTAGTTACAAACTGGATGGGTAAACTTGCCGGCGCTTATAATAATCCAATCCTACTCTCAACTACACCATTTTGAATTTCTGTTAGAAGCCAGTGCAAGTGAGTTGCAATCCTATCCTATCCTATCCTATCCTATCATATCCAGCTCAATTGAATCTGTAAAACAAAAACAAATAAGCACTGGATTGCGATAAGGAGGATGACAATAGGGTCAGCACTATAGATGGCACTAAAAATGCTCTTCCTTCTAAATTATATGCTAGCTTCCAGAACTGTTACATGACCCAGTTGCTTGTCACCTTATATCCAGTTAGTCATGAAGCTTCCGTTGTTCTAAACTTCCACTAGTGGAATCTACCTAACAGCATAATAGATTCACCCTCAAATCTAACATGGACCCAACCCAATTCTTATGAACTTAGTGCCTATTTGATATCACTAAAACAGTGCTTTTTCAAGAAATCGGTTTGGAAGTGCACGTTTCTGCTCTGTTTAGAAACAAAAACATGCTGAAAAACGTACTTGTTTGGATGTTTTTTCAATGTTGTTTCGTACTTTGATGGTTAAACATTTGCTGAATATCTAAAATAACAATTATATGTTGCTGTTGTTGTATATACAAAATGACGTTAGAGAAGATTAACAGTGAACTTTGAAAGTGTTGTCAAATGTATTCTTGATTTTAACCGTGCTTCTACAACACATATCAAACAGTTTGTTATTTCTTTTCAACATATTTTTTACCGTTTTTATTAAACGGATGCTAGACAGATTCTAATAGACTATTCAAATGAAAGTTATTACTAAAATAGCAAGTCAATTTGAATAAGGGTGAGTTTGGGAATGCTTCTGCTGCCAGCACAACTGCTTTCCGACAACAGAAGCAATTTTAGTGTGTTTGGTAAAAATAAAATTTCTACTTCTCCGGACAGTTTCTGCTGTCCCACAACAGTTTTCAGGAAGCAAGGGGGGAGATGCTTTTCCAGAAAGTGTAATTTATTAATTTATCTACAACCGATTTTAACCTTACAATTTTTTGAAATACCAATAGTTATCTTTTCGGAAATGAAACGTGTCATATAATTTTGTCATTTTACCCTCTCACAGCAACTTCATAGTTAATTTTACCAAACACAAAATTACTGTATCAATATTTCACAGCAGCTTTTACGTAATATTTACCGAACAACATTTTATATCCACAGCAGCTTTTCCACAACGTTTTCGCACAGCAGCTTTCTAGCACCGCCACACCATTCCCAAGCTAGCCCTCGCAGTAGTAGACTAGTCAAACCAAATGTTATTTTTAGTCTTCTAATTTTATGATAGCTAAATGTGGCGAGTCAAACATATCCTCGTCACTTTTTTTTTATTATTATTTTTTTTTTATTTAGCCTTAGATATTATTGGTATAACACCATTGGAGCAGAGGTAGTAACTTAAGTTTGTACTAAAACTTATCTTTATGTTTAATAAAAAAGTAGAATTCGCAACACATCATTTATCATTGCAATTATCAAAAGCTTAACTGAAACTATGAAATCATAGATGAAGAAGGAGAAGAATTTACCTGGGAGAAACTGTGGAAATGAGAAGGCAAAGCGAATAGCTGCCCCAAAACCGGAGACTGGGAAGCGAACGACCGTACCATTCTAAGGCATCCATCGGCGGCCGAAACGACTGAGCTTTGGAATTCTCCGACGGCGCGAGCTGCTTCCGCAACTTGAGATTGGAGGTTGAATTTGGAATTTGGGGGTTGCCTGAGCAGCACTAATGGGGATTGATTGATGAAGTAATAAGGAGCAGAAGAGGATAGGAAGAGTCCGCTGGAGGCTAATTTCTTGGCCACCGTGGTCTGGTTTTCCGGCGACGTATCGTCCGATGGAGATATCATTTTCGGGTTGAGAGGAGAAGACGCGGAGGAAGGAGAGGGCTTTCTTCTGTGTGTTGGGAGAGGAAGGAGAGTGTGGATAGAGATTTCGAATTGGGAATGTTTGGATTAGGACAAACGACAACCGACACCCACGGGTTTCATGTTTATTTTACGGGTACCCCTAAATTTGGATACCCGTAATTTGTACATGTAGTATTTACTAAATGCAGAGTTTGGCCCTGCTTTCTTTACCTAAATTTATGCAATTTTTTATCTTTTAAAAAAAAGGAAGGTGAATGGAAATATGAATTCCTTTTTGACAAGTGAGTTCAGTGATGAAGAAATCAAGGCTGCTTGTTTTGATTTCTCCCCTAACAATTCACCAGGTTATGATGGCTTTACTGCTTTCTTTTTCCAAGCTTATTGGGACATTGTGGGAAGAGATATTTGCAAGGCAATAAGGACTTTTTTGAGATCTGGCAGATTGCTCAAATGTGTTAACATAACTCATATTTGCCTTCTCCCAAAGAAGCAGAACCCCTTGAATGTTAGGGATTATAGGCCAATAAGCTTGTGTACTGTTCTATACAAGATTATGGCCAAATGTCTAGCAAACAGGCTCAGCTCCATCCTTGGAATGATCATCTCCCCTAATCAGTCTGCTTTTGTTAAGGGGAGGTCAATTGTTGATAATATCATGATTGCTCAGGAAGTACTTCATCACATTAAAAACAAAAGAAGTGGTAGAGGGGAGATGGCAATCAAACTTGACGTGCTTAAAGCATTTGATCGAGTCAGTTGGGCTTATTTAGATGGCATTATGTCTAAGATGGGCTTTTGCAAGAAATGGAGGGGATGGATTATGGCTTGCATCAGCTCAGTAAGCTTCAGATTGGTTATCAATGGTGATTTAAGTGATTTCATTACTCCCTCTAGGGGCATCAGGCAAGGGGACCCCCTTTCCCCCCTTTTGTTTGTTATTTGTGCAGAAGGGTTTTCATCTCTTCTGAGGCATTTTGAGAAAGAAGGGTGGTTTTCAGGTATTAAATTGTGTAAGTTCAGCCCTTCTATTAGTCATCTTTTATTTGCGGATGACTCAATTTTGTTTTGCAAGGCCACTATGACAGATTGCTCAGCCATCAAATTACTGTTCTTAAGCTTTATGAGAAAGCCTCAGGTCAGCCTGTCAATAGAGACAAATCGCAGCTTTTCTTTAGCCCCAGCACAAGCGGTTTGTTGAAGAGCTTCACTGAATTTTACTTGGGGATTGATAAAGACTTCAAAGATGGATAGTACTTAGGTCTCCCTGCTTTGATTGGGAGGTCTAAGCAGAAAACATTGAGTTTTTTAAAAGAAAGGTTCTCAAGCAAACTTTCTTCATGGATGTCCTCTTATTTGAGCTCAACAGGTAAAGAAATTCTTCTTAATTCTGTTCTTGTTGCGCTCCCAGCTTACACAATGTCATGTTTTTGCAGCTTTGAAAGCCAGGGGTGTAGCTGAGGATAATATTTGCAAGATGTGTGGACAAGGTCAAGAAGATGAGCTTCATTTGTTAAAAAATTGTGCTGAAGTTCAAAAAATTTGGAAGCTTTCGCCTCTTAGGCTTTCTGAAGTTAATCTGCAAGCTGAGACACAAATGGAGTGGTGGAGTAATATTATTGATCTGGCCTTGTCTTCTCCAAATTCTGAGTGGTTCTTAAAATTATTTCTGAATCTGTGCTGGAACATCTGGAATGCGCGTAATGATTGGTGCTTTAATGGTATAAAGTGGAATCCAGATCAGATTGTGACAAAAACTCCTTTTCATATGATCAAGCCTCAGCACTCTTCAGTCAAGGAGGTGAGTTCTCCTCCTCTGCTATCTGCTCCTTTTAATGTCTTTACTGCGGCTATTGACCTGGTTGGAGGAAGAGGGGCAATTGCAGCAATTTGCTTGGACTCAAATGGTATCAATCTGGGATCTTTTCAATCCATTATCACTGTTGTTGTTGATCCCGCCACTTTGGAAGCATGGGCTATCAGAGATTCTCTTCTTTGGTGTTTCAAGAATGGTTGGTTCTCCATTTTTCTGTTCTCAGCCTGTGAAATGGTGGTAAAGCAGCTCAATTCTAATTCATCAACTTGGAGTTCAAAGCTTTTTCCATTACTTGATGATTGTTTAGCTGCCAAGGATCATTTTATTAAGTGTACTTTTTCTTTTATTCCTAGATGTTTCGATTCTCTGGCTCACAATCTTGCCAAGAATTGTTTGAGAAATGTTTGATTCCTTGTAATGGTTCTCTGCTTTTGATGCAATGGAATGCTTAAGGTTCAGTTGAGAAATAAAAGATTAAAAAGTTGTTTACTTTGTCACTAAGAAGTTTTCTAAAAAGTTTCAGTTACCTTTTTAGTAGAAAATGTTGTTTACTTAACTTTTATTTTATCTCCTAAAAAGTAGTTTTAAAGAGTAAAAAGATAAAAAAAAGTTGAAGTTAGAAAAACTAACTATTTTTAGTCTTATAATAAGGTAAACAAAATTTCAGACATAACTTTTAACGAAAATGCCCTGATTAGAACTTTTTTTATGTCTTACAAAAAGGTAAAAAGTCACCTAAAATTAGGCAAAGAAAGCAGGGCCTTAGTGGGTGGGTTTGGTATCAACTTATTTGTGTCTTTTAATTCAAAATAATATTTTTTTTCTTTTTTAACCTAAATGTTTGGTATCAACTTTTCTTATGAGCTTTTTGGATTTTGGCTTTTGGCATCTAGTGTAAAATGAGGAAAGAAAACAGTTGGGTTTGAGTAGTTTTTTTGTGTCTTTTTTTTCCACACATCATACAAATGACAATAATGTCATCACCAATCAATAGTAACATTACTAACTTTTTTCCACAAAAAGACATATTTGTAACTTTCGCTAAACAACAAAACTATCACATCACTAACTTTTTTACAGCACCAACTTTTTTTTACCAAACTCATACATCTTTTATCTTCAGCTTCTATGGGGGGGGGGGGGTTGGTATTAGGGGTGTTCGCGGGACGGTTTGGGCGGGTAAAACAAAATTTCTCCCCCAACCCAACCACCTCGGGTTGAAAAAATTGCTACCCAAACCTACCCAAGTAATTGCTAAACCCAAACCTAATCGACTATTTCGGGTCGGCTCGATTCGGCTCGGTTTTGGCGGGTATTTATCAAGAAACTATAGAACATTCAGCACGCGATGAATGAACATTGATTTTAAAGTCTTACTCTCTTAGATAATATTCAAAATAGTTTCTACTAGAATAATACATTTCTTCAAACGGTTTAACATTAATGTTCATGGGACATTTTGGGAGGTATCCGACGACTTAAGAAAATGAAATAGCTACATTTTTAAGGTTGATTTGCATATTATATGTCAATATGATGAAATGCTTATAAATGATTTTTTTTGTGCACGAAGATGTCACTACTGCGATCACGATCACAGATTATTAAGTTAGATTAAATCATTACAATTGGTTATTATGATAAATATGTTAGATTAGAACTCTATAGTTACAAGTATATAAAAAAGAATATACTTTGTTGGGCGGGGCGGTTTGGGGCTAAACGGCCAAATTATTTTAATACCCATAACTAATCGATAATGAGCGGGTTGAAATTTTATGAACCCAAAATCAATCGTTTAACCCAAACCTCTTTATATATTGGGTAGGTTCGGCTTGGACCGACCGGTTTGGACGGGTTGCTCGGGTTTTTGAACACCCCTAGTTGGTATGACTTATAAGCAGCTTATAAGTCAATGCTGGAATATAAGTTGAAGACAGCTTAAAAGCAGTGTTTGGTGTGCGACATATAAGCTGAACTTTTGGATTTGGACTTATAAGTTCATATTGTAAAAATGAACTTAAGAAAAAGTTGGGTTTTTGAATTTTGAACTTTTGGACTTAACAACTTTTACACTGAACACACATATATTTTTTCTTCATCTTTTTTGGCATAAACTTATAAGACAACTTAAGTTGCAAATAAGTTATACCAAACGCACCCTATGTCATGGACTTTTCTCACACCATCTTTTTAGACAAATTAAAATCCAAAAAATTGATACCAAACACACCCAGTTTTACTCTACAAAATCATGGAAAAATTTTCAAAAAAAATTACATTGTTTTGTTATCCAAATCACTGAGTCGAAGTGACCCATTTATAAGTTGAGAAGTCAAACCAGGACAAAAGAAAAAGAAACAGAGGTAGCACTTGTGTTTATCGCCAAATGTTGTACATATTTACTATGTGGTGGATGGATCTGATTCCACCATCTTCGGCTCGTTTGCCCTCTACCTGCGAATTTGGTCTGGTTTAGTTTGTCATTTTGGTTTATCCATTCTCAAAACGTTGAGACAGATAGAAGATTTTTTTTTTTTCATTGAGTTTTGATTCTTTGTTTCAAAATATATTGTATTAGTTATATAATCTTGAAACTTGTGGGACTGGCATTATACTTCATCTTAAATCATGAGAAAGAGCAAATGTTTTGATTAAATGTTGGTGGTTGTTTGTTTGTTTTATTGATGTGTTGTGGTGGAGATTCAGTGGTGGTGATGTTGCCGGTGAGAATTTGGTGATAGTGGTGGTCATGAACACCAAGAACATCATGAAATGATGCCCACAATAAACACAAAAATGGTGCTATTGTCCACAATTTGCACTCCCACAGGTGGATTGAACAGAAGGTGGTATCCGGTCAACTTTCCAAACTCTGAGAGGGGATATTTGTGTTTCCCCATAGTGCAAGGGCGGTACCCGTATTATTTCCATAATAGAGGGTGGAAATTATCTTTTACCCAAAGAGAAAAGGTTTTTTTATTTTTATTTTTGGGTTGGGTAGCAGCGAAACGATGTGGATATAACTCTGGATATTTCGCTGACGTGGCCTGCTTCAACCACCATTCCCATGCTTGCGAAGAATGTTCAGTAAACGCCTCTTCATCACTCCGCTCAGAACTCACCCCCTCACCATTCGCCCCACTTTCTCTCTCTAAAACAATGACGACAGACCTCCTCCGAATCTCTCTCGCTCCTCACCGCAACCTCACCTTCAACTACCTCACCCACCGCTCTCGCCGCTCCGAGCCTCTCCGGCGACTAATCCACCGGAAATCCCCAAATGTCGTCCTCGCAAAGGCCGTCGAGTTCAGAACTCCGAGTTCGACGAACGCTCTACAGCCACCGGAGGAGCCGACGCTGCTTCTCGATGTGAGCGGGATGATGTGCGGCTCGTGCGTTTCGCGAGTGAAATCGATTTTGTCGTCCGACGACCGAGTCGAATCGGCGGTGGTCAACATGTTGACGGAGACGGCGGCGGTCCGGTTGAAGGCCGGAGGGGGAGATTATGCGAGCGCGGCGGAGGAATTCGCCCGGAGGCTGACCGAGTGCGGTTTTCCGACGAATCGGAGGGTTTCGGGGTTGGGAGTGCAAGAGAAGGTGAAGAAGTGGAAGGATATGGTGGAGAGCAAGACGGCGTCGCTTGAGAGGAGCCAGAATCGTGTGGCTTTTGCTTGGACTCTGGTCGCTCTGTGTTGTGGATCGCATGCTTCTCATATTTTGCATTCTCTAGGGATTCACATTGCTCATGGTAATTTTTAAGTTCTAAAACAGATAATTGAATTTTAAATTTGCTTTAACTACTTAAATGTGCAACACGATTCAATCTGATATGAACTACTTAAATGTGCTTGTTGATTCTGGTTGTTTAGGAACATTTTGGGAGCTGCTTCATAATTCATATGTGAAAGGTGGATTGGCTTTGGCAGCTTTACTCGGACCGGGACGAGGTCAGTTGCTATTCGCAATTTCTTAGCTTGAGCTTTGTTTAATGAACTTCTAGTATGTTATAAAAGCCTAATACCGAGCTAGCTCCCATTTTTTCCATACGCTATTAATCTATGTTGCACAAGTTCTTCTAAAAGGTCACGCACCCGCACTGGGTGCTTCGTGGGTGCTGGGTGCTTCATGAGTGCTTTGCGGGTGCTTCTTGGATGTTGTAGGGTCATTTTGAAAGTTATAAGTTGAGACTTGAGAGGTCCTCTAAAATACAACTACAGTTGTTTGAGCACTTCTAACCATTAAGTTACTCGTCTATTCAAAGTTAAGAACAACGTCAACGACAAGAGGAGATTATATTGTTAATATTGTAATTATGATATGTATGAATTTCTGCTTGATTATAATTTGGATTACTAATTTTATTATTATTATTATTATTATTATTATTATTTTAATGTTAGTGTAAAGTATCGCAAATAATATAAAATAAAAATATATTAAAAAAAAAGTAGCCGTCGCACCCCCGCCGCACCAGCACCCTTGAATTTTGGATATTTGTCGCACCCGCACCAAGTTCCCGCACCCACAACTGTAACGCACCCGCACTTGTGCAACATAGCTATCAGTTGTATCCACATTCTGCAAATGAACCCCAGTTGTGAAGCCTTCATTACCCAACTAGTAACGATACAATATTGACATATTTTCTTTCTAAATAAATAACCATTTTTGGCTTCGCAGTTTTACAACTTTTTTAGAAACAAGATTTCTGCGCTCCCCATTGGGTGGAGCCTGGTTTTGGGCGACCCATTTTATGTACCCGTCCCACTACATGTTTTCTATACAACCCGAAAATATATTTGACCCGTTTTGGCCCCGCCACTGCTTTTGGGCTTGGATGCGGCCAGGTTTAATGAGTCATGCATTTACAAAATAATAAGGATACCGCAAGGATGTTGGGCGATTTTTTATTTCGCTTGTAATTCTCTCTGAGACATGTTCTTCTGCTTAATCTCTGCAACTCCGTGAATGTAACCGAATTACGCATTTGTGTGTGATTCTTTCTTGTTTGCGTTTTTGTTTTTAAAATTTGGATCCGCCACCTTGTAGAATTTAGAATTCAGACATTCCGCTCAAACATGTCCAAATTTTGGACACGGGTGCGGGGATATGGTGCTGTTGCAATTTTTTTACATAGCCTATATTAATGTTCATGAACAAAACCTAAACCTAAATGATTATTTTGACCCGAAAAGGAACTTCAGTGTTTGTGCCTCATCATAAGAAAGTGGGACATGTCAATAAGGTTAGAGGACTGTCAGGCAGATTTAGATGATCATGACTCTCACGATAACTCAAACAAGGTGACGATGAAACGAAGGAGGAGGTGGGGGGGGGGGGGGGGGGAGAAGAAACCAAAGAACCAGTTTGCTATGTGACTATGATTTAAAACCTCGAAGTGTTGGATGGATGGATGCCAGATGTGACACATATCCCATACCCTAATCCGCAAGGTTCATGACTGACTGATGCCAACATGGTGCCGGGATTGAAGAGTTTGGGTAACTTAGACTGGAACACAGGGTCAATGTTCGTTGTGAATCCAAGTGAAATAACATTTTATAGGTTTAATCGAATGAAAGAAATAAATTGATACATGTCGATGGTATAACTGTTAATGCGAGCTTCTAGTAGTCTGTTTAGCTCGTATGAAATTTGTCTGGATAGATTTTAAGATCAGTTTGTAGGATTTTGATCGGTGGGGGTTGCGGCATAATGAATAGCCCGGATCCTCAGATCTCTAAAATGATGGTCTAGAACTTTTTTCTTTGCAAATTACAACTGGGGGTTCACACACCTTATGCTTCATTTGGATGTTATGTTTTCGTGTGTTCTTGATGTGTTCTGTGTTAGGCATGGTTGAAATCTCTAGTGTCTTTAATCCACTTAAATTAACAACTATTCATGATTTATTTAAATAATAGACTCAGTGGCAGGATTACAATGGTATATCATATTTCCACCAATTTTAGAAACAAATCTTACAGCATCTCCATTCCAATGGTCTAGAATATGCGGATAATAGGTGACTGCCGAAATTTAATACTCTTAATCAAGTGTAAGGAACACCTCAGGACTTCCATTTTTTTACCACCTTGGTTATTGTGGTTTGCTTTGTTTTGACTCTCAAATCCAATCTGTTGGTGTAAAATGTGATACCTAGATTCATTTCAGTGAGCTAATTGATTGTAATGCCAACTGCAGAATTGCTTTTTGACGGTCTAAGGGCGTTCGCGAGGGGTTCACCGAATATGAGTTCTCTTGTAGGGTTTGGCTCAATTGCTGCATTTATGATAAGTGCGGTGAGAATTATTCAGAAGTCAAAATTTTGGTTTTATAGTTTCAATTTTTGTAAGGTTCTGTTTTTCTTTTTTCTTCCGAAACATTCATGTTTAACATTATCCATTAGCTCTTTGTTGTTACAGGTTTCTCTCCTGAACCCTGAACTTGAATGGGATGCTTCGTTCTTTGACGAGCCGGTAATTTCTTGTACCCTGACTTTCTTGGATACTCTTGGAGGACGGTCCAAATTTACACTATTAAGTTATCAGTTCCTCCTTAATTATCCTTGCCATCTTTGTAGTTTTAAGACTTTGTAGTTTTAAGACTCAAGTTAACTAACTCGGGACATCTGAAATCACATGATAGATTATTCTCCCATTTGGCACTTAGCAGCACAATTATCATTGCCAATTACTTTTCATAACTTTTTTATGTTATCTGCACAGATGAACTGTCCTGGATTCTTTCCCGCCTGATAAATATTTAGCACAAATGCTCTATATGGTTGTTTGATGTGTTTTCAAACAACAAACAAAACAGAGGTGTATGAATTATCTAAAATACGGTGATTCAAAGAAGTTATAATGCATAATCAGTGACTAAATTTATTTTGTTCGTACTATTCTTTTCCTCCCACAAAATAGCTCGTTTCAGGGTTTCCATGCAGCACCTATTGTACCCCAACTCAAAATGTTATACTTGATGTGCCAAAGTGATAGTGTCTACAAATATCAGTATATGGCATGACATGTCAAGTTACCAACAATGAATACTATCCTTACAGTTTAAAGAAATAGGAAAAAGAGCTTTGAGACCATGTATATTAAAAGCTTTCATCAATATACTTCGCCATTCACGATCAATCACTATGTTATCGACGGAGCATATGTTATTCAACAAGTGGGATGTGATAAGAATCAAACACTGTTGACGTCTAACCATGCAGCAACTATTGTACCCCAACTCAAAATGTTATACTTGATGTGCCAAAGTGATAGTGTCTACAAATATCAGTATATGGCATGACATGTCAAGTTACCAACAATGAATACTATCCTTACAGTTTAAAGAAATAGGAAAAAGAGCTTTGAGACCATGTATATTAAAAGCTTTCATCAATATACTTCACCATTCACGATCAATCACTATGTTATCGACGGAGCATATGTTATTCAACAAGTGGGATGTGATAAGAATCAAACACTGTTGACGTCTAACCATGCAGCAACTATTGTACCCCAACTCAAAATGTTATACTTGATGTGCCAAAGTGATAGTGTCTACAAATATCAGTATATGGCATGACATGTCAAGTTACCAACAATGAATACTATCCTTACAGTTTAAAGAAATAGGAAAAAGAGCTTTGAGACCATGTATATTAAAAGCTTTCATCAATATACTTCGCCATTCACGATCAATCACTATGTTATCGACGGAGCATATGTTATTCAACAAGTGGGATGTGATAAGAATCAAACACTGTTGACGTCTAACCGATGGATGGTTGTGTTTCTCAAAGAGTCAAGGTTACTGTTGAGATTTGTCCCACCTGGAGATTGTTTGAGCCTCTTGTGTCATTGCCAATTGATTTTGAAGTGGAACCCCCGTGGATTCTAACATGGCATCAAAGCCATGTTCTGTAATCTGGTGGTGTGCATGAATCTTCTGCTGCTTTTCTATTTGGCACACTGCGCGTGAGGGGGCGTGGTGATAATTGCTATTTGTCTGACACCAGGTGTTGTCTTTTCCTGTTTGGCACGCTGTCCATGAGGGAATGTCTTGGTAATTGTTATCTTTGATAAGATTTCTTCCCCTATTGTCAAGTGGTGTTGAGCATGAACCCAGGTTTCTTAATATATCGGAGCATAATCTAGTTGTATCGTGTTGGTCATGTGACCCACTTGTCATTGGTGTGGTGCACGTGTTTCGCTTGTATGCTCCCCACCTAAGAAGCGTGTTGAGAATTGTCCCACATCGGGATTGTTTGAGCCTTGTGTGTAACTAATAAGGTCCTGGACTAGCCATCCTCCTTGCCAATTTGTTTTGAGGTGGAACCTCATGGATTCTAACAGGTAAAACACTTGCTCAAATTTTAGCACTAGAAGGAAACTGTAACAGGCGTGTCTGGTGTATGCAGAAAGTCTCCGTGTAGTGTAGGCGGTCAGCATAGGTTACATGACCATACCTCAACGAAGTGTCCATGCCTCTTAGCTATCGTAAGTTCTGCACAATGCTGGATCTCTGTTAAATCTTCAGCATATGAAGGCTAACGAGACAGATGGTCTATACTTGTGGGATAGAGGATTATCAAGTAGGCTTAATTTTGCTGTAAAAAAATGAGCTTTGAGATATGTAGTTGTAGTGATCAATTACGTGGAAGATATGTCTCCATTGGATTTTCCCTTCATTTTGGACTCCAGAACGCGATCAATACAAGAACTGTGTGTTCTTGGATGAAAATGATTGAAGATAGTCCAGAACATTTGGATATATGACATATTTTCTAGAAATTGGCGAGATCTCCAAACCAAGGTTGAATAACTTGGTAATTATGATGGGTTTTTAGGCGTTCTATTTTCAACTCTCAAGAAGCGTTATTCAGTTTCCTATAAACAATTAATTTTGTTTGATGATGGAGCTTTTTATTGTTTTCTTTATCCAGATGGTTCTTGATGCTGTGAAAGTATTTTTTGTTTTTGTTACAAGCTTCTAATATCCTTGGATGAACAGATGGAATACTGTTTCTCAATTCAAATTCATCTATAGAAGTTGACTTCAATCTGATGACCTTTATACACACACACACGCACACACATTCTGGTGAACTGTTTTATTTGAACTTTAGATATTCCACAAACACATGAACACCTCTAGTTGGTTGATAATGAATATTCTCATGCAAGGGTACTGTTTTTTTAGCATACAGGTAATGCTTCTTGGTTTTGTGCTGCTTGGACGTTCATTAGAAGAAAAGGCAAGGCTTAAAGCATCAAGTGATATGAATGAACTTTTGGTGAGTCAGTTTCTTGCATATTATCTCGCTATGTTACCACAAAATTTTGGTAGTCTAAACTCTAAAGCAATGCAATTTTCTTCTTATTTGTATCTTTGGTCCCCCTAATAAATGTACAAGTCAGAATTAAAAGGGCCGGCCCAAGGGGTAGGCGGTTAAAGCACCCCCTTAGGCCCCAAGCAGCAAGGACCCAAAGTTTTGTGCTCATTAAGGGGATTTTGTATTTTTTTCTATATGCTAACGAGGCTGTTTTTTGTGTGGAGTATCTACGTTGAAATATACTATCTCGGTGGTCTGTAAAAGTTGATTTTACAATCTCAAATTTATGAACTTTCGTTGATGATAGTTAAGAAAGACAAGAACAAAGCGCATCATTAATTTGACTTCTTCTAGTAAGAATACTAACATCTATTCAACGGAAAAAGTGCAAAAAATGAAGTATTATGCAGAACGTACTTTTAAATTACATCGTGTGAAAATGCTTTTCACTACCGATTTTATGCTCACATTAGGCACTGGAGAACTGGCCCTGCAAAAGTACCAAAATCTTGGAATGGGGAGAAGGTTGATTGTGAATAATATGAAGAAGTATATGTGGTGGTCATAATAGAATATTATACATATTTTGATGAAAGAAAACGCATGTTGTTGACTGTCTAGTACTCCGCAATAAGTAACGTTTATTACAGAAGAACCTTACATTTTGACTTTTATGTTCTCTCTCCACTAAAGGAGAGTGAGCATGTCAAAACCTACCGTACTTGGGGCTAGAGCAGTGTTTACCATTTGGCCTAGCAATTAAATGAAGGGTAAAAGACAAAAACCACCCTCTATTTATGGAGAAAATACATTTTGCCCCCTGATTTATGGGAAAATACCTTTTGCACCCCTGTCACTGGATGGAGGGTAGACAGATACCACCCTTCTGTTACAATACGTTAGTGGAGGGGTGCAAACTAACTTTTTGTGACCATTTTACCCTTATTGATTGTGGACAAATACCACAATTTTTTTGTTTATTATAGTGTTCATCATGTTCTTGGTGTTCTTGAGCACCACCTCCACTACCACCAACACCACCTCCACCACCGCCACCACCTACACCACCACCAACACCAATACCACAACTACAAGAACCTGAAATAGTAGCGATGAATAAGATTGAAGGAATAAATAAACATGATTGAACTAAAAAAGGGGAAAGATTGAAGGAGAAGAACTCCCAACACACAGTTATTCAATTGCATCATAACAGTTTTTTCTATGGGCAAAGATATTCAATTCCAAGCTTACGATTGTTAAAACAAAATATATTCAACCAGAGAAGAAGCTCACATTTTTTCTCCCAAATTAAAAGCTCAACTTCAAAGCTCAACTTCAGTACATTGGAAGAATGCAATCGATACCGCTACCAGAGTCCCGGTTCAGGCAGTGGAAAAGCACTACATCTAGGTGAGCTCCCACCATGACGGTTGAATTCAAACCCAGAACACGTCCCGACGCCACCGGAGAAGACAAACACAAGAACTGGTGAAGACATAAACCGATTTCACTTCGTTCTCTGGACAACCAGATCCGGCACTTCTGGTAATCCGACCACATCCAGATCCGTCACTTCAGCTACCAAATCGATTCCCTCCCTGCCTCAATTCTGTTCCATGTATACCAAACCCAAACAGATCCAGAAATGCCCTACTCAGCCTTCACCCTAACCTCCGTCACTCTCCTGCTCCTACACCACTGTCACCACCACCGTTCATCAAATCGACCACCGCCGCCGTCGAAGAAGAAGACCACCGTCGAAATTGAGTCAGAATTTCAGGAGCAAAAGAAGACGGTTATGTCCAGGTCCGTCACCGACCGGTCTCTGTCCAGGCCCGTCGCCGCCGCAGTCATTTTTCAGGTCAGCCGTTGCCGTCGGCCCGGTTGATTGAGGAGGCGTCGCCCCTGTGGCCTCGATCTAAGTTTTGTTGATTGACACAAGATTGAGAGATTCTGAGCACGACCCAGAGGCCCAAATCGAGAGATTTCCCTAAGAAATCGAGTTTCCCGCATCCGCTGACTTCAATCAGTGGCTCCAACGGCGTCAAAGTGATGCCCCACCGTGAAAATAGAAGGCTGGTCATCGAAGCCGTCGCCGTCTCTTCCTGCGGCTCCTTCTTCCGAGCCGAGCGAGCCGATGGTCGGCTTAGGCTCTGTTTGGTGAAGAATGCTGATAGATTGAAATGGAGGAAGAACAGATTGAGCGTGGTAAGCTGAAGGAAGAAGGAAGGGAAGAGGCAGGGAGATAGAGAGAGAGGTGGGGAAGGAAGAGATAAAGGATGTTAGGGTTAGGAATGAGGGGGAGAAGGAAGGGAAGGGCTTTATAAGGAGGTAATTTCGTCAATTGTCAGGGGTATTTTTGTCTTTACACCCCTCCGTTAGTGTGTTGTTAGTTTTTAACTCTGAGAGGGGTGCAAATGATATTTTCCCCATAAATCAGGGGGCAAAATTTATTTTCTCCATAAATGGAGGGTGGTTTTTGTCTTTTACCCTTAAATGAATCTTATAGACATTTAGATTTGAGAAGTCATTTAAGCATACAGTCTACGGACTTGTAGAGCTGAAAAAATTGCTGAAATATCTGCATCCCTATTCAGTCAGCGAGTCAAACTATAATGGTGTCGATTTATCAGTGCTATGTATTACATGTTAATCAGTGAAAATAGTGACTGTAAGAGTTGAGTTTATATGGATCCTACCCGAATCTTACCTGATTTTAGTTATAAAAAAGTATCGTTACTGTCTAATAACGAACTATTGTTCGGTATGACACTACAATTTACAAGTTGTTAAGTGTAGGGTTAGTTGTAAAGAAGTTTCAGAAGCTAGACCGTTGAAATGGAGCGAATATGCTGTGGAAGCTGTCGCAATCAGAATGCATCACAAGTGGTTCTTGAGAACAAAGCGCAGGACGGAAATTAGTATAGCATTCTGACACGGGTGGAGTCAAATTGAATTGAACCTTTGTCAAGTTATTTGCGTTCTAATTATTTAGCAGTTTTGACTTCTAATATAATGCTGTTTATGATGGTTGAACATTCTGAGATTGTGTCACATGTGATCTAGCATGTACCATTAACAGTAAGATTCGCCCTCCATGCATAGGCTGCATCTATGGTGTGTGTTGTCTAATGTAAAAATGCAGAACTTGTTCTGTCAAGGAATGAAATACCTGGTATTATGTTGAACCTTCAATTCTTCACTCTTGACAATAATTGGTATGTAAATATTCTATGATATGACACCTTATACCTTGGTTTAGGTACTCACGTAATGCTCCGGACTATTTTCCCATTGGTAACTGAATATGATATATTTGTAGTTTTTACCAAAATTTTCCAGAGAATGTGAGGATACTGACAAGTGCACTTTGGTATCAGTAGTAAAGTTTTTGACAAAATAGTTTGTTGTACTTTTGCAGTCACTGATATCCACTCAATCACGACTTGTGATTACCCCGACAGAAGGTAACTCATCTGTTGGAGATGTTCTTGGTTCTGATGCCATTTGCATTGAGGTACCTACTGATGATATTCGGGTTGGAGATGCGGTTTTGGTTTTCCCTGGAGAAATAATACCTGTGGATGTAAGCATCTGAATCTGAAATTTACTCTTTTCCATTTGGCAATTTCCTTCATCATCTGTGATAAATGAAACTCAATATAACTGGGATTCTTATCATGTAAAGTTGTAAACGTAAACTGCTCCACTCTATACCGCACTTATAGCTCTATCTGGCTAGTTATTGAGGTGAATGATGGTAGATGAGCATTATTTCCATGTGGTTTGACTGGGTGGCCCCAAACCCTTCTAACGCGATGTGCTATAAAAACCTATAAAATCTCTATGTTGATCCTTCCCTAAGTTTAAATAGGTTCAGCTTTGTTTCTTGGAGTTTGAACCTCTATGATGGCTAAACCAAAAATTCCCGTCTCTAGACCAATGACCATTCCGTTTTGGTTAGTTAATTTCACGCTTCTCACTATCTGTTGTTCTTGCTGAGATATTTGAAATCACTTGGGACCAGTAGTTTGAAGCAGCAATGGCATCAATATCACTACCACAAGACAGTGACCTTACACAATCGCAGACCAGGACTTCTCTTTGGTCATGTGAAATCCACTTGAGGTTTCAGATTGTTTGAAAATTGTGGGCTTACCTGATGTCGCAGAACGGCAGAAGTGCTAAATCTCTCTGATCCCTGGAAGTATCTAGATGAAGCTGAGAGGAACTCCTGCAGTCATTGGATTCACTTACTCTTCTCCGTGCTTCAGGTCCAGCTTTGGAGTTGTGGGGTGATTTTGGCTAACCATGAGAGGAAAGAGATAAACGAATATGTACCTGCATGTTTTTTTTCCTACTCACTCTCGTTTTATATGTGTATGATGCACACCTTTAAAACCATGGGCAGCATGAGCTGCAGGAATTTAAATGATGCTGAGGCCAAACCACAGTAGCATCATTTTGGTGAATCAAGGAGGATTCTGTGTACCATCATGTCAATATGGCGTAGCTTTTCAACTATTTTTTAAGGTCAAATATGATGCCAAAGATACCCTAGATAATTGTGCTAGTTGCAACATAGCTATGTGACTATTCTCACACTGATCATTTTGTAGTTTTCATCTTCAGCCCCAACTATACAGATCCTGCAATACTTAGGGCTAAAGGGGAGTGAGCATGTCAAAACCTACAATACTTGGGGCTAAAGTAGTGTTTATCAAGTTCAAATGATATGTGTTTGAGAGAGTTCGGCCAGGTTCTAATTTACATACAGGTCCTATAAGCTGTTTGAACAGCGGTCCAATTTGGAACCACTAGAGTCCGTGGTTCAAACGTCACCGTATAAGCATGAAATAATCTACTATTGGTTTTTGCTCTTTTACTTCTGTCATTGGGTTTGCTCATTAGTGTATATTTTGAACAGGGTAAAGTTCTTGCTGGACGTAGTGTTGTTGACGAGTCCATGCTCACTGGAGAATCGCTACCTGTGTTCAAGGAGAAAGGCCTTACAGTATCAGCAGGGACAACAAACTGGGTATGCTACCAAACATGTGACGTTTTTGCTTTTGCTGTGAAAATAACAAACATCTTATTAGTTCTCTACACTTAATTCGAAGGTGTAATTATCAATTTTTCTGATATGGAAGCTGTAAATTTGTTAGATTGATAACCAAGTAGCAACTGCTAAAATCCTTCTAAATTTTCCCTCTTCTGATTTAAATTTTTTGTCACAGGACACATCACACTGTATACTCCTCGTATAACTCTTGCAGTCAGACTAACACACATAATCAAACTTATACATTTACTTTATTGGTTTCTCATATTGGAGTTTGTTGATTGGTATTAAATGTCAAATGGTTGAGTATTTTGGTATTGAATTATATTCCGTGATTATGGCTGCATTTCATACTTGTACGAGAAGTTTTCATTTAGTACATGCTTTGAGTTGCAAAATAGTAAAAAATATTATCAGCGCCACAGACTTTCACAATCTCCCCTAAACCCGGCTGTAAATTTATTGAACAAGAATGATCGCTACCCTTTGTGATAGCAACCACCTGTTTTTGGCAACAGAAGCGCTAAAGAATTCTTTATTAATGTGGAAGCAGATGTATGTATATGTGTGTGTGTGTGTGTGTGTGTATTATTAATGAAATTTGGCAATGACAGACAAATAATTTATGAATGAATGAAATTTGGATTATATTAAGAAATCTGGCGTCAGGTCACAGATTTCAAGAAATGCATGGACGTATTGATGCCAGATTAAACTTTACAGTAATAAGTTCCAATATACTGTGGGGCATTTGAATAGAAATGTCAATGAGTTGTTGGGAAGCTGATGGAATTCAGTGTTTATTTTGGTGTTTTTTAACTTAGTGAAAGCTGAAAGCAGATTTGGGTCACCTTTCTTCTTTCAGGATGGTCCGTTGAGGATTGAAGCTTCTTCTACAGGCTCCAACTCAACTATTACCAAGATTGTTCGCCTGGTGAGTGACCAATCTTAGAATTATAGTCCAAGATGAGTCAGACAACATGCTAAATATCTAGATTAGAGTTGTGGGGAAAGACATCACTCTTTCCCTGACTCAAGGTAGAATATAAGTTCAGTATGGCTCTGAATGTTGTTTAAATGTACATTTGAAATCCTTAATTATTATGCTGCTGCTTATCTTAGCCAAATGTTGCAACCCTATGATAGCCAAATCTTGGAAGTCTTCCCACAAATAGTATATGGTTTTTATGAGACCTATATATGTTGTGATTTCAGGTTGAGGACGCGCAAGGCAATGAAGCACCTATACAAAGGCTTGCTGATAGAATTGCTGGTCCGTTCGTATACTGTGTGATGACTCTATCAGCTCTGACATTTGCCTTTTGGTATGCATCTGCATGTGTGGTTTTCTTCTAATATCACATGTTGAAGGCAACTTAAGGGTTTTCCTTTTTTTTTTTTTTTTTTTTTTTTTTTTTTTTTTTTTTCATTTTTTTGTGTGTCGAGCGGGTCAAGACTTTGCCCTGCAGTATCTCTGTGGTTTCAATCTTGGTTGTTTGGATTTCCATAAAAATCATGCCATAATATCCTGCGTAAAATGTATTCGGATTTGGAAATTGGTATGTCTCAAATCCACTTTCGGTATACAGCTTACATAGCTAAATGAGTTTACCCTAATTCCTAAGCCTCTCCCTCAATAGCTTTTCTGAGTGTTCACGTGGAACTAAATTTACCCCTCAAGGCACATTTTTGGTTTGCACGTTTACGTCTTCAGGGTGTAGTAGAGTTGGTCGGGCATGCATGTACTTTCCTAGAGTTATTGAGTTTGAAACTTGGAGGAACCCAAGGGCTGCATACAGGAGCGGATCCAGAAATTTGGCAGTGGGGAAAAGATTCAAGTTTAAGGACGGATCTTTCGGGTAAATTTTGAAGTATTTAAGGTTTAAAATGATGATCTTAATAGATTGCTGAAGCCAATATGTAATATGGGTGGGGGCTACTGTAATTAAATTAACAAAATGTAGGGTAAACATTGTAAATATCAAAACTTGAGTGGGGGGGTAATGTAATTAAACTAACAAAATATAGGCCCAATGCAGTGGACTTGTCTAAATCTACTTTTTTGTTTCTTTTATGCCCAATGCCCACAGAGACTCGTAATAATGGCAGTTGGAGATTTCTGAATGATCTATCTGTGAATCTTTTATGATAAGCATCTATCATGCTACATAATGTCTCGATCTTATATCTATCTCGGCTTGCACTTATGTACAGATATGTCTTTTGAAAGCAGCATGTATTTAATCATCAGTACGTGGATGTGACTATTTAATTTTAATTTGTTTGCAAGCAACATAGGGTCTGAATTTCACTTTTTTTTTGTTTGTTAAACAATCCAATATCATAACTGTTTTAGTTTGTCATGTCTTGTACACTTACCCATTTTACTTGAGTTCATGCATTTTCCTGAATCCTTACATGTCCTTATCTGCATGTGAGCTAACATGGCAGAAGGTACATATTGATAAGTAGAGGTCTTTTAATAGTTGTTCTCAGTGGTCTGGTCTAACTACTTGTCAGTTCAGGAACGTCTGGTTCTACGTGCTCTCAATTTTACCCAATGAACCTTGACACTGAGTGGAAGCTTTTAATATAAGATTTAGCCGGACGGTATACTAGGAATTGAAACACCAATAGCACGGAGTATCAAACGTGGTCCGATTGATCCTATTTTTGTTTACTGCTGTAGAGGATCCCTCACAAAATGGAAGAATTTGGAGTCCGGATATTCCTCTCCTATTCCCTCACATGTTGCTAGTTGCTACTCGATAGGGCCAACAACTCCCTACAACTCTTAGTTATAAGAGCTAGCCAGGGTTTCAGGGGCGGAGAGGGGACCGGGCCTAAAACATAAACAGTCTTTGGCCCCTCCCATCAAGGAGCCCAAGGATCAACCAACCCTACACATCCATACTACATAAATAATATAAACACTAAGACGCACCTTGGCCCAACATAAGGATCACATATTCCATTGGGATACCGATTCTGCAACTTGAACCTCAATTCAACCTGTTTTCATAACTAAGGGGTACAATCATTGGTAGCCCAAAGTAATAGCAGTAAAATATAAATGCTTATAAAATTGTTTTCTTACATTTAAGACATTTTAATTTGTGTGGTGAGTATAATTGCTGACAGCTGTTTAATGTTTAAAGGTATAATATCGGTACACACATCTTTCCTGATGTATTGCTTAATGATATTGCTGGACCTGATGCGAATCCGTTGCTTTTAAGTTTGAAGCTTGCTGTAGATGTCTTGGTAAGTCATGCAAGCCTTGACCAATTCTTATTTTCCCTGAGATTTTATATTCACCAAACCTTCCGTTGCTTATTTTTCTTCATAGGTAAAAGGATAAGTTAAAGGGTGATGCCACCTGTATACAAAGAATGATACCACAATAAAGACAGGCAATTCAGTTTTATAGGAGCTCAAAGACCTTTATAATGACACTGGAACTAGAATACTACAGAACAACCACATTATTAGACGTAAATTGTAAGGAAGCTTGGCATTGTTAGGTGCCTTCCGATATTTTTATCGACCAAATAGCATATGACCACGTGGGAGCAATTTTCAAAACCAGTTTCATCTCTTTGCCGATTTTGGCTCCCACCAAGCATGCAAAAAGTATGACCTCTGAGCAACCCGCTCAATATTGCAGACTAAAAAATTTAGCTCCGTAAAGGCAAGGTTTCGGAAATTATCATTCCTTCTATAGAAGAAGGTACAGTTGAATAAGAGTTGCCTTCATAGAATCGAGTTGTCAGTAACTTGAATAAGGCTCAATAATGTAAATGGAGACACTCATACACCTACATTCAAGATTGGGCTCTTTCCTTGTAATAGTTTCCATGTTATGGATAAATACAACTACAATTTATAACCTTCATAAAACTCTGTTTCGCAGGATACTTTCTCATCTTTGACCATCAGTACTTCATCTAAACATCTCCATTTGTAAAAAATAAAAGGTTAATAGAGAAAACTTGAAATAAAGGAACTTTTAAGCTACTGAACATTTACAGGGGAACAGCTAAGTCAATACTGTCATAACCTACACAGCGAAAGAAAAAAGTAAAGCTACAAAGCTACAAAAATAGAAGTATGACAAAGAATTTAGGAAATCCAACAAATTATCTAGTGAGTCAAGCATCCTGCAAGAACGCCCATCCAAAAAAATTGAAGGATGAGGTCTCGGATAAAAGAATCAGACGTTAACTTGTTAAAGTTGGGCTCTTGTCGGGAAGGTCTCCCTCTGACAACCCCAATCACTTATCACCTTAAAAAACTTTAAAAGTGGTCTGGAAGATTGGCAAGCATACTCTTAATAAATATTGCCTTTTACAACGGTCAAGTGATGCAATCCAATGTTTCATTGTGGCGAAATCACCGAAAACCAACTGAAAAGCTTAAAACAGCAATTACAAATCCTACATTTTACTAGTTTAGAATTATTTGCTGAAAAGTATATTGTCTCTCCAAAAGATTGAAGGAGGGGGTGAAGGATAATTTTGGCATGAAAACAGAGTAAAAGACGCAACATCTTGCATATTAACTCTCAAGACTAAAGGGAATCATTCAGATAACAAGGGGAAAAAGTACCAACAAAAAGCTTGTCTGCAAATAACAACAAAGTGGCTCTATGTATGCAAAGTTGCAAACACGACATTTTAAAGTTGGTTTTTCTTCCAGGTTGTGTCCTGTCCCTGCGCTTTAGGCCTTGCTACGCCCACAGCAATTCTTGTTGGTACCTCTCTTGGTATGTAATCAAGCTTGTCTAATCTTTAAATTGTAATTAGTTTTGGCTATCCTTTCTGTTCATATGTATTTGTAAAGACTGTGACCTGTACATGAATATCAGATTTCAGGCCTTTCCATCATAAAAGAAACCTCTCTGCAACGTTGGACTGTTGATGAATGTATATATATACCAATATGGCCTCTTACCTGAACCCTGTATATATACTGTGAAAATACGGTGGATCCCCTATATAGTTTTGGGCAACAGATCCTCTCTGCAACTATTCTGAACTGATGCAGCCATGCTTATCATAGATTTCAGGTCTTTCCACGCTAATTCTTCCCGCCTATTCTGCGTGCATGCCACTTAGATCACTGGTCTGATGTGAATAGATGAGAAGACAGAAACGAATCTCTTATGACGGAATTGGTTATTATTTTCAGAAGGAAAAAGGTTCGATAGACATGTGAGGATGAAGAACCGTTGGGAGGGAGCTAAAGAGGGTTTTGTGTTAATGTAGCTGGTAGTAAGTAACTAAAGTGTTCTCGGGTGGGTGTGATCATAGGTGATCGCAGATAGGTTGGAAGGAATTGTTAGTGAGTTTAGGTGGCCATGTGTTGCAGTTAATTTGGGATAAAAAAACCCGGATCTGCCACAATCTGGGGCAAGAAAAAAACAAAACTGTCATGTAGCTAAGAGAAGAACATGAAAATGCCACTTTAGAAAATGTGTGAGCATTCTACGATTTCTTTACCAAACACCAAGTAATAAGTGCGCGACTTCGCCACCAAGTGTCGTGGCATGATCCCACGCCATCCACCAGATTGCTTTTCTCTCTCTCTGCAACTCTGTTGCTCCCTCTTTCCATACCCATCCTCAATCTCTCTGTTCTTGACCCTCTCTTTAAGATCTGTCTCCCTCTCTCTCAAACCCTCTTCCTCTGATCGGACTTTAGAGATTACGTTTTATTCATTATTTTCATGTGAACTGCATGATCTAAACTTATATGTTCTTCCAAATTTTCCTAAAATTCAGAGTTTTGGTAACATTTCGTGTTCGTAGTCATCTTCATCTGCTTACATGGCTGTTTCCATTATGTCTCACAGAAGAAGTAGAGAACTTTTTGATGGTTTGTTGAGATAATGAGAGAGGAGTTGAGTTTCATAATAGAACAGCAAAGATACCTCTGCCTCTTTGGGGAAACATATCTCTCTGTTGTAGGCGTGTTGTGTTTCCACGCTTTTGAAGCCAGAAAATGTGATATCATATTTTCTAAGTCAGTAAACCTGCAATCATATAATTCATGATGCCTTTTTTCTTCTTTCAAGTAAATGGCAGTTCCGTTTTTTCTGCCCCAGATTGTTGCAGATCCCTTTTTCCCCCCTCTTACTTTGGTTCTAGGAAGATGATGAAGACTGGAAGAGATAATGTGGAAATTGATCTGGTATTGCAACCCATAGATTTGTATTTGATTAAAAATATTGTTGTGATTTCTGGAAGGGTGGAGAAGTGGCCTAGAACTTCAATTGTTTATGTTGTTTTCTGCATAGTTAAAGATCTCGTGTATAATGCCGTGTCCGATAAAACTTTTCTGTTATAATTTACGACATGGTTCTGGTTTTTGGTCTAACTATCGTATTTACTTAAGCTGATTACACATATGTTCATCTTTGCAATATCTTAATCATGTAAGCTCCTTCCTGAAACAGGGGCTAAACAAGGTCTTCTTATCAGAGGAGGAGATGTGTTGGAACGTTTGGCTGGCATAGATATTATCGCCTTAGACAAGGTAGGTAAAGTTTAACAGAGCTGTGTTATTCTTTTTTTGTTGCACATGTAGTCTTTGAGTTTGAACTATATTAACTGCTGTAATTTGAGAAAATCCATTTATCCCCTGCAGACTGGCACCCTCACAGAAGGTAAACCATCGGTTTCCGCTTTGGCAACTTTGACTCACGAAGAATCGGAAATTCTAAAAATTGCTGCTGCGGTTGAGAAAACAGCATCACATCCTATCGCAAGGGCTATTATTTCCAAAGCAGAGTCACTGAATTTGAATATCCCAAATACAAAAGGACAACTAACAGAGCCAGGGTTCGGATCATTAGCAGAAGTTGACGGATATTTGGTTGCAGTTGGGAGTTTGCAATGGGTCAATGAACGTTTTCAGAAAAAAACGGACAATTCTGATCTTATTAGTCTGGAACAGGCTTTGATGCATCAAGCATCCGGTGCACAATCATCGGCAGACTATTCAAAGACGAATGTTTACGTTGGACGTGAAGGGGAGGGTGTCATAGGTGCCATTGCAATATCAGATAATTTACGCCATGATGCAGTATCTACCATAAAAAGGTACTATTGTCTATAAAACGATGACTCTCCGAGAAGTATGAGCTAAAATGACAATAACAAGTGTTCCCTTACTCCTACTTCATACAACACGGTAGTAGGTTGTTAGTTTTACAAGCTGGCTTCTTGGTTAGGTCCATTGTTTGCTTAATCAGAATATTGATGGTTACATTTCTCAACATGTATCCTCTAGAACTATATTAGCATAGATTTAAATGACGAAACATGTGCATTCATCTTTCTGCTTTTATAATATATCGAGATTTCCTAATGTGTTTGAAAGATAGGAAGTGAGTTCTGTAATCTATAGTATCAAGTCGAGAATATTTAATAAGTGATGTTGAATATATTATACTTGATACTATATATTACAAAAGCAAATAAAAAGTTTTTGTGCTGCTTGTGGCTGTGCTTTCTTGTGCATTTTTTGGCCACAAGACTTCTACTTAATTTCTCTTTGGTGTGACTATTTTATGAACTATATTAAGCTAATTTGTATTTTTGTCTGTAAGACTTTTGCAGAAGGGTATTAAGACAGTCCTCTTATCAGGAGACAGGGAAGAGGCAGTTGCAAGTATAGCTGAAAAAATTGGAATAAGGAGTGAGTTTATCCATGCGTCCTTGACTCCACAGAGGAAATCTGAAGTCATATCCATGCTACAATCTTCTGGTCATCGGGTGGCAATGGTACGTGTACTTGTTCTCCTTGTACCATACTTGAAGTCAAGGATCATTATGGTATATTAGGATAGTGGGATGCCAGTAACTGGTAATTTCAATGTGCTTGGACAAAGTAAGAATTTTTCAGGCCATGCTTGAAATCATGGGATTTTTCTAGGGAAAAAAATTACATATTGAAGAAATCAATTATTCGATTGTATTTACACAAAGCTCTCCACTTCAATAAGTTCAAAGTAGTAAGAAAGAACATTGCTTAGATTTTGTTTCCGTTTGTTTAGCAAAATACATGATTGCAAGCATAGCCTAAGTGGATATGTTAAATTCTGTTTTGGGAGCATTAATACTTCGAGTTCTTACTGTATTCCATGTTGTACATACTTCAGCATGAAGAAATATTTCTGCAAGTAGTGTTTGATAGTACAGTTAGAAAACACTCTTATGGAGAGAGAATTTAGATAACATCCACCAGAGCTCAAACAGCTTCATCATTACCTCACTGTCATCCGGGTTGTTTTCAATTCTGTAACTAACATGTACAAAAGCAGTGCCTCGATCCTTATTTTGTTTATTGAGAAGAATAGGCCAGCCCCTATTTGCTGCTGGTGCTTGTAACCTAACCTTAAGCCATAAAGCTACCTATATGTCCTTGATTATGCTGTTGAACAGCAGTACCGCTAACATTATAAAGAACCAACACCTTGCATTCCTGTATTGTGACTTAGAGATTATCCACCTGACCATCATCTTCTACCTATTGATATGTGATGCTTTCAAACCAACTGACTCTTTTCAATACCTTTAAAGGTGGGAGATGGTATTAATGATGCCCCTGCATTGGCCGTCGCTGATGTTGGGATTGCTTTGCAAATTGAAGCTCAAGAGAATGCTGCATCGAATTCAGCTTCCATCATTCTACTTGGAAACAAACTTTCGCAGGTCTGTGCTTCTGTTTTATTCCGTTGGTAATTCTCCACCTGTTCGTCTTAGTCGGATCTATGAGGGATACTTTATAGCAAATCATGTATCGTGTTCGTAAAGAGCAGCAGTAAGTAAGACCTTCAGATCAACCTCGAGCACACAAAAAAACTGTAAAATGTTCGAGAAGCCCTGGGGCTCTCATCAGCTATATAAAGCTCTTAAGCATCTAGCTAAGTAACTTCAAATTGTTAATAACCAAGAAAATGTAACTATGAACATAAAACAGGCTATTAAAAATGTCTAATCTGGAAAGATCGATGTAGGTGAAATTACCTTTAAGTTTTCACTGTAAGCACTTCAATGCTGTGAAATTTTGTTATTATAAAAGAACCCTTATGGATTTTAGAAATTCAGCAGAGGGTTAGAGACAATAATGGTGTGGTTATACGACCAAATGTACCTTCTCCTGCCTCCCTCTTGAAAAATCAAGCACACCGCTATTTCACATTCGTGGCCTGTAAAAAGAGCTGTAGGAGTTTGGTCCATGTTGCCGACCGCAGTAAAAATGGTTGTTGTTGGCAGCTTTAAACTAATTGAGGGCATGAAGTTAAATGCCAGAGAAAACCCGTTTTATAACAGAGGGTGTAAGAATGATAAAAGAGATCAAGGAAAACACAAATTTTAACGTGGTTCACTAACGGAATCGTTCGCTACCTCCACGGAACTGAAACGGATGTTTATTGCTGAGGGACAAACCCGAAAACTGAACCAGAATACATCACACAAGCTTAGAGCACGAACTACATAAGAAACCCTAAACTTGCAGCCCAAGCTAGCTGAACCGCCCCATACCCGCAACCTTCCTAGGTGATCGCATGATGACAATAATCTGATCGTACGATCAGAATTGTGATGGTGCCAAAACATAAGACCTTTTTCAGGTCGCACGATCACAAAACCCTAACCGTTGAGATCGCACGATCTCCTGAGTGAAATCGCATGATCTCTTCTGCAGCCTTGTTTTGATTGATTCAAGTCACAATTCTAACAAATCTAATCCTCCCAGCAACCAGAATCAGAAACGGATGGTTCTCCCAAAACCGTTTACATATGCGCCTCCAGGACCAAAAACGAATGCATTCACTGAGACAGGAACGAATGCAATCTCAGATGCACTCCAAGAGTGTCAGAACCGGATGCACCATGACAAGTGCCAGGAGTCATGCCACTAGTGCAGAACATATGCAGTGCCAGATGCGCCAGAGCACTAGGCCATCCTCAGAATTCCCTCCACCTTCAAACAATGCTGCAAATCCAGGCTTAACTTTGGGACACTCCCTCTTCCAATGGCCTTTCTCCTTACAGTAGGAACAGACGTCCTTCGGTAACTTAGGAGCGTGCAAATCTTTTGTACTCGTTGTCGTTGCTTCCCTTTGTCATCAATCCGGAAGTCTAATTGTCTGTACATGCAGCCTGATGCAGCATATCCCTAACCTCTTCTAGGGTTAGAGTATCTTTCCCAACAACGAAAGACTGTACAAACCCCTCATGTGACGGAGGTAGATACACTAACAAAATTAAGGCAGCATCCTCATCACTCACAATCTCATTACTATTACGCAGCTCAAGCAAAATAGTATCCAAATTGTCTTTGTGATCTCTGATATGGGTACCTTCAGACATTCGCAGACTGAACCATCGCTGCTTCAACATCAACTTGTTTGTTAGCGACTTCGTCATGTAGAGGCTCTCCAACATCAACCACAAAGCAGTCGTCGTCCGCAAGGCACAACATGATCGTTGTCTGCGTTTTCTCCTCCCTCGTCTCATACGCAGTGGTGGAGGTATCTGCATCCTTTTTGTCGGACGCCAACGACAACCAAAGACCTTGCTGCTTCAACAAAGCATGCATCTTGATCTGCCACATATTGAAGTAGTTCATCGTTGAGCCAAACAACGTTCTTGACGGAAGCTCGAAACCCTAGCTCCGTTAAACATGATCTTGAGTGCTCCACCTAAATTGTGAAACCCTAGTGCACCTGGATCGTGAAACACATGCCAGTTTGTTATAACAGAGGGTGCAAGAACGATAAAAGAGATCAAGAACGAAAACACTAATTTAAAAGTGCGGAATCGTTAGCTACCTCCACGGAACTGAAACGGATGTTTATTACTGAGGGAGAAACCAGAAAACTGAACCAGAATACATCACACAAGTCTAGAGCACGAATTACATCTATTTATAGGCATAAGAAACCCTAATCTTGCAGCCCAAGTTAGCTAAACTGCCCCAGAGCCACAGCCTGGCCAGGTGATCACATGATCACAATAATTTGATCACACGGTCAAAATTGTGATCGTGCCAAAACAGAAGACCTTTTTGAGGTCGCACGATCACAAAACTCTAACAGTTGAGATCGATCTCCTGTGCAGCCTCGTTTTCCGGATTGATTCAAGTCACAATTATAGCAACCCGAGTGTTTTGTTTTACATACCCAGTCCACTTGGAACAGAATGAGGTATGTATTACAAGTCATACCATATTGGCTAACCGAAGAATGACAGAAAGCACTTGAGTCGATGAAGCAATCCAATTCTCCAGCTCCATTTAATGGAATCACTGCCATATCAAGTAATCTCAAGGCATTTTGTCGCAGCGGGGATTGTCTAAGCTAAATTCGTAGAAGTGTTATCGGGGAATAGAGGAGACAGAGCGGGTAGCTCAATCAGTACCAGTTACAGCGTGGTCATAGTAAAACCAATGAAAGAGAATCAGTAGGCTTTTGCTTGCTAAATGGTGCGTTAAGCACGCCCCTTACTAGCGCGGTAATCCTAGAAAGGGTTGAAGTGAGTGAAAGGGACTGCCAGTTTGGGCCTGTGTGTGTGTGGTGGTGGGGATATCAGGAAATGCAAGCCAATAAATTTGTCTTGCCTCTGCGATTAACTTCAAATATCTGAAAACAGTGGCTCACAAAATTGACTTTTTTAATCTCACTTCAATGACAAGTATTGATTCAGAACACAGCAAAAAGCTGCAGGCGCTTTCTTTGTGCATTGGCCATTGGACCCAGAGCTCTGGCAAAGCCAACCTGGTGATTCAATTAGTTTGTAATTTTGTGTCAGTGATGCCTGAAATTCTGTTGGACAAACAGACGCCTCTTTGTTTTCACTGCCACCCAGATCTTTTTAGATTTTCTAGGCTAGAGTTCAGATACTATTTCTGGAATTTGCTGCTGTGGAGTGTCGTAAAAAGGTGATGGAGGTGCTGAAGCAGTTATGGCCAAATGAGTTAGTTTTATACTTACCATTTTTTGGTATTGATGGGATTGTGGGAAAATTTGGAGATGGAGAAAGGGTATACTTGACGTTCTGGTTGGGCTTTTTCTACTCTTCCCTAGATTATTTGGAGGGTACACTGCGTGCATCACAAAATAAAAATAAAATAATAAATCCTCGAGTAGGGGCAGGAGGGAGGGTCCATAACCCTACTGTGGGATTATATCAAACACAAACTCTCAGATTATGTTTAGTATAGCGCCAATCGTGTTACATGTGCACCTCAAAGTTACCGGGTACCTAAAATCGTAAGATTTGGTCTTTTTTTAGCTGTATTAATTAACTTCGTAGTGTTGCATTCATGACAGGTAGTAGATGCACTGGATCTTTCTCAAGCAACAATGGCAAAAGTTCGCCAAAATCTGACATGGGCGGTAGCATACAATGTTGTGTCTATTCCAATCGCAGCAGGGTTGTTGCTTCCTCAATTTGATTTTGCCATGACGCCTTCACTTTCAGGCAAGCAAAGATGTGGTTTTTTCAAATACTGCTTTGATAAGTTAATTAACTATCCCTCTCGTAGTCGGGTTTCAACAACCACATTTCTAAGCCCTAAGGTATCTGAGTAATACTGCCTTTTAGAGTTGCATACGGATGCTTAAGAGATTGATTGAATTCTATGTTTGTCTTCTCAGGTCTCACTCCAAATACATGATTCAGGTCCAGTTCAAGATACTAGTAACCATTTGTTAAAATTTCACACTCACTCTGTTAACTGTGTCCCTAACCTGTTCTTGTAACGAAATCATGTTTTCTTCTACATCCACAAGGCAAACTTTTTACTAAAGCAACCCCAACCAATAACTGAACTGACCCTCAGTATAGATATGACATACATTATACAACTAGAGCTGGAAAGATTGTATTCTTGGCAGCAGCAAAATTAGGAGTGTGTGGTGATAATTGCAAGGCTGAGTTATGTTGGAACAAAGATAATTTCCATGTGGTACGAATTAAGTGATAGGAAATTTTCCCTTACCAGAAACTATTTTCTTTTGATCAGTTAGTATTAGCAGCTCAAAACAGTTGGCGCTAGTGTATACGGTAAAATTAGACAGTGTTAATAGGCCTTTCGATAACATAATCACCTACTGTTTCTTTCTGGGAAACCATTTTAATGGGTCTTAAGCCCATAATAATTATAGTTGCATTTCCAGTATGCACCGATAAGTCAAACAAATTTCTTAGTATAATACTCGAACAGAACAGCATAGTCACTTTCAAATTGTTTTGAATTGGCAGGTGGTATGATGGCATTGAGTTCTATATTCGTGGTTACCAACTCACTGCTGCTCCAACTCCATGGGTCTCAGAAGAGAAAGAACTCAACTCATGGACCTTCCCCTCTAAAATCCGTTTGACATTCAGCGAGCTACGCTCATAGATGTTCAACTCTACTCCATAAATCAATAAAAGAGCCACGGTTCATTTTTGGATCTTCTTCTTTCGATGTATATTTATTCCACAGACTTTGCAGAGCTGTTGGATTATTTGTTTCTGGTCGAGGAAGAATAAACAAGAGAATGGTATCATTATCCAAGAATCACAAAGTGTCGATGATATGTAATGACTAATGAGTACACACTACACACGATCTACATTGGTTTTGTAAAGTGCTGCTCTGAAGAGACCGAAATAATAGAAGCTTTATTGCAATTGAGATCCCGTAACTGATCCTTACTTTGTTTGTATAGGTTGGTAGAGTTACCGCTGTTGCTCTGGCAGCAGATTTCTGCAATTAGACTAGAGACATCAGCATTTAATGGGCACCCTTTGAAAGGTAACTCGTACCAAAGCTTCAGTTAGAACTCTCTGAATGGGTATTCATGTGATGAGCTTTAGCTTTTCTTGGTTGGTTTCATCATTTCGGGGTGCATGTGGATGAGTCTGGGCTTTTTTTAAGACAGGACTATCAATCATTAAGTGTCATGTGGTTGTCCAAGTGATCTAGTGATGTTATCCATTCTCGATGTTTGTTTAATGATGACCTCTTTCCAGCAGAAAGCTTAAGAGTATCTCCAACAGCAAAACGTTTATTGGACTAAATTTGTTCATATCTTAAATTTTACTCCAGTGTTTTTTGTGTTGCTCCAACAGTAGGCCTATATAGGTCATCACCATTATTTTGTTACTTTCTAATTTTCTTCATTGACAAATAACAACTTTAGATAATTTTTCTAATTTTTTGATTCTTTTTCCTCCATGAACAGCAATCGATAGTATTGTCAAGAAAATAGGTTCCTCGTTGCCTAAATTCAGGCTTGGGACAGTTTTACGCCTACTATTGGAGATGCCCTAAAGTCACAAAGTTGGTAATGAGGTACACAGCATAAAAGCATGTCCAAATTGAATAAAATCCAATAGTGAAATGTTAACACTTCTATCATTCTAGAACTTAGGCTGTCCCATAAATCATTGCACTGTCGATTTATGCCACTTTACTTGTTGTCTGTTTACTTGTACGGACAAGAGTTTGTATTTAAGGTTGAAATAGGATTGTCAGGATTCGAAGACCGATCCTGGTGATTCAGTTTAAATTGTTAGCGTTATACATCTTCATGTAGCATTGTGTCAGTGAGTTAATAGAAATCGCCGGGTATACACACATTGCGTGTACCATTATGCTCTTAATGAGAGATATGACCGCTTAAGGTCAATAGCTTTAGGCCTCGCATTTATGGTCTTCCGCTGTCTTGGTGCTACTATGTTGGGTGTGGTAGCCTCCTTCGTAATGCCGGAGAATGTGCTATGCACAAACTGTGTTGGGCTTTGGTTGAGCAACCTATTAACACTTGTAGTTACATAGTACAGTATGTGATATGTCCTCTGGGATCTGGGCACTGGAGGATGAAACAATAAGGACACAGGAGTGAAAGGGCCCTGTGGAGCCGGGTGGGATGAGCTTAAATGTTTGTCATTGAATGGGGCACGTGATTGGGAACAATTGTTTGTTGGGAGCGGGGCATTTCATTGTCATTGAGGAAACGCCTTTGGCATGTGAATAGTAGGGTCATTCTCTCTTGTCATCCATCTTTCCTTGGCCAAACCCTCAATTAACTGCAACCAACGTTCCATCTTTGCATTTTAAGCATCCCCCTCATTGAGTTGTCCACCCACCCCAGCTGACTAAATTCTCCCCTGTATTATCCTTCGTGGTATAGTTGAGTTGGTCAGACTTGCATTCTTGAGGCTTTGGCCATTTATTTACAGGTCTTGAATTCGAACTTTAGGATAATTCAAGGGTTGTCAATTGGTCTTCACAACTGCGAGACTGTCAGATCGAATATTCTTAGGCTGGTTCACTCTCTTGTGTGGTTCGCAGACAATTGTACGAGAGCGGAGATTTAGCCAGTGTGCACTTGAAAGATAGCGGTTGCAGATTCTCACGTCAAAAAACAAAACAAAAATTTCTCACATCGATGTTAATATGTTGGGTGTGGTAGCCTAATTGTTTGGTATGAATTGAAAATAATAAGCAGTCGCCTGTCAGTGGTATTACAGTGAGTAGTGGTAGTTTTGAAGTAGGAAATGAGAAATATTGGCCCGACTTGGGATTTTGTCAATTTGTTAACAAGTATGAAATTGATGTTTGTATTCTTCCCCAATGGAGACGTGCTTGTCTTCTATTGAAGCTATATTTGTTTGTACTTAGCAAGTTGCTTTACACAAATCTATAAACAGATTGTCTCGGGGGGAAAATCTATAAGCAGAGTGGTTGTAGTTAAGCATTTTTGTAGAGTTGCTGCGTGAGTTTGAATACACTTGCAGATTTCTGTTATCATCTGAAGTTATTCTCATTCTCAAAGTGTATGCTTTCGGATTTCTGTTAAAATCTCAAGTCCTTCTCAAAATGTCTTCTGCTCTTGCCGGCCAACATCAGTTAAAGCTGCTCTAGCTTTTGTTAAGGATAGAAAGGTGCTAATGTGTCTGCAATTATACTGATATGTGCCACAGACACTATAGCACCTCATTTGCCAAGGTTTTAGATTTATTGTAGTATATACGAGTAAAAGTATGTGATTCAAATACTAATCCTCTTATCGTTTAGAAACCAAAACACGAGCTCTTAATCGTCCCGTTATTGTACTGAGAGTTGGATTTTGTTAGGTTCGGGAAGCAGAGCATAAAGTAATTAGTTCGAGACGTTACTTGACCCTCAATTATATTACATTCTGATTGCTTAACCTAGCGGAACAACAACAACCAGGATCATTGAGTGTCTGTGCAACAGCAGTAAGGATCCCCATGGATTAAGTATCGTCCTATTGGCCTTTGGACTAATCCCATCGTCCAGTTACAGCAAATATCATTTGATCTTTCATTTATGCTTAACATCTAGGGAAATTAGCACATTACCTCAATTAGCACAATTACTTCTTTCTAGTTTGCTCTAACAATCATTTGAGAAAAAAAGGTAGCTGATAGGAAAGAGGAACGTAGAGTTTGCTCGTCTGGGAACATCCGTTTTTATCTAATTTGATGTAAATCTGTGTACATTCTCCAACGTTTTAATCTCAACTCAGAGTAAGTGCACGAATAATTTGAGATATTTGAAGAAGGATGAGGGAAGTTCTATGTTTTCGGAGAAAAAAATGCACTGCCTTTACTCCGCTACCACAAAGTAAAATAAGCTTATTGGAAAAGTTATATACTTACGGCGAAACGACAGTAAAAGAAACTTCCATATATAACCTTAAATTAATATTGTAATCTAGAGTGTATGAGTGTGTGCGACAGCAACAAGATTACGATTGAGGGATTGGATTTATTAGTAGTAGTTGCCAACATGCATGTCATACTTGTCCATTATTGTATGAAATTCTTGTTGTGTTTCACCTGGAGAAACATGATATAAACAAAGAAACACACATTATATATAGAAAGTAAACATATAAGACAAAGATAAGAAAAAGGTGTAAGTTAACTAATACCACTAGTCGTGTTTAGAAGGAAAAAACAAGTTAAATGGCCAGACAGAGAAAAAGGCATTAACTAATAAGGAATTAACTAATCCATTTAAAAGGTTCCTAGGAGAATTAAAATAAATAACTGTCAGCCACATTCGTTCTAGTAGTATATGTATAAGGGATTCCTTATTGTTTAGAAAAAGGAGAAAATTCTCATTATAATAGTAGTACCAACAAATGGCACCAAGCCTCGGTCCAAACTGAGAACACAATTAAAATTCTCGTTGATGTTTGCCCTTGAGCCCTTCTACGTCTAATAGCAACTAGATGAACACATGGATTGACTTCCCTTGGAACATAAACTAAGCGTCCTAGTAGATTGATTCGGATGAACTCTCCAAGTTCTGCAAACACGATTCCTCGTTCCAATAGCATCTGAGTTCTTCTTCTTTTAATATCAAGTATATTTACTTCTTGAAAATCCACCCCCCCCCCCCCCCCCAACACACACACGAAAATTATAAAAAAAAAAAAAAAAAAAAAAAAAAAAAAAATCGTGATGGGATTGGAATGCAAAGAGATTTATCAAAGAACTCAAATAGTAATTATCCAAGTAATTATCTAATGAATGCTAAATTGGTCTGTTATGACACTCACGCCACTCGTACCTCACGAACGATGAAAGAAAAAATGCAATCACACAAGATTTTCATGGTTCGCTAGCACAATTTATGCTAACTACGTCCACGGGTAAGAACGACATTTATTCAATCAAGGAAAACCTATTACAATGCTAATACATGTTACTCAGACCCCAAATGATCGATTTATACCCCCAAAAAAACAAAAAAAAAGCCATGATGTCCTAAGGAATGATTTCCTTTCTTATTTGCCGCCTCCAGGATTCCTTCGTGCGAAGTACTTCGTGGGAAGACTTTTGTGTCCTTCGTGTGAAGGCCTTCGCGCTTTGCGACTGCACACTATTCTGCGAAGAGTTTTGGCTTCCTAGTTTCTGTGGTATGTCTTCGTACGAATACATACTTGTCTTCGTGCGAAAACCCCTGAAACATCACTTTTTGTTTCTCCTTTGAGTCTCTTCTTCTTCTTCAAGGCATTCTCTTAAAACATCTCCACCTTGACTTGAAGTCTCTCGTCTGTAACAAAGTCTTCTCCGCCTTGCGAACAAAGCTTGTCTTCTTGACTTCCAATATCTCTCGTCACGGAGACTCACTGGACCACACTGGGTCCGACATGCCCCTAAGGGCTCATTGGCTCATAATGTTGAGCAGACAATGCTGGAACTTGCTCTTCGGAACTGGCTTAGTGAATATATCCGCGGGGTTGTCATTTGTCCCCACCTTCATCACCTTAATCATGCATTTACCTCTCGGAAAACGATATCTGACGTTGATATGCTTGGTCCTTTCATGATGAATCTGGTCCTCTGTCAAGCAAATCGCACTCAAGCTATCACAATAGACAATCGCTTGATCTTGAAGTAGACCTGGATCATAGACCATACCTTTAAGCCAAATTGCCCCCTTTGTTGCTTCCATTAGAGCCATATACTCCGCCTCCATGGTGGAAAAAGTCACCGTCGGCTGTAGCATAACCTTCCAACTCACAACAGATGCTCCCAAAGAAAATACATAGTCGGTCATAGATCTCTTGCTGTTAACATCCCCTGCATAGTAAGAATCCGAGAAACCAGCTACCAAGATGTTTTCATTAGCCCCATAGCATTGGCCAATGTCTGTCGTACCCTTAAGATACCTGAATATGCGCTTCACCGCCTGCCAATGGTCCCTTTCTGGATGAGCCATAAAACGACTTACCACACTAACAGCGAATACTATGTCTGGTCGAGTACAGACCATAACATACATAAGAGTTCCAACTGCGCTAGCATATGAAACCTTGGACATGTACTATTTCTCCTCCTCAGTCTGAACGGTGTACATTCCTAGCTTGATGTTAGTCGCTATAAGAGCATCTACAACTTTAGCTGATAACATACCGAATTTGGCCTAGTTATTCTTGTTGTAACTCTGCTATGATAGGATAAGCTTCTTCTTCCTATCTCTATAGATCTCAACTCCCAATATCTTCCGAGAAGCCCCCACATCCTTCTTCTCGAATTTCGCACTGAGAGACCTCTTTAGTTCTCTAATGTCCTTGATATTCTGAGTTGCAATCAGAATGTCATCCACATATAGAACTAGGTAAATGAGTGATCCACCATGAAACTTCTTGTGATACACGCAGCAATCATACTCGCACTTATGGTAACCAATATTCAACATGAAGTTGTCAAACCTCTTGTACCATTTCCTTGGAGACTGTTTAAGTCCGTAGAGAGATCTTTTCAGTTTGCACACGTGTTCTTATTTTCCGGGAACTTGGAACCCCTTCGGTTGGCTCATGTATATTTCCTCTTCCAACTCTCCATGTAGAAAAGATGTCTTCACGTCTAATTGCTCAAGCTCTAAGTCGTGGTGTGCCACTAAATCTAGCAACACCCTGATCGAAGAAAGTTGGACCATCGTTGAACAGATCTTGTTGTAGTCAACACCTTCTTTCCGTAGGGTTTTGATTCATGGATGCGCAACGGAAACACAAACAATCATAAAACCATGCAAAACCCTCCAAGGATCACAAGTCAAGAGACATAACGATGGTAAGGGCTAGAAATCAATAACACACCTTAGGGTTCTCCTTTGATGAGTTCAAACGCGAATTGTGTCACGTTCTCTATGGTTGATCCACGCCTAGAGTTGATCCTAGACTCTCCCAAGTCCTTGGTGCTAGCCCGGAAGAGGAAGAGGAAGAAGAATCACGCAAAACGAGACCCAAAAGGAGGGCTCGGCCTCCTTGTGGCCGACGGGGACGGGGCGGCGGCAAAGGGGCGGTCGGCTCCTTTGTTGCTTGCTCTCTCTCCTTTTGTTCTCTCCCACTCTTGTTATGTTCAATTATGAGCATAAGTTATTGTGGGAAGGAAGGAAGGAAGGTCATTTATATAGTCCAACAACTCCTTGCCAACTGCCTAAAGGACTTATTCTAGTCCTACTAGAATTCAATTTAGTCCCTTCCTTGCAAATTAGTCCCTACTAAGTTTGCAAGATTTTGCAAAGTGATCCTTCTAATTAATTAATCCAGTTAATTAATTCCCAAATCTAGTTCAACTCTATGTAGCGTGTGACCCCATAGGTTCTATCTAGTTGGTAGCAACTATTTGCTAATATGGAGCGGTCTCTAGCAAAACATCCATTCTAGCCAACTAATAGAATAGTCATCTTGACAACCTTTGTACAAGTAATTGTCTCATCCCTTTGTCTCTATATCCGAATTGGACACGAGACATACAAGTCACACTCGTATATCCAATCCATAGTTTCTCGATCCATGGGAATAGCCTTATTCGTGCAAATAACATCAATATCTCATATTGATTTATTTGAGTCTGGCCAGACATTCTATAAGCACTATCCCTCGAGTGGCCTAGGATATTTGCTCCCGTTATGTGGGAGGGACAAATTCTATCTACGTCCACTACGATCTCTAAGCTTGCTCCTTATTGTATCCAGTACACGCCTTTATAACTACCCAGTTACGGTGTAGCGTTTAACGCTACCAAAATCACAATAATCCACAACTAGAATATCTAGTGACTTCAAGTCTAAGGATGACAATACCATTGCACCGCGAGAAGCGCTTGTGACTCAACATAACGTGTATTTAGCCTTCTCGGAGATGGGTCACTCCAGTGCAACATTCCCTAATGCACACCTATGTGTTGGATCGTGATATCTCCATATCAATCCAACCCCATACTAGTCTATAGATGATTGTCCTATTAATCCTTATACTTGACTAGGGATATTTAAGATAAACAACACAATTGTAAATCTAAGGACTTCATTATATTAAATATCCAATAAATAATAAATGAATTTCTAGCCACAAATAATTCATACTAAACTAGATTGCCTCTAGGGCATCTATTCCAACAGTCTCCCACTTGCACTAGAGCCAATCTGGCGCATCTCGTATGCCCATACTCCTAGTGTGCCCTTCATGCTTCCACTGCGTGAGTGGCTTTGTAAGCGGGTCTGACAGATTATCATCTGTAGGAATCTTGCATATCCGAACGTCTCCTCTATCGATAATATCTCGAATCAGATGAAACTTCCTGAGCACGTTCTTGGACTTCTGGTGCGACCTGGGTTCCTTCGATTGCGCGATCGCCCCAGTGTTGTCACAGAACAACTCAACTGGATCCGCAATGCTAGGGACCACACCAAGTTCGGAAACAAACTTTCTGATCCAAACAGCTTCCTTTGCTGCGCCATTTGCAGCAATGTACTCAGCCTCTGTTGTAGAATCAGCTACCGTCTCTTGCTTGGAACTTTTCCAGCTCACCGCTGCTCCATTCAGGCAAAACACATAACCCGATTGTGATCTAAAGTCATCTATGTCGGTTTGGAAGCTTGCATCAGTGTAACCCCTTACACGCAACTCCTCCTCACCGCCAAATATCAAGAAAACATCCTTAGTTCTTCTCAAGTACTTTAGGATGTTCTTGACTGCAATCCAGTGACTCTCACCCGGATTGGATTGGTATCTGCTTGTCATACTCAAGGCATATGACACATCTGGTCTAGTACATAACATGGCGTACATGATAGATCCTATGGCCGAGTCATAGGGGATTCTACTCATGCGTTCCTTCTCAATCTCATTGGAGGGACAACCACTCTTCGAAAGAGTGATTCCATGTGACATGGGCAAGAATCCCTTCTTGGAATCTTGCATGTTGAACCGTTTCAACACCTTGTCAATATATGTACTTTGACTTAGGCCTAGCAACCTCTTAGATCTATCTCTATAGATCTTTATACCGAGTATATAGGCTGCTTCCCCTAAGTCCTTCATTGAGAAACACTTTCCTAGCCAATCTTTAACAGATTGCAGCATGGGAACGTCGTTTCCAATGAGTAGTATGTCATCCACATACAAGACCAGAAAAGCTACAGAGCTCCCACTAACCTTCTTGTAGACACAAGACTCATCTTCGTTTCTGATGAAGCCAAACTCTTTGACCACTTCATCAAAACGTCGATTCCAACTCCTAGAAGCTTGCTTCAATCCATAAATGGTTCGTTGCAGTTTACAGACTTTGTTGGCTTGCTTTGGATCCTCAAAACCCTCCGGCTGTATCATATACACGTCCTCGAGGAGATTCCCATAAAGGAATGCTGTTTTGACATCCATCTGCCAAATCTCATAGTCGTGGTATGCTGCAATCGCAAGTAGGATTCGGATGGATTTGGTCATAGCGACTGGTGAAAAGGTTTCATCATAGTCAATACCATGAATCTGTCTGAATCCTTTAGCCACCAATCGGCCCTTATAGGTAATCACATTACCATCCATGTCGATCTTCTTCTTGAAGACCCACTTGCACCCTATGGGCCGCGCCCCATCGGGTGGTTCCACCAAAGTCCATACTTTGTTGGTATACATGGATTCCATCCCGGATCTCATGGCTTCCAGCCACTTCTGAGAGTCTGGGCCACTCATGGCCTCCTCATAGGTAGTAGGCTCATCATCTATGAGCATCGTGTCACCGGAATCGGTTACGAGAAGTCCATACCTCTCGGGTTCCTGGCGCACTCTACTAGATCTACGAAGCTCTTGTGTTACCTGAACAGGTTGCTCCACAACTGCTTGTGGTTCCTGTTCATGTTCCATAATCGGTTCAGTGATTTGTGGTTCTTGAACCTCTTCAAGTTCTACATTCCTCCCACTTGCTTCTTTAGAGACAAATTCTCTTTCTAGAAACACGCCGGTCCGAGCAACAAACACTTTGTTCTCGGTTGGATTGTAGAAGTAGTAACCCTTAGTTTCCTTAGGGGTACCCCACAAATTTACACTTATCCGATTTCGGCCCCAGCTTGTCTGATTGTAAACGTTTTACATAGACATCGTAGCCCCAAATCCTCATGAACGACAGTGTGGGACGCCTCCCACTCCGTATCTCATATGGTGTCTTCATGACTGATTTAGATGGAACACGGTTAATGGTGAAAGCTGCACTTAATAGAGCGTAGCCCCAAAATGATAATGGAAGATCGGTTTGACACATCATAGATCGAACCATATCCAATAGGGTTCCATTCCTCCTCTCGGACACGCCATTCCATTGTGGCGTTCCGGGTGGAGTGAGTTGGGACACGATCCCACACTCTCTAAGATAGTCGTCAAACTCTTGGCTCAAGTATTCTCCTCCACGATCCGATCGTAGGGCCTTGATACTTTTGCCAAGTTGCTTCTCTACTTCATTCTTGAATTCTTTGAACACTTCAAAGGATTCGGATTTTGCCCTCATAAGGTACACAAATCCATATCTACTGTAATCATCAGTAAATGTAATGAAGTAGACATAACCACCCCTGGCAGTCGTGGCAAATGGCCCACACACATCGGTATGTATGAGCGCCAATTGCTCACTAGTCCTCTCATCTTTCTTATTGAAAGGGGACTTTGTCATTTTTCCCAATAAACAAGCCTCACATGTCTCATATGATTCAAAATCAAATGAGTCTAGTAATCCATCCTTATGGAGTCTAGATACACGTTTCTCATTTATGTGGCCTAAACGACAATGCCATAAATAAGCAGGATTTAAATCATTTATTTTAATCAGCTTGGTATTAATGTTGTAGACAGGATTGCTTAGATCAAGGACATAAAGTCCATTAAATAATTGTGCACTAAAATAGTGAATATTATTTAAATAAAAGGAACAACAATTGTTCTTTATTGAAATAATAAAACCATCCTTGTCCAAACAAGAAATAGAAATAATGTTTCTGCTCATAGCAGGCACAAAATAGCAATTATTTAATTCTAAAACTAATCATGAAGGCAGAGATAGCTCGCACACGCCTATGGCCAACGCAGCAACCTTTGCTCAATTCCCAACGCGCAGATCTACCTCCCCTTTAGCCAATCTCCTACTTCTCTTTAGATCCTGCATATTTCAACAAATATGAGATCCACATCCAGTATCTAATACCCATGATGTAGAGAAAGTTAAATTGGCATATACAACAAAAATACCTGGTGGTGGTGGAATCACTATTCCAAGCCTCTTGTCCTCCAGATATTTTGGGCAGTTCCTCCTCCAGTGTCCAGGCTGACTGCAGTAGTGACACTCACCTTTAGTCACACCTTTGGCAATGCCACCAACAGGCTTAAGGGCTGGTTCCTTGGACTTGGCAACTGACTTGCCTTTGCCCTTGGAGGAAGAGGCAAACCTTTTGCCCTTTCCTTTCTGTACCATCATTATGGCCTTGCCCTTACCCTTGTTGATGCTCTGTTCAGCCGTCCTCAACATATTGAGTAAATCTGGCAGTGGTTTAACGATCTCGTTCATGTTATAGTTCATAATGAACTGTCCATAACTCTCGGGCAACGATTGCAACACGAGATCGGTTGCCAACTCTTGGCCGACCGGGAACCCCAGTCGGGCGAGATTCTCCAAGTACCCGATCATTCGTAGTACATGGGGTCCCACCGGGTTCCCTTCTGCCAGATGACACTTGAACAGTGCCTTAGATACCTCATACCTCTCTACCCTCGCCTGCTCTTGGAAGAGCTGCTTTAGATGTTCGATCATATCGACAGCATTCATGTTTTCGTGTTGCTTCTGAAGCTCAGAAGTCATGGTGCAAAGCATAAGGCAGGCCGCATCATTAGCGTCATCAACACGCTTTTGATACGCCTTTAGGGCAACAGGTGTTTGGTTCTCTGGACCTTCTGGAACATGCTCCTCTATTGCGTACAGTTTCTTCTCTTGCTTGAGAACAATTCTCAAGTTTCTGTATCAATCAAGAAAGTTAGTTCCAGAGAGCTTGTCCTTCTCAAGGACAGATCGTAGGGAATGTTGTGAACTCGATGAGTTGTTTGCCATTTGGAATTCCACAAAAAGAAAAATACGCAAGTTTTAGTATTTGTGAATTTTTGACTATATTCAATAATGGCTAGTTTATCAAATATAGCTCCCACTATTTTTCTACGGATTAATAACCCTCAAGATATTAATGCGGAAAATATCCTTATATTTTCTAGTGGGCCAAGATCCATCTTTCATCTCCTTATGAGCTTGCTTTGGCAAGTCACCCATAATTTGACTACTTTAGGTAGGAACAATTCCAATTGCATACCATATGCAACTCTTGGTTCAATTGGGCAAATAACTCCTTATTTATCCATCCATATGGATAATCCCAATTGATTGCCTCTAGGTTTCTTAATCAAATTAATAGCCTAGTTGTGTTCAACCTCTTATCTAAACAATTGCACATTGTTACGTGCAATCGCATTCCATCATGATGAACCAAGTCGCCATGCTTTGGCACGCTCGAACTTGGTAAATAATGATGATAATGAGTGTTTAAATAACGAGAAGGCAAGAACACAATATTTGAATTTTGAGGGATTTTAAATTCAATTTTTAATTGTTTTGTTGATCAATATCAACTAATCTATCTATTTGAGTTTGGGCACAACTCCAAATAATAGATCCGGGTTGTCTAATTATCTTATTATCCTAATTGCATGCATCATCCATACACCAACCACACAATAATAAGACAATAAAATAAACAACCACAAAACAGAAATTAAACGTGATGTGGATATGGCCTTTTTCTAGACTAAGATAATTCCAAGCCAATGGAATTATCTATGAACCCTAAAACAAACACATCTCCATGCGTCTTGATCTTTTGGTCCATCCTTCATAGTCATGTGGAATACTCCATGCTCCATGCTCCATCTTTTGTGGCTCCTTTGGCTTTGGGCTCCTTTTCTTCAATTTTGGCTAACAATCTACTTTATCTAGCACTAGCTAACTTCTATACTAAATAAAATAAATCTCACAAGTTGAGAAAAAAAATGGCACGCAGGCCATAAAACCCTAATTAATTATTACAATTAATTGATCAGCTCGCAGGCCGTAAAACCAAACCACAAAATTAAACATCCACATCAAACCACATCCTAAGGCCATATCCAATCACCATGCGATTTGCACATAAACAGTTAAAATCCAATTTTTAACGCGCTTGGTCAATTTTAATTGATTTTATGATTTCAAGGGTTAAAACTGTCCATGGGCCCAACAATCAAATTGCCCGGGCCCAACAAGATGAACCACAAGGCCCTAGGGCCGGGCCGGCCCAAAACCCACAAGCCTAGGCCGCGGGTTAGGGCCGCCCGGCCTCTAGGGCGGCCAAGCTTGGGCGGCAAGCAAGGGGGGCGGTCCCTAGGGGGGCCGAACCTCCTTATGGGAGTTGTTTTTATGGGAGTTGTTTCCAAAACAACTCCCTTGCTTGGTGCCCAAGTTTGGTTGTTTCCTTGTTTTGAAAGAACTCCTTCTTCCCCAAGGATGCCCAAACCCTAGATCTAAGATCCTAAAATTTCTCAAACTCACCAATTCATGCATCCAATGCAAAAATTGGATCTTGTTATGATTAATTATTGACAAATTGCATCACATGCTTGATTTGTCTTGTTTTACGCGATAAACAATCAAATTAAGGTGTAAAACAACTAAAACGTAACACATAAACCACGTTTATGCTGTACGACCTGTGGCTCTGATACCACTGTAGGGTTTTGATTCATGGATGCGCAACGGAAACACAAACAATCATAAAACCATGCAAAACCCTCCAAGGATCACAAGTCAAGAGACATAACGATGGTAAGGGTTAGAAATCAATAACACACCTTAGGGTTCTCCTTTGATGAGTTCAAACTCGAATTGTGTCACGTTCTCTATGGTTGATCCACGCCTAGAGTTGATCCTAGACTCTCCCAAGTCCTTGGTGCTAGCCCGGAAGAGGAAGAGGAAGAAGAATCACGCAAAACGAGACCCAAAAGGAGGGCTCGGCCTCCTTGTGGCCGACGGGGACGGGGCGGCGGCAAAGGGGCGGTCGGCTCCTTTGTTGCCTGCTCTCTCTCCTTTTGTTCTCTCCCACTCTTGTTATGTTCAATTATGAGCATAAGTTATTGTGGGAAGGAAGGAAGGAAGGTCCTTTATATAGTCCAACAACTCCTTGCCAACTGCCTAAAGGACTTATTCTAGTCCTACTAGAATTCAATTTAGTCCCTTCCTTGCAAATTAGACCCTACTAAGTTTGCAAGGTTTTGCAAAGTGATCATTCTAATTAATTAATCCAATTAATTAATTCCCAAATCTAGTTCAACTCTATGTAGCGTGTGACCCCATAGGTTCTATCTAGTTGGTAGCAACTATTTGCTAATATGGAGCGGTCTCTAGCAAAACATTCATTCTAGCCAACTAATAGAATAGTCATCTTGACAACCTTTGTACAAGTAATTGTCTCATCCCTTTGTCTCTATATCCGGATTAGACACGAGACATACAAGTCACACTCGTATATCCAATCCATAGTTTCTCGATCCATGGGAATAGCCTTATTCGTGCAAATAACATCAATATCTCATATTGATTTATTTGAGTCTGGCCAGACATTCTATAAGCACTATCCCTCGAGTGGCCTAGGATATTTGCTCCCGTTATGTGGGAGGGACAAATTCTATCTACGTCCACTACGATCTCTAAGCTTGCTCCTTATTGTATCCAGTACACGCCTTTATAACTACCCAGTTACGGTGTAGCGTTTAACGCTACCAAAATCACAATAATCCACAACTAGAATATCTAGTGACTTCAAGTCTAAGGATGACAATACCATTGCACCGCGAGAAGCGCTTGTGACTCAACATAACGTGTATGTAGCCTTCTCGGAGATGGGTCAATCCAGTGCAACATTCCCTAATGCACACCTATGTGTTGGATCGTGATATCTCCATATCAATCCAACCCCATAGTAGTCTATAGATGATTGTCCTATTAATCATTATACTTTACTAGGGATATTTAAGATAAACAACACAATTGTAAATCTAAGGACTTCATTATATTAAATATCCAATAAATAATAAATGAATTTCTAGCCACAAATAATTCATACTAAACTAGATTGCCTCTAGGGCACCTATTCCAACACTTTCTCACTGAACCCTCTTGCAACTAACCTAACTTTATACTTGACGCCCTCTCCATATTTAGCTCCTTCCTTTCTTCTGAAAACCCTCTTGCAACTGACTACCTTCCTTCCCGCTGGCAATTTAACAAGCTCCCAAGTCGAGTTCTTGCTAAGAGACTCCATCTCTTCTCCCATCGCGTCAATCCATTGTGCTGATTCATATCAAGATACATGTAATGCATATCCCACCATACCGTCATCTTTGTATCTCGCTAGAGGTTTTATGACTCTACTTGGTCTTCCTACAACAATACTCGGATGATCCGGTTCCTATGGTACAGATGCATCCTCGTTAGACTATTCTGCTTCTTCCTCTTCGGCTTCCACCGGTGGTGTAGGAATTTCAGAATCCTTAGGATAAGTAGGATCCGACTCTTCCTACACCTTCTTCTCTGCACCTCCAATGTCTATCTCTACGGAATTTTTCATCATATAACTCTCATCAAAGACTACACTTATTCTAAGTATAATCTTGTTTTTTGTCCATATCTTGTATCCCTTCACACCAGCTCCGAAATCCATGAATACTCCATTTGCTCTTGGTTCTAGTTTGCCATCATCAACTTGATAATAGGAAATGAAACCAAAAACTCTTAAATCTGAGTAATCTGCAGCTCTTCCGGACCCTACTTCAATAGGAATCTTGCATCCTATATCTGTATTCGGGCTCCGATTCACGAGATAGCATGTCATGGAAACTACCTCTCCCCAGAAACCTCTAGAAATACCTGCATTCGAAGCATACACCTTGCCTTCGCTAAAAGTGTCTGATTCATTCTCTTGGCTACACCATTCTGATGTGGTGTGTGCCGAACGGTGTGATGGCGAGAAATTCCATTATCCTTGCACAATCCATTTAACTCTGATGAGCAAAATCCAAGCCATTGTCAGTGCACATCGTCTTCACCCTCTTTCCCACCTAATTATCTACTAGGGTCTTCCACTCTTTGAATTTTGCGAAGGCTTTACTATTGTGCTTCATCACGAATATCCAAGTCATCCTTGAGTAGTCGTCTATGATGCTCAAAAAATACATGTACCCGCCAATCGCCTCAACTCGAGATGGACCCCAGCAATCCGAATGGATGTAATCAAGAGTACCTTTCGTTCTATGAACTGCCTTAGGGAACTTGTTACAATGTAGTTTATCATACACGCAGTGCTCACAAAACCCTAGGATCTTAGGTGCATGCCCAGTGAGAGAGTCTTTATTTTGAAGTTCCTGCATTCCACGTTCAATCATATGACCGAGCCTCATATGCCATAGCTTGGTTTGATCAGTTTCTTTAATCTCAGCCGAGACGACTGTGACAGATCCTGTGATAGCAGAACCATGTAGTACATACAAAGTCCCGTCATTAACTCATTTGAGTAGCACATCCGAACCCTTGTTTAGACGCATGATCCTCCACGTTCACCCTTGAAGCTGAATCCCTTCCTGTCGAGTAGACTCAAAGAAATCAGATTTTTTATGACAAGTCGTATGTGTCTAACCTCCTTCAGTTTGCATGTCTTCCCATCAACTGCCTTGAATCTAACTGAACATTTTCCTGTGACCTTGCAAACAGCTCCGTTTTCCATATGAGCGGATCCTCCATCTGCACAGTTGTAGCTTGAAAACAGTTCCCTGTTAGAACATGTTTGATAAGAAGCCCGGAGTCAAGAAAACACGCATTCGGTTGATGTGCGACATCATTCGCCAGTAGAAGCCCTGGTGTCAAGAAACCACGGCGCACTAGAGACAGAATAAACTTTGGATTATCATCAAGTGTTACGGAGATTTAAATACCCTCTTACACCATAAATATTTCTGACGCATCTGTTGCCATTTCATCTTACCTACCACTCCGTCCCACCTCTTTTGCACCATTTGACTTTTACCACTATTCATTGGTCACTTTGACCTGATGATTTGGATAGCAAAACTTTACAACTTTTAGATAATTTTTTCGTAGTATTGTAGAGAAACTCTTATTGTACAAGACCATACAAAAATTATCGAAAAATTATATCATTTTGCGATCCAAATTACTGAGTTAAAGTGACCAAGTTACGGGTGAAAAAGTTCAAATGGTGCATTTCTCATGGGACGGAGTGGTAAACTATTATGTTTTGTTTTACTTTAATAATTTATGTTATTTTTCAGGTATACTCATTTGATACTTATTTATAATAACAGTTAATAGTCAGTTTAACATTTTATACAAATTTATTTATTCATCGACTCTGTCTTACTATAGATGACTATCATGCACACTATGTCAGATGCTTTGACAATCCGTTCAACATTTTCTTTTTTCATGTTGTTTTTTCCCATGTTCTTTTCTAAATATTTTCTTTCTTTTTCATGTTAATTTGCATCGGGCTTAATTCTTTTTTGTAAAATATAATTTACACCAAAATGTATACCTACCCAGATCCAAAGTCAATTGGGAATCTGAGTAGTTGAGTACTAACACACGACATATATGAAACGGGAGAGCAGAGTGATTACACTATAATTTTGTGAATGTTCATTAAGTTACCCGCATGATAATATAATTTTTTGAATGTTCACAAGTTACCCGCACCATTTCAATGTTTTCTCACAATTGACTAACATACAAAGTACCTCTGTTACGCCTGAATCTTCCCGGATAACTTTATTGGCCACTTTAACACCCTAATACAAGTAACCAAATCATACAAAAAAAGTGTTTATTTTTTCATTATGCAATAGACATAACACTACGATATGAAAAAATTATCAAATTTTTGGATCATCTCGGTAGCTAAATTAGTGGGTCAAAGTGATTTTTAAAGTCAATTGTAAAGATTATAGCGAAACAGACTTAGTACCATATTACTTCCTCCGTTTCTTCTCTTTCTCTACGTTCCGACTTTTGTCAGTATTCACGGGGTAACTTTGACCCGGTGATTTGGATACGAAAACGATCTAATATTTTGACAATTTTTTCATGGTATTGTAGAGTAAAAGTTGTTGTATAACATGGTAAAAAATTATTAAAAATTATATCGTTTTGAGATTCAAATCACCCGGTCAAAGTGACCCAGATACGAGTCAAAAAGTCAAAGCGTAGAGAAAGTGAATAACGGAGGAAGTACTCAGCATTCCATCAAATAGAATATACTTAAAGAAATTCTGGTAATTTATTGATCTATTTTATTTATTTATTGAGAAACTTTATTGATCTATTTTAATTCTCATACACAACCATGTTATTTCACCAATCACATTACTTGTTAACTTTTGGGTTAATTACGTTTTACCCCCTGTGATTAGGGTCATGTGCGAAACACCCCCCGGAGGTTCTACATGATGCAAATCGCTTCCATGTGGTTTCATTTATGTGCGCAAGGGGGTTATTTCCCGTTAAGTATATAAAAAAGACCAGAATGCCATTAGCTATATACCATCACCCTTTTTCATTTCTTCTAACTTTGCTCACATTGTCTTCTCTCTCTAGCGTCTTCTCTTTCTTCTCTCCCTCTCTCTATTCTCTCCATAAAACAAACCCTAAACCCAGAAGAGAAGAAAGTATGTTACACCATCAAGAAAGCTCGGCACAAGTTGAAGAAGAAAAATAACAAGAACGGAGAGGACGGCCGTTCACAGGTAGCCGGCGGTGACGTTCTCTCCTGCCAGTGACTTGACCCGGTCCTCCTCATCCTCTTTCGTACAGATCTGAGTCCTCCCCCCCCCCCCCCCCTCTCTCTCTCTTCGCGAGATCAGTCGCGATCTGGGTCCCTTTTAACAAGAATTCGATAATGACAGTTGAATTTGTGTTCCTTTTTTTTAAAAAAACTCTGGTAGCGGTTGAATAAGCTGGAGAACAAGATGTAGAAAGAAAGAAAGAAAGAAAGAAAGAAAGAAAGAAAGAAAGAAAGAAAGAAAGAAAGAAAGAAAGAAAGAAAGAAAGAAAGAAAGAAAGAACTATATATATATGGGTAAAAGACACTGACCACCCCTGAGTTTAGGGAAAATTCCACCCCGCTACCCTGAGTTTTGGATAAAGACACTATGCACCCTTTTTTGGATGGAGCTGACGGTAGACTAGCAGACCAAGCCAAAATACGATTGTACCCTCATAATTTTGATAAATGACCTACTATATAATTCCTTTCTTCTCATTTTTCTCTTCTCATCCTTCTTCCCTTCTCTTCTCTAACCTAGCCTCCACCCATACCATTCCAACCCATTTAAAAGTCCCCATTTTTCTGCAACTAGAGGGAGAGAGAGGGAGAAGGATCTGGAACTGATTTGCCGTTGACTACTCTCGGTCCGAATTGATGGTTGGTGGTGGTAATCATGGCTGTGTGGGATGGTGTCGAGTGGTCGAGCTTCTGGTCTCCGAACCAGAGGTTCTGGGTTTCATTTAGGTCGAGACTGAGAGGTTTTCGTCGGTTGAAATCGGGTTCTGGTATGGAGGCGTCGGGTTGTAAGGTATGTTGGTAAGGGCCGAGATTGAAGGTAGAGGCCTCGATTGGGTCTGGGTTTTGGGTTGTTTTGGTCGACGGAGTTGAGGAAGATTCGGGTGGGGGAATTTTTTGGGCTTAAGACGAAGCAAGCCACCGACTTTAATGGCTGCCGGTAGCTGGGTTTGTTCGATTGAGGGAAGAGAAGACTGAGGTGTTGTGGTTCTAGTCCGAATCCACATCATTCTCTGTTCGTTTCTGTATTTGGTTGCAGGTTGGTGGCTATGGCGATGATGGAGAAGAGGGGTTCTGGTGTTGTTTCATAGGTTTTAATTTGCGACGGCGATGGCTGTTGGGTTTCGAATTGAGACCAGAGAGTGTTCGATTGAGAGGTGGATACTGGTGGGTTTCCGGAGAGAGGACGATGGTGTTTTTGCCGGAATGGATTAGGAGAAGCCGCGGTGATGGTGGTACTGGCTCGGTTTTTTTTCAGGTGTGAGTTCAGTTGTTGAGTTATGCGATCTGGGCTAACAATTGGGGCGAAGACAAAAGAGTTGGAGGTTGGATGGTGGTTTATGTGGATGAGAGAGGTAGTGGTGGTTGAGATTGAGGGATGGATGGTTGATGATGGTGGTTTGTGGAATTGGGAGTTGTTGAGTTATTGAGTTCTGCTTCACCTTTGCTGCTTCTTCTCCCCTCCCTAGAAGGAAATGAAGAAGAATAGGAAGAGAGAAAAGAGGTGACTGTTTGACATCAAGAGGAGAAGCAATGAGCTTCTAGTTTTTCTTGAGCCAATGAGCTCTTGTTTGAGCATATTCAAGAACACAGTTAAGGGGCTAGTAGCGATCTCGGTGGCATTGTTTGCTCTAATGTTATAGTTTCTTTTTTGGAAATTTAATGGAGTGTTCTTGGTGTTCTTGATGATAAATGATGGGCAATATAGTCAAAAAAATACACATGGACAATTTTGTCCAAAATAATTCAAACAACCACTTTCTAACGGAACCTAACAGAAGGTGCAAATGCAACACCCCCCCCCCCCAAATCACACGGCCGGCCGAACCGTATGTTTTGAAAGATGCCTCTGCCTGAGGAGATAAACCCCATTGGTTACGGAGCAGGATCGCCGGTTCATAGTTAGTACAACCATCGAATGTCCAAATATAATTATTATACATTCAGGATAACAAGTGACATTGTCTGAAAGAAATAAGTACATTAATTTACAAAATGACAAGAAAAACTAGGTCAAATACTGCACTTCTTAATACCCTAGCCAGCAGCGTTGTGAATGTCTCCCACCTTATTCGTAACCTGCGGGTTTTAAAATAGCACAAGCCGACCGCAAAAAAAATATTTAATAAGTAAAATTTGAGTAAATTCATACTGCAATATGTAAAACGAGTTTTTGTACCAAAAGCATATATCATCACGTAATGTTAAATGAAAGAGTCCATAATAGTTCTTAATCGAAAATCGGTTTTTGTTCTTATCATTAGTTTGGCTGAGGTGTATTACGGCCCAGTGGGTAACGAATGTCCACAGAGAGGTCATGATGCAATATATAGATCACAATAGGGTGCATCTTGGGATAACACGATTCCCAATTCACCCGAGCGTTATGGGAGCCCCTACGTCAATCCCCGCTCATAATAATAACTATGAGACCTCAAGTGTCGACACCCCTATACCGCAATGACCCGTACTGGTATAAGTAGTACTCGATAGTTTTCAAATATAAATAAATCCCGGGTGCACGTAGTGTAACCACGGGGTAGGGTATGTAATCTCATAGGATTAGCACCCAAGGAGGATCGACTCACAATGCGCCTCCGGCCGTAGCCTCCACACACATCCTCTCTACATCGCCCCAATAATGTTATAGTGCATTATTCATTTGTTATTCAATGGTAACAGTCGGTTCCAACAGTCAAATCACAGCATCATCATTTATTCTCAAACTGTCATTCCACAACGGTGTCATCTAACTTTCAAGATTTCATAATTTCCAATTGAGATATTCAAAGGAAGATTTTCTAAAAATATAGATCACAAAAGTATGATAAATTCCAAGCATTTCAAGTTATAACAGTTTATATCTTCCACGCATGCAAAATCACATTTTGATAGTTCAAGTATTGCACATATGAACTTATCGGTAGCAAGTAGCACGGCAAGGGAAGTCCTAGTACTCGTTCGCGTACTCATCGAACTCGTCGCCTATGAAATGAGCGTCCGCACGAAAAATCGCAAAAAACGATCGCCGAATGGAGCGGGTCGAGTCTTCGATCGGTGGGTTCGGAGGTCGCCGGTGATGGGTCCGGCATTCCTGGGCTCGTTTGTGGCCTTCTCTGGTCTCTTCGGACCTCCTGGAGGTGAGTGGGACAGGTTTTAAGTCCTGGGTGTGTCGGGGGTGGTTTGGTCGAGCTCTACGTCGGCGTTCATGGCGGTGGTGGCATCGGACGTGGGTTCGGGCCTGGTTTGTTTCGGCTGCTACTGCTCTATTTTTTTACAGAGAGGTGGGTAGTATAGGATTTGGAGAGATTTTGAGGGAGATGGAGAGATTGGTTCGGTGGTGGTGAATCATTCTCAGATTCGTTTCTCCGTCGAGTTTTCTGGCGATCTGAGTTCGGGCAGAGGTGAACCCGAGAGTCAGGAGTGAGGGAGTGGGAACAGATAGAGAGATTGAAGGGGGGTGGCTGTGTTGGTGGTTGGTCTCGGTGGTCGAGAGAGAAGAGGAGTGGTTGTGGTGGTCTTGTGTTGGGTTTTCTGGCGTTTCTATGGCGAGTTTTGTGGCTGGGCAGAGGTAACCCAAGAGAGAGAGAGAAAAAACATAGGAGGTTGTGGAAAGGTGATTGTGTTTGGTGGTTCTTAGAGGAGAAGAGAGCGGCGGTGGTGGTGCTTTGGGTTGTTACCGAAGGAAAGAAGAAGTAGAAGATGATGATGATGGTGATGTTGTTATTGTTGTCGTTGTTGTTGTTTGTGTGCTGTTGTTGGAAGCAATGGAGGGGGTTTTATAGAGGGAAGGGAGTAGGCACATGGGGGAGGTGATATGTGAGGTGAGTGTATTGTGTGAGAGTGTGTGTGTGTGCGTGTGTGTGTGTTTTTGCCGTGAGAGAGGTTGGAGAAACAAGAGGAGATGTATTCTTCTCATGTGAGGGTGAGTTGGGTCGGGTTGAAGGTGTGTGTGTGTGTGTTTGCCGAGAGGGAGAAGAGGAAACAAAGAGGGAGATGGGGAATGAATGGTGACGTGAGGGAGGAGAAGAAGCACATGGAGGGGAGAATTTTTTTTTGACAACTAAGTGGCTTATGTGGAGGATAATTAGGAGGTGTGTGGAAAATTTTCATTAGGAGATGAAAAATTACAAAGTGGGTGTATAATTAGTGTATTTGCTAGGTAAAAATTTTGATAACTACAACTACCTCCAATAAAGTGAATAGAAAAAATAAATATTGTATTTATCCTTTTTAATTTTTAAACGGGTATTTCATGTAAACTGTCCACAGAATATTCCGTTAAATGGGTGCGGAGTGTCTTTATCCAAAACCCAAGATAGTAGAGTGGAATTTCCTCTAAACACAGGGGTGTTCAGTGCCTTTTACCATATATATATGTGTGTGTGTGTGTGTGTGTGTGTGCGTGTGTGTACATTCCGGGTCTGCAATATGACGGATTCCGTTAATATTAACGGAATCGCATATAACTAAATCACATGGAGGTGTTTTGCAACATCTGAAACTTTAAGGGGGTTTTCGCACCAACCTCTAACCGTACGGGGTAAAATAAGATTAACTCTTAACTTTTAATCTAATTTGAAAACAATCAACAAACATATTTACATAAACACACTCACTAAAAAAGTTCCAAATGTTCAAATACATAAATTATAAACAAATATTTTCACCAAAAACAATTCTGCAAAATCATGCATGTTGGTAACGACGTTTTAAAATATTTGATTTAAAGCACTAATTAAAAGACATGTTTTGTTTGCTTTATGTCCAAGCACGTCACTTACCCATAATACCCCAGCTCAATTTAAACTGGGACCGATTCGGGTTATCAGCTCAATTTAAAGTTGATTCGGAAGTACCCTTAACAGAAACATCATTGTTAACGGCGTTAGATGCACGTCAAATAATTGGATAGTGTCAGCTTTGGGTGTCAGAAAAGGACGAGAGAGAGAAAAAGAAGTGACCTTCCCGAGGCAAGCAAAAAGGAGTAAAAGGTGAAATTACTAGTACTGGGGAGAAAGTTAGGGGGTGGAGAAGTAAAAAACTTTCATGAAATGACCCTCAACCGTAATAAATTTCAACTAAAAACCACACAATCGAATCTATTCCTTTCTCACGAGTAAAAGGATTTTGCCTGCTCAACTTTGATCTCTCAACAATGAGCGTCACAAGCGATGGACTTGTTTGGATGAGAGGAAACAGGAAAGAGAAAAAAAGTCGAAAATCAGATATAATCAGTCAAATTTCTCTAAACCCAAACAAATTTGGGTTTTCGCTAAAAAAGGGAATTGCGATTTAAATCTGGATTCTCATATTTTCAGCCGGTATTCTCAATTTTTTGGGTCGAAATTCGATTTTTTGAAAAATTTACGACTTTTCAGGGTGATTTCCGGATTCTTTAGGCAAATGTGTGTTACCTAAATGGTAACCCGTTTAAAGCCATTACATGAGGTCTATTGTGAATTTCACTATCTCAAAAAAATAATACCAATAATCTACAATAATCTCCGCATCCAAACACTACTGATTAAATGAGATTTTAAGCTCAATCTCTCACTTATTTCATCACATCCAAACAGTCCCAATGTTACGTGAAAGAAATGCGAATTATACAAAAATTATAATTTTACATTTTATTGATTCTATAAAATATTTTGATTTTTAATTATGATATAGATTTATAAAAAGACAAGCATACTAAGAAAATATGAGCAAAGTATTAAACATAGAAACAAACAGAAAATGGGTGATAACTCAGTGGTAGAGCGTTTAAAGTCTCTGCATGAGGTCTCGGGTTCGAACCCGACAATATGGTGTAATTCTTAGGGGAAAAAAAACAAACCTACAGAATAGGAAAAAGAAGATAAGATGGCGAGACAAGATCATCGTTAAACTTGGTGAGATAGGTGCACGACATTCATTTTGCATGATGAGATGCATGTTCTACTATATTATACTTTTTACCTAAGTTCTTTATCTTTTACCAACAAAATCAATTTGCATTGCCCACTGGAGATGATCCGACCTGCCTCCATCTAATTACAATTGACCGTCTACTAGTACTCCTTCTGTCTGACAAAAAAAATGGTCTGTTTGCCAGATCTTTCCAGTTAATTTTAGGGTCACTTTGAGTGACTAATTTAGTTACTGATATGGTGCGAAATTTTCAAAGTTTTTCATATTGTAGTGAAAAATTCACAATATTATGAATAGATAACATATTTTCATGTCATATCAATAGTCAAATTAGTCAGTTAACATAACCCTTAGAGTTAAATCAGAATATTCTGGCGAAACTGTGGTAATGGTATTTTCTTTTTGTCCAAACGGTTATAGTATAAACTCTTATAAATATTTTCGTAATGTTGCAGTTTAATTCATATCATGTATGTTTTTAAAATGTTGTTATTTCTTGTATCACTTGAGTAATGAAATGCCATCTCAAAGTACCGAAATATAAACATGATTATTTTTAGACAAGATAGTACAAGTTTAGCAAGACAGAAGACTACTACCTCACACTATGAATACATGATTGAACGATGTTTTTGTCTAAACTGAATACGGGATCAGGTTATTCGTATAAGAAATGATACTATAAGGCAGCCAAGTCTCGACTTAGTTCAACCATTTGATTCTCTCGAAAGGAGTTAAAGTTGGTGAGGGAATCCTATAAAGTACTTCAGGCATACAGGAATAGTTCAATCTTTTATTTCTCTCAACAAACAAGTAATACAACAAATTATTCTCCTATCCCACTATGCCATGCCAAAGCATATGCAAGGGTTTATATAGTCGTAACTTAAGTACTTACAAGCGGCTACATGACACAAAGGCAGCCATACAGAAACAACCGTTAATAACTACAAGTAACTCATGGTGTCATGGGGCCAGGTCGGGCATGGTTTGGGAGGGGGTCGAGCCGAGTCGGGCCGGGCCAAGTTGAAATCGAGAAAGTTGATCCCCACAGGGCCACGACCAATAACCTACATGGTTAGGTGTTTTTATTATTATTTTTTTTTTGGGGGGGGGGCATGGACAATATATATTGTAACATGGAGGATATAGTCTAATACGACATGGGAGTCAAATCATCCGTGATTCACGCATAAAAATAATTAAGGGAACTACGGGAGACGGAGTTTGGGCGCGAGGATCATCAATCCTTCAAGGATTCAAGCGCTTGAGATTATCTCTTCACGTTCTTTGTATTGTTATGGAGATTTCTACTCATTTAAACTTGATTAAGTCTAACCAAACTCATAGCTAGTTGATTTGTGGAGAACTATGATCTAATCTTAGGTAATTTTAGGAACTTGATTCATGCTTTTTACTTAAATCTACTCTCATGTCCAATTTATTGTGCTTGTTTTAATTATTAATTCTTAGCATGTTAGGATTGATCACCCATAACATGTTAGTTATCTACATAGATGCACGACAGTGATCAAGACCTAGATTCGTGAAGAGCAAGTAGCCATTCTTGTAACTTTTTGAGACTGAAAGGATAAAGAAACTTGAATGACTATTTGAGGGTTGTTGTTTCGGTTCGACATAGTTAGGTTTTAGCGGGTGAGTCAGGAGTTAAAAGGTGGGTTGGCCAAGGGTAGTTTGGTAAAAACGCATACAAAAGTTGCCAAAAACAAGAAAATAGAACAAACAATCCAGAAAGAAAATAAGGGCACGTACTTATAGTTATCAAACTTGTAAATATTGTTATTGGAAATCTATTTAAGAAGGGTAAAAGACACTGACCACCCATGAGTTTAAGCTAATTCCACCCGCTACCCTGTATTTTGGAAAAAGACACTCCGCACTTATTTTTGGACGGAGGCTAACGGCTGACTAACAGGACAGAGAAAAAGACTATTTTACCCTTGAAATATTATAAAATTACCCCTATATATTACATAATCTCTCTACATCATTTCTAACCCTAACCCTCTCTATCTACCCTTGTGAACGCAGCCGCCAACCATGCATTTGCCAATAATCAACCACGCCTTTGCCATCGCCACCTTCGCTCCACCGCAGCCATGAACGCCGGTGTCTCCGCCTCTATCTTCGCTGGCCTCTGCCTCCATCTTCTCCGAACTTATTTTAGACCCAACTCCACAGCTACCGGTCGCACTTTCCAGGTGAGTCGGATATGTCCAGGTGAGTTGGAAAATCAAGCTTCATCAGAGCTGGTAGTTAGGTTTGTTCGAATTATGGGACAATGGACTGGTCTTTTTCGGGCCAGGAAATATTCAAATCAAGATTATTGAGTAGGTTTCTGGGTCGATTCGCCAGAAAATCGTGTATTCAGCAATCGTGTATTCGCCGGAAGTCTCTATCGCCCTCTCTTCTTCTCTCGCTCTTTCTATCGATCTCTCTCTGCTTCTCTCTGGACATGGAGATTGAAGGTAATAGGTTTGGTTCGGGAAGAAAAGGGGGTTGAGTGTGGGGTTGATTTCGGAGCCTTGGTAGTTGGTGTTGTGGGGATTCGATTGTTGGTCACAGATGAGTTGGGGTTGGTGTTTGTGAGTCTCAAGGTACTATTGTTGAATGGAGTAGGTTCGCCGTGGTGGCGATGGGTATATGGAGAAGATGAACGAAGAAAGGAATTGGCAGTTGATGAGAGCAGAAATCTGGGGAGTGTTGCAACAATTTTCAAAGACAAGGATGATAATCTTCTGGGTAGATTCTTGAAGCCTTGTGCAGATATGATTGTTGCAACACCCCTCCAAATCACACGGCCAGCCGAACCCCTTGTTTGAGGAGATGTCTCCGCCCGAGGTGATGACTCATAGAGATGGTATTAGAGTCGGCGGTTCTAAGTTAGTACGACTCATCGATTTCCACTAAACTAAGATCAAAAAGATTTTTCAAAATTAAAATTGATATAGGACAACGAAAATCGGTAATAAAATTGAACTAGCCGGGGAATTGCAGGGTAGCTTTATCCTTATTTTGCCTGCATGCTTTACTAAGTTGTGACTACTTGGTTGGAAGAGCTATTTGCCCGGACATTCTTATTTGACATATGTGTTTATTGTTACTTGTTATTTTGTCGAACCGAAGAGTGTTTCGCGTGGACTTAGAAACCATCTAAGACTTTCTAAGACTTTAGACGAGTCCTTAGATCGATATAGTCCCTTAACATATCACAGCTATAGCTTCGGGGAAGAAGCTTTCTTTAAGGGGGGGGGGTGTTGCAATTGTTCTGGAAACAGAGGCTGTTAGAGAAGCTATCATTCTTGTCTTAATCCATATATTATTATTTTCTCAGATTGCAGAACAGTGATTAACTGTTTGATGAAGAGTAGCTTTGAACCTCCTTCATGTATTGCAGCTGTGATTTATGATTGCAAGGGGTTAGCAGCTTATTTTTCTTCTTGTTTGGTTTCTTTTGTGGCAAGGAATATGAATTCCATGGCTCATTGTAATGCAAATCTACTCTTGAATGATCTGTTGTAATTAAGGAATGGCTGTAACCCTTTTGGGCTTAAAGTTGTAATGAAATTCTCAGTTTCAGTTGAAAACACCATTAACACTAAGAATATCAACACAAAAAACAAGACATCATATGGGTAAATCAGTTGGCTTATTGGTGTTGTTGATGTTTTGGATTCAAAGTGAGAGATGGTCTTGGTGTTGATATTTTCAGTGGATGTTCTTATGTTCTTGTTGATAAAAGAGGCAAAAAAAAGTCAAAAAAGTACACAGGGGTAGTACAGTCCGAAAAAATCAATCACCCACTTTTCTAACGGAACATGACAGAAGGGTGCTAATTATACACGGAATATTCCGTCAAATGGGTGCGGAGCGTCTTTTTTCAAAACACACGGTAGCAAAGTAAAATTGTGCCTAAACACAGTGATGGTGAGTGTCTTTTACTCATTTAAGAATGGGTGGGGTAAAGGAAAATCACAAGTCATTAAAGAGTAGGGGAAACAGTGGGTAGAGAAATCAATAAATACGAAATGATGAGTGGCCTCATCATAAATAGTTAATTATCTCAAAACCCCCCTTCATCTCTCCCACAATAAACCCCCCACAGAGAGAGAGAGAGCGCAAGGGAGGGGACCGGAGCGTCGTCGTTATCGTCAACCGGTAAAGATTACCCGTCTCAGCAACAACTCCTCCTCTGCAGAGAAAGACAGCGACTTATGATACCCTCCCTTCCCTAGTGAAGAAGAAGAAAATTTTAACAGAGATAAATAAAAATGTCCCCAGAAACAGAGAGAGAGAAAGAGAGTGAGTAAAGGAGAGCTGAAATGTTGCAGAGAGCTTGGCAGAAGGTCTTTTAACTTTTTCTTCAATTCTCTCTCCCCCTCTCAGACCCAGTACTACAGTACAGCTAGCTAGAAGATGATAGTGAGAGAGAGAGGCTACTCAATTGCTCACTGTACCTCCTCTCCTCAGCCATCTTCTTCTCTGCCACAACGATGTGATTGAACAAACCCTCCCTCCCTCTTCCTTGAAATACTCCAATTCATAAAAAATATTGGGTCAAATCTCTCTCTCCCTCTCTCTCTGAACCGCATTTTGATTTTTCACCCTCGTCACTGCAACTACTGTCGGTGGCTCCGGTAATCGATTCTCCGGTCATGTCGCCGTTTAATTAACCCAACCCATTTACAGAAACACCAAAAAATGGTGCTCCGTTTGGATTCTCTCCGGCTTGCGGTGGTTCTGGTTCTGGTTCTTCTGGGTTGCTTCAGCTTCGGGGTTGTCTTCTCAGACGACGGTGACCTCTCCCTCTCTCTCTCTCTATCTATCTGTCTCTCAGCCTTATTTAATCAAAACCCATTTATTTAATCAAATTTTTTTAATGGGTTTTGAAGCCCATCACTAACATTTGTCTCCTCCATGGATTTTTAATTACTTTCTCTGTCTGTGTGTGGTTTTGTTTAATTCATTTGCCATTCTTTCTTGGGTCTGTGTGTGTGGGTTTTGGGGGGGTTTAGGGACTACACTTGTGGAGATCAAGAAGTCGTTTAGGGATGTCAACAATGTGTTGTACGACTGGACTGCTTCACCTTCCTCAGACTACTGTGCTTGGAGAGGTGTTTTGTGTGATAATGTCACCTTCAGTGTTGTTGCTCTGTGAGTCTCCTTCCTTAATACTACAGTGTGTTCTTCTCTTACCCTTAACTTACCCTTAATAGGGTATTGTCTAGTTATTTCTGCTACAGTGGTTTCTTCACTCCTTATGATGAATGAAGTCAACTCATTGTCTTTTATGTTGGTGGGTTCATTCTTGGTTGCTTCTGTTGGTGGTTGATTGCTGACTGACTCTCTCTTTGTTGGTTTTTTTCAACTTAAACAGCAATCTTTCAGGTCTTAATCTTGATGGTGAGATTTCACCTTCAATTGGGGAGCTCAAAGATTTGGTTTCCATGTATGTGTTTATAACAGAACTCTTTAACCTTTCACTGTATCTGTTTCTAGTAATAGCATTAGTATAAAATTGGGTTTGTGGATAATTGGGCATTGAATGTTGAACAGTGACCTGAGAGCTAATCGCTTATCCGGGCAGATTCCTGATGAAATCGGTGACTGCTCCTCTTTGACAAGCCTGTGAGTAGCATTTCTTCATTTAGAATGACCTATAGTCTTGGTGTTCTTCTGATGAAAAGGTTGTGGATTTTAGTAGTTTGTTGAATCAATTTCTGCTGTTTTCCTAGGGACCTTTCGTTCAATGAGTTGTATGGAGACATACCATTTTCAATCTCAAAGTTGAAACAGCTCGAGTTCTTGTAAGTTTCTGGGCCATTGTGTTCCTTAAGATCCTCGTTAGGTTATGTCATTTGTATTCAACCAATTATTGTGCCTTGTCGTACGGTTTCCAGGATTTTGAAGAACAATCAGTTGATTGGTCCTATCCCTTCAACACTCTCTCAGATTCCGAACTTAAAAGTCCTGTAAGTATGATTCTTCATTCTCCATTCTTGGTCGTGTTATCTTCGAGTTTTCTAGTATTGACCACAATTGAGCACACTTTTCGACTCGTCTTCTAGAGATCTTGCACAGAACAAACTGAGTGGGGAAATACCTAGGCTTCTTTACTGGAATGAAGTTCTGCAGTATCTGTGAGTACATTTAAGTTTGTTTAACAATTGCATTACTACCATAATTTTCTTGCTTCCTTGTGCATGTCTAAAATGTTCTTGTGTTTCTGATAAAATCTGTATTGATATGTTTATTTTCTCAACTTGTAGAGGACTGCGAGCAAACAATCTTGTTGGATCTCTTTCAACTGACATGTGTCAATTGACTGGGTTATGGTACTTGTAAGTCGTCATCTACTGCATCACAAGTCTCTCCATTGTACTAGTCTGATGCATCTTCCATGGTATAGTTAACCATTGTGTTCTTATGCAGTGATGTTAGAAACAATAGTTTGTCAGGCAGCATCCCGGACATCATTGGCAATTGCACTGCCTTCCAGGTCTTGTATGTATGCTTGCACCTTTTCTACTGATTACCTCTACCACAAGGAATTGGAGAATACTTATCTTAGTTTGTTTGGTAGGGATTTATCGTACAACCAGCTTACTGGAGAGATTCCTTTCAACATTGGGTTCTTGCAAGTAGCAACATTGTATGTCCTAGACCTTTTTCAATTGCTATGTGTTCTTGCTACTTTTATTCTTGAGGATTTCCTCTCACTGTGCGGCGTGTTATAGGTCTTTGCAAGGGAATCAGCTATCAGGAAGAATCCCATCTGTGATTGGATTGATGCAGGCACTTGCTGTATTGTAAGTTTTACTGCAGTGCAATTAACTATTTATCCCACAAGTTATCTAATTGGGATTTCTCATTAATAACAATCTCAATGCATTGTTTCGCCTCTATGGGAATATGATTGTTGTTTATTACGTGATCCAGGGATTTGAGTTGCAACCAGCTGAGTGGCCCCATCCCTCCTATTCTAGGAAATTTAACTTACACAGAGAAACTGTGAGTACACGAGATTTTCGCTCAATTTCCTAATCGTCTGAAAACTTCAGTGTGACTTTCATTTTATCAAGAGGCTGAACCATCATTGTTATTTTACCGTCAATTTATTTCTGTAGGTATTTGCATGGCAACAAGTTGACAGGCTCCATTCCTCCAGAGCTAGGAAATATGTCCAAGCTTCACTATCTGTATGTGATTTGTTTCTGCATTAATATTTTAAATAGTTCCCTCGAACCTTTCACTTGACTTGGGCATAAGAGTTTATCATTTTGCTTTTCATTAATCATTTATTGATACCTCAAGTTGAGACATATCCTCTCCTTAAACATAGTAGTTGCATGATCTTTCTGTTCCACTTCAATGCTGTGTTGTCTTCCTGCATCAGGTGTTGAACCACTGGTACTGATAGATTGGGTCTTTGGATGCTTTTTGTGTCACTGTCACCTGTCCGGACTTGTTTGCAACTTGCGAAAACTGTAATTTTATTCGATTATTGCCATCACCGGTTCTGAAGTTCTTTTTCTGCTTCATTTGCAGTGAGCTGAATGATAACAAGCTTACTGGGCACATACCACCAGAACTTGGAAGACTGACAGACTTGTTTGACCTGTATATATCCGATTTCCTTAGTTGCATTATCTGGAGACGATTCAACTTTTGTCATAAAATTAACCAAGATATCTTGCAGGAATGTTGCTAACAACAACCTTGATGGGCCTATACCTCATGATCTTAGCACATGTACCAATCTTAACAGCCTGTGAGCACCGTCCCCCCCTTATCTTATTTTAGTTGCATTTCAGACTGGTCTGAAGTAATTATTTGACGCATGATCTGATGGCAGCAATGTGTTTGGCAACAAGTTGAATGGCACCATTCCGCCTGCATTTGAGAGACTCGAGAGCATGACATATTTGTGAGTATTGTTCTTTTATCGCACGAGTCGATAAAAATATTTAGTTTCTAAAGTCTGAACATTATGCGAGTGTCCGGGAATTCTGTCCCCCTTTATGGCTTTGATTAATTGTTAAGAAATTATTGCTTGTTGCTGTATGCCGAATTGACCAGCTTTTCTGCATGATTCAGAAATCTTTCGCACAACAACTTGAGGGGTCCAATTCCAATTGAGCTATCAAGGATTGGCAATTTGGATACTCTGTAAGAAGACTCTTATGTTCGCTTCTACATTTATTGCAAAAACGATATAAGTTTATTTTTTCCTTTTTTTTTTTTTTTTTTTTTTTTTTTTTTTCTGTTTCTCATTTTTACTTTGTTGGGTCGAATATTTTTAGGGACTTGTCGAATAACATGTTTAGTGGTTCTATTCCCCCTTCCATTGGAGACTTGGAACATCTTCTGAAGCTGTAAGTTTTCCCACCTAGTGATTATGTTGGAAGTCTCTTTCACTGTTGTTCAAGTTTGCAATCTCATCTTATAGGAACTTAAGCAAGAATAACCTGGTTGGATTGTTACCCGGCGAGTTTGGTAATCTTAGAAGTGTTATGGACATGTAAGGAATCTCTTGCCAAGATAGTTTCAAAGGTACATCAGTATATTTTCTTAAATTTTCAAATAATGTAAAGAATGCTTCTGTATTTCAGAGATCTTTCTAGTAATCAACTCTCTGGTCCAATTCCTCAAGAGCTTAGCCAGCTTCAGAACCTTTTCTTGCTGTAAGTTTCTTTCTTTCTCTCTTAATGCTATCACTGCATGTCGCCTCTTTTACCTCTATTAACTGCAATGCGTGGTTCTGATGATGGGAATTGTTTAATCACTATGCTGTAAAATATGAAAAAACTGTTGGCAATTTTTTCATAAATCGGGGTGTAGTGTCCAGTGCAAGCAAGTTTCCGAACACAGAAGTGTTCTAAAGAGATTCAGCTCCCTTGTCATTGGAATGAGCAGTCTTCTCACTAGGTGCCATCAAGAAATCATACTGAAGCCATTATCTTAGACATTCTGGGTCCAATGAAGTTTAATACACATTCAGAGGTCATTCTGTCTTCCAAATAATCAGAGTATGAAGAGCAATTTATAACTCCGCAGATACTAAAGATACTCCGTCTTCCCAAAACTAATACTGCTTATAGACTTATAAGTTCACCTTTCTGGGTGATTCATCTTACTTGAACATTTGTTTGTGGCTGGTGTTGTCTACTACTAGCAAAAAGATTTACTGTGTTGGAGACTTCTCTTATTATAGATCTACGTGCTATTGTTGTCATTATGCAAATTTTAATGTCGACATAAAATTGTGGCAGGAGACTAGAATACAACAACATAACAGGAGATGTGACTTCATTGATGAGCTGCCTCAGTCTCACAGTATTGTAAGTTTAACAATTCTGACAATCTTGATGTATCACATCAATTCATGTGAAACGTAAATGAATTCCCTTTTATCTTACTGTGGCAGAAATGTATCTTATAACCACCTAGATGGAAATATTCCTTCAGGCAATAACTTTTCAAGGTTCTCTCCTGAAAGGTCAGTATGTTTAACCTGCAATTAGCTTATTCTGGCTACCTCACAACTTATCTTTATCCACTCGCTTACTTACTATTTATGTGCAGCTTCTTAGGTAATCCCAATCTTTGTGGTTATTGGCTCAATTCCCCTTGTCACGCGCCTCATTCTTCTGATCGAGGTAAGCTTACGTTCATTCTGATACCCCGCATCTTTTTTTTTTATATATATATATATATATATATATATATATATACTAGCTTTGGTCTCCTTTGTCAGATAATAAATAAGATTCGTGTGTATGCAGTCACCATTTCTAAGGCGGCTATACTGGGGATTGCTCTCGGTGCCTTGGTGATTCTCCTGTTAATTTTAGTGGCAGCTTGCTGGCCACACCGTCCTCCTCCTTTCCTTGAAGGATCACTTGACAAGCCAGGTACTTCACTTCTCTTCAAGAGTTGGTTCGCTGATGATCATCGCTCTCAACTGACTCATGTACCTCTTCTTATAAACAGTCAGTTACTCATCACCAAAGCTTGTGATTCTACACATGAATATGGCACTTCATGTATACGAGGACATCATGAGGATGACAGAGAACTTGAGTGAGAAGTACATAATTGGTTATGGGGCATCAAGCACTGTCTACAAGTGTGTCCTGAAGAATTGCAGGCCTGTTGCGGTGAAGAAACTTTACTCCCAGTATCCACAGTACTTGAAGGAATTCGAAACAGAGCTCGAGACTGTTGGGAGCATCAAACATCGCAATCTTGTTAGCCTCCAAGGGTATTCCCTGTCTCAGTTTGGGAACCTTCTCTTCTATGACTACATGGAGAATGGAAGTCTTTGGGATCTTCTTCATGGTGAGTGCTTTGCCATGTCTTCTTTTGCGAAATCTAGTTTGACGTAGCAAAAGCCCTTGTGTGGTTTTGTAATTAGCCTAAATCTTGACAGCATTCGTATATTTTTGTTCTCTCTAGGGCCTACAAAGAAGAAGAAACTTGAATGGAACACTCGGCTTCGGATAGCTCTAGGAGCAGCCCAAGGACTTGCATACCTTCACCACGATTGCTGTCCGCGCATAATTCACAGGGATGTCAAGTCAACAAACATTCTATTGGACAAGGATTTCGAGGCTCATCTCTCTGATTTTGGGATTGCTAAGACTATATGCCCTTCGAAGTCTCATACTTCTACTTACGTGATGGGTACCATCGGCTACATTGATCCAGAATATGCACGTACTTCACGACTTACTGAGAAATCAGATGTGTATAGCTATGGGATTGTTCTACTCGAGCTGCTCACTGGAAGAAAGGCTGTTGATGATGAATCCAACTTACTTCATCTGGTGAGTTCCTTATTCATCTTGCTGAAACTAATTTGCATTTTTGCACTTACATATAACTCTCTAGGGGCTTGTTTGGGTAAGTGATCAAAAGAGGGGATGGGGATAAGTTTATACCTCCTGCTCCTTATCCCGTGCTTGGGTGCGGTATAAGAAGCAGGTATGGCGGTATAAGCCAGGATTAGGAAAGAGGGGATAAACTGGGTATGGGAAAAGACCAAATTACCCCCATATAAAAGATAGATGTGAGATTAAACCCTAGTTGCATATTTCTGCACTACCCAAACATGTTAAGGCCATATGTCCCCCTAGCTTGTCGTTTACGAGTTGGAAGCTCGCCTGTTTTATGTGGTATTATGCACAGGGTCATACAGCCCTACCTGCCGGGTAAGGTTCTCCTAAAAAAGAAACTCATATTTAAAAATCACTTGTCCTGCCTTATCCCAGTACAACCATATCCTACATCATATCTCAGTAAGCCCGCCTGTTTTATGTGGGATAATACGCGGGGTTATACCGCACTACCTGCCGGGTAGGTTCTCGTAAAAAAGAAACACAGATCTAAAAATCAATTATCCTACCTCATATCTCTCAGTATATTTGTATCACGGTGTTCCATGTTCAAGTCAATCTATTTTCCATGGGGCCTTCCGTATTTCAATTATGGGTCTTCCTGAATCCGTTGGTTGGAAAATACTTATTTTATGCATCTGTCCTCGTCCCATTGGTTTTAACAGAAGATCGAAAGGGTACATAGGATCAGTTTATAACCTAATTTGGTACTCAAGCTTCATTATGCATCTTATATCAGCAATATTTTGCTCAACTGGTAGAGACAAAGTCAAGGTTGTCATTTCTTGTAACGCGAATTTGATTTCATTTTTTCCGGTAACAGATCTTATCCAAGACAGCAAGCAACTCGGTGATGGATACAGTTGATCCGGACGTGTCCACAACTTGCAAAGATCTTGGAGCAGTGAAGAAAGTGTTTCAGCTTGCCCTTCTATGCACCAGAAGGCAACCATCTGATAGGCCAACCATGCACGAAGTGGTACGCGTCCTCGCAAGCCTGGTGCCGACTACAGAAGCTCCAAAGCAACTGACTCCAACCCTACCCACACCACTCCCATCAGCTAAAGTCCCCTGCTACATGGATGAATATGCAAATCTGAAAAACCCTCACTTGGTGAATTGTTCATCCATGAGTACCTCAGATGCCCAACTCTTCCTAAAATTTGGTGAGGTAATATCCCAAAACAGTGAGTGAAGAAGGGGTTAATGTACTTAATATTTTTAAAATGTAGAATCAGGATTTGAAAATTTTGTACAAATATTGTTGCACTCTTGTAGTAGTAGCATCAGTATCTCAATTATTGCCCTGGGAAGATGGCAAAAGATGGGCAGGTCCTTACAAAAGAGTGAAGTGAGTAGTAGTACCTAAATTTATGTAACTCTGGGGACAGTACTGGAATTGAAATTATGGTAGTAACCTGCCCATTTTGGTTTTTGGGGCCACTTTTGCTGGGGCTGTGGTTGATTTTGGCAGATGAGGCTCACACTCTAAGGAAAGTGGTCACACAGACAGTGCACCTGCTAAAAACCTGTGTGCCACAGTAATAATTCAATTTGTGGAGCCCCTTAGTTGGCATTGTACAGTTATCCTTTGGAATCCAACATATCACCAAAAACATGTGATCTACAGTTATTAGGGTTCAACTTCCTTCTTCAGTGCATTCATTGTGGTGGATGAAAACAACCTTAATAAAAAGGTTGAGTAAGTGTAGCACCTTAATCTTTTCAAGCTTATATGCCTAGTTATGGGATTATTGTCCATGGATTGTTGGAAGGAGTGCATGAGGTGAAACTAGAGATTGTACAGTATGCTCTCTCCTGAGGGCATAGTAGAAAAGGTATGATATTATGAATCACAAAAGCAGAAAAATTGACAAAATTTTATAGGACCATATAAAATATAATAAGAGAGCAATGAGAAGAGGTTGATTCTGATTTGAGTGGCATTTGAATTGCTCACCCAATGAGGTGGATGATTAATTGGATGCCATCAAAATCGCTGAAAGGAAAAAGGCTTATGTTTGGGACAGGCTTGCTATATTGAGGAATGGGCAATTCATTCGGTGTGGAAACTGGAAAGGGTTGATATAAAGCAGGTTTCAAGGCTGCAAGCACCAACACACCATTTCAGTGTACCTCACATCTCTTCTGTTTTACATTTTTTGTTAATGTTTGGTATGATGTTTCTAACAAATCATACTTCCCTGGTTTATAATAGTTCTACACTCATCGAATAAACAAATCAATAATTGAAATTCGTTGTTGGATGCTAGGTCACCTATAATGCATGGGAGGGGCTCCGCTACAGTTCACAGTCCTCGCTCTGGCGCGCTTTTAGCTGGGATACGTCGATAATCCGCGTTGGAAAATTTTTCCAGAGGGTGCTCGAAACAACTCATTTTATTTAATAAGAACCTACCAGATGGTCATGCTGTTGTGGAACATCCACTAAAACAAACAATTTCAGGAAATTGTTAGTATACAAATGTGAATCGAAATACACAATTTAAATAGAAGAAAAATGAAAAGATGAGGTAAGAGCTTATCGATTTTGTAGGAGAAGAAAGATTAATGGTGTAGGCTAAGGCGGTCCAGGACTTATCTATAGAATAGCAATTTCCCCCCACTATACGGTGCAAAATTGGCTACTCGGAAATACTACCCACCGATACAACGCCTACCCCGGTGGAGAAGAAGCAAGATTGCACTTCTTGTCTTCTCCTAAATTAGAACCCAACCCGAAAAATAAATAAGAGAATTGAGACGAGAGACATGAGACTGAAAACTTATTTTGACACCAAATGACTACTTGTACTTATAGACACCAAATGGTGCTTGAAGCACCTTTTCGGAAAAGGCACTAGCAGAAGACACAAATGTTGTATAATTATAACTTTTCATGAAAGAAGTCACAAATTTAAACACAACAATTAATATTTTGAACTTTTATACAACACGGGCATCATAACCTCGTGTTTTATTAGAAAAAGAAAATTGGACTCCCAACTTGTAAAAGACAGTTGGTCAGGCCTTACCCACTATCAAGAGGTAGAAAGAATGCAAACTTCAAGGGGTCGACATCAGGTATAAAACATCATGCCCAGACCCGTCTCTATGGTAAGGCAATCTTTTGTTTTGCCTAGGGTGAAACATCCCGGGAACCTACGGTTAGTACAACTTAACGAAATCCAAGAGTGCTTTATTGAAATAAAAGTAAAGGAGAAACCCTCCTTACAAAGTTTTAAAGGAAACAGCGATGACAAAGTTTGAATTCTTCAAAGTACAACTAAATGTTAACAATTTAACTAGGTGATTCCTAGCTTCTTATTCGCCTTCAACTGCGTGAGCGCGTTCCCCCACCTTTATTCATAACCTGCGGGTTTTCAAATGGCAAAAGCCGACGCAGAAAAACATTTGTCAGTGAAAACTGAGTAAGAATATACCACAATATGTAAAACAGAGTTTTTGGCTGAAAGAATGAAAAGAATGTAACTGAAGAGATTCCACATTTTAACTTATTAGTTGAGCTGAGGCGTATTAGAGCCCAGCGGGTAACGATTGCCCACAGAGAGGTCACGATGCAATAATATCATCACACAGGTACCTCTTGGGATATCACAGTCCATCCCAATTCACCCAGAGCGTTTGTAGGTAGCCCGACACTACCCCGCCCATCACATAGCTAAAGGACCTTAAGTGTCGACACCCCTATACAGTTGTGACCCACACATGCATAGGTAGTACTCTATAGCTTTCACAATTTTATAAACCCGTATAGGGTAGGGTATGAAACCCTAGGAGGTCGTCTCACGTGCGCCTCCGGCCATAGCCTTCACACACATCCTCTGTACATCGCCCCATATCATTTATCGTTCATTTATATTCCACAAGATCATTTTAGAAACATCGGTTCGAAATTCAGAAGTAACCACATCTTTTTCAAAAGAATATTTGCAATAGAGATTCTCAAATTTCAAGACTTTAAACCGTTGTTTGAAACACAAGTACGCACGCCAAGAAACATTTTGATAGTTAAAGTATTATGCGCATAAACTTACCTGGAATGAGGTGAGAACTTCACACACACAAGCTAGCACTGAACTAGTAGTAGGGGTCCTCGATGAACTCGCCTCCTACGAACTCGGTATCTACAATAATCACATAATCCTATATTAACACATATACATCACACAACAAATTGCAATTAAATTGTCCTATATGAAATGCAAGTGAAATCCCCAATTAATTTCCCGAACAAAATATATTACACTAGCTATAATTTTACGTTTAGAATATAAATTAAAATAAGAAAAAATAGTGACTTATAATTATAAAAGTAATATTTGAGGTAAAGAAAACTTTATTCGATGCTCTAGAATATTTATTTAAATTACTAAAGTGAAATTATATACACAAAGATAGCTATATAAATTTTAAAGTTTAGGTAAATGAAAATGGGAGCTTAAACTAAAGCTAAAGCTTAACTATTTTTATTATAAAGTTATATTAGCGAAAACCATGTTATAAGTGAAAATAATTTATTTTGCGATAAAATCGAAAACATGATTATTTAGTTGTTTAAGAGAAAATAGTATAATTAATATACACTTATAAAATACTATTTTAATTTGATTATAAAGTTGCACATTTATTTTTTTTTTGAAAAGGATCATTAACTTACAATTGATAAAATATATACACATATACGAAATACTAATTTATATTATGATAAAGAATAACTTAAATTACAATAAGTTGATATACAATCAGCCCCCTAAACAGTTTCACTTCATACAAAAGCCTACCCCCATTTTTTGTAAAAAGACACTTTTACACCCCCTGCTTTTACAAACAAAACCAGTCCAATTTCTTCTCCAACAAACCCAGTTTCTTCTCACACAACAACCCAACTGGTACATTTTGTTTCTCCACAAATCACACCACAACCGAATTCAAATGAAATTGATAGTAGCAACACTTGATTGGGGTGTTTACCGATTGAAGAAGGACACCCGAAGAAGATGGCGGCGGCGGTGATTTGTTCCTGCCGCTGCTTGGGGTTCGCCGGGACAGAGAGAGGCGAACGGTGGAGGTGATGGCGGTGAAGCAGAGGAGGGCGGCGTCGGGTGGTTCGGCGACGCAGAGGGGCGACGGAGGGGCGACGGACGGCGGCGTCGGGCGGCCTGGGTTCCGTCGGCGGTTCTGGGCTTCGGCCTGGTGCCGTCGGCCTGGGTTTTCGCTCGGCGCCAACAGAGAGAAGAGGGAGATGGCGAGGGAGAGGGACAGCGAGAGAGAGACAGAGGGTGAGAGAGGAAGATGGCGAGAGAGAGATGGGTTGAATTCGATCGGATCAGCGGGGGGGGGGGGGGGTTTCGGTTTTGATTTGGGAATGTCAATTCGATGGAATTGATTGCGAGATTGGTTCAGACTCGTTTGGAATGAATCGGGACGAAAATTTGGGAAAGGAGGTGGTCAATTTTGGTTCTTGTCGTGGGTGGAGGGTCGCCGGAAATTGGGGAAGAACATCACTGGTTACCAAATGCAGGTTTGGGGAAGATGAAGGAGAAGTGTTATGGTGTGGCGGGTATACCATTCTACGCGGTGGTTGGTGTTGTAAAAGTTATTAAAAAGACACGTTTTGGTCACACTACAACGTTACACGACCCACTACACTTCACCCACTAATTTACACCCAACTAACTATATAAAAAAAATGACATCTTAAGAATATAAAAGAAAACTTTTGATAAAATAATAATAATAATAATAATAATAATAATAATAATAATAATAATAATAATAATAATAATAATAATAATAATAAAAAACCACTTTTAGCGAACGAAAACAACTTTCGTAATTTCAAATAATGGTCCGAAAAATTCGTTAAACTCCCTAAAATACCCCCTAAAACATCGGGGTATTACATCACATCTCCCTTAAAACAAAGCTTCGTCCCCGAAGCTTAAAGTAAATCGAATCTCCCAATGCAAGTATGTGGTATGCAATTCTAATGTGCACATAATAACAAGACAAGACGGGTAATTAAATATACGGTTGTTAAATCACATCTCCCTTAAAAGGAGTGACGTCCCCGTCACTCGGTTCATACCTGGTCGAAGAGGTGTGGGTAACGTTTCCTCATGTCTGCCTCGGCTTCCCAAGTTTCCTCTTCCGTTTGGTGGTTTGACCAAAGAACCTTGACCAGCGTGGTGGACTTGGTACGGGTGTTCCTGGTCTTTGTATCGAGGATTTTGATTGGTTGTTGTTCAAAGGTAAGAGAGGGATCAAGTTCAACAGGCTCGGGATCAATGATATGACTCGGGTCGGGTACCTAAGCTTTGAGTTGGGACACATGAAATACGTTATGGACTCTACCTAGGCTGTTAGGAAGATTCAGGCGTAGGCAACCTCTCCTATACGATCCAGTACTTCGTAGGGTCCAATGAACTTGGGACTTAATTTTCCTTTCTGATTAAAACGCATAACCCCCTTAGTAGGCGAAACCTTTAGGAATACTTTGTCGCCAACTTTGAATTCCAATGGCCTTCTCTTCAAATCCGCGTAAGACTTTTGTCGATCCTGGGCCGCTTTCATCCTTTGCTGGATTATTCGAATCTGGTTTGTCGAGTCCTCGATCATTTGTGGTCCAAGAATGATAGTCTCGCTGATGTCACTCCAACACAGCGGTGTCCTGCACTTCCTCCCATACAGTGCTTCGTAGGGTGCCATCCCTATGCTAGCATGGTAGCTGTTGTTATAAGAGAATTCGATAAGTGGTAACTTGTCCACCCATGAACCTCCAAAGTCCAAAATGCAAGCTCGTAGCATGTCTTCTAACGTTTGAATCGTTCTCTCTGTCTGGCCATCCGTAGCTGGGTGAAACGCTGTGCTGAACCTTAGCTCGGTACCCATGGCTTTTTGTAGCTCCTTCCAGAAGTGTGATAAGAAGTTTGGATCCCTATCAGAAATAATCGAGCTAGGTACTCCGTGTAGTCTTACTACATTCTTGATGTATGCATCCGCCCTCTTTTCCATGTCCCACGTGTCCTTCATGGGAATGAATCTTGCAGTTTTCGTCAATCTATCGACTACCACCCAGATCTGGTTCAGCCCTTTAGTTGAAACAGGTAAGGCCGTAACAAAATCCATTGAGATGGAATCCCATTTCCATACCGGTATCTCCAATGGTTGTAACATCCCACCTGGTCTCTTGTGCTCGAACTTAACCTTTTGACACGTCAAACATCGAGATACGAAATCAGCTACTTCCTTCTTCATACCTTTCCACCAGAAGTTCTTCTTCAAATCCTTGTACAACTTGTCTCCTCCTGGATGTACCGAATAAGGTGTGTTATGAGCTTCCTTCATAATCTTCTCCTTTACCTCCGCGCATTTTATTGGTACACACCATCTTCCCTTGAATTTCACGCTTCCGTCTTCCTCCATTTTGAAATCGGGTGCTTCGCCTTTGTTGATCTTCTCCTTAATCTTTTGTAGGAAAGCGTCTTCTTTCTGTGCTTCTTTTATTTCTTCGAAGATGTCCGGTACTATCGTCATATTACACAACATGTTCGTTGTTCCCTTCGTGCAGACTTCAATCTCCAGTCTTCGAAACTCTTCGCAAAGCTTAGGTGGTAAAACCCACATTGCATTTACCGTATGCTCCGTCTTTCGGCTCAATGCATCCGCTACTACGTTGGCCTTCCCTTCATGGTATTGGATCTTGATATCATAATCTTTCACCAATTCTAGCCACCTTCTTTGTCGCATATTCAGCTCCTTTTGAGTGAATATGTACTTTAGGCTCTTGTGATCGGTAAAGATCTTGCACGTCGTACCGTAAAGATAATGCCTCCATATCTTTAATGCAAACACTATGGCCGCCAACTCCAAATCGTGAGTGGGGTAATTCTCCTCGTAGGACTTTAGTTGCCTTGAAGCATACGCAATCACTTTGCCATCTTGCATCAAAACACATCCTAACCCGTGCTTAGACGCATCACTGTAGACTTCAAATTCTCCTCCTTCAGTAGGTAACGTTAACACAGGTGCCGACGTTAACCTATCCTTTAGGGTTTGGAATGCTTCCTCGCAATTGTTGTCCCATACGTACTTGCTTGTCTTCTTCATTAACGTTGTCATGGGTTTCGCGATCTTGGAGAAATCCTTCACGAATCGTCGATAGTAACCCGCCAATCCTAGGAAGCTTCTTATCTCCGTCACACTTTTTGGTGTGGGACAGTCCTTTACCGCTGATATCTTTCCAGGGTCAACAGAAACACCTTCTTTGGATATAATATGCCCTAGGAAAGGCACTCTATCCAACCAAAACTCGCACTTTGACAACTTCCCATACAACTTCTCTTCCCTTAGGGTTTCTAACACCTCTCTCAAATGCTGTGCATGTTCTTCCTTCCCTTTCGAGTAGATTAGGATGTCATCAATGAAAACGACGACAAACTTGTCTAGGTACTTCTGAAGAACGCGGTTCATCAACTCCATGAATGCTGCTGGAGCATTAGTGAGACCGAATGGCATTACCGTAAACTCGTAGTGGCCATAGCGAGTTCGAAATGCCGTTTTAGGAATATCCTTTTCAGCTATCCTAAGCTGATGATATCCAGACCTTAAATCGATCTTCGAAAAGGTATCGGCTCCTTGTAGCTGGTCGAATAAGTCATCAATCCTTGGAATTGGGTACTTATTCTTAACGGTTACTCCATTCAATTCACGGTAGTCAATGCAAAGTCTTAGGCTACCATCCTTCTTCTTCACGAACAAAACAGGTGCTCCCCATGGTGAAACACTAGGTCTAATGAAACCCTTGTCCATTAACTCCTTCAGTTGCTCTTGAAGCTCCTTTAACTCGGCTGGTGCCATCCTATATGGTGCCTTCGAGATTGGTCCAGTACCTGGTACTAAGTCTATCGCAAAGTCCACGGCTCTCTTAGGTGGCATTCCTGGAAGGTCTTCTGGAAAGACATCTGGGAATTCATTCACAACTGGGATGTCCTCTAATTTCTCCCCTTCTTTCTCCTGATCATGGATCGTACAGAGGTATGCCCTATGCCCTTTCTTCACATCGGATAGGATGGTTAAGGCTGACACGATTTGGATTTTGGGTTCTCTAGTTATACCCCTATAGGATAGGCGCTCGCCTTTTGGTCCACGAAACCTGACCTTTTGGGTGGCACACTCTATTGTTGCTTTGTATTTGCTAAGCCAATCCATACCTAAGATGACGTCTAGGTTGCCGAGATCGAAAAGAATCAGATCAGAAGGTAGCTTGGCTCCTAATATTTCTAGGTTGACTCCAGGGTACATGGTATTACAAGGTGTGACTTCTCCACTTGGGGAAGAGATGGAGACAGATATTGGGGTAGGATTTGGTAAGTTTAATTTCTTAGCAAAAGTAGATGAAATGAAAGAGAATGTGGCTCCAGAATCAAATAACACAAAAGCAGGGGTAGAATGGATTAGGAATGTACCAGTCACCACGTTGGCCTGTGCTGCCTGAGTCTGATTCATCACATTGATAGTTCCAGCTGCGCTGCGTGCTGTGGCTGCGGGTGCAGGTGTGCCTGCTACTGTGGTTGCTGAAGTAGCATTGTTGTTTCCTTGGGGTCGGTTGTTGTAACCATTTCCTCCCTGCCAGTTGTTACCTCGGTTATAGCCTCCTCCATTGTTGTTTCTGTTGCCGGCATTGTTGTTGTTTCCCCCATACTGATTTCCACGGTTGTTATTGCCTCCCTGATTATAACCGCTGTTATTCCCTCCGTAGTTGTTTCCTCCACGGTTGTATCCTCCATTCCCCCCTTGGCGGTTCACATTGTTTCCTCCATATCCTCCACCATTGTTATTCCCGGAGTTATTGAAGTTGTTGTTGTTGAAGCTTCCAACGCTGTTGTTCCCTGAGGGTCTTGAACGACATTCAAACCTTCGATGGCCTAGCTTACCACAATTGAGGCAGTTAACTTTGTTCCCCCGGCAGTCCACTCCTGGATGGTTCATGCCGCATTGCCTGCAGTTGTAGATTCGTACCTGGCCTTGGTTTCCAAATTGATTGGTGGGGGCTGGGTTGGGACGAAACCTTTTATCTCCGCTATTGTTTCCTGAACCACGATTCTGGAAACCTGTCCCTGCCAGTGCCTCAGACTTCCTCTTCTTAGTTTCTTCATTATTCTCATCAATCAAATTCTGGGCGTCCTGAGCTGCCCCATAAGCGTCCATGAGGGTGTCAAATCGGGTCGCAATCAAGGCCATTCGGAGTTGGAAGTTTAAACCTCCTATGAACCTCTTGATCTTCTTTGCCTCAGTCGGCACCAGTTCCCTTCCAAACCTCATCAACTCCATGTATTTCTGATGATAATCATAAGGGTTGTCACTTCCCTGTTTCAAGTTCATGAATTCCTTGAACTTCCTATCCTTGACATGTTCAGGATAGAAACGTTCTCGTAGCGCTGCTTTCAGCTGTTCCCAGCCAAATCCCTGTTGGGCGAGAAGTTCTTCTCCCTTGGCTGACCACCAGTTGTCAGCCTCCTTCTTGAAGTAGTAGAGGGCTACTTCGACACGCTAATCTTCAGGGACTAGGACTTTTCCAAAGTCCCTAATCCAGTTGTCCAAGGTGGTGGGGTCATCCGTCCCATAAAAGAAGTCCGGGCGGAGTTCAGCTACCCTACTCATAACAGTCCCCCCTCCGTTGTGGGTATTCTGTAGAATTTGGGTGAGAGCTAGAGTTGCTTGACGCATCTCCTGAAATTCAATGGGGTCCACAGGTGGAACTTGGCCGCCATGGGTTTGCTGACCTCCCTGGTTCATTGTTCCTACTTCTCTTGCACGTCTCCTGGTATAATATTGCATTTTACCTTTGTTTAAATATATAACCTTACTTAATATAGGTCGAAGAGAATTATACTTCTAGTTCACATACATGCAGCCTATAAGTTTCAAAATTTAAGCATACATTTATCCATCCATCAAATAATCCACATAAACATTTAAATGGTAAGGAACAACCCAATTCTATAAAGTAAATAGTAACTCCTAAGGTAAGCTAAACGTTCGCTCTCGTGATAAAAGAAATGCAGTAGATGATAATCGTAAGGGTGGGTTGGGTGTGGAACTACTCGTCGTCATCAGTGGGGAACGTGAGCTCGCTATCAGCGGCGTCGATCTAATCTCTTCCGCCTCATTGTTTCCTTCATGCTCCTTCTCGTCAATCTCATCGATCTCATCCATATCGACATCCCAATCTATAAGCTCCTCCTGTGCGTCCTCATCTTGGTTTTCAACTTGGTCTTGCCCATATCCTTGGTCCTCGTCCAAGTCCATATTCAGAAAGAAGAGAAAAGGAGTCTCGGAAGTGTACTAGACCGCGTATACACTCATAATCTCAACGGAACTAATTTCAAATAATCTAAGTAATCAAGAAATCACATGCGTAGAACAATTATCCAGTAATGACACACATTGAGGTATACATGTAGCACATAACAAATTTCACATCCAAGTAGCAAAGGAATCACAAATAACAAGGAACCTTATTGTACTATCCCACAACCCCGGCTTGTTCAAATTTTATTTCCGGTTTTAGTTATCCTATATCCATTTTAAATTTTTGAAAAGCTTCCAGTTATTTTGAATCTTTATTTAATGGAAATCGAGAAGTCGTACTAGCGTTGGAACCGTCGGCTCTGATACCAACTGAAACAACCCGGGAACCTACGGTTCCTCGCTAGTACAACTTAACGAAATCCAAGAGTGCTTTATTGAAATAAAAGTAAAGGAGAAACCCTCCTTACAAAGTTTTAAAGGAAACAGCGATGACAAAGTTTGAATTCTTCAAAGTACAACTAAATGTTAACAATTTAACTAGGTGATTCCTAGCTTCTTATTCGCCTTCAACTGCGTGAGCGCGTTCCCCCACCTTTATTCATAACCTGCGGGTTTTCAAATGGCAAAAGCCGACGCAGAAAAACATTTGTCAGTGAAAACTGAGTAAGAATATACCACAATATGTAAAACAGAGTTTTTGGCTGAAAGAATGAAAAGAATGTAACTGAAGAGATTCCACATTTTAACTTATTAGTTGAGCTGAGGCGTATTAGAGCCCAGCGGGTAACGATTGCCCACAGAGAGGTCACGATGCAATAATATCATCACACAGGTACCTCTTGGGATATCACAGTCCATCCCAATTCACCCAGAGCGTTTGTAGGTAGCCCGACACTACCCCGCCCATCACATAGCTAAAGGACCTTAAGTGTCGACACCCCTATACAGTTGTGACCCACACATGCATAGGTAGTACTCTATAGCTTTCACAATTTTATAAACCCGTATAGGGTAGGGGATGAAACCCTAGGAGGTCGTCTCACGTGCGCCTCCGGCCATAGCCTTCACACACATCCTCTGTACATCGCCCCATATCATTTATCGTTCATTTATATTCCACAAGATCATTTTAGAAACATCGGTTCGAAATTCAGAAGTAACCACATCTTTTTCAAAAGAATATTTGCAATAGAGATTCTCAAATTTCAAGACTTTAAACCGTTGTTTGAAACACAAGTACGCACGCCAAGAAACATTTTGATAGTTAAAGTATTATGCGCATAAACTTACCTGGAATGAGGTGAGAACTTCACACACACAAGCTAGCACTGAACTAGTAGTAGGGGTCCTCGATGAACTCGCCTCCTACGAACTCGGTATCTACAATAATCACATAATCCTATATTAACACATATACATCACACAACAAATTGCAATTAAATTGTCCTATATGAAATGCAAGTGAAATCCCCAATTAATTTCCCGAACAAAATATTTTACACTAGCTATAATTTTACGTTTAGAATATAAATTAAAATAAGAAAAAATAGTGACTTATAATTATAAAAGTAATATTTGAGGTAAAGAAAACTTTATTCGATGCTCTAGAATATTTATTTAAATTACTAAAGTGAAATTATATACACAAAGATAGCTATATAAATTTTAAAGTTTAGGTAAATGAAAATGGGAGCTTAAACTAAAGCTAAAGCTTAACTATTTTTATTATAAAGTTATATTAGCGAAAACCATGTTATAAGTGAAAATAATTTATTTTGCGATAAAATCGAAAACATGATTATTTAGTTGTTTAAGAGAAAATAGTATAATTAATATACACTTATAAAATACTATTTTAATTTGATTATAAAGTTGCACATTTATTTTTTTTTGAAAAGGATCATTAACTTACAATTGATAAAATATATACACATATACGAAATACTAATTTATATTATGATAAAGAATAACTTAAATTACAATAAGTTGATATACAATCAGCCCCCTAAACAGTTTCACTTCATACAAAAGCCTACCCCCATTTTTTGTAAAAAGACACTTTTACACCCCCTGCTTTTACAAACAAAACCAGTCCAATTTCTTCTCCAACAAACCCAGTTTCTTCTCACACAACAACCCAACTGGTACATTTTGTTTCTCCACAAATCACACCACAACCGAATTCAAATGAAATTGATAGTAGCAACACTTGATTGGGGTGTTTACCGATTGAAGAAGGACACCCGAAGAAGATGGCGGCGGCGGTGATTTGTTCCTGCCGCTGCTTGGGGTTCGCCGGGACAGAGAGAGGCGAACGGTGGAGGTGATGGCGGTGAAGCAGAGGAGGGCGGCGTCGGGTGGTTCGGCGACGCAGAGGGGCGACGGAGGGGCGACGGACGGCGGCGTCGGGCGGCCTGGGTTCCGTCGGCGGTTCTGGGCTTCGGCCTGGTGCCGTCGGCCTGGGTTTTCGCTCGGTGCCAACAGAGAGAAGAGGGAGATGGCGAGGGAGAGGGACAGCAAGAGAGAGACAGAGGGTGAGAGAGGAAGATGGCGAGAGAGAGATGGGTTGAATCCGATCGGATCAGCGGGGGGGGGGGGGGGGGGGGGTTTCGGTTTTGATTTGGGAATGTCAATTCGATGGAATTGATTGCGAGATTGGTTCAGACTCGTTTGGAATGAATCGGGACGAAAATTTGGGAAAGGAGGTGGTCAATTTTGGTTCTTGTCGTGGGTGGAGGGTCGCCGGAAATTGGGGAAGAACATCACTGGTTACCAAATGCAGGTTTGGGGAAGATGAAGGAGAAGTGTTATGGTGTGGCGGGTATACCATTCTACGCGGTGGTTGGTGTTGTAAAAGTTATTAAAAAGACACGTTTTGGTCACACTACAACGTTACACGACCCACTACACTTCACCCACTAATTTACACCCAACTAACTATATAAAAAAAAATGACATCTTAAGAATATAAAAGAAAACTTTTGATAAAATAATAATAATAATAATAATAATAATAATAATAATAATAATAATAATAATAATAATAATAATAATAATAATAATAATAATAAAAACCACTTTTAGCGAACGAAAACAACTTTCGTAATTTCAAATAATGGTCCGAAAAATTCGTTAAACTCCCTAAAATACCCCCTAAAATATCGGGGTATTACATAGGGCCCCTTACTTATGGAGGGCCCCTAATTTACATAAAGGATGGGTATTTTTGTAATTTAGTACCATTTTAATCATCTAATTGAGCGTAATAGTTCTCTGTGAAATTAACTGTGAACTAGTTCCTACGAATACTTTTTGTGTTAAATCTTTCTCATCTACAGTCTCATACTCGTCACATGTTCTGTTTTATCCTAATTAGGATAAATAAATAAATTAAATAAGATTATATGTTTAGTGCATTTATCTCAAGAGAAAGAAATTTGATAGGCCAATTTCTGTTTGTTCTTATTTTAAATTTTATCTAAAAGATAGGCCAAAAAAAGTCGCCTAAAAATTGCCTAGGGCCTCCTAAAAGCTAGAGACGGCCCTGATCATGCCTACATAAACTACGAAAAGTTGATGGGATTTTACTCATGATACTGGAAACTCCGAAAAGATAGAAAATTGTGTCCAAAAGTCGCAAGCGCATCAGCAACCATATTGCCCTCCTGGTGTGTGTGGATTGAAGGCCCAAATAACAATGCGGGACAAGTTGTGATGGTGAATCATTGCGGTTCCTAATACCGCCTGGACAACACCCATACAATTCCCTAATACGTGGTATAGAGTGAGACCCCGGTTATAAGCAAAGGTTAGTCCAGCTATCAGGGCACTAGCATCCGCCTCAGTCGAAGACATATGGCCAAAGCTACAAGCATATGCACCAATACAACAACCTTCACGGTCTCTAATTATTCCACACCCAACTCCTTTTCCCTAGTTGAACTGATCCGTCAAAGTGAAAGGATGTAAGACCTGGGCCAGGTCGGATCCACCGACCCCTCCTGACAGGCGTGAAAGACAAGAAACTCGCAATTGTGCGATGGTAAGCCGATCCAGCATACACAACTCTCTCGAAGAAATGTCGGGGGAAGCTCTCTAACCCAACGAGTAACCCTAGCAATAATCGAAGGTTGTGACATCGGTTGGTTCTCAATTATAGCCCGATTGCGTGCATTGCATGTCTCCCAACATATGATAGAGGGGATAAGTGTCCAAAACTGGAAGGAAGAACATGTGTTACCCTAACAAATGGAAAGCATATCGTGCCAAGTGTTGGGAATGGGGCCATGGAACAAGGCCTAGAAGAAGCTCCAAACTCCCCTCGCGCAATCTCATAGAGCAAGCCAGTGATTAATAGTATTTGCTGAAGGGGTGGTGCAACACGAACATATCGAAAAGGGAAGACTTGATAGATGGGGTAGACTCCTCAACCTAATGCTCCTGAGATTACTCCTCTATCAAGGGAATAGCTGAGAGATCATCCTTCAAATACAATTGCCACGATGTAAAGGAAAATTGTTATTCCGGAGGCCATATCGACGCTGCATAAACTATGCAAAGAGAGAGTGCACATGAAAGTACGACCAAGCACGCTTCATCCACAAATGCAGTGCCAATATGAAGAAGAGATGGGAGGCCCAACACACCTTCCTAAAAAAAGGAATGATAGCTTATCCCAACCAATCCAATAGTGTCCAGAACTATCCCCGGAAGATCAGAAGAAATCAGAAAAGAGATAGTACAACCTCCGCAGGATAGTCTTCGGGACTGGGGTCACAAACATCAAACGAATAGGTAGAGAGGCTAAAACACTATGAATAACTTTTAGCCGACCCCACCAGAAAGGAGTTTAGCTTTCCATTCCGCTATGTGATTTTGAACCTTCTCAACTAGGCCTTGGAAATCTGCCGTTTTTGGTCGCCTCCAAGAAATTGGAGCCCCTAGATACCGAATTGGAACGGCTCTTAATGCAAACCCCAACTAGTTACAAATCAGTTTTCTCCCATATAAGGACACCACATCCTCCACAGAGAAACCACTCTTCCCCGCATTGATATATTTCCCAGAAACCGCCTTGTATTCTGCTAGGACCTTGTTTGCCCCTTGTATGGATCTTGTGGACCCATTTTGGAAAAAGGAGACAATGATTTGCATACAAAAATATGAAAATGCTATCGTATATCGAGCACGCCGATAGGATATTATATGACCACCCTAAAATGTGACACGCCCATAATTCATTGGAGGAGAAATACGGAAATGGCACTCCGCACCTGAAATCGCTCTCGGAGGCATGACAAAGGTAATAACAAACAAACACCATCTAGTTACATAAATGTTTAACACGCCGTCCAAACATTATTGCAAAAAAAGATGGGATTAGTCTAGGTGTTCATTTGAAGCACTGCGTAAACTAGACGAGTTCGTGATCCCTTACACCGAGCTCCCTTCACCTAGATATGCGGGGAATGAAGCAAAAACCACAATTTTTCCAAAGTCAACAAGATATGATGAGTAAGTAAACACCCAAACGAGTAAATAGGATACGATGCATGCTTTTCTTTTAAGAAAAAGGATAATAATATGGAAGAGTTGTTTTTGTAAGTGACCAAATATGAGAAATATGAATTTTCCAACTCTTTACTTAGTCATTTACTATTAGGGGAGCATTTTCAAACAATTCCCATTTATATATCTAAGGGAGCATTCTCAACTCATACCATTGTCCCATTTAGGGAATCCTCAAAGTATAAATTTCCTTCCATTCACTTGAAAAATCACATTTATTATTTAGTTGTATAGGGGAACAAACCAATCCATCATAATATCCCATCATAATATATCATCACATAACCAAGCATCTCGCATGCATCCAAAACCTTAAGTGTCGACACCCCTTAAGACTTCTAGCTGTCAGAAAGGTCAGTATTTGGAGCGACCCGGGGCAAATCGCAGCTGAGCCAAATATCACAATCAAAAATGTAAGGATCCGAATATGATTCCACCGCACAACTGTTTCTAGTTATTACACATCATTACTTTCAATGTGATAGCTTTAAAAGAATCATTTGAACACATGATCAAAATCTTTAGTCAAACACATATATCATAAATCATAATTTAAGATATAAAATCATAAAAATATTTGGACACGAAAGGAGGACGAACACGCGATGCCAAGCATGTTACTCACCTCAAGTAGCAACGAAAAGTAGCACAATATAGCATCTATAGGTAGACGTAGCATTTGTCTATAAACACGCCACCTACGAAGTGTCATTCCTAATTAATTTCGACTAGCACATATAATGCAATTATGCCGTGAGATGTTCTAGTTCGAGTCACCCCATTTCCCTCTGTTTTATTCACTAAAATAATCTCATGACCAATTCAATGCTACTTGTTAGAAATCATTTTAATTGTGCTCTCATTATTTGAAGAAAATCATAATTATTTATTATTCACATTTAAATCCCGCAAAAGAGCCAACATTCATTAGCATAGAGAGTTAACAAGTTCTAGTTAATACTTATAAAACCACGTGGCTTGTGTCATTTTAATTGGGATAACAAAATGAAATTTACATTGATGTATACTTTGCACTTTTAAACTTTAACATAAAAAAACTAGTACTTTTATGTTGTCAATTTATAAATAAATTGGCAGACTTTTAAATATATCCAAATGATTGTTAAATAAATTTATCTTAGAGAAATAATATTTAATTTAGCACACAAATAGTCATATCCTCTTTTATTTATAAATTTTGGACCGTTCTAAGTATTAACATAATTAATATTCCACACAAGCTACTGAATAAATTTTAATTTAATAAAGCGCATAGTTATTTTAGCACAATACTATTTCCATCCTTAATTAAATTAATCTAACAATTAGGTAACTTTTAAATTAATTATTCTCATACAAAATATTTATAGTCTATAATTTGTAGCTATTTAATTGTGGCTAACCCAAATTATATAAGCACTCTATTGCTAGGGTAGTCACATACTTAATCATTTAAATAAAACAATGTATCATTTAGTAGCTAACTAAAAATCCCATTCAGAGATAGTTACACGTATTATAGGCATAACTTGTAAATAAAAAGACTGTTATATGATGATAACTTAACCAAATTTACATACATACTATCTTTTTAAATTATTACAAAGCATTTACTTACATAGATAACTAGATTATAAATATGTAATTATAAATACTAATAACTAAATATTTAAGTATTAAAATTTAAATTTGTATAAACTACAACCAAATTTCCAATAGTTTATATATAAAATAATTAGCTACCCCCACTAACTTTAGTAGTCTCTAACTTGTCACCTAGCACCCCCCAACCTAGCACCCCCCATGTGTTTTGATTATATAAAACAGGATTTCAAGTTAAAAAATGAAGATTTATGCTAAGAATTGATTAAAATGGTTACCGAATGGTAGAGAAATCGGAAGGTCAAAGTTTGATCAAATTACTGCAAGAAATTATGGAGTCAGGTGGTTGGGGTGGGTGTTGTTGGTATCCTTAGGGTTGGTCGGACCTTGGGAACGCGGGGGAGGTGTCTACGGGCAGAGAGGGAGGAGCAGCGGATTGGGGGTCTCCCGTCGGGTCGGACCTTCGGGTTTGCTCTGCTTCTCTTGTTGTTGTTTGTGGCGACCAGAGAGGGGGGGATATAGAGGGAGATGGGAAGGGAGGCTGAGAGGAAGGGGGAAGAGATGGGTGAGGTGGTCCGGTGGTGACGGTGGAAGTGGTGGAGGTGGTTGTGCCGATGGTGGTGATGGTGTTAGTTGTCGTTGCTACTGGGTTTTACCAAAAGGGAGGGGGATCAAGATTGAGAGGGACACACACACACACACACACAAAGACTGGGTGGAGGAGATGGTGGTGAATGTTGTGGTGCTGATGTTGGCGGCGGCGGCGGTGTTCGGGTAACACACAAAGAAGGATGGGGTGTTTTGGTTGTGTAGATACCCTAAATCGCGATACCATCGACAAGGCACATGGCATCCTGGATAAGGGACACATGTACACTGCTCCGCATAGCACCAAAATGCGTCTTGTGCCTATGTGTGTGCGAAGGATTGCGAGACAGGGTCCTTCGCACATGCGCCTTATGCTAACGGGACTTGGGGGTGTGAGTGGCTTGTAGGTTAGAGTAAGGTCTATCGCATGCGAGATGCCTACCTCGCATGTGACCCTGGTATGTTATCCAGATTTCCCACAAACAGCCCGTCACATGCTAACACTCGTCCGTATAATGGCCTGTATATAAAGGATATGTCCTCCACGCAACGAACAAAGATCGATCATCAACACACATAGAGATTAACTATCGCTAAGCTCACCTATCACTGTCTCACCTCTAGATAGCATATTTTGCCTTACTTTTACCCAAATCAGCTCTCATCTCCAGTCCCCCAAACAGGTTACCCATGTGCCATTTGTTTTGTTCTTCTGTTTACACGAACACAAAGGAACTGCCTCGACGAAGTCCCTCGCTTACATTGGTGAACCCAACGTGAAAAAATCAGATGATTCACCAAGTTACCTGTTACCGAAGGCTTTAAGATGAATCCTCCTCTTCTTCCCGGAGTTGACAACGACAGAAGTCGATCGTCACCACCACCGGACTCCGCCGAGAACCATGACAACCAGAACTGCCTCTGTCATTTCTGACGGCTCTATCAACCTGATCGAGAGGCTCATCGCCACAATCCGGAACCAGGCTGCCATGTTCTAGAGACAGATGATCCAGGTGGCGCAGATGCAGGCACCAACGTAGAATCAGGGGTCGCAGGCAAAACACGTGACATCAAGCGCATCATGAGCCCTTAATGACCCGGTGTTGCATCCCTCGCACGGTGGATCATTCCCACTTGTGCAGGCTTACATACCACATATGCTCACTGGAGCACCAAGAGCCTCCTTCTCCGCAGAAGCTATGTCGCACTCTTCCCATCCTGTCAGCATGACACCGCCTCCGCCATTGACGCCCGTAATGCCACATGTCGGTGTGTTAATCCCCGCCGGAGGCTAACAATTTGAGGTTCGTACCTATGGAGCACCAAATGTGTACGCATGGCATCAGATGTTCAGCTTTATGGACGACTTGAGTGACTACAACCAAATTAAGATGGATTCTGAAGACACCGAGAAGAGCGCGTTCATCACCCCCCGGGAGTATTCCATTACACAGTTAATTCCATTTGGACTAAAGAATGCGGGGGCGACCTACCATAGGGCAAACAAAATAAAAAATTCAAACTCTATTCCAAAATGTAACATGTATTTGAATTCAATGCACAAAATTACATTTAGCAAAAATTATGTCAGAGCTTTACAAATTCTAAAGTAGTTTGTAACATGAAAGTCTTGTGTGAGATCAGTTGATAATTTAATTTTTGGTATAATAGTCACACATGTAATTTTATAAATTCTTAAGTGGTCAACACCTTCGTGAAAACATGTACAATACTAAATGATTGATTTTTAAAATGTGTTTATTTTTATCCAACATTTTTTCAAAAACTTTCTAAACATTGTATAATGGAATGAATTTAATGATTATGATAAAAAAATACATTTCAGAGTTTTGATGTATCCGAGATTAGAAGTTATTGACAATTCATAATATTGATATTATATTTCTAAACACTCTGATTCAGGATTTCATGGACAATAAGAATATCATCCAAGATATAGCGATTGCCATCAAACACAACATATACAATTATTGTAAATACCCCTTGCAGAAAAAAGGGGAAACACCTACTCCACACTTCTAAACACACTCTCACATTCAAACTTAGGTAACATATATTTTATAAATTACAAACCTGTTGGAACAATATCGACAAAAACTGAACTGATGGTATTCTGATACGTTTATGCAAAGTGATTGGTGTTGCTTAATAATTAATAATAGACTGCGATCACAAGCGATATATCAAAACATAGTGTTTTGAGTATGTCATTCAGGGATCTAGTGTTAAAATAAGCTGGGAAAATATGGGTATCTAATAACCTTGTAGAACAATTAACCTTGTACGCGATTAAATAAAAATATCATGACAATGCTTAGAATTATTATAACAGATTTGTAATTTAAAAGAACATTGGTTATAGAAATTAAATATATCACGAACAATTAACATCAGTTCTAGAACAATTAGCTCCATGAAGTTCATTATAACGATGGTTTAGAATTGTTAGAATTAGGAATTAACCTTGTATGCCACGCATATTTCAAGTAAAAATCATTCTCTTGTCAGGGAACAAATGTTATTACAACCCTTCAAAATAGATATTTCTCATTTTACTTTAAAACTATTTAGTTGGTACGGTCAGTTTAGGTCACCAGGTAGATGTAAAATGAATATATGGAGATTACTTATCATTTTTACATAAAATTTCCATGCTCTAAAGTTCTCAAGTTCAAAAATAACTAGAACTTATCTTTTCCATAGCTGCAACAGCGACATGGGAATTTTCAACTACCAACGATGCAAATTACTTTGGATGAGTAACTCTTGCAACTTGAAATTAATTGCAACAAACTAAAGTTTTCAAGAAATTGCCTGCTATAGCGCAATGCGATACAAACTTATTGTAACAGCTGCACAGCCACACAAACTATCATTATCAAAAGATATATGGAGCTGCTGGAGCTACGTGACATATAAGACGTACAAACAAACTAAAGATAGAAAATTGAGGAACAAATTAGTTTCTTGATATGCTGCCCTTGGAGAAACTCTTCAGCGTTCCCTGCAGTGAAGTATCACAATCAAAGAGAGTAGGCCGCTGTAAGGAAGTGAAATATGGTAAAGACGTATTGAAAATCACATTCAAAGAGAGCTAGTGTCATCTCGCATTTTTTGGTTAACTTGCCCCAACATCTAACATGTTTCATACATGTTAGAATACGCCTTGAATCAAGTCCGACCAAGAATAGTAGGAGCTAAACATGAGAATTGAAAATTGGAGATTCATGTAGGAACTGGCACTAACACAAAGTTGCTCGCACAAGAATAGATGTGCTCGCATGAGCAAAAGAAGGAACTCGCATGAGCACAAGACTGCCCGAATGAGCAGAGATGTACTCGCGCGAGCAGAGATGTGCTCGCATGCACATCAAAGATGCTTGATTGATGCAAATCATAAAGAAAATATGACTTCATTTGCTCAATATTAAGGTTCAAAACCCAGTAATCTGTAAGCAACAATGGGTTAATCACACACTCATACACGACTTATGTAGTTTGTTTACTGTTTAAACTAATATAGTTTGATTTTGAATGATTTTGACTCAATGCACTTAACTTGCTTGTTCAAATATATTTTATTGGGTTAAACGACATGAGTAGTTCAATATTTGTTGTAGCATTCAAGAGGTAGGCAAATGTCAACATAGTTCGTTTACTTCATTGCAACTAAGGTAGCTGCGTGCCAAAACATAATTTACAATAAGCAATAAATTCAATGACGATTACAAAATATACTACTTTTTTTTCAGACTCTTCTTACAACTAACGAACTTACAATTTTAACGCTTATCTTCATAAAAGTTTGTTAAATTTATCAAGCTCGCTACTTGGAAAGGGCCCCGAACAATACAATTAAACAAACATCATGCATAATAACTATACTGATAAATTACCTAGGAATATAAACGCTGGAAGCATGAATTTCCAATTGAGTAAAACATAACCCGATCAAGATATTTGTTGTGAAAAATAAAATGCATAGAGTTGTTAGGATGAATATATTTTTCATGCAAATGGTATAAAATAACTTATGATCTTAAAATTATAATGTTCCTACCGAAAGATAAATACATTACAGTTAGTGAGCATTTCCCCAACGCCATCTCCTCTTATCCATAGATAGGAGCTTAGAAATCCACCAAAAGATATCTCATCCATGCATTAACATTATTCCTCTTAAAGTCTAACTCCAGCCCTACATTAGCATTATCGCCACTGCAACAACTGCTACAAACTCTCCTCTCGCAATACACATAAAATACACACATTAATTAAATATACTAGCAAAATATAGAGACCAAATTAACTAAAGAAAATCACGCTCGAATTCAAATATCCAGATTTACCTCCTACGAAAAAGAAATTCAAAATTACACCATAAAAGGTGAACTTTCTTGATTAAGAAACTACATTGATCTATCGAACTGGCCTGGATAAGTCGGATAAAAATTAGTCAATCCCATGTGGGGAAATCCCATCTGCGGCTTCGTGAACTGCCACTGCACAAGAACTTGCTGCGAATCCAAACCATTTATCTGCAGCCCCTGATTCGCCAAATTGTTGTTGAAATGCGGCAAATTCTTCTGCTGTCCCATCATCAACGGCGGATCATAAGAAACCATAGCGCGGTCCATCACCTGGTTGTACATAAGATATGGTTGATGAGGTTGATGCTGCTGATGATGATAATTGTCATTCAACGTCATCATCGCATTGGGCGGATTCGCGGAGGAGGATAATAATCCATCGTATCCCAAACAATTGTTTCAACAAACGTTGTGCTGCCCCGGGTAAAAGTACCGCACCATAGCGGCTTGAGCACTCCCCTTCATGCGCTCCACCTTTTCCTTCAGCTCGGTGATTTTACGTCCCAACTCATCTTGGAACTGTAGACGGGGGCATATCCAAAATTTTGTGTCAGTAAGAGATAAATTCTAAAAACATATATATATATATATATATATATATATATATATATATATATATCTACTACTAAAAAGAGTGAAGAGCATCTTAGTGTTTATCCCTTCAAGTGTTTTTTCACTTGAGGTGTTTCATTCTTTTTTCAGATGCCCAAAATACCCCTGCATCTCATTATGTTGTTTACATGAAACGGACTATTTATTATTATTGGTCATTAGTACTTATTATTGATTTTGGTTGACCCACTTTGATTTTGGTTGATGATTGACCTCAGAAGGGTAATAGTCACGGGAAGAGTCAGTATCGCCATCTCCGTCTCTGTGTGTCTCTGTCGCGGTAGCAGCGGTGTGGCCCTCGCCGACCAGTAGCCGATTTGCCCTCAGCTTCCATCGTCTCCCACTCCAGGTTTAGCCTTTCTCTCTCTCCCTCTCTCTCTCCTTCTCCCTCTCCCTCTCCCTCTCAGTCCCTCTCTCTCTCTCCTTTCTCTCTTCTTTTGGCTCTGGAATCGCCGATGGGTTTTGATTTGGCGCGCACTGAACGGTGCTCAAAGCCCCAATCGGAGAATGACTGCATGTTCTTTTCGCTCTGTTCTTCTTCTTTCTTTCTTTCTTTCTTCTTCTTCTTCTTCTTCTTCTTCTTCTTTTCTGCTGGATTTCTATTCGCTGGGTTTTGATTTTGTGTTTGTGTTTATGACACAAAATATGAAGTAAAGTCCTTATTCCTGTACCCGTAATTATAACTTTATAAGTGGTTTCGTTCTCGGCCTTACTTGATTCAGTTCCTATTTGGAGCTTTAAGGGCTTCAGTTACCAAGATTCAAATCATAAGTGGCCTTCAAAACATTCGCTGGGTTTCTATTCGTTGGGTTTCGAAGGGTTTTGATTTTGTGTTTGTCTTGATTCAGTTCCTATCTGATGATGTTTTGACTTGAATATTCGTTTTTCAGGTAGCGAATCAAATCCATTTTCTATTGATGCATTAGCGGTTTCTATGTTTCGAGTACTTCAGAGGCTGAATCATCCGGTACTTGTCTATAGTTTCCGCTTGATTACAGATATTGGATTTTAAATTTATCCTGTCAGATGATGTCCTTTTTGCTGGGTTTTGAAGGGTTTTGATTTTGTGTTTGTCTTGATTCAGTTCCTATCTGATGATGTTTTGACTTGAATATTCGTTTTTCAGGTAGCGAATCAAATCCATTTTCTATTGATGCATTAGCAGTTTCTATGTTTCGAGTACTTCAGAGGCTGAATCATCCGGTACTTGTCTATAGTTTCCGCTTGATTACAGATATTGGATTTTAAATTATCCTGTCAGATGATGTCCTTATAATGTTATGTGCTTGAATATTCGTTTTTCAGGTAGCGAATCAAATCCATTTTCTATTGATGCATTAGCAGTTTCTATGTTTCGAGTACTTCAGAGGCTGAATCATCCGGTACTTGTCTATAGTTTCCGCTTGATTACAGATATTGGATTTTAAATTATCCTGTCAGATGATGTCCTTATAATGTTATGTGCTTGAATATTCGTTTTTCAGGTAGCGAATCAAATCCATTTTCTATTGATGCATTAGCAGTTTCTATGTTTCGAGTACTTCAGAGGCTGAATCATCCGGTACTTGTCTATAGTTTCCGCTTGATTACAGATATTGGATTTTAAATTATCCTGTCAGATGATGTCCTTATAATGTTATGTGCTACTAATTTTCTATGACCTTTATGATGGAAAGGTATGATGCCTAATGTTTCCTAGGCAAATCTGATTTGCTCAAACTTTTTGAGAAAATCTGATTTTCTCAAGCTTGTAAAGATGCCATTGTTCAAACCTGACAGGTCGGAGTGGTTCTTCTTTATCTTTATGTGGAATTCACAAAGAAGATTAATACTGTAAAGTACTTACAGTTTCTACCTGTAAGTACTATTAGATGATTAATCCTTATAATATGTGAATGTGCCTTGTAGATGCTTGCCATGTATCTTCTTGAAGAATGCAACAGACTAAACTTATTATGCCCAAAAATTCGGAATTGAATGTACATGCATACCTTCTTCAATTCCATACAAAACATAGAAGAAACAGAACAAGTTACAACATACAATCCTAACTCACAATTTTATGTAATTAAATTTGAATGAAATCTTGTACTATAGATTGTGCTAGGAACAGATGGAGCTGTCAAACAATTTGAAAGAGACCAAATTTTATCTTCAATAGTTGCACCTGTCAAACAAATTCAATTTGGCAATGACTAATAAAGCCCGAGAGATTCGGCCAACGGAAAGAATGGTGGAGGGAGAGCCTGGGCTCTTCACTGATCGGCTTCAGAGGTGGTGTAGCTTTGGGGAGACTAACCTTCAACCGTAGAGCAAGAGAGAACCGAGAAAGCTCCTGGGTAGGAACAACACAGACTGCTTGTTCGTTGTCGTCGGCGGTGAGAACAAATATTCAACCTAACCATTCTGCAACTGGTGGTGATTTGGGGGTTCTACGCATGAGAAAGCGAAAGAGAGCAACAGAGAAGATTGGTGAAACCGAGAGCGAATCGGCGAGAACCTGTGAGCATAAGCTCTAGAAAGCACTATCTACAACCGGTAATGGCATAAGCTCTAGAAAATGCAAAAAACAAAATGGCAAAATGGGTTTGTAATATCCAGTTGGGCTTTGCATTTTTTTTGGGTCTAATTTTAGGCGATTTTTTTTGTTATCTTTTTTAAGTTATCAAAAATAATAATTTGCTTATTTTTGTTAGAATTTATTTTAGATTTTTTTTTATCTTTTGTTATGACTAAAGAGAGCAACAGAGAAGATTGGTGAAACCGAGAGCGAATCGGCGAGAACCTGTGAGCATTATCCACAGTTCCAGAGAGAGGCGTTAAGTTTTTTGGTGTAAGAGATAGAGAGAAAAATGTAATATGCTTCATCCTTTCTGTTTACTGGGATGTCCGAAAATAATGTTTTTTTTTTTTCCTAAAGAGAGAAATTGTGTGTGTGTGTGTGTTTTACAAGCTTACTGGAATAGAATAGGTAGAGCATATGTTGGAAATACTTAACTTTAATTGAGTATGAATTTTCACGACACGTTGCCCATATTATCCAAATTCTTGAGAGGCCAACTAATTTTGGACATAAAGTATGGTATTACACCACTGGGTTCAGCTGTGCTTAATTGTCAGAACCGAACTTCATAAGGTACAAGCTTTCTGAGTTTGCTAAATAGTTGAGATAATTACCCCAAAAGAAAAAGAAGTTCATATTTACAGTAATGAAATTCGCAATCCATCCAATAAGCTCTGAATTGCTCGAAATGTATACTGTTTTCAAATAAGAAGTTGGAATTTTCAAATAAGAAGTTGGAATTTCATATGATAATTGTTTCTTCAATTTTGTGTTTGGCTTCATGGTTGAGTTTACATAGTTACTTTAGGTTCCTTCATTGGTTGTTTACTTTTATTTTGACTGATCCTCTCCTTCCCTCAATTATTATCGTTAATTAGATCAACATCTGGAGTATAGGCTGGTTGAAATCTGAATTCAGAGGTCTCTTGATTAAGGTACGCAGACTATTTTGATTCATTTTTGTACACTTCAAGTTCCAGTGTTTTTTCACATATGTTTTGCCAAATACATGAATAAAAGAAGGGCTCCCATAAAAGAATGGGTAACTGTGTGTTTTGATTAGAAAAAAGAGTATATGTTCTACGACATAAACTTATTGTCCACTTCGATTGATTTTCTCTCTGTGTTAGCATAGTAAACAAGTTGGAATGACCCATTCAAGCTTTCGTGAAATTGATGCTTGTTTATACTTTTACCGTATACTGCTATAGCAAGAGTATTAGATGTAGTATACTTTTGCAAGGATACTGTTGGAGGCAATATATTGTTGGAGGTGGTATATATGCGTATAGAATACATGTATAGTCAAGAGGTAATAAGGTGTTACTGTGCGTGCTTATTGATATATATTCCCTATGGTGTAATTATCTACTTTTATTTGGGTCAAATGTAATACTTACTAAGCCATTTATTTATTTATTTACTCCGAGGTTCGCTTTCTACAATTACTGTCAATACGTAGTAGTTGATCGACAAAATTATTAATTCACATACGTAATCGCATAGAGGAACATCAGTAAAGTTTGAAAACAATGGAGTTATTACTATACTGTGAGATATATGATGGTTTTGTGGTTCTAACTTAGTTCATTGTTTGATGATCTTTATTCACCCGCAAGTCTTTTCAGGAAAGAGTGAGTCAGCGACTAGATAGCAATAACTGGCAGCAGGCTGTTTACCGTATATGAAGTAACAATGTATACAAACAAGGAAATTTGTGGGGAAACAAATGCAGATGTTGAGGTAACTGTTTTACAAATTTAAAACTGTCTTGTAAACCTTTTCAGACTCTATCTAAGTTCTCACCATGTTAGGTTGCCTCAAATAGCCCTCCAAAACCATTTCTTGTTTCCGTCTCTCTTGAGAATCAAAGACGAAATACTCGAGGTAATCCCCGTGGAAAGGCAAAGTGGATAATTAGACGGTCTCAGCATACATATAATGTCGAATTCATGAAGAAGCCTACCAAGAATCTTTACTACCTTCCCGACATGCCCTCTGTTGATCAGTGCTTTCTCCACTACTACATGACACATAAGTATGAGGGTTGGTACAGGAGAAAGAATGCCCAGCTTCCTCGCCATTTAGATGAGTAAGTTTTATATATATTCACAGTTTGTTCCAAAATATTGATTATGTTTTCTACTCACGGTCGATATATTTATTATATTTGCAGTGAGTATGTATTGAAAATGAGCGGCTATGCTAATTTAACAAGGGCATCCTCGTGGCGCCTCCGGCATGGAGAGTGGTTTGACCATAATGTTAGTATTTATTTCTAGGCCTTCAACAGTGTCTTCAAAGATATTATTTACATTTTTTTTGTCCATATATGACTGCAGAATATTGATTTTTTTAACAATAATATGGGTTGTCGATTCCTATTTGATGTTTCTTCATCTCAATGAAAAGAACCGACAATATGAAGGAAAAAAGAGGATATGGTACCTCAGCACTATTTATGGCGTAAGTTTTCTATAACATGGTCCGCCTTTTCATGTTGTTAATAAGTGCGTTCGGTGTAAGTTTTTTACATCTTTTAACCAATTTTGAACTTTTAAGCTGTCTCAAAACTTTCTGAAAGGTTTGGTATGAGGTTTGTGTGACAAGTTTTGGATTTTGGCTTTCAGCTTTACAATGTAAAACTAAATTTCCAAAAAAGGTTTGTCCCACCTGCCTTTTTGGGCACTTATTTTCTTAAACAACAAAATAAACGATCTACCCATATTTGTTTTTAAAAAAATTACGTACTTTTTTCCTAATAATATTTACATAGTACAACTAATTTGGCCTACCATAATTTTATTGGTAAATATAAAAAAATGAAATGGTAGTCTTCACTAACAAAGAAAAGTGTCGCATAACTAACTATTTGACATCATCAATTTATTCACCAAGCACATACATCTTTTCCCATCAACTAATTTGTCAAGAAATGTTCCCACAAATATAAAGCCGACTGAAAAGCCCATAAAGTCATACCAAAGCCCATCCAATCATTCAATTTAAAGTTCCTCCACTACATTGTCTGATTACTTGTAATTCTTGCTCAGGCCACAAATGATTTGAGAGATATGAAATTGTATCAACAATTTGCTGGTGACTGGAAAGAAATGGGATATGTAAGAAACTATGTTATTGTACTGTACTATAGTGTTACAATTTCGATCCCCAAGGTTGTTTACTATATCTTTTGTTGATATGAGTTTTTCTCTGAATTGACTATATTTTCTCACACAACAGATTGGCGTCCCTATGAATGTTCATGATTGTCACTGGTTCATGATGGCCATCTCTTTTGTTCACAAGGAAATATTCATTTTGGACTCCGACAGTGGTTGTGGCTATACTGAGACGGTCATCAAAGCCAAGGTTAGGCAACTGCACAACACATTTGATCAAGAGAGTGAATATGTAGATGACATTACAAGTTGGAACGTGTGGTACATGAATGACGACATTCCTCAACAGCCAAATGGGTAAAGTTTTTATAGCGTAAGATAGTTTACTTATATATTAATTGTTTTATCACTATCTTAAATAGAATCTCTTGATATAATATTTCAGCAATGATTGTGGGTCATTCATGTGTTTCTTCATGACTCACTTAAGATACCTTTGCATCTGGATAGCTAATGAAATGGCCGGATCAGTCTACAACATCCACAACGAAGACTTGCTTGATGGATTAAGAAATTTCAAGGATGTGAAGCAAAATCAAGAAGAACTCGCAAGGTTGTACCGCAAACTTTTGAAATTTTCAATGCATTTATCGAAACAACCTTGTCATGTTGGCTCATCTATTTTTGCCTTCTATATGTGATTTGCAGGAACGAGGTGTACATGTTTGACAAAAGAGGATATCATGACACCAAAAATCTTAACACTTCAAGTAAATGCAGTGAAGAACCTACTAATGCATCTGAAATAACAGGTGAAATGACGCTACTTTTATGTCTATGTGTCCTATTATTATTATTATTATTATTATTATTATTATTATTATTATTATTATTATTATTATTATTATTATTATTACACGTAAGTATATCATCCATGTCTTCCAACATATTATTGCTTCTGGGTGACTTATTGAAGCTATGTGAATTTAGATGCTAGACTTAAATTCAATGAAATGGGCAGTGTTAAAAATTCATATAAGCAAGTATATTGCAATAATATTATTCTACTTTTGTTGATTTTACTTGATATAAAGTATGAACCTTGTACACCTAAATTAACAATATTACAAAATTCAATCTGATTATGAAAATGGTTGTGCAAATTTAGGCATTTTGGAAGTGACGATGTAAGGCTTGCGTTAAAAAAGGGATCCATCTGTAAGATATTGCAATAATATTATTATACTTTTGTTGATTGTAAAAGACTACTGAAATCCAATATTAACACTAGGTCTTTTCTTGGTTCCAAGGGTGATTGCAAAAATGTTGTCCAGTAGCCCACTGATATCGTCCGATCTTGTTTCTTCACGAAGATTATACTAAATAGACTATTCTTTTAATTCTTTCGACCACATCACCCGATCTTGTTTGATCCAGAAGTTTATAGTGCATATTTAGATCTAGATTTATCAGAAGATCATAATCCCATGTAGATTACAACTTCCTGTCCCTTATGGAACATATCATTTTATGTATTGTGTCGCTTCGATTCCATATGAATATTGACTTGCCATAAGAATGGCATCATTGCCTAGCTACTGAAAAATTACTGGTCATTTATCTATAACTATTTTTTTTTTGAAGATAATGCAATCACCATAAGACGTGCTCGGCAAAAAAGTCATTATGCTAGACTCACGCCTGAACAGAAGCAATATCGTATCAAAAAAGTGGTTCATACTAGAAAGAGAAAGAAAGAAGCTCCCGACATAGCTTCCATCTCAGAGATTTCTACTCCAAAAAATAGTGGTACATGCATTTCTCCCACCAAATTATTCTTCATTTAGAACTTTGTGAATACCCATTATCGTAAGTTATAAAATATTATTGTGTTTGTTATTATATTCAAAAGTTGTAATTGGATATTGTTTTGCAGGTAACCCAATTGCTCCAAGCACAAGCCATGCTCCCAAGAGGAATCAATATGCAAAGTTTAGCTCGGAAGAAAAACAGAATTATATCAAACAAGTCATTGACAATAGGAAAAAAAGGAAAGGTGTTTGTGACTTAGCCGCCATACCGCCCACCTCACTTGAGAGGACTAACGGTATGTTTATTACTGAAGAAAAACTCAAGTTTATCTAAGTTAATGAGGACATTGAGCTCTTAAATATTACAATGCATGTTTGAGTTTATTTTTCAGAATATGCAGAGCGTAATACTCAACTTGTATTAATCATTGAATAGTTACAGATAACTCCATACCCCAAAAGTATGATGCTAGAAAGAACCGATATGCAACATGGACAGCGGAACAGAAGCAAAGTCATATTATGAAGGTGCAAGCTAACAAAAAGAGAAAGTGGGAAATGCAAAAGTTAACTTCTACGTCAAGTGGTACTGCTTCTAGCAACAATGGTACATGAAGCTAGGAAAAAGGATGTTTTCTTACAAGTTTTGAATAATTAATTAATTCAAATTTTACTTATATCCTTTTATGTGTTTCAGGCTCTTCCGTACTTAAGCTATCTGAACTACATCAATTACGTGATAGGCCACCATGCAATTTCTGCTTTGCTACAAAGCTGGAGTCGGAACCGCCATCCTTTTGTTGCCAAGAAGGTAAAGTTCATCTGCCAACTCCTGACGTTCCTGACTTGTTAAAGGAGTTATTCACGGCACAAACTGCCGAGGCTGTGGATTTTCGCCGACATATCAGAGCATATAATAGTATATTTTCGTTCACATCCATGGGTGTTAAATTGGATAATAATTTGGCTTCTTCAAGGCACGGAGTATATACATTTCGCGCACAGGGACAAATATACCACAGCCTCCCATCTTTAATACCTTCGGATGAAACACCTTGCTACTTTCAAATGTATTTTTACGATACAGATCATGAGGTTGAGAACAGACTGGGGGTAATCAATGATACACCACTTAGCAGACATATAGTTGAAAAGCTTATTGACATGCTACATGAGAACCCTTATGCTCAGGTATTTCGAAGACTAACAGATGTAAATTTGGATGCTTATGAAATCCATATTAATGGCGACGTAAAGTTGGATCAAAGGGTCTATAATAAACCTACTGCTGATCAAGTAGCAGCTATTTGGATTGAAGGCAACAACGCAAATGTAAGCCATCATCGTGAAATAGTTGTTCATTCAACTTCTGAACATAGACACAAGGTGCAACACTGCTTCAGTTGCTATGATCCGCTGCAATATCCATTGTTTTTCCCTCGAGGAGAGGTTGGATGGCATCAAAATATACTAAAAAGGAAGTGAGAAGAACTCAACCACGGCGGACCTGTTGCAGTTGACACATGTACTTTGGCCTCTTCTTCGGGCACTACCTCTTTGAAACCATTACATACTCAAGTTAATTTGCTTGGGAACATGATTCAAACATTCACTTTCTTCTAATTATAGATCAACAGGATGGCCATATTGAAACTATGGGACGTCGTCCCTGTACTTCGGGTTCTTCTTCGGCGGAAGCTATTTTAAGGCGAGAGAAACAAGGTACCACTTTTCCAAATCTTACATACTGGAGTTAATTTGTCTGAGAAAATTTTCCAAACATTTTGTTATTTGCTTATTTGACTATAGATATATTAAGAATTTTTTCCCAAATAACTGCTTATATTTTAGAACAAAATGTACAGCAATATTTCGGGACTACATATTTAATAATAAAATGAATCCCCGGATGGATGGTTGGCATAATATTGATAAGCAATAAAAATGGAACTTATTATGGGGATGGCGCCATTACACGTGTACTTTCAATGATTCTTCTAACATCCAGGACACATGAATCTTCAATGATTCTTCAGTAATAGGGAAGGTGGTGTTGCTATTAAAAACTTATTTCTTCAAACATTATATGCTTAGAAAATTGAAGAGATTTAAGTCACGTAAGTCCAAAACTAAACCACATTATTACATGAAACATATTATTTATTTATTTAGTGCTTGGTTACCTGTTTTTTATTTTTATTTTTAATATTAGCTTACAATTCAAATTATGCGTGAATGTGCGATGTTTTATTTACAGGATGTGATGGTGGTAGTAGAACCAAAGTTTCTTGTCGGGAATATTATTGCTACAAATTCCAAATTCGGGAACATGACCATTCCATCATTTTACACGGTGGCCGTTTGCTACAACAATTCATTTTTGACATGTATATAAAGCTTGAGAATACGAGATTAGACTTATATCGCCAAAAACAGTCTGATATCAGAGCTGATTATATCAAGGAATAGTCGACAGTGTATTAGTTGGAGAAAACAGAGGGAACATGGTCGGTATAGATATGGTCTTACCCGCATCATTTGTTGGTGGTCCGCGAGACATGCGTCGGAGATATCTTGATGCAATGGCTTTAGTTCAGCAGTTTGGAAAACCTGACCTTTTCATTACAATGACATGCAATCCCGAGTGGGATGAAATTACAGCTTTATTGGAAGAGTGGGAAGAACCACAAGACAGACCCGATATAGTCGTTCGAGTGTTTATGGCAAAGTTACATGACCTAAAACATGAACTTCTCAAGAAAAATATTTTTGGAAGGGTGGCGGCACATGTTCATGTTATCGAGTTTCAGAAAAGGGGGTTGCCTCATGCACATATGCTAATAATACTGAAGCCCCAATTCAGGATTACAAGTCCAGATCAGTATGATAAATATGTCTCTGCCGAGATTCCAGATCCAAAAATTTATCCCGATTTATATGAGAAGGTTGTAAGGCATATGATGCATGGACCTTGTGGGGTTTACAACAAAAAAATCCATGCATGAGTGAAGGGACTTGTAAGAGCAGATATCCAAGACCATACTAGGAACAAACCACACAAGGTAATGACTCCTATGCTATTTATAGAAGAAGCAAGAAATCTTTTCAAGTTCGGGTGCGTAAAGTTATGTTAGATAACAGATGGGTAGTTCCTTATAACCCTTATCTGTTGAGCAGGTATAACTGTCACATTAATGTTGAGATATGCTCAGGGGTGAAAGCAGTGAAATATTTATACAAATATATATATAAGGGTCATGATAAAGTTGAAATATGTATTGATCAAAGTGATGCACGTAGCAGAGACGAAATTAAGGACTTCCAGGCGGCGCGATGGGTTTCACCTCAAGAAGCCATGTGGAGAATATTTGAGTTTAAACTGAATGAAATGCTCCCCGCTGTCATCAACTTGAAATTACACTTGCCGAATAAACAATTTGTCTCATACTGGAAGAATCAAGATTTACGAAAAGTCCTAGCAGCCGACATAAAATCAAAAACAATGCTTACAGAGTTCTTCAACTTCTGTTTGAATGATAAAAGTAAGAAGCAGTATTTGTATAGAGAATTCCCCGAGCATTTTGTGTGGGATGGGCAAAAGAAATGTTGGACTACAAGAAAAACTAGACATGTGATTGGTCGCATTAATGGTGCAAACCCTATTGAAGGAGAAAGATATTACTTAAGGGTTCTGTTGAACCATGTTAGAAGTCCAACTTCATTTCTTGATTTGTTGAGATATAATGGCGTCCAATACCCAACCTTCAAAGCTGCAGCTGAAAGTAGGGGATTACTGCAGTCCGATAACTGGATTTCAGAATGTTTACATGAAGCTGCATCATTCCAAATGCCACAGGCACTAAGGCGTCTTTTTGCTACAATTTTGGTACATTGTGAACCGGTGAATGTTAAACATTTGTGGAACACGCATTATGAAGCAATGTCAGAAGATTATGCCAGAAATTCAGATATTACGACAGAGCAATGCTTAGCCGAAACTCTCAAATCGGTTGATTATTTTCTACAAAGTATGGGAAGAAATATAGAGCAATATGATCTCCACTCTGTAAACTTGTGTTTCAAAGCAAGAGAACCTAATGATAAAAGAGAAATACTTGACGAATTGGCTATTGAAACTCCTTTAGAAGACTATGAAGCAGCCAACAGTTTAAACTCGGAGCAAAAAATTGCATATGACCTTATACTTGATCATGTAGAAACTAACAGAAATGGCTTTTTCTTCATAGATGGGCCTGGGGGTACTGGCAAAACATTTTTGTATCGGGCTTTGTTATGCACAATTTGTTCCAGAGGTTTGATAGCCACTGCAACGGCAACATGCGGAGTCGCTGCTTCGATTATGCCAGGAGGTCGAACAGCGCATTCAAGATTTAAGATATCGATTGATATTAACGATTCAAGTACATGTAACATATCTAAACAAAGTGGCACTGCTACATTATTGCGAAGAGCTAGCTTATTGATATGGGACGAGGCTCCTATGGCCAAACGATGGGCAATTGAGGCACTTGATAGAAGTCTGAAAGATTTAATTGGTAACGATTTGCCATTTGGTGGTAAAATTATTGTTTTTGGAGGAGATTTTCGGCAAGTCCTTCCTGTGGTTTCTAGAGCAACTAGAGCTGAGACGGTTAATGCAAGCTTAGTTAAGTCATACATTTGGCCAGAAATGATAAAATTGAAACTATCAAAAAATATGCGGGCCCGAAATGACTCTACATTCAACAAATTCCTCTTGAATGTAGGAAATGGAGATGAGCCAACGATCAATGATGATTTGATAAAAATACCCGAGGAGATGATAATCAAGTGCGATAAGGATGTAGACTGTGAAAGAGTGTTGATTAACAATATATTCCAATCACTGCAAGAAAATGCAACCTCATCAGATTATGTGACTGAAAGAGCAATTCTTGAAACACCCCCAAATCATACGGCCGGCCGAACCGTATATTTGGAAAGATGCCTCCGTCCGAGGAGATAAACCCCACTGGATACGGAGCAGGATCGCCGATTCTTAGATAATACAACCATCGATAATCCAAATATAAGTTATTATACATTCATAATAAACCAGTGACATCGTCTGAAAAACATAAGTACATTACATTCGATATGAAAATTACTAGGTGATGTACTATACAGCCTGATACTTTAGCCATCCGCGTTGTGAACGTCCCCCACCTTACTCGTAACCTGCGGGTTTTGAAATAGCACAAGCCGACCGCAGGAAAATTTTAATCAGTAAAAACTGAGTAAATTCATACTGCAATAAGTAAAACGATTTTTTGGCACAAAGCATTTATAGACACGTGATATGTAGCAGAAATCCACAGTAGTTCTTATCATAATTCAATTTCTTCCGTTCTCGTCATTAATTTGGCTGAGGCGTATTAGAGCCCAGCGGGTAACGAATGTCCACAGAGGGGTCAAGATGCAATATATATATCACAATAGCGTGCCTCTCGGGATAACGTGATTCCCAATTCACCCGAGCGTTGTGGGAGCCCCTACGTCAATCCCCGCTCGTAATTATAACTATGAGACCTTAAGTGTCGACACCCCTATACCGTAATGACCCATACTGGTATAAGTAGTACTCTATAGTTTTCACATATAAATAAAACCCGAGTGCACGAAGGCTAACCACGGGGTAGGGTATGTAATCTCGTGGATTAGCACCCTAGGAGGATCGACTCACATGCGCCTCCGGCCTTAGCCTCCACACACATCCTCTGTACATCGCCCCAATTATGTTATAGTGCATTATTCACTGTCGTTTCATAATAATCACAACTGGTTCCAAACCATCATTTCTCAAGAGTATCATTTGATTCCAACTTGTCATCACATAAGAATATCATTGGTTCAAGATTCATATTTTCCAACCGAATATTCAAAAGAGGATTCTCAAAACTCATTTCACAAACATTCGATTAATTCCAAGTATCGGGAGTTATAACGAGATCATTTTCTACGCACACAAAATCACATTTGATAGTTAAAGTATTGCACATATGAACTTACCGGTAGCAAGCAGCACGACAAGAGAAGTCCTAGTACTCGTACTCGTTCTCGACAAACTCGTCGTCTACGAATTGAGTGTCTACAAATACGCAATAAGTTCTTATCAACACATAGCTTAATTACATAACGACTCTAGTCATGACTTATATGCAATGCGTGTCCTTGATTAACCTCCCAACCCCTTGTATTTATAAAAGCTTATTACTTATTATTTATTATTATTATTATTATTATTATTATTATTATTACTATTATTATTATTATTAAGTAATTATTTTAGAGCAAAGTAAATATGGAAACATGCTTATGATCCTTATTTTTATAATTTGAGTGCTAACCTATTACTTGGAGGCTTTATTGTTTTTGTTTTTGTTTTGTTTATACAACACCAATTAACACACATTTTCTTTTTTTGTACATAGTTATAATTACAAATAATTATATATAATATTTACTTGGACTTCTTGTTATAGAAAAATATTTTACTTATTTAATCATAGTGTAATTACATTCTTTCTACTATTTATAAAAGGTGATTTATAAATATGTTTTAATAACTTATAAAGAAGGTACTACGAGTGTTCTTCAAGTGATTTAATATTATTATTATTTTCAGAAAAACAAAAATTTATTTAATATTATTATTATTTTCAGAAAAAAATAATTGATTAGATTAATCTATTAGTTGATTTAGGACATCTTAAAACTACAACTAGTGTCCAAACCAGTTTACAGAAAAGACACTTTCACCCCCCTATCCCAATTAATTCAGTTTGCATGTAAAGACAATCATTTCCCACAGTTTTTAGAAAAAGACACTTTCACCCCCCATCCCAATTAATTCAGTTTGCATGTAAAGACAATCATTTCCCACAGTTTTAGAAAAAGACACTTTCACCCCCACCCTCTAAAAATTCAGTTTGTATGTAAAAATAGTCACCCCCCAACAGTTTCGAAAAAAGACACTTTCGACCCCCCCCCCCGATTTGTTTTTCACGTATAGTCATCAACCCACTTCAACCAAATCGATCTTTAGCTAACACAACTCGATTTTGATCATTGTAATGGAACTAGAGGCGATTTAGAGCTTACCCGCGCGAAGAATCACGAAAAACGGTCAACGGGCGAAGCGGGTCGAGCCTCCGACCGTCGGGTTCGGAGGTGGAGATCGTCGGTGATGGGTCCGGCGTTCCTGGGCTCGTTTGAGGCCTTCTCTGGCCTCGTCGGACCTCCTGGAGGTGAGGGAGACGAGGATTAGACGATGGGTGTGTCGGTGGTGGTTGGGCCGAGCTTCACGACGGCGATCATGGCGTCGGTGGCGTCGGGCGTGGCTCGTGCCAGGTTGTTGCTGCTGCTACTGTTCTGTTTTCGAACAGAGGTGGTTAACAAAGAGGTTTGAGAGCTTTTGAGGGGGTCTGTTGGGTTTTCCGCCGGATTTTCCGGCGGTTTTGGCTGGGCAGAGACGACCCAGCGGAGAGAGAGAACAGAGGGGGTGAGAGAGATGGGTGTGCAGCGGTTTCTCTTGGTGGTTGAGAGAGAGGGAAGTGGTGGCGGTGATGTGTTGTCGGGTTGAGTTTCCGGCGTGTTTTCCGGTGGGTTGCTGGCTGGGCAGAGACAACCCGAGAGAGAGAGGCCAGAGAAGATGGAGGAGGTGTTGTGGTGGCCCTCTCGGTGGTTGGAAGGGGAGTGAAGTGGTGGTGGTGGTGGTTTTGTTATTGCCGTAGGCAAAAGGAGAAGAAGAGGGGGATAGGGAATGGTGTGTTGTAGTTGGGGTTGTTGTTGTTGTAGTTGTCTGCTTGTGATGAGAAGGCAGTGGAGGGTTGATGTGGGTGGTGGTTTTAGGAGGAGAGGAGAGGAGAATGGTGGTGGTGGTGTTGTCGGGTTGTTTTGCCGAGATAGAAGAGAAAGTGTTGTGTTGTTTGTTGTTGTGTGTTGTTGATGAAGAGGGTGTAGGGTATATATAGAGGGGAGTAACATTTGAGGGAGGTTTTGTGAGGGTGAGGGGTTTGTTGTGTTGCCGTGAGGGGGAGAAAATGAGAGAGAGAAGGGGGATGCATTTTGGTGTTGTGAGGGTGTGTTTTTGTTGGGTTAGTTATGTGAGAGAGAGAGAGAGAGAGAGAGAGAGAGAAAATGGGGGAGGGGATGAAATTTGTGTGTGTGTTTCGGGTGAGGGATGAGAGAGAGATAATGAGAGTTTTGTGAGTGTGTGTGGTGTGGGTGTGTTTTAGCCGAGAGAGGGAAGAGAAACACAAGAGAGAGAGAGAGAAGAATGTGGTGACGGGAAGAGAGAGAGAGAAATGAGGGGGAGGTGTTTTTTGTGATGGATAGAAAAAAAAATGAGAGTGTGTGTGTGTGTGTGTGAGTGTGATAGCCGAGAGAGAAAGGAGAGAATTTAGATGATAAGTTGTTTGTGTGAGAGGAGAAAAAGATGGGAGGTGGTTGGTGATGTAGGGGGAAGGAGAAAAATGTTGTAGAAGTATTATTTTAGTATTGTTGTTATTATATATTTTATTTTAATTATTATTATAGTTTTATTATTATTTTATTATAGTATTATACATGTATTATACGGGTATAGGAATCGGTATTATTATACAGTATAAATACACTATTATTTATATTTGTTTATGTAAAAGACAACTACTCCCCCCTTAAGTTTTCAAAATGCATGGTTTAGCCCCCGTATTCGTAATAAATGTTTTAAAGAAATTGCACAATCACCCCCATTAGATAAATTCGGGTATTTCAATTCTAGCCACAACAAATGCTTGTGTAGATATGCTGAACGAGAAGTTGATTCAATCATTTCCGGGTTTCGAACAAAGATATGCTAGCTATGACATAGCAATTGATGACACTCATAATTACTACCCTAAAGAGTTTCTGAACACATTAACGCCAAATGGTCTTCCGTCTCATGAGTTGGTTCTGAAACTCCATAGCCCAATCATGCTATTGAGAAATTTTAATCCCTCTGATGGCTTGTGTAATGGAACGAGAATGGTCTGCAAAGGTTTTGAACGGAATGTTATTCATGCAGAGATAACACTTGGACAACATGCTGGTAAACAAGTTTTGATTCCCCGCATTCCCTTAAAACCATCTGAGAATGAATCGTATCCATTTCAGTTCCAGCGAACACAATTTCCTATCCGTTTGTGTTTTGCAATGACCATAAACAAAGCTCAAGGTCAGACAATTACACGTGTCGGTATCTATTTGCCCCATCATGTTTTCTCTCATGGGCAACTTTATGTTGCATTATCTCGTGGAACATCTATGTCGACCACAAAGATACTCATCAAAACTCCTAGGCCAAAAGGCCGACGGGGGGAATACACCAGAAATGTTGTCTACAAAGAAGTCTTGAGGGAATAAAGGTATCCACTTGATTTTATAAATTCGATGCTACTTTTAATTATTCATTTAGCTATTTTTTATTAGTACCCGGAATAATTGCTTGCGTATAAAAACTGGGATACACATTGTAATATGTGACTGTTGTACTAAATGATATCTCTTCACATGAAACACAACAGGAGGATTTTATTATTATTTGGAGGCCAGTGGCAGAACACCTGGATGGCAAATCTCATGAAATGCTTTCTTTGACATGTCGAAGGCTATCTGGTTAATTGAAACAATATCTTGGTAAGCATATTTCCATCGCAATTCATTTGTCGAAGTGTGAATAATAACAAGCACATTGGGCACTATTCATACATGACATCCTCAATTGTTTCAAGAATAAGCAATAAGGGAATTCGGAAAGGATGAAGAGTTAGATAAACACACTTGCTAATCTGATTGAAAAATATGACTATGGTTTCCTTTTTTCCCGTACTCTGCCAAAAACAATTCCACAAACATTAGGCTAAAACTGTTGGGTTTTGAAGTAGGTAACGCAGCGGAATAACAAAATTTAATTCTACTTCAATGCCCACCACGGATCGTCAGGAAGAGACATCATAACATGATAAGAGACATAGTATTGTGTACCTTTGAATTTGTGAGATCACACGAAGAATGATGCCCTCGTCTCTACGGTTGATCCACGTCTAGAGGTGAGATCTAGATTCTTCCTTCAAACAAGTGCTAGCTTGAACCCGGAGGAAGAGGGAAGAAGATCAAAGCAACAAAGGCACAAAGAGCCAAGAGGGGATCGGCCCCTCTTCTTGGCGCCGACGGGAAGGGCGGACGAGGCTAGGGTTTCGGCCCTAGCTCTTGTCTTGCTCTCTCTCTTGTTCTCTCCCACTCTCTTTGTTATGTCTAATAACAATTAACATCAAGTGGGAAGGAAGCTAGAGCCTCCTTTATATACTCCAACAACTCCTTGTTGTTTCCATAAAGGAGTTTCCTAATTCTACATGAATTAGAATTATTCCCTTCCTTGCAAATTAGTCCTACTAAGTTTGCAAGGTGTTGCACAATGATCCTTCCATTAATTAATCAATATTAATTAACCCCAAATCTAGCTCTACTCTATTTGACGTGTGACCCCATAGGTTTCTACTTAGTTGTTAGTAACTCTTACTAACATGGAGCGGTGTCTAGCAACACATCCATGCCACCCAACTAATATAAATAGTCAGTGATCCCGACAAACCTCTTGTGCCCAATATCTTATATTGCACTTATCCCTTTGTCTCCATATCCGGATTGGGCACGAGACATAAATAGTCACACTCGTATATCCAATCCATAGTTCCTCGATCCTGGGAATATGCTTATGCAAGCAGATAACATCAATATCTCCATATTGATTTATCTGAGTCTGGCCAGACATTCAATAAGCCTCATCCCTCGAGTGGCCGTGAATATTTACCCCCATTATGTGGGAGGGACAAATCCTATCTACATCACTACGATCTCTAAGCTTGCTTCCTATCATGCCCGATAGCTATCTTTATGATTACCCAGTTACGGTGTAACGTTTGATAACATCAAAGCACAATATTCCACAAATAGAGTATCTAGTGACTTCAAGTCTAAGGATTGCAATATTATTAGCACTACGAGAAGAGATTGTGACTTCAACATAATCTAATGTATCCTTCTCGTCGTGGGTCATCCAGTATGCCATTACTCCTAATGCATACCCATGTGTTGGATCGTGATATCTCCATATCAATCCAACCCCATACTAGTATATATATATATTGAGGGAAAAAACATAATGTTTTGATGAACAAGCACAAACAATAAAGGTTACTGTTAAATTTCAGAGGGGGCTAGAATGAATTTTCGGGACAAACTAAAGCATAAAATTGCAATTTTGTAAAAGTTGAGTGTGGGCTATGTCTGTAGAAGTTGTTCTTTCATGAAAGCATCGTAGCAATCGTCCCACTTCGTGTACCGTGCCTCCTCGTTCTTCTTGCGCAACTTGTAAATCTCGTCTTCGATCTTCTGTTTCCGGTCTTCGAAAAAGTTGGTTATGTCGACAGTTTTCCTGCACCGGTCCTCGGCGGTTTGCTTCCGGTACGAGTCCATCAAGCGCCTGATGTCGTCGGGGCTCGATGGGGCGGTGATCGATTCGTCGGCCGTAGATGATGACGCGGACTTGGACGTCACATAAGGTCTTGAGCTCATAGGCCTTCTTCAATAAGCCCTTCTTTCTCTTTTGGAATGTCAAGAAGCAGGTCTTTTCCTTGCTGATCAGATCCATTCTTTGCTTTGCTCTATCCATCTGCAATATTTACAATTTTTTACATTATTCAGTCATTTTTCATTTTGTAAAACATTACATCAAAAACAGTAACAATGTCAACGATAATTGACTCAAACCTGGAAATATAATCACTTACTAATGAGCACTAGGTCACAAAATAATATAATCTGAAACAGGGATTGGTTTGGTCCTTAGTCAAAAAGGAATGATTGACTCTTTTCGTGATTTATGCAATCAAATCAACTTATCGATAAAAAATCTTTGTGAATTTTGTTTAATTAGACGAAATAAATTCAAATTTCTTGGTATCGAACTTGTTCAATTGATGAAGAAGAGTAACACAATAAGACCATATCAAACAGCAGTTTCTTGACTTCTTCGGTCAAATCAACTCAAGAGTAGCTTCCCGAAATCTTTATTGCAAGTTTTGTTATCCACTAGTGCATACCCCAATGCCCGAGGGCACAATCCCGAAAAATCATGTTTGTTGCTCCCAGTAGTGCTCAAATACGTACGGTCGAATAAGCTATCCAACAAAATTACAAATGTAATAGAGATCTATCATACGTTATGTAAAACAGAAAAGTATGCATTTTGGTATCGGGCCAAGGTCGCAATTTCTGGGCACGGAAATGAAGAAAACAATATGGTAAATTTGTGGAGCGCTCCCGAGATGAGAAAAAAATTAAATTGTTCGTAGAATCGATTCAATTGTGGTGTTAAGCCGATCAACAAAAAGATAAGTCAATTAAAAAATATGTTTGATGGATATACGCATAGATGAAGTTAGCTCCTAAATCTAATGCGTTCACGAGCAAATAGGTTTGATGTGCTTAATTTGGTGAGACATTTGTACAGTCTCTTCAAATTTTGTGCTTGCAAATGGAATTGGTGAATTGTTGGGTTGATAAAGTTGTTGGAACATGAGAAAGCAATCAATGAATTACATGATATTAATGAGAATAGACAATGTATGATGAAAGGTTAAATTGGTCATTTATGGCGCAAAATTAGGTAGTGGCTTTGTGAGCATCAATTTGTGCTTTGTAAGAATAATCTCCTTTTAGAATTAACCTTGTATGCATACATGTTTCAGCTACAAATGTTTCTCTACTCATATAAACAATGCTATTACAACCCTTATGAATAGTTAAAGATTAATTATCTTTTTACTTTAAAACTATTTAGCCGGTTCAGTCAATATTGGTCATCAGGTTGATGTAAAATTAATGAATACAGATTACTTATCATTTTTCATTAAAGTTCCATGATCTAAAGTTCTCAAGTTCAGACACAACAAAAAATTCTCTTTTTCCGCAAATGAAACACATGGGCATTTCAACTACGTATCTTTTCCACATGTTACTTATCATTTTACATTGACGATGGATATAAAGTTGGTGTTGAAACCTGAAATTAATTCCAAAAAACGGAAATATTAAAAATATTGATAGTTAGAATGCAATGGGTACAAACTTAATACAACAACTGCACAGCCACACAACCTGTCCTTATCAAGAGATATAAGGAGTTACTGGAGCTGCTTGATATAAAGACGTACAAACATAAAGAAGAGGACAAACTGAGCAAAGAAAATAACAAAAATACCCAAAGGAGAGGCTTAGCATCTTGATGTGCCACCCTTGGACAAGCTCTTCAGGGTTCCTTGCAGCGAAATATCGCAATCGAAGAGATAAGACCACCGTAAGGGAGTGCAATATGGTAAAGACGTACAGAAAAAAACAATCAAAGAGAGATAGTGTCCTCTCATGTTTCTTGGTTAACTATCCCCCAACATGTAACATGTTTCCCGCTGTTAGAATATGCTTTGAATCAAGTTCGAGCAAGAATAAACGCTAGTGGGAGATCGCATGAGCACAAGAAGGAACTCACACGAGCATAAGACTGCCCGCACGAGCAGAGATATACTCACACTTTGTGTGAATATCAAAGTTGCTTGATTAATTCAAACCATCAAAAATATGACTTCGTTTGCTCAATATCAAAGTTCAAAATGCGGTAATCTGTAAAAAACAATGGGTTAATCAAACACTCATACAGGACTTATGTAGTTTGTCTACTGTTCAAACTAATTTGGCTCAATTCACTTAACTTGCTTGTCCAAATATATAGTATTGGGTTAAGTGACATGAGTAGTTCAATAGTTGTTGTAGCATTCAAGAGGGAGGCAAATGTAAACATAGTCCGTTTACTTCATTGCATCTAAGGCAGCTGCATGCCAAACAAAATTTCCATTAAGCAATAAATTCAATGACGACTACACTATATACTACTTTTTTTTTCCGGAGTCTTCTTACAACTAAAGAGATTACCGCGACAGTTTTTATGCTTATCATCATAAATTAAAAATTTGTTAAATTCATCAAGCTCGCTACTTGGAAAGGGTCTTGAACAATACAATAAAAACAACATGCAAAATGACTATACTGGCAAATTACCTAGGAATATAAATGCAAGGCGCATGAATTTCCAATGGAGTAAAACATAACCCGATCATGATGTTTCTTGTGAGAAATAAAATACATAAAGTTGTTACGATGAATATATTTTTCATGCAAATGGTATAAAATAACTTACGATTTTAAAATCATAATGTTCCTCCGAAAGATAAATACATTACAGTTTGTGAGCATTTCCCCAACGCCATCTCCTTTTATCCATAGATAGGATCTTAGAAAACCACAAAAAGTTATCTCCTCCCTGCATTAATATTATTCCTCTTAAAGTTTAACTCCAGCCATACATTAGCATTATCGGCACTGCAACAACTGCTACAAACTCTCCTCTCGCAATACACATAAAATATACAATAATTAAATATACTAGCAAAGTATAGAGACCAAATTAACTAAAGAAAATCACGCTCGAATTGAAATATCCAGATTTACCTCCTACAGAAAAGAAAAAAAAAAGAATTCAAAATTACACCATAAAAGGTGAAGTTTCAAGAAACTACATTGATCTATCGAACTGGCCTGGATTAGTCGGATAAAATTGAGTCAATCCCATGTGGGGCAATCCCATCTGCGGCTGCGTGAACTGCCACTGCCCAAGAACTTGCTGCGAATCCAAACCATTTATCTGCAGCCCCTAATTCGCCAAATTGTTGTTGAAATGCGGAAAATTCTTCTGTTGTCCCATCATCATCAGCGGCGGATCATAAGAAACCACAGCGCGGTCCATCACTTGGTTGTACATAAGATATGGTTGATGATGTTGATGCTGATGATGATGATAATTGTCATTCAACGCCATCATCGCATTGGGCGGATTCACGGAGGAGGATAATAATCCATCGTATCCCAAATAATGTTTCCACATACGTTGTGCTGCCCCGGGTAAAAGTACTGCACCATAGCAGCTTGAGCACTCCCCTTCATGCGCTCCAACTTTTCGTTCAACTCGGTGATTTTACGTCCCAACTCATCTTCGAATTGTAGACAGGGGCATATCCAAAAGTTTGCGTCAGTAAGAGAATAATTCTAAAATCATAATGTTTTTTTTAGGGAAAAACATAATGTTTTGATGAAAAAGCAAAAACAATAAATGTTGAGTCAAGATCCCTGAATGTGCTTTGGTTGGTAATTGTTTTTGAGTGATGAAAGACAAAAGACAGAAGACAAAAGGCTAAGACATAAGCATCAAAGCATTTCAGTTATCTCAAGGCCTTGAGATTGACTGAACTTCAAAGCCTTGAGTTATTCTACTCTGCTATATGTTCTAACATTTCTATGTTGCAGATTGGATTTCTGATTATGCAAATCAGTGGTTTATTGCATATACTTTTGGATTATACTATTTATATATCTAACACAATTGCAGATGATCAGAACAGGAAGAATCAAAGTTATCTGGGTTTAACTTTGAAATTCTGTGAAGCAGGATCAGAGCTTCAAGGCCTTGAGATGTGCCTTGAGCTGGTGACAGTTTTTAAAGAACTTAATTGATTCTTTCTTGCAGGTTGTGATTCTTAGTATTGTGATTATTTACTCACTTCTAAGTGTCTTGAACTTGTTTTTCATGTTTCATATGTTTTGGAAGATATACATGTTATTGTTCTAAGTTTGTTAAACAGTTTTATCAGAAACTGTATAACCAAACAGTCATAGTAGTGTTAGCGTTGTGGATTTTGTTGTTGCTGTGTTTCAATGCTGTTGCAGGGTTGTTAAACGTGCAGGAGAAATCTCAACAAACTCCAACGGATATCCACTTGAAGCTGTTTGAATTTCAGTTGAAAACAGAAGGAGGATGGTCCACAAAAGAAGAAGAACATGAACTTTCAGAAGAAGGATGGTGACAAAATGACGGCTTCTTGGAGTGAGTCTGATTCATCAAGTGACTCAGACACAGAAGAAGAGCAAGCAAACTTATGCTTCATGGCAAAGCATAATGAGGAAAGTTCATCAGACAGACACATTGAAGACATGGTAAAAAAATTACTTACTAGTCCTTCTGATGTACTTCGTGAAACTCTCAAAAGTATGTTTTTAAATGAGGAAAGTTATAGAAATGAGATTTCTGCTTTAAAGATTAAGATTCATGAGCAGGTAAAAGAAAACATGAACCTTGTGTTTTCAAACAAAACTGTTGAAGTTTCTAAGACAAAGCTTGAAAAAGACTTCAAGGCCTTGGACAGCAGGTTCAAAGTCTTGAAGGCACAGATAAAAGAGGTTGTTGATCAAAATACTCTTTTAACTGAAAGATATGCTTATCTAAAGACTCATTCTGAGAATTTAGAACAACAGATCTGTACTTTAACTGAGAAACTTCAAGATTCCAAGAAGGTCCTGGCTAGGTTTACTAGCTCAGAACATAATTTGAATCTCATTCTTGTAGGAAGTCTGAAATCAATGCATAAAAGTGGGATTGGCTATAATCCAAATTTTCCAAAGAAAAGCCAAACTACTTTTGTTAAATCTGGTAGCAGACATTCTCCAAAATGTCATTACTGTGAAAAAATCGGTCATGTCAGATTAACTTGTCCCTTCAGAAGATCAGAACCTCACATTATGAGGAATACATATCCTTATCAGCTTAAGGGACATGTTAGGCAGATTTGGGTTCCAAAAGGAATTAGGCCACCAAATATGGCTGATTCTGAGTATGACTCAAAGTTCTGCACTTGGTCTAACAGCCTGTTGAGGCAATGATTTGTTTTTGCAGGATGTCACCAAGGCCTTGATAGATCAGAAATGGATATTAGACAGTGGATGTTCCAGACATATGAGTGGAAAAAGGTCTCTCTTTACTGAACTTACAGAAAAATCTGGAGGAACAATCACACTTGGTGACAAAGCAAAATACAATATCATTGGTATAGGTAGTATTGGCAATGGTTCTACAAATTCTATATCTGATGTTTATCTGGTAGATGGACTTGAGTATAATTTGCTTAGTATCTCTCAGTTATGCGATAAAGGTTATAAAGCTGTTTTTGACAAGGAGAAATGTGTGGTGCAATATGAGAAATCTGGTGATTGCATACTCACTACTCCTAGATCATATAATCTATATGCTATGAATACTAACAGTGTTGCAGGTGACAAGCTAAAATGCCTCAAGGCCTTGAAGGAAGATTCAAAGCTTTGGCACAGAAAGCTTGGGCATATTAGTATACATACTTTGAATAAACTCGTCTCAAAGGACTTGGTAAGAGGTTTACCATCACAGAAATTTTCAGATGATGAGGTTTTCAAGGCATGTGTACAAGGTAAACAGACCAGAAGCTCATTTAAGCCAAAGAACTTTGTAAGTACTTCTAGACCCTTAGAATTGCTGCATATGGACTTGTGTGGTCCTATGAGAGTTCAGACTCCAAAAGGTAAGAGGTATATGCTTGTTATAATTGATGATTATTCTAAATTTAATTGGGTGATGTATATTTGAGACAAAACTGAAGCTTTATCTGAGTTTTCTAAATTGTGCAAAGAGCTTCAAACTTTAAAAAAAATTACATGTTGCATCCATTAGAAGTGGTCATGGTAGAGAGTTTGATCAACTTGACTTTGATTTGTTTTGTGCAAAGCATGGCATTTCACACAACTTTTCTGCACCTAGAACTGCACAGCAAAATGGAGTAGTTGAAAGGAAAACTTCTTGAAAGTAATTTTCCAAAATTTTTATGGGCAGAAACTGTTAACACTGCCAATTATGTGATGAATAGATGCTTGATGAGACCTATTTTGAAAAAGACTCCCTATGAACTGTTTAAAGGGAGAAAGCCTACTGTTTCTTATTTTAGGCCCTTTGGTTGTATCTGCTTTGTGCATAATAATGGTAGAGACAATCTTGGTAAGTTTGATGCTAGAAGTGATGAAGGTGCATTTCTTGGATATTCTCAAACTAGCAAAGCTTATAGAGTTTATAATAGAAAAATCAAGATTGTGGAAGAGAGCATTCATGTAATTTTTGATGAAAGTACTAAGGACTCTCTGAGTGAAAGTTTTGCAGATCTAAATTTGAACAAGCATGAATCAGATGATGATGCTGTGAAAGAAGACAAAGGCAAAACTAATGTACATAATCAACCAGCAGAATCTCAAGGCCTTGAACCTCCTGCTGAACCAAAATCTCAAAGCCTTGAGACATAAGCTGAAACTTTCTATGATGCCCCTTATACTGTTTCAAGGACTCAAAGTCTTGAAGGATAATACTCCTGGGTACCAAGAAAGAAGTTTAAGTACCTTGCAGACCATCCAGCTGTCAACATTATATCAGATCCATCAACTGGAACTCAGACAAGAGGACAGTTAAAGAACTTGTGTGCTTTTAGTGCATTTGTATCTTTGATTAAGCCTATGCATACCAAGGAAGCTCTGGAAGATGCAGAATGGATCATTGCAATGCAGAGTGAGCTGAATGAGTTTGAAAGGAATAAGGTTTGGAATCTGGTTCCCAGACCTAAAGAGAAATCAGTTATTGGAACCAGATGGGTATTCAGAAACAAGCTTGATGAGAGTGGCAAAGTGGTAAGAAATAAAGCCAGACTGATAGCTCAAGGATATAATCAGGAAGAATGTATAGATTATGAGGAGACTTTTGCTCCTGTTGCCAGAGTTTTCTAGTCTGATGTGCAGGGAGTTTGAGATGAGCCTAATGGGTGAACTGAATTTCTTTCTTGGGCTTCATATATTACAAATGAAGAAAGGAATTTTTGTGCATCAATGAAAATATACCAAGGACTTATTGAACAATTACAATATGTCACAGTCCAAGGTGCTTAAGACCTCTATGAGTTCATCACTCTCTTTCGACAAAGATTCAACTGGTAAGAGTGTGAATCAGAAGGAATACAGAGGTATGATTGGATCATTATTTTATTTAACTGCTAGCAGACCTGACATTATGTTCAGTGTCTGTATGTGTGCTAGATTCCAAGCACATCCTAAGGAAAGTCATTTAACTGCAGTTAAAAGAATTTTTAGATATTTGAATGGAACCAGAGACTTAGGGCTTTGGTATCCAAGAAGATCTAATTTTATGTTGAGTGGCTATTTAGATGCAGATTTTTCAGGTTATAAAGTAGACAGGAAAAGTACTTCTGAATGCTGTTAATTTTTTGGATCTTCATTGATCAGTTGGAATTCCAAAAAGCAAAATTATGTAGCATTATCAACTGCAGAAGCTGAATATATTGCAGCTGGTGCTTGTTGTTCACAAGTGTTATGGATTGCTCAGCAACTTAGAGATCTTGGCTACAACTTCAGAAATGTGCCAATTCATTGTGACAATACAAGTGCTATTTCAATCTCTAAGAATCCAGTTCAACACTCAAGGACAAAGCACATGGATGTGAGACATCATTTCCTTAGAGATCATGCAGAACAAGGTGATGTTGTTTTAAATTTTATCTCTACTTCAATGCAGATTGCTGATATTTTCACTAAACCTTTGCCAGATGATAGGTTTTCATCTCTAAGGCTTGAATTGGGGTGTTAAACAAGGATGCATTGGTTTTGGGGGAGTATGAGTACTTATATGTGTATATGTGCTGAAATCTCAAAGCCTTGAGATTATACTTTCTGAAGCCTTGAAAGTATAGCTCAAAGCTTTGAAGTTTCTCAAACTGCAGAAAATCTCAAGGCCTTGAGATTGTTCTCCAGGTCTTGATAATATCTGTATTATTTTTTAAAAAAAATGGATCATCAAATATTATATCTTATCTCTTTAGATAACTGTATAATATTTGAATTACTCAGAGAATTTTCTAAAATATCCCAAAAAGATTTTTTAAGATTCTATTTTTGCATGTTGATATTGCAGAGTCCTTTTATGACTCATCCTTTTCAACCTACTTAAGCTAAAAGTCAGGGATTTTTCTTCTCATTCTCTTCCAATTTCTGCGACTCTACTCTCTCTCTCAATTCCACTCAATCACATTCTCTTCTCTAAACCCTAAAATGGAGCGCAAATCAGCCAGAATTCAGCAATAGGGAAAGCCCTCTGGCAGATCCAAGAAGAGAGAAAACAAGAAGGAAAAGATAGTGATTTCTGATTCAGATTCAGAAAATACTCAAAGCTTGCATGAGGATACCCCTCCTGCAAAGAAGCCCAGGACAGAGAAGGGAGATGAATTCTCAAGTGTTGATCCACAACAAGAGACTCAGGGTGGTGATCAACCTAGGTCAGAGAAGAAGAAAGGGGGCGAATAGAAAAAGACTGGTGAAGAAGAAAAAGGGAAATCAACTCAGGAGAGCCAGAAGAAACCAACTGAAGGAGGACAAGAAAATACCAAACCTTCTAAGAAGAAGACTAGGGTTAAGCAAGTTGCTGCTGCAACTAAGAAAGGATGTCAAGGTAAGAATGTACTTCCCACTGAGTGGTTTGTTAGTTCTGAAGTTAGAACTGTTTGGATGCAAGGTTATGCATCATCTAAGGTAGCTTTCTGTAGCATGATTTCTGATGAGTTATTGGATGAACTGGACATTGAATGCATGAGAAAGTTAAGAGAAACTGCTGTTCGGAAGGTTCTAAATCCTAGTTCAAAGGCTTATCCTAGGTTAACTAGGTTATTTTATCTGAACTTGGTGTCTGAAGGTGATGATAGAATGGTATTAACTTCTAAAGTGGCTGGTGTGGATTTGAGGTTAGATCATAGGAATTTTGCCAAAGTCTTGGGCATTCCTAGAAAATACCATGTTGGAGATTATCCTGATAGGAAGCAGTGTCTGGATAAGGCAAAGGAGATGTTTTTTATTGAAGGTGTTCCCTCTGGTCCAAAGCAGTTGACACACTCTGTGCTCAACTATGAAGCCAAAATCTTGTTTACAATTCTGATGAGGAGTGTAGTTCCTAGGGAAAACTCAAGGGAGTTGGTAACTGATAAGGTTCTGATTTTGATGTATCTGATATCTCAAGGGTTTGAGATAGATTTGCCAACAGTTGTTATGGAGCATATGATTTATTGTGCAACCAGGACTAGAAACCATCCTCTTCCCTATGCCAACCTGTTGCCACTTTTCTTTGAATATTTTGATGTGACTGTGAAAGGAGAAGAAAAGATTACTGGAGGTTTTGGGTTGATAGGCGAGACTGCACTTCAGAGGATTGGGGTAGTTCAGACTGGGAAAGGGCATTAGAAATTTTATTCTGATTTGTCAAAGGAAGAACTTGCTGAGAAGGAGTTTGTGAAGCCTAAGGGGACTGCATCTGGGAAAGGACAAGCCAATGAGGATTACTCTCTGCTGGTTGAGAAGTTAGAAGATCAACAGGTTGAGATTGAAGATCTCAGGCAAAGGTTGTTTGACCTGTGAACTGAATTTAACCAGTTCAAGGGCTTGATGAATGTTATGAATGGGAAGCTGGATGTTGTCATCAAGGGCTTGAATCTGGAGAAGATACCTTCTGCTACTAGTCATGACACCAGTGTGGATTCAGAAGAAAAGCTGGGTGATTTTCTGAAGAAGAAGAAAAAGAAGCCAATTCCAGTGGTGTTAACTTCTAAAGATTTGTATGAACAAACTGATGAAGAAGATGCTGGTGAACACACTGGTGTTGATGCAGCTACAGAGGTAGATTCAGAAAAGGCTAAGAAGAAAGTGGATGAGATAATTCAATAAGTGGTTGCTGAAGTGGAAGCTGAACAAGAAGGTAATCAGTATGCAGAAGATGCTGCAACTGAAGAAGAAATTGGAGAAGGCTCAGAGAAAGGCCAGACATCAAAAAAGAAGTGAAGATGAGAGACTGCCAAAGCCTTGACCCTCTATCTCATTCTCTTCTATCTTTTCTGTCTCAAGGCCTTGAATTTTTAGTTCAATTTTTTGGTTTAAGTTTATTTTCAGACTCTGAGTAATGATCCCACATTTCTTTAACCTGATTTGATGAAAGTCAAAAAGGGGGAGAATTAATGTGGTTCTTTTTGTGTTTGTTTGCAGTATTTGGACTAGTAATAATAAGAATGCCTAGTTGTTTTGGTGAACTTTTATTTCTGTGGTAATTTGTAATGTTTATTCTCACTAGGTTATCTGTTTGGGTTCAGTATATATATATATATATATAAATATTGTATCTGCAAATTGTGGTTATTTAATTTTTGAATATGAGTGGCAAGAAGATCTATACAAGACTGTAGGTTTTGTCTTTCATCAAGGGGGAGATTGTTGAGTCAAGATCCCTGAATGTGCTTTGGTTGGTAATTGTTTTTGAGTGATGAAAGACAAAAGACAAAAGACAAAAGGCTAAGACATCAGCAGCAAAGCATTTCAGTTATCTCAAGTCCTTGAGATTGACTGAACTTCAAAGCCTTGAGTTATTCTACTCTGCTATATGTTCTAACATTTTTGTGTTGCAGATTGGATTTCTGATTATGCAAATCAGTGGTTTACTGCATATACTTTTGGATTATACTATTCATATATCTAACACAATTGAAGATGATCAGAACAGGAAGAATAAAAGTTATCTGGGTTTAACTTTGAAATTCTGTGAAGCAGGATCAGAGCTCCAAGGCCTTGAGATGTGCCTTGAGCTGCTGACAGTTTTTACAGAACTTAATTGATTCTTTCTTGCAGGTTGTGATTCTTAGTATTGTGATTATTTACTCACTTCTAAGTGTCTTAAACTTGTTTTTCATGTTTCATATGTTTTGGAAGATATACAGGTTATTGTTCTAAGTTTGTTAAACAGTTTTATCAGAAACTGTATAACCAAACAGTCATAGTACTGTTAGCTTTCTGGATTTTGTTGTTGCTGTGTTTCAATGCTGTTGCAGGGTTGTTAAACGTGCAGGAGAAATCTCAACAAACTCCAACGGATATCCACTTGAAGCTGTTTGAATTTCAGTTGAAAACAGAAGGAGGATATGTAGGAGCTGAGATCCTAAAATCTCTCAATCAGTTGCAGCTGTGGATAAAAGAGACTGGTTTGACTTTTGAAGAACAAAGAGGCTTGCAGAATACTCTGAGAGGTGTGAAAAAATCGTGGGAGAACATTCATTCAAACACACAATCATTCAAGCTTCATTCCAGATTCCTGAGATCAAATCAATCCAGTTTTCCACAAGAACACTTCCAGGATTAAAACAGCTTATCTTCATACTGTGTTCTTCACTTGAACTTCTATCTGTGTATCTCTATATTATCTTAAACCTCACTTAACCTAGTGGTTGGTTGTTCAAGTGAGCAACAAGAGGTTCTTGTTAGCTCAACAGTTAGTAGTTGGAACTAGATAGGTTTGGAACCACAAGCTGTATAGGTGTAAGGGAAATCACTTAGGCTTGAAGATCTAGGGCTGTTTCTGTTCGAGTAATAAGAAGTGTTTGCCCAATCCTGGTGGGATTAGATCCCTCAGGCAGAGATTAGGTCCATTGGGACTGAACTCTGTAAATTGCTTTGTGTTCTTTACTTTTCAGTTTGATTATTATCTGCTGCACACAACTCAAATCAAACTAGGGTTTACAATCTGTTTAGAATTGTCCACAACTCAAGGCCTTTAAGGCCTTTAAGCTTACTATTTTGCCTTTGTAAGTTTCAGACAGTTTACTAAAATCTCAAGGCCTTGAGATTTGAGCTTCACACAAAGTCTTTCTGTTAAACTTTAAGTTGTGCAAAAAGTTTCCATACTCTATTCAACCCCCCCCTTCTAGAGTATTTAGGTCCTGTATTTAGTCTACATTACACACTTTCAATAAAGGTTACTGTTAAATTTCAGTAGGGGCTAAAATGAATTTTCGGGACAAACTAAAGCATAAAATTACAATTTCGTAAAATTTGAGTGTGGGCTATGCCTGTAGAAGCTGTTCTTTCATGAAAGCATCGTAGAGATCGTCCCACTTCGTGTACCGTGCCTCCTCGTTCTTCTTGCGCAACTTGTTGATCTCGTCTTCGATCTTCTGTTTTCGGTCTTCGAGAAAGTTGGTTATGTCGACAGTTTTCCTGCACCGGTCCTCGGCGGGTTGCTTCCGGTACGAGTCCATCAAGCGCCTGATGTCGTCGGGGCTTGCGGGCCATATCTCGGGCTCGATGGGCCGGTGATCGATTCGCGGGGTGTAGATGATGACGCAGACTTGGACGTCACATAAGGTATTGAGCTCATACGCCTTCTTCAATAAGACCTTCTTTCTCTTTTGGAATGTCAAGAAGCGGGTCTTTTCATTGCTGATCAACTCCATCCTTTGCTTTGCTCTACCCATCTGCAATATTTACAATTTTTACATTGTTCAGTCATTTTTCCTTTTGTAAAACATTAAATAAAAAATAGTAACAATGTCAACGATAATTGACTCAAACCTGGAAATTTAATCACTTACTAATGAGTACTAGGTCACAAAATAATATAATCTGAAACAGGGATTGGTTTGGTTCTTAGTCAAAAAGGAATGATTGACTCTTTTTCGTGATTTCTGCAATCAAATCAACTTATCAATAAATTTTTTTTGTGGATTTTGTTTAATTAGACGAAATAAATTCAAATTATTTGGTATCGAACTTGTTCAATTGGCGAATAATAGTAACACAATAAGACTATATCAAACAACAGTTTCTTGATTTCTTCGGCCAAATTAACTCATCAAGAGTTGCTTCCCGAAATCTTCATTTCAAGTTTTGTTATCCACTAGTGCATACCCCCATGTCCGAGGGCACAATCCCGAAAAATCATGTTTAAAATACCCCGTTTTGTGAATACGGGTATTTAAGATATTACTATAAGTATTTGGTGTTAATATGCTACTATTATATTTTATGATATTATTTGGTGTCAATATGACATTAGTATAAGTGTTGTGAGTTAACTTTATTGGTAGAAAGTTAATTTTTATTACTAGTACCTACTTGGGGTTATTATGTATTTTCCCTACTTTATGAGGAGTCTTTTATTTAAACTTGGAGGTGGTAGTTGTCATTTTACCTAAACTAGGGGGGGGGAAGTGTCTTGACCTCTTATGTTTCATCATCTTCTTCCCCAAAAGATGAACAACCGTGGGTTTCTTCCTCCACCATCAACCACCACTCCATCTCCAACTCCAACTCTTCAAGTTTGATCTTTTTTCACCCAAATACAATCCCAATCTACTCCCAACTCCACAAAGACCAATAATTTCTCACCAAGAAACCATTTTCGTCCAAAATCAAGACCCAATTCGGAATCGAAAATATCGCCGGTGGGTTTCTTAATATTCGCCGGATTCATCACCTCAAAGGCTATAAATACCCACTCAAACTCAGAGAAATTCACACCCAAATCAATCTTCAAAGCTCTCCCTCTCAATCACTCTCTCTCTCTCTCACCCGACGGGCCGCCCCTCACCGCCGCCGCTGCTGCACACCGCTGTCGCCGTCGCAGCCCGCCGACACCGCCGCCGACGCCGCCGTCGTCGGCCACCGCCCGCGTCGCCACCGTCGGCCTCGCCACCCCTCCATTCCGTCGATTTTCTCGCTGTTCGGGTATGAAACCCGTTCTTCTTCTTCTTCTTCTCCTTCTTCTTTGTTCTTTTTTTTATTATTATTAGTATACTATATTGGTAGTTAAGCTATTAGATAAGGGAGAGAGAACAAAGCGGCTGTTGGCCCAGTGGTTAAATGCTAACACTTAGTACTTGGTGGGTATGTGGATGTGTATGTGGATGTGAGGTTCTAGGTTCGAATCTTATAAAAGACAATTCTTTTTATACACGTTTAAAGTAATATTTTTGTACTCATCTTCACTCCAAAATAAAAAGTGTAGAATAAGGATGATAAAAGTACATTTTTCTTATTTATTTTTATAAGTTATTTTTCATAAATAAATTAGTTATTTCTTTTAAATAAAAGTTAGTTAATTTATAACCTATATTCTCTACTTAGGCTTGTTTGGTTGGGAGAAACTACTGTTTGAATTAAAAGTGTTTTTGGGGTAAAATAATATGCTTCTCTACTCTAAAAATGATAGTTTATCTAATCTTATAAGTTATATTTATATGATTATAGCTTAGTATGTTTTTACAAATAATAAACGTTAGATTTATAAAGCGTATTTTATTGTAAAAGAGGTTGTTCACGTTAGCAAGGTTGGGGAGAGTTAGTAAGGGATTTATTTCATTTACCTATAGGACTACGTGTGCAATATGTTGATTAGGATATTATTAAATTTGTAGGCGACAAATTTCTTTGACGAAGGATACGTCAAGTATCATTAGCAAGTGAATTGCTTTGGCTTGAGATTCAAGATAAGTAAACATGCCAGGCCTAGCGCCCATTCCTCTTTTCGTGTCAATTTTTTTTTCATTCCTACTTGTCTCAAAATGATTTTATGCAAAATATGTGCTACTTGAATACTTGTTCAAATTGTTGAAATGTATCTCTGAAAATCTCACTGCAATCTATTAATCGACGATAACGTAAAGTGGAAGAGTTGTGCGGGGGATTATTGTTGTATGATTACTATTGGCATTGGGCGTGTTGACTTCGGTCTCTCGTCCAATTTATTTTATTTAATCCGGTTGCAAGTCCCCGGATAGCTCGTTGTACTCACTCTTCTGGCCGCAAGAAGTCTGTAAGGGGGTGTCGACACTTAAGGTCTTGGATGCTTGCGAAGTGGCGGGTTTTTCCCGTATCAACAAATTAACAAATTGGTTTTGGATTGAATGTTGTTAATGGAAAAATGGAATATCATGAGTTTTGGAATCCGATTATTTAGATAATGGATGTGATTTGGAAAATATAAGTGAACTTGGAATCTCTCATCTTATTTCTTTTATAAAGGGTCAAAACTTTACTTTCACTTTGTTTTAGCAAAACTACTACAAACTGGTTTTCAAATTACTTCATAATCTGTTTACATGCTTGGGTGTTATTTACTCAGTATTTCCGCTGACTTTTGGAACTGTGTTGTTCACTTTTTGTTTTCTGCACCACATAATTATATGATGGGAGCATAGCTTAGCAGGGGATGCGAATCATCACTTAGACGATTAGTGATGTCACACTTAGTTCATTAGAGATTCTTTTAGTATCATTAAAACTGTAGTTGGATTGTATGTCTGTGTTTGAGGCTCAAGGATTGAAGTTTATTACAGTTATGTTCGAATTTTCTGTTTTAAAACCTCCTTGTATTCGGGTTTAACCCCGGGTACGGAGTGACATCCCTGGGTTTCCGGCTTAGACAATTTGGGGGTGTTATAATGTTCGTTGCTCCCGGTAGTGCTCAAATATGTACGGTGGAATAAGCTATCCCACATCTATGTAGTAAGGGGCGATGAGGAAGTGACTATCCCCAAAATAGGACATGTGGGATAAGCTATTCCACATGTCATATTTTTGGGATAAACTATTCCCCATAGTCCCTTATTATGTAGATAATATCATTAATTTCTGCCACTCTTTTTCTCTTGACATATGTCGTGTCTAGTGGAGCACTTCAATTTTTTTTAGAGAAACACTTCAAAATTCAAATTTTGAAAGAACTAGGCCTAATACTGCAGTTAAGAAACAAACAGGCTGCAAAGGTAATTACAAGAAATATTAGGGGTAGGTTCATAATTTCAGAAACTTTTGTTTTTTCACACTGGTTTTTACTTTCACAGTTTCACAACTTCACACTCCATCGTCTTCTCTCTCTCTCTGTACAAATACAGTGATCGGTGACTGACGTCTTCTATAATCTGTGTACTCTCTGTTCAAGCCCTCGTGGATCAACGTGTAGAATACGAAATACTATTAAACAAATAGCGATAGCTTCAAGTTTCCCCCAATTTTTTTTGACTGTTCGCTTTGATTCCTCCTCTCTGTTTGCTTCAAGGGCGGGAAGTTGAAATCGCCCTCTCTCTCTAGGGTTTCTCCAAAATTGGATCTCCTCTCTTGAATTCGTCTGTTCCGAAGACGAAGATGAGTCTTCGGAAGGGCTCCGCCGTCTGGGTAGAAGACAAGAGCCTCGCTTGGACTGCTGCCGAAGTGGTGGATTTCGTCGGTAAACAAGTTCAGGTCGTCACCGCGTCAGGGAAGAAGGTGGGTCGACTTAGAATTTACTCAATTGAACTGGGTCTTTGTCTGTTTTAGTTTCCGTGGTGTGGATTTTGTGGGTTTGTTGTTGATGCTTTCGGGGGGGGGGGGGGGGGGGGTTCATTTTTGCTTGCCAGGTCTTGACTTCACCGGCCAAGTGGGTCGGCTTAGTTCTTACTCAATTGAACTGGGTTTTTGTCCGTTTTAGTTTCCGTGGTGTGAATTTTGTGGGTTGTTGTTGATGGTTTTTGGGGGTTCATTTTTGCTTGCCAGGTTTTGACTTCACCGGCCAAGTTGTTCCCGAGAGATGCGGAGGTGGACCATGGCGGAGTCGACGATATGACTAAATTGACTTATTTGAATGAGCCTGGAGTTCTTGACAACTTGGAGAGGAGATATAGTCTCAATGAAATTTATGTAAGTGTTGTGCTAAACTGTGGTTGCTATGAGTTCACTGTATGTTGGTGGCTACACCAAGTTTCTGTTCTGGGTTTCTTTTGCTGATGATAAGAAACTTCATACAATTTTTAGTCGGTGGCAGTCGTCGACAATGCACATCCCTGAAACTAGTTATGCTACTTGTTTATATGGTAGTTATTTGGATTTGCCAAGTCAACAGCACATCAATCGAAGTCCTAGGACTTGATTCAATATACAAAGCCTCAGCGCTCACGTGTTCAAGTTACTGTCCATCGCGATCTTTGCTTAAGAAGGGAAGGAATAAATGAACCTAACACTCCCTTCTTTTTTGGTGGATTTGGGCTATAAGATATTTAGCTAATTTCAACTATTTTCTATTGTAAGTTTCACCGAGAGCACACTCTAGTTCATTTACATTCTGCTTCATTCGGAAATTAATGGATCAAGCAAACTCGGTGCTTATATTGTAAATTGTAAGACCACTTTGTTGAAGTTTCAAATTAAGTTCGAATGTTGGGTTACATAACTGTTAACACGCCTGTTGCTAAAGAAGAAAAGTCAAAGTGTAAGAAAAAACAATAATGTATTGGTGAAATTTACGTAGTTGAGGAGCTCAAAAGTGTAACTACCTTCCTTGCTGAAGATAATCAAGTTTATCATGCACTTCTCTATGTAAGAAATAGTATCTATAGTTTCTCATAGCCGTTGCAGCAGCTTCTCAAGAAATGCAATTGCATTCCTTACAATCTCTGGGGGTGGAAATTTGGACGATGCATTATGTTTCACTGTATCAAAACCTAATGACCTATTCGTTTATTAAAATGACAGTCTCATCGATGTAGTTGATGATATGCAGGCAGTTTTTCTTCCCAAATCTGTCAACCCACCATTTAAGCAGCCAGTTTATAGGGATTTGTATACTGAGACCTGATCTGATAAGTAGGAAAGCTTAGAAATTAGAACTAAGATGTTCTCTCCCCACAAATTATTTCTCTCCTTTCTCCTGATTTGTCACGAAGGATTACTAGTTTATATTTATTTGAGTAGCATTTATATACGGCCACATCTAATCTGAAATTGAAAGGGAGCCTTGGCGCAACGGTAAAGTTGTCGCCGTATGACCTGGAGGTCACGGGTTCAAGTCGTGGAAACAATGCAAGGTTGCGTACAATAGACCCCAGAAGTGGGTCAGGCCCTTCCCCCGACCCGCACATAGCGGGAACTTCGTACACCGGGCTGGCATAATCTGGTGCTATAGCCTAAGCTTCAATAGTGTTGAAGCATCCTTGCTTGAGGTGTCTCTCTTTCTCCTCTTCGTGCCTCAAGTCCCTCCAAATTTTCATTATTCTATCTAGTTTAATTGAAATCTATTGTTGAAATGGGACTTAAAAGAGCATTTTTTTAAAATTTAACCTGAAATTGGTGATACTCCACTTCCACTCATATCTTTCCCAGTCTTAAACATCAGTATCCAGTGTTTTATACTGTCATTAGTCCTCAAGTGAACTTTCGATTGCTTCTCATATTTATTGCACTAATCTCTACTATGCTTTACATTTCTCCTTGCCTAGCCTTCCTTTTAAACTATTTTTAAACACTTAATCTATTTCAAAAGTATTTCTGTTCTGACATTCTTTAATAGTGCTTTAGGCAAGGGTTGATCCACCAGTTTCAAATATTCAGCTATTTAAGCTTACAAAAACAAAGATGGTTAGGGAGTATGAAAAAAATACAATGAAAATGAATGTAATTTGGACATTTAACTAACACAAGTAAGGTAATTCATGTTACATTAGTGCTATTATATGTGTTTTTATTCTGATTCAACGTAATGGTCAAGAAATACCTAATTAGTATGTATCCGGAATCAAAACAGTAACAACAATAAGCGAGAGCAATTGATTAGGAATACTTCGGTTATTAGGGTTGGAATCCAATTATTCAATACATTAGGTCCACTTGAAACCCCAATGAATTGAAACTTTAAAAAATAAATATCAAGAAATAACATTAGAGGAAAACAGAGACCAGAGTTTCAATAGTGTTGAAGCATCCTTGCTTGAGCTGTCTCTCTTTCTCCTCTTCGTGCCTCAAGTCCCTCCAAATTTTCATTATTCTCTCTGGTTTAATTGAAATCTATTGTTGAAATGGGACTTAAAAGAGCATTTATGAGTGAATATCGGGCTGAAAGGATGGGCCATTTTGGTCCTATAGCCGTAAAGAAAAAGTGTTAATCAAAATTGCAAAGCTACCTCTAGTGACTAGACCATGAGGTTGCACCTATAGTGACTTGAGAGTTGATGTCATGTCTGTAGGCATAATCTGGTGCTATAGCCTAAGCTTGTTTCCCTGTCTTTCTGTTTTGAGCTCGTAGCACTGGGAAGGCACCAGCTTGTCCGGTTGCGAGTTGATTTTACCAATCCGTTCTTGGTTATTCTTAGGTTCCTTTTAGCGTGAACCTTGGTGCTCGCAGTTTCCAATATTTCCAAATACCTGCTTCAGTTCCGAACCTCCATAATGCCTATTTTGTACCTGAAAGACATTAACGGATACAGCGTTCAGTTGCATTTATCACATGCTCATCACATAAGCTTCATAGTAACCTCAATTAGGAGGAAAGAGAGTATAGTTCTTGTAATTTACTAAATTTGACTGAAAATGACTCGATTACTCGTAAAATATTGATCAAGAATCTATATAAACTTGTTCTAGCACATTGTGAAAATATTTCTTGTTCCATTGAGTATTGTTCCTGAGTTTACGACGAGGCCTCACTTGTCCTCTCTAAGCATGATTCTTAGAATGACTGTCATGGCATGTTTTTGAACTGTCTCGCATCTTCTTTAGTTTCACGTGGTGCTAAGTCTTTTACCACGACATCAACTTCTATCTATCTCACTCACTCACCCCCCTCTCTGGTGTAGGAAATGTAGAGATCTTAAAGAGTTTCTTACGTGTAGATGTAGAGCAGAGCTGTAAGTTTGATTGCTATCAAGTCTCAATTGCTCAAATGCAGCAGTCCCATAGAGTTCCACAATCACTGTTTACGAAGTGTGACACCGTCTTTTTTATGGCTGTTGTGCACGGCTACAGATGAATCAGGACATGGTTAAGTTCTATTAAGGTTCTTTGTAGACTTCAGTTCAAAAGAGTTGGGGATAATAATCTGGCATGACAAATTGCTCAAGAAAGACATGTTTAATGCACATAAAGAAGGTATGCAAATTAAATGGTCTGTCAGGGTATGCATCTTAGGTATGCACATTTCTCGATATATGCATAAAGTCATAAACAGAAACATGGTATTATGCACAAAGTTAGGTTGAATGGCACTAATTAAATATGCAGAATTTAGGAACATATCATGGTTCTAAATAACGACATAGCGGTCATGGTCACAGTCTAATGGCATCGGGGAGTATCGGACACCCTGTAACGGGAATTTGTAACGTAGTGCGTGAATCGTTGCAAGTGAAACGGCAGATTATCGGGCGTAATGTCAGAGAAAACGCCCTGTAACGGTAGAGAATTGGCTGCGACAGAGATTATCTGTTGTAATGGGAGAGAAACGGCCTATTGTCCCGTGAATTCAATTCACACTGAACGTAACGGCAATAAGAGTATCGGAGGATCCAAAACCTTTAGCTATCGTCGACACGTAACGGTATCGGACGTTTTGTTACAAACCTGGTACAGATATGTGTATTCAATACCTACTTTTTCGGTCTTAACTATATGTCATTCATAATAGACAAGCAACAAACATGGCATCATAATCAATTTTATAATTATGTTTGCAAGGATCAAGTAAATATTATTGTTATCATTTTCCTAGATGTATTACACTCATGTTTGCTTGCGTTTTGGCGACAAGTACAAACTCGATGCAACCTGCATATAAGGTGACACCAAATGAGGTGTTCCGTGTTCCTTTACTTGTTGGTGTAGAACTGTAGATACCTTATGATATGGGATTTTCAGAGCCAACTTTTGAGGATGGAGTTTACCTGACTACACTCCTTTTCTCCAATTATGTGCGTCACCGCTGTATAAATATCTGTATGTAGTTGCAGCTTAAGTATTTTATATGACGGTTTCCCTTTAAATGAAGTGACACATTTTGGGAAAATTTAATTAATTGATGTACCTGCAGTGGCTTACTATAGTTTGACAGCTACAACTCTGAAACTTGTCAAATAATTTTGTTTGTTTTTTTTGATATCGTGACAATAATCTAACTTCCAGTTCTGTAAACCATCCCTCTCACCTGTTGATGAATTAAGGCTTCAATTATTCGCCATATCAAATAGTTGCTACGAGATAATATGTTGTGCTTTCCTAACTCTTAGATAATGAATGTCTTGCAACATCTAGTTTATGATTTTCTCTCGTAGTTTACTGTTTTGCATACTTTTGGCTGATAGCCACATGGATTGTTTTCCTTTTCGACAGACATACACAGGGAGCATCTTGATTGCTGTTAACCCTTTCACAAGGCTTCCTCATCTCTATAATATGCACATGATGGAGCAGTACAAGGGAGCTCCTTTTGGTGAGCTAAGTCCACATGTTTTTGCTGTGGCTGATGCATCCTACAGGTCTGCAAAATTTCCTTGATTGTGTTGGCAGTAGGTGATTTACATTGCAGTAAGTGGTATAGATGTTTGCTTTATTCAGGGCAATGATAAATGAGGCTAGAAGCCAGTCCATATTGGTTAGCGGAGAAAGTGGGGCTGGGAAAACTGAGACAACGAAGTTGATTATGCAGTACCTTACATACGTTGGTGGCCGTGCGACTGGTGATGACAGAACAGTTGAACAACAAGTCCTTGAAGTGAGATTTGCTTTAAATTGGTGTATTGTCTTAAATTTAGGAGCTTGTGATAAAACATAGATTCGGAGGAGAAATCTAGCATGGCTGCCTTACTGTTGTGTGTAAAGCAATAAAGCAAGTTACAGAGTACGTTGCTTAAGTGAAATATGTTCTTGATTTATCTGGTACAAAGAGTTTTTGGGGAAAGATATTTTACTTAACGACCTGTTTAACTTGCTTCATTGTTTGACTGCATAGTTCCCACCATTCATTGAGCTGATATTGGTATCTTCTTTGCCCAGTCAAATCCGCTTTTGGAGGCATTTGGTAATGCAAGAACTGTTAGAAATGACAACTCGAGGTGGGTCACAACTTTTGAGTACATTTAATCATTGGTATATACTCCCTCCATCTTTCGATTCAATTTCAACTGTACTTCAACAAAAATAAACTGCAATAGGACTGGATAAAAGACTTGTCTCATGAGGTTAGAAATCATATTAGATATAGAGATGAAGCATGGAACTTGCTCATGCATGAGTAACGTAGAGTATTATCTCATTCTTCACATATGTTCACTTTCTTCTGCAAATCCTACTATTGCCCATGAGTAAAGTGCATGTTTGGCATACTAGATTATTATAATCAGATTAGTATGAGTCTGTGTTTTCAGTTAATTTAATTGGTAACACCTAAAATTTACAGCTTAAATGAATTTCAAGGCAACTGAAGAATCTCCAATAGTGGAGATTATGCAGCTGAAAAAAAACACACATGTAACATGTATCAAGTATAAGCATGGTTTGAGTTCCTCTTGAATTGAGTGTATTCAAGTATGTGGAAAAAAATCTATTCAGTTTTGTCAAATTGATCAAGTTTATAAAATATATTTTTCAGCTCATACCAAACAGATTTTGATTTACACTTGAGCTAGATTATTCACTCAGATTTTTTTCAGCCAATTTTTTTACATTTATACTTGATACCAAACAGGCTCTTAGGGTTCCATTCTATATGAAACTTTAGAGGATAGTAATTCATATCATAAAGAACAAAGGGATATGTCTGATGAATTGGCCACCGTTTTTTAAGAAAAGTGTGAAGGTTCCAGAGCGTGAGCATGATCTAATATGTGAAAGGAAAACTAATAGCTAATTAACATAGAGAAAAAGTAGTACGAAAGAATATGATGGGCGAAGGAGAGCATCGAGAAACAAGTTGAATCTGATGATGAAAATTAAAAAAGGAAGAGCAAATAACTTAGCACAAATATGGGAGTAATTGTCAGTGCTGACACTCACTACACAAGAGGCGGTATGGTTCAAATAGAGTTTAATACTTTAATCAAGTAAAATAATCTTTGCTCTTCACTCATGGAGTGATATGTAGGATTCGTTAAATGAAAATGCATTGGCCTTGCCCGAAAGTGAGTAGAGAGGCAAAAGGTAATTGAATTCTAGCGCAATCGCCGCCTTGAAAAGATTCAGAAAGGCTTTTAAACAAAGTTTGCTAGAGGCACGGGATTCTTCAGGATGCCACAAGCAGAATCGGGACCCTGTGGGATCTTCCGAGATTGGGAATTTCTATGGGATCAGGCTTGGCCATGGCCTGGAGGATCTTAAGATCAGATACGATTTTGACAACCATGTTTTGCAGGCTTTGGCCAGCTTCTTCGCGGCTAAAACATGATCCTCACTAAGCATGCTAACGATCATGTTTTTGGTGAAAGTGGACTGGGTCTGACCCAGAGCTTGAGCATTTTGGGATGGATTCAGAATCGGGCCACCAACAACAGAACCAAATGTCAGAAACCGGGACCAAAACCCAGAATCGACGGGTTATAACTTAAAACTGGATTCAGCATCAGTTGTAAACTTATGGTCTTGGAAACATCACCAATATCTCCCCTCTCTCTCTCTCTCTAAAATTGGGAACAAACTAACACTTGAATCTAAATTTCAAACTGTAAAACTTTCAAAATCTCATTTTTCAGATTCCAGATAAGGACAAATTCTAGCAATGTTTTCTTTATCTTTAAAGACTAGCCTTTCAATACAGAAAGTAATTTCTACCGGATCTAGGTTGTCTTTGGTGTTTTAATATATTGAATGTCTTCTTTCCTCTTACCATCATCAACAACCACATTACCCCTTCCTCTGCTGTCGCTATTGCTGATGCTTACAGTCGTCATTCAATATGGAACTCGTACGCACGAATCCATTTGTTTTGTTTTGGCACCAATCGCTACCTGAATCATGGGTGCTCTATGTTGAAGAGGTTTGTTGAGGTCAAGCCAAGCTCTGGTGAGGTCAAAGGATCACCAGCTGCGACTTGGAGACACTAGTGTTGCAGTGAGCGATGATAGCACAAAAGTGCGGGGAATGATGAGCTTAAAGTGAGGCATCTGATCTTGTTTCTAGGGATGTGAGAGAAAGCTAAGTAGCATTCGTTAGATCCGAACCACCCAAATAAATTTGTTTCTGGGGGTTCAAAATCCCTTTTGGTTTTTATCTGGTATGGTTCTTATGGGTTGGGGTATTTTCTATACTGTATCGGTTTGTTTTGGTCCTGAACCAAACTGTTAATAGCTCAAAGGATGGTCTTGTTTAGTTGGTGTTTGTTGTGTACGGCAGACTTTGAGATGGTCTCAACTGTTGTTGCATGTCTCAACTTCTCATTTGGAGGGGTTAGGGTTCTGAACTTTTGCAGGAAAAGGTACAGGTCAGAATGGACAAGGAGTTTCTTATAAAGTATTCTTGGTAAAGAAATATAATATCCAGCATATTAATCTAGTGGTTCATTCCCATATCGTGATTCTGATGATTTGGCGGGTGAGGACCATGCAGACCATCCAGTGGAGTCTTCTTTTGCTAGTTTCAGGGTCTCCTTGTTGTGATCCATTCTAGGACTGTTTTCTTTTCCTTCAGGGGTTGTGTACTCTACCCATTTTCGTTCTCTAGTAATGAATGCCGATCAAAAAGAAAATTGTAGATCTAAATAACTTGAAGACTATTGAAATCACATTTTCAAAAGTAACTTCTGAAGACAAGCACTTTAATAAGTACTTTCTCCTTCCTGATGAAGTTTTGGAAGAGCAGTCACACTAGTCAGTCTACCTAACAGTAAACCCTGGCTAGGGTTAGTGCTTAGTTCCATTCGATATTGATTGAACTAGAATGATGAAGTCAAAAGTAAATTTATCTAAATATTATTGTGCATGGTGAATTCTATGAAAAAAACTGCAAATGGTGAATATAGATATTGGATACTCCCTAGCATTCATTGTGTTGATAGATGTCATAAAATCATTGAATATCTGATTGGATTTACAATAATTAGGGTTTTAACGTTAGCATGACTTGTGCGGCTTTTTAAAATCATCATGATTTGATGCTCTCTGAAAGAAAAAAAAAAGCACTATTATTTGAACAAAGATCGGTTTGGATTCTGCCTGGAGTTTCATCATCAAGTCAGCTGTGCGGTGTCTAATTATATGACTAATTTGTTCTCTCCTGATTCCCCACAGTTTTCAATCGTGAATAAGCATAGTGTCAGAATGGATTACCAAGTTTTTCTTCCATTGAAGTCATTGATAATGGATCAACGATATTTAGAAGTCTTAATTTCCAAGGCTTTGATAAATAGCTTACGCACACTAGGGATAAAGTTTCATTAGTGTCTGAAACTATTTGAAGTTGCAAAAAATTTACGAGTCCTGTGGTTTTTTCTTCTTGTAAGAAAGTATACAGGCTATCTTTTATTTCTGTACATTCATGCTAATCTTGCCCAAAAGAATTTATGTGCTGCTTACATCTTCCCATATAAATTGTTTAGCTGCTTGACTTTCTACGTGCTATTCATACAAGAATATTCTCATGCTCTTAATTATTCTCATTTTGTTCTTGTAGCCGCTTTGGCAAGTTTGTCGAGATCCAGTTTGACGCGAATGGTAGAATATCTGGTGCTGCAATTAGAACATATCTGCTTGAACGGTCCCGTGTAGTTCAGATAACAGATCCCGAGAGGAATTATCACATATTCTATCAACTCTGTGCGTCTGAAGTGGTAATTTATTTTCCTGAGGCTCCTAGTTATGTCTGTTGAGTTTGCTTGCACACACAAACAAGTATACTTGCTGTTGACACAGATTTTTAGGAAGGCTGAAATTTATTGCCTTTTGGTTTAAAAATCTGCGCAACAAATATTTTTGTTTAAGTGAGTCCTGATCTCCTAAGTTTTACCCTATCTAATGGAACCCCTGATTAATGAAACAAAAATAAACAAATACGCAAGAAAATGAAATAAACAGAATAAACAATTTTATTTAATTTATACGGGTTTTTATACCCAAATCAATACAACTTATATGAATGGAAAAGAAACATATGTGGATCTTCCTTTGAAGGATTTGATTTACAGAGCATATGGAGAGAGAGAGAGAGAGAGATATTTGGGGGTTTGGAACCCTTTACCAGTTTGACGCCATTGGTCATTTTGGTGGACTTGGCTCCGGTGTTTCGGTCTTCGCCTCCTGGGAATCTGACTTCAGCTTACTCCGACGTAGGAGTCGAAATTTCTGGCCTGCTGTGTTGGTGGTCTGTAGTAACTTTCTTCTCTCTCGGTTTCTCTGTTTCCCTCCGTTCCAAAAGAAGTCCTCTTGCTTGTGATGAATCCTCCTATATGTAGAGGCTCCAGTCAACGGATTTGAGATCCGTACGTGATCCTGTCATATCTGGTGGATCTGGAGATAACCACTTATCTCCCCAGATTTGAAAATATTTTGGAGATCAACTTATCTCCTGGGTGCTTGACTTGTCAGCGTATCTGATATCTTATCTAGATAGGCTTCTTGAGTTTGAATTTACTTGGGGCTTAGTCATATTTAACGCGTCTTGAAATTCAAAGTTTTGGCATTTATTTTGATTTTTGAATGACAGTTACGTCGTCGAAATTTTGGTGCCAACACTTGCATAATTTTGTAATTAATAACATAAGTTTTGATTCTCACAATTCCCAAAGTGCTTCTGTTTAACTGATGTGAAGAAGTTCTATATTTAGACCTTTTTTATGAGTGGTTAGATATTGAATTCCGTTATTACTTAAAAAACGAAGATATGAATGTCTTGATTCAAACTTACTCATTAGATCTCATTTAGCAACTTGGGGGGGGGGGGGGGGGGGGTTAATCAATTACAGTGCTCTGTGGGCTGTTCGAATACTGGAACAACCTTTTTATTGAAGATTGTTTTAACATTGATAAGATTATCACATACGGTTACGCATTAAAATCAGTCCTTAACTGAATCTGATACAGACCATAAACATGAAAACTACAGTCAACAACCGTCAAATTCCAGAATTTGTGTCTTCTGAGTGATCCATGCTGCAGTTTCCGCACGTGAAAGTTGAAACTCGTGAGCACTGTATCTGTGATACGTAGATTATAAATTTGCAGTTTAGGATCAAAACAGAGCATTCATTCTCTTCCTCTGTTAACAAATCAGCAATCTTACCCTCTGATTTCTTTTACTGGCTAATATTCATCCAAAGCCAGCATCAGACAGTTTGTCTCCCGTCTTTTACTCTTGATGTTCTTCAAGAAAGGTGCGGTTCGCTATGAAGCTCTCTCCTTGGCTTGAGGCTTGCATTAAGATTGGCTTTCATCAGTTCTAAACAGTATCACTAATTGCTGCCATTAATTAAGTCCTAATCTTCCCTAGAGGTAAATATAGAAACGAGCAGTTTGATACTTAGATGAATTTTTCTTTGTAATCGCCTGTTTTGGTTTCTCTTTTACTAAGTTGGTAGTTGACCTATTTGTGTAAAAAGTTTATATATTTCAAGTAGTATTTAATGAGTTGGTGGGATTGAAGGGCTTGGCACTTTTTAACGATTAAGAAAATGTGGGAGGTTTAATTGAAAAGAAGGGAAAAAAAAGAAAGAGGAGGCTTAGTTGAAAGGGAGGAAATGAAGAAGCGAGGATGTGTTTTCAGACATCAGCCAAGTGATGTTGTGATTATGATTTCTCAAGGGTGTAGTGAACTATAAAATCTCAAAATCAGGGGAATGATGGGCTTTTGGTAGTGTCTTGTCCAATATTAGTCTTCCTTTTGAATCCTAATAAGTAGAAGCAGGAGATAGGGTTGTGACCGTTCTACATAGAGAGAAAGAGATGAAATTCTGCTACCTTCTTGGGCATAGCACAACATAAGTAAAGAGAGAAGATGGAGAAAGAAGCAAGGAGAAAAATAAAGAAGTTGAGATTTATGTTTGAAGGTTTTCATCATCAAAGCAGAGAGAAACGCTGAGAGGAACAAGTATGTCCATGTGTTAGTGCCACGGGCACAAAGAAATAGAAAAGAAGAGAAAGTGGAAGAGGTATGAGATGGAAGGTGGCGATTGTATTTCCAGAGTAGAGATAGAGAAAGAAAAATAAAAGCTAGAATGAAAATATGAGGTGCTTTTGGTGAGAATAACTACTGCATTAGGTTTTTGAAATTGTTAATTTGAAGTTGTTTGTACCAATATCTAATGGCTTGTTTGGCTCACTATCTTGTAGCTTAAAGGAAAGAATTTGTCTAGTACACAGGAAGTGAGAATTACTCCCTACTTCTTACATCAATGGTCCACATTGCTATTGAGGATGTCTCATACAAGGTTACCTTGATCGTGGAACACTGTGGTTAGCGGATCGGGAACGGGAGCATGATACACAATCTGTTAGGAATGCGCTTTGCAGGGGTAGGCAGTAGGCTGCTTTGGGTTGATTAGTTGGACCAAGATTCACTTGTCCGGTTCGAAAAATATTTTTTTGAATGTCATGTAAATATATACTCATCAGCATTACTTAATAATATTGATTTATTATCATGTAAATTTTTCTAGGGACTCCATCATACAAAAAGAAGTTTGTGGCAAGACGTGAATTACTGATTTGGTATTAAAATATTAAAATATTTAGGTATTTGTGTAAAATCTTAAGGGATCGCAAGAATCAGCGATCTGGATCGCGAATGACCTCTGATTGGGATCGCACGATTTGGACCCCGTTGAGCGATTTCTGACAACTCTGGTCTCATATTATTTGTCCAATTTCCTTTTTAATGTTTGAATTTTGAAATTGTATAGATTGACAACATTTTCCGATAAAAGCAATCAAAATTGTGTTGGAAATGGAGAAATAGGGGACAATCATGTCCATAACTCCATATCATTACATAATTTAAACATATGTGCAATGAGTGCATGTTCCCCCAAAATGTTGGAGTTTCAAAAAGGGTCAGTCCCTGCACCAGGCGTGCACTTATCTGTCAAACGCTGTCAGTTGCTGAGGCCCCCTCCTAGAAAGCTGTGAAAAGTTTTGCCACGTTTATTTCCTTATTCAGTCCCCCCTTTATTCTCTCGCCGGCTCAAAGCCCAATTATGATGACATTACTCTGAAGCTCTCTTATTTCTCCTGGAGTAGACCTTCAACCCCCGATGATTCACATCGCAGTTGAATTTTCGTGATATGAAAATGCTGTGTTATGATAAACGTAAATGAGCTCTGTTGTAATTTTAAGAGTTTTTAGTTGTCAAGTTTAGTTTTGATTAGAAAATTGACATTTGACGAACTGTTTCTATAAGTAGTAAGAGGAAAAACCTCACTGAGCTTTGTGGCTCATTTTTATATGCTTCAAAAGTATTTTGCAGACTAATGAAAACACGTTCTTTTGGAGCTTAATGTTTCAAATGCTTCATGATTTGTCATTAACTGCTCACACATGATACCCAACAATCCGGTCCCGGAAGGGGGTGCACGATTGGTCATTTTCCGCATCCTGGGTTTATTGATTACGCTGGGGCCTGGGAGTGGCTGACTACAGGTGGTCGCATTTCCCATCTTCTATCTTTGTCTCTAAAACTGTAGTTTTTTTGAGTGATAGACAGTTAGCTGCGGCAGTCAATTATATTTTAGGGCTTATGCTTGTCAGTCTAAGTGATGGAGTGGTGAACTCTTTGATAAGTGATATCTTCAAGCCCCAGTTTGCAATATCATTTTCATGGCCTCGGTGAAGCTTCCTGTGGTGTCTAAGGTGGAAAGAAACCAACTGTTAAATCTTGTTTCTATTTTCTGGATCTATAATTTACTTCCATCTGTATTAAAATGAAAGAAATGGTCCATACTATTTGATAAAGAAATAAATGAAATGGCATTAAACTCTTTCATGATGCTCTTCTGTTTCTGCCACTTTTATGGTTATTATGTTCATTTTTTTTTTTCCATTTGAGCTGGATTCTTTGTTGGTGCCAAATTTTTTGTAGCTTGTGGTTTTCTTCTCCTTAGTGGTCCACAATCTATTAGAGGATGTTTTTATTTTGCTGGACTTTTCAAGTGTTCAGGGTTTGATTTGGTCTTGTCCTTGCATGTTATAGGATGCTGACAAGTACAAGCTTGGGCACCCAAGTCAATTCCACTACTTGAATCAAAGCACGGTATACGTGTTGGATGGAGTGGACAATGCAGAGGAATACATGAAAACAAGGAGGGCGATGGATATTGTTGGCATCAGCCTCGATGAACAGGTTATATATTACGTGAATACTGCAATATTATATTTAGTTTGACCATTTCCTGTGGATTTTTATTGATAACACCACTTTTATTCTGGCAGGAAGCCATATTTCGGACCTTGGCTGCAATTCTACATTTAGGAAACATTGATTTTTCTCCTGGCAAAGAGCATGATTCATCAGCCATAAAGGACCAGAAATCTACTTTCCACATGCAAATGGCCGCGGATCTTTTTATGTAAGTGGAGGGCGGAATAACCTATATCCTTTAATGTCTTAATCAACTTAATTTCCATACTGAAATGATACGGTCTCGTGATGTTTACATATTAGTTTGTAGTCAATTTATACGGTGTTACATTCGAATATTACCACCCGTAAGGTCTATGGGTGGCACAGTCTAACTCAGCACGTGGAGGCTACTTGATATCAACCAGACTCTAATGAATTTCCTAGAAGAAGTTGATATCCGTTCTAGGACTTGTTGGTACCATAGTTGTTGAAGTTTGGTACACACTGTGTTCTGATAATATGATTTTCTGTATTGTTATTGTATCGTATCATGCTTATTATAACCCGCATCATTTTGTGGAGAGGGTTCAGATTAAGGTTGGCTTAGGTGATTGTGTTCGTTTTTGAGAGGATCGTTGGGTGGGGGAGATTTCTTCGTCGCATTAGTTTCCTCCCCTTTATTGTTTGACTCAGCCTCAGCTCTTGTGAGTCCGTACTTGACAGTGAGTGCGGGTGGAGGGGGCGAGGATGTGGTGCGGGGTGTTTGGTTTAAGCGAGACCTGAACGATTGCAACTTGGGAGGTTCCAGATTTACTATTTTTCTTTTCAAATCCTGAATCACTTCGGCACTCCACCAGGGGGAAGTGACTCTTTCGAGTGCGTCTGTGGTTTTTTCTCCATCCGATCCTATTATTTTGATTTGTGTGGGACATGTGCTTCCGCGGTTCCACCTTCTTTGATCTGGAAAGTAGTAGCCCCTCTACGAGTCTCTTTTTGGTCTGGTGTGCAGCGCATGTCAGGATCTTGACTATTTACAATTTGGTTCGCCGTTGTCAGGTGTTAGTTAATTGTTCCTGTTTGTCCCTGTCTAGTTCCAAATCGGTGTACCACCTTTTGCTGCATTGCTCTGCTGTGCGGTCCTTCATGGCTCTGAATCTAAGGGACTTTCAGTATTTGTTGAGTCCTCCTACATTTTAGGCATTCCTCATCGCATGGGGTGGGGTTAAGGTGGACAGAGTGAGGAGGAAAGCTTGGCGTTTGGCTCATTTGGTTATCATGTGGATCATTTGGTGGGTGCGTAACAGGCAGATCCTCAATGGGATTCATATATTGGATACTTTTGGTTAGAGGCTTCATCTTTCAGCTGCTCTTAGAGTGGCAATCTGGCGAGCCACTGACTTAGATAGATCATTTGTTGCATTCCTTGGCTTAGTATGTTTTTGTTTTGTTAGGTTCTCTCGTTGTAGGTTATGATAGTATGACTTACCTGTTTTTTTGTAAACATTCTTTTCCATTTTTATAAGAATCTCGATTACCTATCGAAAAAGTAAATAAATTATGGATTTGGTATAATGTTTACTCTATTATGTAATAAATACATCTAACTATTCATCAGGTAGTCTAAGCGGCAAGTAATAACATGTTACGTACTTTATTTTACGCTGCTCGAACTTTTTATGTAATTAAAATTCAACTTGTTTAATAATAGTAATAATAACAAAATTTACTACTTTTATAACAGGATGTTAATACATTTTAGACTCCTGACCACTGTGAATCATATATTCACATTACATTAGCATTGGTAATCTAATTAAAGGAATTTAATGGGTGGTCAGTACTGAGTAGGTATATCTACATGGCGTCTTTTTAATAGTTCAACATTCTTGCTGATGTGGGACCATAGCACCTAAGTGAATGAAATATAAAATCGGAATACTAAAACAAGGGATCTGTAATTAGTCCCACTACTAACACAACAATATTTCACTTATGTTTGGTCAGTAGAACAGTTCGACTCTACCCGGTGTCTTCTTCTTCTTCTGTCTTTCTCTTCTCAAGGTTAGTTCAACTATCAAGAATTCAAGGTATTTGAGCTTTTTGACTCCCGAGATTAATGCCAACCTTGGCAAGTAGGAAAGTTTAACAAAATCATCATATACACCGTGTAATTTGAAGTTCTCTATCAATCGGGTCTGACAAACCCCACCCAATTTCAGGCCTCAAACGTATCGAGCAATACGCGATTATGTATTGTATCTTTCAGATACAAATGGATACAGCTCGATATACTTATCATTTGTGATATAACAAGTGATATGTATGGGTGAGGGCATGTTTCGTATCGTACAATACATATCTAATATCGTACGATACCTAGTACAAAGGTTGGTTGTTGCTCACAGGGGCTGAATCTACGGATGAGTTGGCTCAAAGTCCGTCCCTGGTGGAAAGGCACCTAAAATGGTTCGTACACAGAGAGAGGGACTCTGACCCATTACCTAGCTCATGACAATCTATAGTTCCCATATGACACATTGACAGATATCAATCCTGGCACAACGTTCTGGCCCCGCTTTTTATTTTTTTGTCATTCTATTGTACAATTAAAATCTTGTATGATTATATTTTTTGAGCAATTGCAAAATAGTTATTGAGTTACGCTTCCCCAATTCGACAAAGATCTAACCAGCTCTAATTACCAGAATTAATCAAGACTATTAACCCATGCCGTGCTTGGCGTGTTTGATCTATTCCGTTTGATTACATTGCATTGTTGCTCAGGTGTGATGTTAATCTATTACTGGCCACACTATGTACACGTTCGATTCAAACACGTGAAGGAGTTATTATTAAAGCTCTGGATTGCAATGCTGCTGTCTCAAGTCGGGATGCTTTGGCAAAGACTGTTTATGCTCGATTATTTGATTGGTAAGTTTGCTATTTGTTACCATTAATTATGTTTGCAACAAACTTTCTTTATGGATAATATTTTAAGCCTCAAATAATTTTTCCTTTCAGGCTTGTCGAGAAAATTAATAGGTCTGTTGGGCAAGATAAGGATTCTCTGATGCAAATAGGAGTTCTTGATATATATGGATTCGAATGCTTTAAAAATAACAGGTGATGGTTTCATTATTCTCCTTTCTTTTCTTTCCTGATCTGTTTTACTCGGATACACCATCCTTATTTTTCTCATAAATCAGTGACAAGTACTTTCTTGAATGGAATTTACATTTACTTATTTGAGAGAAACTGTAAACTCCTTCAGTGAAGGGGAGAGACGAACAAGAAGAGATGTGTTCTGCAAGATTAATATTAAATGGAATTGTCTACTTCACTTGTTGAATTAGATTTGTTTGTGTGAGTTTGAATTAGTTAAACAAGGCGGTTCCAATCTGGAAGAACTTTCAAATAGTATACACTATAAGATTGCTTTTTGAATTGAATAGCATAATTTCTATATGAAGAGTTTAAGTTGCCTGAACTATCCATTATAATTTTGCTATATAAAGAGTTTAAGTTGCCTGATCTATCCATTATAATTTTTACCAACAATTTTCTGCGACCAGCAGAGGAAACACAAACTCTAATTTCTTTGCTTGCGTGAGGGAAAGAGACAGTTTTTATAAGGGGTAAGAAGAACATTTTATTGTTGTTGTTGGTAAGAAGACTTGCGTTCTAAACGCTGTTCGATCGGACTAGCTGATCATTGCCTAAAGGCACTACTCAGAAGAGCTGTGATGATAAAAAGTTTTACATTTTCTTGTCAGAAGAAATCATATTTCAAATTATAGTAGAGATTACTGTTATACAATAATGTGAGCAGTAACTTCCGTATCAAAATAATAATAATAATATAATAATATATAATATAATATAATATAATATAATATAATATAATATAATATAATATAATATAATATAATATAATATAATATAATATAATATAATATAATATAATATAATATAATATAATATAATAATAATAATAATAAAAATAAATATAATAATAGTAATAATAACAACAATAACAACAACAACAACGTGAGATTTCACCAAGAAATAGAGTGCGGAATGAGAATTGTAGAGAATGATTAGTATTAATGTAAAGTACAGCAGGAGAGAGAATGAGTGGGTCCTATCAATTTGAACAAGTGTGTTTGGTGGAAAATGGTAGCCAACGGCCTAGAAACTACCAGACCTAATGGTCCAAATGATTTCGGTCCGAAACAGATTACTATCGAAAGTGTTTTTTCTTGTATGTCGCATGTGCTAGGATCAATTAATACGCTTCCTAGTTGCATTATGACTATATCTCTTACAGATCATGTCATCATGGGTGGACTTGCTTCATCTGTTGTACAAACTGCATGTTGCATCTTATTGTTCTTATATCTATTGTACAAACTGCATGTTGCATCTTATTGTTCTTATAGATTCCTTAAAAGTTGCATTGGCCTTAAGTTATTCACCTGCATGACTTTCTCTCTCTCTCTCTATATATATATATATATATATATATATGTGTGTGTGTGCATGTATGCATTTACATATGCACACACATACATAGTGCGTCTTGGCCTGAGTTATTTACCTGCACGACTCTCTCTCTATATTTATGCTATATGTTTATACACAAATCCTTATTATACACAGAGACAGTGTGCATCTTATTAATTATAGTGGTTTCAGTATGGAAAATAATTTAAACTTGCCTCATCTATATGCTTAAAATGTTGCGTTTGTTAAGGTTGTTCTGCCACTTCTCAACCTTCATGTTGTGTATGTTTGAACAATTATTGTTTGATCTTTGGGTGTTCAAAATTTCATTCTAACGGATTAACTTTTGATTCTTCTACAGTTTTGAACAGTTTTGCATTAACTTCGCTAATGAAAAGCTTCAGCAGCATTTCAACGAGGTCTGCAATGCTGTCCCTTGGGATACAGTTGATTACTGTATTGTTTTTTAGTACAAACTCATCAGATTTTGTTTCCTATCCCATGTATACCTGTTGCTTGTTACAGCATGTATTTAAGATGGAGCAGGAGGAGTATCAAAAAGAACAAATCAACTGGAGCTACATTGAATTTATAGACAATCAAGATGTTCTTGATTTGATCGAAAAGGTTTGTCCTCGTTTTCTTCGTCTAATTGTATCCGGTTTGTTAAAATTGGATCAGCATTTGGTTATATCTACAAAGTAACTGAATATTTGTGCTTTTGCAAGTTTGATTCGACACGGTCTTAGTATGCGTTGGTCTGCATTCTTTATTCTAATCTTTCCCATGTTTCATGTGATGAAAATTTGTGGTAGCAATTACAAAAGCCAAATGTTGGTAAAAGTTCACTGTGGTAATTGAGTAAATTTCGGCTGCTTCCAGGAACCGTTGCCATTAAGCAGGTGCACTTCCACTTTAAATTTTGAAGATCCAAGCTGGTAGAGGGATGATGACATCTCTTGTACTGCAAATTTCATTCTTCAATTTTTTTATGGAAGGAACAAATAAAGAACCTAAAAATATAGAAAACTGATGCCGTTTCAACAAAAAGAAGGGGTTACTGGTGCAATGTTTGTATGTTGTAATTACACTTTAAGATAACAATTTGAAATAGAAAATCTCATATCAATGAACTTCTGAAATTGTGAACTGTAAATAATCAGTCTCTTATGCAGTAGTTAATGTATGAGTCTGTTTAGTGTAACAAACTAGGATATACTTGTTCCTGCTTCTTGCACCATAATATATGTTGCTGGCCCTAACGTGTTCTTCTGTACCTTGCATTGGTCTGTCATGGTAAGAAACCATTCTGAAGGAGTACCATAAGTTAGATGGTCTATCTTAAGTGATCTCCTCCCCTGTGGAAAGCCTATCATTTACATTTAGAGGTCCTGTTTATTTTATTTAGAACCCTTTTTAGCACAATTGCTGTAAATGTTCGCTTTTGTATCTTCACCCCAAAGAAATGGAGGGACCTTGAGGCACTAATTCAGACAGAAGTAATTCCTGAAAGAGGATTGTTTCAGGAATTACTTCTAGGTGCACTTTGCTGTGATACACCATGTTTTGCATTGCCATTGAGCTCTTGCAAGATACTTTATCTGTCCCTTAATTTTGGCCATCATTCTTATTTGGGATGCCCTAAAATGTTAGTAATTTTATTTGTTATATATGTATATATATACATATGGCTTAGGATATGCATTCTCCATTTTACCCTTGAAAAGTAACTTTAGGCTCCTAAGAAGTGAAAAAGTTTGGACAAAATAGTAAATGATACTTCAAAAAGTTAGTTGTCGTGTTATTGTTACATAAGTGAAAAATGATTAGTGCTAAGGTGAATGAACATAAGTGAAAATACTCACATTTTTTGTATTACTTTAGTTTGATGATGGTAAGGGAACTGAAGTATTTGGTTTTGTTGTTTGTAATTAGCACAGTACTCACTACTTCTACTGAGATTACTAGAGTCAGTATGATCGTCTCTTCCACCGAATTTTGTAACAAAAATAATATTTGGTTGAAGACTAAGGATGTGTAAATGGTTCCCTTTGTGTATTCCTCAATTTTCGTTTGGGAATTCTTTTTAATGCGGTTGTTGTGGAGCTCATGTTTCAGTGGTCTATTTTGCAGAAGCCAATTGGAATAATTGCTCTTATAGATGAAGCTTGGTAAGCCATATCTGCTTCATTGTCAATCCACGGCTCGTTTTTTTAGTGAATTCATGACGCGTTTCCTTACCCAGATTTTTGTGTGTAGTCTGTTTCCTAAATCAACTCATGAAACATTCACAACCAAGCTGTTCCAGCATTTCCGGGCTCACCCTAGATTGGAGAAGGCCAAGTTTTCAGAAACGGATTTTACCCTATCCCATTATGCTGGCAAGGCATGACATCTATTTTAATGTTGTTGGAACTATAATCTTATTCGGGGGCGGATCTAGAAATTTCAGAATGGGGGGGGGGGGGGGGGGGGTTGTTTACCAACTACACCAATGATTTAACGTAAATCAGATCTTTTGTGCTACTTATGAATATATTTCTCATAGTAAATATATTAACTACCCAGACTTGTTGCACTCGCACTTGCTACTTGGCTCATATACGAGGTCTGTTCTCATAAGACCTCAGATTGATCATATATATAGTACTAACAGACATGAGTGTCCACTTTAATGAATTGGTTTCATAAAAACCTAAAAAGTATTTTGGGGTCAGTCCAAAATATAGTGGCGACTGAATAAACTCAAATATGATAAGGCTAGTATTCATTTTGTTATAACTTCATTGGGGTCTAAGCTTACTTACATAGATCCGCCCCCCGGTTACATTTACAGCATATTTTATTGCTGATTTTATCCTTCCCTATTCCTGCAGGTCTCATATCAAACAGACTCTTTCTTAGAGAAAAATCGTGATTATGTTGTGATGGAACATTGCAGTTTGCTATCTTCTTCGAAGTGCTCCTTTGTTGCTGGTCTTTTCGTCTCTTTACCAGATGAATCTCCAAGATCTTCATACAAGTTTTCTTCTGTAGCCTCCAGATTCAAGGTATGAAGCTTTGATTGGTTAATTAACTTCTCCTTTTATGATGATTCACATGTAGGTAGTGTGTCCGTATATAGTTACAGAGGGGAGAATCAGAACTAGAAGCTTAAAATGCTGTTACATCTGTAAGTGCATTGTTTATGGAATAGGTGGACTTTTATTGCTCCTCTCAAGATTTCTAAAATGTTAGGCACAGGGAATGTTTTGCTATCTGGCAAATTAGGTTCATTTTCATTTGATGAAGTAGGTCCTTTACTATCCAACCCGGCAAATATACTTAATCCAGCAGGCTAAAGTACAGACTCAAGTAGCCACACTCAAGCCACTTGAATTAATGATGCCAGGATCACTACCCCAAGGTTTGAGCTTGTAATGTCCGGCTGTACAGCTCACATATGTTCTTTCTTTTACCACTGGACCAATCAGATGAGGTTATTAGGTGTATCTTTGCTTCGTTATGTTAGTTATTAGTTAACTGCGAAGAGAATGAGATTTAGAGGAGTTACCTTTGGGGAGATACTCTATGTGGAGGGCAATTAATTGGATAGGGTGGTGGTGCATGGTGTGTCGACATACGAGGGTGGCGATTAGAGATTTAGGAGTTGTATTTTCACTCTTCGTACTGAACTTCATCTCACGAGGGTTTCCTGATGACGAACATGAGTTAAGGTGATGTCGTGTTAAGGTTGAATGTGTAGTGGTTTGCAATTAACATTAGTTGAAGTAGGTTGAGTTGGTAAGCAGTTTGAAGTATGATTTACTCCATTGGTGGTGTTCGTTCTCCATTGCTATCCCGAGCTTATTTAAACCAGAAATTGTAGTTGAAGAGCATGCTAGCCCAAATGGCGATTATCACTTCGTAAAATGGTTGCGCTAGATTTCTTTTGAACTCTGCGAATTTCAGGATCTTCATGTGTGGATACTGGATAAGGTGGTGTGAGGTAACAAATTCCTAATGTGATCTATTCGATGAACTATTAGATGAATGTGTGGGAAATCTGATCTCCCGCCCCGGAGATTGTCATATGAAGTACTTCCAGGCTAATGAATTAGTATAAATAATAAATCAATTTATAGGAGCATCAGCTAGGTTGGTGTAATAAAGCTGAAATCTTCGAAAAACAATGTGGCTGCTAGTCCCCCCCCCCCCCCCCCCCCCCCCCCCCCGAGAAATGTTCCACACAGACCATTTCAGTCTTGTGTGAAGTGTTCACTTTTTAGACTGTGTCGCCATAGCAGGCTCTATGAATCCGTTAAGTTTGGTGGAGCTTGTGAAAGACGATCAAGGGTCGCCTCCTTGCTTGACCGACTATAGGTCAACAACATAGGCTCTTTCCTGCATTCTTTGTCTTTCAAACATAGAACTTCCAGAGGCATTGGTGCTCTTGATAAGGCCGAAGCTCTCTTGTTTGAGCTTGTTGCATGGTATCAACAAGGTTTTAAATGCTTGAGGAGGGTCCATGTGGCCCAATCTTCTTTTGCTTTACTGCTAGGGCTGTAAAAGAGCCGAGCTGAACCGAATCTCTCTTGTTTGGGTTTGGCTCGTTAACTTGGCTGCTGAACGAGTCGACAACAAACTCGAGTCGAACAAAAATATTCTTGTTTGAGTTCGGCTCGTCTAGTGTTTAAGTTCGTTGTTTGCCTCGTGGCTCGTTTAATTAGCTCGTTTATGAGCTCAAATTTGTTTCGACGAACTTTGTATTTCTCTTGGATAAATATGGTCATCGATCATTCTTTAATTAAAATATCATGTTGCTTTTACCTCATATAAAATGCACACAGAAAAACAAATAACATAAAATGTACTGATATAGAGATTTGCTGATAGAGTCAAAGCATCCCGTTTGATTCTTACATAGTAAAATAATAAGATGTATAGTATATATTTATAGTATTGTAAAATGTAAATTATAGAATTATCTTTGCAGTTCTAATTAAGAGGTCAAACTACTATAAAAAAAGATTCCTATACTAGTTACAGCTAATTTTAAGAGTCATAAAATGGAAGACAAAAACAATTTAATCTTTTTCTAAGTATATATACATACATACATACATACTACTATAGTTTGTTCGCAAACACTAATAAACAGGGCTCTTGTTTGGCTCGTGTTCGGCTCGTTTAGCAAACAGACACATTTTCATGTTTGAGTTTGTTTGATTAATAAGTCGAATCAAACACGAACAATCTTTTACCGAATCGAACACGAGCTGTTCGCGAATGGCTTGGTTCGTTTACAGCCTAGTTACTGCATGTTTCACTAGATGTCTGATTGTCCTGTGATGGCGATTCTATTTTACTCGTTATCTGCTCTCTGTTCTTGCATTAAAGTGGTGACATTCATTAATTTCGGTGTTTGTTTCTGTAGCATGCTAACTGAACCTGTTAGGTGCAACTCTTCTTCCCTTTTTGTTTGTAGCAACAACTTCAAGCTCTGATGGAGACCCTCAATTCGACGGAGCCTCATTATGTGCGGTGCGTGAAACCAAATTCTTCGAACCGGCCACAGAAATTTGAAAATCAAAGCGTCTTGCATCAATTGCGATGTGGGGTCAGTGGCATCAATATCTCTTTCTTTCCTATATTTTCTATTTGGAAAAGTTGAAGAATTTCATGTACAATTTTTTGCAAAGTAGTACAATTTAAATTGTGATTATTATTCATTGCAATGCAAACTATTGATGTTTCATTTTCATTGAAGCTTATAGTTTTCAGGTATATATGGAATGGGTATTCACAAATATTAACTTTTTGAGATACATTACATTATCACGATGATACTTGTTAGTTTGTTATTTTGGTACCCATTGCGTAATTCTTTTGCCACCGCCTTGTGTTGTTAGTATGTCTCTTTTCAATAAGATATGATAAATTTACTATAGTGACTTGGTTTTCTGCAGGGTGTCCTAGAAGCTGTTCGGATAAGTCTTGCTGGTTATCCAACTCGGAAGACTTATCCTGAGTTTGTGGATCGTTTCGGGCTGATATCTCTTGAAAATCATGGATGCGGGGTGGGTTTTATAAGATTCTCTATTGTTCTTATTTAGGTTGTTTTTACAGGATAATAGCAAATACTTTCCATGGCT